>OY728151.1:1479402775-1489402775 GCA_963277665.1 Viscum album | reverse complement strand
ATTTTTATTTTCGTTTTTTTAATGCATCAACCCAACAAGCCCAAATTCAAGGCCATGCTTCATTAAATTCAATTGATTACAGGGAATCTAATCATGAAGGACCAATTAGTTTATTAATTTTATGAAATTCATATTAAAAATATGAAACCCATTTTACATGGGAATATAAAATAATACATAAGACATAAAAAATATAACAAATGTCATACTTGAGAGCTCATTCACTGATCCTTTCATCGTAACTTAGGGAATGAAAAAAATAATGGTGAACTCAAATGCTCAGTAATGGTGAAATTTAGTGGTGGTAATAATGAATTGATGATAATAAGTAGTATGTAATGGTTAATAACTGAACACAAATTCCATTCAATCAATAAATAGGAAGAGAAATTTATTCATATATTTTTTAATTTTGAATGTTTTATAGATAATAATAACTAAAAATAAAATAATGCTTAATTTTATGTCATAAATATTGTTAGAAAAATGAAAACATTAATATAAATACCCATTAAATGACTATTTAAAACATGGTATGTATAAGACGATTTGGATTGGCCAACCATAACTCTACTATCCCGACCTTTGAGAAGAAATTAAAAAACATACTGTTTACAAACTGATGCATTGAGGGGATTATTAACAACGGCCCCAAACCCATATATTTAAATTCCATAATAATACATTTTTAACAAATAATCCATTTAATAAATAAATAAGATGACTTATCATCAAATATCTGTATCTCATAAAACATATAGATTAATAATTATTTCCCTAGTAAATTAATTAACTGTCAAGGTAAATTTGATAAATAAAAATTGTATAAGGGTTTTGAAATACTAATATACACCTCACAAGAATAAATATATTTATGAAAAGTTTAATTTTTTAAAAAATATTATATGGATGTTATTGTTTCATGATAATGTTGACAATCAAAAAAGAAATTGTTATTTCCAATATAACTATTAGCACTTGGTAATTTTCATTCCAAATCCACTTTGAAGATATAATTTAAATTAAAACATAAGATACCATAAATTATGGGTGATTATTGATACTAAATGGAAAATGGGAATTATATAGACCACATTAATTTGAATTGGTTTATAATAAAAAATGGTTCTCAATGGAATATAAATTGACATGAAATCTATTTCCTTGTGTCCGACTAGTCACTTGTGACTACATGTTACTAAATAATAAACTTATGTTATTTCTTTGTTATATTAAAACCCTTTTCAAGTCAAATATTACAATTATTTCATCTATTAACTAGTTTCAAACAATTAATAAATCAAATAATTTTATGTTGCATGTTTTGACCATATTCGGTTTTTGTGTAAAAAAGGAAATGGTTTGGTAGACTATTGTAAAATGAGAACTTATTTGGAAATATAAACCAATATAATCATGAAATAATTATAATACTTTTATTTAATTTATAATTTCAAACACTATAATTTAATATTTTTGTAAAAGAAAACTAACGTTTCAATTATGGAGATGATAAGCCATATATATGCATGAGTAACATTTCCATTTTTCAATGACCATTTTGTTAAATAGTAATGTGACATTTATATTTCTATAATGATCATAATATCATAAATATAATTTTATTTAATCATATATAACTATTTATATAATTCATGTGATAAAAAAGTAATCACATAACCTTGAGGATGTGTTAATCCAAATTTCCAAGAATGACGTCATCTCCTTTTCACTATATGAATGGGTAATAATGATAATCATATATTATATTAACATTAAAATATGAATATATTGTGTATAATTATTATGTCATGTATGTAATAAATATTACATATATATGTATTTATAATAATCCATAATATATAGTATTATGTAATGAAATACACTATTCATCGAGACGGTAGGTCGTATGAACGTTTGAACACTACTTCAATTATCATATCATATTAAAAGAATGAAAGTTAAATGATATATATGTAAATTATTATTTTAACATTATCATATTTATTCCATATAAATCTCTTATTTATATTAAATCCTTCCTCAATTCCTTCCATGTAACATGTCATCAAATAACATCCCTTTAAGGAGGTAGTAGTCCACATATCCAAAAAATGAGTTTATCATATTTCCACAAAATAAAAATTATAAAGGTACACATTATGGAAAAATTATATAAGAATAATGAAATTATAAATATTAGATATATCATAAATAAACAATAAATAAATTATTATTACTAACCATGGAAGGTGGTAATTAAAGAAATAATGGAATCAGTTCACGAGGCGGTAGTCCTCTTACACAAGAATGATGATTGTGTATCTTATATTATGGATGTTTGTGGAAGTTTATGTCATACCATTAAGTTAAATTAATCTCTATATATTTGTGAGACTTATTTTATAACATAATAACAAATTATATATAATTAATGGAATTTAGGATTAAATAAAAAATGTTCTCACTGAATAACGTTACCACATCTTCTACTATTGCTTTATACAAAAATTCATCCACTGTTTCCATTCCACAAAAAGTGAGGATTCTTGGATTACATTAGGTATGTTGGGATTTTATTTGGGTAGGGTTTGGATGATCCAATGGTATTTATATGTGAGAATAAATGAGTGGTGGGGTTCCTTTTTATATTGGAGGAAGAGTGGAATTCTTATAAATATATACAAGTAAACATTATTGGGATGTCTCCCATTCAAAATGTTACTCCGATAATGAACCCTAATTTATAAAAGATATAATTTTTTAGAAATATTTCCATCCATTTTGTTTTGGACAATTTTCATGGCCATATTCCCCCTTAATATTTATGTTTAATCAATATATGAATATATATTAAGCTTAATATTTGTAATTAATTTTAATTATGTTTACTAATACATTTTATAATTTTTTTTTGAAATTATTATAAATTATAAATTATTATGAATTTAAAATTTTAATAAACTTTCCAAATTCAAATCATTTAATTAAGATATATTAATTTAAAATTAATCCAATAGATGAGATGGGAAATATGATTTTTAATTGAAAATGATCAAAAGATCACATTGTTTTTATATATGAATTCAATGTAAAATTGATTCCAATTACCAAAATTTTTTCATTGATGTAAATTTTATATAATTTCAAATTATAAATATTAAATTATATTTTTGAGAGAATTAGTTATTTATATGAAAAGTTAATTTTATATTAATTTTTTTTCATTATCCATCTAAAAAGTGAAACTTATAAAAAACCATAAGAACACCATATGTTAATTTTAAAATACCTCATTCAAAAATAAATTATATTCTATTATGTAATATTTTTTTATGTTCCAAAATTTAGTTTAAAATTTGTTCCATAATAAAAGGAAAAAAATAGACCTTTCAAAATTTTATATTTTTATCCATAAAATTGGATTTATTCATACCTTTGGCATATCTAATCTATGGAATGAATGTAAAAAATATTTGATTGATTATAAAGAATATATATATTTCATTAATATCATTCACTAATAATCATTAATTTTATTTTATTAGATAATATGCCTTCCGTGCATAATAATAGTTCTAATAAAAACATTTCCATTATATTCAATTGGTTTATATATTCATTTTTAATAAAGTTGTCAAACAATAATTATATAAATAGATGTAAAAATTATTATAAAAATTTCGTTTATACATTTCATAAATTTCATTATAGTTCCTAGTTGATATCTTTCATATTAAATAATAATATTAATAGAATATTTCTGTTTTTTTAATCATGGTTTTGTTTATAATGAAGGCTTTCAAAAAAAGTATTTCTTCGATGTGAAACAAGCTAACTCAGTGGTGTGACTTGTATAATTTTTACTTTGTATTTTCTATAAATAAATCTAAAAATATTATTGAATTTATAATAAAAGGAGATCATTGTATGTATTGTGGTGTTATAACCACTACACCATAGATAAATTTTTTCATCACAATTCAAACATGATCTCGATAATCGAGGGATTGATATTTGAAAAAAAATATTCCTTAAATGTTCCACATCATAAATATGGTCATTAACAAATATTATATATAATAGTGAATAGTAAATGTGATGGTCACCACAAAACAAGGATTTCGAATAGGATAACATTAACGAAAACACTGATATACAAGAGAAATATAACTATCATGTTCTGAACAAGTGTGATAGAGAACATGTTCATGAGAATGTTTTTGACCACATAGACAGGAAATAAAGGTGTGAAAAAATTCATTGAATTCATCAAAAAGGTTTATTATATGATATCATTTTATTTCAGGGCCCTTTTCCAAAAGTTTATGAAATATTTTTCTCTCTGACATATGTGTAAATATATGACACTATTTCATAGACACAATCATATCCATTGGTTGTCCCTTGAACTATTTATACATAATATCTTATTATAGGATGTATCATATGGTGATGTAATACAATAACCTCTCAAACCTCACCCACTGATTATCTTAAACCATTTCAAAAATGGTTATCCATAGGACCCTTCCATGTATAATGATGAAAAACATTAGAATTAATTCTATTGTATTTAGAAGTATCCAATTTACATTATCATTATCAATAATATTTGTAAAGACCAGTAAATTTCAAGGATTTTTTTTTCTTAATTTTCTTTGTAATTTTACAAGAACGCAGTTTCTGACGACACCTAATTCCGAGGCCTAGTGTTCCCGGAATCATTTTCTGAAGTTTTGCTCTGGTACATTCAGTGAACGAATGAGCGGGTTTTTCCTATCATTTGAACCGGTGCTCGGAATCGAATTCTGAGGGCACCGATGGAATCGCAGCGCCAGTAATTGATTAGAAATGCCTCTTCCGGAGTTGTGTTTCCTCGGTTGTGGTTTTCATTTTTGGGCTTTAAGTTACGAAATAAAATAAAGTGGTGCAACAACTTTATTTTTATTTCACTTAAGCCACTTAAAACTGCTTATGCTAAGTTTAAGTGGATAGGGTAAAATTCAAAATATCCTACCCTCTTGGTAGGATATTTGTGGGGTGGGGCCCGCATGAGCCCGCCGTTTCTTTTTCACTAAGTAACACTCCCGCGAAAACCCGTCATTGTGAAAGTCAACTGACACGTTTCTTAAATTCTTAACGAACCAATTTATTGGGCGGTTTTATTTGTTGAATTAATTCTATGAATTAATGGGTCGTTACTTAACTTATCTCTTTTTTTGTTTGTTGGCATGTTAAAAAAATAAGACCAATTCTATTCTTCTTAAGTGTTGTTCGTTGAGAGGATTTGACAGAAACCCCAAGTTCTTCATACTCCTTCACGAAGTACGCGAAGAACGTGAAGAACGCGAGGAACGCCGGCCTTCGACGAAGGGCGACGAAGAACGTCGAGCCCTCGGTGATCGACAACGCGACGCCAAGTACCGCGACGCCGGCGATTCTTCTTCCGCGACGTTCTTCCACGATAATCCAACCCCGCGACAACCTTCGATGGACAACGACAAGGGAGGGGGTTGTGCTCCTTTTAAATTATTTGTGGATTATAACAAAAATATAGATTTAATTATTATTAATTAAATCTATATGTTTTTGATCGTCGGAGTTCGTTGACACGACGCCATGTTCCGCAACGAAGCGACGCCCTTCCATGACACGATGATCACCTCCTTCCGCGACGATCAATTCCGTGAAGAACGCACGCTCGACGACTATGGCGAGGTAGGGATTTTTATTTGAGAACAATCATAAATTCCCGTGATTGTTTCTTTTAAAACAAAGAACCCATATCAAGTTCAATTTTAATTCTATTAAAATTGTGCCTTGCTTGTTATTCATGTTTTGAATATTTTATTCCCAATTGTTATCATCTAACGCGGAGGGTGCGTGCCAAACAAACACGGCCCGAAAACCCTCCGCAGTTCTTCGTTGATGTGAGAATTGGCGGGCGAGGACAAAACATTCTGTAGAGGTGACTCGTTGTTTCCGTAGTGAAGTACGGGACCCGGGAGGATCTACGGCATAGACGGAAACGAAATCGGACCACCGGAGAAACTCCGGTGGCCCGCAGAACCCACCGGCGGTGCGAGTCGCCGGCGCAGAGGCACTGGCGGCCGGAGGCGGTGGCGCCCCGGTGCGCCGCCAGACAGGGCCACCGCGGTTGAAGCCGCGGTGGCGGCGGCCAGCGGACCCGCGGCCGCACGGGTCCAGCACACACGGGATGCGGCCTTTCCGCGTCGGCAGATCCAGCGCGGCCCCATGCGGGGTCGCGACACCTTCATCCCACGGGGGCAGCGCCCCGCGGCTCCCTCGCTCGGCAGCTTGGCCGAGCCGAGCCGGGCCAACCCGACCGGCCGGGTCACGCCCCGGCCGGGAAGGGCCGCGCCGAACCGGGTCGGACCCGGACTCGGGTCGGGTCGACCCGGTTCGGGCCGACCCAGGGGGGTCGGGCTGCGTCGGTACGGGCCAAGACCCACCGTCTTCGGACCATTTTCGGGTTTTTACCCATATCTTGAGCTACATGCCTCCGAACGGTGCCACGTCAGTGGCGATGCGATCCTTGGATCGAGAAGGCTGTTTCGGTATATCACACTCATGGTTTCGGAATACTTTGGGTTCGGCCGGGTTGGTTCGTACACGAAACCAATCAGGCCCTCAGAGCGGAAACGCTCGTATCTTGAGCTTCGGACGTCCGATCGACGTGTCCTCGACTTCGTTGAATTCCTCTAAGTGAGATGGATATTTTGGAATACTCCGCCTGAGGATTTGATGCAGGTGGAGTACGGTCGGGTTGGTTTTGCCTTAAAAACCAACCGGGCCCCAGGGAAAAAAAAAGCCAATATCTTTCAGACCGGGCGTTCGATTGACGCGCCGTCTGCGACATTGAGTTCCTGTTGGCGATACGGAACTTTTGGATACATCAACTCTGGACAAGGTGTCAGTTGATGTATCAGCCTCTCGACTCGTGGAGCGGACCCTCCCGGACGAGATTGCTGTGTGCGGGAACCCTAGAGCTGGCTGCGACTGCTACTGTGACGACGACGACTGTGCAGAGATCCTCAATGGATTTGACGGCGACGACTACAACACTCTTCGATCCTTAGTGGGTCAGTGCTACTGATCCGGTGTGGGTCCGATTCTATGTGGGTCAGCGCTCAGCGGTCCTGTGTGGGCCAGCACCTACAGGTCCTGTGTGGGCCCGATCATGTGTGGGTCTTTATGGGGGTTAGTACCTATCGATCCTTTGTGGGTCCGACGACTTAGATGGATCAGTGATCATCTCTATCGTCATTTGAAGAAGTATACATGTGTGTGCTGAAACTCTGTTTTACTTTCCTTTGTGGATTGTGTTGTGCTATCCTGTGTGGATTTATGTTTTACTTTCCTTTGTGGACTGTGTTGAGCTATCCTGTGTGGATTTTACGTTTTTCCATCCTGTGTGGACTGGGTTGTACTTGAGCTCGGATGTTGGATCCGAGCGAGAATTGATGACTTAGGTATATGTATGGGCATATACATAAGCCGTGTCGGATGTTACTTCGTTATTGTATCTTTCCTTTGTGGATTATCCTTTGTGGATTTTGGGAGACCTTCGGGGGTCTCGGGGACCCTACTAAGTAGCTTATACTCACCCCTGCATGTGCTATGCCCGCACTACGTTGTGTTGTTTGCAGATGACGGACAGTGCTGATCGTGGTGGAGGCTTGCAGAGCAGGACGATACCTGGAGGTGGACCACTGGGCGGGACATACTCGGAGCGGTCGGCTGGACCCGAGGAGCAGTGGAGGCATTCTGTACCCACCATTCAGGTGGGACTTCCAGTGGATGGCTCGACGTTGCAGCTTTACTTTTCAGTTGTTGTTTTTCCCCTTTCATTTGTACTTTACAGTTGGGCTTGTATTTCCGGCCCCCTTTACTTTTCCTCACTTACTGTTGTACCAGCTTTTACATAGTGTTTACTTCTTCCGCTTGATTACTCGGTGGTACTTGTTTACTTTACAAAGGAAATTCCTTCCCTTTTTCTGGGATTTACGCCTTGGTTCTAGTCGCCAGCCCCTGGCCTATGGAAGACGGGCTTGGGGTAGTCACGGCACGGGCCCCTAGGACAGGTCGCAAAAAATTGGTATCAGAGGAGTTCGGTTCTACCGCGGACTCTGATCTTTTTTATGTGAAGAAATAGTGTTTAGCGTATTGGGTGGGGTTATCAGTCTAGGGTGTCCAGTGTTGGTGCGGCGGCCGACGTATCCGTACAACAGGACCCTGACTTCATATTTCCTACTTAATGCACGAAAACATTGATTGCATGTGTGTTTCACGTTTTCTTTGTGATTACATTTTGTCAGCTTCCCAGGTATACTGTTCTGACCGTGGCGCACCTGTTTCCTTTTTAGTATGGCCCCACGATTGAAGCCAGCTAGGGTTCCGAGAGTTGAGCTTGACGACAGCCCGCCGATCGACGAGGCCTAGGGGAAGGGTCATTTGACAGTTGAGGCACCGGCTGTGCCTCTACCCGCTTATCCACCGATGCTTCCAGCACCAGCCGCTGACGATGCACGTCGCCTCAATGCAATGCATGAGTTCCAGCGCCAGCGACCGCCCAGGTTCCGCGGGGAGACGGACCCCCAGGCAGCCGAGGACTGGCTGGAGGCAATGGTATGAGTTTTCAGGCTAGTGAGGACACCAGCAGACCTCAAGGTGATCCTCGCAGCGAGCCTACTGCACGCAGCAGCAAGACGATGGTGGAGCTTGATCCTCCAGGTGCACAATGAGACCTCACTCATCTGGACAGTCTTTGAGTGCCCCTTCCGCTCAGAGTTCGTCCCAGCCACCCTCCATGCGGTGCGCATCCAGGAGCTTCTTCAGCTGCGACAGGGCAGCTTGACGGTCTCCCAGCACTTGGCGATATTCACCGATCTCTTGCGCTACTCGACCGACATGGTACAAGACCCATTATTCTGGGCCCGGACCTTTGAGAAGGGAATGAGACACGAGATCAGGGCATCGCTGATCTCCCTCAGCATTCCGACGTAGGCAAGAGTACTGGAGCGAGCCCTCTTGATCGAGAGATTTCTTGCTGAGACTTCTCCAGCGGGGAGACCTACCGCGGGGTGGCATGTAGCAGAGTCTTCTACAGCAGGCAGTCTAAGGACGACTCATGGGTCCCGGAAGAGGCAGAGGGTTGACCGTGGAGGTCCTCAGGGAGGAGGCGGATGAGGCAGAAGAGCTGGCCGAGCAGCAGGTGGTGGGCGACGCTTTGAGGCTCTACCACCACCACCACCACCAGGAGGTCCTTTTCGACCACAGGGAGCTGGCGGGAAGAGATAGGAACAGCTCCAGGCAGTGGAGGCCTACGACCACGGCACGCCCGAGATGATTCGAGGTACGATCTGTGTCTATTCCACCCTTGTTGCAGTTCTTATAGACACAGGAGTGAGTCACTCTATCATAGATGCTGCCCTTGTTCGGACCTCGGAGATTCCGATTGATCCGTTGGATCGATCCTTATGTCTAGAGACTCCTATGGGAGCAGACTCGACGATTATGCACTAGTGCCGGCAGTGTGAGCTTACTCTAGGAGGTGAGAACTTCGGCTGGGATCTTCTTGTAGCGGCGTTGAGGCCTTACGACGTCATCTTGGGCATGGTTTGGTTATCTAGAGTCCATGCACAGATTGACTATATTAGGCGCAATGTGCGATTTGTACGCACCGACGGGAGCAGGTTCACCTTCACTAGCGAGAAGGGAGCCTTCGCAGCACAGGATGGACTACCGCAGAGGAGTGGACAACCCTTCACTCATCATATGGATAGCCTCATCCTAGGAGCTGTTGACGTGCAGAGTCCTAGTTTTCCTGTAGTGGTGGATCAGTACGCGGACGTCTTTCCCGATGACGTTACATGGCTACCTTCTCACAGAGAGGTAGACTTTCATATTGATCTGTACCCCGGGATAGGCCCGATATCCACTCCAGCATATCGGATGGCCCCCGCTATGCTTCGAGAGCTACGGGTACAGTTGGAGGACTTGCAGGGAAAGGGTTTCATCCGTCCTAGTGTTTCACCCTGGGCTTCCACGATATTGTTTTCCAAGAAAGCGGATGGGAGCTTGCGACATTGTGTAGATTATCATCGCCTGAACCAAGAGACAGTGAGGAACAAGTATCCGCTAACGAGGATTGATAACCTCTTCGATCAGATCATGGTAGCACGGTGGTTCTCGAAGATAGACCTCAGGTCAGGCTATCATCATCTCAGAGTTTGAGACGAGGACATGCAGAAGACGGCCTTCAGATGTAGGTATGGCCACTATGAGTTCTTGGTTATGCCATTCGGCGTAACCAATGCTCCAACGGTGTTCATGGGACTCATGAACAGGATCTTTCAGCCATACCTCGATCGATTTGTCGTGGTCTTCATCGACAACATTTTGATATACTCGACGACTGAGGAGGAGCACGCCTATCACTTGATGGTTGTTCTAGACACACTCCGAGAGCACCAGCTTTATGGAAAACTCTCAAAGTGTCAGTTCTGGATACGTGAGTTCCACTTATTGGGGCACATCATCTCTGAGGCGGGAGTTGCAGTGGATCCTGCGAAGATCGAGGCAGTGCTAGCTTGGGAGCCACCTAGGAGCAGTGACAGAGGTGCAGAGTTTCTTGGGACTAGCTGGATACTATCGGAGATTTGTGCCAGACTTCTCCAGAGTTGCAGCACCACTCTCAGCTCTTACGAAGAAGGCGAAACCCTTTGTGTGGTCAGACAGATGTTAGCAGAGCTTCCAGGAGCTGAGACAGAGATTGACCAGCGCACCTATCATGAGGTTTCCTGAGGAGGGTGTAGGGTACGTAGTCTATTGCAATGAATCAGGGACCGGACTCGGATGTGTCCTGATGCCGGAGCGGGCAGTGATCGCCTATGGATCACGTCATTTGAGGCCACATGAGCAGAACTACGCTACCCATGACCTGGAGTTAGCAGCAGTGGTCTTCTCTCTGAAGACATGGTGACACTATCTGATGGGCGAGCGCTTTATAGTCTTTTCTGACCATCAGAGTATCGGGTACATCTTCTCGCAGAAGCACATGAACCTGAAATAGCGGTGATGGCTCGAGTTCCTCAAGGACTATGACTTTGAGATAGTCTATACTACTGGGAAGGGGAATGTGGTACCCGATGCCCTCAACAGGAGGACGGGCATTCAGCTACTTGAGGAGGCGACAGAGCAGCTAGACGCTTTGCAGATATCTTTCGTGGATAGAGATGGAGCAACCTTCCTTCAGTCTCTCACAGTCACTCCTTTACTACTACAGTGGGTCAGAGAGGCACGGCGTGGGGACGCTGACTGTGAGATGCGGCGTGCACAGATATCCTCAGGACAAGCACCTGATGGCTTCTCCTTTGGAGCAGAGCACGACATCATTTTCAGAGGACCTACCTTGGTACCAGTTGCTTTACGAGAGGAGGTGCTGATAGAGTTTCACACTTCTCCTTTGGTGGTACATCCTGGAGTGGCGAAGATGTACCAGGATCTCAGACGACAGCACTGGTGGCCTGGCATGAAGAAGGCTGTGGCAGAGTTTGTTTCTCGATACCTCACCTACCAGCAGGTGAAGGCACAACATCAAGTACTAGAAGGCTTGGTATATCCCTTGGAGTCCCGAAGTGGAAGTGGGACGAAATATCTATGGACTTCATGACTGGACTTCCACGCACTTCCAGAGGTCACGACTCCATCTGGGTAATTTTCGACCGACTCACCAAGTCGGCTCACTTCTTACCCATCAGAGAGTAGGGCTAAGTGGAGAGCTTGGGACGTCTCTACGTTCAGGATATTTTACTTCTTCACAGTGTTCCATCATCTATCATCTCCGATCGAGATTCTCTCTTTACTTCCCGACTTTAGAAAGGGTTGTAGGAGGCGTTCGGGACACAGCTACGTCTGAGCACCACCTTTCACCCTCAAACGGATGGTCAGACGGAGAGGACCATTCAGACTCCCGAGGACATGCTCCGCGCATGTGTCCTCGACTTTGGTCGTAGCTGGGAGGACCACCTACCCTTGGTGTAGTTTTTGTACAACAACAGCTACCACTCCACCATCGGGATGGCCACATACGAGGCGTTATACGACTGACTTTGCAAATCCCCTTTGTGCTGGACAGACCCTGGGGAGTCAGCACTTGTGGGACCAGAGATGGATTGGGCCATGACAGAGAAGGTCCAGGTCATCCAGGAGTAGATGAGGACAGCTCAGAGTCGGCAGAAGTTTTATTCTGACAGGAGGCTGAGACCACTAGAGTTCGAGGATGGCGACCACGTCTTTTTGCGTGTCTCACCTCGACGTGGATTACGGAGATTTGGCCGAGGCGACAAGTTGTCTCCACACTTCATTGGACCATTCCAGGTCCTCAGCAGGATTGGCGAGGTGGATTATCGCCTGGCTCTACCACCTCAGTTGCATTGGGTGCACGATGTCTTCCACGTATCTCAGCTGAGGAGATACGTGCACGACCCGACACACATCATTGACCATGGGGAGCTAGACATTGATGATGGGGTGACTTTTGCAGAGGGCCTGGTGGAGATTGAGGATCGACAGGAGCGTGTCCTACGTAGATGGTCGATTCCTCTTGTGTGAATCAGATGGCAGCACGAGAACCTCCAGGAGAGCACTTGGGAGCGGGAGGCTCAGATGCGTGCTCAGTACCCACTTTTGTTTCCCTAGTTTATGATGTATCTTTACGGGGACATAAAGCCATAAGGTGGGAGTGATGTAAAGACCCATAAATTTAAATGAAATGTTTTTCTTAATTTTCTTTATAATTTTACAAAAACGTAGTTTCTGACAGCACCTGATTCCGAGGCCCGGTGTGCCCGGAATCATTTTCCAATGTTTGGCTCGAGTACGTTCAGTGAACGAACGAGCGGGTTTTTCCTAACTTTTGAACCGGTCCTCAGAATCTAATTCTGAGCGCACCAATGGAATCGCAACGCCGATACTTTCTTAAAAATGCCTCTTCCGGAGGTTCGTTTTCTCGGGTGTGGTTTTTAATTTTTGGGCCTTAAGTTAAGAAATAAAATAAAGTGGTGCGACAACATTATTTTTTTATTTCACTTAAGCCACTTAAATCATCTTAAGCTATGTTAAAGCGGATAGGGTACAATTCAAAATATCCTACCCTCTTGGTAGGGTATTTATGGGGTGGGCCTCGCACTAGCACACCGTTTCTTTTCCGCTAAGTAACGCCCCCACAAAAACCGATCATTATGAAAGTCAACTGACGCGTTTCTTAAATTCTTAACACACCAATTTATTGGGCGATTTTATTCGTTGAATTAATTCTATGACTTAATGGGTCGATACTTAACTTATCTCTTTTTTCGTTTGTTGGCATGTTAATAAAATAAGACCAACGCTATTCTTCTTAAGTGTTGTTCGTTGATAGATTTTGACAGAAACGTCAAGTTCTTCATCCTCCTTCGCGAAGAATGCGAAGAACGCGAAGAACGCGAAGAACGCCAGCCTTCGACGAAGGGCGAAGAAGAACTCCGAGCCCTCGGAGATCGACGACGCGACGCCAAGTACCGCGACGCCGACGATTCTTCTTCCACAACGTTCTTCCACGACAATCCAACCCCGAGACAACCTTCGATCGACAACGACAAGGTAGGGGGTTGCGCTCCTTTTAAATTCTTTGTGGATTATAACAACAATATGGATTTAATTATTATTAATTAAATCTATATGTTTTTGATCCTCAGAGTTTGTCGACGCGACGCCAAGTCCCACGACGACGCGATGCCCTTCCGCGATGCGACGATCAACTCCTTCTGCGACGATCAATTCCGCGAAAAACGCGCGCTCGACCACTACGGCGAGGTAAGGATTTTTATTTGAGAACAATTTTTAATTCTCGTGATTGTTTCTTTTAAAACAAAGAACCCAGATCGAGTTCAATTTTAATTCTATTAAAATTGTGCCTTGATTATTATTCATGTTTTGAATATTTTAATCCTGATTTTTATCACCTAACGCGGAGGGTGCGGGCCAAACAAACACGGCCCGACAACCCTCCGCAGTTCTTAGTTGATATGCGGATTGGGGGGTGACGAAAAAACATGACACAGAGGTGATTCGTTGTTTTCGCAGTGAACTACGAGACCCGGGAGGAGCTACGGCGCAGACAGAAATGAAATCGGACCACCAGAGCAACTCTGGTGGGCCGCGGAACCCACTGGCGGCGCCGGCGGCGCCCCGGCACGCTGCCAGACAGGGCCGCCGTGGCTAGCGGACCTGCGGCCGCGCGGGTTTGGCACACATGGGACGCGGCTTTGCCGCGTCCGCTGATCCAGCGCGACCACATGCGGGATCGCGACACCTTCATCCCGTGGGGGCAGCGCCCCATGGCTCCCTCGCTCGGCCGCTCGGCCGAGCCGCGCCGAACTGGGTCGGACCTAGACCCGGGTCGGGTCGACCCGGTTCGGGCGGACACAAGGGGGGTCGGGCCGGGTCGGTCCGGCCCCAGACCCCCCGTCTTCGGTATTTTACCCGTATCTTGAGCTACGGGCCTCTCAACGATGCTCAGTCAGCGGCGATGAAATCCTTGGATCGAGACGGTTGTTTCAGTATATCACACTCAAGGTCTCGGAATACTTTGGGTTCGGCCGGGTTGGTTCGTACACGAAACCAACCGTGCCCTCGGAGCGGAAACACTCATATCTTGAGCTTCGGGCGCCCGATCGATGTTCCTTCGACTTCGTTGAATTCTTCTAAGTGAGACGGATCTTTTGGCATACTCTGCCCAAGGTTTGGATGCAGGTGGAGTAGGGTCGGGTTGGTTTTGCCTTAAAAACCAACCGGGTCCCTGGGACAAAAAGGCCAATATCTCTCAGATCAGGCATCTGATTGACGCGCCGTCTATGACGTTGAGTTCCTGTTGGCGATACGGAACTTTTGGATACATCAACTCTGGACTAGGTGCCAGTTGATGTATCAACCTCTCGGCTCGTGGAGCAGACCCTCCCGGACGAGCTTGCTATGTACGGGAACCCTAGAACTGGCTGCGACTGCTACTGTGACGATGACTGTGCAGAGATCCTCAGTGGATTTGACCTCGACGACTACAGCACTCAGAGATCCTTTTTGGGTCAGTGCTACCGATACTGTGTGGGTCCGATCCTGTGTGGGTCAGCTCACAGCGGTCTTGTGTGGGCCAGCGCCTACGGGTCCTGTGTGGGCCCGATCATGTGTGAGTCTTTGCTGGGGTTAGTACCTGTCGATCCTTTGTGGGTTCGACAACTTAGATGGATCAATGATCATCTCTATCATCATTTGAAGAAGTATACACGTGTTAGATGAAACTCTGTTTTACTTTCCTTTGTGCATTGTGTTCTACTATCCTATGTGGATTTATGTTTTACATTCCTTTTTGGATTGTGTTGAGCTATCCATTGTGGATTTTATGTTTTTCCTTCCTGTGTGGACAGGGTTGTACTTGAGCTCGGATGTTAGAGACGAGCGAGAATTGATGACCTAGGTATATGTATGGGAATATACCTAAGCCGTGTCGGATGTTACTTCGTGATTTTATCTTTCCTTTGCGGATTATCCTTTGTAGATTCTGGGAGATCTTCGGGGGTCTCGGGGTCCCTACTGAGTAGCTTATACTCACCCCAGCACGGGCTATGCCCGCACTACATTGTGTTGGATGCAGATGACGGACAACGCTGATCGTGGTGGAGGCTTACAGAGCAGGACGGTACCTGGAGGTGGACAACTGGGCGGGACGTACTCGGAGCGGTCAGCTGGACCCGAGGAGCAGAAAAGGCTTTCTGTACCCACCCTTCAGGTGGGACTTCCAGTGGATGGCTCGACGTTGCGGCTTTACTTTTCTGTTTTTGTTTTTCCCCTTTCAGTTGTATTTTACAGTTGGGATTCTATTTTCGGACCCCTTTACTTTTTCGCACTTACTGTTGTACTAGCTTTTACTTAGTGTTTACTTCTTCCGCTTTCTTACTCTGTGGTGATTGTTTACTTTACAAAGGCAATGCCTTCCCTTTTTACCAGGATTTATGCCTTGGTGCTAGTCGCCAGCCCCTGGCCTATGGGAGGCGGGCTTGGGGTAGTCACGGCACGGGCCCCGAGGATGGGTCGCGACAATATTTTTATCCAAATTCAATATCTCAGCATTAGGGACATATTTAAGGTTATATTTCCCTGAATAATTCATTTCTCCAAGAAGTTTAACTTGTCACTGAATCATTTTTCATGGTCATTAGTACCATTCAACGAACAGATTCAAAAATTTAATGAAAAGGAATTTCAGTAAATCCTAATATATTTAAATATTTATATATCCAAACATCATTGACATTAGAAAATTAGAAAATCACTCAGGGATGAAATTACATAGGCACATTAATCATTCAACATCATCTTAATCTAAAACATAATATTTACCTTGACCCCCTTTCTTCTTCAAAGGTAAAATCACCTTATGATTAAAGAATTCACTCGCATAAGGCCAAATATCAATAAAGTGGAAGAATTTTACATTTTAATTTTATTACATTACCTTATAATAATGAAATTGGTGACCTTTTCCACAAATATATAGAAAAATAAAATTCCATTCATGAAATTATTGAGGTTTTTTTATAATTATCACATTTTGGAAAATCATTCATTACTTACACTCCATTATCCATTTTTTATCTAACATCTCCTTCCTCTCTGTATTCTATTCAATGAAATAAAATTTATATAATAGTTTCTCTATTTTGATATAACATGAATGTATTTCATCACATGAATAAATTCTTTGATACACTTGTTCCATTGATAGAATTTTCTTAATAACTTCAATTAAATGTTCAATCTTTTATTTTTATATTGAACATTATTTATATTGAACTAATTCTTAGACTAGTAAATGCAACTTCATACACCACAAATCATTCTTCCTTATTTTGATTTAAAAAATGTAACTAATTCTTCTTCATATTTTGTTGATCATGAGGGAAATATCTGATGATAAATATATCGAAAAAAATATTCCCATGTCATGATTTCTATTTTCACTTTCTCCTTAGTATTTTGGATCAACTACCACCATTGATTTAATAACCTTTGAGACAATAACATTAAGTGTAAAACAATTATAGAAGAATAAATACATTATAAATATTATATTTGAAATATTTAAACAATAAATACATTTTTATTCCCATACTTGAAAGGTGGTAATGGAAGAAAAAAAAACATCATTTCACGAGGTGAGAATCTGGCGTACAAACAAATGATGATTGCATATACCATTTGATAGAAGTGTGTGTAGGTGAAGGTAATAACCATAAGACTAATAAATCTATGCAATATTAAAATAAAGATGTTATTATATAAATAAAAAATAATTAGAGTATAATTATTATGTAATGAAATAAAACAAAAGTGACACTTGAAGAACATGAACTCTTCATTGGGCAACTACTTTGGGTTTATACTCGAACCCTTACATTGGTTAATTTATATGGAAATTAATGCCTCGAAAATGATAGTAAGTATTTTTTGAGATTATGTAGTTTGGTGTTTTATGGAAAAAATGGCATGGTATGTGTGAATAAGTGATATGGTTGAGTTCCCATTTATAGTAGAGGATGAAAGGCATTCATGTAAATATAATAATGTAAACACCATTGGGTGGTATTTCTATCATAATGTTCCTCCAATAATGAACCAAAATCTATAAAATAGAGTATATGGATTGAATATGTCCATATAATGTGTTTTAGACAAATATCTATGTCATTTTCCCATTTGGATAAATTTTTAACCACTATATAATCTCATTTTCACCATAATAACCGTAAATATTTTTAATTTATCTCACTAATCCTTTTGGTAAAAAAGATGTTCATCTGGATAGAAAATATAATTTATACTGATTCAATGTCTAAAATCCATTTCTTAAATAAAATCATATAAATTGAAGAAATAAATTAATATTTAATCTAGTAGAAGGGATGAGGAAAAAGGGTTTCAATGTGGAAATATTCAAAACTTCACTGAATTTTTATATGAAAATTCAGCATAAAATTTTTTCCAACTACCTAAATTCTATTAATAGATGAGTAATTGGTCAAATTATAGTTTATAAACAATAAAAATATAATATAATTGTAAAATATAATTAGAAAAAAATTAAGCTTTCTATTAAAACTTAGTAATTTTCACCATTGATCAAAAAATGAAACCACACATAAAAATAAGAAAAGATTACCATAAGATATTACTAAAATTAATAATTTAAAAATTACGTTTATTTTTTTATATAAAATTTATTAAATTGACAATATATATTTTAAAAATTTGTGCACAAATAATGGGCAGAAAAAACTGCCATTAAAAAAAATATCTTTTTATGCATAAAATTGGATTTGATCTTATCTTATGCCAATAAAATCTATATAATGATTCTTAGAAAATTTTATTTAATATAAAATTTATATATTTCACTAATATCATTCATTAATAGTAATTAATTTAATTAATTTAAATAAATTCATTTGTTTCATTAAAATAGTTTTTATAAAAACATTTTATTTATATAAAATTAGTTTTAATATTCATTGGTAATTAATTGGTCACCAAGGAATTATATAAATATATATAAATAAAATATTCAAAATTTGGTTATTTATTTTCTTAAATTAAATTACAATAGTTAGTTGATAACTATCAAATTAAATAATAATATTAATAGTATATTTTATTTTGAAAAAACTCAGTCTTTCGTGTAATGCAATATATCAAACAAAGTAATTATTGTTTTTAAATTAGTATAACATATTATTCTATATAGAATAATATTAAATTGGTGTCTATTATAAGTAATGATATAAAGATAATTAAATTTATTCTAAAAAGAAAATATTTTAAAGTCATGGAGTGTAACAATTTTCTAAAGAAGGATCTTTTTATCGTTATTACAAAATCATGAAAGTAATGGTTTTGTACTTATAAAAAATGTAAAATATTACTCTCCATCATGAAAACACAATGAATTTTATAATACAATATTACACTTCATTTATAATTTAATGAAATTTTTTATATAATAATTTTTAATGTTTTTTTATTTAGAGACATTTATCCAATGAAAAGGGTATTATTCACAATAAAAACCTTTCATGTTATGGATATCAGATAAATCATGAATAAATGTTTCTTGGGTGTATAAATAGATTATTCTCCCTTAAATTGATAGGTTAATACATCAATTGTGTTCAAAAATCAAATGTTTTTTTATAAAATTTCCTTATATTATGAGTTGAGAAATAATTATTAAACACATTATATTTCCATGGGTAATATATTCTTTCATTCCTCTTTATTGATTTACATTATGTGGAACTCATAAATCATGATAATGTTGTGATATATTTACCTATATGGCACTCCAACGAATTGTATAATGATTTACTCTCATGAGGCATCATGTATTGAATTTGGGAGTAAACATACACTGTTATTGGACTTTTTCCACCATATGATATCTTCTATGTAGTTTTTCTTGACTAGTGTTTATGTCATGTTATATATCATGGACACATTTCCTACGATTCATTAAACTTATGAAAACATGTTTATTATGTTATTATCATATGTTATTACTCTTTATCAATATATTTTAGGATATATTACTATTCTATTTACTCAAAAGATATGATTCAATATCATCTTTATTTTCTTATTGGGATTTTTATCTCACCCATTTCCATTTTGTATTTCCTCAGTTATCCTATGATGTTTTAAGAGGAAAAAAATTTATTTTTGATATCTCTAAGGATAATAAATAAATATGTTATGTTTTAGTTTCTCCTGATTTTTTTACCAAATCATATAATGAAACTAGGCCTAATGATCTTAGGTTTGTAATTATTATATTAGTAATTTTAAAAATCATGTAATAATATGTGTAAAAGTCTTGGGCCTCAATATTAATGATTATATTTCATTTAATTTCATAATTAATAATCATTTATAGTTATAATTCAGTATCATTTCAAATTTATATCATTTATTTTAATGACATGTTTAATTAATTTATTTGTTATGTCCGTGTCATGTGGTTTGATGACGCTCAGTTCATAATTTTAAAATGAATTTTATGTGTTGGTAGAGGTAAAAGAGTTCATTTTCCATCATAAATATAATATTAATCATGAGTTTATTGTTATTTATTTATGATAAATATAATATTAATACCATCCTTGAAAGGCGAACATGAAAAAAGAGTGATGTAACATTGTGTATGAGGTAGTCCACTAGTACCGAAAAACAATGTAATATTTTTTAAATGGTTAAAAATGAATTAAATTGATGATATAGAAAAATTAAAAATTAAAAATATATATTTAATACCTTATATAATAATTAAATCCATCTTAATTACTATTCTTTTTAGGGGGTGTTGGAAAATGAATCAATTCGCATTGTGGAGGTAGTAGTCCACATGAAAATATGAACGATGATACAGTTCCCAATAAGATGGAAAATGAAATTAGTTATGTTGTTTCAATAACATAATAAAATATAAAAATATGATATATACTAAATGTATTATATTTTAATGGTAACGATATACTATAAGGAATTAATAGAAGAATAAAATGAAATATATTGGTTAAAATTTTTAGATTGTATTTGGGAGAATTATATTGGATTTCTTTTTAAGGATCCTTATCATGTTGTTTGATGAGGATAGATCCCAAAATAACTACTATATGGTAATTTAAAATGTTTTTTGGTAGGTTTGTGATGATATAACTATCTCAAGGTGGTGTGAAGAATAGAGGAGAAGTGGTTTCCCTAAATAGTGAAGGAAAAGACACACATGGGATTACTGGAGTGATTTAAATATAATAAATTCATTTTCAAGTAAAAGTTAAAAAAATGTAGAAAAAAATAAAATAAAATATGTGTTAAAATTAAAATATTTCAACTTAGTAAAATAAGGATAATCTTATTTGGCATTTTAAACATCATCTTTCATTTTAACGCCTTCATTAACCAACTATAACATTAAATGTTATAGAAATGTTTTCAATACTAAGGGTTTTAAAATTTAAATAAAATGTATAAAATTTAATATAAAGAAGTCGATTGAGGAACTTTTATACCATATCTCATTCCTTTATCATCTTTTAATAATTTAATAATCTTTATATTTATTTAATAAGATATTATTTAGCATAAAACACCATTAATGTGATTTTATGAACTAATCGCATATTGAAACTATAAAGACATAAATATATGTTTTAAATTAAAATATAAAATGTATGAAAATCAATTAAATGTTATTATAGACCAAAAAATTCATCAAAACCATAATTTAGCAAAAACATATCACCTTTCATGTTTTTAAAATCATTTACTTTGATTTTTTCTACTCTTTGTTCAACCAGAATGTAAACATTGTGTAATCATTTGACGTAATTATATGATAACATAAAATTGAAAAACAATTTCCATAAAAAAATATATTTATTATATTGAAAATAAATTTTTTTATTTTTTATTAAGTTCATATTATCCCAATGTGAAAATAAAATTTAAATTAAAACCCAAGAGAGTGAAATGTTTGGAATTTTCCTCTACTTAAAATAACATAAATGCCATTATCAATGAAAAATGGATCCCTAATGCCATATCATTTAAAATTATGTCATATTTTTTCAATTATATGTATTATAATAGAAATAATGTTGGTGATATATTTATTTGTAAAGTATTGTCACTTTAGTTTTAACCTTAATTACCCTATTTACCCATGTCGAGGTGAGAAATAGTTTCCACTATTACAATTTAATATGATGGAAAATAATGTTTATCTATTTTTCTAAATTTATAAATCATTATCCTAAATATGGAATCCATTTTATAAATTTAAAATTATATATGTGGTGAAAATTACATTTAATATAATTATAAAAAATGTAAGAAAAATAGTTTTCTGTAAAATTCCTCCTTACTAAATTAAAATCATCTCAACTTAAAATTAATTAAGAAGTTTATTTCATAGAATTTATTTTTATAAATAATAATATAAAAACAATAAAAATACATTTGTATCATTACAATGTTTTATTTCACAATCCAACAATACAATTAAATTAAAAGACCCAAAATTGTTTTTAATTTGAATTAAATATAATTTATGTTTATAAACGTCAAGGATGAGTTCCCAAATTTAAAATAATGGTTCAAAATAAATTATTTTAGTCATTTAAGATAATTTTTTTTCAACATAAATGTTTAAAATTTACCAAGATATTCATAAATAATATTAATACTCTAAAAGTGACATTGTTCAAAAAAAATGTATTTTAGTTATTCAATAAAAAAATTATATTTTCAGAGAAAAACTAAAAAATCATCCTAATAAAATTTTAATATTATTATTCAAAAAATGTCTCCTTTTTATGTAATAGTATTTAAAATGTAGTAGAAATAATTTATAATACTCTCTTTACAAAATTAATAAAATTTATTTTTGATCAATTTTTTTTTGATTTATAAATTGACTTTATATAAAATTGATTGATTATTTCCTAAAATTTTATCAATAAATTTTATTCTTTATTACCATTATATATATATATATATATATTTCATAATTTTGTTACACATATTCACAACCTTAAATTCAATGACTAGGATATATTAATCATATTAAAATAAAAATACATCAATATTGTTAATGATCTGTATTATGTATCATATATTCAAATGAACATAGTCTTCAATGAAAAACCTCATTATAAATTGGGTTAATAAAACATCCTGTTGAAATTTTGTGAATATAAATTTAATGTTCATTAGTAATAACAGAAAACTAGGTTTCCAAATACAAGAACATGGGTTGAATGTAAAAATATGTACATGGAGAAGAAAAATAATGCCCGTAAAATGATGGTGAGTTATAAAGAAAGATATAATGGGAATGTTAATGAAAAATAAACAATAAGTCTGTAATAAATACCATCAATTCATCATAAATAATTCTAAATGGATAATTTCTTTTCAGATTATATTCTTAGAGTAGTGTAGTTATTTGAAAATCAATATTGAGAACACGTGAAAATATTCTAACTATATTTTTTCCATTACAAAGCACAATTTCATCATTTTGTTGTCATTCAATCAATTTTCCCATTTACCTCATCACTTACTCCAGGAAATGAATAGTAAAAATTAATTTTTCATAACCATTACTATAAATTAAACTTATATTGGATCACAATATACATATAAGGATAACAAATTATTCCTCTTTTCATGATTAATTAATCAAAACCAATATGTTTAACACAATGGTTGTTAGTATCCTTCATGGGTAAAATACCATATGAAGAAATAAAAATATATATACTAAACCTCAATAATAATAACCAATTTTTAACTTAAATCATTTGATAAATAACTAACCTTAAAACTCTACAAAATATTGTTGACCATGATTTAAATCCAAATATTTGAATGATGCGATCTTGTAAATTTCCCTGGTCAACTAAAAAATTATCACCAAATTAATCAAAAATTAAAATTCAAAAAATTAATATGTTCTAATCATATAATATCGAAAATATAAAGATTCATTCCATAAAAATAAAAATCATAATATTTCAAAAATAAATTCCTATATTATTCAAAATTATAATTATACAATTATACCTTAAATAAACACCCATCATATCCATTTTTTTTTCATTTTACATTAATCAAATAATATGACCAAAATTATGAATTAAAACAACAGTAAATTAACCACATTTTTCTAAATCAAATTTCAACCCCAAGTTTATCAATATGATAAATAATATATTCCAAAATTATAATAGCCATTTTATCCAAATTAACCATAATTAAATCAACATCAATGATAATCTTAGCACTAAATATTATCAATCAATTTAATATTATTTACATATAAGAGAAAATAATTTTTCTTAAGATAACTTCTTCACTAAAATAAAAATAAAAACAAATAGATTTATTAAAAAAAATGTGTCCCAAATTACTCTTAGTCATCTCAAAATCCCATCAAATAAAACATAAAATTTTTTGGTTACTCCTTTGAACTTATTATCAAACATAAACATATAAAAAGTGGGGATTTGTATAAATCTAATGCTAACCTCTGATAAAAAAAATCCTAATCTCCAATGTTATCTAAAACATCAAATGTTTCCAACTATAATATCCCTAAATATATACTTATTGACCCTGTGCTAAAAATCAAATCATTTGTTTTCTCGAAATGATATCGATAAATAGGAACTAATTTTGGAAATACTAAATAGAAAACATCAAACAAGAATTTTGGATAACCTATACACCCAATTACCTCTTAGGTTTATTGTTTTTGACACTTAAAAATCAGACTTAACAATACCCTTTTCATTAAGGGATCATTTTAACGTTATATCCGACATTTAGTTTTTTGAATTAATTCTTCTTTATTGTTTCCAATCATTATCAAACCCTATAAAAACATTACAAATTATTTTATGTGAAAAAAATTTCAGTAATTGATATATGTAATGGGAAAACGAAATATGTTGGTCCGTTTTTAGTTACATGAGATCATATAAGATAATATATAATTATCCAAATAATATATGACCTCAAATCATCATTTAGATATACGTGAAAACTGATTTACTACCCAATGTTTGTTTTGAAAAAATTTATAAGAAAAAATAAAGAAAAAAATAATAATAATGAAGATTTTTAGAAAATATGATCATCCCTGAATTGTTTTTCTTAAAACCCATTATTTTAACTATAAAGGGAATAATAATTCCATTAAAATAAATTTCATTAAGTAACCCTATGATATAAAAAATTATTTAGGAAAAGAAAATATCAAGCATATTTAATTCATGTTTGTTATTTAGTACATCATATTCATATAACCCTTACATATATAATATTTAACTCCATTATTTCCAAAATAATTTAGGGGAGAACATTATCATTACACAACACATTTGTCATCTATATTAGGATACAATATCATCTTAAAAAATTTATACATAATATATTAGTCATAAATAGAATATTTTAATCCATTTATATAATAAAAGTCATTAAATATTCTTTTTAATACTTATGTAAATGTATAATCAGTATTTATATAATTTAAGTAATATATAGTATTCTTTTGATAAAATTTAATAAGTATTTAAAAAATATAGTGAAAATTAGTTATTTGAAAATAATAATGGAAGATTTTAAGTGAATATTTATAAATATTAATTCCCTGAAGGATATAAATTCTATTCATACCATATATAATAAAAAAAATTTGTTTTCACATCATAGATAAAAAGGACCACATTCAAAAAATTATAAGAGAATTAATTTTTCTCAATTTTTGAGAAAGTGAAAGGTAATAGAATAATGTTTTTTGAAAGAGTTATTATTAAAAAATACCTTTATAAAATGAATGAAATATATGGATATGGTAGAAATAATGTTCTAAGGAATACGTAATGATGTTTAAAACATTTTCAATGGAAAATCCCTTAGCATAACTCTACCATTCCACATAGGTTCTATAAATACTATATAGTAAACATATATAATATATTTAATTTATTAATAACATTTTATATGTTCAATAACTTATAATTAATCAATATATCCAATTATTTCAATGAAATATTAAGTTTCTTAATTGGTTAAGTCCTCATCATGTGTTTCTAAGACATTCAGTTCAGAGATTGTAAAATAAAATCGATGTGTTGACTGAGGTAATATATTTCATTATTCCATTATACACAGAATATTAATCATTGAATTATTATGTTTAATTGAAATTAAATTTCATTTTATAAAACTAAATTTAATTCATTCCTGAAAAATGAATCGCTACACTTCATAGAGCTCACGGAATATGACTATACACCAACGTAGTTACCATTTTTAAAGGGATGAAATGTTAGAAAATTGATTAAATATTATATTTAAATAATTATAATTTTTTCGTGAGTATATTATATATTAACTTAATCCATCATAATAATCATACATGTTAGGTGGTTATGAAAAATGAAACATATTACTTTGTTGATTTTGTAGTCCACACATTCAAACGAAGTATGATTTAATTCCAAAAATTAGGAAAACAAGTATGAATATGGTTACAAACCAAGGAAAATAAAATCTAAATATATTATATATATGTATTTTTTTAGTTTTTATGCTTATAAAATTAGTTAATGTGGTAAAAATTGGAGTAAATTAATGAAATTGTTGAAAACGATTATAGTCATTGAAATTAATTTGAGTGGTATCTTTTAGATTTCATCTTAAGTATCATAGCTCATGTATTCATAGGAGACAGGAGCCTACAAAAAATTTTCATCTAATTTTTGAGTTTTTATACAGTTTTTTTTCTATACAATGGGTTCAATCTGATGTGAGGAGTATTGGATTGGTGGTTTCCATTTTTAGTGAAGGAAATTACACACATGGAATTTCATAAAAGGGTTATATATACAAAATCAATCTTCATTTGAATGTGGATCAATTTTAACATTAAATGTGGTTTCCATTTTTAATGTGTCATTTTAAAACATTTCATTAGGTTTAGATTCTTACATAATCAATTTTAACATTCAATGTGGTAATACATATTTCAATAATAAGGGGTATATATATAATTATCAGTTAAAATTTTATTATTAATGGTAATGTGATGTGATTTTAGACCATATACCTTTCCCATAGTAATATGTCGTTGTTCTATTAGTTTTGAAATATTAATAACATGTTATTTAACTTAAAATACCATAAAATCTATTTTAGTAACTATTCACATTTGTCAAAAATAACAATGCCAAGATATTATTTTAATTATAATATAAATTATTATTAACCATAAAATTAATATCACCACGTATTTCATCCAAAAAATTATAATTTTCGTGTTTTAAATAAATACCATGACTATCCATCTTCTTGCACAAATACTACTTCAATATTTAGTAATAATTTAAGATAATAATATCATCACTAAAATTTAAAAATAAAATGAAATCAAAAATATAAATTAATTATTTTCAAGATAAGATTTTAGACTCATTCATTAATTTTTATAATCCATATGTGGACATATAATTGAAATTAAAATCCTTAGTGTGACATTTTGGAATTTTTGATTACATAAAATAATATAAAAGACTTTATCAAAGAAATATGAATCCAAAATTCCATATTTTAATATATAATGAATAAAATAGACATTAACTATTGAAATATGATTTATTCAACTGTTGTATTGATTTTTAATTCCTTATCGCATTATTTTTTTCCATTATTACCTGATTTATCCTTACCAATATGACAAAACAGATTACCATGATTACTACTCATTATGACAAAAAAGTTAATCTATTTACAAAATAAGTAAAATATTATTCCAAATATGGAATCCATTTTATCATATTCATAATATATATGTGGTTTTAAGTATATCTTACATAATTATTCAAAACACATGAAAAATAGATTTTAGAAAAATAACTAATTTACGGAATAAAATTATTTCACCTTGAAATCAAGTATGAAGATGAATTACATAATTTATTATGGTAAAATAATAAAAAAGGATGTTTTTTTATTTTATATTAAATAAATAATTCATTCTCACCTTCCAACCATACTATTAAATAAAACACTCAAAAATAGTTTTTAATTACCATAAAATATATTTTAACTTTATAAAGTGAAGGAAGGGTTCCCAAATTAAAAATAACGTATTGAAATAAAATATTTGGGTAATTTTACATATATTTCGACAATAAAATAGAAAAAATTTTATCAATAAATCCTTACATTATAATAACTTCATAAAAGTTAGAGTATTTGAAAAATTCAAACATTCACTATTCACCTTAAATCAACACCTTTGAATGAAATCCCAAAAATATCATCCAAATAGAATATTCACAAGATTGGTCCAAAAATGATATTATTTTTATAAAATACAATTTTTTAAATTGGTATAAATTAATAAAAAAAATTATAAAAAAATATAAAAAACTGTTTGGGAAGAAAACAAATTATTTAAGAATATAATGACTTCACCAAAAAGTGAGTTTTTATTTAATAAAAATGTGTCAGTCCTTTTTATTGTGTATGATATATATATATATCATAATATAGTCACATATAGTAATACGTTAAAATTCATTGTAAAGGTTATATCAGTTATATTTAAATTATAATATTTCATAGTCATTAAATCTCAATGTTGTGTATATATTTTGATATAGAACATAGAATATAATTAAATTAAATTGGTGTTAGACTTATATTCCAATATTATATAATTTTATATTCTACCCCAGCCACGTTATTTGGTTGATCGACACTATTGGACTCACAAGGGTGTTTTACCCAACATCTTGGTTGGTGAGGAACGAATGACTAAGTAACCCCAATCATTCCATGCTTATTTCTCCTAGTATTATTATGTGATGGTTTGAATTATTGTTTCCATTCACAAAAACTTGTTTATAAAAATGAAATTTATTTTTTTATTTCATATACAATTTTATTTAGATATACTTTTTATAATTATTATTATTAATATGTTGTGTACGTGTTGTGAGGGATTGATGTAAAAATAAAAATGTAAAGGTAGTAGTGGGTCCTAGAAACTACGTGGTTACTAACTAGATATGGGAAATTTTTTATCATATGATGTGATACATGGGGTGTATGTTTTTATTTAATTTTCTAGGGATTTTTTATGTTAGATTATTTAATGGGGAGTAATGGCTCAGGATGTTTGACTTTTGGGGTGTTAAAACCAATTTGGAAGTGGAAATAAGGTACCTAATTATGATACTATCTTTGATATTATATTATTACTTGTATGTGATAATTGTTGATTGATTCATGGTGATTCTAGAAACAAAAAAACCCTTTTATATGACAAGCCATTTTCACTATCTCTTCTATGGTACATAGTATTATTTATGTATCTTTTACATAAATAGATTTATAGTGGATCCTTATGATTATACCTATCATGCATATCATATATATATATATATATATATTTATATAAATAGTTATTTAGGAAGTAGAATGTTGTTAGTGATCGGTCTCGACATTTTTAGCTTTTAGTATTTTTGTTTTGTTTTTTGTGCATCGAGGTCGCTACCAAGGATTTATATTTTAGTTTTTTTGATTATTTTTAGTGGTTTTGTATTTATGATATTACATAATTGTACTACAATATTTTAATTTTTTATGAGAATTATTTTTTGATGGATTTATTTTTTATCCCGTTCCTCATATTCTTCACAGAGTAGAATACCTCCCATGTGGGTGAATGATCTACCATTGGTTCTTTTCTCCAACTTGTGACATGTTGGAGGTAGAATTAATGAATACTTATATCCCTTCACTCATTTTCGGCCTAAGTGTGGTACCTTTGGGGGAGGTGGTCATGAATGAGTGTTGCAAAATGCAACAGTTTAGGGATATGATAGATTTATGTAGTAGGAACTAGTGAGGACATTGTATTTTGTTATGTAAATAGTGTCATCCAATATTAGTAAGTGATTTAAATAAGTGATACTATCAAATACATGGGTATTTAGGTCCCCATGTGATCTTATGTGAGAAATTTTATTTTTACTAAGCATATTGGGTGAAGTGATTCTAATTACAGGGGAGAGAAATATGAAATAATCCAAAATGATTCACGTTTTCTATTTTTAATAAAATGGGAAAACCATGGGATTATGTTTCATAATAAATAATTAATACAAAATATTCCAATTTCAAGGTTTAGTAGAAAAAAAAAATTTTTTTGTTGGTATAGATCCAGGTCGATGTCCTCATCGTGACCGAGCTGATGGAATTCAGTAGAATTTGTTTGAACATAGAGAAATATTTGATATCGATAATGATTAAACATGGTGGAGGACACTCGAAGAGTTTTATTTCCATTTTATGGATAAGTATGAGGGATAAATTTTGGATTTAGTGATATATGGTTGAAATGAGGAGGAAGAAATAACCTTCAGCTAGATACATGCTTAGAATGAACAATGGGGTTTCTCTTTGGTGGAGAAGCTCCATTGGGTAGATACAATATTGTGGTTCATTTTCTTTGGGTATCACTATCAGATATCTCTTGGGAGAAGTTTTGAGATCACTTCCTAGATAAGTTTCATTCTTCGATCGGAAGGGATGCTTGTCTTTAGGAGTACATTACCATTCAAATCTGTAGCTCTAATGTGCTGGACCATGGGATATATTTTAAGAAACTTATCTGACATTTTTTATACCTATTTCCAAGGATGAGGCTTAAGAGAGGAATTTTGTGGAGCCTATATGTTCACAGATATAATTATAAGTCAATCCATTTATAAGGTTGAAATATCTCAAGATACTATAAAAATCGTTTTTTTCTAGAGGATAGTATCAAAAACTATTTCCCATTGAGTTAGGAGTCACCAAGACTCTCTATTATGATCATTAGTGGTTTTGGGTTCTTTGTTTTTTAGGTAGAAAAGTTTTTAGATAAACATGGTTAGTTCTTATCCCTCTTCATAATTTTTCTCTTGGGGTGGCAGCCTTAAGGCCCCAATCAAGTAATGATAGGTCAGTTTTCTTATATATGACATAGTAATCAAATGAGACTGTTCCAAAACATTCTATGTAGGCTACATAATGTGGGTCTTCTACTTTATATTTCCTAATTATAAAGTGTTCAACCATAAAAATTCAATTGGGTGCTCAAGCTTTCGATAATAAGGGCTATTATTGGGTTGGTTGTGAATAAGCTCATGTATCTTCTCATATATAGATATTATTGCATAACTATGTAGAATGTCATCATCCGTTTCAAATTGGCCATAGGGTAGGTCATGGAAAGATTAATTTTCTTGAGTTTCAATCCCCACAAATGTAGGATATAATTTTAGGAACTATTTTCTTTTTTTCAAGATGCCTCATTATCTATTTGATTTATTAACTTCAAACTCCTTCGTCTAAGTTACCTTGGTCCATTAATTAGGACATAACGTAGAGAGGCTTCTAGTTCCTTTGGAATTGAATATTCCTTTTGCTGGATGAACTAGAATCATTTATGTATGTACTAGATCTGTGCATGGCTTAGAGAAACATCACTCTTGGGGAGGCATCCAAAATTTATAAATATATCTATATAATATAACACATTCATTGAACATGATGTATTTGGAATTGGAAATATTGGATTTCATTACGAGGTAGACTGTATTGTATGATGCAGGTAGAGAGACTTATGTGGTCATTGGTGAGTATGTCCCTTGGATGGGTAAAATGATTATTCCATCATAATCTTCCTAGATGGTCATGTTTATGTAGAGTTTATGTTTCTTAAGGTTATAGAAAGGTACCATGATATAATTTTTTATGTGGATTTTGTATAACCCTACAAATGATAAATAAATTGTGAGATAGAGATACACTAAGGTTCTTCTCAAATATCAACGACTCTATATAGGTTTTCACCTAATATGTTTTCAGATTTATGGATTCAGATCAATGATATCTTTTATTGAGGTTTTATTCTACCAAGCTTGTTGACTTGGGGTACTCTGGTTTTGTTCTCAAATAAGTTCAATGGATCATTGTGTCTATTTTTTTTTTAATCAAAAATTTAATAAAATGGAAATGAATAACCACTCCCCTATTTCATGATTTTAAGATTTATCTGATCATGTAATCAGATATATATGATTCTCAATGATTTAAATGTGATTGGGATATCATTTTATGTGGGTGATAGATGATAATATACACATGAATTCATTCTTATGTCATTATATATATTATATGATAAGTTTAATGTCATTTAGAGAATTTATTATATATATATATTCATTTGTTGGATGAATTCAATGTTTTTATTGTTTTATATTGGTTTATTGTGGTTTTCATCGATGACATCCATGTGTACTATGCATCTAGAGAGAAGAACATGATTTATTTTTTATCCATTCTAGGTGTTCTTAATCATTAGAGAATCGTCTAAAGCTGATATATGTGTGAGATATATGATCATTCTATATGTTAATTAGGTAACTTAATCCACCATTTATGGAGTATTTGTGGATACATTGAAGTTAGGGGATGTGTTTTCTTGGGAATCCCTTAAGACTATTGTAGGGGTGTGGAGTTTCCTAGGTAATGTCGGATGTTATAGGTAGTCAATGTCTAAATTCTCATAGATTGTGACATCATTGATAGATTTGATAATGAAGGACTATGATTTCTGGAATATTTACTAGTTTTATGATTATTTCGAGTATCTATAATAGACAATGGTCAATGGTCTGGTTCTTTGTTTTCTAGAATATAGATTTTATATTGAGGTCTTATTTAATTCATCACATTATGGAATGGGTGGTTTATTGATACAATTGTATGAGAATTTTTTCATTATATTTCATGATACTTATGAACCCATAATCTTAATTACGACACAAGTGATATTGGGATGAAAATTTACACGTTTTCCCTAACATTTTGGCTGCACTGCCTCATTGGAATGCACTTTCGTGTTTTTACTTATCATAATAACCTAAGGTATATATTCTACTATGATGAAATTACCATATAGTAGTGATAGTGGATTTAAGTTATATAGTTTTATGATGATGATATTTGATATACACCAGGAAATAGTAATTTTCTCGCTAATTCAGTAAGAATGAAGATTCATAATTATTACATGAGTGGGTCTAGAGATTAGGAGAATGTAATGTAATAAATCTCTAAGATTATTCATGTGGTGGGACAGTGTGGAGAAATAGGATTACATTTTATGATTATTTTGTGCACTTATGTTGGGTAGTAGGTGTAAGATTCCCATTTCAGAAATTATAGGGTGGAATTTTGGAGAGATTGAGTTGTCTATGGTGATTCAACATACATATGGTCTCTGGATAGCATGCACTGAGTGTTATTCAAGAAGAGGCTTTACATTCCAAAGGTTATGAAATTATTTGATCTCATTGAGCATCATATCTCAACATAATTAGTAAATTTCGATGTGAAAATGAGTAACAATTCCCAATTTGTTTATGTCTGGTACCCTGGGATTACATTTTCAGCTGAGTTTTTCGTGTCCAGATATTTAGTATACCAGATGGTAGAGATGGAAGACAATGTACGACATGGTTTTTTCTAGACATTAGATGTTTTTAGTCAAATTTTTAGGAAAATTTTAATCAATTCAATATGGATTTACATCGATATCTAGTTGCTATGAAGTGAACTGGCTGATAATATACCATTAGAAAAAAAATTCTCATCTCTTAGCGATCAAGGTGTAAATATCATTAAAGGTTTTCTTGTGGTGGTATCTTGAGGAGGAGTTTAGGATTTATATATTCATAAGTATTATCATCTCTAATTATGATCATCATTTCATCTCAAGGGTCTAGATTGTTCTACGACATGCTCTTGGCTCTTAGGTATTCCTTAACATTAATTTACAGCCAAAATAATATGATGCAACATAAAAAACAATCAGAACTATTTAAAACATTATTTATTATTTTCCTCTATAATCAAGAAATTCAAGGTTGAGCCACCTACCATTGGTTGATTTTGTTTAATGAAACAACTTTCACTCTACCATTGGAATGTCATTTATTAAAGATTCTTATGTATGAAATTTTTGTTCTCTATTGTTTTGGACATGGATCATAGTTTCAGAAATTATTAAGCAAAAAATAGTGGAAAACATTTTATAAATGGTAGAGGTGATTCAACGGAGGATGAACATAGTAAGTTATCATTATAAGTCCTTTGAATAAACATTGAGGAGTGATATTTATTTCAAAAATATAGATAATATTTTGTTGAAAGTCACTCCTCATCATCAGTGGGACGGTTTTGGTCACGAGAGTAAGGTTTCACCTATGTTTGTTGGTCCTTTTGAGGGGTTGTTGTGTGTTAGAGTCATTGAGTACCAGATATCACTTATTTCATAGTTCAAAAGGATTCATGATGAATTTCATTTTTCACATCTATGTTGTTCTCTTCATGAATACTATAACATCATCAATGGGGTTGGGATAATTTTTTATGGTAATGAAACCATCATGGAGTTTCCTATAGATATAAAGGACCACCAATAGAATTTGTTTTCTGGGTGTGATTTTTGATTAGATGAATTCGTTTGGTGACACATGGGAAGAGAGGAGAGCACCAAGGAACCCAATTCATAGAATCACACTCTATATCCGAAGCTCTTTGACACCTCATTATTCTTTTTATTGATGTTTCTATGTTTAATGTTATCAATATTATGAGATATATATCTCTTCCATGAGTCTATATTTTTTCATTACTTTATATTAGATGTATCTACATCAATAGAGTAACTATATTATGTTTGTGAGTGTTCACCTATTTTTCATGTATCCCACTTGTGTGGTGGATGTTCTCTTATAATGGTGAGATTCTAGAGAGGTATCTCAAGTGGGTGTGGATTATTTGGGTGACCCATTTTCCTTATATTATCACATGGTGTGTTTCTATCTTCTTGTGGGAGATAATTTTTTAGAGGTACATTATTTACAGGACAAAATCCTTATAACTCATTCCTTTGTTTCTTTTTGGTGTTGGAGGTTTCGAGAGGAGGTGTATAGGAAGAATAAGGGGAAATAAGCAGAAATTTTGGCTGTAGAATAATACAGTGGCATGGAGGCTTATACTACACAATGGATTCCATGAGTGTTTTTCATATATAATGATTTTGTTTAAGAGGCTCGATAAAAGAGGTTTGGTTTCTTCTTCCATATTATAGGTCTCTATGCCATATAGATGAGTTCCAACGTATCATTATCCTTTAGAAATGGAAGTAAATAGACTTTTGTATTAAATTGCATCATTTTTTGTCTTACATATTTATTAGATCATTGATGTGGACCACAATTTTTATTTCATAGGTTGATATTTCAAAGCATTTATCAATATGGTATTCTTCTTTATGTCATTGTTTTTATATAGTTCTGATATTTATGCAATGGTTTTATGTAATGCATTGTGATTTTTTCATTATCAGTTTACATGTAAAATATTGAACCCCTTTAAACTATTAATTTCCCAAAATTTCCCTCTTGAACCATAGGTGACGAGAAGATATTTTTAGAGTCCTTTAAATCCCCATTGATAGGAGGCAACCCACACCTTCTTGAGATCTATCTTTTGAGAAATGTGGTGAGTTTCCACTCTTTCTCTTATGGTTTCTTCTCCATTTAGTCATTTCACCAACCATTATAGCAATCCATGTTATTTTGGATAATATACTACTTTTCCATGAATTTTTTCATATGTTTGGTTGAATTTTCATGGTGGGACATGAATAAGAACATTTGTTTCCTTATGCCATAGGTAATCAGAGTTCCACATTGTTTTTTTCACTCAATGAATGTTTACATATTTAGTTTTGGGGATACGTTGATTCTCCTAGTTTTTAGGTGATATCGTAATGAAAACATTCTTTAACTCAATGGGTGAAGGTTGAACTAAAAATAATGAATATTAAAGTGGAATTAAATAATTAATTGGTTTTAGAGGTAGCGAATACGTCTATTTTTTTCAAGTTAATATTTTATACTCATATATTTCTAGATAATATAACATATATTGATTATTATATAGATTAGAATATTTTTTACATTTGAATTATATAAACAATATAATGTTTGACATACTTATCAACCAAATAATTTAGGCTATTGTTTAATTATTAATGTTAATCTTATATTTTATAGAATTTTATTTTATTGTAAAAGGATGTGATTGAAATAATTTCATCGAATTTTATGGATGATGCCATATGTTCTCTATGGTTGTTACTTTTGAAAAATTAATTAATTTATTCAATATAGTAATCAAAATTTTTATTTTATAAAGATAAATTTTGGGGTTGAGTGAGCCCATTTTCATATTATGTTGGATGTCTTGGTTCAAGGGAATAGATGTATTATTAATTATTTTTTGTTTCATTACATCATTTTATGATTTATTTGGATGGGGAGTCATAAAATATGACATGATTTGATATAGGGATAGATGATTATTTTCTATCTAAAGGGTGAGGATACCCATGTTTGTGGTATTAGTTGAAACTATAGATATAAAGATGGATGGTGCTATGCATGGTGGTGTCAGGTATGAAACATGGGTTGATGGAATGTGATTAAGGTGTGATTTTTCATTGTTTTTGGTGATGAATGATATGATTCATGATGTTAAAGAATAAAATTTAAAGGATGTATGGTCAGGTTTCTCATTTTTCACTCCTTTCACCATGTTTTATGTTGCTGGTTTTACATGGTTTATGCATCTTATATGGTAGATTAGGATGAATCATAGAGTTCCTAGAATTATGGAATGAATACTAATGCTAAATGTTTTAATCCAAGGGGTTGAATGTTTAATGGAATTCAAAATAATGATAAATATATAGGAACCATGGAAATATATATATTATTTATCAATGTAATTGAAATGGGTTGGTAATTGATATAATTATGAAAAATTTATTATAAAAAATTAAATGAAGTTGTCTTCCAATATTTTTGTGCTTATTGGATATTTATTCCATATATTTGGTAGTTGAGATTATAAGATATTATAGTTGTAATTGATTTCAATGATAGGTATTTTTCTATTGTTTAGTTTTTGACTTATACTTTTATTCCTAGGGTATGTGATCTCATATGCTATCTCTCCCATGTTGATAGGGATACTGACACTAATTGACTCTTGTGGGTGTGTTACCCTACATCCAGGATGGCAAGGAGTGGATAGTTGACTATCCATCTATTCCAACACTCTTTCCTCCTGGTGGTATTATTTTCTAGTATGTACGGTGGTTACCTATACCGTATATGTTTATAGTGAGATATGACAAATTGTAATTATTTTAGACACATGTATCTCTGTATATATTATCATATGGATTTTAATAGTTATATTGTGTATGGTATGTGATGTATTAACATATAGTATATGATGTATATGATGCAGTGTCTCCCTAAAACAACCATTTCAATATATGGTGATTGGATACATAGTGAGATGATGGGATGCGTTAGTTTCAGGTGATTTTATAGTTTCTTAGGTTCTTTCGAGCATGATTTTTTATTATAGAGAGATAACATGGGACATGTGATGTTGGAGAAAAGATTCACACTAGTTTAGAAATGGTTTAAGGGTACCATGTACAGATTTTTTATTATATATTATATTTTTTACTTGTATGTAATACTTGGTGAGAGAGCCAGGGTGAGGTTGGGAATTTATCATACTTATGTAGGTGACAAGTTTGTTTGATGGTTTATTTTTTGCGTATAATATTCTTTATTTATCATTTTCTTGTGAGGATGTTGGGGGATAAATCTGAATATATATGTTATGTTCACCATATATATATATAATTTATTCTTAAGGACTACGAGAGCTAGTCGGTAATTGTGCTAGTCATTTTTAACTCTTGGAGTCCTTCAGGAACACATTGGTCTTTGAGGTTGCTAGAAAGTATTTAACATTTGGAACATGTATTTTGTTTTGATCTTATTTAGATTGAATGAAATTTATTGTATGTATTTTTATTATTTACCTTTATTATTAGTTCATGATATTTAGTGGTTATATCTAATCATTAGTTCCTCATGGACTTAATAGGCATAAATTCCTCAATTTGTTTGTAAGATACACCCTTTGTTCTTTTCACTAACCCATATCCAATTATAGGTTGGCTTCGAAAAAACATATCACTCTACTTTTATTGCTATCCTAGAAGTTATACCTTTAGGTGGAGGGGTTCATGGTAGAATATAAGTCCCATGATAAATAAAATCATGAATCATAAAAACATCAATAACATAAGATATCATAAAACCCATCACATCAAATTAACATATGAATAATAATTTAAGAAGATTAAATTTATTTCATGATTGTATTCATTTTATATCCCCTGGAGAAATTAATAATTGAATGTTAATCACTTTAAACTAAATTGTTTAGTTTCATTATATCCCCAAAATGAAATATCATCAGCATTATTAAATTTATATTTAAATCTAACATTTATAGTCTGGTCTCTTAATATGAATATATTTAACTATTGAATATAGTAAACCTTGATCAATTATGAAATAATCATAAATAATATATTATAGAAATTTTTAAATAATAATGTTTATCCTTTTCTTTCTCAAAAACATTTTCCAAATCATTTTAAAATAATTCTTTCTTTCATTTCATATTCTTTAATTTTTATGGTTTTAAGGATAATGACATATGGGTAAACAAAAGAAAAAATAGATTGATATAATCACAATTTAATAAATAAAGGAGAAGGTATAAGATCCCTTATTTATAAAAAAATAATCTTAGCATTATTCTTCAACAAAAACCGAGTTTCTATGCACAAACAAGAAACTACAAAGTATTAACTTGAACCAATCATTAAAGGGTCAAATGACACTAAGAGTGTTTTTTTGAATGCCACTAACGATATAAGGAATATATAATTAATTTAGGAAATAAATATTCCTTTATAATAAATTATTCAGTATCATGGAATTAATAGACCATAGGTCAACATCCATTAATTTACATGAGTGCAGATCCCATTTAATATATACAAAAACACACATATAATGGTTCATACATAAGAGAATGGAAGTATATAAATATCATCTTTAATATGTCGTTAAAATATATTAAATTAATGAATTAAAGAAAACTATGTTAAAAATATATATTCAGAACATTTTTGGTATTCTAGAAAAATATTAAGTTTAAATGAATCTTGATATATCCCAAACAAACCATGAAAACTAGCAACCTGAATAACCAACTAACCATACAATCTAACCACGTGACCAAAAGAACGAAATCACAATACAGAAAATAATAATATTTAAAACATGTGAATGCTTAAAGGAACAAACTAACAAAATAATGTTACCAACCAACAACATGACTATGAAAACTGACCATGCCAACATATCTCATGACCAACTATGTTATACCAAACTGATAAAAACTATCCACACGAAGTAATTTGATTTTTACATCCACTCAACCATCCCTACAAACTGACTATAATGAAAAAAGTAAAGTCCCATAGTCATTGTAACACCCTGAAATTTTATGAGATATATTAATTTTAATTTATTTGATGTCTTATATTATGAACTGCACCATGATTATATTTTACTATACACAACACTGTATTATCTTGCAGTATATGCAACACTATTCTTGGCTCGTGTTAAACACAATTTCACGTTCGTTTTGTGCAAATTATTCTACACAACATTATGTATAGAATTTTTTAATGTATAAATGAAAAAAATTATTATGTTATATGCAAAACTAAACAGAGCTTTCACTACACGCAGCCCTGACTTGGCTTGCATTACACGTAATCAAGACCTTCTTCGATAGCATGTGTAGTACGCAATACCATGTTTCACTAAATGATGTATTATTATAATATTATTATGAACTAGCTGTTATGAATATTAAAACCCACTTTTTGATATTTTATAAATTTTATCTTTCAAAATGACCTTCATTTTTAGATTTGTAATATCGAAATTAGCCTAGGCTGAAGTTTTGGTATTTTTCTAAAAACATTCAATTTTTGATGAATAGTGAAAACACTAGGTTTCTATTTAAAACCCAAATTTTTATTTAAATAATTATTTATTTTATATAAAATTATTTTCCGTAAAAATTTATACATAATACCTATATAAGTTCAATGTAATTAATTGTTGTCATTTTATAATAATTTTAGATATATAAAAATTTTATTGAACTTTTCACCGTCTTTTACCTACCTCCTAGGAGCTTTTTGCAAACTTACATAAAACATAATTTCACTGCTTCTTTGAGTGGAATTTAGAAAATCCGAGAGACACAATTAATATGAAGGAGTAAAATTTTGTTCAATATGATCAATTTTTTTGTTGAATAGTAACTTTTTTACTTTTATTTACCACTGTTAAAAGTAAATAGCGTAATTAAGGGTAAAAATGATATTATTATTACCCTAACACATGTCATAATTCTATTGTATAAGTTTAATTCGAACAAAAAAACCCTTAGGAATAAAATTTTTCACTTTGGGTTCCCAAGGATTAGATTAGGACATTTATTATTAATTTATTAAAAAAAGAGTTAAAATAATTTAAATCAAAGTTTAATAATTACAACCTTTATTATATACCGTTATACATAAGATAAATTCGACAATAAATATTCATTAGAAAGATAAAAATATTTCCTACCTAATGGTATTTTATTTATAAATTTTAGACATTAAATAATTTATGTTATTTATAACACTATGGTGATACAGTAATTACCTAAATAATGAAATATTAAAATAATTGATATTATAAATACCCAAATAAATGTAATTTGAGACTTTTTATTAATTAAAATAATTTTATAGATTAATATAAAATGTTATTATTGATTTAATTAACTTTAATAGAACTAATAATTCTGTTATGATTTTCACAAAAATCAATTACCAAATAATGTCAAAATTGACATAAAATAGTTTTTAAAACAAATATTATATTATTAATTGTTATTATATTCCTAAAAAATATAAGGTTCTTAAAAATGACATATATAAGGTTATAAATATTAATAATGAACCACTTGGGGTTGTTTTGTATTGTTATAGAATGTTTATTAACCATATAGGGTAAAAAACAAGAAGACACGGTAAAAGTAAAATTATTTATCTTAGAGTTAAAACTAAATGATAAGGTTAAAATAGTAAACTAACCTTGTATAAAACCTAGTTTCTGAGTGGATTTAGACCCATACAAACCTTTTCTTCGAAATAAATCAATTTTTAGCTATTAAAAACCGAATATGACTTTATTATAAAATAATATTTTATGTTTTTCTAAGGTTCCCCTCTCCTCCCGGATAAAAAAGGCACCCCTTCCCTCTTCTCTTCACACCCTTATGAGACTTAAAGATTGGCCAAAACCTACCAATTCCTCTTCTCAACCTCTCTAGTTATATCATAGAGGTTTTTGTCTTCTCAAAAGACTAAATCTAGTTCCCTAAGAAGATGTTTAAAGGAGGTGTGTCGAAGAAGAGGTAATCTCTTCTAACGATTCTTTCAAGTTTCTTTCTTCTTCAACTTATTCTTCTTTGGTTGTTTCATTATAAATTAATAACATCAGTATTAAGTATATAATTATATGTTATTATAGTTATGAAAAAACTCCATTTCACCTTCTATCCATCCTACGGAAAATGAAATCATCGCGCGTGCATACGTACGGAATACCGTCTCCACGCCGTGGTGTAATCTGTTTTTCCACCACCACCTTAATTGGATGGGTATAATGGTGTAATTAATAACTATATTTGATTATTATAACATCATACTTATTCTATGAAATTATATAATCCACTACAATTCGATTCAATAAATATGGTAATGATATCATCACTCGTGCGTACGTACGGATTACCATATCCATGACGCGATGAGATTCATTTTCCATGTTAACAATTCAAGAATGATTATAAAGTATATATAATAAGTAATAATTAAATATATGAAATAATAATTCTACTAGATTTGTGTATATATATATATTTATATTATTTTCATCTATTTAATTCCATTCAACAAAATAAGGAATGGAAAATAGCGTTCATGCGTACGTACGGCCTACCGTCTCCATGAATGGTGTATTTCATTTCATTCATCTATCTATTATATATATATATATATACTGAATATATATGAAATATAAATCATGATTTACATTATTTAAGTAAGTAAATCATGATATAAGTAATAATAATATCCAAAACAACAAATCAAAACACGCACGATAAATGAAACGATTTTACCCAAAACACTGCTTCAACATGGAATTTATAATATAACGGGTATTATAAAGTCATAATTGAACCATATAGGATATCATAACAATGAATATGATTCTATAATAAGTCAATAACATTATTGAAATCATTATAGGGGAGGTCCAAATACATACGAAGCATATCAGACATAAGGTAATGGATAACTATTCCAACCTCGTTTTTATCTGAGATTGTAATTTGTAAGTATTTACTAGGGTTATTGTTATAATCCATGTACATGTTTTCTAAAATTGTTTTTAGGTATGTTTAATGTCCTTTTTACCAATTTTCTACTTTTACCACATGTTGTGAATGAAATATTTCTTTTGTTTACCATACGAGGAACTTTTTGACTTTTTCGACAAAAGTATGAGGAGAATGTTTTTTTAACTTATAAGGCATGAACATATTTTTACAGTTTTATAACGATTTATTTTTATGAATCTTACTCTACAAGATTTCATGACTATTTTAAACAAAATCCTTTTCTTTGAAAATTTGATGACATTTTATGAAAATAAAATTATTTTGAAGAAGAATGGATGTTTTCCTCAAGAATTCATTTCAAGTGTTTTTTTAAAACCATTTTCCATCAAAGATGAAATTATTTCATATGTGTATGTTTCAAGTATAAGATCTCTATGATTTGAATGGTTTCAATTTTCTTATGATGAAATTATATCCATTTGTTTTAAATGGATTATGTTAGTATGGGAGGATTTTTATGAAACCCATTTTATTATTTGGGTTATGATGAATGATTTATGATTATGTTGTGGCACACGTAAGAATGATTTCATTATGAGATGGTTGGGATCTATATCTCCCTCCAATGCATTGGGTAATGATTTATATCTCATGATATAGACATGGATGGAACGGTAAGTTAATCCGGTTCAATGTTAGAGGACTGAAACGAGGAGTGGACTTGATTCAGAAAGGGACTTTGTCCACTAAGATGGTCTTGGCAGTAATGCCTTGGCTACTATGAAAATCATATCACGTTCTTAATGGTTTTCCACAGTTAAATGTTTTATTACCATGATATTTTATCATTATTGAAGTTCCCTTATGATATATGCCTTACGTACTTCCAAGATTCATGTCTTTGCTCAAGATTTTTATGTTTATATTTTATGTTCATGTTTTTGCATTCAAATGTTTATTGATTGTTTTATGTTCCCTATGTTTACCCTTACTGGGCATTTGAGCTCACCCTTTTTTATGTTTTCCTTTCCCCGTGATTTAAGTAATTTTTTTGGTATGAAAATAAAAGGGGAAGATATATATGGGAGATGTTGAAGATCATTCACCTAAATTTAGATGATTATATTCTGAGTTTCCAAAGACACTAAACTATTATGGTCCTTTGGTGTCTGTTTTTGTTATGTATTAAGTATTCTTCAAAAGTAATGTAATGTCCATGTATGTCAAGATTTGGGTCTCTACATTTGGTATCAGAGGAAAGGTTCAGTTAACCATTAGAAACTAGGATGCTAAAACTTTATTGAAATCCCTAAAGATATTTCTAAGGTATGTATTGGGATGTCCCTAAGGTTTTGTATAACTATAGGTTACAGTCTTAGAGTTATGTTGACCATCATGAATAACCAAGGGTGAACCTAAGGTGTCAAGGATTAAAGAATGTGTGATAAGTTAGACATCGCATAAGTGACTTTTAATGATTATGTGGTTCCTCATTATTTTAAATATTTCTTACACTATAGTTTCTAGTTTTTGTTAATGGAGGGAATGATAAAGAATTTAGTTAACATTGATTCCGATGGACAAATTGGCGACTGTGATCAACAAAATTGTGTAATTCCTTGAGAGAATGATATTGTGATTATGCTGAATCAGTCACCACGATATATGATTAACAAGGTAAACTTTGGTCGTATTCCTAAGTCATCAAAGAAAAGGAAGATAGAATTTTATGCCTGTTCTCATAGTGAGGAGCAAGAGAAAAGAAGATTCAGATTTCTAGATAATAGAAGAATAACCTTGAGGAATACCTAAAATGAAGGGGAAGATGTTATCTGTGTGGTGAAATGGGTCATAGAGTGATAGACTGTTATAGAGTAAACTATCTTATTTGTGGAGAACATGGGAATTACCCAAATCAATGCCCTGACCTAAGAGGTTACTTCAAAATCAAGGAAGGACTTACTCCATGACAATCATTGAATAAGATGGATTAAAGTGTTTATGTATTGGTATTCAAGAATAATGTTGTTGAGGTACTTTTATGGTATATTGGAATATTTTTTTATTAGTCTATTGTGTTTTTAAATAATTATATGGTACCAGTAACCATGACAAGTGATTCAAATATTTTGGAATGTAGATGATATGTGAAAAATGAATGAATAAGGAGAAAATAATATGTTTGATAGTATTCATGAGCTCATGATTGTTATAAGGACTAAGTGATATCATGGTTTGAGTATATATAATTTTTTGTATTTTGGTATGTGGAAAGTGTTAACTTTTAAATGCATTTATGTTTTCAGTAAGGTTCAATGGGTATTCATTTTTCAAGAGAATACATGATTAAGGACTTCGAATGTTTGGAATGTGACCAACAAGACACATCATATGATATATGGTGATCAATGATGGTATTAACATTCATGTTATATGGACTCTATGGTAATCATGATCACTATAATATGAGATTGGACAACAGTATTTTGGATAAGCCTAATGATTTGGATGGATTATGTTGTACGGAACTTAGTATTGTTTAAGTCTAGAACATTTTCTATATTATTGATGAAAAGTCACAATAATGTATTTTTAAGAAAAGGACATCCTACAGGACGGGCGACAACTCGTCACGTTGTATAATGATATGGGAATCGAACCCACAACCGAAGTGCGACGAGCCTGTATCACCTACCACTGGCTTACAGGAAGTCCCTGGTTAGTATAAACTAGTTTTATTAATCGCTATGGTAGATGATGTTTACGTCTATTTTAGCAACCATATATGATTAATCTCAAGATAGATGGACTTATGTATATTTAATAAATTGTGCTAAAAATTTTTGCGATAGAAACAAATGGAATGACCTACCATTCTATAGCATGATCTATTAACACATCAAAAATGACAAATTCAACATCATTTCTTTAAGAGATGAAGTGGAAATTTTTCAAGGCACGTGCAACGTTGAGATTGTACCAAAATAAAGTAAGTATTTCTCCTCATGTAAATGTTCATGAACATTAGGGAAACGATCTTGAAAACCATAAATTTTTTCCTAGTGCTCTTATATCTGATGAATCATATGGTACCTTAGATAATCACAAATTTATGGCTTTTTGATTGTTGGATTTTTCATAGCCATGTTTTCTACCACTCTCCATCAGAACTTGTCGATTAGATTTCTCATCTATATCCATATTTTCACCTATGTGGAAACCTAGTGATTAGTAAATTTGGGTAACTGTTACGTTTCATACTTTAGTTTTTAAAGACATGTTTTGGTATTCCTTTTTACGATGTGGGTTTCTATGAAATAAACTCTCTAGTAATAAACCATTTATAAACCCGATGAATTTCGAGGGAGAAATTCATTTTAAGGGGGGTAGAATATAACACCCCAAGATTTTATGAGATATGTTACTTTTAATTTCATTGATGTATTATATTATACACTACACCAAGATTAGCTTGTACTATACGCAACACATTATTAGCTTGTAGTATACACAACACTATTCTTGGCTCATGTTATACAGAATTTAAATTTTGTTTTGTGGAAATTATTCTACACAATAATAAGTACAGATTTTGTTTAATGTATAAATGAAAAAAAGTTTTGATTATGTTATACGCAACACTAAACAGAGCTTTCACTACACGCAGCCCTGACTTGGCTTGCATTACACGCAATCAAGACCTTCTTCAATATCGTGTGTAGTATGCAATATAATGTTTTACTAAACGAGATATTATTATAATATTATTATGAACTTGCCGTTATGAATAGTAATACCCACTTTTTGAAATTTTATAAATTTTATCTTTCAAAATGGACTTCATTTTTAGATTTGGAATATTGAAAATATCCTAGGGGGAATTTTTGTTATTTTTCTGAAAACATTGAATTTTTTATGAATAGTGTAAACACTGGGTTACTATTTAAAACCCAACATTTTATTTAAATAATTATTTATTTTATTTAAAATTATTTTAGGTAAAAATTTATACATAATACTTATATAAGTTCAATGTAATTCATTGAAGTCAATTTATAATAATTTTAGATATATAAAAAGTTTATTGAACTTTTCACCGTCTTTTACCTACCTTCTAGGATATTTCTGCAAACTGACATAAAAATTAATTTTACCGCTTCTGTGAGTGGAATTTCAAAAATCCGAGAAACAAAGTTAATATTAAGGAGTAAAATGTGGTTCAATAATATAAAAATATTTTTTGGTGAATAGTATCTTTTTACTTTTATTTACCACGGCTAAAAGTAAATAGGATAATTAAGGGTAAAAATGATATTATTATTACCCTAAAACATGTCCTAGTTATATTGGATAAGTTTAATTAGACCAAAAACAACCTTAGGAATAAAATATTTCCCTTTAGGTCTACTTGGATTATATTTGGACATTTATTATTAATTCTATTAAAAAAAGAGTTAAAATAGTTAAAATCAAAGTTTAATAACTAAAATTTTTTTAATATAGGGTTATACATAAGATAAATTAATCTATAAATATTTATTAGAAGGATAAAAATATTTTCTACCTAATAGTATTTTATTTATAATTTTTAGACATTAAATAACTTATGTTATTTATGACACAATAGTGATGCATTAATTACGTAAATAATTAAATATAAAGATAATTGATATTATAAATACACAAATAAATGTAATTTGAGACATTTTATTTATTAAACTAATTTTCGAGGTTAATATGACATGTTATTATTGATTTAATTAACTTTTTTCAAACTAAACATGCTGTTATGAGTTTCCGAATAATCAATTACCAAATAGTGTCAAAATTGACATAAAATAGTTTTTAAAACAAATATTATATTAATAATTGTTATTATATTACTAAAAATATAAGGGTCAGATAAATGACTTATATAAGATTATAAATATTAATAATGAACCACTTTGGGTTATTTTGTCTTGTTATAGTATGTTTATTAACCATATAGTGTAAGAAAACAAGAAGACGCGGTAAAAGTAAATTTTTTTAACATAGAGTTAAAAATAAATGATAAGTTAAAATAGAAAAGTAAATTTTTCTAAAACCTATTGGTTGAGAGGATTTAGACCCATACTTAACTTATCTTATAAATAAATCAATTTGGAGCTATTAAAAACCAAATATGACTTTATTATAAAATAATATTTTAAGTTTTCCGAAGATGCCTCTCTCCTCCCTTATAAAAAGGGCACCCCTTCCCTCTCCTCTTCACACTCTTTTGAGCATTAAATCTTGGCCAAACCCTAACAATTCCTCTTCTAAACCTCTATAGTTATATCATAGAGGTTATTATCTTCACAAAAGACTAACTCTAGATCCCTATGAAGAATTTTAAAGGAGGTGCGTTGAAGAAGAGGTAATCTCTTCTAACGATTCTTTCAAGTTTCTTTCTTCTTCAACTTATTATTATTTAGTTGTTTCATTGTAAAGTAATAACATCAGTATTAATTATATATTTATATGTTATTATAAATATGAAAGAAACCCATTTCACCTTCTATCCATCATACGGAAAATGAAATCACCGTGCGTGCGTAGGTACGAAATACCGTCTCCACGCCGTGGTGCAATATGTTTTTCCACCACCACTGTACTTGGATGGGTATAATGGTGTAAAGAATAACTATATATGATTATTATAACATCATACTGATTATATGTTATTATATCATCCACTATAATTCCATTCAATAAATATGGGAATGATATCATCACTCGTGCGTACGTACGGATTACCGTCTCCATGACGCGATGAGAATATTTTTCCATGTTAACAATTCAAGAATGATTATAAAGTATATATAATAATTAATTATGAAATATGTGACATAATAATTCTACTTTATTTATGTATATATATATGAATGTCATCTACTTAATTCCATTCAATTCAATAAGGAAAGGAAAATAGCGTTCATGCATACGTACGGCCTACCATCTCCATGAACGGTGTATTTCATTTCATTCATCTATCTATTATATATATATATATATATACTGAATATATATGATATATAAATCATGATTTAAAATCTAGAAGTATTTAAATAATGATATAATTAATAATAATATCATGAACAAAAAATCGAAACATGTATGATAAATTAAACGATTTTACCCAAAACGCTGCTTTAACATGGAATTTATAAAATAACGGGTATTATAAAGTCCTAATTGAACCATATATGATATAATAACAATGAATATGATTCTGTAATAAGTATATAAAATTATTTAACTCATTATAAAGGAGTTATGGATACATATGAAGCATATCAGACATAAGGTAAGGGATAACTATTCCAATCTCATTCTTATCCGAGATTGTTATTCGTAAGTATTTACTGGGGTAATTGTTATCATCCATGTACATGTTTTCTAAAATTGTTTTTATGTATGTTTAAAGACATTTTTACCCATTTTTTACTTTTACCACATGTTATTAATCGAATATTTCTTTTTTTACCATACAAGGAACTTGTTGACTTTTCCGACAAAAGTACGAAGAGAATGTTTTTTTAACTTATATGGCATGAACGGATTTTTACGGTTTTATAATTATATATTTTCATGAAGCTTACTCTACAATATTTCATGACTATTTTCAAAAAAATCCCTTTCTTTTAAAATTTCATGATATTTTGTGAAAATAAATAGATTTTGAATAAGAAAGGATATTTTCCTCAAGAATTCATTTCAAGTGTTTTGTCAAAACCATTTTCCATCTATGATGACATTATTTCATATGTGTATGTTTCAAGTATATGTTCTCTATTATTTGAATGGTTTCACTTTTCTTATGATGCAATGATATCCATTTGTTTTATATGGATTATGTTATGATGAGATGATGTTTATGAAACCCATTATTGTTCTTTGGGTTATGAAGAATGATTTATGTTTATGTTGTGGAACACGTAAGAATGGTTTCATTTTGAGATGGTTGGGAAATATATCTACCTCCATTGCATTGGGTAAAGATTTATATCTCATGAAATAGACATTGCTGGAATGGTATGTTAATCCGGTTCAGTGTTACAGGACCGAAACGAGGAGTGAACATGATTCAGAAACGGACTTGTCTGCTAAGATGGTCATGGCAGTAATGCCTTGGATACTATGGAAATCATATCATGTTCTTAATGGTATGCCACAATTACATGTCTTGTTCCTAGGATATTTTCTCATGATTGATGTTACCTTATGATATATGCCTTATGTACTTCCAAGATTCATGTCATTGCTCATGATTTTGATGTTTAGATTTTATGTTCATGATTTTGCATTCAAATGTTTATGGATTGTTTTATGTCCTTTATGTTTACCCTTACTGGGCATTTGAGCTATCCCTTTTTTATGATTTCTTTTCCCCGGGATTTAATGAAATATTTTAGGCAATAAAATAAAAGGGGATGATATTTATGATAGATTTTGAAGATCTTTCACCAGGATTAGAAGATTATATTCTGAGTTTCCAAAGACACTAATCTATTACTATCCTTTGGTGTCTGTTTTTTTATGTATTAAGTATTTCACAAAATTTATGTAATGTCTATGTACGTCAAGATTTGGGTCTCTATAGTCAATAACTTGACCATGATAATAAAATTTTAGAAAAACATAGAGGGAAAATACTCAAAGCACCCTCTTGGCTTCTATATTCCACGAAAAATATATAGGATTTTTTTTATAAATCTGGGACCTTATTATATGAAATTATTTGTTTATTTATTCCTATAATAATATGTAGGTATTATTGATGTTATAAAATCCAACACTATATGCTACCCATTAATGTGTTTCATAGCTCAACCCTTTATATTTTTCCCCTCCTTCCCAAGGAAACTTTGAATATTACTACAAATGATCTAATGATTAGAAAATTAGGTATAATAATATTACATGTTATGTGATTATGTTTCCCATGTATTGTATTAATGATGTTATTACCAAGACTCTTGATATTGAAAATATTTTGATCATGCTAAATGTTATAATATTATTTAAAAACCCTATTATATCTAATCACCAAAAGTCAATAACTAATGATCCACCTCTCTGAAAAAACGATATATATCAAGTGGTATCTTCAAATTGGCTCTCTTCTCTTTTATACCTCAAATAAATTCTGATATAAAAACGTCACTCTCTATTTTTAGGTTCATTCATTGTATATTTTTAAGTACTTTAAAACTATATTCTCCTAAACAAATGGTTTAATATAATTAATCTTCTTCCAATACACCTTTATTATGTCATGTGTCATAAACAAATATTTATTGTCAAATTTATCTAATTGAGTCATGTAAATCACCCATATATCAAGTAATATCTCAAAAGTTTTAATTAAAACAGATATTTAATGATATGTATATTATACCAAAAACATGATATATCATACGACCACCACAACTTGGTTATGTTAAGTCAAACCATTGACTCCATGAACCAAAAAATATCTATCTCAATCTACTAGGAATTCTATCTTCATATAAATTTTAAATATCATATCTATGTTTTTCCATAACATGGTGTACAAAAAAGTGGTTTTTATTTGAATATATAAAAATTATTCCCATATAAGGGGATTAAAAGTAAATCCTAAAACAGTGTAAATATACCCATATTTATGTAAAAAACCTCTATTAATTCCAAATTTATTCATTCATGTGCTGATTTTTTAAAGGCATGAGAACACTCAATATTTAACCATTACTTCTATATTTTTTATTCATTTTGAGAACCACCTGTTTCAACTATATATGTGAATAATGATTAATCTCTATTTTTAACATGAGAAACTCCTCATTTTTTATGGCTCCAATAATTTTGAATAAACCATAATATTCACTACAATAAGGAAAACATGAATTCCCTATTTTCTTTTAACCTTACAAACGAAAACTAAAATCCTCTTCCAACCATGAGATGAAAATTACCCTCTATTAATCCAAAAACCATATTATATCATTGTTTACTACCACCTGATATCCAAGGACTTTATCCAAGAAATAATCTCCCATTTTAATTATGGTTCCAAAATCAAATCATATTCAATATAACTACTATATACTAAGACACATTATGTTTTATTTTTATCATATATCACTAAAATAAATTAATCCCACTATTATATTCTTCAATCTATCTCATAATATTTCCATTCCATAAATGTAATAAAATTAAATATGTGACCTTGTTGGAATTTCCATATGTTTTATATGGTGATAAAGTTTTCTTTAATTAATTAGTATCTCTTCTCATATGTTCCTTAGATTTAACATGGGAATCTACTTTCACCATTACTTTTACATTAACATCGTATAGGTATTTAGGTTACTTAAATAATTACTCTCCTCATCATCCATGTATCAATATGAAGACATAAAAAAATATATTATAATGCATGATAAGGTATTGCATCATCATTTGTAGTTCACGAACAATGTATGTTTAGAGAAATATACTCTCCTTTAAGGTAATGTTTACATCTATAAATATTATATTTAGATTTCTTTATATATCACCATGTAAATCTTTATCCTCATCTCCATGGTTTACACAATTTACTCATTCAATGATCTTCAAACATAACAACCACTTGAATACTTCTCAATATTATCGACATATTTTTTTGATCAAAAATTTACAAACGTTATTAGAGGGTTACAAATCCAATATTCAATTGAAAACTTTAATTTAAGAGAAATCAAATTTATTATCAATTAGATGTAACATTATACCAATTATATAGGCTTATTTTATCCTACTTTATTAATAAATACAATGTGTATCTTTGCTTGATTTCTGTGAAATTAATTTCTAAACATTTGATAAATAATCATCATATCATATTAAATATAGCTATGTTTCCACCCGTTACATCCAAAAAATTCATAAACCCACTTATTTAACAATTTATTTCTCTATTTAGATGAATGTCTATATCCATGCAGTCTTTTACCAAAGGAGATATTAACAATTATTTCCAAAAACAACTCACTTCCTCAAAGAAACATATAACTCCTATGACATTAATTTCACTTTGAAAAAATTATAATGAGTGAGGTAGAGACTTTTAAAAAATTACAAAAGAAATCATCAAATACTACTATGTTAAAAAATGTTACTAGAAACATAAATATATGTTAGTAACTTCAGTAATATACATTTCACCAAATTAATTCCATATATTAATCCATATTGAGCCATTATTTCTTTCATGTAACTTATTACTATCTCAATAACATTTTCACATGTTCTCAAAAAATAATAATAAAAAAACAATGTTTTTGAGTCATAACACATAGCCAAATTAGGATAAAACATTTAATATATATTTCAAAATCCCACTAATTTCTTTTAATTTGATGAATGATTTTATGAATGTTATTCTAGTTAGGACCATGGAGTTATGATATGATTTCCATAGTTCCATGGGGGAGGGGTTATCAGTTAATGAAAAATTTATTAATTTATAAATTAAATCTCACCCATTTTCAAATATTGTTCCCTAGTTTTAAGGAATAAAAATTCATTCTATCACTATTGAATGCATCCACCAAAAAATTAGGAGAATATAATGAATTTAAAATATAAAAGAACATGAATACTCTCCTTATCACACCGGAAAAAGGATACATATAAAGAGAATACAAACATTGATGTGTTAGTCAATCAAAATACATTATTAAGAAATTGATTCATTAGATAAATTTTTTTATTGAATGATCACTCCACTCTATGGTGGTCTGCATTTTAAAAAAATTGGGATTACTCATCAATCACCCAAGGGATAATCTTTTTTCTTCCCCATAGGAATATTTCTTTGAGAAAGGAATGAATTTATTTTATTTTCCATATCATCAAAATTATAATATAAAATTGTTAATATTTACATAATATAATTCAGATTTGATGTATTGAAATTTTTAACCATACAAATTTGTTACTAAAAATAAAATTTGGATTAACACTATGATTACGATAATTGAAACATTATACTCTAAAAAGATATCTATAGAAAAAATAAATTCTATTAGATTTTATAAATTTCTTAAATTAAAATCACACTACTATTATATGTCTTATTAACATTACCAATTATATATAATCACTAAAACTATATCAATAATGAGCCTTCCCCGTCATGAGATAATTATATCAAGTACGATTGATCATTTTTTCTCTCTTATCTCATCAACTATAATAAAATTTTGAAACTATAATATCATTCTCTCTTATTCAATTTTTTCAAATTTGATATGATATATACTTTCAAAACACAATCCCTTCAACCAACAATTTAGATTAATTCATATATTTCCAATTATAAAACATAATGAAATGTGTTGTGCATGACGTACTAAAGTCAAATTCATCTAATTGGTTCATCAGACTACCCATATCTCAAACTATATATTTTTCATTTGAATTCAATTATAATTTTTAAGATATTTTAATTTTATGAAAATCACCACATATCACAACATTTTTCTTGCATAGATGAGTTCAGTCAACTTATTGAATCAATAAAGCCATACATCCTTATTTTAATCTCCTAATAATAACTTCCTTTTACGATTTTAAAACCATTATATTTGGATTGTGTAATGATATGATATTTATTATATCATGATAATTATTGTTACCATAATACCCTAGATGTTCCACCCAATTGTTTTGAAGCTATGACATGATCAATGATCAATCTACCTATATTTATATAAAATGATCTATATCAATTCCTAAATAATTCATTAAAAGTTAATTCCATATGTGATCGTAAACACTTAATATTCAAAATGATGTCTATTATAATGTGATAAACTATAGATCCCCATTTTTAAATCATGCATGAAAACCATAATCAAAATCCATCAAATACAATGATCAATTAATTATTTTAGATTCCTCCAATCATCATGATGATACTATGACATTCACTATAATTTGGAAAAAATAAAATTCTCTTATTTTACTTCAACCTAATGAGACACAAATAGGTTTCTATTTATTCCCAAAGTAATACCTCATTTTCCAAGAACAATATCCAAAATTATGATTTTGTTAACCATCTCCTAGCCTTTGGTCATTTTATATAGGGGGAGAAACTTCCACAAAGGGTATGGTCTAATGAATTCATTACGGTCAACATAACCATTACATGCCCAAGAATAATTATTCTATGATTTTTTACTTTATAATGAAACAACTACCACACTTCACTAGTCATCTTAAAATTGCTTGTAATTTACCTATTTTCTTAATATACTATAATAATCAATTCCGCCAGATTTGTATTTCTCTAAAAACAAAATAACAATCCATATATTTCAATAAATGTTTATATCTTCTAAATCGTTCATTTTCATTTATATTTAAATTTAGTTTCAAATTTCCTATTTAATAGAAATTATATGGTAATTATTATCACTACTATTAGTATTATTCAATTCTTGAAGTATAAATACAAACACAAAACAATTCTAGTACCATGTTTGATGATGTAATGCACCCTCCATCACACTTACTAAACCATGTATATGTTAAGAGATTATCTCTCCCAATTACTGTAGTTTTCATGAATGACTATCATATTAATAATTATCCATGTATCAATATGCTATCATATTAACTATATTAATGCATGAAACCCACTAATATTTCCAGAATTATCTAACACACATTTACTAGTTTACATATAAATGTTGTACTTTTTTAATTTTGAATGATTTTTATAAATTCATTAAATCTTTAAAAATAGTATATTTAATATAATTCATTTATTATAAAAATATAAAGATACAAGATATCATTTTATCCAATTTATTTTCCAGGGACGAGTGAAACTATTTTTGTAACTCCCCATTATATTGTGAAATAAATTTTTCGAATTAATTTATCTTTTAAATATTTTTCATTTCCCATGACACTGGAAATAGTCATATATATATATATACACTACGTCAATCATTACTTTCAAAAAAAACAACAAATTGGATTTTTCTTCAGGAAATATAAACATATCTGGCGCTACAAGCAACACTGACTTGGCGTATGATGCACACAACAATGAGTTTCTATGAAACAACTTATATATATATATAATTAATAAAAAGTGATAATTAAAACATGAATATTAAAAATATTTCTACTAATATTAATAACTAATTTCAGAATATTTTTTATAATTGTTTTATATAAATAAAACTTATCGATAATGAATGATAATATTTTTGATAAAGTTTTTTTATTATAAAAATAATGTTTTCATGAATAAACCACCTTTAATAATTAAATTAATTTTTGAAAAAATTAGAAATATGATTTGATAAAATATAACCCATAATTTAATTCAGAATATAGAAATTATTTTATATTGATGTTTTGAGATTTTTCTGAAAATCATCATTTTTTTATGAATTGTGAAAAGTACTACTTTTAGTTAAAACTGCATTTCTGTCAAATTAATTATTAATTATAATTGATATTATAAATTTATTTACACTAAAATTACATAAATATAACATATATTAATAAAATTTTATTCATTGGAATCAATATCACATTGAAACTGAATATAAAATCTTAACAAACATTTGAACTTTTCCAACCATAAAACCATGTTATTTTGTCCTGTCTGCAGGATTAGCGCTCATAATAATGTTTCCAAATATATGAACTGAATTTAAAATTTGTTACATAAATTATTTTGAAATGTCTAATATTTATATTCTAATAATACAATTTTAATGTTGGAGATAAATTATTAGTAATGGTGACTAAAAGTATATATAGTGGTTAAGGCAAAAATAAACCTAATTATGGACTAAATTTTAAAATTAAGGGGCCAAATGACCAAACCAATTTTCCAAAACCCATTTTTATAACATTATTTACATAAAACATCAATTATTTTGTTTTTTTCTTTGGTATGAATTTTTTAGGTATGAACTTGTCCACACCTAACTTGTTTCTAAAAATTCCAAGTGGGACATTTTCATTCCCTATAAAAGCCCAACACCTATACCCATTCCTCACACATATAAAACCATTTAAGAAATTTCAATATATTTCAAAGTATCCACCCAAAAATAATCACATAAAACTTGAATCATACCTTTGAGAAGACCTCTTCTCATGGAATACCATTGGCACAAACCAACATGATTTACCAAATTAAGAGGTAACATCTTTTGTCATGTTATTTTCCATTATTTTCCTCCTTCGCCCCTAAAATATATATATTCCATTCTTGTTTGTAAACAAAATTATCGTTAATATACAAGGATATTGTTATGAAAATGTTTCTATCCACACATAAACACACCTCCATATAATAGATGTAGAACATACTGTTTCTATGTACATCAAACTACTGTCTCACGAAATAATGATTGTTCGTTTCTCCTTTACCACCAATCATGGTGGTCATTATTATGGGCAAAATATTTATATAAATAATATATAATATTTTATATGTATTTATTCTCCTTTACTCCATTTACAAGACACCCCTTTTTTCATTCCATTGGGTGTAATAAGATAATCGTGTTTTAGGATGTGTGGACAACCGCCCCTCAATGCGTTGTGATTCATTGACTTACCACATGGAATGTATTGTGGACGATTATAATAATATAATATGATATGTATTCCATGTAAATTATAATTTAATGATTATATATACATATATATATATATATATATTCATATGTAATGTACAAACTTTCTTTCAATACGTCAACAAAAAATGCAAACATTGTTTATTCTTTTGTACGACTTACCATTTCCATGAATGATGTATTAAATTTCATTATTCTATATGAATTAAATTATTATAATATTAATATAATGGATATAATAGATATTTAATAATTACATAATATCCATAATCAACATATAAGTATATGGACCAACAATATAACAAATTATGACACATGCGAAATGAAATGAGAATATTACCCGAATTGAAACCTTAACATAAGACCACTAAAAAATTGGAAATATATAGTTATAATAAAACCATATTTGTATAATGAATAATAAAATTATTATTTAAATGATATATAGTAATATTATATTTATATAGGATACATTTATTAGTACAGAGATATAGAAATGCAAAGTAAATGGATTTCATCTCACTTTTAATTTCTATGAGATAAATATTATATCTACCACTCTATATATTTTTAGAGTATATATACTAACCAAGATTTTATTATATGTATATTACAATTCAATTTTTGGGTATTCATATTTCCATTTTATGATACTTATTTTATCGAATTTAATTTTCAAAAGTTACCAAATCTCTAAAGTAGTTTTCTCTCGACTTACATTCTTTGAGAGTCATGTTTTGTTATGTACCTAAATTATTTTAGGAAGTTTATATAAAACCATTCCACTTTCTATATGGAGAATCTACATATTTTCATCATATGATAAGCTTAATTTATTTTACATTTCTTAGCTGGACACTATGTTCCCATGTTATCAAGTTATAATGATTTGTTGAGACAATCTCATCACTTTTTGAGATTGTTTATGTTTATGATACCTATGAGGAAATATTATGATCCATCATTCCAAAAAATCATGATTTTCCTTATTATCTATTTATTGAAGATATATCCATGTATTAGTACCATTTTTTCACTCATTTTTACATTGTATAATTCTTTACATAAAATCTAACCATATCTGTATTCGGTAGGAAATATAATCTATTTAAAAGACCACTTTGTCAAAATTATTTTCAAGTAAATTGGATTTAAGAATATTTTGAAGATGAATATATATTTTTCAGAGTTTTTAAATGAAAAGGGGTTTTAAACTATTTTGATGATAATTTTATATATATTCAAGGAAAATGTTTTTCAATATTTTGTCATAAGTTTCAAGGTATTTTCTAGGAATATTATTTTCATATGGTTTTATCTATTAAATAGTCTTTTTCAAACAGGAAAGATATTATCCTGAAGAATCATTTTCAAAATATATTTCCAAGATTATTTCCCATCTAAGCTGACATCTTTTGATTTTACTAATCAATTTATAGGAAATGATCTAAAGGTTCCATTCATTGCCAATATATGAATGTGTTATACTTAATGTAATGGTATTTATCAAATATGTTTCCATGGTTACATGTTTAAGAAACACGGTTATTTTCATGGGTTATGATTCTATGAAATTGTTATGAATCCCATCTCTTTTTCACAGGGTATGATGCGACAAAAAATTAATGATTTCCATTTCATTTCAGGGGTAATGATTAGATGTATAGAAATCCTATGTCATTTTATTGTTCTTAATATAATATATGTCATATTATTTTTTAGCGCATGTATGAATGTTTTTATTATGCGATTGGTGGTACTTATTTCTCTCTTCATTTCATTGTGTAATGATAAATGTTTTATGAGATCAAAGGTTACAAATGAGGTCATTAGATGCCTAAAATAAGAGGAAACATGGGAGAACATACCAATCTTGAAACAAGAGGGAACAAAGGAGAACATGCCAATACAGAAACAAGAGTGTACAAATGTGGAAATCACAATCCCACAACTAGAGTGAATAAAGGAGAACCTCCCAATCCAGAATGAAGAAGATACATGATAGGGAAACCCATGATTATAACAACAGTGAACAAGGTATTAAATCAAAATCCCAATACATGAGGGTACATAGAAGGAAATCCAAATCCCAAAACAAGGGGGGCACATATGAGGGAATCTGATTCTCGAATCAGGTACATAGGTTATAAACCCAAAATTAACATGTTACAATGGCCTTTTTATGCCACATTGCCTTAGGGTTTTTTATATGTTTTTTCTAAAATTCGATGTTTTATTCATATTATTATGCTCTTATGGATTATATTAATTATTTCCTTATGATTCATGTCTTAAAAATTGTCGATCATTACGACATGATTTTGGTTATGATATTTGATATGTAGGGTATGACCTTAAAATATTGTGCTCACGTTCTAGAACCACTTTTAATTTTATAATTACAAATATTATTTATTTTCCCTTAATATTCATTGGTGCTCACCCCTTTCTAATGTTACCTCTCACTGGGTTACGATGAATGGTTTTAGGTAGAAGTGATTATGCCGTAGATCTTTACGGGAGATGTTGATGATCTTTCACCCATTTAGAAGTTTTTTACCATGTTTTAAAAGACACTAAACAATTACTGTCCTCAGGCATATATTTTTTCATTATACTAAATATTAATGTAACATGATATAATATCCATATATATTATTGTTGGGTAACTATAGTTTGTATCAGAGGAAGGTTTTAGTCAAACATTGGAAACTAGGATGTGAAAATTTTATTGAGGTACATTTGTATATTTTTAAGGGTATGTGCAGGGATGTCTCTAAGGATGTGTGTTATGATGAGTTAAATTTTATGAAAATGCCTTAAAATTTTCGGTAAAGTATTGTTTCACGAACTGCCTTCACCAGGATGAGGGAAGGGACAACAAACTATCAAACCCTTCCTCCATCATGTTAAAGGAGATATAATGACCCATGAGTACCTCCTTAAATTGGCCCTAGAGTGGCGACTAGCAACAGGGGTATAAAATCATGTGTGATATGGAAGTAAATACCCACTTTTTTTGAAAGGACCAGAAGATAAGATATTAAATCCCAAGAAACACCCAAAATAGAAGTAAAGGTAAATTCAAAATTCCATTCCTATATTCATCTTCCAAATAATGTGCTATAAAGTACATGAAAACTCTAAAAGAATATACCAGACGAATAGAAAATAAAAAACGTCAATGATCCCAACATCCTAGCTAATACAGTCCCGCACAGTCTCCAAAGTCCTCCTGGAAACCTGAAAGCAGTATTATATACATAGGGTGAGTATATAAGTATACACAGTAGGGAAAACCAAAATCTCTCATGAACATGTGGGGATTCATTCTAACACCTCATGAGAAAAGGAGATAACCAAGGATCATAGAAAGGAAACTATCCACCGAAACCTCAACAAGGAACACTCTCCAAATAACGCATTTCATGTAAGGTAATAGTAAAAACACATCGATGTTTGGGTACCCCAAACCAATTTCCCAATAGGTTTTGAAGACATACTACGTGTCAGACCAAGCCAACAATTTTCAATACAGTCTTACTACTACCCAAAAAAAAATGTTTCGGGCCACCATAACCTCATATCCTGCCCATAGACTCCTGGGAAACACCAACCACAAGAATCCCCGCCCATAGAAACCTAGGAAAAAACATTGACACACATCCATTCCCATATATAGGTAGGCCACAAAGACTACCACCACGCCTGAAGACACCAGGACCAGAACTACTACCACCACAATGAAATACACCTAGGCCTCAACTCGAAGACACATGGGAAACAAACATCCCACACACACCTAGGCCAAACACCACCACAACCCTACTCGAATAATAATAGGCTATAATAGATATCAGGCTGGCACAACTATCCCAACGAGTCCTTGGATACTCAGGAAATGTAGTAGAAAATGAGACTATAACTAGACACTCATAGGAGTGTTGGGAAAACACCCTCCCCCGTGAAATGGGGTGTTCATTACAAAGTGCTCTCCATGGGTGGCGTTCAAATAATAAACATAAGAACTAAATTATACATATAGGTAAACATGAACTAATTGCATCCTAAGGGTTACCAAACAAGACCATACACAAACACACTTGTTAATATTCATTCATAAAAAAGCACCCAAAACCAAGTCATAACTCATCCCAGAAAATAATTACCCTTTGAACCCATTCATATTATCACATTCAAGTGGTGACATTTAAATAATTATTCACTTCCAGTCTACTAACAAGCATGTAAATAATTCAAGGAATGAAATACATCAAAATAGAAAATTAATCTTTCAAACTTGGTTCTCTTGTAATGTCACAACAACAAAAGGGATATGTGAGATCGCTCATTGTACTGGAATCAAACCAAGCACAAACATACAGTGTAATGGCTCCAAATCCACAAAACAACCACAGAAAAACAGGGAATCTCATCCCCATAATTTTCAACTTTCAAGAATCAAGCAGAACAACCACATATACTAACAAGGCAGGGAAGTGAATTTTCATATTTAATCACACCATTCATTAAGTTCCCTCTTTCTGTTGGTTTAATTGGGGTGATAACACAAGGATTTTTTTCCAATGGATATCCATTTAATAAATTGATTTTATGTGATTAACCAATTTCCATGTTACATCCTTTGCATGATAGAATTATCCAGAAAATAGAGGTTCATTAGTTTACATGAAAGGACCACCAACATCCATGATTTTCAGTGGACAGAAGCCCATAAAATTCAATACATATAAGAAAAGGTAAAAGAGTAAAACAATATATTCAAACACACAACTTCATTCTTTAAAACTCATTTATTTTCTTTGTTAATGTTTGGTTTCATTCTTCCTCGGAGAAACATAATCAAACCCACCCCACATGTTATAAAGTAAAGAGAGAAAAAGGAAAAACCCTTCATGGATGATCAACGATTGATGTTTTTCTCCTCACACCAAGAACTGGGGATGCACAAATTGCAGGGGAAGAACTACAAGGACTCAAAGTGTGAGAAATAAGGGATCCATCATAGGTGCACCAATTGACTCAGGAATGGGGGACTCCAAATGCACCAATGGAAGGAAAAGAGGCCGACCATGTAGAAGAAAGAATCAATGTGCGATAACGGAAATATACTTGAGTTACATGATATGAATTCTTAAAATGCCTTATAGGATGATCGAGGTTTCTCCATGCAGTTGGGTGGATACACATGGTGGATTAATTTTCATTTAATTATTCTCATATAATAGGTGCCAATAATGGTTGTGAGTTAAATGGTTTCCATTAAAAATAGGAAAATGAAAAACATGGGCAGAGCTGGAATGTATGGGGAAAGGGTGTGACACAAAGAAAAAATACACATGTTTTGTAAAGTTAAGGTTCACCCGTCTCTTGGGGGATTTTAGTTGTCATTTAAATAATTAAAATGGATTTTAAAGGGGTATTAAAACACTTTTACATCAAATGATACAATGTGGGGGTAGAACTAGGAAAACTTTACAAACTAGAAAATGGGGAAAAAGGGAAGACATGGTGCCACCGTAATTATTAGACACCGTAAGTGGTTCCCCCATTTCAGTGTTCAACTGTGATGGTGAGATAGTGATACTAAAAATGTGATAGTTCCACCAGTTTGGTGAGACACCATATGTGGTGCCACCATTTTGGTGTACGATCGTGATGGTGCCGCTGTCACAGTACCACTAGTTTAGTGAGACAATGTGAGCTGTGCCACCATTTCATTGTCCGAGCGTGTCAGTGCCATTGTCACGGTTCCATCGGTTTGGTGAGACACCATAAGAATTTCCACCATTTCTGGGTGTGACCATAATAGTACCACCAATTTGGTGAGACTCCATAAGTGGTTCCATCGCAATGGTGTGACCGTGATAGTTTCATTGTATTAGTTCCATCATTACTAGTGCCACCAGGACAGTGCCACCATAATGGTTCCACAGTGACGAGTGCCACCGTAACGGTGGAACCGTTTGGTGGACCTGATTTTTTGGAAAATTACTAGACTCGGAGGGTCCCGAGTGATTACATCAGATACATCAAAAACTATTACCTTCATTGATAATTAAAGGATAATCCCAAGGAATATAAAGGGGTATGAACAACCACCTCATAAGGTACCTCTCAACTAAAAAACAACCGAAGTGTTGTTCAAATGTGGGAAAAGACATGATATTTAGGAACACCCCTTCGTCATCTATCTTCTGAACAATCACAGATACACTGCCAATCCTCTCACCAAGTAACCACACAATCATGTAAAGGTCAATCATTCCAGTCATATGGATTAGGTAGTTCATTCCTTGATGTGAAGAAATTATCCTCAATGGTTGGCACTAACTCGCCTACAAGGTTTTTACCACATGCACTTTAATGAGTCTTTATTAGGGATTAGGTCTCCCCTACCCACAGTCAGGAACCTTCATACATATATAGAGAACAAGGGGAACAATCCAATTCATAGTTAACAAGGTAAGAACCACATCAAAAAAAAGTGGAATACAAAATAGAAAAAAAAACTCAAAACACCTCGGGGTATTGGGGACTCATCTATACCTCCTATTCCCAGACACTCTACTCGAGGCCACCATGCCTTCATATCACATGAAACAATGGTATTGGTCATCCATGAAGCATATTATCCTCACGATCCTCGATCCCCATTGGTATCTCTACAAGCATCGTTTCATTCTCAATATCCATCTCCCCCCACTTGGGGTCATGGGAATCATTGTGTAGATACAGACGGAGCTGAGACACATGGAAGATGTCATCCACCATTAGTAGAAACAGTGGTAGCCCCAGCTGAAAGACCTCTTTTCTATCCCATCGCAACACCATATTGAGTTCGAAAAACCTAGTAGAAAACTTACTTCCCCTGTCAAGCCTCTGTTGCCCACGTCGTGGGGAGACCTTCAAGAACAAGTGGTCCCCGACTTAGAAATCCAAGGGTCTCATCCTATGATCAACATAAGATTTCAGTTTCTCCTGATCCACCTTCATCCTCTCCAATATTAGATGAACCTTCTCCTTCATGCTCTACACCATCTCTGGTCCAAGAAACCCAACTTCCCCGACCTCTGTCCAGCCCAAGGGTGAGGGACACAGCCTCCAATACAAGGCTTCTAATGTAGCCATGTCAATGGTTGAGTGATTTCTATTGTTGTAGGAAAAATATACCAGAGGAATGTGTAATTCCCATGACCCCCCCAATGTCCAAAACACATGGTCGTAGAATATATTCCATTTTATGGATAATACACTCTATCTTCCTATCTATCTAGGGATGGAATGATGTTTTGAGGCATATCTGAGTGCCAAAAGCATGTTGAAATCCTTAACAGACTCATGAGGTAAACTGTGTATCCTGATCTGACACTATGGACATCATAACTCCATGAAACATCAACACCTCATCCACGTACCTTTGTTCCAAGGCATCCACCTTAATCGACTACAAGATTTCCATGAAGCGAGATGATTTCAACAGTCGGTCCAACACTATCCAGATAGCATCATGACCGCTTTTAACTATGTGTAGTCCCGTGAATAAATCCATAGAAATGTCATCCTATTACCACTCCGAGACATCTAAAGGTTGTACTAGAATTCATGTGATGCGGTGTTCAGCCATAGCCTTCTAACACAAGAGGCACTTTGCCACAAATTCTGCCACATTCCTCTTTACCCTAGGCCACAAAAAATGACCCCTCAATCCCCAGTATATATTGTAAACACATGGGTGTAAAACTAAGGGTGAGTTGTAGAACTCACCAAGAACACTTTTGTGTACTGCCACGGGGAAAAACAACCTACCATGAAAAAACATCTGATTCTTCCCATCTTCCAACCATCCTCCTTGATAATCACCTTTGCTAAGATGATCACTCATCAATTCAGCCTCTATGTTCCCCCACTGAGACACCTCCACCAGTTGAAACATAGAGGACTCAACTATCATTATAAATTGATAGCCTCTACTATCCTCCACCCTTGCTTCCATGTGTATTGCAGAAAACTCCTCCATCACCTTCCAATCAACCACCGATTCTCAAACCACATCATTCTGCAACTTCTTGCATAAGGAATCATCCACCACATTCCTCATACATTCGGTGTAAGAGATTTAGAAGTTGTAGTTTTGAAGAATCACTATCCACTTTCATTGATTCATGTGCAAGTCCTACAGGGAGAAGAGATATCTCAAGCTCTTGTGATTCATGAAGATCACAAAGCTCTTTCCAATGAGGTAATTCTGCCACAACTTTTGATCGAACACGACCGTCTAATTTTCCTAATCGTGGGAGGCATAGTTATGCTCTTCGTGACATAACTTCTTATAACCATAAGAGATCACCCTTGTTGTTGCATCAACACACACCCAAATCCTTAGCGTGAAGCATCACAAAACACCTCAAATGTATCCACTTCTTCTAAAAACCCCAGTACTAGGGCACTAATCAGCTTCCCATTTAGATAAATGAATTCTTCGTGGCACTACTCACTCCATATAAATGCCTGATCATTCTTGGTCAAGGATGTCAAGGGTGTTTCAACTCGGGAGATGTTTGGAACACATTTTCTTTTGTAATCCACTTGGCCCAAGAAACTATGAAACTATACCACATTATTAGATTCTTCCCAAGAAACAACCACCTAGTCCATTGACAGGTCCACTACTATCCCCTGATCAGACATTACGTGTATATGGAAGTTCACTTATCTTGTCTAGAACATTTACTTCCCATAGAGAAGATGCTGTCAGAGGACCATTAAAACCATATTCAGATGCTTGACGTGATCCTCGTCTGATCTTCAGTAGATTAGTATGTCATTTATAAGCACGAAAATGAACTGAACCGAATATTTCTAGAAGGTTGAGTTCATGAGTCCCTTGAACATGACTCGTGCATTCGTAAGACCCAACGAAATTACCATGAAATATAAGTTCCCATATCTACACCTCCAGGAATTCTTTGAGATTTGATCCTCCTTCACCCTCAACTAGTGATATCCTGACTACAGGTCGATCTTGGAGACCAATCCACCCCCATACAAGTGATTAAAAATGACTTCAATCTTCGGAAGCGGGTAACAGTTCTTGAATATCTCCTGGTTTAGCATCAGGTACTCTATACACACCCTGAGATCACCATCTTGCTTCTTTTCGAACAAGACCGGAGCACCCCATGGTGACATGCTTGATCGAAAAAACCCTTCTTCGTGGGTTCATCAATCTAAATCTATAGATCCCAAAACTCAGTAGGTGCCATATGATATGGAGCCATCGAAATTGTATGGGAGATAGGTTGAAAGTCTATATCAATCTCGACATCATGTTGAGGAGGGTAGATTCACCACCACTATAGGGAAGATGTCCAAGAACTCACTGACAATCATTAGGACTTCCACCATATCTGTATCTACCGAATCTACAGATAGTTCATCCAACAATTAAAGAAGGCGATCCACTGTATGGATTCCCTCTTAGAATACCCGCTCACAAACAAAAGCTACACACCAGCTGCCCATCTCCAAAACATGACCCCTATTATAAAGTAGTAGATAAGGGCAAAAATATAGAATAGATAGTCATTGTCTATAATGACATCATATGGATACTTCTACTAAAAAAGAAGGTCCCCACTAGACTGATGTGGTCCATAATTTACTCTATATCCCCAAAAAACATGAGCCCAGCTGTTCTGACATCCAAATCGTGCACTAAAAAATAGGGGCACAGGAAGTCACTCAGTGTATAGAGGCAAAGCATGGGAATGTCTTGGAACAAAAAAAGGAATGTGAAGATCACGAATCAAACAAGGTGCATGAAAGAGTGCTAAAAAAGCTGATCGTACCTCAATAATCCTCTAGACCTTGGGGAATTATGTATTTACGGTGTGAAACTACACCAACCAAGTTCTTCTGCACCTTTGTTATCACCCACATCCCCGAACATGCCCAGGTCGTGGTCCCAAAGGAGTACCCTGATGTCGGTCTCATCCTACAACTTCTTCTCCCGAAGATGCGGGATCTCACTGTCCCTACTGTTGTTGATGAAAGGGCCTTGATGGAAGCTTATTCTACTGAGGGGGGTGATAAACCATCCCACCCACTCTGTACTACACTCGGTCTGGTCACTGATTACAAAGCTTCCCATGACTGCCACAAATGAAGCATCTCGGTCCTGGGCCCACCAGGAAGGGGTGATGTCTAGGAGATTGAAAATGAAACTGTCGGGGCCTACTCCCTCCTGGACTAAATCCATAAGGCCCTGAAAAGAGAGGCATGTTGCTGATAGCCTTCCACATTGATGAGACCAACTAGCTCCCCTATCACAGCACACCTCCCGGCATGTGCAAACACTCCACCACTTCATCCTTTTTCTGAACCTCCATGTACGTCAGTAGAATTAAGGGAGTAACAACATACTAAAGAGAAGGTCAGAGGGAATCCTATAAATGTATTTCCAATGAATTCTCATCCGAAAAGAGGACTGAAGCAAAGTGAATGATATCCTTGTACCTGATCCCAAACTCCCTCACTAGCATTATTCCATGCTGAAGGGAGTGTTGCTCCTACCTCTTCTAATCCTTCATCATTGAAGAGAGGAATTCTGCCTAGTTCTCCCTATAAAAGTCGATTCATGAAAACACACCCTCCCTCTTATCCATAAGATTGGGAATCCACCAATGATGCATGGATCCCCGCATCTGGATTATATCCAGAGGAACCCAGTGCTCTGTCAGAGCCCAGATAATATGGAATCCTATCACCATCTCCTCGATCTATCTCTTTGTCTCAATGTAAGAGATGCTTACCCTGTAGTTCTCAAGGGTCTATCTCTGAAAGGAATGAGGCATCCTCTACACCTGTTCATCCTCCTCTACTCTATCATCCCTCTAATGATCATCCAAATTATCCCCTAGGCCTCGAGTCCCCACACTAGATGTGGTCACCATCCGGGTGCCATAGCTGCATGTTAAACAAGGAATGCCTATGCCCGAGTATTTTAGAAGATTCATTTAAAATTTTTCAACGAATTTTTATTTATTTCAAAATCCATAAATACCCACGAAACCCAAAAACACAAGTCATTATGATGAATTCACATTTCCTTAGGGTATCTACCCTATAATCAGTGTAGCCATCACTTGGTCTTCTTGAAGGTCTGGAGTCCTTGCATCGGATCACGGGGGCCCTAAAATATCATTTCCTACCTAGTCTTCCCTATCCTATTTTATGCTCCAAGACTCCTTAACATTGTTTCCCTACCATTACATGCAATCCTCACTGTGCCTAACCCCAGACTCCATCATATCTCTCACCCATTGGCTCTGATTTCATTCTGTCATGACACGCATTCACCATGATGATAGAAGGTACAACGAACTGCAAGGCCCTTCCTTATTCTAGTTGAAGGAGAGAAACGACCCCCCGATTCTAACCTTCAATAGTCCCTTGATTGTCTATAAGAAAAAGGGGTACAAAATTAGTGTGATATGGAAGGAATTACACCTTTTTTATTAGGATTAGGAGATAAGATTTTAAATCCCTAACAACAGAAAAAAAATTAAGTAATAGTAAATAAAAAATTCCATTTTCATATGCATTTTCCAGATAAATTTTTAGAAACATAAACGGAACACTGAAATAATCTACAAAATGAAAATAAATGCAGAAATGTAAACAATATTGACATTCGATCTAATATGGGTATGCACGGTACACGAATTCATCTTGGAATAATGAAACCTGTTTTATATAACTAGGGTGAGTATAAATTTATAGTCATTAGGGAAAACCAATATCTCTCATTCACATTTGGGGAAGCATTATAATGCACCATGAGAAAGGGGGATAACCAAAGAACATCTAAAGGAAACTATCCACCCAAACCTCCCGAAAGCACACTCCCCAAATAAAACTAGTCATTTAGGGTAATAATTATAACACATAGATGATTGGGTAACCTGAAACACTTTCCCAATTATTATTAATGACCTCATATGCATTATAACTTCCCTAACATTTTCACTATTGTCTCACAACTTCCCCAACAATAACCTTTTGTGCCACCACAACCACACATCTTGCCCATAGTCACCTAGGAACAACTACCACACACATCCCCTTCAACAGACACATATGCCAAAAAACCAGGCACATCCCTGCTCATTGAAATCTAGGCCACAAAAAATACCACCACGCCCAAAGACACATGTGCCCGGACAACTACGGTCTTGCCCGAAGACACCTGGGGCTTATCCTGAAGAAACATGGGGAAAAACTCCTCGGACAACCCTGGGTGATAGAGTTAATATTTTCAATATTATAAATATGTTTTCAATGATTTCATCCCTCTCAATTATTAAATTTTAGTGTATTTTCATAATTTATGTATTTTTAGTGTATTTTGGGCTTAAATGTGAAAATGGGCTAATTCTGTAAAATTGACAGTTTTATATAGCTTCTGTTTTTCGGGAATTACTTTTTAAAAATTGGTCCATATGAAGTGAATCCTTTTTTTAGGCTTCCTATGCTCGTGGGATTCATATTTTTCTTCTGGACCAAGTCCTAATTCGAAACCCAATGGTACAAAAAAAAATCAAATTGAGAAATCAGTTTGGCAGGAAGAATGGACACCATTGCATTTAATATGGAGTATCTCCTTCAGACGACCTTATAATGAGATTATTCTAGCTAGATTCGACAGAGGATGTCGAAAGGATGTCTTAAAATAAGTTTTATAAAATATTAAGCCCATAAAGGCATATTTTTGGCTCGTCGAATTTGAGTGGGTGAAACAATTTTTGGAGGCCAAAAACGTAATGTACATTGATTCAGACATATATTACTTTACACGTGTCCAATGACTCTCAAATATTTAGAGTCGATAGAAAACTACATTTCCAATATTCTATAAGAAGGTACCTCAGTGAGTTTCATCCGTATTATGGGCAGAATAGAGGGAAATTTCTGGAGGACATATTCTAGAGGATCAAATTTATGTTCTTACTTTTCTTTGTTTTACACTTCTTAGTATTCTAATGTGTTCTTTTTTCCCCTTAGTCACAATTACCCTTACCATGGTGGGGTAAAATTCTGTGTGATTGGGGAATGAGAGGTTTTCCATGTTGTATATCATGAGTTCCTTCTATTAATGTTTTAAAATCCTCTTTTCTCTTATGTGAATCAGTTTCAATTTCTTATAATAGTTTTTAAGATCATGTATGATTGTATCGGATTTTAGATTCTATTGATCATTAATATTTGGTCAATGATAAATATCTCTCTCTACTGGGTTCTGGTTTATAAACAATGGAATATATCAGGACATAGTAGTGAAGTACTCGGTGATCATTGATACGTATGTGAGGAGTAGTAAATGTTCTTGATTCCTTGGGATAAAAAAGACACGATTGGGAGTTTCATAAGATAATGGGGGGGGGGGGTATTCGCTAACACAATATTAATCATTGGAAGGGGAGTTAAGAAATATGAGGATTTATTAAGGTTTATTATCACATTTTCATTTGACCAAGGGAGTGAGAAGAAACGATTGTGGGTTCTCACACTTAACGATTTTGCAGTAGAGAATAGGGTAAAGTGAACTTTGATTGAATTACAATTGGAAAACTGACCCTAACCTGATCACCATTTCATATCACTAATTTAAATAGCATCGTTTTTCAATTTTTTAAACTTTCACTTAATTTATTTACTTTATTTAGTTTCTTTCTTGTATTTTCCTAATCAATCAATTTCAAAAACAACATCACTTCTTTCTCTTATTTTATAGAAAAACACTATTGTTGAGCACTCATCTCTGGAGAAAACCTAGGTAACTTACTATAATACATTTTAACTTAGGTTATATTTGTTTTTTCCACACCCCATGATAGAATTGTGTCAAAATTTGGTGCCATTATCAGGGAGGTAGAGCCAAAAAAAATTTCTTTCCTTTCTCTTTTCTTCTTTTCTCTTCAAAATTGCATGACTCGAACCTCAAAAACTGAACCATTTCCCATAGATACTGATATTTAAAGAACCTTGTTGAATATACTTAGAAACCATAATTTGGAATCTGAATTTCTAGATGTTCCCCTTGAAGACTCAAGTGAAACTTCTAGTGTTCACTCTGAGTCTGTCATCATGGATGAAAATCAAAACCAGACACTTACAAACCTCTTTGTACCACAATTCCTTATTCAAAACAATGAAATTTCCATGCCAGTGTTACAAAATGATTTTGAAATGAAACCTAACATGATTACTTTGCTTCCAAAGTTTCATGGTTTGGAAGGTGATGATCCAGACAAACACATTAAAGTGTTAACACATGTCTACTCAACTTTCAGACCCCAAGAAATTACTGAGAAAGAGGTTAAGTGGGAGGAATTTCCATTTTTATTGGATGGGGCTACAAAAGAATGGTTGTACGACCTACAACCAGGAGACATACATGAATGGAATGACCTGGTAAGATGGTTTATGTGAATATTCTTCCCCATATCTATAAGCAAAAACATTCAGAAGGATATCTACGCCATACGACAATCATCTGGAGAAACCCTTTACGTGTACAGGGAGAGATTTAAGAAGCTATGTGATAGATGTCCACATCATGCCATTTAAGAACATAAATTTCTTGTCTTATTCTATCAAGGAATACTGGACAATGAATGAAACCTTCATGATGAATCATCTTGAGGTGAACTGATTGAAAAGTCTCCAGAAGAAGCCAAGGGCTTGATTTGGATGAATTCCCAGATATCACAGCAATTTGGAATAAGAGTTATTGGAAGAAGAGGTATTCATGAGGTACACACTTCTCATCCATCACCCTTATTAGAAACTGGGATTGAAAATATTACTAGATTGGTGAGACAGATGGCCTTGAAGAAAGTTAGTTAGCAACAAGCGCCAACTACGGTATGTGGTTTATGCTCATCACCTGATCATTTCACTAACCAATGTTCTAAAATATATGGAATGGAAACATTTGTAGAAACCATTCATCCAAGATATTTCAAATAAAATCAAGGATGGAGAGATCCTAACCAAGTACAACATGGGTTTGGAAATCAGCATAATCAAGGTAGACCCCCATACCAAAACCTATTTCAAAACCAACCACTATTCTAGAATAAATTCCAGAATCCACCACAATTTCAACAGAAACAAACTTATAACCAGCCTTCTTACTAGAAAACAACAAATCTCCAAAGACCCTATGAGAAACCATCCACCACTGCACAACCTCCAATTCAAAACCAACAAAAATCTGATTTTGAAGGAATGAAAGACATTGATAAAGGTTTTTTCTAACAAGTTTGAAAGACTCATGGAATTTTTGACAAAAAATCCAGGAAAACTCCCTTCTCAATAAATCCCAAACCCAAATGAGAATGTTAGTATTATAACTACAAGAAGTGGAAAACAAATCCAACCACCACCATCAATTGATCATGAAACAAGAAAACCTGATCTGGGTGAGAATGAAGTTATAAATGATGGGAATTCTATGAAAATGCATCGGGAAGAAGATAAGAAAGTGGAGGATGATAACGATAGGCCAAGGATGAATAAAAATGAAACACCATTTAAAAGTAAACAAAGGGATAATAAATATATAACACCACCATTTCCATCAAGGATGATTGACCCAAAAAGGTTGCAAGATGAAACACTGCAAAAAGAAATTCTGGACACCTTCCAAAAAAGTGGAAATCAACATACCTCTACTTGAATAACGCAAACAAATTCCAATGTATGATAAATTTTTTAAGGATATTTTCAATTAGAAGAAGATACTTCTAGGGAATTAGAGGATCAATTTGGGAAGATGTGTCTCATCCCTTATCATACCATAATTTCCAACCAAATGTCCAGATCTAGGTACATTTTCTATTCCATGCACCATTGGTTCATTAAATTTCTCTAATGATTTGTGCGATTTAGGTGCATCAATTAATGAATTTCCTCACTCAGTATATACTTATTTTCATATGGGAGACTTGAAGCCCACAAGAGTGGTGGTCCAGCATGAAAATAGATCCACAGTTTTCCCAGCAAGAGTTCTAGAGGTTGTCTTGAAAAAAGTCAAAGATCTTTTATTCCCTCCTGAATTTTATGTGTTGAATATGGAAGATGATAAGATCACATCACACTCACCCCTCATTGTGGGAATAAAATTATTGAAAATGGAGAAAACCATCATCAATGTCAATGAAGGGACTCATACCATTTAGTTTGGAGATATCATTATCAACTTTAATATTTTTGAATCCATGAGGATCCCATCAGATGATCATTCACTCTTCGCACTCTCCCGTGAAGATGGTACATAAAAAATTGAAGAATAAGGTATGTTTCATGAATTATTATCATTAGGAGAGAATGTTTCCATTAAATATGTCATTGAACATATGGATTCCCAAACTTTTGAGATTCTGATTTCCTGTTGGAAGAAGAGGTAAAATCTGATTCCTTTGGTAATTTGTTAAATGATGATGATGATGATATGATTTATTATGTGCAGGATGTCAAACCATTGGATGCGGAGAACCTCAATTTAGTTTCATCCCTTGAGGATCCTCCTGATCTAGAATTAAAAACACTCCCCATTGATTTAAAATATGTTTACCTTATGGAGGGAGATAAATTACCAGTAATAATTGTTAATAATTTATCTAAAACTTAATAGAAATCATTGACTGAGATTTTGAGAGAGAATTTCCATGCAATAGGGTGGAGTTTAGGTGATATCCTAGGAATAATCCAAAAAAATTTCTCACATAGAATTTATTTTGAGGGAGATTCCAAACATGTCAGACAACCCCAAAGGAGACTGAACCCCACCCTGATGGAGGTTGGGAAAAAAGTGATTGAGAAACTTTTAGAAGATGGGATCATCTATCCCATATCAGATTTACAATGGGTTAGCCCCATATATGTAGTCCCAAAGAAAACTGGCGTAACCATTGTGAGTAATGAAAAGATTTAATTAATCCCTGTGAGATTTCAGAATAGCTGGAGAGAGTGGATAGATTTTAGGAAGTTGAACCAGGTCACTCAAAAAGTTCATTTTCCTATCACTTTAATTGACCAGATGCTAGAGATATTGGCGGGGAGAACTCATTAATTCTTTTTGGATGGATTTTCAGGTTATGTTCATTTACCCATTTACCTTGAGGATCCAGAGAAGACTACCTTTACTTGTCCTTTCGGTACTTTTTCATACAAAAGTATTCCATTTGTATTGTGTAATGCACCAGGAAAATTTTAAAGGTGTATGGTAAGTACATTTTCGGATCACATTGATGATTTCTTGGAGGTTTTCATGGATGACTAAAATGTTTTTGGAAATTCTTTTGACCATTATTTGAAAATTCTAGAAAAAGTATTGAAAACATGCATCGAAAAAACCTTGTTTTGAATTTTGAAAAGTGTCATCTTATGGTTGAGAGAGGAATTGTCCTTGGGAATGTCATTTCTCAGAAAGGCATTGATGTTGATAAATCAAAAATTTATGTGATAAATTCTTTTCCTTACCCAACTTGTGTGAAACATGTTACATCATTTTTAGGACATGCAGGATTCTACAGGATGTTTATTAAAGATTTTTGTAAAATTTCTCTCCCTCTCTCTAGATTACTTTTGAAATATGCCGATTTTGATTTCAATGGTTCATGTAGGGAATCCTTTGATGTGTTAAAAAAGATATTTATTACACCACCTGTAATGCAACCACCCATTTGGGAAGAACCATTCAAGATACATTGTGATGCTTCAAACCATGAAGTTGGAGCAGTACTTTCTTAGAGAATTGAGGGCAGGCCACAAGTCATTGCATATGCCTCAGAAACTTTAGATGCGGCCCAATTTTACTGCACAACAATAGAAAAAGTGTTTTTTGTAGTTGTTTTTGATTTAGAATGATTTAGATCGTATCTTCTTGGAACTAAATTCATTGTGTTTTCTGATCATGTGGCTCTTAGGTACTTGATGAAGAAAGATGAAGCAAAACTGAGGCTAGATAGATGGATGCTACTACTACGAGAGTTAAACATAGAAATCAATGATAAGAAAGGATCTGATAACCAAGTGGATGATCACTTAAGTAAACTACCCAAAACCACTAAAGTTGAAATTCTAGACACTCAATAATTAAATGATCGCCTTCCAGGAGAGTAGTTGTACTTGATTGAAAGAGAGGTACCTTGGTATGCTGACATGGTAAATTATCTGGAAACATCTCAGGTACCATAGAATTTAAATTCTCACCAAATTCACAAATTGAAAGATGAATCTAGATATTATATATGGTATGATTTATTTATTTGGAATATTTTAAATTACCAAATTATCAGAAGATGATTTCCTAAAATGAAATTGAATCAGTCTTTATGTTTTGTCACACATTAGCCTGTGGAGGCCACTTTGGACCCCAACGGACAACAAGGAAGGTTTTAGAATTTGGAAATTATTGGAAAACACTTTTAAAAGATTATCATGAATTTTGAAAACGATGTAAAAAATTTCAGTTTGCATGAAATATTTCAAAGAGTCATGAAATGCCTCATAAGACACTTAATTTTTGTGAAATTTTTAATGTTTGCGGGATATATTTTATAGGACCATTCCCAATGTCATTTGGAAATTATTATTTTCTTCTTGCGGTTGATTATATTTCCAAATGGGTGGAAGCAAAATCCACCAGGACTGAAACTACTAAAGTTGATTGCGATTTTGTCAAGGCTAACATATTTTGTAGGGTTGGAGTTCCCAATGCCATCATCACTAATCAAGTGACTCACTTTTGCAAAATGATAATGGAGTCTTTGTTGAAAAAGTATGGGGTGAATCATAAAACATCAACTCCCTATCATCCACATACTAATGGGAAAGCTGAAGTGTCTAATAGGGAAATTAAAGGAATTTGGGAAAAAACTGTTAATACAAATAGGAAGGATTGGAGACAAACGTTGTAAGACACATTATGGGCTTACTGAACAGCCTAAAAAAACCCAATTGGAATGAGTCCATATATGGTGATTTATTGGAAAAGCTGTCACCTACATGTGGAATTGGAACATAAGGCATACTAGGCTGTGAGGAAGATGAATTTGGATCATGAAAGTGCGGGGAAAGAGAGAAGAATGTAGTTGCAGGAGTTGGATGAAATTAGAAGAGATTCATTTGAAAATTCTAGGATTTAAAAAGAGAGAACAAGAGTGGATCATGATAATATGATCCAACCAAAAGTCTTTCATCGTGGAGACAAAGTGTTTTTAGTCAATTCAAGGCTCAAGCTGATGCCAGGTAAACTTTGTTCCATGTGGTAAGGTCCATTTATAGTTACTCATGTATATCCATTTAGTGTTTTGTAGATTGTGAAGGATGGAGCGAAGGATCCATTCACTGTTAATGGGCACAGGTTGAAGAAATTCCTTGGGACCATGCCATCAGAGCCAATGGAGGAGATCACACTCATCCATCCAGTTTAACAATAAACTCCATCAGGTCGTACCTTTCCATTATATTTACTTGATTTCTGTTATTCAATTTCAAATATTCTTTTGTGTTAAACCCATTTGAATGCATTGCAGACACTGCATAATTTAAGTGTGGGGGAGGTAACCTTTGTATTTTAGGATTTTTATGTGTTGTTTGTTTTCCAATTTATTTTTAAAACATATTTGTGTTTCAAAATTTGTGTGTTTATTTTTATTATTTTTGTTTTTTTGAAACTTTTGTGCTGAAATGATTATCTTTTTCATTTTCGAAACACATTTCCATGGGAGAAATAAATTATTCCTTGAAACTGAGATTAAATTAATGCTGAAAATTACATTGTTTCAATTTAAATTCTTTGGGAATTTGATGAAAAATACTATTTTTTTAATCCCATGCCACATATCACTGTATTTATATATGAAATCATATTCCCACGAGGCTTTTGAACCTATAATTTTCATATTCCTTACATTCACCTCACTTCTTGAGAGAACCAAACCATGATTGTTTTAACCAGAATTTGATTTATTCCTTCAAAACTTGAGGGTTTGGGGTATATGTGTTTTAAATGATTGAGGCATTTATTTGGTTTGAAAGCCCCATTTTCAAGATAATACCTTTCATTCTAGAATACCTTGTAAATTTAATCCTTGTATCCCATAGAAACCATGTACATCCTATTTGTTTAGCAACATTACAATTCAATTTTCCCTATCAAACCAACTCTTGAAGTGAAATTGCATGATCTAGTTGAACTTAAGTGTGGGGGAAAATGTATTGGGTGGTGCTATCAAGATTTCTGAAACAATGGGTGGAAAATAAAATGCCGAAGAGATGTTATTTGTATAAAAAAATTCATTTTGCAGAAATCTGTGCCTTTTCTGGAGCTTTCCTAATGAGAGAAGCAGTGACTTTCTGGAGATTCTAATGTAAAAATAAAGTTGTTCCTTTTCTAGAGCTTTCACGAAATATTATATTTGAGAAGATTGAAATGATTGTTGCTGAAATGATGAACCATGTGAACATTCCTTTATATTCCATGAAGAAGGATCTTATTTCATACTAAGGGTGGTGAAGAGGAGACCATACTTGTGTGAAAATTAGAGTAATGCAATTTTTCGTCAAGAAGAGCCAAGCCCTCTTCATTCAACCTCAGAATTTTCACATAAAAAATCATTCGAACCTAAAGCCACAGAACAACCTTGAAAATTCCTCATGATAAACATATGTCTTTGACTCCCATCGGGTGGAGATGTTGTAATTTATCAAGCCTATGGTGACCCTTGCATTAGCTTGGATGAGAAAGACATCGCTAAAAGAAATGATATTTGTGTGATACAATATAATGAATGTTAGGTAAGTGTTTTGTGGGAATGGGACGAAAAATGAAGAGTAAATTTAGTAAATGATCTAAAATTAAGAAAATGAAATAATAGAGTTTGAGGATGCATGATATATTTTGTCCATGTTTTCAAAATGGTGGATCTCAGGGATATGTGTATTGAATTTACATGAATTTTATTTTGATTCTGACTTGTCCAGAATTCCAAGTGATAATTTTCGGGGAATTGATAGGGTTAATATTTAAAATATTATTAATATTTTTTCAATGATTTAATCACTCTCAATTATTCAATTTGAGTGTATTTGCATAATTTATGTGTTTTGGGTGTATTTTGGGCTTAAATGTGAAAATGGGGTAATTCTGTAAAATTGATAGTTTTATATAGCTTCTATTTTTCAGGCATCTCATTTAAAATATTGGTCCAATTGAAGATAATTCTTTTTTTTGGCTTCCAATTCTCCTGGGATTCAAATTTTTCTATTGGACCAAGACCCAATTTGAATCCAAACTGTATAGAAAAATCAATCAAATTGAGAAATTAGATTGGCAGGTAGAATGGACCCCACTACATTAAATATGGAATGTCTCCATCATAAGATCTTATAATGAGGTGATTCCTGCTATTGTCGACAGAGGACATCAAAAGGACGATTTACAATAAATTTTATAAAATATGAAGCTCATAAATACATATTCTTTCCCCATCCAAGTAGAGTGGGTGAAAAAGTTTTTAGCGGCCAGAAAAGTAATTTCCATTTATTTGGCCATATCATTCTATACACATGTCCAATGACTCTAAAATTGTGATGGTTGATATCCAAAATCATTTCCAACATTCTATAATAAGGGAACTCAGGGAGTTTCGGCCATCTGGTGGGCATAAGAGAGGCATTCTTCTGGAGAACAGATTCTGGAGGATCAAATTAATGTTCATTCTTTTCTTTGTTTTACACTTCTTAGTCTTTTAATGTTTTCTTCTTTCCCCATATCCACATTTACCCATACCATGGTGGGGTAAAATTATGTGTGATTGGGTAAGGAGAGGTTTTTAATGTTGTATTCCATGATTTCCCTCTATTAATGTTTTAAAATCCTCTTTTCTCTTCTGTGAATCAGTGTCAATTTTTTTATAACAGTTTTTATTATCATGTACTATTGGATCCGAATTTAGATTCTGTTGGTTATTCATATTTGGTCAATGATAAATATCTTCCTCCACTAGGTTCTGGTTTATAAATGATGGAATAGAATAGGACTGAGTGGTGAAGTACTCAGTGATCATCGCTACGTGTGTGAGGAGTAGTGAATGTTCTTGATTGCTTGGGATAAACAAGATCTGATTGGGAATTGCCTATGACAATTGGGGGTATTAGATAAAACTCTATTACACATTAGAAGGATATTAGACCAATCTAAGGTTTTCGTAAGGTTTATTTTCACATTTTAATTTGACTAAGGGAGTGAGAAGAAACGGTTGTGGATTCGTAATCTTAAAGATTTAACAAAAGAGAATTGGGTAAAGTGAATTGTGATAGAATTACAATTGGAAAACCGACCCTAACCTGATCACTATTTCATTTCACTAATTTAAATCATATCATTTTTCAATTTGTTTTTAAACTTTCACTTAATTTCATTACTTTATTTAGTTTCTTTCATGTATTTTCCAAATCAAACAATTTCAAAAAAAAAACATCACTTCTTTCTCTTATTTTATGTGACAAACACTATTGTTGAGCACTCCTCTCTGGAGACAACCTAGGTAACCCAGTAGAATACATTTTAACTTAGGTTATATTTGTTTTTTCCACACCCCACGACATGAATGTGTCATCGGGCTAAACACCATGACTGCCCTACCCTAGGAATCATGTGATATAATAGACCTCAAGATATCAAAACTTTTCCAAACAGTCATGGGATACTCGGGAAAGGTAGAAGAACAAGAGTCAATAACCAGCCACTCATAAAAGTGTACGGGAAAACACCCTCCATCATGAAATGGGGGTGTTTGGAACAAAGTGATCAACATGGGTGGGGTAAGAATAAGAAACATAAGAGATAAATTATACATATAGGTAAACAAGAACACATATAATTCTATGGGTTACAAAACAAATACAAAAACAAACACACTCATTAATACTCATTCATAAAAAATTAACAACCACTACCTAGTCACAACTCATTCAGGAAAAAAATTATCCATTAAACCCATTCTTGTTATCAAATTCAAGTGGTTTCATTTAAATAATTCTTCACTATCGGGATAATAAATGGCATATCCACAAGCCAATGAAGGAAGAACAACAAAGCATCAAATTAAGAATTCACACCGGTTCACTTGTAAAGTCAAAAAAACAAAAGGGATCCGTGAGATTCCTCAATGTACTAGAACCAAACCTAACCCCAACATACAGCTCACATGGCTTGAAATCCCCAAACCAAAAACTACACAATAGGGAATCTGATCCCCATATTTATGACCTCGCATGCATCAAGCAGAAAAACCACAAAATTTAACAAGACATAGTATGGGATTTTTCAGATTCCAACACACCATTCATTATGTTCCATCATTCGTTTTGGTTTACTACTGTGATCACACAAGGATTTTTTCATAAGACATCCATTTAATCAATAAAGATTACTTGATTAACCAATTTCTATGTTATAGCCTTTCCATCATAGAATTATCCAAAAAAATAGGTTTAACAGTGGAAATTAAAGGACCACCAACAGACATAATATTCAGTGGACATAAGCCCACACAATTCACAACATATATGAAAAGGAAAAGGAGTAAAAGAGCAATGTCAAACACACCACTTTATTCTTTAAAAACAATTTATTATCTTCGTTAAAGTTTAGTTTCATCCTTACCTAAGTAACATTATCATACTCACCCTTTATGATACATGGTAAAGAGAGACGAAGGAAAAAACCCTACATGTATGATCAATGATCAATTTTTTTCTCCACTTTCCCTGAACTGGGGATGTGTAACTTGTAGGGGAAGAAATCTGAGGACTTCTAGAGTGAGACATAACGACTCTAGCATAGGCACACCACTATCCTCGGGATGGTGTGACTCCAAACGCACCCAGAAAAGGAAAAGAGACTATCCAATAAGAAGAAATAATCCCCATGTGATAAAGGGTGAGATACTAGAGTTACGAGATAAGAATTCATAAACCTCTTTACAGGTTGATCATGGTTTTCCATGCAGTGTGGTGGATACACATGATGGATTAATTTTAATTTAATAATTTTCATCAGAGAGGAGGCCATAATAGCTATGAGTTAAAGGGTTTCCATTAAGCATTGGAAAATGACTAACTGGTGCAGAACTGGAATGTATCGAAAAAGGGCGTGAGACCAATGGAAAAGTAACATGTTTGCGCAAGTCAAGGACCACCCAGCTCTTGGGGGATTATAGATATCAATTATGGGAGTCAAATCTATTTTAAAGGGGTAATAAAACACTTTTACGTCACAAGATACCTTTCAGGGGAAGATCTGAAAATACTCAAGAAATTGGAAAAAGGTCAAAATAGTGATGACATAGTGCCACCGTAATGGTGCAACCATTTCGGTGGGAGACCATGAAGGTGTGATTTTAAGTTGCGACTATGACGGTGTGACTGTGACTATGCCACATGTTTGGTGAGACACTGTATGTGGTGCCACCATTTTAGTGTGCGACAATGATAGTGCCACCCTGACTGTGCCATAGGTTGGGTGAGACACTGTAAGCGGGGCCACCATTTCAGTGTGCGACCGTATCAGTGCCACTATCAAGGTGACATTGGTTCAGTGATACATAGTATGTGGTTCCACTCTTTTAGTGTTTAGACATGACGTTACAACTAGTTCGGTGAGACATCGTTTGCGATGACACCGCAATGATGCAACTGTAACGGTGCCATAGTAATGGTGGCACCATGACCAGTGCCACTGTAATGGCGGAACCGTTTGTTGGAACCATGTTTTTGGAAAAATACTAGGATAGGAGGGTCTTGAGCCATTTCAGATATAGTGAGTGGCTTCATAGTAATAAATACATGAATATATACTACATGTGGATATGGATCTTGCATAGTTGTACCTAAGGGTGACAACATTAACAAGATGTTTCAGTCCTAACTCAGGATATTCTGGTACACAACAATTGTCTTTTCTGCACACCTGGTTTCACACTCCGTGGTGATATGATTTGGGAATTCGAAAACACATCACAATCCATCGTTGATGTTTTAAATTTAATTTGAATATCAATAACATAGGATAACCCAAATTTTTAATAGATTAATGAATTAAGAGCCATAATATTTGAATCATATAAGTAATTTTTCATTATAATATGGTATCTCATTATGATAAATGTTTTTCACACTATGATTTATTGTTTAATCATCATAGATAACATTAAGTAACATGGTTAATATTGATTGTTTCATTTGTGGAATGTATGATAATTATGAAAATTGATTTCCCAAGTGGAAATATCAAAAACGGAATCTAAAAGGCAGTATGATTATTAGTTATACATATGAAGAAAAGGAGACCCAAAACTACACGTGGATGGTATCTGAAGTTCTTCTCATATTTTTTACATTAATCACAAAAACATGATTGGATTGATGATGAGGAACCATAATAGAAGGTTAATATTTTATATTATATAAAACATGTATTATTTAGTATTTTTATTAATATATTGTATTGTTACAAGAATATGCTTTTACTAATGAAGTATTTATGTTTTGGAATTCTAATATAATTTTATTTGAGTCATGAAATATATATGTATTTTTGGTAAAAGATTTCATTAAGGACTAACAACAACATTTTTAATGGTGATGAATACCTAGAAAATTGATTTAATGGGAAGGTGGTATTTGGATTTAACATAAGGAAACCCTTAATTAATGTACGGTATTTAGAAAATTAGTCTTGGATAATGATATTCAGGATATCAATAAGTAACATAGATTGTACAGATTACCAAGGAACTGATTATTGAGATTGTTTTCTATTTTAGAAAAAATTATGTTTATAACATATTGGATTAAATAATATATGCAATAGTCATTTGAATAAGGAAGAATGCATGTTTTACAAAGGGATTTATGTTAATTACCATGTTTCTATTGAATATAGGATGAGGTTATTTACATGTATTGAATTTGAAAAGCATGTGGTACATTGTGATATATAGGGGGTCAATGTTGAACGGATTTCATGACATTTTTAATAACACATAAATTCAATCCTTCTAAAGGGTTGTATGGTTTACCATTTGAGGAAATATTAATTTAACCTCTATATTAAGTCTGTGATATTAATGTGTAATATTCCATATAATAATTTATAAAAATTGGATATCCTGTTAAAACTACTTTGCATTGTTGGTAACTAATAACAAATTAGATGGTATATCATTAAACTTCTAATCTCTTAGTACATATGAAATGAAAAAGTAACCTAATTTTCCTTATAAAATGAGGTAAATTAGATCAATAAAAAACAAATGGTTATTTTTTTAATAAATCCTGCAATTATATCTCTTAATTAAAAATCAATAAATTTTGGAAAAAGAATCTTAAAACCAAAAATTTTATATTATCACTACAATTTTGATAAATTTGAAGATCCATTAGGTGATTGCATATTTATCAATTTATAGATGCTAAATTTCATTTATACTTATTCTCTATAAATATCCATTAGAACAATATGGTATGATTTTTCTTCCATATATATGTTTTCACTTTCCACCTATGATCTCCCATGTGCAAACAAATATATTTCTTACAATGCGTAACTGTCGGTGTTCTAAATTTCCCTTTTAGGGGATGTTTTTATATTCATTTTTATGATGTGGAATTAAATAAATGAATATTTCATGTATTAATCCACTTATTACCCCGATGAAGTTTTAAGAAAATATTCATTTTAAGGGGGTAAAATATACCACCCTGATATTTTTTGAATTATTATTTTTTTAGAATTAATTTATCTTTTTAGTATTTTTCATTTCACATGACACTAGAAACATTTATATATATATATATATGTGTATATATATATATATATTAAAACACTAATTAAAACATTCCATTCATACTCAATAATTACTTGTCTTTCACTACATATAATACCAACTTGGCATCCAATACAAGCTACCCCGACTAGGCGTATGATGCATGAAATACTGAGTTTCTATGAAACCTATTTATATAAATATAAAATTAATTAAATGATATTATTTTAACCTAATTGTTAAAAAAATTTATTAGAATATAAATAAATATATACAAAATATAGTTTATAATTTTTTTAAATAAATAAATATTATTGATAATGAAAGATATGAATTTTGGTAATGTCCTTTTATGTTAAAAATATTGTTGTCTTGAATAAATAACCTTTAATTGTAATAGTAATTTTTTAACATTTATAATTATAATTGTATAAAATGAAAAAAAAAATTAAATTAAGATAATTGAAAATATCATAATGTGATGTCTTGAGATTTTTCAGAGAAACATTGTTTTTTGATGAATCTTAAAAAATATAACTTTTTATTAAAAGACACTTTTTTGTCTAATTAATTATTAATTATACATGATATTTTAAATTTTTAAGGTAAAAATAGATAAATATCACAACTATTAATAAAATTCACTTAATTTTTATAAATTTAAATTTTAAACTGAATATAAATTCTCAACAATCTTTAAATATTTTTCATAGTTTAAGACACCATTATTCCGTCCAATCTATAGGATTAACAATAATATTAGTATATCATATTTAGTGAATTGAAGTTAAAAAAGAATAAATAAACCATTTTATTCAGTATAATAATTAAATTCTACTGAGACTGAGTTAATGTTTTTTCCAAAATGATTATTAAAAGTGACTAAAAATAATCACAACAATTAAGGCCAAATTAACTTAATTTGAGTGTAATCCTTAAAATTAAGGACCCAAATGACCCAAATAATTGTCCAAAAGCAATTTAATGTCTATATTTCTCTCATAAACATTCATTTATTGTGTTTTCTTTTGTTTGAAATATCTTTTTTAGGTAAAAACATGTGCACTCCTATCTTGTTTCTTAAGATTCCAAGCGAGTCCTATTCCTTTTTTTATAAAAGGTCACAACCTCTACATAATCCTCTCACCTATCAAAACAATTTATGTTTGTAAAATATATGACCATTAATAATCACAAAAATCCACCCTTATTCAATGATTCCTCCCTTTGTACTGGATGATTCTCAAGGGAGCGTTTCGGCATAACCAAAAGGACTTTCCCGGTTAAGAGGTAATGTATTCTCTCAATCTCTTTTCCATTATCTTCCTTCTTAATCGAATCAAATAATTTTATTACATTTTCTTGGAAACACCATTATAGTCAACAAAATATTATTTTTTTATTAAAAGGATTCATCCAACACATAAAAAAACCACCATCTAGTGGATGTTGAACATAATGTTCATTTATGTGGAAAACTAATGCCACAAGTAACAATGATTGTTCATTTCTCCATTACAACCAATCATGGTGGCCATAATGATGGAAAATATAATTATATATTTTATATATTATATTTATTATGACTTTATTTTTATAAATTACTTTAAATCACACCTAATTTTTCTTTCTATGATGTATTATATGATAATCTATTTGGATGAAGTGTTGACTACTACCCCGTCAATGAAATATGATTCATTCACACCCAACATGTTATGTATTAAGAATTTGTTTAATGATCATATTTTATATATATGATATATAAATTCTAATTTAATTATTATATATAAATAAATATAAATATATATATAAAATTATATTTACATATTGAATTTACATACACTCTTTCAATACGACAATAAAAAATAGAAACAACATTCATTCTTACATATGACTTACCATATTCATTAACAGTGTATTAAATTTCATAATTTAATATGGTATAAATTATTATAATGTGAATTTAATTGATATAAATGATATTTTTCACATGATCTATAATTTTGAATCATTATTTAAGTATAAGGAACATCAATATATAAAATTAAGATGCATGTGAAAAGCAAAGAGAATATTACCGAAAGTGAAAGTTTTACATAGGACTATTAACAAGAGAGTAATATAAGGTTATAATGAAACAATATATGGAATTATTTATAATAAAATTATTTTTTAAATAATATACAATAATATTACATTTAAACGGGAAACTTGTATTAGTACAGAGAGGTTAAAGACACAAGGTTAGGGAATTTCATCTGACTTTTAATTTCCCTAAGATACTTGTTATGTCCGCCACTTATTCATTTTTTGTGGTGTATATAATAATGATGATTTTATTATATGTATCTTACAGTTCAACTTATTTATATTCACATATCCATTTTATGATCGTTCTTTTAAGGGTTATAAGTTTCAATAGTTACCGAATCGGTAAAGTAGTTATGTCTCAACTAGAATTATTTGAGACTTATGTTTATTTAGGCGCCTAAATTACTTTTCAAAATGTATATATATCCATTTCACATATTATATAATGAATATAATTATTTTAATGATATTTTAAGATTTATATAGTTTCCTTTTCTTATATGGATAGTATGTTCCCAAGTTATCATGTTATGAAGGTTTGTTGAGACAATCTTATCCCATTTTGTGATTTTTTATGTTTATGATTACGTAGAGGAAATATTATGATCCATAGTTATAGAAAAATAATATTATTATTTATCATCTATTTATTCATGATATATACATGTATTATTACCATTTTCACTCTTTTTAACTTAAGTTGATATCTTATATAAAATCTTACCTTCTCTCTCTTCGGTTGGAAATCTATTGAATTAAACATACCATGTTGTAAAAAATATTCCCATGTAAAATTGTTTTCAAAACGTTTTCTTGACCTTTTTATAATTTTTATATGAGTTTGTAGTGATAAATGGGTTTAACGTTGTGTTTTTCGTATTTTATAATGTTTCATGGAAAAAGGTTTACTTAATGATTTCATATGATTCATGGTATTTTATAAGACAATAATTTAAAAATGGTTTTATGTATTAAAAATTCTATTCCATAAAAGAAATGATATTTACCTGAAAAATCATTTGAGAAATATATTTCCGAAATTAGTTAAAATGTAATACAAAATTAGTTGATATCACACATCACCTTGTTTTAAAGGATCTAATGTTTTCATTCATGTCCCTTCTATAAATATGTTGTTATTAATGTCATGGTGTATATCAAATACGTTTCTTTCACGGGTTATATATTTATGAAACCTAGTTTTTTTTCATAGGTTATGCTTTGATGTAATTATTAAGAAACCTATCTCTTTTCCATATGTTATTATGATATTAAATTTTATTGAAAACTATTTTATTTCACGTGTTTAGATTTTATTTTCATAATACCTATGTATTTTTATTGGTTGTGATATGTTCAATGCTTATTATTTTGTAGTGCATGTATGAATGATTTTATTATGTGATGGGCAGGACCCATATCTCCCTCTAATGAATTGGTTAATGATAAATGTTCTATGAGATCAAAGGGTAAATGAGAGGAAATACCAATCCTGAAATAAGAGGGAATATGGGAGAATATCACAATCCCAAAATGAAAGGGAACATGGAAGAACATTCCAATCCTAAAACTGGAGGGTAAACAGGAGGACATCCCAAGACCACAACAAGAGGGAACATGGGATAGAATCTCAATGCTGAAATAAGAGTGTACACGAGAGGAAATCCCAATCCCACAATAATAAGGAAGAGGGTAGAACATCCCAATATTGAAAGAAGATGGTACATGGGAGGAAATACCAATCTCAAAACAAATTGGTAAATAGGTGGGAAACCCAACCCCGAAGAAGGTTCATGGGTGATTAAACAAAGAATAACATGTTACAAATATCATGGTAGGCCACCTTGACATATGGGTTTTCTATTTTTTCCACAATACCATGTTTTATTCATATGTTATGCTCTCATGGATTATGTTCATTATTTATTTTTGATTCTTTTCTAATAAATGTCCAATCGTTATTCTTTGATTTTAGTTATGATATTTGATATGAAGGGTATAAACTAAAAATATAATGCTCATGTTGCATTACATTTTGTTCATGATTTTCTTATGTATTTTCGTTATTTATCCTTACTGAGCATCAATGTTCACTAGATTGGGACGAAGTTGGATGTATAATTTTGTTTGAAGTGTTTTATTTTTCAAATTGTTAACTTTTTCTGTCAAAGATGATCACTACTGAAAAAATGACCTATATACACGGTTCAAAACCGTGGGTATCGCCCCCAAAACCATGGGTATAGCCCCCAAAACTGTGGGTATAGTCTATACCCGTGGTTTTGGGAACTGTGGGCTGGAGAGGCATTGGTATAGGGGTCTCAGCCTATACCCACGGTTTTGGAGAACCGTGGGAATAGGTGTGTCTAATGTGGCACACCACGCGTTCCAGCATGGCACACAACAAACCCCACGGTCTTCAAACCGTGGGGTATTGATATCAAAAAAAACGCGGCCAGCAGGTTTTGAAATCGCACCTCCCACTACGCCTCGCGCCCATGCCACCCCACCGCACCAACCGAGCTGCAGTTTTTATTTGTTATATATAGATATATCTTCTCCTATATATTAATATAATCAATGTCTCATATTCCAAAAAACGCATCCACTGGGTTTCGAACTCGCACTGTCGGCTGTGCTACTCGCCCGCACCCTAGGACGGACCAACCGATCTGTGATTTTAATTTTTTTTAAAACATATATCTTCGTATATATATTAATATATGCGGTATTTAAATTAAAAATTCACAGGAAAGGAGATTCGAACTAGGGTCTCACAATGCACCTCCACGCCTCTATTCACCGAGGAACCAACTGAGCTAATTTTTTTAATTTATATATAGACATTCAGCTGCATATATATATTAATATTATTCGTGAAAATATGTTTTCCCATCACATTTTTTCATTCTCCCGCATAATGTTTTTCCCCGACATATGGCAGGAAAGCTATACCCACAGTTCTTTGAAACCGTGGGTATAGGTCTTCAAAAAAATACCCTTATACCCACGGTTTAAAACAACTGTGCATATAGGTCATCCGATAAAACTCTATGCCCATGGTTTGGACAAAACCGTGTGTATTGTTCTTTGAAATTAAACTATACACACGGTTTTGAAAAAACCGTGGGTATAGGTCCCCATATTATCCCTATACCCACGGTTTTCGAGAACCGTGGGTATAGGCCCATTTTCTAGTAGTGGATAAATCAATTAAATTTTTTAAAGCCATGAGAAAACATAAGATTCTCTATAGATTTTTATTTCAAAAATAACATATGTTAGGAGAACATGTCACACAATCACTATGAATTAAATGGGGAGTAATTGTGAGGCCAGTCATATTCAATTATTTTTTGGAATGAATGATTCTAGTAGAAGATATGGATGTTTTCGTACATTCCATTGAAAATGTGATAATGATGAAGTTGTTCGATCGAAGGAAACATATCACAAAATTGGAGTTCATCATGAAAGAAAAAGAATGGTAATTGAATCCAGTGATGAGAATCATGGAAAAGGAATGTATGATCTGGAGGTGGCACAAAAAGAAATTTTTATTGTGGCTCCATTTTCTAGTTGTTGCCATATTTTTGGGCTGGAAAATCGAGAGATGGAGAAATGTATTTTTGGAAAAGTATGTTGCATGAGTGACTAAAGAAGGATATGAATGTTGCGTGTAGGGATTGATTTAATGTTATATTATTTAAAAATAGAAAAGGTATTCAGTGCATGAATGATAAAAAAATCATGAAAGATAAGGTTGGTGACCAAGATACTTCCATGCCCAATGCGATGTCAAATGGGGGTTTGCGCAACGTGTTAGGGATTTTCATGATGGATCATTGTTTTTGCATGTGAGGGTCATTGGGGAATATAAATAAGAAGTTTCCCATATTATTTTTAAAGCTCAAACCGTAGATAAATCCCAATCTCTTAGGTGAGAAAGAATATTATTTAAAGGGTAGAGTGAGAAAAAAATAATGTTGTGCGCAAGTAGAATGTTTCAAGAAATATCAAAGTTTCACGTAATAGGTGTTTATAAAAAAGTAAAATCTTGCCTGTGTGGAATAAATGTTTCACACAAGACACCAAATATAGTTCTTATCAGCTTCTGGGTAATATAGTGAATATTTTTACATAATAGAATACATCTATTAATTTGTAAAGAAGAACTGAATTACTGAAATTCCCTATTTGTGCTAATAGGGTGCACACACACTTGGGGATTGTTTTCCTAATGTGACATGAGTGTAAAGGAATATCCTACTTGTTTCATTCCAAATAAAAGGATTTTTTTATTGGATTGTGTTGTACTAGATTGTTTCCCTACCATACCAAGGACGTAGCTACTCTTGTTGAGTAATGCACCTTAAAAATCATATGTTTGTATGGTTGAGTGTGTTCTATAGGTAAAGAACTCATTAACAGGTGGTGAATTTTTTTTCAAAATAAAATTGAAACATAAATTAAAAAGATATCACTGATTCACAACTTCCCCCTCTTAGTGATACATGGATCGTGACTAGGTATCATTTATTGGTTTCAGAGATATGGTCCCTTCATTTTTTCAATGGGATTTTGAAGAGAATATTTGATGGAGAATCTGAATTGCATGAACAATAAGGGGATTCCGAAATTTGATTTGATGAATTATAATATATGTAAAGATAGAATGATGTCGTATCTTTTGTGTATTAGATATGCTGTTCTTGAAACTACAGTTGATGGATTGCATATTAGTGGTGACAGGGTTCCTATTACTCATTCCAATAATAAGTGTCTACATGATGATGGAAGTGAAAAATATGAATTACTGTCATATCTTTTTAATACATAATATTTAAGAGTGAAATGTTTCACTACATGAAATGGAATCTCGGAAAACTGAAAAATATCTATGAAGGAAATAAAAAAGTTAAGAAGGAAAAACATAAAATATGGAGGCTGAATTATGAAGACATAATGATGGGTGAACAAGAATATATTGGGGAGTTATTAATCCGGAAAGATGAAATTTTCATTACTATCATAAGTCTTGGTGAAGAGTTGGATGATTCTACAATTTCTGAAAATATCTTGATAATTATACCACACAAATTTGATGCTAATGTTTCATCACTAGAAGAAAGAGACCCAGAAACATTATCTCTAGATGATTTTCATAGGACTCGCAAAACATATAAAATGATAAAGGATTAGACTATGAAAAAAATACTTGATAGAGAAATTTATTTCAAGTATGTAAAGAAATGGAAGACAAAGAAAATTAATATTGAAGATGAAGCTGGTAAATCCAACTCTGAAAAAGAGGTATGTCAAAATTCTAATGAAATTTAATCCTAGTTTTCTAAAAATGTGAAAAGAGGCATCAGGAAATACGAAGGGAAACCCCAGTTTAAATGTTTTAAATTTGGGGTTATTAGACACATGACAGCTAATAGTCCTCAAAAAGGGAAAGGTGAAGACAGTGATGAAGAATAAAGAAGATCAAGATGGTCATGGAAGAAGAAGCGTGAAAAAGATAAATATTCTTGTAGTGGTAAGGATAAAAAACTCATCAAATCAAAAAGAGGAAGATTTTTTTCAAAAAATTAAAAAGATAATGATAGTGAGTCTGAATATAAATATTCTATTAATGAGAAATCTAGAGATTGTATATTTTTTTCAACAGTGAATAATGAATATTATAAGAGTAGTCATTCTGAAAAAGATGAAACTCAACATGATTAGTATCTTAAAAAAGGTTATGGAATGTTTGAGGAAGATCAGAATACTTGAGAAGGAAAAATAAAAAATAAAAATGAAAATTCTTGATTAAATGAATATGATTGTTTTACTAATGAGAAAAAAAAATTCAAAAAAAGATTTATGATATGAAAAATTCTCTTGAGAGTAAAATGTAGCATAATGACCAACTAGAAGTAAAGTTGATGGATAAAGCGGGTGCGTTGGTTCTAGTCCAATATAAACATTACCAAGATGAGGAAATGAAAACAAGGTTCAAAAAATATATTACATAAGTTAGTAAAATCTCTTCTAATAATGAACCTATTAAGCATCAACAAACGTTAACTTCAAATGATGAAGAAAATAATGTAACTGGTTCTGATAAAAAATATTATAGATATGATACATATGTGGTCAATGTTTGATATTCTGAAAAATTAGAAGCATCTAAAAATATTTTGTCCAGAATGTTTTCCACTAGTTCTCATTCCGATACGAAGAATTTTGAGAATCATGTTAAAAAAAATGGAAAGTGTGGAAGTTTCAGAGGGAAATATTCATTCTATGGCCGCTGCTAGTATTGGGGTGGATTCAAACAAATGGAAAATATTTCAGGGTTCAACAAAAAAATTACTACTATTCCACAACCTTTGAAAGACAAGTATTAAGGGGTATTCATTATCTTCAACAGATAAAACCTGAAAATAATGTCCAGAATACATCTGATAAGGTTGGTGTGAAGGATGAGAATAGGTTCCAACCACTGGAAACTATTTTTGAAAGATTTGATCGACCTGGACATGTTTCTAAGGGTCTCTAAATATTGTTACCAGAATAAGAATAGTTTTTAAAAAAATTATATAAAGCTGGAGATTTTAAATTCCAAGAGATAAATATCTATTAGGTCTATAAATAAATAGTTCTTGGTTGTCTGTACATAAGACATTGACTTGTTTAGGAAAATAGAGGAAGGACAGTAAGAAGTTGATGAAAATGAGGAACAAAAATCCCAACTTGATGAAACTAAATTAAAATTTGTGAAATAATAATGATCATGGATCCTTGATATTTGATCTGTGTATCATATAAAAGGAGACAAAATGTTACTAATGAATGTGAAGTTCTTCCAGGAAGGAACAGTTACATTTGGAAATGACGAATCTATGAGGATCAAAGGTATCATATCATCCATCATCAGGAACGAAAAAAATGAAATTCCGGAAAATACTATATGATGATGGGTTGAAAAAAAATCATTTGAGTGTTTCACAACTCTATGATGATGGAAAAAAATATATCTTCAGAAAAGATGGGTTTTTTTGTGGAAAGTGGAAATAATGGAAATGTAGTTATAAGAGGCCAATGTACGAAAGTGAATTTGTTCTATGTTGTTGGAGTGCCTAACTATTGTTACATGGGTGTGGTTGATGAAAATAATTTATCGCATAAAAGGCCAGTACATTGGTGTAAGAGAAACATGTTTAAGATATCAACACTATCTAGTATCCGAGATATGCTTAATTTCTCAATAATAAGAGATTAGTGTTACATGATTTTTGATAAAGTGTAGATTTCAATCATTATACATAATAGAGTTGAAATTTGCTCAAAACTACCCTAGGAACCTATACATTTTCATATCTGTGGAGCAATTTTCAAGATATCTATAGATAGAGATAAGTACTTCATTACATTCCTTCATGACTTTACTCGCTTTACTTCGGTTATATAAACGCGACATAAGTCAGATGCTCTAAAAATGATTAAAAGTTTCAGCAAGAATATAGAGAAATAATGTGAGTATTTGGTGAAGAAGTTTAGATCTAATAATGGTGGGGAGTATAAGATTGAATATTTTCAAAATTATTTTGAGAAACATTGAATTTGGCATCATTTCAGTTCACGGTACACATCTCAATAAAATGGTTTTCTGAAATGAATAATATGTGTCTGGTTGAAATTGAATGAACTATGTTACTTGAACATAGTATCTCTCATTATTTTTGGAGGCAAGCCTTTAGTACTTCTGTATATATTCAAAACTGATGTTTCTATAGAACATGTTCAGATATGAATCCATACATAATAACTTTGAAAAAACTCTAAATCTGAATCAAATAAGTGTTTTTTGGAGTCAATGAATTATAATGAAGAATGGTGGAATCCTTGTAATGTTTGAGTAAAGAGGAGATGATGGAATTTTTCATAGGTATGATTTAGAAGTAATAGGATATAGATGTCTAAACAATGAAGCATGAGGAATTATTGATTCAGTAAATGTGAATGTTGGTGAAAATGTTGAGAAACAAAAGCAGTCATATACTGATGTAGAAGTTGACCGGGATATAGAAGATTTTGTTAACAATTCTGATAATGTTGTAGACTGTCATAGTCAACTCTTGAGGAGAAATCAGACTCAGTAATCTCATTTTATGAGGATGAAATTCGAACAACTCATCCTAGGATGAGGAAACAAGTGGAGGCTCAGAACATTTTTAGAGAACTAAATCATAGGGGTTAAACAAGAAAAAAATGCTATTACACACAGTTTTCTCTATTATAAAGTTGAATAGAATGATGTAAATTAATAATTTTGAGAATCCGGAATGGGTACCAGGTATGAATGAAGATAATGATCTAATAGAGAACGGTGATACATGGGAACATGTACCCAAGAAATACTAAAAGAAAATTATTGGTACAAAGTAGGGTTCTCAGAACAAGTTGAATGAATAAGGTTAAGTGATATGAAATAATGAAATATTAGTTTGAAAATGTTATTACCAAATTGAAAGAATTTGTTTTTATAAAACCTTTGCTCTAGTGGAAAGGATATAATGAATCAGATTTTTTTTCCTATTATTGCAAATTGAGGTTACAAAATCTTTCAAATGGATATAAAATATGCATTATTGAATGGTGATCTTGACGAGGTAGTTTACATTGATCAAACATGTTAATTTGTTATTGTTAAGGATAAGCGTTATTTGTGAAGGTTAAATATGGATTTGTATTGGAAAAAATAGGCTCTAAAAAATGATATTCTAAATTAGATAGTTTCCTGCAGAAGATAAATTTCATGAAAGGTATAGTTGGAAATAATTATTACACCAAGGAATTTCAGGAGTTTTCTCTCATCATAATTGTTTGTGTTGATGCTATTATCTTTTTAGGAAATTATGAAAGATCATTTAGAATATTATATGAGGAAATGAAGAACTCATTTGAGATGTCCATGTTGCAAAAAATGAAATACTTTCTTGGGATGAAAATTTTATAGAAGAGGAACCAAATTTTTCTTTCTCATGAAAAGTATGTTGAGAAACATCTGAAGATGTTTGGTATGTAGAATTCGAAACTAGATTCCACACCAATTTCCATGGGAACCATGTTTTTAAAAGATTTAGAAGGCATGGAAGTTGATCAGAAGGATTTTCAAAACCTGGTTGAAAGTCTGTTATATTTGGGTTCCTTATGACCTGACATCGTCTATGCTTTTAGCTTATGTGAATGATTTTAGAGAACCCCTAATTAATCACATTTTATTTCTAGTAAAATAATAATCTGATATTTCAAAGGAAAATTATTTTTTCGAATCAGGTATGTTGTCTTTGAAAATATTGTTTTGTTTAGGAATTCAGATGCTGATTGGGTAAAAAATGATTATGGTAGAAGATCCAAATGTTGATGATTTTTATTTCTTGGGAAATGGTATGTTAGTTTGAATACAATTAAATAGAATTCATTAAACCATAGTAACACTGAAGATAAATATTTTGTTGCCACTCAAGATGTTACTAAACATATGTGTATGAAGACTCAATTAGATGACCTACATGTTAATGTAATGTTACCCTTGCTCTTGGCTTATGACATTCATAGCACAATCAATCTAACATGGATCTTGGTAAAACATTCTCGCTCAAAGAATATTGGAATCATGTACTACGTCACCAATGTGAAAGTGGAGAATAATGAGTTGAATCTGGAGTATATTCCAACCTCAAAATAAGTATCTATCATATTCAAAAAACTTTTATCAAAGAACCAATTTCAAAATTGAGGTTGAACTTCAGTGTCCAAAGCCCTGCTTATTAAGGTAGATGAACAAGTTTTGGACCCCATTTACATATTACATTTGGATAATATGATCAAGGGGGGGAATCATTTTATATATCTATTATTATAGAGGAATGTATAAAGGGGGAGTTTTGAGTAAGCTGTGAATCTAGCATGTAAGTGAATGAACTATTCAATCCTTATTGAAGCATGCATAAAGGGGGAGTTGTGGGTAAGATGTGAATCAAGCATTCTTGTGTTTGAAATATTATATCAATTTGATATAATGGTTTTAGGAAACAAAAATTTTAATTCTATGAAAGTTGAAGAAGTGAAGTTGCTGAGGTAGATGCTTGGAAGATGTTCTGAAGAAGGGTGTATAGATACGAGATAATGAAATTTCATAGTAACTGGTTTTGGACAACATGGTTTTTGATGTCAATAATTCTAGTTTCATACAATGATTTTCCCCACATAGACATAGAATTATTGACATGTATTCCATTTCTTGAGGTTACAATGTTCAGGTATTTATGAATCTTGGTTGACAACAACATCCAAAGGGGGAGATTGTTGGCACCAAGATGGATGGAAAAGTATGTTTGAAGTGTTTGATTTTGAAGAGTGTTTTCATTTTTTGTCAAAGAGGATAAATCAATTGAATTTTTAAAAGCCTTCAGAAATCATATGACGCATTGTTGATTGATATTTCAAAAATATCATTTGATAAGAGAACCTGTGATGCAATCCTTATGAAGGAATTTTAGAGTAAAGGTGATGCCAATCCTATTTAGTTTTGATAGTATTGAATTTTGAATGTGGAATAGATTTATGTTTCAATACATTCCAATGAAAATATTATGTTTCAAAAGTTGTTAAATCAAAAGATACATATCATGATAGTGGATTTTCTGATGAATGATGAAGAATGGTTATGGAATGCAGTGAAAAGATTCATGACCACGGAATGGATGATCTAGAATAAGCACAAAATAATGTTTTAATATGGTGTCGTTTTCCATTGTTTTCAATTTTTTGGGGCCTGAAAATTGAGAGATAGAGAAAAGTGTCTTTGGAAAAGGATGTTAGATGCAAGATTGAAGAGGTTTTGGAATGTTATGCACAGGAAATGGTTTACGCTTAGAACATCAAGAAATGGTAATGGAGTGAAGTTCATGATGGATTAAAAACTGTGTGAATAATATGGTTGGTGAGAAAGAGACATATGTTACCAATGCGGATTCAAATGTGGTTTTGCGCTACATGTCAATCTTTTGCGTACCACATCGGGGTTTTTTCTCGTGGGTTCCAGCGAGGCCTATAAATATATGGTGGCCCCAATCAATTGTGAAGCTCAACACTTGGGGAAATACTAATATATGAGGTGATAATGAATTTTATGTAAATGAGAGTGCTTGAAAAAAATAAATTTGTGCGCAAAAAGAATGTTGTGTGCATGATTAATGTCTTGTGCAAGAGGTGTTTTGATAGAAATGTTAAATAGTAAACACATGGAAAAAAAGTTGTGTGCAAGACACCAAAAAGGGTGTATGAATGTTTTTTGTTACTCACATGTATTCAGATGTGCGTAAGATATTTCTTACCTACTTCTAGGTAGAAAAGTGAAGATTTGTACTTCATAGAATACACCAATTCATTTATAAAGATGAACTAAAATACTGTAATTATCTATTTGTTCTAAGTGGGTGCACACACAGATGAAGATTTTTTTCAAAGTGCATCATGTGTTTAAGGCCATATCCTACTCATTTTATACCACATCAATGTGTATTTTTCTAGTGGATTGAGTGGTACTGGTTTATTTCCATACCATACTAATGAAATATCCAGTATTATTGAGTAGTGAACCTTAAAAATCCAGTGTTCATGTGTCTATGTGTGTTCATCTTTGAATGAACTCATTAACATAAGGAAAATGTTATTTTAAAATAAAAGGTAAACATAACTGAAAAATATATCCCTAATTCACCCCCTTCCAATCAGTTATACTTGGATCAGGACTGGGTAACATCAAGATCCTTTCTTAGGTTTCCTCTCCCCAGTTTATAGAGAATAGTTTTAGGTAGAAGTGCTAATAGTGTATATCTTTATGGGTTATGATGAATAATTTTCACTAGGATTGAATATTTTGTTTCCATGATTTTAGAGACACTAAAAAATTATGGTACCCACCCGTGTATTATTTCAATGTACTAAATATTAATCTAAATCGACATAATATCAATATATGTTACACTAGGGTTGCTGTTATTTTGGGTTATTTATTATCAAAGAGAGATTTTTATAATCAACAGTATATCTAGGAACCATATAATATTGTTGTTGAATTTAATTAATTGATGAATCCTATATATTCAGTATATATTAATGAATTTTATAGAATCTTTTTTCGAGATATTGATAATTCTAAATCAGGTATAAATTATTCTACCAAAACCAAGGACATGTCTATTTAGTTTTCTGGTGAATCATTATGAAATAACTGTCTTTTACTAGATATAGTAAAGGATAACTCAATCTTTCTAGTGGATAAATCTGGAAAATGTAAATTTGTCATTTTTTATTCATAAGATATATATTTTAAGAAAAATTATAGGAGTATTTACAAGGCTGTTGATATAAAATGAAATGGTGGGAGTCTCTGCAAACTAACGTACAAATCTTAATGGTTATATTATATTAGAATTTTCATAGTCTTAATAAACCTTGATTCATTTAATCCTAGTTATGGTGGAGATATTAAATTATCCAAAATATCATATTTTTTCCCAGATGATATAGGTGGATAAGGAATTGGTTTCTATAATGTTTATATTAATTTTACCATACATGGTTGGTTTTATTATTAGGGTAATGTCTAGTGTTCCAAGATGTTTTTTGAAGAATGAAATCTATTTTTGAATTACAAAGTATTCTAAAAATCACATTCATGGTTAGATTAAAATATAAAATGGAAATATTTAAGAAGTTGACAGAGTATATGTGAGACCACTGTGGATTCCTATATGCCTATAGGTATTTGGATCATTAAGGATTCATTTATTTAAAGGAAAAATTAATCAACTACTTTTAAATTCCCCCAATGAAAAAATTTCATACCCATTTTAGAGGACTTGGTTTTTTGAAATTATAATCATTTTATTAATAAATTAAGATAATATTAATAATTTATTTCAAATGTAAATCATTTCACATATTATATAGACATTATTTAAAAGGAATTTTTGATGTTCTCTAATTAATATCAATGGATAAATCCATGGAATGATATAGAAAACACAAGAACACATGATTCACTAATCATAATGTACGCAATGATCAAGTTTTATAAATTTAATTTTATACATATAAATGCCTTGTTGACATCACTCAAACAACTAGGGCCACCCCTTGAAATGAGCCTAGGTCTATTCTTCCATCCCATAGCTACCTAAAAACTCCAGTGTCTTCTTACCAACACCAACAAGTAATAATACACATCAGAGGCCTCATCCTAATGAACCTACATAAAACTATATATAAAATTATCCAAATGAAAACAACCATAAATATGTAATATTAAAAGAAATATCTAACCATATTATAATATGAAGGTAGCTAATAGAAATTTATAATAATAAAACCCATGCAAAACCTTGTTGCAAATGAAAATACCATTTACAATATCCCAAAGCATGAATATTCAAAAAATGAAAAAAAATTCTCATCCCCATTTGAGATGCTCATAGTGCATGAACATATAATATATGTCACCATAAAACACAACTAATAATGATATTTGTGAATTCTCTATCCTAAATTATAATCCTTGAAATATTTTTCATCTTTATAAAAAAGAAAACAAGTGATAATGTGATAAATTTTTTTATTGATATATATTTACAATGACTTTCAATATTTAATAGACATAATACAACAAAATTATATATTATTGTCGAATAAATGTATGTAGAGATTATAAATGAAATTGAAAAATTCCTAGGAGTTGTATGAGTAATTGAAAGAAAATCACACCTCAAAAAGTTTTTTCATTGTATGATCATTCCAACATAGAAAATAGTTTTAAGATTCATGAGAATGTATTATTGTAACAAGGTCTCATATGATGTAATATTTTATAATAAATGTTATATATGATTAGATAAAAAGATATCACTATATGATACCAAATGTTACACCATAATTCCATTTAATAATACTTAACTATGAAACATTTGTTATATAAAATATTGATAAAAAATTTGTGATATGTACATAAGAATATATTAGACTACAGTTATATAAGATATTTAGTGGATGGGTACGTATAAAATAAATTCATGTAAGACTCAATCCAAGAGTGATACATGTATGTATGGATATATTTAATTTTTATTGATATAATGGGTGATTTTTGGTATGTGATAAAGTATGTTTTACTACGATGTTTTTGGGGTAGACTTTGTTAATTGAGGCTGTAGAATAATAATTCGGTAAAACTATGTTAGAGTAACATGTTGAGGGTATATATAAAACAATTTTTCATCTATATAAACTAAACAAAAAGGATTATATTATATGTTGTCTCACTATAGATCATTCCACAATGAATTCGCAAGAAAAATCAAGCCTTGGTCGAGCCACATGTGACCACATTACAGTTAATACATATTGTACTATGAGATGATGAAGATATAAAGATAGAATAATCTATTAGAATCATGTTTCATCCCATAAAATTTTCACGTAGTGATATATATGATATTAAAATTATAATATATGATACTATTTGAATTATTTAGGAGACTATAATATTATATCAAATGATTTTATATTTTTATTGAGAAGGTAAATGAATCACCCCATAATGATATATTTTTGGACGGCAAGAAACCAGTATAGGAAATAGATTTTAGTTTTTTCAAAAGATTATATCTATTCATATCACAATTAATTGTATTACACCATGATGGGAAAATAGATTCTAAACAGTACAATATTGTTCTAACACTGAGAAAATTTAAATGAAAAAAATGTTCAATAGATTATGTTACATTAAACACTAAGGCGAAACAAACCAATAAAATATTATTATTTGAATGTAACCATTATAAAATAACTGTTAAATTTATGGTTATGAATATTATTAACTAAAATATGAAATATATATAAATTCACTAATCAATATAATTATATTTATAAACTCTTATAAAAAAAATTCTTATTAAATACATTTTATTCTCCAAAAACACTTTTTCATCAAAAAATGTTATGTATAAATTTATTAGGAGAAAATAAATATAATAAATTTCATGTAATTTAGAAATTGTATATGTTAATATTTTATATTATTTCTAAAATCTTCATATAATAATTATCAATGGTGAAATTTAATTATTTTTCTAAAATGATCATTTTTTCAGTGAATAATTAAAATTCATTTTTTTTTGAAAAAATACCATTTTGATTCATCAATTGGTACAATTATTCATTAAAATTTCCATTAACATTATATATTATTATTTAATTTTTTATTATTTAAATAACTTCATTTTAACCATTATAAAACCATTTTGGGTATAAGTATATTTGTTGGGCTTAAAAGCATATAAGGAAACAATTTTTCTTTGTGTTTCAATCATTTATTTTAAAATTAATTTATAACACTTATTATAGTTGAACAATGAATAATTAATTTCATATTTTTAATCATTAGGTAATAATATTATAAATACAACCCTTTTATTTATGGTCTTCATGAAATCTAATTTTAGTAATTTTGTTACCATGATAATGGGTAAATTGGATATTAAGTATTAAAATGACAAGGACTAAATAATGGACCTAAAACCTTCCTTAATTTTATGGGATTAGTATGTCTCAGTCATAATCATCCAAAATTCAAATGTGTTTCCTTTGTTCTAGTTTATCCATGATTTCTACTATTTATATAATTTTTTATAATGAAAAGTAAAACATGTCATTATCTTGGGTTTACTATCTATAAATTTATGTCATTTGGATAAATTGAATATATGTTTAGTTAGAAATATTCATTTTAGATAGAAATTATTTTTCTCATCATGGAATTTTTTTTAAATTTCAATTGATGAAATAATTTCAGTAAAATTTTATACAACACTATCACAATGTTCTTATAATTAGTAAAAAATCGATAAAATTATTTTGAAGACAGTAAATGTATTTTAGTTTTAGTGGTTTTTATGCCAAGTTATTTTTATAGAAACAATTATATATTATAATCGTTCAGATGTATTTTATATGAATTCCATTATTATGTTGTAGTTTTAATAGAAAAATTCAATGAATAGTTCCAAAATTGAAATTAACTATATTTTATAATAAATCATAGTTAAATAATTTATTTTAAATAAATAAAAATATTATATTCATAAAAATAAATAGATTATTGTTTTAAAATCCATAAATGGTCGATTTTGTTTTTGGCATTTTATAGAAAATTTTTTAAATATTAATGTGTAGGAAAATATAATACAGTTGTAATGGTCATCATGGATAATGTGACATAAGAAAAATATAACATTCCCAAAATTAAAATCATTAGATAATTTAAAATAATAATCATACTATATTCTAATTTAGTAATTTTTATCCATTTATACACGGCATAAAATTTATAATAATTTAATATTGTAGGAAATTTCAAGAATTCCCCTACTATAAATGGACACACTTTATCATTATTATTCACACCACTTTGAACCATTTATCAAGTGTAAACCCTAAAAAATTATCCAATAAACATAATTTTATATTTTATTGATGTTTTTATTCTAATAGGACAACCCAATGTCTCTTAAAAAGAGATTTAATGAAGTCTAATGAAGAAGAGGTTATCATCATTACCTACTCATTTAGCTTTATTTATTATTATACATAATAATATCATGTTAGAACATCTATAAAATATTAACTATGTTTTAATAAATACATTATGAAGATATTATTACTATAGAAAAACCACATTTCATCTCTTTTCCATTCTATATAAAGAGAAAACATCTCTCATTGGTATGTATGTCTTGCCATCTCAACGTAGCATTATAATTCCTTTATCATTACCATTTCAATTGGATTATTATAAATTTGTAAATAATAATGATATTTGATAATTGTAAAATTAATATGATAATGTAATTACCATATCATATGTTCATTCAAACCATGAAATCCGTTAGTAAAAGGTAATGTCTCTCGTGAGTATGTGTGGAAAACCACCTCCATGAAGTGATGTGATCCACTTTTCATTTTTGTTTCAAATTGATGGTAATATGGATATAATTAATGAATATTTATAATATATATGGTATAATAAATATTAATTAAATATTAATTATTTTTAACTTTCTCCCATCTGTCGAAAATTGAAAACAACGTTCCTACATACATACATCCCACCATCCCCATGAATGGTGTAATTCTATTTTCTATCTCTATGTTTTATGGATATATTTAAATTCAAATATATTTAATATATATATGATATATTAATCATTAATATCAATCTAGGGATGAAGAAAACCTGACAAATAAGCTTGTACTAAAACTACATAATAAAAACATACATGAAAAAAGAATAAGATAACACCTGAAATAATTCATGTAATAAATAATATTTCAAAAAATGATAAAATTTTATAAATTGATCATACAAGAAATTATATATATATATATATATATATGTGCGTGAATATATTCTTCTAGTATGTAATTATAATAAATATAATTTTTTATAGATGTGGCTAAATGTAATTACAATGCTTGTTGAAGTTGAGGTAAGAGACTTCATTTCAATTTCCACTCCATGGAGACATATTTTCTATTATGTGCCTATTTATTTTTATGTGGTGAATATAATACATCTTTGAGATATTTAACATGAATATCTATTTATTCATTGTGATAAATGTTAAATTTTAGTTGATTATTTTATGTAGTTTTTATATTTTATTCCCACATTTGTTCTCTTTGTAACATTAATCATGCAATGAAACATTTAAAAAAAATCTATTTTTTTACTTCCATTTTGTTCAAATATATTTTCTATCCATATCCATTGTCTCCTTAAAATTTTGTAAAAATGATTTTAAAATTTTAAAATTATTTATAAATAGTCATTTTATCCTAGTTTTAAATTATTTTCAAAATATTTAAAAATGGATCTTATTTTATTTTTCTGAATGAGATACTTTTCTAAAGAAACTATGAAAGGAATATTTTATAACATATAAAAAATTAAAATAATCTCCCACTGTCATGAATATTCAATTTTGTTGTTTCTCATAATATTTCCAATGTAATTATTAAATAAAAAAGGTCACCTATTTTTTTAATTTTTTAATTTCTTAAAATTTTATTTGTAGTTTAAAATTAAATTTTCCTCAAATTTTTTAATGGTTTTTTTATTGTACATTTAATCAAAAATAAAAAGTCATTTATTTTTATTATTCATCAAATATGTTACAATGAAAATAATAATATCATTTGAAACACTCATGTACCTTTGACCTTTAGATATTACATTCCTCTTAAATATACACATTCTTTGTATCAATGATATATTTTTTCATTATACCATTTATCATTTCTACATACGGTTTTTTACATGGAAAATTATTTGATTTACTGGGGAACTATTGATAATTTTATTCATTACATGATATGGAATATTTATTATGGATATTGTTCATGAATGAAATAGACCATTTAATATATGAGGATTGAATTGGACATTCACCGATGGGTGGGGACTGAAATTATGTAGCGCCTCAATGCATCGACAAGTCTTATGATTAAAATTAGTTGGAAAAATTAAATGGTTCTTTACTCATACTTATAAAAATCAAGGCATAAGGCATATCATGAAATGAAACCATGATATATTAGATCATGGTGTCTAAGATTTATAATTTCCAATATTTATAACTTAGTTATTGTTATCCATGATATCACTGCATTGGTATTATCCGTAGATTCATTTTTTCCTTTTGTTAATGATAATATGGAATGTGTTTCCAGTTATTTACCTCGTTGTATTTACTATACTTTATTAGTGATGATAACATACATTGTACATAATACTTATTAAGCATATCCACACTCCCTTTTATTTTTTTTCTTTCCCCAGGATATGAAAAACTATATTTTTAATAATATTAAGGATTACATAATGTATCTATACTATGCATTTTTTTACAATGCAATATTTGATTCATGTATATATATAATTCCTCATAACTACTAATATTTTTGGTTTATTGGGATGTGATTACATTTATATAGTTCCAATATAATATGGAAGACTTAATCTATGGGTATTTATAGTTTTGGTAGTGACATTATTCATGTTTTAATATAATTTCAGAGCCATTAGACTTTTAGTTACAATTTTATTTTTTTTCAAATCCATTAATTTATTTATATTATTTTACATTTAAATTTACTCTAGTTTTATTCTATAATACCAACTCACTTTTTATGTGGATGAAGGCATGTATGGTTGATTGTTTCTCTTGTATTATTTTTCAATTTCTTAATGTGAAAGGGATCAAGATTAAAATGTACATGTACTTTATTTATTTCATCAATTTAATTGATGAAAAACAATTTAATCAATAATTTAACTAAGGATGAAGTTTGATTTCATTATTTAATTTGTATTTTAACAAATTAACAGTTAAGGGAGGAACCCTAAGATGATTTAGATAATTAAACTATTACCAATATTTTGGATTTCTCTTTTACATATAACATCATGATTAATGTGCTTATGTAGTTAATATATATAATTAAGATATAAATATAATCATAGGTAGAATAAATGAATTATAGTTATATAATTTATTAATCTTAGAGAAATATTTCATCTAATTTTTAAAATCAATTTATAACTATTGTCCATAGAGTAGTGAAATTCACATTGTAGAGGAGCATACATATTTAGTCATCCACATTGAGGAATTGAATGTTTTTTTGAAATTTCTAATTTCACATAGCACCTACTCAATCATAATAATATCCATCTACACACACATTAAAACCAAAGTATTTTATTTTTAGAGGACATTATGTGTATTAAGAGTGCAATAACGGTTCTGGTGAAAATCAACATCGTAATAATATTTATGTGATTTATATCCAGGAAACCCAAAAAATTATAAAAATAACTAAATAATGGAGATATGTTCAGCCTAAACCACAACACAATATAGGATGGATCAGATATAAATATGGCCTTGAAATTATAATATTTTCTTTCATATTTTAATATAGATTTATATCAATATCCAATTGATAGAATCTATATCAACAAATCGATATTATAATTTGATTTTAAGGAATATTTTTCTAATAATAGAAGGGTTGTAGATCTATATGTTAGCTCTATAAGTGAATAGTCATCCGTAGTTATCTAATGAAAGGCCCCCTACGGATATGAGTTATTTACATATTTTTTCAACCATGAATTATTATTTTATATTCATTTTATAAGTAACTTATTTATTTGATATAAAATTTATATTTTAATCTTGTAAGTGTGTTTTGAAATTATGAATTTAATGTTCCGAAACTATAAAGTGATCCAAAAAAACATTTCATTCGTTTAGTGAAGTATACATGTAAAATTGTTTAAAACATGTTTAAAATAGTGTAAATGTTCATATTTCACACTAATATTCTGATCCTTGATGTGGAAGTTGTAGGAGATTCAACCATTATTCATGGGAGATCCTTCATAAAAACCAAAAATTCATATATTGATGTTAATCAACTAAGAATGATTTTACTAGTTCGTGATGTAAAATTATTATTAGATCACATTAAATATACAAAATATTGAGTTGATTTGGAAGATATCCATTAAATTTTATCTATTAAGGAACAACTATATATACACAGTTTATAACTAGAAAAACTGTAAAAGTTGAGACAACTAATCGATGTAATAGTATAAAATAATAAGGGAAATAATTAAATCTAATAATGAACAAGATGATAAATAAATATAATGGGTAGATCATTTATCAATGAATTTATATATTGAATTAGTCCCCTCAATCATCAATCCCCCAAATTGTCAACTAATGTTTTTCCATGTATAGTGTGGTTTTAGTTCATTTATATAATGATACCATAATAATAAAAAATAAATCAAAATTAATAAAGTAACCAAGGGATAGTTTCATACAACTATTAATGAAAATAAATCATTAAATCACTAAGATAATCATAATAATTAATGGTATTAATGCATCCCTTTTTTCTGAAAAATTAATATTAAAAGATAGAAGTAATTAAAATAGACAATTACAAATAGATATTACACCGCTAATGGATTCGGTGGTTCAAAATGAATATTTTAAACATCAATAAACAGGTATTATGTGTCAATTATCAGATATGCTTGTTTGAGTCCATTTTAATTCATTTAAAATAACGGAGGTATGGTCTTTATGAGTAACGAACAAATCGAGATTCTTCATAGATTAATAGTTTTGAGGTGGCGAGTATGTGTGGATTATTGGATGCTAAATACCATATCAAATAAGGTACAAATATGAATTCTCGTTAGGGATTATGTTCTCAAAAGGAGAGTCTGACTTTAGCTTTAATACTTCTAATATGGTTATTCCAGTTACAATGAGATGCAGGTACATTAGGACTACCAAGATAAAAAATATTTTAATTTCCGATATTAATCCTTTTCCTATCACCACCTTTCATTTGGAATATGTAATGAAACATATACATTTCAAATTTTTATGACACATATAATTCAAGACATGGAAGAATTTATTCTTAAAATTTCATGGATTGTTTTTATTTTGAAGGATTATATTTTAAATTTTTCTTTCACAACCATGATTGGTTACTCTGAAGTGGTGAAAAAATGTCGTGTTCTCAAGTGAGAAAATTGACACCACATATTTGCTAAATTATGTAATTTCCATACACATGGAATATATTAGAAGTTATTTTAATGTGATCTAGTAAATATAAAATATTAAAATAATTATATAATCTTATCACATTGAAATGGATTCATAGATTTTGTGGGAATACGAGATTCTTCCGTTGATTTTTATAGGATTTATTCATGATATCTAGGATACATAACCATTTTTTCAATGAAAGATCCATTTTGTTTTGATGATTCATCCAAGGAAGCCTTCATAAATGAAAAATAATAATTTTGATGATTTCATGGCAACAATCACACCAAACCAGGAGAACACATTCTAATTGATGTGTGATTTATGTGATTTTACATTGATATATACCATTTTCAAATTGGCTGATCATATTTTTTTACATATGTACTATGAAATAGACACTATTAGTGAATCCCAAATCAATAAAACTACCACTGCGAGGTAAATTTTATTAGTGGTATTTTCATTTGAAAAGATTATATAATCATTAGTACTCTCCAATGTAATTATCTATAATGATCATGCCACATTGAGGTAATTATTCAATATAAAATATGTGATTTTTTATTGATTTTGTTGATCTTGTTAATCCATAAATTCGATATGATGACTAATTAAAAATGGTCTACGAGAATATTTTTGTTGATCAATTATTATTGTTAACAGTATAAAATGTGGAGGAAGAGGTGGGAATTTATATTAATGAGGAGTTCCAATATATGAAACTATTTTTTACTTATTTACAAACTCATCCACTATTTGATAATTTTGATAATTATTTGAGAAATTAAAACTCATTATACAATTTAACTAAAATAAAATTAGGAAATTTTTATAAATTGTAGTGCATTATTTCTATTATAACTGTGTATTATTCATGAAATCTAGAGTTTCATTAATTTAGTGGTGTGTGACTAAAACTGAGGTAAAACTAAATTTTAAATTTTATCTTCGTAACCAAGATGGTGAAACTATTTACCTAATCTAATAGTACCCAACATCATAAAAAGTGGATTCGTTTTACCAATTTCCACAAATATACAAGAATAATCATAAGAATTTGTGATCTATGGAAAATAATAGGTAATATTCGAAACATAATGAGATACAAAAACATCGAATATTCAATGTCAATGTATTTGACATGTGGGAATATATTTAGTGGCACCCTACAATAGATCATTTCAAAATAAATACATTCTAGTTTTTGTATTACATCTAAAATAGGTTGAAGATAAGACCAAATTACACAAACATGGACAATGTGCTGATATATTACATATGAAAATATAAAGATTCTTAGTTTGAAATTCCACAATAACTGTTTACTTTTTGAGTAATACACTTGGAAGTTAAATTACTGAGGGAAAATATCAATAAAATGTTTCTTAAACTATGACACCAACACACATTATAATCCACAAAGTATTAGGAAAGAAGTTTTATAAATCTAAGAGAACCCGAAAAATAGAGTTAAATATTTGGTCAACCTAGATAGACTGGAGTAAAAATATAAATGTTTTTTTATGGTTTTACAATAAGTATTTCAAAACACATTTTAGTATTAATACATTCAAGATCATATACGAAGATAAATTCTATTTAGTAGTAGATATCAAGAAATATTCATATTGGGTTGTGAGAAAATTCAATATGTATCTACATCATGGTGTAATGAAATGGTAGATAAAATTGGATGAGATGGAATTTATCATGATATATGCATGTGAGAATGAAAATATCTATAAGTAAAAGTCAAATAATTCACATTATCAATGAATAAATAAATGAAAATCGACAATATAAATCACCATAAATTAATTATCTAGTGGACGTGATTGTTTCCATGTAATTTGTTGTTGCTTTTCTTAGGACCCCTTATAGTAATAATATCCATTATTTATGGATCTGTCGAGACTTGCATAGATAAAAATCCTTCAGACGAAGTCAATAGACAATAGATAATTCTCTATATGGAAACCATCTAAGAGGGATTCATTCTCTCTCAAAAATTTTATTGTGTAATGGAGGGTATGTCTAGATCTCTAATTTATATAAAGTTATTTCTTGGAGGTAACATCTCTATTTTTCTTTTTTTAATATTTTAAATTTAATTTATCCTGTGTTGTGACTTCTTAGAAAAAGTATAGTCGTGAATCTAGGGTAATCTACCACACTCCACAAGTGTAGTTCTAATGGTAACAAAATAAATGAAATGAGTGTTTTAATTAATAATAATTTTCAAATGAAACTATAATCCCCACATGAAAATTCATAGAAAGAAATTAGAATCAGAACATAGAATAAATTACCATGTTTTAGAGGAGAACATAACTATTAAAAGTGATGGGATTAATTTTCATTTGGTGGGCATCATTAAACAATCCAACCAAAAAAATATTTTGTTTATAATTGACAAACATTATTCATTGAATGACATCATTGCTTCATAACAAACTTATACTAGTGTAAATAACATATAGAAACTTGATTTTCCCATGGTGAGATTAATGTCACGATCACACCTCAAAATCCAATACCTATAGATAATTCCACAATGATTATGTCTTGATGCTTTTTCCACACAACATAAAAAATCTTAATATAATAAATTATAGAATCCAATGTTTTCTAAACTAAAAATATCCAAATTCTATATAGTCCAATCATAACACAATAAAATCCCATATATATTCAGTGGAAAACCCTAAACTAAGTTGGGAAAATTCAAAATTTATGATTATAGAGGTCTATAGATCGACACCCATAGTAAAAAAATTTATTTTATTAATATTTTATGTTAAAGGTAAACAATCATGATCCCCTCACTCATGATTTTGTTCCCCCATCCCCAATCGGCCTACCCACTACAATATTATAAACTGATATATTGGAAGGTCCCCATATCCATTCAAACCAACACTCTGGTTGGAAATTATAAGTGAATCACATTTAATGCCCTTATTAAATATACCTTACCGTCCACTAATTTAATAGTTTTTTGAATCAAAATCATAAGCATAAAATCCATGGATAAAATCTATAATGACCAAAATATTTATCACAAGAAAATTCCCTTCTTTTAATTATTTAATATAGTTTTAATGACATAACATAACATAGAGAACACAATAAAAACTTTATAAATGACGAATGAATGATATAATAGGTATTTTGAGAATTTATGGAAAATATAATAATGAAATAGTAAATGGAAATCGAGTATAGTAATTTGACCCTTACGAATAGAAAAACAAAAAATATAATACTGTCATCCTTTATGAATGAAGGCATAAAATTTATCCATATTATATGTGACAATATGGTATAATTATATCATCATATGAGTAAATTAATATTTTATGAATTGTTAACAAACTGTTTCTATTTTTGTAACTCATAAATATTTAATTACAACATTATGATTAATTTAATAATTGTAAAGAAAATATTTTTTCTTAAAATGTATTCATACAGTAGAAATTATTTGTATTAAGATTATAACATAATTTTATGAGGCCATAATTACTTTTTTAAAGTGTTATAATATCAGTTATAATTTTAATATCTATATTTTCCTTCTAAATGATGATTTTTGTTAAAAATTAAATTAATGATATATATATAATTGATTTCATATAATGAAGTTCATTTGATAATTCTACACATTGAAAAGGAGTTAGGGTTATATTTTGGGATTTTTTCTGATTTAATTGATGTTCGGTTAATAGTGAAATACAATAATTTACTATATTTAAATTATAATCCGAACACATGAATTTAAATAATCAAGCATAATGTAATAACCCAATTATAGGAAAAAAATCAATATTTTAATATAATTACTAATAAAGCTAAAAATATTGATAGACATGAGCCGAAATAATAAACCAGTTAATATAACAATGAGTAATCACCATTCTCCACCACTAAAAAAAACCACCTCTCACAAACTCTTTCCCCCCCAACTCTCATGATAATCTCTTTATCAATGTTATACCAAGTAATCTTCCATATTCCACCCCCACGTACATGAGATCACAGACTCATCAAAATAACCAAAAATAGGATCCTTATGGAGGTTCTCAAAGTGGAAAATTCTAGTTGCAATAGCCTTTTCCCTTTCATTTTAGTTTCTTTCAATGTTCATTTCTATTTTTATTCACTCCACACATCACCTCATCAAAATGGAAGTATAAATCAAGTATATTAAATATACTATAATTAAATAATGTTAATTTAATATCCATAATTAAACTCCTTGCCCCATCTTACTCTTTTATTCTAAAAATTTAATCGTCGCCCATGAAGCGTCAATTTACTAACATCACTACTGAGTCACTTTCATTGGCATTTTACACATTAAATAATGTTAATAAACCCACTAAATTGTTGAAATAAGTTTTTTAATGGTGTTTTTATGACTATATTTATGTTATGTTAGTAAAATATATACAAAATAATCAATTATAAAACAAACAAAAAAAGTTTGTTGTGATTGAAAAACCACCAAAACCAACATAAAACGATGATCATTAAATTTCATCCAATGATTTTTCCTCATATGATATAATATAATTATTTATAATATACTTTAATATCATATAAGGTAATTAATAACATAATATAACAAATCAATAAATTTATTAAAAAAATTACGGTAACTTCAATTAATTTATATTTGAGGACTGATCATCAAAACCTATGAAAATGAACACTCCCAAATGATGAAATTAAACTCTATAACTCATCGTAATGACCATAAATGAAGTTAATAAAAACATAATGATTCAAATTAATGTATTAAAGTCCTATATTATTTAATTAATGTATATAACGTGATTATATATGATATTAAAGATAAGAAAGCTTTCAGACATCATGTACGAGGATTTCTTGAACCCAACTTCATTTCCTTTTAGTTTTCCATCTTTCACACCAATTTTATTATGTATACTACATTAATGTTCCTAAAATAAAATTTCATCATAATTAACCTATATTTTCTGGGATATATATATTTCCAACATTAGTTTATGAAAAACACAATGTATTCAAAAAGAACTCTTCTATAATAAGACACCTTTTACTTATTGTAAGATTGTTTCTTCTCCACTCTAGATTGATGATTCATATACCAAACAAGTCATATTTCACAATTTTTCTTCATTTATAAATGATAAATGAAATGAAACCCATTTGTTCACATGAGTTATTTTATGTTCAATATTGATATTTATTCTGTGTGGCAGGAATGATTATATAATTGTTATGACCTGACGGGTGCACCCAAATTTATACAGTTCCATGTAAATGTGATGATGTGATTGATGATCCTAGAATTATATAGTGATAAAATTCATTGGGTAACATAAATAATACCATTATATTGTGATATATATGCCTGAAAAAGATTCTAGTTCTGTTCTAAACCATGTGTGGTAGTTGACCACTAAGACACGATGTATCATTTTTTTACATTTCAACATTAAATTAATTTATCAAATTATTATAGTATAGATTATTATGACAATCCCACGATTATTTTATGATGATGGTTAAAATTCTCTCCTCATTTAATGTTGAGTCATGTCTTTATCTATCCTCTTACTAGTATTTTAGCTCACCCCTTTTTGATGTATATCCTCATGTGGTTAGTTCTATTAAGGTGAATGATAAATACACTAATAATATAGAGAAGAAGGAATTAAATAAATGAATATGTTTTATTTTTTAACAGTAATTTATTGTCCTATATTGACCAAGAAAATAATTTGTTGGATCCTGATTGTGTAACTCTTTTATATTTTATATTATTACAATGATGTAGTAATCATGTAAGAAAATTATGGTTTCTATTGTTTCTATTATAGACTAGTTTAGAAAATTTGATAATTTATATTTTCATAACCTTAGGGAAAACCCATATTACGAGTCTATGTAAATATATTCAACCAGGACATTTTTTCTTACGAAATTTCTAAACATAGGGACATTTTTTCCTAGGGTTTTGAGTTTTCTCGTCCGTTCGGATTCGGCGGCTCCGTCTTCGCCGGTTCAGTTTCTGGTTCTTCTTCCTCATCGTCTTCGGCTTCAGCGACAGCGGCTCGGGTTTTCCCAATCCTTGCCGTTCATCGTACCTCCTTCCTCCGTTTTTCCTTGCCAGCTACCGGACTCTGGTACCGGCGATCCGCTGGATTTCGGGCTTCATTCCCTCGAACTCATCTTCTTTCGCTGATCCTGGACCTCAACGCTGCCCAGAAGTTTTTCCCGTCCCCTGTCCCTAGGCCTGTGCCAGATCTGGGTAAGGGAAGGTTGGCGGTGACCTTTGGGCGCTTTGGCAAATCCTCGACTACGAAGTTCCCTCTACTACGCGGTGATTCGTGAAGCACCATCCGAGACGAGTTCCCCGATCTTCGAAGGTGCGGTGGTTCCCCGGGGCGCGGCGGGCGTGGACGTGAAGAAGAGTCCTCCGGCGCGCAAGTTGGAGCGCCACGCAGCTTGCCCGGTTCTCGAAGCGCGAGGAACTTGCGCGAGTTCTGATTATGTTTCTCCAGCGCGAAGGATTTTCCGCGCAAGTCTGGTTGTGGATCGTGATTGTTTCCCAGCGCGTTGCTTTTGGTCGCGCAGGTCGTTGCGCGGCTTGTGGTCCTCCCAAGCGATTTTTTTTTTGCCGCGCAGGTATTGGCGCGGCTTGTGGTTATGCACAGTTTGACGGCACGGCTCAGGTCTGGGCTCGGCCCGGCTTGTGGTCTTCCCCAGCTTGGCGCTTTGCTTTGGCCGCGCAGGTCTTGGAGCAGCTTGTGGTCGTCCCCAGCTTGATGGCTCGGGTCGTGTAGGGCTGGCACAGACAGAAACAGTGGCACGGAGAAACAGGGGCACGGACAGAAATAGTGGCACGGACAGAAACAGTGGCACCTGATTGGAGGAATTATATCGGGCTGTGCCTGAACAGAGAAAGCATTGGGTTGGGCCCGACCTGTGTGAAGTATCATTCAAATCCGGTATGTGATACTATCCGTAGATTCCTGGAGGTTTGGAAAAATTGTGATTTTCCTGGTCGCGAAGCTTCGGTTGTGTTGAATTTGCCTGCGCGGTTTCGGATTGGGACAGAGTCCCTGGGTCGGGGAACCCCTTCGGGCTTGATACCCCTTGGATAGGGGACCTCTGTTTGGCCAATCCCTCCCTTGGAGATTTCGTGGCTCTCAACATGGAGACGGATCTGCTGAACCAATGGAAGAACCTCACTTTGACAGACAAAGAAAAAGAGCCACTTACAACCACTAGAATTGAAGACAACACTTTGACAAAACATATGGCTTTATTGGTTGTTGGAAGACTGGCGACCGAGGCACCATTTAATCTAAAGGCCCTCAGAACGACCCTTCAAAATCTGTGGAAATTGGAAGCTGGAGTAGCCATCTGGGAAATTGAGAACAAACTCCTTGTTTTTGAGTTCTTCAGTGATAAAGACAAAGATAAAGTCCTCAGAGGACGACCTTGGTCCTTTGACAATCATCTCATTCTGATAGAGTAATTTAAAGGGGGAGACGAGATTCAAAATTGTACACTTACCCAATCCCCGTTCTGGGTAAGAATTAAAGGAATACCGTTCCATGGGAGATCAACACATGTGATGAAAGAAATTGGAGACCGGATCGGTCACTTCCTAGAGTGGGATTGCTCGGACCCAATACAATGGGGCCCCTGGGTTCGAATAAAGGCTGAGATCGATGAGTCCGAACCCTTAATGCGAGGCATGTTCCTGAAAATTGCTGATTCCAACACCTGGATCTCGTTCGAATTAGAAAAACTACCAATCTTATGCTTCCTTTGTGGACGTATCGGCCACATTGAGAAAGCGTGTGGGGCAAAGCCAGAGAATTCCGCCGAAAATATTACCCTACAATACGGTCCGTGGCTCCGGGCCAAAGCACACAGAGAGGCATATATCCCTGAGGCGGAGAGACAAATAGATCGAGACCATCTCAATGCAGCCCATCTAAGGCGACCGGAATCTGGACAACCTCCTATTATAAGGATGGGACCCCCTGTCTTCCCTAAAGAATCCCCAGCTGAGCTCAGGGGAAAGGGAAACGCCTCCCAAGAGATTATCGTCAGATGCAATGATGGGGATCAACAATACAGTCACCTGATTCAGGGTATCTCAAAATCCGAATTCGCTTTAACTGCACCGAATTTAACGTTCATTACTGCAACGGAGCCGCTACCTAAACCAAAAGAACCTCCAGAGAAATTTCCGAGACAGCAACATGTTTCCTTGGATCCTCCTGAAGCTGAGCAGAGTCCAAATCGGATCTCAACCGATGCCCTTCTGCAAGCTGATTCTAGGATGACTGAAGCCTCACCTTCAAGACATGTTACTCGTAGAACCTGGAGAAGGGCATGCGGCAGTGGTAAAGGCGAATGCCCAGGGAATCCCAAACCAGGAGATCTGAAACGGCAAAGCGAGTCCAGTGGTACGCACACCAATCCTCCCAAAAGGAGGAAAGCATCGGGCACGTCATTAACCCCACACGAGACAAAGGCGGAGGTGGGTCAGACCCGACCCCGCCTAGAGCAATGATTGCTTTATGCTAGAACTGTCGTGGGCTTGGCAACCCACGAACGGTCCGTATGTTCCAGCACCATTGCACTCAAAGTTGCCCCGATATGGTTTTCCTGTCCGAAACCATATTGGGAAACAAGGACATCAAAAATCTTGCTCTAAAATGCGGTTTCCAGGGTTGTTTCCCGGTTCCCCGCAAGGGACATTCAGGGGGGTTATGTCTTCTCTGGAAGGATAATGTCGATGTTAGACTCCTTTCTTTTTCCCAGCGCCACGTGGCTGCATCCAATTGTGATTCCCAAACCCCCCCCCCCTGGACTTTTGTGGGCTTCTATGGCTGGCCCTCCCAGTCTGATAAGTGGAAATCTTGGGATCTTCTGTGCAAACTCCGTCGTGATCTGCCAAGCCCCATTCTGTTTGGAGGGGACTTTAATGAGATCCTTTTCCAGAAGGAGAAAAAAGGTGGAGCTGTGCGCTCTTCCACGTCTATGTCTGCTTTTAATGAAGCTATCCTTAAGGCAGAGCTGATGGACCTGGGTTACACGGGTAATCCTTTCACATGGTTCCGAGGCAGTTCAGATGGAAATCGAATCGCTGAACGTCTGGATAGATTCTTTGGCTCAATGGATTGGATGAACCTCTTCAAAATGTACCATATCAGACATCTCACGTTCAATTGCTCGGACCACTGCCCAATTGTCATTAATTGCACCCTTAATGAGCACGTTACTAGTTCCAGGAAACCATTCAGATTCGAAAGCTTCTGGTCAAAAGATCCCGAGTGCGAGGTGGTTATCCGTTCCGGCTGGAAGAATGGGCAAGCTGATCTGAGAACCAACCTTCTCCGCGTGGCGTCGGATCTGACGACATGGAGCAACTCTAAATTCCGTCACCCGGACCGGCAATGCAAGTTTCTTGAAAGGAAGATTGGATATCTTCTTAGCAAACCCCCGTATTGCAGCATTCTCTCCAAAATTAGCGAAACCGAACGAGAGCTGGACGTTGCCCTGCGCAATAAGGAAGGTTTTTGGGCTATGCGTGCGCGTGATATTCATATAGCAGAAGGGGATGCTAATACACGTTATTTCCACCAGAAGGCCTCAGCAAGACGTCGAAAAAACTTTATTTCTGGCATTCTCAATTCAGACGGTAGTAAAGTGTCTGACACAGGGGGAATCCAAGAAGCATTCCTGAGCTTTTTTCAGAAGCTCTTCTCTGCAGGCCATTCTATTATTTCTCCTGAGATTGAGGACTGCATCAAACCCGTGATTTCTGACGATATGAATAGACAGCTTTCTAAAGATGTGAAGAATGACGAGACTCTTAAGGCCTTAAAGCAAATCCACTCTACGAAGGCCCCGGGACCAGACGGATTCCATGCCCTCTTTTTCAAGAATTACTGGCACATCATTGGTCAAGACATATGCAATCTGATGCGAGATATTTGGTCAGGGAAAATGGATCTGTCTTCTATTAATGAAACTATACTTACCCTCATTCCCAAGATGAAAAATCCGCAAGGGGTTTCGGACTTTCGACCTATCTGTCTGTGCAATGTTTCGTATAAGATCTTTTCAAAGATCCTGGAGAATCGGTTGCGTCCTTGGCTACCCGACGTCATTTCAGAGAACCAAAGCGCTTTTGTGGCAAAAAGGTTAATCACTGATAATGCCATTATTGCTCATGAAATTTTCCACTCCATGAAAACTCGAACACGAGCAAAGAGATGGATCATGGATTGGAAATTGGATATGGCTAAGGCCTATGATAGAGTGGAATGGAACTTCCTCGAATTTGTGATGCTCAAGATGGGTTTTTGCACCAAATGGATTGACATGATCATGCAATGCGTCTCGTCAGTTTCCTTCTGTGTCAACGTCAACGGGGTGCTAACCCGAGGCTTTTCCCCATCCCGTGGTCTTCGTCAGGGAGACCCTCTTTCACCCTTACTTTTTATTTTGGTGGCTGACGTGTTTTCTAACCTCCTTTCCAGGGCAGCTTCGCGTTCCATAATTCATGGGGAGAAAGCGTGCCGCAAGGGCCCTCCGATTTCCCACCTATTCTTCGCTGATGATTGCCTTCTTTTTTCTCGTGCTACCCCTAATGAGTGTACTGCAATCTGCCAGGCGATACAACAGTATGAACGGGCTTCAGGACAAATGATCAACCAGAGTAAATCAGAAATTTCTTTCAGCTCTGGAGTCCCCCAGCCGAAAAGAGAAGATCTCTGCTCTTTAGCACACATTCCTGGGGTAGATAAGCACCAGAAGTATCTTGGGCTCCCGACGGTGGTTGGACGGTCAAAGAAAGAAATCTTTTCAGCTATTGTGGATCGAGTTGAAAGAAAAATACAAGGTTGGACCCCTAAAAAAATCTCCAAGGCCGGGAAGGAAATCCTCATCAAGGAGGCACTTCAATCTGTCCCTAGCTATTTGATGTCTATTTTTAAACTTCCTGATGTGGTGCTTTCAAAGATTCAATTCAGCACATCTGACTTCTGGTGGGGTCGAAAGGCCGGAAAAAATAAAGTCCATTGGATCGCCTGGTCTGCTCTCTGTCAACCAAAATCGGAAGGCAGAATGGGCTTCCGGGACCTTTCTCTTTTTAATGATGCTTTGCTGGCCAAACAAGGCTGGCGTTTGATTTGTAACCCATCATCCCTATGCGCACGAGTTCTCCGGGCTAAATATTTCCCACATAAGGATTTCTTGGATTCCCATCTTGGCTATCGACCCAGTTTCCTCTGGAGAAGTATTTGGGGTGGTCGTAATCTGTTGAGGAAAGGACTTGGCTGGAGGATTGGGAATGGTTTAACGGTCAAGATGTGGACTGATCCCTGGCTTATTGATCAGACAGGCACGAAGGCGTCATCCCCTTTTTTCCAGGATCCGAACATGCCACAGTTTGTTGTCTTTTTGATGATCAAGGGGCGGGTTTGTGTTTGGAAAAACTCTTCTCATGGTTTAATGAGAGGGATAAGAGAATTATTCTGAGTATCCCCTGTATGCCAGACGCGGGGCAAGATCATCTCTACTGGATTAACGATAGCTCAGGAGAGTATACGGTGAAAGCTGGTTACCGGCGAGCTCTGACTTCCCAAATTACAGAAGGGGATGCGAGGCCCTGGACAACAATTTGGAAGCTTAACGTTCCCCCTAAAGTTCGCTTTTTCTGGTGGCAGGTGTGCACCGGTATCCTTCCAACTATGAGCCTCCTTGCCTACAGACACTTTTCAAACGACAACTCATGTCCTTTCTGCCCTTCTGTGACTGAATCCCCTCTCCATGCTCTTTTTCAATGTCCCGGGGCTCAGGAGGTTTGGAATGGCTCGGGATCAACCATGGAGCTGTCCCTGGACACCGCCTCGGATCTTACATCTCCCCTGATGCGATGGTGCTCCTCCTTTTCGCCGGCTAAAGCAGGCGCCCTGTGCATTATGACTTGGATTATCTGGGACAGGCGGAACGAGGCCATTTTCAATCATTTCCGGAGGCCCCCCAGATTCTGGATTGACCGGGCATTGTCATGGATTGCGGTTTGGCAGAACCATCCTGAGCAACAAAGACTTCTCACCCCCTCTCCTCTCCACCAACATTGGTGCCCCCCACCGGAAGGGATTCTTAAGATCAATGTGGATGCCTCTCTCCCTAAGGATGGCCCAGTTGGACTTGGTCTACTGGCCCGTGACAACCTGGGAAATCTTATTGCGGCCAAATACGAAGCATGTTATGCTCTTTGGGAGCCCACAGTCGCGGAGGCCGCCACCATCCTTGTTGGGTTAAACTTCACGAAAGATCGAGGTTGGGAGTCCATTCACATCGAATCCGACTGCCTTACTGTAATCAATGCTATCAATCTCACTGACGGCGGGTTTCAACCTTTCGGCCCCATTATCCGGTGTATTCACGCGCGGATACAAGGCTTCAACTCCTGCAAGTTCTCATTTATTAGAAGGGAAGCGAACGAAGCTGCTCACAAGATGGCAGGCATTGGTCCTCCTTACGAGGATTTTCTTTGGTTCAATCATTTTCCATCGTGGTTACGCTACTATATTTCTGCTGATCTACATCATTAATGGATCCGTCTTATTTTGTCAAAAAAAACACATTTTGTAATTATGACCATAGTTGAAACAGTGAGAAACATGGATAACAACTAATGCGAGGGAAAATATAGAGATTTCCATAAATACATTCAAAATTAATTGGGAGGTGTAGTTCAAATTTATTGGTGATAATTACCCAACTATCTCAGTATGTGAACAATATATTGTATTATATAGAACATCCAACTTTACATAATATGGAGGAACCAGCTATTGAGTGTTTTCTGCACAATGGCCACTGATATTTAGTGGATCTTCCACTACACAATTTATATTACAATGGAAGAAATATATGGAGATGATCTTTTATGTTCTTCACTACTTTGAGATGGAGAATGTGAATCTAACCATTTAGATTTTATATAGAGAGTATGATCATTTGTGGGTGTTGATTAAGGACCCTAGGATTATGAACTAAATTTATGATATGAAGTGGGATGAATTTAATAAAATGATTCATAACAATTATTTCCAGGAAAATCTTCATACAACGATGGAGATATAATTCGTAGAGCTAATGTAGTATAATGATCAATCTGTCATGGAATATGAAGAAACATTCAAAATGCATACAATCTAAGAATTGGGTTTTGTAAAAAATGATATAAAAATAGATAGATTCATTTTTGGTTAAAATAATAACTTCAAAATTCTCTTATAATTCGAGACTTCAGGAGTTATGATGATGTTTTTTGATGTTCTCTAAAAGTGGAGATGGTGTTTGGAGAATATTTCCCTGGCTATGGTGATAATAAATGAAAGATGGAGTTTAAATATAGATGATCGAATGAGAAATGTGGAAATAAAAATCATCCACACATCTGTCCAAAATGTGGGAATAATAATCATGGGAACTACCACAGAGGGATGGATGAATGTAGAAAAGATATAAGGAACCAAAATAAATGTCGTGGAAGAATGGAGAGAACCACCCATTGGTTAATGCCTCAACTATAGGGAGTAGGGGAACAATGAAATCTAGTACAGTAAACCTTAATTCCTCAAAAACTATCTTATAACATTATTTTCTAACCCTTTATATCCAATGTTTTTAGTATGTTTTTATAGAAAAAATTAAATTATACCAAACATAGAAGTGTATTTAATGTATAAAAAATATTATCTTTCATTATTCAATATGATCAAATGGACTAAAGGTGTATCCAGTTCAATGGACCATCTTATGTCATGATCAGTGGTTGGACTTATATCGTATCTATTATATTTAAAAATGTTATTACTATCAGAATAACATTGATACTGATACATTGGTCTGAATATTATATATATTATCATATTCAAAAATAATAAGGATGTATATCAAACTATACACTGTTTGTAGTTGGTTAATATATAGTTATATCTATATGATGGGGTAAAAATTTCATTGTAATGGTTATAATGAAAATGGAATCAGACATGATGTTATTGCAATTCACAATGAGGAATGAACTGTAAGCTGTGAGATGATATTGAAACCAAATCTGAAAAATCGCCATTGGATCTTATCCTATAAATATAAGTACATTTAAAGAGTTGTGGGTTTTTTAATTTGTAACTCATATTAACTAAAAATTTCCCTATATGAACAACATGATTCTAGTAATTTAAAATATATTGATAGTTTAAATTAAATGAAATAATTATAAGTATTTTAATTACTACAGAACTATTTTATTTTGCAATCACGTTTCTGATCGTTGAATTGATCAAGGGTTTCTAGGTATAGAAATACAATGGTGAATCCAATCCATCAGATAGGGAAATATTCCATCTAGGAAGAATGATATTAAATTTATCATAATTTAATGGGATTACAAGGTTTTGAATAATAGATCTGACATTTTTCCATCCAATTAAAGGCCTTCCTGGTAAGGAATGATAGACCTTGTTGAAGGCATTTAAAACTAGGGATATCATTAGTTTGGATTTTCATACTACCATAACTCATAATGATAATGAGTACAAAATTTAATAATTTTATAATTCATTTTTTATTTTACATGATTATTTATTTATTATTTTTAAAATATTAAATTTCTACTATGTACGTTTTAAAAATATATTCATAATAATTATATTATGAGAAAAAAAATTTGTACTGATTGTGACACTGATAAATAATATTGATTTAATCATGTGTTTTTGATCTGATTGTATCATAGAATTGTAAATGATTATGATCCTTTATACTACGTAATAAATTTATTTTGTTTTAGTTTAATAAATAAACTGAAATTCAACCCCCATCTTGTATCCATTGTTAAGAATTTCAATCCCTCAGTGAGTGAATTTTCATGGTTTTGAAATACAATTTCTAATACGAATTGTAAATTTTTTTCATATTATTTATAATAATTTATTTCTTAATAAAACCCAAGACATATATCACTTCTCGAACATCCACATTAATCTCATCAAAGCAGCAATATATTTTGAACAACATTGATATTGTTGAGGTGGTTTATTTTAACAGATGATAGTTTAATACCTACCCAACTTCTGACCTCTTTAGACCCTCTATACTCTTTGAGATACCTATATACATATCCATTTTACATTCTTATATACCATTAATACCTTATATTATTTATTTAATTACTTTATATATATATATATAAATATATAATTTTATGAAGGATACTCACGGTGGAGGGGAATCTTATGTGATAATTCCATAAAAGAGAATATATAATGTTTCCATTAGTGATTTTCAATTTGATTCCAATTTGATTTAAATTATTTTGATTCCTAAATATTTTATAAATAATATTCAAATAATGTAATGTGTCCTAGATATTTTGATGACAATTCATACTCAACCTATATTATTTTCACAACTAAAAATATTGTTGTGGGGATATAGATAAAATGAGGTTCTAAGGGAATGATATTTCTACCACGTGAGATTTTCCTTAGCAATTTAAGATGGAAAAAATATATAAGAAGGAAAATTACATCATTGATGGTGAAAAATTAATTATAAAATCATTGGGATGTGATGTTTTTGATGTTAGATGATATATTTTGAAACAGTTAAGGATGATTTTTTTAAATTGGTCATAAATATAATATATCATGTTGTGCTTAAATTATATAGTGACGTTTCAAGTATTAATTTTAAATTATTAAATAAATAATTATAAACACATTTATGTTGAGATAGATTATGAAACATTTTAACAAGTCTCATTGATTGATGTGGTTTGTATCCTAATAAATGAAGATTCAGATATTCTATATCCTTATTGATAGAGCGGCTGCACAGAAGATTGATCATAACACATGTTTTACATTATAATTTTTTGTTGAGTAAATTTTTTATTGAATTTTAGATCGTAACATGTTCATGGGTGTCTAAGGAATGGTTGAGAAACAATAATTAAAAGGAAGAGGACTTAGAGTGTTAATTATATAAAGAAGAATAATATAACCATATATTATAAACAATGATAAATTATATAGATTTCCACCACACTAAAATAATATATTAACATTGAAAAAAATATTTAATAAAAAAGATCAAAATAAAAAAAATACATCAACAATAGAAAAAAAATCTCAAATCATGTTACCAAAATAAATGATTAATTAGAATTAAAATATTAGATACCTAAAAAGGATGAGAACATGGAAATTTTTTTAAGACAATATCTTCATTTATTAACATGAATGGAGCTTATTTTCTCCTGTTGATGATTTTTTTTTATTTTTAACATTTTTATTAGAAATTTTTTCAATGATAATAAAAATTTCATGTGTGTTGGAATTTGATACCTTTTATTTTTCTATATTTTCACATCATTATTTTCTAGTTTAATAGTCTTAATACTACCTAATTATATTTACTTTTGATGATATATGACTTAATATCAATTGGAACCAAAATTAGTTTTTTTTATACATTAGTGTAATTATTGAAAAATTATTATATAACAAGTGTTTTAGTAGTGAGAAAAATGTAACCAATATTGGAGTTTAAAGATCTAATAAAAATTCAATCCAAAATACGGTATCACATGATAACGAAATATTAATAAATTATAGGTATGTTTACCATAAATAAGATCAAACAATGAGCCCTTGTGTTAAATTAACATTATTTTATAAAAAAGAAATTTATGAATCAACATTATTATAAATGATTATGTATAAATTTTTGATGGACTGTTAAGAAAAAGTTGGACTAAAAAGAAGAAAAAAATGGATAAATAAGAGTAAACTGTACATATTTAAAAATAACTCTAGGGGAGCTATGTATTTATAGGAATAAATTCAATTTCCTTATATATGTGTAGGAATCATTATTCTATAATGAGGGATAGCTATCTAGGATAAAGCTATGATATATTAATTAAATACAAGATATAATGGATCATGTCAGAGTACATGAGGTAACTCAATTGAAATAAAGCGGCAGAGCTCTTTGAGAATAACATGAAATACTTGATAAGAAGTTATAATTTTTTTCAAATCATGATTTTTTTAAATAAAAAACATGACTTTGAGGAGCCACATATGATCACACCATGGTCAATAAATATTGATTCATGGTTTGATGAAGATATAGATATATGAAAATAAATAACAATCATATCACAATTAGTTCCCTTTTAATCTCATGATGTTTATGATATAGATATAGTAATATAATATTCTAGTTGAATAATTTTGGGAAACTACACCATAGAATATAATAAATTTATATTTTTAAAGAGAAAATAATCAAATCCCATCACTATGATACATTTCACACAATGATGAATCTAGTTGAAGATAATAGATATTAGTTATGTCCTTTAAATTTTTCTAGTTATGTGATGATAAATAGTATGATCTTATCATGGGTATAAAGACTATAAATTGAACATGTTAGTTAATTTTTTTAAGAATTTATACATTGTAATATTATCTTGTTCTGAATTAGTTTGTTGCCCTAGTGTAGCACCCCATATTTGAGGTATGTAACACTTATTTATTTATTTATATGTGTATAAAGTAGTAGGGTAAGGCTTGGGAGAGTTTGAATGGTCATTTAGATGTGGTTGGAGATTATTATGGCACATAATTAGTGAAAACATTGGAGCATCCCCATGAAATCATGTAACATTAGAAAATGGGATTTGGCAAGGCTATCACGTTGTTTTTAAAATTATATTAGCCTTCTATTCAAGTAGCTCTTGTGAGATATTAGCAGGAACATGGTTAGTGCACAGTTTTTCGAACCATGTGGGATAATGTGAACTATCTAAAATGTTGTTTTTTGGAAACAGACCTAATGCGATTTTAACCATAGACAACCCATCTAAGCCTCATTTTGACCCACAGATAATATTATATTCTCTCTGTGACTAGGAAACCTCTCTCCATCATTCCAAAATAAATCTACAATATATTTGAAGATGTATATTTTGGTGTAAGTATATTTAATCAATTTTTTCTTGTTTTTATTAGATATACCCTTCTCTCAATCGGAATTTTTAGAAATAAATCCATTGTGGATAGATATTGGTTGTTTTGTTTCCAATAATGTTTAATTTGTACCTTTATATTGTAATGGGAAGGGATATAAGGTGGATAAGAGATGTTTTCACTCAAATTTGGTTATTTTTTGTGTCATTTTACTTTTTCACCAGAAACACTAGAGGTTTGTGGTTTCACTCTTGAATCCTCTTGCTAGAACATCAATTATTTGATTCCAAATTAATTGTTTTCAGGAAATTTATTTTGAAATTTATTTTTGAAGCATGATTGGAAACAGTTGGGTGTTTATTAATGGGATTTTAGGAGATATGTGATTTTTTATACAATATGAATTGTTGGTTTGTTTTAATACTATGTTTTTAATATTGGTTTCCTGGTTGGATTTGTGGTAAAGGGTTGTCAAAATATTTTTCACTAAAACAAGTGTTTTATTGAAATGATGTTTGTAATTTTAATATAAAATTTGAATGGGAATGAAGGGTTGATTTGGTTTTTCAATTATTGGTTCACATGATTTTGGGTAAATATTGATTTGGTGGTTTTTGGATTATGTCCTTGGGAATGTGTTGTATGGGATGGATAGTGGGCCTAAAGTACCAACATCAAAGGATTGGAATGTGCTGTGAAGCACCACTACAGAAGAGGGAAGGTTATGGACATGAAATTTCTCTAATAAAGGTAACAATGAGCTCATGTGGGTGTATTTGAATTGTGTAAGTGGTTGAGATACATGTATAATCACACAATGTGAAATGGGTTAAGCCTATAGGTAGTGGAGAAATGGTTAGTGAATTTTATAATTTCTTTCCTGGTAATTTTATATATTGGGGAAAATGGTTTGGATAAGGATATGGTTTATTGTAAAAAAAATTTAATGTTAAAATAGTTTTATATAAATGGTTTTATACTGTAGTGCTAACTTGATCTATTATAGTGGAATAAGTAGGTAATTAATTTGTGGAATGCATACAGAGTTTCATTATGAACCCCCTGCATTATCAATTTGGTTCATTTGTTGATTTTGTATTATGAGACATTTGTAGAGGTAGAAAATATCGTTACTTTTGTTTTACATCGTGATGATTGGGTGGTCTTGTGGTGTTGGAGCATGGGGATTACTAAGGATCCATGGAGCTACATATTGAGTCCATGATTTTTTTCATTTAAAATTTCATTGTAGGACTATGGTGTGGTTTTTTCATGGTTTTTAATAGCGGTTATTTTTATGACTTGGAATTGTAATGCATTATTTCCATTCATCATGTAGTTTTTATGTTGAGGAATGTTTCCTTCATTTTTTATTCAAAGTGTAAATCAACCCCCAATCATTCATGAAGGCCTAGATATTTATTTTTATCCATAGTTTCGTTGGGGACATTATTTAAGGCATGTAATGTCTTTCAACATTCTCAAGCCAAAGTGGATAGTTGGGAAATTATATGTTGTATTAGATTGTTCAGTCCTTTGGCATCCATTTTCAGTCATGGAGATGGCACTCAATTATATATTCCTTCTTCAGTCAGGATGGAATTAAGTGGTAGGATTTTCAAAACATGAAATTTATAGTATACATATAAGTTTCTAACATTTTTATGATGAACATCATGTTACCAAGGAGTTTTGTACAAAAGTGTTTTGCAGACACTTATAGGCATTGAAATCTTATTTTCATGGGTTTACCCAATGAGACAGGAATAACATCCATGATAGAAATGAATTCCCACTTTTATTGAATATCACATTAATAATAATGATTTATGTTATTATATTAATTCGTTTATTTAAGGAAAACATTGATTTTTTTTAAAACCAGTATTGTAAAAAGAGAAGGGTTGTGGTATTTTGATAATGGGTTGAATTTTAGAAGCATGGAAGATTTTTTTACAAAGATTATTGAACATGGAAATGTTAAATATTGGATATCCATATATTGATAGATGAAATGGGATATAATTTAAAAATTTTATACTTTAATTTCTAGAGAGTTAGACATATTATGGTTTTGTTGTTTATAGAGATGGAACAATGTAGACATCACAAAGACAAATATGGGGAAGTTTCTGAAAATGTAGTTGCACCTGAACCCGAGGTGAACTAGTAATTGATTCAAATCATAGTGCAAGCGTTTTATGATATGGGTAGCGGAAATAAAATGTATCAGTTAAAGCATATTTACCATTCTATTCATTTTTGAAAACAGAATCCATCCATATTTCAAAGATATTTAAAACAAGAACGTGTGGATGAATAGGATCAATCATATCATTGATTTCCTGGGAGCACAAGTAGATATGAATGTCTAGTTGACCATGTATATGTTGGATGATCATTCACATTAATGTTTGGAGTTTGATTTCTAGGTTGAGCGGACCAGGGCATGTCATGGGGGGGGGGTTGAGGAATTTTTTAACAAAAACCTCTACCATCACACATTCAGAATTCAGGGAACAATGAATTTATGTAGTTTTAAATAGGAAAACAATTTTTTTATTGACTATGAAACCACATTTATGATTTTTTTTTCAAATTTCACCTGATTATTCTTGATGTTCATCTTTGAAGTTGAAATTTTTTGAATCATGGATGAGTTAGGATATTCATTTGAAAATTATTGTGATATTTATAATGGATTACACAAAGATGGTATATAGATCCAAAATTTATTAAAGATATATCATTAGTTCTATTGGTGGGGGATATATGTTGTTTCCAATGGGGAATGGTGGAAAATCTAACACTAGGTGATAGTAGAAGAGTGGCAGTAATTCCCAATGTGAGAGTATGTCTTAACATCAGTTGACAAGATCAGTGATTCTCCCTCTGAAGTCAAATAGAAAAATATGATGTTTCAATAGAATCTCTCTAAGACAAATGAAGTGAGTGTGTCTTGCATAACTAATAGAATTACTTAATTTCAACTAAATGGGTCATATTTAGAGTTATCATCATAATGCATGGAGTCAAGTGTTTTTGACACTTCTTAGGGGTTGCATGCGTCATATGCCTCGATGACTCAACGTCAGTAACACACCCCTTATTAGTAAAGAATATTTAGGAATGGTGATTCAAGGAACATTATGACTTCTTAGTATGGGATATTTTTGTAAGGATGTATAGATAATGGTGGGGTCTATAAGCATGTTTATAGTGATAAGACAATTATAGTGGTTTATTAGTCTGTAATATCCATAGTGACATGTGTGGTTGTTTTTAATTCTACATGAATACAAGATTATTTTGATATGTGTGTATCTCATTCTATCATTGATTCTCATTCTCTTGATTCATTTGGTTTAAATGTGGAAAGTTTTCATTATTTTTGAAAATTATATCTTTTCAAGGTAAAAGAGAGTGTTGATCATTTTTTGTGTAGAACATGTTGTATTAAACATGATGGATTTGAGTTGATATGGGAATTCCTAGGGCTTGAGATGGATTCTTATGATATAATCATGGGTATGGATTTTTTGATTATGTTTAAGGACCACGTCAACATTTATGCCTGAGTGGTATGTTTCACAACTGCTGATGGCATCGGGCCCCTCATTAGAGGGAGGAAGAAGGAAAAAGAGGGAGCAACGGTCTTTTTAGCACCAGTAGGGGAAATATCATATATGTTGGTGGAAAATTCTTGAGAATTAATGGATGATATTAGGAGGAGTAGTTTTCCTTAATATTTTGATCAGTTTATGGAAGTATTTTACATGGATTATTCATATTTACCACCAGTAAGGGATGTAGTGTTTAGAATTAATCTCTTATCAACAACCAGTAATATCTGAATTCCATATTACTGGATAGAACACAAAAAAATTAAGGAATTTAATTTTTATTTGGAAGATCTAGAAAAAATATGATTTATATTGCATAACACATCTCAGTGGGAAACACCATTCTTTTTCATTATAAAGGAAGATAAAACAATATCTATTTGTGGATTATTATATGCAAACCATGTTACAATAAGGAATCAATATCCATTTCCATGAATTTATAATCTATTATATACATGATAATTTCTCAGTGGATCTCCAAAATTTAATTTTGATATGTATATCATTAGTTTCATGTATAAAAGTAGGGTATTCTAAAAACATCATTCAAGGGTAAATATGGCCATAATGAGTATATGGTGATGCCTTTCGGTATTATGAATGCACGAATGGTTTTAAAGGAATTGATAAATAATGTATTTCATAAATATCTATATAATTTCATATTCATTCATATTGATGATATATTTTTGTTTTTGAGTACATGTGATGGGCCCAAGAAACACATGGAAACAGTTCTAGGACTCTCAGGAGACCATAAGATGTATATCAAAATATAATAGTTTTATTTTTGGATAAATGAGGTACATTTCCATGGACATTATATTTCTTTGAAAGGTGTTATAGTAGGTATATATTATATAGAGTCGGTTATTTAATTGAAACATACAATGGTATTTTTGAGATATGATTTTTCATCATCCTACCTAGTTATTAATGATGCATTGTTTGTAACTTTTCACAATTATCTACAAAAATGAAAATTTTGACAAGGAATAATTTTCAATTTCAATGGACCATGTTTTTTCAAAATACTTATAAAGATATTAAGGGTCACCACACCTCATCACCAATCATGACTTTTATTGAACCGATAAAAGGTTACATAGTGTATTGTGATGCAAGGGGATCAGTTTGGGATGTGTTCTCATTTTAGGGGATCATGAAGTTTCATATGGTGCACGGCAGTTGAGGTTACATAAGATGAACTACCCAAAACATGATTCTGTATTAGTAGAGGTGGTTCATGATTTAAAAATTTGGTTTAATTATATCATTGGCGATCAATTTAAAGTGTTTATAAGTGATAATAGCATGATGTAAATTTTCTCACAAACCGATGGGAATTTGAGACAATGGAGATGCATCGACTATCTCCAGATATGTGAATTTGACATTTTGTATTCACTGGGAAAAGGAAATTTAGTGGCGGATGCATTAGGTAGGAATTCATATTATTATATGGAAACGGAAACTTCGGATTACAGGAAGTTGATGACTGTTATAACTGACATGCATTAGGAATGTGCTTATTGGGGTGATGTAGTGGGTTTCTTCCTACATTCATTCGTTCCTGGCCTAATTATAATGATCAAAGAGGGATTTATGATAATTCAATGTGTGTGGATATAAGGCCAAAACTCAATATTGGGGAGAAGAATAATGGACGTAATGTAGATATATATATTTAGTTTTCTAGTTTCATAATTAAATTATTATACTATTGGTTTTTTTGAAACAAGTTCCTAGTGAATACCATCATTCATGATGGGTGGTTCACCCCAGAATTATGAAAATGTATAAGTCATTGAAAACATAGTTTTATTGGGTGGGTATGAAAAGTAATGTTGCTAAATTTATATCGATATGGTTCACTTGTCAAGAAGTCAAGGTAGATAATCAGTGACTTGTAGGTATGTTGTAGTCATTACATTTCACAATGTGAAATTAAGAGCAGATAGGTATGGATTTTGTTAAAGGAATTCTGAGAATGTTTTGGATACATTATTTAATATGGGTGATAGTGGATTTGATCACAAATTCAGGCCATTTCATCTATATTTCAGAATCTCAAATGGTGGAGGATTTTCCCAAAAATCTATTTATTTGAGGTGAAAAAGATGTATGGTATACCAGTTTTGTTTTATGAGGTAGATACATTGTTAGAATCACTAGGGGAATATAGAATGGGTGAAATAAAGGGAAGATAAATGGAACAAACTCTATCTAGAGAGGGATGGTTTTCTATCTTATGATGATGGAAAAACTAATGGAGGGGATAATGTAGAACTAATATATTGAGGGTTGTAACTCTTTTAATGCATTTTTTGTGTATACAGGTTTTGAGAAATTTTTTGGAAAGTATTGTCAGGACCCGTCCTCGGGGCCCGTGCCGTGACTACCCCAAGCCCACTTCCATAGGCCAGGGGCTGGTGAATCGCACCAAAGTCATAAATCCTGATAAAAGGGAAGACATTGCCTTTATATAAATAAAGAAACACAACAGAGTACACAAGATGAAGTAAACACTAAGTAAACTGAGTACAAAAGTAATTGCTGAAAAGTAAGGGGGCCAAAATATAAACTCAACTGAAAGTTTGGTACAACAGAAAAGAAAGTACAACAGATAAAAAGTAAAGCAGCAACCACCAAGTCGTTCTCCAGAATTCCCACCTAAAGGGTGGGTACAAATAGTCTCGTCGGCTCCTTGGGTCCATCTGACCGCTCTGTGTACGTCCCTCCTGATAGACAACCTCCGGGTACCGTCCCGCTCCACAATCCTCAACCATGATCAGCGCTGTATATCGTCTGCAACCAACACAATGATGTGCGGGCATAACCCATGCATGGGTGATTATACGATACTCAGTAGGGACCCCGAGACCCCTGAAGGTCTCCCATACTCCAAAAATGGTAAACCACATAGGAAATATATAAACATGAAGTATCAACCAACTCTACTTAGGTATATGCCCATACATATACCTAAGACATCAATTCAACCTCGGCTCCAAGACACGAGCCCATGTTCAACCCAGTCCACACAGGAAAGAACAAACCAATCCACACAGGATAGTAAGTCAATCATATCGAAGATAATGAATGAAAGTCAAGACTCATCTCACACAGGTATACAACATTCGTAATGAAAAAGAGATGATCAGATGTAGTTACTAATTCATCTTAGCCGGGACCCACGTAGGATACTAGACCAACTAAGCTGTCGGACCCACGTAGGATACTAGTCCAGCTACTCTAACGGCCCCATGTAGGATACTACAACAGAGGTCAATACCGTCAGACCCATGTAGGATTCAAGTACAATAGTCATCACCGCCGAACCCACAAGGGATTCTAGTACGGTTCTCGTCGTCGTTGAACCCACAAAGGATTCCAGTACATTAGTCTTCACCGTCAAACCCACGAAGGATTCCAGTATGATAGTTGTTGCAGTCACAACCAGCTCTTGGGTTCCCTCACACAACATACTCGATTCCGGGAGGGTCTGCCCCTCGAGTCAAAGGGATGGATACATAAACCATCACGAAGACCAGGGATGATGTAACCCAATGTTTTGTCCCACTTCCTCGGGGAAAACCTAGAAAAACATGCCCAAGTCATAGTGAACAAGACAACCAAGCCATTTTCCAAAAGTACATGGTGTGTAGATAAGTGATACATGCCGTTTCATCTGTCACCGGGTACTACTCGTGTGATACGGCCCGTGTCGCAGGTCTGGTCGTGTAAAAAGTAAGTACACGGCATGTGGTATGTTTACACGTCGTGTCTTCAGTCCACGAGTATTGTCCATGTACCACAGCCCGTGACGATGGGAATGTTGTGTAAAAAGTAAATACACGGCATGTGGTATAGTTACACAATGTGTCCAAACTTATGGGGTCTTCTCTGTGTACATTGGTCTTGCATGGCCGTGTGGTGGAGTACATGCTTGTGTACTCCACCTCGTGTCGTGTATTCCCAGAATACACGCGGAGTCATACCGAAACCACTTCTGCCATGGTAATGGAATTACACACCGTGCCTCTTGGATGTGTAGTTCTTCACGTGCCCTTTTATCTCCCGGATGACAGGCCATGTCCATCGAAGTCTCCTCTGTCAAACTGTGTGGACAGTCCACACCGTGTGACCGGTGTCACACGCTCTCTGTCACTTCTTCTGATGTTCGTTACATCTGCTACTGACATTTGTACTACACGGTGTGTGTTATGGAAGGACACGTTGTGTATTCTGGAATTTTCCAGAAATTTCTCCTCAGTCCAGCATGCCTCCCGAGGCATCCATCCATTGTTCCGAGGATCCATTTGCTACAAAACTCCGGTTCCTAGGTGATACCAATGTTCCGAGGCCGTTTCTACTGTTTCCGGGCCTCCAATCAGCTCCGAAAATGTGCCTAGATTCACCACTCAAAAACGGTTAGAGGAAACCATACAACAAGAATGGCATAGGTATTAGACCGTGTTAGTTTGGTCTGGTTCCTTCCACATTAGTTCAATAGAAAAAATTATTAGAGGGAAACATCAACATGGATGGAAAAACAATATCTCTCAATTTTCTAACACACCACTCCCTATAATAAATTCATGGACGCTAGTGTTGTGTGGATGGTTTCGATGACAGCGTTGGCATGTGCACAAGGAGAGGATGGAATCACACACCGGCTGCGGAGAGGAGAAGGAGTGCCACGTCGATATCACCGTGCGGCGATGGAATTCTTCACCGATGTCTTAATGTTCTTCAACGAAGGTGATGGACTTCTTCAAGACTTAGTTTTTTTCCCAAAGCCTCCACAAAACGAAACAACCAAAATAAAATATGGATTTTTCCTTATTTTATTTAATTATTCCAACATTTAATAACTTCAAAAGTTGAATTCACTTAATTAATATTGAGTTGTCAAAATATATTGGGTGTTATGTTGGAATTATTAATGTGAGGGAGACTCACATAATTTAAGAGGGGGTTTTAGTGGAGTTAAGGAAATTGAAAAGGTGGGGGCTCGTGTGGGCCCCACCTACCTAATAACCACACATGGTAAGTTGGGTGGTAATTGGTCCCACCCACAACTTCCCATGAGAGCGTTTAACTACCACAGATAAAATAAATTTTCACACAAATTGTATTTTACTTATCATTAAATACCCAATTTTTTTACAACTCCTCCCATGTAAACGCAACTCCAGAAAATGTCTTCTTAAGAAATTATCGGCGCTAAAGTTTCATCGATTTAATCATATTTCAATTCTGAGCACCGGATCAAAATTTAGAAAAAATCGCTCGTTCGTTCACTGAACGTACCTGAGCTAAACATTAGAAATTGATTTTGGGCACACCGGGCCTCTGAATCAGGTTCTGTTAGAAACTGTGTACTCGTAAAATCCCATTGAAATTATGAAAAAAATTCCATGAAATTTAAGGGTCTTTAAATTACTCCCACCTTAGGACTTTATGTCCCCGTAAAGATACAACATAATCTAGGGAAACAAATGAGGGTACTGAGCATGCATCTGAGCCTCCCGCTCCCATGTGCTCTTTTGAAGGATTAGTGCTACCCCCTGATGCGCACTAGAGGTATCGACCGACCACATAGGACCCAATCCTGTCGATCCTCGATCTCCACTAGGACCGCTGCAGAAGTATCCTCGTCATCAATGTCCTGCTCCCCATTTTCGATGATATGCATTCGGTCGTGCACGTATCTTCTCAGCTGAGATACATGAAAGACGTCATGCACCCAGTGTAACTGAGTTGGAAGAGTAGGCGATAAGCCACCTCTCCTATCCTACTGAGAACCAGGTATGGTCTGATGAAGCATGGAGACAACATGCCACTTCAGCCAAATCACTGTAATCCACGTCGAGGTGAGACCCGCAAGAAAATGTGGTCTCCATCCTCGAACAATAGTGTTCTCCACCTCCTGTCAGCATAAGACTTCTATCGGCTATGAGCTTTCCTCATCCGCACCTAGATGATCTGAACCTTCTCCTTCGTGGGCTGGACCATCTCTGGTCCTATTAGTGATGACTCTCCAGGATCTGTCTAGCACATAGGTGATTTGCAAGGTCGGCCGTACAATGCCTCATATGGTGACATCTCGATGGTGGAGTGGTATCTGTTGTTGTACCCAAACTCCACCAGGGGTAGGTGATCGTCCCAGCTATGACCAAAGACGAGGACACATGCACAGAGCATGTCCTCGAGTGTCTGAATGGTCCTCTCTGTCTGACCATCCATCTGTGGGTGAAAGGTGGTTCTCAGGCATAATTGCATCCAAAATTCCTCCTGAAACTCCTTCCAAAGCCGAGAAGTAATGAGAGAAACTTGATCAAAGACGCTACATGATGGCACACCATGAAGCAGTATGATATGCTGAACGGAAAGGCATCCCATGATCTCCACTGAGACCTGCTCTCTCATGGGTAATAAGTGGGCCAACTTGTTTTGTCGGTCAACGATCACCCAAATGGAGTCGTGTCCTCTGGATGTACATGGAATTCCAGTCACGAAATCCATAGATATCCCGTCCCACTTCCACTTCGAGACCTAAAAGGGTTGTACAAAGTCTGCTGGTACCTGGTGCTCTACCTTCATCTGATGACAGTTGAGGCATCGAGAAACGAACTCTGCCACATCCATCTTCATACCCGGCCACCAGTGCTGTCATTTGAGATCCTGGTAAATCTTTACTACACCTGGATGTACCGCTAAATGGGAAGTGTGAAACTCTCTCAGAACCTCCTCCTGTAATGCTGTCGGTACCATAGTACGTCCTCAGAAAAAGTTGATGTGCTCTCCTCCTACAGAAAATTCATCAGGTGCCTGTCCTGTGGAAATCTGTGCACGTCGCGTCTCATAGTCAATGTCCCCATGCTGTGCCTCTCTGACCCATTGATGAAGTGGAGGAGTGATTGTGAGTGACTAAAGAAAGTCTTCCCCATCAATATCCACAAAGGATATCTATATAGTGGAAAATTTCTCTGTCGCCTCACCAATTTTCTAGATGCCCGACCTCCTGCAGAGAGCATCAGCTACTTCATTCCCCTTCCCAGGAGTATGGACTACGTAAAAGTCATAGTCCTAGAGGAACTCGAGCGATCACCATTGTCTTAGGTTCTGGTCCTTCTATGAGAATATTTACCTGAGACTCTGGTGGTCAGAGTATACTGTAAAGCGCTTTCCCATCAGATAGTGTCGCCACATCTTCAGGGCGAAGACCACTACTGATAACTGCAGGTCATGTGTAGTGTAGTTCTGCTTGTTCTGCCTCAACTGTCATGATCCATAGGTGATCAATGCATGATCCTGCATTATGACACACCTGAGTCCATTCCATGATGCATCACAATAAACTACGTACCCTACTCCATCTTCCGGTAGCCTCATGATGGGAGAACTAGTCAATCTCTGTCTCAGCTCCTAGAAGTTCTACTGACATCTATCTGACCACACGAATGGTTTTCCCTTCTTCGTTGAAGCTGAGAGTGGTGCTGCAACTCTGGAGAAGTCTGGCACAAATCTTCGATAGTACCCAGCCATACCCAGGAAACTCTGCACCTCCATCATGCTCCTGGATGGCTTCCATGCTAGCACTCCCTCGATCTTCCCAGGATCCAACGCAACTCCCGCCTCAGAGATAACGTGTCCCATGAAGTGGACCTCGCGAATCTAGAACTGACACATTGAGAGCTTACCATAAAGCTGGTGCTCTTGATGTGTGTCCAGTACAACCCGCAAGTGGTAGGCGTGCTCCTCCTCAGTAGTCAAGTAAATAAATATGTCATCGATGGAGACTAAAACAAATCACTCGAGGTAAGGCTGGAAGATCCTGTTCATGAGACTCATGAACACTGATAGAGAATTTGTTATGCCGAAAGGCATAACCAAGAACTCATAGTGGCCATACCGACACCTGAATGTCGTATTCTGCACATCCTCATCTCGAACTCTTAGCTGGTGATAGCCTGAACTAAGGAAAATCTCCGATAACCATTGTTCTCCCTTGAGCTGATTGAAGAGGTCTACAATCCTCAGAAGTGAATACTTGTTCTTCACGGTCACATGGTTTAGGCTACGGTAATCGACACATATTCACAAGCTCCTGTCTGCCTTCTTAGCGATCAATATCGGGGAATCCCATGGTGAAACTCTGGGTTGAATGAATCCATTGCCCTGAAAGTCCTCCAGTTGTTCCCGTAGCTCTCGAAGATCAGCGGGAGCCATCCGATATGCTAGAGTAGATATCGGGGTTGTACCGGGGTACAGTTCAATATAGAATCCTACCTATCTGTGAGGAGGTAGTCCTGGAACTTCATTAAGAATAAACGTCTGCATACTGATCCACCAAAATAGGGAAACTTGGAGTCCGAATGTAAACTGCTCCTAGGATGAGGCTAGCCAACTGATGAGTGATCGGTTATCCTCTCCTCTGCGTGAGTCCATCCTGTGCTGCAAAGGTTCCCTTCTCAACGATGAAGGTGGACCTATTCCCATCTGTGCGGACACACCACACGTTGTTCCTAATACAGTCGATATGTGCATGTACCGTAGATAACCAATCCATGCCCAAGATGATTTCGTAAGGCCTCGACACCGCTACAAGAAGATCCCAGCCGAAGATCTCGCCTCCTATAGTACGCTCACACTGCTGAAACCAGTGCATAATCGTCGAGTCTGCTCCCGTAGGAATCTCTAGCCGTATGGATCGAGCCAACGACCTCGTCGGAATATACGAGCTCCGAACAAGGGCAGCAGTAATAAAAGAATGACTCGCTCCTATGTCTATAAGAACTGCACAAAGGGTGGAGTAGACACAGATAGTACCTCGAATCATCTCAAGTGCACCATGGTCGTAGGCCTCCAGCGCCTGAAGCTGAGCCTACATCTATCCGCCATCTCCCTACGGTTGGGTGGGCATCATGGTGGTGGTGGTGGTAGAGCCTCAAAGTGTCTCCCACCACCTGTTGCACGGCCAACTGTCATGCCTCATCTGCCTGCTCCATGTGGGCTGCCATGGTCAAACCTCTGCCTCTGAATGGCTGGTCCCTCAACCGTCTGCTGCACCTCTTCATGGTGGGCCGGGGAGTCACGAGACATGTGGCCCTACCCGCTGCATGCATAGCACTGCTTGCTCCTCATATAGGTGGCTCTATTCCAAGTGCCTCGAACAATCGAACCTGTATCCTGAGGTTATCCACCTAATGGTCTGGTCCGCTTGGAACCCTATGGCATCCATCAACTTCCAGCTGCAGTAGACTCTGCTACATACTTCCATGCGATAGGTCTCACTGCTGGTGTAGGCTGAGCAAGAAAACACTCTACAGGAAGGGCTAGCTCTAGTACTCCTTCCGGTTTCAGAATACTGAGGGAGATCATCGATGCCCTTATCTCATGCCTCTGTCCCTATTCGAAGGTCTGGGCCTGAATGAATGGGTCACGTACCATGTCTATGGATTAGCGTGAGAGATATGTAAATCTCGCCGAGTACTGGGCTACTGTCATGCAGTCCTGCCGCAACTGTAGTAACTCCTGAATGTGCACCGCACTGAGGGTGGCTGGAACAAACTCCAAGTGGAAAAGTCTCTCGAAGTCTGACCAATGAAGAGATGCCTCGTCATGCACCTGGAGCATCAGGCTCTACAATCTAACTGCTGCCGCGTGCAGGAGACTCACCGCAAGGATCACCATGAGATCAACTGGGGTCCCTACCAATATGATGACTTGGAAAATAGCATCCATCCAATCCTCGGCTACCTGAGGGTCCATCTCCCCGCAGAACCTGGGTGATCTCTGACTCTAAAACTCATGCAGTGCACTTAGGCGACGTAAAATCTCAACTGTTGGGGCTGGTGGAATCAGTGGCTCGGCGGGTAGAGGTACCGCCGGTGCCTTCACTGTAATGGTACCCTGCACTGAGGCCTCGTCGCTCGGTGGGCTACCGTCTTGCACAAAACTCGGAACCCAAGATGGCTGTCGTTGTGGGGCCATCCTGAAAGAAATAGTTTCACCATGGTTAATACAGTATACCTGGTGAGCTGACACAAAGTAATCACCATGAAATATTTTGAAACACACATGCAATAAATTTTTTTGTGCATTGAGTCAGAAATCAAAAGATAGGGTCCTGGTGTATAGATACGTCGGTCGCGGCACCAACACTGGACTCCCTGGACTGATAACCACACTCAATACACTTTACACTATTGCTTCACAGAGTATAAATTATTAGAGTCTTCAGTTCTGTGGTAGAACCGACTCCTTTGAAACCAATTTGTCACGACTTGTCCTCAGGGACCGTGTCGTGACTACCCCAAGCCCACCTTCCATGGGTCAGGGGATGGCGACTAGCACCAAAGGCGTAAATCCAGAAAAAAGTGAAGGTATTGCCTTTATATAAATAAAGAAACACAACAGTGTATGCAATCTGAAATAAACACTACGTAAACTGAGTACAAAAGTAAGTGATGAAAAGTACGTGGGCCAGAATACAAACCCAACTGAAAGAACATTAAAACTGAAAAGAAAGTAAATCATCTGAAAAGTAAAGAAACAACCACCATGTCATCCTCTGGAATTCCCACATAAAGGGTGGGTACAGATAGTCTCGTTGGCTCCTTGGGTCTGTCCGTCCGCTCTGTTTATGTCCTGCCTGATAGACCACCTGCGGGTATCGTACCTCTCCACAAGCCTCAACTATGATCAGTGTTGTTCGTCATCGGAAACCAACACAATGAAGTGTGGAAATAACCCATGGAGGGGTGAGTATACGATACTCAGTAGGGACCCCGAGGCCCCCAAAGGTCACCCAGAATCCACAAAGGTTAAACCATAAAATAAAGATACAAACACGAAGTATCAACCAACTCTACTTAGGTATATGCCCATACATATACCTAAGACATCAATTCCTTCTCGGATCCAACACACGAGCCCATGTTCATCCCAGTCCACACAGGAAAGAACAACCTAATCCACACAGGATAGTAAGTCAATCATATCGAAGATAATAATTGAAGGTCAAGACTCATCTCACACAGTTATACAACATTCATAATGCAAAATCGATGATCATATGTAGATACTGATTCATCTAAACTGGGACCCACGTAGGATACTAGACCATCTAAGCTGTCGGACCAACGTAGGATACTAGTCCACCTACTCTGTTGGACCCACATAGGATACTACAACAGATGTCAATACTGTCGGACCCACGTAGGATTCAAGTATAGTAGTCATCACTGCCAGACCCACAGAGGATTCTAGTATGGTTGTTGTCGTCGTCGAACCCACAGTGGATTCCAGTACATTATTCTTCACTGTCGAACCCACAGAGGATTCCAGTACGATAGTCGTTGCAGTCGCAGCCATCTCTCGGGTTCCCGCAAAGATCATACTCGATTTCGAGAGGGTCCTGTCCTCGAGTGAAAGGGATGAATAAATCAACCATCACGAAGACCACTGATGATGTATCCCAACGTTCCGTCCCACGTCCTATAGGGAAAACCAAAAAAATGTGCCCAAGTCACAGAGAACAAGAAGACCATGAAATTTTCCAAAATTACACGATGTGTAGATAAGCGATAGACGATGTGTCATCTGTCACCGGGTACAACCCATGTGATACAGCCCGTGTCGTAGGGCTTGTCATGTAAAAAGTAAGTACATGGCGTGTGGTATGTTTACAAGTTGTGTCTTCAGTCCATGGGTACTGTCCGTTTACCATAGCCCGTGTCGATGGGATGTTCGTGTAAAAATTAAAAACACGGCGTGTGGTATAGTTACACGTCGTGTCCAAACTTCTGGGGTCGGCTCCCTGTACACTGGCCATGCATGGCTGTGTGGTGGAGTACATGATCGTGTACTCCACCCTGTGTCCGTGTACTCCCAGAATACATGGCGAGTCATACTGAAGCCGCTTCGGCCATGGTAATGGAAGTACATGTCATGCCTCTTGGCTGTGTAGCTCTGCATGTGCCCGTGTATCTCCTGGATTACATGCCATGTCAATCAAAGTCTCCTCTGTCAAACTGTGTGGACAGTACACGTCATGTGACCGGTGTCACACACCGTGTGTCACTTCTTCTGATGTCTGTTACTTCTACCGCTGACGTTTGTACTACACGATGTGTGCTATCGAAGTACATGCCATGTATTCTAGAATTTTCAAGAAACAACACCTCTGGCCAGCACACTTCCTGAGGCGTCTGTCCATTGTTACGATGATCCATTTGCTACAAAACACCCATTCCTAGGTCATCCCGATGTTCTGAGGCCGTTTCTGATGTTTTCGGGCCTCCGATCAGCTCCGAAAATGTTCCTTGATTCACCGCTCAAGAAAGGTTGGAGGACACCATACAACAAGAACAGCGGAGGAATCAGACCATGTTGTTCTGTTCTGGTTCATTATGCATTAGTTCGATAACAAAATGTATTAGATAGAAAAATCAACATGGAAGGAAAACCAATATCTCTCAATTTTCAAACACACCCCTACCTCGAAGAAACTCACGGAAGCTAGCGTCACGGGGGTGGTTTCGATGACGGCATTGGCGTGTGCCCAAGGAGAGGATGGAATCACACACCGGATGTAGAGAGGAGAAGGAGGGTCACGTCGATCTCTCCTTGCTGTAAAAACGTTCTTCGTCGAATTCTTGACGTTCTTGAATGAAGGTGATGACGTTCTTCAAGACTTAGAGTTTTATTCCCAAAGGCTCTACACAACGTAACAACCAAAATAAAATAAGGCTATTTCCTTATTTTATTTACTTATGCCTACAATCCAAAACATAAAAAGTTGAATTCATTTAATTAATCATGATTTTTCAAAATGAATGGGCTGTTAAGTTGTCATTATTAATTTGAGGGAGAGTCACATAATTTAAGATGGGGTTTTAGAGGAGTTAAGGAAATTGAAAAGGTGGGGGCTTGTGTGTGCCCCACCTCCCTCATAACGACACAGGGGAAGTTGGGTGGTCATGGTCCCCACCCACAACATTCCAAGAGAGAGTTTAACTACCACAGTTAAATTAAAATTGCACAAAATTATATTGTACTTATCATTAAATACCAAATTTTTTTACAACTCTTCCCTTGAAAACGCAACTCCTGAAAAGGTCGTCTTAAGAAATTACTGGCGTCGTGGTTTCATAGGTGCCCTCAGATTTCGATTCCGAGAACCGGTTCAAAATTTAGAAAAACTCGGTCATTCGTTCACTGAACGTACCCGAGCTAAACTTCAGAAACTGATTCCAGGCACACCGGGCCTTTGAATCAGGTACCGTTAGAAACAGCGTACTCGTAAAATTCAAAAGAAATTATAGAAAAAATTTCCTTGAAATTTACTGCTCTTTACAAGTATGTAACATTTTTCGGATGGTTTCATGAAATTATAAGTGTGAATAGTTGGTGATAAATTGATAAAATAGTGAAGATAACAGAGAAAATCAAGAAACACTAGATAGTCGAATTTTGAATGGTTGGAACAATGTTTTTTAAACCATTCAGGCTAACTCTGCGAGAATCTCTTATGAGGAAATAGTAGGTTGATGATTACAGCATTATTTTCCTAACTATGTGGGATAAATGTGCATGGTATAAAATGTGGGTTTTAAAAATGGGTCTCATACGATATTAACCCTAAACACCCCATTTTATCCCTATTTCGACCCTTACTTAATATTTACTTCTATATAAGTCTAGGTAACCCCTCCTAATAATTCCAAATGTAATTTAATGTATATATAGTTGTTTTGAAGAAAAATCTTCTTTTTTAAATGACATATCGTGATAGTTTCATTGTTTTACATAGATATAATCTTCTCTCTCTCTCTTAGTTACTTAGATATAATTTTTTCAAGGATAGATTGAAATTTTTGTTTCCAATAATCGATAGTTTTTTCCTTATTGATTTTAGGGGAAGGGTTCTATGGAGGATTTATTGAGTTTTCACACATATTTGTTGATCCATGGTGCCATTATTTGTTTTCACCAAGACCATATAGGTAATTGACTTCACTCTCAGATCATCTTTCTTGAACATGATGGATTTGAATTTAAATTAATAGTTTTCTATAATTTTTTTGTAAAATTGATGTAAAAAGATTGTGTGGAAACCCTTGTGTGTTGATTTATTATTATTGGAGATGTGATATTGTGTAAAATATTTTTGTTTTTGGAATATAAAATTTCGATTTTAAATTATGTTATATTTTTTGATTTGGGAAAGTTGTTGTTGAAAATGGTTTTCAATAAAAATGATGTTTTATTGAAATGATGTTTCGCTTGTTTATGGAACTATGAGTTGGATTGAAGCATCTATTTGGCTTTTATATTATTGGTTGATATGATTTTATGTATATAATTATTTTCTGGTTGATGGCTTTAGTGGTTAATAAGGACTTGTATAGGAATGATAAGGTGTTTGAAGTACCATCATTATGGTATTGGAATGTAACGTGAAGAATAACTATAAAATATGATGGGGAATTGATGTGAAGCTCAATCATCAATGGTAACACTGAGCTTAGGTTTTCATTGTTAAATTGTGTAATTTTTTGAGATGCCCAAGTTGTCATGAATGGTGCAATGAGTTCTTAAAATAGGAAATGTGGAAATCATTAATGACTTTTTTATTGTCATTCCTAGTTATTTTGTTGGATGCGACAAATGATTTGGGTAAAGATATGGCTGTCTTGTTTGAAATTGTTGATATAGTTAAATGGTTTTATATAAATTATTTTATATTATCATTCTAACATGTTATATCCTATCGGCATGAGTAGGAATGTAATTTGGGGATAACATACTGAGCTTCATTACTAACTCCCTTCTTCGGAAATGATGTACTTTTGAACCTGTTTTATTCTAAGACAAACATATAGTTAAAGAATATCATTCCTTTTGTGGAACATAATTATTGTTAAAAAGACTTGTGGTGTTGGAGCAGGTTTCTTAGTTCAGAGACATGTAGTAGCATCCTGATTCCTTGAGTTTTGTCATTTTAGTCTTACACTGCAGTAATATTATTTTGTTTTGGAATGTTTTTTCATTGTGGTATTTGGAATGAAGTGGAATTGTAATGAACTAATGATATAAATCATTTAGGTTTTTTTTGGTAGTGGAATGTTTTGTTGGATTTTTTAATTCAATGGAAAAATTATCCCCTAATCATTCGTGAAGCCCTCATTATTTATTTTCAGACATTGTTGCCTTGGGGACATCTCTCAAGGTCATGTAATGTGATTCTACCATCTCAAGATAATTGTTTTGGGTGTGACGTTACACTACCCATTATACTGAGTAAGTTAATTATATTTATAATTAATTATAGTTACATACTCCCTACCATATTCACTTATTTTGATGAATATGTCTATCATGAGTGGTTATTTATTAGTCATGAGTTTATAAACTCTTATGTGTTGTGGGACCAAGACTAAAAGTATGAATGATTAATCTATTCAATCAATTCCACACTGGAATAATCATTTGAATTATAAATTTACAAGAGATTTAATATTTATTTTATTTATGAATATATCATCGTTAAAAATATTTTTTAATGGATAGACCCTATGCCGGTTGATTAATTTATACCATAACTAATAGTTTTTTTTGTCTTCTTATAAGATTATGATTAATCCACATATGATAGTATATATCTCTATGAAAATGTATTTAGATTTACCTAGGTAAAATCAATGGACATTGCCTTGTTTGTAAGAATATAATTATCAGGTCCCCCATTGATTTATTAGTTAATAAAGGAAACCAATGATTTTTTGAATCATTTTTTGGAATTGATCTATTTATTTAGATTTTGTTAATTAATTTGGATTCATTTTTTAAATTTCATTAAATTTATTTTTTCTTATAAACTATTTGGTTGAAAATAATGAAATAAAATGATTTTTTGTCTCAACCACATTCAGTAATGGATTTACGAAGAACTCAAAAAATTTAATGCTTTATAACTATATTGAATATTTGATCTAAAACATAAATTCTAAACATGATACCCCATTGTAATTAATGAATTTATTGGGTGCATCCATTGGAATGTCCATGCAGGGGTGGGTATAAAAATACCCAACAGGACACCCCTGATAAAAAATAAATGATAGAATAACATGTTATCTCCAAACCAAATAAATAGAAGAAACCCATATATGAACGATTGGATAATATAGGTGAATATGAGAGAAATTTATGACTAAACACTAAAATTTATACGTGAACAAATATTGTAAGATAAATTAAGAAATCTGATAATATACATGCCTCATTCTTTTAAATAAACTAGAACAAAACCCCACGAATCATTGGAATTATTATACATCCCAATTAATTCGAAAAAATAATAATAATAATTCAATTCAACCATATGTTCAAACCACCACCCTAATTATTTTCCTAACCCCTTGGATAACAAATGAAGGAGATCCAACAAATAGGAGTGATTTTATCTATGAAAAATGATATCCATACTAAATTCACACATAACCTAACATTATATCTATTGATAAATGTTAATTGGTATACCATTTTTCTCAAAACAATCCTTTATGACATGAAAAGTAACCTAAAGCCTCAATATAAGAAATTATCAATCAATGACTGAAAGGATTGTAAGCCCCCACCTGAATTATAAGTATTATATAAAAAGATGGAGTTTCATCCCCATTAATGATGGGGGGGTCATGTGACCCACACTATAGGGCTATAGGGGAGTTTCTAACCCCATTTCATATAATAGAAATCTATCCCCTATTAATAGCATAATGACTAGGTGTTTTTTAAACTTATTCATAGTGTTATTGAAACACTCCATGGCACTCAAAGGTATTTTTGAAACAATTAATATATGGGTAACCCCCACCAACTCCATGGTATAATGGAAAAGTGAATATTTAACCGCAATTCAACGATTCTCCTTTCCTCATGAATATCAAATCAAATGAATCAAATACAAGATGATGCTAAGAAAAATATTATGTAATGAACTAGTCTCATGATTTTATATAATTAAAATTATCATTAAAAAAACTCATACTCATGAGGTATGGATTTCATAGGGAGTTAAAAATAAATTTTTCATTACACAACTCAAGGTCACATTCATGAATTATAACTAAGGACATTATGTGGAATAAAAAAATAATATACATCCATATCGATCAAATAATAACCTTCATTAATTATTATTTGGAAGGGATACCATGAAGAATCATGGATGACCCCATTTATGAATTAGAGGATATTCACCCCAGTTCCATTTAGGGGAAACTCTAAAAATTTTCATGGGGAAAGATTCCCTTTACATTTACATGGCCCGAAGGTGTATCAAAATCCATGCATGCGTCAAATGTTTTTGTCAAACTCAATAACAACCCCAATAGATATAATATTCTAATACCATTATAAACACTACCTAAATGTATATTGATGGAAATGTGGACATTTTATTCTAAAAAAAATGAAAAAAAATTGAATGGGCTATTTTTTGGGACATTTCTGACACCTCTGTTAAATGAAATGAAATTATCTAAATAAGGGGAATATATTATTTATGCCAAAATAACATGAATATTATCACCTAATTAACAATAAAAATACAATTTTGTCTATTTCATTTAATTTATTGGACATGGAATTTGTCCATAAACTACAAACTGTGTGTATCAAATAGGGTATTAGGGTGAGTATTCTTGTGGCCTGGTTTATATGCATTATGAGACATCAAAATTCCCATATATAGTTGGGGGAAAATGAATTATAATTGTTTTAAGGTGTGTAATTGAAAAGACAAAATAAGAAAACCATATGAAACTATTCACTGTTTTAATCTTTGTTTGTATTTATTTTGTTTCATTTACATTTGTAATAACTTACACAAAACAACCTCTAGTGTTCTCCACCAGCCACTGGAAACTCTAATCTCTTGGTAAGTCCTCTTATCATCAGTAGTGTTTTATAACCATCACCTCAAAGTAATATATAGAGGATATATATTGAGAGTAATTTTACTAATGGGTAATGAAATTTTTATATTGAACAAAGCCCATGAATAACCATTTTGTATGTCCCAATCATTAAATGAAGGGAAATCATGGATTTATAATTCTTTTTATATTATAAAATGGATGAAACCCCTAAATTCTAAATCAATTATTGATATTATTATTATCCTCATTTATTAATCAATATTTTATCTACACATAATCATATGATGTGTTAATATCCCAAAAATTAAAATGATAATGTGATAAATGAATGAATGATATCACACATCGCTTTCTATGTGCGCCATGACATGTTATAGGTTAATAATTGAGGAAAACAACCATGGTGTTGTAACTATATCCATATCACGGTTTGATCTTCATTTGATGGAATTGAATATTCCCCCACTTTCACTGATTCTGCATTTAATTTATATAGAAATATTAAAAAAAATCGTCTTCTATACATGTAAATTCATTTGGACATGTTTATCACGATCTATCAATCATTCTGGAAAAATCATTTGGAAAAAAATAATAATCCTTCTATGAACTGATATGTGACCCCATTAGACTTTGTACCATTGAGAACTATTATGAATATAATAGTCAATCATTGTGATAAAATAGAGATGTATAACAAAATAACATTGCTACTCAAGCTAGAAGAGGGACTGACATGATCTTTATGAAACACACTCATATATCCATGTGAATGATTCCACCATAATATTTATGTTTATAAATTTTATTCATGATTATATAATAAAATTATCTAAGGCATCGACTGAAAACTAGGAATGGAATGTGTTAATCTAGTATAGGTCATCTTAGATTTTCATAATTCTAGAAAATAGACTAACCAATTAAGATAATTATAGAATAAAAAAATATTTTTGTTTGAGAAGTTATCATGAATCTAAAAAAATAAAGGATATTAATTAAATAAATTTAATTTAATAATGATCCTTGATTTCATACATTTAATATAGGAGTCCAAATCCAATATGGGTTAAAATTAAATAATGACACGATTAGAAAAATAACCAACTTACTCAAATTATCTCAGTCTCAAGGTTGGTGTAAGAAAGGTATAAATGTAAGAAGGTTCACATGTTATGTATCTTGTTATCTTTTGATAAAATGGATTCATATTAAGCATACACCCCTATGTATATCAAAAAATGTATGACATTCTATTTGATATTCAATAATGATTCATTCAACATAATATGTATCATTTTTTATCTCCTGAGTGTAGTCTATGTTGTATAAAATATTATACTCTCTATAATCATAACATATCATCAAAACACATAATACACAGTGATGATCATCAATTATGGAAAACTAAAATTCATACTATGAGTGTAATTTTTATACTTATTATTTTTATAAAATATAAAACACCCAAGAATACATGTTTAATGATTATTTTTAAAATTTTAAAACCAAAATACACCATTCATAATAATTATTACTCTCAGTCTCTCGCTAATATAATACACATAGGCTTTCCATTTCCATATCCATATGAAAGGTGAATGTCTCTATATAAAGATTTTGTACATTGTCTAATGTATCCACCGAACAAATCATTATATCCCCCTTTGAAAAAATCTCTCAAATAATATGATACATTAAAACTATGTCAGTAGAAATTATGTGGGACCAGAATTACGTTAAAGTTAATAAAATAACATTTATGTCATAATATATCTCAATTTCTCCCACAACAATAGAAAAAACCCATGTTCTGTAATGAACTTAATTATATTAAATTCAACCATCATATAATCCAATACCTCAATGAAAATTTTCCCAATATTTTACTATACCATGGAGTATGTTTTTAAAATTATTCTCTCTAATAATACTTTTATTATAAAAAAACAGATTGTGAATTCAATTTATTCTTGTCAGTTTGGAAACAAGTATTAGTTTAACACCATAAAATTACATTAATATCACCTCCAAATAAAGTAAAATGTCCAAAATTCAGAAGTACTTAATGATATTCTTTACAAAATCCCCTAACACTTACAAGAATTGATATATACTAGTTATTCTAAAATCATGGATTACATTTATCTAGTAAATAATATGGAATAAATGATAGATGTAATTCATCCACCCCAAGAGCCACTAAACTAGTGCTCTAATAAGTGGAAAAAAATTATTCAAGAAGGCCTCCCCAAATGAAAAAGGATTCTAACTAGTAGTATGGGTCTGAGGTAGCATATTTTTGTATAATATACCAAAAAAATATATAAAGGAAATATTAGAAAAAAGTTAATCACATATATCATCTAGATTCTTAAATAGTAAAACAACATCTTGGTATGTGTTGATAACAAATCAATAACCATGCGGAAATAGTTAAACATAAATGATATTTAATAGGAATGAAAATAACCAAAAAAACTATATAAATATTCCAATAGAATAAAAATGAAAATTTGAAAAACTATGAAAAGGGTTCAAATTCTTATCTTAGCGCCAAACTATATGCTTTATTATAGAAACAATTCAATAAACAATATCTTGTGATTTTGTCAACCATTCTATATAAAGAAATATTAATAGATGCTCAAGGTACCTAATTTAGATGGAATACATAGAATGATGTGAGTATAACTTTGCAGGCAAACAAGAATGATGTCCCAAAAAATCTAATCAATAATGATGTTTATGAATGAGTAATATAAATAAATGATTTCTATTTAGCTTATTTAATTTAAAAATATTAAGAATTCAATTAAATAATATATAAAACAACCACTAATGCTTATGCTCTATAATGACTATATACATATCTTTATAACTAATTCATTTATCTCAAGTGAGTCCTGATAGGCTCTGACATATACAATAATGAAAGCCTTTATTTGGAAATTCTGAGATAACATATGTGTCTCGACTTGGAATTCCCTATAAATAGGTCTCAAAGGTAATCTAAGGGTGTTGGACCTTATCATTACACTAATTTAGTGTACTAGTCAAAATTTCAAGGATATATTCATTGCATTTAGAAGATTATCTTGGTTGGAATCCATAACATACCCCTATGAAATTCCACTAAATAGATCAATCCGAATATAAGCAATTCATCCTATATAATTCAATGAGGGTACCTTGAAAAAATCAATGAAATTAATATGCGGAAACTAATATATATACACACTACCAAAATCCACGGTGGAGCTACTCCATTGCATTTTCAATGACTAATATATGAAAATTCCAACGGCTTTCCAAATTTATTCCATTTCATTATCCCTCAATGAATATGATGGTTTCATTAAACCTCTATATTCATTCGAGTACCCAATAGGAATCCTTGTCTCACTCATGTAAATCCAAACAAATAATGCCTATATTGAATAAATATAAACTCTGAAAATAATTCATATCACTTCAGTAAAAAACAGTAACTCATTCTATTCAGTAAATTAATTCATTCACTATTCCCTAGAAATCCCCTCTTGAAACCACCACATTCACATTTATTGAATTTCATTAATTAGGAAACCATGTACCACTATTATAATTAAATTATGTGATGTATATATAAATGTAATATGATTTTCTTCATTTAAAATGGGATACACCATGTCCATATAAGGCACAATAAATCAGAAGGATTCAAAGTAAACACTCATTTAAAATTAATGAATTAACACTTTTAAACATGTCTCCTAAGGGCCCATTCAAGGAATATTCAATCAAATATTTTAGTTAGCCCAACACCACATATAGCTTCTCATTTCCCTTTGTGGCCAAAATAATGTATAGATTATACTTTATTTTTAACAATGTTAATGAAATTAGATTTCACAATAACCGATCTCCCATTAAACAATAAGAACATAAAACTATCCACTTACCAATAAAAAAAGTGGCTCATGACTTTAATCGATACTCCCAACTAAAAGTCATTCCATATACATAGAGGAGTCTTTCCAGTATTTTGTTGTCCTTTTCTTTGGATCAAATTTGATGAAGAAGAAGAAGAAGAAGAAAAGCTTAACATATGGCATATTAGACTATTGCAGCAAGAGGTAGGTATATAGTGAAATAAATTCGATTGATTATCTAATGTAGTCATAGCCTGGCCATTGGATTTCATTCTCATTAGATAGAAATGATTTACCCAGGGAATGAGGGAGATCCACCATGGAATAGATGGAGTGGAAGGAGGCATGATCAAGGGTTTCAAGTTTGAAATGGGGAGACAATGGTGAGTATTTGGGTTAAATAATCCAATGGATAAAAGGGTAAAACTCTACTTTTTATGAAGAAATTTTTTTATTGACATGGTTTATCAAATTTTTCCGCAAAACTGTATACAAAAATATCTGAACCATGGACTAAAAAACTCTAGAATCCACTACAACATAGCCCAGTGCTCCAGAGGCTTATTTGGGAACCCCAAACACCTCTAGAAACTCTTTCCATATCCAATAACAACCCCTTAATAAGTTACAACCCAGTAGATTATCGATCCAATGATCATTTTAAATTAATACCACCAACCAATTGAATGGTTTAATTTCCTCCATGAAATGAAAACATGTTTATACACATGTTATATTATTAACTCCCCTGCATATTAATTATCATCCCAGGATGTCATGGTTGTTGTTCCATTGAATCTACCATCATACAATGAAACCAAAATCCCACTCAATGGTTATTTTCCAAAACATAATGATCAACATTCATATAGGGAGAAACATTGGAAACATGGTTCTATATCCATAGAAATAGAAGACATTACATAATATTATTTCAAAATCATAGAGTCTATATTTTTCCATTCCATTTTAACACAAGAATCATGAGGTTTCATTTCTAAAAATAACACTCAAAATATGGTTCTCCCAACCATATGACATAGCTAAGATTACCCCACTATAATCCTTAAAACCTCAACTATTGTAATTTACATATGGAAATTTATTATAGTATCCAAATGAAACTTATAATTGTGCTTCCCAAAAAAAATCTCAACATTTACAAAAAAACTGGTCCAAAACTAGTACGCATATACAATTTTTAATTTTTATCAAATTGATGAGACATAATAGATCGATCTATGTGCTATGTATGCTAGCTTATTGCATAAATAATGTTAATTCCTATAATGTATCAGCCACATCCAATAATACATGCCCAACCTAGTTTCAAAAAACTGACTCCATATACACATGACAACTCTTGGAAAACCTTATTTGGATAACCTAATTCTAACACTTGGCTAACCAAAATGTGCTACCTCATTAATAGATCCTAATAAATATACCTTAATTAATACTTAAACCATCCAAGCATGCACAAAATAGAGAAAACACAACATCTAGTGCCATCTCCCACTAAAAATGCAACAGACCAAAACCACTAGCGTGTTATACAATGGCCAACAACCATCGACCCCAATTACCCCTCATGTCAGCTCAACCCATCCTGGTCCGGACGCCGATGCCCAAACCCCAAATAACAGCACCTCAATGTCTAAACACAAAATTCAATAAGGAGTCTGTTAAATTTAACCCTATTAATGTTTTAAAATAATTGTTTGGTGATGTTCATCTATAAACCGTTCTTATAAAACCAAAATTCCACTTGTAGAATGGTTGTATCACCTCAATTGAGATCCCAATACATACCATAATAGAATCCTTATCGTTAAATATTTGAACCACATTTCATCTCCATGAACCATGGTCCATCTATCATTGAAAATGATGGAAAGAAAGGATAGACTCCAATCATCCCGAGGTGTCTTTATAAGGGGAAATCTAAGACCCACTCATGGCATAACTGAATGTTATCCTAATGTTTTTTCCAAGAACCCCTCCAACATCAAGGGTCATTCCTTAAATTTAATAATGGAATATCCCACACCATATGGATCATCCGTTACCACTTTTTAGTACTCCAATCTAACCATTTATCACTGAAACCCCACAAAATTCACATCTATCAAGCCATGTCCCCACATCATTCTTGCCATCCTTAGTAAACATATTTTAGGTTCAACCAAAATATACCAATTCATCCTACCTGATCCATCCACATTCTTATTCCCACCATTATAAAATTATGATTCTCATCCGAGAGACTTATATTACCTTGATTCTAATCCACCTATAAGACCCAAACTAGCCTCTTACTCATTTAAGAATCATGGAAAAATCATTCATAATGCTCTAACCATAAGTCTCTTGATTGAACAGATCTCGAACACATGTATTCCTATAAGATCCCATTGATACACAATAGATTCTTTCTACTACACAACCTGTTCATGATAACATGCCTCATGTTCTGATGATCCACATTCCATTAAAACTCGGCTCACACCACTAATCCACATACCTTTCCTTTCTCATATACTAGTTCATCCATGTGAATTGAACTATTAGTATTTTTAAAATAATAGAATCTCACTAACAATATTACATTCACACAACCACTGAAAATCTATGCATCATTCTAAATACCCACTGATGATGATTTAAACTCTCAAAACATTCATAATTGAACATACTATGTTAATCGAGCTTAGAAATCACATACCCTTCATCAAACTCATCCCAAGGTATCTAAATAATCTAAGTAACAATGAAAAAATGTCACAAAATTAGATTTAGAATATATTTTATCATTAAATCTATAGAATTTGTTTCATATATTTCTGGACACAATACACTATTTTTAAACCTGTTTTGATATACTATTAAATATAGATTTGTTAAATGTGACAGTTATAGGAAATCAATTAAATTTTTGGGTAGATTAATAATAAACACATAATAATAATTATAAATAATGGTTTTAAAGAATGAAAATATACTGATTTATTCATAATAAATATATTCTAAATTTTAAAGTCATTTTATGCTTCAATAACATGTTTTATTAAAAATTGGTTTTTATTGATGTTAGGTTACTCCCAAAAATCAATAGTTTGATAATAAAAATTAATATTTATATTCATTCAAATAAATTCTGTATTTTAGGAATGAAATGATATTGCCCCTTATTATTTTGAAGTCAATAAATGACTATATGATATAAATATTCAATCATTTTATCATCTGATTGGTCATGACGAGTTTATAACAAATTCATGCATCATGTGTTAATATCCAATTAACTACCAACGAATATAATCGTTTTCAAGGGCATGAAATTACAAAATGAACATATGATCTACCATAGAACAAATGTAAAAAATGAAAATGGAATCCATCCACCACAAATCTAATTGGATCCTCCATAAGAGAAACCTTCCAATTATAAGCATAAGATTGTCAACATCTATAAAGAGATCAGGCATAAGAAAAATACAATCTTAAAGGAAAAAAAACAACCTTAATAAAAAAAATCAACTATATAAAATATTAAAATATATTATATAAATGAAACCATCAAATATTGATGTCCCTGTTTTTGTGGAAATGATAAATGACTGCAATGTTAACACTTTACATTACATCGACAATAAATAAAGGATTTATTTTAATTATTAATAAAAGTACAATCAATTTTATATTAATAATTTGATGTCTGTTAGAAGTATTTGACAAGGAATATTATTCTCAAAAAATATGAATATCCACTTTATGATTTCTCAATGGTTAGTTTTTATAGAAAGTAATTAAAAGATCAAATACACATGGATTAAAAAGAGGCGATGAAAGTACTTATCTGAACCTGAAATAATGATATATTTATTCTAAATAAAAACAAAGAACACTTATTTCATTTTGAACAACATTAAAGTTATTCTAGAACATAATTTATACAAGAGAAAACATTCAATCATATCAATCCATCCTTAAAAAATCATGAGATGAAAATAATAATAGAATAATTACCTATATAATAATAGAGAAACATACTATTCTGTGTTTAATTTTTTTATTTCTCTTACATTGTTTTAATTTTTATCTATCTCTGTGAATTTATATTATAATTCATACGCACCATATCCTAGGATTAAAATGAAATGATTAAGTCTCTCTCTATCTCTACCACTCTGTTAATCTTTACAGTTTATGATCCCACATAGAATTGTGCAAGAGGCATGGTGCATGGATAGCATAATGAGTTATTGTGTATAAAAACAGACCCACTTTTTTGGTATAGTGCTTCTAAAAATAATCAACATTGTAATAGGATATTTCCATGTGTAGGGGATTAAGACTCCATAAGAGACCTAACCCCTTTTTTATTCTCATTATGCGCTTATATTTTTTTCCATACTTTATTTTGAAAACATATTTATAGAAAATTACTATGATAGTTAATTGAAATTTTTGATTAATATAATGTGTTTGATGAAGTAACATTGACTCAAAATTTGATGCTTTATATTAAAGTTAAATTAATTATGACTTGATATCATTTTAGGAAGATATATAAAAAATCAATGTATATTTCCGTACAATTTTGACATACTAGTAATTTTATCAAATTGTGGTATTTAATCTTATAAAATTTTTTATAAAATAAATTTTAATTGGAATATGAATTAAACCCCTAATGTTGTTCAATAGGATAAACATTTCTTATTAGAGTATCCTTAAAAATAGTTTTTACTATTCTATAGGTTTAGAAAAAGATATTAAAATACAGCTTTACCTAAAATTATATATATAAAAATAATAATATAAAATCATAAACATACATTAATAAAAATCTGTATTTTAATGGAACTAAATATACTCAATTGAATATTAAAATAAAATTCCTTGGGGGCATGGGGTATGATATTTAGATGGTTATTGAAGACAAATATGAGATCCAAAAATATCCTATAATATATTGGTGTGATCCCACTATGGCTACATATATCTGTTACTATAAAGATTTTAATTTTTTGTACTATTACTTATGGAAAGATTAATTTAATAGTATAATTTCTTTTTCAAATGATATTCAAATATGGGATACACTAGTTGTTTCTCAGGAAGTTCATTCCATTGTATAAGAAATTAACCTAATAAATTATTCTAGTAAATATGATACCTTTAAGATGGTGACAAAAAATTTATATTATGACATGTATATCAGGTTCAATGAAATAGTCATCATGATGAATTAACTTAGAAAAAAATTACAAACAAGGACCAGTTTATAAAACTTCTTATATGATTACAAGACATATAGAGAGGAACACTTGTTTCCATCATAGAATATTGTGACATCAGTACACTTCCATTAAATGTGATCATTTAAAAACTCTATATATATGACTAATAATTATAATTGAACAAATTGGAACCAGATAAACCAATAAAAAAAGTTATTTCATTCAAAACATATGTCCCAAGATTAAAATATAATTTTAACGTTTGAATTTCATGTGATGATGAATAATAATATCAAAGTGATGAGGAAATGGTTGAATTGTCCCAAAATTTTAAGAATGTTAATAGTAATAAGATCATCATTAAGTTTATTAATATAACGGAAAGTATTACAGTAGATGAGATTGCAACAAATAATGTAAAACTGATGATTTCTCAAATTAAATATCATTATGTGAGTGTAAAAGTAAAGGATATATCAAATAATATTATCCCAAGTTTAAATATAGGAAAAAATACAAGGAAAAAAGTTAAATGTACAAATAGAATATAAAATACACCTATGGAGACACTGATGATAGTTCGAGTGACTCCATATCTCACATATATAATAAATCCAATTTGATTTTCATTTAAAAGACTGATGTGGTATCAATTTTTTTTTGGAATCCCGTATTAATACATTAATTTCATTTGAAAATTAAAATGATAATGAAAATATAAAAATCTTTGACCAATTAATACTATAATATTCATAAAGAAAAATTATATAAACAAAAATATTAATTAAAAAGTTTACTAAGTAGCAATAATTTTACACACACATCAAGACTAAATTGTTTTGTATAATAATATAGTAATTATCATTTTTTAATGTGTAATAATGAAAACAAAATTCTATTGTGTCACTAAAGAAAGATTTGGAATGATTTACTAATGGAATAGTAACATCAAACTAACTTCATGGAATGAAAACAATTTCTATGTACAATATTGGACATGTTTACCAACCATGATAGAGAAGAATTTATAAAATCATATTTGAACCCATCATTATCTCATCTAGTATTGTTACATGATATTATTATACTAGATCTAATAATGTCATTATTTATGAATGTATAGGATCTGATTATAGGGAACCATTATAATTTTTATTCATTCTTAATAATCTTTTTAATAACATCTTTGGACCCATGAAAATATGGATTCCAAAATAATTTCTTTTTTAACTATTCAAATAGGAAATATACATTAATATTTGTAACAAGAACTTATTTAATCTCGATAGTTGATGTTACAAATGTATTACATGGGATTACTGAACCACACAGGACCAAATCAAATTGGATAGTGGACATCTCAATTTTGGTGACAATTCCAATGGAAAAATAGCAGGAATCAGTCAAATTTTTAACTTTGGTACTATATTAATTTTAAAATTATTATTTGTAGATGGATTGAAATAATATTTTATTATTATTTCAAAATTGTGTGATTATGATTATCATTTTTTGTATAAAATAATTATTTTATATTATTTGATATATAATTTATTTTACTTTTAACTTTTATGTGAATAGATATGTTTATGTAGTTGATGTGAAATCATTATTTTCTCCGAACATTTATTATTTAGGGGACTATAAGAATGAATATTTTATTTGGAAGAGGATACTAGGAAATTAGAATATATTTTGAATTATATTGAGAACTACGAAAATATTAGTCAAGGATTTACATAAACCAGACTTCCCAACTGAGGAATTCTATAATCCCAATCAAGGAGGGAAACAAAAAAATATCCTTCAAACCAATGAAAGAAGCTTCAACTTCTCTACCATTAAATGTGGTTTACATGGATTTATTTTTACCCCCAACCATTACTAGTTTATTATGAAATAATTATGAAAATGTTATAGTGGATGATTATTAAATATATGCATGGGTGTTTTTCATTTCTTAAAAAAGAAATTCACATTCATGTTTCTCAATATTTTATTGATCTATATAAAATATTAAATGATATATAATTAATAAATTATGTTATGATAATGGGTGTGATTTTTAAAATAAATAGTTTTAAACATTACAGTCACACAATGGCTATATTGATTACTTTTTTATCAGGATCAAGTTGTGACATGTAATTTTCTTACAAAAGTGATGAAGAAACATTCATATGATATTCAATAACTATTAACTCATAAATTGTATTCAATAAAATGTCTATTATTATGAATGTAAATGTATATTTCATGTTTGATAAAAAAATTTCATATGATCCTAATACCTCTTAATAAAATACAGAAGGTTATATTTCTATCACGGACATTATTGAAAAACCTAGTGGTCATTTTGAATGAACTATTGTGGGAAAATCATATAATTCAGATGTACCTATTGAACCCAAAACTATAGATGAAAAATAAGGTTCCAAACACTTCTATTACAAAATATGTTAGGACTCAAAAATATCATATCATAGATACAATTCTAGATGGAATATATAAAGTAATTCATAATGGAGAATTTCTTATAAACCATGTCGAAAATCAATATTACATGTCACAACTTGATCCCGAGAACATCAATGAAATAATTAATGATGATATATCAGTAATAAAAATTAAAATAGATATAAATGAATTTGAATGAAATATGGAAGGGTAAATAGATCAAGGACCCAGTGATTTCATATTAATTATCACGAAATTTGAGTATAGAAATAAATTTGATTAGTCATGAACAACAACTATACATAATGATTAATTGGTAGCATAAGGATATAGTAAAGAATAATTTGTTAATTTTGAATAACAAATTTATCCATTTTCTAGATATTAAAACATTTAAATTATGATTTAATTTTAAACACATTTGTATTTTAAACTAAATAAATGTATATTAGGATTTATTTTTTAAATGGTAATATAATTTAGTATGTTTTTATAGAGATACCGTGGATTTGAAAAACCCTCACTTTTCATTTAATTCATTTTAACAAATATAATAATACCATGGTTTAAAAGAATCTCCTAGAGAATTTTATTATATTCTCATCATATTTTTATTATCAAAAAGTTTTACAAGAGGAATATATATACCTTATCTATTTGATAAAATAATATTAAAAGATGTTTTAAAAGATCAAATCAATGTTGACAATATTTTTATGGAAATAATGGAAATTATTTTTCTATTGAATTTTAAAAATTATAAAAAACGAATTCTAAATGTGTTTCATGGGTAGGTTAAATTTTTTTATTAGATTTCATGTTTTCCAAAATAAAAAAGGATTTATTTTATACCAAAAAACTTATACCAATTCAATATAAAATCATTTCAATATGTAAAATTTTAATAGTCATGATACCATCATGAGTACCAAATATATATTGGATGTTGATGAAACTAGAAAAAGAGTTGATCAACCTACATATAAAGGTAAGATTGGATTCTTAATATAAATAACTACTAAACGGTGTGATATAATATTCAGTTTCAATGTTGATCATTCTAAATTAAACCTGAATTATTTAAATTACTAGATCTGAAAAGAATTTTCAAATACCTATAAATTAAAACAAAATTATGATTTATGTATTCTAAAGGACATTAATTTGACTTATTTAGTTGCCTAAATACTAATTTGGTTGATGTATTAAAGGTAGAAAAAAACCTCTCGAACATGTCACTTTTATGAAAATTATATAATTTAAAAATGTTGTTGGAAACAAAAATCCGTTTCATTATCAACTACTCAAGCTGAGTGCATATATTATAGTATATTTTGATCATTGTTTCTAGGGATGAAACACAGATTACTATACTATGGAGATAAATTTCTATATGTACATAAAAATTGTGACAATAGATGTCCCAAAAATAATTATAATAATACATTATCACATTTGTGAATAAATTATAATAATATACAACCTCATTTTTTGGGAGATCATTCTAAAAAAGGATATATAACTCTATATTTATCTGGAATAGAACAAAAACATACATAAATTTTTACTAAATCTCTTGAATAGTGATCTAATGAAATATGTAAAATACAAATTAGGTATGATTACTTTTAGTAGATATTATTCTAGAATTTATTTTTTTCCATTCTGTTTTTAATGTGTATTTTTTTATTTTATATTGTAGTGTATGGAAATATATTAATTGTGATTTTCATTTACCTTTCATTACTTTGTATGTAAATCCCTAAACGATTGATGTGTCAAATTAGATTTGAATCATCAGACCTCATGGTAAACCTGAATCAAGCACCCTTTGACCATTATTTCTTAAAATAGCTAGCATTAGAGTAATGATTGTCAATATTATTAATTGATTTTTAGAGACCAGATAGAGAATACTTTCCAAAATCATTCAATATATTGAAATCTAATTCAAATAAGTCAATGAATATTTCAAAATTACCCCTTCTACCTTGCAAAGTTGAAGCTTAAAAATAATTCAACATTGAATTGTTCAAAAATAGACATTAATTGCTATGGAAATTGATTTTATATTAAATTAATAATTATTTTTAGATGAATATTAACCCTTATTTATATTCCTGGTCATCTATTTATATATGGAACTGTTTTTTTGAATCAAGTCAATATGAAGAAGTCATCATAACAACCATCAGTGGTCAAGAATGTGAGTATACATCAATCATATCAGATCAATTTGTATGAGTTCAATATTTTGGAGAATGTGAGGACTAATAGAGTTCATATCCCGTAGACCATCCCAATATTGAGTTGGGAGTTCCTTAGAAGAACTAATGAATTACATAACCGTCTAGAGACTTATTGAGATTGTGTTATGTGTGGAGTGTATACTCATACACATATTTATATATAATTGTATATTTCCAATGAAGGGATATTTCAGTTTTGTTAGGTATTAATATCTTTTCTTCTGGTATCTGATGATTCATAGTGTTCATATGATATTATTTCATTTGTGAATACCATATATAGAATCTTTAACTGTTCCATCTTCTAGGTTCAGCACACTTCCATAACCTAATATATTTTTTCATTAAATTCAACAAAATATATTGGTACTTATAGTAGTTTAAAGGACTATGGTTCCAAATTGTTTTTTTATAATTAGACTGCCTATAATAGATTTAATATTAGTTCGAATCCGTAAGAAAATATGTGTGTATTTGATGAGGATAAACCCAGTGAAAGATACATTCTCTTTTCTCATCCTACACGGTAGAGATAGATAAATGATCTTGGTTTGGACCAAGAAGAATTAGTTGAAGAAAATTACTCATCTAATGGAGAAGTATGAGATGATATTATAAATATATAGAAATAACCTCAAAGAGATTTTGTGAAAATCATTGAAAGGATCCATGTTCATGTTCATATTGAAAAACATCATATACGGTAAGAAGCTCATAAAATTCTTAATATTCTTCTACCTTATTATATTATATTTTAATTGTAAAATAGAATAAATATCATTTGTACTCTATACATATTATAGAAGTATGTGTATTAGTTTAGGGGGCTAAAACTCCTAGATCTATGTTATTTCGAAATGTTGTTGGGCTACGAATGTGATAAAGATATGGATACTTCCCCAGTAGATATTCCACCTACATTTGAGATAGGGGTGGTACAATTTTTGATACTTTCCCTTTTAGTGAATAAAATACTTCATAACATCCTTTCATTGATAATGATATCTATATTCCATATATTGTTTCTTATAATGTTGATAATGATCCAACTGTTAATGATGTAGATGATAATGTTATTAAGAAATATAAATATGATAAAGGTGATGATAAAGGTAATTAGTTTAGTAGGAAAGATGATTATGATGATGATATTGATGCTTCACCAAATCCATAAGGCGCTGCACATATTGCTACCATATAAATCCTTATTTTTCCCAAGATACTGTCTAATCCTTCCCCATCAAACATTATCATAATAGTGTCTTATTAAGATATATTAAATCACCTATATAATAAAATCCCTCTTGAAGGTTTTCATAAATAATATTTTCATGAAGGTAATGTATATTACCCTTATACTATGATAGAAATCATGTATATGGGTGATTCTATAGGTGAATATGAGGTTTTATTAAAATAAATTAAGAGGCTTCCTGGTATCTTATCTCCAAAGAATGAAACTCAGTGACAATATCCTGAAATGAGTATCTAATCTGAGAGATAATTATTTTCCTAAATCTATTTCATATCAATATAGAACTTTTCCATATCATGATGTTAGCGAGTCTTATTAGTCGTATCTAGTTCTAATAGTTAAATTTCATGTTGGGGTTAGGAATTAATTTAGATGTTTTAAATTATATTTTTCTATGTATCTTTTTTTCTAGTAATATCCAAAGTGAAGAAGATATTACTAGAATAATTCAAAAATTTATTACTAATCTTCCACCAAAGTTGTCTCTAAAATATATCATATGAATTACGATGATTTTTCTTATAAAAGGGGACTGAAATGTTTAAAAACCTAAAGGGTATTTTTTAATCATAACTATTTAATATTATTGTTACTATAGACCAATGGTATCTTGATGAGACTACCAATAATGATCAACCTTCATTCCCTACTTCAAGACCTCATTTATTTTGAGTTTCATTTGAAGATAACATGATTAAAATTTTGATTCATGATGAGTTTCAAAGTCTTCTTGACAGTGTGAACGACACAATAAATCAATTCATGAGGGACATAGTTTCTCAAAGTGAGAGGATATATGAATTATATAAAACCAAGACCAATTATACTACCAAATATTAACATATAATCAAGGCTGTTTTAAATTAATATATCTAGGAAAACTAATCATTAAATTTGATCTAAAAATGTGATTATATATTTTATAGGAAACATGAATATGTCACCACAAAACAAAAAATTGAATATTAATATTGATTTTTTTAAATTAGTTTACGCTAGTGAAATATAATTGTCTCCAAGTAATGGATCATGGAATTAGATGTGTATCTAATATCACAATGAAATTTGATCCATATATATGTTTTAAATTCCCCAATACTAGAAAATATATCCTTTCCAATTAGTTATATTTCAATAGTTATAACTTCTAATTGATTATCTATTTCTGTAACATTTACATCAGCTATACCTCTAATATTACCTCTTGGTCTCTCACTTTCTAATGTTATTGGTCACATTTTTACTATTACCAAATTTTTATCCATTCTTGGGAAACCTATAGTTCCACATTCTTCTCCTTCTAATATTGGAAAATGGAAATATCATGTCATTATTAATGATTTACATTCTAATTGGACTCTGATATGTATTTCATAAATTTTTTGTATCATTTAAGATATGCCAATTTCATCTAATATTATTGATTATTTGTAATATTTCTTATTTATTCAATATCATTTTTTTATAACTCTTTATGATTTATGATTGTATTTTCTAAAGGGTGAGTATCATGTTATACAATATTTTATGCTATTTATGGATATTTTCCTATAATTTTTTTGACATCAAAGGGTTAGATTGTTGGCATAGTCCCAAAATTCATTCTTTTTATAATAAAAATCATTATTATATTCATTTCTATCCATTCTATATTTTTTGAAAGAAAATTTATTCTTGTTGTTTTTTCCAAGTCAAATAATGATTGATTATTATAAATAATTGACCGCATTAACATATGACCAGATGTGATGGGTTTTTGGAATGTTCAACTGACTATACCATGACCTCTAGTTAATTAACAAAGAATATCATGTTTTGAAAAGGCATCAAACAACCACATAATCATTTTATAAACATTGGAATAAATGAAACAATGAAAAAAGAAACAATTAAACAAAAAGATATTTTTATCATTCACATGATCAAGCCATCAACTATAAGCATAATATGACCAAACACTACAATGAGATTGACCATAATAAGAGAACTATACACAAGGAATAGTTAAACGATTGTAAGGGCATATGATCGAACATAGGGAATATTAAAAAATATCATATGGAAGCAACCATCAAATGCGGACGTGGTTGCTAATATAAAAAAGTGAAATGACCATAAATGTTTAAGTGGAACACTAAATTTACCAAAACAAATGGTAATAATTATATAACAATTTTCTTATAATGAAATTCCAACATATTTTCGGTGCAGAATTTAATGAAAATCATAATTATTTAATGAGCCATAATTTTATGAGAATGTTTGAGGATATTCATTATGATTTAACAACCTATTTTTTGGATAAATACATTAAAACATCAATAAAACACGGAATAAATAATGGTGATTTAAATACTAACATGAAGATAAAAAATGAAAAACTCTTTCAAAACAAAAATGAAGAAAAATTGCACTATTTATACATTTTCAACACTGTTACCCGTATTAATTAATGAATCAAAGAAAATTCAAATGACATCGGGTATTTTTCTCAAATCAAGAGACAAAAATGTGAAAAAATTATTTGTTTAATAATAGAGAAACATATTGTTCTATGTTGATTTCTTATATATCTCCCTCATTTTTTTCCTTTTAAATTATAATGTGAATTTAATATATAAATCATAAGCAACTACTTCGGGATTATATTGCAGAGTTCTATTATTTCTCTCTCTCTCTCTCTCTCTCTCTCTTACATACCTTGATCCCACATAGATATATGGAATATTATTTTTACTTAGATAGAGTAATGTGATATTATGTAAAAAACTCGATCCATCTTATATATCAACTTAATAGAAAATAAAAATATATTTTAATAGGTTATTTCCATTGTGAGGTGACTAAATCTAAACACAAGACTGAACCCCTATTTTATTCTCATTGTGATTTATCTATCTATCTATACTATATTTCCAAAATATATTCTTAGAGATTCTTCTATGATAATGAATCCTAATTTTTTATCTATAGTGTTTAATTAATTAAATTAGAATCAAAAAATTAATCTTTTTTAACATTATTTTTAACTTATCCTTATTCTAGATTTTGGGAATCTATTTGAAAAATAAAATTATATATCTCTACAATTTTTATTAAAAGTGTTTTTATCAATTTTTTGTATTTAATCATTTAAATTTTTTAACGAACTATTTATTGGAAGCACCATTCACGAGCTTCATGAGTTTTCTACATAGACCAACATATGAATTTTCTTCACGGGTATTGTATTATATTTATTTATTTTGTTTTGAAATTTTATTTTTGGAAATAAATATAATTTTTTCATGAAAGGTGTAAATATTATATTAGAATTCTTTTTTAGTTTTTTTCTAAATATATTTATTTTAAAATTACAGTTTTTTATATAACATTAATATTATTTTACTAAATCATTTGATTGAAAACCCTTATTCTATCAAATATTTGGTTTTAAATAAAAATAAAATCAATTTTTTTAAAAATATAAATTATTCCATATGAATCAATGTAATGATATTTTTATATTATATATTTATTTTTAGTCTTAAAATGCATTTCTCAAAGATATGAGGTTTTTCGTGGGAAATATTACGTTGGAATACGTTGTGGTGGAACCAATGATTAAATCTATAACTTAGTAAACACATGATTATCACGTCAGGACTAGTAGACTAAATTTTATAGGCTGTTTTATCTGTTTTAAGTATTAGTTTCTGGCATTGGAATCCTAGGACCAACTGATTGTACTTGGATTACATGTATATTCACTTTATTTAATATTAATTAAAAAACTATTACATATTGTTCACTATTATACATGAATTTATGGTATGAATGTGGATGAATATTTATCCCATTAATAATTACAAAGAATATCCCCTTTATGATGAGAAACATGAAGTGTTATGACAATAATCCAAATAGGGTTCTACGGTTTGATAACATACAATGATAGGACACATAGAATATAGACCGTCATGTGTGAGAACACATATGTAGATGATGCTTCTTCAAATGAATTTCTCACATAGAAAATTCTGGAATGAGAGATTATAAAGACAAACCTACTAATATGAATTCCATATGTATTATTTTCATTGAATATTACTTTATCTAAGTATTTATAAGGGCCTATATAATTTATTATTATCATTGATGCATGTCATCACACACACAATTAGATTTATTGACCACTCTATCCTACCATATATTGGAGGGAAGTTAGGCATGTGTGCTTCATCATGACTAACATGTAATTAATGGATAAGTTGAGGAATAATTTTTCCATTACATCTTTATGGTAGGTGATATATTATCCATATCATTGGAACATAACCATCTCCTAAAATCCATTTCCCCTCTACCTTGATATTTTTATTTCCAATAGTCAAATAAATACATATCAATCATAGAGGTTGATCACACCATCATGAAACCTACTTTATGAGATATTTTGAAAAAGAGATTATATTTCACAATGAGTGTTTGTATTTGGTTGTTGATGTTGCGACATTATAGTAATTATCTTATGTGTCTTAACCCATTACTAGATAGTAATCATGGACATTATGGAAGCCCACCAAAATCCTTTCAAAAAGAATCATAGAGGGTCACACACTAAGGGTTTATATTGATCCTCATGAAATTATTTTTGATATTAATTAATTGAATAAATATTATTCTCATGAGCAATAATTCATTTTATTTAAGATATATTGGTCGAATACATTAAATAAATTCTTATTAACCTATATGTGAATATAATTTTTTTTTAATTTTATTGAATTTTTAATAAAAACATATTTACTAGTATTTTAATGATATATTTTTTTTCTGGAAAAATTTATTTATTCAGGTATTCAAGTAAATATCAAGGTGCTACAATTGACCAAGACAACAATAGGTGATAAATAATTATTTACAAGCCAATAAATATTATTTTTCATTTGAAAATGATGGATCACACCACAAAAATAATATAAATATTATTATTTTGTGGCTTGGGGATTATTAATGGTTTCAATATTTTGTAATGGTTTTTATAAAATTAAAAAAAAATTCTAACATATCTGATACCTAAATAAAATTTATTTAATGGATATTTTTTATGTAATTGAAAAGGGTATAATTGTTACGAAAAATGAATAATCTTTTGACTCCTCTATCGCTATCCCTCTCAAGAATGAGAACACCAAGTGTGATTTCTCCAAGAACAATGTAAGACTGATCCATAATGTATAAACAAATACACTCAATTTGCCATGTTATCAGTTAGAGATCAAGTGGAATATCTCGTGTATCATTTCTCCACATGTGGATCACTACTAGAGTGATTCTACCCTTGGATCCTCATATGTATGAATGAGGAAATATTATAGGGTCATCTATGAAGATCAACATATACTATGAGAAAGGAAACCTAAAATGCGGTATTTTTTCAACCAAGATAAATTACTTATAAATTTAACATGAAAGATACTTTATTTGGGATTTTATATGTTATCATAAATGAAAATTTAATTATTCCATCACCAACCACATGCTTCCGCTATTCCTGTAACACTCACATGGTATCAAAGCAGCCACATTAAAATTTATAATTATTTATTTGATTTTATATATATGTGAAATTAGGGTCATATTTTCATTTATTTTTCTTCAGTCCTTAATCTTATTTAACTAATCATGCTCTAAAATATTAATCATCTTCGTTCAATGATTATGTTTTTTCAACATATAAGAACTGATTTAGGACAATCAGTGATTCCACTAGGAACATCATTATTTTATTATTAGATATGGTTACATGTCATATACATGGATTTACATGTTTTTAACTTAGCTCATTGCATCTTGATTCAATTTGGAAAACACTGTGCAATATGAAATTACTATACACAGAGTATTTGTTGCACACTGCATGAGGATTGGGCTATTATATAACATGGGTTGATAGATTACACAATGTGTAAATGTTAACACATAAGTAGTGTAAATAATGAAATATGTGTGGTCGTTATACATTATCAAACCATTTGAGATGGAAAACAGATACAATTTATTATAAACAAGATGTGTATATAATTTACATGGTGTGTAAGTCATCTATTATCATCTATGAAACCCACATCAAAACCCTAATGTGCATCCTAGATAGCCTGAAATAGGAACCCATGTTGTGTATCTTGTCAATATATTTCATGTAGTACTGATTTTGTAAATAATGTAGATCTAGGAATGTTCATTGGATACATGAAAACCAAGATATATGGCATGTACATGGTCTATACGTTTATATAGTCTCTAATTAAAGGACATAAATAATAATTACATTAAATTCTAACATGTAGGATTAAAACCCTAATTTATTTATTAGAATGAAAATATGTTTTTAATAATATATTAAATAATTTAATATCATCAATTTATTTATTTTAATAAATTTTCAATTATTGGTTATGCTATTTATTTTCCATGAATTGCTTAAATAATCGGTACCGCAAATTATGTTCCTATAGTCAAAGTACCTTACTGAAATGAGTTCACTACCCATTCTAGTCCTCTCTATCTCATGATATACAAATACTGACCCATTGTATTATATAGAGATATAGCTCCCCAATCATTGGTTACACCATGAACATAATCATTGGTTATAATGTAACCTCCATCCATGGTTATAGCGTAACCACCATCACATAATGAAAATCATAAATATGATTTCCATAATATAATAACACATTCAACACATCATAACCATTGAATTGAAATGTATTTTATAAAAATTTAATCTTATCATAAACAGTGCGAGGTTGACATGATTTATTATCATTGAAAAATTTCATCAATGTGTAACCCAAGAAAAGACATGTGTTTCATAGACATTTAATCATTATAATACATGTGGATGAGAAACTGGTTTCCTGAAGCACTTTTCATAATAAAATAATACAATTTTGGGAATGATTAATAGGTATATCCTTTTTAATATCCACAAATAATAATCTGTTACATCTAAGGATGTAAACTTATATGGTTAATGACATTGAATGATAAATCACTTGGAATGTTGATTAAGGAAGACAATGTTTATTTTAAAATTTATTTTTAAAAATAATTATTCATAGAACATTTAGAAAATCCCCTTATTTTAAAATATACCTTGAAAAATATAATTGTAATATATAAAAATCCTTTAAAAAATTATATTAGGAAAATTTCCCCCTCTCATTTAATTTTAGTTATAAAAAATTTTAAAATCCATTTATTACGTTGAAATCATTTATTTAAAATCAACAAATTTACAATTTACTAACAGCAAAATTTCTTTTCAATTATCACGAAAAATTTATAATGATGTATTAAAATCATTATGTGGTAAACATTGTTTGAAATACTATTCATCTCATTCATATAAAAAAGAAGGATTCTTATCAAAAATTCATTAAAAGCGAAAGAGACATTGTTTGAAAAAAAACATGAAAATCACTTTCAAAAAAAATTATAAAATGTAAAAAATTGTTAAAAATATATTTATTAAATCAATATAATAATGCTAAAAAATATTTCTTAATTAAATTTCGTTATATATAAAATTGTTTGGAAAGATAGAGGGGCTTCATCCATTAAAAAGATTATCTAAAAAATATTTACTACATACATAGAGGAAAAGGAAGGGAAAAAACATTTTTCAGAAAATAACAAGAACATAATAAAATTATTGTTTTTCTAAATTTATACATTAAAATAATATCTAATCATAATCAAAATCATACAAAATCCCATCAAATGATTATATTGTAACATAAAATTATTACCACTTTGGTAACATTGGAACAAAAGCTCCAATGAGGGATAAAAAAATTAAACATAGAATATAATGGGGTCAAATATAATCATGATATTTAATTTCAAATTGGATGTATATAAACATTTCAAAATAATATAGTTGTCTATCATAACATTTGTCTCAAAGAAGAGAAATTAAGACAGCAAGCCCTTATCACTTCAGTATCTTTGGAATAATAAACCCCATGAAAGAAACATCCTAAAATGGATATTTAAATCCAATTAAATTTGGATGGTATCATCATAAAATAAATTCATGGGTATTATTTACACCACATAAAATAAATTGGTTTTGTGTATGGCATATGCTTCAAAGAATAAAAAAGGATACTGAAATCCCATACCTTAAATCTCAACATCCTTCATATTAATTTTATCCTCCTATATTATAAAAATAATTTTATTATAAATATATTACAGAACCAAATATATATATATCATTCCATTAATTTTTTATACTTTGTTTCTTTTTTTAATTATTTGGTAACAATTTCATATAAAAGTCATGATTTGGGTAGCGACCACTTTATTTTTCAAATATGTTTTGAGTTATTAATTTGAGTTCTTCTACATTGATCATTATTCCACAAAATGTTGAATAATAATCATGAAATAATTAAAATTTTTATACATAAATTATACTTTTAATAATATTCATGAAATATGGTTTTGAGAAATAATGTAAGTTACAGTCATGGATATGGTATGCCATACATACACATGAGTAATATTACTTTTTCTCAACGATCCTTATTGAAAAGAGGTATGTAATATTTTATATTTTAAGAAGGATAATAATTCAATAAATACAAGATTATTTCAATAAATAAACTTCTACATATCATCTATAAGGTGTGGTGATTAAAATATAGCCACATCACATCTTGAAGTTGGTAGTCCACACGTAGAAGAAAGATGTTATAATCTTTCAGTGAGTGAATATTTAATCTATAAAAATGATATATTACATTATTATAACAGTAAATTTATCATGAATATCATATTTATGTAATTTATATCACATATATTCATTAACTATATACATATTATCATTCATGTAACGTGTTAGTGAAAATGTATAAGATCTCTTCGAGAGGTGGGAGTCTGCCGTACACACAAACATCGTCATTGTATCCCATATGGAATGGAAAGTAAAAAACTTATATGTGTAAAAATTACTAAATAAGTACATTAATGTTATAATTATAACATATATATACTTTTTATCCATCATTATACACAACCAAGAGATGTGTTAAAGGAAAAATGAATAACCACTTTTTGGGAGGCAGTAGTCGATCGTCCCACAAATGATAATTTGGTAAACCAATTTATATAAAATATGGTTGTAGGTAATTAAATTAACAAAACAAAATTTATGTATATTAACTATATTATTGTTATTATATAAAATATTAACTAATAATTAAATGAGTTGGAGGAATAAATAAAACAAATTCATTCATTGGTGAATGTTACCTATTCATCAGCTATCCTCCCCATGATTTCATTAGAAAAAAATCCTAAAATGGGTTTATATCCAAAAAATGTATTTTATTATGAGAGGAGGGAACTTGGGAAGTGATTTTGGTAGGTATTGTTTGAACCCAATGGTTATAATGTTGGAAAAATAGTAGAGAATGTGTCTCCTTTTAAATGTGAGGTGAGTGGCACACTAGTAATTTTTTTAACAAAGAATTCCACCCACTTTTGATTCTTTCCACAAGGCTAGAATATTGTAACATCATAATCATAGAATATAAAAGTTCTAAATATGTCCATAAATTTGGCTATAGATATGTTTTTAGTTTTTTTAACCCTTATATTTTTAGATTAACCCCACCTGGGGTAAACGATAATTTACCTTAATCACGGTAATTAATTATTACTATTTTCACTATTAATTTTAGTCTTAATATAAATTGAACATATTATATTTCATAAATTATTATTTTCCAAATTATATAAAAAAATTTCAAATTATATTCATAGAATTTTAAAATTTTAATTCAAAATTTATCCCACAGACATGATGATATAGAGGGGATTTAAAAAGAAAATGGTCAAATGTTCACAATGTTTTTAAATAAACATTCACTGTTATATTTATTTGAATTAACTATATTATATTATTGGAGTTACAATTAAATTGAAATTACATTAAAAATTATTTAAAATATATTATAACTTCATAAATAAATAAATAAAATAAAATTTTAATATGAATTCAATATTTGTCACTATACATCAAAAAATGATACATTATTGAAAAAAATCAAAAATATTAACTGCAAGATAAATTTGGTATTCCAATTTTAAAAATGAAGGTTAGTTTGTGAAATAAATTTTCTAAAATAGAGAAAATTAATTTTAATATAATTTCACCAAAGGCGATGAAACTATTTTTTAGAACTCATATCTTAAAAACACATAATATTAATGTTACAAATTTTATTGAATATATAATATTTAAATGTCATCAAATTCATTGAAAAAATTGATTCATTTAATTTATTGAGGTAAAACTCATTTATGTAAAAAAATCATTTCTCAAAAATTAATATCATTTATTTTGATATGGTTACTAAATTCATTTATAATTAATATTTCACCAAGTAATCAAGTATATATACATGTGTAAACCATAAATTTCCATATTAATGTTAATCCTAACCATACTGATCATTTCAATGGATATTTGATATCTATATTATTAAATAATAATAGTTTAATTTTATGTCATATTAAGTTTAGATTCTATGTTGTGTGTGGCAAAAGCTAAACTCGGTATTGTGTGTAACACAATCCAATAATTAGCATTTTTTGTAATGAAATCAAAACATAGTGTTATATTTATTTCATAAATAATTCAATGGTTCGTGTAATTAAATATATTCTCTTTGTTTTGTGAAACTAAAAATACATAAATTGTTAAACATATTTGAAAAGAATAATTTCACAAAATCTCACGGTGTTACATTTTATTAATCGTGAACCAACCATGTGAATTAACACTGGAATCATCTTTAATAATTTTCATGGTTTATCTACAACTTTGGGAAAACCATGTAGTAACACCCATTTCCATGTTACCATACATAGTTTCCATTAAAATAGGATTTGTTTTTTATAAACTATATTTTCACTATTTAACTAAACTGTTCTCTAAGAAAGATGGACTAAAAATAAACCTACTTATAAGGTTTTTAATGAATTTTACAAAAACATTGGAACTAACCCATAAACCAAGGAAAATGATCCAAATAACCCCAACAACTCAACCTTAGGATATCAACACTTACACATGCATCATATGTAGCCCTCAATTCTCACCCCATATCCAAAATAACCATCTAATATGTTCCAACTATGAAGATTATAAATCAAAAGATCAGTTTTAATATGGACCATCCCACCAAACAAACGATTGAATTTCCCCATTGAAATTAAAGCTCATCAACACCCATATGATATTACAATATATCCAATTGATTATGCATAATGAATCATATAATTCCTTTTTAAATAATTGAAATGATCCTAAATTATCTTAAGATTTCTTCCATACAAAACATGTAAAAACCCCTACGGAGACATTCCTATTCTAAATTTATGTGTTTTCAATTATTCATATAAATATCATAAATATATATCTATAGATATCCATACAAAGTATATAGGATGCTCCATCCATGTCTATAATTGATAATCATTTTACATACCACACCATTACAAACTGTAAATTTAGAACATAATTTATCACGTTATTTTTGTCATCCTAGTAAAACATTTAAAAAAATATAACACTCCAACTAACACACTTATATAAATGAAAATCATCTGCTTTCTTTATGAATCTAATCTCTTGTATTTTATTAAAAAACATGATAATAAAACTCCATGAAACTTTTTTAATGTATAGATATTCCATTAGAGCTTATATACCATGGTATATTCATTTGGTACATCAAAACCAATATGATGTATCATATTCACATCCTTGAATAAAATCTTATTTTAGAAAGGGGTTTTTACATCCATTTGATACATATGATTTCTTACCTTTTCTAATAAATCTTTTATTTAATTATCTATAATCATTATTCTTATAATATAAGTAAATAGTTTATTATGATATAAGTATGTATTGTAGGAAAATTTGATTCTACTTATGGATTGACCAAGCATTGAACTAGATAGATCATATGACTATACAATCAACCACAAGTACAAGTGTAGTGACTATGTGATCAAATGACATAATCATGAATTATATTTTTTAATTCATAAACCATCTGAACATTATAGGTTATCGACCAAAATAAATAATTCATGACACTATGTCACAAGATATCAACATTGAAGAAAATAGAGATTTTTTTCTAACTGTTATACTTACCACATGGAGAAAATAGATCAATCCAATGATGACTTAAATTAACCATTACAAGAATGTATACTCCAACCACATATGGCCCACCATGAGAATACATTCAACTAACTATAGGAGATAATGATAATTTCTATATATGTTTAATCACCCACACAAAGAATCCCAATTAACCATTCCTAGTCTAACAAATCGAAAGGGTAAAGGTACCACTTGGATTTTGTGCTTGTAGAAGTCAACAAATTTCATACAAACTGACCGTGGTTTTTTAACGGTATAGTAAATAATGTATAGATCTACAATTTTTTTTTTGAAATTTATTGGGAGATGTTAGAGTGGTCATGACTTCTCAATAAGAGGATCGTTAAACCTCTACAACTACATTGCGAAGAAACTTCTAAAAATAAGATTTATATTCTCACATGTATTGTAGGTTATTTTATAAGATATTTGTACTTATTTTCACTTATTATATGAATTTATAATATCTAGGTGAAATCATAAAAACAAAAAAGAATGCAAATCTAACGTGATCCTTTACAACCAATATTTATGGGGATTCATATAAGGAAGATAACCATTATGATCCACTGATCTAATTCCAATATTTAGCTCCATCAAATGAATAACATATTCTTATCCATATCTATATTAGATTAAATTTATTGTTGTTCATGTTATCTTGTATATTTCCAATCACATATCCTTCCCTAAAAATAGGAGTAATCTGGTACTCCTTCCATTATTTATTTTCAACTATTTTCTCGTATATAATTGTGGATGTTTCTTAGTTAATCATGTACTTACTTGTGTGTAGTTTTATGTAGTTTAGTTATTTATTTATTTTTATAAACATTTATGTTAATGGAAAACTATCATAGGGTGTCACCTAATCTCTTTCTTTGAGTTAAACAGTATTTTAAAAATCAATTTTGTGTTTATAGACTATTTTTATTATTATATTCTCACTATGTCTCATTAAATAATATTTTCAATGTAAAATTTTTAATGTTAGATTATATATATTATATAAATATATATATATATATGGTGTTTTAAATAAGTCAAATATTTTCAATTTAAAAATAAACCATGTGTTTTAACTTTGTCTATATTATGCATTTGAGAAAATATTTTAAATTATATAATAATATAAACATATAGTATTTATTAATTGGGATGTTTATAATTTTAAAGGTTATAAATTTATTATTTTCAAAAAAAATTATATCAAGTACGTTCAATTAACCCCAACCCCACTTGATCATTTCACAAGAACCAACATCTTTTATGAGAGAATGTTTTTTAAATTCATAAGAATTTCTTTTGTTTTATTTTTTTGACTATGATCAAGTCTTTGGTGAAGAGTAGTAATTTATCATTACTTAATATTCATTAATTAGTGACGTTATACATAGAATACATGATACAAATTGATCACAATTATTTAATGTAAGTAGTTATTTTTAGTGGAAAATAATAATAAAAATATATCTCGAAATAATGGAATTTGATATATGGGGTACTATTGATGATAAATTTGAATGAACCGAAGCGATTAGAATGAACTAGTTATTACCAAAATTTACACAAGTTTTTAGGGTTAAGCGGTCACTTGCAGTGTAGTTTGATCTATCAAATCCTTAGAGTTCTATGAAGAATCATATAGACACATAAAATCTATGGATTATTTATGGATACAAAGTGGAAAACGTTTTGTTAACTATATATTGGTTTAAAACGGAACTAATGAACAATGTGAATTCAAATTATGATAAAATGATTTGATCCAAGGTTATTTCTTAGGAAGGATTTGATGAATTCCTTTTTATACTACTAAAATTCATTACATTGGTGTTGGGATCATTCATTGAAGTAAAACTATAGACATCACATTCTAGATTAATATCAACACGCCATAATAATAATCACATCTACACTTGAAGGGTCATATTTATGAGAACTCAAAGGTAATATTTCATATTATCATATGAAGTGTGTGGCCTTAAAATTCATGAATTAAGAATATGTTTTAAGATAATTAAAAATATTTCTAAATTAATATAAGTGATTCAAAATCAAAAGAATAATAAATAAAATAAAATATATCCCTTTGATACTCTCTTGGATCATTACATAATAGGTGTTTCCCTCCACTCATACTACGATCTTAGTGGAAGTGTGAAGTAGAGTCGTGAGGGTGGAATTGGAGAAGTAAAAAAATGAAATAAAAAATCCTCCACCATTGTGTAAGGGATTTCTTTCTTTGTTGCGTGAATAAATTCACACCATAATGAATTGTTATCAACAAGATAAAAATAATCAAAAATTAAAAAAATAAGAAGAGTTTTTTTAAGATATTAAAGTTATTCTATTAATGTATAACTAAAAAAAGAAAATTACAAAGTCAATGTGAATGAATTTCATTAATATGAAACAAATCACAAATAATGTCTAAATATTCTAACCCCAATACCATAAATAAGAATGTTTCAAGCAAATGTTTGGACCTCCAATAGTGGAATTCACCCCAATTAATGGTGGTCGGCCATGGAGGATGAAACATTGCAATAAAGGAGGAATTAACATCCATGAAAAATATCTAATCCATCTGGCATCCACCGTACAGATGTGCCGAAATTTCCTTCTAGATAAAATAATTTTGGTGTTCCATATAAGAAGAAAATAAATCTACGAATATACAATAAAAAACAATGAACATTCGGCCATAATGGATTTTATTTTTTACAGATATGGATGAATTTTTTTGTACCATATAAGAAGAAAATTCATCTCCTAATATCCTATAACAAACTGTGTACTTTCAACCCCAATGTATTTTTGGTTTTCAATATATAGTAAAAAATATTGCTTGTTTTTTGGGGCCATAAAATATAGCATAGTATTTAATCCTCAACAAGGGCCACCAGGAACTCTAATAAAACCGTAGAATTATCTTGATACACTGTTTAAGTAAATGGTCCCTAGGATTTATTATATACTGAGTTCAAATTTGAGAATCATAATTCATGGATCTAGGCCTCTACAATAATTTTATTGGGATGTCATCCAGTTCACATTCATTAAAATTTAACTGAATTAAATCCCACATTGGTCATATTTTAATGTAATTTTTCTAGTACTACATAATATTTAAATATTACCTACTGAAAGGAAAAACTGAAAATGAAATATGAATTTCTTATCAAGATCATTGGGGTAACAAAAATGTATCTCAAAACACGATATGTAATAGTTCACTTCAAGTATAAATTGCAATCATTATGTGACATAATTTTTAAATTATAAAATGCACTAAATTAGTGTTTATGAATAATGAAACACATGAAAAATGTTAATATAAAATACGAATATTATCCTCTTCCAGAGGCTAATGAACCCCCCCCCCCCGATATGATTCTTTATAGTCCTGAGAAAAAAATAAAACAAAAATATGAAATTAAAATTTAATTTTCAAAAAACATTTTAATATACAATTCTCACAAAATAAAATCATACATAACAATTATGAAACCAATAAAAATGATTTAACAAAAGATATGTTAATAAGAAATACTAAATCCCAATAATATTCCATTATTCAAATTAATCACCACAATTCATCCAATATCAATTAATCATGATGATGTGTTGTGGATCAGAATAGAAATGGGGGTTATTTTTCATTCATGGGAAAAAAGATGGATGATTTAGGTGGAATCACATCTTATTATTATTATGAATATTGATTTTTTTCTTGTTAACTTTTTACAATCTTTCATTCATAATGTAAATTGTTCTCAATCAAGTTAACCCATGTAGAAATACTTTTCTGATGATTCTTACGATCAATGATCTTAGTGAACCAAGTGTATCCCTCAGAAATGGGAATAATATCGAGTTAATTCAATAAAAAATTGAAATTACTACCAATAATGATAAAATACCCAACTCTGGGCTAGAAAACAATGGATTCATGATCCCCAAGTTCCCAAAGTAACACATTAGGCCAATCCATTTCTATACGTAAACTTTTTAGGTTGTTTTTTATGTATAATTTTTGTTTGAATACAAATATTTAAATTAAAATATCCACTAAAAATAATCTATTTATTATGGGACCCTAAAAACTAAAATTAATACCCCACAATCCATATTACAATCTTTGTGAATTGTTTTATTAATTTAATGAAAATGTAATTGGTGAAAAATCACATTACACATCCCCACATTCCAACATTTTTTCTCATAAACATAAAAATGGATTAACATCATAATTAAGTCATGAAATATTATTTGATATTTAGTTTCAATGTTTGAAATTTATATTATCATGTTCAAGTGTAAAGAAAATTTTCATTCCATTAACAAACAAAAAATAAATTGGAAATTAATTTTGTTTTTTGTCCACACCCCAAAATAGAATAACATTTTCCACACCGTTTAAATAGAATATAATTAAATAGGGGGTAGAGATATAGTAAAGGAGTTCAAAAATTAAAATTTGAACTTATGTTTTGAAAAAATCTCACCAACTAGTATACTGATAATGTTCATTCCATAAATCATTGATCCTTCGATCTCCATGTGACTCATAGACTCCCTATAGTGGATGACTGATTGTTGTGTAATTTTTTGATGTATGTTATATCCATAAGAAATCATCGGCCTCAACCAAACCTACTTATCACCGAGAAACCAAATTAGAAACCATTTAGACCTGGAGAGGATCCCTTAACTAAAAACAATGAAAAAAATAAATTAAAAAAACTGTACCTGATTATTATGAAACTCCAAACCATGATTATATATACAGATAAAGGACGAGTTACCTTCTATAAAAAACATTATTTAATTTTGTTAGCCTGGATTGGAAAATATATCAATAAACATTTTTCTAGTTCTTATGGCGTCTTAATTAGCTCTTGCTCTCATTATTTTTTATTAAATGATTCATTGAATGGTATTAACCCATGACAATTTAATTTGAATACATGTCCAGAATTGTGACCCGGAATCTATATTTCCCCATGAGGGTAAAAAAGATGAACTATATATGGATAAAAACATATATAGATTATGTACTGATGGTGTAAATGGTTTTTAAATCTATAAATGAGAAAAACCATTTCCCTGTTCAAATTTTTTGACATTGAGATTCCTAGATTGATAGGCATTAAATCTAGTTTTATTGATCCTTTAATTCACATATTCCACTATCCTACATTCCTTGAATTTATTAGGACATAATTTCCACTTTGTTCCAGCCATCTAAATGTCAATGTTTATATTATTGACTACTCAAATGGCCTTATATTAAATTTAAATAGGTATATGGAATGATTTTACATTATTCAACATATATTTTGACACTACTAGGATTTTTTTAAAGCATAATGATATTATCAAATGGAATCCAATAGTTTATTAGAAAAATAATTCCAAGGGGTATTGGCAATATATTCAATAATTTATAATCTCCTTATTCACTCATATAGGTTTAAAATTGGTTTTAGGATAGTAAAAAGATGAAACAATATAAAAAATACAAATCTTGGACATGTGTTTCGAGAAGGGATAGTTGAAGAAATGGGTTCCATGGTCACTGATGATAGCCCTATAAATTCATTGTCTAGAAAATTTATGCCCTCTCAGAAACCAGATATCAACATGATGCTACGGTCAGTTGGTGGGAATGTCCTAAATGAATTTTGATTCATAAAAAATAGTTATGAGGATGTAGAGATATGACACTGTGTTTTATAAGGGTTTTAGAAAATATGTTACCCAACAATAAAATATTTTAATGACCAGATTTGGAATAAGAATATTTTGATTCCTTTTGGTTATGGACCCTAATTATTGATACTAAGGAGAACATTGGAATTATTTTTAGGAATAATTAGGGAGGATAATCCAATATAAACTACTTTATAGGACCATATAATTTTTTTGCTGTTAAAAAGTTCCATCTACATGCCTCTCCATAGATGAATTTAATAATGGACTCTTTATGAAATTCAAGAAAACATCTTCTAATTTTTTTATCATGAGAGAAAATGAAGAGGTATCAATCCAAAAATACATAGTGTTTGACCTCAAAATGTAATTCACACCTATCTTGGGTTCCACGTAATTTTGGAATTTCACCCGTAACCAAACATTTTTTTATATCAAAATACAATTGAAAATAAATCATCGAATAGAATTACTCATCTGGAAATGAATCTAACATGGAAATTTGATGTGAGTTGTATTTTAATTCCATCCTATAGAGGTGATCCAACAATAAATTTTCAAAAATTATTTAATAATTAATTGTAAAATACAAATCTCAATGAAAAAGGACCCACCTAATAATTCTAGACATGGTATCATCTTTTTGGAAAAGTTATTTCAGATCTGAATGATTGGTGAATACAATGAGGAGGGACCATCAGAGATTGGACCGACATTTCTCTATGGAAATGGAAAACGTAAGTAACACTTTATCTATGGTGGTGTAGTTTACTTTTTCAACATTTAATGATATACATTCATAAGGAATGACACATTTTGTTTTATCACAACATTGTCCTATGATAGCACCAACCACGAAGTAACTCACATCACAAATGAGTTTTAACAGAAGTTTCCAATTAGGATATTTCATAGGTGGAGAGGTAACAGATAACTTTGATATTAAGAACTATTCCTAAAATATTTCTATCAATATTAATTTAGAATCATTCATTAAAATAGCATAATGTGGGTGGGAGATGGAGATGAAAATCCCAATGATCATTTTGTAGAATCTGTAATGCCCTAATAATCACCTCACTTACTAGATAGTCTTTGTGGAGGGATAATGATTAATGATATCAATCTTATATTTATCAAATTAAATTCCTCTATTAGAGAACATATGTCCCAAAACATATCATTTACCATAAAAATAATTTTTCCCCATGATTGAATGAGATTATTATCCTCACATCTTGAAAAACCCCCTTTTAACATTTTGAATACATCCATCAAATTTATCCCATATCTAGAAAATTCATCCATAAAGACCACTAAAAAAATACCCAACATGTGAGAGAAGATTCCCATCATGCATTGATTGAAGGTATTAATGTAATTAAATAACCCAATGTTCATTCACTTGAAGAGAAAAGTTTTTAATAGTCAGGTTAATATTATTTTTAATTGATCATATAAGGATACAACGATTTAATTATTCTTTGAGAATCCATCTTATATGTATTATAACTAATGACCCAATAATCATTTAAGGACTTTATCAATGAATGGAAAGGGGAAATGGTCCTTATTTTACTATAAATATATTTTATTATAGTCAATTTACACACACAATCCACTATTGAACCGTTTGGGGAGACGATCACCATCCATCATGGTGATCATAGTGATTCCTTCTTTAATTTTGAAAACACGAGTTAGACATACCCACATAGTCTCATCAATGTAGTTGATGATACATCATTACACAATATATGAAATTTATTCATTACCAAATAAATAATATTAGGGTTGATTCTATATAGAGTTGGAGGACGTGGTTAGTAATTAGATTCTAGAACAATTCTATGAGTTCCAATGGGTGGGATAATCATAGAAATTTTAGAAAGGGACTATAAAATTGATTTCTTATGCTTTCATATGACATCTAGATGCATTATCTCTTTATTGGATTCAATAGTGGTAGAAATGAATGTAGGAAATGATTGATTGTCCCCTAGGAATGAATACTTGAGTGATGAAGGTTAGACCTTGAATTCAAATTCATATTGGTTAATGATTTCAAAATTAGGATGGGACCTTATATCGATCTCGATTTATTTTTTTCAAATTTGTATATATAATTGGTTCTTTTTGAAAATAAATTTCTGCTACAAAATTGTCCAGATCAGTGTTATGTATGTGTATAAAATTAATTTTTTTTTTCACCAATGGTATCATTAATTGTGTCACGACCCATCCCAGTGGATCCCATGACATGGATCACTATGCTAACCTGTAATAGGCCAGGGGATGGTGACTATCATTGAATAGGAATATCAATCAAACGAGGTAAATTTCTTAAGATCCTATAAACATGAACACATATCCAAAACCAAAAATTATGAAATTTAAATACCACAATGGAAAAAAATTCATGACTTCAAATAAATGAAACCAAAAGGGTATAATAGAAATTCAAAGAGCAACAACATAAACTAGCCCAGAACACAACCCCATCAAACGAAAGAGAATACCAACTATAAAGACCATCCTGTAGACATGATAGGTACTAGTACCAATCCTTGATGTAGTAGGAACATTGTATCATGTCCAGAACTCACTAATCTCTATCTATTCCTGGTATGCACTTGAATCCCTTAAAAGGGAACTCATCTTCACAAGACACACCACATGCGAAGAAATCCCATGCTGGGGTGAGTATAATAATACCCAATAGGACACACCGAATACCACAACGAAATACGAAGGAATAGTAATATCTACATATTATATATCTATAATAAAAATAACAAAAACTATTCTAGATATACTCAAACCCAGACCTACAGTATAATGTTATGTCACAACGACCACATACCAATGCTAGGGATTCAGTTTAAATATTAAATTAAGAACTCACCAATGAGAACCATCTCATGAGTCAAATATCACTGATGACATTTTAATGAGAAGTATTATTCTTCAGATACCATCATTAGCACGAGATATAGAGATACACTGATAGATCTGATGAAATGATGTGATACACTCACTCTTGGATACCCAACACCATGACTACGGTACAACATGACACAGGGATGTGGATCACTGCTAGGGATGGGGAATATACCAAGACTCCTATGGATTCACCTACTAAGTAGATGATCTATGTTTGGTATGATTTGTCATGCCGGTAACTAAAATTCCCTAGGGGAAATAATTGATAGAGAATCTGGATATATAACACACTCAGGGGACTCATGAATCTGCTTAGAATGTCCTGTTGATGGGGTCATACTCTTGTAGATAGGAAATGATTCCAACTAAACATCAGGGGAACTAGAAAGGGGAACCAACCCAAATGAAATATGTAAAAGATACAGTGGTCAAAGAGATCAATATATGTAGAAAATAGTACACTATGTGTAGATGGAGTCACATGCCCTATCCCTTGACCCGGATTTATTCATGTGTAGTACGACCCATATTAAAAGAACATGTCATGTTAGAAACGGTATACAAGGGTTTTTGAATAGATTAAATGATGTATCTGACTATTTGGGGTCCACTCCGTGTACGTTTTCCATGTTCTTATACACTTATTCAACACGTTCCCACCTTCCCATGTGCTAATTCCCAGGTTATCCTATGTGACCAGCCTATGTCAGGTCGTGTGGTGGAGTACATGACATGTTCTCAAACATGTGTCCGTGTATCCTCGGAGATACACAATGAGTCACGAAGATGGTCCCACATTCCATGTGATCAGTTTCTCTTGCATGTGAAACATATCTACCTCCCAAAACCATTCTCACTGGTGAACTAGTCCTGCACAACATGTATTGTGAGATAAACATTGTGTTCTTCTTGATTTTCCAAAATTATGGTTTTCCCCCAGTGCTTTGGTTGATATTTTAGTGTTTGATCTGATGATCTATTCTCCTTAAAACTGATGATACATGGTCTTCTCTCCCTTTCAAGACCAATTTGATAGGATTCAAGCATTCAATCATATTTGAAAATGGATTCGAATCATCCACATGATGAATAATCAAAGAACTAATTCTCTCTAAATACAATGATACATCTGACACTGTTGATGTTTCACATCCATTGTGCTATTTTGATGGAATATCTATCAGTTTATATTGTTTTTCCGAGTGTCGAATACACAATGAAACTTATTTTATATACTCTTGAAAAATTATGAACATGTTGTGATAATGGGGGAACAAACCTATAAAAAATTTCATGTAACATACCTCATCCATTGTTCATTATAGAATTGATATTATCCCATTAGAAGGATCAATAATCTAAATAACAATTGAAAGAATCCCTTACATAAAACTAGTTATCACCCAACCTATATGAACAAATAAACAGTGGCTCAACCTATTTGTGGGTTGATCCACATTATTCAATGAATCAATGTATAGGAAATAAATAATGAAATAGTTTTACCTAAATCATGGTTGGATTATTTGTTATGTAAGAACAATTTTCACATCACTGTCAATGTAGAGATTCGTCAATGTGACATTCATTGATCTCTGATGAAATCATCATCATTTGATATTGAGGGAATTCTCTAAGGCAATCCCTGTAAAGGTTCTAGGTATCCCACAAGGGTTATGAATTCTATCCTGAGGTCATGAAAATACTATTTATAAGAAGGTGGAAATTAATTTTTGTGTCACCATAACAACAAATTAAATGAATCCTTAATTAATTTTATCTCTATAAACCACCCAAAAATAAACTATCACTACCAGCATGCACTGATAGATGTTGGTCATCACCTAGGGTAAATTTTCTGCTCTAGATGCAATGTTACCCATGTATTTTTTATAAAGGAACATTTTCTAGAAGTTATACAACTTTTTCATGTAAACTGCTCACACGATCTATTTCAAGAATAATTTTTTTCATAAATTTATTCCTGGCAGACAGAGCCACTGAATCATACATTGTCTCTATGCCTGTTCTTGAATTAATTCCATATAATATTTTTATAAAATCACATTGAAAATATATCACATTTCATTCTCCCCACCTTAGTTCTTTACGTCCTTGAAAATCCAAAATCAATGTGTATAAAAAATGGTGTGAGTATTGTGCATGAATCTAGGCCTCCCTCTCCCACATGCATTCCTAGGGATTCACATGCTTTTACTAAACATGATCCATAGGAATTATTCACCCATGTAGAATCCTCTCCTACTGATCCTCAGTCACCATTGGGTTCTCATGAGAGGTCTCTACATCAGGAATTTCCATATCTCCCCTGGTGATGGCGTATAATGGGTCAAGCATGTACCACCTCTGATGCAACACATGCAAGACATTGTGTACCCAATGAATCTGTGGGGTTAGATCCAAGTGGTACTCCACCTCTCCAAATCAATTCAGTATCTGAAACGGTCAAACGAACCTCAATGATAACTTACCACCCCATCCAAATCTATACAACCCTCTTCGAGGTGATACATACAAGGTGACATGGTCTCTTTACTTGAACTCAAAAAGTCTCCACCAGCGGTTAACAAAAGACATATATTAGATTTTTACTGTCTTCATCTTCTCTTGGATTATCGGCACCTTCTCCGTAGAATCACACACTATCTATATGCTCATTACTTCTTAATCAACTGGGTCAGCCCAAAAAAGTGGTGACCATCAGGTTGACCCATAAAGAGACTCTAATGGTTATATACTAATTTTGGAGTGTTATCTATTGTTATAATCAAACACCATATGTGGTAGGTGGTACTCTCAACTTTTATTGAAGTCCAGGATGAAGGATCGCACCATGTCCTCTAAATACTGAATGTTCCCCTCTGTCAGGCCATCCATATGGGGATGCAATGATGTTCTCAAAAGCAATAGTGTCACATATTCCTCATACAATCCCATCCACAATAATCACACAAAAGGTATTATGTTCCCTAGATATACATGGTAAACCTATAATTAAGTCCATCGATATCACATATCACATCCATTTTAGTACCCAATGTGGTGAGCTGGACCTGCTAGAACCTAGTGATCAACCTTCACCTGCTACCATGTAAGCAATCGAGAAATAAACTCTACCACTTCCTTCTTTATCCAAATTCACCAGATGTCGGAGGTCTTGGTACATTTTCTCCAATACAGAATGTACTGCTAAGGGGGATGTATGAAACTCCCTTAGAACATCCTCCCAGAACATCACTGGAACAACAATGTGTCCTTTGAAAGGAACAATGTGCTCCCCACATTTTGAATATCTATCAGAAGAATCTCCTATAGTCATCTTATAACGTATGGTCTCATATTAAAAATCCCCATGTTTTTACTCTCAACCTCATTTTATGATTTCAGGGGGGACACCCATTGATTGGACCTAAGAAGCATCATCTCCATTCCTGAAGGATATCTATAATGAGCCAACTACCTTGACCCCTCACTCAGAAGTGTCGAACTAGATCTCCTACAGATATTATCAACCACCATGTTCCAAATACAAGGATTATAGATAAAATCATTATCATAGTCTTAGAGGAACTCCGGCCACCACATCTACATCATGTTCAGATCTTTCTGAGTAATGATATACTTGAGACTCTTTTGATTGGAGAAGATGATAAATTTCACCCTGTCTGTTAATGTCTCCAAATATTCGATGGAAATACTACCTCATCCCACTAATGATAATGGGTTTCAATATTCTACTCATATGGACTTAACATGCACAAACAATAAGAAATCATTTATTTTCTTTGTTTCAGGATGAAACCAAGTCCCATAACTGATGCAACAAAAAACACTACATACTCTACACCATCCTCCAGAAATCACAAATTCGAGGAAATATTAAAACTCTTCCTCAACTTTTAAAAATCCTTCTTGCACTTATCCTTCCATAAAAGAGTTTCCATTTTCATGTCAAAGTATTTATCTGTGCAGATATCTAGGAGAAATAAAGTATGAATATCCAGTAATATCCTTCCTGCCCATGGAAGCTCCACACCCCTGTCACACTCCATGTTGGATCCAATGAAAACACTGCTTCCACTATGGCGAAGTCCACTACTACTCCATCTGCTGAGATAACTGGTACAAGAATTATTACATTATAAATCCATAACTATCACATTAAATGAATCCCATAAAGCTGTTGTTATAAGAGTACATATAGAACCATCCAGAGGAGTCTCATGTGCTCCTCCTCTGAGGCTGAGTGCAGAACGACGTTTCCAATGAAGACCACTAAGAACCAGTCTATGTATGTGTGTAATATCCAGTTCAAGAGTCCCATGAACATTATTTGGGTGTTAGTTACATCAAATAGAGTCACCATGTACTCAAAATAACTGTAGAGGTACTAGAAATATTTCTTCAGTATATCTTGATCTGGTACTCATAGAAGGTGATAACCTGATCAAATGTCAAACTCCGAGAACCATCATGACACTCTCAACTAATCAAAGAGGGAATCAATCACTAGTATTGAATAATTTTTCTTCAATATTACATTCTACAAGATCCAGTAATAGATCTAAATAATCTATACAATATCTAAATATTTTTAAAAAAACTAGGGCCACCTAGGGTGAAACACTAGTTGTCACGAAGAACTTCATCTATAAGTTATCCAGCTACAACATTAGGTCGTTAATCTCTTCATGATAAAACTGATATTTTTGGGTCAATATCTATATTGTCTCGAAGATTATGTCGATAAAGATATCAATATCTTGAAGTTGAGGTAATCCTAGAACATCCTCTAAAAAGACGTCCACATAATCATCCACTAATTCTGGAAAAAAATCACATTTCATCACCTTCTTCAAAGGTAATGGTATCCAACTCATGAGCTATTGGATGTACCCTCCTATGAATGAGTGCATCCTATGCTTCCTAGGTTTCATTTTCCCCTAAAAAATAAAACTCATCCCATCGCTACATACACAACTCACCCTTTTCCTATAATAGAAAATATAGGAACATGCTAATGGTAGAAAAACCATAACAAGAATTATTTCATAAGTCCTTGACACAGTAATCAGGGGGTTAAAAATGAAACTATCACCACTAAGGGTACAATCATATTGTTTGCAAAGGTGTCTGATCATCGAGTATCCTCATGTAGGTGTCTCCCAACATATTGGTCGACTCAACAGTTTTATCAGAATTCGTTGTCTTATTAATATTATATGGTGTGGAAGGAAGGACTGCAAACTATTTCTATATATATTAAAACCAAGGTATATAAAACACATATCATACCTCAGATTATTAATGGATTCCCTGGGTATTGCACCTTTACCACTTGTGAAATCCCCCGCCCATTTTCCCCAGCTTTCTATGCGTGGTGTGAACCTCCTGGGAGTGGTGGTGGAGGTAATATGTTAAAATTCATGCCACATATGGAAGCTCTCCCAACTCCTCTACCAAATTTTCCATAATGAATATCATCATACTCCACTTGATTCCTAATACAATGTGGTCCATCAACCACCTCCCTGTCAGTAGCTCGATGGGTTGGGAAATCTTTAGCTATATTCCCTCTGTCATCGCATGTGTATCATCACCTCTCCCAAAGATGAATGGATCTATCCTGAGTGCAGTAGACTATAGATATTGGATCATGGTACCTCCTGTGGTGTCTCCCACATCTTGATCCCTACATCTAACATTAGTGTCCCACAAAAGTGTTCTCTGATCTTATATACCTTTTATTGACTAACACATACTGCTTCAACTCCACCAAGATACTCTCAACCAACATGGCTCACTCAGAAACTTCATCATTTGTTGGAATGAATAGAGGTATAATGTATGTTCTTAAGTCCTTATGTATACAATTCTCATATGCCTGAGCCCTATATTACCGATCCCTGATCATATCTACCTAGGACCTGTAGAGGTTTTAGAACCTCAATAAATCTTATTCCACCGTCAAGAAACATTTTTTGGTGGTGAAGAAGCAACTATATACCTACTAACCTTAGTCTAACCTGAGAGAAATCATCTATAAAGGGATGACCAAACTCCATACATGAAATAGTCACCTCAGTCTATGACTTCATGGTTAAACTCCATGGTCTCCTTACTGAACCATGAAGAATTCTTGTTTACAAGATCACCATATGATCTTCTAGTGTCCTCACTAGGTGGAAAACCCTAATAATAAAAAAAATCCATCACTCTACCACTTGAGGGATATGATCACCCAGGAACATGAGGGGTCTCTATATCTGAAACTAATGGGGAGCACTTATCCTTTGGCTCTCATCTTCTTGTAAAACTTGTATCACTTTCTACTGCACTGGTTGAGGTATAGCTAGTGCACCACCAAGAGGTAATGCCTAGGGAACTGGGCCCTCTATTGATTCATCTTCATTAAGGGGGTCGTCATCATGAATTATATGTTTAATCCTAGATGTTATGCCTCATGGAGTCATATAGTATGATAACAAGATGTATTATGGTCAATGTGTATTTTGGAGGGCTGACACAACAAGGACATGGAAACCCCAACCCATTCTAAAATGATTCATGTACCATTATCAGTTCCATCACAACTATTATTCTCATTTAAAAATTACAAAATAAGGTTATCTGAGTCCTGGAAAACAGATAAATAAACCTTCCGAACCCAAACTAGTGTTTTGGAATGATCGACGAACTTGAAACACATAACACTGTTTCCCCAAACTAATCTCATAGACTCTTGGTCCTAATGTAAAACCATCCACCTCTGATACTACTCTATCATGACCCATACCAGTGGGGACCCATCCATGAATCCCCAATCCCTCCGATAATAGGCCAGGGGACGGTGACTAGCACCGAGTAGGCATATCACTTAAATGGGATGCATTTACACAGTACCTATACAAAAAAACACACATCTCCAATATCAAAAATGATGAAATGTAAAAACCAGAAAGAAAAAATTAATGCATTCAACTAAACCCAACCAATAGATTAAAAAATGAATGAAAGGTGCAATAATGTAAACTGTGTCAAAATACAATCCCTATAAAATATTGAGGCTAAAAACTGCAAATCCAAACTTTAATCACGATATGCACTTGGACCTCTACTCGAATATTTAGGAACACCTCAATCTGTCTGGAAGTCCTTAATTTGTTTATGGTCCTAGTGCACCCAAGACATTGCCAAAAGGGTTCCCTTTTACACAAGACACGACATGAGCCAACAAATCCAATGGATGGGTGAGTAAAACAATACCATGTAGAAATCTCTAAAACCAAAAACCAATACAAAGTGAAGGTACATTCATCTCCATGTAGTATATGTGTACAATATATATAACAAGAGAATATTGATGTATACTAAATTGTTGAACCATAGTCTAAATGTATTTCACAACAAATGAATACACATTCTAGGGATTCAGTCTGAAGATTACACAAAGCACTAACCTAGGATAACCAACTCTGGAGTCTGATACCATTAATAAAACACATATTAGGTGTACATTGTTTTGTAAAAATCATGAGAGAGAAATAGATAGATAGATATTTTTAAACTGGTTGATTAAATGATAATAAAATACACTCACTTGTGGAAAAAAAACTCTACGAGTGGTGATGATCATGATACACATATGAGGATCACTACGAGGGCCATGTCATATATCAGAAATCATCAGTATTTGACTGCATAGTATATGAACACTGGATGGTAGGACCATTAATGCCCTATGAGACTCTCTCTAGGTCTATGAATGGTTAAATGATCCTATGTTGGTCCTCTAAGAGGAGATCCCCAACTCTATCTAGAATGTCCTACTAAAGCGGTCATACTTCTATAGATAGGAAACGATGCCAAGTGACCATTAGGGGATTCTAAATGGTGCACCAACCCAAATGAAACATATCTATGATATAGTGAAAAAGAAGATTTAGATATGTATAATAGAGTACATGGCATGTGGAAGGGGTCACATGCCATGTCCCACGACCTTAGGTACTTTACATGTACCATGAACTTTCTCAGAAGAACATGTTATGTAGAAAAATCTATGCATGTCATGTAGAAAGGATGACATACAATGTATGACTATATGGGGTCTTCTCCATCTATAATTTCCATAAACTAGAACACATCTACAAATTTTTTTCACCTTCCCATGTTACAATACATGGGTTAACCCTTGTAATCGGCCTAGGTCTAGACATGTGGTTGAGTATATGTTGTGTACTCCACCCCTTGTCCATTTATCCTTTGAGACACATGTCGTGTCTTGTGTGATCAGTCCCACACATTGTGTGATAGGTGTCATATGACCTTCGCACCTCTGCTATGCTGTAACGACCCAATCTTTTTGAGTAGTATATTAACTTACTCTTATTTATTTAATAAGATGTTAATGATTAATGCAGAAAGAGGAGTCGATGGCTTCATCCAGTAGACTCAACCCTTACGAAGCCCACTTATCAGAGCTTGGGAAGGAGGTAGCATATGTGGGCTTCGCTTTGGACCAAGCCCAAGCCAAGCTCCAGCGTGTCAAGCTTGAACGAAAACGCTTGCAGGAGAAGTTCAAGTTAGTGGAGATTGCTACTAGGGCAATGTTATCTGAGACTCCCTCAGATTCTCTCACCATAGCACACCTTACACTTAGGTCTTATGCCAGTGTTATAAGAGGCTATGTGATGAGACCCTAGTTTCCTTGTGTAATCCTTTCGGGTGAATAAATTGAGATTTCTTCCTTTAGTGATGTTTGTGAAATTTCAAATGTCTAGATAATTTTAGAATGTATTTTATTGATGAATTTTGAAAAAGGGATATTTTGAAATATTTATGTAAACCCTAAATAACTAATGATGTGTAATGATTTTCAAAAAAAGGTCTTCTACAAAAGTGTTCAATAAGGAATTTGGAGTCTAATAAGATAAACTTAATTTTTGATGAATAGTAAATTATGAATAGTGATTTTACGCTTAGGATTAGTAATATGACCAAATGGATTAGTAATTTCACTCAAAGAAAGTTTTAATATAATTTAGACACCTAGATTAAGTAATGTGATTCAATAAAATGGTTAAATAACAGTTTCATAAATTATTATTCAAGTATTAGTTTTTTCGGATGAATAGTGTTTTTTAATTAAAAATTTAATTACAAATAATTAGAAAATTATTTTTATGAAATGGACTTTATTTTTTGAACTCAGAGCATCGATATTATGTTAAGGTAATTTTTGGGGATTTTTCTGAAAAAAATGAATTTTTGATGAATAGTGTTTTTATTTAAAAATAAAATTAAAAATATTTAGAAAATTATTTTTATAAAATGGATTTCATTTTTGAAATCAGAGCATTGATATTTGGTTAAGGTGAAATTTTGGGGTTATTCTGAGAAAGTTGAATTTTCAGTGAATAGTAAAAATACAGTTTTAGGGTTTCGGTATGTTTAATGACATCATAATGGTGTCATGATGATGTCATGAGATCTTTTGAGAGTTGGCCGGCCAAGGGTGATGAATTATTGTTTTGGGGGCCCCATGTGGCCTAACTCCATGATAAATGCCAAGGGAGAGCACATGGGTTTGAGAAAAGCACATGTGAGGTGTCCCTTGGCCATTAATGCTTTGTCCCCTCACTTTCTCTATAAATACCCACCCTTTCCTCCCTTAGTTTTCACTCCCAACTCTCCCCAAACGAAGTTCTGGTCTTCCTACCTTCCAAAGAGTCCTCCCAAGGTGCCCCCAAGCCCTCAAGGTCCAATCCTTTGAGTTTCAAGAGTCGCATTTTAAGGTAAGGGATCCGACCCCTCTCTTTCTTTTCATGTAATCTCTTTTATGTCATTCCTTTTCTGCTCCATGTTTTTATGTGAGAGGATGTTCTTTTATATTCCTCTTACTGCCCTTTCATGTTTATATGATGAGAGATCCCCTCTTACTCTCATCATTTCGTTTTATGAAATTTTAAGTGACGTCGTTAGGCTGCCGGATTTTTAAGGGATTCTTTCACCCTTCTCATTTTTCAAGTTCGATTTTCATGTCAAGTCTTTCAAGTTCCTTTTTATTATGTTGGGGTATGATCTCTATATCTATCATACTGATCTCTTATGATCATATGATGAGGGACCCTATTTGATCTTGTCAAATCATTTTCTTTTGAAGTTAAGTGACGCCGTAAGGCTGCCGAATTTTCATAAGAGAAATCTAATCTTTTTTTCCTTCCATGTTTTTCATTACAAATGGTATGTCCCAAAAATTTCATTACCATGTCCATATGTCCTTCTTATTCTTTCACCCTACTGTTTTATGGATCATTTATGAGTGGGTGACCCATGTCCCCTCTCATTTCAATGTTTTCTAAAACCCCGAAACTTAGCCGTTATGTTGCAGAATTTTTCCCTCAAAATGCCTCTCTCTTTTCTCAAAAATTATTTTATGTTATAAAGTGAATACTCAAAGATCTTATTTCTACAAGGTTATTCACATATATATCAAAAATTTTTATTTCAAATTCTGGGAATTACATACATGAAACCCGCTCTCCCCTTCCGTGGGTTTAAAGTGACGTAAAGATCATGTCATTAAAGCAGTTTTTGAAATGTTATGATTATGAAATGAAACCCATTTCATTTATGCTATGTGGGTTATTTATGAAATGTTTGATGATGATATATGTGGATCACATGATGATAAAGACAAATTAAGGGTGCGCCCTGATAGCGCTCCAATGCATTGGGTAATGATGTAACCACTAGAGATTACAATTTTCATGATACCTTGGTGAATAACCTTGGTAATTTTCAAATGACACCTTGGGGATGGACCTTGGTGATATGTTCATGATTTTCTATGTTAAATGATCTAGCCACATCTTCAAGTTATGGAAAATGTTGTTTTTATTATGAAATGCCTCATGATTTTCTTTCTCATACCTTAAAGTTCTTTTCATGTCCTTATTGAAGTATATCAAGTTCACTTGTAAAATGTTCCTCTTGTTTTCCCTTACTAGGCCTTCTGCTCACCCTTTCTTTTGATGTATGTCCCCAGGTTATGAGATGCAGTAATGAACCTAGGATGAACTTATGGAGAAGCCTTTCAAGTGTTTAAGAAGAATGCTTTATGATGTTTTCATGTATTATGTTCCTGGTTTCCAAGACACTAAACCTTAAAGATCCTCAGTTGTGTGTAATGTAATGAAAGTTTATGTTATAAAATGGCGGGATGCTATATATGCCATCATGATTCTAGATCGTTGATTTTAGACTATTGCTCCACGAATCTATGTGCAATAATACTTCATTCATAACCCCATAAAGAAGGAAGAACATACGAGGATAAAGGCAGAAGAAGAAGAAAAAAGTTAAAGGAATGAAACTCATCCACTTTTCATTCAGAAAATTATCTTCTACTATGAGAAGGATCAAGAGACTAAATCCAATCACAACCAATCCCTTGAATCCAACTCGAAATCACCCATTACGCAAGAATGAACGAACCACTGGTCAACTTATTTTGGGTTTATTAACATTCTTAGTTAAATCAATGATCGAGGAATATATAATTAAAAAATATTCCATACCTAATGTTTTGATCATTTGTTGAAGAAGACCGATCATAGGTCACTGCCATTGGTGAGATTTATCAAAGATACGTTTGTCGATCTCCATTCCAAACACCACTATTTTTTGTTAAGATAATTCTATAAGGCTATACCTGATGATATTATAAGTATTTTTCATGGGTTATGAATTATAACTCTAGGTCCCCACCATTATTTTAATTAAAAAGTGGAAAACACTTGGTTGTGTGGTTGTGATGTCAAATAATATAAATCTATAATTTATTTTATCTGTTTAAAACACCCAAATAGATTCTTTCATAGGCGAACCACACCGGTTGATATTAGGCCTCAGCTAGGGAACTTCATTGATCCTGACGCAACATGACTCACTTATTTCTGATTTGTCAACAAATTTAGAATTTATACCACTTTTTTAGAAAAAATGATCGTCCATGATATTTAATGTTTAATTTATTTCAAATATTTATTTTAGGAACACTTGTATTCAGAATGTCATATTGTCTTGTTGTTTGGTATTGAATTAATTCCATATAATATTTAAAAATGATAACAGAAAATATTGTACATCAAAGATGGGTGATATTGAAAATCATCAAAGGATTTGTCTAAATGAGATTCAAGGTAAGGAGAAAAATTTCCTTCTTGTGAACAAAGGAAATCAATATCATCTTGAAAAAAAACAAACCAACACTTATATTATGTTAATATGGTTCACTATCAACCCTACCAATCAAATTGACCTCATAGATCTCTTCATTATCTATAAATTGAGAGTTTTCATTATAGTTGTTAAGATCTTGGATCTTGTTTCCAATGTATATTGTCATGTAACTATTCTTAACTTCGACGACTTAGTTGATTGTTGATATGAAGGGAAAAACAAATATGATTGGGTTTTCATCCAAGTACCTAAAAATTGGTTATTTTAAAGGAAAATATAGTCAACATTGTAAATTAAAATCACAACATTCACCAAAACAACCTTTATAATCCCTTTAGGAGCTTGAACACCACTATATCCGAAATGAAGAGTGAGAGATGTGGGTTGGAGTTCCTCAAGCCCAAAAAGAAAATTCATGGAATATGGAACACAGTTTAAACTAGATCCCATATTATTATGTAATTTAACAACATTGTTCTCCCCCAGTTCACTATTTCTATATGGACATCTTAGATCCTTTAACATAGGTATAATTGTCTCTTGAATGGTAGAACTCACATAAGAATCCAAAATTACTTGGTTTATAAGAGAGAAATTACTTTGGAAAGTACATAATTAATTTAGTTTAATGTAGTAGGTAGGAATGGTTTGGATTTCATCAAGAAGATGAATATCTAGTTTAACTTGATATAATATTTCTATGAACGATTCATTTAGTTCTTGTTTATATTTTCCTATCATGCATTGAGGTAATGGATAAGGTTGTTTTAGGGTTTGGTAAGGTAGTGGTAAATTCAAATTTTCATTTGATTTTCTAGAATATTAGGCTGGTTTTTCAACATTTCCATCTATTGTTGATGCTTTCAACTATTTTGGATTATTTTGATAAGGTTTTTCAATGGATTTATAAATTATTAATTCAATCACTACTTTTAGTTGTTAATCATAGGATTATGTGTAACTATATTCTTCCCTTAAGGCTGAGGATGGTACCACCTTAGTCAGTATGTATGACGTTGTAGTTTTAATTATTTATCTTCTTTATTTAGATGATGATACTTCTGAGTTCACTTTCTTCATTTGTTTACACAATTGTTCAAGGATTAGAAGAGAGAAATATTGGTAAGGGTCTTATGTTGTTTTGTTTATACCATATGGATATTTTGGTTACTGGATTGATAACACGTTGGGATTCTAGATAGTTTGTGGGTATTAAACATGAGGATATAGGTATTGGACTAGTTGTGATTAGAACAAGTTATGAGTTTGAAATTTTTTAAGGGTAGGAGTTTGGTCCTTGTTCCTAAATAGGATTCTTCATGGGTCGTTGGTTATCATTCCAATGTAATAATAAATGGTAATTTTTCCATGAATTTAAATTGTTTTAGTACCGTGTCTTCTGGATGTTATATGAGGTAACCACAACTAGTGGTCATTATAAAAGAAAATCCATAAAAGAAAAATGGTTGGGAATTTATTAGACATGTGGTCATGTTGGTCACAAATTTTGAAATCAAGGTAAATAGATTGAATTTCATGGAACTTACTATGATCAGTCTCCATGACTATCCTAGTGAGTGTGGCATGGTTTTCCCTAAGAATTATGTCTTCCATTAATGTCTGAATTTTATTAGATCAGGTTAGATTATCATATGATGTTTTTGTTCCCCATGATTGGTTTCGTTCAGCCAGAACATTTTGGTACTCAAAAGCTTCATTTGGTGACCAGTTTTTGAAGGTTCAAATACACATCATGTCAATGAATATTTTGTTTCCCAGAACTAGAACTTCGTAAAAAATTCAAAATATTTCAAGGATTTAAAATGCATGGTGAGTTACCAAGGTGAGGGTGTCCTTGAACCTTACACATCATAAAAATTTTAAAATAAAATTCACTTATTTTTTGCCACCTTTAATTTAATTTATTAGGTTTCTTTTGTGTAATAAGATTTATTGTGTGTTTTGATGATTTTTTTGAGATTTATATTTTATTATAATTTTAGTGGTAATAATATTTTCCAATTTTTATCTAGATGATGTGAAATTGAATCAATTGATGACTTCACTTGCAACTCTCTTCACCCATATGATTCAAGTAAATATATGCCTTGTGGTTTGACTAAAAAACATAGAGTAAACTTGGAAGATTCGACCAAGAATTCTAGTTTAACACTCAAAAACATAGGTGAAAAATCGATATCCCAAGACATAGAAACAATTCCCAAAACCAACATATCCCACCTAAATAAAACCCATTATAAAAAAACATTTTCACTAGCTCAATCCCATTCCACACATCAACTAAACATGATCTTCAACTAAATACAATACCTAAATGAATGTAATAAGGACTAATAAAAATTACCAACCATTGGGACTGACTGTCAGAATCCAACTAATCTGCACAATATTCAAGTTACTATGACATTGAAATCAACCACACACTAAAAGGATTGATGATAGAATAAGACTTCCTAATAGTATTTATCAAAAATTATTTTAAGAGGATCAGAGAAAGCAACCTAAATTTATGTTTTTATTATAGACGATGACATGAGCCACACTGATGAAACTAAGATCAAATGAGTTTCATGATCATATAAGGCCAAACATAGATGGTTTTATTATAAATTGTAATGTCAAAAAATTTGTTGAAGGAATAATTATAATCTCTAATGATGATGTTTACTGATCAAAAGGTAAATTTATAGAATCAATAACATCAATATTTTAATGTCAAGGAATAGTGGACGATATTCTAGAATAGAAAGAATCATAGTATATTGATCTGAATGTCTATATTTGTTCAGTAATGACTCTAACTCTAGTTACCTAATGTTGGTTTATAGATTATTACATTAAATTGATCAAGGTGTTAAATCCCAAATAAAAAATCAATTTATGAGCTTTAGAGATCCAGTTATTTATATTAAACCCACTTTACATAGGTATCTAAATTAGAACATAGAAATGAAAAATATTTTTCATTCATTAAATTGTCCCAATAAATCATCTTAATATCCTTGTAAAAGGATAGAATATAATGGTGAGATCAAATTATTAGTATTGGTTAAGTGAATGAGATGTTATCATCAGTCAATAAGAATATTTAATATGTAAAGGTAAATAACTGAATAAAAAATCTATATAAATACTTTGACCATCTTGATAAGATAAGGTATAATCAATATATAATGGTATATAACTAAAAACGTATTCCATTTTTTCAATAAACCATGAATTAAATACATATAGAGATAATATCATTGTGAAAATATCATGTCTAAAAATAATTGAATTATTAACAAAGAAAATTCTTAATCATTAGACATCACGGCTTCAGGTATATGATACTGATACTTTTAATTTCATTCAGAAGATTTTGGAAAAAAAATATATAGATATAATTTAATCAGGGAGACTAATTTGTCTAATGATACCAACTGATGCATCGAGGGATGCACAATTACGATCCCTATCCATCACTATAGGACCAAAGCATTCCTTACATACCTAAATATCAATTTAATTCCTAATTATATATTATTTTTCATAAAATAGCTATATTGAGTAATGTACATGAATTTATCAATATTTCCCTAGTTAATTAAATATCATTCAAATTAAACATCATATGATAAAAAGGAATATTGTTTCGGAAATAAGAATATTTATCATATAATAATTTTGATAAACATCAATTGAAAAATTAAACATTTTGAATAAATAGTGATTCATGTCAAATATATCAAAGGGGGAGTATATATATTAGGTGATTGAGGGAACATTTATATTCATCACACACACCACACACACAGGTCTGAAAGGTAGTCCATAACCCTCACAGAGATATCCCACCCATCAAGCCTTATTTATTCAATACATAGCCATATGGATAAGTGGGAAGGTACCCATTACATAGACAAATGGCCCAAACACTGGCCCAAAAGCATAGTGTAGTGACATTCCTTCATCATGCCTACATAACTATTTTCTTGTGACATTCCTGTGTCACCACCAGCCTACGTCATGCATGTGTAACCGTCTTCCTACGTCATGCCTTTACCTTCTCTTACCAGCAGAATTTCCAAACCACCTGCATTTGGTCCCACGTTTGATATAGAATATCAAGGAGAATTTACCTCTTAGTAAAGATACTAACTACAAAGGGGTAGTATATAAACCACATAAACGTGAGTATGTGAATATTAAGAAATATATCCCAGTGAAATTGTAATTGTGATGAAATTTCATATAATGATCAAAATGTTGATGTGGAAATTATTCAATGCATAGATTATGTGTATTAACTGTAAATTCACTTATTAAATGTATAGATACAACATTATATAATAAAAATACATTATACACATAATCTTAGAATATCAATGGAAAACAATGAAGCAATATAACCCAAAGAAATGAAATCGAGTAATGAATTAATTTAAAAGTTGGAAACATTATAGGGAAATCTTATTAAATAAAATAATTCAAAATGATGTTTAAAATAAAATGAATTAATACATTATCTTCGTATTAAATGAAAATGTGGTGGTATATACTTAATAAAAAAAATATGAACATAACATTAAAATATTCCTTAATTAAGAGGAATTGAGATGAAGTCCCTTACCTTGAGTCTTACTCCTAAAGTACATTCTTAATCATCAGGAATAATAAGCCTTTGTTGTCACGACCTGTCATCAGGGCCCATGTCATGACCACCCCATGCCCGCCTTCTATAGGCCAGGGGCTGGCGACTAGCACCAAAGGTGTAAATCCCGATAAAAGGGAAGGAATTTCATTTATATAAGAAAACAAACACCACAGAGTACAGAAGTTTAAGTAAACACTAAGTAAACTGATTACAAAAGTAAGTGATGGAATGTAAATGGGCTAGTATACAAACCCAACTGAAAGTACAGTAAAACTAAGAAAAAATGTACAACAACTGAAAATTAAAGCATCAACCACCATGTCGTCCTTCGGAATTCCCACCTGAAGGGTGGGTACAGATACTCTCGTGGGATCCTTGGGTCCGGTCGTCTGCTCTGAGTATGTCCTGTCAAGTGGTCCACCTCCAGGTACCATCCCGCTCCAAAAGACTCCACCTCGATCAATGATGTCTGTCGTTTGTATCCAACACAACGTAGTACGGGAATAGCCTGTGCAGGGGTGAGTATAATGTCACTCAGTAGAGATCCTGAGACCCTCAAGGCCTCAATAAATCCGACAAGGATAACCAAAATGAAAATATAAAAACACGAAGTAACAACCAACTCTACTTATTATATGCCCATACATATACCAAAGTCATCAATTCCAGTTCGACTCCAACTCACAAGCCCAAGTACAACCAAGTCCACACAGGAAACCAAAACCAGCCCACACAGAAATTCACAACCTAATCCACACAAGAAATCACAACTAGTCCACATAGGAAAACTCAACCTAGTCCACACAGGAAAAAACAACCAATCCACACAGGAAAACACAACCTAGTCCACACAGGAATACAAAATCAGTCCACACAGGAAAACACAACTCAGTCCACACAGGAAATCAAGTCAATCACTTCGATGATAAAGATTGAAAATCAAGACTCATCTCATACAGCTATAATACTCATGAAGAGGGGTGGAGATGATTAGTTGTAGCCTCTAAATCATCTCCTCTATCGAAACCACGTAGGATCCAAGTACAGAAGTTGTCGCTGCTAAACCCACATAGGATTCAAGTAAAATAACCCTCAATGCAGAACCCACATAGGATCCAAGTACAATCATCGTGGTTGCTGAACCCACGGAGGATCCAAGTACATTCGTCATCGTTGCCAAACCCACGGAGGATCCAAGTACAGTATTCCTCGCTGTCGAACCCACATTGGATCCAAGTACAGTCATCCTCGCTGTCGAACCCACGTAGGATCCATGTACAATCGTCATCGTTGTCGCAGTCGCAGCTATCTTTTGGCTTCCCACACACAACACACTCGATTCTGAAAGGGTCCACTCCATGAGCCAAGGGGGTCGATACATCAACTGTCACGATGTCCAGAGTTGATGTATCACAATATTCCATCTCATCAATAGGAACTCAATGCGACAGACAGCACATCAATCAGACGCTCCGTCTGAGAGATATTGGATATTTCGTTCCAGGGGCCCGACTACAAATACACTCATTTCTGACCCGTCCGATATCCATATTCATCCAAAACTCACATAGTGTATCGCAAAAGAACCTTCTTGTCGAAGGGATCTCAATGCAACCGACGACGTGTCAATCAGATGCCCGGTCTGTGAGTTATTATCATTTTTGTCCTGGGGGCCCGGTTGGTTTCGTGTATGTACCGAACCGACTGTATATCAACCATACCCCAAAATCTCATGGGTTATACTCAAAGTACTTGTTTCTCAACGTGATTACCAATGCCGCAGATGGTTCTTCAAATAGACGTCTAGTCTGGGAGTTATTAGCTTTTCCGTTCCCGGGGCCCGGTTGGATTTCGAGTACAATCCAACCCGACCATACTCCAACTGCATCCAAACCACAGGTGAAGTATACAAAAAGAACCGTATCACCAATATAAATCCATCAAAGTCGATGTAATGTCAATCGGACGCCCAGAGCACATGTTATAAGTATTTCCGCTTCGAGGGCTCGGATGGTTTCAGGTTCGAACCCACCCAGTTGTACACAAAGTTCGCCAAAACCTCCACTGTAATATACTGAAATGACCATATCTATCCAAGGAATCCTACACAACTGACGGTGCGTCTATTGGGGGTCGAAAGCTCAAGATATGTCCATTTAACCGAAAAAGGTCTGAAAATAGGGGGTCGGGGCCCGATCCGACCCGGCCTAATACCTCCAGGGTCGGCCCCGAACCAGGTTCGAGTCTGGCCCTGGTGGATGCGTCCCGGACTGGCGGCCTGCAGCCCTACTCGGAAGCCATTCGCTGCTCTGCGCTGGCCGAGCATGGCGCAAATGGGGTGTCGCCCCCTGTTTGCGGAAACGACGGACCATGTGGGGTCCGCCCTAATAATCTATCAGGGGGGGGGGGGTTTACACCCCCCCCCCGTTTCGGTCGAAAAGGAATGACTTGATGGTCGGCCTTGTGGAACCTCGGGACCCCCTCGGGTCCCACTTACAGGTGGCCCCGGCGGCCGGCATAGCCGGTCGCCCATTGTGTTTCTGTCGTGGCCTTTGGCCACGGCTCTTGTCAGACCGGTGTCGCGCGAAGGCACCGCGCCCCTCCACCACAGCCCGCTCCGGCCGTGGCCTTCCTCGACTTCTCCGGCATGGCGCGACAGCACCGCGCACCCCCACCGCGGCCCGCTTAGGCCGCGGTCCCTTTGTCCTCACCAGAGTGGCGCGTTGGCGCTGGGCACCACCGTCGCAGCACGCTTCGGCAGCAGACCCTTTGGCCTTACCGGCGTGGCGGGTCGGTGCCACGCACCACCATCGCGGCCCGCTCTAGTCGCGGTCCTCTTCGTCCCTGCGTGGTGCAACGACACCGCGCCGCCTTTTCCTCAAACGTCAACAGTGGTCAAAACGAAAAAGGGGAGGTTAATCGACCATGTTTGTGCGGTCCGATCTCCCCCCATTATGATGATAAAATTTGGCCAATGTAAAGAAGATGTTCAACGATAAAACATGCACAATTTTAATTCATTAAAATTGAACTTAACCCCTACCTCGATAAAGGATGTCGTTTTCTGGCGTCGCGGAAGATGGCGTCGCGGGGTGAGGTTTCGAAGACGGCATTGGCGTGCATCCAAGGAGGGGATGGCGTCTCACACTAGCTATAGAGAGAAGAAAGAAAGGCAAGTCATCTCTCTTTGTGGTGACGTCATTATTGGTCGAAGTGGAGACATTCTTCCTGGGAGGATGAAGTTCTTCAAAAAAATCTAGAGTTTCCCCCAAATAACCTTACACAACAATTCCAACTCATAATAAAATTAGGCTTCCTCTTATTTTATTTTATTTTTCCAATCATTCAAAATTACAAAATTGAAACAGTTAGTTAAAATAATTGAAGAGGTTTAATCAATTAATTTAGTGTGTGATGGCATGAATTTAAGTGGGAGAGAGATAGAAGGTGAAAGGGTTACACACATAATTCCAAGGGGGATGAGGGGTTATGGAAAATGAAAAGTTTGGGGCTCTTGTGGGCCCCACCTTACATTTATCCTCACATGGGTAGTTAGGATGCTAGTGTGTCCCACCCTAACTCCCCCATGTAGGATATAACCACCTTAGAATTAGAAATAAAATTGTACCACAATTTTATTCAGTTTTTTTAATCCACAAATTTGAACAACTCCTCCCATGAAAACACATCTTCGGTAAAAGACCTCTTAAGAAATTATAGGCGCTTCGGTCCCATCGGTACCCTCAGATTTCAATTCCGAGCAATGGTTCAAACGATTGAAAAAAACGCTCATTCGTTAACTAAATGTATCCGATCTAAACTTCAGAAAATTATTCCAGGCACACCGGGCCTCCGAATTAGGTTCCGTCAGAAACTGCTTACTCATAAAATCACAAAGAATTTAAGAAAATGTTTTCCATGAAATTTACGGGTCTTTAAATTACACCCACCTAAGGGATTTACGTCCCTGTAAAGCTACATCATATACTAGGGAAAAAAATGAGGGTACTGTGCATGCATCTGAGCCTCCCGCTCCCATGTGGTCTCCTGGAGATTCCTGTGCTGCCAACGAATGTGCACCAGAAGAATCGACCGCCCACGTAGGACCTGATCCTTTCGATCCTCGATCACCACCGGGACCACTGCAGAAGTTTCCCCGTCATCGATGAACAACTCCCTGTGGTCGATGATGACGGATTGTTTATTCAAACATCTCCCCAGCTGAGATATGTGGATGAAATCGTGCACCTGGTGCATCTGAGGTTCAAAGGCCAGGCGGTAAGCCCCCTTGCATACTCTTCTGGGGACCTGAAAAGGTCCGATGAAATGTGGAGATAACATGCCACCGCAACCAAATCACCGTATAGCTCGTCGTGGTGAGACCCATAAGAAGAGGTGGTAGTCACCCTCAAACTCCAGTGGTCTCATCTCTTATCAGTATATGATTTTTGTCTGCTTTGTGTAGTCTTCATTTTCTCCTGGATGAACTACACCTTCTCCGTCACAGCCTGAACCATCTTTTGTTCTACACGTGCTAACTCTATCAATATCCCAAAAGGATACTAGGAAACGTGTCCAGCTGCTGTCTCGCCACTCTTAACATCTGAATATAAGTCCTCCTGTTGGGTGCTTCTACAACAACGTACCCCTTCCCAGGAGTATTGACTATCTCGAAGTCATAGTCCTGAAGGAACTGAAAATTCAAAACTCTTCCTATCTCGAGGGTAAGGCTAGCCGACTCAAGAGTGATCGGCCACACCCTCCTAGGAATGAGTTTATCATGTGCGGCCTGGGTTTCCCTTTTCGCCGACCAGTGAATAACCCTATCCCAACGTTGTAGAAAAAACACAACTTTTTTCCCAATACCGTCATTTTGTGTGTGAACTGTGGTTGCCCAGTCCATACTCAAACTAACATCGTAATGCCTCGACACTGCCATTAATTGGTTCCAACCGAAACTCTTGCCTCAAGGGTCAGATCACACCGTCGGCGTAATTGTGATTATCAAGTCTCCACCGAAAGGTATCTCTATATGTGAGGATCAGGTCAATGGCTTAACTAGAAACTCTTGGACTGGGACAAGATTCATGGAAGGAAGAATGATTGGTACCTATGTCTATTGATACGGCAACTCATAGTAGACACATACCATACCTCAAATCATTCCTAGAGCCCATGGGTCACACTCCTTGACCGCATGCAGCAATTCTCTTCCCCTACCCTCCTGCTCCCTGAGCCTGGTGAGGACAACAAAGGCGGGTGGTTATATCATTTCAAAATGTTCACTACCTCATGCTACTCTCCTAGATCTACTTCCACGGCTGCTGCTCTGCAGATTCATCTGTCCATAACACCTCTTCTTATTGAAATATTTTACACACTCATGTCTCTGAGACTGGCACCAGTTTCCTGATCTTCCACTGCTAACATTCTCTAGCTGTAACCAACCAGCCAAATAACATTCAACCACAAAGGTTTTTTCTAGCATTCTAACATAGGTAGGAATGCATATAGGATAAGGTGTTGGCTCAGATATCCTTCAACACACCACGCTCAGAAGTCCGAGTTCTATAGAACTGATCGAATCATAGTCATAGAGTACCAGGAATGGTTTGGTACACCCCGATGAATACTCAGCCATCGACATGTCATCCTGTAGAAGCTGTATAAGCTCTAGAAAACACTCAACCACCTCCTCAAGCCAGTCATCAACTGCCTATGAGTCGGGATCACCTCGTAACTTGAGGGTCATCTGATGCTGAAACACATGTAAGGCACTAAGCCTAGATGTGTCATCTACCAGTACCACCGGTTGAAACCGCTGACCAACAATAATGATATAGCTGGAACACTACCCGAAGGTACTATCTTAGGCATCAGTCCACGTACTGAAGCCTCATCACTATAAGGACCATCCTTATGGTCGCTCACTAGGAAACACGAGTAGCTAAGATCAACATCTTCTCAACTAGTGTCTAAAATAGGTGTAGAACTCTAGCAATCGCCTCCAGCCAATCCACTGCTTCCTGGGAAACTATCATTCCATGTAACCTCGAAGGCCTCTGCTGCTGGAACGCATGCAACGTGCCCTGCCAGTGTCCACCATCCACTAGTATAGTTGGTGGAATCTGCTTTCTAGAGGGTGGGGGTAATGCTGGTACACCACTAGAACGTGCCAACAGAGTAATAGTTTCCTACACCAAAGCCTCATCGCTCAGTGGGTCGTCATCGTGTACTCTCTCTCGGGAACCCCAGATGGTTGTCTTCACAGTGGCATCCTTATAAGTAATAGGTGTGCCACAGTAAATATAGTATACCTTGTGATATAAAACAAAGTAATCACTAAGAAAACTTTTAAAACACACATGCAATCAATGTTTTCGCGCAATGAGTCAGAAATCAGTATTTAGGGTCATGGTGTATGGATACGTCGGCCAACGCACCAACAATGGACTCCCTAGACTGATAACCACACTCAATTCAATCATTATTTCTTCACAGTGAAGAAATTATCCAAGTCCCAAGTTCTGCGGTAGAACCGACTCCTTTGATACCAATTTGTCATGACTCTTCCTTAGGGCTCATGCCGTGACTACCCGAAGGCCGCCTTCCATAGGCCAGGGGCTGGCGACTAGAACCAAAGGTGTAAATCCCGATAAAAGGGAAGGCATTGCATTTATATATGAAAACAAACACCACAGAGTACGCAAGCTGAAGTAAACACTAAGTAAATAGAGTACAGATGTAAGTGATGGAAAGTAAATGGGCCAGTATACACACCCAACTGAAACTACAGTTCAACTAAGAAAAGAATGTACAATAGCTGAAATTTAAATTAGCAACCACCATGTCATCCTCCGGAATTCCCACCTGAAGGGTGGGTAGAGATAGTCTCGTCAGATCCTCTAGTCCGGTCGTCCACTCTGAGTACGTCCCATCATGTGTTCCTCCTCCAGGTACCATCCCGCTCCACAAGACTCCACCTCGATCAGTGATGTCTATCATCTGCATCCAACAATACATAGTCCATGCATAGCCCATGTAGGGGTGAGTATAATGTTACTCAATAGGGATCCCGAGACCCTCAAGGTCTCACTATATCTAACAAGGATAACCACAATGAAAAGATACAAACACGAAGTAAAAAAACCAACTCTACTTAGGTATATTACCAAACATATACCTAAGTCATCAATTGTAGTTCGGCTCTAACTCACGAGCCCATGTACAACCCAGTCCACATAGGAAACCACAACCAGTCCCCAAAAGAATTCAAAACCTAATCCACATAAGAAATCACAACTAGTCCACACAGGAAAACTCAACCCACTCGACACAGGAAAACACAACCAGTACACACAAGAGAACACAACCTAGTCCACACAAGAAAACACAACCAGTCCACACAGGAAAACACAACCCAGCCCACAAAGGAAATCAAGTCAATCACATCGATGATAAAAATTGAATGTCAATTCTCAGCTCACATAGGTATACTACTAATGAAGAGGGGTAGAGATGATTAGATTTAGCCCCTGAATCATCCCCTCTACCAAACACACGTAGGATCCAAGTACAGAAGTCGTCACTGCCTAACCCTTGTAGGATTCAATTACAATAACTATCACTACCGAATCCACGTAGGATCCAAGTACAGTATTCATCGCTACTGAACCCACAGAGGATCCAAGTATAGTCGTCATCGCTGCCGAACCCACAGAGGATCCATGTAACGTCGTCCTCACTATCAAACCCAAGTAGGATCCAAGTACAGCCGTCATCGCTGCCAAACCAATGTAGGATCCACGTACAGTCGTCATCACGACCAAACACACGTAGGATCCAAGTACAGTCGTCATCGTCGTCGTAGTCGCAGCCAGCTCTAGGGTTCCCTCACACAGCATACTCGATTCCAGGAGGGTCTTCTCCATGAGTCAAGGGGTTCGATACATCAACTGTCACGAAGTCTAGAGTTGATATATCACAATGTTTTGTCTTGTCAATATGAACTCAACGCGATAGACGGAGTGTCAATCGGACGCCTGGTCTGAGAGATATTGGCTTTTCCATTCCAGGGGCCCGGTAACAAATACACTCATTTCTAACTCGGATGATATCCATAGTCATCCAAAACTCACTTGGTGTATCAGAAAAGAAACATCTCGTCGAAGAGATCTCAACGCAATAGACGACGTGTCAATCAGATGCTCGGTCTGTGAGTTATTAGCCTTTTAGTATCGGGGGCCCAGTTGGTTTCGTGTACGAACTGAACCGACCATATCTCAACTGTACCCCGAACTCTCACGGGGAATACTCAAATGAACTGTTTCTCAACGTGATTACCAATTCCATTGACGGTTTGTCAAAGAGACGTCTGGTCTGGGAGTTATTAGCTTTTCCGTTCCCGGGGCCCGGTTGGATTTTGGGAACAATCCAACCCATCCATACTCCAACTGCATCCAAATCTCAGGTGATGTATACCGAAAAAGTTTTCGCGCCAAGAGGAATCCAAAAAAGTCGATGGAACATCAATCGGACATCCATATCTCATGTTATAAGAGTTTCTGCTTCGAGGGTGCGATTGGTTCAGTTTCGAACCAACCAGGCCATACTCATAGTTCTTCAAAACCTTGAGTGTAATATTCCAAAATGACCATCTCGGTCAAAGGAATCCTACGAAACTGACGGTCTGTCGATTGGGGGTCTGTAGCTCATGATAGATCTGTTTAAACGAAAACGGTCTGAAAATAGGGGGTCTGGGCCCGGTTCGACCCAGCCCAATAACCCATGGGTCGGGCCGAACGGGGTCGACTCGACCAGGGTCTGGGTCTGGCCCGATTGGGCATGGCCCGGCCCAGCAGCCTGCAACCCGCCTCAGAAGCTGACCGCAGCTCGAAGTTGGCCGACCGGGGCACAATGGGGGCACCACACCCTGATTGCGGAAACAGCAGAACCTGTGGGGTCCGCCCTAAAAATCTGTCAGGGGGGGGGGGGTGTTATGCCCCCCCCCCCGTTTCCTTCGAGACCGCCGACCTTGATGGATGGCCATGTCGAACTGCTATACCCCCTCGGGTCTCGCATCCAGGTGGCACCGATGGCCGGCACAGCCAGCCGCCCCTTGGGTGTCTGCCGCGGCCTTAGGTTGCGACTCTTGTCTGACCGACATGGCGCGACGGCACCACACCCCTCTGTCGTGGCCCTCTCCGACCGTAGCCTTCCTCGACTTCTCTGGCGCGGTGCGACGACACTACGCCCCGCCGCGAAGGCCCTCTTCGACCGCGGTCCCTTTGGCCTCACCGGCGCGGCCCGTCCGCGTCGTGCTCCCCCGCCGCGGCACGCTTCGGTCGCGGTCCATTTGGCCTCACCGGTGCGGGGAGTCGGTGCCGCGCACCACTGCCGTGGTCCGCTCCGAACTCGGTCATCTTCGTACCCGCGCAGTGCACTGGCACCACACCGCCTTCCCCTCAAATGTCAACAATGGTCAACAAGAAAAAGGGGAGGAGAATCGGCCGTGTTTGTGCGGTCCGATCTCCTCCCGTTACAACGATAACATTCGGCAAAAGTAAACGAGATTCTCAACGACAAAACATGAACAATTTTAGTTCATTAAAATTTAACAAAACCCTACCCTCGATAAACGATGTCGTTTACCAGCGTCGCGGAAGATGGCGTCGCGGGGTGAGGTTTAGAAGACGACATTTTCATGCATCCAAGGTGGGGACAACGTCTCACACTAGCTGCTGTGAGAAGAAGGAAAGGCATGTCGTCTCTCTTGGTGGTGACATCTTTCTTCATCGATGTGGAGACGTTCATCGTGGGAGGATGTTGTTCTTCAAATAAAGTTTTAGTTTCCCCAAAATCTCCTCACTCAACAATTCCAACTCAAAACAAAATAAGGATTCCTCTTATTTTATTTTATTTTTCCAAGAATTCAAAATTACAAAATTCAAACACTTAGTCAAATTAATTTAAGTGGTTTAATCAATTAATTTACTGTGTGTTGGCATGAATTTAAGTGGTAGAGGGAGATAAGGTTAAAGGGCTACACACTTAATTCCAAGGGGGTTGACGGGTTATGGAAAATGAAAAGGTTGGGGCTCATGTGGGCCCCACCTTACATTTATCCACACATGGATTGTTAGGGTGCTAGTGGGTCCCTCACTAACTCCCCCTTATAGGATAAAACCACCTTAGAATTAGAAATAAAATTTTACCACAATTGTATTCACTTTTTATTTAATCCAAAAATTTTAACAACTCCTCCCAAGCAAACTTATCTTTGGTAAAGGTCCTCTTAAGCAATTATCAGGCTTCGGTTTCATCGGTACCCTCCGATTTCAATTCCGAGCATCGTTTCAAAATATAGAAAAACCTGCTCGTTCGTTCACGGAATGTATCCGAGCTAGTCTTCGGAAAATTATTCCAGGCACTCCGGGCCTCGGAATTAGGTGCCGTTAGAAACTGCGTACCCGTAAAATCCCAAAGAATTTATGAAAAAAATTTCATTGAATTTTGTGGTTTTTTTAATTTGTAATTTATTAAAATTATTGAGAAAATTTATATAGTATATTATTCTTTTTATTACAGTATTTTTTCATTTTATATACAATTACAAAATCAATTATTATTGTATTATGTATTTTGAGGATATTTGACTTATGTGTCAAAAATGACTTCGACAGGTTAACCACTGGTCTCAAAGGTCATTACATCAACATATATAGAACAATAATATTTACCTAATTATAATATTTATACATAAATTAAACATTTAATACCAGTCATGATTTTTTTTTGAGAAATTAAACATGTTATGATCACAAAGATTTAAGGTTATATGTATGCATGACTGACATTATAATTTTTAAGGATCATAATGGGATAACGGAAATTAATAATTTTTATTTTAAAAATTGGAAATAATATTATAAATACAATATAATTAATTGAAATATATTTATATGTATCATACTTGTGGTTATTAACGATGAAATAGTCACATTGCTTCATGAAGGGGGTAGTCCACACGTACAAGAACGACATTGTCATCATTTAGTGAGTAGAAATGTAATGAATAAAATGATATATTATATTTTGTTAATTATAAAAATTTCATTAATGTACTAATTAATTCATTTCTATCACATTAATTCAAAATATTTATACTTATTACCTTCCAGGTAAAGAGTTAGTGAAAATTGAATTGCATCTCTTCATGAGGCGGTAGTCTACAGTACAGACGAGAAACATTTTGGTACCCCCTGCGAAATGGAAAGTAAAAAAATTGTATAAGGTATAGGGACTAAATAGGTATAAATATATTATAATTCTCATATATAAAATTTAGATCCATCATCATACCCAACAGTGAGAGGTGTTAATGGAAAACATTTTACATTTGTTCGCGAGATGGTAGTACGCTAGACAAATGAGGGACATTTTCATTTACCATTTGAGGGAAGAAAAGATGGATTAGGGTCTGGAACTAAACATAATGACATCTCATTATATTTTATAAACCTATTTATTTCGATATATTAAATAATAATATTTTATGGAGGTGGGAGAGGAAATAATACCAAAACTTATTGTAAAGTATCTTTCCTCTCCCTGGACCAGATCTTTTGGATTCTACACAATGATTTCATAGAACGGATTAATGAAAAATGTATTTTTAGATTAGGTAATATATTTTGGGAATTTATTTGTATAGGTGGTTTCTGAATAAAAATGGGTTGATGGATTGGGGAAGATTGGATAGGGGATGACCTTTTATAAGTGAGGTGATTGGAACACATGTAATTTTTCAAAACAAAATTGTTCACCAACGTTTATCACATGAATATACCATCCAAAATGGATCCTTATTCATCCTTATAAATGATATGGTCAAAAAATTTCCATTACATAGATAGTTTAATTGTTTTAATGTCATTTTACCCACATTATGAGTAGTTTAACCCCCAATAAAGCCATTTTTACATTAACCATAGTAATTATATTTAATAAATTCACTAATAATTTTGAATAAGAATTAATTATATCATATTAGATAAAATAATTTATTATTATTCAAAATATTTAACCCATTTTTTAAAATTCAATCCACTAATGCTGTAGAATCTAATTTAAAATTATACCTCGAGACTTAACGAAAAAATGATTATTAAATGGTACAATTATCTTATGTATAGAAGAATTTAATATTAAAATTAAATTTGAAATTTATCTGACATAATTAAAAAAAATTGAATTGTAATATAATAGACGTAATTTTATTTTAAATCCAATTTAAAATGAAATTTAACCCCCTGAATTATTTAAATGAGAAGACGATATTTAATAAACATAAGTATTTTGCAATATTCATCGAAAATTAAAAATATTAGAAAAATACCAATAAATCACACTAAAATAATTTTTATAATATGATTTTAAAAATGTTTCTTTTTATCAAATTCATTTTTTAAAATTGTTATAAATTATTTTTATATTATGAGCATAAAGCATGACTAAATCTACATTTATAAAAAATACATATTTTGAGAATAACATAATTTTTCTTCAAAATGGTTCTTATGTAATTTATAATTACTAGAATCCACAAATTATTATAATATATTTAGTATAATCCATAACTTCAAACTAAAGGTCTATTTTATAATGGTAATTTTTAATTAATATTTTAGATGATTATTTTCTTTTAAAATCAGCAATGCGTACACACATGATATCAAAGAGATTGAATTTATTTAAAAATAATTATGTAATAATTTATTCGGTTGATACATTATTCCCTATTACAAAAATTTCATACTTCATATTTCATGAAAATTAAATTCAAAATAGTTTTTGGTAGTTCTTGTCCAAAACATCATCTAGTTCCCACATTGCTACCTCCATTTTACGATTTCTCCAAATACCTTTTCTAAATGAGTAATACGATTGATGAATATATTCTCACTAGTACCAAAAATAGGGATGTGCTATTCAAAATATGATTTTTGAGGTTCTAATACTTTTTATTCATTGGCGATCTCATGCATTGGGTCTGGCATGTACTTTAAAATTTTTTTTTTGAAAAAATCATTTAAAAATGATTTTTATGCCATCTCTACCTTTTTGGGGGATACCCTAGAATCTCTATTCTCACAGTAATGTCCTACACAGCTGCCACCCACATAGCCATAGTATGTTTATATATTCCTTCTCCATCATCCCACCCTACCCCTTTCGTTTATTTCACCAATCCTTCACCCCTTCCTGATTTTTCCTCCATTACAATATGCCCTAAAGTCCCTTCACTTGATTTTTGGATTCCCTAGCTTCCTCTCTCCCTCTATGTATTTTACTAGACTTATGATGTCCGTAAAACTCTTGCTTGTTTATCATTTTGGTTGGCATCATCTGTCAATGGATTCATGCAACCAGTTCTTCAACACCACATTATGTTTGAAGGATCGGATTTTCATTGGACAGTTGGACTCCCATCATATTCCGATCTAATTCTCTGATCAATATGAGCTCAAATTATATTGGTCCCAATAACTAAAAGTTGGTTATGGATTTCATTTATCACTCCTTAGATGGTCATTCATCTTCCATATGCATAAGGACCCTCCATCAACTACAATTTGGGTATGTCTATCAGCCTTGCCACTCCCCTTCCATAATGAAACCCTCTTGAAAAATCTTGTCATCCTAGTTTTTCATTTCATATACATTGAAAAACATTCCAAATCCATGGGACACACCATTTCTCCATGAATTTTTATTGAAGTGGATGTGTCCAAGCCTCCAGTCAAGGATATCCGAATTGATGTTGGAGAGGAGTCCTGATGCAATTAAGTGGTGGTGTTTGAATCATGGACTAACCATTGGAAAGACATGATTTTGGTTTGGTCATTTGCAATAGGGTTTTCACCAATAGACTCATGGGGGAAATCATTTTTTTCATTAAAGCCTTTGTCCAAATTTTTTGTCTCACTTCCTCTTCACAATCTCTTCATGGAACCCCTTCCCCTAAGAAGTAGTTAAAAAGTAAGTATATATTTTACTAGTATGGGTAAATAACCTAGTAGTTCTCTATAAGTGATCAAATAAGTTGATAAGGGGCCCATTTGATGGTAGATATACATGGTAAGAAGGTAGGAAGTGTCCCACGAATGGCCTTGTATTATATCTCTGATAAGCCCTACAATCTCGATAGACTCGAAAATTATGAACCAATGGTTTCTTATATATTCATGCTTTTGAGGACTGATTTTGAGGTTTCTCCCATCATTGTGAATAGATAACATATTTCAGGGGTTTTTCATTATGAACAAGAACCTATTCCTAATATTAGTTGTGAGACTAAGGATATTAGTTCACTACTACCTTGATCTCGTTCCCTAGATAGGGAGATTTCTGGTTAGATTGCCAGAAATACTAATGAACTACTATTTCATGGAAGTCAGTATAGAACAATTCCTTCAAGACTCATAACTAAATATTAACTTTGGCTGGATGTGAGCATGGAGCAGCAGATCATGAAGGGGGGTAGAAAGTGATTACAAAAAATAAAATCAAATGGGGTGAATCAAAATAAATTGAAGATGTCGAGATGAGTGACATAGGTATCGAATCTCATCAGTATTTTTACTTTGTGCATGATATATATGGTGATATGAATGTTGGTTCCAAATTCATCAAGGTAAAATAAGGAAACGTAAAATCTAGGAATTTTCCACATCAAAAGGACGGGAAGAAGGATAATCCCCACAGAGATTACTTGAACCTCCCTAAAATAATTGTTATTCATTATTAATGTTAGTCTATGATAGGTGGAACAAGAACTGATGTAGCCGAATTACCAAATGCTAAAGTAGTGAGTTCGCAAATTGTTGCGACATGTGAGCAACTAGTTAGTATAAATTGTGAATTTGGAGAACAAAGTGAGAAAATACTAATAGTGGTTGTATATAATGGGGAGTTTTTGAAGTCCATTCTTCACTCTAAGGATGATATTCTGGAAAAGTGGTTTGGTTCAATGCCTTATAAGAGGAGGTAGCATGAATATATGAAAGAAGGCTTCAAGATGATGTTAAAGAGGAGAAACATGAATGGATAGAATATAAAGACCAACTACTAGATCAAGGATCCAATTAACATAAAATAAACTCAGAAGAATTTATTTTTACAATAAAGAGAATGACTTATTATTTGGAAGATCTTATTATCGAGGATCCGGATATCGAGAAAAGTACTCTTCACATGGAATGATATTGAGTGTCTAAATAAATAATCTCAGCCATATTTTAATAAATGTTTTCAATATATTAGTATATAATGTACTTTTTTATGTGGACTATGGTTTCAAACTTCTCCTCAATGATTCTTCATTATAAATATTTGTATGTAAATGAGAGACTTGTTGGAATTACGAAAATATAAGAAAAAAGTACAAATATTTCATGAATTTTAAAGTGCCCAATGTACTTTGGGCCTTTTTTACTAGAATCTTATATCAGACTTCCATTGAGACTGTGTAAAAAAATTTGATCTCTTAATTTTAATTCCAAATCATTCCACCAATGGGATGATGTTCTGGTCAAATGAAGCTCAATGCCATGATCATTATAAATAATTTTATATATTTTTGATTAAAAATTAGGATCAAAATAAGACGTAAGTAAATAAGGTTCAACCTGAAATATTATAAATTTTTTAATGTATAGAATTGTGAGGCACCCAAGTGTTAAATATTGTTTTATAATAATGAAATTTCAATATTAGTTTTTGTGATCAATGATAACCCATATTTCATAGTTATTTTTAAGAGTCTTTGTTAGTCCTGTGACAATGTCCATAGTTATGGAATGACATTTCCATATAGTAATTGGAAGAGGTTTCATGAATCCTATAGTATTTTTCCTTATAGCTTTAATGTGTTGTAAAATATATATGGACACATAATTAGTAATTTCATGCTTCATATTACCAGAAAAAAAATTATCCATCAAATACCAAAAACGATTTATACTACTATAGTATATATAGATATTAGAGCAATGGTTTTCTTACAATAGCCCCCTTTTATATTATGTATATATGGAACACCTAATATAGTTCCAAATTACAAATCACAAACTTCAATAAAAATTCAGATAATTTACCATCATTCCATGGTGTTGGAAAAATTTAAAAGAAAACATCATAAAAGTGATAACTTTTTTAATTTTTAAATAAATACTATTTACCAATAATTTGAAAGAGGATTGATTTATGCCCTTGAATAATAATTCCAATATCAACATTTACTAGATCAATTAACACAATATCTCTCTCAATCTTCATTTATGTCATAAATCCATGATCATTCCTCCTCAATGAAACTACTACATTTTTTCCATCCACAGGGTGGTAGTGTGTTGAGATTTCATAAATATTTGAGTAGCTCAAGTCATCCACTTTTTCTTATATTGATATATTTATATGAAAATATTTATTTTATTCATTTATGATTCTGGTATATCGAACATATTTCACCATAGAGATAATATATCCATATATTCATGGAAAATATTAAAGCTGGCAACACATGATCATGGATTGGATAGTTTTGTTCTTGAGTTTTGAGTTCCCTTCAAGCAGATTCAATTAATTTATCATTTTTAAATAGTAAAGAACTAAGTCCATGGTTATATTCATCAATATAGATAAAAAACATCTCATTTTTAGATTATAGAGTCCAAATTAGAGCATTGAACAATATCTTATTTAGTTTTTCAAAACAACATTCACATTAAAATGTAAAAATTTAAATAAGAACCTTATGTATAGGCTTGGTCAATGAGATATCAAATTTAGGAAAATTATGAATAATTATTTTATAGTAACATAGTAAATGAATGAAACTACATACCATTGTTAGGTTCATTTGTGTAGGTAATTATCTATCTATCGTGGCCTTCATAGGATCAACTAAGATTCCATCCTTAGAGACAATATTTCTAGGGAAACCAATCTCTTAAATCCATGAATGACAATATATAAATTTAACATATAATTATTTACTTCAAAGTATCTCATAAATAATCCACATGTGATTATCATGGTACTCGTAGATTTTATATTACACTATGATATCATCATTGAATAATAAAAAAAGAATCATGATATTATTTGAATACACTATTTTTTAGATCCATAAAAATAGTTGGAGCATTAGTCAATAAAAATGGAATTACTACAAAATATTAATGTACAAACATCATTCTAATAGATATATTATGGGTTTGTTCATTATTTAATAACTATTGATGATACCTAGAACATGGTTAACCGTGGAATGATATTAGGCTATGTGATGTTGATCGAACTAGTAATTAAGTCAAGGTAGATGATATTTATTTTTTATAGTAATTGTATTTGTTTCCCTATAATCAATTAATATCCACATGGATCCATCATCACTACTGGAAAAATGACTTATCCCCATGGTTTTGCAAAAAACCGTGGTTATATGGATAGAATGTGAACTTATACCCATGGTTTTCCAAAACCGTGGGTATAGGACACCTATACCCATGGTTGATCCAAAAACCGCGGGTATAGTTTTCTTTTAGGACATATACTCACAGTTTTGGAGAAAACCATGGGTATAGGGTATTTTCTGAATACCTATACCAACAGTTCATCAAAACCGTGGCTATTGGGATTTTTCTATTAAGACCTATACCCACGGTTCTCCAGAACCGTGGGTATAGCTTTCCCGCATTATGGAGGGGAAAAAATTAGGCGGGAGACAAAAAAATTTGGTGGGGAGGCATTAATTCACGATTTAGATGAATATATTTACATAAATATAATTTTATAGTTTCAAAAATTCGTTAGCTCAGTTTGTAAATCGTTATCTCCTTCTGTTGTAGGTCGCGTGATCAAATTCGACGGTTTACATTTTTTTAAACACGGATTATATAAATATATATGCATAGATGTATATATATTTATAGCAAATTAAAATCGTAGATGGGTTGGTACATTGTGCGGGTGCGAATGTAAATTGAATCGGGAGTCCTGGGTTTCAATCCCACATCCGGTGATTTTTGATACCGCATGTGGATTTTATTAATATATATATATGTAGATATATGTGTATAAAACAATTAAAATATATAGCTCAGCTAGTCAGTTGGTCAGGCCCTATGGTGAGGTGATTCATGCAGCATGGTTTCGAACCCATGCTGGTACGATTTTTGAATTTTAATACCCCACGGTTTGAAAACCGTGGGGATTTTTTTGGGCCACACAGGACAGCCTTCTCTACGCTTTGACAAGCCTATACACACAGTTTAGCAATACCGTGGGTATAGGTTGAGACCCATTTACCAACGCCTTTCTAGCCCACAGTTCCCAAAACCGTGGGTATAGGTTATACCCATTTTTTTGGGGGCTATACCCGCGGTTTTGAACCATGGGTATAAGTCGTTTTTCCAATAGTGCATTATTCGTAACACGGAGTACTAGGTTTTCTCGTAGTTAAACAATATGGAAAATATATCCTTTATAACCAAAATCCTCTAGTTATTTAATCAAGTCAACTAATTCCATTATGGTCATTCAATAGGTATTCAATTATATTGCACATGCATTATGTGTTAAATCAATTGAAAATTCATCATCACATTATGTTGGATGTCAATATAATTCTTCAGGAAATACATCAATGTGTTCCTATACAATAAGTATATCAAAAATTTGATGAATACTTTCCCCATCCCTAATTTTTTTTTTCTATTATTCCCTATGAATCACATTTAGAAGATCTTTTTTGGTGGATCTTTACATGGATTAGATGAATGTGTATCTACATTATTGATAACTAATTATACATCTTCATCACTAATCATAATTTCATTCTTCTTATAATAAATTTTTTCATTATATTTTGGATGGAATTCCATACAATTGATTGTATCAAATTAAAGCAAAGGGATTATAATTTTTTAAGGAAATAAAGAACATTTATGTGTTATAATTGGGAACACTAGAGACATCCTTATTTTAATGAGGCATCCCCTAGGAATTATGATTGACAATTATCTTATTAAATTAAAAATTAAATTTCTAGTTTTCTTGAAAAAGTAAATTTATAAAAATCGGTGTATATACCCTGATTCAAAAATAGATTTACATAATTATAAATATAAGACAAAAGTACCTAACTCTATATCATTAGTAAATTACTCCTCAACTATAGTTATCATTTAATCTTGTCCTTCTTTAATTTTCCTATTCTATTAATGATTTCCTTGACTGGTGGGACATTACTCAATATAATTACTAATTTATTTGCAACAAAATAAATTGAAAACATTGAATTTTTTATTCCCCTTACATTCATGAGGACATATGAACCTTATCTATAAACTTATAACAGACTTCTATTCCTTTTAGAAATTTATCAGGATAATTCTTTAAACAGTTTTCACAATGTGTAAATTTCATCATCATCATCATCTCCAATGATGAATTACCATTCTATTAGAGCTCATTTGACATCTTATTTTATCTATTTACATTATACATTTAGGATATAGAGAATTTTTTCTCTATATTAATGATACATAAAATGAATTCTTCATAAGATGAAAATGTTTGAAAGACCAGCATCATTCATAGTCTTGTATTAATCCCTTTAATCAAATGGTGGATCCTTAACTATGTGATTGGTATGTAATCATTTGAATACTTATATAACCCTACAAATGTAGACTTGTACATAGAAATACATTCTTATTATTTTTTTAATAAGGAGATGAACCATATCTTCATTTTAACTTATTTCTCATGAAGGAAATGACTATTGAAGAATGTATCATTAAAAGTATTATGTTCCATGAGTTCTAGTTACACTACCTCTCTATTATTCTATATTAATGACCACCATTGATGAATATAAAATTTTATACAATGAAATATAGGGGTAAATTTTTTGATTTCATTGCATATGATGGACAAAAATAACTCCTCTAGAGATATAATATATTTCTAAGCTACCAGGGATTAGTAGTTAAACTAAATGATATGGATCATTTTTGAATAAATCATTACAAAATTGGATAATCTCTTTGTGAAAAATGTTTCTCTATCAAAGAATATTTATTTTCCAAAACCCAATTAAGCATCCCTTTCTCAATTATAATACTAGACATATTAGATTCCTCAATTGAGAAATATCTATATTTAAATGATTATTGATACCCTTATTTGTCCTTGGAACCATTTCTAAACAATGTAATATACTTGATTATCTAATAGTATTATTAAATTTAAATCATAATTTATAATGATAAATTTTGTGTGATACTAATCATAAATTAAAATTTAATCATTTTTAATCTCTAAATCATAAAATATATTTCTTTGAGGATATAATTATTTTCAAATCCCTAATTATGATTTTTATAGAGAATAAGAATTATCCTGTTAATATCACACGGGAGTATCAAACTATTTGTTAAGTAAGGTCCATTTTCATGAACCACATGATGATAAGGTTAATCCCAATTAGTCATTATTAGAGTTATTAATATTATGAACCACTTTCCTAGAACCATGTCATCTTTTAATATCTTTACATGTATGTATTTCTATGAAAACACGGATAATAAGTTTATTACCAAAACATTATAATGATCCTATATATATGTCCTCAATGTATATCATAGGGTTATATTTAACAATATATTCTTTCCTTAATATAGTATCCTTGTAATATGGTAAACATCATTCCATACCAACTATAACAACCATGATTCAAATAACCCAATGATGGTGCCTACTTTATTATAATGGAATACCGATAAAGCATCATATCGTGAGGCATTAATCAGTTTAGTAGTTTTAGAGAACCAAATAGATAAATTATACCCATATTTCATAGGGATATAAAATTATAATAATAGAAATGGGAGACATTTAAAATCCAAGAACTCATTCCAGTAACTCTTCTTCATATCCTAAGTAAATTAAACAAAACAAGGGTGTGCTCAAATGCATTGAAATGGATATGTATGACATAAGATATCATGAATCAATAAGATTAATCAACATATGAAGGTAAATAACTAGATATATATTATATTTAAGTAATGTAAATATAATTATAATATAAGGTATAATAAATATGATATGGTAAATAACTAATAATACATACCATTTAATCAATATATCAAGAAAGAAATGCATCATAGATAATATCATTGTGAAAATATCATAGATAATAATAACAGAATTCATAATGAATGAAAATAGTAACAATAGTACATCATGATATTTGCAAAATGATACCTCTACTATCAAGAACATTCACAAGGAATTTTAAAACAACAAGTAGAAACCCTGTTTATGTTGGCCAACTGATTTGTCTCATGAGACATATCAATTCATCGAGGGTCTATATATTTTCAGGCCCCACCCACCACTGTTGGTCCAAATCATTCCCCACAAATTTGGTGATAAATTTAATTAATTAATAATTAGTCCTTATCATATAATAACTATTTTGATTACATGATACAAATTTCTCAATATTTCTCTAATTAATCAAATAACATTCAAATTAAGGAATTCATTTAAAAATTGTATATGGGTTAGGAATGAATAAAATAAATCATAAAAAAATAATTATATAAATGAATTGAAACATTAAAAATCATGAGTAAATATTTATTCGTGTTCAACATATCAATTGAGTTGTATATAACCCACATATAAGTGAATATGTGCATATTTACAAGTATAACTCAATGAAGAGGTAATCGAGATAAAATTCCATACAATGTCCATGAATTGAATTGAGAATTAATCAATGAAGATATTATTTGTATCAAAATTAAATACATATATAAAATTTCTAAATAAAACAGATCCCTATCAAGATATATCATATTTATATATTTAAAATATTAAAGCAAAAAATAATAAGTAATATAAAAAATGAAAAGAATTTGAGTAAAGAAATTTTTACAGCTTGGTAACATTCACGAAAAATCCAATTTAAGGAAATAATTAAAAATAAAGCTTCAAATATATTGAATTTTTAATTATAAATTACATTAAAAGTCTAATGTGTAGTACATACATCATTGAAATGAAATTATGTGCAAATATTACAATATGCCTCAATGGAGCGAAATTGATATTAAGTCTCTTACTATGAGTCTGAGTCGTCACATACATTCTTTACAATCATAAATAATAAAATGATGTTAAATATTTTCTTTAATGAAAAAATCTTCATGTTTATTATTCGATTTATTTAACTTATTTACATAAAATATAGATTTACTAGATCAATTAAATTTAAATCAGTATTTTTGATGATATTTGTCATATCTATAATAAATCCCATTGGTAGGTTGACTAATATTTTAGGAGATATATCATTATACATTTATAGAATAATATTTTCTAAATAATTATAATATTTAATATTTATGTGTAATTTTAAGATCAATCGTTATTTTTTTGATAAATTACCTACATTATGATCATATAGACGATATGATGCACGTAGGCAAGAGTAACGCTTACATTTTTCAATGATCATTAAGGAAAAAATGTAACAAATATTTTATCATTAAAGAGTTATAATAATATCATAAATACCATATTATTTCTTTAAATAACCTTATATATATCTCCCATTAGGTTTGTTGATGAAAATATGGTCACATTTCATTGTTAAGGCGGTAGTCCACACATACATGAATGATGATATCATCATTTAGTGAGTAAAATAGATATAAATAAAATGATATATTATATATTAGGAATAAAAAATTTGATATTAATTTAATATTTATTTCATTTATGTCAAATATATTCCCTAAATTTATCCTTACTTACATCCTTGTAAAAAAATAGTCATTAATTTATCACATTGCTTTGTGAGGAAGTAGTTTGTCTTACAGAAGAGTGCCATTATCTTCTCCCATGTAGAATGGAAATTAAGAAATGTATACATGGTATAAGGACTTTAGAGGTTTAATTTTTTTTAAATATCTTATACATAGTTTATATATATTATTATAACCAACTATGAGTTTTGTTTATGGAAAACATGTCACATTAGTTCGTATGGTGGTAGTCCAGCTAACACACGAGCAATGTTTTTGTTTCCCATTTTAGGGAAGAGAATAATGTTATAGGTCATGAAACTAAAAAAATAAAATCTAATTATATGGGATATACAGGTATTATAATATAATTACAAATGGAAAATATTTGAAGGATACTGAAGAATAAATTAATAAAAAACACATTGTTGGGAATTTTACCTCTTCCCAAACCACCTCTTTAGGATTATTCATAAATTATTACACCAATGTATTTATAAAAAAACCAAGGATTCTAAGATTAGGTTATTTATTTTAAAATTTTATTTGTTATTACTTTTCAAAAAAGGATATGACATTGTGAATAAGAGGGATGAGGGGTGGCCTTTTCTATGTGAGGTGAGACACACACTTGTAATTTTTTGAAATGAAAAAGGATTACCCATATTTTTTACATTTTATAAGGGTAAAAAATGAACTATATAAATAAATATACATTATATGGTCTAAATATATCCATTAAAAATATTTTATACAAGTTCATGGTTCCTTTAAACCCATCTCTTTTCAGTTTAACACCATGGTTAACCAATTTTCACCTAAAACCCAGTTTTCAATTTTTAATATTTTTCACTATTTATTTTGGTCGATAAATAGGATTAAGTTATTAGATGATATAATTTATTCTAATTAATAATATTGAATCCATTTTTTAAAATCAATTCGTTGAAGTGGATAAATGAAATTTCAAATTATGACCGAAAATGTGATGAAAAAGATGGTTCAGAAAGAAATTTTTTTCAAAAGTATTAAAGGATTTAATATCAGGATTATATATTAAATTTAGTAAAATAACCTAATATAGTTGAATTATTATACTATTGAACAAATTTTACTTTTAAATCATTTTTAAATGTAATTTAAACCTATTAATTATTTAAATAAATTGAATGTTTTCAATAAAAATCATTACATTCACTATTCCATGAAAAATTATACGTTTCATATGATTTCAAAAAATTCATCCTAAGATAATTTTGATATAATTATTTTAAAAATGTACTTTAATTTATAAAATAAATTTACAAAATGTGGTAAAAATAAATTATCTATTATGTGAGAAAAGAATGACTAAAATGGCTTTTATAAGAAATACATTTTTCATAAATCATTTAATTTTCATTTAAATGATTATTATTTTATTTATGATCAATAGATAATAATAATTTTAATAATTTATTTTTTATTATCTTTATCCTCAAAAAATATGTCTAGGTTATAATTTTCATGTTTTAAAAAATAAACACATTTTTTTAATCCTAGTGTTGCATGCATCACTAGTTATCGAAGAGATATAATTTATTTAAAAGAAAAAAATTCTAAATTCTCGAGGTGTTATGAGATCCTTATGATGGTATGAGAAAAAAAATTAGAGGTCCTCAATTCCATCCACATTTTCTAATTATAAATATGGGAATCACCTCCCACATGACGCTCAATGAAAGACATAAAAATGGAAATAGAAATCTATGTACATGAAAATGATGTAACACTCCACCTAAATCTCTCCCAAGGGACTTTTTCCATGACCTAGTCCTATGGTATCCTTGAATATGGGCCAAAATAACTACTTACAACACTAGACCATCCAAAATTCTGACAAAATTTAGAGCACGAGATGATATATACTCAATATCAACAAAAATATCCTCTTGTTAATTATTGTAGACTGGCACCAATATGCACTAGTTTCGATGTGAACCGAACAAAAAAAGTTGTATTTATGAAGAACAAGATCATGCTTGATCCAATAGATTCCAATCCAAATCAACAAAAATGTAATATATTTAATCCTAAATTACTCAAAATACAACACTAAAACACATTCGCTACCCCACTCTAACACCTCATTCAAGGATTACACCAATGACTTCCAAGAGGAAAAATTATCTTCCATTAAAACCATAATGTGTTAAATCACATCACAAATTATTATTCTAGAAACGAGTATGGATCATGATCATTAGATGTGTATCTCCTCTTAAATATTTTCTGTTTTCTAATAATTTTACGTAAATGGGGTTGGGAATAGTTATAAAAATGAGATGGTAGAATGTGGGAATATTCTATTTGACTTTGTTGGCCTATTGTTGGAATTTTTCTTAGGATTATAATTTATAATATAATTTTCATTTATGGGAGAAATATTATTCTATTTTTCTCTAATTAATTAATTTGTGTTCTTAAACCATTCTATTAATGTGATCTTTTAATACCATTATAGAGGAGTGTTTACTCAGGTGAATGATCCATGTTATGTCTCATTATGCTCCAATGATTATTTTATTTTATTTCTTTTTGATTTTCAATTTTTGGTGATGGGGTTGTGGATTTTTCTGATAATTTGGATGATAATTATTTCATTCACCATGTAACATCTATATTGACCAAGGATTATCATACATGGATATAACATACTATTTGGTGACTATTCATTACATTACAAAAACACAGACCTTAAGATCACAATTGTCTACTGTCGTTCAAAATGTCAAAAACATTATGCTAATACATTGAAATATCATCAATTATTTCATAGTATTCATTGAAATATCCTATATAAATATTTATTGATACCTTGGGTATAGGAAACATAAAAAATGTTGAGCTCATATTCTTTGGAAGGGTAAAAATGGAAATACATAAACACAACGTGAGCATAAGTGTATGAGAATGTGAGAATAATATATGAAAACTATTCCTAAATATAAAATATAAATATCATGATTCATGACATAAATATTTAATGTTCATAGGACATTAATCACAAGGAACGTGAAAAAATGGTTCAAGAGAGTATAACATTTGTATAAGACATATAATTATTGTAAATATATATGCATAGAACATCCTTTTCATAGTAGTCAAGATTTAGTTCCAATACATATCAAGAAATGAAATGGGTGGATACACCTCCTATGGGGACACACCATAATCCCCAATGAAATCCCAATCCTCATAGTGGAATTGGTTCACACCCCAATGCTTAATGATAGTCATGGTTTACTTCAAATACTATAATAATGGAAAAATTCTCATACCAAACTAAGTGTAACACCTAGTCCAGTCATGTTTTTTTCATGAGATATTAATTATTACCCAATGATTTGGGAGGAGATATAGTTCCTTCCAATATTTTGTTATAATGTAATTACCATAATTGTTTATTAAACAACCACCATATTTTTTTATAACATAATGAAAATCACATAATGAAAATAACACATAGGTGTGCCAAAATATCATAAAACATTCACCATATCATAGCCCATGAAATGAAATGAGATTCATAATCATCTTACCATACTGTATCCAATGTAAAAGAGACAATTTTCATAATCAATTCGGCATTTCATTATAGTATAACCCACTAAAAGAGTAAGCTTTCATAAACATTTTATCATTTTACAACCTATAGATTAGAAATGAGTTTCATAAACATCTTATCATCATAAAAATCTGCACTTATAGAATAAATAATAATGGTATCCTTGGGTCATAAAAAATATAAAAAATTAATTGAAAAGAAAAATTTAAAATTATAAATATATAAATAAAAATCAATTAAACCATTTGTTTATGAAAATAATCATTCATCATTTATAATGTTTTTTTAAAACATTATAAAAATATATTTTTATAGTGAAATAATTTACATAAAATCTAAAAATATCCAAAATATTAATGAAATTAATTTTCATGTTAAATATATTTTAAAAAATATAAGGAGATATTGAAATCATTTTATTATTATGATAGTGATAAACACAATATCTATTATTCATGTTACCAACAAAAATTATTTTCACATATTTGGTAATACACAAATTTGGAATATTCAAATAATTATATAATGATTACATTCAAAAGAATTAAACTATAAAACAAGTATAATAATATGCCAATTATATAATTTTAATAATTTTATAAATATTTTGGAAAAAATATTTTCATAAAAATGGTTTTTTAGAAAAAGGTTTGTACCGAAAGGATTATTTTCACTAAAAATGTTGTCACTAAATGGTTGCTTCATGATCTCAATGTATATTTAACTATTGAATCATTTAATGTTGTCTTATGTGTTACTATTCAATATTCTATAGGGTGGAAGTAAGAGTATAAATCTTGACTATGCCTCCATCAACCCCCATTTGACCATCATTGGAATCATCTTGGCTGTCTATATGCGGACTACATATAAATTGTACATTACCATAATTACTTCAATAAATTATCAGTCCAGATAGGTTTGAATATTTTATGTAATACCATTTCCCCTTGGTTAAATTTGATTTTATTTTGAACTCAAATTTAGTTAGATGGTTTATATTTACTTTTTATGGAGCTTATAGAGGAAGTCCTATATATACAGGATTTTGGGCTATTTTTAGATATCATAATGAATATTTAATGATATAGCTTTATAGACCCTATGGTATTTATAGTTCTTTATATGTTTATATGATTTTTTTGATAAAATCAGTGGTCATATATAAACAAATGAGAGGGATTAATTTATGGTTCTAATGGGATTCAATATCTGTTTTGTGGTCTATTGGATCTGTTAAAATTCTTATATACGGAAATTGATTTAAATATGAATAAAATTCATATGAAATATCTCCCCAATGAATTACATCATCAAACAATTTTAATATGAATATATGTCTATTTATGATGGTCAGTTAAACAAAGTGGTGATTGTTGATGCCTACATCTTTTCTGATACCCTCATTGTTGAGTTGGCACCACTTTTTCATAGATAGAAATGTAAAATTCATATCATTACACATCTGAGTAAATAAATTGGAAAAAATTAATTCTCATGAATCAAAAATAAGATATGGATAGTTATTATTTTTAGAAATATGGGTCATAATATTCTATAAATGTAATCATAATTTTAAACAAACATTATAATTGATGATATTTTAACATTAAATATATTCCACTTCGTTTTCTTTGTTACATAAGACACCTCATGGTATAACATATAATGACATAAAAAATATCATGATGATATATAAATTAATTACATTACATGTCAAATGGTTTGTATATAAACATCGAAAATGAAAATTGGTTCACAATATAACATCTGACTAAAAAAAGCATGTTGAGACAAAAAATAAGTTACCATTTTTTAACATTTAAACTGTAAACCAAGTGAATGATACATCCCCCAATGGGCATGTGAAAAAAAAATTAAAGATAAAAATCATAAAATACATTCATGGTATAAATATATATACCACATAAAGTAAATAGGTGGAAAGTAGGATATGTGTCTCTCAAAAGGAAAAAGAGAGACATAAATTACATACCGTTATTATTGACAACTGACATACCCATTAGAGATAACTATATAAAAAATATATATTTATTATACATATATTTGAGAAAATAACATAAATATATCAAACCATATATGAGTTAATTAGGTCTATTAATTACCAACTTATTAACAATTTGATGTTAAAGTAATGTTTCAGGTTATAACAGGTTTGTTTTTCGTATATGATTGGAATTGTTATTATTGGTCCACAGAAATTAATCATTGTAAAATAATCAACATAGTTATATTAATTACATAAGATTCATATTTCTACATGATTTATTCTTTTAATACCAATCATGAAATTTTTTTATAGAAATTTAGTTTGTCATAGTCCTAGAGACGTTAGGATATACGTACGCATGAGTAACATTTAAATTTTTCAATGATCATTCTGAGAAATATTAAATTCAAAAATAATCCTCAAATAATGATAATAATATCACAAATATAATATTAATTATTTAAATATGTGTATAAATTTCATCGATGTTGTTTGGTGATTAAGAGTGAGTCACATCACTTCTAAATGGTGGTAGTCCACCTTTACAAGAATGAAAGTATAATCTTTCACATAGTGAAATTATAAGAAGTAAAATACTATATTATATTTTAAGAATGATAATAATTCCATGATAATTATAGTTATTTCATGTATATCATACATATTCATTAACAATATCATAATTATCATCCATGAAAATATTTATTGAAAATTAATAACATCTCTTCCCAAGGAGGTAGTCTTTCGTACAACCGAATGACATTATAGTATCCTCTATCAAATAATATTTTAAAATGTATATATAATATATTGAATCTAGAGTTATATTAATTTTATAAATATAATATATATGTACCATATATACATCATCATAACCAATAATGTGTAGTGGTAGTTTAAAATTAAATGACATTAGTTCAGGTGGTGGTAGTCCACCATGCAAACGAATAATAATGTTGTAACCCATTTGTTGAAAATGAAAATTGATATAGTAAATTACTGTAACATAAAAAATTTAAATATACAGAATATTCTATGGTTTTAATATCATAATATAATATAAAAATTATAGTGGGTTGATGATGAAAAATAAATTAAAACACTTGTTGAGGAATGTTACTTCTTCTTCAGGTATCCTCCATAGGTTTGATCCAAAATTCATCCTATGATGATTTTTTTCCAAATAATTAATATAGGAAGATATTGTGGAATTTTCTAACTAATTTTTGTATTTAATTCTCAAATGAATTTTTTTTATGGTGTGAATAGGAGAAGATGAGGGGAGGGATTTAATAATTGGATGAGTGAATCACAAATAATTGTTTTAAAAAAAATATCCACCCACTTTTTTCATGTTACAGGGATCCCATAATAGAATATTCTTGACAATAGAAGTGATATTATCTAAATATTTACATAAATTAATTTTTTACAACGTTTTAGGTTATTTTTTACCCTAATATTTTATATTTAACCCCAAGTAATCCCATTTTAACTTAAAAATGGTAATTAATTTTTACTATTTTCAATATTCATTTAGGTGGAAAAATTATGTTAAAATTATTAAATAATAATAATTATGATTATTACGAATAGGGAATCCATTTTTCAAATTATATTCACAAGAGAGGTAAATTTTAATTCATAATTAACAGTGAGACGTGATGAGAAAGCTGGGTTTTAAAGAGAAAATGTTCAAAGGTTTACTAAGATTTTGTATCAAAATTAAATATTTAAATAAATAAAATGAAATAAATTGGTTTATTGAATGTATAATTGAGTTGATTTTACTTTTAATCCACTCTAAAAAATAATTTAAATTTTTAAATAAAATAAAAAATAATATAGAATTCATTTAAAATTTATTATTTTTCAATATAGATCAATAAAATATTATTTTAAAAAAATGAAAAAAATTTACCCAAATTTGATTCTGATATTATAATTTAAAAAATAAAATTTAAATATTCAAATAAATTTTCCAAAATTTGTATAATTTGGTTTGAAAATAACGACTCCAAAAGAGACAACATTTATTAAAAAACACAGTTGTAAGTATAAAATGGGATTTATTTTCCAATCATGTATATAAAACAGAGAATATAAATGTTAAAAATAAGATTGTATATATATTATATAAATTTAATTAAAAATATTCACGAAAATTTATTGATATAATTTTTTGAGGTTAAATGTTTTTTTCTATAAAAATATTTTTTCTGTAAATGATCTATTTTATTTTCAAAAGGTTTTTTCCATTTTTAATTAAAATTTGAGTAATAAATCATTATATTTAAACATGTAAACCATATATTTTACTAATATTTTTAATCATATTCTTACATTCCATTCAATGGTATAACTGATAATTATCATATCAAAAAATATTTTTTTAATAGTATGTGACATTTCTTTTAAACAAAATGTTGTCTGTAATTTAAGATAAAATCAGTATTTTGTGTAACATAATACAAGCATTGTGTTACATGTAATAGATAGTAAACACATTTTTTCATGTATCAGAATGCGAACTAATTTTTTCATGTAACACAAGTTAAACTTACTGTTTTTGGTAACTCAAAATATAGAAATGAATTGATTTTTTTGATAAAATGAATTTCACAAAATCTCATGGTGTAACATTCTACCCACTAATAATAATTTCTCCCTAAAAATATATCACATTAGTACCAAAAAATTAAGATTCATATGCCTCATTTTTTCCTTGGTGTCCCATGTAGCTTCCTCGAGTTAGTGGTTTCACCACAAAACATTGTCCAAGTGAGTGGTATTGATTCATAGATCAATATATATTAAATATAGAATATCAACATGTAATTCTTCAAAAGAAACTCCATCCTCCAATGGTATGACCTCTTAGTACAGTCTATTTTAAGGACCATTTATTTACTTCCTTAAGAGTTATATATGAAACACACCATAAACATGAGAGAGTATTAGTGGTAGAAACAAAAAATATATGGTTGTCCCAATATGATCATGTATTTTGATGGGACTTATATATGTATATGTATTAGTTTTATCTCCTTCCTTCTTTGAATAAATTCATTGAAATACTTCCCACAATCTTCAAATTCTAGATCTATTCTACAATTATTAGCAAGAACATTATGTAAACTTTTTATGGTACTTCCATGTCACTAAATTGAAATGAACATCACTATCATCTCATCACCATGATCATGTCCCAATAGAAATATTTTCATTCTTGTGCGTATAAATGACTTTATAAAGGGACATATAAAATCATGATAGAAATATACATTTAAGGGAAATAAACTATATGAAGGTGTGATCCCAAACTCATTTTAAATCCATTGAACAAGATCTTAACATATCCTTCGGGACATGAATTTTTCTTAAAGGGATGAAAATCAACTATGTTAAATGAAATTATTGGTGAATTTAAAACAAAATTGAGGTATTCTTCACATCTCAATTAGATAATATTTAATGTGGTACTCCACACAACTATACATCTTTATTAATTTATATCCTGTAAAATATATACCAAGATAAGAATTCTATGATATAGAAAATGTGTGAAGAAGTTGAAGGATGATGAAATATAACCCATGCAGAATTATTACCTTTATATATTTCAGGGATTAGGATGATAAACCATGTTATGATGTCTTCCCATTTCTATTTTGTTTTGGATAATGGTCGTATAATAAATCTAGACATGTGTCTATTATCCTTTCATTTTTGCATAACTCATCACAAATACACAGTAATGACTCTATTTATGTTTCATTTACATAATTAATCTTCCATATATGAATGTGGTATGGGATATTACCTTACTTCCCATCTGTTTTGAGTTTATGCCCCATGACCTTTCTAAATGAAGCAAGTTATCATCCCATTTGCGGGTTATAATTTCTAGTGTCCGTATATTAATAAAAATGTTTTGATATTTCAATAAACCATATTAACCATAACAGCAAATATAAGGTAAATCATAATTTATTTCAATACCTTTAATCATATGTATATAAAAATGAATTCTTTTCCAAAACTAACCAGTTTTATTACTATAAATTTCTAATAAAATAACCTTAATCTTGATAAAGACTAATCATTTAGAACCACGTGATGTGTTTAGAAGAATTTAAACTTATGATCAAACTAAAACATAAAAATATATGAAAGAATCCAAAACAATTAATTTAATCATACATTGAGACATATATGCTTCAATAATAACATAATACATAGAAATTTCCTGATTCTGACGACTAAAATAACTTTCGGAAAATACATATACAATGTAATCCTTAAATCCCAATTCATAAATAATTTAATACATTCACTTCATTTATTGTAATGGAATATTTACTCTCATGTATTGTGTGGTATTTATTTTTTTATGGCATTAATTTGGATAATTCAAATGTACCAAACATATATTACAGTGAACTCCTCGAAATTTATTCAATATATGAAATTATTTTCCACATGGATATCATCTTCCCCTCTACATGAGATATTGTTATATGTTCTTATTCTCACGTACTTGAAATTTAGTGACCTAAATCTTTATTATTTTCGGTTCATTACCATACAAAAATTAATAAATGTTCATATTCAACTTATTTGATACTTTTGGAATCACATCTAAGTTCAAATTGGTATCCACAAATCATGAAATATGATTATGAATAATAACTATATAAATATCCACTATCATTATCAAATTTAGTTTCACATAGTAACTAAATATTCCATCATATTTAGTTTTAACCATATTATGTATGGTTCAATCCACTAGATAAAACCAAAAATCATAGTCTATGTAACACTATTCAATATATGGGATGATCATGAAAACAACTTATATAATGTCAATATCGGGAAACAATTACTTTTAATCTATGATACATTATTCTTATCCAATTCCATTAATAGTAATCATCTATTTAAACCCATCATTATGGATCATAAATTGTTTTTTTTCAAATATTATCCCCCGACTGTTTCAAACTAGATGTGTATCAATGCATGTTGTTGTGTACTATGTGATAATTGTATCAAGCTCAATGCACCCTTTTCATAGCTATATCCCCTATGTATATCTGTACGAATTCAAAATCCACTTTTAGTATCAAAATATGGATGTAATTTCTTGGAAACCACTTTTTCTTTTCATTTACAAAATTCTAGGATGTGTTCATAAACATTGACTCATCCTTAGACTTACCCATAGAGATATTCGAATATATATATCCTTAGAAATTACCCATGTATTTCTCTATGGTATTATAATCGTAATTTATAATTTTTATATAAAAATTTCCTTTGATGACTCCTATGGTGAACCAAACATATCATACATTGATATTATATAATTTTAGGTGAATATCCATTATATGAAATAACCACACACCAAAGGACTATAATAGATTAGAGCCTTGGGAATTGTGGAACTCTATTTATAATCTATTGAATGATATTCATTGTTTCCCAAAAGTTTCTTCTAATTTAGTACACATCATAGACATACCCTATATTAAACCGATAATCATAATATTTGTAATAGAAAATTAAGAATTTATGGGCTCATATGTTTATTAATGGTAAAGAAGGGAAATATGATAACATAATATTAGCATAAGTGGACAATAATGTTGTAATAATATATGAAAAATACACCCTTCCTATAAAATATAAAAATCTTGAGTCATGAAATAAATAAGAAAAACTCATAAGACATGAATAACATTGAAATCAATAAACATTAGTCATTAGAGCATAACATTAGCATAATATAGATAATTTTGGCATAGTGTTATGCATAAAAAATCATTTTCATTATAGTCAAGGAATATTTCCAAACTTTTTAGGCATTCCATGGATAGTTACACCTCCTGGGTGGGACAGAACACCATCTCAAGTGGCATACAATTTCTCATTTTGAAATGGTTTCACTCAAAAAACGATCTTGGTAGTTAAGGCTCACTCCCAAGACTACCACAGTGGAAAAATTCACCTAGTGAAATCTGTTAAATCCCCATTCCAACCCTATTTATATCCAAACATATAAATATATATGAAATAAATTAGAGGGATATAACAACCCCAACACCAGTAGCCTAGAGTTGGTGTACATTTTATTATAATTTCATAGATACAAGAGATCACATCACAAAGGATCGATTAGTTTAGTAGTCCTGAAGAAAATAGATACATAAATCATCCATTATTATGTTAGTAATGAATATTATTACATAACAAAATAAAATAAACTATTTCATGGAATGTATTTAGATATTTCATCTTCACAACCAGGGGATGGTGAAAAAATAATAGTGTGAGATCAAACACTCGTTAAGTGTCATATGAAATAAAAATAACTATAGAAAATTCAATAAGGCATAGATATTAGGGAAAAGTAAATAATCTGAAAAACACATGCCATTAATAAATACGGAATGAAAATGAATTCATATATTTTTCAATAGTGAAAATATCCTAGAAAATTATAACTAAATGCTGTATGAAAAGGATTTTTAATTTTTTTAAATCATGTATCATTCACATGAACCATTATATCATGAAGATGTTTTATGTCTATGTGTAAAAACCAATCTGATTCTTCTTAGAAACAAATATGAAGGGTTTTCTCAAACCATTTTTTCCCATGAGACAAGTTGATTCCTCAAGGAACTAAATATAAATGTTCCACCCATATCACTATATGACCAAATAATTATTCATATATGCATTCAATTCAACAACATTCAATGAAACAACCTATTGTGAAAATGGAATATGGATAAGACAATAATTACATCCATGAAACATGAAATATGGATATATGTTAAAATAATCAATGAATGTTGATTATAAATAAAATGGTAGAATTTAGACACAACAAAAAAAATTATTATGTGGTTAACAATACATAAATGATGATTAATTATTTCCAACTAAAATGAAAAACATGTGAAATTTTTTCTTAAGAATTTGAAGAAATGAGCCTATTTAGTGCTATTTAATAGAAAATATTAATGTGACTTAATAAAGGAAAAAGGATTAACTTTTTCCCTAAAACTAGAAATTAATTAAGATTGCTTTCCATAAAAAATTGTGATTTTAGAAAAATATTATTGGCATAAAATAGTTTATGGTGTATACAATAAAATGTGTATGAAATGAGAATGTTCCATTAAATCGAGATGGCTTATCAGAATGAATATAAAAGAGAACATTATAATAAATATATTTCCCCATAAACTAAGTAATTATTGAGATAGGTAAATAATTTTGGAAGAAAAATAATTTAGTATAAAAATAGAAGTATTAATAGTAATATTGGGTTAATGATAGATAATGTGCAATGTGAGGAAAAAATTGACGTTTTGGGAGAATTCAATAACTTATGAGTGAAAGTGTTTTGTACTTTCTATAATTATCCTAGATAATGAAATTATATACCTTATTAATTTATATCAAAACAACTTATGTATTTATTTGATTTATTATATTTTTTTTAAGTTAATTTATGGCCCTTTGTATAAGTCACGAGATTCATTTTTGTTGCCTTGTTGTGTTTGTTTCCTTGGTTTTCATGATTGGTTCACCTGGGTATATTAATGGAATTTCATGTAAAAATGGGATTAATTCTCCAAATTTGAAATTATTTGTTATTAATAAACATATATAATATTAAATGTTTTAATGCTTTATTATTTCCCTTATATGATGATATATAATTAGAAAACCCATTAAATATGGATGTTACTATATTTTGGGGAATTGTTGATTACCACAAAATAGTTTAGTTTTGATAATTAATAATATATGTATATATATAATGCATCAAAAAAATTATACGACATATAATATATAGAATAAAATTTTATTTAACCATAATAATTGTTTTATGATCACCCTGGAAGGTGGTAATGGATAATGAAAATGAGTTGTCCGCGATGGCGGTTAATCGGCATATTATGGACGATATTTTCATTTTTATAGTAAAAGGGAGAGGAGAAGGGACTTTATGATCTATTTTCCATTGAAATAATAATATTCATGTTTATATAAGATACTAGAGATATGAATGGTGTTTGGATAGATGATATGGGGAGAGTATATGAAAAAGAAATTAAAATGATAATAAATAAATCGAAATTTGAGTTTAGCTCTGGAATTATTCTCCTTGAGAACATGTTTTGGGAAAATGGTTTTTACCTTTGTTTTAGAAAAACCTCATAGAAGTTATAAGGAGTCCTCGAAATGGTATTGGGTATAAATTTTATAATTTTTAAATTTTTACGTGGTGTGATGAGTTGTTTTGGTGAGCGGTGCTATTTATTGGGGCAGAGTGTCGTGTTTTTTTGATTATTTTATTAATTAGTATATCATTTTCTCATAAGAAAATAAATAGCAACTATTCCGTGAATAAATATATTAATAATAGATAGAAATTTCCAGATCGTGGTGCATACATCATTTACGACTTAATGAATACTGAACTTTACTTATAATGTATATATATTGTTAATTAATATATTTCACTATTCAAAAGAAATTCAACTACTATAGAAAAATCCCAAAAACTATCCTTAAACAATTTTTTATGTGTATAATTTGATAATGAAATCCAATTTATTACAATGTTTTTCGAAATACGATAAATTTAATTTTAAATTACAATCATCATTTATTTGGAAGATAAAAACTTTAATATTATAAATGATTTTACAAAAGTTCTCAAAATTAAATAAGGCATCATAAAATTATCTTGTAATCAGAAGACCCAAAAATATTAATTTTTTTTTAAAAAGTATGAAAATAAAATTTCTTTGAAAACATTATTTTAATTATAATTTTTAAAAAATATATATATTTATTAAAAATTATCAACACATAATTAATTGTTTATAAAAAATTTATTTACTTATACTAAAACATAATTTAATCATATTAAAATTTATAATATGACAAAATTTTGTTTATAACATCCTTGGTGAGGTTATTATTGTAATGATCACATTAATATTCGTAACGGTCACATAAATATTCCAACGATAACCATACTATTTAACAATATATTAATGATCATTTATGCTCGGTTATGTGTGTATCATGAGCTATTTATTTAATAAGATATAATATAGGAAAATATATTGATGTTATAAGGGAGATATAGGTCTCACCAACCTTTTTTATAACATTACCACTATCATTGTTTTTAATGTAATCACAGTCCTTTGTTATAATATAACCATCGTGACATAATGAAAATCATATGTATGTGTGCCACAGGATAATATATAATGCACCATAACATTACCTATTAAATTTATTATTTTTAATAAACATTTAATCATATCACATTCTACGTAGAAGAGATAGGTTTCATAACAATTTCAGAATTTCATCACAAAATTGCCCATGAAACGCAATGGGTTTCATGAAACATTTATGGTGGTATGACACATGGAAGAGAAATAGGTTTCATAGACATATTTTCATCATAGAAATAAACCATTCTGATAAATAATAAAGATTTTATCCTTGCTTCTTATCCAATAAATATAATATGTTTCATCAAAGGAAGTCATCTTAGATGTAGAATGATTTTGAAAGATAAATAACTGGAAACATTTCATAGGGAAGACAAATTTTCATTGAAAATAAATTCATAAAACTAAAAATTGAAAAACAAATTAACGTAATTTTTTGTCAAGTAAATGAGAAATTATAATGAAATTTTTAAGAATCATTTAAATAATTTCATAAAAAAATGTACTTTCAACTATGAAAAACACTCTTTAAAACATTTTTAATATACAATTTTTACATTGAAATATTTTAGGAAAAATATAAAATTTCCGCAATTATTTAATATACAGTTTTATATGAAATGAAATTTGAATATTTTTATGTGAATCTTGAATTATATTCATTATTATTACTATGAGAAATAATTAGCTTGTTGTGCATGTTAAAACATTTTTTGTTCAAATTTTTGGAAAAAGAAAAATTGGCATTGTATGGAAAACATCATGGCGATTCCATTAAAAAAATTGTAAACAGTAAAACATGGGTAAAAATTTCTAGAAAATAAATTTTAATAATTCAAAAAACACTTCAGAAATTTTTTTCATGAAAACATTGTTTTTTAGGAAAAATGGTTTTCCACCAAAAAAATGACTTATTTTGAAAACATTCATTTTGAACACTTGATATTGTAAAGAGAGGAAAATAAAGGCATGAAATTTATTATAATGACATAATAATAGAAAAATAAAATTCACAAGTTTCTTGAAAGATATTTCAAAAAATTCATTCAACGAAAACATAATAATAAATAATCATTATAAATGATGATATTGTATCAAAAAATCATTACCACATTTTGTATATTAGAAATATAACCCCATGAAGGAATAAAATAATATGTTACATAAAATATCATGATGATAAATAAATTAATGATATTCCATTTAAAAGTGATTTTATATACACCATAAAAATATTATAGGTTCATTACATAACATAATTTTTTATGGAAAGAAAAGTTGAAAAACAATGTATTAATGATTTGGAAACTTTTGAACTCTATACAAATTGAAAAAGTGATACTATAATTTTTTTTAACATCATATAATGTTCAAAATAATAATCATAAATCACATTCATTTTCATTAGATAAAAAACATAAAAAATATGTTTTGAATATGGCTTGTGTCTCAGACATGTAAATGTGAGATGAAAATCCCATACCACAAGTCTCAACATAACAAATACTCATTCAAAACTCCAATTTGATAAAAATATAAATAGTATACATCAAATAAATAACCAAAAATACATATCCCATGCCATATATTATTTAATGCCTCCATTTATATTCCATTTAATAATAGTTCCATGTTAAATTTACATTTCGTGTAATAACCTCTTTGTTTTTCATATATTTATTTATTTATTATTTTCATTCTTCTTAATTTTATTTTGGATCCATAAAATATATAATAATAATAATAATAATGAAATTTATATAATATTTATACAGAAATTATACATTTAATATCAATCGTGAACTATAGTTTTGAGAAATGAAGTATGTTGTAGTCATGGATATGGTAGGTCGTACGTCCTCAAGACTAATGTTTCTATTTTTTCAACAATCATTATGGAAATGGGGTAAGTTATATCTTATCATTACATAATTATAATAATACTATGACTAATATATTATTAATATAAATTTACCTATACATATCAACCATGTGGTGTGGTGATGAGAAGTGAGTCACATCATGTCGTGAATGTGGAAGACAACACAGTCACGATAGACGTTAAAATATTTTATTGAGTGAAATGGTAATAAATAAAATGTTATATTATTATTTGATAAGGATAAATATAAAATTAATATAATAATTATGTCATCATATCACATATATTAATTATTATTATCCTTATTATATTACATTTGATGTGTTTGTCAAAAGAAATATCATCACTTCATGAGGAGGAAGTCTACCATACTGATGAACGACCTTATCATATCCTAAACAGAATGGAAAATAAAAAAGGTGTATATGGTATAATGACTTCACATGTATGATAATTTCTTAAATATTATATATATAAATTATATCCTTCAACATACCTAACTATGATATGTTTTAATAGAAATACTAATGTCATTTGTTCTTACGATGATAGTCCACCATACAGACAATCAATGATTTTATAACCCATTTGACGGAAGTGGATATGGTTTTAGGTCATTAACATAACATAATTGAATCCAAATACGTGTAAGGTACTGAGTTTGTTATATCATAATGGTACAATAATAATAAAATGAGCAAGAGGAAGAAAGAAAACAAAAATTCTCATTTATGAATGATACCTCTTCTTTAGGTATCCTCTTTAGGTTTTCTCTAAAATAAAATCTAGTTTGGATTTATATTTAAAATAAGAAATATAATATGAGAAGAATGTTAGTGGGAAATGATTTGGGAAGGTATCGTTTTGAAATGAATACCTTTATTACAAATTAATTTATTATTTATTACATAAAGGAACAGATAATATAACACAGATGATCGATAATTTTATTTTCTTTGTGTAATTAGGTACAATACATAAATACATAAAATAGGGGGAAAATATCCATTATTTAAAACCTCCTTAACCAGACCATTATATTACATCTTAATAAAATATTATATGGGATAACATTGGTACATACTGTAACACCCCGAGATTTTATGAGATATATTATTTTTAATTTCTTTGATGTCTTCTATTATACAAAACACCAAGATTATCTTGTACTATACGCAACACCGTATTAGATTTTAGTATACACAACACTATTGTTGGATTGCGTTATACACAATTTCAAGTACGTTTTGTGGAAATTATTCTACCAACATTATGTATATACTTTGAAATATGTTTTGATTATGTTATATGAAACACCGAACATAGCTTTCACTACATGCATCCCCAACTTGACTTGCATTAGACGCAATCAAGACCTTCTTCGATAACATGTGTAATACGCAATAATGAGTTTCACTAAACAAGATATTATTATAATATTATTATGAACTAGCCGTTATGAATAGTAATACCAACTTTTTGAAATTTTATAACTTTTATCTTTCAAAATGGAATTCTTTTTTGGATTCGGAATATCAAAATTATCATAGGGTGAATTTTTGTTATTTTTTTGGAAAACTTTTAATTTTTGATGAATAGTGAAAAAACTAGGATACTATTTAAAAACCGACATTTTATTTAAATAATTTTTTATTTTATTTAAATTTATTTTAGGTCAAAATTGATACATAAAAGATATATAAGTTCAATGTAATTCATTTGAGTCAATTTATAAAAAATTTAGATATATAAAAATTTTATAGAACTTTTCACCACATTTTACCCCCCTCCTAGGAGAAATAGAAAATTTAAATAAAACTTAATTTTACTGCTTATGGGAGTGGAATTTAAAAAATCCGAAAGACACGGTTAATATCAACAGGTAAAATCTGGTTCAATCAGATAAAAATAATTTTTGTTGAATAGTAAATTTTTACGTTTTTTTACCATGGTTCAAAGTAAATATCGTAATTAAGGGTAAAAATGATATTATTATTACCCTAAAACATGTCATATTTCTATTTTATAAGTGTAATTTGACCCAAAACAACCTTAGGAATAAAATATTACCTATTAGGTCCACTTGGATTAAATGAGGACACTTATTATTATTTTATTTAAAGAAGAGTTAAAATAGTTAAATTCAATGTTTAATAACAAAATCATTTTTAATATAGGGATACACATGAGATAAACTTGTCAATAAATATTAATTATAAAGCTAAAAATATTTCCTACATAATGGTAGCTTATTTATTATTTTTTAAAAATAAATATTTTAATTTATTTAAGACACAATGATGATGCAGTTATTAAATTATTAATAAAATATTAACATTATTGATGTTATAAATACCCAAATAAATATAATTTTATACTTTTTATGAATTCCACTAATTCTATAGGTTAATATTACATGTTATAATTGATTAAATTAACTTTTTTCGAAATAATCATGTTGTTTTGATTTTCAAAAAAATCAATTACCAAATAGTGTCAAAATTGACATAAAATAGTTTTAAAAAGAAATATTATCTTATTAATAGATATTATATTCCTAAAATTCTAATGTTCGGACAAATGAATTAGATAAGGTTATATATATTGATAATTAACCACTTGGGATTCGATTGGCTTGTTATTGTAATCTTATTAACCATATAGTGTAAGAAAACAAGAAGACACTGTAAAAGTTAAATTATTTAACTTAGAGTTAAATATAAATGATAAAGTTAAAATAGTTACCTAAATTTGTATAAAACCTATTGGTTGACATGATTTCGACCCATACCCACTTTAGTTTTAAATAAATCAATTTGGAGCTATTATAAACTGTATATGCCTTTATTATAAAATAATATTTTGTGTTTTTCCAAAGGTGCCCCTCTCCTCCATTATAAAAGGGCACCCCTTCCCTCTTCTTTTCACACACTTTTGATCCTCGAAGCTCTGCCAACCCCTGAAAATTCATATTTTAAACCTCTCTAGTTATATCATAGTGGTTCTGGTATTCTCAAAAGACTATCTCTTGTGCCGTAATAAAAAGTATAAAGGATGTGCGTCGAGGAAGAGGTAATCTCTTCTACCGACTCTTTCAAGTTTCTTTCTTTTTATACTTCCTATTATTTAGTTGTTTAATTATAATGTAATAACATCAGTATTAATTATATACTTATATGTTATTATAAATATGAAACAACACTATTTCAAATTCTATCAATCTTACAGAAAACAAAATCACCGTTCGTGCGTACGTATGGAATTCGGTCTCCACGCCGTGGTGTAATCAGTTTTTCCACCCCCACCTTACTAGGATGGGTATAATGGTGTAAAGAATAACTATATATGATTATTATAACATCATTATGATTCTAATATATTATATCATCCACTCCAATTCCATTCAATAAATATGGGAATGATATCATCGCTCGTGTGTACGTACAGATTACCGTCTCCACGATGCGATGAGATTCATTTTCCATGTTAACAATTCAAGAATGATTATAAAGTATATATAATAATTAATCATGAAATATATGACATAATAATTCTACTGGATTTATGTTTATATATATGTATTTCATCTACTTAATTCCATTCAATTCAATAAGGAAACGAAAAACAACGTTCACGCGTACATACGACCTACCGTCTCCATGAACGGTGTATTTCATTCCATTTATCAATCTATTATATATATGTATATTCTAAAAATATATTATATATAAATCCTATTTTATATTCTGGAATTAAGTAATCATGATCTCTGTAATCATATTAATAATTACAAGTCAAAACACGGACGATAAATGGAACGATTTTACCCAAAAAGTTGCTTTAACCTGGAATTGACAAATGAACGGATAATATATAGTCATAAGTGAATCATATATTATATCATAAATATTGGTATGGTTTTGTTACAAGTTATTAATATTTTTAAACCCACTATACTGGAGTCTCGGACACATACGTAAAAAATCGTACATAAAGTAAGAGAAAATTTTTCAATCTCATTTTTATTCGAGATTGCTTATACATAAGTATTTACTAGGGTTATATTTTTCATCCATGTCCATAAATTTTTTTTCATAAAGTGTCTAATATTATTCCATGTATGTCTAAAGTCATGATTACCCTTATTAGACTTTTACTTTGTGTTATGGATGAAATCTATCTTTTGTTTACCAAACAAGGTACTTTTTGACTTTTTTAGGAAAAAGTATGAGAATAATGTTTCTTAACTTATACGGAATGAAAGGATTTTTATGGTTTCAAATTTCCATATTTTCATGAAGTTTAATCTACTATATTTCCTTAATATTTTCAACAAAATCCTTTTCTTTTAAAATTGCATGGAATTTTGTGAAAAGAAAATGATTTTGAAGAAGAAAGGGTATTATCCTCAAGAATTTTTTTCAAGTGTTTTCCATCTAAGATGACATTATTTCATATGTTTTTGATTCATGTATATTGTCTCTATGATTTACATGGGTTCACTTTTCTTATGATGAAATGATATCCATTTGTTGTATATGGATTATGTTATGATGGGATGATGTTTATGAACCCAATTTCACTCTTTGGGTTATGATAAATGATTTATGTTTATTTTGTGGCACAAGTAAGAAAGATTTAATAATTAGATGGGTGGGACCTATATCTCCCTCTAATGAATTGGGTTAATATTTATATCTCATGATATAGACATGGATGGAATAATAAGTTAATTTGGTTCAGTGATACATTACTGGAACGCGGAGTGAACTCGATTCAGAAAGGGACTTTGTCCACTAAGATGGTATTGGATGCAATGCCTTGGCTACTATTGAAATCGTAACATGTTCTTAATGGTTTCAACAATTACATGTTTTATTCCCATGCTATTTTATCATGATTGATGATCTATTATGATCTATGCCTTACGTACTGCCATGTTTTCTGTCATTGCTCAATATTTTGATGTTTAAATATTATGTTCATGTTTTTTAAGTTCAAATGTATATGATTTGTTTTATTTTATCCATGCTTACCCTTACTGAGCATTTCAGCTCATCCTTTTAATGTTTTATTTTCCCTAGTATATAAAGAATTGTTTTAGGTAAGAAAAATAGGAATATCTTTATTGGAGATGTTGAACATCTTTCACCAATATTAGAAGGTTGTATTACGAGTTTCCAAAGACACTAAACTATTTTTGTCCTCTGGTGTTTGTTTTTGTTATGTATTAGATATTCCACAAAAGTAATGTAATTTCTATTTACGTCATGATTTGGGTCTCTATAGTGGGTATCAGAGGCAAAGGAGGTAGAAATGAATCTGATCCTTGGGAACTCTCACATGTGAGCTTTGGAAGAAGCATGGATCTCTGCCCAAGGGCTTCATGAGGAAATGGCGGCCACTGGGTATGGTGGTGTGTACGGCCCAGGGGGTGTATCCGCCCATGGAGTGCCCAGATAGGTATCAATTGTAGTCCACTTGATGTAATTCCAAACCGTTATCGTTGGTATCAGAGGAAAGTTTTAGTTAACCTTTGGAAACTAGGATGCTAAAAAATTAGTGATATCCATAGATATATTTCTACGTTATGTCTAGGGATGTCTCTAAGGGTAAGTATAAGTATAGATTATAGTCCTAGAATTACGGTATCAATATTAGGACGAACCCTAAGATGTTATATATTCAATGTACTCCCCCTTTATTATGTTGTTTTCCCTAACATGATTTTTGCCTCTCACACTATTCTTTTTGGGTTTTAGACAATGGTTGAAACCCGATTGAACCATGTTGATCAATGTAGTGGAAAATGAAATTATTTTCTTTCAGAACAACCAATGTTATGGGAGATGGGGTGAAAAATATTATTTCTATACTTACACAAGCTATGAATCATTCTGGACATCAAAATGAGCAGAGAAAGGAACAATATTCTATTGAGTCCTTCATGGGGAAACTCCCACCTTCTATCAGGGGGCCTTCTGATCCACATGTTGTTGAAAAATGGATCAGTACCATTGAAAAGATATTTTCCATACATCGCTATTTAGAACATGAAAATTTCATTCTCGCTATTTAACATTTTGAAGGTGAAGCAGATCAATGGTGGACTCTAATTAAGAATACGAGGCCTCAAGATGAAATTGAATCCATGGAATGGGATGAGTTCAAGAAATTATTTTTCAATAAGTATTTCCATTGTATTCTTCGAACAAAGTTGTAAAAGGATTTCCTTGAGATTAAGAAAAAGTATGATGAATCTCTAGGTATATACGAAGCGAATTATACAAGGCTTGCAAGGTATCCATCTGGATTTATCATTCAACCTGAAAGTAAAGTTGATCGATTCTTCAGTGTCTTAAAACCAAGTCTCCAAAGGGAATTAGCTATAAGAGAATTCAGTAGCTATGAAGAAATTTTGCGTTGTTCTATCAAGGTAGAAATGTAAGTTGGTGTTACATATCCATCTCATGGTTTTGACAAGAAACGAATAATGGAGTTCAAGGAGAAATCTCATAATAATGGTGAAATGAAGATGAATGTTTCTTTATGCTCAATGTGTGGAAAGAAGCATGGTGTAAATTGTCTTAAAGGGAATAGAAAATGATTAAAGTGTGGAAAAGAAGTTCGTCGAGCAGTTTAGTGTCGAAGTAATGGAAAAAGGGTTTCTAATGATGTGAATAATGAAAAGACTGCAGAGAACGCACCACCAAAACTACAATGCTTCATGTGCAAGGAAATGGGGAATTATGCTAATCAATTCCCTAATACAAGGGTTAATGATGATCAACATGAGAAACATCTTAAGGCAAAGGATAAATGGAATTCACATGCGATCACTATTTGTGATGTTGAGTATGACAATGATGTTGTATAATGATTAAGTGTTTATGTAATGGGATTTCAAAATAGTATCATGGAATCTCATTTATGGCATCGTGGAATTGTGGAATAACTATGTATTGGTTTTCAATAATTATATGGTACCAGTAACCATGAAAAGTGATTGAAATATTTTTGGAAAGAAGATGATATTCACATAATGAAGTGATAAAGAAAAAACTGAAATTAGCTCATGAATGATATAAGGACAATGTTATATCATCGATGGAGTATATAGAAATTTGTGGATTTTGGTACGTGGAAAGTGTTAAATTTTGACAGCATTGATGTTTTCACTAAGGGTTAATTGGTATTCATTTTTCATGAGAATACATGATTAAGGTATTCACATGTTTCTAATTTGACCAACATGATATATCATATGATATATGGGGGGATAAAGTATGGTATTCACATGCTCGGCAGATGACATTTCTAGTAATTGTTTTCTTTATACTATGAGCATGGAAAAATGTATTTTGGATAAGCCTAAAGATTTGAGTGGATTATGTTGGACATAAGTTAGTATTGTTTAAGGCTAGAAATTTTTTTGATATTATTTATGGAATGCTATAATAATGTAGTTTTAGAAAAAGGAAAACCTGCAGGATGGGTGACAACCTGTCATGTCGGACAAGGCTGTGGGAATCGAACCCACAACCGAAGTGCGACATGCCTTTATCGCCTACCACTGGATTACAAGAAGTCCCTGGTTAGTAGAAACTAGTTTTATTATATTATGAAGTATGATATATGAATTATAAGTCCATTTTGGGATCCATACATGATTAATCTCACTATAGATGGACTTATGTATTTTTGATAACTTTTTCTAACCTTTTGATTGAGATAGATGGAGTGACCCATAATTCTATCACATGATCTACTAACACATCATGAATGACAAATTCAACTTCATTTTTTTAAGAGATGAAGTGGAAATTTTCCAAGGAATGACCAATGGTGAGATTGTACCAAAATCAAGAAAGTATTTCTTCTAATCCCAATTTCTCCAATTTTTGGGAAATGATCCTGTAAACCAAAAATGTTTTCCTAATTCCCTTACATATGATGAATTAGATGGTACCTTAGATCATCAAAAATTTATGGCTTTGTGATTGTTGGATTTTTCATAGCCATGTCCTCTACCACTCTTAAGCAGATGTTGATGGTTATAATTCTCCTCCATATCCATATATTCACCTATGTTGTCCTATGTGGAATCCCAGTGCTGAGTTACATTGGGTTACTGTTATGATTCTAACTTCCCTTTTTAAAATGAAGGTTTATTATTCCTTTTTACGATGTGGGTTTCTATGAAAGAAACTTTCAAGTAGTAAACCATTTGTAACCACAAGAAATTTTGAGGGAAAAATACATTTTAAGTGCGGTAGAATGTAACACCCCGAGATTTTATGAGATATATTTTTCTAACTTCTTTGATGTCTTCTATTATACACTACACCAAGATTAGATTGTATTATATGAAACACTGTACTAGCTTGCAGTATATGAAACACTATTCTTGGATCATGTTACACATAATTTCATGTTTGTTTTGTGGAAATTATTCTATGAAACCTTAAGTATAAAATTTGAAATATGTTTTGATTATGTTATACGAAACACCAAACGGATATTTCACTACATGCATCCCTGACTTGACTTGCATTACACGCAATCAAGACATTCTTCGATAGAGTGTGTAGTACGCAATACCATGTTTCACTAAATGAGATATTATTATAATATTATTACGAACTAGCTGTTATAAATAGTAATACCCGCTTTTTGAAATTTTATAACTTTTATCTTTCAAAATGGACTTCTTTTTTAGATTCGGAATATCGAAATTAACCTAGGGTGAATTTTTGTAATTTTTCTGAAAAAAAATCAATTTTTGATGAATAGTGCAACCACTGGGATACTATTTAAAAGCTGACTTTTTATTTAAATAATTATTTATTTTGTTTAAATTTATTTTAGGTAAAAATTGATACATAAAACCTATATAAGTTTAATGTAATTCATTTCAGTCATTTAATAATAATTTTAGATATATGAAAATTTTATAGAACGTTTCACTGTCTTTTACTCACCTCCTATGAAATTCGAAAATTGACATAAAACATAATTTTACCACTTCTGTGATTGGAATTTCTAAACTCTGAGAGAAACGGTTAATTTCAAGGAGTAAAATGTGGTTCAATAAGATAAAAATAATTTTTGGTGAATAGTAACGTTTTTCTTTTATTTACCACGGTTAAAAGTAATTAGGGTAATTGCGGGTAAAAATTATATTATTATTACCCTAAAACCTATCCAAATTCTATTGGATACGTGTAATTCGACCAAAAACAACCTTAGTAATAAAATATTACCCTTTAGGTCCACTTGGATTTGATTAGGACACGTATTATTATTTTCTTTAATGAAGAGTTAAAATAGTTAAAATAATGGTTTAATAACTAAAACATTTTTAATATTGGGTTATACATATAATAAATTTGACTATAAATATTTATTAGAAATATAAAATGATTTCCTAAATAATGGTGTTTTATTTATATTTTTTAGACATTAAATAATTTAATTTATTTATGACACAATTATGATGCAGTAATTACCTTATTAATGAAATATTAACATTATTGATGTTATAAATATCCAAATAAATGTAATTTTAGACTTTTTATGAATTAAACTAATTTTCTATGTTAATATGGCATGTTCATATTAATTTAATCTACTTTTTCGTACTAATCGTGTTATTATAATTTTCACAAAAAACAATTACCAAATAGTGTCAAAATTGAAATAAAATAGCTTTTAAACCAAATATTATATTATTAATTGTTATTATATTCATAAAAATATGAGGTTCGACCAAATGACATATATAAGGTTATATATATTAATAATGATCCACTTTGGGTTCTTTTTTATTGTTATAGTAAGTTTATTAACCATATAGTGAAAGAAAACAAGAAGATATGGAAAAAGTTAAATTATTTAACTTAGAGTTAAATCTAAATTATATGGTTAAAATAGTAACCTAAACTTTTCTAAAACCTATTTGGTTTGAGGATTCAGAACCCTACCAAATTTATCTTCTAAATAAATCAATTTGGATCTATTATATACCGAATATGACTTTCTTATAAAATAATATTTTATGTTTTTCCAAATGTGCCCCTCTCCTCCATTATAAAATGGGCACCCCTTAACTCTTCCCTTAACACCCTTTTGAGCCTTGAATCTCGGAAAAACCCTGAAAATTACTCATTTAAACCTATCTTATTATATCATAGAGTTTCGGTTTTTATGAAAAGTCCAACTCTAGTTCCCTAAGAAGAAGTTTAAAGAAGGTGCATCGAGGAAGAGGTAATCTCTTCTACCGACTCTTTCAAGTTTCTTCCATCTTCTACTTCCTCTTGTTTAGTTTTTTCATTATAAAGTAATAAAATCAGTTTTACTTATATACTTATACGTTATTATATATATTAAACAACTCTATTTCTCCTTCTATCAATCTTACGGAAAATGAAATCAAAGCGCGTGCGTACGTACGGAATACCGTCTCCAGGTCGTGGTGTAATTAGTTTTTCCACCACCACCTTACATAGATGGGTATAATGGTGTAAATAATAACTATATATGATTATTATAACATAATACTTATTCTAGGATAATATATCATCCGCTCAAATTCCATTCAATAAATATGGGAACGATATCATTGCTTGTGCGTACGTAAGGATTACAGTCTCCACTGCGCGATGAGATTCATTTTCCATGATATCAATTCAAGAATGGTTATAATGTATATATAATAGGTAATAATGAAAAATAATAAGTAATAATGATGCTGTATTTATATATATATATATATATGTATGTCATATACTTAAATCCATTCTATTCAATAAGGAAACAAAAAATAGCGTTCATGTGTACGTATGGACTACCATCTCCATGAACGGTGTATTTCTTTCCCTTTATCAATCAAATATATATATGTATATTCGGAATATATATTATATATAAAACATTTTTTATATTCTGTAAATAAGTAATCATTATCTAAGTAATCATATTAAAAATTACAAGTCAAAACACGGAAGATAAATGAAACAATTTTACCCAAAACGATGTTTTAACATGGAATTGACAAATGAATAGATAATATAAAGTCGTAAGTGAATCCTATATGATATAATAAATATTATTATGGTTGTGTTACAAGTTAATAATATGTTTAAACCCACTATACAGGAGTCTCGGACACATATAGAAGAAATTGGATATAAGATAAGGGATACTTTTTCAATCTCATTTTTATTCGAGATTTCTTATATGTAAGAATTTACTGGGGTTATATTTCTCATCCATGCCAATAAATTTATTTCATATAGTGTTTAATATTATTCCATGTATTTATAAAGTCATTTTTACCCTTCTTTTAATTTTACTATGTGTTATGGATGGAATCCTTATTTTTTTTTACCATACAAGGTACTTTTGGACTTATCCGGCAAAAGTACGAGAAGATTGTTTTTTTAACTTATACAGCCTGAACGGATTTTTATGGTTACATATCACCTTATTTTCATAAATATTACTCTTCAAGATTTCAGGAATATTTTCAATAATATTCTTTTCTTTGAAAATTGCTTGTAATTTTGTGAAAAGAAAATGATTTTGAAGAAGAAAAAATATTTTCCTCAAAAATTCATTTCAAGTGTTTTCCATTTAAGATTACATTATTTCATATGTGTATGTTTCAACTATATTGTCTCTATTATTTAAATTTATTCACATTCTGTTTGATGAAATGATATCCATTTGTTTTATATGGATTATGTTATTATGGAATGATGTTTCTGAAACACATTTTACTATTTGGGTTATGATGAATGATTTATGTTTATTTTGTGGCAAAAGTAAGAATGATTTCATTTTTAAATGGGAGGGACCTATATCTACCTCCAATGCATTGGGTAAAAATTTATATTTCATGAGATAGACATGGTTGTAATGGTAGGTTAATCCGGTTCAGTGATACAAGACTGGAACGAGGAGTGAACTCGATTCAGAAAGGGAATTTGTCCACTAAGATGGTATTGGCATCAATGCCTTGGCTACTATGGAAATCATAACGTGTTCCCTATGGTTTCCACAATTACATGCTTTATTCCCATGCTATTTTATCATGATTGATGATACATTATGATCTATTTTTTATGTACTATCATGTTTTATTCCATTTCTCATGATTTTGATGTTTAATGTTGATTTTTTTTAAGTTCAAATGTATATGATTTGTTTTATTTCAAACATTCTTACCCTTACTGAGCATTTGAGCTCACCCTTTTAATTATTTCATTTCTACATGATATAAAAAAAGGTTTTTGGTATGAAAAAAATGATGACCTTTATGGGAGATGTTGAAGATCTTACACTAAGATTAGAAGATTATATTCTGAGTTTTCGAAGACACTAAACTATTACGGTCCTTTTGTGTCTATTTTTTTGTTATGTATTAGACATTCCGAAAAAGTAATATAACGTCTATGTACGTCAAGATTTGGTTATCTACAGTTGGTATCAGAGGAAAAGGAGGTAGGAATGAATCTGATCCTTGTGAATTGTCACATGTGAGCTTTGGACGAAGCATGTCTCTCCGCCCAAGGGAATTATGAGGAAATGGCTGCCACTAGGGATGGTGGTGTGTCCCGCCTAGGGGGTGTAGCCGCCCATGGAGTACCCAAATAGGTATCAATTTTTGTCCACTGGAAGTAATTATAGACCATTATACATACATAAGAAATGATATTTCTATAAATCCCAGTAATTGAATAAACAAATCATAGGTATTACATGTTACTTAATAGGTATACCAATGAGACATAGATGGGTTGAGAATTGTAAACATAAAAAATGTGGAATGATATAGAATGATGACATAATGAAAATTAAGAAATGTGAAAACCAATTTAATCATTACCTCATTATCATAATTCCTGCTTAACTATAAATAAAACATAACATAATGTTGTTAGGATAACCTCCCATGCACCACACATCATATCACTAGTGACTAAAATATTCCCCAATGCATTGGAGCACTATTTGGTTGCACCCATAAAAATCATTTTATGTACATTCATAAGTGTGTCACATTAATCATATAATATAAGAACATATTTCATCATATTTAATCTCATGATAATGGAGTTTTGATTACAGACATGTCATTACATAGTAAAATGTGTAAAATTTCATAATGGAGAACACCCTTTACAGGAAATGGTATGGGTATTCACAGCACACTAGTTTGGCATGAAAAATCATGGGGATCACTTACCTTAAAAGTATTAATCACAAAACATGGGAGGAGCTCCATGATAGCATGGAGGCACCTTCGTAGGACTCCAGAGAGGTAAGTGAAGATTATTGACATGTTATAAGGTTTTGAGTGATGATTAAAGGGTTATTGAGTTTTATTATATAGAAATGTTGTAGGTAAATTTTTATTTTTTTCTCAAATTTATGTTTTGGACTCTATATAATAATATTTTCAAAATCCAAAAACATTTCCTGGTTTTTCAACACTGTATCCAAAAAAGTAGTTTATTTTTAATTATTTTATATGGAAAAGGGTTTATGTTATTAAAAAATTACACTTTTTTATAATGGATTTGTAAAGTTAATAAAATATACTAAAAACATTAATTTAATGGGTAAAAGTATATGTGGTCATTGATAATGTTGATATAATTTATTACCTATCTTTTGGTCGGTTATTATGTTTTAAATCAAATCTTATATTTGTACTATAATTAATTTGTACCCAAAAATTTTAATAGCTTATATAATTATGAAAAATTAACAATTATTATATTTTGATGTTTTTATTTAAAATTATTTTTTTTTAATCCATGTAATATTCTAAATATTTTAATTTTTACATTTAAAATATTAATTGATATTTATACTGAAATGATGGGCCTTTTGAAAAAATAGTTTGTAAACCCTAATGAAAATTACATTTGAATATCTGAATTTATATTATAGACTTTACTTGATATATATTTCTCCCAAAGAATATTTTATTAAAATATCAATAATTTAAAAAATTCATTAATTTTTTAAATGGAATGTCTTGATTGAAACAATATATTTCCCCAAAATATATTTTTTGTATTATGAAATACAAATAAAAAAAATTTATCATGTAAAAATAATTACAAGTAAATATAACAATTATTATGTTGAAAATGAAATATACATATTCATATTAATAGGCCCTGGATACAGACTCTTTAATTACAATAGAAAAAATTTTATGTGTAAGGTGCACAATGGTGGGACTTTCATGGGGTAGTTTATCATACCTGGTTGGGGTCATGATATTGACGAGCTTGAACATCTCCCATAAACTATTTCGCTCATGCTTTAGTTTTTTGATATCAGTATGGGTTTGGCCAGGGGAAAATCCCTATTATGTTTTTCCCATGGATGCTCTAATAAATTGTCTTTATAGGGTATTATTATACTATTTGAGGCCACCATATCAATTTCCAATGTCAATTAGATTTCTCAATAACCATTATTTATACAAATAATTTGATTTCTAATCAACATTAATATTATCAACTATTATGATACATAACAATATTTTAAATCTAATATGATATAATAAAACTAAGGAAGTTTATGAGTTTTCTATTATCATAATACATAATATGGTATTTCATTAAATCATCAATGTACTTTTATTTATAATTTTTAGGACGTTTTTTGTTTGATAAACTAAATGGTTTTGATGGTTTGAAGAGGAGTTGACAAGGGATAGCCTTTGATAAGGTTGGTGAGTGGAACACTTGTAATTATTTAGTGAAAGAAATCCACCCACAATCAGTTCTTGTCACAAGTCTCTAATAATTTACCATTATTGATACTAGAAGTGTTAAAGTTGAAATATGTCCATATAATGTGTGATTGAAATGTTTAGGGTTCATTTAAGCCTTATATTCTTAGATTATCCCACATATAAAGTCCTTTTACCATATCCACAATATTTAATTTTTATTGAGGTCACTATTTTATGTCCAAAACATTATGTTTACCTTATTAGATAATATAAATTATTCTTATTTCAAATATGAAATATATTTTTCGAAATTCCAATCACATTATTTGAAAAATTTTCCTTAAAAATAATCATTTATACCGTATGAGAAAACATGATTTTAATGAAATAATAATCAATTGTTTATAAATCATTTATATGAAATTTAAAAACTCAATTGATTCTAATAACGTAAATTCAGTTATTGGATGCATATTCAAAATAATTACATTAAATAATATTTTACATATAATTTATCTTTATAAATAAATTAATTGAAAATGACCTTTCAAATTAAAATTTTGTTTTTTTCTCTATTCATAAAAAAATAAAGTTTTCACAAAAATACCTAAAATTCATCGTAATATAATTTTGATATTGAGATCTCAAAAATGAGATTTATTTTGTAAAAAATTAATTTCAAAAATAGGTTGAAATTTATTTTAATATAATTATGTTAAATTAAATAAATTGTCATTTTGATATTTCAATTTTAAGGGTAAAATTAGATTTATTGTTATATATTGTCTTGAAAAAAAATAATTTTGATGATAAAATTTGGATTTAAAATATAATATAACACATTAATTATTATTATTAAACTGCAATGATTATTTTATATTTATTGAGGTAAAATTCATTTATCCACATAAAACCAGTTTTTTTTAGAAAAATATTTCATTTATTTTAAAAATGATTTATTTACATTTTTATTTTATTTTCCACCAAATAAGTCATTACATATACTTTTGTAGAACATATATTTTTGTAATTATGTTAATCCAATTCATACCTGCCATTAAAATATATAGGTGATAACTATCATATTAAATAATAATATTTTAATAGAATGTCACTTTTCATTTAAACTCAATGTTTCATGTAATGAAAGATAATATCAGTATATTTTGTAATGAAATCTAAACATATTTTTCCATGTAACGTAAGATAAACTCAGTATTATGTGTAAAACAATTCAAACTCAATGTTATATGTTTCACAGTATAAAATTAGTGTTCTCTATAATGAAAAATATAGAAAATATTATATGTATTTGAAAAAAACACATGATCATTGTGTGTTATAATATCCATACCCTCATTCCAATATCACCCAAATCACTTATCCTGTCATCTCCCAATTCACATTTCATAAGATTTTAGACATGTGTATTAATCGAAGAATATAGTAATATTCGGAACTAGTAAACGGTAGTGGATTTTCTATAGTCATGACTTGTTTATCACGTTACTCCATAGATTATGTAAGACTTGGTGTGCTTTTCATATTTCTAAAAGTGGATGGATTATTATGAAATAAGTTGTTTTTTTGATCCAGAAATGTTATTGAGTGAAGTATAAATCGGTCATATAAAATCAGTATGAATAGTGAAGGATTTCTATTTCCCAATCTATGGAATAACCCATTATCCACACCTATTTGTATTTTTAAAAATCACACTGATTTACCAAGAACACAAATTATAAACCAAACACCCCCATCCATTTATTTTATTATATAAAATATAATAATGAAAAAAATTGGATTATTGATGTAATATAACTAATAATCCTTGAGAATAACCACCTTCAGACCACTAAACTTCATTTTAGTAAGTCTTGATTTTATTTAAGTATGGATTTTAAAAGTTGTGTGATAAAATTATCATAATTTTTTTGATATAAGACACTAATTCATTTTTCCCAATCACATTTTTAGTAATTTACAATTTTAAAAATGATTATTGAACATTTATAGAATTTTATATTGATTCACACTCATTAAAAGACATTATTCCATAATTTTCAAAAAAAGTTAGGTGGTTTTAATGATTATTAGTGAGGTAGATTTTACTGATCTTCTAGAACGAATAAATGATAATTTCAGATATATTATTTTAGTGCTTTATTAAAATAACATAAATAAATGAAACTATTTTTTTCATTGAGTTCTATAGAGAAGAGTTGGAGGATAGCTGTGAGCTTTTAATTCAATGACTCATACCTCCAACAGATATTGAATATGTCTGAGAAGATAAAATAAAACTTCAGTACCACCCACTGGTTATAACATAAGATTTATTCTAATAGTCCTTATAACTTCTTACTCATACATTTTATGGAGATACTCTTGTGTGGAACATGACCCATTTTGATTTAATTGAAACTGATTTTAAAAATATTTCTACATGTTTTATACACAATTGATAAAATGTAATGAGATAAAACCTAGATTAGGGAATGGAAGAAACTGTAGAATAATAGGATAAATATAATAGAAGGTTTTACATACCACAATGGGAGAAAAGGAAAAAGTGGATGGAAAAATTCATGACACGTCCCTCGGGGCCCGTGCCATGACTACCCCAAGCCCATCTTCAATAGACCAAGGGGCTGGCCACTAGCACCGAAAAGGAATATCCCAAAAAATGGGAAGGCATTGCCTCTATAACATATAAACCCACACAACCATGAGCATAGAAAGATACTAGCACAAAGGAAATTATATAGTAAAAAGAGTGTGTATAGTATGTAAATGGTCCAGAATACAAACCCAACATAAAAGTACAAGTAAAACATAAAACATCTCCAGTGAACATCCACCAAGGATCCTACCAAAAGGTTAGGTGCTGCTCTCGAATAGTCGTCTATGTGGTATGCCTCATCCAATGTCCACCTCTGAGTATCCTCCAGTCCCAGAACCCTTGTCCTCGATCAATGTTGTTTGTTGTATGCACAAAACAAAACAAGGTGCGGGTGTAGCCCGTGAAGGGGTGAGTATAACAATATTCAGTAGAGACCTCGAGACCCCAGAAGGTCTCTCCAAATACACAAAGGATAAATCAAATGGCAATTCTATAATCCCAAAGTATGAATTCATTAGTCAACCCTACATAGGTATATGTCCATACATTTACCTAAGTTATCATGTATACACTTCTTATCCACAAAGAAACATAAAGCACAACTCTTTAGCCCAAACATCAACTATTCCTCAAATAAAATAATTCCACGGAGGTAACACCACTAGGATAAGTATAAAAAAGGTAAAGCCACAACGAAGAACACCAAAAAGGATTCACCAAAAAGGTAAGTACCACAAAATAAATACCACACATAAAAATACCACAATGGTAAGTACCACAAATATAAAGACTCAACTCACACCAGGTATAACATAAGTAAGGAATAATAGATGATTAGTTTTATTTCTAGATCATCTTACTTCATCGAGAAACTCTGTTGTTGACCCAAATAAGATATAAGATGACCTAAATTGGATTTGAAGATAACCCACACATGATCTGGAGATGACCAACACAGGATCGGTATGCACTGACCCACACAGGATTGCTATGCATTTACCTACTCAGGATCGGTATGCGCTACCCCACACAGGATTGCTGAGCGCTGACCCACGCAGGATCTGAAAATGACCCACATAGGATCCGAATATTTTTCAAGTATATACAGTCGCATGATTCCCTCATTAAGCATGCTTGATTCGAGGAGGTTCTGTTACTCAATCCATCGGTCGATACATCAGATACCACAAAGTCCCACGAAGAATCATCCCAAAGGGTTTTCACATCAAAAGGGTCCCAAAGCTACTTAAGGTGAGCCAATAAAACACCAGGTCTATATATTATTAGCATTTAGGTTCAGAGGGCACGGTTGGATTCTGGTATGATCCAACCCGGTCGTACTCCAACATTATCCAAAATTCAAGTGGAGTATAACAAAATAACTGTCATGATCATTGGATTCTGGTGCTATACATGGTTCCTAAAATATATGACAGGTTCTCAGGTTATGGCTAAAAAGGCGTATCTGGGTCCAGATGGGCCTAGGTCCAGTCCGAACCTGTTCGACCTGGCCCGGGTCATGGCAGGCCCTACTCGCTTGGCCATGGTACGGCCCGGATCGCAGTCCCATGGTATGACCTGGACCATGAAGGGGGGGTGCCTGGACCAGCCCCCTGATGTGGACAGGCCCACTGCGATGCAACCCACGCGGCTGGGTGTGATTCGATCCAGCTGCCACTGGGCAGAAGGCACCCCACATATGCTTGAATGGTTCAACAGACCGTCTAGACTAAAGGCATGTGGTACCCGCCGGAGCGGTTCCTTCTCAGTGTGTCACGAAAGACCAGGTTTCAGACCGGTCCTCCTCTAGGCGGCGTGACGACGCGTCTGTCCTCCCGCAGCTAGCCGCGTGTCGGCAGCTCTCTTGGTGCCCCTCCTGATCAAGCTGCGGATGACCGGGTGTCAGCCACCCTCCAGTGCGACACTTGATCGAACCACAACTGGTCGGGTTCCAGCCACGCTCCTCCACCTACGCATCTGATGATCTGCGGCCTCCTTCGCTATCTGCGGCCTGGACGTGCGCTGCCTCGGTTCCCCACGGTCAGTCGTGGTGCCGACCTCCCCCTTCCTCCACCTCCGCATCCGTCGGGCCACAACATCCTTTGAGGGCACAGTTGTGCCACCTCCAGTATTGTGCCATATTCAGTTTCTGGCATTGTGGTCGGGTTCCTCTCAACTCATCACTCCACCAACGAAGAACACGTTAAGCCGGGAAGAATTGCGGAGGGATCGAGCTGTGTTTGTTTGGCACGCACCCTCTACCTTAGACCGATAGCAGGTAGTTCAAGATGATGGAAAAAACGCGGAACCATGCAGAATAAACAATAAAAAACATGATCAAAACCCCTACCTCAATCGTCTATTGGAGGTGTCCTGAGGAGGATGATGATGACCCCAATGTTTGTTGCTCCCGTAACAGATTCGCTGTAACACCCCGAGATTTTATGAAAAATATTCTTTTTAATTTCATTAATGTCTTGTGTTATACTCTACACCAAAAGGAGCTTTCAAAACACACATCTTTGACCTAGCTTTAATTACACGCAATCACGACCTTCCACGATAGCATGTGTTGTACGCAACACCAAGTTTCGCTAAACAACGATATGCTATTAAGATATTATTAAAACTAGCCGTTATGAATAGTAATAACCACTTTTTGTAATTTTGTAAAATTTATTTTTCAAAATGGACTTCATTTTTGGATTTGGAGTATCGAATTTAGCCTAAGGTGAAATTTTGGTACTTTTCGGATAACTTTCATATTCTGATGAATAGTGAAAATCACTAAATTATAATTAAAAACAACTTTTTTTAATAAAAATAATTAATAGTGATAAATTATTAATTTGAGTGGTTTTAAAATATATTTAGAATATATTTTTACAATTAAATACAATGTTGGTCATTGGATGTAATTTCACATTTAAACCGGTTATAAACAAGTGTCAATCTTTTGATAGTTATTATCTCTTAAAAAAACGCTATTTTTTGTGACAGCGGAAATTAATTATAAAATTAATTAATGAAACTTATATGTTGGGAATTTTTTAAAATAGAAATCAATTTTGAATTCGGAATATCAATAATAGCTTAGGGTGGAATTTTGGCATTTTTCTGAAAAACTTAAATTTTTGATGAATAGTGAAACCACTAAGTGGTAGGTTAAATACTGAATTTTGCATAAAACATAATTTTACTGCATCTGTGAATGGAATTTCGAAAATCCGACAGACACGGTTGATATCAGTAAGTAAAATGTGGTTCAGTGAGATAAAAATAATTTTTTGGTGAATAGTAACTTTTTACTTTTTTACTGCGGTTAATAGTAAATAGGGTAACTAAGGGTAAATATGATATTACTATTATCGTAACACATGTCCTAATTCTATTGGATAAGTGTAATTCGACCAAAAACAACCTTATGAATATAATATGACCATTTAGGTCCACTTGGATTAGATTATGACATTTAATATTATTTTATTTAATGAATAGTTAAAATAGTTAAAATCAAAGTTTAATAAGTAAATAATTTTTAATATGGGGTTATACATAAGATAAATTCGACTATAAATACTCATTAGAAAGATAAAAATATTTCCTATATAATGGTATTTTATTTGTAATTTTTAGACATTATATAATTTAATTTATTTATGACACAATGATGATGTAGTAATTATCTTATTAATGAAATATTGACATAATTGATGTTATAAACACCAAAAGAAATGTAATTTGAGACATTTTATGAATTAAACTAATTTTATAGGTTACTATGATATATTAGTGTTGCTGTAATAAACTTGGATCGAACATATAATTCTGTTATGACTTTCACAGAAATCATATATCAAATAGTGTCGAAATTGAAACAAAATAGTTTTTAAATCAAATATTATATTATTAATTGTTATTTTATTCCTAAAAATCTAGGGTTCGGACAAATGACTTAGATAAGGATATATATATTAATAATAAACAATTTGGGGTTCGTTTGGCATGTTATAGTAAGTGTATTAACCATATAGTGTAAGAAAAATAGACACGGTAAAAGTTAAATTATTTATCTTAGAGTTAAATCTAATTGATAAACTTAAAATAATAACCTAAACTTGTCTAAATCCTATTGGTTGATAGTATTTCGACCCATACCCACTTTACCTTCGAAATAAGACCCTTTGGAACCATTATAAACCGATTTTGACTTTAATATAAAATAATATTTTGAGATATTCTTAAGATGCCCCTCTCCTACCTTATAAAAGGACACCTCCTCCCCCTCCTCCTCACACCAATTTGAGCACTCATGATCGGCCAACCCCTGCCAAAATCCCTTCTCCACTTACCTAGAATAATCCTAGAGGTACTGGGCTTCTTCAAAGACCAATCTTAGTTCCCTAAGTGGAGGATTCAAAGAGGCGTTTCAAAGAAGAGGTAATATCCATTACCGATCTTTTCAATTTCTTTCTTCTTCAACTTCTTCTAATTTAGTTGTTTCATGACAAAGTAATAACATCAGTATTACTTACATACTGATATGTTATTATAAATATGAAACAAACCTAATTCACCTTCTATCCATCCTATGGAAAAATGAAATCACCGCGCGTGCGTACGTACGGAATACCGTCTCCACGCCGTGGTGTAATCTATTTTCCACCACCACCTTAATATGATGGGTATAATGGTGTAATGAGTAACTATATATGATTATTATAAAGTTATATTGATACTGAAATAGTCTACATACACTTCAACAAAATTCCACGACCATGGGAACGATATCATCGCTCGTGCGTACGTACGGACTACCGTCTCCATGACACGATGAGATTCATTCTCAATGATTAACCATTCATGAATGATTATAAAGTATATATAATAAGTACTAATGAAATATATGACATAATAATTATACTGGATTTATGTAAATTTATATGTATGTCATCTACTTAATTCCATTCAATTAAATAAGGAAATGAAAACAGCGTTCATGCGTACATACGGACTACCATCTCCATGAACGGTGTATTTCATTCCATTTATCGATATATATTATATATATATATATATTTTGAATATATATTATATATAAATCCTGTTTCACATTCTGGATATAAGTAATCATGATCCATGTAATCATATTAATAATTACATGTTAAAAACACGAACGACAAATGAGACGATTTTACCCAAAACGCTACTTTAGCATGAATTTACAAAAGAACTGGTAATATAAAGTCCTAAGTGGAACATATATGATATAATAACAATTAATATGATTTTGGAATAATACAATAACATGATTTAAATCATTATACAGGAGGTTCGGACACTTATAAAGCAAGTCGGACCTAAGGTAAGGGAAATATCACAATCTCACTTTTATCCGAGATTGTTTTTACTTTGGTAATTACTGGGGTGTATTTTATCATCCACATCCATGTTTCCTCAATATATAATATTATTTCCATTCAACTAAAATTGTATAAATCCCATTTTACCCTTCGGTGAGTTTTTAGTAAAAGATATGAAAGGAATATTTTGTCATTTTTCGTACGAGGTACTTTTTTGACTTTTCCGACAAAAGTACGAGAAGAATGTTTTTTTTAACTTATAAGACATGAATGGATTTTTTAAAAATTATTTCCAAGAATCTTACTTTACAAGTTTTCAAGTTTATTTTTAATCAACTTCTTTTAGTTTAATGTTGTATGACATGTTAAGAAAGGAACAATGTTTTTGAAGAAGAAAGGATATTTTCCCCAAGAATGGAGTTCAAGAGTTTTATCAAAATTATTTTCCATCTAAGATAATATAGGGTTCTGTTTTTATTCCTATTATTACATTGATTTGATTGTGTTGTGAGGGAATTATTTTTATGAATTCATTTACCTTATATGATTTGTTTTATGATGTCATGATGTTTCAAGAATCCCATTTTTTTACATGTGTTATGCGATTTATGATTATGTGGCACACATAAGAAAGGATTCATTATAAGATGGGTGGGACCTATATCTCCCTCCAATGCAATGGGTAATGATTTTATATCTCATGATATAGACATGGCTGGAACGGTATGTTATACAGGTTCAGTGAAACATGACTGAAATGAGGGTGACTCGGTTCAGAAAGGGACTTTGTCCACTAAGATAGTCTTGGAAATGAGTCTTGACTAACAAGAAAAGCTTCTATATGATTATGTGTGTATGCCACAACGTATCGTGTTTTAAGTTTTGATTATTGTGATTACATTTCACTTCCATGATTTATCCCATGTTATGAAATTATGATCTCTTTTCCAGGTTAAGATTTCAAAAAGTTATGTGCTTGTGTATACGATGAGATTTATATTTATTTTTTTTACCCTTACTGAGCATTTGAGCTCACCCTTTTATGTTTTCTTTTCCCTAGGATATAAATAAAGGTTTTAGGTAAAAAAAAATGGGAAGATCTTTATGGGAGATATTGGTGATTGTTTACCACGATTAGAAGATTATGTTCCGAGTTTCCAAAGACACTAAACTATTACGATCCTTGTGTGTGTATTTTTTGTTATGTACTAAGTATTCCAAAAAAGTAATGTAATGTATATGTACGTCAAGATATGGGTCTCTACAGTTGGTATCAGAGGAAAGGTTTAGTCAACCTTTGGAAACTAGGATGTGAAAACGTTAGTGAGATTCCTAGAGATATTTCTAATGTATGTCAAGGGATGTCCCTAAGGTTAAGTATACGTATAGGTTATAGTACTAGAATTATACTAACGATCATAGAATTAAACCTAAGATGTTAGATATTGAAGGTACTCCCCCTTTATTATGTTGTTTTCCATAGCATGATTTTTTCCTCTCACACTATTCTTTTTGGGTTTTAGACGATGGCTGGAACCCGAAGGAACCGTGTTGATCAATGCAATGGACAATGAAATGATTGTCCTCCTGAACAAACAAATGTTATGGGAGATGGAGTGTAAAATATTATTGCTATACTTACACAAGCTATGAATCATTCTGGACTTCCAAATGAGCAGAGAAGGGAACAATATTCTATTGAGTCCTTCATGAGGAAACGTCCACCTCCTTTCAGTGGGTCTTCTGATCCACTTGTTGCTGAACAATGGATCAGTACCACTGAAAAGATATTTTCAGTTCTTCAATGTTCTGAGCATGATAAAGTCATCTTAGCAGTATATCATTTGGAAGGTGAAGCTGATCAATGGTGGAATCTTATCAAGAATACGAGGCCAAGAGATGAAATTGAGTCCATGGAATGGGATGAGTTCAAGAACTTGTATTTCAGTAAGTACTTCCCTCGTATTCTTCGAACAAAGATGGAAAAGGAGTTTCTTGAGCTGAAGCAGAAGGATGATGAATCTATTGGTATATACGAAGCGAATTTTACAAGACTTGCAAGGTATGCATCTCGCATTATCAACCAACCTGAAATTAAAGTTGATCGATTTTTCAGTGGCTTAAAACCAAGTCTTCGAAGGGAATTAGCTATAAGAGACTTCAGTAGCTATGAAGAAATTGTGCGTTGTGCTATGAATGTAGAAATGGAAGTTGGTGTTACATATCCATCTCATGGTTTTGAAAAGAAACGAAAAATGGAGTTCAAGGAGAAATCTCAAAATAATGGTGAAAAGAAGTTGAATGCTTCCTTATGCACAAAGTGTGGAAAGAAGCATGGTGGAGATTGTCTTAAAGGGACAAGAAAATGTTTTAAGTGTGGAAAAGAAGGTCATCGAGAAGATGAGTGTCGAAGTAATGGAAAAAGGGTTTCTAATGATGTGAATAAAGCAAACACTGCAGAGAACGCACCACCAACACTTCAATGCTTCAAGTGCAAGGAAATGGGTCATTATGCTAATAAATGCCCTAATCCAAGGGTTAGTGATGATCGACATGAGCAACCACTTAAGGCAAAGGACAAAGGGATGTCACATGCGATCACCATTGGCGATGTTGAATATGACAATGATGTGGTGGAATGATTAAGTGTTTATGTAATGGGATTCCAAAATAATGTTGTATCATAAAGTATTGGAATATTTATGTTTTAGTCTAATGTGGTATTCAAAGTGATTGAGATATTTTTGGAAATAAGATGATATGCGCATAATGAAGGGAAAACGAGAAAACGAAATGTTTAACAGTATTCATGAGCTCATGATTGATATAAGGACTAAGTGATATCATGGCTTGAGTATATAGAATTATGAGGATTTTGGTATGTGAAAAGTGTTAACTTTTAACTGCATTCAACTTTTCACTATGGTTCAATGGGTATTCAAGAGAATACAAGATTAAGTCCTTTGAATGTTTGGAATTTGACCAACAAGGCATATCTTATGATATATGGGGATCAACGATGGTATTAAATCTCTGGTAATCGTTTTCACTATATTATGAGAATGGACTGCAGTATTATGGATAAGCCTAAAGACTAGAATTGATTATGTTGGACATAAGTTAGTATTTTTTTAAGGATAGAAGTTTTTTTCGATATTATTGATGGGATGTTATAGTAATATAGTTTTAGAAAAAGGACAACCTGCAGGACGGGCGACAGCCCATCGCGTCGGACAAGGATGTGGGAATCGAACCCACAACCGAAGTGCGACTGGCCTTTATTGCCTACCACTGGCCTACATGAAGTCCCTGTTTAGTAGAAACTAGTTTTATTATATTAATCAGTATGATATATGAATTATAAGTTCATTTTAGGAACCATATATCATTAATCTCACTATAGATGGACTTATGTATTTTTTGATAACTTTTCTAACCTTTTGAGACAGATGGAATGACCCATCATTCTATCACAAGATCTGCTAACACATCAAGAATGAATAATTCAACTTCATTTCTTTAATAGATGAAGTAGAAATTGTCCAAAGAACGACAAACAGTGAGACTATACCAAAATCACGAAAGTATTTCTTCTAATTCCAATTTCATCAACTTTAGGGAAATGATCTTGAAAACCAAAAATGTTGTCCTAGTGCTCTTATATCTGATTAATCAGATGGTACCTTAGATCATCACAAATTTATGGATTTGTGATTGCTAGCTTTTCCATAGCCATGTTCTCTACCACTCTCCATCAGAACATGATGGCGAGATTTCTCTTCCATGTCCATATTTTCACCTATGTGGAAACCAAGTGATTAGTTTATTTGGGTAACTGTCATGTTTCATACTTATGTTTTTAAAGATTGGTTTTGGTATTCCTTTTTACGATGTGGGTTTATATTAAAGAAACTTTTGAATAGTAAACCATTTATAACCCCGACGAATTTCGAGGGCGAAATTCATTTTAAGGGGGGTAGAATGTAACACCCCGAGATTTTATGAAAAATATTCTTTTTAATTTCATTAAGGTCTTGTGCTATACGCAACACCAAAAGGAGCTTTCACAACACACATCTCTGACCTGGCTTGAATTACACGCAATCACGACCTTCCACGATAGTGTGTGTTGTACGCAACAACAAGTTTCGCTAAACAACGATATGCTATTAAGATATTATTAAAACTAGCCGTTATGATTAGTAATAACCACTTTTTGAAATTTTGTAAATTTTATTTTTCAAAATGGACTTCATTTTTGGATTTGGAGTATCGAATTTAGCCTAAGGTGAAATTTTGGTACTTTTCGGATAACTTTCATATTCTGATGAATAGTGAAAATCACTAAATTATAATTAAAAACAACTTTTTTTAATCAAAATAATTAATAGTGATAAATTATTAATTTTAGTGGTTTTAAAGTATATTTAGAATATAATTTTACAATTTAATACACTGTTGGTCATTGGATGTAATTTCACATTTAAACCAGTTATAAACAAGTGTCAATCTTTTGATAGTTATTATCTCTTAAAAACACGCTATTGGTTGTGACAACGGAAATTAATTATAAAATTAATTAATGAAACTTATATGTTGGGAATTTTGTAAAATATAAATCATTTTTGAATTCTGAATATCAATTATAGCTTAGGGTGAAATTTTGGCATTTTTCTGAAAAACTTCAATTTTTGATGAATAGTGAAACCACTAAGTGGTAGGTTAAAAACTGAATTTTGCATAAAACATAATTTTACCGCTTCTGTGAATGGAATTTCGAAAATACGATAGACACAGTTGATATCAGTAAGTAAAATTTGGTTCAATGAGATAAAAATAATTTATTGGTGAATAGTATCTTTTTACTTTTTTGCTGCGGTTAATAGTAAATAGGGTAACTAAGGGTAAATATGATATTATTATTACCCTAACACATGTCCTAATTCTATTGGATAAGTGTAATTCGACCAAAAACAACCTTATGAATATAATATGACCATTTAGGTCCACTTGGATTAGATTATGACAATTAATATTATTTTATTTAATGAATAGTTAAAATAGTTAAAATCAATGTTTAATAAGTAAATCATTTTTAATATGGGGTTATATATAAGATAAATTCTACTATAAATATTCATTAGAAATATAAAAGGATTTCCTATATAATGGTATTTTATTTGTAATTTTTAGACATTATATAATTTAATTTATTTATGACACAATGATGATGCAGTAATTATCTTATTAATGAAATATTGACATAATTGATGTTATAAACACAAAAATAAATTTAATTTGAGACTTTTTATGAATTACACTAATTTTATAGGTTACTATGATATATTAGTGTTGATTTAATCAACTTTGTTTGAACATATAATTCTGTTATGACTTTCACAAAAATCATATATCAAATAGCGTCAAAATTGAAACAAAATAGTTTTTAAATAAAATATTATATTATTAATTGTTATTTTATTCTTAAAAATCTAAGCCTTGGCCAGATGACTTAGATAAGGATATATATATTAATAATAAACAATGTGGGTTTAATTTGGCATTTTTTAGTAAGTTTATTAACCATATAGTGTAAGAAAACAAAAAGACACGGTAAAAGTTAAATTATTTAACTTAGAGTTAAATCTAATTGATAAGGTTAAAATAATAACCTAAACTTGTCTAAATCCTATTGGTTGATAGGATTTCGACACATACCCACTTTACCTTCAAAATAATACCCTTTGGAACCATTATAAACCGATTTTGACATTAATATAAAATAATATTTTGAGATATTCCTTAGGTGCCCCTCTCCTCCCTTATAAAAGGACACCTCCTCCCCCTCCTCCTCACACCAATTTGAGCTCTCAAGCTCGGCCAAAACCTTCCAAAATCCCTTCTCAACTTTCCTAGAATAATCCTAGAGGTCCTGGTCTTCTTCAAAGACCAATCTTAGTTCCCTAAGTGGAGGATTCAAAGAGGCATTTCAAAGAAGAGGTAATATCCATTACCGATCTTTTCAATTTCCTTCTTCTTCAACTTCTTCTTCTTTAGTTGTTTCATGACAAAGTAAAAACATCAGTATTACTTACATACTTATATGTTATTATAAATATGAAACAACCCTAATTCACCTTCTATCCATCCTACGGAAAAATGAAATCACCGCGCGTGCGTACGTACGGAATACCGTCTTCACGCCGTTGTGTATTCTATTTTCCACCACCACCTTAATAGGATGGGTATAATGGTGTAATTAGTAACTATATATGATTATTATAAAGTGATATCGATACTGAAATAGTCTACATACACTTCAACACAATTCCACGACCATGGGAACGATATCATCGCTCGTGCGTACGTACGGACTACCGTCTCCACGACGCGATGAGATTCATTCTCAATGATTAACCATTCATGAATGATTATAAAGTATATATAACAAGTACTAATGAAATATATGACATAATAATGATACTGGATTTATGTAAATTTATATGTATGTCATCTACTTAATTCCATTCACTTCAATAAGGAAACGAAAACAGCGTTCATGCGTACGTATGGACTACCGTCTCCATGAACGGTGTATTTCATTCCATTTATCGATATATATTATATATATATATATATTTTGAATATATATTATATATAAATCATGTTTTACATTCTGGATATAATTAATCATGATCCAAGTAATCATATTAATAATTTCAAGTTAAAAACACGAACGATAAATGAGACGATTTTACCCAAAACGCTACTTTAACATGAATTTACAAAAGAACTGGTAATATAAAGTCATAAGTGGACCATATATGATATAATAACAATGAATATGATTCTGGAATAAGTCAATAACATGATTTAAATCATTATACAGGAGGTTCGGACTCTTACAAAGCAAGTCGGACCTAAAGTAAGGGAAATATCACAATCTCACTTTTATCCGAGATTGTTTTTACTTTGGTAATTATTGGGGTGTATTTTATCATCCAAATCCATGTTTCCTAAATATGTAATATTATTTCCATTCACCTAAATTGTTTAAATCCCATTTTACCCTTCGGTGAGTTTTTAGTAAAAGATATGAACGGAATCTTTTGTCATTTTTCGTACGAGGTACTTTTTTGACTATTCCGTCAAAAGTACGAGAAAAATGTTTTTTTTAAATTATATTTCATGAATGGATTTTTAAAACATTATTTCCAAGAAGCTTACTTTACATGTTTTCAAGTTTATTTTTAATCAACTTCTTTTAGTTTAAATTTGTATGACATGTTAAGAAAGGAACAATGTTTTTGAAGAAGGATATTTTCCTCAAGAATGGAGTTCAAGTGTTTTATCAAAATTATTTTCCATCTAAGATAATATAGGGTTCTGTTTTTATCCCTATTATTACATTGATTTGATTATGTTTTGAGGGAATTATTTTTATGAAGTCATTTACCTTATATGATTTGTTTTATGATGTCATGATGTTTCAAGAATCCCATTTTTGTTACATGTGTTATGCGATTTATGATTATGTGGCACACATAAGAAAGGATTCATTATATGATGGGTGGGACCTATATCCCCTTCCAAAGCAATGGGTAATGATTTTATATCTCATGAGATAGACATGGCTGGAACGGTATGTTATACCGGTTCAGTGAAACATGACTGAAACGAGGGTGACTCGGTTCAGAAAGGGACTTTGTCCACTAAGATAGACTTGGAAATGAGTCTCGACTAACAAGAAAAGATTCTATATGGTTATGTGTGTATGCCACAACGTTTCGTGTTTTAAGTTGTGATTATTGTGATTACATTTCACTGCCATGATTTATCCCATGTTATGAAATTATGATCTCTTTTGCAGGTTAAGATTTCCAAAAGTTATGTGTTTGTGTATACGATGAGATTTATATTTCTTTTGTTTACCCTTACTGAGCATTTGAGATCACCCTTTTATGTTTTCTTTTCCGCAGGATATAAATAAAGGTTTTAGTTAAAAAAAGGGAAGATCTTTATGTGAGATATTTGAGATCTTTCACCACGATTAGAAGATTATGTTCTGAGTTTCCAAATACACTAAACTATTACGATCCTTGTGTGTGTATTTTTTGTTATGTACTATGTATTCCGCAAAAGTAATGTAATGTATATGTACGTCAAGATACGGGTATCTACATTCGCGATCAGAGCTCATGTGTCATCCTCATTATTGATCTTGAGAAAGTTCTTTATTGGTGGATGTTCTTCTTTGGCTATTTCTCGAGCAAGGGCCACCTCTCCCATTCGCCAATGGAAAAACAAACCACAATTTCCTCAAGAAGAGTTAATAAAATAACTATCAATTAAAATTTTGTTTCATCAATTTAGATTTAATGAACCCTATTAATTAAATATTGTTTTGGTTACATATATTTTTTAACTAGGTATTTAATTCCAAGAATTAAATTCCCAACCACCCTCATGTGGTCCCCACAATTATGATCCAAATTAGGGGTTTTAAAAATAAAATAAAACATAATTATATTTTTTATATTTGTCTAACCATACCACAAAAATTAGAAATACTAACTTCACCCCTCGACCATCTGCGGTCGTGGTGAAGGTCTCCTTAAATGAATATCTGCACTGTGAGTTCAATGGTGACCTCAGATTTCAATTCTGAGCACCCATTGAAATCATTCAAAATTTCACTCGTGCATTTACTGAATTTACCTAAAATGTTGCAGAAATTCATTCCGGGAACAACTATCCTTGGAATCACACGCCTTAAATTTTCACTGACTCGTAATACTCCCATATAATTAAAAAAAATTACATGAAAAATCTGGGTCATTACATTCACCAAACATCAGGGATTTGCATCCCCAAAATCCACAACACAAACTAGAGAAACATGTGGTGGTACTATGAACAAATCTGATCCTCCCACTCCCATGTGCTCTCCTGGAGGTTCCCGTGCAGCCAACGAACACACACCAGAGGTATAGACCACCCATGAAGGACCCACTCCGGTCAATCCTCAATATTCTTTGGAACCTCTGAGAATGTTTCCCAATCATTGATTTTCAGCTCACCCCAGTCAATGATGTGTGAAGGATCATGCACGAATATCCTCATCATGGATACATGGAAAACGTCCTGCACCCGGTGCAACTGAGGGGAAAGAGCTAATCGGTATGCCACCTCGCCAACTCTGTTGAGGACCTGAATGGGTCCGATAAAACTTGGAGATAACTTTCCACCTCGACCAAATCACAGCAAACCTCATCGAGGTGAATCCCATAGAAGGACATGGTCACTATCATCGAACACCAGAGGTCTACGTCTCCTATCAGCATAAGACTTATGCCTACTCTATGCAGTCTTCATCTGCTCCTAGATGATCTGAACCTTCTTCAGGGTAGACCATACCATCTCTTGTCCAATGAGTGCTGACTCCCCTAGGTCAGTCCACCATAGAGGCGAACTGCAAGGTCGACCGTACAACGCCATTAATTGTTCTATATCGATAGTGGGGTGATAACTGTTGTGGTATGCGAACTCCACTAAGGGAAATTGATCCTCCTATCTACCATGAAAATCAAGGATGCAATCCCACAACACGTCCTCAAGGGGGTGAATGGTCCACTATATCTGACCATCAGTCTGAAGATGAAAGGTGCTTCTCAATTGAATCTGAGTCTCGAACGCCTCCTGTAACCCCTTCCATAGACAGGAAGTGAAATTTTCATCATGACCAGAGACAATAATAGATGGAAATCCATTAAACCATACAATCTCTTACATGTAAAGGCATCCCAGGCTCACTACTGATCCCTGCTTTCTAATAGGTAGGATGTGGGATGAGTTGGTGAGTCATCAAATGATCACCAATATATAATCACGACTCCTAGATGTTCATGAATTTCCTTTAACAATGTCCATGTATATTCCATCCCACATTCACTCCGGAACCTCTAGTGGTTGAAATAATCCTGCTGGAACCTGATGCCATTCTTTAACTTGCTGAAAATCGAGGCACCGAGAGACAAACACTTCCACTGCTTTATTCATTCTCGGCCACCAGTGTTGACGCTGAAGGTCTTGGCACATATTCACCAATCCTGGATGAACCTCTAGAGGGGACGCATTGATCTCCATCAACACCTCCTCCCATAGCACCACTGGTACCACATAACATCCTCGGAAGAGGACGATGTGCTCCCCACCTTCAAAAAATCGATTTGGTGCATGTCCTATGGATATCTGAACATGTTGAGCCTCACAGTCCGTGTCCCCAAGATGCACCTCGCAAAATCACTGAAGGGGTAGGGGAGAGACTATCAGAGGCTAAAGATATGATTTTCCGTCTCAATCCAAGTAGGATATCTTCAATTCTTCTAACATCTCTTTCAACTCACTCAAAATCTGTATAAAAGACTCATGTTGAGTGCATCTGCTACTATGTTCCCCTTCCCCAAGAGTATATACTATCTCGAAGACAAGGTCCTTGACGAACTCAAGACAATGTGGATGTCTCAGTATCAGGTCCTTCTGAGAAAAGATATACATGAGACTCATGTGACCATAGTGGCCTATAAATTTTTTGCTAATCTAGTAATGTGGCCACATCATCAAGACGATGACCACTACATCTAACATCATGTCTGGGGTACCAAAGTTCTGCTCATTCTATCAGAGCAGTTGAGAACCATAGGCGATCACCACTCGCTCCTATATTAGGACACATCCATGTTCGGTCCCTGATGCATCAGAGTATACTAAATACCCAACAAGTTCCTTCAGTTACCTCAAGATTGGGGAACTCGTCAGTCTCCGCCTCTGCTCTTGGAAACTCTAATGGAATCTCTCCAACCATAAAATGGGTTTCCTCATCTTCTTAAATGCTAATAATTTTGCTGAAACTCTGGAAAAGTCAAGCATAATCCTCCAGTAGTAACCGGCCAATCCTAGGAAACTCTTCACCTCCGTCACACTCTTGGGTGGCTCCCATGCAAGCACAGTCTCGATCTTCACTGGATGCACCACATCTCCAGCATCTGAGTTGATGTGTCCTAGGAAGAGATCCTCTTGTATCCAGAACTCAAAATTTGATAGATTACCATAAATCTAGTGATCTTAGAGTTTATCCATATCAATCTGCAGATAATTGGAAAGCTCTACCTCTGCAGCTGATTATATCAGCATCTTGTCGATGATGACAACTACAAAGCAATCATGGTATTGCTGTAAGATGATGTTCATGAATCCCATGAACAGTACTGGGGCATTGTTCACACAAAATTTCATAATCATGAAATCATAATGGACATACCGACATCTAAAAGTTGCCTTCTCCACATCATTATCTTTTCCCTCAGCTTGTGATAGACTGATCTGTGGTATATCTTTGATAACCATTTTTATCCCTTCATCTAATCTAAGAGATCTTCAATCCTCAAGAGTGGGTACTTGTTCTTCACAGTCACCTACTTCAAGCACCAATAGTCCACAAAGTGTCTAAAACTCCCTCCAGAATTCTTGGGGAGCAAAATCAGGGATGTCCAATGAGAAACATTGTTCCTAATGAACCCCTTTCTCTACAAGTCCTCTAGCTATAGTTGCAGCTCTAGAAGCTCTAAAGGAGCCATTTAATATGATGGTGAAGATATCAGTGTCATCCCAGGGGACAAGTCGATGTAAAAGTTCACCTCTCTCGAGGAGGTAGAACCGGAACATCATTAGGGAAAACATCGGCATACTGGTCCACCACTATAGGATTTCTTGGACTCTCAACATAAACAACTCCGAGGTTAAGATTTTCCAACTCTTGTGTGATTGTTTTCACCCTCCTCTGAGTATTTCCATCCTGTGATCCAAAGGATACCTTCTCGCCGGTATGGAAAATCCGGTCCCATCTGTGCAGACACACCACACATTGTGCCTAATACAATCAATCCGATCATGGATTGTGGATAACCAGTACATACCCAAGATGATGCCATAAGCCCTCGACGCCGCTACGTGGATTCCCAGCTGAAGATCTTCCCACCTAGAGTAATCTCACACTGTCGACACCGGTTTTTAATCATCAAACCCTCTCTATTAAGAGTATCTAGCCATAAGAATTGAGCCAACGGCTCCACCATAATCTTTGAGCTCTGAACGAGGGATGTGGAAATAAAAGAGTGACTAGAACCAGTGTCTATAAGCACTGCAACTATGGTGATGTAGAGATATATCATATATCGTATCATCTCTGGAGCACCATGGTCGCAGGACTCCATTTCGTAATGCTGAGATCATCCATGTCCACCTACTCCCTATGGTCGGGGTGGACCACCTGGTGGTGGCAGCGATAGAAACTTGGATCGCCGCCAACGACATACTGCACGACATGATCCTCTGCCATGTCTGCCTATTGCATGAAAACCTCCTCGATCAAACCTTCACCTCTACCCATGCAGTCCTTTGACTGTCTACTATTCTTACATATGGTGGGTTGGGAAGTAGTAAGCCATGTGATCCTTCCCTCCGCACGAGTTACACTGCATGTTCCTCATCTGTCATGCACTGTCTCTTGTGCCCCACACCACCGACCCTGTATCCAGACGTCTTCCACCTGTAGGTCTGGTCCTCTTGGACCTCTGCATGTTCTGTCTGCTACTAGCTGCAGATGTCTCTGCTACATAGCGTCCAATTGAGGGTCTCACTGCCAGTGACTGCTCAACAAGGGAGCTCTCCACTAAGATTTCTCACTCTAATACCCCCTCCTACGTTACGATGCTGAGAGAAATCATCAATGTTATAATCTCCCATCTGATACTGTGCTCTAAGTTCAAGTCCCTGAAGGAATGTTACTACACCATTTCAGTGGAGTAGCACGAGAGGCCAGTGAACCTCGCTGAATACAGAGCCACATTCATGCTACCTTGCTGCAAGTGGACAAGCTCTTGTATACACACTGAGCATATGGTTATTGGGAAGAACTCTTCCCTGAAAAGGCTCTCAATGTATTCCCAAATTAGAGAGACCTCATCGTGAACCCGGATCATCAATATCCACCATCTTCCCACTACTTCCTAAAGAAGACTGGCGGCAAGGATCACCCTGAGATCAGTTGGTGTCCTACCCGTCGAAAAACACTAACCATGACCTCCTGCTAGTCCTCAGCCTCTTGTGGATCTCTCTCACTATGGAACCTTGGTTGCAACGAGAACTGGAACTCGTGCAATGTTCTCAAGCTACATGCATCCTATGCTACTAGGTTTGTTGGCATCTACTATCCAAAAAGTAGTGGTGCTGCTAGTACACCACCCGCTGGTACAACTTCCGTAAGGGGACTCTACACCGAAGCCTCATCACTCAGTGGGCATTCATCACATACGCTTCCTGGAACCCTGTCTAGATTTCTGCGTGCATGTATCCTAAAAGAAACATTTGTACCATGGTCATTAAGTTATACATGGTGAGATGAGTCAAATACATCACAAAGAAAACTACTCAAAGACGCACACACACACACAATCAGTGTTTTCATGCACTGATTCAGAAATCAGATGTCATTGTCCTAGTGTACGGATATTTCAGCCACTGCACCAACACTTGACTCCCAGTACTAAAAACCACACTCATCACACATAACACTATTTCCACATAGAAAAGATCATATTTATAATACATTTATTGAACTGAACTCATTTGATACCAATTTTTCATGACCCGTCCCCCGGGAATCATGTCGTGACTACCCCAAGCCCTCCTTCCATAGGCTGAGGACATGAGACTAGCACCAGAAAAGAATGTCCCTAAAACCATGAGGTATTGTCTCTATAACATATAAACTCACACAACGAATCAGACATCAAGATAGATGCACAATGTTATCATTATAGTAAAAAAGATATTGTAGAGTAACTAAAGGGTCCAGAATTCTATCCCAAATGAAAAGTACAAGTAAAACCTAAAACACTCCTGTGAACACCCGCTAAGGATCTTATCTGAAGGGTAGGTACAACTTGCGAATGGTCATCTCTATGGTACGACTCTTCTAAGGTCCACTTCCGAGAAACCTCCAGTCCCAGTACCCTCTTCCAAGTTCAATGTTGTCCATCATCGGCACATGACACAACATGGTGCAGGCATATACCATGAAGGGTTTAGAATAACGATACTCAGTAGGGACCCTGAGACCCCTGAAAGTCTCTCCAAACCCACAAAGGATAAATCACCGAGCAATACTATAATCACAAATTACGAAAACATCATTCAACCCTACATAGGTATATACCCATGCATATATCTAAGTTATCGAGTATACCAATCTTATTCATGAGGAGACATAAACCCCAACACTTTATCCCAAAGATATAATATTCCATGAAGGAAAGAATACCACGAAGGTAACACCACTAAGGTAAGTAATAAAAATTTAAAGCCACACAGAATATTACCACAATGGTATCACCATGAAGGTAAGTACCAAAAATGTAACACCACAATGAAGAGTACCACAAAGGTAAGTTCCACAATGGTAATGAATCGACTCACAATAGGTATCACTTAAGTATGTAAGTAATTATGATTAGCTGTATTTCTAGATCATCATACATATTCATGAAACTCTATAGTTAACCCACATAGGGTCAAAGATGACCCACACAGGATCTAAAGATGACCCACGCATGATCTAAAGATGACCCACACCGGATTGGAAGATGACCCACATAGGATCAGTATGAGCTAACCCACACAGGATCACTGAGCACAGACGCACATAGGATTGGTATGAAATGACCCCACACATGAGAATTGAGGTTTGAAAGACACATGATCAGTATGAAATGACCAACATAGGATCGTTGGGCGATAACCCTCACAGCATCTGATGATAACACACATAGGATCTGAATATTTTTCAAGTACAGCCATCCGTATGGATCTCGCACTAAGAATGCTTGATTCCAAGAGGATCCACTCATCAAGCCATCAGTCGATACTTAAACTAAAACAGAGTCCCTATAAGAATCATCCCAAAGGTCTACCATGTCAATAGGGTCCCAATGCTACGGATTACGCATCAATCAGATGCCCGGTCTCTATGTTATTAGTGTTTTCATTCTGAGGGCACGGTTGGATTCAGGTTCGATCCAACCTGGTCATACTCCAACATTATGAAAAACTCAAGTGGAGTATACAAAAAGGACCATTCCGATCCAAGGATTCTAGCACTATATATGTTCATCAAATGGATACATGGTTCTCGTGGTGCAGTGATAAAGGCGTATCATGGTCTAGATGGGCTGGGGTATGGTCTGGCCCAGCCTGATCCGGCTTGGGCAGACCCGACCTAGTTCAGGTCGCCTGACCCGGTCTGGGTCTGGCCTAGTTGGTATGGGTCGCGGAAGGCCAGGCCCGCTGGGCCATGGTTTGACCCCACCTCCGATGGGGCAGCCCGAACCACGCTTGGTGTGGCCTGCTGCGTTGTGGCCCACTGGGCGCGACCCATTGTGTTGTGGCCCACACGGCTGGGTGTAGTCCTCCATAGCTGCCACACTGGGGTAGGCACCCCCTAGATTCCCAAAAGGACTAAGGGATCATTTATCCTGGTGGCATGCAGGACCCGCCGGAGCGGGTCCTGCTCGGTGCGTCATGGCCACCCAGGTTTTGGACCGGTCCTCCACCCAATTGCGCAACAGTGTTGCTGAGCTCCTACGGTTGGACGGGTAACTTCCGTGTTGTAGGTTCTCTGCCTTGCCATGTCATGGTCGATAGGGTGGAATACACTCTCTACTGTGCCTCCTTCTCAAACCATGGCTAGCTAGGTGTCGGCTGCCCTCCTCCCCCGCCGCGACCAACAAGGCGCGACCTCCTTCGGTATCAGCGGAATAGACGCGCGCCTCCCCAGTTTCACGCAGCCTGTTGGGGTTCCATCCTCCACCTTCCTCCACTACCATGGGCAACGAAACGTGTCCTCCTTCAGTGAAATGGTTGCACTGTAACCCGTACCCTACCAGTGTCGGTTTCTGGCGATGTGGTTGGGTTCCGCTCAACTCGTCGCTCCGCCCACGAAGAACACATCCAACCATGAAGAATTACGGAGGGATTGAGCTGTGTTTGTTTATCCCCCACCATCTGCCTTTGACCGATAGCAAGTGGTTCAAGGGGATGGAAACAACATGGAACCACGATGAATAAACATGGACAACCAAAATCAATACCCCTACCTCGATCATCTGTTGGAGTTGTCGTGAGGAGGAATATGAAGATTCCGATGTTCATTGCTCCCGAAACACATTCCCGATCTGGGCATGTGTTCCATGCTCATTCTTGATCTGTAGAATTTTCTTTGTTGGAGTATGTTATTCATTGGAGGATTATCCAGCAAGGGCCTCCTCTACATTTCTCCAACAGAAAATAACACTCAATTCCCTCAAGAAGAGTTATCAAAATTAATATCAATAAACATGTTGTTTCATTAATTAAATTTAATGAACCTTGTTAATTAAAGAGATTTTTTGTTACATATTTTATGTCACCCAGAATTTAATGCCCATAATTAAATTCCTGACCACCCTCATGTGGTCCCGACATTTATGATTCAATTGGGATGTTTTAAAAATAAAATATAAGTTATGTATTTTATTTTATTATTTGACTAACCCTCCGAAGAAAATCCAAAAAAATATATTCTACCTTCGAACTACTGCGGTCGAGGTGAAGGTCTCCTTTGGAAAATATTGGCACTACGAGTTTAACGGTGCAAAAACATTTCAATTCTGAGCACCCTTTCAAAAGCTGCAAAATTACGCTCCCACGTTTTCTGCACATACCTAAAAAAAGTTCAGACATTCAGTCCGGGCACACTATGCCTCGTAATCAGTCGCCACAAATTTTCGCAGACTTTTAATATTCCCATATAATTAAAAAAAATAACATGGAAAAATCCAGGACATTACTGAAACATCCCTCTATTTAATGATAATGAAAAATGGAACTTCTATATACATACCAGTCCAATGAACTAAAAAATCATCAATAACAAATTGTTATAAAATATACACAATCAATAAGGGGACCTCAGGTGTAGCATCCGAACACGAACTCTATAAACGGTTCCCACATTCGGTTAGACACATAAACATAATAGTTTCACCCCGAACGCTTATGTCCATTGACAAGAATAGAAGGTTTGTGATGTTGTAATGGGGAGACATAAACCTCATGATAATATTATTCCATCGTGGGGAGTAATAAAAATAAATAGTGGATGAAATGATAAGTTTTCATATGATTAATAATAAATCATTGAAAAAAAACAATGGTGTAAGTTAAATTAATATCAAAACAAAATTATTCTCATTTTATGTAACTAAACAACAAAATTATTATACAAGATATAGTGGAAACACACAATCACAACATTATATAAAAATACCACATAGTAGAAGGTTTACCACTAGAATCATGATAATATTATCGGTCCTCTACTCTTGTAATCCATCATGGTGCTAAGAATCTTGAATTGAATGTTGGCAGCTTCCCATTATCTATTACTTTGGTCAATAGGTTGGTTTAGGCACCAAAGGTGGCCTAAATAAGGTGTGATATAAACTCAGTAGGATAAAAAAAATGATATCTAGTAAATTCAAGATGGTGCATATAAACTAAAAAATTATGTATGTATAAAAATGGGTAAAAATTGTAAAATGTAAGCGGGTTAGTTGTGGTTCCCATGGACACTAGGCTGACAGTACATGCTTAACATTATGTCAAATGATCTTTGATAAATTGACAACATGTATACATATACATGGTCAACATATGATGTGATTTCTATCGGAATATATATGGATTATGCTTCTAGTTTGGACCTATAGTGTAAATCAATCATCCCTTGTTAGTAGCATATGTCTCTCAATTTGCACGGGAATCCATGACCAATAATCACAAATAAAATGTGTGCAATGTCGGAGCATAAAAAATATAAGGGACACCCTAGTAGAGTTTCATAAGTAAGTGGGACACCCTACCCGATTATTATAATTAAGTTTTGTTCCCTATTCGAGTTTTATAAGTAACTTGAAAAATAAGCTTTTTCATCATAAGTAATTTTCACACCCATCACGAGTATCATAAGTAACTGGGACACTCGACTCGTGTATCACATGTATGTGGTACACCCTTCCTATGTTTCATAAGGATAAATAAATAGTTCTTATGAAGAAATAATTTATTATTTGATTTATATATTATTTATAATTATTGTTAATAATGGGAAAATACTAATCATATGGAATTCATGGAATGTTATCATACCATATACACCCATTTAATGATTAAATCACATCACATAGGCTTTAATCCAAGACCACTTAGATGATGGTTCTTCAAAATAAACATTTGAAAATTTAGAATGAATCACATGAGCACACGGTAAGGGTGTCACAATTTATGACCGGAACAACTGAATATAAACATTAGTACAACAATGATTAATATCATTGAAATAATCATAGAATAAAGAAAATATTAATTTTAAGGTGACATGTTGGAGATTCTAGAAAGCTTCATGACAGTGCATGATATAAAATGACTTTATTAATGGTAGAAATACTAGAACAACTACCCTAATCCTTTAGTACACTAATCATCCAATATATATCCTTATATGATGCTAGAAGATGAGAAACTAGATGAATATATGAAAACCATAGTAATAATACATATGATATTATATAAAAATATCACTAATGATAGAAATTTAAAAATTAAACGAAAGAAGTGGAACAAGGAGCTTTCCATTGCAGATCTAATGCAACTGAAGGTGAAGAAAATAGTTCTTGAACAGAGGATAACTGAAGGAACATAATTTGGGCATGGATAAGCACTCTCATGAATCTAAAATCTTCTGTGTTAGAAGATATGAAGGCGTTATCAAGAAGTCGTATTTCCCCTTTTCTAAAAAAATAATCCCATAATTTACATGGCATGTAAATGTGTTACAAGTCATGTAATACTCAAGTTTTTCCCTCTTATAGAGAACCTAATTCACAAGGTGCAAGGGTTTAGCTCGTACCAACACACATTTTGTATTATAAATATGTGATGTTTATCTGTAATACATGTTTTGTATTTTCAATCCATCTAGCCTTCAGCCATTCCTCTCTATCCATTCTAGTACCAAACCGACCCTCCCTTAGGTTTTGTTTTTAGGTTTAACCAATACTAAAAATAAAACATACCTCACATTAATTTCAGGACATTATAACCTACACTCAATAAGACAACTCGACCCTAATTTCCCTTCTGAGGTTGTTAATGAAATGTCTGAGAAAAGTACTCTGTCACTAAGCATGTATATAAGCCAATCTCTCCCCTATGAGTTATTTCGTACACAATTTTTATACCATAAAATCTCTACTAGAGGAACCAACCTACCTCGGGTAGCGTTTTTTCACCGATCAGCAAAAAATTTTGGATTCTCATCAAAGGAAACATCTAACTCCAACTCAATATCCTTATGACTAAATGGATGGAATGGATGAAGGTGATAGTTGTGAAGCTGCAATACATGGAATACATTTTTCATGACTTTTTACCTCCGAGTTTACTACAATCGATAGACCAACAACTCGACTCTCTACAGGATCATGAAAGCCCCAACGTAATTAGGTAATAGGTTACTTTATCATTAAATTTTCCTATGACCCAATCTAGGTGAAACTCATAGAAACACAATATTTATCTCCTTGAACTCCATATTTGTGCAATGATGATCTATATAGGACTACTACATTGAATGAGTTGTACCATATGATTCTGAATCAGAAATAATTTTTCTGATGTTTCCTAACCATGTTGAGGATGTAATAGTGATTAATCGGCTACTATTAACTAGCACATTGGTGAGTGGAATAAACTACCATAAAGGGTCCCATAAAGGGACATCTGAATTGATTCCTCAAAACTAATATTTTCGGAAAACTCTATTAGTGGTTAGTGTTTCTCCCAATAACATATAAAACAATGGATTTGTTCCTTTTTCATGTCCTCAAACGACCACATAATATTCATGTATTGACCATTAATCCATGAGTTATATTTTCTACTCAATGGAACCTGTGAACCAACTACCATCAAAACCCCCTTCTAAAACCATGATGTAAAATGAGAAAATGTATCTGATAAGATAGAATGAGAGACAACTGGATGGTGTAAAATCTTGCCTAAATAAAGTGTCCCAAACCCATAAACTGGGATGGTCTCTCATATAAGTTTAATGTGTATGACCATAGTCAAACTATAGATGATCACCTAAAATGAATCAGTAACATGATATGATCTATTAAAACCTATCAAAACATACATAGTGATGTGATTCAATTTCTTATCTGGAATGGATATATACTGAATAATACTTATAGGTTGTTGTACTTATATTTCACCTATTATCAGGTGGAGCACCAAATTATAAAACCATAAATATACTTACTCATACCTGAAACCCAGTACTAATGATGTCCATCATGGTATATCTTTGTAATCAGAGGTTATACTGACCAAATAGAGGAATGAAATTTGTGAATCATGTCATACCATATTTCTGCAGGCACCTATTCATGCTCGAGAAAGATAAGAATTTCATTCTCATCAACCACACAAAATAGTGGTGTTCTCTCACCTAATACACTTTCCCTCTGTACTAGACCTTTGGGATATGATTTTTCTATTATTAGAACCCAATCCAGAAGGGATAATGTCACTCTCAATGCTGTTAAGATTGGATGCCCCGGATTTTCTAGAACCTCAAGCTACATCTCATAAAATTGGTCCATCAACTGCCACACACAACATCCCTCATAGAAGGCCAATGACTCAGTATTATAGATCATTTAATTAACCACTTCATTTCCCTTCTTTGTGTATAAATATACAGAATGTCAATCATCATTAGTTAATCTAACCACTAATTCTATATGTGATTAAAATTTCCTCACGTATTAATTTATTATAGAATTTTATGGTTTGTGTAAATAAGGAACAATTCTATAAATAGGTATTGTTTCATATATCATAAATCATAATGAAAGACTCTAATATCAAGGTTGTGTATTGGGTAATTATTCTCATGTGTCCCTAACTGGAGGATCTCATACACTATATCTCTATCACACTGCATTAAAAATACTCCAATTCCAACTAAATAGTCATTATATTAAATATCATATATTTTTCTAATATGTAGAAGAATTAGGACCATCACTAATGTTTGTCTATCATTTAACCCCTAAAAAGATTTATTACACGATTTAGACAATAATAAAATCACACACTTCTTAGTTTCACCCATAAGAGGCCCTAATAGAAAGATAATTCCAGAATAAAACTCATGTAATATATATCCATCCCCAAGAAGATTCATATATCAATGAGGTTGTTGGGATACTACAAGAAAACCATGGAACTCACCTTATTTGGTTGAATGGATACTCTTATCTCTAATATGATACGTCACATTAAGTGAAATGTATTGATCTAAAAGTATCATTTAGTTATTTTGGAAAACAGGTAGTGCCCTATTAGTGTATTTTTAGCAATCACAATATGCATGTCACAATTTTTTAAATACGAGAATAAACCATTATTCCCTCCCCAAGAAACACCATAAATATACATAGAATTGGTGGAAAACTAGATTAATTAGATCCATAATGGTTGTAAGGGAGTTTTTAAGGATGAATTGAATTATAAAATGATCATTCAATTTTTATCTACACTCGATCATTGTACATGATATGCCTGGTTGTTGAAAATCCACCTAATATATTCCCAAACTCATTTCAATCATAGAGATACCCATCACACCTAAGTATTGGTTAGAGATGTCATTTATAAGGGGTAGATAATATCAGTTATGTACTATCAGCTAGTTCTACCAGTGATAATCTAGGTACAAAGTGACCGGATCGTCTGCCCTCATGGTGAAAGGGATAGAGGAACCATATTGTGAAGTGATGGGTTATTTAAAAAACATAACATAAAACTCCACTTTATGCTTCCTGAGTTCCTAGATCTCTATAGGTTCCATCAAGAAAAGATTAATTGATAGAGGTGTTTTCCTAGGAACTATCACAATGGTGAAGTACATGCCTCTCATGGGAGTAAAACCGGTTAAGTATTCCCAAAATATATCCCTAAAATGATCCACTACATGAGGAAATTACAAACAATTTGTTCTCTAATACCTCATATCAATACTATATATCTAGGATATCAATCATCCTAGTCCATGATTCTTGGGTGTAACTCATCTTTCATGGACATCCCTTTCACCCTCATGAATATAGTTACCACCCATGGGTGATGTAAATGACACCCTTCAGTTATATAAATCAATATGATAATTACAACAAATAATGTCATTTTTAGGACAATGAAATTACACTAGAATCAGTTCCATCCTTTCATAAGAGAGAACCCCTTGCATTGGAACCGTCTCTTTGATCGAACCCCTAACAGTGTTAGGGGAGTAATCACAAAACAAAATTAATCGATCTCTAGGATTATAATTCCTTTAATTTTCAAAAATATAATAGAGTGTGAAGCACCTATATCAAAATAGGAACATAATAATTAAAGGCTTGTGGGGTAGTGACTTGATCAATAGTTGGATATAGATGCAACTCTTTAGGTGTAGGTTGAATTGTATAGACATGTCTAGATATGCAACCCTGAGTTAAACCTAATTAACCTGGGATGTTTTTCTCTACATGATTTGATCCTCTATACTCTAAACAACTCATCTAAAATCACCTCTTCTGACTAAATATATGGTAGTAGACTAGCTACCTATCTAGTGAGGGGTCACTAATCCTGATGGTAGAACTAACATGGATCCGGTTCTTCTAGGAATAGATGTAAGAGTTCTATAGGCGCCTTGATGATGTCCCAACCTACCATAATGTTGACATTCAATGTAATATCTGAGGACATGGGGATTTGTATGTCCTAGATTATTGAACTTCAAGCATACCACGTAACATTTTTAAGTGTCATCATACTTCTATTTCCTCCCACATGTAAACTCTAACTGATTCTTCCAGCTACTCAATGAACCACCCCATTTCCCAAAAAGGATCTTATCTAACGCACACAATAAAATTTCCCCAAGACATTCTTGGCGATGAATTCATGATTTAATATGATAAAAATAGTTGTTAACATAAAATCATTCACCTGTGAAAAAATGGTGTATGAAATACTATCCTCAAATTGTATTGTAGTCATAAACTCATCACCAATAATAGTAATTGAAAATAACTAAAGCATATTGAGAGAAGCTATATATTCCATTACAGACTGAAGGACCTTATGTAGAGGCATAAACATTCTCTATGCTCTATTATCAGTGTATGTGGAATGAAATCATCATATAAGGCTTTGTGGAAGTCATAAAATCCCATACCCTGATGAATATAATCATGGATAATAACATCCCCCCAATTTTTGGAGAATCCCTAAGCATATAGGTGGAGTGATTGAACCTCCACTCTTGAGGTATATCCAGGTTCTCCAATATAGATATCATGGCCTCTAGCTAAGATTTTGTACCCTGAGGATCGTCATCCCCTATGAATATGGGAGGATATTGCTATTGAAATTCATACATCAACCCATCTGTTGTAGAGAATGTTTTGAAACTACCTGTATGGAAATCATGAAGCACAAAATTCTCTCTCGAAACTGAGAATCAATGCGCCATGGAACTAGTCCCAATAACTTCAGAGAGTAGACCTCGCCAACACCTCTATGCACAAAATTATGATGTCTTGGAGGAATATCTCTTTAATATTTAAATGTGTTGATGAGATAAAATTTATCATCATATATGGGACAAGATAGCAATAAAGGATAGATAAAAATCCATCCGTAAAGAATCACACCACTCTCATGCACCTTAAATATAGGTCTATGTGAAAAATATATTACAACAAATAATAAGAGACACTTCCTACTACTGAATACTAAGTCCATGTCAGGTTTGAGGTCTCATATAAAGCAGTATAGGTCCCGTTGTATGGAGTTTCAATTTCAATGTAAAGAGTAAAACATTGTTTACTTTAAAATTTATATCCTTATTTAGAAGTAATAATTTTAGTTTGATATTATATTTTTATGGAGTTTCTAATCATTTTACAATATATAGATATCACATTCCTATTAGATGTGTCACCATTTATAATTTATGAAATCCCATATACTTTATAAACTACAATCAGTACATCAAATAACTACGACCTGACTTTTATGCCTGGTATCAGGATGTAACGGGTCATGTATAAGGATTTTATTAAATGAAATATAATTCCAAATTTATATAAGTACATGATCCATAAAATATAATTTTAATTAATATAATTGAAATCATCTAATATTTTTTTGCATAAAACTAGTAGAACATGGAACCAAACTGACACAACTGGTTAATTCTGGTGTCATCATCAATCTATATGGGAAATTTATATTCATTTTATTGAAGTCGCATTAATTAATCCAATTATTTAATTTTTACAAGAAACATTAGCACATTTCAATATATAATAATCAAGTCACTTTATTTATATAGTGGGAAATACACACAAATATGAAACATGACATGGAATAATGCATGGAATATAAGTCCAATGTGTTTATAAGGATGAATGTGATGATATATAATCATTGAACTAATAAAAAAGAAAAATTCCATAATAATAATTATAATATAAGTTATAATAAAATCAAAAAACATTTTTTCCGCCTAATAGTGAAATTAAAACAACTATAACAGTAAAAAAATAACAACAATAAACAATCCTAGGGAATTTTTGTTTCCCCTGTTCTTTTGTCATAAAATGAAAAGAACATGAGCATTTCAATATTACTATAAATCCTAGACTCATATATAATACCCCAATAGAAAAAAACTAAAATAATCCAATGATACCAATTTGTTACATTCCAAACTAGAAGACATTATATTGTCCCTTGAGACAGTTTTCCACAGGGCCTCAGGTGTGCCACCTAAAATTCCAGAGGATTAGTAATATAATCAAGGTCAACATTTGAATTGTAGTGTGACTATATGATCATAATCAAAGTAGGATATAGTTGAATGAATTAAATGGAAATTTTTATGGTATTTATAATCAATCAGCTATAGAATAATAAATCATTTTGAAGATAATCACGTATTATTCTAAATCAATATCATTAAAATAAAATGATTATCTTTTAATATAGCTATATAAGAAGGGATTATATAGGATATAAGGGAAGCTATAATACATAATATTTTATACAAAAATGAAAAAACATAATCATCAACTCCTAGATTCATGAGGATAGGGTCAGACCTTTACCCACATACACTACCCTTGTACTAAGAATCATGAATTTGATGCTAGGGAATTCCCTTTATCTATACCTAAAGACATGAGGTCTATTTGGGTATGATAGGATGCCCGAACATAGTTAGAGATAAACTCATTAGGCCAACAAAATATAGTTCTGGTTGAATCTGGAATGTTCATATAAATGAGTAGTGTTCATGTATAACATCATTTGAAAACAAAAAAATTTAAGTCTGTCAGCTCTTGATCTCATGGGAACTTAGCTGACCTTGCCTGCTTCGAACTACGTATGATGATATTTGAGAAGGTAACCATATGTATAGATATATATGGTATATATACATTATGGAATCTATAGTAACGTATATGTGCATAATATTTGACGTTTGGACCTGAGGCATAACTTAGACATTCATGGTTAATAAAATGAGTCTACCATGTATTGATGGATGTCATGCCTAGTCATAAAAAATAAGAGTGGAACCCAACCCATATACCAAAAATAGATGGGTTTCCCCACTCATGTATCATAACTAAGTGGGATTCTAGGCTCGAGTATCATACGTAAGTTGGATTCCCTGCCTGAGTATCATTAGATAGTGGGACTCCCTACCTAAGAATCATAAGTAACTGGGTTACCCGCCCCAAATATCTGAGTATCATGAATATATATAAATATTACCATCCAATTATATTTCAATTGTGTAATTATATCATATTTATTATGCGATTTAATTAGGGTAATCCAATAAACATAAGTGAGTCATGGAATTTGGTCATACCACTTGAACCCATTTAATTGGGGAAGTCTCCTCACATAGGCATATATCTACGACCATATAATAGGTGTTTCACCTAAATAAAAATCTTATAATTTAAAATGAATAAAACAATCACAACATAAGGGGTGGTTCTAGTTGAGGTGAGGGACCAATGACTAAAAAAATAAGTACAATTGGTTATATCTAGCATTCATGTCAACTTATTGTAAGGAAAATATTAATTTTTCGATGACACGTGGAAGTGTTTTCCTTTCTTCACGATGAAAAATTATATATAAAACTAATATATATGGGAGAAATACAAGACCACCTACCATAATCCATTAGTAATATCCTCACACATTATTAAAACTTGAATATAGATAGAATGGGGAATATAAAAGAACATATAGAAACCCCAAAAATATGGCAAATGAGCTCACATAAAAATATCACAAAAGATAGCCAGATAAATAATTAATCGAAGGATGAGGAATAAGGATATTATCATTGTATATCCAATTCACCTAAATATGTAGAAAATTGATCTTTGGTGGATATTACCAGAAGAACCAAGAGTTGGCAAGGAATATCTCTCGTGTGGTTGGTCTCCTATTCAGGATAAGAAATAATAGATATTTGAAAAATATATTCTTCCCCCTTATATAAAAAATGAATCATAGAATTTACATTTTTTATAATACATTACATGTCTTGTAATGCTTAGATATTTCCATCATCAGGAAAAACCAATTCACAACATGTAAGGTGTCTATCCAAAATATTACTCATCGGGTATTATAAATTTATGTTGTGTTTTTGGGCTATAAGAAGTATCATTCATTTCATCCTCTTCCTTTCGATAAAAAAATTGACTCACCCAGAGGCACATTTTCTGGTTTAATAAAAACTAAAAAGGAATTTACATCTATGAAAATTTGTGGAGTTACATCATTAGACTGATAAGATCCATGGGAAGATAATTTTTTTGTTCTTACAACCTATGATCAATCCACAAATATAATGTAGATAATACATTTAACACCCTAATCTTTAATAAAATTAATATCTTTTAATAATTTTTTTTCTACTTTAGCTTATGATTCTAGCAACACTAATTTAACATGAACTATGATATGAAATTAAAAAATAATTATTTATTATATTTATTATATAGTTATTACAATAAATGTATGAATAGGGTTTAAGTCTCTAGGAAATATATATTAATATCATACTCAATATAATTTTAATGAAAATTATAAGTAATTAACCACTCAATTTGTAGTAAATTTATTTTATTCTTCAAAAATATGTTTCCTACTAAAAATTTATTGTATTTTATGAGAAATTAATTTGATTAATAATGGAGAATTTTAGGTTTCATATATTTTTTAAAGAACATAATTTCTGAAATCATCATAAAAAGATTATGAGAGGTTGAATTTTTTTGAATTGTTTAAATAGATTAATTTTCAAGTAAGTATTAAAAAATATGGTTCCATCTAAAATTCTATTTTATTCAAACAGGTTAAAATTTTCATTATAAATTTATGTCAAAATAAAATTAATAGTTTTATTAAATTTAAAAAATAAAACTAATTTTATAGTAATTAATTTTAATTTTGAAATTAGGATAAAATCAATTTTATATATAAGAAGGAAATTTCTTAAAAAAATGTTTTTATAACCATTATATTTTTATATAAATAAATGGAATTGCTCAATACTGATGAATTATTTTAATAAAGTTTATATATTATATATTCAATAAAAAAATTAAATATTAATATAATATTTGTATTATGTTATGGATAAGAATAAATCTATTTTAATGCTTAAAAAACAATTTTCTAAAAGCAGTTTTCGGCCCATTTGTAGCCCTTATTTTGTAATAAAATTTTACCCCATATATTTATTTCAATTAGATAGAATTAATTGAATATTTATAATTAGAAATTCATATATGGAAAATCTTCCAATTTTATTTTCTTTTCAATTTGAATATTACATGTGGTAAAATTTATCACCCCAATAAAGTGTAATTCAGATTAATCTAAATCAAAAATAAATTATGATTTAATAATTTGTCATCCAAAAAAATATTTTATCAATGAAATTTTTCCGTTATTAGTTTAGGATCAAAATTTCATTGTTTTATGGAATCCATTCCATGAAAATGAATTATATATTATTTAAATTAACGAATGTCTGAAAAAGTCACACTTTTAATTTTAAATATCAGTAATGTGTTCAAAAAGGATGAAAAACTTGTTATAATAAAATATTAATAGATATTTTGTGTTTAATAGAATTATATTTCTGTTTGTAAAGTATTTTTAGTTTTATGATATTATTACATTGTATTAAATGTCAAAACAACGCCGAAAAAATATTTATTCAAATAAGACCAAAATAAAATAAATTATTTTTTAATTACTAAAAAGATATAATTTGATTAATTTACTATGTTATGTGCATTATATAGATGACTATGATTTATTATAATAATTTTAAAGTATTGTATTCCAATTAATTCATTTTATTTTTATATTATCAGTCAAATTATATAAATTGTGTCAGAATTGAAAATAATGATATTTTATCAAAAATAATATTTAGTTATGTTATATAAATATGAACAGATATATTTAAATAATAAAAGTGGGTTATTATTTTGTCTAAAATGACATAAATTTTTCTTTTTTGGCCCAACAAATTCTGATTATTAAAATTTTACAACCCATTAATTCTGAAAATGTTTTTGTCATTGTTAAGATTAAAATTAGCTATCTAAGGGTTATTAAAAACAATATGGTACAAAGTGACACCAAAAAATATCTATTTTAATCTATATTATGGGATTAAACCATATCAATACTTATCATAAAATCCCTATAATTTTGGAGGTATAGTTATTTAGAAATAATTTATTATAATTTATTATTTTTTGAAATTGACAATGTAATCCTCGTCTCAATGATTAAAGGGATCCTTATCCCTCACTTATTTACAAAGAAATGATACTTATAGCTTGAAATAAATAATAATATTTACCTTACACAAATTCTTAAATAAAATTAATTATTTTTGGTCCTCAAAAAATACCTTCCCTAGATCCCATTATCAGAGATCTAAAGGTTACATTTCAAAGAATATATTATAACCTTAACCAACCGTTTTCTTTTCTACTATTATTTTTCTTCATATAAATATATTTTATTTTTCAAAAACATATAAATCAATTATCCTAAATATTATAAATTATTATTTTTATCATGAAAAATCCATTATACACCCTTTTTTCTATCGTGTTATTGTGAATGTGTCACATGTACGTCCATACAGGTTATCATCTCCACATAACAATGCAATTCATTTTTTATAACCATGAATTATTGGTGGGTATTATGATGGATATTATATTTATATATGATATATTAGTATTAATTAAACATATTTAATTAAAATATCACATTTACCTACTTACCATCGAATCATTTGGGAAAAAATAATGCCTTTCATGCAAACTTGTGTACTTCCACCTCAAAGAAGCGTTGTCAATTGTTTTTAATTTATATTTTAAATTAATTTTACTAAATAATAATTTGATAAATATATATTATATATATGATATAATAATTATTATATAAATTTTAATTAACATTTATCTTTCATTTTTCCATCCATCAAAAAATAAAAATAGTGTTTATGCATACGTACAACATACCATCTCCATGAATGGTGTAATTAATTTTTCTATATATATATTTTATGATATTTATATCATTATAAAATTTCTTATAGATTATTTTCCCATGATCACAATACATAGACCAAAACTACTGAACCAGAATGTGCATGAAAAACGAAGCAGATATCACCCAAAATAGCGATTCTAATAAATAAGGGTTTACAAAAGAGTGATAAAAGGTAATAGATATGTATTAATTGTATGATATATATGATAGTATTTCCAAAATATGTTAATAATAATTATTTATTTGTTTTAAGTAATTTTCCAATGTGTAAAGATGGAGTTAGACCTATGGTAAGGGATTTTTATCTAACTTTTATTTCTATGGGTCACAGGTCATATTGCCTAGTATTTTCTTGGATGTGGTTTATAATCTACCCATGAATTAATTTTATGGTTCATTGTATGAAATTTATTCTAATTTATAAATCCTTATGAGGTTATTTAATTCATGGGACTTATTATTTAGAAGATACAAAAGCTGTATGGGTCTTATGTCACATTCTCATTATTTAACATGATTAATTATAATTATGACAAGGATAATGATATATTATGATATAAAATTCAAGAAACCTTATTTTCTTTATAATCTGGTTATTTCTTGAAAACACATGTTTTCTTTCCTTTTTTACATCTTTTTTTACACAAAATACTTAAAAATGATTTTATGGAAAATCCACTTCCTTTCTTTCATCACATGAATTTTATTTTTAATATCAATGTTTTCGTAAAAACATTAATTTTTTTTAGTGTTATTCAATGATATTTTAAGTAAATATATACCAATTATTACTTTCTATAAACAACTATTTAAAATGAAAATTTTTATCCCTTTCAAAATGAGGTACTTTGGGAATTTTTAGATTAAAGTATATAAGAAATGATTTTTTATCCTGTACAAAATGAATGGATTTTATTGTTATCATGAATATTATTTTCATTGAAGCTACATTAATAATTTTACACTTTTTTTGAACTAAATATTTTTTCTTTATGATTGAATATCTTTTTAAGTGATTTCAAAATGGCAAGGTTATTTTCCAAAATCATTATTTAATAATATTTAATGTTATTTATATTTATAAAAGTATAAAACACTCAATTTCACTTGCACATTTCTATGGATATGATCCAAGGATATCATAATTATTCATTCTATACAATATTTATTAATATGATAACCCAATTTTAATTTAAAACATTTCTTTTCTATGTGTTATGTTGTGATGAAATAATTAAATTCTAATGAAACCAATTTCATTTCCACGTTTTATTCCATGATTAATTGTTTTAAAAACCCATATATTTCCATAGTCTCTGATATGATGAATTATTTATGATCTTATGGGACATATACATAATATTTTCATTATGTGCTGATTGGGACCTATATCTCCCACATCTAAATGGGAAATGATTTATATCTCATGAGATATATAGGACAGAAAAGTAATGTGAACCTAGTTCTATAATCGTATTTTCCACTATGGTAGTAATATGAGGAATCCATGACGAAAATTTAGGTTTGGGAGTGAATAAAATAAACCTATATTTTATAAGGTGTGATCCTTTACTATTATGATGGGTTATGGAGTGACCCCAATCATCTATGATAGTGAAAGAAGTGAAGCCTTTACTAATAAGTAAATGTTTTTGTATGTATATTCTTATGAAAAAAATTCAATTTCATATGTCAATGTTATTATTTAATGGCTCATGTTCTTTGATTCCATTACGATTCATGTCTTTTTAAGTTGTAATATTTTTTTCCTGACTTAATATTATGATCTAAAATATGCAATGTAGGATTTCAAAATGATATGTTCATGTTATTGTACACTTATGTTAATTTTATGCTCAAGTGATAGTTGAAATATCCCTTGTGATCAAATAAATTGAATATAATATAACCCCAATTTATGTTTCATTTCCCCACATTATGAACAAATGAACTTAGTTTGATATGTCTAATATGAGTTCTAGTTATGAATAACTTAATGGGAGAAAATGTAGAACTTTTTCGAACTAGTGGTTTATGTGTCCATTTTCCAAAGGAAGTTGTCATATATGATTCTATCATGGATCATTATAAACTTTAACGAATAGTTATATTACAATATGTGTTATAAATGAATTAAATGTTCTAGTTTCTTTATTTGTTATTTGGGAAATGATTAGTTAACCATTGGGAACTGGCATAATAAAATCAATATTAAGGAACCTAGGGTTAAATCTATGTATAGTATAAGGTTAAAAAGATTTTTTAATGACTGTTGATAACCTAGGTTATACATAAGGTATCATATAATGAGAAGAATGGTTCATTATTGATACATCATATGGATTTGGATTTTGGATTATATGACAACTGAATCTTATTATTGTTGCATGATTATTGCATATGGAGGTTTGGTTTTAGTTAATGGTTGTGACCTAATGGAAATTAATTTATAATTAATATATGGAACAATGCAATTATTTTCCTCATAAATATCCAAATTAACTTGTAGATATATTTTTAAACATTGTGATTATTCCTAAATAGGTATATAGATATATTATTAACAATATGAACTTTAGTGAGTTTCTTGACATGCCTAATAAGAGAAATATGTAGTTTTAAAAATACTATATAGGAAAGAAAATTCATCTTATCATATGTCTACAACGTGGGAATAAGGACTCAAATGAATTACTTAGGGAAAAATGAATATGTTTTGAGATTGAATGAAAAGGACACAATTCAATGAATTTCAATGGAAAAAATGAAAATTTTGGATAACGTAGTGGATAAGGATAATGGTCTTCATAAGGTATCCTTAATGGTTGAATGTTTTGAATTTGTAATGAATTCTAATTATAAAAATTGATTAACTTGTTGGAATTATTAAGAATAAGATAAAAAACATTGTATGAGTAATTATCTTACCAAGGAGGATGAAGATACTAAAAATTAATAATGAATGATATGGGTTGTTTTAATTGTAATTCATTTATTAAAAGTATAAAATTAATATTAAATTTTTAAAAATGAATCTAAATACACGATTCATATATCATATTATAGGAAATAAACATTTGAGAATACGATTATGACGCCTATTTAATGGTTTAATAATGAAGATTGATGATTAGAGTGTTTATGTATTTAGTTTTCTAGAATTCGAGGATACAAGTATTTTAATCAATGTTAATCTAGTTAAAAGAATCCTGAAATGTAAAATTATTGTACAAAAATTTATTTTTAAATAATGATTTTAAATAGTATATTGAATTGTATTGGTAAACAATAAAATTAATTTAGTAGTAGGTTATATTTTAAATAGTACATTAATAAGTGAATGATAACCCTTATTATGTTCTAAATGAAGAGTGAATATGGTTTTTTAGATATATATAATATTGGTATTAATTAATTAAATGGTATAGAAGTGGTGACCTTGAAAATGGATACTAATTAGATGAAAAATTAATTCATTATGTATTTCACATAATTTTTTGGATTTATTATATATATATATGATAATTTGAAATATTATTTAAAGAAAAAAATAAAAATTTAATTATGCAGATAATTCATATTTTTATTAAGGTTTTATAGTAATTGATGTTATTAACATTTTTTAGAGAATATGTGATCAAATTCTTCACATTTTACATTAAGAGATACTTTATGGGGGATTAATTGAAAGATTATTTTTAAAACTTATGTGACCCTAGTCATATTATTTTATTTCAATTTCCTCAGAAATATCTTGTATGAAATTTAAGGTGAACATCTATTGGAATGGAATGAGTAGAAATTTGGATATTGTTATTTTAGATTATAGTGTTGTTTATCATATTGAATAACCTATTACAAATATATTGGTTTTATAAATATTTAAAATCTAAATGAATGTCTTATGAAACTTGTGGCTCATTATAAACCACTTCAGGAATAAAATATTCATATAAAACATTCATTTCCTAGAATAAGTGTTGATCAAAAACTATATCTAAGCTCCACCAAAGGATGTTACTATTCCTAAGTAATGGAATGAATTCATGTATTCTTATTTTCAAAACTTCAATATCCAAATAGTAAAATAATCTAACATTTCTTTGGAAAATTACCTTGATATATAATCATTTTAAATCTTATTTTATTACTAATAAATCAATGATCTTTTAAATCATCAATGATTTATAGATGTTTGTTGGTTAAATTTTTCATGATCATGTTCTCTATCACCCTCTACTAATCCTATATAAATAGTTTTCTCTAATACTTCCATATTTTTACATCCATGTGTTGTGATTCTATTTTTAAAAATATTTTTTTGGAGCCCTTCATAATTTTTTCCGTCTTAGAGTAGATATTTTATTATCCATTTTCATGATATCATTTTTCAAGAAAGAGCATTTCAAATATCAAACAATTGTTTATTGAGAACAAGTTAAAATTTAGAGGACACAATTTATTAAATGGTAGAGAATATAATAACCTATGATTTTATTAAATTATTCCATATAAATAATTTTATTTCTTTTATATCTTTTGTTACAAAAAGCATCATGTTTTCAAAAAACCACGAAATACTATTAAAATATTCTTTTTCTTAAAATTATGACATAGATACTAATTTTGAGGGTATTAATAGGATTATATCAATTGTAAAATATATATAAATTCCATCCACAATATAAATGTTTTAATAAATTCCTATTAATTATCCACTCTATTTTTAGTAATAGAAATTTATTCTTAAAAATTATTCTTTCTTCTAAAAAAAATATTTTTTATATTTTGTGAGATAATATTAAAATAAAATTATTATACATTTATAATTTTTTTCATAATGATAATTATTTATTGAATAATCCCAATAAAACTATCAAAGGATTATTTTTTATAATTTTCTACAAAGATTATTTTTCTAGTGAATAGTGAAAAGTATTTATTTTTATTGAAAATTATAATTTCATTTCAAGCATTTAAAAATATCCATTTTTAAATGGAGTAAAATGTAAATTAGTAGTAATTATATATTTTAAATAATAATATTTGTGTTCATTTGAATAAATTTTATGATTTAATTTAAGATATATAAAATTTTATACATAGAAAGGCATTTTTCTGAAAAACTATTTTTATGCATGAAGTATTTATTATATTAAGGAATTAAATTTATCTATATTGTAAAAATATATTAATAATATTTATATATTATATATTTAAAAAAATTATTTAAATTTTCTTCGGGTATTTTTTCTATGCATGGGATAATAATAAATATATTTTTATTCTTACAAAGTGTATTTTTCTAAATGTGATTTTATTCACATTTTTAATTCCTATTTTAAAAATAAAATATATGAAATTTATGAATGTAATTTGAAAAATGGATCTATATTTAGAATCATGAGGTTAAAATTTCGTAAATATTATCCTTTTCTTTTTTATCATTCTGAATATTGACCGTGGATAATTCTATCTACATGGTAGAGTGTTAATCGTTTAATATAGATTAAAAATATCTAATAAGGAAGAAATTTTTCATCCTAATTTTTATTAGATTAAAATAATTTTAACATTATCACTTTGTTGATGATATTTAGTATCTTGATGGAATCTTTTCCCTAAAAATGACTTATATATTATTAATATCCAAAAAATTTACAAAATGTCACTCACTTAGTTTAAAATATCATTTATATTCTCATAAAGGGAAACAAATTATGAATTAATATTAATTTTTTTTCATAATTATATTATATAAATAATCAATTTTTTTTGAAACTTTTTTTGTATTATAAAATTACCTTCGATGCTTACACAATGCCAAAACATTATTTATTCAATTAATGAATGAATAAAATAAATGACATTAAAAAAATTAAAAGTGATGTACTCTGAATATTTTTTCAATTACGTGTATTAAATTGGTGAATATTTTATATTATAAATGTTATAAAATAATATATTCAAATTAAAAATTTGTATTTATTTCTTTTATTTCAAATTAAATTAATACAATCAAAATTGATAATAATGATATTTATCAAAATAATATTTTATTAAATTACATTCCAAATATATATATATATTAATAATCTATTTTATAAGTATTAAAATAATATAAATCAGACATTTTTGTCCAATTTTCAACTTTTGTGTTAAAAGTACAACCATTTAATATTGAAAAAGTTGTTACTATAGTTAAAATTAAAATTTGTTAACTAATTGTTAATGAAAACTATATAGTGTAATTTGAAACAAAAAAAATTGTTTAAATTAAATTTTTTGACATTATAAAAATCATATAGAACCTTAGGATTTAATAGCTATTAATTAAGTGTAATTTTTCCAGCGAAATAAGTAATTAAATATAAATATTTTAACTTAATTATAAATTACTCCTCACACAAATTATAAATGGGAAACTCCTCTCTAAATTATTTACACCACATTAAGACTTCTAATGAAAAAAATTACTATATTACATTATAAAACAACCCAATAATTATTATATAGTCTCTAATCCTCCCAAAACACTAACCTTAGATCCCTCGAGAGGATACATAAAGGAGTCGTTTCAAAGCAGATATAGTCTATTTAACCAAGAACATCCATTTATACTCTTATTTTCCTCTTAAAAATGTGCTTTTTTTATTATACAAAAATAAATTTAGTATCCTAATTGTTTTAAAATGTTATTATTATTATGAAGACACCATTATACACCCTCCAACTTTTTAAAGGAGAAGTAAAAGTTTCACTCGTACGTACGTACAACTTATAGTCTCCACGCAGAGATAAAATTATTTTTTTACACCATATATTATGGGAATGTATTTTTAAGTATTTATTTTGTTTATATATGATATTTATGACTTAATAATGATTATATATTTATTATATCACATTTATATACTTAACTCCCTATCCATTTGGAAATGATAACATCGTTCGTGCTTGTTTCTGGGCTACCTCCTCCACTTGGCGATGTGATTTTTTTCCATTTACATTTTACATAGATAGTAATAAAGATTAATTTGATAAATATATATGATATAATAATGATACAATAATAGTTAATTATAATCTATCATTATTTCCTTCTATCTATGGAAAAATTAAAACAACGTTCAGGCATACATACGTCATTCCTTCTTCATGAACAATGCAAGTCATTTTCCTATCTCATTATTTTATGAATGACTATAAAACTTTATATGGTGAATATAAATGATATTTAAATCATAATTAAGAATATTTTGATAATATAATGATTATAAAAATACATGTAAAAAACTATCATACTAGAACATACATGAAAAACAAAGTATATATCACTGGAAATCGGATTTTAATAAATAATCATAAATAAATGGGTGATAAAATGTCATATGTAAATAATATGTGGTATAATATATATGATTTTTATTCATTAATTGGTTTATAATAAGTTTTTTTTTATAAATGAGGTTTAAAAACCTATGAAGGAATCCAAACCTAAGGTAATGGATTTTCAAATCACTTTTGTTTCTATGGGGAACATGTCATATTGACTACTTGTTTCATTTATGTGGATTATACAATTCCCATTATTTTATTTTATGATTTTAAAGGTTAAATTTATTATTATTATCATATCCATCTATCTTTATTTGTTTCATGAGAATTATGATTCAAATGTTACCAAATTCCTAAGGTTTTTATCTCATAATATCGTTGTTTATCCGAAATGATTGTGAAAATTTCTATGATAATTAAATAATATTATATGAAACGAAAGAAAAATTTTTATTTTTCTTATACACTAGTAAATTTTTTGAAATTAATATTTTACATTAATTTTCTTCACATTTTTTACTCTAGAGACCAAAAATAATTTTTTATGAATAATCGATTTGATTTCTCTCTGTGGACGAAATTTTTTTCTTACATTTCAATATTTTATAAAATTGTATTAAAGATGTTTTTACTAGAATATAATGGTTTTATAATTTTTTATCAATTTTTTACTTTTTACAACAATAGTTTGAATGGGATCATTTTTTTCATTTTCCAATCGAGTTACTTTGTGTATTTTCTGAAATAATTATGGAAGGAATGTATTATTTAACATATACAGAAATAATAGATTTACCATACATAATGACTTATATTTTCTCTTAAGATTCCATTATAATTATGTAGGGTTATATTCAAATTATATATTTTCCTTTAAAATTTCATATTTTCTTAAATGGAGATTTAATAATTAAATGTTTATTTTCATCAAGAATGTTTTATTGATCATAAATGGTGTTTCGGTTCATCGATGAAAACTACACTTGATTTCACTTATTAATTACTGGTTAAATGATACAATGATAATATCATTATTATTTATCTATTTGGATTATTAATAATATGACATAATTTTCATGAAACCCATTTTTTCATGGGTTGTGCTACAAAGAAAAGATTAAATGTTTTTGAAGCCCATTTATTTTCCATAGGATTCAAATTCAAGATATGTTTATAAATCTCAATTATTTTAATAGATTATTATAGGATGATTGGTTATGATATTATGTCTCAAAAATGTAATATTTTCATTATGTGATGGTTGGTGGAAATATATCCCACTAATTTTTTTTATTAAAGATTGATATATAATGAGATAAACATTATTGGAATGGAATGTAAACCTAGTTTAGTAGGGGATATTGTCTACTATGATTGTGAGGAGAGGGATCCATGACAAATAAAATGATTTATGGAGTAAACTCAATCCACTATTATAGTATTATGAGTGAAACATGACTATTATGATGGTTTTGGTAGTCAACAGAATCGACTATGATAGTCCTAGGAGTGAATAATCGAATACTAAAAATAATAATTTACATTCTTTTTTATACGAGAATTCCTTGTATTTTTTCAATGTTATTGTTTCATGGATCACATTAATTCATTCCATTATTATTCATGTATTATGGAATATCATTATTTTCTCCATGACTCAATATTACGATCTGTTATCTCTAGGGTACGATTTCTAGATGTTATTCTACTTTTCACATAACCTTATGATCGTGTTATGCTCAAGTAATTAATGATAACTCCATGTTTAACCATTGCTGGTCATTTGATATCACCATTCCTTATGTTTCCATTGTAGAGGTTATGAAGAAATGTACTAAGTATGATATGTTTAATAAGGGTGATTCCATTGAAGAACATAGTGGCGTACAATTCAGATCTTTTATGAACCACATATTAATTTGTCGATGTTTCGAAATGCACTAGACCAATGTGATTCTAAAATGGAACAAAATATTAAATAAAGAGTATTCATATTTATTATTTTATATCTATATATAGAAATTATAGGTTATTATAATCCAATTGTTGGCTATATATAGGTAGAAGAAAATCAGAAACCCTCTTGGTTATTTAACCTATGATTTCCCTTCTATTCCGATCACTTGAATTTTATTTTTTGATTAGGAATTTTATTATTAATAAGTGATTTAATTTTAACTTATTACATTATAGAATATAACTTTTAAATTTAAACCATCACCTATTTTAGGAACATTAGAATCCAATTAAAAGATTATTTTCACATTCTCCTGGTTGTCCAATGTTAGGGAATAACTACAATGAGGTGTAATCCGTCTACAATACTCATTTTTTCAAGATTATACTATATTGTTTTGACATTAAATGGAAAAAATATCATATATATTCATTATGGATTTAGCTAGAACTATAAAAATATATAACTAACCATTGTATGGGAATTCACTATGGTTCCACTGACCATTATAAATGATCGCTAGACTCTGATTGATTGAAGAAAGGCCAGGTATTTAATATTAAATTGGGGGAACAATTCACCCTCTTAACCAATGTACACACTCTAAACACCCATTCAAAAAAATATAATGAAACTCCAAATATATATTTAAATTATTAATGAATCAAATAACGTTTCAAGTTGAAAAAAATTAATAATCAGAGAGAAATTGGGAATAAATTATGAAAATTATAACTCAAAAAAAAATTAATACTTTGTCAAGAGTGTGGCCCAGCTCCAGAATCAAAGACCCATCCAACACCAAAGCTACAACTTTGGAAATACATAAACACAAATTGATGAAGCTCCACTGAATTAATATGAAATAGTCTTATTATGTGTATCATGGAAAACTAAATTGTCAAATACATCAAAGTGTATATTGAGGGGGTGAGTTATCATACCTAACTTGAAAAAAAATGATTTATTATAAATGTCATTAAAATAAGAATCATGATAGAATAAAATTTTACAGAATAGAAGGAAACATATCAAAGTAACCTACCATAAGATAGATTTTGTAAATATCATATTTAAATTGTTTAAACACACTTAGCATCAACTGTTCAATTTCTAACATGAACAGACACCCACACAAGTTGAATGCCCATCCTTATACTCTTGACCAGTGATCCATCATTCCCCAATCCATCACACTGTGACATACCTTCATTTTCATCCATTATATAACTATGATACATGTTTCTATTGAGAAGGCCCCATACAATGGAAAAATAAAAACTCACAACATCCATTATTTTTCCATGTTCTCCCACACAACTCCCATTTTTTTATGGAAAAAACACTAAATTATTTTATCAAACACATTGAAGGAATCACCTACACAAAAAATTTCATGATCTACCAAATATATTAATTTTTAGAAATGATTCAACATGACATTTTCTTTTCAATAAAAAATGAATTTATCTAAAAAATAAGTCCTTTTTATTATAGAAAAGAAACTATTGATGGAGAGAAGCAACCTACCTCAAAATTGTTCTTTTTCTAGATGAATCTCATAATGACCAAGGCAAAATAGCTTCCCTAATCTCCTTTAACGAATTAAAAATACAATCTATCTATTCAATTCATCTACCATATAATAAGATATGCTATTCCCAATCAAGGGTTCTCCCCATGTTAAAATATGGAAATTAAAATCATAAGAAGAACTAGAAGCCATACCTTCAAATAATATGTCCAATGAACTAATATCCGATGAAATCATGCATTGAGACAAAGAGAACACCTAATATCAAATATTAGGATCCTTTATATAAATAAACAAATAAGGGATATGAATGTGGATAGATTAATACTAAAATAATTAAAATAGGATGGGTCTAGAAACATTTATTGTAACACCCCAAGCTTCCATGTTACACTTCTCTTTGAATAATACAGTAGCGTGTGTTGTATGCAACTTCGAGTTCTAACACACACCACAACCAATCAAAGTAGGCATTATGAATAGTAATACCTAATTTTTGAAATTTTATAAATTTTAACTACCCAAATGGACTTCGTTTTTGTATTCTGAATATAAAAATTATCAAAATTTGAATTTCTTGTAATTTTCTGAGAACTTCCAATTTTTTATGAATAGTGAAAAATACTTAAAAACAACTTTTTTAATAAAAATAATTTATAGTGATAAATTATAATATTGAGTCGTTTTAAAGTATAATTATAATATATTTTTACCATTTTATCCAATGGTGTTCATTAGAATTAATTTCACTTTGAAATTAGACATAAACAATTGTCAATCTTTTGAAATATATTGTTTCTTAAAAACACGCTATTTGTTGTGACAGTGGAAATTAGTTATAAAATTAATTAATTCAACTTATATGTTTGGTATTGTGTAAAATAGACAACATTTTTTAAATCAGAATATCAATTATAGCTTAAGGTGAAATTTTGGGATTGTTCTGAAAAATTTCAATTTTTGATGAATAGTGAAACCACTAAGTGGTAGTTAAAAAACTAATTTTTTGTTTAAATAAAACATTACCACTTATGTGATTTGATTTTCCAAAATATGACATACATTGTTGTCATTAGAAAGTAAAATTTGGTTCAATGGGATTAAAATAATTTTTGGTGAATAGTAACTTTTAAGTTTAATTATTCACGATTAAAGGAAATTAGTGAAATTTAAGGTAAAAATGATATTATAAAAATACGAAAATACTTTTACACTAGTCCTACACCTATTGGATTAGTCATGGACGACCAATACAATCCATGGGTCAACTTGGGGACACCATGGAGCCACTTTGGTAGGAAAATGACATTAATGTTTTTTTATTTAATGTTAAAATAAAAATGTCACAAACAAGAGTTGTTTTACTAAAACAATTTATAAATGGGGTTATACAATTCATATTTTTGACTATAAATAATCATTAGAAAGATAAAAATATTTCCTACATCATGATAGTTTTTTTATAATTTTTATACATTATATAAATTAAATTTCCTATGACACCATAATGATGCAGCGATTACCTCATTAATTAACGATTTAAATAAAATGAAAAGATAATGTAAAATCTAAGACATAAACAGGTAAAAAAGCTATTGGATGTGTATATTTAGAACCCTTATCACCTTATCTTTGATATATAAATTTTTGGGACCATTGAAATCCGAAAATCATCTCATAATAATATAACATTTCATGAGTCTCCAAGAGTGCCCCTCCTCCCCTCTTATAAAAGGCCCCCACCACTACCACCTTACTCACACCTTCAAAGCCTTTTGGCTCGGCCACCCTCTGCCCAAATACTCTCTAAAATTCCCTATATTACTCCTAGAAGCCTCACTTTGGGCATAATTCTTCCCAAGGAAGCCTTTGACTAAAATCAAAAATAGTTACCTGATTTTAAGTTAACGTCTTCTTTTATGTTCTTTTGTTTTATTTTGCTTCTCCAACCCCCTAAAATCTTTTTATTACTTTCCATTATAACAACAAAAGTATCTAAAATAAACTAGTATGTTTTTATGATAAGGATTTGATTTAAAATTACACACACATTCATCTAATGGTTAATGAACATACTATTTCTGTGGGTGGCGAAATACTGCCACACGAAATGATTATTGTTCAATATTCTTTTAACACCTCTAATGGTGGCCATTTTGATGACACTATTTTCATATATGATATATATATAATTTTTATGTTTTCTTTATTATTATTTATTTCTCATTTATGGAATACCTTTAAGATTTACATTATGGGTAAACACGATATTTTCATTTTAGGAATTGCGGACTACCGCCGCCTCAAAGTGATTTGAATCGTTAATGCCACATGTGTGATGTATAAAGGATGGAGTAAATGATATTATACATTATTTTATACTAGAATTATATTATATCTTTATATAATTATAACTTCATTCCATTAAATACGAAATAGAAATGAAGTAGCGTTCATGCGTACGTACGACATACCGTCTCCATGAACGGTGCATTTCATTTCTTACCTCTAAATGTTATTTAATATTATAAATGAATGTATATACCAGATATATATGATTTATATGATATATATATCATAAATATAATTATGGATATAATGTATATTGTTCCACATGAACATAGTGTAATTATAAGTTGTTTATTTTTTACTCAAGTACCTAAGATCGACAAAACGACCGTTATTAACATAAATAATTACATAATGTTCATAACATGGAATTAAGTGATATAAAAGTAATAATGAACTTGAAAAAGTTTATTAAGCAGGTATAGATAAACTATAGTTTATTATTCAGGAGGTTAAATAGTGGTTCAGTCAAGTCGGACATGAGGTAAGGGAACTTCTTAACCCAATTTCCATTCTTTGGGTTAATCTCCTACTTTCAAATTATGTCATGTTCTTATTATGTAATATCTAGTATTTTTACTTTATTTATGTGTAATTATAGTGAATACATGTAATAGATCTATTTTATTTTAAAAAATTATCTTTTATAGGACTTCGTCTTAATCTCCATTTATTGAGGCATATTTTGTTTTATACACAAATTTCTTCTATACGGCGAATAAACCACTTTGACTTATACGTTTATTCAAAATGAATCTTTTTTATACGAAGTTTTTTATTAAATGACAAAAAGGAATGTTTTTCTTGTCATATGTATGTAGCGACAATGACTTCTCTGCCAACGTGACCATTATTTGAGTTTCGGCTTCCTCTACAAGCCATAAATTTTTTTAAATGAAAAATAAATACCAAGTTTTAATTTTCATTTATTTTGGTATTGGAAATGGTTTTGATAATTCTTAATTATATCAATGTATTGTATTGATATCTTGTGATTGATGTGTGGAAATGTTATGTTTCCTTTATGCATGTTATATGTGATACGATTATGTTATGGTTTATTATAAGTTTAAACCTATTCATATGAGGAATGCATTTGACTTAATAAGTGACGGGTGGAGCCCGCAATAGCTCCTCAATGCAACGGTAGGTCTCATGAGACAAACCAGTGTCTTGGCACGAGGCCTTGACAAAATCATATTTTTAGTCTTGGCACAAGGCCTTGGATACGTGGTTATGATAGTCTGGAATTATGCATTCCATCATTATGAAAGTGGTTATTGATATTTCATTTGATTATTCGACTAGTAAAATATCCATGTGAGTATGTACATGGGATTATTTAATTTAATTTTTTCCATATTATGCTGATGTTCATGTTTAAAAATGCTTTTGTTTTAGTTATACATTTCCTTAAATGTTAATGTTTATTTGTGAAAGCTTCCACAATATTGTTATCCTTACTGAGCATCTGAGCTCACCCCTTTCAATGTTCTAATATTTTCCAGGATGTGAAGAAGTATTTTATGAATGACCTGCAGGGATATTCAGAAGAGGATATGAGTGTGGACTATGGAGACTTTGTTATTGTAGTTTTCCACTTTATGATGCAATGTAACATTTATGAATGTATGTAGTGTTTCCAAGTCTACTAAACTAATCGGTCTTTCGAGACATGATCTTTTGTGATCATGTCAATGTTATGAAGTAATGCACCGACTCTGGGTAGCTGGGGTCGGGGCGTTATAGTTGGTATCAGAGGCAGTTTAGTACTAACCTTGGAATCTAGATTTAGATAAACTCTGATTATAGCACATAGCCTGAAGATAGACTTTGAGGATTTGTACGGAAGAACTTCCTAGAATTTTGGTATTATAGAGATTTTTTGAGTCTTATGAGGAATACATCCATGTCTCGATACGAGTAGGTAGAGGCAGCTCTGGCACAGATGTACCTAGGGGTAAAACCCGAAAACACCACTTTGACCTAGACTTGAACGGGAACTGGTGTACGACAACGGGCCTTGCTGCACTCTTGGTTACGACACTCCCGGGGGATATGCTTAGGATAATTCTGATTTTCTTTACAAACCATTATAAAGGGTTTATGAGTATATAATTTCTCAAAGAAAACATTTCTTTTTATTATTATGGATTATATCCATAAATTTCTCAATTGATGTTAAGTGGTTTACAAGTATGGAATTATGTATTTTAATTCATAAACTAATCTAGTTTATGCCAATTTTTTAAATGGCACCTTGTGGGAGGAATGGAAACCGTATCAATGCACGCACTCCGTGTAGGGGTTTCCCTCCTGCTCAAGATAATTATCGTGGAGCTGGAGATACAACTGGTACTGATCAACTTATTACCATCCTGGGACAACTCACTCAGGTTATTAATAATAACCTTACTCGTATGGAGCACCCTGATCTGTCGTGTGGAGGATCAATGTTAGACCGCTTCATGAGGCAACAACCACCACCATTTAATGGGAGTACAAATCCATTAGTAGTTGAGAAATGGATAAACTTCTTAGAGAAAATATTCCACGCCTTGGGGAGTAGCGAAAGGGAGAAGGTTGTCATGGCAGTCTACTGCCTCACTGGAGATGCCGATAAATGGTGGTCGCTGATTCAAAATAGAAAGGAAGATGAAGAAGTATCAAGTATGGAATGGAGGGAGTTTAAGGAAATTTTCTTGGAAAAATACTTTCCACATGACCATCGAGCAGATATGGAAAGGCAATTTCTGAGTGTGAGGTAGAAGGAGGATGAGAATGTCACAATGTATGAGGCTAACTTTACAAGGTCAGCGAGGCATGTTGCATATTATATGCGTAACCCAAGAAGTATGATTGATCATTTCTTTGATTGTTTTAAACCGTTTCTCCATCGAGCATTAGTCTCACAAACCTTCTCGTCATACGAAGATGTTGTCTCGTGTGCTATCAAGACAGAAAAGGAATTCTCAAAGTCTTATGACATTAAAGCAAAGAAAAAAGAAGAGATCTTCTGATCAATCTGGAAATGTAAATAAGGGGAAGAAGGGAAGATTTTAATATCAGTCTTGCAGTAAATGTGGAATAAAACATCCTGGTACTTCCTTGAAGGGAATGGGAGTCTGTTACAAGTGTGGTGAAAAAGGCCACCAAGCTCATGATAGCAAGGGAATGAAAGTTTTTTTAATGTGGAATGCTATAATTGTAGAGATACGGGACATTATGAAAATGAATCTCCTAAGAGTCAGGGGAACATACCTATGAAGTTTCCAAGGGATCAAGGCCAAGCTTATGCTATCACTACTATTGAGGTTGAAGCTCCGAAAGACGTGGTGGCAGGTAATTTAATGGTTTCCTCAAGTTTAGAAAATGCATTATTTTATTCTAGATCATCGCATTGTTTCATATCTTCCCAGTTTGCTAAGAAAATTAGATATTTCCAATTTTATTTAATAAGAGAATAATCAGTAAAAACACCTAAGGGAAGTATTATTGCAAAAAAGTTTTGTGAATCAGTCCCCATTAGAGCACATAACTGTTCTTTATCCGCTGATCTCATTGTGATTCCTATGATTGAGTTTGATATAATACTTAGTATGGATTGGATTTCAGACTATGATGCAAAGATTAATTTTAAGGAGAAGGAGGTTACGATTTTTGATGATGGTGATAAGGAACACCTTATCTTTAGAGCATAATCGTCACCACCTATTTCTTTTTAGATCCACCCCTAGTAGCTCAACTAAATTCAATTATTGGGGAGGAAGAGAATAAAATGACTAATGGGGAGGAAAGTAATGTTCAAATAGAGTATGTACCTATTGTGAAAGAATATTTAGATGTGTTTCCGGAAGATTTAACTGGACAACCTCCAGAACGAGAAGTTGAGTTTTCCACTGATTTAATTCCGGGATCAAGGCCCATATCGAAGACCCCTTTTAAGATGGCCACCATGGAATTAGTTGATCTAAAAAAACAACTAGAGGAATTGAGTAATAAGGGATTTATTTTCCCTAGTGTTTCTCCATGGGGAGCCCCTATCCTTTTTGTTATGAAGAAAGATGGATCTATGAGGTTTGTGTTGACTACAGGGAGATCAATGCTATAACTATAAAGAAGAAGTATCCCCTACCTTGCATTTATGATTTATTTGACCAATTTCATGGAGCTCAGTACTTTTCAATGATTGACATTTGATCTGGATACCATCAGTTGTGTGTGAAGAAGGAATACATTCCGAAGACAGCATTTCGAACAAGGTACGGGCATTACGAGTTTACAGTATTGCCTTTTGGATTGACTAATTCACCATCTGTATTCATGGATCTAATGAATAGGGTTTTCAAGGAATATCTTGATTATTTTGTGGTGGTATTTATTGATGATATCTTAGTACACTCCAAAAGATACGGAGATCATGAAAATCACTTGCGCGTTATCTTGAAGACTCTTAGAAGGCATGAATTATATGGGAAGTTTAGAAAGTGTGAATTTTGGCTTCAAAAGATTTATTTTCTTGGCCATATTGTCTCTAAGGATGAAATTTTTTTTGATCCTTCTAAGACCAAGACTATCCAAGAATGGCCAGCACCGAAGAGTATAACTGAGGTACATAGCTTTATTGGTTTGGCAGGTTATTATTGACGTTTTTCCAGAATTTTTCCTGATTGGCTAACCCATTAATGAAGCATACATGTAAAAGGGTTAAATTTTTCTTCACAAAAGAGTGTGAGGAATGTTTTGAAGAACTAAAGAGATGATAATTCAATGCTCCTCTATTGACTCTACCATCATAGAATGATGGGTTCGTTATTTATAGTGATGAATCAATGAATGGACTTGGTTGTGTCCTTATGCAGAATGATAGGGTTATTGACTAAGCATCAAGATAGCTGAAAATTAATGAGCAGAACTATCCTACTCATGATCTCGAGTAAGCTGCTGTAATATTTTCCTTGAAGATATGGAGACATTATCTCTATGGTGAAAAATGTGACATATATACCGATCACAAGAGTTTGAAATATATTTTCTCACAAAAAGAACTTGACATGAGGCAAAGGAGATGGCTTGAACTACTCAAGGATTATTATTGCACGATACACTACCACCCAGGGAAGGCAAATAGGATTGCAGATGATTTGATTCAAAATGATCATGGATTTTTGAACATGATGAGAGTGGAAAGGGATCCTATTTTCAAGGATCTAGTAAAGATGGATATGGGAATCACCATGGAGGGTGAAATATCAAATTTTTTTCAAATGGTTGACAAATAGTCTTTACTAGAAAGGTTAAAGTGTTCTCAGGCTGATGTTGAAGACTTGAAAAAGAAGATTAAAGCTATGAATGATGGGCGATTGAGTGAATTTGTGTCTGAAGATGGAATTTTGATATTTGGGAGGAGACTTTGTGTTCCCAATATACGTAATTTAAAGAAGGAATTGTTGGATGATTCTCATAGTTCCAATTTTTCTATTAACCCTGGGAGCACCAAAATGTATAGAGATTTAAAGGGGCATTTTTGGTGGGACAACATGAAGAGGGAGATTGCTGATTTTGGGTCAAGATGTATAGTTTTTCAACAAGTTAAAGCTAGAAGGAAACTGCCTAGTGGAGTATTGCATCCTCTTCCCATACCTGAGTGGAAATGGGATAATATTACGATGGATTTTGTCCTGGGACTACCAAAAAATCCTATAAGTAATGACGCAATATGGGGCATTGATGATCATCTCATGGAGTCAGCACATTTTCTTGCTATAAAGGAAGATCTACCACTTGAACGTCTAGCAAGACTATATATTAATGAAGTTGTGAGACTTCATGGAGTACCCCTGTCGATTGTGTCGGATCGTGATCCCCTTTTTACATCAAGATTCTAGAAAAGTCTTCAGAAGGCCTTGGATACTGAACTCCGTTTGAGCACTGCCTACCACCCTAAAATAGATGGACAATCAGAAAGAACTATTCAATCATTTGAAGACATGTTGAGATCGTGCACACTTGACTTTAAAGGAATGTGGGATCAATATTTACCTCTGGAAGAATTTTCCTATAATAATAGCTTCCATTCTAGTAATCAGATGCCACCATATGAAGCGTTATACGGAAAGAGATGTCGCACACCATCCTGTTGGGATGATGTTGGTGAAAGAAATCTTTTAGGCCCAGAACTGGTGGAGGAAACGATGGAAAACGTGAATGTAATCGAAAACCACATCAATACAGCTCAAAGTAGGCAGAAGAGCTATGTCGACAACCGAAGGAAGGATTTGGAATTTCAGGTACGGGATCATGTTTTCTTGAAGTAATCTCTATGGAAGGGGGTTATACGTTTCGGTAAGAAGGGTATATTAAGTCCCAGGTACATCAGACCCTTCAAAATTCTAGAACGAATTGGGGATATAGCTTACTGTTTGGAAATGCCACCAAGTCTCTCCAAAGTTAATGATGTATTCAACGTATCACTGTTGAGAAAATACATGCCTGACCCAACGCATGTGCTCACCTATGAGGAATTAGAACTGGAACCCGATCTGTCTTATTGTGAAGATCCCGTCAGGATTCTTGATACAAGAGAAAAAGTGTTGAGAAACCGGACGACTCGTCTGGTAAAAGTTATATGGGGAAACCATAAAATGGAGGAGGCAACGTGGGAACCCGAGGAACATATGATGAAGAATCACCCGAGTCTTTTTCTACAGTGATATTATATTAAATTTCGAGGAAGAAATTATTTGAATGAGGGTATAATGTAACACCCCAGGCTTCTATAGTACACTTCTCTTTGAATAATACAGTAGTGTGTGTTGTACACAACTTCGAGTTCTAACACACACCACAACCAATCATTGTAGCTTTTATGAATTTTAATACGTAATTTTTGAAATTTTATAAATTTTTTCTTCCCAAATGGACTTTGTTTTTGTATTCGGAAGATCAAAATTATCCTAAGTTGAATTTTTTGTAATTTTCTCAGAACTTCCAATTTTTTTATGAATAGTGAAAAATAATTAAAAACAAATTTTTTAATCAAAATAATTTATAGTGATAAATTATACTATTGAGTGGTTTTAAAGTATAATTAGAATATATTTTTACCATTTTATCCAATTTTGTTCATTAGAATTAATTTCACTTTGAAATTAGACATAGACAATTGTCAATCTTTTGATATATATTGTTTCTTAGAAACACGCTATTTGTTATGATAGCGGGTATTTGTTATAAAATTAATTAATGCAACATATATGTTTTTAATTTTTTAAAATAGACATTATTTTTTAATTTGGAATATCAATTATAGATTAGGGTGAAATTTTGGGATTATTCTGAAAAACTTCGATTTTTGATGAATAGTGAAACCACTAAGTGGTAGTTAAAAAACTGATTTTTCGTTTAAATGAATCATTACCACTTCTGTGATTTGATTTTCAAAAATACGATATACATGGTTGTCATTAGGAAGTAAAATTTGGTTCCATGGGATTAAAATAATTTTTTCTGAATAGTAACTTTTAAGTTTAATTAATCGCGATTAAAGGTAATTAGTGATATTTAAGGTAAAAATGATATTATAAAAATATGAAAATACTTTTAAACTTGTCCTACCCCTATTGGATGAGTCATGGCCGACCAATACAATCCATGGGTCAACTTGGGGACCCCATGGAGCCACTTTGGTAGGAAAATGACATTAAAAACTTTTTATTTAATGTTAAAATAAAAATGTCACAAACATGAGTTGTTTTACTAAAACAATTTTTAAATGGGGTTATACAAGTCATATTTTTGACTATAAATATTCACTTGAAATATAAAACGATTTCCAACATCATGATAATTGTTTTATAGTTTTTAGACATTAAATAAATTAAATTTTTTATGACACCATAATGATGCAGCGATTACCTCATTAATTAACGATTTAAATAAAATGAAATGATAATGTAAAATATAAGACATAAACAGGTGAAAAAAATATTGGATGAGTATATTTCTAACCCTTATCACCTTATATTCAATAAATAAATTTGTGGGACCTTTGAAATCCGAAAATCATCTCATAATAATATAACATTTCATGAGTATCCAAGAGTGCCTCTCCTCTCCTCTTATAAAAGGCCCCCACCACTACCACTTTACTCACACCATAAAAGCCTTTTGGATCAGCCAAAATATGCCTAAATACTCTCTCAACTTCCCTCTCTTACTCCTAGAATCCTCACTTTGGGCAGAATTCTTCCCAAGGAAGCCTTGGATTCAAATCAAAAAGAGTTACCCGATTTTAAGGTAATGCCTTCTTTAATGTTCTTTTCTTTTATTTTGCTTCTCCAACCCCCTAAACTCTTTTTATTCCTTTCCTTTATAATAACACCAGTATATAAAATATACTACGATGTTTTTATGATAATTATTTGATTTACACTTACACACACCTTCGTCTAATGGTTAAAGAACATACTGTTTCTGTGGGTGGTGAAATACTGCCTCACGAAACAATGATTGTTCAATATTTTTTAACACCTCTAATGGTGGACATTTTGATGACACTATTTTCATATATGATATATATATTATTTTTATGTTTTCCTTATGATTCTTTATTTCTCATTTATGGAATACCTTTAATATTTCTATTATGGGTAAACATGATATTTTCATTTTAGGAAGTGCGGACTACCGCCCCCTCAAAGTGATTTGAATCATTAATGCCATATGTGGGATGTATAAAGGATGGAGTAAATGGTATTATACATTATATTATACTGAAATTATATTATACCTTTATATAATTATATCTTCATTCCATTAAATACGAAATATAAATGAATGTGGCGTTCATGCATACGTACGGCATACCGTCTCCATGAACGGTGCATTTCATTTCTTACCTCTAAATGTTATGTAATATTATAAATGAGTGTATATACTGGATATATATGATGTATATGATATCTAAATCATGAATATAATTATGGATATAATGGATATTTTTCCACATGAACAAAGTGAAATTATAAGAAGTTTATTTTTGACTCAAGTACCTAAGATCGAAAAATGACCGTTATTAACTTAAATAGTTACATAATGTTCATAACATGGTAATAAGTGATATAAAAGGAATAATGAACTTGAAAAAAGTTCTTAATAAGGTAGATATTAACTCTAGTTTATTAATCAGGAGGTTAATGAGCGGTCGAGTCAAGTCGGACACGAGGTAAGGGAACTTTTTAACCCAATTTCCATTCTTTGGGTTAATCTACTACTTTAAAATTATGTCATGATATTATTATGTCATATCATGTTTTTTTACTTTCTTTATGTGTACTTATAGTGAATATACGTAATAGATCTATTTTATTTAAAAAAATATCTTTGAAAGGACTTCTTCTCAATCTCCATTCATTGAGGCATATTTTGTTTTATACAAAAATTTCTTCTATATGGTGTATAAACCCCTTTGACTTTTACGTTTATTCAAAAGGAATATTTTTTATACGAAGAGTTTTACTAAATGATAAAAAAGAATGTTTTTATTTTCACACGTATGCGGAGACAACGACTTCTCCACCGCTGTGACCATTATTTGTGTTTCGGCTTCCTCTACAAGCCATAACATTTTTTAATGAAAAATATATACCAAGTTTTAATTTTCTATTATTTTGGTATTGAAAATGGTTTTGATAATGTTTTATTATATCAATGTATTGTATTGATATCTTGTCATTGAAATGTGGAAATGTTATCTTTCCTTTATGCATGTTTTATGTGATACGATTATTTTATGGTTTATGATATATTTAAACATGTTCATATGAGGAATGCATTGGACTTAATAAGTGACGGGTGGAGCTTGCTATAGCTCCTCAATGCATTGGTAGGTCTCATGAGACAAACTAGTGTCTTGGCACGAGGCCCTGACCAAATCGTATTTGTATTCTTGTCATGAGGCCTTGGCTACATGGTTATAATAGTCTGGAATTATGCATTACATCATTATGAAAGTGGTTATTGATATTGAATTTGATTATTCGACTAGTAGAATATCCATGTGAGTAAGTAAATGACATTATTTAATTTTATTTTTTCCATATTATTTTGAAGTTCAAGTTTAAAAAGGATTTTTTTAGTCATACATGGCCTTAAATGTTAATGTTTATTTATAAAAGCTTCTGCAATATTGTTATCCTTACTGAGCATCTGAGCTCACCCCTTTCAATGTTTTAATATTTTCCAGGATGTGAAGAATTATTTTATGAATGACCTGTAGGGATAGTCAGAAGAAGATATGAGTGTGGACTAGGGAGACTTTGTTATTGTAGTTTTTCACTTTATGATGTATTGTAACATTTATGAATGTATCTAGTGTTTCCAAGGCTACTAAACTAATCGGTCTTTCGAGACTTGATCTTTTGTGATCATGCCAATGTTACGAAGTAATGTAGCAACTCTGGGTAGCTGGGGTCGGGGCGTTATATTTATGGTGTGGCTTAATGATTTATTCTATGAATATTTAGGTGACAACCATACATTGAAATTAAAATTTCATCCCTTAAAATAACTAAAACATATTATTTAATTTAATATAATTCACATACAATTCCAAAATAATTATCTCTCCATGAATAACCACTCACATCAGGAACTAATTCCCATATCCAAATTGTCGCTTCTTCTTTCCTCCATCTTATGAACATAACTAGTGATGTAGCCCAACACTTGAAATTGTTTTATGTAAAAGTGTTAAAAAGGTCATAACATAAACCAAGGGTGTCACATTATATATACCAATTGGATTTGAACCACTTAAAAAATAGATATTAGTTGCCTATTTGAATAGATCATTCCATTACTCTAGTATAAACTACTATCATTATCAAGTGTCTTCTTGAATCCAACCATGAATCCATAACACACATAATAAAGAAACGAAAATTTTCTCTTAGGTTATTCTACTATATATTTATCATCTAAATAAATCAATGGAAACATTTCACATCATGTTGAAGGGTAAAATGATCTTAGGTAATCACTCGAGTAGTATCCAACTGGTAAATTTTTCAAATGAGATACATATAAAAAAATATGGATAACAATGACTCTCAGTGATAGATCTAGACAATATGAAATTTTGTTTAAACATTTTAAACCGTCAATGGCCCTATATATCGAGGATATAGTTTTACATACATTCCAATAGATAAATGACTTTATCATGGTCAATAGTTTAGGAAATATTTTACCCTTACAAGGAATGAAAATGGTCAATGATGATGATATGTAAATGATTTATTTTATCATGGGGATAAATCCATCCACTTCTAGATCTTATGAATTTTTTCGTAGCCTCATGGACATAAAATGTTCAATTTAGTTATCCATTTCCAATTTCCACCCAAAAATATGTTGGGGAACAAGGATTATCATACACTTCCTTGAATAGATGTGTATGTATCATGTCGTAATAACTGTTATAATATTAGGTCATGACTAATTAAATTTATCCTTCTCATAATACACAAAAATCTAAGTCATAAGACATCATCATATAATCAAATGTCTAAATTCTATGTTCTAACAACCAATCCATGTGAGGTTTATATGTCATAATCATATACATATGGGTTCTAGGATCGTATTATAAAGAGTTAAAAACATACGAGTAAATCACAAATATCTATCTATAAAAATAAATAATCGTAATACATTCAACATACTCACTTCCAGAATATACAACTTCTCTAGATCCTCTACCATGTTAAAATCTGAAATTCAGAGAATGTTTTATGACATTTTGATTAGAAAAATAATCCCCCAAATAGAATCATTCTTCTAGAGAGTCCATGGTAGACCTATGAAAATATACATGTAAATTTGATCAAATATAAAAATAGTAACTATAATACATTAAAACATACCAAATATATGTTAAGGTTAATCCTAGAGCTATTGGAAGGTGCGTAATTTCATAACACAAGTCATAATATTTATTTTCATACAATACTACTATAAATGGGATATCATTTCCTTTTATGTTTCTTGAATACGTAGGTGAATATCCCATTTTGAATGGTGAGATGCCAAAAGAATTTATTCCTTGAAATTCTATGGAACCAAAATTAATTTATGGAAATGAATAGTTAATATTGTGGTCTATGTACAATCATCTATGCTCAACCAACAATTTAGGGTTGACTTAATGTTGAGGTAATTAGGATTTGATCATTAATACTATTTAACTAAATATATCCTATTAGGAATGAGAGTGACTAGAAATAAAACATTATTTTCTATATTTTAATCATAGTTCAAATTCAGGTCAACATTAATGCACACGAACTGCCATTATTCACAATATTCTCTGTAAATTTCATTATATGACTTTCTAATCAAACCATCAGCCATTTAATTTCATTTTACAAGATTATACACCATGTTCTTGTCGTAAATGTGTATATCATCCATCAAATTTCATTAATTATTGTTCTCGTCTTTCTGAGTGAATTTATATTTTAATATTTTATCATATTTGAATATAGTGAACATTTACCCAAAGAGATAGTGTCACCATTTGTTTATGGAATGGACAATTACACTTAATTACCACTATCATGTATCTGAAAATTATTTTCATGTTTATATCAATATCTCGATCTATAGGCCACAACATGATCTCCAGGTAAAAGAACACAACCCAATATTGATCCAGATATAGCATTAAATACTATATAGCATTGTATTGTTTTAGGTAACATATTGATATGTCTCTAGTGACCCGATTTTTAATATTCTATATGGATTTGAAATAATTACCACTATAAGGGAATGTAAATCCCATTTTAAATAAATCTATAAAGTGATAATTAATCTGATAGAAATTTCAAATAAATTGATCATAATATCGAATTAATAATACATAACATCATATCTTGATGACATTCATTGGTTTCTACCTTGAAATAGCTTTTTATATTTTCTTAAGGTTAACCTTTTCCTTATTTAGAAATGAAATTATCGAGAAGTCAATGTCTTATATCCAAAATTCATGCTTATAAAATTTACATTATTGTTTATAATATTTAAATTTTCTAATGAAAATTTTCAAGTTCACCTCATGGTCATTTCTTATTTGAGTGAAAACTGAAATATCCTAAAAAATTCCATGATAAAACTAATTAATATACCTCTATAATAGAATATTCATCAATTTCATGATAAAAATATTTGATTTTATTAGACTAATGGTCATAAAAAATTATTCATAATTGTTGTAGAGACTTCAAAATGATGTCTTTGGAAGATAAAATTTTCACTCATTGAGATGATGGTGCCCTTATCAGAGATTAATTTCAGATAATCTCATAGATCCCGTAAATTTTGTAAATAGATCATAGATTCATGAAAGATTATGTTTATTTTTGATCCTAGTCTGACTGAAATTATTATATCCTACACAAAATTGAAGTGAGCCATCTTCCTACATCAAATATCAAATAAAACAAGCCCAAGGGTATGTACTAGTTCTATTTAAACATTTTCTCTCTAATTATTCTGGATTGACCTTTACATCCAACAAATATATTGGATATATACTATATGACATATTAAAAAATATTTCATATTCCCAGAAGTAGATATATTTAAAATTTTACTTATCATTCATGGGGTTTCCAATAGAAATCATTTGAAAATACGTTTTGGTATTGGCCAAATATTACTTGAAGCTTTATATTTTCATTTTCATCTATAGTCCCATAGTCAACAACACTATAAAAATTACAATGTTTCCATCTACAACTGCAAAATGTACATGTATTCAATAATTAATTACCCAATTCCATTTGAATAAATGAATATCTCTATTTGGGTATGTGAATGTTAATTGTTGATTGTTGAAATTAATATAAGCATTTAATGATATCAACCAATCCATTCAAAATACTAAATAAAAAATATCCATATATAAGAAAGTATAATCCTAGAGAAACTCTTCCACATTAATAATAATTCTATGTTGGACACATGAACACACTATACTCCCACTTATTAAGAGGTGTATTAATTCTCATTTTGTGATGAATCATTTAAACAAGAAAGACTGATTATTTAAAGAAATTAAAAAAAATCAATTATTTATATGCAAAATGATCAAGAAAGTAATTAATATGTTTCAATAAAATAATAATAATAACTCATACCATCAAGGGAAATTTTTTCTAAATAAAAATATCTTGATGATATCTACATAATTTTCAATCCACTTATATAGAATATTCCTTCTTCCTTAATTTTTTCAACTAGAAATCCACAGTGTTCTAAGAGTCATCTGAGTTTTTCTGATTCAGTGGGTTATAACTATGAAGTTGAGATCATCCCAATTGATCATCGTAGATATTATACTAGTTTTATCAATATCCTACCATTTAATTCAATCATATAGATAAATATTTCATAAAATGTATACTTTTTTCCATAGTTGTGATAATATTTCTACAGTTTAGTTGCACTCATTCTTCTCACATTGAAGAGATCCACACTAAATGAAACTTATATAATTTCTGTGATGCAGTGTAGTAGAGATTGATCATTTGGACTTATTTTCCGGTTCACTATTTCCTTGATAATAGATTGAAATTTTATTATATTCAATGCACTAGAGTTCCCACCATTACTTGAATGGATGAAGGCATCCAATCCACTAGGGTTGGTTGAAATATCACTCTATCAAACCGGTCCATTGTTTACCATTTCTATATAGTCTAAAATATAGGAGAATATGACCTTTGAGTGAATATTTTACCATTGATCAAACTCGAAGATGATTTAATTTATTATTTTTCTAGTAGATACATCTAGTGATAACTAGACTATGTGAATGAATTGATAAGAATATTCATACACTAAAATACATCCCTTTTTAGATGGAATATTTCTATCAACATTTCCATCTATAAGTTGTGTCAATAAAAATATTTATTGAAAATATTCTAAATCCCCTCCCAATTAATACATGGACACCGATTTTATACAATTTTTAAATCCCATAACTAGAGTGTACATAAATAGATTGACTTTATACTCAATTGAATTCTCAATGATGCTGGAGATTTTTTTCATCTGACACAACCATTCTTATTCTTACTCAGGTCTGGAATCACCCACAAATGTCGATGGATTTCCCCCTAAAATTTATAAGAGTGATACAAATTATGTGGTTCCTCATCATAAGGTTCCTCTTCTACATCTTAGAATAATTTCACAATATACTAAACTAGTTATCAATTGATGTGTGGTTTTGGAGGAACAATATTTTCTGATTCACACATGTGAAGGATTTTAATTCCCATGACTTGTGGAATTCTAAATAAATAACATTATAAAAAATTCAAATATTTTATTTTATTGCATCCTTGTTAAGGGTAATATAAAATTATCAAATTCATAATACCTCAATACCGAAAATTAAATAGTCATGTGACAATTTAGATCATGTGGGAAGTCTATTTACAAAAGCGTAATAATGAATGATCATTAGTTAAACCTGTGATTAGGGGATGAAGACACACCTAAGAGTGTTATAGAAAACCTTTTATAACCACACAATTATATTATCTTTATTTTTAGTATAAATGTGCAAGATACATCTTTAATAATATATATTTCATGTTCGGCCACATATTATCTCATTTATACCCTTCAAACAGACAGAAAAAAGATACCATTTGTAATAACATGACTATAACCATTGAATTTGAAATAGTTGAGGTTCATTAAAACATATTAAAAATTATCTGGATTTAAACTAATTAAAATAAATTTCAAGGGTTCAATATGAAAAAAAAAATTATTTTTTATCCATTTTACAAACACTAAACATCCTCAAACAACCACAATAAAACCCAAAAAACTATATAAATGATGAATGAATTAAAGAAAAACTCATGTTAAAAAAATAAATAATCATATTAATAATAATAAAAATTACAACAAATATGACTCTAAAATAAAGAAACACTCAACCATAACATTGGAAATGCTCCAAAATCCAAGACATGACTTACTCAAAAGCTCCAACCCAGGACATAAATGAACACAACATCAAGAGGATATACTAGAGAAATGTGATATCATCCAATTTTTAGGTCATAGAAATAATAATCTACATAGACATCAAGGGTTATAATCAGTGGGTGAATAATTATTCCAAGTAATAAAAGTTGAAGACTTCCATCATATTCCACTAAGAAAAGAATCATGTATGCTGATAGTTTCATAAAACAGAATAAAGTATGTGAAAATAGTTTTCCAAAAAATATTTCTATAAAAAAATAACCATGAATCTATCAACACCACTTTGATTACATATTTCATGTTCCTAGACACACATAAAACATTTCATGTCAAATTATTCTCCCTATACTAATGGATGGTGACTTTTCCTTCGACAATCCACCACAGGGAGATATTTCAGATCATAACATTTGTCTAGCATTGAGCTATATATCCATAAAAATAATATCTAGTTCATGGAAAATAGAAACTCATGTCATATACAAGTTAATTCAAAAATTTTAGTCAAGTAATCAATTTTTTATTTTATTGGTAAAATAAATCATTTTATTTGAAAAAATGTGGGTATTCGCCAAAAACCCACATTTCACGATTAACCAGTAAGAATGATTTTTATTAGGGATTAAATAGTTTTTCTTCATTTCATGGATGTAGTAATTAATTTGTAAACAAGGGATTCACTGTATTTTATATGAAATGGTAAATGATTGAAGTCACCTAGCTCAAAATGATCCACGTTATAGATGAATATCAAAATGACCAATGTATATTTGGGTTCCTCTATACTCTCCAAAAACGAATTCCAAAATTTCTATATCTTCATAAGTCATCAATCATAGATCTGGGTTTTGAAATCCTTATCATGCTTTATCTCAAATGGAAAACAATAAAAATTATAACAAGAATAAAAACTAATACTTACCTTCAATTCATATGTCCTAGAAATAATATCAAATGAAATTAGTATTCAAGTTGAAGAGATTACAAAAACCCATCTGAGCATGGAATCGAAGATATATGAAGGGAGATAAATGGGGAATGAAAATAAAAATAATTTAAAATTTTCATGTTCAGGAAACATGTATGGTGTGATATAGGGGTCAATATTGTGAATATTTTGGTTATCGCCATATTCTAATATATCCATCACCTCGCTTAAAAGACCGAAATCCAATTTATTCCTTCAAAAGAATGTATAGCCAGTACCTAGAAATTATAAATATTATGAATAACCACTCCAATCATGAATAAAATCTTATAGACATATTTTTTATTAATCTCTCCTCCTTACTCCAAACATAGCTGATAATACAAACCAACAATCGAGATACTAAAAAAGGAATAGAATAACATAGAGATAATCCTCAAATTAGGGGTCTCACGGGAACCTTTCATAGGGGAGGTAGTAGATGATAAATATTGTTTTATTCTGTTTCGTTCAATGTTCTGTATTAATGTTGATACATTTTCATTAAATATAAGAAAACTCTATTATGCTAACTATAAAATGTAGTTTTGCCTGTTTTGTTTTGTGGTTTTTAGTCATTAATTGTGGTGAATTGAATATTCAAAACACTTTTTCACTCAAAGATGAATATCAGGAACTTGATTATATTATTGGATCATAAATATTAAATGATATATTATTTTTATTATTATTTCATAGGATATTATATTAAATCATTTGTTTTATTTTTAACAAAAAATTGATATATAAATCCACTAACCGTGAAGCAATATTTAAATTCTTATCATGTGTGGTTCGGGAATATTTTTTACAATATCTTTAGTATATCCCCACATTATAGTAGAATATGTGATATTTTTTATGAAATAAAAGATTTATTTATTCTCCATTAAATATTTATATTTCATGATATAATCTCAACATGGCTTTGGAATTCAATTGGCATGCCCCTCATATTTTCTAGAGACATACCCTTAACATTGGCACTTATTAAGTCCATGGATAACCAGGAATTGAATTATATGTTTATTCGACATTACAATTCTGATTATCACATACATAAACATCACTCTAAAATATACATTCATGATTAATTCTAGTATAAGTGTTACAGAAAAATGATTTTATGTAATTTTCATTAAGAATCATTACATTTTATGGGGAATGTGATAGGTGTGTGTCTTAATTAATGGTTCCTTTAAAAAAGAAACTATGATTTATTAAATTATATAGATTTAATTTCATTTTTATTCATCATGTTATACTAAAAATTTATGAAAAAAATTCAAAAATATATTATATTTTATATGAATTATTCTTATTTTTTTATTCATGACCCTAATCAAGAAATCGGGTCAGATTACCATAAATTTTAATTAATTAATAGTTTATTGACCTTAAAACAGAAGAAAATAGAATATATATATAATAATAATAAAATGTATAATCAAGGTTGATTGATTAATCATTTTCATTTTTAGGACACATGGCCTAAAAAATAAATTAATTTATAGGGTTCTTTCATTCCAATTATTAATTGAATTGAGTGTGGGACCATAACTGTTTAAATTAAATTCATGCATTGTTTTAAATATTCAAACGTGTATATTTCCATTAAATTATTATATTTATACCCTTTCCTTCCAACCATATGACAGATAAATAATTTTTAATACATCAAAATTGATTGAATTTTTCTTTTACATAGGGTGGATAAAATATAATGTTCAAAAGTATATGGTAAATATTCATTTGACTTGTATGAATATAGATTCATATTATATCATTATTTTGAGTGAAGAGAGACAATGAAATTCATGTGTGGTAAGTCATGAAATGTTTTTGAAATGGATATAGAATACTAGGCCAAATTTGTATAATATAATATCATGCCTTTAAAATTATATAAATGTCTGAAGCATGGTGAAATTTTTAGTGGAAATAACCAATAAAGTACTTTAATATTTTCTTGGTAGTGAAAATTTTCAATGAATATTTCTTTTAATAATTAATTTTATAATTTGATAATAAAAAAAGTTGATATATATTTGATTCTGGAAATATTTTTTCATTAGATATATTTTGAATCTCATAGGATCTATTATTGTTCTCTCTTTAAATACATGATTTTTTTCGTGTTATTATTCTTAAAATATAAATACCCTTTAAATAAATGACTAATGATTTATAAAAATATAAATATTAAAAACAATAACGATTATGGTGGGAAAATTTCATTGTTTTATTAAATTAAGAAATGAGAAAAATTATTAGATGTTCTAGATGCTTTGTAATATATTCTGAGTATATAATTTGGGAGAATTTCACATTTTTCTTATGGATGTAATGAATCTGAAAATATTCATGTTTCAAAATTATATAGATTTGTAATTGAACTTATTTAAAATTTATGCGGAGAGATCATTCCCCATGAATAAAATATTCCATGAATTGGGGATTGATAGAGTGTCTCTCTTTCAAAATATTAAATTATAAATAAATAATTTTATCACTTTTATTTCATTTTATATATGTATTTGTTGAATATTTGGACTTATGGTATGATTTCATGATTAGTGTAAATATATAATTTTGTATAATAATAATGGTTAGAATAGTTTCCCATTTTTTCAAATGATGTGAAGTAAAATCAATTCAACACTCCATATTCTGCTTTGATCAGCCACCTAAGACAATCAGATCACATCCCTATACATCATCCAACAACACCAAAGAATCCCCAAATTATTTTCAAAAGTATCATAAATTAAAGCACAACCTCTCGGGAAAAAATAGGAAATCACAAAACGAATAACCAAATTGAAAATATTTTCTATCCCATCCAAATCAAACACATTCCACTGAATCAAATGTATCAAGCCCCTCATCATTGGCTTGAGAAGTGAAGGTTGTGCTATTGGCCGTAGGTTACATTCCTTGGACACTAAATACTTTATATAGGTTCCAAAGTCTAATACGAAGTTTTTTTATTATTTTACTTTAAATATAGTGAAAACATTTAAAACTAAACAATATACATACAATTTTATAATATGATGCATGAGAATATGTAATGAAAACCAATGTGCAATCCAAATTAGAGAAAAATATCGTAATGACAGTGGAAATAAGTGAAACTACTAAGAAAACAAATAAGAACAAGACCAAATCCATTAAAACACCATTTAGAATCCATATAACTATATCCAAACACAAAAATCCAACTACCATGCCCTTGGTAACAATATGCATAACTTGATAAATATGACACCTTTTCTTTTCCTGGGTCCTAATAAATGACATCAAAAAATTCACCAATGTTTCTAAGAATGGGTGTGTATAATATTTGTATCATTTTCCAAAAAATTAAATCACTCAGAAAACTAAGACAACAATTGGATATCACATTTTATATATATAAGTTTTTAAAAATCCAAAATGGTTTATATCAAAACCATAATCAATTTCTATGGAAATTAATAAAAAACTTGGGAATCATTTCCCATTATTTTTCTTACAAAATTATATACTTCTACACACATATACACAATAATTTAAATTGATTGTCCCATACTCATTTTTGGTCTCTCATCGATCCACTAATAAGTTACAAGGTGACTAATATCCATGTTCCCCAAATAGATATTCCCCTTCATTATTGTCATGCCAAAAAATGAACTCATTCTAACCACATATTCAAAATACCTTTCTAAGCCATTGTAATGATAAAAAATCTTTCCTAAAAGAATTACATCAGAAAAATTACATGCTTCAAACAAATATCATAATTTTTTTACAGTCATTTTGATATTATATCCAGTCATAGTATTTGAAAAACCATCCATTTTACCCTAATTCTAATTTCATAAAAAAATGATGTTTCCTTCATGAATGACACATTGTTACCAAAACAAAATCAAGCAGTAAATTTATTCAAAATTAAGAATTCATCTTCCTGAATGGTGGAGATGAGAGAGAATATTCATAAATCTACGTGGATGGAAAATATTAAGCATGGCACATAGAAATTAAAGATCTGATCTACATATACCATTACTTCACTTTATTTAAGAATATCTCACCAATACTAAATACATATTACATAGATCTATCCATAACAGAATATATATATGGATCTTTATAATATTTTAAGACTGAATAGAGTAATAAAAAATGAAGGAAGAGAGTAATGACTTATTGATTATTTTCTCCTCAAATAAAGTGGATTATCCTAATGTAACTTCTGGATTGAATGGAATTGTCTCTATAGTGTAGTAAGGAATTGTAATTTTATATCCTATTTGACTAGGTGACTAAATATTCTTTCATGAGTAAAGTCATATTAAAACAATTAATTCTAGGTTTTGAACTATATTTCTCACAATTAGGTAGAAATGTTTTTCAAATTGAGCACTCCATACTAGAAAAGACAAGTCGTAGAACAGTTTTGGCTGCAAGAATTTGAAAACAACGTACCATAAATTTAATGATTCTATCTTAAGGACAATCTGAAAAGAAATATTCCTCACATGGTTTGGTATCAATGTAAGGTAATTCTTTCACCAAATATGATTTTACCTCTGTTTCACATCACACGATTTCCCTTAGGAAATAACCTGGTATTGATTAACTAGTATATGACCTAATGACTAGATAAACATGATTCTTTATTTTATAGTGGTGCTGAGTTGATTATACTTACTATGTTCTAACTATAAACCTTTATAAAAACATCCAATACTTGTCAAAATCACCCCAAACCTCTCGACAAATAACAAAATAATTATGTAACATCAAAATATTTTAAACAAGAGAAAATAAATTGATAACATGACTACTAAATTCTCCCCACCATTGTTCCTTACATCCTTGGAAAGTAGAAAACATGATTTTTTGAAAACATTTCATGACAATACTCTATTATCTTCTTCTCACACACTTATATCTATTTCTAAATATGACCATACTTAAATAATTGGCATACTACACAGCGGATTTTACCATGTGATATATTCTATTAATTATCAAATAATTACATGCACATGATTAAACAAATATTATATTTGAATAGAAACGTGGTATTATAAACTCATATGCTTAGTTTCTTGTTAGAACATTTCGAAATTGAGATAAATAAAATATATTGGGTATCAAGATAAATTATAGAGGTAGAGTTAATCATTATGCTACCTCAACATCCCATTAATTTTTCTCAAAAGGGACAATGTATCAATGATAAAATATTCCCTACATACCAAAACAATGATTCATTATCATTGGAGATATTATCATGAAAAAATGATAAGATACCTCAAGGGATATTAACTTATAATGGATATCTACATAGGATTACTAATAACTCAAACCCATTCCCTTTCTCGTTCTAAATTATTGAATCTTCTACTATGTTTCATACAAAAGCCTAGGTTTGACGTGTGGATTCTCACCTATTTCCAACCAGTAAAATGAATAGTGACAATAAAGTTCATACAATACTTCAAATGGATCAGTATGTATTAATTAATGGTAATTTTAATTATATGGGAATTCCACTAAAGGTATCTTATCTTGAAATTGACCTCTACAATCCATCACAGAATCCCTAATCATGTCCTCTATGTGCTTGGACATTCATATCAAAATTTTCATCTATTGGAGGATTAAATGTTGTTCTTGTTGTTAATTAGTTTCCAAGGGATTTCTTATATGACTTCCAAAATTAATATGTTAACCTAAAGTAACAATGAAACACTTTGGAAACTATATCCCCATGTATCATAAAATTTTCTTAAATGTATATTTTTGGAAAGATATTCCACCGTATTGGTTTTAATAATAGGTTTTAAAGTGAGTTAACCTCATTTTCCAATCCACAATAACCCATATGAAATAATATTTCTAAACAATTCATAGTCGACCAACAAAAAATCCAAAGTAATTTTTAACTATTTAAACATTCATATGGGTTGTTAATAAAACATGTTAGGTGGTTGTGGTAACTATTCCATAACTTTCTTATGTGTGAGGTACAAAAAAACTCTCCCAGATTTATCTTTGTGATAGACCACTAAAACTGTGATCTTAATGCTTTATACACATTATGTATTCCGAGATGAAACCCCCTTATTGAAAGGCTATGGTATTTATGAATTTTTTTATGATATTCTAGAGGAACCACTATCTGATAACTAAAAGACATAATTGACCTGAAATCCACCTTCCATCCCTAAATGGTCTCCCCACCATTGTGTTTTGAACTTATGGTAATAATTCTGTGATAATATATTTGATCCTCTCTCACATGCTCCACTAAATCAGGAGTAAATGAATCCAAAATAATTTTATAATGACACCTTTCTGAGTACACTCTTGATGCATATTTTCTATGAATGAAATTATCTTACATTTATTTAAAGCATCATTATCCAGTTGATTATATGACTGCCTACATAATTCATCATACATACAGTTCACATTAACTGGTGTATAAATCAAATTGTTATCATAAATTTGAGGATACTCTATATGTCTTTATTTTAATATACTGAAATTACATCTTGAGAATTTTTTCAGACTCATATGATCATTAGATACCATAAATTACATAAAAATTAATAATGATGTGACATCATAAATTCATGGACTACAATGACAAATTACATATCATGTGATGGGTAGTTTTTATAATTCAAACATAACTATTATAATATATATGCCACAAATTGAATTCCATACATGATAATATATCCCAACCTATTTCATAATGTATCATTATAGACCACATCACTCTCTCCTAATTTCTATAAATTATATATTAGTGTTTATGTAATGAAAACATTAATCTCTTATAATTATTTAAGGAATTCATCAATCTACTGAAAATTAATTTCCTCCATTATCAAGAATATCATCCATGATGCAATATGTAAATAATCCTAAAAAAATTATTTTAACAAACTCGCTAACCCAATGAACCAATATATTTCAATGACATTCATCGCTAGTTTCCTATAGAAAATATCATTTATATTTTCAAGATCAATATAAAATCATTTTTTAGAGAGGACATGACCTAGAAAACAAACATAATATATTCAAAAATATCTCTTATATGGATTTTCATAAAGATGATGTTCCCACAGAATAATCAACAATATAGTCAATTGTTATACATGATCTGATTTATCAATAAATTATAGAAGAATATCATAAAAAACATCAATATTTAAAAAACACCTCTTAATGATCTGAATCATTAAATATTTGAAAAAAGTAATACCATTTGTAAATCCAAAAATAAGGATGGAATACTAATAGTTTACATATCTTCTGATAAAGGATTACTTTGGGATAACCTACTTCTAAAAAGGATATAATTTTAACTCTAAATAAAATTCATTATTAGAGTTCCATTGGGGTCCCCCAATTGATGAAATAGTTCATCAATTCATGGAAGAAGATGTCAATTCAATATCTTAAATTTGTTAATATTATAATAATCCACAATTTTATAAATATTTACATCCTTGTACTTTAGTAAAATAACTTGTGAGACCCTTGGAACACGGCTTGTTAAATATAACCTTTGATTTATAATTATTTAAGTTAAATATAAATTCCCTTAATTCTTCCACTTCCATTCAACAAGATAGAAGAAAAATTGCATTGGTCCTTAGTTGGAGTTCAATCATAAACTCCACTTCTCTTTTGGTGGTAAGTCTGATGAATTTATTTGATAAAACATCATGAAATTTGAAAAATATGGTTTGAAAATATTTATTCCTAATATAATCCATTAATTTGAAAGTAACAAATATTAAATGATAAGAGATAGTTTTGACCACTGGTATCAATTTTCCTTCTCATAATTTTGTAACAACATAATCACCATTAATTATATGTTTAACTCTATATGAATATATGAATCTCAATTTTCAATCCTAACAGTCGATGGGGGATTTGGAAGTAATCAATCAAACCATTACCTAAATCAAGTCGTATAAGTCCATCTGAATGAGATCTGACTCGCATATCAATTCCCCCCATAAATAGCCATTATATATGATGCATCATAAAATATTGAAAATCTCATTTTCTTTGGGGAGTTATCAATTTAAAATTTAATGAAACATCTCTATACAAAATTCCATAAATTAAAAACATGATAATAAATATGGGTGTGGGGTTCCCTCAAATTAATAATCTCTTGAATAATTGTAGATTCCAGATGAATCATAGCTTATTTTAATAATGGACTCAGTTGATGAACAGGGTTGACTTACTCTACACCATACAATTGTTTAAATTTGTCCCTAGAAATTTATTATAGAGTTTGGATTTCTTTTGTTGAAGAGTCATGGGGTTATTTTATTAACCATAACTGGATTGGTTATGAAGGAGTGGGTTATTCAGAATAGAACACCACCCATTAATGAATATTATGTCCCAAAAACATTTGATTCATTTGCATAAACATATCTCTGAGCACTATGATAATAATGCAAGAGATGTCCCATCTTGTTTCAATTGTGACATGATCTTGGTGGTTTTTTAAAACACCACATGATATGATCATGTAAACCACACTAAAACATCATATCATTCTATTTCATCAGGGAGTAAAATTAACTTATCTCATTGAATGATTCTTATAATATCAACTACTTTTGAAGTAGGTGTCACATTTCTTCTTATTTTCATCATTAGAGTTTCCACATGTTCTTAGGGTGATAAAAAGAAATCGTCAAGATAGATTACAAAAGATATCCATTTATACCATTATTGATTTATTTATCATCTCTATTTGACTCATAATAAAAATTAAATTAACATTCAATTATGTTTTCTTTCATATCCCAAACTCAAAAATATGTCCCTTCAAGGAAGCACTTACATCTACTTCTGATAAAAATAAAGCTATTATTATTAACATTGCCCTATACTCTATCACTAATATATTCTCTTACTTTATGATGAATAAATTCATTAAACTATAGATATGAAATGTGTCAGCATATAAATTTTTATTGAAAAAATATTCAAAGTAATCTCATGAGATTCCTTAGATATCATTATAATGTACTACTAAAACCCACCGTTGACATTCTAGATCATTGAGAATGTAAATTTCCATCTTACCTTTCAGATATATTATTGTTCCATGGAAATTGATGATTGAATTCATCCAATTAATCCATAAATATTATTTATTAGGTTCCACCCCCCCCCAATGAATGGTGGAATCTACATTTGAAACTGGACTATCTGATCCATTTGTTAGGGATCGTGTTTTGTATTTCCTCTATCCATGTGTTAGAAATATGGTATGATACTTTGGACCAACCCTTTGTTTACATGCGTCTTAGGTGAAACCACATTTTCAACTACCAATATAGGTTCATTCCTATTCCATCTACTAGGTACAATTTAATAATGAGGATAAAAAATCACCTAGTCAAAACTCACTAGCAATTGAAGGCTTGGAATATTTCAAATCACCCTAAGAAATAAAAATGATCAATTTCCTTTTTCAAAATCAATCTATTATTAATATGCATATAAATTTTTTAAACCATAAAATAAAAAATGAATAACAAAATTCTAGTGGGAGGTCTAGATACTAATGTGTGATATGAGACACTCATCTATTAAACCCACAACTATGAGTGAAAATATATATAGATTTGTCTTAAAACACATTTTTACCCTATCTACCTTGTTAAATTGAAGTTATAACTTAAAATTTTTTATAACTATTTTTATGCTATACATTTCAGGTTTCAACGAACCTATATCATTCATACCATCCCAAGAAAATAGATGGACTGAAAAATACGTATAATATTTCCCACTAAACGACCAAAAAATTGATATTGTTTGCAATACCCTTATCCTAAACATTTTAAGGAGAATTGATAGTGGTGTTACTGGCCTTCGATGATATCCCAAAGTCACTAAAGGCTATCAAGTAATGTCAATGGTTTAGAAGAATTTTGGGTATGATTTATCCACTATAGATAAAGATACATGTTGATATTGAACAATAATCATCTAATAATTTAATTTGATGCATGAGTTGAATTAATAAAAACCATGGTAGAACAATAATAAAACCTAAATTTCATAGAGAAAATATAAATAATAAAAACTTTTAACAAAAAAAAGAACAAAAAGTGAAAATAAATCAATAGGCACCATAACTAACTCAATCAAACTATCTACATTCTATAACTCCAACTAACATTACTAAGGAATCAAGATGCATCTCTAAAAGATAAGATATCTTTCCATTTTCATAGTCTATATAAATGAAATATACCATGAAAATAAAATTCTCATGATGTGAGTGAGTAAAAACTCTGTTGGATTTCCCCAAATACATCATATCATATTCTACATGGAAAATAAATTGTTAAAACATTTAATCAAAAAATTCTTTAGAAAAAGATAAAATGGTTTATATTAAAACCACAAATAATCTCCATAGAAAACAATAAAAAATCATGTGAAAAATATCACTTTATTTGGTATACCCATTTTTGTGTTTCCACTCACATGCACAAACACAATCCCATTCATGTGACGTGACAATTTCATACTGATGAGTGGTAGCTCATAAATTTACCAAGTTATCAAAAGGTTAGTAATATCTAAGTGTCCCAAAGGCATGTTCCGCTTCATTAGGGTCACTTACATAAATAAACTCATTCTATAAATGTATTCCAAATTAAATGTATAACCATTTAAAATATAAAAATTATTTTATTAAATATCATCATCAAAATACAGGAACATATTGAAAAAATATCATATAATTTAAATAACTATTAGTAATAATGTAATCATGTAGGGTATTTACAAAACCATCAATTTTCTCCCAATTCCAACTCAATAAAAAAATGATTTCCCTTAAATATTTAAATATTTATTTCATAAAAATTTTAAGAAAATTATTTCATAATAACTAAATCATTAAATTCATGAATGGTAAAGATGTTATAAAATCCACCTACCTCATAATGGATGGTGGAAAAAAGAATTAAAATATGATATTCATGATATGGATTCCATACATCTTCCATTTAACTGAAGAAATAATATCTCTTTAAGATTCACATCACAAAACATAGATATATCCCTAATAGATTATATCATTGGATCTAGGAAGAGTATAATAATTGATCTAGGATGAACAATGAAGGAATAGAGATGAAACAGACTTATTGATGATTACATATCTCCAACACACATTGATTATTCTAAATTTCACATCTAGATTGAAGTGAATTATATTAAAATCATAGGGAGGGAGAGGAGTTTTATATACTATGTGATTATTATACTAATTATGATTTTAGTACATAAATTGGAATAAAACTAGAAATTCATGAGTTCCAACTATACTTCACCTGGTTAGGAAACATAATTTGTAAAATTTTGTGCCACCCATGAACATGCTAGAATAAAAGACAATTAGTCACATGGTTTAGGACATATGGTTTGGTCAAACGTGCACCTACCATGAGATGAAACTCTCTCACGGACACCCCTCACATGTTCACCTCACGTGGTTAGAAAAAACATTCACCAATGATTTTTTCCCCTCTATTTCACTTTTTATGTTTTCCCTAGGTCACTAGCATAAAATTTCCAAATAATATTAAAATCATGGACCTACCTTATGACTCCAACAACAAAATATTTAAGAAAAATAAATATAAAAAAAGAGTAAATTACCTAAAACCATTGGTGCTAATGAAAATTAAATACCTCAATCCCCCGCTACATGTCATCCTACAATGATATTTAACCAACCATAAGCCTTAATTGACAAAAATCTGTTACAGAACACAGGTAATATGCACCAAAACTGACTGTGAGACTACATATAAAATGATAATGCATAAATATTTTGTTCATTTATAATTGATTTCATTCTCAAATGACCAAAGACACTATCATATTTCCTCATTTTAGTGATCAAGGAAAGTTTGAAGATGATCTGACAAAGCTGGATGATTCCAAGATTTCAATATGGGTGAAGACCCATGATATTTTGAGGAATCCATGATTGACTATGATTCATGAACATATGAGTATTATTTATGATAACATAATTAGAATAAGTAATGTACACAAATAAATTTATGAATGAATTTTAGTATCTATTTAAGATTTCATCTAATCCAAATCATAATTATTGGAGTCATCAATGTCGATATGTGTATGGAGAGTAAGTGGAATCAATATACTTGAATATTAATAATTTCATTAGATTGATAGGTGTACCTTTGTTCATTTCCCATGATGGACAAAGAACCAATAAAGGGGGTATTTATACCCACACGGTGCTCTTATTATATGGATAGAAATAAGCATACAAATTATCTCTAAAAAAATATCTATACTAAGAAATGAAAATATAATAACATTAATTAGATAAATCCCCACTCTTATAGTGGTTCCATGATGAAATATTCACACCACAAACCCATATAATTTTGTCCTATAAGAGCATGAATAATTTCATGGGAGGGGTGAATTCAGTTCTAAAATTTTACACCCTCTTTTTTAGAACACCCCTTAAGTTATTAACAACATTTATAAAGAGGAGTATAATTAAAAAAACAGAACATGGATTATTTTATGTGGTTAGTTGAAAAATTATCTATTATTCTCTTACACCAACACTCTATCTATGATCTTGGTGATTTCCCTTAAATTGATCTATTTTATTATTGTCTTGCATTAGTGCAAGAAGCCATCACTTAATACAAATAGTTAGCAAGATATTTTATTGGGAACCTATTACTTGAACTAAACACATTTTATATCCACACATAGTATAAAGAGTTCTTTATTATATAAGAGGTAATAAATATAGAAAATAATCATTAGATTATACACAAGGTTGTAATAAGAAATTGATTGAAACAAGTCCTCCATGTATATTAGTAGATTATTTTGAGTATCTCAAGGAATAAAATATGAATGAAAAGAATGTTTCATGTATGAATAATATATATATAATTATAAAGAACTTCTTTTTAGAGAATAATGTTTTTATAGCATAATTGAGAAGATGGAGTTTTTTATTTAACAATTTCCATGTATGCTTTTTTCCCTCTATATGTATTTTATTTTACATTACCTTTTTTATCCTCAAAAAATATCAACATTCTGGATTTATAATTTTATCCTATTTAGATAAAAAAACATTTTACAACGATATTTCCTCACTTTTCATAAAGCAAAACTGGGAATCCAAAATGATATGGATATTGTTCCAGTATTGTATTTTTTAGAGTATTATACCATTCCTCATTTAAATAGATCATACCCTAAATATTCAAAAATAACATTTATGTTTCATTAAAATACATCCATGTTAATAAATACCTCAAGTAGTAGTATTTCATTTGAAAAACAGATACTATGCATAATCTAAATCTACATGGGTGACATTGCATTCATAAAAGGAAAATGGTTCCAAGTACTATATATTAAATATTTTAACATGATTGATTTTTTTAAGAAAATATTCCCATGGATAGAAATAATCTATGTAACTATTTTTCCATAACCAAATGAGGCACATATCAAAGAAAATATCTTGAATTTTATTTTTATGTAACTAAAATTCTCACATAGTTGATTGAGTGTATCAAATGTCATTAGGTATACAAAATTTCATTGGTAGATTCAACCAAATATAGTTGATAATGTATTTGATTCTCTATATCCAATTTAACCTAGTAGGTTGTTCTATGTAGTCAAACCATCTATGTATGTGAAATTTATGTAGGCTATATAAATTACCATAGTTAATTTGACATTTTTGAATTTACTGCACAAATAATTTCACATAGGTAGTTTTTTTCATGTATATGAATTCATTTCTATAGGCTCTTATGTAATCTATTTTCACATAGCCAAAAAATTCCATGCATGTTAATTTTTCCATAATTAAGAAAAAAATTATATTACAATGTATATAAATTATGAAAATAAAAATATAATTAAAACCAGTTAACACACATAACAATAGATTTATTACAAACATAAAAATATGTTCTTATGAGGATATATACATGTTATACTATATATTTTATAATGACATTAATAATTCAACAATATCCCCATTTTATATGATCTCTATAAAAGAAATAAAAGAATAACGATTATAAAGGGTTTGAAATAAATAATCAATTTGAATTTAAAATACATAAGGTTTTATAATAGTCTTCCATATCCACTCTTCATTTTTCATATCAAAAATGATGATAGGATAATTTATGCAACACAGTCAATTTGGAAAACAAGTTATACCAACAATAAGAACATTGTATGGAAGGTAAATTTGATTATGATTATGAAATAGATAAGATGAAAATAATATAACAAACTATAATTTCACTATATACCAATAGTTTTTTATAATATATAATCTAGAAACCACTAAACTCCATACTGTATAATATGATCGAAATAAATTTTTGGGTGAGGTTGCGGTTTCGTAAAAGAAGGATAACCAGATGACGTAGAAGCATGTTCGATGATAAAAGGAAATATTTATTGGAACACATTATCATTAGAAGAACAGTCCCATAAAAATATGGTTCAAACATCACCAGATATTGAAACAGGTGAAACTAATATTTTCTCATAAATCATTATAGCTAAACTAAATCAATAATTTTTTGGTGTGGTAAAAAATGCGAGGAATGTCTTTCAAAACTAGATTTGAAATTAAAACTAGAACAAATTTCTCATCTAGATTCTAATTCACTTTTTGATAAATGATAGGGGGATCTAAAACATTTTCCATATTTTTTTAGGAACTGAATAATTGGTCCTTTATAGTGGGATTAATATATATTTTACCTCTATGATAGAACATATTTTATTTACACATTTCAAATCTCTTGATGATATAATCCATATAGAATTACGTAATATTCTTGTATCCTTACCAATTTATTTAATAAAATAATTTCATGGGATTGGTTTATCCAAATATTGAAATCTTTTATCTAATTGGAAAAAAATTTCTATGAAGTGATAATAGAATGATAAACTCTAATCGTTGAATCCTCATGATCATTCATGTTGGAATCATCTTCAGGAAAATGAGAATCAATAGCAATATTGTCCTAGGAGTAAGGGGATCAAATTGTTAGATCATTTTTCATATTCACTTTGATATCCTCTTCAAAGGTAACTCATGGAAATCAATAGTTGTGGTCTCATCTTCTCTTTTTTACATTTATACATTCCACTTTAGAATTTTTATGTGTAATTGCAGCATGTTTCCCTTCCAATCTAGATTTATCATCTTTGACAATTTACGATGTTATTTCAAAAGTGGGTCTAAAAATATATTCCCTAAAAAACTCCCCTTTGAGGTTTCTACATCCCCAATAACATCTGGTTTAGAAGTCCCACACACAGTATGTATAAGGGGTCTTTCAATTAGACCATGTTCGCATTCATTTCAAACAACTCTAATATTATTAGAGGATGTGTTCCAAGAATATTTTATTGTTTTTATAATATTGGTTGTGATTGTATTAATGTTTTGAAACATAATAGATCTACCATCATATATCTCCACATATATCTTTCTATAAAATTGGGATACAATCCTATTAAATGTATTTTAACTCAACTTACCTTTTACAAGACTTCTTTGATTCATGAGGGGAATCAAGGGTCTTGGCATGCATAATATTTCACATTCAGGAGATTTTAATGTAAGAACATATCATGTAAGTGTTTATTCTCAAACTCTCGATCCCTTAAAAGAATAATAGTTTGAATGAAAATCCACATGACATTCCATTAATGTTCATGTTACTTAACTACTTTCTTTTGAACTCAATGTAGTCCCCATCCCTGATGTGATATGCTCAATGGATCCAATATCATTAGTAAAAATAATGATTTTTCGAAAATGATAGGTTCCTTCCTAAGATAATTATTGAATATCTATAACTTATGATATAGATAATTCATTTCTATTATCCTGAGAAAAAGTCGTATCACAATTTTACACACATTAAAAACTATAATTTTCATAAAACGGGCATACTAATTTATCCAAAACAAAATGAAATTCCTTTTTATAGAAATCAAACCCCATAACATCAAAATCATTACACACTATTCAAACCCATCTCTATACTATTTAACAAAAATGATTGATTGTCCTAGTAGTGAAAATTAAACATAGAGATTTAGAAGCATTGGATTTATTTAAGGGTCCTGATGAACCTAACTCTATCAATTTGTACTTTTAAATAGTGAGGTACATGATAATTAGAAATAAGGTTCTGAAGGAACCACTGATGTGATGAAGATATTGGTTTTAGGGAGCTCGCACTAAATGGAATTTGAGGGAGAAAAATAAGTTCTGTTCTGGTATAGGTGTGTAAGGTTTTTTAGGTATTTTATCCATAGATCCAAAATTAAAATAAAAGGTAATAGTATTCCTTAAATATCCAAATTTTATAAAAACTTTCAGGGTATTAAAATGAAAATATATTAATTATTATTAAGTAAGACCATTTGATACTAAATATGTAATATACATACATAAATACATAGTTACAAAAACTAAAAAATCAATATATTTTTATTAGAACATAATATACATATAAAAAATTTCATTTAAATTGAGGTAAATTTATTACCCTTTTAATAAAATCAAATTTATTAGATGAATGATTATTACTGGGAGATATCTATTAATTTATTTTCAGTACAAATAAGTTCAGGTGAAATAAAACCTTTTGAGTCTAACCTCTCAATAAATGATTCCTAAAATCAATATGCATTTTCATGGAGTGTTTTTTTCTTGTATTTTAATAAATTTTTATTGTTCTAGTGTTATCATATTTAATTAGTACTATAACGTCTCGACCCCAGTTACCCATAGTGGGTGCAATATTTTAATACATTGGCCTGATTACAAGAAATCAAGTCCTGAAGGACCGATCAGTTTAGCAGTTTTGGAAAATAGATTACATACATGAATGTTATATTACATTTCATAACATAAAAATCAACATAAATAATCCTTTATGAATGCCATTATTCCCTTGTCTAAACCCTGCATATCAATCACAATACACTTATTGGAATCCTGGGAAAAAAATAAAACATAGAAAGGGGTGATCTCATATGCTCAGTAAGGATAATAATATAGCGGAAACATTCATAAATAAACAAAAAAAATTTAAGACAATGTATAACTAAAACAAAAGCCTTTTAAACTTGAACTTCAACACAATATGGAAAAGATAAAATGAAGTAATTCCTTTTACTTATTCACATGGATATTCTACTAGTCGAATAATCACATGAAATATCAATATCCACATTCATAATGATGGAATGCATAATGCCGAACATTAATTTCTATGTCAAGGCCTTGTGCCAAGACCTAAGGTATAACTGTATCCGGAACCCAACCCGGAGAGCCTCTATAACCGGACTCCATCCTGGAGTGCCTCTAATAACCGGACACAAACCCGGAGTGCCTATAATAATCGAACACCAACCTGGTGTGCCTCTAATAACCATAAACCAACTCGGAGGGTCTGCTGTAACCGGATCCCAACCCGTAGGGCTTACATTTACCGGTCCCCAACCTGGAACATACTAGTCCAACACATTCATCTTATGAATAGGATGAAATACAACATAAACATTCATATTAAAACTAACATATGAAATTCCAAAACATTAATCATAAACCATTAATGGCATAAAGATAACTCATCCATAGTCAAACATATCAAAAAACCTTAAATACAATATTGAAGATTTGTATCATAATAAATCAACTTCAAAAAAGTGTAAAATTTATCAAAGGATGTTGACATAGATGAAATCAAAACTATTTGAGCGAAATATCTCTATTTCATGAAAACATTTTAATGTCACAAAATTTGGAAAAGAATTTATTTAAATACATTATTGAATCAATGTGTCCCATACCACTTTGAAACTTATGAAAGGAATTAATATTTTAAAAACATTCATGTCCATATGAATAAATCCTTACAAACCATTTTGAACACATGGACATTAATAAGAATGATTTAGAAGAAAAAATATTTAAAATGTTTGAAATGATGTTTTAGTAAAAAGTCCCTTAAAAGAATCCCTTTGAAAACTCTTTCATAAAACATGGATATTGATAATAAATATTTCCCAGTAGATACTTACGTAAAAACAATCGCATATAATAAAGAAGTTATGAAATTGACCCATACCAATTTGGTGTCTTACGAAACTTACAACCCATGAAAGAGGTACCATAAAATGAATATATAAAAACACATAAATTAAACAGTACTACAAAAAGAATACAATTATGGGAAGTACATACACGACACAAAAGGTAATAGTGGCAATATGGCATGAATCTCACGGAAATAAGGACTAAGATGAAAACCCCTTTCCTTGCACTTTCCTTTAGTCGAGGGTACGTTTAGCCTCCTGTATTAAGACTATAATATGTTATTAAATTATACTAGAACCATATTAATATTTATGATATCGTATATTAGTCATTTATTACTTTATACTACCCATTTAATAATAATTTCCATGTTATATTAATAATTCGGTTAATAATCGCTTTCTTTGTCGTATGTGTTTTAACGTGTTACTAATGATTGTATCACATAGATCATGATCTAAATAATTCAAGAATATAAAACATGATTTATTTATCATATATATTTACAATATAATAATTTATAATAGATGTATATATGTAATGGAAAACACCGTTTATGGAGATGGTAGTCCGTACGTACACATAAACGATGTTTCCGTTTTCATATAGTATTGAACGGAAGTAAGTGAATAAGATATATGTATATACATAAATAATTTTATATATAAAAATATATATAACTACAGTATCATTATTATTTCATATATTACATAATAATTAGTAATATATATGTTTTATAATCGTCGATGAATGGTGAACTTGGGAATGAATCTCATCGCGTCGTGGAGACGGTAATCCGTACGTACGCACGAGCGAAAATATCATTCTTTTGATATTAATATAATATATAATTGGATGGTATATAATATATACCTAATCCTTATCATGTTATATTTATTATTTACATCAAATAAACATCATTATTATACCCATACAAATAATAATATATTGGATAACAATTACACCATGACGTGGAGACGGTAAGCCTTACATACACACGTATGGTGACATGTCATTCAAAGGGTGGATAAAATAATGAATTTGGTTATACCATAATTATAATAACATCACAGTATATAGAATATACTGGAGTTATTATTTTATAATGGAAACAACAATGAAAAAGGAAGTGGAAGAAGAATGGAACGTGAACGTGGGTGGTGAAATCATTACCTCTTCCTCGGGTTCTTCCTTTTGATTTGATCAAAAGGGCTCTATAAGTTGGAATTCTGATCAAAATAAGGCATCTAGGTTGAATGCAGGATAGTTGAGAGGGTATTTGGGTAGGGGATGGCCGATCCAAATGGCTATGAAGGTCTGAATTAGAGGGAAGGGGAGTGCCCTTTTATAAGAGGGGAGAGGGGCACCTTAGGAAAAAATTGAAATATTAATTTATAATAAATTCATATTCGGTTTCTAATGGCTCCAAAGTTGATTATTTAAAGTATAAGGTGGGGATAGTTTGAAAAAAACTAATCCAATAGGTTTTAGACAAGTTTAGGTTACCATTTTAACCTTATCATTTAGATTTACCTATAGGTTAAATAATTTAACTTTTACTGTGTCTTCTTGTATTCTTACACTGTATGGTTAATAAACAGACTATATACTGCCAATCTAATCCCAATTGGTTCATTAATGTCATATATATTATTATATAATTTTTTTGGCCGATCCCTAAATTTTTAAGACCATTATATCAATTAATAATATAATATTTGTTTTAAAAACAATTTTATGTCAATTTTGACACTATTTTGTATTTGTTTTTTGTTAAACTAATAAAAACATGAATACTTCAAAAACAATACATTGAATCAATAATAACATGTCATTTTCTCATATAATTTTTTTGGATGTCATAAAAACTTTGAAATTATATTTATTTTAATATTTATAATACCATTTATTTGATTCTTTCATGAATAAGGTAATTACTGCATCATCATTGTCTCATAAATAAATTTATTTATTTAATGTATAAAAATTATAAATAAAATACCATGATGTAAGAAATATTTTTATTTTTCTAATTAATATTTTTATAAGAGAATTTATCTTATTTATAAGCCTATATTATAAATGATTTAGTTGTTAAACTTTGATTTTAACTCTTTTAACTCTTCTTTGAATTAAATAATAATAAACGTACTAATCTAATCCAAGTGAACCTAAATGATAATATTTTATTCCTACGGTTGTTTTTGGTCGAGATATACTATTACAATAGAATGAGACCTGTGTTAGGGTAATATTAATATCATTTTTACCCTTAATTACACTATTTACTTTTAACCGTGGTAAATAGAAGTAAAAAGATACTATTCACCAAAAAATATTTTTATCTTTTTGAATTACATTTTACTCCTTGATATTAACCGAGTCTCTCGGATTTTCGAAATTCCACTTATAGAAGCGGTAAAATTATGTTTTATGTAAATTTCCAAATTCTCCTAGGAGGTTGGTAAAAAACGGTGAAAAGGTCAATAAACTTTGTATATATCTAAAATTATTCTAAAATAAATAAAATTAATTTCATTGAAATAATATAGGTATTATGTATATATTTTGACCTTAATTAAATATAAATAAAATAAATAATTATTTAAATAAAAATTCGGTTTTAAACTATAACTCAGTACTTTTCACTGTTCATCAAAAATTGAATGTTTTCAGAAAATTGCAAAAAATTCGGCCTAAGATATATTTGCTATTATGAACTAAAAATTGATGTCAATTTTAACAAATTCAAAACATATAATTTGAATTCATTAATTTAAAAATTAATTCCCGTTGTCAAAACAAATAGCATGTTTTTAAGAAATAATAACTATCAAAAGATTGACACTTGTTTATGTCTTGTTTAAATGTGAAATTTCGTCCAATGACCAACATTGTATTAAATGGTAAAAATATATTCTAAATTTACTTTAAAACAACTCAAATTCATAATTTATCACAATTAATTATTTCAATTAAAAATTTTGTTTTTAATTAAAATTTAGTAATATTCACTATTCATCAAAATATGAAAGTTATCTGAAAAGCACCAAAATTTCACCCAAAGCTAATTTCGATATTCCGAATCCAAAAATGAATTCCATTTTGAAAGATAGAATTTATAAAATTTCAAATAGTGGGTATTACTATTCATAACGGCTAGTTTGATTTGTTGTGGTGTGTTATAACTCGAAGTTGTGTACAACACAAGCTACTGTATTCGTCAAAGTGAAGCGTACCGTGGAAGCCTGTGGGGTTACAAGTAATTTATTAAATTAAATAAAAAGTCCATAAAAGTATGTTTCGTCCATAACAATTCTTCAAAAAGATTCTACTTGTAACAATGTCTTCATCTTATACAATAGAAAATCACACTTATTGGTTTTTTTACTACACCAACAAACCAAGGGTTTTCTATAAAATTGAAATTTTCATTATGTTCTTTTCTAAATAATCTATAACCTATAAAATAATAATTTTAATATGAGACTAAATAAAACTCTAATTTTTTTTTGTAAAAAACGTAGAATGAGAAATTTAGTAATTCAAATACCATAAAATTATTTTAGAATCATTCAATTTATATTATTAGGAAATTTCATAAATTATAGTCTACTAGTATTAAATTATTTCTATTTTCCAATAATTCCCCTATGTAATTTATTATTATTTGATATCCCAACATTATAAAATCCGGATTTCTACTTGAACTCATAGGATATTTGTACCTTGCATGAATTCATTATGAATAACTTAACTAAATAAAATTTTTATTTCCGTTTGATTTAAGGCATTAGCATTTTCCTTTTCATAAATATGATGTCTATGAAATATTTTTATCTCACCCATCAAGCTCATTTCAGACCCTTTTTCATGAGTTTTAAAAAATAGTTACACATTTTTTGATTGTTTGAACCAATAATCAAATAATCAACATATATTTATACAATTAAAAAATCATTTTATGAAGATTTTATAAAAATATCAGGATCATTAAAATCTATAGTAAATAAATATTACAAAATAAATGAACTTAAACATTCATACCATGATCATGTTAAAAATTTTAGACCTTAAAGATCTTTTGTAATTTTGATATGTGAATTTTGAAAAGGAGGATATTGAGAACTATAAGGTTTTTCAAAATAAAATTACTACACCAAAAATCCAATTAATCGAATAAATTTACATCTATGAAAAAAATATTCATATGAGATATATATGCTAAGGGAATCTTAATAGCTTCTAATCACTCCCTTTATGAAAAGTTTTCTTCACAATCAATACATTCGTATTGATTTAATCCTTTTGAAACAAGTCTAGCAATATTTCTAATAATCTTGTCATAATCATACTATTTATTTCTAAATATACACATAGTTCCGATAAAAATGTAATCTGAGGTTCTATTATCTTATTCCAAAACTGTATTTCTTTTAAACTAGTTTAACACTATTTTCAAGATAATATCAAACATTCATCTTTGAAAAATTCGTAATTTTTTGTTCATGTCAAGAATGGTGGCTAGATAACTCACAAATATTTATTACATTTATTCCAGTTCTTACCCATTCATCAAAGCCACTTATTTATGTCGTCAAGGGGTCATATATTTTTATTATAGGCTGTCTAATAATATTATAGTCAGGTTCACTATTTTCAATCCTTATAGGATTATTTTATTTCAAAAACATGTTCATAATTATCACACTTTGTAGGGTTAAACATTCATATAAATCTCATTTCATTCAAAATAATCTGATAATTCGCCAGCATGATTCGTTATTTGATAAAATTTTTGACTTACATCAAATTTCGCATGATTTGATTCTTCAGAAATCAATAAATGTTTATTAAAAAACCTATAATATTTATATTTTATATATTAACCATTAAATATTCATTTATCAACAATTGGATCAAATTTAACCATATTATCTGTAGTTTTAATAACATAAGCATTTTATCTAAAAACATTATGTATCCAACTATTGTTTTTCTATTGTTTCATATATCATATGGTTTCCTCTTTAAAATTTGACTGATTAGAAATATTTTAAGGGAATAACATGTTGTGTTACTATATTGATCCCAAAAATGAGTTTGTAAGAACATTCACTTAATATAGTCTTATACATTTCGTTTAAGGTCATATTTCTCATTTTAGTAAGACCATTATATATAGGTTTCATAAGGGTAGAGAATAAATGTTTGATTCCGTGTCTTGAAGAAATTTATTTGAACTCATGTTTCTCAGATTATCTTTAATGTTCACTTCTTACAAAATAATATTGGCAACTTTTTCTTTTTGAACTAGCATGAAGAAACAAATAAAAATAGAACAAGATTCACTTTTCTATATCAGAATAAATATGCATGAAAATATGAAAAAATAACCCACTAGAATATAAACGAAATATTAACCTCCTAATATATTTGTTATATATGGTACGAAAAATCTAGGTGGGTCTTTTTCTATTTTATAGAAGAAGAATCCGATTTGGTTGAATTAAAATATGATTTTTTATCTCCTACCAATTTGAAACACATATCAATTATTGTTTTTATGTAGTTTAGGTAATAGAACTTTTGAAATCATATTTATTTTAGATAAAATCCTCAAGGAATAATCATTATAATGTCTAGGTCGTCTATTAAAAATCAAAAACACATTTACATAAGCATTTAAATAGTCTACATTTGTTCTACTTGAATTGATATGATCCACTATGTAGAAAATTTTTGTTGTTGGTGACATAAATTTAATGGACATATCATTAATGATATATAAAGAGTTATTAGAAATTTATACAAGGTAACCATTATTAAAATTATGATAAATACTTATTACATTGTACATTACACCTTCAATATAATGATATATATTGATGAGAAATTAATTTGGATTTCGAACTAAACAAACTCTAATAATATTTCCATTAGATATTTCACCAAATTTTAAAAGACACTATCAATCATGGATAATGGGTTAATGTTTAAAAAATCTATACTCATTTGTCTTCATCATACTATATATGTCTATCTCTTCGCATTATTGTTATTATATCATTTTATCTATTAAATATATTAAACAAGAACAAATTTTGGAACCCATTAGCTCTTGGGTCTAGTAATTTTAGAAACAATGTAGTTTAGAATCAATATATGCTAATTCTATCATGAAATTAAAAAATTAAATTTTTAAATATTCAATAAATAATTTAATGTGATTAACACTAGTCATATGTTTCTTAGAAAGGCTAAATTTAAGCCCAAGTAAATTACAGTAAAAGTGGTGTTGTGATTGAATCTAGAGAAGATAGATTTTTGTGTGTGTTTAAAAATTATTTTTTGGCTTAAATTTTTAATGAAACAATAAGTAAATATTATTAGTTTTAAAAAAAATTAACAATGAAGTTGTCCAAACATGGATTATTCAATAATTCACCTATTGATTTATCATTTATTTAGTTTCTAATATACCTCTCGTCAATTGAATCTAACTTACTACATGCATTAGGAATTTTATATTCATATTATTATGTAAAATGGTCAATGTATTCAATACCATTTCCTAAAATTATACTTGAATATAACTATTTACCCTTACATTACCCCCACTATCATCTTTCGCATGAAGTGGACTTGATTCAAGTGGATTGTGTGAAATTCTTTGAACAAGTAGGATAACATATAAGTTTAAATCATAAGAATCTGAAACTGGAAAAAACACCTTAAATCTTACAGATCATTAAGTGAAAGAATTAAAATAATAAAATTCATCAATGGGATATGTGATGGAATTCCCATTATCTAAATAATAGATGGTATAATGTTCCATTACTAGAATTTTAAAAAAATAAACAAAATAATACAATAGTCATGACTAGATGTGACTGTGAGATCCCATTACAGTTCAGGTTATCCCCATTGTAATATTTTCATATACCAAGGTTCATGTCATGGGGGACATGTTTCTTCACTGAATTTTTTATTTTATATTGGGAGAATACTTACTTAAAACATGATTTTTGATACATTCCATGAATTAAGGGTTTAAATTAATATTTAATTCATCAATACTCTTCCATGATCCATCCCAATAACCATTTTAAAGGTGGAGTGATCATGTGATTCAACTTAGATTTTAAAGGGATATGGAAATTTGTTTTTAGTTGTGGCACTTATCATTTTTTGAATTTTCTAGGTTGTCTTTTTTTACAATTGATACAAAATTTCTACCAAAATCATCAAATTGGACGCTTCCATAATAAGATGATAAATGAAAACTTTTTCTTTATCATTTGAATTGAATTTTCCAAGAAGAATTTATTTTGTTTATTATGTCACTCTTGATTCCTAAACATATTATAAATTATATATAATGGTGGAGGGAGCTTCCTAGTTTAACATTAATCCTATTTTTTCCTTTTGGTCATCATGGGTGTTTGTTCCTTCATACCAATTATCATGTCTCGTTAGGAAGAAATCTCATTCACAATACATTGGAATCCCAAATATTCTTCATAGGTTGTATGGTAAGGGTAAATTCACTAATAGAATATGTGGATGGATGTAACCCTGAGTCGATGAAGAGATAAAATTGGAAGGGATTTCTATAATAATTCTTATAGTATAGAGGATTCAATCTGTCATCATCTAATATCAATGGGTGGTAGATGATACTCGAATGAGCATGGTAGATAGAACCATGTATGTTATTATTTTGGTTATAGATTTTGGAGAAGAACCCTTCCCATATATTTCCATCAATAATTATTGAAGAGACATATTTCTTTTTTGGGGATGTGGATCATGGGGTTCAGTAATGATAACATTGAAGGTATAGGCATGGAAGGATATATGGGTAAATATTAAGGTAATAATGCTATCCATGAAGGTCATAATCACTGTACATACTGTGAGTTTGTAGTCCAAAAGGAAGGTATCATCGTAGGTATGCCTACCCATGTAATAATGTCATATTAAATTGTAACGCCCCGACCCCAGCTACCCAGAGTCGGTGCATTACTTCGTAACATTGGCATGATCACAAGAAAGATCAAATCTCGAAAGACCGATTGGTTTAGTAGCCTTGGAAACACTAGATATATTCATAAGTTTTCCATTACATCATTAAACGAAAAACTACTACAACTACATATTGTCTCCATAATCCACACTCATATCCCCACATAATATCCCTGCAGGTCATTCATAACTTACTTCTTCACATCCTGGGAAAAATAAAACATAAAAAAGGGGTGAGCTCAAATGCCCAGTAAGGATAACAATATAGCGGAACATTCAAAATAAGCATAAACATTTAAGGCAATGAATTACTAAAACAAAAGCCTTTTAAAATTGAACTTCAACATAGTATGGAAAAAGTAAAATGAAATAATGCCATTTACTTGTTCACATGGATATTCTACTAATCGAATAATCACATGCAATATCAATAACCACTTTCATAATGTTGGAATGCATAATGCCAGACTATCATAACCACATAGTCAAGGCCTCGTGCCAAGACTACAAATAAGATTTTGTCAAGGCCTTGTGCCAAGACACTAGTTTGTCTCATGAGACCTACCGATGCATCGAGGAGCTATAGCGGGCTCCACCCGTCACTTATTAAGTCCAATGCATTCCCATATGAAAAGGTTTAAACATAACATAAACATTCGTATTAAAACTAGCATATGAAATGTCAATACTTTCACAATAAACTATGAATGGTATAAAAATAGAACATCCACAGTCAAACATATCACAAAACCTTCAATACAATATAGAAGTTTTGTATCATAATAAATCAACTTCAAATAATCTTAAAATCCATCAAAGGATGTTGACATAGATGAAATCAAAATTCTTTTTAAAGAAATATCTCCTTTTATTTTGAAATCATTTAAGATCCATATAAAATAAAACATTTTCTTTGAAAATATTCTTATAAGCTTGTAAGGAAAGCTTTGAAGATTTTATAACGGCGTAGAATAACCGCACCCGCCGTATAAGTTAAAAAAAACATTCTTACCTCAATTCTGTCGAAAAGGTTAAAAAGGACCTTGTTTTGAAAACGACGGAAAGATTCCTTTATAAACCTCTTATAAAAAGTCAAACAAGGGTATAAATGACTTTAACCCATATTCTTGTAAATATTAAAAATGTTTTGAAATACATTTTTAAGAAACATGGATGTGGATGATAAAGATATCCCAGTAGATTATTACGTATAAACAACCTCAGATAATGAAGAGATTGTGAAATAAACCCTTACCTTGTACTTTTCCTTGGTTGGGGTAGGTTAACCTCCTGTATAATGGTGAAATAATTGTTATTAAATTATACAAGAATCATATATATTAATATGATATCATATATGATCTTTTAACATTGATTTATTAATAATATCTTAGAATTATCATCGTTTCGGGTGTTAACTTACTCATTTTCTTTTATATGTTTTGTTACATAAGCCATGTTTGTTGTATCTTATTCATATCCAGAATGATATCAAGTCCTTAAACATCATTTTTAAATCATTAAATGATAATTATACTTGAATGGATACGATGGAGGATGGATCTCACCGCGTTTGTGGAGACGGTAGTTCGTACGTACGCACGAACGCTACTTCCATTTAATTTTTATTTTAAAAGAATTGAATCCAAATGATACATAGGTATATTACTATTCCAGTATAATATAATATTTTATATATGTTACTTATGTTCATTAACACCATCCTTTATACGTTCCATGTGTGGTATGAACGAGTCATATCATTTTAAGGGGGCGGTAGTCCGCACTTCCTCAAATGAAATTATCGTATGTATATACAACATGAAACGAATAATGGTATGAAATAAAATGGAATTACAGAAGATTATATATAAAATATATATCATTAATCTCATATTTAATTACAGTTCCATCATAATGGCCACCATGAGAGGCGGTAAGATGTATTTGAACAATCATCGTTTCGTGAGGCGTTAGTTTGCCATCCACAGAAACATTATGTTCATCATCCATTAGATGGAGTTGTGTGTATGTGTAGTTTGAATCCTTCTTATAACAACATCCTAGTATATTTTGGATACTGGTGTTGTTACAAAAGAATGGAAATAAAAAGAGTTTGGGGGTTGGAGAAGCAAAATAAATGAAAATAATTTAAGAGAAATCGTTACCTTTAATCTAGGTAACTCACTTTGGTTGGAACCAAAGGACTTCTTGAAATGCTTTCTGCCTAAGGGGAAGCTTCAAGGAGGAGGAGAGGGATTTGGGGAGCTTATTTGGGCAGAGTTTGGACGAGCCAAGTGGCTTGATAGGTGTGAGGAAAAGAGAAGGAGGAGTGCCCTTTTATAAGAGGGGTGAGGGGCACTTTTGGAAAAGCTAGAAATATTAATTTATAATAAATTCATATTCGGTTTCCAAAGGCTCCAAAGTTGACTATTCAAAGGATGAGGTGGGTATAGGTCGAAAACAACTCATCCAATAGAATTTAGACAGGTTTGGGTACTTATATTAACCTTATCTTAAAGTATTAACTCTAAGTTAATTAGTTTCACTTTTACAATGTCTCTTTTTATTTTTATATAATATGGTTAATAAACTTACTATATACATCCAAGAGACCCCCAAGTGGTCCAGTAATGATTAACCTATCATAATATAAGTCTCTTGGCCGAACCTTAGATTTTTAGGAATTTAATATCAATTAATAATATAATATTTGTTTTAAGAACTCTTTTATGTCAATTTTGACACTATTCAATAGTTGATTTTTGTGAAACTCATAACAGATTGATTACTTCGAACAAAGTCAATTAAATCAATCCTAATATATCATATTATCCTAGAAAATTAGTGTAATTCATTAAAAGTTTCATATTATATTTATTTGGGTATTTATAATATCAATTATGTTAATTTTTTACTATTTTAGTAATTACTGCATCATCATTGTGTCATAACTAAAATAAATTATTTAATGTCTAAAAATTATAAATAAAACATTATTATGTAGGAAATCTTTTTATCTTTCTAATGAATATTTATAATCAAAAATCCAACATGTATAACCCTATGTAAAAATTGTTCTTCTAAAAGATGTAAGCTTATGCCATTTTTATTTTTATTTTAACTTTATTAATATAATGTGTCATTATCACTTACAAGTGGCTCCAAGGGGTCCCCAAATTGACCCAAGGATGCCCATGGTCGGGTAGGTGTCCACCAATAAGGTTAGGACACGTTTTAGGGTAATTTTGTATTATTATAATATTATTTTTTAACCCTTATTTATCGGATTTACCCTTTAACCATGGTAAATAAAATATTTACCACAGTAACTATTCAAAATGTCTAAAAATAAAAGTTACCTATTTACACAATTTGAACATCCTGATTCCAAATATGGAATCCATTTTCCTAAATTCAAAACACATAAGTGGCAGAAATTAATTTAAAATTAATTCCCGCTGTCAAAACAAAAAGCGTGTTTTTAAGAAGTAATAACTATCAAAAGATTGACACTTGTTTATGTTCGGTTTAATTGTGAAATTATGTCTAATGACCAACAATATATTAAATTGTAAAAATATATTCTAAATATAATTTAAAACCACTCAAATTCATAATTTATCACTATTAATTATTTTGATTAAAAAAGTTGTTTTTAATTAAAATTTAGTAATTTTCACTATTCATCAAAATATGAATGTTATCCAAAAAGTACCAAAATTTCACCTTAGGCTAAATTCGATATTCTGAATCCAAAAATGAAGTCCATTTTGAAATATAAAATATATATATTTTCAAAAAGTAGGTATTACTATTTATAATGGCTAGTTTGATTGGTTATGGTGTGTTAGAACTCGGTGTTGCGTACAACACACGCTATCACATTATTCAAAGGGAAACGTACCGTGGAAGCTTGGGGTGTTTCATTTTAAATTTTTGATGTCCCCATTTAGTGAAAAAGTTTAAAATATTGTATTTAAAAAGGTTTCACTATTAGAAGTTGATAAAAGTGAAATACTGAAAATGAATCTGTTCTTGCATTATGACTAAGAAACTCATAATAGGGATTCTAAAATTATAAGGATTATATAAAGTTCAAAATGTAGTTAATACTATTCATGACCTATTTTAATGGTGTGATTGAACTCGGTGTTGCGTGTAGTGCAAGTTATTGAATTATTTTTAAGAAATAACACACTCTAAAATCCTGGGGTGTTACATTCTCCCCTCCTTCAATAAATTGCGTCCTCGCAATTTGAAATTGTTCTTCGAAAATAAAAGGTTGAAAGTAGAAAATATATTTGTGGGAAAACCCAAATTGGAAATTGGGTTACTAAAATTTAGTCTTAATATGAGGAAAAGAGAAATTAAAGGGTCACCACCAAATTATGATCTCGATTAGGAGAACATTGGTGGCAATTAGAGACATATAATTGGAGGAAAAACGTAAATATTTATACGTAGTGATTGAGGTCATCAATCACAAACAAGTATAAAATTGAGGTCCTTAAACTCATCAATCCATGATGATTTGAAATACCATCGGTTCAACAAAACATAGGGTATTAGGATAACACATTTTTAACGTTTCAAAATATCTTAGTTGAAATCCCACAGCGAAAAATGAATTAATGAGGCCTCTATTTAAAATAAAGAGTGGAAAGTATGAAAATTACCGAAAATAACACATACTAGGGTTCCATGTAGGAAAATATTGATATGGAAGAGAAATATAACCATCAATTATCTGATGGAGAGTGGTAGAGAACATGGCTATGAAAAGGCCAACAATCCCAAAGCCATAAATTTGTGATGATTTAAGGTACCATCTAGGACAACATTTTTGTTCTAAGTTCCTTTTCTTAATGATGAGGAATTTATTTATGATATTGGCTAAGATCATAAGGAGATATACTTACTTTAAAATTAGAGTTTTATCCCTTAATAAATTTCTACCAAAAACTCATCATTCACTCGTAAAAAAAAAATTCTATTTATACTATTCATAGAGGGTTCCAAAATAAACGAATTTATAATTCATCTAAAAGATCTTTTAATAAAAACTACATTATTTAATCCAGGACATCTCTTGGGCCAGTGGTAGGTGATACACCCTTTTCGCCCTTCGGTTGCGGGTTCAAGTCTCGCAGCCTTGCGACGGGTTGCCGCCCGACCTCCGGGTTGTCCTTTTATGGAAATCCAAAATAATCCAAACTAGAACTATCCAAAATACTTCTGTCCAAACTCACAGTCCAACATTTATAAGGAAGGTAAACATAATATAGATCCTTTTTACCCCGTAATAGCATATGAATACCTTCATCATGTATTACCATATTCCTTATTTATTACATTCATTCTCCCTTATTCCATATAGAATGCTGGATATACTTCATTAATCCAAAAATGGTTTAAACCCCAACAATGATGGAATATACAAATCATTAATCAGTTCCAAGGTAGTCAAGAATATCCAATATAATTTATCCAAAAAAATCACATATTATTCCAAAATCACTACATCAGTATCAGAACTATATTATGATTTATCATTCTCTCAACCATATATTTTCCAAAAATTTATCCTGCTATTGAGTCACTTTTCTTTGTTCCACACAATCTCAAGTCCTTAATGAAATAGTACTGCAGTACAATCCTTATATACTCCATAATTATTATAACAAGTACATTGGTGATACAACACTCAATTGACATAATCAACATAAGAACTCTAATCATTCCTCTTCATCTGTGGTAGTATCATAACTTGATTATTATCCAATAGCATCATTTGCGTCATAGTCTGATGACTGGGACATAGGTTTGCATAGTGTCCAAACTCCTTGCAAATGAAGCATTGTACATTTGAAACCATTTTCTTACCCTTGCAGTCACGTACTTTGTGCCCTTTTACTCCACACTTATAACAAACTACCATTCCTTTCAGGTAAGTTCCATGGTGTTTCTTTCCACAGTTACCACATATGGGAAAATTCTTCTTTTCCCTCTTCCCTTTATCCATCTTTCTCTCTTCTATCCTTTTCTTCTCTTACTTCCCTTCAAAGCCGTAGGACTCAGTAATCTCTTTACTTATCTTATCAATACATGATATTATTTCTTCATATGATGATAATACATGGGAGACTATTTCTCTTATAAATTCTAGCTTAAGACCATGAAAGATATGATCCTTCCTTCTCTTTGGATCATGTGCATTTCCGGAGTTCTCATTCCTTCTACTGGGTGCCATTTCTAAACAATGGCATAAACTAGATCAGTTTATGAATCAAAATACATAATCCCATACTTATAAAACACTTAATATAAATTGAACTATTTATGGATATAATCCATAATCATAAGAATGTTTTATTTAAGGAAGTATATACTCATAAACCCTTCAAAATTATTTGTAAAGAAAATGAGAGTTATACTAAGCATATCCCCCGGGAGTGTCGTAACCAAGAGTGCAGCAAGGCCCGTTGTTGTGCACCAGTTCCCGTTCGAGTCTAGCTCAAAGCGGTGTTTTCGGGTTTTACCCCTAGGTACATCTGTGCCAGAGCCGCCTCTACCTGCTCGTATCCAGACAGGGATGTATTGCTCGGAAAACTCACAAAATCTCTACAATACCAAAATTCTAGGAAGTTCTTCTATACTAATCCTCAAAGTTCATCTTAGGTCTACGTGCTCTAATCAGAGTTTATCTAAATCTAGCTTCCAAGGTTTGTACTAAACTTCCTCTGATACCAACTGTAACGCCCCGACCCCAGCTACCCAGAGTCGGTGCATTACTTCGTAACATTGGCATGATCACAAGAAAGATCAAATCTCGAAAGACCGATTGGTTTAGTAGCCTTGGAAACACTAGATATATTCATAAGTTTTCCATTACATCATTAAACGAAAAACTACTACAACTACATATTGTCTCCATAATCCACACTCATATCCCCACATAATATCCCTGCAGGTCATTCATAACTTACTTCTTCACATCCTGGGAAAAATAAAACATAAAAAAGGGGTGAGCTCAAATGCCCAGTAAGGATAACAATATAGCGGAACATTCAAAATAAGCATAAACATTTAAGGCAATGAATTACTAAAACAAATGCCTTTTAAAATTGAACTTCAACATAGTATGGAAAAAGTAAAATGAAATAATGCCATTTACTTGTTCACATGGATATTCTACTAATCGAATAATCACATGCAATATCAATAACCACTTTCATAATGTTGGAATGCATAATGCCAGACTATCATAACCACATAGTCAAGGCCTCGTGCCAAGACTACAAATAAGATTTTGTCAAGGCCTTGTGCGAAGACACTAGTTTGTCTCATGAGACCTACCGATGCATCGAGGAGCTATAGCGGGCTCCACCCGTCACTTATTAAGTCCAATGCATTCCCATATGAAAAGGTTTAAACATAACATAAACATTCGTATTAAAACTAGCATATGAAATGTCAATACTTTCACAATAAACTATGAATGGTATAAAAATAGCACATCCACAGTCAAACATATCACAAAACCTTCAATACAATATAGAAGTTTTGTATCATAATAAATCAACTTCAAATAATCTTAAAATCCATCAAAGGATGTTGACATAGATGAAATCAAAATTCTTTTTTAAAGAAATATCTCCTTTTATTTTGAAATCATTTAAGATCCATATAAAATAAAACATTTTCTTTGAAAATATTCTTATAAGCTTGTAAGGAAAGCTTTGAAGATTTTATAACGGCGTAAAATAACCGCACCCGCCGTATAAGTTAAAAAAAACATTCTTACCTCAATTCTGTCGAAAAGGTTAAAAAGGACCTTGTTTTGAAAACGACGGAAAGATTCCTTTATAAACCTCTTATAAAAAGTCAAACAAGGGTATAAATGACTTTAACCCATATTCTTGTAAATATTAAAAATGTTTTGAAATACATTTTTAAGAAACATGGATGTGGATGATAAAGATATCCCAGTAGATTATTACGTATAAACAACCTCAGATAATGAAGAGATTGTGAAATAAACCCTTACCTTGTACTTTTCCTTGGTTGGGGTAGGTTAACCTCCTGTATAATGGTGAAATAATTGTTATTAAATTATACAAGAATCATATATATTAATATGATATCATATATGATCTTTTAACATTGATTTATTAATAATATCTTAGAATTATCATCGTTTCGGGTGTTAACTTACTCATTTTCTTTTATATGTTTTGTTACATAAGCCATGTTTGTTGTATCTTATTCATATCCAGAATGATATCAAGTCCTTAAACATAATTTTTAAATCATTAAATGATAATTATACTTGAATGGATACGATGGAGGATGGATCTCACCGCGTTTGTGGAGACGGTAGTTCGTACGTACGCACGAACGCTACTTCCATTTAATTTTTATTTTAAAAGAATTGAATCCAAATGATACATAGGTATATTACTATTCCAGTATAATATAATATTTTATATATGTTACTTATGTTCATTAACACCATCCTTTATACGTTCCATGTGTGGTATGAACGAGTCATATCATTTTAAGGGGGCGGTAGTCCGCACTTCCTCAAATGAAATTATCGTATGTATATACAACATGAAACGAATAATGGTATGAAATAAAATGGAATTACAGAAGATTATATATAAAATATATATCATTAATCTCATATTTAATTACAGTTCCATCATAATGGCCACCATGAGAGGCGGTAAGATGTATTTGAACAATCATCGTTTCGTGAGGCGTTAGTTTGCCATCCACAGAAACATTATGTTCATCATCCATTAGATGGAGTTGTGTGTATGTGTAGTTTGAATCCTTCTTATAACAACATCCTAGTATATTTTGGATACTGGTGTTGTTACAAAAGAAAGGAAATAAAAAGAGTTTGGGGGTTGGAGAAGCAAAATAAATGAAAATAATTTAAGAGAAATCGTTACCTTTAATCTAGGTAACTCACTTTGGTTGGAACCAAAGGACTTCTTGAAATGCTTTCTGCCTAAGGGGAAGCTTCAAGGAGGAGGAGATGGATTTGGGGAGCTTATTTGGGCAGAGTTTGGACGAGCCAAGTGGCTTGATAGGTGTGAGGAAAAGAGAAGGAGGAGTGCCCTTTTATAAGAGGGGTGAGGGGCACTTTTGGAAAAGCTAGAAATATTAATTTATAATAAATTCATATTCGGTTTCCAAAGGCTCCAAAGTTGACTATTCAAAGGATGAGGTGGGTATAGGTCGAAAACAACTCATCCAATAGAATTTAGACAGGTTTGGGTACTTATATTAACCTTATCTTTATGTATTAACTCTAAGTTAATTAGTTTCACTTTTACAATGTCTCTTTTTATTTTTATATAATATGGTTAATAAACTTACTATATACATCCAAGAGACCCCCAAGTGGTCCATTAATGATTAACCTATCATAATATAAGTCTCTTGGCCGAACCTTAGATTTTTAGGAATTTAATATCAATTAATAATATAATATTTGTTTTAAGAACTCTTTTATGTCAATTTTGACACTATTCAATAGTTGATTTTTGTGAAACTCATAACAGATTGATTACTTCGAAAAAAGTCAATTATATCAATCCTAATATATCATATTATCCTAGAAAATTAGTGTAATTCATTAAAAGTTTCATATTATATTTATTTGGGTATTTATAATATCAATTATGTTAATTTTTTACTATTTTAGTAATTACTGCATCATCATTGTGTCATAAATAAAATAAATTATTTAATGTCTAAAAATTATAAATAAAACATCATTATGTAGGAAATCTTTTTAGCTTTCTAATGAATATTTATAATCAAAAATCCAACATGTATAACCCTATGTAAAAATTGTTCTTCTAAAAGATGTAAGCTTATGCCATTTTTATTTTTATTTTAACTTTATTAATATAATGTGTCATTATCACTTACAAGTGGCTCCAAGGGGTCCCCAAATTGACCCAAGGATGCCCATGGTCGGGTAGGTGTCCACCAATAAGGTTAGGACACGTTTTAGGGTAATTTTGTATTATTATAATATTATTTTTTTAACCCTTATTTATCGGATTTACCCTTTAACCATGGTAAATAAAATATTTACCACAGTAACTATTCAAAATGTCTAAAAATAAAAGTTACCTATTTACACAATTTGAACATCCTGATTCCAAATATGGAATCCATTTTCCTAAATTCAAAACACATAAGTGGCAGAAATTAATTTAAAATTAATTCCCGCTGTCAAAACAAAAAGCGTGTTTTTAAGAAGTAATAACTATCAAAAGATTGACACTTGTTTATGATCGGTTTAATTGTAAAATTATGTCTAATGACCAACATTATATTAAATTGTAAAAATATATTCTAAATATAATTTAAAACCACTCAAATTCATAATTTATCACTATTAATAATTTTGATTAAAAAAGTTGTTTTTAATTAAAATTTAGTAATTTTCACTATTCATCAAAATATGAAAGTTATCCAAAAAGTACCAAAATTTCACCTTAGGCTAAATTCGATATTCTGAATCCAAAAATGAAGTCCATTTTGAAATATAAAATATATATATTTTCAAAAAGTAGGTATTACTATTTATAACGGCTAGTTTGATTGGTTATGGTGTGTTAGAACTCGGTGTTGCGTACAACACACGCTATCACATTATTCAAAGGGAAACGTACCGTGGAAGCTTGGGGTGTTTCATTTTAAATTTTTGATGTCCCCATTTAGTGAAAAAGTTTAAAATATTGTATTTAAAAAGGTTTCACTATTAGAAGTTGATAAAAGTGAAATACTGAAAATGAATCTGTTCTTGCATTATGACTAAGAAACTCATAATAGGGATTCTAAAATTATAAGGATTATATAAAGTTCAAAATGTAGTTAATACTATTCATGACCTATTTTAATGGTGTGATTTAACTCGGTGTTGCGTGTAGTGCAAGTTATTGAATTATTTTTAAGAAATAACACACTCTGAAATCCTGGGGTGTTACATAAATGATCTTTGTTTTTGTGGAGAGAAATTGTTAGTGTTGTGGAACTTTTCAATACACGTACATATCAAGTCAATCAATGTAGGTAGACCTAAAATGATATTGTGGTGATTTATGGTGTGTAGTTGTCCATCAATAGTGCTTTATGGTCGGTTTAAGGCATGGTCACCATTACTACCATGCGATAGGATGTTTATATAGGGAAAAATATATTCAACACCTACATTAATCAAAATGACCTTGGTTGTCATCGTACCTTCTAGAAAATGGGACATTCCACCATCTAATAGCTCACATGTTCTCTTACTGTGGTATTAATTTCCTCCTTAAAATTAAATAATTTACTTAAGCATGACTATAAAATTTAAATCTTAATGTGTACATAACAATAAATACCATATTTAAATCCAATCAATAATTAAATTATAATCTTGATAAGTCAATATATACTATGATACGCCTAGTAAATAAACTAAAATATGGGTGTTAACAAAGAATAAATGGTAGAAAATATTGAAATTCCCAAATCACATCACTCCCCCACATTTAGACAGTTTCACTCCTGAGAAATATTATCATGGAATTCCAACATGTTCAAATCGATAAACAAATAAATATCATTCTAAATAAATATAATGTTAATATCCAAAGTTGAAACAAAACACAAACTCATCCAATTTTAGAAATAACCTGATTCATATAAAAATCAATCCACTACATCACATTAATTCAATCAATGCTTCTATTCTCGAGATAATCAATTCTGATTCAAGTGGAATATATATTTAAAAAATCTTATATTAGTCCCACTTTATTATGTTTCCTAACCCCAAATAATTAGTTACAAAATTATTGAGAAAACATAATTTAATTTGGTATAATTCTATTTCCCCTCTTTCTATTGGATCAATATTTCCCTCATAGAAATGGTATAATTTTTGATATGGTCTTTAGAATTTATTTTGTCAAGCTAAAATACCATGTGAAACAAATTACATAAAACTTATTAATACGAATTTATTTATCTTTAGAAATAAACATAAGAACCTTGTCTCACAAATCTATTATGGGTTTCCAGCTACCCACTATTATTCCTTGTTCAAAGTACTTATATCATTTTCATTTTAGTGGCATCCCCAATGTATTTTTTTCAGAGAGGTTAAGTTTCATAAGTTCATGGTTAAAATAACTATGACGTATAGTTATAAAATTTGTTTCACAGAAATAATTTCACTAAAAATACATATCCATGTTCTAAAACTAAGATTCTATAAATGTAGTGATTGATGATAAATATAAATAAATTACATTCTAATTGTTTTAGAACCCATTAATACCTCAATCTAGAAAAATATTTTTGAAATAGGCATGGAATAAATGAGGATAAAGAAATAGGTGAAAATCAAAATTAAAAACTCTAAGAAATATTATTGAATATAACAATATTTTGAGGAGAAAGGATTTATTTATTTATAGATTAAAATTTCTCTCTTCCCCATTATTGGATCTAACATTGTTCCACATAAACACTTGTATTCTTATTTTAATGGTTGATAGTTTAAAATAAAAAAAATCTTGAACCAAATAATTGAAAGGGTCAACTATGATGTACATAATATTATATAGTAGGAAGTTGTGTTGACTCTTCCATAGATTCATTCAGAAATTAATCCTCATACTTCTTTAGTTATTTAGAATTTACCATTAATTGTGGCATTAAACCTTTATATTTAATCTAAATTACACAAAAAAGAAATTTATTGGATACTATATATGATATATACAACATGGATCCAATCATTCCTAGAAAAATTTCCATCCTTGAATGAAATATACATACTTTTTTCCAAATTGAAAAATTATTTTATGTATCAAAATTTCATTGGATGATTTTGTTTTATACATATAATATATAATGATTAAATATGACTCTCTTTTGAAATTTTCAACATCCATTAATTTAAGTTTCCTTTGATATCTAGTCTTACTAAACAATATGGTTACTTTTTTTATTTCCAAGTAGGCATTGTGTTATATCATAATAGGGATCTGATAATACTTACCATAAATAGCTTTTCAAGGTGACATAATGAATGGGGTCTTGTATGCTACTATGTATGACCACTATACATCTTCAATATTCTGATCCTAGTCCTTGTGGGTTGGTTGTGTTGTCTTCTTGGTCAAATATCGTAATGATTTCTAATCAAGATAAATAGTTACATTACTTCCAATGAGAGAAGAATGAAATTTCTCTAAAAATAGCATAATATGTAAAAATTCATTAATTATTATAGTGAACTTGATCAGGACTATGTAAAGGGTTTGTAAAATTTTGGTTATCACCCATATGATTTTATCAATCCTCTAGGACAACCTGAACCCTAAATATATATTAAAATCACCACATATTATCTACAAGCATTACACAAGTTTTCTGGTAATATGATAGGGGTATTGTTTAAACATCCTTTGAGTTTTCCAAATTCATTCCTATATTAATTATCATAAAAATATATTAATTTATTATGAATGTTAGTTATTGGGAATAAAATTTTTTAAAAGTCATTAATAAAACTTCTATAAATCCACCATGGCCCAAAAATAATAAAATGTGATGGGCAGTGATGTGATATGGTTATATCAAAATGAAATCCACTTCACATATATACAGATCAATTATTTCCTATAAAATTAATTGTCCTAAAGAAATTTACTTTTTATTCCAAAAAAGTAGAATTTTCAAAATACAAAATCATTTGTTTCTCAATACAACTCTAAAAAATAGTTTTTGCACTCTCAAGATAATTGTGAAGGAAAATTCCATACATTAAAAATCCATCATGTAATTCCTCTAAAAACTATCAATATGGTTTGATAATTTGTTTACTATACAATGTTGAATGCTACCTAGGAATTATAGATACCAAAATACATCCTTTAGTAGGTAATTATATCAATGGGACATGTGAAATTGGTCTTGTATTAGATTAATGGAGCCATGGTAACTAGAAAATATTAAAAAAATTCATCAAAGAAACAACATATTTTTTTCCATTATGTATTTCGAGTATTTTTTCTACAAATGGTAAGGGGAAATGGTCCTACCTAGTAACATTATTTAATCATCTATAGTAAATAAAAACTCTCCATCTATTTTGGATACTAATGGTTACCAATTCAATGTCTTCTTTTTTCACAACAATGTATACAGTTTTCTTAAGATCAATTTGGATGGGGCGTACCCATTGGGAATCTATGATGTGATATATTATTCCATCTTATCAGAGTGTTTAAAAAGCCTTTTTAAATACCAAATTTAAGGTTGGGTTGAGCCTTCTCTGGGGTTTTCTTATTAACTTGGATCATTCATTACAAAAATTAAGTACATGTCGATGGTTGGAATTATACCTAGATTAATTCCCAATGTTTATAACAAATATCTAAAATTATTATTTTTAGATATTTAGTAGTTTGATATGATGATCAGGTACTAAGTTGTTGGAAATTATAACTGGTAGTTTCTTATCCTTTTTAAAGAAATCATATTTTAAATTTTATGGAATAAATTTTATTTTTAATTTGGGGAAATTTATATTGATGTTCTCATAACAATATTCTTTATATTATCCACCAGAACATGTTATTGTTTCTGATGCATTCAACTTGGAATGTGCGTCCATATGTTTGCGGATTAAAGGTGTGGTTTTGTTGACCCGAATTGCTGCATTCCAAAGGCGTGCGACATCTGTCGCATATTTTGGGACATTTTCTCCATGATCGAAACTAGATAAAGGGATGTTTGTTCTTCCTTCTGCAGATTCCTCCTCGGAACTCGTCACCTAGTCCGGGTCTCCCTTATAAAATTTAGACATTTTTCATGAAACGTTTCCATGCTCCATATCTTCATGGACGCCGATTAATTATTCTTCTCCCATCAAGACATTCCCAGGGGTCAAGTTAGGCCAGTAACCATCGTTCAGAGGAGTAGTCACGTTGGGAATCACTGGAATTTCGGAATGCTAGAACACAGGAACATATGTCTTTTGTCCCTAATTATAGGGCTTCTCGAGGGTGCAAGAAGACTGAGGCATCCAACGTATAATATAGGGAATTATATTTCATAGGCATTTTTCTGAGTTTTCCCTAAGCTGCGCATGTTTAACACAGGTTACGCACAAGTTTAACGTCCAGTAGAGAAGGATCGGACCGATTCGAACACTCACTAGGGTGGATCAAATGGGTGCCACCCCTAGAGGGTACACTAATGTTGAGGGGTGAGCTAGCATGATCCCATCATGATGTGGAGGCTCTAGTATGAATCAGGATGGGTGAAATTATGATTTAATAGAGTGGATTGTTATTGGGATGGAACCGTCATGAGGATGGTGATGCAGTTGGGATGGAGCCTTGAAGAGACTTCCAAAGTATCCTCATGATAGGGAATCAAATTCCACATAGTCCAAGATGTTTCTAACGGCTTTCCTCTGGTTATGGTGACAATGACTTATAAACTGATTGGGGAACACAACGACTTATCACTAGATTAGTCATAATGGATTACTACTAGAAGGGTCACAATGGCTTTCCAATAGATGGGGGTTGATCCTCATTGATGATTCCAACGTACCCTACCTTAGAGTCAATGATCAAACCCACATAGTTTATATGGGATGGGGGTCTATGAACCGACATGAAGGAGGACCTGGGGCGCAGATGGATGGAGGGCTTTAATATGGAGGTTTCTTACGTACCTTTACTTAGCAAGGATCAAAGTCATCCCAGATCGGAATTTTTCACAATGGCTTACTACTAACTTGGGAATAGTGGCTTACCACTGACTAATGTCCATAGTTTAACGTCATACAGGGTGGGGTCGAACTGACGTGATGTGGTCAGGTTCGATATGTTGATGGGCTTGAGCCTCTGGGATGCCTCTTACATACCTTTCCTTGGTACTTATCAAATTCCCTATAGTTTAGAAAGGGGCATGGAACTGATTTGAAGATGGTCGGCACCAATGGTTGTATGGTTTGACCTCTATGAGGCTTCTTACATACCCTTCCATGGCATGGATTAAAGTACACATAGTTAGAGAAGGGGGCCTGGTACACTGACAACAATGTGGTCGAGACCAATTGGTGTTGGGATTGAACCACTGGGATGTTTCCTACGTACCTTGCCTTAACAATGATCAAAGTCCACATAGTTCCGGTTGGGGGATTGGTCCACCGACGTGATGGTGGTTGAGACCAACGGTTGTTGGTCTTGATCCTCTGGGAGGCTTCCTACGTACATTTCATTAGTAAAGATCAAAGTCCAATTAGTTTAGGTGGTGTGGGTATTATTATCATAGATGGACCAGAGAGGGTGTCATGTTCGGTTATTATTCTAAGACCACATAAGTCATACTCGGAGTGATAAACAAGAAGTTGCGGAGACCTGGAGATCATTTCGCAAAAGGTGCGTCTGTGGAAAGTGGAATGGGTATTAACTGTGGTTTGCGGCATGAAGAGTAAACTGGGACTTATTCATGGCCTCCAGCCTAGGGAGATGGAGATGGAGACTTACTCTAGGATTGTGGCCCAAAATTGAAAAATACCGATGGGAGTGGGACTTGGCACGGAAGAGAGGAGGTTACTGGCTCCCATCCAGTAAATCGTTGTACTTTGGCACTATAGAAGAAAGGACGAGTAATGGTAATACCTCCTACAATAAAGGCTAGGGGCTTACACCAATATGGATTCCCTTCTCGATGGACAGGTGTCGCTCCAACAAATAGGATCTCCTTCTATGTGAAGAATATTTCACTCACATTGAGACAAGCAGACGTGCAAAATGTCCATGGTGGGGAACCCCACATAGAATGCATGGGGTGAGGTCACAAGTTAACGTCATGTGCAGAGGATGATGGCACTTTCACATTTAACCTCCTACAGCTCGGATGAGGTGGGTTCACTATGCACCCCTGGGACATACATAACCGACACCCTTTACACCTTGGTGAAGAGAAGGGATCAGCAATGCCATGACTGGGGGATGTCGAGAGGTAATCCAATTGGGGGTCCACATTAGTGTAGCTATGCGAAGATTTAGTAGCGGTTACCATGCCTATAAGAAGAAGAATGAGGTGACGCAACACAACGGGATGCGCCACACAAGGTACATTGATGTTACTTCATGCAAACCTAAATTGTTGCATGGGAAAACATGTTTCTGGGAAAATGAGTTCATAGGTAGAAGCCTTGTATTACTCTGTTGCTCCATGTAATAGAGGGGCTTCATGAAGGGGTATACTTCAAAATGTGAATTGACCTTGACTAGGCATAGAGCGTAGGTGCATATGGGAGGTTCTTCGCAAAGTGGAATGGATTTCGTGGAGCATTACCTCACGAAGCAAAGGTACCTCACGATGTAATGTGTCATGAAGTAATGTGCTTCGTGAAGCACAAAGACCCTGCCTTAGAATGTGGTTCATGTGTGCATGGAGGGTGTTAGACAAAGAATAAAAACTCTATGATGACCTGAGTCCCCACGGGGAACCCCTTCTTTTATGATGGCCAGTGGTCTTCATGAAATCCATCCCTCTAAGAAGAGGGGTTAAAACACGGAAAAGGGGGAGGCACTTCACAATAAAAAAGTTCCTTGAGAAGCTCTGGGTTCACAGAGCAGAATGTTCTTTGCGATTTGGGAGTAGAGAATCTAAAAGGACATATGATCCATACATTGGGATTCAGGGGAGCCCTGCATTTATAAGCATGAGGCACCATGAAGCAAAGCTTGCTTGATGCAAAGATAGATTTTGCTCCGCGGAGGGCTCACAAATTTCAAATGAGCTAACGAAGAATTCCACCTCCTTATTGTGTGGTGGGATAACGAACGTCAAATCGGATCTTGAAGCATCCCACCTCCTTTCCCTATGATGGTCGCGAATTTCAAATCAGTTCACGGATCATCCCACCTCCTTGCTCCGCAGCGGCTCCAAGGCCATGGGGCTCCGTGAATTTCTTTTGGGAGGCAGCCCTAAATAATTTCCTCTTGTTCTTATTCTTCCAAATTTTTAGTGCCAATAAATTCCCCCCCCCCCTCAGACATGGAGCTGAGGAGAAATCGAGGGTAAATGTTTGAGGTTCATTATCCAAAAGACAGCGGGCGTTCGCGAAGCTATCTCACGATGGGGGCTCAAAAAACAGAACAGTGACGGGCCGGGTGGGTGCGGGGGGAAGCTTTCCAAGGATTAGATGTGTTGCGATGCTCCAAGGGTCATCACTTATAAATAGAGGGAATGACCTCTATTTATTCCCTTATCCCCTTCGCAAATTTGGCATTTAGCACTCTCAATTCTTGATGCATTGCGTACTCTGTGTTTGCTCTCTAGGAATCGAGCCTTCTTCTTCATGGCACATAGAGATTCTTTGACTTTGTGTCAGAGTTCATTGCGACAAGGAATTGGAAGGATGGGGAAGGGCTCCACGAACAGTCTTCGTGTGAACTGAACTCAGTGAATAACCAAACTAAAAATTTAATGGCTCATCAAGAGTCTGCCAGGAGGTCCTCGCGGATACTGGCCGAAGGGAGGAGATGGCGAATAGCTTGGGCCTAGGGGAGTTAATTCGGAGCCACTCTGACCATGGTTCGTTGGTGGTGATACTGTTAGAGATTCATTGGAACTACCCTCTGTGTAAGTGGCTTCCTCTTTAGAGATTCAAGATGAGGGATGAAGTCTTTATTCTTGAAGCAAGTAGTGATGAACCAGATTACTTGTTCAAGAGTATGCTGTATCAATGAAAATGTTTCAGGGAAGCTGACCACCATTCTTGGAATTACATCACACCCTTCATCACTGACTACCTATACAATTACCTCAATATTGTTGACAAGAAGAAATTACAACCGGAGAGATCTCCCCCTCTGTACTATATGATCTTGAAGCAATCGTTGAGGAACCCATGGAAGGGGTGATCCATAGAATGGGAGCAACGCCAGGGCCGAAAAATCACAGATAACTGCGCCTGGGTGTACTATGTAGGTGTCACGTGTGAGGATTCTGAGTCACAGTTAATAAGAGTGGGCCACTATGAGGTGGATTGGGCCTCCCAATTCCACACCTATCAACTGCAACAGCTGATACCAGAATTTTTAAGCATATGGTCGTCGAGGACCGACACATTCTATTTACACTATGGGGAGGTCGACATTAGTCTGTGGGATATGCACCAGATTACGGGGGTACTGATATTAGGGGTGATGTACAATGATTTCCTCCCCGTTATGGGTGCTTGTGGGGATCCATAACAGATGTCACCACTGGCATGGGTGTTAATGAAGCTGGTACTTGGGGAGGACAAGGAAGCATTGAGGGATGTCAACTTCATATGGTGGTTCAAGTAGTTTCTAAACATCCCGGAAGACATGTAGTTTCTAGTGATTCCTCAAAAATTCCTGAAGGGGGCCCAGTGGGTCATGGAGCACTCGTACTAACGACTGTTTGAAGACATAAAGTGGAAGTCATGGGGAATCAAGGTCAGCACTGAGCAGTGGTTGATAGTCTGGCTGGCGGCATTCATCATGGTTCCCAATTGTGGTTGGATCCTACCGGTGAGGGATCCCAACATGGGTGTGTCATTATGCACATTCCTCATGGAATCCATGTTGGCGACAGGAGGGCGATTCAACCCCATGATTTTGATGCTTTACAAATGGTACAAAATGATGTGGCACATCAGTGAAGGGAATAAGCCACAAATGATATGTAGGCCATTCCAACTCTTGTATGGGAGGATAGTGGAGAATATTAGGGGGGTTTATGAATACCTGAACCCCATCACCCATTCAGAATTGAGCTTCCGTCAATCAATCCTGAATGTCGCGGGGAGCTATTTAGCCATGCTGACTGCACGGTTGGGGCTGAACAAGGTGTGGAATATAGGGGAATTCAATGATGACCAATTTATGTTGCCAACTGGTGCTTTCAGTAATGACGACCTAGGAATTGAATATAACAGTTCCTATCTCCTAGCCTTTTGTCCTGAAGTTCTGTGGGAAAGAGTCGATAGCGAGTTTTTCTGCGAGTTGTACACCTCACACAGATTTGCTAGGAATTTTCGGGGCATGCAGCCACTGACTCTACAGGTTTATTTAGGGGTGTTCTATGAGAAGAACTCGTACATGATGAGGAAAATGTGGATCATGATTACGTGGGAGGACGGGAAGATGTGGAATGAGCATCCCTCTCCTACCGATGTCTTTGAGCTGGTAAAGGAGTATGCCCAAAAATGGAAGGTGGCCTGCACGGGGGAAATGATGAAGTAGAAAACCATTCGAGTCGGTGATTGTGAGCCTACTCAACCTCAGGGCTGGTGTCGGAAGGCATCAAGGACATATCATGGTGGCGGGTTTGTTGTGACAGCAAGGCCTGCACCGGTTGAGGGAGAGGCAGTGGCAGCAGATCTGGTGGTCCTAGAAGAACAAGGTTATCCTGAGGGAGACCACTGAGAGGATTCCATAGTATATCTACTTAGGCACATGGGAAATGGCTTCACCCTATTGATATTCTAGAGAATGCTGTCTTCTAGGGGGCTGGGACATCAGGGAAGTCAACCGCTAATTCCTCAGTCCGTCCGAGATGTGGCAACACCTGAACCATCTCGGGATATATTATCTTGGGATAGGCCTCATAAGTGCTTGATTTGTGGTGTCCCAAGCAGAGTTGAAGCAATACCTGGAAGAGCTAGATGACTTTTTAAATTCTCGGGGTGCCCTGAGCCAAGGACATACCTTTTCAAGGTGTTGTAGGATAGTACGGTCCCTTCGCAGATATCATCCATTGACTTGAGGGAAAGTTTCCCTTTGTCGGAATAATCAGAATAATCCTCTTGGTGGGATGAGTCCATTATAGGCAGCTCAGTGGAGGAGGGAGATGTGGAGGATCATGACTCAGACGATTGATATTTCACAGAGGCCCTTGAGGTAAAATTTTGATCCCCTTCATCAGAATCTATTCCCATGTTATTCTGGACTCCTTAAGGATACTTGAATTGTGTAGGGGGACCTTGTACACAGAACCCATTCTTATCCCATAGTGGATCACGCTGGTCCTTCAGGATCTACACATGTTCTTGCACCAATTACTTAGACTAGTGGATCCAGGACACCCATGGAGGCTCCTCCAGAGCTTCCCGACCTTCAGATAATATACATAGGGCCACACCTTGGGGTCTTGACAGCATCAACCTAAGAACGAGACTAGCAATTCGATCTCAGTAAGTTCCTTAAAAATTCATGGTTGTCACCCCCTGACCATGTTAACTGACATTAATGACCATTTTTGGTATTCACGGTTCTCCGATTGGCATGGGTTCCCTTGGAATGGTTGGTCGGGACTTTTGTTGGTGCCTTTCTTAGAGGAATGCCGGTGATCGTGGAGACGAATATCCAGACTAATCGAACAATAGCACTCCTGATCACCTATGGGTCCATTAGAGAGGCTGCGCCTGAGATAATTAAGGTGGGTATGATGGTGAGGACTGATCAGAAAGCCCTTGCCCTGCCATGCCCGACCAAACACCAGATGCGGACCTTGCTGACGATTTCCTAGGGGCGTTCCCTGCATATGAGTGCCAATTGTGTCGACTGTGACATGACGACCTCTAATGAAGAGGACAGCAAAGAAGCATTTCTCCAATCATGGATGCTGATCAAGTGCTACATAATTGGCACCCCCAAACACTATGGATGGATGAGATGAATAAACATCGCTCATGACTACGAGAACTATTATCTGGGGTAGTGTATGCCCAGCGTCGTCACATGCTCGTCCGAGATATTATGGCCTTGAAGATTCGGGAGTATAATCCAGGATTTGTAATGGGATTGTAGTGGAGGAAAGTAGTGATAATTAAGAGGCTACAGGTGGCTAAAAATGATATTCAGTGTCTATAGAGTCAGGTGGACGAGCACTCAACCACCCTCAATACACAATCTGAGCTGATATTGCGACTGAAGGCCAAGAATTTAGAGACTATATAGGGCATTAAGTGAGCCACCTATGAAATTACCATCATTCGGATCAGTGTGGAGTGGGCCCGGGTTGTGGCTAACGAGCTACGAACTATCGCTTCTAAGTAGTGGGAGCTAAAGAGGTGGTCGTAAATCTTGGAGTCCAAAATCCCGAGGGTGGAGGAGCTACAATGTTCTTTTAACAGGGTCAACCCCTCCATGTGATGTGTCGACCCTTGGGTGTTGTAATGACTGTAACCTTTGAACGTACTTTCATGCTATGATTATTTTATGCCTTCTACATTCATGAGTTTCTTTTTTTATTCGATTATTTCATTCCTATGACATTCGCCCAACATCCAGCGATCATTCCCAGAGCACACGTGGGTCGGGCCTGATGTGAGAAACAAGGGATGACCACCTAATTACTTTATTCAAATGTGGGAGCACAAACCCAGCTTTCTGTATCCCAGGGATTGAATAGATGATCTGTTCCCCTGGGAAGGGGAGAGGCTCGACTGAAAGGGGAAGACCATTGAACAATCAAATCACTGTCTTCCCAATGTGATCTAGTGCATGAACGGGGTAATACCAAGGGTGTTGGAAATCAATCCAAATATAAGGGAGTGGAAAGGGTGAATCATGATACCCCAGATTATGATCACTGTGGGGGTGGTGTGGAAATAAAGGATAACTGGTGACCATGTCTGAAACACAGTATCTATATTGCATTAGCCTAAAACAGGGATAACAAATGAGGGTCAACCGGTAACCATCTTCAAAACAAGGGGCTGGACTCAGAATGGCATCCATTGGTCTTCCAGAACGTTAGCCCAGGATAGAAGGTGAGTTGTAGGACGAGGATCAAAACTGTTTGGGGTCCTTTTAGATGCAAAAAGGACAAGGGTCAGGATGAAGGGAATGCAAACAATGGACTATGGAGTGGTGGTTTGATCACACAGAATAAAACACTCATGAAATAACGCCACTGTGGTGAAACAACTTAGGTGGGCATATTGGATTAATCATAGATCATTCCAACTTCTATACAGGACTTCTCTGGTGAGGAAGTTGTTTCATCCTAACATTTTCATTAGGCATCCTGTATTTTTTCTTGGAAAAGCTGTAATCTCATGGTTCCCCGAAAGAGTTCGGGCCAAGGGGCCGAAAAAGATAGGGGAATAGGACGTATGATTCCTAGGGCTAGACTGGAGGCGAAATGTCTGGGCATCTCTACATATCCCATAAGGATGTGAATCAAGCCAAACATAATTCTTGAGCACAGCGAGGTCATAGACCAATGCTGGTAGGGTGAATCATTTCTAGAATGGCAACTAACACATCTCGTGATTATCACAAGGCATCCAAGACTTATTCAGTGTAGACGTACAGTTTAATGTCATGAATAGAGGACATATGGACTTGTGTAGTTTAAATTCATATGGTAGGACACTGAGTGATAGGGGAGATCCCAAAAGGGGAGTACGTGATGTAGAATCTACAAACCCGACATGAATGAGGACATAAGGAGTCCAAATAACACCATGTATCACTAGAAGAAGTGTTTTTAAGTCGTGGGAACAAAGGTGAATGTTGGGACGGACCCAAGAAGATCCATAAATTGTAATTAATGGAGGAGACACATGGTGAGGTAATTATGAAACCTAACATGAATGAGGACCTGGGGTCCAGATTATCATGTGTTCCTTGGGGAGGTGATCCGGTCAAGGGACTGAAAATGAATGTTTGTTTGGGCCTGAGGTGAAGTTCTTGAGAATTCCTACATATATCATGAGAATGATAATAAATCCATAGTTAGTTCTAGACATGAAATGGTAAGGTAATAGTTCTAGAGATAAAAATGTCACACGGGTCTGGTCCTCGCACCAAAATAAGTATCATTTGTTGTGTTTGTTTGTCGTTTAGGGTAAACAGATGATGTTTTTTTTGTGAAGTGATGGACCTAGAGTATCATATCTAGGAATCACCACAAGAATCAATCCATATATATGCATTGATAAATGGTATTGTGGAGGACCAATTCCAAACATGATGTCCCCTCAAGTGAGGGAAACAAGAAGTAATGTCTTTTTTTATTGTGCGGTCAAGATGATAATGAAGCAGTTTAGGGTCAAGTGATGGGACCATGCCATTCACTTTTAACATCATGCAGGATAGACATAGTAGTTTAAAGTCATGTGGGACTAGGCATATGCATAAGATATTAGGTTCAAGAGGTAATGTGAACGGTGCGGTAAAGCATACCCAAGGTGAGTGACGATGAGGTCTACACCACGCACGATTCCATGAAATAAACCTCGGGCGGAAGGGCCCAGATAATATTAGAGGATATGGGACAGGAGAAGTTATCTTTCAGTAGAGATGGACACAAAGACATGATGCTCGGGTGCTCCTATTTATTCCATGAGAATTGTAATCATGTCGTAAGTAGTTCATGAAGGTTCCTTTTAACATCATGTAGGAAAAACCATAGTGTATTGTCATGCAGGATAGTAGGTAGGAGGGACTAGCTCCTAAAAGGTGGTGTATGTGGTGTGTCTATTGCAACCCCAATGTGAATGAGGGAATAATCCCACCCATTCCATACCACACATTCCTATAAGAGTCGGGTCCTGGAAGGCATAATAGAAGAGATAAATTATTGTAACTATGTTGGGGCCCAAGAGAAGACGTCTGGGCATTCCTATGTATCCCTTCAGGATGGGAATCAAGTTGTTCGTAGTTCTTAAAAGAGATCTTATTTTAAGGTCTTTAAAGCTTAGACTAGAGAGAAGTGGAACACTTCCAAATAAGCGCATACCATGATCCAATCCTTAATCCCACGTGAGTGAATTTCGGTGTGGGAATCAAGGGTGAAAGAGGTATTTGAATTACTGGGAATGTATGTAAGGGATAAATTGGTGTGGATCCCCAAAGAATGCCTTAACAAAGTTTTTTCCTCCTATCGTGAAAATGTGCACTAAGAGGTAGTACCAAGAGTGTTGAAATTCAACTTTCGAAATGACGAGGTGGAAAATTATGTAAATCATGAGACCAATATTTTTTCCTTAAGGGGGATGGAGTGAAGATGGTGGATAACTGTTGGCCCTGTTCGAAACATGGTATCCATATCATGTGACAAGTACAGGGAACAACAAATGAGCATCAGCCACTAACTATATTTTCAATGTGGGAGTTATATCAAATTTTTAGTTCAGAATCCTCTAGGATGCTGGACCGTAGTGGTATGAGGGCCCTTGGTCCAAGCATCCATGCCATTTGTGGGTCCCTTTTGATGTGAAAGTTGATGAAAGCCCTAATAAAGGGGAACCTAAATCCTGGACGGTGGGTGGGATCACGTCCGGCTGAAATCAAATAGTCTAGTCACTAAACCAGAGTACTCTTGGGCACATTGGTAAACCCCCGTATAGGGTCAAGGGGCTCAACTTGAGAGAAGACAATTTGAAAAGATGAGTATAGAACAGTGAGACTGAGAACTATCAGGAGAAAGAGGTACAAGGCATTGTTGTTACAAACTCGATGTGAATGAGGACGAGGCCCACATCACACCATACATCCCTCTCATAGAATAATGCATTCCAATGGGGCCTATATAATAAGGAGATTTATAAGATATTGGGTTTAGACATCTTATGAAATGTTTGGGTGTTCCTACGTATCCCACGAGGATGAAAATCAAGACACACATTGTTCTTGAAGGACATGTAGTTTAATGTCGTGTGGTGAGGATGTTAATGAGGTCATGATACCCCAGTGTGGGTTGTGTAAGATATGATGACTAACCCGACATGGATGAGGACATAACCCCATATCACATCATAAAATCCCAAATGAGAACTTGGGCCGAGGGGGCGAAAGGGTCTAGGGACCTATGGTCAGGCATCCCAGCCAACTGTATCCATATGACCTCTTATAAAATTACTGCCCATCACAGATCCTAATCACACCTGAGTAATGCTTGGTGTGGGGAAGAAGGATCTAGAAATGGATTTCCCCATTATATAATTTTCAAAGAGTTAGCTTCACTCAAGCGAGACCGCAACTCGAAGATATCACGAAGCAGAATGAACCACTACACTAAATATTTGGGACATATGGGGTGGTGAAAAGGACAAAGGATAGCTACTGACCATGTTTGAAACACCTTTTCCTTATCATGTGACCTGAAATGGGAACAACAAATGAGTATCGACTGTTTACCATATTTGTAATGTAGGACCTATATAAATTTTCTATTTCAAAATCCTTGAGGATGTTGGCCCGTAGTTGTAGTATGGACCTTGGGCTGAATATCCAAGCTAGTCAGGTGTCCTTTTGGATGTGAAAGATGATGGAGTCCCAATGAATGGAGTGGACTAAGCATAGATGTGCCCATGAATTTTAACGTCAAGCATGATGGTGAATGTGGTGGACATCTCCGAGGAGCGGGTTGTATGGAAGGGTCGTGATGATCTCAACGTGAATTGGGGAAAATCCTGTACCATACCACATGTCCTGATCAGAGGGGAGATTCATAAGATTAGACTGGGCCAACAGATAATATTTCGGTGCGTTCCTACATATCCAATGGGGATGGGACTCAATTCGTACATTGTTCTTGAAGTCCAAGAAGTTTAACGTCGTGTGGTGAGGATGTGGGAGACTAGAAAATTGATGAGGGAGCACTAGGTGTGATCACTATAATCCTGACATTAGCAGGGCCAATGGAGCCTTCACTATGCTGTGTAAGGATCCACCAATATGTCTACCCCCAAGAGAGGGATAGTCAGAGAAAAGAGTTTAGGGGATGGACTCAAGACGAAATGTCTGAGTGTTCCTACGTATCCCTTGTGGATGGGGATCAAGATGTATGTAGTTATAAGGGTGCAGTTTAACATCTTACAGGGCGAGGCATTTTAGGGTCATGTGGGACCATGTACTATTTAAGGTCATGCATGACCAAGTGAAGTTTAAGGGAGTGTATGACCAAGTGCAGTTTATGGTTGTGCAAGACCAAATAGTTTATGGTCATGTAGGACCTAGTGTAGTTTAAGGTCGTGCAAGAACAAGTGCAATTTAAGGTCGTGCAAGACCTAATAGTTAAAGGTCATGTCAGACCCAGTGCAGTTTTAGGGTCATGCAAGACCAAATTCGGTTTATGTTCATGAAAGACCAAACAGTTTACGGTCATGTAATACCGGGTGTAGTTTAAGGTCATTCAAGACCAAGTGCAGTTTAAGGTCATGCAAGACCAAACAGTTTAAGGTCATGTCGGACCCGGTGCAGTTTATGGTCGGGAAAGACAAAGTGCAGTTTAATGTTTTGCAGGACCAAATAGCTTAAGGTCATGTCTGGCCTACTGGATCATGACAATTATTTCACTAGGAAAATGGCATTGGTGGGAGGTGTTATACACTAACCATCCATGGATATTAGAGAGTACACACCATTGGGGTAAACCTTGTGAACAACTTAAGGTCTTTCCCATTTGGGTTCCAACTTGTGTGGTTTCATGCCAGGTATTATTGGTGTCCTGAGGACCAATACCAAATCACCTTATAGGAAAGTGCAGAGGTGAAAATTCTTGTTGAAGGCTCCAACTATCTTATTTTGATTCCTTTCCAGATTGGGTAGGGTACGAAGCATATTCTCGTCAAGTGCATCCAATTCAGCCTGACGGATTTCATCTACCTTATCTGGCACCTTCTGGTCATAGACCATTCTGCGTAAGGAAGGAAAACGAATATAGATTGTCAAGATGGTCCTAGTTTCATACACCATGGATGATGGGATCATTTGGGTGGAATTATGAGTTGTTGTCCGATTATCCCAGAGGGCGTTGGGGAGCTTTTATGGACAACTCTTCTTGTTTTCACCAACCGTTTTCTGCAATATGTTAGAGAGGGTCTTGGTGAATGCCTCAATCTATCAATTTTCATGCTAATGGTATTAGGAGGTATGGATAGAACATATGTTGTTCTTGGTATAAAATTTCTTCAGCTCAACTGCTTGGAAGTTGGTGTCGTTATCGGTGAGGTTTGCGTGATGGACTACAAATTGGTAAATGATATTGGATCTCATGAAGTCGATGATGGAATGTGAATTGACCTCCTTGAGTGGAACTGATTCTACCCACATGGAAAATAAATCTGTTGAGGTTAGGATGAACAGACACTGGAAATAATTTGGCAGCAGATAAGGTCCCCCAACATTCAATCCCCAGACTGCACAGTGAAAAGAGTACATGGTAGTGTGGAGAGGCTCTGGTGCCCGATGCACAATGTTGGTGTGGATTTGGAAGGTGTGTAACCTCATGTAAAAATCGACGTAGTCATGGATCATGGAGGGCCAAAAATATCTCAGTCTCCGGATTTGATGAGACAACATGGGCCCCATCTGGTGGGCATTGCAAGAACCAACATGAACCACCAGAATGACCTAAAAATTCTCAACTCCTTGGATTCATTGGAGGAGGATTCCATCAAACCCGTGCTTGTAGGATATTTTTGAAGGATGTGACATGTTTTGAGGGTAAACTGTAATTCACTGCATTGGATTCTCTCTCACTCGGCCCGATCTATTAGGAGATTACCATATTGGAGGTAATCAATCATGGGTATCCTCCAATCGAGAGTCACTTCAATCACTGCATCTGGGGGACCTAGGGGTCCTGGTGTTGAGGTTCCAGTGGTAAGGTGGCTTACCTATAGGATTTCATCATCAATCATGGAAAGATGATCTTTGACTCTCCAGTGTGCCATGTGGATAATCAGATCATCCTCCACGGGCTTTGCAAGTGACACAGCTAGGCCAGCTAGGGAGTCAGCCCGACCATTCTGAGATCTAGGGACATGAGTAACATCTGACATGTATGGGAACTAGACATTTACATGGAGAGTGTTCTCTAGAAATGGTATAAGCTCTGGCTTTCTAATGACATAGTCACCATTGATCAGCATGATGACTAGTTCAAAATCCACTTTCACATGAAAATGCGGCCCATCAATCTCGAGGGACAGCTTTAGGCCAGTGATGAGAGCCTGATACTCTCCCTCATTTTTGGTGCAGCCATCAGACAATAGGAATTAGTATGTAAGAATGGCTTGCACTGGGGTAATAAAGATGATTCCCAGGCTTAATATGTTGAGTCTAGGATCATTGAGCCTCTTTCCCGTGGGGTTTTGGGAGGTGCCATCGAAGTGCATTTTCCATCATAGGATGGTATGATCTATTGAAAGGATTTCCACATCGCGAAATTCCATTTTCAGAGACTGGTCTGTAACGGTTTGATGGGTAGCAAGAAAGTCAGCCAGTTATTTTCCCTTGATTTCCTTCAAAGACACAAACCTGATGTCGAACTGCTGGAGGATCACCACCCATCGAGCTAGTTAGCATGTCTGCATGGGGAAGTTCAAGATGTACATATCGAGGATCATGCAGTTTAGGTAGTAAATGTCGTTCTCCATCCTCTCATTGTTCTTCATTGTGAGAAGGGTGCTAAGAGATCATTCCATGGCCGTCACATAATGGACCAGCAGCCTTCCGGCAACAGGTGGCATCAGGACCTGAGGCTGGAGCAGATACTGCATTATCTCCTCAAACATAGTCTTTCACTCTTCATCTCACTCATAAGGCATTCTCATCAACATTAGTCGAGAAAAGGGCTTACACTTATGGACCATATTCGCAATGAATCGGCGTATGTAGGTAAGTGGCTTTAGAAACCTCAGAGCTCCCAAAATTTTCTCATGGGCGACATATGGCTGGTGGCCTTGATCTTCTTTTTCTCGATCTCGATGCCCCGTTATATGACAAAAAAGCTGAAATTTTTTTCTAGAGGTTACTCTGAAAGAACACTTCAATGGGTTTTTCTTCACATGACGGGAACTGAGAAAGCCGAAGACTTTCTCAAGTTCTTTTATATAGTCCTAGTGCTGGTGATATTTGACCACCAGATCAACCACATAGTATTCCACCATCATCCCAAGGATTTTCCTAAATATACGGTCGATGGACCACTTATATGTGGTACCAACATTCTTCAGGATGAAGGGCATAACATGGTAGCAGTAAGTAACTTGTGGTTCTATGAAGGCTGTAGATTCCGAATCTTCAGGGGCCATTTGATCTGATAAAATCCCAAGTACCAATCCATGAAGTAATGGGCTTGGGACCAATCCATGGCATCGATCAGCAAATCCATCACCGAAAGGGGAAAATCAACCATTAGGAACTGACGGTTGAGATATCAGACGTCGATGAAGACCCTTATATGTCTATTCTTCTTCCTAATTGTCACAATGATGGCTATCCATTAGGGGTAATAGAGCTCCTTAACATTATTGGCTCTGATTAGTATATCCACTTCATCCTCGACCATGGAACCATGAGAAAGGTGCATCTTCTTTGGATGCAGGTTGAACCTGCAAGGATTTGTTGGAAGACCTAGGTGGTGGACCGCTACATGAGGATATAGACTTGGCATCTCATCATAACTACAAGTGAATACATCACAATAGTACTTAAGGAAGCCAACGTACCACTGTTTCTCCTTGGGGGCATGGAAGCACTGATTAAAGTGGGTCTCTGGTCTGCCTCACTACTGAGGACCACCTGTGCCAATATATCAACTCTGGTATAGACTCCCTCTTCAAAGGAGAGAGTAGCATCATCCAAATAATCTTCTTCACTTTTGGCGGGATCCCCAATGGAAATATCTTCTTCTGAATCGACATCCCCCAATGGGAGGTTGGTACCAGCCTGAGCGGTAGTGGTCATCATATCAGGAGAGTCTTGTGCTTTTGAAATCATGGAAATGAAGGTTGTCGATCTGATACCATCAGGTATTTGGCCCAAGGGGTCACACATGATGATATTAAAGAAATAGTGGCACATCATTTTGAGTTAGATCATTCCAGCCCAGTGAAATAAGCATGTATGACGTACATCCATTTCCATGGTGCAGACGTCTCGATACCTTATGGGAGTAGGGAGTTCCTGGATCACCAAGGCATGACCCATATAAGAATATGATGTGATCTCATTACAACGATTAGTCATTGGAATGCAGTTCCCGATTATACCAGTGAAAAAAAACATTTCCCAATATCAGCGGTCATCGCCTCTAATCGGTGGATTGGGAAGACATAGGCATCTTATATGCTCACCCAAGGGTCGGTTGCAACCACAACAGGCTCAACTTCACTAGCCTAAATATATTTTTTTTCTCTTGAAATAATCGACATCCAGATAACGGGCTTCATAAGAGGCTAAGGTGGACACATCACCTTAATGAATGCCTACTCGACCATTTAGGGAGTACTTCAGGCACTGGTGATATGAAGAGGTAACCTCTACATGTAGGTGGAGAAATGGTCTTCCCATCAATGCATTGTATGCAGTGTCTTGAGAGACAACCATGAATTCGGTGCTGGAAGCTAGGCCACCGAAATGGGTCTTCAAATGGATTTTGTGGACTAGCGTTTGTTCTGTCCTGTAATATCCTTGGATTTTCAGGTAATATGGAGTTATGTCATCCTCAAATAAAAATAGTTTCCATAATTTCCGTTTTGGGATAAGGTTGATCTCAGAGCCTGTGTCGACAAGGCAGTAGTGAACTTCCACACTATTTAACTAGATGGTGAAATACATTGGAAAAATGGGCCCCTTTATAGGAGAACCTGCATCCTTTCTAGAGAAGGAAATAATGGTCTAACATTCATCATTCACCACTACCTAAGCATGAAAGGCCTCATCAGTTACTACTATTGTCTTAAACTGGAGGTGGCTCCGTAAAGCCTCGACAAGGGCCTCCCACATGTCTGCTGACAGGAGAAGATCCTGAAGGGTGGAAGGCTTCAGTAGGATGCATGTGAAATGTTTGAGAACATCATACATCCATTCCAGGCATGAAATTATTCTTATAGGAGGTATCTCAATGATAGAAGGTATGGAAGGCCCTGCCGTCTGGACCAGTGGCTAACTGGTGCTGGGAATGTCCCACTTTTCACAAGTCGAAGCATGTGGAGTGACTACTGGATGGAGGCTAGCTGACTAAGACTGGTCCTTTTTGGAGTTTTTCCAGTCATGGCACGGTTGAGGTGACTCTGCTCAGTCCAGTAGCACAAATGGTTGTAGAGGCAGACCTCATGACACTAAATGATGAAGATGAGCTCTCCGCTGGGCCTACTGTCTGGTTTCAGTGGCATGCACGACCTAGTTTGAAGTACCAACTGGTGTCCCTCAATGACCCTTATAGTCACGGCTATGCCGATGCTAGCATCATCTGGGGATGGTGGGAGGATCTATCTGGTGCTCCTCATTGTCAGGATTTATATAGGGGTGTACCAGATCTATGGTATTAACTAAGGTGTACCCTTGATGGTCACATGAAGAATCCTCCACTACTAGATGAATTCTCGTTGAATGAGTAGGCTTGGTTTCATCTATCCAAAAAGGGGAACCATGGAACCTGATTTTGGAGAGGAACTAGAGGATCTTATAGAGGAGGCAGAGCATGATTGTACCACCTAGGTGGTGGCTATGCATTTCATAGGGCGCCTGCTGATTTTGAGGCAGACACTGCCCGGCTAGTGGTTGCACCTGTTGTGGTGGGCCTCAGTGAGGCAACATAGACAGCTCCACGGGTAGTAATTTCAGTTGTCTAGGAGACTCTATTTGGGACACTATGGTTGGATCAGTTCATGTGGTCATCCTTGTGGGAATTGCAGAAGGCAATAGACATGCCTATATTGCCTATTGCAGAGCTTATTCAAGGCACTAGTCCTTATCAAAGAAGTCTCGGAATCCTCCAGGGATATTCTAGGTGACCAGAGAGAAGAACCAGTTCAGTCATAACATTTCCCACACACATCGTCAGCAGTTTCTCCTGAGTCAATTGCATGTCCAGGGAGTATGTGAACCCTTTCCATTCGGTGATAAAGTTCGTGAAATGCTCATCAGGCCTCAGTTTTCACTTGAAGAGGTCTGTGATACTTGCCTTTCGCGTGGTGGAGCTGAACTGGTAGAGAAATTTCCTCTGAAGGTCTTCCCATCCGGCTATTCACCCGATTGGGAGCTGGCTATACTAGAAAAATTGTAACACCACAAGATTTTATGAAAAATATTATTTTAATTTCATTGATGTCTTGTGTTGTAAGCTACAACAAGATTTCCTTGCGCTATACGCAACACCGTATAAGCTTTCAATATACACAACAATATTCTTGGATCATGTTACACACAATTTTGATAGTAGGTATTCTATGAATCATTGAGAATATATTTATATACACATTCAATGTATAAATTAAATACGGTTGGATTCGATTATACGAATCAACAGAGGAGTCTTGCACAACACACAACCCTGACTTGGCTTGCATTACACGCAATCGCAACCTTCCTCGATAGCGTGTGTTGTACGCAATACCAGGTTTAACTAAACAACGATATATTGTTATAATATTATTATGTACTAGCCGCTATGAATAGTATTAACTACATTTTTAATTTTATAAAATTATTATTCATCTTACACATTTTCTAGAATATGGTATGAGAACAAAATAAATTTTTCGTGTAAAATATGTATTTCTCAAAAATTGCAGTTTTCCCACGTTTTGATGACGCACCCACCTTAAATCATGTTTTGGACATTTTTATAAGTTCAATTTGACAAAATAATATTCTTCTTTGGAATCAGGATATAAAAATATACTTTGGATAAATTGTTCATATTATTCCGATAACTGTCAAATTTTAATGAATAATAAAAACGCGCTATATTTTAATTAAAAACAACTTTTTTCATCGCAATAATTTATATGGTTTTATTATCCTTTTAATTGGTTTTAAAGTGTAATATTAATATATTTTTACAATTTAATCCAATTTTTTTCATTGGAATTAATTTCACTTTGAATTTAGATATAAACAAGTATCAATCTTTTGATTGTTTTTGATTCTTAAAAACATGCTATTTGTTTTGATTACAGGAATGAAATTTAAAATTAACTAATGAAACTTATATGTTATGAGTTTGGAAAAATAGAAGTCAATTTTGAATTCAGAATATCAAATAATTATTAGGCTATATTTTTGGTATTTTTCTGAAAAACTTCAATTTTCGATGAATAGTGAAACCACTTAGTGGTAGTTAAAAAACTGAATTTTTTTAATTTAAATTAAATTTTACCTCTTTTGTGAATTGAATTTCAAAAAAACTAGAGAAATTTTTAATATCAAGGACTAAAATGTGGTTCAATGAGATGAAAAAATCTTTGGTGAATAGTAACTTTTTACTTTTATTTACCACGGTTAAAAGTAAATAGGATAATTAATGGTAAAAATGATATTATTATTACCCTAACACATGTTCTAATTCTATTGGATACGTGTAATTAGACCTAAAACACCCTTAGGAATAAAATATGACTATTTAGGCTCACTTGGATTAGATTTGGACATTTAATATTAATTTATTTAAAGAAGGGTTAAAATAGATAAAATCAATGTTTAATAAGTAAATCATTTTTATTATAGGGTTATACATAAGATAAATTCGAATATAAATATTAATTATAAATATAAAAAATATTTCCTAAATAATGGTATTTTATTTATAATTTTTAAACATTAAATAATTTAATTTATTTATGACACAATGATAATGCAGTAGTTATCTTATTAATGAAATATTGACATAATTGATGTTATAAATACCCCAATAAATGTAATTTGAGACTTTTTATGAATTCAAATACTTTTATAGGTTAATATGACATGTTAGTATTTATTTAATTAAATTTTTTATAACTAGTCATTCTGTTATGATTTTCAAAAAAATCAATTACCAAATAGTGTCAAAATTGACATAAAAAAGTTTTTAAAACAAATATTTTATTATTAATAGTTATTTTGTTCCCAAAAATATATGGTTCGGCCAAAAGAATTATATTAGGGTATATATATTAATAATAAACAACTTGGGGTTCGTTTGGATTATTATAGTAAGTTTATTAACCATATAGTGTAAGAAAAGAAGAAGACACAGTAAAAGTAATATTATTTAACTTAAAATTAAATCTCAAAGATAAGGTTAAAATAGAAACCTAAACTTGTCTAAATTCAATTTGATGAGAGGAATTCGACCAAACCCCACATTAGATTCGAAATAAGTCAATTTTGAGCTATTAAAACCGAATATGGCTTTATAATAATATAATAGTTTTAGTTTTTCCAAAGGTGCCCCTCTCCTCCCTTATAAAAGGGCACCTCATCCATCTCTTCCTCACACCATATTGAGCCTTCATGCTCGGCCAACCCCTGCCAAATTCTCTTCTCCACTTCCCTATAAAAATACTAGAGGTCCTAGTCTTCTTGAAAGACCAATTTTAGTGCCCTATGAGGAGGTCTCAAAGAGGCGCTTCATAGAAGAGATAATGTCTGTTACCGATTCATTCAAATTTATTTCTACATCCACTTCTTCTTTTTTAGTTGTTTCATTATGAAGTAATAACATAAGTATCACTAATATAAAGATATTTTATTATAAGTATGAAACAACCATATATCACCATGTATCCATCCTACGGAAAACGAAATCACCGCGCGTGCGTAAGTACAGAATACCGTCTCCACGTCGTGGTGTAATCTATTTTCCATCACCACCTTACATGGAATGATATAATGGGGTAAATAAATAACTATATATGATTATTGGAAAGTGATATTTATTCTGAAATATTACACATACACTTCAATTCAATTCCACGATCATGAGAATGATATCATCACTCGTGCGTACGTACAGAATACCGTCTCCACGACGCGATGAGATCCATTCTCCATGTTAACAATTCATGAATGATTATAAATTATATATAATAAGTAATAATGAAATATATGACATAATAATGATACTGGATTTATTTATATTTATGTCATCTACTTAATTTCATTCAATTCAATAAGGAAAAGAAAACTGCGTTCATGCGTACGTACGACCTACCGTCTCCATGAACGGTGTATTTACATCCTTTTTATAGATCTATAATATATTTGTATATTATGAATATATATTATATATAAATAATTTTTTACACTCTGTAATTATGTAAATCAGGATATAAGTAATAATATCAAGAACGACAAGTCGAAACACAAACGACAAATGAAATGATTTTATCCAAAACACTGCTTTAACATGGAATTTACAAAACAACGGGTAATATAATGTCATAAGTGAAACATATATGATATCATAACAATGAATATTATTATGTAATAAGTCAATGAAATTATTTAAATCATTATACAGGAGGTTCGGATCCATACGAAGCATATCAGACCTAAGGTAAGTGTAACACCCCGAGATTTTATGAAAAATATTCTTTTTAATTTTATTGATGTCTTGTGATGTATGCTACACCAAAAGGAGCTTGCACTACATGCATCCCTGACCTGGTTTGCATTACAGGTAATCACGACCTTCCTCAATAGTGTGTGTTGTACGCAATACCGAGTTTCACTAAACAACGATGTGCTATTAAAATATTATTAAAACTAGCCGTTATGAATAGTAATAACCACTTTTTGAAATTTTATAAATTTTATCTTCCAAAATGGACTTCATTTTGGGGTTTGGAATATCGGAATTACCTTAGGGTGATATTTTGGTACTTTTCGGATAACATTCATATTCTGATGAATAGTAAAAATTACTAAATTTTAATTAAAAACAACTTTTTAATCGAAATAATTAATAGTGATAAATTATTAATTTGAGTGGTTTTAAAGTATATTTAGAATATATTTTTACAATTTAATACAATGTTGGTCATTGGATGTAATTTCACATTTAAACCAGACATAAATAAGTGTCAATCTTTTGATAGTTATTATCTCTTAAAAACACACTATTTATTTTGACGAGCGGAATTAATTATTAAATTAGTTAATATAACTGATATGTTTTGAATTTGGTAAAATAAACATCATTTTTGAATTTATAATATCAAATATAGCTTAGGCCTAATTTTTGGTTTTTTTTCTGGAAACTTTTATTTTTTGATGAATAGTGAAACCACTAAGTGGTAGTTAAAAAACTGAATTTTTTCATAAAACTTAATTTTACCGCTTCTGTGAGTGGAATTTCAAAAATCCGAGACACACGGTTGTTGTCAGTAAGTAAAATGTGGTACAATGAGATGAAAATAATTTTTGGTGAATAGTATCTTTTTACTTTTTTTTACCACGGTTAAAAGTAAATAGGGTAATTAAGGGTAAAAATGATATTATTATTATCCTAACACATGTCCTAATTCTATTGGATAAGTGTAATTCGACCAAAAACAACCTTAGGAATAAAATATGACCATTTAGGCCCACTTTTATTAGATTAGGACATTTATTATTTTTTAATTCAAAGAAGAGTTAAAAGAGTTAAAATCAATGTTTATTTACTAAAACATTTTTAATATAGGGTTATACATAAGATAAATTCGATTGTAAATATTCATTAGAAAGATAATAATATTTCCCACATAATGATATTTTATTCATAATTTTTAAACATTAAATAATTTAATTTAATTATGACACAATGATGATGCAGTAATTACCATAATAGTGAAAAATTAGAGTAATTGATATTATACAAACCCAAATAAATATAATATTAGACTTTTTATGAATTCCAATAATTTTATAGGTTAATATGACATGTTAGTATTTATTTAATTAAATTTTTTCGAACTTATCATTCTGTTATAATTTTCACAAAAATCAATTACTAAATAGTGTCAAAATTGACATAAAATAGTTTTTAAAACAAATATTATATTATTAATTGTTACTTTATTCCTAAAAATCTAAGGATCATCCAAATGACTTAGATAAGGTTATATATATTAGTAATAACCAACTTGAGGTTCGTTTGGCATGATATAGTAAGTCTATTAACCTTATAGTATATGTACACAAGAAGACACGGTAAAAGTAAAATTATTTAACTTAATGTTAAATCTACATGATAAGGTTAATATAGGAACCTAAACTTGTCTAAATACTATTGGATGAGAGGCTTTACACCCATCCCCACCTTATCCTCTAAAAAATTCAATTTGGAGCTATTTAAAAACGAACTTGACTTTATAATAAAATAATATTTTTAGTTATTCCAAAGGTGCCCCTCTCCTCCATTATAAAAGGGAACCTCCTCCCTCTCTTCCTCACACCACTTTGAGCCTTCCAGCTCGGAAAAACCCTGCCAATTTCTCCTCTAATCTTCCCTAGAAACATCCTAGAGGTTCAGGTCTTCTTCAAATACCTATTTTAGTTCCCTAAAAGGAGGTCTCAAAGAAGCACTTCAAAGAAGAGGAAATGTCTATTACCGATTCTTTCATCTTTATTTCTTCTTCCACTTCTTCTTCTTTAGTTGTTTCATTATGAAGTAATAACATCAGTATCACTCATATAATGATATGTTATTATAAGTATGAAACAACCCTATTTCACCATCTATCCATCCTACGGAAAAAGAAATAACCGCGTGTGCGTACGTACGGAATACCGTCTCCACGCCGTGGTGTAATCTATTTTCCACCACCACCTTACTTAGATGGGTATAATGGTGTAAATAATAACTATATATGATTATTTTAAAGTGATATTGATTCTGAAATAGTTACATACATTCCAATATAATCCCACGATCATGAGAACGATATCATCGCTCGTGCGTACGTACGGACTACCGTCTCCACGACGCGATGAGATTCATTCTCCACTTTAACCATTCATGAATGATTATAAAGTATATCTAATAAGTAATCATGAAATATATGAAATAATAATGATAATGGATTTATGTGTATATATATGTATGTCATCTACTTAATTCCATTCAACTCAATAAGGAAACAAAAACAGCGTTCATGCATACGTACGACCTACCGTCTCCATGAACGGTGTATTTCTTTCCATTTACTGAATTATTATATATATGTATATTATGAATATATATTATATTTAAATTATTTTTTATATTCTGTAATTAAGTAATCATGATCTAAGTAATAATATGAATAATTAAAAGATAAAACACTTACGACAAATGAAACAATTTTTCGCAAAACGCTCTTTAACATGGAATTTACAAAAGAACGGGTAATATAAAGTCATAAGTGAACCATATATAATATCATAACAATGAGTATGATTCTGGAATAAGTCAATGACCTTATTTAAATAATTATACTAGAGGTTCAGACACTTACAAAGAAAATCGGACCCAAGGTAAGGGAAATATCACAATCTCATTTTTATCCGAGATTGGTTATAATTTGAAATTTACTGGGGAATATTTTATCATCCACATCCATGTTTCCTCAATATGTAATTTTTATATCCTTCTAAAATAGTTTATATCCAATTTTACCGTTCGGTGAATTTTTAGTAAATGATATGAATGGAATCTTTTGTCGTTTTTCGTACGAGGTACTTTTTGACTTTTCCGACAAAATTACAAGAAGAATGTTATTTTTAACTTATACGGAATGAATGGATTTTTAAAAAATTATTTCCAATAACCTTCCCTTACATGTTTTCAAGTTTATTTTTAATCAACTTCTTTTTGATTATAATTGTATGACATGTTAAGAAAGGAAAAGTTTTTTTTGAAGTAGAAAGGATATTTTCCTCAAAAACGGAGTTTAAGTGCTTTATCAAAATTATTTTCCATCTAAGAAAATAAAGGGTTCTGTCTCTATCCCTATTATTACATTGATTTGATTATGTTGTGATGTGAATATTTTTATGATTTACTTTATCTTATATGAATTGTTTTATGATGTCATGATGTTTAAGATTCCCATTTTTATTACATGGGTTATGCAATGATGTATGATTTATGATTTTGTGGCACACATAAGAATGGTATCATTATGAGATGGGTGGGACCTATATCTCCCTCCAATGCATTGGGTAATGATTTTATATCTCATGAGATAAACATGGCTGGAACGGTATGTTATACCGGTTCAGTGAAACAGGACTGAAACGAGGAGTGAACTCGGTTCAGAAAGGGACTTTTTCCACTAAGATAGTCTTGGCAATGAGTCCTGACTAATAAGAAATGATTCTATATGATTATGTGTGTATGCCACAAAGTTTCATGTTTTATGTTATTATTATTTGGGATTTCATTTCACTACTATGATTTATCCGATGTTATGAAATTATGCTCTCTTTTGCAGGTTAAGATTTCCAAAATGTAATGTTCTTATGAATATGATGTGATTGATATTTATTTTGTTTACCCTTACTGAGCATTTGAGCTCACCCTTTTATGTTTTCTTTTCCCCAGGATATAAAGAATGGTTTTAGGTAAAAAAAGGGAAGATATTAATGGTAGATGTTAAAGATCTTTCACCACGATTAGAAGATTATATTCCGAGTTTTCAAAGACACTAAACTATTACGATCCTTGTGTGTCTATTTTTGTTACGTACTAAGTATTCCGCAAAGTAATGTAATGACCATGTACGTCGGGCTTCGGGTCTCTATAGTTGGTATCAGTGGAAAGGTTTAGTCAACCTTTGGAAACTAGGATGCGAAAACGTTAGTGAGATCCCTAGAGATATTTCTAAGGTATGTATAGGGATTCCCATAAGGATAAGTTTACATATAGGATATAGTCCTAGAACTATGGTAAAGATCTTATAATATAACCTAAGATGTTAGATATTGAAGTTACTCCCCCTTTATTATGATTTTTTCCTATAAAACTATTCTTTTTGAGTTTTAGAAAATGGCTGGAAACAAGATGATACACGATAATGGAGGATATGATGGAAAATGGAATGATATTATTCATGAGCAACCAAATGAAATGGGATTTGGAAGTCCAAACATCATTATTATGTCGAATCAGCAATCTCATAATATGATCAATAAACTAAAATTTGGTATGTTTCCTAACTCGGCTAATAAGAGAAAGATGGAGTTTCATGATGATCATAGAGGAAAGAAAGTTCAATTTCCCCTATGTAAATAATGTGGGAAGAGGCATTGAGGAGAATGTTTCAAGGGAACTGGAAGATGCTTTGGGTGTGGAAAAGAAGGACACAAAGCGAATAAGTGCAAAGGAAAAGGTTCAGTTCACACCATGGATGGGGATAATGGTATTTCTACGACATCAACAATGGTTAAGTGTTTTAATTGTGGAATGTACGGGAATTATGCAAACCAATTCCCTAAGGGAAAGTCTCATGAAGAGAATCAGTATGGTCGTATGGGTAGTATTTATGTGGATGATGATGAAGAGACTACAAATGATATGTGAGATGAAAGAATTGTTGATGCTGGGTCAATGGTTTAAGAATGTAGTGGAATGATTACATGTTTATCATGTGTAATGTTGTATAAGTAATATCATGGTACTATAGAATAAAGAGACATCTAAGGATTGTTACGCTGTTGTCTTTCCTTGAGTTTTGAAAGTGTATGATTAATGTTACCAGTATCCATGATAGGTTATTCAGATATTTTTGGAATGTAGATGATATGCGCATAATGAAGGGATAAGTAGAAAATTAAATGTTTAATAGTATTCATGATCTCATGACTAATATAAGAAGAAGGTTATATCATGGTTTGAGTATATATAATTTTTTGATCTTGGTATGTGGAAAGAGTTAACTTTTGACAGCATTCAGGTTTTCACTAATGTTCAATGGGTATTCATTTTTCAAGAGAATACCTGATTAAGGCCTTTGAAAGTTTGGAATGTGACCAACAAGACATATCTTATGATATATGGGGATCAACGATGGTATTAAATATCTGTAATCGTTTTCACTATATTATGAGAGTGGACTGTAGTATTATGGATAAGCCTTAAGATTGGAATGGATTATGTTGGACATAAGTTAGTATTGTTTAAGGATAGAAGTTTTTTTTGATATTATTGATGGGATGTTATAGTAATATAGTTTTATAAAATGGACAACCTGCAGGACCGGCGACATCCCATCGCGTCGGACAAGGCCGTGGGAATCGAACCCACAACCGAAGTGCGACTGGCCTTTATCGCCTACCACTGGCCTACAGGATGTACCTGTTTAGTACAAACTAGTTTTATTATATTAAGAAGTATGATATATGAAGTATAAGTCCATTTTAGGAACCATATATCATTAATCTCACTATAGATGGACTTATGTATTTTTTGATAACTTTTCTAACCTTTTGTTTGAGAGAGATGGAATGACCCATCATTCTATCACATGATCTGCTAACATTTCACGAATAAAAAATTCAACTTCATTTCTTTAAGAGATGAAGTAGAAATTGTTCAAGGCACGAACAACAGTGAGATTGTACCAAAATAAAGTAAGTATTTATTCTAATTCAAATTCATCAACTTTAGGGAAATGATCTTGAAAACCAAAAAAAATGTTGTCCTAGTGCTCTTATACCTGATGAATCAGATGGTACCTTAGATCGTCACAAATTTATGGCTTAGTGATTGTTGGATTTTCCATAGCCATGATCTCTACCACTCTCCATCAGAACACGATGGTTAAATTTCTCTTCCATATCCATATTTTCACCTATGTGGAAACCCAGTGATTAGTTTATTTGGGTAACCGTTACGTTTCATACTATTGTTTTTAAAGATTGGTTTTGGTATTCCTTTTTATGATGTGGGTTTATATTAAACAAACTTTCGAGTAGTAAACCATTTATAACCCCAACGAATTTCGAGGGCGAAATTCATTTTAAGGGGGGTAGAATATAACACCCCGAGATTTTATGAAAAATATTATTTTTAATTTATTTGATGTCTTGTGATGTACGCTACACCAAAAGGAGCTTGCACTACACGCATCCCTGACTTGTCTTGCATTACACGCAATCACGGCCTTCCTCGATAGCGTGTGTTGTACGCAATACCGAGTTTCACTAAACAACGATATGCTATTAAAATATTATTAAAACTAGCCGTTATGAATAGTAATAACCACTTTTTGAAATTTAATAAATTTTATCTTCCTAAATGGACTTAATTTTTGGATTTGGATTATCGAAATTAGCTTAGGGTGAAATTTTGGTACTTTTTAGATAACTTTCATATTCTAATGAATAGTTAAAATTACTAAATTTTAATTAATAACAAATTTTTAATCGAAATAATTAATAGTGATAAATTATTAATTTGATTGGTTTTAAAGTATATTTAGAATATATTTTTACAATTTAATACAATGTTGGTCATTGTATGTAATTTCAAATTTAAACCAGACATAAATAAGTGTCAATCTTTTGATAGTTATTATCTCTTAAAAACACGCTATTTGTTCTGACGAGGGGAATTAATTTTAAATTAGTTAATATAACTGATATGTTTTTAATTTGGTAAAATAAACATCATTTTTGAATTCATAATATCAAATATAGCTTAGGCCTAATTTTTGGTATTTTTCTGAAAACATTAATTTTTTGATGAATAGTGAAACCACTAAGTGGTAGTTAAAAAACTGAATTTTTTCATAAAACATAATTTTACCGCTTCTGTGAGTGGAATTTCAAAAATTCTAGAGACACGGTTGTTGTCAGTAATTAAAATGTGGTTCAATGAGATGCAAATAATTTTTGGTGAATAGTAACTTTTTACTTTTTTTTACCACGGTTAAAAGTAAATAGGGTAATTAAGGGTAAAAATGATATTATTATTACCCTAACACATGTCCTAATTCTATTGGATAAGTGTAATTCGACCGAAAACAACCTGAGGAATAAAATATGACCATTTAGGCCCACTTGGATTAGATTAGGACATTTATTATTATTTAATTCAAAGAAGAGTTAAAAGAGTTAAAATCAATGTTTATTTAATAAAACATTTTTAATATAGGGTTATACATAAGATAAATTAGATTGTAAATATTCATTAGAAATATAATAATATTTCTTACATAATTATATTTAATTTATAATTTTTAGACATTAAATAATTTAATTTAATTATGACACAATGATGATGCAGTAATTACCATAATAGTGAACAAATAGAGTAATTGATATTATAAATACCCAAATAAATATAATTTGATAATTTTTATGAATTCCAATAATTTTAGAGGTTATTATGACATGTTTTTATTGATTTAATTAACTTTTTTCTAACGTATCATTCTGTTATGAGTTTCACAAAAATCAATTACTAAATAGTTTCAAAATTGACATAAAATAGTTTTTAAAACAAATATTATATTATTAATTGTTATTTTATTCCTAAAAATCTAAGGCTCGGCCAAATTACTTAGATAAGGTTATATATATTAATAATAAACAACTTGGGGTTCGTTTGGCTTGATATAGTATGCTTATTAACCTTATAGTATAAGAACACAAGAAGACACGGTAAAAGTAAAATTATTTAACTAAATGTTAAATCTACATGATAAGGTTAAAATAGGAACCTAAACTTTTATAAATACTATTTTATGAGAGTATTTAGACCCATCCCCACCTTATCCTTTAAATAAATCAATTTGGAGCTATTTGAAACCGAACTTGACTTTATAATAAAATAATATTTTTAGTTATTCCAAAGGTGACCCTCTCCTCCGTTATAAAAGGGAACATTCTCCCTCTCTTCCTCACACCACTTTGAGCCTTCATGCTCGGCCAAACCCTGCCAATTTATCCTCTCCACTTCCCTAGAAACATCCTAGAGGTTATGGTCTTCTTCAAATACCTATTTTAGTGCCCTAAAACGAGGTCTCAAAGAAGCACTTCAAAGAAGAGGTAATGTCCGTTACCGATTCTTTCATCATTATTTCTTCTTCCACTTCTTCTTCTTTTGTTGTTTCATTATGAAGTAATAACATCAGTATCATTCATATACTGATATGTTATTATAAGTATGAAAAAACCCTATTTCACCATTTATCCATCCTACGGAAACAGAAATCACCGCGCGTGCGTACGTACGGAATACCGTCTCCACGCTGTGGTGTAATCTATTTTCCACCACCACCTTACTTGGATTGGTAGAATGGTGTAAATAATAAGTATATATGATAATTTTAAAGTGATATTTATTCTTAAATAGTATAAATACATTCCATTATACTCCCACGATCATGAGAACAATATCATCGCTCGTGCGTACGTACGGACTACCGTCTCCACGACGCGATTAGATTCATTCTCCACTTTTACCATTCATGAAAGATTATAAAGTATATATAATAAGTAATCATGAAATATATGACATAATACTGATACTGGATTTATGTTTATATATATGTATGTCATCTACTTAATTCCATTCAACTCAATATGGAAACAAAAACAACGTTCATGCGTACGTACGGCCTACCGTCTCCATGAACGGTGTATTTCATTCCATTTACTGATTTATTATATATATGTATATTCTGAATATATATTATACGTAAACCATGTTTTATATTCTGGAATAAAGTAATCATGATCTAATTAATCATATGAATAATTACAAGTCAAAACACGGACGACAAATGAAACAATTTTACCCAAAACACTCTTTAACATGGAATTTACAAAAGAACGGGTAATATAAAGTCATTAGTGAACAATATATATTATCATAACAATGTGTATGATTCTGGAATAAGTAAATGACATTATTTAAATAATTATACAGGAGGTTCGGACACTTACGAAGCAAATCGGACCTAAGGTAAAGGAAATATCACAATCTCATTTTTATCCGAGATTGTTTATACTTTGAAATTTACTGGGGAATATTTTATCATCCACATCCATGTTTCCTCAATATGTAATTTTTATATCCTTATACAATAGTTTATATAAAATTTCACCCTTTGGTGAATTTTTAGTAAATGATATGAAAGGAATCTTTTTTCGTTTTTCGTACGAGGAACTTTTTGACTTTTCCGAAAAAAGTACAAGAAGAATGTTATTTTTAACTTATACGGAATGAATGGATTTTTAAAAAATTATTTCCAAGAAGCTTACCTTACATGTTTTCAAGTTTATTTTTAATCAACTTCTTTTAGTTTATAATTGTATGACATGTTAAGAAAGGAAAAGTATTTTTGAAGTAGAAAGGATATTTTCCACAAGAACGGAGTTCAAGTGTTTTATAAAAATTATTTTCCATCTAAGATAATAAAGGGTTCTTTCTCTATCCCTATTTTTACATTGATTTGATTATGTTGTGATGGGAATATTTTTATGAATTCCTTTTTCTTATATGAATTGTTTTATGATGTCACGATGTTTAAGATTCCCATTTTTATTACATGGGTTATGCAATGATGTATGATTTATGATTTTGTGGCACACATAATTATAGTATCATTATGAGATGGGTGGGACCTATATCTCCCTCCAATGCATTGGGTAAATATTTTATATCTCATGAGATAGACATGGCTGGAACGGTAGGTTATACCGGTTCAGTGAAACAGGACTGAAATGAGGAGTGAACTAGGTTCAGAAAGGGACTTTGTCCACTAAGATAGTCTTGGCAATGAGTATTGACTAATAATAAATTATTCTCTATGATTATGTATGTATTCCACAATGTTTCATGTTTTATGTTATGATTATTTGGGATTTAATTTCACTACTATGATTTATGCCATGTTATGAAATTATGCTCTCTTTTGCATGTTAAGATTTCCAAAATGTTATGTTCTTATGAATATGATGTGATTGATATTTCTTTTGTTTGCCCTTACTGAGCATTTGATATCACCCTTTTATGTTTTCTTTTCCCCAGGATATAAAGAAAGGTTTTAGGTAAAAAAAGGGATGATCTTTATGGGTGATGTTGAAGATCTTTCACCACGATTATAAGATTATATTCCGAGTTTCCAAAGACACTAAACTATTACGATCCTTGTGTGTGTGTTTTTGTTACGTACTAAGTATTCCGCAAAAGTAATGTAATGTCCATGTACGTCAGGCTTCGGGTCTCTACAGTTGGTATCAGAGGAAAGGTTTAGTCAACCTTTGGAAACTAGGATGCGAAAACGTTAGTGAGATCCCTAGAGATATTTCTAAGGTATGTCTAGGGATGCCCCTAAGGATAAGTATACATATACGATATAGTCCTAGAACTATGGTAACAATATTATAATTTAACCTAAGATGTTAGATATTGAAGTTACTCCCCCTTTATTATGATTTTTTCCTCTAACACTATTCTTTTTGGGTTTTAGAAAATGGCTGGAAACAAGATGATTCACGATAATGGAGGATATGATGGACAATGGAATGATATTCTTCATGAGCAACCAAATGAAATGGGATTTGGAAGTCCAAACATCATTATTATTCCGAATCAGCAATCTCATAATATGATCAATAAAGTAAAATTTGGTAATTTTCCTGACTCGGCTAATAAGAGAAAGATGGAGTTTCATGATGATCATAGAGGAAAGAAAGTTCAATTTCCCCTATGTAAATCATGTGGGAAGAGGCATCGAGGAGAATGTTTCAAGGGAACTGGAAGATGCTTTGGGTGTGGAAAAGAAGGACACAAAGCCAGTAAGTGCAAAGGAAAAGGTTCAGTTAACACCATGGATGAGGATAATGGTATTTCTACAACATCAACAATGTTTAAATGTATTAAATGAGGAATGTACGGGCATTATAAAAACCAATTCCCTAAGGGAAAGTCTCATGAAGAGAATCAGCTTGGTCGTATGGGTGGTATTTATGTGTATGATGATGAAGAGTCTACAAATGATATGTGAGATGAAAGAATTGTTGATGCTCGGTCAATGGTTTTAAAATGTAGTGGAATGATTACATGTTTATCATGTGTAATGTTGTATAAGAAATATCATGGTACTATGGAATAAAGAGACATCTAAGGATTGTTACACTGTTTTCTTTCCTTGAGTTTTGAAAGTGTATGATTAATGTTACCAGTATCCATGAATGGTTATTCAGATATTTTCGGAATGTAAATGATATGCACATAATGAAGGGATAAGGAGAAAATTAATTGTTTAATAGTATTCATGAGCTCATGACGAATATAAGGAGACGATTATATCATGGTTTGAGTATATAGTATTTTTGGATCTTGGTATGTGGAAAGAGTTAACTTTTCACAACATTCATGTTTTCACTAAGGTTCAATGGGTATTCATTTTTCAAGAGAATACATGATTAAGGCCTTTGAATGTTTGGAATGTGACCAACAAGACATATCTTATGATATTTGGGGATCAACGATGGTATTAAATCTCTGGTAATCGTTTTCACTATATTATGAGAGTGGACTACAGTATTATGGATAAGCCTAAAGATTGGAATGGATTATGTTGGAAAAAGTTATTATTGTTTAAGGATAGAAGTTTTTTCGATATTATTGATGGGATGTTATAGTAATATAGTTTTAGAAAATGGACAACCTGCAGGACGGGCGACAACCCATCACGTCAGACAAGGCCGTGGGAATCGAACCCACAACCGAAGTGCGACTGGCCTTTAATGCCTACAACTGGCCTACAGGAAGTCCCTGTTTAGTAGAAACTAGTTTTATTATATTAAGCAGTATGATATATGAATTATAAGTCCATTTTAGGAACCATATATCATTAATCTCACTATAGATGTACTTATGTATTTTTTGATAACTTTTCTAACCTTTTCTTTGAGACAAATGGAATGACCTGTCAATCTATCACATGATCTGCTAACATTTCACGAATAACAAATTCAACTTCATTTCTTTAAGAGATGAAGTGGAAATTGTTCAATGCACGAACAACAGTGAGATTGTACCAAAATAAAGTATGTATTTATTCTAATTAAAATTCTTCAACTTTAGGGAAATGATCTTGAAAACCAAAAAAAATGTTGTCCTATTGCTCTTATACCTGATGAATCAGATGGTACCATAGACCGTCACAAATTTATGGCTTTGTGATTGCTGGCTTTTCCATAGACATGTTCTCTACCACTCTCCATCAGAACATGATGGTTAAATTTATCTTCCATATCTATATTTTCTCCTTTGTAAAAACCCAGTGATTAATTTATTTGGGTAACCGTTACGTTTCATACTTTTGTTTTTAAAGATTGGTTTTGGTATTCCTTTTTACGATGTGGGCTTCTATTAAACAAACTTTCGAGTAGTAAACCATTTATAACCCCAACGAATTTCGAGGGCGAAATTCATTTTAAGGGGGGTAGAATGTAACACCCCGAGATTTTATGAAAAATATTCTTTTTAATTTTGTTGATGTCTTGTAATGTATGCTACACCAAAAGGAGCTTGCACTACACGTATCCCTGACTTGGCTTGCATTACACGCAATCACGACCTTCCTCGATAGCGTGTGTTGTACGTAATAACAAGTTTCACTAAACAACGATATGCTATTAAAATATTATTAAAACAAGCTGTTATGAATAGTAATAACCACTTTTTGAAATTTTATAAATTTTATCTTCCAAAATGGACTTCATGTTTGGATTTGGAATATCGAAATTAGCATAGGGTGAAATTTTGGTACTTTTCGGATAACTTTCATATTCTAATGAATAGTGAAAATTACTATATTTTAATTAAAAACAACTTTTTAATCGAAATAATTAATAGTGATAAATTATTAATTTGAGTGGTTTTAAAGTATATTTAGAATATATTTTTTCATTTTAATACAATTTTGGTCATTGGATGTAATTTCACATTTAAACCAGACATAAATAAGTGTCAATCTTTTGATAGTTATTATCTCTTAAAAACACGCTATTTGTTTTGACGAGGGGAATTAATTTTTAAGTTATTTAACATAACTGATATGTTTTGAATTTTGTAAAATAAAAATCATTTCTGAATTCATAATATCAAATATAGCTTAGGCCTAATTTTTGGTATTTTTCTGGAAACTTTCATTTTTTGATGAATAGTGAAACCACTAAGTGGTAGTTAAAAAACTGAATTTTTTCATAATACATAATTATACCGCTTCTGTGAGTGGAATTTCAAAAATCCAAGAGACACGGTTGTTGTCAGTAAGTAAAATGTGGTTCAATGAGATTAAATAATTTTTTTGGTGAATAGTATCTTTTTACTTTTTTTTACCATGATTAAAATAAATAGGGTAATTAAGGGTAAAAATGATATTATTATTACCCTAACACATGTCCTAATTCTATTGGATATGTGTAATTCGACCAAAAACAACTTTAGGAATAAAATATGACCATTTAGGCCCACTCGGATTAGATTCGGACATTTATTATTATTTAATTCAATGAAGAGTTAAAAGAGTTAAAATCAATATTTATTTACTAAAACATTTTTAATATAGGGTTATACATACGATAAATTCGATTGTAAATATTCATTAGAAAGATAATAATATTTCCTACATAATGATATTTTATTTATAATTTTTAGACATTAAATAATTTAATTTAATTATGACACAATGATGATGTAGTAATTACCATAATAGTGAAAAATTAGAGTAATTGATATTATAAATACCCAAATAAATAAAATATGAGACTTTTTATGAATTACACTAATTTTATAGGTTAATATGACATGTTATTATTGATTTAATTAACTTTTTTCGAACTTATCATTCTGTTATGATTTTCACAAAAATAAATTACTAAATAGTGTCAAAATTTACATAAAATAGTTTTTAAAACAAATATTATATTATTAATTGTTATTTTATTCCTAAAAATATAAGGTTCAGCCAAATTAATTAGATAAGGTTCTATATATTAATAATAAACAACTTGGGGTTCGTTTGTCTTGATATAGCATGTTTATTAACCTTATAGTATAAGAACACAAGAAGACACGGTAAAAGTAAAATTATTTAATTTAATGTTAAATCTACATGATAAGATTAAAATAGGAACCTAAACTTGTCTAAATACTATTGGATGAGAGGATTTCGACCCATCCCCACCTTAGCCTCTAAATAAATCAATTTGGAGCTATTTAAAACCGAACTGGACTTTATAATAAAATAATATTTTTAGTTATTCCAAAGGTGCCCCTCTCCTCCCTTAAAAAGTGAACCTCCTCCCTCTCTCCCTCACACCACATTGAGCCTTCAAGCCTGGCCAAACCCTACCAATTTATCCTCTCCACTTCCCTAGAAACGTACTAGAGGTTCTGGTCTTCTTCAAATACCTATTTTAGTGCCCTAAAAGGAGGTCTCAAAGAAGCACTTCAAAGAAGAGGTAATGTTCGTTATCGATTATTTCATCTTTATTTCTTCTTCCACTTCTTCTTCTTTAGTTGTTTCATTATGAAGTAATAACATCAGTATCACTCATATACTGATATGTTATTATAAGTATGAAACAACCCTATTTCACCATCTATCCATCCTACGGAAAAAGAAATCACAGCTCGTGCGTACGTACGGAATACCGTCTCCACGCCGTGGTGTAATCTATTTTCCACCACCACCTTACATGGATGGGTATAATGGTGTAAATAATAACTATATATGATTATTTTAAAGTGATATTGATTCTGAAATAGTATACATACATTCCAATACAGTCCCACGATCATGAGAATGATATCATCGCTCGTGCGTACGTACGGACTACCGTCTCCACGACGCGATGAGATTCATTCTCCACTTTAACCATTCATGAATGATTATAAAGTATATATAATAAGTAATCATGAAATATATGATATAATAATGATACTTGATTTATGTGTATATATATGTATGTCATCTACTTAATTCCATTCAACTCAATAAGGAAACAAAAACAGCGTTCATGCGTACGTACGGCCTACCGTCTCCATGAACGGTGTATTTATTTCCATTTATTGATTTATTATATATATGTATATTCTGAATATATATTATATGTAAATCATGTTTTATATTCTGCAATTAAGTAATCATGATCTATGTAATCATATGAATAATTACAAGTCAAAACACGGACGACAAATGAAACAATTTTACCCAAAACGCTCTTTAACATGGAATTTACAAAAGAACGGGTAATATAAAGTCATAAGTGAACCATATATAATATCATAACAATGAGTATGATTCTGGAATAAGTCAATGACATTATTTAAATAATTATACAGGAGGTTCGGACACTTACGAAGCAAATCGGACCTATGGTTAGGGAAATATCACAATCTCATTTTTATCCGAGATTGTTTATACTTTGAAATTCACTGGGGAATATTTTATCATCCACATCCATGTTTCCTAAATATGTAATTTTTATATCCTTCTAAAATAGTTTATATCCAATTTTACCATTCGGTGAATTTTTAGTAAATGATATGAAAGGAATCTTTTGTCGTTTTTTGTACGATGTACTTTTTGACTATTCCGACAAAAGTACAAGAAGAATGTTATTTTTAACTTATACGGATTGAATGGATTTTTAAAAAATTATTTCTAAGAACCTTCCCTTACAAGTTTTCAAGTTTATTTTTAATCAACTTCTTTTAGTTTATAATTGTATGAAATGTTAAGAAAGGAAAAGTGTTTTTGAAGTAGAAAGGATATTTTCCTCAAGAACAGAGTTCAAGTGTTTTATCAAAATTATTTTCCATCTAAGATAATAAAGGGTTCTGTCTCTATCCTTATTATTACATTGATTTGATTATGTTTTGATGGGAATATTTTTATGAATTCCTTTATCTTATATGAATTGTTTTATGATGTCACGATGTTTAAGATTCCCATTTTTATTACATGGGTTATGCAATGATGTATGATTTATGATTTTGTGGCACACATAAGAATGGTATCATTATGATATGGGTGGGACCTATATCTCCCTCCAATGCATTGGTTAAAGATTTTATATCTCGTGAGATAGACATGGCTGGAACAGTAGGTTATACTAGTTCAGTGAAACAGGACTGAAACGAGGAGTGAACTCGGTCTAGAAAGGGACTTTGTCCACTAAGATAGTCTTGGCAATGGTTCTTGACTAATAAGAAATGATTATATATGATTATGTGTGTATGCCACAAAGTTTTATGTTTTATGTTATGATTTTTTGTGATTTCATATCACTACTATGATTTATCCGATGTTATGAAATTATGCTCTCGTTTGCAGGTTAAGATTTCCAAAATGTTATGTTCTTATGAATATGATGTGATTGATATTTCTTTTTTTACCCTTACTGAGCATTTGAGCTCACCCTTTTATGTTTTCTATTCCCTAGGATATAAAGAAAGGTTTTAGGTAAAAAAAGGGAAGATCTTTATGGGAGATTTTGAAGATCTTTCACCACGATTAGAAGATTATATTCCGAGTTTCCAAAGACACTAAACTATTACGATCCTTGTGTGTGTGTTTTTGTTATGTACTAAGTATTCCGCAAATGTAATGTAATGCCCATGTACGTCAGGCTTCGGGTCTCTACAGTTGGTATTAGAGGAATGGTTTAGTCAACCTTTGGAAACTAGGATGCGAAAACGTTAGTGAGATCCCTAGAGATATTTCTATGGTATGTCTAGGGATGCCCCTAAGGATAAGTATACATATAGGATATAGTCCTATAACTATGGAAATGATCTTTGAATTTAACCTAAGATGTTAGATATTGAAGTTACTCCCCCTTTATTATGATTTTTCCTCTAACACTATTCTTTTTGGGTTATATAAAATGGCTGTAAATAAGATGATTCACGATAAGGGAGGATATGATGGACAATGGAATGATATTCATCATGAGAAACCAAAAGAAATGGGATTTGGAAGTCCAAACATCATTATTATGTCGAATCAGCAATCTCATAATATGATCAATAAAGTAAAATTTGGTAAGTTTCCTGACTCGGCAAATATGAGAAAGATAGAGTTTCATGATGATCATAGAGGAAAGAAAGTTCAATTTCCCCTTTGTAAATCATGTGGGAATAGGCATCGAGGAGAATTTTTCAAGATATCTGGAAGATGCTTTGGGTGTGGAAAAGAAGGACACAAAGCCAGTAAGTGAAAAGGAACAGGTTCAGTTAACACCATGGATGAGGATAATTGTATTGCTACGTCATCAACAATGGTTAAATGTTTTAAATGTGGAATGTAAGAGCATTATGCAAACCAATGCCCTAAGAGAAAGTCTCATGAAGAGAATCAGTATGGTCGTATGGGTAGTATTTATGTGTATGATGATGAAGAGACTACAAATGATATGTGAGATGAAACAATTGTGGATACTCGGTCAATGGTTTAAGAATGTAGTGGAATGATTACATGTTTATCATGTGTAATGTTGTATAAGTAATCTCATGGTACTATGGAATAAAGAGACATCTATGTATTGTTACACTGTTGTCTTTCCTTGAGTTTTGAAAGTGTATGATTAATGTTACCAGTATCCATGAAAGGTTATTCAGATATTTTTGGAATGTAGATGATATGCGCATAATGAAGGGATAAGGAGAAAATTAAATGTTTAATAGTATTCATGAGGTCATGACTAATATAAGGAGAAGTTTATATCATGGTTTGAGTATATAGAATTTTTGGATCTTGGTATGTGGAAAGAGTGAACTTTTGACAGCATTCATGTTTTCAATCAGGTTCAATGGGTATTCATTTTTCAAGGGAATACATGATTAAGGCCTTTGAATGATTGGAATGTGACCAACAAGACATATCTTATGATATATGGGGATCAACGATGGTATTAAATCTCTTGTAATCGTTTTCACTATATTATGAGAGTGGACTGCAGTATTATGGATAATCCTAAAGATTGGAATGGATTATGTTGGATATAAGTTAGTATTGTTTAAGGATAGAAGTTTTTTCAATATTATTGATGGGATGTTATAGTAATATAGTTTTAGAAAATGGAAAACCTACAGGACGGGTGACAGCCCATCGCGTCGGACAAGGCCGTGGGAATCGAACCTACAGCCGAAGTGCGACTGGCCTTTATCGCCTACCACTGGCCTACAGGATGTCCCTGTTTAGTAGAAAATAGTTTTATAATATTAAGTAGTATTATATATAAAGTATAAGTCCATTTTTTGAACCATATATCATTAATCTCACTATAGATGGACTTATGTATTTTTTGATAACTTTTCTAACCTTTTGTTTGAGACAGATGGAATGAACCTTCATTCTATCACATGATCTGCTAACATTTCACGAATAACAAATTCAACTTCATTTCTTTAAGAGATGAAGTTGAAATTGTTCAAGGCACGAACAACAGTGAGATTGTACCAAAATAAAGTAAGTATTTATTCTAATTCAAATTCTTCAACTTTAGGGAAATGATCTTGAAAACCCAAAAAAATGTTGTCCTAGTGCTCTTATACCAGATGAATCAGATGGTTCCTTATATCGTCACAAATTTATGGCTTGGTGATTGATGGCATTTCCATAGCCATGTTCTCTACCACTCTCCATCGGAACATGATGGTTAAAGTTCTCTTCCATATCCATATTTTCACCTATGTGGAAACCCAGTGATTAGTTTATTTGGATAACCGTTACGTTTCATACGTTTGTTTTTAAATATTGGTTTTGGTAATCCTTTTTACGATGTGGGTTTCTATTAAACAAGCATTTGAGTAGTAAACCATTTATAACCCCAACGAATTTCGAGGACGAAATTCATTTTAAGGGGGGTAGAATGTAACACCCCTAGATTTTATGAAAAATATTCTTTTTAATTTTATTGATGTCTTGTGATGTATACTACACCAAAAGGAGCTTGCACTACACGCATCCCTGACTTGTCTTGCATTACACGCAATCACGACCTTCCTCGATAGCGTGTGTTGTACGCAATACCGAGTTTGACTAAACAACGATATGCTATTAAAATATTATTAAAATTAGCCGTTATTAATAGTAATAACCAATTTTTGAAATTTTATAAATTTTATCCTCCAAAATGGACTTCATTTTTGGATTTGGAATATCTAAATTAGCTTAGTGTGAAATTTTCGTACTTTTCGGATAAATTTCATATTCTGATGAATAGTGAAAATTACTAAATTTTAATTAAAAACAACTTTTTAATAGAAATAATTAATAGTGATAAATTATTAATTTGAGTGGTTTTAAAGTATATTTAGAATATATTTTTACAATTTAATACAATTTTGGTCATTGGATGTAATTTCACATTTAAACCAGACATAAATAAGTGTCAATCTTTTGATAGTTATTATCTCTTAAAAACACGCTATTTGTTTTGACGAGGGAAATTAATTTTTAAATTATTTAATATAAATGATATGTTTTGAATTTGGTAAAATAAACATCATTTCTGAATTCATAATATCAAATATATCTTAGTCCTAATTTTTGGTATTTTTCTGGAAACTTTCATTTTTTGATGAATAGTGAAACCACTAAGTGGTAGTTAAAAAACTGAATTTTTTCATAAAACTTAATTTTAACCCTTATGTGAGTGGAATTTAAAAAATCCGAGAGACACGGTTGTTGTCAGTAAGTAAAATTTTGTTCAATGAGATGAAAATAATTTTTTGGTGAATAGTAACTTTTTACTTTTTTTTCCACGGTTAAAAGTAAATAGAGTAGTTAAGGGTAAAAATGATATTATTATTGCCCTAAAACATGTCCTAATTCTATTGGATAAGTGTAATTCGACCAAAAACAACCTTAGGAATAAAATATGACCATTTAGGCCAACTTGGATTAGATTAGGACATTTATTATTATTTAATTCAAAGAAGAGTTAAAAGAGTTAAAATCAATGTTTATTTACTAAAACATTTTTAATATAGGGTTATAAAAAAGATAAATTCGATTGTAATTTCTCATTAGAAAGATAATAATAGTTCCTACATAATGATATTTTATTTATAATTTTTAGACATTAAATAATTTAATTTAATTATGACACAATGATGATGCAGTAATTACCATAATAGTGAAAAATTAGAGTAATTGATATTATAAAAACCCAAATAAATATAATATGAGACTTTTTATGAATTACACTAATTTTATAGGTTAATATGACATGTTACTATTGATTTAATTAACGTTTTTCGAACTTATCATTCTGTTATAATTTTCACAAAAATCAATTACTAAATAGTGTCAAAATTGACATAAAATAGTTTTTAAAACAAATATTATATTATTAATTGTTATTTTATTCCTAAAAATCTAAGGATCGTCCAAATGACTTATATAAGGTCATATATATTAATAATAAACAAATTGGGGTTCTTTTGGCTTGATATAGTAAGTTTATTAACCTTATAGTATAAGAACACAAGAAGACACGGTAAAAGTAAAATTATTTAACTTAATGTTAAATCTACATGATAAGGTTAAAATCGGAACCTAAACTTGTATAAATACTATTGGATGAGAGGATTTAGACCCATCCCCACCTTATCCTAGAAATTAATCAATTTGGAGCTATTTAAAACCGAACTTGAATTTATAATAAAATAATATTTTTTTGTTATTCCAAAGGTGCCCCTCTCCTCCCTTATAAAAGGGAACCTCCTCCCTCTCTTCCTCACACAACTTTGAGCCTTCAAGCTCAGCCAAACCCTGCCAATTGCTCCTCTCCACTTCCCTAGAAACATCCTAGATGTTCTGGACTTCTTCAAATACCTATTTTAGTGACCTAAAAGGAGGTCTCAAAGAAGCACTTCAAAGAAGAGGTAATGTCTGTTACCGATTCTTTCATCTATATTTCTTCTTCCACTTCTTCTTATTTAGTCGTTTCATTTTTAAGTAATACCATCAGTATCAATAATATACTTATATTTTATTATAAGTATGAAACAACCCTATTTCACCATCTATCCATCCTACGGAAAAAGAAATCATCGCGCGTGCGTACGTACGGAATACCGTCTCCACGCCGTGGTGTAATCTATTTTCCACCACCACCTTACATGGATGGGTATAATGGTGTAAATAATAACTATATATGATTATATTAAAGTGATATTGATTCTTAAATAGTATACATACATTCCAATACAGTCCCACGATCATGAGAACGATATCATCGCTCGTGCGTACGTACGGACTACCGTCTCCACGACGCGATGAGATTCATTCTCCACTTTAACCATTCATGAATGATTATAAAGTATATATAATAAGTAATCATGAAATATATGACATAATAATGATACTGGATTTCTGTGTATATATATATATGTCATCTACTTAATTCCATTCAACTCAATAAGGAAACAAAAACAGCGTTCATGCGTATGTACGACCTACCGTCTCCATGAACGGTGTATTTCTTTCCATTTACTGATTTATTATATATATGTATATTCTGAATATATATTATATGGAAATCATGTTTTATATTATGGATTAAGTAATCATGATCTAAGTAATCATATGAATAATTACAAGTCAAAACACGGACGACAAATGAAACAATTTTACCCAAAATTCCCTTTAACATGGAATTTACAAAAGAACGGGTAATATAAAGTCATAAGTGAACCATATATAATATCATAACAATGATTATGATTCTGGAATAAGTCAATGACATTATTTAAATAATTATACAAGAAGTTCAGACACTTACGAAGAAAATCATACCTAAGGTAAGGGAAATATCACAATCTCATTTTTATCCGAGATTGTTTATACTTTGAAATTTACGGGGGAATATTTTATCATCCACATCCATGTTTCCTCAATATGTAATTTTTATATCCATCTACAATAGTTTATATCCAATTTTACCCTTCGGTGAATTTTTAGTAAATGATATGAATGGAATCTTTTGTCATTTTTCATACGAGGTACTTTTTGACTTTTCTGACAAAAGTACAAGAAGAATGTTACTTTTAACTTATACGGAATGAATGGATTTTTAGAACATTATTTCCAAGAAGCTTCCCTTACAAGTTTTCATGTTTATTTTTAATCAAATTCTTTTATTTTATAATTGTATGACATGTTAAGAAAGGAAAAGTGTTTTTGAAGTAGAAAGGATATTTTCCTCAAGAACGGAGTTCAAGTGTTTTATCAAAATTATTTTCCATCTAAGATAATAAAGGGTTCTGTCTCTATCCCTATTATTACATTGATTTTTTTATGTTGTGATGGGAATATTTTTATTAATTCCTTTATCTTATATGAACTGTTTTATGATGTCACGATGTTTTAGATTCCCATTTTTATTACATTGGTTATGCAATGATGTATTATTTATGATTTTGTGGCACACATAAGAATGGTATCATTTTGAGATGGGTGGGACCTATATCTACCTCCAATGAATTTGGTAAATATTTTATATCTAATGAGACAGACATGGATGGAACGGTAGGTTATACCGGTTCAGTGAAACAGGACTGAAACGAGGAGTGAACTCGGTTCAGAAAGGGACTTTGTCCACTAAGATAGTCTTGGAAATGAGTCTTGACTAATAAGAAATGATTCTCTATGATTATGTGTGTTTTCCAAAAAGTTTCATGTTTTATGTTATGATTATTTGGGATTTCATTTCACTACTATGATTTATCCCATGTTATGAAATTATGCTCTCTTTTTCAGGTTAACATTTCCAAAATGTTATGTTCTTATGAATATGATGTGATTGATATTCTTTTGTTTACCCTTACTAAGAATTTGAGCTCACCCATTTATGTTTTTTCCCAGGATATAAAGAAAGGTTTTAGGTAAAAAAAAAGTGAAGATCTTTATGGGAGATGTTGAAGATCTTTCACCACGATTAGAAGATTATATTCCAAGTTTCCAAAGACACGAAACTATAACGATCCTTGTGTGTGTGTTTTTTGCTATGTACTAAGTATTCCGCAAAAGTAATGTAATGTCCATGTACGCCAGGCTTCGGGTCTCTACAGTAAGGGATAATTTTTCAAATCTCATTTTTATCCGAGATTTCTTATTCGTAAGTATTTACTGGGGTTATTGAAATCATCCATGTCCATGTTTTATAAAAGTGATTTCATGTATTTTTAATGTTCTTTTTACCCATTTTGATTTTTACCCCATGGTATGGAAGGAATATTTCTTTTATTTACCCTACAAGGTACTTTTTGACGTTTTCGATAAAAGTACGAGAAGAATGTTTTTTTAACGTATACGACATGAAAGGATGTTTACGGTTTTATAAAACTTTATATTAATGAAGCTTTCTCCAATAGATTTCATGACAATTTTCAACAAAATCGTTTTATTTTAAAATTTCAAGACATTTTGTGGAAAGAAAATGATTTTGATGATAAAAGGATATTTTCCTCAAAAATTCATTTCAAGTGTTTTATCAAAACAATTTTTCATCTAAGACGTCATTATTTCATATGTGTATGTTTCAAGTATAATGTATCTATGATTTACATGGTTTCACTTTTCTTATTATGAAATTATATCCATTTATTTTATATGGATTATGTGATGATGGGATGATGTTTATGAAACCCATTTTATTTATTGGGTTTTTATGAATGATGTATGTTTTTTTTGTGGCACAAGTAAGAATGATTTCATTATGAGATGGGTGGGACCTATATATCCCTCCAATGCATTGGGTAAAGATTTATATCTCATGCGGTAGACATGGCTGGAAAGGTAAGTTAATTCGGTTCACTATTACAGGACTGGAATGAGGAGTGAACTCGATTCAGAAAGGGACATTGTCCACTAAGATGGTCTTGGAAGCAATGCCTTGGATACTATGAAAATAATTACATGTGCCTAATGGATTCCAAAATTACATGTTTTATTCCCATGCTATTTTATCATGATTTATGCTCCATTATGATCTATGACTTATGTACTTCCATGTTTTATGTCGTTGCTCAAGATTTTGATGTTTAAACATTATGTTCAAGTTTTTAAGTTCAAATGTATATGGTATGTTTTATTTTATCCATGCTTACCCTTACTGAGCATTTGAGCTCACCCTTTTTATGTTTTATTTTTCCCCAAGATTAAAAGAATGTTTTTGGGTAAGGAAACAGAACGTGGAAGATCTTTATGGGAGATGTTGATGATCATTCTCCACGATTAGAAGATTATATTCAGAGTTTCCAAAGACACTAAACTATTACGGTCCTTATGTGTCTGTTTTTGTTATGTATTAATTATTCTGCAAAAGTAATGTAATGTCCATGTACGTCAAGCTTTGGGTCTCTACAGTTGGTATCAGAGGAAATGTTTAGACAACCTTTGGAAACTAGGATGTGAAAACTATAGTGAGATCCCTAGATATATTTCTAAGGAATTTCTAGGGATGTCCCTAAGGTTAAGTATAAATATAGGTTATACTCCTAGATTTATGTTAACGATATTATAATTAGACATAATATGTTAGATGTCAAAGGTACTCCCCCTTAATTATGTTATTTTCCTTGTATGCTTTTTGCCTCTCACAGATTTTTTTTTGTGTTTTAGTCAATGGAGAGAACCAGAAGGAATTCGGTTAACATGAATCCAATAGACAAATTGGTGACTATGAGCAACAAAATTGTGTAATTCCTAGATAGAATGATATTGTGATTATGCTGAATCATTCATTGCGATATATGATTAACATGGTGAAATTTAGTGGTATGCCTAATTCATCAAATAAGAGGAAGATAGAATGTTATGCATATTTGCATGTTGAGGAGCATAAAGAAAGGAAGATTGAGATTTCTAAATAAGGAAAGAGGAACCTTGAGTAATACCTCAAAGGGAGGGACACATGTTATCTGTGTGGAGAAAAGGGTCATAGAGTGACAGACTGTTATGGAGTTCAATGTCTTATTTGTGGAAAACATGGGAATTACCCAACTCAATGCCCTGACCTAAAAATTTACTTCTAAATCAAGGAAGGACTTATTCCGGGATAATGATTGAAGAGGATTGATTGAAGTGTTTATGTATTGGTATTCAAGAATAATGTTGTTGAAGTACTTTTATAGTGCATTAGAATCTTTTTGTATTAGTCTAGTGTGGTTTTCAATAATTTTATGGTACCGGTAACCATGAAAAGATATTCAAATATTTTGGAAAGCAGATGATATGCGCATAATGAAGGGATAACGAGAAAATGAAATGTTTGACAGCATTCATGATCTCATGATTGATATAAGGACTAAGTGATATCATGGTATGAGTACATAGAATTTTGAGGATTTTGGTATGTGAAAAGTTTTAACTTTTAACCACATTCATGTTTTCACTAAGGTTCAATGGGTATTCATTTTTTTCAAGAGAATACATGATTAAGGCCTTCGAATGTTTGGAATGTGACCTACAAGACATATCTTATGATATATGGGGATCAATGATGGTATTAACATGGTTGTTATATGAAATCTCTTTTAATCCTTTTCACTATAATATGAGAGTGGACTGCAGTATTATGGATAAGCCTATATATTGGAATGGATTATGTTGAACATAAGTTAGTATTGTTTAAGGATATAAGTTTTTTTCGATATTATTTATAGGATGTTATTGTAATGTAGTTTTAGAAAAATGACAACATGTAGGACAGGCGACATCCCATTGCGTCGGACAAGGCTGTGGGAATCGAACCCACAACCAAAGTGCGACTGGCCTTTATCGCCTACCACTGGCCTACATGAAGTCCATGTTTAGTAGAAACCAGTTTTATTATATTAAGCAGTATGATATATGATGTATAAGTCCAATTTAGGAACCATATATGATTAATCTCACTATAGATGGACTTTTGTATTTTTGATTACTTTTATAACCTTTTGTTTGAGACAGATGGAATGACCCATCGTTCTATCACATGATATGCTAACACTTCAAGAATGAAAAATTCAACTTGATTTCTTTTAGAGTTGATGTAGAAATTGTCCAAAGAATTACCAATGGTGAGACTGTAACAAATTCACGAAAGTATTTATTCTAATTCCAATTTCATAAACTTTAGGGAAATGATCTTGAAAACAAAAAATTTTGTCCTAGTGACCTTATATCCGATGAATCAGATGGTACCTTAGATCATCAAAAATCTATGCCTTTGTGATTGATGGATTTTTCTTAGTCATGTTCTCTACCACTCTCCATTAGAACATGATGGTTAGATTTTTCTTCCATATCCATATTTTCACCTATGTTCTCTTATTTGGAAACCTAGTGATGGGTTTCTTTGGGTAATCGTTACATTTCATACATTAGTTTTTAAAATTAAGTTTTAGTAGTCCTTTATACGATGTGGGTTTTTATAAATAGTAAACGATTTATAACCCCGAACAATTTCGAGGGAGAAATTCATTTTAAGTGGGGTATAATGTAACACCCCAATATTTTATGAAAAATATTCTTTTAATTTCATTGATGTCTTGTGTTGTAAACTACAAAAAGATTTCCTTGCACTATACGCAACACCGTATGAGCTTGTAGTATACACAACACTTTTCTTGGATCATGTTACACACAATTTCGATATTTGTTATTCTACGAAACATTGAGTGTATATATATATACACATTCAATGTATAAATGAAATATGGTTGGATTCTGTTATACGAAACATAGGAGGAGTCTTTCACAACACGCAACCCTGACTAGGCTTGCATTACACGCATTCACGACCTTCCTCGATAGCGTGTGTTGTACGCAATACCAGGTTTCAGTAAACAATGATATATTGTTATAATATTATTATGTACTAGCCTTTATGAATAGTATTAACTACATATTTAATTTTATAAAATTATTTAATTATCTTACACATTTTCTAGAATATGGTATGAGAACAAAATAAATTTTTCGTGTAAAATATGTATTTTTCAAAAATTGTAGTTTTCCCGCCTTTTGATGATGCACCCACATTAAATGTTGTTTTTGACATGTCTATAAGTTCAATTTGACAAAATAAAATTCTTATTTGGAATATGGATAAAAAAATTTAATTTGGATAAAATTTTCATATTATTCTGATAACTTTTATATTTTAATAAATAGTAAAAACACGCTATATTTTAATTAAAAACAACTTTTTTCATCGCAATAATTTATATGGTTATATTATCTTTTTAATTGGTTTTAAAGTGTAATTAGAATAAATATTTACCATTTAATCCAATTTTGTTCATTGGATTTAATTTCACTTTGAAATTGGATATAAACAAGTATCAATCTTTTGATTGTTTTTGTTTCTTAAAAACACTCTATTTGTTTTGATAACGGGAATTAAATTTAATATTAATTAATTCCACTTATATGTTATGAATTTGGAAAAATAGACATCAATATTTAATTCGGAATATCAGATAATGCTTAGGCTGAATTTTTGGTATTTTTCTGAAAAACATCAATTTTCGATGAATAGTGAAACCACTTATTGGTAGTTAAAAAACTGACTTTTTTTAATTTAAATTAAATTTTACCAGTTCTATGAATTGAATTTAAAAAATCCTAGAGACACGGTAAATATCAAGGACTAAAATTTGGTTCAATGAGATGAAAATAATTTTTGGTGAATGGTATCTTTTTACTTTTATTTGCCACAGTTATAAGTAAATAGGAAAATTAAGGGTAAAAATGATATTATTATTACCCTAAAACATGTCCTAATTCTATTTTATAAGTGTAATTCGACCAAAAAAAACCTTAGGAATAACATATGACCATTTAGGCCCACTTGGATTAGATTAGGACATTTAATATTAATTTATTTAAAGAAGGGTTAAAATAGTTAAAATCAATGTTTAATAAGTAAACCATTTTTAATATAGGGTTATGCATAAGATAAATTCTACTATAAATATTCATTAGAAAGATAAACAGATTTCATACATAATATTATTTTATTTATAATTTTTAGACATTATATAATTTAATTTATTTTCGACACAATGATGATACATTAATTATCTTTTTAATGAAATATTCCCATAACTGATGTTATAAATACCCAAATAAATGTAATTTTATACTTTTTATGAATTACACTAATTCTATAGGTTAATATGACATGTTATTATTTATTTAATAAACTTTTTTCGAAATAATAATTCTTTTATTATTTTCACAAAAATCAATTACTAAACAGTTTCAAAATTGGCATAAAATTGTGTTTAAAAAAATATTATATTAGTAACTGTTATTTTATTCCTAAAAATCTAAGGTTCGGCCCAATGGCATATATATGGTTATATATATTAATTATAAACAACTTGGGGTTATTTGGGCTTATTATAGTACGCTTATTAACCTTTTAGTGTAAGAAAACAAGAAGACACGGTAAAAGTAAAAATATTTTACTTAAGATTAAATCTAAATGATAAGGTTAAAATAGAGACCTAAACTTGTATAAATTATATTGGATGAGAGTATTTCGACCCCTACCCACATTTTATTAGAAATAAATCAATTTGGAGCTATTAAAAACTGAATATGACTTTATAATAAAATAATATTTTTAGTTTTTCTAAGGATGCCCCTCTCTGCCTTATAAAAGGGAACCTCCTCCCTCTCTTCTTCACACCAATTTGAGCCTTCAATCTCGGCCAAAACCTTCCAAATTCACTTCTAAACTTCCATATAAACATCCTAGAGGTCCTGGTCTTCTTAAAAGTCCAATTTTAATGGCCTAAGAGGAGGTCTCAAAGAGGCGCTTCAAAGAAGAGGTAATGTCTGTTACCGATTCATTCAACTTTATTTCTTCTTCCACTTATCCTTCTTTAGTTTTTTCGTTATGAAGTAATAACATCAGTATCACTAATATAATGATATTTTATTTTAATTATGAAATAACCATATATCACAATCTATCCATCCTACGGAAAACAAAATCACCGCGCGTGCGTACGTACAGAATACCATCTCCACACCGTGGTGAATTCTGTTTTTCCACCACCACCTAACATGAATGGGTATAATGGTGTAAATAAATAACTATATATGGTTATTGTAAAGTTATACTGATTATATAATATTATACATACACTTTATTACAATTCCACGATCATGGGAATGATATCATCGCTCGTGCGTACGTACGGACTACCGTCTCCACGAACACGATGGGATTCATTTTCCATGAATAACCATTCAAGAATGATTATAAATTATATATAATGAATAATAATTAAATATATGACATAGTAATTCTAGTGGATTTATGTATATATATATATTCATGTCATCTATTTAATTTTATTCAATTCAATAAGGAAACAAAAACAACATTCATGCGTACGTACCACCTACCGTCTCCATGAACGGTGTATTTCCTTCCTTTTTATAGATCTATAATATATATGTATATGATGAATATATATTATATATAAATGATGTTTTACAATATGTAATTATGTAGATCAGGATATAAGTAATAATATCAATAACGACAAGTCTAATCACAAACGATAAATGAAATGATTTTACCCAAAACGCTGCTTTAACATGGAATTTACAAAATAACAGGTAATATAAAGTCATAAGTGAAACATATATGAAATCATAAAAATGAATATGATTATTTAATAAGTCAATGGAATTATTTAAATCATTATAGAGGAGGTTCGGATCCATACAAAGCATATTGGACCTATGGTAAGGGATAATTTGGAAAATCTCTTTTTTATCCGAGATTGCTTATTCATAAGTATTTACTGGGGTTATAGAAATCATCAATGTCCAGGTTTTATAAAAGTTTTTTCATGTATGTTTAATGTCCTTTTTACCCATTTTTATTTTTACCCCACGGTATGGAAGGAATCTTTTTTTATTTACCCTACAATGTACTTTTTGACTTTTCCGATAAATGTATGAGAATAATGTTTTTTAACATATACGGCATGAAAGGATTTTTATGGTTTTATAAAGCCTTATATTCATGAAGTTTCCTCCAAAATATTTCATTATTATTTTCAACAAAATCCTTTTCTTTTAAAATTGAATGACATTTTTTGAAAAGAAAATGATTTTGAAAAAAAAGGATATTTTCCTTGAGAATTCATTTCAAGTGTTTTATCAAAACCATTTTTCTTCTAAGATGACATTATTTCATATGTGTATGTTTCATGTATAATGTCTCTATGATTTACATGGTTTCACTTTTCTTATTATGAATTGATATCCATTTCTTTTATATGGATTATATGATGATATGATGATGTTTATGAAACCCATATTATTTATTGGGTTTTTATGAATGATGTATGTTTATTTTGTGGCACAAGTAAGAATGATTTCATTATGAGATGGGTGGGACCTATATCTCCCTCCAATGCATTGGGTAATGATTTGTATCTCATGAGATAGACATCGCTGGAATGGTAAGTTAATTCGGTTCAGTATTATAGGACTGGAACGAGGAGTGAAGTCGATTTAGAAAGGGAGTTTGTCCACTAAGATGGTCTTGGAAGCAATTCCTTGGCTACTATGGAATTTATTACATGTTCCTAATGGATTCTACAATTACATGTTTTATTCCCATGCTATTTTATCATTATTTATGTTCTATTATGATCTATTCCTTATGTACTTCCATGTTTTATGTCGTTGCTTAGGATTTTGATGTTTAAACATTATGTTCATGTTTTTAAGTTCAAATGTATATGGTATGTTTTATTTTATTCATGCTTACCTTAACTGAGAATTTGAGCTCAGCCTTTTTATTTTTTGTTTTCCCCCAGGATTAAAATAAAGGTTTTAGGTAAGGATACAAAAAGTGGAAGATCTTTATGGATGATATTGAAGATCTTTCACCACGATTAGAAGATTATATTCCATGTTTCCAAAGACACTAAACTATTACGGTCCTTGTGTGTCTGTTTTTGTTCTATATTAATTATTCCTCAAAAGTAATGTAATGTCCATGTACGTCAAGCTTTGGGTCTCTTCAAAAATGGAGGACCTTCCAACGTCTATAAAAAACAACAGAGTTTTTCCACCCCTTGCTACACCAGAGCTCCCAACATGGGTCCACCCCTTAAAGAAAAGTGGGCCAGATGCTGTATGGGGTCACCCATCCCACTAAAGGTTGAGAAGGTGGGATTTCAAAAACCTGGGGGAGCTGGAATATCGTCTATCCATGATTGATTTGGCTTTCCATAATTTGGGAGTGTCACATGTCGTGTGTCTAGCGCCTCAAGGGTGGTGATGAGTGTCGCCATCGGATCATCTAGGCAAGGGTCCCTATCTTGATGGGGATACCTAACAAACAGTGTGTTGGCGAGTTCCTAAAAATCATAATCGTGCCTAGTGGATCGTAGAGCGTCTATTAGTGTGGCCTTATGACATTTGGGGGAACTTGGGCTTGCTCTCGAGGGTTATCACGCCGTTCTGGAGGATTTGCGATACGTACAGTGCCATATTTCTCTATGTCTCGACCTCTACCCACTTTACATGGGTTGAATATTCAGGGTCACTAGGAGGAAAATCACTAGGGCAGAGTTGTTTCTATCCCTGATGTACTGGTCATGGGTCGCAATAATTTTGTTTTTGTTCTACAGCGCATTTAGTCAGGAGGTCGTCGACAAAATTTTTTGGTTTGGCATGGTGATGATGCAACACAACCTTTTTAGTGTGTTCCTCCATCATCTGCACTGAGGCGGATGGTTCAGAGTTCTTTCCAGCTCTGAGGTTCTCTTTACCCTTACCGAGATTCCGGTAGAGAACTAACGCCTCAGTGGGTTCTAGGAGACCCACAAAATTTCCTTGATGGCGGGTAACTCTTCTCAAAGGGTCCAATACTGGTGTATTTCCCTTAGGGGGTAGGTATCCAACATGAAGCTCCAAATCATTCTCCTCATCCAACATGTCATCCATGATGACTGTGACTCTTCCTAGGGGAATGTCCTCAATATAGCCAAGTGACTCAGGCTGCTGTCAGATCGGACTAAAGAGGAGGGAAATGTACTTCCCCCAACCATGTATCTGCACATGGGGGGAAGCCTCCTTGATAATCCTAAAGAGTAACTTGATACTCTAAACTCAATTCTATTGGAGGGCCCTACGGAGGCCTGGTTACTTAGGGTGCTATGCCACGGGGAGTGTGACAAGATCAATCAGGCAACATTGCTTGCCAATAACCTCAAAATGAACTTGTCTCCTTGGATAAACCACTCACTAATGACGAATGTGAAAGTGCATTTCCCAGAGGGTTTGATGGAAAAAATAAAACTCCTCTTCGGTGAGGGATTAAGGGACACTCAAATCTGGTGTTGCAATGGGCCAAAACATCCCTAGGATGTGGTCCACTGTGACGATATCCCCTGAGCTCCAAGGCTCGGATTAAAGGTCTGGACCCTGATTGCCCCACTAATCAACTTGGGGTGGATGAGGAACTGAAAACAGTAGTGAGGTTGACCGCTGGGATGGTAGGTTGGCATGTGGAGAGTATGGATAATGGGCTAACATGACATCGAATCTCTGGTTGTCCTATGAATAGTGTAGTGACCTGGCTGCCTCGTCGGGATAAGATAGGTTGTCGACTAGAGTTTCCAGTGCAACATTAGCAGCCATTGGAGATGGGAAATGTGGGGTATCTTCCACCATTTATCCCCGAAATAACTATATATGATCTCTAGTCAAGGTAGAGGGTGCTTCAGGTTATAAAGTTGTCAATTGGGTGGTCGGACCATGGGGAAACACCAGCTTTTCTTCTTCTTGGATATACCTGCAGAGGGATGCATGGATCCTATGGACCACACATTCCGGGATTACGAGGATAATGTGAATTTTTCCTATCCCTGGCCTTGATTTAGATGTCCTTGCGGAGGAATCTATCGATGAGCCATACACTACATAGGAATCTACGAAGCGGACTAGTTTTATCTCTATCCTTACCTTCCCAGAATTCTTTTTATTGTGACGATGACCCGCCTTCCTTCCCTGGGATGGCTCTTCTAGACATGGTATTTTTCTGAGATGAGGACTTCCTTCAGCCGTACTGGTACTAGGAAGGATAGGATCTCCACCTAAGTGGGCCGAGGTGCGAGAGGCACCAGGACATATATCCAAGGGGACACGGGGAGGAACTCTGTGGGTAGTGCTGGAGTGGGTTAGACCTCTTCTAGAGCTGGTAGGATCATATGGAGGACCTCCATTCATGTTTCCTTTAGAGACATTAGTATGGGGAGGGTCCTCGTACTATTTGAGCCAAACATGGGTAGGGCCTCTGTGCTGGGCGCTGGTGAAGCAAAGTTGGCCATCACTCTCCTTATTGCTATGGAGAGGAGGACCTTCGCCAGCTGCTATGAGAATATGGGGAGGGCCCCCACGTTGGAGATTGATCGAATGTGAAATGACCCCATAATAGTGGTCTGTGGTAGGAGGAATGAATCCATACCCGATGTAGTGTGCATGAGATAGATAGTTGTACTGAACATTATCACCACAGGGAGGACCCTCATTTGGATAGAAGGTGGCACGAGGGGGACCACCATGACAAGGCTAGAAGTGGGGAAAACCCGTGTTATCCATTGTAGTGGTATGAGGAGGACCTCCATACTGGGTGTCGTTGCGGTGAGTTAGACCGTAGTGGACACATCTTATGCCGGTGATCGAGAGAGTCAAACAAACCTGCCCATGGGGTGGTTGGGGCCTCGTTCCAGGTCGGGCGTATGAATGACCATTCTCAGTGTACACATGGAGCTAGTGATATGCATCTACATTGTCTCAAGCCACAGGAGCCGATGGCGTTGACGCCCTTTGGCAGGCGTCCTCATCATCTTTCGCCTGATGTTGGCGTCAGGTCAGACGGACAGGAACCGGTGATGCAGGTATGTGGCTTACCTGCCTCTCGGACAGAAGGACTTGGCAGTGGTGATGATGTGGTTGGGTGGGAGCCTTCTTTGGGATACCCAGTAATGGGATCCTAGTTGGGCTGATCTGGACATACCCTACCTCATCATCGTAGGGAAGCTAGTCCTTAAGACGTTCAGGGGATATGCTCATGAAGCGTTATATGACGGTGAGGGGAGCAGCAGCTCCCTATGCAGACCTTGGTGGTGGTCTTGACGAAGAAGCGCATATGCCTCTAGGTCTAGGTGGGCCATATCATGAGTTAAGATGATCCCCTCCTCCTTGTACCGACATACGAGGTCATTGAACACCCATCTTCAGATTAATACTGATGGGGATATGGGGCGTGCGCTCCCAATGGTCATGGCCTTTGAGATCATCGCCGAAGAGGTGGAACCGCGTGTGACTACCACATAGGCATTCCCCATGTGCCTACGTCGGGGGGCAGGTAGTGATTGAATTCCAGGTGCAGCAGCTTGGTTCGGTAAAATCATTGAGATTAACCCATTAGTGATGAAAGAAAAAATAATTGAGGACCAGTGCTCTAACTCCATTACGCCTTCCATGACTGGTAAGAGGGATCAACTCTGACAACGTCACACATCGGGATTCCAATCATTTTAACTGCACATACTTTTGTTTTGTTTCATTCAAGGCCCACTATTTTATGGAGAGACCTAGCACGAGATAACTGGATTAGGTGACACACTAATCTACTGATTCCTCGAAATCTACTAGTCTCCCCATTGAGGAGAAGATATTCATGTGAGGTTCACTATTTCTTGTTTTTGATGCTTTCTCTAGGGTGCGAGCGTTTTTATATTTGCGGACGAAAGGCATTGTTTTGTTTCCCCGCATTCCCGATTTCCAAATACAGGTTTCATCCATTGCTTATTCAGGGATGTTTTCTCCTTGATAAAAATTGGATGATGGGATGTCGGTTCTTCTTACCATGGATTCCTCCCCTAAACTCGTCCCCCAGTCCATGACTCCCTTTTAAATTTATGTCGTTGGTCGTGAAACTCTTACCAATGCCATATCTTCACGGACACCTTTTAATTATGTCGCTCCCGTCAAGACATTCCAAGGGGTTATGTTAGGGCATCAACCTTCAGTCTGGGGAGTAGTCATGATGGGCATCAAATGGTGTGTCTGGATGCCAGAACACTGCCACACCTATCTTTGGTCTCTTATTATAGGGCATCTTGAGGGTGTGGAACCCCGAGGCATCCCACACTAAATGCATGGAAATATATTCCATTGGCATGTCTCTGATGTTTTCCTCAGATTCCCATGTTTAATAGAGGGTATTCTGCAAGTATAACTTCCAGCAATGACGGATCAGACTAATCGGAACACTGAATAGAGTGGATAAAATGGGTGCAACCCCTATTGGGTAAACTGATGTCGAGGAGTGAGCTAGTTTTATCCCACCAGGATGTGGCAGCCCAGGTAAGAATCAGGATAAATGATGGTTGATTGAATGGAGTGGATGGTGAATGGGATGGAACCATCACAAGGGAATATGTGATCTTGGGTTTGAGCCTTGAAGAGACTTCCTACGTATTCCCATGGAAGGGAATCAAAGTCCACATAGTTCAAGATGGTTGAAACGGCATACCGCAGGTTAAGGTGACAATGACTAACCGATGATTGGGGAACACAATGGCTTACCACTAGATGGCTCACAACGACTTAATACTGGATGGGTCCCAATGAATTACCGCTGGATGGGGGTTGGTCCTCATGGAATATTCCTACGTACCCTGCCTAGGAAACAATGATCAAAACCATATAGATCATATGGGATTGGGGTGGGTGGACCAATGTGAAGGAGGACCTTGGTCCTAGATGGATGGTGGGATTGAACCTCTGGAATATTCCTATATAACTTGCCTTAATAAGGATTAATGTCCTCGTAGTTCAGAATAGAGCGCAATGGCTTACCATTGACTGGGGAACAACGACATACGGCTGGCCGATGTCCACATTTTAATGTTATTCCGCATGGGGTTGAACGGATGTGAAGTGGTCAGGTTCGATAGGTTTTTGGTCTTGAGCCACATAGATGCCTCCTATTTACATTTCTATGGCAAGGACCAATTTACACGTAGTTCGGAAAAGGCCATGGGACTGACTTGATGATGGTCAGAAATAATGGTTTTTGGGCTTGAACCTCTGGGAGGCTTCCTACATACCCTTCCTTGGAAAGGATAAAAGTTTACATAGTTTGAGAATGGGGCTTGGTGCACCGATGAGATGGTTTTCGTGACCAATGGTTGTTGGTCGTAAACCTCTAGAAGGCTTCCTATGTACGTTTCCTTTGTAAGGATAGAAGTCCACATAGTTCGGGTTGGGGTTTGGTTCATCGATGTGAAGGTGGTCGAGACCAATGGTTTTAGGGTGTGAACCTCTAGGAGGCTTCCTACGTACCTTTCTGTAGAAAGGGTCAAAGACCACATTGTTCTGTTAGTTTGGGGTTACTCTATAAGAAGTCCTAGAGAGGGTGTCATGGTCGGTGCTTACTTTAAGCCCACACAAGTCATACATAGTGTCTGAAACTAGATGAAGTAGAGACCTGATGATCACATCACAAAAATAAAATCCATGGGAGTAGGAATGTGGCTTAAATGTGGTTAGCGGCCTAAAGAGGAATCATGGGCTTATGCTAGGTCAACAGCCTAGGGAGATGGATATTTGGACTTACTCAAGTTTGGGGGCCTAATGGTGACAAATCCCAATGGGTGAGGGACTTGGCACAGAAGATAGTAGGGTCTCAGTACTCATCCATTCCTTTGTTGGCCTTTGGCACCAAATAATAAATAAGGAGTAAGGGTAATACATCTTGAAAGAAAGGCCAGGGGCTTACACCGAGGTGGTTTCCCTTCCCTGCGGATAGTTGTTGCTCCATTAAAGAGGATATCCTTCTATGTGATGAATATTTCACTACCATTGAGACGATTAGTCATGTAGAATGTCCAAGGTGGGAAAACCAACATTGAATGCATGGGTTGAGGTCACAATTTAATTTCATGTGATGAAGATGATGGCACTTTGTAGTTTAACGTCCTGCATCTCGAATGAAATGGGTTCACTCTAAACCCCTAGGACATAAATAAATGAAATCATTTACACCTTGGTGAAGAGATGGGACCAACAAATCCATGACTGTGAGATGTTGAGAGGTGATCCCATTACGGGTCCATGTTAGTGTGTATATATGAAGAAGAAATAGCCTTTATAATGCCTTTGTGACAAAGCATGAGGCGAAGCAACGTAATGGAAAGCACTGCCCAAGGGAATTTTAAGTTACTTCATGAAAACCTATAGGGTTTCATGGGAAAACGAGTTGTAGGGAAAAGCAGTTCATAGGTAGAAGACATGTAGAGCACTAGTTCTCCATGTAATGGAGGGGCTTCATGAAGGGGTATTCTTCATGAATTAAAGTGGCCTAGCCTAGGAATAGAGTGTAGGTGCATATAAGAGGTGCTTAGAGAACTGTAAAGGCATTCACATGGTAATTCATTGCAAATCAAAGGTGCCTTGTGAAAAATGGGTTCGTGAAGCAATACACTACACAAATCATTGTGACCCTGCCTTAGCATGTGGGTCACGTGTTCATGGAGGTTGTTTCACAAAGCATTAACAATGCACAATGACATGAGTCCCCATGGGGATCCCCTTCCATCATGAAGGCCTGTGGGATTCACGAAAGGCATCCCTCTCAGAAGAGGGGTTAAAACAAGGCAAAGGGGGAGCTACTTCACAATGAAAAAGTACCTTGAGAAGCTCATGGTTCACATAGCAGAAAGTGCCTCGTGATTTGAGAGCAGAGAAGGTGAAAGGTCAGATGAGCCATCCTTTGGTCTTGGGGGGATCTTGAATTTATAGGGAATATGCGTCGTGAAGTAGAGCATGCTTGGTGCGAAGATTGATTTTTCTCTACGGCGAGCACACAAATGACAAATCATCTCGCGAAGTATCCCAACTCCATGCTCCACGGCGGCCACGAGGCCATGGGGCTTTGTGAATGGACATCATGATGCAGCTCTGGAGACCTTCCAATTTTCCTTCTTCTTCATAGTTTTTGGCACCAACAATAATATTAGATTATTAATATCAGATTTTTGTAACTCGTTAAATTTTTTTCATCAATACCTACAAATAAATAAAACATTAAAATGATCTCTATATTTAGTTCACTTATATGAAATTATTTTTAAAACAATTTTTGTTTTTTAGAGCCTCTCCTAGTATACGTATAAAATCCATCATCTCAATTTCCTCCCTAAAATATATTGAATTATCAGAATGCTTTAATATGTCACATAATATTCATTATATTGATGTCTTAGGGAATATATATGGCTGAAATCTACTATCTCCTCATCAAATATCAGAGAAAATGAAGCTTTATTGGAATTTATGATGCATTTAGTAGTCATTAAAAAGATTCTTCTGAGAATAATGCATGGATTATCCTTACCTTTTACTTATTCCATGTTAAAATGTAAAAGTTAGAAGGGAATGGGTAACCTAGTTAGTTATCAAGACATTCTCATGGAAAGAAACTAGATAGGTAGTGGCTATGTTGTCAGTTATTACAACCACACAAGTGGATTTTTATTTTTCCATATGAAAAGAATAATTTTTTTAATACGGAATTACACTAATTTAATCTCTGATATAATATGGCGCATTGAAAAATTGATATCAACAAAAGTGAAAGGAACAAAAAAATACCTATCTCATGAAACTTTTGGGGAATTTGAGGGATGAATAGAGAAGACAAATTATAAACATGTCAAACCACTTACTTCCCTTTAATATCCTTATACTGATGCACATGTAATTGATGAATATTTACATACATAGAATCAATTCAATAGATTCCATCAGAGGGATATTGATTTAATTTTTTTTTAAAATCTAGTATCTCTCTCAGAGGATATTTCTCTTTGGGTTCCATTTGTTATTTCATTCTCAATGTTAATGGAGGCAAGGGTTTTTGTGTATCCTACAAGGATTTCCATTTATATTTTGATGGTGATTTCCCTACCTCATCCTCATATTATTTCTCTAAGGTATTTTTTATTTTACTCTAGTTTCATTCTTACAGTTTCAATTAACATTGGTAATACTCCAATGTATTCAATTTTATTTACAATTGTAAATTTAATTGAAACAACATTTTCCTTATGGTTTGAAATTTTTTCAGCAAGAATGTTTTCAGATCCTTGTTTATCATTTTATTCAAGGTGACCATGAGTTGTCTGAATTATCCTGATAATTCACTTAATTATTAAACATTACTAGTGAGAGGGGTGTGCTGATTATTTTAAAATTCAATTACCCATATTAGCAAGTCTTTAATTTATGGTTATTTTGTTTTCCTTCTTTTAAAAAAATATAATGTAATAAATTTCATCACTAAAATAGATATAATAGAGAAGGTTGTTGAGAATCTTCTTGATATGGTGGTATTTTAGTCTATTATCTCCCAAATCTAAATTTTTTGTTGAGAAGTTATCTAAATACATTGATTCCATATGGTTGAATCTCAAATTACATTTGAAAATTGCATGACAACATTCATTTCCTTGAATGATATGGATTGTCTCAATAAAGAGATATTTAAAACAACACTGTTTGCAGACCCTAGAGGGTTTGATGGATGATGATTCATGTACATTGTTCACATCTAATTGTTACACAAGATAAATTAGTTCATAACTTTTATTTTGGAATAGGGGTGAGTTTGAGATTTTTACATCATCTAATACTCTAAATAATGTTCTTATACCAAACTGTTGAGAATCTGTTGAGAACATTTAAGAGAGTTATCTTTCCTCAGATTGTGAATTATCAATAATATATCCTCCTATGGAAGAATTAAGTAGGTTCTAGTCAATACCCATCACTCTATTGATGAAAAATACCATGAATTGTTTTCATTCATTTAGATGATGTGGGAATGATGTGGTTAGTTTCATCAACCTCTCCCATAATTCTTGAAGAGTTTCTCCAGTTACCTATTATAACTTATTAATTTCCTTCTGAATTTTAGTACTTCTTGACGGAAGAACAATTTTCTAAGGGATCATCTCCTGTAGCTACTCCCATGAGTTGACATTCCTATGATATGTATTGTAAATCCACTCATCCGCTGCTCCTTCTAGTGAGAATGGGAAAGGAATCTAGTTGATTTGATCATTAATGACTCCTCTAGTTCTAAAATACTAAAAAACTTCTTTAAATTCTCTTAAATTCATTTTTATGTCTTCAATAGATAGCCCATGAGATATACATGGTGCCCCAAAAATCCCAGTTTTTAGTTCAAATCCTTGTTGATCATTTAATTAAAATTTTTAGTTCAATTTATTGTAATTTGGTTCATGAATTTATCACAAATTATTATTCAATTGTTCTAAATTACACTCTATTTATTCACATTCAATTATATCTATTGAGTAAGATTTAACTAATGGTGGAGAGTCGGACAATTTAATAGTGAAAAACTAAATTTTCCCTTGTTATATGTTTCTAAATGTTCTGAGTCTTTCCAGCACAGTTCCCTTAACATTTGGACCAAAACCAACGAGTTTGTAAGAATATGATATAGTTATTTTGAGATATTTTTCTAAAAAAAATTAATCAAATCACTAAAATCCCATAAAATGGAACAATGTTTGATGACACCTATCATAGGGAATTTTGGAAATCTATATTTTATCCCAAGTATAATTTAGTAAAATTGGGACTCATATTGTGTTTAGAGAAGACATTATTGTGTATGTGTTTGAATCTTATTTTATGGGTTCTCATTTTACATATACATGTGGTGAATATGATTTTTTATATTCAATAATGGAAGTATTGGTAAAACCATGGATCATTCTCTCATTCACTAGTTGAATCATTAATCATTTGGTTTCTAACCACCCTCTCATCAATTGAATTTGAAATATTACACAAACCATGAATTTTCAGATCAGAGGAAGAAATAAATATTTCCCTTTATTTCCTACCCATCCCTAACTAGGTAGTTGGGTATATCCATTTACTCTTCGATTACCCCACAATCTGATATCATAGGTATTGAACATAATTTTTTGGCTACTATTCAATTCCTAGAAGAAGCATAAGAATATAAAATCTACAATCATAGGAATCCTATATTGATAAAAATTAAATTATTCATACGAGGTAGTGATAGAATTAAAATAAAATGACTAATCAATATGATAGGTGATGAAATTCTCATTGGATGAACCGCAATGGGTATAATGTTCAATTACAAGAATTTTACAAAAACAAATAAAATAAAACAAGTGTCATGGCTGATGGTGATTGAGATATCCCTTTCAAAAGATTGTTCTTATGCGTATATAATACTTGAGTCCCAAGGTATATGTGAGGGGGTAACATGTTTCATCATTGAAATATGGAATAGTTTCAAGTAGCAGGTTTACGTTAAGATCTATTGATGACATGTATCTAGAGGTAAGGGTCTGGATGACTTTTGTAAGGAATTGGTGATCATCTGAGATCTATCCCAATATCCCATAAGGTTGGGGTGACCTCATTATTCATATTAGTGAATAAAGAAAAAGGACATCAGTTACAAATTGTGGGTATTTCTATTTATAGAGTGCATGGGTAATATTATTTTACCTACAAGATATCATTTCAATCAGACTCTTCAAATCAGATTCTATTATCATTTGATGGAAAAATAAAAATGATTCTTTGATATTGGAACTATATCATCCTAGAAGAAAAAATTTTCATCCTTACCTCACACTTGAACCCTACACACATCATTAATACAATTTAATGGTGGAGGTAACATAATTGTTTTATGACAATCCATTGCTTCCATTAGGTTTTTAATGTGGTCTAGTCCATTTTTCTATGGAAATGGTTTTACAAGGAATCAAAATTCTATGTGATATATTGGAATTCAATAGATCATTCCAAGGATGTATGGGAAGGGAGGGTTCACCTTTAGCACTAACGGGAGGATCTTACCATGAGTCAGTGCAGAGCTCAAATTGGAGATGAGTAGTTCCATGATTAATATAATGTGGTGGATGATCTCCAATATAATCTCATATCTAGGGGTAAAATCATAAGGTGGAATCAACAAGGTAAATGTTTCCCTTTTTGTTCGCATGGTGATGTAATATTAGAGAGTAGAGAAAATCCAATGGATCACCATCAAGAATTAGTAAAGTGGTTATATATTTTTAGGGGAACCAGAGGATGGAGTTATATAATTGAATCTTAGAACGTAGTGTAATGACAGGGTTGGTGGTCCAATCATGACGTAAGTATTCATGCCATGAATTTCATGGTATGTGTGTTTACCCTAAGTTGGTGGGTGAAAAATAAGTGATCACGATAGCTATTCCTACCACGGGTATAGAGGCATGGATAATTAATTTTGTTTTTATGGTTAGTTGTTTTTACATTTGTGTAATTTTTGGATAGATTGATTGTGGATAGAACTCAAGATAGGTAGAATTTACATGATACTTTGTTTCAATAATGTTAGAAGGTGACTGTGAGTAGTGATTAATGATTAGCTGAAGGCATTGTCACGATCCCAACCATGTGACATCGGTATTATGAATGCCATCATTATATCAACGCCTACTATAAGAATTGTGACTGTGGACATCATGTTCACACCTACAATTTGTAAATTTCTTCCTTGAAAAAGTTCCCTTGTTTTATATTTGTTGTATTATATTCAACCATAAAAAGAATAAATTTCTTTATGTCTGACTCCACAATATTAGTCAAATTATGATCATGTTAAGAACATCATATTTAAATTCAATATTTAACTAAATTCTAATCTCATCATGTCAATAGAATCTACTATCATTATGGAAACTAAAAAAAATGTAGTTTATTTTTATAGAATAAAATTTTATAAATATTTAAAATTCGAATTCACCTCAACATGATCGACACTAAAAAATTGGGGATTTTTATGACTACATGTATTTCAATTAATTGTATACTCTCCTCAATAAAATCAAGTTACATTTGATATTATTTGTCACATAGAAAAATGTAAATAGTAATTTTTATATATTTTAAGTTTATAACCATTGCTTCTTATACCAAATCATTCAATATTTTATATATTTTCCAATAATTTTTTTCGTGATAACTTTCTACCTTGGTATAGACGTTAGTATTATTTTTGAGAGATTATACCTCATTTTATAAGATTTTAATATTATCAACATGAAAAAAATAATAGAAATGGTTTTACCTTATCTTATATTTAATAATGAAATTTATTTATTAAATTTATTTTTTACATGGAATTATCATAATATTTTTTAATAATTTTATTAATCATTTTTACGATTTCATATTCAACTTCCAAAATACTGTAGTAAATATTAAATCCTTCCAAAAAAATTCTAGTTTTGAATTCATATATAGGCTCAGTAGAATGAAAATATATTACCTGTGGTTCTTATATCATAGATAACATGTCAAAATTTTGATTTGTGATTTTGTCTTTATGATCAGATGTTGACTTTTCAATATTGTATTCTGATGAAATCCTACGAGCCTTTATACCTATTTTCTACCTTTAAATTTAAACATATAATATCTTTTTAATTTATATTTATCATACTTTTTTATCTTGAATCTAAGAGAATTCTATATTGATGTATATAATATTGGTACACTTATAAAAGCTAACATATTTAAAATTTGCATCAACTTTTTTTATTTACTGAAGGACTTCTTGAAACCAATTTTTTTCTTATAAAATCTTTTGATGGTGATAGCTACCATAGAAAATTAACCATTTGAATGAAATCTATATGTTTTTTATTAACTCGATGGGTTAGATAGTGATAATGACATTTAATATTTTTTCATCCTTTTAGGTGGGGACATACAAAGAAGTATGTTCCTTCTTAAATAACTTATGTTCACCAGATTTAGCACCCATTTCATCTCCCATTGCAGCTCCATATATCATAATATTACTAATGAGGTCCTTTATTTTTATATACATTATAGGATTTTAATATATTATAATACCTTATATAAAAATATATATTTATAGAAGTACTCTATGTACTTTAATATAGTCGTATTGTTCTTTAAATGTGTTATAATATATGTAACACTATTTATTATTTTTGTATGTCATCAATTAATTTGGATAATGTTTTCTGTAAATATCATTCCAAATGTGTCAAAAATAAACATGGTCATATTTTATCATAATTTAATAAACATTACAATTCACCCATAATATACTGATTTAGTTTCCCACATCTGATGAGTCGTAGGAAAATGAGATATTGAATTCATCTAGACCAATTAAAAATATAATATAATTCCAGGATTTATTGGTTCAATAATATTGAGATTCATTATCGAAAAACCATAACTCAAGTCTACTAGTAGGAAACATATAAGGTTTAATCAATTGGATATATATGTAGAAGAATAGATTCTTGAGATATATAAATAATTTGGTCATGAAGTTATAACAGTTTTCTCTATTGATAAATGGTTCTCTTATTATATACATCTCTTCTTTCATGTCATAAATTATAAATGTACAGAAAGATATTTATAAATCCACTAAACTAATAATGAGAACTCCAAGTCTCTACTTTTATATGAAATAATGTACCAAATTATCATGGATAATTGATCAAAAGGGGCTGTATTGATTTCTAAAATTAGAATCCCACATTTTGATAACTAACTTTGAGGTATTAGAAACCATTATATAGTAGATGATAAATAAAAAAATGAAATAAACAACTGATATTTTATTGTTTTTTAGGGAATAAATATCCCTAAGTCTACTTCGTTGACACTCTCTTTAAATGATTGCTAATTTTAAAATAATTATTCCTTTCAGTAGGGACTTTCCAAAATTAGTGCATGCAGTCATCACTTTTTATAAAATTGTAGATTCAAATTTTACTGGTTTCTTGTTGTGGGACATACAAATAACCTTCAACCTCACTCAATATATTGAGTGTTCACAAACAAAAGTAAGACGAAATATGGGAATTGATATTCATATTATGTTAATAGTTTCAAGAATTAATTATAAAAAGAGAATTATCTCAAGAGTATAAATAGATTAATCATAGTATATTTAGAAAGATCCTCTGAAAACAAAATAGGTTTCTTTTATTCACAAGACAATAAGATATACTAAAGAATTCTTATTTTTTTAGAGGATATAGTTTATTGAAGTTCATGGAAGAAGAAAATGTATATTTTTTGAGTGCCTGATTTCAATGCATTCATAATCTCCCTATATGAATTCGATTTTCCTTCACCTTAAATATCATCATATGAATAACATATTTTGAGGTTCACATTTTAATACTTTTTAGAAAAGAAAAACATTGTTGAATAATATTCCCAGAAATTTATAAAATAATGAATGGACGAATAAATGAGAAATTAATTTATCGATTATTATAATGTAATGATACATTGAGTAGTCCGATAAACCTTATTTATTCTACTCTTACTCTATATCTAGTAATACAACACATTTTTTATGTAAACAACATCAATGGTAGTATATACCTTTAGTTATAGCATCAAATATGCAAAAAAACTATATGTAGCCAAAATATATTTAGCAAAACTTTTGTAGTTGAAATATCAATAGAACCAAGTACAAATTATGCAATCTTTCTATATGACCAATTTTTCATAGTAAATATATACATATATCCAAATCCTATATGTAACTATTCATGGATAGCCAAAAAAACCATGCATCCAAAATAATCACATAAGTGGTTTTATTTATCAAAAATCATCTCATATCTAATTAACAATATCATAAATAATTACATTTCTTAATGTTCAATGGAAGACTCTTCATAACCAAATTTTCCAAATTACCAATTATGTGAACGTGATCTGACCACGTAAATGATTTCACAAAAAAAACATTCTGTGTAGAAAAAATTTAATAGTTTAGGTAATAATTTAGGGGATTTTATTTGGCATATTTTAATGTACTAATGATTTAACATAGTATTTTTTTCATATATGAGTAAAAATATGTAGACACTTATGTATGTGATTTTCACATAGCCAAAACGTTCCATATAAGGTAAGTTTTCCATACCTGAGAAAAAGAAATTAATTTCATAAATAACATCATATAATAAAATTATTTTTATAATCCATCAACAAACATAAAAATGAGATTTATTTGAACCATGGGACAAGGTTTTTGTGAGCATCAAAACATGAAATATGTGATATTTTAGAACAAAATTAGTAGTCCAAAGTTGCATCATTGTAGATGAACCCAATAACCAATTTAACACATTGGGATAGCTTGATTCTTTCTACTTGTTGGAAACAACATGAGGTCTTATTAAGCCCCACACCATGATACTTTTTCCCATTGATTCAAACTAGCACAAAAGTGCATTGTTATTCATGTGCGGAGAATCACTAATGAAATTTAGACCATCAAACAGAAACATACTACTCTACTAGATTTAATTCTAGAAAAACCCACATGAATGATGTTTATGAAATTATAATTCTGAACACAACATCTATAAAATATGTGCTAATTCTCTCCAATAACTCAATTGAGTCTTTCAGCAGTGACTCCTTAGAGTCGAAAATCTCTTTCAATGTATTCAAGAAGAATAAAAGGATGTCTCCTCAAATTATTCTTGGAATATGTGTGTATTTATATCATGGGGTGATTCTATGAATAGATTAATTTTTTTCTGTCAATTATATTATGTGAATGTGTTTGAGACAATCTATAGTAATGTGATGGATGAATGGATGATCATTTTATTCCCATTTTTGGGATATTATCAACTCTTTTCTACTTCATTTGATTATTAATTTAATTTAGTTTTCTTGATTTAGAATATAATATCATTATATCTTATAATATTGATAATTACCATCATCCATGATATGAATGTAATATATAATGTTCATGATAATGGTGTTTTTACCTTAGAAGAAATATCAATAGAGGTCTCATGGTGCTGTTGAGTCTCTGCTATGTTAATCCTTTTTGTTTTTGAATCCATTTTTATAGGGTTGTGTATTTTCTCGAGAATTATGAATAGAATTATGAAATCACCTTGGAAACTATTATAACCTCATTCTAATATCAACTAAATAAATTCCCCTCTATTATCACTATCTATATTTTAAACGACTTTAGTTTTTTGGATCTATGGAAAAATGATGTATGATTGGGAATGGGTGAGAATTGGTTGATTATTTATGGATTTGGAATGTCCACACATGAAATTGCGGTAGAGGTTAGATGTGATGTTTTTACGATATTTGTGAAATTGAAAAGATAAAGCTTAAAAATTAATTTTTTATTTGTGTTCTATGAATGCTATTGAGTTGATTATCAAAAAGTCATTAAAATCAATTTTGACATTAAATGAACCTATTTTGTAACGAATGACTAGAAGATTTTCCACATAACACCTTCATTTATATTTAATGAGGTATTTTATTTATCATTAAATCCCAATAAAAACAACGCATTTATACATTAATTTTAATTATGAAATATTAATAAAAATTAAATATAATATGTGACTAAGATTAGTAATCAATTGAATAAAAACTCTTTGTTCTGGACACTTTTCAATCATCAAGACAATATTATAGGTTAATAAAATTTACTTTAATAGCATCCAAATGTTTCCATGTGATCATAGATCTAGAAATTATATGTATTATTTTCTAAACCATAAATAGAATACATAATATTATATAATTTTTCAAATTGGACTAATGTTATTACATAATATTATTTTGGACACAAAATGTGATTTTTATGGTATTGGTGATTTATAAAATTAGGCTTGGGGAGATGTGTAATATATTTTATCAATTAGGATGAATATTTATAATATTATGGATGTTGTAAAACAAATTTAGAGTTCACTACAAGAATAACATTTTATAACTACGTGTAATGAATAATTTTATATTTAAAAGGATCTATAAAATACATAATTTTATGGAATATTAAAATTATAGAGAATATCGTGTGTAAGATAAATTATTAAGGAGGAATTTGATATATTTTTTTTTAAACTTTAATAAATATGGATGAAGGAAATACATAATATATGATTCTACAGTGTTCAACATGTGTCAAATTTTGGGAATTTACCAAAATTTGATATGGGTACAAACTCATCATGTTATAACTAGTCATTCCTAGTGGAACATAAAATAAAAAATTCATAAAATTAAAGAGGGAATCAACTAAAAAAATCTATATTTTGGAAAAATGTTTAATAGCATCAAAAATTAATACATGTTGTGTTCATAAGATAGTAGAATTAGGAGATAGTGAACACATGATGGAATTGAAGGAATAATAAAATTTGATATCCCACTAGATGAAATCTAGACCCTCATGTATGACATGTGGATGCAATCAAAGGAATAACGGATTGTATTATATCGCTATGATAATTTCCAAGATAATAGATAATATTTAAACAGTACATAAAAATACTTTTCACATCCCCCTATTGTAAATGAATTTTTACCTTTATAATATTCAATTATTTATTGATTTAGATTTCAATAATTTATGAAATGTTGAAATAATTCAGTGTTCTATAATATGTTTTGTTATAATCTTATCCTTATATATTTATGTTTCTCCACTTCATTAACCTAACATTGATCTCATACATCACGATTACATAGAAAAAACCCACAGTAATTGGTTAAATGGATGTAAAAATTGTCCTAACTAAATTTCTATAATTCAATTCCAATGTCTGTATCACTGATTCTGGTGTGATTGTGTCGGTGAGAGGTTATTATGGTTATTTACCCTAAATTTTACATCATTACTACTATATCACTTATGAAGTTGATCTTAAAAGTATCCCTCTAATATAATCCCAATTTATACAATTTACTTTTTTTCATTCGAGTTGATGAATGGTCTTCCGTTTTGGCTAGTTTGTGAGTCGGATCGCAAGCTTCATTTAGCAGTGCCCTTTCCCACTCACTAAATGGGATGAACATATTTTTGATCCATGTGAGGATCCGTGGTAATATTGGTATTCTTAATAATAATAAAAAAGTGAGGGATATGTATATAAATGGTATTGAGTCTACTTGTTGGATAATGTAATTTAGAGAAAATATAAATAATGATATAACCCATTTTAATTCAAAATGGTACCATATAATTTTTATACTAACTTTGGTGTGTTTTTTCTTTCATTTATTAAGTTTTGAAAATTAATAACCACATATCATAAATTTTTTCTAATTAAAACATAAATAAATAAATAAAAATTTAGTTAAATTCAATAATACTTTTTGTGCAAGGTATAGCTCATTGGGATAAAACCCTATGGTCAACTTTTTGTTGAATATAGGGTATTTTAAATTCAGTTATCACATCCCCCTATAGTGATGTTGTTTTTATTTACCATGATTCAATTTGGTATCCTATCCTTTGAAATTCCTAGAAATATAAATTCATTACTGTATCTAGGTGGGTAGTGGTCTCATCTTCTATGAATGTTAATTCATTATAATTTTTAACAAAAAATCATTATCACTCACCATCCTAATGATTTCTACTAGATATTTTAGGTTCTTTTGTAACAAATCCATTTATAAAAATTTTCTCATCATCCATATTAGGTATAATTGTTGTTTTTGGGTTTTGAACTAATAATTGTTCAACTTTAATACCAAAAACACATTAATTTATACATTACTTATTCAGCAATATATATGTTTCAGACGTAAATAATTTTGTATCTAAAGGATTTTAGAAATAATATACCATATTATCCATAGGTAAACAAAAAAATAAGAATTTTTTAAATTTGGTTTTATGTTTTCAAGAAAAGAAATGTCACATGTTTTATTCATATCCCCAAAATCCTCATAAACGACATGAGGTTATGTTTTTTAGTCCATATCTCATAGCATGTTTTTATAACTATTTTTTATTGAAATGTTAAGTGGGAATGTAAAAATTTATAATGAATACACCAAGATTTATATTGGAAGGTCACACTAGCTCAACATTGGATATACCATCTTTTTTAATGTACGATTACCATTTCAGACACACTATAAAATTATTGTCTTTAAGGAGGAGGGAGTTATGAAAATTTTATATAATCTCTCAGATGATTAGTAAATTCCTAGATAATGTATTCACTACCTCAATATGATTAATGAATCTTAATAATTTCACAGTTGATTTTATACTTAAATTTTGATCACCTCGAAATGTTCCATGGTTCCAAACATATTAGTCATAAGAAACACATAACTATACATAATAATATAATTAGTATAGGATATGAAGTTCTTATTCCCAAAAATTTCATGAGTACTCATTGGTCCAAAAAAATCACTATGTATATGATCCAACAGTTCACTAGCTCTCTCAAAAAATCAACTAAAATTTGTTTTATATAATTTTTTAAAACAAATAATATTCAAAATTATCTAAATATTCATAACAATGTGATCCCAAAAATCTATATCTATAGAGTAATTTGGAAATATTATCATTTATATATCCATGGTGATAAATAAAAATGTATGTGTTGATAGAACCATCTATTAAAATTTTATCTTGGATAATATATATAGGATTATCCTTCTCTAGAATATATAAACCGTTCACCATACTCCCAGTTGCATAAAAAAATCCACTCTTATATGTTGAATAATGATTACTCTCAATATTGAATAAAAATTCCATCTATTCTATCATCATATTTATTTTAAATTCATATATTCTTATGAATCTTAATAATAGTTTTCTAATTAAAAAACCAATCCAACAGCATGAACCACCATGAAACTAACATAAAATCATGGTTATCTATCCACATTTTCTTATAGAATTTTCATTTATGATATAAGGCCTCAACTCTGTTAAATTAGGATTATTGTTCTGGTCCACTGACATAGTTTTTTGATACCATTATAGTAGGTGGTTATGATTGAGGTATAGTCATAGTTTTGGAAAATCATAATGGAATTATAGATCTATGGTCATGAGTTTCTAGGACTACAACCATAGTTCATCTTAAAGCCATGGTTTTAGAAAATCATGATCATTGTCCATATTTTTAAGAATATATTTATATTTTAGTAATGATTTTAAAAATTAAATACTATTTATCTAATATATATATATATATATGTATGATATAAATACAAATATTTTAATAAAAAATATTTTTTATCCTTGTGGTTAAGATGTTACTATAATAGTAAATTAATTCATGGTTAAATAACCAATTCAATATTTTTTTTCATAATTATTAAACACATATAACCATTGTTTTAAAACTGTAAAAATCGGTAAATGACTATGATTGTAGGCATTTATTCTCATTGTTTGAAATATATTTCTATATGTCTTTGTATGAAATAGTAGATTTAAAACCATGGTTACATAGTACAAGAAAAAGATGAAATTTTCAAACATATTATTTTGTAATCCAATGTTCTAAATCCCACCATAATGTAATTTAATGGGATATTGTGAAATTTTGAAATTTTAGTACAATTTTTGTCTTCATTGAAAAAAATGCCATATTTTTGAGTTTTATTTATTTTTTACATTTTTATATTTTTCATAAAAAATATTATTAAAACTAATTTAAATTTTAAAATTCAATTTTTTAGGCTTTGATGAATATTGGTGTTCATTTTAATCAAGGTGACAAACATCTAAATCTATCATCATGAGGCCCAAACCTGAATCACAATCCTTGCCTCAGACTGTATTCACAATGTGGATTAAATTTAAAGATGGGACCATATCTCACAAAGGGAAAACCCATTTGATATGAAATTATAGAAGGAGATAGGGATGAATTCTAGGAACATGTTATTTAGCAATGAAAACAACGGTTTCTAGATTCTTAAAATTCATGAATTCAATTGTACATGGAGCCTTGGAATTCAAAAAGTCACCCAGAAAGAATAAATTTTAGAGTAAAATATTCATAACTCATTTAAATAGTGTTAAATCAAGATGAAAGTTTGAGAGTACATGATAAATACATAGAAAAAAAATTAAAAAAGTTCCATTTTAAAATTATATTATTTATGAGTTATAAAAAGTGGAAACATCTTAAAGGAAAAATTATAGCCAATATTTTCGACACCTATCTCTATAAAAATGTATCTCCCCCAAATTTTACGAGGATGGAAGCGTGAGATAAACATTTTTTAGAAAAATTTAACAGATTATATAGTATATTACGTTCTAAAATAGTAGTATAATTTTAATATATTATTTCTTATTGATTTCATTATTCTATCATTTCTTTTTTTTGTTCTCCATCCATCCTCCCATATCAACTACACTAAATATGGAGAACTAACATTGGTGTTTGTTAGAATGAGGGAATTGTGGTTTTATTAAGTATTATTTTGATTCATTTCCAATCTATTTATCCATTGTTTTGAATTAGTTGAGGCTTATACGATTTATAGTGATCATTCATCCCATTTTCTCAATCATCGTGATCTACTTACCATTTATAATTCATCATTCCCTTCACTAATTGTGTCATGAATATGGTGGATCATATATGGACCCATATTTTTCATATATTATTATTTAATTATTTTAAAGAAAAAAACATAACAAAGGTTATTATCATACATCAAAACAAAAAATTCACCAGCAATGTCGATATATCTGGTAACACGGCTATAGTTTTTTCAAGAAACTTTTGGTTGAGATAACTAACATACCCGAGTAGAGGGTGGATTCTCGTGATAATGATGATAGATTTATGTAGTGTATTCCTAGGCTTATTGAGGAAAGGGATGACAAAATAATGTAGGAATTTCCTGCAAAGGGGGAAATGAAGGGAGCTATTCTGAACTTGAAAGAGGATATTGAACGTGGAATGGATGGATTCCCGGGTTATTTTAATGTGGATGTTTCCAAGATCATTATGACTCGTGTGAATGAAGTAGTGAGGTATTGTTTCATGAACTGTCCCCTAGGGCCCAAGCCGTGACTACCCCAAGCCCGCCTTCCATAGGCTAGGGGCTGGCGACTAGCTTCGATAGGCGTATTCCCTAAAACTGGGATGGCATTGCCTTTATTTCCTGTAAACACACACAACCAAGCACACAGAAAGATAAGAACACATGTAAACTATATAGTAAAAATATTTTGTACAAAAAAGGGGCTAGAATACAAGCCCAACTGGAAATGTACAATAAAACAAAAAAGTAAATGTAAACTGAATCATCTCATGTGAACTCCAGCAATGTATCCTAACTGAAGGGTTGGTATAGCTCTCGAACGGACTTCTCTACGGTACACCTCGTCTATTGTACACCTCTGATATACCTTCCTGTCCTTTTTCTCTCGTCCTTAGTCAGAAATCTCTATCATCGACACCAAAAACAAAAAGGTGCAGGCGTAGCCCGTGTAGGGGTGAGTATAACATTACTCAGTTGAGACCCCGAGACCTCCGATGGTCTCTCAAAATACACAAAGGATATACTAAAAGAATAGAAAAAATAGTGATCCCTACTTAGGTATATTCCCATATATATACCTAGATTATAAAATATATTCATCTCATTCATGAAGAAACAAACGGCCCAACTTATTAGCTCTATGATCAACTGATCCACGAAGGAAAGAATTCCACAAAGGTAACACCACAAAGGTAAGTATCACAAAGGTAACACCACACAGAAAAATACCACAAAGGTATAACCACAAAGGAAAGTACCAAAATAGTTTTCCACACAGAATAATAACACAAAGGCACCCACATGATGGAATGTACCACATAGTTACACCACACTGAAGAATACCACAATGTTATCCCCACGAAGGTATGTACCACACAGGTTCGCCACACAGAAGAACATTACAATGGTATCACCATGAAGGAAAGAACCACACTAGTATTCAACAAAGAAGAATACCAAAAAGGTATCACCATAAAGGTATGTACCATACATGTACGCTAAATAGAATAATATCACAAAGGTTTCACTATGAAGGAAAGTACCACATAGGTACGCCACATAGAAGAATATCACAGAGGATTAACCACGAAGGAATGCTCCAAAAGGTACTCCCCACAGAAGAATACCACAAGGTATCACCATGAAGGTTAGGACTCAGCTCACACCAGGTATAACTTATGTATCGTGGTTTAGATGATAAGATGTAACTACCGTATCACCATAATTTGTTAAGAGGCAGACCCACGTAGGATCCTAAATCATCAGACCCATGTAGGATCCTAAATTATTAGAACCCCATTAGAGCCTAGTACATCGTCAAACCCACAGAGGATACTATTACATAATCACACCCGCATAGGATCCTAGTACATCATCAGACCCACAAAGAATCCTAGTACATCGTCAAACCCACACAGGATCCTAGTACATCATCAAACCCACCCCGGATCCTATTACATCATCAGATTCAGACAGGATCCTAGTACATTAGACCCACAAAGGATCCTAGAGTAGTCCCACATGGATTCCTAGAGTGTATCCATGTGGGAACCTCAATCATAGACCCACGAAGGATCCTACGGCAAAGAACCATATGGGATCCCTTTCTCATGTTATAGCTAGCTATAGGGTTCCCGCACTAAGCTTGCTTGATTCTAGGTGGGTCTAATCCTCAAGCCACAGGTCGATACTCCAACAACCATGAAGTCCAAGGAAGACGTATCCTAATGGTCCAACATGAAAAAGGGTATCAATCAGACACCAGGTCTACAAGTTATTGGCCTTTTAGTCCCGAGGGCCCCGTTTGATTCATGTTCCATCCAACCTGCCTATACCCATAACATTTTCCAAAACTCATGTGGTTTCTACCAAAAGGAACGTATCGATCCAAGTATTCCAGTGCTGCAGATGGCTCGTCAAATGGATGCATGAAGCTCAAGATATGGCCAAAAGAGTGAAAATGGGTTGACGTTCATCTGGGTCCGGTCCGACCCGGTCGGACCAACCTGACCTGGCCTGACCAAGCCCATCGACGCTGCCCGGCCTACCGGTGCGGTGCGGTGGCCCACAGAGCGGGGTGGCCCACGGTTTGGCGGACCGTAGTGTGGGGCGACCCCTAGTGTGGCGGCCCACTATAGTGCATGGCGTGGTCATGCGTCGTGCCCTATCGGATGGCCGACATCGATCCGTCCACGCCTTGCCTCACCGACGTGGCTAAAGGATGCGACTGTTTTCCACCGGGTGGCGCAGACACGCGCCCCCTCCCCTTAGAACGGCCATCTTCCACTCCTTCGTGCAGCCGGCCGCCGCCCTAGTTCAACCACACCGACCTACTCCATCTCTAAGAACACATCAATAACCACAATGATTTGTAGAGAGGTCAGGGCGTGTTCGTTTGGCCCGCACCCTCCGTGTTAAGGCTGTAGAAAGTGGCTCAATAATTCATGAATCATGAATAATGTCAATAAAATGTAAGGGTGCATACAAAACAACAAACCCTACAAGATACCACGCAACGTCCTACCTCAATGATGATAGAATTTTGGGTAAAACCATTAGTCGTTTGACCACATTTTTCATATAAATTCATGAACATGGAAGTGGAAATAAAAAAAACAAAAAAAAACCCCTACCACATGTTTGTTGGAGAGTTTCCGTGTTTGAGGATGTGTCGGCATTCGTCATCCCCTGCAACTAGCCTCCAATGATGTCGTTCATTTGTCGATCTCTGGTTCAGGGTTTTGGGGTCGTTCATCACCTCCTAATGGTACCAGCTCCATCCACCAATGGTTTGGCATCACTTCACATTGTTAGCACTTCATTGCTTGGCGAAGTAGTGATGACACATCTCCCCAAACTCCATATAAGTTGCATAGGGGAAGGGTGTTCAACGTTCGTGAGATTAATGGAGATCGAATAATTCAAAACCTTCCTAATTCCCTAATGGTGTGGTTATATAGTATTTAATGGTGAAGCCCTTTATTGACATGACATGTCATTGGTCCCACCTTACTTCTCATCCATTGTAAAAATTGAATAAAAATATAACAATAATGTTATTTTATTTATTCTATTAAAAGTTCCAAAAACTAAATATTTCACTAATCCTTCTACAGCTGATGTGAATGTATCATTAAGAGAATATTTGTGCTGTGAGTTCAACGATGTCCTTAGATTTCAATTCCAAGAACCGGTTCAGAAGTTAAAAAATTCCTCTTGCGTGTTTACTGAATGTACTCGAATAATGTTCCGAAAAATAATTGCACTCACCCTTAACCCGCGTCGGTTGAGGTTAGGCTCCACCTAAGTGAAACATTACCAAATGAACTCAATGAAACTTTGATATTTCCAATTCGAGTTACCATATAAAAGTCTTGGATTTACAATAAAATAATTGTCACTCAATTATTTTATTTACGGCCAAAAACTAACATTCACATGGGGATCACAACAACCAATGTTAGTAACTGGATAAAGGGAGTATACCCTCAAGAGATCAGTGGGGATCTTGGATTTTCAATACATGTTACCGTATGTGAGTTATAAGAATTTGAAAAATAAAATAATATATTTAATTATTTTATTCACGATTATTCCATTTTTTGTTTTTCTCACAGGAGGCTCGCACCGACTGAACTTAAGTCGCAACTAGGGTAAACATGCCATACTGAATGCAACGATGCACTTATATTTTTTATAGGAGCTATCGTTTAACATTTATTCAACTTTTTCAGGAAAATTACTTACACACGCTAATTAAAACATAATCAAATTTTGACAGATCACTTAGGGATCTCCGGGCCTCAGAATTGCACGCCGTAATATTTTCGCGGTCTCGAAATAATTACATATAATTAAACAAATATATAGAATTTATGAGAAATTACAATATCCCCACCTTAGGTATTTATGTCAACGAAACCCACAATAATGGAAAAATATCCAAAAGTGGGTACTAAGCACAAATCAGAGCGTCACACTCCCATGTTATCTCCTGGAGTTCTTGTGATGCTAGCATATGCGCACTGAAGGTATCAAAAACCCATGAAGATCCTGCTCCTTTCGATCCTCTATCACCATTGGAACCTCTGATAACATCGCCTCATCATCGATGTCCAACTCACTGTGGTTGATGACGTGAGATGGTTCATACAAGTATCTTTTCAGCCGGGATATGTGGAAAATTTTGTGCACATGGTGCAACTGAGGTAGAAGAGATTAGCAGTAAGAAACCTCACCAACTCTACTGAGGACCTGAAAGGGACCGATGAACCTCATAGATAACTTGTTTCCATAGCCAAATCTCTGAAAACCTCGTTGGGGTGATATACATAGGAATACATGGTCCCCCTCCTAGAAATCCAAGGGTTTCCATATCTTGTCGGCATAAGACTTCTTCAAACTCTGTGAAATCTTCACATGCTGACAAGTGAGAAATCATGATACAAACTCTATCACTTCTATATTCATCTCTAGCCACCAGTACAGACAATGTAGGTCCTGGTATATTTTCACCACAACAGGATGTACCACCAGAGGGGACATATGGAACTCCCCCATCACCACCTCCAAAAGCAACAACGGTACCATGGTACATCCTCTGAAGTGGAAGACATTCTCCACACCTTCAGAAAATCCATCATTTTCCTACCCTAAGGATATCTGAGCACGTCGAGCCTCCTAGTCAATTCCCCCCAAGTTTCACCTACCTAAATCGCTGAAGGTGTGGGGGAGTGATTGTCATTGACTGAAGATAAGATGCCCCATCTCGGTCCACATTGGATATCCGCAAAGAGGGTATCTTCTCTATCACCTCACTCAGCAGCGGCAAGCCAGAACTCTTGTTGACAGCATATGCTACCACATTCCCCTTCCCAGGAGTATAGATTATCTCAAATTCATAATCATGGATGAACTATAGCCACACCTTTGGGAACTGAAAACTCGAAACTCCTACTTCCACGAGGGTAAGGTTGGCCAACTCAAGATTGATCAGTTTCACCCTCCTATTCATGAGGTTATCCTATGCTTCTGGGGTTTCCATTTTCACCGACTAAGGAAAACCACATCCCAATGTTGTCGAAAAACCACAACATTTTTTTCCTAATACAGTCAATCTGAGTATGAACTGTTGATGTCTAGTCCATACCCAAACTAACATCGTAAAGCCTCAATGCTTCCACCAAGAGGTTGCAACCGTAACACTAACCTCAAGGGTCAGATAACACCATCGTCATATGTGTGATTTCTGAATTTCCTCTCAAATGTATCTCCAGACGTGAGGGTCAAGTCCACTACTTAACCAGAAACTGTAGGTCATGAACATGATTCATGGAAAGATGAAATGATTGGAACCTATGTCTATATATACATTAGCTAGTTGTAGAAATAGTACATACCTCAAATCATTCCTAGAGCACTTGGGTCGCACACTTTAACAGCATGCAGCTACTCTAATCTCATGTCCACCACCTCCCTGATCCTGGTGGGTTCCACAAAGAGGGGGTTGGTTGTAACATGTCGAAAAGTACACCAACTCATGATGATATCCTAGCTCTGCTTCCATGACTACTGCCCTAAAGATTCATCTTTCCCTAATAATTTTTCTTCCCGAAACATATTACCTGCCCAACTCACTAAGGCTGACGCCAGTTTCCTACTTTCCCACTACTAACATTCATTGGTTGTATCTGCTTAGCCAAAGAACATTCAACCACAATGTTACTCTCTAGCACCCAAAAATTAGTAGGAATGCATAAAGGAATAGTGCTAGCTCGGACGTCCGTAAACACACAGATCTCGAATGTACGAGCACCAATGCATTGATTGTATCATATTCATCGAGTACCAAGAGTGATCTGTACACCTTGATGAATACTCAGCTACCGACATGTCGTCCTGCCGAAGCTGTAGAATATCTAGAGAACTCTTATCCAGCTTCTCATGCCAGTACTCATCCTCCTGTTAGTCGTGCTCACCTCTGAACCTGAGGTGTATCTAATGTTGAATCACATGTAAGAAACGAAGCCTATATGTTTCCTTTACCGGTACTACCAGTTGTAATAGCTAACCAACAGGTTGTGATATAGATGACACACAATCACAATGTATAATCTCGGGTAATGGTCCACGTACGGATGCCTCATCACAATGCAGACCTTCCTCATGGTCACCCACTGAAAGAGACTAGTTTCTAAGATCATCATCTACTATAATGGTGTCTCAACGAAGAATAAAACTCTAGGAATCACCTCCAGCTATCCCTAAACTTTGTGGGAATCTGTCTCACCTAGAAACCTCAGAGGCCTCTACCGCTGGAACTCATATAACGCGCTAAGTCGGTGTGCACTATCCGCCAGTGTGGTTGGTGGAAACCGCTTCCCAATGGATGGTGGTGATACTGGTACACCACTTGAAGGTGCCAACATAGTAAGGGGGCGCTGCACCGGAGCCTCGTCGCTCGGTGGATGCTATCATGTAATCTCTCAGGATTCTTAGCTGGCTATCTATGCAGCGACATCTAGATAAGGAACAGTTGTACCACAATCATTATGTTTTACCTGGTTAACTGAATCAAGGAAATTGAAAGTAAATCTTTTAAAAAACACCCACAATCAGTGTTTTCACGTGCTGAGTCGGGAATACGTATTCAGGGTTATATTTTATGGATACATCGGTCGTTGCACCAACACTGGATTCCCCAAACTAAAAACCACACTCATATAAAATGACACTATTTCCAAACAGAAAATATCAGATTGCTAGTTCTACTTTAGAACCAACTCCTCTGATACCAATTTTTCATGACCCATCCCCCGGGGCCCGTGTCGTGACTACCCCATGCCCGCCTTCCATTGGCTAGGGGCTGGTGACTTGCACCGAAAGTCATATTCCCTAAAACTGGGAAGGAATTGATTTTATTTCTTGTAAACACACAAAACCAAGCACACAATAAGATACTAACACATGTAAACTATATCGTAAAAAGAGAGTGTACAAAAAAGAAAACGGGGACAGGATACAAGCCCAACTGAAATGTACAAGAAAACTAAAAAGTAAAAGTAAAATGAAACAGCTCATGTGAACTCCCGCTAAGGATCCTAACTGAAGGGTATGTATAGATCTCGAAAAACCGTTTCTACGGTATGCCTCATCTAATTTCCACCTCCGAGCTACCTCCAATCCTGGTAATCTTGTCTTTAGTCAGTGTTTTCCATCGTCTGGACCAAACACAACAAGGTGTGGGCATAACCCGTATTGCGGTGAGTATAACGATACACAGTACGGACCCCAAGACCCCCAAAGGTCTCTCAAAATCCACAAAGGATAAACTAAAAACATGGAAACAAAATTTAACCCTTCTTAGGAATATTATAATTCATATACCTTGGTAATCAAGAATACCAATCTCATTCACAAGGAAACCCAAGGCCCATCTTATTAGCTCAAAGTTCAACTGTTCCACGGTGGAAAAATACCATGATGGTTACACCACAAAGGTATGTACCACAAAGTAACTCTACGTAGAAGAATACAACAAAGGTATCACCACGAAATAATGTACCACACCAGATCGCCACACAGAAGAATACTTCAATGGTATCACCATGATGGAAAGTACCACAGAGGTACGCCACACAGTAGAATACCACAATGGTACCACCACAATGGTTAGTACCACATAGTTATTCCATATAGAAGAATACCATAAAGGAATCACCATGAAGGAACGTACCACACAAGTATGCCACATAGAAAAATACCGCGAAGGTATCACCATAAAGGTAAGTACCACACAGGTACACCGCATAGATGAATACCGCAAAGGTGTCACCATGAAGGAAAGAACCACACAGGTATGCCACACTGAGGAATACCACAAAGGTTTCACCATGAAGGAATGTTCCACAACGTTAGGACACACATAATAATACCACAAGGTATCACCACAATGGTAAGGACCAAACTCACACCAGGTATAAATTAGGTATGGTAGTAAATATGATTAGATGTACCTACAAAATCATCTTACTTTATTAAGAGGTAGAAACATATATGGTCCTAAATCATCATACCCATGAAGGATCCTAAATCATTAGACCCAAAGATGATCCTAATACATCATCATATCCACAAAAGATCTTAGTATGTCATCAGACCCACACAGGATCCTAGTACATCATCAGACCTACACAGGATCCTGGTACATGATCAAACCCACACAGGATCCTAGTACGTCATCAAACCCACACACGATCCTTTTACAACGGGACCACGAATGATCCTAAAGTAGTCCACCATGGATTCCTAGAGAGATTCCATGTGGGGAATTCAATCAAAAACCCATGAAGGATCCCAAAGCATAGACCCACATAGGATCCCTTTATCATGTTACAACCAGCTATAGGGTTCCCGCACTAAGCTTGCTTGATTCCTGAAGGGTCTGCTCCCCAAGACATAGGAAGAAACTCCAACTTCAATGAAGTCCCACGAAGATGTATCCCAAATGAATTCCATGAAAAGGGATCTCCACGCAACCGACAAAGCGTGAATTGGACGACCGGTCTGCATGTTGTTGGCCTTTTAGTCCTTAGGCCTCAGTTTGATTCGTGTTCGATCCAATGCTGTCGTACCCCAACAGTATACAGATCTTAAGTGGGGTATAAAAAATGGACTGTCTCGATCCATGGTTTCTGGTGTAGAATAATGTTCATAAAACGAACACCTGATGCTCATGATATGACTGAAAGAGAGAAAATGGGTCAATGTGGGTCGGGGTCCGGTCCGACCCGGCCAGACCGGGTTCGATTCAACCCAACTAGCTAGGTCCGGCATGGGCCAATGGGTCCATCCCGACCTGCCGACATGGCATGGCATTCCAGTGTTGTGTGGTGGCCCACTGGGCTCACGGTGCTGCGACCCGCAGTGTGGGGGAAACCCAGGGTGCGACGGCATGCAGTGCAGCAGCTTACCGTAGCAGGCCGGACGGCCAACCTCTCCTTTGCGTGGCCTAGTCGTGTGCTACCCCATCTCTGGTAGTCAGCGTTGACCAGACCGCCCATCGCCTCGCCTCTGTGGCTCATGTCCATGGATCTTCTCCACCTTACGGTGCGAACGCATATCGTCGCCCCTTCCCACAGTCGGCCAGAATGTCGGCCACCACCCTAGCTCTACCGCGACCCTTCTCCGACGGCGCAGTAGCACCACCGCCTTATTCATGTCCGATCATGGTGCCAGCTGCCGTTCCTGATCCCCATTGATGACGGTCACTGTCCTCATCCCTCACGAAGAACACATCAAGAACAACAAATATTTTCAGATAGGTTGGTCCATGTTCGTTAGGCCTGCACAATCCACGTTAGCGTGGTAGAAAGTGGATCAATAATTCAGGAATCATGAAAAACGTCAGGAATGGGTAAGGGGTTACTCAAAAAACCCTATAAGATATCCAACAACATCCTCCCACAAAGATAAAATAATTTCATGTCAACCCATTAGTCATTTGACCCACGATATTCATTTAAATTCAAGAATGAGGAAGGGGATATAAAAAATGATAATACAATATAAACCCTACCTCGTGTTCGTTGGAGAGCGTATGCGTTTCAGGAAGTGTCTGCATACATTGTCCCCAACAACTATCCTCCAACGATGTCACTCATTCATCGACCTTCAGTCGGGGTTTCGGTGTTTCTTGCCACCTCCCGCTGGTACCGGCTCCATCCTCCAAGGGTTTGGCATCACTGCACTTTATCAGTACATCATTTCTTAGCAAAGCAGTGCCAACACCTCTCTCCAAACACCATATAAAAAGGAGAGGGGAAGTGTGTTCAACGTTCATGGGATCAATGGAGGCCCATTAATTAGGAACCTTCCTAATTCCTCAATGGTGTGTTTACATAAAATTGAATGGTCAATCCATTTATTGGATTAGCATGTCATGGGTCCCACCTTACTGCTCTTCCATTGGAGGGATAGAATAAAAATAAAATAATAAATTTATCTGATTTAATCAATTAAATGTTCCAAAAACTAACATTTTCCCCGGACCTGCTGCGGTCGAAGTGAAGGTCTTCTTATGAGAATATATGTGCTACGAGTTCAACGGTGCCATCAAATTTCAATTCTGAGCTTCAGTTCAAAAGATACATAATGCTTCTTGCATGTATGCTGAACTTACATGAAAAAAGTTCAGAAAATTAATAACAAATACCCTTGAACCATACCAGTCAAGGTTAGGCTCTGTCTATGTGAAACATGCCCCAAAAAACTCAATTGTACTCTCTGATAACCAATCTGAGTGAGTGATTAAATGTTATGGATTTTACAATAAAATAATTATCAGTTAATTATTTAATTTAAAGACAAAAACTAACTTTCACTGGTGGTTCACGCCAACCAATGTTAGTATATTCCTAGTTGCATAAAAAATCCAATCTTATATGTTGAATAATGATTACTCTCAATAATGAATAAAAATTCCATATATTCCATCATCATATTTAAATTAAATTCATATATACTTATGAATCTTATTAATAGTTTTCTAATTAGAAAACCAATCCAATAGCATGAACCACCTGGAAACTAACCTAAAATCATGGTTATCTAGCCACATTTTTTTTATAGAATGGTCATATACGACATAAGGTCTCAATTTAGTTAAATTAGGATTATTGTTATGGTCCACCGACATAGTTTTTTGATACCATTATATTAGGTGGTTATGATTGAGGTATAGTCATTGTTTTGGAAAATCATGATGGAAATATGGATCTATAGTCATGAGTTTCTAGGACTACAATCATAGTTCATCTAATAGCCATGGTTTTAGAAAATCATGATCATTGCCATATTTTTATGAATATATTTATATTTTAGTAATGATTTTAAAAATTACAGACTTTTTATCTAATATATATATATATATGTATGATATAAATACCAATATTTTAATACAAGATAGTATTTATCCTTGTGGTTAAGATGTTACTACAATAGTAAATTAATTCATGCTTAAATACCCAATTCAATATATATTTTCATAATAATTAATCACCTATAACCATTGTTTTAAAACTGTAGAAATAGGTAAATGACTGTGACTGTAGGCATGTCTTCTCATGGTTCGAAAGATATTTTTATATCTGTCTGTATAAAATCGTGGTTTTAAAACCATGGGTACATAGTTCAAGAAAAAGATGAAATTTTCAAACATATGATTTTGTAATCCAATGTTCTAAATCCCAACATAATGTAATTTAATTGGAAATTGTGAAATTTTGAGATTTCTGTACAATTTTTATCATCATTGAAAAAATGGCCATATTTTTGAGTTTTACTTATTTTTTACTTTTTAATATATTTCATAAAAAATATTATAAACACTAATTTAAATTTTGAAATTCAATTTTTGAGGCTTTGATGAATATTGGTGTTGATTTTATTCAAGGTGACACAAATCTAAATCTATCATCTTGAGGCCCAAACCTTAATCACAATCCTTCCCTCAGACTCTATGCATAATGTGGATTACATTTAAATATGGGACCATATCTCACAAAGGGAAAACCTAGTTGAGAGGAAATTATACGAGGAGATCGGTAAGAATACTTGGAACATGTTATTTAGAAATGAAAACATCGGATCATAGATTCTTCAAATTCATGAATTCATTTGTACATAGAGACTTGGAATTCAAAAAGTCACCATGAAAGAAGAAATTTTAGAGTAAAATATTCATAACTCATTTAAATAGTGGTAAATCAAGATGAAAGATTGAGAGTACATGATAAATACATAGAAAAAACATTAAAAGGTTCAATTTTAAAATTTTCTCATTTATGAGTTATAAAAAGTGGAAACTTCTTAAAGGAAAAATTAGAGCCAAACTTTTCTACACCTCTCTCAATAAAAATGTATTTCCCCAAAATTTCACTAGGATGGAAGCTTGAGACAAACATTTGTTGGAAACATTTAATAGATTATATACTATTTTATGTTCTCAAATAGTAGTTTAATTTTAATATATTATTTCTTATTGATTTCATTATTCCATAATTTATTTTTTTACGTGTTCTCCCTCCATCCTCCCATATAAACTACACTAAAAATGGAGAACTAACATTGGTTTTTGTTCGAAGGAGGGAATTGTGGTTTGATTAAGTATTATTTTGATTCATTTCCAATTTATTTATTCATTTTTTTGAATTAGTTGAGGTTTATACTCTTTATGTTGATCCGTCATTCCATTTTCTCTATCATCGTGATCTACATACCATTTATAATTCATAATTCCCTTCACTAATTGTGTCATGAATATGGTGGATCATATATGTACCCTTTTTTTAATACATTATTATTTTATTACTTTAATGTAAAAAAATAACAAAGGTTAATATCATACTTCAAAACAAAAAATTCACTAGCAGTGTCGATATTTATGGTAACACGGATATAGATTTTCGAATAAAATTTTGGTTGAGATAACTAACATGCACGAGTGGTGGGTGGATGCTCGTGATAATGATGATAGATTTAGGTAGTGTATTCCCAAGATTATTGATGAATGGGAAAACAAAATACTGTAGGAATTTCCTGTAAAGGGGGAAATGGAGGGAGCTATTCTGAACTTGAAAGAGGATATTGAACGAGGGCTGGATGGATTCCCGAGTTATTTTAATGTGGATGTTTTCAAGATAATTGGGACTCATGTGAATGATGTAGTGAGGGATTTGTTCATGCCTCGTCCCCTAGGGCCGAAGCCATGAGTACCCCAAGCCCGCCATCCATAGGCAAGGGGCTGGCGACTAGTTTCAAAAGGCGTATTCCCTAAAATGAGGATGTCATTGCCTTTATTTCCTATAAACACACACAACCAAGAACACAGAAAGATAACAACACATGTAAACAATATAGTAAAAAAAATTCTGTACAAAAAAAGGGGCTAGAATACACACCCAACTGGAAAGTACAATAAAAAAAGTACATGTAAACTGAAACATCTCATGTGAACTCTAGCAATTTATCCTAACTGAAGGGTAGGTATAGCTCTCAAACAGATTTCTCTACGATACACCTCGTCTATTGTACACATCTGATATACCTTCATGTCTTGTTTCTCTCGTCATTAGTCAGAAATTTCTATCGTCGGCGCCAAACACATCAAGGTGAAGGCGTAGCCCGTGCATGGGTGAGTATAGCGTTACTCAGTTGGGACCCCAAGACCTCCGATGGTCTCTCAAAATACATAGAGGATATACTAAAGGAATAGAAACAATAGTGAACCCTACTTAGGTATATGACCATATATATACATAGGTTATAAAATATACCCATCTCATTCATGATGAAACACACGACCCATCTTATTAGCTCTATGCTCAACTGTTCCACGAAGGAAATAATTCCAAAAAGGTAACACCACAAAGGTAAGTACCACAATGGTAACACCACACAGACATATACCACAAAGGTATAACCACAAAGGAAATAACCACAATGGTATGCCACACAGAAGAATAACACAAAGGCACCAACATGAATGATTGTACCACATATGTACACCACACTAAAGAATACCACAATGTTATCACCACGAAGTTAAGTACCACACAGGTTCGCCACACAGAAGAACATCACAAAGGTATCACCCCGAAGGAAAGTACCACACAGGTATGCCACACAAATAAGAATACCAAAAAGGTATCAGCACAAAGGTAAGTACCATACATGTACGCAAAATAGAATAACATCACAAAGGCATCCCCACGATGGAAAGTACCACACAGGTACACCACATAGAAGAATATCACAAAGGTTTCACCATGAAGGAACGCTCCAAAAGGTACTCTACACAGAATAATACCACAAGGTATCACCACGAAGGTAAGGACTCAGCTCACACCAAGTATAACTTAGGTATGGTGGTAAAGATGATAAGATGTAAATATTTTATCACTTTAATTTGTAAAGATACAGACCCACGTAGGATCCAAAATCATCAGACCCATGTAGGATCCTAAATCATCATACCCCCATAGGATCCTAGTACATCACCAGACCCACAGAGGATCCTAGTACATCATCACACCCACATAGGATCATAGTACATCATCAGACCCACAGAGGATCTTAGTACATCATCAGACCCACACAGGATCCTAGTACATCATCAAAACCACCCCGAATCCTATTACATCATCAGATTCAGACAGGTTCCTAGTACATTAGACCCATGAAGGATCCTAGAGTAGTCCCACATGGATTCCTAGAGAGGATCTATGTGGGACCCTCAATCACAGACCCATGAAGGATCCTAAGGCAAAGACCCACATGGGATCCCTTTGTCATGTTATATCCAGCTACAAGGGTCCCACACTAAGATCGCTTGATTCTGGGAGGGTCTACTCCTCAAGCCACAGGTCGATTCTCCAACTACCACGTAGTCCAATGATGAAGTATCCCATTGTTCCACCATGAAAAAGGGGTATCATTCAGACACCAGTTCTATAAGTTATTGGCCTTTTAGTCCCAAGGGCCCGGTTGGATTCATATTCAATCCAACCGGACTATACCCACAACATTATCCAAATCTCATGTGGTTTTTACTGAAAGGAATATCTCGATCCAAGTATTCCAATGCTACAGATGGCTTGTCATACGGATGCACGAAGCTCAAGATATGTCCAAAAGAGTGAAAATGGGTTGATGTTGGTCTGGGTCCAGTCTGACCTGGTCGGACCGACCTGACATGGCCTAACCCAGCCCACCGATGCGGCCTGGCCTACTGGTGCGGTGTGGCGGCCCACAGAGTAGGGTGGCCCACGGTGCGTCATCCCATAGTGTGGGGTGGCCCATTCTGTGGCGGCCCACTATAGTGCATGGCGCGGTCATCCGTCATGCCCTCTCTGACGGCTGACATCGAGCCGTACGCACCTTGCCTCACTGACGTGGCTAAAGGTTTCGGTTGTTCTCCACCGGGCGGTGCAGACATGCGCCACCTCCCCTTCTCACGACCATTGGCCACTCCTTCGGGCGGATGGTCGCCGCCCTAGTTCCACCGCACCGACCTCCTCAATCTCGAAGAACTCATCAATAACTACAAAGATTTGCAGAGAGGTCAGGTCGTGTTCATTTGACCCGCACCCTTCACGTTAGGGATGTAGAAAGTGGTTCAATAATTCATGAATCATGAAGAAATTCAAGAACATGTAAGGGGGAATTCAAAAAAACAATCCCTATAAGATACCACGCAACATCCTACCTCAATGGTGATAGAATTTTGGGTCAAACAATTAGTCGGCTGACCGTATTCTTCATATAAATTCAAGAACATTGAAGTGGAAATAAAAAACACACAAACAAAATATCCCCGACCTCATGTTTGTTGGAGAGTGTCCGTATTTGAGGAAGTATCAGTGTTCGTCGTCCCCTGCAACTAGCCTCCAAGTGTTTATCACCTGGTTCAGGGTTTCGGTGTCGTTTATCACCTCCTGCTGGTACCATATCCATCCTCCAAGTGTTTGGCATCACTTCAATTTGTTAGAACTTTGTTGCTTGGCGAAGTAGTTCCGACACCTCTCCTCAAACTCCATATAAGTATCATAGGGGAAGGGTGTCCAACTTTCATGATATTAGTGGAGACCCATTAATTCAGAACCTTCATAATTCCTCAATGGTGTGGTTACATAGAATTTAATGGTCAAGCCATTTATTGACATGACATGACGCTTGTCCCACCTTACTTCTCATCAGTTAGAAAAATTGAATAAAAATATAATAATAATGTTATTTTATTTATTCTATTATAATTTCCAAAACTAAATATTTCATCAATGCTTCTACGGAGGATGTGAATGTCTCATTAAGGGAATATTTGTGTTTCGAGTTCAATGATGTCCTCATATTTCAATTCCAAGAACCAATACAAAAGATAAAAAATTCCACTTGCGTGTTTACTTAATGTACTCGAAAAAAGTTGGGAACAATTATTGCACTCACCCTTAACCCACGTCGGTTGAGGATAGGCTCTGCCTAAGTGAAACATGCCCCAATGAACTCAATGATACTCTCAGATTTCAAATTCGAGTCACCATATAAAAATTTTGGATTTATAATAAAATAATTTTCACTCAATTATTTTATTTACGGCCATAAACTAACTTTCACATGTGGCTCACGATAACCAATGTTAGTAACTTCCTAATGGGAGTATACCCTCAGGAGATTAGTGGGGATCTTGGATTTTCAATACGAGTTACCGTCTGTGAGTTATAAGAATTTGAAAAATATAATATAATATTTTATAATTTTATTCATGATTATGCTATTTTTTTGTTTTCTCACCGGAGGCTCCCACCGACTAAACATAAGTCGCAACTAGGGTAAACCTGCCTTCCTGAATGCAACGATGCCCTTAGATTTATGACCTGAGTTATCATTTAACATTTATTCCACTTTTTCTGGAAAATTACTTACACATGCTAATTAAAACATAAAAAAATCTTGACAAATCACTTAGGGAACTCCGGGCCTCATAATTGCACGCCGTAATATTTTCACGGTCTCAAAATAATTACCTATAATTAAAAATATTATATGGAATTTATGAGAAATTACAATATCCCAACCATAGGTATTTACGTCAACGAAGCCACAAAAAAGGAAAAACAACCAAAAGAGGGTACTAAGCACGAATCAGAGCTTCACACTCCCATGTTCTCTCCTGGAGTTCTTTTGCTGCCAGCATATGCGCACCAAATGTATCTAACACCCATGAAGATCATGCTCCTGTCGATCCTCAATATCCACTGGAACCTCTAAAAACATTTCCCCATCATCGATGTCCAACTCACCATGGTTGATGACATGAGATGGGTCATGCCGGTAACGTTTCAGCTGGGATACGTGGAAAATGTTGTGCACACGGTGCAACTGAGGTAGAAGAGATAAGCGGTACGAAACCCCACCAACTCTACTGAGGACCTGAAAGGGACCGATGAACCTCATAGATAACATGTCGCCATAGCCAAATCTCTGAAAACCTCGTCAGGGTGATAGCCATATGAATACTTGGTCCCCTCCTGGAAATCCAATAGTTTTCATATCATGTCGGCATAAGACTTCTTACAACTCTGTGAAATCTTCACATGCTTACAAGTGAGACATCGTGATACAATCTCTGCTACTACTTTATTCATCTCTAGCCACCAGTATAGACACTGGAGGTCCTGGTAAATTTTCAACACACCAGGATGTACCACCAGAGGGGACATATGGAACTCCCCCATTACCTCCTCCAAAAGCACCACTGGTACCATGGTATATCCTCTGAAGAGGATGACATGCTCCCCAACTTCAGACAATCCATCATGTGCCTACCCTGAGGATATCTGAGCACATCAAGCCTCTCAGTCAATGCCCCCAAGTTGCACCTACCTAACATGCTGAAGGTGTGGGGTAGTGACTATAATTGACTGAAGATAAGATGCTCCATCTCGATCCACATAGGATATCTGCAATGCGGCTAGCTGCTCTATCTCCTCACTAAGAAGCGGTAGGCCAGAACTCTTTTTGATGACATCTGCTACCACATTCCCCTTCCCAAGAGTATAGATTATCTCAAATTCATAGTCATGGAGGAACCCTGGCCAATATTTTGGGAACTGCAGACTTGAAACTCCAACTGCCTTGAGGGTATGGTTGGCCAACTCAAGAGTGATCAGCTGCACCCTCCTATGCATGATTTTATCCTGTGCTTCTTGGGTTTCAATTTTCACCGACTAAGGAAAACCACATCCCAATGTTGTAGATAAAACATAACCTTTGTTTCTTAATACATTCAATCTGAGTATGAACTGTTGATGTCCAGTCCATACCAAAACTAACCTCGCAAGGCCTCAACACTGCCACCAAGAGGATCCAACCGTAACTCTCGCCTCAAGGGCCAGATCACACCATCAACATATGTGTGATTTTTGAATTTCCTCTCAAATGTATCTACAAATGTGAGGGTCAAGTAACCTACTTAACCCGAAACTGTAGGTCATGAACATGATTAATGGAAAGAAGGAATGATTAGTACCTATGTCTATTTATACATTAGCTAGTTTTAGACATAGTCCATACCTCAAATCATTCCTAGAGCACTTGGTTCGCACTCCTTAATAGTATGCAGCTACTCTAATACCCTGTCCACCAGCTCCGTGATCCTGGTGGGTTCCACAAAAAGGGGGGTGGTTGTAACATATCGAAAAGTACACCACCTCATGCTGATCTCCTAGCTCTGCTTCCACGACTACTGCACTACAGATTCATCTATCCCTAATACTTTTTCTTCTCAGAACATATTACCTGCCCAACTCTATTAGGATAATGTCAGTTTCCTACTTTCCCACTACTAACATTCATTGGTTTTATCTGTTTATCCAAAGAACATTCAACCACAATGTTACTCTCTAGCACCCAAAAATAGTAGGAATGCATAAAGGAATAGTACTAGCTCGGACGTCCTTAAACACACTGATCTCGAAAGTACGAGCACCAAAGCATTTATTGTATCATATTCATCGAGTACCAAGAGTGATCTGTACACCTCGATGAATACTCAGCTACCGACATGTCGTCCTAGCGAAGCTGTAGAATCTCTAGAGAACTCTTATCCACCTTCTCAAGCCAGCACTCATCCTCCTGTTAGTCGGGCTCCTCAGAACCTGAGGGGTATCTAATGTTGAATCATGTGCAAGGAACTAAGCCTATATGTTTCCTCTACTGGTACCCCCGGTTGTAACTGCTGACCAACGGGCTGTGATATAGATGACACACAATCACAATGTACTATCTCGGGTAATGGTCCATGTATCGATGCCTCATCACTATGCGAACCATCCTCATGGTCACTCAATGAAAGAGACTAGTAGCTAAGATCATCATCTACTATACTGGTCTCTCAACTATGTTGAAAACTCTAGGAACCGCCTCCATCCAGCCCAAAACATTGTTGGAATCTGTCTCACCTAGAAACCTCAGAATCCTCTACCACTGGAACTCGTATAATGTGATAAGTTGGTGTGCACTGTACACTAGTGTGGTTGGTGAAATCTGCTTCCCAACGGGTCGTGGTGCTGCTGGTACACCACTCGAAGGGGACCACATAGTAAGGGGGCGCTGCACTAGAGACTCATCGCTCGGTGGATGCTATCATGTACTCTCTCGGGAATCTTAGCTGGCTATCTACGCAGAGGCATCCTGATAAGGAACAGTTGTACCACAATCAACATGTTTTACCTGGTTAACTGACTCATGGAAATCGAAAATAAACCTTTTAAAAAACACACACAATCAGTGTTTTCACGTGCTGAGTCGGGAATCCGAATTCAGGGTCCTATTGTATGGATACGTCGACCGTTGCACCAACACTGGATTCCCCTAACTGAAAACCACACTCATAACAATTAACACTATTTCCAAACAGAAAATATCAGTGTCCTAGTTCTACATTAGAACCAACTCCCCGAATACCAATTTTTCACGACCCGTCCCCTGGGGCTCGTGTCGTGATTACCCCAAGGCCGCCTTCCATTGGTTAGGGGCTGGAGACTTAAACCGAAAGTCATATTCCCTAAAACCGGGAAGGAATTGCATTTATTTCATGTAAACACACACAACCAAGCACACAGTAAGATATTAAAAAATGTAAACTATATAGTAAAAAGGGAGTGTAAAAAAAACAAAAATGGGACAGGATACAAGCCCAACTGAAATGTATAAGAAATTTGAAATGTACAAGTCAAATGAAACAGCTCCTGTGAACTCCCGCTAAGGATCCTAACTGAAGGGTAGGTATAAATCTCGAAAAAATGTCTCTACGGTATTCCTCGTCTAATTCCCACCTCGGATCTACATCCAATCCTGGTACTCTTGTCCTCAGTCATTGTTTTCCATCATCTGGACCAAACACAACAATGTGTGGGCATAAACCGTCTAGCGGTGAGTATAAAGATACATAGTAGGGACCCCGAGACCCCCGAAGGTCCCTCAATATCCACAAAGGATAAACTAAAACCATAGAACCAAAAGTCAACCCTTCATAGGTATATTCCCAAACATATTCCTTGGTTATCAAGTATACCCATATAATTCATGAGGAGACACAAGGCCCATCTTATTAGCTCAAAGTTCAACTATTCCACGGTGGAAAAAATACCACGAAGGTTACACCACAAAGGTAAGTACCACAATGTAACACCACATAGAAAAATACAACAAAGGTAACACCACGAAGGAATGTACCACACCAGATCACCACACAAGAGAATACCACAATGGTATCACCACAATGGAATGTACCACAAAGGTACGCCATAAAGTAGAATACCAAAATGGTACCACCATGAAGGTTAGTACCACATAGGTATGCCATATAGAAGATTACCACAAAGGAATCACCACAAAGGAAAGTACCAGACAAGTACGCCACACTGAAAAATACCACGATGGTATCACCATAAAGGTAAGTACCACACAGGTACACCACATAGATGAATACCGCAAAGGTGTCACCATGAAGGAAAGTACCACACACTTACTCCACACTGAGGAATACCACAAAAGTTTCACCATGAAGGAATGTTCCACACATTTAGGCCACATAGAATAATACCACAAGGTATCACCACAATGGTAAGGACTCAGCTCACACTAGGTATAAATTAGGGACGGTTGTATAGATGATTAGATGTACCTACAAACTCATCTTACTTTATTAAGAGGAAGACACATGTAGGATCCTAAATCATCACACCCATGAAGGATACTAAATCATCAAACGCACAGATGATACTAGTACATCATCAGACCCACATAGGATCATAGTATGTCATCAGACCCACACATGATCCTAGTACTTCATCAGACCTACACTGGATCCTAGTACATTATCAGAACCACACAGGATCCTAGTACATCATCATACCCACACATGATCCTTGTACAAAGGGCCCACGAAGGATCATAATAATGTCCCGCTTGGATTCCTAGAGAAAAAATATGTGCGGCCTTCAATCAAAAACCCACGAAGGATCCCAAAGAATAGACCCACATAGGATCCCTTAATCATGTCACAACCAGCTATAGGGTTCCTGCACTAAGTTTTCTTGATTCCTAGAGGGTCTTCTCCTGAAGCCATAGGAAAAAACTCCAACTTCAATGAAGTCCCATGATGAGATATCCCAATGGAATTCCATGAATAGTTGTCTCTATGCAACTGACAAAGCGTGAATTGGACGACCGGTCTGCAAGTTGTTGGCCTTTTAGTCCCAAGGCCTTAGTTTGATTCGTGTTCGATCCAACGCTGTCGTACCCCAACAGTATCCAAATCTTAAGTGGGGTATAAAAAATTCACTCTCTCGATCCATGGTTTATGGGGTAGCATACGTTTCTTCAAACAAATGCCTAATGCTCACGGTATCACTGAAAGAGAGAAAATGGGTCGAAGTAGGCCTGGGTCCGGTCCGACCCGACCAGACCGGGTTTGATTCGACCATGCCAGATAGGTCCGGCCTGGCCCAATGGGTCCGTCCCGACCTGCCGACATGGTCTGACATGCCATTGATGTGTGGCGGCCTGCTGGTCTCACGGTGCTGCGGCCCACAGTGTGGGGCAACCCATAGTGCGACGACATGCGGTGCAGAGGCCCACCGTAGTGGGGAGAACGACCAACCTCTCCTCTGCATGGCCCGGTCATGTGCTACCCCATCACTGGTAGTCTCCGTCGAGCCGACCGCGCCTCGCCTCCCCTTCGGTGTTCAGGGCCATGGATCTTCTCCACCGAGCGGTGCGATTGCATGTCGTCACCCCTTCCCGCAGGCAGCCAGAATATCGGACACCACCCTAGCTCTGTCGCGGCCCATCTCTGATGGCACGGTAGCACCGCCGCCTTCTTCATGGCCGATCATGGTGCCAGATGCCATTCCCGATACCCACCGATGTTGGACAACATCCTCCTCCCTCGCAAAGAACACATCAAGAACCAGAAAGATTTGCAGAAAGGTCGGTCCATGTTCGTTTGTCCTGCACAATCCACGCTAGGGAGGATGAAAGTGGATCAATAATTCCGGAATCATGAAAAACTTCAAGAATGGGTAAGGGGTTATTCAAAAATACCCTATACGATATCCAACAACATCCTCCCACAAAGACGAAAGAATCGCATGTCATCCCATTAGTCAGTTGACCCGCGATATTCATATAAATTCAAGAACGATGAAGGGGATATAAAAAATGCAGAAACATAATAAACCCTACCTCATGTTTGTTGGAGAGTGTCCGCTTTTCAAGAAGTGTCTGCATACGTCATCCCCAACCGCTAGCCTCCAATGATGTCACTCATTCATCGATCTCCAGTTCCGGGTTTTGGTGTTTCTCCCCACCTCCCGCTGGTACCGGCTCCATCCACCAAGGGTTTGGCATCACTGCACTTTTTCAGCACATCATTTCTTGGCAATGTAGTGCCAACAACTCTCCTCAAAATCCATATAAATAGGAGAGGGGAAGTGTGTTAAACATTCATGGGATTAATGGAGGCCAATTAATTAGGAACCTTCCTAATTCCTCAATGGTGCAGTTACATAAAATTGAATGGTCAAGCCATTTATTGGATTAGAATTCCATCGGTCCCACCTTACTGCTCTTCCGTTGGAGGAATAGAATAAAAAGAAAATAATAAAATTATTTTATTTATTCAATTAAATGTTCCAAAAACTAACTTTTTCCCCAGATGTACTTCGGTCGACGTGAAGGTCTTCTTATGAGAATACCGGCGCTACGAGTTCAACGGTGCCCTCAGATTTCAATTCCGAGCATCGGTTCAAAAGTTACATAACCCTTCTTGCATGTTTACTGAACTTACCTGAAAAAAGTTCAGAAAATTAATAAAAATTACCCTTGACCAATACCATTCAAGGTTAGGCTCTGTCTAAGTGAAACATGCCCCAACAAAATCAACCGTACTCTCAAATTTCCAATCCTTGTGAGTGATTAAATGTTATGGATTTTAGGATAAAATAATTATCAGTTAATTATTTAATTTAAATCCAAAAAAAACTTTCACTGGTTTCCCACGCAAACCAATGTTAGTCTCTTCCGATAGAGAGTAAACCCTCATGAGTTTAGTGGTGGTCTCATATTTTCAATCTGATTTACCATTTGTGAGTTATAATAATTTGAAAAATAAAATAATTTATTTAATTATTTTATTCACGATTATTCCATTATTGGGTTCTCTCACAGGAGGCTCACGCTTACTAAACATAAGTTGCGCCTAGGGTAAAACTACCATCCTGAATGCAATGGTGACCTACAATTTCTGATTCGAGTTACTGATTAAGATTTATTCCACATTTTTAGGAAAAATACTTACACGTTCTAATTAAAACATAACAAAACATTGACGGATCAAACTGGGCAGTCTGGGCCTCGGAATCATGGACCTAAAGATTTTTCATTCTCGAAATAAATCCTTATAAAAAAAAATACCGAATTTTCGAGACATGATAGATTTCATTAAAGATGTCCTTTTTGATGGCAGACTATTCCTCAATAGTTGTTTTAGATCAAAAGGTAATAATCCTAAGTCTATTTCTCTATTGCACCCAATATGTCTATGAAATTTTATTTATAAAATCATTTCCAAAATTATAAAAAACTTAATTGAAATATTTGTTCCAAGGGTTGTGTCTGTGGAACAATACAGGTATAGTCTTTGAAGGGGCATTCAATCCGAGTTTCAGATTTCCAAGGAAATCATGGATGAAATTAACAAAAATCTGTTGTGATAAATTACCATTATAATAGTGGACATGGACATGAAATATTACATCCATGATTTGGGATACATTTTCAATATTTTGTGGAGCTTTGGGTTTAGGTTATGGGTTTGTGATATGGTTTCTAGGTGCATCGCCTCTCTATGGTTTTCCATTTACTCATATGTGAAAATATTGGTTTCTTAAAAATTCCTCAAGATATATTAACGGGTGATACCCTTTCTCCAAATCATTTTATCATGGGAGAGGATGCACTCTAGGGGAATATGAAGCAACAAGTTGAAGAAGTGTCCATTATTCAATATATGAATAGGGGAGGAGATAAAATTATCTCCCATTTGATGTTTGCTGATGATATGCTATTTCTCATGACTATACAAAATTATCTATTAATGGATTGAAGTATATAATGGGAGTCTATATAAAAGAAATTGGTCACCTGGTGTACTCAGACAAGAGTATAGTATAAATCTCAAATAAATGGGCTTTATGCTGGGCCTTGGACATAAAATGTAAATTGGGTATGAATGTGAAGAATCTTCCTCTGTTGTATTTTAGGCCCTCTATTTCTAATAGTATAATAGGGAATAGTTTATTCTATAAGTTTATCAGGAAACTTATAGGCCCTATTTTCAACTAAAAAAATATTCTTTTATCTTTTAGTGGTTTTATCATGCTGATAAATATTGTGTTGTCCTCCATGATTATGCATGTGATCATTGTCCTCAAATCAATGAAAGGTACAATATACCAAATTGAAAAAATATTGTCTTAGATCATTTGGGATTCTAACGGTACATGCAAATTTCATTGGGAGAGTTGGGAAAGAATGACTAATCTAGTGGAAGAATGGGGACCTGATTTTTATGATATTTTAGTTATGATGATGTCAATGCAAGATAAACTCACCTGCGAAATCATTGAAGGAATGACCCTTTGGCCAAAATTTATGAAAAACATGTATGTGGAGGGATTAAATGGTTGATATTATAGTATAAAGAGGTCATCTAAGTTTGAATGACTCATGGTTGATCTTCTGGAAATTCTGGAAGATCATGTCCATAAGGTGGTGGGGCATGGTGAGATTAGCTACCCGAGAGATAATTGCAGTGGAAAACCATTTTCCTTCCATGTATTTCACACACTAGATATTATGATCATAGAATCCTCATGCTATCCTATGTTTATCAAATTTACACATCATGTGAAACAGCAAGAGATGTTTGATATTATGACAACGTCTAAAGATCGTAATAGATGTGTCTTGCCTTTTCAAAAATGGTGATCTTCAATGGAATGGATGTTCACTAATTCCTTCATTTCGGATCTAGAACTATTGTATGGGATTCAACCCTATGGTGTAGATGGATTCCAGTGATGTTAAATTTTATTATATGGTGTTTTTGTAACAAATCACTACTGAGGGAGGATAACATTAAGAATAAAGGGATTTTTCTAGAATGTCAATGTTGTTTTTGTGCCAGCCCATGCCAGGTATCAAGTTGGCATATCTTCATCAAATGTGACATTGCGATTATTATAGGGACTAACATGGTTACTCGTATAGGATTTTTTGGTCATTTGGAATAAAGTAAGTATTTACTATCAATATGGTTCCTGGGAATGGAAACATGTGGAATGAGTCAAAGGCCCAAAGCATGTGGTTGTTTGTGGTATGTTGGGCCATTTGGGAGGAACATAATAAAGCAAATGAAGGTAATTCATATACATTATCCTTTATTCATGTAACATTAAGATCACTGGTGGCTGAGCTATGGGATCTCCACTCTCAAGGGTAAGCTTCCCCTTTTCTCACAATGATTACTCCAATCATGGTTTACATTGTATAATTCATCATAAGAAATAGTAGGTTCCCTAGATTTTTTGGGACCCACCAGAAATTGGGTTTAAACTTAATGTTAATGGGTATTTTGTAGAAGGATCCATGAGAAGGGGGGATTGGTCCGGGATTATAGACGATCAATTGTCTTGGGTTTCAACACAAAATAATGACAATCTAATTCTACTTAAGGGGAGTTTACGGTGATGGTCAGTGGTCTAAAATAGTGTGTGGTATATAACATAGGTCTTAAGGAAGTGGAAAATGACACTAATGTTCTAGTCAGAATGATACATGGAAAGGAGAAGGCCCATTGGGGTTGGCTGTTCTGATTAGGAAGGGGATGAGAATTTTGGATCATTGAACAAGGTTTGGGAACACTTGCATAGAAAGAAACATTTTTACCTATTCATTGGCCACCAAATCTGGTCCCGGTGATACATTCCAATTATTTTTTTGTCTAGGGTAATTGAAAAAGGAATCTAACATCATAGTTATCGGTGATGAATTATTTCTGTATCATTTTTTTACTTCACTAGTACCCCCCTTGATTTTAATAATTAAAATTATAACTTACATCTAGACGACCTTCTTTGTGGTCTTTATCTTCTCCTTAGTACAAGTAATCACATTAGGATATACATCAAGAAAGGGGTGAGATAAAATCCCAGAGGAGGATTGATTACAACATGAATCTGCATAAAATGGGGTGAGAAGATTCCGCGTCTTAATATAATCATCATAACACCTTCATTATAACCATGATATGAAGCAATAGACAAAGGTATGAAATGTGTCAATGTATAAAAATGAAACATCATAACTCAGTGTTCAACAACACAGCTAATTTTGAATAAATATAGCATCATGTTCATGGATATTTTAATTTTTCACATGATATGAATCATGTTACCCAATTAATTGGACGAATATATAATTTTTAATTCACCCACGACATTATATCATTTATTATGTTCTATATAAATCCAGGTGCACCTATTAAATAAGAACATTGGAATAGTCAAGAATTCCGCATAGAACATATATCAATTGTGAACATTAAAATAACCCATTGAATTAAATGGATATTATTCCATAAATATTTCATTAATTAATGGTAGTTTATAAAGATGAAATTATTTTTATAGGAACCAACAATTCAGAGTGAATAAGAAAAAATACCAAGAGAAGTAAAAGTTGTGTCTTTTATAAATGTTATTTTGAAAAACATTTGTTTGTTATAAACTCATATAGATATTTGTTGTATCCCAGTAATGATATTATATAGATTAAAAAATTATATTTAATTAATATTAATGGTTTATCCATACTAAAATTTATGTTAAAGAGAGGAAACCCCATGAAAATGGATTTTTGTACGAGATTTCCACATAACTTATATCTGAATGATTATTCAATTTAATATCCTGTATAATCACATTAGATTAATTAATTAAAAATAATTAAATTTTCATAAATTAATTTTACTATTTATAGTTTTATTAAGTTCATTAATATTCTTTTTGATGAGTTATAGAATTTATTTCATCGTTCGGGAGTGTTCTTTTTCATAGTTTTCCTGATAGGTTCACCTATATATATAAATGGTTTATGGTGTAAAATGTGGATAAATAATTAGAATTGTGATTATATGTTATTAGAAATATTATAAAACATTTAAATATTATAAAAATAATTTTTTTTCTATGAAGATGAATCGTTGGATAAAATTAATGATGATCATATTATTTTAATTTTATTTTTTTTGATCACAACGAACTTATTTTGTTTCATTATTTTGTAATATATATATACATATCTTAGATTCATAACATAAATATGGTTATAACAGAAAATGTAAAATATATTTCATCCATTATAATGTTTTTATTAATATCCGTGAAGTAATTACAAGAATGTGAAAACACATCATCGATGGTGTTGGTAAATTGACCACCAAATGTGATGGCTTCATTTTTAGAATAAAAGTTAGATGGGTAGGATTTTAATGATGGAAATTCCATTAAAATGGTATAATTTTATTATATTTATGGTGGTGGAGTTCTAATTCTATTTGGATTTCTGTAGGAGAGAATAGAATAAGAAAAGAAAATAACTTTAAAATAAATTTAAAGAAAAGGAATGTGGGTTTTACCTCTCTAATTTTCCTCCTTGAGAACATCCTTAAGGTTCCTAGGTTTGGTCTTTTATTGAGACCTTCATCTCTTAGATGTGGGGAGGTGGATTGGGAAGATATTTGATCAAAAGTTTGACAAGGTACAAGTCTTGAGTGGTGTAACTGGGAGAGGTGGTGAGGGGTTGTATTTGTAGTGGATGAGAGGGGGGTTTTCTCATTGTCTTAGTAATTAATTTTTTATATTACCTATATAAAATAAATTGTTATTATTCTATGAAAAAATATAGTAATTAGAACTTGTGAGTTCCACACGATGTTTCATTCATTTGTAATGACTCATGTAATAGTTTATTTAATTTATAATGAATATATTCTGTAAATTATTGTATTTTACAATTCACCAAAAATTCATTTATTTCATAAAAATAGTGAAAATTAACCATAAATATTTTTTGATGTGTTTAATTCAATAATGAAAAAACTTTTAGCAAAACAATTTTATAAATCTGAAAATTTTAATTTTTAATTGAAAATATAATTTACTTGACAAAATAGATGTTAATATTATTACTCATTTTATGACACATTGAAAATTAATTAAGGTGACATAAAATTATATTATAATCATGAGACATAAAAATATATCATTATGAATACATTTTACAATGTAGATTTTCTTTTGAATTATTAAATTAATCATTAAATTATAATTAAATACTTATGACATACAAAAATACAAAAAAAAATTAATACTTTTTTAAATATTTATTTACTTATACAATGATATAAATATATCATAATTTCACTTATAAGATGCAATGATTTTATTTACACATTCTTGTGTGAGTTTATGATTCAATTGGTTGGATTTCTATTCATAAGGGTCACATTACTATTCAATCATCAAATTACTACTACATCTGTATATGGTTCCTAACTTCTATAAATACCTATAACATAATTAATTATTCATTTATACTGTTTTTATTTTTATCTATATGTCATGTAATGTGATTTATACCGTATTAAATAATTACAATAATGGAGTTTTTAGTTGATAAATTTTTGGGTCATTATATTCATCCCCTATTTTGAAATTTCACCATTGAAATTTCATTTTACATTTACAGGTGAGGCTACTTCTCCTTCATCACCTTTTATGGTTCCCAAGTTTCATATTCATAATTATGGTCCCACCACTACAGTTTGACAAGGTGGTTTGACTTATTGTGTAGAACCTTAACTCTCCATCAAGAATCATTACCAACTACTCCTCATAAGATATATCATCTTCGAGAAATAAAACCTATTAGTCTAGTAAATGTGAGGGATCTGGTATATACATATATATGGGTGATATGTGGAACACCTCATGAACTAAAACCATATTTGCTGGGAATGAAAGCTGATAGAACTGATATCCTATATGACTAGGGATCGCAAAGGGGACAATGTACATTGGGAACAACATCAGTTTCATTCAAAACAATATGAATCCCTTCCATAATGATAGTCTATGGAAGAATTTTAATCAAACATTTCACTACATGTACCATTTATAATTATTAGCTATTGGTGCCAAAATTCATGTTCATAAATTCATGGGAAATGTCATGGACAATTAAATTTGTACTCAAGCAACCTAAAACATAATCAAAGTATTCTACCTTGCAAAGACCTATCATGGAGAACCCTCACCATCACATAATAAAATGTGGATGATGGTTCTTCTGTGAGTATGAAGAGCATTGATATCACACAAAATTATTGTATGGATGTCTCTATGAATCTAACGGAGCAGCGACTCTTAATGGTTCCCTTTTTATATCATTGTGTGCTTCATAGTGTTGCAGTTCACAAATATCCCTATACATCCCTGTGAGTATATTTGATGGAGGACATTGTGATTACAATGGAATACCACCCTATTCAGTATCCTTTTTTCTTCATGGTTTGATTCCCAACATTATGATACTCGTTTCCTATAAATACTCTACTCCCCCCCATCATATTTATTGTTACAATAACCATTCTCCATCCGATTTCCATTTAATGAATCTCCAAAGCATCACAAAACTGGATTAAAAATTGGATCTCCCAAGTTACATGACCATTTTATTCCCTTCTTCCCATTGGTATTCATACACCTACCTATGTTAGGAATTCATTTTCTTAGGAAATATACCATTTGTAATTGTGGGATCACCTATCGGTTGGTTTTGCTTTTGTGATTCATTAGGCCTTCTTGGAGATGTCTTTTAAACCAAGAAACATAGCTATGTCAATGTACCTATGCTTTTTGAATCCCTTTCCTTCACAAAGATTCCTCATTTTTTTCGTTAATAACCTTTCCATCACTTGGCTCCCTCTACTCATCGCGAAGCTCCTTCCCTACATGAAGATATTATTTACAAGGAACCTGGATTCATGACCACCCTTCATGTGTGGCCCTCCAAGATTATACCAAGTGATTTCCTAGTCCATCGTGCAATGTCCCTTATTAAAATGTCATACCTCATTATTTTTGGCATTAGTATGCTAATGGATCTTACATCATTCCATAGACATGCTAACGTGGACCCCATGAGTGACCATTCCACCACCGCCTACATTCAAGAATTGCTTTTCATGTGTAACTATTGGATGTCGATGAAATAAAACTATGTAAGTCATATTGGGTGAGTACTGAATCCTCCCCATTCGAGTAACCTAACTTTAAACTACTGACCACCATCATCCTCATCACCTGATATTAAACAGTAACCTCACTATGTGAAATTCACATGGGGTGTTTCACTTCAATAATTCTACATGACCACTTGTCTCCATGGGAGAGATATATTTAATAACATATTGGCATGGAAGGATATCAGTCTCTTGTGGAATAAGGTCCTTTCTGGGAATCTCTTCTATAGTGTGACCCAATATCTATCTACCTAGTCAAAAAACCATGTCTAAGCACCACATCACATTTAGTGGATGTACCTCTCATTACACAATCAGAATATATTTTTCTACCTTTTGTTTATCTAACCGAGCATGACTTTCATGGGATTAGAGTTTAACAGTGACCTTCAAAACACACATATTAGTTCTCTTGTAATCAATAATACCCAATCGATCCCCTTCTAACTATGTGGGTTTTGATCCCTATCTTCCACAAAAGTTATGTAGGAATCCTCTCAGATGTTATATCTCATCCATTGATAAACATTAGGGATCCATTATAGGGATTTACCCTCATGATGTGAAATCTTCCATTTTGGGACACATCCCCGGATCCACCTCTCTATGGAGTTCTGGTCCAACCATATTTTATTCTATCCATGTGTAATACCAATGTCTCTCATTACTAAACTACATTGTCTTTGATCATCTTCATCTATTCTGGGTATGTAGGAAGCCTATATGAAGATCAAGACCCAATATTCATTTATATCATCTATTTATTGCCTATTCAATCTTTTTGTATGATGTTAAACTACCTAACCCTTCCTAAAAATGTGGTATTTGATCCATGTATTCTATATTGGGTATTTTGGAAGCCTCTTCATGGTCCAAAAATAACCAATGATAAACTCTGGTCCTCCATCCTAGGGATTCACCCTCATTGGGTATCTAACCTTCTGTAATATGCATCATATCAAAGGGAATCTAGCAATGTGTAATCTGTGATGTCATCTCAAATACATAGACTTGGATCTCGGTATTCTACACATGGTATATTAGAAGCCTACCTATGTTTCAAGACCATCATCTATGTCCCATTCTAGACCTTCACCTGGTTCATCATGTCTCAAGAGGATCAATCTATAACCCATGGTTATACTTTTGTTGAGTCCATATCTATGCAGTAAATTCTTACTGGTCTTCTACATTCTTGTTACATCACCCCTTTGAACTTCATGGACATCAATTCCCTTCCATTGGTATACATAGGAAGCCTCCTTGAAGATGAATATCATCACTCTCCACACTCCATCCATTCCATCAACACTTCCTCTATATCAATATTGATTCATAACATGGATAACCTATCCAGGGGAGGTCATTAAATCAACTTAATTCTTGTTCCGTGCAGCACTCAAGAAATGAATCGTGTGTAATAGATGCATACTCTAATAAAGTATGATCCTCTTGCGAAGGGCAGCTTTCCATGTGTAAGCCTCAACAAACCCCTTGGACTATATGGGTTTTGATCCATGTATTCTAAACAATGTATGTTGAATGCCTCCTTGAAATTCAATACCTTCCAATCGAAAAACATTAGTGTTCCCCCCGTTTTGAGGAGAAACTTCTTAATCCACCCTTTTTGTGTTCTAGATTATCCTTGATGGTGTTGAACCTTCTCTTTTTGATACGCACCCCCTCAGGTCCTCTCTTATCCAGAGTTTTTATCCAACTATCTAGTAAACCTTTTAGGTGATCCATCATAGGGATTCACCTCTCTATTATTTCCCTTTGGGATATTTTGATATTCCTAATTTCTCTCCAAAAGTCACTAAACTTGAAACATTCCATATGTTAATCATCAGATATAGAGGAAAACTTCAGAATAAAAGCATTGGAAATAAGATACATTGTGATCACTGCATGATTCCTCAGTTTACATGACCATGAGAATCCCTCTTATAATGTATAATATAGGTGATCTAATGTTTTAGTGTCTAGAAATGCCACTAATTCCCAATGTTACTATAGTTTTGACCGAAGGATGCTACCCTGGCTAGACCATTTGGAATATCCAGACATAAGAATCGTAATTAACCGGAATCAACAAATTGATTCCACCAGGAATGAGTTAAAAATAAACATTATAAATATATGATGTACAAATAGACTAGGATATGAATTATATGGAGGATTCCATATAACAAAGAACTGAAATCCCATCATCATATTTTGATCTAGGAGAAAACATCCCTGATGAAGTGATGAAGGCCACCCACCTTTGGTAAGAATGAATGTCAGGAATAATTCAGTTGTTAATGAAAACATAACAATTCAGGAATATGTGGACCTTCTACCTAGTGAAATCATGGGAAACAAAAATAGTGAACCAGACATGAATTCAGCTCCTTCAACCACAAGAACTGGTTGTTCCTGTCATATGATCATGGATTTTACTCTAGCACAACTAGCGTCGGGCAACCAAATGAAATGATGAACCAGATGAGAATATTCCCCACTATATGGGATTAATAGAAATTGATACATTAGAATAAAATCATGTAACTAGATCCATCTATCTGGAACCAGGTCCTACCAAGAAAATAGAGGGCCTACTATGAAATTCATTGTAATTCAGGGTAGTTGATCGTTGGGAATTCTGCTATGTGGAATCATCAACATGGATCTCTATCTCCATTAATGGATTATTGGATGATGCTGGGATATTTGTAATTGATTTTCATGAAATTATATTGACACATGAGTCAATTTACATCACCAGAACATATTTATAGGAATTCAATAACCCCCACATGCCGACACGGGTGACGAATGAATGTCAATGAGGGTATAACTCATTTTCCTTTTGAGAGGCTGACTTCATCCATAATCATTGATACTAGTTTCCAAAACAGCATATCATCCAATGAAATTGTCTAAATAAGGGTTATTGACACCCCTGTTTTCCAATAAGAGTTGGAGGGTGTTATTCCCACTAGGGGTACGGCTCGCCAAGACCTAGAGGCATCCTCATATTTCCATCACTACTACCCCAAGTGCTGTGAAGGGAGCCACTGCTCCCCCACTATATGGTCCAAAACCATCATGAGACTCCCTACAGAGTGATGTTATGAATCATTCCCCTATTTTGATGAGGTAAGGGACATCTCCATCATCCCAACCATGATGACTGCTTAGGATCCATCAAGGAGGCCCCAGTGAGGTCATCCCCATACCATCTCCAATAGATCAATTGGGATTAAGTGTAGATTTATTGTTCCTACAATTTCAGCCTCGATCTGGATAACCCAACTAGTGTATGGACCAATATTGTGAAGATTCATGTCAAGGGTAATCATCATAAACAACTATAGTGGACCATGCCACCGAAAATGTATTCCACTATGTCCCATTCTTTTCAGAGTAGGGATTCATTTGTGCCCGACCATGATTAAGGAATCAACCACACCATGGGCTGACCGGTTTGAATCTTTTGGACCAAGGAAGCATTGGTAACCTCCACGAGTTGGCCCATGATAATAATATTCAGTGCAGAGTACATCCCCATATGGTCTCCTGTTAGAGTAAAGGTCATCTTTCCTCTTTCACTCAACATGGATATCCTCTCTATGTTGCCAGTTTCTATCCAAGATGATATGATCCTCACCTTGTTAATATCTAAACTGAATGTCCTCCCCATTCCTATATTATCATATGTTTGGATCTTCATGTTGTGGAACACCTACCCAAAGTTACCCCTTATGGAATATTTAGCTAAATAAGAGGTCCTCCTTAAAGTTGTATTGACCAATGTGAAGGCCATCCATGATTCATCAACGACCAACACTGAGGTCATCCCCATGCCACCACCATCTAGAGTGGTGGTACCACCAATTTAGAAATAACTAAAGCAGAGGCCCTCCCTCTTTTCTATAATCCATATGATGAGCACCCTTATATGATTAGTGCCAGCCAATATAGAGGCTGGCCCCATGCCACAGGTAGTTGAAGTGGAGGCCCTCCCCTTGTATTCCACTATTTCTGTAGGGGTCCCCTCAACTACATCTGAAACCAGCCATGTGATGTTCTTCCTAGTGATTCCCACAATCATAGTGTATTTCCTACCCACTCCATCTACAACTGATATATAGGTCCTCCATGTGTTCCATTCGACATATTCCCTGGTGCCCCTCATCATACGACCCATCTGAATGAGGATCTTCTGCACTCTCACAGTTGTCTACGAAGAGATGCAATAGATCCCTAAATCCGATTATAGGTATATTCATGAGGATGAATATTTATCTCCCTTCTAGGATATTTTCTTCCAGTCCTACCTATCATCATCATTACAATTATCTTCCTTGACACGGGATCAGAGAGAGTTTTTTTGGGGCACTATAGTTGATGAGAACCCATCGGTTCCATCACCAACAACTTCCACCCACACAAATAAAGTGGTTTTCAGTACCCCATCAAATAGGGATATGATGATGTGATTGGTATTTCCATGGAGAGATGTCCTAGGGAGAAGCATGAAGTCAGTTCTCACACTATTTTCTTTGTCGACCAGTCCACCACCATAATTATTTATATCAATGTCATTTCTAGTTCCTCAACCATCCCCGGTTGAAGTGTGCAGAAATGACTGGCTTGAATCTTATTCCAAATGAAATAGTTTTTGAAAAATTATTTCCACTAATCAGTTTATAGATATTTTATGGTTGATCACCACTCCTAATGTTGATATCCGAGAGTCCCCCACTAAGGATGATGTTTTTTTCTTCCAAAAACTATATGGCAATGCATTTTTTACCTTTGAAATTACCAGCTGGTTTATCTGAATAGCTGGGAAAATTTCAATTTCATTGGATGGAAGTACTACATAGTCGATTTGGAAGTGATCCTATTAATGCAACACCCTATATCATGTGGATATCACGGGACCCTTCAACAATTATGCATCTAAACAATTATTGGGCTCTATAGAATTATTAAGGAAGAATCCCAACATATGTGGATATGAAATTACTGACTCTATGTTTCCCTTCACATTTTCCCAATCTTGTAACTGCTAGCATAATCTGATATCATCGTGGATATGCCTTCGAGTGCAGTTATAGTGAATATATATGGGAAAAGAAAACTAATGGAGAAGCGATCTCATGATAGTTTGGAAAAAGAGAACCCACCCCCCAGGGTAGTACATCATCACCTGGACACTCGTACTGCTGTTATAAATCACCATCATAGAAATTAATGTGGCCTCAAAGATACTTTCACCACATTTATACAATTTAAATACATAAATAATGGAATGGATCTAATCGAGAGTTCCAGATCATCTTACTTGACAAATGTTTCACAAAATACAGATGTCAACACTGCTACGCCCACCTTGCATTTGAATTTGGAAGAACCGTGTAGGTCAATTTTTGTTCTCCTTATTGAGTACCTTTTAGAATAGAATCTAGACTATAGTGATCCATGTAAAATCTAGACCCTATACTAGGGTAGTAGGGTCACCTATAAGTACTTCTTGTCCAGCTGCCCCTGATAGATCTGAATAATTCTGTGTATCCCGATAGAGTCGATGATGGAGTCTATGGTAATCTGGCATGGTATCTATCACCAAATCATCATGTGCATCGTGATAACCCTCCTGATGATTCGAATAAAGATTCTACATAGGTCATCATACGATTCATTCACCGAGATACTGATCCTTCTTACATTGTAGATGAGACTACCAATGCAGTGGTGTTGAGGAATCCTCTACTGGAGAGGAATCCTGATCAAGAAGATCTTTGTAGCTTCTCTCAGTGTACACCATGAGTTCATTAACACATTCGATGTGGTGATACCTCCATATTGAGGGTATTATCTATCATGGGTGGATAACTTGAGTGTTCTCCTTGATTTCGGTTTCCTAACCATCTCTCTCCTCAATGGGATGGGTGATCCACTACATCATCTGGCCACTATATATCATGGTGTGGGCCCTTGTTGGGAAATACAGAGAAGGAAGATGCCACAAACCTCGGATGTTTTGATAATACACTTTAAGGGACTGCATTCATCTTGTATATTCGGCTACCCATTACATCCATCACTATTTTGGAGGATTTTTACTAGAAGTGACTTTATCAGTTTAGCTCCACCACATGTAATAAATGTATTACTCACCATTCAATTGAAATTGTACGTCGGATTAGTGAGTCACAGACTATGTCTCTAGGAATAAATTCCTCACATATTCACTTGACATTCCACTGACTCAATAGAAACAGATGACTATGTGTTTGGAGAATATCAAGACTGAATTGATTCCCTCTCCCATCACTTATAATTTCCCATGTGTATTTTGACATTTCGTTGATAAATATAAGTTCCACAAGTAAGAAATATAGTAGGCTACTCAGGAATTCCCATAGCATAGCCTAGATTCTACAAGAAGAACCGCCCAGGTAGAATCTAATATCATCGTGAAAATAGAGTCCCCCAGACCTCTAGGGTTGTTACTAGTGGATGTTCACCGACAACCTCGCAAAGGGAAACAACCTCATGGCCAAGATCAGGACCAACATCACCTAGAATAGAATTTATATGAACTACCATGTGATATACCAGGAATACTTGGTAGGATAATCATATTCCAAACCACAGTCTGGACCTAGGCCCTCAATAGGTATATGCTCATAGAGTTACCATCCCAGATAGGAGAAACTAGACCAAATCATTTAATGATGATTAGGTCCCCAATTTTTTTACTGTCCTTCATTAGAGGATTTTGTTGTTGCTTTAATGAAGGAGACACTATAATTTTGATCTCACTAATCACCCCAACTGCTACCCTTTTCACATGTTCCTTGGACACACCATCAACCAATTATATATATTAAAGGACTAGATATAAGACAATGTTAACAACATAATAGTCAGTTTGGGCCTATAACGACATAGGTAGCACATATTTATGAAATTAACAATAGTGAAAATGAATGTTAGTGGATATAGGTCTCCAATCGCTAGTCTTAGAAGTATGATGATTGGTTAGCTTGTAGGGTAGTTGCTTGCACCAATAGTGTCATTTGTGCTCGTGTGAATAAAATTAATCCTCCTGAAACAGCTACACATCCACTTGTTGTCACTTTCACATGAACATATCACCCATATACAACATAGAAAATTAGGCATTGATGGTGAAATGTAATTCATAGTCCCCAATTACTGCCGAAACATTCTTAACATCCTGACATCTTTATGCACCCAGAGATGAGGTTCATCCCCAAAATCTGAGCAGTATTGTAATATTCGTAAGATAATGAGTAGGAGTATGCCTCTATGAATACTTTTGGGTTAGAAGATCCTTACATGATTACCAACAGTGAAGAGCATCTGATAATTCCTGCTATTATTCCTGGTAAACATAATCATTGATGAGGCCATGTCCATTTGAATTGTTGGAATCTGCCGGATAGTTCTTCATGACATGTTGGGCATGAAACCAGGACCCAAAAGCAGTCTTAGTGTTCAGAATAGACATAAAACATATCTCCACCCATATTTTAATATTCAATCCCACTATTATACATGCTACTCGACCAGGATGCAGCACTACGACCTCACAGTGGTCGGCCATATCAATCTTCGTCTAGGATTCAACAATATTCTAGAATGACATAAGTGATTTCATATTATAGATTTAGAGATCAATGGGATATCCCTAGAAGTAGAATGAATGCATTAGTTTAGTGAAGAATCTATAATTTTCACATATTTAATACTGTATTTCATGGTTCTAATACCCACCATAGTGTTATTTTATGGGCAATTGTCACATTTTATTATTTTCGTGGTATTCTGAGCTCAAATGAAAAAATGACTAAATTTTGGGATTTAAGTGTTTTATTTGTATTATGTATTTTAAACATAACATATTCTAAACTGAATAAAATTGTTTAATTCTTTTTTTTAGGTTTCCTTACATCATGGTCCGAATGTCATCATTCGGAGGAACAAATATATCAATCATTTGGAGGCCCAAAATCCGATCACAATCCGGACCTCATAAACAGTTTGTATATTTGGAATGTATTAAAGCTAAGCTTGTATCTAGATGTATACCGGACCATTGGAGATGAAATTGAATAAGAATATGGAAGATAAGTTAATGAACATCTTTAATTAAGGAGGAAACATCTGAATTCACATGATAAATGCTCTTAATGGCCTTGAATGTTGGAGTTTTTGATGACAAAGAGTCAATTTGGTAGATTAAATGTTCCGATCCAAAACAAACATAACTCCTTCATAAGTGGACTAATGAGGCTGAAAGGTTGTGGAGGCATGATGAAGGAAGAATGGAACAACATTCAAGAAGGTACCATTTACCAATTAAGGTTGTATTGGTCCTAAAAGTCATGAACTTTGGGTGTACAGAATTTGTGTGAGATTTCATCACACATTTTCTCTATTAATATGTGTCTCCTATCCCTTTTACAAGGATAGCCATTTTCAAGGGGAAAGGTTGAGTATTGTTTTTGTAATAGTGATTTTTATTTTTAATATATATTAGTAATATTTCCTTTCCATACCTCCTTTCTTCGATTTATTTTATTTTATGTATTCTTCCACCGTTATTCCCTTCTCAAATCCACTAAAAATGGAGAACTATCCTCATCTCTTGTTCGAGGGAGGGAAAGGTGGTTTGATTTAGATCATTGTACTTCAATTTCTAATCCCTTTATTCAATTCTAAGAATTATTTTTGTTGGTTAAATCGATTATGGTGAGTGGTCGCCATGTTTTCTCTACCCCGAATTTCTTCTTCTCGTTTATCAGTTTTCTTTCCCTTCACTATTTGTGTCGTGCATATGGTGGAGCATGACATGATTAGTGATGGTCAGCGAAGAGGTATCCTAGATCATTTTTGGAAGAGCATTACCCCGTATGCATAGATCTCAGTATCGGTTGAGGACATTTAAAATGAGAAGGTGAGGTGTGACATGTCTTGATCACCTAATTGAATTGAATATTGAGATTATTTTTAAACAATGATATCCACCACCATGGCCTCCTAAGAACAACTGCCTACAATATTTTCTCTAACTTCATTTTTCCAAAAACAACTGTCATTCCTTCTTCCAAATATCAACCACCTCTCGAAAAAAGAACACACCTCACAAAAAAGTAATATGTCCTAAAACCCCTTGACAACATTCTTGAGATGTTATCAATTCTTTAGGCTCTGCTGTAGTCAAAAGAGTTGCGAGAATCCCTCATAGAGGCCTTTTAGAGCCCTATCTAGTTCATGGTTGATGTGGCACCTACAATGACCTTCCATGACTAGGGATTAGAGCCAGTAGAGATTAAATCCACCATCTCATTCTCAAGAGGGGATTAATGTTCTCCCATAGATGGGAAAATTTTCTCACTATACATCACTGGAAAAATTAATAGTGTGACGTTATAAATTGTCTCTTTGGAAAAGTATTTGGGGTCATCGTCATCTTGAACCAGATGACCCACATGTTAGGATTGACTGAAGGAGATTTTATTTTATCAAAACTGAAGATTCATGGTTACGAGAGGATAAAGAAATGGTCATGAGGAACGATCTACATAAATTCCCAGTTCAGTGTCCTAATTACAAGTAATGAATTTTTGGTTGTCTCACAGGATACCACATAAAATGTATAGATTAATAGATCCTAGCTCCACCTACTTGTATTGGTTCTTTATTTATGTCACCCTTACATCAAGTAATCCCTCAACAGTCAAGTGGGTGTGATCCAAGGTAAAAAATCTAATATCACCTATTGGGAATCCTAGTATTTGGATACAAACTATTACCAGAGAATGGAGAGTCATATCCAAACCATTGAGGTTGGGAACACTATCACTGTTATCGACCGGTTGGTGGACTTGGGTGATGCTTTCATCTTCCCATTTAGTGGTTGTAGGCTACAATACCATACAAGGGTCACTATATCAGCGTTTCTCAGATGATTTGTGGATGAATTCAGAGATACAAGGAACATAGGAAGATTACCTCGTACTCCCACATGGGATGTGATTGAGAGATACTAGAACCTATCACCCTAAGAAGATATCAGGATGTTCAACCCATAGCTTCCACACTATGCCATACCGTCCAATTCTTCCATTATGGGTTATGTTGACATAGACCGACCCACCACCAGTACATTGACATTTTCAAGACTAAACCAATTGGTCATAGGGATGATGGAATCAGGTCAACAACCTTTATTTCCATGGGTTCAATAGTTCACGAGTCTTCGGATAAATATTCCATCACTGCAAAAGATGGTACCATCATTCCTCTAGGGTCAATTTACTTAGAATAATTTGCTTCTACCAATAACCCTCCATCATCAAATGATGGATATGATTTGGAAGGTTATTGTACCATATTTTAATAGGGAATATCAAACAACATTGATGAGTTTCTACAAGTGAATCCTAGAAATGATACATATCTGAGGCCAATGTTGATTAGTGATACCAGGACTGAAAATTGACATTAATAATATATGTACATTTTTAAGAAACATTATGATTTTTTTTCCTAGATTTATGAGTATATTAGAGGACTAGACCCTTAGTTCTCTATCCACCAAGTTCGTCTCTTTAGTAGTCATCATGGAATTATATCACCTAATAGGAAGATGACCCCATCTCATGTTTACCTAGTCGATGTCGGTGTTGATAAGACCATTAAAGACAACATCATCAATGATGTTATGTAACCCAAGTGGTTGGCCAACATCATTCATATCAAGAAGAAGAATGGGATGATGAGAGGTTGGATCGACTTTCAAAATCTGAACTGCCACTAACCGAAGTATGGATTTTCCCTTTTGGTGACATTGCTACTGATCGATGCAAAAACCGGGTTCCATGATCTCTCCATTATGGATCGGTATGTTGGGTATAATAATAACTGAATTTCCTTTATTGAGGAATATTCCACAACCTTTAGCGAACCATTGGATACATTATGATATAAGGTAATGCCTTTCAGTCTGAAGAATGTAGGAGCCACCTATGAGTGTGTTATGAACCGCATCCTCAAGACGGTCATTGGAATGCTGGTGGAATGATATATGGAATTCTTTTTTTTAAATCATTTCAACAGTAGGAAAATATCATAGTTCTTGAGAAAGATTTCATCATCCTTAACTCTTAATAGTCGATGATTAACCCCTTGAAATATTCTTTTGGGGTGACCTATCGGACGTTCCTTGTTATTGTTTTCAGATATCAAGGAATTGAGATCAACCAGAGAAGATCATAGCAATCAACCAAGTACCCCCTCTGAGAATACTCCAGTAAATCCAATGCTTTCAAGATACTTATCCAATATACAATGATTCCTTGAAAATTGGTTGGAATGTGTATGACCTATTACAGAAACATGAAAATGGTATCTCCAACTAGTCAGATGAATATTTCAATAATTCTTTTGAGGATATGAAGAATTATCTACTACATCCATTTTTTATGATGCCACCCCATTCTTCAAATCCACTCTTCCATTATGTGACCACCCTAGAAAGATCCCTTGGAATCCTTATTGATCCAAAAAAATAAAGGGAAAGAGAACGTATTGTACTATCTCGTTTGGACGCTCCTAGATATAGAGTCCAAATACTCACGTATCGAGAAGAGTTACATAACACTAGGTTTATCATAGTAGAAGCTACAAAACTATTTTCAACATCATGAGATATATCTGGTGTCTAGTGTGGATCCGCTAAAGAACATTCTAAATCCCCCAGTTTTACTGGCCACCAAGAATCTTGGTTATTGATTTATTAGTTTTTTGACATTAGATTTATTTCTAGAGAAAGTCGTTAACGAGAAAACAATGGAAGACTTTTTGTCAAGTCATTCATCCCCCACAGAATTGTCCATAGAAACTAATATTCTAGATGGGGCCATCCTCTTAGTGGATCAAGACATATCATGTAGGATGTTTCACATCGATGGTGTCTCCTATAATATGAATATCAGAAAGCTCAATGTTCGAAGGATCAATGGCGTGGTCTGGGGGAATGTATTCATCATGCCTACAGAGGTTATTTTTTACAATTCAATTTTATTGTAAGAAGGAATCACCAACAATGAGGCACCGTATCATGATCTCCTAACATATATTGAGTTGGATCCTAGGATTGATGTTCCCCACCATCATGTGAAATGATACTCTGTGTAATTCATCAAGAAGATAAATAGTGACTATAATTTCTTGATACTTGACCACATGCTCTTTCATAGGAATGCTCACCATATGATGGATCACTTCCCTTCTAAAAAATATGTGGATCATATTCACTAATAATAGATTGATCGAGCTAATTCCTTAGTTAGTATATCCTGACCTCTCAATGATCCAAACCAAGAAGATCTATTTTATCATGTCATGCATCGAATATTCATCACCCATATTGTTTTGTACAACAATGATTCCCAAAAGGTAACTCACCTTACGACTTGTACATCCACATCTAGGCCTTCAAATCACCCCATAGATGAAGAAATATACAATTTAATAAATCCTTTCAGTGAGTATCTCCAGCATAGAAATATCAAATCATACAAATCCTAAAATTTGGGAATATATCACGATGAAGTTCAATTCACCCTACAAGGAGTTCCAAACATGGGGATAACTCTCTATAGATATGGGTTAGATTAGATCATCCTACATTATACATAAGGAGAAATGATTCCAAAATTTATACATGAACTCCACGTCAGGTCCGGTGGTGATCCCCTGGTAGGGATGAAGCTCTCCCAATAGATTCGAAGGTTGGGTTGCTTTTGGCCCACCATGGTCCATGAATGAGTCAAGTTCACCCAGAGGTTCCATGCAGGTTAGATCCATACCAATTTTGTGCAAGGACCACCAGATCCCTTCAATGGTATTACATACTCTTGACCTTTTTGGTGTGGGTACTTAATGGCATGGGACCATATCAACTAGCAATAGCTCTCTAGTGCTCGTTCATTTTGACCAAGAAATATTTTTATTCCATGTAGGTTGCAGTGATTCTAATTATGTAAGATAAGGACTGGTCTATTTTTTAATACATGATCTCCAATATCATCCACCGATTTGGGGTCCCTCATGCCAGTCTCACCAATTACAACACAAAAATTAGAATAGTTTTGATGTTGAAATTTTACACCAAATGTCGTGTCTGTTCTAACCACACTTATTGATACCATGCACTTGAAAATGGGAAGATTGATGCATTCAAAAAGACCATCTTCAAATATTTGAAAAATATGGTGGGTCATAATTATAGAAGGTGGTCGGAAAAATACTCATACACTCTCCGGGATTATCATATGATGGCTCATAATTCCACCATAGGGAACCCATAATCCCTTGTGTATAGAACATAAGCATTCCTATCTATAAGGATTTAGTGTCCTTCACTCTGAAAAGTTGTCTATGATCAACAAATGTAATGATTAGTAGTAGAAGTCCAACTGGATAAACTAGAATCACACATATAGAATAGATATTACGCCTCACATAATCTAGAGTGGAACCAGAAAACGATAGATATATCATTCCACAAAAGAGTTTTTCCATACATTTTCCCTCCATGTTGACATGGTACTAGCTCTATGTATGCCAATGAAACCATTCATAAAACCACCGAAGCTAGAGCCTAAATGGGATGGACCGTATGTTTTCATAAGATCTATCCCAATAGTTCTTATTCATCTGTCACCAAGGATGATGATATAATCAATACTACCACTAATATCATGTTTCTCATATTTTTATTTTTATTCCCACAACATCCTACATGATGTTAAACTACTATGCATCTGGAATGATGTTAAACTACTACTTTTTCATCCATAATGTTAAATTGTATCATTAATCCTACGTGATATTAAACTACACAATGGACCTTTAGTCATGACCTAAAAATTAAAACCCCCCTTTTTGCTTCATGATATTAAACCGCATTTTTCATCCATACTTCATGACGTTAAACTGAAAGAGTCTTCAAGAACTTTGTTTGGAAGGATTCTAATCATTATGGGATATGTAGCGACACCCATGAACCTCATCTTTAGGACCAGCCATAAAAACATGTCAACATGTCTCATAATCATTATTACATTTAAAAGTCCATTATCCTCCTCAGTATCATGCAGTGCACGTGGTCCTTATGGTCCTCATTCACGTTGGCTTATTCCATCTGTGTATGTGTATATTTTTATGGGTTGAGATGCATTCATTCACATAAGTCCTCACCACATGACATTAAAATATATGGATCCTCTATAAGTCCCTATTTCATTATTCCCATCATTATGATATATGTATTGATGCCCGAGAATTTTTTCTTTGCGACTAGCTGTAGAATCAAAAACCCATTAGGTTTATTGGTCTGTGTTCCATTTGAAAATATAGAGTGTGGCTTGCTAGCCTCTTTGTCACAGATTCACATCTGGTTTCTACATTTAACCATAGGACATATTTGTTCTTTGGAAACTGCATCATATATTCTGAGCTCTATATCCTTAAAATATGTTCTTTGTTGTGATTTTTGTATGATGATAAATTGTTTGACAACATTTTTCTTCATCATATGACATTAATATACATGAAATTTCATGTCCAAAACCCAAATATTTAAATAGTGTACATTTTATCTTTAATGATGTGTCCAATAGAACAAGAATCCTTGGACCTCATTCACATATTATTTCTCCAACTGTGTTGTATATAATTCAAGGATCTTTCCTTCTTTATGGTCTAGGCATCATGATATTAAACTATGTGATAATTTTTTTAGTAATGTTCCATCCAGTGTTTGGATTCATTGTACCTCATTCTTGTCATTTTTTCTCATGGTTCCACACTAAACATCTTTTCTTCGGGGATCCCATCCAATGATCCAAACACAGCAACCTTAAAATGTGATTTTTTCTGTCCATTTCACATGAAAATAAACTGTTTAACGAAAATTATATTCTTTTTTGAGAGTTTATCACCCCTACAGCAACACTGGACATTATCCATACCATATTATAGAACTATGTGTACCTTTATTCCCATCTCCATGGGATACGAAGGGATGTTCAAATAATTTTCTCTGGGCCCAACCATATAATTTAAATCATTTTCCCCATTTTTTCCATTCAGACCTGGAATCATCCTTGGAAATTTGAGGAGTAGTGTGAGTCTATTCGGTTTCCATTCACATCAGGTTTTTATAGCCACCCTGTTCATGTCCCTTTCCAAGATTCCTTTTTTTCCTTCATCTATACCATTTAATGATAAACTACTAGAGCACTCAAGAAATATGTTTGTCTTGATTACCATACTTATGGTATATATTTTGGTTCCATGTAATTTTGTCTCTGGGACTAGCCAAAGGATCACAAATCATTCAGTGCATTGACCTAATTTCCCCTTTGAGAAAGTGTTATATGGTGTGGATCATATTGGAATGTTTTTAGGTTTTTTGTTTTGAACTCTTCTTCTATGGGATAAATCAATGTATACAATGTCCTTGTTTGATTATAATAAAAGTAATAACATTTTTCATTGCTACATGAATTTAAAATTCATGGATACATCCCAAGAACATGATGTTAATCTTAGCGCCAATGGTCCAATAAGAAAAAAAATAACTATTAACAACACTGGGAGTCTTTAGCCTGAGTTTCATCCTGACCATTGTCCCCGAAGAACTAAATCCATGCAGAGAGATTTTATCCATCCCATGAATGATCCACACCGAAATTCTCAAATGGGTATTGATATGATACTGGGAGTGTTGGATTGCACATGAAAATCCCCCCCATACATCTCCAGACATTATGTGTCTCTTTATTCGTATCTACATCATTTTTGACATCTAAAGTGACCCCTCTACTGGAATGGTCTCATGCCACATTGAATCACCTACCTTTTGGATTCATGATACGAAAGACATCAGATGACATTTTGATTAACTTTTAGTGTCTGCAACTTGGTCTGGAGTCAACCTACATGTGTTCCTCCTCATTTTAGGATAACATAATATGGATGATGTGTCCCATATAAGGTTAGTTGTTATCCCCAATTATTATTCAACACATACTATGCTCAACATATCGGGTGTCTCAATTCATAATTTCCACCACCATATATTCTAGTGGATCTCCAACAATCTCGTTGTTTCCCCTCTGTGCATCTATGTCAGTTGAGTAGCAATGTAGTGTGGTTCAGACTTTCCCACATAACATTTACATTCCATTATTGTGTTCCCTACATATGATGGGAAAAAATAGAAATAGATTCTTGCATCCCACACCAAGCATGAATCACATTGGTTTATGAGTATTGGTAGATTTTATCCAAATAATGTGGCTGATAATCCCTCATGTACAAACTCTATGACATTAAAATAAGAGATTCCTTGTGGTTTTCTTAGTAATATGTTACATGGGACCCTATCCCTAATTCACGTCGTGTTTTTCATTCCACACACTAAACATTCATACTAAAGATACTTTCCTTTCGATCCAAACACTATTAACATAAACTTAAGATCACATTCAAGGTTCTCTATAGAATATGTGACATTTTATTAGGCTTTTTGGTCTCATTCATACATGGTTTGTTTTTCCATGCCATACACTTTTTTATCGGAATATCACTATTCCACTAATGGTTTAGTCAAATGATGTTATGTTTTGTGTTTTCCCCCTTACCCGATTATTTTACGCTGTATGAAAACATCCCTCACAAAATATGTCAAACTGATCACTTATTGTTCACACAATATGACCTTATACTATTTGTATTACAAGGTTACTTTTTACACTTTGTTCAGTTGGGTTCTATCATTGATATTCCCTAATGCGCTGATACATGTGAAAAGATGTGTCGAATTCCATACTGACATTTCTCCAAATTTCCTCCACATACTGATTCATTTTATCTTCATATTTACAAAATTTTTCACTTCCAAAAGGACACCAAACATCAGTTGTCTCATTCCATTCTTCCTCACCTCCCATCCCGGGAAAATATCCTAATGGATTTTTGGAAACAAGCATCGAGACATATATTTTAAACTTTATGAGAAATATATTCTATGCTACATGCCACACCCTTGATTGATGAAGTTTTAAAAATTGTGTTAGGAATATGTTCAATAGAGATGATAAAAATAAGTCACTCCCTTTCTAAAATCTGGACCTTAGAAGTTTCAAATTTTATCATTCCCACTTCCTTATGATATAATCATACTCCAACACCTCTTCTGATGCTCATTGTTCAACCTATGTACATTGATTCAGATGAATATTTATTGTGAACTTCTACATGTGATGGAGAATGTCTAACAAAAAACCGTGTTTCCCACAGTGAGCATAGTTCACATGGGATTCTGACTCTTTCTATGGTTTATCCACAAGTGGAGTAGTTTTATATCCCAAATTCTGGAAACTATATTCCCATAAACTAATACCTCCTACTTATTTATTCCCAAATGTGTGTCAGGGTGTGTGGATCTTTTTGGTCCCCATTCACATCAGATTTCTTATAGCATCACATGATATTTTTCCTCTTTGGGAGGAAATCCCCTATAGTCTAAACAATATGTCCTTAAACTAAGAACTTCTCTAAAATTTCTCTCATAAATTTGTGGTGTGTTGTTGATGTTTTGGGTCCTTATTCATTTTTTGTTACCAGTATTCAGACCAAACACGTCCCTTTTCGAACACCCTTTTCAATCATCCTCACCACATGATATTTAACTACACGGAATTCTAGAACTACATGTGACATTATTCCGATCCACATGTTATATGTTGTGACACCCATATCATTGATCTTGGATCCAGCCAAAAAAATATTGCCATGTTTCACATTCAATCGCCATCTTCCTCACCACATTATATTTAACTACATGATATTCATGAAATATTTGTGGCATTAATCCCATCCTTAGGGGATACTAGTGACTCCCATGCATTTTTTCTTTGGTCCCAACAACATGATTCTTCAAACCTTCATCACTTTGGCCTCACTAATGGTCCATGTTATATGACGTTAAACAATATGCTATTTTTTTATGTGGAATATATGTGACATTTGAGATCTCTTTGTCCTTATTCATGAGATATTTTTCTTCTTATGTGTCACATGTGTGCACTTTTGATGAATGTTCCTCCTTATAGTCCCAGTAGAAGGACATTAACACATACAGAAGCTTCCTCAATAATGCATATGTTGTGAATTAAGGCCTCCTTGTCCCCCATTCACGTTGGGATTTTTATGACACCTCATTATGTTTATTCCATTGGAAGTACCTTTCCATGGTCTAAACACAATGACCCTGACGTAAGAGCTGATGAACTGTATATATTTTCTAGACTTGTTGGGTTGAATTCGGTATCATTAGGAATCATTCATGTTGGGTTGATCATAACACTGCACCACACATAACCATTTGAGATTCCATGAATAATGGCCCATACTCAATGACCATAAACTAGTCAGTCACGTCCAATCTCCATGACTTAATAACAATTCACAAACCTCTTCTGGGAAATGTTGTGTGGCATGGACCTCTTTGGTCCTCATTCACATCAGGCCTATCAGGATAAGTTGTAGAATCTACCCCCATTGAGATTCCCCTATTTTCTATACACTATGACCTCAAACTAAGACCCTATTAAATTACAACCACACCCTGATCATTTTTAGTGTACCCCATAATAATTATGTGATATTTTAGCTTCCTCAGTAATGTGGATTTACTCCCACCAATTTAGGTACCCTGCAATGTTGTGTTTCAATAACCTTGTATTTCATGATTCAAATCCTTATGGGATACATAGTGATTCGTAGAAATTCCACATCTAAGCCCAATCATAGGCTCATTACCCCATTAAATTCATTTTTCCTCATACGCGATCTATGTGTTGCAACCTTAAATTTTATGATTTCGTTGTGTGGTATGTATGTGCCAAATAAGCCTTTTGGTACATTTATAGTAGGTTTTTACCATTTACATGTTCAAATAAGATTTGAGGACTAAATTCCATTATTTAGTCCATGCAATATGACATTAAACTACTTTCCCTGGTCCACACATTATGAACATATACTAGGAGCCTTGATTTGATATTTCTTCCCATAATGCCACATAAGCTTCATTCCCATCTACTCCCTGATAATAGTACGGTGCACAAGCCTCCTTGGATCACTCATGTTAGTTTAATTTCCCCTGTTTCACATAAATATTCTAGGAATGATCATTTTTTTTGTATCAGCATCATGAAATTGAACAATTTTCCATGGTCCAAATATTATGACCATAATCTAAGAGCCTCACTTGATATTTTCCCCAAGATAGGTTACATCTGCTTCTGTACATTCTATTCCCCCTCAAGTGATATGTATCCCTCTTTTTCTCATTCATGTCAGGTTTATTTCCCTCGTACCACATGATTGTTGTAACGACCCAATCATTTTGAGTATTATATTAACTTACTCTTAATGATTTAATAAGAAGTTAATGGTTAATGCAGAAAGGGGAGTTGATGGCTTCATCCAGTAGACTCAACCCTTACGAATCCCACTTATCAGAGCTTGGGAAGGAGGTAGCATCTGTGGGCTTCGCTTTGGACCAAGCCCAAGCCGAGCTCCAGCGTGTCAAGCTTGAACGAAAACGCTTGCAGGAGAAGTTCAAGTTAGTGGAGATTGCTACTAGGGCAATGTTATCTGAGCCTCCCTCAGATTCTCTCACCATAGCACACCTTACACTTAGGTCTTATGCCAGTGTTATAAGGGGCTATGTGATGAGACCCTAGTTTCCTTGTGTAATCCTTTCGGGTGAATAAATTGAGATTTCTTCCTTTAGTGATGTTTGTGAAATTTCAAATGTCTAGATAATTTTAGAATGTATTTTATTGATGAATTTCGAAAAAAGGAAATTTTAAAATATTTATGTAAACCCTAAATAACTAATGATGTGTAATGATTTTCAAAAAATGGTCTTCTACAAAAGTGTTCATTAAGGAATTTGGAGTCTAATAAGATCAACTTAATTTTTGATGAATAGTAAATTATGAATAGTGATTTTATGCTTAGGATTTGTAATGTGACCAAATGGATTAGTAATTTTCACTCAAAGAATGTTTTAATATAATTTAGACACCTTGATTAAGTAATGTGATTCAATAAAATGGTTAAATAACGGTTTCATAAATTATTATTCAAGTATTAGTTTTTTCGGATGAATAGTGTTTTTAAATAAAAATTTAATTAAAAATAATTAGAAAATTATTTTTATAAAAATGACTTTATTTTTGAACTCAGAGCATTGATATTATGTTATGGTAAATTTTGGGGATTTTTCTAAAAAAATGAATTTTCGGTGAATAGTGTATTTATTTAAAAATAAAATTAAAAAATATTAAGAAAATTATTTTTATAAAATGGAGTTAATTTTTGAAATCATAGCATTGATATTTGGTTAATGTGAAATTTTGGGATTTTTCTGAGAAAGTTGAATTTTCAGTGAATAGTAAAAATACAGTTTTAGGGTTTCGGTATGTTTAATGACATCATAACGGTGTCATGATGATGTCATGAAATCTTTTGAGGGTTGGCCGGCCAAGGGTGATGAATTATTTTTTTGGGGGCCCCATGTGGCCTAACTCCATGATAAATTCCAAGGGAGAGCACATGAGTTTGAGAAAAGCACATGTGAGGTGTCCCTTGGCCACTAATGCTTTGTCCCCTCACATTCCCTATAAATACCCACCCTTTCCTCCTTTATTTTTTACTCCCAACTCTCCCCAACAAAGTTCTGGTCTTCTTACCTTCCAAAGAGTCCTCCCAAGGTGCCCCCAAGCCCTCAAGGACCAATCCTTTGAGTTTCAAGAGTCACGTTTTAAGGTAAGGGATCCGACCCCTCTCTTTCTTTTCATGTAATCTCTTTTATGTCATTCCTTTTATGCTCCATGTTTTTATGTGAGAGTATGTTCTTTTATATTCCTCTTACTGCCCTTTCATGTTTATATGATGAGAGGTCCCCTCTTACTCTCATCATTTCGTTTTATGAAAGTTTAAGTGACGCCGTTAGGCTGCCGAATTTTTAAGGGATTCTTTCACCCTTCTCATTTTTCAAGTTCGATTTTCATGTCAAGTCTTTCAAGTTCCTTTTTATTATGTTGGGGTATGATCTCTATATCTATCATACTGATCTCTTATGATCATATGATGAGGGACCCTATTTGATCTTGTCAAATCATTTTCTTTTGAAGTTCAGTGACGCCGTAAGGCTGCCGAATTTTCATAAGAGAAATCTAATCTTTTTTCCTTCCATGTTTTTCATTTCAAATGGTATGTCCCTAAAATTTCATTACCATGTCCATATTTCCTTCTTATTCTTTCACCCTACTGTTTTATTTGTCATTTATGAGTGGGTGACCCAAGTCCCCTCTCATTTAAATGTTTTCTAAAACCCCGAAACATAGCCGTTATGCTGCAGAATTTTCCCCTCAAAATGTCTCTCTCTTTTCTCAAAAATTATTTTATGTTATAAAGTTAATACTCAAAGCTCTTATTTCTACAAGGGTATTCACATATATATCAAAATGTTCCATTTTAAATTATGGGATTTACATACATGAGACCCGCTTTCCCTTTTCGTGGGTTTAAAGTGATGTAAAGATCGTGTCTTTAAAGCAGTTTTTAAAACGTTATGATTATGAAATGAAACCCATTTATTTTATGCTATGTGGGTTATTTATGAAATTTTTGATGATGATATACGTGGCTCACATGATAATAAAGGAAAATTTAAGGGTGCGCCCTGATAGCGCTCCAATGCATTGGGTAATGATGTAACCACTAGAGATTACAATTTTCACGATACCTTGGTGAATAACCTTGGTAATTTTCAAATGACACCTTGGGGATGGACCTTGGTGATATGTTCATGATTTTATATGTTAAATTATGTAGCCACATCTTCACGTTATGAAAAATGTTATTTTTTTTATGAAATTCCTCATGATTTCTTTCTCATGCCTTAAAGTTCTTTTCATGTCCTTATTGAAGTATCTCAAGTTCACATGTAAAATGTTCCTCTTGTTTCCCTTACTGGGCCTTCTGCTCACCCTTTCTTTTGATGTATGTCCCCAAGTTATGAGATGCAGTAGTAAACCTAGAATGAACATAAGGAGACGCCTTTCAAGTGTTTAAGAAGAATGTTTTATGTTGTTTTCATGTATTATGTTCCTGGTTTCCAAGACACTAGACCTTAAAGATCCTTAGTTTTGTGTAATGTAATGAAAGTTTATGTTATAAAATGGCGGGATTCTATAGTTGGTATCAATGGATGGTTTAGTTATTTGTGGAAATTAGGATATAAAAACTTTAAGAAGAACCCTATAGAAAAGTTTAAATATAGGAAAACTTCCTGGTATTTTGATAAGTATTGAGTAAGTGGTCTATCAAACAAATACATCCCTGTCTGGATACGAGCAGGTAGAGGCGGCTCTGGCACAGATGTACATAGGGGTAAAACCCGAAAACACCGCTTTGAGCTAGACTCGAACGGGAACTGGTGAACGATAACGGGCCTTGCTGCACTATTGATTACGACACTCCAGGGGGATATGTTTGGTCAATCACATGCTTTTTATGAATCATTATGAAGGAATTATAGAGAACTATATTTGTCTAAGCATGTGGTCTTAGTTAAAAGATTCATAAATGAAATAAGATTCTCACTAAGGTTTTATTCTTTTAGAAAATGGTGGGCAATAGGAGAAACCGTGCCGATGGTGACCGCAATGCACCATGTGCTGACAGCCCTCCAATGGAAGTCGGAATGGAAACATTCACGCGAATGATGAACCAACTAACTCAAGTTATGAGTAATAACTTGAATCAAGCTGAGAGGCCGACCTCACCACGAAGGGAATAACTTTCTGTTGAGTCCTTCATGCGTCAACGACCGCCAACATTCAGTGGATCTACTGACCCATTGGTTGCGGAACAATTGATAAGCTCCATTGAAAAGATCTTTTCTGTACTTCATTGTTCGGAACAAGAAAAAGTCACCCTTGTTGTTTACCGCCTAGAGGGAGAAGCTGATCAGTGGTGGTCACTGATCATAAACACGAAGCCACGAGGAGAGATGGAAGCTATGGAGTGGGAAGAATTTCGGGGGATTTTCTTTAACAAGTATTTCCCTCATTCCATGAGAACGAAAATGGAGAATGAGTTTCTCGAGCTGAAGCAGAAGGAGAACAAATCTGTCGGAAGCTATGAGATGAACTTCACAAGGCTTTCCCGTTATACCTCAAGCTTTGTCATGGACCCTAATGGGAAGGTTGATAGATTCTTTGGCGGACTACGACCACATCTGCGGAAGAATCTAGTCAACAGGGACTACGATAGCTATGAATAAATAGTTCGAAGTGCTATGAAAGTTGAACTAGAGTTTGGGGAGACACAATGGTCTCACAAATATAATGAGAAGAAGAGAACTCTAGAACCAAGCCTGGGAAGATGTTTTGATCAGGAAAGAGGTGGAAAGCATATGCAACATGCCACATGCAATAAATGTGGGAAGAAGCATCTAGGGAACTGCTTGATCGGAAGTGGCAAGTGCTATAGGTGTGGAAAAGAAGGCCATATTTCTCGGAATTGTCGTGGTGATGTGAAGCCTCAACTTCCCAACACTAACGACAGAGGAAAGATGGTTCTGGCCCTACCCGAAGTCACATGCTTCAAGTGTGGACAACTTGGGCACTTTGCTAATCAATGTCCAAATCCAAGGGCAGTGGAGGGGAATCACCATCAACCTCAGTGGAGGCCAAGGGAGCAAGGTCGTTCTTTCTCTATCACAACAACTGAAGTTGAAGTTCCGAACGATGTGGTAGCAGGTACTCTTGTTGTCCTCTCAAAACTAGCGAGTGCTTTATTTGATTGTGGTTCTACGCATTCCTTTATTTCTTCCATGTTTGCAAAGAATATAGAATCAATCCCCGAATTGCTTGAGGTTGAGTTGTCAGTCAAGACTCCAAGTGGGATTATCCATGCATCAACAGTGTTTAGAGACTCTAGTGTTTACTTTGGTGAGCACAATCTTATCGCAAATCTAGTAGTCATTCCCATGATGGAATTTGACATTATACTAGGGATGGACTGGCTCTCAAAGTATAATTCTAAGATCAAATGCAGAAGTAAGGAAATCTCAGTAGTCTTGAATGAACGACCTACAGTTATCTTCCGAGGAGAGATATCCCGAACTGATCCCTATCTAGAAGCACCTCTTATAGCTTTCTTTATGGAGTTAATTGGTGATGAGGAAGAAGGGAAAGGGAGCATACGAATTGAAGATGTTCCGATTGTTCAGGAATACATGGATGTATTTCCTGAGGAGTTACCTGGACCTCCCCCAGAAAGAGAGGTAGTGTTCTCCATTGAACTCGTACCTGGGTCTCAACCAATATCAAAGACTCCGTATAGAATGGCAAATGTGGAGCTAGAGGAGCTAAAGAAACAACTCCAAGACTTGTTGGAGAAGGGGTTTATCCGACCGAGTGTGTCTCCTTGGGGAGCACCAGTTCTCTTTGTGAAGAAGAAGGATGGATCAATGCGGCTATGCATTGATTATAGAGAACTGAACGGGATCACAGTGAAGAACAGATACCCTCTTCCAAGAATTGATGATTTATTTGACCAACTTTGTGGGGCTCAATTCTTCTCTAAGATTGACCTTCGATCTGGTTATCATCAACTGAGGGTGAAGAAGGAATATATTTCAAAGACTGCCTTCCGATCAAGATATGGGCATTATGAGTTTACTGTTATGCCCTTCGGCTTGACTAATGCTCCTGCTATTTTCATTGATTTGATGAATAGAGTCTTTAAGGACTACCTTGATAACTTTGTGGTAGTTTTTATTGATGATATTTTGATATATTCAAAAAGTCGTGAGGAGCATGAAGATCATCTGGGGGTTATTTTGAAAACTCTACGGAAGGAGAGGCTCTTTGGGATGTTCAGCAAGTGTGAGTTTTGGTTACAACAAGTGGGTTTCTTGGGGCACATCGTAACCAATGAAGGAATCTCGGTTGACCCTGCAAAGACAATGGTTGTGGAGGAGTGGCCTCAACCCACAACAGTAACTGAGATTCGTAGTTTCCTTGGTTTAGCGGGATATTATAGGAGGTTTGTTAAAAACTTTTCACAGCTTTCTAATCCACTAACCAAGTTGACTCGAAAAGGGGTTAAGTTCATCTGGACAAAGGAATGTGAGGAATGTTTCCAACAGCTGAAGAAGAGATTGGTTACTGCACCTGTGTTAGCACTACCCTCTATCAGAGAAGGATTCGTTATTTTTAGCGATGCATCTCTGAAAGGGCTTGGGTGCGTCCTCATGCAAAATGACAAGGTAATTGCTTATGCATCTCGACAGTTGAAGATTCATGAGCAGAATTATCCTACGCATGATCTAGAGCTGGCGGCAGTTGTTTTTGCTCTAAAGATATGGAGGCACTATCTTTATGGGGAGAAATGTGATATATACAGTGACCACCAAAGTCTAAAGTATATTTTCACTCAGAAAGAATTGAACATGAGACAAAGGAGATGGTTGGATATTATTAAAGACTATGATTGTTCAATTCATTATCACCCTGGAAGAGAAAACAAAGTCGCGGATGCGTTAAGCAGGAAAGATCCTGTTGTTCTGGCAACAATGAGGATCCTGGGAGATCCCTTGATTAAAGATCTAGTAAAACTGGACATGGGAATTATAAGGAAAGGGACATCATCAACCCTATCCCAAATGATTTCTCACCCTTCATTACTAGAGATGATCAAGAAGGCTCAAAAAGAAGATCCTTTGTTGCAGGAGAAGTTCGAGGCTGTAAAGGATGGGAAGTTCCCTGTTTTCAATATTGATCAAGAAGGTGTATTGAAATTTCGTACAAGACTATGTGTTACATCTATTCCGGAGATAAAGAAAGAACTGATGGATGAAGCTCATAGCTCTACTTTCTATATACATCCGAGAAGCACTAAGATGTATAGAGTCCTTCGTGATCATTATTGGTGGGATAACATGAAGAGGGAGATTGCCGATTACACTACAAGGTGCCTGGTGTGTCAGCAAGTAAAGGCAGAAAGAAAACTTCCTAAGGGGGTATTACAACCGCTACCCATACCAGTATGGAAGTGGGATAATATCACCATGGACTTTGTAACTAGTCTCCCAAAAACATCCAAAGGAAACAATGCGATATGGGTTATTGTGGACCGTCTCACCAAGACAGCCCATTTTATCTCTATTTGGGAAGATTTCTCTCTGGATCAGCTTGCCAAGGTATACGTGAAGTAAGTCGTAAGGCTGCATGGGGTACCACTATCCATCGTATCTGATCGTGACCCAAGATTCACATCAAAATTCTGGAGAAGTCTTCAGCATGCTCTGAACACTGAATTGAATTTTAGTACGGCCTATCATCCTCAAACTGATGGCCAATCTGAAAGGACTATTCAGACACTCGAAGACATGTTGAGATTATGCTCAATGGAATTTAAAGGTGGATGGGATCAACACCTCCCATTAGTGGAGTTCTCCTATAACAACAGCTTCCATGCGAGTATTCAGATGGCACCCTATGAAGCTCTGTATGGAAAGCGGTGTAGAACTCCTACTTGTTGGGATGAAACTGGTGAGAGGAAGCTTCTTGGGCCTGATCTTGTGCACGAAATGACAGAACAAGTTCATGCCATCCAACAACACATAAAAGATGCTCAGAGTCGGCAGAAGAGCTATGCTGACAATCGACGAAGAGACTTGGAGTTTGGTGTTGGTGACAAAGTCTTCCTTCGAATCTCTCCATGGAAGAGAGTCATGCGGTTTGGGAAGAAAGGGAAGCTCAGCCCTAGGTACATTGGCCCCTATGAAATCCTTGATCGCATAGGAGCAGTGGCCTATCGTCTACCACTTCCACCGAACCTAGCTCAAGTTCACAATTTCTTCCATGTATCTCTCTTGAGGAAGTACATACCCGACCCTTCACATGTACTGAACCCAGAGGTGGTACAACTTGAACATGACCTCTCTTATGAAGAGCAGCCAGTGGAGATCTTAGACCGTAGAGACAAGGTTCTTCGAAAAAAGACTACCCACCTTGTGAAAGTGTTGTGGAGGAATCATAAGTACGAAGAAGCGACTTGGGAGCCCGAGGAAACGATGAAGCAAAAGTACCCTCACCTTTTCGGCTAGGCCTCAAGTATAAATTTTGGGGATGAAATTTCTTAAGGGGGGAAGAATGTAACAACCCAATCTTTTTGAGTATTATATTAACTTACTCTTAATGATTTAATAAGACGTTAATGGTTAATGCAGAAAGGGGAGTTGATGGCTTCATCCAGTAGACTCAACCCTTACGAAGCCCACTTATCAGAGCTTGGGAAGGAGGTAGCATCTGTGGGCTTCGCTTTGGACCAAGCCCAAGCCGAGCTCCAGCGTGTCAAGCTTGAACGAAAACGCTTGTAGGAGAAGTTCATGTTAGTAGAGATTGCTACTAGGGCAATGTTATCTGAGCCTCCCTCAGATTCTCTCACCATAGCACACCTTACACTTAGGACTTATGCCAGTGTTATTAGGGGCTATGTGATGAGACCCTAGTTTCCTTGTGTAATCCTTTCAGGTGAATAAATTAAGATTTCTTCCTTTATTAATGTTTGTGAAATTTCAAATGTCTAGATAATTTTAGAATGTATTTTATTGATGAATTTCGAAAAAAGGATATTTAAAAATATTTATGTAAACCTTAAATAACTAATGATGTGTAATTATTTTCAAAAAATGGTCTTCTACAAAAGTGTTCATTAAGGAGTTTGGAGTCTAATAAGATCAACTTAATTTTTGATGAATAGTAAATTATGAATAGTGATTTTACGCTTAGGATTAGTAATGTGACTAAATGGATTAGTAATTTTCACTCAAAGAATTTTTTAATATAATTTAGACACCTTGATTAAGTAATGTGATTCAATAAAATGGTTAAATAATAGTTTCATAAATTATTATTCAAGTATTAGTTTTTTCGGATGAATAGTGTTTTTTAATTAAAAATTTAATTAAAAATAATTAGAAAATTATTTTTATAAAAATGACTTTATTTTTGAACTCAGAGCATCGATATTATGTTATGGTAAATTTTGGGGATTTTTCTAAAAAAATGAATTTTCGGTGAATAGTGTATTTATTTAAAAATAAAATTAAAAAATATTTAGAAAATTATTTTTATAAAATGGAGTTCATTTTTGAAATCATATCATTGATATTTGGTTAATGTGAAATTTTGGGATTTTTCTGAGAAAGTTGAATTTTCAGTGAATAGTAAAAATACAGTTTTAGGGTTTCGGTATGTTTAATGACATCATAATGGTGTCATGATGATGTCATGAAATCGTTTGAGGGTTGGCCGGCCAAGGGTGATGAATTATTGTTTTGGGGGCCCCATGTGGCCTAACTCCATGATAAATGCCAAGGGAGAGCACATGGGTTTGAGAAAAGCACATCTGAGGTGTCCCTTGGCCATTAATGCTTTGTCCCCTCACTTTCCCTATAAATACCCACCCTTTCCTCCTTTAGTTTTCACTCCCAACTCTCCCGCAACGAAGTTCTGGTCTTCTTACCTTCCAAAGAGTCCTCCCAAGGTGCCCCCAAGCCCTCAAGGTCCAATCCTTTGAGTTTCAAGAGTCACGTTTTAAGGTAAGGGATCCGACCCCTCTCTTTCTTTTCATGTAATCTCTTTTATGTCATTCCTTTTCTGCTCCATGTTTTTATGTGAGAGGATGTTCTTTTATATTCCTCTTACTGCCCTTTCATGTTTATATGATGAGAGATCCCATCTTACTCTCATCATTTCGTTTTATGAATGTTTATGTGACGCCGTTAGGATGCCGAATTTTTAAGGGATTCTTTCACCCTTCTCATTTTTCAAGTTCGATTTTCATGTCAAGTATTTCAAGTTCCTTTTTATTATGTTGGGGTATGATCTCTATATCTATCATACTGATCTCTTATGATCATATTATGAGGGACCCTATTTGATCTTGTCAAATCATTTTCTTTTGAAGTTACGTGACGTCGTAAGGCTGCCGAATTTTCATAAGAGAAATCTAATCTTTTTTCCTTCCATGTTTTTCATTTCAAATGGTATGTCCCTAAAATTTCATTACCATGTCCATATGTCCTTCTTATTCTTTCACCCTACTGTTTTATGGATCTTTTATGAGTGGGTGACCCAAGTCCCCTCTCATTTCAATGTTTTCTAAAACCCCGAAACTTAGCCGTTATGCTGCAGAATTTTCCCCTCAAAATGTCTCTCTCTTTTCTCAAAAATTATTTTATATTATAAAGTGAATACTCAAAGATCTTATTTCTACAAGGGTATTAACATATATATCAAAATGTTCCATTTTAAATTCTGGGATTTACATACATGAGACCCGCTTTCCCTTTTCGTGGGTTTAAAGTGACGTAAAGATCATGTCTTTAAAGCAGTTTTTAAAACGTTATGATTATGAAATGAAACCCATTTATTTTATGCTATGTGGGTTATTTATGAAATTTTTGATGATGATATATGTGGCTCACATGATAATAAAGGAAAATTTAAGGGTTCGCCCTGATAGCGCTCCAATGCACTGGGAAATGATGTAACCACTAGAGATTACAATTTTCACGATACCTTGGTGAATAACCTTGGTAATTTTTAAATGACACCCTGGGGATGGACCTTGGTGATATGTTCATGATTGTCTATGTTAAATGATGTAGCCACATCTTCAAGTTATGAAAAATGTTATTTTTATTATGAAATGCCTCATTATTTCTTTCCCATGCCTTAAAGTTCTTTTCATGTCCTTATTGAAGTATCTCAAGTTCACATGTAAAATGTTCCTCTTGTTTCCCTTACTGGGCCTTCTGCTCACCCTTTCTTTTGATGTATGTCCCCAGGTTATGAGATGCAGTAATGAACCTAGAATGAACTTAAGGATACGCCTTTCAAGTGTTTAAGAAGAATTTTTTATGTTGTTTTCATGTATTATGTTCCTTGTTTCCAAGACACTAGACCTTAAAGCTCCTCAGTTTTGTGTAATGTAATGAAAGTTTATGTTATAAAATGGCGGGATGCTATAATTGTGGTAGAACAAATATTACCATGGTCAAGGAAGTATGACCTTAAACAATATGCAATGTGCCTAATAGATGATGTTGAACTATGAAACACATCCCTTTCATATGACGTTAAACAATGAGACATATCCTAATCATATGACATTATACTTCATTATCAATCATACTTACCATAGGACATTAAAATCAATGTGAACCATATTTTTTTTCATGATGTAATACTATAAGGAATCGTAGGACCTCTCCATAGAGATCCTCCTTGGAAGATAGTTCTATTCAATTTTTCAGAGTAATAAAATCATACCAGTGTTCCTTAAGACACAGTGGAATAATTTAAAGAGTGTTGGAATCCTTTCGAACATTCTACAACTCCACCTCAATCTTTGGGTTTTCTTCCGTGGGATCATAATCGTTCATAATTTTTGGAGTGAACCCTAGGTAAAATGTCTCATGTAACTATGGTTCATATACCATTAGTCCCAATGGACAACAAGATATCAAAAAAAATAGAATGGATACCTATATTGAACCTGGTCAGTTGTTAACCCTCATGTGCCTATCTTAATTTGAATCAATTGCAATATGGATGTTTTCCTTCAAAAAAGGTCGACTATTATCCTCCATCGCCAGCCAACCATCATTGTGTTCAGAATTCTAGGCATGTGATTAACATTTTTCTTTCCCCTTTTTTTATATTGATTCCATTGGCCTTGGTGCTATCCCAATTTTTCACTAGCTCACATTGGAAAAGGTGTATTGGTTGTTCTAGGAGCCATGTTCTCTAGCCACATCCTCTATTTGTCTGAATACTGATTGTGGTCATTCAATAATAGTAGACCCTAAGTATTTAATGATCATCTGTCACTCTTGTAATATGAATGCAGTAATGTGATCTATCACTGGTTTCTTAGACCATGCATGACCCACAAGGTCTTAATGATTGATCCAATGTTTTTTAATACATATGACTAAGATTACCAAATTAACAAGGAAAAATGTGTTCATGAATGTAGTTCTGTTTGGGAAAGAAAATAAATAACTGAGTTTGGAAAAAACATAGCCCCAATGGATCATCCCCTAAAATAGAGATCACTATCTATGACACTTTTTGGTGTGTGGCATCTGATTCTGGATTTCCCCTTCAATCCCACTCCCTTCATCAACGACATCTTATTGAAGCACATTTACTCTGAGTTTCACCTGGTCTTGTGCAATTTAGTGGTCATCCAAAGGGCATGATTCATTCCTTATCCACACTTTTATTTCCTCCATTTGGGCCCTTAGCTATGAAATCGGCCTAGATTGAGTGTTGATAAAGGTGAAATAGTCATGTTACCTTTACTCCAAGAATTGTACTTATTGTGATGCCTCTTAACTCCTCTGAGTAATGATAGTTTTCTCTAAGGGACATGATACAAATGGATGGTCACTACACTCTGGAATCTTCTTAGTGAGGTAATCCTGAATCAGTATCTTCAAAAAGTGAATTTCCATCCCTCTCAAACACAAATCATGAAGCCAATGTCAACGTGATCCCATATTAGTTATCCACCCTTGCTTTGGGGTTATTTCAATGAAGCGTTTGATCAATTTACATTCATGGTTCCTTGTACACCATAAATCCTTGTCCACATCTGAGTTAGACTAATCCAACCACATAGGGTCTTTCAGCTCATATTATTGAAATGCAAGCAATATTTCATTGGCGGGATCCCCTTGTGAATTATATCATATGGGTTGGGTTCTATGTCAAGAGGATTATTTTCATCACATGATCTCACCTTGATGAGATAATCCATTCTTGCACCTTGTGTTTTTTCCTTCTAGTTTCCCCTCCAGAAGATGCAACCTGGTTTTCCCATGCTTCTAGTTCTACACTGAATAGTACCCCTATTAGGAATGAAATATTAGACCATTTTACTATATCCCAGAGTAGAGAGCATTCTTGATCCACCACTATTAAAATAATCATATAATTTATCCTGATCAAGTATCAATAGATGGCGTTCTGTAATGTGATGGTCTTATAAAAACTGAGTGAGGACATATCACATGATGTGGTCTCCATTGTTAAGAAACCAGAACATGGACCCACATATATGATTAAGGGCACAAAAGATTTTGATGCATCAATCCAAACACCTTTTACACTACTGGGCCCGACAACCACTATCATCCTAGATATGGGTCCTAGGGCTTGACCCTCTTTGACTACCTCCACAAATCTATCCCCAATGAGAAGGGGTCTCTTATGTAATGTTTTTTCTCCATGGAATAGATATCAGTGAATGGATTACAGGGAAAAAGATGAGTGATTGTATGGTAAATTAATTGAACATTTACTTCAATGGTTTTTAAAAACCCCATCCTGGATGTGTCTCCCAAGGTTGCTACCTATCCTCCCATTGATGAAGTGTTCCTAAAGGAATCTATCTCTCCTTCTTCCAATGATACTTCCCTCAAGGTCACTACACGAGTACCCCTTTACTAATTTCCTCTATAAACATCTTCTCCACATGATCCATCTAAATGGACAAATAAATTAGTACACCCAACTAGTTAAGCTTGTAAGAAAATTGGGGGAGAGGTTAGATCTATTATCACTCATACAAGATCCTTCATTGGATGAACAACACCTCATGAATTCACTTTTTTCTCTAGTTCCACAAAACAAAATATCCCCCTCAGTATGGAATGCATTAAAACCACCATTGGTAATTTTGATTCCATATAGATCCATCTTGTCCCTATTCATTTGATACCACAAGTAATGGGTATTTTGAAACAATATACAGGTGTCCTAGGAGTTCCACACCATGGGGTAGACGACGTTGTGAGGGTTCAATAAGCAATGAAGTTGTTTCTTAGGATCCTGAGTTGATGTCCTGCATATGTCCCCCGACATATCCCCTAACACATGGGTCCTGAGTACTATAAGTGCTTCATCTGGTACTAATTCTCCTATCATTTCCCCAATGATAGGATCTGGCCCGTGAACCTCTAGCCGCAATGCTACATCTTCATTGTTGTGTTGTGTATTCACCATACTCCCATGAAATTTTCATGGACGTGAACTCTTTCACTAGCTTATATTTTTTATTTCTTCAGTATTTTACCCGGATAAGTGGATTCCCAGCTCTGTGAATATTCATGAATAAGTCCATGTTAAATAGTGGGTAGTGGTATCTAATTCCTCATCATCCCATATTCTTGTCTAAACATAATCTAGATATTCCTCATAGCACACGGATGAAACACATGGTTTTCGACCATATATATCTTTGGAGATAACTTTTTAAAGATGGAAATTTCCTCACAAATGGGTGAAGAGTATAAGGCTTTCAAATTGGATCTTTATCCACCCCCAATACTATTACCCCACCTTGAATGTCTTGTATATTTGACTACATCTCCATGGACCCCATACGATTTTCCCTAAACCCTCCAGTTTGTAGGAGAAATTGGTGGATGATAAACTGTTATTCTTTCCATATCTTAGTCAAATCTTTCATTAGGCCTAAATATAGTGGTTAAATCCATTTTATATTTAGGATCATCGGTCAAACCCGGATCCAAAGGGGAGATATTGGAATGATGTATTCATAAACTCCCAAATAATACATAACACATCTGTATTAAAATTGAAATGGTCCACACAAGCATAATGGATTCCATCCCTCATATATTTTCAAGAGTAATATGTATAACTTCTCAAAAATGGGATCTCAAGGTTTTTTCACTTCCCTGTGGCTAAAATTACTATCATAATGAAAGTTATTGATCAATCTCCCATTGTCTAATCTCTCACTAGTTGCATCCACCCATATATAAGGGCTAAGATAATTCCATCCATCTTAAAAAAAATTCATTGAATGGTATGGATACTATATCCCCAAAGCTACGACTAACTATCCTCTAGGATTTAAAAATAAGAGCCAACCCTACCTCATTCTGCTCACCTTGGATAGGTTTGGGGCCACATTTCCAATTTTATGGGATCTTTCTCTACATTTGTCGTTGTCCTCCTAGGAAAATTCATTAAAAACAACAACATTGCCCGAAGATAAAATCCCTAGTCATTTTATTTTCATTGTTTGTTTGTAACACCCAGACCTGAAATACCTTCACTAGTGGTGGAATATATTCTTCATCCTCCAGATAAATCTCAACAGGGAGGATATTATCATACATTCCCCCAAGAATCAGAACTAAATGAATCTGGTAAATGTCCCAGAGGCTGATTCCATCCCCCCCCCCCATGATTCATATTAAACATGTTGGAATCTATTAACCATCAGCTCCACATATATGGTATTATGTCTCATAGTTGAGATACATGGAATTGGGAATCCTTCACTACTTCATACATGCAATCTCCCAATACCTTAGTCCCAAAATATATTCATTATTCCCATAAAAAATATGCATTGGCCCATTCCTCAATTAAATTCCCACACTAGTGCAAATCCCAACCATATATGGAACCCTTTTATGGGTTCCCAAGCCCATCCTTGATGATAAATTTATACTTTATTTGGATAAATTCATTTTCTGATGTCATTCTGTCAACATTGTTGAGATGATTATATAGGTAGTCTGTTATGACAAGGGTTTATTCCATCCCGATATGTCCATTAGCATATCTATATAATGATTCTTCTCGAGTGTGCCTCAAAGGCAATACGTCATATATTCCATGTTTCCCTATGTGTTCAAGACATCATCCCTCAGACCAATGATATACAACAACACCATTTCAAAACAGTAGTTTTTTGAGAATCTATCAGAAGCAACACCAACGAAACCTTATCAGAATGGCTACAGACCTCATCTATAATCAAAATATATTCTACCATTTCATCCCTCTAGGAAACATCCACAAGAATCTCTTATGAAACTTCCTGAGTATCCATCGATCTGATACATAGGAAATATTATGGGTTCTTTCATAAGATCGATCCGGGATATTGATCATGAATATTGGTTATGGGGAAACAGCTCAGGGAGAAACCTGATACATGGTGTGTGTTGAAAAAGAGAAGTTTATCGTGAGGTTTGGTTCACAAGAAAGAATTCATAGAGCAAAGGAACATGAAAATACCATTTGTGATGATTTGTTCATAGGGTTGATCACATCGAAAAAAGAGGGTTATAGAGAATTCGTTCATGTATGTATAATGGGACCATCCAACACAATTATTAGGAGAGGTTCTGCTCGAGATTCAAAGTACCCTTCATTATCCTGTGCATCATGTCCTCCTTCGTCTACATGAGAATCATACAATTGATCACCTAATTGAGATTCATACCATGCAATGCCATTATTAGCATCCTTTTTTCGTCACATGTCAATTCCTTTCATCGTGATCCTCTCTTCGTTTAAATACTCCTCTCCCCCACATAAAATGGATCATTACCATTACCATTCACCTTCCTATATCCTAATTCATGATTTTCCCGAGGACTATGAACCTGACCTAAAATTTGGATTACCAATGTTATTTGAGCATCATGAGATGTGTTTCCCAATTTTCTTCACATCCCATATATATGTTATAGATTGCTTTTGTGAAATCCTCAGTCCCTAGTGGAGGAGGGATCACCTTCAGGTTTCTTAAGGATCCTCAAAGAATTGAGCCTTCACAGAGAACTCATCCAAATAAAACCACTTATCTAAGGTCAATGACCCATTCTCCATGAACCCCATTCATTCATGAAGGTTCCACTATTCTTCATGATTAACATTTCTATTGGATGGCTCCCTCTTCTCTTAGAAAATCTCATTCCCTTCGTGAAGCCTCTCTTATTGAGGCCCCTATCATTGTGGTCCCCATTCCAGTGTGGACATCTAGGCCTGTAATGAGTGATTACCTATACCCCCATCTAGTGTCCATTTTTTTGGTGTCTTACATCTTACTTCATGGAATATCTATGAAAATGTATTTATTTCATTGGAATATCCATGTTATCCTAGACCCCATGACTGACCATTCCTCTATCGCCTCCCTTCAGGCATTGTTTGGGTCTTGCATCACTTGAAGGTGCATGAATTACAACGATGTTAGTCCACGTGCATTAGGAATTAATCCTCCCTATTGGATCTATAAGATGTTAATGTGATACGGACAATTTTCCATGGCCTATGATGTCAAAATGTAGTCTATCCCAATATAATTTACATGGTCTGTTGAGCTTCAAGATTTATCCATGCCCACTTATCTCTATAGGAGTGTGTATTTACTCAACCTACTGGTAGAGAATGATATTATCCATTTATGGAACAAGATCCTCCTTAGGAATCAATCCTATAGTAAGTATCAATCTCCATCTCATCGGGTTTCTCACCGAGAATAATAACTGCATCACCTCCCAGGGATGTACCTTTCGTGACATGATAATTAGGTCTACTGCTACCTATTGTTTCTGACTCCGACCATGACTCACAATTGCGTTGATTGTAATAGTGACCATGAAACCATCCATCTTGTGCTACTATTGTCACTCCCCAATTCTCGAATACCTAGATGTGTTGCCATACAATGGATCGTTTTGGTTCATGTTCTGGGAAACCAATTACTTCTAAAATAATTCATCTACTAAAAGATGATACCTAAAATTTTTATTTCAAAAACATTGGGTGAGCATACGAATACATTGTGAGGGGTTTTAAAGATAACATTCTATACCAAATATAACGGCTGAAAAACCTCTTTAAAACTTCCATAACACATTTCTCTTGAAGAAAATATGTAACACATGTACACAACATAAGAGTGCTCAATTAAAACATGTTAATAGAATTATAAGGATATACGATTCAAATATATGCATTATCATTAGGAGTAATGAAAAAAAATACATTAAAAACAAGTATGAAATATCAATATGTAAGAACAAATTAAACAGCTAAGAGTAATAAATAATCAGAGTTATGGGTAAATGTAATAACTTCAATTCCATACACTAAATACTATTCAATGAGTGCTAACATGTTTCTTTCTATGAGAATTTACTCCTATGATAATTATAATTACTGGCATTTAACCATCGATATTCTACTAGTTGAATATCGATTGGGTTAATTAATTATCATACACATGATGAGGGAATGTATAATTCCAGACATTAATTTCTATGTCAATGACTCATGCCCAGACCTAGGGGATAACTGTATCTGGACCCCAACCTGGGGAGCCTCTGTAACCGAAATCCATCATGGAGAGCCTCTGTTATTGGACTCAAACCAATAGAGTCTGCTGTAACTGGACCCCAACCAAGAGGTCTTACATTTACCCATCCCCAACACTGAATATGCTAGTCCAATACAATCATCATTTTTCCATTAAGGTTTGATATTCAAGGTGACACATACAACCTTGAATATATAAAAATAACTTAATATTACTCATGGTGTCCCATACCACTTAGAGTAATTTAATTTATTTTCTCATTTTTATGATATGAATCATGATTTCTTCATTGAGTACACATATACATAAAATGGAAAATGGTACCATTTAATCCAAAATTACATTATACAACAAATGACATTGAGAATATGGCAGTATCAGTTTGTTAAAGGCATAAATGTGGTGTTACTCATTCTTTGCACAAGAGACAATTACTAAATCATATGAAATAATGGAAGAAAAGGGTTGAGATTATAACAAGGCTAGTATCTTTAAATTTTCTTTAACGAAAACAAGTTTCACATAAGACATTCATATATAAAACAAATTTTTTTTCATAATAATACAAATCCATCTGAACCCAAAAATTTATTCACATCCATGTCATAATTTAATGATTTTATATCATCTTTAATACAATAAAATAGAACTAGAATGAATTGTGTGTATTTTTTAAATATATACTATGTGAATATCAAGTTATTTAATAATTAAAGCCCTTATTAAACAAACCCAAATAAAATTAATGACCTTTGAAATATTAATACTTACAAACATTTATCCTCTGAAAAACATGGACTCACTTAGAGATGATCTATATATATATACCGTATATAAATATAATTAAGTTTATGGGTTTCGCATTTCACAACCAAAACAAGTACTGCTCACATTGGTTATACATTAATAAACAAGATTTAGAAAACGCGAATAGGTTTATAATGGAAAACCATATATATATATATATACATGTGTATGAACATATAAATGTTCTTATGTATAATGTGTGTATATCTGATTTCTCACACAAAATAAAATGCATAAAAAGTAAACCCTAAAGATTAATGAATACATAATAGCTTTATTTAATCACAAAAACTCGGTTTTATGAAATCTTATTTCGGGTTATGGTAAAAACCAATAAGTATAACCACATGTATATTTATATATTATAACATACATAATTGGGTAAAATGTTATATTCAAAATGTGGTTCTTCACATGTTGAGGTTCATAAATTATGTTTGGAGATCAGGTTTATAAATCATAGATCTGGACAAAAGGTGATTATGTAAATCCGAGGGGCTATATATTTATATATTTATATACATATATATATGTAATCGATTCAGTATATGAGGTATGAAAATAATATTGTTTGAGGTAATTATGCTTCAGGTTTACTATTAACCTATAAATCAAAATCCCAAAGCACTAAATTGGGTAACAAATGGTTCAAACTCAAACTGCAAGATGTATATATATATATATATTTGTGTGTGTGTGCGTAAATATACCTCTTCAACCCAATGACCAAGACAATAAAAATCCACTTCAAAATAAGTTTATCCACAAAAATAAATATTAATTCCCTTATGAAAGACAATAAATTATATAACGTATGCTGAAAGTCAATAGATATTATATCCCGTACACAAACCAGAAAATAGAGAGTATTAAGAAATAAATAAATTTCCCTTATATTTTAAAAAATAATTTCAAATCAACATTTGATATGATTAAAAACTGGGTGTAATAAAACTAAATGAACATGATTAAATAATATATACTAGTGTATATTCTAGTTTGAAAAAAGAATACATAATTTATTTCACCCTTACACAAACTTAAATTAAAAACATAACATTAAATAAAACATATAATCTCTTTATATGATTTTCAATAGAAAAGGTGAAGAAAACCATTTCAATTGCGTGAATAAATTCTTGGTGAATATGCATTTGAATATAAAGTGTATTTCCCTTACATTGATTTCTGTGCTTGGATACACTATGAAAGGAAGCAGGAGAATGATATGTGATACCTGTAGCAACAAGTATAAAGAAATTTAGAGGGTAAAAAACACAAAAATAAAACACCGGAAGGCAGCATAGAATTCATACATAGGTTGACAGAGGAAAATGGGTTCACTGGTGTCTATAAATATATACACTCAATGAAGCATTCGTGAGAATACATTGTAATATAAAAAGAAATCAAAATAGACCAAAACTCTTAATTAACCTAACAAGACCTACCAGAATAAGACAATTGACAGAAGTAAAATAAAAAAATACAATAATCAGAGACAGATCGTTCAAGTACAAAGATATTGACATATTTAATTTTAAATTTACACTACAGTAGAATCTAAATTTATTGAATTGAGAACAAATAAAATAGTTGATATTTTTATCTAAATGTAGAAAAATTTACAAATACAGAATTAGGACATGGATTAGAATTAAACTCATATATTAATCTGAACAAAAATATTCCACAGATCTCGTTCACTAAAATACCACGAATCATAGTTTATCAAAATAAAATTGGATCACCTAAAATGGAAAAATAATGAAACTACCTATCATAGATTCAATGAGCACAATCACAAAACCTATGTCACCGCAAAACGAAACTCATACCTAGATTAGATCAAACGACATTGCCCGGATGGTCTTCCCCATTCCTGGTTAGACTCATCACACTGGTAATGATACACTCAACGAACATGATCCTAGACGTCACGATGGTCAAACTCCTTCAGTGCTACTCATCTCAAAGCCGGTCGAACACGAATCCATCATGGACCCTAATAAGCATACCTATCACGACATCTCCCTCAAATCCCTTGCCTCGTGACTCGACACATGATGGTAGACCCACTAAAACCCTACGTTTGAGGGGCAATTCCTCTTTGCGGCGCAACACTCCAACCTCACTCAACATTCGGCCAGACGCGACCCTAAATCTCAATATGGGATTCCCTTTTTTTAATTGATTTATTTTTCATTTTTTCCTCTTTTTTATTTACACATTTTCCATAACACTCTTTCAAATTTCCTTTTGACTTTTTTTGTCTCGAATTCAATAAAATAATCAAATAATTATTATTATTATTATGTCTTTACAAATTTATTTTTATGTTCATTTATATAGTTTAACATACCATATATTTAATATTAAAATATTTATACAATTATTATTTATATTAAACAAGAATCCTAAAATTAATGATTTTATAAAAAATAATCTAATGATAAAATTATAAATTAAACCTAATAATTATTACTTTATATATATATATATATAATATTTTCAAAAAATAATTGTATATAAAACTCAAATAATTTTGATATAATCATTCCTATGATAGTTTAAATATGTATTTTCGTAAATTAAAATAGTACATTTTTTAAAAGGTAAGGTCATGTTTAACCGCAATATAAAATTATAATCTTATAGTAGTATTTTCATTAAAATATGATATACACACATATATACACAACTATAAATATATATCACTTTTTGTAAAAAAAATAATGAATTAGTTATATTCATATATTATTTTAATTATTATTTAAAATATTCTATTAAATAATAATTCTAATTGAATTAAAATTGTAATTTTAAAATGTACTTAAATAAAAATATTCTGTTATTATTTTACAAGAATCTATCTTGAAAAAGTTATAACTGTATCCATTTAATAAAACACTAATGATCACTCGATTAAAACTCCAAAAATAACTTCACTTTGACCTCCAACAACTATAAAATAGTCAGAAGTAATTCTGACGGTCAGGAAAACCCTTATAAATACATGATTATGGTCTCCCATATATAAGTTGGTTCGGTTTACCAAGATGGTTTTCTAAATTCTTTTTACAATTAGTACTTGTTCCATTCTCTTAGATATCACATTCTTCGTTAGGGTTGGTCCAACCTATGAGGGCTACCTACTCGACCTCCTCGTGGTGTTAGCAGGTCTCCCAGTGACCTTCTTAGATTTTATATTAGTTTCATATGATAACTATGGTTTTATGCCCTTATGATTTGTAAAAATTTTAGTGGTTTATTAATAATATGTGCCTTGTATTATTTTGAGAACCACTGCTTGAATGAGTAAATAATAAAAAGTTATTGGAACGCACTGAAAAGGTTCAGGGTGTCAAAACTATCCAATCGTAATCCCCAAACCACCCCATCTGAACTATGTTGGAATTGAACCCTATCTTTTACATATAGGGAATGGGAGGCCTCTCTGGGGTTAAATACCAACCATTGGTAATCCTTGGTGGTCCCTCCTATGGATGTACCATCATGATTTGACATCTTCTCTTTTTGGGACACATACCCTGAATCGGCCTCTCTAAGCCATTCTGATCCATCCATTTAGAATTCTATCCATGATTAATACCCCTTCAACTCATTATGAAACTATGTTTCCATTGATCCCTATCTAGTATACATGGTATTTAGGAAGCCTCACTGAGGTTCTATCCCCGAAATCCATCTATTCCTTGAGTTTCATTTCGATTCACTCATCCTGCATGATGTTAAATTGCAAACAACTTCTAAACAATGCGGTATTTGATCAATGAATTCTATACATGGAATGTAGGAATCCTCATTAAGGATCAACCCCAACCAATAGTAAAATCTTGTTTTCCCTCATAGGGATCCACCCTCATTGGGCTGCTAAGCATGCGTACTCCACAACATGTCCAAGGGAATATAGTTATTTGTACGACTCAATGTCTTATAAACTACATGGAATATGATCTATTTATATTACACAAAGTATGTATTAAGCCTACATATGTTTCATGACAATCATCCATGTCCCATCCTGGAATTTCCCTTATAAGATCATGTCTCGATGAGATCATTCCATCACACACATTTAAACTTCCTTTGGGTTGAAATCCTTGGGTTAAATTCTCACAAGTTGCCAACATAGGTGTCTCATAGACCCGAAAAATCTTCCTGTACATTAATTCCCATCCACTAGGATACATAGGAAGCCTCCCAAATTTTCAAGACAATAAAAATCCACACTCAATCCATTGAATTAGAATTTTGTCAATTTCTATCCGGATTCTTACTCCGGCTGCAACATCTCAGTGTGGTCTGGCCATTCACCTCCTCACTACAAACAGAATCCCCCATGTAGCTAACCATTCCTAATCCACACACAATCAAACCAAGGGAGATCCTACGTTTAAGGGAAGATACGCATGTGTAATCTCTAAATCAACCCTTCAATCTATGTGGGATTTTATCCCTGTCATCAAAATAGGGTACATAAGAAGCCTCCCTGAGTTTCAATCTCAGCCAACAGAAAAAAGTGGTGTTCCCAATTCTATGAGGTGAACCTCCCTGATTCACACTTATTGGTGTCTGGATCATCTTTAATGGTGAAAAACCATCATGTTTGGAGACTCACCACATTCGGTCAACTCTTACCAGGGATTTTGATCCATCCATATAGTAATAAATCAAGGTTCTCCCAATTAGGGGTTAAAATCTGTTATCTGTCCCTATGGGATGTTCTATTCAGTTAGATATATATCCAGAGGATGTTAAACTCAGGTAATACCCTATTTAAAAAATAGGAAGCCATGTAAATCCTTAGAATACATTCTAATGAAAAAATATAACTAGTGATTTTCACAAGATTCCTTGGTTTCCACGCCCATTAGAAGCCCTCTTATGTGGAAGAATACATGTAATCCAATGTTTTAGAATCCATAAATTCCACTAATGCCTAACATTTTACACTCCTGTCGAAATTTTCTAACCATGAAAGACCATATGGAATGTCCCAAAATAAGATACATGATTTAGTAGCTTCCATGAAGAGATAGTATCAGGAAAGAGTTTCATGAACAACATATTAAATCTATGAGGGAGAATAAGATTAGGCTATGAGTTACATGGATGAATCCATGGAAAAAGGAACCAACCTCCCATAATACTATTTTTATCAGGGATAATAAATCTATGTTGATGTGATGAAAATCTACCACCTTTGTAAATCAAGACTATGGGGTTCAATGTAGTCCATCAGGAGAACGTAATGAACGTGTGATCAAGTGGGCCATTTCCCCAACAGATGCTTCAGAAACATAATAATAGATATTTTTTCAAATATAAGGATCTTTGAAATATTTTTGTACAAATTGATCCTTATATGTCATCTCATGAAAAAGATCAGGTCTTTGTAGCATTCATTCTCCAAATGTATCCCAACAGGTTGGTGTTTTATATCTCTTTCCATATAGAGGATTTTATGAGGCCATCTGAATATTCATGTTGAAGCTATTATGATATGAGAAATCAACAAATAGGAAATGATGATCCCATCAACCTTTGAATTCTAATGATTAGGGTCATAGAATGTCTTTAATTCTCTTAAGAGTCATTTCAGATTTTCAATCAGTTTTTGGGTGATAGGCCATGATGAAATTTACTTTAGTACTCATTAAATGTTGAAGACTACAAATTAATTTAGATAGAAACCATGGATCATGATTAGAGATTTTAAATAGTGATACCCCATGCAGTCTAACCACATCCTTTAGATATATCATTTCTTTTTTGGAGAGGTGGATCCTCTATAGTAGTGATAATGTGGGAAATCATGGCGATTCAGTCAATTAAAACCCATGTTGCTTTATTTCCTCTAGTTTTCTTTACGAGACTAGGGATGAAGTCCATAGTGAAATTCTCTAATTTCCACAAGGTTATAGAAAATTGTTGCATTATCCCTTTGTAATTTTTCACTAAAATTTATCCTAATGACATATTACTCACCTTGTTATATACTCAGCAATATCCATCTTCATGATTTCCAATAAGAATTTTTCTCAGAGATCGAGGTACATATTTCTACTATAATGATGGATAGGGAACATTGAGCTTCTTTTTTTATCCAATAGCTTCTTTTTTATCTCATGTTATGAGGGCCCACAATGCTTTGTTCCAAAGCAAATCACACCATCAACACTGATATGAATCCCATGTATCTTCTGTTCCTTTAATGCATTCACCTTATTTTGAAGGTACATATCATCCATTTGTGATTTCTTAATGATCACTTGGAAATATAGTTGGGAAAACATTTAGGAATGGTAGGATGTATTTCTTATCATTATGATATCCAAATACATCCCTTGTAACTTCAAGAAGATAGATTCTTTTCCAATCAACAACCTAGAAAGAGTAGCAAGATCATTCTGCTAAGAGCATAATCTACCATGTTTTCCATGATAGGATGATAGTGAATAGAGAAATCATTGTCTTTAATTAGATCTAACCATCTCCTTTGATTCATGTTCATAACCTTTTGTGTTAATTTATAATTTAGGATATTGTTATTGGTATATTTCACACCTCTAACCATAGAGGTTGTGCCACAATATTTTCAAAGATAAAATCATTACTGCTTTCTATAGATCACGTGTCAGGCAGTTCTTCTCATGGATCTTAAAAAAACATGGGTAATACACTATTACTTTATCATTTTGGTGATTACACAACCCAATCCATCATTTACGCATCAATGTATATCAAAAAATATTCTCCAATTCATTGTAATGTGAGTATTGAGGTAGTGATCCGTCATCTCATTAGCTCATTGAAGTCTTCCCCAAATTCTTATGTCAAGACATACATTAAACCATCCATTGATAACATAGTATTTAGGCTATACAATTGGGATAAATTTCTCACAAAACAATGATAGTACCACGATAAGTGAGAAAAATTACGGATTTTCATGTCACTAGAGTATCATGGCCATTTTTCAATTGAATTTTTCTTGTAAGGGCCTATGGAAATTCCCCCAATCATGATCACTTATCCCATGAATGTGACTTGCTTCATCCAAATTTCACACTTTCTGAGCATGGTGTACAACTTCTCATTCCTTACTCTCTAAATCACAAGCATTAGATATTCTCCATGTTCCTCCATTCTGTTGGAGTAGATAAGAATATCATCGATAAACACTACAATTATTTTTCATGGTAATGAATAAATAATATATTCATCAAATCTTTGATGATTATAAGGTAATTATTTAGTCCAAAGGGTAAGACACGAAATAATAGTGCACATAACTTGTAGGAAGGTAGAATTTATAATATATTCATTATTTAACATTAGGAGATGATACCCAGAATGAAGATCAATCTTTGAGAAGTCCTGAAATCCTTGTAAATGATATAAAAATCTCCAATCTGATGTAGAAGATACATTTTCTATATGGTGGTCTTATTGAGTTTTTTATAATTGGCACACAAACACATTTATTCATGAATATTTGTAACAAAGAGCATTGGGGCACCCCATGGTGATGATCTATGGTGTATAAACCCTTTGACCAAATTCTCTTACAGATACTTCTTAACTCCTACAATTCGATATGATCCATCATTATATGGACACATTAAGATAAGAGTAGCTCTAGGTATGAGTTATATTTATAAATCCACCTCAAAAACTGGGGGAATTCCAAGTAACTCCTCAAGAAATACATCATTGTATTCCCTTACGATGGGAATTTCCACTTGGTTGACACTTTCCATTAACTCAACTAATTGAACGTGGTATGCCGCTTCATAGGAAATAAACCCCCATACCATTGAAGTATTTTATTTAGGATATTCTTGATCATCCTTTAATTTGTATAGTATCATGATATGGTTGATAATTTGAAAATATTTTTCGTTTTCCAAACAATTTAAATGTTCTCTATAAAATGAGAGACAATACATTCCCATTATAGTGTCAAATTCCACCAAGGGATTTATTAGCTGATTTGAAGGTAGAATACTACCACATACACAAATAGGATAAGATTATAATATTAGTATTGGAATGATCACACCACTATGTGTTCTTATTGATATCTCTACTTCATGGTTTTTTGGATTCGATCCAGTAGTTCATGAAAACCTAGAAGAAATAATGGAATGTGTAGAACCATTATCAAATAATAATTTTTTACATCATAAATTTAATAGTTAGTGTACATTATAAAATTTCAATTCCTTTCTCCAATTCATCATTAGTGATGGGATATGCATTCTCTTTCTCCTTTGTACGTGGTGGATACAGATGCTGATTACGCATGGGAACTCATGGTTTAGTGCACTAGATTGCATAGTTCCCTAGTCCCTATAAATAAAGCATTGAACCGTGGATGGTGCTCTCCATTATTTCACAAAATTGTCTTGATTCCCCATTTATTTTCCCCATTAATCATCTTTGTGGACTTCTCACACACACATAAATCATTCCCTTATCCCTCTTAGGAGGTCCCCATGATGATTCGTCCCAAATTTTATAGATTTGAGTGGTTGAGATTACATCCAAACATTATCCTGAGACCTCCAGCTTGAAACTCCATAAATAATTTCTTATCACCAAATGCATGGGAAAATTATCTATGCCCTACCTCTAATATGAGAGCAGATCATAAAATAATTTCATAACTAAAAAATTTTATATTTGCATGATAATTTTGAAGGTGTTTCATTAAACCACTATAAAATCATTCAATTTTTTTTATCATTATTTTAAATACAATAATAATACCGTTAAATCCATATGAAAATTTATTTATACGCCAAGATAGATTCAACTTCATTTTTCTTCAGCTCTATGAATTCTGACTCCATCATATGATGAACATTTTTTCAGTGACAGATGTAAATAAATATTATCTTAATGTATTCCAACTCGATCACATAAATTTTATATCTTTCCTTAGTGTTCTTAATCAACTCCCATCATTGGTTGACCTCCCAATATAGATGATAAATATATAGAGTCACCTTAATTATCACATTACAGTGATGACCAGAAAATATCTTCTCCATTGGGATGACACACTATTCCCCGACTAGTGTATCAAAAGATCCAAAAAATGGTAGTGGTCATTTACACATGAAAGACACAATATCTAGTTTCTCCCTCTTCAGTGAAGGATGAAGTTCCACATTATCCATGTTATTTTTCATAGACTAATATATAAAAGAAAGAATCTCCATGAAAAGGTAAAATCTACCTCCCAAGGCATTGGGGACGCAATTCAATAAATAACTACATTTTCCCTCACGTGGGTAGTTAGATTGTCTTCTCTTGGATCCCACCATATTCAAAAATAAAAAATGTTAGAAAAGAAATAATCCAAAAATTGATGAATAAACAATTTATTAATAATTTGAAATAAATTAAAAAGGGATATATTTTGTGATCCAAATATTTAAAATTTTCTAAATAAATTTTTTTTTTGGGGCTTACAGATACTTAGTCTCATACTAGTGGTTTTCAGTAATGTTCTCTTATCTGAATTCTCAATTTTAGTACCCTGTTCTACAATACCAACTATGGGGACCCTGATTATTGTTACAATATTACCACATAATATTAATGATATAAAACATAATATCATTACAGAACTATGATCCAATGTTTTAGATTCTTTGGAAAATTAGGTCTATATATAATGTTTACAAAAATAAAACATAAAAATTTATTTAATTCCATCTTTTCTAGATTCATAGTGGTACATATGTTCTCTTTTGTAAAAGTAATCACCAGAGGATATACTTCAAGAAAGGTGTGAGAGAAAATCCTAGTAAAATGATATATAGAAAAATGAATCAATATAATATTGGGGGATAATTATCATCATAATAACATTTTAATTACAATCCTGAGAGGAAGAGGTAAAAAATGTAAAGGAATGTGGAAATGTATACAAATTATACAACATTTCATAGTGGTCAAAACCATAGATAATAGGAAAAAAATAGCATAATGTTCACAAAAATATCACTTTTTATCTTGAGTTAATTCACAGAAACCATTTACTTGGAGTGATATATAATTTTTGGCCAAATCATAACATCATAACAATTAATTTTCTATATATTCGTTCAGGTTCACTAATTAGATCAAAACACTTACAAGGCCATGCATTCCAAATAGTACATATATCAATATTGAACATAAAATAACCCATGTCATGAAAAGGTTTTCATTACAGAAATAATTAATTCATTAATAAACATATTGAAAGATAACATTTTTGGTATAGGAATCATTAATCATATGTTAAAATAAACAATCTTAAGGGAAGTAACAAGTGCGTTTTTTAAAGAAGAGTTGTTTTGGAAAACATTATGTTTCTCATAAACATTAGAAGAAAAACCTTATATCCTATAAATGACAATATAATGATTATGAAATCATATTTATGTAATATTAATGGATTATACATACTGAAAATGGGGTGGAAGAGAGGAAGACACAATTAAATTGAATTGGGTTTGAGAATTTCCCTTACCATATGTCAAAATGATTCCTTCATTCTAATTTCAATTATAATCACTTTTGAAACATTAATTACCAATCTATAACTATTAAACATTAATATTATTAATTATAGTCTTACTAAGTTCATTTATGGTCTTTTTGATGAGTTATAGAGTTTATTTCATCATTTGGTAGATTTCGTTCTCTTATTTTTCATGATCGATTAACTTGTATACAAGAATGGTAGTTCATGTAAAATATGGTAAAATATAAAGAATTATTATTATATGTTATTAAGGATCTTCAATAATATTATATTATATTATAATGAAATAGGTTATATTGAATTTGGATGAATCATTAGGCTAATGTTAATGATGATTTGTTTAGGTTAATTTTGGAGGTTTTTCGATCATAAAAATCTTGTTTAGTTTTATAATTTTGTATTATGTACATATGATGCATCGAAACCAAAAGTATGGCTGTAATATATATTTTAAATTCTATTTAAATAATTATAATGGGTTTATTAACTACCATGAAGGTTTGAATGGAATATTAATGTTTATTGTCAATGATATCGATAAATTGGCACATCAGACACGATAGATTCCATTTTAGATTAAACGAGAGAGAGGGAGGATTTTAAGGATGGATATTCCATTAACATGATATAATTATTTTTTAGGATATCTAAAAGAGTAATAATTCCATTTGGATGAGTGTAGGTGCGAATTGAATTAGAAAATAAAATAATAAGGCATTATATTAAATGAAAAGGGAATATGTTTTTTCGAATTCAATTCTCCTCTTGAGAAAACCATTAAGGAACCGAGGTTTTTTTTATTTTGTTGAAAAAAAACCTATTATACGTGGGAAAGGGTCTTAGGATGATAATTGGGAAAATGTTTTGTGTGGATCAAGGCTAGAGAGGTGTGAGGATAAGAGAAAGTTAGGGTGGTATTTATAGTAGAGGAGAGGGGTGTTTTCTCATTATTTAATTCATTATTTCTTTAATTTTTTCTCAGGAAAATAAATAATGATGATTTCATAAATAAATCACGTAATTTTATCAAGTGAGTTATGTTCATTGTTTTTACATCATACATGACATAATGATTTGTTTATTTAATTTATAATGTATAGATTCCGTAAATTGCTGTATTTTATTAATCACCAAAAATTCAGGTATTTAAGAAAAATATCAAAAACCTCACGGTAACCATTTTTCGAATTGTGGTATTAAAAAATTATCTATTATTTTTGAAAATAATTTTATAAATATGGGATGTTTAATTTTAATTAAAATCATCTTTTACTTGAAAAATAGATATTTTAGAATTATATATGATTTTAGAATACTTTGAAAAAATTACTATGCTCTCAAAATTTTTTCATATAATCCTAATATATAAAAATAATAAATTATTAAATAATTATAGGAAAATAAATCATTATTTAAATTATTAAATTAACTATAAAAGTGATAATAATTATATATGAAATAAAAAATTACCAACACTTAAGTAATAATTTTTAAATTATTTATTTACATATATTGTTATATAATATTATCATCTTGTCACTGAAAAAATGTTTTAAATTTATTCATTCATTCATGGGTGTGGTTACTATTTTTTTAGATGGTTTACTATTCAAAGGGTCACATTACTATTCAAAAGTTCTAGTTACTATTTTATCCGAATGGATTCCTTTACATGTAGAAATACCTCATATATTATTCATTATTCATTTATAAAGTTTTATTATGGAATTTATGTGATGCGGTGTGAGTTATAATATATGAAATAATTATAAGAAGTGAATTTTCAATTGATAAATGATTTGGTCGTTATAGAGCAGGCCATAGATTTTTTTTATTATTGGAAAGGAGGTATCCTATCTTATTTAAAGAAGAGGATTATCCCTTACGTAGAGGACTTGATATGGGGTGAGGAAATTTCAAATGATAATGTGAGGTGTAATGGGTCTTTGTCACATCATTGAGCTGAATATTGAGATCCATTTTTCCAATTATATAAATGATCAGGATCAAAAAATAATATCTGTCTTCATTCATTATATTTAATATCAATTATCATTTTAATTCAGATATATATATATTTCTCCATCTTTCAACTACAAAAGTTTATATTAGTTATGATAGTTTTATATAAGTGAGATTATAATAGTTCAAATATGAAGATAGTTCTTGTGGGTGTCCTCCTTATTATCGACCATAGGTTGTGCTACTACAGTACAATGTTACAAGAATAAGAAATTAAATTTTCATAGGTTCAATAAAAACCATATCCTATCAATTATGTTCCATTTATAGGGAGGTAAGGATCTTATAAATATTGTTTTTTTAAATATCATAATTTAATATATTTCATATATTTCATTTAACTTGTAATGGATTACATTATTTATTTTTCATATGCTTGTTCTAGTAATAACTTTTCCAAAAAAGACTAATCATAGAAGATTCAAATTATAGTTGTAGAATCGTATATCCAAGTGCCACCCAAAGGTTCCCCGTACGCATTTGGTCACATGAACTCAAGAAAATATCCACAAAATCCCAAGACTATGGACTAGTAGTGAGGGGAAAGGTCTAAAAATGGGGAAAATATGCCCTAATTGGTAGAGTATAAAAAGTGTAGCAATAAATAGTAACCAATAGCGGAAGGAGTAATACCACACATTACAAGTAACCAACCAATGAATGATAGTAATAAAATAATTGGAGCACATATATATAAATGATACATGTCACATTTTCAAGAAAAGCACACAAAGATGTCACAATTCTAGAAATACAATTAATCCAAAGTACAAAAAGTAGTAAACCCCAACAGTATCAAAGTCCTCATCTTGGTCCCATGCTATCCATCTATAACCACAATCATGTACCTAATGATGAAGGTCACTTTCCCTTATCTATATGAGAAACCATATAATATCTTTGGGTCCATAATCATGACCAAAATATGGTGTGAGATGGATACAAATAATAAACCACCAAAATATATATGCCCAACTGTAAATGAATATATATATCAAGAAATATTCACAAATGAAGCAATAAATAAGGAATTACTCAAAAGTAAACAATCCTACAGTTTACAATTACATTCCTTTATTTGTAATATTGAAACCATTGAATAATAAATCCCAAGATCTAGAATGATCTCTATATACCTCTATGTAATAGTTACAACAGATGTCTTAGAAGACTATCTAAAAAACCTTGTTAGATCGAGTCCAAGCTAGTTTATTGGCTTAGTGACTCTCCGAAATCATTCAATTATTCATAACAACACTCTAGGAAATATCTCACGGTCTAAGAACTTGGGTTTAACATAGCACAAGTGAATTAAAAATGACCAATTGGTTTGGTCTCACAGTCAATACTTTTAGGTCAACATGTAATCTATAAAATATAAATGACCTCATGGTCGCTCACATGTTCAATAACCCCTAGTTCCACATATAATAAATTATAATAACTGACATCCTAGGTAGCCCCCCGGTAAATACCTACGGGTCAATGACAACACTAAGTCTCTCACGGTCCAGTATAAATTAACATGGAATACACCATCGTTTTCCTGGTCCAAGGCTCTCACGGTACATTGGAATATCAACACACATATCTTAACATGGAATCACATCTAATCTATAACTACCACATGGATAACATCAAAAATCATTACAAATGAAATTCATATAATCAATCAAACTCCATCCCAAAAAATTTATGTCATGGGAACAAAGAACACCTCATAGGAATCCTCGGACAAATGGAAATTAGTAGTGAAACTAGGGAAAAAAACTCATTGGGTGACCCATAAAAATGTTATATATCCTTATACATATGCAACGATCCCTTTTCAATCAATAAACTATAGCGGGAAACTAATACATTTAAATCATAAATAACGAAATAAACCATAAATGGTTATGTGGCTCTGTGGGCATATATAATCCAAAGGTGAACAATGAAATGAACAATGAACCTAACTTTATGTTTTTTGATGAACACTCTTCAACGTCGGCCCTTGTATCAGCATAGAATGACATATATCTTTTAAAAGGATAAAAATGAACATACACCGATAACTCCTGAGACAGGAGTAATTAGGAATAAGGGATCTAGGGAAATATAGAACTCACCAATGGGAATCCAACATACCTAGTGGTGTCTCAATCGGAGATCATATGCATAATCGGGAGGGGCTCGATGTTCATCAGTGTTGTGTCACTCTCTTGTAAAAAACGAGGGGAGAAGAAGTGTTTTTTGGAGATGAGACAGGACACCTCTCTGACTCATCAATTAAATAGAAAATTACACAGGATGTTCATTTAATGTACACATGATTTACTAACCTAAACCATCCCCCAATTTAAGAGGTATGTTGTGGAACCTATATGACCATGTACTCTGCTATTACACAGCCAATACATGGCTACACAAAGAAACCTAGTACACCTCTGGTATTAAAAAGAACACATCATGTGCATAGAAATATTAAATTTATTTCTTTTTCTTCCAAAACACCCAAAATAATGATATATACCTGAAAAAATGATGTGGAGTTTTACAAACATACCCCCTTAAATAAATTCTTCTAGGAAGTTCTCTTCCAAGGGTGGTGAAGAAGAAATTTGAACCAATTCTATCCACTATGATCATATGACATCCTCACTCTCCCTAGACTTATCTTGTTCTTACCGATGATTCCATAGCACCCATACTATATGAACATACTAGCCACTGAGAACCTTCATTCTATGATCCAAAATCCATATTGGGTGCTCCTGAATGGATTTATACACCTTTAACTCAAGCTCCTTGGGAAGTAAAACATGAGACAAGTGTGAAAATTAATTTCATTCCTAAGAGACATGAAAGACGTAATGAATAACAGGATACCTCTTAGATAACTACAACATATTGGAAACCTTACCCACTCTCTATGGAACCTCAAACGAGCAGACACATCTCGATGAATGCATCCCATGTATCCTAATCCTCCGATGCCCCATCCTTGGTGTGACACGTATGAAAACCTGATCTCTGACCTTGATCTGCAAAGGTCATCTCCATCGATCATTATAATATTTCTGTCAAGACTGTGTAGTATCCATCCTCATCTTAATCAACTACATCGTCTCAGTGGTCTTAACGACAATACGAGTTAATTGAATAGCTGCCTCTCCTGCCTCCATCAAACATTGGGGCGATCGGTATGTCCTACCATACAATTCCACATTATGTTCCATCTGAATCATTTCCTAAATATAGTTATTGCAGAAAAACTCTACTAGGGGTATGTGTCTCTCACAAGAGTCCTTGAAATATAAGATTCATGATCGATTCATGTCCTCCAAAACATAAATTGTGTGCGCAGACTGGCCTTCAGTCTGGGGATGGTATGTTGTATTCAGAAGTACCTATGTACAAAAATCCCTATGTAGACCGTTTAAGAAATGAGAAGTAAAATGGGAATCCATATATACAATGATAGAGTATGGAACCTCATGAAAACGTTCAGTCTCTCATATGTACAACCTTCCAATATCATCAACAAGGATGTTTTTGATAGTCGGTAAAAATTGTGCATCCTTTGTGAGTCTTTCAAAAACAAGCCAAACCACATCATTCCCTAGAGGTGACCTCAGTAAACACCTCAAAAAATCCATGGCGACATCATTCCATTTACACTCAAGAATGTGTAACTGTGGAAAAATCCATGTCGTTCATTGATTATATGCCTTCACTTTATGATAAGTTGAAAATCTCATAACAAAACCAGCAACATCAATTTTCATAACTGGCTACCAACATTGACGGTGTAGATCTCAATACATATTGATGAAATTAGGTTGAACTGCACAAACTAAGGCATGAAAATATCACATCAAATCCTCACATATGTCTATTTACACTAATAAGCATCCATGAAAATGAAATACCTCATCATCTCTTATGGTCCACCCAGGACTAGGATCCTCTCCGAACACAATCTCCCATAGTGCTAGGCAATTAGAATTTGATAGCGTCCTCATTCGATCTCAATCTAGTAGAGTTGTTGTAAAAACTAAAGAAGAATGAAATGCCTACCCTTGTCTTTTATGAACCTCCATTGATTCTTATAGAACAGATCCATAAGCTACCAATCACTGGTGGCCCCCCAGAGCTACCTGTATCTGAGTTCTCTTGAAGAACGCATCAGCCACTACGTTATCTTTCCCAGGTGTGTAGTCAATCATGAATTCTGAGGACTTAATGTACTCAACCCATATTCTTGTTCTCAAATTCAGAACATGATGAGTAAAAATATACTTGAGTTTTTTGTGTTCAGAGTACACCACAAAATTCTCTCCAAAAAGATAATCTATCTAAAAGTGTAAAGAATGCGTAAATTCAACCAACTCAAGATCATCTGTTAGGTGATTATTCTCATGTGGCTTCAATTACTTATATCCATATGCAACGACTCTTTCCCATGACATAATCACTTCTCTCAACCGGATATGTGATGCATCATAGTAAATAGGAAAACTCTTTCCCGGCTCTGGCGAAATTAGTTTCTATGTTGATGTCAATCTCCCTTTCATCTCCTAAAAGGTTGAATCACAGGAATTTGTAAACAAGTATATTGGACCCTCCTTAGTTAGTCTTATCAATGGAACTACTAAGCATAAAATGTTCTATATAAAGCACATGTAGTAACCATCCATCCCTAGACTGCTCTGTACCTCAAAGATGATCTTTATTTTCTCCCAGGAAACTTATTCTCTCACTTTATATGGGTCTACATATACTCTTATCTATGAGATAATAAGACCCATGAAAGGAATATGGTCCATCCAAAAGTTTCATTTTTCTAGATTAGCATATAATTTATGCTCTCTTAGTGTACTCAAAATTATCTCTAGATGGGTATCATGGTCATGTTGAGTGTGAGAGTATGTGAAGATATATTCCACGAAGACCACCAAAAAAGTATCCATGTAAGAATAAAACACTCAGTTCATCTGTTCCATGAAAACTACTGGCACATTCATGAGACCAAAAAGTATAACTAAATACTCGTATAGACCATCCATGATCTAAAAGGATGTATGGGGTATAATTGATTGTCTAAAATGCAACAGATGATAGAAATACCTCAAGTAAATATTAAATAATACCCTATATCCTCTAAGATTCTCAATGAGATCATCTATACTTGGTAATGTATTTCGGTTATTGACCGTCAACCGGTTCACCTTCTAATAATTCACTATAATTATGTGGGTATCATCCAAATTCTTCGGAAAAATGATATGAGATCCCCAACGAGTATTATTGGGTTGGATGAAACCCTTCACCTTCAACTCTTATAACTACTTATTGAGCTCTGGTAACTCTGGTTTAGATATCCTATATGGTGGAATGTGTACTGGTGATGCTCCTAGAATAAGTTAAATAGTGAAATATGACTCACACTATGAAGGTAAACAAGAAAATTATTCTGGAAAGAGATCTCTGTAACGATCCACCATTAGAGGAAAGTCCATATGTGAAGTCCCATGGTCATCCAGATATAAACTAGCAATCTATGCTATAATTCCAACCATCCCATGATGCTCAGGTCTATCATTGCTCACCTAGACACGCCATTCTCCATTTTTTAGAAAAGACCATCCCTTTAGTGATGTGAAACTCATCCTATGATGATAGCTGTCAACAAATAACTTGATGGAGACCAACCGGTCCATTCTGAGAATGAAGTAAAATAATATAATCTCTCAGATATAGAGGTCCCATAAGAAGTGAAACCCAAAAACCTCAAGAGATCACTCCTTACACTAACATAAACTTTCCGTCCTAAGCTCAAATGGAGTGTCCACTATCCAAACATTGTCATAAGTAAACATATAGATCCCATGGATCAATACAATGACAACAGATATTAAAATATTGGAAGAACCAGTATTGAAAAGAGAAGAAGATAAAATTGAGGCAATGGTAATTGTGACTCTAACTGTCATTGGTCCCAGATCCTACTCCTGGTGGGTCTTTCCCACTACAAAAATATGGTTGTACCACAAACCTATGAACCTGCCTAACTACCCAGAGCTTATCCACCATACTATTGCTGAAAGCCTTCCATCTGGCTACCATGGCCATGACCACCTCCTTGGCCTAAAGTGCCTCAAAATCTCTAGTTTCACGGCTGAGGAAAAACTGGTGGTCCTTATCTAGATCATGGAGTCATTATATAACCCCTATCACTATTTAATGGTGATAAAATATAGAAAAGATGAAGAAGATGACCCAACTTGCTACACGATTAAAACTCAACCAGGTCTCTCAGTCACTGAGGTATCATATTACCACTCTTAATACACTGATAACGACTGAACTAGCTACATATAGAAACATCCATACTACTAGAATCACCATGTAGAGGCTCCCAACGGCCCTTACTACTATTTTTCAAATGATTACATTCCCTAGAGACTAAACCTCAATGTTAGACAGCTCCATACTCCCTCATATTGCACTAGGTAATCAGCCCCTGGTTCACTATATCCATCGCCAAAGATTGCCTGAAAAAATTATCTTACTATTTGATGAAATACCTGATACTGTCCTCAAATATAATAGCCAAATAATACTCGGAACCTCCCAAAACAAGTGAGAAGCGATGTAGCACTATTAATTGAGATGAGTAGTCCATCACCGAAAGAGTTCCCTTCTCCTAATGTATGAACTCTCGAGCTCGATCGTCCCTCAACATATCGAGGTAGAAGTAATCATAAATGTTCCTCATATGCTCTTAGCATTACATATCCCGATGAAGTATCGCCAATGAGACAACATCACACCACCACTTGGAGGAGTCACTTAGAATGTATATCACGAGATTCACCAACATCTCTAGTGGCGTATCCAGTAGCTCGATGATGGAAAGTGTGGCCTCCAACCTTGACTCTACTTCATGTGTTCCTCCCTCCCTTAAAAAGTTGGGAGGCTGTTGCTTCTAGAATACTTGTGTAATATCATCCATAGTGGGGGTAGGATTTGGTTCTATAAAAAATGTATGCATCATCTTCATAAATCCATCATGGAACTATGCATTTTCATCTAGGTAAGGTATAACAGCTGGTGGAAAATGGGAATGGCAGGAGGATCTGCTGGTAGTCCTTGACCTGCCATTTCTGGTGTTTGATCATTGCACAATATTTGGAATAAAAATGGAATATGTATCGTTGGAATGACTCTATAAGGTCACACACTAACGTTAGTATAATATTATAATGATAAAAAACTTTGAATTGAAAGAATATAATAATGGAAGTAAATCATTAATATTTTACAAACCAGGGTTACACGATGTGTATAAGAACCACACAGTGTGTTCCCTTTATGCCATAACATGGCCGTGTACCTCTGCTAAACTTGGTCGTGTGACAACCCTTACACATGACATGTTTCTCGTGAGACACGATTTTTATATGAATTATACATCTATCCCAAGTACAACTACTTGTATAGAACTACACTTTTCTCTCCCAGTTAACACTACACGTCATGCACACTCTAAATTCTATATATACCACTTATCTTCTAACCACCCATGTCATTGGAAACATGGCCAGATACATGGTTGATAACTACATGGTTTATACAAGATAGACACAGTGTTTACAACCTATGTTTCATCCACCCATTTTGTTGTTCTCAAGGGATAGTACATAGTTTTTATAACACCACATGTACAATATAGACAATGCATGTTCTAGGAAACTTTTCCCAACCCCATGTCTCTTCTCACATAGTGAGTCACATAGTTTAATACTACACAACTTCTACTTATGAAAATTCTATTCATCTCGAATAGAAGAACACATGGGATGTGTTCATAACACCACATGCCATGTTTTCGAGATTTCCATATAGTAAGCCAATGAAATTTTTGCACAACCATCAAAACATAATATTTTATCCAAGGAATGATAAGGTCTAACCCGTGAGAGCTTATAATCCCAAAAATCAATGTTTGGAATCTTTATTCATATCATTACCTGACAAAATTCAATTAAATTTCAAATATGATCCTCAAAATTAAAATCCAAAAGGGCACATAACACCTCATGTAAAAATGATTAGCATCCATCCAAATGATGCACAACATATATCAATACCCTATAAAAATAGAATTTATTCTTTCAAAATATCTACATCAACATCTTTCATATCTAGAACAACATATTTCACAACAACAGGAAATCAGTAATGCGCCCTAAATGGCATGACAATAATGAATGACTTGTGATCACTAACAAGCAACTATATGATGCATGAGGTGGTATACCCTCATCTCATCAGGTTTCAAAATAAATATAACCACAATGATATTAATAATTAATAAACAATAAAAGTGCTTCACCCATTAGTGAAACCATATCAACTATAATAATTTCAAAACCAGAAAATTGAAATATTTGATATAAATCGGCTTTTTGAAGTACAAAGGTTAGCTGCTGTTGATCAAAGAATATTAAAACTATGAATTCCTTATTATCCATGTCTATAGGCTCTATAAATTTAGACAAAATAGAAAATAAACTCCTCTCATACAACTTTTTATGGACCCAGATCTAGGTTCCACCCCAAGGTGCCCCGTACCCGGTTGGTCACATGACCTCAAGTGCATTTCCACAATATCCAGAGGTTTCTGATTCTTAGTGTGGTCTATAGTTGGGATATGGGGACACTATGCCTTCATCGGTAGAGTGTACACAACGGAATTACATATACTAACCAATAACAAAACTGTAATACCATACAAGAGAAGAAAACAGAGGAAGACTGATAAAAATAAAACAATAAGAGCATATATGTATAAATGATTCATGTCACATATGTTTAAGTATGTATCAAAACAATTCAAAATTCTATAATACAATACTAAACCAAAATACTAAAAACCAGTAAACTCAAACAGTATCGTAAGCCTCATCTTGGTCCCATGCTCTCCAGCTCCAACAACAATCAAGTACTTGATGACGATGGGTGCTTTCCCTTATCTATACCTAATACCATATAATTTGTTTTGGTCTAAAATAAGTACCTAAATAGGGTGTCAGACTAATCCTAGTATGAAACCACTAACTAATTTGTGACTAAATATTAGTGAATAAATATAGAAGGTAATATTCAGAAAATTAGCAATAAACTAGGAAGTACTCCCAAGTAAACAAAACTACAGTTTCTAATTACATTAATTAGATTTATTATTCAAACCGTTGAATAATGAATCATGGGATCTTGACTAAGCTTTGTATCCCTTAATGTAATTGTAACAACCAACATCTCATAAGACCATCTAAACAACCATGTAGGAATGAGTCCCAGATTGTTATTTGCATTGGCGACTCCCTATAACCATTCAATTATTCACAAAAACCTGCTAGGAATGCTTTCCTGGTCTAACCCATTTGATTTAAGATATCAAAAATAAACTACAAACAACAACCTAGGATTTTCTCATGGTCAATACCACTAGGTCATCATGGCATCAATAAATTATAAACAAAGTCTAGGTTTCTCTCACAGTCAACACCACATGGGTCCACGTAGCATAAATAATAAAAAAACATCCTCTTGGTTAGATCTCATGGTCAATACCCCTAGGTCAAATTCTACAGCAAGGATATCATATTCCTATGTAAATAAACATGGAAACCCTCATAGTTCTCTAGGTCTATGGCTCTCATGGTCTATTGGAAGATCATTGCACATACCATAACAAGACATCACATGTAATCTATAACTACCACATGTATAACATTCACAAGAATTAGACTTGAATTTCATATAATAAATCAAACTACATCCTAAACAATTCAAGTCATGGGAATAAAGAATGTGTCATTGGAATCCTAGGCCAAATGGGAAAAAATATTATAACCATGAAAAAAGCCTTGTGGTGTCCTTTAATCAAGGAATATAAACTTACACATATGACACGATACATTTTCAATCAATTACCCATAGAAAGAAATTAACAGGGTCAATTTCTCAATCAATCAATACCTCATACGTGGGTATACGACACTTTTAGCATTTATAATGCAATGATGAACAATGAAAGGCACAAACCACCTATCTTGATGTTATACGATTAATAATCTTGAACGTTAGCCCTTGAATTGGCCTAGAACGAAGTAGATCTACAAAAAGGTAAACACCATCAACCCAAAATAACTAACCATAGAGGAAGAATTAGGGATAAATGATCTAGGGAAAGAGAGAACTCACTAGTGGCACTCCAACGCACCCAAGAGCTTCTCAATGAGAGCTTGGACGAAGAATTAGGATGTGTTCTTCGCTCATCGGCATTTCATTACCCCCTGTGTGAAACGAAGGGAAAAGAAGCCTTTTTAGAGATGAGACATGACCCCTCTCTGACTCATCAATTAAAAAGAAAAGTACATGGTGTGTTCATTTAATTTACACATCATGTAATAGCCTCAACCAGCCCCCACTTTAGGTAGTATATCAAGTCAACTACATGGAAATGTACTCGGTCGTTACACGACCAGTATACGGATACACACAAAAACTGAGTACAAGGTGTGTACTCAAAAGTACATGGTCTATACTTATAAAAATATAATTTCTTCCCAATTCCTGAAAACACCCAAAATTAGGATCATTAACTAAAACAATGATCTGGTTGATTATAATAAAAATTACATAAAAAATTTAACAAAATCCATTTCCATTTAAAGAAAAATTTAAATTGTAGGATGTATCATGGAAACTAGTAGCTTCACCGACCACCACATTATAAGATGTTATATTTATATGGATTGAATAACAAAAAACACCAATAACCCAATGTGAATGAAATTCTTGTTACACTTATATTTCAAGAATACATTACGCACTCGGGAATATGAGCATGGTTCCAAAAAATAAGAAATCATTATGATATATATTTTTGAAACCAATAAATAATAAACCGCATATACCGTTATACTATCTTAGACACTAGTGTAAACAACTCCTCCCATTGAAAAAAATTGATAGGACCCTTATATTCATTCGACTTCTAGTATTTCACCTCAAAATTTTTTCTTCCATATATTTGAGAAGACATGGAAAATTTTTTTATGGGGGTTTATCTACTGTATTATTGTCATGGAAGTTGGATAAATCATATTTTTTTGGTTTCTAATAATGAAACGACATCCACCTTTAGATTTGGGACAATCTACTTTATCATCGTTCCTAGGGGTACAAAATCCTAGCACCCACATAGGGGACCAAACCATGTTTTATATCTTTTGACGTTATCATTCCTTTTTCATAATTTTACATATGATCTATTTTATTCATTTTTTATAGGTTTAAGTGGAAGTATCTATGAACTTAATTCAAAGATTTCAATAGAAAATAACATCATTTTTTATCTTACATTTTATATTTTCTATACAATTAATTTTATTTTGTTTTGCTAAAATAAGGGGTAGTTAACTCTATGTGTAGGGGGGATTCAACCTACATAGTTGTTTTTGTGTTCTATTACATTGGTTTATATTTTATTAGGATCATTGAGGAGAAATGAATATTATTATTATCATTTACAAATGAATATATTTTTAAGGAGTGGAAATTATTTTATAAATAATGGGATTTAAATTATTATTGATGTGGAAAGTTTTTAATTGATTTACATTTTCATTAATTTTTCTGAGTTGGATGAATTTTTGAAATCCATTCCCATGAAACCCTGAGTCAAAATATTTTTCATGTACTATGATGTATTCTGAACCCTTTTTTCCCATAATACTTCCGCTTTCTTACTTGATATAACCATGTATTTTATGTGAAATACCTAACATCTATTTTTTCTGTACCAAAAAATTAGAGTTCATAATATGTATTTGAGTTGATTAATTCATTTTAATGGTCTAAAAAAATTTAATCCTAGACCAAACATTACATATACCATTTTAATCAATTTTAATATATTATTTACCATATAGATTTTATCTCCAATATAAGATTATTTTTCATTACATACTCACATTATTAATATATTTTCATTGATATTGTTCATTTGAGTTTCGGGGGACCTTTCATGTGTCTTATTGGGGATGTGAACCATTTGTGGGTGGTGTGAGGTGTCTATAATCAATTTGGGTAGTGGATGGATAAAGAAAGATATAGATAATGGATTTTGTTTCATCATTTCATTAATTTATATATGTATCATATAGTTATCCATTAATTAAAATTGAAAAAAAAATAAATATAATAATAAAAAAGGAAAAAATAGAGGTTGGTTCTAATTATTAATATTAATCAATTTTTTTACTCACGATCCTCTAAAAATGAATAGCAGAAAATTTAATTCATTCATTATATTTTATTTCAAGAACCTCATACAAGGAAAGAAATAAAAATATAAAAATTAATTTAAAAAGTGGGGATAATATGGATGAGATAATTCATTCAAATCACATTATGAATCACGTACCATGTCAAAAAAATGGGTGGTATTGTGTTTATCATTTGTATGGGGATTTTATTGAGGAATTTTCTATGTGTTCCCTTTAATATTATTTCATTGTAATTAGGGGTTCAAACTCCTCTTTTTAGCCACAAATGCTTTATATGATTTCACCATCCAACCCCAAGACACTACAATTATCTATAAAAGACCTCCTGATCGAATTACATGTCACTTATTATAAGGTATAAATATGAAAATTTCTATAAGACTATGGTGCTACATGCATTTTCTTAAAATGATAGAAAACTCTAGATTTAGTTTCTCTTGAGCATAGAGTGACATTAAATTCTACATGAGCTAGGATGTCTTTGGTCCATGGATGGATTTATGATGTTGAATGTGTTTAAGTGTGAGGTATGAAAATGAAAAGGAATTGCTTTTTATTATATACATGATTGATTTTTTTTGAAATGATCATGGATATTTTTCTATTTTTGATAATAGTATGAGTTTTCATTTTGATATTTGTTGTTTTCTTGAGAGTTCAATTATTACGTGTGTAAGCTGAATAATCCATTATTTTCAAACATTTTATTCATTAATTAAACTTCTTAAATCCCAATATGGTGTTACTTTATGGTCGATTTTTATATTCTTCGTTTTTATAGAATATTGCGATTAATTGCAAAAATGGAAAGTTTTTTGTATTAAATCAATTTTATTTTATCTTTTTTAATTTGGAAATATCACTTTAAAACTATATATATTGTTTAACTTTATTGTTTACTATTCTATACATCATGGAAATCATTTCATTAAATAGTAAAAATTTATTAATCTAGAATCTTGAGGCATAAAAATAATACACAACATGGGCCTCTAAATCTATGCATAAAAATGATCATTTTTAATACAAGAAAATATCTCACAAAGGGGATACAAAAATGATATATGATTCAACATTTATATATAAAAATAACTAAGTAACTATTTCATTAACTATGTTCATGAATGATTATTCCTCTTTCAATGTCATAAATGATTTGTAATTTCGAGCCTTTTAATTGAATATCCACTTAGAATGAATACCTTTATACTATAAAATATACATAAATCATTCATAATGTAGGAAATGAGAAATATTTTTTTTGGGAACATGGAAAAGATATATAATAAAAACATTAAATTATGGATCCTTTCAATGTTAGGTCATTTATGATGTCTACCAGGTAAATGCTGCGACAACACAAAATTATAACAATGAAATATTCCTTCTAATAATTATGTCATATAGTTCCAATTTTAAAAATTACATATAGAACATAGTATAATCATTATAATTGGATAATTACTAAAATTATAGGTATTTATAAAAATTAAGTAACATAAAATAATGGAATAGTAACATGGTCATTTGAAGATTAATATGGCCCCTATGAATAACACAACAGAAAATAGAATATTAACTTCAACCATTAAATTATATATAAAATTTAGGAATCTTATAAATGGAAATATGATATATTTATATCATGAAATAAATAAATAAATGATTTCCAAATGATAAATTATGTTTTTTAATTTTTTTTTGAAACAGAAATGAATATTTTCAATTTTTAATTAAAATAAAATATATTTTCATAAAATTGATTCATAAATAAATATTTTGTTTTATTATTATTATTATATTATTTTATGTGACATTTATTTATTTTTCAGAGTGTCATAATGTTAAATATAATTTTAAAAACAGTATTTTTCATATAAATGATATTTTATTTTAAAAAATAAATTTCTCATGTTTATAAAATTATTTTCATAAAATTTTGTTCATATTTTAATTTTACACATTAAAAATTGGATAGGTTGAATTTTATATATTTTTATAAAATAGTGGAATTTTTTGGGAATAATAAAATACTCTAATTTGCGGTATATATACATTATATGATTAATATTGTATTGTTGGAATCATTTTTTTTAAAAACCATAATATGATACTATAATTATATATTTACTATATTTACTTATGGAATCATCTTTGTTTCTTTCCATAATGCAATATATTAAGGAAATGAATAAAATAATAAAAAACATAGCCCTACTGTCCACTATAAATACCACCCATACCGCCTCTTCCCCACACACATCTTATACCTAGAATCATTTCAAATTTTTACCCAATACACATACAAGCCTCATTCCAACATCTCAGATATTTTGGACTCTAATAATGCCCAATTTTTTTTTCCAATATAGGTTCTTAAGGAGAAGAATTCCGGTGGTAATTAACTCCTTTTTTTCTTTGATTTCTTTTCAATTTCATTTCGTTTATTTTACAATTCACAAATCCCCTTATTCAAGACACCATATAACTACTTCATATTATATATATTAGATGTTTATTTGTTAATGTAACAACCCATCATCATTTCTCCTCCCCTATCATTTTATTCAAAAAAATGAAACATTATCTATGATGATACGATTTATCCCGTTTGTGGGAAATGTGTTTCAGTTTTTTTATACAGCTTCATGGATGGTAATAAAATACCCTTTATGGTTAAAAAATATTATAATATTTTTATAATAACATATTTTATGTTATTTAATTGATATATATACATAATATTAATTAATAAAACCAAACTAGTTCATAAAGATCAAATAAATGCAAAAAAAAATATAAATGATTATCAGTTTAATTTCATTTAAAGATTCAATATATACCATAAAAAATGAAATATATAAAAATTTATCATTATAAATTTTTTTAACTAACATATAATTTCAATTATAGATAACTATTCTCAATTTACATGGATTTCCTTACATGTATACAAATAAAAAAATCATGAAAAACACTTAAATGAATGTTCAAGAACAATAAAATTATATCTTAAAATCCATAAAAAATCCTTAAATGATCATAATAAAATTATAAAAAATAAAATGGATGTATAAATGTTTCATAATTAGTCAATTAATTGATTATATCTAATTATCCAGGACATTATGATCTAGTGTGGAAGACATTTGGACATATGGTAAGGGATTCCTTCCAACCCCCCATTTCATCTTTAGAGACACTCTTTCTCACTAAATATTCAGATTTAATTCTTCTTTATTTTAATATAATTATTCTAATTTACATTTATATCTTCCAAGACAATTTATCTTTATCATTTCAACCCTATTTGAAAAAAATACTTGTTTTATAAGTTTCTCTTCTGAAATCATCCAAATAAGTGATCCCAATAAGAGTCAACTTCCCTATTTCTTACCAATTTTATGTTTTATTCATTATATTCATTAATCCACTATTAATTTTGATAAAATAACTCATTTTATAGTGATATATGGTCTTAGTTAATTTCTGGTTTCAAAAAACAATTATGTCCTTTCCATTTTAAAGACTTTTTACGTTTTCCCTTAAATCAAACAAAAGTGGATCATTTATAAAATTTCCTAAACACTATTATTAATTAATGTTAGATTAGCTAGACATTATTTGTTATTATCAATGACTATTTTTATTTATTAATTTTAATTTCTTATTTAAATCCATTCCATTATGAACTCTTTTATGATACACCATTTGGTTAGGCCTTATGAAATTTTAATGATTCCAAATTATTTCACTTGGTAACCAATATGTGTATACCCTATGCTTGATTCTTATTTTTGTCAACATACTTGTGAATATGTTATGGTGGGTGTTCTCAGATAGCACACTATTTCTTTTTTCAAATTTTGGTCGCATGATAAGTAATGTCGGGTCGGGGCATGAACATGATTCCATTATGGGTCTTTTTCCGGCATGTGAAATTTTAATATATGTTTTACATTACTCGTGAGCCTTTCATGTTGTTAATTTTTTCCATATTCACTTTATTCCATGATTACTTGTCCCTATGATATATATTTTATTCTTCCTCATGTTTATTAATATTTCATTCCTTTTTTTATCATTATGTTATGCATTCTAACCCATGTGCATTGATTTATTTCTATTTTTATATCATCATTGGGATTTTTAGAACATCCATTTTGTTCATTTAATGCATAGGTTATAATATGAACAAGTTGAAGATCAATGGATGTTAGTATCTTTTTATGGATGATTAGAATAAATATGTTTTATAATATTTCCATGTTTTTATATTTTTTTACCTATTCAACCGAAGAAACTAAATCTTAGGATCTCTGTAATGTAATTTGGTTGTTAAATATGATTAAAATCATGTAATAATATTTCTAAATGGATAGGGTATCAATAATTTTAATGGGAGAAAGGTCTTGTAATTTTTTGAGATTGGTACTATAGAACTAATCTAAGGAACATAGGGAAAATTATATCACCATAGAAAACATTGATTGAGAAATAGGGAAGCATAAGATTGGATATGATTTTCATTTTCATGTTTAACCTTATATCTTCAATGTATATAATTTATTACACATATTAGCTATGTATTCAAGCCCCATAATTGTAAATTATTTTTCATTGTTAATGGTTGGACGTAGAAGAACCCATTCCAACAATAAATGTGATAGATAATGTTACAAATCACCTAAGGATATGCTAAATATGAAGGGAAGAAGAGGTAAAAATATCCTGACATTACATTCTCAACTATATAATGTAATGAATCATAAGTTGAAGCACGTGGATCACCATCTTTCTCTAAAAAAGAGAAGGTTTTGGTTAAATCATTCATTCAATAATGAGATCTCATATTTTTATGATCTTATAATACAATCCTCATTGAAAAATGGATTAACTCTATTGAAAGTATATTATCCATCCTCTAGTTCTCGAAATAAGATAATGTTGTGCATGATGTTTATCAATTTTATGGGGAAATTGATTACTTGGGAACACTGATAAAAAACAAAAAGTAAAATGAGAAAATTGATTCTGTGGAATGGGAATATTTTTTGGAAATTATTTTTCCACTAATATTCTCTATGAACCCTATATATTAATATTGAAATAGAGTTCCTCCTACGATCGGAAAAGGAAGATGAGTATATCAGGTCATAGTATGAAAACATGAAATGGATTTCATGATAGACCACTATAGTTTTAATGAACACAAAACACAATTTAGATTTATTATTTATTGGAGTAATGTAATGTCTTTGAAAAATATTGGTGATTTGAGGAATTATAGGATATGTGGAGATATATTATTCTTCCTATAAAAGATAAATTGATATTGGAGACTCTAAGTGGTGTCATGGGATCAGGGATTAAAAGATAAAAATTTACTTTAATATGGCTAGATTAATAGATAAATAACATAATGGATCGAATACCCAACATCCTACATTTCAAGAGTGTGCAAAGAATTAATCTTGAAATTTCATTATGTGATCAAAGAGATTTCTCAAAAGTGAAATAGAGGAGAAAATGGATAATAACATCCCAATGGATATAAATAATCCCACTGTGATAGATTAATAAAGGAGGGTTCAAATCAACACTCAACCTATAGTGCGTTGTTTTAACTATAAGTTACATGAGAATTGTTAAATCCATTTCCCTATGCCAAATGATACTATAGGTAATAAAAAACATAATCCTAAAAGGTAGAAAAGATGGTAATATTCGATCTATACTAATTATGATGAGTGTAAAAATGTTTTGGTGATACGTACGCTGGTTATTCATTCAACAATAGATGACTTACTCTTTGATTCTAGTTCCACACATTACTTAATATCATTCATGATTTGTAGTATTAGTCAAACACCAAATGAAAAAATGTTTGTTGTTTTATCTATGATCACTACAAGTGGGGAAGTTATATCATCCAATACATATAACTCCTCCCATGTTATTGACGGTGGACTTAACCTCCTAGAATAACTTTTCATACATTTATTGGTATTGTTTTATTATATATTATTTATGTGTTGGTTATAATTTTTCAGACCCTGCATCAACACTCATGAAAAGAGATATCACTCTTCACATCCCAATGAAACATCCAATTACATACAAGTGTAAAGAGTATGATGAATCAATTTTAGAATTCTCATCTTCATTGTGGATATTATTTCCAAAAGAGAAAGCATGTCTAGATCATATTATTTAGTAATTTAATAGATTCATGATTGAGTACATGTACATTGTTATGGACTAAACTGGAGTATTCATTTAAGAATTTTGTGGTCTTACATTTGATTGATTGGATGAGTTCTCAAAAGAACTTGTTCCTAGATCTCTACCTATATAAAAAACACCATATATAATGGTCACAAATGATTTGGAAGAATAAAATAATAGTTACATGAGAATCTTGATAAGGGTGTTTTAGGCCCGAGTGGTTCACAATGGGGTGCTCTGGTCCTCTTTCTCTAGTAGAAGGACATAAAAATGCACATCCACATTTATTATATTGAGAATAAAAAAACACAATAAATAAAATGTATCTTTTTTTTACAAATAGTTGAATTGTTCAGTCAGTTACATGGGGCCATGTATTTCTCTAAGGTGGATCTTTGGATAGGATATAACAAATTAAAGGTGAAAAAATGAAGATATTCCCATGACTTCCTTTAGGATGAGTTATGATCACTATTTGTTCATAGTGAATCCTTTCGAACTCACTAATTCTCTAGATATATTCATGGATATAATGAATAGAGTCTTTAGATATTACCTTAATAAAATTATAATAGTATTAAGTAAATATTATTTGATATACTTCAAGGGGACAACAGAACATAGGGTGCCTTTGAATATTTGGATAACGACATTGAGAAGGAAGAAGCATTATGCAATGTATAGAAAATGGTAATTTTGGATGGAGTAAGTATCATTATTTTGGTATGTTATCACCATAAAAAGAATATTTGTGGTCCCTTCTAGATAATGGAAATTGAGGAGTGGCCTAGGATAAAAATTATAATAGATATCTAAAGTTTCCAAGGTCAAGATTCATATTACTAATGATTTTTGAATTACATATCAAAATTATCAAACCCAACAACCAAGATAAATCATAATGGAATGATGTCTTTCCTGATGAGTGAATGTAATGAATGCATCAAAGAATTTAAATAATGATTATCACTGCACCAATTATCACAAATAAACTAGTGGGGAATTATTTGGGGGTAAACAATGATTCATCAAAGAAGGAATTATGATTTGTACTAATGAAAAATTATAATGTGAAATATCACGCCTAATGGTTGTGGAAAATTCCTGAGTAAAACAATTATACACATGATCTGGAGTCGGTGGTTGTGAAATTTTCATTGAAAATCCTGTGGTATAATCTATTTGGTGTGATGATAATAAAAAATTCAGATCATAAGAAATTAAAATATATTTTCACATAGATGGTGCATAATATGTGCCAGCATAGAAGGTTAAAGCTCATAATTGATTATGACTTCTCAATCCAGTACCATCATGGTAAAGAAAGTAAGGTGGGGGTAGCTATATGTAAAAACAATCCTTCATATTTTTCAATGATTAAAATTGTGAGGGATCTAATCTTCTTATATTAACAATGTATGGAAATGGGAATCATTATGGAAGGAACATCATCAATACATTATCAATGGATTTATCCACCATCCCTTATCGATAAAATAAAGGATTTGTAATGAAATGTTGGTGAAATTTAGAAAAATTTGTAAGAGTCGGTAATGGGAAATCCCTGGAGTTTAAAATTGACGAGGAATGAGTCCTATGATTTGGGTCATGACTATATATACCATCCAATCCAGATATAAAGAATTAGCTTTTGAAAGATGAAAAAAGATAAAACTTCACTATTCACCCAAGGAACATAATGATTTAGCAATATATCCATGAGAACTATTGTTGGGACAATATAAAAAAGGAGATCACTGAATATACATCAATGAGCCTGGTATATTTTTAGGTGAAGGATGAAAGGATAAATGACTAAGGGGATGATCACACCATTACCCATACCCACAAGGAAATAGGAAGAGATCACATTGGGGTTGTCATTAAACATCCAAATACTTCTAGAGGAAATCATGTAATATAGGTTTTTCTGGATCATCATACCAAGGCATATCACTTCATCACCATTTTAGAATATTTCTTACTAGATCAACTTGCATGGATATATATCAGAGAAGTGGTAATGATGCATAAAGTACCACTATCAATTATATCAAATTGAGATATGAAATTAACCTCCCTAATTTGTAGGAGCCTAAAACATTATATAAACACTAATTTACAATTCATTATGGATTATCATCCTCAAAATAATGGCCACTAGGAATGGGATATTCAAACACTGGAAAACATGTTTAGATCTTGTTTTATGGACATCATAGGTGGATGGTACCAACATCTTCCTCCAGCCAAGATATCCAAAAAATATAGTTTCCACTCGAGCGTCCAAATGAAATCATATGAATCCATTTGTTATAAAATATGTAGAACATAGACATGTTGGGTTGAAGTAATGAAATGTATGATTCTTGGACCTGAATTTGTTTATGAAATGATGTAGAAGGCTAAAACAATCACGAGTACATAAAGGGATCCCAATGTCAAAAGAACTGTTATACAAGAAATTATCAATGGTTCCAAGAGTGTATGGTTTTATAAATGGTATTCCTCCATATATCTCCATGGAAGAGGATCATGATATTTTCAAATAAAGTAAATGTAAGTCCCAGGTGTAATAGTCCCTGCGAGATTCTGGATCATGTCCAAGCTATGGTCCATCAATGGGCACTTTGACCTACGATATCTCCATTAAACAATGTATTCTGTGTATCCCAATTGATGTAGTACATTATGAATCACTAACATGTATTAAATTCATAGGAGGAACTGTTTGAAAATGATCACTTTTCCATGAAGTATGTACTGAAGATCTTTCACCATAGAGATAATGTTATACGCAACCAGACTACACACCTGGTAAATGAACTATTGAAGAAACATAAGTATAATGTGGAAAAATGGGAACTAGATGAAGAAGTGATGGAGAAATACTGTCACATGTTTTCCCTATAGTCTGTGGAACAAAATTTCGAGGGTGATGTTTCATAGGGGGATGTAAAAACAAATAATCCAATCAATTATATTACCATGATTATAATTATGTCACATACTATAATTCATATAAAATCACATAGAAACAGAATTCAAACATTATAAATGAAAAATAAAGGAAATATGAGGTATTTTAAGAAATTATAAAATATGTAAAAATAGAATAATCCCTTAACCTTTTGAATAGTAATATGTCCCTTGTGAATAATAACTTGACCAAGAGAATAGTAACCTCTCCATTGAAATATGAAATAAAATTTAGGCATATTTTAAATGAAAAATGATTTATAACTTGGCATGTTGTATTCATTATCTATAAATCACTTTCACATAATTAATGCCTCTTTCTAACAACTAGAAACATCCCTCCACCAGACTGCATCATCAGCCAATAGCGTCAGTCATTTTTCCACACTACTCGCATTACATTTCTCTTACTTCCACTACAGGACCTCCTCCTTCAACCACCTGTTGCCTCCGAGGGAAAAACACATAGCGTGATATAGATATGTAATCATTTTCCTACATTATCACCCAAAAATGGAACCCTTCTCACATGTCATAATTTATAATACCTATGAGGACATCACCTATATCCTAATAAAGATCCATAGTCACTGTAGACCCAGCCTTCCAGCTATTAAAGTCTTCATTCATGTCTCTCCTACAACAGACCCTACCCTCATCCATCTACATTTCACCTCACATATATCATCTATAATACCTATTGGCCCTTCCCAAAAAAATCTTTCATGCTAAAGTGGATCATTTATAATGTTTACTAAGAACACTTTCTAATTTTGTTTACATCAGTTAGACATAATTTTTCATTATAATGCATATTTTATTTTAATATTATTATATATTGTTTTAAATCGATTCATTCAGGAAATTTTAAAGGATACACCCCTTGTTTATTCGTTATAACATGTTTATAATAACCAATTATATCATTAGATAACACTTATGTTTATACATAATGATTAACTCTTCTTTGGGCACACATATACATGAAAATGGTATGATGGTTGTGACCAGATAGTGCTCCATTGCATTGGGTAATTTTAAGTCTCATGATATGTAATGTTGGGATTGAGAGTGAAGATAAATTTTTTATTGGATTATGTATACCATGTGAATGGTCATGTAATTTAGCATTGAATCGTGATTATTTTATGTTTTTGGTTATTTCCACATACCTGTTATTCCATTACTATATGCCCCCATTCTCTATCTATTATGTTTTTCTATGTTTATTAACGTTAGGTGACTTTTTATGTCTCCATGGTATGCCTTATAACCCTAGGATTTTCTATATTTCCGTATTAATTCCCTTATTAGGATTTTTAATGTATCCCTTTAGTTCACATATTCCCCAAGTTAGACTATGCAGATGTAGGAGCTCAATAAATATTTGATGCTCTTTATAGACTATTAAAATTAATATGTTTTCTCTATTTCCATGTTATTAGTCCTATGTAACTTATAATCCAATTACACTATACATTATGATCATTGTATTTTAATTTTATGATTAATTATTCTTAAAATCATGGATTAATATGTGTAAAAGGAGAGGGTCTCTAAAAAATCATTTTTAAGATTTAATTGGTGCCAAAAGTTTCATCTCTCCCCTTATGAGGATATATCTCACCATTATTTCATTTGGTTAGAAACTTGAAGGAATAATTTTTCATTAATTTTTAGAATATTATATTATTTTTTTACTCTATAATTATAGTATACATTTCATATAATATTTATTATTCTTATCATTATTTTTATATTTCATTTATTTTATGTATTCTCCCATTGTGTTACCTTCTAAAATCCTCTAAAAATAATGAACTACCATCAGTGTTTGTTTGAGGGAGGTAATTCTTGTTTTTTTGTGTTTTATTGTGATTCATTTTCATTATCTTTAATCAATTTTCATAATTTATTTGTGGTTTATTTTTTAGTGGATTGCGGGAACCCCATTTTCGAAATGATCATGTTCTTTCACAAGATTATCATTTATCATTCCCTTAAATATTATGGTTGTGTAAATAGTAGAGAATGAAATAAACATTGATTTCAAGTGAAAGAGATTAATAGATAATGTTTGGAAGAAAATTCAACTATATGAAGAGGACTCGATATGGTTTGATGATTATTAAAATGAGTAGGTTATGTGTAACATGTCATGATTTCATAAATGAGGTGAATATTGAGATTTATTTTAAACAATGATATCAATAATTATATACTCCCTATAATATTTACCTTTATTGATTCTTTCTATATATTTTTATGCATTAAATATTTATATATAGATATATGTATTTATATTTCATGAAAATTTCGGAACACAAAATTTATATTATTTCAAATTCTATTGTATTAGTAAGATTATAATAATAGAAATTTGAAGATTTTGATTTTTAGTAGACTCTTTGTGATCGACCCTATGTAGTTCCAATATGGTAAAATATTTGGAGAATAATAAATAAATTTATAAATAGTCAAATAAAACCATTTCCATTTAATTTGGATCTATTCTATTGGGAGGTCAAGAGCATACACTTTCTATTTTTGAAAAAAAAAACACTAAAAATTATCCTCATTTAATATCCTTCATCCCTTAGATTTTGGATTAATTTATTGATTTATTATATTCATTTCCTATTACTAACATTTTCATGGGGGAAGAATGTAAAATATTAAAATAATAAAAAATCCTTTATAAATGGATCATAATTCTTTGGAAGTTTAAGAGAATTTAAAATTAAATAATGAAGAAAAAATCACGGAGCATCCCTTGAAACAACATTTTAATAGGTTAATTTTTATGGATGGAATGACAAAAATTACATGTAAAAGAGAATGAAATGAATATTCCACAAATAATTCTATAATTTCTACGTCTGGTTGATGAAATAATTTTGGATCCCCTTCCATATACAAAACATTAATTTGGAGTATCCTTTTTTAAGGAATAAGTGTTTGAAGATGAAATTTTGGAGGGAGATCCAATTTTTCAGCCATCTTTTTATTCAAACATTATTAATTTTAATTTCTAAATTTATATCCCTTAGATTCAGTATCATTACGGTAATGTATTTTTGGTGAAATCATATTTGTTGGTTTATTAGAAATACCCACATCCTCCTTTTTATTGTGGAGAACCTACTACTACATCTTAACTCTGGGAAGTAAACACCAATCACCCACATGGTGGTCTAAACAATGTTAAATTCTATTTCAAAATTCTATTTATTTTTTCTTTCTTTATTTATGTTATGATTTTATCTTCTTTTATTTTTATAAGTGAATTTATCTATGATAATATCTAAAATGTACCACTCAAAAACATATTCAAATTTTTTCTTTTATTTCTTTTATTTTTCTGTCTATTTTTATTTTTTTAGTGTAAAATAAGGGCTAGTAAATCTATTTGTGGGGTATTGTCAACCCACATAATTGTTTTTGTATTATTTTTTAAAATTATTAGGATATGATCCTTAATTCAAAATTTATATTCTCATCATTTCTCAGACATTATTTGTATTGAAAAAGTTGATATGATATTTGAATGAAAGGATTTTAAATGATTTTTGATGTGGAAAAATTTACCAAGAAATTTATTTTCAACCATTTATATAAGTATTGATGGTTTTCTATATCCATGACCATGAAACAGTGACCCAAAATATTTTTGCAGTTCATTGAAATAATTTAAATCATATAAATTTATTCTACAGAGTACTCACTATTTCATGAGATAATTTTAGATTTTGTGTGGGAACCAAAACATGTTATTTCTCTCTGTCAATTATTATCAGTTAATTAAGTGTTTTTACATGAATTAGTCATTTTATTAGATATCCACATTTTAACTTGGCACCTATATTAACATCGTCTTTTTTTCATCACATATATTACATGAATTCAGCTATATATTTAATCCCCATTACATGTATATTTTCCCTTACCTACCCACACTCTTAATATTATTCATGGATATTTCATATAGTATTGTGAGGGGGGGGGGCTTTCGTGTATGTTATTTGGGATTTTTTTAATTTTTGGGTACTTTGGTGGTGTTTTATGATTTTTTTAGTGGATAGAGAGTAATATAGGTAGAGAATTGGGAATGATTCATCACTTCATTAGGCTTTATATGTATCATATGATATTGAATTAATTTTTTTAAATAAAATATAGAAAAAATAAATTTATATTTGAGCATTAATTATTCAATATGATTAATTTTAAGAATCATGTAACTCTTAAAAATCATGGTAATTAATTTTCATTCTTCATTGTATTGAATTTCTAAATCATCCTCTATGAAAATAAACCAAAAAGAAATAAATGGGAGATTTTGTATGAAATCATTCATTAAAATCACGGAATAAGTCTTGTATCATGTCATAAAAAGTGTTTTGTTTTGTGTTTCACATTTTTATGGGTTGTTTAGGGAGTAATTTCATATTTTTAAACTTAAATATTCATGAATTTCACTTAAGAGTTCAACCGCCTCATTCCAGCCTTGTATTTTTTACATGATTTTAACCACAAAACCTAAGCCACATATATTACCTAGAAAATACCTCACTATTTAATCCATATCCTTATCTCGGTGTGTGGATAGATGTTAATTTTCAAATGCCTATGGTGATACAAGAATTTTCCAAGTATAATTATAACTCCATATTTAATTTATATTTAGTGAAGATTGACAAAAAATTCAACGTGATGTAGGTTGTCATCAGGACATAGATACATTATTAAAAATAAACGAATTTAAATGTCAAGGACGCTAATTTAATGGAATTTTATTTTTTATATGTGATATGATATAATTTAATTATGGAAAATATATGGGATGTTTTTTCATTTTTGAATTTGATATGGATTTTGATTTGGAAATTAAATGATTGCCTGGGAGTGAAAGTGTTATGTGTGAAAATATGATGAAGCTAAAATTTTCATAAATTTTATTCTATAATTATATGATTTAAATCCATCTATAGTGTCATTTTATGAGAAATTTTCACATTTATTGGTTTTAATGTAATATTTAGATTGATTGGAAAAATGAACTCCATTTAGAATTTATTCCCTTTTAGTTTTATTTAATATTTCAGACAATAACATTTTCTAAAACGAGAAAAATTGTGAAATTACCTTATTTAGGATTCCATATATATTGGGATTCATTTCATTAATTGGGAACCAAATCACAATCTGGCATCTTGAGGCACAATACTCACTCATAATTTGGGCCTTGATATTATAGCACAATAGTGGTCACTTTTGAAGATGAGAAAATATATCAGAGTGGAATTCCCCAAATGATATTAAATTCAACAATAACATACGAAATTATCAGGGAAAATGATAATTAACTATTTAATTTCAACACTATAACTCATTATAGGTCTTAAATTTATCCTATGTTGGAGTAGTGTAATTTGAATAGTCGCCCTAATAGAATAATCTTCTAGTATACAGCAGCCATAAATCCTTCATAATGTGGTTAATCAAGATAAAATTTTGTGGGTGAAAGAAAAATACATATATTTTAAGCATTAAATTAGTTATAATCTAAAAATAATGTCATTTATGATGTCTACCTGGAACAATATTCTATAAAACCAAATTGGAGCCAAATTTCCACCACCTCTACCTATAAAAACGTATACCCCCTTCATTTCAAGAGGTTTGCAACTTGGGGGAAACCTTTTTTATACATTTTAAGTAGATATTTAGTAATTTAAATATTATAATATTAGTATAATAATAATATATTATTTCTTCTCAATATATAAATTATTCCATTTAAATTATTTTATTTGTTCTCTGACCATGTTACCCACTCAACTCCACTAAAAATGTATAACAAACCTCATTGTTTTTGGAGGGAGGGAATGGTGGATTGATTTTAGTTTTATTATGAATTATTTTCAAACTCATTATTAAATTCATTGAATTTTGGTGATGGATAAATTGATTACGGTGTGAAGACATCCCATTTTCTATGTCATTGAGGTCATGTTCTCATTTATCAATCGTTATTCCCTTCACTATTTGTGTCAGGCATACAATGGTGAATAACATATATTGTAATGGTCAAAAAAATTTCCTCCTAGAATATGTTTGGAATCTCATTTATCCATATGCAATGTTCATGGTATGGGGTGATGAAATTTTAAATTACAAGGTGATGTGTGACATATTGTGAACCTAACCTTTTTCATATATTATTACTTGATTTTAATCATATTTATCAATTAAATACAATCCAAGGATGGTAAAGAATAATATATTTAAAAGAATAGGTACATAAAATAACAAACAAATAAATACAATAAAAAATAAATTTATTATGATTCCTTTATATGATACAAACATCATTTGATATCCTACGTCTTTATAAGAAAACCTTGGCAATCCACATAAAAAAGGGTGAGCTATGAATAAATGTAATGGGATAATAATGGAATCGAAAAATATCTCATGTGAAAAAGGAATAACATGATAACATAAATTTAATGGAACAAGAATAAAAAGGAATGTTAATATAAAAAATAACATGGAATCATATGATCATGGAGATATTGGAATGTGGTAGAAACACATACCATGAAATAAACAAGTGTTAAAGATAACAACCAAGATGATAACCCATGGTGGAAAAAGTCCCATAATGAATTTGGTTTATCCCTACTCGTAAACATGATTTCTCGTGAGATTAAAATTTCCCACTGTATTGGGGAAATACATGGGCGATCCTATCAAACATGTTCTTGCACATGAGTACCAAATAAAAATTTGATCATAAGTAGTAAACATTAGGGATACCAATAGAAATAAATGGGTATCATAATCAATTCATATAAAATTATCAATGGGTGTATGATAATATTGTCTATGAAATAATAGATTTAAATAATATTTGGAATTTTATATGGGAAAATAAGCATATTTGACGACAAATTATATCCATCTAAAGTAAAAACTATAAAAAATTATTTTTAAAAAACATTATAAATTATCTACTTTATTAAGGATTAAGGGGAAATATTAATGTGTATTTAAAATGGACAGAGGAATAATTATTTTCATAATTCCAAAAAAACAACTAAGATATTTTTCAATGATAAAATGATTAATTTTAGAAAAATAATGGTCGATTAAAATATATTATGGAGTATACATTATAATGCATATGAAATAGTGAATTTCCCACTAATTGGGCTTCCATATTTAGAGGTTTTGATATGGGAACCATTTAAAATAGGTATTTACTAATACAAGAACCATGAAATGAGCTAGATAAATATGTTTAGAACATATAAATATAATTTATGAAAATTTAACATTAATTATGAATAATTACTTTGGATAATGTTGAGGGATAACATAACCAAACTCTAATTTGGCTATTTAGAAATATCCCTTATCTTATGTGAAAATCCATTCCACACTAATACTTAATGTCTTGGATAATAAAATTATATTTATTAATAATATAATTAATAATCTAACCTATAGGTATTTTATATATGATTATTTTATTTTTTTCATTTATATCTATTTCAATGAGTTATATTGTTAAATTCTATTATTTTGGGAACATTCGTTTCATGGATTCATGGTCGAATTACTTTTTTACAATTATAGAAGTCATTTTAGAATGGGGATAAACCTATAGAAGTTAAATTATATGGTATTAATGAAATTATATAATTTTAAATGCTTCCATTTATAATTGTTTCTGATATTGTAATGATTAATTTGATTAAATATTAATGAATTTTTTTAATTTTTTATGTTGTGTTTTTAACATCACAATTTAGTTTCATTTTCATTAACAATATTTTTATATATTACATCCAAAATATGGAAAATGTTATAATATATATATTTATATATATAACTTCGTTTTAACCATAATAATTTTTTTCTAACTAGTTGTGAATGCGGTAATGGGAAACGAAAACTCATAGCCCATAAAGGCGAGGAATTGATATACTAAGGGTGTGGTTTTCATTTTTAAGAATTAAATGATAATTGATGAGATTTTATGATAGATATTAAATTATCATAATAAAATTAAAATATAAATAATAATAGAGTTAATATTCTTCTTTTTAAATTGGATGTGAGGATATAATAAGAATTGAAACATAATTAAATGAGTAGGATTAATGATCTAACCGCTTGAATTTTGCCTCCTTGAGAACCACCTTAATGAAATTGGGTTTGGAATTTTATTGAAACAAAGAGACCCTAGACATATGAAAGAGGCATAGGAAGGGAACTGATTGAATATGGACAATCTACAAGGCTTAAAAGGTCTGTGGATAAGGTGTGTTTTGGGGTGGTATTTATAGGGGTGAGATGAGTGTTTTTTATTAAAATTTTAAAAAGATTTATTATTTTTTATCATGAAAAACAATATTTTTTTATTTATGTTGTTAAATAATGTAAATTTTTAAGGATTGTTTTAACCAATGGGTTCCTACATAATCTACACATCATACCTAAATTAAAAATTCATGTATTTGTTAAATATCATAAATTATCATATTTCATTATTCACCAAAAGTTTAACTTAAAGAAAATTACAAAAATTCAATTTAACAATTTTAAGCCTATAGATTTCAAAAATGGATTCCATGATATGAAAATAGATTTTTAAATATGTGAAATTTAATTTTTCAAGAAATAATCATTTATTTGAAAAATACTGAATTTAATGTTATAATATATTTTTTACCATTAAAAATTTTATTTATTCTCACATAAAATTTTCTTTTAATTATAATGCAACATAATATTAATTTATGAATTTATGAAATATTAATTATAAAATTACAAATAATCATTTATATATTAATAAAATAGAAACACTTAATTTATCATTTTTAAAATAAATATTTACTTTTTCCTGGATATATATACAAAAAATTTATTTACAAGATAAATAAATTTTATTTATACATTATTAAGTGAGGTTACTATTCTAATATCCATATTACTATTCCTAAAGTTTTGATTAATATTCAAATGATAGAGGTTCCCTCATATCTATAAGTACCTATCATTTTATTAATTATTCATTCACAAGTTTTTATATGAAGGCTATATATATACATTCCCATTCAAAATGAATGTTTTATTATTAACATTATGTTTTATTTCTATAGCTTCATTCATTAGTGTTGTTATTCTAGTGGATTGTGGGGATACAAATTTTCCCAATCTTTTAATCTTATTTTCTTTTTATTGTCCTCTGTAATATTCAACACTCTTATTGGATGATTTGATGAAAAATGTATCATTATTATTTTTTAATAATAATTTTTTCATTATGTTATATATTTTATGTTTGTGACATAAGAAATGAAATTCAATTGATAAATTCTTTCGTGTCATTATGTTCTTATTTTCATATAAAATTTCTCCTAGGAATGTTTGTTTTAGAAACCATGGAAAAACTTTTGATGATTTTTCCTTCATTTATTCCATTAGTTCCCTTGTCTCCACATAATATTAATGGTTACTCCATAGTAATTTGATCAGGTGTGTTGAATTTTCACATTGAACTTTATCTCTTCGGTTTTACATCTTCATCGACTACTTCTCATTGGAGAGATCATTTTTCTATTGTGCTGCAACTAAATTCAGTACATGTGAGGGATCTACTATGTACTTCCTCAAGAATGATATGTGGAATACATCATGTTCATGAGATATGGTTGGTGGAAATTTATAGTCGATAGTCCATAGCTCTGACATAGACCAAAATATTTAAGGGGTTCATATATGTGTGACATAAGATTCCTTCCTTACAAAATCTCATGACTCACTTCCATGGAGATATATAGAGGAATAATTTTTCCAAATCCACAAACTCTGAGTCACATATATAATTACATTCATTGCTATTATTTTGACTTTGGGTACCCCATATATGATTCTTGGTTGTATTACCCTTTTTTCCATATCGTAGACAATTTCACGTTCTAATAGCTTCTATTCACTAACTTAATCCCAGTATGAAGGTTTTATACAAAATTTCATATATAGGGATTCACTTTCAAATTTTTCTCTTATTGAGTTGAATATATTGTTTTAGGGAACTCGACTAGAGTAATACTTTAATCCCATCATCTTTTGAGGTCCAGAAAACATTCTCCCAATATTTCTACCAGTGTCTGAATTGTTCGATTAGATTGGCCATCAATTTGTGGATCATAAGTCATTCAAATGTTCAAATCAGTATTTAGATCTTGTTGCGCAATTTTCAAGAACATGGAGTTAAATATCATATCACAATTGGATATAATCATTAATGTTACTCCATGTAGATTCACCATTTCTCTGATATATATCCATTCTTGTTTGTTGAGTGATAATTCCCCTCAAATTTCAATAATGCGAGTTATGTTTGTAAGAAGATGAACAATATAACATATAGAATTATTTCAATTAGATATCTTCCTATGTCTATTGATAATGTTTCTTTGAATATTTTCCCATTTCCATGTATGAATGTCTAATGACTTCATTATTCCCAAAGTCTTTTTTCCATTCATCCTTCACTTACTTACATACTATACATAGTGATGTACATTCAACAGTCTACTTCTTCAAATTTCCCCTCAAATAGTTCTCTCATAAATCTTGATTGATCATTGTGCTCCATTGGTGAATGGAGAATTTTGAGCTATGCACATTATTTAAAATATCTTTCTTTATCTAGGTATCAGATGTAACACATATCCATGACCCAAATCATATAGCTCCTTCCTCATCAATTTTTAACTCTGAGAATTTCTCATTTGAATTTGATTAAAATTTTTCTAAATATATAAATATGTTCTCTTATAATCCCTTGTTTTATCTAAAAGGGATGTTTGAGAAATAATTTTAGAATGTAATTGTAATAGACCTTCATTTATGATTATTGTGACCATCACATTTAGTTCTATGTTGATTGGATCATTCTCAATTATCATTATTGATAAAGTTATGTGGGCATTTCTACATTGTGAATCTACCACATTATTTACAATACTAGGTTCATACTTTATTGAGCAGTCATAATCATTGATAATATCTAACCAACATCCCTGCTATATATTAAGATTCTTCTACGTGAATATATATTTGAGTCGCATTTTATTTCTATTTATCTTACACCACTCACCATAAATGAAATTTCCAAAAATATCAATATAGATATTATATCCACCAACTCTAGTTCTTGTGTGGGATAGTTTTTTACATTAAATTTTAGCTACCTTGGGGTGTAGGCTATCACATTATGATTTCCCTTAGTATAGAACGTAATACATTTTTTAAGCATAAGTATATTCCACAAAGAGATCCCCATGTATTGGTAGTGTAATTATTAGTGAAATGATAAGCCTCTTATTCAACTCTTTGAAGTGGTCATCACATTCACTAGTCTAGAAAGACATTATTCCATACAAAGTTTTAATGTTAAGGGGATATAAAAATCATGAGATGTTATTTAGAAATTATCTGTAATACCCAAATTTACTATGTAATCTATGGATATATATTAATAATGATGTCTTAGTCCACTCCTCAATTACCATTATTTTAGGAGGGTCCACTTATATCCCTTGGATAGTAATAAAATGACCCAATGATGATAATTCATCCATCTAGAACTCACATTTAATATAAATTCTATAGAGTTTCTCCCTTTACATTTTATTTATCATGTTATTCAAATAATCCTCGTCATCCACCTTTCTCTTGGAGTATATCAAAAGTTCATCTATATAAGTACAAATAATTTGTTAAGGTAATGTCAAATGAACCTAAAAATTAATTAGATGAACATTTATGAAGAATTAGTGAGTCTAAGAGGAATCACTATGAATTCATGGTGGCCATACCTCATTTGAAAGTCAGTATTAGGAATATCTTCTACCTCACCATTAATTAGAGATATACTAACTGAAGGCCTGCATTTGTGAACTTTTGGGACAAAAAAAATTTAACTAACAAGTCATATATCCATGATAGGGGATACCATTACTTTATCAAGAATTTGTTGAGCTCGTGATAATAAATGATGAGATTCGTTGATAATAATCATCATCCTTTTTATTATTATAAAATAATAAGTACCCTATGATCAGGGTACCATAAACAAGTTAGTTATAGGGGCCCAGTATTATGAAGACCAAATGAATCCCCATGAAAATTATACATCCCTTCTAAGTCCAAGTATCCCAAACTAGAGAACAAAGTATATTCCACACCTTGTAGTACATTCAAATCTAGATAATATATAGATTAATTACACTCACACTATGTGTGAAGGATATCCATGTGGTTGTTTATGAACATCTTTCTCTTATGATTATAATAGGAAATAGTCCACAATGGATTAAAAATTCCATGTATAGAGTGGAAAAGGATTTTAGATTCAGTCTAAACCCTAACCAGATCTATATTGTTTTGGTTGCATTGGTCAAGACATGTAAGCATTTCATTTTAAATTTCCAATAGAGTGGCATTGATCAATCATTCTTATTGATGAGGAGGATTGAATCACCCACATACTGAACCACTTGAGAATATATTTCCACTAAATCGCTGCACTGGTCAAGAATTTACTCCCATACATGATACTGATCTCTCAACTTATCTTATACAAGGATATCTACTTGTATTGAATGAATGCCAATAATCATAATCAAATAGTACTTTCATTGTTCATTAATGAATAACAAGAATACCTACCACCACATTATTTTCAGAATCCACGGAAATAATTGGGGTATAATATTCCCCTCCTTACTACATTTTATGTTGTATTTTCCTTTGCAAACCCCTATCATATGGAATTAGATTTCTTAAATCCATTATTCCTTGATGTATAAACACTACACTATATGATAATTTTTTATCTAAACATTCTTTTATTAATCAACATTTTTGTGATTCATTCATTATTAATTGTATTTACTTCCCTCTCTTTTAGATTTGAAGCATATCTTTGTCCCCATAAAATAATTTTCCGGGTACTTCTTCCCACACTTTTGTCATATGGTATATTGGGTATTCACTACCTCATAGTAGTTATCTGTTGATCCTCCCATATTAAACTCAATTTTCCAAATTTTTATCTCTGATCCCATGAGAAAACTGTGAGTCACCAATCTCCATCTCATGCTTTAGGGAAGAATTGATATTCTCTCCATAAATATAAACAAATATAATCCCTAATTATTATTTATACCCTCCCATAATCCACAAATTATGAGATTCAACTTGCCTTTCGTGTTCATTAAAATTATAGATGCATATATTACAAGCCCTATAAATATTTCATTGTATACTCCGATAGTTTCATCTTCCTTTTTCTGTAGTCAAAGTAAATCCCTCACAATCATACGATGGAGACATGAAGGAAAGTATTTATTGAAAAATATTTTCATAAATACTTTACAATCCAGGGAGTAAATTTTGGCATTAAAAATTGTATTTTTTTCAGTTCCCAAAACTGATCATCTTATACATAAAAATGATAGACCACCAGTACATCATTCTCTTCCTCAGAGCATTGAAGGACATAAAATATCCTCATAATAGAGTTAACATCTATTTCTGTGACAATGAGATCAGAATATCAATAAAATATATGAGGTCCTTATTAGATAATTTATTCCATATTAATATTATCATTATTTTGAGAGGGATATAGTTCCATGCAATTATTGTAATTATTCATAAATTGATCCAGTTCAGTCAGTAATGACATGATGTTTTGGGATTTTTTTCCATTAGGTTTGGCATCTCATTAGGGGAATCATCACATTTCAGATCACATTAATTTTCATCATGGGTCCTCCAATTTCCTGCCATTAATTATCAAAAAGAAATAAAATACAATTTGGGTCCCTGAATACATTGCTAGTGAGAATATAAAATGTTATAATTAACATATAGGGAATAAAGATATTAATGAAAATTTTATCTTGAGATGTGATTAAATATGTTTAAATCAAGGTTATCAATGGCTATAGAATTATCCACCATGTAATTACTATATTTTTATGACTTATTCACCAAATAATAACTAAACCATCCTCAGAGTCCCACTATAAAGACCCTATCATTTTACAGATAATATTACATGATTTTGAGCATAATTATCCATAAAATAAAAACCAAGGATTATAATATCTAGTGTATTTAGAATAATAGGTACATAAAATTAAAAACATTAAACTAAAATAAAACATAATTTTACAAATATTCCATTATTATCTCCTAACTAATTTTTTGCTCATAAATATACATTGGATTACCTATGAAAAACATAAACAATACTAATGAGATGAAAAATATTGTAAGGGAAAAATCATGTAAAATAAGTATAGCACATTTTTCAAAATCATAACATGACAACATTAATGGAATTGAAGATGAATAAAACTATAGAGGCATATCATACAGAACATTGAATCATATGATCATGGAAATATAGTAATGTGTCAGCAACACATACCATAATATAAACATGAGTCATGGATAAAAACCATGATGTTATCACATTGTATACAACATCCCATAATTTATTGCGATTATTCCCTAATACCATCATGACTTCTAATGAGACTAAACGAAAAAAATTCCTTGGACCACAATCTGGTAACACCCATCAAAAAGGATTTATGCATATATCTTACACATAATTAATCAAACATAATGAATAATCATATTGGGTTCCCTTGGAAATAAATGAGTATCGTAATCATGTAATGAGGGAAAAACATGGTTGAATCATGATGGTATAAATCAAAGAATAGAATTGAATCATACAATGATATTTATATGGGAAACTAATCATATATATTGATAATTTAGGTCCAAATAACGTGTCAATATGTACAAATAGTTTTTAAGAAAAAATAGAAATGAGCCACTTTAGTGTGGTTTAAGGAAAAATATTAAAGAGGCTTTAAAATGAATAATGGTATATTTTTTAATCTAAAAATAGAAATTAAATAATATAGTTTTTCATGATAAATATACTAATTTTTTTAAAAATAATTTTTTCTTAAAAAATATAATAGAGTGTAACTATGAATGTGTAAGAAATTGGAAATTTCCATTTAATCGGGCTTTTTTATCAGGAGGAATTGGAAAGGGGTCCATTTAAAACATGTATTCCCACATAAAATAATAGTGAATTTATCCAGATACATTATTTTATGACATTTAAAAAATTACTAATGAATTATACAAGAATATAAATGAAATATTTTTGTGAAAAGTGATAGAAGTGTAACCCAAAGGTAATTTGGAGGTTTAGAGAGATCCCATAACTTATATAAGAACGTGTTCTATAGTTTCACTTAATTTCATGAATAATAAAATAATATTTATGAATAATTTAATTCATAACCAATTTCATAAGTATTTTCATTATTATTATATTACTAAATTAATTTATGGAAATTTTGATGAGTTAAAATGATTAATTTTGTCATTCATGGAGTGATCGTTTTAGTGTTTTCATGGACAATTTACTTGTTTATAATTATGGAAGTTATTTTTAAATGGGAATAAATATATATAATTAAAATTATATTGTGTTTTTGAACATACACTTGTTTAAATGGTAAAATATATCATTTTTAAGGTATTAGGATGATTCATTTGATAATAAATTAATTATAATTGTTTAACTTATTTTCGGTGATTTTTCGATCATCATAAAGTAGATTAATTTTATTGAATATTAAGTTTTAATGTTAGTTAGAAAACATGAATAAAGTTACAAAATAAGTATTAATATATATTATTACAACAATAATGATTTCATGACCTGCCTTGTAGGATGTAATGAGACATGAAAAGTCATCATCTATGAAGGTGGTGAATTGAAAAACCTTGGAAGATATGGGTGTTTTTATGAAAAAAATAGAATAGAAGAAATTTTAGGATGGGTATTCTATTAAAACATTAAAATAAAATTATATTAATGAAATTACAATTATAATTGTTCCTTGGATAGTGGAGGTGATGAGAGGATAAAAAAAATTAAAAGAGAGGAATTGAGGATTTTACCTCTTTAAAATTTTCTCCTGAGAACATCCTTAATGAACATTGGTTTGGTAATCTATTTGGACTATAAGATTGTGGAAGTGTAAAAGAGTCTTGTGAAGGTAATTTGGTAGATTATTTACTTTCTCATAGGCTTATAATGTGTGAATAGATGGGGCAATGAGGTTGGCATTTATAGAGGGAGGAGATGTGTGTTTTTATTATAATATTCATTAGCATATTAATTTTTCTCAATACTATCAATTGTGATGATTACTATTAAAAGATATAGAAAATGGTTCAATATAGTATAAAAAACCAGTTTCTAATTTTTCAATACACTATCAATGTCTAAAAAATTCATGTATTTGTTAAATACCGTAAATTACCGTATTTCACTATTCACCAAAAATTCCACTATTTTTCAAAATTCTAGAAAATAAACCACAATTTTTTTTAATTGAAAATTGTATTCAATTTTACTTAAATAAACTTATAAATATGAGAAAATTTTATTTTTATGTAAAATCATAATTTATTTAAAAAACACCTCTTTTAATGTTGTTCTCGATATTTTTACCCTCTGAGAAATTATTTTATGTCACATATAATTATCATAAAATTATGTTACAAAATACAATTAATTTTTGAATATAAATTATATTAATTAGATAATTGATAATAAAATATTACATTATTAAAAAATGTCCACACTAAATTTGTCATTTTTAGAGCATTTACTTATACCATGATAAATATTTTATATTTTAATTTATAAGATGCCTACATTTTATTTGTACCTATATAGTTGAGATTACAATTGTAACATCTAGATTAATATTTCTAATTGTAAGCATACTATTACAATTGGAGAGGTTCCTTAATTAATATAAATACCTCTTAATTAATTAATTCTTAGTTCAATTTTAGTTTTTCTTAAGAATACAAATATATACATTGATCTTCAAAATTAATATCTTATTATTTACATTTTATTTAATTTATACAGATTTGATCATGTTTTTTCATATTCAAGTGGATCTAAAAGATCTAAATTTTCACATTATTATTATCTTATTATCTATTTATTATCCACCTACAATATTTGATATTTTTATTTATTTATTTCTTGACTAATATATCAGTCTATATTTTTGAAGATAATTTTTTATTTGTTTTTATATGTGATATATGATATATATTAAATTAATTTCCATTCATAAAAATTTTGGGCCATAAAATGTATGGTCTTCATCAAGTCATTGGGATGAATATTGAGATTCCTTTTAAACCAGGATATCAACCACAATGACCTCCTAAGAATATATTTTTTCATTATTTCTTCCTAAATTCATTCTTCGTTACATTACATATATATATATATATATATTCCTTCTTATATTTCATTAATCATTCACAACCCATGTATTTTATTATTTATGTTGGTTTTATGTTAGATAAACTATAATAGTGATAATAGGAAGAGAGTTGGTGTTAGAAACCTCCTTTATATTGACCCTAGGTTGTGCCACTATGTTACACTATTAAAAGATTAATAAATTAATTGATTGGTGTTTCTTGAAAAACCACTATCTATCAGTACCAGTGGTCACTATTTAATCAAAACTATAACTATAGACCTATCCTAATAAATTCTATAGCTATAGTTTCCAAAACCATGATTATATCCAATCATCATTGTCTTGGAGGATATAACAATGATTTTGAACCATGGAAATAACCAATTATAATAGTTTTCACATCTATTATAACTTACAACCTCTAATAAAATAATTTATTCCTCATTTTAATCACAATGATATACGTCACCTTTCATTAATTATATCTAATTTTCAAGAAAATGTTTAAATGTACATATGTGTAATGATAAGACAATATCAAATACCCATGATTTTGGATTGCTGATACTTATTTATATTAAATTTATATCTTTTTGCTCATAATGCTTCTCTTTGACAACACCTCCCAACCATAGATACGAATTTAAAATCACATTAATAGTCATACCTATGTGATATATAAAATTTTTTATCATAAGTTATTTTTTATTTTTGAATAATACATATCGATTGCTAAGTATCACATTTTGTATCATTATATAATGTACTTTTAATGAAAATACTCTAGAAAAAATGATAACATAATATATCATTACATTTAGTAGTCCAAGATACATATTTTACAAGGTTTCGTGTAAAAATAGAATTTCTCCCATTACATAGATATTGTGTTAGGTAAAAATTCCAATCATATAACACCTACCGACTAGACGGTGAAGTGAAAAAACCTTTTCTAAAAATATAAAATAGGAAAACTAAACTATCTTCCTTCGGTATTATAATCGTATTAAGGATCCTAGCTAGTAATAACATAATTATAACTATGTACTATGGGAACCCAATCCTTTTAGGGTTACCCATATAAAGTCTGCATTGCACAAGATAATCAATGTGGTTAAGGCTTTATTATGACATAAACAATTGGATAATTGAGGTATTCACATTTGAATTCTTTATATGTAATAATATACATAGTATTTTAGGGATATTCAATGGCTCCCCATTTTCATGTGTGTATTATGGGTATTAAATGTATCGACATTAAATCTCATTCAATATTTATAATAACATGTTTTGTTTATATATATATATATATATACATGATTATATATATATATTTTGAATCCATATTATTTCCAACAAATTAATTTTTGCAATCCTTATTACTCTCTTACTATTTACACACCTCAATGATTATGATAATAATAATAAATGAAATAAAACATATTTTCATATATTCAAATTCATAATATGAATACGGTTTATATAAATCATTCATTAAAATGATTATAATCCCAGGGAATAAAAAATCCTCATAGGAGTAACCATTGAGTGATAGATATCATACCACACTAATTTAGGTAATATATAATTCACAAATATATAAACGAGTCAGACTGATATTCCCCTTACACAAAGTTCATTACTAAATATATATTTTTCAATGACTTCTGAATTTTGGGTTCAATACGTTCAAAAAAAAGAATGAATTTTGGCATTGGAAGATACATTGTTTTAAGAATTGGGACGTAAATCAAAATTTAATGTTTTGTGTAATTTCAATGATATTTTATTGGATGGAGATAGAGGCCCACATTTCCTTTCATGTTCTTCTATGGATGTTATAGTTGTTTTGGTATATCTTATCAGTGATTTTTAACAATGGGAGGGACCTCAAGTTATGATTTCATTAAGAAAATTCAGACTATATAGTTGTTGGGGAGGAAACAATGCAGTGGTCAGAGGATATGTTTTGTGGATATCATGAGGTTGATTCCATGTGGTGTGACCCTTAGGTATTACACCACATAGAGGGTTTTCAATGTTAGGACCTCTATCACTTCATTGTATGTTTCACCACAACCCATGGACCGCAAAATAGTGTGGTCATGGAATGAGAGGTTATGATTCATCCTAGAGGGCCCACACTATGAGGGGGTATATGAGTATTGTCTACTCAATTTTTATAGATCAGTTTTTCCATAGGCAGTGGGATTTTTAAATATAATTTCTTGATGATAAAGAATCACAAATTTACCCTCATTGTCACATCATGACCTGGTTCCTAGGTATTTTTTTTTATCAAGGGTAGACTAGGAATTTACCTCTTACCCCATAGGTTTTTGGTCAACCAAGTGATGGGGAAGGTACATTTTTACTAGATACTCCCCCTCACATAATCTTTTTTCTCTTATTCATATAGGTTTGATGTCTTATCATTCTATGATAGATTTAATGAATTTTGATCCCCTATTTCATCAATTTTGGTTCCCCTTCACCATTCCTCGAATATAGAGTAATTGGGGCCATGTTTTTTGTCAAAATCTTACCAAATCATGGTAAAACCATCATAATTTGATGAGAATTTTATTTACCTTAGCTATAGGATGTCATATGATAAAAACATGTGAGGTTTTGTGTGTTTTATATGATATTATGAAGCTCATTTATTTGATGAATATAACTCTTTGGGTTAATTTTATAATTAAGTATAAATTTTTATAATTAATTATTTCTTTTTTATAGTATAATAATGGATCTTCTTTATCAATATCATCTTTAACAAGGCACCGATAGGATTGGAATAGTTTTGGTAAATCATTTTGAAGATGGAAAATGCATGTTCTTGTAAGGTGGTTCCTATAATACAAATAAACATGATTGTTTATACATGATTTCTCACATGTATTCTTATTTCACGGGATTGGGTAGAGAGATATTGATCAAGAGTGTCCTACAGAATGAGATAGGATGGCATTTGGCATTGATACTTATAAATCATGAATACATTTCATGTATATTTCATAGTTGTTTATTATCCAATGTATAACTAATGTCATGATTTTATAAAAGAATTAAAATGGAATCATGATATGTGGATCCATTTATCTTTTTAAGAAACCTTGAGGAATTTTTAGATGATCCATGATTCCCTAGATTATATCATTTAATTATTTGTATCAAATTGATTGGAGGTCAATAGAAAATAATATATCACATATACAAACCCATTTCTATACATTATAGGAAATATATTGAGTATAAATGAAGTGTCACATATAGTTGTTCTTCATCATGAGTCTAACATCCCCCACTATGATATCAAAATTGAGATATTTCTAGGCCATGTTATTTCTCCAGTGTAAACATTGTTTATTGTAATGTTGGGGGGAAACTCCAAATGAGTCATATAAAAACATCTTTGAGATAAAATTTTTTCATTACATGCCTATTTTCAACTTGATATAATATAATTAATTCATTTTCTCTATTAAATTGGTATGAATGAGTGTGTCATGAACATATTTGTCTGATGTCTCTTTAATTGAATTTCTATAAATGATCTAGACCGACACATACAATGGCCATGGATGTATGTAGGAAGTTCAATTCCATAATAGGGCATGAGATATTAAATTTCATTAAGATATTTATAGGGTAAATTCATTCTTGGTTTATCGATTAATGTTAAATCACTCATGACTCACACAATGTGTCTTACGTCACCATAAACATATTTCATCATGGTTCTTGTCAATAAATATAAGTACATGATTCATGATACCAACTAATGATATTATTAAATTGTATGGATCAATGTACACATCAACAGATAGAAAATTACAATGAATCATGGTGACAAGGATTTCCGTTTAATATGGTTGTTATCATAACTTATTATCATAGACATTGCTAAGGAAAAAACATGAGAATGTTCCCCAATTTTTTATGATCCTCCTACCCCTAATAGCCTATTATGTTTTTGTATTGTTACACAATATCATCCATCCATTGAATAAAATTTATGAATAATTAGGTGTCACCTATTAGTTTTCATCATATTGGGAAATTACTATGACCTTTCAGCACGTCATAAATTCTAACGACAATATCATGTACCATTATTATGTAATAGTATAGTCAATATGTGATAATAAAAAAATTAATTATGATAAAATGTAATAAATTACTAAAACAAATTTCCTAGGGATGCAACGCCAACATAAGAAAACTTTTTATAGATCCAACTATCAATAGCATCCAATCAAGAAGCTATCACATGATACTCATGACTCTACATAAATAATGTTTTCATTAAGGGGTTTTCAGTGTTTTCCGTAGTAGACACTCTTCTCTCTAAAACATCCCCTCGTTGAATAAAGTCCCTCACATAGATGAAAATTTAGAATTGTGTGTTCTTCCCATCAATTTACCCTTAGATCCATATATGGAGCCACAACTATAGTGTTATCATAGTAAACTATGATAGGAGAATTACTACTAGGTAACACATCATTCTCTTGGAAAAATGTGTTAATCCAAAATTGTTACATGGATCCATCATAAGATATTATATACTCACACTCTGCTGCATAATTAGGAAAAAAAATTGATGGCATTGAATTCATCCATCTCAAAACTACTAAATTAATATAAAAGATATATCGATAATATGACTTCATATCATTTTGATATGTTTAAATCTAGAATATGTATAACCCATGATGATTAGATATTCACATACCCTATACATCAAGAAAAAATCGTTATTTCACCTTAGATACATGAGGATTCTATTAGCTATTGTATAATACTTTCATCTATATATTCTTGATATCTTCTAACCATGATAAAAGCATCATAAACAACATTCCTTATACAAGAAAAATCCATACCTAACGTATCTTATGACTGAAGAGTCTGGGATCATACTCATTCTATATATTTCCTCCTATTTCCATGGTGACATTTTCTTGGAATGAAATTTTCCTTAGGACACTAGAAAAATTTCCTTTATTGGATAGTTATATACTTAATGTCTTCGGTATCGTGTCAATTTAGGTACTCTTACATAGTCAATGAAACCTCTTGGATCTATAATTCATTGTATTTCTTCCTAGAATATATGCTACATCACCAAATCGTTCATAGAGAATAAATATCTTATCCATGCATTAACCTCCTGTAAGTCTAGTATATCATTTTCAGTTAGTAATATTTCTTCAAACTATACTAATTTTGAACCAATCATACAACCAATAAACCTTTTTTAAACACATGTATTTTATTTATTATTAATAAACCTAATTTCATTTCATACATCATTGAGATGAATGTTCCATGACTAAGATGCTTACATCAATCCATAAATGAAACGTTGTAAATTGAATTCTATTTTGGTATTTCATGTTGTAGCAAAACCATCTAATTGTGTCACATACACAAACTATTCAAGGATACCATTAACTAATGTGGGTTTTACATCCATTTTTCAGATCTCATTATCATTGTAGATTAATATGGAAAGACGATTCTGATGGATTTAAACATAGAAATGTGGGAAAGGGTTTTTTATAGTCAATACCATAAAATTTTCAAAACATTTATCAAATATTAATTCACTATAGGTATTCAATTTAACTTCAATTCACATCATTATCTTCAACACCCATTTACACTGAATGTGTTTTACATCAACTAGTGGATCAGTCAAAACCCAAAATGGGTGTTAACACATTGAATCTATCTCAAAATTTATGGACTATTTGAACCTTGCATCTTTTGATACATATATTTCCTCCTTCTATGAGAGCGTATCATCTTTTTCAACCAATAATTATTCACGATCATTAATAACAACAAATTCATAAGTCTACTGTTCGATAACCTCTCTAGCACTCCTACACAGTAATTCTATTTCTTGAATAGCGTCTTACATGTTGACTTGTGGAATAAGTATATATAAATAACATAGTATATATTGAGTATCTAATTCATCTATTTTGATCATTCTCTTACTATACTCCATACCAATGTTCTCCATATCACAAAAAAGGATGTATATTGTTACATAAACATTATTTTTTGAAGTGATTTAATAATAGTATCCCTATGTTTAATTAGGATAACCAATAATGATAAAATGTGTTCCTTAGGTTTTTAGTATTTTGTTTGATCTAGACAAAATAAATTCCTCACAACCCTATGCAAAAACATGTGATAAAAAAAATTTCATTCTACTCTTTAACTACAATGGAAATCCATTTTCCTCTTTAGTTAGTACTTAGTTTAGTATGTATAATACAACAGGTAATTCATATCCCCAAAGGGATATTAACATGCTTGTGTGACTCATCATCGACCATAACTTGTGAAACAAGGTATTGTTCCTCATTTTACTTACTACATTCCAATTAAGTGCATAAGTTTGATTTTGTAGAGATAAAATAACATAGAACCATAGAAGCTTGAAAAAGTCTTGGATATGATATTCACTAAAATGGTAAATTTTATGATTATTTATCTTCTTAACAATATGATTCTCAAAATCATATTTGAACTCTTTAAACATATCAATGGATTCATAGTTATTCCTCGTTATTTATATATATCCATACCAACTCAAAAAATCATTAAATGTAATAATGTATGAGAATCTACATCTATCCACTTCTTTAAATTGTTTGCACAAATCACTCTGAACCAAATGTAGAATATCTTTGACCCATTCACATCGTCCTCCAAATGGTTTTTTGGTCGTCCTACCTTATTAAACAGTTTTATATATTTCAAATTATTTATTCTCAATAGTTTCCACATAACTATATTGTTATATCATGGTCATAATCTTCTTGTTTACATTAACAAGACGGAGATGCCATTATTGGGTGTTATTCATGTCATGTGTTTTTGTTTCCTTATAAATTTTGAATATTTGTTCTTCTAAATAACTAATTCACATAAATCATACCCCTTTTTCATTGGTGGGTGAAATTCCCCTTCTAGTGAATTTACAATCAACATTTAAAACATGGAACATCGTGTTCCATTCCATGCCTCTTGATATTTTTCATCTTGGAAGCATGGTGGTCATGAACCTTATACTTGGAATGAGTCATTGTTACCTTTATCTTGTTCTTCCTATTTTTATTCACCATATGTAAAGTGGGTTTATCACACCCCATGTCTTAACAATGGATAGAGTAACTATAAGAAGTTTTAAATAATTCTTCTCATTATTTATCATATTTTAATTCATAGTAATACAAGAAATGTTTTTGGGAAATAAAGATAGAATGAGATCTATGAACATATCATCAGGTATTTTCATACCCATGATCATCATCCGATCAATGTAGCCAATCATCATGACAACTTGTTCCCCAGTAATCACATACACTCTTAAATTTCATGTGAATATTTCATTGGAGATCTCATATCTCTCTGATCTTGAATTCTCTTAATAGAGTTCCTTATGGTGATAAAAATTGTTATATGCATCCATATCCTCGTATATCATTAGATGATCAATCAACATGGTAGATATAATGAAACATTGAACATCTATATAATTTTACACATGTTTTAAATAGAGAGATACTTTTTCCTTTTCAGGCTCTTTGGAAATGAACACTAGAAGTGGGTCATCTGGTTTATATTCTTTTTCATGGCAGAATATAATCCTCCAGCACCATTTCCATTCCTAGAATTTCACACTTGTGATAATATTATCATTATCTTGTATATAACATGTTGATATTTTTTATATCTCTTTATTTAATATTTCTATATATTAATATCATATAATTAGTACATCTTTAGATCCCAAAAATATATTAAAATTTAAAATGGATCAAATTACATTAATCTCCCTGTATTTTTTTTAAACCAAATAGTCTTTCTCTATCAGTATCATAATAACTTTTTTTCATGTATATTATAGTTTAATGGATCCATATTCCCTTTATCATACACAATCATTGACATTTAAATCTATTTTAAGGGATTTAGGTATGCATAATATTACAACTACATTAACTCATAGTTCATTGATCTCTAGAGTGCACTCCCCAATCATGAAATAATTTTCTAATGATTTCATCAACACTTTCCTCTTAGTTACACCATGTTCTGTTTATGTAGTGATCCCTTGATGTAGACCAATTAATGTGAACCTAAAAATCAAATAATAAATTTTCCACTATAATTGAAAAAATCCAAATAGGGGTTTCCCAGAACTATGAACAGGGAGGTTCTTTTAAATTATGTAGAGGTAAGATATTCAAAAATATTATGTTTGTTGTGTGATTTTAATCCATAATTTGTAAATACCATTTTACCTTTTACATGATTTTTTTTATTTAGTAGATTTTACTTAACTGATTAATCATGTTTAATAACATATTTACACATAATCTGGTTATATTTTGCTACATAATGCATGCATGATAATTCAATTATTGGGTGATCTTATTTCATTCAAAAAATTGACAATTAAACACGAAAATAACATAAAAAAAATATAAGATGAGTAATCCTATAACTCTCCAATAGATTGTTTATCTAGTGGATGATAAACAAACCTTAGACCCAAGGGACGACACAACTTGATTTGTAACATCATTTGTGTTGAATCATTCCTCCTCTTCTCTTCTGTATCACCTTTATTGGTTTAACCATAACACCATGAATTATAACTTGAACACTAACATGGGATCATTCTCTCCATAATTAAGGTTTTACTCAATATTATGTGAGGGGAACCAATCAATAAGATAAAGGGGGATTGCATAAAAGAAAAATTGGGTAATCATGCTCATACATAATAAGGGAATGGGTCGACACACAAAACCCATAATTAATAGGTTTTATTATAAATGAAATTTTTATTTCAATAAAAATTTGAAAACACTAGCATAAGAAGACTTCACATAATGTAGTGTTTTTATGTCATGTTGGTGTATTCTATCCATGACCATAGAAAATTCCTTAGGTATTGTCATTTTTCATACCATCGATATATATGAGGTACATGGCGTGTACTGGGAATACATGGAATCTACTCTTTAATTGGATAGTATATGAGTCCCCATGTAACACCCCAATATTTCTTAGTATGTCATTTCTTCAAAGTAATACAAAAAGTTACACTACACGCAACAATGAGTTCAAGCAAAACACAACTTACCAAACTAGTTGTTGAAAAGAGGTTATGAATAGTATTAACATAATTTTGAACATTATATAGTCCTTATAATTTTACAATCCATATTATTATTTTCATGGAGATAATGTAAGAACAATTCATTTTTTCAGATAAAAGAATTATTTTTCAAAAAATGAAATTTCACCTCCTTTTATTGGAGAACCCTTCTTAAATCTAATATATTAATCTTCTATATATTCAATTTTTCAAAATAATCTTCTTCTTTAGAATCGGGTCTTAAGAATTTATTTTCAATAAATTTTTGGTGTTTTTCTGATAACCATCATATTTGGGTGAATTGTGAAAAATAATATATTTTAAATGAATACAACTTTTTAATAAAAATAATTTATAGTGATTAATTATAAATCTTAATGGTTTATAAGTATAATTTGATTATATGTTAACCATTTAATTCAATAATGGATATTGTAAGTAATTTCACTTTGAAATTGGACATAAACAAGTATCAATCTTTTGATAGTTATTATTTCTTAAAAATATGTTTTTTTTGTTTTGAAAATGGTAATTAACATTAAATTAATTATTAAAAATTCTATGTTTTTAAAATGGTAAAATAGAATTCATTTTTTAATTCTGAATTTAAAAATTTGTATCGGGTGAATTTTTGGTATTTTTCTAAAAACATTCAATTTTTGATGAATAGTGGAAAACACTGAGTTACTGTTTAAAACCGAATTACTATTTAAATATTTATTTATTCTATTTAAATTTATTTTATGTAAAACTATATACATAATACCTATATATGTTCAAGTTAATTCCATGGAGTCAGTTTATAATAATTTAAATATATAAAATGTTTATTGATGTTTTCACCGTCTTTTACCCAAATCCTAGGAGAATTTGAAAATTCATATGAAACATAATTTCACCACTTCTATGAGTTTAATTTCGAAATTCCTAGAGACATGGTTGATATCAATAAGTAAAATTTGTTTCAATAAGCTAATGTTTTTTTGGTGAATAGTTACTTTTGACTTTTGTTTTCCACAGTTAAAAGTAAATATTGTAATTAAAGGTAAACTGAAATTATTGTTACCATAACACATGTCCTAATTATATTGGATATGTTTAATTTGACCAAAAACAAAATTGGGATTAAAATATTATCCTTTATATCCAATTATATTAGATTAAGACATTTATTATTATTTTATTTAAAGAAGAGTTAAAAGAGCTAAAATCAAAATTTAATAACTAAAACATTTTTAATATAATATTATACATTACATAAATTAAACAATAAATATTCATTAGGAATATAAAAATATTTCCCACATAATTGTTTTTTATTTATAATTTTATTCATTAAATAATGAAATTTATTTATGACACAATGTTGATGAAGTAATTATCATATTAATGAATGATTAAAATAATTGTTATTATAAATATCCAAATAAATTTAATTTGAGACTTTTAATGAATTAAAATAATTTAATAGGTTAATATGACATGTTAGGGTTGGTTAGATGAATTTTGTTCGAAGTAATAATGCTGTTATGAATTTAGAAAAACAAAATACCAAATAGTCTCAAAATTAACATAAAAGCGTTTTTAAAACAAATATTATAATATTAATTAATATTCTATTCCTAAAAGTCTAAGGATAGGAAAAAATATTTATATAGTGATAGGTGTATCATTAATGAACCCCTTGGAGTTCTCTTGGAAGTATATATTATGTTTAATAACCATATATTATATAAATACAAGGAGACATGATAAATGTCAAACTAATAAACAAAGAGTTAAATCTAAAAGATAAAGTTAATATAGTGACCCAAACCAATCTAAAATCTATTGGTTGTGTGGTTTTCAACCCATCCCCACATTAGCATTTTAATAATCCATTTATGATCCATTAGAAACCGAAAATGATTTTATTATAAAATAATATTTTTTGCCTTTCCTAAGGTGCACCTCACAACTCTTATAAAAGGGCACTCCCCCTTCTCTCTAATTCACACATTCAAATCCATTTATCTCGTCCAAACCATACCAAAATACCATCTCAACTGTCCTCCATTCAATCTAGAGGCCTTCCATTAGTCATTAATCCATCCTATGGATCCCTTTTGATCAAATCAAAAGGAATATCCCGAAGAAAAGGTAAATATCTCCCCAGCTCTTTCATGTTCTTTTCTTCTTCCACGTCCTTTTTATTTGTTGTTTCCATTCTAAAATAATAAATCGTGTATCCGCTATATATTTTTATGTTATTATAAATATGTTACATAAAAATTCATTATTCTATCAATTTTTTAATGACTTGTCACCATACGTGTGTACGTATGACTTACCATCTCCACGTCAGGGTGTGATGGTTTCTCAATACATTATTATTTTGATGGGTATAATAATGATGTGTAATTGATATTAATGATAAATATAACATAATACTTATTATGTTTATATGATATACCATCCAATTATAAATTATTTTAAAATAAAAATAATGATATTGTCGCTCGTGCGTACATACAGATTACCGTCTCCACAAACGCGATGAGATTCATTCCCCATCGTATCCATTCAAGAATATTTTTCATTATATGATTACAAATAATCTTAAAAGAGTTAATATCATTATTAATATTGATAATATACATACTATCCATAAAAAAAATTAATTACATAACAAATGATAGAAAGGAAAATGAATCATTAACACCCGAAATGACGATAATACTAAGATATTATTAACAAAGCAATATTAAAAGATCATATATGATATCATATTAATGTATATGATTCTTGTGTAATTATATGACAATTATTTCACCATTATACCAGAGGTTAACCTATTCTCAACCAAGGTAATGTACAAGGTGAGGGTTAATTTCACAATTTCTTTATTATCCGAGGTTGTTTATATGTATTTATCTATTGGGACCTCATTATCATCCACATCCATGTTCCTTAAAAATTAATTTCAAAACCTTTATAATACATACTATACAATGGTGTAATGTCATTTATACCTTTATTTGACCTTATATGTTTTTAAAGGAACATTTCTGTCATTTTCCAAACAAGAAACTTTATGACCTTTTAGATAAAATTTAGGTAAGAAGGTTTTTTTGACTTATAAGGCGGGTGTATCTATTTCCGGCCACTATAACATCGTCAAAACTTCCCTTACAAGCTCATAATAATATTTTCAAAATAAATTTTTTATTCATAATTATGTGACTCGTTAATTATTTCAAAATAGAAATAAATATTTCTCTAAAAGGGTTTTGATTTCATCTATGTCAACATCGTTGGGGTATTATAAGTATATTTGAAGTTGATTTATTATGATAAAAAACATTAATATTGTATTGAAGGTTTTATGATATGTTTGACTATGGATGTGTTTTTATTATACCATTCATGGTTTATGGTTAAAGTATTATCATTTCATAAGCTATTTTGAATACGAATGATTATGTTATTTTTCATCCTTTTCATATGAGGAATGTATTGGACTTAGTAAGTGATAGGTGGTGCCCTCTATACCTCCTCGATGCATCGGTAGGTATCATCATACAACAATACATGGAATTGGCTGAGGCCTTTCCCAAATTGATGTATTGTTTTGGCCGAGGCTTTAATCATTTTTATACATTTTTCAGACGCTTGAAAAAATGTTTTAGAATGCCCGTCATTATACGTTCCCACATTTTGAAAATAATATTGATGGTTCATGTGGTCATTCAACTAGTAGAATACCCATGATTATGTTTTATGACGACATTATTTACTCATATAATATTGATGCCATAAAAATATTCTTTTTTATCATTGGTAAAGACATGTGGATTCAATTATTCACCATGCTTAATATTTATGTTATCTTCAACTATACTGTTTACCCTTACTGAGCATTTGATCTCACCCCTTTCTTATGTTTCATTTTCCCAGGATATGGAGAAGTTAGTTATGATTGACTTGTAGGAATAATCTAAGAGGCTTGGATACTTCTAATGGAATAAATCTATGTTGTATTTCTTTTCATGTTGTAAAGTTGAACTTATGTATGCATCTTGTTTCGAATAATAATAAATTAAATGGTTTTTCAAGACATGATTTCCTTGTGATCTTGTCAATGTTATGTAATAATGCACAAACTCTATGTAACTAGGGTCGGGGCATTACAGATTGTACCACATGATGTTTTGTAAAAACTTTGGAAACAAGATTTAGATAAAATCATATTAGAGTACATAACCCTAAGATAGACGTTGGGGATTACAATATAATAACATCATAGAATTTTGGTATTGTAGAGATTTTTGAGTGTTACATGAAACACATCCCTGTGTAGATACAAGCAGGTAGAGGTGGCTCTGGAACAGATGTACCTAGGGGCATAACTCGAAAACACCACTTTGATATAGACAGGAACGGCAACTGATGCACGACAATTGTCCTTGCTTCACTCTTGTTTATGACACTCCAGGGGGATATGCTTAGGATAATTCTCATTTTCATTACAAATAATTATGAAGGATTTAAGAGTATATACCTCCTAAAAGGAAATAATTCTAATATTATGGATTATATCCATAAATATTTCAATTTGTGTTGGGTATTTTACAAGTTTGGAATTATTCATTTCAATTTATAAAATGACCTTGTGTATTCCATTTAATAGAAATGGATCCCAGTAGAAGGAATGTAAACTACAACAATAATTATGATCCAAAGAGTTAGAAGGATCATATAATTAATTGAATTAAGACAAAATTTATAAGGGAAGTAGTCTCCCATGTATTCTAAACATAAAATGAAATAGTATCATGTGTTAATAAGATAAGTAAAGAATTATCCGAGTCCTATGGCTTTGAAGGGAAGCAAGAGATGAAAAGGACAGAAGATAGAAAAGTGGATAAAGGGAAGAGTGAAAAGAAAGATTTTCCCATATGTGATAGCTATGGAAATAATCACCTTGGTAAATTCTTGATGGGAATGGGATTTTTTTATAAGTGTGGAGAGAAATAATACCAAATATGTGATTGCAAGGGTATGAAAAAAATTTCAAATATACAATGCTTTATCTGCAAGGAGTTGGGACACTACACGAATCAATGTCCAAATCATTAGAGTATGCCACAAATGTTCCTATTGGATAATAATAAAGTTATGAAACTACCGAAGATGAAGAGGAATGATTATATTTCTTATGTTTTTATTAAAGTATTGTGTCATTTGAGTATTTTATTAATTATTTACAAGTTATAAGAATTATAGAGTATATAAAGATTGTACTGCAGTACTATTTCATTAAGGACTTGAGATTGTGTGGAACCAAGAAAAGTGACTCAATAGAATGTTAATTTTTTTTGAAAATATGTGATTGAGAGAAAGATAAAACAAAATATGTTTCTAATACAATGGTACTAATTTTGGAATAATACATGATTGATTTGAATGAATTATATTGGATATTCATGACAACCTTGAAACTGATTAATGATTTATTCCATCATTTTTGGTGTTTAAAACATTTTTAAATAGAAGGAGTATATTCATTATTCTATAAGGAAGAAGGGATAATGAATGCAATCAATAAGGTTTTATTGTAATTAATGATGTTGTAGAGTTTTAAAAAAATACATGATGAAGGTGTTCAACTGTTATTACATGGAAAAAGTATCATCAGTGTATTTACCTTCCTTAAAAATATTTTAATGTGAGTTTGGACAGATGTATTTTGGATAATTCTGGTCTGATATTATTTTTGGATTTCCATAAAAGGAAAACCCAGAGGTCGGGCAACAACCTGTTGCATCCGGCAAGGCCGCAAGACTTGAACCCGCAACCGAAGGGTGAAAAGGGTGTATCACCTACCACTGGCCCATGTGCTGTCCTAGATTGAATAATGTATTTTTTTAACGGTCTAGTAGATGAATTATAAATTCATTTTTTGGAACCCTATAATTATAGTATAAAAAGATAATTTTTTAAAGTTCTATTATCGTTTAGAGTGGATGATAAGTTTGTGATAGAAATTAGTTAAATGATGGAACACTATATGTTAAGAATATCTCTATATATAATTCAACTCTTATTCTATGATGAAATTAATTATTAAAAATTAGGTAAGGGATATTAAACTAAAAATGTGTTACCCTAATACCTTATGTTTTGTTGAACTGATGATATTTTCAATCATCATAGATTGATGGATTTGAGGCCCTCAATTCAACAACTGTTTGTGACTAATGACCTCAATCACTCCCAATAAATGCTTACCGTTTTCCTCCATTTATGTGTCACTAATTTCTACCAATTTTATCATAATCGATATCATAATTTTGTGGTGAATTTTTCATACCCCTTTTCCTCTTATTAAGACTAAATTTTATTAACCCAATTTCCGATGTGGGTTTTCCCACAAAGCTATTTACAATTTTCAACATTTATTTTCGAAGAAGAATTTCAAATTGATAGGATGAAATTTATTAAAGGAGAGAAAAATGTAACACACAAAGATTTCATAGTACATTATTTCTTCAAAGTAATGCAATAACATGCACTACACGCAACACTGAGTTCAAGGGCACCACGAATTAACAAACTAGCCGTTAAAAAGCTGTTATGAATAAAATTAACTGAATTTTGACCATTATATAATCATTATAATTTTGTAATCCATATCATGTGTTTCATAGAAATAATGTAAGAACAAATTCATTTTTTTTCAGATAAAAGAATTATTTTTCAAAAAATGAAATTTTACCAACATTTAATGGAAAAACCTTTTTATATCAAATATTTGAATCATTTATATATTCAATTTTACAAAATAAACTTCTTCTTTTGAATTGGTACATAATAATTTAGTTTCAATAAATTTTTGCTATTTTTTTATATCATTCATATTTGGGTGAATAGTGAAAAATACTATATTTTAACTGAAAACATATTTTTTAATCTAAATAATTTTGAGTGATGAATTATACATTTTATTGGTTTATAAGTATAATTAGATTATACTTTTACCATTTAATCCAATGATGGTCAATGTAAGTAATTTCACCTTGAAATTGGACAAACAAGTGTTAATATTTTCATAGTGATTATTTCATAAAAATATGCTTTTTTGGTTTTGAAAACTAAAATTAACATTAAATTAATAATTAAAAATTATATGTTAAGAAATTTGTAAAATAGAATTCATTTTTTAATTCATAATATCAAATTTATCTTAGGGTTAATTTTTGGTATTTTTCCAAAAACATTCAAATTTTAATGAATAGTAAAAACACTGAGTTATATTTTAAAACCTAAAATTTATTTAAATAATTATTTATTTTATTTAAATTTATTTTAGGTCAAAATAGATACAAAATACATATATATGTTCAATTTAATTCATTGGATTTAGTTTATAATAATTTTTGATATATAAATATTTAATTGAACTTTTCACCATCTTTTATCCACCTCCTAGAAGAATTTAGAAATTCACATAAAACATATTTTTACCACTTCTGTGAGTTGAATTTAAAAAATCTTAGAGACAAAATTGATATAAATATGTAAAATGTGGTTCAATAAGAAAAGAATAGTTTTTGGTGAATAGTAACTTTTGACATTTATTTACCTCGGTTAAAAGTAAATATGGTAATCAAAGGTAAAAATGATATTATTATTACCCTAAAACATGTCTGAATTCTATTGGATAGGTGTAATTCGACAAAAAACCCCTTAGTAATAAAATATGATCCTTTAGGTTCACATGGATTAGATTAGGACATTTATTATTATTTTATTTAAGGAAGAGTTAAAAGAGTTAAAATCAAAGTTTAACAACTAAAACATTTTTAATATACGGTTATAAATAAGATAAATACAACTATAAATATTCATTAGAAAGATAAAAAGTCTTCCTATATAATGATATTTTATTTATAATCTTTATAAATTAAATAATTAAATTTATTTATGACACAGTGATGATGCAGTAATTACCGTAAAAATGAATGATTTAAATAATTGATATTATAAATATCCAAATAAATGTAGTTTGAGACTTTTTATGAACTAAACTAATTTTCTAGGTTTATATGACATTTCATGGTTTCTTAGATGATTTTTTTTCAATGTACTAATTCTATTATGAAATGAGAAATAACAAAATAACAAATAGTGACAAAGTTGACATAAATGAGTTTAAAACAAATATTATATTATTAATTAATATTGTATTCCTAAAAATCTATGGTTTGGCCAAAAGTCCAATATAAATATAGGTGTATCATTAATTAAAAACTTGGGGTTCTCATGGATGTATATATGAAGTTTATTAACCATATAAAAAAAATACAAAGAGACATGGTAAATGTCAAACTATTTAACTAAGAGTTAAATCTATAAGATAAAGTTGATATTGTGACCCAATGCTATCTATAACCTATTGATTGAGTGTTTATCGACCCATCCCCTTATTATCCTTAATGTAATCAATTTTGGATCCATTATAAACTGAAAATAATTTTATTATAAAATAATATTTCTTGCTTTTCTTATGGTACCCCTCCCCCTTTTATAAAAGGGCACTCCCCCTACTCTATAATTAACACTTTAAAAGGAATTTGGATGGATAAAACCCCAGCCAAATACTCTCTAAACTGTCCATTATTCATTCTAATGGCATTCCTTTAGCCAGAAAGCCAACCTACGGAGCTCTTTTGGTCATATCAAAATGAATAACCCGAATAAGAGGTAAATATCTCACCAACACTTTCAAGTTCCATTCTTCATCCACTCCCTTTTTCTTTGTTGATTCTATTCTAAAATAATAACTATAGTATATTATATATACTGTTATGTTATTATAAATATTTTACAACCAAATTCGTTATTCTATCCATCATTTGATTGACATGTCACCCTATGTGTGGACGTATGGCTTACTGTCTCCACGTCGTGGTATAATTGTTATTCGATACATTTTTTTGGATGGGTATAATAATGATCTGTAATTGATGTAAATAATAAATATAAAATGATAATTATTCTGTATATATGATATACCATCCAAATATATATTATTTTAATACCAAAAGAATGATATGGTCACTTGTGCGTACGTACAGATTACAATCTCCACGAACGTGATGATATTCATTACCCATCTTATCCATTAAAGACTAATTTTCATTATATTATTAAAAAAAATGTTTAAAGACTTAATTTCATTCAGAATAAGAATAAGATACATCCTTTCCATAACAAAAATTACTTATGTAACAAATCATATAAAGTAAAACGAATCGTTAACACCCGAACCGACGATAATACTAAGATATTATTAACATAGAACTATTAAAAGATCATATATGATATAATATTAATGTATATGATTCTTGAATAATTTAATAACAATTATTTCACCATTATATTAGATTTTGAACAACCCTCGACCAAGGAAAAGTACAAGGTAAGGGTTAATTTCATAATCTCTTTATTATACAAGGTTGTTAATACGTAATTATCTACTGGGACCTCTTTATCATCATCATCCTTGTTTCATAAAAATGTATTTCAAAACATTTTTACTATTTAATAGACAATGGATTACAGTAATTTATACCCTTATTTGACCATATATGTTTTGAAAGGAATCTTTCTGTCATTTTCCACACAAGGTACTTTATGAAATTTTTTAAAAAATTAAGGTTAGAATATTTTTTAACTTATATGGTTGGTGCGGCTATTTCCCGCCGTTATAACATCATCAAAGTTTCCCTTATATGATTACAAGAATATTTTCAAAATAAATGTTTTCTTCATTATTATGTGACTATTTAATGATTTCAAAATATAATGAGATATTTCTCTAAAAAAGGTTTTGATTTTATCTATGTCAACATCCTTTGATGGAGTTTATGTTTATTTCATGATTATTTATTTTGATAAAAAACATCCATATTGTATTGAAGGTTTTGTGATATGTTTTACTGTGGATGAGCTATTTTTATACCATTCATGGTTTATGGTTACAATATTGACATTACATATGCTAGTTTTAATACAAATTTTTTTATTATATTTCAACCTTTTCATATGAGGAATGTATTGGACTTAGTATGTTAAGGGTGGAGCCCGCTATAGCACCTCGATGCATCGGTAGGTCTCATGAGACAACTAGAAGTGGAATTGGCTGAGGCCATTCCCAATTATATATATGGTTTTGGCTGAGGCCTTAATCATTTTTAGACGTTTTGGCAGAGGCTTGACAAAATTTTTCAGAATGTCCTGCAATTTAAATTCCCTCATTATGAAAATAATATTAATGGTTCGTGAGGTTATTCAACATGTAGAATACCCATGATTATGTTTAATTATGGAATTATTTACTCAGATCATATTCCTTCCATAAAAGTATTCATGTTTATTGGTGGTAAAGTCTTGTGGTTTCAATTATTCACCATGGTTAATATTTATGTTATCTTCCACTATATTTCTTACCCTTAATGAGCATTTGAGCTCACCGCTTTCTTATGTTTTATTTTCCTAGGATATGAAGAAGTTAGTTAGGAGTGACTTTCAAGAATAATCTAGGAGGCTCGGATGATTCTTATGGAATAAATCCGTGATGTATTTCTTTTCTGGTTGTAATGCTAAACTTATGTATGAATCTTGATTCCAATAATACTAAATTGATAGGTCATTGGAGACATGATTTCCTTGTGATCTTGGAAATTTTATGTAATAATGCACTGACTCAGGGTAACTAGGGTCGGGCGTTACACCCGAAGTCATGTATTTGTTATAGGGAAAACAAGGGACTACATATGTACTATCCATATGAATCAACATTTTTAATAATCAATTAATTACTATTTATTTAATGGGAAATGACGAAAATAATAAGTATATATGTTTTATTATTAAAATTAACCATTATAAGTAGAAAAAAATACAAATTTAAGAAATCAATACATGAATAATAAATAATTAAAAAGAAAACATGTGACCCCAATCTGATACCACTTATAGGATCATAGATTAGTAGTAGCATCCTTTTAAGTTAGGAACAAATCATATATTAGTCAAAAATCTCTTGGAATAATATCCCTACATGATCATGATATGGTTCCCATTGAAAAAATTGGATGAATGGAATATAGTAATATGATGTAACCATTGGGAGAGAATATTCACACGTAATTAAAATTAAATATACATGCGTTAATTAATTACTTTAATTTGTAATTCCAATTTCATTACTGATCTAATAAAATGGATTTCAATGACTCATAATTATGCTGAATTAATCATGAAATGATTTCCTCTAGCGGTGATCGAAAAATGCACAAAATATATGATCAACATTGTTGAGTGGTCCAATGATATCATGGTTGATCCTAATCCATACTATTTTTTACGGGTTTAACTACATTAATTTTCTTCTCAAAGAGGGATAACTCTGGGTTCACTCTTTAGGACATGAGTGAGGAGGAAGGGAGAAATTTTTTGTAGGAATATACCTTTTATTCTATAGATATATATCTAGAGATATCTATCTTGATATATCTTTCTATATATATCTGTACATATAAATATTGATACATCTCCCAAGATTTATATCTATATGTCTTTATAGATACATATAAATATCTATATAAATATATATAGATCTTAACCGTTTTTCATAATCTAATTTTGACTTTAATAAGTTGATATATATATATATATAAGTATATATAATTAAATATTTTTTATGGAAGGTTTAGGGTTGGTGAATTACACACAGGACCATAACAATTTATAACATTCTTTATTGGCCCCATGTCGATTAAAAATAATAATATCATTATTAATCTCATAATAAGTGAAACACATTAAGAATATAAAAAAATATAAAATATTTATTATTTTACAAATATACTTTTTCTACTTTCCCTCATCAACATTAATTAATCATTGAAGAATGATTTTTTATTTAAACCAATCTCACTAAATTATTTACAAAATAAATATAATATAAGTTATATGCACCAATAATTAAAAATAATTTATATTTTTTATTATTTTACTCAATTAGTTATTTTGAATAACTTGAAATTAAATTATGGTGATAAAAAACCTAAATAAATATTATTTAATTAAGATTTTTAAATTCAATACTGTAATATAACTAAGATTGTTGATACACACTTTGTGTGAACCTCTATTCCTATTTCCCAATATCATTAAAAATAACAACAAAAATTCCATGGTTAGTGAATAGAGATATTCCAATGATTCCAATAAAAAAGAAGTTAATTTTAAAATTTCATATAACTTCTTATAAATTTTAACCGTATAATATAATCTATTTATCGTAGTATCTATAATAAAAAACATTACATGATGGAATCATCTACCTATATGTCTGATGAATATTTTTTTTACTTTTTGGATACGAATTCACCCAACACTGGCCACATCTGTGTATTTATGTAGGAAGTTCTATTCCCATCAATGTAATGAGGTATCAACATTCTTCTACCAGTTCTGCGTGCAGGAGAAGAATCGAATTGGGCATTCCAAACTCTTCTTTTGGTCATGATCAATGAATAATCTATGATTAACATGACAATTAATTCTATGATCAACAAAATTGAATCAAATAATATATCCAATAGATAATCGTAGAAGCCAAAGCATATGATCATCATAAATCATTTATAATTAATTTAATCAATTAAATAATTACCATGTAAGAAAATATGTCAGTGTTGATGGATATAATAATGTATCTATTTCATACCATCATTGTGTTTTACTAATCTAGAGTACATTCCCACCAGTGGTGATCCACACATATTCCAAGAACCACTAAACATCAACATAGGAATCTCTGAGTTCTAGCGTGGTAGATCCAAACATTCGTGTCATTCTCCTTTTATCATTCCCAGAATCTCTTATAATGTATTCTACTTAATCTCACTCATCACTCAAGGGTGGATGTTGGAGGAATATCGATATCCACTATTGATAGTTTCTTATAAAAGAGATATATCTTTGGACTGAGTGGATTCTCTCAGAATTTCATTGTACACAATGTAAACTGAATTATATCTCTAATGAAAATAATGTAATGTGTATTATATACTACTAGGAATTGAAAAGAGTAATTACACAATCCCGATTTTTTATTTGTCAAATCCATGAAAAACTCTAGTTCTATAATAACAATTATATTATTTATTTTTAACATGTTCTAAAATAGAAAATTAAATTATATATAATTTATTTATATAATATTAATTATAAATTTTTTCTTTTCAAACCAATAAGCACGGTCTACAATTAATCCATTATATTTATGAGGCCATCAATAATTACTAATAATTTAATGAATAAAGTTCACTGCATTATTCAGAAAAAAATAAATTTACATTAGATTCACTAAATATGAAATAAGAATTTATTAAATATTCTTCTAAAGTAATATCTCTAAAATATTTGCTGAAGAAATATGTGTGATTAATAAGTCAGGAATAAATATTAAACCATGTGATAGAATACAACTTATTCAACCTATTAAATTATAAATAACATTATCCTATTTAACTGAGATTCTAAATACACTTAGTGAATGACCCTCTAGGCCTCTATATGAGAAGCATTAGGTGAAGCAGCTCAATGTACTGAGTTAGTGTCTCGCAATATGGAAAGACTCCGATGTAGAAATATTTTAATCATACATCAAATAACACCTCATATAGACTCTCACTGTGTAAAATCATCTCTTTTTTGTGATATATCTAATAAATCATGTTGCAAGTTAGTTCCATCAACCCAATTGATCGATGTATTTTTCTTTGAATTTCTGGGAATCAAACAATCCAATTGAACACCATGGTAATCAAATATTTAGGATATATATTTTCCATTAAATGGCCTGATATGTCAACTTATTTTAAATAATAGAAAGGAGATATCCATTCTCAAATTATTAATTAACGAGATGTTACTCATGATGCGCTCAATGTATTATACCTCATCGAAAACATATATCTTCATGGTTTTCATTAATACATCATGTTTCGAAAATTATAACACTCATTAATAATAATCTTCAAATCTATTCAAAAATACACATATCCACGGATAGGAACATCCAAAGACACATATAAATGTAAATTTCATACTAACATGTCTCATTATCATAATATCCTACTATGGACATTACTATGGGAATACACCATTAGAGGGTGTCTTGGAGTGCTAGGAATATCCACCTAGAATGACTTATGTCATTAGTGTCTCACAAATTATTTCATCTAGATATAGAAAATATATTTTAATAATACTAGCTTGATGCTTCATGGTTCACATTATAGTGAAGAACTGCTATGAAATTTTTGCATGATGTCCACTCTTAGTACATTATCACATTCTATTTTATATAGAAGAAAATTAATCTTGTAATAAGGCATTTATTTATATTAAAAATAATGAATTCATGATATCATAATGTACACAGATGTTAGTTAAATCGAACCAACTGCAATGTCATCAAGAGACACAAGGGATAAATTCATTCATGCATTTTTTATATGTTAAATCACTCATGACACACCCAATGTATTCTAAATTTATGTGAAAATATATCGTTGTTGTTATAATAAATAAATCTTTGTTTGCGAGTCATTATATCCATTAATGATATTCTTAAATTCAAAGGAACAATGCACACGTCCGTATATAATAACATCCAATGACACATGGAAACATTGATTTCCTATTAATGGCTCAATTCTCATAAGAAATTTTATTAGAAAATACTAAGGGAGAACACCATGAGATGGTGTATCAATGTCATATGAGCCTCCTATACCCAACAGATTGTATTTCTTCTATCCCATCAGAAAATAACATTCATCCATAGAGGAAGATTTCTGAATACTATTGTGGCACCTGTAGGTTCTTATCCAAGTGGGGAACTTCTATAACCGTCCAGTGAAACATATATTATGTGGAAATTATCTCATAATAATATCATTTAGAAAAATAATCAATGTTTTGATAATAAAACTTCATTAATTATGAAAAAATGCAATCATGTACTGGACAATCTTTTCATAAGGAACCAACTACAACACTATGATGATGAAAAAGATCTACAGTGTTTTGGTGACCGAACTCACACACCCAAAATTAATTAAATAAAAATTCTGTAACAAAGTGAAAAAATGACGTATAATGCATTTCAAGCATCTAGAAATTTAATGATTACAAACCAGGTGACTAAAAACAACATAGAGTGCCATACGAAGAAGTGGAAGTATTATAACATGAATATTGGATCACATACCTACAAAAAATAAGTTATAGATTGATGTATTTAGAGAGATTGAAAATCATTCCTCACATATCAATACATTAATTACTAGATTTTGTATGCACTCTATTATTAGAAAATATATTTCTACATAACAGCCAAGCTGGTAATATATTTTAGGTTTCCTTGAGATGATAATATCTAACTATATTTGGATTGAAAAATATGCATAAAAATCTTCTCAAGATTCATAAAATCATTAGAATTCATGTGTTCCAGCATCTCAACTATATAGTGTAGTTGTAGTGCATTCTTGTGCATGTAGTTTTGAAAATATGAATTTGTGAATTCTTTCTAGATTGAAGCTCATAATTCAGAATGATATAAAAACATATGATATAATAGAAATAATAATTTTTAAATACTTTTATGATTATTATTCCTCAAAATACTCAAATTTATAGACTCCAAAGATAGAAAAACAGATCATTTAGATAGTTCCAAAACATATTACCACGTTCAATTGATAATCGGGTCAATATTGCAAAATCCAAATGAACAGAAGTTGTAAATCATCTTGTGACTTCAAAATGATGTCAAACAAAAACCTGAAAGGGAAATAATTGACAATGGATTTCCATAAAATTGAACTTAAAATCATTTTAAAACTTTAATTTTAATATATATATTATATATTCCCAAACCAAGAAACATTCATTTGTGGTGATTCCAATATCCCTATTTTTCTCAAAAACATTATTATCATATTCATCAATCTAGGAGAATATATCCTTCCAGAAGCCTACATTCATTGCACATGGATATTTTAAATTAGGATCAAAAAAATAATCTTCATCGCTATTATTGTCAATGATTGAATATGATTCCTCAACAACAACTAAGGTTGTTTTATAATACATTTTTCCAAATGGGTTGTTCTCAAAGATCATAGAGGTAACTGAAAGTGTTTTTTGTTTCTATTCATTTATAATCTCTTCAAGATGAATACCAAAGGATTTAGTTCCAATTTTACTTTCAATGGTCAATTATTCAATTATGGATTGAATTTTTGTAGGATGATGTGTGATAAATCCATTTGAATCAATTATTTTATTTTTCATATTGATTGATACTGAATTAAAAAATTCATCTTCAGAATGATGATCTTTATCTAATGAATAATTTATTTCATTATCTTGTGAATTATCTGAACATAATTTACAATTCTACCCATAAACTCTAAGTCTTATTCATGACATTCAGCAAGGTGATCATGATAGTTGGAAATGGGTTGGTAGTCATTAACACAATTCCCAAAATTGTTGCATCCAAAATGGTCCCCATAAATATAATGATCAATAAAATTGATATATTAATGATCAAAATAGTATATCCTCTCTTATTGATGAATGAGAAAATATCATTATAGCTATAGGGTTTAGGGAAGTTAGGGTTTTAAGAATTTTCATCACGATAATCATGATCCGTCTTCGCCTTTTCATTATATATTTATTTTATTTTATTAGAGGCATTTTGTAAAGATTATGGAAATCATTAAATTATATGACATAGTAAAATTACAATTTTATAATGTCCCCAAACTGCACTAACTACGAAGGCACAATAAACTAGAAGTACGGGGTAAATCCCTGATAGAGCAGGGAACACCAAAGAAGACATTTGACCATAATTTTAGTAATCCAATTTCAGTGCGATAATATTTTTTTAAAATAATCAAATGATGAAAAATGAATAATTTAAATGTGAAGATAAAATCAGAAGAAAGGGGAACCCATTTCATGGGGTGGTTTTACTGAATAAATCAATTTTACTTTTCTTTCAAAACAATCATATATAAGTTGCACAAACATTCAATTTTATTTAAATGAGAAATGATAAATCTCATTGATAATTCCTAAAAATCCTAATTCATCATGATTTGATGAACCAAAATAGCTAAATCACGTTTATATATTTTTTCGAAAAGTAAAAGGATACTATTACTCAATTTTCATGAATATATTATCTCAATAATTTTGAAATTTATTAATTATTAACAAAATATGATCATCGGATCAATGATGCATAAAATAAATGTGATGGAACAACATGATACTATAGAATAACGTTATCTTACAAGTGATGGAAAATCAAAATTCTGGCACACAACCCCTTTACTTGATTCTACTAACCCCTATGTGGTTTAGCCTATCTTTTTGGGTCAATTACAATGATTAATAATATAATAACCATTGAAGAGAGACTATAAAATAAAGAATGTTATATGTAATAAATAATATAGATTGGAATTATATAAAATATTATTCAACATTACAATTAATTTCATAAAATAATGAAGAAGAAAAAAAATATATCTATGTTGACGCTCCATTCGTCATAGAATCTAAAGATTGGAAAAGGGGAATATCTTAGCTCAAAGTGATTCAACCTTTGGAAAAATATCAAAAAAAAATCGACAAAGGAAGGAATAAGACGAACATTGTGCAAGGGTCGCGCAAGTTCTACAATGGTCGCACAAGTAGACTTGCGTGCCGCAATGGTCGCGCAAGTACACTTGCGCACCGAAGTTGTTCGCTCAAGTCATTTGCGAGCCCTAGGTGATAACCGCCCGGGGTATTCTCCAGCCTATAAATACCCCCAGTGGGCCCCCCATTAGGGAGGATTTTATCCAGAATTTAGATATAGAGCTCTTAACACCCAAGTCTCTTCTTCAGGTCTCCTAAACACTGATAAGGTAATTAATTACCAAGAATGGAAGGTCTAAACAAGAGGATTAAGGTCTAAGTGTTAGAATTCACTAACACTTGTGTGCCTAAGGTGTTTTACCCTTAAGGGAAATGAACATACTTGCGCACCGCCTTACTTATTCACCAAAACATGCGTTCCACTCTTCTGGAAGTACCTCAGGATAATTCTAAAGGCTTTAGACAAGGTTCTCCCAAGTGTTACCCTACTGGTTAACAATCGTGCATGTACCCATGTGTTGCGCAGGTATACCTGCATGACCAGGCCTTGTGCGCCCATGCAGTACCGGCGCGCCTGCCAGGACTTGTGATCCCCTGCCTTTTTGAGTGCCCTTTTTGCCCAGTTCACCCCTCTTTTATCATTCCACCTCTACTATTCAAGAATCAGTCTTCAAGACACTCTTTGAAGCCATTTATGGCATGATTTCATGATTTTACTTCCTTATCTGAAAGGAACTCCGTGGAATATTTCTCAAAACCTAGTGATTTGGACCTCGTTATGTCACGACAGAGTGAGATTTCATTCATTAAACCTCATTCTTTAAGATAAGAGAACCCCTTAACATGGCCCTCCTTTTCAGGAATAAGCCCCAATCATAATTCCCATTAATTTTGGGCATCCTCCTTAGGAGTAAGCCCCAAGTCCCCAAATCTGGGCATCCTCATTTGGAGTAAGCCCAAAGTCCTCTATAACATGGGCTTTCTTTTTATATGTAATCCCCAAGTCCCCTAATTTGGGAATCCTCCTTAGGAGTAAGCCCCAAGTCTTCTATAACATGGGCTTCCGTTTTAGGAGTAAGCCCCAAGTCCCCTAATTTGGACATCCTCCTTAGGAGTAAACCCTAAGTCCTCTATAACATGGGATTCATTTTCAAGAGTAATCTCTTGTCTCAATGTTCACAAATATGGGCATCCTCCTTAGGATTAAGCCCCAACCATAATTCTCTTAACCTGGGGTTCATTTTCAGGAGTAAGCCCATGTCTCAAATATGGGCATCCTCTTCAGGAGTAAGCCCCAAGTCCCTTAATTTTTCCAGTCCCTTAACCTGGGCCGTCTTCTCATGAGTAAGCCCCTGCCTTAATCTCTCTTAATCGGTCTTAATTTATGTTTTGATATGGGTCTCCTTCTCAGGAGTAAAACCCAATCATAAGTCCCCTCCTATCTTGGCCCTCATTTTTAGGAGTAAAACCCAAATTAGAGTATCCAAATCTCCATTAAGTACATATACCTTTATGGACGTTGTTCCTAGATTTCTTCCCTAAAGTAAATCCTAATCTTCATCTATTTGGGAAGTCATACATACATAATTCCCAAATCATTTCTTATGATTGCATCTTTCATGGAACAACTGTCTGTATTTACCAATACCACTTGTTTCTCACACCGAGCATGACACACATGAGCTTAGAGTGTAAAAGTAATTATGAAATTTTTCTTTGAGCCATCAATCATAAACATCATATTCCCTTACTGAACTACGTGGGATCAGATTCCTTTTCCTAAACAAACGATACGTAGGTAGCCCATCTGTCGGTTTGATCCCAACTCTGAAATAATCCTTGTCCTTCTAAATGAAAATAAACTTCAAGTACCCCATTTAGTGGCTTTAAAACTAGTATGGTCATCATAGTGACCAAGAGACATTTATGTATTAAAGGATACCATTTACTAAGAATCTCTAAACAAATACAGATGATTCTCTATCGATGAAGAACCATGAATACATATAAAAGACTCAAAATTTCCTACATATCAATCATTGATTGTAAGATCTAAAGTAAATCTCATTTTATACTGGGTAATGTAATAAGGATTCACAAACATAACTTAAATCTATAAATAGAGTCCCGGAGTAGACATTAATTCCCCTCAAAAAGGTGTGATGAGTCCGACCTCCCATCCTCTCGACCAAAGAAAATTCTTAATCTTCATCAGTCCACAACTAATCAGTGCCTACCTTTGGAAAGTAGGTTCAAATGGATATAGAATCACTGAATGTTTCTGGTTCTACGACCAAACCCGTTAGAAAATGCTTGGATGGTTTGAAACATCAATCGATGAGGTCATTCCCAATTCCAGAGGGAAACAAAAAATGGTGAACCCGACGTGAATCCTTAACCAAGTAAAAATGATGTTTTTCTTATTTGTTAGGACCCTATTTAAAACTCAATGAGAGGGCCAACAAAACAATCATTGACATATGTTCTCATCCAAAAGATGCAGTTTCTGAATTTATCTTGATTACGTCTGTTATATCAAACAGGAACTCTTTTCCATGATCTTATGCATTTACAGAATGGCTTCTCTTAAGTTCACATCTCTGAATACGAATGCTGTGAAAACTTCTGCTACAAATTCCACTCCTGCTACTCCTACTGGATCATCGTCTGCTCTGAGGACGACATCACCTACTCAGCATCTTCAATGCCGGGTATAAAATGCGCTGGTTAATGAGTACCATCAACACAGTACCATTCATACTCTATAGTATACCCGACAATACCTCCAAGTGAACAACTCACAGCGGTCGTCCAGACAAAGAAGACTAGTAATCAAGAAACAGGCAGTGCTATCCACCATCTCCAACTATTTCGGGTCGTTATCCCCGGAACGCAATCAAAATTCTCTCCCTTATTCTGGGGAGGTGAATGAGCAAGTCCCTCATGGCCTTAATTCAAGCAGAGAAGAGTTCTTCCCATGGGATCCTGTCAACAATTTCTGCCAGACTCGTGCGACAGTGCGCCCTCAACATGATGAGGGTACCGACTCCAGGCATTCGGCTCAGGTTCCTCAAACCCTGGCAGGCAAGACGAATCGCCAGAGGCGAAGTCCTGTTAACAGTGAGCAGGTTATCATCTCTTCCATTTCTGGAGATGTCCACCAACCTAACTTCGTGGCAAGCAACGAGCGGGCACACACACCTGACCATTTTAATTCCTCTTTCATGATGACTCGTCTAAAAGCATCACGTCAATACCGCCTGTAAATTTTGGAAGAGTACTATAGGCTATAACATACACTTGTTTATATGACATTAGCTAGTCAGCATGCTCATTTGACTACATATGATGGATCTCATCAACCACGTTTGGCGAAGTTCAATCAGCAGGAATATACACCTGCTAGTACTGATCAAGCCTACCAACAGTCTCTCTTGGTAGCATTCAGAGAAGTCAGTCGGAAAGCTCCGATGACAAACAGGAGGCAGAATCAACTCTCTGCCCCTACACTTGAGTACTGTCAGGATTCACTGATAGGAAAAGGAAGACAGGAGCAGGCTTGTACACCTACTCGAAGAACGGAATGAACGTATATCCCCATTCCGGCAGCTTAAGTCACCAAGCATATTCTATCAATGGTGAATGAGAAGAAGTAGAACCCTGCTCATATTCTAGATGCTTTCCCGGATATTATAACAGCTTCAGCAACATCTCAGGGAATGACACAAAAATATGTCCCTAGCAGTGGAGTGACACATCAACAGTTCACTCCAGATCAGATACACACATTTATTCCAGTCCAAGAGGGTTTTGGGGCATACTCCCCCATATCATACGGACAACCAAGTCAGGCACATACATATGATTTGAGTAGAGATCGTCAGCCTAACCTAGCCATCTCTCCTAATCATGTACATACACCTGCTCAGAGCAGCCACTTTCGTCAACAAGTGGTTTCCAAGGCGAGTAAGAAGGCGTCTAAGAAGAAGACCCACCCAACACAGTCAAGAGATCAAGAGCCAATCTGTAACATGTCCTTGCTCGATGCAGGAGTTCATGAAGCCCTCAAACAGTTATCTATTGGAATTCAAGATTTTACTCCCTCATTTCCCAATAGTGGGAACATTAATTCTGAAGGTCTTCATCAGACACTTCCTCATGAAGGCTTGCTTCATGACAATTCGGTCGATCTCGGAGTTTAATCTTCAGATAAGAACTACAATAACCCATTTGTGTGGCTAGAAGACCAACGAACAAGAGATATAATCTTTTGCTATAACCCACCATGATGGTCCTCCCCATGATGATTAATTTCACTGTGAATGTCTTGTCCACAGTAGTGATGCACATTGCCCGAAAAATGCTCTAGTGGAAAATGTAGTGCCGAGAAAGCCCTCCTATCTTGAGGCACTTGCAAATGAGAAACCAGTCATGTCGGATGCTTCATCGCTAGAAGGTAAAATACTTTCTCAATCAGATGATAGCCCGAGGTGTAGTTCATTCTCCGAACCACCCCTAAGTCATGCATCTTCTAGCTTGATCATTGGTTTCTCTAACAAACATGTTGAATCTGATGAAACAACAAGGAAGCACCAACTCTGGTCAAATCAGGTAGAAGAATATTCATTGAATGATAAATAGTAAATGCTCAACATGAGAAAAAAACTGGAAAAAGTTGAAGTTCCAGTCATGTTATGGCCTCTGGCTGACTCGCAGTATGACATTCCAGAGATGATGACGGAAGATGGAATTCATGATATTCGTCTCAACATATGGAAAACTCTTTGTTAGTTGAAAAATAAAGTATTATCTTATGATGAATATGACAATCATGTTAAGGTAATAGATGGGTTAAAACGCCAAATAGATTTGGCATCTCTATCAGTCTCTCGATATCCGAAGGCTGAAAATCAGAAGAGAGCCCTTCAGCGTTCATGCCTTCGCGCACTAAGAAGATTGAGCTAGTTAATTACCAATGCCCCATCTCGTATTCATGTAAGAGGATGGGATGTCCATGGAGAACTGCATTTCACGGTGCTCTCCAGTCAGCAAAGCCCGCCAAAAATGGTCTCATGCAATGTTACTACCCATGACCGGCCACGAATACATGGCTTTGTTTGTAATCAAAAGCATTCCCAAGAACAGGTGTCAACTAGTTCCTTTCAAAATCACTAATATAGAAAACAAGTTGTTGAATTTCTCATGCATCAAGAAAACGATAATATTCAAGAGGCCTCTAGTTTGGAGAAAGCACATCATCAAGTGACATATGTTTCAAAAATCATCCAACGGTCTTTCGAGCCGGGTGATAAAAGTGGATTCAGGTTGATGCATACAACTAATTTCCGGACCATGGTCCGAAATATCGGAAGAGATTTTAAGGAAGTCTTAGACATAGCATGTCAAGAGCCACCCCACCTCACCATACTGGGGACTCTTTTAAAACAACCTCTCAGAATCAACAAATAGTATTCAATGAGTTGAGAAAAGGAAATAGGAACATCCCCAGTCCACCGGACTGGGGACATTTTCAAATCATCAATCCCCTCCTCAGCGAAATTCAGTGTTTTCTCAATTGGGGAAGAAGCCTCAAGGGGAACGAAGAGCCGAATTATCAGGAGATTCTCTCCAAATTACGGTTCATCAAGAAGTTCCTAAAGGATCGAATCAACAAAAGGCAATGTCTCATAAAAGACATCGAAGGAGACAATATCGCAGAAATTCCGATAGGCGGGATGCAATGCATTATACATCAATCAATGTTATCAATGTAGTTGTTGCTAATCCACCAGATGAGTCTCACTTGGGGGATTGAGATGAAGAGGTTCCTGCTCAAGAAGATGTACGCACAGACACAAATGAAGAAGGTGTGTGTACACGAAATCAAAGGATTACTCAAAACCTCGGTAATCATTTAACTAACCCACTTCCCCCTCTCTGAAAGGGATAAAACAAAGTGGAGGTAATGAATCAGGTTACATATCCTTCCTCTGGAGAAGGCCAATTTCTCTCACTAGAGTAATGGTTTGCACAATAGGAGGAAGTGACGAAGGAATTGAGGAGGTTCAATGCAGAACTACTTTAGGGAAGTCTTCTTCCTAAACGTGCTGGAGTCAGTTAGCAAAGGAAATTTGCTTCAGCTACTGAGATGGATCAAGATTATCCTCCTCTATCAGTACACCATCACAGGTCTAATCCTATGGGTCATGTGCAACAACAGTTGGCAGTGCTGCCATCAGTTGTAGTACCAGCTGCCATACCTATTCAAACTCCAGTCATTGCACATGCCAAAGTCCAAGTTCAATAAGATGTTTCTAAAAAGTTAATAACTACCATTGATTCATTAATATCTCAGTTAGAGACTATAGAAGGGAAGCATGTGCAGGTTCATCCAGAAAAGATAGCTTACCATGAATGGGTAGATTCAGTCTCTCCCCCATCAAGTTTTGGGAACCATGTATTCACTATTTTCAATGGATCATGCGATCTTGAACAACAATTGACGCATTACGTGTCTTGTTGCGATCCTTTGACGGGTTCTCCAGAGCATCAAGATGTAGTGAAACTCAGATTCTTCGTGCGAACCTTGCAAGGACCAGCATTTTTCTGGTACATAAGCTTAGAATCCCGGTCAATTACCGGATGGGAAGTTCTCCATCAATGACTTCTTCTTCAATTCAGCTCATCTTGGACAAAGACAACAGTTTTAGATCTTACAAACTGTATGAAAAGGGAGAATGAAAGGGTCTCATATTTCATTGCTCGTTGGAAGGGATTGACATATTCCCTATTCTTATAACTCCCTCAAAAGGAACTGTTGCCAATATGTGTGGAAAATCTACGTGATGAATTACGCACACCACTGATCCCTTCGAAATACACAGGAGGGTTTCGAGACATTAATCCATTCGCTCAAATGATTTCTTATACAGACTAAGGCTAAATCTCGTGTAATTCCATCAGCTCCAGGAAGGAGAATGGGTAAAGCTGAGACTGCTACAGTTATGCTTAAACCAGCACCTGTACCTACTTCTACCTCAAAACCTTCATCTTATCGAAGGTCTCAACCTCCTGAGCACCAACAACAAAGGCCGTTTCATCAAGAAGATCAATGCGATCAAATACTAAAACAGTTTGATGAGTTGAAGAGAAAAGTTTACTCTTTCTGAAATGAACATGTTCCTGGCTACTTCATTTCTGCTCTAGAAAATAATCTGGTTCCATTGCCAATGCCCAAGAGGCCAAACCAGGAACAAAATGAAGACCATCCCAATTATTTACCATTTCATCAAATGTTGGGGAATCCCATCCAAGAGAGTTTTCTCTTCAAGGACCTCCTGCAAAAGATGGTCGACTCAGGAAAAGTCAAACTGAAGGGTTCTTCAGCTCAGGTAGCATGTTTTACTACTATAGTTCCAGAGGAGGAAGGTGAGTGGCAAGAAGTCAAAAGAAAAAATTCACAAAAATATGATGATTGGATGGTCAGAATGACGATCAACCGAACTCATTCTATTTTTCGAACACAATTGAAGAAACCAATTGTGCCATCTTCCATGAATGCTGCAGCAAAACCCTATTCATTAGGGGGAAAATCCTCAAAGAAACGACACAATTCTAAGAAAGAGGAACAATCAGAAGAAGATGAGTATGTGTCAAAGCCTAAGTTGTCATTGACTTTGGCAGATTTCATTCCATCAACTTTGAAGCAACATGAACCACCCCATCAAACGACATAACCAAAATTGGATAGTCAGGAAGAGTCTTCATCGGATGATGAGTTGATTTTCGGTTCTGTTAATATGATTCAATTAACAGAACCATATGCCAATTGCAGTTTCGATTTTTATGAGCACGAATTCCCTATATCAAATAGAAGAAGCAAAGAAAGTTCCAAAGGCTCAGGATACATGGGATGTCGTGGATCTTTCAGAAGCCACTATTCCAATTCTACCCCTTCTAGAACTGTGTATATAGCAGAAACTCCTGACAGAGCCCCTCAGTGAGCTCAATAAGAACAAGAAAGTTCTTCTACCAATAGAAAGTTCAGTCCTGGAACAGTTATTCTAGAAGAGCGATTGAAGGTTACATATTCTTCCTATCCTCAATAAAATGGATCTAATCAGTATAATCTTCCAAAACCAGGAAAATTTCCAACTCCTATCCCGATACAAGATGCATCAACTTCCAAAGCATCTACTTCCAAGGCACCTGCTAAACCACATGTTCCTGTTGGGAAACACAAAACTCTGGATCAGAAGTATGATGTATTGAAACACCTGGCCCAAGTACCGGCGAATTTATCAATTCTAGATGCTTTGAGTTTATCAAAGGATCTTCAGGAAGAACTCATTGAGGCTTTGTCAAGACCTCAGATGTTTGAAATTGAAATTTTGGCAGCTGAAGTCTATCACATAGATAATAATCTTATATAATTCCATGCGGTAATATCTTTTACGGATGAAGTTGATGTCGTTCATGGACATATTAGACCTTTGTACTTATCTGGAAAGTTCAATGGCGTAGACGTTTGAAGAGTGTTCATTGATAATGTTTCAGGAGTCAACCTCATGCCCATTCGTACACTTCGGCGATTGGGCCTCACATAATCGGATTTATCTCCTTCTACCATGATGTTACAAGGATATGATAAAAATGAACAAGAACCACTAGGCGAAGTTACACTCATGCCTTAGTATGGAGATATTGTATCCAATTCAGATTTCATGGTTGTCGATCAATATTCAGCCATCAACATCTTTCTTGGAAGATCCTGGCTACATCAACATGCGAATATCACTTCATCATACCATCAATGTCTCATGTACTATTTTGATGGTCACGTTGGGACATTTTATGGTGATAAGGCCTCGTTCAAGACATGTGAGTCTCAATACATTGAGGAGGAATTCTATCACATGAAGGGAAAGGATAAATCCACAACAAGGGAGCTTACCATGTTTAATGCTCTGTGTGGTTTGGAAAAGATTCCAGTAAATATATTTGCACATGTGAGTATAGATTATGTGTTTCCAATAAGTCAAATTGACAGGATAGACCCAAATCAAAATACTCTTATAGAAAGATCCATAATGTCAATTACTACAATCTATCTAGACAACATGGGAGAAACTGGTAACCCACCAGGAAATGATGAAAGCTCAAATTGAGATGTCTTCGTTTCATCTGGTGAAATCCTGAAAGTCTATACTTCACAAACCAGACCAGTGGAAGTGATAGAGACATCAGAGGTGAACAATGATTTTGATTCTCAGTCCATCATCTCCACTTTATTACCCAAGGAAGACCCTTCATCATCAATTGGGGCGGAAATGGAAGCCTCTTCTTCAAGATGTTAATATTTTAACAACTCTCTTAATCATGGAAATTATACTTCATCATCTAATACACAAGTAGAAATGGAAGAAATAACACATGATGATGCAGAAGAGGAAGATCTCAGAGATGCTCCTCCAACATTTGAAGAGGGTATCTCTACCACCGTGGATGAACTCAGAAAAATAAAACTGGGTATACAATAAGATCCACAACCCACATTAATCAGTGTGGACATGACTCTTGATGAGCAAGAGATGTATATTTCCTTTATAAAGAAAATAGAGATATATTTTCTTGGAACTATACAGAAATTCTCGAGCTTGATCCTGATGTTTCTACTCATCATTTGGGTTTACCAGAATAACATTAAGGATTTAAGAAATCCGCGAGAAGAACACACCCAACATATGCTTCCAAAATTGAAGCTGAAGTGGATAAGATTATCTAATCTAACTTCTTCAGAGAAGTTCAATATCCCAAGTGGTTTGGATAATATTTTCCCTGTGAAGAAGAAGAAGAACGGATAAATTATAGTTTGCATCTATTTGTGATATCTTAATCGGTATTTTCCTAAGGATGATTTCCCAGTTCCGATTACAGAACTTTTAATTGATGAAACAACTGGGAATGAAGAACTTTCCTTCATGGATGGATATTCCGGATATAATAAAATCTGAATGGCTCCAGAAGATGAGTAATCCATAGCCTTCAGAGACCCTCAGGGTGTGTTTTTCTATCAGGTAATGCCCCATGGCTTAATGAATGTAGGCGCAACATATCAGCATGCCATGCATCGTATCTTCAAAAAAATTTTAGGGAAGTTTGTTGAATTTTATGTGGATTATTTAGTGGATAAATCCAACCAACTTTCTAATCACTTGGATGATTTAGAAGTCATATTCTGCAAGCTTTGACAACATAATTTGAAGATGAACCCCTTAAAATGTTCTTTTGGGGTATCCTAAGGAAATTTTATTGGCTTTGTTGTGCACCATCATGGTATTGAATTCTATCCTGAGAAGACCAAGAAAATCCTTGGTAGGTAACCTCCTCTAAATTTGAATGAATTAGGAGGACTTCTAGGACACTTAGCCTATATTCGGCATTCATCGCCAATTTGGCAGGGAAAACTTTACCCTTCACCAAATTGATGAAGAAGGGAGTCACTTACCAGTAGAATGAATAATGTCAAGAAGCATTCTATATTGTCAAGAAATACCACTTGAGTCCACAAGTACTCATGCCACCTATTGAAGGAAGACCACTTATCCTTTACGTGACAGCTTTAGAGCGATCATTGGGTGCCTTTCTTACTGAGAAGAATGTTGCTAGGAATGAAAATAGCCTTTACTACCTCTGTCGGACTATGCATGAAGTAGAAACCTGTTATTCAAGTATTGAGAAGTGATGCCTTTCATTAATCACTGTAGTTTAGATGTTGAGACACTACCTGCAACATCATGAGATCCAATTGGTATCTCGCAATAACCTGCCCAAATTCATCCTTAGTTTTCCATTGCTTAGAGGACGTCTGGCAGGGTGGGCAGTTATTTTGCGGCAATTTGACATTCAGTATGTGTCTCAAAAGGCAATAAAGGGTCATGCTCTGGCTGATTTCTTAGATGAACACATTTCAGTGGAAGACGCATATTCAGATATTGAACTCTTTTATGTGGAATTATTCTCTATTCAAGAAAGTCCTCAGGAATGGGAAATTTATTTTGACGGTGCTTCTAGAAGTCCAATAGGGAGGAAAATGGAAAATCCTAAATTCAAAAAAGTTATCTTAGGAATTGTGCTCAATTTATCCAAAAAAAGGAAGTGTTGCCTTATTCCTTATTATTATGGGACGGTGGTACCAATAATGAAGCAGAATACCAAGCTCTCATCACATGCTTGGAATTGGTGCTTCAAGAACAAGTGAATCACATAAAGGTGAAAGGTGATTCAGACCTTGTAATCAAAAAACTCAATGGTGATTATGCCATCAGAAAAGAAGAATTAATCCCATTGTACTATTACATCAGAGATTTAATGGCAGAATTCCCTTCGGAACCAACATTTTTTTATGTCCAGAGATCACAAAATGCTCAATATGATGCACTGGCTAATATAGCGACCGCTCTGCCAGATACATATCGGGACGAGACAACCATCAGTATTTTCCATCTTCGTGCAATTTCACCTTATGTTCGATCCAGAACAGAGGAAATTAATGAAGTTAGTCTCATTCCTGAACCGTATGCTCATACTATAGTATGGATGTCACCAATCAGGGAATACCTTCAAAATGGAACACTTCCACCTGATAGAGCTCCGAAAGAACAAATCTGGAGATACGTGGTCAATTTTACTCTTTATGATAGCTCAGATCACTTAGAGAAAATTCTCTACAAACGTGGTTTGGATGGAGTTCTTTTCAGATGCATTGATGGTGAAGAGACAGTGGATTTCATGAAAGAAGCGCATGCAGGATTCTATGTTTCCCACTACTCTGGACATAGACTGTCTGATCGGATTCGAAGGCTTGGATACTTTTGGCCTTCAATGATACAAGATTGTGTTGATTTCATAATGAAGTGTCATTCATGCCAAGTGCATGCCGAATTCATTCATCAACCTCCAGATTTTCTTCATAAAGCTAAATACTAGTGTCCATTTTCTACATGGGGAATGGATGTGGTGGGACCTTACCATTTAGCTACGGCCAAGCAGTTTATGTATATTATTACTTCTACTGATTTCTTTTCTAAATGGTCAGAGGTTGTACCTTTCAAGGAATTCAGTTCTAAATGCATTGTTAGCTTCATCATGTCTAACATCATTACCAGATTTGGTGTCTCGCATACCATATTGACGGAAAATGGCACTAACTTCTGTTCGTCCAAGGTGAAGAAGTTCTATCAAGAATACAACATCAAATCCAATCATTCATCTCGGTATCATGCAGCGGCCAACGGCCAGATAGAAGCCTTCAACAAGACTCTTTCCAATATATTGCAAAAGATGGTGGATAAAGATAATATGTCATGGCCTGATAAACTCTTTCATGATTTATGGGCTTATCGGAGAACCACCCGCACTGCAATGCGGTCGACTCCATATTCACTGGTATATTGAACGGAAGCAGTCTTGCCTATTGAAGTTCAACTACCCTCACTCAGTGTAGCCATTTGTGATCAGCCATCTAATGATGAACAATATCAAAAGCAATTGAATGAATTGGAATGGTTAGATGAGAAAATATTGTGCACTTTTCACCACATGGAAGTCTATCAGAATCGAATAGCACGAGGTTTCAACAAAAAATCTTGTCTTCGTTCATTAACTCAGGGTGAATTGGTATTAGTTCTCAGAACTCCAATGATACCATGAATGAAACCTACCAAGCTTGATCCAAAATGGGAAGGACATTACTCAATACATAGGGTCTACTCCAATAGATCTTATTCATTAATCTAGATGGATAGAGAACTCATCAATACTCCAATCATTGCCAGATTTTTTAAGAAGTATTTTGTTTAAACACAAAATATCTCATAAACGGTCCAGTATGACCTTAAACTGCACCACGGTCCAGTATGACCTTAAACGGAACCACGATCCAGTATGACCTTAAACTGCACCATGGTCCAGTATGACCATAAACTGCACTAGGGTCCAGTATGACCTTAAACTGCACCATGGTCCATTATGACCTTAAACTGCACCTCGGTCCGGTATGACCTTAAACGACACCACTATCCTACATGACATTAAAACTGCTCATCATGTCCAACAAGACATTAAACTGCATAAACATCCATAGTCCATGCATATGTCCTTAAACTAGTTTAACTTTCATCCAACATGACGTTAAACTATGTCCCCCTTAATCGTCCTTGCTATATAACGATAAACTATATAGAAGTCCCTTACGTTCAGCAAGACGTTAAACTACATAACCAATGGTCCATGCATACGACCTTAAACTATTCGCACTTACGTCCAACATGACGCTAAACTATATCGTCCCTTTTTCGTTAAACATTACGTTAAACTGTGAAAAAGTCCCTAATACATCCAACATGACATTAAATGGTGTACTCTATTGTCCTCACTGCATAACATTAAACTGCACAGTCCTCTTTTTTCCAACATGACATTAAACTGTATTATCCCCATCATCCTAACTACATGATTCTAAACTGTATAGAAATTCCATTAATATGTCCTACATGACATTAAAAATTGAATATTTAGGGTTGTTGCTACCTCTTGTTTCTCACAATGAGTATTACTCATGTGGGCTTAGAGAAAACATCAACCATAATAGTCTCTCTGGGATACTAACCATGTGTAAATCCCAACACTATTTTTTATGTTTTTGTCCCCAAGGACAACTTGATCACTAATTCATTCTTTAATTGACCTACGCGGACTTTGATCCTTGCCTTCCAGGATGGGTACGTAGGAAACCCACCAAGGTTATAGCCCAAAACCAACCTCTTCACATCGGTTCACCTACATCTCATATGATGTTGATTCGTTAAAACACCTCTAGAATCAATATATTTACATTGGTTCACTTTCATCCTTTCTATAAGACGTTAATATATACAACAGTTTTGTCTAGTATGACAATAAAATACAATATTCTTTGATACCCTCACCTGAGAGGGAATCATTATATAAATTATTTTTCAATGTTGTTTCATCTAAAAGACTACGTACATACATGGAAATACCTGAACCTTTTATCTTGGGTTAAACCATAATTGCACTAATGTCACCTTTCACCCTTAACATGTACGAACAAAATCTGTAAAAAGGGTATTTCTAGAACTATGTGGGCTTGATTCCCATCCTTATCGGATATGTAGGAACATTCGAGTGTCCCTCAAATCCATCCCCAAGCCTTTTGGGCCTAACCACAAGTTCCACATTCAGTCCCTTGGCTGAAAAGTCCCCATGAAAGCACACACTGTGTATTTCTTATAATGGTCCAAACTCTATGAACCTAAACAAAGATCTCCAATCCTTTTGTCCCACACGACGTTAAACTATAAATCGATAACTACTTGTGTCTTGATTATCATCCTTATGGGATACTTAGTGAAGTCCAACATTTCCATTCAGGACCCAGTCACAACATGATTATGGTTAGCATTGATCTGTGTATCTCTAAATACATTGGAAAATACCCATCTTTATGTGTCAGAATCCACCCTTAAATATTTTCAGATCTTCATAACCCTATTCTTGACTTCTAGTCACAATAATGTCAAACTTCTGAGAGTTATTTTGTCTGACTATGTAGTACGTGCCCTTAGGCGGCCTTGCATAAACAGTCTCCATAACATTTGTTTCAGAAAAAAGATACTATTATTTGAATATGCAGCCAATTCCCTTAGGTGGCCCTACATAATTCAACCCCCTAACAGGTTTTTTAGATACTAGTAACTTCATTCTTGGGAAGAAACCATCTTTTCCCTTATATGTCTTAAATGACAATATGTAGGGATCTGCAAAAAGAGCCATCCTTAACATATTTGTCCCATATCCTTTTTCATGATCTGAAATTATTCAAGTCTATGGTTTATATTATCTTTCCCTACGTTTGGTTCAGACCATCGTAGGAGTGATATCCATCCAGTCCTTCAATAATCTTGTTTGGAAATATCTTCTTCATATTCAACTACCTCTTTCCATACAGAAAAATCTATACTTTGGAAAATTTGAATCTCCATAAATATTCACTGGGTTTTAGCAATAGGAAAGTAAATTTCTGAGAGTTCTTTTTCCTAACTATGCAACATGTGCCCTTAGGTGGCCTTGCATAAGTAGTCTATATAACGGACCTATCATCCAAAAAATACTATTTATTTGACTATGCATCCAATTCCCTTAGGTGGCCCTGTATAATTCAACCCCCTAACGGGTTTGTTAAATAATGGTATCTTTATTCTTTGGAACAACTTATTCTAATGACTTTTTAGATTTTTTTCATATCATTCCACATATTCAAATATTCTTAATTCATAGTTTAGATATTTTCCCTCATACTTTAGTATGGTAATATGTTTTCAGATGAATTTTCAAAGAATTGAGTCAATTCTAATTCATTCAGTCAAAGCTACTTCGACCTTAAACATTAGCCTCATTATGTCCAACGTGCATGACTTTAAACTGCCCACAGAAGACAATAGAACTCTGAATAAAAATCATGTTCCATCTCAATAATCATAAATTTTGTATGATTTAGGTAATATTGAGAAATTAAAAGATTCAAAGTTTGTAGGGTTATTTATAATAATCCTAGTAAAAATCAAACTATGCTTACTATGTCCATTGGAATAGGTAAAATTTAAAGTGTGTAGTAGGAAAATACGTGCACAAGTGATTTATGATGAAATCATTCTCTCCATTGATGAACAAGAATTAGAAGGACATCCATAGATTGGAGTCTCTTCTCATTTTTCAAGAAATTACAAAAGGTTGTCGACATAAATCTTCACATGATGAACCACATCCCGAGCTTCATCAACAGCCACTTGAAGCTCATGCACCCAACCAACTTCACTCTTTTAAGCCTGATGGAGTGATTTCGTGGCATCCTCAATGTTCTTCATACCATTAGTTTGTACTCCCTCCAGTTAATTATTGAGATGCTCAAGTTCCCTAGTAACATCTTCTAACTATTGCTGAAGTTGCATCTTCTGGATGACTTTTTCTTTGATCTTATGCTTCATCTCCTTCATCTTGGCAGCATAGTTAGACACAGCTCAGGATACCGCATCCTCAAATTTTTTGATGTTGACTGACAGTTTTACCCTTGTCAGATCTTCGCGACACTTTTGCTTCTTCTCACTCATAAAGATGACTTGTTTTACCGTGGTATGGATCTCCTGGTATCTAAAATTTCCAAGTCCTAGCATGATGAACTGGCATAAAAATCAAGTGATCTTCGATGATAGCTCTTCTAAAGGCACCTCAGATATGATTTTCTATATGTTGTTCCATGCCTTGCGTCATGAAAATCCGAGCACCTTAAGTACCTCTGGGTCTGATTCAACATCATCATCACAAGGGGGCATGTAATCAGGGATTAATTCACTTAAGGAAGTGCCTTATTCTGCTTCTTCCCCCTGACCCTAGTTGCTTCACCTTCTACTGCTGTTTGGGTGGAAGTTGAGACCTCACCTCCAGTTCAAACCATTGAAGTTGATAGCCCTGTTTGATCAATTAAAAGTATTGTTAGTTTCATAGAACAATGGAAGTCAGTTGTCTGAATTGAAAACTCAATCCAATAATTACCTAACAGTAGATCAGCAGCTTGAGATGAATCCTCCCCATATTTCCCAGTTTCAACAGGATATTCAATATGGGTCTCAGGAGGGTTTATTGGATTTAGCTCCACTTGAGCTAATGTTTCTGCAATGGTAGGGTTGATATCAATGTACACACCTTCTTCAGGCATTGGCAGTTCAGCGACTTCTATGGATGGAACTGAATATTATTTTCAGTCATGATTAGAAGTGTAAATTATAAAAAAAATTAATTGGGCGAAGGATAACACTCATGCCCAAGGTCTTATAAATCACATGATAACTTAGAATGATCATAAAATTCTTCGAAATACATGCCACGATTCATCATTTCATACAATGATATTTCAGAATCCTAGTTAGTCTCACTAGTGGGTGCATTTGATGTATCCTCTTGGCGACCCTTATTCAATAGCCCCTGACCCTGGACAAGTTCCTTAGGAAGGATGACAGATTCCGTTGCTGCGGCCGCCAATGATTCTGGTTCATGTTCTTCTCTACTTGTAGTAGCAGCAGAAGCAATACTGGGAATAGATGTTGGCTCGTTTTCAGAAATAGCCAAGTCAGCATGAATTTGTATTTGTTCCACAAAACCCTTCGTGGTCCTCAAAGGATGATCAGTCCTTTCCCTCAGAGGTGAAATTGAACAAGCCCCTGCAATCCTAAATAACATGAGCAATCTTTCTCATATTTTAGGACTCATGATTATTCGAAAGACTTACCACTACTAATAAAGCATTTAGCTATAGTCTTCTTCCACTGATGCTTTTTCTTCCTTGTCTTTTTTGGAGTGTCAGCAGTCTCCATTATAGGTACCTGAATGGTAGAGGGTAAATCCATGTGAAACTCCTCATACATGTCCTGCTGGCCCATAGATATCTCACCCGGTTCATGAGGATATTTAGCAACAGCCCTGATGGTAGTACCACCAGGGCTATAATGTAGAGAAGGAACCTCAGTAGTTTTGAAAAGCTACAAGATGAAAAAAACAAATTCCTTTAATAAAAAAGCTTCGACTGAAATCATGTTGAAAAGAAAATAAGGAAAGAAAACTTTCATCTTCAGGAGCCACATACTCATGCCACTCCTCATCATTGGCGTCGTGATCCATCATTTCCTTCACCTGCTTAGAGATAGGGATAGAATAATCAGTGGAATATATGTAGGCCTTCAACTCTTTGACATAGGCTCTTACTTCATCAGGTTTATCCATGAAATGAATATTTGCAGGAGCCTGAAGAGTCCTTATTCCAGGAAGACATAACCCTTCACATAGCTCCATCCAGATTGTTTCAGTATCGCAGTATAAATCCTACCATGTCTGGATGGCCTATGGTCGTAGATATGAAGGTGTACTAGAAGGTTGTGAAGAGGGTCCTACAACCATGTATTTTAATTTCTTTCTAGATCCGGCAACTATAAAAAGAGAATTAAAACTTGTTACTCTATAAAGATACTTAAAATTAATATTGACTCAATAAATTAACTCAGCAGGAGTTGATGGAGTGGCACTCTTGATTCTGACAGGAGGATTATATACGGCACGGGGCCGTTTTGACACATGTTGTATCTCTTGAAAATCTGATGAATCAGCCTCGGTTGAAGAACTCGGTGAACCAGCTTTAGCAGTGGAAGAATCACCTACAACCTGAATTTTTTCCTTCCCAATGGTTCTCTTCTTCTTCCAAACCCAGTCAACAGGTTTATTCAATATGTCCTCAGGATATGACGCTATCCATTTTTCAGCATACCATATGGTCAATTTTCTTACTGCTTTAGAATTTGGTAAGTGAAAGACTACTCGAGTCCTTTCCATAGTTGTTAGCAACCATAGTTTTCGAGAAACCATTGGATGATTCTCTGACTTGATGTGCACTGGAGGAGATACAATAGTTGTTTTTAGACACTTTAATTGGCGTGAAAATCGATATGGAGCATAGGCCTCACATATAATTTCCCCATCAATTCTGGTGGCCAGTACACCATCTGTGGAGGCTAGCATATAAGACCTCTGTTCCAAGCTGTCTGATCCATCGTCAACAAATCGACCAATCGACGGATTTCCATGGGGAATAAAGTGGATTCCTTATGAATACCCATCCTTGGCCTAATATCATAAGAATTTAGGGAAAAAGGACAAACTCCAGAGAAGGCCGGAACATATGGCCTAAAAGAACTTCCTGGAATCTGTATTCCGTTTTGAACAGAAAATGTCTGTAAGTGAGTGGTGATCCATCAACATAAAACATGGAATGGTCCCACTAATCTCAAAAGAGACTTACCCATATAGACATGGAATAATCTCCTACGAATCGTTTCCAAAACTGGGGTATCCAACCTCAACTTCTTCCTCTCATCCAACTTGGTTGTGATAACAAAGGTCTCTGGCCTGACGCCTCCCTTCGAATCTGTTACTGGAAAAAGATATACACTGATATATAAGGACAAAAAGCCTGTCGGACGGGTCTTCTCTGGGATTTTATGATTCAATTCATACCCCCTTTTCTCAAACTCTCCTGCATCCAGAGTCGGCCAGAAGGTGTCAGAAATACCTCTCATATCTGCTATAGGGCAGCTAGTAGGGAAAGTACAGGTGGGCCCCTTTTCCCTATTATTCTTGATAAACACATTCATACATTCCTCTGGATGAATATACCTTCTAGAATAAGTCTTTGTAGTATTTGAGATTTTGAGCTTATGATAAATCTTCAATAACTCTCGAACCAAATCCGGAGTCTTCTCTGGATCATTCGTGGTTGCCATTGGAGGGACGAATTCGTCATACATATCACCCAGGATTGGAACCCCTGAGATCTTGTAGACATACCACAAACTAATGCCTACTTTACCATGGGTCAGATGGAATGAATTAGTTTTTGGGATCCAGCGGCTAAGCAATTTCGGTGAAAAATTATCATTCCTATAAACATACGTCTACCCAGTCCAGACGGCTTCTTATATAGAATCTCCCTTCAGATCCTCGATAAATTCTTCATAATATTGTTTCACCCAATAAGCCGACATCCACGTTGGCTTCACCCCTCCTCCAGAACAGAATTCCCATTTCTCCTTCCAGCCTTTGGATTGATCTATCTGAGAGATTCGAAAGACTGAAGGATAACAATGTGGTTGCTGCTCAGGCATGTGAAGTTTCAGATCTGGAGCACACAAGCTATGATCCATTATATAAGAATTATTTACTGTTCTAGTATTTGAAAATGTTCCTGCGATTGAGACAATAGCTGAAGAAAAGATGGTATATGACTAAAACCAGGAAGGCAGGAGATAGTTCTTATCCTCTGGAATATTGACATCATGCAAGTTACCATGGCCATACAGAGGCAGATAGATGTTGTGCGGGAAATCACGATGAAGAAGTTCTATCAAGAATAAAACATCAAATCCAGTCATTCATCTCAGTATCATGCAGCGGCCAATGGCCAGATAGAAGCCTTCAACAAGACTCTTTCCAATATACTGTAAAAGATGGTGGATAAAGGTAATAAGTCATGGCCTGATAAACTCATTCATGATTTATGGGCTTCTCGGACAACCACCCGCACTGCAATGCGGTCGACTCCATATTCACTTGTATATGGAACGGAAGCAGTCTTTCCTATTGAAGTTCAACTACCCTCACTCAGTGTAGCCATTTGTGATAAGCCATCTACAAATTAACAATATCAAAAGCGATTGAATGAATTGGAATGGTTATATGAGAAAATATTGTGCACTTTTCACCACATGGAAGTCTATCAGAATCAAATAGCACGAGGTTTCAACAAATTTTTTTGTCTTCATTCATTAACTCAGGGTGAATTGGTATTAGTTCTCAGAACTCCAATGATACCATTAATGAAACCTACCATTCTTGATCCAAATTGGGAAGGACTTTACTCAATACATAGGGTCTACTCCAATGGATCTTATTCATTAATCTAGATGGATAGAGAACTCATCAATACTCCAACGAATGCCAGATTTTTTAAGAAGTATTTAGTATAAACACAAAATATATCATAAATGGTCCAGTATGACCTTAAACTGCACCACGGTCCAGTATGACCTTAAACAGAACCACGGTCCAGTATGACCTTAAACTGCACCATGGTCCAGTATGACCTTAAAATGCACTAGGGTCCAGTATGACCTTAAACTGCACCACGGTCCATTATGACCTTAAACTGCACCTCGGTCCGGTATGACCGTAAACGGCACCACTATCCTACATAATATTAAAACTGCTCATCATGTCCAACAAGACATTAAACTGCATAAACATCCATAGTCCATGCATATGTCCTTAAACTATTTTCACTTTTATCCAACATGACATTAAACTGTGTCCCCCTTCATCTTCCTTGCTATATGACGATAAACTATATAGAAGTCCCTTATGTTCAGCAAGACGTTAAACTGCATAACCAACGGTCCATGCATACGACCTTAAACAATTCGCACTTACGTCCAACATGACGCTAAACTATATCGTCCCTTTTTTGTTAAACATTACGTTAAACTGTGAAAAAGTCCCTAATACATCCAACATGAAATTAAATGGTGTACTCTTTTGTCCTCACTGGATGACATTAAACTGCACAATCCTCTTTTTGTCCAACATGACATTAAACTGTATCGTCCCCATCATCCTAAGTACATGATGCTAAACTGTACAGAAATTCTTTTAATATGTCCTACATGACATTAAAAATTGAATCTTTAGGGTTGTTTCTACCTCTTGTTTCTCACAATGAGTATTACTCACGTGGGCTTAGAGAAAACATCAACCATAATAGTCTCTCTGGGATACTACCCATGTGTAAATCCCAACACTATATTTTATGTTGTTGTCCCCAAGGACAACTTGATCACTAGTTCATTCTTTAATTGACCTACGCGGACTTTGATCCTTGCCTTCCAGGATGGGTACGTAGGAAACCCACCAAGGTTCTAGCCCAAAACCAACCTCTTCACATCGGTTCACCTGCATCTCATATGATGTTGATTCGTGAAACCACCTCTAGAATCAATATATTTACATTGGTTCACTTTCATCCTTTCTATAAGACGTTAATATATACAACAGTTTTGTCTAGTATGACAATAAAATACAATATTCTTTGATACCCTCACCTTAGAGGGAATCATTATATACATTGTTTTTGAATCTTGTTTCATCTAAAAGACTACGTGCATACATGGAAATACTTGAACCTTTTATCTTGGGTTAAACCATCACTAGACTAATGTCACCTTTCACCCTTAACATGTACGAACCAAATTTGTAAATTGGGTATTTCTAGAACTATGTAGGCTTGATTCCCATCCTTATGGGATATGTAGGAACATTCGAGTGTCCCTCGAATCCAGCCCCAAGCCTTTTGGGCCTAACCACAAGTTCCACATTCAGTCCCTTGGCTGAAACGTCCCCATGAAAGCAAACACTGTGTATTTCTTATAATGGTCCAAACTCTATGACCCTAAACAAAGATCTCCAATCCTTTTGTCCCACACGACGTTAAACTAAAGATCGATAACTACTTGTGTATTGATTATCATCCTTATGGGATACATAGTGAAGTCCAACATTTCCATTTAGGACCCAGTCACAACATGATTATGGTTAGCATTGATCTGTGTATCTCAAAATACATTGGAAATACCCATCTTTATGTGTTAGAATCCAACCCTTAAATATTTCCAGATATTCATAACCCTATTCTTGACTTCTAGTCACAATAATGTCAAACTTCTTAGAGTTCTTTTGTCTGACTATGCTGTACGTTCCCTTAGGCGTTCTTGCATAAACAGTCTCCATAACATTTGTGTCAGCCAAAAGATACTATTATTTGAATATGCATCCAATTCCCTTAGGTGTCCCTACATAATTCAACCCCCTAACAGGTTTTTCAGATACTAGTAACTTCATTCTTGGGATGAAACCCTCTTTTCCCTTATATGTCTTAAATGACAATATGTAGGGATCCGCAAAAAGAGCCATCCTTAACATATTTGTCCCATATCCTTTTTCATGATCTGAAAGTATTCAAGTCTATGGTTTATATTCTCCTTCCCTACATTTGGGTCAGACCTTCGTAGGATTGATATCCATCAAGTCCTTCAATAATCTTGTTTGGAAATATCTTCTTCATATTCAAGTACCTATTTCCATGCAGAAAAATCTATACTTTGGAAAATTTTAATCTCCATAAACATTCACCAGGTTTTAGCAATATGAAAGTAAATTTATGAGAGTTCTTTTTCCTGACTATGCAACACGTGCCCTTAGGTGTCCTTGCATAAGTAGTCTACATAACGGACCTGTCATACAAAAGATACTATTTATTTGACTATGCAGCCAATTCCCTCAGGCGGCCCTGCATAATTCAACCCCCTAACGGGTTTGTTAAATAATGGTAACTTTATTCTTTGGAACAACTTATTCTAATGCCTTTTTAGATTTTTTTCATATCATTCCACAGATTCAAATATTCTTAAGTCATAGTTTACATATTGTCCCTCATACTTGAGTATGGTAATATGTTTTCAGATGAATTGTCAAAGAATTGAGTCAATTCTAATTCATTCGGTCAAAGATACTTCGACCTTAAACATTAGCCTCTTTATGTCCAACGTGCATGACATTAAACTGCCCAAAAAAGACAATGGAAATCTGAATAAAAATCATGTTCCAGCTCAATAAACATAAATTTAGTATGATTTAGGTAATATTGAGGAATTAAAAGATTCAAAGTTTGTAGGGTTATTTATAATTATCCTAGTAAAAATCAAACTATGCTTACTAGGTCCATTGGCATAGGTAAAATTTATAGTATGTAGTAGGAAAATACGTGCGAAAGTGATTTAAGATGAAATCATTCTCTCCATTGATGAACAAGAATTAGAAGGACATCCACAGATTGGAGTCTCTTCTCATTTTTCAAGAAATTACAAAAGGTTGTCGACATAAGTCTTCACATGATGAACCACATCCCGAGCTTCATCAACAGCCACTTGAAGCTAATGCACCCGACCATCTTCACTCTTTTAAGCCTGATGGAGTGATTTCTTGGAATACTCAATGTTCTTCATACCATTAGTTTGAACTCCCTCCAGTGTATTATTGAGATGCTCAAGTTCCCTAGTAACATCATCTAACTATTGCTGAAGGTGCATCTTCTGGACGACTTTTTCTTTGATCTTATGCTTCATCTCCTTCATCATGGCAGCATAGTTAGACACAGCTCAGGATACTGCAGCCTCAAATTCGTTGATGTTGACTAACAGTTTTACCCTTGTTAGATCTTCGCGACACTTTTGCTTATTCTCACTCATGAAGATGACTTGTTTTACCGCGGTATGGATCTCCTGGTATCTAAAACTGCCACGTCCTAGCATGATGATCTGGGATGAAAATCGAGTGATCTTCGAGGATAGCTCTTCTAAAGGAACCTCAGATATGATTTTCTATATGTTGTTCCATGCCTTGCGTCGTGAAAATCCGAGCACCTTAAGCACCTCTGGGTCGGATTCAACATCATCATCACATGGGGGCATGTAATCAGGGATTAATGCACTTAAGGAAGTGCCTTGTTCTGCTTCATCCCCAGACCCTAGTTGCTTCACCTTCTACTGCTGTTTGGGTGGAAGTTGAGAGCTCACCTCCAGTTCAAACCATTTGAGTTGATAGCCCTGTTTGATCAATTAAAAGTATTGTTAGTTTCATAGAACAATGGATGTCAGTTGTCTGTATTGAAAACTCAATCCAATAATTACCTAACAGTAGATCAGAAGCTTGATAAGAATCCTCCCCATCTTTTCCAGTTTCAATAGGATATTCAAGATGGGTCTCAGGAGGGTTTATTGGATTTATCTCCACTTGAGCTAATGTTTCTGCAATGGTAGGGTTGACATCAATGTCCACACCCTCTTCAGGCATTGGCAGTTCAACGACTTCTATGGATGGAACTGCATTTTATTTTCAGTCATGATTAGAAGTGTAAATTATAAAAAAATTAATTGGGCGAAGGATAACACTCACGCCCAAGGTCTTATAAATCACATGATAACTTAGAATGATCATAAAATTATTCGAAAGACATCCCACGATTCATCATTTCATTCAATGATATTTCAGAATACTAGTTAGTCTCACCAGTGGGTGCATTTGATGTATCCTCTTGGCGACCCTTATTTTACAGCCCCTGACCCTGGACAACATCTTTAGGAAGGATGACAGATTCAGTTGCGGCGGCCGCCAATGATTCTGGTGCAGGTTCTTCTCTACTTGTAGCAGCAGCAGAAGTAATAGTGGGAATAGATGTTGGCTCGTTTTCAGAAATAGCCAAGTCAGCATGAATTTGTATTTTTTCAACAAAACCCTCCGTGGTCCACAAAGGAGGATCAATCCTTTCCCTCATAGGGGAAATTGAACAAGCCCCTGCAATCCTAATGAACATGAGCAATATTTTTCATAGTTTAGGAATCATGATTATTCGAATGACTTACCACTACTAATGAAGCGTTTAGCTATAGTCTTCTTCCACTGATGCTTTTTCTTCCTTGCCTTTTTTGGAGTGTCAGCGGTCTCCATTATAGGTACCTGAATGGGAGAGGGGAAATCCATGTGCAACTCCTCATACATGTCCTGCTGGCCCAGAGATATCTCACTCGGTTCATGAGGAGATTTAGAAACAGCCCCGATGGCAGTACCACCAGGGCTATAATGTAGAGAAGGAACCTTAGTAGTTTTGAAAAGGTACAAGATGAAGAAAACAGTTTCCTTGAATAACAATGCTTCTTCTGAAATCATGTTGAATTGAAAATAAGGAAAGAAAACATACATCTTCAGGAGCTACATACTCATGCCACTCCTCATCATTGGCGTCATGATCCATCATTTCCTTCACCTGCTTAGAGATAGGGATAGAATAATTAGTGGAATATATGTTGGCCTTCAACTCTTTGACATAGCCTCTTACATCATCAGGTTTATCCTTGAAATGAATATTTGCAGGAGCCTGAAGAGTCCCTATTCCAGGAAGACATAACCCTTCACATAGCTCCATCCAGATTGTTTCAGTATCTCAGTATAAATCCTACCATGTCTGGATGTCCTATGGTCGTAGATATGCAGGAGTACTAGAAGGTTGTGAAGAGGGTCCTACAACCATGGATTTTAATTTCTTTCTAGCTCCTGCAACTATAAAAAGAGAATGAAAACTTGTTACTCTATAAAGTTACTTGAAATTAATATTACCTCATTAAATTAACTCACCAGGAGTTGATGGAGTGGAAATCTTGATTCTGACAGGAGGATTATATACGACACGGGGCCATTTTGACACATGTTGTATCTCCTGAGAATTTGATGAATCGGCCTCGGTTTAAGAACTCGGTGAACCAGCTTCAACAGTGGAAGAATCACCTACCACCTGAATTGTTTCCTTCCCAATGGTTCTCTTCTTCTTCCAAACCCGGTCAACAGGTTTATTCAATATGGCCTCAGGATATGACACTATCCAGTTTTCATCATACCATATGGTCAAGTTTCTTACTGGTTTATAATTTTTTAAGTCAAAGACTACTCGAGTCCTATCTATAGTTGTTAGCAACCATAGTTTTCGAGAAACCATTGGATGCTTCTCTGACTTGACGTGCACTATAGGAGATACAACAGTTGTTTCTAGACACTTTAATTGGCGTGAAAATCGATATGGAGAATAGGCCTCACATATAATTTCCCCATCAATTCTGGTGGCCAGTACACCATCTGTGGAGGCCAGCATATAAGACCTCTGTTCCAAGCTGGCTGATCCATCGTCAACAAATCGACCAATCGACGGATTTCCATAGGGAATGAAGTGGATTCCTTATGCATACCCATCCTTGGCCTAATATCATAAGAATTTAGGGGCAAAGGACAAACTCTAGAGAAGGCCGGAACATATGGCCTAAAAGAACTTCCAGGAATCTGTAATCCATTTTGAACAACAAATGTCTGGAAGTGAGTGGTGATCCATCAACATAAAACATGGAATGGTCCCACTAATCTCAAAAGAGACTTACCCATATAGACATGGAATAATCTCCTACGAATCTTTTCCAAAACTGGGGTATCGAACCTCACCATCTTCCTCTCATCCAACTTGGCTGTGATAAAAAAGTTCTCTGGCCTGACGCCTCCCTTCGAATCTCTTACTGGAAAAAGATATACACTAATCTATAAGGCTAAAAAGCCATCCAGACGGGTCTTCTCGGGGATTTTATGATTCAATTCATACCCCTTTTCTCAAACTCTCCTGCATCCAGAGTCGGTCGGAAGGTGTCAGGAATACCTCTCTTATCTGCTATAGGTCAACTAGTAGGACGAGTACAGGTGGGCCCATTTTCCCTATTATTCTTGATAAACACATTCATACATTCCTCTGGATGAATATACCTTCTAGAATAAGTCTTTGTAGTATTTGAGATTTTGAGCTTATGATAAATCTTCAATAACTCTCGAACCAAATATGGAGTCTTCTCTGGATCATTCGTGGTTGCCATTGGAGGGACGAATTCGTCATACATATCACCCAAGATTGGAACCCCTGAGATCTTGTAGACATACCAAAAACTAATGTCTACTTTTCCATGGGTCAAATGGAAAGAATTAGTTTTCGGGCTCCAGCGGCTAAGAAATTTCGGTGAAAAATTATCATTCCTATAAACATACGTCTACCCAGTCCAGACGGCTTCTTATATTGAATCTCCCTTCAGATCCTCGATAAATTAGTCATAAGATTGTCGCACCCAATAACCCGACATCCACGTTGGCTTCACCCCTCCTCCAGAACGGAATTCCCATTTCTCCTTCCAGCCTTTGTATTGATCTATCTGAGATATTCGAAAGACTAAAGGATAACAATGTGGTTGCAGCTCAGGCTTGTGAAGATTCAGATCTGGAGCACACGAGCTATGATCCATTATATATGAATTCTTTACTATTCTAGAATTTGAAAATGTTCTTGTGATTGAGACATTAGCTGAAGAAAATATGGTATATGACTAAAACCAGGAAGGCGGGAGATAGTTCTTTGCCTCTGGAATATTGACATCGTGCAAGTGACCATGGCCATACATAGGTAGATAGATGCTGTGTGGGAAATCACGATGATATTTTTTCAGATGCTAATCCAAGTCTGGAAGAGTTCTTTCACAAATAGAATAGTAGTCAAGGCCAAGGATTTCCATCATTTCATCCATTATTTTTCTATCCAGTTCATCATTCGTTCTGAATATCTTTGGATCCATTTGATCTGCACAAAATTTGAATAATTAACTATTAATGTATGTTAATTTTTCATAAAATTTCTGAAGGATTTGAAGAAATTGTATAAGTCATTAAGGAGCGCAAGTCCCATTGTTGGTGCGCAAGTCTCCTTCGGTCGCGCATGTATTGGTCGCGCCGGTATCACCACGCCAGTCCAAATACCTTAACAGAAGCGCGACGTAAGAAACAAGAAGCGCGAAACTGTTGAATCACTTGCACAGAAGAGCAAAAGCCGGGAGCCACGTTGCGTGCCAAGAGCAAGAAATTAGTGACAGCCGAGTTCATTGGGCTGAATGAGGCCCCATATTTATAGATGTGGCCATAACCCTACACGTTGTACCCTGCGCGACAAAAGGCCGTACCCCTACGCGCCAGACCCTATGCGCCAGAAGCTCATTTGCGCGCCATACCCTGCGCGCCCCAATTTCCTTTGGATTCTCGATTTCCTCAGAGTCAAATCCTAATTTTTTTGGATCCAACTCTGATGGGGGACTTTTTTTGAAGCTCCTTTCGTCACAAAATCTAAAGAATAGAAAAGGAGAATATCTTAGCTCAATGTGATTCAACCTTTTGACAAATATCAAAAAATTGACAAAGGAAGGAATAAGAAGAACATTGCGCAAGGGGCGCGCAAGTTCTACAATTGTCGTGGAAGTAGACTTGCACGCCACAATGGTTGCGCAAGTACACTTGTGTGCTGAAGTTGGTCGTGCAAGTCACTTGAGAGCCCTAGGTCATAACCGCCCGAGGTCTTCTCCAGCCTATAAATACCCCTGGTGGGCCCCCCCGTTAGGGAGGAATTTTTCTGGAATTCAGATATAGAGCTCTGAACGCCCATGTCTCTTCTTCAGGTCTCTTGAACACTTCTAAGGTAATTATTTAACTAGAATGAAAGGTCTAAACAATATGAGTAAGGTCTATGTGTTATAATTCACTAACAATTGTGCGCCTAAGGTGTTTTACCCTTAAGGGAAATTAAAAAACCTGCGCGCCGCCTTACTTCTTCACTAAAACTTGTGTGATTCTCTTTTGGAAGTACCTAAGGATAATTCTAAAGGCTTTGGTCAAGGTTCACCCAAGTGTTACCCTACTGGTTAACAATCGCACATGTACGCATGTGTCGCGCAGGTATATGTGTGCGACCAGGACTTGCGCGCCCACACATTACCTACGCACCTGCCAGGACATGCGCTCCCCTACCTTTTTAGTGCCCTTCTTGCCCATTTCACCCCTCTTATGCCATTACACCTCTCCTATTCATGATTTAGTCTTCAATACACTCCTCAAATCCATTTATGGCTTGATTTCATGTTTTGACTTCTTTATCTGAAATGAAATCCATTGAATATTTCCCAAAACCTAGTGATGTACACATAATTATGTCACTAAAGATTGAGATTTCATTCATTCAATCCCATCCTTTAAGATAAGAGAACCCCTTAACATGGGCCTCATTTTCAGGAATAATCCCTAGTCATAATTCCCATTAATTTTGGTCATCCTCCTTAGGAGTAAGCCCCAAGTCCCCTAATTTGGGCATCCTCCGTAGGAGTAAGCCCCATGTCCTCTATAACCTGGGCTTCCTTTTTTGGAGTAAGCCCTAAGTCCCCTAATTAGGTCATCCTCTATAGGATTAAGCCCCAAGTCCTCTATAACATGCGCTTCCTTTTTAGGAGTAAGCCCCAAGTCCCCTAATTTGGGCATCCTCCTTAGGAGTAAACCCCATGTCCTCTATAACATGGTCTTCCTTTTCAAGAGTAAGCTCTAGTCTCAATGATCACAAATATTGGAATCCTCGTTAGGAGTAAGCCCCAAACATAATTCTCTTACCTGGGATTCCTTTTCAGGATTATGCCCCAGTCTTATATATGGTCATCCTCTTCAGGAGTAAGCCCCAAGTCCCTTTATTTTTCATGTCCCTTAGCCTGTGACTTCTTCTCAGGAGTAAGCCGCAGCCTTAATCTCTCTTAACCAGTCCTAATTTACATTTTGATCTGGGTCTCCTTCTCAAGAGTAAAACCCAATCATAAGTCCCCTTCTATTTTGGGCCTCATTTTGAGGAGTATGCCTTAAATTAGAGTATCCATATCCCCATAAAGTATATATACCTTAATGGACACTATTCCTAGATTTCTTCCCTGAAGTAAATCCTAATCTTCATCTATTTGGGCAGTCATACATACATAAGCCCCACATCATTTCGTATGATTGAATCTTTCATGGCACAACTGTCTGGTTCTACCAACACCTCTTGTTTCTCACACCGAGCATGACTCACGTGACCTTAGAGTGTAAAAGTAATTATGAAATTTTTCATTGAGCCATCAACCATAAACATCATTTTACCTTACTCAGACTATTTGGGTTCTGATTCCTTTTCTTAATCAAAGGATACATAGGTAGCCCATCTGCGGGTATGATCCCAACTCTGAAATAATCCATGTCCTTCTAAATGAAAATAAACATCAAGTGCCCCACTGGGTGGCTTTAAAACCAGTATGGTCATCATAATGACCAAGATACATTTATGTATTAAATGATACAATTGAATAAGAATATCTAAACAAATATAGATGATTATCTATTGATGAAGAACCTCGAATACATATAAAAGATTCTCTAAATTTCCTATATATCAATCATTGATTTTCAGATCTAAAGGAAAGCTCATTTTATACTGGGAAATGTAATAAGGATTCACGAACATGACATAAATCTATAAAGAGAGTCCCGATGCAGACAATAATTCCCCTAAAAAAGGAGTGATGAGTCCGACCTCCAATCCTCTCGACCAATCGAAATTCCTAAGATTTATCAGTCAACAACTAATGAGCGCCTACCTTTGGAACGTAGGTTCAAATGGATATGGAATCATTGGATGTTTCCTGTTCTATGAAAAAAACGTTTAGAAACCACATAGAATGTTTGAAATGTAAATCGATGAGGTCATCCCCAATTCCAGAGGGAAACAATCTATGAAGAATGAATCATAGTTTAGAACCCTAGTGTCATCCTCCCAATTGTTGAATCCCTATGTCCTGGATGGATCCCATTTCTCTTAATAATAACCCTCTACTTCTAAGCCCATATATAAGTCTCAGACATTCCTGGGGAAAATATGGAATTAAATAGTGGTCCTCTGGATGAAAGAAATGATTTCTGTAGAAATGTGTGTCAAAATAATTCACTTCTGTGTCACCTCGACTTTTCAATATTGTATATCTTTAACACGATGTGTAATGTGCATTCCATGAAATATTTAATGCTTATTATACTTACACTCCTTGTAAGTATTTTTTGTCTTGTAATGTTTTCACGATTTGTAATGTGTGGGGAGAACACTAGACCATTATCTTCATATCATGCCTTATACTACTAACATTCATTGTAATTTTTTCCCATCATGTAATTTTTACACAATGTGTAACGTCAATCTCCAGAAATGTAATCCTCGTTTCTCTATGGTTATTCTATTTTGAGAATCTAGAACATCATGTGATTATTAAGAATCATTGGAAAATATCCTTCAATGGCAGTCCTGAAATTTTAGGCATCAATATTCAATATATGATTCATTATATTTCATTTTTTGTGACACTTCACATCTCATCATGAAGAGCCTTTATATTTTTTAATTGTCATGTTTTCCATTGAAATTCACCACATACCTGTCCCACCATATGAATATAGAAAAAAATTTTATCTAGCTTGAATCTCATATTCAATCAATCAATCTTCAAGTAAAATTTATATTAATAAATAGATTCCATATAGAGATATTGTTAGCTGAATGATTCTTCAAATTCCCAACACAACAGGGCTTATAAATGTGACCATGTTTTAAAAATAAGAGCATTATTCTATAAAATTTTCATATAAAACATTCTTCCACAATCCATATTCACCATTATATATCCAAATTTTAAGTGGTGGGTCCATTGAAATATAAATTTCCATACAAATTCTAGCAACTGAGGGTTTAGACAATTTCAGTGTATTTTTTCCCATTTTGATAGGATGACTAATAAGTATAGAAAAATAAAATAAAAAAGTGGGTTTAAAAAGGGGAATAATAATCCATTTAAGAGCCAAAAAAATATAATCATGTGGTCTGTAAACATATATCACAACAGATATACAAGGGATTTATAATTTATTTTGCATAATTGTCATTACTACTAAATAATTGAGTTTATCCAACGCAACTCTTCATCAGGCCTTATTTTAGTGCTGATAAAGGGGACTTTCATCAGTGATGACAAATGGAATATTACATTAAATAACAATATATAATTACAATTCATATATTAATATAATAAAATATTTATATTGATTGTAGAGACCCTAATCTTGATGTACATGGACAATAAATTACTTTTGAGGAAAACTTAATACGTAACAAAAACAGACCCACAAGGATCGTAATAGTTTAGTGTCTTTGGAAACCCGGAATAAAATCATCTAATCGTGGTGAAAGATCTTCAACATCTCCCAATAAAGATATTCCCTTTTTTTCTTACCTAAAACCTTTCTTTATATCCTGTGGAAAAGAAAACATACAAGGGGTGAGCTAAAATGCCACGTAAGGGTAAACATTGAGAACATAAAACAATCCATAAACATTTGAATGCAAAAACTTGAACATAAGATCTAAACATCAAAATCCCGAGCAAAGACATGAATCTTGGAAGTACATAAGGCATATATCATAAATGAAAATCAATCACCTTAAAATTTCATGGGACTAAAAAATGTAATTGTGGAAACCATTCAACACTTGTTATGATTTCCATAGTAGCTAAGGCATTGCTGCCAAGACCATCTTAGTGGACAAATACACTTTCTGAATCACGTTCACTCCTCGTTTCAGTTTTGTAATACTGAACCAGATTAACCCACTATTCCAGCCATGTCTATCTCATGAGATATAAATATTTACCCAATGCATTGGAGGGAGATATAGGTCCCACCCATCTCATAATGAAATCATTCTTTTGTGTGCCACAAAATCATAAATCATACATCATAGCATAACCCATGTAATAAAATGGGATTCTTAAACATCATTCCATCATAACATAATCCATAAAAAAATTGATATAATTTCATCATAAGAAAATTGAAACCCTTTAAATAATAGAGACATATTACTTGAAACATACATATAAGAAATAATGTCATCTTAAATGGAAAATAGTTTTGACAAAACACTTGAAATGAATTCTTGAGGAAAAAAATCCTTACTTCTTTAAAATCATTTTCTTTTCACATAATTCCATGAAATGTTAAAAAAAATGGTTTTTTTGAAAATATTCATGCAATATTGTAGAGGAAGCTTGTTGCAAATGATGCGTTTTGAAACTGTAAAAATCCGTTCACGCCGTATAAGTTAAAAATAACATTCTCCCCGTACTTTTGTTGGATAAGTCAAAAAGTACCTTATATTGTAACCAAAGGAAGGATTCCATTCATCCAAAAATGACTTTAATCATTCATGGATGAATATTTAACATTTTATGAAAACATTTTTAGAATACATGGTCATGGATGATAAATGTAACCCCAGTAAATACTTACGTACAAGCAATCTCGGATAAAAATGAGATTGAAAATTTATCCTTTCCCTTAGGACCGATATGCTTCGTATGGTTCCTAAAATCCTGTATATTGATTTAAATAATTTCATTGACTTATTAAAAAATCATATTCATTGACTTTATATCATATATGTTTCACTTATGACTTTATATTACTCGTTATTTTGTAAATTCCATGTTAAAGTAGCATTTTGGCTAAAATCATTTCATTTATCGTATGTGATTCGACTTGTCGTTTCTTGATATTATTACTTATATCCTGATTTACATAATTACAGAATGTAAAACATGATTTATATATAATATATATTCATAAAATACATATATATTATATATTGATAAAAGGAATGAAATACATCGTTCATGGAGATGGTAGACCGTACGTATGCATGAACGTTGTTTTCGTTTCCTTATAGAATTGAATGAAATTAAGTAGATGACATTAATATATATACACATAAATCCAGTATCATTATAATGTCATATATTTCATGATTACTTATTATATATACTTTTTAATCATTCATGAATGGTTAACATGGAGAATGAATCTCATCGAGTCGTGGAGACGATAGTCCGTACGTACGCACGAGCGATGATATCATTCCCACGATCGTGGAATTGCATTGAAGTGTATTTATAATATTTTATAATCAATATAAATTTTCAATAATCATATATAGTTATTTATTTACACAATTATAACCATCCAAGAAAGGCAGTGGTCGAAAACAGATTACACCACGGTGTGGAGACGGTATTCCGTACGTACGCACGCGTGGTGATTTCATTTTCCGTAGGATGGATAGATGGTGAAATAGGGTTTCTTCTTAATTATAAAAAATACCAGTATATGAGTGATACTGATGTTATTACTTCATAATGAAACAACTAAATAAGAAGAAGTAGAAGAAGAAATAAAGTTGAAAGAATCGGTAACAGATATTACCTCTTCTTTCGACATGCCTTTTGAAACCTCCTCTTAGGGCACTAAGATTGGTATTTGAATAATACAATATCCTCTAGGATTTTTCTAGGGAAGTGGAGAGGATAATTTCAAAGGGGTTTTCCGAGCTTGAAGGCTCAAATTGGTGTGAGGAAGAGAGGGAGAGGTGCCTTTTTATAAGGGAGGAGAGGGGCACTTTTGGAAAAACAAAAACTATTATTTTATTATAAAGCCATATTCGGTTTTAAATAGCTCCAAATTGATTTATTTCAAAGATAAGGTGGCGATGGGTCGAAATCCTCTCATCCAATTGAATTTGGACAAGTTTAGTTTACTATTTTATCCTTATCATTTAGATTTAACTTTAAGTTAGATAATTTTACTTTTACCGTGTCTTTTTGTGTTCTTACACTCTAAGGTTAATAAACATACTATAACAAGCCAAACGAACCCCATGATTTTATTATTAACATATATAACCTTATATATGTATTTTGGCTGAACCGTATATTTTTAGAAATAAAATAACAATTAATAATATAATATTTGTTTTATCAACAATTTTATGTCAATTTTGACACTATTTAGTAATTGATTTTTGTAAAACTCATAACAGAATGATTAGTTCGAAAAAAGTTAACTAAATAAATAATAAAATGTCATATGAACCTAGAAAATTATTTTAATTCATAAAAAGTCTAAAATTACATTTATTTGGGTATTTATAACATCAATTATATCAATATTTCATTAATAACATAATTTATGCATCATCATTTTGTCATAAATAAATTAAATTATTTAATGTCTAAAAATTAAATATAAAATACCATTATGTAGGAAATATTTTTATTTTCTAATTAATATTTATAGTCGAATTTATCTTATGTATTACTCTATATTAAAAATTATTTACTTATTAAACTTTGATTTTAACTATTTTAACCCTTCTTTAAATAAATTAACAATAAATGTCCTAATCTAATCCATGTGGGCCTAAATGGTCATATTTTATTCCTAGGGTTGTTTTTGGTCTAATTACACTTATCCAATATAATTAGTACATTAGTTAGGGTAATAATAATATCATTTTTACCCTTAATTACCCTATTTACTTTTAACCGTGGTAAATAAAAGTAAAAAGTTACTATTCACCAAAAAATATTTTCATCTCATTGAACCACATTTTACTTACTGACATCAACCATGTCTGTCTGATTTTTGAAATTACACTCACGGAAGCAGTAAAATTATGTTTTATGTAAATTTGCAAATTCTCTTAATAAGTGGGTAAAAGACGGTGAAAAGTTCAATAAAATTTTTATATATCTAAAATTATTATAAAATTACTCCAATGAATAAAATTGAACTTATATGTGTATTATGTATAAATTTTGAGCTAAAATTAATTTTAATAAAATATATAATTATTTAAATAAAAATTCGGTTTTTATATAGTAACCCAGAGTTTTCACTATTCATCACAAATTGAAAGATTCCAGAAAAATACCGGAAATTAAGCCTAAGCTATATTTAATATTATTAATTAAAAAATTATGTCTATTTTACCAAATTAAAAACACATCAGTTGCATTAATTAATTTAAAAAATTAATTCTCGTCGTCAAAATAAATAGCGTGTTCTTAAGAGATAATACCTATCAAAAGATTGACACTTGTTTATGTCTGGTTTAAAGGTGAAAATACATCCAATGACTAAAATTGTATTAAATTGTAAAAATATATTGTAAATATTCTTTAAAACCAATGAAATTAATAATTTATCACTTTTAATTATTTCGATTAAAAAAAAATTTATTTAAAATTTAGTAATTTTCACTATTCATCAGAATATAAAAGTTATCCGAAAAGTAGCAAAATTTCACCCTAAGATAATTTCAACATTCCGAATCCAAAAATTAAGTCCTTTTTCAAAAATAAAATTTTTAAAATATCAAAAAGTGGGTATTTCTATTCATAACGGCTAGTTTTAATAATATTTAAATAGCATATTGTTGTTTAACGAAACTCGGTATTGTGTACAACAAATGCTATCGTGGAAGGTCGCGCTTGTGTGTAATGCAAGCCAAGTTAGGGATGCATGTTGTGAAAGTTCCTTTTGATGTAGAGTAAAAAACAAGACATTAATGAAATTAAAAGAATATTTTTCATAAAATCTTGGGGTGTTACATTCTACCCCCCTTAAAATGAATTTCGCCCTCGAAATTCGTCGGGGTTTTTAAATGGTTTACTACTAGAAAGTTTCATTAATAGAAACCCACATCGTAAAAAGGAATACCAAAACATGGCTTTAAAATCTAAAGTATGAAATGTAACGGTTACCCACATTAACTCATCACTAGGTTTCCATGTAGGAGAACATAGGTGAAAATATGGATATGGAAGAAAAATTTAATCATCATGTTCTGATGGAGAGTGGTAGAGAACATGTCTATGAAAAATCCAACAATCACAAAGCCATAAATTTGTGACGATATAAGGTACCATATGATTAATCGAATATAAGAGAACTAGGACAACATTTTTGGTTTTCAAGATCATTTCCCTAAAGTTGATGAAATTGGAATTAGAAGAAATACTTTCGTGATTTTGGTACAGTCTCACCATTGATAATTTTTTGGACAATTTCCACTTCATCTCTTAATGAAATGAAGTTGAATTTGTCATTCTTGATGTGTTAGCAGATCATGTGATATAATGATGGGTCATTCCATCTAACTCAAACAAAAGGTTAGAAAAGTTATCAAAAAATAAATAAGTCCATTTATAGTGAGATTAATCATATATGGTTCCTAATATGGAATTATACTTCACATATCATGCTGATTAATATAAGAAAACTATTTTCTACTAAACACGGACTTCTTTTAGGCCAGTGGTAGGCGATAAAGGCCATTCGCACTTTGGTTGTGGGTTTGATTCCCACAGCTTTGTCCGATACGATGGGCTGTTTCCCGTCCTACAGGCTGTCCTTTTTCTAAAACTACATTACTATAACATCCCATCAATAATATCGGAAAATGTTCTATCCTTAAACAATAATAACTTATGTCCAACATAATCCATTCCAATATTTAGACTTATCTAAAATACATCGGTCCAAGCTCATAGTATAAGGAAAATGATTACTTGAAATGTCACATAACAATCACGTGAATTCCATCATTTATCCCCCATATATCATAAGATATATTTTTTTGTCAAATTACAAACATGTGAATACCTTAATCATGTATTCTCTTGAAGAATGAATGCCCATTGAACCATATTGAAAACATGAATGCAGTTAAAAGTTAACACTTTCCACATACCAAAATCCTAAAAATACTATATACTCAAACCATGATATCACATAGTCCTTGTATCAATCATGAGCTCATGAATACAATCAAAAATATCATTATCTTCTATTCCCTTTATTATGCGCATATCATCTGCTTTCCCAAATATTTGAATGACTTTTCATGGTTACCGGTACCATAAAATTATTGAAAAACGCAATATACTAATACAAAAATATTCTAATAAACCATAAAACTACCTCAAAAACAATATTCTTGAATACTAATACATAAACACTTCAATCCATCGTCTTCAATTATTGTCTTGGAATAATTTCTTCCTTGATTTAGAATTATCTTTTTAGGTCAGGGAATTGAGTTGGGTAATTCCCATGTTCTCCACAAATATGACATTGAACTCCATAACAGTCTGTCACTCTTTGACCCTTTTCTCCAAACAGATAACATCTGTCCCTCCATTTGAGGTATTCCTCATGTTTCTTCTTCCCTTCTTTATAAATCACAATCTTCCTTTCTTTATACTCCTCAACATGCGAACATGCATAAAAGTCTATCTTCCTCTTATTTGATGAATTAGGCATACCACTAAATTTCACCTTGTTAATCATATATCGTGATGACTGATTAGGCATAATCACAATATCTTTCTCTCTAGGCATTACAAAATTTTTTTGCTCATAGTCAGCAATTTGTCCATTAGATCATTGTTAACCGAATTCCTTCTGGTTCCCTCCATCACCTAAAACACAAAAAGAATTCTCTAAGAGGCAAAAATCATGCTAGGGAAAACAACATAGTAAAGGGGGAGTACACTCAATATCTAACATCATAGGTTAAATTCTACGATGGTTACCATAGTTTTAGGACTATATCCTATATGTATACATATCCTTAGGGACATCCTATAACACCCCCAAATGTTAAAGGGTTAAGTGACTAAATGATATGACTCATGTCAATAAGGTGCACCTTACTTTTCGGGAGCCTCTCTGATTAGAACTCCACAGTTAAGCGTGCTTGGCCTGGAGTAGTGATCAGGATGGGTGACCTTCTCGGAATTTTCATAGGGTGTGTGTGATTGAGGACAAAGAACACTGGAAAAGACATGTGTTGGCTTGTGGGGACTGTCATTAGTCGGATGACCCATTCAGGCATGTGGGTGGACCCATGGGTGGGACCCACATGTCTGCGGGGCAACTGGTGGTACCTCGTGGGTTAGGACCCAACGTCCATGTTAAGGCGGGGTGGCTGTGCTGTCACTGGGGCCCAGTTGTCACATTTGGTATCAGAGGTGGTACCCAGCCTTAAGTGCAGTGCACTGCCTGGGTTGAGATCTAGAGCCCACAACGAGGACTTTGTGCTCTAAAGGGGGGTGATTGTAACACCCCCCAAATGATAAAAGGTTATGTGACTAAATGATATGACTCATGCCAATAAGGTGCACATTCCTTTTCGGGAGCCTGCCTGATTAGAACTCCACAGTTAAGCATGCTTGGCATGGAGTAGTGATCAGGATGGGTGACCTTCTGAGAAGTTTCTTAGGGTGTGTGTGAGTTAGGACAAAAAACACTGGAAAGGACATGTGTTGGCCTGTGGGGACTGTCATTAGTCAGATGACCCGTTCAGGCATTTGGGAGGACACATGGGTGGGCCCCACGTGTCTGCGGGGCAACTGGTGGTACCTGGTGGGTTAGGACCCGAGGGCCATGTTAAGGCGGGGTGGTTGTGCTGTCACCGGGGCCCAGTTGTCACACATCCCTAGACATACCATAAAAATATCTCTAGGTATGTCACTAATGTTTTCGCATCCTAGTTTCCAAAGGTTGACTAAACCTTTCATTTGAATGCAAAAACTTGAACATAAATTTTAAACATCAAAATATTGAGAAAAGACATGAATCTTGGAATTACGTAAGGAATATATCATAATGGAACATCAATCACGATAAAATAGCATGGGAATAAAACATGTAATTGTGGCAACCATTCAGAACTTGTTATTATTTTCATAGTAGCCAAGGCATTGCTGCCAAGACCATCTTAGTGGACAATGTCACTTTTTGAATCGAGTTCACTCCTCGTTTTAGTCCTGTAACAGTGAATCAGATTTACCTACCATTCCAGCCATGTCTATCTCATGAGATATAAATCTTTACCCAATGCATTGGAGGGAGATATAGGTCACACCCATCTCATAATGAAATCATTCATTCAAGTACCACGAAATCATAAATCATACATCATAGCATTACCCATGTAATAAAATGGGACTCTTAAACATCATGCCATCATAACATAATCCATAAAAAAATTGATATCATTCTATCATTAGAAAATTGAAAACATTTTAATCATATAGACATATTACTTGAAACATACACATATTAATTAATGTTATCATTGATGGAAAATAGTTTTGACAAAACATTTGAAATGAATTCTTGAGGAAAAAATCCTTTCTTCTTTAAAATAATTTTCTTTTCACAAGATTTAATGAAATTTTAAAAGAAAAGGGTGTTGTTGAAAATAATCATGCAATCTTTTAGAGTAAGCTTCTTGAAAATGAGGCTATATGAAACCGTAAAAATCCATTCACGCCGTATAAGTTAAAAATAACAGTCTCCTCATACTTTTGATGGAAAAGTCAAAAAGAACCTTATATGGTAACCAAAGGAAAGATTCCATTCATACAATGTGGTAAAAAGTCAATAAAGGGTAAAAATGACATTAAAAATTTATGAAAGAATATTTAACATTTTATGAAAACATTTTTAGAAAACATTTGCATGGATGATAAACGTAACCCTAGTAAATACTTACGTACAAGCAATCTCGGATAAAAATGAGATTGAAAATTTATCCCTTACCTTAGGACCGATATGCTTTGTATGGTTCTGAACCGCCTGTATAATGATTTAAATAATGTCATTGAATTATTACATAATCATATTCATTGTTATGATATCATATATGTTTCACTTATGACTTTATATTACCCGTTCTTTTGTAAATTCCATGTTAAAGTAGCATTTTGGGTAAAATCATTTCATTTATCGTATGTGTTTCGACTTTTCGTTTCTTGATATTATTACTTATATCCTGATTTAAATAATTCCATAATGTAAAACATGATTTATATATAATATATATTCATCATATACATTTATATTATAGATTGATAAAAGGAATGAAATACATCGTTCATAGAGACGGTAGACCGTACGTATGCATGAATGCTGTTTTCGTTTCCTTATAGAATTGAATAAAATTAAGTAGATGAAATAAATATATATAAATAAATCCAGTATCATTATTTTTTCATATATTTCATGATTACTTATTATATATACTTTATAATCATTCATGAATTGTTAACATGGAGAATGAATCTCATTGCGTCGTGGAGACGGTAGTCCGTACGTACGCACGAGCGATGATATCATTCCCATGATCGTGGAATTGAATTGAAGTGTATGTATAATATTTTATAATAAATATAACTTTGAAATAATCATTTATAGTTATTTATTTACACCATTATACCCATCCAAGTAAGGTGGTGGTCGAAAACCGATTACACCACGGTGTGGAGACGGTATTCCGTACGTATGCACGCGTGGTGATTTCATTTCCGTAGGATGGATAGATGGTGAAATAGGTTTGTTTCATACATATAATAACATATCAGTATACGAGTGATACTGTTGTTATTACTTCATAATGAAACAACTAAAGAAGAAGAAGTATAAGAAGAAATAAAGTTGAAAGAATCAGTAACAGATATTACCTCTTCTTTCGGCATGCCTTTTGAAACCTCCTCTTAGGGAACTATGATTGGTATTTGAAGAAGAAAGGAACCTCTAGGATGTTTCTAGGGAAGTTTATAGGAGAATTTGGCAGGGGTTGGCTTATCTTGAAGGCTCAAATTGGTGTGAGGAGGAGAGGGAGGAGGTTCCCTTTTATAAGGGAGGAGAGGGGCACTTTTGGAAAAACTAAAAGTATTATTTTATTATAAATCCATTTTCGGTATTAAATAGCTCCAAATTGATTTATTTCGAATCTAAGGTGGGTATGGGTCGGAATCCTCTCATCCAATACAATTTAGACAAGTTTAGTTTACTATTTTAACCTTATCATTTAGATTTAACTTTAAGTTAGATAAATTAACTTTTACCCTGTCTTTTTGTGTTCTTACACAATAAGGTTAATAAAATTAATATAAAAAGCCAAAATATCCCCAAGTTGTTAATTATTAATATATATAACCTTATCTAAGTCATTTGGCCGAACCATAGATTTTTAGGAATAAACTGACAATTAATAATATAATATTTGTTTTGAAAACAATTTTATGTCAATTTTGACACTATTTAGTAATTGATTTTTCTGAAATTCATAACAGAATTATTAGTTCAAAAATAGTTAACTAAATCAATAATAACATGTTATATTAACCTATAAAATTATTTTAATTCATAAAAAGTCTCAAATTAAATTTATTTGGGTATTTATAACAACAATTATGTCTATATTTCATTATTAAGATAATTACTACATCATCATTGTGTCATAAATAAATTAAATTATTTAATGTCTAAAAATTTCAAATAAAATACCATTATGTAGGAAATATTTTTATCTTTCTAATGAATATTTATAGTCGAATTTATCTTTTGTATAACTCTATATTAAAAATTATTTACTTATTAAACTTTGATTTTAACTATTTTATCCTTTCTTTAAATAAATTTATAATAAATGTCCTAATCTACTCCAAGTGGGCCTAAATGGTCATATTTTATTCCTATTGTTGGTTTTGGTCGAATTACACTTATCCAATATAATTTGGACATGTGTTAGAGTAATAATAATATCATTTTTACCCTTAATTACCCTATTTACTTTTAACCGTGGTAAATAAAAGTAAAAAGTTACTATTCACCAAAAAATATTTTCATCTCATTGAACCACATTTTACTTACTGACGTCAACCGTGTCTCTCAGATTTTTGAACTTACACTCACAGAAGCAGTAAAATTAAGTTTTATGTAAATTTGCAAATTCTCCTAAGAGGTGGGTAAAAGACGGTGAAAAGTTCAAAAAAAAATTATATATCTAAAATTATTATAAAATTACTCCAATGAATAAAATTGAACTTATATAGGTATTATGTATCAATTTTGAGATAAAATAAATTTTAATAAAATAAATAATTATTTAAATAAAAAGTCGGTTTTTAAATAGTAACCCAGAGTTTTCACTATTCATCACAAATTGAAAGATTCCAGAAAAATACCAAAAATTAGGCCTAAGCTATATTTGATATTATTAATTCAAAAATTATGTCTATTTTAACAAATTAAAAACATATCAGTTGCATTAATTAATTTAAAAAATTATTTCCCGTCGTCAAAATAAATAGCGTGTTCTTAAGAGATAATATCAATCAAAAGATTGACACTTGTTTATGTCTAGTTTAAAGGTGAAATTACATCCAATGACCAAAATTGTATTAAATTGTAAAAAAATATTTTAAATACACTTTAAAACCAATCATATTAATAATTTATCACTATTAATTATTTCTATTAAAAAATTTGTTTTTAATTAAAATTTAGTAAATTTCCCAATTCATCAGAATATGAAAGTTATCCGAAAAGTATCAAAATTTCACCCTAAGATAATTTCAATATTCCGAATCAAAAAATGAAGTCTATTTAATAGAAACCCACATTGTAAAAAGAATATTTTTCATAAAATCTTGGGGTGTTACATTCTACCCCCCTTAAAATGAATTTCGCCCTCAAAATTCGTCGGGGTTTTAAATGGTTTACTACTAGAAGGTTTATTTAATAGAAACCCACATTGTAAAAAGGAATACGAAAAGTTGGCTTTAAAAACTAATGTATGAAACGTAACGGTTACCCAAATTAAATCATCACTGGGTTTCCATGTAGGAGTACATAGGTGAAAATATGGATATGGAAGAAAAATATAACCATTAAGTTCTGATGGAGAGTGGTAGAGAACATGGCTATGAAAAATCCAACAATCACAAAGACATAAATTTGTGATGATCTATGGTACCATATGATTCATCGGTTATGAGAGCACTAGGACAACATTTTTGGTTTTCAAGATCATTTCCCTAAAGATGATGAAATTGGAATTAGAATTAATACTTTCATGATTTTGGTATAGTCTCACTGTTGGTCGTTCATTTCAAAATTTCCACTTCATCTCAAAATGAAATGAAGTCGAATTTGTCATTCGTGATGTGTTAGCAGATCATCTGATAGAATGATGGGTCATTCCATCTGTCTCAAACAAAAGGATAGAAAAGATATCAATAAATACATAAGTTCATCTATAGTGAGATTAATCATATATGGTTCCTAAAATGGACATATACTTCACATATCATGCTACTTAATATAATAATTCTAGTTTCTACTAAACATGGACTTCTTGTAGGCCAGTGGTAGGCGATAAAGGCCAGTCGTAATTCAGTTGTGGGTTTGATTCCCACAGCCTTGTCCGACGCGATGGGATGTCGCCCGTCCTGTAGGTTGACCTTTTTTTAAAACTAAATTATTATAACATCCCATCAATAATATCAAAAAAAGTTCTATCCTTAAACAATAATAACTTATGTCCAAGATAATCCATTCCAATCATTAGGATTATCTAAAATACATCGATCCAAGCTCATAGTATAAAGAAAATTATTACTTGAAATTTCACATAAAAATCACATGAATGCCATCATTTATCCCCCATATATCATAAGATATATTTTGTTGGTAAAATTAAAAACATGTGAATACCTTAATCATGTATTCTCTTCAAGAATGAATACCCATTGAGCCTTAGTGAAAACATGAATGCAGTTAAAAGTTAACACATTCCACATACCAAAATCCTCAAAATTCAATATACTCAATCCATGCTATCACTTAGTCCTTATATCAATAATGAGCTAATGAATACAATCAAACATCTCATTATCTTCTTATCCCTTCATTATGCACATATCATCTAATTTCCCAAATATTTGAATCACTATTCATGGTTACCGGTACCATAAAATTATTGAAAACCACAATAGAATAATACAAACTCATTCTAATAAACCATAAAAGTACCTCAACAACATTATTAGTGAATTACAATACATAAAAACTTCAATCCATCCTCTTCAATGACTTTCCTAGAATAATTCCTTCCTTGATTTAGAAGTAACTTTTTAGGTCAGGGCATTTTGATGGGTAATGCCCATGTTCTCCACAAATAAAAAATCGAACTCCATAACAGTCTGTCACTCTATGCCCCTTTTCTCAACACAGATAACATCTATCCCTCCATTTTAGGTATTCCTCAAGTTTCATTTTCCCTTATTTAGAAATATAAATCTTCCTTTATTTATACTCTTCAACATGCAGACATGCATAAAAGTCTATCTTCCTCTTATTTGATGAATTAAGAATACCACTAAATTGCACCTAGTTAATCATACATCGTGATGACTGATTTGGCATAATCACAATATATTTCTCTCTAGGAATTACACAATTTTTATGCTCATAGTCACCAATTTGTCCATTGGATTCAATGTTAATTGAATTCCTTCTGGTTCCCTCCATTGACAAAATGACAAAAATAATTCTTTGGGGGGAAAAATCGTGCTAGAGAAAACAACAATGTAAAGGGGGAGTACCCTAAATATCTAACATCTTAGGTTAAATTCTAATATCGTTACCATAGTTTTAGGACTATATCCTATATGTATACTTATCCTTAGGGACAACCCTTGACATACCTTAGAAATATCTCTAGGGATATCACTAACATTTTCACATCCTAGTTTCCAAAGGTTGACTAAACTGTTCCTCTGATACCACCTGTAAAGACCCGAAGCTTGACGTACATGGAAAATAAATTACTTTTGCGGAATACATATTACATATAAAAAATAGACACACAAGGATCGTAATAGTTTAGTGTCTTTGGAAACTCGGAATAAAATCTTCTAATCGTGGTGAAAGATCTTCAACATCTCCCAATAAAGATCTTCCTTTTTTTTCCTTACCTAAAACCTTTCGTTATATCCTGAGGAAAATAAAACATAAAAGGGGTGAGCTCAAATTTCCAGTAAGGGTAAACATAGAGAACATAAAACAATCGATAAACATTTGAATGAAAAAACCAGAACATAATTTCTAAACATCAAAATCTTGAGCAAAGACAAGAATCTTGGAAGTACGTAAGGCATATATCATAAATTAACATCAATCACGATAAAATATAATGGGAATAAAATATGTAATTGTGGCAACCATTCGGCACATGTTATGATTTCCATATTAGTCAAGGCATTGCAGCCAAGACCATCTTAGTGGACAAAGTCCCTTTCTGAATCGAGTTCACATCTCATTTCAGTCTTGTAACACTGAACTGGATTCACTTACTGTTCCATCCATGTCTATCTCATGAGATATAAATCTTTACCCAATGAATTGTAGGGAGATATAGGTCCCACCCATCTCATAATGAAATCATTCTTTCGTGTGGCACAAAAATCACAAATCATACATCATAACATAACCCATGTAATAAAATGGGATTCTTAAACATCATGCCAACATAACATAATCCTTAAAAAAAATTGATATCATTTCATCATAAGAAATTTGAAACCATTTAAATCATATAGACATATTACTTGAAACAAACACAGAAGAAATAATGTCATCTTAGATGGAAAATAGTTTTGACAAAACAGTTGAAATGAATTCTTGAAGAAAATATCCTTTTTTCTTTAAAATCATTTTCTTTTCACAAAATTCCATGAAATTTTAAATGAAAAGGGTTTTGTTGAATATGATCATGCAATATTGTAGAGGAAGCTTCTTGAAAATGAGGCGTTATGAAACCGTAAAATTTCATTCACGCAGTATAAGTTAAAAATAACATTCTCCCCGTACTTTTGTTGGAAAAGTCAAAAAGTAACTTATATGGTAACCAAAGGAAAGATTCCATTCATAAAATGTGGTAAAAAGTAAATAAAGGGTAAAAATGACTTTAAACATTCATGGAATAATAGTTAACATTTAATTAAATCATTTTTAGAATACATTGTCATGGATGATAATGGTAACCCCAATAAATACTTACGTACAAGCAATCTCGGATAAAAATGAGATTGAAAATTTATCCCTTACCTTAGGTCCGATCTGCTTATTATGCTTCCGAACCTCCTGTATAATGATTTAAATAATGTCATTGACTTATTAAATAATCATATTCATTGTTATGATACTTTATATTTTTCACTTATGATTTTATATTACCCGTTCTTTTGTAAATTCCATGTTAAAGTAGCATTATGGGTATCATTATTTCAATTATCGTATGTGTTTCGACTTGTCGTTTCTTGATATTATTACTTATATCCTTATTCACATAATTCCAGAATGTAAAAATTGATTTATATATAATATATATTCATAATATGCATATATATTATAGATTGATAAAAGTAATGAAATACATCGTTCATGGAGACGGTAGACCGTACGTACGCATGAACGCTGTTTTCGTTTCCTTATAGAATTGAATGTAATCAAGAAGATGACATAAATATATATACACATAAATTCAGTATCATTATTATTTCATATATTTCATGATTACTTATTATATATAATTTATAATCATTCATGAAAGGTTAACATGGAGAATGAATCTCATCGCGTCGTGGAGACGGTAGTCCGTACGTACGCACAAGCGATGATATCATTCCCAGGATCGTGGAATTGCATTAAAGTGTATGTATAATATTTAAGAATCAATATAAATTTTCAATAATCATATATAGTTATTTATTTATACCATTATACCCATCCAGGTAAGGTGGTGGCAGAAAACCGATTACACCACGGCATGGAGATGGTATTCTGTACGTAAACACGCGTGGTGATTTCATTTTCCGTAGGATGGATAGATGGTAAAATAGGGTTGTTTCATACTTATAATAACATATCAGTTTATGAGTGATACTGATGTTATTACTTCATAATGAAACAACTAAAGAAGAATATGTAGAAGGAAAAAAATAAAGTTGAAAGAATCGGTAACAGATATTACCTCTTCTTTCAACAAGCCTTTTGAAACCTCCTATAGGGCACTAAGATTTGTCATTGAAGTATACCAGAACCTCTAGAATTTTTCCATGGAAGTGGAGAAGAGATTTTGACAGGGGTTGGCCAAGCTTGAAGGCTCAAATTGGTGTGAGTAAGAGAGGGAGGAGGTGCCCTTTTATAAGGGAGGAGAGGGTCACTTTTGGAAAAACAAAAAATATTATTTTATTATAAATCCATATTCGATTTTAAATAGCTCCAAATTGTTTTATTTCGAAGCTAAGGTGAGGATGGGTCGCAATAATATCATCCAATATAATTTGGACAAGATTAGTTTAATATTTTAACCTTATCATTTAGATTTTACTTTATGTTAGATAATTTTACTTTTACCGTGTCTTTTTGAGTTCTTACACTATAAGGTTAATAAACTTACTATAACATGCTAAACGAACCCCAAGTTGTTTCCTATTAACACATATAACCTTATTTATTTCATTTTTCTGAATCTTATATTTTTAATAATTAAATAACAGTTAATAATATAATATTGTTTTTAAAAACTATTTTATGTCAATTTTGACACTATTTAGTAATTGATTTTTTTAAAAATCATAAAAGAATGATTAGTCCGAAAAAAGTTAACTAAATCAATAATAACATGTCATATTACCCTATAAAATTATTTTAATTCTTAAAAAGTCTCAAATTAAATTTATTTGGGTATTTATAACATCAATTTTGTCAATATTTCATCAATATGATAATTACTTCATCATCATTGTGTCACAAATAAATTAAATTATATAATGTCTAAAAATTACAAATAAAATACCATTATGTAGGAAATCAATTTATATTTCTAACGAATATTTATAGTCGAATTTTTCTTATGTATAACTCTATATTAAAAATGATTTACATATTAAACATTGATTTTAACTATTTTAACCATTCATTAAATAAATTAATAATAAATGTCCTAATATAATCCATGTGGGCCTAAATGGTAATATTTTATTCATATGGTTGTTTTTGGTCGAATTACACTTATCCAGTAGAATTAGGACATGTGTTAGGGTAATAAAAATATCAATTTTACCCTTAATTACCCTATTTACTTTTAACCATGGTAAATAAAAGTAAAAAATTTATTATTCACCAAAAATTATTTTCATCTCATTGAACCACATTTTACTTACTGACATCAACCGTGTCTCTATTATTTTTGAAATTCCACTCACAGAAGCGGTAAAATTATGTTTTATGTAAATTTGCAAATTCTCCAAGGAGGTGGGTAAAAGACGGCAAAAAGTTCAATAAAATTTTCATATATCTAAATTTATTATAAATTTATTCCAATTAATTAAATTGAACTTATATAGGTATTATGTATCAATTTTGACCTAAAATAAATTTAAATAAAATAAATAATTATTTAAATAAAAAGTCGGTTTTTAAATAGTAACCCAGTGTTTTCACTATTCATCATATATTGAATGTTTCCAGAAAAATACAAAAAATTAGGCCTATGCTATATTTGATATTATGAATTCATAAATGAGGTCTATTTTACCAAATTAAAAACATATCAGTTGCATTAATTAATTTAAAAAAATAATTCCCATCGTGAACACAAATATCGTGTTCTTATGAGATAATAATTATGAAAAGATTGAGACTTGTTTATGTCTGGTTTAAATGTGAAATTACATCCAATGACCAATATTGTATTAAATTGTAAAAATATAATCTAAATATTTTTTAAAAGCACTCAAATTAATAATTTATCACTATTAATTATTTCGATTAAAAATGTTGTTTTTAATTAAAATTTATTAATTTTCACTATTAATCAGAATATGAAAGTTATCCAAAAAGTACAAAAAATTTCACCCTAAGCTAATTTCGATATTCCGAATCCAAAAATGAAGTCCATTTTCAAAAATAAAATTTATAAAATATCAAATAAGTGTGTATTAATTTTCATAACGGCTAGTTTTAATAATATATTAATAGCATATCGTTGTTTAACGAAACTTGGTATTGTATACAACACACACTATCGTGGAAGGTCACGCTTGTGTGTAATGCAAGCCAAGTCAGGGATGCGTGTTGTGAAAGATCCTTTTGTTGTAGCGTACAACACAAGACATTAATGAAAATAAAATAATACTTTTCATAAAATCTTGGGGTGTTACATTGATATAAATATAATATATTATATAATATATGATTTAGATATTAGAACATATGTAATCACACTTGATATATAAGATATTTAGTGGAAAATTTTGTTGAAAATAAGTAATAAGTAATATTAATTAACAATATTATAATTATTTTATAGAAATATAAATTTAATAACTAATTGATGATAGAAAAATTCAATAAAATTAATAAATGATCTAAAATATTGTTAAAACATGACTCGAACATCAAAAAGTCATAACTTTTTATCTTAGTGTTCGGTTAATCTCTTGCACATATGAAATAGATGTATTTGAAAAGATCTATAAAGTGTTGACCTAGGGAATAATTAACATTTTCATAGGTCAAAAAGGCCCGAAGGGAAAAAAATGAATATTCCTAGTTACCATGAATTTTAAATGTTTGCTGTAATTTTATCCCCATTTAAGGTAGTCTTCTTGCCTTTTTTGTGGAAAATCAGGTTATTTTCAATACTTAAAATCATTAGGATATTTTTATGTTTTAATTTTATCATTTTTCATATTCTAAAATCATTTATAATTACATATATACATTTATATACATATTTTTTTTATATTTACTCAGAAAAATTTATTTTTATAAATAATCATTTAAGCGTATTTACATATAAAATTTCATTTCAAATATATAATCTATATCTAAATATATATTAATATCCATTTTATTTAAAATGAAAATGTATGAATATATGTATACCTATACAATTTATAAATAATATACACATATATATATATATATATATATAAGTGTGTGTGTGTGTGTGTGTGTGTGTTTGTACTAACAGACATATTTTTATGAATATATATATATATCTTAATGTCTATATATTAGTATTTATATATAATAAATGTACATAAATATAAATATGTATAAATAATTATATGTATGTATATATGTATTTATAAACACATAGACATAAAAAAAATTATTTGATGTCTATATAAATATATAAACACACACAGATGTCTCTATGAGCGAACATCTATTATCGATTTTGAAATTTCTTGTCATTCACATGGCTGTTTGATTAGTTTCAAAATAAATTTAATATTTTTTATGTTTTCATTTTAAGATGGCCTATGAATTGATGTTATGCATCATTACACTGATTTTGACTCTGATCACTGTCATATAAAATTAATTTTGATATTTATATTTTTTCATTTACTTTTGATAAATTATTTATTAATTTTTCAACAATTTAAATAATAATTTTTTCTGATAGAAATTCATATTTTTTGAAGAATAATATATTTATTATATTTAGAGTCTTCCATTATTTTGAGGTCATTATATATAGTTATTCTTAAAAACTTTCCTATGTGTTATCTAGGTATTCCAATGGGTACTAGCTAACTGGATACCTGACACTACCCGACCCAATTAAATAGGGGTTAAGTAATGATTAAATGAGTATTTTTAGCATTATTGTAACAAATTGTAAATTAGATTAATAAACATGTATTATTAAATTTGTACTCTCAGGGTACCATAAACCTAACCCGATTAAGAAAATTATTATTACATAATCTATAATGCATTTTAAAATGGAATTGCAATTATAAAAAATATTTTTTCATTTTTAATTTGACTTATATTATATTTTTATCTACCTTTTAAATATAATTTCATTGACTATATTTTATTAAATATATTTTCATTAAAAATATATTTTCATAATATTTTGATATATTTATTATAGTTCTATAAATAAAATATATATATTTTAATCTTTAATTTGGTAAATAAAATTCATATACTAGTTAAATTGTAGCTACACATATAAAAATGTAGACGTAGGGTTGAAAATTTAAGAAATTAAGGTGTAATGATTTGAGATATGGTTTTATAAAAATAAATGTTGATATTATTTAGTTCCCAAAAAACATAGGGACCCGATCACTTGATATTCATAGTTTTAATTAAAAATAATTGTAACCAAAAAATTTTAAAAGGGAAAATATTTTTCAACAGATATTCATTACCATTGCTTTTGTTTTTTAGTACTAGTTTATTGTTTTGATGTTTTGTAATATGAAATCTTGTCATCAAATTTGATAACATATTTTGGTAGTTATGAATTCTGTGTCATGTGATGCATTGGGGTAAAATTTTATAATGATATTTTAAAAAATATATTTAAACACGTTATATAGGAATATCTAGGGTAAGTAGTTGATTTTTATTTTGGATATCGTTGTACTGTTTTGTGGTTTGGGAACTAAGGATTTATATAATTATAAATGAAAAACTATTAATCAATATATTATTAATAAAAATTAAAAATTAAAATAAAAATAAATGTAATTCATAAATAAAATTTCATTTCAGATAAATATCATTACAAATGGTATTATTTAATTTTTATAATTTTTTTACGTCTAAAAAATAAAACTATATTAAATAAATAAAATTATTAAAATTATTTGAAACACTAAATTAGATAAATTTTTATACACAAATAGCACTAAATTTCATTAATAGTATATAATTTTTTATGATAATGAGTTTTAATAAAATATATTTTTAAAATAGAATGTTAAATTAATTTCTTATATATATACACACATTATAATTTTATAATTATATTAGATTTATAACACACTATTTTAATTATTTTAATTAACACACCCACACATATTTTTATTTTAAAATGTTATTATACTAAAAAAAATTATTATTAGAATTTTGAAACACTTTCATATACCATTAATACGTCTTATTCTTTTATGCATAAATTGGATTTTATCATCTCCATTATAGTTTTAAAGATGAGAGTGTTATTGTAGGCCTTTTGGGTTTTATCATTGAATCAAAAAACAAATAAACGTCTTCTTTATTAATATTAAAACTACCTTTGATATAGAAGGAATTTATTAACACAAGTATGAGGACTAATAAAACCTTGATTCTATCAATTATAAAACTAGAATTTATAATAGTCATGCTAGCTTCTATAATATGGTTCAATGTTCATACCACACTACAACAACCAATATATGTTCAAAAAAATTAAATAACAGTAATTTAAAATTTTTCAAATGACAAAAAATATACTCATATTTCACCATTTTAAGACAATATTATAATTATGAAACCTTCCAATACATTGAAACTATATTTGATATGTTATATTCATTACAAACAATTATAAAATCCAGAAAAAAAATAACACTTCAAATATGAGATCTAATCAATGTAAAAAATCAATTTCTGTATATATGAATGGTGTACCTAAAATGAAAAATAATTTAAATTTTAGTAATATTAAATAAAAAACATATAAATAATAAATAATATACAATAATTCATAAATAAATCATAAATAAAAATTGATAACATAAATTATAAAACATAATTATTAAATAAAACAAATAAAAAAATATGTAAATAAAATGTATTAAGAATTATCACAATAATATGAGAACATTAGATTTGTTTTATGACCGTGGGTCACTTTTTGAGAGGTGATATATTTCAATTTTAGACATAAAATACACACACTTGGTCATACTATCCACACCATGAATCTCCTTAACATGAGGTTTATTAAGACATATCATAAATGAATCATTGGACACTATAGAAAACAACACCATAATCTGATCATGTTAACTCAATTTTATGTAAGTTATGTGTATTATGAACTAAAATGACATTTTAAAACTGAAAACTAATTATTCAGTTATACCGATCACATCAAATGTCAGATTCAAATGTGGTTGATTTGTTCACATCACAAATTAATCATAGACCACTGTCTATATGTAGGAAGACAATTTGAAAATGTTTTATTGATTTCAAGTATGTGATATGTTTTTTGATCTAAAATGAAACTTTGGATCAATAAACAAATATTATATTTATTTCGGTCATAATGCATACTAGAATGATGTGTGATTAATTATTACGTGCAACCAATGAATTATCAATCATTATATTAAAGTATCACAAAAATTAGATAATTTTTTTGTACTTTTGTGTATGTGAAATGCATTTGGAATATAAATGTCACCTCTAAGTTAAAATCACAAAATTTCAGAAGTACAAGTCACACAGTGCATTGGATTAACAAGAGGATAATTTCAACACATTGTAAATGAATTAGAATTTTTTTTCCAAAATAATCATGAAAATATAATCCAAATTGTCATTGCACATACTAATATCATTATAAAATTATATTTTTATATTATTTTATCTTAATGTGGGGTATTTTTTTCTTTCAGGGATTTTCATGAAAAACCATAATGAATTTAAACCTTATCATTCTGTGTATGGTTTATTTTTAACTGTGTGACAACCCTTCACCTATAGTATTTTTAGTTTATTTTGTTCAATGGAGAATTTTTCTATATGGGGAACTCATGGTTTAGACCAAACCGCTCAAGTTCTATGGGAAACAATAAAGGCCCCTTTTCTGCTTATAGTCCTATCATCAAGGGTGCACATATATAGAGGAAACAATGTGACAAGTTTATATTATTTAAGAGTGTGTTTTGAATTGTTGGAAAAATGTTTTTTGAATTACGAAAATTATATAAGGAAAATGGTGTGAGGCATATTGTCTTTGAAAATTACATTCTCAGGTTTTACGAACAGTATGAAAAACCATGCAGTCTACAAATATTTTATTAAAATGCGATCTTACGTATAATCCCCACTCTATTTTATAGGTTTCCTTTTAACTCTCAATCTATCACGTTTTAAATAATGTTGGGAAGACATGAGGACCTCCCGCCCTATACTCCTCATTCATTCTGGAGCACTTTTCCCTCAAATTTCTACCAGGTAATCCATTCTTTCTATTCAATTCCAATTAACATTTCTTCTCCTTCCCCACTTTCTAATCACTCAACTCCTCTATAGACCCTAACAATTGATTATGTTGCAATGAAGATTTTAGAGGATTCAAATAAATATACATTAGGATTTTAGGGATTATTGAGGGAACGCCCATTCTTGTTTGTCTGTTTTCTTCTAAAGGTGACATGTTTTAGATGGGTTTTGATGGAAACAGGGTAGTTATTTTATTTGAATTCCATTAGAATTCATGTTATAAATTTCATAAATTTTCTAAATTTATTCTAATGAAATTATATGTTTATAATAATATCCTTTTTGGATTGAATAATGTTTCTCAAATGGTTTAATAAATTGGTGTCGACTTGTAGCACACTAATGTTCAAAAAAATTAATAAGTTTCTCTTTTATGTAGGTTTAATGTATTTGGAAGATTTTTTTCTGAAATTACATTTCTAGATTGAATGTGTAATGTATTAAAAGGGTTTTTTATTAAAAATAATGTGGTTGGGCCTGTATTTAATTTTTTTAGGCCATTAGACCTCACTGGTGTTTAAAATAATTTAAAACAATAATTATGTAGCATGTTGGATTTCAAATGGACTTCTAATGGTGAAATGTTAAATGGGTTTTAAGGAATGTTGGGATTGAGTTATAGAATGACATGAAATCGAATTGCATTCCAAAACTCTTAAAAAAATCCTTTTTGAATGTTTTATATTATTCATTTCCAAAAAACATGTGAGACATTCCTTATGGCCACTAATAATTTATGTGTTCATTATGTCCTGAATTTCTGGAAGGATGTTTGGAATTTGATATATTTATTTTGATGTTGAAAAATGAATATGAAATGGGGGTGTGTCATGTAAGGTTATAGGTGGTGAGAAGAAGTTTATTTCCAATTCAATTTAATAGAATTATGTGATTACTTATTTTATTTCTCACATCTATTGATATGTCATGGGAATCCTAGGGGTTAGTAAATGACCAAGAGGAGTGAAAACATTATTCTATCCTATATCTAGATAGATTGTAAATCGGTAGATGAGTGTAACCGTATGGTCCCCACGGTTTCTTCATGAATTGTTTTTTTCTCCTGTTTAGATCATGATATATGACTCATTGGATGTTCCTAGTGATCCTAAGTTCATTATATGTCTGTTTTAGTGGATTCCATCACATAAAATTTTTGTATACCCGTAGATTATATTTTACACATGACACAAATACTCATTTCAATTTAAATTTTTTCCATTACTGATACATTGGTGACTAATTTTAATTTTATTTCACTATGAATGGTTTGTATTACTGTAAATTTTTTATAAAATAAGTTTGAATGTGTCATTTAAATGGAATGATTTTGATTTTTAATAAATTGGATTTAGGAAAAAGGTTTTAAATGAGTTCTTTTGTGAAAAGTTGAACTATTCCTATTTTTTTCGTCAAAATTTAATTTAAAAAAAAATTAATGATTATAAATGTCATATTTCCATTATTTGAAAATGAATAATGATAATGTTCATCCCTAATTGTGTTATTTGGTTATAAAGGGTGTTTTTTTGGGTACCATGTGTGTGTCATGTTATTGGATTTTAATCTATGAAGCACATGAAAGAACAATTTTTTATTCATATACTAAATAGATATTTATGAAAAATATTATGAATGGTGTTTTCCTAGAACATGGTGAAATCCTATGGCGAATATTTCAATCACAATCATCATAAGAAAATGTTCTAATGGTTTATATGAATCACTTATTTATTTTTATGGTTCCTAGTTTATTTTTCAATTTATACATTGTTCATTGGTCCATGGATAGATGTGTGGGTGTGGTGATTGATTAGTGATCAATAATGGTGGTGCATGATTTTTTTGGGATACACCTTCATTTTTGTATATTCGGTGTTTGTAACAGCCATTAATCTACGAAATATTATTATATTACTTATTCAATATATTTATTTTTCCAATATATTATTCTATAGATATTTATTGGTTATTCTATGTTTGGTAGGTCTATTTAATGTTTCCACTATATGATTATTTTATATTATTATTGACTATGAAAACATTACCAAAGAGAATTACTGATACCCAATCACTAGTTTCTAGAATGTGAGGACCTAGAATACACAATCCTTCAATTGAGGGTCAGGTCGAATTTTATTTTAGGTGGAAGCCTTAACCAGGTTTTTACATGTAATATTTTGAGTATGCGACTTATGTTTTGAAAACAAATATTACAATTAAATTGAATTTACTATTAGAAAAAGATTATAATAATAAATAATTAAAATTTTCTATAGGTTTTCTAACCATTGTTATATCATATACCAATAGTTTGATGTTTCATTTTATATTTTGGCATTGTTATAGAGAAATTAAAATTATTTTTGAGATAATCATTGTTATATGATGTTTATACCTGTGGTTCCAAAAAAATCATAAAGATCATGAGAAATACATATACCAACAGTTGGGGAACACCATTGGTATTGGTATTTTAAAAAAACCATGAGTAATGATCCCAACACCATTCAGTTATTCTTAAACAACTTTACCACTATTAAATAATCACTTTTATCAATGTAATTTATAAATATGTGTATATTTAAAAATAAATCAAAATTTTATGTATTTAATGTTATTTTAAAAATGAATTCAAACTAAATTTAGGCCCCAATACATGTTATTCTCTAAAATCATTTGTATAAGTCTATAACAGGGTTTTTTTATAACTATAGGTAGATGTACCCAAATTTTTTGGGAGCTATAAAAATTGTTCAAGAGAGCTGGTGATAAACGGTACCTATGTAGTACATATACCAATGATACTCCAAATCCATTGGTATAGGTGATACTCATAGGAATGGCTTTCCAAAAAAATTGTATAGGTCTGTTAGTAAAGGTTAACTCTCTAGTGGTGAACATCAATTTTTAGTCACATCGGTCACAATGCTTCTGAAAATGATTTGTGGTTAATTTTTACATGTGAAAAAAATAAACTATTGACCATTGAATTATATAATAATGACAAACAAAATTGATTTTCTATGGTTTAATGCTCATCCTGAACTAAAATATATGTCACTTTTGATTTAAAAATATACAATTTTTTTCATACTAACAACATTATGCATGAAATTGATCTATGATTAATTCCTACAAATCAAAAATTCATAATGGGGTTTTATCCTAATATAGTATAAAAATATTACCATGTTCACTCATTTTTATTTATGTGCCACATTTATTCGGCTAAAATTTCACATTTAACCTAAAAAAAATTCTATTATACTAGTCACACAGTGAATCAAATTGATATTTGTGTAATTCATACAGGTCACAAATTAATTATACCCATTTTCCTAAAGTATAATGACAATCCAAGCATTTATTCTTTGTTTTCAGTGTGTAAGAGTGATTTTCAACCAAAATATTTCACTTTTAAATTAAAAAACATGTACTTTTGTTCACACCATCTACACCATGGATTGGATTAATGTGATGTAAATTCATTCATACAAAAAAATTAATTATGGATCACTTCATTAATGTATCACATGATCTGAGTGTGGTTGCTCAGTTTTGAGTTTGTGACAAGAATTTTAAACTAAAATACCAATTTTAAGAAAAGTTACATGCTTTTAGTCATACCGAACACACCATATATAAAATTGATACATCCTTAATCCGTACACGTCAAAAAATTAATTAATGAAATGAAATGAATCATTTAAATGAAAAACACACAATTTCCATCATACTATCCACATAGTCTATCAGATTTATGTGAGGTAAATTTATATATATCAAAAATGATTCATGAATTGTTTTTATTAATCATTATGATTGTCCAATTGTGTATTTTTAGTGTGTGAAGTGTGTTTTGAAATAAAATGTCACTTTTAAATTGAAAAAAAAATTTATAAACATACCAGTCTCAATATTCATTATATTGATGTGATATAAATTATTATACATAAAAAATGAATAATTTATTTTTCCCAAAATTATGATAATAATAATTGAGTTTCTTCGTAGTTCTAAGTTTGTGAAATGTGTTTTCAAATAAAATAGCTCTTTTAAACTAAAAACAGACAATTTTCATCATATTGGTCACATATAATATCATGTTTATATGTTTTAAATTCCCATATGATTGAAATAATTTTTCAAATCTCGGGTCTGGTACACTAAATAGTTTCCAAACTTAAGTTCCACTTTGACTCAAGTGAACCTCCTAGTAATCATGAGGGTACTAACTAGCAGTGATGGAATTATGGTGGTGTAGTTGGGAGAGTACACCCTCTATAATAGAAATAAACAATGGAGGAGTATAATAATATTAAATAAATAGTTAAAGTCAAATTTATCTCTGACATATAGTAATAAAGTGTATTCATGTGAATTCCAAATAAATACCCAAACATGAACGTGATATATCAAAAATAAAATTAATCAAATTAGAATTGGTAATGAATATAAGTAGGATATACTAAAAATGGTAATTAAATGATAAAAGATCAAAATCATGAGAATAACTCGAGTATATGCTCATCTCATAGTTCAATGTCAATTACAAACCTAGTGGATATAATGGAAATTATGTAAAAGTCATGTCCTAATCAAACATCAAGAGATCATTATGAGTAATAATCATTAGACCAAAAAGGGTGTTGGTAAATAAAATATGGACACCCCCAATAGTGTTGAACATAACATATTCCGTGACTATAACATGTAACTGTGTGACCATATAATAAATAAAGGTAGTAAAAATGTTGAATAGATAACAATGATGATCCCAGGTTCCAAATGGGACACTTCATCACTAGTAAATGATTATAACTAATATAGTATGTCTCTGATCATAATAATAGTTAATTATATATTGTATTCATGGATTTAACCCCATGTTTCCATGTGTAAAACTTGTCTAGTGGGACCAAAATAGAAAACAAGGAATCTATATAAAATTGTGATAATATGAGGATATATTTTCTTAATAAAATAAAAGATTTAATAATATTTGGTCATATAAAAAATAAATCAAGAATAATAAAATATCATTCGACCTAAGAGCCTATTAATGTAATTTCATATTGAAATATTTGTACCACTCAAGGCATACAATTTTCACATTGATCATATGATCCCATCCAATGAAACCCATATGAGGAACCCATGTATCTTTCATGGTGTAATATAATCATAGTTAACTAATGTTACAATAAAAATAATTTCATATAAGGAACCCAAATATCACCAAAGGAGTATCATCACTCATTTGACATGTGATCCCATCCAACGTATTTTCTATTAAAAATACAACTATCACTCAAGGCTCAATATAGTTTCATTTAATATCTGAGACCATTTGAGGTAGACCATATCAAGATTCTATATATCCTTCAAGGATTAATATCATAATTAATTCCATTACATTTCCAAATTAAACATGATACATGGTCATATCCATGCTAATTTCCAATTATTATTGTTCAATTCACATCATCAATTAAAATTTCATTCGATTAATCTAATCAATTACACGTGATAATATTATATGTATGTGTACATGTTGATATAGTTCATCATGATACATTTCATTACTAAATCACCTTTTAAGAGGTAATAATGGTCATGTAATATTAATAATCCATTAAAATATTCATTTATTTAATTTTAGTTAATTTCATCTAGGAAAAAATATAAATACACTTAATTGTAGTTGGGGTTGAATTTACATATATAATGTGTAAATTAATTCTATTGAACATAAAAAAGGGGTGGAACTCGTTGAGGAAAATTACCTTTCCCAATATCAATGTATTAGAAACGTATATCAAAAATGGTCTAACTAATTAAATCAAGGGATTTCACATTTTAAGACTACTGTGTAGAATGTTTGACATGAGAAAAAATCACTCATTTTATAAATGACAAGAATTTGTAGGAAAATCATGTAGAACTGAATTTTCATGTTAAGGATGCTTCACTCATCCATTATTTGGATTCGATTCAATCTTGAAAAATCAAATATCATAAGAACAGATACATTCTCTATAAATATGGCATATAATCTAATAAGTAATCAACATCCAATAATGAAATATAAATGCAGAAAAGAAGAATGATGAATCATAGAATATCTAAGAGTGATCGTATGAGAATAAACTTGTAATATTACAAGTCAAAAGAAAGGAGAACCATTAAAGAAAGGGAGGATTCTAAAGGAAGAGCATGAACAACTACATGTAATGGGTGAAATGAGGGAAATAAGGGTGGTGGAAAATATAAAATAGGGTGGGTAAAATTTTAATTTCTAGCCCCATAATGAGCCACCTAGTTTGACCACATGGTTTGGAATTGTATGCAAAAACCATGTGGTTCAACAACTCAAATTGACACCCCCATGCAGATTTGTGTAACTCAATTAGAAAAACCATGCATTAATCGTGTGATTACTTCTTTTATTCCTAACCATGTCACATGCTTTACTAGGTCCCTCACTAACAATACACATACAATACGCCCTGATCTATTCATACTGAAACGACCATCTCAAATATTGACTCTCCTAGAACTCATAAGAACTCATAAGACACCAACATGTACTTAAAACCCATCTAAAGATGCCACTTTTAGGGGTTCCAAATATATAAATTACATTCAAAAAAAGAATTTACAATTTTTATAGACTTCCAAAGTTAAAATTAAACACCCCTTCTAAATTCTAAACATGTAAAAAGAATGAGAAATTTTATCCTCCCAAACATAGAACATATCAACCCTGTGAATTATTTGTAAAAAGTAAAAACCTTACCCAAACTACATATGTTGGGAATTTCTTCTCAATGACCATGTAACTTTTCCAAACACCCAAAATACCTCCATGATTCATTTTAAGCATATGGTTCCTGAACCACAAAAACCTAATCCATCACTCTTAACTTGTAATGAAAAAAATATGATTCTTACATGATATCGTCTATCACGAGACATGATCACGCTATCATCCCTTTTCCTCAACCAAACTATGGTGTTCCCAACCATAGGTTCTATTCTTAAACAAACAATTTTTATAGATGGTGATCCCACCTTAAGAATTTTTAAATGAATCAAGAACTCAAAATCACAATTATGTCCTTGATATATTTAATTATTTACACTGAGGACACTACCCTTTGTCCTAGATTTCATCAAATAGGTTGAACTCCCACTGACGAAGCTCATAATGGTTGCACAAAATTTTCCATGATGATCCATGAATGAACATTAATTTTAACATGTCTTAACCCAAAAGTATGATAAATTTGACTCCATAATAATCACATCCAACAAAATAATCTCCATGTGAATCCCATCATGTTGAATACTTATTAAAACAAATAGATTAAAAAGATGTCACATCACCATTCTCGATTTTAATGGAAATTTATCCAATGGTGCGTTGAGAGTATTCTTAAGATGATCATCGAAGAATAAACCTGAATTCAGTAATTTATTTGGAATAACCATTCCATTTTCAAAGTATCGTCATGATATAATAATAGAATTAAAAAATTATTGAACCAACATCCATGAATTATGACAATCTACCCATGGTTTATTGCCCACATTTGGACTCCACCCTAGTCTACATCCAAATTTTACATAGAATTTCCCATGAAACCTAGTTGTGCATTCTTCCGTTCATTTAATGAATTCAATGATATAGAATAGCCACCACACAACTGGAATCAATGATCCATGACCCTACCAACATGCAGGTCACCCATCTAGGTCCGACATCCCACAACCCACATTAGGAGCATCTTTTTCATCACAATGGTGAAATGATTTAACTAATTACAACAACCCATGGCATGTCTATCCACATAAATAAGGACGGGCATGGATAAGAACCCAATCATTCATGAGTAAAATATATAACATCACCCATAACTCATTACATCATTTGATAAATGGTTCATATGAATTTCACTGAAATTTCATGTTACAGTGATGGCCACCACCCTTAAATGACCATTGGTGTACTATACACCATTTTGATGAAATAAATCATTCCTCAAGAAAAATTTATAAATAGACCCATTATCAAACCAATATAGAATACCTAGGTAGCTTAGAGTTTATTTTATGCTCTCTCAACATAATCATGATGATGTCGAGATATTGGTCATGATCATCTATAAATTAAGAGTACATCAAGGATCTATTGTCAGTCTTGTATCACTCCCTTGAACCATTCACACATCAAAAAGGATTTAATTTTATTTATCTATATGTCACTGAATTTTCAAAGAGGTGAAAATAAATTTAATACAATTGAATACTTTTATAATATGAAAATAAATTTTTCAATAGGATGTGTATTGGTTTGAGATATTTTGGGGATCATTCAGAGCCCAAATATCTGACATTTGGAGATATATATTTGGTCGCATGGTTAGCACACGATTAGTGATAACCGTGTGACTCAACAGTTCGGTGTGCTCTAGTGCACTATAAGAGATGTATGGTTTTTCCTAAATGTGAATCATAGTCTCAAGACCATGAGAGTGTTTTAGGAATTGTGTGAGGGGTGAGTTTCATGATATTTCCACAGTTAGAAAAAATCATGCACCCAGCCAATTTGTGGGGTGTCTTGGAAGAGTATTGGGTGCATGGTTGGTGCAAGAATTGAAGAACCATGTGGCCAAACCAGGGGACCACTAATGTTTTGAAAAAAATACCCATTTTACCCTTAATTTATTTTAAATCACCCTCTTTATATTCCACATTTATCATGCAGAATAGCCCCTCCAATATAACGATCCTCTTCTAGGGAACACCATAGGATTTGATGCCATTATGTTTTCCAATCCCCATATGCTTTTCTATCAGTTGGATTAGATAGGTAGCAGTGACATCTCCACTCCTATTTCTTCCATATGAAAATTATCTCTACATCTTATGCACTATATTTGTGTGAGCTAATCTACCCTATTTTAAAGGAATTTTCTAATTTTGAGGTTTTCATCCATAATTGATTGATTTGTATGCAAAAAACGGACACACCCTAGGACATCACAGCTATTTATAAACCATTACAGTATGTTGAGTCATGATTGACTGACATTCATGTTTTGTGGAATTATTATTATTGATGTAATTATTATGGACATATTTTTCCCTAGGATGAGTATGTAGCATTAAATAATGGTAATGGTGGCATATCTAACTAAACTAAGATATCTATTAAAATAAAAAGAGTGTAAACAAAAATGAAACCGAATTTTAAATCATGTTGATTATGATAAATAATAATTCGAATAGCAATGTAATGTGTTTTTTACTCAATACTGTGTAATTTAAACACCATATACCAAAACCCATATGGTGTTCTATGATACCATGACCTTTACCTTACCATATCATTGACCTTGACTGTGACCATACTCGTGTGGGGTTTGTTGTGGATCCTATGACCCTTCTTATATCCTATACATATATTTCACAACAGAAAATATGTTGTTATCATTTATAGGGAAACGTTTTTATATATGATTTTATATTATCAGGCATCATATTAATAGTTAAATATATTATTCGGCCTATGTTTAGACATTTTAGATCTATGACACCATGATATCCTCAGTTCATTTTATAGGAATGTTTCAATGACCATGATCTATAGGTGGTGGGCACTGGTCCCTTATGATTTCCTTCTTTGTAAAACTAGAGGAAACTCTTGATCTTCCTCCACTAGGAATCTATTTTCAGTTTTAAGATAGAATATTTAAATTAATGGTGTTATATAGGTAGCTTCACGACCTACTCGACTATGGAATAGTTAATGCAAGAATTCCAGTAGCAACATCCTACCCCAATCTTAGGGGGTGCGGGTCCTCAGGATAGTGAGTAATGGTTAGAGTCTATGTTGTCTATCTTGAAGAAATTAGAGACACCTCTAGTGTGGACGATAAATCATGACACCAATAAGACTTTTGAATTAACCATGCATTGGTGGTATTTTATCTCTTATTTTAAAAGTCATTCGGGCATGGTGTGGGTAGACTTCAAAATAATCTTGTATTACTACTTCATTCCATATACACTGAGTGTGGACCCTAGATGGTATTTTATACTCCATCAATAGGGTTCTATTTACATGATGGGGTATTTATCATGTTTCACAAAGCTTCAGTGTTTTATGATGACACTAACTAGTGATGAGTTAATAACTACAATACAGATTGAGGGTGGTCTTGTGTACTTCATCCCATCATTGGTTAATTTATTTCAGTTGACCATTATTTCAGATATACAGAATCAATCCCTCATCAATGTGAAACCCTAGAGGGAATTTGGAAATGTGATCCAAGTGGGTTTATCATCGAGAAAGGGATATGGTTCTTCTAGAGATTGGAATCATCATATCATGGTTGATTGTGGGGGAAGCACGATCCAAATGACACACACCAATAGTGATGTGTTGTGTCACAAGTGTGGTATCATAGTCATTATGAAGCTGCAATGTATGATGAAACCCAACTGAGTATCAATAATTTAGTATGATAGTTCACCATCAATGATTCTACCAAATCATTCCTCTATTACTTAGCGATAAGGGATCTATATCGACACCTCATTTAGGTACATGATCAGTAGCTCCACACTAGGTTGGGAGCTGGTGTACTACTGGACAATCAGGATAAAGAGGTGGTCGTGGCCATGGAACATATACCTCATAGGTTTAGCATTAAAAATAAGGTTGTTCAGGAAGAATCATAGGGATATGGATCATGAAGTATCTATAGAATGAATCCTGCTCTTGTGGAGCAATTTTTAGGGCTTCAACAGTTTTAGGTACTATTCTAGTGGAGTCTAATCTAGTTTCAACATTATTTGATAGTGTAAAATCACACTTTTTTTCAATTGAGGAAATGTGGAGTTCCTTGGGATGGGAATATCATAATATTTTGGTGTTATGACCATAGATTCTCTTCTAGGAGAATGATCATATAGTATATACCAGTGCAAGATTTTCCCACTTATGGTAGGCGAATATCTATTCATTTGGATTTTTTCCTTCCTTGATATGACATGCTTCAATTTTATTCTAGGGAATGAATTTTTTGTTCCATACAATTCCCAAGTACATTTATATCACTATAAGGATTCTTTTACTATACCCTAGAAAAGTGCATATATTCATATGGGTGAATAGGATGTCCATGAAAGTTATGATGGACCAGAGCATTGTGGAATGTGTGGAGTGACAGCCCAGATGCCTAGTCTCATTATTAGCGATCATGGAATGTAGTGTATAGAATTACCTCATGTGGTGGATCATTTGAGGGATTTTTCCACTGATTAATTATATTGGTTAGATCCTATGAGATTGGTAGAATTAACCATTGAGATAATACCAGAGGTGGAACTAGTGTCCTTTAATCCATATAATGGGGGACCCATATAGATACATGAACTGAATAAGTAGTTGGAAGTCTTAGTAGAAAAGGTGTTTACGTGACCCGGTACATCTCCAAGGTATTCACTAACACTTTTAACCAAGAAGGCAGGTGTTACCCTCCAATTTTTTGTGGATGATCATTAGTTTAAACATTTTATAGTAAATAAATTTTAACAATTATTTAATATTGAGGATAACTTCCACAATATCCAAGGAGTAACAATTTTATCTATGATCAATTTGATGTCAAGCTACCATCAGGTGCCTGTGTGAATTTTTGAAATTCCCTATATTATATTTTGGAGATGATATAAATTTTACAATTACAATGTTATTTCTCATGCCGTTAGAAATTCACCAATAGTTCTTAAGTCCATTATGAATTTAGTTTTCCACCCATATTTGGATTCATTAATTGTAGTATTCATGGATGATATCTTGATGTATTATTATACACATAATTTCCATTCTAATAATCTTGATATCATGAAAAATTTACAAATATGGTGTCAAATTTATGATAAGATCACCAAATTGAACATTTGGACGGATAAAGTACACTTCTTGGATGATATAATTTAATAGGTTGGAGTATCCACTAACAAAGAGAAGTCGAGTTCCATGGTATCATAGGAGAATCCCAAAAATTTAATTGATATATGATGGTCAATAAGAATGAATAGCTACTACAGACATTTCATTCAAGTCATATCACTCCTAGAAACAAAAATCACATAATTTATAAAAAACGGTGCTAATTTTTGTAACTCCCCAAACCTTGTTAACCAGTGTGGGTGTATTGTTACATAACATTTGCATTATAACAAGAGATCAAGTCTCTAATGACCAATTAGTTTAGTATCCTTGGAAGTACTAGAAAAGTACATAATTTTTACATTACATTATGGAATTGAAAAACAACAACATTGGGTCCCATTTAACAACCACATATCCCTATGTATATTCATATAGGTTTATCATAATATACTTCTTAAAATACTGAGAAAATAAAAATTATGAATGGGGAGCGCTCAGATGCTCACCAGGGATGACAATATAAAAGAAATTGTCAAAAATAAGAATAATCATCTAAGGAAAAGTATGAGACTAAAAAAAGCATTTTAAACATAAACATCAGCATAATATGGAAATTATAAATAAAATATTTTAATTTACTTATTCCCATGGATATTATATTAGTCGAATAATAACATGTAATATCAATATCTAATCTCATAATGATGGAATGCGTAATTCCAGACATCATAACCACATAATCAAGGCGTCGTGCCAAGAATAAAAATAATGATTTGTTTATGGATTTATGACAAAACACTAATTTTTATCATCAGACCTTTTTATGCATTGACAAGCAATAGTAGGCTCCCCCCGTCACATACTATTTCCAATTCATTATTCATATGAAAATGATGAAACATAACATAAGCATTCATATTAAAAATTTCATACAAAATGTAAATACATTAACAATAAATATTGAATGGTATAAAAATATCACATTCAAAGAGAAACATATCAAAAACCCATAAATACAATATTAATGATTTTATCAGAATAAATCAACAACAAATAAATGTAAAATCCTTCAAAGGATGTTGTCATAGATGAAAATAGAAATATCTATTTCAAATTTGAAATCAATATAATGAAAAAATTTATTTTTAAAATATTTTTATATGTTTTTAAGGGAATTTTATAAGGAGTTATATCCATGTAAAATTGCCACACCCATCGTATAAGTAAAAAACATTCTTAGATTAATTTGTCGAAAAGGTCATAAAGTACATTGTTAGGAAAACGATGAAAATAATCCTTTGAAAATATTTAATAAAAAGTCAATCAAGGGTATAAATTATGATTAAAACATAGTATATTAAATAATTTTTTTAAATAAATTTTTAATAAAAATAAATGTGGAGGATACAGAGGTCCCAGTAGTTACTTACGTATTAACAACCTTGAATAATAAAGATATTGTAAAATTAACCCTTTCTGATTTGTTGACCTAAGTAACATACACCCCATGAAAGATGGATCATTAAATAAAGATGTAAATAAAAATAAATTAATGTAAATTACACAATTATTAAAATAATGGGATATATATAAACAACAAAAAATGGAATAGTGGACAATAAAGCATGAATCTCATGGGAATAAAAATTTAGATGAAAACCCCTTACCTAATGTATGACTTGACCCTTTCCTATTTAATTTCATGAATAATAAAGTTAGGATAATTTATAATTTCTTAAGAACATTTTTAGTTTTTATTATGCCTTTTATATCACTTATTATCTTTATATAACAATTATTTCAGTTCATATCGGAAATTTTGTCGATGTTTGGAACTTGAGTTAAAAATGATCAAGTTATAATTATAAATTTTCCATGTTGTCGAAATTACATTATATTTATAATTATATTCCTGATTTATATATCATATATATGATATATATCCTGTATATGTGTAATTATAATAGTAATGATCATTTGGATATATGAAAATGAAATGCATCCTTTATGGAGACGGTAAGCCATACGTACGCATGAACGCTAATTCAATTACATTTTTTAATTTTAAATGGAATGAAAACCATATGATACATAGATATATTTTTATTAAAGTATAATATCATATTTTATATATGTTAAATAATTTCATTAACTCCATCCTTCATAAGTTCCATGTATGGTATGAACGAGTCATATCACTTTGAGGGGGCGGTAGTTCACACTTTCTCAAATTAAAGTATCATATTTATCAATTATAGAAACCATAAAGGTATCATATAAATGAAAAATAAATAATCATGATGAAAACATAAATATTATATATATCATATATAAATAGGTTCAATCATAATGGCCACCATAAGAGGTTGTAGTAGGAGATTGAACCATCATCGTTTCATGAGGCATTAGGTCACCATCCACAGAAACATTATGTTCTTAACCATTAGATGGAGGTGTGTGTAAGTGTAGTTATAATAAATCTCATAAAAATAACCTAGTATATTTAATGTACAATTTTTTTATAATATATATGAATATAGAGTTTTTAGGGGGTTGGAGAAGTAAAATAAAAAAATGAGCTTAAGAGAAGTCATTACATTTATATCAGGTAACTCCCTTTGGATTGAACCAAAAGTCTTCCTTGAATTACTTTCTGCGTAATGTAAGGCATAAAGGTGGATTAGAGGGATGTAGGAAGATACAGTGGGATGTTTTTGGACTAGTAAATGGTCTTGAGAGGTGTGAGTAATGGGTTAGAGGTGTTGGCTGTTTATAAAGGAGGGGAGGGGGTCTTTATGAATGATTATAAATATTATTTTATTATAAACTGATTTTCTGTTTCAAAAGGTCTAAAACTCATTAAATTATAATAAAGGATGACTCTTGTTAAAAATAAAACCATAAAATAACAATTGGTTAGGATTTTTATAGTTTTTAAATTTTATAATCTCATTTATTTAAATCATTCATTAATAAGGTAATCACTGCATCGTCATTGTGTCATAAATAATTTTTTCAATTTTGATGTAAAAAAAATATAAATAAAAAAATTATGTTTGAAATACTTTTAGAATTCTAATGAATAATTATAGTATAAGAGTTAACATATATAACCCAATGTATAAATTTATTTACTAAAATATATATGTTTATGTCATTTTTGTCTTTACTTTAAATTAATTAATATAGAGTTTAATTATAACTTCCAAGTTGCTCCATGGGGTCCCAAAATCAAAACATGGAGGACATTAGTGGAAATTTTATCTACCAATAGGAATATTATATGTGTTCAGGTAATTAAATATTATAATAATAATATTTGTTTACCCTTATTTACCAGATATACACTTTAACCATGGTAAATAAAATATTTACTGAAGTAATATTCCTAATGTGTAAAAATAAAAGTTACCTTTTTACAAAATTTGGACCTCTTCATTCAAAATATGGAATTAATTTTTCCATATTCAAAACACAAAATTGGTAGAAATTAATTTAAAATTAATTCCCGTTGTCAAAAAAAATGTGTTATTAAGAAATAATAATTATCAAAAGATTGACACTTGCTTATGTCCAATTTCAATGTTAAATTGATTCCAATGACCAAAATTAGATTAAATGGTAAGAATTTAATCTCATTATACATTAAAAAAACTCAAATGATTAATTTATCATAATAAATTATTTTTATTAAAAAATTAATTTTCAAATACAATATAGTATTTTCACTATTCATCAAAATAAGAAAGTTATTAAAAAGGTATCAAAAATATAACCAAACTATATATTTTATGTCCCTATTCAATAGAAGAATTAAATTTAACTATAAATAATATATAAAAGTGTGAAATATTGGATTTGAAAAGGGTTCTCCATTAAAAGGCTGAAAATCACCATTTTTTGAAAAATACTTCTTTTATCTGAAAAATTGAATTTGTCTTTATATTATGTATTTGAAACTAAAATTTTGAATGTAAAAATTATATAGGATATATATTAAATTAATTAATTTTTTTATAATATTCATAACCTCTTTTCGAACAGCTAGTTTTGGAGGTCGTGGTGCGCTCGAACTCGGTGTATCATGTGGTTCATGCTATTGAATTACTTTAAAGAGATAATGTACTATGAAATTGTGGGGTGTGAAATTCTCCCCTCCTTCAAATATTTTTCCCCAAAATTCATACTCAAAAACCAAAAAAATTGGTTTGACAATTCAAAAAATCATTGTTGAATTCCCACATTGGAAAAAGAGTCAATAAAATTATCACTTTTAAAGATTGAAAGAGAAGTAGAAAGGTCACCTGAGATAACCCATACTAGGATTCCATGTAGGAAAAAATGTATATGGGAGAGAAACAATACATCATGTTCTGATGGATGTTGTTTTAAAACATGACTTGGAGAATTTTTATAACAAGAAAACCAAAAACTTGTGATTGGTTAAATGGTCTTTGATCCCCCAGAAGGAAAAGAAAATGGAGAACGTTTTTTTAGGTTCCCTCTCATAGTGTTGGAGAGTTTATTTATGAGGATTACTAATAACAAATGGAAATATACTTACATTTATGGTATTGTTTCATCCATTAAAAATATTCTACCAAAAACAAATCGTTTCTCCAAAAATTTAATATTCAGGATGAAAATTTAACACGTGAAGCGCTAGAATCAACTTATAGAGAATCACCAAATCCATAAAAGCTAAACTATATATTTCTTTTGTCATTAGACATTACCCAAAACCAAAATGGTTAGTAAATTATTAGATAATCCCTAAAAAGGATAATACTTTATAATAAATAAATGCTACTCTTAATCTCTAAAATTCGACAAACAATACCCAAATTTCAACTAAGGCCATTAAAAAAATAAAAAAATTGTCCTTAAAATCGTAATGTTAATCCAAAATACATTTGAAACACATAATTCAGAAGTATTTGATCATATAGTCTTACACGACAAATCGTTTCATTTATCTCCAAATAATATAGACTACTCTTAAAGTGACACATTTAAAGGTAATTAAACTAATCACATATTCCCTATGATAGGTTAATCATTTCCATAAATAACAAAAATCACTATAATTCCACAATAAAAACATACATTTCTAAAAAATAAAAATCCACAATTACACCTCAAATAAAATCCCATAGTAATCTATTTTCCATAGGCATATAATGATCCCAAAATGATCGAATGACTTCCAAAATAAAATTTATCACTTAATCACCAAATCATTTTCCTATACTATGGATAAATCATAAGTTCCAGAAATCAATATATTCATGATCATTTAAATATTGTAACTAAAAAAGAATTAGTCATACTAATTAAGGAATTCATGGAGTCCAGTGGTAGGAGATAAATCTCAGTTGCACTTTGTTTGTGGGATCGATTCCCACAGCATTGTATGATGTGACAGGTTTTCACACAATCTTCATGTTTTCCTTTCTCGAAAACTATATAATATTAAAACATTCCAAAAAATGAGATAAATTCCCCAAAAATATTAACATCATATTTTAACCACAAATGCTATCTCATACCTTGAATTTTCTTCCCAGAAAGTAATAACCTGTAATAGACTCAAAATCAAGGATCATATAAACGTAAATGGTTCATTATAACTATATCCACAAAAGAAAAGATAATTATTCCTGAAATAGCATTCTCACATAATAATCAACAGCTTTACACATATAAGAGAAAAGTATTCCATTGTAATCCCAACAACAATGAATATTAATACTTTTAAAAATTTCTCCATTCATTTATTTTCACATAGGTTCTTCCTTCACTTAGAGGTTATCCTATAGAATAGGATATTGAATAAGGTGATGCCCAGGTCCCCTACATTTATGTAAACTGTGTGCAAATGGACTCTTATGATCATTTTTTTCATCCATATACTCTTCTTTTTTTAATGACACTTATTTACATAATGTACTTATTTCCCACACATAAATCATTCCATTGTTCCATTGAGACACTTTCCTGAGTGTCTCCTTACACATTTCTGGCAATATGGAAACTGAACATTCTTTTCTCCAATGTCTCCATTAATAAAGCGCTTATTATTCTCTGCTTTCTCTTCTTTCTGTAGTTTAGGACTTGGTTATGGTATATTTTGTTGATAATATATTTGTAAAACTTATTTGGCATGAACACCATATCTTTTACTCCAATCAACATTTCATTTCATTGCTTATTTGCACCACCGTTCCCACCTTGTATGGCAGGTTCAATGATAATATGACTTCATATGAATCAAACCATTAACTAAAACAAAAAATCATAGTGTGAGTAATAATAGTAACAAAATAATTTAAAGAAAATCATTACACATTATTTTAAACCTAAAACACCATTAGGTTAACCAAGTCTGTTTATTCTCATATTATATCAATGTCCTTCAAATTGGAATGTTACAAAAATTTGAATAATCCTAGGAAAATTTCATAGGAGTGTTGTAACCAAGATTGCGTCAAGACCCCTTTTCATGTACTAGGATACCCTGGGTCATGCCCAAAAAACATTTTCAGAGTTTTCACGCCTATGTAAATATGTTCCAGAGCTACCTCTACCTGCTCGTATTCAGAAAATGATATATTTTCTTGGAAAACCTACATAATATTTACACTTATTTTTTTAGGATGTTCTTATATTCTAATCCGAAATGATTATCTTAGGGTAATGTTCTCTAGTCATAGTTTTCAAAATCTAGTTTCCAAGGATTGTTCTAAACTTCCTCTCATACCAACTATAATGCCCCAAACCTAGTTACCCAGAGTCAGTGCATTATTACATGACATTTTCATGATCACAAGAGACCTAGTCTCAAACTAATGATTAGATTAGTAGCCTTGGTAGTACTAGATACATACATAAGTATTACATTACATCATGAAATGTAAAAATAACAACATTGTGTCACCTTCAAACACACTCATATCCCGTATCTTATTCCAACATGTTAATCGTAATATACTTTTTTCGCATCATGGAAATATAAAACATAAGAACGGGGGGAGATCAGATACTTAGTAGGGATACCAATATATAGGAAATTTTCATAAATAATCATAAACATTTGAGTCAATGTATAAGACTAAAACACAATAATTTTAAACTTAAAATTACTCATAATATGGAAAAGATAAATAAAATAATGTCTTTTAATTATTCAAATAGATATTATACTAGTCGAACAATGAAATTAATATCAATAGCTAATCTCATAATGATGGAATGTAAAATGCCAAACATCATAACCATATAGTCAATTCCTCGTTTCAAGAATAAAAATAATGATTTGGTCAAGACCTTGTTCCATGACACTAGTTTGTCTCATGTGACCTACCAATGCATCGAGGATCTATAACAGGCTTGACCAGTCACTTACTAAGTCCAATGAATTCATCATATGAAAATAGTAAAACACAATATAAACATTCATATTAAAACTAGCATACGAAATGAAAATACAATAACCATAAATCATGAATTGTATAAAAATATAACAATTCACTTTCAAACATATCAGAAAACCTTCAATACAATATGGAAGTGTTTATCATAACAAATCAACTTCAAATAATTGTAAGATCCATCAAAGGATTTTGACATAGAAGAAATAAAAAATATTGGAGAGAAATAGGTATTTATATTTTTTAATCATTATAATGAAAAAATTAATTTTTAAAATATTATTATATTCTTGAAATCCAAGCTTCAAAGGTGTTATAACGGTGGAAAATAGTCACACCCACATTGTAATTTAAAAACATTCCTACCTTAATTTGTCGAAAAGGTCATAAAGTACCTTGTTTGGAAAATGCCGGAAAGATTATTTTTAAAAAAAATTATGAAAAGTAATTCAAGGTAATAAGTTACATTAAAACATAGTATAATAAATAATATTTTGAAATAAAATTTTAATAAAAACAGATGTGGATGATAAAGAAGACCCAATATATACTTATTTATTAGCAACCTTGAATCATAATGAAATTGTAAAATTAACCCTTATAGATTTGGTAACATAAGAAACATAGAACCCTAGAATGAAGGATCATACAATGAAGATGTAAATAAAAATAAATTAAAGTACATTAAACAATGAATAAAATCATGGTCAGTATATAAACCCCAAAAAATGTAATTGTGAAATATATAGAATGAATCTCACGTGAATAAAAAGTGTGATGGAAACCCCTTACCTCATGTCTGACTTGAACCGTTCATTATTTAATATCCTGAATAATAAAAATAAGTTAATTTATACTTTCTTAAGAATAATTTTCATGTTTATTATTCCTTTTATATCACTTATTACATTGATATAAAAATTATTGGAGTTCATATCTGACATTTTGTCAATGTTTGGAACTTGAGTTAAAATTGAACATGTCATAATTATAAATTGTTCATGTGGTCGAAATTCAAATATATATATAATTATATTCATGATTTATATATCATATATATAATATAAATCTATTATATATGTATTTATAATAGTCCATAACATTTTTATATATGAAAATGAAATGAACTGTTAATGGAGATGGTAAGCCGTATGTACAAATGAATGTAACTTCCATTTCATTTTTTTCATTTTAAAAGGATTTGAAATCAAAGTACAAATAAGTATATTATTATTCCAGTATACTATCATATTTTATATATGTTACATTTTTTCATTAGCACCATCCTTCATACGTTCTATGAATTGTATGAATGAGTCATATCACTTTAAGGGGGTGGTTTTCCGCACTTTCTCAAATGAAAGTGATGTATTCACTCATTATGGAAACCATAAAGGTATGATATAAATGAAAAAACAAAAGCATAGAGAAAACCTAAACATTATATATATCATATTTAAATAAGTTTTATCCTAATGGTCATCATAAGATGTGGTAGTAGGAGATTGAACAATCATAATTTCGTGAGGCAGTAGTTCTCCATCCACAGAAACATTTTGTTCTATGCCCATTAGATAGAGGTGTGTGTATGTTTAGTTCTAATAATTCTCATAAAAATACCCTAGTATATTTACCATACTGTTTTTATTATAAAAGAATGTAATAAAGAGAGTTTAGGGGGATTTATAAGTAATATAAAAGAAGAGAACATAAGAGATGATGCTACCATTAAATTGGGTACCTCCCTTTGGTTTGAACTAAAAGGATTCCTTGAAGTGTCTTATGGATAATTTAAGGAATATAGGAGTAGGGGAGGCTTGTAGGGAGAATAATTGGGTATATGTTGGGCATGAAAAGGTTCTTGATAGGTGTGAGTAATTGGTTATAGTTGATGGATTTTTATAAAGGGGAGGAGGGGATCTTTAAGAATTTTAAAAAAATTATTTTATTATAAATTGATTTTCTGTTTCAAAATTTCTGAAACACATTAAATTAGAAGATAAGATTACTATGGTTCGAAATAAAATCTTCCAATATTAATTGGATAGTTTTTGGATAGTTTTAAATTTTATAATCCCGTTTATTTAATTCATTCATTAATAAGGTAATCCCATCATCATAATTGTGTCATAAATAATTTTAATTATATGATTTTAAAAAATTATAAATAAAACACCATGATTTTGGAAATATTTTTAGCAATATAATTAATATTTTTTTTATTAATAAAAAACATATATATCCCCATGTAAAAATTTATTTACAAGAAGATTTATGTTAATGTCATTTTTGACTTCACATTAAATTAATTAATACAAGTGTCATTGTCACTCTCAATTGGATCCATGGGGACCCAACATCGACCCAAGAATTCCCATGGTCAGAAATATATGAACCTATAGGAACAATACACATGTTTGGGTAACTTAATATTGTTATTATAAAAAAAATTAGTCTTATTTACCAGATTTACCCTTTAACAATGATAATAATATATTTACTGATGTAAATAATCAAAATATCTATAAATAAATGTTACCTATTTGAAAAAGATTGCCTCCTAATTTCAAATATGTAATAAATTTTTACACATTCAAAAAACCTAAGTAGTATAAATTAATATTGAATTAATTCCCATTGTCAAAATAAAAAGTAAGTTTTTAAGAAATATTAACTATAGAAAGATTGAAACTTGTATAAGTCCAAATTCAAAGTAAAATTACCTCCAATGACCAAAATTGGATTAAATTGTAATTATATAATATAATTAAACATTAAAACCACTAAAATGAATAACATAACACTAAAAATTATTTTTATTAATAAAGTAGTTTTCAATTAAATTTAAGTATTTTTCACTATTCATCAAAATATGTGAGTTATCAGAAAAGTACCAAAAATTTATCCAAACTAAATTTTTATGTACTGCGTAAAAAAATTAATTTCACTAAATTGAATATATAAAAGTATCAAATATTGGATTTAAAAATGTTTCTCCATTAAATGACAGAAAAGCAGTATTTTTTGACAAATAATTCTTTTATCTAAAAAATTGAATTTGACATTATATTATGAATATAATGCACAAAATATGAAAGTTAATACTATATAAAATATATTTAATATTAAAAATGTGTTTAATACTATACATAACTATTTTTTGATTGGCTAGTTTGGTAATTCATGGTGCGCTCAAACTCGGTGTGGCTTATAGCGCAAGATACTAAATTACTTTAATGTGACAACGTGCTAGGAAATCATGAGGTGTTACAATTTTATGGGATGAAGCATGTGAAAAATCATTTTAGGATTTCAAATAGATACTGTATTCAGTTATAGTATTAAATCATATATTGTCGGTAAGAGGATATATAGTTTATTATGATGTTTTAGGAATTATGATTAGAAAATTTCTGAGGGTGAGAGATCGAGTTGAATGGTATGTGTTCCACAAATAGATACCTCATGTGCAGAATTACCCTACCCTTGGTCTTGAGCTAGAATTTATGGTTCATGATTTTTGTTGTCGGAGGAATTATCTAGTATTGATTAGTTCATTATTTACATTAATCATAAAATCCTTAGGTACATTTTTAAATAGATTAACATAAATCTCACCTATCATGTGTGGGTAAAATACTTGTAGAAATTTTATTCGGAGCTCACTTATACACTCATGAAGGTAAATTCAGCAGCTAATTCCTTGTGCTGGAAGATTCATACATCAGTCATCCAAGAGGAAATGATTGAGTGGCATTTGATGGCCCTATTTTTTATGATGCACCTAGAGGTTCATGAATGTCACATGAAACGTAATTTACTATAATTCATAGTGAAATTATACTTATTTAATTTTAATGTATGAGATAAATTTATGATTCTTATGAATTAGACTTTTGGTATACTTTTTCAAGTGGGGACCCACCACCTGGATGTGTTATCGATGAGGATAAGATTCCACAATTTTAATGATGTGTCTAGGTCCCACATACTTATGGGGTGGGTTACTGTGGAAATATCCTGCATTTATTTTTCTAGTTTACTTATGTCTTTCCAAGATGCATAGAAAAATTCATCATCAATATTGAGGTCTCAGTACGGAGAGGTATATTCTAGGTTTTATCAAAAAGTGTTCCAAATTTAAGTTGGTAAATCCAAAGCACCGACATCAAACAAGACTTCTACATCATTTATCCATTATTGAGTGGAACTATGCTGAAGTAAAAAATGGATTTCATGCTATCCATCCTGAGATCCCCTCATGGATGTGATATGTTATGGTTGTTTTTTCAACATGTTGACCAAGGTCCCACACTTCCTATATATCCACGATACCATTGTAGTTTAAATAGATAGAAGGATTTATACTAGGAAGACTATAATCATTCATGGTGTTCTCCATTCAATCATATCATATCAAGATTACACGATTAAATAACATCTATAGAAAGGGGTATACAAATAACTACGAACATAGGTGCTCTCAAGTACAACATATGACCCTCAAATCAATTTTAAGTTCAAGTGTATGATACAAGTGTTAGAGGACATGATCCAGGGACGTTTCCATAATTTTTGAGGTTCTTTTTATAAAATACCTACCTCTCACGGAGTTTTTTATATAATAAAAATTTTAATGAATCTATTTAGATGGATTCCTCTAAGGGAAAATATAAAATGTCATGTCGTCTACCCCTATGATGGTTAGTGGAAGATATGATAGATCTACTGGGACTTCATCTCATTGAGGACATGTCAAACCAGGTACAATAGATTAAGAATCATAATGATACAACTCAATAATTGAATAAGCCTTATATTGATTCTTTCTTCTTACATATGGAGTTCCTAGGGGGACCATGAGTGTTTCTCGGAGTTTTATAGACTTATTTATAATCTCGAAATATAATTTCAACCTTACATCAAGACTTTTGAGTCATTGGATAATTTAGTCTAATAGGGTATGAGTTGTGTTAACCTCAGTTATACCATGAAATACTCGACACATTTAATGTATAACAAAATTATCATTCTCATTTGGAGCCATATAATTCATTTCGTCATAAGGATATTGAGCTGGAAGAAGATGCTTCCTTTGAGGAGGAATCAATACGTATGCTTGATCAGAGCATGATGAATCTCCATGTAAGATTAGTTCTGTTGGATTGGGTGATATAGAAGAATGAATTAATATAAGAAGATACATTGGAGTGTGAGGATCAATTATATTCTTAGTGGCCGGAAGATTTCTCATATGATGATTTACAACCCTCGTAAGGGAATCTTGTGGATGAGTTGTTTTAAGGTGGAGAGGTTGTAATGTCCTAGAATTTTTAATTTGTGTATATATGTTAAATATATTTAAAAAACTATCAATTTATGGAAATAATGTAATCATGAAGATATGGAGTTATATAGGATAGTCTAAGGCTCGTTTTGAGCCCATAGCGCTAGAATTTGGAGATATATATTGAGCCACACAATTAGTGATTACCATTTCACTCAGTCGTGAAGGGTTCTCCAATTCACTAATGAGAGTCACACTATATTTCCAAACTAGGAATCCGAGGTCTCATGGCTGTGTGAGTGATGCATGCCTCTATATAGAGGGGATTTAGCTATACATAGTTAGTCAAACCATATACCTAACCCATGAAAAAGATGTCTTATTGGGGTAAAAGGTGTACAATTAGCACATAGTTTTTCCAACAATGTGACTAACCCATGTGAAATTTAATGTTTGGTAAAAAATATCCTTTTCTCCTTATTCTATTTTATATCACACTCTTATTTCCCCTCATTGATCATGCACAAAATTCATTGCCTTATGAATCTCCTATTCCATGACATTCTCTAGTATTTGAAGTAACTCTCTCATTTGTAATCAATTTCCTTTTCCTCCTATTGTGTTGGAAATAAAGTGGTATTCCCTTCACATTTATTTCTTCCTTACATCATTTATCTCCCCATATTCTAAGATATTTTAATGTGATATAATATGTCCTATTTTTGAATATTTTTCTATTTTGATGATTTCTTCTATTATAGATCAATTCAAAGGTCGAAAAATGATGAATGGCCATTTTCCAAACTATGGTAGGTTGTCTAGTTAATTTTCATAAAAGTTTTCTAGATACATATCTTACTTCATTATGTCATGCACTGTTCCTTTCTAAGGATTCCACATAAATTTTTAATTAATATAATAAATTTGATGAACCATTCTAAGTATTCTCCTAATAGCACTGAAATAATATTGGAGGTTGACCAAATTTATATGAACCACCCCTCAATGACATCCTTCTTTATAAAAACCAAGTTTTATCATGTTTTGAGTAAAATTAAACCACCAATTAATGGGATAGAATTAAACCTTTTGAATGTTATGATATGATGCTCAAATGGTTTGGAATTATTGATAGTAAAACCATTATTCCTTATAAAACATGAGGGAGATAAAATATCCCCGAAATAAGGATTCCTTTGATAGTATTGAAAAGTTTTATAGATAGAAATTTAGAATGAATCTTAATATGTTGAGATCGACACTTGGTTTCTCTATAGAATGCCTTGGATGTGCTCACTGGGAAAATACCTTTTGTACTATTCTCATGATTGATACATGGTTCCATAGTGGATTACATTAGATAGGCTCTATGAGAAATATGTTACATCAATCCCTAATAAATACATGGTCCCTTGTGGGGAATCTAGGGATGATATTAGAGGTTATGGCTTCAACAATGCTGAGAGTGATGCTTGGGTTGCACTTATGGATCTCCATGGATATCATATAATAGTTATAGATATATAGAGTGATCCTATAGAAATATAAGGGATTCCACTATATGGATTTACATAGATGGGCTCAGGATTCCTTTAAAATTAATTAATAAGTATTCCACTGTAATAATATTAAGGATGTGTCTGTCAAGCCTATGAAAATGATAGGTTTCAGTCCTTATTCCATTTTGATTTTAGGACGGACTAGTTTTTCTTTCCCTATATGTATTTTAGTAGACATATATATATATATATTTATAGGTATGTATTTATATGTATGTATTTATATAAATCCAAATATATTGTTTCTATTTATAATTTTCCCTTGGTTTATATATTTCTGATAAAGGCCAAAGAAGGTAGTGTCATCCAGGTTCCCATAAGGAAACCATCTGACGTGTTTATTTATTTATTAATATACTCTTAGAATTACCTCCATAGTATTCATTTTATTTGAATATAATTGACAGTTCTAGACACCAATGGAGGTGGCCTACTACGTACATATCATACCCTCTTCAAGCTACCTGTGGTACCCGAACAGACTTCATGACTTCAGGTGTAGAGAAACAAAAGTTTCCATGAATTTATGTTTGTTTTTGAGTACTATGATAGAGTATTATAGAAGATGATTGATCCTATAATTTTGATTCTATTGGAGGTTGATTTTGGTCTTTTTATCCTATTGTTTATGAAGTTGTATATGCATGTAACCTTGAATCCCATGAACATATTTTTTGTATATCATCATGGAATGAACTTCGTTTTGTTGATGATATAGTTTTAGCTTCCTCCTATTTATAATTATGGAAGAATTCTTGTTGTGAGGGGGTTATTTGTTAATGTTTTTGTTTCTTATAATTATTATTTACTATTCTGTTATATTCTCATCATGGGGGAATAATATCTTAATAGATTCCCCCTAGTGCCTCACTACTAGTCAGCAGCCTCTGACATATGTAATGGAGAATATTAGGTCATGTGGACAACCATCTCGGGGTACTGCTTAGTGCCTTCCAGGCTAAGATGCAACAATAACAATCTCATGACACTAGGTCTCATAAAAATGTGTGTCTAGGTCCAACCATGGTCAACTGCCTCCTGAAACATAGTTTATATGTAGTATATCTCTCATCATGAATATTCCATTAATTTTACCCAATTATATTGGTCACCATTCTATTATACATCAACTGTTTGAAACCATCATTCACTGGATGGTATGCTCATTGATGTTCTGTTTTTTATTGTTCTCACACATAATCGATGTGAAAAAAACATTGATCACATAGTGGGTTAACATTCCTTACCACCCAGTTTAATATCCAACTCAAACTTCTATGAGTCATCCGTAATTAATGATAATCTGACCGTGCTACTCAGGACCATAGATTCTAACACAACAAGAGCTTCCTAGGAACGCATTTTCAAAATAGGGTACTAACCTGTTCCTTTATTTATCAAACGACCACCCACTTCAAGAATCTATTTTAGAAAATAAAAGCATCAACCATGAAGTTACTGGTCAGTTGGGATAGGAAACCAAACATTTTACCCCTTCTACGATTGTCTTGATACACATTCACTCAGGGTGCATCCTCAAAAATTAATGGCATCATCCTACCAATATTAAAAAACTCAAGAGACATTAAGGAAATTACATTGGTATAAGGGTAGAGCCATAACACTACCTCTAATTAAATGTTTAATCCCCAAGATAACATCAATTTAATGTTTCCCAAGATCAATCCAATTTTTTTTCAATAATTTATGAGAAAAACCAATGGGCCTTTTGGTATCTCACCTAGACCAACTGATCAGTCTTACAAACAGGTCCATGAGGTCTATCCACACATCCCAAAGGTCTTTCACATGAGAACCATATTCCATTTAAGGTATCATACTACCATTCATATACTGTTCCTTTAATTATATTAAAAAATTACTACTAGAGGTATCCAAAAAAATAACCCACCTAGAAGGGTCCAAACCTATCATCATAGGCATAATGACATCACCTTCCCAGCATCAGGATTTTGGTCCTTGATCGTTTCCATGAATTATTATAAGGGAGTTCTCCTTGGGTGGTCTTCATTACAACATAATAGAAATTGATCTAGAATTAAATGTGTATTGGTATATGGTATACCCCATCATGGTTCATCTTTCTAGACTACCCCCACTTACCCCAGGTGTGGTTTCATCAACTAAGAGTACTACCCATATCAAATGGATCAAATTCAAAACAACTACCACACTATGAATCTTGAAAAAATGGTCAACTAGATTCTCTTCACCATGGGAATTGACACAATTGTCTAACCACTCATATATAAAATTGAGTTATTTTAAAAAAATACTAATTCTTATAAATATCATTAGGATCTACGATCTATAATTTTGGTTCAATTAATAGAATAAAATGAATCCTATTGACATATATGAAAAATAGACACATTCCTTTTCAAGAATCTCTTAAAGAAACATTTGAGCTAAACCTTATTTGAGGGTTAATTTTTATCAACACTATTAAAGGTTTTCTTTTATGACATTTCACAAATTCATAGTAACCATAAAAATTATAGAGGTTAAAATATATGAATCAATATGTACTAGTTATAAAAAAAATGTATTACGAACTATATATATTACATTATTTATAGGATTTCATGATAGAGTATAGGAAAACAATCTCATAATTTCTTTTTAAACCATATCATTAATCCATAATTCTCACAATCTAGCTCAGATAGAGAAAATATCAAATTCAATTTCTAGAGTAAAATAATATTTACATTGTAATTGGAATTTTAATTAGTAAAATCCTCATTCCAATAATGATCATAATTATTCATCAGTTCACTATTAAGATAAGAGAACTGGTCAAAAGTGATTCCACCATATATTTATACGTAACATTATATTATATTCTAGTAAAAATTTAAAAAACCATCCTTTTTTAACACATCACAACATCAACGGGTTGTATCCAAGGCGTATGATGAAATAATGGAGACCTACATGGGTCCCATCAAAAGAGCCCGAGTTTAGTTATATGGGAATCCATTCCCAATTTATAGATTCAAAATTATAAAAATTACCATTAGAATCCCATTTATCTAAAACACATAATAGTTAAATTTATTATGATTTTTGAACACCCTTTTTGGATACATCAAATAAAAAATATGTCTAATATGACCTAGTCGAATCCAATTAAATAGAATATTATTCTTTTATATGTCAGAAAATATCCATTTTATAGAATTACTTTCCTTTATATGTTGAAATATAAACATTATTTATCCATCACCCAAAAAAATGCCTTGATTTTTGTGCCACCATGAATACAATTACCAACAAATTTAGTTATTCAATTCACATTTAGTTACTGATCAAATCATATAATTTCATTCATAAATCAAAATTTAATAACACTTTTATTTATATAATGGTTTAGTTTGATGAAATTCGATTTCCCTGTTATAATGGTACTTCCCTTTATTGGTTACAATTGGAAATCATGTTGTTGCAACATGGTTTATGCCTTTTCTCTTAAAATTTAACAAGACTATATAGGGGGATTTGATTATACGGATCACCATCATAAATTCATTATAGACCATAAAAATTATTAATTTTAATTTCAAACCATTATATCACAACTACTAGCATTTCATTCCTTACAACTGGTAGTACATGGGTCAGACATGTATTATTTGGATAATTATGGTTACAACATTATGATATATTAGCAAATGCCATATTTGGGGATGTAGAAACGTTAATAACCAATAATATATCATGATTATAAAATGTTTTTATATCATAGATAAATTGATAAAATAATCATGGGATGATACTACATAAGCAGGGAAAACTGTTATACAAGGCATGAAATCACCCAAACAAAGAATAACAATAGATAAGAAAAATAATTAAAATGGCATGGTATACAGGTTAACATCCAAATTATGTGGGAATCATATCATAATTAAATGATGCCTGAACACACCCAATATCTTTCCATACCGAGCAATTTTGTGTTCCCATTAACATACAAATCAATAACCAGTGGAGGTACATGAGTCACTCTTTGTGAAATAACAGTCCAATTTTATAATGTGCATCATGAATAATAGTCTCATCCCTAGAAACATGATTTCACATTTACCATCCATAAAGAGTGAGATAATGTAAAATAAACCCATTATAATTATTTTTCATGTCCAACATCCAATTTACTAAAAATTAACTGATGTTGAGTGCCATATCTCCTGAAGCGCTCTTCCCTGTATTCTAGTGACTATTGAATAGTAATCAATGTTGGAATGTGGTATCGTGGGGTGAAAATACCCTCTTTATATATATTTAATAGTTGAGGAAAATAATAATATAATGTAAATAGTTAGAGATAAAAAAATATATGATATATAGTAATAATAGATAATTAGAAGAAATCTAAATAAATATACATGAATGAAATATACTATATCCAAAATACAATAAATAAATGTAAAATAGGTAACACATAAAATAAAAATACACTAATAACGATAATAAAATTAATAAAATACCCAACTCCTATTGGTATCCTGAGTACTTACTCTACCTCCAACATTATGCCAAGTAATAACAAAAAGGATACAATTGAGAAGAAACACAATCTTACTCATAACATGTAATCAAGAGGTCTGTGTAGGTACGAATAGGCTGACCAAAATAGTGTGACTAACACTCTTTAGGATACCTTGGATAGTGTTTAATGAAAATATATTCTATGAATATAAAATGAGACACTTTGAATATATAAAATAATGTATTCAAATATGGTTTATGAATAAACATATCGAGACCAGGTTCATTGTGGGATAATTGACTAACCAAACCTACTACAACCTATGCTAGGATGTCTCTGGTCATAATAATAATGAATAATAAGTAAGATACAAAGATATTAGACCAAATGTCCATGATAAACACAATAAATGTCAGACACAATTATAAAATTACCACCTATATAAAATGAAGATCAAAAAATTATCTACGGGTTTAAAAATATTAAATATTTAACAATCGATGGAAATCCAAAAATCAATCATGCATAAAATAAAATCATTCAACCTACGAGGCAATCCAAAGAACATTATATTGGAATATAGGTATCACTCAAGGAACAATATATTCTTAATTAAACAATTAGACTGTCTTTGTAATCCCAAATTAGGAGTCATAGTATAAATGAAGGATTAATATAATCTAATTCAAACTATGATCCAAACATGGAATCCCTTATAATGAACCCAAGTATCTCTCAAGGTGTATAATTATTCATTTGAACTTTGAGCCAATCAATTTCAATCCTTTTCTAGAATAAATTTACCACTCATGGCTCAAATATAGTTTCATTTATCCACTGATTAAAATTGGGTAGTCTATATTAGGAATCCAATTATCACTCAAGGCATAATTTCCTAAATATGATCATTCAATTACAAAATTAAAGATGGGGCCACGTCACATCCATTCCAATTTACAATCATCATGTTTGAATTCATTTAAACATTTAAAATTTAATTTCATTAATAAAGTCACATATATGTGTCAAAATTCCATGTAAGTATACATTCCATTATAGTTCCTGATAATTATTTTCATTATCCAATCCCATATTAATAGTTAATAAAGTCCATGTAAAGTTCTTCAACCATTAAGAATTTCATCAACATTATTTAAAACCATTTCATATAGGAGACGATGCCAAATGACATAGAGGGAAATTAAGTGGCATTTTTCATATATAAGGTGTTAGGGAATTATATAAAACATTCCCAAATGGGTGGAACTTCTCAAGGTATAATACAATTAACAAAATAATTCTTTTAATGAAGAATATATAAAAATGTATAACCAACGAAATTACGGTATTTGACATTGTAGGAGAATCAAATGAAAATTATAATGTATATCACACAAACAAGTTTTTTTTAAATAGGTATAAATTTGGAAAAAAACATTTATACAAAATACCACATTATTAGGAATATTTAATCATCTATTATCAGTATTTTATTTGATGTAAAATTATAGAATTATGAAGAATTGAAAATTTTTCTAAAAGATGGGAATATAAGATATAAGGTAAATTTAATCATGTATGGAAATATAAATTAAAAAAAGAGATAATATAAATTATAGACTCACCAATTGTGATAAATTTATAGTGATAGAATTTGATTCCAAGTTAAAACGAAGGAGGCCTACCAATGCCTTGTAGGAGGATAAAGGAGGAGCTCGAGTGGCTGTGTTGTGAGGGTGAAATGAGGGAAAGAGGGATGAGGAAAAGATATATGAGTTAGGGGAAAATGTTCTTTTTAATCTCCATTAATGATCCAAATGGTTTGAACTTGTGGTTTTATTAATAGTATTCCAAATGTATGATTCCATGGTTTAAATGGACACCATCTCGCCCAGTTATTAGACATTGTTAAACAAACCATCTGCCAACTACATGAACCACTATATGCCTCTAAACAAAGTCCCATGGTTTACAGGGACCATTACATAGTAAAAAACCTATGTTCCTATAATAAATGTGGCAGATGGTTTGGGCCCCATGGTTAGACCTAACCATGAAACAACAATTTTTCCCAATCCACTCCTTTTAAAATAGGTTTCTTGAATAATGAAACTCCACAAACACATCTGAACACCCATGAATCCTCCTGGGACATTAACACATTAGGAAATAATAATATTGTGTTTTAGTACTCTCTTAATTACATTCTGAAGCATGGTTTAAACATTCAACCATCCACAAAATGGAAAACTCAACCTCTTTAAAAATATCAACATATCCAAAACATTAGATTTTACATAATTTAATGATCTTTTCCTAATTTATCATAATAGTTCATGAATTGTTTCTTTGTTTTAGAATTTTATCCATGTTTTTTACTAAAATATTTGACATTCATACATAAAATGTTCTCTTTTCATCGTACCAATAATATTATACATTTGATTGAAATTAGGTTAATTACTATATATTACTAATGAATCTATGATCATTGAGAGAAATTATCATATTAATCCTTTTGTTTTCATTGTTTTGATTGTTTCATGAAAATTTAAATCTAAAATTCAACTTTTAAACAAAAAACAAACACATTCAGTCATATTAGTAAAACTACATGTCAGATCTATGTGGGGTTTACTCCCACTCATTACAAATGAATTTTGTATATTTTTATAATGTATCTTGACGAAGAGAGTGTTATTAATTTATTTTTTATGTGATGTGTGTTTTGAATTGAAAAGTCATTTTTAAATGAAAATATTACCATTCATCACACTAGCCACCCGCAGGTCATATTATCATAAAGATATCATTTTCCAAAAGTGTCATGATGATCCAAGAATGTTTTATCGGTTTTGAGTATGTGATGTTTTTCTCAACTATAATTTCTCTTTGAAACTAAAAATATTTACTTAAAATCATTCTGACCACACTATGGGCACTAAATAAAAAAATGATTCACTAATCATTTTCTTAATCTATCATTTCAGAATAAGGATGTTTTTAGTGTTTTATTATGCGCCATGTGTTATGACATTATGTGACATGTTTTATGAAATAAATGTCACATTTAATCATAAAACATGCACTTTCAATAAAATCAACTAGTATATGTGTGATATTATTGTGTGGAAAATTTATACATGTCAAAATGAATAAAGAATATTTTTTTCTAAAGCATCAAAATAATCTGAGTGTGTTTTACCAGTGCAGAATATATGATGTGTGTTCTAAACTGAAATTCCACATTTAAATAAAAAAACACTTTTAGTCATATCAGTGACACCACATATCATAATGACATGTGAAATATGATAATAATTGTATCAAATTAAAACATGATTTTTTCCAACCATATCTTCCTTATATCTATTATGTAATTTTATTAACTGGATTAGAAGATACCTCTTCATGATGTATTCCATCATTCTGACAGCATGTATACATCCCACTCATTCAAAAAAAATTCCAAATTTTTATATGTGGAATCTCGATTGTATTGATATTATTGGAATATTTATATATACAAAATAGATAATAGAAATTTTGAATACAATTGTAACAACCCAAAAAATAACACTTTGGGGATATTCATTTGTGGATGGGATAAAAAATTATTTATAAGTCTACAAATTTTATAACCACAATAAGTGTGATTATTTTGTTTAAATCACTACATAAACATCGAGAAATATATATAATTGGTTATGACATATTTTTTGATAGTGAGATATTCGTATATATTACTCAATACTTATCTAAATATGGATATCAATATATTTATTGGGTGCACTGGATATTTTCGTACCATGTTTTTTATGGTAAATAAACATTATCATATACTAATAAAATTATTTTTTAAGAATATTAATAATCACATAACATAGAGTTTATTTTGTAAAATTTTGAATGTATGGTATTAAAAATACTTAATTAACATGATTTATAGTTAATTAGTTTGATATTAATTAATTTAAACCAAGAAATATATATTTAGAGTATAAATATTAATCGCAATGACTATGTAAGGGATCTAAAAAAATTAATAATTAATGAAAAAAATTAAAATAAATTTAATATTATTAGAATTCATAGTTTTTTATTTGAATTATATGAATTAATAAGATCCCAATATATATTATTTTCTGTTAAAATACTATTTCTAATTCATTGTCTATTATAAAAATTTAATTTTGATCATGTTATTTTTTTTGTAAATGTGTCATGTAAAACATGAAAACCAATTATTTTTCACATGTTTGTCCCTTTACCAAGTTATGATTTAAATTCCAAAAGATGATATGAATGAAATTACACAATAATTAAATATTATATAAATAATTAGGGGAAAAATTATATAAACATACCTCATATATACAATCATAATTGAGGCTCAGGAACATTTATTCTGGATACTACAATTTATATTCACAATACACACCATGATTGTATTGACCTCTCCAGAAATTTTCGATTCAAGTTTATTTAAATTAATATATTCAATTTAGAATAGTATATATTCATGAACTGGTAATATTTATAAATGTTGTAGTTTTTTTATGGGGGTAATGTTGTCTAGATCATGTATTTGCGATCATTTAGTTGATCATTTATATTTTCCTAACATAACCTTATATTTCCCATTTTATTTCCTATTCTATAAAAATATCCCTTTGTATAGATATTTATTCAATAATATTAATAGTATATATGTAATTTTTTTAAAAATATCTAACCTCATTATCATCATGATTCATTACTAGATTGAATGGTCATGCTAAAAACATTCCAATAGCATGTTAGACACTCTGAATATCATGATCTTCATAGGGAACATGTAGCTCAATTCTACACTCATGAGAAACATAAATCCCAACTCTCACATGATATTTTGAATGATTTTTATATAATATATTCTAGGTTTTCAAATATTATAAATCTCACAATAACATGATGATTTGGTACCGATATGTATATATCACAATCAATTTCACCCAATATAATTTTAGTTCAATAAAATTATAAGAAATTATTTGATTAAAAATGAATAAAATATTAAAACAAAATAATTTACCATAGTTATGATATGAATTTATAGGTAATGGTTAGAAAAAATTGTGTTGTATGTGGAACACCCCAATAATTTGAGAAATGTTTTCTTTGAATTAATCTATTTTTTTATATTTTACAATTTACGTAACACTGAAAATGGATTTTTTTGTTAAAGCAGTACGTTTGGATGACATTTTACACAACACATTTTTTATCTTGTACTACAAATAAAATAATTTTTAACATGATATTCATGGAACATAGTGGTTAATGTAAATTACAGACAAGCTTTAATTTCCTTGATTTCTTCAATAACACACAGAACCGAGTATCACCATAATATAATATATTATTAAAAATATAATTATTTAATATAATATGACATAACCTAGATGATAAGTTTAATTTTATGAATAATAACTACTTTATGAAAATAAATAGTTTAATTAATTATATACAAATGAATTAGAGATGAATATAAATAACATTTGAATATAAAAAGAATGTTTTTATAGAAAACATTTTTTCATCACAATGATTTTTTATCCTAATAAATTAAATTACTAAAAAATAGATGATAATATTAATTATATATATATATACATATTACATTATATATTAAAAATTCATATTCCTCAAATACATTTGATAAGAAAATGATATGAAAAAAACCCAATATTTTTCAAAATAATAAAATATTTTCATAAAGGAACATTTACCTCCATTTACTAGAGAACCAATTTTAAATCCAATTTTTGGAAATTATATAAATTCTATATTTGAAAGTAAACACAAAATTTGAATTAAAAATTTAAAAATTAGGTCAAGGTATTGTTTTAGTACTTTTCTATGAGGTTTCATTTTTATTGAATAATGAAAAATACTATATTTTGGTAAAATGTTCTTTTTCATATAGTTTATATATAAGGAGAAATAATGCTTCAAATTATCTTCGAAGATTAAATATTTCAAATTTTTTCCTTTAATCCAATTTATGACAATAGAAACAATATGACCATGAAATTAAATTTGAAAACCAAGAAAACTTTTACACAATTTTACTTTAAAAAGCCACATTTATTTTTCTAAAAGAGGATTATATTTAAATTAAATTCTTCCACTTATGATATTTTAATTTGTAAAAATGGATTAAAAATTTTATAAAAAAAATTATAATTTTAAACATGTTCATAATTTTTTCACCAAAAATATAAGTGAATGTGATTAAATTTAAAAAAATGATTAACGAAAAAAATTAATCTTCAAAATAGACTAAACATTAAACCTAACTACCAAGGTGACCTAGAAACACTTTGAACATCCATTTTATGACAATATTTTGACCCTATTATCCCTTTTATATAATTTTTTCCATTATTTGACCCACAATACATGGGAAAACATGGGTTCAATTCCATTTCTAAAAATTAACAAGAGTGTCACTCCTCCAATATAAAAAGGCAGTATCTCCTCCATCATCCTCAAAACATTAAATTTATTTAAGTTCATACAAGATCATATAAATACACTTTAAAAAATTCCTAATATCCTCTTTTAATAATCCCTTTTGGTATAAATATATTAATGGAATCCCTTTCGTGAGAACAAAAAAGAGTTTTCCAATGAAGAAATAACATCTTTCTCAATCTCCATTAACTTATTTAATTCTCCACCCCCTAAATTCTACTTATTCCATTATTATACCCAAAAAATGTATCATCAATATACTTATATGTTTTAATTATATTTTTTATACCTACACTTAAACACACTTCTATATAATGGGGAACAAACATATTTTTTTACGAGTATGATGAATTATCGCCTCACAAAATGATGATTGTTCATTTTTCAATTTACCACCAATCATGGTAGGGAGTTATGATGAAAACTATATTTACATATGATATATATAATATATATTATGTCCTTATTATTATTTAATTCTATTACAACAAATATCATTATAATTTCTATTTTCATTAAATATGATATTTTCGATTGAGGAAGTGTGGACTACTGCCCCCTTAATGCGATGTGATCCATTCATATACTACATGAAATTTATTAAGGATGAATTTAGTGAAATTATATTATTTATATGACATAATAATGATACTATAATTATATTACATACATATATAAATATATTTAATTTTTCATTCTTTCATTCAGTATGACAATAAACCGGAAACATCATTTACTAGTATGTACGACCTACATAATAATGATACTATAAAGTCATAATAAAACCATATATGGTATTAGATACAATAATATTGTTATTTTTTAGATTTATAATAAACATATACTTATTATACATGAGGATTTAATGAGTACGACGACATTCTAGACACATGGTATGATAATTTAATCTCACTTTTTATTTTCAAGAGATTCATGTGATATTCAATAATAATTTCTATTGTGTGTTTGGTATACTGAGTAGGGATGTATTATATGATAATAATAATTAAATATATGGTTATTTATATATCCATTTTATGATATTCCTTTCATGGAAATTATTTTTTAAATGTTACCTTATCTGTAATGCAATTTTGTCTAAATTTTCCTTCTTTGAGACACATTCCACGTTATGCACCTATATTTTCGCAGTAAGTGTATATAATGAATTTGACATGTTATATCATGACTATACTTATATTCATGATATTTTATAATCCATTAAATATTATCCTTTCCATTTTATTATGATTTAATGTGAACAATTTTGTTCATTGTTTATAGGTACAATCTCACCTTTATAGAGATTGTTAATGATTATTCTCCAAATGATGAAATATAATGATAAATATCCTGATAACTATAACTATGTTTCTTAAAATGTTTTTATTAGAGTTATATTCAAGTAATTTCACCAATTTATGTTATTTTTACATAAAAATTTATTTATTAATATTCATATATACCACTATAATGGGGAAAAAATATGTGTTCATTCAAACCATGTTATCTAAAAGTATTCAAAAAAAAATATTTTTTTACCATATAATATATAAATTAAACTTTTTTACCCATGTATTTTCTTTTAAAAAAAATAATTTTAAAAAATTAATCTTCATACCGGTTTCCAATCGAGGAAAATTCCTTACCTTTTACCATGAACGAAATGTTATTTCTGTACGGATTAACCTCTTTTCTTGACTAAAATGCCCTGGAAAATTTCATTATATGAGAAAAAAGTTTTTATTCTTCAAACAAATTTTTTTCTTAATATCATATGAATCCACTATTTATTTAATTTTCAATGAATATTGTTTTTCAAATTTTTTGTGGTTATCATATCTTATTCTATTAGTTATTAATGCTATTTTTATATAAACAGCTTTTCAAAATTCTATTATGTTTAAAAAATTATTTTATTATTTTTCAAGTTTTACTATCAATTCAACAATGTATTTTCATTGAAAAGGCTTTAAAAACGCTTTCTAGATTTATTTATATATTTTAAAGAAAAAAGTTTTTCGAATTCATCTCAAATATTCCTTTATAATTTTTTAATACTTATTTTAAAGAACAATGTTTTCAAAAGGATTTATCTTTTAAAAATAATTTCTCAAGAGGAAAGGATAATTTACCATATAAATGTTAATAAAATATATTTTTAAATTACTTTCCTTAAAATATAACATATTTTATTGTTAATCATTACTTTATGTGAAATGAACCAAATGTTACATTCATATTCACCCTTGAATGGTTTATGTTGTGATGGAATGATTCTTATGACACACGTTACTCTTCCACATGTTCTATTCCATTGAAACCAAATTATTTTCATGTGTAATGAATTGATTAAATTATTAAGAAACATATCTATTTTCAATAGGCTAGTATCTGATGAAATTTTAAGGATACACATTTCATTTCATAGGTTATGATTTGATATTCATGAAACCCATTTATTTTTAGGGGTCATGATATGATGAATGTTTTATTATATAATTGAAAATGTATATATGGAATCATTATGATATGGGAGGGACCTATATCTCCCTACAATGGATTGTGTAATGATAAGTTATATTTGAGATCAATGGGTAAAGTGGTTGTACCCCAAGCCCAATAAACAAACACATACACATGTTATAGGCCAAGCATGAAATTAAGAGGGAACACAAGTTATAGACCATGTCTAAAAACAATATGGTACATAGGTTATAACCCAATACTAAATATAATAGGGTATATGGTTTGAATTACAATACCAGAACAATAAGGTACGTGGGTTTTATCCTAATAAAAATGTAATAGGGCACACATGTTGTAGCCTAAGACTAAAAGAAATAGGGTAAATAGGTTGTTATCCCAAAACCAAAGCAGGAACATGATTTATAGAATAGGACTGACATTTTCTGAATTTATTTTTAGGTTTCACTATCATATGATTTCATATGATTGTTTATATGCCACAATTCCAACTTTAAAGTCCTATGTAATGCTTTAATGGATTATTCTCTTTATTTATATTTGATTCATGTCTTGTGAACTTCTAATAATTATGCCGTGATCCATGTTTATAATCATTGATTTTCATAGTATGATCTTATAATGTTATTATCACATTATCAGCCCCATTTTATCAGGTTTAATATTACATGTATCCCTTATTTACCATTATAGAGAAACATATCTCATCATTTTTTATGTTTCCTTAAACAAATTATGAGGATATGAATTATGTATTATGTTTTATAGTAGGGCAATATTCATGAATAACATCGTAGGAGAGATTTTATCCCACATATCAACGTGTTTTTATGTTTCAATGTATAAAAAATGCATTAAACTAATATTTCATTTTGGTGTTTATTTGTATAATGTTTATGAATATGTACCATAAGAATGGGACATTATAGATTATATTAGAATAATGGATTAGTAAAATGTTTGAAACTCATATGATATAACATTAGATATATCACTAAATATTTTTCCAAGGACATGTATAGGGATTTTTCTACGTAAAATTATAAGTATGATATAGTGTTTAACAAAATATCAATAAATTTTGGTAAAGTATATAGTGATTAGTTTCCTATAAATACATCTATTTTAGAACAATACAAGTAAATATGGTTCTATAATAGATGCACCTAGAAGTAACAACCCCAATAAGGTTTGTGAAGCTCGAATCAGAGTAACTTGGTACATGACAATGGACTTTACCATGCTACAAGTTTCACACTCTCGAGGGATATGATTTGGAAATTAAAAAACTCTTCACAAGCAATAAAGAATGATTTAAAAGAGTTTTTCATATGAATAACCAAGGATAAACCAATAGTGTCACATATTAAGTAATTCTTCATGATTTTGATATCCTATAAGTAAATGTTAATTATTATTTGGTTTTCATCTATTATATTGTTTTCACTCCATATGCCTCTTTGTTTTAGCCAATATATAGAACTAGAAGGAACATGTATAACATTTACTGTTTTTGATGTCAAATGTATAAGAATTATTAAAATAAATATACCATGAGGAAATACCATAATGATAGTTAGGAAGGTGGTGTGAGTTTTATATATGATTTTAAAGATGAGGAGACCAAAAAACATGTGACATGTACGAGAAGTTCTACCAGTATTTTTTACATTAAACATACTAATCATGATTAGAATAATGTTGTGGAACCTGAAGACAAGATTCATATTTCATATTCTAGTAATGTGGTATTAAGGAATAAGTTAATGAAGCTCGATTAAGGGTTTATAGATAAATTTCGATGAATGGTATAATTGTATTTTGGAATTAAATGATTAAACTATATGAATCATCAATTATATAAGTATTTTAAATATAATATTTCATTATGAATTGAAAGGGTTAGGGTGATTGGTGATGAATAAATCGATATTTTTTTAAGGGAATGAAACTCTAAATGTGATCATGTTGTTGAAAAATGTGTGGTTAGCTTGGATAATGAGATGATTGATTTGGATAATTTATGTTGTATAAAATTGATTGCCCTGGATCTTATTTATTATTAAAGGAAAATGTGCTCAATGAAATCTTGGACGATGATTACAACTTCACAGATTTAATGAATATATTCAATAATCATTATAATAAGGAATAATTCATGTTTCAATAATTATTTACGTTAATTATGGTTATTAACATGTTTCATGTGAATACACAATGATGATAATCACATGTTTAGATAGTGAAATTCAACAAAAACTGTGGGATATATGGGTGTTCAATTTTAATATGATTTACTATCATTTTTCATAAATTTTTTGATTTTCATCATTCAGAAGGGTTATAGGGTTAACCATTTATTATATGTCTATGGTAATATTTGGATGATGTTTGTGATATTAAAATAAAATTTCACAAGATGATGATTTTTTATTATGGATAATATAATCTAACAATGTTTTGTTTATGGAAACTGAAGAAAGATGAGAATAATTTTCATTGATTTCATGATTTGTTAGTGCTTCAAGAATGAAAAATTCCCCTTCCTTTTCAAATAAATATGTGAATTTGAATTTGGTCAACATACAATTGAAGGGTGAGATTTTACTCAGTAAATATAATAAAATCATGTTAGTTTATTTCCCTATAAATGTTATACATATTTTTGAAAATGGTCATTAAAACCCAAATTCAATCCATGTACTTTTGTTTCTGAAAATTCATGTTTTTAATTCGATAAATGTAGATTTATAGATTTTTCATTATTATCATTATCCTAAAGAATTTATTTATCACTATCATCTATAACATGATAGTTATATTTATCTTCCATGTCCATATTTCTGTTTTTCACCTATGTTCTCCAAATTGGATTCTTAGCTATGTGTTACTCAAGGGAATCATTATGGTTCCTACATTCTTTTTGAAAGGAATATTTATTGTTTATTTTTATGATGTGGATTTATATTAATATAACATAATAATATTAATTCATTGATAAACCATATTAATTTCTTTTGGGAAATTCATTTTATTGGTGTATAATGTTAAACCAAAATATTTTGTGAAAAAAATCAAATTAATTTAATCATATTATATATTTTTCATTTCATGAAACACTGAAGAAATGTTTTTTATATTAAATAACTATGTTTGGATTGAATTTTATGAAACCTATAATTATCCTAAAATTCACACAACATAATTTTTAATATTATATACACAGAACATCGTGGTTAGTGTACATTACATAGAATACTAACTTTACTCAATGTCTTACATAACATGTCAGACCGAGTGTTAACAAACTATAATATAAAAATTAAAAATGTTATTATTTTTCTTAATATGATATAACCTAGACATTAAGTTAATTTTTATGAATAATATTAACTAAATTATAAAAATAAATAATTGAATTCAATAGTTACAAATGAATTATAAATTAATATAAGAAACAATTAAATATAAAGAGAATGTTTTTAACGAAAACTGTTTTTATGCTCAGAATTCTATTTTTTACTAATAAATTAAATTTATTTAAATTAGATATTGATATTAATAAATTATATATGATATATTTTCAATCAAATATTTTTTATATTCTTCTATATATTTAATAAGGAAATAATAATAAAATACTCAATATTTTTAATTTAAATTTAAATGCACATATATAAACATTTAATTGAGAACCTATTTTGAATAAATTTTTTTGATATTTAATAAATTATATTTTACATAATTATCAAAATATTTTAAATAACGATTTAAAAATTAGGTTAGGGATTGTTTTTCCAAATTTTCTTTGAGGTTTAATTTTTTATTGAATAGAGAAAAATACTGATTTTTTTTTTCAAAACTACCTCTTATTCTCATTTAATAATATTGATAAATAATATTTTAAATTAGTATAAAAGTTTAATTAGAAATAATTTTTATCAATTAATACATTTTAGTTCATTGGAATCGATTTTTCCTTGAAATTGACTACAAACATAGAATACTTTTAGTCATTATTAATTTAAGACACTCATAGTTGACCCATCTTCAATATTAAATTTAAATTAATCTCTAACACTTATATGATTAGAATTTGTAAAAATGTATTCCATATTATGAATAATAATAATTCATTATATCTAATCATTACTAATTATTTTTTGTCAAAGAATATTATAGAATGTGATTAAAATTAATTACAATGATTAAGGAACAATTAAACATAATAAGAGGATAAATCGTACAATATAGGTCCCAAATGACCAATATTCTTGTCAAAAATCCATTGGAAATGCTTATTTTGACCATTTCCACAATTTTCTAAAATTTGGTATATTATTGGATCTAATTAACATGGAAAAAACAGCGGTGCAATTTCTTATCCAAAAAGATAAAGGAGTCCCATTCCTCCTCCATAAAAAGGCCCAATGTCCTCCCAATTCCTCACACATCTCAAACCACATTGGTTCTGCTATAATCTGCCCAATATATTTCCCAAAATCTATCCGATCTACCTTTAATCCTCTCTTACAACATAAATAAATACAAGGATTACATTTGGTGAAAACCAAAACGAATTACCCAAAAATTATTTAACCTCCTTCCTCGATATTCTTTACCAAATTTTCATTCTCCAACCACCCACTCTCCTTATTATAAGATTATAAAATATAAAAAGAATCATAAATATATTGAGATGTTTTTATACCATTTTTTTACCAACACATACACACACTTCCATCTAATGGGTAACAATCATATTGTTTAGGTGTACGACGAACTATTATCTCGTGGGACAATGACTGTTAATATTTCCATTACCACCATTGTTGGTTGGGAATTCTGATGGAAACACTATGTATTTATGATATATATGAATCATTTTATATGATTAATTTTTTGAAAATATTTTACAACCCAAATCATTGTACTTTCAGATTTGTTTAAATACAATAATTATGTTTTAGGAAGTGTGTAGTACAACACACGCAATGTGATGTGATTAGTTTACACAATAAACAAAATGTATTAAGGATGTGTTGAGTGAAAATATATGTCCAATATTTTAAAATAATAATAATTTAATAATATTATACACATATATACATATAAGAAATTTTATTTCGTTCTTCCAATACGATAATAAAACAAAATCCTTATTCGGGCGTATGTGCAGCCTACTGACTCCATGAATGGTGTATTCTATTTTATAATTCTATATTAAATTGATTTTTTCAATACAAATATACTTAATATATATTATTTTATATTATGTAATATATTCTGAAAATCATGATATATATATATATGTACCAATGATATAACAAATTAAGACTCATGAGAAAAAGAAAGTGAATGTAACTCAAAGGGTAACCATAACAATGAGATTCAAGACATAAGGTAAGGGAATTTTATCTCTGTTTTTATTTTCATTAGATTGATTCAATATTCACCACTCAATTATTTTGTGTGGGGTGTATAGTTACCATGGATGTATTTTAGTTATATATAATTAAATTTATGGGTATTTCTAGATCCCTGTTATTAAATTTCTATCATGGGGTTTGTTTTTATAATGTTTCCAAATAAGTAATGTAATATTTTCTTAATTTTCCATCATTGAGTCATATTCCATTTTATGCACCTATATTTTTTCATGAGGTGTAAATAATTCATTAGACATGTTATATCATGAATATAAATCCTTCCATTACAAGATAATATTCTTTTATTTTTATTCATTCCATTTTATTATGATTATGCTCACATTGATGAAAAATTATGATCAATCCCCCAAGAAATTTCACGAATTTTTAACCTCTATTTATTAATGTCGTATATATGCAATGGTATATTTCATCCAATCTTTGGTAATTAATATGATCCTGAATGTTTTTTAAGGAAGTCAGACTTTAGCTCCCCCTTCGTTCAGATATCAATGTTCTCTTAAAACCTTGTTTTCTAAATAGTTTCCAAAAATAATATAATAATCACTTATTATCTCAAAAATACATTATTTACACATTTTTAAAATTTTATACAAATTTATTTATAAAATTAATCTTCTTATTGTTTTCCGGTCGATGCACTTTTCTAAGCTTTTTACGATGAAAATAAATGATCTGTGTGTTTAGATTTACCGTATGCCCTGACCAATATTCCCATAAAGATTAATTTATAACATTAAAAAAATTATTTTTAAATTAATGTTTTTACCTAATATTCCACACATTTCATTTTTTTATGTAGTTTTGAGTGATTTTATTTTAAAATTATTTTTTATCAATGATTTTTTTAAATGTTTTCATTGTCATTTTTGAGTAAATAGGTTTTCAAAATTGATTTATGTTTAAAAAGGTATTGTAAACATTTTCGTGATTTCATGATATTTTTTCAATGTATTTTTGAAGTAATGGTTTTTATGATTTTAATAGGGATTATTTATCAGGTTTCAATGAAATTTGTTTTCAGAATGTTCTCAAATATTTCTTTAGATTCTTTTCAATTTTATTTTCAAGATAATTATTCCCAAAATGTGTTATGTTTTAAAAATAATTTTCCAAAATGAAATGAAAAATACCTTAAAAAATGTTCTTAAAATTTATTGGCAATTATTTTCCAACTAACATGACATTTTTCCTTGTTAATCATGCCCTTATTGGAAATTTCCCAGAGGTAAAATTAATATTCATTCAAGAATGTTGTATGTTTTTATGGAATGATTATTATGAAAAAATTTACTCTTCCATGGGGCATATTACTTTGAATCTTCTGTATTTTAACTAGTTATCAATTAATAAAATTATTAGGAAAACTATCTATTTTCCACAGGTTATGATGTGATGAAATATTAATTTTTCCAATTTCATTTCATGGTTTATGATTTGATATTTATAAAACCCATCTCTTTTCATGCGTCAGGATACGAAGAATTTTTTATTTTCTAGTGGAACATGTATGTTGGATTTAATTATGAGATGGGTGGGAAGTATTTATCCAAAAAATGCATTGGGTAATGATATTTTTTATATGATCTGAAAGAGAACATGGGTTGTAACCCAATACCAAGAAATAGAAGGTACCTGGGTTGTAGCACAAGGGTGAAACTATGTGGGTACATGGGTTTTATCTAAATCCCACAAAAATATGGTTCATGTGTTTTAGCCCAATTCTAAAATTAAGACGACACACTGGTTGTATCCCAAGACAAAAAACATAAAACTTTCATGTGTTTTATCCCATCTCTAAAAGTAATAGGGTACATGGGTTGTAACACATGTGCAAGAACAAGAAGGTACATGAATTGTAGACAGATATGAAAAGTAATAAGGAACGTTAATTGTTTCCCAATCCAAAAAGTAAGAGGGTATAATATTTTCCATCCCAAGAACGAAGCATGTATATAGGTTGAACCTGAAGCCTAATGTGTTTTGATTTTCTTGGTAGGTATCCTTGACATATGATTTTCTATGATTATGTGTATGCATAAAATACCATTTCATATTCCTATGTTATGATGTCATGGATTATGTTCTTCATTTTATTATGAATCATGTCTGTGAACATTGAATCTTTATGTCATCAATCATGTTTTTGGTCATTGATATGCAGGGTATGAACTTATATTGTTATGATCATGTTCTCATACAACATTGCTTATGTTTAGGGATAAATTTCTCCCTTTTTTCCCTTACATAACAGCTAAGATTGCCCCTTTTTATTTTTCCTTCCCCATATTATGGGAATATTTATTAGGAATGTCGTGTCTACGAATAATAATAGCCAAGAGAATATAGTGGGAGATTTCATAGCTCTCTCATGTACCAATGTTTATGTTTCTAGGAATAAAATTTCAATAAACTAATATGGTATTTTGGTGGTATATATTATGTTTTAATTAATCCAAAACAATGATCTAATGTATTTTTTCAATAATACTGGGTCAGTATAGTATAACACATCCAAGTGTGAATGTTATTGTGTTGATTCTTCATATTGATCTCTTTGGAAAATTTAGATTACGATAACATCTTGATAAATATTCTATTTCTTTTACAGTATCCATATGTGTGTATAAATTTTTAAATTTTCCATTTATATCTACCTATGTCTTTAAATTCTCAAATTATTTTCATGATGAAACTCTAAAAATGGCATCAATATTAGGTCCATAATGACCATGATATATCAATGATACTAAAATTAATTACTATTCTGCTAGGATAGATAATGGTTAAAATTGATATATAATTATTTATTAACACTTATTCAACTATGAGGAAGGAATTAGAAATAACATTCCCAATATCTACCACGATTTGCAACTAAAAGATTCCACAAAAAATTTAACTAATATTCTTGTGTATGTATCAACAATGATGGTTATAGTAACAATCATCAATCACACACTTGATAAAGATCACTCAGAGGAATCAATCATACAAACTTCTACAAGGTGTATCCATAATATAATATGAATCAACCATCATATTTGTTTTCATCCAACTTTATCCCATGAGATACTAGATCCTACCATGGTTAAGAGAGATTGAGCAATAGATTTTATCGAGGAATCCAAAGAACACACGGAGCCCCCCATCTCAATGCATCAATCTTATTTATATATTATTATGAACACTCCCTAGACCCATTATTTCACACATGCATTATATAATGCATGACTAAAATACATTTTTTATAGAAATTTTTAACCCTTCAACCATTAAAACAAATCATATATGAATTTACTCTAATTGGGTTAACTATAAATTTTATGGATGAATTGTTTTCATAATAACGTCTTAATATGTGACTAGATGTTCAATGATATAGCCTTGATTTAAAATACACCATTTTCAAGGGATATTATATAAATTATTTACTTATATCAAACCATATCCATGAAAAATTTATATATTAATTTATTTATGCTATATCTCTATCAATCCCTCAGTAAAACTAAAGCCTAATTAACATAGTGACTTTTCACATTATGTTTTATCATATGATAAAATTTGTGAAAACATATCCAGAAGGCATTTTTTATACTCCAATAAAACGTTTTGAATTTATCACTTTTCCTTGTATCACATCACATGAAATATATTTTGAATAATCATCCAAAACCCCATTTGGATATACTATAAAACAATTTTATATAATCAAATTCATTATAAATAAATTCCCCATTTTGTAAACCACAATTTGTGACCCTGTTGGCCTTTTTAGTTTTAAGAAAAAATCTTGGATTCCAACATTAAAAAATATAATAAAAGGGAGTCCTCTATATACCAATTAGTTCTACTAATGTTACAGATGTAATTGGTTTGATCTTTATCAACCACAAGTGTCATTATACTTGTTTCCATTAAATAAAATATATATAAAAATGAGTTTTAATATGACCCATTTGTCTAATACATCATGTGGTTCTAGGACATATACTATGAAAATACCTTATAGCCTCCTCATATATTATTGATTCACTAATTATAGACAAACCACATTAATAAATACATCACATGGTATTCAAATTAGTGGATTATCACATCATGAGTCCCTCAATCAAATAGAAAATCACATAATATATTCTAATTAGTTATAGTTATACACATCCTATACTATCTCAATTGATATCCTATACATCTTATTCGTCATACTAGGGAAAAAATACCATGTTATTTAATCTCTAAACAACAACACAATCAACAACACACCCAACCACACACTAATTAGCTAATCCTCATAGATCATATTAGAAAAATTTCAACTTATGGAGCTTATCATGGTAGGTGTATATCAAATTAAAATTATAGGGAAATAAAAATATTAACAATGAACCAATAGTATACCAAATAAATAGTTTATTCTACTTTAAGTGGTATACTTCATGGGTCATCCAATGCAAAAAACCCCATTATGTCCCTTATATCTAAATTCGCTATCGAGATACAAGAATCATACTCACACTAAGAATATGATTTCATTAAAAACTATAATACACTATGAAAAAAATCTAATTGTGATGTATCAAAGTCATACATTTAGTGGTGAATTATCAATTCATGTTATGATTATACGAACCAAATGAGAAAGAATAATAAAGTTGAGATTCGTTTTTGTATAACATGATACATTTTATATTCCTATACACAATTATTAATTATAAAAATATCATACATAAGTGTTTGTCTCACCATATCATATATGATAGAAAATCATATTAATATAATATTTTCTTCACTTTTAGGGTCTTTTAAAAATCTTACATAACTATATAATTCTTTCCACCTCTCTATGTGAACATTTTATAAATATCTCCCACTAAATAAATATAGTATGTAACATCTATGAAGAATTATAATTGGAATAACTGAGAAACATAGTAATCATATTTTAATTTTTTCAAACTAATTAATATATTATTCAAACTCAACAACTTCACAATATCAATCATTATAATGGTAATAACTTCTATTCTCCAATTAGAACCATTTTTATGTTCACCAACGCCATTATTATCAACATCATTCCTAGAAATATTTCTCTAAAATATTCCACCTTGACTCTTAATGTATATTTTTATATTAAAATTATATAATAAATATTAATCTCTATTAGGATAAAGTATCTTTTTTAAATATTAGATCACATAATTTATTTACTTTAATCTTTACTAAGTCCAATCATACTACCACTAGTCTCTTCTAAATTGTTCTCATTTTTCAACATCTTATCATGATTAAAAAATTCTATTGTATTTAGGAAATACAATTTCATACATTAAATGGGGATATTTAATAAGAATATTTTCAACCATATCTTTTATTTTATTATATTACCTTTGAACATTTTTCAGAAAATTAAACATTATTCATTAAAATATATCACTAATAAGTGGGGGAATCATAATAATAATATGTTAATAAACCTCTTGGATAATATATTTTATCCAAAATAAAATTACTTTAACATTATCTGTTTTATAAACGTTGTTATAGAATTTGATGAATCATGATCCATGTGTATCAAATTCATCATATAAAATAGTTTATAAAAACTACTAGTTTATAAACAAGTTCTCCAAGCATATAAGTGAAATTATATATGTGTACAAGTCATTTTCATTTATTCATCTAACATTGAAACATTTCATTATATTCATAACATGATTAAACAACCATTTGATTCATCATTTTAACAAATAATATAAAATTAATCAATTATTTCCTTGATTATGAACTCTTATATAAATTAAAAATTTGTAATGTAAACATTTTAAATCTCATGCGACTCAAAATACAAAAATTAATTTCTATAAAACCATTACCTACCACAGACATTCAATGGAGGTTCCAAAACTCCATTAGGTATCCTATAACATCCATCATATAAAACCATTACAATCATTACTAATACCTATTGAATTAAGTGTCCTTGTCTAGTTATTTAATGAAAGAAAAATAGATATAACCACTAAAAATTCCTCTTAAAGTTTAAAATTTTACCCACATACCATGTTAATACAGTAATAGAATTTAGACTATATAAATTTACTAATGAATTGTGATGGTTATATTTTTTTTTCAATTTTCAGTGTTCATGATATATGCCAATATGTCTTACTTGATTCTAAGGTTTCAAATTATTGAGTGAAAGATGAATCTTGTTATTGAATAAGATAATCATGGAAAGATAGAGCCTGATTATTTGGATGAAACAAGGGGCTAATATATTTTACATGTACTAAAGTTATCACAAGTTCTGTATTATATTGTATTAAGGATATCTTTCTACAATCATAAATTTTAAATTCATTCATATATTAGAAAAGGAATACAATTGAGTTTCTATCATGATGAATGAATGGAAAATAAGGAGTCGGTGATTCATATTGGAGTTTATAGTGTTAAATGATTCATTGAAGAATCACATACTTTTAATGGTTTAATTATTTTTCGTAATGATAATAAAAGATAATTTTGGATTATTTTATGGAGAATTGTCTACAATGGATAATGATTATAAAGGGAAAGGAATCTGGCTATTGAAAAGCATCATATTCCAGGATCGGAAAACTAATAAATCTGGCTAGACAATTGATGAACGATGACTATGTTATCTAGAATGAAGGTTACTAGATACACTTTTTAACCTAATATGGATGAGAATTATTGATTTATGATAGTAATATAGAATTAATGTGGTAGAAGAACTATATGAAAATGAATATATGTATTTATAATATATTTTAAGTCTATGGAAATGAAGTTAAATATATTATATAATATTTTGTTCTTTTAAAAAGTATTTAAAAATAGTTTGATATGTTTAAGAAATCATAGAGATTCCATAAAAATTTTATAGTAGGCAATGAGTTAATTTGAATAGTTTTCATCACATTCAATATATTTGATTGTCAAAAAATGAAATATTTTTCAATGTGTTAGAAAACATATTATTATGCCATATATTTTACATATAGATGATACATTCAATAGAAATATGGAAAATGCATTGTATCAAGGGGGAATGTAAATTTCTTGTGGAATTTTTAATACATTTCAAAAGGAATAATTTTAAATGTGGTTAATTCATAAATCATATGAAATGTATAATATATTGTAGTTTCACGCATAAGATATTTTGGATTGTGTATACCAAAAAATTAAAAAAATATAAAATATTATTCTGGTATCTAATGAGTTATTATGAATGAAAAGTAAATCTAGATAAAAGAGAATTGATATAGAAGAAATTATATTTCTTCTATAAATATTTTAATGTTATGAAAATGGGAGGACCTTAAAGTTATTACAGAAGATACTTTTTGATGTATAACCATATAATAAAAAATTGTTTCTTTCAAGAATTAAAAATTTTAATTATTAAATACGATTTTGATTTTATATGAGATTATGATATGCTCACAATGAGTAAAAATATAATTTCAAGAATTAATGTGAGATTAAATACCAATTGAATATTGTAATGTGAAATGATATGCTACCACCTCTTAAAGAAATTTCCACTCCTCATGGTGTGATGAAGGGATTTTCATAAGAGATATTCACCATATGTTGTTAATACTTTAATTATTAGTGTAATGTGAAAATTTTATTGAATAGCATTTTAAGGACTACGAGATACCATGTTGCAGAGAAAAATTTGAGAGGAATATGGGGAATAACGCACACCATGAATGGAAGGGTTTCAACATGTATTACTGCATAATTATGGTAATTTCAACAATTTTTATGGATTTTTTAAATATGGATACTCGCAAGGATACAAAAATATTAAATGTAAATATTTGACTGGGTTTATTAATAAATATAGGTAAAATCAAGTTACCATATATCAAATAAGATTTTTATATTCAAATTTGTAAATATACTATTGTGATTCTAAGTATTAAAATAAAAAGGAGGAAATATAGTGGTCTAGTTCAGAACCTGATACTGAATAAAAAACAACAAATGCAATATATATGAAAGATTATGTTAATATAATATTATGTATTTATCATCAAATATGGATAGAATAATAATAGGGATAAATAAAACAAATAATTACAAGAAGAATACTGGTGATTTAACTATATCATAAATGCTGAAAATGGATTCCTATGATATCACTATTTTATAATACATGACTTAGATAATTGAGTAAGGCAGACACTATTGTTGTTTCTCATGATATATATATATTGATGTAATTGAATAATTTTAAGGAGGAAGACATCAGGGAGTATATTTCTATCTACATGCACAGATCATTATTCTATTGAGTTATAGATTAAAGATGATATGGATACAATGTTTCAGATTATATTTTGGTATTATAAGATCTGTTCACAATGAATAAAATATTTTTTTGTTGATAAGGTTTAATCTAGAGTGTTTAATAAGATCAATTTTTTTTATTTTTTTGATGAGGTCCATGGAATACTGATGTTAACTTGTAGAGTATTGTCAATAATAGTTATGAGGATTGAGAGATTTAAGATTAGTATTAAAGATCATGTTATGAAATTTATGAGGGGGACAATGAAACAAATTTGTTATCCAATATTATAATATCCATATTTGTTATATGACTTAAGTGATTTATGTAGATAACTAATACCGCGAGGTACATTTGTGTAAGTGTTATACCTTTTTAAGGGTTAAAGATGATTCCACCCATCCCTTGTGATCAATTATATTAGGATAATAAATAGTCAGAAATTTCTGATCACTGTTATTAAATAGTGATAAATTATACCACGAACTCAACCAAAACACAGTATGGAGAAGAATCTCTCATTGAGATTTAATTTAAGGAGGGATCCACGATTTTTAGATTTAAATCATGTATAAAATTAAGAAAATGGGCTTTAAATATACATCAGTCAAACCCAAATAAACTATGTTCAATGATCTAAAAATCCTCTAGAAGATTCCAAAAAAAAACATAATTCAAATTATAATGTTGTCCATGGGTTCTAATATTGAAAATAAGAACCCCCTTAAAAATCCATTTCCACGGACATTTATTGATGTAAATGGTTCTTTTATATATTTATGGTTTGGGGAAATATACTTTTAAATTTGGTGTCACAATTTTCACACCCTAAAACATATTCAACATCTTGTACCTATGATGAACATCAGATTTAAAAATATTATTTTTTAGAATCCAAGGGATGATTTTTTTTGTTCGACCAAATTGTATTTGGGATTGGCATGGATGAATTAAAGGATGATTATTTGAATATGAAATGATGGTCTATGATTATTAAATCCTATAAATAATATGGTTAAAACATTTGAGAAATATAGAGGAACATGACCTAGATAGAAAGGTGATTATTATATGATTCTAATACTATTATACATGATATGGTGTTTTTCTGACCCCCCTGACTAGCTTGTGGGGGAAGACCTTATGCCTAAGTTATTAAATAATCTTTACTTGAATATTTTTAGCTATTATATATTTTAATGAAATTACTATTTTTTATGAGAAATAATTCATCTCTTCATTCTTTTCATTTCATTATTTGGGCATTACCATTGTGTGCTATTCTAGGGATGAATATTATTATTTCGTTGAATAGTGGATGAATATATCCATAACCATTGTGTGGGTTGTACATTATGTTTAATCATGATTTTAGGTCACCTTTTATATTAACAACCCAATGGACCTGGCCATTACAACCAAGTTATTATGTAGCTAGACATAGTCTAATTTGGTAAATAGATTCAATTTTATACAATTACAAAAACACATGTTTTACAATACATCATTTAATTCCATTTGAATTTTTGAACATATATATTAAATTTACTTTAATATTTTAATATTTCATAATTTTTTAAAATCATTATCATTTTTATTTTTTTCATGTAGTTGGTGCTTACTTTCATTATTTTGGGTCTTTATTATTAAATTGCACATTATCTGCCCTTTTTGACATGGGATCAACCATCAACATAAATGATTTTATAATATTTTATTTTATATTTAGATATTATTGTCCTGTAAAAATAAATAATTTCAAATTGATTTTGACCGCTTAGAATTAATGATTACCTCTAGGTGTATAATTTTATGATACTATTATTGAGGATGGTGACTTTTTAGGTGTATGAGATTATTTGTTTTTCATTTACATTTTTATTTTTGTTTTATATTAAAATAATTTATTTCGAGAATTTAATTTTATGTCTAGAAGTTTATGTATGATAATTATACTAGTGAAAAATAAAGGAAATTAGGAAGAATAAAGAAAAAATACTTCATTAGACTGAGTAAAGGGAGAAAGCTACTAGAGGAAAACAATAATTTGACATGGGACTACATATGCACATTAAATATGGAAGACCATAAAACATGGGCCCGAAACTGAGCATATAAGTACCAACTATAGTATACAACCATTTAATGATCTTCCTAGACATAATACAAATGATTTCCAACTTGATAAAATTTTTCTCACTACATCACGAGGATCCAGACAAACAACTCGGGAGTTTGATCAAAATGTGTGATACTTTTCAACTTCAAAATGATTAGAATGATGTTGTGAGGCTATTATTGTTCATTTTTTTGATATAGTTTAGGATAATTTATATAAATTATACCACCTTATTCTATTTCAACATGGGATTTCTTGGGTTGAATATTCCTAACTTGTTTCTGTCCACTTCAAAATAAGATGTCATTATTTTAATAATTTATATTTTATTCAATTTAATAATTCATAATTTTCTAATGATTGAGATCATTTTAAAATGACAATAATTAATGATCACATTGTGTAATTGACATGTTGATTGTATTATTTTTTAAATAGGTTTACCATATGAATGTGTCTATATTGTTGATATTATAGCTAGTGGGTCACACATGAACAAGTAGCTATAATAGATGTATCATCAACTAAAATAAATGATCAGTGAAGACATACAATGGTAATCAAAAGAAATAAAATAGAGGAGATGCCATTTTTAAAGGGGATGAACAAATGAATGAAAAAGGATTTATACTACTACTAAAGAAATACATCTACCATATAACTCTAGGACTTAATTTGACCTTCACGAATATTTTAAGGGAAGAGTTTTCTCAAATGAAAATTGGTTTAATAAAGGAGTGATGTGTTTAGTAATGTTATTTGTCTTTACAACTCATTTATGGTTTGATGTATTTTCACTCTATTTTAATTATGTTTTTAATTCTCATAGCACTAACAATTAATAAATTAATTGAAAATCACATTACAACGCTTAAACTAATTAAATCGTAATTGTGATTCCCTGGACCCACTCTCCTTGATCCAGTCCCATAATCATAATAATTACATACTAATTATGATAAATTATTTAAAAACCATGGATATAATGAACCATATTCTAAAAATAAATTGTTCTTATTGAATAACATACATATCAAGTATATTTTCATGTTAAGTGATTATGAAAATTATGACAATTCAAAAATTAATAAAGGCCTTGTCCATTGTATTAATAAGAAATTTTCCCACTTTATATAAAATGTCTTCATCCATAAAAAGTATTCAATATATCCCCTAAATTTATAAAGTTTGGTTACCCTTTTAAACATGTAGAATCTACCTCTTTTCTTCATAAACAAGTAATTTCTAAGATATTAATAGATGAGTAGAAATTCTTAATAAAGGAAAAGATACCATTGAATAAATATTAGCCTAAATATTTTGAATATAATAGGAAACCAACATGAATCCATAATCAACATAAACTATTATTATTATATATCCATGGAAATTAATTAAAACATTGATATAAATAATAATAATTGTATACATAGTGAATGGATAATTTCAGACATCTAAAACATACTTGAATGGCCTTGTGGATAGTCAATATCCAATTTTGTGAAGAGGAATACAACAGAACCAAAACATTTTTATCAAATGATACCTATCTATGTATAAAGGGGATATATATTTTTGAACCCTATCCATAAAATGGTTATGTCCAATTCATCCACAATAATTCTGAATATGTCTTTCCATAGCATTCCCTAAGAATCCTCTTACTGAATAAACTTGGCTCTCAGTATAATTAATGATATTGTATTTAAATACATAATAAAACATTATTATTAGTCAATACTAATAATCGGAATTAATTCTTTACCCATTATAGATAATAGGATAACCTTATCATAACCCATCATGAGAAAGAAGGTGGATGTTCATGAAATACATAGTTAACATTCCAATAATCCATAGTTTTTGGATTAAAAATATACAAAATGCCAATAGTTTTTCAAATGTTAATAAATTGATAATAAGGTCATAACCCATCCATAGGAATAATGCGGATTGTTAAACAATATATAGTCAACAATCCATAAATAATATCTACATAGATAAAACATACAGAATTCCAATATAATTATCCATGTCAATATAAAAACATACCTTCTAGGTGAATATCATCTTATCTGAATTATGCCATATCCTATATTCATGACATTTGTAATATTTAGTATATGACTTGGTAAATACTATAATAACATGATCATAATCCATCTAGAGAGATAAGGGGGATGATTTCAAAATAAAATATCCTCTGTGCAATAATGGAATCCTAGAAGGTTGTGTACATAAATGTAAAACACCAAAAAAATAATGTTTCCCACAATATAATAAAAGAAGGGATTTAGATTCAAATAGTTAGATTCCATGAGTTCAATCCCTTAAATGATTATATATATATATTTATATATATTTGTGGATAAATTAGGGAACGTAACCCCATTATGGTAAATCCTTTTCAATATGATAATGGATTGGAATAAAAACATAAAAGATATTTTACAATACATTTTTAACAATGACAACAAATAAAAAATAACAAGCCACTTTTACTGGTGATTTTTAAAAAGGTTTCTTCAATTACATTGAAATAATTCAATTTTGAAATTACTACCAATAATGGATCCTTGAAAATAAATATGTTTATCATGGAGAAATGTTTGTATGAAGACAATAAATATGAATGTGAAATGAATTTCCCTTTTTAAAATATTAAAAAATACCCTTCTATAAAAATCACATTGTTAAAAGAGTCAAAAAAGTTATTTTGTATAAAAATAATTTTTTTATAGATGTAGATAAATTACTATAGTAAATAATATTGGGGTTGGGGAACCTAATCATAGATGAATGAAGTTAATGATGAGACTATATTACCCAGGTAAATGAGACTTTAGTTATTAATATCCCTCATGGGCAGCAAATAGGTTAAAATAAAAAATATAACAGAATGGGGTTTTATTTTTTAGAAACATGAATAAATTAAATGTAAAATGATATAATAAAAGGAATTAATTTAAATATATTATATGAAATACGTTAATGAGAATGACCATAACTCAAGGAATGAATATTGAGTTACTAGATATCCTTAATACCATTGAAACAACTCAATCAATAACTTCATGAATAAGGGAACATGCTTTTTATAGTAAATCCCATGAAATAAATATATTGTTATAAAAATATTTCCATGGGAATGTAATACACCATACAATGGAAACACGGTGAAAAAATTGTATATTGTCTCAATGAATTATAATTGTGGCCAATAAGAAACTTATGTTTTTAGAAAATTTCAATTCAAACCCCTTTTAAAGAGATGGATAATAGTTTAATATAACATACCATAAATAGAATCTAAATCATGATATTATATATCTAATAATTTGTATATATTCCACATAAATTAATTAAGGTGCATAATACCAAACATTTCTTAAAGAGAGGATGTTGATGCCAAATCCCTTACCTCTGTCCTAATTCATTCCGAACTTGCACCAAATGGCCTAAATAATTAAATTTAGTTAGTTAAATACATACCCATTAGACTTATTCATAAAAATATCCATTTATTATCACTATTAATAGTCATTATATACAAATATCAATATATATATATATATATTAGTTGTTTTTTACTTATTTGTGACACCATGATTATGAAATCAGTAACACATTGAACTAGTTTCATAAAAACTGGGTTAGTATCCATTATTTTTCAAATTTACATGATTCATAGATCATATAAGGTAATTTAACAGATTTTAAATTATTTAATAATTTTATAATTTTAATCCATGGTAGTTTAGGATAAAATACATGAAAATGAAATCAATGATGATCATGTTTCAATAATTCTTATTGAATGAAATTTCATTTCATAATTAGTGAGGTAAATGTTGATATGACTATACCTAATTTGTTTTAAAAAAAACTAAATATAGATATAAAATTATACTATAATATATTATATGATAGTAAGAAATGATTTAAATTCATGGTATTGTTCATTTAGGTGATTAAACCAACCCAAATAAGATCCTACAATGATTAATGGATTCTTGTGGGTGGTTAATTTATAGTATCATTATAATTAAATAATAATTATATAATGTTTTTCTTATTATAGATATATATTATTCTTGGAAATAATATTATGGAGAATATAATTAATTTAATTTCCTTAATTAGAAATAGGAGATCATTTTCCTCTTGACTAAAAATTACATTTTTTATTTCAAAATAATTTATCTGGTAAAAGTGGTAACCCTCACATGGGAATAATAGAAGTTCATTTAACATAGAAAGAAATAAAAATATAATTAATGATGATTATATGTTTATTAAAATCAATCAATCTATATAATACCCACTATAGTGTAGATACTTTAGAATCTGGGTATCAATTGATAATATCTTCAAAATGATGGCCCATATTGTACCAATTCGAGATATATTCCTCCTAATTGATCTTATTTCCATTCAATTTATGGGACAAAATATAATATTGCTTGTTTATCAACAACCTTGTCTTCTCATTAATATCAATAGAAATCATTCACTCATATATTTGGTTAATATCATCCAATGTAGTGTTGATATATAGAAATCCTCCATGCATTTATTATTAAAGTGTATAATGAGATCCAGACATTGTAGCTTTTTTACTTAAACCATTCTATAAATTCTATTCAAGTCATTAATAGGAATTTATTTAATGGAAACTAAGCTATTAGAGAATTCTAGAATTTCATAATGGCCAATAATTTAAGAATAATCCACACACATAGAGTTTCTTTGTACAATATTTGAAGCATAAATCTTCCCACAACCCTTATCATGATCCTTATATACAAAACCCCCATCTAATTTGGTTAATTTATTTGAGATTAAGATTATTCTTATGAGCCTAATCTTATATTACATCTTTATATTCAGGAACCTTTTTGTCCCTCCCATTTTTTATAGATCTTGTCTCCACTAATTTAGGGACGTAAAAATAGTTCTTATTACCTTTGGATATGTTCCCCTTAAGAACCATGTTACTTACTAAGTCACGGGTTCCCATCTTCCATTTATCCCTCCTAAGGAAATAATGTCGTATACCATGCATTGTCTCCACTTTTTACATTGATAACTGGCATTATATTTAATCATTTGTCATATGAGGATCCCACTCACCATAAAAATTGGGTTTGTAATATGTTTAATTATCACTCATAATTGGATCAACTTGGTTCTTAGAACCCGTGAACATCCTTTTCCACATGGCGACAACCATATTACACCCATCCTAGTTAGTATCACCAACCATATGTTCATAAATGTTTTTAAAACAATTATTAATTTTTGATAATGTAGGGGAATCCCACTTGTCAGAAGGCTCGTGCATTGTATAAATTAATCCATGTAACTAGAATAACGTAGATCCAATAGGTTCAGAGGTAACAAAACACAGAAATATTGCATGTTGAAGCCCCAATGTTTCACAACCCCTATAAGACACCATTTGATAAAATACTAATGTAGTGGTGGAGGGGTAGAAAAATGTTTCCCAGTCCACTAAATCCATATTATTTAATCCTTGTGAATCACCCCTTAAACCATAAAACATGTCATAAAACATCAAGTCTAGATGAATCATCCTAGCCTCCATTTTATTAGGATGACATAATGTGATAATTGAATTTTGAAATAAAAATTAATGGTGTCCCACATAAGGATTTTATATTAAACCGCTAATATTTTGTACATGAGACTTCCTTATAGAATTCATACGACCATTCTACTATAGGTTACCCAAATGGGAAGACAGCTCATAAAAATTATACCAGTCCTCAAAAACCACTGTTTGTTAACAATGATCCCCTTCACCCACCTCAATCCATTTTGTGTCAATATTTGGTATGGAAATATCAAATGCCATGATAATATGGGGATAAATGAGATGACATAAGGATCACAAAAAATCATCAAAATTAAAAAATATTATAAACATGACACATTATTTTAAAAAATATGGGATTTTGGAAGGGAAGGGGTTGCCTTAGAACACTAACCCTTACTTATTTGGTCAGGGTATCTTGCTTCCTGTGAAACATGTAACCCCATATAAGAAGGAAAAAATGTGAGATTTCATAGGATCATTTACCCATGGATCATGTAGAGGTGATTTCTTCAACACTTGAAAATCCATAATGGAAATGGGGGATCCAAAAATATTAAAATGGATCACTCTTTGTAGGATGAGGATCTATTGAAAAATATGTTGAAGCACCAAAGTGATGGGTTTCATTGACTAAAAATATCTATGATGGAAAACCCATGATGTTACGATTCCTATGGGAACTCTAGGAGGGAGAGAGGTAGATAAAGGACCCCATGATTAAGAGATATGAGATTATGAAAAGGTTGGACGTGGGTGGAATTCAAGGAAAATTGGTGGGGTTTTAAAAGTGTACAAGGCTTTAATAGTTATCCTTCATTTTAGTTGAGGGAGCTGGGCTGGATAAACGATCTCTCGTATTATAAAATTGAATTAAAAATTATTTTTTGTTGATCATATCATTAATGGGTTCTAAAAAAAAGTTCATTGTATAACACTAATGTATAATAATAATATAATCTATCTATTACTCCCATCATCTCGGAAAACCCTTTAAGGTATTGATGATAAGTGAAATGTAAATTTGACCTTTTATATAGGTAGTAGTACACACATATTCATGGGAATGATTTTTATTTCCATAGAATAGGAGGAATGAGTAATGTTGTTTAATGTATATGAATCATAGAAATAATATCAATATTATAATTTTTTTATTAATATTCCACCTTTATAATAGACATATATCATTTTGTAGGAAAATGAAACATGGTACATATTGGATGTAGTAATCCACACAACGCATGTATTAATGTTTCATTTATCTTAATGGAAAATAAAAAATGTAATTATTGATTTTTCAAGTTACAAAAAATAGTATTTGTATAACCAAAAATATTTTAATTACATAAGTATTTTAAAATTAAAATATATAATATAAATATAAATGGAATATGTTAAGTGTAAATATTTCCTCATCTTCATCACATTGACTGAAATTTTCGTTTTCATTAAAAATGAGATAGAGGAAAAATTACATCAGGAAAGGGTTTTGGGGGGCCTAAGGTAATTAATACTAAATGAATCTCCATTAATAATATTCATTCACTCCATGGTAATATATCTTGTTCTAGAGAATTATGATAAAGAGGTATCCTCGAACACTCTAAAAGAAAAAAATCCTCTTTATTCCCTTGTTCCTTGTCTGAGTAACGAAAATATTGTTCTAGATGAGTCTATTTTACTTGATTAAATGATAAATAATATTCATTGGGGTCATGGTATACCCAATTATCAAATTTTAGAGAACCTGGCAATAGGATTTAAGTGCACCAATAGTGTTTTAGTTCCAAATTCACAACTAAAGACTAGTGAGATTAAAATTATCTTCACCCTATAAGCAGTTTCCCTTAAAATATGAGGTCTAAAAAATAGTGGTGGAATATCCTATTTTGTCTGGAATAGGACCTCCACCCATCATCACACCCATACAACAAAAAACATAATTGTTAAACTTGAAACATGAAATACTTTGGGTCTAGCTATTCCATCTTCCAATGGATTGATTTTTGAAGGGTGAAGGGGTACTTCCTGTAGACTTGAGGATATAGATAGATGGTGACTCATAAAAACACTTAGATGATTTCACAAAACTGAGAATAGAATTATATCGCCCTTAAAAACAATGGCTGATAATTAACTATTGGTTCATTTAAATTGGGATTTGTTCTTATTATTCCAAATGAACCAAATTTTTGGCGGAAAGAATAAAATCCCTAACCTTTTTCTATTTTCATGGTCTCCCGATCTATGAAACCATTTATCCATGAAATAATTTTTAGAAAGGCCCTCATAATGGAATATACTGAATCTACCAATATAAATCACCAAGTGGGTGGCCCACTAACTCTCGAAAAAGAGATGATGCATAGGCTCTATGAAAGGGTCACTACAACGGAATCACTTTTATACAAACTGGATACCCATTTTTTGAAGATTATCATTAGTAGGAAAAACATTGTGTCTAGAATGCTTGATTAAAATGCTCAGATTTATAGGGACATCCTTGTACAATATAAAATCCATCCAATTATCGGCTTATTTTGTCAATTGATGCACCTGATGAATATCTATAATAGAAACTTCTCTGATAAAGATCCAATAATAACACATTTATTATGGTTGTCTGACATCTTAGGAAGCTAATAACTAGAATGGTGGTCTGAGGTGAAGGATGTATGTATAGAATCAACAAACATGCTCACCTTATTGAAGGTAACATCCAGTATCATATATATTGGAAAAACAGTATATGATGTTGTAACACCCCGAACCCGGTTTAATAGAGTCGGTGCATTGGTACATAACATGTTCATGATACAAGGAATCGTGTCTCGAAAAACTATTGCATTTAGTTTCCATGGAAGTACTAGATACATACATAAGTATTACATTACATTATGAATTGAAAAAAAAATTGTTTCTCCATAGAACACACTCATATCCTTTATCCAATCCCTGAAGGTCAGTCATAATTTATTTCATCACATCCTGGGAAAAATAAAACATAATAAATGAGTGATCTTAGATGCTAAGTAAGGATAAAAATATAGTGTAAGAATTCATAAATAAGGATGAACATTTACAACAACATATACGACTACAACACAAGGATTTTAAACCTAAACATCAGCATTATATGAAAAATATAAATCAAATAATGAAATTTATTTATTCAAATGGATATTCTACTCATCGAATTATCTCATTTAATATGACTATATAATTTCATAATGATGGAATTCATAATTACAGACATCATAAAGACATAGTCAATAGCTCTTACCAAGTCTATAAATATGATTTTTTCAGGGAATTGTTCCAAGACACTAATTTGTCTCATGAGAACTAGTGATTCATATAGGAGTTATAGCGGGCTCCACTTGTAACTTGTTAGGTCCATTGCATTCCTCATATGAAAAGGTTGATACATTATATAAACAATCTTATTAAAACTAGCATATAAAATGTCAATAATTAAATGATAAACCATGAATGGTATAAAAATCGAAAATACAAAATCAAATATATCAAAAAAACATCAATAAAATATGGAATATTGTTTCATAATAATTCATCTTAAAAAAACATAAAATCCAAAGAAGGATGTTGACATAGAAGAAAACAATCCAAAATATATTTGAGTGAAATATCTCTTTCTACATTGAAAATAATTCACAAGTAAAGAAAAAATTTATGTTTAAAATATTTTATAAGTTTATAAGGGATTTTTCTAAGTTGTTATAACGACGCAGAATAGTCACACCAACATAATAAGTTAAAAAACATTTTTTCCTAAATTTTGTTGAAAAGGTCACAAAGTACCTTGTTTGGAAAGAGAAAGAATGATTCCATTAAAACAATTTTATAAAAAGTCAAAATGGATATAAATGAATTTAACCCATTGTCTAGTAATTAGTAAAAATATTTTGAAAAACATTTTTAATAAACATGGTTGTGTATGATAAAGAGGTTCCAGTATATACTTACATACAAACAACCTTAGATAACAAAGAGATTGTAAAATTAACCTTTACATTGTACATTTCATAGTTAGAGGGTACATTAGCCTCCTATATATTAGTTAAATCATTATTATTAAATTATACAAGAACCACAGACACAAAAATTATATCATATATGATCATATAATATTGCATTGTTAATAATATTTTTGTAGTATCATTGTTTTGGGTGTCAGCGGATTCGTTTTCCGATATATGCTTTGTTAGGAAATTAATGTTTGTTATGGATATGATATATTTTATTCATATAAATGATGATATTATGTTATTAAAAATGATTTTTAAAATGAAAATTAATCTTCAATGGTTATGATGGGGAGTGAATTTCATCACGTTCATGGAGATGCTAATTCCTACATACGCACAAAAAACAATATCATTCTATTGATGATGAAACCTTTTTTAAATGGATGGTATTTCATATAAAAATAATAATTAACATATTATATTTATTATTTACATAAATTATACACATTATTATACCAGTCCAATTAATTATGTGTTGAATAACAAACTACACCACGACGTGGAGATGGTAAGCTGTACGTATGCACTTATGGTGACTTCGTCATTCATATGATGGATCGAATAATGAATATATTTGAAAAATAATTATAATAAAATAAATTTATGTATAAGGTAATGGAGTTATTATTTTATAATGGAAAAACCAAATAATGATGAAGTGGAATAGGAAATGAAGTTGAAAGAGGTGAAGAAATATATACCTCTTCTTGGTTTCTTTCTTTTAATTTGATCAAAAGTGCTCCATATGTTGGATTACTGATCAATGTAAGGCCTCTATGGTTATTTGAGGATAGTTTAGAGGATATTTTGGTTTGGTTTGGCTAATCCAAAATGGATTTAGAGGTGTGAAATTTAGAGAAGGTGGAGTGCCCTTTTATAAGAGAGGTGAGGGGAACATATGAAAAGATTGAAATATTATTTTAGTATAAAGTAATTTATGGTTTAAAATGGCTCAAAATGGATTTATTTAGAGGATATGGTGGGGTTAGGTATAAAATATCTAAAAACATAGGTTTTATAAATGATTAGGTAATCATATTAACCTAATATTTTAGATTTATCTTTTAGTTAAATAGTTTAACTTTTACCATTTTTAATGTATTATTATAACAAATGGATAATACACATACTATAAATAGACAAAAGAACCCCAAGTGGTTAATTATTGACATATCTGACATTATCTAAGTCATTTGTCATATCATTATATTTTTACGAATATTATATCAATTAATAATTGAGTATTTGTTTAAAAAACTCGTTTATGTCAATTTTGACAATATTTAGTATTTGATTTTTGTGAAAGTCATAACAACATTATCACTTAATAAAACTATTTAATAATCCATTACATGACATATTAACCTCTATTATTCCCGGAATGCATCAAAATTATAAATTTACATTGATTTTAATATTTAAAATATCAATTAATATAATCTTTCATTAATAAAGTAATTTCCGCATCATCATTTTTTCATAAATAAATTTAATTTATTAAGGAAAAATTCTTTTATTTAATATACCATGATGTATGAAATCTTTTTAGATTTATAATTTAAATTTATAGTCGAACATATCAAATTTAATTCCCTATATTAAAAATGTTTTAGATATTAAACCTTGAAAATTACACTTTTAACTCCTCTTTAAGTAAAATATTAATAAATGTCCAAATATAATCCAAGTGGATCAATGAAGATCAATTTTTGTTCCTAAATATTTTTTTCGTTGAAATAAACTTATCCAATATAATTAGGTCATGTGTTACGGTATTTATAATATCACATTACCTTTAATTACCCTATTTAATTTTAAACATGCTAAATTAAATTCAAAAGTTACTATCCAAAAAAACTTATTTTCATATTATTCAACAAAATTTTACTTACTAATATCAATTATGTCTCTATAATTTTAGAAATTCAATTCACAAAAGCGGTAAAATTATCTGTTACACATAATTTTCAAATGTTCTTATAAGGTGGGTAAAAGACGGTAAAATGATCAATTAAATTATAGATATAATCTTATTATAAAATGAATTCAATGAATTACATTGGACTAATATATATATTATGTATAAATTTTGAGATAAAATAAATTTAGACAAAGTAATAAATTCTTTCAATTAAAATTCAGTTTAAAAAAATGTAGTGTTTTTCACTGTTATAAAAAATTGAAAGTTTTCATAAAAACTCAAAAAATTAACCATAAACAAATTGTGATATTCTAAATCAATAAAATGAAGTCCAATTAAAAAATAAAATTTTAAAAATTTCAATAAGTGGCTATTACTATTCATAATAACTTTTTAATGACTAGTTTGATTGGTCGTGGTGTGCTAGAACTCGAAATTATATACAAAACAAGCTATTGTATTATTCACAGTGACGTGTACCATGGAATCTTTGGGTGTTACATTCTCCCCTCCATCAAATAATTTTTTCCTCGAAATTTCAAGATTATTACTCCATAAATAGACTCATGATGTTCATTATCAAAAGTTCCTCAGGTTCCCATGTTTCCTCTTTGATTTTATAGTTTCTATAAATAACATTTACCAGACAAGTCATTCGGATTATCAACATTTTTTCTCTGGTATCATGAATCCTGATAGTCTCTTCACAATATGATAGATTGGGTTCCAGTTTTATTTCTTCATAGGTGTGTACATGCATTGGGTCATGCATCTATTTTCTGAATAGTGATAAGTGGAACAAGTAATGAACATTGGAGAGACTTGGAGACATTTCAAAATGGTAATCTATAACTCCAATTAATTCTAGAATTTTGAAATGTCTGATATACTTGGGACATAAATTTACCTTCTTACATAATCGTATAACAACCTTCCATGGAGATACCTTCTAGAAAAAATGATCAGCTACATGAAATTTCAAATCCTTCCTTCAATTATAATTATTTCTCTATTTCCTTCTTTGATATAATTTGATGTCTGTTCGGATAATCATCACATTTTCGATTGTTTCCTCAAAATGTTCTGGTCCAATGAGTTTTCCTTCACCAACATCATCCCAACAAGTTTATGTGCGATGTATATTTCCATATAAAGATTCATATGGTGCCATTTGAATACTAGAATTGAATTTATTGTTTTAAGACAATCCTACCAGAGGAAAATACTGATCTCACCAACCTTTATAGTCATGTGAGCAAGATCTCAACATGTATTTTATGGATTTAATAGTCTGTTCTGATTTTCAATCAGTTTGATGGTGGTAGGCAGTTCTCAAAAGAAATTCAGTATCTTGGGATTTTTTACGACCTTTCCAGAATCATGATTTAAAAAATGGATCATGATCAGAAAAAATCAATAGGGGTACACCATTAAGTATTAAAACATTGTTAATATAAATTCTAGGAAAATATTGATGTGTTAAATATTATCTTATTTTAATAAAATGTGCTATCTTGATAAGACGATCATTAATGATCAATATTGTATCATTCCTTCTTGGAGTCTTTGGTAGTCCCATGTCAAAGTCCATCGTAATATCATACTATTTCAACTCATGTAAGGGAAGAGGTTTCATGAAACCTCTAGGATGTTTTCTTCTATCCTTCACCTGTTGAAAAACCATACATCATGGAACATAATAATTAATATCCCTATTCATGTTGTCCCACAAAAAATGATCCTTCATATCACTATAAATATTAGTTCTACCAGGGTGTATAGAGAAATTGGAGTTTTGAACATCATCCAACAATTCCTTTTTAGATCTGGTATATCGAGAACACAAAGTCTCTTCCAAAATCTCAAAATTCCATCTTTATATATGAAGATGATCAATATCATATCATTCACAGCTTTAATTTTCTTTTGAAACTCCACATCATCAGTCAGATAATTTTTTATCCTTTGATGTAAAGATTGATAGGAAACCGTTTGAAAAATTATTGATGAATAACCTTCCATTCTAATTCCCATATAAATCATTATTAGATCCATGATCATAATATCCCTTTAAACACTTATCTTGTTCAGAACTCCGTGATACTTTCTGATCAATGCATCTACGACCTCATTTTCCTTTACTGGGTGGTAGTGTATAGTGATATAATAATATTTGAGTAGTTAAATCCATCAAATTTGCATCATGTTAAGTTCTTTTTCTGAGAAAATATACTTCAAAATCTTATGATCAGTATAAATCTCACATTTTTTCAACATAGAGTTAGTGTATCCATAACATCAAAGAAAATATTACAACTGCTAACTCAATATCATGATTAGTATAGTTTTCTTCATGAATTTTTAATTGTAGAAACACTAAAGGGAATAAATCTTTTATTAATCAATTCCTCTTTTTTTTTATTGGTTCCACTAATTCCACATTGTCCATTCTATATGGGGTCTTCGATATTTTCATTGAACTAGGAATTAAATCATTGGAATACTCAATTTCTTGTTCTAGAAGATGTCTTGGTAAATCCTCTAGAATCACATGAACATATTCTGGCACAATTGGTAAATCCTCTATTTGAACATTCCTCTCCCCATCCACAGTTATTTTATTCTCTTCCACCCTAATAATTGAATTTAGTAGAGCTACTGGGGGTATCTAGATAAGAATAAGTTGGTGATGTTTTTACTCTAAATATTATGTACTTTTTATCATCATAGAAAATTGTAACCTCTTTGTTCTTAAAATTAATTTTTGCATCATAGTCTGATATCCAATCCATACCTAGGATTATATCAAATTCAATCATTGGTATGCCAATGAGATCAGAATATAAAGAATTTTTATATGCCCAACTGGGAACTGATTGACAAAACATAGTCGCAATGACACTTCCCATTGGCGATTTTACTAACAAATACCTTGTTAAATAAAATTGGAAATATCTAATTTTCATAGAAAACTATAATGATATGAAACAATGCGATGATCCAGAATCAAATAAATCATTGTCTAAATTTGAGGAAACAATTAAATTACATACCACCATGTCATTCGGAGCATCATCCGGAGTATTAGTTATTTCATAATCCATGAATTTCCCCCTTTTCCTTTTATGAGGTAAGAATCCTTGTAACTTATGAGATTGGATTGAATAATTCCCTATTCTCTACAATTGATTTATTCAAACTTGGAAGCCTCTTTTTATCCCTTACATTCATGTTCATGGTGGTATTATTCACCAGACTTGCAACTTACTCACATTCCCTTCAATGATTAACCATGATTTTTCTTCCCACATTTACTGTAGGATGGAAATTCAACTTTTCCGTTTTTCCCCTTATTTCCATTTTCAGAGTGTTCATCATATCTCTTCTTCTCCTTATTTGCATTATATATGTAAGACATATAGAATTATTTTATGTCCTGATAGCACATGTGATTGAATCTTCATACGAAGAGAATTATTGTGTGATTAATTCTCGATAGAGAAATGGTTTTAACACCTAAAATAATTGATCAGCATTACTCCTTGTGTTATGAATATAATTAGCAGCATGCCTTTTTATCTTTGTAAAGTTAGCCTCATATATTTCAACAATCTCATCTTCCTTATCCCTCAGACTCTGAAATTGCCTTTTCCTATCCACTCGATGTTCACGAAGAAATTATTTTTCTAAGAAAAGTTATTTAAAATCCTTCCATTAAATATTGGATACTTCATCAACTTCCATTGTGTTTTGAATCATTTAACACCATTGATTTTCATCTCATGTGAGGCGATAAATTTCCATAACAACTTTTTTCCTTTCTCTACTCCCCGATGCATAAAATATTTTCTCTATGATACTTATCCATTTCTACGCCACAAATGTATTTTTAGTCCCATTGAATATTTGTGGATGTTTCCTCCTGAAGTGGCCTGACATTGATCCTCTGCATTTTGGATCTGGGTGCTCGATATGGTTAATATTATTATTCATAACGTAAGTGAGTTGTCCCAGTATGGTTATAGGTTGTTCAACACCAGGTGCATCACCCTTTCAACAATAATTATCGTGAGTAGGAGGGAAATCTATACATATTACGTGCATTGATATAGTTTCCATTCCTTCCACTAGGGGCCATTTCTAAACAGTGGAATACACTGGATTTGTTTATTAATTCCAATACATAATTCCAAAATTTTTAAATTCCTAAAATAAATTGAACAATTTATGCATATAACACAAATCAAAAAAAATTTTTGGATGTATTTACTCATAAATCCTTCATAATGGTTCGTAAAAAAATTTGAATTATAGTAGGCATATCCTCTAGGAGTTTTGTGACCAGGACTACAGCAAGAACAGTTTTCATGTACCAAGATACCTCAGATCAAGCGAGAAACTCATTGTTGGTGTTTTCACTCCAAGGTACATCTATTACAAAGGCGTCTCTTCCTGCTCGTATCTTGACAGAGATGTATTTTCTTGGAAAACTCACAAAATCTATAAATTACCAAAATTATAGAAAGTTCTTCTAAAATAATCCTCAATGTTTTTATTTGTGAAATATTATCTAATGAGAGTTTTTCTAATTATGGTGTCCATGGTTTTTAATATACATCCACTGATACCATCTGTATTTCCCCCACAAAAGTTACCCTGAGTTGGTGAATTATTACATAACATTGTCATGATACCATGAATACTGTCCAGATAGACTGATCAGTTTAGTTTCCATGGATGTAATAGATACATAAATACATTCTAAATTAAATTATAAATTGAAATGAAGATTTTGTCTTTGTAGAACACATGCATGTCCTTTATATTATCTCTAAAGGTTTGTCACAATTTACTTCTTCACATCCTGTTAAAATAAAACATAAGAAAGGGGTGATCTTAGATGCTCAGTAAGGAAAAAAATATTGTGGAATCTTTAATAAATAAGAATAAACATTTAAGGCAACATATGATCCTAAAATGCAATCCATTTAATCATAAACTTCAGCATAATATGTCAAATATAAATCAAATAATCAAATTTACTTATTCAAACTAATATTATATTAGTCTAATAATATCATGTAATATCAATAGCTAATTTCATAATGATGAAATGCATAATGTTGGAATCATAACCACAAATTCAAGTCCTCGTACCAATAATAAAGATAAGATTTTGTCAAGGCCTTGTGCCAAAACACTTGTTTGTCTCATAAAACCTATCGATTCATCAAGGATCTATAGCAGGCTCTACCCATCACCTACTAAGTCCAATTAATTCATAATTGTAATAGGTTGAAACATAATATAATGATTCAGATTAAAACTAGCATTCAAAATGTCAAAACATTAACCATAAACCTTGAATGGTAATCTAATAGCACATCTATAGTCAAACATATCACAAAACATTAATTACAATATTGAAGATTGTTTTATCCTAAATCAACATCAAACAAATGTAACATTCAAATAAGGATGTTGATATAGATGAAAATAATCCAAAAACAATTTCAGTTAATTATTTCTTCCTACAATTAAATAATTAAAAAGTAGAGATAATATTTATATTTAATAAAATATTATAATCCTATAAGGGAAGATTTGAAGCTTTTATAATAATGGAGAATAGTTGCACCCACCATATAAGTTAAAAAAATAATCTTTTCTTAATGTTTTCCAAATGGTCACAAAATACCATGTTTGAAAAGAAATAAAAAGATTCCACTCAATAAATTTTATAAAAATTAAATAAAGTGTCTATTTAACATTAACCCATAGACTATTAAATAGTAAGAATGTATTGAAATACATTTTTATGAAACATGTATGAGGATGATAAAGAGGTCCCAATAGATACTTACATTCAAACAATCTCAGATGATAAAGAGGTTGTGAAATTAACCCTCACCTTGAACATTTCCATGTTAGAGTGTAAGAAAATCACCTATATAATAGTTAAATAATTTTTATTAAATTATACAAGATGAAAATACATAAATTTGATATCATATTTTTTTTCTAATATTGATTTTTTGATAATAATACATTAGTATCAATGTATTGGGTGTAAACTGATTCATATTTCCTTATATGATTTGTTTTGTGTAAGTATTGATTTTTATGGGTAGGATGTATATTATTCCTATATATAATGATATTAATTTTGTAAACATTATTTTTAAAATGAATATTATTATTGAATGTTTATGATGGAAAATGCATCTTATCACGTTCGTGATGATGGTAATATGTATATACGTACAAGCGAATATATCAATCTATTGGTGGTGAAATAATATAAAATTTGATGTAATATCATATATTCAGAACGATTAACATGTTATATTTATTATTTAAATCAATTATACTAATTATAATACTAGTCCAAATAATGAATTGTTGAAAAACAAACTACACCTCGATGTAGAGACAGTATGTTGTACGTACACACGTGTGGTGACTTTTGTCATTCATAGGATGGATGGAATAATTTATATTATTGTACCATATTAATAATAACATTATTTTATGTAGAAGGTACTGGAGTTAAAATTTTAGAATGGAAACAACAAAGACATAGGAAGTTGAATATGAAAAGAACATGAAAGATGCGATGAACGATTTACCTCTTTTATGGGTTATTTCTTTTGATTTGATCATAAGTGCTTCAAATGTTGGATTTATAATCAATGTAAGGACTCTAGGATTAATTTAGGACAGTTGAGTGGATATTGGGGTAGGTGTTGGAAGAGCCAAGTTGCATTGTAGGTGTGACATTATGTGAATGTGAAGTGGCCTTTTATAAGAGAGATGAGGGGAACTTTGGAAACGATTGAAATAATATTTTATTATATTGAATTTTTCAGTTTATAATGGATCCAAACAAGTTTATTTAGAGAATAAGGTGGGGTTGGGACTAGAAAATCTCAAAAAATGGTCTGTATATTGGTTATATCACCATACTAAACATAAATTTTATATTTAACTCTCATTTAAAAAGATAAACTTTTACCATGTATTCTAGTATTATTATAATAAATGGTTAATAAACATACTATAAAAATACAAGATAACCCCAACTCGTTCATTATTGACATATCGTTCATTATCTATGTCCTTAGGGTGAACCTATGTTTATTTGGAATGTTATATCAATTATTAATATAATAATTGTTTTAAAAACTCATTTATTGCAATTTTTATAATATTTGGTATTTTATTTTTTTGAAAGTCATAAAAACATTATCACTTTGAAAAAAATTAATATAATCAACCATAACATTTCCCATTAATCTATAATATTCTTTTAATTCATCAAAAGTATAAATTTTCATTTATTTTAATATTTATAATATCAATTCTTTTAATCATTCCTTAATAATGTAATAACTGCATAATAATTGTGTCATAAATAAGTTTAATTTTTTAAAGGATAAAAATTATAAATAAAATACCATTATATAAGAAATCTCTATATATTTCTAATCTATATTTTGAGTCTAATTTATTTACTGTATAACCCAATATTAAAAATGGTTTAGTTATTAAACCATGAATTTTAAAATTTTAATTGTTCTTTAAATAAAATAATAATTAATTTCATAATCCAATCCAAGTGGATCAAAAAGGATCATATTTTATTCCTAATATTGATTTTGGTCAAAAAATACATATCCAATAGAATTAGAACATCTGTTAGGGTAATTTTAATAATAGTTTTACCTTTATTTACCCAAATTACTTTTAACCATCGTAAATAAAATTCAAAAGTTACTAATCACTAAAAGTTATTTTTATCCTATTGAACCATGTTTTACTTACTGATATCAACTATGAATCTCCAGTATTTTAAATTCAACTCAAAGAAGCGGTAAAATTAAATTTTAGGAAAATTTTCAAATGTGTTGAGAAGGTTTGTTAATGACGGAATGAAGTTAAATAATATTTTATATATCTAATCTTATTATACAAAAACTCCAAAAAATTACATTGGAGTAATATAGGTATTATTTATATATTTTGAAATAAAATATATTTTCAGAAAATAATTAATTATGTAAATAAAAATTCATTTTAAAAAAACATAGGGTTTTTAGCTATTCATCAAATATTGATTATTTTCAGAAAATTGACAATAATTCACCCTATGCTAATTTTGATATTGCCAATGAAAAAAAGAATACCAATTTGAAATAAAAATATATAAAATTTCAAATAGTGGGTATTTCTATTCAGAACACCTTTTTAATGGCTAGTTTGATTGGTCGTGGAGTGTTAGAACACGAAGTAGTGTACAATTCAAGCTATTAAATTATTCATAGAGAAGCGTACTACAGATGTTTGGGGTGTTACTGGAGCCTCACCAATTATCGTTCCAATAGGATATATATTGGTGGTTGATAACCCCTTATAAATGATGTTTATGTGCCAGGTTGAGGTAAAAGATATCATGCCATAGTGGAGAATTCCTACCACACTAGTGAGAAGTGATCACACCATATGTGGACCAGGTAAATCTAACCCATATATAATTACCTTTTTTCCTCTAAAGAATTTATGGAATGCATGGAATTCAACGTACCAACAATATTATTCAAGTTAATCCCTCCTCCCACGGTCTCTTATCCATACTCAACCACACGACCCAATGATTCTTCCAATTATTGTGAGAATCCAAAAATAATGATACCATGATGTTTTCAATGTGAGAAATTGTTTATTTTAGAACCTCAGTAGATTAGAGGGATTTCTTGGTGATAAAATAAATAACATGGTTAACCAATGTTATTCCCCCACCAAAGAAAAGGTGCCAAATATTCCAGTTTGTTATAAGGCTACTAATCCTTTATACAAATATATCAATGATATAAAGGTGATTCCTCACTGGGGAAATAAGGACACTGAAGTAGTCCATAGGAATTATCTTATTTTGAATTCCAAAAATAGATTCATTGGTGGAATCTATACTGCCCAGAGTACTGGAAATCCTGGCTATAGCCACGGTTTAAAACTGTGGCTATAGGTCTTCAAACCGGGGCTATAGGTAATCGCCACGGTTTGAGAAACTGTGGCTATGATTGGCGTGGATATAGTTCTAGATTTATAGCCATGGTTTGGAACCGTGGCTATAGGTCTAGATCCACGGATCACACTATAGCTATAGGTATACATCCACGGTTCAAACTATGGTAATATCTCTATAGCCACAGTGTATAACCGTGGCATTAGTAGAGGAGTGACAAAATTTATTTCCACAGTAATAAACCGTGGCATTAAACCTGTAGCCACAGTTAGAAACTGTGTCAATATACATATATCCTTGATTAGAAACCGTGGATACAGGGTCTGAAAAACCATAAAAAATAGCCCCCTCCCCTGCACAGCCCTCCCACCCCCTATAGTTTCCCACCCCCTGCAGACCCCTCCCTCATGGACACTAGACACCCCCACACTACATAACCCCCCATGGATAGCCCCCCTGCAATGCCCCCCTTCTGGACAGACCCTGGACACCCCCAGCCAGACCCTAGACACCTCCCCCCACACCCTAGACACCCCCCCAGACAGACCCAGGACACCCCCCGGACAGACCCTGTACATACAGACCCTGGACACCACCCTGACAGACCCTGGACACCCCCGGATAGACGCTGGACACCCCCCAGATAGACCCAGGACACCCCCCAGACCCTGGACACCCCCCAGAACGACCCTAGACACCCCCAGACAGACCCTAACCACCCCTAGATATACCCAAGACACCCCCAAGACCCTGGACCCCAAGACCCTCGACAGATCCCCTTGGAAATCCCACACCTCCACTCTTGTGGACAACCACCCCCACCCTCTTGGACAACCACACCCACCCTCCTGGAAAGCCACAGACCCCCCCTCCCCAGAACCTGGACACCCCCTACCCCATACCCTAGACACACCCCAGACCCAAGATAGACCCCCCTGGATAGCCCAAACCTCCAATACACTATACAGCCACCCCCATCCTCTTTGACATACCATGGACCCCCCCCATCCCCCCCCCCCCGCACCCTGCATGTTTCCCCAGCCCCCTTCCCCTGCCCTCCCCTACCTGCACCCCTACCATCCCCCACTTGCACACCCTACTATCCCCCTCCCCCTTCCCGTTTACCCCTACTAGCCCCCTCCCCCTACTAGCCCCCTCCCCCTCCCCCTTCCCCTCCCCCCTTTGTCGTCCCCTCCAAATTAAATTATACAGAAAAGATACTTATATAATAAGAATTAAAAAAATACAAATATAAAAAAACACATAACTGTACTTATATGAGTCACCCTATAAGACAAACTATCAAAGAAGTCTGGAAGAAGCTCAAAATTACCTACAACATAAGGTAGAACATAGTAGTGATCATCCAATAATATTATGGTAAAACAGAACATCTTATAATATTCACAATGAATACAACTTAATAAACAAGAATATTGAAGCCTCCCCCCCCTAATTGACCCCTGGATAGTATCTCCCCCTTCTGGACCCCCCTGGAGAGCACCCCCCTGCTGGATCCCCCTTGCACCACCCCTACATGATACCCCCCTTGAACCACTGTTGGACACCTCCTACATAGCAGCCCGCACCCATATCCCTTTAACCCCTTGCACACACCCCCTTGCACACCCCTTTCCCCCTACTGGACCCCCTGGACAGCAGCCCCCCACCCCCTATTGGAATCCCCTTGGATAGCAGCCCCAGCTATAACGCCCTGACCCAAGTTACCCAGTGTCGGTACATTTTTACATAACATTGGCATGATCACAAGAAATATCAAATATCGAAAGACCGATTAGTTTAGTAGCCTTGGAAACACTAGATATATTCATAAGTCTTACATTACATCATAAAAATGAAAACTACTATAGCAACATCTTATCTTCATATCTCCTCATACTATCCCTGTAGGTCATTAATAAATTATTTTTTCACATCCTGGGAAAAATAAAACATTGAAAGGGGTGATCTCAGATGCTCAGTGAGGATAAAAATATAGTAGAAACATTCATAAATAAGCCTAAACATTTAAGGCATTGTATAACTAAAACAAAAACCATTTAAACATGAACATCAGCCTAATATGGCAAAGATAAAATGAAATTATGCCATTTAATTATTCACATGGATATTCTACTTGTCGAATAATCACATGAAATATCAATAACCACTTTCATAATGATGGAATACATAATGCCATACTATCATAACCTCGTAGCCAAGGCATTGTTCCACGACTAAAAATAAGATTTTGTCGAGGCCTTGTGCCAAGACACTAGTTTGTCTCATGAGACCTACCGATGCATCAAAGAGCTACAGTGGGATCCACCCGTCACTTACTAAGTCCAATTCATTTCTCATATGAACAGGTATAAACATAACATAAACATTCGTATTAAAACTAGCATATGAAATGTAAATACATTCTCCATAAAGCATGAATGGTATAATAAACACATCTACAGTCAAAAATATAAAAAAAACTTCAATACAATAACGATGTTTTGTATCATAATAAATCAACTTCAAATAAGCTTAAAATCCATCATAGGATGTTGACCTAGATGAAATCAAGACTATTTGAGAGAAATAACTCTTTTTTAAAATCATTTAAAAGTTACATAATTGTAAAAGAAAACATTTACTATGAAAATATTCTTATAATATTGTAAGGGAAGCTTCGACGATTTTATAATGGTGGAAAATAGACGCACCCACCGTATAAGTTAAAAAGAGACATTCATACCTTAATTTTGTCTTAAAGGTTAAAAAGGACCTTGTTTGGAAAACGACAGAAAGATTCCTTTCAAACCATTTTATAAAAAAGTATAACAGGGGTATAAATGACATTAACCCATAGTCTAGTACATAGTAAAAATCATTTTAAATACATTATTATGATACATGGATGTGGATGATAAAGAGGTCCCAGTAGATAATTACATATAAACAGCCTCGAATAATGAAGAGATTGTGAAATAAACCCTTACCTTGTACTTTTCCTTGGATGATGTTAGTTTAACCTCTTGTGTAATGGTGAAATAATTTTTATTAAAATATAAAGGAATCATGTATATTATTATGATATAATATTTGATCTTTTGTCATTACTGTGTTTATAATATCGTATTATTATCATCATTTTGGGTGTTAACATACTCATTTTCTTTTATATGTTTTGTTACATAAGTCATGTTTGTTATGGATAGGTTGTATATTATTCATATACAAAATGATATCATGTCCATAAAAATTATTTTTAACCATTATATGAAAATTCTTCTTGAATTGATATGATGGGGAATGAATCTCAGCGCGTTTGTGGAGACGGTGGTCCATACGTACGCACGAGCGACAATATCATTCATTTGATATAAAAATAATATATAATTGGATGGTATATCAAATATAACGAATAATTATCATGTTATATTTATTATTTAAATGAATTAAACATCATTATTATACCCATCCAAATAATAATATATTGAATATCAATTACACCACGACGTGGTGACGGTAAGTTGTACATATGTACGTATGGTGACATGTCATTAAAATGATGGATAAAATACTGAATATGGTAGTAAGATATTTATAATAAAATCATAGTATATAGAAGATACTGGAGTTATTATTTTAGAATGGAAATAACAGTGAAAGAAGAAGTTGAAGAAGAAAGGAACTTAAAAGAGGGTGGTGAAAACATTACCGCTTCTTCGTGTTCTTCATTTTGATTTGATCAAAAAATATCCATAGATTGTATTTCTGACTAAAGGAAGGCCTATAGGATGAATGGAGGATATTGGAATGGGTATTTGGGTAAAAGTTGGCCGATCCCAAAGGATTTGAAGTAGTGAAATTGAGACAAGTGGGAGTTCCCTTTTATAAGAGGGGTGAGGCGCTCCTTTGGAAAAGCTAGAAATATTATTATATAATAAATTCATATTCGGTTTATAATGGCTCCAAATTGGATTAAATAAATGTAATGGTGTGTATAGGTCGAAAACCACTTAACCAATAGGTTTTAGATAGGTTTGAGTCACTTTATTAACCTTATCTTTTTGTATTAACTCTTAGTTAATTAGTTTGACATTTACTATGTCACATTGTATTTTTATATTATATTGTCAATAAAAGTACTATATACATCAAGAGACCACCATGTGGTCCATTAATGATACAAATATCATGATATAAGTTCTTTGGCCGAGCCTTAGATTTTTTGGAATATAATATCAATTAATAATATAATATTTGTTTTAAAAACTCTTTTATGTCAATTTTGACACTATTGGGTATTTTGTTTACGATAATTTCATAACAGCATTATTACATCGATAATAATTTATGTAACTAATCCTAATATGTCATATTAACCTAGAATATTAGTGTAATTCATAAAAACTCTCAAATTACATTTATTTTGATATTTATAATATCAATTATTTTAATATTTCATTAATTAGGTAATTATTGCATCACCAATGTGTCATAAATAAATTAAATTATTTAATGTCTAAAAATTATAGATAAAACACAATTATATATGAAATATTTTTATATTTATAATGAATATTTATAATCTAATTTATCTTATTTATAACCCTATATTAAAAATGATTTAGTAATTAAATTTTGATTTTAATTCTTTTATCTCTTCTTTGAATTAAATAATAATTAATGTCCTAATCTAATCCAACTGGACCTAAATGATTATAATTTTTTACTAATTTTGTTTTTTTTCGAAATAGAATTGTCCAATAGAAATAGGACATGTGTTAGGGTAATATTAATATCATTTTTACCCTTAATTACCCTATTTACTTTTAACCGTCGTAAATAAAAATAAAAAGTTACTATTCCCCACAAGTTATTTTTAACTTATTGAAACAAATTTTACTCCTTGATATTAACCGTGTCTTAGATTTTTGAAATTACACTTATAGAAGCGGTAAAATTAAGTTTTATGATAATTTCCAAATTCTCCTAGGAGGTGGGTAAAAGACAGTGAAAAGTTAAATAAAATTTTTATATATCTAAAATTATTCTGAACAAACTCTAATGAATTACATTGATATTATATAGGTATTATTTATCTATTTTCACCTTAATTAATTTTAAATAATATAAATAATTACTTAAATAAAAAATTGGTTTTAAACTATAACTTATTGTTTTTCACTATTCATAAAAAATTGAATGTTTTCAGAAAAATAAAAAAAATTCACCCTAGGCTAATTTCGATTTTCTGAATCCAAAAATGAAGTCCATTTTGAGTGATATAATTTATAAAATTTCAAATAGTGGTTATTACTATTCATAAAATCTAGTTTGATTGGTTGTGTGTGTGTGTTAGAAGTCAAAGTTGCATACAACACATGATACTATATTATTTAAAGAGAAGCGTATTGTGGAAGCATGGGGTGTTACATTCTCCACTCCTTCAAATAAATTCGTCCCCAAAATTTCTAGAATACTACCTCATGAAAGTAATCAGGCGATTCTTCATCATAAGTTCCTCGGGTTCCCACGATGCCCCTTCCATCTTATGGTTTCTCTATTGAACTTTTACCAGACGAGTCGTCCAATTTCTCAGCACTTGTTCTCTAGTATCAAGAAACATGATGGGATATTTGCAATAAGACAGATCAGGTTACAGTTCAAATTCATTGTAATTCAGAACATGTGTTGGTTTAGGCATGTATTTCCTCAAAAGTGATACGTGGAACCCATTGTGAACTTTGGAGAGATTTGGCGGCATTTCCAAACGATAAGCTACAACACCAATTCGTTCTAGAATTTCGAAAGGTCCGACTTACTTAGGACTCAATTTAACCTTCTTACCGAAACGTATAACTCCCTTCCATGGAGATACCTGCAAGAAAACATGATTTTCAATCTGAAATTCCAAATCCTTAATTTGGTTATCGGCATATCTATTCTTCATACTTTGAGCTGCTTTGATGGGGTTTTGGATTACCTTTAACTTTTCTACTGTTTCCTCCACCAGTTCTGGGCCAACAAGTTTTCTTTCACCAACGTCATCCCAACAGGTTGGTGTGCGGCATCTCTTTGCATATAACACTTCATATGGTGCCATCAGAATACTTTAATGGAATCTATTATTATAGGAAAATTATACCAGAGGTAAATATTGATCCCACATACGATGAATGTCATGTGATCAATATCCCAACATGTCTACTAAGGTTTGAATAGTCCGTTCTGATTGTCTATCTATTTGAGGGTGGTAGGCAATGCTCAAATGAAGTTCAGTATCCATGGCCTTCTGAAGACTCTTCCTGAATCCAGAAGTAAAACGGGGATCACGATGAGAAAAAATTGATAGGGGTACTCTATGATGTCTCACAACTTCTTTAATATATAGTTTTGTTAGACATTCCAATGGTAGATCTTATCTTATAGTAAAAAAATGTGTTGACTTGGTAAGATGATCAACAATAACCCATATTGCATCATTCCTTCTAGGAGTATTTGGTAGTCCCATGAAAAAGTCCAACGTGATATTATCCCATTTCCACTCATGTATGGGAAGAGGTTGCATGACTTCTCTAGGTTGTTGCCTTCCAGCTTTCAATTTTTGACTAACCATACATCTTAACACAAAATCTGCAATCTCTCTGTTCATGTTGTCCCACCAAAAGTGTTCCTTCAAATGTCTATACATTTTGGTGCTCCCATGGTGTATAGTGAAATTGGATCTATGAGCATCAACTAACAATTACCTTTTCAGATAAGGTATATCGGGAACACATAGTCTTTTCCCAAATTTTAAAATTCCTTCTTCATACACAACGTTTATCAATCACTTATCATTCACAACATTTATATTCTTTTGAAATTCTTCATCATCTGTCTGAGAACTCTTAATCCTTTCTAGTAAAGATGGTTTGGTAGCCATTTGAAAAAGCATTGATGTTTCACCTTCCATGGTTATTCCCATGTCCATCTTCACTAGATCCATGAAAATAGGATCCCTTTAAATTTTCATCTTGTTCAAAACTCCATGATATTTTTTTCTCAAAGCATCTGCCGCCTTATTTGCCTTCTCCGGGTGGATTTGTATCATGAAATCATAATCATTGAGTAGTTAAAGACATATACTTTGCCTCATGTAGAGTACTTTATGTGAGAAAATGTACTTCAAACACTTTTGATCATTATAAATCTCACATTTTTCACCATAGAGTTAATGTCTCCATATCGTCAAAGCAAAGATCATAGCTGATAATAGGAGATCATGGGTAGGATAGTTTTTCTCATGAATTTTCAACTGCCATGATTGTAGAGACCCGAAGCCTGACGTACATGGACATTACATTACTTTTGCAGAATACTTAGTACATAACAAAAACACACACACAAGGATCGTAATAGTTTAATGTCTTTGGAAACTCAGAATATAATCTTCTAATCGTGGTGATAGATCTTCAACATATCCCATAAACATCTTCCCTTGTTTTTACCTAAAACCTATATTTATATCCTGGGGAAAATAAAACATAAAAGGGTTAGCTCAAATGCTCAGTAAGGGTAAAAAAAATAAATATCAATCACATCATATTCATAAGAACATAACATTTTCGAAATCTTAACCTGCAAAAGAGAGCATAATTTCATAACATGGGATAAATCATAGTAGTGAAATGAAATCCCAATAATCATAACATAAAACATGAAACTTTGTGTCATAAACACATAATAATAGAGAATCATTTCTTGTTAGTAAAAACTCATTGCCAAGAGTATCTTAGTGGACAAAGTCCATTTCTGAAACGAGTCACCCTCGTTTCAGTCATTTTTCACTGAACCGGTGTAACCTACCGTTCCAGCCATGTTTATCTCATGAGATATATAATCTTTACCCAATGCATTGGAGGGAGATATCGGTCCCACCCATCTCATAATGATACCATTCTTTTGTGTGCCACAAAATCATAAACCATACATCATAGCATAACCCATGTAATAAAAATGGGAATCTTAAACATCATGACATCATAAAGAAAGTCATATACGATAAAGGAATTCATAAAAATAATTCCATCACAACATAATAAAATAAATGTAATAATAGGGATAAAATCAGAACCCTTTATTATCTTATATGGAAAATAATTTTGATAAAACACTTGAATTCCATTCTTGAGGATAATATCCTTTCTGCTTCAAAAACACTTTTCCTTTCTTAACATGTCGTACGATTATAAACTAAAAGAAGTTGATTAAATATAAACTTGAAAAATTTTAAAGGAAGATTCTTGGAAATAATGTTTTTAAAAATCCATTCATGCCGTATAAGTTAATGAAAACATTCTTCGTACATTTGTCGGAAAAGTCAAAAAGTACCTCGTACGAAAAACGACAAAAGATTCCTTTCATATCTTTTACTAAAAACTCACCGAAGGGTAAAATTGGATTTATAAAAATTGTAGGTGGATGGAAATAATATTACATATTGAGGAAACATGTATGTGGATGATAAAATACACCCTATTAAATACTAAAGTATAAAGAATCTCTGATAAAAATGAGATTGTGATATTTCCCTTACCTTAGGTCCGATTTGCTTCGTAAGTGTCCGAACCTCCTGTATAATGATGTAAATAATGTCATTGACTTATTACAGAATCTTATTCATTGTTATGATATCATATATGGTTCACTTATGACTTTATATTACCCGTTCTTTTGTAAATTCCATGTTAAAGAGCGTTTTTGGTAAAATTGTTTCATTTGTCGTCCGTGTTTTGACTTGTAATTATTCATATGATTACTTAGATCATGATTACATAATTCCATAATATAAAACATTATTTATATATATATATTCATAATATACATATATATAATAAATCAGTAAATGGAAAGAAATACACCGTTCATGGAGACAGTAGGCCGTACGTACGCATGAACGTTGTTTTCGTTTCCTTATTCAGTTGAACGGAATTAAGTAGATGACATACATTTATATACAAATAAATAAAGTTTCATTATTATGTCATATATTTCATGATTAATTATTATATATACTTTATAATCATTCATGAATGGTTAATGTGGAGAATGAATCTCATCGCGTTGTGGAGATGGTAGTCCGTACGTACGCACGGGCGATGATATCGTTCTCATGATAATGGGACTGTATTGGAGTGTATGTATACTATTTCAGATTCAATATCACATTAAAATAATTATATATAGTTATTATTTACCTCATTATACCCATCCAAGTAAGGTGGTGGTGGAAAATAGATTTCACCACGGCGTGGAGACGGTATTCCGTACGTTCGCACGCGCGGTGATTTCGTTTTCCGTAGGATGGATAGATGGTGAAATAGGGTTATTTCATACTTATAATAACATAGAAGTATATGAGTGATACTGATGTTATTACTTCATAATGAAACAACCTAAGAATAAGAAGTGGAAGATGAAATAAAGGTGAAAGAATCGGTAAAGGAAATTACCTCTTCTTTGAAACGCCTCTTTGAGACCTCCTCTTAAGGAAAAAAAATTATCTTTGAGGAAGACCATAACCTCTATGATGTTTATAGGGAAGTGGAGAAGAGAATTTTGCAGGGGTCTGCTGATCATGAAGGCTCAAAGTTGTGTGAGGAAGAGAGGGAGGAGGTGCCCTTTTATATGGGAGGAGAGGGGCACCTTTGGAATAACTAAAAATATTATTTTATTATAAAGTCAAGTTCGGTTTTAAATATCTCTAAATTGATTTATTTAGATGCTAAGGTGGTAATGGGTCGGAATAATCTCATCCAATATAATTTAGACAAGTTTAGATTCCTATTTTAATCTTATCATTTATATTTAACATTAAGTTAAATAATTTTATTTTTACCGTGTCTTCTTGTTTTCTTATACTATAAGGTTAATAAACTTAATATATCCAGCCAATCGAACCCCATGTTGTTTATTATTAATATATATAACTTTATCTAAGTCATTTGGCCGAACATTAGATTTTTAGGAATAAAATAACAATTAATAATATAATATTTGTTTTAAAAACTATTTTATGTCAATTTTGACACTATTTAGTAATTGATTATTGTGAAAATCCTAACAGAATGATAAGTTCTAAAAAAGTTAATTAAATCCATAATAACATGTCATATTAACCTATAAAATTAGTTTATTTCATGAAATGTCTCAAATTATATTTATTTGAGTATTTATAACATCAATTATGTCGATATTTCATTAATAAGATAATTACTGCATCATCGTTGTGTCATAAATAAATTAAATTATTTAATGTCTAAAAATTACAAATAAACTACAATTATGTAGGAACTATTTTTATCTTTATAATGAATATTTATAGTCGAATTTATCTTATGTATAACCCCATATTAAAAATTATTTACTTATTAAACTTTGATTTTAACTATTTTAACCCTTCTTTAAATAAATTAATAATAAATGTACTAATCTAATCCAAGTGGGCCTAAATGGTCATATTTTATTCCTATGGTTGTTTTTGGTCGAATTACACTTATCCAATAGAATTAGGACATGTGTTAGGGTAATAATAATATCAAGTTTACCCTTAATTACCCTATTTACTTTTAACCGTGTTAAAAAAAATAAAAATTTATTATTCAACAAAAATTATTTTCATCTCATTGAACCACATTTTAATTACTGACATCAACCGTGTCTCTTGGATTTTTGATATTCCACTCACAGAAGTGGTAAAATTATGTTTTATGAAAAATTCATTTTTTTTACTACCACTTAGTGGTTTCACTATTCATCAAAAAATTAAAGTTTCCAGAAAAATACAAAAAATTAGGCCTAATCTATATTTGATATTATGAACTCAAAAATGAAGTCTATTTTACTAAATTCAAAACATATCAGTTACATTATCTTATTTAAAAATTAATTCTCGTCGTCAAAACTAATGCCTTGTTTTTAACTGATAATAACTATCAAAAGATTGACACTTGTTTATGACTGGTTTAAATGTAAAATTACATCAATGACAAACATTGTATTAAATTGTAAAAATATTTTCTAAATATAATTTAAAACAACTCAAATTAATAATTTATCACTATTAATTATTTCGATTAAAAAAATTGTTTTTAATTATAATTTAGTAATTTTCACTATTTATCAGAATATGAAAGTTATCCGAAAAGTACGAAAATATCACCTTAAGCTAAATTCGATACTCCAAATCCAATAATGAAGTCCATTTTGAGAGATAAAATTTCTAAAATTTTAAAAGGTGGTTATTACTATTCATAATGGCTAGTTTTAATAATATTTTAATAGTATATCGTTGTTTAGTGAAACTCGGTATTGCGTACGATGCAAGTTATTGAGGAAGGCCGCCATTGCGTGTAATGCAAGGCAAGTCAAGGATGCGTGTTGAGCAAGCTCCTTTTGGTGTAGCGTACAACACAAGACATTAATGAAATTAAAAAGAATATTTTTCATAAAATCTCGGGGTGTTACATTCTACCCCCCTTAAAATGAATTTCTCCCTCAAAACTCGTCGGGGTTATAAATGGTTTACTATTCGAAAGTTTATTTAGTAGAAACCCACATCGTAAAAAGGAATACCAAAACCAATCTTTAAAAACACAAGTATGAAACGTAACGGTTACCCAAATAAACTAATCCCTGGGTTTCCACATAGGTGAAAATATGGATATGGAAGAGAAATATAACCATCATGTTCTGATGGAGAGTGGTAGAGAACATGGCTATGGAAAAGCCAGAAATCACAAATCCATAAATTTGTGACGATCTAAGGTACCATATGATTCATCAGATATAAGAGCACTAGGACAACATTTTTGGTTTTTAAGATCATTTCCCTAAATTTGATGAAATTAGAAGAAATACTTTCTTGATTTTGGTATAGTCTCACCGTTTGTCGTTCTTTGGACAATTTCCACTTCATCTATTAAAGAAATGAAGTTGAATTTGTCATTAATGATGTGTTAGCAGATCATGTGATAGAATGATGGTTCATTCCATCTGTCTCAAACAAAAGGTTAGAAAAGTTATCAAAAATACATAAGTCCATCTATAGTGAGATTAATCGTATATAGTTCCAAAAATGGACTTATACTTCATATATCATACTGATTAATATAATAAAACTAGTTTCTACTAAATAGGGACTTCCTGTAGGCCAGTGGTAGGCGATAAAGGCCAGTCGCACTTCGGTTGTGGGTTCGATTCCCACAGCCTTGTCCGATGCGATGGGATGTCGCCCGTCCTCCAGGTTGTTCTTTTTCTAAAACTACATTACTATAACATCACATAAATATTATCGAAAAAAATTCTATCCTTAAACAATACTAACTTATGGTTAAAATAATCCATTCCAATCTTTAGGCTTATCTAAAATACTTCGGTCCAAGCTCATAGTATAAAAAAATGATAACTTGAAATGTCGTCAACCAAGCATGTGAATACCATCATTTATCCCCCATATATCCTGTTGGTCACATTCCAACCATATGAATACCTTAATGATGTATTCTCTTGAAAAATGAATACCCATTAAACCTTAGTGAAAACATGAATGCTGTCAAAAGTTAAAACTTTCCACATACCAAAATCCAAAAATTCTATATACTCAAACCGTGACACAACCATCTCCTTATATCAGTCATGAGCTCATGAATACTATCAAACATTTAATTTTCTCCTTATCCATTCATTATGCGCATATCATCTATATTCCAAAAATATCTGAATAAACTTTCATGGATACTGGTAACATTAATCATACACTTTCAAAACTCAAGGAAAGGCAACAGTGTAACAATCCTTAGATGTCTCTTTATTCCATAATACCATGAGATTACTTATACAACATTACACATGATAAACATGTAATCATTCCTCTACATTCTTAAACCATTGACCGAGCTTCAACAATTATTTCATCTCACATATCATTTGTAGTCTCTTCATCATCATCCACATAAATACTACCCATACGACAATAATGATTATCTTCAGGAGACTTTCCCTTAGGGCATTGGCTTGCATAATGCCCGTACATTCCACATTTATAACATTTAACCGTTGTTGATGTCATAGCAATACCATTATCCTCATCCCTGGTGTTAACTGAACCTTTTCCTTTGCACTTACTGGCTTTGTGTCCTTCTTTTCCACACCCAAATGAACTTCCAGTTCCACTGAAACATTCACCTTGATGCCTCTTCCCACATGATTTACATAGGGGAAATTGAACATTCTTTCCTCTATGGTCATCATGAACCTCCATCTTTCTCTTATTAGCCAAGTCAGGAAACTTACCAAATTTTACTTTATTGATCATATTATGAGATTGCTGATTCGGCATAATAATGATGTTTGGACTTCCAAATCTCATTTCATTTTATTGCTCATGAAGAATATCATTCCATTGTCCATCATATCCTCCATTATCGTGAATCATCTTGTTTCCAGCCATTTTCTAAAACCCAAAAAGAATAGTGTGAGATGAAAAAATCATAATAAAGGGGGAGTAACTTCAATATCTAAAATTTTAGGTTAAATTATATGATCCTTAATATAGTTCTAGGACTATATCCTATACGTATACTTATCCTTAGGGGCATCCCTAGACATACCTTAGAAATATCTCTAGGGATCTCACTAATGTTTTCGCATCCTAGTTTCCAAAGGTTGATTACACTTTTCCTCTGATACCAACTGTAGAGACCCGAAGCCTGACGTACATGGACATTACATTAATTTTACGGAATACTTAGTACATAACAAAAACACACACACAAGGATCATAATAGTTTAGTGTTTTTGGAAACTCGGAATATAATCTTCTAATTGTTGTGAATGATCTTCAACATCTGCCATGAAGATCTTCCCTTTATTTACCTAAAACCTTTCTTTATATCCTGGGGAAAAGAAAACATAAAAGGGTGATCTCAAATGATCAGTAAGGGTAAACAAAATAATTATCAATCACATCATATTCATAAGAACATAACATTTTGGAAATCTTAACCTGCAAGAGAGAGCATAATTTCATAACATGGGATAAATCATAGTAGTGAAATGAAATCCCAATAATCATAACATAAAACATGAAACTTTGTGTCATACACACATAATCCTATAGAATCATTTCTTGTTAGTCAACACTCATTGCCAAGACTATCATAGTGGACAAAGTCCATTTCTGAACCGAGTCACCCTCGTTTCAGTCCTGTTTCACAGAACCAGTATAACCTACCGTTCCAGCCATGTCTATCTCATGAGATATATAATCATTACCCAATGCATTTGAGTGAGATATCGGTCCCGCCCATCTCATAATGATACCATTCTTATGTGTGCCACAAAATCATAAACCATACATCATAGCATAACCCATGTATTAAAAATGGGAATCTTAAACATCATGACCTCATAAAACAATTCATATACGATAAAGGAATTCATAAAAATAATTCCATCACAACATAATCAAATCAATGTAATAATATGGATAAAAACAGAACCCTTTATTATCTTAGATGGAAAATAATTTTGATAAAACACTTGACCTCCATTCTTGAGGAAAATATCTTTTCTGCTTCAAAAACACTTTTCCTTTCTTAAAATGTCGTACGATTATAAACTAAAATAAGTTGATTAAAAATAAACATGAAAACATGTAAAGGAATTTTCTTGGAAATAATGTTTTAAAAATCCATTCATTCCGTATAAGTTAAAGAAAACATTCTTCGTAATTTTGTCAGAAAAGTCAAAAAGTACGTCGTACGAAAAAACGACAAAAGATTCCTTTCATATCTTTTACTAAAAACTCACCAAAGGGTAAAATTGGATTTATAAAAATATTAGGTGGATGGAAATAATATTACATATTGAGTAAACATGTATGTGGATGATAAAATACACCCCAGTAAATACTAAATCATAAACAATCTCAGATAAAAATGAGATTGTGATATTTCACTTACCTTAGGTCCGATTTGCTTCGTAAGTGTCCGAACCTCCTGTATAATGATTTAAATAATTTCATCGACTTATTACAGAATCATATTCATTGTTATGATATCATATATGGTTCACTTATGACTTTATATTACCCGTTCTTTTGTAAATTCCATGTTAAAGAGTGTTTTGGGTAAAATTGTTTCATTTGTCGTCCGTGTTTTGACTTGTAATTAGTCATATGATTACTTAGATCATGATTAATTAATTCCAGAATATAAAACATGATTTATATATATATATTCAGAATATACATATATATAATAAATAAGTAAATGGAATGAAATACACTGTTCATGGAGACGGTAGGCCGTACGTACGCATGAATGCTGTTTTCGTTTCCTTATTGAGTTGAACAGAATTATGTAGATGACATACACATATATACACATAAATCTAGTGTCATTATTATGTCATATATTTCACGATTACTTATTATATATACTTTATAATCATTCATGAATGGTTAAAGTGGAGAATGAATCTCATCGCGTCGTGGAGACGGTAGTCCGTACGTACGCACGAGCGATGATATCGTTCTCATGATCATGGGACTGTATTGGAGTTTCTGTATACTATTTCAGAATCAATATCACTTTAAAATAATAATATATAGTTATTATTTAAACCATTATACCCATCCAAGTAAGGTGGTGGTGGAAAATAGATTTCACCACGGCGTGGAGATGGTATTCTGTACGTACGCACGCGCGGTGATTTCATTTTCCGTAGGATGGATAGATGATCAAATAGGGTTGTTTCATACATATAATAACATATAAGTATATGAGTGATATTTATGTTATTACTTCATAATGAAACAACCTAAGATGAAGAAGTGGAAGAAGAAATAAAGGTGAAAGAATCGGTAACAGAAATTACATCTTCTTTGAAGCGCCTCTTTGAGACCTCCTCTTAGGGCACTAAAATTGGTCTTTGAGGAATACCAGAACCTCTAGGATGTTTCTAGGGAAGTGGAGAAGATAATTTGGCATGGGTAGGCCGATCTTGAAGGCTCAAAGTTGTGTGAGGAAGAGAGGGAGGAGGTTCCCTTTCATAAGCGAGGAGAGGGGCACCTTTGGAATAACGAAAAATACTTTTTTATTATAAAGTCATGTTCGGTTTTAAATATCTCCAAATTGATTTATTTAGAGGCTAAGGTGGGTATGGGTCGAAATACACTCATTCAATAGTATTTAGACAAGTTTAGGATCCTATTTTAACCTTATCATTTAGATTTAACATTAAGTTAAATAATCTTATTTTTACCGTGTCTTCTTGTGTTCTTATACTATAAGGTTAATAAACTTACTATATCAAGCCAAACGAACCCCAAGTTGTTTATTATTAATATATATAACCTTATCTATGTCATTTGGCCGAACCTTAGATTTTTAGGAATAAAATAACAATTAAAAATATAATATTTGTTTTAAAAACTATTTTATGTCAATTTTGACACTATTTAGTAATTTATTTTTTTTGAAATTCCTAACAGAATTATAAGTTCTAAAAAAGTTAATTAAATCCATAATAACATGTCATATTAACCTATAAAATTAGTTGAATTCATAAAAAGTCTCAAATTATATTTATTTGGGTATTTATAACATCAATTATGTCCATATTTCATTAATAAGATAATTACCGCATCATCGTTGTGTCATAAATAAATTAAATTATTTAATGTCTAAAAATTACAAATAAACTTCCATTATGTAGGAAATACATTTATATTTCTAATAAATATTTATAGTAGAATTTATCTTATGTATAACCACATATTAAAAATTATTTACTTATTAAACTTTGATTTTAACTATTTTAACAATTCTTTAAATAAATTAATAATAAATGTCCTAGTCTAATCCAAGTGGGCCTAAATGGTCATATTTTATTCCTAAGGTTGTTTTTGGTCGAATAACACTTATCAAATAGAATTAGGACATGTGTTAGGGTAATAATAATATCATGTTTACCCTTAATTACCATATTTACTTTTAACCGTGGTAAAAAAAAAGTAAAAAGTTAGTATTCAACCAAAATTATTTTCATCTCATTGAAACACATTTTACTTATTGAAATCAACCGTGTCTCTCATATTCTTTGAATTCCACTCACAGAAGCGGTAAAATTATGTTTTATGAAAAATTCATTTTTTTACTACCACTTAGTGGTTTCACTATTCATCAAAAAATGAAAGTTTCCAGAAAAATACCAAAAATTAGGCCTAAGATATATTTGATATTATGATCTCAAAAATGATGTATATTTTACCAAATTCAAAACATATCAGTTAAATTAACTAATTTAAAAATTAATTCCCGTCGTCAAAACAAATGGCGTGTTTTTAAGAGATAATAACTATCAAAATATTGTCACTTGTTTATGATTGGTTTAAATGTGAAATTACATCCAATGAACAACATTGTATTAAATTGTAAAAATATATTCTAAATATACTTTAAAACCACTCAAATTAATAATTTATCACTATTAATTATTTCGATTAAAAAAGTTGTTTTTAATTATAATTTAGTAATTTTCACTATTCATCAGAATATGAAAGTTATCCGAAAAGTACGATAATTTAACCTTAGGCTAAATTCGATACTCCGAATCCAAAAATGAATTCCATTTTGAGAGATAAAATTTCTAAAATTTTAAAAGGTGGTTATTACAATTCATAACAGCTAGTTTTAATAATATTTTAATAGCATATCATTGTTTAGTGAAACTCGGTATTGCGTATGATGGAAGTTCTTGAGGAAGGCCACGATTGCATGTAATGCAAGGAAATTCAAGGATGCGTGTTGAGAAAGCTCCTTTTGGTGTAGCATACAACACAATACATTAATGAAATAAAAAAAAATATTTTTCATAAAATCTCGGGGTTTTACAATGATGCATATGCAAATAACCCTATCATTATGCATATGGTTACAACCAAGTACATTCTTCGATGCATCACTATAAATAATGAACCCATCATTCCATGATGGTAGAGTCAATATAGGATCAATTAATAACCTTCTCTTCATTTCTTCGAATCATTATTCACACTCTTTTGACCAAACAAATTTAACCCCTTTACATGTGAGCTTCGTTAATGGGTTAGCCATTCGGGAAAAGTTCGGGACAAAACACCGATAATAACCTGCTAAGTAAATAAAACTACATACCTCAGTTATACTCATTGGTGTTGGCCATTCTTGGATTTCTTTTGTCTTAGAAGGATCAATGGAAATTCCATCCTTAGAGACAATATGGACAAGAAAATAAATCTTCTGAAGATAGAATTCACACTTTCTAAACATCCCATATAATTCATGTTCTCTCAGAGTCTTCAAGATAATGCACAAGAGATTTTCATGGTCTTCATAGCATTTGGAATATACCAAGATATCATCAATAAATACCACCACAAATTCATCGAGATATTCCTTGAAAAATCTATCATTAGATCAATGAATATAGAGGGTGCATTAGTCAGCCCAAAAGGCATTACTGTAAACTTGTAATGCCCATACCTGGTTCGAAATATTGTCTTCGGAATTTCTTCCTTCTTCATACACAACTGATGGTATCCATATCGAAGGTCAATATTTGAAAAGTATTGAGCACAATGAAGTTGGTCAAATAAATCATCAATGCGAGGTAGGGGATACTTGATCTTTATTGTTATAGCATTGATCTCCCTGTAGTAGATACATAACTTCATAGATAAATCATTCTTTTTAAAAAAAATAACTGGGGCTCCCCATGGAGAAACACTATGGTGAATAAATCCTTTATTACTCAATTCCTCTAGTTGTTTCATTAGTTCAACTAATTCCACATTTTCCATTCTATAAGGGGTCTTCGATATAGGCCATGATCCAAGAATTAAATCAATGGAAAACTCAACTTCTAGTTCTAGAGGATATCTAGGTAAATCTTTCGGAAACACATCTACATATTCTTTCACAATAGGTAAATCCTCTATTTGAACTATCATTTCCTCACCCATAGTAATTTCATTCTCTTCCACCCCAATAATTGAATTTATTTGAGCTATTGGGGGTGGATATAGGTAAGAATTAGGTGGTGATGATTCTGATCTAATGATAATGTGTTCCTTATCATGATCCTCAAAAATAGTAACATCCTTCTTCTTACAATAAATTTTTTCATCATGGTCCGAAATCCAATCCATTCATATGATTATTTCAAATTCAATCATAGGTATTACGATGGGATCCACAGATAAAGAACATTTATGTGCTCTAATGGGGACTGATTAACAAAACTTTGTTGCAATGATACTTCCCTTAGGGGTTTTAACTGAAAACTCCCTCGTTAAATGAAATTGGAAATATCTAATTTTCTTAGAAAACCGGGATGATATGAATCAATGTGATGATCTAGAATCAAATAATGCATTTTCTAAAAATGAGGAAACCATTAAATTACCTGCCACCACATCTTTTGGATCTTCTACCTCAGCAGTAGTAATAGAATAAGTTTGTTCTTTGATCCCTTGGACTTTTCTGAGGTAAGTTCCCCTGACGCTTAGGACATTCATTTGCATAATTTCTCATCTCCCTGCGGTTGTTTCATTGAACATCAGTAGCTTCTTTCTTCCCCTTTCAATCAATAGCTTGGTGGCCTTTTTCACCACACTTGTTATATACACCCATTCCTTTCAAGAAAGTACCAGGTTGTTTCTTCCCACATTTACTACAGGATTGATATTAAACATTTCCCATATTCCTCTTTTTTATATTCCCAGATTGATCAGTAGATCTCTTATTCTCTTTCTTTTCTTTAAAGTCATAAGACTTAGAGAATTCTTTTTTGTCTTGTTAGAGCAAGAGACAATATCTTCGTACAACGGGAATGTTTGTGAAACTAATGCTCGATGGGGAAACGGTTTGAACTCATCGAACAAACGATCAATATTACTTCTTGGGTTATGTATATAATCCATAGAATAACTTTCTAACCATGTAATGTTAGCCTCATACTTTGTGACATTTCTCATCTTCCTTTTCTCTCAGACTCAGAAATTTCCTTTCCATAACTGCTCGATGGTCATGAGCAATTTATTTTTCTAAGAAAAGTTCTTTGAACTCCCTCCATTCCATATTTGATACTCCCTCATCATCCTTTGTGTTTTGAATCAAGTACCACCATTGATCACCATCTTTAGTGAGGTGATAAACTACCATGATAACTTTTGCCCTTTCATTACTCCCCAAATCCTGAAATATTTTTTCTAGGGAACATATCCATTGCATAGCTACCAATGGATTTGTAATCCCATTTAATTTTAATGGTTGTTTCCTAATGAAGCGATCTAACATTGATCCTCCCTACTGCAGATCAGGGTGCTCCATATGGGTAAGGTTATTATTCATAACCTGAGTGAGTTGTCCCATTATGGTGATTAGCTGATCAGCACTAGTTGCATCGCCAGCTCCACTATAATTATCATGAGAAGGGGGAAAGAATACATTCATGGAGTGCATGCATTGATACGATTTCCATTTCATCCACTAGGCGCCAGTTCTAAACAATGGAATAAACTATATGAGTTTATGAATCAAAATACATAATTCCATACTTGTAAAACACTTAACATAAATTGAACTATTTAGGGATATAATCCATAATCATAAAAATGCTTTATTTGAGGTAGTATATACTCATAAACCCTTCATAATGGTTTGTAATGAAATTGAGAATTATCCTAAGAATATCCCCCGGGAGTGTCGTAACCAAGAGTTTAGCAAGGCCCATTGTCATGCACGAGTTCCCATTCGAGTCTAGCTCAAAGCGGTGTTTTTGTGTTTAACCCATAGGAACATCTGTGCCAGAGCCACCTCTACCTAATCGTATCCAAACAAGGATTTATTGCTCAGAAAACTCACAAAATATCTATAATACCAAAATTCTAGGATGTTCTTCTATACTAATCCTCAAAGTGTATATTAGGGTTATGTTCTATAATCAGAGTTTATCTAAATCTAAATTCCAAGGATTATACTAAAATTCCTCTGATACCAACTGTAATTCCCCGAACCTAGTTACCCATAGTCATTTCATTGTTACATTACATTGGCATGATCACAATAAAGATCAAATATCAAAAGACTGATTAGTTTAGTAGCCTTGGAAAAAGTAGATACATTCATAAGTCTTACAATACATTATAAAAATGAAAACTACTAGAACAACATCTTGTCTTCATATCCCCTCACACTATCCCGACATTTCATTAATATGTTATTTCTTCACTTCCTGGGAAAAATAAATCATTGAAATGGGTGAGCTTAGATTCTTAGTAAGGATAATAATATAGCGAAAACTTTCATAAATAAGAAAAAATATTTAAGGGAATGTATAACTAAAACAAATGCTTTTTAAACATGAACATCAGCATAATATGGTGAAGATAAAATTAAGTAATTCCATTTTATTATTCACATGGATATTCTAGTAGTGGAATAACCACATGCAATATCAATAACCACTTTCATAATGACGGAATGTCTAATGCCAGACTATCATAACCACACAGCCAAGGCCTTGTGCCAAGACTACAAATAAGATTTTGACAAGGACTTGTTCCAAGACACTGGTTTTTCTCATGAGACCTACCGATGCATTGAGGAGATATAGTAGGCTCCACCCGTCACTTACTAAGTCCGTTGCATTCCTCATATGAACAGGTTAAAACATAACATAAACATTCGTATAAAAACTATCATACGAAATGTAAATACATTCTACATAAACCATGAATGGTTTAAAAATAAAACATCCATATTAAAACATATCACAAAACCTTCAATACAATATGTATGTTTTGTATCATAATTAATCAACTTCAAATAAGCTTAAAATCAATCAAAGGATGTTGACATAGATGAAATAAAAACTATTTGAGAGAAATATCACCTTTTATAAATAATTTAAAATCACATAATTGTAGAAGATAACATTTACTATGAAAATATTCTTATAATATTTTATGGGAAGATTCAACGATTTTATAATGGAAGAAAATAGCTTCACCCACTGTATAAGTTATAAAGAGACATTCAAACTGTAATTTTGTCGAAAAGGTAAAAAATGACCTTGTTTGGAAAACGACAGAATGATTCCTTTAAAACCATTTTATAAAAAATATAAAATGGGTATAAATGAATATAAACCATAGTCTAGTAAATAGTAAAATTGTTTTGAAATAAATTTTTAAGAAACATGGATATGTGTGATAAAGAGGTCTTAGTAGATAGTTTTCGTATAAACAACCTCGACTAATGAAGAGATTGTGAAATAAACCCTTACCTTGTACATTTCCTTGGATGAGGGTAGGTTAACCTCTTGTATAATGGTTAAATAATTGTTATTAAATTATACAAGAATCATATATATATTAATATGATATCATATAAGATCATTTAACATTGCATTGTTAATAATATCTTATTATTATCATCGTTTCGGGTGTTAACTTACTCGTTTTTGTTTATATGTTTTGTTAAATAAGTCATGTTTTTTATGGATAGTTTGTACATTATTCATATGAAGAATGATATCAAGTCATTAAAAATTATTTTTAACCATCAAATGAAAATTATTCTTAAATGGAAACGATGGGGAATGAATCTCATCGCGTTCGTGGAGATGGTAGTCCGTACGTACGCACAAGAAACTATATCATTCGTTTGACATTAAAATTATATATAATTGGATTGAATTTCATAAATACAGAATAATTATCATGTTATATTTAGTATTTACATTAATTACACATCATTATTATACCCATCCAAATAATAATATATTGAATAACAAATACACCACGACGTGGAGACGGTAATCCGTATGTACGCACGTATAGTGACATGTCATTCAAAGGAAAGATAGAATACTAAATATGGTTGTACCATATTTATAATAACATAACAGTATATAGATGATAATTGAGTTATTATTTTAGAATGGAAATAAACATGAAAGAAGATGTTGAAGAAGAAAGGAACTTGAAAGAGGGTTGTGAAAACATTACCTCTTCTTCGAGTTCTTCCTTTTGATTTGATCAAAAGGGAACCATAGGATGGATTTAGGACTAATGGAAGGCCTCTAGAATGGATGGAGGATATTTCATAGGGTATTTGGTCAGAGTTTTTCCATTCCCAAAGGCCTTGATGGTGTGAAATGGAGAGAAGGGGGAGTGCACTTTTATAAGAGGGTCGAGGGGCACCTTTGGTTAAGCTAGAAATATGATTTTATAATAAATTCATATTCAGTTTCTAATGCATCCAAAGTGGATTATTTAGAGGTTATGGTGGGGATAGGTCGAAAACCACTCAACCAATAGGTATTGGACCGGTTTTTGTCACATTATTAACCTTATCATTTAGTTTTAACTCTTAGTTAATTAGTTTGACATTTACCATTTCACTTTGTATTTTTATATTATACAGTTAATAAACATACTATATATATCCAAGAGACTCCCAATTGGTCAATTAATTATACACCTATCATGATATAAGTCCTTTTGTAGATCCTTATATTTTTAGGAATAGAATATCAATTTATAATATAATATTTGTTTTAAAAACTTTTTTATGTCAATTTTGACATTATTGGGGAATTTGTTTTTGATAATTCCATAACCAAATTATTACTTTTATCAAAATTTATAAAACTAATCCTAATATGTAATATTAACCTATAAAATTAGTTTAATTCATAAAAGGTCTCAAATTACATTTATTTTGATATTTATAATATCAATTACTTTAATATTTCATTAATTAGGTAATTATTACATCACCATTGTGTCATAAATAAATTAAAATAATTAATGTCTAAAAATTATAAATAAAATACAATAATGTAGGAAATATTTTTATCTTTCTAATGAATATTTAAAATCGAATTTATCTTATGTATAACCCAATATTAAAAATGTTTTAGTAATTACACATTGATTTTAACTCTTTTAACACTTCATTGATGTAAATAATAATTAATGTCCTAATCTAATACAAGTGGACCTAAATGATAATATTTTATTCCTAAGGTTGTTTCTGGTTGAGATAAACTTGTCCAATATAATTAGGATATGTGTGAGGGTAATATTAATATCAGTTTTACCCTTAATTACCCTATTTACTTTTAACCATGGTAATTAAATTTAAAAAGATACTGTTCACCAAAAATTATTTTTATCTAATTCAACCACATTTTACTCCTTGATATTAACCTTGTTTCTCGCAATTTTGAAATTCCACTGACAGAAGCGGTAAAATTATGTTTTATGATAATTTCCAAATTCTCCTAGGAGGTGGGTAAAAGACGATGAAAAGTTCAATAAAATATTTATATATCTAAAATTATTCGGAACAAGCTCAAATGAATTACTTTGAAAATATATTGGTATTATCTATATATTTTGAAATTAATTAAATTTAAATAAATAAATAAATATTTAAATAAAAATTCAATTTTAAACTATAACTCAATGTTTTTTTCACTATTCATAAAAAATTGAAAGTTTTCAAAAAAATACCAAAATATCACCCAAGGCTAATTTCGATATTTTGAATGAAAATATTAAGTCAATTTTGATAGATAAAATTTATAAAATTTCAAAAAGTGTTTATTACTATTCATAACGGCTAGTTTGATTGGTTGTGGTGTATAGAGACCCAAATCATGACATACATGGACATTACATTAATTTTGCGGAATACATAATACATAACAAAAACAGACACCAAAGGACCGTAATAGTTTAGTGTCTTTGGAAAATCAGAGTATAATCTTCTAATATTGGTTAAAGATCTTCAACATCTCCCATAAAGATTGTCCCCTTTTATTTTCTTACCTAAAACCTTTCTTTAAATCCTGGGGAAAAGAAAACATAAAAATCAGTGTGCTCAAATGACCAGTAAGGGTAAACATAGAGAACATAAAATAATCCATAAACATTTGAATGCAAAAACATGAACATAAAATCTAAACATAAAAATCGTGAGAAAAGACATAAATCTTGGAAGTACGTAATGAATATATCATAAGGGAACACCCATCATGATAAAATAGCATGGGAATAAAACATGTACTTGTGGAAAACCATTAAGCACAAGATATGATTTCCATAGTATCCAAGTCATTACTACCAAGACCATCTTAGTAGAAAAAGTCCATTTCTGAATCGAGTTCACTCCTCGTTTCAATCCAATAAAACTGAACGAAATTAACTTACCATTCTAGCCATGTCTATCTCATGAGATATAAATCTTTACCGAATGCATTGGAGGGATATATAGGACCCAACAATCTCATAATGAAATCATTCATACGCGTGCCACCACATAAACACAAATCATTTATCATAACTTAATGAATAAAATGGGTTTTATAAACATCATCCCATCATAACATAAACCATATAAATCAAATGGATATCATTTCATCATAAGAAAAGTGAAACCATTAGATTCCTAGAGAACTTATACTTGAAATATACACATATAAAATAATGTCATCTTATATAGAAAATGGTTTTGACAAAACACATGAAATTATTCTTGAGAAAATATCATTTCTTCTTCGAAATCATTTTCTTTTCACAAAAATTCATGAAATTTTAAAAGAAAAGAATTTTGTTGAAAATAATCATGAAATATTGTAGAGTAAGCTTCATGAAAATAGAGCGTTATGAAACCCTAAAAATCTGTTCATGCCGTATATGTTAAAAAAATCACCTCGTACTTTTTTTCAGAAAAGTCAACAAAATTCCTTGTATGTTAAACGAAAAAATATTCCATTCATAACATGTGGTAAAAGTAAAAATGGGTAAAAATGACTTTATATATACATAAAATCAATTTTAGAAAGCATGTACATGTATGATAATAATAACCCCAGTAAATACTTACGAATAACAATATCGAATAAGAATGAGATTGGAATAGTTATCCCTTACCTTATGTCCGATATGTTTTATTTGTATCCGGACCTCATGTATAATGATTTATATAATGTTATTGAATTATTACAAAATAATATTTATTGTTATGATATCTTATATGGTTCAATTATGACATTATAATACCCGTTATCTTATAAATTCCATGTTAAAGTAGCGTTTTGGGTAAAATCGTTTCATTTATCGTTTGTGTTTAGATTTGTTTTTCTTGATATTATTATTAATTATATCATGATTTACTAACTTAGAGAATGTAAATAATGACTTATATATCATATATATTCAATATATATATATATAAATATAGTAGACAGATGAATGAAATGAAATACACCGTTCATGGAGACGGTTGGCCGTACGTAAGCATGAATGGTGTTTTGCTTTCCTTATCGACTTGAATGGAATTAAGTAGATGACATTAATATATATATATACATAAATAAAGTAGAATTATTTTTTTGTATATTTCATTATCAATTATTGTATATACTTTATAATCATTCTTGAATTGTTAACTTGGAAAATGAATCTCATCGCGTCGTGGAGACGGTAATCCGTACGTACGCACGAGCGATGATATCATTCCCATTTTTATTGAGTAAAATTTATGTGGATGATATAATATAATAGAATAAGTATTATGTTATAATAATCATATATAGTTATTATTTAGACCATTATACCCATCCATGTAATGTGGTGGTGGAAAAACAGATTACACCACAGAGTGGAGACGATATTCCGTACTTAAGCATTCGCGGTGATTTCCTTTTCTGTTGAATGTATAGACGGTGAAATGGGGTTGTTTCATATTTATAATAACATATAAGTATATAAGTAATAATTTTGTTATTACTTTATAATGAAACAACTAATGAATAAGAAGTTTAAGAAGAAAGAAACTTGAAAGAATCGTTAGAAGAGATTACATCTTCTTCGACACACCTCCTTTAAACATCTTCATAGGGAACTAGAGTTAGTCTTTTGAGAATACCAAAAGCTCTATAATATAACTAGATAGGATTATAAGAGTAATTGACTGGGTTTTTATGAGATTCATGCCTTAAAAGGGTGTGAAGAGAAGAGGGAAGGGGTGCCATTTTTATAAGGGAGGAGAGGGGCACCTTATGAAAAACTAAAACTACTATTTTATAATAAAGTCATATTAGGGTTTTAACAGCTCCAAGTTGATTAATTTAGAATATAAGGTAAGTATGGGTCTAAATACTCTCAAAAAATAGGTTTTATACAAGTTTATGTCACTATGTTAACCATATCATTTTGTTTTATCTCTAGGTTAAATAATTTTACTTTTACCGTGTCTTCTTGTTTTCTTACAAAATATGGTTAATAAACATACTATAACAAATCAAAAGAACCCCTAGTGGTTCATTATTAATATTTATACCCTTATCTATGTCATTCGGTCGATCCTTATACTTTTTATGAATATAATAACAATTAATAATATAAGAATTTTTAAAAAAAACTATTTTATGGAAATTTTGACACAATTTGGTAATTGATTTTTGTGAAAATCATAACAGCATGATTAGTTCATAAAAGTTTAATTAAATCAATAATAACATGTCATATTAACCTATAAACTTATTTTAATTCCTAAAAAGTCTCAAATTACATTTATTTGTGTATTTATAATATCAATTATTTCAATATTTCATTATTTAAGTAATTACTGCATCACCATTGTGTCATAAATAACATAAATTATTTAATTTCTAAAAATTATAAATAAAATAAAATTAGTTAGGAAATATTTTAATCTTTATAATTAATATTTATTGTCTAATTTAACTTATGTATAACCCTATATTAAAAAGGTTTTAGTTATTAAACGTTGATTTTAACAATTTTAACTCTATTTTAAATAAATTAATAATAAATTTCCTAATCTAAATCCATGTGGACCTAAAGGGAAATAATTTATTACTAACGTTGTTTTTTAAATAATCACACTTATCCATTAGAATTAGGACATGTGTTAGGGTAATAATCATATCATTTTTACCCTTAATTACCCTATTTACATTTAACAGTGGTAAAGAAAAGTAAAAAGTTACTATTCACCAAAAATTATTTTTATTTTATTGAACCACATTTTACCTCTTGATATTGAACACAGTTCTTGGATTTTCGAAATTCCACTCACATAAGCGGTAAAATTATGTTTTATGAGAATTTCCAAATTCACCATGGAGGTGGGTAAAAGACGATGAAATGTTCAATAAAATTTTTATATATCTAAAATTATTATGAACTAACTCTAATGAATTAAATTGAACTTATATAGCTATTATGTATCTATTATGTCCTTAATAAAATTTAAATAAATAAATAAATATCTATTAAAAATTCGGTTTTAAACTTTAACTCAATGTTTTTCACTATTCATCAAAAATTGAATGATTTCTGAAAATTACCAAATTTCACCCGAGGCTAATTTGATATTCCAAATGAAAAAATTAAGTCCATTTTGAAAGATAAAATTTATAAAATTTCAAAAAGTGGGTATTACTATTCATAACTGTTAGTTTGATTGGTTGTGGTGTGTAGATACCCAAAGCATGACGTACGTGGACATTACATTACTTTTACAGAATAATTAATACATAACAAAAATAGACATCAAAGGACCATAATAGTTTAGAGTCTTTGCAAACTCGGAATATAATCTTCTAATATTGGTGAATGATCTTCAACATCTCCCATAAATATCTTCCCCTTTTATTTTCTTACATAAAACCATTCTTTAAATCCTATGGAAAAGATAAAATAATAAAGGGTTGGATGAAATGGCCAGTAAGGGTAATCATAGTGAACGTAAAACAATCCATAAATATTTGACTGCAAAAACATGAACATAAAATCTAAACATCAAAATCTTGAGCAAAGTCATGAATCTTTGAAGTATGTAAGGCATATATCATAAAGAAAATTCAATCATGATAAAATAACATGTGAATAAAACATGTAATTGTGAAAACCCATCAAGAACATGATATTATTTCCATAGTAGCCAAGGAATTACTGCTAAGACCATCTTAGTGGACAAAGTCCCTTTCTGAATCGAGTTCACTCATCGTTTCAGTCCTGTAACACTGAACTGGATTAACATACCATTCCAGCCATGTCTATCTAATAAGATAAATATCTTTACCTAATGCATTGGAGGGAGATATAGGTCCCAAACATCTCATAATGAAATCATTCTTACGTGTTCCACAACATAAACATAAATCATTCAACATAACCCAATGAATAAAATGGGTTTCATAAACATCATCCCATCATAACATAATCCATATAAAATAAATGGATATCATTTCATCATAAGAAAAGTGAAACCATTTAAATCCTAGAGAAAATATATTTGAAACATACACATATGAAATAATGTCATCTTATATGGAAAATGGTTTTGACAAAACACTTGAAATGAAGTCTTGAGGAAAATATCATATCTTCTTCAAAATCATTTTCTTTTCAGAAAATGTCATAAAATTTTAAAAGAAAAGGATTTTTTGAAAATAGTCAGGAAATCATGTAGAGTAGGTTTCATGAAAATAAAGCATTATAAATCCGTAAAAATCCATTCATGCCGTATAAGTTAAAAAAAATTCTCATCGTACTTTTGTCAGAAAAGTTAAAAAATTCCTCATATGGTAAAAAAAGAAGGAATCCTTTAATAAAAAGTGGTAAAAGTAAAAAATTGGTAAAAATGACATCAAACATACATAAAAACAATTTTATAAAACATGTACATGGATGATAACAATAACCCCAGTAAATACGTATCAATAACAATCTCGGATAAGAACGAGATTGAATAGTTATCCCTTACCTTATGTATCATATGCTTCGTATGTATTCGGACCTCCTGTATAATGATGTAAATAAGTTTTCTGATTTATTACGGAATCATATTCATTGTTATGATATTATATATGGTTCAATTATGACTTCATAAATTCCGTTATTTTATAAATTCAAAGATAAAGCAGCGTTTTGGGTAAAATCGTTTCATTTATCGTACGTGTTTCGATTTGTTGTTCTTGATATTATTATTTATTATATAATGATTTAATTACTTATAGAATTTAAATCAAGATTTATATATCATATGTATTTATTATATATATATATATAATAGATAGATGAATGAAATGAAATACACCGTTCATGGAGACGGTAGGCCGTACGTACGCATGAACGCTATTTTCCATTCCTTATTAACTTGAATGGAATTAAGTAAATGAAATTCATATATATATACATAAATCTAGTAGCATTATTATGTCGTATATTACATTAATACTTATTATATATACTTTATAATCATTCTTGAATTGTTAACATGGAAAATGAATCTCATCGCGTCGTGGAGATGGTAATCCGTACGTACGCAGAAGCGATGAAATCGTTCCCATGTTTATTGAATGGAAATGGAAGGGATGATATAAAATCATAGAATCAGTATGATGTTATAATAATCATATATAGTTATTATTTACACCATTATACCCATCCAAGTAAGGTGGTGGTGGAAAAACAGAATACACCACGGTGTGGAGACAGTATTCTGTACGTACGCACACGAGGTGATTTCTTTTTCTGTAGGATTGATAGAAGGTTAAATGGGGTTGTTTAATATTTATAATAACATATAATTATAAAAGTAATAATTATTTTATTACTTTATAATGAAACAACTAATTAAGAAGAAGTTGAAGAAGAATGAAACTTGAAAGAATCGTTAGAAGAGATTACCTCTTCTTCAACGCACCTCTTGTAAAATTATTCTTAGGGAAATAGAGTTATTCTTTTGAGAAGACAAGAAACTCTATTATATAACTATAGAGTTGGAGAAGAGTAATTTTCAGGGTTTGGATGAGCTTCAATGCTCAAAAGGGTGTGAAGAGAAGAGGGAAGGGGTGCCTTTTTTATAACGGAGGAGAGGGGCACCTTATGAAAAACATAAAATATTATTTTATAATATAGCCATATTCGGTTTTGAATATCTCCAAAATGATTTATTTCTAATATAAGGAAATTTTGGGTCGAAATCCTCTCAAACAATATGTTTTAAACAAGTTTAGGTTACTATTGTAACCTTGTCATTTCGTTTTAACTATAAATTAAATATTTTTACTTTTACCGTGTCTTCTTGTTTTCTTACAATATATGGTTAATAAACTTACTATAACAATACAAAAGAAACCAGAGTGGTTCATTATTAAACTTTATATCATTATCTATGACATTTGGACGAACCTTAGATTTTTATGAATTTAATAACAATTAATAATATAATATTTGTTTTAAAAAACTATTTTATATCAATTTTGACAATATTTGGTAATTGATTTTTGTGAAAAATATGACAGCAATATTAGATCGAAAAAAATTCGTTAAATCAATACTAACTTGTCATATTAACCTTGAAAATTAGTTGAATTCATAAAAAGTCTCAAATTACATATATTTGGGTTTTTTTAATATCAATTATTTTAATATTTCATTATTTAGGTAATTACTACATCACAATTGTGTCATAAATAACATAAATTATTTAATGTCTATAAATTATAAATAAAATTACATTAGATAGGAAATTGTTTTTTATTTCTAATTAATATTTATAGTCGAATTTATCATATGTATAACCCTATATTAAAAATGTTTTAGTTATTAAACATTGATTTTAACTATTTTAACTCTTTTTTAAATAATTTTATAATAAATGTCCTAATCCAATCCAAGTGGACCTAAAGAGAAATATTTTATTCTTAAGGTTGTTTTTGGTAGAATTAAATGTATCCAATAGAATTAAGATATGTTTTAGTGTAATAATAAATTCATTTTTACCCTTAATTACCCTATTTACTTTTAACCGTGCTAAATAAAAGTATAAAGTTTCTATTCACCAAAAAATATTTTTATCTTATTTAACCACACATTACTCATTTATATTAACCTTTTCTGTCAGATTTTATAAATTCCACTCACAGAAGTGAAAAAATTATGTTTTATGTATATGTGAAAAATTCTCCTAGGAAGTAGGTAATAGGCGGTGAAAAGTTCAATAAAATTTTTATATATCTAACATTATTATAAAATGACTTCAATGAATTACATTGAACATATATAGGTATTATGTATAGATTTTGAACAAAAATATTATTAAATAAAATAAATAATTATTTAAATATAAAGTCAGTTTTTAAATAGTAACCCAGTGTTTTCACAATTCATAAAAAATTGAATGTTTTCAGAAAAATACCAAAAATTCACCCTAGGCTAATTTTGATATTCCAAATCTAAAAATGAAGTCCATTTTGAAAGATAAAAGTTATAAAATTTTAAAAAGTGGGTATTACTATTCATAACGGTTCGTTCATATTAATATTATAATAATATCTTGTTTAGTGAAACATGGTATTGCGTACTACACACGCTATCGAAGAAGGTATTGATTGCGTGTAATGCAATCCAAGTCAGTGTTGCGTGTAGTGAAAGATCTATTTAGTGTTTCATATAACATAATCAAAATTGTTTTTCCTTTATACATTAAAAAAAATCTATACTTAATGTTGTGTAAAATAATTTACACAAAACAAACTTGAAATTGGGTATAACACGAGCCATGAATAGTGTTGCATATACTGAAAGCTAATACGGTGTTGTGTATAGTATAATCTAACATTGGTGTAGTGTATTATAGAAGGCATTAATGAAATTAAAAGTAATATATCTCATAAAATATTGGGGTTTAACATTCTACCCCCCTTAAAATGAATTTTGCCCTTGAAATTTTTTGGGGTTATAAATGTTTTATTACTTGAGAGTTTCTTTCAGAAAAACCCACATCATAAAACGAATACCAAAACTTATCTTTAAAAACTAATGTATGAAACATAACAGTTACCCAAATTAACTAATCACTTAGTTTCCACATAGGTTAAAATATGGATATAGAAGAGAAATATAATTGTCAAGTTCTGATGGAGTGTGGTAGAGAACAAGGCTATGAAAAATCCAACAATCACAAAGCCATAAATTTGTGATGAGCTAAGGTACCATCAGATTCATCAAATATAAGAGCACTAGGACAACATTTTTGGTTTTCATGATCATTTCCCTAATGTTGATGAACTTTTACATGAGGTAAAATAATTACATGATTTTGGTACAATCTCAACATTGCGCCTGCCTCGAACAATTCCCACTTCATCTCTTAAAGAAATGAAGTTGAATTTGTCTTTCGTCAAGTGTTAGCAGATCATGCGGTAGAATGATAGGTCATTCCATTTTTTTCTATCGCAAATAGTTTAGAACAATTTATTAAATATACAGAAGTCCATCTATCTTGATATTAATCATATATGGTTTCTAAAATGGTCTTATACTTCATCTATTATAGCGATTAATAAAACTAGTTTCTACTGACCAGGGACTTACTGTAGGACAGTGGTAGGCGATAAAGGCTCGTCGCACTTCGGTTGTGGGTTCGATTCCCACAGCCTTTTCTGACGTGAATGGTTTTCTCCCATCCTGCAGGTTGTCCTTTTTCTAAAAAATCATTATTATAACATTACATCAATAATATCGAAAAAGTTCCATCCTTAAATAATAATAACTTATGTCCAACATAATCTTTTCCAATATTTAGGCTTATACAAAATACTGATGTCTAATCTCATATTATAGTGAAAACGATTACCAGAGAGTTCATATAACAAGCATGTAAATACCATCATTGAGCCCCATATATCATAATATGTCTTATTGGCCACATTCCAAACATTCTAAGTACTTAATCATGTATTCTCATAAAAAATGAATATTCATTGAACCCTAGTGAAAACATGAATGGAGTTAAAAGTTAACACTTTCCATATATCAAAATCCAAAAAATTCTATATACTCAAACCATGATATCACTTAGTACATATAACAATCATGAGCTCATGAATACTATCAAACATATTATTTTCTCATTATCCATTAATTATTCTCATATCATCTTCTTTCCAAAATATTTATATCACTTGTCATGGTTATTGGAACCATATAATTATTGAAAACCACAATAGGCTAATACAAAAATGTCCCAATATACTATAAAAGTAACTCAACAACATTATTCATTAATACCAATACATAAACACTTCAATCCATCCCCTTCAATGATTTTCATGGAGTAATTACTTCCTAGATTTAGAAGTAACCTCTTAGGTCAGGGCATTGAGTTGGGTAATTCCCATGTTCTCCACAAATAAGACATTAAACTCCATAACTAGCTATCACTCTATGACAATTTTCTCCACATAGATAACATATTCCCCTCCATTTGAGATATTTTTAAAGGTTCTTCTTCCCTTCTTTAAAAATCTCAATATTCTTTTCTCTATGCTCCTCACCATGAGAAGATGCATAAAATTCCATCATCATCTTATTTGATGACTTAAGAATACCACCAAATTTCACCATGTTAATCATATATCGTGATGAATGATTGAGAATAATCACAATATCATTCTCTCTATGCATTACACAATTTTGGTGATCCCAGTCACCAATTTGTCCATCGGAATCAACGTTAACTGAATTCATTCTCATTCCCTCCATTGACTAAAACCAAAAACCATAGTGTAAGAAATAGTTAAATAACAAGGAACCACATAATCATTAAAAGTGACTTATGGGATTTCTAACATATCACTCATTCATTAATCCATGACACCTTAGGTTCACCATAGGTTATTCATGATTGTCAACATAACTCTAGTACTGTAACCTATAGTTATACTAAACCTTAGGTACATCCCTAGACATACCTTAGAAATATCTCTAGGGATTTCACTAAAGTTTTCACATACTAGTTTTCAAAGATTAACTAAACCTTTCCTCTGATACCAACTATAGAGACCCAAAGCATGAGGTACATGGACATTACATTACTTTTTCATAATACTTAATGGATAACAAAAATAGACACCAAATGACCGTAATAGTTTAGTGTCTTTGGAAACTCGGAATATAATCTTTTAATCTTGGTGAAAGATCTTCAACATCTCCCATAAATTTCTTCCCCTTTTATTTTCTTACCTAAAACATTTCATTAAATCCTGGGGAAAAGAAAACATAAAAAATGGTGAGCACAAATGCCCAGTAAGGGTAAACATAGAGAACATAAAACAATCCATAAACATTTGAATGAAAAAAATTGAACATAAAATCTAAACATCAAAATCATGAGCAAAGACATGAATCATGGATGTACGTAAGGAATATATCATTAGGGAACACCAATCATGATAAAATATCATTGGAATAAAACATGTAATTGTTGAACACCATTATACACATGATATGATTTCCATAGTAGCCAAGGTGTTACTGCCAAGACCATCTTAGTGGACAGAGTCCCTTTCTGAATCGAGTTCACTCCTCGTTTCAGTCCTGTAACACTGAACCAGATTAACATACCGATCCTTCCATGTCTATCTCATGAGATATAAATATTTACCCAATTAATTGGAGGTAGATATAGGTCCCAACCATCTCATAATGAAATCATTCTTACATGTGTCACAACATAAACATAAATCATTCATCATAACCCAAAGAATAAAATGGGTTTCCTAAACATCATCCCATAATAAAATAATCCATATAAAACAAATGGATATCATTTCATCATAAGAAATGTGAAACCATTCGATTCCTAGAAAACTTATACATGAAACATACACATATGAAATAATTTCATCTTATATGGAAAATGGTTTTTACAAAACACATGAAATGAATTCATGAGGAAAATATCCTTTCTTCTTTAAAATCATATTATTTTCAAAAAATTTCATGAAATTTTAAAATAAAAGTTTTTTGTTGAAAATATTCATGAACTCTCGTAGATTAAGCTTCATGAAAATAAAGCGTTATAAAACCGTAAAAATCCATTTATTCCGTATAACATAAAAAAACATTCTCCTCCATCTGTTGTTAGAAAAGTTAAAAAGTTCCTTATATGGTATACAAAAGAAATATTCCATTCATAACATGTGGTAAAAGTCAAAAATGCGTACAAAAGACTTTAAAAATACATAAAAACAATTTAATAAAACATGTACATGGATGATAACAATTACCCCAGTAAATACTTACGAATGACAATCTCGGATAAGAACGAGATTGGAATAGTTATCCCTTACCATATGTCTGATATGCTTTGTATGTATCTGAACCTCCTGTATAATGATTTAAATAATGTTATTGACTTATTAAAGAATCATATTCATTGTTATGATATCAAATATGGTTCAATTATGACTTTATAATACCTGTTATTTTATAAATTCCACATTAAAGCAGCGTTTTGGGAAAAATCGTTTCATTTATCGTACGTGTTTCGATTTGTTGTTCATGATATTATTATTACTTATATCATGATTTAATTACTTACATAATGTAAATAATTATTTATATATAACATATATTCAGTATATATATATATAATTGATAGATGAATGAAATGAATACACAGTTCATGGAGACGGTAGGTCATACGTACGCATGAATGCTCTTTTCTTTTCCTTATTGACTTGAATGGAATTAAGTAGATGAAATTCATATATATATATACATAAATACATTAGAATTATTATGTAATATTTTTCATTATTACTTATTATATATACTTTATAATCATTCTTGAATTGTTAACATGGAAAATTAATCTCATCCTATCATGGAGACGGTAATCCGTACGTACGCACGAGCAATGATATCATTCCCATTTTTGTTGAATTGAATTTAAGTGGATGATATAATATCATAGAATCAGTATGATGTTATAATAATCATATATAGTTATTATTTACACCATTTTACCCATCCATGAAAGCTGGTGGTGGAAAAATAGATTACACCACGTCATGGAGACGGTATTCCGTACGTATGCACGTGCGGTGATATAGTTTTCCATAGGATGGAAAGAAGGTGAAATGTGGTCGTTTCATATTTATAATAACATATAATTATATAATTAATACTTATGTTATTAATTTATAATGAAACAACTAAATAAGATGAAGTTTAATAAGAAATAAACTTCAAAGAATCGTTAGAAGAGATTACCTCTTCTTCGACGCACCTCCTTTAAACTTTTTCTTAGGGCACTAGAGTTAGTCTTTTGAGAATACCAGAACCTCTATGATATAACTAGAGAGGTTGAGAAGAGTAATTTTCGGGGTTTGGTCGAGCATCATGTCTCAATAAGGTGTGAAGAGAAGAGGGAAGGGATGCCCTTTTTATAAGGGAGGAGAGTGGCACCTTAGGATAACATAAAATATTAATTTATAATAAAGTCATATTCGGTTTTTAATAGCTCCAAATTCATTTATTTCGAAGATAAGGTAATAATGGGTATAATGCCTCTCATCCAATAGGTTTTAGACAAGTTTATGTTACATTTTATCCTTATCATTTAATTTTAACTCTAAGTTAAATAATTTTACTTTTACAGTGTCTTCTTGTTTACTTACACTATATGGTTAATAAACATCCTATAACAAGAAAAAAGAACCCCAAGTGGTTCATTATTAATATTTATAACCTTATCTAAGTCATTTTTCCGATCCATATATTTTTAGGAATATAATAACAATTAATATTATAATATTTGTTTTAAAAAACTATTTTATGTCAATTTTGACACTATTTGGTAATTGATTGTTGTGAAAATAATAACAGCATGATTAGATAGAACAATGTTAATTAAAGAAATAATAACTTGTCATATTAACCTATAAAATTAGTGGAATTCATAAAAAGTCTCAAATTACATTTATTTGGGTATTAATAATATAATTTATTTTAATATTTCATTATTTAGAAAATTACTACATCAGCATTGGGTCATAAATAACATAAATTATTTAATGTCCAAAAATTATAAATAATATACCATTATGTATGAAATATTTTTATCTTTATAATACATATTAATATTTGAATGTATCTTATGTATAACCCTATATTAAAAATGTTTTAGTTATTAAACCATGATTTTAACTATTTTAACTCTTTTTAAATAAATTAATAATAAATGTCCTTATCTAATCCATGTGGACCTAAAGGGAAATATTTTATTCCTAAGGTTTATTTTGGTCAAATTACACTTATCCAATAGAATTAGGACATGTTTTAGGGTAATAATAATATCATTTTTACCCTTAATTTCCCTATTTACTTTTAACAGTGGTAAATAAATGTAAAAAGTTATTATTCACCAAAAACTAATTTTATCTCGTTGAACCGAATTTTACTCCTTGATATTAACCATGTCTCTAGTATTTTCTAAATTCCACTCACAGAATCGGTAAAAATATGTTTTATGTATGTTTGCAAAAAGCTCCTAGGTGGTAGGTAAATGACGGTGAAAAGTTCAATAAAATTTTTATATATCTAAAATTATTATAAAATGACTTCAATGAATTTCATTGAAAATATATACATATTATGTATAAATTATTACAAAAAATAATTTTAAATAAAATAAATAATTATTTAAATAAAAAGTCGGGTTTTAAATAGTAACCCAGTGTTTTCATTATTCATCAAAAATGGAAATTTTTCAGAAAAATACAAAAAATCACCCTAGGATAATTTTGATATTCCGAATCTAAAAATGAAGTCCATTTTGAAAGATTACATTTATAAAATTTCAAAAAGTTGGTATTACTATTCGTAATGGCTAGTTCATAATAATATTATAATAATATCTTGTGTAGTGACACTTGGTATTGTGTACTAGACACGCTATCGAAGAATGTCTTTATTGCGTCTAATGCAAGCCAAGTCAGGGCTGCGTGTAGTGAAATATCTATTTGGTGTTGCGTAAAACATAATAAAAACTTTTTTTCATTTATACATTTAACAAAATCTATACTTAATGTTGTGTAGAATAATTTCCCCAAAACGAACTTGAAATTGTGTATAACACGAGCCAAGAATAGTGTTGCGTATACCACAGGAAAATACGTTGTTGAGTATAGTACAAGATAATCTTGGTGTATTGTATAATAGAAGACATCAAAGAAATTAAAAGTCATATATCTCATAAAATCTCGGTGTGTTCCATGGTATGTGTTAGAACTCGAAGTTACCTACAACACACGCTACTGTATTATTCAAAGAGAAGAGTACTGTGGAAGCATGGGGTGTTACAGTAGCCCCCCTAGACAACAGCCGCAGCCCCACCCCCACTGGTCCCCCTAGACAGCCCCCCCTACTGGACCCCCCTGGACTGCCCCACTACTGGCCAGCAGCCCCCCCCCCCACACAAACATCTCTTGCACATATCCTAGAGCAGACCAAGGGCTATCATCATGTTAAAAAAAACTCACACGAGGAGGGAATAAATAAATCTATGCTTCCCAAGGCATCTTCAAATTCCAGAAGTGCATGCCTAAAGAGTCCATCCAGACTTGGAGCTAAATTGGAAAGGAAAAACCGGTTGAGAATATTTACTCAACCAAAAAACTAACATTGATGATCCATGACATCCAACTTAATCCGTAATTATTTATTATTTTTGTCTTATTATTGTGCCATATAATGCAGGGAATTGAAGGTGAAACTTATCTCTAAAGAGGAGAGAAAATGAAGGGAAGTAAGCTGGAATAACAATTTCTGATCTGAAAAAAGTCACCATCTTGGTATGATTTATCAAATGTTATTCCAAGGAACATAATAAGGAAAGATCTTCCTGGACGGAGTGAAGATAGTGTGTCTCCTCGATGGGGAGATGATTGGAGAAGACCCTTGAGAAACTGCTAGTCTTATTTATTTCATGAAAATATGGAATTTCATGAAAGTTCTTGAAAAAATCATTAATGAGGTATAAATTTCTATTATCCCTGTTAATGACCTAATAAAGTCTGATATTAAGGGGGATAAGTAGAATTAATCAATGACAAGAAGTTGAGGATATTTGATATCTCAAGGATAATTTCTGGAAACTGATACAAGTACTTGAATGTTTTCCACATGTCTATTGAGTTGAGTGCAAGATCTCAGGTTGTAATTCGAAAAATAATGATGATATCAATTGACATAATTTGGTTTCAAATTGAGGACATCTGAACAGCCCATAAATGATTAATGGGAATTAGAATCAGTTGGTATCATGTTCACACCCATGCACCCCTGCACACCCCACACCTGCCCCTCGTGCACACACCCCTTCCCCCTGCACACACCACCCATGCCCCCCTGCACACCCCACCCCTGCCCCCAGCACATATTGGCATGATTTATCAAATAGTATTAATATGAACATCTGAATGAATTATATTCCTTGATGTAGTGAATATAGCGTGTCTCCTCAATGGGGAGATGAGAGGAGAAGACCCTTTAGAAGCTGCCAGACTTATTCATTCCATACAAATATGGAATTTATGGATAGTTCTTGAAAAAATAATTGATGAGGTATAAATTTCCCTCATCACTATTAATTATCAAATAAATTAAGATATTAAGGTGGATAAATTGAATTAATCAATGATATGAAGTTGAGAAAATTTGAGATCTCATGGCTTATTTCTAAAACCTACTACATGTACTTGATTGTTTTCAACATGTGTATTGAGATGAGTGCAAGATCTCAGGTTTTAATTCCAAAAAAATGATGATATGAATTTGAATCATTTGGTTTCAACTTTTGGACATCTAAATAGCCCCTAAATGAGTGATGTGAATTATAATCAGTTGGTATCATGTTCACACCCCTGCCCCCTGCAAAACCCTTCCCATGCCCCCCTACACACCCCACCCCTGCCCCTTAACATCTTGGTATGATTTATTCAATGGTATTCCCATGAACATCAGAAGGAATTTTCTTCCTTGATGGAGTGAAGATATTGTGTCCACTTGATGGGGAGATGAGTGTAGAAGACCCTTGAGAACATTTCAGATTTATTTATTCCATGAAAATCTGGAATTTCTCAAAAGTGCTTGAAAAAATCATTGATGAGGTATGCATTCCACTCATCCCTGTTAATGACCGAATAATGTATGATATTAAAATGGAGGAATTTGATTAATCAATGACAAGATGTTGATGAAATTTTAGATCTCAACAATGATTTCTAAAACCTGATACATATACTTGAATGTTTTCAACTTGTTTATTGAAATGAGAGTAAGATCTCAGGTTATAATTCCAAAAATAATGATGATATCAATTGGAATAATTTAGATTCAACTTGAGGTAATATGAATAGCCCCTAAATGAGTCATGTGAATTAGAATCAGTTGATATCATGTTCACACCCCTTCTCCCCTACACAACCCACCCCTTCCCCCCTGCAGACCCCACCCATTCCCGCCCTACACATCATGGAATGATTTATCAAATGGTATTCCAAAGAACATCGTAATAGAATATATGTCTTGATGGAGTGAAGATAGTGTGTCTCCTCGATGGGGAGATGAGTGGAGAAGACCCTTGAGAAGATACCAGACTTATTTATTCCTTGAAAATCTGGAATTTCTGGAAAGTGCATGAAAAAAACATTGATGAGGTATGCCTTTCGCTCATCCCTATCAATGACCGAATAAGGTCTGATATTAAGGGGGAGAAATTGAATTAATCAATGAGAAGAAGTTGAGGAAATTTGAGATCTCAAGGCTGATTTCTAAACCCTGCTACATGTACTTGAATGTTATCAACATGTTTATTGTGATGACTGCAAGATCTCATGTTATAATTCCAAAAAGAATGAAGATATTAATTGAAATAATTTGGTTTCAACATGAGGACATATGAACAACCCCTAAATGATTCGTGGGAACTATAATCAGTTGGTATCATGTTCACAACCCTGCCTCCATGTACACCCCACCTATGCCCCCCTGCACACCCCACCCCTACCCCCTACACATCTTGGTATTATTTATCAAATGGTATTCCAATGAATATTAGAAGGAATGATTTTCCTCAATGTAGTGAAGATAGTGTGTCTCCTCGATGGGGATATGAGTGGAGAAGACCCTTGAGATGTTTCCAGACATATTTATTCCATGAAAATCTAGAATTTATGGAATGTGCATGAAAAAATAATTCATGAGGTATGCATTTCTCTCATCCCATGTTAAGGAATGAATAAATTGTGATATTAAGTTGAAGAAATTGGACTAATCAATGACATGTAGAGGAAATTTGAGATCTCAACCCTGATTTCTAAAACCTACTACATGTAATTGAATGTTCTCAACATGTGTATTGAGATGAGTTAAAGATCTCAGGATGTAATTCCATAAAAATGAAGATATCAATTGGAATCATTTTCATTCAAAATGGGGACATCTGAACAACCCCTAAATGAGTCATGGGAATTAGAATCAGTTGGTATCATGTTCACACCCCTGCCCCACTGCGCACCCCACCCCTTCCCCCTCCCCCCACCCAGTAAAGTCTCTGGTGACTCATGCTATAGAGCTAGTTTACTAAGGATTTTATTATATTGTACTTGTTTAAGGTGGAAACATTCTAAATTCCATGACCAGACATACTCAGGTGTTCTATATCCCACATCCACCACCCTTTCTACGTATTACAGGCATGTAGGATGAAAATGATTGGATAGACCACAACAACTAAATTTTTTCTCGGGTCCAGACATATGTGGATGACAATGTCATGCTAGAGACCTCCATTTTCAATAAACAAACCATTTGATCATGGAATAACATTAATCCAGATAGAAGACCTATGTGGATGAGATAGTGATGCTAGAGACCTGCATTTTACATAACTAAACCATTTGATGGTGGAATTACATTAATCATGATATAAGATAGGATGTCCATTCATAGAAAACATTCATGGAGGTTTTCCATGAAAAATAAATTACTAACATGATGATGTTGGACTATTAACATGTGTTTATGGAGATTAAGAAGAACTTTATAAATGTCCTTGTGTAATCTTCTTTTTTCATAGGGCTGCTATGATTTTCCCAATTTTTGTATATAATCATTTCCCCAAAGGATCATATGTTCTAGATATTCCACCATATGGATATCAAACTATAGGTTAAGATATTTGATATGACATCATACCCAACCAGAACGGGCTACACCAATCCAAAAATCTCCCTTGTTGCTTCCATTGTTGTGGCTTGGAATGACAGTGGCAGTGGGCATAAATGAATGTTGAAGGGGGCTGGTATGGGCTGGATGTGGCTGGAGCAGGGCCAAATCATGACGTGACCGTGGCATGACTACAGCATGACCACGACGTGTTGGCCCGGTCTGGCTACATCTGTTGGACTGCATCCTCTAACAAGGAGTGAAGGGGGCGGGAGGAGGCGGGGAAACATTCTGTTTGTTGCCTCGCCGGGAGAAATTGTTATTAGTCAGTCTCAGAATTGATCACAAGTCTCATGGTATACTATCCCTGTGAACTTCCGTGGGGTGTTATCCTAGAGCAGGGCAAAATCACAACATTACCACGGTGTGACCGCGGCGTGACTACGACTTGTTGGGCCGTTCCAGCGACATCCACAGTGCAACATCTTCCGGCTAGGAGCGAAGGGAGCGGGAGGAGGCAAGACAACATTCCAGTCGTCGCCCCGATGGTAGAAATTGTGATTAGTTAGAGTCAACATTGATCACAGGACTCATGAAATGATATCATAGTGAACGGATGTGGGTTGTTGTCCAGGAGTAGGGGAAAATCATGGTGTGACCGCGGTGTGACTGCAGTGTGACCATGGTGTGACAGCAGCGTGACCACGACATGTCGGCCCGGTCTAGCGACATCCGCGGGGCAACATCTTCCATCCAGGAGCGAAAGGAGCGAGAGGAGCTTGAGAAACATTCTGGTCGTCGCCCCACCGAAAGAAATTGTGATAAGTCAGTTTCAACATTGATCAAAATAATCATGGAATACTATCAATGTTCACCACCGTGTGGTGTCATCCTAGAACAGGGCCAAATTACATCATGACCGCGGTGTGACCACTGCGTGATCACGTCGTGACCGCGGCGTGACCGCTGCATGATCGCGTCGTGACCGCAGCTTGACTTCGGTGTGACTGCGGTGTGTTGGCCGTGTCCATCGACATCTGCGGGGCAACATATCCCGGCCTAGAGTGAAGGGAGAGGGTGGAGGTGGAAAGCATTCTAACCGTCACCCACCGAAAGATGATATAACATATCAACTATTTAATATGCTATAACAAGGGATCTCCAGAGATGTTTGTAGCAAGCGACACAATGAAACAATGTCTAAAGGGAAACTAAACAACATAAAATAATCATACACGATACACAAAGCATGAATAGGAATGTGCCATGGTCAAGGAATATGCCTACCTGGGCAATGTCACTTGAGTTAAACGATTATGATAAGACAATTTATATTATTCAAAGAAAACAAAAACTAACTATCCAAAAAACAAACACCAACAAGAGGCATATGAAAGACACAAACCAAATATAACCATGTTAAAAATAACTATCACTACTCATTGGTTTAGAAGAAAGTGCTCCTCCGTTGGAAGGGTTTTATTATAAAATCATGGCATTGAATTATCACACAATTCATTTAATTATATTTATCCTTTATTCTAAAACTCATTCACCACAAATCAAATGCAATAATTTAAGCAACTAGATAAACATAACTATCGTTGAGAGTTTTCGCAGACAGCGCACCTATGTTGGAGGGGTATTATTATAAATACATGACATTATTTATCAAATAAAACAATTATGTTAAAGAACACTTCTTCAAGACATGAAATTCAATATAATTAAGTAGAATTAATAAAGAAGCTAAATTCAATTTAAATCATTCATGAATTAAAGATGCAAGAAGAGGGATCCTACCTTATGGTGGAACCATAGCTTCCACATAGAATCTAGGATCTTTCTAACTAAAAGTTGTTGCTCCCCAACTAGTTATATGCACCTTCACACATTTGCAACGACACCTATCCCCTATGAACACACCTGCATGTCCATGATCATTTGCAAGGGGATCCTTGCACATATTCTTATATGCACATACCAGTATCCACTCACTTTCATATGCACATATATATATATACATGGTCACAGATAGCCCCATATGGGCATAATCACTGCCATGGTTGACTATACACATAACGGGGGAACACACATACACATACTTACTTACCTATACACACGCAGGCGAGTTTCCCATAACGTGGCTACTCAAAACCAACGAGTAGAGATCAACGCACTACACAAAGGATATTATGAACGTTAAAACGCATAAATGATGCTACATAACAAGTGAGAAAACAACCAACGATATTAAATCCATACCTCGATTGGGAGAACCAAATCCACCTAAACCAACACGAAATGATCCAACGCCCTAATGAAAACATAATATGGAGTCAAAAACACTGAAATACCTAAATACATGAGGTTCGAGAGAAGTAGTAACCATATAATATTACCATAGATCAAAGCTAGTGGACTGAATCAATCTGAACCCAATTTCCCCCCCTTCTCAGAATATAATTACCCTTTGTCCACATAAATAAGTAAAAGACCTATGTGACCAATGCGATGAAGAATATAAAATAAAAACTAAACTAAATCAAACCTAATTCCTGTGACTATACATGTCACCGCCCAACATATTAGAAACACAATTCCCCGTTGGTCATATCATGTTCACGAATGAAATGGGGAAATAGATCCATGTTTCCAAATGATACTATCAAATACTACATTCCTACTAATTAACAATTATTCTTCCTCTTAATGGTATATAGTTAGTTTGGATCATGTTTCATCTTATTTTGGTTTTGTTCGATACATGTTTTTATCCCAACTGATAATAAAAGTTTACTAGATGTCACAATTTCTTATCAAATTGAATATATCATAAAAAAGGATCCACACCTATGAAGAAGGTTGAACATGATAATAAAGAATGTTTGATCATATAGTCTGAAGAGTTATAAAATGATAAACCAAAAAAATGAAAAACATTGAGAGTTCTCTAATTGCTAATGTGAATATGCATTTTTCTAACAATAATAAACGTGTGAAAGAAGAGAAAAGTGGACATAATGGCCTGTACTTTTAAAAGAAAGGTGTTAAAGCCATACCAATTACAACTAGTGGTATGATACAAAATCCGATTTATTGAAAATAATATCAAGACATGATTTAGTGAAAGCAATCTGTTGTAAATAGGAGGGAATATTTGGAGAAACCTAATCATGAAGGAATGGGGGAGTTAGAGATGGATTTTAATGGTTATTCAGCCTTATCTAAGATTAAAGAAACCTATAGAGACTAACTACACCCCTTGCCCCACCCCTTGCCCCACCACCCAATTGCCCCCTACCAACTCCCTCCCCCTGCCCTGCAGACCCCCTTACAGACCACCCCCTACCCACCACCCTTCATACCACCCCACTCCACCCTTCCCCCTCTACCCACCCCTCCCCCTCCCCCTGCCATGCATACCTCCCCCTACCCTGCAGACCTCCCCCCTCCCCCCTGCCATGCAGACATCTCTCTTGCCCCTGCCCCCCTCCACCCTGCCCCCTGTCCCCATGCCCCTCCCCCTTCCCTCCTACACCCCCCTGCCAGTTTTCACTCCCCCACTACCCCATTTCCCAACCCCACATGCACCCCCCCGCCCAGAGAGAAGATACATCCAAAATACCAGGAGAATATATATAATCCACATAAAAGAAGATAATTCCCAAATACCAGTAGAATATTTATAATCAACTGAACTGTATATAATATATGCAAGATACAGTAGACAAAAATATATATCACATGGGATAAATACATGGAATCCAATACAAATATATGAAAATTCTACAAAACCCGAAGTGCTGATAAGATCATCCACATTTCACATACTATTGGATAAATCTTTATCTGTATTGTTTACCACTACAGTCACAAATCCCCGTGATCCATAATATATCTCCTAGAATCCCTGATAATTTTCTCTGAACAAGCCACCTCAAATATATGTCAATCCAATCCATCTACCCCCCTACCCCCACCTCCACTTGTACTGGCCTCCGCCAAACCCAGTCCTCTCCCCGACAACCATCCCCACATCCCCACACCCCATGCCTACACCTGACCCCAACCCCCCACCACTACACCACCCCCACCCTTCCCTTGTACTAACCCCCACCCCAAAACTGGTCCACTCACCCCAAAACTAACCCCCCCACACACACACAGACCACACCATAGACCCCTTTCATGCACCATCCCCTAATCCCCCATGCCAGCACCATCCCCCCTACACCACCCTCACCCCGTCCCATGTACTAGCCTCCCCCCCAAACCATCCCCCTCCCCCCCACCCAGTCCCCTCCCCCATAACCATACCCCACCCCTTGCACCACCCCTATCTCCTACCCTGCACCACCCCCCCTAAAATTTTATAAACAACAATTCAGCACATGTATTATTCTGTAAATAGAAGATAGAATTATGAATACTTGAATGATATCAATCCTGAAATGTATTAAAATAATATAAAATCTATACATATTGATTCAAAAAAATAAAATCGCAAGAATAAAACATTACATGGAAAAGATTCATGTAAACAATATAACAGCATAACATGCTGAACATAAACTAAAATAACCAATTGGATTAACACCAAATCAAAAATCGTGAGTATTATGAGGAAACATGATCAAATAGAAGTGATCGCCAACAACACCATTCAATATAAATCAGTAATGAAATAAAAAAGGACACTGATATATTTTTGTGATTCGATGAATTGGAAATAAATAATCACCCTACCTAGGATTCTCCAAACACAGTAGAATAAAAAATGTTAACCTCATGGACCCTCAGTGGTGTTGCAGTTCCCCATATTCACCTCTTTTTCATCATTCGTAACTAATAATTTTCCATCAAACCTAGTTCTGGTTTATCAGCATATCAATTAAAAAGTTGAACATGGATATGCAGGCAATTAGAAGTTGAAATTCCCCTTCTGAGGCCAGTAATGAAAACTGTAGACCACTGGCGGCACAACAGCCATATTATTCTCAGTATTTTTGATAGGTAAATATTCAATGAAAAATGAATGAACTAAAAGAGTGTAAAAATAAATGAGTTGGTTTTCTAACCCATATCCCAAAATAAAATTGAAGGTTCATGATACAGTGAAAACATGAGTTTCAATGAGCATGCACCATCATGTAATTTAATGTGGATATAAAGATAAATTATAATAGAACTTCATATAATGAGGAAAATTAGTCACCATATGAGATAGAATGTGCATCAAAAATCCATATAGGAAATCATATTTCGACGTCCAATTTTTTAACTCTTCCATAATTAGAAGTGTTTCACTTCATGTACAAAAATTCATCATATTCCTATTGGACCAACCTGACAATCAAGTAAATAAGCATTGTCCATCCCTCTGTCCAAGTTAATCAAATGTAGATTAAACTAAGCATGATTATATGAAACAGAAATTTAAATCATTCTATCAGATAGGAATTCAAATATAGTCTTCAATAAAATTGAATTTAAAAAAAGCATGATTCCAAAAAGATGTTCAAAGTGCAACATGAAAAACACCAGTGATTTCAAATTTAATAGGTAGATCTGATTAAGAACTCAAAACATGATTTCCACTAATTTGTAACTCCAATATCTAAATGTAATAAAATAGAAAATAGAAAATACTATATTTTATGATGAAAATAGATAGGGAACCAAAACATAACTGCCACTAATTTGTAACTCCAATCTGAAAATGTAATACAATAAATAATTAAAAATACTACATTTTATGGTGAAAATATATAGGGAACCAAATGTTTTTGGAAAGATATAATCATTCATTTTACTCACACCAACACTAATATAACAATATTAATTTGAAAATAATGAAATAATGAAATAATGATGGAGCGGAACCACAAGTGCAAGTAATAAATAAAATAAAAGTGAAAAATGATGAATAAAAAGAATGATGCCCTTATATAATTCTCTCATTAATTATATAATAATATTTTATAAAAAATATTCAACCCCCTAAATAATACCCTCGAATGACTCAATATCTCAATCCATTCACTCTCTCTTTATTTTGTTTGGTTAGGTACTGAAAAAAAAAGGTTTTTCAATACACTATATTCACCTACCCATGGTAATTGAGAATGATTAATCACCCGATTATCACCCCTCACTCCACTACATCATATTAGAAATGAATGAAAATTGTGGTATTATTATGTGTAAACCAAATGAATAGATAAAAAAATGATAAAATTTAATGGTTCATGGATAATAATCTACTACACATATGGAAACAATCTGATTTCATGAAAATCACACTAGAGAAATGAAAATAAAAATTCATTTAAATCCATGTATTTTGATGGGGGGATGTCTCCTCAACCACACCATAGTAGTCTAAAAATCATCACCATATAAAAAAAATTAACAAATCAAAAAACATTATTAAATATTATAATTTTGTTTAATCCCAATCTATTTACAAGTGGGAATGAGTTTATTTATCTAATTACCACATCAAGGACATCTTCCACCTATTATTTTAGTATCGATTGATCATTCTCATTATTCAGTGGATGGGTTACATTTGTCTATCGTTGAGGGTTGTTTTGTCTTTATCTAAACTCTTGAATCTTCTATATTTTCTTGACACTCCCATAAATAATACAAAAACATTTACGAAAATTATTCCAAGATGTCAATTTTTTCTTTTTAATATAGGAAATCACTTTTTTCTGAATTTTAACACCAATCAATAATTTCCCCATGTTCCTCTCATTGAATTTAGACAATATCTAACCAATTAACTCATTATCCACCACTTATGTTTTAGTTTCTAATGTTTGTTAATCAGTTTTTTCCTTTGATTTTAAATTCTCTAATGGTTTAGGAATAAATGGTTTAGATTTTAAAATAGTTTTCCCACTCTTGTGAATGGTCACAACATTGAGTTGTTCATGATAAGATTGTGTGTAACAAGATTCTTCTATGATATTGAGGAAGGGTAAACATGAGGGGGAATGGGTTCCATATCCATTTCATGTTTTATATATCTAATCTCAATGATTAAAATTGATAATTCATTTTAAATATTTTTTTAAAAAATTATTCTAATAATTTATTTGGAAAAGATTGGATTCTATGTAGTCACAAAGATGCCTACTATGCCACTAGGGTTTAAATAAAATTTGACTCTTGAGACCCATAAACAGGGATATCAGCAGCTTAAAAAATATTCCCACACATAAAACAAATTTTTTTAAGTTTTTCATGATGAAATGAAGTGTTCTGAAAAAAAATATCCTCATAAGTATCAAACATCAGAAGTAGTTTCACAATGATCATAGAAGTAGATGAAATGGTACTAGAATAAAAATGTATCTAATGTGTCTTTGAATGATATATATGTTCCCAATTTTTGGTTTTTGGGTAGAAGATGTACCTCACACAAGACCTGAAATAAAAATCTTTTTACAGATATCAAATATGATAAAAGTGGATTGGTTCTGTTTTCCATTGAAGAATAAATCATGATTCAAATACTACTTTTTTAAATAAATAAAATAGTTCTAATAAGTTACAAACAATGTTCAAAAAAGAATCATACAAAGGGGAAGACAAAAAACACACGCATGGAATTATGCCGGTCTATAATGTTAAAGATAATGAGCATCTGTGATGATCAACTTTTCCCCCTCCCCTGAAAGTGATCAGAGACCTGCGAACAGAGTAACCTCTTATTCATAATTCACCTTTGAACCTTGTGTTCCTTTCATGCCAATAATGAAGAACCTCTAGATTTTTTTTCGTAAATATTTTTCTTCTACATCTGGTTTATTCAATATTCCATGGTGTGAGACCACATCCATGAAGGTAATTGAAGACCATTATAGAGTCTGTCTCAATTGCATGAAGTGTGATATGCTTCTACCTGCAAATGGTGAGACCACTGAGTAGAGTTCGTCGGAGAGGAGGGTGCCATGATGACAGAGGTTGTATGGGGGGGAGGGCTCCCCTGTGAGAGAGGCCGTTAGGGAGGAGGGCACCATTATGGGAGAGATCGTTGGGGAGTAGGGTTCCTCTATGAGAGAGGGATGCACAATGAGATCGTCGGGGGAGATCGTCGGTTGGAGGAGACATCATCGGGGAGGAGGGTTGCGTAGTGATAGGTCTGCTAATCGAGGGAGGAGTAGGGGAGTTGTGGGTAGGAGGAGATGTCATCAGGGAGGAGGGTTGCATGGTGATAGGGATGTGAATTGAGGGAGGAGAGGAGGGCACCGGGGAGGAGGAGACGTCATCGGGGAGGAGGGATGTGCGGTGATAGGGGTGTGAATTGGGGGAGGAGGAGGAGGGATACAGATCGAGGGAGGAGGAGGAGCACGATACAGATTGGAAAAAAACAACTCCCATGGTGTAATATTGATTTAGCCACCGATATTGAATTAATCCATGGAAGTAAAAAAGCTATATCCCCGAACCTATAAAACCGTGGCTATAGGTATGTGGCTATAGCCAAAAAATTTCGTACTTCCACACAATAGCTGGATATGTAAAGGTAAGGTGTTTCATTATAAATGAGCTTTAAAATCCAAATTCTGTAGTCATCGAGGATATTATTGATACCTTAAATGGAATTCTTTCTAAAATTAATGAAGAGAATCATGTTGTATGCAAACATATGTTATGAAATGTCACTGGAAAGGTTTCTACATCGGAACGAAGGAATAAATACTTCACTAATTCCATCGTTAACAGGATTAAATATATAATTCTACATAAGCATAAATTAACATGGATATATGCTATCCTCTTCCTGATTTCCGCATATAATTATGATGAAATCTCAAAATTTTTCCATAAACGTAATTGACAATGGAGTGGATATGATGCATCAAAATACATTTTCATTCATCCCTCTTGAAAACCCAATATTGGATAGTACCCATAATATAAATGACCATTCCATGTGGAAATAAGATTTATCTATGTCCATTTTTATATCAACATTCGATCCAGGAACATTGTGATTGATATCAAAATTCATTTCGTAAGACACCACCATTTGTAATGACCCAAACTTTTATAAATAAAATTTTCCTTCTTAAATTTTTTTATTTCATTTAAAACAAATAAATAGTATTTAAATCGCAATAAATATTTTATTCTCATTAATTAATAGTGAAACAAGTGATATTTAAGGATTTTATGGTACTTATACCAATGGAGAGGTAATTGGACTCTTAGAATAGTATCATGACCGTTGGGAATTGTAATCAATCCACTAGAATTGTCACTCACCTATGAAACTATAAATAATAGTAGGGTATATTATAAATGATAAAACGATATTATAATATCATAGTATAGGTAAATACATGTTTTAATAATGATAATTTAACAGTTCATATTTTTGAAAACATAAATATTTATTTATAGTTTTATATAAATATAATTATTTAAAGTAAAATTTAATTCCATAAAATTGATTCATAAATTTATATTTTTTGTCTTATGATTATAATAAAATTTCATGATACCATATTTATGTTTTAAAATTTTCATAAAATTGAATATAAATTTTAAATTTTCATTTTTTGAATAAATGGTGATTTTTACAAAATACTTAATTTCTAATATTTAGAAAATAACTTCCATTAATCCGATTTATTTTTAAATTTTAAAAATTGAAAAAAAAAATTAGGTTTAATTTTATGGATTTCTCTAAAATAGTTCAATTTTTCTTGAACAGAGAAATACAATAATTTATTGTATATAACATTATAATTTAAATACATGAATTTGCAGTCAACTATAATTTATAGATGATTTAAGAACCATAACATCAAACACTACTTCATTATTTAATATAATTAGTCACCATAATGAAATTTATTCCTAGTCTCAAGCTACAATAAATGACTAATGAATAAAATAATTCCAAAAACTGACCTCCCGTCTCTTAAAAATACAACCACCCCCAACAGTTCTACTCACTCCTTAAAATCAGTGATTCTTGTACAAATTCTACGCAAGAATCATCCCAAGACCATCACCCATGTATTGGGGCCTTTGGTCTCAATATAATGATATGTACAATTTTTCTAAGGAGGTTATCAAAGAGAATAATTAGAGAGGTGAAATCCTCTTTCTATTTATTTTAATTTCTTTTCAATTTATTTTCTTTTATTATTCTATCTGGAATTTATCTCATCCAAGTGGAATAAGAACTCCATTATATTATATATACTAGAATTTTATAATTTTTATTGGGAAGTTCATAATTAAACCTCTTCTCCTTTCCCTTTTATTCTAATATTGAAATCCTCATTCGTGAGTTGTTAATATATCTCCAATGAGGATGAAATGTTTTCATTTTCTTTTACCACCTTCAAGGCTGGTGATAAAAACATTATAATGATTGAAATATATGTTAAATTTATTTATGTATTTTTTTATTTTATGGTGATATCATATATATGAAATACAATATAATAAAACCAAACTAATATACGATGATCAAAAAACCACCAAATTAATCTAAACAATTAACAGTAACGTTTTATATAATGATTTATCCTCATATCTAGAAAAAAAGAATGTATAAGACAAGTTAAATTTTTATAGGTTCCTAAATAACATATAATTTTATATTTTTAAATTTATTATAATTTTACATGATCTTCCATACAAGTATACAATTGAATCGATCATGAAAACCATGAAAAAACACTACCAAATGATGAAATTTAACCCTATAACTTAAAAAAATGAACATAAAAATAATTTATAAAATTATAATGGATTAAATGAATTTATAATAAGTTCATGATTTTATAATTTTTTAATATAATATAATTATCATGAATATTAACGTGATGAATGCATTAGTACATAATGAACAAGGATTCTCATTCTCAATTTCCATGCATTTGGGTTATTCATCATTTGTGCCAAATTTTAAAATGGATTTTAGTTCAATACACATTATAAGAACTTTTTGTACATACATTTTTTTTGGGGATTTAAATGTCTCTAATCTAGTTTCATAGACAAATAAATAGACTTTCCAACACAACTATTCCTTCCAAAACATACATTGACTCCTCATGAGTTATTTCTTCTACACATAACAATAATGGATCTAATAAAACAAATTACCCTTTTTCATTTTGTATTAACAAAAAATTATTCTTTTATGTATGAAATGAAACCCATTCCTCTACAATGTGAAATATTTTCTCTATGATTGATAAATTTTCTAGGGGAAAATTGTGATTATATAAATGTTATGGTGTGGTGGGTGTGCCTAAAATTAAAATGTTCTCCAAGGAATTGGTAAATGTGATGTATCTCATTTGATAATGTGAAATATGCATGACCACGATTCATTCATTATTCATAATGATAATGATCCTATGATTATGCACATAGGTTTTGCATGAACATGATTCTTGTTTTGTTCTCACTGTTTGTGGAATGTTACCAGTAAGACATGATGTTTTATTGGTATGCATATCCATATTCCATTAATTTATCTAATGATTCCTCCGATGATGATTATGATGATCCCTTTCTTGTTTTATGATGATGACAGTCATGCTCACTTGTGTTATACAGATTCATGATCTTATCTATCCTCATTATTTTATTTTAACTAACCATTTCATTGATATATATCCTGACGATATTACATATACTAAGGAGTATATGAGGCCCACTAAGAATATATAGAAGAATTAAATTAAGTTCATATTTATGATTTATTATATAAATGTTTTATATGGTTGGAAATTTCCCAAGAATCAAAATCATTGAATCATGGCTTTGGAAAAATTTTATGTTTTTTATATTTAATTTGATATAATAGTTTTGAATGAAAACTAGGGTCTCTATATTTGGTATCATAGCATGATTAAACTAAATTTGGAATTATAATTAGGGATAATTAGTGAAAAACCTTCATATTATAATAACTATATGTAGGCACCAAACAATATTTTCTTTAAAAACGCTAAATATTTGATTCCCATAGTACATTCTGTTATAGATAATTTCAAAAAGTAATAAATTATTTACTAATAACTGTTGACTTATTTTAATTTCCAAAATTTTCTATTTTAGAATATTGTGGGAACTATGAAAAAACCAAGAAAAAATTACATGGGAGGTATAATATATATGTTTTTCGAGAAACATACCCAATGCCATGGTAGGTGGAGTTCATTATTTCATGGGGATTCATACTCAGATATCTCTGGATATAATCCATAACCTATATAATTTGGTATTTAATCATTCTTCTATGATTGAGAAATTATATATTATATATTTTATACAACAACAATCAATGAAATTTAGTGGGTCTCTTGATCCACTAGTCAGAGAACAATGTGTCAACTAATTAGAGAAGACATTTTCTATGATTCTTTGTTCTAAGACAGCGAAGGTGTCTCTAGATTTTTATTATTTTCATGGAGAGGTCAACCAATGGTGGGTGTTGATTAAGAACACAAAGACGAAGGAAGAAAAAAAATTAATGGAGTGGGAATACATTTATAAAATATTTATTAATAATTATTTCCATATAAATATTCGTGAAAAGATATAGAGACACATCAAAGACATTAATTAAAAGGAAGGTGTATCTATCATAGAGTGACATCCTGACCTGGGTTCCTCTAAACAGTGCCCCATTCCAGTTGCCTACATGCCCCAAGAGCACCTCCATGCATGCTATAGGATATCGACCAGTAGTAAGGGTTGGGTATGTCGTTATTGGGGTGACTATACCCTCTATTATTAGAATAAAAGTCTAATGGAAGTAAATAACAATAACCAATTTAGAACTCCAATACATAACCAAAACTATAACATTAAATATAATAGTCCAAATCCAAAAATACAATAATCAACTGAAAGGTAAAACATTCTATGATAATTCAAGTGTCATGTGTCTACAATTCTACTAAAAGTAAACACACAACAACTCCACAAGGGTCCCAAACAACATCCAGTTTCATCTCACATGATATAATCCCATACAGTAACCTATCCCAAGGCATTTCCCTTATCCTGTCCGGCAACAAAAAAGCCTACTCGGTTGTTGATCAGGCGGCCTGAAAGGGGTTTGAATACAACTAGTTAGGACACCACCAATATTTTATAAAAAAATTCATGTAGAAATATAGTGTATGCAGTTATATGAAATAGAAAATACAATTCATTATTTAAATAGATATCACATTGTCATTTAATCTTTAATCATCACATAAGGACAATTTTAATTCATGTTTTCCATTTGTTTTATTATTCATTATTATCATTATTTTCCATTAGTTATCCATGCTTAACGCCCTAAAATCTAATTGACTGTAGGTCGTCATGCCTAAAACTATTTATCTCATTCGGTGTATGTTTTCATGCCTAGCACCCCATAATCTGAAGTGTGGATTACTATTTGGGAGGAACGCCATTTCCATGTGCTGACTTCTAATTAGTCTACAATGCCATGCCTAGCACCCCAAAATTCTCATCCATATAATCATTCATTATTTCACAATATTTTTCCACATCATCCAACTACTTATCTAGTAATTTTTCAAACATTTCAAAGACCATTAATTATGTTAAAAATTAACTAATCACAAAACCCATTAATTAATTCCTCATTTAATTAATAAATCATGACAATTCTCATTCCATAATTAATTTTTACAATTAATTATCCATATCAAATCCCAAATGTTCCTAATTAATTCTCACAATTAATTATCGTAGATCAAAATCATGGAACATAATTACTTATCAAAATAATTATCTTACATAGCTAAAAATCATTTCATAATTAATTATCCCCAATTAATTATCTTATTAAAATCAATTCAATATCTCAATTACAATATCTCAACCCAAATCAAATCTAGAAAATATCAATAAGGGCATCCCACTTTTGTTTATCTTGTGGTTCAATTATCATTTAATCACAAATGTGAACAAAAGTCAATTACCCATTCATAATCTCTCCTATTTATGAAAAAATTTGTCACGAGAATAGAGAAAATCCATAAACTCACATACACATATAAAATCACAACTATGGGAGTTTGATTCAGACCACCTATCTCGGATTATTGATGGATATTATCCCAACGGAAATTCCCAAAATCTGAGATATACCATGTCATCAATAAAACATCAGATCTAAATCCCTAAACAATAAACTAATATAAAAGGCATCAAGATCTTGAAAATCTAGATCTAGTTCCAAAATACTAGATCTAGATATCATCTCATTAGATTGGAATAATGAAACTGGTGGAGATCTTCCATGGAACGATTAATGAAAGATAGTGGAATGAACGAGAGAAGCAACAAGATGAAATATAATTACTAGGAATACTGTGTGTCTTCAATTCCAGATTTTGATCTCTAATAACAATATTAATATAACCATGTAATCCCCCCAAAATACTTTGGGGAACCTAGAATTTTTCAGACCTGAACCAAGGTCAAAATATGGGAGTCTCAGGGGGGGGGTCGGGTGGTTTTAAAATTTATTTTCGGAATAAAAATCACACACACATGGTTTCCTAGGTAGGGGAAAATGGTTAGGGAAAACCACATTCCAGCTATATAGACCCATATATCTTGGATATCACAGTTGACATAGTTTGGAAACATGGTTAGAAAAACCATACACAAACCATGCAGACCACTATGTGCAGTTTTTCATGATTGGCATGGTATAACTGCACAGTTTGTCAAATCATGTGAAAACTGTACACAACCCCCTGTACATTAGTTTTTATTACAAGTTAACCATTACAAATACTAGGCCTCTACTCCAAATCAAAGGTACTTTCAATATTCCAAACGTACATAAAAATGAAAGTGATGTGACAATAGAAAAGGTCGAGATCTTCCAATATCCCCACCTTATAACTGCTCGTCCTCAAGCTAATATCCCATACCTCTCTAATATTTTAAGCCAAATATATTAGGACATTGTGCCCTCATGTAGGCTTCCCATTACCAGTTTTTCTTTTAAATATTTCCATGATTCAATAACACATGAACGAATGAAACAATATTTCCCTACAACACTTTATCACTACGTCCAGCTCATGTATCAGATGCTACTCAATGGATGAATCTATCTGGATATAAACCACTTCCACATTAATGATATTTGAAGGGTCATGGTGATACCAATGTAGTTGTGACACATGGAAACCATCATCCATTGTTCTGATTTTATGTTTAATTGCTAATCGGTATGCCACTGGCCTAATTATCTCTAGCACATCAAATGGCCCTTTGAAAATGGGCACCAACCACTCCTGCCTCCATATCCGGTGGTGACACAAACATGGAAACACAAGAACGAATAAATGATCACCATACGAAAACTCTAGTGTTCATATCCATCTATCAGCATACAACTTCTACCTACTATGAGCTATAGCTTTTTGTTTCCAAGTCAACTACACCTACTCTGATGTGTCATGAAAAAGACTTGGTCCCAATAGCTATGACTCACCCACCTCTAACAAATATCGGGGTGATAAAAAAGGTCTTCCATAAAGTTCCTCATATGGTTCCATCTATATAGTTTCATAATAACTATTTGTATAGTAGAAATATACTAAATCGAAGTTCTTCTCCCAAGAACCATCAATGTCAAGAACATGTTCTCACTTCATAACCTTTAACACCTATATGATATACTCTGAATACCCATATGTATATGGGTTGAAGTTCATAAATAACAAAATTTGGGTACCATGTTACTTTTCTATCCCCATCTAGAAGCGTGAAATAATGTTCCAATCGTGATATGATACTATTGTCCATCAAACCGCATTCAAACGAACTATCTATTGTAGATACAGTTCACCCAATTTTTTTACTATAATAGTTTCCCTGATAGGCTAGAAATGTGATACCTTTGTCACCTGATCCACAACAACCATAATATAATCATTATTTCTAAGAGTATTTGTAATTATTACAACCAAATCCAAAAAAAATTCATCCCAATTCCATTCTAGATTATGTAATAGCTTCAATTTTCCTCAACATTGTTGATACTTTTCCTTCACCTACTGACAAGTGAAACATCATGTTACAAACCCTACTATCTCCTTCTTCATCCCTGGACACCAAAATTGTCATCATAAACCATGGTTCATTTTTTCCCCAATGGATGTACCGCCCACTTTGAAGTATGAAATTCTCACTTTAGTTCCTCTCACATTCCCATAGGCACAAAAACTCAATTAATCACATAGATGATAACATCCTTATCTATTGTCCAGTCTGATGGTTTCCCCCACCTTCAAGGATTTCTTTTAAGAAAAAACACTCTCATTCCACATTCTTCATATCCATGATCTATCTCCATAGTCTGGACTCCACTACTATAAAAACTAGATTTATCCTATCATTCCTTTCTGGATCATCCACAATCATTTATGCCCAAAAATTCTTCACCTTCCACTTTGCACTCGAATCATCTACCAACTGAGTATGAGTTTTCATACTCAGGGAATCATCCACAATTTTCCAATTTTTATGTTTATATACATGTTTAATATAAAAGGACAACAAATACTCTACCCATAATCCCTACAGATGATTGATGTCCTACTATGAAAATATATACATTCATATTTTTTGATCTATAAAAACATTAATCTATTCTTCAAAAGATATATTTTCCAACACTTAAGAGCATAAACCACTTATTCCAACTCAACGTCATGCATAAGGTCATTCCAGTCATGAGGCCTCAAAATCTGAGACTTGTAAGAACAACATGATCCCCTTGCATCACCACAACTCTGAGTTTCATCCCTTAAGAATCACAATACACCATGTACTCCACACCAAAATTTGGTATGATTAACATTGGTGCCGATGTGAAGTGCTATTTCAAATCCTCAAAACCATTCTGTCATGATCTTGTCTAATAATACTTTATCCCATTCTTTTTCAATCGTAATAGAAGAACTTCCAATAATGAAAATACATGGATGATCCTCTGGTAATAACCAGCAAATCCCAAAAATCATAGGTTATCAAAAAACATTATTGGGAAAATCCCTTGAAGTCACTATCTTTAATTTTTATGTGTCTATTTCCACACCTTATTATGAGATTATGTTCCTCGAATACTGTAACTTATCAATCCAAAACTTATATTTAGATAGCTTGTCATATACCAATTATCTCTAATTATACCCCGGATGATTTCAATTTTTTGGGAATTACCGTCTTGAGTCTCAGAGTCACCGTGATTTCATCCATAAAGACCACCCAAATCTTATCAATGTATGAATGAATGATCATGTTGATCAGGTCCATAAATATTTATGGGGAATTTTCAACCCAAACGGCATTACAACAAACCAATAAAGGCTATACCTGCTCCTAAAATCAGTTCATGGTATGTCATAGGTTCGAACTCTCACCTAATGATACACTGATCTCAGATCGATCTTTGAGAACACCCAAACATCCTTCATCTAGAAAAACAGTTCAACGATACATGTATGATGATTTCAGTTCATCATTGTCATTTTATTGAACATCTAGTAAATGACACATTGGCATAGACTCATGTCAGCCTTCATGAAAAACAAAATAGGTTACCCCCAAGGAAATATACATGGATGGATAAACCCTTTAACCTTTAACTCCTCCAACTATGTTTTGAGATCGTAAATCTCAGCTGGTCCCATTCATTAAGGTGGAATAGATATCGGCATAGCCCTGGACATGAGATCAATATTGAATATCACATCTCTCTCAACTAGAAACCCATGAAAAGTCTTGAATAAAGACATACTGAAAATGTTATACTATGGGTGGAAGGATGACTTTCCTACCACTCCCATCATCTAGCAAAAAAATAGAATCTTTTTCTATGATCTCTCCCCATTTTTGAGTAATTATCCCAGCTCGGCCTACATAGATATCACATTATCCAAGATGAACAAATGGTCACCATCATGAGATAAAAAGTCCACTCCGATTTGTAATAATAAACGTGGGATTTGTATGTGATTATCTTGTCCATACAAATGATTAGGTCCATGCCTATTATATCAAGGACATTGATATCCCAATGAAAATGATATTGTATGATCTATAGAGAACATCACTTTCATAAATAGATATCCCTAAACCAAGTTCACAATAGTGTATCGATAATCATCACCCCGCTTATGGGCTCAAACTCTAGTCACAATCCCTTAAAAAAAATAACATGTAAAAGGATGAGAGGCAGACATGTCAAAAAAGTCACTAGCTAATTTAGAAGAAACTAGAATAGTTCCTCTGACTATTGATTGACCGTCCTCGCTCTCCACAAATGTAGGTTTCACTTCATGTAACTCTTTTACCCCTCTTCATTGTGATTTCGTCAAAATCTCCTCAGTAGCACCACTTTTATGATAATGGTTATAATAACATGAAGCACCATATCTAATGATTCTATCACCTCTGCCAACAAAGTTTTAACTTCTAGACCTATATGGTATAGAAGACCCCCTTCCCACACTCTATCTCTGATAAACTGGTCCCTCAGCACTAGCATTCCACTACTTCCTGTATAACATATTTAGGTGACCCATATTTCCAAAAAACCAGCACTCTACTTGTGGTCAAGGACAATGTGTACTATAGTGTCCCAACCTACCACACCTGTGCAAAAATACTTGTGTATTATCTGGTGCAACTGTTCCTCCTGAATGTACACTATTTTTCCACTGTCCTGACTATTATTATTATAATGGTGATTCCTACTCTTGGAAGGAACAGTCCTTGAAAATATAGTGAAAGCTACATGTCCTGTATTCGAATCCTCAATCAGGTTCCCCACTGAAATGTGGTTTTGATTAACCACATCTGATAATTTCATCATCCTAGTAATATTTACCTAGGAATTAATTTGACACCTAAATCCATCATGAAATCTTTTTTCTAAACAAGAATCATCTTCCACCAAAGCTGCATAAAAACATTATAAATATGTTATATGTGAACTGTAATACATTATAGACATGCTTCAATGTTTCATATGAATAAACTCTGAAGCCTTATCTTTTCTCATCTTCTCTAGATAGATTTGATCCAAGAACATCTCCAAAAATTCATTCCATAAAATTTCAACAATCCGTCCAAAATTTTACATAAATGTCCCACTAGTACTTTGCTGAACCCCATTGAATATATGTATCCAACATGACCTTCCTCTCATCTGAAGTCTCCAAATGGTCAAGTATCATCAATATGGATTCAATCCCTATTTCAGAACCCTTTGTTCCACCCTATCCAATATAAGATAGAGGGTGATACAGCTGAAACACCCTTTTCAACACTGACATGCTTTTCTGAACCCACCCAATGTCTCTCCACACGAACTTCAGGAAATGGGAAATGTTCTCTTGGAACTTTTCCCCTTCCTCCTCAACATGCACCCATGTTCCCTCAAGTCCCCTTTCAGGAATTTCATTTAAATCCATAGCCCACGGTCTCTACCTCAACAAGATTCGTCGAAGTATATCTATACCATGACAAACACACTTATTAGGTTTCAAAACGCAACCTTAAAATAGTTATGTAAGATGTGAATATAACACAACAAGTTCTGACATGTCATTTCCCTTTTCCCCATGAAAAGGTAAATGTCGAGGACTTATCACAACCCTTAACTACTCATTCCTAGTTCATATTTAATAAGGGTATAAATATTTTCATTAATTAATTAAACACATAACTAATTACATTATCTCAAATTAATTATGTGCATTATTTATTAATTAATACAACTAATTTCATAAATGGTGGTTCTAATTATACAAGAATTTATCCTATTTTGTCATCATTATTTCAATCTCACAACAAGTAAAATAGTTCGTGTTCAACATCTTACCCATAACCCATATTCCCTTGATTACATAGAATTATGAATGTTTTAAGAATCCTATGTGCCAAGAATGATGTATGGAGACTCAAGTATCATGCCTCTTTAGGCCATGATTCAAAATTAAGTAACTATAAAAAATATAACATCACACCACATGTTAATCACCCAAGGTGAAATTATATCCTACTGTAACAACAATCACAACAATCCCCCCCAGAGTACTTAGATTTTCCCCCATACATGGTTGTGAAACTCCCTTGAATGGACTCATTACCAATCCTTGACTCTTCCATGTCTCCTATCTACCATTCTAAAAATACTAAGAAAAATGAAGAAGAAAGATAAGAAAACTACTCTGATACCACTTAGTGACATCCTCAACTAGGTACCACTAAACGGTTCTATGATCTAGTTGGCCACATGCCCTCATGCGCTCCTCCCTATATGCTAGATGGTGTTGAATAGAAGCAAGGGTATGGTATGTTAGTCTTGGTAAGACTATACCCTCTTTATCATAATAAATTACCATTTTACGAAAACAACAATAACCCTGTGAGGAAGTGTATTAATCACCAGAACAATACCATGGAATATAATAGTCAAAACTAGAAAATATAACACACATCTAAAAGGTAAAAAATGCTATGACAATTCAACTTTCAAGTGTCTATAATGAAAAAAACATTAAAGACACAAATACTCTATAGAGGGTCTCGAACCACATCTGGTTCCCTCTCCCATGATCCAATCCCAAATTGAATCATATCATAGGGCCTTGCCTTTATCCTGTCCTGCAACAAAAAGTCTACTCTGGTGATGATCCGGTGGCCCGAGTAGGGTGTGAGTACAACTCAGTATTCCACAAGTAATAGTGTCTAAAAAAATATAGTCCAAAGATAGTGTATTTTGTTTCATTAATCAATATATACAATTCATAATTTAAATAGTTATCACATTGTCATTTAATATATAATTATTACATTAGGACAATATCAATTCATGTTTCGCATTGAATCATAATTAATTATTATAATTCATTTAGTATAGGACGCCATTCCTAACACCCTAAAATATCATTGAGTGTTGGTTGTCATTCATAGAACTCCATATCTCATTCGGAGTCGGTCTTCATTTCTAGCACCCCATAATATCAAACTTCGATTACTATTGGTGAGGAACTCCATGTCCTTGTACAAACTTTTATTGGTCTAGAAAGCCATGTACAACACCAAAATAATCTCTGTAGTTTAATTATTCATTAATTCCATTTATTTTCCATCACATTTCCATTACTAAGCCAATTATTAGTTAAACATTTCAAAGGCCATTAGTTATCTAAAAAATTAACTAAAAACCCATGAATTAATTCATCAATTAATTAATCAACCAATAAAATTTTCTTTCCACAAACATTTTTTCATAAATAATTATCCATATCGAATCCCATATTTTTAAATTAAATTCTCAGGATTAATTATATATGATCAACATAATAGAACATATATATTTCTCACAAATAATTATCTTAAATAGAAAAACAAAATTTCACAATTAATTCACTCAAATTAATTTTCTAAACACTATAAAATCAATTTCTCAATTAAAATATATCAACCCATAACAAATATATAAAATATCTATTTAGGAATCCTCTCGTCATTTCTTCTATGATTAACATACAAATTAATAAACTAGGAAATAAAATTCTTATTATTTATTCCTAATTACTCTAATTTAGGAAAATTAATTATTAAGGGAAGCATGAAAATCCATAAAATTAGATACATATATGAAATCATGAATATAGGAGTTCAATTTAGACCACCTACCTCGGTTTAATGATGAATTTTAGCCCAAATAATATCCCTAAAATCTAAGTAGTACAACATCATCAATCATGCTTTAGATCAAAATCCCCAATCCTAAAATTATGATCAAAGGGATGAATATCTTGAAAATATATATCTTGATCTACAATACGTGATCTATATCTCAACTAATAAGTTCATTTCCATGAAAATAATGGAGATACCCTATTAAACGATTAATGATGCCAGAGGAATAAACGAGAGAAACAATGGGATTAATTCCACTTACTGGTAAGAGATCAGATCTTGAATTTGGGCTTTTGATCTCTAAGGACAATGTTCAGATGTACGTGGAATCCTTCCGGATGGCTCTTGGGACACCTCAAATATTTCAATCCTGATCGAAGAACAAAATATGGGAATCTCGAGGGGTTTTAATTTTTTTAAAATATATTGTTAGAACAAAAATACAACATGCATAGTTTCAGGGGTAGGGGCGCATGGTTAGGAAAAATTGTGTGTCGACTGAGTGGACACCTCTGTATTGGACTGCATGGTTGGAAGGGGTTTATCGCAAGGTTAAACAAACCATACTCAAACTATATGGAGCACAATGTCCATTTTATCGTTGTTGGAATACTCTAGCCACACAATTTTTCAAATCATACAATAACCCTACAGAGAAAACATCCGGATAGTTATTCGTAAAAAATTTCCCATACTCACTCCAAGCCTCTACACCAAATAAAAAGTAATTAAAATATTCAAAATGTGCCTGAAAAAATTCTCAAGATGACTCTAGAAAAGACCAGGATCATACACATATATAATGAAACAAATTTCCCAAAGATTTCAAGGTATTACACATATTTTGTTATAAACAATGATAGACAAAAAAATAAATTATTTAGTGGTTTAAAACTACCCCTCTGAAAAGATTTATAAATTCATGACATTGGTTGTTATGAAGTAGTGTTTTAATGTTATCGTAAGGTGGATATAGGGTTTAGAGAAGGGTCCTATTGAGATAGGTATTGAATTGAATGAAGGATTTTCAATATAGAACATATAATGACAATGGTGTAAATAAATATCATCCATATAATTTTTAAATGTATTGGAAGAAACATCATGGGAATTAACTCAAAGGGACTGGTAAATTCATTAAATGTGAGAGGGAAGGTCACAATGATTAGGAATGGAAGAGATACAAGAATAATTCCTCCAATATGATGGAGGAATGTATATCACCCCCGAAGGCCCAATTATTAATCTATAGAGAGAAAGGGAATATGGAAAACTTGTGCACTAAACTTTTAGTACTAGATGGTAACTAGCATCATCAGCCACAAAAACAAAAGGATCGAAGGAAGTCATAAGCAATCAATACTATTTATGTGAGATAAGAAAATGAGTCATTCAAGGTACGCTTAATATTCACTCAGTATTCTTAATAATCCTTATTTGATTGTGGTTATACATATTACTTTATATCATGAAATTTTACTAGAACTATTGAATAGAAACCCTGATAAATTGAAGTCGATATTTTAGTAAAAATACCTAGAATTAAAATCTATTAACCCCATGTGATGGAGTTCTCTTTTGTTGGAATATGTTATAGGTTCATACACCAAAACTCATCATACATTCCTTAGTGGGATTCGATGGTATAATGGGGATGAATATGCTCCTGTTATATAAATAACACATTAACTATTGTGAAAAGGAAATATATTTTGGAATTCAAAATAATACAATGGTACATTAAAAATTAATTGAATATCAGGAATCCAATTTGGGAAATTCTTAAATGGTGTTGTTGTTTATTTCTTATGAAGAATCATACATCACACAAATGGTTTAGTAAATAGAATGTATCAACCGAGTGGAAATTCCTATAATGATGGAATGAATTTTTTTATTTTCGGAAGAGTTTTTAAGACTTCCCCAATATTATGAGGTAGATTTCTGGATATAAATTATACCTAGGTCCACTCCTATCATATAATTCCACTACATGATGGCATCTGTTTAACCAAAATCATTGTTGATGTAGCTACATTTGGTTTCTGAAGAAGGGTCCATGTGCCCTAGTGAATAACATTAGGGCCAACCAATGCTCATTGTTAAGGAGAATGATAGTTCATTACGACTGTTTATTGATCACCGAGAGCCTAAAAAGGTCACTATAAAGAACAAGTATATTCTACCCAGGAATGATGAGTAGTTCGGAGAGATTTTAGTAGCACAATACTTCTCAAATATTGATCTTCATTATAGATATAATCTACTCAAGGTGAAGAAGGAATATATTCAGAAGACTACATTCCATACAATGTATAGGCACTACGAGTTTCCAGTGACGCCCTTCAAACCAACTAATTCTCCATCTATCTTCATGTATTTGATGAATATATTATTTAGAAACCAAATTGAAAATATTTTGGCAGTTTTAATCGATGTTATTGTCATTTAAGAAACTTTAAAGGAGAAACATGTCTAATGTATAAGGATATTGATAGTGAAAGTAATGAAGGAAAAATTTTACCCCATGTTCAGTAATTGTGACTTTTAAATGTATCAATTCATGTTCTTGGGATATGTGTTCATAAGTGTGGTAATTTCCATGGACCCTTCAATTAAATAAGTGGTCGATGAATGGCCTATGACCTCAAATGTTGTGGAAATCTATAGCTTTTCTCGATTAAAATACTATTATTGGAATTTTTAGAGAAATTTCTCAGGATTTCCTATCCTTATAAATATGTTTAGAATAAATTGGGTAAAGTATGTCTTGATGGGGGAATGTGAGGAAAGCATCAAGGATCTAATGAAAATGATAATCACTATAATTGTACTGACACTACCAAGATCTAGAGAATGTTTTGTGATATATAATGGTGATTAAAAGAATATATTGGAATATTTACTCTAGAAAAATGATAAATCTTGTACCCGTCAAGCCATGATAGTTGAAGATAAGTGATCAGAAAAACCCAATGCATGATTTGGAGATAGCAGTCGTGATTTTTTCCTTGAAAAAGTTGTGGCACTACCATTAGGATGAAATGTTTGAAATATATAATGATCACCTGATCTAATAGTAAATATTCACACAAAAAGGATATTAACATGCATCAAATGAGATGGTTATATCTAACCAAATACTATAATGTCTCCATTCACCGTCATTCGGGAAAGGAAAACATGGTAACCAATTCTATTAGTAGAAAAGAATCGACTAATATATCGATGATGCAGATTGAGAAAGAAAATATTTTCATGGATATTCAAAGGACAGATTTAAAAATTAGAATGTAGTGGAGTAAACCCTAACTTTATGAAATTATTTCACCACTATCTATCAAATAGATGATGAAAGAGGAACATAGGGATGATTTGGAAATTCAAAAGAAGGTGGATGCAGTAAAAGAAGGGAATATAAATAGAGATCTATGTTGATGTTAATGATGTTATTTGGTTTGGAATGAGTCTTTATGTGCCTTAATCACTTGATATTGGGAAGGATATATTTGATAAGGCACATAGATCGACATTCTCAATACATACTAGAAGTATCAAAATTTACTATGGTGATTGGTAATAGTTCTGGTTAGATATCATGAAGAAGGAGACTATGGATTATATCTTATGGTGCTTAATATGTCAAAACATTAACGTATAGAAATATAAGTACAATTCATGGATGCAAACATTTCCTATACCCATTTAAAAATGGGAGAATTTCACTATGGTCATTGTCACAAATCTCCCAAAAACATCCGTAGGAAACAATTAAAAATGGGTTGTGGTAGATCGCCTCAGCATGACTGTCATATTTATTACAATTTCGGAAGATATCTCACTTAAAAAAATTCCTATGATATATGTGAATAAATGTTTACGATTGAACAGGTTTCCACATTCGATCACCTCTGATTGTGATCAATGGTTCACATCTAAATTCTATTGAATTCTCCAACATGGTTTGAGTACATAATTGATTTTCAACATGTCCATTCCCCCCAAACTGGTGACGAATATCAAGGGACTATTAAAATGATCAAAGTCATGCTATGATCATGATAAATGAATTTAAAGGTGGATATGATAAAAATATCACATTGGTTGAGTTCTCAAACAATAAAATCTTTCACTCGAGTGTTATAATGGCACCAAATTTATCTATATATGGAAAGTGATGTAGAACTACAACACATTGGGATGAAGTTGGTAAATGAAAGCTACATGGACCCAAACATGTGTGAGATATGATAGAAAAAGTTTGAAACATCAAGAAACACATAAAATAAAATAATAGTTTTAAATAGAGGTATCCAAACAACCAATGAAGGAACATGGAGATTCACGTTGGAGATAAAGTCTTCCTCTAAATTTCACCATAGAAGAGCATGTAAGGATTAAAATGAAGGGGAAGCTAGGTCCAAGCTATATTGGATCCTTTTTTATCCTTGATTCCATAGAAGAAGTGGCTATCCACTTGAACTCCCACCATGTATGGCTTAAATTCATGACATGGTCCATGTATCTCTCCGGAGTAAATACATACCAGACCCCTCAAATGTTTTGAACTAATAGGTGGTATAGATGTAAGATGATAACTCTTATAGAGGGAAGCCAATATATATTTTGGACCCGAGAGAGAAGGTTCTACATAACAAGAAAACCCACATTGTCAATGTGTTGTTGAGGAATCTGAAGTATACAGAATATGATTAGTCAAACCAATGATGAAATAATAGTGAAATGCACTCACCGATTTCTACAAAAATAAAATTTGATGGTGAAATATCTAAAGTGGGGAAGAATGTAATAAACCAAGATTTTATAAACAGAATTTCCCTTCATATAATTATGTTTTATAGTAAAAAACACATACATATCCTAAAAATTACAATAAAAAAATTATTCTGAAAAATAATGATTTAAAAAAGTGATATATAAGGTAATTAAGGAATCTATATCAATGGAATATTAATGTGACCCATGGAATATTAACAGGACCATTGGGAATAGTAGTCCACCCAATAGAATTGTAACCTCACCTAATAATTTATAAATAAAAATTTTGAATCTTATAAATGAAAATGTTATATAATTATAACAAATAATAAGTAAATAAATGTTCTAATAGTGATAAATTATGTGTTGGTGTTATTGTAAAATATTTATATTTTATAATTTAATAATTAATATAATGATATTATAGAAAATATATTTTCATTAAATGGATTCATAAATTAATAATTTGTTGGATTATTAATTTAATATATTTTTTTGAGACCTTTCTTATCTTCTCAGAGTGTCATAAAATCAAAAATAATATTAAAATTTATGTTTTTCGTATAAATTATGACTTTGAATAAAAAATATATTTATAAAATATAGAAATATATTTTTTATAATGTTATGTACATTTTTGAATTTTAAAAATCTAAAAAGTTGATTGGGAATTTTTTGTGGATTTTTCTATAATAGACGAATTTTTGGTGAATAGTGATACATTGTAATTTAATGTATATATCATTATAAGTTAAATTCATGAAATATTCTGTTATTTCTGATGTATAAATAATAATAGAACCATAATCTTACACTATAAATTATTATTTTATATATATAGTAATAATAATAAAATTTGTTCATATTCTTGATCGAATATAAAAAACTAATGAAAAAAATATCAAAATACATATCTCTCCTCCCCAATAAATACCACCCCTCAACACCATTTCTCCTCACACATTCAATGCATTGAAACCTGTCCAAATACTTCCCAAGACACTTACAAAGCCCCTCCCCCATGTCTAGGATACTTTTTCACTACGAAAGTCCAAACCCAATATTCTTAAAGAGGCACTCGAGGAGAATAATTCAAGAGGTAAAATCCTCATTAATTTTCTTTTAATTCCATTTTAATTTATATTCTTTTCTTATTATAGCCTCACCTACCCTCATATAAGATAATTTATAACTATATTATATAATATATTATATAATGTAGTCGTTTTAATGGATTAATCCATCATCAAACCTATTATCCAATAACTTTTATCAAAAAACAATAAAGCTTCATCTCTGATGTGTTAATTTTAAACCTTTATGGATGAGAAGATTTCATTTTCCTTTAAATCCTTCAAGGATGTAAATAAAACCATTATAATCATTGAAAAATATTTTAAAATTTATTTAAATACATTTTTTATGTCATAGAACTAACATATATACATATTACTAAATAATAAAACAAAACTAGTTCCTTATTACCAAAAAACCTCCAAATTAATATAAACTATTATAATTAACGTTTAATCTAATGAATTGTACTCATAAAAGGGAAAAAAAATTTATAATACCACTTATGTTTATTGTGTTTAATTAATAAAATATAATTTCAATTTTGATTAATTATTCTCATTTTTCATGATCTTTCATGCATATATACCAGTGAAGTGAAGAATAAAACAATGAAAAAAACCCTCCTGAATAATGACACTGATCATTATAACTTATTAAAATCTCCATAATCATAATTAAAAAAATTATAATGAATTATACAAATGTATAATAAGTTCTATATTTATTAATTAATGATTTTTTAATATATGTTATAAAAGTAAAGAATGAATCTATACTTAATATATGTGGATAATCAAACTCAATTTCCCTTCTTTAGGTGTTTCATCATTCTTGCCAAATTTTGATGTGGATGTGCATTTAATACTCCGGAAATATAATTTCATTGTTTATAACATTTTTTAGGATATATATTTCTCTAATATAGATCTATGAAAAATGAAATAAATTCCAAAATAAATCTTCTTTCCAAAACACTTTTCCACTCCTCTTTAGCAGATTCATCTTCACTAAATAATAACGAATCTAATAGAAAATATATTTTCCCATTTCACATGTGGTATCCCAGAAAGTTTATTTTTGAATGTGTGAAATGAAACCATTAATTTTCAATGGGTTATTTTTCTATGATAGATATATGTGTTCCTCGCCAAACATGATTATGTAAATGTTATGATGTGACAGGTGTGCACAAAATTATATAGTACTACAATGAATTGGGTAATGAAAAGTATCTAATTGTATAATTTTCAATATGTGTGAAAAATATTCAATATCTATCCACAAATATGATGATGGTATGATCAAGAACATATGTTATTATTGAACATGATTCCATCTTTGTTCACTACTATGTCTGGTATATGACCACTAAGTCACGATGTATAATTTTTATGCATTTCCAAATGCCATTCCATTAAATAATTCTTCGTATTTGGATTATGATGGAAAAAAAATTATTTTGTTATTATGATGGTTTTTATTCTCACCCATGTAATATTGATTCATGTTCTTATTTATCATATTACTGTGCTTTTATGTCACCTCGTTCTTTTATGAATTTCCTTAGCTGATTACTTATTCTATCATGTATATGAGGGAAACTAAGAAGCTTGAGAATAAGTAATTAAAAAATGTCTTTTTATTATTAGGTAAATCTTTTATATACTATTTAGTTTACCATGACACTAAACCATTCCATCCTTGATTTTCAACTCTTTTATATTGTTTATCTTTAAAATAATGTAATATTTCTGTAAGAAAAGTAGCATCACTATAAAATTTCTACAAAAATATTAATCCATTTAATGATGAAAGGTTTCATTCCTGAAAGCCACAAATTTATAAGAGTAGACAAATTCCTATTTATTGGGTATGAAAAAACATTTTATGGGATTAGTTTGTGGATTATTGGCCGATAGAGGTATAAAAAAGTGGATTATTCAAATTTGGAATAAGAAATAAATATGTGGAACAAGCCACCTCTGCAATGTAGCCACTAGAAAAAACGTAATGCACTACATCCACAAGAATACATTATTTCATCCCCGATGAAGAAATATAAAAATTAATTAGGAATACAGAAGTTCATGTTGAACTATTTGGGTCAAGATCAAGGAATACTTCATGAATTTTTAACAAAAGATGAATTGTTTCTAGAAAAGAGTTATCATAATTTAAAATAACACAATGAGTATCTTTGAAGATTTAGTATGTGCTGAAGGAGATCATTCGTGCCTATGATTACCGTAACCTTCAAGAATGGAGTGAATAAATGTGACTTCCATACCTCTATATTCATTGAGGTATGAGTTGAATGTGCCTCATTCTTGGATAATGTTTAGTCTGATGATCTGGTACTTCTCTATGATGAATGAATGGAAGAAAGATGTTTTCTCGTAACCTTATTTATGCCATTTAACACAATACAAATCTTAATCCATTATTTACATCACCAAAAGATGATCGGTATGGAAGTCATTTTTCCATGTTAAATTAAAAAAAGATTTTAATTTGAAGATCCCTTGAGGGAGACAAGTGAATGCTCCACCTTAGTACCCAATGAATCCATGTCTGGTTACATGCATGGTTATTTTTGGCCCCAGACATATGATCACCTTTGATACATATCAATTTGTTGTATAGGCCCATCTAGCAATTTAAAAAGAACGACTTATTCCAAGATGCCTCCAAATCCAAATGGTAATAAAGATAATATATCAATATTTAATGGAAGAAGAAGAGCCCAATATTGTTTTTTCTAACAAATTGATTAACCTGATGTGGATAATGATCGGATAAAGCCTTTCCCATATTGGAATCCCTGATGTTTGGGAATGTTGAGATGAATTGATGTTTCACAAGTCACCTATCCAGTCGACACTTGTTGAACTATCTTATTATGTGATTTTTAAACAAGTAAATATGTCTCCCATATATCATAAATCATGGAGCCACGTATCGGTTACGAACAAGGGGATGCCCTTGAATACCTTCCCTGTGTATAAGCCTCTTCAATTATTTTTTTAAGTTTATAGAATAACATTAATGTCGCCCCAAAAATATAGAGAATATCCCCTAGGATGAAGTATGTTAGATATTTCTATATATCATATTTGGCCAAAGTGTCACATTTATAAAAAACAAATGATAAAACAATAAAGTGAGATATAAAGTTCATTTTGAGGGTAAAAAGCTGTGAATTTTCACTAATGAAATACACCAAAATAATAAAATTACAAAAACCAATATATGTGATTTACAAGGTGGCATATTTATTGATTTCCACATATTTAATCTTGATAAAAAATTAAAATCTAGGATGGTGGTTGTTTGGGTTACCATACAACCCCAACATAAGACGTACATTATTTGATTTATTGAGTAGGGAAGTCGATTTTAACCTACGAATTGTGGGTAAAGTATTTCAAAATAATTAATGATTTCATAATGGAGGAAATATCTATGTTTATCTATGTTGTAAGAAGAATCCAGAGAAGGCTTCATGTAAGCATTGCATCGGTGATGGGACTATGTGGTCACCCCACTGGGCAGAGAATAAATTAATTTTGTTGAAGGACTTGGGGAGAGTATTTCTTATTGTATACTTGAGATTTAAAATAGAACCGAGTAAAATATTGGTAGTAAACTTTTTGTAATCTTGGGATGGAGATATTTTGGGTAGAGAATTAGGAGAGAGTGTTCGAGTGCATTCTTTCTTCATGCCTTTTCTCTAAGTGGGCATGGGAATGGAAAAAAATGAACAGTCCATGGGGAGGGTAGTTGATTGTAAGGAAACATATCCATACAAGCCTGGATACCACAATATAGTGAAGATAATAAGGAGGAAGTCAAGAGAATGGGTATCATTAGAAATTATTAATGAACATCCCTGGGAGGAGGTCCTAGAATGGACAGGGGAATGTCTAAGGGATTAATTGGAAGGGGATGAGGAGGAGGATGAAGGAGAGTATCATATTATGGATTTAGGATTGGGAGGATGGAAGCACTCATCGAGAGAGCTCGTTTGTGTGGGAGACATGATCATGAAGAAAACCTTGTAATGTTCTGGATGTAGTGAACTTGAAGAAGATTTTTGAAGAGAATTGAGGTAGAAACGAACGAAAACTTTTTTCCATGAGTTTACAATTTATCCCACCTTGAGATGGATTCGCTCTGGATGAGGGTTCAATATATCTAATTCCACATAGATCTTATCCATGGTGTGTCCAGTATTCATGATGTGTGATCATCCAAAAATATGAAAGATCCCAAGGCATCACTGAGGGAAGGAAGGGAATAGAGGTTCAAGAAATTTAGTAGAAGAAAATGAATTTCCATTCACATATAAACATTAAGAGAGTCCATGATGTCATGATATCCAATCATCAACTTGAACATATGAATGTTCAGATTCACATAAGAGCACAAACATTATGACCAAGTTTTCATGAAGTCTATCATTTATGGTAGAATCACATAGAAGGAAATTATAGTATGCACCAAAAATGTTGTCTATACAAGTGGGGAAAAGAGAGGATGAAAAATTAGCACACAATGCAATAAAATATTTCAAGCATTGTACATCAAAAGTTTTTAGAGTACATTTTCCCACAACTTTTAGGCATTAATGAAGAAATGAAACCGAAAAATTGATGGGATCAAATAGCCAAATTAAATGAAAAAATATAAGAAATAAAGTAGCCACATTAAATGGATTCATTAAAGAAATGAAACAACAACATTAAACAGAATCATTAGTTAAATTAAATAGCGACACGGGGAAGACCCTTTGAAATTTCCATCAGATGTATTTGGTTTTCAATTCCAACACTTCCCTTTAATTCAAAACAGTATTCATTCTAAGCATTGTTCTTAGAAACTTATATATATCTATCAGTAATTCCTTTTTAATAATATCAGTGACATGTACAATAGTATGGAAATACTCAAATTTTATATTTTCATGCTTCACATGATCTCTCATAAAATGATATCGGGTATCAATGTGTTTTCTTCTACCATGCTATTCCATATTATTCGATAGTTTGATTACTGAATTTTTATCCACTTATATAAATATGGATACATCTTATAGATGAATCATATCCCTCAACAAATTTCTAAACTAGATTCATTCCCAAAAAGTGGATGATTCCTCTGCATACTAGGATTCAAATGTGGATAAAGTGACCACACATTGCTTCCTCAGATTCCATGTGAAAGCAGAAAATCCAAGAAAAAATAAATACCTAGTGGTGTTTTTTCTTTCAACTTAGTCACCTCCAAAATCAATATCTGAGTAACCATATACATTATCTTATTCATTTTATGGATAAAATAGACCAAAGTCCATTATTTCATTGATGAACTTAAGGATTTGTTTTACTACTAGCCAGTGTGTCTCTTTTGGTGCTTCCATGTACCTACTTAGAATCCCAACACTGTAGACAATATCTTTCCTTATGATTGTGATCTACAATAGGCTTCCAATCAGAATCTTGAAATTTTTTGAATTAATGGGTATTCTTTCTCCATCATTTTTCTGTTTTAATCTTAAATCTACAAGAGTTTTTATAGTATTTGAGTTTTCCATCGTAAACATTTCAGGAAACTTCATGTCATACCAATATGAGATATACAGATGCTTCCATGTTGTCGCTTTACATATATGATAAGGAAAAAAGACATGATACCACCATCAGACATCTCAAACACCTTTTACCTGTACCCATTGAATGCATTGAACATAACTCAACTATTCATTGTAAATAGAGAATCATTAACATACAAGCATGAATTAAGTATTTCACCACAATCATTCATATTGATGTAAACTCTCTGCACATATGGAAATTGGGAAAAAAATTTATCATGAAGATAATTGTAGATACATTCATTCAAAGAATTTGGAGCCTACTTCAACCCATAAATATATTTCTATAGGTGATACACCTAATCTTCCAACCCTTTCATAAAAAAAGTACATTAGGATGGTAAACATATAAATATTATTCTATAATTCCATTCAGGAATATAGACTTCACATCTTTTTGGTAGATCAACTAATTATGAGGAACATTAAGTGATATAATCAGCATCATGGTGTCAATGTGAGAAACACGAGTAATGAATTATTCGTAGTCATCCACGTACTTCTGTTTTTACCCATTTTCTATGACCCATTCCACGTATCCATCAATCCAATCATCATAATTTTTCTTCATATTCTACACCCATTTGATACTGATTCCCTTATGGATTTTAAAAAGAGTAGTCTACCACCTCGTGTCATTTTTCTCTATGAAATGAATTTATTCTCCAAAAGTGATTATCCAACATTCATCTCCCATAGCTTCTCGAAATGTTAGAGGATCATGATATACACATAGGCAGAAATATTTACTTCTTCAGTTTTCTCATAGATGTCGCTTAATATTTTGTTTATTATAGGATCCATGGGTGAGGATGAGCTCTCCAAATTTTTACTTGATGGAGTCCCCTCAAGAGTGTTGGATTGTCGTCAGGGGCTCCTGTGTACTGATTATAAGCTTGAGGAATGTTTTGTTGGAATTTTCTCTTTGTGATCATGTCTTTCCTTACGTTCTTCCTCTTCATTGGGAATAACATTGTTTGATTTTTAACCATTCCATTTCCAATCTTATTCATCACTAAATACCACATCGATACTCACCACTAATTTATTGTTTAGTGGAATGTAGATAATATAGGTTTGAGATACTCCATAGTAGCAAATTAAGAATAATTTTTCTCCATGATCATCTAGCTTAATTCTTCTTGATTCTGGAACCTGAGCGTTGGCGACACACCCAAATATTCTTAGGTGTTCCTTGTCTGTTTATATCCACTCCATGCGTCTTTCAGTTCCATGTATCTGATTCTATTTGAGGGACATCGGTAGAGAAGATAGGAAGTACATGACAATACCTCTTCCCATAAGGTCTTTAGAAACCCATTCTCCTTTAGCATAGTCCTCATCATGTTGAGGATGTTAAAGTTATTTTTTTCTACAATCCCATTTAAATGTGGCATGTAGGATATAATGTATATTTCTTATTAACTCCAGTTCCCTAAAAATGCATGATATTCATTTGTAGTATATTATCCCCCTTTGTTAGATTTTTTGTAATTTTATTTTTTATCTGTAAAGACCCTTAAAAATTCACGGAAATTGTTTTCTTAATTTTCATTTGAATTTTACAAGAACACAGTTTCTAATGGCACCTGATTCCGAGGCCCGGTGTGCCCGAAATCATTTTCTGAAGATTGGCTCGGGTACGTTCAGTGAACGAACGAGCGGGTTTTTATAACTTTTGAACAGGTGCTCGGAATCGAACTCCGAGAGGACCGATGGAATCGCAGCGCCAGTATTTGCTTAGAAACACCTCTTCCAGAGTTGTGTTTGCTCGGGTGTGGTTTTAAATTTTGGGGGTTAAGTGAAGAAAATAAAATAAAGTGGTGTGAAAAAATTATTTTTATTTCACTTAAAGCCACTTAAAATCCACTTAAAGCCACTTGAGCTAAGTTGAAGTGGTTAGGGTGAAATCCAAAACATCCTACCCTCTTGGTAGGCTATTTTTGAGGTGGGTCCCACACGAGCCCCACAATTTCTTTTCCTCTAAGTAACGAACCCGCGAAAACTCCTCATTAATGAAAGTCAACTGGCGTGTTTTCTAAAACTCTTAAACACTGCTATTAAATGGACAGTTAAGTCATCACCATTAATTAACCGAATTAATGTTTGGTTCCTTAACATGTTTTCAAACTGTTGGAATAATAATGAAATAAGACCAACACCTTTTTCTTTTGTTGACGTGTTGATTGTTGAGAGGATTTGGAGAATCTGTACCTTCCTTCCCCTTCGCGGAGAACACGAAGAACGCGAAGAACGTGAAGAATGCGAAAAACTATGAACCCTCAGAGATCGACGACACGACGCCGTGTTCCGTGACGCCGATGATTCTCCTTCCACGATGCTTCTTCTGCGATGTTCTTCCCCACAACAATCTCCGATCATCAACTGCTTGAGATCATCGACGCGATTGGTGGGCGACGATAAACGGGGCCGCAAGATAATTTTGAAGGCTTTGTAGTGAAGAACGTGTCCCGGGATGAACACTGGCGAAGACCGCGTGCAAATCGGACCACAGGAGCGCGTCCGGTGGTCCGCGGAACCCCCCGCCGGCGCGCCCTCAGGAAAACCTGCCGCGGCTGAAGCCACGGCGGTGCTGGCCTGTCCCGTGGCCGTGCGGGACCGTGGAGGAAGGGAAGAAGCCTTGCGCCACGTCCGGTTACACATAGCAGCCCCACACGGGGCCACGTCTGTCCTTTACACGGAGGCCGCGCTTCCCCACGCTGCTCGGCCGTAACTGGCCATGTCGACACCGGCGGCCGGGCCGCGCCCGCACCGGTCGGGCCGGGTCGCGCCCAGGCCGGGCCGGGCCCCGCCGGGTCGAAACCGAACCCGGGTCGGGTCGAACCGGTTCTGGCCGACCCAGGGGGGTCGGGCCGGGTCGGTCTGGGCCCATACCCCTGTTTTCAGACCCTTTTCGGTCTTTTACTCATAACATGAGCTACGGGCCTCTGAACGACGCACCGTCAGTGGAGAAGCGATCCTTTGATCGAGACAGTCATTTCGTTATATCGCACTCATGGTTTCGGAATACTTTGGGTTCAACCGGGTTGGTTCGTACACGAACCCAACCGGGCCCTCGAAGAGGAAATGCTCATATCTTGAGCTCCGGACGTCCGATTGATGTACCATCAACTTTGATGGATTCTTCTAAGTGAGACGGATCTTTTGGCTTACTCCGCCCGAGGTTTGGATTCAGGTGGACTACGGTCGGGTTGGTTTTTCCATAAGAACCAATCAGGCCTGTATAACGAAAAAGCCAATAACTCTCAGACCGGGCGTCCGATTGACGCACCGTCTGTGATTTTGAGTTCCTGTTGACGATATGGAACGTTTGGATACATAAACCCTGTAATATGTGTTAGTTGATATATGAGACCTCGGCTCATGGAGAGGACCCTCCCGAGCTAGCTTGCTGTGTGCGGGAACCATAGAGCTAGCTGCGACGATGACGACTGTGCAGAGATCCTCAATGGATTCGACGACGACTGTGCAGAGATTCTCAGTGGATTCGACGATGACTACACCACTCAGTGATCCTTTGTGGGTCAGTGCCACTGATCCTGTGTGGGTCCGATCCTGTGTGGGTCAGTGCTCAGCGGTCTTGTGTGGGCCAGCACCTACAGATCCTGTGAGGGTCTGATCCTGTGTGGGTATTTGCGGGGGTTAGTTACCTATCGATCCTGTGTGGGTCAGATCCGTTGTGGGTCATTGTGGGGTTTAGTTACCTATCGATCCTTTGTGGGTCAGATCTTTTGTGGGTCATTGCGGGGGTTAGTACCTATCGATACGTTGTGGGTCCGATGGCTTAGATGAATCAGTGGAAATATCTGGTCATCTTTATCGTCATATGAAGAAGTAAACCCGTGTGAGCTGAAACTCTGTTTTGCTTTACTTTGTTGATTTTGTATTGCTATCCTGTGTGGATTTATGTTTTGATTTCCTGTGTTGACTGGGTTGTACTTGGGCTTGGATGTTGGAGCCGAACGAGAATTGATGAATTAGGTATATGTATGGGAATATACCTAAGCAGTGTCGGATGTTACTTCGTTATTTTATCTTTCCTTTGTGGATTATCCTTTGTGGATTCTGGGAGACCTTCGGGGGTCTCAGGGTCTCTACTGAGTATCTTATACTCACCCATGCATGGGCTATTCCCACACTACGTTGTGTTGGTTGCAGACGACGGACAACGCTGATCGTGGTGGAGGCTTGCGGAGCAGGACTTTACCTGGAGGTGGACCACTGGGAGGGATGTACTCGGAGCGATCGGCTGGACCCGAGGAGAAGTGGAGGCTTTCTGTACCCACCCTTCAGGTGGGATTTCGATTGGACAGCGCGACATTGTGGCTTTACTTTTCAGTTGTTGTTTTCCCTTTCCAGTTGTACTTTACTTTCAGTTTGGGTTTTTATACTTACTTTTCCGCACTTACTGTTGTTCCAGTTTCTACATAGTGTTTACTTCTTTCTGCTTACTCTATGGTGTTTGTTGTTTACTTTACAAAGGCAATGCCTTCACTTTTTCCGGGAGTTACTCCTTGGTGCTAGTCTCCAGCCCCTTTCCGATGGAAGGCGGGCTTGGGGTAGTCACGTCACGGGCCCCGAGGACGGGTTGTGACAGTATCCATTTTCAACTTCAACACATGCCATGAAAATTTTAAATATATTAATAGTATAATATGTTTCTATGTTTCAATAAACCCTGAATTTCCTACTAAAATCATCAATGAGGGAAATAATATACATATTACCTCAATGTGAGGGTGTTTCATGTGGTTGAAAAATATCAGTCTGAACAAACTGAAGTGGTTAGTTTTCCTTTCTGGAAAATCCACTTGGGAAAGATATCCATTATTTCTTTGTGACTGTATAGGCCTCACACACATGATTTGGAAATTAAATTTATGGAAATACACACACCATGAATGAAGAGTATAGATATTTAAGGCTTCTGAAATGTAGATTCCCAAAGTGAAGATGCCATCTCCATGAGTCATTATTCTAGAGTCCTAAGAGACAATCCTCACCCTTTATGTTAATATGCATCCGAAACATGCGATCCATTTATATTTTGACTTGAGAAACAAGACTCCTGTTAGAATATCTTATAGATAATGAAAAAATTTCCATTTTTATGAAATACCACTTATCAAGGAGTTGGTTGAGGCTCGTGATATTATTTTTCATGCATTGTAAGTAATACATATTAGAAATGTAATTCGACTAACCAGTATTCAGATATATTTTGATTTTGTCTTTTCCAATCACATGACACATTGATGAGTCTCTAAATCTCACGTCTCCTCACAATTAATAATTGAGTTCCTCCAACAATTCTTTTTCACTACTAATATGTTATCCAACACTCAGGTCAAGATAACTCACATCGAGTCGTTCATATAAATTTTCTTGTGCATGTTGGAATGTGGTACCAACCTTTTCAAAATGGGATACTTCATCATAGTTGGATCATTCATTAAGATCCACTTTTATACAAGACTCTGAATTTTAATGGCTGAATTTTTTGAATTTGTGTCATTGGATGTTCTTTATGTTTTCATGAAAACGTGTGAATCAACATCCACCATTTCCTGTTCAGTGGAAATTGGTCAAATTTAGTATAATTTATTGATAGCTTAGATGATATCCACACCCTATACATATTTCACAATGACCTCCTCATTGAGGTTGGCCATTCTTTTCTTCATGTAGAGTCAACTAGGACACTAATACATGCTCCAGTGATGATCCCACTTTTTTCCATTCTTTTCTCTTGAACATGAAACGAACCCATAATTTCTTCAATGTATAGTCTCCCCAAATCAATTTATTATTTGATTTAAAAAACCACATGATCAGACTTGGTTATTATATATCGAAGTGAATTTTCAATAACACGAATTTACTCCACATTTTCACCACTCCTTTTCAAATTGATAACAATAACAATCCAGAATGAGAAGTATTCAAATATATTATAACCTTATTTCAGGTGTACCACATTAAACTCTACTCTGAGTGTTGGAATATGTACCTACTCCACTAAATCAAAACCCTTTAATATTGTAAAATGGGTATCACAATATTTCTTTATTGATGTTTCTTCAACAATAATTTCAAATTTTGATTCCAATAACCATAGATAGCGGATGATCAGTGCCTTTTTGTCATTATTCCTTTGATTTTTGAGTGGATTCTTTTCTTCATTTTTGAATCCATCGTCACCCCCCATAGTGGGTACTTCAGACACATCAGGGATGATCTCCCATAATTAATGGGATTCGAACAACATCATCATTTGGATGCACCACCTCTCATTGTTTTCATTGGACAACTTTGGAACTTGTTGATGGATTGCGTACATATTCAGAAAAAAAATTATGATGCCATGGAAACTCCTATGATACTATTTTTCAGCAATATGACATGGGAAAAATATAGTATCAATAATTGGCACACAAAGAAACAATGGATTTCATGATTTGTATTTCACATATATTCATACTAAAATTTTAAAAAATTTATAGGCATTTAAAATGAAATTAAACAAACACATTAAATAAATTAAACAGGCGAATTAAATGGACACATCAATGAAATAATTTAACAACATTAAATAGACACATTAATGAAATGAAACAACCATATTAAATGGAAACATTATAAAAATGAAATAGCCACATGGGGAATACCCTTTGAAATTTTCATGGAATTTATTTGGTTTTGAATTCCAAGAAAACTTGTTTTAGAGTATTCAGGTCCCATGAGTAAATATATATATAGAAATAAGGATTTGGAAGATTATCATGACCATAACATGAAACAATTGTTGACATTTGTAAAAAAAAGACCTCATTGAAATAATAATATCGGGAATCAAGTGCCAAGCCAATTCCAATCAAACCTTCAAGAAATGTATTAAGGAAATCTTTAAAATGGGATAAAAGCTAATTGAAGGGGATAGATTCTTGCGTTGGAGAATTTTAATCATGGAAACACTCAACACTAGTGTATTTGGGATTCTCAGAGGTTCCATAAATTCTGAATGAGATGGTAGTGAAATCGCCGTCATATGTGTCTATGAAGACGCAAACAAGATAAAGGGACAACCCAGTGAAACAACTCCAATTCATTGTAGAAGCGTGGTCTTTAAGGGAAGATATCTAGTTGTGTTAGCCATAATCGATACTAGATTCTGATTACATGAGAACGAAGGGGTGGTGAGAGTCCTCTTTTATAAGTGGTGGGAATACTCTTTTTTAAATATTACAACATTATATAATGCAGAAATTTTTAAAAATGTTATGTGGATAAAAAAATTGATAAATAATTCAGCAGTGAAGTGATTAAACTCAATTTTAGAAATTTGGTATATTGTTTTTGGACATTAATAAATTTAATTAAAATCTTTTACCTTTCTTGATTATGAAACAGTAAGTTTTTTTGACCATTGGTAACATAATCTTTTGGAATAAAACTAATATGGCCCATGTTAGATAATATATAACCATTATTTATAAATTTTAAATAAATTTCATTTGATTTAATTTATAAAACATACAAAAAGTAATTTTAAATCAAATGAACATATTATCTAAGAAAATATTAATTGTGTTCTAAAATATCAAATATGGATTATTAAACTAAAGTGACATTTTAAAAATTTTAAATTCACATATAAAATATATATTTGATATTCTATAAAGGTTTCTTTAAATTCCAATTCATAATTTGGTAATAATAATGTCATAAATATCATTTTATTTGTAAAGAAAATATGTTGAAATATTCACCTAAAATCAATTAATGTAGAAAATTCAAAATATTCATATTAAGAAAATATTATATAGATTAATAAAAAATGTTTTTTATTTTTTCATATTTCATATTTATCATTGGAGAATCAAATGTTTAATTAAAATACCAGAATATTGTGTAAAAATATTCATATTGGAAATCAACTCTTTAAAAAGGAAACTACACATTTATATTGTTTCCTATAACAATATAATAAATTTAAATGTAATATATTATCCATATTCTTTATATAATTTCGGATAATAATTAATTTTTCCAAAAATAATATACGAATTTTATAAAAATATATTTTTAAACAAATAATGATTTTCATTGTTTTTTAAGCTATAATAATTTTATATAATTCATATTAAAAGTGTCCATTATATTCCTCTTATATATATTTAATATAATAGTTACTACTATTCATTATTAATAATTAAATAACCTAGTTTTAAGGGTCATAGTTAATATATCATAGTTTTAGTTTAGTTTGGTGTTTCATGGGGTGAAAGTTATCGATTATATTAGCCAAATTTAAATGTAATCATATGTTAAAATCATTTCCCAATACATTCTTTCGCACCCCCCCTAAATAGATTATGTCTTGTCCATTTTAATCATAACATTATAATAAATTTTTTATTGTACTCAGGATTAGTGAAAAACCGTTGGATGATCCGGGGACTATTTAAGAAGTTGAGTGAGATTTAATTGTCTGGAAAATGATTATAAGAAGTTTATAAAGATACATAACTCATTCCTAACATCAAAAAATAATTTGACTAAGTGAAAAATATATATAATCACAAGGAATAATGTCTCACAATCCATTAAAATTATTTATCAGATAATCATACCACTGTGGGTTTTATTCATTTAATAATATCTAGTAGTTGGGTAAATATACATGATATTTGAATCTATAAAATCTATAGTCAAACCTCACTATCAGATTCATTATTAGTAGTTTCGTAGGATTTTATTTACACGCATGGTTATTAGTGGAAATTTCCTTTATTATCACATTGATTATGATATTGAGTAGCATAATGTCTAACTATCTTTTAATTGATGAAATATAATTTTGTACCTTCTCTCTTTCAATTACACTTCTAAGCCCGATGACCTACATATCCACACTTATAGCATCTACATATCCTTTTAAGGAAATTCAACCCATGTTTCTACCCACATTATATTTTAGAAAATTAAATATTCTTTCCTTCATCATATGTATTATTTTATCATTTATGAGAGCTCATCATTACCTTCCTTTCTACCTTTGGGACTTCAGTTATGTTCACATTGTTAATAACATTGCAAGATGGTTTGTCTGAGACAATCATAAGGATTTTCACTCCCTCTACCATTCTAAGATGTTATTCATTGATGTAATATATTCATTTTCTGATGCCGATATGGTTCCTTCTTGTTCCATAAATACCTAAAACTAATGGAGTTTCCATGATATAATATTATAATAAGGTAATTTTCATAAAAACCCCTGGATAATTTAACATTAACATGCTTTAGTTTAGAAAGTTATGTCACGACCTGTCCCCGGGACCCATGTCGTGACTACCCAAAGCCCTCCTTCCATAGGCCAGGGGCTGGTGACTAGCACCAAAGGCGTAAATCCTGATATAAGGGAAGGCCTTGTCTTTATGTAAGAAAACAAACACCATAGAGTATGCAAGACGAAAAAAACACATAGTAAACTGAGTATAAATGTATGTGCTAGAAAGTAAATGGTCCAGTATACAAACCCAAACTGAAATTAAAGTACATCTGAAAAAAGAGTACATCAGCAGAAAAGTAAGCATCAAGTCTGAGCCGTCCTCTGGAAATCCCACCTGAAGGGTGGGTAAAAATAGTTTTCTCTTCTCCTCGGATCTAGTCGCCCGCTCCGACTATGTCTCCTCCAGTGATCCACCTCCAGGTACCTTCCATCTCCACAAGATCCTACCTCAATCAGCGATGTCCGTCGTCTGTATCCAACAATATGTAGTGCGGGCATATCCCGTGCAGGGGTGAGTATACGCTACTCATTTGGGACCTCGAGACCCACGAAGTTCTCCCAGAATCCACGAAGGATAAACCACAAATGAACGTTACAATAACGAAGTAAAAACCAACCCTACTTAGGTATATGCCCATAAATATACATAAGTCATCAATTCCAGTTCGACTCCAACATCCGAGCCCATGTTCGATCTATTCCACACTGGATAGTACAACCCAATCCACACAAGAAAAACACAACTGAATCCACAAAGTAAATCAAGTCAATCATATCAAAGATATTGATTGAAATTCAAGACTCATCTCACACAGTTATAATTTTTCGTAAGACGGTAGAGATGGTCAGATGTATCCACTGACTCATCTATGTTGTCAGACCCACATAGGATACAAGACCAGCAATGCTGTCAGACCCACAAAGGATACAAGACCAGATACTCTGTCAGGCCCACATAGGATACATGTATAGAGTCAAATACTGTTGCACCCACTTAGGATACATGAACAGTAGTAAAGTAATTCCGGACCCACATTGGATAAAAGAACATAAGTAATCGTCGTCGAACCCACGTAGGATTCTTGTACGGTCATCGTCACTGGTGAACCCACGAAGGATTCCAGTACAGTCGTCGTCGTCGTCGCAACCATCTCTAGGGTTCCCGCACACATCATGCTCGATTCCAAGAGGGTCTGCTCCACGGGCCAATGGGGGTCAATACATCAACTTACACTAATTCCGAAGTTGATTTATCCCAAATTTCCTTCTCGTCAATAAGAACACAACGCGACAGACGGCGCTTCAATTGGACCCCCACTCTGAGAGTTATTGGCTTTTTCTTCCCAAGGGCCCAGTTGGTTTTTAAGCTAAAACCAACCCGACCGGACTCCAACTGCATCCAAACCTCTAAAGTAGTAAGACAAAAGAACCGTCTCACTAAGATGAATCCAACAAAGTCGACGGAATGTCAATCGGACGTCTGGAGCTCATGTTATAAGTGTTTCCGCTCCGAGGCCCTGGTTGGTTTCATGTTCGAACCAACCCGGCCGTAACAAATGTTCTCAAAAATCATATGTTTAATATAACGAAAGGACTGTCTCGATCCAAGGATCTCTATGCAACTGAAATTTTGTTGATCGGAGGTCTGTAGCCCATGTTATGAGTGTTTAAACGGATCTATCCGGAAACAGGGGGTTTGGGCCCTGTCCGACCTGGGCCAATACGCCCTGGGTTGGTCCGAACCGGGTCGACCCGACCCGGTTCTGGGTCCGGCCCATTTCGGCACGGCGTGGCCCGGTTGGCGCTGCCCTGACCAGCGGCACGGCCCGGCTCGGCGGCGCGGCGCGACGTGGGCGGCCCGGCCCGGCGCGGGCCGTCCGACTCGGTGCGGGCGCCTTCGTGCTAAGCGGACGCGGAAGGGGGGAGCCGCCCCCTGTTTTCCCGAAACAGCAGACCCATGTGGGGTCCGCACTAGCTTTCCTCCAGGGGTTACAAACCCCTGGCCTTCCCAAACTCGGCCGACCGCTTTGGCCGGCCGGTGAGCCGCCGTAGGACCCCCCCCCCCCCCCCCGCAGTCCCGCCTTCCGAAGAGCCGGCGGCCGGGGGATCCGGCCGCCCTCAACTGCACCGCCGCGGCCCTAGGCCGCGCCCTTGGTCTGACTGGCGCAACGCGATGGTGCCGTGCCCCTCCGTCGTGACCCGACTCCGGCTGCGGCCATTTTCAGCCTCAACGGTGCAGCGCGATGGTGACGCGGTCTTTCGCCGCAATTTTCCTCATTCCCTCGCGTTGTGACGACACCGCATCACCTCTGTTCCAATCCATAACGAATTACAACAACAATGGGGAGGAGGGTCGGCCATGTTTTTGCAGTCTGGCCTCCTCCCGTTAATTCAATAACAAGTAGCTAATTATTTAACAATGAATTCCAAATTAACCATGAACATAAAACAATCCCTAACCTCGAAGAAGTTGTCGAACAATGATCGTCGTGGGAAAACGGCATCGCAATGTGAAGCTCCGTATATGATGACGGAGAACGTCTGAGGAGGAGCGTCACCTCCATTCCTTTGACACGGGACAAAGATCGAAAGATGGAGTGTCATCATTCTTCGGGAATGGCGTCACACCCCGCCTACAGAGAGGATAATAGACGACATGTCGATCTCTCCTTGCGGTGACACTGTTCTTCGTCAAAGCCTTGTTGTTCTTCGAGAAGAAGATGAAGTTCTTCAGACATAGATTTTTCTTCTCCCAATTCCCTTACACCACAAGACAACCTACTAAAATAATATCCCTCTCATTTTATTATCTTATTTCATGCCATTCAAAATTACAAATTTCAAATCACATAACTCACTTGATTGAATTAAAGTGTTGGCAGTGAATAAATGTTGGGACAGGGAAGGTCACAAATTAATGGGAAGATTCAAGGGTTACACACTTAAGAGGGAGATTAGAGGTGTTAGGGAGTATAAGAAGATGGGGGCTGGTGTGGGCCCCACCTCCCTCACAACCTCAAATGGAAGGTTGGGTGGTTGTGGGCCCCACGAACAACATCCCATGAGATAATTAAACTACCTTGGATAAAATAAATTTTCACACACATTATTTTACCTAACATTTAATTCCCTAATTTTTAACAACTCCTCTAGAGAAAACGCAACTCCAATAAAGGTCTTCTTAAGGAATTACCGGCATTGTGGTTTCATCGGTGCCCTCAGATTTTGATTTCAAGCACGAGTTCAATAGATAGAAAAACCCGCTCGTTTGTTCACTGAACTTACCTGATATAAACTTCCGAAATTGATTCTAGACACACCGTGCCTCAGAATCAGGTTCTGTCACGAACTGCGTACTTGTAGAATCCCAAAGAAATTTAGAAAAAAAAAATTACCTTGAAAATTATTTTTCTTTACATTCCTCCCACCTCTGGGCTTTATGTCCCCATAAAGATACATCACAATCTAGGGAAACCAATGAGGGTACTAAGCACGCATCAGAGCCTCCAGCTCCCAATTTCTCCCCTAGAGGTTCTCGTTCTGTCATCTGATGCACAATAGAGGAATCAACCGCCCATGTAGGACCCGCTCATGTCGATCCTCGATCTCCATGGTAGTCTAATTGTTCACAAATATCATGATATGATTTTACATAGAAATGGATGAATATGTATAATGATTTGATATTTATGTATAATAAAAACCATTTAAATATCTTTATTATATAATAAATACCCCTTTTATACAATACTTATAACGTCATAGAATAAAATTAAACACATTATGTTGTAGAGGTTTTAAGTCGCATGATGCCCAAATTAAGGTTTCAATTTTATTAATAGAAAATTGAAAATATTATTAATTATTGTTATCATTATATAATTAAATTTATTATATAAAGAATAACAATTCATTTCGTAGTCATTTGAAAATTATAATTGGAAAAGATAAATATACACGGAATATCCCTTAGAATGGTATGGAATATGCTAATATTTGGTGACCATAATCTTATGCGGGTGAAATATTATTCCATGGGAAGGGAAAGATGTATTTTTAATGAACAAATCTTAATTTTTATGATTTCAATGAAGGGGTACTATGAATCCCTTTTTATAAATTATGACAATGGCATTTTTATAAATATTTCAACAATATATAAATAGAGAACATTCCAAACATGTCATATTGAACCAAAATAGATAAATAATTGATTGGGGAATATATAATGTAGATTAACACCTCCAAAAATCAATTCTAAACAATTTTTTTCAGGTTTCACGCTCATTACCACTTGAATCAATTCATTTACCCTTTTATATGTTACGACATTAATTTTTTTTAGCTATTATAAATTAAAAATTATGGATTAAATTAAAGGGGTACTGATTATATAATTTTAAAAAAATAATGATAAATTTGAAATAACCTTCATTTTATTAAAGACATAAATGCGATAAAAAACATTACAATATAAAAAATGTAAAAAATAATTAAAAATAATTTTTGAGAAAATATTAGTTATCTATTAAAATTTGTAATATATGTTTGTAAAATAAAACCAAAATTTTTTAAATATTAAATTCATATAAAAAATTTTATCTTATCAAATGTTTTCATAAATTTTAAATTCATAATTATATTCTAATAATTTGAAAAACATCATGTTATTTGAAAAATGGTATGTTTCACTATTCACTCAAAAATCAATTATTTTTTAACATTCTCAAAAATTTATCATAAGAATATATTACAAAGATTAATAAAAATGGATGTTCATTTAATCATATTAAAATTTTAAAATTCTAGACAATATAATAAAATTAAAATCATAAAATATATTGGAAAATTTATCGTATATGAAAGTATCTTTTTAAAAAGATAATTATTAATTTTCATTATTCCATATAAATAGCTAATTATTTTACTATGAAAATAATATATATATATATATATTATAATGATATTGTTTTTTTTAAATAATAAACAAATTTTAGAAAACTATATTTTTAAACATAAAATGATTTTCTTAGTTTTTTTAGCTATACTAATTGAATTTAACTCCAATAAAATTTCCCATTATTTTATTTATATAAATATACAATTAATTAGTCACTCTAATTCATTACCAATAATTATATTAGTTGGTTCTAATAGCCATAACTAAAATATAATAGATTTTTTAGTTCAGTTTTTCATGTGGAGAAAACAATCAATCATATAAGGATAATTTAAAGGTAATAATAAATTCAAATATTATGGTGTTACAAGAATTAAGCATGATGATTTATTGATTTTTAAATAATTATGTTTCAATATAATATTATTTCACCTATTAATTAAACATCTAAATTGTTTATCCAATTTAAAAAGTAAATTTTTCATTATAAACTAAAAACCAAGATGATGTATTTTCATACACGTATCACTAAAAAACATTTTGAAATCAATTTAACATCTCACTTCACTAGAAAGCAAACATATAAGTACATACAATTGTATGATTTCCCAATTGGATTTCAGAAAACTCAATTATCCATGTTTTCAATAACATAATCTTCTTAAAGCATAAATAGAAATCTCTATGGCTTTGACCTCAAACAAACCAAGTACTATGCCTATTTAGTTATATTATTAGTTGGAGTTTTAAAAAATTTCAAAATTTGATTCTCATTCAAAATAGTATTATAGACATAATATTTTCTAATAATTATATTCATATTTTTCTAGTGAATCATGGGTTGTGAAAGCCATGTAGAACTTTCATTACTGTCCTTTCAATGATCTGAGTGAAAAAAGTCACTTTTAAAATGATTGAGGCACATAATTTTTAAGAACATTATATTTTTACCCATGTTGAGATTTATTATACTTTATCTCCTAGAAACCATGAATTAACACGTTCTGGATGAGATACATTACAAAATAGTATTATCCTATCCTAAAAAACTCTCTAAATTTTTCATGATGTTCAATTTTTTTTTGTTTGGGGAAGATATTATAACTTATTGAAGGTGATCTCAATTATTGAAGACATATTTTGGGTGATTTCATGGGATAACGGGGAATGTATCATGATTATTTATTTATTATACCTTATTTCCCTCCAACTTAATATTGTGTTCAATGAATAAAATATGTGTTGAGTCTTGGGAGGGTTAAAAATAACCCTTACGAAACCAATCATATTATTATTACTATTGAAATTATTAAAGAGTTGGATGATGGGTGTTAATTTTTTCCCAATTGAAACATTCCAAAAAAATATAGAAATTAAGAAAATTACATAAAAATAAAATATTAATTTTGTAAATAGGATAAAAACATAACTGGTTATACAATTTTTTATTATTCTTTACTTATTATTAAGATTATTAATTCGATTGTGGTATGTGAGGATATTCCACATTGAATGGGAATCTTTTATTGAACATAATTTTTTATTATATGAAATATTAATAATATATTAATCTCATTTAATATCTTATAATTAGTTTTACCATCATTACCAACCAAAGCATAATCCCCAGAGTCAAATGATCCTTAAATCCATGTCCCCATGATTAATTTTCATCATTTTTTTATTTAGTAGATATTTGGGAACATTTTCAAGCCAATGTCTAGTAACATTCATTCAATGAATGTGCATAATCACACTTATATTTTTAACTAGAGTATTGGGAGAAAAATATAAAGGTGTCCTAAATCATTGTTTTCTAAATTTTTAATAATAAAATAACGATTTAATGGATTTTAGGAGAAGATTAATCCCTTTATAAAGGGAAAACTAAAATTAATGATTCATTGGTTTCATTTAGAAAATGAGTAATTGATGAAATATAACATTGTGAATCAGGAATGTTTAATTACCCATTAATAATCTTTTCATTTTTATTATTTTTCTGTTTAAATATTGGTATCATGGATTTACTATTATACTATAGTTTAGATACTATTATTGAAGACAATCAAGAGTTTATGTGTAGGGGTAATTGATAATTATATTTCATCTATACATATTTTTTTAATTTTAATTTATAAGTATTATTAATTATTTAAGTATTTTATATTCATTACTCATGGTTTTATTTATTTTTTTGAAATAAGTACAATAATATAAATTTAAGAAAATGTATGTAAATTTCTGTTCGTCCCTTTTGTGTTTCAATCTAATATTTTTATCAAAAAATAATCATTGAACCATTATTTTATTATGAATTTTTTGATGAAATACAAATGTAATGGTAAATATATTTTATTTTAAATCATATAGTTACATCATAATTATTTATAGAGATAATGGAACCCGAATTAATTGATGGACCATACTCATCAGTTTGTGACAACAATTCATTGTTTAGTATAGAATCTTGTCATTTATGCTCATAATTGGATGGAATTTTGACTAAATGAAAAAGGGTTTAAAATATAATATTTCAATATACTAGAGTAGTTCCTAGATCAATGGTTTCATGGGTCAACCATGTGAAAAAATAATTGGGATACAATTTGAATTTATTTGTTAATCATTCCATATTATGATTTTTGACCCATGCTCCAACAATAATCCCCATTGATATATGTCGTGGTAGAGATATGCAATATTTAAATGGATGATATATCTTTTATCTTTTCCAATTCAAATTAGGGGTGTCAACAATTTTAGGGGATGATAATGAAAGAACATGAAGTACCATTACAAGATAGGGAAATGTCAAAGTTCAACTTTATTCCTATTGAATTTCATCTTTTATTTCATTCATCTCAAGTATAAATTGAAGGTGATATTCATCTATTGTTATAAGAGATGTGAATAATGGGGAATGTTTGTGGTGGATTTCGCTTCTTATTTCAGTGCATGTTTGGGTTGTTTCAAAAAAAGATTTTTCATTAGTTCTTTATCCATTGTTATTGTCTTAACAATTTTACATTAAAAAAATAATAAAAATAAATTTAATTAAAAAATTAATATATTTTCTATGAACAATACATGATTTTGGATAGTTGTGTTTAAATGAGGTATATAGTTTCCAAATTCATTAACCACCCCATGTATTTTACCAATTTAATTTGGAGTTGAGTTTTTAGAGACAAAATTCAAAGATCATGTCATCTCAAAACCCAAAAACCCAAAAACAAATACGGATAAAATAATTTAAATTTTAATTCACTAAGAACCCCTATATGGAATTACAAAATATTGTACTTTTAATTAATTTAATTTCAAAAATAAAAAAATGTCTTGTTCCAAATCATTCACCCAATTTTATATTGATTTCAAACATCGGACTTATGGGTTTGACCTTAAACTCTCTTAAAACTATATCCACTTAGTTAGAAATAGTTTCTTTTTTAATATTTAATAAATTTATAAATTCATTTTTGTTGGAGTATTTAATGAAGCCCTTCATTCCATTCAATATATATTGGAATTGGGAACAAATAATTCCCGATTGGTTCTCAACTACGTGTTTATAATGAAAATTTTATAAAATTAAAAATAGTAAGATTAATTGAGGAAACCTAATACAAATCTTGTATTTAGAACTTAATGTATTAAGGAATAACTAGGGACCTATTGTTGTATTTAAAAAATTTATCCTATGCACTAATGAAAAATATGATGTCAAAGAATAATAATAATAATAATAAGAACATAAAGTGAGTATTTATCCTACATCTAATTTAATTCAATTTGATAGATTGAGGGATCCAGCCTATAATATAAAAATATATTGTATAATTAAATAGAATAGTGAGGCAGCCCATTGAAGTTCCAATACTATGGAATGATATCTTACACATCTCCCAAGAGTGATAAAATAGGATCTATACTGATCAGTATCACACAAAGATATTTTTTCTATTTAGAGTTCATAACAGAATGACATTGCATGATGTGTACTTGGATGGGTAAAGCATAAGATATACATGTATATACCCTTTCTCATTCATTTTTGATCATAATAAGGAAAATATGTATATGGGATAATAACATTGAAGAACTGTGGAGGTTTCCATACATATGGTGGAGAACCTCGTTAATAAACCCTGGTGTACTCTTCTGTTAATTTAATTATTATGAATATGGATATCTCCTTCCCAATATAGGACAAATCATTTTTTGATCCTAGCAACAAATATCATACTGGGTGACACCACTAAATTGATTTTGTTATTTTGATGTTTTTAAGGTTTAATAATATGTTTGAAAATCATTTATGATGTTTATATTTAATGAATAATTTTAGTTTCCTATTAATGTAGCCTAGTATGAAATGTATTCCAAGACAATGAAGAAATATAATAAAATATAAGGAAAGAAATTGAGAAAGGCCTCATACAATAAATAAGATAACAAAGGCACCATTCTATTAAAGTTAATAAAATTATATTTTTTCAAAACATATATATTTATAATATGTATCTCAATGAATTTTATGATAATAAGATATCATTATCATGTAAAAACGATTTAATATCAGTTTTATAATTAATACATCAGGGAGAATAAAATATAACATGAATTTGAATGATCTGGTTGTTGGATACACCAACATGTAATTAGTAAATAGTTCTACCTAATGTAGTTCATTATATGTAAATTAATGAGTGGTAACAAATATTTTTTGTCTAATATTTTTTATATATTTTCCATGTATAAGTTTATATGATCATATTTTTTAAAAATTGTTTGAATATTTATATAATGACTGATTTTCTAATTTTATGGGGCCTTCCAAAAAATTATCATATAAAAAGTCAGCATCACTTGTGGATCTATCAGAATTATGTAGGTGTAGATCTCCAAAATTGATGAAGTTATAGAAAATTTGTATAATTTTTAGTAAGAAATGGTACTTATGTGTATAAATATCTATAAACTTGTGAAAGCCTTAAATGCTATGAATGGAGAGTAGGAATAATGAATCCCTAGTTTTGAAAATGAACAGATCAATATAATTAATGATAAAGAATAATCCAAGAAAGGTATTGATGAAAATAAATATGCATTTAATGAGGTAATTACATTCTATAATTCCTATATAAAGTTTATGTAAAAGGTGATTAAATATATTGACTATCTACTAGAAGAAATGAAAAAAAATAATGAAAAAAATAATGATTTAATAAATCAATTTTAAGATATAATAAATGAAATAGAGAATAAAAAATATTTTCACAACATGAGATGCTTGGATAATGATGTTAAAATGGAAAATTTAAAAAAAATTGGGCCATTTCATCACCACAAGCTGTAAATAAATTTGTTAACAAAAAAATTATGGAGGATTATTATAATAAAAAACATTTATTCGAAATAATAAACATTAAGAGATCATTTAATTTCTAGTCTAAAAATCCTCATAAGAAAAGTTACCTTCCGTAACATGAAGAATAAAATATAATAAATATTTTTCTATATTATATAAAGGTAAAAACCCTAAAATATGTACAAAATGGGTAAGGAATAATCATGATGATCTAACCACTAAATCCAAGTATCTTTAAAGTATGTCTATGATAAGATGTTCTCCAAAAGAATCACATTTAGTAAATGTGAATGAATAAAATTAGAAATAATTTGATTCATTCTAAAACATTTTACTAAATAATAGACATATTTTTTTCAATAATTTTTTTCTCTTTAAAAAATATACCATATGGATAATGTTAGTTGGAACAATATTACAACCGGTAATGGAAAAATAAGTACAATGTTGAATGGTGGAAGCTTGGTAAAAGGCTATATCCAGAGATGAGGAATAATAAAATGTGTTCAACAATCTTTTGTAAAATGATTGTAGATCATTATGATTTTCAATTATTGTTTGTATAGGAGTGGAACATTCATACCAAAATCAAAAAGGCCTGAGTTATAAATAATTTCATATAAATTTCTGTAAAAACTATATAAAGGTGATAATTGATCATTGGGAAACAATCTAGTAAAACAATCAAAAAAATACTCCCTTGAAGAAAACAAGAAGAAATTTAATTTATCCTTGGGCCACAATTATGAGTAAAATATAGCTCACAAATAGTACATGAATTAAAAATGGGAAGATACACAAAATGGTAAATATATTTCTTCCAAGGAAAAATATGACACATTATAGAAACTAATAAAAAATACATGATTATGATAGTTAAAAGAAACAGTATATAACTGAATGGATGAACTATCCAAGGGAGAAATGAAATGATGGAATTTGTTAAGACAACATCATAGAATCCATGTAGAAAAATAAACAGTGTGATCAAATAACTAAGGATTTTTTAGTTATTTGACTAAATCAATCAGATGAAGTAAGAAGAATGGATTATTAATGTGAAAAGTATAATTGATAAATTTATTGTGCAGATTTTACATGAATAATAAAAAAGATTTCAAGAGTTATTGTCAATTAATTATGGCCTTATATCTTCTATGATATTTCATGGGAGGAACATGATGGCTGTTAATATCCAAAAGGATTACATAGCTATTAAAACATCATAATAATAATTTATGAAAAATTTAATTAATTAATAAAGTTACACATCTACAATAATGGATCATTTTATTAATAATATTTCTCACAGTAGAAGAACAAACGTTTCTATGCATCCAATTATTTATTTTAAATCCACAAATCCAGGTATTGAGAGTTCGTATATACATATAGATAAATTGGAAGAAGTCTCATGGTTGATATGAAAATAGTATACATTTTTATCAATATAATGTGAAAATGAGCTACAACATTATTCCCTTATGATCTATGTGGAATTTTTGTTCTAACCATTTATGGAATTGAATGTGATTGCAATTATGAAATACAGATCCAATAAAGTAAAGAATGATAATATAACAAATTCATTCTTCAAAAAGGATACCATGTCAGACAAGAATAACATTTTTTGTCATTTATTATAAATTTTTGAAAGATCATCATTCATAAAGGTGAGTATGATATCTATTGATTAATGAAAGTACCCATCATGACAAAAATAAAATACAAGATATCCTAAAGAAAATTTGAAGAGATGAATATAACATGATGAAATATTAAATGATTCCACATTTTTGTCATCTTAACTACTAGTATATTAAATCTCATTTTATTATAAAATCACTCTTGATGATAGAAATATTAAGTTTCTCCCTTAATGGGTAGATGATAGAGGAGCCGCAAGACCTAAATATATGAAAATATAGAATATCTGAAAGGAACTAGAAATATATCCTTGGAAAATGATTTTAAATTATATTCAATTTTCATGGATTTTATATTATCTCAATCTATTTTTAAAGATATAAAAATAAATTTATAAATTAAAAAAATGGGGAGAATAAAGATGATAAGATCTAGGGATACATGAACTCTAAATGACTTCTTCTAGAATTCTTTTGATCTTCATGTTTATTGAGTGTAGGACATAATTTTTTTTTTGAGATTATCTGTAACAATTTCTATCAAAAGAATGTATCATTATAAAATTGATAGAGAAAAAAATAATGAAGTTAATTCAGAAAAGTTATTATTTGATATCATTTATTGTTGTGATGGGAAAATATGTTGATAAACTCAAACATTTATAATTTCTACGCCGATTGTGAATCAAAAAAAGTTTGGGTTAGGAGAATAATTGAACAATTATTAATAATTAATTTATTCTACCCTATTTCATGGAATTTGTATTTATTTTAAATAAGGGAGAAAAATAAAAAATGAACAGTATAATGAAAACAAATATTGACATGATGTGTTTACCGAGATAACATATTGAAATATCATTTTGTTGAATGTATTGGAATTATGTACAATGTGGAAATATCAAGTGTTATTTTATTTTTTTGACCAATTAAATATATAAAAATTAATTTAATGATTTGAAAACTCCGGATGTATAAAGTTGAGATATAAGAAAAAACAATTGATCATTTGTTAGTCCTGAAAGAAAACTATTATATTGATTTTTCTACTTACAAGAATGAGAAAAGGTGTAAGGAAACAAATTTTATTCTTCTAATGAAAATTCTATTTGTATTTATTCTAGTGATGAGCTTAAAAAATTCCTTGAATATTTAAAAAGTGATACAAGATGAATTAAAATAAATATGTACAATGATGATGGAGTTTCAAATGATTTCAAATTTTATGAATTTATAAAACATGGATATCAAAAAACTTGATTTCCCTATAAAAATTTATATAATAAAATCTAGTAAATTAGATTACCAAATAAAATGAAATAAATCATTGAAAGAATCTTTGAGTACTTATGAGAATTATAGTGAATCTCATTTCAACTCTAAACTTGATCTCTCAAATTAAAAAAATGGGTCTTTTGGATCGTTCTAAAGAGGTAAATTTATTCTGATATCCTAACTATAAATATAAAAAATGATTATTTCACTTATATTAATAAATATTTTTTCACGGTTAAAGATAATTTCTATTATTTAAAAAATTAATATATAAATCTCATAGGAAATTATGATTATATTATTTTTGAAAAATATTATTTTTTCAAACAAATTTTAGAATTAAATTCAAAATATGATAAGGATAAATATTTTTTATGACTTTGATTAATGTAAAAAAATTATTAAATATTTGAAGTTGATTTTTTGGAATTGGATACTTGTGAGTTTACTAAAATTGAATATTATCTTAACAAATTTCAATGTAATGAAAAAAAATTAAATTGGAATTAAATTAAATTGTGAAATACTAATGGTTTATATGAATTATATTGTAACATGTTTGAAAAGTAAAATAATGGGTTAAATTATATGATGTTACAATGGTGTTGTTAGAAATTATTATACGGATTTTTGATTTTATAGTTCCTTATTTTTTTTGTTAATTATTCCTATATTTATAAAAATATATACAACCTTAAGGCTGTAATTTTTACATAAAATGAAAATATTTTGTTAGTGAAAAATATTATTTCACAAAATAAATCACCTAAAAGTATTTGAATACCAAAAAGCACTTGTATTTTTTATTTTTTTAGTAAATGATTCAAAAGATTATAATGTGGAATGTTATATGGATATTTTTTGATCATTGTATGGATACTTCTTAATTTTTAATTTCTTATTATATTTTTGAAATTCATGGAGTTATTATTAATGGAAAGATAATTATACACATGCTTATATATTTTGTGATATTATTTTGTTCACTTATATCATACTTATGATAACTGGTCAATGTAATATAATTTTTTATAATGGGGGAGAATATATTATAACTATTTTATTCTTTTTCCATCATAATTGATTATCAGTTTGATTATTTTATGTGTTGGAATATTAAATTCAAAATCTATATTAACTTTTGGCCTACATGGACACTCATTATAATTATATTTACTATAAAATTGGATTGAGTAGAATTATCATTTTTTAATTTTACTAATAAACATTTGTTTACTATATTATATTTTTATTTACTAACATGTGTTATATTAATTTATTTTTTCACGTTCTAAAATGTTAGTTTAAATTGATCAATTATACATTTGTCATGTACTATTAATTTTTGTTTTTTAATATACATGAAATGTTCTTGAACTATTTAAATTATATACTTTGATATATTTTATTCAATTTCTAGAATAACATTGATATATTTTTGTGCAGTTTATCATCATATTTAATTCATTATATGCATTTTAATTATTCATTGAATATTTGGTACCTATTTAATGGATCCTTATTTTTAAAATGGTCATTCATAATGATCCCACATGATGTTCTAAAATTCTCGTATCATTTAAATATGTTATATAAGTTTCATATATTTTTTTATTTTTTGAATCTTATATTAAGGGGATATTATATTAATTATTTAATATTATTTTAAAATTATTTATCTACATTAGTTTAAATGGATTACATTATGGATATATTATTATTGAATGGTGGGCTAATATTCGTTTCTTAAAGCATGATATTTTAGATTATTAAAAATCATTTATCAAAATGGGAAGAGTTTTCATTTCATTAAATCATGATACATTTATTTATTCAAAGCAATTGGATACTGTATTCTATTTCTTTGTATATGGGGAGTGATTTTTGTTTTTAGTTATTAATGTCCATGTGGATTTTACTATGATAATGGAGACTGTTTTTATTTTTTTTATTCTTTACATTATCTTACTTTTTTTATACTTTCAAATGGGGGAGATTTTATTTAATGTGTTTTGGTATTGTAACTATTTAAATGTGGGTGAGTATTGAATGGATCATTGCCACACTGTTATGTTATGATGATTAGTTATTCTATCATATTTAGATATAATGATTTGTGATTTTGTATTATTATTTAGTTATTATAATTCATGTTCTCAATATGTATTATTAATTAATTACTAATATGTATTTATATTATTTTTTAATTTCTCCATTATCACTCATTTTTTGTTGTAAAACAAATTACTACTATATAAGAAATATCTTTTGTATAAAGATAAGTTGAAAATTATATTACTTATAAATATTATATAATCTATAATCTTCCCAAGCCTAAATATTATAAATTAGCTGAACGTATTATATATTAATTCTATTTCAAATGATAATATGTCACCTTGGAGGATATATTACACATTGTCTAGAAAATAAATTACTCAATTGAAAGAACATATTACAAAAAATATTTTACACATTATAGTTTGATGAATAATATCACATATTGATTGATTTTTATAATTCTCGTGTAAGTACTCTAACAAAAAACCTGTAGAGTGCATGATAAAATATCAGGATAAGGGATGATACCATGAACATGATATATCTAACTATAAATTATAAAATTCCTCTACATAAATGAAGAACATAAAAAATTAGAATTATAATATTTATTAGTTGGTACCCGTGAGTTGTAGTTAACTCTATCATAATATCACTATAATTAAAGATTCTATGATATAAACACTTTGTTAATTACCATATCTAAAACATAAAAATTTCATAAAATAACTATATATTATTGGTTGTGATGTCATTATATCATATTCTACAACATACAGTACATGAGATTATGATGTCTGGATAATAGAATGTTATGAACTAAAATTAAAGTTATAATAATATTAGAATAAATGATTCATTGTTACTTCATATATTGTTACCACATCAACACCATGTTATGTTTCATCTTGAAATGATTATACAAAATTAACACCTAAAATGTATTGATTCTTCTATGATTATTCCAATTCCATCAACAGTATAACAGTATGAATATAATGTTAGTTCCATACAATTGGGATATCTAATCTTTTTTTCTTCACATGTTTGACAATTCAATATATTATATATTATTCTGGTTTCTTCCATTTAGTCTATCAGCTCAAAAATTATTCTTAAATTTTATGGATTCTATTAATTATTTTTAAGTGTTTGTTGTTGTATTGATTGAACTATTGAATGGATTATGTGATTTTTATTATGGGAATGATGAAATTACATTATATGTAATGTATTATTATGTTCTAACACAGGTTATGATATAATCACTACATGCTATCAAGAGAATTATGGGATTTTAAAATTGACTTTTTTAAATATTTTGAATACTTATATAAATATTACCTATTTTAATAATAATTATTATATGTATTATAAATTTTTTTTGATGAAAATTAACGGTTCTTATTATTAGTAAGATTATATTTCATATATATAAAATATTTTGAGACAAATTATTTACATATTATTTTTAAAGATGAAAATTTTACAATGTTCATGGTATTTTTAATGAGTGGATTATTGATCTATTTGATTTTATAATTGAAGAGATAATAATTATAATGACCATAACTATTCAATATAATATATATATATTTCTAGATATACTAAAAAAATTTACAAAGACATACACATGCTAATATATATATCATAAGAGAACAAAAATATTTTTTATAGTAAATAATTATCTGACTTTTGAAACCATTGTATGACGGACAATAAATAGATTAAAAAAAATTGAGAAATAGATGAAATAAATAATAATGAAAACTTATGATACCTTGATTATGATTTTCAATTGTTATTCTATTCATTTGAAATAAATTAAATTGTTTGATCACATAAAAATATTTATAGATGACGACTTCATTTATATAGGAATATTCACCTATTAATTGTTATTGACTCAACTCTGGATGATAATTTATTCCCTTTCTATACCAAATATCGTTTTGTTAATATACTTTCTCTACTTATACAAAGTTGTTGACATAATGTGTGAACTATTTTTATATAGTTTTTAGGTCGCTAGTAAATGGAACATAAGGTCTAGACAAATAATTTCACCATGTTTCAAATAAAATCACTCAATTTTGTTATCCTTAGGAAAAGGACCTGAATGATAACGACAATTCATGAATTAGGCCGGGGTTTATAGGACTAAGGGATTCTCATTATTCACCATATGACTATAATAATATTTCATGTAATGATAATTACATTAATATAATTTAAAATACTTATTCTAATTAAAAAAATGGATGAATATAATGATTTAAGAGGGATTATATAAATCTAATGAAATAATATAGAGGGCATAATCACTCCCCTATCAAGACATTTTCTATCATTGATAGGGGATCATAATAAAAAAAATTATATGAGTATTATTTGCAAAAAATACCCATATTAATGTTAACAAATCAATGAGTTTATTTGTTTTTCTATCCATTATAATCTCACGGAAGATGTAACCCAATTTTGAGATACTTTTGTTCGTACTATTGTTATTTAGTCTATTAGTATTATATTAAAATCCAAATCTAGAAACAAATAGGTGAAAAAATTCTAGGAAATACATTATAAAATCATGGGAATATTTTACCATGTTAATTAAGAGAATATATCCAAGAAGATCATAATGGTATAGTGTTTTTACCAAAAACTAGAATGGTGTAAAAGAAAGCTCAATTATAATAAATGAAAATAGAATAATTTTTATGGGACATTATTGGTGTTATAAGAGGTTTGGGAAAATGTGAAATCCATTTTATAATGATGGTTCATTCTATTTAGATTATATAAGGCATAAATTAATGGGGAGAAGTTATGGTATTAGAAATGTACCTATTTAATTGAATAAAACCCCATAGAATTAAATTAAAATATCATTCAAGTAACGATTTTATTACCTTTAGAATTAATTTGATAAATTTTGATAAAGATATCCATATAAGTGAGGAATAGTGGTTTAAATAGACTAATTAGGAACCAAAATATTTCAATCGAATAATACCACAACATATAGAGAATCATGTGATAAATGTTGATGTTTTAACCTTTGGATATAAACGAAAGATATGTGTGACGCAACCATCTCCTTGTAAGAATGCTGTGAAGGATATCACACAAAATTGAAAATTATTCAATCATGGATGAAATGGACACACTATAAACCATCATAATACAACCATTGATGTAATTGTTGATATAGGGAAGCCAAATCAATAAAAATAATAATCAATCCGAGATAAAAATTAAAGGATTTTTTTAGTTTTAGATATACCTAAATATGATGTTATGTCACATGAATGGTGTCCCATGTATATAACATCAATATCCATTAGATACCATATATAAAATATATAAGGATGATATTGTCACAAAATACTACTTAACCATATTTATAGCTCTATTGGAAATGAAAATATATATGCTGAATTTAGTAGGGACCTGATTGATAAAAGACAAAAAGTAATTCATATAAATAAGAAATTAAAGTTCATGATAGGTTTCCATGAAATGATAGACCTAGTGTTTTAGTATATTTGTGCACGGTGAAAACATTATTTACAAACTCTTAATAATTTAATTAAATGGATACCATTACTGATAGTGATGATGAAAAATGTAGCTAAAACACCATTAACATCAAATAACTTACTAAAAACTGTGAAAAAAGTCTTAAATAATGATAAAGGTGAATGAAATAATAAGACTATAATATACAAGGATGTTCATGTTTGGGAGATTAACAAATCATCAATGAATATTTCTGAACATAATTCAACTGATTTGAAAATATTATCAAGATGATGAAAAAAATATCAATTGTATTTGCCTCATTTTATAGATGATTAATAACTCAACTTATTCTATGTAATTTTCATGATAATGTTTTCATATAGGGATTTTAAGGTTATATATAAAATGGCATAAAAATATCATGGTTTTAATCACTATACAATAGTAGAAAATATATAACAAATACTAAATAGTAATTCAATAAAAAAAATTTAAGTTGAATAAACCAAGATGAACATTGACGATGTCAGTCACTTGATGGAGAGAAGTCTAGAGAATAAAATTCCATAAATTGACTATTTCATGTGTAAATATGAATTCATAGGATAGTTCTAATTTTATTGGTTACATGTTCAATTTACCATATTTTTTTTAGATTATATAAAATTAACTTATCATAGGGGAGTTCATGTTAATTTTTTTGAGTGTTGTAAAATTTTTCACTCACATTCTTATTATATGATTTTTAAGATGATTGCATTGTTTTAAATTGTTAAAAATGCTTTAACATTCCTTATAAAGTAAAATGTGATATTTTTATTATATATTGATAATGTGAAAGGATAACCCTGGTTTTTTTATTGATCATTATTTTCTTCTACAACAATAATTCTACAAAATGACATTGTTTTTGTTACTTAATGAGTTATCGTTACATGAAATGTGATGAAATATTTCACTCAATTGAATCAGAATTTATTTTTCAATAAAATTAGAAAATGAATTAGGGAATCTGGAATTTCAGATATATGAAGATGCATGGAGATGAGTATGAATTTACAATGAATTTATAACTTGTATTTATTTTCAATATATGGGGAGAACTATTTTTATAAGACTAATGAAAACATATTTATAATGAGTTATGTGTCATAGTTAATCTGTATTCTGAATGAAAATCCAAAGGGATAATTGAAAATCTCAATTGATTTTGATGGATACATTTACTTTCAATGTGTGTTGTGTATGATTCTTTTAAATGTGTAATGGGTAATGTTTTAATAAAAAATTAATGAATATCAAATAATCCTAGGATTGTTGAAGAGTATCATGGAAAGGGGGCATAAATGTTGAAAAGAAACATTGAGCACATATGGATTACTTGTATTGATGTTTTTTTTCAATTTTGAATAGGTGATAATTAATGAGTAATTCCTTCCATTAGGATTTAGAAATGAATTCATTTGTTGTAAAATGAAAATACTTGAGTTTCTATCATTATTAATGATTTCTAATAATGAATGAATTGATTATACTACATGTAAATCATAGTGTTAATAGATTCAAGAATGATACCCATATATGTGATTATTGGATTTATTATCTTCAGAAGAATCAAAGATAAGTTCTATTGGATGTGGAGAGAACTATCTGAAATAGAATTCATTACAATGGTTTAGGAGGTTTACCATTGAAAATCATTAGGAACCATTACTAATGAAGTATAAAGGCGTCCACTAAAATTGAGTAACCATCTGAGTGATGTATAAAATATTTTGTTGGGAAAAAAATGTTAAAAAACACTTGGATGATAACATACAATGTTTAAAAGGTGGAATAAGTTGATGAGGTAGTAGAGATACATGTAAGTGGTTATATTGAGTATTTATATGTGACATGGATTTTGATGTGTTGATGATGATATTAGAAAATATTTTGATAAATTATAAAATTCATTGAAATTTTATTGGGATACTTTGGAATGATTGGTGATGATGTGAAATTTTATTAAAATGTTGTATCTAGATCTGAAGAATTATAATTTAATATCTGATGTACTTTTTTGACTTAGAACCAAATAATTGGAAATGTGTTGTATCACATTTCAGTATTTAAAATATTCTGAATGTGAATAAAACATCTATATAAATATTGAAATGTCATGGGTTTATTATGGTATATAATTATTATTGATGAATTCATAATATATTTTAGAAATCATAACTAGAAATATGGTTAAGTCAAAAAAACCTTACACAATACATAAAAGATTACATGGTCATGTGTATAATATTTCCTACAATGCATATTGAAATTTTAGAAAACAAAAATATATTACACTAATGAATAAGGAATTATTATGAATATATAAAATATTTGAAGCTTATATAAGTGATTTTTATGGTAATATATTTCATACTTAAAGATTAAATAGTTTATAAAATGTGATGATCTTGATGATATTTCAGAAGATACATCTTGAAGCTAGCATAAATGGTGATGAAGTGGATCATCTAAAAATTAAACATTATCATATATCTAATGTACTTTACATCAATGTGAGAATATTATCCACATGACATGAATAATTATATACTAATATAATGAGATCTGAAAATGAAATACTAGTCAAGGTGGCCCTATAAAATATGATGTTTCTACACTGTGATGAAACAGTGATGATGTAGGGATTGATGGAGGGATTTCCATGGTAAATATTTAGGTTGTACTATTAAACTATGATGTATTTTCAAAACATTTAAATGATATGGGTGATTTGTTTATTCTTTTCCAATAGATTCCCTTTCATTTTCCTGATATTGAGTAGGAATGTGAGGATTCACTCACATTATGATGTTATGGTTTGCATCATGTTATCTAGTGAATATATGTGGATTATATAAGGGTTTCTTGTATGTTGTAATGAAGTAAAATATTTATCTCATGGAATATTAAATAGTAATATTTTAGTGGAGTTAAATGAGAATTATGGGGAATATAAAACTCCAATAGTTCAAGGTAGATTTCCATTTTTAATGTTTGAAATATACTCATGTGATTATTAATATAAAATTATATAATAGGAATAAAAATGTTTTAATTGAGAACCCAATATAGAATTCTAAAAGGAAATATTGATTAATAACGAGATATGTTGATGATAATATTAGATATGGTCCATTGCGTTAGTGAAGAAATAGTTTAATGGGAGCATAAAATAATTACAAAGAGAAGATGAAGATTAATCGTTATGATATCAATATATCTTAAAAATTCCAGAAATTGTAATTCATTTGTTTTCTTATTATATAGTATAACACAATGGATTATAAAAGTGAAACAATATTAAAATTATTCATTAAACACATTTCTTAAGGAACAAAATGAATATTTGATGAGGAAGAAAACTTGGATTATTTGGTCATCTATATTCACTGATGGTTCTAATATCATGTCAAAGAGTTATGTTAAAGTGAAGGCAGTGTTATGTAATATATTTTTTAATTTTAAAGCATGTTTGTGAGGAAGGATATCTTTTTTTGTTGATGTTGGATTATTTGTAGCAGATAAGAAGATTTTGTACTACATTTCATGAGGAGGACAATAGAAAAAATGAAAATTCAAGTACAATAATATCCATACTATTAAAATACTAATTGTAATTTAGGAGATAAAAACTAACCTAAATTAATATTGGGAAGGTTTGACACCTACCTAAGGGTTAATGTATATTTCTACCATCCCATATGATAATTGGAATTATGATTATAAACTCTCATTATTTTTGTAATGACTAAAACTGAATACTGATGAACTATTTATTAGACACAACCTAAACATAGAATGATATAGATTCTCACATTTTGATTAAAACTTCAAAATGGATGGCATTTAGATATTTCATATTTATTCTATACATTTAATATATCATTGTGTCTTGAGGGTAATTATAGAGATATGTGCATAATATTTGAGATAGTATTTTGAATACAAATATTAACTAATTAAGGGTAAATAGAATTCAGCAAAAAAAATGTGTTACATTAATTCACCCCTATCATAGTCAACCTACACGATCTACATGGAAAATCAAATCTCATTATCTAGTATATCCATCCATAACACATTGAGAAAACATTTTAGTCGTTTCTTGAAATCATTGATACTATCATTATATTTATATTAATGGAACCAAATATCTCTATCACTAGATTAAGCCTTAAAGAAACCACCATTATTTCAATGTCATCAATAGAGTAGATTATATTGAATTAATTAATGGAGAATAAATAAACATTAGAAATTTATATTTCATATTTGAGACAGATTCTCTCATTCTCTAAAAAACTACTCTTGGTACCGTCCCTATACCTTGGTCTATTTATCACATTATCCATAAGTGTAAGGGCTTTATGACTGATCACTTATATGTTCTCCGCAGATGGATGGAAGGGAACATGTATCAGGACATTCCTTCCTCCATGTAATCTCATGAAGAGTGGTTTATTTTCTTCACAGATCATGGGTCCTCCCAAACCAAGGGAATGAATATTTTCAGAGAGGATGCACTTTTTCTTCATTACAGCAGACATCCTTGACTATCAATGGTACTTCCCTTTTTTCCTCAGGTTTCTCTTGTTTTCCTTTTGCATCTTTTGTCTATTAATAAAAATATTATTTATTTTTGATAAATCACCTTTACACATATTTTGAATCCTCATGTTAAACTATTTGTTATTATGTATCAATATGATACAACTATAAAACTTCATAAATATATGGTCAATCTAGAAAGGATTTACCTAACACATAAAAATAACTCACATTAGAACAATTCATTAGAGTTGTATCAAAACAAATTTTCCATTCTTTTAGCTTTCCCTTTATCAATGATATATTTTATATCTAGGGTTGATGATGATGGATCATTTTATCTAAAATGAATGTTTTTTTTCATATGTGAATAATGTTTTATATTCATTTATTACGAATTTTTATAAATCTTCACCTAGTAAAATGACGACCCCATTTAGATTCATGATATTCATTATTTGTACAATATCCAAATTTCACTATGCAATGCATCCTCTTTGGAATTCCTCTCACCACTAATCTATTTAGGTTTCCCATCATGAAAATCATATCATATATGAGACTTGTATAGTTGAAGTAACGACCCTTCATAAAATCTATCATATTTGTGAACTCGACACCATTACTATAGTATCACTCCTAATGGTTTCCCCAATAATTTTATCCCAAATATCACAATGGTGTTCAACTTCATAAATTTTAGTGTTATACATTCCCACTAGGACATAAAATATTTAAGGCATGTCCACCTTCATTTAAAAAACCTACCTCATTTAATGATCATTGTGTACGAATGTTCTATATTTGGATGGAATCAAGGGCATTATATTGTTATGGGTATCTAATTTCACCAAAATAGTTCATGTACTCATTTAGCATGAATGGATGGTTCTGTTGATATATATTGGGATCATATTCCTTCGTCCAAATCAATATATTCCACCCATATTTATGTGAAACTCTATTTATAACTCATTTTTTATGTTATTAAATCAAATTAAAATCCCAGTACATATTTACACATCTAAATCCACAGTATTTAGTATGTATATAAAAATATTTCCTGTAAACTCTTTGGATCATATGAAATCAACACCCTCTACAAGTTTAAACATATATAAATATGTGGAAAACCCAAAATATTCTAGAAAATGTATAATGTTTCATGATATTTAATAGTTTATCCCAAATTCCCTCTACCTAGGGATACATTACTCAACAAAGACGTCAGTTTCATCACAACTCTAACACCTAATATTTATAAATTATAAATAACTTTTAAAGACAATATCACAATCTAATACAATCCATAATCAATGTAGAAAAACTAAATCATTAATAATTCATATAATATATCTTCATATATGAACATATATCCATTTATAGAATCAGTTTATCAGTTTTAAATAAATTATACACATATTTATAATATTAGAGTTACATTTCTTAATGACATAGGGAATAATATAAATATATGAAAAAATTATTTAATTCATACATTATATATATATGAACTAATTATATGTTATATAAAAATTCATAATATCACACATTAGATACTATTCAATCCATGATAAAATCAATAGTAAAAATTTATTTCAACTTGTATAAAATAATTTTCTCAAATAATTCATTTTAAAATGAATTATTCAAATAAAATATTTATTAACACTTCATAATTAATAGTATAAAATAATTTATTTTATATATTATTATACTGTTTAAAAACACTCTATAAGTCCTATTTATGAATTTCATATTAACCATGTATATCGATGTTATAATTCATTCCATTTAATATGAATGGGTTTTAATATTAATATTTAATATTGTGGAATGTTTATTTTTTAAATGGGTTGTTATCATCTAGTAATTAATTATAAACATTTTCTAATTACTTAATTTATAAAAAATTAATAAATTAAATAAATATCTCAAATTACAAATTTGTATTATTTATAGACAATTTAAAACCAATTCAATCCAATTAATAAATTAAATCTTGAAAAATAATATTTTTATTAAAATATCGTTTTTAATGATATTATCATATCATAAGATGTGAATTATTGGAAGTGGATTATAAAAACAGATTAAATGTTCTAAATAACACCCTATGTTTTATTAAAAACTAATAATTAGTCAGGATGTATGAATAGAAATAAATTATGGTACCCTACAAACATTGTTATGATATAGGGAATGTGTAATAATAACACAAAAAAGTGGGATATGTGTTTGAATAACCCTGTATTCATTACAGTGACAGCTTATGATAAGCCCATATGTATAATTAACATAGTACAAAATATTCATACAGTATAATGAATCATAACATTGTGATTATATTATTTTATGTTTTAAAACATACTATTAGTGTTTTCTCTAAAAGTGATGTCTCGCAATATATGATATGATACATGAAGAAACAAAATGATTGAACTATGTTACTAGCTATTATACGCCATATAATATGGAATGAACCAGTCATGGATTTTGAAATTCTATATTATTAATCAATCCAAATAAAAATTATAGAGAATTCTTATGATAAGAAATATGAAAACTATATTCTATATGAATAATACATTTTTCAACTTGATTTCAAGAATCAAAAACAGGGCATGGAATTGACACCCCTAATGGGTGAGATCAAATTTCTCATATAAAAATTTCTATTTTGTTATCTGTATGAACTTATTAATTCACTCAATTTCAAAACTATGTTGGCTATAAAACTCTTAGCATTGATAATAGGGCTCCTGAGTGTAGGGGTACAGATTATCACTATTCATGTGTGAGAGTTCTTGGAAATTAGTTAACTATTAATGCTATTCTCTAATACCAATTGTGAGATTATATGGATAAATTAACACTTAATATATATAATAGGAATTACTAGAAATCATAGTCCCAATATTTACCATGTATTTAAACTACATATTCTCTAAAACTAAAATTATGAACATTCATTCATACCATGAATTATATATAGCTACAACAATGATCATATATATTTTTCCAGAAAAATATTATACAAAGGTATCCAAGAAACTCCTTTATCCATTTTATTTCTATAAGATGACATGAATCACCCATCATATTGTTAGGATCCTTCTTTATCTCATGACATGCTAGGGCATCTCTATGTAAAGAGAGAAAAAGAAGAATGTTTTTGAGAGAATCCCAAAAATGCAATTATCTACCCATCTCTATTGGTTTAAACTATTTATATAGTCTTCAAGGATATTCCAATTCCCTATATACTAATACAATATTTATAGAATAAATGAGTTAATTCTATTATGTTACAAATTTTTTCAACCCTTTATCCATAAACATGATAATTATTTTTAATTATTCAACTTATATTGATGATATATTATATGGAAGAATGATAATAATATTCCCGTCATAATATTCAGTTGGTATTAACAAGATATATCCTTGATTTATTATATTCCATTTTCAAGGTATTTTACATTCCATGTTTTACTTATATCATACCAAAACCATGCATATATCTTATGTAAATGACTTCATGGTATATATTCTATATATTATTATGTTTAAACAATAGGAAAACATAAGAAAATAAGTATTCATTTTTATTTAATAATATTTTATTTAATAATTAATTTCATGTATTCCACATATTTATATCATTCCCATAAGTATGTTTTTTTCAAAAATATTTTCCCCTTCCAAATTACAAGAGTCTCATTCCATGACACATGTCATTGGACATATGTGGCATGATATTTCGATTCATTAATTTATATATAAAGAAATATTTATAATTCAAATATTGTTTCATAACACTTAAATCTTTTTCTAAATATTTTAAATGAATATAATTTTATTTTCATGTGAATCATACCTCCTAATATCATTATTGTAGATGTATGGTGGTGTCAATTCACAATTTTTATTTTCTAAACATATTTTATATTTTGTTAACTAATAATTATGGAATAAATAAGATGAATACATATAATTTCAAATAAAATAATAACATTTACTATGTACCTTACATTATTCCTATGTTGAATATTAATGAAATAATCCCTTCTCTCTTAGTTTGTGATGTGTCCATATATAGTTGGTTGGTGGGGTTTTATATTCCCCTCAACATCATTAAGATAATGTTTTATAAGAATTTTCGAAAATACTCTATTATCCTTTAAAATAATCATTAGCATGAATTATACCCAACTATTAATAAAATAAATTTTTATTTCATGGAATAATAAATATTATATCAACCATTCATTATTAATTTCTTGATAAAACAAGGAATTTATATTGCAATGTTTCCCTAATATCTTCCTAAATTGATGACTTCGGTGTTGGAACATAATTTTTTCATTCATCAATGTCAATTAGCATATGTATAAGATAACTAACAATAATGTAAATAATGAAAATAGACTTATTGGGGTTAATAGTTTTGTGAAATTCAGTCCATATAACCTCAAAATTATGACTTATACATCTCACCTAAATTGTTTTTTATAAATTCATTTTGATTTTATGTTATGTCCATAGCCCATTTCACACATAGGTGACCTGACCCAATTTCCACATTTCCTCATGCATGACTCCCTGTTATCCAAAGGTTGCTTACTAGTAGCGAGGGTCTATTATAGAATAATCGGGAGACTATACCCTTTTTATCATAGCGCAGAATAATAGCGAAATAATAAATAAATAGTATAGACTTAATAATTATAAATTAGGAAAAATAAATGAATAATATAGTAGAAAGGACAAACATCCAGATGGATTAATATATGTTCAATAAGTTGTATCATGTTAAAAATGATGATGTAATGATACTATACAAAAAAGGGAGTAAGGGGAATAGGGAATCAACCATACAGGAATAAATTATATAAAATTAAATAAAAATAATCCTAAAATATCTCTAAAGAATCTAGATAACTCTGATCAATCACATACAACCAATCCCCATATTAAAACAGAATTCAAGAATCAATTGATGGGTTCTTCCCTTTTCCCCATATGCATCTATGATGTCACTCTAGGTACTGTTCTATGGTTTGAACAAGGTGTCTATAAAACTCAATATTCCACCACTAACAACATCTAATACGATCAATCGAGTGAATATAAAAAAATAGTATGGATGTATAAATAAATGAGATATTACTTTGAGATAAAAATAAACATAGTTGGAACGGGTTCCATGGGGATATCTGTCCAACTATACCTGCTTCGGCCTAAGAAAGAATGCCTATAAACATGTGTCATCATATATATATATATATATATATTTGTGTGTGTAATAAATTATCACCAAGATCAAAGGAATAAAACCAAGTACTCCATATAAAATATCGTACGGGTAAATCCATTATTATAGAAGGCCATACTAACTCACAGCTATCAGTGGTGACATAGGTAACAAAGGGGTTAGTCAGAATTTGGTGTACCCTTAGCATTTCATTTGAATAATAATAATGATGTTGATCCCTAGGAATATTTCCTTAAAACACTAATTATATATTTGATTGTCCACTAATGCGATAATAATCAAAGGTCGACATCCATACGTTATCCATCCAAATCCAATGGATATTATCAAAGGCATTCTAATTTCTAGGGAAATTATTCGATGATTACTCTAAAACAGATCTTAGGAATCATCAATGTAAGATAATTACTGAGTCTAAGACATGTATTATCTCTTTAAAAATACATAATGAAACAACCAAATATAAGAGAAGTACTGAGTCCAAGACATGAATCATCAATGGGGTTATTCCACAATTCATAAGGGCGATGTAACAACCAAATATTTTTTAATGATAAATGTTTCCTGAAAATGAGTGTTATATTATTTTTATACATAATGAAACAATATACCTTTATTAATGAACTAAGGATAATTTAAATATGACCATTGGGTTTTGGCCATTATATGTTGTTTGGTCAGTTTGACTTTAGGGAACTATACTACTGATGCTAATTTTAACATTATAAATAGAAATTTTAATGGTTATTTAATGAAGAAAGAATATTTGATGGCCACGTCTACTAGAGTCATCCCATATGAAACCCATTTTCCATTACTTGGGGGGGGGTATCTCCTTTGGTCTTCACTCTGGACAAATACAATGTCATGATTCAACATGTTATTCTTCATTGAAATTGCCTACGGGAGTAGTTCAAGTTAGTGGGAATTACCAGTCAGACGAAGTTATCAGAGTCGCACAAAGAGTCTATCATCATTTAACTCCTTAAAGATTGGTCGTATGTGGGTATTATAAGTTATTTAGTGTCGAGGACCTAGTTCCTCATAATGTAATAACATTCTTTATAAATTTTTTCTCAACATTTTTGTTTTAATAATATTTTAGGATAAAAATCGTGAAGGAATTTGTAAAATTGATTTTTTTGGAAAAAATGTAATTTTTGATAAATATATAAATTATTATATTAAAATGTGTTATTATTAATAATAAATATTATAAATAAATACTATTATGAAAATCTATTTTTTAATTAAAAATGATAAAATAATCTTTTTTCATGTTTCATGAATTTTTACTCCACATTTTACTATGCATTTTCTATCTATTATTATTTTTAATGAATATGTATTTTTATATTTAAGGGTAAGATTTATCATAGATTGAAAATTATTTTGATAAAATTAATTTAATTTGTGAATTTTGAATGTCAATATTAGTTTATGGTTAATTTATCAGAATTTTATAAAATACATTAGTATTTCACGAAATGTAAAAATACATTTTTTCATTTTCAGTACGTTTAATGACATCATTAATTTTGTAATAACTAAAATAAAATAAGGGTTAAATTATATGTATTATAAATATTTAATAGGTTTCCTATGTGGCATATTCCATTGTAAAGCCAATAGTTTTAAAAATACCACAGATGAGTTGTCTAAAGATATTAATAATAGACTTCCTTATTTTTCTATAAATACCCACCCATTTATCCATTGGATTTAATAAAAAATTCATCCTCCAAAATGATATTGTTGGTTTACCTCCCAATGAGTCCTCTCAAGGTGTCTTGAATCCCCCAAGGTCCCAATAATCATGATTTAGAGGTAACTCTTCAAGGGAAGGTTAATCCTAACATTTATTTTCATTTCATGCTTACTTTTATCTAGTATGTCTTTAAAATATCCATACAGTGATCTCATATATAGTTTATTCATTCCCTATACTATATTAAGAGTCTTATATGAATGAGATACCCTTTTCTCTTATAGTTTTTGTGTTTTCTAAAACCATGTTTCATACATGTTATTCTACCGATTTTATAATCTCAAGATCTCCCTCTTTTCCAAAACAAATTATTTTATTTTATTTTGTGAATAACCAATCCATGTTATTCTCCATGAGTATTAACATAGTCATAAAATGATCAATTTTATTCTGGTATTAATATATATGAAATCCTCATTCCCTTTCACTAAATCATAAAAATTCATAATGAAATTTTCATTAATAACTTCTTAGAAACATCAGGATTTTGATATGAAACCGGTTTCATTTATTCTTCATAAGTTATTTGTGATATTTTTTATTATAGAATATGTGGATAAAATTAATTACAACATATGAATGGTGAACATTGACTGTTCACCAATGTATTGAGTAACAAATTTTGTCTCTATAGATGTCATGTTTTATGAAATCATGGTGCATGACATTGGTAATTTTTATGAATCCTCATTAAAAAACTTGTTGATATGATTATGAATGTATAATGTAAATTTTGTACCCAAATATACATGATATGATTCATGTAATTTTATTTATTATATTCGTCATGGTTTATTTTTGGTTCCATAATGATATTCCTCAGGTTCTTATCCCTATTTCTCAAGATCACATGTAACTACTTTTACTTTTTTTCCATTATAGGGAATTACGCTCACCCATTTCATTAATGTATCTCCCCAGGTTATGAGATGAAATAAATTAACATTGGTTTATCCTTCAATATCTCATTGAATTTTATTAAAATAATGTTTTATACTTATCATGTATTATGTACCTTATTTCCAGGATAATATAATTTATAAGGTATGATTTTTTGAATAATGTAATGAAATGTTATGTAATAAAATGGTGAGATTCCATAGTTGGTATGAAAGGATAGTGTAGTTATTTTTATATATTAGTAAATTAAATTTATGGAGAATCATTGTTAAAATTTTATATATTTTAAAACCTCTTTGAAATATTATTTGTTTCATTTAAGTGGTTTTTGAAGATAAAAATCAATGTCATGATATGAACAAGTGGATGTGGCTTTGGGACAGATGTATCTTGGGTTAGAACCTAAAAACACAGATTTGAGATAGATTCGAACAGGAACTGGTACATTACAATTGGTATTGATACACTTCTGGTTTGACACTCTCGAGGGATAATTTTGGTTTATCACAGGCTTTTTTATGAACGATTTTAGAGGATATATACAAACTTCATTTGTTTGTAAATAAAAACATATTAGGAATGATATTTGTGAAATTGAATTAAAATTATAAGATTATTAAATGATTACAGTTTCTCACTACGGATGTCTAATTTATTAAAATGGATGTAAATAGGAGAAACCATATAAATTATGATTGAAACATACCAAGCAGGGATAGCCTTCTGATGGAATCCATAATGGAAAACTTTATGAGAAGATGAATCGATTGAATCAGGTTAGTTGAAATAACATGAATCGAACTGAGAGATTAGATTCAACAAGAATGGAACAACATTCCATAGATTCCTTTATTTTTCAAATAACACCATCCATTAGTGGATCTAATAACCAATTGATTAATGAATAGTGGTTAAGCTATGTCCAAAATCTCGTTATTGTACTCTATGGTTCATAACAATTGAATATCACCCTGGCTATTTACCACTTTAATGGTAAGCTGATCTGTGGTAGGAGATGATCAATAATAAAAAGCTAAGGGGGATATTGAATCTATGGAGTGGGATGAGTTTACGGGAATAGTTATAAAAAATATTTCCCCCATTTGAAGAGAACAAAAACATAGAAGTAATACCAAGAGGTGAAGCATAAGGAGAATGAGTCTATTAGAATTTATGAGATGAATGTCACAAGACATTCTTGTTACATATCTATCTTTGTAATGGATTCTAATGGGAAGGTTGATATATTTCTCAATGTAATATGATCTCATATGCCAAATAATCTAGCCAACCAAGATAATGAAAACAATGAAGAGATTTTGATGAGTGATACGAAAGTTGAGTTGAAGTTCAGAGAGATGTGGTGGTCCCATAGATCAAATAAGAATAATAGTTCTTTGGTGGAAAACATTGGAATGATCCTTGATCATGGAATTAGAGGAATGAAAGTGTATATTTTAACATGAAAAAAATGTGGGAAGAATAATTTGGGGATCTTCTTTATCTGCAATGAGAAGTGCTACAAGATTGAAATTGAAGGACACAATTCACGTACCTATAATTGTAAAAGGATTCCTTACCTTCCCAACATGAATGCGAATATGAATATGGTGCAGTACCTACCTGAAGTGAAATGCATCATGTCAGGATATCTTGGCCACTTTTACAATCACTATTCAAATATGAAGCCTGTAGAAGGGATTCACCATCAAACTCATCATACAATGTGGGATACAGGTCGTCCTTTTACTATCATGATAGATGATGTTGAAGCTGAAATTGATGTGGTGGTAGGTACTCTCATTGTTCCCTAAAAGAAAGCAGGTAATTTGTTTTAGTTGGGTTCTATTCATTCCTTTATTTCCACCATGTTATCCAAGAACATAAAAAATATCCCTAAACTAATAGACATATACTTATTAGTTGATACTCTTAGAGGGATTAAACAAGAATAACCAGTGTCTTGAAATTCTAGTATTTAATTTATCTAGAACAATATCATTGAAAATTTAAAAGTCATTTCCCATGTTGGAATCAAAAATATAGTTTGGATAGACTGGATCTTAAATTGCAATTCTAAGACAAACTGCATAATCAAGGAAATACCAGTAGTCTTGAATAAAAAACCGATAATTTTATCCAAAGGATATATTTCTCGATTAGATCTTTTCCAATAAGAACCTCTTGTATACTTATAAGGCCACATCCTTAAACCATACTTAATCTTGAGTAATTACAAGATTACACATTAAGGATATTTTCAGGTTTAAAGTTTTAGAGAATTAGGTCCTAAAACTTGCATTACATTCCACTTATAAAAAAAGTGGTTACATAAAGATAGTATTCTTCTTTCCCGTCAATAGAAACATATTTAAAATAAAACTTGGATTCTTTCATCACACTTCCTTGACACTATCATCATATCATGTACCTTTCCCTTGACCTGTGAAAAACATTTCAAAAAACATGGGATGAGCATAAAAAGCTCAGTAAGGGATATAAAAATATGGAAAGGAAACATGGGTACATATATACATAAGAATGAAATAATAATTTACCCATAAAACATAAGCACATTAACATACCTCATAAAGTCATGAATAAATCATAGAAATCATAAGACATAAACGTAACTTGAGTAATTCATAACATTCTTACGTAGGGAGTAACCCTCTTGGTTATGTTTGGGATACCCATCACAATATATTTCCTAAATCTCTTCGGAGAAACCTTAAAGTTTCACTCCATCGCGTTACCCAATGCATTGGAGAGCTATATTGGGCTCACCTGCCCTTAGTTTATCCCAGAACCACCCGTCTTCATAATAATGCCCAAGAACCTCAACATAATCGTATCACATAAAACATGCATAAAGGAAACATAACATTTCCACCTTTAAATTACAAGATATCAATACAACACATTGATATAAAAACATTATGAAAACCATTTTCAATACCAAAGTAAAAGAAAAGTAAAACATGGTATTTATTTTTCTATTTAAAAAAGGTATGGCTTGTAGAGGAAGCCGAAACTCAAATAATGGTCACGGCGGCGGAGATGTCGTTGTCGCCGCATACGTACAACAAAAACATTCCCTTTTGTATTTTAGTAAATGCTTCGTATAAAAATGATTCCTTTTGAATAAACGTAATAGTCAAAGGGGTTTATACACCGTATAAAAGAAGGTTGTGTATAAAACAAAATATGCCTCAATGAAAGGAGACTGAGACGAAGTCCCATACCTCGGGTCCGACTTGACTCGATCGTTCTTCAATGTCCTGAATAATAAACTTGAGTTAATTTATAATTTTTTAAGAACCTTTTTCAAGTTCATTATTCATTTTATATCACTTATTGCCATTTCATGAACACTATGTAATTATTTAAGTTAATAACGGTCATTTTAACGATCATTGGTACTTGAGTCAAAAATAATCCCTTTATAATTACAAGTTGTTCATGTATTCATTATATCTAGAATGGTATTCATGATTTAGATATCATATATGTCATATATATCCAGTACATGCATGCATTTATAATATTACATAATCATTTAGAGGTAAGAAATGAAATGCACCGTTCATGGAGACGGTAAGCCGTGCGGACGCATGAACGCTACTTTCATTTCTATTTTGTATTTTATAGAATGGAATCATAATTATATAAAGGTATATTATAATTACAGTGTAATATAATATATAATATCATAGTTCCATCCTTTATACGTCCCACAGATGGTATTTAACGAATCATATCACTTTGAGGGGGCGGTAGTCCGCACTTCCTTAAATGAAGATATCGCGTTTACCCATAATGGAAACCATAATGTTATGCCCAAAATTAAAAATAAATAAGCTTAAGGAAAACATAAAAATATTATATATCATATATAAATATAGTGACATCTTAATGTCCACCTTTGAAGGTGTTAAAATAATGTTGAACAATCATCGTTTCGGGAGGCATAAATTCACCATCCATGGAAATAGTATGTCCATTAACCATTAGATGTAGGTGTGTGTAAGTGTAGCTTGAATCCTTCTTATAAAAACATCCTAGAATATTGAAGATACTGTAGTTGTTACAAAAGAAATGAATAAAAAGAGTTTAGGGGGATGGAGAAGCAAAATAAAAAAAATGATTCAAGTGAAGACATTACCTTAAAATCAGGTAACTCCCTTTGGTTTGAGTTCAAAGGCTTCCTTGGGAAGACTTCTTCCCAATGTAAGGCTTAAAGGAGTAAGAGAGGGATGTGCAGAGACAAAATGGGCAGGCGTTGTCCGAGCCAAAGGCTTTGGAAGTGTGGGTAATGAGGTAGAGGTGGGTGCCTTTTATAAGAGGAGTGGAAGGGCACTCTTGGAATGTAAAGAAATGTTACTTTATTTTCAAATGGGTATCAGATTTTAAAGGTCCCACATTGATATAATTAGAGGATAAGTTGATAAGGGTTAGAAATATTCCAACCCAATAGGTTTTTGACATGTTTTGTTCTTATAGTTTACATTATCTTTCCATTTTATTTAAATCGTCAAATAATGAGGTCATCGTAGCATCATTATGATGTCATAAATAATTCAATTTATTTAATGTCTAAAAATTATAAAAAAAATACTATGATGTAGGAAATATTTTTATCTTTCTAATGAATAATTATAGTCTAAAGTATCATTTATGTTGACAAAAGTAAACATATTTTACTTAGGTGATACATTCTTTGTCACATTTAACATTCTTTAAAAATAAAAAGATAAAAAGTCACTTTCTCACAAAAGTGATTCCATGGGGCCCCCAAGTTTGGAACAAGGCATCCCATGGTCAGCCATGAGACAACCAGTAGCCTTAGGACACATGTTGGGGTCTTTTTCTATTATTATGATATCATTTTATTATCTTTAACTACCTGATTACTCATTAATCAAGATAATTAAAGATAATTACCATTGTTACTATTTATAATGTCAAAAAACAAACGAGTATTGATTACATAATTTGGACCTTATAATTCCAAATATTTAATCCATTTTACCAAATTTCTTACACATAAATTGCAATAATTGATATAGAAATAATTCCCATTGTCAAAACAAATAGCGGGTTTTTTTAACAATATCTATGAAACATTTGGCATTAGTTTATGACCAATTCCAAAGTGAAATTAATCGTAATGACCACCATTGGATTAAATGGTAAAATTATATTCATATTACACTTTAAGACCAATTAAAAATATAATCTAACCATATAATTAAATTAAATGAAAAAGCAGTTCGATGTAAATTGTAGTATTTTTCACTATTCATTTAAAAATTAACATTTTCAGAAAAATACCAAAAATTTATCCAATGTAAATTTCAATGTACCAATCATAATTAATATGTTTATTTTGACCAATATAGATTATAAAATTCTCAAATGTTTTATTTGAAAAGTGTTTGCAATCAAAAGGCAGTAAAACCATCTTTTAAGAATATTAGTGTATTCCATGCATAAGATTGTATTTACATTCATTTTAAGCCTCTAAAACACTATATTAATCATTAATAGACATAGATAAAAATATCTATTATTCATTACTTACATGGGATGTTACATCCTTCCCCCCTTTAGAAAATTCAGTCCCCGCAATTTATTTACTTATCGAATAAATGGGGGTACTTATCCCTCATTGCATTTTCACATTCCAATGTTGCCTCTTCCATCATGTGGTTTTTCCACAAAACCATTACCTGATTAATCACCTTATTTCGTAACACTTGTCCATGTGGTCAAGAATCTAGACCGGTTGTTTCTCATAAGATAAGTTCTCTTCCAGCTGAACTAACTCTGGACTCAAAACATGAGATGGATCTGGCATATACTTTCTCACCATCGAAACGTGAAAAACATTGTGTACCTGAGATAAAATCGGAGGTAAAGCCACCTGTTATGCAACTGATCCAACTCTCTCCAGAATTTCATATGGTCCAATGAAACTTGGACTCAGCTTTCCATTCTTACCAAATCTCATCACACTTTTCCATGGTGAGACTTTGTGAAAAACATGATCTCCTTCCTCAAAAGTTAGATCCTTCCTCCTGTTGTCTACATAACTCTTCTGCCTACTCTGAGCTGTTCTCATGTGTTTCTGAATCAGCTGAACTTTTTCTGCCATCTCTTCTACCAATTCTGGTCCCATCAACTTCCTTTCACCCACTTCATCCCAAAAAGCTGGAGTTCGACTCCACTTCCCATATAATGCCTCAAATGGTGTCATCTGTATACTAGAATAAAAACTATTATTATATGAAAATTCAACCAAAGAAAGATGATGGTCCCAACTTCCCTGATAATCCATTGAACAAGCTCGTAGCATATCCTCCAAGGTCTTAATTGTTTTTTCTGACTTCCTAGATGATTGAGGATGAAAATATGTACTAAAATTTAATTCAGTACCCAACATCTTCTGAAGGCCTTTGAAAAAGATAGAAGTGAACCTGGGACCACGATCAGATAAAATGGAGAAGAGAAATCCATGTAACCTGAATATCTCTTCAAGATACAAACGATAATGTTGATCTAGGGAAAAAATATCTTGTATAGCAAGGAAATGAGCAGATTTAGTCAAGCGATCAACAATAACCCAGATTGCATTATTACCTCTAGATGTCTTTGGTAATCCTTCAACAAAGACCATGGATATATTCTCCCATTTCCACTCTGGCAATGGTAAATGCTGAAGCATCCCTTTCGGTAACTTCAACTCTTCTTTAACATGTTGACATGTCAAACACTTCACAGTAAAATTAGTAATATCTATTTTCATTCCATCCCACCATTAATACTCCCGCAGATCTCTGTACATATTAGTACTGCCAGGAAGAACTGAAAACGGAGAACTATGAGCTTCACATAACAACTCTCTCTTCAACTATGAATCACAAGGAACACAAAATCTCTTCCCAACTCTCAAAATGCAATCATTATCAATGTTGAATTCAGGCAACTTACCTTTCTAAACCAGCTCTACCTTTTTCTGCAACTCACTGTCTTGCTTCTGTGCTTGCTTGATTCTATCTGATAGAGATGATCTCACTGATATCTGAAACAAAACAGAATAACTTCCTACACCAAAAACTTCAATGCCAAAGTTCATCAAATACTTAACCAAAGGATCACGTTCCAAATGCAACATTGCTAATGAAACATTACTTTTTCGACTCAAAGCATCATCCACTTTATTTGCTTTTCCCGGATGGTAAAGAATTGTACAATCATAATCCTTGATTAATTCTAGACATATCCTATATCTAATGTTTAACTCTTTCTGAGTGAATATATACTTTAAACTTTTGTGATCAGTATATATTTCACTCTTTACTCCATACAAATGATGCCTCCAAATTTTTAAAGCGAAAACAACAGCAGCTAATTCCAAATCATGTGTAGGGTAATTTACCTCATGAGTTTTCAACTGTCATGAAGCATAAGAAATTACATGATCATTCTTCATTAGGACGCAACCAAGTCCTTTCAATGAAGCATCACTGTATATAACAAACTCACCATTCCTGGAAGGTAGTGCCAAAACTGGAGCATTCACCAATCTTCTTTTCAATTCCTGAAAACAATCATCACATTATTTTGTCCAGATAAACTTAACACCCTTCCCAGTTAGCTTAGTCATTGGACTAGATAACCGTGAAAAATTTCTAACAAACATTCGGTAATAGCCTGCAAAAAACACGGAAGCTACGAATCTCAGTTACATTTGTGGGTCTTGGCTAGTCTTCCACAACTTTTGTTTTTGCAGGATCAACAATTATCCCATCATTAGAAACAATGTGAACAAGGAATGAAATTTTTTGCAACCAAAACTCACACTTGCTGAATTTCCCATACAATTTCATTTCTTTTACGGTTTGAAAAATAACCCTTAAATGTCTTTCATGCTCTTCTTTACTTTTAGAAAACACCAAAATATCATCAATGAAAACCACCACAAAATTATCCAAGAACTCATGGAAAATTCTATTCATTAAGTCCATGAATACAACAGGTGCATTGGTTAGCCCAAAAGGAATTACTACAAATTCATAATGGCTATATCTTGTACGAAACGAAGTCTTCGGAACATCTGCTTCTTTTTTCTTCAGCTGATGGTACCCCGATCTCATGTCAATCTTTGAAAAAAACTGAGCTCCCTGGAGCTGATCAAACAAATCATCGATATGAGGAAAAGGATATTTGTTCTTAACAGTTATATTACTTAAGGCTCTATAATCAATGCAAATTCTAATAGAACCATTTTTCTTTTTAACAAATAAAACAGGAGAACCCCATGGTTATGTGCTAGGTCGAATGAAACCTTTCTCTAATAAATCTTGCAATTGGTCTTTCTACTCTAAAGGTTCAATTTGAGCCATTCGATAAGGGGGTTTTGAAATTGGCTTAGCATCAGGAAGTATGTCAATGGTAAACTCAACTTCCTGATCTGGTATTATTCCAAGAAACTCATTAGGAAAAACATCAGGATACTCATTTACCACTGGCACATAATTAATCTGAATAGTTCCTTTATTTTCAACGATGTGTGCAAGGTAAAATTCATTTCCATCTTTTACAAGTTTCTTGGCCTCTTGATAAGTTATAAACAGTAAGGGTTCATTCTTGTACACAAAGTGAAAGTCTTTCTGAAAAGAAACTTCTTTAGATCTACAGTCAATATTAGCATGGTAAATAGAGATCCAATCCATACCCAGGATAACATCAAACTCTATTAGAGGTAGAACAATAAGGTTTTCAAGTAGGTTCTTTCCACAGATAAGGATAGGAAAATTATTATAAATTATTTTTGCCTCAACATTTCCCCCAAGTGCTTTTACCAAAATTTCGGGATTCATTTCTTGATATGGTATTCACATTTTACTAGAAAAGGTTTCAGAGATGAAAGAATGTGTGGACCCCGAATCAAACAACACACTGGCATAATATGAAAAAACAAAGAAAGTACCTGATACAACTTTATTTGATGGCCCGACATCTGCTGAAGTAGTTGCAAAGGATTTCACCACACCTTTCTTCTTGTTGTCTAACTACTTCCCATCACTCAAGCTCTTTTTCGGACACTCATTTGCATAGTGACCCATCTCATTTCACTTAAAACATTTCACTAACTGTAAATCATATTTGGTCTTACCTTCACCTTGATCCTTTTCAGTGCAATCACGAGCCATATGTCCTATCTTACCACATCGGTAGCACTTTCCAGAATTCAAAAGACATTCCCCAGCATGACTTTTGCCACATTTATCACAAACTGGAAACTTAGTTTTCTTATCATCAGACTTTTTTGAAGAATTCATACCTTTCTCCTGCCACCTCGGTCTCTTCTTCTGTTGGTTGTTATAGAACACTTAATCATCGGCAAACTCCATTTCCACCATCTCAGCACATCGAACAGGCTTTTCATAACTTTTAAACTCACGATAAGCTAATTCCCTTCGATATTTTGTCTTTAATCCTGAGTAAAAATGATTGATTTTACTATCAAGGTCTCGGATAAAATTTTGAGCATACCTTGCCAATCGAGTGAACCTTTCTTCATAGGAAGCCACTGAGTCTTCCTCTTGCCTCAATTCCAAGAATTCTTTTTCCATCCTAAGTCGAAATGCATTGGGAAAATACTTCTCTAGAAACATACCTTTGAATTCATCTCAGTCAAGAGCATCAATCACATCAACATCCCTGATATTTTTAACCATAGACCACCACTGATCTGCTTCACCCTCCAAACGGTAAATAGAAAGACTAACCTTTTGATTGTATGAACACCCCATGACATCGAAAATCTGTTCTAGTGCTTTAATCCACCCTTCAGCTGACGCAGGGTCAGATGATCCTCTGAATGATGGGGGATGTTTCCTCATGAAATGTTCCACCACTAACATGTTCCTCTGCCGTTGATCTGGCTGATCTCGTGCATGGATACAACCACCATTTATCGCTTGAGTCAACTCTGCCATTACTGCAACAAACTGTTCAGTTCCAATTCTGACCATCTCAGGATGCTAATTCCGATGGTTATTTCCTTTTGCATGCCTTCCTAGCACTGCTTCCCTATTTCCTCTGCGGAAAACCATTCTGAACAAACATGTCTTAGAGGAAGCAACATGGTAATCTTCAAATGCTATATCATTTCAAAAAAAAATTGGATAATCATTTAATAGAATTCTAACTCCTAAAGTTTTCTAAACCGACCTTTAATACCAACTATAAGGCGCCATCCTTAAACCTTACTTAATATTGAGTTATTACAAGATTAAACATTGAGGATCTTTTCGGGTTTAGAGTTTTAGAGAATTAGATCCTAAAACTTGCATTACATTCCACATATAAACAAAGTGGTTACATAACGATAGTATTCTTCTTTCCCATCAATGGAATCATATTTAAAATAAAACATTGATTCTTTCTTGACACTTCCTTGACACTATCATTATATCATGTACCTTTCCCTTGACCTGTGAAAAACATTTCCAAAAACATAGGATGAGCATAAAAAGCTCAGTAAGGGATATAAAAATATGGAAATGAAACATGGGTACATATATACATAAGAATGAAATCATACTTTACCCATAAAACATAAGCACTTTAACATACCTCATAAAATCATGAATAAATCATAGAAATCATAAGACATAAAGGTAACATGAGGCATTCATAACATTCTTACGTAGGGAGTAACCCTCTTGGTTACGTTTTGAATACCCATCACAGTATATTCCCTAAATCTCTTTGGAGAAACCTTAACGTTTAACTCCTTCACATTACCCAATGCATTGGAGAGCTATATCGGGCTCACACGCCCTTAGTTTATCACGGAACCACCCGTCTTCATAATAATGCCCAAAAACCTCAACATAATCGTATCACATAAAACAAGCATAAAGGAATCATAACATTTCCACCTTTCAATCACAAGATATCAATACAACACATTGAAATAAAAACATTACGAAAACCATTTTCAATACCAAAATAAAAGAAAAGTAAAACATGGTATTTACTTTTCTTTTTTTTAAAAGGTATGGCTTGTAGAGGAATCCGAAACTCAAATAATGGTCACGGTGGCGGATAAGTCATTGTCGCCGCATACGTATGAAAAAAACATTCCATTTTGTCGTTTAGTAAATGCTTTGTATAAAAAATATTGCTTTTGAATAAACGTAAAATTCAAAGGGGTTTATACAACGTATAAATGAAGGTTGTGTATAAAACAAAATATGCCTCAATGAATGGAGATTGAGACGAAGTCCCATACCTCGGGTCCGACTTGACTCGATCATTCTTTAATGTCCTAAATAATAAACTTGAGTTAACTTCTATTTGTTTAAGATCCCTTTTCAAGTTCATTATTACTTTTATATCACTTATTTCAATGTCATGAACACTACGTAATTATTTAAGTTATTAACGGTAATTTTAACGATCATTGGTACTTGAGTAAAAAATAAGCCCTTTATAATTACAAGTTGTTCATGTATCCATAATATCTAGAATGGTATTCATGATATAGATATCATATTTTTCATATATATCCAGTAAATTCATGAATTTATAATATTACATAATCATTTAGTGGTAAGAAATGAAATGCACCGTTCATGGAGACAGTAAGCCGTACGTATGCATGAACGCTACTTTCATTTCTATTTCGTATTTTATAGAATGGAATCATAATGATATAAAGGTATATTATAATTCATGTATAATATCATATATAATATCATAGTTACATCCTTTATACGTCCCATATATGGTAATTATCGAATCAAATCACTTTGAGGGGGCGGTAGTCTGCACTTCCTTAAATGAAGATATCGTGTTTACCCATAATGGAAACCATAAAGGTATGCCCAAAATGAAAAATATAGATTCTTAAGGAAAACATAAACATATTATATATCATATATAATTTTATTGACATCTTAATGGCCACCATTGAAGGTGATAAAATAATGTTGAACAATCATCATTTCGGGAGGCATAAATTCACCATCCACGGAAACAGTATGTCCTTTAACCATTAGATGTAGGTGTGTGTAAGTGTAGCTCGAATCCTTCTTATAAAAATATCCTAGTATATTGATGATACTGTAGTTTTTACAAAATAAATTAATAAAAAGTGTTTAGGGGGGTTGGAGAAGCAAAATAAAACAAAAGGACTCAAGTGAAGACATTACCTTAAAATCGTGTAACTCCCTTTCGTTTGAGCTCAAAGGCTTCCTTGGGAAGACTTCTTCCCGAAGTGAGGCTTCCAAAAGTAAGAGAGGGATGTGGAGAGACAAAATGGGCAGGGGTTGGCAGAGACAAAGGCTTTGGAAGTTTTGGTAAGGAGGTAGAGGTGGGGGCCTTTTATAGGAGTAGAGGAGGGGCACTCTTGGAAAGTAAAGAAATGTTACTTTATTTTCAAATGGGTTTCGGATTTTAAAGGTCCCACATTGATATATTTCGAGGATAAGGTGATAAGGGTTCGAAATATACCCACCCAATATGTTTTAGACAGGTGTAGGTCTTAGATTTTACATTATCTTTCCATTTTATTTAAATTGTCAAATAATGAGGTCATCGCTGGATAATTATGATGTCATAAATAATTTAATTTATATAATGACTAAAAATTATAAAAAAAATACTATGATGTAGGAAATATTTTTATCATTCAAATGAATATTTATATTCTACAAGATCATTTATGTAGATAAAATTAAAAATATTTTACTTAGGTGATACATTCGTTGTCACATTTAACATTCTTTTAAAATAAAAAGATAAAAAGTCACTTTCTCACAAACGTGATTCCATGGGGCCCCCAAGTTTTGTACAAGGCATCCCATGGTCGGCCATGAGACAACGAGTAGAATTAAGACACATTTTGTGGTTTTTTTTGTATTATTATGATATCATTTTATTATCTTTAACTACCTGATTACTCATTAATCAAGATAATTAAAGATAATTACCATCGTTACTATTTATAATGTTCAAAAACAAACGAGTCTTGATTACATAATTTTTACCTTCTGATTACAAATATGTAATCCATTTTACCAAATTCCAAACACATAAATTGCAATAATTGATTTAAAAATAATTCCCGTTGTCAAAACAAATAGCGGGTTTTTTTAAAACAATATCTATGAAACGTTTGGAATTAGTTTATGACCAATTCAAAAGTGAAATTAATCCTAATTACCACTATTGGATTAAATGGTAAAATTATATTCATATTACACTTTAAGTCCAATTAAAAATATAATCTAACCATATAACTAAATTAAATGAAAAATCAGTTTTGATTTAAAATGAGTATTTTTCACTATTCATTAAAAAATGAACATTTTCAGAAAAATACCAAAAATTTATCCAATGTAAATTTCAATGTCCCAATCATAATTAATATGTTTATTTTGACCAATATATATTATAAAATTGTCAAAATATTTATTTAAAAAGGGTTTTCCATCAAAAGGAAGTAAAACAATCTTTTAAGAATATTAGTGTATTCCATGCATAAGATTGTATTTACATTCATTTTAAGACTCTAAAACACTATCATAATCATTAATAGACATAGATAAAAATATATATTATTAATTTAATACTTGGGATGTTACAATACATCTTTATGAAATTGATATGTGAAGATTAATATGTAAATAAAGGTATACCAATAGAGAATCTTATCATCATTTAGGAATACATTTATGTATTTCCTATGGAGTTTCCTAGACCTCCCCTAGAAAGAGTGGTAGAAGTATATATTTAACTCATGATTAGATCCATGCCAATATCAAAACACATGTATATAATTTCAAATGTAGAGCCAAACGAATTAAATAATAATACCCAAGATCTTGTGGAGAAGGGTTTTATCTAGCCATGTGTGTATTCATGGGGATCAACAGTTCTCTTTAGTAATAATAATGATATATCAATGTGGCTATGCATCAATTATAATGAACTTAATGGGATAACAGTGATGAAAAAATTCCCTCTTCCATTAATTTTTTATTTACTTCACTACCATCATGGTGCTCAGTTCATCTCTATAATTGAAAATCAATATGTTTATCATAAATTGTGTCTGACGAAAGAATATATTCCAAAAAACACATTCCAATCAAAATATGGGCCTTATTTGTTTGTTTTTATGACGAACATCCTTACTAATTCACCTTCTATTTTTATGGATTTGATGAATAGATTCTTTATAAACCTAATTTATAACATTGTGGAAGTTTATATTGATGATATTTTGATATATTGTAAACGTTTCATGATGGATGAGGATCATATGATGGTTATATTGAATACATTAAAGAAGGTTAGGATATTTGGAATGTTTATATAATGTGAATTTTGGTTATAATATGTTTCTTATTTTGGATCACATTATAATCAATGATGTAATCTCAGTTGACCCTTACAAGACAAGGGTTGTGGAAGAACAGCCTTAGGATACAATGATAACTAAGATTCACAGTTTACATGGTGCATCATGATATTATAGGAGTTTTGTGGAAAAAAATTCACAAATTTTTTATCCACTAACCATGTCAAATCGAAAAGGATTCACGTTCATACGGAGAAAGGATTTTGAAGAATGTTTTTAAGAGGTTCAGAATAGATTGGAAATGTAACCCATGTTAACTATACCCACTATCGGAGAAGGATTCATTATTTATAGTGATGATCATATAAAAGGGACTGCAAGAGTACTAATAAAAAATACAAGGTGATTTCTTATGCATCTCAACAGTTAGATAATTGTGATCAAAACTACCCCATACATAATCTAGAGATATCTGTAGTTGTATTTTTTTGATGATATAGAGGCACTAACTTTTTGGGGAGAAATGTAATATATACACAAATAATATAAAATTTAGTTATATTTTAAAATAAATTTAAAATGACATAAATGAGATGTTTGGATATTCTTAAAAACTATTATTGAGTAATTCATTATCATCTCAAAAGAGAAAACAGAGTCACAAATTCATTTTATAGGCAAGACCATGTCGTGTTGGAAATAATGTTCATTAAATGAGATTCTTTGATCAATAACAGTGAAAAAATAGATATAGTAATCATAAGTGAAGGCATATCATCATACCTATTCCCAATTATTTCCAAACCATAGTTATCCAAAAAGATCAAGAAATATCAAATATAAGGTACTTTTTGTAGAAGCAGATGAGGCTATAAGGAATGGGATGTTTCCTGAGTTAAATAATTATTAGGAAGGATTACTATAATTTTTTACACGATTATGTGTTCCACCCGTTCTATAAATAATGAAGGAGATGATGAATGAAGGTCATAGCTCTAAATTCTCCACTCATCTTGGATTCATAAATATGTATAGGGAACATCATGGTCAATATCAGTGGTGTAACATTAAAAGGGAGATTGTCGACTACAGTAAAAGGTGCTTGGTGAGTCTATAACTGAAGGAAGTTTGACAAAATCCTAATGGGTTATGAAAACCACTACCCATACCAGCAAGTAAGTCATTATATATCTCTCTGGATATTTTCAATGGTCTCCAGAAAACATCCAAAGGGTACAATGTGAGTTGGGTTATAGTGGGCCATCACAAAAATTATACCCATTTTATCTCTATTAGTGAAGATTTATCTGTTGAAAAACTCTAAAATATTTATGTGACAGAATTTGTAAGGTTTCATGGAGTTCCAAATTCTATCGTATATTATTATTCCCCATGGTTCACAGCGATATTCTGGAGGAGTATCCAATTTTTTCTGAATACTGAATTGAATTTTAGTATGTCCTATCACCCTCAAACTGATGGAAAAACTAAATGGACTATTAAATCACTTGAGGACATGATGAGAACATCCGCAATAAGTTTTAAGTGAGGATGGGATCAAAATGTCCAATTTGAAACGTTTTCAAAAGACAATAGCTTCAATTAGAGTATTCAAATGGAACCATATGAATCCATTTATTCGAAGCTATGTAGAACTCCTACTTGTTGGGATGATGCTAGTGGGAGAAAACTTTTTGGCCATGATCTTGTGTATAAGATGATTGAAAAGGTTTATTCAATCAAAAATCACATTATGGATGATCAGATTCAGTAAAAGATGAATAGTGGCAACCATCAAATAGACATTGAGTTTCAGGTTGGTGATAAATTATTCCTTATAATTCACCTTGGAATAGAGTCGTGATATTTTGAAAAAAATTGAGGCTCAATCCTTGGTACATTGACCCCTATGAAATTTATTATTTCATAGGAGAATTAGCCTTTAGAAATGAACAAATTCAAAATATAGCTCATTTTCATGATGTATTCCATGTATCTATATTAATGAAGTACATACTTGACCCTTCACATGTACTAAATCCGGAGGTGGTACAACTAGAACATGACCCTATTACAAGAAGCAGTATGTGGATATACCGGCTTCATACATAGAGTTCTACACAATAATACTACCCACCTCGTTAATGTGTTGTGGAGGAACCAAAAATATAGCAATGACACATGGGAAATAGATGATACTGTGGGGAAAAAGTATCCACAAATAATCTCAACTAAGATATTGAGTTAAAATTTCAAGGATAAAATTTTTTAAAGGTGGAGTAATGTAATGACTAAAACTTTTTTAATGATAAAAATTCACTGAGAATGTGTGTAATATTATTTTTGTAGACAGTGAAACTATATCCATTTTATAATTAATTCAGTATCAATGAAATGTGACTTTTGGGTTTCGACTATTATATGACAGTTGTACAATATGATTGTTGGGAACTGCACACTTAATGATGATTTTAACATTATAAATAGAAATAATAATGGTTATTTAATGTAGAAAGAAGAGATGAGGGCCTCATATAGTAGATTCATGTCGTATGAATCCCATTTCTCTGATCATGGGAGGGAGTTAGTGCATTTTGTTATCACTCTAGACCAATCCCATACCAACCATCAATATAGAAAGATTTAATGAAATCTCATATGGGAGAAGTTCACATTATTGGAGATTACCACTTAGGCGATGTTATTCAGGCCACCCAAAGAGTCTTTCACCATTGCACTCCTTACCCTTAAGTAATATGTGTATGTTATAATGATTTATTTTTTTATTCCCTAATTATATAAAATTTAATCCTTTTTTATATACATATTTTATCTCATCATTTATGTTTCTGAATATTTTTTCTCAAAATTTCAGACAGAATTTGTTAAATTAATTTTTTAGGAAAACAATTTTAATTTTTATAAAGATACAAAATCTTATATTAAACTAATGATTTATTAATAATTTTCATCATAATAATATAGAGTTATAAAAATTTATTTTTAAATATAGAAATGAAAAAGAATTTTTTCTTCAGGTTTCATAAATATTTACTATGCATTTTACTATGAATTTTCTACCTTCCATTATATTTAATAAAATTGTATTTTTATATTCAAAAGGAAATTTTATCATAGTTAGAGAATTATTATGATAAAATAAATACCAATTTATAATTCATAACTTCAATATTAGGTTATGACGAATTTATTATTATTTTACAAAATACATTACTTTATTAGCAATAATAAAAATAATTTTTTTAGTATGTTTAATGAAATCATTAATGATGTAGTATTTAATTTTGAATGATTTTAGTTTCATGTGGATTATGAATATTTAATAAGTGTCCCATGTGGCCGCTACCATGGGAAAATAACAAGGTAAATGCCATGGTTTTTCAAATACCACCACTAAGGTGTCTATGGAAATTAATTAAAAACTCCCTCACATTTTATATAAATACCCACCGATTTATCCATTGGATTTCATTCCAAATTCAACCTCTAAAAATATCTAGTAGATTAAAATCCAATGGTGTATTCAATCCCTCAAGGTTATAATCATTTTGTTTTATGATTAACACTTCAAGGTAAAGGAAATATAAACTTTTGTTTTCCTTTCATGTTCTCTTTTATGTGTTATGCCTTTCAAATTTCCATACCATGTTATTTTGTCTGTTTTATTATGTCCATATACTCTAGTAATGTTATTTTATTAATGGGGGATTCTTTTCAGCTATTATTTTTAGGTTTTCTAAAACAATGTTTCATACTTGTTTTTCTGTCATATTCACTTCTCAAAATATCTCTCTTTTTCAAAGAGATTATTTTATTTTATTTTAGGAATTACCAAACGAGATTATTCTCCGTCTTTATTCACATATATGTAAAAATGTTCTATTTCATTCTTGTATTAAAATACATGAAACCGTACTACCTTTTATGTGGGTTTTAGAAATCCTTAATGCTCTTTTCATCTAGAGCATCTTGAAAAACATAAATATTCTTATATAAAACCCGTTTATTTTATTATCAATAGGTAATTTAAGAAATGTTTTGTTAAGATATATGTGCATCATAGTTTTTAATTAGTTATAAGGTTGTCGTTGATATAGCTCCAATTAATTGGTTAATGTATTTAATCTCTATATATGACAAGTTTAATGATACCTTGTTGAATAACATGGAAATTTTTATGACACCTCAGTGATAAACATTGGTGATATTCATACGAATGTCTTAAGTTAATGTTATATCCCCAATTACATGCTATGATTAATGTTATTATATTTATGACATGTCTCATTTTATTTATTCATTCCATAATTATATTCATCTTCTTCATACATATATTTATCAAGATCTGATGTAAATTATTTCACTTGTTTTCCCTCAATGGGCCTTATGATCATCCTTTAATTTGATGTATATCCCTAGGTTTTGAGATTTAATAAATGTACATAAGATAAAACTAGAAGAATAATTTAAAGTGGAATATAATAATTTTTTTATGTCTTTCATGTATTATGTAATTTATTTCCATGACACTAAAAATTAAAAGATCATATCCATTATATAATGTAGTCAAAAGTTATGTAACAAAAAGGTGGGATGCCATAGGATAAGATAGATGGTCTGTAAATTCACATTAAAATATATCTATCATGACATTACATTAAGTATTCATGTTAAATCCACCTAATTAGGTTGTTTTTCACATAAAAATGGTTGAAAGCATATGGTAATTTAATAGACACACTAAATGGGTTGTTCAAGTGAAGGTTATAAGATTCGACAATATCTGAGGCCTATAATAGTATATCATTAGTGTTTAGATTTTATATTAAATTAGTTTCAAATTTTAGAACTGATGATCAAAATGTCTGAAAAAAATGCACAATGGAACATTTTAATGGCATGAAATCATTTAGGGAAAAGAGATATGAAATCAACCTTATACCTGTATATGACACCCCATATAAAATTTACATCATATTTGATCTAGAAGGGGGGATAATTTATGAATCTAGAAAAGGCCCAAGAAATAAGGTAAATGAGATCTAATGAAATTACAACATTTGATACACAGAGAAGCAAAGAAAGGAAGTAAGATGATTGATAGTATAGGCAAGAGTGATCCAATGAAATGACCATTGGTAAAAGTAGATATACGATCAGGTGATATCTCAAATCATTGGGATGAAAAATGTGGGATATCTCTAATAGGTTTCATTTTGTGAAACAATAGAAGAAGAAAGGGGTTTATATCTAGCAGATGGAGGGGAAAATTACAATTATACCATCTTTAAAGGGAACATAGTTTTGACACGTTGTTAGATAAATCATGTCCCATTCATGTGTTGTGCACAATCCATGAACCTAAGCCTTGCATATTCAAGGAGCACAGTTATACAGACCACTTGAACATCATGTGTAGCTAATATCATGGAATCCACTTTTGAAATGGTTTAAGCATATGGATAGATAAACTATGTAAAAACCATGTGATTGTCCACTATAATATATTTCATGTTATCCACGTGTCTTTGGACTCCATCACATGTTTGAAAACACATGCTCCATAATTTATAGGTCACATGATTGATCTAAAAGGTTACTTATAATTGAGTGCCAACATCATGTCCCACATTAATCATCCAAAAACTATATCTCATATTCCAAAAACGATTTTACCCGCAAAAATACATACCTAACCCATTATGATCATATATTGAGATAAAACGAAAGTTTTAGAATAATATTTAAATGATTCATAGATCTTAAAATAACTAGGATCTTACAACTATCCCTCCATTAAACAATTCATTACCGACTTTCCCTTGAAAGGGTGTTTGTTAATCATCCAATAATAACTCTGACCACTAAGAATGTATATTGGAACCACTATACTAGTGCTACCATGTACATGGTTCAGCTTCAATAGAACTCATACTAGTAGAACCGACCTTTCACAATGATCCTTCATACTATGATAGAAGTAGTGAATAATATACTTCTAAAAACAAGTAAGTCATCTTACTCAATGTCATCCAACCCAAAAGTATGATATGGGTTGGAATGATAATAGTGAAGGTGAACGGCCTGGTACCTCTATAGAATATCCGTAACGACCCAAAATTTTGAATAAATATTGTTTCCTAAATTTTATGTGTTATTTTATTTATTTTTATACTCAAAAAAATTGTTTCATTTGATAACATGATTATAATTAAAATGAGACCGTTGGGTTTAGACGGTTATATGACCATTGGTCAATATGACCGCTGGAAAATAAACGTTTTGATTATTGTCTCTAAATACAAGTAATCTTGGTTAATTATTATAGAAAGAATATTCGATGGCCTCACCCAGTAGTCTTGGACTGATCGAAGCCCATCTAACAGAACCTGGGAAGGAGGTACCACCACTGGGCTTTGCTCTGGACCAAACCCAAGCCGAACTTCATCGTGTGAAGCTAGAACGGAATCACCTCTACGAGAAGTTCAAACTGATAGAAATTACTACTCGTGTAATGTTAGCCGATCCTCCATCAGATTCTCTCACCTTAGCACACCTTACACTTGGGTCATATGCTGGTGTGATAAGGGGCCATGTAAGGATACCGTAACTTCCTTGTGTAATCCTTTGTTTTAAATAAAAATTTGGATTTCTTCCTATGATGAAGTTTATGAATTTTTAAATGACCGGATAAATATAGTATGCATATTTTTGATAAATTTTAGAGAAAGGATATTTTAAAAATGTTTATTTAAACCTGAAATAATTAAAAATGTGTAATTATTTTCGAAAAATGGTCTTCTACAATTATGTTCAGTACGAAATTTAGAGTCTAATAAGATCAACTTGATTTTTGATAAATAGTAAATTATGAATAGTGATTTAATGATTATGATTAGTAAGGTGTCCAAATGTATTATTAATCTCACTTAAAGAAAGCATTAATATAATATAGGCACCTTGATTAAGTAATATGATTCAATAAAATGGTTAAATAACGGTTTCATAAATTATTATTCAATTATTAGTTTTTTTTGGGTGAATAGTGTTTTTTAAATAAAAATTTATTTAAAAATATTTAAAAAAATTATTTTTATAAAATGGATTTCATTTTTGAACTCAGAGCACCGATATTATGTTATGGTAATTTTTGGGGGTTTTTCTGAAAAATTGAATTTTCGATGAATAGTGTATTTATTTATAAAATAAATTAAAAATATTTAGAAAATTATTTTTATAAAATGGAGTACATTTTTGAAATCAGAGCCTTGATATTTGGTTAGTGTGAAATTTTGGGGTTTTTCTGAGAAAGTTGAATTTTCAGTGAATAGTAAAAATGCAGTTTTAGGGTTTCGGTATGTTTAATGACATCATAACCGTGTCATGATGATGTCATGAGATATTTTAAGGGTTGGCCGGCCAAGGGTGATGAATTATTGTTTTGGGGTCCCCAAGTGGCCTAACTCCGTGGTAAATTCCAAGGGAGAGCACATGGGTTTGAGAAAAGCACATGTGAGGTGTCCCTTGGCCATTAATGCCTTCTCCCCTCACTTTCCCTATAAATACCAATCCCACCTCTCATCCATTCGACTCCACACTCTTCCCCAACGAAGTTATGGTCTCATTACCTCCCAAGGAGTCCTCCCAAGGTTCCCCCGATCCCTCAAGGTCCCATCCATTGAGGTTTAAGAGTTACATTTTAAAGTAAGGGATCTGATCTCTCTCTTTCTTTTCAAGAAATCTCTTTTATGTAATTTCTTTTATGCTCCATGTTCTTATGTTAAAGGGTGTTATTTTATACTCCTATTACTGCCCTTTTCATGTTCACATAATGAGAGATCCCCTCTTACTCTCATTATTTTGTTTTATGAATTTTTAAGTGGCGCCGTTAGGCTGCCGAAAGTTTTTTAACAGATTCTTTCTCCCTTCTCATTTTTCAAGATCTATTATCATGTAAAGTATTTCATGTTCCTTTTTATTTAGTTGGGGGTATGATCTCTAAATTTATCATACTGATCTTTTATGATCATATGATGAGTGAACCCATTTGATCTCTTCAAATCAGTATTTTGAAGTTTTAAGTGGCGCTGTTAGGCTGCCGAATTTTTAAGGGATTCTTTCACCCTTCTCATTCTTTTCAAAGTTCTACTTTCATGTCAAGTCTTTCAAGTTCCTTTTTAATTATGTTGGGGAATTATATCTATATCTATCATACTGAACTCTTATGTTTATATGATTAGGGACCCCATTTGATCTCTTCAATTCAGTATTTTGAAGTTTTATGTGGCGCCGTTAGGCTGCCGAATTTTTAGGGGATTCTTTCACCCTTCTCATTCTTTTCAAAGTTCTACTTTCATTTCTAGTCTTTCAAGTTCCTTTTTAGTTATGTTGGGGAATTATCTCTATATCTATCATACTGAACTATTATTTTCACATGATGGGATACCCTATTTGATCTTTTCAAATAATTTTTGTTGAAGTTTAAGTAATGTCGTTAGGCTACCGAATTTTCATAAGAGAAATCTAATTTTTGTCTTCCTTCCCTGTTTTTCATTTCAAATGACATGTCCTTGAAATTTCATTACCATGATCATGTATCCTTCTTATTCTTTCCATATACTGTTTTATGGGTCATTTATGAATGTTTGACCCATTTTCCCTCTCTTTTTAATGTCTTCTAAAATCTCGTAACATAGCCGTTATGCTGCAGAATTTCCGTCTCAAAATGTCTCTCTTTTTTTCTAAAGTTCTTTTATATTATTAAGTGAATACTCAAAGATATTTTTTCTAATGGGGTATTCACATATATACCAATATTTTCTATTTTAAATTCTGGGATTTACATACATGAGAACCACCTTCATTTTCTGTGGGTTTTAAAGTGACGTAACGATCATGTCTTTAAAGCAGTTTTTAAAACGTTGTGATTATGAAATGAAACCCTTTTATTTTATGCTATATGGGTTATTTATGAAATGTTTTATGATGATATATGTGGCTCACATGATAATAAAGTAAAATTTAAGGGTGCGCCCTGATAGCGCCCCATTGCATTGGATAATGATGTAACCACAAGAGATTACAGTTTAAGGGTGCGCCCAGATAGCGCTCTAATGCATTGGGTAAAGACTTAATCTCTAGACATGACTTTTTACACTGATACCTTGGTGAATAACCTTGGTAATTTTAATGACACTGTGGGGATGGACCTTGGTGAAATGAAATGATTGTCAATATTTAATGTTGTAGCCTCATCTTCAAGTTATGAAAAAGTTTTTTTTATTATGATATGCCTCATGATTTCATTTTCATTCCTTAAAGTACTTTTCATGACTTTATTGATGTCTCTCAAGTTCATATGTAAAATGTTTCACTTGTTTCCCTTGCAGGGCCTTCTGCTCACCCTTTCTTTTGATGTATGTCCCCAGGTTATGAGATGCAGTAATGAGCCTAGGGTGAACATGAGGAGAATCCTTTCAAGTGTATAAGATGAATGTTTTTTTGTTTCATGTTTTATGTTCCTTGTTTCCAAGACACTAAACCTTAAAGATCATCAGTTCCATGTAATGGAATGAAAGTTATGTTTTAAAAAGACGGGATGCTATAGTTGGTATCAAAGGATGGTTTAGTTATTTGTGAAATTAGGATATGAAATCTCTAGGAAGAACCCTATAGAAAAGTTTAAATATAGGAAATCTTCCTGGTATTTTGGTGAGTATTGAGTAAGGGGTTCCCAAGAAAATACATCCATGTCTGGATACAAGCATGTAGAGGTGGCTCTGGCACAGATATACATAGGGTTATAACCTGAAAACACCGCTTTGAGCAAGACTCGAATGGGAACTGGTACACGACAACGGGCCTTGCTGCACTCTTGGTTACGACACTCCCGGGGGATATGCTATGGTAAATTCATAAGCTTTGTATGAACCATTGTTAAAGGAACAAAGATAAAATAAAATAAAGATTCACATAAGAATATATGATCATGGATAACCTAGATGGGAACCTACGGGATCACAAGTTAGGGTAAACTTTTCTTCTACAAGTTATCCTTATATGCTTTAAGTTCCTTTTCATGATTATTGGTTAAGTATTTAAGCCTCTAATTATACTTTCTATTCTTTGTTAATGGTGGGAAATGGAATAACGTGTCCCAACAACCAATGTGATAGGAAATGATACGATTTCTGTATTAATACGACAGAGATGATTAGGGGATTAACAGATGATTATTATTTTGGAAGACGTTCACTATTTTGGGGACCCTATATGATCGAGGTAAATAGATTACTACAGTATTTTCATTGAGGGGTAAGGTTGACTTATATTTTGAAGAATAGATGAATTTAAGGTGGACTTTTAGTAGTTTAGGTTACTTATGGGAATGATTAACCTATCTTGGGTAAAATATGTTTAGGTTAGATACTTTTGTTATAAGATGTTAGGAGTGGTTGATGTTGTTTGGAGATGAACAATGAAGTTTATTTTGGAAGCCTATGTTATCAAATCTTTCTTGTATTTGGGTTTCAATCTTAGTTTGGTTTATTTTGAGGAATTTTAAGGACCGTTATTTATGGAATGGTCTATGATGATCTTTAGGTATTACCATGGAACTTTGAAGATTTAAAAGTAGTTTCCATTCCTTGGGGATTCTTCCTTTTTGAAGAGTTGTTTAACCTTACCCTTTCTGTTTTCGAGATAATGTATAATGATAGAAGAAATAGATAGTTAATCTTTTATGGATTATGTGATTCTCTAGATGATGATTCTTGTGTTTTGATGAGACCATGTAGTTTTGAATGCTCATCATTTGGAGAGAAGATTAGTTTTGGGTAGAAACTTATTAAAGGATGAAACTCTACATGAAGATAGGTATCTTTTCTTATGTTTTTGTTTTATGTTGTAAATGAATTTCTCAAAATTATTAAAAGGAATGTAAAAAAAACATTGTTGGTTTACGTTTCCTACTAGGTAATAAAAGATTGTTTACACACATCATAAGTTTGGGATTTTCTTATGGTTAACTTTCTCCTAACCATGTTCTCTATCACTCTCCCCCAGAACATAACACATTGTTTTTCTTCCATGTCCATGTTTTCCTACATGGAATCCTAGTGTGGGTTAACTCGGGTGACCTTTGTACTTCACTTTCTTTCTTTTAATGTAATAGTTTTACTAACTCCTTTTCCGATGTGGGACTTTCAATGAAATTTCAAAACCCAATTTTAAAAAATTGCGAGGACGCAATTTTTTAAGGGGCGAAGATTGTAACGACCCAAAATTTTGAATAAATATTGTTTCCTAAATTTTATGTGTTATTTTATTTATTTTTATACTCAACAAAAATGTTTCATTTGATAACATGATTATAATTAAAATGAGACCGTTGGGTTTAGACAGTTATATGACCATTGGTCAATATGACCGCTGGAAACTAAACGTTTTGATTATTGTCTCTAAATACAAGTAGTCTTGGTTAATTATTATAGAAAGAAGATTCGATGGCCTCACCCCGTAGTCTTGGACCGATTGAAGCCCATCTAACAGAACTTAGGAAGGAGGTAGCACCACTGGGCTTTTCTCTGGACCAAACCCAATCCGAACTTCATCGTGTGAAGCTAGAACGGAATCACCTCTGCGAGAAGTTCAAACTGATAGAAATTACTACTCGTGCGATGTTAGCCGAGCCTCCCTCAGATTCTATCACCTTAGCACACCTTACACTTAGGTCCTAAGCTGGTGTGATAAAGGGTTATGTAAGGAGACCATAACTTCCTTGTGTAATCCTTTGTTTTAAATAAAAATTGGGATTTCTTCTTATGATGAAGTTAATGAATTTTTAAATGACCGGATAAATATAGTACGCATATTTTTGATAAATTTTAGAAAAAGGATATTTTAAAAATGTTTATGTAAACCTTAAATAATTAAAAATGTGTAATGAATTTAAAAAAATGGTCTTCTACCATTATGTTAAGTACAAAATTTAGAGTCTAATATGATCAATGTGATTTTTGATGAATAGTAAATTATGAATAGTGATTTTATGATTAGGATTAGTAATGTGTCCAAATGTATTAGTAATCTCATTTAAAGAAAGTATTAATATAATCTAGGAACCTTGATTAAGTAATATGATTCGATAAAATGGTTAAATAACGGTTTCATAAATTGTTATTCAAGTATTAGTTTTTTCGGGTGAATAGTGTTTTTTAATTAAAAATTTAATTAAAAATAATTAAAAAAATTATTTTTATAAAATGGATTTCATTTTTGAACTCAGAGCACCGATATTATGTTATGGTAATTTTTGGGGTTTTTTCTAAAAAAATGAATTTTCGGTGAATAGTGTGTTTATTTAAAAAATAAATAAAAAATATTTAGAAAATTATTTTTATAAAATGGAGTTCATTTTTGAAATCAGAGCATTGATATTTAGTTAGTGTGAAATTTTGGGATTTTTCTGAGAAAGTTGAATTTTCAGTGAATAGTAAAAATGCAGTTTTAGGGTTTCGGTATGTTTAATGACATCATAAACATGTCATGATGATGTCATGAGATATTTTAAGGGTTGGCCGGCCAAGGGTGATGAATTATTGTTTTGGGGGACCCATGTGGCCTAACTCCGTGGTAAATGCCAAGGGAGAGCACATGGGTTTGAGAAAAGCACATGTGAGGTGTCCCTTGGCCATTAATGCCTTGTCCCCTCACTTTCCCTATAAATACCAAGCCCTCCTCTCATCCATTCGACTCCCCACTCTTCCCCAACAAAGTTATGGTCTCATTACCTCCCAAGGAGTCCTCCCAAGGTCCCCCAAGCCCTCATGGTCCCAACCATTGAGGTTTAAGAGTTACATTTTTTGGTAAGGGATCTGATCTCTCTCTTTCTTTTCAAGAAATATCTTTTATGTAATTTCTTTTATGATCCATGTTATTGTGTTACAGGGTGTTCTTTTATACTCCTATTACTGCCCTTTTCATGTTCACATAATGAGAGATCCCCTCTTACTCTCATTATTTCGTTTTATGAAGTATTAAGTGGCGCTGTTAGGCTGCCGAAATTTTTCTAACAGATTCTTTCTCCCTTCTCATTTTTCAAGATCTATTATCATGTAAAGAATTTCAAGTTCCTTTTTATTATGTTGGGGTATGATATCTAAATTTATCATACTGATCTTTTATGATCATATGATGAGAGACCCCATTTTATCTTTTCAAATCAGTATTTTGATGTTTTATGTGGCGCCGTTAGGCTGTCGAATTTTTAAGGGATTCTTTCACCTTCTCATTCTTTTCAAAGTTCTGCTTTTATGTCAAGTCTTTCAAGTTCCTTTTTAATTATTTTGGGGCATTATCTCTATATCTATCATACTGAACTCTTATGTTAATATGATGAGGGACCCCATTTGATTGCTTCAATTCAGTATATTGAAGTTTTAACTGGCGCCGTTAGGCTGCCGAATTTTTAGGGGATTCCTTCACCCTTCTCATTCTTTTCAAAGTTCTACTTTCATGTAAAGTCTTTCAAGTTACTTTTTAGTTATGTTGGGTCATTATCTCTATATCTATCATACTGAACTTATGTTCACATGATGGGAGACCCTATTTGATCTTTTCAAATCATTTTTGTTGAAGTTTAAGTAACGCCGTTAAGCTGCCGAATTTTCATAAGAGAAATCTAATTTTTGTCTTCCTTCCATGTTTTTCATTTCAAATGGTATGTCCTTGAAATTTCATTACCATGATCATTTATCCTTCTTATTCTGTCCATCTACTGTTTTATGGGTCATTTATGAATGTTTGACCCATTTTCCCTCTCTTTTTAATGACTTCTAAAACCTCGTAACATAGCCGTTATGCTGCAGAATTTCCATCTCAAAATGTCTCTCTCTTTTTCTAAAGTTCTATTATATTATTAAGTGAATACTCAAAGATCTTTTTTATAAATGGGTATTCACATATATACCAAAATGTTCTATTTTAAATTCTGGGATTTACATACATGAGACCTACCTTCATTTTCTGTGGGTTTTAAAGTGACGTAAAGATCATGTCTTTAAAACAGTTTTTAAAACGTTGTGATTATGAAATGAAACCCATTTATTTTATGCTATATGGGTTATTTATGAAATTTTTGATGATGATATTTGTTCCTCACATGATAATAAAGGCAAATTTAAGGGTGTGCCCTGATAGAGCCCCATTGCATTGGATAATGATGTAACCACAAGAGATTACAGTTTAATGGTGCGCCCAGATAGCGCTCTAATGCATTGGGTAAAGACTTAATCTCTAGAGATGACTATTTAGACTGATACCTTGGTGAATAACCTTGGTAATTTTAATGACCCCTTGGAGATGGACCTTGGTGAAACGAAATGATTGTCAATATTGAATTTTGCAGCCACATCTTCAAGTTATGAAAAAGTTTTATTTTTATTATGATATGCCTCATGATTTCATTTTCATGCCTTAAAGTTCTTTTCATGACTTTATTGATGTATCTCATGTTCATATGTAAAATGTTTCACTTGTTTCCCTTGCTGGGCCTTCTTCTCACCCTTTCTTTTGATGTATTTCCCCAGGTTATGAGATGCAGTAATGAGCCAAGGGTGAACATGAGGAGAAGCCTTTCAAGTGTTTAAGAAGAATGTTTTTTTGTTTCATGTTTTATGTTCCTTGTTTCCAAGACACTAAACCTTAAATATCCTCAATTCCGTGTAATGGAATGAAAGTTATGTTATAAAAAGACGGGATTCTATAATATCTATCTAATAGAATTCCAACTCGACCCTCTAAATGTTTTGAAAAGGACCAACGGTCCTAGGTAACAGCTCCCCTTGCAATTGAATCCATTGATGACCCAATTTAGGTGAAACACACAAAAAAATGATCTCCCACCTCAGACTCTAATGTTTGTGATGATAATAATCATTACCATTTTGAATATATTGAGCTTTAGATATATTATTAATGATTAGTAATACCATATTTGATGGTCCTGAATAATATGATGTCTTAGTTGAGCTATATCCCCCACCATTAACTAGTAAAATCATGAAGGACATGACCATTTGTATAATTCCTCATACATATCCATCTATATAGTTTCCTAAAATAAATTATTATAAGATTAATCGAATAGAGGTTTGTGTTTCTCCTATGATCCCTCAAATTATTGGAAGCATTTATATGAACTAACTCTTGAAATTGTATAGTACATTCAGACTGATAGATAGTCTGAGGTAGTTATAATTTAATCAGAAGTTCCTATAAACTGTAAAACATGTGCAACCACTGTTAGAACCACAATGTGAACCAAGAATCCAAATATAATAACATGGAATGTGAATCTCCTTTAAAATGTATAATCTCGTACACAAGAATTCTACCATTTTCTTCTACTAATAAGGTCTCACTAATAGGTTTGAAATGGGTGACCTCATTAATAAAATCCATAATCACCCATATGACATAAATACATCAAGGCAACCTCGGTAATAACATAAAAAATCTATAGTGAAATAATTATATTTCCACTTTGGAATGGGTAAGGGATTTATGTACTATAATATTTTAGTTTTCTATCTTCATTTGATAACTGGTTGAACATTGTGTAATGAAACCCATGATCTACATTTACTACCCTTGCATCTAATACTGGTGGTGTATGTCACAGTGCATCATGATGAGTATTTGATGTGTTGGTCATCCTGAATCATGGGGTTCTCATATAAATTATTCTCAGATATCTATAGGAACTCATACCCATATATGAATATGCTATATTTCATTCTCCTCAGTAACCCAACTAGGTTGTGGGCTCTCACCTGTAATGCTTTTCTGGGTGACTAAGCCCTTGGGATCCGAAATCTGTCACATATTCATTTGATATGAAAGTGAAGATGTCACTAATATAGCTACCAGAAGAAATTCCTATAACATTCCTATACCTCCAGATACATCATTGAAATTAAATCCATCAACTTCAATTCACTAAAAACATTCTAAATAGCTTGTTTCGGAGACTTACATATCATAGAAGCATTCGTTTCATTACCTTTTATATGTGTTTGAGAAATATAAAATTTAATATAATATATTTTTTAAATCCATCTACAAAATATGAGGTTGAATTCAAGATCATTGAATATGTTTTTGAGGGTCTTATGATATGGGTACACCACAAATCACCCTCCATGAATGTAATTCCTTCAACAATGGAAAGAATTAACAAATTCAATTGGACCAATAATATGTGGTGGATAATTATTCTCATGAGGCCTCAACTAACAAAACCAATATACTATGACATTTTCTACTTATATTATTACTAAACCCAACTTAACACCTGATGCATGAGAATAAATTATTTTCCTTCTGTCTGGATCTAGAAAAATCATGAACACTGCTTACAGTAACCTACCTTTCAACTCTTTGAATTACATAATATGATTTTTTGACCATATTAATTAACCCTTTGTTGGTAAATATCATTATAAGAACTGAATGGAGTGAGAAGTTATAGATAACATTACTATAGTTTTAAAAAACCCTAGGAATCATCAAATATCAAGAATTTTCTAAGACTGGTCCTCGGAATAAATGGCTCTCACTTTCTCTAGATCCATTGATACCCCTATTTTTGATATGTTGTGACCTAGGCATATAACCTTAAATATCTAGTAGTATAATTTTTTTAAATTCTCATGTATATTTTTCTCTCTGAATATTCTCAAAATGATATCAAGGTGTTTGGTAAGATCATGTGTAGTCTATGATTATAAAAAGATTTCATCCTCAAAAGTGAAAATGAATATATCCAAATACTGGTGGATAACCCTATTCATCAATTCCATGAAAACTAATTTCACATTCATGAGACCTCAAAGAATTACCAAATACTAGTATAGTCCCTATAAACATATGAAATATATACATGCTATAGGGTCTAATAATTACATGATTATTTCCCAAACTCAAATAAATCATTCATATGACCTTGGATCCTTGATGATGGTCAAATAGATCACTTATATGAGGAATTGGGTACTGGTTTTTACTTTCTACCTACTTTAACTAATAGTAATCCAAAAAAATCTTAAGAGTAACATCCACATTATTGGTGAATGTCAGGATTGATCACCTTATAGAAGTACAAGGTCATGTTAAAAAAATAGATTTTAGGTCCTAAAATTATCACTTGAGTTATTAAATGTCATTAAGATCCATCTTGTATAAAGGAATATATAACATTCCAAAACATAGAACAAGGTCAATAGTAAACTCTAACTATCTCTCAGAAGATAGCCTATAATATTTATCAAGAAATATGTCTCTCAAATGGTCCACCGCTAGTGGGAACTAAATTTTACTTGTTCCCTACTCATCTTGGAATGGTATAGAAATATGGGCTTACAGTCCACTTAACTAGTCATTTTTGAAGTCCATATAGAGTATCCTATATTACCCATTCTAAATTTTAAGTATAATTACCATCCTCAAGTTATCTGAAATACACATGTCGATGATAATAATATATAAGAGAGAAAAGGTATCTAACTAATATAACCTATGAATGATGTTGAAGCTAGCCATCTCAAGTAATAATATGTTTCAAAATAGAATATTCCACTAATATTGAGGTTAAACACCTTTAATTATTTGATAATTTATAATATAATTCTCATAAGATTACCAACAGTCTTCCTCCACCAAAATACTCAATTTTGAGTCAAATAATCTCTAAAATAGTCATGAATTTGATGGAATGTGAAGATCCTATATCAAATAACATAGATGATTAATTTTAGTCTACTAACACAATATCTCAATATTTAGAAGGACCAAAACTCTCCTCCTTGGGTGATGGAAAAACATTATATATATATATATATATATGGCACAATCAATATCACTAATATACAACTTGACTACCATGAGCAGGTCCACATTACTAGTGTTGTATATATGCAGTCCATCTTCCCTAACCCCGTACACCGCCCTAGCGTGTACATTTAGTGGAAATCTATATTCCTTCCCGGTGAGGATCTACAGATACCACCACTAATCATGGAGTCATTTCAGATCCTTTATCACTTTGAATTAGTGTTATGGTAATTAAAAGAATTAACAATGTAAATTTGGATACAATATCGACACTCCACTGGGTCTCTATTTCATTAGCGATTCACGTGTCCCAACATCCAACACTGATGGTATATAACACTACTAAAAGTACATATATATTGGATTCCACTTCCCTAAGGGGAAACCTAAAGGAGACACTTCTTACCAGTAGATGAACTACATAACGATCTAGGTTTTAACCAATATGGCCAACATTAGATGATTCCCACAAGTCACATTTAGAGATGAGGGAATGACTAACTATTTCTCAATATATTGTCAAACATAATACATTGACCCATGAGAATATGGAATACCCGATCCCATCCAAAAATCACATTGAATTGTTAAACTCATCACCATGTAGATCAAGAAAAACAATGCTAATGATATGTAAAATAATATGAGTAGTCCATAACGGAATATGTACCCTATTACAGGTGTATAAATTCTCTAACTCAACTAGATCTCAATGTCTATAGAATGAAATATTCCTAGAATATAGATAAGAATTACCTCTATACCATAACATGATGTTGGCCTTCCTAGGTCAAAATATTCCACCACCTATTATAATACCCTCTATGTATATATTCTAAATGCTACATTTTCATTTACTGAAGTGTATCGAGATTTTCAATTTTTGAAATCCCCACCTATATTCATGGCTTAGTATCTTGGGGAACAACTTCATCTAGAAATGTAATAGGGTGTATCTATTGTAAATATCTAGTCAATTCTATCATATTTAGTGTGTATCATTGATGTTTTTGTATATACTAAACTCAAAATAAGAAACCCTCTTGATTTTGATTGTCAATTTCTATACTATTACAAAATGGTGGTATCGTGGGTGGCACGACCAAAAGAATTAAATGTGGTTTCAGTCTCACCACTTCCAGATCAAGTTCATATCTCACCTATTATAATAATACCTAAGGTCATCAGAAAGGAATATATATATATAATTCCAGGAACAGTCTTCGAAAATATGTTTGGAAATTGAAAAATAACTCATATATGTTTGTTCTAGTTGTATTGGATGAATATGATTGGTCATTATCAACATTTCTTTTTGAGATGATCGATGATCAATATGATATTTACATGATGAGAAACATCATTATCAGCATAATTTTTGAAATGAATTTAGAAAATGTATAAAACAATAAATTCAGAGACTTGGATCATCACATATTATAAATAATTAAATTATATAATTAATGAATTTCCTTGTGAGTATAATTTCATTGTTGAGGTATATGAAAATATAACTTTGTGTTTTATAATTTAATTGTAGGAATAAATATTATATTTTCTATAGTAGTGATCCAAATGTATTCCATAAATCTCATAATGTAACCATAGGAATATCCATGTGATATCGTGGTAGATCTTATCACTAACATCATTTTATTTTATTGCCTTGTGAATCACATCGAATAGATTATATTTTATCTCTCCTACCTCATGTGTGGTTGGTGGAGAATGATTTCTCTCCATTCATGGGAGAATTCATAGAGAATATAACTCTATATGGATTCATGGGGAACCTATAAATACATTTTACACAACCAAACAAATTAATTGGATCTCTTGATAAACAACATAAACATTTTTATATAATGGTACGATTTAGAAATAAATATTTTCCCAAGTGACATTTAATATTAATTTAATACCTACAAAACACCATGTCAATAATAATAAAAATTGTTATTATTATTTTCATCATGAGATAAATAAAAGTATTAAAAAATTACATGAAATTTATACAAATAATATTCAATATTTTTTATTTATCGCCTGCTATATAAGTTATTCCCACCATTACTCCACAATATTTATTGGTCCTTGGATAATGATATTTATTTAATAAATATCACTGAATTAATAACCAATTAAGAAATAAATAATATATTCACTAAAGATAAAATGAATAATTATTAAATATTATGATCACATAATATTGTCTCAAAAAACTGGGGGAAGAATTTTGGAAACCCAGAAACAAGAATAAATATTAAAAAACACGTGCAAGTAATATTTCATTAACTTGTAAAATAACAATTAATTATATATTATTTAACTATGATTCTATAAACACTTAGTGTGTGGCCCTCTATGCTTGTTTGTTAGTGGCATTAAGTGATGAAACCTAATGTCCAAGGCTGTGATGTAGCAACAGTCTAGGGCAGTCATAGTGAACTAAGTTAATTCAATAATGAAATAATACCTCATACATACTCTCACTCTTCTGTATAATATGTGCATCACTAACTGTCTAATCAATCAGATTACAAGTTTGTACCATCAACAAATGTTCACAATGTATCTTACATTGAATTTAAAAAAAAATCTTATAGAACACCATGGTCTTGTATTTATTTATTCTATATATTTTCCATCACAATTCCTGAGATATCAGATTCTATTAAAGAACATAAGGTACAAACCCTTTCGAACATAATATATTAATTCAAAATTACACCTGACACAACAAACACCAACCTCACTGTTAGCATATATCATTATCATTTTCATCAATACATCAATTTATGCAATATACAGTAGTTATTAATAATAATATTGATTTATAAGTATCATTATATTTGTATGAATATAGGTACAACCAATAACCCATATAAATGTGTAATTTCTACCGCTAGGTATTGTTCTGATAATATGATACATTGGATTGTACCTAGAGTATACAACGTTAGTGGTTTCCTCAGAGTCCCATATGTCTCCACCATTTGTAGAGAATATCTATTGTTTCTTCTAAATGATTTTATTCATATATAGAGAATATATTTAATAATTATTTTAGGGTACTTCTGGATTCACATCAAAACGGGGAACTACTATGACCTTTCATTAAATCAACTACTCTTAGGACTTTATCACATAATATGTCAAACATAACAACCATCATGATGTCATTAGAAGTTTACAAATATTCAAAACTATCAATACATGTTATCATGGAGTACACATAAGTTGGTTCTAGGGAACCAAATCCAATACACTCTTTCATTCACAACATCCAACATATAATAACGTTCATTCTCCTAGGTCTCACGTGATACTCATGATTCTACTATGATATGAATTTATCAAAGGAGTTTACCATGTTTTCATCTGTGGGAACAATTATAACTACAACATCACCCCGCTTTTATGAATCCCTAAAGAGATTATAATTTTTGGGTATATTATTTGTTTGTTGTTGTGACATTGGATTTTTTAAAAAGGCCATAGCTGCAGAATTATCATAGTACTATGTGAGAGTGTTTTTATAGCTAGGTACATACTCATGATCCTAGGAATATTTTCATATCCCAAAATAATATTTGTATTCATCAGAAGATGCAATATAATCAGACTCTGATAGAGAATTAGAAATAATGGGATGTGTTCAAATCATCTCCCTCAGTACTCCTTTGTTGCGATACATGAAATATCTTGACTATGACATCAAATATTTTTGATCTATTTGAAAACTATTATCATCATAACTCCTGACATACAAATCCTCATCTCATTCAAACCCTAGGAAAATATCCATAGTTCATCTCACATACTTGTGGATAACCTTAACATAAGACCAATATTATTATATTGGATGTTCTTGATATCATCCTACCTACTCCATGTATAGGCAAAAAAATTTCTATTACACGAGATGGGATACATGATTCATCCTATTACTAACGATTTTGTGAACATAAACATTCACTCATTATCCTGTTGCGCATGAGGGTAAATTTTCATTGAATCATGTATACCATGTGATACTGGAAACTATCAACTGTTGTATTGTTCCATATTAAATCTTGTTAGTATCTAGTCAATGTATGTACTTTGACTTAATTTATGTTGCATCATGGATTTATCCCAAAGGATATTAATCCAGAGAATATAGGTTTCTTCACCTAAGTCCTTCATGGTGAAACACTTGTTTAATTGGTACATAACAGACATTAACCAATACTATGTTATTTCAAATAATTAATATGAACACAATACATACTACTTGGATAATGATGCCATACTCAATAAGACACATGTAAATCGTTGGATCAAAATCAATTGTAATTAAAAAAATTATTTTATAGATTTATTAAATCAATTGTTCCATTATCTTGATGTTTCCTTCAATCCATTAATTAACCTCTACAAATTGAAAATATTTTTCGCACCACATTGAGTTGAAATCCCTTCTGGTTGCATCATACAGTCATTTTCCTGAATGTTACCTTTACTGATATAAATTGTTTACATCAGTCTTCGAAATTTCAAAGTTGTGGAAAAATACTGTCACAATTATTATAATCATAGATTAAAACTAGTAAAATATTGATAACTTTTCATTATAGATAAATCCTTGATGATTTTAATCCCTTGAGGATTTTAAACCCTTTATCAACTAGACTTTTTTTATTGGTATTTACAATAGATTATGTGTCATCTTTTCCAATGAAAACCCATTTATTCCTATGAGATTTACATCAGCATGCACATTGAACAGAAGCCATTCTTAGCTCTGATATATGGAATTCATTTAAAATTTAACATCTTATTACCATCTAGTAGCTTCTAATCTCTCTATCACCTATCTGTTGGATAGAGGTTCATTATTGTCAATCAACAATGATTGACCATCATTGGTAACCAGAAAAACTTATTTTTTAGGTTCTCTAACCACACTTGTGCTCCCAATCAATACATTTTTTTCAGAACTAATTCTTCCCTGAGGGCATTAAAAATATTTCTTGGTACTAACTATTCGCTATCATGATCATCATATTATTAAATTTCAATCTTACTCTCACTATACATTACTATGATATGATACCTCTCAAGGAAGTTAACTTTTATAGTTGTAAGAACATTATTTTTTGAGGGGTTTTATAGGTACTATCTATTATTGTCCTCAGGATTCCTTATAAAAACAAACTTTGTTCCTTGAGGTGGTATGTTTTTACCTAGGAATGAATTAATAAATTACCCATGATCTCCATACATGCGTGTGTGAAAACACAAGATTCATTACACTCCATAACAAGAAGGTAATTCCTTTTTGTACATTAGTTTGTAATCTGTTTAATGTATATGGTTTAGTTTTTTATGAATATCCCTAAAAGTAAAATGGATGATCTAAAAGATCCAACATGGACCATACCATTCCTAACAATGTTTGGTTCATCCATTCACTAACATCATTCAACTATGGTTTTTAAGGTTGCGTAATTTGAGATAGGATCCCATACACACATAGAATTTCCGTAAACACATGGTTAAAATAATCACCACCTTGATCTGATGGATGATTCATTCTATTATTCCCATGTTTACTCTCTTAATCACTCTTGAATTCATTGAATTTATCAAAGGACTCAATATTATAACTCATCATGTAGACATACCCTTATCTACTCATGTCATCAGCAATAGTTAGAAATTAAGAATACCCAACAATAAAGTCTAAATGAAATGGTCAATACACATCAGTGTGTACCCATCTAGGAGTCCTTTTTTCCCATTCACCATAACCACCAAATGGAGTTTTTTTAATTATTTCATCTAAATGAGAATAAAATATTCAATTGGTTTTATAAAAAAAGAGTCTAAATAACTATCATGATAGATAATTTTCAAATGATTCCTATTTACATAACTTAAAATGGTGATTCCATAACTAAGTGTTATGTGAGTAGTGTGAACAAGATTCGTTATATATTCCCAATAATTAGTTTTATAATTTAATATAGTACTACCATTATTTAAATTATACATACAACAACATATGTTATATATATAAATGAAACAAATTTTATATCCAAATTTGAAAATTAAATCATTTGAATCAGTCATGATGTAGGAATAATGTTCATGGTAACAATAGATAAATAATAACAATCCATTAAATCCAATATCATTCGAATTTGAAACAAATGGTGGATGTCAACAATGGCTAGAGCATCCATCCTCAAATTATTGGTATCTCACAAATATACCTCTTCTCTATATGTCTTTCAAAATATACTCATTTCTTACATTGGGATACATATGGTGGAACCAATAGTTGTATCTATGAAACAATATGTAAAAATTGAAATCTTATACTCGATAAAAAACACATTTATATTCTCTTTGTTTCATTGGGGTAGTTATTCTACCAGTGGCCATGCTTTCCACCTGAAAAACAAACATCTTCCATTACCTTTTCATGCCTATGGATCGTTCTCTCATTGTAAGGATAGTGCTCAAAAACATTATAAATATTATGTGTCTTGGGACCCTTCGCCTGATTTTTCCTTTTCATATTCACTCTATGGTATATTGGTTTTTTTCCTCAGGTCCTTATCTACATTGAGAATCAATGTAAGATGTTATTAAAAATCCACTCATTATTTATCATATTATTATTAATAATAAACCTAATAATTTTCATTGGTAGTGATGAATGTATAATTATATTCCCAACTCATCTAGTAATTTAACACAAAAGATGAATCATCGTTCAACATAACTAATAATATTAACTACATGAGGCCTAGCTGGCACTGAAAATCAAAGATTAGTTATAAACAAAGAATTTAAGATCTCATATCTCCCTTATATCACCCTATCATTATAATGATCGTGAAGGTGAGACATCATGCTATATACGTCCATGTCTTCATGTTTCATTAGAAGCTAGTTTTTTATGGATGATAACCTGATATAATGAATTTTCATGGAATCATTAAAATGTTTGTTATATAAATTTAACTCTTCATCACAATCCTTTTTACTGGGTGCATTAAGAACATGTTGTTCTATCACATACAATTTCCTATCACAATAATGGATAACATGCTAGTTCCTTTTCCACTCTTGAAAATACGTGTTGTTGAGACGGTTATCTTCAACAAGTTAGGATCATAGTGACATGTTTAAATTAATTTTATTGTTATTTTTAAAAAATAAGAATGAATATTTTTAGAACTGTATCTGATAAAATTTAAACAAATTAATAAATATTATATTTATTAATATCCACATATTTTATTCAAATATAATAGCCCTTACCATTGGTATCATGATATCTTATTTCATTGACATTATAGTGGAGGGGATCTATATTACCATTCTCAATACAACAACATTAGTTGGTCGAGAAAATAAAATAGTTTTTGGAATTCATTCCATATTACATCTAGATTAACTAACATATCAATATTTTGTTGATTGGAATCCCAGATCCTTAAATCCGTAAAATTGAATTTCCTCAACCCTTTCATCTCAATTATACCATGTCCTCCTTTGGTAGCCAACCCATGATGTGTGTTAGGTTAATTCCACCCAAAACTGCATGTTAGAATCCCCTGATAATACAAAGCACCACAACATTGGATGTTCAAGAACATTGAACCATGGATATATTTTATCTGAGGTAGGGAATGGTTATACTAGCCTAATATATATTATTGTTGAGTTCTTTCCTTTTAAGCATAAATTTAGATTTATTATCATTATTAAATTATGAGTACTATTATGTGGATTTAATGATGTTATCAACCATGACATAGATAATATTTATACATATGCAAGTTTATTTTAGTAAAATCCCGCATTTTAGACAATCAATTAAATCATGTGATCATAAAATAACATCCAGAATGAAATAAATGTAAAAATTTATATAAATAAAAAATAAAGTGGTATGGATGTGATCATTTACTAATGGTTAATTTATATAGAGAATGATAATCTGACCTTGAATCTGGGGGAAAACAACATAAACCATTTAATGTTTTTGTTGAAGTTCTCCTCATATCCCCATATGTTTCTATCTTTGATTGGTTTCTCCTCAACTCCAAACATGATCCAACTATTCTAGCATATGAGCTCCATCCATTTCATATTTTTTTACTGAAATAGTTGTCACAGGAAGTGGTTTAAATAAACTAAATCATGATCACACAAGACATTTTAAAATGAAATAAGAGACAAACTATATGCCAACAATTTAATTTAATAATAAATTAAATTAAACCAATCACATATGAAGGACTAGGTTGATTCTCATGATTTCCCATTTCAGTAAAAAAATTATATATTTTATTGAAATATTCATTCAATTACATTTTTTCAAATTTAAGATAAATTGTGAAAAAAAATTATTTATCGTCTTTAATTAATAAATTATTTTATATTAATTATAATATGAATTTACTTAATATTATCATCTATAATATTTATAGAAATTAAATAAACTAATTTTAAATATACTATTTATATAAATTTACCTTGGAGGCATCACGAGGAATACTCATCCAAATCGACCTAACATGTATTATACTCTTGTATGGTTTACTCATACGATATATGGAATACAAAACTTATTACATACATTAATGATGTTTAAAATCAACTTAATTATTACATTGGTTACATGACTTGTCTATATCATGTTGTTCTTCAATGAAAATATTGTAATAACTATACTACGACTCATATATTATATGGAAATTATAACATTACATAGAAAATAATTATATATATACCTATACATAAAAACCCATCACATAGAATGTCCTATAAACTTAATTACCAATCAATAGTACATGCAGACAAGGTTTTCATAGTATAATTAAATAATTTTATTTTTTTAAATTTGGAAAAAGTTTTTGAAATATACATTGGAGCTTCACAGTGTGTATGTTTTTTCATTGTTTATCAATGGAACATTCCTTGGGGCTCAACATGTATTCCTTCACAAGAAGAGATTGTATTATATGGAATGTACTTGAGATACACATCATGTGGTATCCATGATACATGGTCACAAGTTAGTTCTGTCATGTATTAATATACATGGCCCTTATGTGGCTAAATGACTACACACCATGAACGGAAGATAAAAAACATGTATTTCAGTTGATGTTATACCAAACTGGACATGTTAACACACATTGTACAATTAAATGAATCATGTATAATAAATTCATGCACCTTTAATTAACTCAATATTAATTCATGGTTTATTGACCACTATTACATGGTGTGTACCTCTAGGTTACACGGTCGGTACTATTGTGTTATCCAGCCATATTCCTTGGCCCATATGGATGTTAACTTATATTTTATTTATTTCATAAATTAACCGATTTGATTATATGTATAAAAAATTAAAGGGGAATAATAAAATCTACTAATTAAAATTTTATAACAAATATACATGAATTGAAATAAAAATAGAAAATTCATAAATAAATAAATAATCATTAAATAATAACAAATAATTAAATTAATGACTTGATACAACCTTTTGCTTTTGGTTGTAGAGGATGTGTGTGATGGGTCATGAAAACTTTTATTTTTTTTGTGATTGATGACTATTTCTAGATTTACATGACGATAAACTTCAGGATCAGACGAATTGAATCAAATAAAATAAAGAATTGATAAAATACTGGAAACAAAGTGCATGATAATTATATGTAATTTATAAATAATTTAATCAATAATTTAATTACCTTGAGAAAATTATCTCATTATTGACGGATATGAAAAAAAATATATGTTTTATAGTTGTTGTGTTGTAGGAATCATGAAAAAATACTAATTAACGATTGTCCAAAAATGTTCCAAAAATATCTAATCATCGATGTATTAATTTATGGGTGCTAGCACAAAATATCATATCACTTTAATAATTCACCTTTCATCACATTGAAAATCACATTCCAATTATTTTCTATGATCTCTATTGACATGCCAGTAGGAGGTGGAGGAAAATTTCTATTCATTTTGGGATAGTTTTTATAGATGAAAACATGAGGATTCTCGGAACTTTTTGTGAACAACCAAAGAACTGAATTTGATCTCCATGAAAAATAATATGATTGGGTTTCTACACTTTTAGGGTATACAAATAATTATTTTCACATGATCCCTTTAATATTTATTTAATCTGTATAGAACCCCATATCAATAATAATAATAATAATACTTCTCGACCCGCACTGATCTTTCTAAATAAATAATAAAATATTATTTATTCAAATAATATTCAATATATATTATTTTTCACCACACCCATAAAATTTGATCCCCATTATTACACAATATTTATCAAGCCATTAAATATTACTACTTATTTAATAAATAAACATCACTAAATTATTTGATTATAAATTAAGAATATTATGTTGACTATATAGCCAATAAATATTTATTTAAAACTCCACTCACATAATATTATTTTTAATATCTGGTGAAAAAATATATGAGAGCAAGAAAACAATAATATTTATTAAAGTATGTGTAAGAACAATATTTACACAACTAGTGAAATAATAAATAATAATATATTATTTAACTGAGAATTTGGATACACTTATTTTTTGACACTATTGGCCTAGTTCTTAGTTGAATTAGGAAGGGCATCCAAATTCCCAAAGTTATAGTCTCTAAAAATTCCAAGGCACCATTATGGAAAGTGTTTAATGACTTAATTACATAATACCATATAAAAATGGTCATTGAGTAATATAATACCTTTTTCATAATATCTATAATCAAGGAGGTTGAATGCTTGTGATGTCAACCTCTCTGGTTGATGTTTCTTTCATGAAATTTAAGAAATCAAACATTCCAACAAAAAACTGGAAATGGATTTATTTATGCTATAAAATTTCAATCAATGGGCTTGAGATATCAGATTATATGGAAGAATAGAATTGAAAAATCATTTATCATATTATTCATTAATTCAAAATTACTCATAATGCACCAAACGTATCTTACCACGCCGCAATCCAATGACATCAAGGTTTTCATCACTACATAAATGTATGCCACTTTCAAAACTCATTAATAATAACATTAATGTATAAGGATAAATTTACACAACTGAAGAAATGAACATTCAATTACACATATAAATTTGGATTTCCTATTGGAAGCACTTTTTCTCATAGTATCATACAGTAGATATTACCAAGAGTCTACACCATGAGAAGATGCCTAGAATGCCAATGAGTCTCCAGCCTTGATATCTAGTGTAGTGTATTTTCCACAAATTATTTCATATAGCAATAGAATATATATTTATAAATTCCATAATAGAGCTTTTGGGTTCCTATCATAGCAGGGATGTGCAATGACATTTCAGTTTCATAGCTTTTCTTAGTACATTATCACATATTATGTACCGAAAAAGAAAAAACATGATGTGATAAGATATTTATTAATAATCAAAAATATGAATAAATAATATAATAAAGTATTCCTGAGATGATTTTAGGGAACCAACTTCAACAAGATTCACAAGAGACACTCCAAAAAACCCACTAACACTGTCAAGAAAAGGTCATGTTTTCACATTTCACAATAGGGGACCTATTATACATAGATTATAATAAAAAATATATAGTAAATCATCATTCAAATTTAAAATGTAATCCTCATTTAAGGTTAACAATTTCCATTATATGTCAGTATTCGTAAACCATTTCCTTGGAAATACTCATCCAACTCTAAAAACATCCTCCTAAGATGGAATGTCTCTAAACATATTCCATAATATATATGTGTGTGTATGTGTGTGTGTGTGTGTTTGTGTGTGTGTATGTGACTATGTGTGTGTGTATGTGTGTATCTGTGTGTGTGTGTGTGTGTTTGATAAGTACAAACAAGGACCCGAGTGTCCCAACCCATCCCTCGAGGCCCGTGTTGTAACTACACCAAGCCCGCATTCCATAGGCCAGGGGCTGGAAACTAGCACCAAAGGCGCAAATCCCTATAACTGGGAAGGAATTGGCTTTATAAAATGTAAACACACAAAACCAGAGAACATGCAGAAGAAAAAACTATGTAAAGCATTATAACAAGTGTGCTGAAAGTACAAAGGGGCCGAAAATACAAGCCCAAAAGAAAGGTACAACTACAACTAAACAAAAAGTACAACTGAAAAGACAACTGTGGAATGGTGAAGTAGCTCCTGGATCATCATTCGGGATCCTACATGTAGGGTACGTACAGACGTCCTCCTCAGCACTCTACGTCTATCGGTCTTCTCCGTGTACCGTCACACCGAGTGTCCACCTCCGGGTACCATCCATTCCTCGTACACTCTACCTCGGTTAGCTCTGTATGTCGTCTGTATCCAACAAAACGAGGTTCGGGCATAGCCCATTCTGGGGTGAGTGTAATGATACTCATTAGGGACCCTGAGACCCTCACGATCTCACAAAATCCAATAAGGATAAACCAAAATGAAAGATCTCAACAGATAACCTTTACATAGATATATGGCCATACATATACCTAAGTTGTCATGTAACCCATATCAATCATGAGGAAAACATAATGGTCATCGACTCATCTCAAAACTGGATTTTTATTCTTGATGTCGAAAACACGGCTGATGGAGAACTCCTCCACTTTCAATCACAGTAGTCCTGTCACAACTCCGAGGGGCTACTCACAAACCATAGACTTCTGAGGTACTCCTCCTCTGCCGAGTAATGCGGGTCTGTCACCCCAACACTGTAGTGATCCCCACCATGGGTCTGCCGCCCCAACAGAGTAGCACTCCCCCTAGAAGCCTACAGAGGTACTCCTCCTGTCAAGTACCGCAGGTCTGCCACCCCAACACAGTAGCACTCCTTCGCCATGGGTCTGCCACCCCAACATAGTAGTGCTCCCCACTAGGATAGTCAAGTCACTCCGATACGAATCAGACAAGTAGTCATCAGGTCTCAGCCAACTAAAAGGTCTTCGTACTATGTACGCTCATCTCCAGGAGGATCCTCTCCACAAGCTACTGGAAGATACTTCAAGTTTCACATAATCTCACACAGAAGTTATCTCAAAGATCCATGACAACATAGGGACCTCAACGCAACAGACGACGCGTCAATCGGATGCCCGGTCTATGAGTTGTTAGAAATTCCGTTCCAAAGGCCCGGTTGGTTTTGTGTATGAACCAACCTGACCATGTCGCCATTGTACCTAGAACATGCATGGGGTATACTCAATGGAACTGTTTCTCAATGAGATTACCAATTCCGCCGACGGTTCGTCAAACTAACATCTGGTCGGAGAGTTAGTGGATTTTCCGTTCCAGGGGCCCGGTTGGTTTGTAAGCTAAAACCAACCCGGCCATACTCCAACTGCATCCAAACCTCAATTGGAGTATGCCAAATTAACTTTCTCATCATATGGAATCCAACGCGATTGACTGCACGTCAATCGGACGTCCGGTCCTTATGTTATATGTGTTTCCGCTCCGAGGGCCGAATTGGTTTTGGGTTCGAACCAACACAGCTATACGCAAACATTTCCGAAAACATGATTGTAATATACTGAAATGATTTTATCGATCCAAATAGTCCTACGCAACTGACAGTGCATCGATCAGAGGTCTGTAGCTCATGTTATGAGTGTTTGAACGAATCTGATCCGAAAAGGCCGGTCCGACCGGGCCGAACCCGCCCTGGGTCGGCCCGAACCAGGTCGACCCAACCCCGTTCCAGGTCCGGCTAGGCTGGAGTGGCCCGGCCCGCGACGTGGCCCAGACCTCCCCAGCTGGCGTGGCAAAGTGCCGCACCTCCCCATTATCCGGAACTACAAATCAATTCCGGTTCATTCCGTAGTCATGCTGGTCTTCTCTGGTACCATGCCATCACCGCTGGACACCGGCACCGCCGTGCCTACGGGGCGCACCTGCGCCCCCTTCCGCTGACCACCGGACACGCTCTGGTGGTCCTATTCGCCCACCGACTGCGCCTGCGGCTCTCCCGGTACCTTCTCTTCACTGCAACGGCTTCTAATCACCATTGTGGTCCTGTTTCGTCATCGCCAGTCTACCCGTGCACATACGAACAACCTGCGGAGGGTAATCGGGCCGTGTTTTCTCAGCCCACACCCTCCACATTAGGCGCTATCAATTGGTCAAAGATAAACATGGTTTCACATAGAACGAATAAAAATTTTATTCAAATAAAATTGAATCAATCCATTCTAAAATTCCCCTGCATATAATTATTCACAATCCACAATAGAAAATGTCTTCGGATCAAGTTGATAATGAGATGATCCAAGTTCTTTGTTTTAGAAGGGAATAACATGGGAATATAAATATACTCAAATTAAACCCCTTCCTTGATTATGATGTTGCACATCGTCGAGCCGCGGAGAGTTACAAGGGTTGCGATAGAACTGGGTCACGTAAGAATTGTATCGATCCCATCGACAACGGAGGAAGAAAGAAGGTGGTCGTAGGCAACGTTCCCCCGTAGTGGTGTCTTCTCCCTTGATGCGGAGGGAGAGAAGAGTAGATGGTCGTTCTTCATCGAGAGAGAATTTTCTTCGTCATTGGAGGAAAGCACTCTTCCTAACACATCAAGGATTTTCCCAGCACAAGATTTTCCAACCAAAATTAAAATAAGGCTTTCCCTTATTTTAATAAACATGCCAAGCATTCAAATTAATTAAAATAATAATAATTAATTAATTGAAGAGTTATTTAATTAATTGAGATGGGTTGGAAAATTAATTGGAGTGAGGGTGATGGAAGGTGGAGAGGCTTCACCCAATTAAATATGGGAGTTGTCAACAAAATTAATGCAAGGGAGTTAAAGGAGGGGTTTCAAGGGATATGAATGGTTGGGGTTCATGTTGGACCAACATTACAAATATCCACACATGGGAAGTTTTGTAGTGGGGAGTTCCACCCATAACTCCGCTTTGTAGGATATAACTACCAAAGATATAATAAAATTGTGTATTACCAATTATATTTCTTTTAATCTAAATCCACAATTATTTACTTCTAACCCACATAAAACGCAACTGCGGTAAAGGTCCCATTAAGAAATTATCGATGCTGTGAGTTCATCGGTGCCCTAGGATTTCAATTCCGAGCACCGGTTCAAAAGATAAAAAACATGCTCGTTCGTTCAATGAACCTACCCAAACAAAACATCATAAATTGATTTCGGGCATATCGGGCCTCGGAATCATATGTCGTCAGAATCCGTGCTATCGTAAAATTCCAAATAAACTATGAAAAAAATTTCCTTTAAATTTCTGGATCTTTACATTACTCCCACCTTAGGTATTTACGTCTCCGTAAAGCTACAACACATTTAAGAGGAACAAAAGGGGTACTGAGCACGCATCTGAGCCTCTTGCTCCCATGTGCTCCGCTGGAAGTTCTTGTGCTACAGCGAATGCGCCCCAGAGGAATCGATTGTCCTCTTAGGACCCACTCATGTCGATTCTAAATCTCTACTAGAACCTCCTCGAATGTCTCCATGTGGTTGATGATGACAGATAGGTCATGCACGCATCTCCTCGCTAAGATACATGGATGAAATCGTGCAACCTGTGCAACTGATGTGGAAGGTCTAGGCGGTGAGCCACCTCGCCTACTCTACCGAGGACCTGGTAAGGTATGAAGAATTATGGATATAACTTTCTTCCCTTGACAAATCACCGTAGACCTCATCGAATTAAGACCCATAAGAAAACGTGATCGCCATCCTCGAACTCCAGTGGTCTATGTCTCCTATCATCATAGGTATTCTGTCTGCTCTTTGAAGTCTTCATATGCTCCTGGATGATCTGTACCTTCTCTGGTTTCATCAATATGGGAGAACTTCCCAACCACTTCCTCAACTCCTGAAATGCTTTGTTTACATCTCTTGGACCACATGAAGGGTTGCGCCTTATTCGTAAATGCTAAATGTGGGGAAACAACTCTGGAGAAGTGTGGAACCAATCTATGTCTGGACAACTCTTGAGTGATCGACTTCACCCACTTATGCATGATTCCATACTGTGATTCCTGCTGTTTTCTTTTTGCCAACCAAGGAAAACCCATCCAAACATTGTAGGTAATACACAAACTTTTTCCCTAATACAGTTAATCTATGTATGAACTGTGTTTGCATAGTCCGTACCCAAACTAACATCGTAAGTCCTTGACACTGCCACCAAGAGGATCCAACCAAAACTCTCACCTCATGGGTCAGATCAAACCATCGGCGTATGTGTGATTATCTAGTCCCCTCCCAACGGTATCTCCAGACATGAGGGTTAAGTCAATTGCATGACCAAAATCTCTAGGTCTGGGACAAGATTCGTGGAAGGAAGGAATGTTTCGTATCAATGTCTGTTGTTACATCAGCTAGTAGCAGACACAAAATGTACCTCTAATCATTCCTAGAGCCCTTAGGTCACACTCCTTGACCGCATGTAGCTACTCTCTTCCCATTCTCTTCAGCTCCCTGAGCCTGGCGGGGTCAAAAAAGGCGGGAGGTTGAGACATGTCGAAATGTAGACCCCCAAATGATGGTCTCCTTGCAAGGATTCCACATCTGCTGTTCTGTTGATTAATCTATCCTTAACTCTTCGTCTTTTTGAAATATTTTATGAGACCAAGTCTCGGAGACTTGTGCCAATTCCCTGCTTTCCCACTCCTAACATTCTTTTATTGTATCGATTCTGCAAAAGGACATTCGACCACAAAGGTTCTCTCTAGAACCCAAACATAACTAGGCATGCATAGTGGAAAAGTGTTGGATCGAATGTCCTTTAAAATCACTTCATTCGGTAGTCTGAACCCCAATGCACTAATCATATCATAGTCATCAAGTACCAAGAATGATCGTTACGCCTCGATGAATAATTAACCACCGACACGTCATCCTGCCGAAGCTGTATAAGATCTAGAAAACTCACAACCACCTCCTCATGCCAGTCCTCAGCCATAGGTGAGTAGGGATCATCTCGGATCCTGAGGGGTATCTAATTCTAAAACACGTGTAAGGAACTATGACTTCATGTGTAATCTACTGGTACTGCCAATTGTAACTGCTGACCAATAGGTTGTGATAATGTTGGAACACTACCCGAATGTACTATCTCAGGAATTGGTCCACATACCGTAGCCTCATCAATACATGGACCAAACTCATGGGCACTCACTAGGAAACACTAGTAGCTAAGATCACCATATTCTCTAATATTTTCTAATATATGTCTACAATTCTATCAATTGACACCATCTAGTCCACTACTGCCTGGGAATTTGACTCGCCTCGTAACCTCATAGGCTTCTACTACTGGAACTCGTTCAACGCACTCGGTGAGCGTGCACCGTCCGCTTGTATGTCCGGTGGCATCTACTACCCAATGGGTGTTGGTGATGTAGTTACACCACCCAAACGTAACAACATAGCAAGAGGGCCCTACACGAGAGCCATATCACTCGATGGGTCGTCATCAGGTACATTCTCGGAACTCGAACTGAATGTCTGCGCAGAGGCATTCTGAACAGATGCGACACAGTCAAATGATTTAAACCTGGTGAGCTGACCTGGTTGATCTATTTTAAAGAAAAATTTTGAAAATTGACACACAATAAGTGTTTTCGTGCACTGATTCATAAATTAGTAGTCAGGGTCCTGGTGTATGGATACGTCGGCCGTTGCACCAACACTAGACTCCTTTAACTAAAAAACACACTCGGTATGCTTAACACTATTTATTCACATAAATGAAAATATCAGAGACCTATGTTATTCAATAGAACTGACTCCTCTGATACAAATTTGTCAAGACCTGTTCCCCTGGGCCCGTGTCGTAACTACCCCAAACCCGCCTTCCGTATGCCAGGGGCTGGCGACTAGCACCAAAGGCGTAAATCCCTATAACTGGGAAGGCATTGCATTTATAAAACGGTAAATCACACAACCAGAAAACAAGTACAAGGAAAAACTAATTAAAGAAGTATAAAAAGTGTGCTGAAAGTTGAATGGGGCTGGAAATACAATCCCAAAAGAATGTTACAACTACAACTGAAGGAAAAGTACAACTAGAAAGACAACAGTTGGATGGAGAAGAAGATCCTGGATCGTCCACTAGGTTCCTACCTGAAAGGTAGGTACATACGTCCTCCTCAGCACTCCGCGTCTATCGGTCTGCTCTGTGTGCTGTCAAGATGAGTGTCCACCTCTAGGTACCGTCTAGTCCTCGTACACTCTACCTCATTCAGCATTGTCCGTCGTCTACATCCAACACAATGAGGTGTGGGCATAGCCCGTGCAGGGGTGAGTATAACGATACTCAGTAGGGACCCCGAGACCCTGAAGGTCTCACAAAATCCATCAAGGATAAACCACAAATAAAGATCTCAACAGATAATCTTTACATACATATATGCCCATACATATACCTATGTTATCAAGTAACACATCTCAATCATGGGGAAAACACAAAGGACATTGACTTAGCTCAAACCAGGATTATTATTCATGATGTTGAAAACACGGCTGCTGGAGAACTCCACCTTGGTCGATCGTAGTAGTCTTGTCATGAAACTGAGATGCTACTCACTAACCATAGACTGCTGAGGTACTCCTCCTATGTTGAGTACCGCAGGTCTATCGCCCTAACACAGTAGTAACCCCCGCCATGGACCTGCTACCCTAACACAATAGTGCCCCCCCTAATAGCCTATAGAGGTAATCATCCTATCAAGTACCTTGGGTCTAAAACCCCAAAAAAGTAGTGCTCCTCCGCCATGGGTCTGACACCCCAACATAGTAGTGCTCCCCACTGGGCTAGTCAAGTCACTCTGATACGAATCGGACAATCAGTCATCAGGTCTCAGCCAACTACAAGGTTTTCGTACTTTGTACACTCGTATCTGAGAGGATCCACTCCATGAGTTACTAGTCGATACTCCAAGAGTCCCATAATCTCTTTTGGTGGTTATCTCAATGATCCTTCATAGTATAGGGATATTAACGCAATAGACGGCGCGTCAATCAGACTCCCGGTCTCTGAGTTATTAGCATTTTCATTCCAGGGGCCTAGTGGGTTTCTTGTATGAACCAATCCCACCATATCTCAAATGTACCACGAAAGATCATGGGGTATACTCAAAAGAATCATTTCTAAATGAGATTACCAAAGTTTCTGACGGTTTGTTAAACGGACGTCCAGTCTGAGAGTTATTGTTTTTTCCGTTCTAGGGTCCCTGTTGGTTTGTAAGCTAAAACCAACCCAGACGTACACCAACTACATCCAAACCTCATGTGGAGAAATCAAAAATAACAGTCTAATCAAAAGGAATCAAACGTGATTGACGGCACGTCAATCGGACATCTGGTCCTTATGTTATAAGGGTTTCTGCTCTGATGGCCAGGTTGGTTTCGGGTTCGAACCAACCCGGATGTACCGAAACGTCACCGAAATATTGAGTGTAATATACTGAAACGACTGTATCAATCCATGTAATCCTACAAAATGGATGGTGAATCGATCGGAGGTTCGTCACTCATGTTATGAAAGTTTGAATGAATCTGATCCAAAAAGTGGGGTTGGGGCCCAGACCGACCGGACCCAACCCGCCCTGGGTCTGCCCGAACCAGGATGACCCTACCCAGGTCCGGGTCTGGACCGGCCCTGCTGGAATAGCCTGGCCCGCAGGGGGCGCGAACCAACCCGGTGGGGCGCGGTCCTGCCCAGTAGGGCACGGTCGGGCCCACAGCCGGCCACGGCTCGGCTAGCCCGGCCGAGCGGGGGGCGCGGCCTCCCCAGCTGGTGCAGCTTAATGCCATGCCTTCCCATTATCCGGAACAGAAAAGCCGTTCTGGTTCATTCTGCCACCACGAATCAACCTTGGCGGTCAGATCCAGCGGCACAACGGCATTGCCGGACGTCGGTGCGGTATGCCGGAGCCACATTCCGCGGACCACCGGACAGGCTCCGGTGGTCGGATTCAACCACAGTCTGCGCCTGTAGTTCTCACTGGACTTGCTCTTCACTGCGACGACTTCAAATCGCTATTGTGGTCCTGTTTCGTCATCGCCTGTCAACCTGTGGACAAATGAAACAACCAACGGAGGGTCATCAGGCCGTGTTTGTTCGGTGCGCGCCCTCCGCGTTAGGCATCATCAATTGGTCAAATATAATCATGATTTCATCTAGAACGAATAAAAATTTTATTCAAATAAATTTAAAACAATCCATTCTACAATTCCCTAACAAATAACTATTTCCAACCCGCAAAAGAAAACATCCACGGATCAACTTGATAATGAGTTTATCCGCGTTCTTTTTTTTATAATGGAAGAACATGGGAATATAAACATACTCAAATTAAACCCCTACCATTACTTTGATGTTTCACGTCTTCGAGCCACGGAAAGTGGTAACTGTTGCGATAGAATGGCGTCACGGAAGAATGGTGTTGATCCCGTCGAAAACAGAGGAAGAAATAATGTTGTCATTGGAAACGTTCCCCCAATGCAGTGTCTTCACCCTTGACGTGGAAGGAGAGAAGAGTAGATTTTCATTCTTCGTCGAGAGATAATGTACTTCATTGTTAGAGGAAAGATCACTTTCTAACACTTCAAGGATTTTCCCAGCACTTGATTTTCCAAATAGAATTAAAATTTGGCATTCCCTTATTTTAATAAACTTACAAAAAATTCAAATTAATTCAAAAACTCTTTAATTAATTAATTAAAGAGTTATATAATTATTTGAGATGGGTTAGAAAATTAATTGGAGTTAGGGAGATGGAAGGTGGAGAGGCCTCAACCAATTAAATGATGTAGTTGTCAATGAAATTAATGCAAGGGAGTTAAAGGGGGGTTTAAAGGGAGATGAAAGGTTGGGGCTTGTGTGGGACCCAACTTACAAATATCCACAGATGGGATGTTAGGTAGTTTTGAGTTCCACCCTTAACGCCCATTTGTAGGATATACCTACCTATGATATAATAAAATTGTGTACTACCAATTTTGTTTCTTATATTCTAAATCCCCAATTATTAAAATTAAACCCGCATAAACCGCAACTATAGTAATGGCCCCCTTAAGAAATTATCGGTGTTGTGAGTTCATCGGTGCCCTTATATTTCAATTCCGAGCACCGGTTCAAAAGATAGAAAATCCCGCACATTCGTTCACTGAAAGTATCCAAACAAAACTTCAGAAATTGATTCCGGGCACACCATGCCTCAGAATCAAGTGCCTTCTAGGACTGCATACTCGTAAAATTCCCAAGAAATTAAGAGAAAAACTTCCATGAAAGTTCCAGGTCTTTACAATGGGTCATATGAACAAGTCATCTATTCATAGAATCACAATGAAAAATACAGGACCTTAAAAGGATATACCAACTCACAGCTATCAGTGGTCCCATTGGAAATAAGGTTCTGAGTGTAATCCCATGGTGTACCCAAAAAATTTCTCTCCTACAATATTAATTATCTAAAAACCTACAAATATGTATTAGGTATCCTTGGGCTATCCCTGATTGGAGGCCTAGTAGATAATATGAGGATGTCTACATCCTTAAAACATCAAGACATATCCAATGAGAGAATCCAAGTCATCCAAATTTTATGTGAAATTAACGAATGATGAATTTGAACCAAATTTAATTAGAAATTATTTTGTGACGTAGACTAAGAAAAATATGGTTGTCAACACATGAAAAAAAACATCCATGATTCATGTGGTGTCCTCTAAGTTGTTAGAACAAGCGTAGTTTGTGAATCCAAAACATTCCCAAGGTAGACCATCATAGTATAACATTCAAGGGTCATAATACGATATGGTCATACTAAAAATTTATCAATGACTATGTCATAAATTTTTACCATTTTAAATTTTATTTAATACCATTAATCATCAAATTAGTCGATAATTCATACGTTCAAGTTACATGGTCTCTCTATTCACATTTCAATTTCGTAATCAAGTGATTTTAATAATTATTCAAGTAAAACACACCATATGAAGTATTTTTTCACATAAAAATGTTATATCAAGTGAATATAATATATATTACCAATGGGTGGTTTGAGTGGAGGTCACCACCTCTGAAAATATCATGGGTCCATGAGAGTATCCCATGAAGATCTATACATTTAATGAGAAATATTTAAAATGTTTGATGTGAAGTGTTGAAAGTATGGAACATGACACAAAAACCCATTTTATATATATCAAATGTTTTAGGGAAAAATAATTCCCACATACATCAAGCCAAATATGACACCCCATCCAATATCAAATACGAATTCAATCTAGAATGGGATGAATATACGAAAATTGGGAAATACCAAAAAAAAATATGGTAAATGAGATCAGATGAAAAAACATTTATTATTCTAAGAGAAATAGAGAAAGGAATCCATATTAATGGAGTAATAACTATGAGTAATATTATTTAATGATCAATATTAAAATCCAAGCTCTGACAGGGTAGATCTCTCAAATCCTAGGGTATATAAATGGGGGAGCTCACCCTTGTGTCGTCTGCAACATCAAAGGAGATATATAAGATGATTTTATATTTAAGATTTGAAAGAATTTTAATTTCAATTTTTTATGGATTACATAGTTCATACACCCATTTAAAATAACTGTGCACTATCAATGTGTTAGACACAATCTTTGAACCCATGCCTTGCACTGTCTAGGAACACTATTAGACAAACTTTGTGCAGACCTTGTGTAGCTACAATCCAAGAAAACACCCCTTCCATGGTTTTGGTGGAAAGTAATATAAATAGTGAAAAACCCATTCAATTATCCACTACAATTTATTTTAGGCTTTGTATGGGTTTGAAACATCTATTTCATGGTCAAAAAACCCTTCATCTTACTTTTATGGGTTGCATGTTTGATCCACATAGTTTCTACCAACCATGTGCCAGATATGGGCCACACTAGGTTCCTCAAAAAAAGTATAAAACTTTGAGTAAATTAAAAATATACTCTCTCAAATCCATACAACAACATTTATGCATATTTTATGAGATAATATGAAATCTTTAGACTAAAATTTAATGGTTTGGAACCTCATTTAATATCTGGATCATAGAAATGCCACTCATATGTTTTTATAATTTATTTTGATTTCCTTCTTTATCACCTTCATGTTTTAGATCAGCTCTATAATTTTATTTAATTAATAACATTGTATTTATTTCAATATCACCACTATATTATTATTTTATAATTTTAGAATTAGTTGGCACCAAATCAGTTATTTTCACAACTAGTTAAAAAATTAATTTAGATTATATAACATAGAATCAAAAACATTAAATTATAAGGTAACTTTTAATATATAGAAAAATAGAAATGAAGATATTTAACATGTTCATTGAACTATTTTTTTATATTCATTAGTTATTGGGACCCTCTATCAAGCTTCCAAATCCCGTATGTATGTAGTCATCAATATACAAATACATTACACACATTTGGACCACTGTGAAATGATTGTGACATCCCAATTAAAGGGGAAAACATAATGTATTTTTCATTTGGCCTTGTGTTTTTTAGTACCAAATAAATCAACTAAACAAGTTGTTTTATTTTTGGATAGAGAGAATATTATAATTGTAATTAATGTGTTTTAAATATACATATTACATTTATTTAACCTTCCATACAAAAATAATCATTTTCATCAATTTTAACTGAAGAATGTTTTTCAAAAAATTTGAATCAAAATTTTTGTACTTGAATTGTAATATAATCAAAATCCGAAATTTTGTTAATAACACAATTGGATGACATATTAATGTAAATTGGATTTCTATGCCTGGTACAAGATACATGAATCAATTCCACCATAGTAGTAACACTACATTTTTTCATCAAAAATATTTAATCGCATTCCATTATATAGAACATACCATCATTAATAACCCAAGAATTTTAAGATAATACATGTTCAGTTGATCCTCATCCAAGCCATCAAATTCATTCCAATATTGAATTCCAGTATGAAAATTACTCTTCAATATTATAGTATCAATCCTTATTATAAACTATTGATTATGATTTTTTTGAACAATGGCTATTTATAATTATTTTATTTATAGAATTAGTTTTTATAAATATGACTAAAAAATGATAATGTACATATAAAGTTGAATTGTTGGCCTCAACCAGTAGATTGTTGAATATCATTTTTTTGATATTGGGAGGAAGGTATAGTAATTGGGGATCACCCCTGATGAAGCCAAATAAGAGCTTTATCACGTGATTATTGAATGAAATAACCTAAGGGAGAAGCATAAATTATTGTAGATCACCACTAAGTCAATGTTTGATGAGCCTCCCCCTAATACTACCACTATCCCACAACTTACACGTAGGCCTTATGCTGGTGTAATACAGGATTATGTATATATATATATATATTGTAGTATCATAGATGTTTAATTCCATTTGTACAAATGAGATAATTGTATCATTAAATTGAATTTATATTATTTTATTTAATAAAATTCACGTGAAAATAAGATGAAATATATAAACATATTTTTTGAAACAAAAAATAATAATAATATTTTCAATAAAAATATAATATATTAACAAACACAATAATTATAAATAAAATTAATATTAATTACATATCCTTTTAAAACAATATTTATTTTAAAATAAATTATAATATATTTTAAAATTTCATAGAATTTTTTTCTAATTGTTAGAATGTTTATTCTGTTGTAAAAACTATAACGTATCAATAAATAAGTATTTTTCATTTAAAAGTAATAATTATCAAATTTAGGAAATTATTTCGCTAAAAAAATTCCAATTTTTAAATTATATTGCTGTTATTATGTTAGATTGAAATTTTGTGAATTTTTTAAATCATTTTATTTTACATTTAACAGAAAAAATATAGTTTTTTGTTTTTTTAATGTTTTAGGACTTCATTAGTTTGTTATAATTTATAAAACTAAATCCATGGCCACAAATAAATTATAATTATATAGTTCATTGTTTTAATGAATTTCAATCAGTTTCCCAAGCATTATTTTCTATAAAATGTCTAAAATTGAAATTATATTTTTAAAAATTACATTTTTAGGAATGTTTGATTTTCGAGGACTAAAGTAATATTAAACATGGATGTAATTTATAATATAATAAAATATTATAAAAGATGACTTAATTATTTAAAACCATGTTCCAAGGCATTGGGTAATCCAATTTTGTTTTTAATTTTTTCGATTATATAATTCTAAGGCCTTGATTTTTATATTTTTAAACAATTCCTCATGTTTACTATAAATACCCACTCATACTCCATCTCCTCTCCAATCCAAATCCTTTAGGAATGAAATAATTATCATTTCATCTCTCTTTCTTCTATTTGTGGTGTCTCCATGTTATAAAGTATTCTCCCTCCATGATTTCTATATTTTCTTACAAATTTAAAGGAACTCATATGTTTATCACTTTCATTAAGTACATAATTTTTTGTATGTCTTCAAAATGTGGGATTAAATTGTTTTCATTTAGAACCATCAATGTTTTGGTTTGATTTGTTTTCAATATATCAATATGTATTTCAAGTAAATGTAACATAATAATGATGGAAATTTTTTGGAGAAGAGAATGTTCCTTAACAATGTTTCTTTGGGAAGTGGAATAAGGTAGTTTCTCATAGAAGATGCATTATTATTCATTATAGATTAGTATAATAAAGAAAGATCCATTAAAAAAAATAATATTATGATATTTTATTCATTTAATGTTCCAAAATACCATGAAGAATTCATTTTCCATGAACACATCAGGTATTTCAGATGATTATTATCGGATGAACATTTGTGAAGAGGATTTCACAAGGCCATCAGATGTACAAAGGATAAATAATGCATAAAAACATTTGGGAGCAGGTAAAATGAACAAGGAATATGTTTATGACTAACATTCAAGCTACAATAAATTATTCAAAATATGAATACAATGTTTCATTACATGAATATGAAAACCAATGTCATCAGTAAAAGATGACAAGATAGAGTTTCTATTATTTTGTTTTTATTGATTGGAATGACGATAAATATATAAAAATTCTAAAATTTGAATAAAAAATGGTGATTTTGATATTGATATTTTTCATTGAACATAAGTCTTTAGAGTATTCAATATTGTAGTCAACCATCTTTAATGACTAAAGTGTTCTTTTTCGATGGTTTGTATAATGTTCTGGTTTCAAATAATCAAACATATAATGAAAATGTACAATAGATATAGGATAACTTGTCAAAGCTATAAGATGGATGAAATGAAAAGTGTATCACCGAATGATGATCTATATATTGTTTCAATGGACGGATTCCAATATAAACCCACATGAATGATCGAATAGAACAAATATCATTTATGAAAATTGATATATAAATGTATCGAAATATAAAATTGTGTACAAATTGTGAGATTTCAAAGGACATCCATCAAATGGAGCTCCGTGTGATGTATCATCATACATAGTAATGTATGAATATATAATATATTGATATTTAAGGAATCATTAGAGATATAAATTTGTTCATCAGAAATATGTTTCATAACAAAGGAAATCTGTCTAAAGATGCAATGGATGGAAAATGTTTGGGAGAACATTAGACTTTTATTGTCGATGTTATACCAAAACAATGAGCACCACTAATGATGATAAATGGAAAAATATAAAATGGATAGTGAAATAATAAGGATCATTAGAAAAACATTGCAATATACTCAAAATTATGTCAATGATGAATTTCATCAAAACAAAATTGATATATTTTCAAGTATAAGGAAGTATTCTAATTTTCATTAATATTTTATTTAATTAAATTTAAAAAATTTAATGGATATTGGAGAATAAAATCATTGTTTAATAATAATCTAAATGTGTTGAGATGCATATATGGTTAAGAAAATGACAAGGAGCTCCTAAATTAATGTTTTATTAGTGGGAAAATGAATTTGAGTTCCTGTAGTATTTATTTTAAGAGTAGTTATATAAAGGTGGTGAAAAGAATAAATTTTCATGGAAGTATTCATATAACAAAAAAGATAACCCGATGATGATTTTTTGTAATAATAATGTTTTTCTACCGGACAATGATTTATAAAATGATGGAAAAGTGAACAGATTTCTGTCAGAAAATGAATAAGTTGAGAGAAACCAATCGATTCTCTACTCCTTCTATGTAATAAGTACATAATGTTATTATTTCTTCTTCAAAAAAAGTTTCATTAGATGAATTCATCCAACAGAGATTCTATGTGTGTTTCATGATGATCTGATGTATATTGAGACACATCAAATGAATACTGCATAGATAATGTCCTGTTTGATAAATGGATACCAGATGAAGTTACCAGGTCAAGGTCAAGTGTGTAGAATCAGAGAGAATAAAATCATATGAACTCATCAGATATAGGGTTACCTAAAAGAGGTCTAATGGATGAACATTTTTTAAAGAATATTTTAGAGAAATTATGAAAACCCTAGATTGGGCATATCTAGGACTATTATAGATCCTGGGGAATTTTTTACAGAAATACACTATTAAATGGGTTTTTGGATGTCTTAATGATTGTACATAAGGGAAGATGATCTAAATTAATTATGATTTATGAGAATATATTTTCATAGTTTATCAATAAATAAGGGAAAATATCTTATACAAAGGTTCAAAACATGTCCTAGAAAATACTTTTTGTTGTGTAGTATAACTAGTTATTACTATCGTTAATACAGTTAGGAAAATTATTTGGTATATCCAACAATGGAAGAATGTCTGATTGTTGGGGTTGTAGAACCAATATTGGATTCAGGTTGATTACTAGGGTGTATAACTAGTTCTTTCTTGTGCCTTTTTTCTAGGATGAAGTTAGTAAAAGAATCCATATTATGGAATAAATAATCAAATGGAGTTGGTAATTGTATTGATACATTTAAATTTCTTGTTCAGACATCTCTATATATTTTTTAATATGAATGGTAAGGTTGAGATATACATTTGAGAGGATCATATGTCTTGAAAAGTTTTATTTCACATGAAATTTTCCATAAGAATTTATTCATCATTCTTATAAATGGAAATGTGATCACTGATTCACCACCTTACCCACTCAGTGATCTCATACATTGGACTAAGGAAACATCAATTGGAATTGGAAGAATTGTTTCCTCTAAAATATCCAACACTAATAATGGATAATTTCAAATCAACATACAATTGAGAGATTTATATTTTTGATGGTATAAACTATCATAGATGGAAGAATAGGATTTTAGAATATATTTTAACTATTTTCCTCGATATAATATATGCTTCCACGATGGTATTTTCTCTAATGAATGTTTTTTCTATGATGATAACGTCTATGAAAAAGTTATATTTTGATTTAATGGATTATATTTAAAGGTTGATAGAACATATATAAAATGTTTACATAGATATTATGGTATTTATAATGGGTAAAAAAAGTTGTTTAAGTTGAGAAGTAGATATAAGGTAACTAAGAAAGTTAATAAAGCTAAAATCTATGTCTATAGAAACAGATTTTATGATATTAATATGGATGATGAAGAATGTATTGATGATAATTTTTCTACATTAAATGAGAGAATCAGAAACCTCAGAAGTCTTAGAGAGATGATAGAAGACAATATTATCATCATAAAACTGGAGAGAAATGTTCCAGATCGATTTGATGAAAAAGTGTAAGTTCAAAAATATTTTGAATATTCATCTAAAAATTTACTCAGGAAAATATGTGTGAAAAAATAAATGATAATGTAATCATTGTTTATGAAAACGACTGAAAATTTAATCACCATTAATGTATTTTTAAAAGGAATGTTTATAGAAAATGATTCTAAGTAGGAACTATGTAATCGAGAGCTAGAGGAATAACCAAATAATTTCAACATAATCATTTATTTTCTTTTGAAAATATTTAACAAGGTAAATAGGAATGGGAAAGGTAAAATTTCTGTTACATTTTTTTATTTTAATGACAGTTTTCATTTTCACACAATTTTCCTGAGAACCAATAAGAAGAATATGTGTCACAAGAAAAATCTATAATGTCTCAAAATATTATTGGAAGAAAAATATGAAGAATTATTATTAATATAATAATATATTTTTATTAAGAATATGAGTTTGCAGTGACTCTTCATCCAATAATGAATCTAATCATAATTTTAACATATTTTCTAAGGTAACAAATGGAAGTGATTCACCATGCAGTGATGATGATTGTAAGTATTAAACCAAACATGAATAGATTCTAAAATAAAATATGGACTAAAAAATTGAGAAAAATACTCAAATCAAGAAGTAATGAAACAATTTGGATAAATTCATTATTCATATAACTTTTGAAAATGGTTAGAAAATTAGAAAGTTTGAAATAAACCCCAATGAGATTAGATCTCAAAAAGCGAATGCCGGTGAGCTAGAATGTAAGGGTAAATTATATAAAGAAAAATTATATGTTTATGAGGATCATAACATGGTGAAAATATCATATGTTGAATAATGTAACCAAAATTTGATGAATATGGATGGATTTGAAATATTGATGAATTTTATTGAATAATGTGTGGATAAAAAATAATAATAAAATTAGAAAAATTATCAATGTTTCATAAAACACAATGTGAGTTAAGAAAATTGAGATAATGCAGCACTAAATTAGTTTAGTTTAACTATGAAAATTTTCAATATGAAGAAAATAACAGTTTACAAAAGAAGGTTTTTTTATTCCTAAAAATGAAAAAAATAAAAAATCTGCAAATAACATTTCATGTTCCATAACCAAATTTTTTGAGTAACTTGTTCTACTAAGAAAGTGTAATTCATTATGTATCACTATGAAAAAATATATACAAAACTTTTTAAAAATAAAACATAAGAAACATCATGTGGGTACAAAATGTTTCTTCTCGGAAACTGGTATGAATGTAGGGGAGCTTCCATGTTTCGTGAAGAACAAATAATCCATGAACTGAAGTTAGGGATGAAATGAATGTTGAAGAATAGATAACATCTAAATCCTTAAATGTGAGCAAAGAAAAACTATTTAAAAAGGATGAGTATGACAAAAATTTTAATATGTTAACAATGTTAACACGAGATGGAAATATAACTTATTTTGTTGGATAATTATTTTTCCTTGGATAGGAAGTTGTCAGAATCAGAAAAAAGGAGGATATTCAATTATTACAGAAAATAAGATGAGTCAGCCTCAGTGGATTTGATGATGAATAAAGGGGAGATTAAATGTAGGGGGTGTATAAATATAAAAACATCATGTGTGGAGATATAGTTGAGTAAATATATTTATGATGAAGATATTTTAAATTTTTAGTGTATTGAAAAAAACACAATGATTGATATTTTTAGGCCAAGTGTGTTTTGGTTATATTTTTAAATAAATTTTTCTCTTTTTTGGAATAACAGTTAAATAAGAAATATGGAGAAGTTTGTGAGTAGGGAATGTTCCTGAAAAACATTTCTTAGGTATGTGGCTTAAGGATGTTTATTAAAGAGGGTATTTGAACAATCCTTATAGATGATTAAAATGAATAAATGTTCTTTACCAAATAAGATGATTCTATGTTGTTTATTTAATGTTACACAATATCATGAAGAATTGATGATATAAACTATGTTTGTCCAAGTGAAGAGAATTTTATATGAGTTTTCCAACGAACTTAAACAAAAAAAACATACTGGACAAACATATTTATTAAACAAAGACATCAGATGTATGAAGGATGAAGTAATTGGATGAATATTAGGGTGTTTATATAACATGTGAGAAGTGGATTTATAAATAAAGCTCAATCTATAGTAAATTAGATATTCTATTCATACAATGTTTCATAATGTGAATCAATTGAACAAAGTCCTCTGACAAACGTGATCATTTGGCATTTCTATTATTGAGTTTTTGGGATACAAATAATGATAATGATATATAAAGTTGAAAAATAAAAAAAGTATGAGTATGAGATAGATATATTGAATGGAACATAAGAATTTAAAATTTTCATTAATATAGGGAATCATATTCAATGGTTTAAGTGTTCCATATATGAGTTTTGTACAATGTATTGATGCAGTATAATAATACTAATAATGAGAGAGTACACCTAATAGAGGATACCAACTCAAACCTAGAAGATATGGGAAATCAATTTCAGATCACTAAATGGAGATCTATATAATGTTTCAATGGAAATAGTTCATCAAACAATTATATGAATGATCTAACTTGCTAAATATCTTTGTGGAAAATAGACAGATAAATATATCTAAATAGAAAAAGGTGTATGATTTTTGAGATGAAAAAGGAGTCACACCAGACAATGATCTGTCTAATGATTCATTTTTTGGAGTAATGTGTGAAGATATACATGATGGAGAATGAATATATTATCAGAAATATCATTTACCACATTAGATGCAAGGTTCCTAAAAATATGAAATTAAATAGTTTTGAAACTGATAATGATAGTTTTTGAGTTTATTGGAGGGTGATGTTTTATGGTTTACCAATGAACAAAGAAGTCCCAATGAAGAGAATTGGATAAAAATAAACAAGACCTGGATATTATAGGGGTAATTACTGGAACATTTTAAATTAAACAAAAACATTTTGTTAAAATTTTTCATTAAAAGTTTGATATTTTACGATGGGTATGGTTTTTTATTGAAGTCCCATAACACTGAGTTCAAGGAAATTCAATGAAAATCATCGATTCTGGAGAACTCAAAGAATGTTCCTGGATTTTCTAGAAGTGTTGAGAAGTATCCAATTAAGTAAAATTGAGTGGGATATAAGGAATTTTAGTTTTATAGAGTTATATAGTGAAATTGAGTTCCAACCAAATCTATTTCAGGAGAACCAATATAAATTAGGGGAAGTAAAAAAGGGCATGAAACTATTCATTCTGATAAAAAGATGAAGCATTCAATATTTCTTCTCAAAATGAAGTTTTTCAATTGAATAATGATCCATCATATGGATGAACATAGAATAGGGTTCCATTGGATGATTAAAATTTGAGAGTGGTTGATTTATTTTATACTTATTTGAAGTAGGATGTTTATAGAGTAAAACTTACTTTATCAGATAGAGTCCCATCAGATGATGTCCTTAGATGATGTTTCCTTGAGCATTTGAAGTTGAATTTTTTATGGTGAGAAGTAACATATAAAGACCAAATATATGAAGACCTAATAGATATAGGGATAATAGATCAAATTACTAGACTATGGTACAATTAGAATAATCTGAAAGAGGAAATCCAAACAAACTCATCAGACAGAGGTTTACCAGGTAGAGGTTGAATGGATGGCCATTTATTAAGGATATTTATATAGAAATTATAACAAAATAAAATAGAGGATATATATGACTACTAAATATCAATTGGTTGTTTTCAAACCAACATGCTCTTAATATGGTTAGTGATGATCATGAATTTATTATATTAGTCATGTTTATTACAATTTGCTTGTGGAGGAAGAGAAATAAATTCTATAGTGGATTAGAAAAGGAGAATGATAATAATCATTTTTTAAAGTGTTATATCCAATTTATGAAAATTAGTTTGGCTATGGAGTATAAAAATTCCAGAATTTAGTTAATATAGTTAGGATATTAGGGGGTATAACCAACTATTTTAGCTATGATAACTGTTGGGGTAGAATCAAGGTTAGATGGAGGATGATTAATGGTTGTTTAATTAGTTTCTTATTGTGACTTTGTATTCAGTAATGATGTTATTAGAAGAATCCATATTGGGGGAAATGAAGAACAAGGAATGTAGTAGGTATTTGTAACATACCTTTAAAATATTGTATGTGGATATCTCTTTATGAATTTATATCGGAAAGGTGATTTTGAGATATATATTTGAGTGGATCGTACCCAAAACATGTTTTAGTGGATATGATTGTTTTCATAATGAGTTGTGAACATTTATTATAGAATAAAACATGACCCTTGATTCACACCCCCCTCTAAGTGATATAACATATTTATCAAAGTGAATTTCAAATTCAGAGATTTTTTATTATTCATTACTATAATTTTTTTATGAATGGGATATATTAATTTCTTCCCATTATTTCTTTTTCTGAATCCACATTGTATACTTGTAATGTTGTAAAAGTCTTTTCATAATTTTTTTCTTTTACATGAAAAATTATAATGTTGTGAATACTCGACCCATTTCTCTATTAATGGGTATTCATGTAGATATATGGTGATTATTTTATTAGGGAATTATAAATATAAAACATGGTTTCCTTTCTCATGGGTTAAAAATAATTTTGTTCTCATGTATTTAAGTATTTTATGAAATTAATGACATTTACATTAAACTCATTCATTATTTTCAACGAGTTATTATTGAAATAATTTCAAAGGATCTATATGTCATATATCAATTTGGACATATGGATGGTTCACTTTAATATCAATACACTTAATTGTGTAAAAAACTAATCACTATATATGACATGTTTTAGGACACCTTGGTAAACCACATTGGTAATTATGTTTTATGAAAACATGCTGATAGTCTTATGAATGAATCACTTTTATGATGTTTCTACATATACATGTTTTTCTTCATGGACATTCATTGATTATAAACCTTATGTTCTTATGATTCTTCACTATTTTTATTCCTCATGATGAAATGTAAAATATTTCCATCATTATTGTCATACCAGGATATATTATCACCCTAATCTATATCAACAAGAAAATAGATATTGTACTAGTAACATAGTCATAATATATGGAGGATTCTTTTAAGTGGATTAGTTGAAATTTTATGTTTTTCATGTATTAGGACCCTAATTTTCATGAAAGTAAACCTTAAAAAGATTCAATATTTTATTAATTGTTTTACATTCTAATACTAGATTTTTATAATAATATTGAAATATTTCTATAGTTGGTATCAAAGGTAGTTTTATACATTTTTGGAAACCAGTACTAGAGAAATATTAGTAAGGACTATGGAGGTAATTCTAAATATAGAAAAACATCCTAATATTTTGTTGATGTATAATTACAGTTGTTTCCAAGAATCTACTTCCATGTCAGGATACCACAATAGAATGTTGGTCTTTCACCCTTATATCTAGGGGTGATAACCCTGAGAAGGAAATATTGAGTATTAACTCAACTACCACCTATAGAAAAACTAATCGGCCTTAATCAAAACAATATATGATACTCCCAAGTGATATGATCTAGATAATCATATATATTTTACAAAAAATTATGAAATCTATATAGATTATGTAGTATTTTTTTAATAATTATTTATATCATCCAAGAATCATGATTTTAAAATAATTCTGGATTATTATTTCCAAAAAAATTATTATAATATTTCCAATAGTATGAAATTTCTCACATAAGTATTCTTTTTTAACAATTAAATGGTAGGATATAGAAGGACTCCTGTAAAAAATTGATGTTAAAAAAATATGATGGTGTCCTTACAAATATTGGGATGATCCAGAGTTGACTCAGGTCATGAATAATAGCCTAAAACATGTGGATAGTCCAACATCACCACGAAATGAACAATAAATATTCCATTATTTAATGCGTTAAAACCCACCTATTTTGAGGGGATGATCTAATCCACTGATCACAAAAATATGGATCAAAAATGAATAGATTATATGTTTATTAATCTATAATTTTGAGATTGATAAAGATTTATCGATTATATATCTATTAGAAGGAGAATCTGATCAGTGGTGGACACTAATAGTGAACATGAATCCAACAGATGAGATAGAAGCCAGTGAATTGGAATTATTTATAAAAGTATTTTTCAACATGTATTTCCCTAATAGAAACATACCAATGACGGATATGTAATTACATCAGTTTAAAAAAAATATAGAATGAATTTTTGGGGAATTATGAGATGAAAATTACAAGGATTTCATGAAATGATGCAATATTTTTCATTAATTCTGACAGGATGATCTGCCCATTATTTTGCAGACTGAGTCTCCATCTATATAATTTATTAGCAATTAGATACATTGAGAGTAATTAAATGAATATAAGATTCGATATTATAGTTAATATATAGATTGGATATTCACAGTGTAGTCATGGTAAAAAAAAGAATAAGGTAATGAAGGTTCACTATTTTGGAAAAAAATTGGATGGGAATAAAGTGAAGAATCCCATCCTCAAAAATTATACGAAGTGTTATTTTGGAAAATATATGAATAGATGTGTAATGTAAAACAATTGTGGATGATATGGTTTTATTGATCGATAATTTAATGAGAATTTTTTCCTCTACATATGAATTCTAATGAAAAAGTAATATGGTGCAAGAACAACCCATCACATAATGCTTCAAGTATTTAGAGCACATGAATAACAATCATCAAAGTATAGGATACAAGAACAACGGATGCATCCTTTTAAGGTATGAACAACATATATTTTAGTATTAAATCATGTGTAATAAATTTTATCATGATAATGGGCCCATTTCCAAATGAAAAATTACATTAAATGGATTTTATTAATAAGATATAATTATAGGGAGATGACCATAACATGTAATTCACAATTAATTTATGAGCATATAGAGAATTAACTCATCATGTAATTATGATTTCATTGAGATATAATAGAATTAAATTCATCGGAAAATCATTGATTTATCATACTCAAGTACAGAATCCCTCTAGCGGTGAAATACATAAGAAACACAATCGTCGATCAATGTCATAAAACCAACAGGTTCAAGAACATTCTATCCTGATCTGTTGAATTTTTATTGGTTCATCACACTAGTTATCTTCATGATGTATAATGTACCCTTAGCGTTCTCTCAAATATTTGAGAGAAGAAGAGGATATATCTCTTTATGAGTTGATCAAATCTCACCTAATCCATTTTGAAAACCAAATGAGTACGTAAATTTAATATAATAGGATATTTGTTAAATTTGTGTTATGGTTGGAGAATCTCACACAAGAAACAACCATATTTAATATTCTTAAACAACCCCATGTCCACTAATAAACATATTAATGTTATTAATCTCTTGAAATTTGAAATTCTTTATGAATATAAATAAATATAATATATATTTTTCATACCACTGGACACAGTTCACTTTCACTAATTAACATTTACCAATCCATGAGTAATGGATATTTATTTAAATAATTTTCACATCATTATACTATGATAAATATAATAATTATTATATAGTCTAAACATGAAAATTAAAATTTATCATTTTCATTTAACACACTTTATTATTTAAAATAACATGCCATTAAATTACGGTAATCACATAATCTCGAAGAAATATTATTTATTCAAACATATTAATTAATTTATTTAATTTAACTAAGATGGAGGATACACATAGTGTGTGTCCCTATTGGCCTCTATCTCAGTGGCATTAGACATTGAATCGTAAATTCAATTTATTTTTTCAGGAAACACACAAAAGCATTCATAAAGAAAGAAGTTATCATAGAAAAAACATCAATCCTCCTACGAATAATTACTATGAAATATAATCATGTTATTAAGATATATCTAATGAAGTAGGATGCATAGTGGTTCTATACACCTATACGGATGATGCTTCTTTATTTGAATATTTTGAATTAAACACGCCTACTGAAAACCATGTACAATGTTTTAAATGGGTAATTCTATTCTTTAAATGGACTGGAGAGATCTACATTTATTTGGTGATATAATGAATGAATTATTTCCCACATTATCTAATAACACAATATCACTCAAGACACCCCTGTGACACCATACAAGGGATGAATACATTTGTTCAGGTATTTTATCAATAAATAAAAGTTTTTCATTCATGAATGAATTAATTATTATCTTAAAATCTATGTATTGATACACCCACCAATGTATTATAATATTCAATGAAACATGTAAATTTGAATTTTTATTTGATGTGTTTGTTCTCATAACCCCCTATCATGGAGATCACCAAAGGAGAAAACCATGAGAAGGTGTCTCAATATATTATGAGCCTCCAACAACCAATATCTGTTATTTTTTATTTCCAATAAGACAATATCATATTTTCATTCAATAAGGTTCATGAATAATTTCATGGAAGGTCTAGGTTGTCCTCATAGAGAAGAACTACTATGACTATCAACACAACATTTACTCTAAAGACCCCATCACATAAAAATATCATGTAAAATAATAATCAATATGTAATAATCAAACTTATTTAATAGAGAAGACAATTAATCAAATACTATACATATTGGTTATAGGGCACCAATTTCAACTAACTCCCAATTTCACTAGAGTTATCTAATATCAACTTTTGGTCTACTTTCCCTAAAATAACCCAAAACTGTATCAATGAAAGTTACCTTTTATAGTTATTCCATAGAGTATAAACCACTTAAAATCACATAGAGAAAACAGAAAACATTTTCAGTGAATATTGAATGAAATAAGAGGTATTACTAGAAATTAATGAACCGATACCAATGGAATAGAGACCTGACCATTGTAATAGTAATATAACACTTATACATAGTAAACTATACAATAGAATAGTAAATTCATCCATGAAGTTATAATTTAATGTTAGGCATGATATAAATAAAAATAATATATATTTATATCATAGAATACGTAAATAAATGCATTCAAATTGAAAAAGTTTGTTTTGGTATTTATGTGCAACCAAAAAAGTTTATTAAAAATTATATAATTAACATAAAATTTATATCCATAAAATATATGGATAACAAAATAATTTTTTTCATTCTTATAAGATAATTTTACCTTACCATTAAATTATAAATTAATAGTTATAATAATAATATTAACGTAATGAATTTTTTTTAATTTGATAATAAAATCAAAGATAATATTAATAATTATTTTATACATTCAAATAATAATTGTATACTAATTTTAAATTTTTATATATATATATGGACATATAAGACTATATATTTTGTTTTTTTGGATATACATATAATAATATAATAATTTTTATATATGTATATTAATATATATATATATTCATTATATTATGAAAAAATGAAAATTTTATTTATTTTTTGAATAAAAATGTATTTTGATTTATTTATATTAAAAAACAAATTATATATATGTATATGTATGTATATTAAGAAATTCCAAAATGATATATATATATATAATTAGGCTTATAAAAAAAGGTCAATACACTTTTTGTTTTAAATATATGTAATTATTTTATAAAAACGAACTCTAAATATATGTTAAAAACAAATGCAAGATATTATGAAATAATATATTATTATTATTATGTATTGAACAAATTGATTATATAAATTATTAAAAATTACATGAAAAACATAAATGAAAAACATGAGATAAACAAAAATATTAGAATGAGAAAGTTCAAACAAAACGCAAAATCAAATGATTAATGATTTTAAATAAAAAAATAGAAGAATAAGTGGCATGATTCCCTTATCTCGGTCTAACCATATCCATTATAATACATGTGTATTTTTGGGCCATTATATATATCTCCATTAGACCTAACATGTCCCTCTATGTCACCCTCATTGGAATCACACCTCACACCAGGTCACGCTGCTTATAAGTACCCCATAGAGTCAATCCAAACCCTCTAATCACAGGGATTCAATCATGGTCATCTATCAAACTATTTTTCTCCTCAATGAGTCATGCCCCAAAAATACCCACTACAAGTGTCCACATCACACCAGTTGACCATTGTCTCCTTCCATCTTTACATTCTCGTGATGGCCCACCCATCTCTATTCCTAGTCCAAACCAATTTTCTTTTCCACAAGTCTAACATAGTCAATTTTATTGTATACTGAATCCCCTTAGGATTACCTCTAGGTTTCAATTAAATATTTTAAATTATTCTAATCAATATGATATATAATTTGATTACACTAATCAATTATTTCGATATATTTTCCTTAGTCAGTTTCAGGATTCAATTGGAAACCATTCCAATTGAAAAGGGGATATGTTAAATGAATAAATACAACCATATTTTGACACCAAATTCAACCAAAACCACACTCTAAAAAACATCTGTAGGGTTTTAGAATCCCATATCCATATTCTGATCTTATTTATCTAAGGGTTAATTTGGTTTTTCATTTGAAATGGCAAAACATATAAGTGTATGTATGTGTATATACAGTTAAATATATATATCATGGTTGGATTATGAATTTTTTTAAAATATATTTTATTTGAATTGAGGTTTTACAGGACTCAATATTATTTTGTTTTAAATCATCAATACTTATATATATATATTTATCTATATATCTATATTAGTGTATACACAATATTATATGTATTATTATTTCACATAACAATTGTTGATGATAAATATTAATTAATCATTATGTTTACAAATTGTTGTAGCAACACTTTTATGAATGAACTATGGAACTATAAGGGATCAACTTATTTACTCTTTTGTTATACAATTTATGGTTTATTCTTGAGGGTTTTTTTCCAAATATATATATATATATATATATGAATATATATACATATCTATCCAACTGAGTTTAATATTTTCAGAATATTAAATGATTGAGTGTATATTTATTTTCTCAAATTTAAATTTAATATGGAAAAATGTGATACTTAAACTATGTACGATTCAAAAACTATTATTCCACTTATATATCTATATTTATGAATGTTTATGTCATAAATTTAATTTTTTATTAACCCTTCAAATGTGTATACCCATTAATCGATGTATTCCTATAACATTAATTTATTACACAATGATGAGTTTTATAAATTCAGTTTCATATTTACACATATATATATATATATATGAAATTTCTATTTTCATATATATATATATATATGTTAAGGTTTTTGAATTAAATGTTTTTTTATTGGACATATGGTTTTTAAAGGATAAACTATTTTCAATATATAATAATTTTTTTCAATAATATATATTGATTAACACATTTGTAAGCATATGAAATAGTTTCTATCGAAATAATTTTTTTTCTTTGTTGAATATATTATAGTCTATGTTTTACCAACTGATTTGGATCCAAAAAGATTTACACATATGTATATATGATTTGTGTATATATGTGTACATGTTAAAACTCGAAATGTATATTTTTAATTAAAAATATTTTTATTCTATGTGAATATAATATCTTATTTTTTTAATGGAATGAAATAACAAAACTGTATTTTTTATTGTGTGCCTTAAGATTTTAGGACGGTTTAATATTTTGATTCTAATGTAATTATTTCATTTATATACATATGTGAATATTTTTTTCACTTATTTTAAAGGGTATATCTTTTACATTCAAATCTGTATATGATTTTATAATTTATTCCTACTATTTTATTATTATGATTATATGTAACCATAGTATTTGATTGATAATAGTAATTATTTTGTGTGGTATGTCTAAAAAATTTATTATTTTATCTGTGAAATATATAATTTTTTCTAATAAACATCGTCCACACATCATGGTATGTCATGCATAGTTTGTTATGGAAAATTTTTAATTTATAAATGAAAAACCTTGAATATTAGAGAGAATGTATGTACATATTTAAATATAATGACAACTTGAAAATTTAAAATAAACAAGGTTATTCACATAAATTTTTTTACGTTGTTTATATTTAATCTAATTCATTTAAGGAATGCATTGGACTTATTATGTGACGGGTGAGGCCCGTTATTTCCTCTCGAGGCATCCATAGGTCTCATGTGACAAAATAGACATGGACTATGAGAAATCAATTCCCAATTTAAGATATGGTTTTAGTTGTGGCCTTAATAATTTTCAGATTTCATGGATGAGCCCTTGTCTATTTTTCTTTATGCATATGTATGTCTCCTGAGAAAAATAGATATGGTCATCAATGAGGCATTTCCCATTTTTAGATATGGTTTTGGTTGTGGCCTTAATCATTTTCAGATGTCATTCCTGAGGCATTGATTGTATATTTCAGAGTATCTTGCATTATGCATTCTCAAATTTTGAGATCAAGAATTGACCTTCTATGAGATTATTTGACATTTAGAATATCCATGTTTAATAATCCTTCTATTTTATTCACTTATATGGATTAAACGAATCAATTTCACATGGTGTAGTGTTTTATATTTATATATATAATTATATAAAAAATAATTCATAATATGGAATTAATATATTTTTCCAATCTATAAATTATTGTTATATTTTTTCTATCATTTCATTAATTTCATTTCTGTTCTAAATGATAATTGATATCATTTTTTTGTGATAAATATAGGAAAATATTATTTCATGTGAAAATTTGTAACCACACCCCTCGAATGTCATGCGTAATTAAGAATGACCATTATCTAACTTATCAGTTCCATTCCATGAATTTTTATTCATGTATGTTCTTATTTTATTATTAATTGTATTCATATCATTTAAATAAGTATATAAATTTTTTAGTCTGGAACATTCCCTAAAATTTATATTTTTTAACTCTTGAAAAATGATGATGACATTCCAAGAGAATTGATATTTTCATTTTTGAAAATAATATAAATGTCTATATTTAATTTTTATGAATTATTTGAATGAAATTTATCAATTATTATTTTTTAAACCCCTTATTTAATTTTTAAATACTCACCCTACATTTTAATTTTGATTGTAAAGGTTATGTAGATTTATCAGTGACATTTATTACATTGTGGAGGAATCTCATTGAATTTTACTTTTGTATAGTTTTGTATAATTCTACAAATCCTATGAAAGTAATGATCCCCTACCATGTAATGTGATGTATTATTATTTGGTTCAGTTTAAAAAAAATTACACAATATATTTTAGCATCGACATCAGGGAACTAGGTTCAGGGCCTCACAGTAGGTATCCGACGAATAGTTAAGATAATTTTGTAAAATTATAAGAAATTAAATATTTAATAATTATTATTTAAAAAAATTCATTCTTAAATTTTTATATGGAATAAAAGAGACCACTATGATATATTTTTTTCACTTCACACTATATTAATTGAAATGATATTTTTTAAATTGTGTTCGAATGAGTATTGGAATTTCAAAAACCTATGATTATCCTCCAACACCTTTACTAGGTATAAAACCACCCAAATATCTTCCTATTCTTTTGACTATAGATATATGTCTATCACTTTATTGCATATGCACAACATGCATTCTACACTTATAATGTGAAATACTATTAAGGTGTCTTCAAATTTCTTACTCTGTCCAAAAATTATATCTCCTTAAAGAAATTATAAGAATATTCATAGGAAGGTGACCTTTATATAGCCTATTTCCTTCATTTCATGAGTTTTAACATGCATGGGATACATTATGATGTCAAACCATTAGAAAATTGGGTAGTCCAAATGGTATATTGGGACTGAGTTCACTCAAATTTCTCTAAGCATTACACCTTCCATACCTCTCTCTGGAAACCCATTTGTTATATGAATGATTTTGATCCTAGATACTCAAGATGTATATGGTATAATGAAATTCAAGAGAATATAACATCTTTGGGAACCAATTTGAGGAAAATAAAGAGTTTTTCATGATGGTGGGCCTGAAGAATGTATAGAATAATTATTTTCCATTCAAATTTGATAATTAATAATAATTTATATATTTTCTTAGATACAAAATATATGATGTTGAAAGGTCATATCTACTAGGAATAAGTGAGTAATGAAATTGGCAGGGCGCAATTTTGTTGGGGGGGGGGGAATTTGACGCCCTGAACTCAAAATATAAATTTAATATTAATATTAATGTATATTTTTTTACATCAATTTTTTTTATTCAATTTATATGAACTGAAGAAAATGTGAAACATTTTATTTCATGAAACTATAAAATAACACATTATTAGAAGACTAATGATATCATCTAACCTAGAAAACATAATGTAAGCCTCATAAGCAACACTGAAAGACCAACCAACAACGCAATGAGACTGAGTGCGTAGACTGCATCCATTGGACCGACCTTTATTAAAAATGAAACTTCTATAAGCATAAAAAGAAATGTTGAGAGTAAAAGTAATCTACAAAACCATCATGGAAGCAGTTTAAGGGAAATCAATGTTGTTTTGTCAATGCTACCTGTAAAGAAGGTTATTTATAGAACCCTTAATTTTACTATTGTATGAAAATAACCATTGAGATATAAATATATGTGACAATAGATATTTTAATATGACCATTATTATAATAGAACTGCTATGTATATTATGTGCTCAAATTTTAAAAATGATTTAATGAATTATTTTCTGTTAAATAATAATATAGTATTAATTGAATATAATTTTTTATATTTAAATTTCAAAATTATAACTTGGTTTTTTAGACATTTTTAGTGACCATTGGAATTATAACTTTTTGGTGTTTTAAAAATAAAAAATAATATTTATAATTAAGAAAATTTAAGAAATTTGATTAGTTTATTAGAAAATTAAATCATAGAAAATAATAAGAATTATTTTTTACTTTTAAATAAGAATGGGAAACTAATTTCCATGTCTTAAATATATATATATACATATATGTATGTATATATATACACATATAAGAGAATATATATATATATATATATATATATTATTTTGATATAAAACATATATAAATATATGTGTGTATATGTATATTATTTTTTTAATATATATATATATAATCATTATATCATAAAAAAATGAACATTATATTTATGTTTATTATATAAATTTATTTCGACTTATTTATATTAAAAATTTAGTTTTATATATACATATTTAAAAATGATAAAATAATATGTATATTTATATAAAATTTTATATTTATAAGAAATGGGAGATACTCTTTTTGTTTTAAATGTATTTAGTTATTTTATAAAAAAAACAAACTCTAGATAAAAGTTAAAAAGAAATGGATGATATTATGTAATAATATATTATTATATTTATGAATGAAAAAAATGACTAAATAAAATAGTATTAATTACTTGAAAGAAATCAAAAAAAAATGGTACATGAACAAAAAATATGAAAAATTCAATGATAGAACAAAATTCAATATCAAAAAATAAATTATTTTAAAAAATAGCACATGAAATAGTGGTCAACTCCATTATCTAGATTGATCTATCTCCATTATATTTATAGGGTTTTTAGAACCATCTGATATGGCCTCATTCAATTCGAGTCATTTCTCTCTCTCACCCTCATTGGAATCACACCTCCCAACAGGTCGCACGGCACATCAAGAATCCATCAGATCTATCCCAAACCAACGATCATGAGACTTCAATCCCAGAAATCTATCAAAATTTCATTCTCCCAAAATGAGTAATACCATGACCATCCACATTGTACCTGTCCATGTCACACCAGCCGACTAACGGTCCCCTTCATTCGTCAAATTCCCACGATGATCCTCCCATATCCAACCGTAGTTCCATTCATTTTTCTTTTCATCATGTCTGACATAGTATGTTCAATTTGAATCCAATACCCCATCATATTCCTTCCAAGTCTAAATTATATATTTTATAAGACACCAATAAATCCAATTGATCATTTATTAGTTCTAATCAATGATTTTTTTAAATTTTCATGAGTTAGTTTCGGCTTTTAATTATATACATTTTAATTTGAAATATAGGGTATAATAAATCTCAATGTACAACCCTATTTTCACCCACAATTCTTCTCGAACCTCACTCTTCCAAGACCTCTTTTGGTTTCCATAACCCATATTCCCTCTTTTTCCGATTTAGGTATGGGTTAATTTGGTTTTTCATTTGACATTTTTATTCATATATGTATTTTTATGTATATATACTAATATATATATATTTATATATATATATATATATCTTTTTGGGATGTTTGATGAAAGATCATTTTTTAAATTCATGTTTTACAAAACTCAATTTTTTTATGTTTGAATTACTCAATACATAAATATAGGAATATATATAAGTGTATAAAAAATGATTTATGGAAAATTATATCACTTAATAATTGTTTTTTATCAATATTTATTAATCATTATTTATATGAATTGTTCTAGAAAATATTTTATATATGTGTTATGGAACTTTATGGCATAAAATTATTTATTTATTATGTTATAAAATTTATGATTTATTCATAGTGGTGTTTATACATAAACATATATACATATATATGTGTGTGTGTATTAATATATTTTCATTGTATACAACTAAGTATAACATTTTCAGAACAATTATTGTATGGTTTCATATTTATTTTATCAAATTTATATTTATTTTGGAATAAATTGATATTAAATGTATGTACAATTATAAAACCATTATTCCACATAGAAGTATGTATTTAACAAGGATTTTTTTTTAAATTTGATTTTATATTAACCCTACTAATGTGTATTCTCAGTTATCAATGTTTTTCTAAATCATGAATTTATTCCATGATGAAGAGTATTAGAAATTCAATATTATATGTATATATATGGATGAAATGATTGTTCTAATATATATATATATGATAAGGTTTATGAATTAAATGGTTATTTCTATGAGAAATGGTCTATAAAAGATAAACTATATTCAATATATATATATAAGACATTTATATATATATAAACATGTATATATATATATATTGATTTATAAATATGTAATTATATGCAATTGCTTCTATCTATTTGATGAATTTTTCTTAAATTAAAAACTAACTATTATATGTTTTACCATGCGATTTTGATCCACTAATATGTACACAAATGTATATATGATTCTTTTATATATGGGTACATGTTAAACCTTGAAAATTATGTTTTTAAATAAAATTACAGTTTTCCTATGTGAATATATTCATGGATTATTTTAATGGAAAACTATAAAAAAATTGTTTTCTTTTTTTGTGCCTTATTATTTTAAAATGGTTTATTATTTTTATTTTTTAGTTACTATTTCTTGTATATACATACATATATATCTTTTCTTTTATTAAAAAGGGTTATGTTTTTACATCTAAATCCCTATATGAAGAATGAATTTATTATTATTTCTTTATGGTTATGATTATCTGTAATCATAACATTTATAAGATAATAGTTATCATTTAATGTGTTATGTCTATACAAAATATAATTTTATGTTCACAATATATCATTTCATGTCTGAAAATGCATTTTCATATCATGGTATATCATTCATAGATAGTTATGGCCAATGTCATATTTTTAAATGACATACCATACATATTAGAGAGCATGTATGTATTTTTTTCAATGACCTTTCTATTGGTGCATTTCAAATAAAGAAGGTTGTTCACAAAGCATATTTGTACGTTGTTTATGTATAATCCCATTCATATGAGGAATGCAATGGAATTTTAAAGTGACAGGTTATGGCCACTAGATCTTATCAATGAATTGGTATATCTCATGACAAAAAACAGATTTGGACGTGGTGGAGACCTTTCCCATTTTGAGTTATGGTTTTTTCTGAGGCCTTACTTATATTAAGATGTATTGGCCAAAATCATGAAGTTATTTCATGATGCATTGGTTGGTCTCATGAGACAAACAGAGATGGACAAGGTCGAGGCCTTTCCCAGTTTTAGATATGGTTTTGGCTGAGGCCTTAATCACATACAAAAGTCCTGGTAAAGGCCATGATGGTAAATTTTAGAATGTTTATCATTATTATTTTCTTAATTATTAGATCAGTATTTTACCTTCCATGAGATTTTCCATCTACTAGAATGTCAATGGTTAAGAATTATTATGTCCTAAACACTTATATGGATTAAAAAAGATATCTTCAACTTTTATATTGTTTTATATTTATGTATATGTTTATATAATAATTCATTTTTAAATATTCATTTCTATATTGTTTTCATTCTATAAAAAATGGTTAGAAATGTATCTATCATTTCATGGTATTCATTTCTATGTTAAATGATAATTCATATCATTTTTTTTGAAAACTCAAAAAAAGTATTATTTCATTTTCAAATTTTCACCTAAACTCTCGATTTGTCTTATGTAATTATGTATGACCATTATCTTACTTATAAGGTGAATTCCATACATTTTTATTCATGTCGATGCATCATTTATTATGAATTTTATTTTTAACCTTTAAATAATTATTGAAATTTTTTATTATGGCATTTTAACTTAAAATGAATTCTAGTAACTCTCGAAAAGTTATGGTGACATATTATGAGAAATGATATTTTCTTTATGGAATGTAATTAATGTATGTTTATTTATTTTTTAAAGAAATGTTTTAAAAGAATTTATTAGTAATAATTTTTAAAACCCCTCATCTGTCATTTTTAATGGTCACCCTACATTTTGATTAAATTTTTATACTTTGAGTAGATTTAAAAATGACATTATTTACTTTATGGATTTATCTCATTGATGTTTTTTTATTTATTGTTTTGTTTAATTCTCCAAATCCCTCAATGGTAAAAACTTTATGTTGTGTAATGTGATGTTTAATTATTCACTTCCTTTTAAAATAAATATAGAATATTTTCAAACTAGCTCTGTAAAACAAGGATTGGGGCCTTGAAATTATATCTCGTCCACCATCCTTTTATTCAAAAAATGGAAACATCATCATTGAGGTCTCATTTTATAACCATAATGGATGACATGTTTTCATTTTTCAATTACGCATTCAAGGATATTCATAAAACCACTTTTCTGGTTTACCCTAATCATAATATATGTATTCTATAATATATTATGTTCTTAAACAAGAATATATACATAATTTTAATTTATAAAACAATCCATATCTAGGATGAAAAAACAAATGAAAAAAATAATATAAACGATTTTCACAAACGTTTTATATAATGATTTTACATCATACCAAGTAATTGACTGAAATATATATACATTTATTATTATAAATGTTCATCAATAACATTTAATTTCAGTTTTTTATAAATATTATCATTTTAAATGATTTCCCATACATGTATACTTGTAAATTGATCCTAAAAACCAAGGAAATGAATCCTGCCAAATGATAAAATAATATATTATAACTCAACAAAAATACCATAGATGAATATAAGAAATTTAAAGTAAATTTAATACATGCATAAAGGATTTTGTGTTAAATAGTTAATATATTTAATATATTATCTGAGACATTATGATCATGTGCATAATATTTTCGAACATAACATAAGGGATTCATTCCGAACCACCATTTTTCATTTGGGTTATACTTTCTTACTCTTTTCAACAAAATAATTATTATTTATTTTTTTATAATTATTATAATATAAATTTATATGTTCCTTGATAATTTATTCATATCATTTATTCCTTCGTTGATTGAAAATACATTTTTAATAAGGTCACATTCTCAATTCATCATAATAAGCAAGCCTGATAAAAGTCAAATTAAGGATTTCATACGCATTATGAAGTAATGTTCATATCATTCATTATTCCATCATTATTTTTTAAAAATCACTCATTTTATCATGACATAATATCTAGGTTCATTAAAGATTTTATACAATCAATTATGACTTTTTCGTTTAAATAGTCTTTAATTTTTTACTTAAACTTCACTAAAATATTCTTAAACACTCTATTTATTTATTTTCACATCAGCAAGACATAATTTATCATTATCTATGAAATCATTCCTTAATTAATGTTTATTTATTATTTTAATCCAAAATTTCATGAACTATTTTATGATAATCCCTTTGGTAAAGCCTTAAGATATGTTTAAGATACCCAATTATTTCATTGGGTAGCCCTTATGTTTATACCACATGTTTAATTTTTCTTATTTAACACATATACATGAATATGTTATGATTGGTTCACCCAATGATTGATTTAGTTCCATGGGAAATTTTTAGTCTCATGAGATATCATGTTGTTATAGGGAGTGAACCTGATTCCATTATGAGACATTGTCCACTAGGTGCAATGTTCTTTGAAGTTATATTTGATTGATACTTATTCCATGTTGTGTGCTGTCTCCACATTCCTTTTATTTATTGATAATATGTCCGCATTATCTAAACGTTGTACTTCATTGTGTTTATTCAGGTTCTATGCCTTTTTATGTCATCATTGATGCCTTCTAACCCATGTGCATTTATTTAGTCCTATGTTTATAACATTACATGGATTATTAGCTCATACCTTTTGTTCATATATTACAAAGGATATCAAATGAATATGTAGGAGATCAATGGAATATGTGATCACTTTTTGGATGATAAAAATAAATCTAGTTTATTCTATTTCCGGGTATATGTTTTATGAACCTAATCATCTGAATACACTTGAGTTAAATATCCTAGGATTATAATTCGATGGTTAATTATGCTTAAAATCTCATAGTAATATGTATAAAATGATTTTGTCTCTATATTTGGAATCATATTAAGTACATGTTATTTTTTTAGATTAGGACTGGAGAACATTGGTAATAAACCCATGTTTAATTCTATCACCCTAGATGTAAGTACATGGCCTTAAATCATTAAATAATCTTGAATTAAATGAATAGTTTACATTGAAGATCATTTCAGGATTACAGTTTTAGAGAATTAGGCCATAATTATTACATTACATATCAAAAATTTCAATGGAGACATTTCCACTCAGTTTCCATTTTTATCATAAAATAAGAACTCTTGAAAAAAAGAGTCATGTCTAGTTAAATGTTTTTTACAGAATGACTTTTCCTTAATCCCATCCTTTATCGTATTCATCATTAACTCCAATGAAAGGAATTTCAAAACTGGGGATTAGCAAATAAAGCTCAGTAATGGTTATAAAATGATGTATGAACACATTATTCCACAAAAACATATGATTTTTAACATTCCTCATAAAATCATATGATTTATGAATAACACATAGAAAACATTAATCATAAAGGTAACTTGTGGAATCCCAAAAATACATATGTTGTAGCTTTCACAGCTACATAAGGAGTTAAATTTTGAATAACCATCACATTATATTCCCTAAATCTATTAGGATAAACTCCCACATTTACCTCTGTCACATTAACCAATGCATTGGAGAGCTATCTCGGGCTCACCCACCATAGTATTATCAAGAAACCACCCATATACTTAAATAAATTCCCAAGAATAAAAACATAATCATAACACATAAACGAATAAAAAAAATAAATATAATATTTTCACATTGAAATCCCAATATAACATTTAAAGATATTAACAAAATAAATCCTTTCTAAAAACTATTATCAAAACCATTTTCAATACCAAACTATGTAAAAAGAGTATATGGTATTTATTTTTATTTTAAAATTATTACATCTAATTAATGAATACATACATGAAATAATGGTCATAGTGGTAAAAATGTCATTGTCACCGCGTACATTAAAAAAAGAATTCTGTTTTGTGGTTTAGTAAAATGCTTCGTCAAAAAAGATTCCTTTTGAAAACCATTTAATGCGTTAAATAAATATATTTTTGAATCAAAGTGTCCCATAACACATGGTATATTTTATACAATAAATTTTGAAAAAAATTAATTTCCATATTGATAAATCCAAAAAAACCATTTTTACAACATGGACATTAATGTGATATGATTAGAAAAATAAATCATCAAAGAATTTGTGATGACATCTTAATTAATGAGTTCCTAACCAAATAAGAGATGCTTGAATAAAAATAATTGAGGAATAACATTAATATAATATTATAATATCATGTGAATAAGGGTATTATTGTTATAATATTTCTAAGCGTAGTATATACACCATAAAAATTTGAATTTTTGTATAACAACAAATAAGTCTCAATTAAAAGTAAATTGAGACAATGTACCAAGCAAAGATCATATTATATGATTATGGAAAAATTAATGACATAATTATGTGTGAAAAATTATAATACACCCAATATAATCGGATATTAACTATAAAACAGTATTAGTTCATTCACACATATTTATATCATGACATAATCAAGAAGTATAAGTTCAACCCGAAGAATGGCAATTGGGTGAAGATGTACCCTAATAGAAATTTGACATCCTATGAGAGTCACTTAAAAATTAATTAAATGATTCGATGAGAGATAAAATGGCCTCTCATCATATTGACATACAATTTACCATTATAAGGATATATAATAACATATCCCGACATAATAAGATGTATAATGAAAAATAAAAGAAAAATATATCTTTTAAAAACATTAGTGGGAAAGGTTCCCTTAACGATTTGGTAACATACGGTACATAAACCCCATGAAATAAGGATCATAAAATTATGATTTAAATACCCATAAAGTATATTATATTACTCTAATAATAAAATCACGGACAATACATACACCACACTAAAGTTAATAGATGCAATATAGCATGAATCTCATGGGAATAAGAAGTGAGATGGAGACCTTTGTGTCAAGTCTGACTCATCTTGTATGTTCTTGTTCTTAATGAAAAATAAACATAAGTTAATTTATACATTCTTATGAATATATTTCAAGTTCATTATTTCTTTTATATCCCTTATTACCATGTCATAAACATTTCTTATTCACTTATGTTAATAATGGTCGTTTTGTCGATATTTCGTACTTGAGTAAAAAATGAACTTCTTATAGTTACAGGTTGTTCATGTTGTCAAAAGTCCACTATCAATAGAATGATATTCAGGATTTAGATATATTATATAACATATATACATATTATATATATTCATTTATAAATGAATATAACATTTTGAGGTAATAAAATAAATGCACCGTTCATGTAGACGGTAAGTCGTACGTATGCATGAACACTAATTTCATTTCTATTTGGTATTTTAATGGAATGAAAACATAATGATACATAGGATTATTTTAATTAAATCATAATATCATATATAATTTCGGTAACTCCATTATTTATGTGTACCACATATGGCATTAATGAGTCATATAACTTTGAGAGGGCGGGAGTCCGCACTTCCTCAAAGGAAATTATCGTGTTTCCACATTATGGAAACCATAATGGTATAAATGAATTGAAAAAATAACAAAGTATAACGATAATATAGGTGTAATATATTTCACATATAAATATATTTCCATCATAATGGCCACCATAAGAGGTGGTAGGAGAAGATTAAAGAATCATCTATTCGTGAGGCTATAGTTTAACGTCCACAGAAACAGTATGTTATTTAACCATTAGATAACAGTGTGTGTAAGATTAGTTCAAATACATGTCATAAAAAAACATATAAAATTTATTATACATTTTTTTATTAATATAAAATAATTAAAAGAGTTAATGGTGTTGGAGAAGTAAAATAAAATAAATGAACTTCAGTGAAGACGTTACCTTAAAATTGTGTATCTCCCTTTGGTTTTAACCAAAAGGATTAATTGAATTGATTTTTTCCTATTTAAAGGCATCTAGGAGGAATATATCTATGTAAGGAGATTAATTGTGAAGATTTTTGATGATAAAAGTGGATTTAGAGGTGTTAGAAATGGGTTAGAGTTGATGGATTTTTAAAAAGGGTAGGAGGGGCACTTTATGAATGTTTGAAAATATTATTTTATTATATAATGATTCTAGGTTTATAAAGGACCAATACTAATTAAATTAGATAATAAGATGACTATTATTATAATTAAATTCAACCAATAATAATTTTACTGGTTTTGGATATTGTTTTAATTTTTTTAATCTTATTAATTTAAATCATTCATTAATGAGGTAAAAACTGCATCAATATTGATTCAGAAATAATTTTATTTATTTGATGTCAAATAATTATAAATAAAATAAAATGAATTAGTAAATATTTTTATCATTAAAATTATAATTTATAGTCAAATATATAACTTATATCAACCCATGTAAAAATTTATTTACTAAAAGATATATGTTTATGTCATTTTTGTCTTTACATTAAATTAATTAATATAAAGTGCCATTATCACTCCCATGTGGCTCCATGTGGTCCAAAAAATCGATCCAAGGATGAAAATGGTCTGATATATATTATCAAATAGTAATTTGACACATTTTAGGGAAATTTATCATTATAATAATAATATTTGGTTTCCCTTAATTACCATATTTTTGTTTTAACCATTGTAAATAAAATATTTACCGAAGTAAATTTTTATAATGTCTAAATTTAAAATTTAACATTTTAAACTATTTGGACCACTTTATTCCAAATATTGAATCAATTTTTGAAAATTCAAAACACATATGTTGGAGAAATTAATTTAAAATTAATTTGGGTTGTCAAAACCAAAAGTATGTTTTTTTTAAATTAATAACTATCAAAATATTGAAACTTGTTTATGTACAATTTAAAAGTGAAATTACATAAAATCACAAAAAATATATTAAATGGTAAAAATATTATCTAATTAACATTTTAAAAATTGAAACATACATTATAACCATATAAATAGGTTTGATTAAACGGATGTTTTGAATTAAAATTCAATATATTTCAATATTCAAATGAAATTATCTTTATCAGAAAAATACCAAATTTTCATCCTAAATAAATTGTTATTTCCCAATTCTAATGAAGAATTTAATTTTTTCAAACATTACATATAAAATTGAGAAAGACTAGATTTAAATAGGGTTCTCCATAAAAAGGTGTTAAGTCGACCTTTTAATTAATATTAACGTATTTATGCTTAAAATTAGATTCAATCACAATTTAAGACTCTAAAGTATATTGGATATATGTAAAAACATTTAAAAACGTGTATAATAATATTTTAGTTAGTTATAATCATTAAAAACATTACAAATGCTAAGATTTAACTACCATTGGCATTAAAAACATTATATTATTATTTTTCAGTATAACTCAACGTTGTGTGAAACACAAGATTCCAATGTAACTCATTGTTCAATATTGGGTACACCATCAAACATAAAATATCATATAAAGTAAAAATAATATTTAATTCAAAAATATTAATAAATAAGAAATTTTTATATTCTTTATTTACCAGAGATGTTACATCCTTCCACTCTTTTGGGAATTGCGTCCTTGAAATTTTACAATTGGGATTGGAAACTTCATTAATAGTCCCACATTAGAAAAAGAGTAAATAAAAATATAACATTAAATGAAATAAATATAAGTAAAAAAGGTCACCTAATATAGCCCATACTATGACCCAATGCATGAACACATGGATATGGGAGAGAAACAAACCATTACGTTCTGATTGTGATTGACAGAAAACATGAATATGAAATAGTTAACCACTAGAAAATCAAAAAAAATTATTGGTTAAACAGTCATTGATTACCCAGTATGAAAATAATATGGGAAATTACTTTTTTGATTTATGTTCCTTTTCAAAATTTTGTTGAATTTATTTTCTAGCATGACTAAGAACATACGGAAATTTTCTTACTTTTCAAGTATAGTTTCATCATTTACTAAATTTCTACCAAAAACTCATCTTTTCTCCAAAAGATGAGTATTTAAGATGATGTGGTCACATAAAAAGTGCTATAATCAATTTATATATAATCACATAATCCAAAAATGATGACCTATATATTTCACCTGGCTTTTGACATTAACCCAAACCAATAATGGTTAGTACGAGATTAGATAATCCCCAAAAAGGATAATCATTTGTAAAAAGAAATACTACTCCAATCTCCAAAATTCAAAAAATATCCCAATGTTTAAGAGTCACCATTAAATTCACGATTGTCCTTAAAATTATTTAAAATAATCCAAACAGTGTTTGAAACAAAAAATTCAGAAGGATTTGGTCACATAGTCTTCGGCGATAAATCTTAACATTTATCACCAAATAACATAGACTACTCTTAATGTCTCATACTGAAGTGTAATTAACCTAATCACATATTCTCTATGATAGGATAATCATTTCCATAAATAACGAAAATCTCAATATGTACACAAAAAAAGTATATATTCTTCCAAAATAAAATTTCATCCATTACTCCACGAATTAGATCCCATAGTATTCTATTTCCATTAATCATATAATGCTCCCAATGTGCGAACATCTTCTAAAATAACCATTATCATTTAATTTCAAAATCATTTTCCTATACTAAGGATATCCATTTTACAAAAGATAATTTCCAAAAACGAACTAATTCTTGATACATAATATCATTTAACTAATAAAATTTTGTCATACTAACCAGGGAATTCACATAGGCCAATGGTAGGTGATAAATCCCATTTGAACTTTGGTTGTGTGTTAGATTCTAGCAGCTTTGTATGATGTGACAGGTTGTCACATGGTCTGAGGGTTGTCATTTTTTCTAAAAATATATAATTTTATAGCATTCCAAAAAATGAGATAAAAACCTCAAAAATAACCATAACATATATCATAAAAAACAAAATGGTTCCTTATAAATATATTCACAAATGAAATGTTAATTATTCCTTCAATAACATATTCATATATCAAACTTCATGGTTACACATACTATAAAGAGTCTTTCAATGTAATCCCATAATCAAAAGAGCATTAATACGTTTAAGCATTTCAACCTCCTAAAATCTACCATAACTCTTGAATCCCATATATGTTGATTTCATACTCATTCAATATTATTCAAGATACAATAACCTTTCTTTTCCAAATTATTCTAAAATACATCTTTCCTACAGAAAAAATCATGAATTATATCCTATGATTCAACAACGTCAAAACATTAGTTAAGAAATAATCAATTCCTTCCATTGGTCATTTTTAGATTCCTCATCCTCAATTGGAATGAAATTAGGTATTGGTAAACATATATTTGTATGATACTAGTGATCCCATTCCTGAACCTTCTTCGTAGGACATCTGTTTGTTTAATGACCATGCACACCACATTTAAAACATTCAATTGATCCCTAAGAAAGAACTTCTTTTCATTTCCTAGTGTGAACTAGATGATTCCTTTTTCCATGAAAGGTTCGTGATTTATGACCTTCATTTACACAACTATATCATATTAATGACCCTTTGAATTATTTTTGTAGGTGTTTATTTCCACATCATTGACACATAGGTTTTTGAATATACACAACTTTATGATTTTTACCTGAACTGCTATAGGGATTTGTTTCTTGAATATACTATGTATTATAAAAATCACCATGGTTCAGGTGTTTAATCATTACTCTGAATAGCTGGTTGGGAATAACCACAAGAGTTGTCATTACAGATCCCATTTCATTGGGCTTCTCATTCAAGAAACTATCCCACTTTTCTTCAAATCTGTTGTTACTTTGGTGGTTTCTAGATCCATCCATTTACTAAAACCAAAAAGGCCAGTGTGATTATATCATTAAAATAATGATATATTATCTTATGAGGAGTACAAATACAAAGATAGTAATATTCATGTTATTTATCTAAAATAACAATGAATATTTCAAATGTTATAACAATTACCGTTATGTCAGTTATGAAAAAATAACACCATAACCTCTAAATATATCTAAATGAACATCTGATACCAACTGTAAGGACTTGACCTTAAAACATTACATAATCTAGAATTAATGGAATAATTCACATTGAAGATCTTTTTAGGTATAGAGTTTTATATAACTAGTCCATAACTATAACATTATATCTCAAAAATTACAAATTAGATACTTCAACTAGGTTTCCATTTTTTTCATAAAATAAACAGTCTTGAAAAAAGAGTCATGTCTAGTTCCATGTTTTAGATAGCATGACTTTTCCTTCATCCCATCCTTGACCCTATTAATCTTTTATCCCAGTAAAATACAATGAAAATTGGTATGAGAAAAAAGAGAGTAGATAGGGTTAAAAATAAAGAACATAAACATTATTCCATCAAAAGATAATCATTTTAATATACCTCATGAAACCATATGATTTATTAAAAACATATTGAAAACATAAATCATAAAGGTAACTTGTGGTGTCGATAACATACATACATTGTGGATTTCAGAGCTACGTAGGGAGATACATTTGGAATACTTATCTCAATATATTACCTAAATAGATTAGGAGAAACATTCAGGTTGACCTCCATCACGTTACCCAATGTATTGGAGCACTATCTCAGGCTCACCCTCCCTAGGATTATCATGGAACCACCCGTATACGTAAAACATTTCCATAGAACCATTAAATAATAATAACACATAAAACAATCACATATGTTAGATAACATTTCCACAACGAAATCTGAATATATCATTTCATGATATTAACCAAATAAATTCTGTCTAAAAACTATATTCAAACCTATTTTTAGTAACAAAATACTTAAAATGTGTATATGGTATTTATTTTCCTTTTAAAAATATTACTGCATATTAAGGAATCCAAACATGAGATAATTATCATAGAAGGGAAAAGGATGTTCTTTCTGTATATGTATAAAAGAAGCATTCCCTTTTGTCATTTTATAAAATTCTTTGTAGAATAATATTTCATTTGAAAACCATTCAAAACACTTAATAAAGATATTTTGGAATCAAAGTGTGCCACACCACTTTGAAAAATTTATAGAATTAGCTATCAAAAAACATTAGTGTCCATATAAATAATTCCTTAAAACAATTTCTGAAACATAGACATTAATGTGAAATATTTTGAAGATTAAATCATTAAAGAATTTAAGTTGATATTTTATTTAAGGAGTTCGTAACTAACTGAGGGATTCTTGAAAACAAATAAGTGGGGAATAACATTAATAAAAGGCTATAATATAATGAGAATATGGAGATTCATGATATAATATGTCAAAGGGATGTGTATACAACATATAAAAGAGAATTGGTGTATACCAACAAATAAGTATCAATGGAATGTAAATTGAGACAAACTCTCTTGAAAAGATAATATCCTTAGATTCAAGAAAAGTCAATGAAATAATTATTTGTGTCATATAATAATCCAAATAATATTAGAGTATATTATGAGTAAAATAGTCATAGTTCATTCACACATATTTATATCATGATATAATGAAGATGTATAATTTCAACCCACATAATGGAAATTGGTTGAAGAAGTTCCCTTACCCAAATTTGAAAGCCTAACACCATTTATTCAAAATTCAGAAAGCGAGTAGATGAGAGAGAAAATTGTGTCCCATCACATGGACATTAAATTTACTACTATAAAGAAATATAATAACATATACCAACATAAGAAGACGTAAATTAAAAGACATAACAAAAATAAGTCTTTTAAATAGAGGATGGTGAATGGATCCCTTACCGATTTGGTAACTTATGAAACATAAACCCCATTAAAGAAGGATCATACTATTAAGATTTAAATAACATAAAACTAAATAATATTATGAAAATAATAAAATCATGGTATGTACATACAACACACAAAAGGAAATAGTGGCAATATTGAATGAATCTCACGGGAATAATAAATGACATGAAAACCCTAACCTCATGTCCGACTTGTCTAGTATGTTCCTTGTTTTTTTGAATATTAAACATATGTTAATTTATAATTTATGAAGAAAGTTTTTGAAGTTAATTATTCCTTTTATATCACTTATTGCCATGCTATAAACATTATGTAATCACATAATTTAATAATGGAAGTTTTGTCGATATTTGGTACATGAGATTAAAATGATATTCTTATAATTAAAGGATGTCTATGTGGTAAGAAGTCCATTATATACAGAATTATCTTAATGATTTATATATCTTATATATAATATATATCTAGTATATAAATGTATTTATAATAGTAAATAACAATTGGGGGTAAGAAATGAAATTCACCGTTCATGGAAATGGTATGTCGTAGGTACGCATGAACGCTCCATTCATTTTTATTTTATATTTTAATGAAATGAAAACATAATGATACATAGGTTGATTAAAATTATAGTATAATATCATTTATAATTACCGTATCTCAATCTTTTATATGTTTCATGTATGGCATGAACGATACATATCACTTTGAGGGCACGGTAGTCCACACTTTGTCAAATTAAATTTTCACGTTTACCTATTATTGAAACCATAAATGTATGATATAAAATATAAAATTCCAAAGTATAGAGATAATATAAATATAATATATATCACATATAAATACAGTACCATCAAAATGGCCACCATAAGAGTTGACATGAGAAGATTGAACAATCAACATTTTGTGAGGTAGTTGTAAACTGACCACAGAAATAGTATGTTCATTACCCATTAGATGGTGTTGTGTGTATGTGTATTTAAAATAATTCTCAAAAAAACAATTTATTATATTGAGGATACTATTTTTTAACAATATAAAGTAATAAAATGAGTTTATGGGGTTGGATATGTAAAATAAAATAAATGAACATAAGAGAAGATGTTACTTTTAATCTGGGTATCTCCCTATTGTATGAAGCAAAAGGTTTACTTGAATTACTTTCTCCCTAAGGAATGGATTCCAGGGGGAATCTAGAAATGTAGGGTGCATAATTGGATAGATATTGGATGAACGATGGGGCTTTATTACTATGAAAAATGTGTTAGAGTGGCTGGATTTTTATAAAGGGGGGGATGGGCTCTTTTGGAATGTTTGAAACTATTATTTTATTATATAAATGTTTTCAGTTTCTAAAGTTACAATAATTATTATAGTCAAAGATAATATTAATATTATTATAAATGAAATCATAAAATACTAAATGGGTAAGTGTTGGATATTTTTTTAATTTTTATAATCTTATTTATTTAACCCATTCATTAATTAGGTAAATACTGCATCATTATTGTGTCATAAAAATTTTAATTTATTTAATTTCTAAAGATTATAAATAAAATACCATGATATATTAAATATTTTTATATTTATAATTAATTTTTATATTAAAATATATTACTTATATAACCACATTTAAAAATTTAATTACAAATAGTTATATGTATATGTCATTTTTCTCTTTACTTTAAATTAATTAATATAAATTTTCATTATCACTCTCATGTGGCTCCATGGGATCCTAGAAATCCACCCAAGGGTGGCCATGGACGGATATGTATCAAAAAATATGAATTTAACCCATGTTAGGATAATTTAATATTATTATAATAATATTTTGTTACCCTTATTTAACATATTTACCTTTTAACCATGATAAATAATATATTTACTGAAGTAAATATTCAAAATGTCTAAAAATAAAAGTTACCAATTTAAACAATTTTGAACACCTGATTCCAAATATTAAATCTATTTTTCAAAATACTAAACACATATGTATTAGAAATTAATTTAAAATTAATTCCCATTTAAAAAAAGCATATTTTTAAGAAATGATAACTATCAAGTGATCAAAACTTTTTTATGTCCAATTTAAAATATAAATTTCTTCCAATAACAAACATTATTGTAACACCCCGAGATTTTATGAAAAATAATATTTTTAATTTATTGATGTATTGTGTTGGATGTAACAACAAACGAGTCTTTCATAACACGCAACCCTGACTTGTCTGCATTACACGCAATCGCGACCTTCCTCGATAGCGTGTGTTGTACGCAATACCGAGTTTCACTAAACAACGATATGCTATTAAAATATTATTAAAACTAGCCGTTAGGAATAGTAATAACGACTTTTCGAAATTTTTTAAATTTCATCATTCAAAATGGACTTCATTTTTGGATTCGGAATATTGAAATTAGCCTAGGTTGAAATATTGGTATTTTTCTGAAAACTTTCAATTTTTGATGAATAGTGAAAACACTGGGTTACTATTTAAAAACCGACTTTTTATTTAAATAATTATTTATTTTATTTAAATTTATTTTATCTCAAAATTTATTCCTAATACCTATATAAGTTCAATTCAATTCATTGAAGTCATTTTATAATAATTTTAGATATATAAAAATTTTGTCGAACTTTTCACCGTCTTTTACCCACCTCCTAGGAGAGTTTGAAAATTTACATAAAACTAAATTTTACCATTTATGTGAATGGAATTTCAAAATTCTGAGAGTCACCGTTGATGTCAAAAAGTAAAATGTGGTTCAATGAGATGAAAATAATTTTTGGTGAATAGTAACTTTTTTACTTTTATTTACCACGGTTAAAAGTAAATAGGGTAATTAAGTGTAAAAATGATATTATTATTACCCTAACACATGTGATAATTCTATTGGATACGTTTAATTCGACCAAAAACATCCTTAGGAATTAAATATGACCATTTAGGCCCATTTGGATTAGATTAGGACATTTAATATTAACTTATTTAAAGAAGGGTTAAAATAGTTAAAATCAATGTTTGATAAGTAAATCATATTTAATATAGGGTTATACATAAAATAAATTCGACTAAAAATATAAATTAGAAATATAAAAATATTTCATACATAATGGTGATTTATTTGTAATTTATAAACCTTAAATAATTTAATTTATTTAGGACACAAAGATGATGCAGTAATTATCTTATTAATGAAATATTGACATAATTGATGTTATAAATACCCAAATAAATGTAATTTGAGACATTTTATGAATTAAACTAATTTTATAGGTTAATATTAAATGTTAGTATTTAGATAATTAACTTTTTTCGAACTAATCATTCTGTTATGATTTTCACAAAAATCAATTACTAAATAGTGTCAAAATTGACATAAAATAGTTTTAAAAAAATAAATTATATTATTAATTTTTATTTTATACCTAAAAATATTAGGTTTGGCCAAATGAAATAGATAAGGTTATATATATTAATAATAATTAAACTTGGGGTTATTTTTGCTTTTATAGTATGTTTATTAACCATATAGTGTAAGAAAACAAAAAGACACGGTAACAGTAAAATTATTTAACTTAAAGTTATATCTAAATGATAAGGTTAAAATAGTAAAATAAACTTGTAAAAATTATATTGGATGAGATTATTGCAAATGATCCCCACCTTAAATTCTAAATAAATCAATTTGGAGCTTTTTAAAACCGAATATGGCTTTATAATAAAATAATATTATTAGTTTTTCCAAAGGTGGCCCTCTCCTCCCTAATAAAAGGGCACCTCCTCCCTCTCTTCCTCACACCACCTTGAGCCTGCAGGCTCGGACAACCCCGGAAAATTTCTCCTCTCCACTTCCCTAGAAACATCCTAGAGGTCCAGGTATTCTTCAAAGACCAATTTTAGTGCCCTAAAAGGAGGTCTCAAAGAAGTTCTTCAAAGAAGAGGTAATGTCCGTTACCGATTCTTTCAACTTTATTTCTTCTTCCACTTCTTCTTCTTTAGTTGTTTCATTATGAAGTAATAACATCAGTATAAATCATATAATTTTATGTTATTATAAGTATGAAACTACCCTATTTCACCATCTATCCATCCTATGGAAAACGAATGCACCACGCGTGCGTACGTACGGAATACCATCTCCACGCCGTAGTGAAAAATATTTTTCCACGAACACCATACATGGATGGGTATAATGATGTAAATAATAAATATATATGGTTATTATGACATCATAATGATCCACTCCTATTTTATTCAATAATTATGGGAACTATATCATCGCTCGTGCGTACGTACCGACTACCGTCTCCACGACGCGGTGAGATTCATTCCCCATGTTAACCATACATGAATGATAATATAGTTTATATAATGAATAATAATGAAATATATGAAATAATAATGCTACTGGATTTATGTATATATATATTTATGTCATCTATTTAGTTTCATTCAATTCAATAAGGAAATGAAAACAACGTTCTTGCGTACGTACGGCCTACTGTCTCCATGAACGGTGTATTTCATTCATTTTATCGATCTATAATATAAATATGTATATGATGAATATGTATTATATATAAGTCATGTTTTACATTCTGTAATTATGTAAATCAGGATATAAGTTATAATATCATGAATTACAAGTCGAAACACATATGATAAATGAAATGATTTTACCCAAAATGCTGGTTTAACATTGAATTTACAAAAGAACGGGTAATATAAAGTTATAAGTGAAACATATATGATATCATAACAATTAATATGATTATGTAATAAGTCAATGACATTAATTAAATCATTATAAAGGAGTTTTATATACGTATGAAGCATATCAGACCTAAGGTAAGGGATAATTTTGCAAATCTCATTTTTATCCGAGATTGCTTATTCATAAGTTTTTCCTTGGGTTATTTCTATCCTCCATGTCCATGTTTTATAAAAGTATTTTCATGTTTGTTTATTGTCCATTTTACCCATTTTTTTATTTTACTGCATGGTATCTTTGGAATCTTTCTTTAACAAGGTACTTTTTGACTTTTCCGACAAAAGTACGAGAAAAATGTTTTTTTAATGTATACGGCATGAAAGGATTTTTACGGTTTTATAAAGCCTTATTTTCATGAAACTTCCTCCAAAATATTTCATGACTATTTTCAACAAAATCCTTTTTTTTAAAATTGCATGACATTTGGTGAAAAGATAATTATTTTGAAGAAGAAAGGATATTTTCCTTAACAATTCATTTCAAGTGTTTTATCAAAACAATTTTTCATCTAAGATGACATTATTTAATATGTGTATGTTTCAAGTATCATGTCTCTATGATTTACATGGTTTCACTTTTCTTATTATGAAATGATATCCATTTTTTTATATGTACTATTTGATTATGGGATGATGTTTATGAAACCCGTTTTATTTATTGGGTTATTATGAATGATGTATGTTTATTTTGTGGAACAAGTAAGAATGATTTTATTATGAGATGGGTGGGACCTATATCTCCCTCCAATTCATTGGGTAAAGATTTATATCTCATGAGATAGACATGGATGGAACGGTAAGTTAATCCAGTTCAGTAATACAGGACTGGAATGAGGAGTGAACTCTATTCAGAAAGGGTCTTTGTCCCCTAAGATGGTCTTGGCAGCAATGCCTTGGCTACTATGGAAATCATATCATGTGCTTAATGGTTTCCAAAATCACATGTTTTATTACCATGTTATTTTATCATGATTAATATTTCGTTATGATCTATGCTTTTGTTCTTCCATGTTTTATGTCATTGCTCAAGATTTTGTTGTTTAAACATTATGTTCATGTTTTTAAGTTCGAATTTTTATGATTTGTTTTATTTTATCCATGCATACCCTTACTGAGCATTTGAGCTCACCCTTTATATGTTTTATTTTCCCTATGATATAAATAAAGGTTTTAGGTTAGAAAACAAAAGGGGAAGATCTTTATGGAAGATGTTGAAGATCTTTCACCACGATTAGAAGATTACGTTCCGAGTTTCCAATGACACTAAACTATTACGGTCCTTTTGTGTCTATTTTTGTTATTTATTAAGTATTCCGAAAAAGTAATTTAATGTCAATGTATGTCATGCTTTGGGTCTCTACAGTTGGTATCAGAGGAAAGGTTTATTCATCCTTTGGAAACTAGGATGCAAAAACGTCAGTGATATCCCTAGAAATATTTCTATGGTATGTCTAGGTATGTCCTTAAGGATTAGTATACGTATAGGATATAGTCCTAGAACTACGGTAATGATCATATAATTTAACCTAAGATGTTAGATATTGAGGGAACTCTCCCTTTACTATGTTGTTTTCCCTAGCATGATTTTTTCCTCTCACACTATTCTTTTTGGGTTTTAGAAAATGGCGGGAAACATGAAGATTCACGATAATGGAGGATATGACAGACAATGGAATGGTATTCTTCATGAGAAACCAAATGAAACTGGATTTGGAAGTCCATACATCGTTATTATTCCTATTCAGCAATCTCATAATATGATCAATATTCTCAACTTTGGTTAGTTTCTCGACACAAAAAAAAGAGAATGATTGAGGTTCATGATGATCATAGAGGAAAGAAAGTTCAATTTCCCTCAAGTAAATCATGTGGGAAGAGGCATCAGGGAGATTGTTTCAAAGGAACTAGAAGATGCTTTGGGTGTGGAAAAGAAGGACACAATGCCAGTAAGTGAAAATGAAAAGGTTCAGTTAACACCATGGATAAGGATAATGGTATTGATACGACATCAACAATGATTAGATGTTTTAAATGTGGAATGTACAGCATTATGCAAACCAATTCCATAAGGGAAAATCGCATGAAGAGAATCAACATGGTCATATGGGTTGTATTTATGTGGATAATGATGAGGAGACTACAAATTATATATGAGGTGAATGAAGTGTTGAAGCTCAGTCAGTTGTTCAAGAAGGTAGTGGAATGATTTTATGTTTATCGAGAGTTATATTGTATAGTTAATGGTACGATGGAATAAAGATTCATCTAAGGATTGTTACACTATTGTTTTTCCTAAAGTATATCAATGTATATATTGAATGGTACCAGTAACCATGGAAGGTTATTCAGATATTTTTGGAAAGTAGATGATATGCACATAATGAATTAATAAGAAGATAATTAGATGTTTTATTGTATTCATGAGCTCATGATTGATATAAGGACTAAGTGATATCATGGTTTGATTATATATAATTTTGAGGATTTTGGTATGTGGAAAGTGTTAACTTTTAACTGCATTCATGTTTTCACTAAGGTTCAATGGGTATTCATTTTTCAAGAGAATACATGATTAAGGCCTTCGAATGTTTGGAATGTGACCAACAAGACATATCTTATGATATATGGGGATCAACGATGGTATTAACATGCTTGTTATATGAAATATCTGGTAATCGTTTTAACTATATTATGAGAGTGGACTGCAGTATTATGGATAATCCTAATGATTGGAATGGATTATGTTGGACATAAGTTAGTATTGTTTAAGGATATAATTTTTTTTGATATTATTGATGGGATGTTATAGTGATGTAGTTTTAGAAAAAGGACAACCTGTAGGATCGGCGACAACCCATTGCGTCGGACAAGGCTGCGAGAATCAAACCCACAACTGAAGTGCCACTTGCCTTTATCGCATACCATTGACCTGCAGGAAGCCCCTGGTTATTAGAAACTAGTTTTATTTTATTAATTGGTATGATATATGATGTATAAGTTTATTTTTGTAACCATATATGATTAATCTAACCATAATATGGACTTATAACTTTTTCTAAGCTTTTGTTTGAAACAGATCGAATGAACCATCATTCTATCACATGATCTTCTAACACATCAAGAATAACAAATTCAACATCATTTCTTTAAGGGATGAAGTAGAAATTGTTCAATTCATGAACAAAAGTGAGATTATACCAAAATAATGTATGTATTTCTTTTAATTCATCAACATCAGGGAAATGATCTTGAAAACCAAAAATGTTGTCCTAGTTCCCTTATATTCGACGAATCAGATGGTACCTTAGATCATCACAAATCTATATCTTTTTGATTGTTGGATTTTTCATAGCCATGTTCTCTACCACTCTCCATCAGAACATGATGGTTAGGTTTCTCTTCCATAACCATATTTTCACCTGTGTTCTCTTATGTGGAAACCTAGTGATTAGTGAATTTGGGTAACCGTTTTGTTTCATACTTTAGTTTTTAAAGATTGGTTTTGGTATTCCGTTTTACGATGTGAGTTTCTATTAAAGAAACATTCTAGTAGTAAACCATTTATAACCCCGACAAATTTCGAGGGCGAAATTCATTTTAAGGGGGGTAGAATGTAACACCCCAAGATTTTATGAAAAATATTCCTTTTAATTTTATTGATGTCTTTTGTTGTACATTACAACAAAGGAGTCTTACACAACACGCAACCCTAACTTGGCTGCATTACACGCAATCGCGACCTTCCCCGATAGCGTGTGTTGTACGCAATACCGAGTTTCAATAAAGAACGATATGCTCTAAAAATATTATTAAAACTAGCCGTTATGAATAGTAATAACAACTTTTTGAAATTTTTTAAATTTCATCTTTCAAAATGGACTTCATTTTTGTATTCGGAATATCAAAATTAGCCAAGGGTGAAATTTTGGTATTTTTCTGAAAACATTCAATTTTTGATGAATAATGAAAACACTGGGTTTCTATTTAAAAACCGAAATTTTATTTAAATAATTATTTATTTTATTTAAATTCATTTTTGGTCAAAATTGATACATAATACCTATATATGTTCAATTCAATTCATTGAAGTCAATTTATAATAATATTAGATATATAAAACTTTTATCGAACTTTTCACCGTCTTTTACCCACCTCCTTGGAGAATTTGCAAATTTACATACAAATTAATTTTACCATTTTTTTGAATGGAATTTAAAAAATCCGAAAGACACGGTTGATTTCATTAAGTAAAATTTGGTTCAATGAGATTAAAATAATGTTTGGGGAATAGTAACCTTTTACTTTTATTACCACGGTTAAAAGTAAGTAGCGTAATTAAGGGTAAAAATGATATTATTATTCTCTAACACATTTCCTAATTCTATTTTATAAGTGTAATTCGACCAAAAACAACCTTAGTAATAAAATATGACCATTTATGCCCACTTGGATTAGATTAGGACATTTAATATTAAATTATTTAAAAGAAGGGTTAAAATAGTTAAAATCAATGTTTAATAAGTAAAATCATTTTTAATATAGGTTTATACATAAGAGAAATTCGACAATAATTATTAATTAGAAAGATAAAACGATTTTATACATAATTGGATTTTATTTGTAATTTTTAAACATTAAATAATTTAATTTATTTATGACACAATGATGATGTAATAATTATCTAATTAATGAAATATTGACATAATTGATGTTATAAATACCCAAATAAATTTAATTTGAGACTTTTTATGAATTAAAATAATTTTCTAGGATAATATGACATGTTAATATTGATTTAATTAACTTTTTTCGAACTAATAATTCTGTTATGATTTTCACAAAAATCAATTACTAAATAGTGTCAAAATTGACATAAAATAGTTTTTTAAACAAATATTATATTATTAATTGTTATTTTATTCCAAAAAATCTATGGTTCAGCCAAATGACTTATATAAGGATATATATATTTCTAATAGACAACTTAGTGTTCGTTTGGCTTGTTATAGTATGTTTATTAACCTTATATTGTAAGAACACAATAAGACACGGTAAAAGTAAAATTATCTACCTTAAAGTTAAATCTAAATGATAAGGTTATAATATTAAACTAAACGTGTACAAATTATATTGTAAGAGAAGATTTAGACCCTTCCCACCTTAGCTTATAAATAAATCAATTTGGAGCTATTACAACCGAATATGGATTTATAATAAAACAATATGTTTAGTTTTTCCAAAGGTGCCCCTCTCCTCCCTTATAAAAGGGCACCTCCTCCCTCTCTTCCTCACACCACATTGAGCCTTCAAGCTCGGCCAACCCCTTCCAAGTTCTCCTCTACACTTCCCTAGAAACCTCATAGAGGTCTTTTATTTCTTCAAAGACAAATTTTAGTTCCCTAAAAGGAGGTTTCAAAGAAGCGCTTCAAAAAGAGGTAATGTCCATTACCGATTCATTCAACTTTATTTCTTATTCCACTTCTTCTTATTTAGTTGTTTCATTATGAAGTAATAAAATCAGTATAAATCATATACTTATATGTTATTATAATTATGAAACTACCCTATTTCACCATCTATCCATCCTATGTAAAACGAAAGCACCAAGCGTGCGTACGTACAGAATACCGTCTCTACGCCGGGTTGAAATCTGTTTTTCCACCAACACCATACATGGATGGGTATAATGGTGTAAATAATAACTATATATGGTTATTATAACATCATACAGATCCAATCCATTTTTATTCGATAATTATGGGAATGATATCATCACTCATGCATACGTATGGACTACTGTCTCCACGACGCGATGAGATTCATTCTCTATGTTAACCATACATGATTGATCATATAGTTTATATAATGAATAATAATGAAATATAAGAAATAATAATGCTACTGGATTTATGTAAATATATATGTATGTCATCAATTTAGTTTCATTCAATTCAATAAGGAAATGAAAACAACGTTCATGCGTACGTACGGCCTACCATCTCCATAAACGGTGTATTTCTTTCCTTTTATCGATCTATAATATAAATATGTATATGATGAATATATATTATATATAAATCATGTTTTACAATCTGGAATTATGTAAATCAGGATGTAAGTAATAATATCAAGTGTGATAAGTCGAAACACATATGATAAATGAAATGATTTTACCCAAAATGCTGCTTTAACATGGAATTTACAAAAGAACGGGTAATATAAGTCATAAGTGAAACATATATGATATCATAAAAATTAATATGATTATGTAATAAGTAAATGTAATTATTTAAATCATTATACAGGAGGATCGGATACGTATGAAGCATATCAGACCTAAGGTAAGGGATAATTTTGCAAATCTCATTTTTATCCAAGATTACTTATTCGTAAGTATTTAATGGGGTTATTTCTATCATCCATGTACATGTTTTATAAAAGTATTTTCATGTATGTTTAATGTAATTTTTACCCATTTTGACTTTTACTACATTGTATGTATGGAATCATTCTTTTATAAGGTACTTTTTGACTTTTCCAACAAAAGTGCGCGAAGAATGTTTTTTTAACGTATACGGCATGAAAGGATTGTTAAGGTTTTATAAAGCCTTATTTTCATGAATCTTCCACCAAAATATTTCATGACTATTTTCAAAAAAATCCTTTTCATTTAAATGTGCATGACATTTTGAGAAATGAGAATGATTTTGAAGAAGAAATGATATATTCCTCAAGAATTCATTTCAAGTGTTTTATCAAAACCATTTTCATATAAGATGACATTATTTTATTTGTGTATGTTTCAAGTATCATGTCTCTATGATTTACATGGTTTCACTTTTCTTATTGTGAAATGATATCCATTTATTTTATATGGATTATTGGATTATGGGATGATGTTTATGAAACCCATTTTATTTATTGGGTTATTATGAATGATGTATGTTTATTTTGTGGCACAAGTAAGAATGATTTAATTATGAGATTTGTGGGACCTATATCTCCCTCCAATGAATTGGGAAATGATTTATATCTCATGAGATAGACATGGCTGGAATGGTAAGTTAATCTGGTTCAGTAATACAAGACTGGAACGAGGAGTGAACTCGATTCAGAAATGATCTTTGTCCACTAATATGGTCTTGGCAGCAATGGCTTGGCTACTTTGAAAATCATATCTTGTGCTTAATGGTTTCCACAATCACAGGTTTTATTCCCATTCTATTTTATCGTGATTAATGTTTCTTTATGGTCTATGCCTTATGTTATTCCATGTTTTATGTCATTGCTCAAGATTTTGTTGTTTAAAAATTATGTTCATGTTTTTAAGTTCGAATGTTTATGATTTGTTTTATTTTATACATGTTTACCCTTACTGAGAATTTGAGATCACCCTTTATATGTTTTCTTTTCCCCAGGATATAAATAAAGGTTTTAGGTAAGAAAACAAGAGGGGAAGATCTTTATGGGAGATGTTGAAGATCTTTCACCACGATTAGAAGATTGTGTTCCGAGTTTTCAAAGACACTAAACTATTACGATCCTTATGTGTCTGTTTTTATTATGTATTAAGTATTCCGCAAAAGTAATGTAATGTCCATGTACGTCAAGCATTGGGTCTCTACAATTATACTTACAATCAAAAATGTAGTATAATTACACAATAAATCCAATTTAAAATATAATCTAACCATTTAAAAAATTTATATTAAAAGGTAGTTTTGAATTAAAATACAGTATTTTTCACTAGTCATAAAAATTGATACTTATTGAAAAAAAACCAGAATTTCATCTAAAGAAAATTTTGATGTCCCAATTCAAAATAAAAATATTATTTTGTCAAATATAACATATAAAAGAGACCAAATCTTGATTTGATGATTATTCCACATCAGAAGGTGGTAAATCGACCTTTTAATGAATATTAAAGTATTTATGCCTAAAATTATATTAATTCCCATTTTAAGCCTCTAGAATTTGTTTTATAAATGTAAAAAACATTTAAAAAACATGTATAACATTATTTTAGTTCGTGATATTCATTCCATACAATAAAAAAACAAGTCATAAAATACAATTTAAAATAACAATATTATATTTTTATTTTTCAGTATAACTAAGCATTGTGTGCAACATATGATTTCACAAAAACCTATTGTTACGTATCAGTTATTCCATCAAACATAGAATCCCCTTTAAATTAAAAATAATATTTAATTCAAAAAATATTAATAAATATGAAAATGTTATATTCTTTATTTACATGGGATGTTACATTGGATAACCTAGATTTGAACGTAGGGAATCAAAATTTAGGATATGATTTTCAATTAAATATATATCCCTCTATGTTAATCATTTCCTTTAATTATGCTAATTATCTAAGTATCCAATACCCTAATTTTACATTAGTTTTCATAGTAACTAGGCGGAAATAGAAGAACCTATGACAACAATTAATTTGATAAGAAATGTGATGATTCCCCAAATTATATCCAAAAGAAAGGGAACATGTGTTCAAAACATCATGATAAAACATTCACAGCATGATGAATATATAAATAACAAAATGAATTCTGTGGAATGTCCTCCTACTATGATGTGGAAAATTATGATATAATACTTCATTTGAAAAGGCCTCACATATTTTGTGGATCCTCAGATCCCCTCATAATAGATAAATGGATTAATTCCATTGAGATGATATATTCTGTATAATAGTGCTCAGAAGTATAGAATGTTGTGATAATAATATATCATTTTGATGGGAAATATGATCAATTGTGGAAAATATTGAATAAAAAAAATCATATAGGAAATTGATTCTATGGAATTGTAATATTTCATGAAAATATTTTCTCAAAACCCTTCATCAATGATGGAATGGGAGTTCCTTAGACTAATGAAAAGTGAAGATTATTATATTAGAGTATATTTGGTATGATTCGAAGGGATTTCACGAAATTCCCTAGGATTTGTCTTGAACAACTAATGCTGGGTAGATCACTTCTAAGAATACTAAAGCTGAGTCTATGAAAATATTTGGAATTTGAAGACTTCAACAGTTATAAAGAGACTGTCTGTATTTCCTTCAAGGTTGAAATGAAGATTGGTGAATCTCAGTGGTCTTGTGGGATCTGTGAAAAAATGTTTAAAATTTATTTTAATTTGGGTGGATCAAAATAAAAATACCATGATAGAATGAAACCCCAATAACACACATGTCCATGTTGTGGAAGAAGCATCCTAGGAACTATCTAAAGGTAACCATGAAATGCTAAAAATTTGGAAGAATGGGTCATATAGATAATAACTGCCAAAGGGATATGATGAATCTAGCTAATTTGGATGAAGAAAAGAACGTTAATATCCACACTCATCGTACAGTTCAATGTTTAAAATGAATAGAACATGGGAACTATTCAAACCAGTTCCCAAAAAAAGGGTTGTTGGAGGGAATCAACAACTACAACCTCCTTGTTATCTAAGAAGGGAATATTTTATCACTACTACGTAGGGTGATCATGAAAATTATGGGGTGATAGATACACTGAGTATTCATTCAAAAAGAGTATATATACTATTTTATAATGGATTTAAACATTTTATCATATCTTTAAAGTTTAGAAGAAAAATTTGAAAGCCAACTCAAAATACAAATGTTGAGTTATATATGAGAGTAGAAAAGCATGAAATGATTGTACTCAAGTTCTATAAATATTCCCGAATTAATGTTCGTTGAGTGAACATCCCAATAAATATTGTTTTACATCCTCTGGCGGTGTTTATGCTATATTGGGCATGGATTGGATATCAATATTCAAATACAACATCAATTATCAATAATGGTAGATCAAGAATCACATCATAAAGAATCCTCCAATTATTTAAAACTATAATGAGGTTGATGAATCTCCATCAAATTCAATTTCTCAATTGGGGATAATATTTCCTTATGAAAAAGCATATTTAGCTCAACTAATGTGTTCCCCGATGAGTTTCTTGTATTTACTATTGATTGATGGTTAGAGTTCTAAATTGAACTTATTCGTGAATATATTTCTTTATAAAAACACCATATATAATGGCCACCATCCAGTTGGATGGATTGAAGTAGTAGTGACTAGATAATCTAGAAAAGGGTTTTATATTCCTGATTGCATCACCATGGGGTGTACTAGTCAACGATATTGTCAATATGGATGGATCAATCTTCCTCTAAATTAATTATATAGAGGTTAATAAAATCATGATAAATAAATAGTATCCACTTCCATTGATAGATTACTAATTCAATCATTTATATAAGGTCATGTATTTTTCTAATTTGGATCTTCAGTAAGGATATCACCAATTAATGGTGATGAACTAGGATATTCCCCAGACTGGCATTCAAATGAGTTATGCAGATTATGTGTTCCTAGTGTTCACTTTCGGACTCACTAAATCATCAGTAATTTTCATTTAATTAATAAATATATTCTTTAGTGATTACCTTGATAAATTTATAGTAGTTTTTATTGATTATTTTCTTATATACTCAAAGAGAAAGGATAAACATAAAAAGTATGTGAATATTGTGATAAAGACATTAAGAAGGATCAGACAATATGAATTGAAAATTAAATTTGAATAATGAATGTAGAAAGAATTATTATAGAGGCATGTTATCACCAAAAATGAAATTTTTTGTGGGCCATTCGCAGACAAAGGATATCAATGAGTGTCCCATGCCATCATCTATAAAGGATATCAATTGTTTACATTGACTATATAGGCATTAATGTTGGAATTTTAAGAACATTTCATTATTTTAAAACATAATAACCAATATATCTTTTAAGGTACTGATATTTGTTATGAAAATTTAATGTGAATACTATAATATAAGTTGAAATAAAGGCTTATCATAGCTCTGGTAATCAAAGTACTGTCTAATGGGTCTCAATTTGTGTAACAAAATGACCACAGATGCCATGAAACGTGACACCCAAACTAATCTGTCACCTACCTGAAGGGAGTTCCCAATCCCAACGGGCCAGATACAACACCTGGTAATCGAACAAAAAAAATGAAGGGATAACATTGCCTAACCTGAATGAACACATAGTCTAATTATAGAGCAATGATGAAATATTAGAAGAATGAAAAATATATATGCCATAATTCTATGGAAAAATAGAGAAAATAGAAAAATTTGAAGAATAGATAAAAACACAAAAGGGAAAGTGTGACTCTAATGGACTCGAAACCAAATAGCTACTCCAATGATGTAATAGGAGTAAACTAACCATCTCACCACCATCTTCCCATTCCAGATAATAAAAAACTCCCCACCTCACAGTGGTTCCTTTCCATTCCAATAGTATAAGACAAACACATGTCTACGAACCACTGATGTAGTGCGTAGGGTGTGACCTAATAGGCACAGTAGGATCCCACCCATGTGTTCAATAAAAAGTCTCTATATAACAAATCATTTATGCTCATTTTTAAAATAAAACAGGGCATGATATGTAATAAATCGGCTTTATAGAAAACATGGTAAAATTTATCATTTCCATAGTTCAAAACAACAGAAGTTATATTAGTTTCAAATAAAATTTTCCATATCATTTTCCGAAAGCATAAACTTTCATATCAAGGCTAACTCATAAAACCAATCAACATAATACAGAATCACAGTTATCACAACACCACAAAATACTATAGGTCTAGAAAGCATATGACACGTACCATTGGAAAAAAGTGCTCAAAACTGATCCTAGAACAACATGACTAGGAAGTAGTGGAAAATCCAATGAGTAATCACCCATAAATGTCAATACTAATTTCGTAGAACAACAGGCCTAGGAAATAGAGTAAACCCACAAAAAAACTTCCTTGATAAAAACAAAATTGGATGATGTCCTCGTGGTAAACATTCGTCCTATGTACCCAAGGTATCCCATGTGATCAATATCACAATCCAATTTAAATTCATAGAAAACCATTCAAAACCATTTCACAATCAACATATCAAATTCTATGGAAAAACAATTTTTCTTTCAAAGAATTTTTTCAACACACACAAAAAATCATGAAAATCTCATAAGTCAATTGTATAAAGTAATATAAATTAATATCATTATCATAGTATATATATTGAACCACCTACATCAATGTTTGGGTTTTACATCCCACAATAGAAACCAAAACAAATGAAACCCAACAACACTATAAGAGAAGGCCCTAGAATCAATCATCTACCTTAATAGATTGATTAAAAATAGAAGACCAGGAGCTGTAAGATAGAATAAATATCACATAACTCAATAAATATCATATAAATAACCCCAATATCTGAGATATGACCTTTCAGACAATATATCACAACAGATGTAGACTAGGGAAACATGAAGAATCCAACATGGATTAGTGGATCCGATAACACAAGGATATGGTGCTAATAGTCAATAACATTGGTGAATCGGAGAGAAAACATACCTAAAGAGATGAAATGATGAAATAGAGATGATAATATTGATCCAAAAGGTGATAGGCCTCTCAGAAATGCCAATGATCATTTTATGGCCGAGATCTAAGTGGATTGGGGGGATTGTCGAGCGAAATAGAAAAACATGTGACATAAAAATGGGCGTGATCTAGGTCAGAACATGTGCCCCTTAGCCATGGTGTGTAGTCCATTTTGGACATTTTTTGCCAAAAAATCCATCTCCTAGGGCTAAAAATATTCTATTAATCCACTACATGACATGTATCTCATTTAGAGGACATGTACCTGCTTTGTTCTAGATCACAACATGATCCCCCCATTCACGACAAGAAACCATCAACCAATACACATCATGTACCACAATTACATGATGTGTAACAATTAAGAAACATATATTAAACCCAAAACTAAAACATCTATGGATTTTAGAAACTATTATGAAACTTATAATAATTGAAAACATACATGATCTAGATAACAAGATGTTACAATATCCCCACCATAAAGACATTATGTCCCTGAGAATTCATGTGGAAGATGTGCACCCTGGAAAAATATGGGGCCACTACTCCATCATCAAGAACTCCTATTACCATGTATCAGGAGAATCCAATACATGTTTCCACAGAACTCTGACCAATGGAATGGACTTCCCACAAAATAGCACCGAAATGCGTAATCCCTAAAACTGGGATGGTATTTCCATTATAACCTATAATCACACGCAACTAAGCACACAACAAGATAAGAAAATAAGTAAAATAAATTGTAAATAGAGTAAGTACTGTAAGTAAATTGTTCTAGAATACATGCACAACTATAAATTACATGGAAACTGAAAGTACAAGTGAACTCGAATTTGTCTTGGACTGTCCACCATGAATCCTTTCTAAAGGGTTTTAAAAACTCACGAACGACTGTCTCTACAGTTTTCCTCATCTAACATCCACCACCGATCTACCACTAGTTAGGGTACCCTCTTCCTAAGTCAGTGATGTCCGTCATTTGCAATACACACAATGATGTGTGGGCATAACCCGTTCATGGGTGGGTATAACGATACATAGTAGGGACCACGAGACCCTCAACATCTCAAAAAACCCACAACGAATAATAAAAAAAGCATGAAATCAACATCCAATCCTACTTATTTATATGACCATACATATACATAAGTTAACAAGTATACCCATCTCAATCATGAGGAAACACAAGGTGTAACCCAAAAGCCCAAAGCTCAACTGTTCCACAAAGGAAGAAAAATCACAATGGCAAGTACCAAACATGTACACCACACAAAAGAATATGATCAAGGTATTACCATGAAGGAAAGTACCCCACATGTAAAAACTAATCTCACACCAGGTATAACTGAAGTACATTTGAATAAATGATTAGATGTAACTATTGAATCATCTTATTCTTCTAAGAGATAGACCCTCACAGGATCGCCAGGTGCTGACCCACACAAGATAGCTCGGTGCTGACCCACAAGGGACCGCTATGTGCTAACCCACACAAGATCGAAAGTTTCTTACCCACAAAAGTTTTCTAGGTTTTGACCCAAACAAGATCGCTATGTGCGGACCCACATAGGATCACAAGGTGCTGACCCACATAGGATCGGTAGGTGCTGACCCACAGAGGATTGCAAGGTTCTCTACCACACATGATCGCTCTGTGCATCATCATACCCACATAGGATCTAAGTATATCTCCAGTACATCGTCAGACCCAAAAATGATCCTAGTTCATCTCCAGTACGTCGTCAAACCCACACAGGATCCTAGTATATCTTCATGTCACAGCCAGGTACAGGGTTATCGTACTACGCTCACTTGTCTCTGGGAGGGTCCTCTCCACACGTCAATGGTCGATACTCCAACTAGAACAAAGTCCCATGAAGATGTATCTCAAAGTACTGCCACGTCATAGGGGTCTCAACGCAAAAGACGATGCGTCAAACGAATGTCCGGTCTATAAGTTATTAGTCTTTTAGTCCTAAGGGACTTGTTGGATTCATGCTCGATCAATCCCGACCATACTCCAACATTATCCAAATCTCCAATGGGGTATACCAAAGAGACCGTCTTTCTCAATGATTTCCATCGCCATTTGAAGTTCGTCAAATCAGACGTCTGATGCCCTTATTATGGACAAAAGAACATAAATGGGTCGAAGAGGGTCTGGGTCCGGTCCGACCCGGTCCGACCCGGCCTGGGCCGACCCGGTCCTGGTAGACCCGGCCTGACCCGCTAGGTCTGGCTCAGCTCGCTGGGTGGCACAACCCAATGGGTTCGGCCTAGCCTCCTGGGATGCCCTGCCAGCTGGCTCCGGCCCGGCCCATGCTGGGTGGCCCGGCCCGCTGGGCGTTTCGACAGGCCGTGAGGGGATGGGGAGTGGTTCGACCGCTAATGGTGTGGGGCAGCTCAGATGTGGGGGTGCTGCAAGGGTGAGATGTTGCGGGGCGTCCCGGACGAAGTGGCTCGGCCGCGAGGGGTGCAACTAGGGCGTGAGGCTGTATGGCATCTCCGTCGGGGCGGCGCGGAGAGGCCATGGGGAGGATCGGAGAGGCCGCGGGGCGGATCAGCCGGGAGGTTGGAGGCCGTGGGGTGGCGCGGTGAGGCCGCGGGGCAGCTCAGCCCGGAGGTCGGAGGCCGAGAGTGCTGTGGGGAGGCTCAGCCAAGGCAGCATGGTGAGGTAGGGGCGGCACGACGATGTCGTGTGGCGGTGTGTCTGAGGCAGTGCGGTGAGGTAGTAGGACGGTGTGGTGAGGTCGTTGGTCGGCGCGACAGGCTGCGGGTGGCACGACAGTCCACGGGCAGTGAAGCTACGTGGGGTGACGTTGTAGCCTCGATCGGCTTCGTCGTGGTTGATAGCTATCCTCATCCATTGTGAAGAAGACAAAAATAATCCCATGAAACTCGGAGAGGATGAGCCATGTTTATTTGGCCCGAAAATTCTAGATTAGTGTGGTAGCAGGTGGCTACAATACATGGATCACAAGAATATAAAGAACGAGTAAGGGAAATAATTCAAACACACTTCCTACCATGATGCTTCAGTTGATGATCTTCCATATGGAAGGAGATGATGTGCTTGGGAATGGACAGATGTTGGTGACATCAATGTTTCCTCAATCGTCGGTTTGTTGATGTTGAAGACGTTCCTCATCAAAAAATGTCATGTGAAAGATGTCGGAGTCACATTTGTCATTTTTCGTTGGGGTTATTCATTGGAGAGCTTTCTCCCAAGGATCATTCCTCCCAATTCCACCAAAAATGCCAAGTATCCAACATAATAGATTATGTTGTATATTTAGTTCATTGGAATAAATTCAAAAAGGATAAATTAATTAACTAAATTGGCATAATAAATGATGAAGGATTTGAAGCGGCTCCCCCACATTTAATAGTATGTTTGAGGGTTTCTCCCATTAAAGGGGAGTTCAAGGCGGGTTTATACTCTCGTGGTCCCCACCACCATAACCTTTCATGGGAGGGTTAGGCTCGGTGGCACCAACCTCTATAACCTCCCATTGGAGGTGTTAGTTCAGTGGTCCCCACCTGTAAAACATCCACTTGGGAGTTTCAAATGAAAATAAAAATAAAATGTTACTCCATTTTATTTTATTTTACTATTTCACGAATTAGTGAAAAACTAACTTCCACTCTCGACCTATTGTGGTCGAGCTGAAGGTCTCCTTAAGGGAATATCGGCGCTACGAGTTTAACTGTGTCCTCGGATTTCAATTCTAAGCATTGTTTCTATAAGTTAGAAAACCCCTCTCATATATTTACGGAACGTACATGAAAAAATTTTCAGAAATTTATTCTGGGCACTCCGGGTCTCTAAATCTCGCGCTTTCAATTTTCACGGAATCGTAAAATTCCAATGCATTAAATGAAATTACATGGAATTTATGTGTATTTATAGAAAATGTAACAACCTATAATTATATAAATTAAATCTATATTATTATAATTATTTCAAATAGAAAAAATCACAAAAAATCACATATATAGCACAATAAAAACTTTATAAATGAATAACGAATAAAAGACATGGTATATCTAGAAATTTTGTTATTTTTACCAATTTAATAGTATCTTCGCCTATGGAATTGTATTAGGACCCTTATAAATTAAAATCCTTCCAACATAATATTATCCTCACCCATGAAATTATAAATAATCTTTTGGGGTCTTATAAATGAAAATATGATATATTTATAACCTGAAATAAGTATATATTTTTATTTTAAAATGATTAAATAAGGTTTATTATTTTTATTCAACATAAATGTGTATTTACAATTTTATTATTACATCAATTTTTATTTTCATCAAATTGATTCAGAAATTAAAACATTTCTATCTTATGATAATAATTTAATTTTTTTCATACCATAATTAAGTTTCAATTTGTTATAAAGACAGCTGTAATTTTAAAATTGGTACTTTTCGAATAAAAATTATTTTAAAATAAAAAAATATTTGTCATATTTATAATATTATTTGTAAAAAATTAAATTATATTTTTAAATTCTACACATTGAAAAATGATTATGGTAAATTATTTTAAATTTTAATGAAGTTTATTTTTTTAATAGTGTAATATGGTAATTTGCAGTATATAATGGTATAAATAAAATTCATCGTTTAATGATTCATGGTTGATTTGAGAACCTTAATTTAAAATACACCAAATTTTTTATATATTTTGTGATACAGTTCAACTTATATATAATATTGAGCAATGGTAATTAAATAATGAAAAAATAATAAAATATACCCCTATCATCATTTATAAATTTGACCCCTCACCAACTCTTTACCTCACTAATTATATGACATGAAGCTTGTACAATTTCAACCCAATTCTCATCACTTGATTTATCCCCATGTCCATGTGGTTTTGGTCTCAAACAAAATATGAAATCCATTCTCCCTAAAGATGTTCTATAAGATCCCAGTTTTTGGAAAGGTATGTTTTTGTTCTGTTTTGGGTTGAACCCTTTCTTTTTGGGTCTGTAAAATGTTTCCTAAAAGTGTGAGTGGCCTTTGGGGTGTTCTTGGGGCTTGTGACATGGAAGAAAAGAAATCTGGGCAAGACAGGCTAGGGCGCACGACATGCGCTTGACCACGTAAACCGTGCGTCCTGCCCAGGCTAAACTGTGTGACCCTTCCTCCTCCAGACAGAATCATGCACACAATTTGCACACAATTTTCCAATCTATGCGGCTAAACAGTGTGACCCCTCCTCCTCCAGGTAGTGGAATGTGCATGGTCTTCCAAACCGTGCGGCCACATAATGTTTTGGAAAATTAAAAGTTTTCCACTCCGGGCTTTAAAACCCCACTCTTGAATTCCTCTAATTTCCTCCCTCTACACCCTAGGCACAAAAAAATCACCCAAAGGCTCCAAGAGACCAATCTACCTCGTTTCTAAGGTGTATTTGGTGTATTTGGTTGTGGATTGAAGCCTTGGGTAAGGATAATCCCATCATTACTTCTCTTTTTGTATTAGGGTTTGTATCTTCTCTCCCTCTCGTTTCGAAGCTCTAAAACCCTAACTTTTGGGTGAGTTATAGGTTGAAGCTGCAATGGTTTGTTGGATCGAGGCCTAAGGACTCGATTGAGATTTATTTCAATCATGGTTTCGAAGTAGGTGGTCTACAAGGGATATCCCATAGTTATTTGGGAATTTGTGCATGTTTAGTTGTGTTCCTGTTTCCACATGGTTATGTTTTGAATAACCTTGGCATGTTTGGTAATAATGGGTTTTAAAATGGAAAATGGGAACCCTCATGATCCCCATGGGATCTTCTGGGATTGTATTGACCTAATTAGGGCCATTCATGGGATGTGCTGGCTTTTCCCGGGTTTCAGGATTGTTATTAAATAAGTGGCCTTGTTGTAGTAAATTGTAGAGCCCTTGATGAACATGTTGGCATGATTAGTTGAACTTGGAATAGGAGTTAGGTGATGCACCAAGACATGGCAATAACCTAGGGGTTATTTGAAATGGAATGAATGACTGATTCATGAAATTAATAAACGGGTTAAACAGTTTAATGTGTAAACCTATTTCAGACCATAATGGGATAGGATATGGGTTTAATGTTCAATTCATAGTGAGACAGGAATAACACATGGGAATTGGGTAAATGGTTAAATGATGTGAAATTGTAATGTGTTAATGGGATAATGAATGATGGGGATTCCCATGTGGGATGTTGGGAATAGTGTTTGCTGAAGGGAAATGGTATGGATGGTTGATGGTTACTTATATATAAGCATGTGCACATGGATTCGTAGAGTGGGGTATGACATGAGGATCTATGCCCATGGGTTGAGCCAAGATTGAGGTTCTGAACTCCACCCTAGATGCATGAGTTAGGAAATGGGACTGAGGGTCTATTCTCCTAACGGTTGCATCCACCCGGACAAATGCTTTGAGATGTGGTTATGGTTGCTATGAGGGGGTTAGTACTAGTGATATAGGATAACGATGTGTTTACACTCTTGCATGTGATTTTTGGCCTTAGACCCATGTAACATAATGTTTGTGATTAACCCATGGAAATGTGATGAAATGATAAGTGATGATAATTGGTAATAAATGAATGGTAATGGTATTGGCAATGGCTTTGGCTCAGAACATGTTAGTGGAACTTTAATTAATAACTTGGAAATTATCATTCATAATCCTTTTGCAGGCACTAGCTGTTTATACTGGATATTTTGTAGACATTGTTGGTGGTGGCCTACTGAGTTGTACTCACACCGTGCTCGGGCTGCCATTGGGTACCCGAGCAGACTTCATGTTTGCAGGATAGGAGACGGGGAAAGGTCCTTATTAGATAGTGAGTGGACATGGGAGGCACTTTGTGGAGGATCCTGACATGGAGTCGGAACCATTTTGGGGGTTTTGGTTGTTGTCTTTATTTTTGGGTTTCGTTAACTCTTGCACTTATAGTATGACATGGAATGTTTATTATTGGAAATGGTTGTTATACATGTTCTGTGTTTATTGGTTATTGTTTCCGCTTTTTGGTTTATTTCTGTTGTAGTTTACTCTGATAATAAGGGGGTATAGTCTCCCCACTGGATTCTGTAGATCCCCACTAATAGTCAGCAGCCATTGGCGTACGGGGAGGAGCACTTATGGTCATGTAACCACCCGGCTTGGGGAACCAGTTTAGTGGATTCTAGGTCGGGAAGTTACAAAGTGGTATTATAGGGAGTATTTATTCTCCTTGTTTGAGGTCTTGTTATTTTGGATTGGCAGCCAAGGGTTAAGACGAGACAGGGCTTGGTAATGAGCTCATGCTTGGGAGTAGATAACCCAGGTACGGGGGAAACCCATGTCACCCTGGGTGGGAAATGTTTTTCTCAGTTGTGTGATGTTACATTTGATGATATTTCACTATTGGGTGATTCATATGTTGTTTAATGTGACTATTTTATGACGTTTGTTTCGTGGCCTTAACGGCACTGGGATTTGCATCATGAATTTCTGCAGGCACTACGGGGAGATATGTGACATGCATTGTGTTATGCACATGCACAGGGTGGGCCTGTGAGGCAGTAAAGTAGGGTGCATCGTGCATTTCATAAAATCATGAAATGATGAGATGAATGAAATAACAAAAGTGGGTATGAATGAATGTATGGTAAATGGTGTTTGATGGAGTAAAAGGGTTTGAAAAAAATTGGAAAATGTTGTTGGGTTAGTATATGAAATGGTTTTTTGTAGCTAGAAAAGAGCATTTGATGGAGTCATGAATGTTTTTTGTAGGAGTTCTAAAATATCTTGCTTGGCATTATAGAGAAATGCCACCACGATGTCGGTTACCACTTGGGCAACAAAACGATGTTTCTAAGAACACTCCTCCAGTGGAGGAGTACGAAAATGTGGTGATCATTGAAGGTAGAGAAGACCAGTTTCTGGAGAACATGGATCACCTTATGCAGATTATGGATCAAGACCTAGGGCAGGTTGCACCGTGTATGTTTTAGCTGACCAGGGAGTTCCAGCTACAGCACCCTCTGACCATAACTATAGAGGGTGGGCTAGATGCAGCAAAGTTCTGGTTAGAGTCTGTCCAGACGATACTGGACCATATAGAGACCCCTATTGAAATGCAAGTGAAGTTGGACACTTATATGTTGCGAGACCAGGCTACGCATTGGTGGGACATTCAGGCTCAAATCGAGCAGGTTGAGGGAATGTCGTGGAAGGTTTTTCAGGAAATATTTCTAGAGCATTACTACCCAGAGACTTTGAGATAGGAGAGGGCTGCAGAATTTATGATCCTGACTCAGGGATCGCTATTAGTGATGGACTATGATAGTCACATAAATGATTTGAGAAGCTTTTTCCCATTGTTTTTAGGGGATGAGGCAGTAGTAGCAAAGATTTTCCATGATGGGATGAGACATGAGATCAGGTCTCAAGTAAACATCTTCATCATGAAGATGTTTGCAGAGGTAGTATATTTGGCACTGATCTCAGAAGGAAACTATAAGGGAACATCGGGTAGTGGTCTTGTGGTGTTAGTGGGAAAGACAAGTGGTGCAGTTACAGATGGTCGAAAGCGACGCCATGCGATCTCACAGCATGGTGGAAGTGAGAAAAGTGACTGGAAGAGGGGGTCAGCCTCTCAAAGTGGAAATCATGTTTTCTGCTATTAGTGCAGAAGGTCGGGGCATATGCGTGGTCAGTGTCATCGACCTCTAGTTGATTGTCGTTCATGCGGAAGGACATGGCATGTGCAGGGGTTCTTTAAGAACCCTCGGCAGGCGGGTGAGCATGATGGTGAAAAGAATGTGATGGGTACGGGTAGGGGATCAGTTGCCCGAAATCAGGTAGGCAGTTGGAGCTCTATGGGCAGTATGGGTAGGGGCGGTGGATGTGGAACTCCAAGGCAAGATTTCTCACGCCAGCAGGGCAGTACAGCGCAGGGCATTCAGGATGGGGCCCACGGTAGAGGGGCAGGTCAGCTTCAGGAAGTTCAGTTGGTGCATAGTGATGGAGAGGATAGACCATCGACTGTTTGAGGTTCGATCCTTGTAACTTCTGCTTTTTCTAGTGTGTTGTTTCACACATGTTCCACACACTATTTTGTCTCTTCTCATCTTGTGGTTGCACTGGGGTTACCTATGGAGAGAGTGTGTGGAGTTATGTCAATTGAAACTCTGTTGGGGGTGCGGGTTGAGGATATCATGCAATGCAAGGGGTGTGCCTTGTAATTCGGTGCGTATCATTTTCTATGGTATTTGATCATTCTAGAGATGTCAGGGCATGACATAATCTAGGAAATGGATTGTTTGATGTTGTATTGGGCACATATAGACTGTTTCATCATAGAGTTTCGTTCATGTCGCTTGAGGGTGACTCTTATGTCCACCGTGATGAATGGGATGTTCGAGCAGGGTGTGCAGGACCGTTTGGTCACACGTTGAAAAGTCTCACGGCTCGAGTGGAATTTATCATGCTTGATGATAATGAATGAAGAGAACAATGTATTTTTTCCTCCCGTGGTGGATCTGTTTCAAGATGTGTTTCCTGAGGATTTCTCAGGGTTACCACCCGAGAGGGATTTCGAGTTCACAATCGAGTTGTTACCGGGAGCAGAGCCAATTTCTATTCTTCCAAACCAAATGGAACCAGAATAACTTTAGGAACTGAAGGATTAGCTAGTGGAGTTAGAGAATAAGGGGTTTATCCATCCTAGTACGTCTCCTTGGGGATCTCCTGTTCTTTTTTCAATGAATTTCAATGGGTCTTTGAGACGGTGGGTTGAAAAACGAAAGTTAAATCAGATAAAAGTGAAGAATAGGTACCCTCTACCTAGAATTGATGACCCATTTGATCAGTTGAGGTGTGCGTCGGTATTTTTGAAGATTGATCTGAGGTCGGGTTATCACCAGTTGGGGGTGAGGTCTTCCGACACACCGCAGAAAACTTTCCGGATTCGGTACGGGTTGTTTGAGATTCTGGTAATGCCTTTCGGCTTGAACAATGCACTGACAGTGTTTATGGCTTTGATGGACCAAATCATTCATCCCTATTGAGATAAGTTTGTGTTTGTATTTTTTGACGATATCTTAGTGTACTCAAAAACACATGACGATCATGCCCAGCATCTTGATATTGTATTGGGTACGCTAAGAGAGAATCAGTTATACGCCAAGCTGTCCAAGATTCAATTCTAGATAGGTGGGGTACATATTATAGGTCACATCCTCTTAGAGGAAGGTGTGTCAGTGGATCCAGAGAAAGTGCAGGCAGTTGTATCATGGTTGCATCACAAGAGTGTTTCTGATGTTTGGAGTTTTCTGTGTTAGGCCATGTATTACCAAAGGTTTATTCCAGATTTCTATCGCTTGGCAGCACCACTCTCAGGCTTGACCAGGAAAGGAATTACGTTCGAGTGTTATGAGACATGTGAGAATGCCTTACATGAGTTGATGAAGAGGTTGACGACCACACCTATCTTGATCTTACCTGATCCAGGTAATAAGTACATCGTTTTTTGTGATTTTTCTGGAATCAGACATGGGGATGTGTTGATGGAGGGTGAGCGGGTTGTCGCTTATGGGTCAAGGCAGTTGAGACCCCCTGACCAGAACTATCCCACTCACGATCTTGAGTTGGCTATATTGGTGTACGCCTTGAAGTGCTGGAGGGACTATCAGTTGGGATAATAGTTTACTGTGTTCACATACCATAAGTGTTTAAAGAACGTCTTTTCATAGCGGGATCTGAATCTTTGGCATCGAAGATGGTTTGAATATCTCTATTATTTTAACGTTGATTTGGTATACAAGACATGAATGTGAAATAATGTTGCAGATGCTCTGGGTAGGAAGGTTCAAAATCTGGTGGTTCAGGAATCCAGCACCGAGTGGAAGGTGATGGGGTTTTTTTTGTAGAGATGCACCTGGAGGTGTAGGATGAGAATTTTCAGGTCACTCTTGCTTCCTTAAAAATGGAGTCACCACTTTTGAGTAAATTTAAGGATTTTCAGCTTGATGATCATGAGTGTTTGAACATTAAGGAAAATATTAAAGGTGGGGAGATACATTCTAGTGGGTCCGTCGGTGTGGACAGTGTTGTTCATGTTCCTGATCGTGTGGTTGTGCCAAAGTGTGTGTGAGAAGCTTTCATGCGAGACTTCCATGAATCAAAGTGGGCAGTGCATCTTGGTTTGACCAAGATGTGCTGGGATCTCCGAAGGCAGTTTTGGTGCCCTGGAATGAAGAAGGAATTTGTAGGCATTATGGCATGGTGTGTTACCTCTCAGCAGGTGAAGGCCGAGCATCAACACACAGGTTGTTTTTTGCATCCATTTCCCATTCAGGAATGAATGTGGAATGATGTGAGAATGGATTTTTTCGTGGATTTTCCGAGGATGCCACAAAAGAATGCTACAATATGGGTGGATGTGGATCAGTTATTGAAAATGGATTATTTCTTAATTATTCAAGAGTCCTTTACAGTCGACCAGTTGGGTGAGCTATATGTTCGGAAGATAGTTCAGTTGCAAGGGGTGCCACAGACCATTGTTTCAGACTATGAACCGTGTTTCACATCGCGTTTCTGGCAAGGATTGCAGAAAGCACTTTGTATGCTGGTGTTTTTGGGTACGGCTTTCCACCCGAAGACGGACTGGCAGTCGGAACATACGATCCTTGAGTTGGAAGACATGTTAGGATCTTGTGTCATATACTTTGTTGTTTCTTGGTAGAAGCCCCTATCATTAGTTGATTTTTACAACAATAATAGTTTTCAGGATATGTTTCAGATGGCACCATTTGAGGTGATTTATGGGAGACCATGTAGATCTCTGTTTTGTTGGGTAGAGGCCGGTGAATCTGAGTTGTTGGGACCATGTCTCGTGCAGGACACTTTAGAGATAGTTATGTTGATCAGGAAGTGAATGGATGTGGATCAGAGTGGGCATAAGTCGTATGAAGATCGGAGGCGTAGAAATCATGAGTTTGGGGTTGGTTATAAAGTGTTCCTTTGGGTGTCGCCAATGTTGAATCACCATCGGATACGAATTCAGGGTATGTTGGGCCCATTGTATGTGGAACCTTTTGATATTGTGGAGAGGATCAGACCAGTGGATTTCCGATTGACTCTTCCATAGTGGTATGGTGTGATGCAAGATGTGTTTCATGTGTCTCAGCTTCGACGGTATCACCATGACCCATCCCATGTCATTGATGTTGAGGATGTGGAGCTTGAGGATAATGCATCCTTTTAGGAGCATCTAGTTCGTGTGGTGGATCGTAATGAAAAGGTCTTGCGAGGGAAGGTTGTTCCATTAGTGTGAGTACTATGGAAGCATGGGAATGTTCAAGAAGATACTTGGGAGCGGGAATTAGAAATGCGAGATCAGTGGCCCGAAATCTTCTCTTCAATGGATCAATTAGGCATAGAAACTTAGCTCGAGGCCAAGCCGTTATAAGGTGCGGAGGTGGTATGATCATGGTATTTGGAAATGTATGTTTTTATTGTGTTTTGTGTTGAACCACTTGTTTTTTGGGGTTTTAAAATGTTTCCTAAAAGTGTGAGAGGCCTTGGGGTGTTCTGAGGGTTTGGGAAACAGAAGAATAGAAATATGGGAAAGACATGCAAGGGCGCACGGCCTGCGCATGGGAAGGTAAACCGTGCGGCTTGCCCAGGCTAAACCATGAAACCCTTCCTCCCCCGGACAGAAGCATGCGCATAGTTTGCGCACGGTTTAAGAAACCATGCGGCTAAACTGTGCGACCCCTCCTCCTCCAGGTAGTAGCATGCGCATGGTTTTCGCATGGTTTGCCAAACTGTGTGGAAAAATAGTGAGGCCAATTAATGTTTGAAAAAATTACAAGTTTCCAACTCTGGGCTTTAAAACCCCACCCAGGATTTCCGCTCATTTCCTCCCTCTCCACCCTAGGCATGAAACAAATATCCCAAAGGCTCCAAGAGGCCAATCTCCCTCGTTTCTAAGGCATTTTTGGTGCTATTGTTTACGTATCGAAGCTCCACGTAAGGCTAATCCCACCCTTTGCTTCTCTTTTTGGATTAGGGTATGTATCTTATCTCCCACTCGTTCCGAAGCTCTAAAACCCTAACATTTTAGTGAGTTTTAGGTTTAATCTCCAATGGTTAGTTGGATCGAAATCTATGGAATCCATTGAAATTGTGTTCAATCACATTTTCGATGTCTGTGATCTAAAAGTGATATCCCATATTTATTTGGGAATTTGTGCATGTTTAGTTGTGTTCTTGTTTCCACTAGGTTATGTTATGAATAACCATGGTATTTTTGTTAATAATTGTGTTTAAAATGTAAAATGGTAACCCTCACAATCCCCATGGGATGTGTTGGTATTTTCTTGACCTAATTGAGTCCATCCATGGGATGTGTCGTCTTTTCCCGGGTTTCGGGATTTTTAATAAACAAGTGGCCTCGTTGTAGTAAACTGTAGATCCCTTGATGAACATGTTGGCATGATTTGTTGAACTTTGAACAGGAGTTAGGTGATATACCTAGACATGGAAATAACCTAGGGGTTATTTGAAATGGAATGAATGGTTGATTCATGAAAATGATGATCATGTTAAACGGGTTATTGTGTATATTGATTTAAGACCCTAACGGGATATGTTAGGTGTTTTATGATCAATGCTTAGTGAGATAGGCATAACACATGGGAATTGGGTAAATGGTTAAATGATGTGAAATGGAAATGTGTTAATGGGATAAGGCATGATTTGTATTCCCATGTGGGTTGTTGTGAATAGTATTTTCCGAAGGGAAAAGGATTGGATGGTTGATGGTTACTTATATATAATCATTTTCACATGGCTTTGTAGAGTGGGTTATGACATTAAGATCTACACCCATGGTTTGAGCTATGACTGAGGTTCTAAACTCCACCCTAAATTCATGGGTTTGGAAAGGGGACTGAGGGTCTATCATCTTAACGGTTGTATCCACCCAGACTAAGGATTCGAGGTGAGGTTATTGTTGGTATGAGGGGATTAGTCCTAGTGAGATAGTATAAAGATGTGTTTACCCTCATGCATGTGATTTTTGGCCTTAGACCCATGTAACATAATGTATGTGATTATCCCATTGAAATGTGATGATATGGTAACTGTAACGCCCCGACCCCAGCTACCCGGAGTCGGTTCATTACATCGTAACATTGGCATGATCACAAAAGATCAAGTCTCGAAAGACCGATTAGTTTAGTAGCCTTGGAAACACTAGATACATTCATAAATGTTACATTACATCATAAAGTGAAAAACTACAATAACATAGTCTCCATTTTCCACACTCATATCCCCTTCAGACTATCCCCACAGGTCATTCCTAAAATACTTCTTCACATCCTGTAAAAATTAAAACATTGAAAGGGGTGAGCTCAGATGATCAGTAAGGATAACAATATAGAGGATGCATTCATAAATAAACATTAACATTTAAGGCAATGTATTACTAAAACAAAAGCCTTTTTAAACTTGAACTTCAGCATAATATGGCAAAAATAAAATTAAATAATGCCATTTACTTTCACACATGGATATTCTACTAGTCGAATAATCTCATTCAATATCAATAATCACATTCATAATGATGGAATGCATAATGCCAGACTATCATAACAACGTATTAATGGCCTCGTGCCAAGACCACAAATAAGATTTTGTCAAGGCCTCGTGCCAATACACTAGTTTGTCTCATGAGACCTGCCGATGCATCGAGGAGCTGTAGCGGGCTCCACCCGTCACTTACTAAGTCCAATTCATTCCTAATATGAGTAGGTTTAACCATATCATAAACCATAACATAATCGTATCACATAAAACATGCATAAAGGAAACATAACATTTCCACATTTCAATCACAAGATTTCAATACAACACATTGATATTAAAAAAACACTTTCAAAACCATTTTCAATACCAAAATAAAAGAATGTTAAAAATTTGTATTTATTTTTCATTAAAAAATGTTATGGCTTGTAGAGGAAGCTGAAACTCAAATAACGGTCACGGCGGCGGAGAAGTCACTGTCGCCGCATACGTACGGTAAGAAAAACATTCCCTTTTTTCTTTTAGTAAAACGCATCGTATAAAAAACATTCCTTTTGAATAAACATAAATTTCAAAGGGGTTTATACACAGTATAAAAGAAATTTGTGTATAAAACAAAATATGCCTCAATGAATGGAGATTGAGACAAAGTACCTTAAAAAGATCATTTTTTTAAATAAAATAGATATATTATGTGTATTCACTATATGTAAACATAATACAATTACAAATACAAGATATGATATAATAATATCATGACATAATTTGAAAGTAGGAGATTAACCCAAAGAATAGAAATTGGGTTAAGAAGTTCACTTACCTCGTGTCCGAATTCACTCGACTGTTCTTTGATCTCCTGAATAATAAACTAGAGTTAATTTATAATTTCTTAATAACCTTTTTCAAGTTTTTTAATCATTTTATATAACTTATTACCATGTTATGAACATTATGTAATTATTTATGTTAATAACGGTCGTTTTCACGATCTTAGGTACTTGAGTCAAAAATAAACTTCTTATAATTACACTTTGTTCATGTGTTAATATATCCATTATATGCATAATTATATTCATGATTTATATATCATATACATCATATATATCCAGTATATACATTCATTTATAATATTACATAACATTTAGAGGTAAGAAATGAAATGCACCGTTCATGGAGACGGTAAGCCGTTCGTATGCATGAACGCTACTTTCATTTCTATTTCATATTTAATGGAATTAATTTATAATTATATAAAGGAATAATATAATTCCAGTATAATATAATGTATAATACCATTTACTCCATCCTTTATACATCCCACATATGGCATTAACGATTCAAGTCACTTTGAGGGGGCGGTAGTCCGCACTTCCAAAAATGAAAATATCGTGTTTACCCATAATGGAAACAATAAAGGTATGACATAAATGAAATATAAATAACCTTAAGTAAAACATAAACATATTATATATTATATATAAATTTATTTACATCTTAATGGCCACCTTTGAAGGTGTTATATGAGTGTTGAACAATCATCGTTTCGTGAGGCAAAAATTCGCCATCCACAAAAACAATATGTTCTTTAACCATTGGATGAAGGTGTCTGTAAGTGTAGCTCGAATCCTTATTATAACAAAATCCTAGTATATTGAGGATACTGGTGTTGTTTCAAAAGAAATTAATAAAAAGATTTTAGGGTTTGGAGAAGCAAAACAAAACAAAACTACATTACAGAATACATTACCATAAAATCGGATAACTCTTTTGATTTGAGACAAAGTCTTCCTTGGGAAGAATTCTACACAAAGTGAGTCTTTTAGGAGTAAGGGAGGGAAGTTTTGAGTGTATTAGGGCAGAGTTTGGCCGATCCAAATGTCTTGAATGTGTGAATAAGGTGGTAGAGGTAGGGGCCTTTTATAAGAGGAGAGGAGGGGCACTCTTGGAAAGTAATGAAATGTTACATTATTATAGAATTATTTTCGGATTATATAGGTCCCAAACTTATATAATTTGAGGATAAAGTGATAAGGGTTCGAAATCTACTCATACAATAGGTTTTGGACAGGTGTATTCCTTAGATTTAACATTATTGTTTAATTTTATTAAAATCGTTAATTAATGTGGTAATCGCTGCTTCATTATGGTGTCATAAATAATTTAATTTATTTAATTTCTAAAAATTATAAAAAAATATCATGATGTAGAAAATATTTTTTTCATTCTAATTAATATTTATAGTAAAAAATATGACTTGTATAACCCCATTTAAAAATTGTTTTAGTAAAATAACTTATGTTTCTATCATTTTTATTTTAACTTTAAATAAAAAGTTATTTATGTCATTTTCCTACCAAAGTGGCTCCATGGGGTCCCCAAGTTGACCCATGGATTTTCTTGGTCGTCCATGACACATAAAAATGGGTTAGGACAAGTTTAAAGTTATTTTCATATTTTTATAATATCATATTTACCTTAAATTTCACTAATTACCTTTAATCGCGATTAATTAAACATAAAAGATACTATTCACTAAAATATTATTTTAATCACATTGAACCACATTTTACTTCCTAATGACAACCATGTATGTTGTATTTTTTAAAATAAAATCACAGAAGTGGTAATATTTCATTTAAACGAAAAATCAGTTATTTAACTACCACTTAGTGGTTTCACTATTCATCAAAAATTGATGTTTTTCAGAACAATGCCAAAATTTCAACCTAATCTATAATTTATATTCCAAATTCAAAAATGATGTCTATTTTAAAAAATTCCAATCATTAAAGTTGGATTAATTAATTTTATAATTAATTCTGACTGTCACAACAAGTAGCGTGTTTTTAAGAAACAATATATATCAAAAGATTGACAATTGTTTATGTCTAATTTCAAAGTGAAATTAATTATAATGAACACCATTTGATAAAATGGTAAAAATATATTCTAATTATACTTTAAAACCACTCAATAGTATAATATATCACTATAAATTATTTTGATTAAAAAATTTGTTTTTAAGTATTCTTCACTATTCATAAAAAATGGAAGTTCTCAGAAAATTACAAAAAATTCAACTTAGGATAATTTTGATATTAGAAATACCAAAATGAAGTCCATTTTGAGATATAAAATTTCTATAATTTTAAAAACTGGGTATTACTATTCATAACAGCTACTTTGATTAGTCGCGGTGTGTTAGAACTCGAAGTTGCGTACAATGCAAGATATTGCATTATTGAATGAGATGAGTATCGTGGAAGCTCGGGGTGTTACATTCTCCCCTCCTTCAATAAAATGCGTCCTCGAAATTTTTAATTTTTCTTTGAAAATGAAAGGTTGAAAATATAAAATACCTTTGTGGAAAACCCACATCGGAAATAAGGTTAATAAAAATATAAGATTAAAAGAAAGAAAGAGAAGTACAAAGGTCACCCGAGATAGCCCATACTAGGATTCTATGAAAATATGGATATGGAAGAAAAACAAACCATCATGGTCTGATGGAGAGCTGTAGAACACTAAATTAGGAGAATGTTAACCATAAGAAAATCACAAACTTGGGATTTGTTAAATGTTCATTGAATCCCCAGTTGGAAAAGTTAACCGGAAATGTTTTTGTTTTAATTTAACTTTTATAAAGTTGAGGAATTTATTTAGGAGATTTACTAAGAACGTAAGGGAATATACATAGATGTTATGTATACTTTCATTCTTTAATAAATTTTTACCACAAACTCATCTTTCACTCTAAATGGTAATAGAACTCGAAAATATTCAATTTATCATAATTGTATAAGGTTCCAAATATTAACACATATCATTTAGATAAGGAACATTTTTTGTAATAACCAGGGACTTCCTGTAGGCTAGTGGTAGGTAGTAAAGGCCTGTCGCACTATGGTTGTGGGTTCGATTCCTGCAGCTTTGTCCGACGTGACTGGTTATGCCCCACCCTGCAGGTTTTCCTTTTCCTAAAAATATAGTATTATAATATTCCAAAAATAATCATCAGAGATGTTTTAACCTTAAACAATACTATTCAAAGTTCAACTTAATCCATCCCAACCATTATTGTTATCCAAAATACCTCTGTCCAGACTTTCTCTAAAATGTCTCTAAATTCCAAAATCAATTTATCAGATTCCCCAAACAAAGTAATGTTTCTCTTATTGTCACATACTAAAAATATGATTACCTTCATCATATTAAGACCTTAATGAAAAGAACTAGTACTGCAGTACAATCCTTATATATATCACATTATTCTTATAACCAGAATATAATCCTTGAGTCCAAAAGCACCAATACATTAATTATTCCACTTCAACTGTAGTAATAGCATAAGATTGTCCTTGATCCCTCGGCCTTTTCTGAGGTAAGTTTTCCTGATGCTCAGGACATTCATTTGTATAATGCCCCATTTCCCTACATTTGTAGCATTCAACATTGATAGCCTTTTTCTTTCCTGTGCAATCACGCGCCTGGTGACATTTTTCTCCACATTTATAACAAAATCTCATTGCTTTTAGGCAGGTACTAGGTTGATTCTTCCCACAATTATTGCATAATGGAAAATCCGGCTTTCCCTTTTTCCATTTATCTATCTATTGCTCCACTGTTCTCTTCTTCTCTTGCTTTACTTTATTGTCATAAGATTTAGAGAATTCGTTTTCCGTCTTGATAGCACACGAGTCAATATCTTCGTATGATGAGAAGTTTTGTGAGACTAATGCTCGATGGAGAAATGGTTTTAACCCATCAAAGAAACAATCAATCTTACTTCTTGGGTTACATATATAATCTGCAGCATGCCTCGCTAACCTTGTAAAGTTAGCTTCATATTTTGTGACATTCTCATCCTCCTTCTTCCTCAGACTCAGAAATTGCCTTTCCATATCTGCTCGATGGTCATTCGGAAAGTATTTTTCTAAGATAATTTCCTTAAACTCCCTCCATTCCATACTTGATACTTATTCATCTTCCTTTGTGTTTTGAATCAGCGACCACCATTGATCGGAATCTCCAGTGAGGCGGTAGACTGCCATGACAACCTTCTCCCTTTCGCTACTCCCCAAGGCGTGGAATATTTTCTCTAAGGAGTTTATCCATTGCTCCGCTACTAATGGATTTGTACCCCCATTAAATGTTGTCGGTTGCTGCCTCATGAAGCGGTCTAACATTGATTATCCACGTTGCGGATTAGGGTTCTCCATACGAGTAAGGTTATTATTCATAACCTGAGTGAGTTTTCCTAGTATGGTGATAAGTTGATAAACACCATTTGTATCTCCAGCTCCATAATAATTATCATGAGTAGGAGGGAAATCCCTACATGGAGTGCGTGCATTAATATGGTTTCCATTCAATCCACTAGGTTCCATATCTAAACAATGGCATAAACTAGATTAGTTTATGAATCAAAATACATAATTCCATAATTATAAAATACTTAACATAAATTGAACTATTTATGGATATAATCCATAATCATAAAAATGTTTTCTTTGAGGAAGTATATACTCATAACCCTCCATAGTGGTTTGTAAAGAAAACGAGAATTATCCTAAGCATATCCCCTGGAAGTGCCATAACCAAGAGTGAAACAAGGCCCGTTGTTGTGCACCAGTTCCCGTTCGAGTCTAGCTCAAAGTGGTGTTTTCGGGTTTTACCCCTAGGTACATCTGTGCCAGAGCCGCCTCTACATTCTCGTATCCAGACAGGGTTGTATTGCTCGGAACACTGACAAAATATCAATAATACAAAAATTCTAGGAAGTTCTTCTATACTAATCCTCAAAGACTATCTTCGGTCTATGTGCCCTAATTACAGTTTAGCTAAATCTAGCTTCAAAGGTTAGTACTAAAATTCCTCTGATACCAACTCTAACGACCTGACCCCAGCTACCCGGAGTCGGTGCATTACTTCGTAACATTGGCATGATCACAAAAGATCAAGTCTCAAAAGACCGATTAGTTTAGTATCCTTGTAAACACTAGATACATTCATAAATGTTCCATTACATCATAAATTGAAAAAGTACAATAACATAGTCTCCATTTTCCACCCTCATACCCCCTTCAGATTATCCCTGCAGGGCATTTCTAAAATACTTCTTCACATCCTGGAAAAATTAAAACACTAAAAGGGGTGAGCTCAGATGCTCATTAAGGATAACAATATAGCAGATGCTTTCATAAATAAACATTAACATTTAAGGCAATGTATAACTAAAACAAAAGACTTTTTAAACATGAACATCAGCATAATATAGCAAAAATAAAATTAAATAATACCATTTACTTACTCATGTGGATATTCAACTAGTCGAATAATCCCATGCAATATCAATATCCACTTTCATAATGATGGAATGCATAATGCCAGACTATCATAACCACGTAGTCAAGGCCTTGTGCCAAGACCACAAATAAGATTTTGACAAGACCTCATGCCAAGACAATAGTTTGTCTCATGAGACCTACCGATGCATCAAAAAGACGTAGCAGGCTCCACCCGTCACTTATTAAGTCCAATTCATTCCTCATATGAATATGTTTAAACATATCATAAGCGATAACATAATCGTATCACATAAAACATGCATAAGGGAAAAAAACATTTCCACATTTCAATCACAATATATCAATACAACATATTGATATAATAAAAAGACTTTCAAAACCATTTTCAATACCAAAATAAAAGATAGTTAAAACTTTGTTTTTATTTTTCATTAAAAAAAGTTATGGCTTGTAGAGGAAGCCGAAACTCAAATAATGGTCACGGCGGTGGAGAAGTCGTTATCGCCGCATACGTACGGCTAGAAAAACATTCATTTTTTTCATTTAGTAAAACGCTTCGTATAAAAAAGATTCCTTTTGAAATAACTTAAAAGCCAAAGGGGTTTATACACCGTATAATAGAAATTTGTGTATAAAACAAAATATGCCTCAATGAATGGAGATTGAGACAAAGTACCTTACAAAGATCATTTTTTTAAATAAAATAGATATATTATGTGTATTCACTATAAGTAAACATAATGAAATTACAAATACACGATTGGATATAATAATATCATGACATAATTTGAAAGTAGGAGATTAACCCAAAGAATAGAAATTGGGTTAAGAAGTTCCTTTACCTCGTGTCCGAATTCACTCGACTATTCTTTGATCTCCTGAATAATAAACTATAGTTAATTTATAATTTCATAATAACCTTTTTCAAGTTTATTATTCATTTTATATCACTTATTACCATGTTATGAACATTATGTAATTATTTATGATAATAATGGTCGTTTTGACGATCTTAGGTACTTGAGTGAAAAATAAACTTCTTATAATTACACTTTTTTCATGTGTTAATATATCCATTATATCCATAATTAGATTCAAGATGTATATATCAAATACATAATATATATCTGTTATATACATTCATTTATAATATTACATAACATTTAGAGGTAGGAAATGGAATGCACCGTTCATGGAGACGATAAGTCGTACGTACGCATGAACGCTACTTTCATTTCTATTTCGTATATAATGGAATTAAGTTATAATTATATAAAGGTATAATATAATTCTAGTATAATATAATTTATAATACCATTTAATCCATCCTTTATACATCCCACATATGGCATTAACGATTCAAATCAATTTGATGGGGCGGTAGTCCGCACTTCCTAAAATGAAAATATCGCGTTGACCTATAATGGAAACAATAAAGGTATTCCATAAATGAAAAATACATAACCTTAAGTAAAACATAAACATATTATATATCATATATAAATATAGTGACATCTTAATGTCTACCTTTGAAGGCGTTATATGAGTTTTGAACAATCATCGTTTCGTGAGGCAGAAATTCTCCGTCCACAGAAATAGTATGTTCTTTAACCATTGGATGTAGGTGTGTGTAAGTGTAGCTAGAATCCTTATTTTAACAACATAATAGTATATTTAGGATACTGGTGTTGTTACAAAATAAATTAATAAAAAGAGTTTAGGGGGTTGGAGAAGCAAAATAAAACAAAACAACATTAGAGAAGACATTACCTTAAAATCAGATAAATCTTTTGATTTGAGCCAAAGGCTTCCTTTGGAAGAATTCTGCCCAACGTGAGGCTTCTAGAAGTAAGGTAGGGATGTTGGGAGAGTATTTGGGCATAGGTTGGCCGATCCAAATGGCTTGAAAGTGTGAATAAGGTGGTAGAGGTGGGGGCGTTTTATAAGAGGAGAGGAGGGGCACTCTTGGAATGTAAGGAAATGTTACATTATTATACAATGCTTTTCGGATTCTAAAGGTCCCACACTTATATAATTCGAGGCTAAGGTGATAAGGGTTCTAAATCTACTCATCCAAGAGTTTTTGGACAATTTTATGCCTTGGATTTTACATTATCTTTTCATTTTATTAAAATCGTTAATTAATGTGGTAATCGCTGCATCATCATGCTATCATAAATAATTTAATTTATTTAATGTCTAAAAATTATAAAAAAAATATCATGATGTAGTAAATCTTTTTATCTTTATATGAATATTTATATTAAAAAATATGACTTGTATAACCTCATTTAAAAATTGTTTTAGTAAAATAACTTACGTTTGTGAAATTTTTATTTTAACTTTAAATAAAAAGTTATTTATGTCATTTTCCTACCAATGTGGCTCCATGGGGTCCCCAAGTTGACCCATGGATTTTATTGGTCGGCCATGACACATACAATTGTGGTAGGACAAGTGTAATGGTATTTTCATATTTTTATAATATCATTTTTACCTTAAATTTCACTAATTACCTTTAATCGCGATTAATTAAACTTAAAAGTAACTATTCACCAAAAATTATTTTAATCCCATTGAACTAAATTTTAATTCCTAATGACAACCATGTATGTCAGATTTTTTAAAATAAAATCACAGAAGGGGTAATATTTCATTTAAACGAAAAATCAGTTATTTAACTACCACTTAGTGGTTTCAGTATTCAAAAAAAATTGAAGTTTTTCAGAACAATGCCAAAATTTCAACCTAAGCTATAATTGATATTCCAATCTCAAAAATGATGTCTATTTTACAAAATTACAAACATTAAAGTTGCATTAATTAATTTTATAATTAATTCCGGCTGTCACAACAAATAGCGTGTTTTTAAGAAATAATATATATCAAAAGAATGACAATTATTTATGTCTAATTTCAAAGTGAAATTAATTATAATGAACACCATTTGATAAAATGGTAAAAATATAATATAATTATACTATAAAACCACTCAATAGTATAATTTATCAATATAAATTATTTTTATTAAAAAAGATGTTTTTAAGTATTCATCACTATTCATAAAAAAATGGATGTTCTCAGAAAATTACAAAATATTCAACTTAGGATAATTTCGATATTAAGAATACAAAAATGAAGTCCATTTTGAAATATAAAATTTCTATAATTTTAAAAAGTGGGTATTACTATTCATAACGGCTACTTTGATTAGTCGCGGTGTGTTAGAACTTGAAGTTGCGTACAATGCAAGCTATTGCATTATTGAATGAGAAGCGTATCGTGGAAGCTCGGGGTGTTACAGTAAGAGACGATAATTGGTAATAAATGAATGGTAATGGAAATGGCCATGTCTTTGTCTCTTAAATTGTTAATGGCACCTTAATTAATTACTCTGAAATTATCATTCACACTCCTTTTTCATGCACTACATGTTTATACTGGATATTTTGTAGACACCATAGGAGATGGACTACTGAATTGTAATCACACCCTCCTCGGGCCTCCATTGGGTACCTGAGTAGACTTCATGTTTTCATGATAGGAGAAGGTAAATGGTTCTTTCGAGATAGTGAGTGGACACGAGTGGCACTTGGTGGAGGATCCAGACTTGGAGTCTGGACCATTTTGGGGACTTGGGCCATTGTCTTTATTTTGGGTTTTTTTCACTCATGCACTTGTATTATGACATGAAATATTTATTATTGGAAATGGTTGTTATACATGTTCCGTGTTTATTGGTTATTGTTTCCACAATTTGGTTTATTTCTGTTGTGTCTTACTCTGATAAAAAGGGGATATAGTCTCCCCACTTGACTCCGTAGAACCCCATTGGTAGTCTCCAGCTCTTGGCGTATGGGGAGGTACGCTTAAGATCATGTAACCACATGGATTGGGGAACCGGTTTAGTGGGTTCTAGGTCCAGAACGTTACAGGTTCTCAAGGAGAATAATTTAACATGAAAAATCCAATTTCTCTTTTTTTATTATATTTTTGATTTCTTTTCTTCTATTTTCCACTACCCACATCCCCATATCCAAGTTACATGATAAATATATTATCATTTATATACTGGAAATAATTATTTTTTAATTAAAAAATCCATCATAATTTCCCTTCCCCTCTCCTTTTATTCTAAAAATGAAAACATTATCCATGAGGTGTCGATTTATCGCCTTTGTGGATGATGTGTTTTTGTTTTCCAATTCCACCTTCATTGATGGTCATAAAACCATTTTATGGATAAATAATATTATAAAATATGTATTAAAACATATTTAATTTTATTTAAATAGTATATATATATATATATTTTTAATTAATATAATAGAACTATTTCATGGTGATAGAAAAAATGCGAAAATAATACAAAAAATTATCAATAACATTTTATCTAATGATTCATCCTCAAACCATATTACTAAATGAAATATTTAACCATTTAATATTATATACGTTCATAAATATCATATAATCTTAATTTGGGATTACTTTTCACATTTTACATGGTTTCCCATACTTGAATACAAGTAAATAAATCATGACAAAAAAGAAAATGAAGGCTCTTGAATGATAAAATTGTATCTTATAACACAAAAATAAGGCCAAAAATGAACTTATTAAAATTATAATAAATAATATAATGGAATATAATGTTTTTAATTAATTATGTAATTGATTTAAAATTATTATTGAGGACATTGAAATCATGTACATAACACTTTCAGGAAAAATGTAAAGGATTCATTCTAAAACTCCATTATTTCCATCAGGTTGTGATTTCTCATTCTTAACCACAATGTAATTCTTATTTATTATTATATAATAATTATAAATTCTTTATATATGTTCCAAGATCATTTATCATGATAATTTCATCATTATCTTATTTTAAATACATGTTTTATTAGGATCCCTTCTAATTTCATCTCGATAAGCAAGCCCGATAATACTCAACTTCCCAGTTTCCTAAAAAAATTTATATGCTCTTAATAATTGGTTTTAAGAAAAAATTATTTATGTAATATTAATAAATTTTTAATGAGATAAAATCTTGGTTCATTTCTGGTTTTATAGAGATAATTATGACATTCATGTTTTAAAGACTTTTTAATGTTTTATCTTAATCCACACTAATGTGGTTCATTTCTAATGCTTCCTAAATATTAATATTATTTATTTTAACATATTTTTGTCATAAATTATCATAAAATATTACTATTTTATTTTATTAATGTCCACTTGTGAATTAAATACATTATTTCATGAACACTTTAATGATACACCCTTTGGTTTTGAATTATGACACGTTTATGTTACCCAATTATTTCTTTGGGTAAGCCTTATGTTTTTACTCGTGGACTGGTTCTACTGGTGGAACACATATTCATGAACATATTATTATGGGTGAACACATGTAGCAATTCAAATCATTGAGTAGTGTTTAGTCTCATGAGACATCATGTTGAGATAAGGGTGAATGTGATTCCATTATGGGACAATGTTCTCCATGTGAAATGGACTTGGAATTTATCCTTTATTCATACTTATGTCATGTTGCCTATTATATCCACACTCCATATTTTCCAGGATTATAGGTCACATTCTCTACATGTTATGATTTAATTTGATTATTCATGATCTATTCCTTGTTAACACATCATGTTATGTCGTCTAAAACATGTGCTCAAATTTATTCCTATGTTTATACCCTTACTGGGATTTTATGCTTTTCAATCTATTTCATGTATTACAAAGGTTATCGTATGATTATGTAGGAGATAAATGTAAGATAAGATATAATTATGGATTATTAAAATATGTATTTTTTATTCTTTTTCCATGTTTATAGTTTAATGTACAGAATCATCCAACAAAACAAGAATTTACAATTCTTGTATTATAATTTTATAACTAACTACTCATAAAATCAATAATAATTTGTGTAAAATAATTTGTTCAGTATATTATCTTATGATAATAATGCTTATTCTATTATTAATCCTTAGTTAATTTGTATACCACATTTTCCAACAAGATACTCTCCTCACCATAACTTCAACTCATTGGAAAAACTCTTAACAAAAGAAAGTTATGATGTATGTTATTTCAACATTAGTGCGGTTGTGGATCCTTTGAAGGGTCAACTATTACATTTTTCTCACAAAAAACTACTATAGGTTCTTTACATCCAGGAACCACATCATGATCCTTGATAGTGTTTTGAGACAATACTATTTCATTGGCTGTATCGAAATCTGAAATATACATGGGATCCATTATAAAATCAGTGATTATCGGCTTCTAATACTTTTATGACTCAAAAGATATTTATTGAGAAAAAAGGTATATCCTAATTGTGGGTTCATATCACTATCATCTAAATAAGAACTATAATTATTGTAACCCTTTATGACAAGATCTTCATCACTTCTATACTCTGGGAACGTATCCTTAGTACTCCTTAGATAATTAAGTACAGTCACCAAACCAGCCCATTGTTATTCATGTAGATGTTGATGATGTGGCCTAATAATAAGAAATTCCACCTACCATGTCACATGTTCATGATTTATTCTACGCGTCCATCTTGAAGAAGTACATACCAGATCCCTCACATGTACTATATACAGAGGTGGTACTAATGGAAAAATTTCTCTCTTACTAGAATTAGCCAGTGAATATATTGGACCATTGTGATATAGTTCTACAAAACAGTATTACAAACCTAGTAAATGTACAATGGCAGAAATATTATTATGTGGAGGAAACATGGGTACACGTGGAATAAAATAATGAGAAATACCCTCACCTATTCCCCCACTAGAATATAAAAGTAAATTTAAAAGGAAATATTTCATAATGGGGGGAAATGCCACGACCCGTCCCCCGGGGCCCGTGTCGTCCCTACCCAAAGCCCGCGTTCCATAGGCCGGGGGCTGGAGACTACCACCGAAAGGTGTAATCCCTATAACTGGGAAGACATTTCCATTATAACCTATAATCACACGCAACTAAGAACCCAACAAGATACGAACATAATTAAACTAAATTGTAAATAGAGTGAGTACTGTAAGTAAAAGGGGCTAGAATACAAGCACAACTGTAATGTACAAGGAAACTGAAAGTACAAGTGAACTGGAACTGCTCTTGAATTGTCCACCTTGAATCATTACTGGATGTTTTGAACAACTCCGGAACGACCGTCTCTATGGTTTTCCTCATCTTACATCCACCTCCAAGCTACCACAAGTTAGGGTACCCTATTTCTAAGTGAGTGTTGTACGTCGTCTGCAACAAACACAACGATGTGCGGGCATAACCCATGCATGGGTGGGTATAACGATACATAGTAGGGACCCCGATACTCTCAACATATCACAAAACCCACAACTAATAATACAAAAAGCATGAAATCAACATCCAATCCTACTTATGTATATGACCATGCATATACATAATTTAACAAGTATACCCATCTCAATCATGAGAAAACCCAGGGTCTATCCCAAAAGCCCAAAGCTCAAATGTCCCACAGTGGAAGAAAAATCACAAAGTCAAGTACCAAACATGTACTCAACACAAAAGAATACCATAAAGGTATTACCATGAAGTAAAGTACTGCACATGTAAAAACTAATCTCACACCAGGAATAACTCAAGTATATTAGTATAAATGATTAGATTTAACTACTGAATCGTCTTATTCTGCTAAGAGACTGACCCTCACAGGATCGCCAGGTGCTGACCCACACATGATAGCTCATTGCTGACCCACAAAGGATCACTAACTACTAACCCACACAAGATTTCTAGGTGTTGACCCAAACAAGATCGCTATGTGCAAACCCACACAGGATCACAAGGTGAAAACCCACATATGATCGGTAGGTGGTGACCCACACAGGATTACAAGGTGCTCTCCCACACAGGATCGCTCGATGCATCGTCATACCCACATAAGATCCTTCTATATCTCCAGTACGTCATCAGAGCCACAAATGATCCGAGTACATTTCCAGTACGTCGTCAGACCTACATAGGATCCTAGTACATCTTCATGTCACAGCCAACTACAGGGTTATCGCACACGCTCACTTGTCTCTGGGAGGGTCCACTCCACAATTCAATGGTCGATACTCCAACTAGAATGAAGTCCCATGAAGAAGAGTCTCAAAGGACCCCCACGTCATAGTGGTCTCAATACAAAAGACGAGGCACCAAACGAAATACTGGACTATAAGTTTTTAGCATTTTAGTCCTGAGGGCCCGGATGGATTCGTGCTCGATCAATCCTGACCATACTCCAACATTATCCAAATCTCCAATGGGGTATACCAAAGAGATCATCTTTTCCCAAGGTTTCCATCGATGTTAGAGGTTTTTCAAATCAGACGTCTGGTTCCCATGTTATGGCCAAAAGGGAATAAAGGGGTCGAAAAGGGTCTGGGTCCGGTCCGACCCGGCCTGGGCCGACTCGGTCCGGGTAGACCCGACCCGACCAACTAGGTCTGGCCCGGCTTGCTAGGCGGCCCAACCCAATGGGTTCGGCCCGAACTCTTGGGAAGCCCTGCCACCTAGGTCCGACCCGGCCCATACTGGGTGGCCCGGCCCGCTGGGCGTTTCGAAAAGCCGTGAGGGGATGGGGAGCTGATCATCCACTGATGGTGTGGGGCGACTCGGATGCGGGGGTGCTGCAAGGGCGCGATGCTGCTGGGCGGCCCGACCAGAGCGGCTCGGTCACAAGGGGTGAAACTAGGGTGTGAGGGTGCATGTCATCTCGGTCTGGGCGGTACAGAGAGGCCAAGGGGAGGAGCGGCGAGGCCACGGGGCGGCTCAACCCGGAGGTCGGAGGCCACGAGTCCTATGGGGAGGCTCGGCCATGGCAGTGCAGCGAGGCAGGGGCGGCACGGTGATGTCATGGGGCATTGTGTCCGAGGCGGGGCTGTGAGGCAGCGGGCCGGTGCTGCAAGGTCGCTGGACAGCACAACAGGCTGCGGGCGACACGGCAGTCCACAGGCAGCGGAGCGCCGTGGTGTGATGTTGTAGAACCGGCCACCTTCGTCGCAGTTGATTTTTGTCCTCCTCCATTGTTAGGAACACAAAAAATATCCCAATAAATTCAAAGAGGACGAGCCATGTTTTTTTGGCCCGCACAGTCTAGATTAGAGTGGTATCAGGCGGCTATAATACATGAATCACATGAATATAAAGAACGAGTAAGGGAAATAATTTAAACACACTTCCTACCCTGATGATTCGGTTGAATATTCGGTTGAAGATTGTCTACAGTGATGGAGATGATGTCCTTGGGAATAGCCGGATGATGGTGACATCGACGTTTCCTCGATCATCGATTCGTTGACGTTGAATACGTTCATCATAAAAAAAAGTCATGTGGAAGATGTCAGTGTCAAATTTAGCATTCTTCGTTGGGGTTATTCATTGGGGAGCTTTCTCCCAAGGCTCCTTTATCCCAATTCCACCAAAAATGCCAAGAAGCCAACATAATAGATTATGTTGTATATTTAGTTCATTTTGATAAATTAAAAAAGGATAAATTAATTAACTAAATTGGAATAATAAATGATGAAGGATTTGAAGAGGCTCCCCCACATTTAATAGTAAGTTTGAGGGTTTCCCCCATTAAACGGGAGTTCAAGGAGGGATTATACTCTGGTGGTCCCCACCACCATAACCTCTCATGGGTGGTTTAGGCTCGGTGGTACCTCCCTCTATAACCTCTCCTTGGAGGTGTTAGTTCAGTGGTCCCCACCTGTAAAACATCCACATGGGAGTTTCAAAAGAGAATAAAAATAAAATGTCACACCATTTTATTTTATTTTATTATTTCATGAATAAGTGAAAAACTAACTTCCACTCTCGGCCTACTGCGGTCGAGGTGAAGGTCTCCTTAAGAGAATATCGGTGCTACGAGTTTAACAGTGTACTCCGATTTCAATTCCAAGCACTGTTTCATAAGTTAGAAAAAATCATTTCGTATTTTTACTGAACGTACATGAAAAAAATTTCAACAATTTATTCTGGGCACTCCGGGTCTCTAAATCACACGCTTTCAATTTTGACAGAATCGTAAAATTCCCATGCATTAAAATAAATTACATGGAATTTCTAGGTCATTAATGAAAATGTAACAACCTAGAATTTTATAAATTAAATATATATTCTTATAATTATTTCAAATAGAAGAAATCACAAAAAATCACAAAAAATCACATATATAGCATAATAAAAACTTTATAAATGAATAACGAATAAAAGACATGGTATATCAAGAAATTTTGTTATTTTTACCAATTTAATAGTATCTTCACCTTTGAAATTGTATTATGACCCTTATAAATTACAATCCTTACAACATAATATTATCCTCACCCGTGAAATTATAAATAATCTTTTGGGAACTTATAAATGAAAATATAATATATTTATATCATGTAATAGGTAAATAATTTTTTTAAATGATTAAATAAAGATTATTATTTTTATTCAACATAAATGTGTATTTACAATTTTATTATTAGATGATTGTTTATTTTCATCAAATTGATTCAGAAAATAATAATTTGATGTCTTATGATAATAATTTAAATTTTTTCATACCGTTATTAATTTTCAATTTGTTATATAATCAGTTGTAATATTAAAATTGGTACTTTTTGAATAAAAAATTATTTTAAAATAATAAAATATTTATCATAATTATAATATTATTTTAAAAAAATAAATTAAATTTTTGAATTCTACACATCAAAAAATGATTATGGTAAATTTTTTTATTTTTTAAAGAAGTTTATTTTTTTAATAGTGTAATATGGTAATTTGCGGTATATAATGGTATAAATTAAATTCATCATTTAATTTGTCATGGTTGATTTGATCACCTTAATCTAAAATCCACATCATTTTTTATATATTTAGTGATACAGTTCGACTTATATATAATATTGATCAATGGAAATTAAATAATGAAAAAATAATGAAAAATACCCCTATCATCCCTTATAAATATGCCCCCTCACCATCTCTTTAACTCACTAATTATGTGACTTGAAGATTGTACAATTTCAACCCAATACTCATCACATGATTTATCCCCATGTCCATCTGGTTTTGGTCTCAAAAGAAATATGAAATCCATTTTCCCTAAGGAGGTTCTGTAAGATCCTGGTTTTTAGAAAGGTATGTTTTTATTGTGTTTTTGGTTGAACCCTTTGTTTTTTATTCTTTATAATGTTTCCTAAAAGTGTTAGAGGCCTTGTGGGTGTTCTTGGGGCTTGTGACATGGAAGAAAAAAAATATGGGCAAGACAGGAAAGGGCGCACGGCCTACGCATGGCCAGGTAAACCGTGCGGCTTGCCCAGGCTAAACAGTGTGACCCTTCCTCCTCTGGATAGAATCATGCGCATGGTTTTCACACAATTTTCCAAACTGTGCGGCTAAATTTTGTGACCCCTCCTCCTCCAGGCAGTGTAATGTGCACGTGTTTCCAAACCATGCGTCCACATAATGTTTGGAAAAATTACATGTTTGCCGCTCCGAGCTTTAAAACCCCACTCATGAATTCCTCTCATTTCCTCCCTCTACACCCTAAGCACAAAACAAAATGCCAAAAGGCTCCAATAGACTGATCTCCCTCGTTTCTAAGGTGTTTTTGGTGCCATTGGTTGCAGATTGAATCTCTGGGTAATGATAATCCCATCATTGCTTCTGTTTTTTGTTTCGGGTTTGTATCTTCTCTACCTCTCATTTCGAAGCTCTAAAAACCTAACTTTTGGGTGAGTTATAGGTTGAAGCTACAACGGTTTGTTGGATCGAGGCCTAAAGACTCGATCGAGAGTGATTTCAATCGCGATTTCGAGGTAGGTGGTCTACGAGCGATATCCCATAGTTATTTGGGAATTTGTGCATGTTTAGTTGTGTTCTAGTTTACACATGGTTATGTTTTGAATAACCTTGGCATGTTTGTTAATAATAGTTTCTAAAATAGAAAATGGTAACCCTCATGATCCCCATGGTATGTGTTGGGATTGTCTTGACCTAATTAGGGCCATTCATGGGATGTGCCGGATTTTCCTGGGTTTCAGATTTGTTATTAAACAAGTGGCCTTGTTGTAGTAAATTGTAGAGCTCTTGATGAACAAGTTGACATGCTTGGTTGAGCTTGAAATAAGAGTTAGGTGATGCACCATGACTTGGCAATAACCTAGTGTTTATTTGAAATGGAATGAATGGTTGATTCATTAAAATGATGACCGACTTAAATGGGTTAATTTGTAAACTGATTTAAGATCATAATGGGATAGGATATGGGTTTAATGATCAATGCTTAGTGAGATAGGAATAACACATGGGAATTGGGTAAATGGTTAAATTATGTGAAATGGTAATGTGTTATTGGGTTAACGCATGATGGGTATTCCCATGTGGGATGTGGTGAATAGTGTTTGCCGAAGGGAAATGGTTTGGATGGTTGATGGTTACTTATATATACGCATGTGCACATGGCTTCCTAGAGTGGGGTATGACATGAGGATCTATGCCCACGGGATTAGCTAAGACTGAGGTTCTAAACTCCACCCTAAATGCACAGGTTAGGAAAGGGGAATGAGGGTCTATTCTCCTAACAGTTTCATCCACCCGGACTGATGCATTGAGGTGTGGTTATGGTTGCTATGAGGGGGTTAGTCCTAGTGATATAGGATAACGATGTGTTTACACTCTTGCATGTGATTTTTGGCCTTAGACCCATGTAATATAATGTATGTCATTAACCCATGGAAATGTGATGAAATGGTAAGTGACGATAATTGGTTATAAATGAATGGTAATGGATTTCGCAATGGATTTTTCTTAGAACATGTTAGTGGAACCATAATTAATAACTTGGAAATTATCATTTGTACTCCTTTTGCATGCACTACCTATTTATACTAGATATTTTGTAGACACCGTTGGTGGTGGCCTACTGAGTTGTACTCAAACCCTGCTCAGGCCACCGTTGGGTACACGACTAGACTTCATGTTTGTAGGACAGGAGAAGGGGAAATGTCCTTACTAGATAGTGAATGGACATGGGAGGCACTTGGTGGAGGATCCAGAATTTGAATCGGGACCATTTTGGGGATTTTGGCCGTTGTCTTTATTTTTGGGTTTTTTTCACTCTTGAACTTGTAGTATGACATGGAATATTTATTATTTGAAATGGTTTTTATAGATGTTCCGTGTTTATTGGTAATATTTTCTGCTATTTGGTTTATTTCTGTTGTGTTTTACTCTGATAATAAGGGGGTATAGTCTCCCACTAGATTCCATAGACCCCCGCTACTAGTCGGTAGCCTTTGGCATATGGGGATGCATACATAAGGTCATGTAACCACCCGGCATGGGGCACCAGTTTACTGGCTTCCAGGTCGAGAAGTTAGAAAGTGATATTAGAGAGGGTATTTCTTCTCCTTCTTTGAGGTCTTGTTACTTTGGATTGGTATCCAAGAGTTATGACGTGTCAGGCCTTGGTAATGAGCTCATGCTTGGGAGTAGATAACCCAGGTACGAGGGAACCCATGTCACCCTGGGTGGGAAATGTTTTTCTCAGTTGTGTGATGTTACAGTTGATGATATTTCACGATTGGGTGATGCACATGTGGTTTAATGTGTATGTTTTATGACATTTGGCTCGTGGCCTTAATGGAACAGGAATTTTCATTCATGAATTGTTGTAGCCACTTAGGGAGATAGGTGACATGCATTGTGTTATGCACACTCAAAGGGTGGGTCTGTGAGGCATGAAAGTAGGGTGCATCGTGCATTTCATAAAATGATGAAATGATGAGAGGAATGAAATAACACAAGTGGGTAAGGATGAATATATGGTAAATGATGTTTGATGGGGTAAAAGGGTTCAAAAAAATTGGAAAATGTTGTTGGGTTAGTATATGAAATGGTTTCATGTATCTAGTAGAGAGAATTTTATGGAGTCTTGAATGTTTATGGTAGGCGTTCTAAAATCTCATTCATGGAATTGTAAGGAAATTCCACCACGATGCCGGTTACCAGTCGTAAAACAAAAGGATGCTTCTGAGAACACTCATCCAGTAGAGAAGTAAGAAAATGTGGTGATCAATGAAGGTAGAGAAGAACAGTTTCAGGTGAACATGGATCACCTTATGTAGATGATGGATCAAGACCTATGGTGGGTTGCACCGAGTATGTTTTAGCTGACCAGGGAGTTCCAACTGCAGCACCCTCTGACCTTCACTAGAGAGGGTGGGATAGATGCAGCGGAGTTCTGGTTATTGTCTGTCCAGACGATACTGGACCATCTAGAGACCCCTGTTGAAAAGTGAGTGTTGTTTTCCACTTATATGTTGCGAGACCAGGCTAGGCATTGGTGGGACATTCAGGCTCAAATCGAGCAGGCTGAGGCAATTTCGTGGAAGGTTTTTCAGGAAAAGTTTCTGGAACATTTCTACCCAGAGACTTTGAGACAGGAGAGGGCTGTAGAAGTTACGATTCTAACTTTGGGATCGCTATCGGTGATGGACTATGCTAGTCGCTTCACTAATTTGAGAAGATGTTTCCCAGTGTTTGTAGGGGATGATGCAAAAATTGAAAATATTTTCCAGGATGGGCTAAGACATGAGATCAGGTCTCAAGGAAACATCTTCCTCATGAAGAGGTCTCCATAGGTAGTAGATCTGGACCTGATCTCGGAAGGAAACCAGAAGGTAACTTCGGGTAGTGGGCATATGGTGTCAGTGGGACAGACAAGCGGTGCAGCTACTGATGGTCGAAAGCAACGCCATGAGAGCTCACAACATGGTAGAAGTGTGAAAAGTGGATGGAAGAGGGGTTCAGCCTCTCAATGTGGAAATCAATTGTTCTGCTATCAGTGCGGTAGGTCGGGGCATATGCGTGGTCAGTTTCATCGACCTCTAGTTGAGTGTCATTCATGCGGCAGGATGAGGCATGTGCATAGGTTCTTCCAGATCCCTCGGCAGTTGGGTGAGCATGATGGTGAAAAGTAGGTGCTGGGTATGGGTCGGGGATCAGTTCCCAAATATCAGGCAGGCAGTTGGAGCTCCACGGGCAGTATGGGTAGGGGCGATGGACGTGGAACTCCAAGGAAATATTTCTCCCCCCAGTAGGGAACTACAACATAGGGCATTCAGGATGGGGCCCAAGGTAGAGGGGTAGGTCAACTTCAGGTAGTTTAGTTGGCGCATAGTGATGGCAAGGATGGACCGTCGACTGTTCAAGGTTCGATCCTTGTAACTTCTACTTCTGCTAGTGCGTTGTTTGAAAAATGTTCCACACACTCTTTTGTCTCTGCTCTACTTGTGGTAGCGCTGGGTTTACCTTTGTAGAGAGTGTGTGGAGTTATGTCAATTGACACTCTGTTGGGGGTGCAGGTTGAGGATATCAAGCAATGCGATGGGTGTGCCTTGGAAGTCAGTGGGTATCATTTTCTATGGGATATGTTCATTCTTGAGATGTCAGGGCATGACGTAATCTAGGAAATGAATTGTTTGGTGTTGTATTGGGTTCATATAGATTGTTATCATCAAAGAGTATCGTTCATGTCTCTTGAGGGTGACACTTATGTCCACCGCGGTGAATGGGATGTTCAAGCATGGTGTGCAGGACCGTTTGGTCAGCGGTTGAATAGACTCACGGCTCGAGTGGCATGTCTCATGCTTGATGATAATGAAAGAGGAGAACAGTCTGTTTTCCTCCCGTGGTGGATCTGTTTCAAGATGTGTTTCCTGAGGATTTCTCAGGGTTACCACCCGAGAGGTATTTTGAGTTCATGATCGAGTTTCTACAGGGAGCGGAGCTAATTTCTATTCTGCAATACTAAATGGCACCAGATGAACTCCAGGAACTGAAGGATCAGCTTGTGGAGTTAGAGCATAAGTGGTTTATCTGTCCTAGTACGTCTCTATGGGGATCTCCCATGCTTTTTGCAAAGAATTCCAATGGGTCGTTGAGACTGTGTGTTGACAAAATAAAGTTAAATCAGATGAAATTGAAGAATAGGAACCATCTACCTATAATTAATGACATGTTTGATCAGTTGAGGTGTGCATCGGTTTTTTTGAAGATTGATCTGAGGTCGGGTTATCACCAGTTGAGGGTGAGGTCTTCCAACACACCACATACAACTTTCCGGAGTCGGTACGGGTTGTTTGAGTTTGTTGTAATGCCTTTCGGCTTGACCAATGAACTGAAGGTGTTTATGGATATGATGAACCGGATCATTCATCCCTATCGAGATAAGTTTGTGTATGTATTTTTTGATGATATCTTAGTGTACTCGAAAACATATGATTATCATTCCCAACATCTTGATATCGTCTTGGGTATGCTAAGAGAGAATCAGTTATACGCCAAGCTATCCAAGTGTCAATTCCGGATAGGTGAGGTACATTTTCTAGGTGACATCATCTCGGAGGCAGTTGTTTTAGTGGATCCAGAGAATGTGCAGGCATTTGTATCATGGGTGCAGCCCAATATTGTTTCTGATGTTTGGAGTTTTCTGGGTTTGGCCATGTATTACCGAAGGTTCATTCCAGATTTCCCTCACTTGGAAGCACCACTCTTGGGCTTGACCAAGAACGGAATTAGGTTCAAGTGGTCAGAGGATTGTGATAATGCCTTCCAACAGTTGAAGAAGAGGTTGAAACCGCACCTATCGTGATCTTACCTGAGCCGGGTAAGAAGTACATCGCGTTTTGTGATGTTTCCAGAATCAGAAATGGGGCTGTTTTGATGGAGGGTTAGTGGGTTGTGGCTTATGGGTCAAGGAAGTTTAGACTCCATGAGAAGAACTATCCCACTCACGATCTTGAGTTGGCTGCAGTGGTGTACGCCATAAAGTGCTGGAGGCACTATCAGTAGGGAGAAAAGTTTACTGTGTTCACTGACCATAAGAGTTTAAAGAACATATTTTCATAGTGGGATCTGAATGTTCAGAATCAAAGAAGGGTTGAATATCTCCAATATTTTGACTTTGAGTTGGTATACACACCAGGAAAGGGAAATAATGTTGATGATGCTCTGAGTAGGAAGGTTCAAAATCAGGTGGTTAAAGAATCCATCACCGAGTGGAAGGTGATGGATTTTTTTTTGCAGAGATGCACCTGGAGGTATAGGAGGAGAATGGTTAGGTCACTCTTTCTTCCTTAACGATGGAGTTGACACATTTGAGTCATGTTAAGGATGGTCAGAATGATGATCCTAAGTGTTTGAACATGAAGGAAAATATTAAAGGTGGGGAGATACCTTCTTGCTAGGCTGTCAGTGTGGATTGTGTTGTTTGTGTTCATGATCATGTGGTTGTGCCAAAGTGTGTGCGATAAGAGTTGATGCGAGATTTTCATGCATCAATGTGGGCAGTTCATCCTAGTTTGACCAAGATGTTCTAGGATCTTTGAAGGCAGTTTGGTGGCCTGGAATGAAGAAGAAAGTTGTGGGCTTTATGGCATGGTGTCTTACATGTCAGTAGGTGAAGGTCGAGTATCAACACACGGGTCATTTGTTGCATCGCTTGACCATTCCGAAATGGATGTGGAATGATGTTACAATGGATTTTTTTGTGGGTATTCCTAGGATGCCACAGAATAATGATGCAATATGGGTGGTTGTGGATCAGTTAATGAAAATGGATTATTTGTTACTGATTCAGGAGACCTTTACAGTCGACCAGTTGGGTGAGTTGTATGTTCGGAAGATAGTGCAGTTGCAATGGGAACCACAGACCATTGTTTCAGACAAAGAATCGTGTTTCACATCGCGTTTCTGGCAAGGATTGCAGAAAGCGCTTTGTACGCTGGTGTTTTTGGGTACGACTTTCCACCCGCAGACGGACTGGCAGTAGGAACATACGATCCATGTGTTGGAAGGCATGTTAAGAGCTTGTGTCTTGGACTTTTGTGATTCTTGTTAGAGGAACCTATCAATATTTGAGTTTGCCTACAACAACAGTTTTCAGGCTATGATTCTGATGGCACCGTTTGAGGTGATTTATGGGAGACCATGTAGATCTCCATCGTGTTGGCTAGAGGCCGGTGAATTTGAGGTGTTGGGTCCAAGTCTCGTGCATGAGACTTTATAGAGATTTAGGTTGATCAGTAAGCGAATGGATATGGCTTAGAGTAGGCAGAAGTCGTATGCAAATCGGGGGCGTAGAAATATTCAGTTTGGGGTTGGTGATAAAGTGTTCCTTCGGGCATCGCCATGTTTGGATCACCGTCGGATTAAAATGCCGGGTATGTTGGCGCCCAGGTATGTGGGACCTTTTGATATTGTGGAGAGGATCAGACCATTGGATTTCCAATTGACTCTTCCATAGTGTTATGGTGGGATGCAATATGTGTTTCAAGTGTCGCTGCTTCGATGGTATCACCATGACCCATCCCATGACGTTGATTTTGAGGATGTAGAGCTTGAGGCTAATGCGTCCTTTGAGGAGCATCCAATTCGTGTGATGGATCTTACTGAAAATGTCTTATAAGGGAAGGTTGTGACATTAGTGTGAGTACTATGGTAGCATGGGAAAGTTCAGAAAGATACTTGGGAGCGGGAATCGGAAATGCAGGCTCAGTGGCCCGAACTCTTCTCTTCAGTGGATCAATGAGGCATAGAAACTCAGCTTGAGGCTGAGCCGTTATAAGGTGGGGAGGTTGTAAGATCCCGGTATTTGGAAAATGAATGTTTTTATTGTGTTTTGGGATGAACCCCTTGTTTTTGGGGCTATAAAATGGTTCCTAAAAGTGTGAGAGGCCTTGGGGGTTTTCCAAGGGTTTGGGACACAGATGAATGGAAATATTGGCATGACATGCTAGGGAGCACGACCTGTGCACGGGAAGGTAAACCGTGTGGCTTGCACATGCTAAACCATCGACCCTTCCTCCTCCGGACATAATCATGCACATAGTTTGCGCACATTTTGTGAAACTGTGCGGCTAAACCGTGAGACCCCTCCTCCTCTAGGTAGTGGCATTCACATGGTTTTCGCACGGTTTTCCAAACCGTGTGGACAAAAATTGCGGTGACATAATGATTCGAAAAATTACAAGTTTTCCACTTCGGGATTTAAAACCCCACTCATGATTTCCTCTCATTTCCACCCTCTCCAACCTAGGCATGAAACAAATCCCCCAAAGGCTCCAAGAGGCCAATCTCCCACGTTTCTAAGGGGTTTTTTGTGTTGTTGTTTGTGGATCGAAGCTCCGGGTATGGCTCATCCCATCCTTTTCTTCTCTTTTTGGTTTAGGGTTTGTATTTTCTATCCCTCTCATTCCGAAGCTCTACAACCCAAAATATTGGGTGATTTTTAGGTTGAAGCTCCAATGGTTGGTTGGATCGAGGCCTAGGGACTTGATTGAGAGTGTGTTCAATCACAGTTTCGAGGTAGGCGGTCTACAAGTGATATCCCATATTTATTTGAGAATTTGTGCATGTTTAGTTGCGTTCTTGTTTCCACTAGATAATGTTTTGAATAACCTTGGTATGTTTGGTAATAATGGTGTTTAAAATGGAAAATGGGAACCCTCACAATCCCTATGGGATGTGTTGGGATTGTCTTGACCTAATTAAGGCCATCTATGAGATGTGTCGTCTTTTCCCGGGTTTCGGGATTGTTATTAAACAAGTGGCCTTATTGTAGTAAATTGTAGATACCCTGATGAACATGTTGGCATGATTGGATGAACTTGGAATAGGAGTTAGGTGATATACCTAGACTTGGCAATGACCTAGGGGTTATTTAAAATGTAATGAATTGTTGATTCATGAAAATGATGAACGGGTTAAATGGGTTAATGTGTAAATTGATTTAAGACCCTAACGGGATATGTTTGGGGTTTAATGATCAATGCTTAGTGAGATAGGTATAAAACTTGGGAATTGGGTAAAGGGTTAAATGATGTGAAATGGTAAGGTGTTAATGGGTTAAGGCATGATTTGGATTCCCATGTGGGTTGTTGGGAATTGTATTTTCCGAAGGGAAAAGGTTGGGATGGTTGACGGTTACTTATATATAATCATGTTCACATAGCTTTGTTGACCAGGGTATGACATGAGGATCTACACCCATGGGATGAGCTAAGACTGAGGTTCTAAACTCCACCCTAAATTCATGGGCTAGAAAAGGGGACTGAGGGTCTATTCTCTTAACGGTTGTATCCACCCAGACTGAGGATTCGAGGTGAGGTTATGGTTGGTATGAGGGGGTTAGTCCTAGTGAGATAGGATAATGATGTGTTTACCCTCATGCATGTGATTTTTGGTTTTAGGCCCATGTAACATAATGTAGGTGATTAACCCATGGAAATGTGATGAAATGGTAATTGACGATAATTGGTAATAAATGAATGGTAATGGAAATTGCAAAGGATTTGGCTCTGAAATTGTTAATGGTACCTTAATTAATTACTTGGAAATTATCATTCACGCTTCTTTTTCAAGCACTACATGTTTATACTGGATATTTTGTAGACACCATAGGTGTTGGCCTACTGAATTGTACTCACACCCTGCTCGGGATGCCGTTGGGTACCCGAGAAGACTTCATGTTTGCAGGATAGGAGAAGGAAAAAGGTCTTATTTAGATAGTGAGTGGACATGGGTTTCACTTGGTGGAGGATCCAGACTTGGAGTCAGGACCATTCCGGGGATTTTGGCCATTGTCTTTATTTTGGGTTTTTGTTCACTCTTGCACTTGTAGTATGAAATTCCATATTTATTATTGGAAATGGTTGTTATACATGTTCCGTGTTTATTGGTTATTGTTTCCACTATTTGGTTTATTTCTGTTTTGTCTTACACTGATAAAAAGGGGATATAGTCTCCCCACATGACTCCATGGAACCCCACTGGTAGTCGCCAGCTGTTGGCGTATGGGGAGGTGTGCATAAGGTCATGTAACCAAATGGCTCGAGGCACCAATTTAGTGGCTTCCGGGTCGGGAACATTACAGGTTCTCAAGGTATAATAATTCAATAGGAAAAATCCAATTTCTCTTTTTTATTATATTATTGATTTCTTTTCTTCTATTTTCCATTTCCCACATCCCCATATCCAAGTTACATTATAAATATATTATCATTTATATGCTGGAAATTATTATTTATTTAATTAAACAATCCATCATAATTTCCCTTCCCCTCTCCTTTTATTCTAAAAATTAAAACATCATCCATAAGATGTCGATTTATCGCCTTTGTGGATGATGTGTTTTTGTTTTTCAATTCCACCTTCAATGATGGTCATAAAACCATTTATGGACAAATAATTTTATAAAATATGTATTAGAAAATATTTAATGTTATTTAAATAGTATATATATATATTATTAATTAATATAACAAAACTATTTGGCTATGATAGAAAAACTGAAAAAATAATACAAAACATTATCAATAACATTTTATCTAATGATTCATCCTCAAACCATATTACCAAATGAAATATTTGACCATTTAATATTATATATGTTCATAAATATCATATAATTTTATTTGGTATTACTTTTCACATTTGAAATGGTTTCCCATACTTGAATACAAGTAAATAAATCATGAAAAAAAGAAAATGAAGGCTCTTGAATGATAAAATTGTATCTTATAACACAAAAAAAGGCTAGAAATGAACTTAATAATATTATAATAAATAATATATTGGAATAAAATGTTTTTAATTAATTATGTAATGGATTTAAAATGATTATTGAGGACATTGATATCACGTAGAGAACACTTTTAGAAAAAATGTAAAGGATTCATTCTAAAACTCCATTCTTTCCATCAGGTTATGATTTCTCATTCTTTACCACAATTTAATTATTTTTTATTATTATATAATAATTCTATATTCTTTATATATGTTCCATGATCATTTATCATGATGATTTCATCATTATTTTATTGTAAATACATGTTTTATTAGGATCCCTTTTCATTTCATTCTGATAAGCAATCCCGTTAAAACTCAACTTCCCAGTTTTCTAAACATTTTTATATTCTCTTAATAATAAGTTTTAAGTTAAAATTATTTATGTAAATTCAATAACTTTTTAATGAGATAAAATCTTGGTTCATTTCTGGTTTTATAGAGACAATTATGACTTTCATGTTTTAAAGACTCTTTATTGTTTTATCTTAATCCACACTAAAGTGGGTCATTTCTAATGCTTCCAAAAAAGTAATATTACTTATTTTAACATATTTGACTCATAAATTATCATTAAATATTACTATTTTATTTTATTAATGTCCATTTATGATTTAAATACATTATTTCATGAACACTTTTATGATACACCCTTTGCTTTTTAATTATGACATGTTTATGTTACCCAATTATTTCTTGGGGAAACCATTATGTTTTTATTGGATGACTGGTTCTACTGGTGGAACACATATTCATGAACATATTATGATGGGTGAACACATATAGAAATTAAATTCATTGAGTAATGTTTAGTCTCAAGAGACATCATGTTGAGATAAGGGTGAATGTGATTCCATTATGGGACAATGTTCTCCATGTGAAATGGACTTGGAATTTAGCCTTTATTCAAAATTATGTCAGGTTTCCTATTATGTCCACACTCCATATTTTCCATGATTATTGGTAAAAATCTCTACATGTTATGATTTAATTTTTTTTCATGATCTATTCCTCGTTAACAAATCATGTTATGTCGTCTAAAACATGTGATCTGCTTTATTCCTATGTTTATACCCTTACTGGGATTTTATGCTCTTCCATCTATATCATGTATTCCAAAGGTTGTCGTATGATTATGTAGGATATCAATGTAAGATATGATATAATTATGTATTATTAAAATAAATATTTTTTATTCTCTTTCCATGTTTTTAGTTTAATGTACAGAATCATCTAACAAATCCATAATTTACGATCCTTGTAATATAATTTTATTACTAACTACTCATAAGATCATTAATAATTTGTGTAAAATAATCTATTCAATATATTATCTTATGATACTAATGATTATTATGTTATTAATCCTTAGTGAAGTTGTATACCGCATTTTCTGACAAGATACTCTCCTCACCATAACATCAATTCATTGAAAAAAAATCATAACAAATGAAAGTTATGATGTATGTTCTTTCTACATAAATTTTGTAACACCAGTGACTTTTATGAGAAATATTTTGTTTTTATATAAATAATCAAAGGAATCTTTAACTACACACAATGCTATCTTGGCTGGCTTTATACGCAATCGCGTCCTTCCTCGATAGCTTGTTTCTTACACAATACCGAGTTTCACTAAACAACAATATGCTATTAAAATATTATTAAAACTAGCCGTTATGAATAGTAATACCCACCTTTTTAAAATTCGTAAATTTTATTTTCCAAAATGGAATTCATTTTTGGATTCGGAATATCGAGATTATCTTAGGGTGAAATTTTGGTATTTTTCTAAAAACATTCAATTTTTGATGAATAGTGTAACTACTGGGTTACTATTTAAAAACTGACTTTTTTTAAAATAATTATTTATTTAAATTTAGTTTAGGACAAAATTGATACATAATACCTATATAAGTTCAATTCAATTCAGTGGAGTCATTTTATAATAATTTTCGATATATAAAAATTTTATTGAACATTTCACCGTCTTTTACCCACCTCCTAGAAGAATTTTCAAATTTACATAAAACTTAATTTTACCGCTTCTATGAGTGGAATTTCGAAAATCCGAGAGAAACGGTTAATATCAATGACTAAAATGTGGTTCAATGAGATGAAAATAATTTTTTCGGTAAATAGTAATTTTTTACTTTTTTTTACCACGGTTAAAAGTAAATTAGGAAATTAAGGGTAAAATGTTATTATTATTACCATAAGACATGTCCTAATTCTACTGGATAAGTGTAATTCGACCAAAAAAACCTTAGGAATAAACTATGACCATTTAGGCCAACTTGGATTAGATTAGGACATTTATTATTAATTTATTTAAAGAAGGGGTAAAATAGTTAAAATCAATGTTTAATAACTAAATAATTTTTAATATAGGGTTATACATAAGATAATTTTGACTATAAATATTCATTAGAAATATAAACAGATTTCCTACATAATGGTATTTTATTTGTAATTTTAAGACAATAAATAATTTAATTTATTTATGACACAATTATGATGCAGTAATTATCTTATTAATGAAATATTGACATAATTGATGTTATAAATATCAAATTAAATGTAATTTGAGACTTTTTATGAATTAAAATACTTTTATTGGTTAATATAACATGTTATTATTGATTTATTTAACTTTTTTCGAACAACTAATTCTGTTATGATTTTCACAAAAATCAATTACCAAATAGTGTCAAAATTGACATAAAATATTTTTTAAAACAAATATTATATTATTAATTGTTATTTGATTCCTAAAAATCTATGGTTATGCTAAATGACTTATATAAGGTTATATATATTATTAATAAACAACTTGGGGTTCTTTAGGCTTGTTATAGTAAGTTTATTAACCTTATAGTGTAAGAAAACAAGAAGACACGAAAAAAGTTAAATTGTCTAACATAAAGTTAAATCTAAATGATAAGGTTAAAATAGAAACCTAAACTTGTCTAAAATATATTTGATGAGATTATTTAGACCCATCCCCACCTTAGCTTCTAAATAAATCAATTTGGAGAAATTAAAAACTGAATATGAGTTTATAAAAAAAATAATATTTTTTGTTTTTCTAAAGGTGCCCCTCTCCTCCCTTATAAAAGGGCACCTCCTCCCTCTCTTCCTCACACCACATTGAGCCTTCATGCTCGGCCAACCCATGAAAAAGTCTATTCTCCACTTCCCTAAAAACATCCTAGAGGTCCTGGTCTTCTTCAAATACCAATTTTAGTGCCCTAAGAGGAGGTCTCAAAGAGGCCCTTCAAAGAAGAGGTAATGTCTGTTACCGATTCATTCAACATTATTTCTTCTTGCACTTCTTTTTCATTAGTTGGATATTATTGAAGTAATAAAATAAGTATCAATAATATACTGATATGATATTATAAGTATGAAACAACCATATTTCACCATCTATCCATCCTATGGAAAACGAAATCACCGCGCGTGCATAGGTATGGAATACCGTCTCCACACCGTGGTGTAATCTATTTTCCACCACCACCTTACTTGGATGGGTATAATGGTGTAAATAATAACTATATATGATTATCATAAAGTTATATTGATTCTTAAATAGTATACATACACTCCAATACAATTCCATGATCATGGAAACGATATCATCGCTCGTGCGTACGTACGGAATACCGTCTCCACGATGTGATACGACTCGTTCTACATGAGCTTCATTGCATAATGATTATATAAATGAATTGAATGAATGAATATGATATATATTATACTAATACCATTCTGTAAATGAGGTATCTGTAACCTAAAGATAAGAATAAGAACTTATTCGACAAAACACGCATAAAAAAATAATAAACACCCGAATAAGAAGTAGCAATGAAATATTACTAATAAGAAGCTAAGAATATGGAAATATATGATATCATTACAATGATTATGATTCTGGAATAATTCTATGACATTATTTATATCATTATACAGGAGGTTCGGACACTTACGAAGAAAATAGGAACTGAGGTAAGGGAAAATCTCGAAATCTCATTTTTATCTAAGATTGTTTATTCTTTCAGAATTTACTAGGGAATATTAATCATCCACATCCATGTTTCCTCAATATGTAATATTTATATCCTTCTACAATTTTTTATATCAAATTTTACCCTTTGGTGAGTTTTTAGTAAATTATATGAAAGGAATCATTTTTCGTTTTTCGTACGAGGTACTTTTTGACTTTTCCGAAAAAAGTAAGAGAAGAATGTTTTTTAAAAATTATACGGCATGAATGGATTTTTAAACTTTTTTTTTCAAGAAGCTTCCTTTACAAGTTTTCATGTTTATTTTTAATCAACATCTTTTAGTTTAAAATTGTATCACATGTTAAGAAATGAAAAAATGATTTTGAAGTAGAAAGAATATTTTCCTCTAGAATGGAGTTCAAGTGTTTTATCAAAATTATTTTCCATCTAAGATAATATAGGGTTCTGTTTCTTTCCCTATTATCATATTGATTTGATTATGTTTTGATGGAATTATTTTTATGAATTCCTTTATCTTATATGAATTGTTTTATGATGTCACGATGTTTTAGAATCCCATTTTTATTACATGGGTTATTCAATTATGTATGATTTATGATTTTGTGGCACACATAAGAATTGTATCATTATGAGATGGGTGGGACCTATATCTCCCTCCAATGAATTGGGTAATGATTTATATCCCATGATATAGACATGGCCGGAATGGAAGGTTAAACCGGTTCAGTGAAACATGACTGAAACGAGGAGTGAACTCGGTCTAGAAATGGACTTTTTCTGCTAAGATAGTCTTGGATATGAGTTTTGACTAATAAGAAATGATTCTCTATGATTATGTGTCTATGCCACAAGGTTTCATGTTTTATGTTATGATTATTGGAATTACATTTCACTGCTATGATTTATCCCATATTATGAAATTATGATCTCTTTTGCAGGTTAAGATTTCCAAAATGATATTTTCTAATAAATATGTTGTGATTGATATTTCTTTTTTATACCCTTACTGAGCATTTGAGCGCACCCTTTTATATATTTTCTTTCCCCATGTCAGGAACAAGGTTATTAAGTAGGATATGCCAAAAGGGACTCTAGATATGATGAAAAAAATGAGAGACAATATAGATGCTTTATGAACCAGTTGTTTATGTTTCCCAGTTTCTAAAGACACTATACCTATATGGTCATTTCCTGGTTTTGTTATATGTTGTAATAAGTGTGCTTCAATTTTTAAGTATTAACAATGTATGTAAAGTACGTGTCGTTATAGTTGGTATCAGAGGAAAGGTATAGTCAACCTTTGGAAACTAGGATGTGAAATCCTTAGTAAGAACCCTAAGGATAAGTCTAAGCATAGAACACAATCATAGTGTTTCAAAAATGGACATGAACAACCTATGATAAGACCTTAAGTGTGAAATTTGTTTCTTGATTATGTGTTTTTTCTATTATAAATAGTGTTTCTCAAACTATTCTTCTTGGTTTTAGTCAATGGCTGGAACCCAAAGGAACCGTGTTAATGTGGAATGCGATGGGAAATGAAATGATTGTCCCCCTGAGCAACCAAACATTATGGGAGATGGAATGAAAAATCTTTTAGCCATGCTCACACAACATTCTGAAGCTATGAATCATGCAGGACATCCAAATGAGAAAAGGAAAGGGAAACATTATGTTGAATCTTTCATGAGGCAGTTCCCACCTTCATTCAGCGGGTCTTCTGATCCATTTGTTGCTGAACAATGAATCAGTACCACTAGAAAGATATTTTCAGTTCTTCAATGTTCTGAACATGATAAATTCATCTTAGCAGTTTATCGTTTGGAAGGTGATGTTGATCAGTGGTGGAATATTATTAAGAATATGAGGCAAGGGGATGAAGTTGAGTCCATGGAATGGGATGAGTTAAAGAACTTATTTTTCAATAAGTACTTGCCTCGTATTCTCCGAACAAAGATGGAGAAGGAGTTTCTTTTACTAAAGAAAGAGGATGATGAATCTGTTGGTACATAGGAAGCAAATTTTACATGACTTGCAAGGTATTCTTCTGGTATTATTATCCAACCTGAGAGTAAGATAGATCGATTCTTTAGTAGCTTAAAATAAAGACTTCGAAGGGCGTTATCCATAAGGGACTTCAATACCTACAAGGAAATTGTTCGATGTGCTCTCAAGGTTGAGATGGAGATTGGTGTAACCCATCAGTCATATGGGTTTGATAAGAAGAGGAAAATGGAATTCATAGGAAAATCTAAAGAGCACACTGAAAACCACATGAGTTTTCCCTTATGCTCAAAGTGTGGAATGAAACATGGGGGAAATTCTCTAAAGGGGACAAGAAAATGGTATATGTGTGGAAAAGAAGGTCATCGGGTAATTGAATGTCAAAATAATGGGAAGAAGATGTATAATGATGCAAATAAAGGAAGGGATACACAGAATGAACCTACCACCCTTCAATGATTCAAGTGAAAGGAAATGGGGAATTATGCCAATCAATTCCCTAATCCAAGGGTTGATGATGGTGATCGACGTCAACAAACTCTTAAGGAAAAAAACAATGGAAGGTCACATGCAATTTCTATCCGTGATGTGGAGTACGATAACGAAGTGGTGAAAGGTACACTTACCATCCACTCTAAAGTAGCAAATGTTTTATTTGATTCTGGATCCACCCACTCTTTTATTTCTGAACAATTTTCTAAGGGTATCACTATATTACCTCAACAATTAGATGGTGAGTTAGTTGTGACAACCCCTAATGGCACAACAGTCACATCAAAAGTTTATAATTCTTCTCCAATTGATGTTTGTGGGAATGTGCTTCATGCAAATCTTATGATCCTTCATATAGTGGAATTTTATGTTATCCATGGCATGGATTGGCTTTCCCTATATGTATCTCATATCAATTTCCAAATAAGGTAAGTCACATTTCATATTCCAGATCAATCTATGATCGTCTATCGATGCAAGGATGAACATAACCTTCAAGTGGAAATTTTTCCATCTTATGGGATTTGATTCCACTAAATGAAGGTTATTTATCTCAAATGGTTGGTGAGAAACACACAATTAAGAATATTCCCACTGTACGAGAGTTTGATGATGTATTTTTTGAGTAATTTTCGGGTCTTCCACCAAATCGTGAAGTTGAGTTTTCAATAGAACTCGTACCGGGTGCTTTTCCTATTTCAAAGACACCTTATAGAATGGCCCCAATTGAGTTGTAGTAATTGAAGAAGCAACTCCAAGATAATCATGATAAGGGATTCATACCCTCTAGTGCGTCACCTTGGGGAGCACCTGTTCTGTTTGGTAAAAAGAAAGATGGATCAATGAGACTCTGAATTGATTATCGAGAACTTAACCAGATCACTATCAAGAACAAATTTCCTCTCACGTGCATTGATGACTTATTTGACCAACTACGCGGAGCTCAATACTTTTCCAAGATTGATCTTTGTTCAGGGTATCATCAATTAAGGGTCAAAAGGGAGGATATACCAAAGATGGATTTCTGTACAAGGTATAGACAATATGAATTTATATTGATGCCATTTGGTCTTACTAATGCCCATTCAATCTTCATGGATCTGATGAATAGTGTCTTTATAGACTATATTGATCAGTTTGTGGTAGTCGTTATAGATGATATTCTTGTCTATTCAAAGGGCAAGGAAGAACATGAAGATCATTTGAGAATTATATTGAAGACCCTGAGAAAGGATAATATTTATGCCAAATTTACCAAGTGTGAATTTTGGCTTCAAAAAGTTGCATTTTTGGGTCACATAATCTCAAAAGAGGGGATATCTGTGGATCCATCAAAAATAGAGGTTATCGATATATGGTCGAGACCAACAATAGTAACTGTGATCCGATGTTTTCTTGGAATGGCTGGATATTACTGAAATTTTTTGAAATATTGTTCATGATTATCTAATCCACTCACCAGGTTGACTTGAAAAGGAGTTAAGTTCGTGTGGATAGAGGAATGTGAAGATAATTTCAAGGAGTTGAAAAGAAGGTTATCCAGTTCACCTGTACTCACACTTCCTTGTAGTGGACAATGGTTTGTGATCTACAGTGATGCATCCAAGAAGGGGATGGGGTGTGTTCTTATGCAAAATTATATGGTGATAGCTTATGCCTCACAATAGTTGAAAATCCATGAGAAAAATTACCCAAGTCATGATTTGGAGTTAGCTACGGTAATCTTTGAATTAAAGATTTAGAGGCATTATCTTTATGGAGAAAGGTGTGATATTTACACTGATCATAAAAGATTAAAGTATATTTTCACATAAAAGGAGCTGAATATGCGCCAAAGAAGATGGTTGGAGCTGATTAAGGATTATGACTGCTCAATTCATTACCACCCTAGGAACGCAAACAAGTTTGAAGAAGTATTAAGTTGACAAGATCATGCCAGTTTATCCATGATGAGGATAAAAAAATATTCAATATTTATGGATTTACAAAGGATGGATCTTGGAATTATAATGGAAGGGGAAAATCGTATCTTTCTAAAATGAATGTTCAACCATCTATACATGTGAAGATTAAAGAGGCACAGAAAGAATATGTAGAGTTAAAAAAGAAGGTGAGAAATGTTCTTGAATTCAACCTTTATTGTGATGGTATAATAATATTCTGGAATCAGGTTTTTGTTCGTCCCATCCCCGAATTAATGAAGGAGCTACTGGATGAGGCTCATAGTTCTTCATTCTCTATTCATCCTGGAAGCACGAAGATGTATAGGGACATGAAAGTTTACTTCTCGTGGGATGGCATGAAAAGAGATGTTGGTGAATATGTCTCTCGATGCTTGGTTTGTCAGCAAGTTAAAGCTGTGAGACAGAAGTCTAAGGGGATGTTACAACCATTACCCATACCTGAATGGAAATGGGAAAACATCACTATGGACTTTGTCACTAGAATTACTAAAACATCCAAAAGAAGTAATGTTATCTCGGTCATAGTTGATCGTCTTACAAAGTCTACACACTTCATTGCTATTAGATAGGATTTATCTCTGGATCAGCTTTCCAGGATATATGTGAAGGAAGTGGTAAGATTGCATGGAGTACCACATTCCATTATATCTGATTGGGATCCGAGGTTTATCTCAATGTTTTGGTGAAGTCTTCAGCATACTCTGGATACAGAGTTGAGTTTCAGCACTGCTTATCTTCCTCAGACAGACGGTCAGTCTGAGAGAACAATTCAAACTCTAGAAGATATGTTTAGAGCTTGCTCTATGGATTTTAAAGGTGGTTGGGATCAACACCTACCTTTGGTATAATTTTCTTATAATAATAGCTTTCACTCCAGTATTCATATGGTTCCATATGAAGCTCTCTATGGAAAGAAATGTAAGACGCCAAATTTCTGGGATGAAGATGGGAAAAGCAAGCTATTAGGACCTGATGTTGTTGACGAGATGGCAGAAAAGGTCAGATCTATTCAACAACACATTAGAGCAGCTCAGAGTCGACAAAAAAGTTATGCCGACAACCAAAGAAAAGACCTAGAGTTTGAAGTGGGCGATAAAGTGTTCTTACGAATATCTCCCTGGAAGAGGGTCATAAGATTTGGATAGAAGGAAAAGTAGAGCCCTAGATATATCAGTCCTTTTGAAATTCTGGATCGTGTTGGGAAGGTAGCCTACCGATTGGCGCATCCACCGAATCTCTCCCATGTTCATGATGTGTTCCATGTATCTCTCCTGAGAAAGAACATACCTGATCCTTCACATGTACTCAGCTCAGAAGTTGTACCGCTGGAGCAAGATCTTTCTTATGAAGAACAACCGATAGAGATTCTGGATCATAAAAAAAAGTCCTACAGAAGAAGTCCACTCGCTTGGTGAATATTTTATGGAGGAAGCCCCAATTAGAAGAAGCTACATGGGAGCTTGAGGATATGATGAGGGAGAGGTATCCTCATTTATTATTACAAAGTGATGAATTTCTAGGGAAAAATTCATTTTAAGGGGGGGTAGAATGTAAATCCCGAGACGTTTATGAGAAATATTTTGTTTTTATATAAATCATCAAATAAATCTTTCACTACACACAACACTATATTAGCTTGATTTACACGCAATCATGATCTTCCTCGATAGCTTGCGTCGTACGCAATACAGAGTTTCAATAAACAACGATATTCTATTAAAATAATATTAAAACTACCTATTGTGAATAGTAATACCCACTTTTTTAAATTTTGTAAATTTTATTTTTCAAAATGGACTTCATTTTTGGATCTGGAATATCAAAATTAGCCGAGGGTGAAATTTCGGTATTTTTTTTAAAACTTGCAATTTTTGATGAATAGTGAAAACACTGAGTTACTATTTAAAAAACAACTTTTTATTTAGATAATTATTTGAATTAAATTTATTTTAGGATAGAATTTATACATAATACCTATATAAGTTCAATGAAATTCATTGGAGTCATTTTTTAATAATTTTAGATATATAAAAATTTTATTTAAATTTTCACCATCTTTTACCCACCTCCTAGAAGAATTTTCAAATTTACATAAAACATAATTTTACCGCTTCTGTAAGTAGAATTTCGAAAATCCGAGAGACACAGTTAATATCAAGGACTAACATGTGGTTCAATGAGATGAAAATAATTTTTGGTGAATAGTAACTTTTTACTTTTTCTTACCACGGTTATAACGAAATAGGGAAATTAAGGGTAAAAATGTTATTATTATTACCCTAACACATGTCCAAATTCTACTGGATAAGTGTAATTCGACCAAAAACAACCGTAAGAATAAAATATGACCATTTAGGCCCACTTGGATTACATTAGAACATTTATTATTAATTTATTTAAAGAAGGGTCAAAAGAGTTAAAATTAATGTTTAATTACTAAATCATTTTTAATATAGGGTTATACATATGATAATTTAAACTATACATATTAATTAGAAATATAAAAAGATTTCCTATATAATGGTATTTTATTAGTAATTTTTATACTATAAATAATTTAATTTATTTATGACACAATGATGATGCAGTAAATATCTTATTAATGAAATATTGACATAATTGATGTTATAAATACCCAAATAAATGTAATTTGACACTTTTTATGAATTACAATACTTTTATAAGTTAATATGACATGTTATTATTGATTTAATTATCATTGTTCGAACTAATATTTCTGTTATTATTTTCACAAAAATGAATTACCAAATAGTGTCAAAATTGACATAAAATATTTTTTAAAACATATATTATATTATTAATTGTTATATTATTCCTAAAAATATAAGGGTAGGAAAAATTATTTATATATGGTTATATATATTATTAATAAACAACTTGGGGTTCTTTTGGCTTGTTATAGTAAGTTTATTAGCCTTATAGTGTAAGAAAACAAGAAGACACGGTAAAAGTTAAATTATTTATCTTAAAATTAAATCAAAATGATAAGGTTAAAATAGAAACCTAAACTTGTATAAATTCTATTGGATGAGATTATTTAGACCCATACCCACCTTATTTTATAAATAAATCAATTTGGAGCTATTAAAAACTGAATATGAGTTTATAATAAAATAATATTTTTAGTTCTTCCAAAGGATCCCCTCTCCTCCCTTATAAAAGGGCACCTCCTCCCTCTCTTCCTCACACCACATTGAGACTTCCTACTCGGCCAATAAATGCCAAATTCTCTTCTACACTTCCCTAGAAACATCCGAGAGGTCCTGGTCTTCTTCAAAGTCCAATTTTATTGCCCTAAGAGAAGGTCTCAAAGAAGCGCTTCGAAGAAGAGATAATGTCTGTTACCGATTCTTTCAACTTTATTTCTTCTTCCAATTCTCTTTATTTAGTTGTTTCATTATGAATTAATAACATAAGTATAACTCATATACTGATATGTTATTATTTGTATGAAACAACCCTATTTCACCATCTATCCATCCTACGGAAAACAAAATCACCGCGCGTGCGTACGTACGGAATACCGTCTCCACACCGTGGTGTAATATATTTTCCACCACCACCTTACTTGGATGGGTATAATGGTGTAAATAATAACTATATATTATTATTTTAAAGTTATATTGATTCTTAAATAGTATACATACACTCCAATACAATTCCACGATCATGGGAACGATATCATCGCTCGTGCATACCTACGGAATATCGTCTCCACGATGTGATGCGACTCGTTCTCCATGATCATCATTGCATAATGATTATATAAATTTATTTAATTAATTAATATGATATATATTACACTAATAAAATTCTGTAAATGAGGTATATATAACCTAATGAGAAGAAGAATAATTTATTCGACAAAACACGGATAAGAACAAAAATTAATAAACACCTGAATAACAAGTAGCAATGAAATATTATTAATAAGAAGCTAAGAATATGGCCATATAAGATATCATAACAATTAGTATGATTCTTTAATAATTAAATTACATTATTTAAATCATTATACAGGAGGTTCGGACACTTACAAAGAAAATCATACCTCAAGTAAGGGAAAATCTCACAATCTCATTTTTATCGGAGATTGTTTATACTTCAGAATTTACTGAGGAATATTTATCATCCACATCCATGTTTCCTCAATATATAATATTTATATCCTTATAAAATTGTTTATATCCAATTTTTCCCTTCGGTGAGTTTTTATTAAATGATATGAAAGGAATCTTTTGTCGTTTTTCGTACAAGGTACTTTTTGACTTTTCCGACAAAAGTATGAGAAGAATGTTTTTTTAACTTATACGGCATGAAGGGATTTTTAAAACATTATTTCCAAGAATCTTACTTTACAAGTTTTCATGTTTATTTTTAATCATCTTCTTTTAGTTTAAAATTTTATTACATGTTAAGAAAGAAAAAATCTTTTTGAAGTAGAAAGGATATTTTCCTCAAGAATGGAGTTCTAGTGTTTTATCAAAATTATTTTCCATATAAGATAATATAGGGTTCTGTTTCTATCCCTATTATTACATTGATATGATTATGTTGTGATGGAATTATTTTTATGAATTCCTTTATCTTATATTAATTGTTTTATGATGTCACAATGTTTAAGAATTCCATTTTTATTACATGGGTTATGCAATTATGTATGATTTATGATTTTGTGGAACACATAAAAATGGTATCATTATGAGATGGGTGGGACCTATATCTCCCCCCAATGCATTGGGTAAAGATGTATATCTCATGAGATTGACATGGATGGAACGGCAGCTTAAACCAGTTCAGTGAAACATGAATGAAACGAGGAGTGAACTTGGTTTAGAAATAGACTTTGTCCGCTAAGAAAGACTTGGATATGACTCTTGACTACTAAGAAATGATTCTTTATGATTATGTGTGTATGACAAAAAGATTCATGTTTTATGTTTTGATTATTGGGATTACATTTCACTACTATGATTTATCCCATGTTATGAAATTATGATCTCTTTTGCAGGTTAAGATTCCCAAAATTATATGTTATTATGAATATAATGTGATTGATATTTCTTTTGTATACCAATACTGAGCATTTGAGCTCACCCTTTTGTATGTTTTCTTTCCCCAGGTCAGGAAGAAGGTTATTAAGTAGGATATGCCAAAAGGGACTCTAGATATGACGAAATAAATGGGAGACAATGTAGATTCTTTATGAACTTGTTGTTTATGATGCCCAGTTTCTAAAGACATTATACCTATACGGTCCTTTCCTAGTTATTTTATATTTTTAATAATCGTGATTCAATTTTGAAGTGTTATCAATGTATGTAAAGTATGGGTCGTTATAAGTGTGGTTTTGGATCCTTGGAGGGGTCAACTATTACATTTTTTCTCACAAAAAACTACGATAGGTTTTTTACATCCAGGCACCACATCATGATCCTGGATAGTGTTTTGAGAGAATAATATTTCCTTGGCTATATAGAAACATGAAATATACATGGGATCCATTATAAAATCAAGGATAATCAGCTTCTAATAACTTTTCTGACTCAAAAGATATTTATTGAGGAAAAGGTATATACTAATTGTGTCTTCATATCACTATCATCTAAATAAGAACAATAATTATTTTAACCCATGATGACAAGATATTCATCACTTATAAACTTTGGGAACATACCGTTAGTACCGCTTAGAAAATTGTGGACAATCACCAACCCAGCCCACTGTTATTCATGTAGATGTACTTTATATCTACAAACCACGATCAAATCATAATAAATATTAGGCCTCATATATAATATGTCAAACAAGAGAGGTTATTTCACTAAATTATATTTGATATTACTCATTATATATCTTTCTTGTTGTGTTTGGTGACACATTTTCACCGAAAGAAGTATGCCATATGGAGTTGGAACCAATCCCCTCATGGATTTATCCATATTGAATATCTTTAGTATCTGTTCAAATTATATACCTTATCTTTGTCTGAGCAGACTCTTGGATCTATCATTCATGATCTTGATTCCTAGAATATTGTTTTCTTTACCTATGTTATTCAGATAGAATCACTTTATCTAACATGCCTTAACCTATTTAAGGATTGAATATTATTTCTTCTTTTTAATATGTTATTATCATATACTACTATGAATATAACACCACTCAAACAGAACAATTTTTAAACACATGGATCACATCCATTCTTAATAAAATCAAATTCTTCTATGGCTTCATTGAATTTAATATTTCATAACGTTGATGAGTTGATTAATCAATAGATGGATCTCTACGTATTTCATATCATTTTGTACAATGAAAAAAATAATGGATTTTTTATATACAAATCCTCTTATACAATTTCATTATGGAAGTAAATTTTAACATCTATTTTCCTAACCTCATGGTAATTTTAAGAAACTATGGAAAACAAAATTTGGACAGATTTAAACACTATGTCTAGGGAAAAGGTATTATTGTAGTAAATGACAAGACATTATCTAAACCTCTTACCCACTAGTCATTATAGTAGGGATTTTCTTTAACTTTCATGTCCAACTTTATTTATAAATCCCTTTTACACCCAAAATGTTTTTTACCAACTATAGGGTTGATCAGAACTCCATCTCTATTTTAATATATGGATTCACTCTCAACATTCCTAGGCTTTTTTCATCTTATAACTTATGGTCTCTCTATTACCTCCATATGGGTAATTATATTCATTATTTTGAACTAATAATGACTCACCATCACTTATTAATATAAAACCACATATTTTTAATTTTCTTACCTCTTTATCACTCTTTCATATTAATTTTTTTAGGAACAACATTTTCCATGGGTGCCTGTGGAATTTCTTTGTATATCATCAATTGTGCATCTTGAGCATAAACTTTATCAATGTAAATATTTCTCCAACTATCCTCGTATAGGATGTTATCCCCAACAATTATATATTATCTTGAATGAATCACTTTATTTTTTGAAGGGTTATATTGGTTTAATCCCCTAGGATCCTTTGGATACACTCTAAGGATTCATTTTGTGCCTTTGAGTTCAATTTTGTTGAATGAGCTATCCTAAACCAATTCCATGAATCCACATGCATGAACATGTGAAAAATAGGTATCTTTATACTCCATGTATCAAAGTTAATATTTTTAATGACCTTACATGGTAATCTGTTTCATTAGTTCAATGGAATCTGTAATACATATCCCCAAAAACATAATGAAAGGCATGTGTGACTATTCATTAATTTTACCATGTACAATGAGGTATGGTTAACCCATTAATTAACTCCATTATACTGTATTGGACATGGGTGGGGTGATTTGGGATAAAATCCTATTATACTGTAGAATTTTAATAAATTCTTAGTAAATATATTCACAACCTCGATTCAATTGAACCTTATTTTTGTTATTACTAATCTAGTTATCAACATCACTGGTGAACACATTGAATTTTCTAAAGTATTCGGAATTAATTCTCATATTGTAGATACAACCATACATGTTCATGTTATCAATAAAAGTAACAAAATATGAGATCCCAGATGAATCATTTATTTGAAGAGATCATCACACATCAATTTGTAGTAAATCTAGAATAATTGTGGATATTTCACCTTAACTATTGAATAATGGTTGATTATCTTACCTTATAAATAATAACTGAATATTTAGAGTTAATTATGGATAAATGAGTATATTTAACTATCCTGATTGATATTTGTCATACAATTCCCATTTACCTGAACTAGATAGTGATTCCATAATATAGTTTTCTATAATCCACAAATATTATTTTAATTTTCTATTGAAAAAACTTGTTTATTTAAATTTAATCCATAAATATCCTTGTTCAATTGTTCTATTCCATAAAAAATGGTATCTTTATAAAATCTGTATCCTTTATTTTCAATGCTAAAAATAATTTCATCCAAATATAAATAAGAAATTGAATTTATATTATTCGTAAAACTTTAAACATAATAAAAGTTCATTAAATGAAAAGTTAATCCCATCAGCAATGTGAGATGGTATTCTCCAATGGCTACAAAATCCAAACTCACTCTATTTGTATCCATCAAATTTATCTCATATCTAGTAATCATATGACAGCTACATGGTTCCAATATTTGGATACCAATTTGAGCCTCATAGGTAGTATATAACCCACAACTTATATATATATAAAGGTAACACACAATAACAATTTCTCTATGAAATTCCCATTAGTTCAATAGAAATGTAAAATAACTATTAAAATTCCCTTACATTTCACATGAAAAAAATTCTACCTCTTATTCCTTTACTTTCCTCTTGAACATATTATTCTTAGAAGGTTCGTTCTAGGAATCCAAATACATTGGATGAGTCATCAACACATTTTCATAGTTCTTCCTCTTTATATATATAATAAAAATAGTGGGTTTCTCATGAACAAATTATTTATCAAGTAATAGAATATGATTAAGATGTTTTGAAAGTTTCTTCTTCCTATTAATCTCAGTATAATTCACAATAAAATTAGAGACGTTTTTAGGGAGTGAGTATAGAATGGGATCTCTGTGTATCTAATCATGGATCTCAAAATTAATGATGTTTAAGCACTCGGTATTGCCAATAATCTTGACTATATGTGCCCCAACATGCATCGGAACTCCCAATATTCATGTGGATAATGAATTGGAGATCTCATATCTCTTCGGTCTCACATTTTTTGGATATATATCCATATGTTAATAAATTTTTTTACTGATATCTTGTTCCACATATTACATTAAAATCTCATTGGACATCGATGGTATCATAAAACACTTCATATACATTGCATCATCTATATGATTCAAATAGAGACATACATTTTTCTCACTATAATAATTGGTAAGTAACATGATAATTTGGGTTTCCATTATGTATAATTTCCTTTAGAGGAATAATATAATGAAAAGGTACATATACCATTCAAGGGAAATTTATCTAGTGAGAGGTTATACTTATCTAGTTTGTATCATAGTTACAGTGTGAAAATAATTTGATTTTATATTTCTACATATTAATTACAGATAATTAATAAGTATTTTTATTACAAAAAATTACATTACCATGTCGAAATTTAAATAAATTCCATTAATTTCCCACTATTGTTTATACCTAATAGCCCAATACATAATTTTTGGAAAATCATCTCACGTAGATAATATAATGTTACAGATCCAGATACAAATTATCATTACCTATACCTAGGTCTGTCGTGATATTTAAAAAGGTATTAGGTAGGTGTAAGATTCCAACTACATTAACTCACATTTCCACAATCTGTTGAGTAGACAACCAAATCCCAAAATCCATTTTTTTAATATTTACTCAACATTTTCCTCTTAGTTACACCATGTGATTCAGGGGAAGTCAACCCTTGATGTAAAATATGTTATGTCAACACGAAACATAATGCTAAAAATCCAACGACGATTAAAGGCACCCCAATATGGGTCAGTAATGTAATTTGAACTATGAGGTCGATTCTGACATAAATAATGGAAGGCTATGCTGAAATTCTATTTTAGCTTTATGGATATTTATTCTTATGGATAAATCCAATTTTATCCTTTTACATTATTTTTCAGATTATATTGATTTTACATAAGTTATTAACCGTTTCAGATAAAATGTTTTCAAAAAATAAAATCATATATTACTCCCTCTGGTATTATTATTATTTCATTCATTTGGTGGTCATATAGAATTAGAAAACATAAATAATTAAACATGTAATAGATACAAATGAAATTTTAGTGGCATGACCATAAGATTAACTGATCGTTTAGTTTAACTAGTAGATGACAAACTAACCTTCGGCCGAGGGGGGAAAATACTCTAAACCATAAATTGATTCTTGTTGTAGTGTTCCACATTTTCTAGTATAGATCTCCTTGATTGTTTTCTCATTATATCATTGAATCAGATTGTATATTTTCTCCTTAGATCTCCATCCAAATGCAAGCTTTTACTCACACATGGGTGAGGGGATATAATGGAATGGATAAAGGTGGGTTTACATAAAATAACCTACTGGAAAACATGACTATACATAATAAAGAGGAGGGGATTAATCTTATTCCATGAATAAATATTTATCCATAAAATTTTATATATAAAATAAACCAATCATATACAAGGGATTATCTAATTTCATGAAAATACATTCATTGACATGGAATGAGAATAAATATACAATCTTGTTATCAATTAATTTGATAATTTATTTTTAATTAAGCTACTATCCCATGAATTAATCTAATTCAATTTATCTTTATTACAACTAACATATTCATATATCTCTAGATATCTCCCTGAATATATCTATCTAGATATATCTCTAGATATATCTACCTAGATATGTTTGTAGTCATCTTTCTAGATATTTCTATTTATATCTATACATATCTATCTATATATATATATATATCTCTAGATATATCTCTAGATATATCTATAGATATATCTATATAAATGTCTATAAAGATATATCACATCATATATATTTCAATATAGATCCCTAAACATCTCTCTTATTTGATTACTAATTATGTTATCAATAATGTAAAATAGAAAAGAAGATGATGTCAGATTTTAAAATTTAATGGATTGAGGTAAAAGAAAATGAATATTCATGAATTCATTCAATGAGTAATAAATTATTATAAATTAAACATGGGATCTATTTGATTCTAGTAACAGTTTCTAGGAACAGCCATAAAAACCTTTGACATTATGCCTAATGAATATTTTAGTCTCAAATTACTTGTAACTGATGCATTAAATGATAATGATTTCATGTCAAACAAAAATTGAATATCAAATATAATACATTAATATTTCTGAAACACATGGAAAATATATTCATATGAAATTCATTATTAAAATATGAGAGGATATATAATATTCTCGACTAGTAATTCCGCCATTTTTATCAGATGGAGTGAAATTCATTACAATGTCATTACAGAATAAGATTCTGGTGGAGAATCCCTATTGTGATGATAAACACAGGAACCATAATATATGAACAATGCCACTGAAGTCTCAAGAACAACAAATATGGATCACTTAATTCGTTTATGGTTGATCATATAATTTCTCTTCTCGGTGGATGAATAACCCACGACATTCTCTTGAAATATTTAGATAAAATGAGAGGAGATAAGTCTCTACGTATTGAGACAATCTCACCATATTTGTTCTTCACACTATGGGAATATGGAATGTGATATGACTATATATTTATTATATCTTCTTCTGGACTGGAAAATCACACATAATCCTTAAACTATGTTTAATATTGTTAAATTACCCCATGTAAATTAATAATAATATTAATATTGTTAATTTCTTGACATTTTTTACACATTAAGAATATAATTAAATATAATTTATATTATTTTATCCATTAAAAATGTTTTATTTTCCCCATCAAAATATTCCAATCAATGAAAAGTAGTTATTTATTAAAACAAATTTCACTTTATTTTTCTAGGATAAATATAATAAGTATCATATTTTACAAACATGTAAACTAATATTTATTATTATCATTTAACTCATGTTATTCTCTTGAATAAATTTATATTAGATTATGATGATCAATAAAACCTAAAAAACTATTATTTATTCTATCCTATTAAATTAAAAATATTAATTTAAAAGATATTGTAGATATTCTTAGTTTGTGACCCACTAGACCTCTTTCTCAGGGAAATTAGGCATATCTGAAAAAAAATCCAAGGATAGTGTTTAAGAGCATGCCATGCATTCCATATATAAACAATTTAATTTTGTAATAACATCCATCCACATATGAATGATTAAAGTGTAATATAATACTTTTATGATAATATATCTAATGAAGTAGGTTTCATGTCGGTGCCATCATATTATGCGCCAGGGGTACCTTTCATTTACTTTCTAGAACAAAACTCGCACACTGATGAAAATGGCCATGGATTTATGCACGTATTTTTTTCCATAAATGGTACTAAAATATCATTTTTTATTAGGGTTCATAAAGTATAAATCCTTTATCACATTATCCATTAACATAATATCACTCATGACACACCCAATGTATCCAACCTAGAAATGAACAGAATCCATTAAAATATTCATCAATACTCCAAAGTATGTGATTCCTTATATACATTAATTATAATCTTGATTGATAAGGATAAATAAAAACGTCCACAAGTAAAAATATCTAGTGACACTTTGAAAGATTTATTTCCTATTTCACAGACCCATTCTCATAACCATCTATCATAGTGATTACCAAAGGTGAACACCATTATATGGTTTCTCAATGTATTATGAACCTCTTTATTTAGATTGACTATGTTGTATGGTTATCATTAGAAAACATCATCTGGTCATATAATAAGGTACAAGGATAATGTCATAGAACCTATGCATTCACATCATTGTGGGGAACCCCTATTACCTATCAGCATGACATATATTGAAAAGAAATTATAAAATAAAAATACTATATAAAAGAATATTAAATATGTTATATGAAACCTACTATAATTAAGAAAACATAGTGTCATCTAGTAAAAAGTTTAGTCATATGAGACAAAAATATAATATAACGTCCAAATTAGGATATAAACATGGGAAAATGCCAACAACACCAACAGAGTCCCTGAAATAAAGGTTGTGGTTTTTCAATCATTACAGCTGATTTCTAGGATCTAAATTATTTTTTTCTATGTAATCTTATCATACACTAATGTTTTTAAAGTATGTTGTCCAATGTTGGTCCTTTTTATTCTTTTATATCATTCAACATTACCATTAACAATGACATATTCTCTAAAAATCTGGTGGTAGAGTAGTTAATTAAGACACCTATAGTAACTATTCAAGCTTCAAATATATATATAGGGATTCTCTTAATAATTTCATTGAGTGGAATATCTTCACAAACATAATGGTCATTATAATGGTATAATTTGATATAATATATCGAATAAATTGGTTTTCAAAGTATAAATCCAAGGTCAATGTTATAAGTAATGAGATTTATAAAATCATGAAGTGATAACTCATAGTTATCTTCAAAGGAGATAAAACATAACATAAAACTTTATTATAACCCCCACAAATTTTCTTATTTATATGATTTATATGAAAATGAGAATAAGATAGAAAAAGTAAAAATATGGGAGATTAACCCATTATCGATAAATACATTTATGTATTTCATGAATAGTTACCTGGACCTCTACCATAAAGAGAGATGATGTTTCCAATATAACTCATACATATATCAAAAACAATATCAAAAAAACCATATAGAAAAAAAATAGAGTTAAATGAATTAATGAATAAACCACATGAACTCTTCTAAAATGTTTTATTTTACCTTGTGTACCTCCTTGGAGAGATCTTATTATATTTCTAAAAAACAATTATGGATTGATGTGGAAATTAATTGAATATAATCATCTTCATGGGATTATATTAAATAAAAAATTCCCTCTCCGAAGGATTATTGATCAATTCAGCCAACTTTTAGGGAATCAATTATTCTCTATGATTGTCCTTCCATCATGGTATCATCACATGAGGGTGTCTAAAGAAGATATCCCAAATAATACATTAAAATCATGAGATGAGGATTATGAGGTTGTCATTATTCCCTTGGGATCAGATATTTTTCCTACCAAATTTATGTATTTTTTGAATATAGTCTTTACGGAGTACCATTATAAATTTTTGGTGGTCTTTATTGATGATATTTTAGTATATTAAAAAAGTCTGTATGGGCATGATGATCATCTAGGAATTGTATTACAATATCCGAGGAAGTAAGAACTATTTAATATATTCAATTAATAATATTTATAGTTACAATGATGTTGAATTCATGGAGCCATCTTGACCAATGGTGGAATATCAATGGATATTGTAATGAAAATAGTCATAAAGGAGTGGCCATATCCTATAATAGTATATATGATTTGTAGTTACATTGATCATGAAAGGTACTATATAAGGTATTTGAGAAACATTTCATGGGTTTTTAATATACTAACCATGTTCCCTTCAAAAGAAGATTATTTATCTTGACAGTGGAGTGTGGATAACATTTCCTTGAATTTAATAAGAGGTTTGATAGTGAAAATGTGCTAACTGAACCCGCTTTTAATGAAGAATTTTTTATCAATAGTGATGAATCATTGAAAGGGATTCGATGTATTGACATTAAAAATGATATAGTTATTTCCTATGTAATTAAATAGTAAAATCCTCTTGATAATAATCATCTTACTCATGACATGAATTTTTTAATAGTTATTTTTTCTATGAATATATAGAGACATTGTCTTTACGAGGAAATGTCTGAAATATATAAAGACAACCAATATTTAATGTATATATTGACAAAAAATGAAATTAACATGAGTGAAATGATATGGAGTGATCATCTTTAATACTATGACTCCACAATTTATTACCACTCTAGAAGAGAAAAATGATTAAAAATGTGTTGCGAGTGAAAAATCCTAGTGTTCATGTAATAATGAGGATTAGAGGAGATCTGATGGTCAAGGATGTAGTAAGGATTTTCATGGGGTACATAAGTTAAGGTAAATCATCAATAATATCACAAATTATTTCTCAACCATAATTACTAGGTATGATCAAGAATTCTCTAATAGATGATCCTTTGATTCAATAGAAGATATATGATATAAAAATGTTATGATTCCAAAAATCAATATTAATGAAGATGGTGTAATGAAATTTTTTAAAATTCTATTAATTTTATATATTATAGTGATAAAAAATGAGTAGATTGATGAATCACATATCTCCACATCCTTTATAAATCTAATATGAACTAAATATATAAAGATCATAGTGATCATTAATTGTGTGACAATATGAAAATTGAGATTTTTTATTACACTACAAAGAATGTGGTGTGTCAACAAGAAAATAAATAATGGAAACTTATTAATTTGGTATTAAAACCAATAATCATACCTGTATGGAAATGGTACAACATCACTATTTAAATTTTAACTATCATTCCTAATACATTTATGGGAAACATTGTTATATTGATAATCATCGACATATTAAATAATTATTCCCATTTTATTGCTACACGATAGGATTTTCCCCTAGAGTACATTACACACATTTATATTAAACAAGTAGTGAGACTCCATGGAGAACTAGTGTCAATTATTTGAAATTGATATGCAATATTTACTTCTATGTTTATGATGAGCCTTCAAAAGGATATTTATATAGATGTAAACCTGAGAATAACATATCATCCTAAAACTGATTGGTAACGTGAGATGAAAAATTAAACATTAGGGGGCATTCCAATGAATATATCCATTGATTTTATGTGGAGTTATGATAAACATATACCACATGTCATATTCCCATATAACTACATTTTTCAATCAAATATTCAAAATGGCATGTTTCGATGGTATTAATGGAAAATGGATTATTAATCCAAAATGCTAAAATGAAGTCATTGAAGGGAATATTTTGTCACCATAAATTTTGAAGGAGACTATAGAAAATATAAAAGTGATTTATAAGGATGAAAATATCATGGATTCTATGATTTGATAGACTAGTGATGCTAACAACGGAAGGTAGGACATAAAATTTCAGGTTAGGGATCCTGTTTTTATCAATATATTATAATGGAATAGAGTTTTGAGATTTTGGAATTATGGAAAATTGATCCCAATGTACAATGAACCATTAGAGATTCATGATTATGGTACAACTATTTATTACCAATTATCACTACCTAAAAATATTACAAACGTCAATAATTTCTTGCATGTGTTGTCATATGGATAAAACAACACATAAAGTATATATTAATGCATTGGAAAAAGAACCTAGATTTTAATATGAAGATGAATCAATCTAGATTATTTAATTAAGGGACCGCATGTTGACGAATGAGACACCAAGACTTATTAATTTCTATTTGAAAAAAATACAATTTTGAAGAAGATGCATGAGAACATGAAAAAGCGATGATGGAAAAATATCCCCATTTGTTTTCAGGAGAGAGTCAAATTTTGAGGAGGGGATTTCTTAAATTTGTTAGGAATGTGACCATAGAAAATTTCCTTCATTAATTAACAAATGGACACTTCTATTTTAAAATGACTATTTTTTTATATTTCTCAATAGAAGTGCATTGAAATACTATTAACAAAATAGTACTACATGTAACGTAATAATAATTATTAATACCAATAAGACAAGTACATGGATATAAATACTAAAATATAGTGACCATGAAATGGTATTGTCCATTTCATCAAACTATCTTGGGAATACTAAACCTTCTATGGAAACTCAGAAATGAAAAATGAATTGTTATGAATATAGATTCCATTATGAATGGATTTGTAAATAAATTTTGGTACTAAATATTTAATATCAATAAATCGTATGTTATATATATGATATTATGTGAAAAGTGACCATTATGACCTTATTTTTAATTGACAATTTTTCAATATGACCCTTGGGAACAATAATTTTTTTATAAGGACACAATTATAATTAGTTATTGTAAATGGTAATGAAAAATAATAATTTATGTAGAAAAGATAAGTGATGTCCTCAAGCTATAGTGTAATTCATTTAGAAGTTAATTTTTTAGTACATATGATTGAGGTAGCATCATTGTGGTTCTCCCGTGACCATGCCTTAGAAAATATTAAATGAGGGAAGCTTGAATTAAATCTCTAAAGATATAAATTCAAATTAATAGAGACCACCACTATGTAATTGTTAGTTGAGACAACCAATGAAACTACCACCATCTCACGACTTACCCTTAGGTAATATTCCTGTGTAATTAAGGGTGTTTTTATCAAGACCATAGTATCATAAAAGTGTAATTTCATTTTTATAAATGATATATTTAATAAATTAAATTATAATTTCATTATTATTTCATTTGATAAATTAAAAATGAATAAATGATAAATATATATTTTGGATATAAATAAAACATTGTTTTATCTTCCCAAAATATATACCCATTTATAGTAAACTATAGTAATATAAATAAAATTTAATTGAATAAAATATTCCCAGTAAACACTATTTACTTAAATATAAATTATTATATAACTTCATAATCTCATAGGAATGATTAGAATGTTCAATAGTTGGACTATGTTGTAAAAACTATTATATTTCAATAAATAAAAAAATTATATTTAAATTTAAAATTATATTATTTAGGATGTTATTTTGACAGAATAAACATTTTAATATTAATGGGTTTGTGGAAATTTAGATAGTGTGTAATTTTGATAATATTCTTAAATAGATTTTTAGTGAATAATAGAAATATTGATTTGGTTTTTTGTATGATTTATGACTTCATAAATATGTAATAATTACTTCATAATTTATAAAACTAAATCCATGAAAATAAACATATTATTTTATTAATTTTAATTATTTAAATGTTTTTGAATCTATTTCCAAACCTATATATAACATTTCAAACTCTTAAATAAAAATTGCGATTTCGAAAACAATATTTATTATAAAATATTTTGTTTTATGTCCAATTTAATTTTAAAAAGTGTATCTCGTTTGTAATGGATTAAAATATTATAAAACAAGACTCAAATGTCTAAAACCATGTGCTATAAAATGGTTAAGATTATGGTTATTCATTTTCCACAATACTGAATTCGTAGACTTAAATTCAAAAATTATTTATAATTCATCATATTTTACTATAATACTAATAAATAATACCATTAAACACCACTAAAAACCCATTAATAATGATATTATTCCTATTTTATCTCCATATATTCACTCTATGTTGTATAAAAGGTCTTAAGGATTCCATCTCAATGCATTTTAAATTTACTTCCCAAGGTATGGGAACTCGCCTCTTCTTCCTCTTTATTTTATTACCTCTTTTGTGGTATCTCTGGTAAATGTTGAATTAATTTAATTTAATACATTTTTAATTATCAAATTACTAAAAATGTTTTCTTTTATGATGGACATAGAATTATTTTTTCCATTATTCCATTTGACATTATCCACACTTCATAATCTTCATGCTGTAGAATAGGTTTCATGAACATTTCAATTTTTCATGAAATAGTCTTCTATTATCAATAATAAAACCATTTATCTATCCATGGGTAATCACCAATATGTGTCCATGATTATTTTACTGGGTACTCCCAAATATAAAACACTAATTATTTTCTCATGGGTTAAAACATATTTAATTCTTAAATCATTTTGTATTTTTGAAATTAATAACATTTACATGAAACGTTTTCATTGTTTGCATGGACTATTATAGAAATATTTTATTAGTATATTCATTGTACACATGAATTAATATATATGAATGGTATTACCTTATTTTTATTCAATGATTTGTGTAAATTACATTGATAACTATTATTTATGAACCTTAGTGATATTCTTATGAATGTCTCATTTTTATTATGTTGATAAATTTAAATGTTATTAATCATGATAATTATATTATTACATTCTTCATATTCATATAAACATTCCCTATTTTAGGCTTATTGATCAAGTGCTAAATATTTAGTTTGTTATTTTTTAATTTGTTTTTATAGTCAACACTTAATTTTATTATATTTCTCTAGGATATGAGATGTAGTAAAAGTAACCATGGATGAATATATAAATAATTCATCAATGTGGATGAAAATTAATTTTATTTTTTAATGTATTAATTTCATAATTTCCATTAAAAACCCCCACAAAATATATATTATTTTATTAATTTTTTTAATATGTGATTACCATTTTTTTGTATTTAAAATTAGGTATTACATAGAATTTCTTTAATTAAGACATTTATACAATATAAAATTTATTTTTTTAATACACCTATGGATCATTAAAACTATTAATTATGTTTAAAAAATAAAATTTCCCTTTCTATGAAAAGATGTATGCCAACAGTGGAAGAAATATCACTCTTGCACCATTCACTAGAACCAAAACTTCCTTTATCCCCATAACAATCATATACCACCTTTCATTGATTACATTTTTATTTTTCCAATTTCATTAGAAACATTTCACTGACACTATTACATAAATTTTTTCATGCATGATATCAATAAAATTTCATAAATACTAACATTAAGAATAAAATAATTCATTGTAAATTGATCTTGTTTTCCAAAATGTTTTCTCAAGGTTTTTAAAATGGGTTTCTAAAAAAATTGACAACATAATTTTAATTTATCTTTCTATTTATCACCTAATAATATATAAGTTTTCATACATATTATAATGTATCACTAAATCCACCACTATAACATGGTTTGTATTAGATTACACCATGATGTGGTGAGTGTCACTATGACATAGTATGATGGAATGGGATTATTGAGGCATGCGATACCATTCCAGATTACTCATTCTCTTGGTACATATTTTATAATTCAAGGTGTTTCATTAAATTATGATGATATGAATGAGTTGCAATGATATACGTTAATGCTTAAATATTACGATTTGATCATGGGTATTAAATAGAAAGTTTCAAGGGATTTTATATTTTTGAACATTCAATTAAAAATTCAATCAATATATTGTAAATCATTTTGTTCTTAGAGGATGATTTAAATTATTTTAATCTTGATGGAGTCGGTTGGGAGTATTATATTCGTGGGTCTTATTAGATGTCCCTAAAATTATATGATTGGTTGGTTCTTATTTCTCTATATTCTATAAAAAACGATTCTAGTTGGCCAGGAATGGAGGGACATACTACGTTATAATTTAGTGCCTCACACAATCAATGTATACCTCTAGAGAAATGAGGCTTTTAGATTTTTATAAAAAAACAAAATCAAACACCTCTAAATAAATTTGATATATCAAATATACTACTTGAACGCTACACTTTCTAGTTATTAATTTATATTCATTCCAAATGTAAATCCCCAACCCTAGATGCCTAGAGTTGGTGTATTAATTTAACAAATGGGAATGATTAAAAATAATAAAATCCCAAAGGAACAATTATTTTGGCAGTTTTGGGAAACAAGGTACATGCATAGGTATAACATTACAACTTAAAAATAAATACAACATAAAAGTTTTATTGGGAACATCCACAACTCTATGTATATCCCTTCAGGTCATTCATAAAAATCATCTTCATGTCCTAAGAAAATGAAACATAAGAAATGTGGGAGCTCAAATGATCAGTACGGGTAAGGGATATATTGGACGATAAAAAAAATTTAGGCATGGTGAATAATTCAAAAGTCATGGCTTTAAAAGAAAAACATCAACATAATATGGATGGAATATGAGCTGAGTGAATATTTCCTTAATAAAACATCATCATGGGTATTCTACTAGTTGAATAACCTCATTAAACGTGAATTTATAGCTTCATAATGAGGGAAATGAATTTGCCTGAAATTATGAAACATACTATCAAGTTCTCAGCCAAGACATCTAAAAATGATTAAGGCCTCAGCCAATACCATATCTAAAATTGGGTAGGGCATCAGACAAGTCCATATATATTTGTCTCATGAGACCTACCGATGTATCGAGGGGATATAGAGGTCCAAACCTATGACATTATATTCCCAATTCAGTCACCATATGAGCAAGGGTACACATAAAAAACATATACATTCAAATTAAAACTATCATATAAAATATAACTAACCTTCCACAATAATTAAACATAAACTGTAACAATTCAGAGTAATTTGGTGAATGGTATGAAGACCTAAAATACATATTCAATCAATCATAAACCATTCAACAAAATATTTTAGATTATATCAATAAATTTTATTCCCATTTATACATAATAATCAATAAGTGTTTTGGAACAAATGAAAATACTCTTAAAAAATCATCAAGTAATTCTTGTGATAAATACTATTTTACATTTAAAAGAAGAGTTATGTTCGAAATATATTTTTATAAAACCAGAAGTGAAATAATATAGTTTTTCCATAACTAAATGATTCATTTTAGATAGCTAATTTTTTTTCTAAAAACAAATTATAGAGTTCCATTGAAAATAGGTAAACACTTGAGAAATTCTCTGGAATCATAGTTGTATTTTGGGAAGAATTTTTTAATGACCATCTTAAAAAATAATACTCCCCCTAAAATAAATAAGGAATATGATAGGTAAAAATCTATAGAATATCCAAAAATAATTCATGATGATTAATTATGAATAAATAATAATTTCATTGAGGATATTTGAGAATATGTGCAACCCAAAGGAAAATGGAGGTTCAGGTAGAAAATATTTAAACGTAGAAATCCATTGAATCGTATGCCCAAAATTTAATTATCATCACATGATAAATTTACTATCATGAACATAACTAGAAAAATTATATGAAATGGAAAATGGATGTATACATACACTATACCCATGTAGTAGTAGTGAATACAGAATTTCTCACAAAAATGGATGGGGGACGAAGAAAACCCATTCCTTATGCCCGAATGTGTTTTTTAATTGATCTTAGTTAAATTATTAATATAATTTATATACATTAATGAATAATTACTTAATATAATATACATTTAATTGATTTATTTTGGTTTTATTAGGTTCATTCAGGTCAATTTTTTAGGGTTTAAGATGTTAACTTTTATTGTTTTTGATGAATTTTCTTACATTGTTTTCATGGTCGATTTACTGGTATTTAAGAATGGATTATCGTTTGAAATATGGATAAAGATACAAAAATTTTAATGTATATTATCATTGAAATTACAGAGATATAATTGATCTTATAATTATTTTGGTTATACACCAAGAGGATGACTCGTTAGATAATGGTTAATGATAAACGCTTGGATTAACTCAGCAGTTTTCTGCATGAAAAATTGATTTGTAATATATTTTTTATATTATTATTGGGTAAGGATTATGGAAAATTAAATAAGATAAAATACATATATTTTAGTATGTTTCAACTATTAAAAATCTTTTAGGACAAGTATTTATGATAGTATTGAGAATTGAAAACCTGACTTTCTTGAACCTGATAATTAACACATATTAGACGACGTTGTCATCTATAATATAAGTGAAGGGAAAAGAATAGATGATGATGTCATATTACATTATCTTAAAAATATTCATGTAAATATAATTTACTGTAGTTTTCTTGATCAATTGAATAATACGCTATGTTAAAGTAGAAGTGAGAAAGAATTTAAAAATGAATATTAAGAAATCATAACTCTTGAATATTTCTCTTTTGAAACCACATTTAGGATTTTGGAAATAGTCATTTTTTGATAATATATGAACACGAATGTGTCAAGGGATAATGGGGATGGAATTTGGAATTGTTTGGATGAACAAGAAGGATTACAATTATGAAACTAGTGAGGTAAGGATACTCCTTTTATAAATTATGTGAGGGTGAACTTAGGAATGAAATTTTTTATTAAAAATTAATAAATATACTATACATTTTAAGACTACCAAAAGGAAAAAATCTAAAGTTGATTAAATTTTAGAATTAATATTATCATTTTTGACCTGTTCAATAATTTTGGGATTTTAAAATAATTTAATAAAATAATTTATTCATACAAAAACTTTTGGTTAATCTAAAAACATTTCATATATTAGACATTAATAAATCAGTAAAATGTTTAAAAATAGAATCAAATTTTATATTAGATCATACAAATGTAAAATTCATATAGGGAATCTATGAAATCGACTAATAATATAAAATTATATTAATTTAAATATTTGTAATATCATTTGTTTGATGTATTCGTTAAATAAATCAATACTACATCATTTTTATAGAATCCATTATGGTATAAATTTTTTATCTAAAAATTGAAAAGAAATTCCATAAGAAAGATATTTTTATTAGAATCCAAAATACTATTAATTTTAGAATTAACCCTCTATAAAATCTCATATTTAAATATTAATAAATTAAAATATATAATGAGAAAACATGATTTCCTTTTGAAATAAAATATTATAAAGTAGTTAAAGAGATTCATGTGTGTGAAAAATTTCCCAAATTCAAATAAAAACATTATAATAGTCTAAAATTGATTATATAAATTTCTATGTCTAACATATGTGTCATATAATAGTTTGTATAGTTTAATTGAAAAATATATTAATTTTTCTTATGCTTGAATGAGCAGTGCTTCGGCGTTGTGTATGCATTAATGTTAAATATTTCATATATATAAATTAAAATTAAATACTATCAGAAAGGTAAATTAATTAGGTTCAAAATAAAATTATGAATTTATTCATTATGTATATTCACTGTAATACAAAACAAGACATATTATTCATTTTTTTTTCATTTTCTCATCTCATACCCGGCAAACGTATTGCACATAAGTTTTCAAAATACTAATGTTATAAAATATTAAAATTAAAAATTAAAGATAAGAGAGATATATAATACCTAATAACTAAAAAATATTTCAGTAATGTAATATTTAGAACTGAATTATTATATATAAATTACAAATTTTGATGTTGTCAACACTGCATACGCATTGCATTGACATTGACAATGATGTTTATACATATCATGAAAAAATATAAATTTCATATTCCAAATTAATTCTGTACAGTATTCCACTTTTAATATAAATTTTTATTTATTAAATTGTTTGAATATATTTTTATATCATAATTATTTCATGTTGATGTCATGAAAAATGTCGTGTTTTATAAAAACAATTATTCTTTCACTATGGAACAAAACATTAAATTATTTCATAAAAATCCAAAATATTCAACCAAACTATATTTCAATGTCCGGAAACCAAAAAGGAATTCCATTTTATGAAAATAATTTTCTAATTATAAGAAATATTTTTATTCAGAACTATAATTAACTCGTAAAAAAACTGACATTAATATTATCACTGATTTTTTGACAGTTCAAAAATTATCTTGGTTCTCATTAAATTATCTTCTGATCATAAAAAAATAAAATAATGATTCATGAATACATTTTATGAAAATGAATATTATTTTAAAATAATCTATTAATTATAAAATTGTATTTCATTATATATTTCTCATAAAAAACAATACTTAATTTTTATTTTTCAAAATATTCACTCTCATTTATAAGGTGTCTAAATTATTTTTTTACTTACATGTTTGTGGTTACTATTTGGAAGGGTAAGTTACTATTCATTTTATTATTCATAAGGGAATATTATTATTCATAAGGTTTAAGTTACAATTAATAAGGGTGAAAAACTATTAATCAGGGTAAGGTTACTAATCATAAGGGTGTGTTACTATTCAAAAGGGTATCGTTACAATTCATAAGGGTAAGTTACCATTTACAAAAAAAATTGTCCTGTAAGACTCTATATATCTTACTGAACACAAACTGGTTTTTCATTTTTTTGAAATTCAAATCAGAGTTGTGGAAAAATATGTTTATTGTATATGTTATAATAAAATGTTTTTCTGTAACAACTCAATGTTTCCAGAATTTAATATTTAATTTATATTAAGAAAACATGGGGTGTTACATTATCCTCTCCTTAAAAAAATTCATCCTCAAAATTAGGAAATTGAATATCAAAATTTATTTTTTGAATCTTGAAAATTCAGTTTTGGGAAACCCACATTAAAAATATGGTTAATATATCCTCATAATAATTGGGAATGGAAAATGTATTGATTAGTACAAAGAAACATGTTATAATAGGATAACATGGTCATTGAAGAATAATAAAACCAACATGTTCTAATGGAAACTAAAAGATAACATGCTCATATGAAAGATCATTACCAAAAAAACATAAACTATAGTTATGAAAAAATTCATTGATATCATAGAAAAATATATAGTGTATTTGGAAAATGATTTTATTAAGTACTATTTTCCTAGTGTTGATGAATTATTCCACTCTATAAGAGTATAAATAAACATTTCTATTTCAGAAACACAATCTTATGATTTGTTTTTCCCTTGAACTATCTTTACATCATCTATTTGAACAAGCTACTTTATTTAGTGACATTAAGCTCAAAAACCTTATACAATGACCAGCATAAAATATTTCACAAATGCTTTAACCTTCCAAAAGACCAGGATCCTATACTTTAGAATCATTATGATGTTTATAATTTCACGATTCATGTACACAAGGTCCTTGAAAATCCCCATTTTGTTCCGAACTCTATGATCTATCCTACTTAATGCATATTCTACCTTAATTTCCTTTAATATACAAGAAGAAACCATAAATTTTCAAATTCCTAACATGTTAATATCTTCATCATGTTTCCTATTAAAAATTGGAAATAACTCAAAGAGCCATAAATTCATAATGGAAACATTAATTCTTCCTTAAACATTAGATTGGATATTTTCTTTATATCCAAAAATGTTGTAAACTCCTTCAATGATAACATATACAACATGTCGACAAGTCAAAAATCTATTTTTAGGTAGTCAGTATTTATCCAAATGAATCATTTCTGAATCATTATCATCATCATTAGAAATATATTCAGTGTTTTCCTTACATTAATCAATAATTATCCAAAAATTTTAACTTTCCAATAAATATCTTTTCATTGTATTATTCAACTTATGGTTTCAAATCATCAATTAAAAAGTGTTTCAGTACAATCCTCATTTATTATATAATTTTTATAAATGTTAAATTGTTGATAAAATATTCAAATGAAATTATTCTTATCTAGACATATTAATCATTCTACTTCATCTGTGCCACCATCATAACATTTTCATTATCCATAATCATAATTTGTGATATATTCCATTCATTCTTGGAAAATTGACTCGTATAGTGTCCCATATCATTATACTTGAAGCATTGAACATTGGAAACCTTTTTCTAATCCTTCAAATAAGAACATTTTGTATTTTTTCCACAAAAATAACAAACACCCATCCCCTTCAATCATTTATCAGGGCCCTTATTTCCACATTTATCACATGTGGGAAAAACCATTTTCCCCTTATCCCCATTTTTCATAATTTGTTCTACCATAGTATACAAAATTTTATATCCTTCAAATACATAGAACTCAATGAATTCTTTACATACCTTTTTATCACATGATATTATTTCGTCGTATGAGGAGGACACATGGGAAACTATCTTCCATTGAATTGATTGTTTAAGACCATGAGAGATTTGATCCTTCTTACTATTTTCATCACATGCATTTATGATGTTCTAATTCATTATTATATGATCAATTTCTATCCAATTATATATCATATATTATCTCCTAAATTTTTCACCTCTCTATATATCTACACAGGGTATAACTCATAACATAAATTTATTCATCATAAATCCTAGAACCATATATTGTGGTTACTTTGGGGTCATAAATTCTTCATAATAGTTTTTAAAAATGTTATTAATTTTCAATAGAATATCGCTCAGTATTGTAAAAACAAAAGTATTGTAAGGGCCATGATTTTTCACTAGTTCCCATTGTATTCTAGCTCAATGTGGTGTTTTCAGCTGTTACCCTTACATACATCTGTACCCAAGCCACCTCTACTTGTTTGTATCCAGATAGGGATTTATTTTCTTTATAAACCACATAATCCATTACATATAAAATATATATATAATTTCCATCTATTCTTATACACAATGTCTATCTTAGGGTTTTTTAGTAATCTACTTTTTCTATATCTAGTTTCCTTGTTTTCTACTAAACATGCTTTGATACGAACAGTAATGCTCCAACCCATGATGTATGGAGATAGTGAATTATTTTGATAAATTTATATTATTATAAAGAATAAAATCCTGATGGATCAAGTATTTTTGTAGTTTTGAAAAAACTAAGTACATACATAGGTTCAATATTACATCTTGAAAAAAATACAACATTAATGTCTTATTGGGTACATCCATAACACTATGTTTATCCCAACAGTTCATTCATAATAAAATTATTAATGTACATAGAATAGGAAACATAAGAAAGGGGTGAGATCAAATCCTTAGTAAGGTTATGAAATATAGAGAAATATAACATAAACATTACGCATGTTGAATAATTTAAATCAAATTTCAGTAATATAAAAAATTCAACATAATATGGTAAAAATATTAGCTGAGTATATTTTTCCATAATAAAACATCATCATAGGTATTATACTTGTTGAATAACCTCATTAACATTGAATTTATAGCTTATTAATGATGGAAATTCATATTATTGACACTCTAAATCATAAAATCATGTCGTTGGCCTGAACAATATTTACAAATTGCCAAGGCCTCGTCCATAACGATATTTATTTTTCTCATGAGACCTACCGATGTATCTAGGGGATATATAGGGACCCAACCATCACATTATAAGTCTAATTAATTCCTAATATTAGTGGGTATACACATAAACAACATATACATTTTTATTTAACATAACATATGAAATGTAACTAACATTCCCAAATAATTAAACATAAACACTAATCATTCAGAATAATATGATGAATGGTTTCAATAAAAACCAACAATAATCAAAAATGTTATAAACCATTAAAAAGTATGATAGATTATATCATTAAATAGTAGTCCCATTTATATATAATAATCAATAATATTTTTGAATCAACTGAAAATACACTTACAAAATCATCATGTAATTCTTGAGAAAAATACTATATTACATTGAAAAGAAGTGTTCTTTTAATGATTTCATTTTCTAAAAAAAGAAGTTAAAAAATATTGTTTTTCCAAAATAAAATTAGTGATTTTAGAATGAATATTGTTTCCATAAATAGACTACATAGTTCCTTGAAAATTGTTATGAATTGTATTAATTTCCATGAATCAAGATTGTGTTTCTAGAAACTTTTTTGAATAACCACTTTAAAATTTTTAACATAAAATAAAATAAATAACTATTCTGATTGGTAAAAATATATAGAAAATTCAAAAAGAATTTATGATTACTAAATAGGAATGAATAATATTTTCGTTGTGGTCAGTAGAGAATAAGAGAAATGAGAATGAAGATTGAGGTTCAGGTAATAAATACTTTAATCACGGTAATCAATTGAATTATATTCCCAAAAATTAATTATCTTCAAATGATAAATTTAATATAATGAAAATAAAGAGATTAAAGATATGAAATGTAAATGTGATTTACACATAAACCATAATCAATAAGAAGTAGTGAGTACATAATATCTCACAAAAAATGGAAGTAAGATGAAGAAACCCCTTACCTTATGCTTGAATGTGTTATTTTATTGAAATTAATATACTGAATAATCAAATATATATTCATAAACTAATAATTCATGACCCTCCTTTACATGTAATAAATTTATTTTATCCTTTGTATGCTCATTCATGGTTTTTATGGGTTTAATAGGTTCAATTTTATTTTTTGAAAGACTTTTCTCTCTTGGTTCTCATGATCGATTTACTTGTATATATGATGGGAAGTTTATTTGAAATTGTAATAAACATATATAGTTGTTAATTTATATTATTATTACAATTAAGATGATATAAATATTCATGTAATGATATTGGTTATATACCTTGAGGATGACTCATTAGATAATGGTCAATGATAAATGCATGGATTACTTTAATGTTTTGTGCATGATGAACTTGATTTGTATTATTATTTTATATTATTGGAGTGTAAGGATTATAGAACATTAAATAATATAAAATAAATAAAAATATTTATGATCCATCCATTATATTAGTTTCATGACTAGTCTTGAAGATAGTAATGAAAATTGAGATCTCGTCTTCCTAGAACATGATAATTAACACATCTTAGAAGACGTTCTCATTTATAGTATAAAAATAGGAAAAAAAGTTATGATGATGGAATATTCCATTATCATAACAACAATAAAATATATATAATTCACTATGGTTGTCATTAATAATTGGATAATAAGAATTTATAAGGTATATGTGAGAAATAATTGGATAGAAAAGAAGAAATAATCTTACCCCTTCAATATTTCTCTTTTGAAACCACATTAAGGCTCTCGAAAGTGGCATTTTAATTGGACCAGAAGCACAATAATGTGTCAAGGGATGAGGAGGATGTGATGTCACCGAGGTTGACCTATCAATAAGGATTATGGATATGGAATTTTTGAAGTAATGAAGATCCTTTTATAAGTGATTTGAGAGGTAACTTCGTAATCCAAAAAAATATTAAAATATACTAAATATATTGTAGAGCATAATGTAGCATTTTTTGTCAATTAGATCACATTATGTTTATAAAAAATCAGTTAGGAAGTGATAATAATGATTGAATAGGATAATTTGTTTCCAAGATATTGTCCCTTGGAGAATCAGTATGAAATGACATTGGATGTCACACATGGACTTTATCCAAATTAATTCATACGAGTGTTGATCTAGTCCTATTATCTGAAGACTTTTATCAAATTGATCCACGTTTACACCATCCTGAAGAACCCCATGAAATAAATTATTTTCAGATGATAGTCAATGATCCATCCAATGGATTCTAATCATATAAATCTTGTGAATCAAATAAGACAATTGTTTGTGCTGTTCCACAATGTTTAAGTTATGTGTTAATGGATAACACACCCATAACAACAAGAATATCATTCATTATGCTTTAATTCACGTGGAATGAACAAATTATCCATGAATCATCCATAATTAGAATAATGTAACGTTGATGATATAGGATTTGTAGTCCCAAAAAGAAAATAATGATGATGATTGAAGATAAAGAGGGGAGGTGGAAGGGCTTAGTATGTAATCTACTAAGTTCATTCCCCAAGCATGGGATTAGTAGAATGAAGGTAGCCATGTAATATTGTACATTTTGTTTTTAACCATGTAGGGCCTTACATTAAAAATTTTGGTCAACAATGGAGGTCAGTCGAAGACCTCAACCTCAGGAACATGTAGGGCCTGAGGGTCAACCACATATAAGGTAATCCTAAATGATAGCCCCGTAAGAGGTGTAGGGCATGCAGGACATGTATAAGCCCGAAGGAGAATACACGGTGATCAACCCATGTGGCTAGCTGAACAGTAGGAACTAGGAGTGTATTATAGGATCATAGAGTGGGAGTATAAGTGTGCTTTCATATTGAACACAGTATGGGGTGGTATTGTGAGGGGAGGAGGAGTCATCTTGTATAATGGTAGAGAGAGTTCACTGATAAATTGATTGCATCTCATGTGTTCATTTCGATTTGGGGTGACCAAAAATCCTTGAGAATCACTCCCTAACATCTGATGCAATCGCAGGCATGCGGTCCACCATTCGATCAATTGCGGGATCGATCTCACGCATATGGGACGCCCATCAATCCCACATGCTACATGATTAAATGGACAGTTTCTGATCACCTTCTTCACATTGATTTCATCCATTGGCCACCGGACATGAACCATTCCACCAAAGAAGCCATCTAACAACCATTATTGATCTCCTTACCATTGTTAATGATCTATCACTATAAATGGAGATCATTCAGATGAAATGAATACTTTCATGCAATTTCATTTTCATACATGCACCGAAATAATGAGATTATATGTGGAAGAAAAAATGGAGTTTTGAGACCATGCTCGGTTGCTCGACATGTTCGAGAGATTATCTTCATATGCATAACATGCATGCATGTAATTATTACATTAATAAATAAGGAAACCATGTTGAACGGAAACAAAACAAGAGATTTCAGAAATATTTTCCCGCATTTGAAAATATTCAAATATGAAGAACTTGTGCGATCCTAATAGAACACCTCAATGAATTTCAACATGTAGCAGTGTCCATACATTCCTACAAATAATAGATCCATCCACTGAGGATTTTTTTTGAAGAGATCGGGAAATGATCTTGTTTATTGAGAATTAGAGCACCGTATAGAAGGTTATGCACATCCTTACTACTAGAAAACGTTGTGTGCATGCCTTGTGTGAAGGAGAACTGTGAACCCCCTTGGTTCACAAATGATTCAGAACCTTCTATAAAAAGGAATCCCAAAGGCACATGATAGGTAAAATAAAACCTCATAAAGACTTGTGAAGAATCTAGAAAGTGAAAACCAACTAGGGATAGTTATCTGAACCACCATTGTTTGAGTAACATATACAGAAGAATGAAGCCTATATGGTTTTTGTGTTCATGTAAGATACGTAGAGATAGAAGAATAAGAACCCCTGGGTAGAACAAACCCATTTGGGTTGTAAAAATGAATAACCCTTTCACCTATGAATTAAACATATCCAAACCAAGTGCATGGAAATGAATAAATAGGGAAGAAGAGGCTCAAGGGACTTTATGAACAAAGGGTGTTGAGTACATGAACACATTCATGTGTTTAATTTTACGAAACATGAGGCAGTGAATGGTTTTGTAAAGTGAAGGGCTCATTAGAAGGATATGTTCAAGAATACATGCACTCACATGTGAGTAGAGGAGAAGAGGCATCCACATGAACAAAGGATCACACCATTTCGGTTTTGAAGAAGAGAATCGAGCATAAACACCCCCATGTAATATAAAATTGAATGAATTATAAAGAAAATGTGTGTGTTTATGTGTGCTATGAACTAATAGAGAATAAGATAAAGTGAGTTTCATGAAGAAGGAAGTGAATTCATGTGCGTGACATTCACACATTGAACCTAAACCACTGATTCAAGAGAAAATTATTTGTACTAGCTTATAAGAAATAAATTTTTCATGCATACAATCATGCATAATCATATGAACATCTGATAAGTCATTTGTGATATCCTAAAAAACCAGAAGTTCGGATTCCATGAAAATCATGCATGAAGTGAATGGGTATTGAGATTGATTTAAGATAGAATTCAAAGAAGATATTTTATCTGAGTTAAGAGTATATGAGATTCCAAGAAGGCAGATAGTGGTGATACTATGCAGAATTTCTCTTGCAATCTTGATGAGGTTTTGTGCACCATTGGCACACATCTTAGTGAGGCCAGTTATTCCTCAGAATAATAATGAATTTCTTGAGAATTGTTTAGACTAAGGTTGGATCAGAGAAGTGATCTGAATTATTGAGTAGTACCAACAGACCTTACAAAAGGATGGTGTATTTTTTTGAATAAATACACACGAATGTTTGATTTAGTAATCCTATATAGATAGATTGGAATATCATCTATTGTGAATCAATAAATAAGGAAGATTCTAGTGTGACCCGAGAGCTAAAAGAAATGTGAGATTTAGGGAGGAGAATATGACTTAAGTGGGACTCTGGAGAAGGCTAGTGGGACTCTGGTAACATTATGGCACGAAGTATAAGGAATCTCATGTGGAACATAGGAGAGATATAGTGTGATTCTATATCGATAATTTTAATTGATAATATGTTTATAGTGGAGAATATGTGTTGTGGAAAATAACCAAAACATTAAGCAGTACTTCTTTGAACTGAGCCTTGAAAACCGTTATGCTTAGTTCCTTTACATTTAATGTATCTCTCTAGGAAATTCTTTGAGACTCAAGAAGAGTGGATCAAGGATTTATCTATCCCTAGTGATTTTATTAAAAATAATCAAAATGTAAAATTTTTAAAAGGATCAATGATTAACCCCCTACCCCTCTTAGTTATTCACCATGATCTGGGAACTTCAATTGGTATCAGAGGGAGGTTACCTAAAAAAGATCCAAGGGAATCTTTATTAAGTGACGATCTAATGAGATGATTGAACCACCTCATATGGATATATATACCATGACTCAAATTAATATAAAGAAGAAACGTGAAAGAAGATTAAGAAGAAGCTTATTATCAATGGGGAGACACATTATACTGAAGATCATCTGAATGGTATAACATTTGATATTTCTTATTACTCTTCTGATGAAGCCTGCTAAAGTAATGATGATATTAGATCAATTAGTGATATTTAGAATCCACTAAAAGTTCATCTGATGAATGTCCCTAGAGAAAAGTCAAGACACATTACTACAATCATTATTACTAGTCAAATTTTAAAAATTATATCTTGAAGGTGAAGTTGATTCCATGGAAGAGGCATTGGAAAAATGGTTGGTATATTCAACACTCTCACAAAACATGTGGAGGAAAAGAAAGAAACAATTTATCTTTGAAATTACAGATATGATGAAGTCACAGAAATACTTCAACGAAATAATTATGGTACATAATTCATTGAAATGGTATTTATAGAAGATTTCTATGCATTTGAAATGATTCACAAAGACACTATGGTTATAAATGCTTCTGAACTAGAAGAAATTTTTAATAATGTAATGGATCGTGACATATCCATATAAAATTTAAAAATATTCTTGATGATAAAATGATAAAGTTGAAGGAGAATTCGGAATGGAATCTAAGAGAATTAGAGGATGAGAAGATCACACTCAACATGGAGTGTTTAGAGATAGTGGTGAAATTGTAGAATCATCAATCACTACAAGATGGAACTTTCTAAATAGATGAATGTAGATATATTTCCACTCATTTATTCATTTAGGAATATTATTACAAAAAGGAACATTATTTCAACCAATAATTCAATAGAAACTTCATCCAAGAAAAGGTTTCCCATAACTGAGTTATTTCTATTTCTACTAATATAGTTGTATCTGCAACTATAGGTTCAAAGAAAAAATCTGGGAATATGTGCTTTGATAAAAATGTTAATACATCCATAAAAATTTCAAGGTTGGATACTGGGATGATTTATCAGAACAACTCTTAAATGGATGACCCAAATAAAGGAAGACAATTCCAAATACAAAAAATCACAGAATCTTGCAAGAAAAATACTACAAGAAAAATAATGTTATTTATTGGTTACTATTATTGTTTATAGGTGATTGGGCATTAGGATAATGACTTCTAGAATAGTACATAAGTACATGAATTTTAAAAAAGGATTACATTCAAGGAAATAGATGTGAAAAAATGAAGAATCCTGCAATGAAAAGGCAGAAAACACTGATAAAGTAGATTCGGTCTAACAAGAACAGATTTCAGTATTATGAAAACTTATGTGATAATTAAAACAGAATTGGTCATAGTTATAATGATTTCTGGTTTAGTCCTACCTTTACATAGGCATATTATTATAATATTCCTATATGACAAAAAAAGGTGGGAGAAATTAGAAGGACTTGAAAAGTCCTCCATTTCGAATATTCAGTACAATTATGTCATGAAAATAGTGAATGAAATTATTCTCATGAAGAAGGTCGTGATGGATTCCAGTAATTTCATCTAAACAATGAAAATATTCTTCGATTGTGAAATGAATGTAAATACCATGGATCACTAAAAAACCATGGAAATTAATGGATTCCAGATGAAACTAAAAGGAGAATAATTTGAGAAGAATATGGGATTGACTGAATACATTCTTGAAGATAATATTAACAAGTTTAATAATAATTAGAATGTGAAGATAATGAATAAGCCATGTGGATGTTCCGAATAAGAAATGTTAAGAATGGGTGTTTAGTTATCTGGCCTAATCAAATGAAATTTTCACGAGAACTTCATATAGTAAAATATTAAGTACTTCCTAGAGGAAAGGAAAAAGGGGAAACAGATCATTCAATATGAAGTATAATTTGAATTTCATGAGAGTTCATCATCCCATGATAACCGCAGTGTCTCAAAAAGACTAAGTGTAAGGGGAAAAAAGTACAGAAATCACATAAATAAATGTATAACTACTTTACCATGCCAAATAGAGATGTTAAAAATTGAAAAACATGTACTATTGGAAAAAACGTCACTACTGGAATATGTAATGATAAATAATCCACCCATGATGAAGGTGAATCGATGAAAATGATCCATTCTAAAAAATATATATCATAATTTCAAATTGAAAGTAGACAACAACATGAAGAGTACCAGAAACATTAAAGATTTATATAATGGAGTTATTGGTTTTAGAGAAAATTTGCATCCCCAATTATTCTATTAAGAAGCTCGCAAGTGTTCCATGTTATTCTATTATATTTATATTATACACATTTTATTACATTTCATGTAATTAATCGTTTAGGTCATCCTTATTATGAAAATAGGATGGGAAAAGGGGATAATAACAAGATGTACTAATCATTAATTATTTGATAACTACTTTAAGTAATCCACATAATAAGATTATCAACATGAATATCATTAATCTTATTTGATGATATTCTCCACCATGGTAAATCAAAGGCATTGCAACCTTTGATGGGGATAAAATATGATGGAGATGACATCAAGTATTATTTCATGAAAATATTGAAATTCATATCATCTCAAGAAGCTAAAACAGAGGTATTCAAATCAAACATACATTCCTTACCCTTAAATGTATTTATCATATCAATTAATGGGGGTTCTTGATTGATTATAATATGGTATGAAAGGTGAGAAATATTTTTTCACTTGAACTTTGTAATAAGTTTGGTGAAGTATGTGCATGATTTGGTATTTCATTGATATATATGACTATTTCCAACACCTGGGATAAGAGTTGATACACTCTGATCATGATTTCACATGTAAGGATTTTTATGGAAATAATTAAAAACCTTGGTCATATTTCTATTGTTTATCAAACCAAGATATCTCGTGCATTCTTAGAAATTATTAACTAAAGTATATTTTCTATGTGAACCATGTGATATCATCCTTCTTAGAAATATTCAAGAATATATTCATCAGAGGGAGGAGGACATTTTTTTCATACCCCACTACACCTTTGAATTTGGTTGCCAATATGGGGTAGAAATGATTTTTACACATATTGACCCTTATAATAGTGTGCCTATGTGATATTGAAAACAAAATACAATTGTTGAGATTGTAGAGAAAAATTATTCATTTGTAGTCAACAAGATGTCAATATGTGTGTGGCCATGTAGCGATGAAGTGATGATGATGATTGAATAGGTTATGTTGTTCCAAATCTTATGTCCCTTGGATAATCATTATAAAATGACATTGGATGTCATGCATGGAAAATTCTCTATATTAATTCAGATGATTTTTGAATCGGTCCTATTTTTCAATGATTTTATCCAAGAGATACATGTTTACACACCCTTAAAGAACCCCACGCGATACATTATTTCATGACGAATGTGAAATATCCATCCAATGGATTCTAATTGGATAAATTTTGTGAATCAAATAATATTATTGTTTGATTTTTCTTCAATGTTTATGATATTTGTAAATGGATAACACATCCCTCATAATAATAATGTCGTGCATTATGATTTAATTCATGAGGAATGATGAAAGGATCAATACATCATCCATCATTGGATAAAAGGAATGTTGATTATCTTGGATTTTTTATTCTTATTTTAAAGGAACGATTATATTTGAATATGAAGAAGAGAGGAGGAAGGCCTTAATATGTATTATACTATGATCATTGCCCATGCATGGGCTTAATAGGAATAAGGTATCAATGCACTCTTTTACAATTGGGTTTTTACCATGTAGGGACATATATTAAATATATAATCCAAAAAAGGAGGCCAATTGGGCACCTCACCCATATGAACATGTGGGACCTAAGGGTCAACCATGCCTAAGATAAGCCTCATGGACAACCCTGAAAGAGGTGCAGGGCATAAAATTCATGTATGATCCTGTATGAGTAAGCATGATGATCAACCATTGTGGCTCTAAGATCCCAAAATATCTCTTTAATGTATTTGTTTCTTACATTTTAATATAATTCATTATTATTTTCTTGAATTATGTTATGTAAAATTTCTTTAATGAGGTTTGGAGGATTCACAGGGCTTCGAGACAAGGTAAAGGGAGGAAATATGTTTTACGGGATAGCTGCACAGTTTGAGCATGGTTAGTTCTAACAATGGGGTAATCCCATGTAAACAGTGAAAGAGGACGATTTATTGAATAGTAGACCATGTATGATTTTCGCACGGTTTTGATCTCCATGTGGGTAAACTGTATGAGGGGTCACTTTTGGGATAGAAGCATCCACACAGTTTGGGCACGGTTTTGAAAACCAAGCAGGTCAACAGTGTAGCTGAGAAACCTCTAGAAATTTACAAAATTTGCACTCTGTGATTTTATATCTCCCATGTTATTTTTCTCCCACTCCCCCATGCAACCATAAAAATGAATGAACGTATCCAAAAGTTTACAAGGATCAAACAATTTCTATTTTTGGCCATTTGGAGTGTTATTGGATGCAAATCGATGATCTGGGTGAGTCTAATCTTCTCCTCCTCTCTCTGTAACAGTTAGTTCTTGTATTTTGGTAAATCTCCATCTTAAGCTCTCAATCCTCTCATTTTTGATGAGTTGTAGGTTGAGGATTCATGGGGGTGTTGAGTTGGGATCTAAGGCCATTGTTGATGGTTCGTTCGCCAATGGATTCAAGGTAGGAGGTCTAAATTATATATCACTTGGGTTTTGGATACATTTGTGTGTGTAGGGTTTTATTCATGCCCTTTTTTGAAGATTTATTGGTTCCTAGGACAAAATTTGATGTAGTGGTATATAACTAATTAATTTATCCCCGATTGATTACCATGAGAATCAAGGATGATGAATCAACTGAATTTGGGCCACTCGAGGGGCAGTCCAATATTCCCAAGACACAGAGCTAGCTATGTAAGTGTAGGATGTTATTCGAGAACGTAGATCCCATGAGGAATATGTAAATATTATTGAAGAATGAGCAATTTTTGTTTTAAAAAAACACTTAGTTTTGGTAATGTCCTAATATGTTGTTTTGTTGGAATGAAAAGGCGTTAAATGGATTAATTGGAAATGATAGGGAATTAACAAATTTTTTTAAAATGCTTCATCAGATATTCTTGGAAAATGGAATATGGGATAAATGTTTAACAAATATTAATGATGAATTTGTTAATGGATTGAATAAATAATTCTATTTTCCCATTTATTGAGATTATATTGATGTTGTAAATGATGTTGGATAGGTTGTTATGATATGGTGTTTGGGGTGAATGATAAATAAGCTTGTGTACAATGATTGGAAGAGTGGGGAACTGACATGAGGTTTTATGCCCATGGGTTGAGATGGACCACGGTTCTAGATCCTCCCATAAATGCCCAATTTATGGATGGAGCCAATGATCTATTCCCCTAATGGATTGATTCCACATGATGTTATGATTCCATGTGAGAATATTTGAAATTTTTGTTATATGGTGCCTAGTGAGATAGGTAATTTTTAAATTCCCATCATGATACAAATGATAAACATGCCTAACCCATTGAACACATGATAGTGGGATAATTGATAAATGAAATGTCTTGAAAATGAACATAGGGTATTTGGTGGTTTAACATAAGGGAACCTTAATGATGATGGAATTTGAACTATTTATCTTTACAGTTCATTTTTATCATTTGAATGTACTATCTTCCTTGATGGATATATTGTAGACACCGTTGGTGGTAGCATACTGAGTTATTCTAACACCCTGCTCGGGTTGTCGTTGGGTACCTGAGTAGTTTTGAAGCTCGCAGGTCCGGACAAGGGCAAGGTCACTATGCTAGGGAGATGAGTTGGACATGGGACATGTTTGGGTAAGGTTCCCTACATGGAGTCTAGACCATTTTGAGGATTCTATTATTTTCTATCTTTTGGGTTTGTTCACTTTTCATTGTAGCATGTAATGTCATATTTTTTTATGATTGAACCATGTTCCGAGGTTTGGGTATTTATGCATGTTATGGATTGTTCCCTTATGTTTATTCTATTTCAATTAGTATCATTTGTGGATTACCCTAGTATTGAGGGTATAGTATTCCAACATTACCTATTATACCCTTACTGCTAGTTGAAAACCTCTAGAGTATGGGGAGGCGTGGTTGAGGTCACGTTACTACCCGGATCAGAGCTCTCGTTTAGTGGCTCCAATGACAGGGACTTTAAAAAGTGGTATCAACAGAGTTCTTTTTTTACTCTCATACTGATAGGGTATGGTAGATAGAATATTAGGAATATGTAAGGCCTTGGCAATGAGCTTGTTTTTGGTTGTAGCTGACCCATGTATAGGAGAAACACCAAGTCACCCTAGGAGGGTATTATTGTTCTTATTGTGTGATGATAAATTTGATGATATTTAATCATTGGGTGTTGCACTTGTTTTGTGATTTGATAGTTTATGATATTTCTATCATGACTGGGAGGTACAAGGTTGTTCATTCATGTATCATTCTAGGGACCTATGTTGGGAAGTAACATGCATCGTCATAGGCACACACATGGTATGGGTGTGCGGAATGTATTGGTTAGGAAGTATATGTTCTCTTAAAAATATTGAATTATGCCTAATAATATTGTATGAATTAGTAAAAAGGGAAATACAAAATGTCATGTAGTTATTAGAAAATGGTTCTTGATAAAAAAGTAAAATTGGAATAACTTTTTATAAGGGTAAATTGGAATATTAAAATTGTTTGATTGAGATAAAAAGATAAGGCGTGTTACTATGATAATTAGATATCATGTTGGATATAGACATAAGGATTTGGCCGAGGGTAGTTACCAAGGTTGCGAGTGGGATTTATTTATTAGTGTATAGAACTAGATTTGTTATTACATGTGATGATCATATCTACATGTCTTCATCCCCATAAATGTTTTATGGATGCGTTTTAATGATCATGTTTGGAATTGTAGAGAAATGCCGCCATGAAGACATGCGCTGGTTGGGAGGCATGAGGACGTGGATGAGAATTCATCTCCAATAGTGGTGCAGGAGAAGATGGTGGTCTAAGGAGAATGGGAATATAATTTCCATGAGAACATTTCTCATTCTATGTAGATAATGGAACAAGACCTAGGGTGGGTTGTAGTGAGCATGTTTTAGTTGACTAGGGTGATTTAGCTGCACACCCTCCAACCTTTAACAAGGAGGGTAGGATAGAAGCCGCAGAGTTCTAGATAGAGTCCAACCTAACTATACTCGAACATCTAGAGACACCTCTCGACAAGCCAGTCAAGTTAACAGCCTATATAATGGGGGGGGGGGGGCAAGCAAAAATTTGGTAGGACATTATGGTTTAGACAGAGCTGGCTGAGGGGACGAAGTGGAAATATTTTCAGGAGAATTTTCTTGAAAAAATATATCCACAATCATTGAGGCATGATAAGGCTACGGATTTTATGAGGATTACTCTTGGGACGATGTCGGTGATGGACTATGTTAGTTGTTTCTCCGATTTGAGATGCGTCATTCCGATGTTGAAGGGAGATGAGGCAACTCTTGAGGAACGCTTCTAGCAAGGGATGAGACATGAGATCAGATCGTAGGTTAATATATTCCATATAAAATGTTTTTTGAAGTGTTGGATCAAACCAGTATCTTAGAAGGATACCTGAAGGGACCTTAAGGTAGTGAACTTGTTGCTCTAGTATGGAGAGCAAGTGGTGCAGCTTCCGAATGAAGGAAGCGCCACATTAGAACCTTCTAGGAAGGGGAATCACACAAAGTAATCAGAATAGTGGGTCAAATGATTATGGTTGTGACTAGGTCTTATGTCTTTAGTGTGGTAGGTTGGGGAACACATGTGATCAGTGTCCCCGCCTACCTGTTGTGTGTTGGGAATGTGATAGGATTTGCCATATACAGTGATTCTATCGAAACTCGTGACAGTCAGGGAATGATGAATGACAGAGGTAGATACCATGTGAAGGATGGGGGTCAGTTAGCCCATTTTAGGCAGGTAGTTGGAGCACTACGGGCCGTACTAATAGGGGAAAATGATGTGGAACTCCGGGGTGAGATCACCCTTAATAATAGAAAATTGAAGTGCAAGTTACTCTGGATACAACCCATGGTAAAGGGGAAGGTCATCTCTAGGATGTTTTGGCTACACATTAGAGTGGTGAGGTTGGACCATATACTATTTGTGGTACAATTCTTATAGCTTCAAATTTTTCTAGTGCTTTATTCGATACATGTGCTACTCATTCCTTTGTTGCTGCTTAGTTTTTTGTTGTGTCGGGCTTAACCCTATAGACTGTATGTGGGGTAAAATTGCTTAATACTCCACTAGGGGTGAGTTTTTTGGAAAATTGGTTGTGTATGGATTGTTATCTAGAGGTTGGTGGGTATCGTTTTCGGCGGGATCTGTTTTCCAATAGATGTCAAGTTTTGATCTAATCATGGGAACATATTGGTTGGTGTTATACAAAGTCCATATCAACTATTATCGACGATGGGTAATTATCACCAATTTTGATGAAAGAACTCGTCTACTTCATGGTGAGTGGGATACTCGAGTGGGATGTGCATGCCCACAAGGCCACTTGATGGTGTAGATCACGGAGCAAGTGGCATTCCTTATGATAGATGATGGTGGGAAAGGAAAGTTAGTCTTCCATTTTTTGTGGAACTGTTTTAGGACATTTTTCATATTGACTTCTAGGGGTTCCCATCCGAGTGATATGTGGAGTTTGCGATCGAATTTCTAGCTGGAGTAGAGCCAATTTCACTTCCACCTTACCAAATAGCTCACATAGATCTCCATGAAGAGAAGATTCAGTTAATGGAATTGGATCGTATGGGTTTTATACATCCTAGTACATCACCTTGGGGATCTCCTGTACTATTTTCTAAGAAGGCTGATAGATCACTAAGGCTACGTGTCGATTATAATAAGTTGGACCAGATGACACATATGAACTGATACCATATAACTAGAATTTTGACATGTTTGATCATCATATAGGTGGTTCAGTGTTTTCCAAGATTGATTTAAGATTGGGATAACAACAGTTGAGAGTAATATTTTCTAACATATATCTAACGGATTTCTGAAGAATGTATGGGTTGTATGAATTCAAATTAATGTCGTTGGGTTTGACCAATTCCCAAGATGTGTTCATGGACATTATGAACCAGATATTCAACCTATATCTGGAACAGTTTGTAGTTGTTTTCGTTTATGTCATCTTTGTGTAGTCTAGAGCTCATGATGATCATACCAAACATCATGATATCATCTTCAGTACATAATGATAGCATAGGTTTTGCACCAAGATGTCAAAATGTCCGTTTTGGATTAATGAGGTTCACTTTTTATGACATATCTTATCTGAGTCAGGTGTATCGGTGGATCCAGAAAAGTTGAAGGCTTTGGTGTCTTCGGAGAATCTCAAGAACATCTATAATATTTGGAGTTTTCTTGGATTGGACATTTATTAAATAAGGTTTATTGGGTATTTCTCTCATTTAGCAGCACCAATCACATGCCTGACCAAGAAGGGGGTTATGCTCAATTGGTCATAGGCTTTTGATAATGCTTTCTAGGAGATGAAGAGGCAATTGACCACTACATCAACTTTATTCCAACCCAAAGTAGGTAATAGGTACACCTTGTTTTGAGATGTGTCTTTTTTTTTGTAATTGGGGCAGTGTAGATGCCCGATGATCCGGATGTGGCTTATGGGTCGAGGAAATTGAGACCACATGAAAAATATTATCCTACTCATGACCTAGAGATTTCTACTGTGGTTCATGCATTAAAGTGTTTGGGAAATTATTTTTTCGGGAGAACCCTTTATGGTGTTCACTGACCATAAAAGTCTCAAATAAATCTTCTCTCGGTGGGATTTTAATCTTTGAAAACAACGTTGGGTTGAGTACTTACAGTCTTTTTATTTTGAATTTATTTAAAAATCGGGAAAAGGGATGACTGTCACTGATGGTCATAGTTGGAAGACATAGAATTATGTGGTTTAGGAATCCAGTTCAGAGTGGGTGATGATGGCCATGTATGTAGAGATGGATTTGGAGGTACTTTATGGGCATGAGAAGACGATCCTTTCATCTATAGAGGATGAGTATGCACTTTTAAGCCAGTTAAAAGAGAGTTAGTTTGTAGATACAGAGTTCTTGGTTATGAAGGAAAGTCTTAAAGGTGGGGGGTCACCTTCAGGTTGGACATTCTACATCGATGGATTTTCGTATGTTTTGGGTCGTCTTTTGGTGCCGGCATGTGTATGGGAAGAGTTGATGTGTGGGTTCCATGAAATAAAGTGGGTAGTGCATCCGGGATTGACTAAGATGTGCTGCGACCAACATATGCAGTTTTGGTGGCCGAGAATGAAGAAGGGATGCGGCGGGTTTTTGTGGCACGATCCCTTACCTATTAGAAGGTGAAGGTTGATCATTAGTTCCTAGGTGGGTTGTTGTAGTCATTTCATTTTCCAAAGTGGAAGTTGAATGATGTCATGATGGACTTCATAGTGGGTCTTCTGGGGACACCTCTGAAGAATGATTCCATTTGGGTGGTGGTATATCAGCAGACCAAAGTGGCCCATTTCTTGAAGATTCCGGAAACCTATATAGTGGACATGTTGGAGGAGTTGTATGTTTTGGAAATAGTATGGTTTCCAGGTGTATCAAGAGCCATAGTTTCATAACGTGACTGAAACTTCACCCCGTGATTTTTGAAGGGACTATAAAATGATTTTGGTACCAAGGAGTTTCTGAGTATGGCTTATAACAGACTGATTTATGGGAAGTCAGAACATACAATTCATGTATTAGAAGACATGTTAAGGTCATGTGTTCTTGATTTTGGTGGTTCGTGGGAAAATAACTGGTTTCTTGATTAGTTTTCTTAAAAAACAATTTTTAGGTTGTAGTTCAGATAGAACATTTGGTGGTACATTATGGGAGACCATGTAGATCACAGTTGAGTAGGATAGAGGCCAAAGATTCTGAGCTATTAGGGATGAGTCTTGTGTAGGAGACATCATAGAGGGATCAATTGATTCAACAGTATATGACAATAGATTAGAGTAGGAAGAAGTCAAATATAGATCAGCATCGCTGTCCTCTTGAGTTCTTAGTGGGTGATAGTCTATTTGTTCAGGTGTTTCGAAGGTTGGGTCGCCATTAGATTCGAAAATAGGGCATGTCGGCACCTAGATATGTGGGGATGTCTGTGATTGTGGAGAGGATCTGACCGATGGCATACTAATTGAATCTCCCACAATAGTATATTGGGATTCATGATTTTTTCTTCATTTCACAACTCTAATAGTATCACCGATAACCATTTCATGTGATTAATGATGAGGATGTCGAGTGTGAGGCTGATGCGTCCTTTGAAGAGCACCCGGTTCATATTGTATATCATAGCGAGACGGTTTTGCAGGGAAATGTTGTGCCCTTATTTCATGTTCTATAGAAACATGGAAATGTTCAGGAAGAAACATTGGTGTTGGAATCTAATATACATGTATACTGGCCCAATTTCATTTCTTTAGATACTCAGTGATTCTCGGGAAGAGCATCTTGGAGACGAGCCATTATAAGGTGGGGAGGTTGTAAGATCCTAGATTTCCCTATAAGGTACGTTTCGCTTAAGATTCAGTTTAATCCCTTTATTTTGATCAATTATGTGCTTTCCAAAGTCCGTAAGGAGGCTCAAGGGTGTCCTGAGGGTTCGAGACACTATAAAGTGGGAAAATGAGTTTTCGAGGCTACTCGCACGGTCTGCGCATGGTCAGTTCAAACCATACACGAATTATTGGAAAATCATGAAAGATGAATATTTTTTGGATAGTAGCATCTGCATGTTTTGTGCAGGGTTTGGAAAACTATTCAGGTAAACAATGTGAGGGGGCTCTTTTGGAATAGAAGGATCCACACAGTGTGTGCATAGTTCTGCATGCCGTGTGGGTAAACTGTGTAGCCCAGAAAACTCTAAAAAATAACAATATTTCCTATCAAAGATTTTATATCTAACTCAGCATTACCTCCCATATAACCCCATGAATGAACCAAAGTGACCCTAGTCTCACAAGGATCAATCTCCTCCAATTATAGGCCATTTGGAGTGTCTTTGAATGCGAATCGAATATACAGATGATTCTAATCTTCTCCCCTCCCTCATTTCCAATTTAGGTTTTAAATTTTGGGCCATCTCCATATGAAGCTCTCAAAACCCTTTGTTTCAGTGAGATCATGGTTGAGGCTTCAAATGGGTGTTGAATTAGGATCTATGGCTTTGGTTGAGGGTGTGTTCTCCAACGAATTCATGGTAGGAGGTCTACAGCTTCTGTCCCCTTTGTTTTTTGTAGATTTGGGCATATATGGGTTTATTATTTCCCTTTTTTGAAGAGTCATTTCTGACATTAACGTAATGTGATGTAGTGGTTTCCAAATGGATAATTGAACCCATATTGATCCCCATGGGATGCATGGAGGATGAAATGACTGAATTCGGGCCACCAGAAAGATGTTCCGCTTTTCCCAAGACTTAGAACATGATATGTAAGTGTAGGTTTTTTTTGCGAGAATGTTGAGCCCATAATGAATATGTTAATATGTTTGAAGGATGTTCAATTAGTGTGTATTAAAACACACCTGATGGGTAATGGCCTGAGGTGTTGATTGGATGGAATTAAAAAGTGTTAACTGGATTAATGGGAAATTGGTAGGGAATTAGCTTATTACATGAATATACATAGTGAGATAGGCTAGGGAACTATGAAATGGAATAAAGGTTGAAGTAATATAAATGATGAATGTGGTAATGGATTGAGGAAATAATGTTATTTTCCCATTTATTGATATTATTGTGATGTTCTAAATGATGTTGGCTATGTTTTTGTGATATGTTGATTTGTGGTGAAAGATAAACAAGCATGTGTAGATGGATTGTTAGAGTGGAGTATTGACTTACGGTTCTATTTCCTCAGGTTGAGTTAGACTGAGGTTCTAGCTCCTCCCCTTAACGAATGGTTAAGGGAACTGGATGGAGTTATATACCCCTAATGGCTTCATTACACCCGGACCGAGGCTTTGTGGTGAGGATATTGGTAATTGTTGTGATATTCTTCCTGGTGAGATATGGCTTTTTTAAATTCCCCACATGTTGCGATCATTAATCATGCCTAACCCATTGAACAATTGATTATAGGTGAAATGATAAATGATATTTTTTTTGGAAATGAAATTGGATATTTGGTGGCTTAACTTATGTGAAGCTAAACAAAGATGGATTTTAAAAAATTATATTTACTTTTCATTATTTATTATTTTCATGAACTATCTTCCATGCACAATATTTTATAGACACCGTTGGTGGTGGCCTAGTGAGTTATACTCACACCCTTCTCGGGCCGTTCTTGGGTATCCGAGCATTTTTAATGCTTGCAGGTCAGGACAAGGGATGGTTCCCTATGCTAGGGAGATGACATGGACATGGGACATGTTTGGGAGATGTTCTAGACATGGAGTTCGGACCATTATGGGGTTTTCTGCTTTTATATTTCTTTTGGTTTTGTTCACTTGAAACTATATCAAGGCATGATATATTTATTTTTGATAATGATTGTACCTAGTTTTAGGATTTGGTTATTTATACATGTTTTGGATTTTCCGTTATGTTTCTACAATTTCTATTATTATCTATTCTGGCTTCCTCTGGTATTAAGGGTATATTCTCCCAATGAGACCTATTGGACTGTCAACTCATTTTGGAACCCTCTAGTATATGGGTAGGCACACTTTTGGTCATGTAACTACCCGGCCCAGAGAGTCGATTTAGTAGCTCTCGGGTCCGAGAAATTATAGCGCCTAGGTGCATAGTGGGAACTAGGAGTGTTCTTTATGAGTAGAGAGATGGTGTAGATGCGCGCCCGCATGGTGAAAATGGTATGGGGTGATACAGGGAGGGGAGGAAGTGTAATCTAGAATCAGGGTGGAGAGATTTTATTGATAAACCGAATGCATATCGTGTGTTCATTTCGACGTTGGATGGAAAAAATCCTTGGGAAGAAATATCCACCATATGCTATATCACAGACACACTGTCCACCATTTGATCAATCATGGGATTGATCGCGAGAATTCATAACATCCATCAATCCCACACGCTACATGATTAAATTGGTATTGTCCAATATCCTTCTCGATGTCATCTAAAACCATTGGCCACCCGATGTGAACTAGTCCACTAGAGAAGCCACTGAACCTCCACGATTGAGCTTCCATCCACTATTAATGATCTAACACTATCCATGAAGGTTGTCAAAAAAAGTGAATATAGGCATGAAATTTCATTTTCATTCATGCACCAGAACAACAATATCAAACATGGATGAAGAAAATATAATTCATAGGCCACATCATGATGCTCGAAGCATTTGGAAGATGATTTGAATGCGTTCAAAAAGACATGCACAGGATGATTGCAACGAGAAATAACGAACATGCATTGAATAGAAACAATCCAAGAGATTCGGAAAATATTATCCCATATTTGAAAATATTCAAAGTGGAATATCTCATACAATCACCTCAGAATATCTCATGGAATTTGAGTGCATTGAAGTGTCCATATTCCCCAATAAATAAGAGATCCCGTGAACATGGCTCAGTTGATGAAGAGATTGTGAAAAAATATTTTTTTTAGAGAAATAGACCACCAGATACTAGGTTCTTCACTGCCTTCCTACGCAAATAATTTCCACACATCCCATGTGAAAAGGAGAACTACAAACCCCCTTTCTTGAGAAAGATTATACACCTTCTGTTCAAAGGAAACCCATCGGCATACGATCTGTTTTATAAACCCTCATCAATCCTTTGTGAGGAATTTGGTTTGTGAATACCAAACATTGATAGTTCTCTACACCTCCCTTGTTTGAGTAACACATACAAAAGAATGAAATCTCTCTGGTTTGTGTTCTCGTGTGAGATACCTCAAGATAGATGAATAAGAACCCAAGGGAAGAACATGCCCATTCGGGTTAAAAAAAGATCTCACACACTTATGAATTAAACACATCTGAACCATGTGCAAGGAAATGAAGACATAGGGATGTAGTGTCTTGGGGGACCATTTGACCAATGGGTAGTGAGTACATTCAGAAACTCATGTGCTTAATTTGAAGTAACCCAGGGCTATGAATTGTTGTTTAAAGATAAGGACTCACAAGAGGGAGATGTGCGTCCATACATCCACTCACATGTGAGAAGAGGAGAAGAAGTAACTATATACACCAAGAATTAAACCCATTCGGTGTTGAAGAATATTTGAGGATAAACACAAAAAAAAATTCTAAAACTAAATGATTTAAAATTAACAGGTGTGAAGGAGCTACCAACAAAATGTGATAAAGTGAAAGTGAGTTGCACCCATAAGGAAGTGCATGCTTGTGCATGAAATAAACAAATTGAACCTAACCCATTGATTCTAGATTACAATGTGTGTTTGGGTTTATAAAAAACACACTATTCTTGCATAAAATTGTTCATAATCATATGAACATGTGTTAAGTCTATTGATATATCCAAAAACAAGATGTTAGGAGGTTATGTAATCAAGGAATGAATTGAATGATTATTTAGATTGATGGGAGAAAAAAATAAATGAAGATATTGTTCCTGAGTTAATATAATTTTAGAATCCAAGAAGGAATATAAAGAAGTTACTATGCTGATTTAATCATGAATTCTTGAAGAGGTTGTGTACACCACATGAAAACATTTTAGTGAGTCTGGGTCTTCATTATAAGGAGAAAGAGTTTCCTGGGAATTGTTGAGACTCAGGACTAATCCGAGAAGTGATCATAATTATTGAGAAAGACCATGAAATGTAACCAAAGGATATTAAAGATTATTGAAGAGATGAACATGAAGGTTTGATTCAGAAATACTATTTGGAGAGATCATAAGATCATCTATAGTGAATGAAGAATGAACATAAAGAAGGAGGTTGCGAGTGTGCTCGAGAGCTAGAAGACTCTGTGAGATTCAAGGAGGAAGAGAAGACTTCAGGGTGACTCTAAAACAAGTAAGTGGGACTCTAGTAAAACTATGGGGATCAGTATAAAGAACATCATGTGGGACTCATGAGAGATATTACTAGACTATATATTGACAATTGTAATTGATAACAAGATTATAATAGAGAATCTGAGTTGGGGGTGAATATTGAATAGAGGAAGGAGTATGTCTTTGAACCAAACATTGTAAATATTTGTGTTCAGTGCCTTTACATTTTCTACATCACACATGTTAAAGTTTATATACACAATAAGAGAGGATCACAGATTTATCCAACCAATGTGGATTAATTTATATGAATCAATTAGTAAAAAGTTTAAAAAGATCACAGATTCATTCCCTCCCCCTCTCAGTGATTCTCACAGATCTGGGAACATTATATATTATACGGTTTAAGTATCCCAAAACTCCTAAAACTGAAGGGGATTACATTTTTGAATTAATATTATCTTTTTTCGAGTTTTTCTATAAATTTCAGATTTTTTTATAATTTCATAAAATATTTTATTCTTGAAAAATAAATTTCTCATGAAAAAACTATTCATTTATAAGACTTTATACACATCAAAACAGAGTTTAAAAATTGAATAAATTTATATATTATATCATAGAAATGTCATATTGATCTTGGTAATCCCTTAATTGCATGAAAATTAAAAAAATTATTTATTTTATTATTTTTAATATTATTTATTTGATTTATTCATTATTTTAATTAATACTTAATCATCTTTGTGGAATCCATTATGGTATTTATATGTGGTCTAAAAATTAGAAATAAAATTCTGTGAGAAATATAATTTAATTATATTTTTAAATATTATTCTTGTAAGAATAAAACCTCTGTAACACCTCAAATAACAGTGTTATTAAATTATGAACTACAATTAGGAAATGTGATTTAGTTTTTAAATAATATGCTCTAAAGCCTTTAATGTGATTCATGTTGGTCCAAAATGTACCAAATACAAATCCAAACATTATAACATTATAAAATTGAACATATAAAATGTTTTATCCAAAATAATAGTCATTTAATAATTCTTATAATTTTAATTAACACGTTTTATTTATTTTTCTTATGCTTGCACGAGTGTGGCATGAATGTTGCACAATCAGTAATGCTAATTATATCATATATAAAATATAAAAATAAAATACAATCATAAAGATAATTTAAATAGTGTCAAAAAGAATTATGAATTTATTCATTATGTATATTCATTCATATTCACAACAAGACATCTTCTTAAGATTTTTATTATGTCTTTTCTTACTCGACACAAGAATTTCACATACATTTGGATAATACTCTTGTTATATAACACTAAAATTAAAAATTAAAAATAAAATAGATAAATATATATATATAATATTGAATAAATAATTCATGAATGTAATTTTTGGACCACAATTATTATATAAAAATTACCAATTTTGACTAGGTCAGCACCTGGCATGCACTACATCGAAATTAACAATGATTTGTATTCTTGTCATTATAAAATATAATTTTCATTTTTCAAATTTATTATATACAATATTCCATGTTTAACATACTATTTTATTTATAAAATAGTTTAATTAAATTTTTATATTATAATATCTTCATGACGATGTCACAAAAATGTACTATTTTATAACAAAACTAATTTTTTACAAGTCAAAAAATTCAAAATAATTCATTAAAATCAAAAAAAATTGATAAAAACCATTATTTGACGTGTAGAATAAAAAAAGAGCTGAATTTTAATAAAATTATTTTTTGAATATGAGAAATTTAATTTTTAATTGAAATCATCATTTATTCAAAAAATACCAATTTGTATATTATATCTAATTTTATAACACTTCGAAAAAATAAATAGGATCTCATATAATAATATTATGATTATAGGAAAGAAAAATACTAATTCATGAAAAGATTTTATGAAAGTTAATTATCTTTTAAATTAATCTATTAATTTAATAAATTGTAATTTATTATTTATTGCTCAAAAAAATACCAACACTTAATTTTTAATATTTAAAATTTTCACCCTCATTTATAAGGTGCATAAATTTTATTTTTACTTACATGTGTGAGGATACTATTTGTAAGGGTATAATACTATTCATGTTACTATTTTTAATGGAATATTGAAGTACATAAGGGTCATGTTACTAATCATAAGGGTGCATTACAATTCATCAGGTCAAGTTAATATTCATAAGGGGGCATTACTATTTATATGGGCAACATTACTATTTATAAGTCTAAGTTACTAGTTACTAAAAATTACATTTCTCTTATCTGACTCTAAATATCTTATTAAACACAATTGTGTATGTCTATTTGTTGAAATTCAAATCACAACGGTGAAAATCTATGTTTTATAGAAAGGATATAACAATATGGTGTTTTGTTGAGACTCAATGTTTCATGATTTCAATATTGAATTTATTTTCAATATCATGGGGTGCAACACCAGACATATAGATTGATTTTGTTTTTAATGTGTTTTGGGTTTATTTTTTTTATAATTTAGAATTTAAGACATCCAAATGAAATCATAAATTTTTTTTATAGAAAACCTATCAATGTTTGATTTTTATGTCTGAATGAATAAAGAAGCGGGAAAATATGACATCTAGGCACCATTGCTTATCCAGATTGAAATTATTGTTTCAGTTGTAGTTATTTCTTTACTTTGACATTGTTTATTGAAAAGATGCATTGTGCTTATAAAATATAGAATATTGTACTATAAATTTTCATAGATAAACATTATGGTCTAGTGGGAAAATCATGATAAATAGGGCATCATATGATGATACTCTATTTTTTTCCAAGCATTACAACATGGTAACCTTCAAAAAGGTGAAGAGGAAATATATAAGGGATGTTTCGAATACATTTTTTCAAAAATAATGTCTTATATCCATCACCAACTAACCTAATGTGTCATAAATCTATATAGGAAACATGATATTAAATTATCAACCCTAAAAATACCCTTTTGACACACTAATTTCCCCAAGAAATAAGCAGTTATAATTCCCATCATTCTTCAATGATGTATTGTTTACATCTCAACTTCACATTTGCTCATTTTTAATGAATAAATTTTTATTACATATTGTCTGATTCATAAAAATATCTATCATTTAACATTAGATATACGAACAAAAGTGCCCAGTGGATTATTCGGGTACACTGAGAGGGGGTGAATTAGCGTTCAATATTTTTTATCAATTTTGTTTTCGTTTTTCATATCATTTTTTAATTTGTTCCTATTCAATTTTTTGAGTGAATGAATATTCCTATTTACAATAAAAATTATACCATAAGGAAAAAGATTGTAAATTCTGTACAACACACAATATTTTAACAAGATTCAACTACCATGAGTGTGAATATTTCCTTATTGTGTTTCGGGATGATCTGAGACACAGATTATCCACATGAATGAATAACCATTTACAAGTGGGTTGGTCAAGTATCACCCTAAAACCATTGTTGGTTGGTATGAAACATTTACCAATTTATACTAGCATCCCAACAATTTTCATTGTATTTAAATTCCACTAGTGTTGGAAAAATATAAATATAACATAGTAAGAAATATAATAAGAACATTTTGCATCCACCGTAACACAAAACTGGTCTTACTCTTCGATGCACTTAGAATAATCTGATTCTTCACTTTCCCACTACAACTGAATCCCTGTAACAATAACTAATCATAATCAACAACACTGCATGGTATTCAGTTTAGTATACTATCTTTGATTTTTGAAGATAAATCCTTCAATTCAACACACTGTAATTAAATAACGATCACCCAAATATTTATCTATAAACTCATGTTGACTTCATCTATCTTTACTGAAAAATATCACATCTACTCAAAAATACTGCGTAAAATATTTTTTAAATTTGTAAACAGATGTAAAATATATTTCATTCATCCATCTATGATAAAAATTATATTTTCATGAATATATGTCTTCACATGTATATGTATTCCATGTATATACAATTCAAAAATTTAATTTTCAAAAACATTTGAGTAAGAAACTGTGCACTTCTTCTTTTCACAACACACACACACACCCCTAGTTTTCGTACACTGACTACTTTTAAATTTCTACACACAGACACACCATATAATAAAACACTATCCACTTAGTATTTTCAATGAACATGTACATTCATATGTGAATTAAATCACTCTTTTTCATTGAACATAATGAACATGTTTGCCACGACGCATCCTCGGGACCCGTGTTGTGACAACCCCAAGCCCGCCTCACATAGGCCAGGGGCTGGCGACTAGCACAAAGGCATAAATCTCGACAAAAATGGGAATGAATTTCCTTGAAAAAGTAGACAAACACCACAGAGTAAGCAAACAAAAGTAAACACTAAGTAAAACTGGGTACAATAGTATTGCGGAAAATTAAGTGGGCCAGAATACAAACCCAAACTGAAAGTAAAGTACAACTAGAAAAAATGTACATCAACTAAAAGTAAAGCAACAATGTCACGCCGTCCACTAGAAGTCACACCTGAAGGGTGGGTATAGATAGCCTCCTCTACCCCTCGGGTGCAGCTGTCCGCTCCGTGTACGTTCCGCCCAGTGCTCCACCTCCAGGTACCGACTTTCTCCACAAACCACAACCACGATCAGCACTGTCTGTCCTCTGCATCCAACACAACGTAGTGCGGGAATAGCCCGTGAATGGGTGAGTTTACGCTACTCAGTAGGGACCCCGAGACCCCCGAAGGTCTCCCTGAATCCACAAAGGGTAATCCAAAAAGGAAAGATACAATCATGAAGTAACATCCAACACTACTTAGGTATATGCCCAAACATATACCTAAGTCATCAATTCGAGTTCGACTCCAACATCCGAGCCCAAATTCTATCACGTCCACACAGGATAGTACAACCAACTCCACACAGGATAAAACAACCCAATCCACATAGGGAAGAAAGTCAATCATAACAAAGATATTGATTGAAAGTCAAGACTCAGCTCACACAGGTATAATTATTCGTAACGTGATAGAGATGATCAGATATAGGCACTGATTCATCTATGTTGGGACCCACGTAGGATACTAAACCAGCTAAGCTGTCAGACCCACATAGGATACATACCTGCTACTCTGCCAGAACCACGTAGGATAGAATGAACAGAGTGAAACACTTCCAGACCCATTTAGGATACCAAAACAGTAGTCATCGCCTTCGAACCCATAGAGGATTTCAGTACGGTCTTCATCACTGCCGAACCCATGTAGGATTTCAGTGCAGTATTCATCTACGTCGAACCCATGGAGGATTTCAATACGGTCTTCATTGCTGCTGAACACAGATAGGATTTCAGTAGAGTCATCATCGTCGTCGAACCCACAGAGGATTTTAGTACGGTCTTCATCGCTGTCGAACCCACGTAGGATTTCAGTGCAGTTTTCACATTCATAGCCAAATCTAGGGTTCCCGCACACAACATGCTCAATTCCGGGAGGGTCCGCTACTTGAGTCAAAGGGATGGATACATCAACCGTCACGAAGACCAATGATTATGTATCACAATTATCCGTCTCACGTCCTATGGGAAAACCAAGCAAAACGTGCCCAAGTCACAGAGAACAAGACAACCAAGACACTTTCCAAAAGTACACTGCGTGTAGATAATAAATACACGGCGTGTCATCAGACACCCGGTACTGCCCGTGTGATACGGCCCCTGTCGCAGGGCTGATAGTGCCAAAAGTAAAATACACGGTGTGTTGTATGGTTACACGCCGTGTCTTAAGTCCATGGGTACTGTCCGTGAACCACAGCCTGTGCCGATGGGTTGTTCGTGTAAAAAGTATATACACGACATGTTGTATGGTTACACGCTGTGTCCAAACTTCGGGGGTCAGCTCTGTGTACACTGGCCATGACTGGCCGTGTGGGGGAGTACAAGCTCGTGTACCGCACCCCGTGTCCATATATTCCCAGAATACATGCCAAGTCATACCGACGCTGCTTCTTCCATGGTGAAGGAAGTACACGCCGTGCCTCTTGGCCGTCTAGTTCTATCCGTGTCTGTGCATCTTCCGGATTACATGCCAGGTCCATCAAAGTATCCTCTATCAAACTGACTAGACTATAGACGTCGTGTGTCACTTCTTCTGATTTCCGTTACTTCTGTCTCTGAATGTTTGTACTACAGGGCGTGTACTTCAGAAGTACACGACGTGTATCCTGGAATTTTCCAGAAACGACGCCTTTGGCCAGCACGTCTCCTGAAGTGTTTGTCCCTTCATCCGATGATCCATTTGCTACGAAGCTCATGTTCCTAGGTCGTACTGATGATCTGAGGCCGTTTCCAATGTTTTCGGGCCCCTGATCGGCTCCGAAAACTTGTCTTCTTTCTCCGCTCAAGAATGGTTGGAGGACACCATACAACAGGAATGATGGAGGAATCAGACCGTGTTAGTTTGGTCTAGTTCCTTTCGCAATAGCTTGATAGAAAAAAGATTTAGAGGGAAACAACACCATGGAAGGAAAAAAAATCCTCAATTCAAAACAGACCCCTACCTAATTGATGTAATTCACGGTTGTCAAGCGCCGCAAAATATGGCGTTATGGGGCGTGGTTCTGTAGGAATCGACGGAGAGCGTCTGAGGAGGCATCTTATTCTCATTTATCATGGAGAAAAGAATATGATTATGCGTCGTTGGAAAAGAAAAGGGAATAGAGATACTGGATTCTTTGAGTCGTTCTTCATTGAAGAGATGACGTTCTTCACGGAAGTATTGAATCTCTTCATGGGAGGATGAAGTTCTTCCCAAGAGAAAAGAGTTATATCTCCCAAATATTCTGACACAACAACTAACCCTCCAAATTAAAATAAGACATATCTTATTTTATTACATCAATCCAAGCATTTCAATTTTTAAATTTCAAACACATAACTCACTTAATTAATTATGTGTGTTGGCATGATTAAAGAGGAGAGAGGGGGAGGTGAGTGGTCTCACATTAAAGGGGAGTTAACAAAAAATTAAGGGGAAGTTATGGAGTTAAGGAATGTGAAAAGATGGAGATCGTGTGGGACCCATCCCCCTCATAACCTCACATAGGAAGTTGGTTGGTCGTGGGCCCCACCAACAAATTCCCATGAGAGAGTTTAACTTCCATGGATAAAATAAAATTGTTCACAATTTTATTTTACTTATTAATTAATCCACCCTTTTTTTACAACTCCTACCAAGAAAACGCACCTTCGGTAAAAGTCTTCTTAAGAAATCACCGGCATTGCGGTTCCATCGGTGCAATCAGATTTTGATTCCGAGCACCAGTTCAAATTTTAGGAAAATCCCGCTAGTTCATTCACTGAATGTACCCGAGCTAAACTTCGGAAATTGTTTCTGGGCACACCGGGCCTCAGAATCAGGTGCCGTCAGAAACCACGTTCGTGTAAAATACCAAATAAAATTAAGAAAAAAATTTCCCATGAATTTTATGGGTCACTACATTACTCCCAACTCAGGGATTTACATCCCCATAAAGATACATCACAAATTAGGGGATCAAATGTGGGTACGGAGCAGGCATTTTAGCCTCCTGCTCCCAAGTGCTCTCTTGGAGGTTCACGTGCTGCCATCTGATGCATGCTAGAGGTATCGACCATCCACGCAGGAGCCGCTCCTGTCGATCATTGATCTCCACCGTATCATCCGCAAAAGTCGCTCCATCTTCAATGTCCAACTCCACATGGTCGATGATATATGTCGGGTCATGCACGTATCTCCTTAGGTGAGATACGTGGATGACATCGTGCACCCGGTGCAACTGAGGTGGTATAGATAGGCGATAAGGCACCTCGCCTTTCCTACTGAGGACTTGGAATGGGCCGATGAAGCATTGAGATAACTTGCCGCCCTGACCAAATCTCTATAATCCACGTTAAGGTGTGACCCGCAAGAAGACGTGGTCACCATACTCGAACACTAGTGGCCTCCACCTCCTGTCAGAATAAGACTTTTGCCGGCTCTGAGCTGTCCTCATCCGCTCCTGGATGACCTGGACCTTCTCTATCGTGGCCTGGACCATCTCCGGTACCACAAGTGCTGACTCCCTAGGGTTTGTCCAGCATAGTGGTGATCTGCAAGATCGGCCATACAATGCCTCGTATGGTGCCATCCCGAGGGTGGAGTGGTAGCTGTTGTTGTATGCGAACTCAACCAAGGGAAGGTGGTCCTCCCAGCTACGACCAAAGTCGAGGAAACATGCACAAAGCTTGTCCTAGAGAGTCTAAATGGTCCACTCCATCTGAACATCCATCTAATTGTGAAAGGCGGTGCTCAGACATAGCTGCGTCCTGAATTCCTCCTGCAACCCCTTCCAAAGCTGAGAACTAAATATAGCATCTCGATCAAAGAAGATAGATGATGACGCACCATGAAGCCGTACAATCTCATAAATGTGGAGGCATCCCAAGCTCTCTACTGATCCCTGCTCTCTGATGGGTAAGAAGTGGGCCGACTTGGTGAGTCGGTCGATAATCACCCAAATGGATTTGTGACCTTTGAAAGTACGTGGAAGTACAGTCAAGAAATCCATATATATCCTGTCCCACTTCCACTCTGGGACCTCCAAGGGCTGCACCAAGCCTGCTTTTACCTGGTGCTCTACTGTCACCTACTGACAGGTGAGGCATCGAGAAACGGACTCCCCCATAGCCTTCTTCATACCCGGCCACCAGTGCTGTCGTTTGAGATCCTGATACATCTTCGCCACTCCTGGATGTACCGCTAAAGGGGAAGTGTGAAACTATCTCATCACCTCCTCATGTAATGAAACTGGTACCATGGTACGCCCTCTGAAAAGGACGATGTGATCTCCTCCAATAGAGAATCCATCAGGTGCCTGTCCTGAGGATATCTATGCATTCTGTGTCTCCTCCTACAGAGAATCCATCTTGGCGAACAACATCGGGGATGCCCAGGGTGAAACACTGGGTCGGATGAATCCCTTTCCTTGCAAGTCCTCCAACAGTACCCGTAGCTCTTGAAGCTCAGTGGGAGCCATCTAATATGCTGGAGTGGATATCGGGGCTGTCCCGTGGTAGAGGTCAATATAGAAGTCTACCTCTCTGCGAAGAGGTAGTCCTAGAACGTTGTCAGGGAAAACGTCCGCATACTGATCCACCACTACAGGAAAACTAGGACTCTGCACGTCATCTACTCCTAGGATGAGGCCAGCCAACTGATGAGTGATGGGCGGTCCTCTCCTCTGCATGAGTCCATCCTATACTGCAAAGGCTCCATTCTCACCGGTGAAGGTGAACCTGCTCCCAGCGGAGCGAACACACCACACCATGCACCTAATACAGTCAATCTGAGCATAGACTCTAGATAACCAATCCATGCCCAAGATTACATCGTAAGTCCTCAACGCCACTACAAGATGATCCCAGCTGAAGATCTCATCTCCTAAAGTTCGCTCACACTTCCGGAACCAGTGCGTATTCATTGAGTATTCTCCCATAGAAGTATCTAGCCGTACGGATCGAGCCAACAGCTCTGTTGGAATCTCCGAGCTCCGAACACGGGCAGCGACAATAAAAGAATGACTCGCTCCTATGTCTATATGTACTGCATCAAGGGTGGAGTAGACACAGATAGTACCTCAAATCATCTCTGGACTGCCGTGGTCATAGGCCTCTGCTGCCTGAAGTTGAGCCTGTCTATGCCCGCCAGCTCCTTGGGGTCGGGGTGGACCTCCTGGTGGTGGTGGTGGTAATGCCTCCAAGCGTCGCCCACCACCTGCTGCTCGGCCAGCCCCCCTGCCTCGTCCACCTGCTCTCGGCAGATTACCACGGTCGACCCTCTGCCTCTGCCTGGGTGGCCCCTAAACCATCTACTGCTACTCTGCATGGCGGGTCGGGCAGTCACGAGCCATGTGGCCCTGCTCGCCGCATGCGTTGCACTGTCTGATCCTCGGATGGCTGGCTCTGCGTCGTGTGCCCCGCACCTCTAAGCCAGTGTCCTGAGGTCGTCCGCCTGATGGTACGGTCCTCCTGGACCCCTGTGGCATCTGTCAACTGCCAACTGCAGATGACTCTACTACGTATCGCCCTACGGTAGGTCTCGCTGCTGGTGTAGGCTCAACAAGAAAGCTCTCTATGGGAATAGCTCGCTCCACTACACCTGCCTATGTCAAAATGCTGAGGGAGATCATCGATGCCCTGATCTCATGCCTCAGTCCCTGCTCGATGGTCCGGGCCCGGAAGAATGGCTCCAGTACCATGTCCGTCGAATAGCGCGAGAGAACGGTAAATCATGCTGAGTACTGGGTGACTGTCATGCTGCCCTACCGCAGCTGTAGAAGCTCCAGGATGTGTAACGCACGAAGGGTGGCTGGGACGAACTCTGAGTGGAAGAGGCTCCCAAAGTCCGTCCAGAGGAGTGATGCCTCATCGTGCACCTGGAGAATCATGCTCCACCATCTGCCTGCTGCCGCGTGCATGAGGCTCACTGCGAGGATCACCATGAAGTCATCTGGTGACCCCACTAACCCGAAAACTCACACAACCGCCTCCATCCAATCCTTGGCTGCCTGAGGGTCCTTCTCCCGGTAGAACCTGAGCAGTTTCTGACCCTGAAACTCGTGCAGTGCACTAAGGTGACGTTCACTATCAGCGGATGGGGCTGGTAGCATCGGTGGCTTGACGGGTAGTGGTACAGCCGATGCCTACGCTAAAAAAGGGCCCTACACCAAGGCCTCTTCGCTCGGTGGGCTGTCGGCTCGCACAAAACTCGGAACCCAAGCTGGCTTCCATCATGGGGCCATCCTAAAAAGAATCAGGTGCACCACGGTCAAACAGTATACTTGGTGAGCTCACACAATGTAATCACAAAGAAAACTGTGGAAACACACATGCAATAAATGTTTTCATGCATTGGGTCAGAAATCAGAAGTCAGGGTCCTAGTCTACGGATATGTCGGCCACCGCACCAACACTAGACTCCTTGGACTGATAACCACACTCAATACCCTTAACACTATTTCTTCACATAGAATAAAGATCAGTTTCCTATGTTCTTCAGTAGAACCAAACTCCTCTGATTCCAATTTGTCACGACCTTTCCTCGGGACCCGTACCGTGACTACCCCATGCCTGCCACCCATAGGCCAGGGGCTGGCAACTAGCATCAAGGCATAAATCCTGACAAAAAGGGAAAATAATTGCCTTTAAAAAGTAAACAAACACCACATAGTAAGAAAGTAGAAGTAAACACTAAGTATAATTGGGTACAATAGTAGTGCGGAAAAGTATGTGGGTCAGAATACAAACCCAAACTGAAAGTAAAGTACAACTGGAAAGAACGTACAATAACTGAAAGTAAAGCAGCAGCGTCGAGCCATCCACTGGATGTCTCACCTGAAGGGTGGGTATAGATTGCCTCCTCATCCCCTCGAGTCCAGTCGTCCGCTCCGTGTAAGTTCGTTACAGTGGTCCACCTCCAGGTACCGACTTGCTCCACAAGCCACAACCACGATCAGTGTTGTCTGTCGTCTGCATCCAACACAACATAGTGCGGGCATAGCCCGTGCAGGGGTGAGTATAAGCTACTCAGTAGGGACCCTGAAACCTTCAATGGTCTCCCAGAATTCACAAAGGGTAATCCACAAGGGAAATATACAATCATGAAGTAACATCCAACAGTACTTAGGTATATGCCCATACATATAACTATGTCATCAATTCCAGTTCAACTCCAACATCCGAGCCCAAATTCGATCACGTCCACACAAGATAGTACAACCCACTCCACACAGGATAACACAACCTAATCCATATTGGGATGCAAGTCAGTCATATCGAAGATATTGATTGAAATTCAAGACTCATCTCACACAGGTATACATATTCGTAAGGTGATAGAGATGATCAGATATATCCACGGATTCATCTATGTTGGTCCCCATGTAGGATACTAAACCAGCTAAGCTGTCAGACCCACATAGGATACAGACCAGCTACTCTGCCAGACCCACGTAGGATAGCAAGAACAGAGTAAAACATTGCCAGACCAACGTAGGATACAAGAACAATAGTCATTGACATTGAACACACGAAGGATTTCAGTATGGCCTTTATCGCTACTGAACCCACGTAGGATTTTTGTGGAGTCTTAATCTCTGTCGAACCCACAGAGGATTTTAGTACGGTATTCATCATTGCCGAACCCGCGTAGGATTTCAGTGCAGTCTTCATCACCATCGAACCCACAAAGGATTTCAGTACGGTCTTCATCACTGTAGAACACACGTAGGATTTCAGTGAAGTCTTCATACTCGCAGCCAGCTCTAGGGTTCTCGCACACAACATGCTTGGTTCCGGGAGGGTCCACTCCTCGAGTCAAAGGGATGGATACATCAACCTTTACGAAGACCAGTGATGATGTATCCCAACGTTCTGTCTCACGTCCTAGGGGAAAACCAAGAATATGTGCCCACGTCACAGAGAACAAGAAAACCAAGACACTTTCCAAAAGTACACGGTGTGTAGATAATTAATACATGTTGTGTCATCAGACACCGGGTACTGGCCGTGTGACACGGCCCGTGTTGCCAAGCTGATCATGCAAAAAGTAAAATACACGGCGTGTGGTATGGTCACACGCCATGTCTTCAGTCCATGGGTACTGTCTATGTACCACAGCCCGTGTCGATGGGATGTTCGTGTAAAATGTAAATAAACCGCATGTGGTAGGGTTACACGTTGTGTCCAAACTTCTGGGGTCCGCTTCGTGTACACTGGCAATGCCTGGCTGTGTGGGGGAGTACAAGCTCGTATACCCCACACTATGTCCATATATTCCTAGAATACATGACAAGTCATACTGAATCCGCTTCTTCCATGGAGAAGGAAGTACACGCCATTCCTCTTGGTTGTGAAGTTCTGTCTGTGTCCGTGTATCTTACGGATTACACGCCATGTCCATCGATGTCTCCTCTATCAAGCTAACTAGAAAGTACACACCGTGTGACCGGTGTCACACACCGTGTGTCACTTCATCTGATGTCTGTTACTTCTGTCGTTGAATGTTTCTACTACACGGCATGTACTTCGGAAGTGCACGCTGTTTATTCTAGAATTTTCCAGAAACGACGCCTCTGTCCAGCACGTCTCCCGAAGCGTCAGTCCCTTGTTCTGATGATCTGTTTGCTATGAAACTCCCGTTCATAGGTCTTCCTGATGTTCTGAGGCTGTTTCTAATTTTTTCGGGCCCTCGATCATCTCCAAAATCGTGGCTTGATCCTCCACCCAGGAACGGTTGGAGGACACCACACAATATGAATGGTGGAGGAATCAGACCGTGTTAGTTTGGTCCGGTTCCTTCCACAATAGTTTTATAGCAAAAAGGATTAGAGGGAAACATCATCATGGAAGGAAAAAAAATAATCCTGAATCCAAAACAGACCCCTACCTCGTTTAAGTAATTCACGGTTGTCAAGCACCGCAAAATATGGCGCCGCGAGGCGTGGTTCCATAGACGTCGACGAAGAGTGTCTGAGGAAGCATCGTCTTCTCTATTATCACGGATAGAAGAAGATGATTGAGCATTGTTGCCGAAGAAAATAGAATGGAGGTACCAGAGTCGTTGAGTTGTTCTTCATTGAAGATATGATATTCTTCACGGAAGGATTGAAGCTCTTCGCGGGAGGATGAAGTTCTTCCCATGAGAAAAGAGTTCTATCTCCCCAATATTCTCACACAACAACTAACCCTCCAAAATAAAATAAGACTTATCTTATTTTATTACATCAAGCAAAGAATTTCAATTTTTAAATTTCAAACACATAACTCACTTAATTAATTAAGTGTGTTGGCATGATTAATGAGGAGAGAGGGGGAGGTGAGTGGTCTCACATTAAAGGGGAGTTAACAAAAAATAAAGGGGAAGTTATGGAGTTAAGGAATGTGAAAAGGTGGGGGATCGTGTGGGCCCCACCCCCCTCATAACCAAACGTGGGAAGTTGGGTGGTCGTGGGCCCCACCAACAACTTACCATGAGAGAGTTTAACTTCCATGGATAAAATAAAATTGTTCACAATTTTATTTTACTTATTAATTAATCCACCCTTTTTTACAACTCCTCCCAAGAAAACGCACCTTCGGTAAAAGTCCTCTAAAGCAATTACCGGCGCTGAGGTTCCATCGGTGCCCTCAGATTTCGATTTCGAGCATCGGTTCAAAAGATATGAAAATCCCGCTCGTTCGTTAACTGAACGTACCCGAGATAAACTTGGGAAATTGATTCCAGGCACACCAGGCCTTGGAATCAGGTGCCGTCAGAAACTGCGTTCTTGTAAAATCCCAAAGAAAATTAAGAGAAAAATTTCCCTTGAATTTTATGGGTCTTTACAGTGTGCACCATTTTTCATCCCCATGACACACCTATTTGGCACAAAGATGCACATTCTTTGTTCTATGAATGGTTATCATGCGTGTGCATTCAATTCCTCTTTGGTGAACACCCAAATGTATGTTTTCTACCCTTCTTGGATTCACATTAAATTTGTGCATGTACCCTGTCTTCATATAAAGACGTTTTCCACCCACATTTATTCTTAATCCATCTTTCACACAAACTCAAACACACAGACACAGTATTTTTATGTATCTTCTTCAACATGTGCAAGAGCATTATGTTGTACATGAACAATTTATAAGACTCTTCTACTCAATTAATATTCATGAAGTTTTATAGTACACAATATCTTCTTTGCAAGATACAATGTCTCTATATAATCTCAGTTATTCATTCAACATCGTGATACCCAGTGAATATTTTCACTGACTAATGTTTCCTCACAGAACACTCATTTTTGGAAACACTATTCCTTCTTCAATCAATCAAATATACTCTCAGTCGTGACATAAAACAAATAAAAAATGAGATATGACATCAGTATTTATAGATAACTTAACCACAAACTTGCACTCTGATCTACACAATTAATTGTGATAATGGATATCACCATGAATGAAAAATTAATTTTTTCAACTCACTGTATAATTATATATTGATAATCACATTTTATGAAAAAAATTTGGATTTATATGTAATTAGAATTTATATTATTCTCTAATGAATCATGGAGGATTGGTTGAACTCATAGTCAATATGGTCTCATGAATACCTATATTAATGAAAAGAACACTCAGATAAGTTAATTGGAGAAGACGATGAAATGAATAAAAGAACAGATAGCTCATATAAACAGATTAGATTTAGAGAATGATGAGACAATGAACCGAGGAATTATTAAATCCATATAAGACATCATTTTAGGGATATAAATAATAATAGATATCTCAAATGAAGTTGAGGGTGAAGACGATACCACTAAATTGATCATTTTTTCAAAATGATAAATGAACAGATCGCACAGATGACTTTTATTTTCCCACAACAGTAGTGTATACAATATAAAAATCAAACATTCAATCACACTATATTACAATAAAAGATTCATAAACATGATAATAGAATTGGTTATTTTATAATCCCAAATCATTATTCCACCACCCCAAGCTGGAACCCTCTTCTGCCACCAAGCATCCATGTATAGTGGATTGCTGCCACCCCTATGGCACCCCTTGGACTACCTCTCCCTAGAGTACATCCATCCTGTAATGAAAAATGTATTAATAGAATAATAAATTTTCATATCTAGTTATATTATTGAATAAGATATTAATTTTTTGTTAAATAGTACACTTTTTCTGATAGTGTATTCAACAAGAAACAACATGTTTCATTGAAATCTTACGTTGCACACATCTTTGTGTTGTACTAAAAAATTATAACAATATTATTATTTTAAATGATAGTTAATTCCTAGTCATTTTATCAGAGGTAATGAACATAAATAAATACACTATTATTAATAAATTATTTATTATTATCCAATAAATTTTAGAGGCTTAAAATAATAATGAATCTGATTTTAAGCCTAAAATACTCTAAAAGTTCATTTTACTGCCTTCAGATAGAGAGCCCTTTTTAAATAATTTTTTTGTCACTTTTATATGTTCTATTTTAAAAAATAATATTCTTATTTAAAATAAAAACATCCAAAATTACATCGGTTGATATTTTTGTAATTTTCTGATAATGTTCATTTTTTATTGTATAGATAAAAATACAAAATTATAATTAAAAACTGCCATTAAATCAAAAAATTTAGTTATATTGTACATTTAATTGGTTTTAAATTTTTTATAAATTATATTTTTACCATTTAATCTGATTTTGTTCATTGGAAGTAATTTCACTTTAAATTTGGACATGAACACAAGTAAATCATTTTTTAGGTTTTACATCATAAAAACAATCTTTTCGGTTTTGAGAACAAAAATTAATTTTAGATTAATTTCTGCCAATTATGTGTTTTTAATTTTGAAAAATCTATTCCATATCGAGAATCATGGTGTCCAAATTGTATAAATAGGTAAATTTAAATTTTAGACAATATAAATAGTAACTTTAGTTATTTTTTGAAACATGGTAAAAGGGTCAATCTGTTAAATAAGGGTAAAAATAATGTTATAATAATATTTATCTACCCTAAATGGTGACATAATCCTATTGGATGTGATTTTTCTAAGCATGTTCATCCTTGGGTAGATTTTGGGACCCCATAGAGACCCATCGATGTGAAAATGACATTTTATATGAATTAATTTAATGTAAAGAAGAATATAACATAAACATATATCTTTTACTAAAAACATTTTATATGGTGTTATAAAAATGATATATTAAACTATAAATTATTATTATAGATATAAAATGAATTTAGACATCATTAAACTTTAATTTCAATTTTTATACATTAAATAAATATTATTAATTATGGAACAATGATGATAGGGTGATTGCTTCATTAATAATGGATTCAAATAAATAATATTTTAAATGTTAAAATAAATTCTATTTGGTTATTTTAATGTCATCCACTATTTTTTTTGAATATTTTTTCATGGTATATTTTTATAAATGAAGTTTCTTTTTGAATCAATCTAGTTTTTATGGATTTATAAAAAGTCATGGTTTGAAATGTGTAAAAATTGACATAATTCTTATTTTAAAATATAAAATATTTTGACAATATTAATAAATTTAAAAAATTATAAAAAAAATAAAAATAGTTATAATAAGTATCAAATTTTATTATTGACTCTTTAAATGAATATATTTCAAGTTTTTGTAACTATTTTTATTCTCAAAGTGTTATGTGCTTGATAAAACTGTAAGAGTAAGAAAGTGTTAAAAATAAAAGATAAGGATTAAAAGACATACAAAAACAGTATATTTTTATTGGATGATTTTATTTCTACATATATTCACATTATATTCTGAATAACTTAATTTTCACTAATTTCTAAAAATGTATATAATTTATAATAAAATAACAATTCAAGATATTCCTAAAGTGCCCCTCCTCAATATGTTAAAAGGACACCACCTATATCACAATTATCACATCTATCAATCCCCTTGGATTGTCACAGCTCTTCTAAAATATGCTCCCAGCATTACTAACTTCATCCTATAATTCTTCCCATAGGTATAAGGCAATTCAGGAAGACCTTATAGGTGAAATCAGTAGGTGTTACCCGATTTGAGGTAATGTCTTCTCTGAAGATTTATTCATTTATTTTCCTTCTCCAACCCCATAACTATACTTATTCAATTATTTTATAAAAACACAACTATCATAGATATACTATGATATTTTTATGATATTTATTCTATATACACTTACACACACCTCTATCTAATGGATATTAACATATTGTTTCTGTGTAAGACGAAGTATGACCTCACGAAAGAATGATTGTTCAATATTCCCCTAACACCTACTATGGTGGAAATTATTATAGAACTATATTAATATATGATATATATTATATTTATATTGTCTCTACGATTATGTATTTTTCAATTACATTAGAACTTTATGATTTCCATAATGTGTAAATACGATAATTACATCCGAGGAAGTGTAGACTTCCACCCCCTCAAAGTGATATGAATCATTCATGCCATACATGGAACATATAAAAAATTGAGTTAATGAAAATATGTAACATATATAAGATATTATATTATCATATAATTATAATATACCTCTGAATCATTTAGTTTTCATTCTTTTAAATATGAAAATGAAATGAATTAGCATGTATGCATACGTATGACTTACTGTCTCCATGAGATGTGCATTTCATTTCCTATCTCCAAATGTTATGTAATATTGTAAATACATTTATATAAGGGATATATAAGTTTTTTATATCATGAATACTATTAACTATATAATTTAATCCTAACCACATGGACAATTTATAATCATATCACATCCATTTTCGACTCAGTTACCGAATATCGACAAAACGACCAATATGAAAATAAATAATTACATATTTTTTATAAAATGATGATAAGTAATATAAAATGAATAATAAACTTGAAATAGGTTCTAATGAAAGATTAAATTATCATATTTTTATTATTCAGGAATATAAAGAACTAACGAGAATAGATGGACCCAAGGTAAGGGAACCATTCACCCTCCTCATTTAGTTAATGACATATTTAATGTTATTTATTTTAATTTCCATTTTATAATTTTTTTATGTTCTTATGTATAAATATTTCAATAAATTTTATGTGCATATGATAAGATAACGTTTTCTCTCTCACAAAATAATTTTCTTAATTTTTACGTGACTCTGTTATGCTATCGAATTTTCGCGAGGGACTACATGTCAATATCCATTCATTGAGAGATATATTGATATTGTGAAACTTAATTATCCCACAAGGAGTATATAAACCCTTATTGACATTTTATATTATTACCTCCTATATTATAATGATATTTATAGTTTCTTTTGATGTAATTATTTAATGATATTTCATCAAGTATTTCTCAAGTTGTAAGGGATTCTTAATCTAAAAAATCATTTAAAATGCTATAAATAGATAATCTTATCAATCCTTCTCTTTAATTTCCATTTTTTAGAACTTATTTTATGTATTTTTTAAGGACATGAGTGTTTTAAATTTAAAATTCTTCTCATAATTTTCAAAGTGGTATTGTACAATTTTATTCCAAAACCTTCTTTTTTAATATTTTTTTTGAATTGATTATATAAATATCTGGTTATGATATATTGTTATTACAATGTGGATATGTTATCATTCCATTATTCATGTTTTATGTGTAATTATTATGTTATGGTTCATGGGAATTTTTTAGGTATATGGGTTTTTTTGATAAACCTAGGTTGGGTGAGCAGGAGATAGCACTTTAAATCATTGTGTAACGTGACAGTGGAAAATGTTAATGTTTCTATTAAGAGGCTTAGGGAATATATTGTGATGGGTACTCCAAATATAACTCCTTATGTAGTTTTTAATGATAAAATATATGCATGTCATAGATACCACATGTTACCTTTAGTATTTATGATTTCTGTGTATTATTCCTAAATCATATTATTTCGTGAAGTATGCTAATGATCTTTTGTTATATGAGGGAAAAGTATGATTTCATTGATCTATATAAATTTATGGACTAATGTTTTCATTCCAAATTTTATAACCCTTAATAATCGTTTTATTCTCATCTCATGTTTTTGAAATGTTTTTTTCATAGGGGATAAGGTAGAGTAATATAAAAGAAAAATTCCAGAAAATTTATATTAATAAAAAATCTTATTTTATTTAAGGAGATTTACTATTTTGGAAATATTTGTTAGACTACATATGTCTACTTTGTAATTTTTGAGATGTAATGTAATAGTTATTGCCTAATTATATAAAACTCAAAACCTTAAAAGACCCTCAACGTTGATTTCTTATCATAACTAATGATTATGTAACGTTTTATGGTCAAGGCCTTATAGTTGGTGTCAGAGGTGCGTTTAGATTACATTAAAAGTAATGGTGTTATCTGGGGGTCTGTAAAGGATCATATATAACAAAAAAGGCTATTATCACATTGTAACATTTGGATGGTTTTTATAAAATAGTTTGTTTGAGTAAAAAACTACACAATGGAGATATGAATAGGTGATTTACTAGAGTAATATAAATGTTTTTATGATATCATTACACTATAGTGGATTCATTTTTGTAGTAACAATTCATTTCAAGTTTAAGGGTGGATTCTTTTCAGCAGATTAAGGATTATTTTTTAATACTAGTGAAATGATATCATGTACAGCCTTCTTATCCATCCATGATTATTTTATCATTACTATTATGTCCAAAGAATGTTCAATGTATTTTGATAGCTTCTTGAGTATTCAAATCACCTGCAATAAATTTTTTGATTTATCCAACATGTACTCAATTCAAATACAATTTTATGGGTCATGGTATCTATTTCTTAAGATTTAAAGATATTAACATTTCTAACACTTTTGAAGAGATAAATTATAGAAATGGAACAAAAATTTACTTTTTGAATGTATGGAAACATGCCAAAAGAAAAAGGGGAAATCCTAAATATCATGATATCTGGATTCATGATATGATTAATTTTCTTATCCATAAAGAATAAAGCATCATAGGATTGATATTTACACATGATGATGATATTAGATCTAAAATAATTTTGTATTAAGAAATAAGGAGAAAATGAATAGTTAATGAAATATGAAGAGCGTTAAATGAGTAAGAGGACAACATATATGGGACTCATGAATGATGGTAGATTGTTGGATGATGAACAGATTAAATGCATTAATACTCTTTTGATGATAAAATTATACTAGGAAGTATTTTTCTAATATATCTAAACCTCGTGTTTTGTATGTGAACATTTTATTCATCGAAGAATTACCATTTCTTCTGTGGATATAAAAGATAAAAATTGGGGTTCATCGGATAATTTGTTTTTTAGGTGATTAATGTTTATAACGTTTTTCAATAGAAAATTAACGGTATTCGATTTCCTTTGAGGATTAATCATGTTATGGTAATTGTTTATGAAATTATGTTATTTTTGAGAATGTTAAATTAATGACATGGTTTTATAAAATGGAAAACATGTTGTATGGGTGAGATGTCGTCGTGTCAGGTAAGGATGTTGGAATCATAGCTACAACTGAAGGGCGACAAGGGTGCATTGCCTACCACTATCCTACATCATGTCCCTGGTAAGTATATAATATTCATTTTACTTAAATGATTTTAAGAATTAATAATATGTTTATTTTGGAACTTATTATTTATGAAAAGGATATCCTTAGTATGGGAAAATGATTTGGGGATTAAGTGATAAATTCTATTTTGAAGGACGTTCTCTCTTTTGGGAACACTATATACCTAAGTATAATAGAATACAATTTGATTTAATTTGTGGGGTAATGTTTGAAATATTATTTTTTAAGAATAAATATTTGATTGTGGACATATTGAAATTGGGGTTATTTATGGAAATGATTATCCTATCAAAGGGAATATGTGATTAGGTAAATTACTTTTAGTATGAGACTTTAAGAGTTGCCTATGTTATTTGGATAAAAATGGTATGATTTATTATGGATGACTATGTGATAAAATCCTTTTTAATTTTGGGTTTCAATCATAGAAGGATTATTTAGATGAATTTTTAGGAAAATTGAACATCGATTTGTCTTTTTAGAAATCTGAGAATTGTTTGTTCGATTTTGGAGATTAAGAGTAGTATTTAATTTTATAAAGGATTATCCTTTGTGGGGATTATATGATAGTGTAGTAACCATTATATTATATTATAATGTCTAAATACTTTTGAATTATATATTTCACCTTTTGTGGGATATTAGATTCATTATATGATGATTATAGCACTTCTAGTGTGAGCTAGTCATCTTGAATACTCATTATTTAGAGAAAAAAGAGAATGTGGTAAAGATTTATTAAAGGATGAAACCTTACATAAAAAGTAAGTATAATTCCATATTTTCATAGTCAATATCATAAATAAATTTTTAATCTTTATTTAAAAGAACATAAAAAACGTTTTAGGTTTACTTTTCCTACGTTGGAATCAGTTATCATTTAACCTATCACAATTTTGTGATTTTCTTGTGGTTAACTTTCTCTTTATCATGTTTTATATCACTCTCCATCATAATAAGATGGTTAGTTTCTAATCCATATCCTTGTTTTCCTACATATAATCCAAGTATGGGTTGTCTATGTTGACCTTCTTACCAATCATTATGTCATTTAATTTGATAGTTTTATTGACTCTTTTTTTTGATGTCGGACTTTCAATGATGTTTCCAAGACCAATTCTAAAATTATGAGGACACATTTTGAAAAAGGGGGAAGGATGTAAAAAACATCACTTTATAGAATAATAAATTTTCATATCTATTATTATTTATGAATATTATATTGATTTTATGTAAAATAGAACACATTTTCTGATAGTGTACTCAACACACAGCCACATGTTTCTTTGAAATATAAAGTTGAACAAAACTTTAGGTTATACCAAAATAATAATACAATATTATTATTATTTTAAATGATAGTTAACTCCAAACCATTTTATTATATGGAATGAAAATTTCAAAATAAAATATGATTATTAAATTTTTTTTAATTTATCCAAAAACATTTAGAGGCTTAAACTAATAAGGAATCTGATTTTAAGCCTGAAATATAATAAAATGTCATTTTACCACCTTTTGATGTTAAAACCACTTTAAATCTAGAGCTTTTTACTATTATATATTCTATTTCACAAAATAACATGGATAGTTGGAAGAGTGACATAAAAATAAATGTTGGAATAAATTTTGGTCTTTTTCCAATAATGTTCATTTTTAAATGAATAGTTAAAAATAAAGAATATAAATTCAAAATTTACTTTTAATATAATTTATTTAAAAATATTGTTTATACATTTAATTGGATATAATGATTATTTGGATTATTTTTTTCCATTTAAACCAATTTTGTTCATTGGATATAATTTCACCATTAAACTGGACATAAACACAAGTCAATCTTTTGGTAGTTTTTACTTCTAAAAAACACACTTATTTTTTTTAACAATAGTAACTCAATTTAAATTAATTTCATTAAATACTGTTTTTTAAATTTTGAAAAATGGATTTTGTATTTGAAATCTAGAGGTTCAAATTCTGTAAATATGAACCTTTTATTTTTACACATTATGAATAGTATCATCAGCAATTATTTTATTTTCCACGGTAAAAGGGTAAATATCATAAATTAGGGAAAAATATTATAGTAATATTAAACTCCCTAAAACTTGTCTTAATCCAATTGGGTCGAATATTTTTGACCATGGGTATCCTTGAGTCGATTTTGGGACCCCATGGAGGTAATTTTATATGAAAATGACATTTCATAAAAATTAATTTAATGTAAAATATAATAAAATAAACATATATCTTTTACAAAATTTTTTTTTGTTATTGGGTTATATAAGCTATCTGTTGAACTATACATTTTTATTATTAGGAAAAATATATTTTCCACATCATGATATATTATTTCTAATTTTTTGAAATTAAATAAATAAGTTTAAATATGACACAATGATGAGGCGGTGATTGCTTCATTAATAAAGGATTCAAATAAATGATATTATAAATGAAAAATGAAATGTAATACGGTTATTTTGAGGTCATCCATGAATTTTATTCATTAAAGTTACATGTTATATTTGTATTAATTTAGTTATATTGAATCTATTATGTTTTTATGGATTTATAAAAATTCATGATATGAATAATGTCAAAATTGACATTATTCATATTTTCAAATATAAAATATTTTTTTAAATATTATAAAATTACAATAAAATAATACTCATTGAAATAGTTATCATAAGTATGAAATTTTATTATTGACTCTTTAATTTGTTATTTTTATTGTTTTGGTAACTATTTTGATTCTCAAAGTGTTAAATGCATGATAAAATTTTAAGAGTAAAATAGGGTTAAAAATAATAGATAAGGATTAAAAAGTATCCAAAACCTATATAATTCATATTGGATGATTTTATTTATAAATATATTAATATTATCTTCTAAATAAATGAATTTTTTTCCCAATATTAATCTAATTTTAATTTATAATAAAATAATAATTCAAGACACTCCTAATGTGCCCCTCCTCCCTCGTATAAAAGGACACCACCTATAACCCAATAGTCACACCTATCGAGCCCCTTGATTCATCCAAAATCTTCTCTAATAATATCCAAACATTCCTCTCTTAGTAATATATTCCTTCCCTTAGGCAGAAGGCAAATCAATTTGTTGTTTAGCTTAAATCATAAAGAGTTTCCCGGTTTGAGGTAATGTCTTCTCTCATGCTTCTTTCATTTATTTTTCCTTCTCCAACCCCATAAATATATTTATTCAATTAATTTATGACAACCCCAGTATAAAAATATAATAGGATTGTGTTATGATATGTATTTGAACTAAAAATACACATACCTCCATCTAATGGATACAAACAAACTTTTCCAGTGTACGACAAACTATTACCTCATGAAACGATTATTGTTCGATTTCCCACTACCAACCCTCATGGTTTACAATATTATGGAACTATATTTATATGTGATATATATTATATTTATAATTTCTCAATGATTCTGTATTTTTCATTTATAACATAAATTTATGATTTTATTAAAGTGTAAATAATATAATTTCATTTGAGGAAGTGTGGACTACCTCTCCCTCAAAGTGATATGAATCGTTAATGAAATAAATTTAATGTATAAAGGATGGAGTTAAATAAATAATTTAATGTATATAAAATTTATATTAAACTATAATTATAATATACTTATGTATCATTTTGTTTTCATTCAATTGATTATTAAAAAATGAAATAGTGTACAAGGGTACATACGACTGACCGTCTCAATGAATGGTTCATTTCATTTATTATCTCAAAATGTTATAGAATATTATAAATAAATATATATACTGGATATATATGATATTTAAATCATTAATTCTGTTAAGGATATAATTGAATCATTACTAAATGGACAATTGGTAATTAAATCATGTTCATTTTCTACTCAAGTACTGAATATCGACAAAAAACCCGATATGAAACTAAATAATTATATTATTTTTATTAAACATTGATAAGTAATATAAAATGAATAATAAATTTGAAAAAGGTTATGAATGAAGTAGAAATTAACTTATGTTTATTATTTTGGAATATAATGAACAAATAAGACAAGTCTGACTCGAGGTAAGGGAACATTTCACCCTACCCTTCTTGTCAAATAATTGTTTTATGTTATATCTTTTAATTTCCATTTTATTAAATTTTTATATGTTTTTATGTATAATTATTTCAGTACATTTTATTTACATGTGATGAGAGATCCTTTTATATCTCATTAACTAATTTTATGAATTTCTTATTGACTCTGTTGGGATAACGAATTTTTGTAATGGGCTACTTCTCCATCAGATTTCATGAGACATAACTTGATATTGTGCACCTCTATTATCCAATAAGATTTATATAAAACCTTTTCTACATATTATATCATGAAATTATATATTCTAATGATATTTATAGTTTCTATTGAGGTTATTTTTAATTGATTTATATTCAATCATTTCTCATGTAGTAAGGGATTTTTTAACGAAAACATCATTTAGAATGTATTAATGAGTTAATCTCATCAAGAATTATATTTCATTTAAATTTTTTAGAAAATGATTTAAGGATTTATTTATATACATGTGATTTTACTATAGTTTAAATTCATTTCAACAGTTTCAAAGTTTTATGTGACACTTTGATTCAAAACTCTTATGTGTTAATTTTTTATATGAATTGATTATATCAATATCATGATATGATAAATTATGATTGTAATGTGGTAATGTTATCTTTCTTTTATGATTTCATTATATGTTATCATTATGTTTTGTGTCTTGGGCATTGTTTACATATACGGATGGTTACATTATAATCCTAGGGTTGGTGAGCCTATGTTATCTCTCCAATGCATTGGGAAACATGAATGAGGTAAATGTTAATGTGTTTCCTATGATATTTATGGAATATACTATGATGGATATTTCCAATTTTACTCCCTATGTATAATTGAATGGTTCAATGAAAGTATTTTATATATTCAAAAGTTATGTTTATGATTTATGATTTCTACGTGTTATTCATAAATCTGATGATTACATGAAGTATGTTAAATATCTTATGTTATATGACTGAAAAGTATGATTTCATTGATCTGTATGAATTCATTGACTAATGTTTTCTTTCCTTATTATATAACTCTTAATGAGCCTTTTCTTCTCATACCATGTTTTTGAAATTAGTTTTCACATGTTATAATGAAGGGCATGAGAATGAAAAAAAATCAAGAATATTTATATCAATAAAATATTTCTTGTTTTATTTAAAGTGTTTTATTGTTCTGAAAAAATTGGTTATTGTAAATGTGTCTACTTTGTAATATTTTAGTTGTAATGTATTAGTTATGGAATATTTCTCTAAAACTCTAAAACTAAAAAAAACCTCAATATATAATTCATGACTTAAATCTTGATTATGTAATGTTTAAGGATGTGGAGTTATACATATAGTGCAGGATGGCCATGTTTATTGAACTTGGATGCCCATAGTGTTGACGGTCCCCATTTCAGGCTGGCATGGGTTGGTGATTTATAATATATAACCCAATAAAAAAATAACCAAATTCGAATTTATGTGAAAATCCAATTAAATAAAAATACAATCAAAATTATATATTATACTCATTCATGACATATTTTTTATAAATCAAAATAATTCACTTTTCATGACCTCTAATTAAACCATTATAAACATTGTGCATCATTTACAAAAGTCTTCAAACTAAATAGCACCACCGTAATCCCCAAAATATTTGTTTCTTTTCATAAAGAACCTTATTCAAATCAAATCATCCTTTCCATGTTATGAATAATTCTCAAAAACAATTGAATTTAAAACCTCCATGATTCCAAACACTATAACATTAGATTTTCATCAGTGAAGTCTATAAATAATATTTTCTACACTAATATTAATTTAATAAATTTTAGTTCTTTAATCACACTATTTATATTTTTTTTAAAACATATTTATTATTCAAATTAAATGTTTTATTACCCCCATCAATATTTATATTTGGGGGAGAATAAAAAATATCTCATTCTCTAAAAAATGAACATTTATTATTCTCTCCTTCAGTCTCCTCATTTCATAAGAGATACCACTTAAGTGATATTAAAATTTATCATCTTAAGATAAGGAGACAATCAAATATTAAAAGTATTGAGTCATTAATTAATTATTTCCATGTCAACATGGGCTTACCTGTGTACAAAATTAGAGTGATCAATTATGAAAACCAATCTATCAGTAAAATTTTTATAATATAATTCCAATAACGAAATAATATTTTAAGAGTTGTTCAAAATCTATTCTACTAATCTCCTACATTAATCATGTTAAACCGGATAAAATAATTTATTTTTGAGAAATCACTTCCACTTCTTATGATCCCATATTACTTTTTTCCTTAAAATATTAGTTTCTCACCATTCTAATTTAGAATTGTTATTCATAATGATATAGAAAACAATACCTCATTAATGACAATACTCTACTTATATAATTTTAAGCCATCAAATGAATCCCTCAAAAAAACAAAAAATATTCAATGATAATAGTTTAAACAATAATCTATTATAATTGATTGAATTGTCTCCCAAAGGGAGATATGATTCTTCCATGTTATCCCTCATTACTGACATTCTTGAACAATAATCTTCATAACCAATTTTAATTGAATTTCAAATAAAGTACTCCATTATGTATAGCCTCCTGAATACTTTATAAAATATTCACTAAACTCATATATTCGTGAATCCCCTTAAATATATTCTTCAACATAAATACCCTTTATAAAATAAATTAGAACAAAATATACATGGAAATATGGAGGTAAATAAATGATTTTTTTGCTAGATTTATAAGGATGAGATATATCCCTCATCCTAGAGAATCCATTCAATTATACTACAAATTCCTGAAAATTATTCATTATTTCTCCTCCTTTAACATTCAAAAGGTTATAATTTAAGGAAAACATGGTCTTCTTGATTTATTCTGCATTCAACAAAGTTGGAATAATCTATTTCACATTAACAAGTAGTGCACCTTCATTATTCTTTTCATGATCATGTTTTTTAGAAAATTCCATCTATTCTAACCATATGAATATATAATATTTAGGTAAATTCTCATTATTCATCATTTGTGTAGTATCCTACTTCACATTATAATTTTTAGAAAATGAGTCCATTAGTTCTTTTTGTTTTTTCTTCACAACATCTATTTTTTCATGAATCCATGTCATGAATTTATCAGCAATATTTTCTAATATTCTTCACATTGCACAAAAATTACAATAAATCATAGGTTTATACATTTTAGAAAAACTCTCATTAAATTTTATTTTTTTTATCTTTATTGTCATGCAACAAATTAGCCATGATATTTTTTCCCACTTTTCTCTCTTTTTCTCCTTTAGCAGGCTTCCCCATGTGTTTTTATTTATGACATGTTTAAAAAGGTCCATGATATGAAATATTATTCCACATTAGAAGAATATTTTAATTTATGTGATGTTAAACTAATAAATATTCTTATGTGTATACTTCTTCATTAATTTCTTGAAATTCTTCTCTTCTTTATATCCCACCGATAGATTTTCTTCATGGGTTATTTGTCCTTATATTTTATGTGCTCTTATTTTCATATAAGAATTTTCATATTGAAAAATCTGCCCATACAAACACCTATCAGAATGGTAACCACGTTTTTTAATAATCACCGATGTATTCAAGGAAATCAAATATATTTTTGAAAGGTAGAATATTCTTAATTTTTTTAATTATGCTCCATGTTGTCTAGAATTCTCTTCACATTCAATCTACTCCCCTTTAATGTAGGCCTTCCATAATTGAAATTCCAAAAACACCAACAATAGAAAACAAATATTTTTTTTATTTTGTGCATCCATGTGAATATATTTGAACAATTTCTCTTTTACAATAGTTTTATTGTTCATTTGAGATCTATTTTTGTAATTAGAATTCTAATACATCTTCACATTCACAATTGATGACATAGCGATATCTTCATCGTAGTATTCATCCACGTAAGACCATAATTCTTTTTGGAACAAGTATTTGTAGATGAAATAATTTTAGTTCAATGATAAACATTAAGATTATGGGATACACATATCAGTGAGCTTTAAATAGATTTATTTTTTTGATAATATGATGATATTCATACCTCTAAAATGATTCTTGTTAGAATATAGACTATTTTTAGAATAATAATTGAAATTATTTCCGACCTCACCATTGTGTGAAGATTCATCTAGAAATTTCTCAAACTCATTAAATTTAATATTTATAGATTTCTTCAGGTATTAACATGATATAACCATATCATTAAATTCATTTTAAGATGTATTTGATTTTGTTTCCTTAATAATTTTCTAATTGACATCCATTTCAGGTCATTTCATGTTGTGGGTATTTTTCTCATCATAGAAAACGTTCATATTTTCTTCCCATTGAGACATTATTATATAAACATGTTCATCATGAATATGATTTTCCATCAAATGATAATTATTCATCTCTTTAATTATCTTTTTTTTGACCTTTAATTTTTCTTATTTGACATTCCTAGAGGTCCTGTTTAATTTCACCAATGCGTAGATCAACTATGAATGAACTACCTTAGTCATATTATTTTGAAAAATGGTTCACTATAAATAATCTTCATTTAATATGAATCATTCATTGCAGTGAAATACTAATTGTTCTTTTGATTACAAAAGAGAGTCCTTAATATTCAGGATAGATTTATAAGATTATTCAATTGTATGTATCCTCACTGTAAGGGCCTTCTCAATAGATTCATTCTCATTAACATTTATTTTCAATTCTTCATCCACAGAAGAAAAATGTTTATTAAAAAATGATATAGAATCTTCATTGGAATAAATAATTTGTAACAGAAGATTACATCTTCAAAACATATTTTTCAGAGACTACATTATCTCCTCATCTTCTGTTTCAAGCTATTAATTTTCCACATATAGGCACACGATAAAATAAAATATGTAATTTACAACTTCAGTAGGAACATTCTTCAGATAATTTTTTATTTATGAATAAAAATTACAAAGTGATTCAATAAATTGTTCTTCATCGCATCTTGAACAATACACACCAAAACAATCATTATAAAAAGACCAAACAGAAATAATTGATAGAATACCATTATGATTGTATCTAGTTTTTCAAGTATCCTCTACCTTACTCAAATTATTTAATAGATTTATTTTCCCTTTAATTGGCCTATTCTTCATGTTCTATGTATAATCCTCCATGTTTGGTCTTATAGAGAAAAGAACTAATTTATTCATATGATACAACTCTGTTAATTATTCAAATTCCAATATGAACATCATATAAGTCTGATACAGAAAACTGTGATAATATGACAGATCCAATATGAGGTCTAACATATTCTATGATACCAATTAATGTTCCTTGTGGACAATGCTAGTACATAGAGGGTGGGGGAGTGAATCATTGTACAATAGTTTTTCCAATTTTCATTTCTCTTATTATTCCTTTTTTATTTAAACCTCTATAATTTTTTGGGTTAATAAATCATCCTAAATTTTTGTAAAAATATATCCATATGAAAGAAATAATGTAAATGAAGAACAATACAAATTATTTTTACAATGGTTTACCCTGATTTGGGTAACTATATCATTGTTGTGTTTGGGATTATCAGAGACATTAATACTCTACTATGAACGAATCACCAATTACAACTGGGTTGGTCAGGTTTCTCCCTAAGACCGTGGATGGAAGGTAGTAACATTTTAAAAAATTAAAACAGGTTCCCACTATTTTCCCATATAGTAGAATCCCACCACTGATTTACAAACACAATGAGAAAGATCACAAGAACGTTATTCTTACACTGGAGAAAAATTATATTCCTCTTTGAGCAAATGAGAATAAAAGAATTCAGCACTTCCTCACTACAACCGGAACTCTATGACTACAATTGAATATAATTTAAAAAATATCATTCTTGTCGGTTCAATATACACTTTTGAATTTTAGAATATAACACTCCCAAGTTAAATTATTTTAATAATACATTGATAAACTGAATATTTATCAACAAACAAGAAGTTACAGTCTTCGCCCTTAATTGAAAAATATCACATCAATTTTACAAAATATTGCTTACATATTTTTTAAATCTCTACAAACATGTACATTCTATTTCATTCATTCATATATGATGATAATTATAATTTATTGTATTTACATCCTAAAAAATATGTGTATTCCATGTATGTTCCACACAATTCCTTATTTTTTCATACATTGTGCAAAAGAAACTATCACCTTCTTGGTTTCTTTACACACACAAGCACACCTTGTTTTATCACACTATCCATATTTAAATTTCATTACACACACACACACACCATATATTCACAAAATTTCCACTTATTATTTTCAATACACCTTTACATTAACATTTTCATAGACTCTATTTGGTTCATTAACATGAATAAGAGTGTGGACTATTTTTTTTCTCCTTCATAGACCTCTTTTTACCCCAAAACCACTACCTATGTATCATGCATGTGAATTCAATTTTTATTTTCCAAACCCATGGATTTATGTTCATTACCCTTCATGGATTCACAATTCAGTTTTTTCATTTACATTATATTCACACAAACACATTATCCACGCATATAAATTCTCAATCCATCCCATAGGAAAACCTAAACACACACACTTTCTACATGTAACTCATTATACTAATGAATTGGTGTTAACATATACTATTAAAATTTATTAGAAATAAGCTCCAAATTCATATGAGTTAAATATTATAGCACTCAATATTTAATTATTATTATATCATGCATGTATAAACTTTTATATTTTCATTCAACATCATGAAACATAGTGAATATTTCAACTAGTTTTTGCTTCCTCATAATGTTTTCACAAAAAAGATAAACATATGTAAATGAAATGTTCTTATCAAATTTTTGTGTGTAAAAACGTTCATCATGAAACAAAAAATGGTGAAAATCACATGTTCAATGATCACTGCCTTCATCACGTGAGAACATGATTTACCAATCCATCTCCTTCAAATGAACTAAATTTTTGATACATTTTTTCGCCCTAACCTACCACAGATGATCTTAGATGATATAAAATGAATACAATAAACAATATCTAGCATAAATATTTATTGAAAATTTAAAAACCAAATTTTTCATCAATATACTCAATTCATTTTGGCAATGGATATAACCTTCAAAGAGGAAACAATTTTTAATACTCTCTATATATCAACGTTTCGATCATCATTTCATATGAAAACATAGTTTCATGGGATTTTGATATCATAGGAATTTTCAATATACTAAAATGGATCATGAAGGACTGTTCAATATAATGGTTATCTGGCTGCATTAAGATATCCATTGATGAACAGAACACTCAGACAAGCATGGTGAATAAGAGGATGAAATGAAAAATATAACATATGTCTTATTTAAATAATGTTTTTAATAATGAATGATGAACACGGAATCAGTTAAATTCTCATATGATGTTATTTTATTGACATCCAATCAAATATAACATTCAGATGGTGTAATAGATATAGACAATACAACTAAAATGATCTAATGTAAATAATTATATATAGGAAGATCACACAGATGAGATTTATTTTAGCATTATATTAGCACATCCCATATTGAAATGGAACATTTCCTTATGAAACCTTATTTTACATGATTCCTAGACACTAAAACAGAATTGGATACCAAGTAAAATAGAATCAAGATGGAACCACCCCATATGGGATCCCTCTTCCACCACCATGTCACCCTGCACGGTGGCTTATTTTCACGCATGTGCCTCCTATAATCATTCTCTACGTGTTATATCTCTCTCGGCTGCCACCTACCAATTTTGGATGGAATACTTCCTTGATCATGGCTTCCTATTGTGGTTCATCATCGATTATCTAGCTGGCATAGGTTGGTAAATTTTTTAATTTACAGACCAGTAAAAAACATAAACAATGTTTACATTAAGTTCAAATCTAAATTCACATCCAAAAAACTAAAGAAATAATCACAAATATAAAATCCCCTCATGCATGACCTCATCGTCAAATATCAAAATATAAAATTTTTCATGACCTCTTCTTGAACATTTGTAAAAATTCTACATCATTTTCAGAAGCCTTACAAATTAATAACACCTCTGGAATCATCACAATAATTGTTTTTTACATGAGGAAAATAATTGAAATAACATCATACATTCCAATTTATGAATAATTCTCAACAATTAATCAAAGGTAGAACCCATATGATTACAACAATATAACATTGAATTTTAATCAATTAAGTCTACTGAAAAGTTTTTCAACAATATTCTACTTCAATATAATTGGGTTTACTTGGTACAAAGACTAACACAAATTATTAAAATTGATACTAATGGTTTACATAGATTTCATCCCTTATCCAATGGGAGTTTTAAATTTTTTGATGGAGATACTTACTTTTGAACGATATCTATAACCCCATTAACATCCCCATTTCGTTATTGAATATAGAGTTAATATCTAGTATGATATTTATCCATATATAATAGCCATTTATATCCTGATAACCATTAGTTGATTTATCTTACATGCTAAAAATTGATAAATCATGAAAATCCTTTTTTTGGTCACTATCGATGATGTTATATTTTTCATTATTCAATGATTGATACCAATTGATGATAACTTGTTTTAACACAAAATTATAAATTTGAACTTGGTACCACTATGTGAAAGTACATGTTAATTTACCTATTCATGAAATGAAGAAACATTTGAAACCATGAATTTGGAAGATGATACATCATAGGAAACAAGATCTCTAACCCACTAAAACTTCAGACTTTAGGAAACACACAAAATTTAATACCTCAACCACCAAGATTAGTTTTCTAGAACATAAGAAGATGAAGTAACCCTAAATAAAAACAAAATGTTTTCAAAATATATATACACACAAACATAAAATTTATTTGAAATATTATAAAAGCAAATAAAACTATTAATTTTTTTGGTTTAAACATTACATCATATATCCATTAGAGAATACTTCATCATGTTTATTACTAATTCTGTGTTAGATACAAGTGATTACAATCATCATGATTTTACCAAGACAAAAATCACTAAACATTATGTAATCTCAATCACATTGTGTATAAAGTCCCACATAGGTTTTATAGAGACATCAATCTATTTTTCTCGTATAATCGACATCCGACTATTTTGGGGTTCTCCCCCTGAGATGAGATGTCTACCAATCCCATATTGTATTCAACTTATTGAAAATTTTATACCATTTAAATAAATAATCACTCCTTTATTTCAACTTATATTCTTATATAACCCCTTTAAGTAATGTGTCTAGTCAACATGTGACAATTAGACGTTAATAAATTCATATCATTATGTCACTGCATGTATTTTTTGTTGGCAATAACTAAAACATCAAGGATAATTAAGCTTTTAGAGACCCACTTCGGATATTTTTAGAATGTATCATGAATAGTGAATTCAACACTCATAACAATCTCCTACTTGAAAATTATTTTCATGGAATTCTGGAAACCTCCAACCCATATGAAATTTTAATCATCCACAATCCTTAAAAAACATAAAACATGATTTTACACCTTATAATCCTCAGAACCAACCCTATTACCATATATTCTTACAATTTCATAAAATAAATCATTGATTCACATATTAATCAAATTTTTCTCTCCAAATATCTTACACACCTCAAATTCAACATCCTCTAGAAACGTCAAAATGTAGTGTTATTTTAAGTCAATATGTTTTTACACAAATGAAACACTATATTTTTTCACCATGTTAATTTCACAATGAATATCACATTATTGTATTCCACATTTCTCTCTCTATCCAAGTCATGTCAAAAGGTTCCCAAATGAAACCAATTTCTTTTTTACATCCATATTTTCCACATATTCCCATATTTTGTTAGATAAGAAAAAAACTAATATATCCATGACAGTTAAAACTGAGGTTTTACAAATTAATTTAATGAAAATCATGAATCACTGAGTCTCTTCATAATATAGCTTTTTTAAAGAGATATTTACAAACTATCCCTTGATAATAATTTTTCCTCTTCTGTGATATGAATTTTGAAAAACAGACACCTATGGTTGTGATCAATATGTTATTTGGGGTCTAATAGAACCAACATGTTTTTTTGTGAATAGTAACATTACCTTGAAAATAGTAATATTTATAGTAATATGCCTCTTATGAATATTAAATCTTATATTTTTTTTATTTTGGTATCGTTTTATGATAATGTGATCTTGATTAATTTCTCAAAGTGGTATACAATATGTTGTTGTTTTAAAATTGTTATTTATCAAATAAATTATTATTTTATTGAAAATTAAATTAATCATATTTACAAAATTATTATCCAAAAATTGGGTTTATTTTTTAATTCAACTCATACAAAAATGGTTACTGTGATTTTTTGTATTTTTCTGAAATACATGAATTTTTTGTGAATAGTGAAATGCGTTAGTTAATAAAATATGATAAATAAATGAGTTTCTAAATCATTCATGAGTCATAGGTGATAAAAATGGCCATTTTTTAGAACTCATATTCACCTATTACAGTTTTGGGTAACATGAATCAAGACACTTCATAGTCTTTATAAAAAATATTTAACTAATGATTACAATAATGTAAAACCCCTCCTCTACTCCATTTTAATTACCACCATCACTTCCCTCTTCCTCCAACACTACTCAAACCATGAGGCTTATTTTCAATCTACAAAATACTCTTATCAGGCACCTCCCTAATTTCCATGACCTACTAGTCTCACCAAAAGGCCATAACCATGGTTTTTAAGGATTATCTCAAGGATAAGAGATCAAGAGGCAAGGATCATTTTTCATTTTCTTATGTTTACTTTTCAATTATTTTCTTTTCTTATACTCTCTTCCATTATCAAATATTCATGAAAGCTAAATTAATATATATATATAAAAATATATATAAATTTATATTTATTATATTTTTATAATGTTTAAGTAAAAATTCATCATCATTGTTCACCTTCTCTTCCTTTTATTCTATAAATTAATGCACTATCCGTGATGTGTTGATTTACCAACATTGTGGATGATGTACTCAATTTCATTGAATTTCATCCAAACAGTTTTAAACGCATTATAAGGTTTTTAAATGATTTTATATTTTCTGATATATCTTCTTTAATGTTATTTAATTAACATATATACATAATATTATGTTATATAATGAAACTAGTTTGTGATTATTAGAGAACCTCCAAAATCATATAAACAGATATCACTAATGATTAATCAAATGACTCATTATAATACCATATAAAAATAATGATGTATGAAATAATTTAATATTTTATAATCATTTTAATATAATCTAATTCCACTTCTTTAATTTCATTTCCATCCGACAAAAAAATCAAATACCATCTGGCGATGGAAATCATGTAAATAACGCACCTAAAATAATATAAGGAACAAAATACAAAAAATAAATGGGTGAAATGATGTTATTAAATGATCAATTATGATGTTATAAACATTAATATTTTCATTTAAGAAATAAATAACACTCTTTTAACAATTATAAATGTGTTTTATTCATGTTTTACACAATAAAAACCTGAGATAAGTGAATTCTTAACCCATTATACATTTTTGGGATAACCATCTACTTAATTAATTATGTGATATTAAAATTATTGTTGTGATTTATTTTGTATATATTAAGTTTAGATATGTGTATTTATAGATTATATAAATATCATGTCCACTCAAATAAGTCTCACATTAATTATATGATATTTGTATGGATATTTTCATTTAAAATATTGTTAGAAAATTATGTTTTAAAAATTTACAAAGAAATATTTTTAGGAAATTATTCATGTTTTATTATAATTTTCTAGTTCATGGAAATTATTTATGATGAATGTTGGGACCTTTAACTTCCCCTAATTCATTGGTAATGTGTATGTTGGAGTTTGGCCTTACGTTAACTAAAAGTGTAACTTTGGTAGACATAATAATGTATCCATGAGGGTTACATTGTAAGCCAGTCGTAAGCGTTAAAAATCATATGGTATTTGTGTGGGTTTCATGATTATGTACGTAATTCCTCAATCTACCATTATGGTTCTATTTATGTTCATTATGATTTGTGTAAATAATGTATAAATCACAAGTTTCTAAATGTAAGTATATACTGGGAACATGTATGTCTTTTTGAAAATTATTTCATACATTTAAAAATATCCAGGGACTAATCATTTCATTCCTTCATTCTATATCCCTTTCCGAGCCTCTTTTTCTCATCCCAAGTTTTAAATTATCTTCATTAGTTATAAGGATTTCTATGAAAAAAAAGGAAGAATAGTTAAATGTTATGGATGTTATTAAATGAAAACAGGTTTTATTTAAAACTTTTTATATTTCGGAAATGAGTGATACTATTTGAGTGGTATCCGCTCTGTATAAATGTGGAATTTTATGAGTTCATTATAACACAATTTACTAAAACAATATACATGAAAAAATATACGATGAAAATGAAAGTGAGTTCTTGAATAATATTCATGATTATGTAATATAACAAGGATGGGTCCTTCTAGTTGGTATCAACAGGTGATTTAGATAAAATTAAGGGTTAGGATGATGTTAAAAGAATATCATAATTGAATTTTAACTCTATTGTTAATTTAAAATGTTACAGAATTTAAATATTACCATGTTTCATAAAAAATGATATGTTTTTTAGAATGGTTTTCCACATTAGATATGAGGATGATGATGTGGAAAGGCCCTGACTGAATGATATAATTCTGAATGTATAGCCGAGGGTGGTAGGGATTTCAACCCAATAGTTTGTGATAGAAAAGACATAGTTGAATCATGAAATATATTGCAGTGTAATCTAAGGAATAGAACAACTAGAGATGCCACATAGGGACATGATGATATTAGACCATTTTATGAGGTGACACCCTCTAGATTTCTGTGGATCTTTTAACCCAATAGCGGATGATGGATGGATGAAATCCCATAAAAAGAAATTCGATGTTATGGGATGTTCAAATAATCAAAAAGTATATTTTTTACATTTTCCATTTTTAAGGTGATGCTGATTAGTGGTGGTCAATTGTCAAGAATATCATGGATATAGAAGAGATTAATCATTAGAGTGGAAGGAATTTAAAATTATTTTTGTTGAAAAATATTTTCCTAAGGTGGATTGACATAATCTGGGGAAAAATTTTGTTTAATTGAATAAGAAATAAGATGATTCAGTGGTTGTGTATGAAGAAAACACCACCCGAATGGTGAGGTATTATCTAAATCATAATATAGATCTTGATAGAAAAATAATTAATTCTTACTCATGATTGAATCCAACATATTGAATGGAATTGACTTCATTTGAGTTCAAAAGCTAGGAGAATCTTTTCTATTGTGATAATAGGGTATAAATTGAGTTTTCTAATGATCACGATCACTTTTAAAATAGGTAGAAGAATAGGTAATCATTTCTCATTTCATTGCATCTTCTATGTCTTATGTTTAACAAGAACCCTGAAGAATGACTCACTAAAACTGGGAAGTTTTATCAATGTAGGATGTTTGGACATATGGCCTGAGATTGTAATGAAAATTATCCTAAGACTAATCTTGTTAAGAAAAGTTTAAATTGTTTTAAATTTTTGAGATGGATAATTTTTAAAATCTCCCATCCCAAAGAGAGATCTGAATAATGCAAAGAAGCAAGAATATAATAATAAATGTGTATTGAGATCCATTGTGACTACGTCAACAGACGCCATGCATTGTAATGAAGTTGTTTTAAGTGCCATGTTTTTTAATCTGATATATCTATTGTTTTTTTATACTATGTCTAAAAATTACTTAATTTCATAGAAATTTTCTTGTAAAATAGAAATATCACCTCAATAAACGAGACCCTTCCTTATAATTAAAACACCAGGGGAAATATTATAACAATGATGAATTATAAGAATATTTCTATTGTGGTCTGTTGTAATTCATTACCAACAAATCTTGTTGACTTTTCTTTATTAGAGTTTGATGTAATTATTAGTATATATTTTCATTCTATTAATCATTCTATCATTGATTGTTGTTATACTATAGTTTTTTTCAGAAAGACATTCATTTTGTACACACGAATGAACCCATTAAATTGATAATATATATGGAATATAAGAATCTTCTGAAAGATGGCAATGAATGTTATCATTCTTATATTATTAAAAACAAGGGAACTATTCATATTAATAATGTTCCAATGGTAAATGAATATCCAGATGTTTTTTTTGATGAGTTACTCAGTGTTATACATAATTTAGAAGTTGAATTCACCATTTAATTAGTTCCTGATGCTAAGCCAATTTCAAAACCCACTTATCTAATGTCTCAAATGGAACTAATTAAATTGAAAAATGAGTTTTAGTGGTTAATTGATAAAAGATTAATTCATCCTATCACTTCACCATGGGGTGCTCGAATTTTGTTCCTTAAAATGATATATGGATTCACGAGACATTTAATAGACTACATAGATTTTAATAACATCATTGTTTAAAACATGTGCCATTTACTCAATTTGATGACTAGTTTAATCATCTCTAGAATGTACATTGTTTTTTAAGGTTGACATGTGGTCTCAGTACCATCACATGAATGAAAAAATGTATAACTCCCGAAGACATTGTTCCATACATGATATTGGAATTATAAGTTTTTTGTCATGTTGTTTGGGTTAAATAAATCACCTATTAAATTCGTAGATCTTATTAATAGAAGATTTCATGAGTTCTGGGATAAATCTGTAGTTGTTTTTATTCATGAAAAATTGGTATTTACTAAAACAATATATTATTATGATAAACATATATTTAGTGTTTTTCAATCCTTAATGGAAAATAATCTATATAGAAAATAAATCAAGTCTAATTTTTTTCTAGTAATAGATTTATTTTATTGGGATCATTGTAAATAATGATGGAATAATATTTGATTAATCCAAAAAAAGTTGTCAATTAATGGCCAACACAAACCAATGTAATATAAATTCATAGTTTTATTGTATTAGCATGTTATTACTAATATTCAGTTAAATAAATTTCATGGTTATGTAGCCCACAATCTATGATAATACAAAAAAGGGATAAATTTGTTTGGACAGAATAATGTGATGATTTTTTTCAAAAACTGATGAAGAGATTGGTGAATGAAATTGTTTTGGTTTTGCCTTCCAAAAATATTTGTTTTTTCATTTACAATGATGATTCATAGAAGTGACATGGTTTTTTTCTAATGCAGAATGATCAACTGATTTCTTATGCTTCAAGACAACAAAAATCCCATGAGGTAAATTATTGAACACATGATTTTGAATTAATAGTTGTTTTTTTTTCTTTGAAAATTTGGAGGCACCATTTATACAAATACAAATGTAAAATATATATTTAAAATAAGAGTATGAAGTATAAATTCAATCAGAATGAATTAAACATGAGACAGAGAAGATGTAATGAACTGAGAAATGATTTTTATCGCACGATCAATTACTATACATGAAAAGGGAAAAAGTGGAGGATTCCATGAGTTGAAAACATCATGAATAATTATTCATGTTATTTTTGGATCATGATCCCTTGATTAATGATATGATGAATTTTGGAATATAAGTTGTTGGTGGAGGAAATAACTGTGTTTTTTCATGTATCATTACAGTAATCGTTATCAGATAGTTTTAAGAAAGTGCATAAGGGAGACCGTGACCTATAGAAAAAGTTATAATTTGTGAAAATTAGTATGTTTCCAGAATTTAACCATGATAAAGATTGTGTTTTAAAATTTGGAAGAAAATTCCTTATAATTTCGAGTTGAAGAAATATTTATTGTGTGAAGCTTTTAGTTCTTCAGGTTTAGGTCATCTGGGCATCACAAAAATTTATAGGGACATTCGGAAGTATTACCGATTGGATGGAATGAAAACAAATATTGCATATTTTCCTAGATTTGTTTTTAAATGTCAATAGTTCATTGTAGTGCAATAGTTACCAAAGGGGGTTATTCATCCATTATAAGTGCTGCAGTGGAAATGGGAAAAATTATCTATGAACTTCATTACGGAACAACCAATGACTTCTCGAGGTAATAACGAAATCTGAGTTATTATTGACCGGCTAAATAAATCTGCTCATTTAAATCCTATTTGAGATACGATTTCTTTTGATCACCTTTATCGAATATACATCAATGATATTTTCATGATATATGGATTGCCTATTTTTATTGTATTTGACCAGGATCCTAGGTTCTCAAATATCTTTTGGAATGGCCTTCAGAAGTCGTTGGGAACAAGATCAAATTTTATTACAGGTTTTCATCATCAATAAAATGGGTAGTTAGAATGAATTATTCAATATATAGAGGATTTTATTATAGATTTTCCAATGGACTACTTGGGAATTTTGGATCAGTATTATTCATTAGAGGAGTTTTCTTATAATAACAGTTGGGATTCCAATGTACAGATGGCACCTTTTGTGGCATTGTAAGGTAAGTATTGTCGATCTTCATATTTTTTGGATGATTCATGGAAAATAATTTGATGGGACCAGAATATGTAGAGTAAGTGTCTGAGTAATTAAAGATTATCCAACAACACATGAGGAAAATGAAGATCAGGAATAAAAGATTTATATACAATAGTAGGAATTACTTTTATTATGAGGTTGGAGATCTTTTTTTTCTTATAATATCAATAAAGAAAAGTGTTATTCATTTTGATAAGAAAGGAATGATAAGTCCAAATTTCCTTGGTCATTTTGAAATACTAATACAAATTAGACCAATCATCTATTGAGTTGATTTTCATAAAATTTTATCTTAGGTGCAGAATGTTTTTAATGTTTGGATATTGAGAATGTATGTTCCGGATTCATCTCATGTCTTGAGCTTATAAGTAGTTCAATAGGATGACAACACTTCTTATAAAGAGAAACCTGTTCAGATTCTTGACCATATAGAGCATGTATGAAGGAATGGTATCCTCACATGTTTAATAAATAATTAAAAAAATTCTGAGGACGCAATTTCCAAAATTTGAGGAGAATGATACATTGCATAGTTTTATAAATATGTTTAATAAAATTCATAAAACAATTACTCTCTACATAATTATCCTTTTTTAAGGAGATAGTAAAAAACTATCCTTAAAAAATAATTTTGCTGCATCTATGATTTGAATTTTGAAAAATGGACATCTATAGTCTTGTTCAGTAAGTTATTTGCAGTCCGATTGATCCAAATTGTTTATGTATAGAATTGTAACATACACATATGAATAAAAATATGAATAGTTATATGACCTTATGAGTAGTAAAATTTATTTTTATTTTTATTTTTCTATAGAATATAATATAATGAGTTTTAGATTAAATCCCCATGGTGATATAAAATTAGTTAAAGTATTAAAATTGTAAAATTTCAAATAATTTATTAATTTATTTATAATTATGTTAATCATATACAAAAAATTATTTTCAAAACATGAAGTTCACTTTTTAATTCTAAAAATTGAATAATGGTAATGCAAAATGTTTCGGTTTTTTCTGAAATACACGAATTATTGGTGAATAGTAAAATATGTTAATTTACAAAATATTCAAAATAAATGAATTTCTTCATCATACCTGAGTCATGGAAAATTTAAATGACCAATTTATCACACATATATTCACTTATTAATAATTTTAATCACATGAATCAAGACTATTCATAGAATTTAGAAATCATATTAAACAAATGATTAAAATAATGTAAAACTCCTCATCTCCTCCACAATAAATACAACACTCCCCCCATATTCCTCTCACACCACACATTCCTTGATCTTTTCCTATGTTCTATAAAATAATCCTCCCAATACCTTACCCCACATCTTGGAATTTCTAGTCTCACTAAATGGCCAAATCCAAGGGACTTAAAGAGGATCTCAAAGAGTAAAGATCAAGATGTTAATATCCTCTTTCATTTTACTGTGTTTTAATATCAATTATTATCTATTATTATACTATATTATGATACCTTTATTAATGTTCAATTAATGATCTATTATTATATATATTGTATTTTTATAATGTTTTTGGAAAAATTCATCTCCATTCTTCTTCTTATCTTCCACTTATTCTAAAAATAAATGCACCGTCTATGGTATGTTGATTTACCGACAGCATGGACGATGTGTCTTCAATAACCCTTACTTTCTTCAAAAATTATTGTAAAAAAATTTTAATGTTTGAAAAAGATTTTAATGATAGTGATATATCCCATTTTATGTTCTATAGAAAACATGTATACATAATATTATGTTATATAATGAAAATAGTTTATAATAATCAAAGAATTGTCTAAATGATCAAAATGGATATCCCTAATGATTTATCTTATGATTCATCCACTTACCATATAAAAAAAAATTGGTATAATTTTATATTATGATAACATATTAATACCATTTAATTAAACCTCTAGAATTTCATTTCCATATGACAAGAAAATAAAATAAAATATGATCATGGAAATCATGTAAAGAACGCACCTGAAACAATGGAAGAAACAAAATACTAATAATTAAAGGGTGAAATGATGATCTGAAATGAAAATATAAGTTTTTATAAAAATAAATATATTCCTTAAAGATATTAATAACACTCTTTTAGCCAATATAAATGAAGTTTGAACATTTTTTAATTAATATGAACCCTAATTAAGGGAATTTGTAGCCTATTTCCATTTGTTGGGTTAACCTTCTACTTAATCGAATTTGTGGCATTAAAATTGTTTGTGTGATGAATTTTGTTTATATAATAAATATTTATATGTATTATATATTTCATTCCCTCTAATATGTCTCAATTAAAATATATGATATTTGTGAGGTTCTTTTCTTTTAAAATCCTCTTTTAAAATACTTTTTTATGAAATTCAAATACAATGTTTTTATGAAATTCATCATTTTGAATGATTATGTTATGGTTATTTCAAATTTTATATGATAAAAGGTGGGACATATATCCCCCCCTAATTAATTTTTTATGAGTATGTTTGAGGTCATCCGTAAGGTTACTCCAATTTTAACTACAATGGTAACACAATAAGGTATCCATGAGGATTACATTGTAAGGTAGACGAAAGGGGTGAAATTCATAAGGTAGCTGAGAGGGTAACAATAATATAATTTTATTTCACCATGATACCTTTATTGTTCTATTTATGTTCATTTTGTTTTGTTTAAATATCATAGTTATATCGAGTTTCAAAAAGTAAGTATATTCTTGTGACAAGTATGACTTTTTGAAAAGGATTTCAAATGTTTACAAGTACTAATGGACTAATTTTCATCTATATTTTAATATATCATACTGTAATTTTTGGGATAATCACATGTTTTAAATGATTTTCATTGTTTATCGGTATGTTTTAGATAAATAATGAATCCATGTGAAATGTTATAAAGATTGTCAAAGAAAACATGTTTTATTTGAAAATAGTTATATTTTTGATGAAAAATATACTATTATTTTCATTTCATCTCTGTATAAATGTGTAATTTTATGAATGTATTATATCCCAAATATCCATAACAATAAAAATTAAAAAAATCCTAAATTTTAAAGCTAGATAGTCCATGGATGAAATTCAAGATTATGTAATGTAATTTGCTCGATTCTTTATATTGACATCCAGGTGATCGAAATCCCATAAAACAGAATCTCATAGTCAGGTTTACTTTTTAGAATATTAGAATACCCCCAAAGTCAACATCTACAACTATTTATAATGGTTTATATGTCCTAAAGTATATGTTATATCTTTCATTCCATTTAAATTCCTAATGTGGGGAATACTAAGAAAGATTAACATACTTATTTTTTTTAAAAAAAATAATATATTACATTGTAATTCACAATGAAGAATAGTAAATGGTTTTTGTATTTGGATAATAGATTAACAATAAACATATTTCATGTAATATGTTCAATATCACCAATAAATTTCTTCTCTCAATGAACATGTATGTGACATTACTTAAATAATACCTTTAATCATAACCCGTTGAAGAAATAAAAACCTAAAAAAGGAGGTATCAAAATTTCTATAAGGGATAACATAGGAGATATAAATCAATATTCATAAAAAAATTTAGGATATATATTACAGTACGATAGAATGATCATACCTTTTGATGTTCAAAACCAATAATTAATAGATCATATATCATGTGTTATGGCTTAAAACATTTTCATTTCAAAAGGAATGATTCATAAGAGTGCAGAATCATCATTAATAAATAATTATCTATGTGGTAATATCATAATTATAGTCAAATTTTATATGAATTTTGTAACCGTAATAATCATATAAAATCATTTCATTAGTCAAGGATAACCTCCAACACCATCATAACAATGTGTAAAATGTAATATTATGGGTTTGGGTTCACATTATAACAACATTTTATTCATGTAATGTGTTCACTCCCCAATTTCTGTCATATTATCTCATGAGATATAAATCCTTACATGATGTATTATATATATATATATATTCACCCACCCAAATCATAATTAAAACCATACATATGTGCTCTAGAATATCATTTAAACAGTCATAATTCTATCAAAGAATAACCCATGGAAAAGAAACATGTTTCATAAAAATATCACCACTTTATAATAAACATCCATAAAATGATAAAACTTTTTTGGAATCATTATATAATATCCATATGTATGTATAATAAAAAATAATGTAAATTTACATATATGAGAAAAACATTAAAATAACAATCGAACCCTTTTTTGAGAACATGAGGAAAATATCCATTGATTTTGATAACATTTTAAATAAAAAATAAAAAAATACTGAACAATTAATTATAATTGAATATAATCATGAATAAATATAATTTAAAATTATAATTAAATAACTTTAATGATAGTAGGGAATAAAATTCAAGTGTTAAATATTAAAATAAATATTTCTTTCATATATTTTGTAAAATTCTTAAATTATCTACCCCAAAAACATTATATATATTAATTTTTAATCGCTTTAAGATAATGTAAAATATTATTTAAAATAAATTTAGTTAATAATTGGATTATATAAAATTAAATTCTCCAAATAATTTTGATTAATGTAGACCTAAAAGAACATTATCTCCATCCAAAGACGAAATATGGTTTACTTTTTAAAAAGAACATTCTAGAAAAATTTTATTACCACAAAGAGGATAATGAATCAAAAACATCAAAAACCCTAAAATATACATATTATTGGAAAATGTAATTTTGTTAATTAATAAATAGAATATAATCCCCACTAAATGAGATTATATCATGCCTGACTAAAAATGATATTGCAACATTAACCTTTATCTCAAGTCTCAAAAGTATTTGAATGTGATCTTACATCCTTATATAGTAAATTTATATTTATTATAATTCCATACCATAAAAATATTAATATGTATATTATTTTATAATAATCCTTTGTTATTTATTATTACACATTTATTAATATTTATTCAATAAAATAAACCTTTGGGTGTTAACTCTTTAGTTTCCCATATATATATTATTTTGATGGTTTTGGCCCTTGTTCCTTGGCCATTGTTTCAATTTCTCTAAATTCTTGATCAAGTTATTTGTATCATATTTATTGATTATATACACATTATAACCATCCATATAAGAAGGTGATGAAAAACTAATTACCTCACTCTACTAAGATGGTAGCTCCCACATACGAACGAGTAAGGTTTTATTTGTCAAAAAATGTAAAGAGGGAATGGTAAATAATGTAATATATTTATAGAATCATAATAGTATTATAAATATCATACATATTCATTTTATCCGTAATTTTGACCTGCCATGTAATATCTCTTTACATGGATTCAGGTACTTCTTGATCCGAATTTTTATTAGTCTTTGGTTGGGTATTATTTCAGGTAGTTTTCGGTGATGTTTGGAGACTTTTTGCAGGACTGTATGGCTATTAATGGTCAGTGAATGGTTAGGGAAAATTATTTGGTTTGGACTAGAAAATAATATTTTCTATGATGTTTCTCTAGAAGAGGCACATGGTTTTTTGAAATCATTCATCCAAACCCTCCAAACCATGAAAGATATGGAGTATGAATTTACACAGTTGGTGCAAGATTAAATATATCAAGAGACTTTGAGGTAGAAACCATGACCGCTGTATTTTATGGGAACATGGATAGGTTTAATGGTTTGTGTTACTATGGGCATTAAAATGAAAACCATGATCACTAACATTAATTAAAATAAACTTTATTTTAAATTTTTAAACCCGCATAGAATATTATTATTCCCTCCACTTAGCATTAATTTGATTTTCGCTTCCATGGAGGCCTCAAAGATACATTTTTGGATGCTAAAACCTCTTTATTTGGTCAAAAAATGTGTTGGTGGTAGATATAATCCCTCTCTGGTAAGTGTATATCCAATCTAATAGTATCTTTCGTTCTCACTTTACATACTACTTTCAGTGTTATGGATAATAACATATTGGATTGATATAATATCCATTTAATTAGATCGTGATTCTAGGTTTCATTTCAATATCTCCTTCACCCTCAATCTACATTGGTGTTACCATTATATTTGGGGATTTTTTTCATTTCCATGATTAAAGGTATGTTGTTCCGATTGAAATTTTTTATGTAAATGAAACCCTAATTTTCCTGGTTTATTTAAATGGATTCCAATTCATTTATAAAACCATAATTTGAAGTGATTTTTAGGGTATTTGAAATGCTATGGATTTTGAAAAAAAATCCATATCTAATGGGATTGGAATTTGGTGGGGAATTTTGAGATTTTTGGAACTGATGAATTGAATGATAAGTGTTTCGAGAAAAAACACATAAAATATGATGAAAATTTGTGATTGGTTATTAATAGAAAATTGTTGATATGATGCAAACTCCCATTTGTGGTTTAAAATTAAATTTGTATATTGAAACCAGAAATTGGGAAATTGAATTGTAAATGATTATTGATTTGAAATGAGATTATTTTCCCTTTTTATAGTTGTTGATTGATAACATGATAGTCTAGTTAATTATTGGTTTATTTGAGACAACGATGGTAGGATCTTGATCACCTAGATAAGGATTGGACATGTCAACTCTGTCAATTAAATAGTTCAGAAATATTTTCCCCAATGGGATGTTTATGAGTCCTTTTCGGCTTGTGAATGATGGATGTCTCCACACACATTTAGCCTTCATCACTGATATGAGATGTGTGATGATCCTATAGCCATAAATATAATCTTTAAGGTTTTATAACCATGGTTCCTTTTATATATGTTTTGATATATATTCTATTAATAATAGAACTATTGTTTCATTCAAAATTATTTATCTAAATTATTTTATATAAACATTTTTTAAGACATTTTTAAATGTTTTATATCTATTGAAATGTAATAATATTTGTTTTTAAATATGAAAATGATATATCAATCCATGCCCTATTTTATTTGAATTGAAATCTTTTTTTGCTTTTAATATTATGTAAATAATTATGGAAAACGTGGCGAGATCCTATAGGAATTTATATATCACAACCCTAAATTTACATTCATGCATTTTTATAATTTCTTATGCCAGGTTTGAGTAAAAGGAAATCACTACATGGAGGTGTTAGGTGTTCATTATCATTTGGGATTCAATTAATGTCGTTTACTGGTGGACATGTTATCCAATTGTTGTATGTGTTTTATGAGTTTTATCATTATGTGTATAGAGTATTTTGATAACGTACTCATTTCATTTTTCATATTGTTATTTTGTTTCTTTTAATTTCCCTATTTTTATTGTTAATAATACTATGGGATAATCATTCATCGTCTATTGTTTTGTTGAAAATTCATTCCATCCGTTATTTTTTATAATGGGAGTTTGAAGTTTCAAAACATTGGGGATTAGGAATTCCCATTATTCCATGTATGGTTTAGATCAGGTATCAGGGTACAGGGGTATTTGGGATAGTTCATGGAAAACTAGTATCGAAGAAATAGGTTAAGAATCATCCCTTGAGGTCAATATGTGGATTGAGATGTCTTGTCAAGACCAATGTGGTAGTTATGAGGGTTTTTTTGAGAAATATATCATAATAATGAGCCTTATGTAACCATGGGTGTTTGGGGAATAGTGTTCTCGGATAAATTGTATTGATTCTAGTATTTTCCCTATATTTGATTTGTAAATATTGAAATATAAATAAGGATATCTTAATTAATGAGAATGATATTCTATTTTCACTATCTTGATTTGTTGATCTATGTATTCATACTTATGTCATCAAAGTATTTATCTGATTTTATATAGAATAATTCATCTAAAAAGATGTTTGAATAGGATCTTTGTGGAAGATTCTAGTGAACCATAGTGAGTGGATCATCCCATAGGTAGAATCATGAAGAGATTATAATACGAGTTGTCCAAGCTCTCAGACCAGCACCTGCATGTATTTTTGTTTAGGATTAGGTTGTGAATCCTTAAAGGGACAAATCCCGGATCCCTTCTCAAATTTTAATTAATAAAAAGACACCAATGTTATATGGATCTAATGATATTCAAAAGGCAGATTATTTTTGCAAAATATTAAGATTCTATTTGATTTCATTGAAACTCAATATTGGATTTAGGTGAAGTGTTCAACCATTATGATAGAATTACCTTGTAGGATATGAGGGGATTTTATGGTAATAGAGTATAATCAAAATGGATTAGTGTGGAAGGACATTATAGTTCTTTTAAATAATTTTTTATACACAAAATCTTTAGTCCTTGATAAGACTATTGATATTTTCATCCTCTGTTAGGCTGATAGAACTGTGAAGGAGTCTATGAGCTGTTTTTTTTAGCATGTGTAGTTTTTACCTAATATTATATCATATGAAAGATTAATTGTCAATGGTTTGAGACTATTATTTTATAGTATATCCATTGTTATGTTTTCTTACTATATGTAACTTCATTTTCTAACATACTAGATAAGTGTTTAATGGTTGTTCTTGACCTCGATGTTATGTTAGGATTGACCAGCATTCCTTTTTCTCCCAGTTATATTTATGTCGGTTCCATTAATGGAAAGAGGATATGTGATAGTCTGAGTGGTTGATCTCCATAGTAGGTTTCTTCCAAACCCCCTGAAGTTCTAAGAAGAGGCCATTTGACGTGATTATATTGTGATGAGGTTGGGAATTCAAAACATGTTTGCACTGAGTCACCAATGTTTTACAATTTTGGCATATTCTTAAGTTAATTATTGGAATTATGATACATATTTTCTTCCCCACATAGTGGATCAGGCTCATTAGCACCTAAAATTAATACTGCGCAATTATATGCCACACAAACAAAGGGGATATAGCTATAGACATCCATAATGAATCATCTTTATGCAATGTAAGACACTCTAAAGGATGTTGATACTAGAACAATAATAATATGAGGTATAATCATTATATCTTTATCATTACTAACTTCATTATTAGATATCTATTCATCACATTCATTTATATAGCCTCATATTATAAACTTTATAAATATTACTCAAGAGATTTTTATTCTTGTGATATATTTTACTAACACCTCAGAATAAAGATAATTCCGTGTCATTTTTCCTTCTTATGCTTTCTCTTTATCAATGTTAAAGCTTATCTAGTGTTTTTAGTTATAATCATGAAACATCTATATTTCAAATTCATGATGTATTTGTTCATTATTTATATGGCAATCATCGACTACTATCTTCAGCTAGTGTCCTTTATTGCACCTGATAGGGTATTCCATATCATTTATGGATAATAGGACATGAGTTAGAGTAGTGTTGGACATTATTATATAGTTTTTGGGTAAATAATATTATTATTTTAATTTGATCTAGATTATGATCCTTTGAGTGATGATCTCCCTCTAAAAATAAATGAATTTCATCACATGTTTTTTTCTAATTGACATGGTTTCCCACATATATAATAGATGGTTTTTTCTATTAATTTAGTTCCTGGTACTCTGTTGATATATATATATTCGTACCATATGTCACTAGCTAAATTAAAAGAGATGAATACTGAGTTTGATGGTCTGTTAGAGATTTATTCATTCACCTATATGTGGAACCATAGGTGCTACATGTTCACCTGAAAAATATATGAGATTGAACTCTTCACCAATGTGTTGATTACAAGATTCCCAAAATAGATACAAAAAATAACAAGCATCAATTACAAAGTATTTATGATATATTTGAATAGTTGTATAGGGTGAATTGGATCTCCATGATTTATGTTTAGAATGGTTATCACTAGTTGAGAATAAAAGAATCTTACATCCCAAAAAAACCACTATTCACAGAGGGTATGTTCATTTTGGCTTCCTTTTCAAGGCAGTTTTCCTAAAAAAATATATTTTAGTCATTATTGATTTGATGAATAACATATTACATAAATATAGAGATACGTTCATGGTGGTATTTTTGGATGAAATCCTTTTTACTCTTAGCCTAAGGAGGATCATGTCTGACATATGAGAGACGTAAATGAAATGTGGACAAATCCATATCTTCCTTATAAGCTATAATTTTTATTTTTGAATTGGTAAATTAATTTCATGGGACAGATGGTCTTTGATAATGGTATCTTAGTGGACCATAAATATGTGATAACTGTTATGATATATGAATAACCATGTGATGTATTTTAGATTCAAGTATTCATGGGTTTGTTGGATTATTATCAATATTTCTTGAAGTATTTATCAAAATTGGATTCCCTAATGACCACCATCAATAAAATGGGTGTAAAGTTCATTTTTGGGATAACAAATAACTCAATTATTTTTTAAGATGAAATATATTTTAAATTATACAATTGTTTTCACTCTTCCAAATGTCGAGCGGAGCATTGTTGTATTTTTTGATGCATCAAGTTCTGGTTTTTACTTTGTTCTTTTATAGGTTGACAACATGGTAGTCTTTTTATATATCTTATGAAACATGAGAAGAATTATCTGACACAAGACCATGAACTCTTTTCACGACCCCCTCTGACAATAGATGCCCCTCCTGAGCTGGAAATGGTGAAAATGAGATAATGACCCTTGAGTCCCACCTCCTGTAGGCTCCAGAGTGGAAACTAGAACCAAGGGTATGATTTTTCACAAATATGGAAGGCATTACCCTTTTTATTATTTATGATCGGGAAATAGGATGAGTCCAACACCAAATTAAAAAGGAACAAGTCAATGAAAATAACCCCAAACCAATCCCACATGCATGTTTAAGCAATTCTGAAACAATGTACAAGTACAAGAAAGATCAAAGCACTATACCAAAAGAAACAGGAGTACAGAAATCTGAAACAACTCCAACTGTACCGATTATTAGGGTCCCGCACAGCCCAGGTTGTCCTCCTGGGAACCTGAAAGTAAACGTAGGGTGAGAACACAAGTATACTCAGTAGGGAAACCTAGATCTTTCATGCATAGGTGGGGAGACATCCTAATGTCACGTTAGAACAATAGAAGAAATCAATCCTAGCAAGGAAATCAATCCACCTACCATCACCAGCCATGCTCACCAAAAACAAAATACAACAGGTAGTAGTAGATAAGAACAAGAGTATTGGGTACCCCGCACCATTTCCCACTAGTTAGCTTCTCTTCCTAATGTCGAACGTCCTGACGCTACCACACTCTTCCCGCCTGCACACACCTAGGAATTAAGAACCCCATATCCCACACGCACACACCTGGTCCTCAACCACATATCCCGCCACACAAACCTAGGCCTCAACCACGTATCCCGCCCGCACACACCTGGTCCACAACAACATATCCTGCCCGCACACACCTGGGCCTCACAAACCACAATCACATCCCCGCCAGAACACATCTTAGTCTTATCCCGAAGATTCTTGCGAACAGTAATCCTACCTGAAGAGTCTTGGGACAAAACCACCCCAATCTAAACCTACCCTAATAATCTTGGGTGTAAGGTCACCTCAAGCCATCAAAACCTATGGAAGATGGAGTAGGAAGGAGCTAGTAACTAAGGGGAAAACACACACTCCCATGAAATGGGAGTGTTTGGCACTATGTTTTCAACATGAGTGTGGTGTGGAAAAACACAATGACATAGATATATATATATACCAAACACAAAGGCCAACCTATGGATTCTAAATAGAGAAACCGAGCACGTGCATAGCCACTGCCACTACGAAGCATGCATACAACAAAAAACTCAAACCCCATTTAGGATTTCATGTTTCAATAGAATTAGTTTGTTAGTTCCTTTACTACTGGGAAAGTAACCACAACCAACCATATAAATCATTCGTAAAACATAACCCTTCCAACCACAAAACAAGTTAGATAAAACCCAAGAAACACAAAACCAACATTTTTCTCGTCAATCAATCCCCATTGATTGATTCCACATTTTATTCATTATCGTTCACCACAGTTCAGTTTTCAACGTTCCAGTTTCTTTCAACATCACAACCCATTACTGTAGCCCTGCTGCCATTATAACCACATCTCCACAACCGCATCATAAACAAGGCTTTTGAAACATCATCGCCCCTTTAATACCATTGACCGCAGCCCCGCTGCCCATCCTATTCGTAATAACATAGGATTCACCCTCCCCCTTCACACACCACGTAACCAAGCCAAAACACACATGTTCATTATTCCATTTTGTTCAACCGGGGTGATCACACAAGGGTTCCAGATTTTAATCATCCAAATTTACGTGATTAACCAAATTCCACATTCCATAAAGATCCATCAAAAAAATGGACTAGAAAGATAGGGAAACATTTAATTGTGCAAGAAAAGGCACATAACAACCGTGATTTAATTTCAGTAGGCATAAGACTATTCAATTCACAACATAACAATAGGATAAAAAATATAAACATAACAACTTCCCCAACCCTGTTCTTTAACCAGTTATTATCTTTATTTATTGGTTCAACCGTTTCTCATTAAAACAAGAGGATACCCACCCCGCATTATGGACAAAAGAGAGAGACGAAGGTAAGATCCCTACCTCAACAGGTTATGATGTCCTTCTACGAACACGACCACCACCATCACAAAGTCTTCTCCCAGAACAAATGCGTCCACCATGGATGTCGCGGCACCACCGAATCAACAACATAAGAAACTACCTCAACATAGAGATTGTAGAGGCCCAAATCCTACCATACGTGGACATTAAATTACTTTTTCGGAATACTTAATACATAACAAAAATATACACACAAGGATTTTATTAGTTTATTGTCTTTGAAAACTCGAAATATTATCTTCTAATCATGGTGAAAGATCTTCAACATATCCATTAATGATCTTACCCTTAGTTTTCTTACATAAAACCTTTCTTTAAATCCTGGGGAAGTGAAAACATATATAGGGTGAGCTCAAATGCTCAGTAAGGGTAGGCATAGAGATCATAAAACAATCCTTAGGCATTTGAATGTAAAAAAACATGAGCATAAAATCTAAACATCAAAATCTTGAGCATTGACATAAAACATGGCAGTACGTAAGGCATAGATCATGAAGAATCATTAATAATAATAAATTTGCATGGGAATAAAACATGTAATTGTTGAAACTGTTAAACACATGTTATGATTTCCATAGTAGTCAAGGCATTTCTGCCAAGACCATCTTAGTGGACAAAGTCCCTTTCTGAATCGAGTTCACTCCTCGTTTCAGTACTGTAACACTGAACCAGATTATCTTACCGTTCCTGCCATGTCTATCTCATGAGATATAAACCTTTACCCAATGCATTGAAGGGAGATACAGGTCCCACCCATCTCATAATGTAATCATTCTTCCTTGTGCCACAAAATAAACATACATCATTCAAAATAACCCAATGAATAAAATGGGTTTCATAAACATCATCCCATCATCACATAATACAAATAAAAGAAATGGATATCATTTCATAATAAGAAAATTGAAACCATGTAAAATATAGAGACATTATACTTGAAACATTCACATATGAAATAATTTAATCTTATATGGAAAATGGTTTTGATAAAACATTTGAAATAAATTTTTGAGGAAAATATCATTTCTTCTTCAAAATAATTTTTATCACAAAATTCCATACACTTTTTAAAAGAAAAGTATTTTGTTGAAAATAGTCATAAAATATTTAGGAGGAAGCATCATGAAAATATGACATTACAAAACCGTAAAAATCATTTCATGTCGTATATGTTAAAAAAACATTCTCCTCGTAATTTTGTCAGAAAAGTCAAAAAGTACCTCGTAACATAATCAAAAGAAAGATTCCTTACATACCATGTAGTAAAAGTAAAAATGGGTAAAAAGGACATTAAACATACATAAAAAACACTTTTAGAAAACATGTACATGGAAGATAACAATAACCCCAGTAAATACTTACGTATAAGCAATCTCGGATAAAAATGAGATTTGCAAAATTATCCCATACCTTAGGTCCGATATGCTTCGTACGTTTCCAAACCTCCTGTATAATTATTTATATATTGTCATTTACTTATTACATAATCATATTCACTGTTATGATATCATATATGGTTCAATTATGACTTTATATTACCCGTTCTTTTGTATGTTCCATGTTAAAGCAGCGTTTTGGGTTAAATTATTTTATTTATCATACGTGTTTGAACTTCTTTTTCATGATATTATTACTTATATACTGATTTTATTAATTCCAGAATGTAAAAAATGATTTATATATAATATATATTCAGTATATACATATTTAAATGATAGATCGATTAAATGGAAAGAAATACACCATTCACGGAGACGGTAGGCCGTACGTACGCATGGACGCAATTTTCGTTTCCTTATTGAATTGAATGAAATTAAGTAGATGAAATACATATATATACACATAAATCCAGTATCATTATTATTTAATATATTTCATTATTACTTATTATATATAATTTATAATCATTCATTAATGGTTAACATGCAGAATGAATCTCATCGCGTCGTGGACACGGTAGTCCGTACGTACGCACGAGCAATGATATCATTCCCATGATCATGGAATTGAATTGAAGTTTATATATAATATTTCAGAATCAATATCACTTTGCAATAATTATATATATCTATTTATTTACACCATTATACCCATCCAAGTAAGGTGGTGGTCGAAAACAGATTACACCACGACGTGGAGACGATATTCCGTACGTACGCACGCGCGGTGATTTCATTTTTCTTAGGATGGATCGATGGTAAAATATGGTTGTTTCATACTTATAATAACATATCATTATATTATTGATACTGATGTTATTATTTCATAATGAAACAACTAATGAAGAATAATTGGAAGAAGAAATAATATTGAAAGAATCGGTAACAGGCATTACCTCTTCTTTGAAGCGCCTCTTTGAGACCTCCTTTTAGGGAACTAAAATTGGTCTTTGAAGAATACCAGGACCTCTAGGATGTTTCTAGGGAAGTGGAGAAGAGAATTTGTCAGGGTTTTTACGAGATTGAAGGTTCAATGTGGTGTGAGGAAGAGAGGGTGGAGGTTCCCTTTTATAAGGGAGGAGAGGGGCACCTTAGGAAAAATTAAAAATATTATTTTTGTATAAAGCCATATTCGGTTTTTAATAGCTCCAAATAGATTTATTTAGAAGATAAAGTGTATATGGGTATAAATCCTCTCATCTAATAAAATTTAGACAAGTATAGGTATCTATTTTAACCTAATCATTTAGATTTAACTTTAAGTTAAATAATTTTACATTTACCGTGTCTTCTTGTTTTCTTACACTATAAGGTTTATAAACTTACAATAACAAGCCAAAAGAACCCAAATTTGTTTATAATTAATATATATAACCTTATATATGTCATTTTTCCTAAACTTAGATTTTTATGAATAAAATAACAATTAATAATATAATATTTGTTTCAAAAACTATTTTATGTCAATTTTGAAACTATTTGGTAATTGATTTTTGTGAAAAACACAACAGAATGATTAGATCTACAAAAGTTAATAAATCAATACTAACATGTCAAATTAACCTAGAAAATGAGTTTAATTCATATAAGTCTCAAATTACATTTATTTGGGCATTTATAACATCAATTATGTCAATATTTCATTAATAAGATAATTACGGCATCATCATTGTTTCAGATATAAATAAAATCATTTAACGTCTAAAAATTTTAAATAAAACACCATTATGTAGGAAATAATTTTATATTTCTAATGAATATTTATAGTCTAATTTATCTTATTTATAACCCTATATTAAAATTGATTTAGTTATTAAACATTGATTTTAACTATTTTAACCCTTATTTAAATAAATTAATAATAAATGTCTTAATGTAATCCAAGTGGGCCTAAATGGTCATATTTTAATCCTAAAGTTTTTTTTGGTCTAATTACACTTATCCAATAGAATTAGGACATGTGTTAGGGTAATAATAATATTAATTTTACCCTTAATTACCCTATTTACTTTTAACAGTGGTAAAAAAAAGTAAAATGTTACTATTCACCAAAAGTTATTTTCATCTCATTGAACCACATTTTCGTCCTTGATATTAAACGTGTGTCTCGGGTTTTCGAAATTCCACTCACAGAAGCGGTAAAATTATGTTTTATGTGAATTTTCAATTTCTCCTAAGAGGTGGGTAAAAGAGGGTGAAAAGTTCAATAAAATTTTTATATATCTAATATTATTATAAAATGACTCTAATGACATAAATTGAACTTATATAGGTATTATGTATCAATTTTGACCTAAAATAAATTTTAATAAATAAATAATTATTTAAATAAAAAGGCAGTTTTTGAATAGAAACACAGTGTTTTCACTATTCATAAAAAATTGAATGTTTTCAGAAAAATACCAAAAATTCACCCTAGGCTAATTTCGATATTATGAATTCAATAATGAAGTCCATTTTGAATGATAAAATTTATAGAATTTCAAAAAGTGGGGATTACTATTCATAATGGCTAGTTTATATAACATATCGTTGTTTAGCGAAACTCGGTATTGGGTACAACACATGCTATTGTGGAAGGTTGCACTTGCGTGTAATGCAAGACAAGTTATGGATGAATGTTATGAAATCTCCTTTTGGTTTAGCATAAAACAAAAGACATTAATGAAATTAAAAATAATATTTTTCATAAAATCTCAAGGTGTTACTTTCAACCCTCCTTAAAATTAATTTCGCCCTCAAAATTCGTCGTGGTTATAAATGGTTTACTACTTGAAATTTTATTTAATAGAAACCCACATCGTAAAAAGGAATACAAAATCTTGGATTTAAAAACTAATGTATGAAATGTAACGATTACCCATATTAACTAATCATTGTGTTTCCACATATGAGAACATAGGTGAAAATATGGATATTGAAGAGAAATCTAACTGTCATATTCTGTTGGAGAGTGGTAATGAACATGGCTATGAAAAAGACAACAATAAAAAAGTCATAAATTTGTGATGATATATGGTACCATCTGATTCATCGTATATAAGGTCACTAGGACAATATTTTTGGTTTTCAAGATCATTTCCCTAAAGTTGAGGAATTTGAATTAGAATAAATACTTCCATTATTTTGGTATAATCTCACCGTTGTTCGTGACTTGGTCAATTTACACTTCACCTCTTTATGAAATGTAGATGAATTTGTCTTTCGTGAAGTTTTAGTAAATCATGTGATAGAATGATAGTTCATTCTATCTGTCTCAAACATAAGTTAGCCAAAGTTATATACAAAATTCCAGCTATGGTGGGATTACTCATATATGGTTCCAAAATGGACATATACTTCATCTATCATCCTGTTTAATAAAAATAAACTAGTTTCTACTAACCAGGGACTTCTTTTAGGCCAGTGGTTGGAAATAAAGGCTCGTCGCACTTCGGTTGTGGGTTCGATTCCCACAGCCTTGTCCGACGTGATGGGTTGTCGCTCGTTCTTTTGGTTGTCCTTTTTTTCTAAAAATACAATAATAACATATGTCCAGCATAATCCATTCCAATAGTTAGGGTTATCCATAATATTTCAGTCCATTCTTATATTATAGTGAAAACGATTACTAGAGATTTCATATAAAAAGCATGTTAATACCATCGTTGATCCCCATATATCATAAGATATGTCTTGTTGGTCACATTCCAAACATTCGAAGGCCTTAATCATGTATTCTCTTGAAAAATGAATACCCATTGAATCTTAGTGAAAACTTGAGTGCTGTCTAAATTTAACTCTTTCCACATACCAAAACCCCAAAATTCTATATACTCAAACCATCTTATAACTATTTCCTTATATTAGTCATGATCTCATGAATACTGTCAAAATTTTCATTTTATCCTTATCCCTTCATTATGCACATATCATCTTCTTTCCAAAAATATCTCAATCACTTTCCATGGTTACATATACCATAAAATTATTGAAAACCACAATATACCAATACATAAATATTCCAATATTCCACAATACTATATACACCATTATTTTGTAACCCCATTACGTAAACACTTAATCATTCCACCACATCGTTTTAATATTCAACATCGCCAATAGTGATGGAATGTGAATTCCCTTTTTCCTTTTCCCTAAGTGGTTTCTCATGTCGATCATCATTAACCCTTGGATTAGGGAATTGATTAGCATAATTCCCCATTTCATTACACTTGACGCATTGAAGTGTTGGGGGTGCGTTCTCTGTAGTCTTTTCTTTTTTCACATCATTAGCACCCTTTTTCCATTACTTCGACACTCAACTACTCGATGACCTTATTTTCCACACATAAAACATTTTCTAGTCCCTTTAAGAATGTCTCCACCATGCTTCTTTCCACACTTTGAGCATAAGGAAACATTCATATTCTTTTCACCAATATTCTGATATTTCTCTTTGAACTCCTTCTTTCGTTTCTTGTCAAAACCATGAGATGGATACATAACACCAACTTCCATTTATACCTCGATAGCACAATGCACAATTTCTTCATAGCTACTGATGTCTCTTATAGATAATACCCTTCGAAGATTTGGTTTTAGTCCACAGAAGAATCGATAAACTTTACATTCAGGTTGGATGATAAAGCCAGATGCATACCTTGCAAGCCTTGTAATATTCGCTTCGTATATACCATTTGATTCATCATCATTTTCATTTAGATCAAGAAAATCTTTCTCCATATTTTTTCTAATAATAATAGGGAAGTACTTATTTAAAAATAAGATCTTGAATTCATCCCATTCCATGGACTCAATTTCATCTCTTGGCCTCGTATTCTTGATAATATTCCACCATTGATCAGCTTCACCTTCGAAATGATATACTACTAAGATGACATTATCATGTTCAAGACATTGAAGAACTGAAAATATCATTTCAGACGTACTTATCCATTGTTCATCAATAAGTGTATCATAAGACCAACTGAATGATGGTGGACGTTGCCTCATGAAGGACTCAATAGAATATTGTTTCCTTCTCTGCTCATTTGGAAGTCCAGAATGATTCATAGCTTGTGTAAGTATAGAAATAAGATTTTCCACTCCATATCCCATAACACTTGTTTGTTCAGGAGGACAATAATTTCATTGTCCATTACATTGATCAACACAGTTCCTTCAGGTTCCAGCCATCATCTAAAACCCAAAAAGAACAGTGTGAGAGGAAAAAATAATGCTAGGGAAAACAACATAATAAATGGGGAGTACCTTCAATATCTAAAATCATAGGTTTAATTCTAATATTGTTACCGTAATTCTAGGACTATAACCTATACTTATACATAACCATAGGGACATCCCTATACATAACATAGAAATATCTCTAGGGATCTCACTAAAGATATCGCATCCTACTTTCCAAAGGTTGACTAAACCTGTCCTCGGATACCAACATTAGAGTCCTGAATCTTGACGTACATGGACATTAAATTACTTTTTAGGAATACTTAATACATAACAAAAATAGACACACAAGGATCGTAATAGTTTACTATCTTTGGAAACTCGGAATATTATCTTTTAATCGTGGTGAAAGATCTTCAACATCTCCATTAATGATCTTCCACATTGTTTTCTTACCCAAAACCTTTCTATAAATCCTGGGAAGAGAAAACATATATAGGTTGAGCTCAAATTCTTAGTAAGGGTACGCATAGATAACTTAAAACAATCCATATAAATTTTAATTTAAAAAAACATGATCATAAAATCTAAACATCAAAATCTTAAGCAATGACATAAAACATGGTAGTACATAAGGCATAAATCATGATAAAACATTAATAATGACAAATATTCATGGGAATAAAAAATGTAATTGTGTCAACCATTAATCACATGTTATGATTTCCATAGTAGCCAAGGCATTGCTACCAAGACCATCTTAGTGTACAAAGTCCCTTTCCGGATCGAGTTCACTCATCGTTTCAGTCCTGTAACATGGAACCAGATTAACTTACCGTTCCAGCCATGTCAATCTCATGAGATATAAATCATTACCCAATGCATTGGAGGGAGATATAGTTCCCACCCATCTAATAATGAAAACATTCTTACTTGAGCCACAAAATAAACATACATCATTCATAATAACCCAACGAATAGAATGGGTTTCATAAACATCATCCCATCATCACATAATCCATATAAAATAAATGGATATAATTTCATAATAAGAAAAGTGAAACTATGTAAATAATAGACCAATTATACTTGAAACATACACATATGAAATAATTTCATCTTAGATGGAAAATGGTTTAGATAAAACAATTGAAATGAATTCTTGATGAAAATATCCTTTATTCTTTAAAATCATTTTCATTTCACAAAATGCCATACACTTTTTAAAATAAAAGTATTTTGTTGAAAATAGTCAAAAAAATATTTTGAGGGAAGCTTCATGAAAATATTGAATTATAAAACTGTAAAAATCCTTTCATGTCATATATGCTAAAAAAACATTCTCCTCGTACTTTAGTCGAAAAAGTCAAAAAGTACATCGTAATGTAAACAAAAGAAAGATTCCTTACATACCATGTAATAAAAGTAAAAATGGGTAAAAAGGACATTAAAAATACATAAAAACACTTTTAGAAACATGTACATGGAAGATAACAATAACCCCATTAAATACTTACGTATAAGCAATCTTGGATAAAAATGAGATTTGCAGAATTATCCCTTACCTTCGGTCCGATATGCATTGTACATTTCCAAAACTCCTATATAATGATTTAAATAATGTGACTGACTTATTACAGAATAATATTCATTGTTATGATATCATATATGGTTCACTTTTGACTTTATATTACCCGTTCTTTTGTAAGTTCCATGTTAAAGCAACGTTTTGGGTTAAATCGTTTTATTTATCGATTGTGTTTGAACTTGTTTTTCTAGATATTATTACTTATATCCTGATTTACATAATTCCCGAATGTAAATCATGATTTATATATAATATATATTCATTATATGCATATATATATATATGATATATCGATTAAATGGAATGAAATACACCGTTCATGCAGACGGTAGGTCGTACGTACGCATGAACGATGTTTTCGTTTCCTTATTGAATTGAATGAAATTAAGTAGATGACATACATATATATACACATAAATCCAGTAATATTATTATGTCATAATTTTCATGATTACTTATTATGTATACTTTATAATCATTCATTAATGGTTAACATGCAGAATGAATCTAATCGCGTCGTGGAGACGGTAGTTCGTACGTACGCACGAGCGATGATATCATTCCCATGATCGTAGAAATGCATTGAAGTGTTTATATAATTTTTCAGAATCAATAAAACATGGAAATAATCATATATAGTTATTTATTTACACCATTATACCCATCCAAGTAAGGTGGTGGTCAAAAACAGATTACACCACGGCGTGGAGACGGTATTCTGTACGTACGCATGCGTGGTGATTTCGTTTTTCGTAGGATGGATAGATGGTAAAATAGGGTTGTTTCATAATTATAATAAAATATCAGTATATTAGTGATAATTATGTTATTACTTCATAATTAAACAACTAAAGAAGAATAAGTGGAAGAAGAAATAATGTTGAAAGAATCGGTAACAGACATTACCTCTTCTTTGAAGCGGCTCATTGAGACCAACTTTTAGGGAACTAAAATTGTCTTTCAAGAAGACCATGAACTCTAGGTTGTTTCTAGGGAAGTGGATAAGATAATTTTGAAGGGTTTTTCTGATCATGAAGGCTCAAAGTGGTGTGAGGAAGAGAGGGAGGAGGTGCCCTTTTATAAGGGAGGATAGGGGCACCTTACAAAAAAATAAAAATATTATTTTATTATAAAGTAATATTCGGTTTTTAATAGATCCAAATTGATTTATTTCTAACCTAAGGTGGGGATGGGTCGAAACACACTCATCCAATAGAATTTATACAAGATTAGGTATCTATTTTAACTTTATCATTTAGATTTAACTTTAAGATAAATAATTTTACTTTTACTGTGTCTTCTTGTTTTCTTACACTATAAGGTTAATAAACTTACTATAACAAGCCAAACGAACCCAAAGTTGTTTATTATTAATATATATAACATTATATTTGTCATTTGGTATAACCATAGATTTATAGGAATAAAATAACAATTAATAATATAATATTTTTTTAAAACTATTTTATGTCAATTTTGACACTATTTGGTAATTGATTATTGTGAAAATCATAACAGAATTATTATTTCGAACATAGTTACTAAATAAATACTAACATGTCATATTAACCTATAAAATTAGGGGAATTCATAAAACGTCTAAAATTACTTTTATTTGAGCATTTATAACTTCAATTATGTCAATATTTCATTAATAAGATAATTATTGCATCATCTTTGTGTCATATATAAATTAGATTATTTAATGTCTAAAAATTATAAATAAAACACCATTATGTATGAAAGATTTTTATATTTCTAATGAATATTTATAGTCTAATTTATCTTTTCTATAACCCTATATCAAAAATGATTTAGTTATTAAACTTTGATTTTAACTATTTTAACCATTCTTTAAATAAATTAACAATAAATGTCCTAATCTAATCAAAGTGGGAATAAATAGTAATATTTTATTACTAAGGTTGTTTTTGGTTGAATTACACTTATCCAATATAATTAGCACGTGTGTTAGGGTAATAATAATATCAATTTTACCCTTAATTACCCTATTTACTTTTAACCATGGTAAAAAAAGTAAAAAGTTACTATTCACCAAAAATTAGTTTAATCTCATTTAACCACATTTTAGACCTTTATATTAACCGTGTCTCTCGGGTTTTTAAAATTCCACTCACAGATGCGGTGAAATTATGTTTTATGTGAATTTGGAAATTCTCCTAGGAGGTGGGTAAAAGACAGTGAAAAGTTAAATAAAATTTTTATACATCTAAAATTATTATAAAATGACTCCAATGAATTAAATTTAACTTATATAGGTATTATGAATCAATTTTTACCTAAAATAAATTTAAATAAAATAAATAATTATTTAAATAAAAATTCGCTTTCTGAATAGTAACCTAGTGTTTTCACAATTCATAAAAAATTGATAGTTTTCGGAAAAATACAAATAATTCACCGTAGGCTAATTTTGATATTCTTAATCCAAAAATGAAGTCCATTTTGAATGATAAAATTGATAAAATTTCAAAATGTGGGTATTACTATTCATAACAGCTAGGTTATATAACATATCGTTGTTTAGCGAAACACGGTATTGCGTACAACACACGCTACTGTGGAAGGTCGCGCTTGCGTGTAATGAAAGACAAGTCAGGGATGCGTGTTTCACAATATCCTTTTGGCGTATCATACAACAAAAGACATTATTGAAATTAAAAATAATATTTTTCATAAAATATCATGGTGTTACAGAGATCACATGTTGTAGCATGGAAATAAAACGGGAGAAGTAGGATCGGAAAGAGAATACATGAACAGAGGTTTAACATACCTTTTTAGAGACGTTCGTCAAAGACCGTTGTTCCCGAAAATTATTAGCAGTCTCCTCGGTTGGAAACTGCAGAGGGGAAGTCGAATAAGAGGGAACATAATAGGGTGTATGATGTTCTCATCGCTGACATGATCCCACAGTCACTGACGGATCGATGATCGGAGTCCGGATGAAGATGTTATGGAAGAAAAGAGATTTGGAGTCTCTTAGGAGAGGTTTTCTTGGAGGAAAGGGGAGGAGAGGAATGGTCAACACACGGCTTCCCACACGGCATTAAACGCGGCACACGACCGTTGACTGGTCAACACACGGTTTGAGGGTAACGCGTACGCAGGGAGGAACTACACGGCGTGTAGTATGGGCTACATAGTGTGTACTCATTTATTTATGCGGTAAGGACACGCCTTGAACACAGCACACGGCCGTTGACTGGTCAACACATGGTTTGATGGTAACGCGTAAACGGGGAGAAACTACACAGCGTGTAGTATGGGATACCCGGCGTGTAATTATTTATTTCATGTGTAAAGGACACTGATTCAACATGGGGTATACTCGGGAAGGCGGTACACTGCGCGTATTCACACTACACAGTGTGTAGTCACAAAATTCTAAAAAGTGTGGGAAAATTCCATTCTACCCTCCAGAACACTTCATGACATTCTTATCGACAAAGGAATGGGATAGAGAGGTCCGGTCCATTACATCATTGACCTCTTAAAACATTATCATCCCTGAGAATTCAAAAACCAACCCAGAGGAACCCAACAAGATACCTCTTAGGGCTCTCGTTATAACAGGAACCCAACCAACAACCCTAATCATATGTGTTAGAAATTCCTTTTCCTATGTCAAGATATTATCTTCTTTAGGGGGCACTGACTCACCTGCACGGGTTTAATCGCATCCGCATTAATGCGTCTCGATTAAGAATTGGGACATACCAATTCAATATAATAGGATTTTTCATCTTACACTACCCCCAACACCGTACAACCAACACACTGCCCGAACACATGGCTTGGGGAAATTACTTCTCCCATGTCGAGATATTATCCTCTTTAGTTGGCACTAACTCGCCTGCATGGGTTCAATCTCATACTCATTACAGTGTCTCGATTAAGGATCAGGTTTTTCCCTTTTCCCCACACGGCCGAACATGTTACACACTTCTAGAGTACAAGGAATAAAAATGTCTCACAACGGACAAGCCAAACATTCCATATATCAAAGGTATGAAGCATAACATCAAAACAAAGCTCTGAAGTACAAAGCGAAATAGTAGTCCAAACAACTCCAGGTACTGAGCGTACATCTGGGCCTCCCTCTCCCAAGTGCTCTCCTCGAGGTCACCATTCCTCCACAACACATGAACCAAGGAGATGGTTCATCCACGAAGAACCATCTCTTTACGATCCTTGATTCTTACTGGTCATTCCTAGATGGTCGTATCATCTCCCATATCTAACTCTACCCAGTGGATAACGTGAGATACTTCGTGTAAGTAACGATGAAGCTGGGAGACGTGGAAGACATCAGGAACCTTCTCCAACTGAGGTGGCAGGGCCAGCTGATATGCCACCTTGCCGACTCGCCTTAGCACCTCGAAAGGTCTGATGAACCGAGGGGAGAGCTTACTCCCCTTCCCAATCCTATGCATCCCCCGTCGAGGGGAAACCTTCAAGAACACATGATCTCCCACCATGAACTCAAAGAGCCTCCTCTTATGATTAGCATAAGACTTTTGTCGGTCATAAGTCACTTTCATCCTCTCACGCACAAACTGAACATTCTCTGTGGTGCTTTGTACTATCTTTGGCCCAAGAGGACCTGTCTCACCATCCTCTACCCATCAAATGGGTGAACAACATGGTCTTCCATACAAATCCTCAAATTGTGCCATGCCAATAGTAGAGTGGAAGCTTTTGTTGTAGGAATACTCTAATAAAGGAATGTGTCACACCCATGATCCACTGAAATCCAACTTTCATTCTCGTAGCATGTCCTCCAACATCTGGATAGTCCACTCTGTCTGCCCATCAGTCTGGGGGTGGAAAGGAGTGCTAAGGAGTATCTGGATTCCAAAAGCATGTTGTAACCCCCTCCAGACTCGTGAGGTAAACCAAGTATGCCGATCTGAAATGATAGTCTTTGGAACTCCATGAAAATGCACCACCTCATCTATGTACCTCTATACTAAGGTACTCACAGGGCCCAACTACTTAATTACTAATATGTGAGCTGATTTCGTCAGTCACTCCACCACTACCCAGATAGCATCATAACCACCCTGAGCTCTAGGTAGTCCTTTGACGATGTCCACTAAGATGTCATCCAATTTCTACTCGGGGACATCTAAAGGATGAAAAAAACCACTGGGAACACGGTGTTTATCATTTACTTTCTGACACACTGGACACTTAGCCAATGACTCTGCCACTTCCCATTTCACCCAGGGCCACCAAAATTGTTCCCTCAGGCCTTGGTACATTTTTGAAACTCCCGAGTGTACCGCCAAGGTTGAGCTATGGAACTCACCGAGAACTCCCTCACGCATCACCTCTAGAACAAACATCCTTCCATGAAAAATCATCCAATGTCGTCTGTCCTATGACCATCCTTATGGAGCGTTCCCCTGATCGATACGATCCCGTATTACTTCGGCCTCAGAATCTCCCCACTAAGACTCTTCCACCTAATTCAACAAAGGGAGTTGCACCATCATCTGAAACAAACAACCTATAACTCCCGCTACCCTTGCATCCAAGTGCAAGGCAGCCAACTCTCCCATATCTTTCCAAGCATCAGCGGATTCCCAAACCACTTCCTTATGCGACTTCCTAGTCATGGCAACATCCACAATGTTTCCCTTACCTTTAGTGTAAGATATCTCAAAGGAATAGTCTTGGAGAAACTCGACCCATCTCCACTGCTGTATGTTCAGGTTACGCTGGGAGAAGATGTAACGTAAGATCTTGTGATCTGAGAAGACCACAAAGTGCTCCCTAAAGAGGTAATGTTGCCAAAACATCAGTGTGAACCCTACTGCTCCATGCTCTAGGTTATGGGTGGCATATTTATGCTCGTGAGGGCGCAACTACCAAGACCCATAACAGATCACCCCCTTCTTCTACATCAGTACACACCCCAAACCAAGGCCTGAAGCATCATAAAACACCTTATACAACAACCCTTCCTCTGGAAACCTGAGTACTGGAGCACTGACCAACTTCTCCTTTAGGTAGTCGAAAGCTTTCTAGCACTGATTTCTCCATAGGAGGTCCTGGTTCTTCGTAGTCAATGCTGTTAATGGAGTAGAAACTCGAGAGAATTCAGAGAAGAACCTCCGATAATAACCTTCCAACCCCAGGAAACTACGAACTTCTGCCACGCTCATGGGTTCCACCCAAGAAACTATTGACTCCACCTTTAATGGGTCCACTGACAATCCATTCTGAGACACCACGTTCCCAATGAAGTGTACTTCATGCACCAAGAACTTACACTTTGACAATTTCCCATAAAGCTGGTGGTGTCGAAGGACATCCAAGATTGCCGTGATATGCTCAATGTGATCTTCCTCTGATCTTGAGTATATCAGGATGACATTGATAAATACAATGACGAACTGGTCCAGAATCTCTTGGAAGACAAAGTTCATAAGTCCCATGAACACAGATGGTGCATTCGTAACTCCAAACTGCATCACTACAAACTCAAAGACCCCATACCTGCACCTGAAAGCCATCTTCGAGATGTCAATGTCCTTTACCATTAGCTGATGATATCCAGATTATAGATCAATCATAAAAAACCAACCTGCTCCCCTCACCTCGTCTAAGAGATCATATATCCTTGGAAGGGGGTAACGGTTCTTAACTGTTACCTGATTCAACCTTCGGTAGTCTATGCATATCTTGAGACCCCCATCTTCCTTCTTCACGAACAAAACTGGAGCACCCCATGGAGACACGCTTGGTCGAACAAAACCCTTCTCCATCAGATAGTAAATATGAATCTGCAACTCCCGCAACTTCGAAGGTTCCATCCGATAAGGGGCCATCGAAATCGGATGGGCACCAGGGTATAAGTATATCCCGAACGTCATGTCAGGGGGGGGGGTTGAGCCACAACCTCCTCGGGAAAAACATCGAGGAACTCCCAAACAACCTCTGGGACATCCATCATCTCTGTATCAAATGAAACCACTGATAACTCGCATAACAAGGAAATGAGAAGCTTCACATGCCGACTTTCCACCTGATAGCTTTTCTTGCCAAAAAAGCTACACGCTGCCCAACCCCATCAGATAACATGACTCTTCTTCGGAAGCAGTCGATAGTGACACTAACAGAAAATAGCCATTCGATGCTTAGGATGACATCGTATGGCATCATCTGTAGAAAAAGAAGATCCCCACAAGATCGATGCAGTGCCAACGTCAGCTCACATCCCCGGAAAAAACAAGATATGCTGGTCTGACCTCCAACTAGTTTACTCAAAACCAGGGGTACGAAAAGTCTCTCTATGACTAGACCTAAGACATGGGCTAGACCGGATGCAACAAACGAGTGTCATGCTCTCGAATCAAACAAATAAGAAATGAGAGTCCTGAACAAACAAATCATACCTCGCACCACCACTAGTCTTTCCGAAGTAGCCAACTCTGATGTGTGCAATTGTCCACACCCAGCTTCTCTACCTATCTGATGTCGACCACCTCTCGGACCACAACCTGGTCGAGGTCCTTGATGAGCACCATGAGGTTGGCCTCTTCCTGGAATGTCTGCCCTCGGAGGAGCATGGTCCTACTACTGCTGGAAGGGCCTCGCTAGCAACTGGTGCTGCTGAGGCGGGCGCTGAACCTACCCACCTCCACCGCAATGATCTCGGGTCGGGCACTGACTCTGAATGTGCCCAAAACCTCTGAAAGAGAAAAACTTCAGACATGGGATCGTGAAAAGGGGACGAGGATGTGAATATATGAAGTGGAACTGCTGGGGCCTACTCCCTACTATCCTGAATCTGGAAGATCCTGTCGTAGGAGACCTGCTGCTGACTGCCTTCCCCTTCGACGAACCCAACTGGATCCCCTCCTGTGGTGCACCTCCCTGTGAGTGCATCCTCTCTACAACCTCTGCCTTCATCTGTACTAACAAGTACGTCAGAAGGGTGAAGGGGTTGACAGCACACTGAATCGAAGGACGAAGCGCCTCCTCCAAACGTCTCTCCCGTGACTCCTCATCTGGAAAGATATCTGGAGCAAAGCGTAAGAGACCTTTAAACATGATCCCCAACTCTCATACTAACATACTCCCCTACTGGAGGGAGAGTAACTACTGCCACTTCACTATATTGATCAGGGAAGAAAGGAATTCCTCTCAGAACTCCATCTCAATGTCAGCCCATAGAACCTCTGTCTCTGACCTCTCCTCGAGGTAGAGCGTCCACAACTGACTTGCCGCACCTCTCAGCTGACTGACTGATAGTGGAACCCAGTACTCCCTTAGAGCACAGATCAATGTAAAAGTGATCCCTAGATCCTCAAGACACCCCTCTATCTCCACATCTGAGTACTACCCTCGTACTTCTTGAGGGTTGGTCGCTGGAAAGAACGAAGCGTCTTCTGCCACTGGCCATCTTCCTCCCCTCGGTCAATCCTCAACTGATCAACCACCTGAATCTGCTGGCCCTCGACTGTCTGAGTCACTCGGGGACGTCGTCTAGGCGCCATAGTTGTACAGTAAACAAATATTTCCTAAGCCCAAGTTGCAGGGAAATTTATCAAGGTTTTATTTTATCACTTTATTTCAATTTCTTTCCTAGAACACCCAAATCAAGTAAAACACAAAAATGATGATGCATGTACCTTTCCGAGGGTCTCTACCCTGCAATCAATGTAGTCTCACTTGGTCGTTCGGTAGGCTCAGAGTCCTTGAATCAGATCATGTGGGGCCCTAAAATCTCGTGTCCTAGCCGGTCTTCCCTGGCCTATGTCACGCACCAAGATCACTCAAAATTGTTGCCCTACCATCCCATGGAATCCTCACTATGCCTAACTTCAGACTCCATCCTATCTCTCAACCATCACCTCTGATACCATTCTATCATGACCCCCTCCCACCAAATATACCCCTCATGAGCTGGAAATGGTGAAAGGGAGATAATGACCCTTGAGTCCCACCTCCAATAGGCCCAGGAGTGGCGACTAGCACCAAGGGTGACAGTTTTCACTAATATGGGAGGCATTAACCATTTTATTATTTATGATCGGGAAATAGGATGAGTCCAACACAAAAAGAAAATGGAAAATGTAAATGAAAATAAACCCAAACCAATCCCACATGCATGTTTAAACAATTATGAAATAAAGTAAAAGTACAAGAAAGATCAATGTAAAATACCAAAAGAAACAAGAGTACAACAAACTACAACAACTCCAACTTTCCCAACTAGTATGGCCCCGCACGGCCCGGGTAGTCGTCCTGGAATCCTGAATGTATATGTAGGGTGAGCATAAAAGTATACTCAGTAGGAAAACCTAATGCTCTAGTGCACAGGTGGGGAGACATCCTAATGTCCTGTGAGAACAACAGAAGAAACCAAAACTAGCAAGAAAATCTATCCACTCAACCTCACCAGGCATGCTCACCAAAAAATCAAAACAACAGGTAGTAGTATATAAGAAAAAGAGTATTGGGTACCCCTAAACATTTCCCACTAATTAGATTCTCTTCCTAACGGAGAACTTCTTGATGCTACCACACTCTTCCTGCCAGCACATACATGGGACTCATGGACCACATATCCCGCTCGCACACACCTGGGCCTCAACCACGTATCTGGACCGCACACACCTAGGCCTCAACCACATATCCCACCCGCACACACCTGGGCCTCACAAAGCACAATCACATCCCCACCCAAACACCCATGGGCCTCATCCCGAAGATTCATGGGAACAGTAAACCTGCCCGAAGAGTCTTGGTCCAAAACCACCCCAATAGAATCCTACCCGAAGAGTCTTGGGTGTATGGTCGCCTCAAGCTATAACAGCCTATGGAAGGAGGAGCAGGATGTAGCTAGTAACTATGGGGAAGACACCCTCTCCCATGAAATGGGAGTGTTCGGAACTAAGTACTCAACAAGGGTGGGGTGCGACAAAACACAAAGAGACAGATATACAAATATATTCCAAACACACAACCTTTTCTATGGATTCTATACAGAGAAACTGAGCACGTTCCTCGGCACTGCCACTAAATATCATGCATACAACAAACAACCCCAACCCCATTTAGGATTTCATGTTTCAACATAATTAGTTTGTTAGTTCCTTAACTACTGGGAAAGTAACCACAACCAACCATATCAATCATTCGTAAAACATATCCCTTCCAACTACAAAGCAAGTTAGATAAAATACAAGAAAAACAAAACCAACCTTTTTCTCATCAATAAAACCCCATTGATTGTTTCCGCATTTAATTCATTATCATTCCCCACAGTTTATTTTTCTACATTCCACTTTCTTTTAACATCACAACCCATTACTGTAGCCCTGCTGCCATTATAACCACATCTCCACAACTACATCACAAAAAAGGCTTATGCCACATCATCACCCCTTTAATACCATTTACCACAACCCATCTTCCCATCCTATTCGTAATAACCCAGGATTCACCCTCCCTCTTTCTCACACCATGTAACCAAGCCAAAACCCACATGTTCATTATTCCATTTTGTTCAACCGGGGTGATCACACAGCAGTTCCATATTTTAATCAGCCAACATTACGTGATTAACCAAATTCCAAATTCCACAATGTTCCATCCAAAAAACATTCTTGAAAGATAGGGAAACATTTAATTGTGCAAGAAAAGGCCCCCAATGACCGTGATTTTCAGTACGTATAAGCCTATTAAATTCCCAACATAACAATAGGATGAATAAAGGTAAACATAACAACTTCCCCATCCCTGTTCATTAACATGTTATTATCTTTATTTATTGGTTCTACCATTTCTAACGAAATCAATAGAATACCCACGCATCATGATGCACAAAAGGGAGAGAAAAAGGAAAGATCACTACCTCAACAGGTTTCAATGTCCTTCTTTGAACACGACCACCACGATCACAAGGCTTCTCCCAGAATGACTGCACATAGCAAGGACATCATCGAACCACCGAATCAACAAAACAAGAATCTCCTTCCACACAAAGATCACATGTCGTATCATGGAAAGAAAACATGAGAAGTAGGATTAGAAAAAGAATACAATAACATAGGTATAACAAACCTCTTTAGAGTCGTTTGTCAAAGACCGTCATTCCCATCAATTATCAGCAGTATCCTCGGTTGGAAACTATAGATGTGAAGTTGAAGAAGAGGCAATAGAATAGGGTGTACGATGTTCTCCTCGCTGACACGATGCCGCAGTCACTGACGGATCGACGATCGGAGTCCGGATGAAGAAGTTATGGAAGAAAGGAGCATTGGAGTCTCTCTCGAGAGCTCTTCTCGGAGGAAAGCGGTGAGAGGAATGGTATGATAAGGAGGATAGGCCTCCTCCTTATATAGGTGAAAAAAATAAAGTACACGGTATGTACTTCCTAGTACACGGGGTACTCGGCCATTCCAAATGGTCGCCATGTGGCTTCCAACACGGCATTAAAAGCGGCACACTGACGTTGACTGGTCAACACAAAGTTTGAGGGTATCACATACGCAGGGAGGAACTACACGACATGTAGTATGGGATACACGACACGTACTAATTTATTTCACATGGCATGGACACACCTTCAACACGGCACATGGCCGTTGACTGGTCGACACACAGTTTGAGGGTAACATGTACGTGGGGATAAACTACATGGCGTGTAGTATGGGCTACACGGAGTGCAATTATTTATTTCACATGGCAAGGACACGACTTGAACACAGGGTATACTCAGCAAGCTGGTACATGTCGTGTACTCAGACTACACAGTGTGTAGTCACAAAATTCTAAAAAGTGTGGGAAATGTCCATTATACCCTCCAGAACACTTCATGACCTTCTTTTCGACAAAGGAATGGGCCGGAGAGGTCCAACCCATTACAACTCTCATCTATGATGCTTTCACATAGCGCATCGTGGAAATAACTGTATAGATAATGGTTTACCATGTCTTCTGAACACAACAGGTTGAGTTATATCTTCTATAAAAAAGATTTAAACCTTTGGAAGAGGTGTTGGGTGGGGTACCTTATTTTTTTTTAAATTTTATACACTAAAGGAATGTAAAATATCATTGTTAATAATTTAATTGAGAATGTTTCAAATCAGGACCTGAAGGAATCATCACAATATTGGAACATGATGTCTCCTTTTCCATAGCTAAATTTATGAGTTCGTGAAGAGGAGTGAAAGGTTTTATTTGGAAATTTTTAGTTAACCTGTTATTTTATTGTTATTATTATTCAATAGAATAATCATTATTATAAATTTTAGGGAATTAGATACTCTCTTTATGGTGGGATACCATTATAGATTGATCTTTCAATTATAGGTAAATCCTATGATTCAATAAATTGTATATTGTTCCTTTTCCTTGGATAATATATCTGATGGGGGGATTTTATAATTTTTTGTGGGATGTGAACCTAGGGACCACAGAGTTATTTCCTGACATGTTGTGATCATTCTAGTGGCTCAGTATGAGATGAGACATTTATGATGTTTTTATTATTGACATACGTTTTAAAAAGTAATGTCTAAAAAAGAGTTATCATTAGGTTTAATTTAGCCACTTCTAGTGGTTAAATGGAAGTGGGATAATATTTCTTTGGAATTAATGTTTGTGCTTTCTCATTACCCATGTTAGAGAAATATTACATGGTTGGTGATCAATCAGCTGACCAAAACAGATCAACATAAACCCATTTATGAAAAAATCAAGGATGAGGAGTTAAGAAATCTCTATGAAAACGTGATTCTTCATTTTTAAAGAGTTCAATCTACAATAGTCACTGATAGAGATCCCCCCTTTACCTATATACTTTGTAAATGACTCCAAGAGAAAGAGATGATGTGTTTTTTTTGTTATAGAAAACCATAGATAAATGGATGTCCAAACTGATGGGGATTAACAGATTCCTCAGGACATGCTTCATGTCTGCATCCTTGATTTTTGTTCAGTATGGGATGACCATTTTGGGATAGTTGAGTTCAATTATAACAATAGTTACTAGTATATGATTAGAATGGATAATTTTGAGGTGTGTACTATAGGCCATGTGAATATCTATTTTTTTGTTTGGATATTGGTGAATTTTCTATGGTTAAACCTAGCATTCTTAGTGAGATGACAGTAATTATTCACTTGATTTTTGAAATAATTTTTTTTGTTGAAGTGTCAGTATATGTCATCTGTTGATAAAAAATGCTGACCATTGCAGTTATTTGGTTTGGAAAATATGTTCTTGATAGTTTCAACTTGGTTAGGTCACCAATGTCTTGGGAGGCATGGGAAACAACCTCCTTGTTTTATAGGTCATTATAAGGTTATTGAGTTTGTATGGATAGTGTCTTACAATTTTTTACTTCCACCATTGTTGATATCGATATATAATGTGTTCCATGTATCATAGATTTAGAATTACCTTCCTTAACCATCTCTTGTATTGAGATATGAGTATCTTGATATTAATCCCAATTTATTAAATTTTGTTCATCTGGTCAGGACTGTTGATTTTGAGACAATGGTACCTTTTGGGTGGATGACACCCTTGGTCTATATTCTATCATTTCCTAGTTCAGATTCTCAAGAACAAGGGATTAAGAGGCATTGATGAAGAATAAGTGGTCAAATCTCTTTTATAATGATGCTCGTTGATCAGATTATAGAGGGTAAAATGTTTTTATGTTGGGGTGGTTGTTATATCTCATTAATTGGTTTCTGTTACTCCTCAAAACTAGTTTTGATCATTCTTTGGTTGGGTCTTGTTTTTATGAGTTTTCAGTGAAATTGTGAAAATTTTAGGATCCCTTGGGGATTTCCACGGTTAGAACATGGTTTGGGAAAAACATTTGGTTTGGACTAAAAAAACAAGAACCCTTTTATGATGTTTAATAAGGGGGTGATGTATTTTTTTCAAACTGTAAAACTATACCCTCTAAACCATGCAACCATTTGTAATGAGAATTTACTTGTTTGTTGAATAGATAAACAATCCATGTTCGGACCAAGAATATACCATGCACACAAATGTTTTTTCCCACATTATTATGGCACACAATTTATCTAAACATGTATCCATTCCTAGAAAAAACATGAACCAATAATTTTATTAATCAAAAAATTTATTTTAAAATCTCAAATCCCCATTAAATATACATGACACCAAATATATTATATAATTTTATTTTCTCAACAATTGAGTCTCCCAAAAAGCGATTTTATCTCTTCTAAGCTCATATACAAGAAAATCATACTATTAGTGGATGATTTGATCCCTCTCTCGTATGTGGATCACCTCTCTAATAATCAATTCTAATATATATTTCCTTCAGCAATATTTTTTGGTTGATCATCATGTATTTGATTAATATAATGATTTTTTTGAAAGGTTATTGATTATAATATGATTTTTATATCTTAATTGACTTCAATATATAATGGAATTATTTTTTTGGGTGTTGATCTTTTGATTTCCATGATTTAAGGTAGGTGGTTACGTTCGAGAGATTCCATGTAATTGAAACCTTGGTTCTCAATTTTTTTATGAAATGGATTTCAATTGATTTAAAAACATTTAATTGATGTGATTTGATTATGAAATTTTATATGAAATGGATTTTGTTAAAACCATAAATTCTAGTGGAATTGGAATTTTGGGGTGAATTTTTCAGATAATGGAATTGATGAATTTATTGGGAATTGCCTTGAGAAAATTGGATAAAATTGAAATAATGAATACTATAATGTTTTATTGAATGAAAAGGAATGAAATGATGAAAAACATGTTTTGTTGGAGGTTTATTTGGCATATTGACACTTAAATTTGTTGAATTGATTTATAATTAAAGATTTATTTGAAATGATATGATTTGACCTATTCTATTTATTGATTGAAAGCATGTGATCCTAGGATGTTAGTAAGTTATTTGGTACTATAATACTATTATATTCACCCAAAAGAAATGAATTAATGATGATAATACTAAAAAACTTAGTTCTTCATGATTTTCTGAGGTGGGATGTTGATTAGTCCTATTCGGCCTGATCCAGATGGACATTTTCACACAAACATATCCATGATCACTGATTTAGGAAGTGTGAGTATCCTATATAAAGAAACTAATGTACTTTATGAAACATTACAATGTTACTTGTTGTGTATACCTTGGTATATATTCCATTGAATATAAAACAACATTATTCGTGAAAATGATATATATATATATATTGTTTTATATAAATTTTTTATTTAATACATGATTGAACTATTTTCAGTCTCTTGAAATGCAAACATGTTTTGTTTTCAATATGAATATTATATGTCACACAATGGAATATTTTATTTTAAATTGAATGAATGACTTGGTTTACTATTATAGGATATAATATGGAAAACATGGTGAGATCTTAATAGGATTTATAGTTCACACCCAACCATTTCAATTTTGTATTTGTTGACATTCTCAATGCAAGTCTGAGAAAAGTGAATGCCCAATTTTTAGGTGGAGGATGTTCATAAGTCTATGGTCTTGGTGTGATGGACATGATTAGTTAAGATGTTATACATGTGTTGTATGGGATTTTTTAGTTTTAGTTTTATAGATGCTTACAACAATGATGATTTACTTCTTTGTGTGTTCTTAAACTTATTTGGTTTCTGGTACTTTCACCCCTTTATGTGTTGAGCATACTTGTAATCTTTTATCATACATTGTTTACTAGAAAATTCATTACGTACAATATCATTTATGATTCCATATACTAATATCCATCCTTATGGAGATTGGGAATTTCTATAATGCCATTTTAGATTCAGATCATTTTTCAGGGTACTAGGGTATCCAATATGGTACATGACATGGAATTTATGGAATACATGAAAAATGAACTGCATGTCTCCCTTGAAGTGGTACACCGCACATACGAATGAACACCGTTATCATTTATTATAGGATAGAAAGTGGATTAATTATTTCATACCATTAACATAAAAAATATTATGTACAATAATTATACTAATAATATAGTTTCACTATTCTTATATATGATTTTTTGAATGTTGAAGATGTAATAAACATACAAGGATTTGGTGAAGATGAGTAGCCCTCCATTGAAAATCCTCTTTTGGATTACACCATCATACTTCAAAGGATGGTATTATTTGAATAATAGAATCTATTATAAGTGTTGAGTGAATTTATGAATTTATTTTGGTTGGTATTGGATGAAAAATGGAACAATGTTAGTAAATAAGTGATGGAAGAGGGATCCATTTTTATAAGAAAGGTGGGAATATTTCTTGTAAATACATAAAATATGATAATATAATAATTTCATATTCAAGTAAATGTGAAAAAAGTTAAACTGATATTTATTTATAAGGTATGTTAATGTCCTAATATATTAAGCTAATCTTACTTATACAAGGATACATGATATTTTTTACCATATCTTTAAATTTACCTTTGTCGTTAACCATATATAACTTTATCCATGGTGACTAATTTTTACCATAGTTTATATTCATTATGAAAAAAATGATTATGTCCTCATCAATCTTTTTTTAAAATATTCCATTAATTTATGGAAGTTTTTTTATAAAATAAATTTTTTATAATTTTCATCTATTTGTTTTTATATTATCACAAATAAAAAATAATATAATTTAGATAAATTCATTTCTAAGTGTAACACTAAATTTAATCCAATTCATTGATATGCAGAAACCAATAAATGAATTACATCTTGTATAACTGAATATATTATCTAAAATTTTAATTATATTAATTCATTAATAATTAATATTTATATTTATTAATATTCAACGACAATGTGTGAATAACATTAATTGTTTAGAAAAATAACTCTTTTTACATTCAAATAATTTTATTTTCATTTATATCCAATTGGTAATCAAGATATTTATCTTATACATCTGAAAAAAATATTTTTATATTTACAATTATATTATTAATTTCACATGTAATACATATATTAAACATACATTTCTCATAAAATAATTATCTCAAAATAACTTGTTAGGATCATTCATATTTCCTTGGTGAAATTTAAATTAATCATATAAAATATATTTCATTTAAATATAATATAATGTGATTAATTTTATTATTTTTTATAGTTGTTCAAAAAAGTAATTTTTTTGTTTATAACACCCCATTATATTAAAATAACATTATTTTCGATAACGTATATGACACACATCACCAAACATAATTGAACCATAAAATATTTTTATAAAAATTAAAATGAGATAACCATGTAATTAAACTAGAGGTTAGGAATAGGGGTAGCATAATTAATAAATATTTATAAATTCAGTACTAAATATTAAATTTATTTAAATTCTTAGGAAATAAACAGTCAATTATTAGAAAATTCCTTTAACGATTCAAAAATATGTTTTCTTCAAAAATGATTTTCAATTCATTTGTGAACAAATATTATAATTAATTTTTTCTAATTTCAGAAACAATATTTCATAGACATTAAGTAAATTTTTGAAATAAGTGTACAAAATTATCTTAGGGTGAAATTTAAGTATTTTTTAGAAAAGGGTGATTTTTTAGTACATAGTGCAAATATAAGTTTTTTGTAAAATTTTCATTTCCTTAAATATAATTTAAACATTTTCATTTTAAGTTTATAACAAAATAAATTGAGTATAATTTAGTAATATATTCTATTTAATTAAATTTAAATCATAATAAGACTTAATTTTTGAATAAGTTCATTTTAATGCTTACAAACAGTTTTTCAAAACAAATTTTTTTCATAATTTTTTTCATTTTTATCATAAATTAATTTCTTCCACTTATATAAATACACTCTTAAAAATTGGATAAAATATTTAAAATCAAGGGGTAAATTTTTTAAAATTGTCCCCTTTTAGTTTTGGTCATTATGAGAAGCATCCAGACTAAATATTTGTCAACATTTTATGGGTAAATGAAGAAATAGTGGTTAAAAAAATGTGACAAGAACTAAAAAATATCCCTAAAATTTTTATTTATTTTCTTATAAAAATGTGATTATACCATTATCATTAGTGTCTCAAAAATTGGGAAATTTATTTCAACCTTCCTTTTATTATGATGTTAATATATTTTTATGTAATTATTTTAATCAAAATTTCACTCTATTTAAAAATGTCAAAAAAATATTATCATAGAGATAAAAAGATGTTTTCATTGGTTATAAATTTTTATTCTATAGAAAAATTAATTATCATTACTATACTTTATTATTAGTATTAGTTATTTTTTACATCAAAATTTTGTTGGACGCACGTTCTTGTGAAATTCAATATGTGAACCAAAATTTGAAAAAAATTATGTGTTTGAGAATATATTAGTATTTATACCAAAGGGAGAGGATTGGATTTAAATGTGTCACGACCGAAATCATCGTCTGTTAGGCCCAAAAATATCATGTTGTGACTCTAGATTTCTCGTGGGGGTCAGTGGAAGTTGTAAAGGGACCATGACAAAGGGTCGGGACCACAACCCGACACTGAACGAGAACATGGATGCGAGGTTGTAACCCATTTGGTATGGAGTAGAGGATTCTCCAATGAACCTGAAATCTCAACCTATGCACACCCATGCACATAGACAAACCAACACATTATAATTCCCACATATCCCATATTAGGCACCCAAGGTGTAGACCACCACTATATCAAGCACTTACAATGATCACCTATTCCTGGGACCTACATGGGAAACCTCCTTCGACCATGGTCCCCTACATTCTTGTAATTATGTCCTATGGACACCTAATTTGGACAACTGGATAATTGGATGAATACCCCAAGATCTGTCCATGCAACCCTAAACCCAAGTCTCCAAAAAGTATCCATGTAACTATGTAAAACCCAAGAGAATTGGAAATTAAGGGGTATATGTAAGATAAAATTCCCTTTATTCACTAAAACATTAGACACATGAATGAGGAATTGTTCTCCCCTATGGAGTAACCACACATGAATTTCCTCTTTCCATAATAAGGGAACCATGAGAGACCCCTCCAGGGACTCTAGAAAAAACCATGGGTGCCTAGGATAGGGCCTCACCCATGTTGTGTTTCCATGGTTATAAATGTACAAAGGAATACCAAGATCATGTTGGCATATCCCCCATGGGGTAATAATTTCTAGTTCCTCCCATGTCCAGTGTGAGTCATCTATGCACACTATGTCAGGACCTATGGGAGACCCTCTTTAATTCCCCTTCCATGTCACCAATGGTTAGATCATCTCCCTTAGGATCCATCATATGATGGGAAATAATTTAAAACTTCCCCTAAGTCCTTTAGACTTTCCAGACCATGGGAAATGGGAGGAGAATGTGTCTGCCATTTAAATTTGTATTCCTACTATAAGAGGTTTCCCGCACTTATCCTACGAGATGGTAAGGATCCTATGTGTTCATGTTGATTTTTATTACCATGGTCATTAGGACCATGAATTTTGGGATAGTGTCATGGAGTTCCCAGTCTTGGATATAAGGATAAATAAAATTTAATTCCCTTTTCATATCTAATACATGATACCTCCAGTTCCTATTGGGGAGTTTTAGGATTAGGGTTTCTGTTCCATTTAACAATGAATTAGATTCTCCACTCCTACTACGAGACAAATTTTACGGAATACCTCATGGGGTAATCCCCAAGGCTTTCTAGAAGGACCAATCGTGGTTCCTTCCATCCTTATTCTGCATACCCTGTACTGATTTCTTGGTAAATTAAAGAGCATAATGTGTTATAACCTCAACCTCTTCCATCAGCGGAGGAGGAGAGTTGTTTAGTTTTCCAGATCATCCACTTCTCTTATGTCCCACATTCAATAATGACTCATCCTGACTCATGTTTACTAAAATGATTACAACAATCATGGAATCCACACCATCATATGCATGATTAAGTAGGGGGTCTTCCTTTGAATTTTCATCTCTACCTACTTCAATGTTCCTCCACATGTGTGGGTACTCAAGGCCATATATCCAATCGTAGGTAAATGCAGATTGAGTAAATTTTCATATCATCTATTTTCTCTTTTTTTCAATCATATTGTTACTCACATGGTCTAGGAGGTTAATGATGGGCCTGACATTCAGATGATCTAATGAAAATTTTTGGCCTCATTACATGTGTAATCCCCAACCAAATTAACGGTATCCTATATTGTGTAATCACCATCCATTCACTAATGTGGGAATAATCATTGGGAGTAACCCCCCTTCCATGATAATCCACAGGCATCATTCTCAGGAGTAACACCAATAAATACATCTATTAACATGGTCATCTATCTCAGAAGTATGCCCCAATCAAAATCTCCATTCACCAAGGAATCATTTTTCATGTTAATCCCAAACCTAATCCTCTCAAAGGGCCCTACTCCCTTGCAAGACAAAAAATTTTGAGGGCTGCCATAAGAATGATTTGGTGAAGTAAAATTATACATGATTTGATTCTCAACATAATAAGATACATAAAAAGACTCTATAAAGAAAAAACCAATGACCCAATTCTGCCATATTCTCTCTTGGCTGCATTCCTAGTAGGCATTAATTAAACTCAGAAACTCATGCCACTTATAGTTCCCCTGGGCCACACTCTCAAATCTCTTATACCAAACATTAATTGTCCACCATATTCTTATAAATTATTACCACAATATGATCAACTGCATGGTTTGTTCCAAATCACATGACCTTTGAATGTATGATATTCTCTACTAAGTTTCACCAAACTATGTGGGTTCTGATTCCTTTATGGATGATATGTAGGAACCCATCACACGGGTTCAATGAAAAAATTAAATCATCACTCATCTCCCTATATGATGATGTACTCCAGACTACCCCACTATGTTTCCATAAAACTATAATCATCATAATGAAAACTAAATAAAATATAATTAGTAACTAAAAGGATAACATTATCAGAGAACCTCAAATATATAAAAATATATACATTGATGAAGAACCGTGGATACATTAAAATGATTCTATATTTCATTCATGCTAATAGATTATTTTTATTTCATGGGGAAATATGTCATACTAAAGAATTAATAAAGGATTCATGAACATATCGTAATTTTTTATGAGAGTCCCGGTGTAGGAAAAAATTCCCCCCAAAAGTGTGTGATGAGCCTGAACTCCCATCATCCTGATGAATATGAGTTATTAAGTATTATTGTCTCAATTTATCAATGATCAAAAGGAATTAAAAATTAGGTCCCCCTGAATAAAAAGTCATTGGGTTATTTCGGATCTATGAAAATCCACATTAGAAACCATTCAGAAATAGTGAACCTGACATGAACGATTGCTCAAAACTCATACCTAAGCAATCGAAAATATGAAAAAAAATGAATATCTATAGGGATGAAAAAATGGTGAACCAAATATGAATAATTATTAAAAATGTTAATATCCCCCACCTATCATACCTCTTTCAAATTTGTAAATGAATGTGGTCCAAACAATAAAATCAATTATGAAATTGTTCATTTAAATGATATGATACTTGGATAATGTTTTCTTGTTTGTTTTTTTCAAATACTGATGAAAATTTTCTCAAAATCCTCTCGATCCAATGGAAACCTTCCAGCTATCACAGATATATGGCCCAACTATTTCTCATATTGAGTCTTCATTCAAGGAAAGGAAGCCATCACCAACCCAGTATCTTCAATGCTGGGTACCTAATGCACTATTTTAAGTGTACCATCAATATGGAACCATGTGGACCCTGGAGGCTTCCAAACAAGCCCTATAGCTTTCTGAACCCAATCACTCATACAGTCAGTGATGACCAGTGATCCAAAAAAGACGACACCAACTTCCATATTCAACCATTTCGAGAGATTGTCCACAGAATGTGAAAAACAATCCCTCAAATATCTTAGTTAGGTTGATTACGGGGCATCATGAATCATCATCCATAATAAAGAGGGGTCCTATTCAGGGGATCTTTCAAAAAATCTCCACCACCAACATTGTACGGTATTAATCCCTTTACATGATTAGGGTGCCATCCTCGGTTGACTTTCACATGTAATCTAGATCCATGATTGAATAAAGTCCCCCTGGGGGAAGTGACCAATCAATAAGGTGTAGGGGCACACCCCCTACCCTCCAGCAATCACACTGATCCAGTTTGATGTCCAACTATGAGCAGTCACATACACCTGCTTTCATTAATTCATCCTACCAACAACCTTGTCGGGAAGCATTCAAGGAACCCCACAATTGAAATCATGAAAAATACCTAAATAAGGAACATATATGTAGCCATATTTACATATCCATACTATAGAATCATATTGAAGTACCCAAATAACCTCACCCACCATGTGTGGAATCCATTCAAAAGTAGGTGCACACACCTTCCTGTATTCATCATGGCTACCAAAAGATTTATCTAGAAGAACTTAGATATGTTATTCAGAATGTGATAGAAATGATTGGAGGGAACACCCAACTATCAACCCCCACACAAGGTTAATTTTTTTATCCACTGATAGGAATAGAAGGATTGAATCTAGCATATTCACATTCACTAGATACAGAACGGGAATATATCCTCATTGCAATCAATAAAGTCACCATGAATATCCTAGAAATGGTAAAAGGGAAATGAAAATCCTTTTCCACATACTACATTCAATTTTTGGACATCAATACAGTTACAATAGTAGTTCCAATGAGATATAAACCCATAGTCATCCTAAAAAATGGGGTAGCTCATCAGCATGTCTCCACAGAACAGACACACATCTCATCTCACGTTCAGTAGGGTCATCATGTAAACTCTTTTGTTATATATATACAAAACTTTTTATAACATACAATCATTCATATAATAGGTTATCGGCCTATCAAAATTTCTATTCCATGGTATTAATAATCCCTTACGAATGAAATCTGCATCCCCCGACAAGTGATACATAGTCGCTCGTATAAAGGCATCAAAGAAGAATACTCACCAAAGATGAAAAAAAGATAAAGAGTTTATCAATGATCATAATAAACATAATTGTAGTGTTTGTGAATCCCTCAAATGATTTTTTGGTAGATCATGATCCTACTCCCATATTACTATATTACGAGAGCAGTATCAGTAATCCCAAAGGTCCTCACCAAAAACTTCCCCATGCTGGATTATTTTCATTACAACAATCTGAATGATCATGAGAGCCTATATCCTCATGAAAGAAAAAAAATCACAATATGTGGCCAAATTATCATGAAAGATTTGGGTTTTTACCTTTATGTAATCCACTAGGGTGTCCTACTCGTGTTGGTGATTGCTGTGAAATTTTTCTCTACCATTTCATTTCATGTTGTCAAGAAAATACTTCAATTTTCAATATAGTAAAGGTAATCCCCACATAAAATGAGGAAAATGAAAAGGAAATACTATTCATGTATTATTCATTTTCATTAGAAGGTGAAAACCATTCTCATTTTAAAAACTACTCTAGATGATGATCATTCTCTGAAACGCATTTAGAACACCTGCTTTCCCCAATAATAGAGGTAATCCCATCCAATCTCACCACATATGATAAGGTGGTTGTGAAACATCCACTCTAGTCAGACTAGGTAGAGGAAACAAATGAAAACTGTGATGGATATCTGCTAAATATGAGGAAACAATAGGCTAATGATGACATACTGGCCACAATACATCTTTTATCTATCCCTTGATATGAAATTACAAATGAGTTTTCGGATGATTGTTGGAATGAAATCCACCTTGATATATGGAAAAATTTTCATAATGTGAGAGATAAAGTATTAAACAATGTTGAATTTCCAATTCATGTCAATGTAGTAGAATCGTTGAAATGAAAAATTTACTTGGAGGCTCTCCTGGATGGATGAAGCCCAAAGAAATCGGAATAACCCTAAAACAAGAATTTATAAACACGTTAAAAATCATTCATCGACATATCTATGATTCTCCATCTGGTGTTAATAGTTGTGGATAGGGTGAAAATCGATCATTAAATTTCACCACACTCCCTAAATTGAAAATACTATCAATGGTTGTATCATGAATCTTCATATCCTTCAGTCCAATATAGGAAATGGACCCCATCTACAACAGAATATTTTCTCAAAAAAATAATCCCCACCATCTCTCAATGATATCGAGCCAGACAGTAGTAGGATATTGAATTACTATTTCATAAAGAATTTGAAAATAGTGTGCAAGACACCCATTAATGAAAATTCAACTATTATATAGAAAATATGATAGAAATAGAACAATAGTCATCGAAAATGGGTGGATAAGGTGAAAAATTAATGATGCACCCAACCCATTATTGTATAAAGATCTATAAAAATAGAAAGGTATTCATAACAATAGAATCTATGGTAGATCATATGAAACCCCACCATACAGGGTTGTAATTTTTTATTGGAACCATTGATGACAAAAAACCAAACCCATAGAGTGGCTAAAGTTGAACGAGAATATCCCCATCCGTTATGTTTGGGGAATTTTCCACCTCAACAACCTCCTCCTCAGTATATATCAGTATTTTACCAATTACAGGAAGATCGATAGAGTGAATCATCATAGTTTTTCCCCTCCTGTAATCACGTGTCATCATTAAGTATATGTATGTCTTAACTATCGAGAGAGTCACTTTTGGTCACTATCTACCAAAAAGCTCCTCTAAAATTAGAAAAGGAGAGGAAAAGGAATCATGGAGGGTAGAGATGCAGAAAATATCACAAAAAATGGTAGAATTCATTTAATTAATTACACATGAGTGAATTTCATTAATACTACCCTTAGGAATCCTATATAACATTGGACCAATTTAGAGGATGAGTTATATGTGGATGTCCCAACTTCTAATTTGGTCCACATCGAAATAATTGAAAGAATAGTCCACACCTAGAACCAATTATTTTCATGAAATATGAAATTTCTTTAAATAATACATTATTACCTCCTTGAAAGGCATCCAACACCGATAATGGTAAGGGTTAAATTATGCCTCACCTTTCTCTTAAGGAGTTTTGTCCCCTATCACGTGATAAAATTCATTCACAATAAGGGGATGAAATGAACTAATTGAGGAGATATAATTCATTGATACTTCAAGGAATCCTTACTAGCAGATATGGTTTTCATGAAGACCCTGATTCACACTTCCAACATGCGTGCCTAAATAAAGGGTGTTTGTTACTACAACTGAAGTAGATCTGGAACATATGATCAATTTGGGATATGAACCAAAGGTATACCTGGATCCCAAATTAGTTGTTAATATGTTTACCCAGATTGGTGTGAATCTAGAAAAAGGCTAGGCATATCCTTATATACCTATACTTATGGACATCCCATGTAAGTAACAACATTACAACCACACATGGGCCTACTAGTAGTTAAACCTCCTCAAGATCTGGCCAAACCCTACATTTCTACAGGCTAATAAAATATATTCATTCAGTCATGGATTGATTAGAATTCATGGAGGAATGAAGTGAATAAATAAAAATTGAAAATAATCCTTACACCAAATGAATATATTTGACTCTTCCCCCACTAAACATTGGAATCCATAATTTCCCAATTTTAAAATCTTGGGGGACCCAGACAAAAATTTGATGAATTTCCTCTCTTAAGGAGATCCCATTATGGGATCCATGAATATCATGAGGCATTAAAAAATAGGTTCCATGGGAAATCACATCAATGTCTTGCCTTTTAGTGTATACCATTTTTCAGGCTTAGTCAATTATGCAGTGTGAAGACCTCCGACAAAATTTTATCTTCCAGTTTAGCTGGACATTATAGAACACCATAGTATTCGAAATAAAATACTACAAATAGTAGGTTACTGAAAAGGATTCATTTGTCATTTCTTGGTTTAACTAATTGGAAATCCCCTTAATCATACTTCTACATTAAGATTTTTTTTAATCATCTATATAGTGAATCATTACAACGAGTTTTTCATGCCATTGATTCGTGTGAAATACACAAGAGGGTTTCGAGACCTTGCATCTATTTATAAAAATTTAGAAGACTCCATTTAAAATACTATGTAAATGTAATTATTAATTGAATTATCTCATGGAAGGTGAACATTAAAAGAATATAATTATACTATTACACTTAAACATGACACTATACCCGACCCCACACCAAATCATGCCCCATATCGTGCGGATACACCTCATAAGTGGGAGATAACAATTCCTTCCTCGTTAGGATGATCCAAAAAATAAACTACGATTGTATTTCGAGGTGATAAAAAATGTTATAATATTTTTGTAATTACCAAGTACCCAGCTACTTCATTTCAATGTTGTAAAACAACTTGATATTATTTCCAAAGTTTACGAAGCCCAGCTAAGTGGGTGACAAAGATATATAAAATTATTTTCCCTTCCATAAGACATTGTGGAACAATATCTAAAAATGTCTCATTTTTAAATACCTCCTAAAAATACAGTGGACATTGAGTATGTGATGTTAACAAATTCCCCTCCCCAAGTATTGTGTGTCTATAAAACTGAGAAAGAGGATGTCAATTAATGGAATAAAGTAAATGTAAATTGTAATAGCTCGAGCTTTAGTAAACATAATATTTCCACATAATTTAATGATTTAACTTAATATTAAATAAATTATTTTGGAAAAATACTAATCCATTTATTTTAAAATAAAAATTCTTAAATAAAATGTTTAATGGTATGTCTCTAGAAAATGTAAATTATAAAATTATGTTTATAAAGCAATTTTTTTAATAATATTGTTATTATATTCTATTGTTTAATAATCAATTATTTTATAAATAAAAACCCAATAATTGTAAAATATTGTGACAAATTAATATATATATATATATATATAATGGAAATGTTTATAAATAAAAAATTTAATTAGAATATATAAAACCATATATTGATAAATGTTGATAGAACTTTAATTTTAATAACATCTATATATATGTAGATATTTATAAATAATATATATTTATATATGAATTTTAAATAATAATTATTATAATAAATATTTTTTATTAAATAAAATAAATATGATTGGAGGGAGTAGAATACAGTAAAAGTCGATGTCCCTCTTCTTCTTCCTATTCATCGCACCGAAGGAAAGGTAAATCATCACCATACCCAATTGAAGTGTGACCCACAGATGAATCCAGGAATTCTCTTCTAGTGTTTTTCAGGGGGGGTGCGAAATGACTCGTTTGAGAAACACTCCACTTAGGAGAGTCGCGTGCTGACTAAACCGACACCCCATCAGAGGATATATGACCTACACCCCTCACCGAAGGACTGGGTTGTGATGTACTGTTATTTTCTCTTGGAAAACTGTTTTTCAAATCAATATACTCATAGGAATGTCAGATTTTGATGATTTAGATTAAGTGACGATGAGTTTAGGTATTATCAATTTGTGCTTCAGGTCCCTTTGACAAAATTAGGGTTTTATTTAATACGGAGTTGTGGACTACATGTTGTGATTGAATACACTATTCAAACAAGATCTTGCTTTTGGTTATTGATGAACTTGGATGTCTGTGTATGGGTATAAATTGGTCTGACATGAGAATGCAGTTCGAATAAAGATTTTCTTTCCTGGTGTTCTTTTTGCAGTAGGTCCTCACATTGTAATTTTCTTCTTTTTATAAAATTGTTCAACTTTTTTTAAAATCATTCCGTGTGTATCTATAGTAATTAACCCCCTGATAAATTCATTTCCTTCTTCCAAGGTTGTGTTGAAATCACATGAATGTAAGGGTATTATGTCTTGAAAAATAAATTCAAATCAATTTTCACATTATATGTCAAATTGTTTCATTGTTTTGAAATTGTATCCCCAAGTACAAACTAGTAGTATCATTTTCAAGGAAAGAGGATCATATTTAAACATATAATTAAATGTTTAAATTTTTTTTCTCTATTTATCATTATTGTATGCAATATTCTCTCAATGAATTATTATGGTATTTGGATTATTCTTATGTACCTATAATGGTACATTAATTCTGTTGTTTTTCTAGAATATGTTCAAATGGTTTTCAGTTTCATGTATCAAAAATTGTTTCTAGGTTTATCGTTAGTTTTCTAATCAACCTGATGTGGAATTCCTTTCCATATTTAAAGGCAGTATGGGAGTCTCCTGCATGTAAATGGAATTTTATTTTCATAAAAATGTTCTTTTATTTTCAATATATCAGTATTATATATCCCTACATTCTTTTAAATTCATTTCTTTGTTGTGAAGCTTTCATGGTAGGATGTATTATTTTTGGAAAAATGTAATGGTATTATATAAAATACATGTATTTTTTTCCAATTGGTCTTAGTCTCTTTTACAATAATTAATATTTTATTTTTTTAAACATTTTTTTAGATATTTAAGAAAACCCATCATATTTTTATGAATTCATCATTTCAAACCATTCCTACGAAATGGATATTTTATAATATTTTAATAAATAATGTGTTTATTTTGTGAAAAATATTCTCAAACAATTCAATTAATTTATTCGTTTTTAGTTATTTTAGGCCAATTTTAATTTATTCAAATTATAATGTCTAATTCCTGGTTATTTAAATTATTCTTGTCATGTTATGGGAGAAGCAAGAAAAATGTTATCGGAGCTATGCATAAATATTTTTTAAACATAGGTGAATTTGAAAAATTCATATTCAAAATTATTTTAATATATCAGTAGTGTAATTATAATATTATTTTTTTTGCATTCAAGATGGCATGGTGATCCTAATATATTCTTCCATTATGTTCCATGTTATGTTTTGTATATATAATTTTATTTGGTTCATGCGACTTATTGCTAAAAAAAGAATTTATAACAAATAAAGAACATCAGATGCACTCTTATAAGTGCTAGTGATTCTATTATATTTTCAAAATAATGTTATTTTGATATTATTGTTTTGAATTTATACATATATATATGAATGTGTGTGTGTGTTTTTGTGTGTTTATGTAAATATCATGGGATGTTTTAAATCACAACACATCGTGGTTCTCCCTTTAAGAAAATAAAATAAATGATTGTTTTTTTAATTCATGTTGATGTATAAAAAGGATTAAATGTACATACATAAATAAATAATCATATATATACATATATATTCATATATATCATTTCATGTTCAACAAATTTATTTAAGGTACATGTTCATATATACAACACTCTAGATGTAAATAAAAAATGTACATGTATACATCATTGTTTTAATTAATAAATAACGTTATATATATGTATGTAAATGTGTACAATTTATGTAAAATTATTTTATACATACAGATGAAAGTATAGACATGCATTTTTCACAAGTAACCACTTTTATCATGAATAATATGTTCAATACGGTTTTTTACATGAAGTGGTTTTCAAAACTTATGGTTTAAAATATATACCATTATACATCATGTGAAATATTGGTTTACTAATGAAAATTCATGAGAAATGAGGGTCTAATCATTCTAATTCTTTTGAAATTATGGTTTAACCATGCTAATAAATGTGTAATAAGGGTTTACTCATTATAATTTAGGTGAAATGATGGTTTAATCATTCTAATGCATGTTCAATAAGGGTTTACTCATGTTAATCCATGTACAATGATCCATGACTAAGGATCCTCCATCTGTAATGAGTCTTGACTCATGCTTATGACCTCTTCAATGTCTCAGGAGTGAACCGAGAATCCATGTTATGGTTGAAGTTTCATTTTGTAATTAATTATGAATGTATATAATATTTTCATGTGAAATTACATTTACATTATAAATTATCAAAGAGGATTTTACAAATTTTGTTTGTATAAATTGAAATCATTTTTCCCTAAAGTGATTTTTATTACAAAGTATAAATATTTTCCTAATATTTCATTATAAATCCTTATAATATGTTTTACATTTTATTTAGAATTTGTAAAATAATTTTGGATTTATTTTTAAAAAACCGTTAATGAGATTATTTCCACTCACAACATGTTCTCAAAATATCTTTTCATAAATAATAAGGATGAGAAGAAGTTAGAAAGTGGTTAAGGCCCTGATAAGGTGTTTAACCCTTATAAAACCTTTTTTTGTGATTTATTCTAATGGTTGTGTAATCAAAATTTCTGTGCTGCGTGTGAGATCTCTAAAACTCTATACCATTTCTATATAGGATTTTCGTAAATAAATAAATGAAATATTTATATATAAAAAATGGAGCACATTTTATAGGTCGTTATATAAAGTGTATGTGAATTCTTTTCAATTGTATATTTAGTAAAATGATCAACCACACACAGGTTATCCTATGATCATAGTTGTAGTAGTGAACTATGACATTGGCTTCTTCTGATACAACATATCAAACATCATCAACAGCTCAATCCAAGGAAAGTCTGTCCTCAAAAAATTATCATCCAAAATAGGGAGGAAGAAAAATAAGGAAGATGAGTTCATTAAAAAGACAGAATTATACATGACCTTATTGGAACTCATTCAAATTCTCTCAAATTCATAATAATGATACCACCAAATGATACAATAATTTTCTACCCAACAGACAAAATATCCATCAGATAATGAGTTTATTTTCGATTATAATTATGTTATTCCATTAATGGATCCCTTCTAAATTTATTATAATGATTATAAAATATAATTCCTCACACATGATTAGGTATATAGGGGAATAAGATCTTATAGACTAGGATACATGGGAATATGTAGTCGGTCTAGGGGTCATGACATCAACCACACCCTTTCATAGACAATCTCTGCAGCTAAAACTCATGGGAGATATGCACAATGAGCTCAAAAGGAATAAGGAAATATTATTACACATGATTGGTTATATCCTAACCTAATATTTCAAGATGGCTGATTAAATAGTATGTCACATCCCAATCAACCTATGTGCCTAGGTAGACCATGTTGGACCAATCCATTTGGTGAAAAACTACCTTCAACTCCTATTTCAATGACTAATCTATCCACATTGGGAAACTAATCTACCAAATCACCTATACAATAATACCCCATTATAGAAAACATCAACTTTTGGACTATAAATATTATGAAATAATTCAATTGGCCTTGGTGAAATATAATTTTTCAATCCAAGATGCCCTGAGTCTATCAGAAGATATCCAGGAAGAACTTATTCATTCCTTCTCTAGTCCATGGGAATTTGATTTTGAGGTTCCTACTACTGATGTATTTATTTCTAATAATTATCTTATAGAATATCGTACAACCATATCATTAACAAACTAGGATATGTATTCCATCATATAAGGAAATTTCATTCCCTTGTACATATCTGACAAGGTAAATTACACAACTATCTGAGGAGCCTTCATTAAAAATTGATCATGATTTAGCCTTATCCCAATCCAAACCATTCATATAGTAGGATTCAATAATTCACACATTTCCCCCTCCACAATAATTTTTCTGGGTTATGATAAAAATGAGAAAATATCCCTTGGTGAAATCAAACATAAGACTCATTTTTAGACTTAATTTCTAACTCAAATTTTATGGTTATTATATAGGATATATCCTTTAGAATTCAATTATTAAGACCATGGATATATCATCATATGATTATCCCCTCATCATACCACAAATTCCTCAAATTAGGTATCAGTTGTCGAATTGGGGATTTTATTTGTGATAAATCCACATTCAAATCACTCATGTCTCAATACAATGGCTAGGTTTCTACTATAAATATTGGTATTTTTCCATGGATAATAATCTCATTTGAATTAGTGATCCAAATGGTCTAGATAAGATTAAGATCAACCCTTTCTAATTGCTATGTATATACTATGTGGTCCATAAATTCATAATTGAAGCAGTCGGTCCAAATTTTAGAACACATCCAATGAATTATGTGGTGTCAATTATGACAACTTCTCCTGATAACATTGGTGATGTTGTCCAATCTCTGATAAATAATTAAAGCCTTGATGTAAATGACATCATTAAATACCATGGTCTCCAAAAATTCTTTCTTCTACCAGTTGTAAAAGATGATGTTTTAATGAAAAAAAGATAAAATTAAAAGGCTCATCCTTAGCCCCTCGTCTACCCATCAATGCACCAAGAATTCTATATAGTAGAAAGAAATCATTAAATGGTTACCTCATTTTCTAGAAGTCCGAATATCAATTCCCCTCCTCCATATACTGAACATGACTAATCACCTACTTCCTCAGACGAGGAGAAGGTGGTAAAGCATGAGTAAAAATAAGTATAACAATCCTTAAGGATTCCCCTCTGCAATTTTTGGAATGTTTAACAACTTATGTTGATGAAAACAATAGGATATATATTGGTATAAAAGAATATCCACAACCCACTTTGATTAATGTGTCCATAACTCATGAATAACTATTAATGTAAAAATCCTTCACGAAGAACCATTGGTATATGTTTTACTTTAATTAAAATGATACGCTTGTCCTTGAACCCGAGGCATCCTCCCATAACTTAGGATTAACAGGTGACCAACAAGGATAAATCCAGGCAGCCATAAGAACACACTCAACACATGCCAGCCAAAATTGATGCTGATGTGGATAATTTAATCAAAAATAGATTCATCTATGATTTACAATATTCAATATGGATAGCCACAATTGTCCTTATGAATAATTATAATACAATGATTATAATTCACATCTGCTTCATAGATCCCCATAAGAAATGTCTAAAATATAACTTCCTAGTTCCAATCACAGAACTCCTAATTTATGTAATGGCTAGATATCAAGAACTCTCCTTCATGGATGTATATTCCTGATGAAACCAAATTTTCGTTTATATAGAAGTCAAATAATCCTCAACCATTATATCCCAGTGGATAATTCTATTATCGGGTAATTCTATTTAGCATAAAAAATTCTAATGTTGCATGTCGTGGTTCTAGGCATGACATCTTCAAAACCTTCCATGGTAGGTTTTTATAATGTTATGTTCATGTTATAATAGTAAATTACCATCAATATTCTAACAAACTATCCAACATGGATACCATTTTAAACAATCTATGATAACAAATCCTGAATATGAACCCCTTTAAATGTTCCTTCGGGGTACCCTTAGGGAAGTTTATTAGTTTCTTTGTATGCCATCACAACATAAATGTTGATAGAGGGAAAATAATTCCATCATTATTTGGACACCTCTTCAAAACAATAAAGAGTTGATATGACTTCATGTACTTTGTATTATATCCAACACTTCATATCCAAACTTTCAGGGAGGTATTTTCTTATAATTAGACTAATGAACAAATTGGTCACATATCAACAGACCCTTGACATCCCAGAATCATTGAAACATTCAAGAAATTCACATTGATACCTCTTATGTTAATGCCATACATTTACGAAAATACCCTCATCCAACATGTGATGGACCTGGAATGATAATTGATAACCTACCTCATGAAAAAGAACAACATTGGGAATGAAAACAACGTCTATTATCTTAGTCATACCATGAATGTTGCTAAGGCTCATTATTCAAAAATTGAGAACAGTTGTCAAGAATTAATCATTTCCATCTTGAATCGGAGAACTAACTATTGCACTATGAGGTGTAATTGGTCTCTACCAATACCACACTCAAATATATCCTCATCAACTGTATTTTGACAGGTCATCTGGCACAATAAGTTGTAGTTATAGAGAAATTTGATATACAATTTGTGCCATAGAATGTAATAAAGAAAATCAATGGAATATTTTCTTAGATATCACTCATTTATATAAGCCACATAGTAAATCTCAAAACATCTTAATGATGATATATATTCTATTCAATATGGAACCCAAATGAGGGAAATGTATTCTGATGACACATCTAGGATCCCATCTTGGAGAAGGATGAAATACCCTAAACTCAAAAAAACTAGGATTAGGTATTATGCTATGTTATCCAAAAAAATACGGTCCTAATATACTTCATCCTATTATAATAATTTTTTACAAATAATTGGATGGATTATTAGGACCTCATTATAAACATGGAATTAGAACTCCAAATAATAGTTAACCACCTGGAGGTGATAGGTTGCATAGTGTTTGTAATAAAATAGATCAGAATGGATAATTACATCTGAAAAAAAGATTTCATCCCGATCATTGATTATGTGTGATGGTTAATGGTAGAATTCCCCTTAGAGACAAGATTTAAACACATCCTATGATCATATAATTATTTGGAAAATGATTTCCAAAATTTATATACTCCTCTAGGAAATCTAAACCATGATAAAATAGTCATCATTATCGACCATCATATAATGGTATCACCATTTGTTTATCTCAAAATGGATGATATCATCAAATTAATCCACATCCATACGTCTGATGGTCCTAGTAAGATATGGATGAATCCAATAATGAAATACCTAAATTTTGTATTACATCCACTGAATAGATCTTTGAAGGGGAAAATAATACAAAAAGATGATTGTTTCTATCATTAGGATGCCCCAAATCACTAGAAGGTCCTATAAATACTAGGCATTTTCAGAGAACATCTCAGATGTATTAATGGAGATGTTATTGTAGCTATTTTGGATGAATTACATGAAATATATCATGGTCCACACTAGTTAGGTTATAGTTTATCTGATAAAATCCAACGATATGGAAACTTATGGCCATCGATAATGCAGTACATCACAGTATTCACCATGAAATGTCAGTACTTCTTTGAGCATGCCAACTTCATCAATCAAACATAATGTTTTTAAATATTTCCAGATACTCTTGAACATATTATATATGAAAAATTGATGTAGTAGGGTCGTACCCCCCAGTACTAGACAAGTATTTTAAACACTTCTTTACTAGGTCCAATTCCTTCTTCAAATACACTAAGACAATACCTCTCAAATAAATTGAGGACAAAAACATTGTTGAATTCCTAAAATCCAAAAAAAATTCCAAATTTGATGTCCATCATCCAAAATTGATTTACAAATCCACCTATTCTAGTTATACATTGTTAGAGAATATATTTAAGGATTACATTATCAAAACCAACCAGCCACCCTACTATCATATAGTGGCTAAGGGATAGATAGATGAGTTATTCTAGACCCTAGGGAACATACTCTAGAAGATGATGTATAATGAATAAAATAGTGGTCTCACAAGCTCTTTCACACCTTATTGGATTACTGTACTATAACCAATGTTGTTACATGGGAATCCCCATACTCACTGGTATATGGGGAAAAAATAATGTGGCCCAGTGAGGTCCAGTTGACCCACTCTGCATTTCTATTTGTGACCAGCTATCCATGGATGATAAATCTAAAAAATGACTCGATGAACTGGATAGGCATAATGTGAAAATATAGTTTACATTTTACTACCTAGAGGTATATAAAAATAGGACAACATAATCATTTATCATGAAGGTCTACATCAACTCATTACTCCTTGGAAAATTGGTATTGATCCCTATAAATCAAATGATAAGAGGAAATAATCCTTTGAAAATGATCTTAAGTTTGAAGGACCATACTCCATACATAGGGTCAATTCTAATAGATCACATTTCCTGATCTCAATGGATGGATAGATCATTAAAACCCCAACCAATTCAATATTCCTAAAAAAATACATTGTGTAGTCATGTGTTGTACATCCAAGCTGAAAGAAAATAAATTGTGTAGCTAGTCATTTTAGCATGAACATAAAATGAATTATGTCACACTCGCACTACATGAGTTTAAACTGAATGAAATTATCTTCCTTATCACATGGAATGAAACTGCATGACATTTAGTCTTTGACATATGATCTAAAATGGAAAGAAACTATTTTTCTTCACCACATGAAATTTTACTACACAATTAACAACCATCTAATTTTATGCAATGAAACCCTTGAAATATTATGAGTTGAAATTCTACACATGGTCCCTTAATCATGGGTAACACCCACACATAAGCCTCACTTACATCATCACCTCCCCATTGTGGGACTCGGGCCCCCATTATGGGCTTAAATACTAACACTATAATATCCTCATCTCATGACATTAAACTGTGAAATAATCTCTTGAACAATGTGTGTCATGATTCTCATTCCAATGAGATAATTAGTGACTTCTTAAAATTCCATCTTTGTTCATTCTGCAACACAGTTAAATAAAAATCTCCCTTCTAGTTCCCTATACACAAATTAGATATATATAGAGATCATTTCCAATTTATATGTCTTTATTACCAATAAAAAAATTGATTAATGATTCATAAATCTCATGTTTTGGGCCCAACCATCATCCTAGAAATTAATAATTACCCTTTACCCCATCAAAACATGACTATTGTGGGAAATAATAATTCAAGATCTATGTGTGGCTTGATTATCATTCCAATGAGATATGTAGTGGATCCCAGATCTCCTATCCTTGTCTGAATCAAAAAAAAAATCCCACACTCTCCACGTTTGGGTAAAATCTATATAGTGAAACTCTTATGAACTACATGTTTCTTGATTCTATCATTAACAAGATACATAGTGATGCCTGGACTTCCATACATGGGACAAGGTACAACATTTTCATTCTTTCATGTCTGTTTATCTTCTGCCTCATCGCATGAGGTGAAACTACATGGGAAATCAAGAACTATGAATATCTTCATTCTCAAATTGAATCACACAACAATGGGATGAAATTTCATTTACGGAATTGAATAAAATCATGTAAATATGATTCATTACATTACTAGTATAGATGGTAATTCCACAACTTTAGTGAAAATGATATTGAAAAATAAATGTCTCCCTTTTAGAATTATCTCTAATTAATTGATGATTACCTTCAAACCTAATTGATTTTTAGTTTTGTGGTCATTGATCTTTTCATGATCATTAACTTGTTTTTGTGATCAATATTCTATTTTAATCTATCATTATTTAGACATCAAATTTTTTTCTCCTTGTCCAAATTTAAACATTCAACTGATTTTCCCTAATTTGGATATGAATTTATGTTTTATTATAGATGAAATTTTTATTTTTATTTTCCACTTAAAAAATTAATTTGTGTTAAAAACTTTTACGATAAGTGATTTCAATGAAGGTATATTCAAATATAAATTCCTTTAATTCTAAGATCAATTTGAAATAAAGAGTGCTTTATTTATTAAATGGAGTATAACATGACACCTCAACATTTAAAAACAATAATATGTTTGATAGTGTATACAACATAAAACAACAAAATTAAATGAACCACAAGATATTATTTTATAAATTGAACTGATATAACATTCGTGTGGAATTATAGAGTATGGATAGAAGTAATAAAATTATGAAATATATATATAAAGGCCAAAAAATATAAATTATAGATAAATTATTATGAATATGCACTCGATTTTTATTAAATAATTTTTATTCTTCAAAAAATGTGTTTTTATCATAAATTATATTCAATTTATTTTGTGAGAAAATAAAATGATTAATTTTTCAAATTTTTGAAATTATATTTTATAAAAATTATATTATGTTTCAAATAAACAAATAAAAATTATATTCTGGTGAAATTTTTGGAATTTATTAAAAATATTGATTTTTCGGAAAATAACATAAAATTACAATTTTTTAAAACTATCAATACAATTTATATTATATTTCTCATTTTTATTATTAAATTAATATAAGTATAAATTAAATATTATTTATTTATATATAATATAATAAATTACATTTGAAACATCATTATACCATATTTTGGTAAATATTAACTTTTTGGATTAAAAAGACATTTTTTTAAAAATTGTTTTTTGTCATATTTTACATTTTTATCGTCAATTAATTTAATAAAATATTATAAAATTAATCATAAAAAATGGGTTCTTTATTTGGAATCATGTGGCCCAAATTTGGAAGTTTTTTTCAACAGGAATATCAACTGTAGTAAATATATATCACCTTGGTAAGGATACATCAGGTAGTTAATTTTAAAAATATTATGATAATGCCAAAAAAATATCAATAACATATTTTTTTATTTCATTGAATTAGTTTAATTGGACCTTGTCCATCAAATTCAATAAAATTTTGAAATGAATTTCCACTTTCCATTGATAATGACCTTAATAAATATTAAAATAAAAAATAAAAACAAATTGTCACCCTCTTGGTGGGAAAATATCTAAAACATTTCCATAGGGAAGAAGATAAAACTATTTGATCTAAATGGTTATTTTAAATATATTTTATTATTTTATCATTTTATTTTTGTTGTTTTTAGTGACTAAATGATTACATTAAATACTTACCCAATGCTAACACAATGTGTGTGCATGTAGTAGAAGAAACAAATAAATGATTTTAAAAACACTAAAAGTATTATTTTTTTGTGAGTAATAATGTCAAATTATATTTATAGACCAATATAACATATTATATATCATTTTAATTCTCATATTTTAGTTCCATAGATTTATTTATGTTTCTAAAGTCAAATTTAATTTATATCTCCAAAAATGACCTTAGTAATTTTTTATAATAATCAATATTTTATGAATTGATTTAAAATTAATGAAAATATTATATTTGACAAATTCAATCAGATATGATTTATAGTATCGTCTTTTTTATATTTATGGGACATATTCCCTTTTCTAGTGATATTGATGGATCCTATAGTGTATTTTTTTTATATTGTGGTAATCATCAATAGGGATAAGATTGGTTAAAACAAAGAGATATGAGTGAAAACATCACCTAAATTTATCCATGTTTTATTATATATGATTAGCATTAATCATAATAATATTGTCTTCTAAATATATAAATTTGCTTTTATTTTTCTATCAAAATTTATTATATTAATTTAATACTTTATTTAATTCACTGAGTTATCTCCCCTCACATATAAATGGACACAACCAATCCTTTTTTTCTAACTACATTTCATCTCTGTATTTAATCTAATAAATTCCCAAATATATATACCCCATTAATACCCACATCCTATAGGTCTATGTCTCACCAAAAAACAAAACCTATAAGGCTTATGTTGTAATACAATGTGTTTATCTCAGGGGAATGTACAAATCCTAACATACCAAATTCACGTTTATTTCTGCTCCAACCTACATAAAATATTATATAGGTATGATGAATTAATAAAATAAATATCTTATATATAATTAATTGTTTTTATGATCATGTTTAGACCCTTTTTCATTTCCTTTCCCATCCTATAGTAATTGAAAACATCTCTCTTATGTACATTTCGATTACATGACTATCTATAATGATGGTTTTGTGGTATATATATGATATTCCTGATATTATTATTATTCAATTAATATAATATATCTTCTAATTTATTTCCTTTTCAACCATTGTAAAATGATATCTTCATTCATGAATATGTTTGGATCTCCACCTCCGACGTGAATCATTTTAATTTTATGAATTCATGGATTGTTATAAAAATGTTATTAATATATAAAAATTTATTAATAATAATATTATTATTTTAGTTAATTTATAAATTACATGTTTGACCATAGTCATCCTACATATTTCATTTTGGATATATGGGCCACATATCATCAAAAAAATTCAACATGAAAATAAATGATTACGTAGTTAAATATAAAATGGTAATAAATAAAATAAAATGAATAATAAAGATGAAAATGGTTATAAATAGGGTAAAAAATTAACACAATTATATTATTCATAATTATATAGAATGTACACGACTATTCGACTCAAGGTATGTGACACATTAACATAAAATCATATTTTAAATGTTTTAATGTTTTTTTCAAAAACATTTCATCAATATCCATATTCAGGATATTATTTATAATATATACTTATATGAAATTAAAATAATTATAAATTACATTTTATGTATTATTTTTAATTTCATTTCTTGGTTTTCTAAATTAAACATTGTAGATATTTTATTTTGAATTTTAATAATTTTTTACAAAAAAATGATTATTCTATTTTTTCCTATGCGAAAAAATAATATTATTCCATTAAAACCATTATTTTATGTAATGTCAAAAAAAGTATTTGTAATTTTTTTTGATAAATATAGGAAATTATTTCGAGAACAGAAACTTTGAGGGAACATGATTTTGAAGCCAGGTGATCCCGGAATAGAATTTTTATATTTTTTAGTTCATTTGAATACACTTCCGAGTGGGGTTTTATAACTTTTAAACCAATACCAAAATAAAAAATCTTTTCACAATGGAAAATATAATGGATGTATTCATATAGAATGGACATATCCTCAGTCAGTTCAGGGTGAGGGATGAAGTTATTTTTTGGACTTTTTAAGAAAACATAAAATAAAATTAAAATTATTTTATTTTTTTCTGAATTTTCAAATCATTGTAGGTAAATATTTTTACAACCAAGGTAAAATAAATAAACTATTTTATTAAATGATACATCATAAATAATTCGTAATTGAAACATAAACGAAATGCAGATTCACGTTTCATTTTTAATGGGAATGCATGAAATTCCATATTGTTGTAACAATCCTGGTTCGGCTTCGAAGGTTGGGTTGGTGATACTGACCAATGCCCACCCCACTTGAATGGAACATCATCAATGATGATCAACCAAAATTCGTAATTAAAGGATCATGGAATGAAAAATGCATCCACACCGTTCATCACCAACGATTGATCCGACCGATGTAAGGGTTTTCGTTGTTCTTGAGTTTCCCCATTTTTTGATCTAAAACAATGAATGTGGATCATCCCAAAAAAACTTTTATCTATTGATATCTTTTTTATGAAGGAGGGTACTCATTTCTCTAGATCATATTGGGGTTAAATTGTGATACCACATCCAAAATTTATCCATTGTTTCTTATCCTCTAACCTGGAGGGCGCAAACTGACCCGTACAATGACAGAGCCCCTCTGCCTTGTTTGATTTTGTGCATTCTTCATGGTTATTTCATTGAAGCGGAAGCAAGGAGGATTCATGGACATATAAGGGAATATGGAATCCCCAAATTTCATAGGCATAAGTAGGGTGAAAAATAGTCACATAAGAAGAACTAGTGCTTTGTAGAAGTTTCCACCGGCGCGCCAACATAAGAGGGGGCTCGCGGCGTCAACCATGGGTGGGTGGCGGCATGCCACAATGGTTATCTAGATGGATAGTCATGGTCATCTTGAGATGTGGCAGTGTGGTAGGATTCACCATCCTTTGATCTGATAGCTCGCAATAGAAGGATTCAACAACTCATCTATGTTAGAGGCATTGTGGACGCAACACTACGCAACATCCCATAGAGCAAGGCCATGGTCAAACGAGAGAATCAGAGGAGGTGGAACTACTAATAACCCATAGGGCAGTAGGGAGCATGTGTCTGTCGGTCGCATCCTATTCAGGTATAAGTCAGACTACCCTTGGAGGGCCGGGTTGGGTACGGTTCACCCTAGCCAGTCGGGCCAGACCATTGGCCCAAAGGTCCCCAGACCAATGGGCTCATAGCCAACGGGCCTGATTCCAATTTTCCAGGCCGATCTGGGTCAGTTCAGATATTGTGGGGTCACTGGACCCCATTCTGGATCGGGTCGGTCTGACCAAGTCAGATCAGACCAGATGTGACTGACCCATTTTTGAAAAGCACCAATGACTTATATACCTTATGTAAAATTGAAGTTCAATTTGAGGAATTGGAATCCTCTAAAAAATTTGGTTCTTTTTTTATTTTCTAATGATACATTCATGGAATTTGGGATATGATGATTGGATTCAGGATTAGATTCTCCTAGAATTAAGAGCCCTTAGTTTGGGAATCATGGGGCTGGCTGAGATGAGAAGATTGTGACCCTATGTGGATCTGCTCCTAATGATTCTATGTGGATTATCATCTAGACCCTATGTGGATTAGCTCCAAGAGACCCTATGTGGAATAACTAAAAGTGCCTCTATATAACCAAGTCGACCCACGGTAATTATATGGGATGAGTACCTCAACAGTCCAAGGTGTTCAATATTGTGACTGATTATCTTGCTTTCAATATTAAATATTATACCTCCTTGAGCTTTCTTACATAATGTTCATTATTTATGGTTTTATTTTAGGATTAGATTATGTTATTTACTTTGTTGTTTGGGGTCCATATTAAATATTTTGTAACTCACCCATACACGGGCTTCACCCGCACGTGTTGTGTCTAGTGCTACAACCACCGCCGTGATAGAGGACTTGGTACACCAGGACCCAGTGGTGCCCAGTCAAACTAGATAGGTGTGGCATACTTCTACGACTTCCAGTAGATACACTACACATACCTATAAGGTGGGGGTTCCAATAGATAGCTTTCATAGATTCCATGTACTTTCCTGATTTCCTTTATTTTGTTGTTGGGTTTGTATTCTTTCCCATTTGAACAAATATTTGGACTTTTACTTAGTGGTTTTTAAGAGGCATGTATGTTTCTCTATCCATCATTTTGATGTGTTTGTGTGTTCATGTGTAGAGGTAATAAGGAAAATCCCCCCACATGTTGGTTGACACCTTCGGTTCTAGTCTCCATCCTCTGGCCGTTAAGAGGCGTGCTTGGGGGATGTCACGACATGGGCCCCAGAGGATAAGTCATGAAAAAATGGTACCAGATATGGTCGGATATACCTCAAAGAGAAGGAGCCTGTTTTTTTTGGGCAACATTGTTAAATGCTTAGAGATCGGATTTCTGATTTTGGGAGTCTAGTGTCAGTGTAGTGGTTGACGTATACATACACTGGGACCTCGAATTATTTTTTACATCTCTATACACCAAAACACTTGTTTCAAGTAACATATAGGGATTGAGTGCTTTATCATGTTCTTCTTGAATTAGAGTAATCTCACCATGTATAATCTGTTGATGATGGTACATCATGTTCTGTTTTAGGATGCCTCTATGAAAACAACCAACGATTATTATGATACCTATTCATGAGTTTAACATGACTTGTGATGCTGCATCAGTTTAGGGACCTACGTTAGAGATGACACCACCGGGTGGTGCGCTAGTGTTACCACCACCCATTGATCAACATCTACTATCGGCATTACTAGTAGAATAAGCATATAGGATTAAATAAATACAAGAGATTCAAAGACAGATAACTCCTAGATTCATTAGAGTGACATAACCATATGTCACTGAGGACTAGATGGATGCGGTGATGTGGGTATTCCTTGAAGATGTCACTCGAAAAAATGGAGGTACTATTTGCATGCCTTCTACAGGGCTTAGTGGGGAGATCGGGGAGATTGACCATTCAAACTCATGATGAGGTGACCCTCTCCTGGTCTGACATTGAGAGACTTCTCCAAGAGGTTTTATTCCACTAGAACTTGTGTTTCGTGATAATACAGGTGTTTCATCACCTACTGCGGGGCATGATGTCGGTGTATGTGTACTCTACGAGGTTTATATACATTTTCTGATAGACTACAATTATGGTTTGGGACCCTTTCGTTAGGGCCATATCCTTTGAGGAGGGAATCCAAAAGGAGATCAAGGTGTCGATGATTTTCATCAGCATCCCCACATATGCTATTGTGCTAGAGTGATATCTACTATTAGAGGTATTCCATTTAGAGAAGGCACGAACTGTGGGAGATACCATGAGGCAATAGCTGGTCGAGTCATCCATGGTTGGTATCCGACAGATGAAACAGAGGTCCAAGTGGGCCAAACCATATGGAGGGGCGACCCCAGGACACACGATCGGTTGTGCGAGGCCACCAAGGCAGCGAGGGTCCATAGAGAAGTAGGAAATGCTACTCATGTTGGGTGTAGGGAAACATGGCCCGTGACTACACGAAATTCCGCATAGACATTCAGTATGAAATATAAGTACTGAAGAGGTTGCGATAATGGTTTGAGAAGGGTGGTATACAGGCTGGAAATTTGGAAAGGGAGAAGGTCGAGCAACAAGCAGTGGAAAACTCTTTGACGTGCTACCACCACCACCCCAGGTGATCCACCATAGTCTCAGAGAGTTGAAGAGGAGGGGTGAGGCCAACTCCATGCAATGGATGCCTACGACCACACTAATATGGAAATCATAAGATGTATGATCTATATCATCTCCACCTTGGTTACAAATATTATAGACATTGGTGCTGGTAACTTTTTTCTTTCCAAATTCATTATTCAGGGGTCAGAGATTCTGGTGGAGCCATTGGCTCGATCTATACTATTAGAGACTCTTACGTGAGAGGACTCAACGATTAAACACGGGTTCCGACATTGTGATCTTACTCTTGGATGTGAGAGCATCAGTTGGGATCTCATAGTACTAGCATTGAGGCTATATGATGTCATCTTGGGCATGGAATGGTTGTCCATTTTTTGTGCTCGGATCAACTTTCTTTTTCATTTATTTTGGTATATCCATGAGGATGGGACCAGGTATTCCTTCACCAGATAGAAGGGAAGTCTTGAAGCATGGGATGCACTTTCTCATAGGGGGGAACAATCAATAATTCACTAGTGAGATGACCTCACCCTCAGTGCAGGGGATGACATGAGTCCATGATTTCCTATAGTGGTGGATGAATATGAGGGTGTCTTTCCTAATAATTCTTTGGGACTATTTCTTCAAAGGTAGATAAACTTTGGCATCGACATGTACCCTGGTATGACACCGATAAACACATTCTCATATCTGCTTTCTCTCGTGGAGCTTTGTGAGTTGAGGTACATATATAGGACTTGTCGGAGAAGGGATTCATGAGGCCCATCATTTCAACATGGGCTGCCCTAGTGATTTTTTCATTGATGTAAAAAAGGGATGTTGATTGTATGTGTATACATCAAGTGCCTGAATCAAGTGACCATTTAGAAAAAATATCCACTACTGGGAATTGATGTCCTTGTCAACCAGCTTAAGTGAGCAAGGTAGTTCCCCATGATCAACCTCAGTTTTGGCTACCACCATCTTCGGGTATGGGATGAGGATGTACCAAAGATGGCCTTCAGATGCCAGTATGTCCACTACTAGTTCTTGATAATTCTCATCAGCATGGCCAATATTCCAGTTGTGTTCATGGGACCCATGAACAGGATCTTCCATCCTTACGTTGACCGGTTCATCATAGTCTTCATTGATGACATCTTGGTGTACTCAACATTAGAATTGTAGCATCCTACACACCTAAAAAGAGTCCTGGATAAAAATTCAGAGAACTAGAATTATGGGATGATCTCGAAGATCCAGTTCTAGATTCTGGGGGTCAAATTTCTATGAAATGTCATCTCAAAGGCTCTATTTGCAGTGGATCCCGCAATGATATTGGAAGTTCATTCGTGGGAGCCACCCAAGAGTTTGACTAAGGTGTGGAGTTTTTTGTGGTTTTTCGGATACTACCATAGGTTCATCCCTGACTTCACCAAATTAGAATCACCCTTATCGTCTTTGACATGGAACAAAAAACCATTAGTGTAGATAGAGAAGTATTAGCAGAGTTTCTAGATGTCGAGGAGAAGACTGACAAGTGCCCGTATCTTGAGAATTTGGGAGGAGGGAATTGGCTTTGTAGTCATCTTCGATGCATCAAGGATTGAACTAGGTTGTGACCCAATGTAAGGGTGAGAAGTGATCCCCTAATGTTCACTGTAGTTAAGGAAAAATGTCCATAACTATAGATACCATGACATTGAGTTAGCATCATTAGTATTTTCTTTAATGATATTGTGGAACTATATAATGGGTGTGTGGTTTAAAATCTACTCCAACCATAGGATTCTCATGTATATATTCTCCCCAAATGAACTGAACATGGGAAATTGTTGATGGGTGGAGTTCCTATATGTCTGTGACTTTCATATAGTCTATACTCATGGGAAGGGGAATGTGGTGGTAGATGACCTCAACTGGAGATCTGGTTTGCGGCTACTGAGTGATGTAACATAGTAGCTATCCATGATGGAGATATCCTTTGTGGATGATGATGGACAATCTAACCTTAAGTTGATACAATCACTGCCCACTCTAATAGTGAGTTAGGGAGGCACAAATTGTAAATGTTTAGTGTGAGGCCCAACGTGATCAGTTATACTTACGACATGATCCTAATGGATTCTTGATAGGTGGGGAGATCATCAACCTCTTTAGAAGGTGCATAGCATTACTAGTGGGGTTACGAGAGGATATTTTGAGCGAGTTCCATACCAACCCTTTGATTGAACATACTAGAGTGGTGAAGATGTACTAGGAACTCTAATGTTAGTAATGGTGGCCAATGATGAAGAATGCAGTGGCTGAGTTCATTTAATAATTCCTCACATGTTAGAAATTGAAGGATAATCATAAGCTTCTAACTGGCATGTCACAGCCACATGAAGCACCAAAGTGGATGTGGGTTGGTATATCGATGGACTTCGTGATGTAATTACCAAACATGTACTAAGGCTAAAATTTTTATCTTGGTGATCATTGACCGACTCACTACGTTGACTCACTTCCTACCTATCTAAGAGTATGGATAAGTATAGGGATTCAGACACCACTACGTCCAAGAGATAGAGTAGATTCATAGGGATCATTCAATTATCATCTCTGACTGTGATCCAAGAATTATATCATCCTTGGAGGACATGCTTCATTCTCACGTCCTTGATTTTTGTTGCAGTTGGGGGGACCAACTGTCAATGATTGTGTTTTCATAAAACAATACCTGTGTCACAACAATTTCCATGATACTGTTCGAGCAATTGTATAGGTGACCATGAAAATCATATATACGCTAGAAATACCGAGGTGAGTCAGCTCTCTTGGGTCTAGATTTGGTATGAGATACCACTGAGAAGGTGCAAATCATCCAGGACTGGATGAGGACTAAAAATCGAAAAAAATATCTTATTTGAAAATGAGATGGAGACCCTTGGAGTTCGGGGAGGAATAAAATGTGTTTCATCAGGACTCACCCTGATAGGGACTTTAGATATTTTTCTTGGGTGGAAAGTTATCACATAGGTTAATCAGACCCTTCTCGATTCATAGAAGAGTTTTAAAGCTAGTGTACAACCTAACTCTACCCCAATGATGAACCGGTTGCATGATGTTTTCCACATGTCACAGATAAGGAGGTACATATGCGATTCATTGCACATTATCGACTAGTAAGAGATCGATAGTGATGATGGGGAAACATTTTCAGAGTACCTGATAGAGATAGTGGATTGACAGGAGTGGGTCCATCGTTTATGGTCGATTCCTCTAGTGGGAGTTCAGTGGTAGTACATAAATCTATAGGAGATCACATGGGAGTGGGAGGATCTTATTACTGCTCATAACTCCCCTATTACCATCTATCATTTTTTTGTATTATGGGGACATAAATCATTAATGGTGGGGGGTAATGTAATGTCTCATAAATTATTTCATTTTTTAAAAATTATATGGAATTACTTTGAGACTAAAATATATGAAATCTCCTAATTTCGAGGCCTCATGATCCCAAAAATGAATTTATAACATTTTTAGTTAACATTAATAAATGTGTGAGTGGGTTTTTCTAACTTTTAAACCAGTGCTCTATTCAAAAATTTGAAATAACCATTAAACATTGAATTTTGTGATTCACCAAGAATGGACATATTCTCAACCAGCACGTGTTGAGGGAAGAAGTTATTTTTTGTACTTAATTTAATGAAAATTTTAAAAATAAAATAAACTTGTTTTATTTTTTTTCCAATTTTTATGTCTTTGAATATCAATGATTTTCCAAAACTGTGAAATTGTATATGTTGTATCCATAAATGTTATAGTGTAGTGAATTAGTAAAAGAACCATAACTGAAATTCTAATTAATGTTTCAACATTTAATGGCCAAGCAGGGAATGCAAAAATTATAGTAAAATAATGGTTCTTCTCTGAAGGTCTGGTGGGTGATGACGGAAAACACCAACCCCCTTCGAATATATCATCACCAACGAAGACCGAACTATGAAGGTAAATATTGGATCACATAATGAAGACCACAGTGACACCATTCATCTCTAATGAATGATCTGAACTTTGTTGGTGTTTTCTTTGTGCTTGAGTTTCCCTGTTCTTATTTTTAAAACAACAAACACATATCAACCCTTGAACACGTTGATACACAGATTTCTTGTTCTTGCAGAAGGGTACACTTTTTTGGGATTTTATTGGGGTAAAATTGTGATAATCATTAACCCTTTATCCCATGATTCTAAAACTGTAAAGTAGACGTTGTGGGACATCATGAGCATGGATCAAGGCCCTATGCCTTGTGGAATTTTTTTTCTTCAATATTGCATCTACGAAGTGGTGGTAAGGAGGATTCATGTCTATCCTAGGGAAGAGGGAATCAAAGAGAGGCTGTAGGTGCAAGAGAAGCATATAAAATACCACCAGAGAAGGCCCAATGGTCCTTATAAGTGGTTGGTGGTTGTGGTGGTATCCACTGGTGGGTGGCGGCATACCACGATAGTGCGACATAAGGAACTATGTGGCTGGCTCAGGCCACAACAGTGTGGCCGGAGCCGCCATTGTCCTTGTAAGTGTATGGTAGCAGGTGTATGCTTCCACATGGCCCCATGGATGACCAGTGTGGAAGGAATGAAAATTATTCTATCAGCCACATCTTGGCCAGGAACGAGCTGACCCACCCATGGCATAATGGGCTTCGCTGGATCAAGTTTCGGTGGGACACGGGTCAGTTTGGGGTAGTCAACCAGTTTAGACTAGACTTGAACTCAACCCGCTCATTTTAAAAAAAACAACAATAACATTAAAACTCTATGTCCTATTGATAATCCTTTTTCAATGATGGAACCCTCCTAAAAAGGAATTTATTTTTGTATGCTCTATGAATAATTTATTACAAGTTGAAATATAATTATTGGATTGATAATTAAATTCTCTAGAAATTAGGTGTGTTTCATCTTGGAATCCTACAGCTGACTCAGATGAGAAGATTGTGACCCTGTGTAGATCAGCAACTTATGAACCTATGTTGATCAGCTCTTAGAGACCATATGTGGATAAGCTCTGAGTGACCATGTGTAGATCAGCTCATACCGACCCTTTGTGGATCTGAACCTAGAGTCCATGTGGGAATCAGCTACTAGAGACCCTGTTTTGATCAGATCCTTGCAACCCTATGTCGATCAGTGACAAGTTGATCTATATGACCTAGCAGACCCACAATACAAATCTGGGATGAGTAACTCAATACTCCTAGGTGATCATTATTGAGATAGGTGGTCTTACTTTCTATACTCTATATTATACCTGAGTGAGTTGTCTTACATTGTGATCATATTTCTTGGTTTTCATTGTTTGTCTCTCTATGGTGTTTCCTTTATAGTTTGGTTTCCCTACTGAGTATTTTGTTACTCAACCATGCAATGGCTTCGTCTGCACATGTTGTTTATATAATAGACGATTTCCCCCTTTTTGGGGACTCAGTGGCCTAAGAACTTGTGGTGACTAGTGATAATATCTAGGCATGGCATACTTATATTCCATCTTGCAGCTACTCTACACTTAGCCATCAGGTGGTGATTTTTTTAGACAGGTTTTATATTTTCCATAAACTTTCCTATTTTCAGTTTTACTTTTGTTGGGTTGGTATTCTATCCCATTTGACCTATAATTTTTACTTTTACTTTGTGTTTGTTTAGTGGAATGTATGTTTACCATTCCAGTTTTGGGATGTTGTTGTGTTTTCATGTGTACAAGAATTCTTGAAAATACCTCCCACTTGTAGGTTGACGCCTTCATCTCTAGTTGCCAACCCATAGCCTTCGTGAGGCAGGCTTGGGGGAAGGCATGACAGGGGCCCTTGGAATGGGTCATGACATTTGATATATGGATTAATTTTTAATATTAGATTCTTTATTTAATGAATAACCATAGTTTATTTTATTCTAGTTATATTATTTTTGAATATGGGTTTTTTAAAAGAAATTATAATTTGATATCTAAATAAGTATTTCATATGTGTTAAAAAGTGTTTTTCAGGTGTTTATATAACTATAATACTATTATAATACGTTTTATTCATTATATGGTACTTTATATTTTTAGATAATTATTAGTGAGTCTAGTAGAGGTTATATGATGGGTGATCCTGATACAAATTTTATGATTGGTGAGCCTGATATAGCATATATGATGGGTGAACCTGATAGAGCGTATATGATGGGTGAGCCTGATATAGCACTCAGATGCATTGGGTAATGGTCCTTGTATTCAATGGTAAGATTGAGGGAGTTAAATAGTGAGTTTAATCTTATGGATTTAAATGGTATTTGATTATTTCTATCATGGGTTATTAATAAAACACTTTTAGTTTTCCATAAGGGTTTCTATTTTCTGACAATAGATTTTAATTGTTTTCATTGAGAATATTTTTTGATTAATTTTATATTCTAAAATAATTACATTGAAAATGTGAACTTTTTATGGGTTTACATGATTCTTAGTAGACTAATGGATTTCATAATTTTATGTCCTTTTCTAAGATTTTTGTTTTTAAAATCTGATGATTTCAAATTATTTTCCACCACGAATAAATATGATTATAACTCTAAATAAATTCAGAGCTCAAGATATTGAAGGTACAATCAATGCAATATGAAATTCATTATTATAAACATTATTCATGGGAAAATGGATACTATCTGTAAATGTCCACTATGAAAGTGTTTTTCCTAATTATCTATTACTCTAAAACTAAAAGGTCCATGCATATGTATTTGATCAACTATTTCAGTTATATGTTATATGTTCTGGATGGAAAAAATTGGTTTATATTTGTTGGTATCAATTTTGAAAATGTAAATACTATGTTTTTTTACTATATCAAGGGGTACATATTCATGTATGTTATAGTTTTCTTACTATGATATCAAATGAAATTATTTATTTTATAGAAATTTATTAAAAATATTAGGGGATTATATTCTACCTCTATATAATAAATTCTCCCTAGAAATTCTATCGCACTAATAAAAACAAATGATGATAAATCTACCACATTACATACAAGGGTAACCACATTGCATCCGTAAATTTATGATTCCTCCAAGGATTCTTCACCAGGTGATTTTCCTTTTTCTAGATCACAATACCTCTATAATAAATCTTCCAACTTGTCTTTATTAGTGAATAATATTATTCTCCAGTAGTAGGACTATTGGTTTTAGTATATTTTATGAAACATGTATGAACTGTCTCAAAATAGAATCATCGAATTGATTTTGAACATTAAAGAGGTTTGATGGATGGACCAAGTGATAAACCACAATCATGATATGATCAAGCATATCACAGGGATAGATATATTTATATATTACCTTTAACTTATTTCCAAATCTAATAACATTCTTCAAGGAGATTTTTTTACAGATAATTTCGATTAATCATTAAAATTAAAATATAACTAATATTTTTCATTATAACTTTTCTATTGCCTATTATTTTACCAAATGTGTTTTTGAATGGATATAACCTTCTCCTCCATTTCCATAACTAGCTCATAACCCAATATCATTAATTCTCCAACTTAATCCCATCATGTTGGAGTCCTAGAAATTTTTCCATAGAATAATTCATAAAGATATAACTAATTACTTTAGTAAAATCTATTGTAGAAAGAAAATTAATCTTGAGGAAAGCGATGATCCCAACCTCCTTTGAAATCCAAAAAGAATGATCATAGAATTTATTATAGGTTTTCAATGACTTTTCATAACAAAAATCATTCTATGTATGATATGTATTAATAAATCTCAACTCTATATTCAAATATTACTAAATACTTCTATTGAACATTGTCATAGACCATGATTCATGATCAGATAAAATTGAGATATGTAATCCATTAAACCTTAATGAATAACATATCAAAATTATGAATAGATTAATATTCTCTAATATAAGTGAAATTTACTAATTTATAAGGGCGATTAACAATAAGACATGAATAATTATTATCTTTATATGTCTTGGAGAGTATGATTATTTAATAAATGGTGATCTCTTCCCATTTTTCACATATATATGGGTAATATTTGTAACATACCTTTATAATTGTTTCTCTCATACTCAACTTGCCGACATACCAAGAATCGAGATACATACTCCATTATGTCTCCATTCATGTTTTACCACCACAAATACTCCTTAATATATCTATATATCTTCATAATTCTTTGACGAATAAAGAATGATGGACAATGAGCTTAATATAATAACTCCTCCCCCAATTTTGTTATTTCAGGAATACATACTCTATTTCTGAACCTTATTATTCCATCACTATCCTGATGAATCTCATGAAACATTCATACATTATTTTTATTCCCCATTTTATCCTTATATACATGTTACTATTTACACTACTAGATAGTTGAACATGCATATAAAGATAAGACCTTTCTCCTTTTCATATGATTTCAAGGTCTATCATCCTTAAATCCATAAATATTATATCCCTTGTAATCATAATCATTGATAAATTAGTATGGTACTTCTATATCAACTCATTTGACACATTTGATTCTTTCTATGATGGTATCATATAGAGAAGTCATTATATTTTATCAGTTCCCACTATATTAATTGATTCATAGTGAAGTACTTCAATGTTAATGTGTTATTCTAGATATAATGATCCATATATACTTCACCCTTTTCACTATAGAGATAATGAATCCATGAAAAAAATGAAAAAAATGACAATTTCTTATTCCAAAACATGATTCATGTAATTTTTCTCTGGAAACTTCAATTGATGAATGAAATAAGATACTGTCTTTCCATTCAACAGCAAAAAAAACCATTCACATAATTTTTCCATCACAATATAACATAAACCCTTTTCCAGTGTAGGGTTTCCTAAGCATAGTTTCACCGACTAACTTCCTCTTGAATTCCTTGAAATATTATTAACATTATTTATTCCAAAAGAAAATTATCTCCCTTTCATGTCAACATTGATAGTGGATTTATAGCCTTCATAAGTTTCTCACAATGTGTCAGTAATATCAATCTATCCCATGAACAGTATGGATTTTAATAATCGTGGTCGTTCTATGACATTATTCAATAACATATATCTTTGAAGGATCATGTAATATCACCCTCCAATGATTACATGACATGAAAATTATACACTGTGAATCTAAAAGTAACATTTACTAAATTTGGAAAACAAGTTCTCATTTCTCAATTTCATTACCAGAATCCCCAAATGATCTTCATGTTCTCACATACTCATTAAATGTATAGGAATATCATCTATAAATACAACCAAAAACTGACCATGGAAATATATTATGACTCTGTTCTTTAGATAAAATAAGATATCCGGGGAATTGGTATGTCCAAACCGTAACACTATAAATTCACAGGATTCATACCTCATATAGAAGGAATTATTTGATATGTAATCCATTATAACCCTAAAATAATGGTATCTAGATCTATATTCAATATTTGAACTGTATTGATCCCTCATAGTTGAAAAAACAAATCATAAATGTGGGGGAGATGATATTTGTTCTTGATAGTGATCTTCTTGAGTTTATGAGAATCAATGAAAAGTCATATTAAACCATATTTCATCATAATGAATAAAAAAAGTGTTTCTATGGAGAAACAATAGGACAATTGAATCCCTTGTCCAGATTCTCTTAGAGTTTCTTACATTATTCCTACTTCTCAGCCAGGTTTATTCTATAGGGTGTATTTGATGTGGCTATAATATTATGTATGAATTCTATTGAAAAATCAACATCAAAATTCCAGGTAATAATAGAAAACACTTTAGAAAATACATCATTATATTACAACATAATCAGTATATCTTCAATTGTGAGTTTCTTTACAACCATTTGAGATAGATACCCCTCATTAATAGGTAATGAGCCCCAAAAAATTGATATAATTTTCGTTGGAAGTTCATATTCATCCTCACACTGATATAAAATATTTATTTCATTCAAAAATTTAAACGTAACTTCCATTGATCATATTTTTTTTGGATAAAAACAAATAAAGTCATCCCTTGCCAAAATCAGATCAAATCCAACTAAAAGAAGAATCATAATATCTTAGGAATAAAATTCTCAAAAACCTTTATTGGAGACTAGAAATAGAGTTAAAATCCAATCAACATACAATTAGGCGTTTTCACTGAAAATTCATCATCTTATCATTTATGTAATGATGTGATAACCATATTTATTTATTTAGATATAAAATAGTGGGTTAAACTATTATTAAACAATATATTTTCAGTTCTAGATAAGATGATAAGTGTACCTTTCATCACTATTTTCCTCAGACCGAGTTTATCAGTTGGGATGTTATTGGATTTCACATAAATTCTTCATTTTAAATGGTAATGATGTTTACTCTCATTATTAACCCTTGGATTCATGTAAGAGATTTAAAAATTCTAAAAGTACTTATAGTTTTTTACATGATGTGTGTGTTATGAATTCATATGATATCTATATACATTCATTTTATTATCGTAACACATTATATCTCTTTATAATTAACATTCATAATTGACTTATTTTCTTTAAATAAAGAATTTACCACTTACCATATGAAAATTTTATTTATAATTATTTGAAATCATATAGCATAAAATATGATTAATTTTCATTCCTCCATGCGATTTATTTTTAAAATTTTATCAATGAACCATTATTCTCTTCTTGTAAGAAAAATGATATCGATGGGAATACCCACTATATATTTTTAACTTGAGATAAAATTGAATAATTTCATTAAAGATACTAATGAACGTTATGGAAAACAAATTTGGAGAAATGGTTTTGAGCCAATGGTGAACTGATTGACTTTTTGTTCATGGGTGATGATAGAAAAAAAACTGTTACTCACAAATCATGTAATGTTTATTTTATTGGTACTAATATATTTATTAACCTTATACCTAAGAATATAGAATTCTTATTCACATTTCATACAAGGATCTCAAAGAATGTACTTACTTAAAAATAACATATAAATCATATCCCACTCAATAGAGTTAATTTATTTCCCTTTCCTCATATTCTTCATAATATTCCTCCATTTATATTTTTATCCTTCTAAATGGTACGCCTCTAGGACAAAATTTACATGATTTGATAACTAGAGAAGGGAAAAATTAATTTCTGTCATATTGATCCACTGATCATTAACAAGTATATTAGATGAACTACTATATTATGATTGATGTTACCACATGAATTATTCAATACATTGGTCAATTTGTTTCTCATTTTCATGCTCATCCCGATTCATGGAATGCGAGTGATATGTGAACATAACAATAAGAATTTACATTCCATTTCCAATTTTTTAATTTCATCAAAAGTAAAATCATTAAATTTATACCCACATTCATTATTATCATGATTTCTAATAGTTATAGTAATTAAATAAAACCAAAAATCATAGTTCAAACATAAATGTACAATATTCAAACTATGAAATAATATATTCCTGAAAATCATTCCTGAGATGTCCTAAATTATACCACATTCATATCAACCTATTACTATTTTAGGTCCACCATATATTTATTTTAATTCATCATATGGTTTATTTTGTTTGATCCTAATTTTCTTCATTAACCAATCTACAAAAATGACGAAACCTTTCATTAATTCATGTTTAAACAACCTGAGAAAAACATACACACATATTTCAACATTTTATATGGAATCATAATATATTATAAATTAATTAATTACCTAAAATAATTACAATATTTTAATTATATAATTGGTACAAAATTAAAATATATCATGTAAAATATTCAATATCTCTCAAAAAGTGCTTCTCTCACAGTACCCTATTATTAATTTTTTACATAATACCATTCTTCGTAACCTAGTGAAAAAATATAATCAAAGGAATGGGTGATTTCAGATGATCTATAAGGTTAATAATGTGAGTTATTAATTGAGTATTATATGAGAAAATAAAAAAAATTGTAGGATTGCATGATTTAAACTTATATAGTTCATATTCAATCATTCATAAATCATAAATCATGAGACATGGCCAAAATATGTAGCATTTCAAAAGACTTTTGTAATAAGTGTAAGGAATAATCCTTAATAAATCATGATCCCTGAGATCACTTCATAAAAATTAATAAATGTTATAGGAATTGGTAATAATTATAATAATATAAAGTAACTTAATTAATCAAGGATCATTTATAAGACCATCATCACATATTTTTCAATGTCCCATAATGAACGGGTTCACTTTCTAACCACATTTTCTTATTGGAATGGGTTTAATCCCCATTCAACTTCATATTATATCATGATATGTAACCTATTAACCAATCCATTATTGGGATATATAATTCCATCCCACCGATCACATTATGAAATACATACATATGTGTGACATTAAATGATAGAAACATTCCTCATTCGCACGTAGCATAACTCATGTAGAGGAAATGGGTTTCATAAACATTTCATCATCACATAATAATAATCCATAAAATGAAAGAAAATTTATGATATCATTATATCATATCTAAAGTGAACTATAAGAGAAATTAATGAATGATGAAATTGAGGAAGGATATTTTAAAATATATATTCTATTCCTTCCTAAAAACATGAGAAAAATATCCTTATTATTTGGATAAAATTTTAAATAAAAAATCCCTATAATATTGATAAAACAATTTTATTTTAAAATAACCCTGGAAATATGAAAATAATTATTAAAATTAATAAATGGTCATGGTGGAGTGAAAATTCGTTCATTGGTTAAACATTATAACTAATATTTCATTTCATTTTCTTAAGTAATAAATAACTTGTTTTGTAAAAAAATTGAAAATTAATATTTATTACATTGAAATGAAAGTAAAATATTGTTAAAAATGTCTGGAAATTATCATTTGATAATATAAAATTACATTACAGAAAAAATTTAAATAGCATGGACATGAAAGAAAATTTTTTACAACCAGTTTGTAAATAAGGTTGAATTTTCTGAAAAACACTTTCCACATTGTTTCAAGTATAATAATGTAGAGAATAATTGGAAAACATAGAAAAACCAAAAAAATAACAATGGTAAAATAAAATATATGTGGTTAAAAAAATAAATATAATATAATTGTCTTGGTTATATTCAATCATAAACAATCCAAATTATGAATAATATTCCAACATAAACCCCTAACATATGTCTCAACTTTCTTCGTATGAAAATTATGTTCTGAGATAATATTTTTTTATTTAATATAAATATATAACAAAACTATATTAATAAATATCATAAAATATATAATTTAAATTATTTTTAAAATTTCATATTTATTAAATAATCATCATTAATATCAGTTTTTATTTGTTAATCATTTAATTTTTTATGCTATTGTGTGTTCGACGGTACTAGTTTTGGAACCATGTAAATGGTATAATAATATCCAGAATATTAATAATTTTTTATGTATAATATTTATTCATTATATAAAATTTTCAGAACATATATATTAAAAAGATATGAAAAATTTTATATCACATCATGGATACGATAGTCCTTACATACAGACGAGTAATGTTCTTAATATCGAATGATTGGAAATAAAGAATCGTAAAAAATAGTATATCTTCAAATAATCATAATAATTTAATATATATAATAAGTATTCATTAAATATATCCATATTACTTTCTCATTATTTTGGTTATTGAAAATGAATCATATCTCTTCATGGTTGTTATAGTCCAAACATACACATGAACGATGTTATCATCTCTCATATGATGGGAAGGAGATCGATAATGGTTGCGAAGTTAACATTAAATTTTTTTATTATATTAATAATACTTATTTAATCATTTCATAAATTTTAAATAATAATTTTAGGAGGTATAACAATAATTTAACATACACCGAATTAGTGACGATTATTACGTCATCATTAGGAGACCACCTTTTTATGACCACATAAGTACTCAATGGTTAATATTTTTAAAATACCAGAATCTCTAGGAAATGTGGAAGGATGTTAAGAGGGTATTTTGGGAGTATTATCCCAAATATAGGTCTCAGTGTGTGTGAATATGTGGATGGAGGAGGTTCACTTTTTATAAGTGAAGTGGTTGAGGCTCTTATAGATATTTAATAAATTAAAATATAATAAATTATTACTAAAGGGAATGTGAAACCCAGGATATTGTAAGTAAAAAACTTCTTTAAAAAATCAAATGTATTCAATTATAAGTGATATTTTAAATCATACCTTCTATTTATTCCCCATTTTTAACCCTTATTAACATTAATTGACATGATATATTTTTACCATCGTTATTATTCATTTTGGGAAAATAATAAAATTGGATTCAATATAAAATTTAGAAATTATGATATAAAATTTGGATTAAATTTTATCAACATAATTTTCTAAATTTTTATGATTACTTTTTTAAAATAAGTTTGCAAAATATAATGAAAACAATTTTTAGATAGATGCATTTTTAATCATAACAATGAATTTAATCCAAATCATTTCCTACTAAAAACTATTTAATGTATATTAAATTAACTTATTGAATATATTATTTAAACATTTAATTAAAATAATTCATTAATTGTGTATAATTTAATTTATTAATATATATAGAAATTTCACCTATATAATTGGTTTTTCAAAAAACATCACTTTTTACCTTTAAATGTCATTATTTTAATATCTAGCCAATTGATAAAAAAATAATTCATTTTATACATGAGTAAATAATAACTCTTCCTATTTTTATAAATATGAATAAATTTTAATTTAAAACACACAAATCATAAACACTGCTAAAAAAATAATATTTCAAAACACTTCATTGGGATCAATTGTATTTCATTATTGAATTAAAAATAATTTTATATATCTATATTTCATTTAAATTCGATAACATTATCTTACAATTATAATTAATGAAAATTATTCAAATAAATTTCTGGTTCAATTCTCTATGATCTACCAAAAAAATTGTTATAGTAAATAGAAAAATATACTATGATCTCAAAATTTTACATACTGATCCATTTCAGGAATCCCAGTGTATATTACCATGTATTTTCTTGTTTTGAATAACAAATCCTAATAAATTGGCAAATTTTTTTAATGTGAATACCATTACATATATAAAACTTATTAAAATAAATTTAAAAGAAACCATTTCCATTTATCATGCCTCTTCCATTTATGTCACTATTTTTTGGTTGGAGTGTCTTCCTAACAATTTAGTTATATTTAAATTGGATAACTATAATACACTATATATTATTATTTATTTTTTAAAACTATTGAAATAATATTTTGTATTCTTTTGAAAATTATTCTTCATTTGTTTGTATTATTCATGTTATTTATTATCATTATGATTTTTTTATTTTTTTTGAAAATTTTATCTTTTATGTATTTTATTTTCCCTAATGTGTCCTAAAAAATTTTATTTTTACCTTCAAACAAAATTTATGTTTTTTCAATTACCCTTATGTAACACGTTATAATTTTTAATTACCTTTATGCATGAATTATTGTACCCTTACGTAGCATATGGAATTATCTTCTTACATTCATGAAAATTGAGTTTTAAGCATAGAGACCATATATAATTATTTTGTTAACCTTACAAAACTAAATTCCTAACCTAGTTAAGGGTATTAAATTTACATATTACACTTACCCAACCCAATTATACCCTTATGTAGTGTATGGAAAATATAGGTTACCTTTATGAAATGTATCTAATTCCAATTCTACCCTTTTGTAGAGATTTTTTACAGTCACATTAGGTATGAAGAATTCATTACTGCTTTATGTATCTCATTATTTATAAATATTACCCTTTTCCCTACATATGAACTTCCCTTATCAAAAATCTATATTTCCAATTTTTTTCATGTTTTAATTAATATATCTAGTTTATGCATGTGTATAAAAAGTAATTAAATTTATTTAATAATTGTAAAAATTCTTATTAGTGATATAGATAATACGAGAAGTGGTTATAAATTTTTTAATCACATTTTTATGAATATTAATTCATTTATTCATACACATATATATTTATATCGGGGAACTCAAGTATTTTAATTTTATTATTTGTGGTTGATTTGTTTTTTTGTTTATTTAATTCATGTTTAAGTCTATCAATATTATTCAAAAATTTTATAGTATTTAATTTAATAACATTTTATGTTTGTGTTGATGCATTCTATATATATAATGATATTTGATAATCATTTTTAGAATATTAGAGTTTAATATTATTTTTGAATTATCGTTTGTGTTAAATTTATTCTTATAAATTTATTTTACTCTTAAAATGATTAATTTAAAATGAGTTTGAATATTAAAATGGTTTTATATTTAAAAATTATGATTATGGATATTCTATTTCGGTCTCTCTCCTCGAAAATTCCGGATTGTTATTACAATTATCTTCAATTGAAATAAAAGAATGAGTTGCATGGAGATGTTGAGATAACATTATTTAAAAGGATAGAGGCATTAATAGAAGATATATGGTTATAATATATGTTTTTGAACATACTATGTAATTCAACAAAAGAAGATAAGTCATATTTCATGAATTATACATTCAAGTGATGTGTCGTAAGAAAAATTCAGAAGATAAATGCTTAATTTTTCTTCATTTATTACATAATTAAATTATTTAAATTCCCATACATTCCAAATTGAATACATTTTGAAGGGACAAGATGAATTTTTCTATATCATCATTTATTTTTCCAACTCTCAATATGTTCCTTTATTATTTTATTTATTTCGTTAGAACCAAGTAGAGCTTTATACCCATAATCTTATCAAATATTGGTTTATACAACACATTAAAGTTATTAACTTATTATTAGTACTTTAAAAACGGACCAAACACATATTGAGGATTCTCCTTATAGAGGACCCTCAATTTTTTTTACTCCTACAAAAGATTAGTTAGGATTTGGGCTACTTTTTGTAGAATATAATTTGTTTTGACTAATATGAAATATTGATAGTTATGTTTAAGGATGATTCAAGTTAATTTCATGGGTATGGATTTATCCCATCAATAGAAGTTTGTATGTAGATTTCTCATATAGTAAAAGTATCTTTATTACATCATAATAGGTACCATACTACCTATGTTACGGTCTAAAGAGTGAACTATGTCATTTATTTTGAATCACTATAAAAACTACCTATTTTCATCTCTATAATTTTCTATTTACAATATTCACACATAAACTATTGTTATAATGTTAAAAAATAATTTTTTAGAATTAATAAACCTCAAAATCCACAATTATTGTAAATAAATTTGTTATTTTTAATAGAAGAAATTCACCGTCCCTATTATTTATTTCCATTAACCATTCTAACAAAACCCTTGGTATCAATGGGTAAACCTTTTACAAATGTTAAATTAATATTTATTTTTTATTTGATAAAACCAACACTTTGTTTCATAGGGTTATTTTTCTTAAGGATATTTTATTCTCAATTATAAATTTTCATGATACATGACAATTAATATAGAAAATGATCATAAAAGTATAATTTTATACTTTATATTATTTATGGGATAATTTTGTTTTCAGATAACTTGTATCCTAGTCCTTAAAATTACAACTGAATGATCTATTTCATTGATTCATAGATTGAAAAGGAAAATTTTCATAAAATATAAAATTTAATTTATCGTGTGGGAAACAATATTGAAAATTTAAGAGTATTATATCAATGTATATAATATGTTGAATCCACTAAGTTTAATGATTCTGAATATTCTATTTTTAATAATATAACTTTATATGAGAATCATGAGATTAATCAAGTATAAAATCATAATGTGTTGGATTTAAATTTATCTCTTGATTTTTAATATAAGAAAAATGTTGAAGAAAAAAGTAGTATCCCTTGAAGATGAAAGGTATTAAATTATAATCATGAAATATTAAATCTTAAAGATTTCAATGATAGCTCTATGGATTTTATATAAAAAATGACATGTAAAAAAATATATTTTAAATCTTTATTAGATTGTTTTTATATAATTGATAAAAATTATACTAAGCTTATTGATGAAAATTAAAATTTGATAAATTCTTCGTATTATGAAAGTTATAATTTTTGTGATGATTATAATATGATAAGTAACTTGAATAATGTTTTGAAGGATGATTTTTTCTTAAAAAATATTTTTTTCGATTCAAAATTTATATATTATCTTCTTTTCTATTTTAAAATGTCTTATATTGAAAGTAAGAATGATTACTCATTGATTATTTTTTTAAAATGTGGTTTCCATGGATGTTATTCTAATAACTATTGATAAGGGGTTAGGATTCCGGTTGGTAACACGACTTAATTTTTTCTTCAGCTTAGATTATATCAAGTATTCCCTAAAGTGATAATTTATCGTGCTTAAACATACCTTTTTAAATCCAATTGAACCAAAATTTGACTGGATTACACATATTTTATTTTAAATATTATATATCTACAATGCATATTGATATGGTTCTATCATATATTATGATGGAATGTTCTTTAAAATTTATTTCATTTCACAATGTGACCATATATACTCTGTTGAATATTTTGGATTACTAGCACGTGTCAACTATTTTTTAAAATAATTTGCTTATTTTTTAATTTACATTAATATCATATTATTTATTTTCATTGATCGTTTAATTTTTTTGAAAAATTAGATTTCTAGGGGCTTTGTATTTTTGTTGAATATTTATTTAATATAATGTCATTTATGATTTTTGACTAAAATATATTATTTTGGGGAGAAAATATGATGGTAAATTGGAAAAAAATCATATTTGTTTTTCAAAAGGTGAAATAATGGGTTTCATATATTTTTAACCTTTTTTATCAATTCCCAAAATGTGTAAACATTTTGAAATTGATATTTTGTATTCTAATTATCCAAATTGGGGAGATTGTTATAGTTCCTCCATACCACTTTAATTATTTTATGATTCGATAATTACAACATACTATATTTCAAAATAAAATTTTTGGGATAATCATAATTTAATGTTTTATAATTTTATTGAAAATATATTTTGTATAATTATTCATTATTTATTCATTATTTATTTTTACTATTATTATTATTAGTTATAATTAGTTTGGATTAAATTGGGTAAAAAAAATTATTTTCCAAGTAATTTATTTACCCTTCTGTATCATGAAGAAATTTATTTTTAATTGTAGGTAACCCTTATGTTTTTCATTTTATCGTTACATGATATGAGTTCTACCCTTACATAACATGATTCAATTTGACATTACCTTTACATATTGTTATTTGTGGCCTCACAAAAAGTATGTAATTCTCTTTTTTCCATTTAAGAAAATCAATTTTTACCATTATGCAGCATATGAATTTATTTCACCCTTACATAACTAAATTATTATCCTTAGACATTGTATTGAATATACTTATTTCACTTACATGACTCAATTCTATCATTATAATGGTTATATAAAATATTTGTTACCATTACAAAGTGTATAGAATTCAAATTCAACCATGACACAACATATATTTACCCTGACGCATGTTATGAAAAATTATTTATTCCTTTTTTTGTCTTATTATATGTATATTTTACCTTTCTTCATGCTTTTGAAATTAGCTTTACAGAATTATGATTTCCCAATTTTCTTTATTTACTTATTTTTTATTGTTTTATTTATTTTATGTATATAAGTGTTTAAATAATTTAAATCATTATATAAATTATTATTACTGATAAATAACCTATAGAAATTGTTATCACATTATTTTTAAATACAGTTGTATGAATATTAATTATATTATTCTTCTATATTCATTTCAATGTGTATCAAAGTTAGAGAAAACTTGTTTTATACATTTCAATGAATTTTTTTTATAATTTGATATTATAATATGTTAAATATGGTAAGATATTTGAAATTAAAAATTTAAAAATCAGAATTTGATTATGTGCATGATGTTGGATATATTATTAGAAATTTATTGTGGAGTTGTTTTTAACTATTTAAACGAATGATTTCAAATGAGATTGAATTTTTCAAAAGGTTCTAAATTCATATAATATAATTATAAATATTCTAACTATCTCTTTCTCACCTCGTTAATTATGTATTATTATAGTTTTATATAATTTTAATTTCCTAACATGTTAATTTGTTGTATAGAGATATTATTATTTATATGTATAAATGTATGAATATATGGGAGATGGTAGGAAAATATGATGGTTATATCGGTCTCTAATTCAATAAAAGATGAGAAGAGACACTAGAGGAACTCTATATTAAATTTAAGTGTGTTAAAAACATTCAAAAGTGAAGTGATTCATGATTATTAATTAAATGTTGAAGTTTATGGTTGGAACACTTGAAAATCATTATTTAAATCCATTTTTATTGGTGTAGAAGAATTATTATACAACAAAATTTCATTTGACAACACCACAATGGTTCATTAATCATTTTATTTCTTTCTTTCTGGGAAAGGTAGAGTTATCTACACATAATATTTTTACACAACAGGTTATACAACATATAAAAAGTAGTTTCTGGTTATAATCAATTGAAAAAAAGGATGAACACATAGGTTAGGGATGGTCCTTTTAGAAAATGATTTGTTCTTTGTACTCCCTTGAAAGGCTAGTAAGGATTAGGGTGGCTCTAGATTAAATGTAATAGGCCGTGATTCACCCCATTATAATAGTATGGGTTTACATAACATGTTTTGTAAAACTACCTCTCTATCTCTCTCTAGGGGGTTCCATAGTCCATCGGTTAGGATGTGAAGAGTGGACTAGGACAATTAGACTGAACCACTATAATAATTCTGTGCATTCAACTATATAATTTCCTTCTCAAACTATTGAAACTTCCATTATTCGTAATATTTTATGAAATAATTGTTTAATATTACTGAACCACTAAATTAGAAAAATACCTTTTGTAATAAATTTGATTATTTTAATAAAAGACAATTAACCCCCCTACTATATATTTATATTAACTATTCTAACCTTACATGTTCTCCTTTGAATGATTTAAATGTCTGTCTTGAGGAGTTCAAATTGCCTTACATTCAATCATTTCAAAATGCTCGATAAACATTCATATATAATTTCATAGATATAAAATATACTATCATCTCCCCTATGTATTTAAATCCTCATCTCAAGTATCTTTTTGTCTACTATGAGATCATTCTTTTTTGAAAAATCATCAAAACCCCCAATTTTGGTCTTCAATCCACTAGAGGTTTGGTCCTTTCAAGGGAATGTCATTAATATAAATTAGAAGGATGATAAACCAATAATTATTCAACACATACTGGTTTAAATATATATTTTTAGTTTCTCTACATAAAATCATTTTCAACATAAATGCATTGAATTTCTATCTTCATTGTCTTGGTACTAGTTTCACTACTATAGATTCAGCCTATAATAATGCTATAAATGGTCATTTTCTTTTCTAAAAAGCATTAATAATCTAAGCATCCATGAAACCCAAATCATTTATCAACATTGATAAAATATTATTCTATCTATATTAATATAAATACACTTATAGTGGTCAAAATAACAATGATAAAAAGAGATTACAATAGATTTTCTTGTCAACATTTTTGTTCTAGCACTGATAAAGTGGCCCTTTATCTTCCTTTTTATTAGTGCTAATAAAATTAGAAAAAAAAAATTATTCTTCTTTGAACTGCTCATCCCTAGATTTCCACACTCCCACATACCCACCCTTTTCTCAATTCTCGCATAGAATCATATTCACCCCAGAACTGCAACACTCACATGAACTCACCCATTTCTCAGTGCACACCAAACTTACTTTTCAACATCATGCATACTAGGAATCGGTATTCTGAATTCACTTATGAAATTGAAACACCATTCTCACTTCTGAAAGATTACTTATTTTCTATATTTTATTATACTTCTATTTATTTTTATTTATTTAAATAAATATTTTTTATTCAAATATATATATATATAATTATTTTTAAATAAATTTACAAAATAAATGCTTGTGTGTGTGATATACATATACATATATATTATTTATTTAAATACATAATATATTAATATTGATTGAAATATATTAGAGTATAAATATTAATATATACTGATATATAAATTAATACCCAAAAATCTATATATATAAACACCATATATACATTAATTAGTATATATATATATATACTAATTGGATTTATAAAATTACTATTAAATACATTTTTAAAATATCTCAATATATTGTATATTTAGATATAAATTTTAAACATTTCATATATGTTTATATATCTATAAATTTTCTTATATATTTATACATATTTACATATAGTTAATTATTCAGTTATAAATTATTCATAATGTATTTATAAATAGTTACTCTAAATAGCGTTATATAATAAATTTAATAATAATTATAAATTTATAAAAATAAAATTATATATGATATATTTACACAATACTCATACACACACACATACACTGAAATTTAAAAATGAACATCTACACATTTATATTTTTCACATAGACACACAAATATTTTAAAATATAAATATTTTTAAAAATATTACAATATACACATAAATAAATATTTTTTTATTAATACACATATTTATTTATAAACATATCTTGTATGAATATAAATATATATATTTCAAAAGTAAATAAAATGAATAACATTTTATTTTAAATAAAATAAATAATATGTTTTTATTTTCACACAGTCTATACATTTAAAAATAAATTTTATTAATGTTTGTTTAAATATTAAATAGTACAATTGATTGATTATGTGTAAATTTAATCAAATATTAATATAAATAATTATTTATAAAATTAAAATTTTGAAAATGATTAAATTTAAAAACCAGAAATTTATTATGAATATATTCCTCCCGAATAAATTTAGCCTTCATTGGTAGAGGACAAGAAGACCCTCTTAAATGATGTTTAAATCCATTTGATTTTTAAAAAATTAGATTATACCAACTTATCATAGATCATCCATTGGTTTATTGAATTTTTATTCCATTCAATAATTTAAAATGATTATTACTCAATAATAAATAGAGAATTATTAATTAGTATTATTTTTAAATTATTTTATAATCCATTATTCACTAAATAACTTATATATTAAGTGTAAATGCGTATGTAATATTCTATAAATCATATCAAATAAAAAATATTACATTCTTGTCATGATAGATATATTTATATATTAATATTTATTTTTTAACGAAATATAATTTTTTTAGGAAATATACCATTAATTTGGGATTTCTGTAAGAATTTATAAAAGTAACATTTTTCAGTGCTTGTAAAAAGTAATTAATATTGCTATTTTTTAAGTGTTATAAAATCAATTATATAGTAGGTCTTTTAGAAATGGTTTTTAGGACTTATAAACGTTCAATTTATTGGTTATTTTTTCTTGTTTTGATAATATTACACCCTTTATAAGCACACTCAACAAGAACATGTAATTTTTAGCACTTGATATTTTTAAATCAATAGTAGTGTTTCAATAATAACAATTATATTTTATCATAACCAAAAACTTCAAGATCTTATGATCATCAAGAAAATATTGTTTCTGCATTTAAATTTATTTCTCTGAATTACCATGATTAACATCGTTTTTACCATAATAACATACAATTTTCTGTGACGAAGTCATTTCCTGTTTCAGATTTTTGGAGGCGCGAATTCCTATGAAGGGTAAAATGGTCATTATCCCTTAAAGTACAATACTGTAGATTTTAAAATATTAATCACTAACATTTATCAGTGCTTGGAAAACCCATTCATAAAGGGGATACTTTTATGAGCACTCATAAAACGTGCAAATAATGTAAACTATTTTGTGTGATAGAAAATTAATGCTAAAAGGGTACTCTTTTTCTATTATTTTTTCCATCATTGATAAAAGTCCACCCATTTTCAGTGCTTTTTTTAGAAATGATTAATGATACACCTTTATCAATAGTTTTTATTTATTGTTGTCAACGGTTGCAATGATTATTTTAATTTTTATATAAATATTTATTTTTTTATAATATTTATATTACAATAGGTATATATATTTAAATATAATACGTAAATATGATGGATATATCTTTTAATAAAAATGAATCTTATTTTAATAATGACATATTTAAAAAATTTTAAATTTTATAATAGACAAAAATTCCAAAGTATATTTATAAACATTAAATAGAAAATGTATATATAATTTAAATATATATAATATATATAATATTTTATTTAAAAAATTATAATATATAAATGAATATATATTTTAAAATATATATTTTTAATTATATTATATAATTTAATATATATGTACATGTATAACTCTATGTGTCATTGTTCCAAAAGCGTTTCCATTCCCCTTCTCATTTCGAATTGATGCAGGCCTACATTCCAAAGGCATTCAACCACTTGGATGTCTCCAATGAGGCCATTGAAAACATGTGGACCAAATAGATGGGATTTCAGGCTCATCACTCCCATTTAGGGAGAACTATTACATGATATGTGAATCACCTATTGATTTATGAGGTATTTGGGTGTCCTTTATTAAATCCAACAAATTGGATGAGTCTTCATTGTTTGAAAATTAATTATTTGGAATGTGTTTATTATAGAATAAGTTGTATGTATCTGAGGTTATTCATTTTTGGATAAATATTTATGTATCTTATGTTATCCATTGATGGTAGCTTTTCTAATCTTATTATAGATTCTAATATCATTTATTATGAATATGTTGGTTTTATGTTACGCATTTGGGTGCTCTTGAGATTAACATCATCGAAAACGAATGAAGTTTTTTTCATGGAGGGATTAGCCCCATGTTATCATATTCCTTCATATCCATGAGAATGGAATTAGAACCCACATAATTTTTTTTATCTTTATTGGACACATCATAACATTTATAGTCATGTGACAAAGACCAAACCATACAATTTAACATCATACAATTAGGAATTCTATGAAAAAATGAAAATTCAATGGCTAGTGGGGGGGATTATGTAAAAGTGTCATGAAAGAACCTAGAAGTGGTATAGTCTCCCAGTAATGGGCATTAAATTACTAGTAATATAGTCTAATTAGGATAGTGATTAAAGGGGACCAAAAGGAATATGGCCCTCTTGTTTGGATATTACCCAACGAGGGTGATGACTTGAGAACATTTGGGTCAATTTGGGGTGTTGGGTTTGGACCATAGGGAGGCCCCCAACATATCATGTTTGGTCAGAAATCAATCCACATGTAGTTTAGATATTTGGTGCATATACCCATTATAATTTCCATTTGAGTAGTTCGGGCTCATACTGAATATGATGTCCATTTTAGTTTTATTTGAAAATTCATAGAGGTAATCACCGCACAAGAATGGTAGTTGATCATAATGATGTCATGATCCTTGATAAACTCTAAGCCCATGTGAGTCAGGATTGACGTGAGACACATTAAAAATTAAAATATCTATAATCCCACAAAATATTATTCATCTTCTGGGGGATGGGGATTTGTTTATGGGAGGGAGTGATAGTAGGGGTGAGGGCTCTGGTGCTCTCCTCTTATCTTGTTTTCAAAAACCAAGTAGCTGAAGAAGAGGAGGTGTGTGACCTCTTATAAGAATGGATAGGGTTTACACATTGAGGGATTCCCTACACTCTAAATTACCCTTCTCCCTTTAAAATAATGGAATAATGGAAGAGTGAGGGGGTATGGACAATGGATATCATCGCCCGATCCAAGGAGCCATCTACCACCATAACAAAGGATGGTTCCCATGTTACCATTGTTGTTTATGATTGAGAAAATTATAAGGATACCCCTTGTTAGTTGGGTGACAAATATATCCTCAATTACAATGGGAATTTATGATAGAGAGGAGGAGATTTTTTTCAATGTACGTTGAAAACATATATCTAGTTGCTTGGGAAGAGGCCTTGGCATGGTTTTTCAAGAAGGGGAACTTTTGGGGATTACTAATTCATGAGAGGTGCATAGAAAAGGGGCCTAGTTGGGTCTTATCACATAGTGAAGGTGTTTGATGTATAGGGTTGTTTGGATAGTCCATAAAGAATATGAGTTGAGGACAAATTCTATAAAAAAGGGATCCAAGGCATAACGACCACATCCTGCATCCTACATTGTTTATGGGATGGTGGCCCATTAAGATTTCAACAACATGTGTCTTACATAATAGTTCCCTATAAACGGGTTTTCTATGTTGATAGATGGTTTGAAAATTATTATTTTCTTTGCGGACCAATTTTTATGCAATGCAAACTGATTATTTTTCCATCTTTTAAATCGTGACATTAGGTAAATGATTTCTTTCTGAAATAACATTCTCAGAGTGTCTAGGACACAATATCTCTTATATGGGTATTCTAATGTAAAAAAATCATCCACCATATCTCTTACGTGAGATTTGGTTATAAATTTATGGGTGAAACCACTCAACCATTTCCAAAAAACGATTTCAATTAGTTGGGAATCATGTAAACCATATAAAGTAAAAAATTTAGGGAATGAAAAATGGTAAAATCTATCTCCAAAAAGAAAATTCTAATTAATGAGGGCGGGGATTGAAATAGACCCCTCACCATAAAAAGTGAATTTCAATTTATGGGGGTCTTGAAAAAGATTCATTTCCCCAAAAACTTAATATTTTCACAAGGTAGGAAATGTTCATGACTCACACTGCAAATGAAAATCATTTGTATAGAAGCAATGTAGTGGAGATATGTGGAGTATCAATATTCATAGAGAGCACACTATGTTAAAGGTGGGGTTACCTCATGACTCATGGTACATTTCAATTTGAATTTTCCTGGAACATATTGGTTTATTATAATCTAGACACTCTAAAGGACCATAGATAATCCAGTGATCCTTTTAAGACACAAAAAGTGCCCCTATGAATTATAATCACTAAGAAAATGAAACTGATTTATGTTTAATATAATGAAATTTTACATATCACAAAATCATCTGGTGGGATTTTGGGATGTCTCATTAGTAAGAGGAGGATTTACCAAAATTAGGATCTTAACTCTAGGGAATTTAATTTCCCCAGGAGAAAAATATTGAATCAAGTAGATTCAGTTACAAAGAGGAGTAATCTCAACTCATCAAACTGATATCCAAAATTGGAAAACATCTAGAGTCGAAGATAGAAATAGGAGTGCAATAGTGTGGAAATTTTTTTGGTTTTATCCAAGAGATGGTATTTTGACATTGGTATATATCCGATGGTGTGGGAATCAAGCATTACATTGTTCTAATAAATGGTATTCTATATAGATCATGATCATACATGGAAGGATAAAATATTCAGAACTGGTTCATTGATGAATAACTCTATGATGAAATAAACTACATGGATGAAGCTCATATGATAGAGACATGATATAATCCCTTTTTACTATATTCATGTGTATAGACCGATGTATTTGTAGTCTCATTACATAGATCTAACTATCATTCCAAATTTTAGAACACATAGAGTATGACACTCTATGTAGGGTAATGTCCTGTAGGACTGACCCATGAATTTTTGGTTTCATGTGATATAACATTTCCCAATAGCTATGACAATAATCGTCCCCAAATATGATTTTATTCCCTTAATATGAATCATCATACATATATAAAACTCATGTGTAGGTATATGTGAATTTTATTCTTTGGATGCATCTAAAAAAATAGATAACAAGTTTTAGAATCATTACTATAGATCAATATGTTACATGGTAAATGAGGTATTGACAATATGAGGCATGAATGGATTGTGTTTCAATAACATCTAAATGAATCAAGCCCCCTTTTAGGCAACACAGAGAACAAAATAAATGGTCCACATGGTGGAGCTTCCTACTAATCAAAAGTACTCTTGGGATCCTCTATGTTCACATGAATAATTCACAATGTTAAAAACAAGAGGATGCTCAGTAAAACATTGAAATTTTCATAATGGTGGGGTCAGAGAACATGTGGGATCATTTTTTCCTCAATTTTATTTCCTATAGATAGATGATTTATGTCATTGAAATACCATGGGCAGGTTTAATAACCATGACTAATTAATCATTAAGTAATTATAAGACAATAATATAGATTGAATTCTTATATATATTGGGGGGATTTCATATTTCATCCTTGTATGGGATCAGAATAATGAATGTTTTCAAAGCCATTACATGGTACTTTTAATCAATTTTTTTACATTCATCCAATATATTTGATAGGCAAAATATACTAACAAATCCAATTTTATGCATAAAAGACAATATTTTCTTAAAGGATGTTTTTCTTCCATATAATGATGCAAATTTTTTAAAACAAAATTTAAAACATTTTTTAATTTTATTTTTAATAAATTTAATTTTATAGAAAAAATTTTATGATTAATCATAGGGATAATTTTTATTATTTTTCTTAGAAGAGTAATTTTTTAATTAATAATGAAAGTAATGAATTTTAGTTGAAAGACGCTTTTTAATCATTATGAATTATAATGTTAAATTATATTTTAAATTTCCTATAATATAATATTAGATCAATTATAAATATATAGATAAAATTATGTTCATTGGAATCATTATTATACTAAATTTAGATATAAAAATAATGTGACCGTTTGAATAATTTGTCTTTAAAAACTCACATTTTCACCCCGTCAATGGGACTAATTCTATATTAATTTATGCTAGATATTTGATTATAATTTAGAAAATTGGACTCCATATTTGTAATATGAATAAAATATAATTCCTAGTAAGGTAAACCCTGTTTTCTACCAAAAATATTAAAGAAATGAGTTAAAATTAATTAACTAGATTAAGGATAAAACAATGTTCTCTGCATGAGAGACGTTAATATTTTAATTAATCTTATAAAAAAATAGGATATTTATTTTATGAATTTAAATCCTAATATATTATAATCAGATAAAATATATTTAATAAATAACTTTTAATTTAATTTATTAATGGGTAATTTACCTAGGAGAATTAAAAGATAGAAGATACCTTAGTAAGAACTATAGAGTTAAGATTGTGTTGACTTAAAATATAAGAGAAAATGATAAAAAAAAATTATTTTCGTGTGATATATGTAATAACTTATGGAATTTTATATCATTAGATTCATTTAATTTTAGGCATTAAATGTTTAAAGCCATTTTATTTTTTACATATTCTATAATTCAAAAATTACTAACGTAGTAAGAGATTTCATCATAATTTACATTCTATTGAGACTTATTTCTTCTTATTGATCAATTCACTTTTATGAGAGTTATATAATTCCCCTTTGACATGTCATATCCTGATTCAATCATTTTTTATGATATTTTAGGATTCACAATGAAATATTACATCCAAAGGGATTTGAATTAAAAATTACCATGTGGTAAAAGTTAATGAACAATCTCACTTTCTTTTCTGATTGTTAACTTTAATTTAAATATATTTTCAAAAACTATATTTATATTAAATTTATTTATTATTTTATGATGGAAATTATTATTTCCTTAAATGTGTACCATTTTTCATACGGTTTTCACTTTTAATGTTATATTATTTTTTGGGAAATATTTATAAATCCATATTCTTTACTCAATATAGATTTTTGTTAAGTCACATTGTCTATGATATTAATTGAATATTACATATATGTGTAATTATTTGGACATGCAATTCATAGTTTGGGGATATGCTATTTATAGAACCTTGATGGATCGATATGTTTCATGAAACTGACTAAATAATGTTTTGAATAAGGCCTTACCAATTTATTAGAATCTGGAGATGAAGACTTGTTAGTATTAGATTCTTGGTTCGAAGCCTTGATAGTATTAGATTCCTAGAATGAATCACTGATTGTATTAGATTCATGAAATGACTCATTGATAGTATCTAATTCATGGAATGAATCCTTGATAATATTTTACTCCAAGAAATAATCCATGATATTATTAGATTCTTCGCATGAACCCTTGATAGTATAAGATACAAGGCATGAGGTCTTAATAGTATTTTATTCCTATCATGAAGCCTGTATGATATGTTTTAGATATACATAATTACACATTCCATTATTATGAATTTAATTATTTATAATCCATGTTATTATTCAAGTAGTTATAGTACCCATGGTTATGTTTCTCAATCTTGTAATTATTGATATGGAATTATTTGATCCTATATTATTCCTTCTATATTATTAAAAATTTATTGATTAAATGGAATATGATTTAGTGACATTATATTTCTATATTGATTATGCTTATTTATTGATGATAACTTTTTTGTACTTAACCCTTACTGATTATTTCATCTAACCCTTATTTTGATTCCTTTCATTGATATTCCATGAAGTGTAATTTGAATGATATTCAAGGATACACATGAGGGAATAATGTTATTATCAAAAAAATTGAAACAATATATGTTGTAATTTTTATATATGAATTATTATTCAAAAATAAATTATCTATCAAGATTTAAAAGACTACTAAACTGGTTGGTCCTTCCGAATATGTTTCCTTGTATCGTATGAAAATGTGACAGTAGTGGGATCCCGAAACGTGATTCTTAGGTCAGTGAGTTACAGTGGTAATCGAAGTAATATTAGTAGCTACATATTGAAATACATTTATGGGAACATAGATTAGGGAACATAACCCTATGATAGAATTTAACTACAATCATAGAAGAATATATGTATTCATTAACATATGTGTTATGGATAATGTCACAGGATTATGAGAATAAGGTTGATCATTATTTTCTTGTATTAAATGTCACATTTATGTTTCTATTTAATTAGAGACTACCAAGATTAAAGATATTTTTTGGATATTTTTTTAATACAACCCATTACATTTGTACATGTTTTAGGGGAAAAGTAATTTGGGGAATAATTCATTTTAATTTAATAGAAAAAAAGCTTTATGTTATTAATAACCGTTATGGTTGAAATTATTATTAATAAATTTTTATTAATATTCATATAATATTATTACACATTGAAAAATATGTTGTATTTAAAACCACAGTAAAAATGGGCATTTAATGATTAATTTCATTTCTGGGATGTCCGTCTTATATTTTTTCGAATGTCATAGGATTTGTATTAATGTAGTTTTAAAAAGTGAAACTCGTATGTAGGGTCATAATCTATTATGCCCGGCCAGTCGGTGGGTCTTAAACCCATGACCAAAGGATGATAAGGGTTCAACAATTACCACTGGCCAATTGATATCCTTGTTAATATGTCATTTTTTTTCTATATAGTTTGATGAATAAATATTAATATTGAACCCGTAGTATTAATTTTTTTTGAGAGATTAATGCATTAACGACATTGGTGTAAATAATAGTAACAGATATATATATAAAGACATGTATTATGGATTATAGCATCCACTAAATGTTAATATTACTTATTCTTGCATAATAATTTCATTTTTTGATATATATATATATATATTTATTTATTAAAATGAGGGATGAGTTATAAATTGATCAAAGAGAAGCAGAAGGAGGAAATTGTGTTTATGAATGAAAAATATATCAATTACTTATATTTTATTATATTCGTAGGCAATAAAATATTTACGCAACATTTAGAAAAATATTTTCAAAAAAATATAATCTTAAAACCAATTTTTTTTCAACCAATGTTATTTTAAATCTTCACTAATTTATGGATTTGAGGATTCAAATTTACTTTATTGTGCTCAATGACCTCAACTACTATATGTAATTATTTATTTTTCTCCACCAAGTCTATATTTTATCATTCGCTAATGTTCTTCTATGTAGAATACAACTTATCTATTAGTACATATTACCTTTTTACATACTTTTCTCTCTTATGATGAGGATGTACTATTAACAGTTATGTGATGTGGGATTTTTAACAGAGGAATTTTCAAATATAGAACCTATAATGATTGATTTGAAGTTTAAATGAGGGGACACCATTTATTTAAGGTGGAGAGAGTGTAACACTAAAAAATTACAAAAGAGTATCTTTTTATATGATAGCCTATGTGACAATAAAAACCAATATTAGAGGACACTAAACCCCACAAGAAATTAAAATGTTTTTCTTTTAAAAAACATATTTGTTTTTTGTAGCTTTATTAATACAGGACATCAACTTATGCTTATGGTCCACACAATACTAATTTCCATTGATTGGTTGTGTTACACGCAAGACCATGTTTTTCAAAACTATAATATACTATTAATATTATTCAATAATATGCTTGTTATCAACAAGGCATTTTAATGGGACGTATAGAAATTATTAAATAAATATAGAAAATATTTTTTAAATGTGCTTACATGAATCTTCAATGAACAATTAATTATAAATTAAAATAAAATTCAGTGGAATAAAAAGAAAATGTTTGTAAATAGATTTTTTAATGAACCCAAGGGGTTTTTATATTAATAAATTAAATTAATTACTATTACAGAATTATAATAATTAAATTTATATATCATATACTCAATCACATGTTTTGGAATTCATAAAATATATTTTAATAGGCATAAAATTAGAACACTTTCAATTTTATTCTTAAAAAGTTATATATTTTTAAAGGTAGTTCTTCTACATTTTATTGGAGCACCTATTTTGAAAATAAATTTTGGAACATTTATAAATTCTACATGACAAATTCAGGATAGATTTAATAAAAATATGTGATATATACGACATAATAATGATACTTTAATTATAACATTCATATATATCCTTATTATTTCTTTATTCAAATACAATAATAAATTTTAAACACCATTTATACTTCTGTTCGGTCTACCATATCCTTGAATGATGTATTCCATTTAGTATCATTAAATATTATTGATAACTATATATATATATTTATTTATTATATATTATATATATATCATGGTCTGATTTATAGAGTCCATTATGTCTTGATATAAGAAAGAGGGAAATAATAATAAGATGAAACATACTTGAATAATGAATAATTTATTACGCAAAAAATTAATATATTTAGATATTATTAATAAACAAGTAATAATATATAACAAAATAATAATATATTATATTATATATATTAATATGTTTCGATTATATGTTAATAAAATGACCTAAAATTAATATATATGAGAATAATGGTCTTCAAACCAAAAGAGAATGTATGGTATGGGGATTTCCTTTCTCACTATAATTTCTCATAGACATATACCATATTCATCACTTGTTTATTTTCTAAATTTTATATACTATCCTATGACCCGTTATATAATGATTTTAATTTATTTAATTATAATAGAAGTTTGAATTTATTTTATTCATTCGTGTATCTCACTGTTCAAACTTAACAGAAGTAGTATTGGATTTCATCTCATTTTAAATTCCATTAATTCTTATTTGTTATTATGCAGAAATTCATTTTTATGTTGTTTATATTTTTCACCATTGAAATTTAATTTCATTATTCATGACTTTTTAATGTTAACTAATAATTATTTAGTCCAATTAGATTTGACATGAAATTTATCTACTTGAAATTTTTTTTTGAACCATCACACTTTCTTTTGTGGTTATCATATTTCTATTAATATAATCAAATTATTTTGATAAATTAGGATTATACATTATATATCATTTCAATATCCATATTATTTTATGATGGATTTAATTATTTCCAATAATATATACAATTTTTATGTATGGTGTTTACTTTGAATATTATATGATTTATTGGGGAATTATTGATAAATCTGTATCCTTTACTAAATAATAATATTTAATAGGGCACATTAATTATTATGTAAAATGAATTTTCAATATATGATGTATGTTCTGGAAATTTAATAAATGGGCTTGAAAATAGTTAACACAATCCCCATGACACATCAATATGCTTCATTAAACAAACTAGATTTCGTTTTTGATGAGTCCTTACACATTGATTAGATTCCTAGCATGAATCTTTGGCTACATTAGATTCATGGAATGAAGCCTTGAAAATATTTGATTCCTGACATGAAGGCTCGATAATCTTATATTCTTGGAATGATTCTTTGATAATGTTAGATTCTTTTCAGAAAGCCTTGAATGTACTAGATTCCTGGAATAAATCCTATAAATCATTAAATTCATGTCGTTAATCATTTAAAATATTCGATTCTACAAATTAAGACTGGATTGTATTAGATTATTGGAATAATGCTATGATATTATGTTTTAGATATTCATCCTTATAAAATCAGTCATTACCAAATTAGTTATTTATATTCCCTATGGTTATTCAAATACATAGAATAACCATTGATAAGTGTCGTGTACAAGTGATTATATATATGGTTTGATTTGATAATCTATTATTTCTACCATATTATGCCCAATTCATTGATTAAATGAAATGTTCTTTAGTTATTAGAATTTAGATATTAATTATTCATAATGAACCATGTTATATATCATTGTACATAACACTTATTGATCATTTTTCTCACCTTTATTTTCATTCAATTCGATATGAATCTAATAAGATTAATATGAATGATATTAAGTGATACGCTAGATGAAATAATGCTATTCTTGAAAAATTAAGTGATATAAATTATGTTGTGTTTTGTGTATAAAATTGTAATTCAAAACTAAAGTATGTATCTAGTTTTCAAAGACTAATAAATTGATTAGTCCATTAAGATGTGTTTCATTATATCACATTCCAATATAATTATATTTGGAACTATCTCTATGAATTATGGGGTTGGGGAATTAAAAATAAACCCATACATAGTTCATATATAAATATCCTTGTGAGGTAAGACCCATACACATGGATGTGGAACATTATAATCGTACATTTGGACCCTAGATTGCTGATTTGGGAATCAAAAGGTATTATGTGGGTCCAAAAATAAATCTATACATAGTTCTTGGAAATTGTGCAGTTTAACATCATGCGGAAATAATGTAATATGCCGGATGTAATGGAAACAAAAAAATTTATAGGGAATACCAGAACAATGTGTTCCATCATGCTATATATATGAGGATTGGGACTATAACCATGATCTTGGAATTAATCTGATAAAGACAGTTGGAATAGGACATGTACACAAGGGGTTATGGAATAACATGTACAAAAACTGGTTTATGTTATGTTTTTGATAGATAATATAGAGATAGAAGGGGTTTATTGTAAGGATTAAGATTTCTCTAGTGGATAGGAATTTTATGGAAGGGTTATGAAATTCGACACTAGGGAATGTTATTAATTGTGAAGATAAATGTGCCCTTGAGAAACTAACATTCCATTACCAATGAAAAAAATGGTTTATGGAGATCTTCATATCCCATGAACAAGGATTATGATGTATAGACGGAATGTGTCCAATAATAATAGATGTATTCAAACAGGAATAGTCTATGGGATGTGGGGTTTAATTAAATTATCTATCATGTAATTATGTTTGGAAGAAATAATTTTTGTTTCCATGATGGGATCTTGAATAATGAAACTGACTTAATAACTATATTATAAATCATTGTTTATATGCATGAGGGGGGTATTTTATTATTTCTAGTTAGGGCCTTGGAAAAATCATCTATGTATATCTACATATCACATGAGGGTGATAAAAAAGCAACATGAAGTTCGGGAATTAATTTATGGTATGAGGTCAACATAGAGAGCGTGAAATCCTCTTTGATGGGGACCTATAGAATTACATGATGTAAAATGATGTGATGGAGAATGAACCATAATGTTGAACAACATGTGACTAAGACATCAACTGGTGTTTACACATAAATAGGAGGCTCAAGGGAGATTTTTTTTCATGATTCCATGAAGAGTGTCTGAACTCATGGATATTAGTGTTTGGTCATGGATTAAAACAAGAAGGACACCCTTGAGATATGTTTTTTAGATTCATAAAACATTGACTACGGTGTCTCATAGTTTTAGTATATATAACTGGTACCAATGGTTTCCCATTTAAGGTCATGCATACATGACCATAAGTATGTGTAATTTAAATTCATATGATAAGGATATTGGTGTTTTGGAGTTTATCATCTTGTATCCTGAGTGAATATGACATTTTCATGTGATGTATTAATTGATAATTATTACATTTTTGGGTGGATTAGTTCATTCCCCATCCATATTGATTGAATAGTAAGTTTTATTGGAGTGGAATATGTGAATAGAATGTGTTCCCTCTAACTATAGTTCATGATATGTGGATTCCATCCCATGGATCATTAGGGTTCTGAGGAATAATACCAAATCCCATTAAGTAATGAGTGAAGATGAAAATTATTGTTTAAATATCATCATATCTAGTTATTTTATACTTCCATGACATTCATAAAAAAATCTTTTCTCATCGAGTTTCACTAACTCATCAAACTATTTCTATGATTTTTAATCACCTGGAATTTGTTCTCATATAGCTATATGTAGTGAGGGAAATTTATTCTCGATTAGAAGAACTACATATATTACTTATTATAGTGAATATGTGGTTTCATGTGTAGTAGTGTGGGTTGTATTTTTTTAAGACCAAATGTAATGAACATGTTTTTCCGGCCAATATGACTTTTATATATACACTATATTCTAGATAATGTTTCATAGAGTATTATTAAAATCCAATATCTATCAATATTTCACGACATTATTACATGTTGAATGGTTGTATTTGATGTTGTACTCATGGTAAAACATCGTAAATTCAAAAAAAAAATACATTTTGGGGCCATTTTTGGTCAATATATTTTGAGGGACATAAAATCTATTAATTATATTTGACTTTATAAAATTCATGAAATTGTGGTCCTAATTTTATTAAGCGGTATTGTCAAAAATAATTTAGAAAAAATTTCGGAACTATTAAGGATGAACAAGAACTTCTTGGCCCTAGCTGGAGGAATGGCCTGACAACATCCCCACCATAAAGAATTAATGGATAATAATATTTATATTTATAATGGAAATATGGTAGCTGATGGATGAAGTTGGATTGAATTTTGGAGAATCCCATTGAATCGTCAGTTGTAAATAACTTTCTGTTGACTCAGGTTATAATAAAGAGTGAAATTGACCACCCATCATTGAATCTGTTAATTTGATTCTATTTTTTGAAGAATTTTCCTATTTTGGAGATATTATGTGATGGGAATCATCCAATAATTAATATAATCTTTTGGTTTAGTGTTAATATTGACCTTTTTGATCTCATCCACACCAATAGAAACAAATGTTAATATTGTCCTGTGATGAGTGATGATAGTGATTGTTTCACCCCAATCTAGATCATCCAAGGATACATAAACATTTTATAACACATATTCTGGCATTTTATGATTTCATAACATGATATATTATTATATTATAAGTTAATATATCAATACCCCTGACATATAATTTAGTAGGGGGATCAAATATTCATTTATGAGGGAATAATCATTATTGATATTACTAATTTCAAATATGGAATACCCATTTATTATTATGCAAGTAACTAGTATTTTAAAGTCCTATTGTTAACCAATTATGAGGTCTTCATATGTGGACTTATTATTTTTACAACCATCTGATAAAATATGTGAATAAGTTAAAAATGTATTTAGTGAAACGATAATGATTTCCAACCTGATTTTTTGGAGCTTGGGTTCTTCTAATATTTTTCTAGTTGGGATTCTCAATTCACCATAAAAGTAAGTTTCCCACATTTAGGTAGAGACTAGAATGAAAAATATTTTATCATATGGAATCCTGATACTCATTGGTATTTGATTCATCTATTAGTGTTCTTCTGGAACATTTCTTATGTCCTTTTCTTTTATCTCCTTATGTGGTATGAACCAGACGTCAAAATGTTACAATATGATCGTCCACCACCCCAAACATGTAGTAAATTTGGGAAATTTGAGGATAATGTTTTTTAGGTAGGGTTGAGGGATCATATAGACCTCTTCGAGCTGTAGTAAATTTCATCTTTTCTAAATACAAAAAATCAACTCCAAACAGTTATTCTTGATATCTGAATAATAATTCTCAGGGTCAATCACAGTGTAACTAAGATAAAACAGTTTTCTTCCACTACAAGTATCATTTTTATATATAATTAATGAACATAGAGATAGTTATAGAGTCATAATTTATAATATGAGAGTCATTATATTGACTTGTTGAACCAAATTCATTGGGCTTAGTACATGTTTCATGAGGCAGTTGAATGCTTCTTGGCAGCCATCAGTCCACCAAAAGACACCCTCATTCATCAATAACTAGGTTAGTGAAAAAAATCATTTAATGTTTTATATTAATCATCCAACATATGAACTATGTCCTTATATCATTTAAACTATTTAATATTTTTAGGAGATAAAATACATATAATTTCCTTTGACATTTTAGGGTCGGCTTCAATGTCACGATCACCTATGATTTTGAAATCGACAAGATGATTGAAAATTTTCAATAATTTAACCACCATATCATTAATATAATGTTCTCTTAATTTACCTAGGAATTTTTTTAAGATGAGATTCATGTCATGATGGTATATAGTGTTATCATTTTTTAAACCAAAAGATTCGCCCAATAGTAGAATACTTCCTGGGGGCCCTGAAGGAAGTGGGTTATTAATCATTTAGGTCCATATGGATTTTATTATATCCTAAATATCCATTCAGGAAGAAATAATTTTCATTACAAATTATAGCATCAATCATAATTTCTACAATCAAAACGAGGAAGGAATATTTTGTAAAATGATAGTCAATGTCTCTAAAATAAATAAAAACCCTTATTTTCCATGTTTCTTCTTAATATGAACTATGTAAGATATCCATTTCAGGTATTTTAATAACCAAATAATATTTTATTTGAGGAACTTATCAACTTTGGCTTCAACCATCATAGCATGAATCAAATGTTTCCTTCTGGTTTCTTGATTGTAACTAGTATGGGCTTCTGGTATTCCAAGTTGATAGGTATACTCATCAATATCTATGACTATAATATCATTGTAATTATCAACAAAACATATATTTTCTTCTTTAGAAAATATCTTTAGATATCTAATTCATCAAGATGTATGGTTGGGATGAACAGTATTGGTTTTGGATCTTCATTTGTACCCAAATTGATATATCAGAGTCCATTGATAGTTGTGGAGACTCATTTTTTAAATGTTAAAGGAGAGTCTTCTAAGGGAATTTTGTTAATATTATTAAATTTTTTCTTCCTCTATGTCAATGTTGTGATAGACAAGAGACATAGGGGAATCAATAATGTTATGTTAATGTTTAGTGTATAAGGATCTAACCTTAAATGGAGATATAATGACCTATGCAGGTTCATCAGTTGATGTTCTGGAATGCTGAAGTTCTAATGATAAGGTTGAAGCATTTCATTCTAAGATATGGATTCCAACATAGTAACATAAGAATTTTTAAACACCTTTGAGTTTAAATAATTTATCTAATATCATAATTATCACTGAGAAAGTCTTTGAATATGAGATGATATATACAACATGACTGATGGGTATCACATATTCATCAATGAGATCTCTGAGTGGATTAGCTAATGTGATTTCCAACCCATTACGTTTATTATACTATTAAACGTCATCATTTATGGGTCTCATCCCTTTTCTTTGGTAGAATATTGCATTGATATACTATGATTCAAAATAACCGAACGAGGACTTGTCAACACGTAATGTCCTAATATGTTCATTGCTACAATATTTTAGTAATTGATGTTATGATTAAGGAAATGATGCTTGCTGGTGAGTCCAAGGGCTTCCAAAAGTACATTCAAGTATTTATCTTGATGGATGATAATGTACTCTGGATCAAACACTAGGTCTCCAAAATGACCTGTGAGAATAATTTAGTCGGGAAGTTTCTATTCATTTCTATCATACGAATAATGCATTAATGTAGTATGGGATAAATTATAATATGTATACCCCAATTAGAGAAATGTTCTGATAGAAATGAGGTTGAAACATGAGTTTATATAAATAAAATATCGATGAATATCAAAATCATCTAATATTATAGATACATAAATGTGCCTAATGTGTCCATGTATAACACCAGCAATGACATCTCTGGTAGACAAGATAACTAAGTGACATTAAAAAGTGTAAACCTCTACACGATATAACTCAATACCAGAAAAATCATAATTGAAATCTAATAGATGGAGCATATAATCTATGATTTCTTCTTCTAAGTCCTCTGTAAGATTTTGAGCTTCCAAAATTGAATGTTTTCCTAACACTGTGGAAAATTTCATCAGGATTTCATACTTCTTGGACAACGGCCTATGATTCGCTATAGGAAACATTTCCCTTGGAAATATTTTTGGATCTAATTTTCCAGGGGAGGAGTTTTCAACTAGTTGAGTAGATGTTGAGGGGAAATTATTTCCTCTTGAATCGGGTTGCCTTAGCATTCCCACTTTTTTGGACTAGTTAGCTTATTTACTTTTCATCATTCAGTATTCCATAATGATTGGTTACATATTATTTTTCTCATGTTTTTAGGAAACATTATACTCTCATTGGAAATTTTTTATTGAATTTCCCAAGGGGATAAACATCATAGATATTTATATAAGCGATGCAGATATTATTTTTTATTCAGAACTGGTTATGCCTCCCTCTATTTCACCAATGCCTATGGCCTTAGTTCTCTTCTCAACAATTTTTTGTGGGCACCATAATTGGATAATAATTATTATCATCACATAAGGGTTCCATAAAATGAATTATTTTAATATATTTGGATAAAAACTCATCAAATAATGAGGAATAGGTTTTATAGGTCGATGCATGTTTTAACATTTTTTTGGGAGATACCAATTCTCTTGGGACTGTATTCATGAATTTTGAGAGATTTATGTATTTATTTGCAATTTATTTTGGTTAATCTTCCATAATTTTATTTATTACTGTCCGGACAATCGATTTCAAAGAAAATTGGCCTTCATATGGATGTGGTTCAAATGATGTCATTTATTCCAACGTAAAAGTTTCTAGGGGAACAATTGAATGTTTCCACTATGAACTGAGAAAAACATGGGTTTATTTAATTTTATTTCATTTCATAATATTAGTAATAATTTTTTCAACATTACTATAATCTATTTTTCCTTCACGTTATTCCATTGGAATAGTGGAAAATGTGCATGAAAATGTTCTCAGAAGTTTTTCCAACTTCACATTCCCCGAATCCACTGTCTTTTGTTGTATGTATTTGAAAAAAATTGAGTCCCATACCGGGTTCTATTATTTCTAGTGAAATGGGAAATTTTTTTGATATATTAAAGACTAACATGATTTGGTTTTTTAGGTTCTCTTCGATTTAGCATGTTTTTTTCTAAGGCCACTATGAATTATCTTTGTAACTACACATTTTTTAATGAGTAATATATGTTCATATTTTCTTCAAACTGAGAGTTTCTTTACTCTATATTTTATAATGAAAATATTTTTGTTTCTTTTATTTCCACACAAAATGGGGTGTCGCATGATAAGACACATCCATAATAATAGAAGCTAGTATAGGTGTCAGTTTTGATGTGATTGTATAATTATCCCCGTTATTTGTATTCTATCAGTAGGATAAATGTACTAGACGAAAGGTATCCCTGATTTGCAAGATAGACACTTCCAGTCATTATGTATATATAAAAATATCTCCAAACCCAAATGTTTTCTTGACAGGAATTAGTTGTGTTCACAACTCACCATGTATGTTTTCTATGCTCAAATCCAAAAATCATCTATTGGAAAATTAAAGTTATGGAAATATTTTATGCCTGATTGCATGGAAATGATGTTTGAGTCTATATAATTTTCTCACTACTAAAAACTCAATAAATGGAGGACGTTTTTCATTTAAAACATTAAAATCAATAAGACTATAAATTTCTACTGGTGGTCTTTTTGTCATTATATTTACTCTATAGGTGGACGGGTATTGTAGACAAAGGCTATTCTGTGAAAATTTTCATCAAAACAATGAATTTTTTTAGATTTATATAGAAAAAATTTTCACATCATGGGGCAACAGTGGGATACTATTGTGTCAGATGTTGATTCAGATCTCCTCAACCATAATACATTTGAAACATAGGAATTCTAAAATTAGGTGGGGAAGTGTTTCACCCACCCATTCATGGTATTGTTTTATATCTAGTTACACTAGATCATGTTTCCACTCCATAGATTCTAGTCAGGATGTCAATGAGCCAATAAATTAAACAAACCCTATGGGAATGACCACCGGAGTATGGAGTCATGTAAGGGGAACAACATGCTAAACTTGATGTGTTGGAATTTCCATCACTTGTTCTTGATCTTTATAGTTTTAACTTGGATAACATTAATTTTTTTTGTTTTTCCAATAGAGGAATGTCTCATTATTTTCCTACCATTAATCTGAGATATATTGGTTATATTGATCTATTACTTTCTGGACATTGTGAATCTATTTTTAATTGTGTGATGAGATCTTCTTACCAAGGGTCATCAGATGTTGGAGGGAAGTGAGGATCTATTGGTTGAACATACCCTAATGAAATATGTCACCGGGGTAGGTTAGTATTAAGGCTCATCATTTCTATCATTTCTATATCATACAAATTAAGTCACTCCATGAGTTTGATGGGTTCTACACACTCATGTAACAAGTGTGTTTAACAATATCATTACTATTTTATTTAGATGATTCCCATGGATGTGGATCCAATGGAGCAATCATAGGAATTATAAAATTTTCGGAAATCATATGATTTATGGTACGCACTACTTCATTAGTGGTTTTGGTGTTTATATTATTTTGAATGGGTATATTCTATTTTACTACACCCACATTGTCATGATGTTCCATAGTATAGTGATAGGTGATGATGATGTCAACTGAAGAAACCTACATTGCATGAATTTCATCAGTCTCAGAATAGTGGGAGCGATGGTTTCTCCAGGAGCATTTTCTATAAGAGAATTGATTCCGAGTATAGATTGTGTTCTTAATGGACCATTTCAATTTGAGGATATGAGGGGGGATAATAATTTTTTGATGGATATATTTGGATCCTTCTGGTGAAGCGTAACCCAAAGGGAGCCTCAATATAAATTCATTGTTTGTGTCTCTGAAGAATAAGTTCCATCATTGAATGGGATGAGTTGAGAAGGATCAACTAGTGGTACTTCCCCTAACTGAGAGAAAGATTAATTTATCTGAAGATGAGGTAAAAATTCCACTAGAACTATAGACATGGGGTGATCTAGTTCAATATTAAGGATGATTCATGCCTGGTTTTTTATCATCAAATTTTGGGTTAAAAACACCATAGACTTTGAGGTTGGGATTTATCAAGTACCCATAGGGATGTAATTGTTGTATATTCTCTTTGGATTGAATGGATATTTCTACAAACATGGTATGGATATATTTTATTAACTTCACCTGAGATACCTACTACGAATGATATTTATGATTTTTGGTACATTTATGCTATATTACAAATAACTTTTATTATGTGGAGGGGGGAGTACACAATATTATCAACATCATGATGGAAATGTATTGATGGCATTAAATCTTATGTTCATACTTCATTGAGAGAATTATCAGACCACTTCATGGTGATTATACTATCATTGGTGATAGAGTGTGTCTCTGGAAGTGAACATGGGGCTGTGAAATTACATGATGTCACCTTTGGCAGACTATACAGATATGGGAACGAGGTTAAGTGAAACATCACATGTTAACAATATTCTTTGAAATGAACACCAGATGGGGAATTGAATATTATAATCCATTTTCAATTTTTAATTTAATAGATTCACGTCGAATGGAAATCTGTTTCTTTCCGAATTTCAAGTAGCATGCATCTTGGCGGAGGGTCGAGTCAGTTTTATGGTTTATCTCTTCTATTACCATGATGTGATTTGGGAATTAATCATAAGGTAATACTTTTGTTTTCAACTAAGGAAGAGAATTCCATACGTTGAGTTGGGTTTCTTGCACACAATAATCAAACAATGCATCTGGAATGCTGAATTGGGGAGTTTATACGGGCAATAACATTACTGGTACATATTCCTCTTCAAATTTTCTTCTCATGAGAAATATTTTTCATTCATATTTTCCCTGTGTTCCTATAGACAAATATAACCAAAAATGCAATTCTCCATCTGCATTATTTCAAACAATGTGTACGATAATGTTTTTAATCTCTTTTATTAAATGGTATGTGATCTAATGATGGTTTGGAAAAAATTTGTTTCCTTGGGTTTTTGTTTTTTTATGAATTATTTTCATTAGTCATTTATGGGGAATCAAGAATAATTAACCTATTTTCCACAAGAACCTCTATATATTATGGATTTTTTGTATTTCTTCATCATGTGGGGAGAAAGTTTTTGCGAAATAAAATACTTTTGTGGGGATGTAAATTACAACCACTATCATCGTGGGAAAGAATACCATCATGACATGATGTCCGATTCTAGGGATAAATTATGTAGTGTATAACATGAAGAGGACCTCTAGGGTGGATGGTATAATTGGGGGGACCTTTATTATATTTGATATTCTAGACATGTAGAGGGATACCGCTTCCCCATCAATAGATGGGCTCAATAAATCAATTATATTCTTAGAATGAAGTCATAATTCAAGTAATATGTCTGGGGAGGGCCTTCGGAATATTTTGAAGAAAAATTTTGGGGTGCACGATTTCAATTGCCTAAAATATATCCATAAATTGTTGATGGAGTATTGGAATCTTGAGCAGCTATAGATAGGCATGTGAGGGATTAAATATCACCATTGTTTAGTAGAACATGGTCATGGACTAGACCATCATTTCCTAAGTTTTTTAGGTAAGGATTGTTTTTAGATGTCTTTCTTTGGGAAATTAGTGACTCATTCTGTGGGTGATGAATTTCACACATGGAAACCTATTCGATGATTTCCTGCATTGTTTCTCGAATTTTCAGACATATTTCCATATTTTTTGTAGGGATATGTTTCTTCTATTGAGTTACCATCATAGTATACCAATAACCTCCAATTATAACAGCAATATTTACCCGATCCATTTTTCCTTTTATCATAGGATGGCCATGAGCATCCAATAAGGTTGTAGGAATATTCTTTTTCTCTGTGGTATCTCCCAAAATATTTTTCCAAGTCACTTTAAATGTGGAGGTGGTGTTGTGTGTTCAAATCCAAGTGAATATTAATGATATCATTATGTTTTAGAAAAAGTGTAAATTTTTTAAAGCAATAGATGCATAATCATCCATCATTGAAAGGATATAATGATGAACTTCTTCATATTATATAGGAATATACACCCATTTTATAGATGGAGGAGGGATATATTCCTTCATTCACCATACATTTATTGCTGGGATATGCCATCAATGATTAGGTGTTAATAAATAATATGGTTCTACCCCGTGTTGGTAGCTGGGATCCGCTGGTGGCTTCTCCCGGTGCAAAAAAAAGTGTGTTCAAGGGCATGTTATGATGCGCGTGTCGGCTCAAGATTTTCATCCAAATTAATTTGGTGGTCTTCTTTGGATGCAGCCGAATTACACCGGTTGGATTATGTGGTGTGGAATGGTGTTAGTTTCTACTCACAATTCACTACCAAATGATACAGGTGGGCTACATTGAAGGGAACAAAGGTATGATCCTACTAGCTAATAACTGGTCACATTCATCTTCAAACATTCCATGTTGCTTAGTCATTAGTGACATGGGCTAGGCTCCAAATATTAGTACCCCCTTCATGATGAGGAATTTAAGCACAACAGTTTTTGTGATATTGAATACTAGAAGGATCCCTTTAGAGGGACCTCTTCGTTGATTGATGAGGATATAATTTTCTTCTCAACTATCCTCCTAGAGATAATTGATTACTTTTCACTAGCATTCTAAGGATAAACTCCCAATATAGTTTCACATGTCAACTTCTGGGCCACCAACCATCGTTGAGGGAATGGGATTCCATGTTTCATTAGATGGAGGTCCGGTTAAGCTCCATCAATTATTGGAATGGTACTATTTTAGTGGTACTACCAAAAAATCATGTTTGGGACATTTCCTTAGAGAAACTGGTTGTGTGACAATGTCCTATGATTGTATGAGGACCCAATGATGGATGAAAAACTTCATATTGGATGGAATTATACCAATGGATCTGATTGAATGGATTTTATGATTAATGTGCATCTATATATATGAAAAACACTTACAAAAATACCCCATTAGAGTTTAATATCAATATATAATCACATGTATAATTAATTATCTAGGATCCATGATTTATACCTCTTTCATTGTATGATGGGGATTGACATGTAGGGAATACAGTCATATTTTGGTTAAGGATTCACATTGGGATTATCGTTTCTTTGATTGCGTGAGGCATTAAAAATGGTCAATGATTTGATGGTGAGTAAAACGATTCATGTGAGGTTCAACATTTTATTCATGTGTCAGATTAAAAAAATTGGTCTGTCATTTGATGGTGGGAAAGGTATTCAAATAAATTTCACCATTTTTGAACTACTCTGATAATATGATTATGCTCATGTTGAGTTGATGTGGAGTTTCATTTCCATATGAAGGTAGATACATGGATTTCTGCAATGTGACCTTATGAGGATTATGAACAAATATAATTGGAAGTCATAATCATTTCAACCTTTTGATGGGAACTATTTCCCACTCAGGATCTTTCATATAGTCTTATGATTTATTTGTGAGTCCATTATTAAATCCCCAATATTAGACAGGTCACCCTTTTGGGAAAAATTAAATATTTGGCATTTTTAGATTCTAGAATCTTATGTATGTATCTAAGGATCTTCATAAGTGAAGATATTTGAATATATATATGTTTCTGCATTAATGATACCCTATTGTTTGTGGGTTTGATATTCTATTATCATTTATTATCAAGATACTGGTATTAAGCCACCCAATTTGGAGCTCAAAAATTTAACATCATTCGAAATGAAGGAATTTTCTTTGATGGCAGGATTGGCCCATGAGATTGGTTACCTCTATATACTTATTAATGTAGCCACAAACCATGTGGTTCAGCACTACTTAATGGAAAACATAAAACCTTTTATGAACATGTTATGTGAACCAAACCACACATATTAACATCATGTGCCAAGGACGTCTATGTTAAATATTCATAGTCACCAGATGGTATATATATAATTTCGTAGTAGTCCAAAGGAACATGGACGTGATGTAGTCTTCCAGATATTGGCCTGATCTTATTAATAACATAGTTCAATAAGGATGATGATGAAAGATAAACCAAAGGAATATTCCCCTTTGAGTTGTATATGATCCTACTATGGTTAAGGCTAGTGAACATTAGGGTTATTTGGGGTGTTTATTTGGACCTCAGGGAAGATTCATATGTTTCCAATCAAGTCCGAAATCAAATCACACATAGTTTTAAAAGTAGGATCTTACACTAAATATGAAGACCATATTATTGTTTTGGGATTATATATAACAGGAGGCCAATTTGATTGTGAGAATAATATACATAAAGGAAATATCATCCTAACATAATTAAATGATCATGAATATGTCATGATCAATGTAATGACCCAAAATTTCGAATAAATCGTGTTTCTTAATTTTATGTGTTATTTTATTTTATTTTTATACTCAACAAAAACGTTTCATTTGATAACATGATTATAATTAAAATGAGACCGTTGGGATTTGACTGTTATATGACCATTGGTCAATATGACCCCTGGAAACTAAACGTTTTGATTATTGTCTCTATATACAAGTAATCGTTGTTAATTATTATAGAAAGAAGATTCGATAGACTCATCCAGCAGTCTTGGACTGATCGAAGCCCATCTAACAGAACTTTGGAAGGAGGTAGCACCACTGGGATTTGTTCTGGACCAAACCCAAGACGAACTTCATCGTGTGAATATAGAATGGAATCACCTTTGCGAGAAGTTCAAACTGATAGAAATCACTACTCGTGTGATGTTAGCCGAGCCTCCCTCAGATTCTCTCACCTTAGCAAACCTTAATCTTAGGTCCTATTCTTATATGATAAGGGGCTATGTAAGGAGACCGTAACTACCTTGTGTAATCCTTTATTTTAAATAAAAATTGGGATTTCTTCTTATGATGAAGTTTATGAATTTTCAAATGACCGAATAAATATAGTATGCTTATTTTTGATGAATTTAAGAAAAAGGATATTTTAAAAATGTTTATGTAAACCTTAAATAATTAAAAATGTGTAACGATATTCAAAAAATGGTCTTCTATAATAATGTTCAGTACAAAATTTAGAGTCTAATAAGATCAACTTGATTTTTGATGAATAGTAAATTATGAATAGTGATTTTATGCTTAGGATTAGTAATGTGACCAAATGGATTAGTAATCTCACTTAAAGAAAGTATTAATATGATCTAGGCACCCTGATTAAGTAATGTGATTCAATAAAATGGTTAAATAACGGTTTCATAAATTATTATTCAAGAAGTAGATTTTTAGGGTGAATATAGTTTTTTAATTAAAAATTAAATTAAAAATATATAGAAAAATATTTTTATAAAATGGACTTTATTTTTGAACTCAAAGCACCGATTTTATGTTATGGTAATTTTTGGTGGTTTTTCTGAAAAAATGAATTTTCGGAGAATAGTGTTTTTATTTAAAAATTAAATAAAAATTATTTAGAAAATTATTTTTATAAAATGGAGTTCATATTTGTAATCAGAGCGTCGATATTTTATTAAGGTGAAATTTTGGGTTTTTTTCTGAGAAATTTGAATTTTTAGTGAATAGTAAAAAAATCAGTTTTAGGGTTTCGGTATGTTTAATGACATCATAGCTATGTCATGGTGATTTCATGAGATATTTTAAGGGTTTTCCGACCTAAGGTGATGAATTATTGTATTTTGGGACCCATTTGACCTAAATTCATGGGAAATACCATGGGAGAGCACATGGTTTTGAGAAAATCACTTCTGAGGTGTCCCTTGGCCATTAATGCCTTGTCCCCTCACTTTCCCTATAAATACCAAGCCATCCTCTCATCCATTTCGACTCCCCACTCCCCCCCCCCAACAAATTTCTGGTCTCATTACCTCCCATGTAGTCCTCCTAAGGTGCCCCCAAACTCTCAAGGTCCCAACCTTTGAGTTTTAAGAGTTATGTTTTAAGGTAAGGGATCTGACCTCTCTCTTTCTTTTCAAAAAATATCTTTTATGTCATTTATTTTATGCTCCATGTTCTTATGTTAAAGGATTTTCTTTTATACTCCTATTACATCCCTTTTCATGTTCATGTAATGAGAGATCCCCTATTACTCTCATAATTTAGTTTTATGAATTTTTAAGTGGCGTCGTCAGGCTGCCGAAATATTTGTAACGGATTCTTTCACCCTTCTCATTTTCAAGTTCTATTTTATTGTCAAGCATTTCAAGTTCCTTTTTATTATGTCGGGGTATGATATCCATATCTATAATGCTGATATTTTATTATCATATTATCGGATAACCCATTTTATCTCTTCAATTCAGTATTTTGATGTTTTAAGTGGCGTCGTTAGACTGCCGAATTTTTAAGTGGTTCTTTCACCCTTCTAGTTTTGAAGTTCTACATTCATGGAAAGTATTTTAAGTTCCTTTTTATTATGTTGGTGTATGATATCTACATCTATAATACTGAAATCTTATGTTCATATGATGAGATACCCTATTTGATCTCTTCAATTCATTATTTTGATGTTTTAAGTGGCGCTGTTAGGCTGCCGAATTTTTAAGGGAATCTTTCACCCTTCTCGTTTTCAAGATCTATTTTCATGTCAAGTATTTCAAGTTCCTTTTTATTATTTTGGGGTATGATCTATATATGTATAATACTGAACTCTTATTTTCATATTAGAGATACCCTATTTGATCTCTACAATTCAGTATTTTGATGTTTTAAGTGGCGCCGTTAGGCTGCCGAATTTTTAAGGGATTCATTCAACCTTCTCATTTTCAAGATCTATTTTCATGTCAAGTCTTTCAAGTTCCTTTTTATTATGTTGGGGTATGATATCTATATCTATCATACTGAACTCTTATGTTCATATTATATGAGACCCTATTTGATCTTTTTAATTCATTTTTGGTTGAAGTTTAAGTGACGCCGTTAGGCTGTGGGATTTTCATAAGAGAAATCTAATTTTTGTCTTCCTTCCATATTTTTCATTTCAAATGGTATGTCATTAAAATTTCATTACCATGATCATATATCCTTAATATTCTGTCCATATACTGTTTTATGGGCCATTTATGATTGTTTGACCCATGTCCCTTCTCTTTTCAATGTTTTCTAAAACCCTGAAACATAGCCATTATGCTGCAGAATTTCCGTCTCAAAATGTCTCTCTCTATTTCTAATGTTCTTTTATTTTATTAAGTGAATACTCAATTCTCTCTCTTATATATGTGTATTCCCATATATACCATGTTTTTATATTTTAAATTCTGTGATTTACATACATGAGACCCGCTCTCCCTATCTGTGGGTTTAAAGTAACGTAAAAATCATGTCTTTAATGCAGTTTTTAAAACGTTATGATTATGAAATGAAACCCATTCATTTTTTGATATATGGGATTTTTATGAAATTATTGATGATGATATATGTGGATCACATGATAATAAATAAATGTCAAGGGTGCGCTGTGATAGCGCTCCAATGCATTGGGTAAAGACTTAATCTCTAGAGTGAACTTTTAGACTGATACCTTTGTGAATAACCTTGTTAATTTTTAATGACACCTTGGGGATGTACCTTGGTGAAACGAAATGATTGTCAATATTAAAATTTTCAGCCACATCGTCAAGTTATGAAATTTTTTATTTTTATTATGATATATCTCATGATTTATTTCTCACTCCTTAAAGTTCTTTTCATGACCTTATTGAAGTATCTCAAGTTCACATGTAAAATGTTTCTCTTTTTTCCCTTACTGGGCCTTCTGCTCACCCTTAATTTTGATGTATTTCCCCAGGTTATGAGATGCAGTAATGAACTTAGGATGAACATGATGAGTATCCATTCATGTTTTTAAGAGTAATGTTTTATGTTTTCATGTTTTATGTTCCCAGTTTCCAAGACACTAAACCTTAAAGATCCTCGGTTTTGTAAAATGTAATGAATGTTTATGTGATAAAAGGTGGGATATTATAGTTGTTATCAAAGGATGGTTTAGTTATTTGTGGAAATTAGGATATTAAAACTTTATGAAGAATACTATATAAAAGTTTATATATAGGAAATCTTCTTGGTATTTTGGTGAGTATTGAGTAATGGGTTGCCAAGAAAATACATCCCTGTCTGGATACGAGCAGGTAGAGGTGGCTCTGGCACCGATGTACATAGGGGTAAAACCTGAAAACACCGCTTTGAGCTAGACTCAAACGGGAACTAGTACATGACAATGGGCCTTGCTACACTCTTGGTTATGACACTCCCGGGGGATATGCTTTGAGAAATTATTAAGCTTAGTATGAACCATTATTAAAGGAACAAAGATAAAATAAAATAAATATTCACATAAGAATATATAATCATGGATAACCTAGATTGGAACCTAGGGGATCAAAAGTTAGGATATACTTTTATTATACAAGTTTATCCTTTTATGCTTAAAGCTTCCTTTTCATGATTATTGGCTAGGTATTTAAGCCCCTAATTATAGTTTCATTTCTTAGTTAATGGCGGGAAATGGAAGAACATGTCCCAACAACCAATGTGATAGGAAATGCGACGATTGTCGTATTAATATGACAGAGATGATTAGCGGATTAAAAGATGATTATTACTTTGGAAGACGTTCGTTATTTTGGGGACTCTATATGATCGAAGTAAATAGATTACTATGGTATTTTCATTGAGGAGTAAGGTTGACTTATATTTTGATGAATCAATGAATTTACGGTGGACTTATAGTAATTTAGGTTACTTATAAGAATGATTAACCTATAATGTGTAAAATATGTTTAGGTTAGCTACCTTTGTTATAAGATGTTAGGAGTGGTTGATGTTGTTTGGATATGAACAATGAAGTTTATTTTGGAAGACTATGTTATCAAATCCATCTTGTACTTAGGTTTCAATATTAGTTTGGTTTATTTTGAGGAATTTTAAGGACCGTTATTTATGGAATGGTCTATGATGAACTTTGGGTAGTACCATGGAACTTTGAAGATTTTAAAGTAGTTTCCATTCATATAGGATTTTTTTTCTTTTTGACGAGTTGTTTTACCTTACCCTTTCTATTTTTGGGATAATGTTTAATGATAGATGAAATATATTGTTAATCTTTTGTGGATTATGTGATTCTCTAGAAGATGATTCTTGTGTTTTGATGAGACCAAGTAGTTTTGAATGCTCATCGTTTGGAGAAAATATTAGTTTTGGTAGAAACTTATTAAAGGATGAAACTCTACATGAAAGTAGGTATATTTTCTTATGTTTTTTTCTATGTAGAAAATGAATTCTTCAAAATTATGAAATGGAACGTAAAACAAAAACGTTTTTGTTTTACGTTTCCTACTAGGTAATCAAAGACTGTTTACACACATCATATGTTTGGGATTTTCTTATGGTTAACTTTCTCCTAATCATGTTTTATATCACTCTCCCTCAGAACATGACCCTTTCTTTTCTCCTCCATGTCCATGTTTTCCTACATGGAAGCTTAGTGTGGGATAAATCAGGTGACCTTTGTACTTCCCTTTCTTTCTATTAAAGTAATAGTTTCACAGACTCCTTTTCTGATGTGGGACATTCAATGAAATTTCAAAACCCAATTTTAAAAATTGCGAGGAAACAATTTCTTAAGGGGGGAAGATTGTAACAACCCGAAATTTCGAATAAATCTTGTTTCCTAATTTTATGTGTTATTATATTTTATTTTTATACTCAACAAAAAAATTTCATTTGATAACATGAGTATAATTAAAATGAGACCCTTGGGTTTTGACTGTTATATGACCATTGGTCAATATGACCCCTAGAAACTAAATGTTTTGATTATTGTCTCTCAATACAAGTAATCATGGTTAATTATTATAGAAAGAAGATTTGATGGACTCACCCAGTAGTCTTGGACTGATCGAAGCCCATCTAACAGAACTTGTGAAGGAGGTAGCACCACTGGGATTTTCTCTGGACCAAACCCAAGCCGAACTTCATCGCGTGAAGCTAGAACGGAATCGCCTTTGCGAGAAGTTCAAACTGATAGAAATTACTACTCGTGCGATGTTAGTCGAGCCTCTCTCAGATTCTCTCACCTTAACACACCTTACACTTAGGTCCTATGCTGGTGTGATAAGGGGCTATGTAAGCAAACCGTAACTACCTTCTGTAATCCTTTGTTTTAAATAAAAATTGGGATTTCTTCTTATGATGATGTTTATGAATTTTCAAATGACCGGATAAATATAGTATTCTTATTTTTGATGAATTTTAGAAAAAGGATATTTTAAAAATGTTTATGTAAACCTTAAATAATTAAAAATGTGTAACGATATTCAAAAAATGGTCTTCTACAATTATGTTCAGTACGAAATTTAGAGTCCAATAAGATCAACTTGATTTTTGATGAAAAGTAAATTATGAATAGTGATTTTATGCTTAGGATTAGTAATGTGACCAAATGGATTAGTAATCTCACTTAAAGAAAGGATTAATATAATCTAGGCACCTTGATTAAGTAATGTGATTCAATAAAATGGTCAAATAACGGTTTCATAAATTATTATTCAAGTATTAGATTTTTGGAGTAAATAGTGTTTTTTAATTAAAAATTAAATTAAAAATATATAGAAAAATATTTTTATAAAATGGACTTAAATTTTGAACTCAAAGCACTGATATTATGTTATGGTAATTTTTGGGGTTTTTTCTGAAAAAAAGAATTTTCGGTGAATAGTGTTTTTATTTAAAAATTAAATTAAAAATATTTAGAAAATTATTTTTATAAAATGGAGTTCATATTTGTAATCAGAGCGTCGATATTTGATTAATTTGAAATTTTGGGTTTTTTCTAAGAAAGATGAATTTTCAGTGAATAGTAAAAAAAGCAGTTTTAGGGTTTCGGTATGTTTAATGACATCATAGCTGTGTCATGGTGATGTCATGAGATATTTTAAGGGTTGTCCAACATAAGGTGATGAATTATGATATTGTGGGGCCCATGTGGCCTAACTTCATGGGAAATATCATGGGAGAGCACATGGTTTTAAGAGAAAAGCACTTGTGAGGTGTCCCTTGGCCATTAATGCCTTGTCCCCTCACTTTCCCTATAAATACAAAACCATACTCTCATCCATTTCGACTCCCCACTCCCCCATCGAATTTCTGGTCTCATTACCTCCCAAGGAGTCCTCCCAAGGTTCCCCCAAGACCTCAAGGTCCCAACCTTTTAGTTTTAAGAGTTACGTTTTAAGGTAAGGGATACGACCTCTCTCTTTCTTTTCAAAAAAATATCTTTTATGTCATTTCTTTTATGCTCCATGTTCTTATGTTAAAGGATATTCTTTTATACTACTATTTCATCCCTTTTCATTTTCATATAATGAGATATCCCCTCTTACTCTAATTATTTCATTTTATGAAGTTTTAATTGGCGTCGTTAGGCTGCCGAAATTTTTGTAACGGATTCTTTCACCCTTCTCATTTTGAAGTTCTATTTTCTTGTCAAGTCTTTCAAAATCCTTTTTATTATGTCGGGGTATGATCTATATATCTATCATACTGATCTTTTATGATCATATTATTAGATACCCCATTTGATATATTTAATTTAGTATTTTGATGTTTTAAGTGGCGTCGTTAGGCTGCCGAATTATTAAGTGGTTCTTTCACCCTTCTCGTTTTGAAGTTCTACATTCATGTCAAGTCTTTTAAGTTTATTTTTATTATGTTGGGGTATGATATCTACATCTATCATACGTAACACTTATGTTCATATGATGAGAGAGCCTATTTTATCTCTTCAATTCAATATTTTGATGTTTTAAGTGGCGTCGTTAGGCTGCCGAATTTTTAAGGGATTCTTTCACCCTTCTCGTTTTCAAGATCTATTTTCATGTCAAGTCTTTCAAGTTCCTTTTTTTTAATTTTGGGTATGATCTCTATATATATAATACTTAACTATTATTTTCATATGATGATAGACCCTATTTGATCTCTTCAATTCAGTATTTTGATGTTTTAAGTGGCGCCGTTAGGCTGCCGAATGTTTAAGGGATTCTTTCACCCTTCTCATTTAAAAGATCTATTTTCTTGTCAAGTATTTCAAGTTACTTTTTATTATGTTGTGGTATTATATCTATATCTATCATACTGAAATTTTATGTTCATATGATTAGAGACCCTATTTGATCTTTTCAAGTCATTTTTTGTTGAAGTTTAAGTGACGTCGTTAGGCTGCGGGATTTTTATAAGAGAAATCTAATTTTTGTCTTCCTTCCATATTTTTCATTTCAAATGGTATGCCATTAAATTTTCATTACCATGTTCATATATCCTTCATATTCTGTCCCTCTACTGTTTTATGGGTCATTTATGATTGTTTGACCCATGTCCCCTATCTTTTCAATGTTTTCTAAAACCCTGAAACATAGCCGTTATGCTGCAGAATTTCCGTCTCAAAATGTCTCTCTCTTTTTCTAAAGTTATTTTGTTTTATTAAGTGAATACTCAAATATCTCTCTTATATATGTGTATTCCCATATATACGATGTTGTTATATTTTAAATTCTGGGATTTACATACATGAGACCCGCTCTCCCTTTCCGTGGGTTTAAAGTGACGTAAAAATCATGTCTTTAAAACAGTTTTTAAAATGTTATGATTATGGAATGAAACCCATTCATTCTTTGCTATATGGGTTGTTTATGAAATTATTGATGATGATATATGAGGCTGACATGATAATAAAGACATGTCAAGGGTGCGCCATGATAGCTCTCCAATGCATTGGGTAAAGACTTAATCTCTAGAGATGACCTTTTAGACTGATACCTTGGTGAATAACCTTGGTAATTTTTAATGACACCTTGAGGATGAACCATGGTGAAACAAAATGATTGTCAATATTAAATGTTGCAGCCACATCGTCATGTTATGAAATTTTTTATTTTTATTATGATATATCTCATGATTTATTTCTCATGCCTTAAAGTTATTTTCATGACCTTATTGACGTATCTCAAGTTCACATGTAAAATGTTTCTCTTTTTTCCCTTACTGGGTATTCTGCTCACCCTTTCTTTTGATGTATGTCCCCAGGCTATGAGATGCAGTAATGAACCTAGGATGAACATGAGGAGGAGTATTTCAAGTGTTTAAGATGAATTTTTTATGTTTTCATGTTTTAAGTTCCCGATTTCCAAGACACTAAACCTTAAAGATCCTCGGTTTTGTAAAATGTAATGAAAGTTTATGTGATAAAAAGGTGGGATTATATAATCAATGTTATCCTCTAATCTCATGTGATTAATGTATAATGTCAGAAAAAAGAGGATGTTGAAGATATTAACAACCACATAATCTCCTTCATCCGATCATGGACAGCGGGTGATAGTATAGAGGGAGAGGGATTTGGTGTATGTTTCCTCTATTGTTTTCAAAACCTAGGTTGACAAATAGTAGTAGGGGTGTCACCTATAATAATAAAGGATATGGGATTTCTCTAGGAGTGATTCCCTACTCCCTAATTTTCCCTCCTCCCCTTTCGACCGATATATGAGGGGAAGAGGGAGAGGTGACAAATGTTGAATATAGCGACTCATCCTAAGGAACCCTACATCCACCATACCTAATGATTAGACACTATTTACCATGGTATTGTATGATCGATAACATATTTAGGACCCCCTGGATAGGTTGCATCCCAATAATACCACATTTTCCTCTTGAATGTTTGATTAAGTGGGAACACTGGAGTATCTTGTACTCAGATCGCATATATATGGTGGCTTTAGAAGGGGCCTTGGAGTGGTGGTTCTGAAAGGGGAACTTTTGGGTCTTAGTGCTTCATGAGAGGTGCTTCACAAAGGTCCCTATTTGGGTCTATGAAATTAATGAGCGAGGTTGATGGAGAAGGTTTTTTGGAATCTTCCTGGAGGGGATGATGTAAGGCTAAATGCTTCGTGCAAGGGAACCGAGGCAAATGGACCATAACATGCATGCTATTTTATGTGTGGGATAGTGGCATGGAAATATTCAATTCACATGTAATTCATGGAATGGTGGACATGAAATTAATTTTATTTTTGCGTACTTGGTCCGCAAAGGACTCTTTCATATGTGATTTTTTTTTCATAGCTAATTGATTCTTATTCTGACTTTTACTTTGTGATATGGATTAAATGAGTATCTTATAAAATCAGTTTCTCAGACTGTCTCTCACACACTATCATTGTCATGGGAATTACACTCTTGATAAACCATCCCATACATCTCTAATGTAAGTGATTTTATAGGGGTATAAATCTAACATCTTTACATACACCAATGAAGGATTTTGAGTTTGGCTTCACCCTCCTCACCCTACAAAGGAAATGTTAATTTGTGGGGTGAAAAAGGGTGATGTCTCACAAAAAAAAATATCATTTTTGGGGGGATTGAAAATGATTTATCACCCTACAATGATAAATTTAATTTTTATTGGTATTTAAAAAGCCACCTCTCGTAGAATTTTTTTTGTTTCTGAGGGAATGAAAGACACACCTCTACTCTCCATTCGAATTTTATTATTGGGGTGGCTAAAACGGTAACATCTTATACCACCAATAAATTTGTTTTTGCAGTCACTATAAAGAGGTTAATGGATGTGATACAACTCATATAGTAATCACACTATGTTGAGGTTGGGAATCCCTCACATCTCATGGCTCCTTACCATTTTATTCTCCATGGAATTTCTTGGTTGTTTCTAATCATGCCATTCCAATTGACTTCATATCATTCATGCATCCATTTCTGAACCCAACTATGTGTATGTCGGTATCTTTGTGTATATATATCACTATCTGTGTGTGTAGATATTTATGTGTATATATGTAACTATTTCATGAGTACATGTATATGTGTGTTCAGGTTTGATTTTTGATTCAATATTATTTATCATTTTTTAATATATCTCACTTTTTTATATATTTATTCATTTTTAATAGTCATTCATATTAAATATAACCTTACATTATTCTATTCATCATGAATTTTTGTGTGTGTGTTTACATTAATATGATTTAATTTAATTCTGTTTTATTTAATTATTATAATTTTTTATAGTAAATGAAATTATGTTTGAATTAATTTTTTATTTAAAAAATTAATACCATATATTTATTTATTTTTCATAATTTTTACATGTCTTTAATTAATTTTATTGTATCTAATTCACAATTTTTAATACTATTGTATTTTTTTAATTTTATTTATTAATTATTATTATTATTATTTTTTTAATATTCATTAATAAAGTCGAAAATATATTCCTAAAAATTTATTTGTAAATATATATTTATAAGAAATTTATTCATATATATATATATATATATATTTAATTGTGTATTTACTATATTGAAATATTTAAATATTTATAAATAAATATATATATATTTATATATAAAAATGTTTTTATATAATAATAATAAATAAAAATATTTTTAATTACTTATAAAAATATAAGAAATATATTTCCTATATTTATAATTATATGAATTTATATACTAATATATATATATATATATTGTTATATACAACAACATAAAAATTTATTTATTTGTAATTAAAATTATAAACACATATATCTACACATATATTAATAAATACGTATTTATACTTATTTATATATATTAATAATTATATAAATAAATATTTATTTTAAATTATATATTTCTATATTTTATATATAATTATACATATAAGTACATATTTACACTTCTAACAGTATATTTTTAATTATATAAATTTTAATTTATAAGTATATAATAATAAATTTAATTATCATTAAATACATTTATTTTTTAATTTTATTATTAAATAATTATTAGTTCTTTTCTAGGGCTGATAATGACGAGTCATTATCAATTCAGGAAATGTATTGATAAAGAGGGATTTTATAGGTAATTATTTTTTAGAACTTATAAAACCACTCGTTATTAGTGTTTTTTTAGATAGACTGATAAAATATTTCATTACCTTCTAAATCTAATACTATCCAAATTATTTCTCTCACAGTGTTCAATCTTGCATGGAACTGCATCCTTGCTGCTGATTCCTCATGATTCTTCTTTTCATCCCTCGTAGTTTTGTGCTCTCCCAAACTCTCCATCATCGTTGCACTCCTCCATAATCACTCTCCAATGACATTGTGCGCTCTTCCTCACTCCCAGATGCCCTCACTGCTGCATCATCTCCTTAGATACTATGGAAACTCTCTATTTGGTACTCTCTCTCTCCATTGAATGAATGAACACTTTCATATCCCATGTTATGTGACTTCTTTTCCATAGTTCTAGATTTCGTCATTTTTAGTTATTCTTTAGGATTTTTAATTTCCCCAAATGAATTTTAAAGACGCATCACCTCCCTCATATACCTGATATGACAAAACCATCACACACAATCAGGATATCACCTTCTTCACCGTAGCATTTGAAGTACTATGAATGTTTAGGTGATTGATACTTGTCATACAAGTCTTTTTTTCCACTTGCAAGTGCTTGTCACCCAAACATTTCCACATCTTCCTCCTATTATGATTTGGGACGGTGGTCTTGGATCAAACATCTACCATGATAGAGGAGAATCCAAGATCGACGTGTTATTCCTAATAACATATATTTAAATAAAATAATTCTGCACATTTTCTTCCATTAAAACACTGAAGATCCCAAATGCATTTATAATTTTCCATGTAGTTAATATAAGCTGATTGAATGGAAATAATTAATTCAAATTTTTCATCATTTTCATTATAATTATCTTTATCACTGGAGAAATCATCATCATTAACTTTTTAAATCAATAACACAACTTATAATTTAAATTTGTTATCATCTTTACTATCATAATAAAAATATTTGTCATCATCTAATTTGGATAATAAATATATTTCTTTTTGTTTTTAATGATTCATATCCAAAATTCATGAGGTAATATTTTGGTTTCTAAAAATTTTAGATTTATTCTTATGTGAAATTCTTTTTATATAATATTCATTTTCACATTCCTTTTCTTCAAGAATTAGAAAATAGTATGTGAACTCTATAATATATCAACATTTAAATAACTTCATTGGAATGTTTTATTAATAATTTTCATTCATGTTTGAGTGACTTATTAAAATTTTTGTCAGGATTTTGAGGACGAATTTTATATATATTTATAAATTTTTTATTATTGTTCTTTGAGGCTTCCTCCAATCCATGTGAATTATTTTAATTTGAAGCATTCAATGAAACCTACTAAGAATGTTCATTGATTTTTCTAACAGAATCAAAACCCCATCTGAGAATTCTAGATCATTAGATTTTAATTCAATAGGTTAATCAAATTTTGGGTTCACAAGAGCATGTTATTGAGCTCTATAAATTGTTTCATCATCTGAAAAAAGATAAATGTTTAATCCTAATAATCATAACATGGAAAACCACCCATCCCCCCACATACTATGTGAATATATTAAAAACAATCTCATCCCTCATGTTGTACTCCCAACTAAAAATTTCATTAACCCATCTTTGATATCTGCATTTTTCAATATATGAAAACAAAATTATAATTTTTGTACATTTATATATATCTCACACTCAGTTCCAGTAATGATTTCTACCCATACTAAAGAATATTAATAAACATAATTTGGAAGTTATTATCTTTGAAGAATCAATTTATGTTTCTTAAATGATTGTTTATCAGTTACCATTTATGGGTTCCAAGCACAGTCATTATGTGTATTTATTTATTTGTATAAATAATAATATTACTTAATCTAATTGGCTGGATATGGATTGAAAATGGGTGGGATTCAATCTTATTACAAGAGAGAGTGATGAAGGTGGGAAATAAATTACAATGTTTTCAAAATATCTTAAATATGACACATCTCAAATATTTTTTCTGTGTTTCTGTAGTTTATATTCAACAATAATTCGTCAAGATGAGTTGGAAGAATAATCTATTTGTTATGGAATATATTTAATTTATAAATATTTGAACAAATATGGGGAAAACATAATGCATCTATTGACTGGGATAAGAACACATTTTATGGATTACCAGACATGATTAATGTTGAACATCATTATTGTCCAAATTTGTTTGATAAGATACAGAGTTCTAAAAAGACACTGCTGAATGTTGGTTTTACTAAATATAAAACATTATCATCAATACAAAAGATATATAATTTAAAATCTTACAACATAATGACTGATATACAAGTTTTATTCAACTAATTTATCCATTTAATGATAGGCTTCTAGGATATAATGAGATTCATTATTGAAAATACGATGATAAATGTATTATAAATTAAATGGGTATGATCTCTGAATAAATACGTTCTTTTCTAAATGATTGTATACTATCTCTCAAGGACCAAAAACACATAAAAATTCCTGAATTTTGATTATTCTTGATAATATAAATATGAATCAGGTTCTAAGATGGTTTTACAGTGTATTATAATTATTTAAAGGTTTAGGAACCTATACAGAAGTGAGGATATGACTAGGAATATTATCAATGATTACATATAAATGAAATAAATATACGAAACATTTCTACCATGTACATTCTTCTCAATGAACGAAAATTGATCATGGGTATACTAAGATTGAAAATGAGCCAATAAACCCTCATCTTCCACTATCTCCATATAGATTGAATCTTTTTCGTTTTCAAAGTATTATTCATACTACATTGCGGACTATGTAGGTAAATTTTATCTTTTCATTATGGATATGCATGAAATGAAAGTTCATTATGTATATCTACTTATATTAGGACCAAAAAAACCATGTAATGTTATTTTTGCTTATTTGGAATCATTAGTCATAGATTGGAAATTATTACGATATACTAATATTATGTTTAATCATTCTTACCTAAATGAAGAATTCATGTTTAGATCCTTATTGTAAAAATTACAAATGGATTTACTTCTTATGTAAATTTCTCAGGATATAACATTTATAGAACATACCAGTGTACTATTTTTGAACAAGTTACACTGTAAATTATGTTTAAACAATTATTGAAAATCACATTTTTAGGAGAACATATATTTAAACCCCAACAACATATATACAGATCTTGGAAAACATCATTTGATTGCTGTTTTGAAGAAGGTACACCAATATATCACTAATAAGATATCAAGTGTATAAAAAATTAAAACACAAAAAACAATTTGGTAAACCATTTTCAAAATTCATTATAAAAACTAGATAAATAAATTGATCAGTTTTTTATTTATCATGATATAATTTATTTTATGTGAGGAATTTTTTTAACATTATGCATGAGGATGAAATATATGTGGTAGTTTCAATGTAATATTTCTTACTAAAAAAAATAATTGATCCAATTAAGTCTAGGTTTGACATGATTAATATGTGGATATAGGAAGAGTTTCCATTAATGAAGAAGGAAAAATAGATGATTTCCCCTACAGCTTCTCACACTCTTTCCCAAAAAGAGAGATATTATTTTATCAAATTTCTGAATGATGTTAAGGTTCTATAAGGTTATTCCTAAAATATAAATCATATTGGTTAAATAACCGATTTTAACTGAAAGGTTCTTAAATTACATGATCATCATGTCTTGATATAAGATATAATGCATGTAGCTTTATGTTTCCTTTTTACCATGAATGTAAATCATATATTTACTAGTCTCTATTTCTTTTTAAATTATATATGTCAAAACATTATAGGCCGTTTAAAATTTACAACTACTGAAAAAGAAATTTATATCATATTATGTGAATTAGATATGTTCATACATAAAAATTATTTGATATGGTGGTTCAATTGGTAAGAGTGATTCGACTATGTGGTCCTAAAAATTATTGACGGGTTTAGCCAATTGAACTTAATATTAATATTTTGAAATGCGATTTCAGAAATCAAAGACTTATATAAGGTTTCCTCTCTATTAAATATGTCACTAAGGAATTTTTTGAATTCTATATCCACTACCTATCTGATTTGGAAAGCATCGGTCTATTGAAATATCACCACTCTAGGAATATTATGGGTGAAAGAATTTTTAAAATATATGATTTCACAATTATTATTACAGAGATGGTGTAAGATCTCCTTTAGGTTTTGCATAATTGTTTTTAGGATGCTCCATATATTGAAACACACAAAGTAATTATAAGGCATTTTAATCCATCAAGTGATAAAATCAAGATATAAAGTAAATATAATTTTTATTTTATTGGATGGTCTCAGGACCATGTTTTTAAGGAGTTGATAGAAAAGCATGATTCAATATGATAAAAAATTTGGTGGCTGGCGAGAGGAAAAATTTTGTATGTATAATCATATAATGGTTAGGTAATTTTTTTATTAAATTATATTCAAATGAACACAATGAATGGTTTACCATGAATAATTGTTTAGTAACACATGTGCATGAAGTGATGTATGTATATGGTAATATGGATAGAAAACCAATTTATGAAAACATTTCATACTTTGTCATCGTCAATCAAATATGAGAGTAAGATTATACAACATTCCATGTGTCCATTTTTCAATAAAAGTCAGTTGATAAGATTAGATTATTTGGAATAGATGTATTTTGTAACATCATGTTATTGTTTACAAGTACTCATCATCCACACTTTTTTCATTATTTGGATGGTGTTTTTCTCTTCTTTTTTTGAGAAGAATGTTATAATTTTTTCAAAATTTATTGGTTGTTTTCTATTGGAACATAGTTTTCCAAACACATGCACCCACTCAGGGGTATCCATACAATCCAAAATTGTGTGAGTGTTAACGACTATTGAATCGTATGAAAAATTATTTACCCGCATATTAGAAATCATTCACCCTATAAGAGAGTAACATGGTTAGGGATCACGGGTTTGAAAAATCATGTGTCCTTGCCCAGATTACTATGTGAGAGGTGATTTTTAATCCTGAAAAATTATCAAAATTTCTAGAACTCCAATTTTATCACACACTCATCCATAACATGGGATTTTACAAAATAAAAGGACTTGGGATCTCTCAAGGACCGATTTTGGAACCATCATACCCCATCCAATGTGGATAATATCTTGGATAAAATCATCTAATTCCACTCTAGTAAGGGAACTTCTCCCCTTAATTATCTCCCTCTCTCTTTCTATAACCTCCTTATAGTTTGTTAGAATTTCCATTTTTTGAGATATATAAAATTCATTGATTGGGATCTTTAATATAGTATTTATTCATGGATATATGTTCAGTATGTTCTTCATTAGATACTCTCGTTATGGGCATTGTGATATGTAATCATGTGACCTACATTATAGGATTCCATATATGTTGGACATTTAATTTAACCTTATATATCCTCATTTAAATGAAATTTATTTCAATTGTATCATGAAAACGAAATTTTATTTGTATTTTAATTTAAATTGAAATCATATAGACTTTTGGGACCCCCTCCAATTTTAATGAATTGGGGTGTGATTTATATTTTATCGAAATTGTGGAATTTTATTTATGAGATTGAATTATGAAAATTATTTTGAGAAAATGGATTGTATTGTTTTGATAAGAACTATTTATTGTGATTTTATCATCAAAATCACATGAATTGATTAAAAACCCACGTTCTGGTTTTTAAGGAGAAATTAGAATATTGAAATTGGAAATTGCGAAATTATATTTCAAATAGTTTTGAAATAATTTTCCCACCATTTATTTTTTTATTGATAACATGAAACACTATGTATTTAGTAAGTTATTTTATATAAACATGCTGGTTTGGTATATCACTATGAATGGATTAATCCTTAACAAATATAACATAAACCTATTAGAATATCATTTCACCATTATGATGTTGGTTAGTCCCCTTTATCTAGTGTTGGATGGACTTGTGTGCATATCTATATTATTACCATATGAGTGTGTGAGGATCATATAACCAATAACTATTAAACCTCTTGTTTTATGACCATGATACTCATTTAATAATTATTTTGACATATATTTCATTTTTTATAAAATTGGTTTACATGTGCCCAATGATTTTTTTATAAACTATTTTTCACAAAATGTTTATTAAGTTGTTTGGTTGAATGTTTCAATCAATTGAAATGAAAATAACAACTTGATTTTAGCATCATTTTTTAGTTCCATGTGTGAATTATTTTATATTTAAATCATTAGTTGGTTAATTATTATAGCATTGTATTATGGAAAACATTTTGAGACACTACTGGGATGTTGATATCACACCCTCCCATTAGCAATGGGCATTTCTACATTTTCTTCTTCCATGTTCAAGAAAGGGGAAATCACCACATGGAGGTGGTTCAGGTTGGTGATCCATTGATCATGGAGTTTTATGTCCATGGGTACTTGGGTTGTTTATATTTTAGTTTTTGTTAATTTGGGATTGTACTTGGGTTTGTATACATATTTTACATCTGGTATTGTTTTCCATGTCGAGTGATCATTGAACATAATGAATTGTATATGTTTTCTTCAATTGATTATGTTAAAAAAATTTCTGACCATAATTTGGTAATATGCTAGTTAATCATCACCAACCCAATGGGATTGGGAATGAACTTCAGGATATGTCAGGGTCATATCGGTTATCTAGATACCATGGTATCTGGAATGGATTATGAAAAAGTGGTATCAATCGTGATTTGAGAACCTCACCTTGATGTCAGTATGTAGTTGTGTAATCATTTTTGGAAAAAGGAGGTAGTTTCAATTGATTTTCAGAATATCTCACAATATAATGAGACTTAAGTCTCCATGAGTGTTTTAGGAAATACATCTTTAAGATTGTTTCTATTATTACCCTTGATTTTGAATTCAGTGGCTAAATTTCAATTCTTGTTTTCTTATATGATGATACTTATTTCCATGTCCCTCTTATTAGATTGTTGATTTTTGTAACATTATGTTGTATTCAATGTTTTTTCCATATATTTGTAGCTTGAGGCCTTTGAGATGATGGGTGAATCATATACCACAGGAAACTGTTGATGAACCACAATGAAAATATTCTCCCATTGACCTGAATCTTTTTGAGGTTATTGAGTGTGTTGTCCATGTACTGGGATATGAACCTTTACCAGATCCCATTTGGGATCCAATTGTGGGACCTCAGATGTATGAATTCAAAATTTGTGCTCCATAATTCCTTCAACGGAAACAACTTTATTTTAAAGGAACCAATGTTCCTCAGAAAATTGTGTACTAGTTAATTAGAGTTGATTTTTTTATTTCAGTTCTTGGTAAATCTAGATTATATCAATGAGAAATGCACCACCCTCATGCAATATGGGCCTATCATGAGATATATGGACATGATGGTCAGAGAAAAGCAGCATGATGACATAGAGTGGAAGGACCTAAAAGTTATTTTCACTGATCAGTTTTATCCATATTATATGGTGTTTCACAATTCTACAGAACTTTTCAAAATCGAGCAGGATGATCAGACCATGATAAAACATGAAAACCACATTATTGATATTTTGGAGTATAAACATGAGACTATATGTAATTAAAATATGATGATGTTTTGATTTTATATGGGGATTTGATATGAAATTTGTTATTATTTTTTCAGGATGATGCTCCATTCATAAGATGATGTGTTGGATATAGCATTAATGGATGATATCGACCTATATACTATGTCATGGTTCACTGAAGTCTCTTTACCTCCCTGTGGTAGATTTGTGAGTTCCATAAATGTGAATAGAAAGAATGATGATTCTCATAGTGGCTATAACTATTAGGGTTCTTGTATACCACCTGATGTGTTGTCCGGATGGCCTTTGGGTTTCTAGCAGTGTTGCCAGTATGGGAACTAAAAAGAGATTTTCACTAAATAACCAAAGATATGCTTTTCCTGTAGACCCTTAAGTTACATTCATAATTTTGAGCATTTCTATTTTACTCCACATTGTACCACATGATCATAAATTCCAAAAATTACAACGGTTCAATAATATTCTTAAATAACTAATGGGGTCTATCCAAATATATATGTATTGATGATTTTTTACACAATGGAAGAGTCTCCATAGGATGAAAGTTACAATCTAGTGACTGTGACTGGTTCAATCACCATTGATTCATTATTAGTGATAGATTTATATGATACTTGTCATCTCATTATTTCATTTCAAAAAGTATTTTGATTCTACTAAATCATTATATTGAGATTTTATTTTATGTGATAGATATTAGTAGACCCCTAAAAATTATGATGGTGTACGTTATTATTTGTCTCTCTTTTATGTACTTTTTATCATAGATTTATCTTTCATGGGATTTTATGATTCTCAACATGAAACATCTTTACATCATATAGGGGATGCATTGGACATTGCCAATAAATCATAAATTTATTTCTATGTTTAGTGGGTCTCATTTACTTTACTCGATGGGGTGTGTCATGTCTTCCTATAAAAATGGTACCAATTTTAGTTTAGAGCCAAAACATATTATTTGGACTAGGGAAAGTTAATATTTATTTTTTATTTTGACATTGACCATGAATTATTGATTTATGATCTCCGTCCAGCTGTTGTCGAGTTTCCTAACATATTTTCATATGAATTATCTGGTTCTTTTTCGATAAGTGAGGTAGATTTATCCCTTTATCTTGTATCTGGTACTCATTCTCTATCTATTCCTTCATAAAACATGAAACCAATTGAAATTAAATAGTTATTACTCAATTGGATGATCTTTTAGAGGATGTATTTATACACCCGAGTGTATCACCTAGGGCAGTGTGTGTTCTCTTTTCTATGAAAGATGATGGGTCACATAGCATACATACTGATAATCAAAAACTTAATTGGGTTACTATAAGAAACATGTATATGTTTCCATGGAATGATGATATGTTTGACATTTATGGGATATATTGTTTTGAGGATTTATCTTCAATTTAGTTGTGAAATGTTATGAAAAAAATATTTTGACATTCTGAAAACTACCATCTAGAGAAGGTATGAACATTATGAATAACTTTTTATGCCATTTATTCTAACCAATGATCATGTGGTGTTCATGGTTTTGATGAATGGTATTTTGCTTGACTATCTTGAAACTTTTTTTAGAAGTCATTATCGATTAAATCCTCATTTACTCGTTGTTCAAGGAGGATCATGTGATTCATCTGAGAGATGTTATGTTATTACTGATAAATTAATGACTGTGAAAAGGAATAAAAATGATATTTCAGTATTTATGAATGTAATTTCATGGGATATGAAGTGTCGTAACATGGAATATTAGTTGATCACAGGACGGTGAATGTTTTTATGACATGGAATAATCAATTGAATGCTTTTGAGATTATGAAAATCATGGGATTATCTAGATATTATATCCGGGTTGTAAAATATTTTTCAATGCTTGATTCTTTAGTGAATACAATAATTAGGAATAGAATGTAGTTTTATTTGAATGAGAACTGATAGATTTAGTTTGTTGAGATGACAATTTATTTCTCTACTACACCAATGTTGACACTTCTAGAGGCTGGGAAGGCTAATGTGGTATTCTTTGATGCATCTTGTGCATGTTTGGGTTGTTATCTCATGAAAGGTGATCATGTTGTTGCTTATAGATCATGGAATAATTCGAAGCATTAGAATAATCACATGACCTAAGACCATGAAGTCACATCTGTGATGCACTCCCTTCATATTTGGTGGTACTACCTTTTTTAGGTAATGGTTTATCATTTATTTTGACCACAATATTTTGAGTTCCATATTATCTCAAAAATTTATAAATATCCACCAAAAGGTTTTGGGTGGAATACTGTTATTATTTTGGCATTGGCAATGCATCTACCCCTATGAAGGGGAATGTATTCACATTTGACTTGATTTTGAAATTCTAACATAGGTCGTGAAAGAATCATCAGATGAATGTAATTTTATTTCTCTTCTTTTATAAATTTCATATTCATGTTCGAAAACCAGAGGATGATTTTGTCTTAGACATTGTTCATTTTACCTACTCATTTAATCAGATGATTCTTCATGAAAAATATCTTGATGATGAATTATATAGAATTAGATACACTATTTATGGTGGGACGATATTTTCTGAGTGGTCAGTCTCTACCGTGGGTATTCTATGTTTTAATAATCAATTTTTATGATTTTATCCATAAGGAAATATCTGGTGTGGAATTCAATAGTTCATAGTGGTATTTTCACCCTTGAACCATGAAGATATTCTTTGATATACATTGTAAATTTTTGTGGCCATGAATATATTGAGGCATTATTGATTTTGTCTCTCCAAGTTTATGGGATTGCAGTTCATGTACAAGCACCTGAAACCTTAAGGATTTATACTACCACATCTAGTGCCTACGTGGTAGTGGAATGATATATCTATGGACTTTGTGGTGGGATTAATGTGTACAAAGATACATAAGAATTCAATATGGGTGGTGATCGATAGGCTGACCAAATCGGCGAAATTGACAACCACTCATGATATTAGCAATGTTGAGGAACTTAAAGTCTCTACGTGAAGGAGATTATTTAGTTTCATCGAGTTCAATATGATATTGTATCTCATATATATCCCGATTTTAATTATTTCTTTTTGGGGATCCATTTTGAGGGAAAGGAATGTCAACTTCATATGAGTATGGCATACCATCTCATGTCAGAAGGACAAATAGGGACACCAATATAGATTCTTGAGGGAATGCTTTGTTCATGTGTCCTATATTTTGGAGAGGCATGGAATGACCATTTATATCTATTGATGTTTACCAATAAATATTTTTACCATTCCATGATCAGGATGTACCCTAATGTGGCCTTGTATGGATGGAATTGTGAATATGTGTTGTGTTGGATAGAGATTGGGGAAATCAACATGGTTGGAACAAGAATGGTTATAGAGATGAAAATAAATATACGGTTGATTATTCATAGAATGTTTATGTCACAAATCTTGTATAATTATTATGTTGGTCATCGATGTAGATATGTGTAATTTCAATTTAAAGACTAGGTGTTCCTGAATATTTCACCTTATTTTCCTCATTGACTGATTGGTTGCAAAGGAAAAATTACACCACATTTTGAGTGAACTATTGAGGATGTTGAGTGGCTGGGAAAAGTGTCTTACCATTTAGAACAACTACCTCAGTCAACGTCGATGCATAATGTGTTTAATGTTTTATTATTATGATTTTATCTCTCTAATCCATCTCATGTTTCGAGTTGGAGTGATCTTGACATTGACCCAGATTTATCTATGATAGAACATCTAGTTAGGATAATTTATTTTTAAACCAAAATACTACATTTGTGTATGACACCTTTGGTTTGAGTTCTATGTAGCACAGTTCCCATACTTCTCATACATTAGAGAGAGAGGTGTTCATGAAATTCCAGTGGCCTCAGATTTTTTATATGGGGCCTTCTTGATAGAATTTATGTCGACAGACTGATTCAATTGTGGGTTTGTTTTAACATAATGTTATTATTTTCAAGTAGAACATTACACCGCATATTGATCACTTTTTGTTTAGGGTTACTCTAGGGTTGTCTTGAGAAAAAAATATTTTTTTTAAATTTTATCGATGTGCATAGTTAGCACATGATTTTCCCAAACCATGATCCTAATCAGAAGAAACAATGCAACCACAAAAATGGGGGTTTCCTAGGATGGTGTATGGTTTGAAAAACCATGTTCCCACCATTTATAAATCTTTCATCCCATGAGTGGGGCACATGGTTATGGAAAATGTTTTAACTAACCATGGAACCTACCCTACTAACCATGAGGGAAATGATTTTTAATTTAGAATCATTGTTATAAATTTCAAGGATGGCCTTTTTATCACATAATCACCCCTAAAATTAGATTTAATGAAATCATTGGTCCTCGTATCTATCAAATAAACATTTTTTCTTTTCCAACCTCCTTCTTAAATGGATATAAGCTTGGAGAACATTCTGTGATTCCATTTTGGTAGGAGATATTCTCTTGTTCCTTATATATCTCTCTCTTATTATATCATCCTTAGGATTTTTAGATATTATTGTTGTTGAGAGATCTAAAGTCATTTTTTGGGATCTTGAAACAAGGTTGGATTCTTGGATCTCCATTTCAAACATTCTTCATTGGCGTTTACCATTACAGGTTTTGTGGCATGTAATATTGTGATCTATAATAGGTGGGTCCATATATACTGGATAATTCATTTAACCTTGAATTTCATGATTTAAATTAAATTTCATTAAATTATATCATGAAAACAAAATTCGATGGATGTTTGGATTTAAATTGAAGATGTAAGGATTTTGGGGAGAACCCCCAATTCAAATGAATTTGGGTGTTATTTGGATTTGTTTAAAATTATAGAATTTTATTTGTGAAATTGAAATATGAAATTGATTTTGAGAAAATAGATAAAAAAAATTTAGAACAAATGTATCATTTTTTCTTGAAATGGGAATGATTTGATTGAAATCACATGTTTAGGTTTTTGAAGATAAATAGGCATATTGAAATTGGAGATAGTGAAATATTATTTTAAATAGTTTTGAAATAATTATTTATTTATTTTTTACTGTTTGAGAACAAGAAAACAAATGTAGTTGGTGATAAATATGGAGACAAATTCTAGGTTATGATTACCCTATCAATGGATTGGGACATTACAACTATGACATAAAAATATAGTTAGATGTTATCCCTAGTGGGATGCTGGTTAGTCCATTTTGGCCAGTACCAAAGTGATGTGTGTGAAAAATTTTGTAATCACTATATGAGTGTGTGTGTGTATCCCATAATAAACAACTATCATACCTCATGGAAGAAGTATATGATGATCATTTGTGAATTATTTATATATATATTTCATTGTTATTAAAACTTCGTTAAATATTTCTTGTGATTTTATATATATTTCTTTATGTAAAATGTTTATTTAGAAATTTATTTAAATGTTTCCACCAATTGAAATTAATAGAATGATATTTTTAAATATACTCTCATAAAAGAATTTTTTTTTATTTAAAATTAAAAGTAATATTTTTTTAGTTATTATGATATCTTATTTGGGAACACATGGTGAGACCCCACTTGGATTATGAATTCACATGCTACCCTTTCCTTGAAATGATTGTTGATATTCATCTTCTAGGTTAAATGTAGGGAAAGATCCACTTGGTTGTGGTTCATATTGGTGATCATATGTACATGTTGTTCTATGCCCATAAGAACTTGTGTTGTTTATAATTCCGTTTATAGTAATTATTTATTGTAAGTTGGGATTATGTACTTATTTTACATATAATAGTGGTCTTCTAGTGATGTTTTATTTTGAGTATACTTAATTGAATCTGTTTTCTTCTAATATTTATGTGAATAATTTGTCCCCAACAATATCTTTTATGATGCCAGGTGCTTATCACATACTCCTGGGGATGAAGAATACCCTATAGGACATGTCAGAATCAGCTTCATTATCAGGGTAACTAGGAATCAATGTTTTTTCCTGAAAATTTATTATTCGTGAAAGGGGATTTCAATATGTTAGGGTTCAACTAAGAAATGTTTATAATGACATCCTTCTAAATAAAAGTGTTTTACACTCCATATCCTCCAAATAAATGTGTTTAATTATTCTATTTCCAACCAAAACCACTGAAGGTTCTTATGTTTATTAAACTGAGGATGCCATTCTCATTAGGACATCGACAACATTTCAGGGTTGTCCCAATGTAGAAGTGGTCACTTAGGTAAGAGGAGTCCAAAATGAGGGGATTTAGATACTTGATAGATGGTTCAAATCCCTTAAACCATTAAAAATGGTGTTCAGTATTCAGGTTATATAATTTTTTGTAATATAGATCATGTTATTTCATTTTATTATCTATTGACTACTTAATTTACATAATATATGTAAAATATTTAACAAATTCTATAGATAATAGATTTTGTGCTTGTTGATGCTCTCAATACTGTGGAACAAATGGTTTCTCAACATTATTATGCTCCCAATGAAAAGGAACAACATGATTTTCCAAATGATGATGCTTCCATTTCAAAGGAATGACATATTGATGATGTTGAATATGAGGAAATTATAGAGGATGAAAAAACTATTACCTATAAAAAATATAAGCATCGTAGAAAAGTAGTTCTATCAAATACTATTAAGGTGATAAACAAATCCATACAATTTGTGGTTGGATGGAATGCATGTGGATAGCTTGTTAACCCCCAAAAGGCCATGTTTCATAGTTGCATTGGGATCACTAATTGAATATGCATTCCTGTTTATATAGTATTGTGGTACAATATTCTGGCGACACATAAGGAAATAATTTGGGAAGAAGTTAGTGTAATATTATTACACACATTCATTATTTTATTAAAAACTAAAATAATGAAATTTTTATTAACTCTTCATTATCCATTGCATAGTGAATTTATTGTAGATGACTCATGAATGAAATTTGTATTAATTATCACTTGATAGTTTCATATAATCATTTAGAATATTCTTAAAATGTATCATCTAAATTATATTGAAGCAAAAATTAACTCGGACTCAGCACAAATGTGTGCACAGCTGATAACCAACATACCCCTACCATAATGAAATAAGCACAAAGTTATTAAAATAAGAAACATGCAGAAAAAATTGAATGGATGAGATATTATTCACATGAAAAAATTGACTGGTAGTAACTTTCATTAAAATACATCTATTAATCCCATTGATTCAGATTTTTTAATTTATGAAATAATCACAAAGTTATGAAAATAAGAAACATGCAGAAAAACCAACATACCCCTACCATAATGAATGGATGAGATATTATTCACTTGAAAAAATTGTATTCATTTTTAATTGACCATAATAAATTTTTGTTATATGAACCAACAACATAATAATGTACTTTTTTCATATACATGATAAAGAATAGAGATCCAAAGCTGCTTATATCCAAAATCACGTGTCACGGACGAGGGAATGAGTAAATATAGATGGGATAAGAAAATATTTAAATGCACAAAATTTGTAGGAATCTTGTGTAAGTATGGAATAAAAAAATTAATGAAACAAGTATTATATATAAAATATTACTTAATTTTCTATATTTTTTTGTTCAAATTAGACACAAGAATCATCATTATTTGTACCCTATGAATATCTTATACCAGTGTCCTTGAAGTGTCTAGAACAATTTGGTCATTTAATAGTTGTGGGTGTTGGTGTGTTACCCCGAATGCATTTTGGGGAAAAAATGAACATGAAGATAAATATAAAAATTGGAAGTCAAGCATGGATGATTAGATAATCGAGAGGAAAAAAGTAAATTTTCAGTCATAGATAGAAGAAAATGTTATGGGAAGTGATCAAAGATAAGAAATAACACATAAACCACATCTATGTGAAGTTCTCTCTCCCAACTCCACAATCATTCATGCGAGACATTCCCCTAAAAGGGCTATTTTAAATGTGGTAATCAATATTTCCATAATTGTTTCTGTGAAATGTAAATTAGGTAGACATTGATACCATTCCTCTTCAGATATTCCTCTAGGCCCAAATTATTGTTATATATATTTATTAACACCTTCCATTTCCATTTTCATTAGTTTGTCGTGTATAATAACCTTGGAAATACTCTACATATAAAACAACTTTTAATAGGTCATGTTAGAGTGGGGATTCATGTATCTCATGTGCAGATCTCCAAGATACATATTCCACATGATGATGTAATTACGCATATGATCAAACATGATATTGTAACATTTATAGAATTTCTATTAGATAATTTAAAAATACATGTCGATTAGGAGGTATTAATTTACAATTTCATTTTCATGAAAACCATTTAGTAATTAATAAAAAATAGCATGATTTGATGAATGTTGGTATATAAGGACAAATCAAAGGGGTGAAATGGAATGCCAAATCAAAAATATCTAAATGGGAAACCAACCAATTGAAAACATCATCCAAAATAACCTTTACCACATCCATTGAACTTCCATATATATTATCATTAATGGTTTATTTGTATATAGTATTAGCCATTAGTGAATAAAAACAATTTATTTTGAAGAAAAGAAGAATAAATATTCCAATAAAAACAATATTATTCTAGATAATGTAAATGAAATCCTCAGGATTGAATTTAAATGGTTATGAGTTGTAAAAGTATTTATAATGTGTGTTTTTGGACAATTTTTTAAGTCGTTGGTTTGTTATGTTAATAATGAATAAATATTATCCAAAAAATTTGCATGTGTATATATGAATAATATTTCATGAAAACCCCCATTGAATATAAATCTAGACTCATTATTCCTCAAATTACTCATACATAACTATAATCATTAGAACCAAACTAATATAGAGTTACAGTGGAAAAAACAGGAAACAATGGTTGGATGAAAAATTATAGATGATGGGATATTCATAATATCATTGATGTCGGGGTAAAAATATAAAATTAAATATTTTTAATCATATATAAATTCATTTCATTACATATTTGACTTTTTAGACAGCATTAGTTACTAATTATTGTCAATTTGGATACTCCAAATATTTATATTATGGATTCAATGGATGGATACCCAGATAACTGATAGCATGTGATGATGTTTATCAATTATTAATAAACAATATGCAATAATTTACAAATATACTTCATATAATATATTAAATATTATATTTTAATGAAGATTATATTATGATAGTGGAGTGTTTAAATATGATCAAAGTCTTAGCGTGATGATAGTCCATGAGAACAAAATTTTAACAACATCTATAAATGTATATATATCGGGGTCTATATAATAACATTCTTGTATCAAAACATACATGAAAAAAATTCTTTCCTAAATGTTTGTTTTGTACCCAAAATAAATAAATTTCAATTATTATGGTTTTTATATTTTCCAATTTATAAAATATATCATATTCGAATAATAAACTACCAACCCCAAACAACTATTTTTGATGATAATTACAATTTCATATAAAATATTATTAATCATCTCTTTATTTATATTTTTACAATACTACCAAGACTACAAAAAGTATGAATAATCTGAAGAGTTAATATATATTTTTCAAAAATTAATGTGAACATTACATTGTGTTAGATTGTATACAGACATCATTAAGAGGTGACATAGATATAATGAACTCAATAAAGATGATTCCCTCAAGATTATTTACTCTTATTTTTATTAATTAATTAATTCAACATTATGGTCTATCAAAATTCAATATTGCTAGATAATCTTGGATTCATAATGCATTCTAGAGTAAAAAGACTCGTGGTGATTACTAGGAATCATCCAAACATTAATCCAATACAAGGTTTTCCAAGATTGAATTCAATTATATTTTTTTATTTTCAAATTAATTTTTTTTCAAAACCCACATCAAATAGAAAAAAAATATAATTCACTCAAATTATATAGATACTTCATGAAAATGATCCTTATGTCATTTGTGAGATGTAGGAACCATATGTACATCAATCTGATACAAATGTTGCATGATATAGCTAAATGTGTGTGTTTTCAGTTGTAAATTTACATTTTTGTTAAAAAACATATATCATAATCAAAACAAAGAAAAAACATTAATATTTTTAAGATAAATGAGGAAAAATATATATAATTTATTTTTGACGTGTAGGTGTAATCTATAACTCAATATGTTACACACTGTACCCGATGATACTAAAAGATACCGTTATTAGTAAAAAAATCGTGTTTTAGTAGAAAAAAGTGTCTCACTCAGTGAAAACTATAATAGATTCACATATTGTATTGATAAATTAGAAAATAAATTCAAAAATCTATTATGATGTATTAGAATCAATCACATGATAAATCGACACACTATGATACGAGTATGACTCAATGTGCGTGTTTTTAGTTTAAAGTGATTATTTATTAAAAAATTACATGTGAAATACTCAAAAATAATTAAATGATTTTATATTTTTTGATAAATTAGTAAAATTATCCATATGTATTTTTTTTATGAATCAACTACATGTCAATCCGACACATCGTGTGACTGATATGACTCCAAGTGCATCTTATATTTAAAATTTCCATTTTATTTCAAAACGAACCCCACACAATCCAAAATGATAAAACACACTCAGATTTTGTAAATGCATTATAGATATATTCTATAATTATTTTTTTATTTTTAGTAACTATCCAAATATCAATATGATACGTGGTTTTACCGATATGAGAAAAATTTCATGTTTCGAGATTAAAAATGAAATTTAAGTTCAAACCTTATGTCACTCACTGAAAATCAGGAAAATATTCTTAGATTATGGCCTTAATTTAGGTAAATTATTCGTAATTTTTTATGTGAATTCTTTAATATCACATAAAAATTACACATCAAGTGACTAGTATGACTCCAACTGTGTGTTTACAGATTTTTTTTGCTAAAAAAGATATATGATAAACTCAAAACTGAGAAAACAGATTCATATTTATTTTTTTCTTTATAAAACCTCTACATATTTCATTTTTTATGTGATGGAATCAACCAAAAATCTATATAATGCACACTTTGACCAATATGACTCAATGTTTGTTTTAATTTAAAATGAATATCTTAGATAAAACCAAATGATAGATACTAAAAGCCAAAAAAACACATTCATATTTTTCGAAAATTTTTGTCTAAAGATCTATAAACCATTAGTGAAATGTAGAAATTAATTTCACATCAATGTGATAAACGATGTTCCTAAAAAAACTCAAACTATTTGTTATCAGTTTATAATAAAACATTTAGTTCAAAACATTGGTCACTCAAAGAAACCTGATCCAACATTATTGGATGATATTGATACATTATAAATATTATTCATATTTTTTTTATGGAATGTAATAATTGTTTGTATATAAACCCAATATAGTATGTTTCTGGTTTGAATCAAAGAACATGTTTTTTTAAATATACATTTTTATAAAAGGAACCTTACTTTCTCAAAACTAAGAAAATTTTATTATCTTTTATTTTAATTTAGGAAAATGATCCTTAATGAATTTTTGATATGTTAGAACAGACTAATCAGCAGTCTGATGCACGGTGTGACCACTGTGACTCAAATTATATATATATATATATATAATTGTAAATTCATTTTGAAATACACATCACAAACTAAAAACCATGCAAAAAACATTTCGATAGTTTTGAAACATTTGGACACCAATCCATAAATCATTCTTGAGGTTAAAAACTCCTACACATGTAAATCCAATACACGGTGTACCTGATATGACACAATGTTTATGATATTAATTTAAAGATGAAATTTTTGTTTAAAACCCATGTTACTCACAAAAAAAAGATAAAGTTAGTTGGGTGTCTAGATACATTAGTACAAAAGTTTCAGAAGTAATTTGGAGGTATAAGAATCAATCTCACATCAAACCCACACATTATGTTATTGGTATGACTTAATGTGTGTGTTTTTAGTATAAATTTACATATTATTAAAAAATTCATGTATCATGATCAAAATAGACAAAAAACATAGATATTGATTAGATATATCTTTAGAATTGTCCTTATGTCATTTTTCATTATTATGAATCAACCACAAATCAATATGATGAATTATGTGACAGGTATAACTCAATCTTTTCATTTTTATATAAAACTTATGTTTTAGATCAAAAAACACATTCTATACTAAAAATTTATTAAACACTTTTGGGTTGTTTTGATATATTCGAAAAAAGATCGATATGAAATTTTTAATGTGTATAAATTATTTGAAAATCAATTTGAGTCATGGTATGTCTGATTCGACACAAAATATGTGTTTTGAGTTTGAAAATTAAATTTTGGTTCAAAATATGTGTTACTCATCAAAAACCAAGCAAACACAATCATGTTATCTTGATAATTTGGTAAAATAAATCATATATCAATTATGATTTTTATGAATTAGTCTCACATAATAAAGACACATGATGTGATCAATATGACTCCATGTGAGTGTTTCCTGTTGAAATAGACATTTTAGTACAAAAGGCACATGACGTAGTCAAAACTGATCTACTACATTAAGAGTGTTTTGATACTCTTGGAGAATGATCCTTACATCATTTGTGATGTGTAGGAATCAACCACATATTAATCTGATGCACGGTGTGATCAATATGTCTCAAATTTAGTCTTCATTTAAAATTAACATTTTTGATAAAAACACAAGTCTCATACTAGAAAGATGAGATAATACATTCATATTGTTTTGTTACATTATTAATATTATCCATAAATCACTGTTGATGTGTAGAATCAGTTTCAACTAAACTTCATACACAGTTTTCCCAATATGACTGAAAATATGTGTTATCATTTAAAAATTGATATTTTTGTTCAAAACATGTGTAACTCATGGAACATCAAGAAAATAGTCATGGATTATCGTGATACATCAATAAAATGACTCATAATCCATTTTTAACATGATTGAATTAGTTTCACATCAAACTGACACATGTTGTGACTGGTATGACTCAAAGTGTGTTTTTTAGTTTAAATTAAAATTAAAATAAAAAAAGGTACATTACATATTAAAAAATTGAGAGAAGAAATTTTTATTTTTTTGATACTTTAGGAAAAAAATCCATAAATTATTTTTAACATGTAGTAATCAACCTTTTTTTAATCTGACACACCATGTGATGCTGTGGTTACACATGTGTTATTATATAAGATTTAAATTTCAGTTCAAAACACACGTTACATTCTCAAAATCATGAAAAATCATTCTTATTTTTTTGAAACACTGTGGATATGATCCAAAAATAATTTATGATATGTAGGTATATCCCACTCTTCAATATGATACTCGACATTCCCATTAAGACCCAATAATATTATCATCAAATTGAAATTTTAATTTTAGTTTAAAACATCTTAGACTAAATTAAAATGAAGAAAACATGATCATTTTATATTGATACATTAAAAAAATAATTCATTAGTCATTTTTAGGTGTAGAAATAAGTCTTGCATAAAATTGACACACGATGTGACCGATATGACTCAATGTGAAAGTTTTCTTTTCAAATTGAAATTTCATTAAGAAATACATATGACATGCTAAAAATATAGAAAACACATTCATATTTTTTTATACTTTAGGAAAATTATTCTTATGTCATTTTTTGACATTAATGAATTGATCACACATCAATCTAATACACTATATAACTGATGTGACTCCAAATGTGTAATTTTATTTTTAACTGATATTTTAGTTCCAAACACATGTCACTTACTAAAAAATGAGAAAACACATTCATAATGTTTCTTACATTAGGAAAGTGATCCAAAAGTAAATTTTTATTTGTAGTCATTAATTGTATATCAATCAGATACACAATGTTCCCTATATGACTCAAGCAATGTGGTTTGGGAATAAAAATGGCATTTTTTTTCAAAACATATGGTGTAAGCTAAAAACCATGAAAACCCAATAATATTGTCTATATAAATTATGAAAACAAACCATAATTCAATTGTGACATGTAGAAACGAGTATCACATCAAATAACCACACAATGTTAGCAGCATAACGCAAAGAGCATGTTTTTTGTTTAAATATACATTTTAGTAAAAAAGGCAGATGGTATAATAAAAAATGAGAAAATTCATTTAACTTTATTTCATACATAATAAATTTATCAATAATTCTATTCTTATGTGTTGGAATCAAACTCATGTCAATCTGATGCATTGTGCAACCATTGTGACTCAAATTGTGGGTTTATTTGATATATATTTTTTTTCCAAAATACTAGTCTCATACTCAAAACATAGAAAAAACATTTGAATTTTTTTATGTTATAGGAAAATGGTCCATATATAATTTGATTCAGGTAATAATAATCCTCACCTCAATCTAATATATGGTGTTCCTTGTATGACTCCAAATGCGTTTTGTTAGTATAAAATTGGCATTTTATTTCAAAACAAATGTGGGATACTAAAAAATGTTAAAACACAATAATATTTTATTATACTATAGGTCAAAAATCCTCATGTAATTTTCGATGTGAAGGAATAATTCTTACCTCGATCCAATACATGGTTTGATTGGTATGACTCAAATTGTGTGGTTTCAGTTTTAAAAAAACATTTTATTAATATGATGTGTCATATTTATGATCAGTTTATTTCTTTTTCGTATTACTAATATAATAATTTTTTTGGATTATTTTTCATGGATAGGGGTGGTATTATTGTCATTTGATACCATGATCGATATTTTTTATACGGGGCTGGGTGGTAAAGAAAATGAATCCATTGACGTTTTTAAATATTTATACAAAATTTTACTTGATAATGTAATTATAAATAATAATAATAGAAATTTCTATAATATAGTGTTTTGTTATTCTATTTGTGATCCAATTATTATTTCAATTAAATTATAAATTTTTCATATACCAATATTTGTTTTTGTATTGTGAAGTAATTTTAAAACCACATTGTAGCAATGTGCTATAATTTAAATACCACATAGTATTGTGTTGAAGTGTACTATAATTTGTCTTATACATTTATCAGCTCTACTTTTAGCACTGATAAAGTTAAACTTTATTATAACCTTTTTAAAACTAAAAAATGTGGCATTTTAACTATGTTTAGGACAAAACTTTTTTTAGATCTGTCACCTACTTTTTTGAGCACTGTATATTATCCAATCTATCATAGTGTAATGACCAATGAAAAAATTATTAAGGCTTCTTTTAATTTCAGGGCATAGTTTCTACATTCAATCTATGATTTTTTGGAATTTATATATGTTTATATTTAATGATATATTTAATATATTTTTAAAAATAAATAATTATACAATGAGATTGTGATGATGTGATTTCCTTCATTTTATATGATTAGAGATTGAGAATATTTCTTAAATACGTTTTTTGATGAGTCACTAAGTGGGCCTGAAAAATTTAGCATTGTGAAGCCTCATAAATAATATTAGATAATAATTTAATTAATTCGATCCATTATACATTCCATATTGATGAAATTCATGTATCTATTAAATGAAATATCGAACATTGGTTATATGACTCTGATTGAGTCTGATATGGGGAATTAACATGATATACTATGTGAGTTTTTCTACATTGGGCTCTATGAAATATAAAAACTTCTATGAATGATATAATAATTAATTAAATTATTGGTTAAAGTGTTCAATAAATTCATTGACCAAATAATTCCTCTATCTAATGCCTTATTTGAAAATTCCCTAGGATCACCTTGTATCATCATTAGAAATCCTTTGAATTAGGTAGATGGATTATATCATGGTGGAAACACTGAGTGATCAGAGGATTGATATCAAGTCCATGATAGCATCAAATTTATAATTTATGGTTTTTGGTGAATGTGTCTATATAAGTGACAAAAGATTTAATTTAAATCCATTATGCTATGAGGTAGGGATTCATCCTAGATTTTTTCCATGTTACTTATGCCAAATCAATATGTTATCTCCCTATAATCATTCACATATAAATTATTGACTGTTATGAGGTAATAGTATGACTTGTATTTTCATGTTCAAGGAAATGATTGGGTAATATATTTCCAAATGTATCCTTGTTTCCCATGAGTAAATTTTTTGAAATTCCATAATATATTCCTTATTTTGATGATTTTTTTATTGTCATTATATGAGGAAAAATTCCCATGATTTGCTGTTGTTGGTGGACATGTAGGTTTGCATTCCAGCAGAATTATAGGGGTATTTGTAGAGTCATCCATGAATTTTATTTAGAGAAGAAATAATATATTTAATGGTAAAAAGGAATGTTGAAATAAAATAATTATATCAGAAAAAATGGGCAATGATAGTTGAGGATCATAATAGGGTTCTAATTCAAGTTAAGGACCGACATTATTTTAGAATGAAGCTTAATAAAATTTTAATTTAAAATTCATAACATGTTTGGTCTTTAATTGTATTTATTTCATGTTTTATTAATCAAAACTATCATTAATACCAAATTATGATCCTAGATCATCATTATCCCAAAATAAGAAATCTTGTTGTAGGCTTGATTCATAAGATTAGGTGGAACATATGAATTAGATCCATGAAAATAGATTTACACCACTGATGATAATGTATTTTTAGGTGATTGATTTTAGGAGAGCTCATTGTAGTCACTATTATAGTGATCTGAACTACTATGGTAACATGGCTATTCCAACGGAGATTGTTCTCCATCTCTACAACTTATGTAACCATCATCCTTCAATGAAGAATAAATCGATTGATATAATAGTGGTAACCTCTATTTAACACAAATCGGATATAGAAGGAAAAAATGTAGAATCATATTGGGAAGGTATGGGGTTTATGATATAATATTAATGAAATGTAACATAGATCACATTAAAAAAAACCAGGATATGATTCTTGAAATGTTCAATATCGGAGAGATCCCTATTATTACAAGATTATTTTCACCATCGGGGAAAAATACATGGAATATGGTGGGTCTGGAACATCGTTTATCTTCCATCTAGGGATATTGGGAATGTATTTTTATTCCCATATGAAATGGTTACTTCCACACCATATTTCCCTCAGATTATTTGAAGTGCAAGGCCTAGGGACTCGGATCGAAGGCCCTCAATCCATGTATGCGTTTTAAAATGGAATAGGGGTCAAGGATTAATCCTTTCACAATTCTTAATATTAAAAAAATGGATAGTGTTTGAATTTATGGCCTTAGATGGGTTTTGTAGAATAACAGAATATTTTTAGATATTTCCTCAGTTATTGAGTCACCAATCAATCAAGGCCATGAAATGGAGTAATCAAGAATTAGATATTTTTCACAATTCGTGTTGAGGTTGGCCACGGTTCAATTCCCATTGATAGTATTGTACTATCCAATCATTATTTTAGTTTTTATTTGTTCATAAAATATGATAAATTCCCATTGTTATTAAATGTGTGTAAATTTATTGGACATCCCAATGAGATATTCTAAAACAATTTTTTATTATGCTATAACATGAAGGGTGATGATGTTGATAACTATAGATGGATGAAGATCAGTTTATCATCTAATAAGGAGGTAACTACTACCCCTTATATTTTGTCTAGGCTAGAATGGGAATAAATTATTGCATCTTGTTTAAAATATGAGGAGAAGGAGAAGGGTGGGGCAAGTAATTAGGGTCCTTTTAAAGGATCTCTGTAAATTTATAACAATATCAAATTATGGGAAGATATTAAGGAATTTTGATCTATTCACTCTGAAGATGTGAATAATAATCCGCAAACTAAAAAAATCTCTATCACAAATTCATATGAAGAAGTATTTTCCTTCTTATAGAGACATGATTTTAGAAAATGCAAGATCATATTCTGGAATCATGGAACGTCTTGGAATAAAATTTCAAATCTAATGGGTATTTATCAGGTATAAAAGATAACTGTTGGTGGATTCTCAACATCATAACCAAATGAATCCTTGCCCCTTTAACCACCCATGGGGAATCAATAAACATATATGTAAAGACCCGTAAATTCCAAGAAATTTTTTATTTTTTATTTTTTTTTATTTTCTTTGGAATTTTACAAGAACGCAGTTTCTGACGGCGCCTGATTCCGAGGCTCGGTGTGCTCGGAATCAATTTCCGAAGTTTGGCTCGGGTACGTTCAGTGAACGGACGAGCGGGTTTTTTTAACTTTTGAACCGGTTCTCGGAATCGAATTCTGAGGGCACCGATGGAATCGCAGCACCGATAATTGCTTAGAAACGCCTCTTCTGGAGTTGCGTTTGCTCGGGTGTGGTTTTTAATTTTCGGGCTTAAAGTTAAGAAATAAAATAATTTTGCGACAAATTTATTTTATTTCACTTAAGCCACTTGGAAGCCACTTTAAGCCACTTAAAAGCGGCTTAATCTGAGTTGAATCAGATAGGGTACTATCCAGAAATATCCTACCCTATTGGTAGGATATTTGTGATGTGGGGCCCGCACGAGCCCCGCCGTTTCTTTCCGCTAAGAAACGCACCCGCGAAAACCCGTCTTTATGAAATTCAACTGACGCGTTTTCTTAAATTCTTAACAGCCCATTTAATTGGGTGGTTTTTTTTCATAAATTAAATGAGATGTTCCTTCGTTGAATTAATTCTACAAATTAATTGTTCATTTCTTATCTTTGGAAATTCAAATGTTTAGTAGTGTAAATAAAATAAGGCTTAAGCTTATTTTATTTTGGATTGGTCTCCTTTGCCACCTTGAGAGATTTTGAGAAGCTCTCTCCATCTTCTTCAACCTTGACGAATAACACGAAGAACACTTAAGCTCCGACGAAGAACGCCGCTTCTCTTTTTCGTAGTCGGTGTGTTTCCGAAGATCGACGGCACCGCTTCTTCGATCTTCTTCCCGTGTCAACGAAAGGAGACGATGTTTCCTCCTCAGACTATCTCCGCCAGCTTACGAAGCTTCTCCAGCAACGTACCTCTTCGGACGCACCTCGACGTCAAGGGAAATGACGTTCGATTTCCGCGACGCCCGACCTCCGCGACGCTAGTCTTCCGCATCTTGATTGGCGTGCTCTGCACTTGAATCCGAGGTAGGGGATTGTTGATATTTTATTTATTTATTTTCCATTCTTGATTCTAGAATGTCGAACTTCGAGGATAAAGGATTAAATGTTATTGTCTAACGAGAGGGGGGCCCGGACCACACCAACACGGCCTAACCCCCCCTATGTTCATACATGATTCCTTGCGGATGGAACGGGATGGCGTGGTGTCGTCGCACCACGCGGGAATCGCACGGCAATTATTGCGTGGCGCCGTCGCGCCGCGCTGTGGAAAGAAATCCAAGAACGCGACGTAGTCGCGTCGCGTTGAAGAAAGTCAAAGGCGTCGCGACCGGAGCGGGGCCGCGGCGGAGGGAAGCGATGATGTCGCATCGCGCCGGACGGCATAGGCCGTGGCCGGTTCCGGGCCGCGGCGGAGCAAGATGACCGGCGGCCGGCACCGGGCCGCCGGTGTCGGCGAAGGAAGGACCGGTCGTCGCCGGTCTTTGCTGTCGAAACCGGCCGGCCAGTGCGGGCCAGCCGGACAGTGGAGACCGGGGGAATTAATTTCCCCCGGTCGGGTCTCAAAAGTGGCCCCAATTAAAGGGGTGCGGTTCTCAAAGGGGGGGGGGTGCTTTGCCCCCCCCCCCCCCCCGCGTGGCACCCGAACGGCGCCCAGGCCGCGCCGCCGTGCCGGTCCGCGCCGGACCGCGCCGATGGCGGGGCCGGGTTTTCCGAGCCGGGCCCGGTCGTCGGGCCCGGTCGCCGCCCGGGGCGGGTCGACCCGGTTCGGCCGACCCAGGGGGGGTCGTGCCGGGCCCAGACCCCCAGTTTCGGACCACTTTCGGTCAAATGCCCGTAACTTGGGCTACGGGCCTCCAAACGACTCGCCGTCAGCGGCAACGCGATCCTTGGATCAAAACAGTCGTTTCAGTATACTATACTCAAGGTGCACCTTCCTTTTTGGGAGCCTACGTGGTTAAAACTCCATAGTTAAGCGTGCTTTTCCTAGAGTAGTGATCAGGATGGGTGACCTCCTGGGAAGTTTCTCAGGGTAGGTGTGAGACGGAAAGGCCCATAAATAACAGACCGGGCGTCTGATTGACGCGCCGTCTGTTTCGTTGAATTCCTCTAAGTGAGATGGATCTTTTTTCTTACTCCGCTCGATATTTGGATGCCGACGGAGTGCGGTCGGGTTGGATCGCACCAAAATCCAACCGGGCCCCTAGAACGAAAAAGCCAATAACTCTCAGACCGGGAGTCCGATTGACGCGCCGTATGTTGCGTTGAGTTCCTGTTGATGATACAGAACTTTTGGCATCCTTCGCCGAGATTTGGATGCAGTTGGATAGTGGCCGGGTTGGATCGCACCGAAATCCAACCGGGCCCCTGGAACGGAAAAGATGGTACCTTTCTGACAGAACGTTCGTTTGACGAACCGTCAGCGGCGTTGGTGATCTCGTTGTGAAACGGTCCCTATGAGTATACCCTATGAGTGTTCGGGGTATAGTTGAGTTACGGCCGGATTGGTTCGCACACGAAACCAACCGAGCCCCTGGGATGAAAAGGCTAAAAACTCACAGACCGGGCGTCCGATTGACGCGCCGTATGTTGCTTTGAGACCCATATAACGAGGTGGTTTTTTGAGATACTTCTTTGCGGGACTTTGTGATACATGGAGTATCAACCAGTAGCTCATGGAGCGGACCCTCCCGGAAACGAGCGTGTGGAGTACGGAGACCGTGTAGCCTGCTGAGACCTGACGACTACTTGACCGACTCGACTTGGAGTGAGTCGACTAGCCCAATGGACGGAGCACCCGGTATTTGGCGACAGACCCACGGCGGACGGAGCGCCCGGTAGTTGGCCGCAAAACCGTGGTACTCGAGAGGAGGAGTACCTTTGTAGGTTATTAGTGGGAGCGCCAGGTATTTGGCGACAGACCCTCAGTGGACGGAGCACCCGGTAGTTGGCCGCAAACCCGCAGTACTCGACAGGAGAAGTACCTCAGCAGTCTTAGGTTAGTGAGCAGTACCTCAGAGTCGTGACAAGACCACAGTACACTCCAGAGACGGAGCTCATCAGCAGTTACGATTTCGATAATGAAAATCCTGGTTTGAGCTGAGACTTTTGATCCTTGTGTTTCCTCATGATTGAGATGGGTCACTTAATAACATAGGTATATGCATGGGCATATACCTGGGTAGTGGTTATCCGTTGATTTCACAATCCTTGTGTTTCCTCATGATTGAGATGGGTTACTTGATAACTTAGGTATATGTATGAGAATATATCTAAGTAGAGGTTATCTGTTGAGATCATTTTGTGGTTATCCTTGTTGGTTTAGTTAGACCTTGGGGGTCTCGGTGTCCCTACTGAGTATCGTTATACTCACCCCTGCACGGGCTATGCCCGCACCTTGTTGTGTTGGTTGCAGACGACGGGTAGTGCTGACAGAGGCCGAGTGTTCAAGGACGAGTCGGTACCCGGAGGTGGACTACACGACGAGTCAGTACCCGGAGGTGGACTACACGATGAGACGACTCACAGAGGAGGTTGAAGGACGAGAGCATGGAGGAGGCTCTCTGTACCTACCCTTCAGGTAGGATCCGTGGTGGACGACCAGGAGCTGCGCTATCTGTACCTACCCTTCATGTAGGACCCGAGGAGGACGACCCATGAGCTGCTTCCCTCTTCCAGCTGTTTGTCTTTTTGCTGTTGTACCTTGTTTAGTTGTAGTTTTACTTTCTTTTGGTTTTGTATTCTGGCCCATTTACTTTTCAGATTTTCTTTTGTACTTAGTGTTTTGTTTCCGCTTGTACTCTGTTGTGCTTTTTCATTTATAAAGGCAATGCCTTCCTAGTTATAAGGATTTTATGCCTTTGGTTCTAGTCCCTAGCCCCTGGCCTATGGAAGGCGGGCTTGGGGTAGTCACGGCACGGGCCCCGAGGACGGGTCGTGACAAATTGGTATCAGAGGAGTTCGGTTCTATCGCAGAACTTATAACTCTGATGTTTCCTTCTGTGAAGCAATAGTGTTAAGAGTACCGAGTGTGTTTTTCAGTTCAGGGAGTCCAGTGTTGGTGCGGGCGGCCGACGTATCCATACACCAGGACCCTGACAACTGGTTTCTGGCTTTGTGCACGAAAAAACTGATTGCGTGTGTGTTTTCCAGAAGTTTTATTTAAATGTCAGCTCAAACAAGGTCAGATCACCAGGTATAATCTTTTGACCGTGTCACATTGTTTCTTTCAGGATGCCTCCCCGTGGATGAACAGCTAGAGCCCCGAGAGTGGTACGTACTGACAGCCCGTCGAGCGACGAGGCCTCAGTACAGGGCCCTATCCCAGTTGAGACACCAGCGGAGGCACCAGTGGTACTACTACCCGTTGGGCCACCGATGCCACCAGCCCCAGCAGCAGAGGATGCACGTCGCTTGAGTGCACTGCATGAGTTCTAGCACCAGAGGCCACCCAGGTTCCAGGGAGGGAAGGACCCGCAGGCGGATGAGGATTGGCTGGAGGCTGTGGTGAGAGTCTTCAGGCTAGTGGGGACGCCGACAGATTTCATGGTGATCCTAGCTGCCAGCCTTCTTCAAGCAGCAGCAGGAAGATGGTGGAGCCTGATGCTTCAGATGCATGACGAGGCGACACTTCTATGGGCAGACTTCGAGAGCCTATTCCGAGCAGAGTTTGTACCAGCCACCCTTCGAGCGGTGCGTATATAGGAGCTACTTTAGTTGCGGCAGGGCAGCATGTCAGTGGCGCAGTACTCAGCGAGATTCACCGACCTCTCGCGCTACTCCACAGATATGGTACGAGACCCGTTCTTCAGGGCCCGAACCTTCGAGAAGGGGCTCAGGCGAGAGATTAGAGCTTTTGTTGTTTATCACATCTTTCCAACTCAGGCAGGATTGTTGGAGAGACCCCTCTTAGTGGTTAGTTTTCTTGCTGAGCAGTCTCCAGTAGCAGGACCCACCACTAGCCGGTGTGCAGCATAGCCTTCTGCAGCATGCAGTAGACAGATGACACAGATGTCCAAGAGGACCAGACCTACCGGTGGCCGACTACACGACTCAGGTTCAGCTGTGCGGGGAAACCGGGGTGGAGTTAGAGCCAGACGTGTTGAGAGTGGACAGTGTTACTCCTGCGGTGGAATTGGTCACATGGCACGTGACTGTCCGACCCTCGATGCAGATGACCAGCAGTTAAATGAAGAATCTCTGAGGAAAATGCAGAGGTTCAATCAGGGCGGACCGCAAGGAGTAGGCGGCCATGGAAGAGGATCTGGCAATGCAGATGGAGGTGGACGACGCTTCGGGATGTTGCCACCACCACCAGGAGGCCCACCCCGACCGTAGGGGACAGGAGGACATCGGAGAGCACAACTTCAGGCAGCTGAGGCCTATGGTCATGGAGCTCCGAGAGCAGGTGGACAGGAGAGGAACTAGTGGATACGTCTTTTGTACTTCTAGTTCCATGATGCTTTTCTATTCGTGTCTTTTTACTATGAGATGCAATAATAAAAAGACACTTATCTATGTTTTCTTTCCTGTCGTTTTTGTTTGGTTGATAGTGAGTGGTCCCGGTTAAACTGTTGACTTGACCCTCACTTTTGAGATTCCTACTGGAGGAGACCCAGTGACATCACACTGATGCCGACAGTGTGACTCGACCCTTGGAGGCGAGAGTGACGGTTGGATCTCTTAGTAGTTGCGTCGAGGCCTTACGACGCCATCCATGGCATGAATGAATCATTTATGTCAGGATTGACTGTATTAGGCAACGAATGTGGTTCATCCAGGGGATGAGACCAGATTTCTCTTATCGGTAATGAAGAAATCATAGTAGCTCTTGTGAGACTAAAGGAGGTGCAGTTCATCCAGGAGTGGATGAAGACTGAACAGTGCAGTAAGAAACAAGGAACCGGTGCCAGTCTTAGAGACTCGGGCGTGTTAAATGTTTCAAGAAGAGGTAGCTTTAAATAGATAAGAGTCTGCGTAGAGGAAGACGTGGAGACAGAGCTAGGAGAGCATCATGAGTTGGTGTACATTTTAACATGCTACAACCACCCGCCTTATTTATTCCGGCCAGGCTCAGGGAGCTGGAGGGTGGAGGAAGAGTGCGGCTGCATGCGGTCAAGGAGTGTGACCCAATGGCTCTAGAAATGATTCAAGGGACAGTCTGTGTCCACTACTAGCTGTTGTAGTAACAGACGTCGATATGAATCATTCCTCGCTTTCACAAATCTTGTTCCAGACGTAGAGTTTCCGGTAAGTCGTGGCTTTAACCCTCACGTCTATAGATACCTTGGGAGGAGACTCGATAATCACACTTACGCCGACGGTGTGGTCAGACCCTCAAGGCGAGAGTTCTGGTTGGAATCTCTTGGTGGCAGCGTCGAGGCCTTATGAAGTTAGTTTGAGTATGGAATGGGCAATAACTGTTCATACTCAAATTGACGGTTTTAGGAAAACGTCGGGATGGGTTTTCCTTGGTCGGCGGAAAAGGAAACCCCAGGCAGTGCAGGGTAACTCTTGCACAGGAGGGTGCGACCGATCACTCTTGAGTCGGTCAACCATACCCTCGTAGCAACAGTCGTTTTGAGATTCGGTTCTAACAGAAATGGAGTCCTCTGGAGTTCGAGGATGACCACCTCGTCTTCTTACGGGTCTCACCTCGACAAGTTTTACAGAGATGTGGCCAGGGATGCAAGTTATCTCCGAGGTTCAACGGAACTTTCTAGGTCCTCATCTGGGTTGGCGAGGTGGTTTACCGCTTGGCCCATCCACTTCAGTTGCACTAGGTTCACGACATTTTCCACGTATCCCAACTGAGGAGATACGTTCTCGACCCCTTTGCATATGATCGACCATGAGGAGCTGGACGGTGGCGATGAGTGTCTTCTACAGAGGTTCTTGGGGGGATCAAGGATCGACAGGAGTGGATCCTAGGAGGACGGTCGATTCCTCTTGTGCACATTCTTTGGCAGCGCGAGAACCTCCAGGTGAGCACATGGGAGCAGAAGGCTCAGATGCGTGCTCAGTACCGCTTTGTTTCCCTATGTTTGTGGTGAAGCTTTACGGGGACGTAAAGTCATGTGGTGTGAGTAATTTAAAGACCCGTAAATTCCAGGAAATGTTTTTTTTTTATTTTTTTTATTTTCTTTGGAATTTTACAAGAACGCAGTTTCTGACAGCGCCTGATTCTGAGGCCCGGTGTGCCCGGTATCAATTTCCGAAGTTTGGCTCGGGTACGTTCAATGAACGGACGAGCGGGTTTTTCTAACTTTTGAACAGGTGCTCAGAATCGAATTCTGAGGGCACCGATGGAATCACAGCGCCTGTAATTTCTTAGAAATGCCTCTTCTGGAGTTGCGTTTGCTCGGGTGTGGTTTTTAATTTTCGGGCTTAAAGTTAAGAAATAAAATAATTTTGCGACAACTTTATTTTATTTCACTTAAGCCACTTGGAAGCCACTTGAAGCCACATAAAAGCGGCTTAATATGAGTTGAATCGGATAGGGTACTATCCAGAAATATCATACCCTCTTGGTAGGATATTTGTAAGGTTGGGCTCACACGAGCCCACCGTTTCTTTCCGCTAAGTAACGCACCCGCAAAAACCCGTCTTTATGAAATTCAACTGACGCGTTTTCTTAAATTCATAACAGACCATTTAATTGGGTGGTTTCTTTTCGTAAATTAAATGAGTTGTTCTTTCATTGAATTAATTCTACGAATTAATGGTTCGATTCTTATCTTTTTAAATTCAAATGTTTAGTTTTGTAAACAAAATAATGCTTAAGCTTATTTTATTTTGGATTGGTCTCCTTTGCCACCTTGAGAGATTTTGAGAAGCTCTCCCCATCTTCTTCAACCTTGACGAAGAACACGGAGAACACTTAAGCTCCGACGAAGAACGACACTTCTCTTCTTCGTAGCCGGTGTGTTTCCGAAGATCGACGACGCCTCTTCTTCGATCTTCTTCCCGTCTGAACGAAAGGAGACGTCGTTTCCTCCTAGGACTATCTCTGTCAGCTTATGAAGCTTCTCCAGCGACGTACCTCTTCGGACGCACCTCGACGTCAACGGAAACGACGTTCGATTTCCGCGATGCCCGACCTCCACGACGCCCGACCTCCGCGACGCTAGTCTTCCGCGGCTTGATTGGTGTGCTCCGCACTTGAATCTGAGGTAGCAGATTGTTGATATTTTATTTATTTGTTTTCCATTCTTGATTCTAGAATGTCGAAAATCGAGGATAAAGGATTAAATGTTATTGTCTAACGAGAGGGGGGCCCGGACCGCACCAACACGGCAGAACCCCCCTCCTATGTTCATAATTTTTTCCTTGCGGATGGAACGGGATGGCGTGGTGCCGTCGCACGACGCGGGAATCGCACGACAATTATTGTGCGGCGTCGTCGCGCCGCGCCGTGGAAAGAAATCCAAGAACGCGATGCCGTCACGTCGCGTCGAAGAAAGTCAAAGGCGCCGCGACCGGAGCGGGGCCGCGGCGGAGGGAAGCAATGTCGTCGCATAGAGCTGGACGGCATAGGCCGCGGCCGGTTCCGGGCCGTGGCAGAGCAAGATGACCGGCGGCCGGCACCGGGCCGCCGGTGTCGGCGAAGGAAGGATCGGCCGTCGCCGGTCCTTGCTAACGAAACCGGCCGGCCAGTGCGGGCCGACCGGACAGTGGAGACCGGGGGAATTAGTTTCCCCCGGCTGGGTCTCACAAGCGGCCCCAATTAAGGGGACGTGGTTCTCAAAGGGGGGGGGGGGGGGGGGCTTTTCCCCCCGCGCGCGGCACCCGAACGGTGCCCCGGCCGCACCGTCGTGCCGGTCCGCGCCGTCGCACCGGCCGCGCCGCCTGCCGGGCCGGGTTTTCCGAGTCGGGCCGGGTCGTCGGGCCGGGTCGCCGCCCGGGGCGGGCCGACCCGCTTCGGCCTACCCAGGGGGGGGGGGGTCGGGCTGAGCCCAGACCCCCAGTTTCAGACCACTTTCGGTCAAATGCCTGTATCTTGGGCTACGGGCCTCCAAACGACTCGCCGTCAGTGGCAACGTGATCCTTGGATCGAGACGGTCGTTTCGGTATACTATACTCAAGGTTCACCTTCCTTTTCGGGAGCCTACGTGGTTAAAACTCCATAATTAAGCATGCTTGGCCTAGAGTAGTGATCAGGATGGGTGACCTCCTGGGAAGTTTCCCAGGGTGGGTGTGAGACGGAAAGGCCAATAAATAACAGATCGGGCGTCCGATTGACGCACCGTCTGTTTCGTTGAATTCCTCTAAGTGATACGGATCTTTTGGCTTACTCCGCTCGAGATTTGGATGCCGACGGAGTGCGGTCGGGTTGGATCGCACCAAAATCCAACCGGGCCCCTAGAACAAAAAAGCCAATAACTCTCAGACCGGGAGTCCGATTGATGCGCCGTCTATTGTGTTGAGTTCTTGTTGATGATACAGAACTTTTGGCATCCTTCGCCAAGATTTGGATGCAGTTGGATAGTGGCCAGGTTGGATCGCACCGAAATCCAACCGGGCCCCTGGAACAGAAAAGCTGATACCTTTCTGACAGAACGTTCGTTTGACGAACCTTCAGCGGCGTTGGTGATCTCGTTGAGGAACGTTCCCTATGAGTATACCCTATGAGTGTTTGGGGTATAGTTGAGTTATGGCCGGATTGGTTTGCACACGAAACCAAAAGTCCCCCTGGGATGAAAAGGCTAATAACTCACAGACCGGGCGTCCGATTGACGCGCTGTGTATTGCGTTGAGACCCCTATGAAGAGGTGGTCCTTTTAGATACTTCTTTGCGGAAATTTTTGATACTTGGAGTATCGACCAGTAGCTCATGGAGCGGACCCTCTCGGAGACGAGCGTGCAGAGTACGGAGACCGTGTAGCCGACTGAGACCTGACGACTGCTTGACCGACTTGACATGGAGTGAGTCGACTAGCTCAGTGGACGGAGTGCCTGGTATTTGGCAACAGACCCACGACAGACGGAGCGCCTGGTAGTTGGCCGCAAACCAGTGGTACTCGACAGGATGAGTACCTCTGTAGGCTATTAGTGGGAGCGCCCGGTATTTGGCGATAGACCCTCAGCGGACGGAGCACCCGGTAGTTGGCCGCAAACCCGTAGTACTCGATAGGAGGAGTATCTCAGAAGTCTTAGGTCAGTGAGCAGTACCTCGGAGTCATGACAGGACCACTGTACACTCCAGAGACGGAGCTCATCAGCAGTTTTGGTTTCGATAATGAAAATCCAGGTTTGAGCTGAGACTTTTGATCCTTGTGTTTCCTCATGATTGAGATGGGTCACTTGATAACATAGGTATATGTATCGGCATATACCTGGGTAGTGGTTATCCGTTGATTTCACAATCCTTGTGTTTCCTCATGATTGAGATGGCTTACTTGATAACTTAGGTATATCTATGGGTATATATCTATGTAGAGGTTATCTATTGAGATATTATTGTGGTTATCCTTGTTGGTTTAGTTAGACCTTGAGGGTCTCGGGGTCCCTACTGAGTTTCGTTATAGTCACCCCTGCACAGGCTATGCACGTACCTCTTTGTGTTGGTTGCAGAGGACAGGCAGTGCTGACAGAGGCCGAGTGTTCAAGGACGACTCGGTACCCGGAGGTGGACTACACGACGAGTCAGTACCCGTAGGTGGACTACGCGATGAGACGACTCACAGAGGAGGTTGACGGACGAGAGAGTGGAGGAGGCTATCTGTACCTACCCTTCAGGTAGGATCCGAGGTGGACGACCAGGAGCTGCGCTATCTGTACCTACCCTTTAGGTAGGACTCGAGGAGGACGACCCAGGAGCTGCTTCCCTCTTCCAATTGTTTGTCTTTTTGCTGTTGTAACTTGTTCAGTTGTAGTTGTACTTTACTTTGGGTTTGTATTCTGGCCCATTTACTTTTCAGCTTTTCTTTTGTACTTAGTGTTTTGATTCTGTTTGTACTCTGTGGTGCTTTTTCTTTTATAAAGGCAATGCCTTCCCAGTTATCGGGATTTTATGCCTTTGGTGCTAGTCTCCAGCCCCTACCCTCTGGAAGGCGGGCTTGGGGTAGTCACGGCACGGGCCCCGAGGACGGGTCGTGACAATATATTCATCTCCCACCTATAGGTACATCAGAGTATTTTCATATTGACAAGAGTTATAATAAAGTGTATGAATTTCAAAAAATGATGGAGGTCCATATGTGTCATTAATGGGGGATCAATTTATTAAATAAACCATGCTATAAGAGCTAGATAATCGACATATAAGACATGAGAAAAGGATTTCATCAATGTTTTATAATGGTAAACGAAAATTAAATGTTGAATCTCCTGGGAAAGTTAAATCTAAGAAGGAAGTGATTTTTTTCAGTAGGATGCTGGGAAGATGCCTACCCTAAATGAAATTAAGGTCCAAGGAGCCATATGAATGTATCCTGAATCCCATATGCATTCCCCCATAGTTAATGTGGTGGTCCTTTCATCCAATGTACATAGGCCAATTGATTTTTTTGGTAAAACATAGGTGAAAAATCAAAATTCATAGGGAGTTATTGATTATGTTAATGATTATAATGAAGGTGGAGTTTAGAGAGATAATTTCATGGCACTCATAGAGGAAGGTATTAATGATTAATGAATTGTTGTTTCACCTAATAAGGTTGAATCCCAATCTAAATATGGGAAAAAATATTTGGAGGAAAGTGACATTGAAATCATTTAGCTGAATGTGAAATGTTATAGGATTGGTCATTACCCTATAGGTAGAGGTTGGGACCTTGATGTATCAATTATTGTGAAATTCATGATGAATAATGTGATCATGGTGATATGATTATAAAATGGTCTGGTCTCTACTTTTTTTGATCATGACTGATTGCAAGGTATGAACCAACCCTCCATTATTTTGTGATCATTTTTGTTTTTCAATAAAATATTATGAACCCAAATTTTTTTAAAAATAATAATACTATAAATAATAATTATTATAATATAAATAATATAAATAATACTAATAATAATAATATTATTAATAGTAATAATAATAATAATAATAATATTTATAATGGGATTTAGAATATTAATAATAAATATATAATTATTATCATTATTATCAACATCAAATACTAGTTTCGGTTGTAACATTATACCTGGATATATGATTGATGAAATTCCTAGGTCATTGAGACATAGCTTTGATTTAATTATTTGAATAAAAATATGTGATATATAATACCTCAGTATAGGTTGGGTGGGGTTATGAATTTAACAAACATCGATTATTTGATGGCTTCTTCTACCAATATTTTTAAATATTTTTTCATATGAAGTGTATCTTTGGGAAATTATACAAGCATAAAAATGTAGAATAAAGTTTGGATGGAACCCCTTATGGGTGTAATCTGACTATACCCATGATGTGTAGGTTCTAAAAACCAAGTCAAAAAATTATCCATATATAATTCTTCCACACAGGTTAAAATTCATTCCTGAAACAAATGAAATGATATTTCATGTAACACATGAATTTATAGAAGCTAATCAAAACTCACAAAGAGGGCTATATTTCATAATCCGATTCAGGGTGGTTCTTTTGCCCACCTAGATGATGTTATAAAATTGTTGATCCTAATGCTAGGGGTGTTACATATTCCCTTTTTTAGTATTCCCTCCATGAAAAATCTGTTCTTCAATTTTTTGAATTATATTTTAGGATTGAGATTTCTCAGTCTGTAAACATTACTTATTAATTCAGTAATTTAATTTTCCTTATTATTATTTAAAATTTTTTGTATATATATTTTTCGTGAAACTAATATTGATGTACCATCTATGGTATCATGATGTAATTCAAATCTAGCTATTGACATTAGGATTCATGTAATTTCCAATGATTCATGTTTCATTGCATGATTCTTGAGTTGTAGCTTTGCATACAGAGTGTCAGCTCCTCACATGTGGACCAATGTAGTTCAATCTCTTTTGTTTCATTGGGGGGAAATAGGTGTGTTCCCTGGATATATTTTTGTATAGGTGTTTGTCTCCAATGTTAAACTGACTTGGTTGTGTTTCATTCTAGATTATATTATAGGGAGGACAATTACCCTAGGTTGGTAGCTTTGATTACATATCCCAAATTCCATAAATGTGTCTGTATAATGGGTTTTCATTGGATGTCTCAGGATATAATGGATAGGGATATTTTTGAATTTATTAGTGATATTATATTGATAATTAACCCTATATATATATATTTTTATTTATATGAAATACATAAATAGAAAGATAAATATGATATGTATTTCTATATAAACTGTATTTCGGATGTCATGGCAATGCATTGGGTTTAATTTATCATGTGTTATTGAAACCCAAATCATTCCCCACATAATCTGTAACGTATTAATATAATACTAGAGTTGTTATGTTAAGGGATTTGAACCATATGTAGCATGAACCAGTCATGAAATTTATACAAACATTTTATCAAGTTAATAGATTATAAGATAATCATGGAGTTTCCATTACTAAATATATAAAATATTTCCATGAAATGATAGTGGTAGTGGGTTTTCCCAGTTATCTCGGAGGAATATCACTAGAACCCCACACCATATTTCATATTTTATTCTTTTCATAAGAGGTACTAGAATACCACAGAGAGAATATGGATCCCATCTGATCATTGACTGATTCACATTATACCACGGACACACAACAATGGTGGGTTTATTTTTCCCCTTAGTGATCATCATCAGAAACATATAGAGATGAATATATTGGTGATACTATTCATTTTTATGTTTCACATGATTTATAGTGTCCTTTAGTTTAAATTCCAAATGAATTTTTCATATTTTCAATCATTGTGATCCTTAAAATAGAGTTTTTAAACTCTTTTTATTTATCTGATAAATTTTATTTTAATCTAAAAAAACAAATTAGTGGCTTTTGAGGGATCCATGATTAAATTGTATGAAGCAATTAAATTTAATGAATAATAAATCCAAAAATAGAGAACCACCTCATGTTTTTGTAAATCATATCTTGTAAACGGACTACCTCTAAGTGGATTGACTACATAAATGTAACCAAGACCATAATATTACACAACCAAGATGTATAAGGGTTTCCAAGGCTTTACCCTTATATAATGAGATTCAGATAAGGTTCAATCTCCTTACCCTTACATTTATTGGTCTATGTATGAGTCATGTGATCCTATAATTACATGTAATGTGTTAATTTAGGGTATGGTGTTTTCTTCCCTTATGTGATACATTGGTATGTAAGGATAATTCTGTTTTTTCATAAGTTGTGTAAACGTAACTGGTCGGCTATGCTTACAATAAACATGACAATGTTAAGGTAGTATCCTTATGAAGTTGTTCAAGAATACTATGCAACTGTATATTGTGACATACCCTTAATTGAAGAGTTTTCGTATAGGTTTTATCTTTTTGCAGAATGAGTGGTGAAAAGGTAATATTCATATTAACTTTAAAAAAGATATTAAATTTATGTTACATAAAGTCCAGGGGTTACATACAATTACAAGAGTGATCAATATTCATATTACAGTAATGTATAGTGTATGTATAAGGGTGAAGGGAGGATACCCTTACATAGTAATGAGTTTCTATAATAATAAATAGATTTTTTTTAAAAAAATTAAATCCGTAAATGATTTTATGGGTTTGTAAATTTTTTATAAATAATTATATTTGGTATTTTTGAAATATTTTATTTATAATGATGTTATAAATTAATTATTTCATTATAAATAGTTCATAATTATTTAAAAAAATGTTTAGGAAACTTTTATTTTCCAAAAATAATAAATGTTATAATTTGAAATACATGTTAACAAATTAAATGGAAGTCATTTAGATGTAAAAATAAAAGCATGTATTTAGGAATCATAAGAAATAATTTATAAAGGGCTATAAATTATGAATAATGTCAAAATAAAATGTTATTATATTTAAATAATGAAATTTTCATAATTAATATTATTGAATTATTAAAAAAGGGTCCTTATTTGAATATTAATGAAACCACATCAAAACTGACTTGATGTCTGATATGGTCAATTTTCAATTAATGATTATGTATTGTATATTTCGATCATAATGGACGTGAGAGATAGGGCATGCCAATATTGGATTTTTTTTCATAATTAATGTTTAGGATGAGATATACACCAATGATATATTCCATGAACATTAGAATTTAATCAACGACTAATTGATGGGAGAACACAGGATCCAATATTCATGATCATCACATATTATTCACTTTTATAAATTTATCATATAGCTATAAATTTATTGCAATGTATTATAAGATCTGTGTCTTTATCCAACATAAATTTGTAGATAAAAAGAATTATGTGGTTGTACCCTACGTATTTCCTTCTTCCCCCAGGATTCCTCCTCCCCCACCATCATGATCCATCCTCTTGGTGACCCTCCTCCTTCGACGTTGTCACCCAAGCACTCAGTGACCTTCCTCCTCTGACAAGACCACCCAATATCCTAGTAATCTAGATCATATGACACAGCTCTGACACAACCTCCCCAAATCCTAAAAAATGCATATACAATATATCTATCCCATTTTCCATCTAACCCTGATTTGGCGTGGCCTCCCCAGATCCTCATCGATGTGGCTCTCATGCCCCCACCTCAATGAGATCCTCAACCTCCAACGTGGCTCGAAACAGCTCTATCGTGTCCACCCCACCTCTTATGATCCTCATCAAACATGGCCACCATAACACTCTATGATCCCACTCATACGATGTGGCCACCCACCTCCCCAACTTCACACGAAAACCCAACCCTAACTTCAGGATTCATTTCGTCCAGTGATTTCTCAATAGCCCCATTCAGTGAATCTAGGGAAATCATCCCCTCAGGTATATCTCAGGTCCAATCCATACATCTTTCTTATCTATTGAATTGTCAATGTATAAATGGTTAGGGTTCCATTATAGTTAGATTTCATGAGATTATAGGAATCATGGTAATAATTTTTGTTTTCCCCCAATCCACCACTGAAAATAAATTTATATTTATAAATTTTTCTTTCACCAGTCTCATAGTCAATATAAATTATTATTTATTCTATTAAAATTTTTGTATACTATGTTACTCAACAATTATTATTTTATGAGCATACTATTTTATTATTTTCTCCCTAAAAAATATACTTATTTTGATCCCACTATACAATTACTACATAATGTGATTTTTACACTATTTATACATGCTTAGACTATGTCAGACATATGACATGGTTATATGTCGATATTATTGTTTGTTCTAAATTTATAAAATTGTCATTATTTTTTAATGTTTTCTGAACTATCTAATTATTTTTTATCATGTTTTAATAGTGGATAATCTATTGGGATAAATTATTTAATTTTTGTTATTATTTTCATTGAATATTAATTATCCATGGATGTTTTATATGCAATAATATTATAATCATGAAGAATATAATAATAATATAATATATAATGGTGATTAATATTTTTTTCATGTATAGATTCATGATATTTTTTTGTAGGATTCATTTTACCTTCACCGGAACCATGATGGTTGGTAAATGTAATTATTTTTTGATTTTCATTTTCTATTATTTTCAAAAAATACTTTTTTGATATTTTTTTATTATTAAGGGAATTTATTCCCCATTAATGTTTTTAATTTTAATCCTTTAAATTTGATATATATTTATCATTCTGTTAGCGATTAAAATTAATTTCCATCTCACTCGAGATTCTAAGAATGTAATCATTGAAAATTATATATAAGACATATCACATATGAGAAGAGATTTTACAGAAGTGTATCTATTTGGAAACAATTATTTTTTGGAACTTATTTAAATAATACATTTTGAAACACCACTATTTTAATTTTTTTATAAATTAAAGCATAAATATTCTTGATAATGTACTATATGAAATGAAAGCCTTAATATACATTCTTTTAAAATTACATTTTTATGTTATCTACATATTAATGCATGCATGTTTTTAATATACTACCATTATCATTCTGACTAGGTATATATTCCAGTGGTAATATCTTTTATTTTAGTAATATACATCCTTGAAAAAATACTATTTATCATGTCTGTATATTGTTTATAACGCACTATTTTTCAATAGTTATCTATTCCTGATAAAGAATACATATATATAATCAATGTTTTTATGTTTTTTTATATTCAAACATGTGTGATCTAGATAATGTTCTATGAAAAATGTAATTAGATATATATTTTTCTTAAAAAGAACTATTTTTACGTTGTTAATGTATTCTAGTAGGACTATTCCGAATAAAATAATTAAATTGATATGAGAATGTATATATTTAAAATTGTGTATATGTTAATGTATCAATATATTTTCTTTCATAAATACAATTTTTTATAAATTTAGGATTGTATGTTCTTGATAATAATCAATCTCCTATGTGTTGATGAATCCGTAATAATTTCTAAAAATAGTTCTAAATCATTACCTAATTGTAATTTATTAGTCAAAAATAGAACAATCACATTTAGTATTTTTATATATCATCACATGTGATATGTTCTAAAAAAATAATTCATATTTTGGTAAACCATGTTTATTAGTTTTTTACAGCAACACAACCCATTAACTCCTTGATCTTTTATTTAGAAAATAGATTGTATCCTCAGATTACAAATATTTTTCTACTTCTTGTCGAAGTTACATGTTTTTATGAATTATTTTTTGTTAGTGTTATATGATTGTAATATATGGTTGGTCATCTAGACCAATATCACATATTTTTTTTGAATATCTAGCATTATATCTGAGTTTAATGGTCTCAATGCATCAATTATTCATTCATTTGGTTTTCTTTGGGACTATAATTTTTTGTCTATTGACTAAATAATAATTACTTTTACTATAATATAAGAAGTTTAAAAATATATAATATGTGTGTTATAATTAGTTTTAAAATTGTATTTCATATAAACCAGACATAGGTTGCTAAACATTCTTTATCATTCTTATTAACGGTATGATGTTATTATCATATTGTACTATCCAATTTGAATGTTTGAAATTGGATTTCATGTTAACTTAATGCATATTTATTTACCAATGATATTTCAATCCATCTTACCTAGTGTTTTTTTCAAAATTGCATGAAACATTTGTTGTTACGTAAAAATATATTCCAAATTATTCTGTTCAATACGATATCATATTTGTGGTTTCCACAGCTACAATATTTTTGGTTTATATTTGACAGTTTATTATTAGGGATGTTTCTTGTAAAATGATTTATTATTTCAAAATTATCTTTTTATATGTAAATCCTTTTATTGGTGAAGTGTTTTTCTATTGTTTTTAAATTTCTTATTTCAATATGGGTTTCAATTTTATGTTTTTGATCATTTCATATGTATTTAAATGGTTTCCAATGCTTTATTGTTAATTCATATAAAATAGTCCTATAAATTTATTTTATGTGAACCTTTATCTTGAATTTACTGTATGATTGAGGATTAATTTCGTTAATTAACAAGAATAATAATGGGAGTCTTTTAATAATAGTGAATATTATTATCTATTTATATCCACTTGTGTCCAAAATATGATAAGTCGTTCAATCTAAAATTAATATTTATTTCTTTATAGGGTGATTCTTCAGATGAAAGATCCCAAAAAACTAACTCATGTACTATATTAATTTCATAATTTATCTTTTGGTATGTAAGAATTTCATTCAATAATCATTCTTTTATTTATGCTGTTGCAACTATTTCTTTCAAATTCATTATTTTGAAAATCTAAACTGGAATTCTATATTTTACAATTTTGTATTTTATACAACGTTCAATAAATGAGATGTTAACCCAAGGTTCACTCCCTCTCCTCCTCTTCTGCGCACTACATCGAAGAAGGTGTGCAATATTTTATATTCAAGATGTCCTATACGTATTCATCATGAATCAAATCGTAACATAACTCTAGAATTAATATAAATTTAATCTCTACTTTTGAGTGCTTCCACTACATCAATCCGTTTTTGATCAACTTCTCAATATGAGGGGTTTATCTTTATCATACACTCTCAATTAATAATGAGAGCGGCCTATTAGTGTGAGAAACAAATATTTCATTCATTTGAAAATAATAGTTGAAAATCATACCTTACGAATATAATTTAAAACTAGATGGATCTCTTTTATACTGCACCTTCATCACTAAAGTCTTCTAGATATAGTAATGTGATCATGTCCTGTTCTTCTATGTTTTCTACATCTAATTGATTAGGGGTATTATTTCAATTCTATTGTTATTAGATGATTTCTTATCCTTTTCCCTTATTGTTGATATATATATAAGGTAATTTATTTTATTTACATACTAAATATTCAATATTTCAATAGCTCTCTATATTTACCAGAATTAAGAAATTTTTATAGTATCTCTATAGTCGTCTATATAGGATCAAACAAATTGAAAAAAAATTATTCTCTTCAATGTTACATCACCATGCCATGTATCCCATATTCATTTAGTTTTGAAATCACAACTCAATAATTTTTATTATAACATTAAATATCTCTCCATTATAACCCGATTTGAATTCAAAATGATTCATTTATTTTCTCTATGTTTTATTCCACCACTGTGTGGATACATTCCGAACACCCATTTTTGGGTTTCATCTCAGAAATCATTTCCAAAATCAATGTTATAATATCAACCACATCCAAAGACATACATCATTTTAAATTATGAATTTAACTAAATCATGATCAACCACGATGTTCCATTTCAATCACCATTAAAGAATAATTATACTAGAATAATTCCAATAGAAATGGAATCATCAATTCTCACATACCCATATCCACGTAAACCTTAGAATTCAAAGACAAAAATGACTTTATCTATTATGGGGTTATCCTCTAGATTCCTATTTTTACTACCCATAAATAAGAATTTAGTTATTATTTATACTTAAATAAAATATAAATAATGTAATAGGAGGATCCAAATGACTTCCAAAATTCTAGTTAAAGGCCTCCTAAATTTGTATTGGCATTTTTAAATCCCAATACAAGATCCTCCATGGTGTGGTACTCATCGTCCCATTTCAGTTAATACTTTGACCACCCCAATCTATATAATTCGTTAAACAAGGTTTGTAATACATTTTTACATCTCTAGGAAATCATGATCACTATATCTCCAAAACCTCTTAATTCATGTAAATGAATTCAACAAACTCCTGAGATAATCTCACACAATGTTCATAAATTCATATATATATTACATGTGAACTTAATTGATACGAATCTTTTATCCTTTATAAAACTAAATATATTTCAATTATGGAAGATGGGTTTCACATTAATTATAATTAAATAGCTTCAATGACTTCATGATAATCCTACACAACATCCAAATAAATATTTAATAATATATTTCTCTTAATTATTCCATGTTAATCTCACATTTCCACTAAATGCCTTGTTTAATATTATGTTGAGATAGAATTACCATTTTTAATCAAATATAAAACTTAGAGTTTTATTTATTATTTCTCTTGTACCATGAAAACTCCAAAATCAATCTAAGACTTTTCTATATCTATTTTAAAGTACTCTAAATTCATTGTAAACCAAATTATACTTAATAATCTCATCAATCTTCACCAAATCTAGATCAATACAAATGAACTCAAACCATCTCTAAATAAATGCAGACATGCTCATAGCTCTTCCAAAACAATAATAATAATGTTATACTACTTAATAAAACCACGACTTCAAGGATTCATCTTATAGTCTTCTAATACATCATAAAATTATAATTCAATATATTATAAGGTGATCCTCTTCACCAGATGCCATTCTATATCCAAATTTCAAATCTAATCATCATTTCCAACAAAAAATGACCACTCTCATCAAACACGAATCTTTTTATAGTATCCATAATAACCAATTAATGTCAATTTTTTTTGTTCATCACATCAAATATATCTTCATAAATCACTTATTTTACATTCCATCAACCATTGTATTTTTTCTCCTAAATCATCACCAATAATTGTAAACAAATCTAACACCAAAATCCATTGTTCCCACAACACATCATTATCTTATTAATTATAACAAATAGTAGATATAGATAATTAATATGGAGTTTATCTCTAAAATACGAAATATATAATATGTATAAGAAATAAGGATCAATATTCAGAAATCGTTATCATGTTCTCAATTTACTGTTCAATTCTGCACCCCCATTCCACTCCACAAAAGTAGTTATTTTTTATTTATGATATTACATTGAATTTTTTGAATACTGTTTACATGATTTGTACCACATTTTTTTTAAAAAAAATTACATATTTATAGAGAAACATAAATCATAGTGATACCCCCCGCACTGAGGCATAATGCTTAATAAAAAAACTGATCCAAGATTCGATGGATAAACAGTGATAATGAAGTTATCATCATTGAAGCTTCTGACCGATGAACTAGGTAAAATTAAATTATTCTCACTAAGAAAAAGGAAAAGGTCACATCTTCCTTTTTATCTCAAAATAACAAAACTAATATTTTTTATAATAACAATAATAAATTAACCAAAACTAATATTGACATTCCATTATCTAGTATAATCGTATATGATGAAACCTGTTGAACTGTTAGGTTTGTAATGTTTATTTATTATATTTATTTGAGTGTTAAGACATCCTGGATTTTATATTTAAATTACATTTAATTTTCTAATATCTTGAGTACATTTACTCTTGATTTTATATTTGTATTCAACTGTACATAAACACTTTGATAATATCTTAATATGGAATAAACTTATTTCACTATATTTTAGTGTAAGTCCCCTACTTATAAAAATATATATGTGGGTTATTTTACAATTTTTTGATATAAAATTAGTGCAATATATGGAGTGAAATAATTATATCACATGAAGTAATTAATTTATTGGGATTTTATGAATTTCAATAATCATTAATATTCTGTATCATAAACAAATGAAAATTTATTTTCAATTAACATATAAAATGTTTTAGTTATTAATTTTACGGCAATAAATGAAATATTATTTTTTTAACATGATTACTGATGATTGAATGAGATTTAATATATATTTTGTACATGTGTACTAAATATAAATCATATCATTAGTATGAAGGTAATCATTGCGCTTATATTTTCTATTTTGATGGTTTTAAATTTATTTGGTATTTTATGTTCTATTGAATATTTTTTATGGAATATTATACTACTGTTCTATTTTGGGAACTTCCCTAGACCATCTCATCAACACGATAAAACAATGTGTTACTATGATTTATTTTTAATTAATAATTCATAATTTATTTTGGTAATTAGAAATTCCCATATCTATTATCAATAAGCATGTATACCTGATTCCATCTCACAATTCACCCACACACATCCCTTTATTATTATAGTGTTCTGTAAAATATGATGGAACTAATATAATATTATTGTAGAAATTTTAGGGATGAAAAACTATAAATGTTCATTGAGTGTGTAAGGTCACTTCATGGGCTGGAGGTAATGCATGAGTCCTTATTGGTGATGCAGAATATTTAGACTAATAAGGTAGAATTATAGAATAACATGAATAATATTCCTATTCAGTTATGTTTATTTATGTGAGTGGTGGTCTTTCTTTCAGAAAATATGGATTTGGTTGGAATGTATTCTTCCAAATTGGCTATGACTAGTCCTTTATACACTCCAATTAGGAGACTAAATCACTAGGACAAGGTAGAAATTAAAATACCAGTGGTAAAATTCCCCAACCATAGGACAATCTATGATAGTGGTTATTAACGATGCAATTATTCCCACCACTTAGTATCTGGTCTTCACAAAATCTTATATAATTCTTAATACATTTGTCACTAGTGACCATATACATACTAAATTGTTAATTAGTGTGTTCAAAACCAAATTATTCTGAATGAATATCTACTTCAGTCTTAATGTTAAAAGTTAATATGACCATAATTGTTTTGATGATATATAGTAAAACAATTGATATTAAAAGACATAATTTTAAACCATATCACCCTACAACATTATTACCTTCTGAGGATCCCATGTTATAGTTTAGTGATACTGATGTAAGTGTTTTGTAAATGTTGTGGTGTATACAATTTTTGGGTCTTGTGGAATTAGATGTTAATGTTAATGGATCATATAAGTGGATAAAATTATGTGTTTTAAACATGATAGTATTTTTGGTGTTTACATGTTTCTAGAGACAATGCATTGCATTACCAGTTGACTTGGGGTCTAACTGTTCATGTGTATTGGTGATATCTAGATACGTCTATGTTTTATGATGTTATATAAGACTGCTTAGGGTACAATCATCTAGGAACATGATAGTTATTTTCAATCCTAGTTGATGCGGAGGATATGTGTTTTGGTAGGCAACAAGGTGGAATTTTCTTTTCATACCATCTGAAACCTATATCCATGGTTAAAAACTCTGGTAGTAGACATGTTCCCATAGTTTTAGTAGTGACTATTGTCCTATTTACATGGTTACAAACCATGTAAATATGTCTATGTGGTAGTAAACCTATTTCTACATTTTGAATCATGGATATAAGTCTATTTACATAGTTCTAACCGTAGGATATAACCTTTTCATTATTTTCAAAATAATAAGATCCAGGACTAGCTAAATTATGGATATTTCCTCTATGCATGAATTTTTTTGCCTCTAGAAATTGTTACAAACCATGGTTATAGAAAATTTATATAGTATTTATTTATAATTAATTTTAAAAAACTCATGAATTTCCTTGTGATAAATTATTTCTTCATTGATGAAAATGAAAATTTCTATGCATCATATTGTCATTGTGTTGTTAGAATAAAGAGTGGATTTCCTGTAATGATAATCCAAACAATATTTAAAAACTTATAAATTTCCCTACAAGTATCTCAGGGTGCTAACATGATAGATCATAATGTTTCAATCATTTGTCGTAGATTGTCCAATGAATATCATCAAGGAAGGGTTCTATTTGATCTCAATAGACATGATTTTGGTGGCGAAGGTTGATCAGACTTTATTATTGGGAGATTTTTTGGAGATATAACTCTCTAGAGATTCGAGATAATTCTATTTTGATGTTATTTTGGACAATAAATTAAATAGAAACCAGTTATGAAAATAAAATATTTGAATTTACAAACTACTAGGATTATAAATAATAATCACACATGTTACCTTCTTATTATTTTAGTCCTCAGGGGACATCACCTCAATAACAATAATAATAATATTATTATTATTTCATAACATGGGAAAAAACATAAAAATTAATTTAATATTATATATTAAATTAATATTCAATATAAATTACTTCTCACCAGAACATTAAACTCGGTCCTCCATTTTTCAATAATATTTATCGAAAATTGCGTAATGAAAATTTATTTAATAAATAAATATCACTTTCTTATTCAGAAATCTATAAATAAATATTTAATTCACTAAATATTATATAAATATTTATTAGATTATATGCTCACAAAATATTTTTTAGAATAACTAGTGGAATAATATATTCGATTTAGAAAACATGAATAATTATTAAACCCTGTGTGATAATAATATTTATTCATATTGTAAAACACTCAATAAGGATATTAATTAATATATGTTCTAGATATATATAGTGTTTGATTTTCTAAGCCTCTTTCTCAGTGGAAAAAGGTGTTGTGTCCCAATGTTCAAGGTTTACATCTATCAACACACCAAGACACCCATAGTTAATAAAAATAATGCTTCTATTACATTAATCCCCATTTGGATGATTAATTTGTTATATAATACCATTATCAAAATATCTCAAATCATGTAGGAAGCATGCCAGTTCCATCAACCCATGTGATCTTTGCCAATTTCGTTGACTTTATAAAATTTGAACATACCTATAGAACACTATGTCCATGGATTTATTTATACTATTTCATTTCCATCAAAAGTACTATGATTACAATTTCCATAAAATCACCAAATGGAAAAAATCTTTTCTCGTGTCATTTAGCACTGAAATATTATTCATGACACACCCAATGTATCCCACATCAGCGTAAACATATATCTTAATGTTTTTCAGCAATAAATTAAATTACACAACTCATATTATCCAATACTAATAGTATTAATTTCTACGTATCAATACACAATTCCATAGTCATAAACATCCAATGAAACATATCAATGTGGGTCCCCTAATAGAGAGTCTCTCTGTCATTATCTTATTCACTGAAATATAAATAATGTAAACATCATGAGAAGATGTCTTAAAGTCCTAGGAGTATCCAACCCAGATAGCTAATGTAATTTTTGGTGCTAAAAATTTTTATCCATCTATATAACATAAACATTAAAAAATTAATACTTCTTGGATATCATCATAGTTGGTAACTATTACGACCATTTAGTGAAACAACTATTCTTTGGACATTATCGCATACTATGACATAGATAATACAAATAATGAGTTTATAATGAGTTTATTAATATTCAAAAAAAAATTATATATGTTAGCATAATGTACACATGTTTTGGTTTGAGGGAACCAACTCCAATTGACACTCACTAAACATAGATTCACTCGAAAATTACATTCTTTCCACTATCTCTCACATGATTATCATAATTTTCATATGATATTCCTTTAAGTAAGGATTATTTCACATTATATTCAAATTGAAATCTATTTTCATTAATATTAAACCTCAAAAAATTTATCTCAAGAGTTTATACTTATTATAAGTCCCCAGCCTTAAACATTACATAATCTTGAGTTACTTCAAGAATACGCGTTGAGGATCTTTTCAGGTTTAGAGTTTTAGAGAATTAGATCATAAAACATGCATTACATTCCACATTTAAAAAAATTGGTTACATAAAAGATAGTACTCATTTTTCCCATCAATGGAAACATATTTAAAATAAAACATGGATTCTTTCTTGACACGTCCTTTACACTATCATCACATCATGTACCTTTCCCTTGACCTATGAAAAACATTTCAAAAACATGGGATGAGCATAAAAATATCAGTAAGGGATACAAAAATATGGAAAGGATTCAAGGGTACATGTATACATAAGAATCAATGAAATCATACATTACTCATAAGACATAAGTACTTTAACATACCTCATCAAATCATGAATAAATCATAGAAATCATAAGACATAAAGGTAACTTGATACATTCATAACATTCTTACGTAGGGAGTAACCCTCTTGGTTATGTTTGGAATACCCATCACAATATATTCCCTAAATATATTTGGAGAAACCTTAACGTTTAACTCCTTCGCGTTACCCAATGCATTGGAGAGCTATATCAGGATCACCCGCCCGTAGTTTATCATGGAACCACCCGTCCTCATAACAATTCCCATGATCCATAATATAATCATATCACATAAAACATGCATAAAGGAAACATTACATTTCAACATTTCAATCACAATATATCAATACAACACATTGATATAAAAACAATACGAAAACCATTTTCAATACCAAAATAAATGAAAAGTAAATCATGGTATTTATTTTTCATTCAAAAAAAGTAATGTCTTGTAGAGGATGTCGAAACACAAATAATGGTCATGGTTGTGGAGAAGTCGTTGTCGCCGCATACGTACGAAAAAAACATTCCCCTTTTTCGTTTAGTAAATTCTTCGTATAATAAGATTCCTTTTGAATAAACGTAAAATTAAAAGTGTTTTATACACCTTATAAAAGAAGGTTGTGTATAAAACAAAATATTCCTCAATGAAAGGAGATTGAGATGAAGTCCCTTACCTCGTGTCTGACGTGAATCGATTACTCTTTATTCTCTAGAATAATATACTAATCTTAATTTATAATTTCTTAAGAACATATTTCAAGTTTATTATTCCTTTAATATAACATATTTCCATTTTATAAAACGTTATGTAATCATTTAATTTAATAATGTTCATTTTGTCGATATTTGGTACTTAAGTCAAAAATGGACTTCTTACACTTACATGTTGTTTATGTGGTCAAAGCTTCATTATATCCAGAATGATATTAATGATTTGGAAATCATATATTTCATATATATCCAGAATATACATGTATTTGTAATAGTACAAAACATTTAGTGGTACGAAGTGAAATGGACCGTTCATGGAGTCGGTAAGCCGTACGTACGCATGAGCGCTACTTTCATTTATAATTCATATTTAATGGAGTTAAATCATAATGATATAAGGTTATATTTTAATTCCAGTATAAAATCATATATAATAACATTTAATCCATCCTTTATACTTCCCACATATGGCATTAACGAATCAAATCACTTTGAGGGGGAGGTAGTCCACACTTCCTAAAATGAAATTATCATGTTTACCCATAATGGAAACCATAAAGGTATGCCACAAATGAAAAATACAGAAGCATAAGGAAAACATTAACATAATATATATCATATATAAATATAGTTACATCTTAATGTCCACCATTAAAGGTGTTAAAAGAAGATTGATCAATCATCGTTTCGTGAGGCAGAAATTCGCCAACCACAGAAACAACATGTTCTTTAACCGTTAGACGGAGGTGTGTATAAGTGTTGCTCGAATAATTATCATAAAAAAATTCTAGTATATTTAATATAATTGTGTTGTGACAAAATAAAGGAATAAGATGAGTTTATAGGTTTGGATAAGCAAAATAAAACAAAAGAACAGAAGTGAAGACATTACCTTAAAATCAGGTAACTCTTCTTGGTTTGAACCAAAAGGGTTCCTTGAATAGCTTTCTGCCCAAGTTAAGGCTTTAGGGATGAAGGTAAGTATTTGGAGAGATAAAATGAGCATATACTGGCTGAAGAAAAGTCTTGAGAGGTGTGGGTAAGGAGGTAGAGGTGGGGGCCTTTTATAAGATGATAGGAGGGGCACTCTTGGAATGTTAAGAAAAGATACTTTATTAAAAAATGATTTTCGGATAAAAAAGGCCCCAAAATTATAAATTTCTAGGGTAAGGTGATAAGGGTTATAAATTCACCCATACAATAGGTTTTTTACAAGTGTAGGAATTAGAATTTACATTATCTTTTGATTATATTTAAATTGTTAAATAATGTGGTAATCGTTGCATCATCATGGTGTCATAAATAATTTAATTTATTTAATGTCTAAAAATTATAAAAAATTTATCATTATGTAGGAAATATTTTTATATTTCCAATGAATATTTATAGTCAAAATTATTACTTGTATAACAGCATTAAAAATTGATTTAGCAAATCAATACATGTTTGTGACATTTTTATTTTAACTTTAAATAAAAAGTTATTAATGACATTTTCCTACCAAAGTTCTTCCACGGGGTCCCCATGTTGACCCATGGATAGTCTTGGTTTTCCATGACACATCCAATAAGGGTAGGACATGTGTCTAGGTCATTTGATATTATTAAAACATTATTTTTACCTTAGAATACACTAATTACCTCTAATCGCGATTAATAAACTTAATAATTACTATTCAACAAAAATTATTTTAATCCCGTTGAACCAAATATTAATTCCTAATGAAAAACATGTATGTTAGAATTTTGAAAATCTAAACACAGAGGTGGTAAAATTTCATTTAAATGAAAAATCAGTTTTTTAAGTACCACTTAGTGGTTTCACTATTCATCAAAAATTGAAGTTTTTCAGAAAAATACCAAAACATCACCCTAAGATATATTTGATATTCCGAATTCAAAAATGATGTATATTTTAAAAAATTGAAAACATATAAGTTAAATTAATTAATTTAATAATTAATTCCCATTGTCAGGAAAAATACCGTGTTTTTATGAAACAATATATATCAAAAGATTGAAACTAGTTTACGTCCAATTTCAAAGTGAAATTAATTCCAATGACCACAACTGGATTAAATGGTAAAAATATATTCAAATTGTACTTTATAATAAATTAAATATATAATCTAATCATATAAATAAATTAGATTAAAAAGATGTTTTGAATTAAAATACAACATTTTTCACTATTCATTAAAAATGAACTTTATCGGAAAAATACCAAAAATTTACACAAAGTAAATTTTGATGTCCCGATTCTAAAGAAGAGTTATATTTGGTCCAATAGAATTTTTAAGAGTGAACAAAACTATATTTAATGATGGTTCTCCATTAAAAGGTGATAGTTCGACCTTTTAGTGAATATTAGCGAATCTATGCCAAAAATTGTATTCATTTCTTATTTTAAGACTTTATCCTTTATTGGATAAATGTAAAAACATTTAACAAATATATATAATCATATTATAGTTATTTATATTCATTCCTGCCAATAAAACGGCTACGTGTTAACTACCATTTAAAAATAATATTATTATATTACTAGTGTGAAACGTAAGATTTCAATGAAACACTTTGTTCTGTATCAGGTACGCTATCGAACATAGAAACCCCATTAAAGTAAAATTAATATTTAATTCACAAATATTAAGAAACATGAAAATGTATTATTCTTTATTTACCTGGGATGTTACATCCTTCCCCCCATTTGGGAATTGCTTCCTCACAATTTTATTCACTTATCAAAACAAGTTGGGGTATTTATCCCTTATAGAATTTTCTGATTACCACGTTTCCTCTTCAACCATATGGGGTTTCCATAAAACCTTTACCTGGTGAATTACCTTATTCTGTAAAACATTCTCTCTATGGTCAAGAATCTGGACCGGTTTTTCCTCATTAGATAGATTCTCATCCATCTGAACCACCTATGGACTCAAAACATGAGTTGGATATGGCATATACTTTCTCAACATCGAAACATGAAAAACATTGTGTACCTGAGATAAACTCAGAGGTAAAGCCACTCAGTAAGCAACTGATCCAACTTTCTCTAGAATTTCATATGGTCCAATGAATCTTGGAATCTGATTTACTTTCTTACCGAATCACATTACACTTTTCCATGGTGAAAATTTGAGAAAAACATGATCACCTACCTCGAATGATAGATCCTTCCTCCGGTTATCCACATAACTGTTCTGCCTGCTCTATGTTGTTCTCATGTGTTTCTGAGTCAACTGAACTTTTTCTGCCATCTCATCTACCAATTCTAGTCCCATCAGCTTCATTTCACCCACTTTATCACAAAAAGTTTGAGTTCGACACCGTTTACCATATAATGCCTCAAATGGAGCCATCTATATACCGGAATGAAAAATGTTATTATAACAAAACTCATCCAAAAAAAGATGTTGGTCCCAACATCGTTGATAATCCATCGAACAATCATGTAGCATATCGTACAAAGTCTGAATCGTTCATTCTGACTGCCCATCTGATTGAGGATGAAAAGCTGTACTAAAATTTAATTCAGTACCCAACGACTTCTGAAGGCCTTTCCAAAAGTTAGAAGTAAACCTGGGTTCATGATCAAATACAATGGGGAGAGGAACTACTTGTAACATGACTATGTCTTTAAGATAGAAACAGGAAAGTTGATCTAGGGAAAAATTATCTCGTATAGCAAGGAAATGAGTATATTTAGTCAAGCGATCAACAATAACCCAGATTGCAATATTACCTCGAGGTGTCTTCGGCAATCCCACAACGAAGTCCAGGAATATATTCACCCACTTACAATCTGGTACTGGTAAAGGATGAAGAATCCCTTTCGGTAACTGCCACTCTGCTTTTACCTGTTGGAATGTCACACACTTCACAGTAAAATCAGCAATATCCCTTTTCATTCCATCCCACCAGTAATACTCCTAAAGATCTCTATACATCTTACTACTTCCTAGATGAACTGAAAATGGAGAACTATGAGCTTCACATAACAACTCTCTCTTCAACTGTGAATCACAAGGCACACACAATCTCTTCCCAAATCTCAATACACAATCATTATCAATGTTGAATTCAGGAAACTTACCCTTTTGAACCAACTATACCTTTTTCTGCAACTCGTTGTCTTGCTTCGGTGCTTGCTTAATTCTGTCTGATAGAGAATATTTCACTGATACCTGAAACAAAATAGAAAGACATCATGCACCAACAACTTCTATTCCAATGTTCATCAAATCCTTAACCAAAGGATCGCATTCCGAACACAAAATTGTTAATGAAGAATTACTTTTTCGACTCAAATCATCAGCCACTTTATTAGCGTTTCCCGGATGGTAATGAATTGTACAATCATAATCCATGATTAATTATAGCCATCTCCTCTGTCTCATGTTCAATTCTTTATGAGTGAATATATAATTTAAACATTTTTGATCGGTACATATTGTACATTTTACTCCATACAAATGATGCCTCCAAATTTTTAAACAGAAAACAACATCAGCTAATTCCAAATCATGTGTAGTGTAATTTACCTCATGATTTTCCAACTATTGTGAATTATAAGCAATTACCTAATCATACTGCATTAGGATGCAACCATTTCATTTCAATGAAGCATCACTGTAGATAACAAACTCCACATTCCTGAAGGTAGTGCCAAAACTGGGGCATTCACCAATCATCTTTTCAGTTCTTAAAAACAATCATCACATTCTTTTTTCTAGATAAACATAACATCCTTCCATGTTAGCTTATTCATTGGACTAGATAACAGTGAAAAATTTCTAACAAACCTTCGGTAATATCCTGCCAAACCGAGGAAGCTAAAAATATCAGTAACATTTGTGGGTCTTGGCCATTCTTCAAAATCCTTTGATTTTTCAGGATAAAAAATTATCCCATCTTTAGAAACAATGTGTCCATGGAATGAAATTTTTTGCAAGAAAAAATCACACTTGCTGAATTTCCAATAAAATTTCTTTTCTTTTAAGGGTTGCAAAATAACCCTTAAATTAATTTTATGCTCCTCTTTAATTTTATAAAACACCAAAATATCATCAATGAAAACAACCACAAACTTATCCAATAAGTCATGGAAAATTCTATTCATAAGGTCCATGAATACAGAAGGTGCATTGGTTAACACAAATGGCATAACTACAAATTCATAATGGCCATATCTAGTACGGAACACAGTCTTTCGTACGTCTGTTTTTCGTACTTTTAACTTATGTTACCCCGACATCAAGTTAATCTTCGAAAAATACTGAGCTCCCTGGAGTTGATCAAACAAATCATCGATATGAGGCAAATGATACTTATTCTTAATAGTAATTTTATTCAAGGATCTATAATCAATACAATGTCTCATTGAACCATCTTTCTTTATAAAAAACAAGACAGGAGCACCACATGGTGATGGTCTAGGTTGAATGAAACCTTTCTCTAATAAATCTTGAAATTTTTCCTTCAACTCTAAAAGATCAATTTCAGCCATTCGATAAGGGGGTTTTGAAATTAGCGTAGAATCAGGAACTAAGTCAACAGTAAAATCAACGTCCTGAACTGGTATTATTCCAGGAAACTCATCCCGAAAAACATCAGGATACTCATTTACCACTGGCACATCATTAATCTGATTAGATCCTCTGTTTTCAACAATATGTGAAAGGTAACATTCATTTCCATGTTTTACAATTTTCTCAGCCTCATGATATATTATCGACAGTAAGGGTTCATTCTTGTACAAAAACTGAAAGTCTTTCTGAAAAGAAAATTCTTTAGCTATAAAATCAATCTTAGCATGGTAAATAGATAGCCAATCCATACCCAGGATTACATCAAACTCTACTAGAGGTAAAACAATAAGGATTTCAAGTAGGTTATTTCCACGGATAAGGATAAGAAGATTCTTATAAATTATTTTTTCCTCAACATTTCCCCCCGGGTGTTTTTACCACAAGTTCAGGAATCATTTACTGAGATGGTATTCTCATTTAACTAGAAATGTATTCAGAGATGAAAGAATGTGTAGACCCCGAATCAAACAACACACTGACATAATCTGAAAAAACAGACAAAGTACCTGATACAACTTCATTTGATGGCCCGACATCTGCTGAAGTAGTTGCAAAGGATTTCACCACCCCTTTTTGCTTGTAGTCTAGCTAATTTCCATCACTCGAGTTCTTTTTCAGACACTCATTTGAATAGTGACCCATCTCATTGCACTTAAAACATTTCACTAACTGTAAATCAAATTTGTTCTTACCATCACCCTGATCTTTTTCAGTGCAATCACGAGCATTATGTCCCGTCTTACCACATTAGTAGCACTTTCCAGAATTTAGAATACATTCTCCAGCATTCCTTTTACCTCATTTATCACAAACTGGATACCTAGTTTTCTTACCGTCAGACCTTTTTGAAGAATTCTTTCCTTTCTCCTGCCACCTCGGTCTCTTCTTCTACTGGTTGTTATAGAACACTTGATCATTGGAAAACTCCATTTCCATCTTCTCAGCACATCGAACAAGCTTTTCATAACTCTTGAACTCACGAGAAGCTAATACCCTTCGAAATTTTGGCTTTAATCCTATGTAAAAACGATTTATTTTACTATCAAGGTCTCGGATAAAATTAGGAGCATACCTTGCCAATAGAGTTAACCTTTCTTCATAGGCAGCCACTGAGTCTTTCTCTTGCCTCAATTCCAAGAATTGTTTTTCCACCGTAATTCGAACAGCCTTAGGAAAATACTTATCATGAAACATACCTTTGAATTCATCCCATTCTAGAGAATCAATCTCATAAGTGTCCCTGATAGTTTTAACCATCGACCACCACTGATCTGCTTCACCCTCAAAACGGTAAATAGCAAGACTAACCCTTTGATTTTTTGAACACCCCATGACATTGAAAATCATCTCTAGTGCTTTAATACACCCTTAAGCTAGCACAGGGTCCGATGATCCTCTGAATGATGGGGGATGCTGCCTCAGGAAATGTTCCACCACTGACATGTTCCTATGCGGTTGATCTGGCTGATCTCATGCATGGATACCACTTCCATTTATCGATTGAGTCAACTACTCCATTACTTCCACAAACTGTTCAGTTCCAATTCCGACCATCTCAGGATGCTGATTCGGAAGGTCATTTCCTTCTGTATGCCTTCCATGCACTGCTTCCATATTTCCCCTACAGAAAACCATTCTGAACAAACATGTCCTAGATGAAGCAACATGGTAATCATCAAATGATATATCATTTAAATTTGACTATAAAAAAATATTTTTAGATAATCATTTAATAGAATTCTAACTCCTAATGGTATCTAAACATCTCTCTAATACAAACAATAAGGCCCCAACCTTAATCATTACTTAATCTTGAGTTACTTCAAGAATAAACGTTGGGGATCTTTTCAGGTTTAGAGTTTTAGAGAATTAGATCATAAAACATACAATACATTCCACATTTAAACAAAGTGGTTATATAAAAGATGGTACTCATTTTTCTCATTAATAGAAACATATTTGAAATAAAACAAGGATTCATTCTTGACACTTCTTTAACTCTATCATAACATCATGTACCTTTCCCTTGACCTGTGAAAAACATTTCAAAAACTTGGAATGAGCATAAAAAGCTCAGTAAGGGATATAATAATATGGAAAAGAAACATGGGGACATGTATACATAAGAATCAATGAAATCATACTTTACTCATAAAACATACGCACTTTAACATACCTCATCAAATCATGAATAAATCATAGAAATCATAAGACATAAAGGTTACTTGAGGCATTCATATCATTCTTACGTATGGAGTAACCCTCCTGGTTACGTTTGGAATACCCATCACAATATATTCCCTAAATAGAATCAGAGAAACCTTAATGTTTAACTCCTTCACATTACCCAATGAATTGGAGAGCTATATCGGGCTCAACCACCCTTAGTTTATCACGGAACCACCCATCTTCATAACAATGACCAAGAACCATAACATAATCATATCATATAAAACATGCATAAAGGAAACATAACTTTTCCACTTTTCAATCACAAGATATCAATACAACAAATTGATATAAAACCATTATGAAAACCATTTTCAATACCAAAATAAAAGAAAAGTAAATCATGGTATTTATTTTTCATTAAAAATAGTTATGGCTTCTAGAGGAAGCTGAAACTCAAATAATGGTCACGACGGCGGAGAATTCGTTGTCGCCACATACGTTCGACAACAAAAAAAACATTCCCTTTTGTCATTTTGTAAATGCTTCGTATAAAAAGATTCATTTTGAATAAACATAAAATTAAAATGGGTTTATACACCGTATAAAAGAAGGTTGTCTATAAAACAAAATATGCCTCAATGAAAGGAGATTGAGACGAAGTCCCTTACCTCGTGTCCGATGTTACTCGATTTCTCTTTAATCTTCTGAATAATAAACTAAAGTTAATTTATACTTGCTTATGAACCTTTATAAAGTTTATTATTAATTTTATATAACTTATTTCCATCTTATAAACATTATGTAATCATTTAATTTAATAAAGTTCATTTTTTCTATATTTGGTACTTCAGTCAAAAATGGACTTCTTACACTTACATGTTGTTTATGTGGTCAAGGGTTCATTATATCCCGAATGATATTCATGATTTGGATATCATATATTTCATATATATCCATCTTATACATGTATTTATAATATTACATAACATTTAGAGGTAATAAATGAAATGCACCGTTCATGGAGACGGTAAGCCGTACGTACACATGAGCGCTACATTCATTTATATTTCATATTTAATGGAGTGAAATAATAATTATATATGATTATAATATAATTCCAGTATAACATCATATATAACAACATTAACTCCATCCTTTATATGTCCCAAATATGACATTAATGAATCAAATCACTTTGAGGGGGCGGTAGTCCGCACTTCCTAAAATGAAATTATCATGTTTACCCATAATGGAAACCATAAAAGTTTGCCACAAATGAAAAATATAGAAGAATAAGGAAAACATAAACATAATATATATCATATAAAAATATAGTGACATATTAATGTCCACCATTAAAGGTGTTAAAAAAAGATTTAACAATCATCATTTCGTGAGGAAAAAATTCGCCAACCACAGAAACAAAATGTTATTTAACCGTTAGACGGATGTGTGTGTAAGTGTAACTTGAATAATTCTCATAAAAACATCATATTATATTTAAGATACCGGTTTTGTTTCAAAATAAATGAATAAAAAGAGTTTAGAGGGTTGGAGAAGCAAAATAAAACAAAATAACACAAGTGAAGACATTACCTTAAAATCTGGTAACTCTTCTTAGTTTGAACCAAAAGGGTTCCATGAAGAGTTTTCTGCCCAAGTTAAGGCTTCAATGATGAAGGGAGAGATGTGTAGAGATAAAATGAGCAGATCTTGGTCGATCCAAATGCTTGAGAGGTGTGGGTAAGGAGGTAGAGGTGGGGGCCTTTTATAAGAGAAGATGAGGGGCACTCTTGGAATGTTAAGAAAATATACTTTATTATACATTGATTTTCGGATAAAAAACGTCCCACAATTATAAATTTCGAGGATAAGGTGATAATGGTTCTAAAGCCACCCATAATATTGGTTTTTTTTCAAGTTTAGGTCTTAGATTTTACATTATCTTTTCATTTTATTTAAATTGTTAAATAATGGGGTAATAGCTGCATCATCATGGTGTCATAAATAATTTAACTTATTTAATGTCTAAAAATTATAAAAAAATATCATTATGTAGGAAATATATTTATCTTTACAATGAATATTTATAGTCAAAATTATGACTTGTATAACCCCATGTAAAAATTGTTTTAGCAAAAAAATACATGTTTGTGACATTTTTATTTTAACATTAAATAAAAAAGTCATTAATGTCATTCTCCTACCAAAGAGGCTCCATGGGGTCCCCAGGTTGACCCATGTATTTTCTTGGTCGGCCATGACACATCCAATAATGGTAGGACATGTGTCTAGGTCATTTCATATTATTAAAACATTATTTTTACCTTAGATTACAGTAATTACCTCTAATCGCAATTAATAAACTTAATAGTTACTATTCACAAAAAATTATTTTAATCCCATTGAAAAACATATTATTTCCAAATAACATCCATGTATTTCAGAAATTTGAAAATCAAAACACATAGGTGGTAAAATTTCATTTAAATGAAAAATCAGTTTTTTAAGTACCACTTAGTGGTTTCACTATTCATCAAAAATTTCAGTTTTTCGGAAAAATACCAAAACTTCACCCTAAGCTATATTTGATATTCCGAATTAAAAAATTATGTCTATTTTATAAAATTGAAAAAATATTAGTTATATTAATTAATTTAATAATTAATTACCTCTGTCAGGATAAATAGCGTGTTTTTATGAAATAATATATATCAAAACATTGACACTAGTTTAAGTCCAATTTCAAAGTGAAATTTAATCCAACGACCACAATTGGATTAACTGGTAAAAATACATTATAATTTTAATTTAAACCAAAGTCAAAATATAATCTAATAATATAAATAAATTATATTAAAAAGTTGTTTTGAATTAAAATACAACATTTTTAACTATTCATTAAAAAATGAACTTTATCAGAAAAATACCAAAAATTTACACAAAGTACATTTTTATGTCCCGATTCTAAAGAAGAGTTTTATTTGGTCTAAGAGAATTTATAAGCATGTCGAAAACTATATTTAATGAGGTTCCTCCATCAAAAGGCGATAGTTCGACCTTTTAGTGAATATTAGAGCATCTATGCCAAAAAATGAATTATTTTCATATTTTAAGCCTTTATCCTTTATTGGATAAATGTAAAAACATTTAACAAACATATATAATATTATTTTGGTTATTTCAATCTATTCCCGCCAATACAACGGCTACGTGTTAACTACCATTTAAAAATAATATTATTGTATTACTATTGTGCAACGAAAGATTTCCAAGAAACTCTTTCTTGAGTATCTGGTACACTATCAAACAAAGAAACCCCTTTAAAGTAAAATTAATATTTAATTTGAAAATATTAATAACTATGAGAATTTTTTATTCTTTATTTACCTGGGATGTTACACTTATGGAGTAAAATCTTTGTCCATTATTGTGACCTTGACACTTTTACAAGAACCATAGTGATAGTATTATAAAAATATAATGTAAAAGGGTCATTTATTATAGGTACCACATTATGATCTTGAAAAATGATTCCTATCAAATTGGATTCTTTGGCTACATCACAAGCCACAATTGACATGGACACTGCCTAGAATTGACAAAAACTAGAATCTTTGAAATTTTATTTCTCACAGCCCATCTATTGATACTAAAAACATTTCCAAATTTTTTATTTAGAAAACTCTGATTCATTTTAAAACTACAATCAGTATAACATTTAACAACTACAACATAATATCATTCATAAAATAGGTACACATCCTACTTTATTCTGAGATACTTAAGGATAATCATTAAAACATATGAATTATTTTAACATGGATCATCGTTATATATTTATATAATGCTCAATTTATAGGAAATGTCATGTATAGTGCAAAACATGGAATACATTATTGATCGTATCATCAAATATTATGGGATTTTTCTCATTATTGTGTTCTCTTGTATGGTTTAAGGACTAATTTTCATATAAATATGTGTATCACGTAATGATGGAACCAATCTCCTCTTGGATTGTTCTATACTATATATTTTTGTTATCTTGTCAACATATATACCTTGACAATGTCTGAACAACCTCTTGAATCTGTCATGAATGATCCTTATCACTTGAATATCGGTTTCTTCACTTATTTCCTTCATAGATAAACACTTATTTAAAAAACAATTAATAGACTGTAAGACTGGTATTCCATTTCTAATAATTAATATGTCATGCACATATACTAATAGAATAATGAATGTATTCCCACTAAAGATATTTTAATCACATGGCTCACATTCATTTTAAATTTAAACAAAACCATATATAGCTTTATAATATTCAATGATGCATGGACAAAATTCGTTCTTCAATTCATAAATGTATCTCTAAAACATGAAAACCCATTTGGAATCACCTGGCGTCACAAACCCATCTCGTTGTGACATATATACATTTTCATTAAGGTTCTTATTTAGGAATGCTATTTTAACATCCATTTTCCAAATTTCAATGTCATGGTAAGCATCTTTATAATGTATAATTATGATGGATAGAAACATGGAAACAGGTGAATGGTTTCATCATTATCATTTCTCTGACATTGTTTAAGCATATTAGAAAATAGACTTGCATTATGGGTACTTTACCTTATATGTCTAGTTTTCTCTTGAATACCCTTTTCAACCAACATGATATGAATTATATGGAAGACTAACTAAAACACAAACATTGTTTTGATCCATGGAATATATCTCAAGACTCCTTGAATAATTCAATATTACAAATGTTGATCTCTCAACCACCGGTTTTTAGAAGACATGTTAATTTTTCTCAACCAATAATGATTAACAATATTCTGTGTAGAGAAAACTATTTATATTGTAACACCCCAAGATTTCATAGTGTGTTATTTCTTCAAAATAATTCAATAACTTGCACTACACACAACACCGAGTTCAATTGCACCATGACTTACCAAAAAAAAGCCATTAAAAGAGGTCATGAATAGCATTAACTACATTTTTATCTTTATATAATCCTTATAATTTTAGAATCCATATTATGAGTTTCTTAGTCATAATGCAAGAACAGATTCATTTTCAGTATTGCACTTTTATCAACTTTTGATAGTGAAACCTTTTTAAAAACAATATTTTAAACTTTTTGACTAAATAGAGACATCAAAAAATTTAAAATGAAACATCCCAAGCTTCCACGGTACGCTTTCCTTTGAATAAAACAGTAGTGTGTGTTGTACGCAACGTCGAGTTTTAACACACACCACAACCGATCAAACTAGCTGTTATGAATAGTAATACCTAAATTTTGAAATTATATATATTTTATATTTGAAAATGGACTTCATTTTTGGATTCGGAATATCGAATTTAGCCTAAGGTGAAATTTTGGTACATTTCGGATAACTTTGATATTTTGATGAATAGTGAAAATTACTAAGTTTTAATTAAAAACTTTTTTAATCAAAATAATTAATAGTGATAAATTATGAATTTGAGTGGTTTTAAAGTATATTTAGAATATATTTTTACCATTTAATATAATGTTGTTCATTGGACATAATTTTACAATTAAACCGAACATAAACGAGTGTCAATCTTTTGATAGTTATTATCTCTTAAAAACATGCTTTTTGTTTTGACAACGGGAATTAATTTTAAATTAATTTCTGCCACTTCTGTGTATTGAATTTTGTTAAATGGATTCCATATTTGGAATCAGGATGTTCAAATTGTGTAAATAGGTAACTTTTATTTTTAGACATTTTGAATAATTACTGCGGTAAATATTTTATTTACCATGGTTAAAGGTAAATCCGGTAAATAAGGGTTAAAAAATAATATTATAATAATACTAAATTACCCTAAAACGTGTCTTAGACCTATTGGTTGATACATGGTCAACCATGGGAATCTTTGGGTCTATTTTGGGACCCCATGGATCCACTTGTAAGTGATAATGACACTTTATTTTAATTAAGTTAAAATGAATACAAAAATGACACAAGCATATATCTTTTAGAAAAATAATTGTTACATAGGGTTATATATGTTGGATTTTAGATTATACATATTAATTATAAAGCTAAAAAGATTTCCCACATAATGATATTTTATTTATAATTTTTAGACATTAAATAATTTATTTTATTTATGACACAATGATGATGCAGTAATTATTATAATAGTGAAAAATTAAACTAATTGATATTATAAATACCCAAATAAATAAAATATGAAACTTTTAATGAATTAAAATAATTTTCTAGAATAATATGATATATTAGGATTGATTTAATTGACTTTTTTCGAAGTAATCAATCTGTTATGTGTTTCACAAAAAATCAACTATTGAATAGTGTCAAAATTGACATAAAAGAGTTCTTAAAACAAATATTATATTATATATTGATATTAAATTCCTAAAAATCTAAGGTTCGGCCAAGGGACATATATCATGATAGGTTCATCATTAATGTACCACTTGGGGGTCTCTTGGATGTATATAGTAATTTTATTAACCATATTATATAAGAATACAAAGAGACATTGTAAAAGTGAAACTAATTAACTAAGAGTTAATACTTAAATATAAGGTTAATATAAGTACCCAAACCTGTCTAAATTCTATTGGTTGAGTGGTTTTCGACCTATCCCCACCTTAAACTTTGAATAATAAGCTTTGGAGCCATTAGAAACCGAATATGAATTTATTATAAATTAATATTTCTAGCTTTTCCAAAGGTGCCCCTCACCCCTCTTATAAAAGGGCACTCCTCCTTCTCATTTCTTCACACCTTCAAAGCCTTTTGGTTCGGCCAACCTCTGCCCAAATACTCTCCCAACATCCATCACTACAACCTAGAGGCCTTAGTTTGATCAGAAAGCCAACCTAAGGAGCCCTTTTGATCAAATCAAAAGGAAGAACCCGAAGAAGAGGTAATGATTTCACCACACTTCTCCAAGTTCATTTCTTCTTCCACTTCTTCTTCCTTTGATCTTACCATTCTAAAATAATAACTCCAGTATCTCACATATACTGTGATGTTATTATAAATATGGTACAACCATATTCAGTATTCTATCCACCCTTTGAATAACATGTCACCATACGTGCGTACGTACGGACTACCGTCTCCACGTCGTGGTGTAATTGTTATTCAATATAATATTATTTGGATGGGTATAATAATGATGTGTAACTCATGTAAATAATAAATATAACATGTTAATGATTCTGTATATATTATATACCTTCCATTTATATATTATTTTAATATCAAAAGAATGATATTGTCGCTCGTGCGTACGTACGGACTACCGTCTCCACGAACGCAATGAGATTCATTCTCCATCGTATCCATTCAAGTATAATTATCATTTGATGATTTAAAAATGATGTTTAAGGACTAGATATCATTCTGGATATGAATAAGATACAACAACCATGGCTTATGTAACAAAACATATAAAAGAAAATGATTAAGTTAACTCCCGAAACGACGATAATTCTAAGATATTATTAACAAATCAATGTTAAAAGATCATATATGATATCATATTATTATATATGATTCTTGTATAATTTAATAACAACTATTTCACCATTATACAGGAGGTTAACCTACCCCAACCAAGGAAAAGTACAAGGTAAGGGTTTACTTTACAACCTCTTCATTATCCAAGGTTGTTTATACGTAATAATCTACTGGGATCTCTTTATCATCCACATACATGTTTCTTAAAAATGCATTTCAAAACATTTGTACTATTTAATAGAATATGAGTTAAAGTCATTTATACCCTTTTTGAATTTTATAAGTGGTTTATAAAGGAATCTTTCGGTCGTTTTCAAAACAAGGTCATTTTTAACCTTTTCGACAGAATTAAGGTAAGAATGTTTTTTTAACTTATACGGCGGGTGCGGCTATTTTCCACCGTTATAAAATCTTTAAAGTTTCCCTTACAAGCTTATAAGAATATTTTCAAAGAAAATGTTTTATTTTATATGGATCTTAAATTATTTCAAAATAAAAGGAGATATTTCTTTAAAAAGAATTTTGATTTCATCTATGTCAACATCCTTTGATGGATTTTAAGATTATTTGAAGTTGATTTATTATGATACAAAACTTCTATATTGTATTGAAGGTTTTGTGATATGTTTGACTGTGGATGTGCTATTTTTATACCATTCATAGTTTATGGTGAAAGTATTGACATTTCATATGCTAGTTTTAATATGAATGTTTATGTTATGTTTAAACCTTTTCATATGGGAATGCATTGGACTTAATATGTGACGGGTGGAGCCCGCTATAGCTCCTCGATGCATCGGTAGGTCTCATGAGATAAACCAGTGTCTTGGCACAAGGCCTTGACAAAATCTTATTTGTAGTCTTGGCACGAGGCCTTGGCTATGTGGTTATGATAGTCTGGCATTATGCATTCCAACATTATGAAAGTGGTTATTGATTTTTGCATTTGATTATTCGATTAGTAGAATATCCATGTGAATAAGTAAATGAAATTATTTCATTTTATTTATGCCATACCATGTTGAAAGTTCATATTTAAAAGGCTTTTGTTTTAGTTATACATTGCCTTAAATGTTTATTCTTATTTATGAAAGTTTCCGCTATATTGTTATCCTTACTGGGCATTTGAGTTCACCCCTTTTCTATGTTTTATTTTTCCCAGGATGTGAAGAAGTAAGTTATGAATGACCTGCAGGGATTTTATGAGGGGTTAATAGTGTGGATTGTGGAAACATTATGTTGTTGTAGTAGTTTTTCATTTTATGATGTAATGTAAAACTTATGAATATATCTAGTGTTTCCAAGGCTACTAAACCAATCGGTCTTTCGAGATTTGATCTTTCTTGTGATCATGCCAATGTTATGTAATAATGCACCGACTCTGGGTAACTGGGGTCGGGGCGTTACAGTTGGTATCAGAGAAAGTTTAGTACAAACCTTGGAAGCTAGATTTAGATAAACTCTGATTAGAGCGCGTAGACCTAAGATGAACTTTGAGGATTAGTATAGAAGAACTTCCTAGAATTTTGGTATTGTAGAGATTTTGTGAGTTTTCCAAGCAATACATCCCTGTCTGGATACGAGTAGGTAGAGGCGGCTCTGGCATAGATGTACCTAGGGGTAAAACCCGAAAACACCGCTTTGAGCTAGACTCGAACGGGAACTGGTGCACGACAACGGGCCTTGCTGCACTCTTGGTTACGACACTCCCGGGGGATATGCTTAGGATAACTCTCATTTTCTTTACAAATCATTTTGAAGGGTTTATGAGTATATACTTCCTCAAAGAAAACATTTTTATGATTATAGATTATATCCATAAATAGTTCAATTTATGTTAAGTGTTTTATAAGTATGGGATTATGTATTTTGATTCATAAACTGATCTAGTTTATGCCATTGTTTAGAAATGGCGCCCAGTAGAAGGAATGAGAACTCCAGAAATGCACATGATCCAAAGAGAAGGAAGGATCATATCTTTCATGGTTTTAAGCTAGAATTGATAAGAGAAATAGTCTCCCATGTATTATCATCATATGAAGAAATAATATCATGTGTTGATAAGATAAGTAAAGAGTTTACTGAGTCCTATTTCTTTGAAGGGAAGCAAGAGAAGAAAAGGATGGAAGAGAGAAAAATGGATAAAGGGAAGAGGGAAAAGAAGAATTTTCCCATATGTGGTAACTGTGGAAAGAAACACCCTGGAAATTGCCTGAAAAGAATGGGAGTTTGTTATAAGTGTGGAGGAAAAGGGCACAATGTACATGACTGCAAGGGTAAGAAAATGGTTTCAAATGTACAATGCTTTATTTGCAAGGAGTTTGGACACTACGCGAACCTATGTCCCAGTCATCAGAATATGCCACAAATGATGCTATTGGATAATAATCAAGTTATGATACTACCACAGATGAAGAAGAATGATTAGAGTTCTTATGTTGATTATGTCAATTGAGTGTTGTATCAACAATGTACTTGTTATAATAATTATGGAGTATATAAGGATTGTACTGCAGTAGTATTTCATTAAGGACTTGAGATTGTGTGGAACAAAGAAAAGTGACTCAATATCAGGATAAAATTTTGGAAAATATATGGTTGAGAGAATGATAAATCATAATATAGTTCTGATACTGAGATAGTGATTTTGGAATAATATGTGATTGTTTTGGATAAATTATATTGGATATTCTTGACTACCTTGGAACTGATTAATGATTTGTATATTCCATCATTGTTGGGGTTTTAAACATTTTTGGATTAATGAAGTATATCCAGCATTCTATATGGAATAAGGGATCATGAATGTATTCAATAAGGAATATGGTAATACATGATGAAGGTATTTATATGCTATTACGGGGTAAAAAGGATCTATATTATGTTTACCTTCCTTATAAATGTTGGACTGTGAGTTTGGATAGAATTATTTTGGATAGTTCTTATTTGGATTATTTTGGATTTCCATAAAAGGACAACCCGGAGGTCGGGAAGCAACCTGTTGCGTCCGGCAAGGCCGCGAGACTTGAACCCGCAACCGAAGGGCGACAAGGGTGTATCACCTACCACTGGCCCAAGAGATGTCCTGGATTAAATAATGTAGTTTTTTAAAAAGATCTGGTAGATGAATTATAAATTCGTTTATTTTGGAACCCTGTACGAAAAGTATAAATATAATTTTTTTTACGAGTGAAAGATGAGTTTATGGTAGAAATTTATTAATGGACAAAACTCTAATTATAAAGTAAGTATATCTCCTTATGATCTTAGCCAATCTCATAAATAAATTCCTCAATATTAAGAAAAGCAACTTAGAACAAAAATTTTGTCCTAGATGGTACCTTAAATCATCACTAATTTATGGCTTTGGGATTGTTGTCCTTTTCATAGCCATGTTCTCTACCACTCTCCATCAGATAATTGATGGTTAGATTTCTCTTCCATATCCATATTTTCCTACATGGAACCCTAGTATGTGTTATTTTCGGTAATCTTCATACTTTCCACTCTTTATTTTAAATAGAGGCCTCATTAATTCATTTTTCGATGTGGGATTTCAACTAAGATATTTTGAAACGTCAAAAATGTGTTATCCTAATACCCTATGTTTTGTTGAACCGATGGTATTTCAAATCATCATAGATTGATGAATTTAAGGACCTCAATTATACACTTGTTTGTGATTGATGACCTCAATCACTACCTATAAATATTTACGTTTTTCCTCCGATTATATGTCTCTAATTGCCACCAATGTTCTCTTAATCAAGATCATAATTTGGTGGTGACCCTTTAATTTCTCTTTTCCTCATATTAAGACTAAATTTTAGTAACCCAATTTCCGATGTGGGTTTTCCCACAAATATATTATCTATTTTCAACCTTTTATTTTCGAAAAACAATTTCAAATTGCGAGGACGCAATTTATTGAAGGAGGGGAGAATGTAACACCCCAAGATTTCATAGTGTGTTATTTCTTCAAAATAATTCAATAACATGCACTACACGCAACACCAAGTTCAATTGCACCATGACTTACCAAAAAAAAATCCATTAAAAGAGGTCATGAATAGCATTAACTACATTTTTAACTTTATATAATCCTTATAATTTTAGAATCCATATTATGAGTTTCATAGTCATAATGCAAGAACAGATTCATTTTCAGTATTGCACTTTTATCAACTTTTGATAGTGAAACCTTTTTAAATACAATATTTTAAACTTTTTGACTAAATGGAGACATCAAAAAATTTAAAATGAAACATCCCAAGCTTCCACGGTATGCTTTCCTTTGAATAAAACAGTAGCATGTGTTGTACGCAACGTCGAGTTTTAACACACACCACAACCGATCAAACTAGCCGTTATGAATAGTAATACCTAAATTTTGAAATTATATATATTTTATATTTGAAAATGGACTTCATTTTTGGTTTCGGAATATCGAATTTAGCCTAAGGTGAAATTTTGGTACATTTCGGATAACTTTCATATTTTGATGAATAGTGAAAATTACTAAGTTATAATTAAAAACAAATTTTTTAATCAAAATAATTAATAGTGATAAATTATGAATTTGAGTGGTTTTAAAGTATATTTAGAATATAGTTTTACCATTTAATATAATTTTGGTCATTGGACATAATTTTACAATTAAACCGAACATAAACGAGTGTCAATCTTTTGATAGTTATTATCTCTTAAAAACACGCTTTTTGTTTTGACAGCGGGAATTAATTTTAAATTAATTTATGACACTTCTGTGTTTTGAATTTAGGAAAATGGATTCCATATTTGGAATCAGGATGTTCAAATTGTGTAAATAGATAACTTTTATTTTTAGACATTTTGAATAATTACTGCGGTAAATATTTTATTTACCATGGTTAAAGGTAAATCCGGTAAATAAGGGTTAAAAAATAATATTATAATAATACTAAATTACCCTAAAACTAGTCTTAACCCTATTGGTTGATACATGGTCGACCATGGGAATCTTTGGGTCTATTTTGGGACCCCATGGATCCACTTGTAAGTGATAATGACACTTTATTTTAATTAAGTTAAAATGAATACAAAAATGACACAAGCATATATCTTTTAGAAAAACAATTGTTACATAGGGTTATATATGTTGGATTTTAGATTATAAATATTCATTAGAAATCTAAAACGATTTCCCACATATTGATATTTTATTTATAATTTTTAGACATTAAATAATTTATTTTATTTATGACACAATGATGATGCAGTAATTACTATAATAGTGAAAAAATAAAATAATTGATATTATAAATACCCAAATAAATATAATATGAAACTTTTAATGAATTAAACTAATTTTCTAGGATAATATGATATATTAGGATTTATTTAATTGACTTTTTTCGAAGTAATCAATCTTTTATGAGTTTCACAAAAAATCAACTATTGAATAGTGTCAAAATTGACATAAAAGAGTTCTTAAAACAAATATTATATTATTAATTGATATTAAATTCCTAAAAATCTAAGGTTCGGCCAAGAGACTTATATCATGATACTTTCATCATTAATGTACCACTTGGGGGTCGCTTGGATGTATATAGTAAGTTTATTACCCATATTATATAAGAATACAAAGAGACATTGTAAAAGTGAAACTAATTAACTAAGAGTTAATACTTAAATATAAGGTTAATATAAGTACCCAAACCTGTATAAATTCTATTGGTTGAGTGGTTTTAGACCTATCCCCACCTTAAACTTTGAATAATAAGCTTTGGAGCCATTAGAAACCGAATATGAATTTATTATAAATTAATATTTCTAGCTTTTCCAAAGGTGCCCCTCACCCCTCTTATAAAAGGGAACTCATCCTTCTCATTTATTCACACCTTCATAGCCTTTTGGTTCGGCCAAACTCTGACCAAATACTCTCCCAACATCCCTCACTACAACCTAGAGGCCTTAGTTTGATCAGAAAGCCATCCTATGGAGCCCTTTTGATCAAATCAAAAGGAAGAACCCGAAGAAGAGGTAATGATTTCACCACCCTTCTCCAAGTTCATTTCTTCTTCCACTTCTTCTTCCTTTGTTCTTACCATTCTAAAATAATAACTCCAGTATCTCACATATAATGTGATGTTATTATAAATATGGTACAACCATATTCAGTATTCTATCCACCCTTTGAATAACATGTCACCATACGTGCGTACGTACGGACTACCGTCTCCACGTCGTGGTGTAATTGTTATTCAATATAATATTATTTGGATGGGTATAATAATGATGTGTAACTCATGTAAATAATAAATATAACATGTTAATGATTCTGTATATATGATATACCATCGATTTATATATTATTTTAATATCAAAAAAATGATATTGTCGCTCGTGCGTACGTACGGACTACCGTCTCCACGAACGCGATGAGATTCATTATCCATCGTATCCATTCAAGTATAATTATCATTTGATGATTTAAAAATGATGTTTAAGGACTATATATCATTCTGGATATGAATAATATACAACAACCATGGCTTATGTAACAAAACATATAGAAGAAAATGAGTAAGTTAACTCCCGAAACGACGATAATTCTAAGATATTATTAACAAATCAATGTTAAAAGATCATATATGATATCATGTTATTATATATGATTCTTGTATAATTTAATAACAACTATTTCACCATTATACAGGAGGTTAACCTACCCCAACCAAGGAAAAGTACAAGGTAAGGGTTTACTTTACAACCTCTTCATTATCCAAGGTTGTTTATACGTAATAATCTACTGGGATCTCTTTATCATCCACATCCATGTTTCTTAAAAATGAATTTCAAAACATTTTTACTATTTACTATAATATGAGTTAAATTCATTTATACCCTTTTTGAATTTTATAAGTGGTTTATAAAGGAATCTTTCGGTCGTTTTCAAAACAAGGTCCTTTTTAACCTTTTCGACAAAATTAAGGTAAGAATGTTTTTTTAACTTATACGGCTGGTGCGGCTATTTTCCACCATTATAAAATCTTCAAAGTTTCCCTTACAAGCTTATAAGAATATTTTCAAAGAAAATGTTTTATTTTATATGGATCTTAAATTATTTCAAAATAAAAGGAGATATTTCTTTAAAAAGAATTTTGATTTCATCTATGTCAACATCCTTTGATGGATTTTAAGATTATTTGAAGTTGATTTATTATGATACAAAACTTCTATATTGTATTGAAGGTTTTGTGATATGTTTGACTGTGGATGTGCTATTTTTATACCATTCATAGTTTATGGTGAAAGTATTGACATTTCATATGCTAGTTTTAATATGAATGTTTTTGTTAGGTTTAAACCTTTTCATATGGGAATGCATTGGACTTAATATGTGACGGGTGGAGCCCGCTATAGCTCCTCGATGCATCGGTAGGTCTCATGAGACAAACTAGTGTCTTGGCACAAGGCCTTGACAAAATATTATTTGTAGTCTTGGCACGAGGCCTTGGCTATGTGGTTATGATAGTCTGGCATTATGCATTCCAACATTATGAAAGTGGTTATTGATTTTTGCATGTGATTATTCGATTAGTAGAATATCCATGTGAATAAGTAAATGGAATTATTTCATTTTATTTATGCCATACCATGTTGAAAGTTCATATTTAAAAGGCTTTTGTTTTAGTTATACATTGCCTTAAATGTTTATTCTTATTTATGAAAGTTTCCGCTATATTGTTATCCTTACTGGGCATTTGAGCTCACCCCTTTTCTATGTTTTATTTTTCCCAGGATGTGAAGAAGTATGTTATGAATGACCTGCAGGGATTTTATGAGGGGTTAATAGTGTGGATTGTGGAAACATTATGTTGTTGTAGTAGTTTTTCATTTTATGATGTAATGTAAAACTTATGAATATATCTAGTGTTTCCAAGGCTACTAAAGCAATCGGTCTTTCGAGATTTGATCTTTCTTGTGATCATGCCAATGTTATGTAATAATTCACCGACTCTGGGTAACTGGGGTCGGGGCGTTACATATATCTAGTTATCCTACCTCTATGGTACTCCATCATTGTACATGTATTTCATGAACACCATTTTCTATGTTTACCTATGTAATCTATTCTTGAATTGTGTCTTTTCGGTCATTATCCTAATCTTCATCAATGATAATATTTCTCCCACTATACTTATGGATTATGTGTTACTTCTAATGAAATATTACTTGTTTGGTGACAATAGATTTCTTTTATATTTTATTATATAGGTAGTACCCCTATATTTCGTTAGGATTCCCTATAAATATAATCATTTTGACTTGGATTGCTAGTTGGTTAACTAAAAAGTCCCTAGAATATTCATTTAAAAACTATTCATGTGTATGTGAAAAAATGGATTTCATTTAACACCATTAATTAAATGGAATTACATTTGTTTCTTAAATTGGCACTAGGTTTAGTGTTTTTGTCATATTTAGTAATGCATATCCCCATAATTATAATGGATGATTATCAAGTCTCATCATCAAGCTAACATTCTTTAGAAATGTATGGTTTCTCATTTGAATGACAATATTCCACTATGGTGTGTATTGTGGAGTGTGTTGATATAGAAAATGAAACTCCTTTATATAGTTAATAAACTATTGGTTAATATATTTACAACAATGATTAGATTGAATATTTTTAATCATCCTTCCATTTTGATTCCTTAATTTATTCTTAAAATCATTGATTTTTTTAATGGATTCAAACTTATAACTTATCAATTAGACAAATCCATGTCAACCCATGTCATAAATAAGAGTTATGAAGTAATAATACCCACCTCGTGATTCTATTATAAATGTTCCACACACATCAGTGTGTACCAATCCTAGAATCCCTATGGCCCTATCATCATATCCATTGAATAGTTGTTTTGTCATTTTACATTATAAATAAGCAAGATATCCTTCATGTCAAAATATCCCAAAAGAGTATAAATAATCATAATAACAGATCTATGAAAAATTATTCAACTTTATATGATCATGTCGGTGATTCCATAGTTTTTGGTTATTTGAGTGATGATAACATGATTCATTAAAAATTACCAATACATGGTTTTCTAAATATAATATGTAAACATAGTTATTTAAATGAGTTATGCTAAGAAACCTGTTTTTATAAAAGAAACAACATTAATTTCCAAATTTAAAAATAGAACCATTAGTAGATAGGAAACATGATTAAATTATGTACTTGTTAATAGTTGATACAAAATAATACTCTCTTAAAACTAATATATTTTGTATTGGAATTGAAAGTAAATAGTCTTTAATGCCTAGAGTAGCTAGCCTCAAACCATTGGTAGGTGAAAATCCACATCTCCGCATGAAATATTTTGAATATACTTCGTACTTGTATATGGATATTACTGTTAGCACCACACACTATTTGAAAGTCATCATATATCCACATTTTGTAAAAAATGTGTATCGGTTATAAAATAGTGGTTATATGTAATAGCAATGGTTCTGATGATTATGCCTTCTATTGTAATGGAAATAAGTCCATGTATTTATTCATGGTTTCCACCACGTAAGCACACCTATATACATGTTTTAAAATCGAAGACATATATAATTCTACTCATATCTATTTACAGGGTTGGAACCCATGGAAACAGACCATTTTACCTAATTTGCACAATGGAATATCACTATTTACCATGGTTGTAAACAATTTAAATTTCTTCTTCTACATGGGAAAATAGACATGAATACATACATTGGATACATCTTTACTATCATAGTGGAAACCACAGATAATATTATATTTCCATGGTTCCCAACTGTGGATTTAGACTTCTCTGCCAGGATAAAAAATATGCAACCTCTTTACCACACCTATATGGAAAAATAGACACCAATATATTGAGATATAAAGATACAAACCATAGTAAAATTCAATATAATAATTATAAAATATAATTACATAATAAAATTAACCATATAAACATACCAAAAATATAGATTACATTAGAAGTGAGTCTCAATATCAGTGTCATAAGAATCATTATAAAAAGCATCCACAACTCATCCAATAACACCCTCAGCACCTCTGACACCACAAGCATCATCATTTTCATTGATATCAGAAGTGTAATTGACATTGGCATTGACATCAGAATCAGTAGCAGCATCAACATTGATAGAGGCTCCAGCACTGGCACCGACACAGATAGTAAAATAGAAATCTACATAAATATAACACATTGACATAAAACAAAAACCATCTTATACCTAAGATTATGGTGTAAGTGTATTAGAAAGAGAATATATAGATTTCATTATATGTTCATCTGTCTCCTTTTGATGTTTAGTATCTTCTTCAAATTTTTAAGATTCATGTACGATTATAGCGTACATTTGTTTCACTATGACCAAAATAGAATATGTACTCGAATCAACCTTGTAGGAAGGGTAATATATAGATGATACAATATTCATCAAAGGTCAAGAATGCACTATTCCTTGTTTCATGTCTCTAAATACCTGATGAAGATGATCATTCCATCCTAAATTATTGGGTTATTTTTCAGGAAATGCCTCTAATGCAATATTTTGAGTGATATATGACATAAAATAAATTATAAAAAATTATAAAGAATTATATTCAGTAAAAATAAAACAAATTGGAATATACATAAAATCTTTTTCTGGGTGTTTCTATTAACCATAGTACCATCTCTCATAATTAATCTTCTAAAAACTAGGTATGGAGGGAACACGAACCCTGATATTGAATTCCATTTTTGAAAAAAAACAATGAAATAGTAGATGTAACTAAAATTACAATAAACCAAGATAATGTAAATCAGAATGATTTTCCTAAAATAAAATTGAATACGGAAACCAAAAAAAATATAAACAAAAAATTTGAGTTATCAAATACATAATTAAACCTAAATATAAAACCAAACTAAGAACAAATTTAAATAATATAAAATTGTGATATTGATGTTGATAGTTAATATCATAATATTATTTGATACTATAATGTGTAAGATCATTTTTTATTAATGGGATGTAGTTTTTTGGGGATATATTGGTAATTATGATGGTGATAACGTGATTTAATATATTATTCATAATGGTTTTACGAATGAATCCAGGTGGTCAAAATTAAATAAATATTTTGTATGAGAACTCAAGTTGATGAAATGGGATTATATAATTAAAAGATAATGGTATATCCATATTATTGATAAGGGTGTAAGAAGGTGGTATGTCTTCCAATTCAAGAATGAGATGCACAAGTGAATCAATAGCTAGCCGAATTTGATTTCCATCACAAGGAAACTTTAAATTGTGCATTTATTGATTAAATGGAATAAGAGTTTGAGTGTTACTTCTTCAATAACTAGTTTTAGGTGACTTATAAAATTATTTTAAAAATAACCATTTTGTTTAAAATTATATAATATTATATAAAGTCTATGGAATATAATTAATTTTTGGGGATGATTTTAGAGGTAGTGGGAGGTTAGAAATGTTTATTTATATTATATTATTGTTTTATTATAATATAAATTGAGTAGTAAAATTTGGTTTTGTGTATTTCAGTTTCATGAATATTATAATAACTATGCAATCCTATAGATGAACCGTCAATAATTCCTTTTATGAAAAGTCTTTTGTTGGACATGTTAGGCTGGGTGTTCCTAAAACAGTGGTATATGATTTTTAGGTATTATTTAAAATGATTCATATATTTTAGATCAAGGATGTTCGTTATCCATTTTGGGAAAGTGCATTAATAGACGTTCCATGTTTATGATTGGTGGTTTTTTCTCACATATAAAATCTTTTGAAAATGTTACTCGATAATGTAAATTTTGAAAAATATTGGAATGTATGTTCAAAGTGTGTTTCATTGAAAATGAGTTTAAATAAAGACTTATGTATTTCCATATTAGGGAAACTGACTTATATGAGATCATTAATTTTTCATTATAACCTGAATATTATGTTTGAGAAATTGATGGATCATAACAATAACATGAATTTTGGGTAGAAAAGGAATAATAAATTCCTTGGTTTCAATGATAAATATATCTCATGTTCTAAAAATTATTTTAGTGGGATTATGGTTGTTTGATGATTCTAGAATGTTTAGAAGTTGTTTTTTATAGTGGTCAGTTCTATTATTAAATATTGATCCAAATACATTGAAAAAATCCTTGGTTATTGAATCTTGATGAAGTAATTTCCAAAATACGTAGACCTTAAAATTATTCATACCTTGGAAATAGTAGTGGGAAATGGATTATGGATGGGACTTCAATATATTCAAATTGTTTGTGAGACTATTTTATTAAGAAAAATTACATGGAGTAATTGGAAGGGTTTTGTGGTTTTACAAAATGAGTATTTAGATTTGAGATGTCTCACGTGATTTTTTAGTGAGGCTTTAAATATTTTAAGGATAGTGGAGAAATATAAAAACACAATAAATGAGATACGAGTAAAATATGATGTTAAAAATTTGGGTGGTGGAATTTGATGAAATCCTCAGGAATAGGCTTTATGATGTACCAACCAAAGTACCTCTAAATGGTGCCCAAATCTAGTGGTCCACAAGGATTCAATTGTGCCTTCCTATACACCAGAGGCTACTGAATAGTAGTGAGGTCCTAGGGTGTTTTGTGAGAATATTATTACCCCATGTGATTGTAGAGAACAATTTATAATAACAGTAATTTTAATATTGGATTAATAAGATAAGTTAATTACTCAGTAGAATCAAACATAAACAACCAAACAATTGATTATTATACTAAAATGGTGGAAAAAGAATCATATATCCAACAATATTTTTATTCCACATCTCTTGAAAATTGGAATGGGGGTAAGCAAAGAAGAAATAAATTCATCCTATATAAAATAATCAAGAATAAGGAAAAATATATCAATCTTCATGAGTGTTATATCGGTCATCTACTACCAATATCCCACCCTTATAAAATAATGAGTGTTAGGTGTTCAATTTAGGATGATTCCCCTTATCAATAATTCCATACATATAATCAGCCTTGGTACCAATTGTGGTCTGGATAGGGTGTGAGATAAATCCCAGTAGGCCACCACCCGAAATGTCTATATAATCATGTCAGTGAATATAAACATAGAAGTGTGCAGGTATATATAAATGTAAATAAATGACCAAATAAAACTCATACATTCTTCTGCGTCAACATGTAATGTCCCTGAACATGATATCTTTTAATTAATTCATTTATGTACAGTATATTAAGATAAATCATTTTATGTGTGAACAACACTATAATAGATTATAGTAATAATAAAATTAGATCAAATGTGAAATAAATTCATCCTTGACCACAGGGCCAACCAACTCATAGTAGTAACACATATAATCATGAACTGTAAAGGGTTATGAGTGTAATCTGAGGGTAAATAACCATGACATTCCACTGTAAAAAATTCTAACTGAATCAAAGGATATCATCCATCATAATCATGGGATAAGCACGACTGGGCATATTTGTTTGAATCCATTTCTACATGTGTATGAAGAAATCATGATAAATCCTAGGAGATTATCCAAGGAATACTAATATCATGAAATATATTAAATGGATCCTACGACATCAAACTAGGTATCCTCTAATAGACATGGACTATATTTCATGGTGGGTATCTCCCATGGAAACTGTCTCCTTGAATCATAATGTGGTCCTCTAAGTGATCAAGGCATTACATCAGGAATCCAATGAGGTCTCAACTCTCAAAACTTCAATAAATATAAATGCTCCATATAAAACATTCACACTAGACATATATGATCATTAAAATTAGTCAATGTAGTACCCATTCCATTATATGTCATCTTGGTTCATTCCACTACCTTTCACCAATGTGACAAGTCTAGTCAAATACATGAAACCATTATTTAAATTAATTACATTCTAATTAATTTGGTTCATTTAATTAACTTTCATTAGATATGATGTTGCAGTATAGGGAAATGAAACAATAATTATTTAATTATATTCAATTAGAAGGTTCATTCCATTTCTTTGTTAAAATCTTATCATGGTAAATCGAGATGTTCAACCAATTTAGTTTATATAAGTCATATACAAGTGATATCATTAGTATAATTTAATTTTAGAATTCATTAATTAGTTTATAACACTTACATTATCATGGTCACTCCGAAGCATAGTCAAATGGTACTGTAGACAAACCCACATGGGTCACCATTGAATAAATAAGGAAAACATCCTACTTAGGGTGGTATGAGTTATGTTCATAACACCCATTGAAGGGATAGATATATGTAAAAATATTCAAGCACATGAAATCAATTATTATAAAATAGAATATGAATTTAAGAAGAAAATATGTGTGATACTATCATGCACAATATAATGAAAACCTGAAAAAATGATGATACAATGAATGAAATGTCATAGATCACCTACCTTATTCTTTTAGTACTCATCTCATCCATTATTATAAATTAATTTTTTTGGAATGAATCAAAACTAAAGGATGGATCAATTCTTTTAAAATAGGGATTATGAACATGTATCAAAATAGATTCATTAATAGAAAGAAAAATATTGAATGAATACTATGGAGTAGATAACCTATTGAGATGATTTCAACATGATGAGAAAATATCAAGTTATATTACAAAAATAAGAATGATCATAGAACCAGGAATTAGGCTCAAAGGGGAGCCTCATTGGTGGAGATCCTACTATGTGAGATAATGAGATGAGACATAGATATAGAAAATGAAAAGGGTTATAACACATTAAAAACATTTATCAACATTTACATGGCATGTAAATGATCTACAAGTCATGTAATGATCCGCATTTCCCACTTGAGGAATGTTCATTACACACTGTGAACTGGGATTCCCAAACCATACAAATCATTTATCGAATAAACATCATGTATTCCTAATATATATCGGGAACGTGTCATGTAGGTATCCTTTATCCACTAAAACCTTTCATTAAAAATATACATACCCATTAAGGGAAGGATTTCTAGTTGAAGACAAAAGAGAACTAAAAAAATGATTTAACTAATAGTTAAGAGGATAATTGCCTATATTAATTTTTTTTAGTTCATCCCCCACCACCACCATTAAACGAAACCATACCTATGTTTAAATTCCATTATTAGATGAACTCCATTAAAGAACAACTCTATCCACTTATCATGTACATTGACCTACAACTCTCATGTCTCATCCAGTACATGGTCTTTCTATAATAACTCCTACACTAATGGGACATACAGACATTCGAGAGCCACTATGTTCCAATAATTAATGCATATGGTAAACTCCTCAAATAAAGATTCAACATAAATCCCAACCTCTTCACTATTAATATAATTAAATGGGTCGGCCTGATTATAGTGAAGCTAGGAAATGTGGAAGGCATCGTGCATGGAATAATACATCTGAGGTAATATAAATCAATAGGATACCAGTCTAAATCTATTTAGAATCTCAAATGTCATAATATAACATTTTGATGGATTCCCTTTCCTCTGTATCAATCTATTACAAATACTTAGTGTTACCCATTGGAAAACACCGTCCCTAACCTCGAACTCCATAGGTCGTTGTTGGTGATTGACATATAATTTCTTTTTAGGCTACATAGTATATTTACACTTCCTGGTCAGATGAGTATGCTCCATAGTATCTAATACTTCTGATCCAATATCAATGTATTATCGGGAGTGGTAGGGTGAGTCAAGGATATATATTTTCATTTATGTTTCCTTTTTTTGAAACAACCTTCGCCTCCTGTGAATTACTTATCAGTTTCCTAAAAAATCATACATCAACCAGAACACAAATTTTTACAAGGTTCACTACTCAAAATGAGTATCTATATCCTTGTAATGGTTTTGAAATAATAAAATACAACAAAATCAACTAGAAAACAATATTTTTTGTGAAAAAATGATATTCCCTTACACATGTGTAGTGTTATGATAAATATAATAGTGTAGGTGGATCTTAAAGGAAAAATGACGTAATAAATGTTTATCTAACATGTAATGAAACCATCACCAGTTAGTTGAAAACATGTTACCATTCTACCTTAAAAACATTCAATTTTGAGGAAATTAAAGACATTTATTCACTTTTCTACCCAAAACAAGGAAGTAACTTATTTGTATTTCATAATGATACTCTTTCTGATATCCCAGTCCAGTACCTATGTCGAATTGATTAGTCTAGAAAATATATCTCTCTGTGAATAATACTAAAAAAATTATGAATTGAACTTGTATTAGTTCGTAATAATCATTCTAATTACTCGGTATGGTCCAGAAACACTTGATTACCATACCATCCTTCGCCTCTTCCATCCATTACAATTCTATAGGAATTCAAAATCCCGAAACCAATTCTCATTGAGAAAAACTATTAACAATTTTTTCCTTCTATATTCACACATGAACAATGTATTGTTATAATGTACAATGTAATTCCTACTATTTATAGGCTCACTAAAAGTGGTTTTAGTGAGAATATAAACACAATTTCCCACCTAACCAAATTTCTCAATTATTGAGTTTCAATTCATTTAGACTCTAACTCTAACTTCTTTTTTTCTTCCCTAATTTTCTAGATTCTTCTTGAAGAAACTCATAGCTTCTCAATAAATTACCTAAACTAAAACATTCTAACCATTCTTCAGTCTAATTGTAATTTTAATTCCTATTTCATCACTACAATGAAGAAATATGTACAACAAAAAATCATTATAACACTTCCCCATAATAACTATTTTTCTTGAAATTAAAAGATATTTCACTATGATGCTCTGTACCAACTAAAAAACAAGATGATCATTCTGATCATCCATACCAGTTGTTAGACATATAAAATTCTAACAATATTTCCCTAAACAAATTTGTAACATTGTAAGAATTTATTTCAGTTTATTTATTCATATAACTATTTGTAACTTCTAAAGACACCATCACCCCTTCTATAGTACATTAATTAAATTCTTCATACAAATTATAGTTCCTCAAATTCTTCAGATCCATTATCCTACATTCAATGAATTCTAATGTCTTGTTATGTGATCATGGTGTGAATCTGTCTGCTGGATCATACATTATATTATAATAATGGATCAGTTTCATTTTTATTCATATGAATAAATTGAACTTCTTATTTGTTAATTATTGAATTAACTAAAAACAATTTAGATTTATAAAAAGGATTACTACTTTATTTAACATCATCTTGTTGAATAGTCTATGATCATATCTAGTACATTGGTCCCAGAAAAAAAGATTTTGTATTGGTCCAAAAAAAACGCCACATACATTTTTGTGTCAACACAGTCTTCTACCTCATATGGATTGATATAATATCATGTCCGATGGACCTATATCCTCAGAAACATATTTATATTTTTGATTATGGTATGAAAAAACCTTCATCCATCACCAATTTATTTATTTGAATATTTGTTTCTTGTGGATTATTTCTCATACTAAAACCTGCATCATTGGCTTCTCAAGATTCAAACAATGCTTCTTATCCTTCAAACAATTACCCAACAAGAGATCTCAGAACGATAAGCTCTGACTAGAAAACCAGTCTTCAATCATTCAACATCTATAAACTCCAGCTTATATCATGTCCTCCATATAGATTTGAGTCCTATTGAGATTGAAAAATCATAATCTGGCATAGATTGGAATGTAATATAACATTACATCCCTTCATCAACTTCTATATTTCAAACAATACCTCAAACTGATTGGATTCACTTTTTAAACGACATTCATTCAAAATGCTTGCAACAGAAGTTTCTTAAACAACATTTGGTTTATGAGAACTCTAGGATCAACAACAGATCATCCGATTAACATTGGATCAATTCATGTATCAATAAATCTTCCCATACACATTATAAATTTCATTTCAGATCCAAGGTGAGTATAATGAAAAAATTTAGTCACAAAACACAATTTGAACATAAAATCCAATCAAATAATCATTCTTATTAAAATTGTATCCAATTATATGATTAATACTCATCCTTAGGATTCTATCATCTTATTAGAAAATATAAAAAATTTATGTGATTTCCTTTTCCTAAAAAAATGGAAAAACAATGACCACAAACATCATTCAACAATAAAAAAAACATTTATCTAACATGGTCCCAAGAATCTACCCTTTTGATTTTGTTTTCAACCAAGGTACATATCTCACAGAAATTTTTAACCTCATGAAATGGATCTCTATTCAATATTTACAATCTTACAAGATCTAACTCAATGAAGGAAACAAGAATCATTGATAGTAAACAGTTCCACTAAATAGGGCAAGGGAAGCACATCATTTTACCAGTGCTATGAAGAAATCCCATATAGGGGGGCTTTATCAGTGATAGGTAAAAGATCTGATAAATCTACCCCTAATCAGGGATAGAAAAATCACAGATAATGGTGTACCCTTTATCGGATCAATTTTTAGTGCTGAAAAAGGTTTTTAATAGAAATTTATATACAATTTTTATATTTATATTATCAAATAATGTTTATTGGTATATATTAAATAAAAAATGCATGTTTATAATTAATTTATATTTTTCAATAATTTAAAAATATTTATATAATGTTATAAAAAAATATAAAATTCTAATTAAATATATTTGTGTTTTTAATGAATTTTTCATTTATTATATTGATCATGTGTGCTTATATGTTATGTATCATCATGAATGTTCATTCATACATTACACTCTTCTTATTATTCATGTTGTCCATCAATGGCTCATTTTCTATTATATTTGTTTTACATGCTGTATATGATTAATTCATGTTACCGATATATATAAAATATTATGTTCTCAGTACTAATAAAAATACATTTAACATTTTTAAAGTATAAACCTATTTATTATATTTATAAATATTTAATTTTAAGTATATATAAATTCTTTGTAAATATTTTTTATAATTATATATATAACTAAATATATTTATATAATTATAAAGTTGCAATTATTACATGGATTATAATTTTATAAATATACATTCGTATAAATATAATTATAAATATATACAAAATGTTATAAATATATTAATTTACAGTTAAAACTATAACTATAAATAAATATATATATTTATGTAAAAAATTATAAAATTATAACAAATATATATATTTTACTACTAATAATGTTATAAATAAATCAATATATATATATAAATATATTTATTTATAAATATATAAAACTATTTATAAATATAATTCCTCAATTAATATATATATATAAATATTAAAAAATTTATTATAGATATATTAATTATATATATATATATAATTAAATATAGATTGTTATAAATATAATTTTAAATAAATGAAGATATTATTAAATAATTATAATGTTTTAATAAATAAATAATATAATATATATTTATATAATTGTAGATATATTTTTTATGATTTTATAATTACATATATATATATATATATAAGACTATAAATAATTTATTTATTTTAATTTTTAATAACAAATAAATAAATATTTATTTATTCTTTATAAATAAAAATATATATTTCTGTATTTAAATAATTATTAATTTATGAAAAATATATTTAATATTTTCATATATAATGTAATATATAATTAAATAAATATATATAAATATTGATACATAAATAAAAATATTTATATTTATAGTTATAAATAAATACTAATATATTTGAATAATTATAAAATTATAATAAATATATTAAATATAAATATAATGAAATTATAAATATTATAAATATTTTTTTATAATTTTATAGTTATTTAAATAAATAATTATACATTCATCTATAATTATATTTATAATTAAATATATAATCCGATAGATAATTATAAAATTTGAATAAATAGATTTATATCCATATATAATCTTATAAATATATATAACTAAAATATTTGTTATATATATTTCTAAGATTATAAATATAATAACTAAATTTTTTCTATTTTCATAAATATTTAGATTATAATTTTATAAGTATAAAAATATATTTATCATTTTTATAATTATATTTATATATTAACCGAAATAAATTTTTAACATTATATCTTTGTGAGCGCTATTTTAGCGTTGATAAAGACATCCATTATTAGAGTTTTTAAACAGTGATAAGGGAGTGTTTTGTCATAGAATTCTATTTTAGTGTGGATAAAACATACCTTTATCAGCACATTTAAGCTAGCGCTGATAAATTGTTCACCGTGTTTTATAAAAAACCATAACATTCTCCTCCTTCGTCGCACCCCTTAAACTCGTACAGAAGCTCATCGCTACCACCGCGCCTCCTCCTCATCCTTCTCTATCGTCTCTCTTCTACCAAAAACCACACCTCCATAGTGAACCTCTCCTCCACCATGAACTAGACCACCTTGCTCCTTCCCTCTATCAGATTCAACTCCTATGTCGTGCGTGAACCTGACATGTGCCTCTCCTCTGTCACGCGCCACACCTCCTACACATTCTAGACCTTTTCCATGAACCACACCTCTATTATGGTCCTCCCCTCTGTCGAGTGCCTCTCCTCTGTTAGGATCCTCTCCTTCACTGGAGGACTCGTCTATTGAACACCTCTCATCTTCCATGAACGCATCTCTGCCACACACTGAATGATACCTTTGCGGTGAGTTCTCTCCTCTTTATCTTTTTTTGGGTGTGATGTTACGAATTATACCAGCTAAACGTCTTACTTAAAATCAAGGATAATTATGGTTCTTGTTTGGACCCATAATTAATTTATTGTTGGTCGAATTTTTAAAAATAAATTTGTGGTCCTCTAGTGAATCATGATATTCTATTTTTAAAACCACATTCTAATTAACATTAAGTGTTTTTTAATTTCCTTATATTACCTTCTCATGCTCTTATATTTTTATAAATTTGTTCGAGCCACATAATGAAAATGAATCATTTTCTATAAGTAATAAATTATGAATTCTACTTTATTTCCTAATTAATTGTCACTTTTTGAAGGGAATTTTATTATTTTCGAACATTGTGGATATACTATTATTAGATTATGAATATTATATATTAATTTTATTTAATTATATGTAATGATATATTATATTAATTTTGAACATCCTCTTATGTATGTTTGAAATATTTATGTGGGAATTTAATTCATTTGTTATTTATTGGAGATGTTCATTTTGTTTTTAATTGCATTTTGTCTCCAAAAAAGAATTTTATGTGTTCAAATTGGGTGAATGATTTATTGATTGTTTGGAAAATTCATAACAACAAATTCATTTTTTTTATCAATGATTTCTCAAAACCATGGATGGAAAAGTATAAATTTTTTTTTTATATGGGAACATTTTTATTTCATTATATTTGGATTATGATGGTTATATAAAGTGGAATGATTTTATATTGTAATGAGTTTAACATTAGTAAAAATGTATTATTTTAGTGTAGCGTGTTATAAGGTGAGATTAATATTCTTTTATGTCATTAAGATTTTATGTTATTGACTTCGTGATGGATTTTGATCTCATCCATTTCATATATCATGAGAACCCAAGTTACGTAGGTGGGCCCATAGAAATTTACATTCAAGGAATTGATCCTCTATCCCTAGTATGGGATTATATCCCCAGACATTCCAGGAATCAATATGATCTCCCTATATATGGATGAAAATCCTTCACTTTCTAGGAAATGATACATTCTCACCGATAACCACTATTGCACCAAAACCTCGATCAATCCTAGTACATGTTACCTACCTCTACTACACATCCACCTCTAATTGTTAACATCATTGAGCCATGAACTTCTTCCATCTTGGATCTATATTCCCTTGGACATGCCTTTTTAAAAAATTCCTAATGCTTTCATATTTGGGTTTCCCATTTTACTAAACACCTCACTTCTGACTAATTCAAAATCAATGTGTCTTTTAAATTCTCCAAGAGTATAATGTAAATTATCCCCCAAATTATGAATCATTCAACATTGAATATCAATATAAGGCTTACCCATTCAATGGAACCACCAAATTATTAGTAGTACAATTCTACTAAATCGTGGAAAACCACTTCCCTTGTGGATACAAAGTAGTCTTGAAACCAATAATTTTAACCAAGTCTTAATAAAAAATGAACATATGATTTCTAACATATCATTTATACCACTTTTAGGTAACTGACAGTAGAATATGAAAAATAGATAATACAACTATCTGGATTTGGAAGAAATCAAAAATCCTAATGTTAAAACCCCAAAATATATATTCAACCGCCAAACATGCAGATACACAAATAAATTCAAGAACATACCTAAATTGAAACAAATAACAAAAACTGATACACCATAACATAGAAGTAATGGTAAAACTAAGTCACTAAAATAGATCTATACTTTTTGTTTCTAGAATCCTAATTGTTTTGAAAATACCTCCCCCATAGGAAAATTATAAATAATAGATAAATGATGGACATAAATGGAATAATCACACCACATGAAATTTATATTGTTTTGATGATAATCATAATTCATAGGGGAATAAATTAATACATTTATTTGGGAATAAATTGAATAATAAGGGAAACATATCTTCTTTTATCTCTACCTTTCCAAAGATACACGATACACCTTCTCGACACCCCAGTCCAATAGCCATTATAACACGATAAATGAATCCTTCCACTCACTAGCGCTTTATTGTGAATGACCTGAATGAGAGAAATGAAATAATTCAAGTTATTATCAAATCATATTTTCTTATTAGTATAATTTTATATCATTATATATAAATTATTATTTTATTACAACTTAAACAAATTATATGATTGGACTATTAAGTATTTATAATCAATTTTATGAAGTGATCTTGAAATTTAGGTTGATGCATCCATAAAAGTTACTAAACCTAGATATTCATTATGGAATTTTTATAAAAGGTTATAAATTATTTTGGGACATGTGTTTTTAAACCTCATGAATGAGATTTTGAGAGTTTATAACACCCTTGAGACTAATAATGCTACTATAATTACGTTTATTATAGTGGTTACTTATATGAGTTAAGTTAAGAATTTTAAAATGACTAGTCATTGTAATGTCATTTATAAATTCTCTTTGAATATTATATATAAAAGTCTATAGAATGTCATACTATCTATTAGTTTAATACAATATTTCTTTTCCTTTTTTGACATGAGAAATGATGTGTTCAAAATGATCAGTAATCCAACATAGTTTTCTTCTATATATGATGGGGATAGGGAAATTTTTTGTGTGATAGGAATGACACATGAGAAAAAATTTATTATGTAATGGGTTCATGAATACAGATTTTATTACGTTTATTTATAAATTAATGATACAATAGTACATCTTATGATATGCATATATATTTGTCATGTGGTGTACAAGAAATTGATTTGGTGTGGGCCAACGATAATTGGAATAATGTTTTGTTTGTAGTAAACTGGAACATGAGAAATTCATGTTTGCGATTGTGGTCACTGACTAGGGAAAATATCCATTAGGACTCTGGGGATATGGTGAAGGGTAATTGATATAACTAGATAATGGAATATTGGATAAGGGATATATAATGTTGTGGATCACAAAACCAAATGCTTATGGAAATTATTAATATTACACCTCCCTTTGGAATAATGTTATTGAATCATAAAACACTGATTGATTTGCGATGAATCGAGGTGTTTTATATGTACATTCAATAAATTGTTCCTATAGTTATGTTAGTATTTGTGTAAACGACTATGTGGGACTTTTAAAATGATTGACATGTTTTGAAATGTTTCTTAGAGGGATGTCCCTCATTTTAAAAGATTATTCTTGTTGGGTAATAAAGTTGTCTTGAGTGATTTAAAAAATGGGATTGTGGTTTTGCGAAAGACTATTTGGAACTGATTGGTTTGTTTTTAAATGGTAAGTTATTTTAAATAATATTTTCTGTAAATTCTTGGGATTTTATGGGATTTGAAGTGTTATTTTTTAAATTGTTTTCATATGATATTTGAACTGTTGTTTTTTAATGATCTTGGTTGTTTATATTTTTATAGAATAAGGAAAATAATGAAATTATAAGAATAATTTTTTATTTTTTTAAATAAAAATAATAACTAATCAAATAGTATGGATATGAATAAATAATAAATGGATGATAATAATTGGTTAAGAGAGTATGATGATGGAGTGAAAGAGTTCATCATGTTTTCAAAAAATCATGCAGATGACCATTCTCAAAACCTTATCCATTTTTACCTAGATATTATTCAGGACATGTTAGTCAAGAGGAGTTGGAAGAACATGTGATCTCCCATTGAATAGATTAATTTTATAAATGTTGTAAAAACATGGTGAAAAAGTGAATGTAGCTGGTGGTTTGGATAATGATAATTTTTATTGATCTTCTGATATGATTATGAGTGTGGACAACGAAGAAAATTGTACTGAGTGCATGAATACCAATGTGAATGTTGATGAAGATCAAACTGAGGAAATGATACAGATTGTTGAAGATGAACCTCATGATTGGCCAAAATTGATTGAGTAGTTTATGAGTTTTTCAAAGACGCCTTTTTATCGTAGCTGCACTAAATATATAGCATTGTTAGCCATAATAATGGAATATTATTTAAAATTAGGCAAAGGATATAGTGATGCACGTTATAGAAAATTTCATGCTCTGATTAATGACATGATCCCAGAATATAATGAGATCCTAAGACAAACATACGATGCCAAACGAATGCTACATTCAATTGGTATGATTTCTAAACAAATACAAGCTGCCAAAATTATAATATACAATTTCGGAAGGACCAAAAACAACATAAAAATTTCCCAATGTGTGGTGCTTCTTGATAAAAGAAAGATGAATCCAGTATTATTAATGTTGTATGGTACATTCCAATAATTACAAGGTTAATGTGCCTATATGTTTGTGAATAGATTGAATATCAATTAATGTGGAACACCAAAAGAATAAATAACGACCAGATTCTTTTTCACTCGGAAAAATCTCCTATGTGGATGAGAATAAATCATGAGTATCTTGATTTTGGTAACGAGCTAAGAAACCTTCATCTTGCATTATCTATAGATGGAGTGGTTCTTTTAGTTTACAATGTTTCAATCATAGTACATGTCCAGTTATGTTGGTAAATTATAACTTTCCACAATAGTTATGAAAGAAATGAATACATGTCATGAAATTTATGATTATATGAGGACCGAAGAGACCAGATATTGAAATTGATGTTTATTTGGATTCACTGATCAAGGATTTGATATTATTGCGGGATTAATGTGTTATTTTTTATGATTCTTACCAAAATTAAGATTCCATTTTGAGAGCCATGTTTAATGGGATGATAAATTGCATTCCTAGTTATGGTAATTTTTAGGAAATAGCATTACTGGAAGTCTTGGGTGTCTTATCTGCGAACAAGGTACATAGTCATCTAGGTAGATACATTAATCAAAAACAATGTTTCTAGGACATCATAAATTTCTACCCCAATGAATTATGTACCCTTCCTCAATCACATCAATCGATGGAAGTTCATAATAATGTACTAAACTATCTGCACTAATTGGTGACAAACTATTTGAGAAATTTAATGATGTGGACACATCTTTTGGTAAACCATTTTTGAAAAACCATTCAAAACCAGCTTGAAGAAGATATTGATTTTTTTAATTACCATATTTGAATTGTCTGTATGTGATACACATTGTTGATGTTAAGAATGATGAAAAACTGTATGTGATATAGTAATAGGCACATTGACAAATGAACTCGAAAAAACAAAGGGTGAAATTAAAGGTAGGTTGTAAATGGTGAAATGGGAATACGAGAAGAGGTAGTTCCCATGAAGGGTGAAAAACAAAGTAAAATACACTAGATTATTATACTATTTCTAGGAAGTAGAAATATCAATTTTTCAACTTTTTGAATTATGTAATGCTTTCCCAGTGGTATTCGTTAAATATCATGAACTGTGTTTCAGTCACCGATTTAATGTTAAGGGGTATGAAATCACATGACTGCCATGTTTTGATGAAATATTTAATTCATATAGCTTTATGTTTCACTTTTCCCAATAATTCCTATTATACATTAAAGAGGCTCTATTTATTCTTCAATGCTATATGCAAAAAAATTTGTAGATCCGAAAAAAATTCGAGTACGGAAAGTGAAATTATCATCATATTATGTGAATTGGAAATGTAATTCCCATAAACATTAAATTATATGATGGTCTATTTGATGGTTCACTTGGTGAGAGATACTGGACTATGTGTTACTCTACACTATATATGTATATATGCCATTTAATGGTATATGATGATTTTGAAAGTGTATGTCAAAAATCAAAGTCCGCCAGAGGGTTGTATTCCAAAACAATATATTATTTAAGAAGATATTGAATATTATATTGAATAACCATGTAGTGGGGAAAGAAATGGTCAAAAATAATCTCATCTCAATGGGAATATTGTGGGTGAAGGAATGTCTGGAAGACAGGTTTTCACAATCAATATACCGACTGGGAGCATGCCCGCCTTTCCATTTTTCATAATAGTTGGTAGGATGACCTATATGTAGAAACCCAAAAATAAATTCATAGGTATATGCATCCATTATGGGATAAAATTTATATATCAAATACACATAATAGAAACCATATAGGATGGTTTGAGGAACATATATTTAAGGAGTCAGATGAAAATCCGGACAGAATTTCAGAACTACATCGAGGGCTAAAAATAATGCCATGTTTGTATGTATTATCATACAATGCATTTGTAATAATTGTTATACATTCTATACCATGGAACATGGTGAAGACAGTACCATATAGAATTGTGTAGATTCACTTCTGCATGAAGCGATTCTAGTTTCTGATGCTATGGACTGAAATCATATTAATCCAGATATGTCATACACTGGCATCATCAATAAAATTTGGGAGTTTGATTATACAAACTTCCTTGTGCAGATATTTCAAAGCAAGTGGGATGGTAACCTGAATGGTGTTAATATAGATGTGTTTGTATTTTTTAAATTTTATTTGAATAGGTATGGGTTCAACAATGATCATTTAATAATGGCTTAATAGGATGTACATGTATTTTATATTACTGATATCACCTACTGAAAGTATACAATTATTCTATTATCGACCAAAACCGATGATGGGCCATATGACAATTCAATGGAAGATGACCCTTTCACAGGGAATTCAAAATAATTTATTATCATTCCCAATGTAGATTGTGTTATTTATGTCATAGGAGACAAAAATGAAGGGATTTGGACATTCAGTATAGGGGAAAATCCCCTCATCCTTAAAAAAAGAGTTCAACAATAAGGTTATATTTTTTTGAAATATACATCATGTTTCCTTATGTTATTATCAATTCAATACTCATTTTATGTAATATAAATTAATTTTAAAACCACTTCTTTTTATAATGACTTCTTTACATGATTATGTAACCAATACCGAGGAACAATTGGTCTCCCAACCTGTTGTTGATTGCAGTGCAGTGGAGAACCGATATCTCAAACTACTGCTGCTTGTACTGTAGATGACCAATAGGTTTCTCAACATTTTGTTGATATTGCACCCATTGTAGAGGTACAACCACAATCTTCACATGATGATGAATGCAATCCTGAGGAACATATTGATTATGTTGAAATTTAGGAAATGGTAGGCAATAAAACATTGGCGGCACAGAAAAAACGGGAGAATCGTAGATTTATTGTGTTGGAAAAATACGTAACACAAATGAGAATGGAATCAAATATGAGGTAGTATGTAATTGGTGGGGCCAACATGTTATCCCCATGAAGTCCACGTTCAGTAGTCATATTGTAATCTTTATTCGCTAATGCTCTATGATTGATGTACAATCGTGGAACTATGCTTTCATCGGGCTGATGAAACTGATGTGTGTAGATGTTAGGGTAACATTATTATAAAATTTTATTAATTAACTAAAAAATAAAATAATAAAACATTGACTTACTCTTCATCATCCCTTGTAGAGTTAATTTACAATGAATGAATGAATATGTACTGTGTGGTATGGGTTGTTGGATGGATTCAAATAAGATTTTTCACAATTTCAATGTGATTTTATATTAATAATGATGAATGGGAAATAAAACCACACCAACAACCTATTTATGAACACCTCATAACCCAAGTTTCATGGGATTAATTTACTAGCCACCATGCAGAGCAGTCTATTCCAGAACATTGTGGTTCATAAATGGTTGATTGATGATACATGTATTCATCACATTGATTGGTAGTTTTTATTTATGAATAAAAAACATAGTGCTAAAAATAAGGAATGATAAGTAAAACTATCACACCACTTCTGTAAACAAATAATGGGGTACGTGTTAGTCGAAAAAAAATTGGTACGTATTTTATATCAACCATAATAATTTTATATGACATAAAACAACACAATAACTATGTTCCCCTATTAATAGACATATTCATTATTCTTAATAAAAAGTAACTTCTATCCCACTCAATCTTCTATAAAAAGAGAAGTGTGTATATAAAAATGGTATAATAATAGATGAAAACACACTAAATGTATTGGAAACATCTGTAAGTATTTTTAAATAAATATTTTTTTCTTGAAATCGATATTAAATAACAATGATTTATTATTTTCAAAAACATTATGTCTGACATATTTTAATAAATCAGTAATATCCAAATGGACGCAAACAAATATTTGGTGGTATTCAAGTAGGAAGAAAAGTATGGCCACATCCAAGATTTGGGTTTTGGGGTTACACCCAGAACATTTTTTGAGAAAAAAATAAGAGGCTCAAAGAGATGGAATGAAAATGATGATAGAAATATTAGATATCCTAGAAGAACATATGAAATTACAAAGAGTGTTCATGGAATATTTGATGCTAGGGTGGGGGTAAAAAGAGGAAACAACTCGAGAACAACTAGAGCATGAAGATCCCTCCCCACAAACCACTATCATTGAGTTGAGCCATTCTAATAAAAAATTGATTTATTTGAGGTAATTAATGTTCTAGTAACAATTTCACTAAATTTTGAATCATATAGAAACTAATACATTTCACACACTAATATTTTATAGGTTGAAAATGACTGTGATTTATATGTATCAAAACCCAACCATCACATTATAGATTGGGATACAATGTTCAATATCAAAAACACAGTTCTACATAAAAACCACTTATAAAAGGTTATGTCCATGTGTTGATTAACATATACCATGAGCCAGGAATCGAGATATTTGTTCCAATTGGTGATTAATATATTTATAATGTCAAACAACCTCTTGGAACATTCATTTTAAGGCCATCACATCTTGTAAAAAAACATGTTGACAAGGAGTTATTAATTTTCAATTTATTTTTTAAGATATACATTTTCCAATTAATGAGAAAAGTTCTGAACCAATGAATGTTATTACAAACTAACATAGTGAATGGGTTGAAAATAAATAACGGCTCCAAAACATCTCAATGATCAATCAACCGATTGAAACAATCTATCGAAAGCACAATAAAGCCACTGATCATATAACATATTTTATTATAATTATTGGCTAATGGGAATATGATGTTTAATGATTGTGGTACTCATAAAATTATTTTTTAGGAAAATATGTAAAAAAAAATGAATACCCATATTTTATTAGTTTTGGAAATATAAGAGAAATCCATGAGTATGATTTTCTAGGCAGCCTAGCTGTAAATGTATACCTGAGGTATGTTTTCATGATTTGATTTTCCAAAAGATGATATACCAAGATAATTATGACTAACTAGATTTAATATTTTTGACATGTTTATATATGAAAAAAAATTGATGGGATATCCCCATGGACAAAAATTTGGAATTTTTAGTCCTCGCCTCACAACTACATAATAAAAAAAATAAGAATTCGAGAATGAGGGTGAAATTGTGGCATACATTCTCAATTTGTCTAAAAAAATAAGGATGATAGAATCATCTTAATACTAGTAATTCATGTATATAACTATTAAGTTTAATATTATAAGAAATATTACAATTTATTTCATTACTTATTTCGTTTGTGTTTTTATGTAGCATTAGGTGCAGATTGTGGTCAATTTGGATACTCCATAGATTTATTTATTAAATTCAATGCATTGATATCCAACAATCCATCCACAAATGATGGAATTCGGAAATTTGTAATACATTATATCTTTCATTTATGAACTACACATCCAGTTATATATTTAATATTATATTTTAATTAGGGTTTTGTTTTGATTAGGAGGAGATTGAATATTGTCTACATCATGGAATGAGGCCAGGGGAAATGGACAAGGAATATCAAAAGTACTTTTACTGGATAAGTATCATGCTATATATAGTATGAGTTCACTAAACAAACCCATATTAATAATACTTATTTTTCAGAATGTTTCTAAAGTTTCTGAAACAAACAAATGGAAATGACAATGGAAATTATGTTTTCAAATTTATTTAAGAGATTGTATTCTATGAAGAAAATAGCATCCCTAAAGAAGTATTTTCCATGATAATTACTATTTCATTTAAAATATTTATTAAAACCCTGTGTATTTATATTTTTTCATTACTTCTATTATTTTCAAAAGAATTATATTCACAAGATGTTATATATTTTTTTATAAATGAAGGAGAAGTATTCATGATAGAATAATGTACAAACAATTCATGCAAATTTGACCAGTATGACTCAAACTGTCTATTTTTATTTAAATTTATATGTATTTTTATTAAAAATATCAACAGACATTCTAAAAACAAATAAAACACATTAGGATTGATTTGATACTTTAGAATGTCATCCATAGGACATTTTTTATGTGTAGGAAAAAACCACACCAAAATCTGATGCATTTTTTGACTACTATGCCTTTAAGTATGTATTTTTATATTAAATTAACAATAAATTTAGCAAGGATAACATGTGTCATACTGAAAAATAAGAAAACACATTTGAATTTTTTTTATATTTTAGGAATATGATCCATCAGTAATCTGTGATTTATAGAAATAAAACACACTTCAATCTAACTAATGGTTTGACCGATATGACTAAAAGGTTCGGTTATCAGTTTAAAATTATCATTTTTGCTCAAAACGCGTCACTTTCTAACAACTATGAAAAATCACTCAGATTGTATTCATAATATATTTCAATAAATCATAATTTATTTTTGATGTGTATAGAACATTCTCAAGTAAAACTGAGGTAGGATGACACCGATATGACTGAAAATGTGTGATTCCAATTTGAAATGATATTTTAGTAAAAAAACACAACCAACATACTAAAAACTGAGAAAACACAATCAGGTTTTTTTATAGTTTAGGAAAATGATCTGTAACTCATTTATGTCATTTATAAATCAATTTATCCTCAATCGAATGCACTATTTGACCGGTAATTATCAAAGAGTCTATTTATATATAATATTGAGCTTAATATTTATATAAAACACAAATGGCATACTATGAACCAAGATAACACATTTGGATTGGTATGATAATTTAGGGAAATGAACCATGAGTACTTTGGGATGAGTATGAATCAATTACACATAAATAAAAGGCATGATATTTCTGGTATACAACCAAATTTGTATTTTTATTTAAAGTAGATATTAATTTATGCAAAAAAACTACATACAAACTAAATACCAAGAAAATGCATTCAGGTTGTTTTGATACTTTAGTAAAATGAATCCTAAGTAATTATTAACATGAAGTATTCAATCATACCTGAATCCACCACACAATGGGAATGGTATAACTAAATGTGTATTTTATCAGTTTAAAATTTTCATTTTTACTCAAAATGGATAACTCATTAAAAACATGAAGAACACATTCCAATTTTCTTCTTAATTGAGGATAGTGATTTTTATGTCCTTTATGACATGTATGAAGTAGTATTGCATCAAATATACCCAGGTTGTGACCGATATGTCTCAGAAAACCCCTTATTCTATTTTGAATTGTTATTCAATAAAAAAACACACTCAAATACTGAATACCGATCAAATGCATTTGGATTTTTTTATATCTTAAATAAATTATCCATGACAAATTTGTGACACATATAAATCCACCAAAGGTCAATATGATGAACTATGATACCTATATAAATCCAAAACTATTGTTATTTTAAATTGAAATTAATTTAAGTAAAAAATAACAAGTGACAAACTAAAAACCGAGCAAACACATTCAGATTTTTTTGATATTTTCTGAAAATTATCCATGCTTCATTTATGATGGCTAAGAACAAATCTCACCTCAATATAATACATGGTGTGACCAGAATGAGTAATGGTTTTTGTATTCATTTTAAAATTGAACTTTTAGCTCAAAATAGTTCACTCACTAAAAACTATGAAAATTCCCTCTGATTGCCTTCAAAATTTAGGAGTGCGATTCATAAGTCCTTTGTAACGTGTATGAAGTAGTATCCCCAAAAACTGACACCCAATGCAACTGGAATGACTCCAATTGTGTGTTTTTAGTTTGAAATGATATTTTACTAAATAAAACTGTCATATTGAAATTTGAGAAAATCCATTCATATTTTTTTGGAAATTTTATATCAATGATCCATGAGTGATTTATGACTTGTAGGATTCAACCACACCTCCAGATGACAATCAATGTGACCTTTATAAATCCAAATATGTCATTTTAATATGATATTAATATTAGTAAAAAATAAGGTACATACATAAAACCAAGAAAAAAAATTCATATTGTATTGATATTTTACGACAACATTCCACAACTCATTTTCGATGTTTAGGAATCTACCCCATATCCATAAGATAGACAGTGTGACCTGTATTACACCAAATTTTCATATTTTATTATAAATTGAAATTTTATTAATTTATTTTTTATATTATTTTATAATTTATTTAATTACAATATTTTTAACATAAAAATTATTTTCTTATATATGTGGATCCTTTTTCCAGATTTGGTATTATTTTTTCAGCAACTAATACCCTAGGCGGACATTTCCTATAGGGGATCATGGATGTGAAAGGGTGAAACATTAATGTTTATAATTATTTGGTCGATAATTGTAAATATAATTATATAAAAAATTGTTTGGAATGTATATATAATTTTTTCCCAACCCCTGTGTGCAAGGATTTGTTCTTGTGTGCGCTGCATTGTTCTTGGGTGCACTATACAGGTAGTGTGTGTGATTGTTTTGTAGGTTCCAGTGGGTGTGCTGTTATATAAACAACATATCAAAAGAAGTTAGGGCTTTATCAGTTCTTTTTCAACCATAGATAAATGCCCCCTATATCAGCATTATTTAGATCACTAATAATGTCCCACGTTATCAGTTGTATTTTGAGCGCTGATAAATTCCCTTTTTATCACTACTATTTAAATCATTGATAATGGGGTCCTTTATCAATGCTAAAAATAGAACTGATGAAACATGTCCTTTATCTGTGATAAAAATTTTCTGCTAAATGGGGGCCTTTATTAGTTCTATTTTTATCATGGATAAAGGACACCCATTGTTAGCGATTTTTAGCGCTATTAATGTGGACCCCCTACTGTTTTATCTTCGTTGATATTAACAATTATTTTCTATAATTATTAAAATAATTTTCTAGATCTTTTAAAATTAATATATGTAGTAGTGAAATCCATGATGTCCATCATACCTTAACATTATTATTAAATTCTCTATTTACTTCTTCCACTATCCTATAAAACATGAATCATAAAACCAATCCAAAAATATTTTTAAAAAATTCTCAAAAATACATCATGATTTCAATGTTTACCGACATCCCTCATAAACACATGAATCATTAAAATGTTTAACACATATCAAGGAAAAAATGTATCAAACATTATTTTTATTCACCTTGATAATAGTATACAATGAATTTATGGGGGAGTGAACAAACACACATACCTCAACTATAGAGAGAAAGATGTGGGATTCCCATGTTCAACATTTTCTTGAAAAAATCTCCCTTGGGTAATGGTTTTGTGAATATACCTATATCTTGTTCTGATTTAGGAACATACTCTATATTCAATTCAATCTTTTCCAACTTCTCATTGATGAAATGATATTTGATATCTATATGTTTTGAATGAGAATTTTTTACTGTGTTTCTTGTATTTTTTATATTTATCTAAGTAACACAACCTCTGAGAAAGTGTAACATTACATAAATAAGTTTGTCTTCTGAATGATCCATCATCCACTTCTGTTGGGTATTATCTTGTGTGATATAAGAATACTCAAATTCAACCATGCAATGATTTTATGAATTTTTATTCATAGTATTATATCTTACACAAATTTTCCCCAGAAAGAAAACTCCACCAAATGTGGATCTTCTATTATCATTACGTCCTGCCCAACCCACATATGAATATCCAAACAAATAATCTTAATTATGAATTTTAATATCTGATTTTGAAATATGTTGTGCCTTTGATATATCTATGAATTATTTTTATAGCTGATATGTGTGATTCATTGGGTGCATTTTGATATCAAGCACATAAGGTCATAATAATAACAGTGTCTCATATTGAGGTTGTAATGAAAATAAATCCAATCATCTTATAAAACTATTAAGATTAAACTTCTTTACCTTCCATATCATTTGTAAACTTGGATACCCTGTAAATTTTTTATTTTTCCACACCAAAATTCTTATGCAGTTCCTTTGTATGCTTTTCATGAGAATTAAGTATGTGTTTATTCTATAGTATGATTTTAAACCCAAGAAATTATATCATTTCACATATAATTGACATCTCAAACTACTTTTTCATCTCCTTATCAAATCAATGATGTGTTCTTTCTTCATTCCCAGAAAATATAATGTTATCAACATATATAATTATAATGTGTGAAATATCCTAAATTTTAGATATGTACATATTAATATCAACCCTTGTCTAACCAAAAATATAATTTTTATTATTTAAAATAATTTTTAGGAAAATGTGATAACCCATGAGTTAAACCAAAAAAATAAATAACCAATTCATTGAAGAAAAATTTATCTCTATTAATTTTAGACTCCGTAAACAATTTCTACAAGATATTGGTCACCTAGTATTATAGTTCATCCATTGTCCAATAATCAAACTAAAAGGCCAAATTTTACCATAATTTTATGTAATCCTCAAGGATGATCATACAATTTTTTAAACCCAAACAAGAATTAATTCATTATTTATGATCCTTACATTAATAAAATTTCAATTTATTAGGAAAATATAAAATTTGGAATACCATATCCTCGAAGCTTCATTTCTCCCATACAAGGATTTATTTATCATACACATATATTATTTATCTTGTAAAATAATAAATCCACATAGGTATATTCTATATAAACTTCTTCGAAAAAATTCCAATCTAGAAAAAGATGGCTTCACTTCCATATGAAGCATTTTGTAACATCATTGTGTAGCATCTAGAATAATTAATCTAATTGTTTCCCAAAATTCCAGTAGAGAAAATGTTTCATCAAATTAAATGCCTTTAATCTATTAGAAATAATTACACACAAAACTTTCTTTGTTTCTTATTAATTCACTATCTTTGTTTATCTTGTTTCAGAAAACCCACATTGTACTAATAATATTATTGTCATTTGGTTTACGTATGAGTTCCCAAGTATCATTATTTTCAATCTGATGCAATTATTTATTCATAATCTAAATCCAAATTATATTCTCAAAATCTTCATTCAAATTTTCTACTAAAAATTTTAATACAAATAATTATTTATAATAACATTTTATGTCCTTCTTATACGGACCCTTTGCTGTTAATCAAGAATTATATCTTGAGTCTCCAATTACCTCCTCATCCTAGGATGATAGTTTTCAGTATCTTATGCACAGTGTTAATAATATTCAATTTATAACAAAATGAAAATCACCAATATCTTCTTCATGGAATGAAAATTATACCATTCAAACTATCTCACGTTGATAACATTATCATGTTTCTCTGGCACATATATCCCAACATATTATTCCACAACCTATTTTATTCCATCATTAATAGTAACCTAATTTTTTCACTTCACCAAATTGAATCATGTTTCCTTTTGTGTGTTAGACTCTTATAACTACCTGTCGATATATATCCCTATTCACAACAAACCCATATTCCCTAAAAAACATTATTTACTTTTTCAAAATGTTCTGAAACACATCTTAGGTTGTGTTTCATCCCAAAAATAAACTAATATTTCTTGTATTTCAATTATTATTTACTAATAATAGCAGATCCATCACCATTTATTCTGAATGATTCATCTTTTTCAAATGTAATGGTTCCTTCAGTGAATTCTTTAAAATCATTCAACAATTTAATGTCACTTTTAATATAAAAATAACAGCCACAATCCATGATCCATCTTCATTCCCATTTTATGGGTTTGAGTGTAATTTCGAAAATAATATTTTTTTTACTTTATCATTCGTCACTTCCAACTTCTGTGAAATGTTGTAAACAATTTGTTTTTTTGGAAACAAAAAAAGACTTCCTTTTTTAATATTTATAGGTCGTTAACATATCATGAAAATATTTTCCATTGGTTTGAATCTATTTTCATCTTTCAGTATATATTTCTCATATTTATTATTTTAGGACGAATGAATCCCACTTGAGCTTTGACTTTTAAACTCATGAATTATTTATAATGTTATTAATTAAACCAAAACATATGTTCCAACTTACCAAATACACAAAAAAACAACATAGTTCCCATAAAGATAATACATTCTTCTCTAACTTCCATACTATCCAAAATTGGGAACCTGTTTCTCATCATATTCCTTTTATTTTATGTCAATTGATTATAGAGCAGAAAAATTTTATTATCCCATGGAATATTAATTTTAAACTTGAACATATTTTCAAAAATTTTGAAAAAAATAATTATTATAGAACTATATAAAATCCGAGTTTTTATGAAGATCTAACATCCCCACATTTTTTATTTTTCCCACAAACAAGACATTCCCATCTTTATTCTTCTCAGGAACAATTTCATCTATAGTCTAAATTGTTGAAGTTATGTTTTGATCCTTGTTGGGTTCAAAAATTCCAAAAATATCAACAATATTAGAGATAGATTTCTTGAAACATGTAACTCTATGTTCATCTTGAGAATGTTTTTCATTGGAGAAGTTCCAAATCTAATTAACTTTCCTTCAAAAGAATTTGAAGATTCTCATTATGATTCCTTCATTCTAAAGATACTTCTTTAGAAAATAATCTTTTTTATTGAAATTATTTTTCTCATCAACAGACAATTTAAAAATGATAAATGCAGTACTTTCCTTGTTCATCTTCTTGATTTCATTTTCTAGTCTCATAATCTTCTTGAGGTATTATTTCAATTGTCTATTATGATAAAATTCAATATTATTCACTTCTTCTTCAGAGATTCTTCTTTGGAATTATTCTTTACTATTTTTTTGAATGAAATTATTTTCTCTAGAAAACATATTTAACTTTTCATCTTAAAAATCACTATATTCTTCCTCGTCATCTTTATATTAGACTTTATTTTGGATTTGGATAATTTTTGGCATTTTCCCTTTTGACTAAGATTTTTACTTTTCACTATATTTCTTCTTCGGTCTTCTCAGAATTCTTTCATCTTAATAATTATAATATTAATTCTTTCATTAATGAAAATTATCTAATAAATTCCTAATGGATTCCCATTAAAAAAAATTCATTGGACGATTTATTTTATATTTAAATGTAATATATTTCGTATTTTTAGAAAAAAAATATATAAAATTTCATCCTAATTTTTACAAACCTAATTTTTAGAATCAAAATCACCATCTTCCACTTCATAGATAATATTATTAGGCTTTCATTTCATGGAATCATTGAAGGATGTTTCACAATAAACTTTTACTTTTCCTTTCATAACATTCTACTTTATCATATCATATGCAGTGAAATTACAATGAAGATCATCCCATGACATACGTACAAGAACATTATCTTCTAGAGGTGATACTTTTACATCAAATTTATTACGAAAAAATATAAATATCATTTAAATCATAGTCGAGTACTATATATTTTGACTAAGACATGTTAGGGTTATTATAATAAATTTCACGCTTATAGAGTAGTCTCCAATTGATTTATATTCAACAATTTTTAGATCATCATAATTCCTCATTAAGAATTGTAACATGGCTTTTTGTAACATTTTTTTTGAAAATTTTATTCATATTTTCAAAGATAACTTTGGATGTAGAGACTCCGTTAACCTTTAGAGACTCACTATGAAAATATTTTGTGATTAAATTATTTATAGCTCTTCTATAATTCTCAATATTATTCATACCGATATATGTTTGTAACTTTTTGAAAATTGGAGAAAATACATCTATAATAACTTCAAAGACATCATAACCAAGGTAAATGAGATAAGAAAACATTCTATCCTTCTATATATGATATTTATTTCCATAGAAGACTAGATTCCCATAACTATTCAAAAAATTTGGATTCTCTATAAATAATTTCCATTAAAAACATAAGAAATGAATAATTGAAGGGATCCTACAATCTGATAATAGTTGATATTTACTGGAAAGTATTAATATATCATAGAGAGGGGGAGGAGATATTTAGTGATGTATTTTTCTTTTACATTTAATTTATTTTTTTTAAATGACACCACCTATTAATGAATTATCACTTTTATTAAAAAACAATCACACATCCATAGGAATATAATTATTTACAAGGGTTAAACTCAACAATAGTAGATAGGTCCTCAGAATGGTTTTGAAATAATCTAATACAAAAAAATCCACTAGAAAAAATATCATTTTCTGTGGATACAATAATGTGGGATATACCCATACATTATTATAGAATTATGGTTAGTACAACAATGAATTTGGTTCTTCTAAAAGAAATGATGTAATATAATTTTTTTAACAATCAATGAATCCTCCATGGTTTTTAATTCAAAAAAATATTCACTTTCCAACCCCATATCAGGTTATAAATTCTCTTGAAATTTTATTGATACTCCATCCCATGGATCAGTTTGAATCCTTTGTTCAATTTTTAAATGTGGAAAATGTAACCCTACTATAATACTACTAAAACAATTCTAATCTCAGTCTATCTGAGTCTAGAAATCTCAGTAAAATTTCTTAGTCCATTCCCAGAACTCCTGATTATTATCCCACATTTACCCCTTGCGTCATTTAAAAATCTTTAGGAATGATCAATCTAGAATCCTCTTATCTCAATAAACAACTCTTATTTATTTTACATTATCTCTTATCCCATGAAAAGATCACGTATCGAAACGTACAATGTACTTTATATTATTTATAGGTGTTCCAAAATCCATTTGGGTGGGAATCTGAAAAAATTTCCCACTTAAAAAAATTACACGATTAATTAAATTTAATTCATTTCAAGTCAAAATTTATATTATTAAGTTTTTCCCAACATCTCTGGATGCTTCTCTAATCTTCTTGACTCTTCACACAACCTCCAAAGGCTTAAATCATTCTAACTACTCTTTATCCTGAATTTGATTGTAATTCTAATTTACTCATTACAATGAAGAAAAATTTGAATAAATATATTCTTCATAACATTGCAATATATAAACTAATTTTTTGAAAAGAAAATAACTACTAATTATGATGCTCTGTACCATCTGAAAAACAATATGTTCATTCTTATGGTCTCTACCATCTATTAGACATAAAACGTTGAAACCATCCATCGATAAACATTATTAAAACTTTTTAGACTTCAGATCAATTTTTTATTACATAAAAATAGCTGAAACCTTTTAAGATACCATTACCATCGCCTATAATTGTTCATAAAAACACTTAAAAAATCATTTTCCCATATTTTCATTTGACATATGATCATCAGTTTAATGAATTCCAACATCAGATGACATTATCAGTAATAGACTGAGACTAATGGATCTATCTCTACCTTACTCTGTTTGATTTTTATGAACATGATTTTAATGAATCACGACCGCTTATTATATAAAAATCCATGACCGAATTGAAAAAATATTCATCCTAAAGAAAATGGTTGACAACATTGTTGATCATCATCTATATGATCAGTCTCATATAACATCCAGTAATTTTGTCCTCAAAAAACCATATAATTATATCTCCCAACAGACAATGAATGAAAATATATGCCAAAAATAAATTCTAAATCATATGCATCAGTTGAATAACACGTCTAAATTTCTGGTGTTGGTATCAACTAATTTCCTATTCGGAATATTATATAAATTATCTTTCAGCATTCCATATGTTATTTCACTGAAGTCATGTATATTTTGTCTTATTAGTTTTGTAACACCCAAAGTTTTTTAAAAAATAAATTGAAATTATTGAAATTTTGTTTAATGTATATATTTATAATTACTCATTAGAAATAATTTTACTTCATATATGTTTTTAATTTCGAAAATTGGTCATCTAAAATTGTGTTCAGTATGTAATTTGGAGTCTATTCGAACCAAATTGTTTTTTGGTGAATAGTAACATGTCCTTATGAATTTTAATATGTATTGTAATATAACCCTATTGAATAGTATTTTTTATTTGTAATTTATTTTCATAAGGATTTCAGATAATGACATCTTGATTTATTGTTCAATGTGATATAAAAGTGGTTATACTTTTTAAATATTTTTTTTGATTTAAGTATGATTCTATTTAAAATTATATTAAAAGTGTTTAAAAATATATTATCAATAAATGGGCTTCAATATTGAATTCAACACATCGATAACTGGATAGGGTGAATTTTGTGGATTTTTCTGAAAAAGTTGATTTTTCGGTGAATAGTAAACAAATAGTTTTTTGTTTGGGTGTGTTAATGACATAATTAATGATGTAAAAATGATTTCATAAATCTGTTAAACTTGTGTACAATTAAATAAAAGGTGAGGTGTCCCATGATTCTTATACCATGGGAAAATACAAGGTGAAAGCCCATGGTTTTTCAAAAACCACTAATGAGGTGTCCCTTGGAAATTATTAAAATAGTCCCTTAATTTTCCTATAAATACCAAACCATTCCATCATTAACTTCTTTACCAATTATTCATCAATGAAACTCTGAAATCCTTACCTCCCTAGTCATCCTCCCAAGGATTTCTCAATCCCACAAGGTCCTAACAATCAATTTCTATGGGTTATTCTACAAGGTTAGAAAATTCTCAATTTATTTCTTTTTCCATTCAATTTCTCATTAATGTGGTGTAACATTCAAGATTCCCTACCATGTTGTTATTTCCTTCATTTTATGGATCTATTATATATTATGATTCATTTCTTGATTGGTGACCCTTGTCCCCTATCTTTTTAATTTTTTCTACAAACTCATTGCATAGCCGCTGGGCTGCCGAATTTTTGTAAGGGATTTCTCAATTTTTCTTTTATTTGAAGTTTCATTTATTTATTATTATTTCATTATATATTCTTACACAAGAGGCCTGAAATATCAATAAATCATGTATCTTATCAATGTTCTCATGTTCATGTAAAATCCATCATCATTATTTTCTCCTCTACAAATTATTCCAGGAATAAAAACATTTTCCATGATGTGTCAAATTTCAAACATCATGAACGATGTGATTTCAATTTTCACTAACTCATTAAAGTCAGGCCATGAATGAATTTTAATGGTTTAAAATGTTATAATATATGTATTATGTATCATTCATTTTTTTGGAATTTCTTTTTTTACTCATGGTTTTAATTTATAAGACAAAATGAGGTTGTTATTATCAAAGAACCACTGAAATGATCTAAACGAAATGTGTTAATGATTTACTTTATGAATCATCATCATATAAAACATAAAATTGATAAATGGTATAAGTTATAGTAATGGGAATATTTAAATACCTTTCCATTCCAATTCTATAGTTTCACATCCAATCGAGAAGAACATCTATCTGGAACTGATCATGAAAATCATTTAAAGAACTCACCATAAACAATTCAAAGAACAAGATACTTACAATTAAAGGGTAAAATGAAGTTATGAAATGATCTTAAAAGATGTTATAATCATGATAATTTTTCTTTAAAATATTAATTACATTCTCATAACCATTATATAAGAGGTTTAAAAAGTATTGAAGTAAGAAAAACCTGAAGTAAGGGAATTCATAACCTGATTTCGATTCTTTGGGTTGACAACCTACTTCATTATTTATGTGGTATTATAATTATTTTTGTGATGGATTTTGATTATATTATATTAAATTTTGTTTAATTACAGTGTATATACACATTCCATCCACTCTATTAAGTCTCTCTTCAATTATATTATTTATGTAAGTGTTTTTTCCTTTAAAATCCTATTTTAAAAATTTGTATTGAAAAAATCAAAAGACTATTTTTTAAAAAAATATTCATATTGTATGATTATGTTCTGGTTCTTGGTAAATTTTTATGATGAAGAGTGGGACATATATTTCCCTTCAATTCATTGGGTATGTGTAAGTGGGAGGTCGGCCATAAGGTTACTCCAAGTGTAACTACGATGGTTACACAAATTGTAAGGTAGATGTGAGGGTCAAAATATTATATAATTAATGCCCCAAGATACCTTTATGGTTCTAGTTATATTATTATGTATTGTGTAAATCTCATGTCTCACAATTTAAGAATATATATATATATATATATAGGTGATAAGTGTGGCTTCTGAAAATGATTAAAAACGACTACTGTCTTCTTCCCTTCATTTTATATCCCTTACTGAGTTTTGTCTGCTCATCCCATGTTTTAAATGATTTTCCCATTTTAATGGATGTGTAAGTAATATAATGATTCCATGTTAAATGTTAAATAATTTTCAATGACTCATGTTTTATGTTTTAATGTCTTATAATTTGAAAAAAAAATGGAAACTGTTTTTATGGTATACAGTCTGTATCAATGTGTAATGTTATGAATGTATTATGTCGCAATTATCTAATGATATAAACATAAAAAGATAATAAAATTAAAAGGAAGGGTTTTCTTGACTAAATTCATGATTATGTATGTAATAATGATGATTCCTTATAGTTGTTATCATAGGATTGTTTAGATATCTTTATTGGTTAGGATGATGTTAAAAGAATGCCATAAATGATTTTTACTCTATTATTAACATGAAATTTCATTTCATTTAAATATTTCCATGTGGATTTATCTAAGATATGTTTTTTTATAATGATTTTCCGCAGAAGAAACAGTGAATCTTAATAGGAGAGGCACTGACCGAATGGCATCTTTTGGAATTTGCAGCCCGGAATACTAGGGATTGGAAACGAGCAGTTTGCGATCGTAATGGGTCATCTAATGAAAGAAATAAATGGTGGTTGAATCCTTACGAGAGAACAACTAGAGGTACCACAAAAATCATGAAAATAGTGGAACATTTTATGACTCAACACCCTCATGCTTTCAATGGATCTTCAGACCCAGTAGCGACTGAAGGAGGGATTATATCCCTTGAAAAGTTATTTTAGGTTATGGGATGATAAGACAATGAAAATGTATGTCATTACATTTTACATTTTGAAGGTGATTTTGATCAGTGGTGGTCAATGGTAAAGAATATCATGGATAGAGATGATATTAATGGATTTGTATGGGATTAATTTAAAAGACTTATCCTTGAAAAATATGATCCTTAGGAGGTTTTTCTTAAGATGGAGAATAAATTCTTTGAATTTAAGAAAAAGGAAGAGGATTCAGTGGATGTGTATGAATAGAACTTCACCTTACTATAGAGGGATTCTCCAAATCTTATTTTGGATCTTGATAGAAAAATAAACAACATTTACTCAGGATTAATGCTATGGTATCAAAGGGCGAAGTCCCCAATGAATTCAAAATTTATGAGATACTTTTCTGATGTGTGGAGAGGGTAGAGATAAAGTTTTATAATGAACTTTTAAATTTTGGAATCAATTAGAAGAAGAGCACTAGGTGGCAAGAAAGGGAGAAAAATAAACCAAAGAAATCTGATGGTTAGAAAATCCAATTTGCAGTTTGTGAAAAGTGTATAAAGAAATACCCAGGTGACTGTCTTAGCAAAAATGGACATTGTTTAAAATGTGGAATGATTGGACATATGGCCCGAGATAGAAATGGAAATAATCCTATCACTAATTCTAAAAACAAAAATGTAATGTGTTTTAAATTTGGTGAGATGGGTCATTATCCAAATGCCTTCCCAAAGAGAGATTTGAATGATGCAAAGAAGCCATACTATAAGAAGAAAGGTGCAGTGAGATCCATTGTGACTATATTAGCAGATGTTTGTCCATCCAATGAAGGATCATCATGTACTTTATTTTTTCACTCAAATTTTATTAATGTTTTTTTTGATACGAGGTCTATAAATTCCATCATATCTGATAATTTTTATGCTAAATTGGAAAAATCACCACAAAAAATAAGACTAGAACATATTGTTAAAACACTAGAGGGAAATATTATATCAAAGAGGAATTATAAGAATCTTTCTATTATTTTCTGTAGAAATAATTTATTTGCATACCTTGTTTTTTTAACCTTTTTCATTTTTGATGTCATTCAAGGAATGGATTGGATTTCTATTTATCATGAATAAATTGACCTTCGAGCTAAAGAAGTTGTTTTCCAAAAAGAGATTCAGTTTGAATACAAAAATGGAACCCATAAAATTGATAAAATTTCTGGAAGATGAGAAACTATTGAATGATGTAAATGAATGTTATATTGATCTTATTAATGAAAAAAGGGAAATATTCATATTAATGATGTGCCTGTGGTAAATAAAAACATTGATTTTTTTTCCTTATGATTTACTCGGTGTCATACATAATCAGGAATTTAAATTAACAATTGACATAGTTCCTGATGCTAAGACAATTCCAAACCCCCTTATCATATGTCACAAATAGAACTTCTTGAATTGAAATATCAGTTGCAGGAATTACTTGATAAAGGATTCATTCATCCTAGCACTTTACCTTATAGAGATCATGTTTTTTTTTGATAAAAAGAAATTTGGTTCCATGAGACTTTACATTTATTATATATATTTTAATAACACCACTATTAAAAACAAGTATTGTTTACCTCATATCGATGACTTCATTGACCAGCTTTAGGGAGATTAGTACTTTTACATGATTTACATGAGATCCAGATACCATTAGCTAAAGGTGAAGGAGGATTACATCCTAAAAACAATATATCACACTTGATTTGAGCATTATGAATTTTTTTTGTTCCATTTGGGATAAATAATTCACATGTTGTATTCATGAATCTTTTGAATATAGTATTTCAAGAGTTCTTGTACATGTTTGTGGTCGTATTTATTGATGATATTATGGTATTTTCTAAAAATAAAGAGAATAATTAAAAACATCTATGGGTGGTTTCAGAAAGTGTCATGTTTGGTTGCAATTGATTTCTTTACTAGGGTACATTGTTAAAAAGAATGGAATAATAGTTGATCCTTCCATTACAAAAGTAGTTGAAGAATGTCCAAGACCCAAAATTGTTACAGAGATTCAAAATATTCATTGGATAGAAGGTTATTACCAATGGTTTATTAAGAACATTTCATGGTTATCTAGCCTGATAACTATGTTAACATGGAAAGGGGTAAAAAAATTTGATTGAGGAAGGTGATATTTGTTTTCATGAACTGATGAATAGATTGATGGATGCTGCAGTTTTGGACTTACCTTCTTGAAATGGTTATTTATTCATCTACATTGACACTTCTTTTAAGTTTCTTGGTTGTGTTTTGATGCAGAATGATCAGGTAATTGGTTATGCTTCGAGAAAATATACATCACATGAGTTAAATTATCCCACACACAATTTTTAATTTGATGTTGTGGTTTTTGCTTTGTAAATTTGGAGGCATCATTTATACAGATCCAAATGTCAAATATACATTAACCATAAAAATATGAAGTATATATTCAATCAGAAGTAAGTAAATATTAGGAAAAGAATATGGTTAGAACTGATAATGTATTATGACTGTATGTTCATTTACCATCCTAGAAAACCAAACAATGTGGCAGATGCATTAAGTCGATAAAATCATGCATCATTAACCAAGCTATGTTTGGAACATGATCCCAGGATTAATGATGTGATAAATTCTGGATTAGGAGATGTTTTTATAGGAAATACCCCTATTTTATTTTAGGTTTCAGTGTAATCTTCATTGTAAGACCGAATTAAGAAAGCGTAGAAGGAAGACTGTGAACTACAGAAAAAGGTAGAATAGTATAAAATAGGTATGTTGCAAGTTATTAATCTCGATAATGATTGTGTTCTGATATTTTGTAAAAGGTGGTGTGTGCCTTTTGATTCCATGTTGAAGAAATAATTGTTTTTTGTATCTCATAGTTCTCTATTTTTAGTTTATCCTGGTAGTACTAAGATGTATAGAGACCATCAGGAGTATTATTGGTGCAGTGGGATGAAATGAGATATTTCTTATTATACCATGAAATGATTGACATGTCAATATGATAAAGAAGAGCAGCAGTTACAGAAGGGGATGTTTCAGCCTTTTCTAGTTCGAAAGTGGAAATGGGAGAATGTATCCGTAGACATTGTTATGGGACTACCTAAGACTTCTCGAGGTAACAATGTGATTTGGGTTATTGTTGATCGGCTGATAGATTCTTCCCATTTTCATTCTATTCGAGATAAAATGTGTTTGGATCATCTTTCTCGACTATAACTCAAGGATACAGTCAGGATACATAGAGTACCTCAATCCATTGTATCTGATCAGGATACCAGGTTCACTTATAAATTTTTGAAGGGTCTTCATATGTCATTTGGCACAAAATTAAATTTCACCACTGCTTTTCATCCTTAATCTGATGATACGTCAAAATGAACGATTCAGACATTGCATGATATGTTTCGAGATTTTTCAATAGACTACCAGGGATGTTCAAATCATCATCTTTAATTGGTTTAGTTTTTGATAATAATTGTTTTCATTCTAGTGTTCAGATGGAACCTTTTACGGCTTTGTATGGGAAGCTATGTCAGACTAAATAATTTTTGGATGAAGTCTGTGAAAGAATGTTGATGGGAATAGAATTAGTAGAATAAGTGGATGATAAAGTGAAAATGATCCAGCATCACATGAGGAAAGCTCATAGTAGGAAGAAATGTTATGTAGATGACAGAAGAAATGATTTATCTTCAGAGGCAGGTGATCATATTTTCCTTAAAATATCTCCGTGGAGATGTATTATGTGTTTTGGAAAGAATTGAAAGATAAGTCCAAGGTTCATTGGTACATTTGAAATCATGTAGAATGGTGGACCAGTTTCATATTGAGTAGCTCTACCTCCATGTTTTTCTCTGGTACACAATGTTTTTCATTTTTTGATGTTGAAAAGTATGTGCCAGATTCATCACATGTATTGATCCCAAAAGCAGTTCAGCTGGAAGAGAACCTTTATTATGAAGAGAAAGTAGGTCAAATTCTTGATCGAAGGGAAAATGTATTTTAGAATAAGTTAATAAACAAGGTAAAGGTTTTTTGGAGTAACCACATGGTTTATGAAACAACATGGGAGTCTAAAAATGATATGAGGAAAAGGTGCACTCACTTGTTTGATTAGTAAAAAAAATGCGAGGATGCAATTTATAGATGGTGGGGATAATGTAACACCCCAAGTTTTTCGAAAAATAAATTGAAATGCTTAAAATTTTGTTTAAATTAGATATTTATAACTAGCCTATAAACATAATTTTACTACTTCTATTTTTCCAATTTTTAAAATTGGTCATCTACAATTGTTTTCAGTATGTGATTTGGAGTCTGTTGGAACCAACTTGTTTTTTTGGTGAATAGTAACATATCTTATGAATAGTAATATGAATAGTAATATGACCCTAATTAATAGAAAATTGTATTATAATTTTATTTTATTAGGGATTTGTGATAATGACATCTGAATTAATTTTTCAATTTGATATAAAAGCTGTTATTGATTTAAAATAATTAATTTTTTTAATGAAGTAATAATTTATTTAATAAATAAATTAAAAAAATTATTTTTTTTTTCAAAAAATGGACTTCATTTATAATTTCTACACAACGATATATGGTTTGGGTGAATTTTGGGTATTGTTCTAAAATAGTTTATTTTTCCATGAATAATTAAAAATATTATTTTTAGTTTCGGTGTTTTAATGACATCATTTATGATGTAATAATGATTTCATAAATGTGTTCAACCTATGCATAGTTAAATTAGTTGTGAGGTGTCCTAAGTGACTTATACCAAGGAAAAGTACCATCAGAAAGCCAATGGTTTTGCAAATACTACTAATGAGGTGTCCCTTGGATATTTTTTAATTAGTCACTTACTTTTCTTATAAATACTAACCCGTTCTTTAATTAACATTATTCCCAATTCTTCCGCAATAATTCTCGGGCCTCCTAACCTCCCTAGTAGTCCCCCCATAGTTTCCTCAATCCCCTAACATCTGAACCTTCACATACTAGGGGTACTCTACAAGGTATTTTTTTTTAAATTTTGTTCCTTTACCCTTCATGTTCTCTTTTATGTGGTATAACATTAATGTTTCCATACCATGTTCTTGTTTCATTATTATTATTTATCTATTATATATTTTGATTCTTTTCATGATGGGTGACCCCTATACCCACTGTTTTTATTGTTGTCTAATACCTTGTTCTAAAGCCATTGGGCTGACGAAAATTTATACGGGATTTCTCACTTATTTATTATTTTGAGTTCCATTATGTTCTTATTATTTCTTCATCTCTTCTTACCCAAGTGGCATGAAATCTCCATAAATCATTCATATTGTAGATTTTATGATGCTCATGGAAAATTCAACATCATTTTTTTCTCCTCTCCCACTTATTCAAGGAATGAAAACATTGAACGTGATGTGTCGAATTACCGAGATCGTGGACGATGTGATTGTAATTTTCATTAAATATTTCAAGTATGGTGTTGAAACCAATTTTATGGTTAAAAAAAGTAATAATATATGTATTATTTCTCATCCATGGTTTCTGAATTCGTTTTTTTACTCATGGTTTTAATTTACAAGACAAGATGATGTTGTTAGTATCAAAGAACCACTAAAATTATCTAAAAGAAAATCAATAATGATTAAAAATATGAATCATCCTCATAAAAAGCATCAAATTGATAAATGTTAAAAATTATGGTACTGGAAGTATGTAAATACCTTTCCATTCCATTTATGGAGTTTCACTTCCAATCAACAAGATCATATATCATGAACCAATCTTGAAAATCATTTAAAGAAATCAACCTAAACAATGCAACGAAAATAATAATAACAATTAATGTGTGAAATGACGTTATGAAATGATCAGAAAATATTATATAAACATGAAAATGTTTCTATAAAATATTAATAAAAATCTTTGAACCATTATACATGAGTTTTAATAAATATGTAAGTATGAAAAACCAGAGGTAAGGGAACTGTTAACTAGATTTCCATTCTTTGGGTTAACATCATACATTATTATTTATGTGGAATTAAAATTATTTGTGTGATGTTTTTTATATTATATTTAATTATGTGTAATTATAATGTGTATAAATATTCCATCAACTCTATTATGTCTCTCTTCAATTATATGATTTATGTAAGGGGTTTTTCAATTAAAATTATTTTTTTAAAAATTTGGTTTTGAAAAATTCCAAAGAAATGTTTTAATAAAATTATTCAAGTTGTATGATTATGTTTTAGTTCTTAGGAATTGATTATGATGAAGTGTGGGACCTATATTTCCCTTTAATTCATTGGTTATGTGTTTGTTGGAGGTTAGCCGTAGGGTTACTACATGTGTTACTATGATGGACACAAAAATTTTAAGGTAGTAGTGAGGGTTATAATATTATGTAAGTAATACCCCAATAAACCTTTATGGTTCTAATTTATTTTATATATAATATGGAAATATAATATTTCACAAAGAAATTATATATATATAGGTGATAAGTATGTCTTTTGAAAATGATTTCATAAGGCTAATGAGTTCTTCGCTTCTTTTTATAACCCTTAGTTTTTATGCTCATCCCATGTTTTAAATGATTTTCACAGGTTAATGGATGTGTATGAAAAATATGGAATCCATGTTAAATGATGAAGAATTGTCAAGTAGACAGGATTTATGTTTTAATGTTTTATAATTTGAAAAAAATGGAAACTGTTTTTATAGTATCCACTCTATAACAAAGTGTAAGGTTATGAATGTATTATGTCCCAATTTTCTAAAGCTCTAAACATGAAAAAATCCTCAACGTTAAAGGAGTAATTTTCTTGAATTAATTCAATATTATGTATGTAATATGGTTTTGTCCTTATAATTTTGACTAAAAACATCATCTTATTCTTCTCTTGTTTCAAATAGTACATCATATCATTCTAATAATTCTACATCCACTGTTCCCGCACCAATAAACAACAATCGCAAAACTTATCTTCAAACAATCTTCGTCCACAAACTCTTTCTTGTATCATGTCTTACATAAGACCTTGAGATCTTTTGATATTGATAGATATCAATTTAACATTAAATGTAATGTAATATAACATCCAATACATATATAACCTTTTATATTTCTAACCAAAACTCATTATGATTGGCAGCTCTTGGTTACCTTCTTTCCTTCATAATGATTGTATCACATGATTCCCATAAAACATATGATTTATGAGAACAACATAATCAAAAATTAATCATCATATTTAACATTGGATCCATTAATACTCTAATAAATCTTCTCAAACAAATTTAAACATTCATTTCAGATCCAAGGTGTGTGTTATGAACAAGTTTACTTGAAAAACAGATCTAGAATAGAAAATAAAGTCAACAGATATTTCTTATAAAAATAAGGCCCACCATCTGATTATGATTCATTCTTATATTTCTATAATTAGATAACCAAATAATACAAAGCGGTGTTTTTTCATTTTGTTGAAAAAAATACAAAATAAATCATACCAAACCATTTTTAGTAAAAAAAACATTCATCCAACTTGGTCACAATGGTATCCTTCTCAAGATGATGACATGGTTGTGTTTCCTCTCCTTCATCTAGCCAACATATGGGTGAAAAATATGACCAACCAAACAAGGGATAATATAGATCCATCTAACTCATCATTAGAATTCTATTACTGCAGCCTAACTCGATGGGAGGGGTATGCTTCTCCCAATAACTGTTAAAATCATAGGCGCATGACCAGATAAATTCCTCTAAAACATGTATTTTATGTAATTATAATCCATCAGTATGAGGATGAAGAGTTGTTATTAGAAGCATTGGGTGACCACAGCTATCTATATCCCCTTCCAAAACCTCAATGTGAAATGAGAGTCTCTATCTAAAATGATAGTATGATTGACCCCTTGTAGATATATGATGTCTCAGACATACAGTCTTCCTACATTAGGAACTGGGAAACTCTCCCAAAAAGGAATTAGTTGGGAATCATTAGTCATTTGATCTATGACTACCAAAATCACATCGTTACCTAGAGGTGATATTGGTAATATGACTACAAAATCCATCGTAATATCCTTCTATTTAATTTTTAGTGTTTAGAAAATGTATAATAAGAATATAGGCCATTGGATCCCCACTATGACCTCCAAATAATAATAACTCCTTGCGATAAAACCTGAAATCTTATGATTCATCCACAAATAATGGTTGTGCATATCATGAAACATCATAGATATTCCAAGATGAGTTTCCCATTGAGATGCATTAGAATGTCTCTTCAGATTCCCTCACATATACATAGGAATCCATATAATCCCATGTATACATATGATTTTGTCTCCATCAAAAAAATAATCTAGTGGTGGGTCCTCACTAGAAATACTCTCCCATATAACCAACACCTGCAGGTCTTGAAAGTATCTTCTATTCACCCTAACTAGAAGTGATGAGGTTTTTTCCATGTCTATAAGATGTAACTTCTTGTGAAACTCATCAAACTGCAGATCTATCTCAGAAAAGAGCATCATCAATGTCCATTCATCACTAGCTTCATTCATGGACAAATGTATGAGTTTTCTAGATTATTGTATCAACTATTGAATTTCCATATCCAAACATGTAAGAAATCTCAAAATCTAAGAATGAATATATTTGAATCGTAAATTCATTTTGAAATTCAATTCTAACCACATAAATATATATTTGTTTCTATTTTGGTCTGTATATACAAACAATTTCCCTCCCATCTGAAAGTGTCTCCAACAACGTAAGGCATGGACAAAAACTATTATATTGAGGTCATGCATCTAGTAGTTTCACTTGTGAGGTCTCAACTAGAGAGACACATTCCTAATGAATATTTCCTTCTATATCAACGTTGTACCTTTCCCAATTCTTGATGCAACATAGAAAATAGTATAGCCTCTTCCAAGCACTGGAAGAATCAGAATAATTTCCGAATTAATCATTACCTCCATCACATGAAAGGTTTTCTCACATGCTTTCGACTTCAAAAACTTCACAAACATCATTGAATTAATTTTAATAGGTGAAGAAAGGAAAGAGAAGTAATATATGGAATTCCATTAATATACTTCCATCCCTGAGAAACTCAGTATATCAAACACATTCATGAGATACTACAAGGAAACCACAACACACACCATCTCTTGGTCAACAGATACTCATGATTTCATGATAGTGTGATGCAAGAAGTTAATTATGTCAATCTATAATTCGATCATATCAGTCTTATCATAAATATTCAACTCTCTCAGTGTATTCAAAACAATCACAATATTTTTATCATGGTTTCTATGAGTATGATAATATAAAAGGATTCCATCCATGAAACCCACTAAAAAGAAATCAATATTTTAATTTTAAGAACATATTGATCTAATACATGATAATTGTGGTTAGATTCATAATACTGAATGAATAAAATACTCATAAGGACCTTATATACTATTAAAATATTTACAAGGTAAGTACGAAAGCCTGAAATGCTCCGGATGACAGTCGGACCATAGTGGATCTTCAAAAATACAATATTTCATCAAAACTCATTGAAAAGATCATCTACTCAATGAAATGGACACCGTTTCATAATCATATTATGGTTGAACCATTGGTAATTCATGCATAGATGAAGGGTCACATCCGCATTCTTGGTGAAAAGTATAGGTGAAACCTGATATTATGTGATGGGATATATAACACCATTAGACTCAAGTTCTTCCAACAATGTTTTAAACACCAATACCTCAGCAGGTTCAATCCTTTATTGAAGAATGGGGACTGCTACTTCTCCTTGGATAAACTGAATTGTATGATATATCTCTCTCTCAAGAGGTTATATAGGATAATCATAAGGGAATACATCCCTGGAATGATCTACAACTAGTGGAAAATTAATTAGATGTATTCTATTATCCTCCATGAAGAGTATAGAAATCTAAGATGTCACTCCAACTATAATATGATTTTATGATCTAGTTCTACTGGCCTTGAAATTATAGTCACCCATATGGAGATAACTACTACAATATAGTGATGTAATTGACACCCAGTGGTGATAGCATTCCACATAGGTGTGAAAGGAAACCAACTAGTCCATTAATTTAATTAAATAAAATATTATCAAATAAAGTAAAAAGTGGTCCCATAATAAGGGATAACTTCTCATGTTAATGGGATAGTCCCTACATTGTCGTATTCTCGCTTACAGCACTCCCAATTGGGTTTTTATTGTGATGAAAACACTGTAGTACTAAATTTACATATTGAGACATTCTATGGTCAATAAATAGATAATTTTTTTTGGAGAAAACCATATAGAATAAATAATATATAATAGTGGAGGATACATTGATAGTACCTCATCTAATTAATGTTAATTCACTCTAATCCTCTAGTATTGATTGTAAGGAATACAACTTGCCAAATCCACGACCCTGTGTTGTAGTTAGACTACACTTAGTAGGTCCTCTCTACTGTCAATAATAATTAAGAGACTGGATACCATAGCCATGACCCCCACCTCAACATGTCTAATCAGTGAAACTAGAAATGCCTCCCTATTGTGTCATAAATGATCCCTCTCTTAATTGTGGAGATGGTGTAGATCCTCTTCCTTGTTGAGTCAATAAGGTTTTCTTTATGACTTTTCCATTCCTTCTTGTTTTGAAAATCACAAACACCTTATCTTTAAAGAAAATTGCTTTTATAAGGAAAATTGGTTTCTTAAGGAAAATTGCTTTCTTAAAGAAAATTTCTTTTATAAGAAAAATTATCCTTATCATATTTTCATCCATATTTTTCTTAAGTATGAGATTCAGATTCATTTTCTCGGAATCATTAAAACTTTGATATAAAGCATTCTGTTTAGTATTCGTATTCTGGATAAAGAACTATAAGGAAGTCTCATTCCGAATTCCGGATATGATCTCTGACTAAGTTCTATTCCAGGTTCAGGATACGAATTCTAATGAAGAATTCTCATTACGAATTCTAATGAAGAAATCTCATTCCGAATTCCCGTTACGAATTGTAATGAAGAATTCTCATTACGAATTCTAATGAAGAAATCTCATTCTGAATTCTCATTACGAATTCTTGTGATGAATTCTCATTACGAATCCTAATAATGAATTCTCATTACGATTTCTGATGACGAATTCCTATTCCGAATTCATATTCCGAATTCACCTATTAAATAGAATTTGAGTATCTTTGTTTTATACACTCAGAATTAATTCAGACTCCGAAAAATATCTTTGTTAGACTCCGAACATTTATATTTCTTATATTTCTATAATTTTTCTACTCTTTATTATTTTCATTACACTCCGAACCTTCACTCCGAAGTTTTCATTCCGAACTTTTATGTTAGAGTTTAAAACGATGTCGTACATTCTGTTACACTTGTATTGTTATAAAACTATGTCGTCCATTTTGTTATAAACTAATCGTTGTCTAAGTGACATGTGTACAGGTCCCTCCGATCATTAAGGAAAATATGACCGTTAGAGAAGGAGCCGACCTTACCTATAAATAGGAGCTCATTTGAAAAAGCTCGCAACAGATGGATGAACAATTTGGACTTTGTGCATACATGCTGTTGAAGTGATTTCTAGAGAGAGAGAGACTCTTATTAACTCTCAAAGCTTTGTGCGACTCCGAATGTTGGTGATTAAATTCGAGGGCTTCCGGGGATAGGAAGACAAAGGTGTCGACTACCATAAAGTTCGAGGGATTTCTTGCTGAGGAAGACAGAGGTTGCCAACTACCTTGAAGTTGAGGGCTTGCGGGGATAGCAAGACAGAGACACCGATCTTCGTATCGAGGGCTTACCCTGGTGTGGGTATGACAGACTTTCTTGAATGTATAAATCAAGGGACCATTATACAAGGTTGTTGGATACCCTTCTCTTTGGGTTAAAAGACTTATATCTTGTTACTAGTAGTTTTACTACTTGTTTTTATTCCGCTGTATTTTGTAATATAAGGAAAGTATAACTTTCTTATACTTCCTTACTTGTACTCTTATTTGTTTAGATTCTATACGCTTTAAGGTAGAATCTCATATTGTAATCTTTTGTTAAGATTCAACTTCTGGAACCATATATCGGGAACCTACGTTCGGAATCTATCTCCAAGTTTGCTTTTGGAATTAGAGGTGTTGTGAATCTACTAAGATTAACTTTGTTAAACTTAGCCATTTCCTTTGCTTAAGGAAAACATAGTTATTCATAACTAACTTTAACGGTTCTAAAAGAATTTTTAAAGTATACAATTCACCCCCCCCCTCTTGTATATTGAGCATCTCATATTATATTTCAATCCTACAATTGGTATCAGAGGTTGGAAACCTCTTACTCTATACCATTCTTACATTTGGTATCAGAGCAGGTCTCTGAAATACTTATACTCGCGAATATGTTTTTCTTGCTCACTTTTCCATTCCGAAATTTTCTCATTCCGAACTTTGTTATTACGAATCTTTGCTACTAACAAGTTTGTGTGCAAAGTTATTTTTAGTATGGCAGGAATTAATGTTGGATCTATTGATAATATAAATACTACAAGACCACCAATCTTTGATGGTATTGACTATGAATATTAGAGATATCGTATGAAGACATTTGTTATCAATACTAGAGTAGACAATTTTGTTATGCTTACTGGTGATTATAAAATTCCTGACAAGGAAGTAAGATCTTTTGGTAACCAGGAAAAGAAAGAATATCAACTCAACTATAAGGTACACAACACTTTATTATGTTCAATGACCAGAAATATATATAGCCAAATTTCTTCTTGTGAAGTAGCTAATTGTATATGGAAGAAGTTAAAGGTTACACACTTTGGGACTTCTAATGTGATTGAGACTAGAAGAGCTATGCTTAGAGCTGAATATCATGGTTTCAATTTTCCTTATGGAGAACCTATTTGTAAAGTTAAACAAAGATTTATGACTATTGTCAACAGTCTACAATCTATGGGAGAGAAAGGTTTAGATGATGAAGCTCTTGTGGACAAGATAATTGACATTATGCCCAATGAGTGGGAATCCAAGAGAACAGCTATAGATGAGAACAGGAAGGTTACTCAAATTACTCTTGATGAATTATTTGGAACTCTTCTACAACATGAAACAAGAATGAAGAGAGATGCTGACAACATCAAGAAAAAGAATGGAAATGGTACTGTTTCTTTTACTACAACGTCGAATCAGATAAAAGCTAAGACTCCTGAGAGAGTAACAAGATCCAAGTCTAAGAAAGTCATTTTCCAATCCGAATCTAGTGAGAGTGAAGTCTCAGAAAATGAATTAGCCAATCTTGCTCGAAGGATGAACAAGATAGCTGGGCATAGAAAATTTCAATCCAAGTACAAGAAAAAGGATAGGAAAGATAAGAAAGAAGGAGAAGTTACTTGTTATGAATGTAAAAGAGATGGACATATTAGACCAGATTTCCCTATGCTCAAAAAGAAAGAAAGAAAGGAAAGACATTCAGACAGGAACATAAAGAAGTTTTATAAAGCCAAAGCTAAGAAAGTTCTGAAAGCTAATGACACCTGGAGTGCCAGTGGTGGTGACTCTTCAGATGAATCTTCTGATTATGAATCTTCAGGACAGAAGAATCTTTGTCTTATAGCCAGATTGCCTATTGATAATCATTGTTTTATGGCTAAGGTACAAAATGCTGAATCATTGATCAATGTTTCTTTAAATTCTAATGATAGTAAATATTATAACTCTTCTGATGAAGAATCATCTTCTGATGAGGAAAATACTTTACCTACTTATGAAGAAGTCTCTAGGTTGGCTGAACTTCTTGAGATTGAGAATTCCAAACTCAATAAGAAACTTGATAAGGCAAACTCTAGGAATTCTATTCTTACTAAAGAAATATCAGAACTTTCTAAAGATCTCGATAAGAAAAATGCTGATTTTGAATGTATTTCAAAAAATCTTGAGGAAGTAAGTTCTGAGAAGAATAAACTTTCTAAAGAATTAGAAAATGTAATTTCTAAGAAAAATGTTTTCGAGCCTAACTCTAGTTCTAAAACAAATGATTTTGAGGATAAAAATTTGGGTGTAAAACTCAAGTCCGAAATTTTTTCCTTAAAGAAGTGTTTATCAAACTTTACCCATGGTAAGGAAAATTTTGATAAGATGTATTCCCAAATACGACCTTTAAGAAATAAATCCGGATTTGGTTATACCCATGCAAAACCTATTTTCAGTAACAATTATTTTGTTCCTCAAAGTGCCCCATTTTGTACCAAGTGCCAATGTGGTGGTCACTGGGCAAATAATTGTTCCTTAAACAAAACCCAATCTCTAGGATTTCACAAAGCTTACTTTTCTAAGAAGATGTGGGTTCCTAAAATTTTATTGTCTGGAAATCTTGGATCCAAGAAAGTTTGGATTCCGAAAGTCTAATTCTCTTCTTGATTTCAGGATAATAAAGAAAGTACTAGCAACAATACATGGTACATGGATAGCGGATGTTCCCGGCACATGACTGGTAACAAAAGTTTTTTTGAAAAGATTATCAAAATGAAAGGAGGAAAGGTAACTTTCGGAGACAATTCTAAGGGAGAGATTTTTGGTATTGGTAGTATTGTTCTTTTAGGTAAAACCTTGATTTCAAATGTTCTTTTTGTTAAAGGTCTTAAGAACAACCTCATTAGCATAAGTCAATTATGTGATGAAGGTTACCTTGTGAATTTTAGGAATGATAATTGCTTAGTTCACAATTCCAAGGAAGAATTTATTCTCTCGGCCAATAGGCAAGAGAATGTCTACACATTGAACTTAGAAGACCTCAGAAGCAAAGATTTACCTTACCTAAGTGCAATGGAAGATCATTCTTGGTTATGGCATAGAAGACTAGGACACTGTAATATTAGAAACCTATGTAAACTCTCTAAGAAGAAACTTGTTAAGGATCTACCAGAGCTTAGATTTGATTCTTCTAAAGTTTGTGATCCTTGTCAATATGGCAAGCAACATAAATCTAGTTTTAAGTCAATCGGTGAAGTCTCAAAAACTAATGCATTACAGTTGGTGCACATGGATCTTTTTGGTCCAACACAAACTAGAAGTATTGGAGGCAAATACTATGTGTTTGTTCTAGTTGATGATTACACTAGATTTACTTGGGTCTATTTTCTAGAAAAGAAATCGGAAGCTTTTTCTTATTTCAAAAGTTTTAGAGCTCAAGTTAAAAATGAGAAAAACCTTCCATTGAAAACTATTCATAGTGATCATGGAGGAGAATTTCAAAATTCTGATTTTGAATCTTTTTGTAGTAAGAAAGGTATTACTCACAATTTTTCAGCACCTAGAACTCCTCAACAGAATGGTGTTGTTGAAAGAAGAAATAGAATTCTTCATGAGATAACAAGAACCATGTTGAGTGAATATTCTATTGCTAGAAATTTCTGGGCTGAAGCTGTAAGTACTGCTTGTTATACTATAAATCGAGTTTTGATTAGACCTTTTATTAATAAAACTCCTTATGAGTTATGGAATGGTAGAAAACCAAGACTATCCTACTTCAAGGTTTTTGGTTGCAAAGTATTCATTTTGAATACTAAAGATAACTTACATAAATTCGCACCAAAGTCTGATGAAGGAATTTTCTTAGGTTATTCCACAACATCTAAGGCTTATAGAGTTTTTAATAAAAATTCGTGTACTATTAAGGAAACAGTACATGTAAAATTTGATGAGTCAGATCCTTTTGTTTTTAAACCATCTCAACCTACATCTTCAGATGTTTTTTCAAAAACTGATTATCAACCTTTGATAGAAGAACCTTCTGATATGGAAATTGTTCTAGAAGATACTTCTGAAACATTTACCCCAGAAGACTTTCTACCCTATGTTGATGAACAGGTTTTACAAAACCCAAATCAGGTGTTTCTGAAGAATCATCCCAGTGATAGTATCATTGGTGATGTAAATCAACCTATAAGGACTAGAAGTTCCTTAAGAAATGAAGTAGAACATCTTGCATTTCATTCCCAATTAGAACCTAAAAGCACTGATGAAGCTTTAGGTGATGATGATTGGATCAAAGAAATGCATGATGAACTAAATGAATTCGAAAGGAATAAAGTCTGGACCTTGGTTGAAAGACCTAAGGAATCTTCTGTTGTTGGAGTAAAATGGGTTTTCAGAAATAAATGTGATGAAAATGGAGTCATTGTTAGAAATAAAGCTAGACTTGTTGCTAAAGGCTATAATCAGCAAGAAGGAATTGACTATAAAGAAACCTATGCTCCAGTAGCTAGACTTGAATCTATTCGTATTCTACTTTCCTTTTCAGCATTCTTTAATTTCAAACTTTTCCAAATGGATGTAAAATGTGCTTTTCTTAACGGTTATGTTCAATAGGAAGTTTTTGTTGAACAACCTCCTGGCTTTGAAGATACAAAACATCCAGATCATGTTTTTAGACTTACCAAAGCATTGTATGGTCTTAAACAAGCCCCACGTGCATGGTATGATAAACTTACTGGATTTTTTATTCAAAATAACTATGTTAAGGGAAATGCAGATCCAACTCTTTTTATAAAGAAAGATAAGAAAAATGTTTTGATTGTTCAAATTTATGTTGATGACATTATATTTGGTTCAACTCAGCAATCTTTGACTGACTCTTTTGCAAGTCTAATGAAATCCGAGTTTGAAATGAGTATGATGGGTGAGTTAACATTTTTCCTTGGTTTTCAAATTTCTCAAAAACCAGAAGGAACCTACATATCTCAACATAAGTATATTAATGATCTTCTTAAAAAGTATGGTTATGACAACACTAAGATTATAAGTACTCCCATTGGTACCTCAAACTCTTTAGATCTTGATGAAGCTGGGAAACCGGTATATCAAACATCTTTTAGAGGTATGATAGGAAGTCTACTTTACTTAACAGCTAGTCGACCAGACTTAATGTTTTCAGTATGCCTATGTGCAAGATATCAATCCAATCCTAAGGAATCTCACTTAAAGGAAGTAAAAAGAATTTTTCGCTACCTTAAGGGAACCATGTATCTAGGATTATTTTATAATTCTGGAAATGATTTTGTTCTAAAAAGCTTTTCTGATGCTAATTTTGGTGGATGTAGAATGGATAGAAAAAGTACTTCCGGAACTTGTCATTTCTTAGGAGATTCATTAGTTTCTTGGTCCTGCAAGAAGCAGCATTCAGTTGCACTCTCCACTGCTGAAGCTGAATATGTTGCAGCTGGAAGTTGTTGTGCACAAGTGTTGTGGATGCAACACACACTCACAGACTAGGGCCTGAGTTTTACTAAAACTCAAATTTTTGTGTGATAACACAAGTGCCATTGCCCTAAGTAAAAACCCTGCACATCACTCTTGTGCAAAACACATAGATATTAGGCATCACTTTCTTAGGGATCACACACTTAAAGGAGATATTATTCTTCAGTTTATCGGAACGCAAGATCCACTTTCTGATATTTTCACAAAATATTGCCTTCTGATAGATTTGAATATATTAAACAGAAGTTAGGAATGATAATCGTAAGGTAATCTTTTTTAATTAACTTTCTGTTGAAAAAGTCTCCTTACAGTAATGAACTCCTTTTCATAGGGGGAGTACATTTGATTGTTTGGTTAACAATGTTTTTCAAAATTTGTTTCCAAACTTTTCGGAACGAAGATTTCCGGAATGGAACTTCTGTAACTACAATTTTCCAGAATGGATATTTTCGCACAGAATACTTCTGGAATGGAAGTATTCGTATTGAAAATTTCCAGAATGGAAAACTTTCGTACTGGTATTTTCATAACGGAAATTTCGTACTGAATCTTCCATAATAAGTTTTTCATTTTCAGATTTTGTAATATATTTCTCGTACTAAGTTTTTCGTATTGATTTTTTAAGTTTATTTTTCGTATTGAATTTTCCGTAATGAAAGTTTCTTAATGTGTTTTTCGTATTGAGTTTTTCGTACTAAGTTTTTTTTAAATTTTTGCGACATCTTCCATTACGAATAATCCCCTAAGCCAATCCGAAAGGTATGATTTCCTTACTCAAGTTTTCGTATTAATATTTTACTTGCTGGTAGTTTTTTGTATTATGTTTTCGGATTTCATTTTTCTTATTTTTTTTCTCAATAAAAAACCTCAAAAAGATCGGATACAAGTTTTCAACCGTCAGATCTCATCTCAGCTTATTCCAACCGTTAGATCAACCGTGGAAGCTCAACCGTCATCTCATTGCCTATATAAAGGGAACCTAATTACTCGTCCCACATCGATCTCAAAGCTCTCGCGTCCCGAATCTATGTCTCTCTGATTTAAGGCCGTTCCGAACCTCAGTATTCTCCGTTCCGAACTTCCCAGAGAACTTCTAATCCGAATGTCTGCAGAGTTAGCATCTCAAGAAATGTCTTCAACCAAGCCTATTTCTCAGTGGTTAGTTTACAGAGAAATATTAGTTCATCCGGTTTTCTTCAACAACTACGATTCTATCATCTCAAAGAACATTAAGTTGAATGGCTGGGAGGATATTGCGGTATCTAAAACCGGGAACCAAGATGAAGTATTTTCTGATTTACTTTTCGAATTTTATGAATCAGTTTCATTCTTTAAGGAAGATGACAGAGAGAAGTTTTCTTTCAAATCGTATGGCAAGACATATAAACTTTCTTACACCAAGGCTGCTAGAATGGTAGGATTATCTTATGAAGGAGAAGCCGAGTTTATTTCGCACGTGTTTCCAGACTCTATGGGTAGTTTCAACAAGGAAAAGGCCTTATAAACTATAGGATTGGCTGATGACAAGGCTCCGAAGATTGCAAGTCTATCTACAAACATCCGAATTCTGGAGTTATGGGTGAAAGGACTTATCGTACCAAGGAAAGGTGATAAAGATAGCTTAAAGAAGAGTGAGATCTATATCTTAGATTTCATGATAAATCTAAGGAATTTTAACTTGATGAAGCATATTCTTCTTAATATTGAAAATTTGAAGAAGGGGAATCTGAGAGCTTAGATTATTATGTATCCAGCAATCCTCTCCAAGTTGATTGTTCGGTGTTTTGAGTCTTTCAAGGAGGCTTGAAAATCTAAGCCGAGAGTTTGCAAGATCATGCTGCTCAGTGATGTCACTCTTAAAAGAATGAATGTAGCTTTTGACAAGAAGTTTGGAAAGTTTATTGATCTACCTCCTCAAGAAGAAGTGGCTCCGAAAGTTGCTGATCCGGAATCATCTAAGCCAGTAAGGAAGAGAAAGCTGAAAGAAGTGGAAGAACAAGCAGAAAATCCTAAGTCTAAGGAAGTCCACTCTGCACCACCAAAGTCAAAGAAGAAGAAATCATATCCTGATGAGGTTGTTACAAAGTGGAGAGCTGATAAACAGAAAAGGAAAGAAGGGGATCCGCAGTTCGGATTGGACCCTACGGAAGCTAAAGCTTTGTAGGAGAAAACTGCTGATGAGCTCGAGAAACAAGCTAAGGAAAAGAAGCTTAAGAAGAAGATGTCAGAAGTCGAGGCTGTTCAAGCGTTGTTAAAGTTCAATGAAATGGTTTCAGCGACAATTCTAGTTCCGAGATCTTTCTCCCTGGAATCTCTACCTGAGACTCCATGAAGAAATCTAGTTTCTTCGGAACAAGCTGTTGCTACTAATACTGAGGAAGTAGAGCAAGTGGAACAAGTTTAAGAGGCTGCTAAAGGAAGTGGTGAGACAGGAGATGTGCTAAAACAAGTAGATGAGTACAAGGGAACTCCTCCGGAACACTTATCACTCCGGACTTCAGAAGCTGAATCTTCGAAGCTAGTTACTCCTGCAATGGAAGAAGAGAAAGGAGAAGAAGAAGTTGCCTATCATGGAGAAGAAGAACAACTTTTACATGATATTTCTCAGATGAAAAATGTAGAGGATGCTATTAAGGAAGTTGCTGATGAGGAAGATTTTATTGTACAAGTTTCTGATAGTGAGAATAAAACTCCGGAACAGGTTTCAATTCCGAAACAAGATAAGGGGAAACAAATTCTTGCTGATACACCGAGTTCAGAAAAGAGGATGATAAAGGCAGCTGGTAGTTCTTCTAAGAGGAAGTTGGAGCTTATTGAGGAAGAAAATTCTCCGAGCAAGATTTCAGATTCGGAGTCATCTTCGTTGGGGCATGACTTTGTTGTTCAGTCTTTGAAGAAGTTGGTGGGAACCATTCCGACCTTCTCAAGTATTGATTCACGATTCCAGATGCTCCAACATGCGTTGAATCAGAAAACAGACTCCGTATCCATGGTTATGGATAAGTGTGTTGAGATTGAAGCCCAGTTCAAAAATTTCTTTATTGGTTACGAAGCTCATAAAAGATCTTGCAAGAGGATGACAAGCTGGTCTAAGAAGACTGTGGAAGAGATGAGGATTTTCGATGAGTTTCAAGATAATGTTAAGGATGCCTTTGAAACCGAGGACAAGAAGATTAATGAGATCACTGCATCCTTTGAAGAAAAGTTGACAGAGGAAAAGAACATTCGGATTCAGGAAGTGAGAGATCTGAATGGGAAGCTCAATTCCATGTCTCAAAATTGGAAATTTGAAAGAGATCATCGGATCAATTTTGAAGAAAGGATGAAAGCTCAAGAAGAAAAGTTGAAGGCTCAGGAAGAAATAATTGAAGCTCAATCCGCAAGAATAGTGGTCTTAGAGAAGCAAGCCGAAGAAGATCATAAAGACCTCAAGAAGATCAAGACTATTCTAAAGGGCCTCATGTCTAAGGAAAAAGATCCGAAATAACCCAATCCGATCTTTTTGTTGTCATTTTTTGTTGTTGCTGAGATTACAAATTTTAATGAAAATTGTGTCTGTTGTTTCTTTTTGTTGTCATTACTTATATCTCAGGTACTTTTTTAAGTATTCCCATTCCTTCCAATTCTTTTTGAAAATCACAAAGGGGGAGAAGGAAAAGATCCTTAAGAAAAAGAGGAACTCTAATAAGAGTTTATCAAAGGGGGAGAAAGAAAAAAAAATACCCAAGGAAAAAGAACTCTAATAAGAGTTTGTTTAAGGGGGAGTTTTTCTTAAAGAAGAACTTCTTATGAAAGATCACTCCGGAAATATGAATACGATCCTTAGAGTTTCAAAGCCTAAGGGGGAGTTAGTCGTATTCATCTATATCCTTAAATCAAGGGAGATAAGCATTAATATGTTTCTTTCTTCTTAGAATTCTTTTTCGTAAGGATGTTTGTGCTTTCCAAAAAGGGGGAGATTGTTGAGTCAATAAGGTTTTCCTTATGACTTTTCCATTCCTTCTTGTTTTGAAAATCACAAACACCTTATCTTTAAAGAAAATTGCTTTTATAAGGAAAATTGGTTTCTTAAGAAAAATTGCTTTTATAAGGAAAATTGGTTTCTTAAGGAAAATTGCTTTCTTAAGGAAAATTGCTTTTATAAGAAAAATTATCCTTATCATATTTTCATCCATATTTTTCTTAAGTATGAGATTCGGATTCATTTTCTCGGAATCATTAAAACTTTGATATAAAGCATTCTGTTTAGTATTCGGATTCTGGATAAAGAACTATAAGGAAGTCTCATTCTGAATTCCGGATATGATCTCTGACTAAGTTCTATTCCAGGTTCAGGATACGAATTCTAATGAAGAATTCTCATTACGAATTCTAATGAAGAAATCTCATTCCGAATTCTCATTACGAATTCTAATGAAGAATTCTCATTACGAATTCTAATGAAGAAATCTCATTCCGAATTCTCATTACGAATTCTTGTGATGAATTCTCATTACGAATCCTAATAATGAATTATCATTACAATTTCTGATGACGAATTCCTATTCCGAATTCACATTCCAAATTCACCTATTAAACAGAATTTGAGTATCTTTGTTTTATACACTCAGAATTAATTCATACTCCGAAAAATATCTTTGTTAGACTCCGAACTTTTATATTGCTTATATTTCTATAATTTGTCTACTCTTTATTATTTTCATTACACTCTGAACCTTCACTCCAAAGTTTTCATTCCAAACTTTTATGTTAGAGTTTAAAACGATGTCGTACATTCTGTTACACTTGTTTTGTTATAAAACGATGTCATCCATTTTGTTATAAACTAACCGTTGTCTAAGTGACACGTGTACAGGTCCCTCCGATCTTTAAGGAAAATATGACCGTTAGAGAAGGAGCCGACCTTACCTATAAATAGGAGCTCATTTGAAAAAGCTCGCAACGGATGGATGAACATTTTGGAATTTGTGCATACATGCTGTTGAAGTAATTTCTAGAGAGAGAGACTCTTATTAACTCTCAATGCTTTGTGCGACTCCGAATGTTGGTGATTACATTCGAGGGCTTCCGGGGATAGGAAGACAGAGGTGTCGACTACCTTAAAGTTTGAGGGCTTTCTTGCTGAGGAAGACAGAGGTTGCCAACTACCTTGAAGTTGAGGGCTTGCGGGGATAGCAAGACAGAGACACCGATCTTCGTATCGAGGGCTTAACCTTGTGTGGGTAAGATAGACTTGCTTGAAAGTATAAATCAAGGGACCTTTATCCAAGGTTGTTGGATACCCTTCTCTTTGGGTTAAAAGACTTATATCTTGTTACTAGTAGTTTTACTACTTGTTTTTATTCCGCTGTATTTTGTAATATAAGGAAAGTATAACTTTCTTATACTTCCTTACTTGTACTCTGATTTGTTTAGATTCTATACGCTTTAATGTAGAATCTCATATTGTAATCTTTTTTTAAGATTCAACTCCCGGAACCATATATCCGGAACCTACGTTCAGAATCTATCTCCAAGTTTGCTTTTAGAATTAGAGGTGTTGTGAATCTACTAAGTTTAACTTTGTTAAACATAGCCCTTTCCTTTGCTTAAGGAAAACATATTTATTCTTAACTAACATTAACGGTTCCAAAGGAATTTTTAAAGTATACAATTCACCCCCCCTCTTGTATATTGAGCATCTCATATTATATTTCGATCCTACATTCCAATTGAAGTATGTGGGAAGGTGTGATAGAATATATGAATATGACCTATATGGATGAATGAATTACAATCAAGAGGGTATCTATCATAATGAAGCTTCAGATTCCCCTTCTCACTTCATTCATGGAATACAATAGAGTTGATAGTGTAGATACTCTATCCACCACTACATTGATGAGAAACCTCAAGTCTATGAATCATACTACCAGAGGAACTACCGCCATGTTTCAACATAGATCCTCTATGCCAGGTACTATCACATTCTATCATGTTTCCCTCAATTTAAAGTTTCTGATTAACAATATCAAAAAAATACCTATGTGGAAGACATTCACCATTGAGAAGATGGAATACTTGATCCCATCATTGAAACATCATTCTTGCTCTAACTCATCACCAACTTTAATTTGTGTAATGTGATGGAACTGAGTAAATCACCCCAAATAGTCCATGAAAGATATAAAAAACATATCCAGGTTCATGATATCTCTATCATAGTTATCACTTGGCATCTAATGGAAAATGTATTCATATAACGCATTCTTGAAGTCCAGAAAGACCATGCCTGGATGAAGACCAGTCTAAGAAATCACATCCCACTACCGTTGGTAGAATAAAAAGGAATTATGGTGTAGATATTGACCCACCTATCTGGAGGTGACAAATGATGCTTTCTAAATGAAGGATTTGACTCTAACCAAGACTCTGCATCCTGAGGACAACCATCCACTAAGAATATGGAATGACACTGCTTCTAGAACTCATGAGTTAGATCATCCGTAGTAGCTACATGTCATATGTAACTCTGCATAGACTACACCAAATGTTGGAAACTCTCTTGAATCTTAGTGCCAGTTTCTAGTTTCAGTATAATAGGTCATTCCTCATGTGGCACTACTAGAGGGATCACTTGTGTCCTAGGTCCCTCCATCATTAGAGTGTGATTGTCACTAACATCCTAGTGCAATACCAGGGGATGACATGGTTGAGTAACACTACAAATTTCATGCACAAGAATCATAATTAAAAAATAGAAACACTAGATTAATTAGGTAATAAGGATAATGGATCACTACCCCTGGTATTAGCTCAACTATCTACATAGAAGGACATGGTATTGTAACTTTTTGAATTTAATTTTTTGGTGTTCTAGTAGGGGAAGGGAAAAAATAATTTTCATCTTCATATACTAGAAACCATTATATTTTATAAGTAATTATTTACATTTTAATTTTTTACTTTTTCATATACATATAACAAGATTATATTAAGTGGACTATAATTCCCAACTAAAAAAGGCATGTTCACTATGAGACTGAATGAGACAACAATTTAATAATAATTAATTCAAAAAAAATATGAATCATAATTTATTGTGTAATATATGTTATCTTCGATCAGTTAATTACCCATTCCAATTCACAGGGGAATGTACACCTCATCAATTAAAAGTGATAGTCACTCTATTTTATACAAAAAGCATCCTATGTAACTATAGGTATTTAGATTACATGGGTGGAAACAATATATTTTAGATTCCACCATCAACCTATATATGAAAACATTTAGAGTTTGTGTCCTGGTACCGAATGATTTTACATTTTTTACATATATATTTAATGTCTTAAATATTAATTTAACATCTAATTTGATATTGTTCATTTTTTCACCGTGTATTTATTGAAAAAAATGTCCTAGATTATTTTATTAATTCATAAGGTCATAACAGTTCAGTACATTAATGAGATCCTTGATGTGATATGAAAAATTCATAATATAGTTTTGAACATAGATAATATAATATGATGTGAAAATAGTATTTAGACCATCAGTTGTGAGGGCTCATAAGTGGTTATGTATTCTTCTCATGTTGTGCGCAGCTGGTTATCTCTGTGATGGGAGAATATGAGAATAGACCTTCTAATAGGATTTTGACATGTTTTGGTATAATTGGATTTTCCTTTATTGGAGTGTGTGTAATGGTCATTATAATTTAAGATTATCACTAATGTATTTCAGGAATCACGCACGTAGATTTACTAACCAAAACTGTCATGCCATAAGTTTGTAAGATGTATTATATATAGGGTGAATCAATACTGACATTTCATAAATGGACATGTTAAGGAAGAATTTTTAACTTTGATATTTATAGAACCTCATATATCACCACTTTTATTGGAATATAAATGTCAAATTAAATTTCATGAAAACCTTTTAATGATCTGTTTATATTAGATAGACAAAGAAATATGTACCGATAAAATAGGTTGATAACAAAATTTTACCACATTATTGAAGATATATTATGAAAAAAATGTATTATATTACAAATTGAGAATTCGTATGTAGTTTCTGATGTTGTGTCATTATGTTCTTTATATTGGGTACTGTGACCAATTTCTAGATAAAAATATTGGACTTTACAGAATCTCATGTAATGCCAATGAAAAGGAAACCTATAGGGATAGATAATAAGTGTTTCTGTTGAGTTCAATAATATTCTATTTTTTTTAATTATTGGAAAAATTTTATTCTCAGGTATGAATAATAAATTTATTATGGTTATTTTGATCATATAATTTAAAATAATATTTATTCACCATAATGTGAATAGAAATATTTTTATTTATTTCAATGAATATTTTAAAAATATGTATTCACTGTTATGTGAATGAAATAATTAGTTATGAATAAAATATTATCCTTTTGTTCAATATATGAAAGAGGAGTTCAAACAATCCATGACCGTGTCCTACTATAAAAATTAATTTAAAATTTAGTAAAATAATATTGGCACTTGTGAACGTTGGAACATCCTTCAACAAAAGTATAATTATTATTATCATGCATGGAATTTCATAAAGGTAAAAATTGTTATTTAATTTCCATCATTATATTATGTAATATCTTACCAAGAATTTTTAATATATAAATAAACAAGAATGAAAATTATATAGAGAATCCAAAAATTTATAATAGAGAAATCTTGTTCCTAATTAATTCTCTCACAAATCCTTATCATATCTCCAACTCAAGAATAATAAGTGAAAGTGATATTTCATTATGATCAATTAATGAGAAGTCATGAACAAATAACACAATAATTTTGACTCACTACTATAGCATCCATATACTGAGTTGTGTTTCTTGTAGATCATATAAGCACGTATAGATGAACACTAGAGGGGTTATATCTATGGTTCCATATAGTGTAATAAAGGTAATAAAAAAGGATCTTTTCATATGCTAAATATTCACCAATGAATAAAATTCAAAATCCCATGAATTTATTTTTTCAAATATTAATTAAATTATATATATTTTTTATATGAAATATCATCACACATGGTTTTGGGAAATTATTATTAAATGAAAATTTTAAAATATTTCCTACCACCACACAAATCCACTTCACCTAGAACATATATTTTTTATTAGAGTGGTATTGTGTATATTTATAGTCAATTATTTTATTGTTTATCTATGCACAATTTTTTTTATATTTTCATGTAATGTAATTCGTTCATTAATCTTATAGGAATTAATATGTTTTGGACACTCTAATGATTTTTATTTAATGTTGCATTTTATTAATGATTTATGAATAGATGAAGACTAACCAGAGATTCCATTAGTATGTTCCAAATCATTTGCTGGTAAAACGAGGTTACATGATATATATCTAGAGCACACACTATTTTACCATTCACATTGTTCCTACATGGGTCATGTAGTTAATTACATTTGGTGCAGTAATCATACATCGCATATTGACTGATCCGTCCTGGCACTAAAAAATTTGATATATGTTGTGTAGATGGCCTATACACACCATGTTTTCTGACCGAGATGATATTACAAATATCCATGTATATGAATCAGATATATGACAATCGAGGTAAATGACATGTTGTTGGACTGTACACACCGTGTATTCTCCAATTAAACAAAAAAAAAGTACGATAAATTTAAAATTCAATCATTTAAAACATATTTTATTTATTGAAAAACAAATGTTTATTAGAAAATTTAATAATGGATTCTTTAATCTCGACGATGGTTTACGCAATCTTCAGTTGTCATCGTCAGAGTTCACAGCTACCATAGTGCTTCCAAACTTCAAATTGAATGATCTATTTAGTCAAACGCATCCATCGATGGACTTTTTCGAAAAGCTTGTCTTCAATTCCTTTAATTTATAGGAATGGGAGATTGTCGGTTAAGATGATAGGTTACATATTATGATTTATTATTCATCAAAGAAAGATCTCCATTGCGCCTAGTTTGGTTCATCCCACCACATTGATGGATACCAGTTCTTATTGTTTTGGTCGTCCTTTGATTTTTATATATATTGAGATGCTCCTACTGCTGCGGTCTAGGTAAGATTCGCTGATTTTTCTCTTCCATTTCAAAATCCCACTATCAAGAAGATGCTGGGTAACCTCATTGGTAGATACCTCTTATCAGACATTCGTACATACTCCATTTTCCATCTTGTGAGCTGGTGGTTCTCGGTTGAATTAGATATTCCGAAGTTATCTTATGTGTATATTTGAGTCTCAATTGGTGAGGAATATTGGTGCATGAAATGGGTGGTGTATGAAAACTGGTTGGATTTTTTCTCGATCTACAATAGGCTAGGTCACATTTTAGTCTATTATTGCTGAGGTGTTCAAAATTCTGATCAAAATGCGGTTAGAGTAAACAACAAGGCTACAAATGTTCATTTTGACAATGGAAAGGCATGTCAATGGGATTTGTTGTAGTAATGTCACGTCCGGGATTCTAATGATAACAGTGGGTGGTCTGGGATGGACGTACACCAGAAGTCGGGGCACATGGGGGAAACTAGTTGGATAGGAACTTGCAGGTGGCCAATGTGCCTTTGGAAGCCATCTTGGGTGCCTCGTTGGGAAAAAATTAATTGGTACCTATGCTTAATCCAATGGCCTCTTAGGTTTTCAACCAGTGAAGGAATGACTAGATGGTCCTGCCAGGTTGAGGCAAGAGTTGGCATGCAACTCCTATTACAATGGGTGGGTTCCATTTTGAAATTATGGGGATGAATGATGTCTCAAAACACATGAGAGCTCAAAACCAGAAGGAGGGGGTATCTACAATATTGTAATGGGGGGTACGATGAGGTTTATGTGTTCATGCCTCCTTGCGATGAGGTGTTGTATTCGGGTGGTCCAGATAATGGAATGTAGGGGACTGTTAGGGGTGTGCTACCTCAAGCAAAATAGGTGGGATGAGGAGGTTCTAGTTTGATGGCATGGAATTCAATCTATTTGGGTAATAGTTTTGAGGGCCTAGAAGATTATGTTGTGGACCGTGATCCTAATAAACTATTGGATTATATGGATGGCCATATGATTAAACCTATTGGGGAAGCTACTATCAATTCAGACGGTGATAACAGAAGCCTGAGGAGACATAAAAGTAATTGGAGGAGGAGAAGTAGTATGGATTACTACTCACTGCCACTCCCATTATAGACTCAATCTCCCAAAAAGATGAATGTAAAGATGACCTAATTAGATGGAGTGGGTATCTAGAAACTAGACATTGTGTTGATGTCTGAAGAAGAGGTGGTGGAACAGGAATCACTTCTTAAAGTGACCGAAGAGGAGGCAGAAAAAATGACGTGGAGGTCCATCATTTTAACTATGAATAAGGAATGATACTCTTAAATCAATAAATAGTATATAATACAACATGGGGATTCAATAAAGAGAGAATCATCCTTGAGGAGAACATCTGGTACTTAGATCAGATGGCTTCTAAATATTAATATTTGTTAGCTAGTGATCAATGAAACCTGGTTAATTCTATCCCATGGAAACCATTTAGGGAATTGAAATCTTGTAATCTCAAACTACTTTTCAATATCTATGTGTAATATAGTGTATGTGTTTATTAGATTGTGATGTACGCTGGATTGGGTGGGTTTCTCTTGTTTTCTTTTTCTTCATTTGATGTGACTACTCATTGGTTTTCACCATCACCCTACAAGGGTCTTCTTCATATGGGGTTCAGAGAGTTTTTCCTACACCGGTTCATGGAATTTGGAATTGGTCATATGAGAGGATATTGATATGCCATTGGTTCTGTGCATGTGCATTTTTTCACGGGGCAGTCAGTTGGGTGGTTATTTATTGATGATGGTTGGTCACTATGATATTGTTGCTGTGGAGGATCAGACCCTACAGTTTTTCATGGGTTTTTATTTTGTTTTATCCATTGTAATTATGGTCATTGTTTTATACCTTTTTCCAAAAATGTTTTCTGATAATAAAAATTTAATTTTCGGTCAGTCATGAGCTTTAATGAACATGAAAAAGACATGTGTATTGATATGATGTTTTAATTTATTTTATTTATAGTGTTTGAAATTATTTATTATTAAATTAATAATTGTGGCCTTTATGTTATCCATTCCTTAATTATTATGTAGCATATATGTGTCCAGCGATATTTATGTAATTCCCTTCAAACCAAACATTTTGTTCACCTCAACTACATGTGTGTGATAAATACATGTAAATAAATGAGTATCCCAAGCCATGTGAAGGTGGTTCAATATGGTTGAATTATGATTCCTGCATATGTGATATATAGGTGGATAAGTGAAATTCATTGACTCATTTCAAGAGTGGAAGAAAGAGTTATTTCAGATTGGGCATAATTTTATATATTTAATTACCATTAAATCAACCATTAATGAATGATCGTGAATCTATCATATAAATAATTTGTTATATCTGTCTAATAAATGATTTATTTTATGGACTCAAGGTGGCAGTCACATAAATAAATGAATTAATGTTCAATGACGTAATTGAATTTTTTTGGCTAAATGTTTTATCTATCATGGTTAATTAATTTGGTAAATTTCAATTGATATTAACACGACATGAAAATAAATAAAAAAGTTCACATTTATTCCTAATAAATTAAATAAATTAATTATGACATAACTTTTTAACTAATATTTTTAATTTATTAATTTATATTCACTGATATTTAACAACACTTATAGAGGATTAAATATGATAGAATTTATCAAAAATTAATTAATATCCATCAACCCAATATTAAGTCTTTAGGGTTGGTTTCCTGAGAACCAACTGTTTTGTACTTTGATAACATGAATGTACTCTTATTATATATTGTTCATTATTCTACATGCCTATAATATAATAATGTCCTGGAATATTTGTTGCGTTAAAAACGTCATGGAATATCCCCACTATGATGAGAACCATGAAATTCTATAACAACATTCTTAAATAAAGTTCTATGGTTTGATGACATAGTATAATTGGACACATAATATACAGAACGTCATGTGCGAGTACTCGTAAGAAGATGAGACTCTCTCTCATGGTGTACGCACTTGGTAATCTCCATTATGGGAGATTATGAGAGCAGACCTTCCAGTATAAATTCCGCATGTCTTGGTGTCATCGGATGTTTCTATCTATGATCATGTGTAATGGTCCTTAGACTGGAAGATTATCATTAACTCATGTCATGACTCGTGCACTTAGATTTGCCGACAAAAATCGTCATAAAGATAGTTGGTGGGAATTAGGGTATGTTGGGTGCGTCACAAATGATTGGTTGTTAATGGATTGGTCGAGGAAGGATTTGTCCCTTCCATATTTATGAATGTAAATATCTCATGCCCTTTGATTGAAATAGAACTGTCGAACAAATTACATGGTCATGGTGTTGAGAAGAGTTTATTTCTGGAATTCAAAGAATGATAGATCAAACATATATGTTTATGAAAGTACCATGAAACATGCTTGATGAGATATTGAGACCAAGAGATGAAATTACTTAGTAATCATTCATAAGATATGACAATTCAATGCAGCGTCAACTTCTTTCTCATGATTTCCCTGACCCGTTTCTTGACAGTAATCATGGACTTTATGCAAGCCCTCCTAATGCCAATGAGAAAGAGGCCTAGATGGTCACACACTATGTGTATCCATGTATCTCAAGTAGAATAAAATTATTCTCATGAGTGGTTTAATAATTATTCATGTAAGCCTAAATCGTTTTAATGATGGAGGAAGAAGGAAATGAAAAACAAGATATACACACCCAGTATTAATTATTACACACCATGTAGTTTATCATGGAAAACAAGTACATGTTTTGTAGTTTTCATTTTATAAAGGAAATGAAAAACAAGTACACACCATGTAATAATGATTACACGTCGGGTAGTTTTATAGAAAAAAGTACACATCGTGTATTAATGATTACACACTGTGTAGTTTTCTAGTCGAGATTTTGAGGATATAATATTGTTTTATTAAATTATATTTATTATAATCAGTGTGGGAACATGTCAAGGAATTAATTATTCAACATGGGGGGTTTTCAATAAGATTCAATGAAATAAATAAAATGTGTAACGTGATTATTTATGGTCATAACTCTACATCCACAAACCTGATTATAAATATTATCACAACAAAAACTCTTTTCCTACAAAAGAATCATTGTGAAAAACAATTCTAGAGAATTCTATCAAGAATGAAAGAACTCCTTCCTCCATGAACTCTCTCAAGACCAAGAGAGATCCTCTTCCATCGGATCACGAAGATCTAAGGTGGACAACGCAAGAAAATGATTCTCCACGCTAGAACCGGGAAACTTCTTTGGTGATGTACAGAGATATGAGGTGCACGTGTGGATCATGCTAGAGGAATTCTACACATGGTTTCTACGACGCAAAGACGAATCACATCGAAAAATTATCAACAATATCAACGAAGAAACAAAACCCTAAAAGGTACTTCTTGTCAATTAATTAAATTAATTATAACCAAAACGTGACGATCTAATTTTGTGGTTCCCTGACCTTTCTTCTTCTTTTTCTATTTCTGTGAATCGATCTGTGGAGACTAGCATTTATCGTCCTATTGATCCCGGATTGAACAATGTTAATGACAAAAGGCCATGTGGGAACATCCACCAATGAGAAATCCATGCCAATATTTTTAGATTAGGGAATCCACTCACAAAATTAGGATCTACAAGATCATAGTTGGAAAATACATTCTAACCTAAATACATTCAAGTAGCTTGACCAAACTAGTCTAGGGTTATGAAATGGGAAATGAAGATCCTTTCCATTACAAATGATAACGAATCTAGACATTCCAAGTTCAATTGTGAGAGCTATTAGGACCTAATAAAATAGTGTGAGGATTAACAAAATATGTTAATTTATTATTTCTCAAATATTTTTTAATGAATAAATGTACTAATAAAATACTCCTCTAATTGAATAATAAAATTAAAATCTCATCATCTACATTATCCCTATGATAAATTTAAGATAAAGATAAAATCCTATAAGGAGGTAACTTTTAGGAATGGTACAAACACCTTCAGGGTGTTCTATGACATGAATGGAAATATTAAATGCCAAAATCTTCAATTCATGATCCGTCCTATTATGGATGTGAGTGATGAAGAGTTACATGTGTAAGAAAAACAATTGAGTGGTGTGGTCTATATACAATGTTTTATACATTCATCAATTTTTAGTGAAATCATGATGTATCATGAAAATATGGATTTGAATTCCATTCTCGAGGACCTAGATTGTCATTAGATGGAGAGATAATGATATGAACGATTTATGATTTCCAAAGAACACATTAAAAGAAATCATGGAGAGGGTTCCCCAAATGGACCTCATGTAGACAATATCATTGGCTACATTGATTACATTGAGTACTAATGGTTTTAACTCCCTGAGAAACATGTCACTAATATAATTCTAACATCAATAACTCAAAGATTCCCACAGATAATTTTGAATATTAATATAGAAAACATTGAGAAATATGTACCATATATTCTCAATTTTATTCTCAATTTAGATAAAGATATGATGAGTTAAAATCCTTCAATATATATGGTAATGAAATAGAAACGAGAATTGAATATCATTAAGACCAAATAATCTTCATTCCCCTCTAAGAAGAGGAAGATTAAGGGGAATGAAATGGAATTGGATTTGATCAATTTTTTACAAGGAAGGAAGTTTAAGTTGAATATTAACTGCACCTAGACCCAAAAATAAAAGGGGAATCTTCTAGTACATTTTTTATTGGCTGAAACTTATCTGTTTCTAAAAAATGATAAATAGATATAACATGTGGTGCTAACATGAGCATTCAAATACCTTACCAAATTATGTTCATAATGATTGACTATGTGGAGGTCTATCTATGAGTATACAATAGAGATAAACATGCATATCGTGCAATAGGTGACTACTACCTCACCTTGAGAACTATAATGATCTTGGTTTTGTGAGGTTATTATTATGATCCATCGGTTACCAAAAACATTATTTGTAAATAATAATTTGATACAAAATGAATTATATTCAAATTTTGGTGTAAATGTTGCTTATTTAACAATTATAGAATATTTTTGTTATTGGACATAATAATATAATGGAATTTATTTGTTAGATTAAACAATCCATGTAATAAAAATCAATAATGATGTATCTTCTGATGATACATGCCACAAAAACATCGGGTATCATTAGCTAGGTGATTTCAATAGAAATCTCTTGACAAAATCACATTAAGATGGATATTTAGATTCTATTGAATGAAAACCTCTTCGTGTATGTCACATATGATTACAAGAAGAAAAATGAAAAATACCCATTTAGTGTAAAAGGTAAAATATCTAAATAGATTATATATTTAGTTTATACCAATATGTGTGAACAATATCATATTGATGAGGGGGCGGGGGGTACTTATACTTTATTCCATAAAATTATGAATTTAGTAAATGTAGATATGTTTTCATAATGACGTATAACTGAGATTCTTCGATCAAATTCAAGGAAAAGATGAATGAAGTTGAGAACCATCTTGGTAAGAAGATTATAAAAATCCACTCTATCCCTGGTAGAGAATATCTTTATCAAGCCATCACATATAACCTATGGGATGTTGGAATCATATCCCAACTGAATCATACATAAATGCATTATTGAAACATTGTAAGTGAAATGTGGAACCACACCTTGTTAGACATGGTGAGATCAATGATGAGTCATGTGAGTCTTCAATTACCATTTTGGAGATATGCATTATAAATTGAAACACATGTGTTAATCCTGGTACTAACTAGATCAATAAATAATTTTCTATATGAGTATTAAAGTGGAAGAAAAAAAATGTTGTTGAATTTAATTTTCCGACGAAGAGAAATATTTTTAAGGACTCTTTTGGTATCATACTTTTACCTCGAGTAACAATTTGTACCTTTATAGGATAACGTAAGGAAACAATGGGATATTAACTATACGAACAATCCAAAAATATTATTATATATGTAAGACACACCATATTTGTTTATAGTGAGATCATATCTCAATTATATAGTCTATTCAAAATTGAATTTAATGTAGCTGATGTTTATTACTCACATGAGTTTTCACAAGTATAGATTCTACAATGCCTCGTAGAAGAAGAAACCATTCCAAAGACACAAGTATTGTGTATGAGTACAAGATATGTTGTAGAACCATAATGTTATTGTTTTCCAGTGACCAAGTATTCTGACACATTATTAGATGATAATAATGATCCATTATTTTATATGTAAGTAGTATGTGGAGCAATAATATCCAAGTGGTATAAATCAAATAATTCTAAAATGGATTCCATGTACCAAAAACAAGTCTTGATATTGGTAGAATCTCTTGTAGATATAATGTGAATTGGCTTAAAATTTTTATTCCAAATAGAACTAGACATAGAATGACATGTCAAGAACTATATGGTTTGACTGGTTGCAAAATGGACAGATCATCGTTTAGGAATTGATTATGATGAATCCTTTTCAGCAGTTGTAATTTTAAAATCTATCAGAAATATATATTAAATTGCATCTTACTATGAAAATGAGATGTGGTAAATAGATTTCTAGACAACCATACATAATGGGAGCCTATATAAATATTTCTATATGAAATGACATGAAGGGTTTATGACTCAAAAGGAAGACAATAATATAAGTAAATTGAAAAAAAATCCATTTATGGATTAATAAACGAATCTTAGACTAGGGACATTCTTCTTGATGATTCCATAACGGGGTTTGGTTAAATAAAGAATGAGTGTGAGACTTGAGTCAACAAATGATTTAGTGGGAGTGTAGTCATTTTATTTATAGTATGTGTTGATGACATATTAACCATTTTTAATTAAATACAAGTCTTACAGTCTGTAATGGAATAGTTGAATAAATGAATATCTATAAAGGACATAGGAACATAAACATATATTATTGGGATCAAGATCCATCATGATGGTCTAAGAGAATGCTCGACCAATTTCAAGGTAAATTAAATGAAAAGATACTGATGAGATTTAGTATAGAACAGTCCATGAGGGGAATTTTCCCAGTCTCACCTGAAAATCATCTTTCAAAGAAAATGCTTCCTCAGGAACATGAAGAATGAAAAAAAAATGTAAGGATTCCATACATGTCAGTGATTAAATAAAAAATGTATGATATTCCATGTAAAAAGATACATATTTCCTATGGATTGATTATGGTAGGTAAATATCAATCCAATCTAAGAGACCATTAAAGTGATAGAAGTCAAGAATATTATTATTTAATTATTGAAAAACTATTTATCTGTTCCGGGTTTGTGGTGGAGATGAAGAACTAGTCATCATTGTATTTGTATATGATAGTTTGCAATCTGATCAAGATGAAATTAGGATACAAGAGGCATACATCTTCACGTTTAATGGAGGTATTGTGAGCTGGAATAGATTAAAGAAGGATGTGGTTTCAGATTCTACATTATATTTTGGGTTCATTTTGAATTACGAGGTGGATAAGTAATAATTTTGATTTTGAGACATCATATAAGAGCATTTCATAGTACCTAGTAGCAATGATCCTATCACACACTATTGTGAAAACTCTTAGCGGTGGATCTCACTAAACATCGAAGGTCACATTAACCAAAGAATAACATAATTTGGATGTATCATATAATGAGGGTTTTTTCATAGATAAGTGAGTTTACAGTGTGAAATATTTTCATGGATAAAAACATGGTGGACCCCTTGACTAATGCAATGACTCTCCAAAAATATGATTGTCATGTGAGGTTAAGCGAAGTGAATATTTTCAGAAGTTCACTCTAGTCCATGTGGGAGTTTGTTATAGTTGGTTACCTAGGTCCAACTAATTGTAAAATGATTACATGTATATTTAATGTATTGAAATATAGTTTAGCCTTTAATTACATATTAGTCATTATTTCCCAATGGATTCAATGTAATAACATTTTAGATTATTTGTAACATTGATAAGGTCTTAGACGTTCCCCACTAATATGAGAACCTCTAAGTTCTATAAATTATTCTTGATATATTTTTATGTATGGAAAACATACTATGATGGGACATATAGTATTTAGACCATCATGTGTGAGCTCTCATAAGCCGATGAGCCTTATTCTCATGAACCTAGAATTTGGTTATCTCTAATAATTGAGATTTTGACATTAGATCTGTCAGTATGTACTCTATATGTTTTGGATTCATTAGACACTTTTATAGGAAATCTAGTGTAATGATCCTTAGATTTTATGATTATTATTTATGTATTTCCTGAATCACAAACTTTGATTTACTGACCATAATTTTTCCACAATATATTAGTGGGATGTATGATATTTTAGGTCCTTCATGATTGAAATTCTATTAATGTATATGTGGCAGACATATTTCTCCATTCCATATTTATGTAAGATAATGTATTAGTAATTTTTTCGGAATAAAACCTTAACATTAAATTTAGTTTCCATGTTGTGCAATGACATATTTATTTTTCAGTGTTAATGAAAGACATATCGAGTAAATAGGATGATTAAATCGTCATGCAACCCACTATATGTGTGATTCTGAAAAGGGGATTGTTTTTTAAAATTAGTGTTTCTATTCATTTTTTATCATTTTGGAATTATGTTCTTTATCTTGGGTGCCCATTCCCATTTCTAGAGATTAATTTTGGAAATTAGGCAAGCCCGCCTAATGCCAATGAGAAATAATCCTAAGGGGTCACACGTTAACTATTCTTTTTATCTAGATTAGATTAAATTTGATATTAGTGAATGCATTAAATATTACTCTCTTGTCCAAAATTTAATTTATTAAACTTATATTAATCATGTAAATTAAAATAATATTTATTAATTAGGAAGTTAGTATAAATTTATTTATTTATTATATTTAATATTTATAAAGTATTTATTCACCAGTATGGGAATGAAATATTTATTTATGGATAATTTTTTTTCGGGTGTTCTATAAAAGTAAGAGGGGATATGCAGGACTATGACAGTTTCTAATGACAAATAGTAATTTATGAGACAGTTAAATAATATATTGTTATGTGAAAGGTTTGGGAAAACCAAAAAATAATAATATTATCATTATTATTATGTGGCAAGACGTTTATTAGATGTAATAAATTTTATTTAGTGGAATAAATCCAATTAAATAAAATGTGAACCTAAATCATAACTCTAAAAAATTTTAAGTTATGTCTATTGCGAAGAGGATAAAAAAATTAAGAATAGAGAATTTTTTCAGACAAAAAATCACTCCCAAATCATGCTTCTCTCTCCCTCTCAAGAATGAGATTAACATAAGATAGTTCTTCAATACGAAATATTGTGCGAGCTTGAATGAAAAAAAACAGACACTCAACTCACCATACTATCACTTAGAAATCGATTGGAGTTTCTTGGAGATCATAGGAGAACATGTGGATCACAGATATAGGGATTATATCCTTGAATCCTCACAACACAATTATGTGAATACAAATGGGTCATTTTGGTTGACCAATATTCACCAATGAAGAATGTTCCTAATACTGGGTACTTATTTCATCAAATATAAAATAAATGAATTATAAATTTGACATTAATGATCCTTACTCTTGTTTTTGTTAATGATTATTAAAATATATTTTAATATTTCATCAAACATTGTAAACATTCACTGAACCCAGAACAAAAAACAATATTTTTAGTAATGTTCTAATTATAAATAAACAATTATATTACCATGAAGGAAATGTTAGAATCAAAGGAATATATAACAACCATGCCTCACTCAAATTTCACATGCAACATAAGAAATACATGAAGTTATGTACACCTATATGGCATATAATATACATGATATGTGAGTTTTATGTGCCTATTATGATGCTTGTAACAATACTCTTTAACATACAAGAAAATGATAAAATATCCATAAATCATTTGAAATACCACAACTCATGTACATCCCTCAATGGTGAAGGTATATTAACAATATGAAAAAATATAGATAAAAATTTATTATTCCTTGGAGACTTGTTATTTATAACGAATGTCGGTTAACTTCTCCCCATATTGGTGCCACTATAATGTGCCCTGATTCCCTATGTCACATGGCCTAATGCACACATTCCCTTATGCTAGAGATTTCCAACCAGCAGCGAGGTCCTACAGTGTGTCTATGGGAATATTATACTCTCATGTCAATGTAGAAAACAATGGAAAATAATAAGTAGGTAAATATTTGAAGCATTTGATAAATGAATAAATCAGAAAAATTATAAGTAAAAGAACATGAAAAATCTAATAATATTCAAAATCTAGAAGTGGAATAACATACGAAATGATAATCTCAGTTCATGTCACTATGAAATATAAAGACAGGAATACATACTTGTGGAAAATAATTTTTTAAAACAGAATAAAAAATATTCAATAACTATCTTACATCTGAAGCATTGGCTCAGCCCTCTACTACCTAGCTCCCATATTAATGCCTGAAATCAAGTCAGGTGTATAGAGTGGGGTTCTTCCCCATATCAATACCTATATATATAATTATCCCAATTACCAATGGTGGCCTTGATATGGTCTGAGATATATCTCAGTTGGCCACCAACAACTGTATCTATACAATATTGACAATAAATATAATCCAAGAAGTGTGTAGGTATATACTAATGTAAATAAATTCCAAAACAAAAATCATATAATATTCAGACATATCTGGTAATTTCACTTAACATGACATGATTTAAATATAATTTCAGTTTATGTAGATAAAGCATTTAAATTGTCGAAAATAATTCAATATACTATAATAATTTTAAAAGATATTCTATGCTGAAACCATGACATCCATAGCCTCATGGGTTATACAACTAATAATACCAACTCATTTAGTATGTAAATAACAACATGGTCTATATGTAATCTAAGGGGGAATTCTCATGTCATTCCACTAAAAAATATTCTAACCGAGTTAAAGGATCTCATCCAAGGTAAACACATGTTACGACTGACTGGACCCAATTGGGTGACTTCATGGTGCCACATTCTAAGGACATCAAACTAAATCCTATTAATGTTCACAATTCATTCAAATACCTCTAAATATAATGAAGGGATTTTATGAAATCATACTAGGAATCTTCTAAATGATAATGTCCTTTTTCGAATGCGGTGTATCCTTTGGAAATTGACTCCATGAATCTGAATGGTGTCCTCTCATTGCTCAAATAATTCTCTTAGGAAATAAAGGATATAAAAATTATGAACACTACAATAAATATAAAAAGATCCATAGTAAATAGTAAATTTACAAATATATGATCATTTAATTTAAGCTAGGTAATACACATTCCTTTTATATGTAATATTGGTTCATTCTAATACCTTTCGTCAATGTGTTAATACTAGTCAAGGAAGTTCAACCATTTATTACACTAATTAAATAATTATTCATTAGGTTCATTACTTTAAAAATCATTATACATGAAAAGTTGGGATAAGTACATGATACAAAATTATTTTAATTTTAGTCATTTTTAGGTTGACTTCATATCGTTTTATTTTCCAAACAATGTAAAATGATACATGAAACTAATAATGTTTAAATAATTCAAGTTCAACATTTATAATTATTATACATCCAATTTAAAAATATATTAATTAATTTATTACACATAACATATCAAGGTCATGTACACGTGCACTTGAACGATGTCACAAATAGAAATTCATGCATCGTCAATGCATATATAAGGAAAACACCCTACATGGGGGAGTCTCTGTTGAGGTGACAACCTCAACGATTGATATGGTCATATGATAAAAGGTTCTAAAAAATGAGTTGAATTATTAAAATAATTCCATATGAATTTAAGTAGAAACACTATGTGATACCTGCATGCACACAACAATGATATTTTATAAAACAATGAGACTTTTCTGGAAGAGTAACAAACTATCTTCCATGTCCATTTGTATTCTCAATGAACCCTGATTTAAGCTCATGTGGGGTCCACATTGGTAGAGGTCATACAAAGAAAGATAAAGTGTTTAGAGAGGGGTAAGGATAAATTAAAGTGTTTTGTCACTTTAAAAACATTTATCAACATTTACAATGTGTGTAAATTAATTTTACACATCATGTAATGCTCATGGTTTACCTTCCATGCAATGTTCAATACTCATTGTAAATTGGAAAGTCCAAGCCAATACATGTCATGTTGTCAGATATACACCATGCATTCCCTATACACATCGTTCACCTAGAATATAGCTAGCCTTCATCCCAAGAAACCATTATTCCAAATCAAAAAGATATGCCTTATGGATATGTTTCTAGGTTTAATCTAGAAGAGAACTAAAACAATGATTTAACCAAAATTGTAAAGGATCTGTACCTGAATAAAAAAAGGTTTTATATTATTTATGTTATATATTTCTTCACATGATCGAAGAATAATTATAATGTTCTATATTTTTGGGCGTTTGTGTTATAATTTTTTTAAGTATTTTCTAATATCGATAAATGTTTTTCTTGAAAGACAGTTAATGAACCAGAATGGGGAAGTTCATATCCAGCAATGATTATTTTGTACTAGGATAGGAGTAGTGAAAGTATCGTCCAATTTCTTACGAATTTACCAAGTAGAGTTTTAGATGTGGCCTAATGTTTCTAGTGGTAATGGAGGATTTTGATAGTTAGATTATGAGAAGATACATACTATCAATCTAATCTATTTTATGAGTGAAATTGGGGCTTCAAATGCTACGTAGTAATAATATAAATAGTTGTAGAACATTTATTTATAATTGGAGGATGATATAGTATCTTACATATAGTATTGAAGCAATGGGATGTGTTTTAAAGAGTTGGCATTTGAATAAGTGATAGAAAATAGAGAATTCATAACATTATTATTCACCTAAGGGTTCAATTTTGGTAGTAGTTCACATTCAGTTTCTATAACTGAATGGAAGAAAGTCCACAAATATTTAATGGAAGAGAAATCAATAGAAACCACTAGTTACTATGGTTCACCACTATAAAGAGAGATATGTATCAATTTTTTGTGAAATGTGAATAATTGTGGGTAGATCTAGAATAGAAAGCGATAATATTTATGCCTATGGGGGGAATTCCCACAGATCACTTATTATTGTAAGTTAGATGAGAGGTATTTTTGGTTTTATTATTTTTATAGTTTGTTAGGATTTCTAGAATCAGGTATCCCATTAAACTCAGTTTCTCTCCTCAATGAAACATCCATCATGTTCACTGATTCAAGGAATTATTTTCAATATAATTATTTCCAACATACACGTATCAACCATAAAATTGAAAAAATAAATAAAACTATGGTGGCTAAAAAATCAATGAACATAACATATTTGAATCAGTTTATGTAGGTTCCTCCATAACTGTATGGTAATCAAAGTATTTGTTTTTCAAAGAAAATGGTAGGAATAATTCATTATAATAATATTATATGAAATGTGTTGAGTATGAAAAATTTAAAAGAATTAGTTTTTATAAATATTTATCCTTTAAATTCATGGGTTTTATGGATAAATTTGCATTGAATTTTATCAAGTATATATTTGAATTTATGTAGTCCTTAAAAGTTGAAATTATATAGCTGGTAAAGGAAGCCATAGAAATGAAAAACATGCTATTTAAAAGCATAATACTATAAAAATACAATCCTATTTGATAGAGCAACAAAAAATTAAAATTAATAAATCAATATTTCAATTAAATGATGTTGAATATTTTAAATGTTAAATTTCCTTTGCAAGATAATGCTATATTAGTGCAGTCTATCCAAGAGTTTTAATGTATTTCATTGAACTCTTATTTATTTTATTTGTTTCAGATTTCTCTTATAAACAAGGAACTATCTAATGGAACAAAAATAATTAAAATAATTACTTTATACAATAAATAGAATTTCCAAATAAATAAATAAATAAATATTTTAAATTTAACTAATATCTTAATATCTAGAAACTTATAATAGTCCATCATCTCTCTATATTATGATATTATAAAATCATGAATGATGAGTAATTCTCCAGCTCTATATCAAATATCCCTTTCAACCAACATATATTTAATACTTTTATTCTCACCAAATATCTTTTAATACCTCTAACCTTGTGGCCATGGAATTTTTTCCACTAGGAAAATTATTTTAGAGTTGAATTGTAAAAAATATTTGTTAATAAAACATTATAAATTAATATAAATAAAATATTAATATCATTACATACCAAAATATCTTCCAATGAATTGTTCATTAATTGTTCTCCATCTTTCTTCCAACATATTTGGTTAAACTGAAATGATTTTGTTGTGATTATAATGTTTTTCCATAAAACTGTTACATTACATAACATTTTTTTCCAATTAGAACATTGTCCTTGTATTATTGAACCATGATCTATGTGTGTTGATTCTAGACCTCTAACAATTTTGTGTCACCTCATTGTCTGGGAAATGATTTAGCTAATCCTGAAAATTAATTTTTATTGTAAAATAACATATATTAATTTATCATCAATGACAATAATTATGGTATAAACACATAGTAGTATATGGGGGATCTACTGACCCTTGAATTGTTGTGTCTAGTGGATGGTGAGTATCCTTTGTAGTAGGAAGGATATCTATAGTAGGATTACTCTACTATGTCAATGATGATATGTGTAATGATGGGGGGAGAAAATCTCATGGATAGCCATGTACATATTAGGTTGGATACATATATGGATAGTTGGTTGGAAATATGGGGGAGTAGTTCCCTGTACAGAGGATGGTGTGAATGGGTAATTATGAAGATGTGAACCTGTGAACTACCATCATATGTGGGTATGGGTGGAAATGGTTATAGATAAGGTGGAATAGAAGGTATGGAGATGGAATAATTAGTGTATGAAAGCATGGTGACCGAATTAAAATGATGGGATGCTAAACATAATTGCCTCTCGATGACTGGAGGAGCATAGTGGTAGGCTGAACTATAGAATTGGTCATATTAGTACCCTCTCCATACTCTCAACCTCTACAGAATAATCTAGTCTTCTCCTTGATGATGTATCCTAAAATAAAATGGATGAAAAAATTAAATTATTTCTATTAAGATAAGTAATATAACATAACATAATACATAAACATAAATTATTCTTAAATTTGTGATTAGAGGATACATTCCTAAATCTCTAACAGGTAGTTCATTTCTATATATTTTCAATATTCTAACAATTTCACAATAAATAAAACTAACCCATAAATATTAAATTACTATTATAAGATAAATAGAAACAATATAAATGATAAATAATAGAATTATAAAATAAAACAAGCATTGGTTATAAGCAGTGATGATATATTATCTTTTCTTATATACTTTAATAAATTTATCAAGTCCCAGTTTTTTAGTATATTATTCGGAATCTTGTTGGACATGTTATTTCAATGTTATGTCATAAAATATATTTATGAGTTTGTTTTGCCCAAAACTATTCATAGAGAAACATTTATTAAATGGGTGTAATTGGAATTCCCATCACAAAATGATGTCCCATGGTCTCTATTAATTTAGGGATGATTTATAATTTTTAATTTTTTTTTATTTTATATTGATTTTAAATGAATTATTTTCAAAAAGATCATTTTTTAGGGTGATGAATGGGATGGATTCCAGGTCTGAATGGTGATTATGCATGGTTTAGAAATTCGTTCACTAGGAAATTTGAAAAAAAAAATCAACATCGAATAGATGTGGAATTTGTGTCTCATAATTTTCTAGAATTTGTGAAGAAAATATAAATGACTATGAATTTTCCAAAATTATGTTTTTTTATTAATTGTCACTATATTATTTTTTGTAAAATTATATTTTCAATCGAAATTTGTTATGATTTATTTGATGTGGTATGTTCTTATTTTAGAGTTTCTTCTTTTGAATTCAAGAATGAAATAATTATTATTCAAAATATAAATGTTAAATTTCATGAATTTTTGTTTTATTGGATTTCATTAAATATAATATAGAGATTTAGAAATGGTGAACTATTTTTAGACAACAAATAATAATTATGAACGAATACAAACTATTTTAATAATTTTCTTTTAATCCAATATAGTAGATTCGATAAATATTTTAGGAAAATTCTTTAATGTTAAAATTTATTTTTAAATCAATTATTATTTTTGTATTAATATACAAGGTATTATCTAATAGAAGTAATTTGATATATTTTTAAAAAATTAATTTCACTGGAAAAAAAAATTTCATATATTATATAAGGTTATTGAAATTTTTTCCATCTATTTTATATTATTGATAATGAAATTATTTATATTCTTATAGTATTCATTATGATTTAATGGAATTTTGGTATTTTATCACATTAAATTGGTTTTTCATAATTATATTATTAATGTTTATATTTTTATTAAATATATTTCTTTTATCTTACTATTTTATAGTACCTTCCTAACCATGTCACAACAGATTATAGAGGAGTTTTTTCAATTGATTCAAATTAAGTTTAATCCCTTATTATAGGGTTCAAATATTTCATCTATTTCATCTACAATGGATTATATTCCTAAAAACATAGATCATACTGTATGACTAATTCATCAGATTCTAAATTTGAATCCCCTTATCATTCATGATAAATAGGGTTTCCATGAACCAGAATGTTGGATATATATAAATATCTTCAATCTTCTCACCATATTAGACTCACTTATTCTCATAACTACCTCAATAATAATTTGAGTTCCATTCTAGATGTAGTTAATGTACTCAATTTTGAGTAATCCACAATAAGAACATTAACAGAAATGTTTTAATCAATTTAACATCAAACTATGCATTCCAAAAAGCATAAGTAAAACAATGAGGTGGAATATTATTTACTCGATAATAGTGCCCAACATAATTTGATAAGTTATATCACTTTTCTAATCTAATAATACATATACTAGAGAAATCTTGGGATTCCATACTTCTATAAATGTGTGTCAAAATAGGCCTCTCTACAAGATTTTTATAATGTTGTCATTTTTTATTCTCTACCTATTTTTGGTTCTGTAATTTTCAGTCCTAGACCATTAATTAAACATATAAATCCCTAGTTATTAGGGAATTATCATTATATTTTATGATAATTAATTATGGTTTTTAACATAATTATATAACCTATAGGGTTCATCAGGGAATAATAGAAATGATTGAAAATAGGGGAGACCACTAATGAATTATCCTTTCCAGTTAATGGATTCAGTGGACTCATTATACATTTTACATATATGCCACTATGGTAATGGACGGTGTAATGATACATGTTTTCATGTATAGGTTATCTGTTTCATCATCAATTATTGTTTCATGATTTTAATGTTAATAATATATTTAATGGAATAAGTGAAGTATCCTGATTTTAAATTTTACCTCCTCCATTAGTATATCAATTTCAACCATTAATGGACCATACATATTGAATGGTCTATGAATTCTAAAAATTTGGTTTCCCTAGGTTTAGTGTTTTAGAGTCTTATATAAACAAGAATTTATGAATAAGTAAGATTGAATGTTGTGAACTTGATCTGTACATTAGTAATAACATATCTGTACGGTACTTTTCTTAAGAAAAATGATTGTTTGGGAAAATAAACAATTCAGTATTTACTTTCAAGGAGTATTCTTTATAGTCTAATATTTGATATTTCAAATTCCTGATTAACCTGTTTTTTAATATTCACATCATATCTCATACAATTTCACAATGTGAAATAGTATTTATTTTTAAATCATGTATGACATTGTAAAAAAAACACATACAATGTTGAAATAATATTTCGTAAATACTTACAAATGTGTGAATGTTGTGTGTTCTCTATGATAATTTTTGGTTCACAATATGTTTTAACAATTGAATCATCCAGGTCATCCAATACAACATATGAATAAATAAAAGTAGTTTCCTCCACTACTTCATTATCATGCATTCCATTATTAATAAATATTTCTAGTAATGACACATCAACAATGAAACAAATTTTTTATTTTAACTTGTTTGTTATATAAAACACCAATCTAGTCTGTGATGCATGAAAATAAGGTTCATCCGTATGGAGCTGATAGTTCATATTAATCACTCTAAATCCATAGTTATCAATATTCATGTCCTTACCTACCTTTTATTAAAAACATTTTCATCTCATCATTGTGACAATATCATGTACAAAATATTCTAATAAAATGATTTTTTGACAACCCCATAATATGATATATATTTTTGATCAAGGTTTATTGATTGTTGTACTCGATTAACATTTTGTTTTGGTTAATATCATGACACCATCATGATGATATGTATTTTATTCACAAGTATGATAAGGAATTAAAATATATTAATGAAAATTCCCTTAAAATCATGTACAATATTGTTTGGACCAATGGAAAATGCTCGTATTTCATCTGATACATCAATCATTGGTAAATTTAAAAACTCTATGATACTAACATTGAATATTAAATTGATTATTTTTTTATGTTATGATAAAAAAAGAAATTCATTTCCTTTAAATTTAACTAAGATGTAAATTATTTTCAATGAAATTCTTAATTTCTATTAATATATTGAGAATGATGATCCATTTTTATAATTTACAAATGTTATGTTTAAGTATGGGATTCTTAAAATGAAATATGATATTAATAAATCAAACAATAAATCAAATTGAAATTTATTATTTTACTTACATGATGTAATAATCAGGCACACCATAGTAGAATAATACTTTATGATGAGACATGTCCAACTCTTCCCTTCTTAAAGTATATAATGAGTATGATCTAGATATAATCCCTATTTGGGGTGGTGGAGGAAATAGAAACTAGATGGGGTCATATTTCTCATCTCCATTTCATATTAGTCGATCAGACGTCGTTGTGATGTTATCCAAGTTTGATGGGATAAAATCCATGCATTCTTATGCTATATTTTCTTTTAAAATTGATCCTCGTGGATGATAATTATTTCTCACTCCTTAATTTAATGTAAACATCATTATTTTTATCAGATATATCCACTAACATGAATCATGACTACCAAATAATGTCTTTGTGCAAAGATCCACAATCAGATTTAAAATGCATTGGAAAACTGACAGTGGTAAATTTTCTGAATGTTGTAAAGTACAATTGGTGTATCAATATTCAATTTCTAAACAAAACCTATGATCTATATTTTGGAATAGGGGACTCAATAAATATTTCAGAACATAATCAAAAAAATTTACATTCTGTGAAATTAAATGTCAAATTAATATGGGAATGAAATCAAGTATCAAGACATAGAAATCAAGGGTTTTATGATATTTTAGTTTCATAACATGTTCAATCAACTTTTTATTAAATGTTACAATAATAAACATGAAGGGATGTGAAAATATTCAAGTCCAGAATAATTTTTTTCTGCAAATATTTTATCAAATAACTAGAAAAAAGGACTTCTCACTTATATTGAGGAATGAACTAAGGATTAGGACTTTCTCTGATACCCTAAACAATAAAATTGTGTGATGTGACTTAAAATCATATTTCTTCCATAAAAATTTAAATAACTAGTATGTAACATATCACAAATACTTTTACACATATGCATTCTATTAGGAAAATGACAAAATAAGTTTTTTGATAAATATTGAAACTCAATGAATATAATTTTCTTTCTCTGATTTCTATTTAAATTTAAATGAACATTATTTATCATTCTAAAATTTGATTGGATTTCATAGGAACATATTTCAAACTATCATGTTTTTTTACAATATTATTATCTAAAATTCATTGATATCTTTCATCTATCATGATTACATTATTGAACTATCTCTGATTTTTCCTGGATCGATGATCCATTGGTAGAAATACCAAATTCTCTATAAAGATTAATGTTTTTTTAAAATCTAATTTCCAGGAAAATGTATTTTTTACACAAGTAGGGCCAAACAATATCCTTTTTTTACTCCAACCAGAAATCATGACATAAGTAGTGATCTCATTTATCATGCACAAAAATGCTCCTTGAATGATAAATTAATCCGTATTAAATGCATCATACACTTGTGAACCAACAATATAGAGCTCCTTTAACTCATATATTAATGGCCAAATGTATATGTCAATATCGATTCCAGGATCACTTGATCTAGATATCTTTAAACTCATGGTAGTAAATTCCATCTTTATACACATACAATAAAAGAATTTATAATTATTAATTAAAATTAACCATGAACTAAGATCATTATAAATTTTGAAACTTGGGTTGAAACCATCACATGATAATCCCAATATAACATTTTCATGGGTAATATGAAATACTCGGATTAAACCTTCAAAATTTCCTCAAAGATAACTCATTTGTAGGGTACACTAATTTGTAATTATTCTTATTCCATTCCTCTTAATTCTATCTCATATTTCTTTTCATTTATTCTTCAATAAAAATATTTGATGCCCGAGAAATCAAGGGATGTGCCACATGGATTTCTATGGTATTTCGGATTGTGTTTTGTATTTATTATTCTTCAAAAATGATGTACCACACAATTTTCAATAACTGAACTCTTCATTTTCCTTCTTTAATAGAAAACTATATTTTTGGGATATAATGTATCTTGGTAGGTGAAAATCCAATATTTTCAACCAACTTTAATATAATCTAATAATTTTACAAAATTCATTCATCATCCAGTAGTTAATCCTTAATAAAATAAATACATAATAAACTGAAATATTACAAAATCCATACATTGTGTTACCATGATATAATTTTATTAAAAACTCATGTTTTCTCATCAATCCTCATGCCATATATATTAAAATATTCACATATTCCATCATCTTTTTAACACCCACAACATCATCATTCTAATAACAGAAGAAAAATGTGTTTCAATATTCTCGTCCTCTTGCACTAGTCGACATGAGGAGCAGACATTAGAGTCAAATGGAAGCGGATCAGAAAACAAATTTTTCATACCAATCCTCTCATCTGAACCAATGTCATTTTCCACATGATACTCTTCTCTATTGTGATACCACAGATGATATATTTTTTAAAAAACATGTTTATTTATGTGGTAACTCACTTTCTTATGAGATAACCATGGTCGTCCATCATAATAAAAACATGGACATCAAACCCATACTCCATTTGAATCCCTATTAAATGAATATTCCAAAAAATATTTCTAATTATCTCAAAACTCATTTTTTATCTTATCAATGTTTTACATCCAAATTATATCTATTCTATGGTAAATAAAAATACATCAAATAAATAATATTTTAATTGACTTAACATGATATTTCTTATTTCATAAGATAAAAATGAATCATTAATTACATGTTTATAAATAATAAATAAAAAATCTTAACTGGAAGGTAAAATAATAGATTATATATTATTAAATTTTGGTTTATAGTCATTTTTCGTTTCATACTCATAATTATATATTTATTAATTATTTTCAAATATGTAATAGTATAGAATAATTAATAACAATTTTTTGAAACGATTACAAAAATACATATTTTGTGTTAATTTATTCAATATAAACACAAGTTGTGGGAATATCCAACTAGTTTATTATATTCAACCCTATAAGAGCACCCTCCAAGGAGAAATCATATGTCATTAAGTTCAATATATTTTTAATATGAATTAAAAAATTATCTTATTCCCTAATGATATACTTATGGATCATGAATTATGGATAATTTTATTAAATTCACGAAATGAAATATAGTGAAAAGCCAACATGGGGATGTGTCATGAGGTTCATAGTTAGGTGCATTACTCTCAATACTATGGAACATCCCAAGGAATAATTATATATTCATAGTTTTAAAAAAATTTAAAATATACATAATATTAAGGTCAATTAGTATAGAATGTAAAATATTATTATTCATTTATTGAACCTCTCTATTTGGGAATACATTTTATATGACTTCAAATAATTTATTGTGAATATTTATTTTTGTTTTATTAATGCATACCTTAATTTTAATATATAATAGTGAAATTAGAAGCAGATAAGTAGACATTACAAAGAAATAATATTATATTATTGCAATTAATTCATGTATTTTGTTAGCATTGAGTGCCACTAATTTATGAAAAAATTAAAAAATTATCATTTAAATAAGAAGTGGTTGAGTCAATAAATATTACAACATTGTGTTACCCAAAGGATGTGAATCATTTCTCCCACATTTTGTTTATTCATCACATTATTTATTGATATAAATATTTTCATATTTGATCTCTATCTCCACATATATATTTATTTATTTTATTCCGGTGAAATTTCATTCAAAAAATAACATTGATCCCCTACCATAATCCTTATGACAATATAAAACATGTTATAGAAAACACATTTCCTATTATTTCATTATCAACTATGTTTTATTATACACAAAATATATTTCACTCTTTTTTATGAAAATGAAGGTATGGGGGATAGTGAATGTAAAAGTTCGAACCCACATGCAGGAAATAATAATAGGTATGACCAAGAGATTAGATACAATTGTGGATTCTAACCATACAACCTCTTATAATCCCTCAGAATCTATTGGAAGGAAAATAACATGAATAATACAAGGTAGAAAACTATAAATAAAAATTAAATTAAACTCCTTAATGTGACATTATATTCATAAAATTTTATTATATATTACTATATTGGATTTATAAAACATCTCTATAGTTTATTTTTCAGTTTGATATAATTACAAAGGGGTTTTCCTAAAAGATATGTGTAAGAATATGTTTGTGTCTTTTCATGGACTCTTAGTTTTTGTCATAAAAATTCATGTATGTTTTTTTTAAATTTCTAAATATATTTCATTGGAATGATATCTTATGATTTATAAGAAATGAAAATAATTGTTTCGATGATGTTGTAAATGAAAAAAAGGTGTTCTCCTTACTTGATGATTTCGTTGAAAATGTTTTTTTTTCAAAATATAAATGGGAGATATTATGACTCCATTATTATTTTCCAAGGATTATTTTTCTAGCGGAATTATTTAATAAAACATACAGAGAATGATATAATATTTTTATGAATGTTTTACAATAGAAAAAATAAGTTTTAATTTTTTTATATTGTTTCACTTATGTGACCTATGCCGTAAAAAATATATAACATTTTTTATTATAAAATAATTATATAAGAAATGTAATATCAAAAGGATGATGGCTAATAGAGAAAGCTCTAATTCATGTGAATTGTTTCTGTAATACATTAAATTTATATTAATTTAGTAATAGTTCATAGGAAATTCATAGGTACTTATGATGGTTTTGATGACATGTACCAAAATATGTAATGAGACAACTCTACAAAGATTTCTCATTACTAGTGTGGGGTGTGACACATGGGCTATAATTTTTTCCAAATAGTGTTGGATGACTCATTGGATTGTGGTTGTTCATGCTATTGTATTATACACTCTATCTATTATCCAACATGTTGTTGTAATTAATTTATTGATTTCTATTTTTTATGTTGTTTAGGATTTTTATTTTTATAATTTTAGATATATTGTTGAATTATACTTATATATTTATATATTTTTATTATTTTCAATTCCTTCCAATAGATTATAAGAATTAATAATTCTTTAATTTTTTTTGTAGAGAACACTTCAAACAATGTTCTAAAATCCCTCCCATCTCCTTAGATGTTTCTACTTATTGATATTTATGTATAATATATCAAATAGTAATTTATTTAAATCATACATGGTTATAGAATTAATCTATAATTTCAGTTAATTTTAATCCTAAATGAAAACATACCATACTACTCAATAGAAATTCATAAAAATCAATTACATGTATAGTTTAATCTTGAATTGAAAATAATTACATGAAATTTTATTTCACAAATTCAATGTAATTTTCATAAAATTAATTACATTAATCATTGGAGGATAAAATGTTACAAGTATGATATACTGAAATTGTCTAATATATCCAAACTAAAAAACATTATAAATTGATACTAGTTATTAAAATCACATTTCATATGATTTTTATAAAACCCTATGAGGTGTGGGAATGAAGGAATTTAATGTTTTGTACATTTTAAATAATAAATAAACTATTTTAGTTTGTATCGACATTTTAGAAATAATTATGAATATATATAATAACTATATATTGATATTAAATAATGATTCTCAAACTAAATAGTCTAAGAAAACTGCCACGAAAAATAAAATAATCAAATTTAAAATAATATTTTTCAATATCTAGATATCCATAAATGAGCCTTGTTAAATAATTCAAAATATATAATCACTGTTAGAAATGTAATAAATGATATAAATACAAAATTCCTAGAGTGATAAAAAAAATTTGGAATCCACAATTTCATGGATGAAGGAAGAATACTCACTGTGAGGAGAAGGAGTATTCCGGTTCATTATAAATTTAGGTGTTGGCCTGTAAAGGAATTTCTCGTGGAAATTATCATCTATAGTATTCATCAAGTCCACTGGGAAATTAAAAAGGCATCCATTGATGCATTAAATGGAGGTGATAATGAACGACAGTGAGGAAAATTCACCGAATAGAAGAGCTAATGCACAACAATGATGATGACAGCTGAGGGAATAAGGAACCATCAGTGAGGATCAGGAGTGAGATAGAGAGGGATAAGAGGTGACATGGGGTAGGAGAGACCTATATATAATAGAGGATAATTATTCAAGGGTGAAAAAATATGTTCCCCTATTTCCATGGGAAGAGATAGCTAGTGGATTTGAACACCATATAGACATGTATTTTAATACACTATGGCGATAAATAAATCTATATCCTCAAAAATAAAAAATTAGGCTATATGTCTAGGGATATAAATAATTTTTTCATTAATGTAAATCTGTATCTAATTACAAATGCATATGTATTAATATATTAAACTTGATAATGAACACACATTTAGAAACAACTAGCTTTTGGGTTCAGTTCCTCTTCTACATGACTTGATTTCCACATGAAAAATATAATACTTATTTTTTATGTTCTCTGTCCTTAGATCTTACACTTCTAGTGTGGATGGTTCTCCAGATTTTTAGACTTATTACGAGTTTCAGTTACATTTTCCATGTTCTTCCTTTTCATATTCACCACATGGTTTATAGGTTTTTTATTCCCCATACGCTTTTCTACATTTAGAATCAGATTAATATGTTTCAAAATATTATTTTAATTAATTTTCATGTTATAATTAAAAATAAAATTTGAGAAGGAAGTTTTTATTAAGGTATTTATGAGATCTATGTCAAACTCATTTTGGAATTTTTTCCTCAATCTGCCAAAGAGTTCAATATATCCAATAATCTGGACTGCATATGACCCAGATCAAAAAAAATCAATAAATTTGGTTTTAATCATAGGAATATAAATATCGCATCTCTCTTGTCTCTCTTTATCTTGATAGAGACCTTAGAGGTGATACATCATTATATATGCATCCATGTCATCTTGTTTCTTAAAAACCTCATTGGTCATGGGTGACATTTTGATGCATTGAACATTATTACATCGTTCAAATGTTCATTCTAAACAGTCAAAATTTCCTCACTTGCCATATTACTAGGTTCTCCTTAACTGGTTCTTCCATCATATACCAATTTCTTTCATGGTATAGGATAATGAGTTGTTGCCTTTTCCAATCATGGAAATTAGTTCCAATGAGATGTTTACCCTTCTCATGTCTAGATCATAGTGATATTTTTCAACTCATATTTATTGTCACTTATATAAGTAATATGACAGTTATTTTATTAATTTATCTAATAAAAGTTCGATGGATAATAAAATATTATATTAATTAATCACCCACTCATTTATGAAAACCAAATTTCCCACACCATTATATTTGAAATAACAAATTTCTTGGGGTATATAGTTAAAATGATCCATATTCCTTGACTATCATCCTAAATATGGTCGTTCAAGAAATTTGAAGGCCTTTCAGTAGGAATTCCAAATACTGATTGCATTAACTCACATTTTCATTATCTATGGAGTGGGTTCCTTAATAATGAAATACTTAAATTGGATTTCCTCCTCTTTTTCCTCTTAATAACACCATGTACTACATTGGTATTAATCCTTTTATGTAAACTAAGTTATATCAACCCAAAACAGCAAGTAATAATTATTCTATAATTAAATGGATCATGAGTTTTTCTTGTCATGCAAATTGAATGATGTTTCAATTTTAACTCATGTTGTGGAAGGATATGCTGAATTAATATATATAATTGATTAGTTTTTAATATTTATGAATAATTTTTTCATTTTTCCTTTAATACATTATTTTTATAATTATGTTGGATTACATAATAAATAAATCATATCTTATACAAAATTTATTAATAATCCTATTTATTTTAGTTCTATCTTAAATACATGTTAATTCATTATTTCATGCAATGATGAGAAATCATAAACAATAAAATAAAAATGAAACATGATAGAAATAAAAAAATAATGTTTCCTGGTAATCAGATTTTAGCAATGGATATGTTTATATAGAGTATGATAAATTAATCATTGACCTAGGGGGAAAACGTTGACAAAATTTCAGGTTCAGGTTTTAGCTTCCCAACTATCCACTTATGTATCACTCTTGGATTGGTTTCACATTGGCCCCAAAATTGAACCACCTAAGCTAGATTGGGATCTCTATACAATAAATATGATTTTACTCACTGTTATGTTAGGGTTAGGAAATTATTGGTCTAGGGGTTTACATGAGTGAAACCATGGGCTTCTAGTCCCTTTCAAAATGAGTGGATGGATGATGAACACAATATCAATTTATTTTAATAATAAATTAGGAGGTGTCCAATAACACATAAATGATTGATATATTCTCATGATCTTCCACATACAAGAAATTAATTGTACAGTTATTTAAAATAACATTCAATTATAATCAATCTTATTTAGGATAATTCTTTATGAAATCAATTATTTATATTGACTAATTAGTCAATTATTTTATATTAATTCTCATCCAAATTTTCATGATATTCTCATCTTTCATTATTTTAATCAAATTACATAAAATTATTTAAATTTAAATTTTTGGAAAAATTTACCATGGAGGAAACATGGTGAGTACTCGTTTTATTTACCCAATGTGTATTATATTCATATTCTATTGACTCTTTAGACATGTGATATACATTTCATAAATGGTAATTTCTTGGTGTTTACTATAAAATAAATTAAAACCCAAAACACATGGTATTTATGTTGTGTTTTATGTTTTAATGTGTATAGATTAATGAATTTATTATTACTTATACAGTATATAGGGTTTTAAAATTATACATAAATTAATTAGAAATTTAATATATATATATATATATATATATATGATAGATGTTATATAGTCTGTACTATCAAATTAATAACCACAAAAAAATTTTTGATCTGTTTTAATGAATATAATATTTATTTTTCTAATTCTGTGTAATTTATAGATATAAACAAAAATACTATCTAGATAGACAAAGTATATATTTATAACCATCTACTAATGAATCATTCCTAGGGACTCAGAGGGTAATAATTCCACACGAAGTAATGGAATACATGGTGTATAAATGGCCTACATTGTGTGTGGAACATGATTTACATGTCCACAAGTCATGTAGGCCATATAAGGAAATACACGGCCTTTATTTGGCTAAAATTATACAATTTATGATTTAATGATACATGTCATGTAGTTTGGATGTTCATATACAAAACTAGCCCTATTAGCACATAGTCTATTAAATACACAACACATTTAATAAAATCATATAACTAAAATTTATTCAAAATTAATTCTTGGTGCATAGAGTGCGAGTACATAACATTTTCTAATGGGAAAAATTTTCTGTAATCTATTAAAAAATATCTATAATCATCTGAATATCTAGATAATTTAATGAAATTTATTTTATTTATAAAATTAATCATTTCTATTATATTTTCAAGAACTAATAGGAATAATAGGATATTTCATGATTTGTATTAAATAATGATTAATCTATAATATACAATTAACAACAAATGGATAAATAAATCAATAATAATTAAATATATATAAATAATTATGTGACCCCTATGATGCCACTGGATAGGTTTTGGGTGTCGTTTAGGCAGCAAACGGGGCTTTCCCAACACATATTTTTTTCATATTCGATGATTAATCTGAGATGTACATTGATGGTATATGTCATGACCAAGGGAATTGAATCCAATATCAATTTATTAGTGAACACAAGTATCAATGAAAATTATCATCACGTGTTTTTTATAATTAATTTAAACAATTAACGAATTACATTATAATTAATTATTCAATATTTCCTGATTCTTCAATTGCCTCTATGTTGTACCATTGTTGTGTCATAAGAATAAATAGTACATTTCCTCTAGTGGGGATCCCCACATGCTCCATGAGCTTCTAAACACCATTATAGGAATATATGGGTTCTAGTACAGCTAACTCTAATGCGTGCATCATTCATCCTTGATTTCCCCGATAATCACTTCAAGGAATGGTTCAGTTTGATATATCTAGACTATAGAGTGTTTGTGGGGGAGGATCCCTCTCAGTTCATGAGAGAATTATTGTAATGGGTGATATCAATGTCTTTAGGTGAATTCTATATCGATTTCATTGTGTACACCAAATCAAATTTAAACCTTTTAAAAAATAGCAAGGTTTATACACTACTATAATTAGAAAATAATAATTTCACATGCACCAATATTATTTATTTAATCATTGTAGAACCCCATGTATATAATAATTTTAATAATTTTTTATTTCATGAAATGAAAAATGATTGATAATTATTTAAATATTATTATTTCAAATAAGAATCATGTATATTATTTCTCAACGGACTATGAAACTGAGTTTGAAATTCCACCATATTATTTTTCAGCCACTAAATAATAAATATTTATTTAATAAGTAAATATCATTGTATTATCCAACAATAAATAAATATATATTATATTCAAAAAATATAACAGAAAATTTTATTTAATTTAATTGTCACAAACTATTATATTGAATAAACAGTGGTGAAATATATGAGCTCAATCAAACATGAATAATTATTAAATGAACAGTAAGAATAATATTAATTCTACATGTCAACACAAATAAAAATAATATTATAAAAATAATATTCTAGGTACAATTAGTGTGTGACCCTCTTGGACTCATTCTGAGTAAAAATTTGTGGGGTGGAACAATGTATTTGGTTACCATCTAGAAAAATTCCATGTCACTCATAGAGAATGATGTTAATATTCTAATGACACAAACCCTCTTACAAATTCTTACATTATAATATAACCCCTTTATCATGAAATATCTAATCAATATTGTTTTATACTACTGTGATCAACATATGCGCTTGAGGTTTATTACATTTAAATCCTAAAATTTGACCTCATCTATAGGACACCATGGACCTGGAATAATTTATGATGTATCATATTCATTAAAGGGCATGAGATATCAACATATTTTAATTAACAAATGGGAAAAGACTTTTCTCACATTATTTAATAATGAATCATAACTCATAATGAACCCAACGTATCCTACATCACTACAAACACAGGAAATCACAATTTTCATCAATACATAAAAGTAAAAGAATCATAATATCCATTAATAATAAAAATAAAATTTTACTATCTGTACACACGTCCAAAAGTAGGAACATACAATGACACAAATATATATGAATTTCCTACTATTGGTCCTTGTTTCCATAATATCTGACACTAAAACATTCCAATTCATACACCATGAGAAGGTTTGACAAAGCCCCAGGAGTCTCCATGTAATGCCTCGACCCTAGATACCCAGAGTCGGTGCATTATTACATAACATTGGAATGATCACAAAAGATCAAGTCATGAAATACCAATTAGTTTAGTATCCTTGGAATCAATATATACATTCATTAGTCTTAAATTATATCATAAAATGAAAACTAAAAAAACATTGTCTCCATAGTTCACAGTCATATCCCCTCATACTATCCCTACAGGTCATTCATAAATTACATATCCACATCCTAGGAAAAAGAAAACATAGATAAGGGTTAGCTCAGATTCTCAGTAAGGATGACAATATAGCGGAAACTTTAATAAATAAGCATAATCATTAAAGGCAATGTATAACTAAAACAAAAGCCTTTTAAACTTTAACTTCAGCATAATATGGAAACGATAAAATGAAATAATTTCATTTACTTATTCACATTGATATTCTACTAGTCTAATAATCACATGCAATAACAATAACCACTTTCATAATGATGGAATGCATAATGTCAGACTATCATAACCACACAGTCAAGGCCTTGTGACAAGACTACAAATAAGATTTTGTCAACGCCTTGTGCAAAGAAACTAGTTTGTCTCATGAGACCTACCGATGCATCGATGAGCTATAGCAGGCTCCACCCGTCATATATTAAGTCCAATTCATTCCCATATGAAATGTTTTGAACATAACATAAACACTTGTATTAAAAATATCATGAGAAATGTCAATACATTTTCCATAAACCATGGATGGTATAAAAATAACAGATCCACAGTCAAACATATCACAAAACCGTAAAAACAATATGGAAGTTTAGTATCATAATAAATCAAATTCAAATGAGCTTAAAATCCATCAAAGGATGTTGACATTGATGAAATCAATTGTATTTGAGTGAAATACCTCTTTTTTTAAATCATTTAAATGTCAAATTATTATAAAATAAAACATTTACTATGAATATATACTTATAATATTGTAAGGGAAGATTCCAAGATTTTATAATGGTGGAAAATAGCCGCACACGCCATATACGTTAAAAAATACATTCTTACCGTAATTCTATCGAAGAGGTTAAAAAGGTCCTTATTTGGAAAATGACAGAATGATTCATTTATAAACATTTTATAAACAATCAATAAGGGTATAAAGAAATTTAACCCAGATTATTTAAAATTGTATGAATGATTTGAAATACATTTTTATGAAACATGTATGTGGATGATAAAGAGGCCCCGATAGATAATTCCGTATAAACATCCTCGGATAATGAAGAGATTGTGAAATAAACCCATAACTTGTACTTTTTCTTAGTTGATGGTATGTTAACCTCATGTATAATTGTTAAAACATTGTTATTAAATTATACAAGAACCATATACATAATTATGATATACGATATGATATTCTAATAATGCTTTGTTAATAATATTTTAGTATTATCCTTGTTTCAGGTGTTAACTTACTCGTTTTCTTTTATATGTGTTGTTACATAAGTCATTTTCTTTTTGGATAGGTTGATCTTATTCATATCCAGAATTATATATAGTTAATAAAAACTACTTTTAATCATAAAATGAGATTTAGTCTTGAATGGATACGATGGGGAATGAATCTCATCACGTTCGTGGAGATGGTAGTCCGTACATACGCACGAGCGACAATATCATTCTTTTGATTTTAAAATAACATATAATTGGATGTTATATCATATATAAAGAATCATTATCATGTTATGTTTATTATTTACATGAATTTCTCATCATTATTATACCCATCCAAATACTAATTTGCTGATTAACAATTACACCACGATGTGGACATGGTAAGCCGTACATATGCACGTATGGTGAGATTTCATTCAAATGATGGATAGAATACTGAATATGGTTGTACAATTTTTATAATAACATAAAATTATATATAAGATACCAGAGTTATTATTTTAGAATAGGAATAAAACAAAAATAAGAAGTTGAATAAGAAAGGAACTTGAAAGAGGGTGGTGAAAACATTACCTCTTCTTCGGGTTCTTCCTATTTATTTGATCAAAAGGACTCTTTAATTTGGTATTCTTATCAAACTAAGGCCTCTAGGTTGAATTGAGGGAAGTTGAGAGAGTATTTGGGTAGGGGTTGGCTGAGCCAAACAATAGGGAAATATTCTGGACATTCTTTACACTCTTTTATCCAAAAAAATTTAACCCCTTTAAATGTGAGCTTCATTAATGGGTTAGCCAATAGGGAAATGTTCTTGAAAAAATGCCGATAATAACATGCTAATCCAATAAAACTACATACCTTAATTATAATTTTCGATGCTGGAAATTCATGGATTGCCTTGGTCTTAGAAGGATCAACAGTGATTCCATCTTTAGATACAATATGGACAAGAAAAGAAATCTCCTGAAGCTAGAACTCACATTTGCTAAACATCCCATATAATTCATGTCTTTAAAGAGTCTTCAATATAATGCGCAAGTGATTTTCATAATCCTCATAGATTTTGGATTACACCAAGATATCATCAATAAATACCACCACAAAATCATCAAGATATTCCTTTAAAACTCTATTCATTAGATCCATGAATACAGAGGGTGAATTAGTCAATTCAAAAGGCATTATTGTAAACACGTAATGCCCATACCTGGTTTGAAATTTTGTTATTGGAATGTATTCCTTATTCACACACACAAATGATGGTATCCAAATTGATGGTCAATCTTTGAAAATTATTGAGATCCATGCATTTGGAAAAATAAATCATCAATGTGAGGTAGGGGATATTTGTTCTTTATTTTTATGGAATTTATTTCCCTATAGTCGATACATAACCTCATAGATCCATCATTCATCTTAACAAAAAGGACAGGGGCTCCCCATGGAGAAACAATAGGGTGAATAAATACCTTATTACTCAATTCTTCTAGTTGTTTATTTAGTTCAACAAATTCCACATTTTCCATTCTACAAGGGGTCTTCAATATAGGCCTTGAACAAAAAATCAAATCAATGGAAAACTCAATTTCTCCTTCTGGATGATATCTAGGTAAATCTTCCGGAAATACATATATATATTCTTTCACAAAAAGAACATCCTGAATTTGAAAATTCCTTTCCTTACCCATAGTTATTTCATTCTCTTCCTCCCCAATAATGAATTTAGTTAAGCTACTGGGGGTGGATCAAGATAAGAATCAGGTGGTGAAGATTCTTCTCTAAAGATATGGTGTTCATTATCATCATAATCAATAATTGTATCCTCCTTATTATTACAATAAATATTCACATCATAGTTCAAAATACAATCCATAACGAGGATTATATCAAATTCAGTCATGGGTATGATGATACGATCTGTAGATAACGAACATTTAAATTCCCTAATTGGAACGGATCCACCGAACTTTATAGCAATGATAATTCCTTTTGGGGTTTTGACAGACAACTCCCTCATTAAATCAAATTGGAAATATCTAATTTACTTAGAAAACTGTTAATATATGAATCAATGCGATGATCCAGAATCAAATAATGCATTTTCTAAACATGAGGAAACCATTAAATTACCTGCAACCACGTCTTTTGGAGCTTCTACCTCAGCATTAGTGAGAGCATAAGATTGGCCTTGATATATTAGCCTTTTCTAAGGTATGTTCCCCTGAGACTTAGGACATTCATTTGAATTATTTCCCATCTACCTACATTTATATCATTGAACATCGGTAGCTTCTTTCTTCCCTTTGCAATCCTGAGTTATGTGGCCTTTTTCACCACAATTGTTTCAAACACCCATTCCCTTCAAGCAAGTATCGGGGTGTTTCGTCCCACATTTACTGTAGGATGGATATTTAACTTTTCCCTCCTTCCCATTATTTCCATTCCCAGATTGATCAGTAGAACTCTTCTTCTTTTGATTTTCATTAATGTCATAAGACTTAGAGAATTTTTTTCAATCTTGATAGAACATGAGACAATATCTTCATACGATGAGAAGGATTGTGACAGTAATTCTCTACGAAGAAATGGTTTTAACCCATCAACGAAATGATCAATATTACTTCTTGGGTAATGTATATAATCTCCAACATACCTTGCTAACCTTGTATATTTCGCCTCATACATTGCAACATTCTCATCCTCCTTTTGTCTCAGACTCAGAAATTGCCTTTCCATATCGGCTCAATGGTCACGAGGAAAGTATTCTTCTAATAAAATCTCTTTGAACTCTCTCTACATTCCATATTTGATACTTCATCATCATCCTTTTTGTTTTGTATTAATGAACACCATTGATCAACATCTCTAGTGAGGCGATAAACTGCCATGATACCTTTTTCCCTTTCAGTACTCCCCAAGGCCTGAAATATTTTCTCTAGGGAACATATCCATTGCTCAGCTACCAAGGGATTTGTACTCCCATTGAATTTTTGTGGTTATTTCCTCATGAAGTGATCTAACATTGATCCTCCACACTGCAGATCAGGGTGCTCCATATGGGAAAGGTTATTATTCATAACCTGAGTGAGTTGTCCAAGTATGGTGATTAGCATATCATCACCAGTTACATCACCATCTCCACTATAATTATCTTGATCAGGAGGTCAATCCCTACATGGAGTGCGTGCATTGATACAGTTTCCATTTCTTCCACTAGGCATCATTTCTAAACAATGGCATAAACTAGATCAGTTTATGAATCAAAATACACAATTCCATTCTTGTAAAACACTTAACATAATATGAACTATTTATGGATATAATACATAATCATAAAAATATTTTATTTGAGGAACTATATACTCATAAAACCTTCATAATTGTTTTTAATGAATATAAGAATTATCCTAAGCATACCCCCCAGGAGTGTCATAACCAAGAGTGCAGCAAGGCCCGTTGTCATGCACCAGTTCCCATTTGAATCTATCTCAAAACGGTGTTTTAGAATTTGACAACTATGTACATTCGTCCCAGAGTCACGTCTACCTTCTTGTATCCAAACATGGATGTATTTCTCAGAAAACTCACAAAATTTCTACAATACCAAAATTCTAGGATGTTCGTCTATACTAATTCTCAAAATCCATCTTAGATCTATGTGCTCTAATCAGAGTTTATCTAAATCTAGTTTCCAATGTTTGTACTAATCTTCATATGATACCATCTGTAACGCCCCGAACCCAATTACTCATAGTCACTACATTGTTACATAACATTGACATGATCACAAAATATCATTTCTCGAAAGACCGATTAGTTTAGTATCCTTGGAACCACTAGATACATTCACCAGTATTACATTACATCATATATTGAAAACTACCAAACATAGTCTCCATAATCCACAATCATATCCTCTCATACTATCCTTAAAGGTCATTCATAAATTACTTATTCACATCCTGGGAATATTAAAACATTGAAAGGGGTGATCTTAGATGCTTAGTAAGAATAAAAATATAGCGGAAACTTTCATAAATAAGCATAAACATTTAAGGCAATGTATAACTAAAACAAAATCTTTTTAAACTTGAACTTCAGTATAATATGGAAAAGATAAAATGAAATAATTCCATTTACTTATTCACATAGATATTCTAGTCGTCGAATAATCATATGCAATATCAATAACCACTTTCATAATGATGGAATGCATAATGCCAGACTATCATAACCACATAGTCAAGGCATTGTGCCAAGACTACAAATAAAATTTTTTCAAGGCCTTGTTCCAAGAAACTAGTTTGTATCATGAGAGATACCTATGCATAGTGGAGCTAAAGCGGGCTCCATCTGTCACATATTATGTCCAATGCATTCCCATACAAAAAGGTTTGAACATAACATAAGCATTCGGATTAAAACTAGCATACGAAATGTCAATACTTTCACCATGAACCATGGATTGTATAAAAATAACACATCCACAGTCAAACATATCACAAAACCTTAAATACAATATGGATGTTTTGTATCATAATAAATCAACTTCCAATGAGTACAAAATCCATCAAATGATGTCGACATAGATGAAATCAAAACTATTTGAGAGAAAAATCACTTTTTTAGATCATTTAAAAGTAACATAATTGTAAAATAAAAAATTTACATTGAAAATATCCTTATAAGATTTTAAGGGAAGTTTAGATGATTTTATAATGGCTGAAAATATCCGCACCCATCGTATAAGTTAAAAAATACATTCTTACCTTAATAATGTCGAAAAGGTTAAAAAGGACATTGTTTGGAAAAAGATAGAAAAATTTCTTTATAAACATCATATTAAAAGTCAACAAGGGTATAAATGACTTTATCCCATAGTCATTAAAATACTAAGAATTATTGGAAATAAATTTTTATGAAATATGGATGTGGATGATGAAGAGGTCCTAGTAGATAATTACGTATAAACAACCTCGGATATTGAAGATATTGTGAAATAAACCCTTACCTTGTAATTTTCCTTAGTCGATGGTATTTTGACCTCCTTTATAACAGTTAGAACATTGTTATTAAATTATACAATAACCATATACAGAATTGTGATATCATATATGATCTTCTAATAATGATTTGTTAATAATATTTTAGTATTATCGTTGTTTCAGGTGTTAACATACTCGTTTTCTTTTGTATGTTTTGTTACATAAGTCATGTTTGTTACTGATAGGTTGTATATTATTTATATCCAGAATGATATAAAGTTCTTAAACATTACTTTTAATCATAAAATGAGAATTAGTCTTGAATGGATACATTGGGGAATGAATCTCATCATGTTCGTGGAGACGGTAGTCCGTACCTACGAACGAGCGACAATATCATTATTTTTAAATTAAAATAATATATAATTGCATGGTATATAATATATACATATTAATTATCATGTTATATTTATTATTTAAATGAATTAAACATCATTATTATACCCATGAAAATAATAATGTTTTGAATAACAATTACACCACGACGTGGAGACGGTAAGCCGTACATACGCACGTATGGTGACATGTCATTCAAAGGATTGATAGAATACTGAATATGGTTGTAAAATATTAATAATAACATCATAGTATATATAATATATTGGAGTTATTATTTTAGAATTGTAATAACAAATAAATAATAAGATGAAGAAGAAAGGAACTTGAAAGAGGGTGATTGCCTCTTCTTCGGGTTCTTCCATTTTATTTGATCAAAGGGGATCCTTAAAATGGATTTCTGATAAAACTAAGGCCTATAGTTTGATTTGAGAGAAGATGAGAGAGTATTTGGGTAGGGTATGGTCGTGCAAAAAGTCATTCAATGTGATAATTAGTGAGAAGGGGGAGTTCCCTTTTATAAGAGGGGTGAGGGTCACCTTTGGAAAATCTAGACATATTATTTTATAATAAATTCATAATTAGTTTGTAATGGAACCTAAGTGGATAAATTAAATTTTAAGGTGGGGATGGGTTGAAATCCTCTCAACCAATTGATTTTAGACAGGTTTTGGTAAATATATTAACCTTAACTTTTAGTTTTAACTCTTTGATAATTAGTTTGACATTTACCATGTCACTTGGTATTTTTATATTATATAGTTAATAAACTTTCTATATAAATCCATGTGACCCCGCAAGTGGTCCATTAATGATAAACCTATCATGATATACTTCCATTGGCCGAACATTAGAATTTTAGGATTAGATTATCAATTAATAATACTATATTTGTTTTAAAAAACTCTTTTATGTCAATTTTGACACTATTTAATAATTTATTTTTGTTAAAGCCATAAAAAAAAATAATTCTTACCAAATTCATTTATGCAATACTAAAATGTCATATTATTCCATAAAATTCGTGTATGGCATCAACACTTTAAATTATATTTTTTTTAATATTTATAATACCAATTATTTGATCCTTTTATTAATAAGGAAAATACTGCATCATTATTTTGTCATAAATAAATTTAATTATTCAATTTATAAAAATTATAAATAAAATAATATGATGCTGGAAATATTTTTATCTTTATAATGAATATTTATTGTCAAAAATATAATATATATAACCCTATGTAAAAATTGTTTTTCTAAAAGATATATGCTTATGTCATTTTTGTATTTATTTTAACTTATTTAATATAAATTGTCATTATGACATACAAGTGGATCCATGGGGTTCAAAAATCGACCAAAATATGCCCATGGTCGGACATGTATCAAAAAATAAGGCAAGGAAACGTTTTATGATAATTTATTATTATTATAACATTATTTGTTTACCCTTATTTACCGGATTTACCCTTTAACCCTGGTAAATAAAATATTTACCGAAGAAATTATTCAAAATGTTTAAAAATATAAGTTACCTATTTTCACAATTTGGAAATTATGATTCCAAATATGGAATCCATTTTTCCAAATTCAAAACACAGAAGTTGCAGAAATTAATTAAAAATTATGTCCTGTTGTTAAAACAAAAAGCGTGTTTTTAAGAGATAATAACTTTTAAAAGATTGACACTTGTTTAGGTCCGGTTTAATTGTGAAATTATGTACAATGACAAAAATTGTATTAATTGGTAAAAATTTATTATAAATATACTTTAAAACCACTCAAATTCATAATTTATCACTGTTATTTATTTCGATTAAACAAGTTGTATTTAATTAAAATTTAGTAATTTTCACTATTCATCACAATATAAAAATTATCCGAAAAGTACCAAAATATCACCGTTTGATAATTATGATATTCTGAATCCAAAAATGAAGTATATTTTGAGAGATTAAATTTATAAAATTTTAAAAACTGGATATTAGAATTCATAACGGCTAGTTTTATTGGTTGTGGTGTGTTATAATCTTGAAGTTGCGTATAACACACTCTACTGTATTATTCAAAGAGAATCGTATCATTGAAGCATGGGATGTTAAACCCCACCCCTAAATTCTTATATCATTTTTTTCCCTCAAATGATTTCATCAAACCATATAAAATATATTTAAGAATACTATCATGAAACTTATGTGTCCTCGTCATAGTGGGGAACTAATAGTACATTGCACTATGACAAAAACTCTTAAGAAATTGTAACATTCTAGGTAATGAAGAAGAACAATAATGATGTGATAAAGATATTAATAATATTTAAATAAATGAATAAAAAAATATATGTGACTCATATTATGATTTATATGATATGAGATAAAATAGTGATTAATAATTTTATGTTTAAATAACGCAAAATGTTTATATAATATAAATTGAATTATTCAATGTTTATAATTCAAATAACAACATATATATATAATAGATGTTATATATATTTATTAATAAGAAAAATTTAATATTGTGATTATTATAAATTTTTTTATATTTATAATTATTTAATTACCATAATGTTGAACTTGAAAATTATGAAGGGGGTTACAATTACATTTCATTTCTGAATTGATAATAAATTTTTATCACATGTCTAAATTTTTGAATTTTTCAATCATTTAAATTTTTATTCCCAATTAATTGGTATTTATAAAATTCTTATATGATTAATGGTGTATGATTTAGTTTAAAATTGTAAAATAGTTCTAGGATAGATCCTTGCATTTCATTTTATGTATGATTATTAATTTAGCTCTTCATATAAATTTACCATACTTTGTAATTGATGTTATAAGATTATTGTAAGTTATTCTCTATAATTTATCCATATCAGGTGTTAGAGTTATGATTAATCATATTCTATCTTGAATAATTTATCCCCATGTAGAGGGACTTGGGGTCAGACTACCTACCTATGTACTGGCTTATGCGTTGTCTAGTATGGTGATTTTGGTTAGATATCAATCACTCCGGGATTTCTCATGGGGTTATTTTCAATATCATATAACTATATTCATCTTCATGAAATGTTCATATACCGTATTAATGTGATGTATATGAATAGGTTTGAATATTTTTCAATTTTATTTTTGGGTAAATTACACACACTTATGGGTTATGTAAATAATTAGACATCAATGTGGTTTGAACATATTGAATTTTTTTAGGGAATAATATTCCAAAATAATACACTAGAAGCATGAACACATAAATGGAATAACATGAAGTAAGATATTGAGAATAAAATCACCTACAAATACTAAGAGTTATATTTCATCCAATGCAACATCAGGACCACTATAATTCATTTGGGATGGTTCTATATAGTAGGGTTCCCCAGAATTATCTTGTGTAAGGGACAAATGTATAAGGATACACTTTATCATCCTTGGGTTGGTTCTTCAACAACATAGTTCCCATGGGTTGTATTTTTCTAATCTTTTTTTATGATTTCATTGATTTAAACATAATTAATAACACTTTGGGAAGGATACTATAGGTATAGAATTAAGTTTATCCATGTCATTGATTGTGCATAGGTTTTTCTTCTCACATTTCCCAGAATCATATATGTTATTACTATGATAATTATTTATCTAAATAATAATATTATGAGAGGAACAACCTAATATATTAATTTCATTGTGAAATATAAATCATATCTCACTAATGTATATTATTAATTTTAGTAGGGTTCATCATTTTAGTCCGAACCCATTAAATAAAATTCCATATTAAATTGTTAATAATACATTATATTAATCTTATGAAATTGTCTATTTTTGAAATATATCATCATCATCAAGCTAATCATTGTGATGAATCATTGAAAGGAGAATATTACTGTAAAATAATCTTATGATGGGTAACATAAAAAAAATTATATAGTAAAATACTACGTTTCAGAATAATTCCTTCCTCATTGACAATGTGTTGAAATTTTGCAATAAGTGAATATTGATTCTTATGTATGTATACAGTGATTCATTAATGGTTTCAAGGCATTATAGGAAAAAATGGATTGTTATGGTTAGGTGATTTATCATATTTTAATTTATTTAAATGTACTGAAATAATGGTTGCATTCAATAAAACCTTTCCAAATATTCTCAAAGTGTTGGGAATGGATGAACCAGGCATATGATTTATGGGTTTGGGTACTGTATGGAAAGTAAATGTGGGGAAAATTAAAACTGGAAAATGAAATGATAGTTTAAATGTTAATAAATATTTTTTCATGAATCCAATCAACGTTATAGAAACATGGGGATATCAGGAATGAAGAATGATAGTTCTATATGATGAGATTATCCAAAATACCTGAAGGATTTTTTGAAACTCCGTGGAATGAATATTCTAGGTATAGATTTTATAGAATTTATTTATTTATTTTTTGAAGTGTATATTATATATAATGTATATTTTACAGATTTATGTACATATATAAGAGTTCAAAAATAAAATAACGAATTTATGGAGATTTATTTTATTTTAATGAGAAGATGGAAATTATTTTACATAATGGATGTGAATGTAATTTATTTTACTAAGGTCATGTGAATCTACACTAAAAAATTTATATCTTCATTTTATTTCCATTATATGATAAAATAAATTATTAGATTTAAATGGGTTTTTTTGAAAAAGTAGGGTATGGTTAATTATATACAGATGGTTTGTGATTCATCAATTTCTATCACCTATTAGGAGAATATGATAACGATAAATTATTTTTATATAGGATCAAATTTTTTACCAAAATTTTATTAAATTATGGTGGAATGTGTTGTCGACATCGATTGATGAGGCATTTAAGGAAAATATATTTTTTCAAGGAATAAATATTCCAAAAAATTATATATGAAAATTTATTATTATATACAGCTTGTGGAGCTCAACAATTTATTAAAATATATAAACCAAAGTATATTATGGATGATAGATTGAGTGGAGTTAGATCTATAATCATCTAATAGATGAAGACATTTTTTGTGAGTATTGGGGATAAACACATGAAATTGTTGAAGATAATGGAATTGGTTTTCAAATATTTTTATAATGTTCATTTAATTACTCAAAACAATATTTCAATATACATAATTGATAAAAATGGATTTATTTTTACATTTGGGAATAAATGTTGTTTCTTTTATAATAATAAATTTGTTATGGTAAGTCATTTAAATAACAGTTGTGAAGTGTTGGATAATGCAATGAATGCAATGGAAATTGATAATGAAACTAAATCCCTTGAATAATAACACAAAAAACATTGGAATGACTGGCTATGTCATGTTAATGAGAAATATATGAAAAAAATCACCACGATGTATATTTTGATAGCATTATACTAAAACCACTTTGTGTCTATCATTCATGTTTATAAGAAAAAATGCCAAAATCTCCATTTAGTTGAAACAGTGAAAAGGCATAAGAGATTATTAAATAAATTCATACCAATGTGTGGGTAACATTTCCATTTTAATAAAAGGGTGGGTACTCAAGATTGATAACTTTTACTATTTATTATGTACATTTGGATATGTCTACATAATGAGGAATGGTTAAGATTCCTTTGACAGATTCAAGGAATATCGAGAAGATTCCGAGAACTACATTGTTACGATGATTAAGCCTATCCTCATAGACAATGGTGGGGAATATCTTTATCAAAACATAAATTCTCATTTATGGGATGTTGGGATTCTATAGAAACACACACCTATTTATACACCATAATCTAATAGTTTATGTGAAATTATGAACCCCACCCTATTGGACACTATGATATAAATAACCATTCACAGAATTCTTCCATTATCTTATAAGGATAAACATTATATAAAAAACATATACAAAAACTATATGATAACAGTAGTGGATGATGGTATTAAATATCAATTTTTGTGTATAAAGAGACATGTGTGGTTGTACATACATATGTGGGGAATTGATCGAATTGTTAATCCTTCATCAGGAAATAAACATTCCACATGATACTCAATGTGTAGCTTTATAAGATACACTAGGAAAAAAGGTATATTATTTAAATGACCCCTCGTACAAGAAGGTAATAGTTTAAAGACACTAATTCTTCTTTTATATGTATCATATCTTTAAAAGTGGTAGTAGGAGATTGATAGAATTTAATGAAATCAAGCTCATGCAGCACAAGAGTTAGCACCGTGATAGATTCCAGAAATCCCCATGGAAAGTAATGTTTTGGAGAAACATGTACTACATGTGTGTATAATAGTGGATAGGGAACAAAAAATATAAATTTTTCTAGTCCATAAGGATGGTGAGTCATTATAAGATGATAATAATGATCTTGTATCCTATAAGGAGGTTGACAGTGGCATAGATGTTGAAAAGTTCCATGAAGATATTAATTCTTAAATGGATTTTATATAAAAACCAAATTGTAAATTTATTTATATCCTATAGTGGATTGAAATCCTATTTTCTAGAAATTTTATTTCAATATGAAACTAGACATGCAATGACAAGTCAATTCTTATATGTCATGATTGTCTGCAAAAGGGTTCAAAAAATATCATGGAATAAAATTTGACAAAACCACATCACAATTTTCTATAATAAACCCAATATTATTTACACATTAAATTAATGATTTATATTAAAATTAGATATAGAAAATGGATGTTAAAAACATTCCTTAATATTATCCTTCTGGAATACATATATATGACACAACGTGAAGTGTTCATGACTCCAAAGGATGTAAACCCTTTATGAAAATTGTATATATCCATTTATAGATTAAATAAATAATCCAGGTCAGGGGTCATTCAGTTTGAGGAAGACATAATGGATTTTTTTATAAAGAATTAATGATAGGTTAAGGTCCAAAAATCATTTAGTGGGTGTGTAGTCATTTTCTTAATAGTTTAATTAAATGACATAATACTTATTGGAAATGAAATATTTATTTTATATCCCATTATAGCCAAATTAAACTCGTGATTTTACATAAAGGACATACGTAAATCTTCATATATTCTTATGATCATAATCCATTATGATTTATCCAAGTTTTAGATCGGTCTATGTAAAATTATATATAATGACAAGATTAAGGAGTGTTTTTTTGGAACAATCAATATGGTATTATTGCTAATGTCACATGGAATTCATATTTCCAGTAAAATTTTTCCCCAGCCACTTAAAGAAAAAAAATGATAAAAGGGACTACATATGAATATATTATTGGGCTAGTAATGTATTTTATGGTTTATTCAATGCTACATGTCACATTTTCCTTAAGATCAGTAATAATAAATCAAGAAGACCTAGGTGATCACCATTTTATGGAGGCCAATACTATACTTAAGTGTTTGAGATGTACTAAGGATATATTTCTAATATATAGAGGATTTGAAGGACTAGTCATCATACGAAATGAAGATTCTAGTTTCCAAATAGAATGAGACAATATGAAATTATAGTTGAGATACTTCATTAATCTTGATGGAGGAATTGTGAGTCGGAAGAGAATAACGCGAGTCATGGTCTCTTACTCTATAATAGATTCTGAGTCTATTATAACATCAGAAGATACTGAAGATGGTCTTTGGATACATAACATCATCTAATAGATTTATGTGGTGAATGCAACTAAACATATTCTCACACACTTTTTTAATATTATTACAGTTGTGGCCCTTGCAAAGAATCTATGGACACTTCCCCGGATAAAGTTACTACTTTAGAAGTATCATCTCTTAAGGTATTTTTCACAAAATGGTGAAGTTTATGGATTATAATATCCAGAAAAGACATCTTGGAGGATCCATTAACTAAGTTAATAACATAGGTGAAACATGATCATCATGTGAGGTATAATAGAATGGATGTAATTGGATGTTGGGTGTTGTCCAACTGGGAGTCTGTTGGATTTTCTATTATATAAACAACAATTTATAAATTGGATTACATGTACATATCAACATTTTAATATTAATAAAACTTCATATTTTAAATTTTTTATTGATCTTTAAAAATTTTATGTAATAATTCCATAGATTATCAGCTTCATTGATACGATAATAGCAATTCATTTTTATGATGAGATCCTTGAAATTTAATGATGATATTATTAAATATATTTCTATTGTCAGATAACAATCTATGATAAGACACATTGATTGGTGATTATTAGGTGTGAGTACACATAAGTAGATGAAACTTCTTCTCATGATGTTCATACATGGTACTCTCCAAGATGGGAGATTGTGAGAACACGCCCACCTTTAGGAATTCATTATGTTTATGTTTCATTGGATAGTTCTATATGTGAGATATTGTAATGGATTTTATACAATAATGTTGTTATTAATACTTTTCATGAGTCGTGTACTTTAATTAATTTACCAAAACAATGATGCCATATCTTTTCAGGAAGTAGGGTATGTTGGGTGCTTCAAGAATTATAAGTTATTAATTAATAATTCAAAGAAGGATTTTTCCCTTCCTTATTAATGGAAGTTGTTATTTAATCTATTTTATTGAATGTAAATATAACATTAAATTCCATGTCTATGTTGTAATAATGAGTTTATTTCAGGAAGTCAATGAAATATATATCCAGCCCATTGATTTGTGACACCATTTTGAAAAATTCTTGAGGAGATATCATGAAAAAGAGATTATATTACATAGTATGCATTCATGTTTCGTTGTTGATGTTGTGACATTAACTAATTTCACGGGGGTGACTTGACCCATATCTAGACATTAATCATAGAAATTACGCAAGAAAGCCTAATTCTAATGAGAATTTATCCATGAGGGTCACACACTAAGGGTTTATGTTAGACTATATTTAATTAAATATGAATTTAATTACTAAAATTAATATTATTCTAAATACTGAGGAATATTTTTATTCATTATTTATTTATTTTAAATATTTACAAGGTAATAAATAATTATTTATTCATTAATAATTAATTTATTTATTTATGTAAATAATAAATAATGGTATATTCTCCAAAATGTGAAGGGAATATTTGTTTATAAATAAATATTTAATATTTATTTATTCAGTTATTCATTAAATACTACGGATAATGATTTGACCAAGTACATGTTTTTTGGTAAGTATTAATTTTCAATCTTGTAAAATAATATTTATCATAGTTCCTGATAATGTTCCCCATAAAGGAAAAATATAATTATTATATGGAATGGGGTTAGATGGTGATTATTATATTACATAAGGGTCTTGGTGAAATTAAATGATATTTTAGCCTAATACCAAACACCAAAAATAGATTGCTACATAAATTTAATAGGATTAATCCAGAGTTGATATTCGTTTCACACAATGGATTTCTATCTATACTCCCCCTAATCACATCCCCTCACAAATGAGAAGAACATGGGAGAATCCTTCAATCCTGAAGGAACATGATGCGATTAAACTGAACAACACAAGATGATCAATTTAAAATTCTAGTACCCAATATTCCAATGGTGACATTTGAATATCAATGTACCACTTGTGGATCACCACATGAGGAGGACTAAATTTTTTTCTTCCTAAAAAAATATGGTATCCCAAAGAATATACAAACATTCAACATCATTATAAAGGAAATATTTCAAGATGAAGTAATATTTCTTCTAAAGAAATTATATTGATAATAAATTAAATTTTAAAAAGAGGCTCCTCAAGTTCTGGGATTTCTATGTCTATATTCAATTGAAAATTTTCCTTTTTCATGATGTTTCCATCTTACAAAATTGTTGAATAATCCATCAAATTAGATAAAAACTTTTAGGGTTATTCTTCAAAAAAATTAATCCACCACATTTAGGACCTTTTTAGATCCTCCAATATCCTTACCCGCTATCCAACTTCCACCACCGCTTGTCTCTCACATTACCACCATCATGCTCCCCCACCACCATTATGTTCGTCTCTTTCCTATCATCTATCACCCCCTCCCCACACATTGACCTTGTCCATCATCGTGCACCCTCATCCTCCCCCCACCACTACTCTGTCCATTCCCAACATCGAGTTCCCATGTTCTACCGATTCACACCATTGAGTTCCCCCACTATCCTCTCTTCCTTCTTTACTCCCTCTTGTGTCACCAGTCCCCCCAGCACTGTCAATCCCCTTTCCCACCCCACCCTTTCCCATTGACCCCCTTACCACCTTCACACTCCTCGCCCTACTGAGTCCATGTTCCTCCCCATTGATACCCCTACCGAGTCCCCATCCCCCACCATCCATCCCCCCTCAATCGATCCCAACATCTACGATACGATTTGTTCAAGATCCCTCCCCCTCTTTCATGTCCAATTTGTTTTATCCCCCTTCCCTTCCGTCTCTACCAAGTTCACTAAGCACAATTCACGATCTGACAAGCCCCACATGACCCCTATCTATCCTCCCACTAACTATGTTCTTATTATTCTAACATTGAATTGGTTAATGAAACACCAATCACTCACTATGAGTTAATAACAATGATGAGGTGAACCTCACCATCTTTAAGGAGTTATGGAATTGGCCTCACTTTATTTTTGTTTTAAATAAAATTTTCAACATTGATTTCGAAACTAATTTCAATTAGGATCTTATAAGTTCCACGAGAACCTCACCATATATATACCCTCCCTATAAATTAATGTTGTAAAATTATTTATCATATGTTATTTAAATTCAAGATAGTGGTTTACAACAAAAATGATTATTCATGTACCAAGTCTTCTTGTTAATGTTATAAATGTAATAATTATTAGTTCAATTTTTCAAAACCATTGTTTCATGTTCTAATACAAACAAGAAATCAAATAAAAATCTACATAGTTTTATATGAATATAAGTGTGTTAAAAAATTATTAAATGTCACATAATATTACTTCAGTTCCCACTAGTGGGAAAAAAGGTGGATTCAATATGTATAAATAAATAAAATGTAAAAAATTTGACATATCGTTCTCTTAATTTTACCCTATTATTGTATATAAAAAATGTACTTAGTAATATAATTTTTTCATGCTCTATGCAGACATATGATTCGTATTTTGAAATGAAATCCATGAATCTTATAAAAAATTATAGGTTTCTATATATTTTTTTTATTTATTAATCCATTGAATAACATTTTTTAATTTTCACTTCAAAATAGCTTGGTGAACTAAATTTAATATATTCACATAATTACCTAAATATTATAGATGATTATTATTAATTCCCACTACATAAATATCTATGTAATACCTATGATATATATTTCACAATCTTGTATTACTTCAAGAATGTTAAATTTTGTATTATATGTAATAATTCATAACAATATTTTATCTCATATATGTCACACATAAAGAAAAAAATACCTTCACCCATATTCGATACACAAGGGAGAAAAAATGGTGTATTTTCAAAATTATTTATCTGTAATCATGTCGGAAGTAAATGAAATTCTATATAATGTGAATCCAAAACCGATCATAAGTAGAAAAGTGGGAGTGAGTTAAATGATGTTTTCGGGCAAGAGTTATTATATTATTTTTTGTACAAGTGATGGTATAATTGTGGATTTTTAATGAAAGATAAGTTATTTTTTTCTAGGGTGTTTTAGTATATATTTGATCCAAGTAAGATATTCATATTCTCACACATAAATTTTATAGGAAATACTAATCAATCACTATTTCTTACAACATAATGGCGTAGAAAAAACTCAAATTCATTATTATGTTAAGGAATTATATCACATTATTTTTATTTTTATTATATTTTTCCTAAATTTATATCTAAATAACTATCTATTAATCTCTTCTAGGTACTAGGAAAACCTCAAAATTTATATAAACTCCATAGAAATTAATTTTTTAAATGATTTTACATCTATTATAGAAATTCATGTTAGGAATTTCCTACTTAAATTTATATTATGTACCAAGTATAAAATTTTCACATACAATTGTATTAATTAATAATTATATTTTATAAAGCAATATTTTTAAACTAATTCTAAATTTGGTTATTGAATGTGTATTATATATTTTATACCATTCAGAAAATAAATGTTGGACTGAGTACTATACTAATCTATTTATTGATCATCATGTTCTAGGTAATTTCAACTATTTAATTAATGATTTTTTATTTATCTAATTTACATGGCCTTACCCATTATCTATAATTAAAACACATATTTTTACCCCACTGCATATAATTTTAGGTAAATGTTTGAGATTGGGGATATTGTAGCAGGGTGTGTTATATTGGTATAATACCATGACGAAATTTAGTCGTTAGTGAATTTTTTAAATTTTTTTATGAATTTATATTTTTTATTGATTTTTTGATTAGTAGTCTTTGAAAAATTTTATTAATATTAATCAATTGAAATGAGAATTTCCTTTCGGATTTATCCATGTGAACTAATTTATTGTATTAATGTTTAGGTTACTCAAACATTATGAAGGATTGATATCAATATTATCTAGTACATAGTTTTTTTCTCTCTTCAAGGAATTATTCTATTTGTATTTTGAAAAAATATATCATTGAATACATTTGTTTTGTTTCCAAGTCGAAATTAAATGATTTTTTCTACTATTATCTAAAAAATTTGGTAAACATAAAAATTTCATTGTTCAAGAATTAACAGTAATAATTATCAAATGGTTTTATGTAATTAGTAGCTGAATCAATTATAAAAGTTTGTAAGTGAATACCATTACTAAATATTTTCTATAGATTATTATACCATATGTTATTATGTTGGTAAATGAATTTTTTGATTATGTTTTTTTGTTTTGTTTTTTAGAAGTATTTTTTCCATAGTTTAATTTTCATTGAATATTAATTCCACTCACAATGTTCCAAAAAATAATATAATTTAATTTTGGGTCTATCCTAAGACTATTTGTTATCAGATATATAGATTAAGATATTTTTTTAGTCTATGTTTATCAAATTTGTCTCTCTAATAGAATCTTCATTGAGATATTTAATGTCGATATTTTCACCAATAAATACAGGATGCGAGTCACATACTTAGATAATACCCTCCATGAATCAAGAAGATATATTAATTTGGGATATTTCTTCCATGACACCCATAAGATGGTCCAATATTTCTTACTATTAGAATTTGGTTAGTCATTTAGTATCATATATCATTTTTTACAACACCTCCTAACTATCCTATATTGATCTCTATTTATTCTCTTTTTAATATTAATCTCCACAAATATTAATTCTCTCATACATGAGTACAAATTTTATTATCTAAAAAAACCTTAAACCCAGCGTGCAAATAATGTTTCATTGATAATGTAACTACCAAGGACCCACACACTCAGATCCTATACTCAAATACATAACTTTTAAATCATGGATTTTATGTTGATAATTATGTCCCAATGATTTCATCTAAACATTACAAAATTAAATGAAAAACATGGATCAATTACATACATGTGTACCTTTTCAGATTATTGTTTTATAAAATTAGGAAAAAATATATCATCAAAAATCAACATGTTCTCAAAAGACCGTTTGTCCTAGTTAACATATATTTTCTTATTTCACAATAATTAATCAAGATATTCAATTTGAATGCTATTATATACATAAATTAGTCAAAATAATTCTTTAAATCCTAGGGAAAATGAATCCTATGAAGAGTGATCTAAAAATATCATTAAGATTAAATATTATAATTTACAAATTTATATCATCAATGATAATGACAGTCTATATCGGTATGATGAAACTATAAAAGTTCAAGAGAGTGTCATAAAGTAAATCATATACATCAATTCTTAGATCAAAAAATATGAAAACATTTAAAATGATAGATTCATCAAAATAAATTTTCAAAATCCATGTGATATATATTCCAATAATTAGAAACATTATAAACCCATAACTACAATATAAAAAACAAAAATATATATTGGGACACTATTTTTCATATTGTTTTTATAAATGTAATATTAATTCAGTTTAATTTCATTCATGTCACTCTCTCAAATGGAATATCCATATAGCCGACTTAAACACCCCATGCATTGGTGGGGCTATCACTAATCCACTTATCATTGGGTAATAACAGAACCATATATCATTGGTTTATCACAAAACCCCCAACATTGGTTTATCATGTAACCACCCATTATTGGTTTTTAATGTATCTACCGAACAAAATTTTTATGTACCATTACAAAATAATAAGACATCAAATATTGAATGTCATTATAATCCCATAATAACAACTATGATCACTTTTATAAGTTTATGAAACCATGTAAAATAAATGGGTTCTATAATTATACCATTGAAACATTATTAACCTATAGAAAATAAGTATGTTCTCTAACAATCTCATTTTAACAATGTTATCTTCTGTTGAATAAATGGGTTCCCTATAAATGTCATGAAAAAATTATTAATCCATGGAAAATAAAAGGTATTTATGTCAATATCATTGTAACATGTTTAACCCACATATATAAATGGGTTCCATAACAATATTATTGAATAAAGATTATCCCATAGAAATGAAATTGGCATTATGTCACAATATGTGAAACTAGATTTAAAAATCGGAAGGAAATGGGTCCCATAACAATCTCTAAAGAACATGATTAAAACATTGAAAAGAATTGGGTTCCCAAAAAATCTCATTGATATTTTATTGACCCATAGTATAGAAATTGGTTCCACAACAATCTCTTAGAGACATGGTTCGATCATAGAAAAGAAACAACTTATATATCAATATCATTATAACATTATCAACTTATGTAAAATTAATGGTTTCTAATAAAATCTCATTGAAACCTGATTAACTCATGTAAAAGATTTGGTTTCCACAAAAATCTCTTTGAAACATGGTTATCCCTTGGAAAAGAAACAACTTCCATAAAGATCTCATTAAAACGATATTAAACACCCCTAAAAGAATGAGGATCATATCAACAAAAAATATCCCCAGTGGATGATATGTAACAAAATGTTTTGATGATGATGTGAATGTAAATACAATTAAATGAAAATTAAAACATTCTTGATGAAAATATTCCTAAAACATTCAATAGTGTACCATAACCCATTAAAACATTTGAATAATAATCCCCATGATGGTATAAAATTAAAATGAAACATATAATCTCAATAGATTATGGATATTCATGATATGAAATGTCCAAGGATCAATATATACACCATATAAAAAATAGGTTTATAGTATAACAAACATCTCATATGATTATAATTGTGAAAAAAATTCCATTATCGCTTTAGTAAAATTTAAACCGTAATTATCATCAAAGAGAGATTGTTTAATTAATAAGTAATATAAAACAATTAAAGGTAATAATTGCAAAATATATTCATGTATATTATATTCAACACACACAAGAAAATAAGTTGTCTATATGGAATACATCTCGCATAAATATAATTGAGATGAGAAAAACCCTTACAAGGTTCTATCCTTGGAGTGAGATTAAATAAATTAAATAAATATGTGTGACAAACGAAAATGAACAAAAAATGGAATTAAATAATAATATAGAAATAGTTAATTTCACACATATTATTGGAATAACATAATCGATGATATATAAGTTTTACACAATAAATGAATATTGAATTAAGAAATCCCTTAATACTTGAGTAACAATTGATTCCAAAGTTTTGTGACAGAATGAAATCATTTAAAACATTTTATATCATCAAATAAATGAAAATAATGATATAAAAATTCATAGGTTAATAGATATACCATAAAAAATAAACTAGGTCCATAATGACAAATAAATCTCAATGGTATTTATATTGTGACATAACCACATACAATTAGTCCGACTTGTCAAATCTATCTTAATTTTATTGAATAAAAAAATTATTTCATTTATTTAATTGTTTTATAACATTTTACAAGTTAATTATAAAATTTATTTCACTTTTTATCATTTTATATAAAATTAGTAAATCAATAATTTGTATGTCAGATGTGTTGACCATATTCAGCTTCTGTGTCTAAACATACTTTTATATGTCTACTAGCGTCCTTGATGTCATTATTTGAACATAAAAAGAATGATAAAAAATAAATAAATATAATATTTTTATATAAATTATACATTTAATGTCATACATAATGATGGTTGGGAAAAATTAACTATGGTTACACTCATGGAGAAGGTAGGTCGTACATACACATGGGTAACATTCCCATTTTTCAATGGTCATTATGGGAATAAGGATAGTAAAATTAATATTTTTAAATGTCCATTATAAAATAAATTACATATTATTTAATTATATATATATACATCATTATGTTTTTTGGTGATGAAGAAGGATGAACCAGATCGCTTAGAGGAGGCGACAATCCACACGTCCAAGAATGATGTTGTAACTTTCTGGTGTGTGAAATGGAAATAAGAAAAATGATATTTTACAGGCCTATAAAGATTATTATGTTACTAATATAATTAACATTTAATTTATATAGTATATGTTTGTTAAAACCATCCTTTATACATTCAATGTAATGAGTGGATGAATCACATCACTTTGAGGAGGCGGTAGTCCACATGTCCACAAACGATGTTTTCGTATTACCGAAAACTGAATTCTGGAGGTATTCTTTAATATAAAAATTTCATAATCATAATAACATTATAAATATCTTATATATCATAAAAAAATATTATTCCCATCATTATTACCAACCATTATAGTTTGTAATGAAAGAACAGACGATATCAATTTGTGAGGATGTGGTCTCCCATAAACTGAAATGATGATTATGTATCCCATTTAAAAGAAGTATGTGAATTTGTAGTAGTAAAAATTAACCCTGAAAATGTTAGTATATTATGGATACCAATTATATTATATATTAATATAATAATGGTAATTTAATTGTTGGAGAATGAAATTAAACTAATTTGATCATAGAAGAATGTTACATATTTTTCGATTAACTCCAATTGGTTTTCAATAAAGGACATAATTGGTTTTCTTTTTTCCCAAAAATTGTCTTATTGGATTATATGATAGTTTTTTGGAGTGTATTATTGATGTTTTATTATACTCATGATGGATTTATAGATATTAATTGATGGGGAGGGTGAGTTCCCTTTTATAAGTGGATGGAGAGGACACAAGTGGAACTTTTTAATAGAGTTGTGTTATCCCCATGTCTTTGCCTACCAAGATGAATCGATAAGACAAAAAATTATATAAAATAATATTTATGGATGAAATATGGATATTAAATGGGTTTTGGACAAGGAAAATGAATTTTTTAAACCATCTGATTAATGTTTAACCATCATGTAGTTTTATTTTTAACTTAATCATTGTGATTAAATTTAATTAATTTCAATATAATTTTGAGAAAAAACTAATAATACATTATTATAAATTATTAATTATATTGATTCAAATTATGGAATAAATTATTCAAAATTCAAATCAAAAAAGTGGAATAAATTAATCAAAAATTAGTATTGTAGATGGTATGAGAAAGCATGTTATTTTAGAGAAAATCACAAAATATTTAAATGATTTTATATACAATTTGAATGTGAAATTTATTACAATGACCTAAATTTTTTTAAATGATATAAAATTAATCTTATTATACATTAAACCAAATAAAAATATAATTTAACTATAAAAATTATTTTGGTGAAAAAGATGTTTTATGTTACATTGTTTTGCCACACTCTATTCATCAAAATAAAAACGTACTCTCAAAAATAAAAAAAAATAATGAAACGTAAATTTAGAAATTATAATTTAAAAAATGAAATTGTAAGTTAAAAATTAGAAAAGTTTAAAAATTTCATTTTAATGCAATAATTACAAGAAAAGGATATAAACATTCTTTTTAAAAATATACATCTTTCTATGCTTAAAATTAAATCTATTCTTATCTTGAAACTAAAAAACATATAGCAGGAATTAAAAAACCATTTTTCAAATAGATATTAATTAAATATATCTAATATATTTACACAGTAGCGATTAAATTAATATGTTCAGATAAAATTCCTTTCTAGATGTCAAATTGTTTTAAAAAAACAAATTTATCAATTATAATAAATTGGCCATTATTTTCATTTCTAATTAATTTTCTACAAAAATATTCATTATATAAAAAAATATAAAATATTTTTTAATATAGTTATTCTCAATCATTCAATCCATTTGAATAGCTATGTCATAGCTATCATAACAATATTAATATTACATTTTTTTTCTGATATGATTATGGATTGTGTGCTACATGTATCATTAAAGGAACTCAATATTACATACAAAAAAGATAAAATTGGGGTTTCATGTTATTAAATACAGTCTATTTATTGTATGTAATGGAATCTATTAAACAATAGAAATCATCTTTAAAGTATATATTTCACAAAATCATAGGATGTTATATAATACCCACCTTTAAATGAATATCTCCCTCAAAATTTTATATGTTATAAAAGGATGGAATTTTTAACAATTCCATTATTTAAAATCACATTATTAAAAGGGTTAATAATAAATCTGGTTAATAAGGGAATGTGGGAAACATAAGGGCCACATAATTTTATGCATTTCCGGGATTCCTCCTAGGTAGAAAATAGATGGGATTAAAGGGGAAAAAAATTATAGGGAGTGATTATGGTGATTGGTGAAAAAAATTGTGAATTATAAATGGAAATTTAAGCTTCTATGGAACATAAATATGTGATGATCAAAAAGGCCATCAGATTAGTAGAATTGAATGTACTATTATAACACCTTGGTATCAATATATTTTCCTTTCTTTCTATAATTCTCTTACCATTGAGAACAAAATAAGGAAAAGGGAAATCTAGCTAAATGATATTTAGAATTATTTCCTTTTATCAATTTTCCACAAAATCTCATTTTCTTTTCCAAGTAATGATTATTCAAGACAAATTTTCTTATCTATGAAGCTCAAAATGAAATTTTATAGTCCAAATAACCATAAAAGGGATATTAAATCTATTCCACCTATCTATATACATTATCCAAAATCACAATGGTTATAAAATAATATTATAATTACTAAAATGAGTAATCCTTTATATGATACACTAATATGAAAAACTAAATAGTAATACACAATGTTCAATCTATATTATTCCGTAAAAAAATATCCTAAAAAAGTCTCCAAAAATTTTGTAACATAGTTTGAAACCCAAATATTAAAAGGATTTGATCATGTTTTCTTCCATGATAAATCAACCATTATCCCTTAAAAAAAACTTATTTTCTCCAAAATAATGTTAATATAGTGGAAAAATTTCAAGATAACCATGACATTGTAGAGGGTTGTGGTTGTCTGTGAAAACCTTATTATCCTTACGTCATGGGTTAAAGACCCCACACCTAGCCTGATGGGATGGGTTGTCACCCAACATAGGGGTCCTCACATATTTTTTTAAATCCTAAAAAATAAATCTTCCCTAAATACAAATTTTGTTGATCATGGGGACGAAAATCACCTCAATACAAGAAACAACTCCAAAAATTTCATCAATGATCTCAATATTATTACTACATAAAACCCTTAAATGACATGTATAATACTTTGAAATTATGATGAACCATAATAGCATGGCCTTATTACGGTATATATATCCATTATGATAAACAAATATGAAAAAAAATCCTAATCGTGAAAATTATCTTTACCGACCTTTGATACCAACTATAATAACTCATAACCCGCAATCCCAAATATTTTACTGAAATCCATAACATTACATTCCATTATTTTTTGCAATGAATTCTGACAAAAATTAGTCATCTAAACATCTCATAATAATAATGAAAACGTGGATCACATACATAATATAGGAACTATTCTATGTATAGTTTTATATAATTTGAAAAATCTAATACATAAATTGTTCACGTATCGTTAAAAGAACTCTTCTTCTATTTAACTCAGAAATTCTTATTTCAAAATTGGTTATCAATTCATTCCTTGTAAAACACTTTATAGAAATATATCATTTTAGATAATTATTTAAAACAATGGAAAAATGATACATAATATTGTTAATCTCAAATTATCAATAAGTGGACATTTGAGAATTAAAAATTAAATGATATCAAATATGATAAGAATGAATAAGCATATTAATATATAATCCAAGTGCATGGGCTATCCATTAAATAACTCATACCCATAATTACCAAGATCATCAATTATGAAAACATTAAATTGGAAAGAATCATAAGTATCAATATTAAAAATCTACGTGTCATAAATCTCGATCATTATAAGAATTATAAAATCATAAAAATCATAGAAAACAAATTAAGGTATCATAGTAAATTATTATACTTTTCATTCTTATAAATTAATTATCATGGGGTCGTCATCCATAATTTTTACTCATAAATATGTAATATCCATATGATTATCTACCATAACAAATAAATTATAGGTCTATCACATACCCAAGTGTCATTGGATTATCATGTAACCACCCATATTTTATACATCATAAAACTAGCCGTTATTGGATTATCACAAAACCACACATCATTCTTTTGTCAGGTAACCACTCATCAAATTTCAAGTACCATTAGAAAATAATGACACATAAAATCATGAATTGCATCAAAAAATAAAAGGAAACCCCTTTATCCCTTTTGTATCATAATTTTCCCTAGAAAATAAATGGGATATATAACAGTATCTTTGAAACATGATTAACTAATGGAAATGAAATGGGTACAATTTTAATATTTTTAAACCACGGTTATCTCGTGAAAATTAAAGGGGTGTCATAACAATATTATTGAAATGATATTAACCCATGAAATGGAAATTGTTTTTATGTCAATCTCATTGAAACATGATTATCCCATGAAAATAAATAGGTTCTATAGTAATATCATTGAAACAATATTTACCCATGTCAATGAAATGTGATTTATGTTAATCTATTTGAAATATTATTAACCTAAGAAAAAGAAATGGGTTACCCAACAATCTCCGGGAAACTATACTATCCCCTAGAAATAAAATGGATTCCATAACAATCTATTTAGAACATGATTAACCTGTGGAATAGAAATGGGTACCAAAATAATATCCTTAAAATATTATTTACCCATAGAAAACAATTAAGACCCACAAAAACCTATTTTAAACTTGATTAACCCATGTAAAATAAATTAATTCAATTAATATATCATTAGATCATTATTAACACACGTAAAATAAATGATTTCAAAAATAATCTCATTAAAACATGATTAACCTGTGGAAAATTAATTGCTTCCAAAACAATCTCTTTAAAACATGGATATCACATGGAAAATAAATGGATTCAGTAACAATATCTTGGGATTAATCGTAATCTAAAAAAAATAATGATATCAATACAAAATATCCCCAATGGAAGATATTTAACAACAAGGGATTCTTATGTTGATGAATATAAAAACCGTTAAAAGGACTTGAAAACATTATTGAGGAAAATAATTTTTAAAAATTCCAAAATGTCCCATAAATATTTTTCAAATTTTGAATTATAATCCAAAAAAGGAATAACATTAAAATAAAACATAGAATATCAGGATAATAGGATGAATCATGATATAACAAGTAAACAAAGCAGTATATACACATTAAAAAAATAATATTGTTGTATAACATGACAAACATCCAATGATTGGAAATTAGGACAAAAATAACATTACCTATTTAATTTCATTAAAACTACAAAATCCATGAATGTTTGGTCCTAAAATGATATATAAAAACCATAAATTTAAGGATAAGAATCATAAAATAAATTTATGGTTAGTTCGTAAAATAAAAAACAAAAAATAACTTCTAAATATGGAATATATCCCACAAAAATAAATGGGATAAGAGAAAATTGATTTCAATGATCATATCCTTGGATAAAAATTAATTAAATGAAGTAATTATGTGAGGAAAATATAAATCCACACAATAAAATTGGAAATATATAATAATATAATGAGAGGTCATTTCATGCATATTCTTGGTATAACATAACCAATGACAAGGAGGTTTAATGTAATGAATGGAAATGGAATTACAAAATCACTTAATGTTATAAATATCCACATAGTAGTAGATACAACATATAAATTTTACTAGGTTCATAATAATATACCAATCTCATTGAAATTTAATGTGAGATGAATCCCCATACCATGAGTCATATTAATGAAAAACAGGTGGTCCATGGTGGGACGAACTATGACTGCATGGGTTGATTCCCATTTGGGTTTTCACACAAAAGCACGTATATAATTTGAACAAAAAAATTAACGCTTTCCCCTCCTCGAATCAGTCCACAGGTTTCCCTTAAGTTTCCCACACATAGAATAAAAATATACTTTTTATAATAATTTAATGGTTTTATTATTTTCATTTAGAAATGTATTTGTGGAGAACAGTGTGGAATGACAATAGATAGTGTTTTATGGGACGTGATAAAACATTTTTCTATAGGTTAATGGTGGCATAAAATGATGAAAAATGTGGTGGAAAACTACTACGATTCAATGTTGGTGACTGATCGTTTAGGGAGAAGAATAGTGATATTGGTTTTTTGGTGACGCTAACAATTAGACTAGTGAATTAATGAAGACTCTAGAGAGAATTTTTTTTCCAAGGAGGTTATTATAGTTTCGACAAATTATTTGTTTTCAAATCTATTAATTATAAAATATAGTTACGTAATAAAAAAATTAAATATACCCAAAAAATATTATGATCATAATATCTATTAGAATTGAATCCATTTGTAGGGGAGAGGAGTTTCTTTTTTTAGAAGTGTGATGACACACCATTTGAATATGGTGAATAATTACAGAAAAAATATTTTAATATGATATTAAAATAACAAATATAGACTTATTTAAAATTAACATGTGAATTAATTGTGGATTAGTGTGACCATTATAGGGAGAAATCATATATAATGGTTAACTAATGATTTTTTATATAATAAAAAAATAATTTACAGAAGAAATAAGGTTTTCCCAAATTCTGCCTATGAGTAAACCCGAACCAGTTCTAGCTCAACCTACATAGGGCTGCACCCGCATGGTCTCAAGATGCAATGACCCACACTCTTAATGATCAAGACTTTTAGGCCACCTTGTCCCTAATACAACCTACACACACGAATCCCATGGGCCATGATATCATTTTTCATGCATAGATTTTATGTTTTTTTATATTGATATGACCATCAAACAAAGGTTTCGTTGTACAAAAAAATAATGATATGTGTTTCCAATAATCCTAGGAAATCAGAACAATGAATTCAATTTTTGTTACCTCCAATATTTAAAAAATCTAGATAACATCATTGTCCTATTATTTCAATCTATTAAAAAAATGTTTAGTTGGTTTGGGCCAAATGATGCATGTTTTTAAATGGTGTTAAACATTTAAAGACTACTTTTTTAATATTTATAAGGTATAGTGCATGCCTGATTAATTTTATTTCTACTCTTACACTTTAAAAATAATTCAAATTTGGTCTTACTATGATTTCAAATCATTCTAATGTTTTTATATGGATATAGATATTAAACACGTGTTTTAGTATTTTAAAATATTAAAATTTTTCTTTTAGTAATCTTGGTTAAATGAAACCTTTTATTAACATTCAATCTACTCCATCAATTAAAAAGTCACAATAACTTTTATATAATTTTATTTAATGACATTATAAGGTCATTCAATAAGATTCAACCCCCTTACATACTTTTTAAATGCCCTCAAACCATTAAAAATTACTTATTTGATAACTCTGGGTAGACTAAAAAACTTATTGAGGGGCTTTCTTCATGTATACATTAAAAAAAAAATATTGGATTCCAATGATTTTATGTCATTCAATGGTCCTTTTATTTGGATATATCCATTAAATACATGGTTTGTTGTTTTAAAATAACGATGCTATGATTTTGTTAATATTAAGATAAACAAAAATGAGACTGATATTTTTTCTATTCTAGTATATCAAAAAAACCAATATGGTTAATATCATATTGTTTCACAATATTTGGAGTTTTTATGTTAGTCTTGACCCCCTGATCATTATTTTCAAAGGGAATCTAACCTTTAATTATTATTCAATAAATCTGGAAAGATAACATGTTCGATTGATGTTTCATCTAATATTATACATAAAAAATAATATTAAGAATTATTTATTTTGATTTCATGCTATTATCAGTTTTTCCAATGGATATAATCATTAATAAAAATATTTTAGTTCTTCAAAATAATAAAAGTGTGTTTCTAGTATTCTGAGGGAAAATCCTTGGATTTATATTCCTTGTACTCCATTATTTATATGAAATAACATCACGTGGTTATTTCAATTTTACTTCATGTAATATGGAGGTTTTTTGGTAATATTGGATCCCCGGATGCACATTTTTAATGGCCTGAAAGCATTGAGAATTTTTTATTTGATCACCCTTTGTAGAAAAAACATCTGATTGATGATTCATCTATTTTTACACATCACAAATAATAGAATATATTTTTCATTTGATTTTATGAAATTGAAAATTCATTTTCTATTAATCCACTTGTCAAATGATCATATTGGTGATTTAAGAGCATAAATTCTGTTTCTGCTCATCCTGGGAAAACACAACCTCGAGTTTACAACCCATCTACTAAAAAATATAAAAAATCATTATATGGTTGTATTCATTTGATTTCATACCATTTAGAGGTCATTCAGGTGGTTTTGACATCATGATGTATATTTATAAAGGGCATAAATGATTTAAAAACTGCTTATTTAAACATTCTATGAAAACTACACATCCTATTGAATTTTTTTCATATAAATTTTAAAAAAATAAAATAATATCTATTCAATGATTTTATGTGATTAAAATGTTATTATCAATGGATCTAAACATTAAACACAATTGTTGGGGGTTTAAAACAATAATATTGGATTTCTAGTCATTTGAGGAAAATAAATACTCAAATTGATTTTTCAAATACTCTAAAATTTCATAAATAATAATACAGTTTTTTTCCTCTAATTTCATGATATTTAGAAATAATTTTATTATAATTTACCCATTAATGCACCTTCTAAAGGGCACAAGACCATTAAAATATATGAATTGATCGCTTTTTATAGAACACACATACTATTTATATCTAATCTATGAATAAACATGAAAAATGATAAAAATATGAATTTTCTAAATTTTCACATCATTTTGTGTTCATTGTCAATGGATCTAATCATTAAACACACCTTTTGTAATTTTAAAATAAGTATGGTGTGTTTTAAGTCATATTGACTAAAAAATCATATCGACATTATTTCTACTAAAAACAATCAAAAATAAAAATATGATTATTTATTTATGATTTCCAAAAATTTGGAGGGTGTTCAGTTGATGTCGACCTTTTAACACGTGTTTTTTTAAAAGGCATCAAAATTTTAAAAAACAATTTATTCATTTTTTTCTAAATGATTGTGCATCTAATTAACTTTTTGACATCTCACACATATAAAAAATAATATAAATATGGTTTTCCTATTATTTTAAAATCATTCAAATGTATTATATTTGGAATATGACTCTTAGACATACATTTTGGTGATTTGAAACAATAAAAATGTGTTTCTAGTCATCTCAGGAAAATGAAACACCATATTCATTTTTTATCTACTATACAATTTAAAAAATAATCATATGGTTTTATCCTATGATTACAGGTAATTCAGCATTAATTAGTTGGTTTTAATCAATTGTAATAGTATTTTAAATGGTTTTAAAAAATTAAAACATCATATTTAGTCAGTCAATGCAGACCCCATGTGTGATTGATGTGTCATATTCTTGTATGTGTAAAAATAATATGAATATTATTTTCTATTGATTTCACATTTTTTCATGGTAATTATCTCTATTTTCAGACATTAGATGCATGTTTTAGCTATTTTAAAACCCAAAAAGAGTGCTTTCAGTCATCCAACACAAGTGAAACTTCATACTTATGTTTCTTAAAATCTAAAATTTCACAATTGATTCTATTTTTTCGATGATTTAAAAATAGTGTAAGATTTAGTTTTTATGGTGATCAAATAATAAATTACACAATTTTTTATAATATAAATATAGAAATAAAAAAATAATTAAATTATTCAACTAAAATGAAAAGTTAAATATTAAAATTGAAACATAAAACACCGCACGAATCAGGTGAATCCTTATACAAATCATGGAGTAAATCAAGAATTTTTTCACTTGTTATATTTGGAGCCTAAAAATATATATAATTAATATATATTATATTCAAATTAATAAAATTCTATGTGAGTATAATTTATTTTCATTAATACCCATGGAGCCATATGTGGTGTATAAAAAGGATACCACATCATGTTTCCATCCATATGAACAGAAATATATATTAATATCTCTTCATACTCTCTTCATAGTTACAAAAACTGATAATCCATTCTATATTTCATTTTATTTTTTGGAGTATCTACCTCGATTGATTTGTGTATCCCTATAGCTGAATTGTATATTACCCCCACCTATACAATTTCATTGGAGTAAATAGCTTGTAAATCAATGAAAAATTAAGACATTATAATAAAATTTAGGTGTAAATATTATATAATAAGAGAAATAAATGGATGAGTAAGTCTTATTTATTATATATCATAAAATAGAAATTAATGAGTTTTAGTAAGGCATAAAATGATTTTCTAACAAATTTTATTCTACTTATTGTAGCTAATCAGGTATGATTCCTATTAGGAATCTATTCTCTAGAGTCTATCTGTGTGGAATATAATGTATTCATATGTTTAATAATCAGGTACCATCCTGATTGAAGATAAGGAATTTAGTCACCAAAAATGTGAGAATATAATCTATGTCCTAGGGATTTCTCACATTAGAGTATAATATGCTTGGGATCATTTCTCATGAGCAGCTACAACCTTATATCAATTTTTATTCTATAATCAATAATAAATTCAATTTGGATTTTTTGTTCTAAGAAAAGGGAACATGAGTAAAATCAACGTATGAAATGATAAATTATTTCTTAGATGACTCACTTGTGGATGAACAAAATTTTATCGTTTTTATATATAGTGAAGAAAATTATATTGTAAAATGAAATGGGTTTCAGGGATAATTTGGATTATTTCCCATGAATTATTCACGAGGTTTAATAATGAAAAATAATCTAGTCTTATTAGCTCTTCAATCTGTATCACCCATAATGAAGCAATCAGGATCATGTTATCAATTATTATCTCTTACCTTCCCCAAAGAATTTATGATCCCTAGAAAACTGTTGGAAATATATGAATTAGTAATAAATTGATGACCATGTGAGAGTTTAATCATTTCAACATATATAAGCTCAAATTTATAAACTCTTTTAGTCCATGACAGTCTTCAACCATCGAAATTTACATCTTCATTTTAATGAAAATGGAGGATTATGAGGGTTTCAAAACCTAGTCCTCAATTAAATCACTATATAACTACATGTACAAATATAATAATAGTTCATTAACCATCAAAAACATATATATAGACCATCAAGTGATACATTCCCATATTTAAAAAAAATTCATATGATATTATGTATATGGAAATTACAAATAATGTTGTATAATATTTATTTTGAACTCATATTTATTTGTGGGAAATCCTAGTTTTCTATAATTAAAACTGTCTAACAAAATCCTAAGATTAATATATAACATCCCCAAATTTTGGGTTATATAAACCTTAAAAATAATTTAATGTATTTAATATATTATTTTTTTGGAATTCATTGTTTAGATTTCATCACACTCAACACTAATTTTATCTTGTGATGCATTCCACATTGAGTTCCTTTGACGATTTATGTTACACACAATCATGAGTCTTACTAGAAAAAAAGATTATATTAATATTATTATGATTATTATCACCTATCCATTCGAATGTCTATAATGAATGAGATTATATGAATTATGAAGATTATATTTTTCACATTAACATATAATGATTCCTTTGGTTATAAATTCATTAGGAATTAAAATAGAGACAAATTGACTATACATGGTGAGTTTATTTGAATATCTATTTTTATGAATAGAATGACATTTTTTTTTTAAATTAATTAATCATCAATAGTGAAATATATTGATTAAATTTACATTTTATAAACATAATAAAAAACATAATCCACCCAATCAATATATTTTAGTGTTTTAAGATTATAAATAATGAAATTTTTGGAATAAAAATTACATATTTTTTAAAGGATGTTTTACCACATTTTAATAATAGGCTTGTTTGAAAACAATTATTTCAAAAATTAATAATTTTTATTTGAAAAAATAAGATTCATTTTTTAAATCATAATTTCAAAATTTTCATTTGGTCAATTTTTGTTATTTTCTTAATAACTTTATGATTTTGATTAATAATGAATGACGTAGAATATTAATAGCAATATTTTTCGTATAAATAGATTATACCATTAATTAATATTTTAAATTTGTTTTGAAGTATTTTAAGATAATTATTATATCATTTATACGAAATTAGGTCATTGGAATAAATTTTTACATTGAAATTGGGTATGAAAACATTTCATTCATTTAAACATTTCTCTTTAAAACTCACTTTGTCCTCCCATCTATGAGATTAATTCTAAATAAATTTATAAAAACTATATTATTTGAATTTAAAAAAAGGGGTTCCATAATTTTTATCATCATATAATGTAATTTAATTTAATTTCAACTAATATGTTTACCATAAATGCTAGTGAAAGTACATAAAATGAATTGAAACAATTAAGGTGAAAACAAGATTACTTTTAGTTAAAATTTAATCATAATGTATAAATATAGTCCAAAATTCGTCCAACATACATTTTATGTCAAAAATTGGTCATAAAACCTTATTTTATTTTATTTAATGTGTTATCAAATCCTTGTGGTAGCTAAAAATGTGAGGAGCACAAAATTCTTTTCCAAAGTGCCAATTTTGTCGTCTCCCTCCACTTATGAAATGGAACTCACACTCCCCCTCTCTTCACACCTCTCATGACATTAATAAAATACAAAACTTTCCCAAAAAATATTCCAATGTATATCTTCTAATATTAGAAACTGAAATTTGGTTACAATGAAAATCATGGAAGTACTTTGGTGTAAACCAAAAAGAGTTACCTGAAAAAGAGGTAACATTCTTCAATGATCACTTTTGGTTATTTTTGTTCTCCACCACTTCAATTATTATTATTAAATAATTATATAACATAATTTTTATCCTTCCTATAATAATATGTTGTTATGTTTTGATATAAACCTACCACCTCATGGACCATTGTCATTTGATCACCCATTAACACATATAAATATTGGTAATAATGATGAAATTTCCATTTTTATATTATATATATGATATTTATAATGTTATTATAATTATATAATTTTTATACAAGACATATATTTTTTCATTTTTAGGGATATGATATAATTGTCTTTGGACATATGGACTACCACCTCCTCAAAGGGTTGTGATTATTTATTTTTCATCACCTCAAAAAAGAATTATATTTATAAGTACATATAATAAAAAATTACTGTATTTAAGATATAATGTTAATATTTATTAATAATTTATTCTTACCTACATTCTATACAGATCATTGAAAATTGTAAATGTTACACATGCATATTTATTCCCTTTCGTCTCCATAACCATGACATTGGATCATTTATCATAACCATGATTATTGTATGATTCAAAAAGTATTATTTATGTATATGTGTGTTAATTATTTCAGGTTTATCATTTTGGATATGTTTAAATAATTATCTCACTGAGCATAGTCATCTTATAAAAGTTAGTTTTGAAATGTAAGCTGAATATAGGCCAAACATATGACATCAAGATTATTAAATAAGTAATAATATAAAATATATTTATAAGTGAAATAAAAAGAAAAATAAAATTTTATAAGATTATAAAAAAGTAAATAAATTTCAAATGTTTACTATTTGGGAAGAAAAATACAAATTTAACAATTCAGACTCAAGGTAAGGGGTTCTGTCTCAATTTACATTCTCTTGAGGCTTAATTGTTATTACACACCAAGATACATTTATATTGTGTATCAATGGCCCAATGACATGTTATTTCATGATTTTAATTTATTTCATGAAATTTAATGTAGTTATTGATGGTATTCATTTATAAAAATAATGATGAAAAATTTACTCATGTGGTAAGTGATATATTAGTGTAATTTAAATTCCTTGGGTTAAACTTATTTATCATATATTTTGTTATGTGAAAAAAATGTGTTAAATGAACAATGATTATATTACTCTGTATTTCAAATTTTATTGTGTGTGTTTAAAATTTATACACATAAGTATACCATTAATTTATTCTGAAATAAGTTATATGATCTTTGTTAGGGTTTTTCTTATCTAACATTTATTTTTTGTGTGATATATTCCATATTCACCTCATAATTCATTAGTGTATTTTCTATACTTCCCATGAATATATTTAATGATTATATTACTTAAATTAATGGTGATTTAACAATCCTTTATATGATATCTCTTTTATGGTCTTTATAGTTTAAATATTACAAAAGCAGTAATGGAATTTTTGTAAAAAAAATTTCCATGAGATGATTGTTTTATTATACACATATCTTCATTTTTTAGATGTATATAATTCTCCTTTTACATTTTATATCATGAATCTAATTATTCTCTTGATATTATATGTTTCATTTTTATGTTATTCCTTCTTTGTACTTATAATTCAAATGTTTCAAAGTGTTATTGGACAATTTGAAACGTCAATTGATAATCATCACCAAGAATTATTTAATTATATTTTAATAGTATTTCCATTCCTCATCATAAAAAACATGTTTTTACTTAGCCTACACAAGGGATATTTTGTATTGATTCCATCAACATTATAATATAGATTTATTAATATCATTAAAAATAAATTTTTATGGAATCTCTTCCTTTTCCATGGGCTAAAATTGTTTTGAGGAGATTATTGTGGATCCCATTTATATTCCATGGGTTAATCATGTTTCAATGTTATTTTTTTGAACATGTGTCTTTTCCATGGGTTAATATTTCTATAATTATATTGTAATGTATGTTATTTATTTTCCATATTCTAATAGTGTTTCAAACATATTGTTGTGGAATCCATTACTCTTCCATGGTTTTATATAGTTTTAATGGGATTGTTTTTGAACCATTTAGTTTCTATATATTATTAATGTTATAAATAGGTTGTTAGGAAACCCATTTCCATTCCATGGGATAATCACGTTTCAATGATATTTTTTTGGACCCACTTATCTCCCATGGGTTAATCATGTTTCATTGATATTGTCTTAAAACAACTTTATTTTCAATGGTTTAAACATTTTTCAAAGAGAATATTATGGAACCCATTTCATTTCTGTAGGTCAGTCATGTTTCAATTTGATTGACATAAATTCAATTTATTTTCTATGGGTTCATCTTATTTCAGCGATATTTTAATGGAACCTATTTCATTTTCATGAGATAACCATGTTTCAATGTCCTTGTTATAGAATCCATTTATTTTGAAATGGTTAATCATGTTTCAAAGACTTTGTTATATAAAAAATTTATTTTCCATATGTTTATAATGTTATCTAAGGGGTAATATTTGTTCCTATGAGTTTATAATGAAATGAAATATTTTTTGTGTCATTATTTTGAAAAGTTACATAGTAATTTTACGGGTGGATTAATGAGAACTCAATGATGGGTGGCTCCATGATTATACATTGGCTACTTTTTCGTTGATAAACTAATGACATATGGTCCCATGATAAACTGATTATGTGTTGGTATGTGACATCCTTGTAATGCATTGGGTCTGATAGTTGGTTTAAATGATATTCCATTTTAAATACTGTGTGTATGTATGGTGAATTCATGATTATTCCATTTGTTAGTATTAAAAGTGTAATAATTTCCCAAAACTGTCTTTTTGGTGATTCTTACACATATTATGGGGTATAATGTTTCTAATGATCGATATTTATATCACTTGGATTTTTATTATTGACATTGATGATTATTTTCATTACTATTTTCCATATTTTATTATCATGGTATGGATGGCTATGTGTTCTTTTATGACTCACCCATTCACTTTGTTTATGTCATCATACCCATATACTCTCTATGCTCATTGATGAAATTCATTTGTTAACGCTTATATTTCCCTTAGTGAGGGTTTGAGATCAACCTTCTAATTTCTCCTTTTCCCCAGTTCTTAAATAATGATGATGAACAATTTATGATTATAAATTCGTTCACAAGGAATAGTCTTATAATATTATATTGAAAAAAATGAAATCTTGGCTAAACAATAAAAATGTTCTTTTAAAGAATTGTGAATTGTTTATGTAATATTTTTTCTTAATTATCTAACACAGTAAACCTAACTGGTCTTCTAGTATGTAAGTGATCCATGTTTTCATATCAATGTTGAAAATATTATTGAATAATTTGGTAAAAATCATCGGCCTGAAATCAAAGAATGTAATGTTATGGATTTTTACACGGGATTTGGAAGTGTTGGATTTGTGTTGTTATAGTAGGTATGAAAGGACATATTAGATGATTTGGGAGATTAGGATGATTCATATGAGGATATCTTAACTGTTATAGATACCGTCATCAGACTATAATGTTTAGGTTGGTCATAAGGTCAAAATCTTAGACCCCTCATTAAATGGTTTTATGTAGTAAATATATTGGCATTATTAATGAAATTTTTAGAGTGTCATTGGTTTGTGGTCTTTTTAATCCCCATGGTCAACATGGGGAGTATTTATAGAGGATTTTTTTTCAGGATTAATGAAAAATGGGACAACCTATATCCTGGGTGAAAATTCATCGCATTCAGCTAGGCGATGGGGCGTTAACCCATTACTGAAGGACAATAAGGGTTTTGTGCAATACCAATGGTCTATCCAATGTGCCAGTTAGCATGGAATTTTTTTGATATTATGTTTATTTAATAAGAATAATGGATTTTATTTTTTTTAATAATTTTTTGTTTATCTTAGTAGAATATATGATCAAATCATTCTAATAATTGGGTTTTGATATAAGTTAAGAAATGTTTGGTGAAATTTAAGGATATTTATTTAAGGAATTATTTTGGTTGAACTATGAGTATTACTATATAATTAAGAATATTTTTGTATCATATGAATTTTTACTCGTTCTGTGAATAAAATTGCGATGTTCTAAACATTGCGGTTTTTGTTAATATCTAAAGACATGTGGAATAGCATGACTATAAAATTTATGGTTATGTGGTTTTTAGAATTTTATTTTGATGTTCATGAATAATAAAATTCATCTTGAATACACATTATTTGGAAAAAATAATCATATTTTTGTGGAAAGTGGTTAAAGGATAAAATTTTACCAATAAGGTATGTATATTTATTTTTCTATTTCATAAGGTATCGATGGTATGTGGATTATTTAACTCTAAGAAAACAATTTTGAAAAAAAATTATTATTCAAGTACCTTATATTTTGATGAACATATGGTGTTTTTGATCATGATAGATTTATGATTTTGAGGAACTTATTGTTCCATTTACCATTCACTAATTTTTCATCAATGACCGCAATCACTCTCAATAATTATATCCTCATTTCATCCATTACCACATATGTTACCCACCATGGAATCCTACTAAGGATTAACATATGAGGAACTTTATGTTACCCAATTTCACTTTTTTAGTGGTTTTTTTAATAACCCATTGTATGATTTGGGTTTCAATAAATTAATTGTAAAAATTTTATTTCCTTGATAACAAAGAAAAATTTGGAGGGAAAAATTAATTTTATGGGGGTAGGATGTAACATCACTGTATTTTATTAAATGTCTCCTTCAAATTTAATTTAATTTATTGAAAATATTTTTTATATGTAATATAGTGTTTATCTTGTATGACAAACAACACCTTGTTTATCGTCAGTTGCATGGAACATCGAGTTCTTTGATGATCTATATCACACACATGCTCGAGTTTTACCATAGAAGAATATAATAATAATAATATTATTATTATAGTTATCACCTAGATATTAGAATTATTAGAATGAATGATATTAAACAAGTTGTGGAAATTATAGTATATTAATTTTTATACAATGACTCCATTCGTGATCAATTAATTATAAATAAAAATATATCCCAATTCAATATAAACGATGAGTCTTTATGAAAAATTCATTTTATGAATAGAATGGAATTTTGTCTTTATAAATTAATTTAATCATTATTAGTGAATGATACTAATGAATGTTAAATATTATAAATTTAATCATTTTTTAAAAATTTTATTATATATATTTGATAAGTATTAGATAAGAATAGATCCAATTTTAGGCATAAAAAGTTTTATAATTTTTAAAGGAAGGTTAACCGCATTTCAATTGAATACTTATTTTAAAAAAAAATTACTTTTATAGTTTTTATTTGAAAAAATGAAATTATTTGTTTAATAATAATATGAAAATATACTTTTCCTGAATTTTTTGTATTTTTTTGGGAACATTCTTATTTTTATTAATAGTGAATGACACAGAATATTAATTGAAAAAGGATTTCTTTATAAATAATTTACAGTGTTAACTTGTAATTTTAATTTTTTTTCAAGTATAATTTCAGTAATTTTATATCATTTAATCTGATTTTTGAAACTTTATTCAATTACACTTTGAAATTGAATATTAGAACATTTCTATCTATTGATCTTTTTTCATTAAATACTAATTTTTTTGTCCCATTAGTTGGATTAATTTCAAATTACATTCTACAATAACTATGATTGGAATTTATAAAAATACATTCCAAAATTGGAATTAGAAAAATTTATATTTTATAATATTTTCAACTATGTATTTGACCATTATTATCATTAAATGTAATTAAAATTAACTGTATCATTTTTGTTAAAACAAGATCACTAAGAAGAAAAATATTAAACATAAGGTATAAAAATATCCCTACACATTTCAAAAATTCATTTTCTATCCATATTTCAACCTCACTTTTTAATTTCATGAATTATGGATGTTATAGAATCCTCTTTATAGGTAAATATGTAGGGCTCATGCAATTATTTTCAATGTTTTCAAGTGTGTCCTAAACCTCCACTTATAAAAGGAAACTCACCCTCACCATATATTCTAACCCCTCAAACACTTTAGACATCCCAAAACCTATTAAATTAATCTTATAACATCTCTCAACCCATCATATAATTTGAAATTAATGAAAAATGATGTGTATGTAATTTATTTCGTGGAAACCAAAAAGAGTTACCAGAAAATGTGTTAACATTATATAATGACCACTTTTTTTCAGTCTCTATCTCACCCCTAAATTATTATTATCTGATGTTTATAAAATAAAAATAGTATCAAAAATATACTATGATATTTTTATGTTAATATCTCTACCAAATCCAACAAACACTTCCCAAAAATGGGATACTTGATTGTATTTTTTGCGTGTGGTGCAATACCGCCTCACGAACTAATGTCATTCGTTTTTCCATTGACACCCCTCGTGCTTGAGAATAATGATGAAATTGATTTTTTATATGATTTATATGATATTGAAAAATTTATTACAATTATTAATTTTTTATATAACATTTACCTTGATTCTTTCCAATTTTTGGAATACAATGACATCATTTGTGGACCTATGGACTACCTTCTTCCGAAAAGTGATATGATTCATTCACTGTTTACATTGAAAATATTCTAGATTCTATAATAAAAATATATTATATAAATGAAATATGTATGATATTAATGAAATAAATATCAATATTTACATTTAAAATATCATTTTTCTTCTTTCCATTTCACACATAGAAAAACTGATAACATCATTCATGGATGCAGGAACTACTGACTACTCGAAGCGATGTGGTTATTAGTTTTTTATCACCACAAAAAATAATGATATTTATATATATATCAGTATATATAATTATATTTTTTGGTATTTGTGATATAATGTTAATTTTTCAAAGATAAATATTTCTTACATTCAGTCCTAATTGATCATTGAAAGCATGGAATGCTAATCATGCGTATGTTCATCGTACCGTTTCTATGATAGTAACGTCTATTAATTTTGATTGAACATCATTACTATTTGATTTTAAATTCATAATTGATGTTAAAATTTGCAAATTATTTCACGTCCATCATTTTGGATGCGTTTAAATAAATATATCATTGACCATAGTTGACCTATTAATGTCCTTTTTGACACATAAGGTGAAAATGTTCAAAAAATAAGAATTAAACATTATTAATTAAGTAATCGTATATAAATTTTTAATAATTGAAATAAAATTAATAATAAACATTTAATTTTTTTTAAATTATTCATAATTTTATTAATTTTATTATTATGGATTATAAAGACACATGTGACAAGTCAGACTCAATGGTGATACAAAATGGTCTCTTAGCCCATGGGCTTCCTATGTATGGGTCGGATTTAGGGTTGGAAGGGCCTAAATATTTTGACCATTAAGAGCATGGGACTACAAGGTTTGATCCTACATGAGTACTAGTAATGGAGGGTTGATATTATAGAGGTACAAATTTACACATGGGCCTAAGACGATTTTTTTTGTAAAATATTCTTAACATTTTTTATTTTTAATAAGAAATCATGATTAATGAATGAAATATAATTTCTTAACGTAAGAGTCATACTAATTCACCATTAATTCACATGAAAACCTTAAATTGATCTATATTTATTGTTTTAAAATGATATTTTAATATTTACATTTTAATTATTCACTATATCCACATGGCATGTCATCCTACATCTATAAAAATCTAAATCATCTCCCCGACACTTTATTTCAATTCTAATAGTTATTACAATCGTAATATTTTTTCTTCTGATTTAGTATCATTATTATTTATATTTGTTCTTTAAATAAGAAAATAGGAATGGAATTCATGGAAACCATAATATCTTCCACTGAAATAGTTTGTTTCCTAGAGATGTGGCATTCATTCAAAAGTGCATTGGTTTGCGTCAACACACAACAAAAATCAACTTTTATCACCCCTAATTGATCACTCAAAAACATTACATTGAAAAATTTTCCACGACATTTGTGTCACCATAATCAAAAATTAACACATTGATAAATGTTTTTTTGCATCCCGTAAAAGTGTAGCTATTTCCAATCCAAACATCTCCCCACAACTACAATTAATAATGAGAAAAAACAATATGTAAAAAATTATAAATTTTATATATTTTTGAGATTTCGGGATACCGGTGGTCTTATGTGGATTGGGGTGGGATTGGAATTTTATGTTTTCATTATATACATGTTGATGCAGACAAACCCACATGGGCTCAAACCCGTGCGAGCTTGACCCTCCCTAGACCGACCCACCAATTTTGAATAATTACCTCAAAATGTGTTGAAATAATAGAAAGCCCATAATTTAATTATTCATTATGTTTATAAGTATAAAACAATTCAATTTGATGTGTGTCCTTCCCAAAAGATCTGAATATTTAGTTTTTATTGGGGTTACTCCCTTTTAAAACATCGGTCATCGGGACAAAACAAACTAAATGACAATGAAATTTCATAAAATCAGAAGACTAATATTTTAATGCGATATGTGAAATGGTAGGGTATATAAAATTTTAATTTGAGGATCCATTTTATTGGGATGACTAAGAATAGAATTTTGTGTTTTTAAATCACTGAAACCTATGTTTAACATCCAAATCAACTGTAAATGACCTTGTAGTGATGTAGAATAATAGGAAAATAGTGTTTGTGTTATTTATTATCTGTATTAGTAGGCATAACATTAATTAGATGTGTGGTGTAACATGAATGACCAAAAAAGTTGTTTTTAAAGGTTTAACTCCCTCTGAAAACACGTGTCATGGGATTAAAACCATAAAAAATCCTCTAAATACTGTGAAATCATATGAAAACAATGATAAAATTTTATATAAAATTATGTAGTCTCATTAACACCAATTTTACATTCTTTTTTTCTTATGATGATCAGAAACACACTTTTAATATTTTAAAACACAAAAATGTGTGTTTACTTGTCATATCTATAGAAAACCACACTAGAATGATGTTCAATTAGGGAAAAATTATCTCTGTGTTGTTTTTAATGTGTATTGGTTGATGATATTCCACATAGATATGTGGTCTACATTGAATAATAGAATATGTAGTTTTTTCTCTTTTAAAACATGCATCAAGGGGTAAAACCCAACCAAAAGTCCTCTGAATGATGTGAAATGAGATGATAATAACAATATTTTAATTTATTGAATTGTAGAGTAGAAGAAACACCAATTAATGTTTCTATTTACTTTTGATGACTAAAAACATATTTTTAATATTCTAAAACACAAAAAAACATTTTAGATTTAGATCAATAGAATACAACCATGGAATGGTTTGAAATCAATGGAATTATCTCTTTGAATAATATTTATCATGTACGAGTAAACATAATGCCAATTAGATGTGTTATCTTCACAAAAATGTTGAATAAATATTTTTTAAATGTTTTATTCCATTTAAATATGTGTGTCTAGGGGGTCAAAACCAAATTATCAACATCCAAATACCGTGAATTTATATGAAAAAAATACAATAAATTTTTAAATATTGTAGTAGATAGAATGATAATTTGACATTTTTTTCTCCAAACTCATGTTAGATACATATAAATTGTTTTAAAAAACTAAAACATCCATTTATTCATAATGTCCACTGAAACAACCATATAATAATGCAAAAACATCGGAAATTTGTTTTCATGTTATTTGTGATGTGTAAGAGTTCATGATCGGTAAATCAGACACACTATCTTCCTAGAATGACCAAATAAAATGTTTTTATTGTTTTTATTCCTTTAGAAATATATATCATTTGGTGATAACAAATTGTATTGCCTATGAATGTTTTAAAATTAGTTAAAAAACTATACAAGGATTTTGAAAATTTGTTGTAGAAGAAACATCAATAAGAGGTTTCTTTTGATGGGGTAGACTGAAAACACAATTTTACTGTTTTACAATCACTAAATCATTAATGTAATGGTCAAAACTAGTCTAAAAGACAAAATAGTTACAAAAAATAATAATATGACCATATTTGATTTAATTTTGTCATTGATGAGGAAGTGACACACCAATAAGACATGTGGTCTACCATAAATTGTGGATTATTTAGTTTTAAATGGATTTCGGCATTAAAACATGTGCATCCGGGGGTCAAAACTAACTAAAAGACATCCAAATGATGTGAAATCAATGAAATATAATTGTACAGAAACATTTGAATTTTTACAGTAGAAAAAACATCAATTCACATTTTGGTTATCTCATGATGATCGAAGACAATCATTTATTATTTTAAAATAGAAAAACATGAGTGAAAAGGTAACAATCATAGAAAGAAAACTATGATTGATTTCAAGTCATAAAAAACCCATATTTTAATTATTTTTGATGTGTATAAATAAAATACACATCAATCGGATGTGTGGTCTTCCCTAAATGAATAAAAAATATGTTTTTGAATTTTTTATGTCCTTTAAAAAAATGCAAGAGGGCGTCAATGTCGACTAAATGCCCCTTGAATGATGTGAAATAAAAATAATATAATAGTACATGTATTTTAAAAATGTTGATGCTATTATAATGTCAATACATGGATCTATTTTCCCTCGAAGAATGAAAATGTATGTTTATTTTTTTAAAATACCCAAACACACTTTGAATAGTATGATCTATAAATAATGGAATATGAATGATGTAAAATCATAGTTTAATAGTAATTTTATTACTTGTGGCATGTAAGGGTAAAGGGACAATAATTGTATATGTGGTCTTCCTAGAATGATCGAACAAGATATTTTTTAAGGATTAAGGTCCTTTAAAAAAGTAGGACAATGGTCAAAACCAATCGAATGAGATCCAAATATAGTGAAACTTGAAAACAACATTCATTCAATTCTTTTTGAAATAGTGGTGCAAAATAATGTTAAAATGAGTTTATGTTTTCTCAAGATGGCCAAAAATATACATTTATTATTTTAAAACACCAAAACATGTATTTAATGGTCATATTGATAGAAAAAACCTTATAAGGATGTGACATCCTAGTAAAACTATCATTTTATTATTTTTAATCTGTATGAGTAGAGGGAACCTCAATAATACATGTGTTCTTCTCAGAACAATCGAATCTTCTATTTTTAAATGTTTCACACCCTTTAAAAATTCAGGTTGGGGAAGGTCAAAACAAACCAAATGACATTCAAATGACATGAAATCTGATCGAAACAACCATAGAGTGATTTCAGAAATGGTTTAGTTGTTGGAGCACACATCAAGGATTTTGTTTTCTTGGGATGAACATAATCAAGGTTTTATTTTTTTAATAATAATTAAACTTGTGTTTAATGATTGTTTTCATAGAAAACATCATAGTAAAGATATGAAATAAGATAAAATCCATTATTGTATTATTTATAATGAGTATGAGTAGATGGTACGTTACATGTGTAGGGTTCCCATCACAATAGAATAACATGGTTTTAATGGTTTGATACACATTAAAACATGTGGCGGTATGTTAAAACAAACATCATGAACATAAAATGCCAGGAAATCATAGGAAAAAACATAAAGTTAATTTTTAAATGGTTTAGTATATGTAACATCAATATGAGGTTTAATTTTCCATAGATGACCGGAAACACACTTCTATTATTTTAATGCATCGAAATGTGTTTTTTACAATCAGATCCATATAAAATAACCTTCGAATGATATGAAATCATTGGAAAATTATATTTTTATTATTTTTTATTTGTATGAGCTGATGACACTTCAATATACATGAATTCATTCCAAAATGATTGAATACGCTATTTTTAACATTTTTAAATTGTTTAAAAACATGTGTTTTGTGGCCAAATTCATCCAAATGACTAGAAAATTCTATAAAATTAGAGGAATTATATGGTAAAATGATTTTTCAAATTTTGTAGTAGGAATAATGGAAATATAATGTTTCATTTTCACATGATGAATACAAACAAATTTTTATTGTTTTAAAACAACAAAACATGCATTTAATGTCCGATTCATAGTGAAGACCATAGAATGAATTAAAATGATCGGAAAACTAGCTATTTTTAAATTTTTTGGCTATTCTCTATAAAAAACGTCAATAAGATGTTCTTTTCGAACCAAAATGACAAAATAAACCTTCAATTCTAAAAAATCATTAAAAAAAATTAAAGTGATTTTTAAAATGGTGGAGTTGACATACTATCAATATAAAGATCTATTTTCGTAGGATGAGAAAAAAAAGAATTTTTATTATTTTAAAAAAATAAAACGTGCATTTTAAAGAATGGTATAAATAAAAAATCTTTTTAATGGCATAAAATAATATTAAAAACATATTTCTATTATGTGTGATGTGTATAAGTAGATAGAACACCAATCGGTTTGGGGATCTCCCTAGAATTAACAAATAAATAGGTTTCAAAGGTTTGACACCATTTGAAAATATTCGTTTTGGGGTCAAAACAATTTTAACATCCATTATGTTCTATGAAATTAGATAAGAAACCAGAAAATAGTTTTTGAAATGGTGTAGTTAATGGAATTTCAATATTAGTTTCTATTTTCAATGGATGACCACAAATGTACATTTATTTTTTTTAAACACCAAAATATTCGTTTAATGGCCATATCCATAAGAAATGATGTATAATGATGTGAAATCATAGTTAAAACAAATTTTTATTGTTTTTAACGTGTATTTATAGAAAAAATGTCAATTGTACATGTGGATTGTTCGAAATGAAGAAATGAGTTGTTTATATAGGATTGATGAACTTCAAAAAGTGAATTAGGGGTAAAAACCAATTGGATAACATCATAACATAATGAAATTAGACAAAAAGAACACTTTTATAGTGAATTTTGAATTTTTAGAATAGGAAAAATTTTAAGACAAGGTTCCATTTACCAACGATTACTGGAAACAAACTTTTGATTTTTTAAAACACAAAAAATGAATTTAAAGGTTTGATCCATAGAAAAAAAAACATAGGATGATCTAAAATCATAATAAACATATATTCTTATTATTATTTCAATTTATGAGTAGAGGACATGTCATTTATATTTGAGATATTCCCAAATGACCAAATAAGGTGTTTTCAATGGTTTTATGCCCTTTAAAAACATGCATCGAGGGATTTTATCTAATAGAGAAACCTATAAATGTTATGAAATCGGATGAAAATTACTATAATGGTATTTTTTAAAAGTTTGGGTATAACCAAAATCAATCATACATGTAATTTTCTCAAGATGATAGAAAACATCTCTTTTTCTGTTGAAATCATTTAACTATGAAACTATCAATGGTAGACAAAACCTCTTCAAAATGATCTTAAATTATGAGAATACCATATTTGTATTATTTCTGATATATTTTGGTTGAAAAATTGTATGTTTGACATATAGTCTACGACAAATGAATGAATATAAATATTTTATATGTTTTAAGACATTTAACAACATGAATCAGGGGTCAAGATCAACCGAGAAACCATTGAATTATGTCAAATCATAGGACTATAACTGTATATTGATTTTTGAAATGGTGGAGTAGAAAAAAAATTTAATTTGAGGATTTTTTAATCGGATGAGCATAAACACACCATTATTGTTTTAGAATATACAGACTTTCATTTGATGTTTATATCGATTGAAAAAAACCTAGTAATAATGTAAAATAATATGAAAATCCTATATTTATTATTTATTACTTGTAAAATTATATGAAACAATAATTGGAAACTTGGTCTTCACCAAATTATTGAATAGTTAGTGTTTAATGGTTTTATCCATTTAAAAACATGTTTCAGAGGATCAGAACCAACTAAATGACCTCTGAATGTCCTGAAATTAAAAAAACAATTGTATAGTTATTTTTGAAATAATTGAGTAGAAAAAAATAGAAATATGAGTGTCCATTTTTCCAAGATGATTGAAAACGCTTTTTAATTTTATTAAAACACAAAATTGTTCGTTTAATCATCAGATCCATAAAAAAGGGTCCATAATGATTTAAAATCATAAGAAGATGTTATTTTTAATTTTTTTTTGTGTATGGGTAGAAGACACATAAATCAATGGTGTGGTCTACCAAGAATGACCAAATAAGTAGTTTTTAATGTCATGACACCAATTAGAAAAATGTATTTTCAAATCAAAAATGACTAAAGAACCTCAAAATTCAATGAAATTAGACAAAAAACATTATATTGATTTTTTAATTATTGTAGTATATAAAACATAAATCTGCGATTCTTTTTTCTCGATATGAACAAAAAATTAGTATTTTAAAAAAACGGGAGATTAATGGATTGTTCCATAGAAAGCAACCATGGAATGATGTAAAATCCTAGGAAATCAATATTTTTTTTAATTTTTGATTTGTGTATTATGAAGAAACATTAGATAGATTTTTATTTTACCTATAATGACTCAATATTTAGTTTTTAATGGTTTGATGACATTTTAAAATGTGCATCAGGTGTCAAAACCAATGAAATTTTCTCTAAATGCACTGAAATTGAAAAAAACAATTATATATTGAATATTTAAATATTTTATGGATGAAAATTAAATATAATGTTTTGTTTAACATATATGGAAAAAATAACTATTATTATTTCCCACACGAAACCATGTGTTTATTTTTCTAATCTATATCAATAATTCTTTAAATGACATGAAATTATATGAAAATTATCTTTTCATTTTTGAAGAAATATATAAATATATTCCATTTCAATCAGACATGTGGTATTCCCAACATGATGGAATTGGATGTTTTAAATTTTTAAAAATTATAAGATTCTATTAATATATTCATAATCAAATTACCTCAGAATATTATACTATGTGTTAATGGCGACATTCTATTTCATTTCAATAATAATATTTTTTTTTAATTTTATTTCTACACTAATGTTTTCCATATTCATTTCTTTAGATCATGGGAGAAGGATATAGAAGATGACCGATCAATGTTATTTATGGACTTGTGATTTTAAATATCATAGAGAAGTATATTGACATTTAAATAATGATAGTTTTGGTTGATTTTAATATTTACAATATTTTTTAATATTAATTACCTATAGTGATTTCCAAATGATAGTTACTATAGGCCATATAAAGCTTGTCTATAGGGACAAAGTAATGGAAATTAGTATAGAAAATAATGATGGAAATTTCATATTCCATTTGGTGGCCATTATATGAACACTAATGGGAATTGGATACCACTTTTGGATGTTACTTAAATAATGTTTTCTCATATTCCACATGCATAAGGTCATGATTCATTATTCACCCTTCCATGAGTAGGATTAGTTATCATGTTCATATTATTTGGTCATGTCATCACCTACCGATAGATTATATTGAATAGGTTCATATACCCCCAGATGACCCTAGGGTGTGATATTTCAACTATAATGTTATGACACAGTTTATATTTTATATTTGATCCATGATAATATTTCATAAAATAATTTTGGGATGAGTCTCTAAGTTAGTATTGAAAAGAGAGAGTTACAGAGCCTCGAAAAATATAATAAAAAATATTTTCTTTTCAGTTAGTGTGTATGTGTCTATAATTAAAGGCATGTATCTCTTAAATGGGGACTCTAATAGAGAAATTGATATCGTGGTTGAGACTATAATGTGTCATTAACCATAATAATGATGTCAAATAATTGAAAAACTATTATATTAACACGGTTTTATTATTAAGAACTAAAATAATAATATTTGGTTTTTTATTTGTTAATGATATGTGTTTTAATCTGCTGTTTCATGATAATTAATGTTTGCATCTTTTATTTTTATTAGAATTGGCATGGATGAAATTTTGATCATTTTACTTTACCCATACATGATGGAAGTATACATTTAAATTAGTTTTTATTTAACCATATATTAGTGGTATGTTTCCAATACTCATGCCAGACCTTACCCATATGTTGGATGAGCGTTGGAGGGCATACCGTTAAATGATGACATAAATACCCTTATCCAATGTGTATAAATATCGTTATGAAGAAGGACATGATTCACTATACACATATGTAGTGGTTGAGTGACGTTTATATAGTGGTTGAGAGACCCTTACATTGCATATGTGAGACCCTTAGTCAATAAGGGATCAACCCTTATGCATTTTTTGGTGGACCTTTACATAGTATCGATAGTTTGTGTTTTTTTCCATCAAGTTATTTTATAAGAATCTTAGTTAAACATGCGCTCAAATGTATTTGAACATTGTTTGAGCTATTTTTTTCCTTCATATATAAGTGGTTATTTGGTGGTATATAGTGATAAATAAAATAATATATATGTAGAAGTCTAGAGGAATTTAGAAATGGTGGGAGATGATATATAGAGGGTGGGATTATCTGATTGCCTAATTTTCAAACCAATCATAGTTTAATAGGAGAAACATGTTTTAGTGGAGAGATTGAGGATTTTTAGTTACTATGAGGACAATGATCATGTAGGGATTCAAAAAGTAATCTTGAACCCTATTAAGATGGTTTGGCCTAGTTTTTCTCATTCTTATTGAAATTTTTTTCCATTGAATTTTTTGATATTCCTATACATGAAGGTGTCATGTCTGGCCTTTTGTTATAGTATATTCTTACTAAAAATTCCATATCTTGAATTTCCTTTATATATTCCCATTTTTTCTATGTTTAATCATAATAGAAGGGGTTGGGTGGTGTTCATAAAATGGAGTATGGGAAAAGTTCCCCTGAACATGTAAATTATTTCATGTTATTTATATTTACAAAATCATTATTTTAAAATATTTTCTTCATTTTTCATCCAATTTCACCAAATTTCTTATGATTATTCATATGTCTCTTTCTTTTGTAATGTCAAATTATTCTTGAGTCATTGGGTGTTTACTATTTTCGGTGGGTTTTTGTAACACTTCCTCATACCTCAGTATTTTTATGTGTCTCTATGGTTACCTCCCCATAAATATTTTTATTACGTGGAGGTTATCCATGTAAAAGAGTTAGTTATGCATAGAAGTGATTCAATCAAATTGGATAACGTGATGTCACTTTTCTTGTCTGGCGATATTAAGATCAATTGTTTGATGTTGTAGGGTATAAGATAAATTCGGGGCCTATGTATCCTACGGTAAAGGGAAAAAAGGAAAAGAAGTGAATGATAGTATCCAGTTCAGAAACAGTTAGTTCTATGAGTGTTGAAAGAATGATCACATTTAGAGATACTACCCTAAGATGAATCTAGGGATAATATGGCATAGAACAATTTGATATATCCTTTTTGTGAGAGAATCAAGGTTCTCATAGTTTTTTTCCATCCATTAGTGTAACATAGGAGTAGTTCTATGTTTTCATTCTTCTACAATACTTGGATAAGATTTTCTTGTCATTTACAGGGGCCCTAGTTGGACGAGACGATGTGGGTAGGATTGGTTTTCTATGAAGTTTGGTCTTTAGTGGAGATTTGAATGGTTTCTTCTAATTTGGTTTTAATGTTGTTAGTTTTCTGCTATATTGAATGTTTAATTTTAGAACTACATCACATTTTGATAATGATTATAATTCATGTTACCAATTTTTTATGATTCTTCTTATTTGTGGAATTGGTATTTCCTCTATTTTCTTGGCATGTCCTGCAAGCATGGGGGATCTTATTAAGTCCTCTAATGGTTTGTGTGTGTTCGGTTTTAGGTATGTTATTGAAGCTTATGTAAGAGAAGGCATGATTTATATTTAATATTTTTTCATATTTTTCATTTTTCTCTATGAATTTTTTAACATTTTATAGTATTATATGTGATGGTATAGTAACACATGTGGCACAATGGTACATGATTTTCATTTGGTCAGACAAGTTTGATCAGTATTGAAATTTGGTTCTTTGGTATTGAAAATTGTACGACCCAGATTACAAGTAAGTCTAGTGTTGTCTTTGAAGAATATTACTAGTGTGTTCTATTCAATTTATTTTGTATGGTGCAGATTTATTGATTTTTAATGTATTTATTATTAATTTTTTTTAAATTTTAAAATGTCATCTGATTTAATAAATGGTTATATGAAAATTCCTTATTTTTTGTTTTATTATTATTTCCATTGTCTTCATAATAATTTTGGTTGTTTTATTATACCCTTATGTTAAGGAAACATACCTTTATATGAGTTGTTTTTCACCTATACATAAGTTGTATATCACCCGTATGTGAGATAGGTTTTATCCTTACATAATAATTGTGATATCCCAGAAATTCCATATAATTTTTTCAAATTATATAGAATTATTTTGAGACTGTGAAATCTAACGGCACATGATTCTGAGGCCTGAAGTGCCTGAAAAGACCTGTTGATGTTTTGATAGCTTTAATTAGTGTGTGTAAGCCGTTTTCATAAAAATGGACTAAATATTAAGCGATTTCCTAGATCAGAAATCGGAGGCCACCGTTGCATTCTGGATGGTGGATTTACCCTAGGCATGACTTATGATTAGTAAGTGTATGCTTCCTATGAGAAAACCTGAAAATGGAATACCTGTAAATAAAATAATAATATAATGTTATGTTATTTTTCAAATACATATAACTCACGAATGGTGACTCAAATTAAAAATATGAGACCACCACTGAGCTCATGAGGGTATACTTTCTTTCGACATATACAACCATTGGGTGGTGCGGTCCAATAGTGAAAATTAGTTTTTGGCTGTAAATAAATAAATTAATTAACAATTATTTTGTTGTTAAAATTCATAACATATAAACAGTAACATGGATTGAATATCCAAGAGGACCTTTGTGTTTGTTTGGGCGTGTTCTACATAGGTGGAGCCTATCCTTGACTGGCGTGGGTCGATGGTGAACGTTATTAATTTATTTATTTCTTTTTATGGTACATTCAGTAAATGTGTGAGTGACATTTTCTAACTTTTGAATCAATTCTCAGATTAAAAATCTGAGTGCACTGTTGAAACTGAATCTTTGAGATTCTTGTAGGGGAGGCTTTACGTTGACCACAGATGGTCGGGAGAAAAATTAACGTTTTAGGACTTTGTAAAAGAAATAAAATAAAATTACTTTATTATTTTATTTACATTCATTACCTTCAACGAAAAATTGGAGTGTGGGACCCTCGAAGTCTCAATCCATTAAATGGCTTTACAATTGAATCTTTTTAACAAAAACATTTGGAAAATTAGGAATATTTCTAATTAATGATCCCCCATTAATATCCAACATCGTTAATTTCCATCTCCCACTCCAAATTTAATAGAACATGGGGGGGTGATGAAACGATTTCACCGTGCAGCGAAGAGGAGACAATGTTCAGAGTCCCCCGACCCTTAGAGGACAGAGTCGTTTCAGGAAATCCGTGATGAGTGACACAGAATCCCCGAACCGAAGTTCGATGATTTAGCAACATCGTTGGAGGCTTGTTGTTGGAATGGAGAATGCTGACCCACTTCCACAAACATGTTCTCTCCAACTATTAGAGGTAGGGTATTTAATTTTTATGCATTTTATATAATTTCCTCTTCCTTGTAGATGAATAATACAAACACAGGTCAACCGACTAATGGGTTGGCCCATGATTCAATCATTTTTCGGAGAGTTTATTTTAGGGTATCATTGTTGGGGTTTTCTTGTTGTTTAATTCATGTGATTATTAAACCCTTTATCCTTCAACATGTTTATGAGCTAACGTGGAGGGTGTGGTCCTAATGAATCAATCCCGAACCCTCTGCCACTTTGGTACCCCCTTGCATTCTCTGTATAATACCGCCAGCGCGATGAAACCGAATGACTATAATAGGGAAAACAAATCATCGAACACCATAAAAGGATTTCATGAAACTAATCCACGATGGTTGGTGGATCGGTTGACACCGGCCAACTGTAGAGGAGGAGCGGTGTTCCGTCGCGCACCGCTAGTGAGAAATGGGCTGCGACTAGTCAGTCGTGGTGGTCAGAGAAGGAGGAGAGCTCATCGGTCAGCCGCTGAACGGAATGGTGGTGTTTCGTCATGCGCCATTAGTGAGTAGGAGGTCGAGGCTGAAGCCATGATGAGTGACCCAGAACCCACAGCTCCGGCAGGTTCCACAGTTAACGAGCGGTGCTTGTGTGGTGCCACTGTTTCAGAAGACAAACTACCTCGGGGATGTTCGTGATACCAAGGGGGAATCCCCCCCCTTCCAGCTCGAAAAACCATGTGCCTCCCTCCAATAGGGCGTGCCTCATGATGTCGAGCGGCCTGCCCAACGGGCCGTGCCGCTCTCCCACACTGGTCGGGCCGCACCCTCGCTGGTCGGGCAGCAACCTCCCGGGTCCGGATGCCCCTTGCAGGTTGGGCTACCCACACTCACGGGAATGTAAAACCCCTTTCAGTCTGGTCTGGACCTCATCCCATCATAGCATGTTCAATCCGAAACCGGGTCTGGCCGGGTTGGTCCGACCGGGTCCGATCAGACCAGGGAAAAACCAAACCATGAAATACTTAAAGAGCCATATCTTGGGAAATTAATGTCTGTTTGAAAACCCATCTATGGAATTGGGATCCATGGATCCAGACATTCCATTTGATATAGTCCACATGAGTTTTGGAGAATGTTGAAATTCGACTGGGTTGGATCTACACTGAATCCAACCGGGTCATCAACATTAAAATGAAAATAACATACAGACCAGGCATCCAATTGACACACTGTCTATTGCGTTGGAGCCCTTATGATGTGAAGAATCATAGAGTTACTTATTAATGGGACATAGTGACAATTGAAATATTATTGATGGCTTGTGTAATGGATTTCACATAATCAAGCGTGCTATGAGCGAGAATCTAGTGGCTGGCAATGAGGCGGACGTTGGAGAAAGATCATACGGAGGTTAGTACCAAGTGATCATATGTGGGTCAGCACCTAACCTATATGGGTCAACACATACTTATCCTGTGTGGGTCATATCCTCTGTGGGTAATTGCGGTGGTTAGTTACTTATCGACTCAGATTGGGTCGGATCCCTGTGTGGGTCATTGCGGGGGTTAGTTACCTATCGATCCTGGGTGGACCAGATCCCGTGCAGGTCAGCGGGGGTTATTACCTAACGATCCTGTTTGGGTTAGACATTTTATGGTCAACAGCAGTGACCCTTTATAGAATAATACGATCTGGAATCATGACTAGTCATTTGAACTTTTAACATCACTGATACCTAGTTTGAGCGGAGACTTTGTTAGAGATGTTCCTGTTAATTTGTTGCTTTGTGATTGAGATCATGCTTTTTGGTTTTTCTTTGTGGAATTTTGAGATACCTTCAGTGGTCTCGGGGTCCCTACTAGGTATTGGTATACTCACCCATGCAAGGGCTACACCCTCACCTTGATGTTTCATGTGCAGACGATGCACAGTTCGGTTGAGTTTTCAGGGATCAAGGACCAGGTGGTACGTAGAGGAGATGGGAGGATGTGGAGTGATGTGGATACGATCTGTACCCACCCTTCATGTAGAATATTCGGTGGTATATCAAGGAGTTGTTTTCTTTTCCATTTGTACTTGTACATTCATGTTGGGCTTGTATTCTATCCCATTTTCATTCTACACACTTTCTGCAATAGATTTTACTATGTGGTGGATTCTTCGTGTGTCTGTAGACTGTGTGGTTGTACAGAATTAAAGGTAATTCCTTCCCTCTATAGGGATACACCTTTTCTGTGCGAGTCAGCCACCACTTTCCTATGGATGGAAGGCATGGGGGTGTCACAACATAGGACCTGGGGGACAGGTTGTGACAATGTGGTATCATAAGAGTTGGTTCTACCGACGAACTAGGACTTTTATATTTTAATAGTGCAATACTGTAATGTTTGTTTAGTGCGGTTTTCAGTTTGGGGAGCTCAGTGTTGGTGTAGCGACTGACGTATTCATACACCAAAACCCTGAGATCTGATATCTAACTCAGCACACAAAAATAGTAATTGTGTGTGTTTTATCAGTGTTTTTATCATTGATTTATTTGAGTCAGTTACCTAGGTATAACTTATTGACCGGTCCACACATATTTCCTTTCTCGATCCCACCACATAGAGAGCCAACCAGGATTCCTGAGAGAATACATGATGATGGACCACAGAGTGGTGAGGCCTCATTGCAGGTCCCTCTTACTGCATTATCACCTTCAGGTGGTGTACCAGTAGCTCCACGACCCATTGGGAAGCCATTCACAACCGACCCACCAATAAGGGATGAACGCCAACTGAGTGAGTTGCACATGTTTCTGGGGCCGAGGCCTCCATAGTTGTGAGGAGATACGGACCTGCATGCAGCTGAGGACTGGCTCGAGGCTGTAGCTAGATTTTTCCACTTGGTTGGGACTCCAACTGAACTTATGGTGATCCTAACAACCAGTCTTTTTTCACACAGCAATTGGGATATGGTTGATATTGAATCTCCAGATACCCGATGAGGTGACCCTCACCAGGTTGGACATCAAGAGCCTTTTCTGGGTAGATTTTTTCCCTGCAACTCTACGGTCAGTGCATATAAAGGAGCTACTACACATACAGCAAGGAAACATGACAATAGCCCAGTACTCGGTGAGGTTCATTGATCTCTCCTACTACTACACTTACATGGTATGAGACCCTCTCTTCAGGACCCAGACCTTTGAGCATAGTCTCCCATGAGAGATCAGGGCCTCGATGGTATCACTCAGAATTTCGACACATGATAGTGTTATAGAGAGAGTGATTTGGGTGGAGAGGTTTCTAGAGGAGCAGGCACCGACATCGAGACCCACCCTAGGCAACATGTAGCAGAGTCATCTGCAGCTAGTAGTAGGAAGATTATAGAGAGGTCCAAGTGCACAAGACCTTTTGGTGGACTGCCCTGGGACGTAGGGTCAGAGGTGTAGGGATCATATGGCAGGGTAGGTCACATGAGGGACATGCAGTGCTACATGTGTGGTGGGTAGGGTCACATGGCTCACGACTGCCCGACCAGCCATACGAAGAACCAACAGATGGTCGAGGGACTGCCGAGGTAGAGGTAGAGGTTCAAGCAAAGATGTAAGAATGGTGGAAAACATGATAGAGGGTCATTCCATGCAGCCGAGGGTGGGAGGTGATTCGAGGCTATACTTGAACCACCACTAGGTGGTCCACCATGACCATATGGAGCAGGAGGACAAGGACAAGCTCAGCTCCAGGCAGCTGAGCCCAAAGACCCCAGTGCTCCGGAGATGAATAGAGGTACCATCATTATCTTTTACAACCTAGCTGCACTATATATTGACACAGTTTCGAGTCACTATTTTATTTCCATTTCCCTCATTAGGATCTTAGAAATTCTGATAGAGTCGTTGGCTCGATCATTATGACTATAGACTCCTGCGGGATAAAATTCAATTATTACACACTCGTTCCATTAGTGTATGTTTACTCTAGGTGGCGAGAGCTTCAAATGGGATCTCATAGTAGCGGCATCAAGGCATTATGATTTCATCAAGGGTATGGACTAGTTATCCACAACCCATCCATAGATTGACTGTATTAGGCCCAAAGTTTGGTGTGTCTGCATGGATGTGACCAGGTTTTCCTTCACCAGCGAGAAGGGAACCATTGTGTCATAGGATGGACTTACCTGGAAGAGGGTGCAACCGATCACATATTAGTTGGCTAGACTTACCCTCAGAGAAGTCATTGTTGAGAGTCTGAGCTATACTGTAGTGGGGTACCAGTATGCCAATGTCACTTTTCATGACATTCTAGGACTACTTCTACATTGAGAGGTAAATATTTATATTGACCTATTCTTTGGGAAGATACTAATATCTACACCATCATATCAGATTTCTACTATAGAGCTTCATGAGATTATGGTATAATTGGATGACTTGTAGAGTAAGGGGTTTATAAGACCCAGTGTTTCTCCAAGGAAATCCCTGATTTTATTCTCCATGAAGGCATATGGGAGTTTGAGACTCTATGTGGAAAACCAGAAAATGAACCATTTGGCCGTGAAGAACATGTAGCAATTCTAGAATATGGATTATCATTTCAATTAGATAAAGGGTGATCGTTGGTTTTCAAAGATAGACCTCAGATCAGGTTATCATTATCTCTGGGTAGGATATGAGGATATGTTAAAGATGAACTTGTGATTTCGGTATATGAACTATGAGTTCTTCGTTATGTCATTCGGCATGACAAATTCCCCATAAATGTTTATGGGAGTCCTAAACATGATCTTCCATCCATACATTGATCACATTGATGTGGTCTTCATCAACAACATCATGGTATACTCTGCGACTAATTAAGAGCATGCCTATCATCTACAGATAGTTCTGGGTACACTATGAGAGCAACTACATTATGGAAATATCTCGAAGTTCCAGAACATGATACACGAGTTCCAATTTTTTGGAAATGTTATTTTGGAGGCTAGAGTTGCAGCGGATCTATAGAATATAGAGGCTATGCTTGTTTGGCGGCCACCCGGGAGTGTGACCGAGGTGCAAAGTTTTCCTGGGGTTGGCAGGTTACTACAAGAGATATGACCCACAATTTTTGAGATATGTGGCACCCATGTCAGCGTTGAGTAAGAAGGGACAACATTTTGTATGGACATAGAGATGTCAGCAGTGTTTTCAAGAGATGAAGTAGAGACTGACGAGTGAGCCATCCAAAGGCTAGCAGAAGAAGGAATTGGGTATGTAGTCTACTACGAAACATCAGGGCCTCGACATGGGTTTGTCTTGATTCAGGATAGAGCAATGATCTCTTACAGCTCACGAATTCTTGGAAACTTGAGCATAACTACACAATCCATGACCCAGAGTTAGCAGCAGTGGTGTTCTCCTTAAAGATGTTGTGACATTACAAGATGGGAGAACCTTTTTTAGTCTACTCGGTTCATAAGAGTCTCAGGTATATGTTATCACAGAAGGACCTGAACGTGGGACAACATTGATGGCTAATGTTCCTCCAGGACAATGACTTAGAGATAGTCTATTTTCCTCGGAAGTGGAATGTGGTAGAATATTCCCTCAGCAGGAGGTCTGGTTTGCAGTTACTGAGTGAGGTGACAGAGCATCTATCCATGATGTAGATATCATTTTTCGATAGGGATGGAGCATCTTACCTCCAATCGATGACAGTCACTCTTTGACTCCATCATCGAGCCAAGGAGGCTCAAATTGGGTACTTGGATTGTGAGGATCGACGTGCTAAGATATCCTAAAGATAGGTACATGAGAAATTTTATGAAGGTGGGGAGAACAATATCCACATCAGAGGATGTACCGTGGTACCGGGGGATCTTCAGGAGTAGGTGTTGAGGGAGTTCTATACGTCCCCTCTAGAAGTACATCCTGTAGTGGAAAAGATATACCAGGACCTCTGGCATCAGTACTGATGGCTAGGTATAAAGGAATAAGTGGTTGATCTTGTATCATGATGCCTCACTTTTTAGAAAATGAAGACTACACAGAGCTGGAATAAGTCTTTTGCCAACCAAAGGAGGGATACCATGTCTCCCTACGGGTCTGACCTCATCGTGGTTTTTGGAAATTTATCCTGTGTGGCATGTTATCTCTATGGTTCATCAGACCTTTCTAGATTCTCAGAAGAGTGGGTGAGGTGGCGTAACATCTATCTATTTCTCCACAGATGCATTGGGTGGATAATTTTTTCTGTGTTTCACAGCTGAGGAGATGTGTGCAAGATCCATCACACATTTTCGACTAGGGATAGTTGAACATTGAAAATGGAGATACTTTTACTGTGTTACCGATGGTTATAGTGGATAAACAAGAGTGACTCCTTCATGGACGGTTGATCCCACTGTTGTGAGTTCTATGGCAGCACAGGTACCTTAAAGAGTGAACATGTGAGAAAGAATCTCATATTTGTGCTCAGTACCCTCATTTGTTTGATTTTACGGCTTTTGTATATCGTGGACATAAAACTCTATGTCTTGGAGAATGTGATGTCCCAGAATTTCTATATAATTTTTTTTAATTATATAGAATACATTATGGATTGCGATAACAGATATCATGTGAATCTGAGGTCAAGAGTGCCCGAAATGATCCACCCATGTTTTTTTAACATTAATTAGCATGTGTAAGCAGTTTTTCATTAAATAATGGAATGACTCGTAAATGGTTACCCAGACAAGAAGTTCGAGGGAACCATTGCGTTCAGGATGTTAGGTTTACCCTAGTTGAGAAATGATTTTAGTCTGCGCAAACGTCCTGTGAGAAAACCCAAAAATGGAATAACTATAAATAAAATAATAATATAATGTTATTTTATTTTCCAAATATTTATAAATAACGAATGGTGACTTGGATTAAAAATATGAGACCATGGCTGAGCTCGTGAGGGTATGCTCTCTTTGGGAAGATACTAACATTGGATTTCATGGGCTAATAGTGGTAGTTAGTTTTTGTTGGTAAATAAAATAATTAGGTAACAATTATTTAATTGTCAAAATCCATAACATCAAAATGGTAACAACGTCAGAAAATTTGAGTGTGTTGTTGAGTTCTTTGGGGCTTAATCACCTTAGGTAGAGCCTAAAGTAGACTAGTACAGGTCGAGGGTGAACATTATTAATTTATTGAACTTCCTTTATGGTCAGTTCAGTAAACGCACTAGCGGTGTTTTCTAACTTTTTAACCAGTGATCGGATTAAAAATATGAGGGCACCATTGAATCCAAAAAGATGGGATTCCCTTTGGGGAGGCATTAGTTTGACCACAGTAGGTCTATAGAAAAAGATATGTTTTGTAAATTTTTAAATGAAATAAAATAAAATAACTTTATTATTTTATTTTCATTCAAAACATCCAAAAAAAGAGGAGTGTGGTACCAACAATGTGTCAAGACATTAAATAGCTTGGCCCTTCAGTCTAAGAAACTACAACGTTGGTGAAATTAGAAAGCTTGCTAATTAATTAGCCCACATTAATTCTCAACATCATTACTTACCCTTCCTCTATAATATTAATATGAATCTTGGGGGAGTTGATTACATGAATTCACCAAGCAGTGAATTGCAGACAATGTGTCGACATTCCCAAAACTTATATGATGGAGGCTCTTCTGGCGAGGGTTGAAAAGCGACACCAAAACCCCGAACCATAGATCGATGATCAAGAAACATTGTAGGAGGCTAGTTGTGGGGATGGTGAACACCAAACCTCTTCCACAAACATGCACTCTCCAATGATTCGAGGTAGGGGTTTTATTTTCTTATCCATTTTTAATGATTTTCTCTTCCCCGTTTGTGAATAATTCAAAGAACGCGGTTCAACCGACTAATGGGTAGATCTGCCATTCATTCATTTTTTTTGTAAGTTGTTGTGGGGTATCATTGTTGGGTTTTCTTGTTGTTTAATTAATGTGATTATTATACCCTTTATCATCCAACATGTTTACGAGATAACACGGAGGGCGCAGGCCTAATGAACCACAACTAAACCCTCCTCCACTTTGCTACACCATTCTGTTATTTGTGGAATACCACAAGTGCGGTGACACCGACCGACTATGATGGGGAAAACACACCGTCGTGTGCTGTAAGAGGAGGCCGCGACAGTAAGCCATGGTGGTCGGTGGAGTGGCCATCACCGGCCGACCACAGAGGAGGTTTGGTGTGCCATCACGCACCGCTAGTGAGAAAATGGATATTACTCATCAGCCGTAGTGGTCGGAGAAGGCGGCCGACTTATCAGTCGGCTGCAGAAGGGAAGGGTGGCATTCTGTCGCCCACCACCGGTGAGCAAGAGGCCACGGCCTATGCCCCGGTGGAAGAGGAAGAACATGCTCCTCCGACGGGTTCTGCGTTTACTGGGCAGCTTCCATGTAAAGCAATCTTTTTAGAAGTCGAACATCCTTCAGGCTGTTCGGGATATTTTGGGGGAAACAACCCCCCCCCCATTCATCCTCAGCAGAACACAAGATGCCCTCTAGCGGGGTGCGCCTAACATAGCTGGGTTTCCTACCAAGTGGGCCACCACCATCGGGCTGGGTCGTGCTCCTGCACGGGTCATGACACCCCCTCATCGGGCAGGTCTCCCCAACGTTGGTCGGGTGACTCCCTCACAGGTTAGGCGGCCCCCACTCGCGAGCCGGGCCACCCCCTTGCAGGGAATGTGAAAACATCGACCCCACCCAACTAGGTTGGACAAAAATTTAGTCGATCCAGGTCGTTCTGACCCAGTCAGATCAGACCTGAGCCCAATCGGACAAAAAATACTTAAAGGGTCATATCTTGAAAAATGGATGTCTATTTGATGAATGGTCTATGATGTTGGGATCTTTGTATCTGGATGGTATTTTGGAGATACTCTATGACAGTTTTAGAGAATGTTGGAATAGATCCATGTTGGATCGACTACAAATCCAACCAGGCCCTCAACACTAAAATGCCAATAACTTACAGACCAGGTGTCTGATTGTCGTGTCTTATGTTGAGTGGGAAGGAAAATGAAAAGATGAATCATCAAGATATTACTTCATAGTTCTTTGTGTTATTTGAAATTCAAAATCTGGATTGAGGAGTGATTCTCTCAAAATCAAGACAGCTCTGAGTAGGAATTCAATGACTGGCAGTGGGGTGGAGATTGGAGACATATCATAAGGAGGTTAGTACAAAGGGATCCTATGTGTGTCAGCACCGATCCTATGTGTGTCAGATCCAGTGTGGGCCATCACTCAATTATCCTATGTGGGTCAGCACTTACCAATCATATTTGGGTCATATCTTGTGTTGGTCAATGCTCAGTAATCCTTTGTGGGCCAGCTTACAGTGATCCTATGTGGGTAAGATTTCATGTCGGTCATTCCGGGGGATAGTTACCTATCAAATATAGGTTTTTCGAACCTTTTGTGGGTCATTGCGGGGGTGAGTTACCTATTGACTCCAGGTGGGTTGAATCATGTGTGGGTCACAATGGGGGTTAATTACCTATCGATTCTAGGAAGATTAGATCCTGTGTGGGTCAGTGGGGGTAAGTTCCTATCGATCTTATGTGGTTCAGACTCCATATGGTTAGAAGTATTTCCGCATGACAGATTATGATGATCTAGCTTCACGACTAATCTTCTGTACTCAATACTTCCCTGATACCGTGTTTGAGATGAGACAATGTTTGAGTTGTGTATATTGATTTGTTGCTTTGTGATTGAGATCAGGATTGCTGGTTTTTCATTGTCATATTCTATGAGACCTTATGGGGTCTCAAGGACCCTACTAAATATTGTTATACTCAACCCTTCATGGGATTCTCCCGCACCTTGTTGTTTCCTATGCAGAAGACGAGCAGTTGGGATGGGGTTTGAGGGAGCCAGGACCTAGTTGTATGCAAATGATATGGGCAGATGTGGAGTGTTTTGGAGACGATCTGTACCAATCCTTCAGGTAGGATCCTCAGTGGACGATCCATGAGCTATTTTCTTTTCAAGTTGTACTTGTACATTCTAGTTATGCTTGTATTCTGACCCTTTTTTCAACACACTTTTTACTATAGAATTTTACTTTGTGGATTATTCTTAATGTGTTCATGGATTGTTTGTTTTCACAGGTTCAAAGGAAATGCCTTCCTATTTTATGGATAATCTTTTTTGGTGCTAGTCACCATCCCCTGCCCTATGGTAGGAGGGAATGGGGTATTCAGGACATGAGCCCTTGGGGATTGGTCATGACGACAATAGTGTTGGAGGTCTTCCCATCACACGAGGATCGAAATATACTTACACAGTGGGTTGCACTACTTTTATGCAGTAGGGAATGGTTTATGGTTCACATATGCACGACTGAAAACCCTCATTTAAGTGACACTTTTGATGTGGGTTTTATATCCTTACACAATGGGGGGTCCACCCTTATGTGGTGTTGGGTTGACCATTACATAGAATCTACATTTTCAGGATTTTTCGCATCAAATTATTCCAGAACAAGTTCAGTAAAACACATGTCTCGTTGTTGTTGGATGTTAATTGAAGTACTTTTATACTCAAGATTAAAGTGTTAATTTAGAATTATAGAGAGACAGAACATGTATTATAGATGTAGAACCTAATAAAAAATAAGAGATGGAATAAGTAAATTCAGAGTGGTAGGCTTCATTCGTTTCCCTTATTGTTGAGATCATTCATGGTTCAATACAGGAATCTTGATCTGGTGGAGAGCATGGGAATTTTGTTTTTTGAATAGGTTGAAAAAATCATGGTGGGATTCAGTAGGTGAGGCCAACCCCTTGAAAGTGGGTTTTTTCCTAGTTCTTTTATTTTTTGTTAATCTTTTTTCCATGGTCTTTTGACTACTATTCATTTATATGTGGGCATCATGTTTGGCCACTATATAAAGTATGTTCTTGGTTTATATATTTTTTATTCAATTTTTATGCAACCCTACAATTTTTTTGATTAATAATTATAATTATAAAATTGGTGGGTTGGTGGTCTTACCAAGGAGTATGACCAATGTGGTCCAAACCACATATATTCTGTTGTTTTATATATCATTCAGCTCTTTCTTTTTAAATATTCCATTGTTTTTTCTCCATCATTCATAAAATTTATTCTGTATTGTTTTATTTATTTTCATTGTTTAATTTCACATTAAGATCTATTTTTATTTCCTTTTATATTGTGTCAGCTTTTTGTGAAAGTACCTTCTACCATGTGAATTTTTTGTGTCGACAGGGATACCTCCACATTAAGATATTTGTATTTGAATTATTTATAATGTGTGTGAGAAAGAAAAATGTCAATCATACAAGTGTTCTACCCATAACAACTGAATAATCAGATTTTAAATGTTTTATTCTCATTAAATATGTGGTTTGGGGGATTGAACCAACCAGATGACCTCTCAATGTCATGAAATCATTGGAATATAATCGTACAATGATTTTGGAAATAGTGGAGTACATAGAATTTCAATCCAATGTTTCATTACTATGGGATGTCTGGAATCCAATGTTTGATGTTTTAAATCATCAAAACATTATTTCAAAAGTAATATAGTAAGGAAAATCATTATTGTGATGTGAAATTATTAGAACAGAATCTTTATATTACTTGTGATGTGTACAAGTATATACATCATCAATCAGACAAGTTGTCTACTCTAAATGACTTGAAAACAGTTTTTAAACATTTCACTCAATTTTTAAATATATTTAAAGGTGAAAAAAAAACTAAAAAACTTTTCAATGCTATGAAATAAGAGGAATAAAACTGTAATAATTTTAAAATTTTAGAGTGGAACTAAAGTTAATCTGATGTTTTATTTTCAAAAGATGACTAGAATCTTTATTTTATTATTTTAAATCACTAAAACACAAATTTAACAATCAGATCTACATAAAAACCATTGTAATGTGATTATTTCAAAGTATAAATGTATTTCTATTAATAATGAAATTTAATATTAAACATAATTGCATTTATACATATATGATGCTTGGAACGATCAAATAAGTTGCTTTCAAATGATATTCACCTTCTAAAAAAATGCATTAGAGGGTCAGAAAAAACTAAATGACATGAAATCATACGTCAACAACCATATAGCGATTTTTGAAATGGTGGATAATTTATAATATCAATTTGTTGTTCCGTTATCTTAGGATGACCAAAAAAACACTTTTATTATTTTAAAACATAAAAGTGTGTGTTTAATGCGATGATCCATATAAAATTAACACAGAATTACATGAAATCACAAAAGACCTATATTTTTTAAATTTATGGAATTTACATGTAAATTCAGTGCCAATTTTTCATGCGGTTTTCCTAGAATAGCCGGATAATTAGTTTTTAAATATTTAGTTACCTTTAAAAGAATGTGATAATGAGTCAAAACTAATTGAACAACCTCTGAATGGTATAAAATAATATGATAAACAACTTAAACTAATTTTTGAAATTGGGGAGTATATGAAACATAAATCATATTTTCAAATTTCATCGAATGGATAAAAAGAAACATTTAATTATTTTAACACCAGAATGTACCTTTAAAGGACATATCCCAAGTAAAGAATCCCAAAATGTTTTGAAAACATATGAGAACCATTTTCTGTATAACTTATTTATTTTTATGAGTATATTTAGAAAAAATAAGATGTATGGTCTACTCTGAATTATCGAATAAAAACTTTTAATGTTCTAACACCATTTAAAAATGTGTGTCACAGGGTCAAAACAAATCAAATGACATCTGAATATAATGAAACAAAATTTAGTGTTTCCAAATAAAATTTAAAATAATTTAATGGTAAAAACCATTGAATCCAAGATATTAATGATGTGAAATCGTAGTGAATAATCATTCTATTCTTTTTAACATTGATGAGTAGATTAAACCAAATTCAAATGTGTGGTCTTCCCAGAATGACCGAATCAACAATTTTAAATTTTTTTAAAACATTTAAAATCATGCATGTGTGTGGTCAAGACAAACTGAATGAACATAAAATGAAATAAAATAACTGTTATACAATGGTATAATGATTTTTTAAAAGGTGGGGGATACAAATAATCTATCTGAGTGGTCCTCTTCTTAAAATGATTAGAAACAAAAATTTATTATTTTAAAACACTAAAACATGAATTTATTGAAAGGATATATTTAAAATTACATTATAATGATTTGAAACCATAGAAATGAAATCCTTTTTATTATTTGATATGTGTATGAGTAGAAGAAAAATCAATCAGACATGTGGTATTCCTAGAAGGACTGAATAAAAATTTCATAAAGGATTAAGGTCCATTAAAAATGTGTGCCTTATGGAGAAAACCAACTAAATTACCACTTAATGACGTGAACTTAGAGAACAACTACCATAAAATAATTTCTTAAATAGTGGTGTAAATCTTTGATTTTTTTGACTGGATGGATGAAAACAAAGTTTTATTATTTTAAAAAATAAAAACATTATTTCAAAAATTATATATAGAGATAATTATATTAGAATATCATGAAATTAATTGAAAAATATACTGTTATTATTTTTAATTTGTATGAGCTGAAGAGGTGTCCATAAAACATGTTGTTTTCCTGAAACGAAAAAATAAGAAATTTTTAAATGTTTGACATCCTTTAAAAACAAGTGTTATAGGATCCCAACCAACCTATCATCCTTTGAACTCTATGAAATCCAATCTAAACCAATTTATTAATATTTTTTAAATGTTTTTTTAGAAACAACAACAATCTGAGTTTTAGTATTTTGGGTATGACTAGAAACATGATTTTTTGTCTTCAAAATCCAGAAAACATATTTAATGATCATATCTATTGATTAAAACCTAGAAATTATGTTAAATAATAGTAAAAACATTATCCTGTTTTTTGTGTTTTAATAAACTTATGACATTTTAATCTTACACTTGGTCAACCCAAGAATGACATGTTATGTAGTTTTTAAAGATTTCACCCACTATTAAAATGTGCATCAGGAATTCGAAACAAACAAAAATAAGTATGAATGATGTGATATTAAAATAAAAATTATATAGTGATTTGTGAAATGGTGGAGTGGATATATCTTCGTTGGTAGGATACATTTTCATAGGATGATCATAAATACACTTTTATTGTTTTAAAACACCAAAACATGAATTTTATGGTCATATGCATATAAAACAACATTAGAATGATTTAAAGACATTAAATCCCCATATTTTTATTATTTTTAACATCTTCCAGATTAAAAAAAGACAATAATATTTGCATTATACTTGAAATTATCAAAAAATATTCCATTCTAGAATAAAAAATATTACAACGTATTAATATATTCCAATAAAAATTACCACAGAAAACTATAAAAAGTTTGAGATTAAAAATTTTATTTCACTTTAATTTTTATAATTTTTTGTTTTTTAAATGCACTAATTATTTTTTAAAATATTTTTCATATTCAGTTTTAATAGATGATGGGAACACGGTTTATAAGAAGATTGAATAAGGATATTTATGATATTTTGATTTTATATATCAGGGGGAAATTTAATGAATATTTTTATATAGAAGTTTCTGTGGGTTTTTAATTTGTCTGTAAATTTTTTAAAAATAAAATACCCATAGGGACCACTAATTGGTGGACACTATAAGGTACAACGATATCATCCTCTAAACGGTGGTTGTTCTATGCCACCCCATACTGGGGTATGTGGACCACCAAATGGAATTCACCTTATGAGATAACGATGTTAAAAAAGAATATTCCATTTTATGGTCACTATAAATGCCATAATTTAGGACTTATTACAGATTTTGGAGGTCACATTAAACAATTTTTTCTAGTTTTCCATAGGCTTGAGGTTTTGGTCCACTATCTCTCCCTCCTTATATTGGATATGGTATCTCTTTTTTATTATATAGTCATGTGATACCCAACCTATGGGTTAGTATAAATATGTTCAGATTTCCATTATGGAACATGGATGAGATGTTATATATATAGTGATGTGACCTCATTTTTTTGATGTTTTTTCATTCGAAATATTTAACATGAACTGACCGAGTTTCCCATGTACACTAATACCTAAGTCTGTCCTTACATGGTCTGAATAGCGTTCCAAATTCGCATGGTTTGGTGACTAGACCTTGATATCAACAATGGGTCAAATAGAATGATTTTCCACCATAATGATAACATAATAGAAGAGAAACCAATGATTATTTATATTATAAACACTCCTCAAGGAGAAAAGTACAAAAAACATTCAAATAGCCCAACTATAATATCATAACAATCTTTTGTAACAAGTAGACCAAGGCTCCACTAGTCACCACTATCCACGTATCATGCTCAAGAAGGCCCACTTATTCCAATTGATAGTTTCCCATTTTCCAAGACCATTGATAACATAATAGATAAATTATCAAAATAAAGGGTAGGGTTTGAGATAAACTTCCACACAGTAGTGTCTCACCAAGTGTTCCACGTAAAATTCAAATAAAAATAAACTATCTATGGATAATTTATAAATAAATATAATTCACAGAAAAACATTTTACTGATTTTAGTCAACCATTATTTAAAATCAAATGACATGAAATTTATTAAAAAATGGAATAAAATTATATTTTAATAAAATAGGTGGGAATGAACAAAAATAGTTAAATAATTAGTAGCATTTAGTCATCATGTTAAAGTATATCATAGAACCATTAAAAAAAATCAGTTTTAAATTAGTTACATGTTCAAGGATCCTCAAATGAATTAATTGGTGATCATGTCTAAAGTGTGGACATTTCTCTTAGCTCATTCCAATGGGAACAATAAACTATCAGGGAATTCATGTCAAACAAAATTTTTGTTAGATTGATCATAATAAATCCTTTGATTCGGATTCAATGCCATTTCAGGCATATCCTATTCACCCACTATCTACCCAATCTCTCATGTCCATCAATCAATCAAATAAACATAGGGAGATCATTTATTTCAAATAATATCATCATTATCTATTCAATTTCCCATTTTTCATGTTTTAATATGTTTTCTTAGATTCAAACCATATTAAATTTTTTATATAATTCATACCTATTTAATTCAAAAACCATGTTTTATGGTTTTAAATAAAAATCATATTTCATTTCAAGAAATCTTTCTGAGGAATCAATATAAAATAATTTCATCAAACCATTTCATCAAATAATTTCTCTATTTAGGTCATATTTTATCAAAATCCATCATATTCATCATAGAATTTGATGTATTGTTATCATTCACAAAAACCACACCAATATAAAATTATCAAATGAAGTTTAAAATTCATTTGAAAAATCATTTCAATTCAATACAAAAAATGTAACACGCAAACAAAATATATATATATATATATATTACAAAAAAACATAACATTAAATATCAAAATCAATCGATAAAACAAATTTAATATGTAAGGTATTGAAATTCAAAGGTGAGAAAGATCTCTCAGGGGTCATGATAAACACATCCCATCATATCAAACATTGAATCCATGAACATCGAGAGGATTTATCACTCAAAAATAAGTAAATAATGTAAATTATGTGATTCTATATGTAGAATACTCACATAGTAGAGAGGTATCATTCACATCAATCAGTGCTTCGATCAAGGAAAAAAAGATGAAGGGGACCTCTATAGAGAGCCTCTAAAATACAAATGGTTCAAGAGGGAGAATGTAAAAAATTTGGGATTTTAAAATCATATTTTGGGATTTTACAGTCTGCAATATCATAGATCTTTATATTTCATCCCATGTACATATCACAAAAATGGTAAAATAGCCTTCATTATTCCATTGTTCACCAGACAATACCACGACCACCCAAAGCTAACGATATTCCTAAAAAATTGGTAAAGACTATGCTTAGATTCTATTTACCTAGGGTGGCCACATGATGTAACTGCCACACCACACCGCAACTATACCCAAATAGAATGTAGCATTGAAATTTACCACCTAGTGATACACACCACAACCAACCACTATAGCGCATGGCCAAACCATGAGAAGTGTGCATTGCTACCGCCCACTCTGCATGTTGTAGCTATGTAAATATTAGAAGTAGTTCTGAAAATTGTTCTTCAGGGATCCACAACATAGCCAACCACCTTTTTGTATTAGTATCCATCCTTAAAATTACCTACTACATTTCATGTTGGTCCACATCACATCACCTGATTCCCCACAATAAAACCCCACCACCACGATGGCACCTATTGTAGAAAACATGAATTTTATCCCAAAAACTCATCAATAGTCTATACAACACCCAAAAAATAACGACAAATAAATAGGATATGTATTACCTAAAATTCGTAATGGGATGTTACAACCTAATAAAAATAAATTATTCCTCTCACATAAACACTATCAAGAACAATCCATAATGAAATAGTGAGGCCACTCCTTTTTTATTTGTGACTTATTCTCAAAAATATCATGTGAATCAGAACCATGCTATCATATCATAAATAAAAAAGTTATATGAATCTCATTTAGAATCTTGGTCTCATAATCAATAATCCTATCCGGTTTCGTAGTCATAAAAAAGTTGGATCCATATCAAGGTCTTCCCAGGACAAGAAACAAGAAGGATAAAAAATATGCTTCCTAAGCAGTAATACATGGATCACATTGTATATCAATTTAAGCTATAGTTTCATGTAAAAATGGAAAAACAATTTCTCACCCACTCAACCATATCAAAATAACCCAAAAATATCAGGGCCTGATTTCATTACATTCCAATCCATCAGTGACCCAACCATGTAGAAACTCTTCAAATCATCTAGTCACCAGCCAAAAACTCTAAAGGTTATCAATGGTGATCAACATAATATTTATACCAACATTGTTCCATATAAATACTTTGATTAATCAACTAAATCATATTTTTCATTCTTAGAACGTAATAATTCTATTTAAGGAAGCCTCACCAATCTTATTTCAATCGAGAGGGGATCTACAAGGATGACCATACAAGGCCTCAAAAGGAAACATTCAAATGGTGGAATAGTTAATATTACTATAATAAAATTTAACCATCCTCAAAGGAACATCCTAATTACCATAAAATTTTAGAATGCATTCAAAGAAAATGTCTTCAAGAATATTTTTTTTCCCATTAAATCTATCCATCCATCAATGGATGACATGTCATGTTCAAACTCACATAGGTTCCAGAAAACGCTTAAGGAAATAACCCACAATAATCAGTGAACCAAGGAACATATTGTAAACAATTATATATAAAGATTCGTTCAATATAAAAATATATTTCACAAATAGAATTCATAAATCCTTGACATTTTTTGTAGTTTGAATAAAGATAAGGTGTTATTATTCAGTCAGTCGGTCGATCACAACCTAGATCATATTATTCCCTTATGGGTTATGGGGAGACCCAATAAGAGGATCTATATAAATCTTCTCCCATATACAGGATGTCCCTTGAGGAATATTATGTAAACCCAAAATGTTTTTTTGGGCATCCTTTGCTTAATAAAACATATAACAATGAGAAAAACATATACAATTTTTTTTCTCATACCAAAACAACATTATTTTTACTTCATGTCATAGAACTTCATGGTGGTACTCGAGTCCACTACCAACTTGGAACTATGGAAGTACCCTTTCATATATTTTCCCAAAGAAGAGGGTACTATATATCACTTTTAAAAACATTAGATTCCCTAAAAAGATAATGACCACTACTGATGATCTCCCCACTATAACGACATTCCCTACTACTAAAAAAGGAAACATCAGTATATTGACATTAAATATTCATCTCAAACTAATATTTGGTCAGCTAAACACTAGTAAAAACACACAATCTAACTCCTTTGGAATCCCAAATGTATATGATAAAAGAGATCCAATACAAGCCACTCTTCTGATGATTCATGCATATTCTAGGACATTGGTATCATGATCTATGCATCTGTAACGACATTCTCCTTTCCATGGGTATTGTAAATATTTACATCACTAGACTATAGGTACTCCACCCAATATATATTTTTGAGTTTCAAATATTTTTGAGAGAATATATAACTTATTCATTTCAGTATGCAATAAATCCTAATCCTTCCCCCAAAAAGATAATTCTATCAACTCTAAAGAGTGTTCACAACACAGATAAGTTTGATTTCAAGGGTAAAACAGTTCTTTTTATGTGTCCTAATCTATCTGGAACTATATTCCACCACATGATCACTCTTAATGAGAAAATAGTCTAAACCCAAACCTGATGCACCATAAAACACCACATAGTCATACCAAATCTATGATACAATAAATATTTATATATAAGAAAAAATATTCATAAAATCGTCCAAATAATTATAAAATTTTTTAATCCAAAATGAAAATAAAAACTTTTCGAGTGAGAGAGGTCATTAGAGAATCAGTCATTGAGAAATATTTAAAAAATATTAATTAATATCCTATAATGATCAAGAAGATTCAAGTATCAAAAACATTACATGATTTCTCCCATTTCATAACAAAAACCACTTTCTCAAGATCAAATTAAATATCATGATTCAAGATCAAGTTCCCAATGAACATCACTTCTTATATCCTATTAATAAATCTCAAAATACATGAATATTTTTTATGATATGTTATGATTTATAAAAAACTCTCGAATGATAAACAAGATCATCCGTTGTTTTATATTAAAAAATGCATCATCCAAAAACACTACCATGATCATGTAGAGGTATATGAGGAATATACTATTCATAAAATATGTAAAACTATATGATCATTCTTTAGAATGAATGGTGTATCACAGTAATCATAATTTCTATACGTACTCTTGAAAGAGTTATTTAGGATGTCAGATTCTTTAATTATCTTCTATTGGTAAACAAATCACAGATAAAACTCTATGATCCACTTTTCCCCTTTCAACGGTCAAAAAAATAATCAATGTGTTTAATTATATAATTTTTCTTTGCTATAACTCCACTGATTTTTTGGTAATCAACACAATGGTGAGTTGTCCAATCATTTTTCATTGCATAATGGATAGGTACCACCCAGGGTGACATACATGGGATTATAAGGTAATTATTTAAAATATAATCCAACTAACACTTTAACTCATTTAATTTACTTCCTGTCATATGGTAAGATGGAATTTATATTGGTTGGGTCATTGGTACGAAAACAATGGATAACTCAACAACCCTTATTAATGGAAAAAAATAAAGGTATGATAGAAACTTGTCAAGAAACATGATGAAAATAATAGAAATATCTCCACCATATTTTTCTTACTCCACGTTATAAGTAAATAGATTTATCACTCTACCCACCATTTGGTAGAGGAGGTTTAGCCCTACCCAAACTCAGGTCACATTCTCCCTGAAAAAAAATTGTACACGCCACCAAGGGTAATAAAAGCAACCCTCCAAAGATAGATATTATTTGATGAATTTTATTAAATTCTCTAATATATCTTGAGAATGTTGTTAATGACAATAACTATATGTTTCCATGTGTGCTCAATATCCAATAAATAGAATACACACAAAGGAAATAAGAGACCCTAATATCTCTTCGTTCTGAGGGTTGTAGTAATACCATCATATAAGACAAAAAATATATAGAAAGATTTATAAAATACACAACATGATTTGATATGAATGAGTTAGATGTAGTAGTACGAATTAATTAAGTCACTAAATATGATGGTATAGTTATGGTACCACTCAAAATCACTAGACATGCATTAGTTTACTCTGGATACTCTTCCACTACATAAAACACTTTATATTTTATGGAAGGGGATGAAAACCCTTAGTTCATGAAGCATCTAACTAAAATGCAGTACCTTATAGTGAAATTTTCTTCCACTACACAAGGTAGAAAATAAATAATATATCTTCTTTCAGTGTTATGAATGACCATAACAACTACATATCTTCGGTACCTTTGTATAAAATCTAATTGAATGTCCTGAATTTATATATTATAAGTATGTAAATGGGACTCTTCATAAAAAATCCAAAGTTCTGTATGATTTTTGAAACTATTATCTACCACAATAACATTAATACATGATCAGTCCTTTATTGGGACTAATAGAACTAACATTGGGAGAAAAAGGAACTCCTGTAAACCCTCAGTCACCAGCAAAGTCATGCTTATCCATAAACTCTCTATCCAAATGATCATCATAATTTGTGATATTCTATTTAAAAATATGATATTAAATTTGAAATCAAAGACCCTATTCAAATATTTAATAGTTGATATTCTCATTCATTACAACATCTACAGAGATCCGAACAAGTTCCACAAAATAGTTCATATACTAAGTCATTGTCTAATAACCCACTTGGTGGTTGAGAAACTCTATAATATTTTTCAATACTATATACTATTGATATAACTAATCATAAAAGAGGGATTTGAGTATTTATTCACCATTTAATCATGCTTATTCATCATAACCACATAATCACACCATATACTATTGGGCTCTTTGAGCATGATGGTCACTCATTTCTCCTTTATCGTATTGGGTGCTACCATGAACTGAAAACGAATATTGACAATTTTGAACTAGTATTCAATTTCTATAGATCCAATCAATCCTCATAAATATAATTTCTTCTTGAAAATTTACTCTTGATTATTATGCCTAGATTCATTCTTTCGTGGTTCCATAGATAGAGCTTAATGAAAATCGGTGCAACTACCAATCCTAATGGTTGGAAATCATGAACCTTTATCTAAATGAGGTTTTGATTGAATGGAGGGTTATCTTTCTATGTTCCACCAATATCTCATACCTCTAGAAAATTTTAAAATATTCATAGTGATACGGTACTATATAACACTAACAGTAAATAACATCAAATGGGGTTCATAGGTCTTCAACTCAATCGTTGGATATTGTTAAATTGATTCCATAAAATAGGATTCAAAGTTCCCATCTATTAAATAACCCTATTCATGAGTTAAAGGTACAAGAATAAATTTAAATTATTCCTCAAAGACAATTTTCGTAGAAACCAATAGTGACATAACGATCACTACGATGAGAGATATCTAATAATTCACTCACAATAACCTATCACGTCCTAAAAATAATATTATATGTTTACTAGGACATCCAAATATGTATTCCAGAATCAATAAAGGTTCCTCATCCCAAACCACTGATACAATGTTCTTATGATCCATCCTTGATACACTGGTACATTAATTCCCATACTAGTCCCTATATGGATCAAATAGTGTTCCTGATCCCCATGGGTTAGCTACTAGCACCTGGAATAAATAAAAAGTCAAAATGAGAATTTCCCCCAATATTACAATAATATAAAAAAATATTATAAAAGGATTTCTAGTATTACAAACACTAATCATGGATAAAATTATTATAAATAGCCATATATTCAAAGGAAATTTCTCAAAAAACCATTTACAAATTAGGGACCAAAGCTCACTCGGTCACTAACATCACTCCAGGTCCACTGATCAAGGGAAAATCGATGTGGAACATTCCCATTTCAGAGATGTATAATAAATTAATATATACAATTATAAATTATAAGATTTTGTGTGATCTAAATAGCCCAGTAGGGTATCACCTTGTGTTCCATAATAGATTTCAGAACAAATAAAATATGTGTGCAAAATTTTAAATAAACGATAAGACATAGAAAAACATGTATTTAAAATCAATTCATTGGTCATAGTATAATTAACCATTTATAATTTTTAACATGAATTTTATATGTTCAAACCAATTATGGATTTTACCCAATTTAGGAGTTTTTAATTCCAGAACAGTGTCACGGTTTTTGGGGAAGAATAATATTTAATTTCAAAAACGATTTCTAAGTAATTAATGTTGAATACTTTAATTAAATAATATTTATATTTAAGAAATTTTTTATCAAAATCCATAACATTCATAACATAATTTGAAGTATGATATTCATTAATAAAACATTTACTTTAAAAATTATCATAGCATGGTTTATAAATCATTAGAAAATTAATTTAAAATCATTCCAGAAATCAAGGTAATATAAGAATGGAAAGACCTTATAGAATCTCATACGTTTAAATCTATATAATAATAAATCAATCATAAGAAATGGTAACACTAACATAAAGTAAAAGGAATATAATAACATCATGGAATCCCAAAAGGCATAACCCCTGAGATCAATCTTCCAAAACATTAACATCATGTGGATTCGTCACATTAAAAGCAAGTGATAAGAAAAAATAGTTGATTCCATAGGATTATGACACAATTTTTAGAAAGGTATTTATCATAGCCATTGGTATTTCGATATAATAACACAAAATACTAAAGGGATAAAAAACTTCTCTTGAGATCCACAAAAATCTAAATGAGATAAGTGAGAGAAATAAAGGATGTAATTGTTTAAAAATCGGTGGATTGGATTTTATTGTCTGTAATAAATAGTTCACATAGTAGCCTCCCATGGACATGATGAAGAATGGTGAAAACAACCTAGACCATGATCTAGTAAACATGGTCCTATAACAACCACCCCCAGCCAACTGGCCATTGGAAAATATGGCACAAACGTAGCTCAGATCCTATTTAATATGGGTGAGACTATGAATCGGCCAACACACCCTCATGAAACTATTACCAAATATAATGTTTCACAAAAAGACACAACCCAAGTCCACATACTACAACCAACCCTCTATGCCTTTGGTCCGATCTACCCGAAGGGTGTTATGCAGCAGCCCAGTCACCATGGTTTAGGTGTGATGAAATTGGATGTGGCTATTAAAATTAGTCTTCGAGGATCCGATTAACTAAAAATCGACTATTCCACAAAGCCACTAGAACACAAAATCTCGTACGTTGAAATATTATGTTTCACACCATATCACATAATACACCACACCAAAAGCCATCCACCAAAGTGCATCCTATAATGGAAATACATTTTCTTACAATCACACTATAACACTTATAACTATATCCTAAATACATGGAATCAAAAAAATAAATTAATTAGTGTATGAAAGTATTAACAGGTTGTTATCATATATAATAAATTCATTTCAGGATGTGAAATTATTTCATCAAGGAAAATTGCCACCTACAGAGCATCGGAAATAATGTAATAAAAATATTATATTATTTTTTCCTTTGCACATGTGTTTTTGAATAAATGTTAATATCTATTAAATGGGAACTGGAATGAGGAATTTGAGATTGTGACTGGTTGGAAAACCTGAGGATAACCCTTAGAATTATGAGAAAATTATTTCATTGTGGTTCTATAATAAATGGTAGTTGAAGATGATGTTATAATAATAAATTAAATAAATAAATAGGGAGACTAATTCTTTCATCTAGAAATTCCTCTATATAATATATTGTTTCAAACATTCCTATGGTGAAATCTTCTCACCATTGGAAAACCCTAGGACGATGGAGAGATTTATTGAATCCACAACGACATCGATGAGGGGTTAAAAAACACTATATCCATGATGTAGGAATTCTTATTTGATTTTATGACTTATTCATTATTCACAATCGATTTCTCTCTATGATAATTATACTAAAAAATGTTAATGATTATATTGTAATTTTCTGAAGAAATCATGTAATTATTCTTTTTAAATTCTTCTTCGATCCCAAAGAGTGGTTCTATTAGAATAATGACTGGCATTTTCTACATTGAGAACTATTTTAATTCTTATGTATCTCTATGATTCAATTGTATTATTGGGTGTCCAGAAATTACACCAGCCACTTCTCATTGTTCCTTCGCCATCATGTGAAAAATGACAACAACCGACCATCGCATGGGATAATGGTTTAATTATTGGATTATTGGAAAGGATGGTATGACAATGGTTCTCAGTTTGGATAAGGGTTATAAATAGAACCTCTATCTAATTTCCCTCCTTCCCATATAGATTAAGGGTAACTGGACCATGGGATGGCCGATGAAAAGAATAAATGTATACTAATCTGTATTGATTCAATGAGGTTGGGGAGATCGGTTAGCAGTGTAGTGTAGAGGTAAACAATATTGAATGTTCTTGGATAAATGATTGGAGATGGTTGTATGGTGTACAAGTATTCATTCCACATATTTCAATTAAATAATATACCATGTACGAGTTTTAGTATTCATCCTCATCATCATCGTCATCATCATCATTGTCGTCATCGTCATCATCATCATTGTGACCACATATTTGAGATGAAAATTTCAATACAACAATGTGATATATATTTATTAATTCAGTTATATATTACTATAAAAATATTATTATTATTTACTTTCTATCAGTCTTATATTATTCATACGACCTCGAATTGGACAACCGTATGTGGCGTCACAACCTAGAAATTGATATGAATGATTAATGACCAATATTTGACCAATAGTTAAAGCTCATGGAATGGGATTTGAGTGCAACCACATACCATATCCCATGTATGATATGATGAAATTAATATTTTTTGCATGGTGTCTCTTTTATATAAATGAATAGCATATCCTATATATTTTAAAATTTAAATCACAATTTTATAATCTATTCTATCATTTGAGAATGTTGGTGATGTATGATAGGAAGGTTTGAAAAGTTTATTCACAAGGAAAATGATGACTACTATGAGTGTAGTGATTAGAGAATTCTCATTCCCATAATAGGGTTATGTATCATGTCCCCATACCAAGTCAGTGATCCCCTACATACAAGTTGGTATAGTTAGGGTCAGGTATTCACTTGTGGGATATGGTTCATGATCCTGAGTTTGTGATTTCATATTACTCCATAATGGTTTCCTCTATCTAGCCTCTATGACAAACCTATTTTAATTCTTATGTGGTTGTGTTGATTTTTTGGAATTTAAAAATTGAGTAACACGATTGGAATGTATAAGAAATTCACATCACTCCATCAAAAGATGATCATGCATTATTGATGAAAGGGTTACAATCAAGGATTCTAGTAGTGGTGTGACTATGGTAATTATTTTTTATACCTACATATGGATTTGTGGTTCCATGACACTTCTAGTGGTTTCCCTCAAGAAATAGTTTGAATTTTTTTTTTAAATTAAGTTATTATGAACTTCTTACAGATTCAAGATACGATGCTTGATTCCCAGGGTACATTTTTCATGTGAAGTGTCAGTTCCCCTCATACCAAATGACAGTGTTGGAAAATATTTATGATATTAGAGCATGGAGGTTTCTTCCCCCATGAGGTTGGGTAAATATGTCTCTCCATGAGGGTTATTATACCATGTTGTGTTTCCTTTGTGATTATGAGATTGAGAGGTGTCTTCACCTTTGTTCAATGGTATTATTATAGAACACTCATTCAATGGATATCTGTGTATAATAGATTTTCATTGGTTAACATGAAACAAACTATATAGTGATATTCATAAATGATGGAGTGTGAGTTCTTACCTTTAGTTTTCCCTCTACTTACATGAGTCAAGTGGTGACATGGTTTGGCCATATTGGAGTGTAGACCCACATCCTATTATCCAATTTTATTTTGGGGTGATCTGCTTGCTATTTTTATACTCACACATTCACAAGCTTCATCCCCCCATATGTCATCATTGTGGAGATGATGTATACATTAGTTTCCATTTTGACATTGGGTAATTTAATCCTATAATGATGGAGATAGGGAGTCAATAGATCAATAGGTGATTGTGGAATGACATTTCAACGATGATGGTAGGGATCACATATGGACATCCCATCAAATTTTTTGAGGTTAGGGGACAACTTGAATTTTTTAATTTTAGATAATTTATTATATCCTAGGTGGTTTTAAAAAAAAAATAGATTGGTGTATTTTTAATTATTTTATTATGATTGGGCTATGACCACCCATGTTGTGACATTATCATACTTGGTGATACTCACTATCAATTGGAATATTTTTGGTAGGCATGAGGTGTAACTTTTAGCTTACCTCCAACCAGGGTAACTCACATAGGGTCAGTTCATGTCATTTACATTTGTTTATTCTATATAAAAATCAACATTTGTAGTCATACATAACACAATCTGTATGGATTTGTGTTTAACAATAAATTATTTTTTAGGAAATATACCCTTTACTTCTATTTAAATCCATTAAATGACCCCCTATACATGTACCTATTACATATTCATCTTCTTCTTTTAATTTTAATAACTACTTATTCCATAATGCATTATTCCCCTTTGGTAAGGTATTTATCTCCTAGGATTAATTTGAATATAATGAATCTAATTAATCTCTCATCAAAAACTCCCACTTTTTAGAATCATTGAGTGTATCCACTTATTATGGATTTTACGTTCACCAATATCTAATAATATTAAAAAGTAGCATTCATGACTAGAACAATTTAGTAGTTGAATGTCTCTATAAGACCTTCAAAACTATATAGAATATTCCACTCTTATTAGTATTTCACATTATGATTCTCTTTCATGCAGAGTCATATGTTCCAGGTCTCTTCCATTCACATATTAATCCCTTGAACATTCTAGTATATCCTTTGCTCACATAATTTTTGAACAATCAATGACTTCATCTAAACCATTAGGAATATTTCTATATCAATAGCTTTTATTCTAATAAACCTAAGAATGGAATATTGAGTCTATATTCACATCGTCCAACTCCACCATGTTTTGGTCTTTTTCAAGACCATTTTTTGAAGAGAATGTTTTTTTCATAGACTACATTATGATAATTATCATCCAAAAAACTAGAATCCAATGTTTTCATCACCATATCCCTCGTGGAATCATACATGAGACTAAACCTCAAGAATATCCTTCTCCATAGATTAAATATTGACATATTCCAAACTTCAATTCGAATTAGATTCAGTGTGGACATATTACAATCATATAATTGATTTCATGTTACTAATTTGCACAGGTTTACTATGCCAAAACATCCCATGAATATCCCTAACTTTATTTCTGATCGACTGTGGTTAACTAGCTACACATCACCATTAAGGCCTTACATGTAAATTTATATGGTCATACCAGAGTGAAATATCATTCTACGATCTTTTTAAATCAACTTTGTGTTCATCCTTCCTACAAGGACATTTAATTTTGGTGTTGTGGATATAATTTTATCCTATAAGATTCCCTTATTTAATATATTTTTCTGAAATTATGTTCCACTATATTTTCCACTATTATCAATAAATAATCATTTTCCTTTTATTTGACTTAATTTTACACAATGGATTTCCTATACATGAATTCAAGAAACACATATAACTTCTCTTTCATGATTTATAAATAGACCTTCCTCATTTCATGATGAATAATAATTTATATGTATCCTATATGATATTGAACTGAGGATGGTCCATAAAGATATGTCAGAACATGTTCTGATTTATGGATTTGGTGATTCCTTTTATTCAAATTAAATTATACCTTCTTCTTCATTCTAAGTATGAAAATTTCACAAATTATTATGTCAGTGTGATAACAATTTAGTACAACATTTTCCACTAGATCCTTCATGTTATTCTCAATAAAATGACCAAGTTGATAGTTATGCAACTCCTGAGTTCCAAATTTTTTTATTCCAACAATAAGTAAACCATATGACCTTCAATTCAGATACTAGATCCCATCATTTAATCTTTATACCTCCAATTTGGACCCACAAGTGAATTTCCATACCTAATTATATATTTTTTATAAATCATTATTTATCCTACTATCCAATTAAAATATGTTTTTTTGTAATCCCGTTATGTGTGGAACATCCTTAAAGTCTATAAAATATCCCTTATGATCCTGAATATTTGCATCACCATTTATAATAACTTCTAGTTCCTCAAAATCCTCCATTATAACCTTATGAAATTTTCCATGTATATAATTCACCATACACCCTAGCTATACTATAGAATGTGATTACTAAAAAGGATCAATTATAAAATATTTGACTGGAGAATTGACACTCAATGAAAAGACACATTCATATAAATGATTTTATGAAACATGAAATTCTAGAATACTTTCTTTTGGAGTTTCCCATGTAACACATACAGTCCTTCATGAGATGCCTCATTTTACTATAGATCCATCTCGTGGGGCCAGGTTAGATAGTCTTACATTTACTCCTATCTCTTTAATTATCTTAACATTATTCTGACTTTTCTTCCAACCATGTGGCCATCATCTACCTTCAATTATTAAAGCATTATCAATATGTTATTGAAAATCCATTCATCTATGATATTAATTCATTATTTATTTCATGTCATCCCCAAATACAAAGTTGTTGGTTAGAGTGGACACTCAAGAGGGGGGTGAATTCAGTTCCAATTAAAATTTCTGTTTAAAAACTTTGTCTTAAAATCCCTCAAATAAAACACAGAATTAAACTGTAGTGAATTTATATCAAAATAAAGGTTCTGTTAGGTTCTCAAAGGATTGATTATTACCCAGTTAATCGAATTAGAAGAATTGATTATCTTTCGAAACTAACTTACTGATTTACAACTAATATAAATACTTTCTAGTTTAATTATCAAAGTGACTTTAAAATAGTTTTGGATTTAAAGTAAGTTATAGAGGAATAAAAACAAACTTGGAAAATAAAAAAGCACAACAGGTTTAACCAAGAGGTCCAGTCTCAAGCTGAGACTTAGTCCTCTCAAAACTATATATAAAAGTGATCCACACCCTGGATCGGGGTTTACAACAGTATATAACTGTCCAGGTCCATGACCTCTACCACTATTATCTGTGGGAACAAAAGCAACAGCAAAACAGCTGTCCAGGTCACACATGACCTCTACCACTATCCCATTGGGAAATATAAGATGTATGAGTTTGAGTGTGGATTTACAAATCCTCAAGTTAAAGTACATTAGACAATGTGTGTGTTAAATATAGCAGATAACACACACTACTCGAACTGTAAAAAGTAAATAATAGAGGAAAAGATTTAGAGTTTAGAAATGGATCTAGTGACTGCGGTGCAGCTCTAGACTCCTTTGGATTGATCAGAATTGGTTCTGAGTCCTCTTCTGGTTTTTGTCTGGAAAACATAGTGTCGTCTGCTTCCTTGACTTCCAGGTGTAGAGACAGAGAAAAGGTAGTCGATGAAGTTCATGTGTTATGTTCTCGTTCTCATCTCTTCAAAGGTATGTAGTAATGAATGAGTTCTTCGTGTAATTTCAATCGTCTCTTTGTATTCACACTCGATTGTTCTTCCAGCACACCTTTTGGTATGTATGTCTCTATGTTCATTCCTTGTCTTCCCTTCTTTTTTTGTAGCAGCACATCCTTCATTCATTTAAATCACGAGCTCTAGCAAAAGAAATGATTTCTTTTTACAGGTAAGAGGTACGGTTCCCTGACATCCAACAAAACACATTAAATAAATGTCAGTGTATTAACATATACTTGATATGACCGTTGGTTAGATTAACTAATGATAAAGAAATTAAATCAGTGTCAGGTTCTGTCTCAGGAACGGTAGCTTTGATATTAGTAGTTAGATGTCACGGTAGGCCTCAGTAACGATAGCTTCTTGTGTAATGGTAGACTTGAGTAACATTACACTTTCATATCGGTGACCTTCGAGTATCGGTAGTGGTAGCTCTGTCTCGGTAGCGGTAATTCTGTCTTGTATCGGTAGATTTATATTGGTAGCGGTGACTCTGTATCGGTAGCGGTAGAATTTTCTTATATCATTTGCTGTAGAATTTTATGTATTGGTGACTTGTATGTATTGGTAACTTTCATATATAGGTAATCTTTTCATAATGGTTATCTTTACATATCGGTATACTTCCTTTGATAACGGTAGATTCAACATATTAGTGGACTTGTGTGTATCGGTAGCTCTGTTCTGTAACGGTAGCTCTCACGTAACTGTAGACTCAACTGTATCGGTAGCTCTGTTCTATAATGGTAGCTATCACATAGCGGTAGAATTAACCGTATCAGTAGCTCTGTTCTGTTTAAGCATTCTATTGGCATAATAGGTTAAGTCATAGTGTACAAACATCCAGTAACCGAAAGACTAGTATTTGAACATTAACCAAAAGAACAATACTTAAAGCAAATAAGTAGCTAGATTCCCAAATAAGTATTTAAACATTGATCAAATTGGGATTATCAATATACAATTAATCATAATTGGGATTATCAAAATATAATAAAACAACTAGATTCTCATAGGGTTCAACAATCTCCCAATATTTGATAATCACAACTTATGCTAAAAAAATGAAATAGTATGAGAGAAAAAAGTGGAAAATAAATTAGTTCCCATTTGTTACTTTCTCTTATTCAACCTTTGTTAACTCATATGTCTCATTTATTATATTCTCTCATTGGATCATTTGCTTATTTTCTCCCCCTTTGTGATTAACAAAAAGAAGGGTAGCAGAGAAAAGTTAAAGACTAGCGGAGAATAAATGAAAAAGTAGTAGAAACTCAGTAAAGAAGAGAATGAAGAGGAATTTCATTAATATATAAAATATACACTAGTAAAATCAAAACAAAAAAATACAAGTGAATCCAATAAAAAATAACTAGAAACACTCAATCCTCCTCTAGAACATGTGTCTTTCCCTTAGGATTATCAGAGGGTTTTGGAAGAGCTGAAGGCACAACTAGTGGCTTAGCTAAAGAAACTGTACCGGATCTGAAATCTGTACTCCATTGAGTGATCATAGGTGTCAAGTTGCTGATGGATTGAGATGGAGTCAATTGAGGGGTACTCCCAGAGGAAGAAGTAGGAATGGAAGGAGGTACAATTACTGGCCTGGAATCCACATGCAGGAAGGGAATCAACAGGTTCCTAAAATCCATTATAATGCTTCCTCCTCTCTCCATTGCATACACAAAATAATCTCTATTTTCAATGAATTTATCCAAAGTAGTAGCAAGCTCCCTGATCTTACTAACCTGTTCTCTGAAGGCATGAGTAACTAGATTCAACTTCATATTTTCCAGGAAGAGCTTAAAATGGATGGTCATCAGATGCTTGGTATAAACCTTTTCAAAATAAGCATCCACCTTATTCATGATTGAATCTTGAGAAGTAGTAGCTGCACGCAGGTGATCACGAACAGCACTACTAACTTCCCTAATTGTAGAAAGAATCTGAGTATCTGATGCACCACTGGGACTGGCCTTAGCCAATTATTCCGGAATAACAGTGCGGATCTGGTCAAGTTTCACACTTGAGCTAGATGAGGGAAGAGGATTCATTGAGAAGGCCACTATATCCTTGAAGGATTGTGTCAGACTACTTACTACCTTTTGAACAAGTGTATCTTGACTATTTAGATGATCTTTGACTGAGTTCTTAAAAGCCTCAAAATCGTCCACAAATTGCTTGACCACTTCTTTGATATATCGAATGTCATAGTTTACTTGAGTTTGAGAGCTATGCATGGTAGTCAGAGAAGCAGTCGATTGTCTCAAGGAAACTACATCTCCTATCCAACTCTCAATCTGATTGTGGCACACTTTAATTTCATCCATCATTTCTTTCACAGGACTGGATACACCATATCCAATGGATAACTCAAGGGATTGCTCCACACTTTTCATCTCTTCAACCATACTTTTCTTCGTATCGGCCACTGATTCCCTTAATGCTTCCTTCAATTCAAATTTTAAGGACTCAAGGTCCTCCTTAGTTGCCACATTTTTAGCCACAGCAGGTAGGATAAGTAATTCCTTTAGGGGCTGGTCATCCTCATCCGAATATCCATAAGAAATTCCAAGAACCATATATCCGGGATCTGATGTCCAACCATCAATGTCATATAGCACTGATACTGAACGACGATTCTCCCCCTCACATGGAACATTCTCCTGAGGTATCTCCTCCAATGGTTCTGCTTGATGTAATTATACAACTTCTTCTACAACTGCAGTAGATTCAATAGCCATTTGTTCTGAGTCATCAATGACTCTCTCATTAACAGATGCAACTTCTCCTTCATGATCAGGAATTGTCCTGAATGTACTGTCTGTTAGAGGGATCAAACTGAGCTCTTCTTCTTCGTTTTCCTTATCATCTGCTTCACCAGAAGCATCCTTTTCTTCATTAAAAACATGATTGGATTCGGTTGCCTCATCCTCTTCAGAGGTGTCCTTAACAATATACAGACGTGCTTCTTCTTCTTATTCCTCAGTCTCAGTGTCATAGTCCTTCAGAAGTTATCCATAACTACTATCATTTCATCCTGAGGTCCATCCACCTCCTTTGATTTCATTAAAGCAGAAATTAACTTTGAGAAGAGCGGTGCATTTGACTTAGACTTTGGTCTAGTAATATCCTCAATCTGAATCATTATCAATCTACACAGATTTACCTTAACTACATGCTTCAATAGATGTAGCAAATAAATATCCTGGAATCTCAGTGTAGAAAAGTCTCCTCTCCTTGGACTAATCACATACTGAATAAACTTTAAAATTAGTTTATCCTCCCCTGTCATCTCTACAATGATGACTTTTCTAGGAGTTCCATCTTCTGTCAGCTCTAACAAAGCATCTTCAAAATTAAACACATCACTAGTTGAGGGAACCGATTTTGAATTGAAATCACAGTCTTCTTCATGCAGAACTCTTAAGTTCCTAGCCCATTCTACTGAAGTAAAAGAAAATTCTTGTCCATTCACATAAGAAATCATTCTGCTTTCTTCTTCAGTCTTCTCAAAATGAACAAATTCATAGAACTGTTTCAACAGTCCTGGATAATAAGGTCCATTGTTGTTCGCGAAACACTCGGTCTAACCGTGTTCTTCTAAAAACTTAAGAACCAAGGACTTTATCTCCATGACCATTCTGCACATACTTATTTCTCAATGACAATCTCTCGCTTTGAGAGATGCAGGTTTACTGGATTCCTTCAAGCTACACTTCCACTTCCACTGGTACTAGCATTCGTTTCTTTCTGTCTTTTTTCTTGCGGCTCATCACTCCCATCTGTATCCTGGGGTCTCTTGATGCGGGCCATTACAGATTCGAGGTTTAGGGTTTTACGGCTTGAGAGGGTTAGGTTGGAGGGATTCGAACAGATGAGTTCGCGGTGAGATTGAGTGAAGTCTAGACTTGGTTTAATATCATTTAGGATCCACAAATAAAAAAAATTCGCGGTCTTGGCTTTACAGAAGTTTAAAACAGCATGAGATGTACTCGTAAAGTATCCTAACGTTGAGGTCTTATAACGATGAGGTCTCCTAACGATGAGGTCTCTCTAATGGTGAGGATTCTCTAATGATGAGGATTCTCTAATGGTGATGTCTCCTAACGGTGAGGTATCTCTAACGGCGAGGCTTCTCTAACGGTGAGGTCTCCTAACGGCGAGGTTTCTCTAATAGTGAGGATTCTAACGGTGAGGTTTCTAACAGTGATCTTTCTAACGGTTTAAGGTTTCTAACGGTGATGTTTCTAATGGTGAGGTTTCTAAGAGTGAGGTTTCTAACGGTGAGGTTTCTAACGGTGAGGTTTCTAATGGTGAGGTTTCTAATGGTGAGGTTTCTAACAGTGAGGATTCTAACGGTGATGTTTTTAATGGTTTAAGGGTAATTTATCATTCCTAATTCATATCTAGTGAAACTTAATCTTTCTGAACATAATGGTTTAGTGAAAATATCATCTAATTGAAGTTCAGTGCTTATAAATTCAAGTGTTAAATCACCTCTTTGATAATGATCTCTTAGAATGTGGTGTCTAACATAAATGTGTTTCGTTCTAGAGTGAGACACATGGTTCTTAGAGATTTTAATTGCACTAGTGTTTTCACAGTTAATTGAAACATGTTTAAAATTAAATCGATAGTCCAGTAAAGTGTGTTTCATCCACAGAATCTGTGTACAGCAACTACCAGCAGCTATATACTCTACTTCAGCAGTAGATAATGCAACTGAGTTCTATTTCTTACTACACCATGACACTATGGATTTTCCATGTAAATGACATGTTCCAGATGTGCTCTTTCTGTCTAACCTGCATCCTACAAAGTCATCATCTGAATAACTTATTAAATCAAATGATTGTTCTTTTGGGTAAAACAATCCCAAATTAGCAGTACTTTTGAGATATTTGAAAATCTTTTTAACAGCATGTAAGTGTGACTCTTTAGGGTTAGCTTGAAATCTATCACACATACATACATTGAACATAATATAAGGTCGACTAGCAGTAAGATAAAGTAAACTCCCAATGATTCCTCTGTAATTAGTTTGGTCAACTGGTTTCCCAGTTTCATCAATATCCAATTTACAGGTGGTACTCATAGGTATATTACTTCCCTTAATACTATCCAAACCAAAACTTTTTAATAAATCTTTAGTATATTTACTTTGATTTAAGATGATTCCATCTTTAGTATGAAAGATTTGAAATCCAAGAAAATACTTAAGCTCTCCCATTAAGCTCATTTCAAATTCATTTTGCATAACCTTTGAAAAATCAGTACATAACGAATTTTTTAAGATCCAAAAATAATATCATCAACATAGATTTGTACTATTAAAACATATTTTGAAATCCTTTTTATAAAAATAGTGGGATCAACAATCCCTTTTGTAAATCCTTTTGAAATAAGAAAATTTGTAAGTCTTTTATACCAATCTCTTAGAGCTTGTTCTAAACCATATAAAGCTTTAGAAAGTCTAAAAACATGATTTTGAATGTGTGGATTTGAAAAGCCAGGTGGTTGTTCTACAAAAACGGCTTCAAAAATAAAACCATTTAAATAATCACTTTTCACATCCATTTGATATAACATAAAATTTAGATGTGATGCAAAAGAAATTAAGATCCTAATAGCCTCTAATATAGATACAGGAGCAATGGTTTCCTCATAGTCAATTCCTTCTTCTTGATTATAACCATGTGCAACTAGCCTAGATTTGCTTCTAATGATGTTTCCAGATTCATCAAATTTGTTTCTAAATACCTACTTTGTGCGTATGGTTATAGTGTCCTTAGGTCATTCTACTAATTCCCAAAATTTATTTCATTCAAATTGATTTAGTTCTTATTGCATAGCCATTACCCAAAATTCATCATTGATAGCATCATTGATACTTTTAGGTTCTAACATTGAAAGAAACGCTTGATGTTCAACCTAATTTCTTAGAGAAACTCTAGTCTGTGTTCCTCTATCTAAATTACCTACAACAGCATATAAAGGATGCTTCTTTAGAGTCCTAGTTGGTCTAGAAAAGGTAGGACTAGAGATTTCAAGTTCATCTACGGGTTGGGGTTCAATAGAAGCAGGTTCTGGAAAATTTCCAGAATTGGATGTTTTAATAACACGTCCATTGTCCTTATCATTAAGGTTCGAAACAGAGAGATCATATTAAAGATTTTCAAGAGATGTCTTAGGTTCATGTGGATTAGTTTCATCAAATTTGATGTGAACATATTCCTCCACACATTTGGTTCTCTTATTGAAAACTCTATAGGCTTTACTAGAAATAGAGTAACCTAGGAAAATTCATTCATCACTTTTGGAAGAAAACTTGTCAAGATTATATTTAGTATTAAGAATAAAGACTTTGTGACCAAAAAATCTGATGTAGTTAACCTTAGGTTTCCTGTGGTTCCGCAACTCATAAGGGGTCTTCTTAAGAACAGGTCTGATTAAGACTCTGTTGATAACATAACAAGCTGTATTTACAGCTTCATCCCAAAAATAGACAGGTAGGTCATACTCATTGAGCATGGTTCTAGAAATTTCTTGCAGGGTTCTATTCCTTCTTTCTACTACACCATTATTTTGTTGTGTCCTAGGGGAAGAGAAATTGTGACTATAGTCATTGTGTGAGCAGTAGGATTCAAACTCATGATTTTCAAACTCATGACCATGATCACTTATCAAGTTTTGGATCTTATGTCCACTATGATTTTCTACAGACATGGAATATTTAACCAAGTAAGAACATGCTTCACTTTTATGAGCTAGAAAATATACCCAAGTATATCTAGAATAGTCATCTACTAGAACATAGACATAGTGCTTCCCATTTAAACTAGAAACTCTAGAAAGTCCAAACAAGTCCATGTGAACCAACTCGAGAGGTTGAGAAGTTGAAACTTCATTGTTTTATTTGAAAGAAACATTATGTTTCTTTCCCATTTGACAGGGATTACAAACTTTATCAGCTGGGAATTAAAGTTTTGGTAGGTCTCTAACTAAGTTCATCCTAGTAAGTTTTCTAAGTGAATGTACATTGCAGTGTCCTAATCTTTTGTGCCAAAGCCATGAATCATTTTGAAAGGAATTTAAAAAAGTAATATTTTTCATAGATAAGGAATTTAAATCAACTGCATAAAAATTTTCATTTCGTAAGGTATAAAATACTAAATCATTTTTAGAATTAAAAACATTGCAAGAATCGTTTTAAAATTTAACATAAAAACCATCATCACATCACTGAGAAATACTTAACAGATTATATTTCAGTCCATCAATGAATAAAACATTAGAAATTAATACTTAGTCAGTGTTACCAATCTGGCCTAAACCGATGATTTTCCCTTTCGAGTTATCACCAAAAGTGACAAACCCTCCAACAACATTTACTAAACTCTTGAAGCATGAGAAGTCTCCTGACATATTTCTTGAACATCCACTGTCCAAATACCCAGTCATTCTATAGGATCTCTTTAAGAAGATTCCTTACAAAATAGATTTAGACAGGAAATTATTTTGGTACCTAGATTTTCTTGGGTCCAGAGAGGTTATCCAATTAAACTTTAGGTACACAAATTTGTCTAATAGGTCTCATAAAATTTTTAGAATCAACATATATTGAAAGATAAAATTTATTGGGTCTGTAACTATGAATATAACTAGTTGAAGGATATGAACTTCCAGAACTAGAACTAGCAACATTCTATCCAGATTTAAGAATAAATCTAGTTTTGTTAATTTTCCTTTGTCCAAGTTGGTATCTGATACCAGTAGTGTATCTAGGTGTTATTTTCTTACCTAGAATCTGAGTAAGAGTATCTTTACCATTTGTGAAATTTTCTAAGTCTTTCTTCAGTTTCTCATTAGATAATTTTAGTTCAGTATTCTCTTTAAGGAACTGAGAATTCTTTTCAATTTCAATATCATGATCAGATTTATGTTTAATAAGTAAAGAATAATGTTTTTTAAACCTTTGTATTTGTCTTTCAGCTCATTACATGTGTCTTCTAACATATCACAATATTCAAATCGTTCAGTTTTTGACATGTTTTCTAAGTCAGAATCATCTACAGAATAATATGAATTGAGAGCACGAGTTTCAGCGGTTACCTCAGATGTGTTTTTCATAAAACACATGTTTTCCTTATTTCTATGTTCAGTTTCATAAATTTCAGATTCACTGGAGCTATCCTCAAAATCACTCCAGGTAGCCTTCATGGCTTTCTTATACTTATTGTCCTTGTATTCATAATTCTTCTTGTACTTTAGTTTTGGATAGTCTTCTTTTATATGTCCTTTTCTTTTGCACTCATAGCATACAACTTCATCACTTTTATCTGGGTTTTTCCAATCATTCTTCCTATACAACTTCATAAACCTTCTAGAAATGTGAGCCTTCTCTGCATCACTATTAGAATCACTTTCACTGATTTCACTGCTTGGTCTATCATTTATAGCTTGAAGCTTCTTCTTATCCTTGTTCTTTGTAGTTGAATTCTTGAAAGCAACTGAATTCCTTCTAGGTTCATCTTCTTCTTCTTTATTTACCTTAAGTTATTCTTCATACATCATTAGCTTGCCAATTAGTTCGTTGACTAGGAGTTCACCAATATCACACGATTCCCAAATTGAGACAGAAGTTCCTCTCCATCTTTCAGGTAGACATCTCATAATTCTCATGATTTGTTCCTTTGATGGAACATCCTTTCCCAGTGAGATCATTGTGTTGACAATTTCGCTGAACCTGAGATACATGTCAGAAATGGGTTCATCAGGATTCATCTTAAAATTATCATACATAATAGTATAAGTGTTCAATCTCATTTTCTTTACATTAGTTGTTCCTTCATGAGAAACAGCTAAGGTATCCCAAATTTCATAAGCATTTTTACAATAAGATATTCTATTAAATTCCTCATCTCCTAAAGCACAGTACAGAGAATTCATAGCTTTACAATTATTATTGTAGGCTATCTTAGTAGATTCATTACAAATAGATCTAACAGTAGTAGGTATTTTATATTCCGATTCTATATCAGTCCAAATTTCAAAACCCATACTCTCTAAATGAATTTTCATCATGATTTTCCACTAAGCATAGTTAGTGCCATTGAAAAAGGGTGGTCTATTGGTAGAAACACCTTCAAGTCTGTTATCCATGATAACTTACATAAAGAAAAGATTTTAAAGAGATAAAAATTTAGAAATAACAGAAAATTTAAGAAAATTAAAATAAAACTAAAATCATAGTTGAAATACAGAGTACATTAGAAAATATTTAAACAGCCTTTAATACCAATTGTTGGTCAGATTGGAAAATCAAGAGGGGGGTGAATTGAGTTCCAATTAAAATTTCTGTTTAAAAACGTTGTCTGAAAATTCCCCAAATAATACAAAGAATTAAACTATAGTGAATTTATATCAAAATAAAGGTTCTGTTAGGTTCACAAAGGATTGATTATTTCCTAGTTATTCAAATCATAAGAATTTATTATCTTTAGAAACTAACTTAATGATTTACAACTAATATAAACACTTGCGAGTTTAATTAACAAAGTGACATTAAAACGGTTTTGGATTTAAAGTAGGTTGCAGCGGAATAAAAATAATCTTTAAAAATAAATAAGCACAACAAGTTTAACAGAGAGGTTCAGTCTCAAGATAAGTCTTAGTCCTCTCAAAACATTATATAAAAGTGATCCACAACCTGGATCGGGGTTTACAACAGTATATAACTATCCAGGTCCAAGACCTCTACCACTGTTATCCGTGGGAACAAAAACAACATCAAACCAGCTGTCCAGGTCACGCATGACCTCTACCACTATCACATTGGGAAATAAAAGATGTATGAGTTTGAGTGAGGATTTACAGATCCTCCAGTTAAAGTACCGGAGATAGTGTGTGTGTTAAATACAGTAGATAACACACACTTCTTGAAATGAAAAAATTAAATCACAGAGGCAAATATTTAGAGTTTAGAAATGGCTCTAGTGATTACAGTGTAGCTCTGGACTCCTTTGGATTGATCAGAATTGGTTCTGAGTCCTCTTGTGGTTTTTGTCTGGAAAACAGAGTGTCGTCTGCTTCCTTGACTTCCAGGTGTAGAGACAGAGAAAAGGTAGTCGATGAAGTTCTTGTGTTATGTTCTTGTTCTCAGCTCTTCATAGGTATGCAGTAATGAATGAGTTCTTCGTGTAAGTGAATTCGTCTCTTTTTATTCACACTCGGTTTTTCTTCCAGCACACCTCGTGCTATGTATGTCTCTATGTTCACTCCTTGTCTTCCCTTCTTTTTTTTAGCAGCACATCCTTCATTAATTTAAATCACAAGCTCCAGAAAAAGAAGTGATTTCTTTTTTCAGGTACAAGGTACGGTTCCCTGACATCCAACAACACACATTAAATAAATGTCAGTGTATTAAAATATACCTGATATGACCGTTGGTTAGATTAAATAATGATAAAGAAATTAAAGCAGTGTTGGGTTCTGTCTCTGGAACTGTAGCTTTGATATCGGTAGGTAGATTCCACGGTAGGCCAGAGTAACGGTAGCTTCTTGTGTAACTATAGACTTGAGTAACAGTAGACTTTCATATCGGTGACCTTAGAGTATCTGTAGAGGTATCTCTGTCTCGGTAGCGGTAGACTTGTCTTATATCGGTAGTTGTAGAATTTGATGTATTAGTGACTTGTCCGTATCCGTAACTTTCACATATCAGTAGGATTTGCATAACGGTGATCTTTATGTATCGGTAGACTTCCTTTGAAAATGGTTGCTTCAACATATTGGTGGACTTGTGTGTATCAGTAGCTCTGTTCTGTTAAGGTACCTCTTACGTAGCAGTAGACTCAACTGTATCGGTAGCTCTGTTCTGTAACGGTAGCTCTCACATAATGGTAGAAATAACTATATCGGTAGCTCTGTTCTGTTTAAGCATTGTATTGGCAAAATAGGTTATGTCAGACTATACAAACATCCAGTAACCGAAAGACTAGTATTTAAACATAAAATAATAGAACAATACTTAATGCAAATAAGTAGCTATATTCCCAAATAAGTATTTAACCATTGATCAAATAGGGATTATCAAAATAAAAATAATCATAATTGGGATTATCAAAATATAATATAACAACTAGATTCCCAGAGGGTTCAACAAAAGTCATTCTTTTATAAAGAATTAATAATAGTAGTTTTCATCACCTTCTAACTCTCCAATATTGATTTCAGAAAAACAAATTTTGTTAAAACTTCTTTAAAATTTACATTCATTTACCCAAGATGGTTCATAAGAGTTTTGAAATCATTTACATGGTCTATTAATCATCTTTACTTAAAAAATCACTCCAAAAACCCAGCATGTTCCGAAATATTTATTCAAAGTTGTAGGTTTTTCATACATGTATTTTAGGGTCTTCATCAGATCTGTAATAGTTTTATTATATTATATTTTTATGGAATCATTCCTTTCTAAATACAACCTAATATGTCTATTTGTCTTATGATATAAATGATTCCATCCTAATTTACCCATCTTTTATATTTTTATTCATGTTAACAAACTTACTATTCCATTTGGATGAGACAATCTTCCATATTAAACTTCCAAAAAAAATTTATATTACTTTAATCTTTTCAAACTAAACATTACCATTCTCTAATTATATACCATCTTCTAATGTAAAAATATAACTCAATATGAAAAAAATCAATGAATGTGTGATTTAGGAAAACTATGTATTAAGTGAGTGGCCATGATTAATGTACCTGAGCATGGATGTCACTTGTTGGGGAGAATAAGAGAAGTGAAAATCTATGAGTTCACAAAAATTTATTTTATTGGAACCAATATCCATGATACATTGGAGAATCAACCACAATACATCATGTGTAGAAGAATCTCTCTTCTAACAATCTTATTTTACATGATCTTTGAATGCTAAAGGCATCCTAAATAACCAAAATATGTGTGGAAAAATTTCCCCACACCAAAACAAATATCAAATTAGAAAAATAATAAAATAAAATAACACATTATTTTTATGTGGATTGCGCATTATGTTCTATATCCATAAGATAATGCGATTTCAGGTTAACTACTTATTCTCTAGAAGATACAAGGGCATACAATCACAATTAATTTAAATAAACATAGATCACTAAACATTTCAATCACACTATGAATCTCGTACAATATATCATTTATATATATGTTCATATAGTATTCTAGTAGTACTGACCTATGAATTTCATGAGGGTCTTTATGTTGAGTTGAGATGATTTTCTTTCCCATATAGAATTCCATTGTTTGTATTTTTTTTGTTTGTACATGAAAACACCACCCTTCCATTTAACTGATTTTCTCCCATAATCCCTTCCACTGAACTAAGTAATATGTACATAACAATTAAAAGTTAATAAAATTTGACCAAATTACAATTTCATTGTGGTTTAACTTCCACTGACTGAAACCTCAAGGAAAACTATGCTTTTATATCCTCTCCTTCTGGTTGATTCAAAATGGAACTTAAAAATAGACTTCACCAATCCTAAAAGCATTGGCCCTTGTTATTGGAATCTCAGCTTCAATAATGTACAACTTGTATGGTTTCCACCTATAGAAGAAACATTGAACCATGTAGAATCATCACTTTCATATCTTTATACAGTTTCACTATGGAACATATCTCCATCAATGCTCGAAACATTTTAATAACAATTAATAACATTTATCTACATGGGGAGAGGGGGAGTATAATTTTTTAATGTGTTGGAAGATGTTCGGTCTTAGTGGACATATCCTTTCTTTCAACTTCCTTTCAATTTTTTTTAGTTATTATCATTTCAATAACAAAATGAAAAGAATTATTTGATATAATTTCTTTGGATTTCTCCATTCTTTTCTTGGTATTTTAATTCATTGTATGTCTACTCCCACTTGTTCATGAATCCATTTTTTTTTCATTATCATTGAATCCTTTATCTTGATTCTTTCTCCATTAAAAGGATCATCGACCTATAATCATTTCATACTATATAGTGGTATTTGTAAAATCTCTTAGGCATACTTCAAGTTTTACATGAAATACACGTGTTCCATCTTAGACATATTTTTCCTTGATGAATATTTCATCATTATCACACTATTAGTTCTCATAGATGAGAAATTTTTTTTCCCTCCTGAATTATATTCATTCCTACTAAGAGGGTTATTATGGGTAAACCAATTTAGGTTATTGGTGTACCATTTTTTTTCTCTCCAGAAGTTTTCGTTAAGATGTTATTCCTATTTTTAGAATAACATGATTTCTCCTAATTTATGTTTTATTCCTACTTGTCATAATAACTAGATTTTTTCTTTTGACTGTTTCAACTCTTATCTTACATTAATCACTCACCACGTATCCTGGTTAGAAAATATAAAACACATTACATAAAAATAACACCTCCTATAACATGAATTAGATGAGATACTGTCAAAACATAATTCCTTCTACCTTTGGTTCCTTGGGATTCCAAATACACTCATAGAATTTCCATTTATTCTAGATACTTTCATTTCATGCATAAATTTTTGATATTTACGTACATTTATCATTGCAATTTAATTGATATTATTAATGAATATTCATTCATTAATACAAATTTTTATGAAAATAAATCTATTTATAAAATATTACTGTAATGAGACAAAAACTTAAAGATTTTCATTGTATGAAGGATTTTCTAGAAATATAGTCTCCAGGGGAAGTTTTCAAGGAACATATTTGATGAGATATATGTTATGAGATCCTAAAATATTGTAAAATGTACATTTACGTGGTTAATAATACTCATGATGTTAGAATCAATCATGATGTGATGCTTATAGTAATAAAAGAACACCCAATAAAAGATCGTGAGAATTCATTGTGTGATTATGTGTTCATGCTATGAATTGTGTGAGGTAGACCCAGAAAGTTAAAATTTGACAAAACATTCTGAAAACATAAACAGAAAAATAATCTCCCTTTAATGATATTAAACGAAGACTCACCACATGATTAAGTAAGAAATAAATTGAATCATGATTTGAATTCCATTCACATATTTACATTACCATGAATGTGGGAGAATACATTCCAATTTACACCTTATAAATCATTCACCATGATAGTTCTGAAAGAAATATGATTTTAGATAAATGACACCAAACCATTCACATTATGAACTCCATTCACGACATGAATCTACTATTAATAAATGGAGTTTAATGTGAAAATATAAGGGTATTTTTTTTAAAAACTATTTATTTAGTTGAAGCACTACTAAGGAAATTTTCCACATATGATTGAGGATGAAATGAACATGGGTGCTCATGACCTTGGATCTCTACTTCAACTTCAATTATTAGTTACTTGGTAATTATGACTACCTCCCCCCTCATGATTAGAAAGAGGGGGTATATCCTTTTTGATGGGTGATGTGATTGTATGGGGAGTGTTTCTTATAGATTATTTTCTATTTTTATTCATGTCTAGATTGTTTTACTTTTCCTTATTAATTGTATGTCTCTTCCTCATTTAATTATTTGGCCATTGTTTTGTGATTTGAATATTTTTATTAGAATTCATCAACGAATCACTATAGTTTGTGTATATCCATTTTGAAATATAGTGTTATTATGGATGCATTAGGTATTAGTTTACCTAGTATCATATTCAATACATGTAATGGGACATATAAATAATGATATTTTTATAATAGTGAAGGGTACCCAAAAAAATTATTCATTTGGACCCAATTCTAATAACACATATGATTGTGATCAGAATTCTTTTTATCCAAATCGAATGAACCTAAATATCACTGAACATTAAGAATCATTATTAAAAAAATTAAACCTTGTCTATTTTTATGCTAATTTATATATCTCATAGAAAATTTAAATCAATATTTGTCATTAGATTCATTAATTAACCACAATCAATTCTAACCATCCTTATGCGCTTCACACTCAGACATTCTAATTACTACAAATTTTTAGATAAGTACATTTATTATTTTAAAATATTTAATTAGTGTATCGTTATATGAAAATGATGATTCCTTGTGGTATATTTTTGGTACCCTAACCATATACAATATTTTCATTCATTGTCACCTAAGATAATATATTTATGGTAAATCCAATGAAAATAGACTAAGTTGATTCCAAGAGGAAACATGGGTGTTTAGGATTTTTTTTCGTATATTTTTTAGGAATATGGGAAATCTCACAAATATTTTAATCATTTTTTAAAAAAACGGTATGTACTTTCTCTTATATACATTCTCTAATCATTTAAATTGAGTCATTGTAATGTCACATGATTGGAATATGTGGGAATGATTCTCATTGTGAGAAAATTATTCACATTTCAGAACAAGAATAACATAACCATAACATCCAAACATAAACGAATAAATGTAAGGGGAGTCTGATTTCCAAATTTGTATTTTATATTCCCCCACTATTAAAATTTTTTAGTAGATATTTTAACAAAAAATGGGATTCCATCCATTGAATATATTTTTACCACACATTTTTGAAACAAAATGTTTTTAGGATCATCATCAAGACATGTTTTTAAATTTATTTGTCAATAAATATTAATGTGAAAATAGGGGAATTGTTATGTATAGATAAACATAGGGATATAGTTTTAACAAATCATGATTTATGAAACATCATGATTTTTGAAAAACAAATCTAATATTTGTCATATCATGAATTTTAGATATTTAAATTAATTGATTTGGTTATTTTGTATACATATCCATGAGTAATTTTCCCCACCATATGTCATAATTATCAAGATAATTTAAAAATTAATATTTCCAATTATTTCTCAGTTACATTTATTGAAAGACTCAAACCATTTTCTTCTAGAATATTCTCATCATCTCAACAAAACTATGACTAAACATAATCACATTTAATATGAATGAGGAATTTTATTTATTAAGACATTATCCCTCCACCATACATGATATTGAATACCAATTTTCCATATAAAATAAATTAGTGGAATTAATAGGGAAAAAACAATGTTTAAGCCTATTATATACATTCTAACCATACTCCCTCTGAATTTCATGATATTAAAAATAATAGTTATTAAAGAGAGGTTGTACATGGGGGATGGGGATTTACCTCATTGAGGAGATTTTCCTAGGGGGGGTTATTTTTAATTTTAGGGATGATATTTGATCATTAGTTATAATTTATTAATAACCTATCTTATAAAAAACAAAAATTGAAAAATGAAAAAAGGTTTGTGTCATTAGAGGATAAAAAATCACTATTACCATACTCACATTCTTTTTATCATATGTGGTTAGGTAGTAGATATGATAATTAACATAAGAATAATTTCTTAAAAGGGAAAATATATTTAATAAAATAGATTCCAAGTATGGAACTAAGGGAGTGATATTAACTCATTATGGTTTTTTTATCATGTTCCCACCTAGATCATTGGTGGATGTGGAAATGACATATTCATTATTGAAGAGTATTTATGTGGGACTACCTTCTGATGTCATACTCTATAATTTAAAGTATAACCACATTTTATAGATTTATTTTATTTGTATCCTACCTACCTTAAGACTGAAAGATATTTTTGACTTTATAAAAATTCAGCATGTTTAATTATGGTCTCTATCTTTATGTAGTTGAGAATATGGATGCCCTAAAAACCTATGGTAATTGACATGTACTTAATATATGAGAATAAATTTTTATAAATTATTATATAGAGTGATGAGTGAAAATAATTCAATGAGAGTTATATTGCACATTTCATTCTAATTATTGATGAATTTAAAAATATAAATTTGACAATGAAGAGGAATAGTTAACTCAAATGTAAAATACATTGCTATATTAATTTATTGAAAAGTGAGGAGTTGATGATAAATTACTATATCATGATGATAAATTTAATTCCAAATTTTATTAATTTATTCTTTTGAAATTGTATTTAAAATAATTTAATTATTTTCTTTATTTATAATATATTGACATTATATTCCTAAAGACAATCATGAATTAATGTGATGGGGCCTGATATGAAAATTTTAGGCATAAATATTTGGTATTTAGATACAATAATCTTAGTAATTTAATTTATTTTCTCTCTAGGTATTAATTGTCAAAATTAAAAAAATATATCAATATTTTCACCGTAAGATGGATTTTCTCAGCATGGGGTCTCCATGGGACGTTTTCATGTCATGAATATTATTTTCAATTTAAGAAGAACTTATAACATGAATTTAATATTTTAATATCAAACACAAGAGGAGGTCTTAAGAATTCTGTGTGTGAATAAATTTTTCAGGTCATGAATCAAGTATGGTAGACTCAGAATTTGTAGATTTTGATGAATCATGATGAAAAATTACTTCAGGAAAAAAAATTATCCTTTAATTTTTTTAAATGATGACTCCTGACATTTTTTAATGATATGAAGAATGTATTAATTCTTTAAATTCCATTCATATCATGAGGTCAGTGGGATAGAATACAAATCCCCCCCCCCGATTCATACATTGTGATTCATTCACCACATGAAATCTATAACAAAGACTATTTTGAAGAAACAAAGTCACAAGATTCATATCATGAACTCTAATCATGATGTGGTACCATAGTCAACATCAAATTAAATGTGATGATAGGAGGGTATTTTAACTGAATATTATTTGTTTATCCAAATTTATATTGAGTAGATATACCATAGATAACTGACAAGGCCTGACGATGGGAGTGCATGTACTAGGAGAGTTGTTTCCACTGTCATTCCTCATCACATAGTAAACATGTCATTACCCCCCTCAATATTATCATGATGGGGTAATTACATTTCAATGGATGATGTCATTATAGGGGGAGGGTTTGTTAGGGATGATTTTCAATTTTGTTTCATGTTTGGGTTGTTTTACATTTTTATCAATTCTAAATCTCTTTATTTTTTCTTTGTATGATCATTAAGTTAATATTTGAGGAGAGATATTATATTGCATCAACAAATTTCCTTATTTTTCATATGAAAAATATGAAATCAAGAGTTGTAAATATTAAATTAGGTTTTTTAACATTGTTTTTTAATCAATCTATTTAATTGACCATACAAACAGTGAGAATATTAGATTTTCTATGGGTATCCAGACCAAGGACCCCTTCAAACCCAATTCTAAAAACATGTATGAATCTGAATATATATATTTGTAACCCTATCATAGGAAACTAAGAATCAATGAACCTATCTTAATAATCAAAATTGTTTTCAATCCCAATATATTTTCTTCGTTGTTTCTCTATGTTTCAAAAATACAATCGATTAGTTTATATAGATTCATTTATTCAATTAAATCATTTCTGATCGTCCTTGTGGATTATACAGTCACTATTTATAATTACCACAATTTTTTCAATATAATGTTTTATTATTTTAAATTATTAAGAAAAAGTAGCCCCATATGAAATTAATCATTCTCTACTATCTATCACTTCCACAAATAATAGCATTTTATTTTAACTTTCCTTTGAGAGTATCCTCTTTTGGAAATAAAAAAAATCTTCTAATTGCTTTTAGATTCTATAGTTCAACATGTTATTCTATAATTAGAGGTATATTTTTCATCTCATTGTGTGTTTTCAACCTCTCCTCAAGCATCATAATGTTCTCATGATTATATAAAAATTTGGTTGTCATATCTCCCTACCTTGATCTCAATTCATTTTAAGACTTCTTCTTTTTGTCATGTTGTGTCATGAGAGGTAGAATTCTAGAATTCCAATCCTTTTCAGTCTCTATTTTTTCTCCATCTCATGTTAATGTTATCTAACATGGTTTCTTTGAACCTCTATATTTTCAATCATTTTGATTTTGAAATCATATAATGCCACATCCAATTGTATTAGCATTTGGTTATCCTCAACCATGTCATCCATATTTTTGTACCAGTTAATGCTTCATGAACATTATTTTTTAATACTCTTAATTTAATTATATTCTAATAGGAATTCGTTTTAATCTTCTTTAGTTATGAATATATTTATTATAATTCCATATCATAGGAATCAATCATTTAACATAAATAAATAGACACTAAAATTTAATAAAATTTAATTTTATCACATTAATTTTTAACACATTAACATGAATCTTTTCATAATTTTTAATCCTCCATCAAATTTGGCTTTTTATATTGGGAGATCCTTATCTATCTTCTCCAATAAATTAAAAACATTCATTGTTGGGTTCGATATAATCTCCTCAACATATGTGTATTCAATTTCACTTAGTATATTAGGATCATTATCTAATATAGTAACACAATTGAAATGAATAATAAATTCACACTCATAATTATACATGACTAACTATGGAGAGTTTATGTAAGCTTCTAGATAAACCACGAATTTTCCATACAATGTTCGATAGTATTTAATTCAATTGGAGTTATGATTCTTCTTATAATTTTTTTATTTCCCATATCACCTCAAGAATGTATTGTTAGACTAAAATTAAAATTTCTAATAAAATAGATTCATTTTAGAACAATTCATATAAAAGGAACCAGTGTAATAATACAACATACTAGGAACCATTATGGTCTTTCATGTGAGATTCCTTGGGCGGGAGTGTCACTAACCAACTAAGCTACCCTGGTAAAATGATAATTGAACCATTTTTGAAATTGCCCGAAGGGTGTTTCTGATCCTTGGGGGTCAGCGACTAGAACCTATCATCATAGGAAATGAAAGTGGGAATGGTATTTTGACAAACATAGTGGAATTAAAGGAAAAAATACAATATAAATATTGAATGAATATTCCACTAGCAGAAATTTACCAAAATACAAGCATGCATCAAATCCGAAAGTACTACAACTAAAGTACCAAAACATGGAAAATTGACCAAGCCAGAAATCAGATGTGACTCTCTACGTCCATGTTTCTACAACTAGATCCACCCCAAAGAGATCCATTAACATTGGTTGAATCTAGAAAAATATAATCAAAAACAACCAGAGTTACATGTTGGTTTTGAACCAAATCCTTATAGGATTCCAAACAGGTGTTCTATAACATGATTCAAATATCAAATTTACCAAGAATGTGATATTAATTTTAAGAAAATGGTTGGAATATTAAGATAATTTTTTTGAAAACATGAATTACAATTTAAAATTTGGAAATACTTTATCAATTCATGCTTTATATTTCAAATGATGGAATTAAAATTCAAAAGATGTAATTTTCATTTAACCAAATTGTTCATTACACAATATGAAATTTTTCAACAATTGATTAAACATAGACCATTATAACAAATAGTCTATATATAACATCAGTTATGTAAAACTGTTTACTAAAATGGAATATATTTATTTAAAATTTAAACAAGAGATTATCATGGTCATGCTCTTAATGAGGTACAAAAGTTCCATGCATTAAGTACCCCACAGTCATAGGAAAAGTAAGTATACACATAATTTCCTTTGAAATCGAGACAACGAGGACTCATCTCCATCAGCTAATGGATGTGATGTGAGGATATGATGTTTTATAATGTTTTAAATAATAAGGTATAATCTATATAACACAATACATATCCAAGGATTTCATGTGCTCAAGAATAAAAAATAATGGCTTAATTATTTTAATCATTAAAATAAATTCAATCACATTCTATGTTTCAAATGTTCCAATTTCCATTTAAAACCATAATGGGTTTTTAATCATAAAAATTCCTTATCATATGGATGAAACCCTATGGCTTCTATAAAAACCCATTTTTAATAAATGTTTCACAAATAAGAAATTGAAAACAATTCACACAATTTCACAATACAATTTCAAAATTTAATTATAAATTTTAATTTAAAAATCAATACAATAATTACATAAAAAAATATCCTAAATAATTGTAATAGGTATTTTTCAAAATTTTCAGTTAAATAAATTTTTAAAATTAATTTTACAAATTTAAAACATTCTAATTTCAATAGACAACCTGAATTACTAGAATAAGGGTTTTAAAAATTCATTAGAAAAACAACTTCAAAAACTCTATTCCAATACAATTGGGTTTTCATAAAGTTACAAATTAAAATCCATATTTTGGGAAATAAATCTATTTCCTTAAATTCGAACAATTTAAATTTAAAAAATAAATTTCAGGTTAATTTAAATTTGGAATCAAGAATGAACCACCTGTATTTTTACTCATGGAAACACAAAGACCATGACATTCCCAACAACAAGAAAAAAGGTGAAAATGATCTTGAAAATCAATATAAAATCAAGATACAACAACACAGTGTTTAGATGCCTCATTTCCTAGTTTTTCTATGAAACTCCAATGAAGAAAAATAGTATGAGGTTGAGAAACATGGAAAACACATACCAAGAATGACACACTATGATCACAAAAATGATCAATCACAGTAAAAAAGACTAAAGGGGTAGGATGCTCCAAAAATCACCAAGGTAAAGCTATAGTTTGGGAGAAATGAAATCTAGAGAATGAAAAAATGATAATTTCAGTTGTGATTCCTATTTAAAAATCAGCCCCATGAATTAAACAATGATAAACCGAATTACACATCATGTAATTGAAAATCCCAATACTAGATAAAAACACATTGAATTAAGATAAATTCTGATTAAATTTTATTTTACAACTTACATCACGTGTAACCATATTAATTGGTTAGTAATTCCCCTTCAGATAACATAACAATTTTTAGCTGAAATTACTAAAAAATATATTTGAAATTTGCATTATAGGTATCCTCCCAATACCTTCTCAACACTATAATGATAATGAAAAAGGAAAACCGGTAAAAATATATAATTCAACTTGACATAAAAATGAAATGTTGTTACAATATTCCCACATTAGAAGCTTTCTATTCACAGAAATCCTACGAGGAAACTTCAATGCGAAATTGATGAGGCCCCTGCTCTCTCATCAGTGCCTCGTGCTATAATGTCTCATAATTGTCATAACCATGATACCATAGCACTTGAACCAGATGTATCATTGTTCCATGTAGTACCTTTTTTTCAGAATCAACTATCTAGACTGACCATTTTGTCAAATATATATCATGTTCAATCACAAGAACCCTCCAGATAAAAACATGATATGGATCAGAAAGGATAATTCCTAGATACGATACAAGAAATATGTTATCTATAGAAGTTAGATGTATTGTAAGTGATAAATGACAAGTTAGATTCCATACAAACTCAACAACATGAAAATATCCCAAAAATTAGGACCATGGTTCATTTACTTTTGATGTCATTGATGACTCAACTTGGGTGATCATTTCAAGAACATGATATCACTAATTTAGAATTCCAAAGATGTACAGTTACAATCATCATAAGATTTATATCTTCTTTACACCATCATCATTATCTTATTAAATAACTAAATCATTGTCATTGTCTATTGAAACATTCTTGGTGAAACTAAGGAAATTTCACCAATCTCCAACCAACACAGTTGATAATTTCATTTTTATTCATATAAGGCCTCAAAAGGATCCATTATGATCATTAATTGGTAACTATTGTTATACGAATTCCCAACCAAGAAAAATTTATCATCCTCATCCCAAAAAGTTGAGAATATAATAACAAATCATATCATCAAGAATCATCATAGCTCTCCCTTTCGTGCCATTAGACTATGGATAGTATGGAACACTCAAGAGAACCTGAGATCTCAGTGAATCCTGAAGATCTATCCAAAAATGATAAGTTAAGTTAGTATCCCTATCAGATACTATAGCAGATGTAACTCCCAACATATGAAAAATATCAATCACATATTGATTATCTGACAACTCGACTTTGTTTGTATCTAAAATTTTTATAAATTGAGTCCTCTTGGTCATATTATTGATCGAAAATTATATCAAATTATTCTTTTCTAGGTATATTGAATCCAAATAAAATTTCAATTGATATCTCATCCCACTTTCATGTAGGTTCCAGAAGTGGCTCAATCATACCCAACTGTTTCTCGTGCTCCACCTTCACCTTATGGAAAGAATTGAAATGGGAGAAAACATAGAAATGTATCATAAAATACTTGGAAACCAGTAATAACACCTCATATCATTTAACTTCTTAGTGGTTCCTAGGTGCACAACCCACTATGAGTTATAGAAATATCCGATCATGGATTTCATAACCATTAAAGTCACAAAAAGTGATTCTGATAGAATATAATACCCTCATTAGATAATAACCACTAGGAAACTCTCTCCCTACTATAAAGTAATTTTATAATGCTATAGTAGTCATGATCAAGTTACTAATACTAAATATTAATTTCAAGATGAGTGGAAGTTAACTATTTACTAGAAAAAAAACCATACCCCTTGATTCCTAGACTCCATTATGAAACAATATAAAGAGGCCGAAAAAGTTACACTGTTTTAATAAATGATTGACATCATGATTTGAATGTTTTCTACATAGATAATCTGAAATTACGTTCCCTTTCACCAGGTTATAAGAAATGTTGAAATCAATAAACTGTAGGTATTCCACCAAACTCCTCTGGTTGAGATTCAAATATATTTTACAGAAGATGTAGTTGAATCTCTTGTGGTCTCAACACAAGGTAATATTTTCTCTGTTAATTTTATCCCACCAATTCTTCATCATGTGAATCACTACCACATGTTGAACATCTTGGTTCAGATAGATCATCTCTTTTGTCCAAGCTGATGTGATTCATAAGCAATGATGTGACAACTATGCATATAAAAGTAGATCAATCCTGAAACTGATGAATCCTAGAAGACAACATATCCATGCCTGGCCTCTTGAAGAGTAAATACCAGATCCATAGTGAAATGATTTTTCAGCTCAAAAAAAATTCCGACATCTTTCATCCCAATCACGTTATACTCCTTCTGGGTTAGTCTAGTCATTAGAGAATCCAACTTTGATAAATACTTAATGAACTATCAAAAATAACCTTCTAGACCCAAGAAGCTTCTGATCTCAAAAACCATATATGATTCCTTTCATGAAATAACATATTTTTCTTTTTAGGATCATCTTAAATACCATGATCTAACACCATGTGTCTTAAAATTTTCACTTCAGAAATCTATAAGTTTCACTTCAAAACATTTTAAAAAATTTGATGATTTCATAGTAAACTCGGAACCATTCTTAGATGATGCACATGATTCTCCATAGATTTTGAATAAACAAGGATGTCGTCTACAAATACTACCAAAAATGTGTCCAGATAATCATTGAAAATCCAATTCATTAAATCTATAAAGACTATAGGAACATTGGTTAAACCAATATTCATAACAAGGTAATCATACTGACCGTAATTTCTTCATCAAAGTGTTTTTCGTAACATCAAATTAATTAATTCTTAACTGATGGAAACAAGAGTGGAGATAGAACATTGAGAAATAAATTTCCCCTTTCATATGATCAAATAGATAATTGATCCATGTAAAATGATATTTTTTCTTCACCATTAAAATGATGAGAATTCTATTTTCAACAAATAGGTTATGTGAACCATCCGCATTTATAGAAATCAGAATCATCACCTCAAAAGGTGACACACATGGTTTTATAAATCCATTCTCTAGAATATCGTCCATCATGGTCTTTATCCGTTTCAGTTCAGCTTTTAACATGTAGTAATAGAGAACTTAAATTGGGTGAGTACTATGAATTATGTCATGAGTAAACTCAACCTCCCTTACCGATGACCAAAAATAGATGTTTGAAGGAAACACCTCGTTAAAATCAATGAATACTAGACGGATATTCCCACTTGAAGATTCCTTAATCATATCAAAACAATGCACTAATATTACTTTCCCCAACTCTATATAAGAAGTTCTATCCCTACTCAATGTTTGGTCCCATTCTCCTGGAAAGATAAGACACACACCAATTGGTGTAGTAAGGTAGTCCCGTAAAATGTAAAAATCAATCTAGGATTTATAGGTAATGATCCCATATATATATTAAATTAAATCAAGTGGATGCAAGTCAAAAAACAGAAAAATTCATGAAATATAGACATATAATAGACATAATACACAATAAAGATTGTGGAGACCTTTCTCTCTCTTCGTACCAAGGGGTGTATTGATATCCATTTCCTAAAATAAATGCGCTATAGGATGATTTAACAGATTAAAAATATTGGTTGAAATAATTGAATGATATTCACTAGTGTAAAATATTTTATTCACTAATAATGAAGCTATAGTAATGGTATGCCTCATACTCAATAGACGTGTGTCCCCTTTCTATAGAGGCTCTTCTATGGTGTGAAGTAGCTTCATTCTGGATTCCTATAGATGGAACGCCTTTATATGTGATGAATTTGATTGAACCACAGTTTTAAGAGGACCTGATGATCCCTTTCCACTATGAAGTGTAAATTAGATATTGAATAATCTATATTATTTTATTGAATGTCCATGAGAATAGTTATTCTGTTCTTTAGTGAAAAACCTTTTTTAATTCCATGGATTTCTAAACCAGTATCATATCAATGAACTTCCTCCTAACAATGTATGAGGTCTAGAATTACTATATAAATTCAATTCCAATAAAGTATTTATAAAATAATATTATGAGCACTTTGATTATGTTAAAATATAAAAAATCATATGAAGAGAAAAGAAATATTCATTAACCGAACCTATGAGGAACACTTGCATTTGGAACCTACATAGGACACTAGAACCAGGTACCTATGCACACCACTTGTGCCACCCAAAAGTTGTATCCCACCACCATGTGGGAGATGCACCATGACACTATGCGGAAGACTTATACGGAAAAATTACATCTAACAGGTCCCTTGTTTTCTAATAACTAGGACCCTTGGGAACATAATTTCAGCAACTGAGAATTCATAAGAATCCTCAGAGATTTCATTATATAGAACATTCACTCAGGTACCCAAAAAATTCACAATTAAATTGATAAACCATTATAGAATAAATAATTAAAGGGGACATATAAGATCAAGGTCTCTCGAGGGTCTAAAAAAGAGACGCCTATTTGAGGATACTTTATCCATAAGAAGATCTTGCATACATGATGCCATTTCATTAAGAAATGATATTTGTGAGATGCTTCAATGGACACAAGAAGACACCTAGGGTTTTTAGGTTAATACCTCAATAATGTTTCGTTTTTTTGGTAATTCATTTCTTTATTATTATCCAACTCACGCAGGAAAAATTTCCCTTGCATGAAGCACTTTCAGTCTATCCTTGGCACTGTGTGCCACAACATCATGTTGAACCTGTGTGCCACACATATGCATAGGTCCTACACAGGATTTCCTTTAATCCCTCTTCTAATCCACTCATGGTAGGTCCTCTTCTTCATTGTCTCCCTCTTCGAAAATAGATCACATTAAATCCTCCACCAAGACTTACTGACATACATAACCATGATGAATGGAGCATCATCGTGTCCTTCATTTGGGTATGTATAACTATGATTAGAGGTTTCTCGATCTCATATGGTATGCTGGTAAGGGATATCCATGTGCACATAGGTATGTAACCCTATGTTCACATGGACCCAAGCCCTAGGGATGAAGTTGGGATGTTTTGAGTTATTGATTTTGAGGATGGGGGTCTACCATCCCATTCTCATCACTAATATCCAAAGACTTCAATTCTGTGTAGGTATGATAAGAAATCACCATTTTTTTCCTTTTTTGAATGTAAATTTATACCTCTTGTCTAGGGACCCTTATTTGGGAACTCCTCTTTAGATAAGCCATATCCATTCGGGGAAGAGGTTTTAGTCATGCTCCTCTTCACCTCCAACACATCCTTTACCTTCATTCCTTTTCAAGGTGATGTGATGGTAGGTAAATTCCACAACTATAGTCTCTTATTCTATCATCCTAGAGAAATGGCGTTATGAAAAATCAATAACTCACCCCTCTACCTTTTGACCATGTCTCTGTGATGACCAGCTGATAGCTGTAGATTGTGTGGGTTGTCAAATCCCTCACATCCTCTTATTTCTCACACCGAGCATGACTCGAGTGGGATTAAAGGTTAGTGACAATAAAAACACTTGCTTGACCCATTCAACTGAATGAACTAAGAGAAATCTGATTACATTTTCATGGATTAATTTGAACCTACCTAGGGCTTGAGCTCACTAGAAATCTATGGTAGTAGTAAGCCCCAATCTTAATTCCCCCAATCTCGACATCCTCCTTAGGAAAAACCCCCGAATTTACTCCCAAACTACCATGAGTTGAAACATATCTCGTTATAGTATTTTTATCATTAAATAATTCTCATGTGAAATCCCCAATTTTATCCTCTCAATATTCTATATTCTGAATTGATATTAATAAAACAACGTGGTATGTGATTATAATATAAATGATATACATCAGAATCCTCCACGATGTCCAAATCCAATCATCTGAATCAACCATATTCCAACATGTCCATATTCCTAATAGGTTTTTATTAAACATTATAATACATCATCATTTTATTTTTCCTTGGGATACTTTAGTATAAGTTCCACACCAAACCTTCACTAGACACCTTTCATCTAGAAATAATCACCCCATAATGCTAAATTAAACAACTTTTTCCATATGACATGACCTTAAAGGGTATGATATGTCCCATTAAGTGGAATTGATCAATTTAAGTTCTGATACCTTTCACAATGATATACAGATATCCCATGTAAGGGTTTTGTCCTAAACTAAAAATTACTATTGTCTCCCTGGAGGATGATAAATCCCAAAGTGACCCGCATCTACCTAGATGACATTAATTTCAATAGTACCCCGTTGTGTGGATAAAAATTCAGTGTCATCATAACAGGTGCCAAATAATATATAAGTATTATATTATAGGATATCATTGTTAGAGAACCTTGATTACTTACTGATGTCTCCATTGACGAAGAACCACAAATACATATAAATGATTAAGAAATCAATACATGCTAACAATTGATCACCAACATTGGGATGGCCTTCATCATGTGTGGAGATTAGTAATGGATTCTAGAACAAGTCATAAATATAAAATGAGGTTCCCATAGTAGGTAATAGTTCCATCGAAAAGGTGGGATGATCACATCCTTCCATCATATCGACCAATGTGAGTTCTTAAGGATCGATACCTCAAAATGCCCAACGAATACCTTACGTTGGAATGAAGTTCCATTTGGATAAAGACCCCAGGGTATTTCATTCCTATAATAAAAAAATAGTGGTGAATTTTACATAATGCGTTTCAAATTCCAAATGAATGGGATTAAAATATTTATATTTAACCATCTCTATTTCCTATCAAGAAATTAAAAATTCTGAACATGACAAGAATCCTTAACCAAGATGATCGTCTTACCAATTAATCAGGCCACTAGTCAATTAATAAGAGATGACCAGACAAGGCCATCAATCATGCATGTGTTCATTATAAAATTATTTATAATATATAGATTTTTTACATCTTTCAGAAATTTATATATAGGAATACCTATTACAGAACCCCATTCAGTCCAAATGGATTCCTTAAAATTTACACCAATGAATGCCCTGATTGCTGATGAAGTTATATCGCCATCCACACAAAGGATTCCATCACCAAAATAGTTTATTCAAGAACAGGTATCCAATATACTGCATCAAGAGTACCATAAACACAACACCATCCCAAACATGGAGGCCACCCGACATGACCTCCACCTCAACAGTCATCCTCATTTGTCCGGACAAAGAAGATCGATGGTCTAGAAACTTACAACACCAAATGTCATCTTAAACCATTTCAGGTGCTTAACCATAGAAAAAAACAACCAGTCTCTCCCATAGTATAGGTAGGTTTATTAGGTGGCCACCTATGGCCTCATTCATAATACAGAAGGTTCCTTCACTAAGGCTCCTTCCAAAAATCAACGTTGCTAACAACACATGACAGTGAACCTTCGACTGTCGGGCCAAGGTTTTCAAACCAAGGAATGAAATACAAACAAATGGAGATGAAAACTAGAATATAGGAAATAGGATTATACCTCTATCTTCTCTAGGGTAGCACACCAACCCAGTCTGTTGGAAAGTAGTGAAGGAGCACATACACCCACACGCTTTCATTCCACAAACTAGAAGACTCATCTATTGTAATTCAGAGAATCCCGGCAACCCTGTCTGGTGGAAAAAAATAGTAGGATACACCCACATTCAACCATAAAGACATATTTCATCTTATCTCACAACATCTGGAGAAGTATTTCACAAATATACGATAAAATATTTGGGACAGAATCAACTCTCTGCCCACACACACATGTAATGTTAGTATCCGCTGATAGGAAAGGGAGGAAAGTTGTAGGTAGATTCTCCTAATTAAAATATAAAATGGTAATATATTCCCTTTCTAGTCGTTTAATTTACTGAGAATATTTTGATAATGGTTAATGTGAAGAATCCAATTAATGCCCATATCCTACATACTTTCTAAAATATTATAACAACAACTTATATTATACCAAAGGGTAGGACACATAACTATATCTGAATACATGAGGTGTCTCATTCAGTAGGTCACCCTAGAACAGATACATACCTCTGTTCTGGACTAGGATTATTATGGGGTACACTATCATATATCATACAGACAAACTGTTCGGGAACATACAATTGTTCCAACTGAATATAATTGTCCTATCCAGATGGACACTCTAAGGAAAGAATATACCCAATCCCATGATCACCACTTTTCCCAATAAGTGGCCACAACAATATTCATAATACATCCATGGGGATCTATCCCCAAACAATGTTTGAATGTAATGATATTATCAGAAATCTAGATCCTCTTAACTCTAGAGTTTGTAAAGCCCTCTGACATTTATCTATTTCATATCGGGATCCTACCATCCCATCACCAAATTTTGGGACAATTAGTTCTTAGGGAAATTGAAAGACACTTCCTCATGAGGACTTTACTCATGACTTTAAAGCCAATATTGAGAGCCCATATCTTGAAGAGAGAAACAATCACCTTCCATGTGGCTAGAAGACCAAGGAGCAAGACGGTCTGCCCCTTTATGTAATACACCATGTTATTCCTCTCCATGATGGAATTCATAGAAAAATATCTCATTTTAGTAGTGATTCACATTGTTAAGATAACTCATCAATGAAAAATTTAATGGTGAGAATGACCTCATATCTTTAGGAACTCTAAAAAAAGGAATGTGAGTTCTAATTCCATGTCACTGATAGTTGAAATCCATTCTCAACCAGAAATAGCCCAATGTGGTCAACATTATCTGAACCATCATTTAGTAATCTACCTTCCAAAATAGTAGAGGAAACCTCATCCAATCTCGTTAATCATGGTGTCATATTTGAGAAGCATCCACTCTTGGAAGACAAGGATGACGAGCCACTACTGAAATACGATGTTGAAATGTTGAACATGAAGAAACATTTGGATGATAATGAAGTACCAATCATGTTTTTTCCATTGGCCACCTGTCAATAAAAAATACCAATGATATTGGAGGATGTTTGTATCAAAGATATTTACCGTAATATATGGAAAAATAATCATCATTTAAAAAAAATTACTTCCATCTGACAAGTATCAATGTAATGTAATGGAAATAGAATTTTTTGTGCACAAAATTGGCAAGGAGTCTCTCTTTGTATCTAGAAATCAAAAAATAAAGATGTAGTAAGGATCACATCAACATGAATGCCTCAAAGCATTAATAATGTTGGGAAAGCAGATCAAAGATACACAATCCTATTTTTTTCATTGGATGGGTTGTACAAAGATAATTACATTTCACTACACTCCAAATTCAATATATCCCTCCAAAAGTGGTATCATGCAATGTTATTTCCCAATACCAGTGACAAAAGACATAGTTTGTTCATAAAAAAATGCATTGTCAACAAGTATTGGACTCATAATATTTTCTTCAATGTCATACCTGAAGAGAACAAGTTTTTGGGATACTTTTGTAGAATAATTCCATAAAAAATTGAACAAGCTTCCCATTTGGAGGATATTGGTTGTCAGATGACACAACTGACTAAAATAATGAAACGTTATTCCGAAACAATCATCTTATTTTTGTACTGCATAATTCAACAACTCTGCATTCAGACCAAAATCCATTAATTCAAAAGAGAAAAAATGGTAATATCAGCCATATCAATTCAGGATTCACACCAACCCATATGGTTGGGTGCTTTTTTAACCCAAACCCCAGAACCAAAAAATATATCCCAAAAGGTTGAAAAAGAGGAATATCCCTAGTCCTCCAGGATTGGGGATTTTTCACATTATAAATCTCCTCATAAGAACATATTTTTCTACCAATTAGGAAAAACTATGTAATGATTCCTCATCATTCATTTCATTTCATGATGTAGTACATTTACTTGGAATGAGCACAATGAAATTGTGAGAGGATTCCATTCGTGATACTGTCTCACAAACAATTATTGGTAAATCAACCAATAAGAGGAAACAGGCTCATGGAGGACATTAAAGAAGGAGATCTCATAGAGATACTGAAAAAATTCCAGCAATACGTTATGCTTCAGTAAATGACATCAATTCCATCCCTAAAGATCCTTCAGAACATGAGTCTAGTTCAGTTGAGTTAAAAAGTAGATGTTCATGTACAATATGTGGTCCATCCGAAAATAAATGAAGGAGGTGGGAATTCTTAAAATCCAAAGGCTTTCTCAGAATCAAGGAAGCCCCTTGAATGATCCACCTTTGCCTCCTCAAGGGAAATCCAATATGGGAAAATGTAAAAATAAGATTACGTCTGAATTTCCATCTGGGTATGGTAAGTACCTATCAATATAGGATTGATTTTATTAGTAAGAGGAAGAGATGAAGAAGTTGAGAAGACTCAATGAAAAGATACTCCAAGGCAATGCTACTTCCTTATATACTCTATAAGAAGATTTTCAACCTACACATTTGGTAATATCACCATAGAAAAGTGGGGTTTTCACTACAACTGATATATATTGTGAATTCCTTCCATTGTAAGTATAACCATAGTATGGTCAGGAACATCCTTATAGGACTATCTCCATTGGTTATACACGTAAGATCCCATCTATTGCAACGACAGTGGTTCTTCTAGTTTTCACACTCAATTTGGATCCTACAATTATACTTATTCAAGTCTCAACTTTGTTAGATATTCCTTGGATGCTTATGAACACCATTGAGTCCTTGAAAAATCGACTAGAAGCTCCAGAAGGATGGAAGGCCCAGATAAATCCAAAAACAAAGGGTTTCACTGAATAGGTAGATTTGACTCCTCCGCCAACAAATTTTGGGAAGCCCAAATTTCAAATCTTTAATGTATTTGGAGATCTGGAACATCAGTTAACATAATTTACCCCTCGCTATGATCCCACGAAGGGAATCCTTGATCAGCAATAAGAAGTGAAATTCATATGCATTGTCAAATCACTACAAGGCCATGAATTCATATTGTACACATGTTTTCAGTGTTGATCAATCACCAGATGGGAAGATCCTCGTCTGACATTTCACATCTAGTTCATCTCAAGTTTTTAGAATAAAATAGTATTTGATATTACAAACATCAAATTGAGGGATAATGAATGAGTTTTAGATTTCATTTATGGGTGGAATGGATTAAAATATTATTTAAATATACAGCTACATTAAGAATATTTTTTCCTATTTATTCAGATAATATCCATAATGAGTAGTACACCCCATTAATAATTATGAAATACATGTGAGGGTTTCGGTAAATTTAATTAATTTTTCATAAGGTGATGAATTCCATCATAGAGACCAATGATATGTCGTAAAAAATCCCATTAGCTCAGGGAAATTGAGAAAAAAAATTTCTTCCTTATTTACACATTAGTAGGCACCTTTACCCAATCCCACGTTAAATACCTAATCATACCATTGGGATCCACATCCGGAGTTTTAGTGACAACATCTGCCTCATCATGATGTTCAAAAATATTAGATGAAAAACATATTAAGGAGTTCAAAAAAACCTATTCCTTTCATAATGAATATGTTAACAACTATTTCATTTCTGCTTTGGATAACAACTTAGTCTAGTTTCCGAAGCCCGTGAAGTTGAATAAATAGGCTAACAAAGATAACCAAAACTATTTCCCCTTCCACAAAATGTTGGGGATCCCCATCCAAGAGTGTTTTGTTTTCAATGACCCTATACAAAAGATGGTGGACTCCAGGATGGTGAAATGAAGACATTCGAGAGCCAAGGTAGTATCTATTTCTACTTCTGATCAATTTGTGGAAAGAAAGTGGAAGGAAGCCAAATAAAATAATGTGTAGACATCAGATGAGTGTATGCTTATGAAAATTATCAATCACAATCCTGAAATTCCATGAACATGATGGAAATTTATATATTTGTATCCTATCTCTTACAAGATAATAAATCCTTCTTTATCAAAATCCCAGTCCTCTAAAGTAAAATCCTCAGAGAAGAGACATGGTCTAAATGATAAAGAGTATCTTGAAAAATATTATCTCATGACAAGACCTTGTTTTCCTTGATTTTGTAATATTTATTTCTAAAAATATCCAACAAATGATCACCACACCACCAACTAGCACAACAAGAGTGGACTAGTCTGCAAGAATCTTCCCAAAAGGGAGAGCTGGTATTTTCTTTAATTACTGTCATTCACAAAATAGAGCATTTATAAAATCATGATTTTGATCATGAATCTGATTTACCTACACTCAATTGATAAAATGATGAAAAAGTTCATTGTGGTCAAGGATACATCAGATGATTTGGTCATCCCCTAAGTCATTACTTCAACCACACCCCTACTCATAAAATTTATGTGGCAGAAACTCATGAGAGAGCCCTCCCGTAGGATCTACATGAACAAGGGAACTCTACCACACTTGATTGGATCTGACCTGATATAATCACCTTGGAAGACCATTAGGATATTATTACACCACCTATTCAATGGGTAGGTATACATAGATGAACTAATTCGTGAAGAACAGATGTACTTATATATCCCACATCAAAAAAGGGTACATCAACATTAGGGACAAAAACTACCAAGGAACCTGTAAAAGTGCTTCCCCATGTGGGAATTTACAAACCTTAATCTAGAAGTGTGCCATTGTGATGAAAATTTCCCATGTTCCAGTAATGTTACCAGTACAAGATTCCCTAAATCTATCAAAGGATCCCCAAGAAGCACTCATAGAGGCTTTGTTAAGCCCTTAATAATTTGAAACTGAGTTTGATACTATTCAGAAATTCTATATAGATATTGAACCATCAAAATTCCATGTGGCCATGTATTTCATAGAAGAATATGATGATGATTTTATGAACAGTAAAATCAATCCCTTTTACCTATCCATAAAAATTAATGGCATTTATGTAAAATGAGAATTCATTGATAATGGATTAGGATTCAATCTCATTAGAATTCAAAAACTACACCTATTTGGCCATACTGAATCCCACTTGTATGACACCACTCTTTGATTTCAGGTTTATGATAAAAATTAGCTATAACCTCTTGGTGAAATTACACTCTGAAATCAGTTAGGGGAACTTGTATCAGATTCAGAGATTATGGTTGTCCGACAGGAAACAGACAACATCATTTTATTGGGAAGACATTAGCACCATGAACATTTGGTCATTCCATCGTCCTACAAAAAATGTCTTCAATATTACATTAATTGATAGATTAGATCATTTCATGGTGATAATACCCCATTCAAATCATGTGTATATATGTACCATGATGCATAGTTTTATTTCACAATAGAATGATGCCCCATGGAAAATGATGTAAGAAAAATAAATTATACAAATGGTCTCGAGAATATCCCATCTAATCCATTCATTCTTCTAAAAGTAGACTATAAACTACCCATCAATCAAATTTATTGGGTAGTCCCAAATTAGGTAATTCATATAGTAGATTCCATTATTGTATTTTTGACAACTGAACCTGAAGAAACATGATAAGTCCTTAACTCTCTAATCCATAATGAAGGACAAAATGTAGATTTATTCATTTAATCTATTGAGCTTTAACAACCCCATACTTCTTCATCCTGGAGAGATGAATTTTTTTCCTTATTAGATAAAGGAAATGGTTTTGATCCACATCCCATAGACTTCCCTTTAGATCTTTAGAAACATCATCCATCATCAGTTGGGTCCTAAATGGATTCCCCTTTATTAAGATGTCCAAATAAAAACTCCTCCCCTCACCCTAAAAATAATTATTCACTAACTATCCTTCAATATGACCTCTGACTAGAGGAAGAATAAGTAACACATGAGGAAGAGGAGTAGGAAAAAGATATCAAGGGCACACCACTAGCATTTCAGCAAGGAAAATATACAACTGTGGATGAGCTTAAGGAAATAAATCTTTGTATAGAGGAAAAACCAGAAACCACATTGAATATTGTGGCCATGAATGCAAAAGATAAGGTAATATATAATTACATTCTAATGAAACATCTTGGTGTTTTTTTATTGGAATTATATATAAATTCTAGGCCATGACCCTGAAGTGTCCGCCAATGATTTTTGTTTTCTATAATAACATCTGGGATAAAATAAAATAGCATGAAGAACACTTCTAACTCATAACTCCAATATTGAGGTAGGATTTGACAAGAATATAAAATGTAACATCATTTGGGAAGTGAAATATCAAATGATGATAACTTATAATCTCCCAATGAAATATAAAAATTAAAATATTAGTGGTTTCATTGATTTTAGAGATCTCAACCAGAATTTTTCAATAGATTGAATCCCATTTCCAACCACATAAGTCTTCATTGATGCAACTGTTGGTTACAAAGATCTATCCTCCATTGTTGGATAATCTAGGTATAATCCAATCCATATATATCTTGAAGGTGAAGAATAAATGGCCTTCAGAGACCCTCAAGGTGTATTTTTAAATTATATAATTACATTTTTCTTGAAAAATTATAGTTCCACATACTAATGTGTGATGCATCACATCTTATAACCATTCAGGAGAAAATTTTCAAAAGATATTTTCCTGACATATTGGTAAAATCCAGAATACATTTTCATCACCACACTGATCTGGAAAATAAATTCAGCATGAATTTATATCATAATATGATGATATACCCCTTGAAATGTTCTTTCAGTGTTACCTCAAAAAAATTTCTTAACATTGTTTTATGTCATCGCGATATCGAAGTTGATCCTGGGAATACTAAATTTATTCTTGGCATGTCACCTCCTCTAAACATGAATGACTTGTGGGGTATTCAAGGAATCGTGGCCTATATTTGTATCATTATAGCCAATCTTGCGTAAGTTTGTTTTCTCATCACTAAATTATATATGAACATGGTTAAATATCAGTGGACGGATGAATTCCAAAAAAAATTATTAACCTCAAAAAATACATTATGATTACACTTGTATTAATGCCCCGTATTTTATTAAGGCCTCCCATTCTTCATCTGACAGCATTGGATTGATCACTAGGAGGTTTCTGTGAACAGAAGAATGGTGATGGGAATGAAAAAAACCTTTACTACCTCATATGTACCATTATTGACACAGATACTTGATATTAAGTTATTTAGGAATGATAATTGTTATTAATAATTACATTTTATAAGATGAGGAACTATCTACAGCATCACGAGATCTACTAGGTCTCTCATAATAACCCACCAAATTTTATCCTATGTCGTCCTATGCGGAAAAGATGCCTTTCATGGTGGGTAGTTATTTTATAGAAGTTTGATATACAATTCATTCATTTAAAAGTATTAAAAGGCCACACCTTAGAATATTTTCATTATGAAAACCCTTATTTGAAAAAAGAATCATTAAATATTGAACATCCATATGAATAAATATTCATTATTTAGGATGTCCCACAAACATGGGAAATGCTTTTTGACGGTGTATCCAAAAGTCCACCAGGGAATATAATGGAAGACCCTATGCTCAACAATGCTATATTAGAGACTATACATATCACCCTAGAGAATCTAGTGTTTCCATACTCCTTTCTATTATCAGAAGGTGGTACTAAAAATGATGCATAGTATCATTATATCATTTTAGGTTTGGAATTGAAAATCCATGTACAAGTGGTTCCCCTAGACGTGAAGGGTGATTCAGAATTCGTACTCAAATAGATTAATAGGGATTACATCATGAGAAAAGAAGAACTAATTCACGTTCTGATTATGTTAGATGTTGAATGTGAAATTTTCCTTCAGATCCAACATTTCCATAAATCATGCAATAATAAAAAACCCAAGATGATGCATCGGCTAATGCAGTTATAGCCCTGGAAGACCCAAACATGGACGAGACAATGATCATCATTGTTCAGCATCATGTCATTTTTTCTTTTTTCAAATTAGAAACGAGGAAATCAATGAAAATTGTGGTTACCTGATTGAGCTGGGAAATGGAAACTCTAGTGATGAATTTTCAATTTCACTCTTTATGAAAGCCCAAACTACAATATGGTCCCATTAAAATGAGGCTTCGATAGAATCCTCATCATATGCATTGATGGAGAAGCGACTATGACAATCATGAATGAGGTAGATATAGGAACATTATGTTCCCACTAGTCTGGGTATTGGCTTTCAGATCAAATGTAATGGCTTGGATACTTTTGGAATTAAATGACATAGGATTTCATATATTTCACCAGAAAGTGTCATCCCTACCAACTACATTCCAACATCATCCAACAACCCTTGGAGTTCTTACATAAAATCAAATACTCCACACCATTTTATACAAGGGTAATTGATATAGTGGGACCCTACCCTCCTGAAATGGTTAAGATGATTAAGCATATCCTTACTACTAAAAATTTCTTCTCTAAATGGAATGAGGTAATACCTCTTAAAAAAATTGGTTCCAAATGAATTGGTATTTTTTTCAAGACAAATACAATTTCTATTTATTGGCGTTCTTTGTACCATATTGATGGAAAATGGAACTAATATCTATTTTGGTGAGGTAGAAGAGTAGTATCCAAAACCTAATATCAAATCCAACTATTAACCCCTCTATCATTCACTAGATAACAGAACAATAGAGGCTTCCAACATGACTCTATGAAATATACACTAGAATATGGCATATAAAGATAAAAATTCTTGTCCAGATAAAATGTTGAATGCATTATTGGATTATCGGTATACTACCAGTACATTTACATAGTAATCATCATATTTACTAGTATATATAATAAAAGTAGTCTTACCCATTGATGTTCAGTTTGCATCACAACAATCCTCAAAGGTGATCATTTATCTACAGATTTGCAATCTTAAAAGTGACTGGATGAGTTGGATAAATTGGATGAAAATATTTTTCATACCATGCATCACTTGAAAGTCTATCTGAATAGAATATCATGAGCTTTTAACAATAAATTTCTCCTCTATTCATTCTTCCATGGATAATTGACATTGGCCCTCAAGACTATAATGATACAAGGAAAGAGGCCTCCAAATCATGATGCAACGATAGAGGGAAATTATTCGATAATTATTTTCAACTAAAATTGATCTAATTACATAATTTCAATTAATGGGATATTCACAAAAACTCCAACCAATGAAAGGGTACTAAAGAAGTATTTTGTGTCATCACACAGAAACTGTCTCAGCTACCAAACATTAAACTATATTGCATAACATTCCTTCATGCCGAATGATGTTATACATTGTATCATCATCATCCTTATCACATGAAGTTAAACTGCATGGTTAAAGTCTACCTTATTTGACATTAATAAATTCCCCTAGATTCAAAAAATTCACATTCATTTTGGCCCCTTAAATGATGATTAGTTTCCATGCATAATCATTACTGACATCATTTCCACTCCCTTGTGGAACATGAGCCCCATTTTATCTTTATATTAGAAACTGATCAGCATAGGAACACTTTTACTTGTACTATCTGTTGTTTGATTCTCATCCCAATGAGATACACAGTGACACATGGGTCTTATTCCCTAGTTCATCTGTAATTTTTATTTCACATTATGTGACATACGTACTCACCACATGACGATAAAGTACACAGAACATCAAGAAATACTCCTGGAATGATTATATTTCTATTGAGAGACATAGAGACATCCATATCTCTTATCTTGGACCCAACCCAGACTAAAAACAAAAAAAAATTATTTTTTTCCAGTATATTAACTAAACCAATACAAATTACACTTCTACAATACATGGTTGGATTATCATATCATCTTATGTATTGAAAATTTCCATTATTTTTGAATTTCATGGAAACCCCAATTTCTAAAATAAAACTCAGTTGGTATAGGGGGAGTTCTCCTAAAAAATACAACTGTCTTGATTATCATTCAAATGATATAGGTAGAGATGGATGGAACTCCAATCCATGGCCCATCCACAAAAAAATAAAAAAAAATCCACTTCATTCCAAATATTTTGGAATCAAACCTGCACATGGTGTTTTTTGGAACTACAGGTTTAATTATTATCACTCTAGAAAGATATATAGTGATGATCAGATATTCAATTAAGGGTCCAGCCATGATTTCAGAAAAGAAACCCCATTTTAATTAACCCATGCACAAATAATGTTTCCATAAGGACCTCTCCCAGGACTTCTAAACTGATTCTCCTCTCAATGTGATACATGGTGATACATAGAATACCTGATTTGGGCACAACCATATTCCTAAAACTCATTAAAAAATACCTCTTCCCCACATCAAAACATGATTAATATGTGGAACAATTTAATGAAATAATTATGGCATTATTCTTACTTAAAAAAGATATATAGTGATTCCCAATACCTATAAAATGTATCATCACAACTCCATCATTAAACATGAATTATTCACCGATTTTTTCCTTTTTATTTCTAATGAAACATTTACCACTCATTTTTTATCACACCACTAATTGATCACGTGGGCCAAGGAATTGCGTAAAAAAAGATTATCTGCATAAATAAGGTGTCTAAATTCCATTTTTATGTTCTTTTGGTCTGGGATGTAAGACCATAAAAGCCACAGAAGATGTTCTCAATGGATAATAATAAAATGTAAGATCTTGTAAAATACCTATATGTGTTTCCATTCTCATTTCCATGAGATATTTATTAATGCCTAGATTCTGACTCATTGACAAATAAATACAATGTCTTCATGACCACATTTTAGATCACCTTCATCCTTACAGCAAGTTGTTAAACAAAATGGAATTACAATAACAAAATACATATTGATTATCATTATATTGAGTGTTTTAGTAACATATGGATCTCATATCTTTGGTTCAACCACATTTTTTTAAAAACAAAATCCCCTATTTCATGTATGTGGATCAGATGATCATGGGGAACCTTATCATGAACTTCGTATGGCCTAATTATTACTCTAGAAAAATATTTAGTGAAACCTTGGTCTTCTTTATTGATTCAAACACAATATCCCTTTTCTTTTCAGAATCACCCAGGTCCTCAGAACATGATGATAAATTGCACAGAACTTCATGAACTTCATGTTTCTTGATTCTCATATCATTTGAGATATGTAGTGAAAACTAGGCCTTAGAACATGGTCACATCCATGGGAAAAAATAATATTCCCACTCACCTACATGAAATAAAAAATTTATGCAGAAGATTTTATGTTGGGACCATTCCTCTAGTAACCCATCATGGATACACTAGATTTCCCCTTTTATTCATATGAGTTATATCTATGTATGAGACTCTAAGAACATGGTTGATAATCATATAAAAATATCCTTTATACAATTAATATTTACCCCTTTTCATTTCATACTATTAATATTTAATACATTCATATCCTCATAATCTATATTTGGGTTCTGATGATAGATTGTCTGATACCTAAGAGCTCAATGGCCTAACTATGTTGCACGTTCCCTAGTTGGACATACATCGGTTTTTCGTGTAACCGTCCTATCATCCAAAGGACACCACAATTTTCCTATGTATAAGATTCCCTAGTTGGACTTGCATTATTCATCCCCAATAATAGATTTATCACATAGTGTCAACTTCTTTCTTAGGAGAAGACACTTAAGTCACTTTAATCATTAATAATTGCATATAGTAACCCACTATTTAAATTTGTTATCCATTTTATATTTGTATCATATACTTCCTCCCACCATGAATGTTTCCAATACCATGTTTTAAATTTTCCCTCTATGCATGTTAAAATAATATGTGAAAGACCATAGTCGATTTGACCACATGTCCTCCTTCATTTCAATAACATTATGGTCCTAGTTTTTTTACCTAAAACTAGTGACACAATAATTCATATGTTTAGGTAAAACATTCGTAGATATCATATTCCTATAATTTTCTAGAATCCTTGAATATTAATATTCCTTCTATATTCATGTACTTTTCTCTATAAATCAAAAAATGTGCTCATGGAATTAGGAATTTCCAAAATATATCATTGTTTTTAGTATTAGAATATTGAATGATGAGAGCATGTTTTACCTGACTATGAAACACATTCCCCCATTATCCTTGTATAAAATTCTCCTAAATAATAGAAATTTAGGCCGATGTATTCCATTATTTTTTTTGTAGAACATTCCCCAGTAGGCCCTGCATAATATGGCCCCCATAACAGGTTTTTCAAATTTCGGTAACTTCAATCTTAGAAGTGACATAATCTAATGCCAATAGCCATTTTCTAGTCATTCATCAGATCTGGAAATCCCTAAATCAGATCAAGAAATTATCCATTGCCATACTTGAATATGGTAAAAAATATCTATACAATTTACCCAAAATTATAGTACGATCAAACATTTAGTCAATGCTAAGGACCTTAAATTAGCTCCCCCAATTTCCTTGTTTCATGAAATTTAAATGTACAGTTTTATTTTAGAAATCCTCTTTTGGAAAAATATACCCTCCCACATACACCAATATTTTGTAGAAGTGGATTCTGATTCCGATCCTAGGTCAGAACAGTTGACCCCTTCATTGTTAGTCATCTTTTCTTGGAAAATCCAATCATTGCGTCCTTCAAGAATACCAAATATTAAATCCCCTTTTATCTTCAATATAATGCCAAAAAAATAATGAGGGATCCTTTAGATTACTATGCATAATGTTCCCTAGTTGGAATTTCATAAGTCACACACATAATGGGATTTTTACCCTAAGGGTTCCACTATTTGGAAATGAATCACATTCCAGAGTTGGACCTGCATAATAAATCCCCCCATAAGGGGTTTTTCAAATAGCAATAACTTCATTCTTGTAAAAGGACTCCTCTATTTATATACATCATATTTTAGATATATAGACAATAAAAATCCTATGTAGTATGTTTCCAAGTTTTCATTGCATAATTTTCAAACATAATCAGACAGTTAGCCTAAGGATGACACTATTTATCTTTGATGAACATGCATGTGCTGGACCATCATAATAAAACCCCCATAATGTGTTTTTCAAATATCTATAACTTCATTAATTTAAAATACCCCCTCTATTTATAAACTAAAAATTTTAGATATGGTGATCATAAAAATACTAATTCAAGATTCCCCATGGAAATATATGAGGAATATCACAACCTTCCCCAACCATCATTCCTTGTATGAATTATAATCTAAAAATTAATGGTCAATGAAATTTTACACAAAACCCCAGATTTATTAGTCCAACATACATGACATTAAACTTCCGATAAAAATAGAAATAATACTTACCAATATGAAAACCCGTATAGAGAAACCTACACAAAATTGTGTATTAGCTTTCTAGACCTACACTTTGTACTGTTTTGGAAATACTGGGTGATAAAATATAAAGTCAAAAAACTGGTTAGGATGATACCCCAAAAGGAAAGCCTATGAAAAATCCATGATTCACAGGATAATCCTCCATCATATTGAGCCTATGAAAAATAATTAGTGGAATGACACCAAAGATATAAATTTCATAGTGTTGTCCATATTATATCGACCCATACATTACATACATTGTTAATACTTCAAAATTGAAGCATACTTATTACAAAATATAACAAAAACCACGAAAGGACCGTATAGGTATAGTGTCTTTAGAAACTGGGAAACATAAACAACTGGTTCATAAAGCATCAACTTTGACTCCCACTTATTTCATCATATCTAGAGTCCCATTTTGGCATATCCTACTTAATAACCTTCTTCCTGACCTGGGGAAAGAAAACATACAAAAAGGGTGAGCTCAAATGCTTATTAAGGGTAAACAAAAGAAATATCAATCACATCGTATACACAAGCACATAACTTTTGGAAATCTTAACCTGCAAAAGAGATCATAATTTCATAACATGGGATAAATCATGGCAGTGAAATGTAATCACAATAATCATAACTTAAAACATGAAACTTTGGGGCATACACACATAATCATAGAGAATCATTTCTTGTTAGTCTAGACTCATTGTCAAGACTATCATAGTGGACAAAGTCCCTTTATAAACCGATTCACCCTCGTTTCAGTCCTGTTTCACTGAACCGGTATAACCTACCGTTCCAACCATGTCTATCTCATGAGATATAAAATCTTTACCCAATGCATTTGAGGGAGATATAGGTCCCACTCATCTCATAATTATACCATTCTTATGTGTTCCACAAAATCATAAATCATACATCATTGCATAACCCATGTAATACAAATGGGAATATTAAATATCATGACATCATAAAACAATTCATATAAGATAAAGGAATTCATAAAAATAATTCCATCACAACATAATCAAATCAATGTAATAATAGGGATAAAAATAGAACCCTTTATTATCATAGATGGAAAATAATTTTGATAAAACACTTGAACTCCATTCTTGAGGAAAATATCCTTTCTTTTTCAAAAAACATTTTTCATTTCATAACATGTAATATAACTATAAACTAAAAGAAGTTGATTAAAAATAAACTTGAAAACTTGTAAAGGATGATTCATAGAAATAATGTTTTAAAAATCCATTCATTCCGTATAAGTTAAAAAAACATTCTTCATACTTTTGTCAGAAAGGTCAAAAAGTACCTCGTACGAAAAATGACAAAAGATTCCTTTCATATTCTTTACTAAAAACTCACCGAAGGGTAAAATTAGATTTAAAATATTGTATGTGGATGGAAACAATATTACATATTGAGGTAATGTGGATGTGGATGATAAAATACACCCTAGTAAATACCAAAGTATAATCAATCTCGGATAAAAATGAGATTGTGATATTTTCACTTACCTTAGGTCTGACTTGCTTTGTAAGTGTCTGAACATCTTGTATAATGATTTAAATAATTTTATTGACTTATTCCAGAATCATACTTATTTTTATGATATAATATATGGTCATATTCTTAGCTTCTTAGTAGTAATATTTCATTGCTACTTGTTATTCGGGTGTTTATAACTTTTTGTTCTTATGCGTGTTTTGTCGAATAAATTCTTATTCTTCTCTATAGGTTATAGATACCTCATTTACAGAATGGTATTAGTGTAATATATATCATATTAATTCATTCAATTCATTTATATAATCATTATGAAATGAAGATCATGTAGAACGAGTCGCATCACATCGTGGAGACGGTATTCCGTACGTACGCACGTGTGATGATATCGTTCCTATGATCGTGGAATTGTATTGGAGTATATGTATACTGTTTCAGAATCAATATCACTTTATAATAGTTATATATAGTCATTATTTACACCATTATACCCATCCAAGTATGGTGTTGGTGGAAAAAAGATTACACCACGGCGTGGAGACGGTATTCCGTACGTACGCACGCGCGGTGATTTCTTTTTTCCGTAGGATGGATAGATGGTGAAATAGGTTTGTTTCATACTTATAATAACATATCAGTATATGAGTGATACTGATGTTATTACTTCATAATGAAACAACCTAAGAAGAAAAAGTGGAAGAAGAAATAAAAAGAATGAATCGGTAACGGACATTACCTCTTCATTGAAGTGCTTCTTTGAGACCTTATTTTAGGGCACTAAAATTGGTCTTTTAAGAAGACCAGAACCTCTAGGATGTCTCTAGGGAAGTGGAGAGGAGGAATTGGCAGGGGTTGGCCGAGCTTGAAGGCTCAATGTGATGTGAGGAAGAGGGGGAGGAGGTGCCCTTTTATAAGGTAGGAGAGGGGCACCTTTGGGAATACTAAAACATTTATTTTATTATAAAGTCATGTTCGGTTTTAAATAGCTCCATATTGATATATTTAGAAGCTAATGTGGGGATGGGTCTAAATCCTCTCATTAAATATAATTTATACAAGTTTAGGTTCCTATTTTAACCTTATCATTTAGATTTAACATTAAGTTAAATAATTTTACTTTTACCGTGTCTTCTTGTGTTCTTATACTATAAGGTTAATAAAATTACTATAACCAGCCAAACAAACCCCAAGTTGTTTATTATTAATATATATAACCTTATCTAAGTAATTTTGATGAACCTTGGATTTTTTAGGAATAAAATAACAATTACCAATATAATATTTGTTTTATATACTATTTTATGTCAATTTTGACACTATTTAGTAATTGATTTTTGTGAAAATCATAACAGAATTATTAGTTCGAACCAAGTTAATTAAATCAATACTAACATGCCATATTAACCTAGAAAATTAGTGGGATTCATAAAAAGTCTAAAATTTCATTTATTTTTGTGTTTATAACATCAATTATGTCAATATTTCATTAATAAGATAATTACTGCATCATCATTGTTTCATAAATAAGTTAAATTATTTAATGTCTAAAAATTAAAAATAAAATACCATTATGTAGGAAATATTTTTAGATTTATAATGAATATTTGTAGTCGAATTTATCTTATGTATAACCCCATATTAAAAATTATTTACTTATTAAAGGTTGATTTTAACTATTTTAACCCTTCTTTAAATAAATTAATAATAAATGTCCTAATCTAATCCAAATGGGCCTAAATGGTCATATTTTATTCCTAAGTTTATTTTGTCGAATTACACTTATCCAATAGAATTAGGACATGTGTTAGGAGAATAATAATATCATCTTTACCCTTAATTACCTTATTTACTTTTAACCCTGGTAAAAAAAAGTAAAAAGTTACTATTCACCAAAAAATTATTTTCATCTCATTGAACCACATTTTACTTACTGACATCAACCGTGTCTCTCGGATTTTTGAAATTCCACTCACAGAAGTGGTAAAATTAATTTTTATGAAAAATTCAGTTTTTTTAACTACCACTTAGTGGTTTCACTATTCATCAAAAATTGAAAGTTTTCAGAAAAAATACGAAAATTTCACCCTAGGCTAATTTCGATATTCCGAATCCAAAAATGAAGTCCATTTTGAAAACTAAAATTTATAAAATTTCAAAAAGTGGTTATTACTATTCATAATGGCTAGTTTTAATAATATTTTAATAGCATATCATTGTTTAGTGAAACTCGGTATTGCGTACGACGCAAGCTATCGAGAAAGGTCACGATTTAGTATAAAGAAAGTCAAGAAAGTGTTGTGTAGAAAAAGATTCCTTTGCTGATTTATATAACATAAAAGTCTCAGGTGTTACATTCTACCCCCCTTAAAATTAATTTCGCCCTCGAAATTCGTCACTTTGTAACATACAGATGAGGATACCTCTCCCTCATCATACCCTCAAGCTCCCATGTAGCTTCTTCTAATTGGTGGTTCCTCCATAAAACTTTCACCAATCGAGTGGTTTTGTTTCGTAGGACTTTTTCGCTACGATCCAGAATCTCTATCGGTTGTTCTTCATAAGAAATATCTTGCTCTAGCGGTACAACTTCTGAGTTGAGTACATGTGAAGGATCAAGTATGTACTTTCTCAGGAGAGATACATGGAACACATCGTGAACTTGAGAGAGATTCAGAGGAAGCGCCAATCGGTAAGCTACCTTCCCAACACGATCCAGTATTTTCAAAGGACCGATATATCTAGGGCTCAACTTCCCCTTCTTTCCAAATCTCATAACCCTCTTCCAGGGAGATATTCTTAAGAACACTTTATCACCCACTTCAAACTCTAGGTCTTTTCTTCAGTTTTCGGCATAACTTTTCTGTCGACTCTGAGCTGCTCTTATGTTTTGTTGAATAGATTTGACCTTTTCTTCCATTTCATCAACGAGATCAGGTCCTAATAGCTTTCTTTCCCCAACTTCATCCCAACAAGTTGGAGTCCTGCATTTCTTTCCATAGAGAGCTTCATAAGGAGCCATCTGAATACTGGAGTGAAAGCTTTTATTATAAGAAAATTCTACCAAAGGTAGGTGTTGATCCCAACCTCCTTTGAAATCCATAGATCATGCTCTCAACATATCTTCTAGGGATTGAATTGTTCTCTCAGACTGACCATCTGTCTGAGGATGATAAGCAGTGCTGAAAATCAACTCTTTATCTAGAGTATGCTGAACACTTCGCCAGAACATCGAGGTAAATCTCGGATCCCGATCAGATATAATAGAAAGTGGCACTCCATGAAATCTTACCACTTCTTTTACATATATCCTGGCAAGATGATCCAGAGAGAAATCCTATCTAATAACAATGAAGTGTGCAGACTTTTTAAGACGATCAACTATGACCCAGATAGCATTATTGCCTTTGGATGTTTTAGGAAGTCCTGTGACAAAGTCCATAGTGATGTTTTCCCATTTCCATTCGGGTATGGGTAATGGTGGTAACATCCCCTTAGACTTCTGTCTCTCAGCTTTATCTTGTTGACAATCCAAGCATCGAGAGACATATTCAGCAACATCTCTTTTCATGCCATCCCACCAGAAGTACTCTTTATGGTCCCTATAAATCTTCGTGCTTCCAGGATGAATAGAGAATGAAGAACTATGAGCCTCATCCATCAGCTCCTTCTTAAATTCGGGGATGGGAGGAACACAAACCTGATTCCTGAACTTTATTATCCCATCACAATCAAGGTTGAATTCAGGAATATTTCTCACCTTCTTTTGTAACTCTACATCTTTTTCTGTGCCTCTTTAATCTTCACATGTATAGATGGTTGAACATTCATTTGAGAAGGAAAATATTTTTCCCCTTCCATTATAATTCCAAGATCCATCCTTTGTAAATCCATAAATATTGGATCTTTTGTGATCCTCATCATGGATAAACTAGCATGGTCTTGTCGACTTAATGCATCTGCCACTTTGTTTGCTTTCCCAGGGTGGTAATGGATTGAGCAGTCATAATCGTTAATCAGCTCCAACCATCTTCTTTGACGCATATTCAGCTCCTTTTATGTGAAAATATACTTTAAACTTTTATGATCAGTATAAATATCACCCCTTTCACCATAAAGGTAATTCCTCCAAATCATTAATGCAAATATTACCGCAGCTAACTCCAAATCATGTGTTGGGTAATTTTTCTCATTGATTTTCAACTATCGTGAGGCATAAGCTATCACCATATCATTTTTCATAAGAACACACCCCAATCCCTTCTTGGATGCATCACTGTAGATCACAAACCGTTCTCCACTACAAGGCAGTGTGAGCACAGGTGCACTGGATAACCTTCTTTTCAACTCCTTGAAATTCTCATCACATTCCTCTGTCCAGACAAACTTAACTCCTTTCCGAGTCAACTTGGTGAGTGGATTAGATAATCGTGAAAAATCTTTCAAAAACGTCACTAATATCCAGCCAAACCAAGAAGACATCGGATCTCAGTTACTGTTGTTGGTCTCGACCATCTTTTGATAACCTCTGTTTTTGCTGGATCCACAGATATCCCCTCTTTTGAGATTATGTGACCCAAAAATGCAACTTTTTGAAGCCAAAATTCACACTTGGTAAATATGGCATAAAGCTTCTCCTTTCTTAGGGTCTTCAATATAATTCTCAAGTGATCTTCATGTTCTTCCATTCTCTTTGAATAGACAAGAATATTGTCTATAAAGACTACCATGAATTGATCAAGATAGTCTCTAAATACTCTATTCATCAGATCCATGAAGATAGCAGGGGCATTAATAAGACCAAATGGAATCACTATAAATTCATAGTGTCCATACCTTGTACGGAAATCCATCTTTGGTATATCCTACCTTTTGACCCTTAATTGATGATACCCTGAACGAAGATCAATCTTGGAAAAGTATTGAGCACTGCGTAGTTGGTCAAATAAGTCATCAATGCGCGGGAGAGGATATTTGTTCTTGATAGTGATCTTGTTATGTTCTCGATAATCAATGCAGAGTCTCATTGATCCATCTTTCTTCTTAACAAATAGAACAGGTTCTCCCCAAGGTGACGCACTAGGGCATATGAATCCCTTATCAAGATTCTCTTGGAGTTTCATCTTCAATTCCTGCAACTCAATTGGGGCCATTCTATAAGGTGTCTTTGAAATAGGCAAAGCACCCAGTACGAGTTCTATTGAAAACTCAACTTCACGATTTGGTGGAAGACCCGGTAATTCCTCCGGAAATACGTCATCAAACTCTCGTACAATGGGCATATTCTTAATCGTGAGTTTCTAACCAACCATTTGAGATAAATAACCTTCATTTAGTTGAATCATGACCCATAAGATGGAAGAAATTTCCACTGGAATGTTATGTTCATCCTTGCATTGATAGACGATCATAGATTGATCTGGAATATGAAATGTGACTTCCCTTATTTGGAAATTGATATGAGATCAATATAAAGAAAGCCAATCCATGCCAAGAATCACATCAAATTCCACTATAGGAAGGATCACAAGATTTGCAGGAAGCACTTTCCCACAAACTTCGATCGGATAAGAATTATAAACTTTTGATGCGACTGTTGTGCCATTAGGTGTGGTCACAACTAACTCAACATCTAATTGTTGAGGTAATACGGTGATACCCTTATAAAATTTTTCAGAAATAAAAGAGTGGGTGGATCCAGAATCAAATAAAACGTTTTCTACTTTAGAGTGGATGGTAAGTGTACCTTTCACCACATCGTTATCGTACTCCACATCGCTAATAGAAATTGCATGTGACTTTCCCTTGTCTTTAGACTTAAGAGTTTGTTGATGTCGACCATCATCATCAACCCTTGGATTAGGGCATTTATTGTCATAATTCCCCATCTCCTTGCACTTGAAACATTGATGTGTAGTAGGTTCATTCTGTGTATCCCTTCCTTTGTTTGCATCATTAGACATCTTCTTCCCATCATCCCGGCATTCAACTGCCCGATGGACTTTTTTTCCACATTTGAAACATTTACTTGTCCCTTTAAGAAAACTCCCTCCATGTTTCTTTCCACACTTTCAGCATAAGGGAAAGCTCGTCTTCTTTTCAGTGGGCTCTTTATATTTTCCATTGAATTCCATTTTCCTCTTCTTATCAAACCCATATGACTGATGGGTTACTCCAATCTCCATCTCGACTTTGAGAGCACATCGAACGATTTCCTCATAGCTATTGAAGCCCCTTATGGATAACGCCCTTCGAATACTTTGTTTTAAGCCACTAAACAATCGATCTATCTTAATCTCAGGTTGGATAATAATACCAGAAGCGTACCTTCAAAGTCTTGTAAAATTTGCTTCATAGGTACCAACAGATTCATCTTCCTTTTGCTTAAATTCAAGAAACTCTTTCTCCATCTTTGTTCGGAGAATACGAGGGAAGTACTTATTGAAAAATAAGGTATTGAACTCGTCCCATTCCATGGACTCAATTTCATCCCTTTGCCTCGTATTCTTAATAAGATTCCACCATTGATCAGCATCTCCTTCCAAACGATACACTGCTAGGATGACTTTATCATGTTCAAAACATTGAATAACTAAAAATATCTTCTCAGTAGTACTAATCCATTGTTCAGCAACTAATGGATCAGTAGACCCGCTGAACGAAGGTGGACACTGCCTCATGAAGGATTCAACAGAATGTTGCTCCTTCCTTTGCTCGTTTGGAAGTCCTGCGTGATTCATTTCTTGAGAAAGTTGTGTGAGCATGGCTACAAGATTTTGCATTCCAGCTCCCATAACGCTTGAATGCTCAGGGGGACAATCATTGCATTGCCTGTCGCATTCCGCATTAACACGATTCCTTCGGGTTCCAGCCACTGACTAAAACCAAGAAGAATAGTGTGAGAAACACTAATTATAATAGGAAAACCACATACTCAAGAATAAAATTTCACACTTAAGGTCTTATCCTAGGTTATTCATGTCCATTTATAAAACAATAATATTGTGTTCTATGCTTAGACTTATCCTTTGGGTTCTTACTATGGCTTTCACATCCTAGTTTCCAAACGATGACTATACCTTCCCTCTGATACCAACTATAATGACCCATACTTTACATACATTGTTAATACTTAAAAATTGAAGCATACTTATTACAACATATAACAAAAACCACGAAAGGACCGTATAGGTATAGTGTCTTTAGAAACTGGGAAACATAAACAACTGGTTCATAAAGCATCAACTTTGCCTCCCACTTATTTCATCATATCTAGAGTCCCTTTTTGGAATATCCTACTTAATAACCTTATTCCTGACCTGGGGAAAGAAAACATACAAAAAGGGTGAGCTCAAATGCTCAGTAAGGGTAAACAAAAGAAATATCAATCACATCGTATACACAAGCACGTAACTTTTGGAAATCTTAACCTGCAAAATAGATCATAATTTCATAACATGGGATAAATCATGGCAGTGAAATGTAATCCCAATAATCATAACATAAAACATGAAATGTTGTGGCATACACACATAATCATAGAAAATCATTTCCTGTTAGTCAAGACTCATTTCCAAGACTATCTTAGTGGACAATGTCCCTTTCTGAACAGAGTCACCCTCGTTTCAGTCCTGTTTCACTGAACCGATATAACCTACCATTCCAGCCATGTCTATCTCATGAGTTATAAAATCTTTACCCAATGCATTTGAGGGAGATATAGGTCCCACCCATCTCATAATGATACCATTATTATGTGTGCCACAAAATCATAAATCATACATCATTGCATAACCCATGTAATAAAAATGGGAATCTTAAACATCATGACATCATAAAACAATTCATATAAGATAAAGGAATTCATAAAAATAATTCCATCACAACATAATCAAATCAATGTAATAATAGGGATAAAAACAGAACCCTTTATTATCTTAGATGGAAAATAATTTTGATAAAACACTTGAACTCCATTCTTGAGGAAAATATCCTTTCTTCTTCAAAAAACATTTTTCCTTTCTTAACATGGCATAAAACATTAAAATAAAATAATTTGATTAAAAATAAACTTGAAAACTTGTAAAGTATGCTTCTTAGAAATAATGTTTAAAAATCCATTCATTCCGTATATGTTAAAAAAAACATTCTTCGTACTTTTGTAGGAAAAGTCAAAAAGTACCTCGTACGAAAAATGACAAAAGATTCCTTTCATATTCTTTACTAAAAACTCACCGAAGGGTAAAATTGGATTCAAAATATGGTAAGTGGATAGAAACAATATTACATATTGAGGGAAAATGGATGTGGATGATAAAATACACCCCAGTAAATACCAAAGTATAAACAATCTCGGATAAAAATGAGATTGTTATATTTTCCCTTACCTTAGGTCCGACTTGCTTTGTAAGTGTCCGAACCTCCTGTATAATGATTTAAATAATGTTATTGTCTTATTCCAGAATCATACTTATTTTTATGATATCATATATGGTCATATTCTTAGCTTCTTAGTAGTAATATTTCATTGCTACTTGTTATTCGGGTGTTTATAACTTTTTGTTCTTATGCGTGTTTTGTCAAATAAATTATTATTATTCTCTTTAGGTTATAGATAACTCATTTCCAGAATGGTATTAGTGTAATATATGTCATATTAATTCATTCAATTCATTCATATAATCATTATGAAATGAAGATCATGTAGAACGAGTCGCATCACATCGTGGAGACGGTATTCCGTACGTACGCACGAGTGATGATATTGTTCCTATGATCGTGGAATTTTATTGGAGTATATGTATACTATTTAATAATCAATATCACTTTATAATAGTTATATATAGTCATTATTTACACCATTATACCCATCCAAGTAAGGTGGTGGTGGAAAATAGATTACACCACGACGTGGAGATGGTATTCCGTATGTACGCATGCGCGGTGATTTGTTTTTCCATAGGATGGATAGATGTTGAAATAGGGTTGTTTAATACTTATAATAACATATCATTATATTAGTTATACTTATGTTATTACTTCATAATGAAACAACCTAAGAAGAATATGTGGAAGAAGAAATAAAATGAAAGAATCGGTAACGGACATTACCTCTTCTTTGAAGTGCTTCTTTGAGACCTTCTTTTAGGGCACTAAAATTGGTCTTATAAGAAGACCAGGACCTCTATAATTTATCTAGGGAAGTGGAGAGGATTAATTTTCAGGGTTTTTCCGATCTTGAAGGCTCAAAGTGGTGTTAGGAAGAGGGGGAGGAGGTACCCTTTTATAAGGGAGGAGAGGGGCATCTTTGGGAAAACTAAAAATATTATTTTATTATAAAGTCAAGTTCAGTTTTAAATAGCTCCAAATTGATATATTTCGAAGCTAAGGTGGGGATGGGTCGAAATACTCTCATCCAATAGAATTTAGACAAGTTTAGGTTCCTATTTTAACCTTATAATTTAGATTTGACATTAAGTTAAATAATTTTACTTTTACAGTGTCTTATTGTTTTCTTAGACTATAAGGTTAATAAACTTACTATAAGCCTCCAAAAGAACCCCAAGTTGTTTGTTATTAATATATATAACCTTACCTAAGTCATTTGTCCTAACCTTAGATTTTTTAGGAATAAAATAACAATTAACAATATAATATTTGTTTTATAAACTATTTTATGTCAATTTTGACACTATTTAGTAATTGATTTTTCTGAAAATCATAACAGAATTATTAGTTCGAACCAAGTTAATTAAATAAATACTAACATGTCATATTAACCTATAAAATTAGTGGGATTCATAAAAAGTCTCAAATTCCATTTATCTTGGTGTTTATAACATCAATTATGTCAATATTTCATTAATAAGATAATTACTGCATCATCATTGTGTCATACATAAATTAAATTATTTAATGTCTAAAAATTACAAATAAAATACCATTATGTAGGAAATATCGTTATCTTTCTAATGAATATTTATAGTGGAATTTATCTTATGTATAACCCCATATTAAAAATTATTTACTTGTTAAACTTTGATTTTAACTATTTTAACCCTTCTTTAAATAAATTAATAATAAATTTCCTAATCTAATCCAAGTGGGCCTAAATTGTCATATTTTATTCCTAAGTTTGTTTTTGGTCGAATTACACTTATACAATAGAATTAGGACATGTGTTAAAGTAATAATAATATCATCTTTACCCTTAATTACCTTATTTACTTTTAACCGTGGTAAAAAAAAGTAAAAAGTTACTATTCACCAAGAAAGTATTTTCATCTCATTGAACCACATTTTACTTACTGACATCAACTGTGTCTCTCAGATTTTTGAAATTCCACTCACAGAAATGGTAAAATTATGTTTTATGAAAAATTCAGTTTCTTTAACTACCACTTAGTGGTTTCACTATTCATCAAAAATTGATAGTTTTCAGAAAAAATACCAAAATTTCACCCTAGGCTAATTTCGATATTCCGAATCCAAAAATGAAGTCCATTTTGAAAAATAAAATTTATAAAATTTCAAAAAGTGGTTATTACTATTCATAACGGCTAGTTTTAATAATATTTTAATAGCATATCGTTGTTTAGTGAAACTCGGTATTGCGTACGACGCAATCTATCGAGGAAGGTCGTGATTTCGTGTAAAGAAATCCAAGCAAGTGTTGTGTAGAAAAAGATTCCTTTGCTGATTTATATAACATAAAAGTCTCGGGTGTTACACATATAGCCCTAGAAATACTAAAACAACACTTATTAGTACAACTATCATATTTAAACAATTAGAGTGAATTCAATCACTATCATTGTGATTTCGGTTATCAGATATGAAGTTATTATTCCATGAAAATCATCATTGAAATTTTTATTACCATTAAAGGCATGAATGATGTCATAGAAGATTAGAAACAAAACTATTTTAATTTATAATGAAAATGTCACCAGTTGAACATCCTCATTATTGATTCTCTCTTATAAGATATAGCAAAATTCGTTCATCATAACTCTTCACTTTTTGAAAGTCTCTAGAGCTCTATCAACTGCTCATTGAAGATCTTCCATATGACAAACATCAACCTCCTCATCTTAGTAAAGCACTTCCATGACACCCAAACTGTAATTTAACCCTTCACCTAGACTTATCATAATTACTGATGGATTTGTTATTGTCCATTTTAATCATAATCTATCTCTGGATGATGGAGATATATTTAAAATTATTTCTCCTTAATTTTTTATCTTAGTGTCTTCAACTTTGCATTATGATTGTCCACCACCTGGGATACTACAACTTTACAATCATCCAATTTGGTGGGAAAATTAGTATTCAAAATTTCATTATGAAGCTTATGTTCATAATATCAATGGTGTAAATATTCCTTCATAGTTTTATAAATTTGATGATAATCAAATCCTCCAAATCCCAGTAGGCTAAATTTTGTTGGAAGTCAACCAAAATGTGATGGAAACAATACACCATGTTCTACTATGTGTATGAAAGAGTGTCATTATAGATCCAAATCTCAATCCCAAACCACTATCCTGGGTTGGGACATACTATAGAATCAATTCACAAAAAGAAGTTCCATGCTCTACTCACATTGAAGAATTAGGTGCTTCACCTCCCATTGCTAGTTGAGCCAATGCTGCAGTCCCACCCTCATACCTATCTAATAATGTTGATAATATTAAATGATGAATCTAAAATAATTATTAGCCTAAAAATAATAACAATAAAATTGAATGATCAAGATAGTCATTGAAATATACCAATTAATAAATTAGATGCTTGTGGGGATTCCTCCCTAGAATTCTAAAATTCAGAAGTCTGAACAAGTACTTCCTGAGAAAGAGAACATTTTTAATCATATTCATCCACTATGATTGGAGGGTACGGGGAATCTCCCAATTTTGGATTCTCAGTTGGTACCTCTCCGACCTCAGCAGATGTATGATGTAGTGTAAGGTCATGATTTTTAAGGACCATTGCAATGTTCTCTGGAGAAAAAACAAATAGAGTAGAAATCAGATTTGAAATATCAGTTAAAAAAGAGAAATGATGTATTGTAAATGCAAAAATGATAACTCATGTCCTTTTATTTCCTAATTAAGGTCCAAAAAATCATTGATATAACATGGAATATCAATGTCTGGTTTAATATAATTCATTGTTTAACAATATATGGCTTGGATTATTTTTTGATTCAAAACCAATTATGGTAACCATGTAATGTGTATTAGGACCCGCATTGGATATGCTGACATTATTTTATGTCATCTCTTCAACCAGAATGATGTTTATAGGAAATTCTAAATCTGGATCCGCACCAACTCCTACATCAGAAAACATAGGGTCCTCGTTTCTCCATTCTATAAAAACCAGGGTATCAACATTAATAGCTGAAAAGTCATTTGGAATAAACAAGAAGATATAAAATATTAAGGATAAATGAATGTAATCCGTAGAATATTGTACCCAAAAGAATAGAATATGTCATTACCATGACCTTCTTAACACTCTATTGAACTTTAAGTCGATGTAGCCACACCATTTGATATTTTATCTATAAAAACTATAGGGTCATTAGTAATAATATTTACTTCCCAAAAAATATTATTGTTTGTCCATGAAGGATCCGTAATTGATACATTAAGGGAATAAAGTGATGTTGATCCTGTGAAATAGTGAACCCAGTCAAAAATGTGTATCAAAAAAGTTTTAATATCATTTGACACCACAAATACTCACATTAATGTACTCACATGACCAAATTAAATTCCCTCTTATGCTTCAATTCAAAAGATAGGGTAATGATTTTACTACTCTTCTAGGTAGAGGGGACTATAGGTAATGGTTTAGTAGTTACCATCACCATTACTTCCATTGTGGTTCAATCTAAAGATAAAGGATCTGGAGACCTGGGGGTTTTTTCAATAACTTTATGGGAGTGCTGGTACGACCTTATTTTAGTGATTCATGAACCTTTTCAATCACTTATCATTATTCTACATCAAAATGAAAAGTGAAATCCCATCAATTTTATTGATAATAGATAATCAAGTAAAAATGAAACATAATAAGACAAAAATACATCATCAATGTTAACATAAATGTTCCATTCCTCCTCATGGTGATAAAATTAACACTTCATGTATTCCCTAATTTATCATATTATATACTCATTTTGAGGATGAGATTTGATCATCAATTACATATGTAAAACTCTCTAGCTCATTAATGTACTATGATACCTCATCAAAATTACAATTTCGATGAGAAATAGAAGGTGGTTTAATATAATTGTATTCTAGAATTTGATGGTCATACTGGGGAAATTCACATATAACCTTTATATCATGAGATAGGATTTATTATTAATGTATTTCCATGGGTGACAAGAAATTCAGCTTTTATGTGGTTGGATGCAGGGAAAAATAAACACCCTATGATTGGAGTTCCTCTTCAGTCTTTCTCTCTACTTTAGGGGAATGTGAGGAAAATACAATAACCTCCTCCTGATGATTTCTACTGGACATCCATGTAAATATATGTTTTATTTTGTTAATCATATCCCTCATGGTAGACATTATATGAGGACAACATAAAGACACATAATCCTCCTCATCATCATTGATTTTGTATTTTTCTCCACGAATACAAAGAACTTCAGTTCTCGTGGCTTATACTCGATATGTGCCTTTTATCAATGCACCATGATGGTATATGGAAGTCCAAGATATAGCATATCCATTCCCTAATACAATCATGGCATGTCACGGGGAATCATAATAAAAATTTTGTATTCCACTTGATCCATCATAATCCCTAATTTTCATGATACCATTGGATGCTTCTTGTAGAGAACCAATGCTTGACGTACATGGACAGTACAATACTTTTTCAGAATACTTTGTACATATCAAAAACAGACACACAAGGACCGTAATAGTTTAGTGTCTTTGGAAACTCAGAATAAAATCTTCTAATCATTGTGAAAGATCTTCAACATCTCCCATAAATATCTTCCCCCTTTCTTTCTTACCTAAAATCTTTTTTTATATCCTGGGGAAATGAAAAATAAAAGGGGTGAGCTCAAATGCCCAGTAAGGGTAAACATAGAGAACATAAAACAATCCATAAACATTTGAATGAAAAAACATGAACATAAAATCTAAACATCAAAATCATGAGCAAAGACATGAATCATGGAAGTACGTAAGGAATATATCATAAGGGAACATCAATCATGATAAAATAGCATGGGAATAAAACATGTAATTATGGAAACCATTAAGAACATGTTATTATTTCTGTAGTATCCAAGGCATTGCTGCCAAGACCATATTAGTGGACAAAGTCCCTTTAGGAATCGAGTTCACTCCTCGTTTCAGTCCTGTAACACTGAACTGGATTAACTTACCGTTCTAGCCATGTCTATCTCATGAGATATAAATCTTTACCCAATTCATTGGAGGGAGATATAGGTCCCACCCATCTCATAATGAAATCATTCTTACTTGTGCCACAAAATAGACATACATCATTCATAATAACCAAAAGAATAAAATGGGTTTCATAAACATCAACTCATCATCACATAATCCATATAAAAGAAATGGATATCATTTAATAATAAGAAAAGTTAAACCATGTAAATCATAGAGAAAAATTTGAAATAATGTCATCTTAGATGGAAAATTGTTCTGATAAAACACCTGAAATGAATTTTGAGAAAACTATCCTTTCTTCTTCAAAATAAATTTCTTTTCACAAAACGTCATGTAATTTTAAAAGAAAATGATTTTATTGAAAATAGTCATGAAATATTTTTTAGGAAGCTTCATGAAAATAAGGCTTTATAAAACCGTAAAAATCCTTTCATGCCGTATACATTAAAAACATTATTCTCGTACTTTTGTTAGAAAAGTCAAAAAGTACATTATAGGATAATTAAAAGAAAGATTCCTTTCATACCATGGGGTAAAAGTGAAAATGGGTAAAAAGGACGTTAAACATACATGGATACAATTTTATAAAACATGGACATTGATGACAGCAATAACCCCAATAAATACTTACGAATAAGCAATCTCAGATAAAAATGAGATTTGAAAAATTATCCCTTACCTTAGGTCCAATATGCATCCTACATTTCCGAACCTCCTGTATAATGATTTAGATAATTTTATTGACTTATTATAGAATCATATTCATTGTTATGATATCATATATGGTTCATTTATGACTTTATATTACCCGTTCTTTTGAAAGTTCCATGTTAAAGCTGCGTTTTGGGTAAAATCCTTTTATTTATCATACGTGTTTGGACTTGTTGTTCTTGATATTGTTACTTATATAATTATTTACCTAATTCCATAATGTAAAAAATTATTTATATATAATATATATTCATTATATACATATATATATGATAGATCGATTAAATAGAATGAAATACACCGTTCATGGAGACGGTAGGCCGTACGTACGCATGAACGATGTTTTTATTTCCATATTGAATTGAATGAAATTAAGTAGATGACATACATATAAATAAATCCTTTATCATTATTATTTCATATATTTCATGATTAATTATTATATATAATTTATAATCATTCAAGAATGTTTAACATGGAGAATGAATCTCATCACGTCGTGGAGACGGTATTTTTTACGTACGCACGAGCGATGATATCATTCTCATGATCGTGGAATTGCATTTATGTGTATCTATAATATTTCATAATCAATATAACATTTCAATAATCATATATAGTTATTTATTTACACCATTATACACCTCCATGTAAGGTGGTGGTGGAAAATAGATTACACCACGGCGTGGAGACGGTATTCCGTACGTACGCGCGCGCGGTGATTTCATTTTCCGTAGGATGGATAGATGGTGAAATAGGGTTGTTTCATACTTATAATAACATATCATTATATGAGTGATACGGATGTTATTACTTCAAAATGAAAAAAATAAAAAAGAAGAAGTGGAAGAAGAAATAAAGTTGAAAGAATCGGTAACAGACATTACCTCTTCTTTGAAGCACCTCTTTGAGACCTCCTCTTAGGGCACTAAAACTGGTCTTTGAAATTGACCAGGACCTATAGGTTGTATCTAGGGAAGTGGAGAAGATAATTTTTCAGGGGTGGGACGATCTTGAAGGCTCAGTGTGGTGTGAGGAAGAGAGGGAGGAGGTGCCCTTTTATAAGGGATGAGAGGGGAACCTTTGGAATAACTGAAAATATTATTTTATTATAAAGTCATATTCGGTTTTTAATAGCTCCAAATTGAGTTATATAGAAGCTAAGGTTGGTACGGGTCTAAATCATCCCATCCAATAGAATTTAGACATGTTTATGTTTCTATTTTAACCATATCATTTAGATTTAACTTTAAGTAAAATAATTTTTCTTTTACTGTTTCTTCTTGTTTTCTTGCACTATTAGGTTAATAAACATACTATAACAAGCCAAAACAACCCAAAGTTGTTTATTATTTATATATATAACCTTATCTAAGTCATTTGTCCTAACCATAGATTTTTACGAATAAAATAACAATTAATAATATAAAATTCTTTTAAAAAAAATTTTATGTCAATTTTGACACTATTTGGTGATTGATTTTTGTGAAAATCATAACAGAATTATTAGTTATAAAAAAGTTAATTAAATCAATAATAACATGTCATATTAACCTATAAAATTATTGTAATTCATAAAAGTCTCAAAATACAGTTATTTGGTTATTTATAACATCAATTATGTCAATATTTCATTAATAAGATAATTGTTGCATCATCATTATGTCATAAATAAATTAAATTATTTAATGTGTACAAATTATATATAAAATACCATTATATATGAAAGAGAATTATATTTATAATGAATATTTATAGCTAAATTTATCTTATGCATAACCATATATTTAAATTGATTTACTTATTAAACTTTGATTTTAACTATATTAACCCTTCTTTAAATAAATTAATATTAAATGTCATAATCTAATCCAAGTTGTCCTAAATGGTCATATTTTATTCCTAAGGTTGTTTTTGGTCGAATTACTCTTATCAAATAGAATTAGGACATGTTTTAGGGTAATAATAATATCATTTGTACCCTTAATTACCCTATTTAATTTTAACCGTGGTAAAAAAAATTAAAAAGTTACTATTTACAAAAAATTATTTTCATCTCATTGAACCACATTTTAGTCCTTGATATTAACTGTGTCTCTCTGATTTTTGAAATTCCACTCCCAGAAGCAGTAAAATTATGTTTTATGTGAATTTGCAAATTCTCCTAGGAGGTGGGTAAAAGACGGTGAAAAGTTCGATAAAATTCTTATATATCAAAAATTATTATAAAATGACTCCAATGACTTAAATTGAACATATATAGGTATTATGTATCAATTTTGACATAAAATAAATTTAAATAAAATAATTATTTATTTAAATGAAAAATTGGTTTTTGAATAGTAACCCAGTGTTTTCACTATTCATATAAAATTGAAAGTTTTCAGAAAAATACCAAAAATTTACCCTAGGCTAATTCTGATATTCTGAATCGAAAAATGAAGTCCATTTTGAATTATAAAGTATATAAAATTTCAAAAATTGGGTATTACTATTCATAACCGCTAGTTTATATAAAATATAGTTGTTTAGCGAAACTCGGTATTGCATACAACACACGCTATCGTGGAAGGTCACAATTGCGTGTAATGCAATCCAAGTCCTGGATTCTTGTTGTGCAAGATCCTTTTGGTGTAGAGTAAAACAAAAGACATTAATGAAATTAAAAAGAATATTTTTCATAAAATCTCAGGGTGTTACATTCTACCCCCCTTAAAATGATTTTCGCCCTTGAAATTCATCAGGGTTATAAATCGTTTACTATTTATAAAAACCCACATCGTAAAAAGGAATTCTAAAACATAATTTTAAAAACTAAAGTATGAAATGTAATGATTACCCAATGTAACTCATCACTGGGTTTCTATATATGAGATCATAGGTGAAAATATGGATATGGAAGAAAAATATAACCATTATGTTCTGATGAAGAGTGGTAGAGAACATGGCTATGAAAAAGCCATCAATCACAAAGCCATAGACTTGTGATGATCTATGTTACCATCTGATTGATCGGATATAAGGGAACTATGACAAAATTTTCGGTTTTCAAGATCATTTCCCTAAAGTTTATGAAATTGGAATTAGAAGAAATACATTCGTGATTTTCGTACAGTCTCAACAGTAATCGTTCTTTGGAAAATTTCCACTACATCTCCTAAAGAAATGAAGTTGAATTTTTCATTTGTGAAGTGTTAACAGATCATGTGATAGAATGATGGGTCATTCCATCTATCTCAAACAAAAGGTTATAAATGTTATCAAAAATACATAAGTCCATCTATAGTGAGGTTAATAATATATGGTTCCTAAAATGGACTTATACTTCATATGTCATACTACATAATATAATAAAACTAGTTTATACTAAATAGGGACTTCCTGTAGGCTAGTGGTAGGTGATAATGGCCAGTTGAACTTCGGTTGTGGGTTCGATTCCCACAGCTTTGTCCGATGTGATGGGATGTCGCCCATCCTATAGGTTTTCATTTTCTAAACCTACATTACTATAAAATCCCATCAACAATATCAAAAAACTTCTATCCTTAAACAATACTCACTTATGTCCAGCATAATCCATTCCAATCTTTAGTCTTATCCATAATATTGTAGTCCACTCTCATATTCTAGTGAAAACGATCACCAGAGATTTCATATAACAAGCACGTTAATACCATCGTTGATCCCCATATATCATAAGATATGTCTTTTTGGTCACATTCCAAACATTCTAAGGTCTTAATCATGTATTCTCTTGAAAAATTAATACCCATTGAATATTAGAGAAAACATGAGTGTTTTCAAATGTTAACTCTTCCCACATACCAAAACCCGAAAATTCTATATACTCAAACCATGATATAACTATTTCCTTATATCAGTCATGATCTCATGAATACTGTCAAACATTTAATTTTCTCCTTATCCCTTCATTATGTGCATATCATCTTTTTTCCAAAAATATCTCAATCACATTACATGGTTACCGGTACAATAAAATTATTGAAAACCACAATAGACCAATACATAAATATTCCAATATTCCACGATACTATATACAACATTATTTTGGAATCCCATTACATAAACACTTAATCATTCCACCACATCGTTGTCATATTCAACATCGCCAATAGTGATCACATGTGACATCCCTTTTTCCTTTGCCTTAAGTGGTTGCTCATGTCGATCACCACTAACCCTTGGATTTGGGAGTTTATTAGCATAATGCCCCATTTCCTTGCACTTTATGCATTGAAGTGTTGGTGGTGCGTTCTCTATAGTCTTTTCTATATTCACATCATTAGAAACCCTTTTTCCATTACTTCGAAACTCAGCTTCTCGATGACCATCATTTACACACTTAAAACATTTTCTAGTCCCTTTAAAACAATCTCTACCATGCTTCTTTCCAAACATTGAGCATAAGGAAACATTCATCTTCTTTTCACCATTATTCTGATATTTCTTCTTAAACTCCATCTTTCGTTTCTTATCAAAACCATGAGATGGATATGTAACACCAACTTCCATTTATACCTTGATAGCACAACGCACAATTTCTTCATAGCTACTGAAGTCTCTTATAGCTAATTCCCTTCTAAGATTTGGTTTTAAGCCACTGAAAAATCGATCAACTTTACTTTCAGGATTGATGATAAATCCAGATGTATACCTTGCAAGCCTTGTAAAATTCTCTTCGTATATACAAACAGATTCTTCATCCTTGTTATTATGTTCAAGAAACTCTATCTCCATCATTGTTCGAAGAATACGAGGGAAGTACTTATTGAAAAATAAGTTCTTGAACTCGTCCCATTCCATGGACTCAGTTTCATATTTTGGCCTCGTATTCTTGATAAGATTCCACCATTGATCAACTTCACCATCAAAAAGATATACTACTAATATGACTTTATCATGTTCAGAACATTGAATAACTGAAAATATCTTTTCAATGGTACTTATCCATTATTCAGCAACAAGTGGATCCGAAGACCCACTGAAAGAAGGTGGACGTTGCCTCATGAAGGAATCAATAGAATATTGTTCCCTTCTCTGCTCATTTGGATGTCCAGAATGATTCATAGCTTGTGTAAGTATAGTAATAAGATTTTTCACTCCATCTCCCATAAAATTTTTTTTCAGGAGGACAATCATTGCATTGTCCATTACATTGATCAACACAGTTCCTTCGGGTTCGTTCCATCATCTAAAACCCAAAAAGAATAGTGTGAGAGGCAAAAATCATGATAGAGAAAACAACATAATAAAGGGTGAGTACCTTCAATATCCAACATCTTAGGTTTAATTCTAATATCGTTACTGTAATTCTAGGACTATATCCTATACTTATAGTTAACCTTAGGGACATCCCTAGACATACCATAGAAATATCTCTAGGGATCTCACTAAAGTTCTCACATCCTAGATTCCAAAGGTTTACTAATCCTTTCCTCTGATACCAACTGTAGAGACCCAAAGCATTACATACATGGAAATTACATTACATTTTCAGAATACTTAGTACCTAACAAAAACAAACACAAAATCACCGTAATTGTTTAGTGTCTTTGGAAACTCGGAATATAATCTTCTAATTGTGGTGAATGATCTTCAACATCTCCCATAAAGATCTTCCCCTTTTTTTTCTTACCTAAAACCATTCTTTATATCCTGGGGAAAAGAAAACATAAAAGGGGTGATCTCAAATGCCCAGTAAGGGTAAACATAGGGAACATAAAACAATCCATAAACATTTGAATGCAAAGACATGAACATAAAATCTAAACATCAAAATATTAATCAAAGACATGAATCTTGGAAGTACGTAAGGCATATATCATAAGGGAACATCAATCATGATAAAATAACATGGGAATAAAACATGTAATTGTGGCAACCATTAATCACATGTTATGATTTCCATAGTAGCCAAGGCATTGCTGCCAAAACCATCTTAGTGGACAAAGTCCCTTTCGGAATCGAGTTCACTCCTCGTTTCAGTCTTGTAACACTAAACCAGATTAACTTACCATTCCATCCATGTCTATCGCATGAGATATAAATCCTTACCCAATGCATTGGAGGGAGATATAGGTCCCACCCATCTCATAATGAAATCATTCTTACTTGTGCCACAAAATAAACATACATCATTCATAATAACCCAATGAATAAAATGGGTTTCATAAGCATCATCTCATCATCACATAATCCATATAAAAGAAAGGGATATCATTTCATAATAAGAAAAATGAAACCATGTAAATCATAGAGGCAAATATGAAATAATGTTATCTTAGATGGAAAATGGTTCTGATAGAACACCTGAAATGAATTTTGAGGAAAATATCCTTTCTTCTCCAAAATCGATTTCTTTTCACAAAACGTCATGTAATTTTAAAAGAAAATGATTTTTTTGAAAATAGTCATTAAATATTTTGGAGTAATCTTCATGAAAATAAGGCTTTATAAAACCGTAAAAATACTTTCATGATGTATATGTTAAAAAACATTATTCTCGTACTTTTGTCGGAAAAGTCAAAAAGTACCTTGTAGGGTAAATAAAAGAAAGATTCCTTCCATACCATGGGGTAAAAGGCAAAATGGGTAAAAAGAACTTTAAAAATATATGAATACACTTTTATAAAACAAGGATATTAATTATATCAATAACCCCAGTAAATACTTACGAATAAGCAATCTCGGATAAAAATGAGATTTGAAAAATTATCACTTACCTTAGGTCCGATATGCATCCTACGTTTCCGAAACTCCTGTATATTGATTTGAATAATGTCATTGACTTATTACAGAATAATATTCATTGTTATGTTATCATATATGGTTCACTTATGAATTCATATTACCCGTTCTTTTGAAATTTCCATGTTAAAGCATCGTTTTGGGTTAAATCGTTTTATTTATCGTACGTGTTTGGACTTGTTGTTCTTGATATTATTACTTATATACTGATTTACATAATTCCAGAATGTAAAGAATTATTTATATATAATATATATTAATTATATACATATATATATGATAGATCTATTAAATGGAATGAAATACATCGTTCATGGAGACGGTAGGCCGTACGTACGCATGAACGTTGTTTTCGTTTCCTTAGTGAATTTAATGAAATTAAGTAGATGACATACATATAAATAAATCCAGTATCATTATTATGTCATATATTTCAAGATTACTTATTATATATACTTTATAATAATTCATGAATTGTTAACATGGAGAATGAATCGCATCACATCGTGGAGACGGTATTCAGTACGTACGCACGAGCGATGATATCATTACCATGATCGTGGAATTGCATTGAAGTGTATGTATAATATTTTAGAATCAATATCACTTTTCATTAATCATATATATTTATTTATTTACACCATTATACCCTTCCAAGTAAGGTGGTGGTGGAAAATAGATTACACCACGTCGTGGAGACGGTATTCCGTACGTACGCACACACGGTGATTTCTTTTTCCGTAGGATGGATTGATGATGAAATAAGGGTTTTTTCCTAATTATAATAACATATCAGTATATTATTGATACTAATGTTATTCCTTCATAATGAAACAACTAAAAAAGAAGAAGTGGATGCAGAAAAATAAAGTTGAAATAATCGGTAAAAGACATTACCTCTTCTTTGAAGCGCCTCTTTGAGACCTCCTCTAAGGGAACTAAAATTGGTCTTTGAAGAAAAACTGTACCTACAGGATGTTTCTAGGGAAGTGGAGAAGATAATTTGTCAGGGATGGGCCGAGCTTTAATGCTCAAAGTTGTGTGAGGAAGAGAGGGAGGAGGTGCCCTTTTATAAGGGAGGAGAGGGGCACCTTTGGAATAACTAAAAATATTATTTTATTATAAAGTAATATTCGTTTTTTAATAGCTAAAAATTGAGTTATTTAGAATCTAAGGTGGGTATGGGTCTAAATCCTCTCATCTAATAGAATTTAGACAAGTTTAGGTTTCTATTTTAACCCTATAATTTAGATTTAACTTTAAGATAAATAATTTTTCTTTTACCTTGTCTTCTTGTTTTCTTACACTATTAGGTTAATAAACATACTATAATAATCCAAACTAACCCCAAGATGTTTATTATTAATATATATAACCTTATTTAAGTCATTTGGCCGAACCATAGATTTTTAGTAATAAAATAACAATTATTAATATAATATTTGTTTTAAAAACTATTTTATGTCAATTTTGACACTATTTGGTAATTGATGTTTTTTAAAATCAGAACAGAATTATTAGTTCTAATAAAGTTAATTAAATAAATAATAACATGTCATATAAACCTAGAAAATTATTTTAATTCATTAAAAGTCTAAAAATACATTTATTTGGGTATTTATAACATCAACTATGTCAATATTTCATTAATAAGATAATTACTGCATCATCTTTGTGTCATAAATAAATTAAATTATTTAATGTGTAAAAATTATAAATAAAATTACATTATGTAGTAAAGCTTCTAATATTTCTAATAAATATTTATATCCGAATTTGTCTTATGCATAACCCTATATTAAAATTGATTTACTTATTAAACATTGATTTTAACTATTTTAACTCTTCTTCAAATAAATTAATATTAAATGTCCTAATCTAAACCAAGTGGGCCTAAATGGTCATATTTTATTCCTAATGTTGTTTTGGGTCTAATTACACTTATCCAATATAATTAGGACATGTGTTAGGGTAATAATAATATCATTTTTACCTTTATTAACCCTCTTTATTTTTAACCGTGGTAAAAAAAAGTAAAAAGATAATATTCACCAAAAAATTATTTTCATCTCATTGAACCACATTTTTATCCTTGATATTAATATTTTATCTTGGATTTTCGAAATTTTACTCACAAAAGCGGTAAAATTAATTTTTATGTGAATTTGCAAATTCTCCTAGGAAGTGGGTAAAAGACGGTGAAAAGTTCGATAAAATTTTTATATAACTAAAATTATTATAAAATGACTCCAATGACTTAAATTGAACTTATATAGGTATTATGTATCAATTTTGACCTAAAATAAATTTAAATAAAATAATTATTTATTTAAATAAAAAATCGGTTTTTGAATAGTAACCCAGTGTTTTCACTATTCATCAAAAATTGAATGTTTTCAAAAAAATACCAAAAATTTATCCTAGGCTAATTTTGATATTCTTAATCCAAAAAAAAGTCCATTTTTAATGATAAAATTTATAAAATTTCAAAAATTGGGTATTACTATTCATTACGGCTAGTTTTTATAACATATCGTTGTTTAGTGAAACTCAGTATTGCGTACAACACACACTATCATGGAAGGTCACGATTGCATGTAATGCAAGACAAGTTAGGGATGCATGTTGTGCAAGCTTCTTTTGGTCTAGTGTAGAACACAAGACATTAATGAAAATAAAAAGAATATTTTTCATAAAATCTCGGGGTGGTACATTCTACCCCCCTTAAAATGAATTTTGCCCTCAAAATTCGTCAGGGTTATAAATCGTTTAACATTTATAGAAACCCACATCGTAAAAAAGAATTCTAAAACATAATTTTAAAATCTAAAGTGTGAAATTCAATGATTACCCAAATTAACTCATCACTGGGTTTCCATATATGAGAACATAGGTGAAAAATATGGACATTGAAGAAAAATCTAACCATTAAGTTCTGATGGAAAGTGGTAGAGAACATGGCTATGAAAAATCCATCAATCACAAATCCATAATCTTGTGATGATCTAAGGTACCATCTGATTCATCGGATATAAGGGCACTATCACAACATTTTTTGTTTTCAAGATCATTTCCCTAATGTTGATGAAATTGGAATTTGAAGAAATACTTTCGTGATTTTCGTACAGTCTCACCATTGGTCGTTCTTTGGAAAATTTCCACTTCATCTCTTAAAGAAATGAAGTTGAATTTGTCATTCGTGAAGTGTTAGCAGATCATGTGATAGAATGATGGGTCATTCCATCTGTCTCAAATAAAAGGTTATAAAAGTTATCAAAAATACATAAATCCATCTATAGTTAGATTAATCATATATGGTTCCTAAAATGGACATATACTTCATATATCATACTGCTTAATATAATAAAACTAGTTTCTACTAAACAAGGACTTCATGTAGGCTAGTGGTAGGTGATAATGGCCAGTTGCACTTCGATTGTGGGTTTGATTCCCACAGCCTTGTCCGACGTGATGGGCTGTCGTCCATCCTGCAGGTTGTCCTTTTTCTAAAACTACATTACTATAACATCCAATCAATAATATCGAAAAAAATTATATCCTTAAACAAAACAAACTTATTTCTAATATAATCCATTCCAATCTTTAGTCTTATCTGTAATACTGTAGTCCACTCTCATATTATAGTGAAAATGATTACCAGAGATTTCATATAACAAGCACGTTAATACCATCGATGATCCCCATATATCAATATATGTCTTGTTGGTCACATTCCAAACATTCTAAGGCCTTAATCATGTATTCTATTGAAAAATGAATACCCATTGAATCTTAGTGAATACATGAGTGCTGTCAAAAGTTAACTCTTCCCACATACCAAAACCCCAAAATTCTATATACTCAAACCATGATATAACTATTTCCTTATATCAGTCATGAGATCATGAATACTGTCAAACATTTCATTTTCTCCTTATCCCTTCATTATGCTCATATCATCTTTTTTCCAAAAATATCTCAATCACTTTCCATGGTTACTGGTACCATAAAATTATTGAAATCCACAATATACCAATACATAAATATTCCAATATTCCACGATACTATATACAACATTATTTTGGAATCCCAATACATAAACACTTAATCATTAAACCACATATTTGTCATATTCAACATCGCCATTAGTGATCTCATATGAATTCCCTTTGTCCTTTTCCATAAGTGGTTTCTCATGTTGATCATCACTAACCCTTGGATTAGGGAATTTATTAGCATAATGCCTCATTTCCTTGCACTAGATGCATTGAAGTGTTGGTGGTGCGTTCTCTGCAGTATTTTCTTTATTCACATAATTTGCAACCCTTTTTCCATTACATCGACACTTAGATGCTTGATGACCTTCTTTTCCACACTTAATACTTTTTCTAGTCCCTTTATGACAATCTCCACCATGATTATTTCCACACTTTGAGCGTAAGGAAACATTCATCTTCTTTTCAACATTATTCTGAGATTTCTCCTTGAACTCTATCTTTCGTTTATTTTCAAAACCATGAGATGGATATGTAACACCAACTTCCATTTCTACCTTGATAGCACAACACACCATTTCTTCATAGCTACTGAAGTCTCTTATTGTTAATTACCTTCGAATATTTTGTTTTATGCCACTGAAAAATCGATCAACTTTACTTTCAGGTTGGATGATAAAGCCAGATGCATACATAGCGAGCCCTGTAAAATTCCCTTCATATATACCAGCCGATTCATCATCCTTTTTTTATGTTCAAGAAACTCCATCTCCATATTTTGTCGAATAATAAGAGGGATGTAATTATTGGAATATAAGTTCATGAACTCACCCCATTCGATGGACTCAATTTCATCTCTTCTCCTCGTATTCTTGATAAGATTCCACCATTGATCAGCTTCACCTTCCAAACGATATACTGCTAAGATGACCTTATCATCATCAGAACATTGAAGAACATAAAATATCTTTTCAGTGGTACTGATCCATTATTCAGAAACAAGTGGATCATAAGACCCACTGCATGAAGGTGGGTGTTTCCGCATGAAGGAATCAATAGAATATTGTTCCCTTCTCTACACATTTAAACGCCCAGAATGATTCATATCTTGTGTAAGTTAGAAATATGATTTTTCACTCCATATCCCATAACATTTGTTTTTCAGGAGGACAATCATTTCATTGTCCATTACATTGATCAACACGGTTCATTCGGGTTCCATCCATCATCTAAAACCCAAAAATAATAGTGCGAGATGAAAAAATCATGCTAGGGAAAACAACATAATAATGGGAGAGTACCTTAAATATCTAACATCTTAGGTTTAATTCTAATATCGTTACTGTAATTATATGACTATAACCTATACATATATTTAACCTTAGGGACATCCCTGGACATACCTTAGAAATATCTCTAGGGATCTCACAAAAGTTCTCGCATCCTAGTTTCCAAATGTTGACTAAACCTTTCCTCTAATACAAACTGTAGAGACCCAAAGCTTGACGTACATGGAAATTAAATTAATATTGTGGAATACTTATTACATAACAAAAATAAACACACAAGGACCGTAATAGTTTAGTTTCTTTGGAAATTCATAATATAATCTTCTAATCGTGGTGAAAGATCTTCAACATCTCCCATAAAGATCTTTCCCTTTTTTTGATACCTAAAACCTTTCTTTATATCCTGGGGAAAATGAAACATAAAAGGGGTGAGCTCAAATGACCAGTAAGGTTAAACATAGAGAACATAAAACAATCCATAAACATTTGAATGCAAAAACATGAACATAATATCTAAACATAAATATCTTAAGGAAAGACATCAATCTTGGAAGTACTTAAGAAATATATCATAAGGGAACATCAATCATGATAAAATAGCATGGGAATAAAACATTTAATTGTGGCAACCATTAATGACATGTTATGATTTCCATAGTATCCCAGGCATTGCTTCCAGGACCATCTTAGTGGAAAAAGTCCCTTTCTGAATCGAGTTCACTCCTTGTTTCAGTTCTATAACACTGAACTATATTAACTTACCATTCCAACCATGTATCTATCATGAGATATAAATCTTTACCCAATGAATTGGAAGAAGATATAGGTCCCACCAATCTCATAATGAAATCATTCTTACTTGTGCCATAATATAAATATACATCATTCATAATAACCCAATGAGTAAAATGGGTTTCATAAACATCATCTCATCATCACATAATCTATATAAAAGAAATGGATATCATTTCATAATAAGAAAAGTGAAACCATGTAAATAATATATACAAATATGAAATAATGTCATCTTACATGGAAAATGGTTTTGATAAAACACTTGAAATGAATTCTTGAGGAAAATATCCTTTCTTCTTCAAAATCAATTTCTTTTCACGTAAATGTCATGTAATTTTAAAAGAAAAATATTTTGTTGAAAATAGTCACGAAATATTTTAAAGGAAGCTTCATGAAAATAAGGCTTTATAAAACTGTAAAAATCCATTCAAGTCGTATACGTTAAAAAACATTATTCTCGTACTTTTGTCGGAAAAGTCAAAAAAGTACATTGTAGGGTAAATAAAAGAAAGATTCCTTCCATACCATGGGGTAAAAGTAAAAATGGGTAAAAATGAATTTAAACATAAATGAATACACTTATATAAAACATGGACATTGATGATAGAAATAACCCCAGTAATACTTACAAATAAGAAATCTCGAATAAAAATGAGATTTGAAAAATTATCCCTTACATTAGGTCTGATATGCATCCTATGTTTCCGAACCTGTTTTATAATGATAAAAATAATGTCACTAACTTATTAAAGAATCATATTCATTGTTATTATATCATATATGGTTCACTTATGACTTTATATTACCCGTTATTTTGAAAGTTCCATGTTCAAGCAGCGTTTTGTGTTAAATCGTTTTTTTTATCGTACGTGTTTGGACTTTTTGTTCTTGATATTTTTACTTATATCCTGATTTAAATAATTACAGAATGTAAAACATAATTTATATATAATATATATTCATTATATACATATATATATATATATGATATATCGATTAAAACGAATGAAATACACCGTTCATGGAGACGGTAGGTCGTACGTACGCATGAATGCTGTTTTTGTTTCCTTAGTGAATTTAATGAAATTAATTAGATAAAATAAATATAAATATATCCAGTATAATTATAATGTAATATATTTCATGATTAATTATTATATATACTTTATAATCATTCAAGAATGGTTAACATGGAGAATAAATGTTATCGTGTCGTGGAGACGGTATTCTGTACATACGCACAAGCGATGATATCATTTCCATGATCATTGAATTGAATTGAAGTGTATGTATAATATTTCAGAATCAATATCACTTTGAAATAATCATATATAGATATTTATTTACACAATTATACCCATCCAAGTAAAGTTGTGGTGGAAAATAGATTACACCACGGCGTGGAGACGGTATTCCGTACGTACACACGCGCGGTGATTTCTTTTTCCGTAGGATGGATAGATGGTGAAATAGGGTTGTTTCATACTTATAATAACATATCAGTATATGAGTTATACTGATGTTATTACTTCATAATGAAACAACTAAAAAAGAAGAAGTGGAAGAAGAAATACAGTTGAATGAATCGGTAACAGACATTACCTCTTCTTTGAAATGCCTCTTTGAGACCTCCTCTTAGGGAAATAAAATTGTTCTTTGAAGAATACCAGGACCTCTAGTATGTTTATATGGAAGTGGAGAAGATAATATGATAGGGGTTGGCCGATCTTGAAGGCTCAATGTGGTGTGAGGAAGAGAGGGAGGAGGAGCCCTTTTATAAAGAGGAGAGGGGCACCTTTGGAATAACTAAAAATATTATTTTATTATAAATTCATATTCGGTTTTTAATAGCTCCAAATTGAGTTATTTAGAAGTAAAGGTGGGGATGGGTCTAAAACCTCTCATCTAATAGAATTTAGACTAGTTTAGGATTCTATTTTAACCTTATCATTTAGATTTAACTTTAAGTTAAATAATTTTTCTTTTACCGTGTCTTCTTGTTTTCTTACACAATTATGTTATCAAACATACTATTACACGCCAAACGAACCCCAATATGTTTATTATTAATATATATAACATCATCTAAGTCATTTTTCCGAACCTTATATTTTTAGGAATAAAATAACAATTAATTATATAATATTTGTTTTAAAAACTATTTTATGTCAATTTTGACACTATTTGGTAATTGATTTTTGTGAAACTCATAACAGAATTATTAGTTCGAAAAAATTTAATTAAATCAATAATAAAATGTCATATTAACCTTTATAATTATTGGAATTCATAAAAGACTCAAAATACATTTATTTGTGTATTTATAACATCAATTAATTCAATATTTCATTAATAAGATAATTACTCCATCATCTTTGTGTCATAAATAAATTAAATTATTTAATGTCTAAAAATTATAAATAAAATACCATTATGTAAGAAATCATCTTATATTTAAAATGAATATTTATAGCCTAATTTATTTTATGTATAACCCAATATTAAAAAGTATTTACTTATTATACTTTGATTTTACCTATTTTAACCTTTCTTTAAATAAATTAATATTAAATGTCCTAATCTATTCCAAGTGGGGCTAAATGGTTATATTTTATTCCTAAGGTTGTTTTTTGTCTAATTACACTTATATAATAGAATTAGTACATGTGTTAGGGTAATAATAATATCATTTTTACACTTAATTACCCTATTTACTTTTAACCGTGGTAAAAAAAATTAAAAAGTTACTATTCACAAAAAAATTATTTTCATCTCATTGAACCAAATTATAGTCGCTGATATTAACCATGTCCCTAGGATTTTCAAAATTCTACTCACAGAAGCAATAAAATTATGTTTTATGTGATTTTGCAAATTCTCCTAGGAGGTGGGTAAAAGATGGTGAAACGTTCAATAAATTTTTTATATATCTAAAATTATTATAAAATGACTTCAATGACTTAAATTGAACTTATATAGGTATTATGTATCAATTTTGAACTAAAATAAATTTAAATAAAATAATTAATTATTTAAATAAAAAATCGGTTTTTGAATAGTAACCTAGTGTTTTCACTATAAATTAAAAATTGAATGTTTTCAAAAAAATAAAAAAAATATAACCTAGGATAATTTCGATATTCTTAATCCAAAAATGATTTCCTTTTTGAATGATAAAATTTATAAAATTTTAAAAATTCGGTATTACTATTCATAACGGCAAGTTTATATAACATATCGTTGTTTAGAGAAACGTGGTATTGCGTACAACAGATGCTATTGTGGAAGGACACGATTGCGTGTAATTCAAGCCAATTCAGTGATGCGTGTTGTGCAAGATCCTTTTGGTGTAGCGTACAACACGTGACATTAATGAAATTAAAAAAATATTTTTCATAAAATCGTGGGGTGTTACACTTCTCATGAATAACATATGTGGGAGGGAAGGTGCTTGATTGTGGAATACATTTGAACTGTCATGAAAACCAATAATTGACATAAGCTTCAAAGATGATATCACTATCAATACATGATACTAGTATTCTATCAATGACTTCTATAAATTATAACATTAGCCGATAATAAATTTTATTACAAGAATCAAAAATAATTCTTGGTGGGTTACCAAATATAATGAAATTAAATTTCCCAGATACATTTAGTCCCTTTGGCACCTCATTTGGCTTCAGGCTCATTGGTTGAATCCCAGATCCATTCTGAAAAAATGAGTAAAAATATTTTTTAGGTATTCTAACTAAATTAACCACTTAATATGTAATGAATTGTGTTGCATTCCATCCTCACAACACCTATAATGGTATTTTAAGTAAAAATGGGGCTTTCCCATGATAAAAATGAACCATGTTGTGATATATTATTTTTTCTAAAATGGGGACCTCCAACTTGATATGATTCCCATCTACTAATGTAGTTTTAATAAAATAAGTTCTTGGACTCACAACACCACCAATCTCATGAATTAGAAGAAGATATATGCTTGACAACATAGAAAGGAAGCTATCCAAGCATACATTTTAATCAGTCTTGGGTTTGACATTATAACCCAAATTTTTATAATAAACCCTATCCAATCTAGGAAAAAACAATCCTGAGGTACCCTAATTATCGTTTGTAGGGAAAATGGTAGGATATATTCAAGTTAGACCCTTGTTTTTAGATAGTTCTATGAAATCCCACATCCACAACTTGTCATGAATATCATGCCTTGGATGAGGGTATTTCTTCTCATTATGAAAACTATTCACTATATTTAATATATCATGAGACATTAGTGGCATCATCCTAGAACCATCCCATGTTTTATCCTATGGGATAAATTCATCATACATATCCTTCAGAATGGCATCCCAATGGATTCCATTGACATCCCCCAAACAAATTCCACTTCACCATGAATAAAATGAAAATGATTTGCTTTCTAATTACATTGGTTCAAAATTCATGAATTATGTCATTTTTATAAATGTATGTATTTCCTACCTTAATATCGTCAGAAATATAAAAATAATTCCACCCATTCATGAACTCAGTAGAAGTTTGGCATACACAAAATACCCACATCCATTCAGGTATGACTTCCCCTACAGAGAGGAGATCCCAATCTTCATTCTATCCATAAGATTAATCAATCATTGAATCAATAATGGATGAATCATATCACGTAGGATTTATCTCTACAAAATTACCCATAATATCATGAGTACAACAACTATGGTGTAGGAGGAATCTAGTAGGAACTATTCCCTCATCAATAGGGAATCCATTAGTAGAAATTTTGAAACAAGGGCAACATATGTTTTTCAATAAATAATGTATTTGGGATATTTTACATATATGTTGGAATGTGAGGATCCCTTATAATACTATGTGCATACGTAAGAATTTAATCACACTATGGATGGTCATGATGAAATGGAATCAACATTTTCTCTAAATCATGAATGGTAGTCTCGATAGTGTTATAATAATATAGTCTAATGGCTTTCATCATTTTAGTATTACACATGGCAGATTCCTCATTAGCATTCATTAATGAAGAAAAATGGAAAAATGAAATAAAATAAATTTATTCTAATTAAGATAGGATGTTTAATTTATGATTTTTTTAATTTTTTAATTTTTAAATTTATGAAATTTGCAAAGGGAATTTTTTTGTGCATGTCTATCGACAAGGTACCCCATGATGTTCCTTCGACAGGGTACCCTAAGGAGGTCCTTCGACAACATACCCCATGCAGGTCTCTCTGCAAGATCATTCTACGTCTCTCCCTTGAATGTGTGGCTCCATGTAGCTCCATCTATTAATTATTTGTTCCCTGAGAGGACATCAAAGGATCTTTGAAGTAAATCATTGTGATGTATCTGGACGCATAACCTATGCAATGAGAGTGGCACACAGAAACCACATGTGAAGGAAGTGAAAAAGGAAATGGGTTTTTATAGGCCCAACCAACCTATTCGACATACCGATGCAGATTAACTATGCTAATGATATATATGGAAATGCTACGTAATGACCACACAAAAATTCATTGTTCATCCTTCATAATCTTTTTTTGATACTCTTACATCAGGACTAGACCCTCTTTCTTTAGTTTGATTCAATACTAAGGGAAAAATTGGTTTAAATTACATTATTATTATTGAGGGAAAAAATATTATGAAGTGAAATTTGGATATGTTAATGTATCATGAATCATAATAAGATAAGTGAAATATAACCAAATAAAACATGCACAAAACACCTGCATCGGGTACCTATACATACCTCATACGGGAACCGGACTATACAACCAACCTGAATGGGAGAGCTATGCCATGGACCTATGCGGAGGACCAACACGGACAAATAACTTTGACTAGTTCCCCAATTTTCCATTTTCACCTCATTTCATCAATTGAAAATTTGAAAGCATCCCCAAAGCTCTCATTACACAACACCTTCACCCAGGTCCACCAAAATTATTTAGGTAGCTCTCTCAAATACATTATAATAGAGAATTAAAGGATATAAACAAGATAAATATATCTCTATAGTCTCAAAAAAAGATCCACCTATTTGATTTTCCATCTTCCAAATAAAGTAGTCTCCTACACAAGGTCGTTTCCTTTGAAAGGCCATATGTGAGACTCTTCCACAAACACCTGAGGACACCCATGGTGTTTACGTTAAGACCACACTCAAGTGTAGTTTTTAGGGTGATTAAATTCCCAAATCTTATCCAATGTTCATAGGATATATAACCATTATGTTAGGTACCTTCAATCCCTCTTAGGCCTTACACGACACAACTATGTATCACACATGTGTGGTGAACAAGCATGGCACACCTGCGCAACACACCTATGTAGAACACCTCTGCCTAAGACCGATAAATGACATCCACTATGCCCTCTTCCAAGTCACTCATGTAATGGACTCTGGTTATTTGGATCCCTTGGATGAACGGGATCACATTGACATCTTCACCAAGACCTCTGAACTAAAATAACCATGAATAGGGGAACATCAGCAAGTCCTTCATCTAGGTTTGTATTCCAATGGGAAAATTATTACTGAACTCCACCAGTGGACTAGTAATGGATATAATGATGATCAGAAGTATCTAAAACTATGTTCACATGAACCCTTACCCCAGTAATGGTGTCGGATTTTCCTAGTTTTGGATTTCAAGGATTGGGCTCTGCACTCCCCTCCTTATCCCTAAGATGAAGAGCCTCTAGTTACTAGAAGGGAGGATAAGGAATCACCATTTAATTTCCTTATATTCAATGTAAATGTCTCCCTATAAAACAAGTACCATTCATAGGGAACTCTTATCAAACAAAGATGTTATCCATTCATGGAAGAGGTTTTAGTCTTGCTCCTCTTCACCTAAAACACATTCATAAGCTTCATTCCATTTCAAGGTGTAGTGATAGTAGGGAAGTTTCATAACCCTAGACTCATCCTCTATCATCCTAGGGAAAACGATATGTGTGTAATCAACAACTGATCTCTCTCACTTTGATCCATTCCTCAATGTCCACTAACAGACGTTAGAAGATTGGGTGGGTTGTTGAATCTTTCACATTCTCTTATTTCTCACATTGATAACAAATCATGAGGTATTAGAATATAGTGATGAACACAACACTTTCATAATCCCAATGAATAAATGAACTATGATAATTCTGATTCCATTTACAAAAAACATGTAGAGAACCCACCTATGGCCCGTGCTCATGGGGTATACTACATAAGAGTATGCCTCAATATTAATTCCCATAATCTGGGCATCCTCCTTAAGACTAAACCCCATGTCAACCCACAAACTACATTGAGTTTAAACTTCTCTCATGTTACTCCATTAATCAGGTTATACTTCTCAAGTGTAAGATACAATGTTATCTTGTCTAAGGTCTATATTCCCTGATGAGATTAACAAAACTATGTATGCTTGGATTCCTATGTAAATGAGATATGTAGGAATCCTCCATGATAATTAAATATCATCATCTAAATCATCCATATTCTTAATGGTCCATATTTTTTGTAGTGGTTGATTGAACATGGGAATCTATCATCCTTTCTGTTTTCCTAGGAAGCTTCAATAAAAGTCCATCACCAAACCTGTAATGACCCAACATTTTTCAATAGAAAATATCAACTTATAAATATGTCATAAAATCACATAAAAACACAACATAATGAACTACTAATTGATAAGTGACCTTCAATCATGAGTTTTTCACATATTTGGTTGGAATTTTGAAAATTTCATATACACGGTTGCAATCTGCATGTTATTTGGAATCCTATAAGGAAAAAATAATTTTTGGTGAATAATAACATAACCATCTGAATACTAACATATCCTTATGAACAATGATATACAATAATGAATAGAAACCGTACCTATGAAAGTATAAAAATAATATTCAAAATTAAAGTACGATATACCTATATTTGATAATATGAAAATGAATGTTTTAAAATTATTTTTTGGTAATACATTTTTTTAATATAATATTAAAATAATCATATTTATAAAATTATTTTTGAAAAATGGATTCCATTTTTGGATTCTACATGTCGATATATAGTCAGGGGTAATTTTTCATATTTTTCTGAAATACTTGAATTCTTATTGAATAGTAAAATACATTAATTTTCCGTATCGATACACTATAGTGGATATCAACTATTTCTGACATCACAAGTGATGTAAGTTCCCAAATAATGAACTCACATGAATCTATTACTATTAATTGTCTTTTATTACATAATTATATTTGTCTTGTGATGAAATAATAATCTAATGATTAAAAAATTATGAAAACCATCCTCTCCTCCACCATAAAACCCCCCTCACTCTCCCTTCTCTCTACTCCTCTCAGGCCTTGTGCCTTGAAAATATTCTACCCAAATCACTCTCCCGTATTCTCCACCACGTCTAAAAGCCCCTAGCCTCTTAAAAATACGAAAAACTCTCCCCTTATGACGTTCTCAAATGATAAACTATCCAGAGGTAAATTCATGTTTCCAACTCCTTCATTTCTTTTAAGTGCTTTTCATTTTGTTTCTTTCCTCACCTCCCTTCACCCAAATAGTATGATAACTCCAGTGAAATAAAATTACTGTAATTTTATTATTCTAATGGGATATTTCATTATCTTTTCTCCTTTCCCACTCTTTATTTCAATGAATTGAAAGAACCATATGAGATGTGCTAATTTAGCACATTTATGGACAACAATTTATAAGTTTCAATTATTATCATTTATTATGTTCTTGAAGCCATATGTTTTATGGTTGAATCAGATGAGTATAAATGTGATATCTATATCGTAGTTATGGTTCTTTAATACATTGGTACTAATGGTATTAAGTTATAAATCAAAACATGTTCGTTATTATCCATACTCACCAATTAACAAAAACAGTTGGTACTTTGGTTTTATATAATAATTCATCTTCAATCCCAATAAAAAAATGAGTTCCTATAACCATGTAATATCTTGTATGTTATCTAATATAAGATAACATAAATTCTAGACAACATCATTCTTTATAGGTGTTTATCCAAACAAGAACCGATTATTAAAAACTATGAAACCAAACAGACCCAAACAATGAAATTGAACATTATAACCAATAAAAAACGTATCTATTAAACTAAAATGGGTTATAATAAATAAATTTCATATATTATAGGTTCTGGAATTATTAACTAATAAACCTAATTTTTTTTCCTCGTCATTAGGTTCACGCAAAGATCACCACCAGACTGAAGGTATGGGATCCTCCCCATTTAACTTTTATTTCATGATTTTCCTCTATGTAATTCCATTTTATATGTGATACATAGTGACAGGGAATTATTTTTCACCTCTACAATACATCCCTCATTATTTATAAGTTATGAGAAACCCCGTTTTCTCTCATAAATCAAATTTTAGGTACACCTGATACCATGGAAATAATCTATAATGAAATCCACCCGAACATCATTTACTCCTCCGGGTTTCTCTATATTTATTTTTAACCAAATGAATATTTATTTTAATTTTATGAAAAATATATACATTCGGTTTATATGCAACAAAATCATGTTCCATGATCCACCCGTCATTCTCATTTTTTGTATATACATATTTTTAGTGATTCACAACTCGATACTTCCAGATAAGTAATCTTATTTTAAGGGAACTTCCCAAATTTTTACACTGTTTAAAGTACACTCTATCCTCTGTTTTATGAAATAATTTTCTATATAAAATCATTATTTTTTATCAAGAAAAACATATTGGTTCACTTCTGGTTTTACATAATATGTTGCTCGCCTTTCTATTTTGAATGTTCTATAATATTTTTCTTAAAACCTCTGAAAAATGTATTTATGTTGACGTTTCTCAAATACCTTCAATATATGACTTAAATTATATTTGACACCACATACCATGTTACAATCCCATTTTACCCTTTGAACGTCCATGTTTATTCTAATCCATTTCATTCTCAAACACATTCATGATACACTAATTAGTTATGATTTATGGCATGATTGTGGAACCTAATTCTTTGCATAATACCCTTATGTTAATGTATCGTTGATTATGTATGATTACTTTTTCATGGGAAGAATATTCGTGAAATTTTTGATATCGGTGCCCCTAGATAGAGATCCAATTCATTGGGTAAAGTAATGTCTCATGAGATTAGATGTGAAAGGGGATTGGCGGTTAGCCTTGACCCGTACTAAATGGGAAATGAGATTGGCTGTTATCCTTGACCCGTACTAAATGATAAAAAAGATTGGAAGTTAGCCTTGACCTATATTAAAATGGAAAACATGATTGGAGGTTATAATTTACCCATACTAAATACATGTTTTATACTTCTTCCATAACTAAATGATTCCATGTTTATATAATCTCATGCTTATATGAAATGATTTTTATAATTTCCATTCTTTGGATATCATTATGTAATGCCTCCTATCTCATGTTCTTATAATTTATCCTTATATTCGTCCCCTAAGTGGGCTTTTATGATCATCCCTTTTCTCATGTGTTCCATAGGGTACCCTATGCATATGTAAGGGCTCAAAGGTTGTTTGGATCACTTTCTATGGAGAATAAATAATGGTGTTTTTTTATCACCATGTTTTATGTTATATGTACCAAGTCATCCAAGAAACTAGACTTAACAATCCTTGGCATGTACTATGATGTATAATTATGATTTAATTCCTGTGATTTTTTATGAAAAAGTCTTGGGTCCCTATAGTTGATATCAGAGGATGGTCTAGTTATTTTTGGAGTTTAGTAATAGAGCACCTTAGTGAGAAACATAAGGATGAGACTATATATAAGGAAACATTCCTAAATTTTGGTTAGTATTGAGTAAATGGTTTATAGAGAAAAAAAATCCCTCTCTGTATATCAGTAGGTAGAGGAAACACTATTACAGATGTACCTAGGAGTGAAAAATCCAACATGGAGTTTCTAGCATGACCCAGGGTATCCTGGTACACAACAATGGGCCTTGCTGCACTCTTGTTTATGAATATTCTGGGGGATATGCTTTTCTAGATTCATGAGATAAGTACCAATCATTATTAAGGGAAAAATAAAAAGGCCAATAATAATATGACATTGAAATAGATTGCTACTAACCAATATGTAAAGCTAATGAATCACAAGAAAGGATATACATTATCTTTATATGTTTATTCTTTTCTATTTAATGTTTCCTTTTTATGCCCAATAGATATGTATTCAAGAACTCTAATAGTATTATCTTTTTCTTAGATAATGGCAGGAAATAAAAGAACAAGTTCAAACCACCAATGTGATAGGAAATTTGATGATTTTTGTAATGATATGCCTGATATGATGGGAGTAGGTTCTCAAAACAACATGATAGTACTTTCTCAGATAGCCTAATTTGTGAATAATAAATTCAATCATGAAGAAAATCATAATCTACCATGGAAAGAGAAAGTTTCTGTTGAACCCTTCATGAGGAAAAGGCCCCCCTTGTTTAGCAGATCGTTTGATCCCCTCCTCGCGGAACAATGGATTATCTCCATTGAAAAGTTATTCCATGTCCTCTAGTACTCAGATTAAGAGAAGATTGTACTGGAGGTCAATATTTCTTTGGGCGAAGATGATCACTTATTGACACTAATCAAGAATAGAATGTCCAGAGATAAAATTGATACCATCGATTGGGAGGAATTTAAGAGAATAATTTTCAACAAATATATTCCTTGAACCATCAATATCAAGATGGAATGACAGTTCCTCAGACTCATATAGAAGGAAGATGAGTCCATCGGGGTGTATGAAGAAAACATTACACGGATTGCAAGGTACGCCTCTAGAATTGTCATGAACGCCGAATGAATGTTGGATTTCTTCATTAGCAGACTAAATCTTATTCAATGAAATGCATTGGTGATCCGAGACTTAAACAGTAATGAGGATATATTCTATTGTGCCCTCCAGGTTGAAATGGTTATAGAAGACTCTCATTGGTATCGTGGGCTCAGTGACAAGAAGAGGAAAATGGATATCAACATGGGTGGTTCATCAAAAAAATTTCATGATTGAATGAAGCCGGAGTTTTCCCCTTGTAAAAGTTGTGGGAAGAAGCATATAGGGATCTGTTTGAAAGGGAACCAAGAATTGCTTCAAATGTGGAATGTTTGGTCATTTGGACAAGAAATGCCGAAGGGATATGAAAAACCATGCAAATGTTAACGAATAAAGGAAGGATTAGATCATCACTCATCCTATAATGTAGTGTTGGAAATTCAAGGAGCATGGGAATTATGTGATCAATTGTCATAAGACGAGGGTTGTCATAGGAAATTTGCAACAACCTCCGCGGAGAAACTGAATGGATTATGCTATCACTACGGCTGACGTGGAGCCAGAAAATTATCTGGTGATAGGTATTATAGTTATTCATTCGAGAATTTAAAATATACTATTTGATTATACTATAATGAATTCTTATATATCATAAAATTTTAGTAGAACTATTCAAATACTACATCAAAATTTGGAGGAAATGTAATCTGTTAGAACAGTTGATGGTGTAATCGTTGAGTCCTTGGTTTCTAACTCCTCCCAAGATAGTATTAGTGGAATAAACCTCCCAGAAAATATCATCAAACTTCCTTTAGTGGTGTTTGATGCTATCTAGTGCATGGATTGGCTATCTTTACACAAATCCAACATCAACTGTCTAGAAAGGGAGATCAATCTTCACATCCCAAAATCATCCTCTGATTCATTACAAATTTATAGAGGAAATTGAATCTCCTTTAGAATAATTATCTCAAGTGTGGATATTAATACGTTGTGATTAATAATATCTTGATCAAATGAATGATAAAAAAGAGAGAATCATTCATGAAGACATGCTCATCGTGAGGGATTACACAGATGTATTTCCTGAACAGTTTTTTGGTCTTTCTCCTTACCGAGATGTTGAGTTATTAGTTGAACTTTTACATGGATCTCTTCCAATCTCCATGAAACCTTACAAAATGGCCATCATTGAACTAGAAGAGCTGAATAAGTACTTACAAATGAATATTTAGAAGGGTTTTATACCACTGGGGTGTGCCAAACCTCTTCATCCAGATGAAGGATGTATAAATGCACATTTGCATTGATTATCGTGATCTCAACAAAATCACAATAAAGATCAAGTATCCCCTGCCACCAATAGATGGATTGTTCGGTCAGCTTCTTGGGGCTAGTTATTTATCTACGTTTGGCCTTCTGTTCGGATATCACCCATTAATGGTGTGGAAGGAAGTTATTATAAATACTTCCTTTTGAATGAGGTGTGGACACTATTAGTTCTTAGCCACCCCCATTAGACACACTAATGCTCCCTCAATTTACATGGATTTAATGAGTAGAATATTAAGAGATTACCTCGAAAAAATTTTGGTAGTCCTTATTGATGATTTTTTGATATACTCCAAGATTATAGAGGTACACAAGGAGAATTTGAAGATTGTCTTAAAGATTTTACGAAGGATGAATTTGTTTGAAAAGTACAGTAAATGTTAGTTCTGGATAAAAGAAGTTTCATTCGTAGGGAATGTAATCACTAGAAAAAGAATATCTTTGGACCCTTCCAAGATGAAGGGAATTGATGAGTGGCCTAGGATAACTTCAATAATGGATATCCCAGCATTTTGGGGATAGCTGGGTATTATCGATGGCTTGTGATGAAATTTTCACGATTTTCAAACCCAATGACCATGATGACACAGAAGGTATTAGAGTTTGTATGTACTCATGAATGTGAACATTGTTTCATGGAGTTGAAAATGAGGCTTATCACTATGATGGTACTCACACTACCTTCACGTGGATAAATCTCTATGGTGTATAGTGATGAATCAATGAAGGTATTAGGTTGTCTGCTGATGAGAAATGATAAGTTATAGCCCACATCTCAAGGTAGATGAAAATCCATGAGAAAAACTATCCCACGCATGACCTAGATTTGGTAGCCGTGATCATTGCATTGAAAATCTGGCATCTTTATATATATTGGGAGAAGTGTGAGATATATACTGACCAAAAGAGTTTCAAATAAATATTCACACAAAAATAGCACAATATGAGCCAACAAAGATGGATATAACTCATCAAGGATTATGATTGCTCAATCCACTACCATCTTGGTAAGGAAAACAAGGTGGCCAATGCTCTATGTAGAAAAGATCCTACAGATTTATTAACGATGAGAATTGAGAAGGATGTGATCTTCAATGATATTTAAAGGATAAACATGAAGAACATTTGGGGAGGAACATCATCAATCCTTTCTCAAATTATTTCTCAACCATCACTCTTATAGAAAATAATGGATTCTCAAAGAAATGATGTCGAAATTCTGAAAAGGTTGGAAGCTCTTAAAAATGGGAAATTTGTCGATTTCAAAATTGATGAGCAATGAGTTATAAGATTTGGGTCTCGATTATGTGTACCATTTGATCTAGAGGTAAAGAAGGAGCTTATGAATAACACACATATCTCAACCTTATCTATCCTACCAGGGAGCATAAAGATGTATTGAGATATCTGAGAAATATTTTGGTGGGAAAAAATGAAAATGGAGAATGCTAAATATAAATGAATGTGCCATGTATTCTAGCAAGTGAAGGATGAGGGGAAAATTTTTATGGGGGTGATGCAACCACTACCCATACCAGCATGGAAGTGGGAGAAAATTCCCATGGACATTTTCACCAGACTTCCAAGGATATCCGGAAGAAATAATGCTATATTGGTCGATGTGGATTTTCTTACAAAGAAATCTCACTTTATCATAGTTCAAGAGAACTTATTATTAGATCAACTTACATGGATTTACACCAATGAATTTTTAAGGCTATATAGAGTACCACATTATATTGTATCTGATCATGTTCCGAGAATCATCTCCATGTTCTGGAAAAGTCTGTAACTTTCCCTAAGCACTGAATTGAGCAATATTACGGCCTATCATCCTCAAACTGATGGTAAATTTGAGTTTACTATTCTGACACTAGAAGTCATGTTGATATCGTGTTCTATGGAATATAATGAAGGATGGGACCAACATCTTCCACTGGTTGAATTCTCCTATAACCACTATTTCCACTCAAGAATCCAAATGGAACAATATGAATCCCTTTGTGGGAAAAGGTGGATATCATCAGTGTGTTGGGATGAAGTTGGAGAGTGCAAGCTTCTAGGACCTGAAATGGTCATTGAAATGGTGGAGAATGTTAAAACCATTTAGTAGAATATCAGTGTAGTCCAAAGTCGATAGAAGTGTTATGAATATAACCATCTACAAGACCATGAGTTCAATGTTCGATACATGGTATTTCTACACATATCTACAATGAATAAGGTAATGTGGTTTGGAAATAAAGAGAAGATAATTCCCAGGTACATCAGTCCATTTGAGATCCTTGATCAAGTCGGAGTTGTGGCCTATCGACTGGAACATCCACCTATCATGTCAAAAGTAAATGATGACTTTCGTTTATCCCTATTATGTATGTATATACCTGACCCTTCACATCTACTCACTTCAGATGTGGTACAATTGGATGACGATCTGTCCTATGAGGAGCAACCAGTGAAGATCTTGGATCATAGAGACAATGTTATACGCAACAAGACAACTCATCTGGTCAAGGTACTATGGAAAATCCATAAGTACGTAGAGGAAACATGGGAACTGGATGAAGCAATGAAGGAAAAGTACAAGTACCTATTTTTTTCTTTGATTGTAAAACGAAATTTCTAGGGATAAATTTCATTTGGGAGGAAGAATGTAATGACCCAATGTTTTTCAATGGAAATTACCTTTTTATAAATATTTCATAAAATCACATGAAAACAAAACATAATGAAATATTATGTGATAAGTTACCTTTATACATGAGTTTGTCACTTCTGTGTTTGGAATTTTAAAAATCTGACACACATAGTAGAAATCGGTACGTTATTTGGTGTCTAATATGAAAAACATAATTTTTGGAGAATACTAACCTACCCTTATGAATTGTAACATAGCCTTATGAATAGTGTTATACCATAATGAAAGGTAATCTTACATATGACTGTATAAAATTATTATTCATTTTGAAAGTATGATATACCTATCTTTTAAAATAAGCAAATGAATGATTTAAAACTGGAATTTGATAATAAATTATTATATTATTTAAATATTAAAATAATCATATTTAGAAAATTATTTTTGAAAAATTTATTTTATTTTTTTTATTCTACATGTCTATAAATGGTTAGGGTTAATTTTGGAGATTTTTCTGAAAAACATGAATTTTTAGTGAAGATTATAATACATTAAATTACCATATAAATACAATATAGTGGAAATCCATTATTCCTGACATCAAAAGTGATGTAAGAACCCAAATAAATATATCACATGAATTTATTAATATTATTGGACTTTTAATACTTATTATTCCTTGTCCTGTAAATAAATAATAAAATAAATTTTAAAAAGGTATAAAAACCCTCCTCTCTGCCACCACAACCCCCCCCCCTTCACTCCCCCTTCTCTTCACTCCTCTAAAGCCTGGTGCCCTGCCAATATTCTTCCCAAATCTCTCCCCTCAACAAAATAGTTTGATAACTCTAGTAACACACAAGTACTAGAATGATATTATTCTAATTCTATATTTCATTATCTTCTCTCATTTTCCCACCTTTTATTTGATTTAACTGAAAGAACTATTTGGGATGTGCTAATTTAGGACATTCAAGGACAACAGTTTATAAGTTTCTATTCTCACCATTAATTATGGTCATGAAGCCATTTGTGTTATGGTTTAAACAGATTAATATATATGTAATATATTTATATCCTAGTAATGTTTTTGTAATCTTATAGTACAAATGGTTAAAATTTTTAAATCAAAATATGTTCATTTTAATCAAAACCCACTAATTAAAAAATAGTGGACACATTGGTTGTATATAATAATTAATATTCAATCCCAATAACCAAATTATTTCCTATAACGATGTAATCTCCTATATGTTCACTACTAGAATATATCTTATATACTGGACAACAACTTTCCTTTTACGTGTTTATCCAAATATGAACCGATCATTAAAATACAAGTAAGCAAACAGACCCGAATAATGAAATTGAACCTTATATCCAAAAAGGTATCAGATAGACTAAAAAGGGTTATAATATATAAATAAAATATAGTATAGGTTATATAATTATTATTTAATAAACCTAATTATTTTATCTAGGTCATTATGTCCAAGAAAAAATCACCACTACACTTAAGGTAAGGGATCCTCCCCATTTCACTTTTAGTTCAAGATTGTCCCCTATGTTATGGAATTTTATGTGTGATCCCTAATAATGGGGAATTTTATCACACCTCACCCATAATTACCTCATTATATATAACTAATTAGAAACTCAATTATATCTATTAAAATCTATTTTAGGTACACTTGGTACCCTACCAATAATCCATAATGAATTCTACCCGAACATCATTTACTCCACCATGATTCTCTATCTTTGATTTTACCCAAATGAAGATGAATATACATTTTATGTACATCATTTAAAAAATATTTGTATAATCCTAACAAATATTCCACGAACCATCCCTCATAATCTTTTGGGTATATATGTGTTTTTTGTTATCCCCAGCATGATATTTCCCAATAAGTAATCTTGCATTAATGGAACTTCCCAAATTTTTACCCCATTTCAAGTACACTCTGCCCCCTATTTTAAGAAATAGTTGTCTTTATAAAATCAGAATTTTTATTATGAAAAAAATCTTGGTTTACTTCTGGTTTTATATAAAATATTGGTCCCTTTTCAAATTTGAATGCTCTGTTTTATTTTTCTTATAACCACACAAAAATTTTGTAATGTCAAAGATTCTCAAATACAGTCTTTATTTGACTTCACATTTGTTTGAGATTGTTTCCGACGCTTTTAAGCTAGGGAGCACGCTCGCATCCATCATGTTGGGGGAGGACACGTGGCATCATTGCCCTGCATTCCCGCATTCCAATGGCGGGCGACATCTGTTCCTTGTTTAGGGACGTCGACTCCTTGATCGAAACCAGGATGATGGGATGTCAGTTCTACCTTCCATGGATTCATCCTTGATGTTCATCACCTAGTCCGGGTCTCCCTTATATATTTAAGATTATTTCGTGAATCTTGTTCCCTACGATATATTAGCATGGACGCCAGGTAATTACGTCGCTTCTGTCGAGATGCTCCAAGGGGTCTGGTCGGGGAAGCAACCATCAGGGAGGAGAATGGTCACGCTGGAGTGTCCTTGGCATGTCTTGACACTAGGGGCTTGGCATTTCTGCCTTCTGCCCCTTATTAGAGGTCTTCTCGAGGGCGCATAATCCCGAGGAATCCCGCATCGAATGCGGGGAATTGTGTACCATCTTAGGTTTTCTTCAGCTTCCCATGTTTAACACGGGGTATGCCGTGAGTTTAACGCCTTTCATAGAAGGATATGACTGATCAGAACACTGAGAGTGGATCCGATTGAAGGACCCCCTAGGGGGAACATCGATATTGGGCCCAACAAGTGGGTGGCTTCCTGGATACTATGGAGTGGAATGAGGTGGCATGATACCACCGGGATATGGAGGCCCGGGTAGGAATCATGATGGGTGATGGAGTGGAGAGGGGATTGAACCTTATTGAGGCATCCTACATATCCCCACAACAGGGAATCATAGTACGCATAGTTCGGTTATACAGTGGGACACCTGAAGAGGTGACCCGTTAGAATGAACTCATGGATTGGAGCCTAGAGGAAGTAAGACCTCCGGGATAGGGCATGAGCCTCCTGAGGCACGTGGGCTCGAGGGAGAGGTCAGGATGATTCGTGGGTGTTGGATAAGGGGCTTATGCTCTGAGGTGGCCCATGATGGTGGACATGGGGCTTACACTACGGGGGGCCCATAATTGTGGTTGTGAACCGACGCGTAGGGGTCGGGACAATTGAGCGATTTGATTGAACCTAATAGAGGCTTCCTACGTACCATTCTTTATCATGGATCAAAGTCCATATAGTTTAGGGAATATAGTTTAACGTCATGCGGGATGAAGGCATACAGTTTAACATCATGTGGGACAATGGCATGCAGTTTAACGTTATGCGGGACGAAGGCATACAGTTTAACGTCATGGGGGATGAAAGCATGGGGCTTACGCTTTGAGGCGGTCCATGGGATTGGAAAACTAACATGAAAGAGGGGTCGGAACGACCGGGTAATGGGCTTGAACCTCATGGAGGCTTCCTACATACCATGCATTGGCACGGATCAAAGTCCACATAGTTTTCTGGTATGGGGATTACCCTCTAAGGCGTCCCATAATGGTTATCATGGTCGATGCCTGCTCAAAGCCCATGTGAGTCATGCTCGGTGTGAGAAATAAGAAGCAGCAGGTACCATACGATCACGTCGTGAAGGGTGCGTCCGTGAGAAGTGGAAAGGGGATTACACGTTGAGTGGCCCAAAGAGGAAACTGGGGCTTACGCATCCTTAGCTTCCCTTAGTGCCGGGGCATACTCCAGGATGGAGGCCCATGGTGTGACAAAGCACATAGGGAGAGGGATTTTTGATCGAACAAAGGAGATTTTGTGTTCCCTATCATGACCTCCACTGGCCTTGGCAGTGGGGAAGTACGGAGGTGCATTGGTGAAACCTTCCGCAAGAGAGGCTAGGAGATTACGCTCTGAAGCAGCCCTTCCCCTTTGGACAAACGCCACTCCGAGAGGGAGGATCTCATTCCATGTAAGAAAGAATCCATTCTCGTGGAGACGAGAGGCATAATGATTATCCGAGCCGTGGGGACCCTGCGTGCGAGGAACTGGGTCAGACCATAGTTTAACGTCATGTGTTGAGGACGAGGTTCTTTGCTATTTAAAATCCTACAACACAGACGAGGTGGGTTCGCTCCACACCCATAGGGCTTACATGCCCAATGTCCTCTACCCCTTGCGGGAGGGAAGGCATCGGCAAGGCCGTAGTGAAGGGGGGCCGTAGAGCGAACCATTTAGGGGTCCACGTTATCGTGGCTATGAGAAGAAGAAATAGTCGTTATCATGCCTATACGAAGAAGCATAAGGCAAAGCAACGCAATGGGAAACACTGCTCAAGTGACCTCGAGGTTACTTCATAAGAGTCTGGAAGGCTGTACGGGAAAACAACGCATGGCATGCATGACTGGTATGGAGGACATCGGGAGCCTTTGCATTGAGGTACCCGAGGGGTGCAAAGGTGAGGATTCCTCGGTTTTGCACGCAAAGAGAAGGTTTGAGCGCAAAACACCGGGAATGCAGGCAATTGGGGAAGCAAAATTGTGTGCATCGAGGGGGACTGCGCGTAAAGGGCTTGGATTGAGCGTGAGGGTACTGGCCGATCCCTAAGGTATGAAAAAACCTAAAGAAAGGGTTGCGTTCAATTTGTAACGGATTGCGCGCAATTGGAGGGGATTGTGCGCAAGGGGAAAGGATTGAGTGCCATGGAAGAACTCGAAAGAGTTTGGTATATTCACTTAAGATGGTGGGATTGCGCGCAAAGGTGAACACTGGGGCACGGTTGTGCGAAAAGGTGGATTACCTGGAAGTTTTCTTGTGCACGCAGGAAGCTGAATTGCACGCACTATAGCTTGTCTGAATTCCTCAACCACGAATCGGTTGGGGTCTCCTTATATTTATAGGCATTCTCCGTCGTGGAAACAGGGCGGAGCACGAAATCTTCCCTGCCAGGACCCGTCGGCGCACAAGGCTCTCCGCACAGAACTGGGCGCGCAAAATTTCCCACCACACCTGTTCCTTTTCACGAATCCCGGGAGCCCTTCGTGGGCATAATATTTTTTTTCGCAAGTGCCCATTAATTTCGCGCACAACTTCCAGGTCCTCCTGACTGGTCCTCTGAGTCCGAATATGACTTTTCTTCGTCCGTTCGAAACTTCCTCTAGGAGTTACGGACTTTTTCAGCATCTATAGAGATCAAATACCATGGTATATTCATATTTTACCTTATATACATCCATGATTGTTCTAATACTATTATTCCATGGACACTTTCATGATATGCTCATTGGTTAATATTTATGTCTTAATTGTGGTACATAATTCATTCCATGGGTACCCTTATGTTCATGTATGGTTGATTTTGTATGATTATTTGTGTGGAAACAATATTCATGAAAATTTTGAGATCAGTGCACTCAGCTAGCGCTACAAAGCATTAGGTAATGTTAAGTCTCTGTAGATGCAATGTGAAATGGGGTTGGTGGTTATCCTTGAACCTTACTAGAAGGGATAAAGGATTGGTGGTTATCCTTAACCCGTACTAAATAGGAAATGGGATTGGCAGTTTTCTGTGACCCGTATTAAAATGGGGAACGTTATTGGTGGTTAGACTTGACCCGTACTATAGACATGCTTTATGATTATACTACATTTATATGATTCCATATTTATATTATCCCATTCTTATATGAAATGTTTTTATAAGTTTCATTCATTAGATATTATTATGTAATGCTTCTTAACTCATGTTCTTAAGATGTATCCTTATGTTCATTCCCCTACATGGATTTTAAACTCATCCCTTTGCTCATTTGTTGCCCATGGTACCCTTTGCATATGTAAGGGCTTAAAGGATGTATGGAGATCTTTTTGTGGAGATTAAATAAAGAAGTTTGTTTTATCCCCATATTTTATGTTATTTGTAACTAGTCCACCATGACACTGGACATAACGATCCTTGGATTGTATTATGATGTATCATTATGATCAAAATACTGTACTGTTTTACGTAATAGTCATGGGTTGCTATAATACCTTTACTTGACACCTTTAATCTAGACATACTTGATGCATCACGCTAAACTATATGGTTGGGTCTTTATCAAATTACCATAAAAGATATGATGTTCCACATTAAGCGGCACCGAACTACATGGAACCTGATTCCTTCAACAAGAATATGTAGGAATCCCTTTTAAAGGTTCTACCCCAACATAAAAATGTTGTCATATCCCTTGATGATGATAAATTCTAAACTAACCCACGTCAACCAGATGATGGTTAATTCTATAGTGTGCTCCTGTGTGATTAAAAAATTAGTATTATCGTAACAATGGCCAGTGAATCTCTATTTAGTATATAACAGTATACCATTAATGGAGAACCTCAAATAAAAAAATATTTCCCCATTTATTAAGAACCTCGGATAAAAACATATGATTATGAATTCCATATATTCTAAAAATTGTTCCCCAACATTGGGATGACCTACATCATACTTGGGAATAAATAAAAAATACAAAAAACATGTCTTAAATCTACAATGAGTGTCATGGAGAAAGAAAATATTCCCCCCAAAAGGGTGTGGTGATCCCAAACTCCAACCCTCTTCATCAATGTCAGCTCTAATGAATAATTAGACCAAATTTTCGAATGAATACCTTCCTTTAGAAAATAGGCCCCTTTTGATAAATAACCCTTGGGTGTTTCTTCTATAGAAAGAAACAAAAAATGGTGAATTTGACTTGATGCATTATAAATAAAAAATAAATTAAATTATAATCTATTTTTTGAATCGTCTCCCATTTTATAGAAAGATTCAATGTATATGCAATCCTGAACAACCTGAATAATCATCATGCTTCTAATTTCCATTGATGGTACTCATGATGCCACTATGTTAGAATGAAAATCTTGGTTACGCTGACATTTTATCCAATTCCATCTCAACCATCCACTCTCTATCGATTATATCAGTATAAGAAGTGATCTCCAGTAAAAAAACCTATGAAAGAATATCCTGATGAAGTTCCAACTAAAATATTTGAGGATTATTAATATTTTTGAATACAATATTAGGTTTGAAATGAAATATTTTAGCATAATGATTCACATAATGTATCACGGTCTTCTAATATTTTTCTAGATTTAAAACCTCTATTTCATTGGAAAACAACATCATCTATAGATAGTACTACTCAGTGAAAATAACCTTTATTTCATTCCACAGTAAGCCTTCATGATTCTTTTTTATTACCATAGTGTCTCACCATCTCCTACATGGTCCTCCCTTCCCAATGGTTCCCCACTTTGCACTAATTTCATCAGGTGTTTCCACGAAACGAAACAATCACACCCAAACGATCTACCATAACTAGGCCTTTTATGGATCGTTTTGGACTTTGAATGGTATTGGTTGGTGAAGGAACTATTAAGAACAAATCCTGAGAATTTGCTTATTAGGATCCATATATGGATCCTAAATGAGTGTTAGAGGTGGTTCTTGTCCCACATCTTGGACAATGAACACAGTAACCACAACTAGATTCCGATCTAAAATAGGATTTACTCACTGTGGTTCAGAAGTATCCTTCTCCTAGATATGGTTTACATTTCTTCATATAGGAATGATGACACATAATATAATCATAAAATGAGAAGTCATCATATTCCTATCAAATAGTTTAACCACAGAGATTAATTCCGATAGATATACTAGAAAATATTGGCATCTCACAATATCCTAATCAATGTAGGGAAAAGGTTAGAATTTATTCTAAATACATCTTTATCTAACTACATAAAATTACATAAAGTTAATTATGTTGGTAGATGTTAGGACCTCAATCACAACTACCTTATAATTGTTGACAATTTTTCACAAATTCATACTAACTTCATTAAAAAAGATCATCCAAGAGTTCTGAGACAACTATTTCTCAAAAATTGTCAGCGTACCCTTGTAACCCGATAACCGAGCAGGTCCTGACACAATATAAAAGGTAATCATGATCCTAATAGGTTGACGACTATAACTTGGCATCATAAAGACTAAAATTTAGATGGTTTTTCCCCAAACAATAGGGTAGGAAAAGAAATGATATAGTATGAATATCGAAGGAAATCACAATTGAGATTAATGTACCAAAAGCCAAAAAGGCATTAAATCCCAATGTAATATATCCAAAGTACCTAAATAAGGAAAATAGACCAAGTCCTAACTCAGGAAAAAATCACCAATTATAGTGTTAAATAGATAGATCCACCTCCAAGAGATCCTTTAACCTAGCTCGAAACTAGAAGGGGATAATCTATAAACACCAGGAGGCACCATTACACTGTGAGATAGAGCCTAGTAGTATTTCACCCAATGATTCCAAAACATGAATCCAATATCAAATTAAACCTGATTGTGATTTCAATTTTTAATAAATAGATTTTTCAGTTTAAAATTATATTTAAATAAATCCTACGTTACAATTTAAAATATGTAAATACATTAGAAATTCATGCTTCACACAAAAAGTTTTGTCAATAAATATCCAAAGATATAATTTTCATATGAAAAAGGGATATTTACAAAATATTGGCCTTTTAAAAATGTATTAAATAAATATCATTATATTAAATAGAATATATAAATCACAAGGCATGTAAAACAATTTAGAATAATGGAATAAATTCCTTTAAAATACGTTCAACTGAGAAACATAATCAGGTGCCTAATAAGGTAAAAATTTCCAAGATATATGGACCACACATTAATTTTGAATGATATTATGGATATAATTGACATTGAACTCAGGGAAAAGAGGACTCATCGCCATCGACTATGGGTTGTGATATGATAATATGATGTTTTTTGACATTTAAAATTGTAATATGTCATCTACATAACACACTACATACCTAAGGCTTAGATATTCGAAAGTATGAAATAACAATGATATATTTACATTAAGACAACTAAAAATACAATTCCATTCCATTCTGAATTTTAAATAATCAAATTTTCACTTAAACCCAATAATTTTATTTTTATCATAAACTTTCCTTTTCACAAATATGAATCCCAAATGATTCCATAAAAATACCATTTCTATTCAATTTATCATAAATATGTATTTGATACCAATTCATTCAATTTCAAAAATGAATTTAAATTGTTAATTTAACAATTTAATTTACATATAAATTCCATTGATTCATAATAAATACCAAAATCACTGGAATTGTGGTGTTTTTGATATTTTCCATTTATTACATTTCACAATTTAAATTCTAAATCTTAAAAAAATTTCTACTTCCATAAACGCACCTCGATTCACTGGAATTTGGGTTTTTCCAATTTCATTCCCAAACCCCATTTCAAAAATCCAAATCCAATGGAATTGTGTTTTATAAAACAAAATTATTGAAATCCATTTTAATGAAAATCAATCAATTTCATTTAATTTCAAATATTAAAATTAAACAAACCATTTTTTGGTTAATATAAATTTGGCATCAACATTGAACCACCAACATTTTTTCTCACAGAGTCACAAAGCCCTCAACATACTAACCAACAAGATGGAAGGCATATAAGAACTAGGAACTAATCCATGAAATAAGATTCAACAACTAGGATTTCAGAATCATCAATGCTTAGATGATACATTGAAATCCATTGAAGGAAGATAGAAAGAGACACTGAGACATGGAGAACTCTTACATAGAAAGACACATCGTGATTGCAACAATGATCAATCAATAAATGAAAAGGACTATATGGGTGGAATTTTCCAAAAAAACTACTTGTTACGACTATAGGTTGGTTTCATTGAGATCTTTTGGATGAAAACAATGATAATTTTATTCGAGTTGGCAATTTAAAAACCACCCTCGGGAATTTAAATGATGTGTAACTGAATTACACATCGTGTAATTACAAATGCTCTTAATAAAAAAAATTCCCTTACCTTTTTGACAAAATTATATTTTATTTTCAGTTACGAATTTATCCAGTGTATAATGATATGAAATTGCTTGTAAATCCCCAGCAGATAGTAGAACATTTTTTTTATAAAATTTCCAACAAATCTTTTAATTCACCATTATAAGAATCCTCCCAAAACATTCTCAACTCTATACAGACAATGAAAAAATGACCTCAATAAATCATAAAATAGACCTGATAGAAAAGAAAAGGGATGTTACAATGGTGAATGAAGGTGTTAAAATTTTCCAAATTGGAAACTATTCTATAAAAAATCATTACCCAAAAAGATCTTGACCTCATAGTTAGTAGGGAAAAACCTAGTATTTCCATTTATGATGATCTGATGATTCTCTCATTTTTCATTTCCTTTTCCAGGTTAATCAATATTTACTTATCCAAACTCACCGATTATGTATTATGGAAAATAAATCACACCTGTAGAAAAAAAATATTAAACATTGTTTGATTGAACTGTGATAATCCACAGATTCTGGATCTGTAACAGGTCATTCACAAGAATCTACTAATCACATTAATTGATGTCGGTTTTATTCTAGGTCCCTTCGATGTTATATTTCTCTCCCCATACAAGGATTATGATTGGATCACTACCGACCATGGGTTACTCCATTCACTCCACTATTTTACTTGCCACTTCAGATAAGTTTACAACATTGAAATCACTCACCATATCACAAAAATCCCATTGTTGATATTGATGCACTGGATATCGATGTTTTTTCTTCGATCTATATTTTTTTCTCATTCATAGGATTTTCATTTACATCAACATAATTAGCTTTATCTTCTCTCTATGAGTCATCACACAAAATCCTTTTCCTCCATTGGAAGGATATTCAGGAGTGTGGATGATTAGTTCTTATTCCTTCTCTATTTTCCAACCCCCCATATATCCTTTATTTTCATTATTGTAAAACTACAATGTATTATTTTTCTTTTATTTCTAACAGAAATATAGAATGACACATTTCCTCCTTCTAGTTAAAATATAGAATAATTCATCCTCCTCTTAATAAATCAGATATGGTGACTTTTTTCACCTTACTACACTATAGTAATATTATTCTAATTCTTACACTTCTCATATCCCAAGAAGATATGTGTTGAAAAAAATATTTTTCTATTTAAAAAATATCATTTGTGAGAAACTGTTTATATCACTATCCTTAGTCTCAAAATTCCATTTGTCAACCTACATATCCTTCCAAGATTCTTATTCTTCTTCTTCTAAGAAGATATCTCTTGTATTTTTAAATATAACACTATGATGTGGGGTTTCTGTGATAATTCATCCACAACTGGTTGAGATGCATCCTTGAACATAAATTAATTCATCTCATTTCAATCATTTACAAAAATTTATAAATTTTTATGTAACAACCCCAACACCAATCAATATAGATCCAGTAGTCAATGAATTATATTACAAAAATATAAATCATATTTTATGAAAAAGTATCAAAAAGTTAAATAGTATTTAGAGACTAGATATATACATTATTTCCGTATTTTCTTGGAAACCTAAATAATATATATTTTTTAAATATCTCATAATCCTATTTGATTTCATTCATAGATCCCTTCTAATATCCCTATTGATATAAAACAAAATTAAAGGTGAGCTCAGATTCCAAGTAATTATTGCATACTGTGGAATCTATCATGGTTAAAAAAGGCTAACAAATTATAACATAGTTAATAAAAAATTAAATTTATATATAATAAAAACATGAGAATTAAATATATCCATATATAACATGTAAATATAAATAATCACATGTATTAAAATAACGCAATTCAATGTAACAAAATTCACAGTGTCTAACAAATTTATATTATGGGGAAGGCTGTATGCAAAGACATCAGACTTTATTTCAAGGATACAACCAAGGGATCATACATTACATTGTGGATACATATAAGAGATCATTTATAATTGTGTATTAATACATTGTCTCTTGATATGAACTGTCATGTCAAAGGGAAATATAAATTTGGGCCCCACTCATCTCTTTATTAAGTCCAATAAGTTCACCATTTGAATGATATGAGTAAAAATTAAAGGTATATTCAATTATCCGTATTCATCCAAAAATATAAAAATTTGAATGATAACATATGAAATGACCATACATTCCCCAATCCATAAATTGAATAACATGATTTTTACCCTTCACAAGAATTAAGGTGGATGGTTAAAAAATACATATCATATTGATCCGTTTGGAACCTCATACATAATCATGGATTAGTAATCAATATTTTTCCTTATTGATATATTTGTTATTTAGATAATCAATATATCCCATTTTAATGTAATAAGTGAATATCCATCATAGGAATATTCATGATGTATTGGAATGTACCCTTATGGAATGAATTAATATAATGTAGTACTGTAGATTACATTGAAGCTAATAGGCTATTCATAAAACAGTTTTAATTGTTTATATTATTTATAATAAATGATTTTATTTCCTCAAATTATGTAAAATATGTTTATTTATAAAATATTAGGGATTAGATTATTCATTTTTTTAAATTTGTTGAAAATTCCAGTTTTACCATTTAATATTTATTTTAGTATTTTAATAATAAATAGTGTTATATTCATTATTTGAATACTAAATTATATTATTGGATTAATTAATTCATCTCAAACAAGTTTCATTAATATTATCAGACCTAGATCTATCATTTTTGGAGTTAATGGAACATTAATTTAAATATAGAATGGACTCATCATATTTGGAACCACTTCACCTTTTGGGACATAAATTATACATATGGTATTGGATCAAGCTCAAATATCATGAAACAATAGGCTATATAATTATAAAAAATAAGTGTTCTCTAAGTACATCTTGTAGATGTGTTTTGGAGGTCACATGTATCTGATATTTTTGTTAAAATATTTAGCCAAATTTCACATTCGCACTTTAAATGTCTTAAAACCCTAGCCTCCCATAGACAGGATAATTTTTTTCTAATAATATGGAGTGCTTTATACATGAATTTGAATATTGAAGTTATAGTTTATGTGGTTCCAATAAATTTACACAATCAAATCAAGATGAATATATCTTGTAGCAAGGATTACTTCATCGAATCCTTCTTCTTCTTCACATTTTAGTGTTTTTGTTTTTCAAATAAAAATATTAGTTTCTATAATATTTATTCAATTTTATTAAATTTTATTATTTTTTCATTAAATTATTGGTAGAAACATGATTTGGTTCAACCCTATTAAAATTATCTTGATTGAATATTGTTTATTTGATGACTAAACCACCCATGAAAGGGTGGGTTTTCTTATTATTCCAACTACCGCTAATGTTATTCATTTTTTAAAATAACAGAGATACGATAAAACACATAATATGATACATTGACTGATTTTTTAACATAATATAAACTATGAAATTAATTTAATAACTATCAAAAAACACATCAGGTTGTGTAATTGGTGAATTGTGAGAGAGAGGTCTTAATTGGTAAAACAAAACCACACAGGATCAATTTTTAGAGTTAAAATATAATCCACATTCTCAATTAGTACTCGCATATAGTATTAATGTATGACCTAATTCATCCCTAACGATAATCTAGGCTTGGTATGACTTCAATGTTGGGTGCTATGAATACGTGTTCTGAACCTAGCCTTGGGTTTAAATCATTTATTATTATTTTTTGAGTTAAATTTTCACAGGGTTAGGGGGTTAATGCCATCGAGAATCCCATTTATGTGTGTTTTAAATTTAAATTTAATGATAATTAATTATGTGAAGAGTTATATTTATATTTACTATGTATTATAATTTTTTTCTAAAAAACAACTTCTTGTTTATACTTTGTAATTAAATTAAAATAATGAAATATTTATCCAAAATACATATTGTAGTTTAATAACAATTATGTCACCCATGAATTTAATAAGGATGTTTATTTATATTATATTTTTCATTTAAATTCCTTTATGATTTTTTATTATTTATTTACTCATTAGAGAGATGACCTTGATTAGCCACTCAATTTCACCAATGTACCAAAAAACCTCACATAATTTGGGAGTTCCCACAAAAACACCATTCAAATTGGATCCATTACATGGGGGGATAATATCTTATCAGTATAATTAGAGTCATTTTTTCTATTATTTTATCCTTTTTTCTCTTTATTCTTCTTTATTCTTTCCAATTTCTCATTTTGTGGTTTTTTCCTACATCTCTTTTATTCTATTTTGGGACATCATTAGAATCTTATTCTCATGATTATATAGTATATTCTTATTAACTTATAGAATTTATCTAATTCATGACCCAATATCATCCCAATGGTCTCTTTAATCTTGACCATGAGATTTAATGTAGCATTAGGGATCTAATTAGACAATATTGTTCAATAAGAAGTGTCAAAATTTACATAAATGGGGAATTCCACCTTTATAGTAATTTTTTAATAGGAAGCGCATATGAAATATAAATAAAACCATTTCCAATGGTTGGAAATAATAATAGTGAACATGATATAACCTTATGATATTTGAATGCACCTAATATTAATTATCAACCTACATGCATTGAAAATTCATCTCTCGAATCAGACATCAATAAAAAATCAAGGTTATTTTTCGTTCTTCCGAAATTTCATGGCTTATCCAATGTGTGTCCAAAAAATTACAATAAAGATTTAAATTTTATATGCTCAAATAATGAAACCATTAAATGTATTTTATGATCAAATAATACAATTTGAATTCCCATTTTCACAAGATGGAACTTTGAATGATTAAATGTATTACATACAACCTAAATTTGTAACAGGTTCGATCAATTTGAAACAACTTTTCCATAAGACAATTTTTTTCTAGCATTAAGGACCACATCCAATGGAATGGATATATTATTGATCAGGAATTCACAAGGATATTCAATGTATGAGTACTGGTAGTAATTCAATAAGTTTAGTTCATGTTTCCCTTGTCACCAAATTAGTTAGAAACTCCGAACACAATAAATTTATGAAGGCCTCAAACCAATATCGAGGAGCATGGTGGATACCATAGCGTGGGGGGCATTGGATGACAAAAAACTAGCACCTAAATATTCTTTAATCAATAATATGACACAAACATCCAGGAAATTTAGTGATAGAGATATACATCCTATTATAGGTGTGCATTAGTTAGGTCCATTTTATATTAATTTTTTAAATTGAAACTATGTTGTATGAATTGACCACTATAGTGAGATATAATGATTTATCTCAAAACACATGTCAACCCACTCCTACAAGGATGTGTATCATTTTAACTAAACTAGAATTCCCTATTTAATATTTACACCAATTAAAAGAGATAGAGGATATTGCAAATATATTCCTTAGGAGACCATATCAGCCACAAAAACGACCACATCCCAAGAAAAAGAATGATTTTATTTCACCAACATAAAACCACGTGTGGAACTATCACCTAGACATGGGGATTGGATAAAAACAATAACTAAGACCCATTTTAATGAATCTTCTACCATCCTCCACCTTATGAATTGGGTTTTTAATTACCCCAATGGAGGTTTGATTCCCATGCATCAAAATGTAAACAACAATGATCTGATTTACAACCAAATGTAGTTTCTAATACTGATCATATTTTCAAAACAATTGTTAATAATTGAAATATAGAGATGAAAAGTCAAGGTTTATAGTTAAGTAAGTTAATGAAACAAAGGATACAAATTTTTGTTTCCTTTCATGAACTTGTTGGTAGGAACTCCAACAATATTCCTCAACATCCTTGTACAAATCACAAGTGTAATGTCAGATCCATCACATTAAGAATTGTGAGGTAGAAAACTAAAACATCATCACCTATCATTCCACCAAGATTCACCACATCTTTGGAGATGCCCCACTCAAGTCAAAATAATGAACAGTCCAAGGAAAAAGAAAAAGGAAAGAAAATGATTGATGATGTTCCACATTTAAAAGATTCATTTCAAAATAGATCTATAAATACCATGAATATAGCTGAAGAGGTGATATAAAAAATATTTTTTGGATACATTCAAGCGTAATGAGATTATAATTCCCCTTATTGATGAAATAAAGAAAACTACGTGGTATACCATGTTTTTGAAAGAACTATGTATATTTAGAAGAGGGATAATGGAAAATGAATAGGAAAAACAAGGAATTGATATATATACACTAATAACACCAACCATGGAAATGTCGACAATATTTAAGGACCCTGGTATATTAACAATTCCATGCACCATTGAGGAGTTTCATTTCTCTAATAATTTATGTTATATGGGTAAATCTATTAATGTCATTCTTAATTCTATATTCACATCCTTGCAGATTGGATATCTGAAGCCAATGACGGTGGTGGTGCCATTTGAAAATAGAGCCATATGATATACAATTATAGTTAGCAAGGATTTCCTTGTATGAGAAAGAGATATGAACATTCAATCATATTTCTATGTGTTTAATATGGTGGATGATCAGGTAAGTTTCCATTCCCCCATTATTCATATTACTCCCTTCCTCAATCTGTCATGAAAATAATAAATGTTTGTAAGGGTACACATGCTCTAGTGTTTGGAGATGAGATCATATGAAATATTAGTTTAGAATCAACGAATTACCCCAAAAAACACTACCAAAAATTACTAATTAACAATGTTTTTTTTAAATTATAGATTTTATAAAATGTCTCTAATTCGTTTAGCTAAATTTTTAAAAAAATGTCTTTAAATAGGGTTTCACTAATTTTGAAATTTTTATAAATGTATCTGTTTAGGGAGACCACATTTATCAGAATTTTCTATAAATGATGGTAAATAAACCTTTCAAATTTAGTAATGTTTATAAATCTCATAATTAATAAACACCACATTTAATTACATTTTTTATAAATTTTTTTAAATGAATCCTTATAATACGATGTTTTTAAAAATTATCAGTAGTTTTTTTGAAATATTTAGTAATTTTAAATTGAGAGGGATATATATAAATATCTAAACTTAATAATTTTTATAAATACATTTTTTTATTTACTATTATTTTATTGAGATTGAATTTTATTTGTATTTTTTTTTCATTAGGAAAATTATTTTAAAAATTTCTAATTACAATATAAATATTTTATAATATATAGGTTTTTGATTTATATAATATATATAAATATATTTATATATATTTGGGTTTATGTTATATATATATAAATGTTTAAATTTTATGTTTATATAAATATTAATATATTTATATTTATATTATAGATATATATGTTTATATTTTATGTTTACAAACATGTTTATAGTATATATATATATATATATATATATATGTGTGTTTGTTTATATATATGTGTGTGTGTGTGTTTATATATATGTGGTTATATTATATATATTATAAATTTATATATATATCTATATAAGATTATATATATCTATGTGTGTCTGTGTAAATGATTATGTGTACAAGTACATATATATATTCATGTTTTTTTTCTTAATATATATATATATATATGTGTGTGTGTGTGTGTGTGTGTGTTTATATTAATGTTTCAATGATTATATAGTTATATTTATCTAAATATATATTCTCAATTATTCTAGGAAATGGGTTATATAAATATATAAACTTTTAGTCATGTTCACTGAAAATGTCAATATTTTATCAACATTACCAAAAAGAATCACTATATTAGTGAAGTTTGCATAATAAAGTGGATAAATTAATGAATTTTTTAACAAATGACTCTTATTCAGTGAAGCTTATTTAAAAACAAGGCAAAATTGAGGAAATTTACAATAAAAATATCATAATTAGCAATGTTTTTATGAAATGTTTCTAATTTAGCAATTTTTTTTCAAGTGACGTCACTAATTAGGAATCATTTTAAGGAACAATTTCCCTTTTTTCCATTCTTCAATAAAAGTTCATTACATTAGCAATGTTTCTTTAAAAATGCATAAATTAGCAATTTTTAGTAGAAATTATAACAAAACTATATCTATTTACTAAAAAAATGGCTACATTAGATACATTTATTGCAAATGTCACTAAATTAGTGATAATTTTTTATGAAATTTTTTTAAATTATGAACATATTTTCTGAAACATTGTAATATTTGTGAACAATCCTTAAAAACAAGGGTAAATTAATTATATTTCTTAAAAAAATTTCTAAATTAGATACGTTTCCTAAAAAAGTTTCTCAATTAATGAAATTTACATTAATGCATGGATGAATTATCTAAATTTCTTAAAATAATCTCTAAATTAGGGAACTTTTTTGAGAAACATAACAAAATTTAAATTTAGTGAGGTTTTTTTAGAAATTTCACTAAATAAATGTTGCCAATTTAAATTTTTGTTGTGAGAGGAACATTATGATTTCTTCATCTCCCATTTTGACCAATCATACAAGGACTCTCGAAATCATTTTCAATTATTTCCAAGTGGGGATCATTCCATGCTTATAAGGATCTTGAGTCCTGGTTCTATATTCATGTTTCAAAATACATTCTAATATATTTATCATGATCGATCCGAACTCATTTCTAATCCTTTTTAATATTCTTTTTCAGATTTGGAGCATGTAATCATTTATTATGAAATATTTTTTTTATATTTATTTTATGCATTATTAACTAATATTGATAATGTACATTCAGACCTCAATATTACTTTTTCACATATTTTAGATGCCACATCATTTCCATAAATATTGAAACCAACCAAACTGTAACTCTAACCATTTCCAAAGAACATAAAATATCCATACCTATTGAATGGTGTAAAATCACATACAATAATTTCTAATAATATCATATAAAAAAAGATTTGAAATATATTTATAATGACCCTGAAATTTCAAAGAAAATTTTTTCATAAATTATTTGTATTTTTTACGAGTCTTTAGTTTCTAACGACGCACGATTCCGAGGACCGGAGTGCCCTGAATGATCCGTCAGAATTTTTTTAACCTTAAATTAATGCACGTATGGAGTTTTCAGGAAATAGTTGAATAACTCATAAACGGTTAATCAGATCTGAAATACGGGGCCACCGTTACTCTAAGGATATTAGGTTTAACCTAGGCGTGACTTATGTTTAGTCGGCGCGAACCTCCTGTGAGAAAACCCAAAAATGGCATAACTGTAAATAAAATAATTAAATAAAGTTATTATATTTTTTAATGCTTATAACTCACAAATGGTAACTTGGATTAAAAAAATGAGACCACCACTCAACTCATGAGGGTAATATTTCTTTAAGAAGAGACTAACTTGGGTCGGTGAGGGCCACTAGAGAAAGTTAGTTTTTGGCCGCAAATAATATAATTAAATGCAGATTATTTTATTTTAAAATTTATAACTTTTAAACGGTAACTCAGATTGGAAATCCGAGGGTACGGTTGGGTTCCTTGGGCCTTGTTTCACCTAGTCAGAGCTTAACCTCGAAATCAGTGGTTCTAGGGTGGCTATTATGAATTTTCCAAACATTTTTTTGGTACGTTCAGTAAACGTACGTTTGGGATTTTATATTTTTTGAACCGATGCACGGAATTGAAATCTGAGGGCACCGATGAACTCGAAACACAGATTTTTTTAAAGGGGACCTTTACTACAATTGTGTATTGTTGTATGTGGTAGTTAAAAGCTGTGGATACATTAAAAAATAAATAAAATTGTTGTCTTACATTTTTATTTTATGTGGAAGTTATTTCCACCAAATGGACGATTGAGTTCAGGCTCACACCCCACCTAACATCCCATGAGAGAAAATAACTAAGGGTGGTGGGACCCTCATGAGACCCTAACTTATCACTCCCCTCAACTCCTTTGAATTCCCCATTTAACTCCCCTTATAGTTATTATGACAATTCCCCCACATTTATTTGGATGGAGCCTCTCCACATTCCACCATCTTTATTAATGTGCTAACCTTATCAATTTAATTAAGTGAGCACCCATAATTAACTTATTCCTTTGAATTAATTTGAAATGGCATGGAATATATATTAAAAATTGAGTAAGCCTTAATATAGTTTTGGTATGGAAAATATTGTGGTGGAACCTTGTGTGGATTAAAAGTGAGCTTCAACCTTCCATGAAGAACGACGTCTTCTTCGACAATGAACGCTGACTCCACTAAAGAATGATGACGTGTCTTCTTTCATATTTCTCCATGAAAAGAGTGGAGACGCCACATTCCCTTCAGATGCATTCTGATGTCAATGGAATCAACATCGTTCTTTCGCGACGCCCGAATACCGGGAAGTTTGTCTTCCATGGCTCGACGACATGAGACGTCATTTTCGAGGTACGAGGATTGATATAATTTTAAGTGAATGAAATTATATTCCGTCCATGGTAAATTCTTGTATTGTAATCGGCCAAATGATATCACTTAACCTGAAGGGCGTGGGCGAACGAACACTGCCCGATAACCCTCAGTTGTTTCTAGATTGTTAATTCGCAATGGGAGGCGGTGGCGAATGGAGGCAGCAATGATCGAAGGCAGTGATTGCGTTCCGGCCGCGTGTGGATGAACCGCAACCCAATAACTCAGGTCGCATGGCCAAAGAAGAACTAACCGGCCATAGTCGGCCGGGCTGGTGGAACCGCGACGCCCCACGGCGCTGAGCAGCGGAGAACTGTGGCCCGCACAGGGCGGGCCGCTCCATCGGAAGAACCGGCCGGCTCGACGGCCAGCTGGGTGGAAGGAGCCGTGGCGCTCATATGCGGCGCAGAGGAGGGATCACGGCCGTAAACCGCTGGCCGCTCGCACAGGGAAGACTGAACGGCTTTAGCGCCAGAAAGGAGGGCGGCGCCGCCGGTTCGCAAAGCCAGACCCCCTCCCCCCCCACCCCCCGCAACGACCGGCCACAGGATGTGCCGGTATGGCCGGGCCGCTTCCCACTGGCTGGGCCAAGCCGTACCGGGCCACGCATCATCATCGCTGGCTAACTCCATAGATAGGTCGGACCCGCCGAGCCAGGACGGGACGACCCGCCAACCCACCGGGCTTGACGGGCCGGGCCCATTTCACTTAAATGTTAATAACATCACGTCCGTACGTCCAATCGACACGCCGTATATGGCACTGGGGCCCTTACAATGAGTTTGTCCTTTTGAGATACTCTATGTGAGTTTTGGATGAATTTGGAAGATAGAAAGGTTTGGAACGAGTGTATTTCCAACTGGGCCCCTGAAACGAAAATGTTAATAACTCTCAGATCGGGCGTCCGATTGACGAGAAGTTTGTCGCGTTTGGTTTATTTTGAGGAGACAGAACATCAAGATACATAAACATTGGACTTTGAGATAGTTAATTTAACGAACCCTTTCCTCGAGGATCAGACCCTCCCGTAATCCTACGTGCTTTGAGCAGAAACCCTAGAGCTGGTTGCGACAGCGATGACAACTGTACTGGAATCCTCTATGGGTTAGGCAGTGATGAAAACTGTACTGGAATCCTCCATCTGTGCGATAGTGACGACAATTGTACTGTAATCCTCTATGGGTTCATGTAACACCCTGAGATTTTATGAAAAATATTCTTTTAATTTCAGTGATGTCTTGTATTGTAAGCTACAACAAGATTGCCTTGCGCTACACGCAACACCGTATAGTCTTGCAGTATACACAACACTATTCTTGGATCATGTTACACAAAATTTTGATAGTAGTTATTCTACGAATCATTGAGTATATATATACACACACATTCAATGTATAAGTGAAATATGGTTGGATTCTGTTATATGAATAAATGGAGGAGTCATTCACAACACACAACCCTGACTTGGATTGCATTACACGCAATCACGACCTTCCTCGATATCGTGTGTTGTATGCAATACCAGGTTTCATTGAACAATGATACATTGTTATAATATTATTATGTACTAGATGTTATGAATATTATTAACTAAATTTTGAATTTTATAAAATTATTATTCAAATTACAAATTATCTAGAATATGGTATGAGAACAAAATATATTTTTCTTGTAACATATGTATTTTTAAAAAATTGCAGTTTTCCCGCCTTTTGATGACGCAACCAACTTAATTCTTGTTTTTGACATGTCTATAAGTTCAATTTCACAAAATAAAATCCTTCTTTGGAATAATGATATAAAAATTTACTTTGGATAAATTTTTCATATTATTCTGATAACTTTCATATTTTAATGAATAGTAAAAACGCGCTATATTTTAATTAAAAACAACTCTTTTCATCCCAATAATTTATATGGTTAGATTGTATTTTTAATTGGTTTTAAAGTTTAATTAGAATATATTTTTACCATTTAATCCAATTTTTTTCATTGGAATTAATTTCACTTTGAAATTGGATATAAAAAAGTATCAATCTTTTGATTGTTTTTGTTTCTTTAATACACGCTATTTGTTTTGATAATGGAAATTAAATCTAAAATTAATTAATTCCACTTATATGTCATGAATTTGGAAAAATAGACATCAATTTTGAATTCGGAATATCAAATAATGCTTAGGCTGAATTTTTGGTAGTTTTCTGAAAAACATCAATTTTTGATGAATAGTGAAACCACTTAGTGGTAGTTAAAAACTGACTTTTTTTAATTTAAATTAAATTTTACCACTTCTATGAATTGAATTTCAAAAATCCTAGAGACACGGTTAATATAAAGGACTAAAATGTTGTTCAATGAGATGAAAATAATTTTTGGTGAATAGCACCTTTTTACTTTTATTTACCATGGTTAAAAGTAAATAGGATAATTAAGGGTAAAAATGATATTATTATTACCATAACACATGTCCTAATTCTATTGGATAAGTTTAATTAAACTGAAAAAACATTAGGAATAAAATATGATCATTTAGGCCCACTTGGATTAGATTAGGACATTTAATATTAATTTATTTAATGAAGGGTTAAAATAGTTAAAATCAATGTTTAATAAGTAAATCATTTTTAATATATGGTTATACATAAGATAAATTAGACTATAAATATTCATTAGAAGTATAAAAATATTTCCTACATAATGGTATTTTATTTATAATTTTTATACATTATATAATTTAATTTATTTATGACATAAAGATGGTGCAATAATTATATTATTAATGAAATATTGACATAATTGATGTTATAAATACCCAAATAAATGTAATTTGAGACTTTTTATGAATTACACTAATTTTTATAGGTTTATATGACAAGTTATTAGTTATTTAATTACCTTTTTTAGAACTAATAAATCTGTTATGATTTTCACAAAAATCAATTACCAAATAGTGTCAAAATTGACATAAAATAGTTTTTAAAACTAATATTATATTATTAATTTTTATTTTATTCCTAAAAATTTAAGGTTCATCCAAATGACTTAGATAAGGTTATATATATTAATAATAAAAAACGTGGGGTTCGATTGGCTTATTATAGTAAGTTTATTAACCTTATAGTGTAAGAAAACAAGAAGACACAGTAAAAGTAAAATTATTTAACTTAAGATTAAATCTAAATGATAAGGTTACAATAGAAACCTAAACATGTCTAAATTCTATTGTATGAGAGGATTTCGACCCATCCCCACCCTAGCTTCTAAATAAATCAATTTGGAGCTATTAAAAACCGAATATGACTTTATAATAAAATAATATGTTTTGTTTTTCCAAAGGTGCCCCTCTCCTCTCTTATAAAAGGGCACCTCCTCCCTCTCTTTATCACACAACTTTCAGCCTTCATGCTCGGCCAAACCCTTAAAAATTCTCTTCTACACTACACTAGAAACATCCTAGAGTTCCTGGTATTCTTCAAAGACCAACTTTAGTTCCCTAAGAGGAGGTCTCAAAGAGGCGCATCAAAGAAGAGGTAATGTCCGGTACCGATTCTTTCAACTTTATTTCTTCTTCCACTTATCCTTCATTAGTTATTTCATTATGAAGTAATAACATAAGTATCACTCATATACTGATATGTTAATATAATTATGAAACATCCATATTTCACCATCTATCCATCCTACGGAAAACGAAATCACCCCGTGTGCGTACGTACGGAATATCGTCTACACGACGTGGTGAAATATGTTGTTCCATCACCACCTTACATGAATGGGTATAATGGTGTAAATAAATAACTATATATGGTTATTTTAAAGTGATATTGATTATTTATTATTATACATTCACTTTAATACAATTACATGATCATGGGAACAATATCATCGCTCGTGCATACATACGGACTATAGTCTCCACGAACGCGATGAGATTAATTTTCCATGATTAACCATTCAAGAATGATTATAAAGTATATATAATGAATAATAATTAAATATATGAAATAATAATTCTACTGGATTTATTTATATATATATATGTATGTCATCTATTTAATATCATTCAATTCAATAAGGAAATGAAACCAGCGTTCATGCATACGTACGACCTACTATCTCCTTGAACGGTGTATTTCCTTCCTTTTTATAGATATATAATATATATGTATTTGATGAATATATATTATATATAAATCATGTTTTTCACTTTTTAATTATGTAAATCAGGATATAAGTTATAATATCAAAAATGACAAGTAGAAACACAAATGATAAATGAAATGATTTTACCCAAAACACTGCTTTAACATGGAATTTACAAAATAACGGGTAATATAAAATCATAAGTGAAACATATATGATATAATAACAACTAATATGATTATTTAATAAGTCATTGACACTATTTAAATCATTATACATGAGGTTCGGATCCATACGAAGCATATCAGACCTAAGGTAAGGGATAATTTTGCAAATCTCATTTTTATCCGAGATTTCTTATTCATAAGTATTTACTGGGGTTATTGAAATCGTCCATGTCCATGTTTTATAAAAGTGTTTTCATGTATGTTTAAAGTCCTTTTTACCCATTTTTATTTTTACCCAATGTTATGGAAGGAATATTTATTTTATTTACCCTACAAGGTACTTTTTGACTTTTCCGATAAAAGTACGAGAAGAATGTTTTTTTAACGTATACGACATGAAAGGATTTTTACAGTTTTATAAATACTTATATTCATGAATCTTCATCCAAAAGATTTCATGACTATTTTCAACAAAATCTTTTTCTTTTAAAATTGCATGACATTTTGTGAAAAGAAAATTATTTTTAAGAAAAAAAGATATTTTCCTGAAGAATTCATTTCAAGTGGTTTATCAAAACAATTTTTAATCTATGATGACAGTATTTCATATGTGTATGTTTCAAGTATATTTTCACTATGATTTTCATTGTTTCAATTTTCTTATTATGAAATTATATCCATTTCTTTTATATGTATTATGTGTTGATGAGATGATGTTTATGAAACCCATTTTATTTATTGGGTTTTTATGAATGATGTATGTTTATTTTGTGGCACAAGTAAGAATGATTTCAATATAAGATGTGGGAACTATATCTCCCTCCAATGCATTGGGTAATGATTTATATCTCATGATATAGAATGGCTGGAATGGTATGTTAGTCTGGTTCAGTATTATAGGACTGGAACGAGGAGTGAACTCGATTCAGAAAGGGACTTTGTCCACTATGATGGTCTTGGAAGAAATGCCTTGGCTACTATGGAAATAATTACATATGCCTAATGGATGCCACAATTACATGTTTTATTCCCATGCTATTTTATCATGATTTATGTTCCATTATGATCTATACCTTATGTACTTCCATGTTTTATGTCGTTGCAAAAGATTTTTATGTTTCAACATTATGTTCTTGTTTTTAAGATCAAATGTATATTGTATAGTTTATTTTATCCATGCTTACCCTTTATGACCATTTTAGCTCATCCTTTTTTGGTTTTATTTTACCCTAGGATTAAAAGAAAGGTTTTAGGTAAGGAATCAAAAATTGGAAGATCATTATGGGAGATGTTGAAGATCTTTCACCACGATTAGAAGATTATATTCTGAGTTTCCAAAGACACTAAACTATTACGGTCCTTGTGTGTCTATTTTTGTTATGTATTAATTATTCCGAAAACATAATGTAATGTCCTTGTACGCCAAGCTTTGGGTCTCTACAGTTGGTATCAGAGGAATGGTTTAGTCAACCTTTGGAAACTAGGATGCGAAAACTATAGTGAGATCCCTAGAGATATTTCTATGGAATGTCTAGTAATGTCCCTAAGGTTAAGTATAAGTATATGCTATAGTCCTAGACTTACGGTAACGATATTAGAATTAATCCTAAGATGTTAGATATCAAAGGTACCCCCTTTAATTATGTTATTTTCCTTGTATGGTTTTTTCCTCTCACAAAATTATTTTTGTGTTTTAGTCAATGGAGGGAACCAGAAGTAATTCGGTTAACATTGAATCCAATGGAAAAATTGGTGACTATGAGCAACAAAATTGTGTAATTCCTAGAGTGAAAGATATTGTGATTATTCCGAATCAGTCATCGCGATATAAGATTAACAAGGTGAAATTTAGTGGTATGCCTAATTCATTAAATAAGAGGAAGATAGACTTTTATGTATGTTCGCATGTTGAGGAGCATAAAAAAGGAAGATTGGGATTTCTAAATAATGGAAGAGGAACCTTGAGGAATAACTCAAATGGAGGGACAAATGTTATCTGTGTGGAGAAAATGGTCATAGAGTGACAGACTGTTATGGAGTTCAATGTCTTATTTGTGGTGAAAATGGGCATTACCCAACTCAATGCCCTGACCTAAAAAGTTACCTCTAAATCAAGGACAGACTTATTCCAGTATAATCATTGAAGATGATGGATTGAAGTGTTTATGTATTTGTATTCATGAATTATGTTGTTGAGGTACTTTTATGGTGTATTAGAATATTTTTGTATTAGTCTAGTGTGGTTTTTAATAATTTTATGGTACCAGTAACCATGAAAAGTGACTTAAATATTTTGGAAAGCAGATGATATGCACATAATGAAGGGATAATGAGAAAATGAAATGTTTTCCAGTATTCATGAGCTCATGATTGATATAAGAACTAAGTGATATCATGGTTTGAGTATATATAATTTTTAGGATTTTGGTATGTGGAAATTGTTAACTTTTTACTGCATACATGTTTTCACTAAGGTTCAATGGGTATTCATTTTTTTCAAGAGAATACATGATTAAGGCCTTAGAATGTTTGGAATGTGACCAAAATGAAATATCTTAGGATATATGGGGATCAACGATGGTATTAACATGCTTGTTATATGAAATCTCTGGTAATCATATTCACTATAATATGAGAGTGGACTGCAGTATTATGGATAAGACTAAAGATTAGAATGGATTATGTTGGACACAAGTTAGTATTGTTTAAGGATAGATATTTTTTACATATTATTGATGGGATGATATAGTAATTTAGTTTTAGAAAAATGAAAACCTGCAGGACAGGCGACAACCCATCGCGTCGGACAAGGCTGTGGGAATCGAACCCACAACCGAAGTGTGACTGGCCTTTATCACCTACCACTGGCCTACAGGAAGTCCCTATTTAGTAGAAACTAGTTTTATTATATTAAGCGATATGATATATGAAGTATAAGTCCATTTTAGGAACCATATATGATTAATCTCACTATAGATGGACTTATGTAATTTTTATAACTTTTATAACCTTTTGTTTGAGACAGATGGAATGACCCATCATTCAATTACATGATCTGCTAACACTTTAGGAATGACAAATTCAACTTCATTTCTTTAAGAGATGAAGTGGAAATTGTCCAATGAATGACCAATGGTGAGACTATACCAAAATCACGATAGTATTTATTATAATTCCAATATCATAAACTATAGGGAAATCATATTGAAAACAAAAATGGTGTCCTAATGCCCCTATATCTGATGAATCAGATGATACCTTAGATCATCACAAATCTATGGCCTTGTGATTGATGGCTTTTTCATAGTCATGTTCTCTACCACACTCCATTAGAACATGATGGTTAGATTTTTATTCCATATCCATATTTTCACCAATGTTCTTCTATATGGAAACCAAGTGATGAGTTTATTTGGGTAATCATTTCATTTCATACTTTAGTTTTTAAAATTAAGTTTTAGTATTCCTTTTTATGATGTGGGTTTCTATAAATAGTTAACGATTTATAACCCCGACGAATTTCGAGGGTGAAATTCATTTTAAGGGGGGTAGAATGTAACACCCCTAGATTTTATGAAAAATATTCTTTTAATTTCATTGATGTCTTGTGTTGTAAGCTACAACAAGATTTCCTTGCGCTATACGCAACACCGTATGAGCTTGTAGTATACACAACACTATTCTTGGATCATGTTACACACAATTTTGATATTAGTTATTCTACGAAACATTGAGTGTATATATATATACACATTCAATGTATAAATGAAATATGGTTGGATTCTGTTATACGAAACAACGGAGGAGTCTTTCACAGCACGCAACCCAGACATGGCTTGCATTACACGCAATCACGACCTTCCTCGATAGCGTGTGTTGTACGCAATACTAGGTTTCACTAAACAACGAAATATTGATATAATATTATTATGTAGTAGACGTTATGAATAGTATTAACTACATTTTGAATTTTATAAAATTATTATTCATCTTACACATTTTCTAGAATATGGTATGAGAACAAAATAAATTTTTCATGTAAAATATGTATTTTTCAAAAATTGCAGTTTTCCCGCCTTTTTATGACGCACGCACCTTAAATCTTGTTTTTGACATGTATATAAGTTCAATTTGATAAAATAAAATTCTTCTTTGGAATTATGATATAAAAATTTGCTTTGGATAAAATTTTCCTATTCTTTTGTTAACTTTCATATTTTAATGAATAGTAAAAACACGCTATATTTTATTTAAAAACAACTTTTTTCATCGCAATAATTTATATGGATAGATTATATTTTTAATTGGGTTGAAATTGTAATTAGAATATATTTATACCTTTTAATGGAATTTTGTTCATTGGAATTATTTTAACTTTGAAATTGGATATAAACAAGTATCAATCTTCTGATTGTTTTTGTTTCTTAAAAACACGATATTTGATTTGATAACGGGAATTAACATTAAAATTAATTAATGGCACTTATATTTTTTGAATTTGGAAAAATAGACATCAATTTTGAATTTGGAATATCAAATAATGCTTAGGCTGAATTTTTGGTATTTTTCTGAAAAACTTCAATTTTTGATGAATAGTGAAACCACTTAGTGGTATTTAAAAAACTGACTTTTTTTAATTTAAATTAAATAGTACCACTTCTGTGAATTGAATTTCAAAAATCCGAGAGACACGATTAGTATGAAGGATTAAATTTGGTTCAATGAGATTAAAATAATTTTTGGTGAATGGTAACTTTTTACTTTTATTTTCCACATTGAAAAGTAAATAGGATAATTAAGGGTAAAAATGATATTATTATTACCCTAACACATATCATAATTCTATTGGATAAGTGTAATTCTACCAAAAACAACCTTATGAATAAAATATGAACATTTAGGCCCACATGGATTAGATTAGGACATTTAATAAAAATTTATTTAAAGAAGGTTTAAAATAGTTAAAATCAAAGTTTAATAAGTAAATAATTTTCAATATAGGGATATAAATAAGATAAATTCGACTATCATTATTCATTATAAAGATAAAAATAATTCCTACATAATGGTATTTTATTTATAATTTCTATACATTAAATAATTTAATTTATTTATGACACAAAGATGATACAATAATTATCTTATTAATGGAATATTGACATAATTGATGTTATAAATTCAAAAATAAATGTAATTTTAGTCTTTTTATGAATTAAAATAATTTAATAGGTTAATATGACATGTTAGTATTGATTTAAATAACGTTTTTAGAACTAATAATTCTGTTATGATTTTCATAAAAATCAATTCACAAATAGTGTCAAAATTGACATAAAATAGTTTATAAAACAAATATTATATTGTTAATTGTTATTTTATTACTAAAAATATAAGGATCGGAAAAAATGTATTAGATAAGGTTTTATATATTAGTAATAAACAACTTGGGGTTCGTTTGGCTTATTATTGTATGTTTATTAACCTTATAGTGTAAGAAAACAAGAAGACACGGTAAAAGTATAATTATTTGACTTAAGATTTAATCTAAATTATAAGGTTAAAATAGAAACATAAACATGTATAAATTCTATTGGATGAGAGGATTTTTACCCATCCCCACATTAGATTCGAAATAAATCAATTTGGAGCTATTAAAAACCTAATATGACTTTATAATAAAATAATAGTTTTAGTTTTTCCAAAGATGGCCCTCTCCTCCCTTATAAAAGGGCACCTCCTTCTTCTCTTCCTCACACCACATTAAGCCTTCAGGATTGACCAACCCATGAAGAATTATCTTCTCCACTTACCTAGAGACATCCTAGATGTCTTGGTATTCTTCAAAGACCAATTTTAGTTCCCTAAGAGGTGGTCTCAAAGAGGCACTTCAAAGAAGAGGTAATGTGAGTTACCGATTCTTTCAACTTTATTTCTTCTTCCACTTCTCCTTATTTAGTTGTTTAATTATGAAGTAATAACATCAGTATCACTCGTATACTGATATTTTATTATAATTTTGAAACAACCATATTTCACCATCTATCCATCCAACGGAAAACAAAATCACCGCGCGTGCATACGTACGGAATACTGTCTCCACGCCGTGGTGAAATTTGTTTTTCCACCACCACCTTACATGAATGGGTATAATGGTGTAAATAAATAACTATACATGGTTATTGTAAATTGATATTGATTATATAATATTATACATACACTTTAATACAATTCCACGATCATGGAAGTGATATCATCGCTCATGCGTACGTACGAACTACCGTCTCCACGAACGCGATGAGATTCATTTTCCATGATTAACCATCAAAGAATGATTATAATGTATATATAATGTATTATAATTAAATATATGACATAATAATGCTACTGTATTTATGTATATATATATGTATGTCATCTATTTAATTTCATTCAATTCAATAAGGAAACGAAAACATCGTTCATGCGTACGTACGGCCTACCGTCTCCATGAATGATGTATTTCCTTCCTTTTTAAAGATCTATAATATATATGTATATGATGAATATATATTATATATAAATCATGTTTTACACTCTGGAATTATGTAAATCTGGATATATGTAACAATAAAATGAATGACAAGTCGAAACACAAATAATAAATGAAATGATTTTACCAAAAACATTGCTTTAACATGGAATTTACAAAAGAACGGGTAATATAAACTCATAAGTGATACATATATGATATCATATCAATGAATATGATTATGTAATAAGTCAATGACATTATTTAAATCATTATACAGGAGGTTCAGATCCATACAAAGCATACCAGACCTAAGGTATGGGATAATTTTGCAAATCTCATTTTTATCCGAGATTGCTTATTCATAAGTATTTACTGGGATTATTGAAATCGTCCATGTCCATGTTTTATAAAAGTGTTTTCATGTATTTTTAATGTCCTTTTTATCCCATGGTCTGGAAGTAATCTTTCTTTTATTTACCCTACAAGGTACTTTTTGACTTTTCCGATAAAAGTACGAGAAGAATGTTTTTTAATGTATACAGCATGAAAAGATTTTTACTGTTTTATAAAGCCTCATATTCATGAAACTTTCTCCATTATATTTCATGAATATTTTCAACAAAATCCTTTTATTTTAAAATTGCACGTCATTTTGTGAAAAGAAAATGATTTTGAAGAAAAAATGATCTTTTCCTCATGAATTCATTTCAAGTGTTTTATCAAAACCATTTTTCATCTAAGATGACATTATTTCATATGTGTATGTTTCAAGTACAATGTCTCTATGATTTAAATGGTTTCACTTTTCTTATTATGAAATGATATCCATTCCATTTATATGGATTATCTGAGGATGGGATGATGATTATGAAACCCATTTTATTTATTTGGTTTTTATGAATGATGTATGTCTATTTTGTGGCACAAGTAAGAATGATTTAATTTTGAAATGGGTGGGACCTATATCTCCCTCCAATTCATTGGTTAATTATTTATATCTCATGAGACAGACATGGGTGGAACAGTAAGTTAATCTGTTTCAGCATTACAGGACTGGAACAAGGAGTGAACTCGATTCAGAAAGGGACGTTGTCCACTAAGATGGTCTTGGAAGCAATGCCTTGGATACTATGGAAATCATTAAATGTTTCTAATGGATGAAAAAATTACATGTTTTATTCACATGCTATTTTATCATGATTTATGTTCCATTATGATCTATGCCTTATGTACTTCCATGTTTTATGTCGTTGCTCAACATTTTGATGTCTAAACATTATGTTCAAGTTTTTAAGTTCAAATGTATATGGAATGTTTTACTTTATACATGATTACCCTTACTGAGCATTTGAGATCCCCCTTTTTATGTTTTATTTTCCACCAAGATTAAAATAATGGTTTTATGTAAGGAAACAAAAAGTGGAAGATCTTTATGGGAGATGTTGAAGATCTTTCACCACGATTAGAAGATTATATTCCGAGATTCCAAAGACACTAAACTATTACGGTCCTTGTGTGTCTATTATTATTATGTATTAATTATTCCTCAAAAGTAATTTGATGTCCATGTACTTCAATCATTGGGTCTCTACAGTTCGGCAGCAACGACAACTTTACTAGAATCCTCCGTGGGTTCAGAATCGATGACAACTATACTGGAATCCTTCGTGGGTTTGACAGCACTGAAAACTATTCTGGAATCCTCCGTGGGTTCGGCAGCGATGACAGCTTTACTAGAATCCTGCGTGGGTTTGGCAGTGACGACGAATCAGTGACTACTTCTAATCATCTCTATCTCTATACGAAAGAAGTGTACATGTGTGACCTGAGTCTTGACATTCAATCATTATCATCGCTGAGATTGATTTGTCTTTTTTGTGTGGACTGGGTTGTTCCTAGGATCGAGGGTTGGAGCCGAGATGAGATTGATAACTTAGGTATATGAATGGGCATATTCCTCTGTAGGGTTCGTTGTCTCATCGTGGTTGTATCTTTCGTCAATGGTTTATCGTTTGTGGATTCTGGGAGACCTTCGGGGGTCTCGGGGTCCCTAATGAGTATAGTATACTCACCTCTGCATGGGCTATTACTGCACTACATTATGTTGGATGCATACGACATAAAACAATGATGGATTTGGAGACTTGTGGAGATGGATGGTACCCGGAGGTGGACCACTTGGGGGATGTACACGGAGCAGACAGATCGAACTGAGGTGCTGAGGTGGCCATCAGTACCCACCCTTCAGGTGGTATCCCTAGGGGACAACTCAGTGGTTGTTGTTTTACTTTGCTGGACTCGTAATATATTTTCAGTTGTACTGTACGTAATGTTGGACTTGTATTTTCGACCCCTTTCCTTTAAGCACTTACTTTTGTATTCTGTAATATTTTGTGCATACTTCTGTTGCGTACTCTATTGTGTTGGTTTAATTCTATAAAGGCAATTTTATCCCTGTTATCTGGATTTATTCCATTGGTGTTAGTCTCCAGCCCCTGGCCTATGGAAGACAAAATTAGGATAGTCACGACACGGGCCCCGAGGACGGGTCGTGACAAATTGGTATCAGAGGAGCCAGTTCTACCACAGAACATAGGACTCTGATCTTTCTTACTGTGAAGAAACAATGTTAAGAGTATTGAGTGTGGTTTTCAGTCCAGGGAGTCCAGTGTTGGTATGGAAGCTGACGTATCCATACACCAGGACCCTGACCTCTGATTTCTGACTCAGTGCATGAAAACACTAATTGCGTGTGTGTTTCAAGAGTTTCCGTTGTGGTCTCTTTGAGTCAGCTCACCAGGTATAACTTACTGATTGTGGATTACCTGTTCCTTATCAGGATGCCTCTATGAATACAACCATCTAGGGTTCATGAGAGAGAGACCATGATTATGTCCCACCGAGCAATGAGCCTCAAGTGCAGGGCCCTCTTACTATGTTGGCACCTACGGGTGGTGTACCAGCAGCACCACCACCCGTTGGGCAGCAGATGCCACCATCCATACTAGCAGACGGTGCTTGTTGATAGAGAAAATTGCACGAATTCCAACAGCATTGGCCTCCGAGTATTGAGTTGAGATAGATTCCTAGGTATTAGAGGACTGAATGGACGCAATTACTAGAGTTTTTCTCCTAGTTGATACACTAGTAGAATAGAAGTTGATCTTAGCTACTAGTCTTCTTCAGTGAGTGACCGTGCAGATGGTCCACATAATAATGATGTTTCGGTACTTGGACCATTTTCTGAGATGGTAACTTCGGGCTGTGTGCCAACTATATCACTGCCCGTTGGTCAACACACACTATCGGCAGTACCAGTAGGGGACACTTGTAGGATTAGTGCCATACATGTGTTTCAGCACCGGATATTGCTCATGTTCTGAGGTGAGCTCGACCCACAAGCGGCTAAGGACTAGTATGAGGTGGTGGTAGAGAGAATTATAGAGCTTATACAGCTTCAGAAGGACAATGTGTCAGTAGATGATTATTCTTCAAGGTATACCAGAACATTCCTGGTACTCGATTAATATGATTCGATCAGTGCTTTAGAGCTCAGACCTCTGAGTGAGGAGTGATTAAGGATATCTGAGCCATCACATTTTCCTATATGAATTCATACATGTGTTAGGGTTCTAGAGAGAACCTTTGTGGTAGAATGTTCATTGGACGAGCGGATAAATCCAGTGAATGTTAACCATTGGAAAGCATGAAACTGACATCAGTCTTAGTGACTTGAGCGTGTAAAATGTTTCTTGAAGAGGAAATGTTATAGACATATGAATCTGCAAGGCAACAGAAGTGGAAGAAACGTTAGGCGAACAACATGAGGTGGTGAACATTTCAACATGTTACAACCACCTGCCTTTGTTGTCCCCTCTAGGCTCATGGATCTATAGGGTAGGGGAAGAGAGTATTTGTATGCGGTCAAGCAGTGTGACCAAAGGGCTTTTAGAATGATTTGAGGTACGTGTCTACTACTAGCTGCCACATCATTAGACCTATGTACCAATCATTCCTTCCTTCCATGAATCTTGTTCTAGGCCTAGAGTTTCCGGTTAAGCCATTGACTTGACCCTCGCGTCTAGATATACCATTGGGAGGAGTCTTGATAATCAAACATATGCCGAAAGTGTGATCTGACCCTTGAGGAAAGAGTATCGGTTGGAACCTCTTGGTGGTAGCGTCGAGACTTTACGACGTTAATTTTGGTATGGACTGGGAAACCACAGTTCATACACAAATTGGTTGTATTAGGAAAAAAGTTGTGGTTTATCTAAAAAGTTGGGATGAAGTTTTCCTTGGTCAGCGAAAAAGAAAACATAGGAAGCATTTAATTGAATCGTGAATAAGAGGGTGTAGTCGATCACTCAGGAGTTGGCCAGACATACATTTGTGCCAGACTTCTCCAGAGTTTCAGCACCACTATCAGCTTTGACGATGAAGGAGAAACCTTTCGTTTGGTCAGATAAATGCCAATAGATCCTTCAGGAGCTGAGGAAGAGGTTGACTAGTTCACCCACCATCATTCTACGATGGAGGAAGTGCATATCATCCAGGAACGGATGAAGACTGCACGGAGCAGACAAAAGGGCTATGCTGATTGGAGACGGAGACCACTGGAGTTCGAGGATGGCGACCAGGTCATCCTATGGGTCTCACCTCAATGAGGTCTACGGAGATTTGGATGGGGCGGAGAGTTATCTCCGCGTTTAATAGGGCCATTCTAGGTCCTCAACAGAGTAGGTGAGGTGGATTACCGCCAGGCCCTTCTACCTCAGTCGCACCAGGTGCATGACGCCTTCCACGTATCTCACCTGAGGAGACACGTACATGACTCATCCCCCACCATCGACCACGGGGATCTAGAAATCGATGATGGGGAAAAATTCACTGATATCCCAGTGGAGATCGAGGATCGACCGGAGCGGGTCCTAAGTGGATGGTTGATTTCTCTAGTGTGTTTTTTCTGGCAGAACGGGAACCTCCAGGAGAGCACATGGGAGCGGGAGGCTCAGATGTGTTCTCAATACACACTTTTGTTTCCCTAATTTATGTTGTAGCATTAGGGGGACGTAAATATATAAGGTGGGGATAATGTGAAGACCCGGAAATTTCAAGGAAATTTTTCTCATAAATTATTTTTAATTTTACGAGTCCACAGTTTCTGACGGCGTGCGATTCCGAGACCCAGAGTTGTCGGAATGATCTGTCGATGTTTTGTTAACCTTAAATTAATGCATGTATGCAGTTTTCCTAAAAAACCGAATAACTCTTAAATGGTTACTCGAATTAGAAATATGAGGACACTGTTGCGCTCTGGATGGTGGTTTTACCCTAGGCATGACTTCTGTTTAGTTGGCGCGAGCCTCCTGTGAGAAAAACCCGAAATGGCATAACCGTAAATAAAATAATAAAAAAATGTAATTTTATTTTTCAAATGCTTATAACTCAAAAACTGTAACTCATATTAAAAATATAATACCACTAATTAAGTCATAAGAGTTATCTTTCATTATGAAGATACTAACTTGAGTCGGCAAGGGCAACCAGAGAAACATAGATTTTGGATGAAAATAAAATTATTAAGTGACAATTATTTTATTGTAAAATTCATAACATTTAAACGATAACTCAGAATGGAAATATAAGGGTACCGTTGGGTTATTTGGGCCAAAATTCACCTAAAACGTGCCTAACCTCGACCGAGGGGTGTCTAGGGTGGATGTTAATAATTTTCCGAACATTTTTTCAGGTACGTTCAATAAACGTACATTTGAGATTTTTTATCTAATGAACCAATGCTAGGAATTGAAATCAGAGGGCGCCAATAAACTCGCACTGCCAATTTTCACATAAGGGGACCTTTATTGCAGTTGTGTTTTGTAGATACCCATATCTTGACGTACATATACATTACATTACTTTTGCGGAATACTTAGTATAACAAAAAATACACACACAAGGATCGTAATAGTTTAGTGTCTTTGGAAACTCGGAACATAATATTCTAATCATGGTGAAAGATCTCCAATATCTCCCATAAAGATCTTCCCTTTTTTTACCTAAAACCTTTCTTTATATCCTGGGGAATAGAAAACATAAAAGGGTGAGCACAAATTCTCAGTAAGGGTAAACAAAAGAAATATAAATCTCATCGTATACACAAGCACATAACTTTTGAAAATCTTAACCTGCAAAAGAGATCATAATTTCATAACATGGGATAAATCATGGAAGTGAAATGTAATCACAAAAATCATAACATAAAACATGAAACTTTGTGGCATACACACATAATCATAGAGAATCTTTTCTTGTTAGTCAAGAATCATTTCCAAGACTATCTTAGTGGACAAAGTCCCTTTCTGAACCGAGTCACCCTCGTTTCAGTCCTGTTTCACTGAACCGGTATAACCTACCATTCCAGCCATGTCTATCTCATGAGATATAAAATCTTTACCCAAGGCATTGGAGGGTGATATAGGTCCCACCCATCTCATAATGATACCATTCTTATGTATGTCACAAAAGCATAAATCATACATCATTTCATAACCCATGTAATAAAAATGGGAATCTTAAACATCGTGACATCATAAAACAATTCATATAAGACAAAGGAATTCATAAAAATAAAATTCCATCACAACATAATCAAATCAATGTAATAATAGGGATAAAAACAGAACCCTTTATTATCTTAGATGGAAAATAATTTTGATAAAACACTTGAACTCCATTCTTGAGGAAAATATCCATTCTTCTTCAAAAACACTTTTCCTTTCTTAACATGTCGTACAATTATAAACTAAAAGAAGTTGATTAAAAATAAACATTAAAACTTGTAAAGGAAGCTTCTTTGAAATAATTTTTTAAAAATCCATTCATGCCGTATATGTTAAAAAAATTTCTTCTCGTACTTTTGTCGAAAAAGTCAAAAAGTACCTCGTACGAAAAACGACAAAAGATTCATTTCATATCTTTTAATAAAAACTGACCGAAGGGTAAAATTGGATTTAAAAAATTGTAGGTGGATGCAAATAATATTACATATTCAGGAAACATGGATTTGGATGATAAAATACACCCCAGTAAATACTAAAGTATAAACAATCTCGGATAAAAATGAGATTGTGATATTTCCCTTACCTTAGGTCCGACTTGCTTTGTAAGAGTCCGAACCTCCTGTATAATGATTTAAATCATTTTATTGACTTATTCCCGAATCATATTCATTGTTATTATATCATATATGGTCCACTTATGACTTTATATTACCCGTTCTTTTGTAAATTCATGTTAAAGTAGCATTTTGGGTAAAATCGTCTCATTTGTCGTTCGTGTTTTTAACTTGTAATTATTAATATGATTACTTGGATCATGATTACTTATATCCAGAATATAAAAAATGATTTATATATAATATATATTCAGAATATATATATATATATATATAATATATCGATAAATGGAATGAAATACACCGTTCATGGAGACGGTACTCCGTACGTACGCATGAACGCTGTTTTCATTTCCTTATTGAAGTGAATGGAATTAAGTAGATGACATACATATAAATTTACATAAATCCAGTATAATTATTATTTCATATATTTCATTAGTACTTATTATATATACTTTATAATCATTAATGAATTGTTAATCATTGAGAATGAATCTCATCGCGTCGTGGAGATGGTAGTCCGTACGTACGCACGAGCGATGATATCGTTCCCATGGTCGTGGAATTGTGTTGAAGTGTATGTAGACTATTTCAGTATCAATATCACTTTATAATAATCATATATAGTTACTCATTACACCATTATACCCATCCTTTTAAGGTGATGGTGGAAAATATATTACACCACGGCGTGGAGACGGTATTCCGTACGTACTCATGCGCGGTGATCTCATTTTTCTGTAGGATGGATAGAAGGTGAATTAGGGTTGTTTAATATTTATAATAACATATCAGTATGTAATTAATACTGATTTTATTACTTTATCATGAAACAACTAAAGAAGAAGAAGTTGAAGAAGAAAGAAATTGAAAAGATTGGTAATGGATATTACCTCTTCTTTGAAACGCCTCTTTGAATCCTCCACTTAGGGAACTATGATTGGTCTTTGAAGAAGACCAGGACTTCTAGGATTATTCTAGAGAAGTGGAGAAGGGATTTTGGCAGGGGTTGGCCGAGCTTGAGTGCTCAAATTAGTGTGAGGAGGAGGGGGAGGAGGTGTCCTTTTATAAGGGAGGAGAGGGGCACCTTAGGAATATCTCAAAATATTATTTTATATTAAAGTCAAAATCGGTTTATAATGGTTCCAAAGGGTCTTATTTCGAAGGTAAAGTGGGGATGGGTCGAAATCCTATCAACCAATAGTATTTCGACAAGTTTAGGTTATTATTTTAACCTTATCAATTAGATTTAACTATAAGTTAAATAATTTAACTTTTACCGTGTCTTTTTGTTTTCTTACACTATAAGGTTAATACACTTATTATAACATGCCAAACGAACCCCAAATTGTTTATTATTAATATATATATCCTTATATAAGACATTTGGCCGAACCTTAGATTTTTAGGAATAAAATAACAATTAATAATATAATATTTGATTTAAAAACTATTTTGTGTCAATTTTGACACTATTTGATATATGATTTTTGTGAAAGTCATAAAAGAATTATATGTTCGAACCATGTTGATTAAATCAACAATAATATATCATAGTAACCTAGAAAATTAGTGGAATTCATAAAAAGTCTCAAATTACATTTATTTGAGCATTTACAACATCAATTATGTTAACATTTCCTTAAAAGGGTAATTACTACATCATCGTTGTGTCATAAATAAATTAATTTATTTAAAGTCTAAAAATTATAAATAAAATATCATTATGTTTGAAATCATTTTATCTTTCTAATGAATATTTATAGTCGAATTTATATTATGTATATCCCCATATTAAAAAATTTTTAGTTATTAAACTTTGATTTTAACTATTTTAACTATTCATTAAATAAAATAATACTAAATGTCATAATCTAATCCAAGTGGACCTAAATGGTCATATTATATTCATAAGGTTGTTTTTGGTCTAATTACACTTATCCAATAGAATTAGGACATGTGTTAGGGTAATAGTAATATCATATTTACCCTTAGTTACCCTATTTACTATTAACCGAGGGAAAAAAGTAAAAAGTTACTATTCACCAAAAAATTATTTTTATCTCATTGAACCACATTTTACTTACTGATATCAACCGTGTCTGTCGGATTTTCGAAATTCCATTCACAGAAGCGGTAAAATTAAGTTTTATTCAAAATTCAGTTTTTAACCTACCACTTAGTGGTTTCACTATTCATCAAAAATTGAAATTTTCAGAAAAATACCAAAATTTCACCCTAGTCTAATTTCGGTATTCCGAATCCAAAAATGAGGTCCATTTTGAATGATAAAATTTCAAAAAGTGGTTATTACTATTCATAACGGCTATTTTAAATAATATTTTAATAGTATATCGTCGTTTAGTGAAACTCGGTATTGCGTACAACGCAAGCTATCGAGGAAGGTCGCGATTGCGTGTAAAGTAATCCAAGAAAGTTTTGTGTAGAAAAAGATTCCTTTGATTATTTATATAACATAAAAGTCTCGGGTGTTACATTCTACCCCCCTTAAAATTAATTTCTCCCTCGAAATTCGTCGGGGTTATAAATGGTTTAGTATTCGAAAGTTTCTTTAATCGAAACCCACATCGTAAAAAGGAATACCAAAACCAATATTTAAAAACAAAAGTATGAAACGTAACGGGTACCCAAATAAACTAATCACTGGGTTTCCACATAGGTGAAAATATTGATATGGAAGAGAAATCTAACCATCATGTCCTGATAGAGAGTGGTAGAGAACATGGCTATGGAAAATCTAGCAATCGCAAATCCATATATTTGTGATGATCTAAGGTACCATCTGATTAATCAGATATAAGAGCACTAGGACAACATTTTTGGTTTTCAAGATCATTTCCCTAAAGTTTATGAAATTGGAATTAGAAGAAATACTTTCGTGATTTTGGTATAGTCTCACTGTTTTTCGTTCCTTGGACAATTTCTACTTCATCTCTAAAAGAAATGAAGTTGAATTTGTCATTCGTGATGTGTTAGCAGATCATGTGATAGAATGATGGGTCATTACATCTGTCTCAAAAGGTTAGAAAAGTTATCAAAAAATACCTAAGTCCATATATTGTGAGATTAATGATATATGGTTCTTAAAATGAACTTATACTTCATATATCATACTGCTTAATATAATAAAACTAGTTTCTACTAAACAGGGACTTCCTGTAGGCCAGTGGTAGGCGATAAAGGCCAGTCGCACGTCAGTTGTGGGTTCGATTCCCACATCCTTGTCCGACGCGATGGGTGGTCGCCCGTCCTACAGGTTGTCCTTTTTCTAAAACTATATTACTATAACATCCCATCAACAATATCGAAAAAAAACTTCTATCCTTAAAAAAATTCTAACTTATGTCCAACATAATCCATTCTAGTCTTTAGGCTTATCCATAATACTATAGTCCATTCTCATAATATTGTGAAAGAGATTACCAGACATTTAATACCATCATTGATCCCCATATATCATAAGATATGTCTTGTTGGTCACATTCCAAACATTCAAAGGCCTAAATCATGTATTCTCTTGAATACCCATTGAACCTTAGTGAAAAGTTGAATGCAGTTAAAAGTTAACACTTTTCACATACCAAAATCCTCAAAATTCTATATACTCAGACCATGATAACACTTAGTCCTTATATCAATCATGAGCTCATGAATACTGTTAAACATTTCGTTTTCTCGTTTTCCCTTCATTATGCGCATATCATCTTATTTCCAAAAATATCTCAATCAATTTGAATACCACATTAGACCAATACATAAATATTCCAATACTTTATGACACAACATTATTTTGGAATCCCATTACATAATCACTTAATCATTCCACCACATCATTGTCATATTCAACATCGCCAATGGTGATCGCATGTGACTTCCCTTTGTCCTTTGCCTTAAGTGGTTACTCATGTCGATCATCACTAACCCTTGGATTAGGGCATTTATTAGCATAATGAGCCATTTCATTGCACTTGAATCATTGAAGTGTTGGTGGTGCGTTCTCTGTAGTTTTTGCTTTATTCACATCATTAGAATCCCTTTTTCCATTACTTCGACACTTAGCTGCTCGATGGCCTTCTTTTCCACACTTAAAACTTTTTCTAGTCCCTTTAAGACAATCTCCACCATGCTTCTTTCCACACTTTGTGCATAAGGAAACATTCATCTTTTTTCACCATTATTTTGAGATTTCTTCTGGAACTCCATTTTTCGTTTCTTTTCAAAACCATGAGATGGATATGTAACACCAACTTCCATTTCTACCTTCATAGCACAACGCACAATTTCTTCATAGCTACTGAAGTCTCTTATAGACAATGCACTTCGAAGAATTGGTTTTAAGCCACTGAAAAATCGATCAACTTTACTTTCAAGTTGGATGATAATGCCAGATGCATACCTTACAAGTCTTGTAAAATTCGCTTCATATATAACAACAGATTCATCATCCTTCTTCTTCAGCTCAAGAAACTCCTTTTCCATCTTTGTTCGAAGAATATGAGGGAAGTACTTACTGAAAAACATGTTCTTGAACTCGTCCCATTCCATGGACTCAATTTCATCTCTTGGCCTCGTATTCTTGATAAGATTCCACCATTGATCATCTTCACCTTCCAAATGATATACTGCTAAGATTACTTTATCATGCTCAGAACATTGAAGAACTGAAAATATCTTTTTAGTGGTACTGATACATTGTTCAGCAACAAGTGGACCGGAAGACCCACTAAAAGGAGGTGGACGTTGCCTCATGAAGGACTCAATAGAATATTGTTCCCTTCTCTGCTCATTTGGAAGTCCAGAATGATTCATAGCTTGTGTAAGTATAACAATAAGATTTTTCACTCCATCTCCCAAAACATTTGTTTGTTCAGGAGGACAGTCATTGAATTGTCCATTGCATTGATCAACACGGTTCCTTCGGGTTCCAGCCATCGTCTAAAACCCAAAAAGAATAGTGTGAGAGGCAAAAATCATGCTAGGGAAAACAACATAATAAAGGGGGAGTACCTTCAATATCTAAAATATTAGGTTTAATTCTATGATCGTTAGCATAATTCTAGTACTATAACCTATATGTATACTTAACCTTAGGGACATCCCTTGACATACCTTAGAAATATCTCTAGGGATCTCACTAACGTTTTCGCATCCTAGTTTCCAAAGGTTGACTAAACCTTTCCTCTGATACCAACTATAACGACTCGTATCTTGACGTACATATACATTACATTATTTTTGCGGAATACTTAGTACATAACAAAAAATACACACACAAGGATCGTAATAGTTTACTGTCTTTGGAAACTCGGAACATTATCTTCTAATCGTGGTGAAAGATCTCCAATATCTCCCATAAAGATATTTCCTTTTTTTACCTAAAACCTTTCTTTATATCCTGGGGAAAAGAAAACATAAAAGGGTGAGCTCAAATGCTCAGTAAGGGTAAACAAAAGAAATATAAATCTCATCGTATACACAAGCACATAACTTTTGGAAATCTTAACCTGCAGAAGAGATCATTATTTCATAACATGGGATAAATCATGGCAGTTAAATGTAATCACAATAATCATAACTTAAAACATGAAACTTTGTGGCATACACGCATAATCATAGAGAATATTTTCTTGTTAGTCAAGACTCATTTCCAAGACTATCTTAGTGGACAAAGTCCCTTTCTGAACCGAGTCACCCTCGTTTCAGTCCTGTTTCACTAAACCGGTATAACCTACCGTTCCAGCCATGTATATCTCATGAGATATAAAATCTTTACCCAATGCATTGGAGGGAGATATAGGTCCCACCCATCTCATAATTATACAATTCTTATGTGTGCCACAAAATCATAAATCATACATCATTTCATAACCCATGTAATAAAAATGGGAATCTTAAACATCGTGACATCATAAAACAATTCATATAAGACAATGGAATTCATAAAAATATAATTCCATCACAACATAATCAAATCAATGTAATAATATGGATAAAAACAGAACCCTTTATTATCTAAAATGGAAAATAATTTTGATAAAACACTTGAACTCCATTCTTGAGGAAAATATCCTTTCTGCTTCAAAAACACTTTTCCTTTCTTAAAATGTCGTACAATTATAAACTAAAAGAAGTTGATTAAAAATAAACATTAAAACTTGTAAAGTAAGATTCTTTGAAATAATTTTTTAAAAATCCATTCATTCCGTATAAGTTAAAAAAACATTCTTCTCGTACTTTTGTCGGAAAAGTCAAAAGGTACCTCGTACGAAAACTGACAAAAGATTCCTTTCATATCTTTTAATAAAAACTGACCGAAGGGTAAAATTAGATTTAAACAATTTTAGGTGGATGTAAATAATATTACATATTCAGGAAACATGGATTTGGATGATAAAATACACCCTAGTAAATATTAAAGTATAAACAATATCGGATAAAAATGAGATTGTGATATTTCCCTTACCTTAGGTCCGACTTGCTTTGTAACTATCTGAACCTCCTATATAATGATTTAAATCATGTTATTGACTTATTCCAGAATCATATTCATTGTTATTATATCATATATGGTCCACTTATGACTTTATATTACCCGTTCTTTTTGTAAATTCAAGTTAAAGTAGCGTTTTGGGTAATATCGTCTCATTTGTCGTTCGTGTTTTTTACTTGTAATTATTAATATGATTACTTGGATCATGATTACTTATATCCTGAATATAAAACATGATTTATATATAATATATATTCAGAATATATATATATATATATATATATATATATATATATATCGATAAATGGAATTAAATACACCGTTCATGGAGACGGTAGTCCGTACGTACGCATGAACGCTGTTTTCGTTTCCTTATTGAAGTGAATGGAATTAAGTAGATGAAATACATATAAATTTACATAAATCCAGTATCATTATTATGTCATATATTTCATTAGTACTTATTATATATTCTTTATAATCATTCATGAATGGTTAATCATTGAGAATGAATCTCATCGCGTCGTGGAGACGTTAGTCCGTACGTACGCACGAGCGATGATATCGTTCCCATAGTCGTGGAATTGTGTTGAAGTGTATGTAGACTATTTCAGTATCAATATCACTTTATAATAATCATATATAGTTACTCATTACACCATTATACCCATCCTTGTAAGGTGATGGTGGAAAATAGATTACACCAGGGCGTGGAGATGGTATTCCGTACGTACGCACGCGTGGTGATTTCATTTTTCCGTAGGATGGATAGAAGGTGAATTAGGGTTGTTTCATATTTATAATAACATATCAGTATGTAAGTAATAATGATGTTATTACTTTATCATTAAAAAAATAATGAAGAAGAAGTTGAAGAAGAAAGAAATTGACAAGATCGGTAATGGATATTACCTCTTCTTTGAAACGCCTCTTTGAATCCTCCACTTAGGGAAATAAGATTAGTCTTTGAAGAAGACAAGGACCTCTAGGATTATTCTAGGGAAGTGGATAAGGGATTTTGGCAGGGGTTGGCCGAGCTTGAGTGATCAAATTGGTGTGAGGAGGAGGGGGAGGAGGTGTCCTTTTATAAGGGAGGAGAGGGGCACCTTAGGAATATCTCAAAATATTATTTTATATTAAAGTCAAAATCGGTTTATAATGGTTCCAAAGGGTCTTATTTTGAAGGTAAGGTGGGTATGGGTCGCAATCCTATCAACCAATATGATTTAGACAAGTTTAGGTTATTATTTTAACCTTATGAATTAGATTTAACTCAAAGTTAAATAATTTAACTTTTACCGTGTCTTTTTGTTTTCTTACACTATATGGTTAATACACTTACTATAACATGCCAAACGAACCCCAAATTGTTTATTATTAATATATATATCTTTATCTAAGTCATGTGGCCTAACCTTAGATTTTTAGGAATAATATAACAATTAATAATATAATATTTGATTTAAAAACTATTTTGTATCAATTTTGACACTATTTGATATATGATTTTTTTGAAAGTCATAAAAGAATTGTATGTTCGAACAAAGTTGATTGAATCAACACTAATATATCATAGTAACCTATAAAATTAGTGTAATTCATATAAAGTCTCAAATTACATTTATTGGAGCATTTACAACATCAATTATGTTAACATTTCCTTAAAAGGGTAATTACTGCATCATCGTTGTGTCATAAATAAATTAATTTATTTAAAGTATAAAAATTATAAATAAAATATCATTATGTAGGAAATATTTTTATCTTTATAATGAATCTTTATATTCGAATTTATCTTATATATAACCCCATATTAAAAATGTTTTTGTTATTAAACTTTGATTTTAACTATTTTAACTATTCATTAAATAAAATAATATTAAATGTCATAATCTAATCCAAGTGGATCTAAATGTTCATATTATATTCATAATGTTTTTTTGGTCGAATTACACTTATCCAATAGAATTAGGAAATGTGTTAGGGTAATAGTAATATCATATTTACCCTTAGTTACCCTATTTACTATTAACCGCGGTAAAAAAAGTAAAAAGTTACTGTTCACCAAAAAATTATTTTTATCACATTGAACCACATTTTACTTACTGATATCAACCGTGTCTGTCGGATTTTCAAAATTCCATTCACAAAAGCGGTAAAATTATGTTTTATGCAAAATTCATTTTTTAACCTACCACTTAATGGTTTCACTATTCATCAAAAATTGAAAGTTTTCAGAAAAATACCAAAATTTCACCCTAGGCTAATTTCAGTATTCCGAATCCAAAAATGAGGTCCATTTTGAAAGATAAATTTTCAAAAAGTGGTTATTACTATTCATAACGGCTATTTTAAATAATATTTTAATAGCATATCGTCGTTTAGTGAAACTCGGTATTGCGTACAACACAAGCTATCGAGGAAGGTCGCGATTGCGTGTAAAGTAAGTCAAGCATGTTTTGTGTAGAAAAAGATTCCTTTGATGATTTATATAACATAAAAGTCTCGGGTGTTACATGTTTTGTCATATGTGGTTGTTAAAATTTTGGGATACATTAAGAAATAAATAAAATTGTTGTCTGACAATTTTATTTTAAGTGGAAGTTATTTCCTCCAAAAGGAAGTAAGAGGTTGGGCCCACACCCCACCTAACTTCCCCTGGGAGAATATAAATAAGGGTTGTGGGACCCACATGAGCCCCTAACTTATCACCTCCCCTCAAATCCCTTGAAACCCCCCCATTTAACTCCACTAATATTTTTTATGACAACTTTCCCACATTTATTTGGATGGAGCCTCTCCACATTCCACCCTCTTCATTAATGTCCCAAACTTATCCATTTAATTAAGTGAGAACCCATAATTAATTTATTCCTTTGAATTAATTTTAAATGGCATGGCATATCTCTTAAAAATTGGGGAAGCCTTAATATAATTTTGGTTTGGAAAATATTGTGGTGGATCCTTGGTAGTATTAAAACTGAGATTCAAACATCCAAGAAGAACGAAATGTTCTTCGATGAAGAACATAGATTCCAGAGAATAACGATGACATTTCATATTTCCTCATTCGTTGTCACAAGAGTGGATATGCCACTTTCCCATTGGATGCACTCCGACGTCAATGGAATCAACATCGTTCTTCGGCGATGCCCGACTATCGTGACGTTCGTCTTCCGCTGCTCGATGACGTGCGACGTCATTTTCGATGTAGGGGGTTTGAAATAATTTTAAGTGAATGAAATTATAATTAGTCCTTGTATAAATCTTTTATTTTCATCATCCAAATGATATCACCTAACACAGAGGTCGCGTTCCGAAAAAACATGGCCCGAAGACCCTCCGTTGTTTCTTGATTGTTAATTCGCAAAAGGGGCAATGGAGAATGGAGGCGGCGATGATCAAAGGAGGTGGTTGTGCACCGGCCGCCTACATAATAACCGCAGTGAAAAACAGAGGGAGTCATGGCCAATGATGAACCATCCATACTTGTGGAACCGCGGCCCGCACAGGGCGGGCCCCTCCGGGGGAAGAACAGGCCGGCTCGATGGCCTGCCGGGCAGAAGGTGTCGTGGCACTCATAGGAACCGCATCGGAGAGATCGAGGCCCACAACTGTGGGCCGCTCGCAACGGAAAATCCCTCCGGCTTCTGCTGACCGGATAAGAGGATGGTTCCTCTAGTTCTATAGGTCGGGCGACCGCACCCCCGTGCAACGACATGGTTGGCTGCCCAAGCCACGACCAGTCGTGAGACGCGCTACCCGGGCCGCGCCCATCCGGGACGGGCAGCGCCCATCCGGGCCCGGCCACACCCTTGTGTGGGTTGGGCCACCTACAAGGGGTCGGGCCACACATCATTAGGTCGGGCCAACTCCTTAGACAGTTTGGATCCACCGAGCCAGGACGGGCCGACCCGCCAGCCCACCGGGCTTGACGGGCCATGCCCATTTCACATAATTGGGAATAAATTCACGACCGTGCCTCTGATTGACGCGCTGTCTGCAGAACTGGGACCCTTATGAGGAGGTGGTATTTTTGCGATACCCTAAGTGAGTTTTGGACATCTTTGGAAAATGGCCGGGTTTGGAAGGAGCGTATTTCCAACCTGGCCCCTAGAACGAAAATGCTAATAACTCTCAGACTGGGAATCCGATTGATGCGCCATCTGTCACGTTGGGTTTATTTTGACGATATAGAAATTTTGGATACATCAACACAGGACTTCATTATAGTTGATGTATCGACACCTTTGCTCGAGGAGTTGACCCTTCCGGTATCCTGCGTGTTGTGTGCGAAAACCTTAGAGGTGGTTGCGACAACGACGACAACTGTACTGGAATCCTCTGTGGGTTCAACAGTGACTACAACTTTACTAGAATCCTTCATCAGTGTGACAGAGATGACAACTATACTGGAATCCTCCGTGGGATCGGCAGCGATGAAAACTGTTCTGGAATCCTCTATGGGTTCGGCAGAGATGAAAACTCTATTATAATCCTCCGTGGTTTCGACAGCAATGACAATTGTACTGGAATCCTCTTTGGGTTCGGCAGTGACGACAACTGTAATATAATTCTCCATGGGTTCGGCCACGATGACAACTGTACTGGAATCCTCCGTGGGTTCGGCAGCGACAACAACTGTTCATGAATCCTACATTGGTTCGGTAGAAACGATGAATCAGTGACTACATCTGATCATCTCTATCTCTATAGGAACGTAATGTACCTGTGTGAGTTGACTCTTGATTTTCAACCATTATCATCGATGAGATTGATTTTTATTTTCTATGTGGACTGGGTTATTCTTGGGCTTGAGGGTTGGAGCCATGCTGAGATTGATAACTTATGTATATGTATGGGCATATACCTAAGTAGGGTTCATTGTTACTTCATGGTTGTATCTTTCTTCTGTGGTTTATCATTTGTTGATTCCGAGAGACCTTAGGGGGTCTCAGGGACCCTAATTAGTATCGTATACTCACCCCTGCATAGGCTATTCCCATACTACATTGTGTTGGATGTAGACAACATGCAACACTGATCGAGGTAGAGACTTGTGAAGCTGGACGGTACCCGAAGGTGGACCACTTGGAGAGACGTACACAGAGTGGATGGATGGGCCCGAGGTGCTGAGGTGGCCATCTGTACCCAACCTTCTGGTGGTATCCCTGGAGGACGACCAAGTGGTTGTTGTTTTACTTTAATATAGTTGTACAATCTTTTCAGTTGTACTGTACATACTATTGGGCTTGTATTTCCAGCCTCTTTTTTTTAAGCACTTAATTTTCTATTCAGTATTACTTAGTGTTTACATCTGTTGCATACTCTGTTGTGTCTGTTTACTTCTATAAAGGCAATTCCTTCACTATTATCAGGATTTATGCCTTTGGTGCTAGTCACCATCCCCTGGCCTATGGAAGGAGGGCTTGGCGTACTCACAACATGGGACCCGAGGATGGGTCATGACACTATTAATGGAGAATATTCGCGAAATTGGGTGGACCTTAGCCTACATAACAGTTATTAGCCTATCTTTTTCTATGCATAGGAATATATAGGAGGATGTTGAAAAACTGGTCATACAACATCAATAGAGACTTAACCCCCCAAATTATATGATGTAATAAAAAATGATTTTATGAAATTTCATCATGAATGTATCATTTACCCTATTTATTACTATTAATGTAGTATACCTATCTAGGTTATACCAACTATAACTTGTTTAACAATTATAAAAAATTGAAAATGATGATTCTGTTCTTGAGAGAGTACAAAACAGATGAATTCATTTCATATTTTATTAAAATCCATATCAATCCACTAATAAGGACCATTTCCCCTTCAATTAATTAACCCGATGCTTGAGAGACAATTAGGTTGGAATAACTATTGCTTATTTGATGGTTTATTGGGTCATTTTCATGCTCAAATTGTCGTAGAGGACCAAGAGAATAAATAATTCACATTACCATTTAGTATATTTGCTTCATGTGGGGATCCATTGGGACTTTTTAAAGCCCAAAGAACCTTCCTGAGATGCATGGAGATTATCATTTCTAATTTACATGAAACATTCTTAGAGGTATTTATTGATGATTTTACAATGTATGTTTTCTTCTTTTATGGTTGTATCTTGAGTTTGGGAAATGTGTTGCATCATTACATTGAGAAACACATGGCTCTAAACTATGAAAAATATAATTCCATAGTAGTTATCATAATTCCCCTTTGTCATGTACTGTCAAACAAGTTATTGATGTCAATAAATATATGGTTGATATTATTTCATACTTACAATATCCTATATGTGTGTGTGATATTCGATCATTCCTTTGAAATGTTATTGTTTATCAATGTTTCATTAGGTATTTCAGAAAGATCATTATGACCTTAGTTTTTTACATAAAAAATATATTGAATTATTATTTAATGACTCATGAAGGGTTTCATTTGATGGTATAAAAAATTGTCTCAGCACACCCCCGATCATAATTCCCCCTTGGTGGGACCATCCATTTGAACTAATGTGTGGTGCTTCTAACTTCATAGTTGGAGAAATACTATCTCATATGGTGGAAGAAAATTCTATTTTATTACTTATGCATTGCAGAAATTGGATTAAACTTATGAAAATTACTACACAATATAATTTTTTTTCATTCTGTGGCATTTTTAGAATAAATCATTCATATTTATTTCAATATAAATTGGTTTTTTCTCTGATCATGTAGCTTTTAGTTACCACTTATTTATTACATATGAAAATCGATGAAATATTCATTGGATTATCATTATTTAATAATTTAACATTATGATATGTGAAATAAAGGGGTTGAAGAATATAATGGCTTCCAACATGAGCATGATCACTCACATATTGGACCATGACACACCAAACTAGGTACCAATTTGGGACATTTTTCTTGATGATAATCTCAATCTCATCATAGGAATGCACCATTTGTAGGAATATTTATTGAATTTCATGGTTTCCATTTAAATTCATGGAATCCTCATTAAATACCATGTTGAAATTTTTATGTGTGAGTCTAGGTTATATTTGTAGGTTGATCCTCATATTTAACACATTTTTATTTGTTGAGTCATTCAAATATGTGTGCCCAATTTTGAATTTGATTCTATTTTTTTTTATTTCATACAGTTTCATAATGTCATAAATTTAGACCCTAGAGGATTGAGAATAAGAACTTATAATCTATATTATATTGGCCCTCATTATTTTATTATGCTCATGTGTTTTTTACGTCGTGTTCTTATTGCATATGCACTGTATAATTTTTGAAGAGACACGAGATTCACCTACAACACATATTTTTTATGAGCATTTTTTTGAATGAGGAATTGATTTTATGGGATTGTTTCCAATATTATTTTTTATATTATTCATTCATATAACAATTGATTAAGTATGTAAATGGGTGGAATAAAAATCCAATAAGGATTATGATTCTCATATTATTATGGATTTGGTCAAGGAGAAACTTTTCAACTGGTTTGGAGTATCAAAAGACATCATTTCTGACAAATACACACAATTTTGGAACTGAAATTTGGATTCCCACCTTCAAATGTATTGGGTGAAAAAATACATCAACACCATACCACCTAAAAAATATCTAAGATGTATTTTCAAGTCATGAGTTGAAGACGATATACGAGAATACAATGACGCTGAATAGGGCGGATTAGAGAAAGTACATTGATAATGTGATATGGTCTTATAGAAATTATTTATAAACACCCATTAGTATGTTACCCTTCAATATCATTTTTGGGAAATCATTTCATCTTCCTGTGTAGTTTGAGAATCATGCATATTGTTCTATAATGAAATACAGATTTTATTTTTCCCATGCTGGAGATAAAAGGAAACTACAAATTCATGAGATTGAGGAGATCTGATTCTTATCATATGAGAACTCTAGGATCTCAAATGAAGGATCAAAACTGACTCATGATATAATGATAACTAATGTGTGATTCTTGTAGGAGACAATGTCCTTCTCTATAGTTCATGATTAAAGATTATGTCAGTTAGGTTTTGTTTACGATTTTTGGGTAGTTATGTTGTATCACATGTTTTTCGTTATGGTGCAGTGTAAGTCACTCAATGGCCAATAATAAATATCTTTATAGTATATGCGATATTTTTGATGTTGAAATTTGTGGTATTCCCCACACATGTAGTTGATGTGATCAAGCTGCATGATCCCATCATCACATGAATATATTATGTTTTCACTTAACCACTCCCAATTATGTTATTTATTCACATTTTAATTCTATATTAAATGTGCATATATTATTTCATTTAATCCCATTAAGGAAAAATTTAAATTATTTAGTGTGAAGGAGGGGACAAAATTTTGGGGTAAAATATTTTGGATTTACCTTTGTGTGGTTCATGTGTATTTTTTAATTAAAAAACAGGAAATAGAAAGAGATAAAATGTACTAAAAAACTCATCATGTAACATCCTCATTTAAATGTGGAAAATAAGAAAAATGAATTTTTTTCAAAATTCATCAGTAGCATGATAAGCATGAATAATATTATAATATTAAGGGTTAATTTTAATCAAAATAGAAGATGGAAATGATATGATTGGTTGTGTCATTACAAAAAAATTTATATTGTGATATAATTATTTATATATTTTTTCATGGTAAATTGGTTTATTTATTTCTATACAAATATTTCATGAAACAATGAGTTTTGAAAATTTTCAAACTCAATCGATGTTATAGACATGATTGGTAATATATTTTCATACAACAAAAATGGTTGATCCTTTAATTATTTTCTCTTATAATAGGGTTCATTACTCTATATAATTGACCTATTTATGAGTTCCTAATATCTAAATGTTTTATAGGAAAAAATCACACACCCACATATATATATATTCTTAATAAACATGGGAGTGATGAAATGTAAAACACATGGGTATATCCATGTCCGGAGCTTAATGTTTGACTTTCCCGAATACTTATGTGACCGGGTCTTGAAATTTTATTGTAATAGAATGTATAACATGTTCAATGAAATTATATTAGATAAGGAATTTTTTTACAACAACTAAATATAATGAATTTAGGGAGGATAAATGATCTTGGTATGGTTGGAACACACACATGTGGGGAATTATTATCATAGTATACCCATTGCTATATCACTATTATTACTGTCGTTAAGATCAATCTGTTTATTTTTTATACAATTTATGATAGAGGGATAATAAAATTTATTTAGATAGACTCTTGATTATAATATTAAATTTCATATTTTACTAGTTGGTTTTGGAGAATATGAACATTCAAATCATGCAAAAATTTCAAAGAATACATTACATTTGACTTTTCCCAAGAGTAAAAAAGGTTTTGTATGGGGGAGTTGATAAAAATCATTTTTATTAAAAAATTTATTAATAATTAATTACATAATGTCCTTAAATTTTTTTGAATATATTTATTTATATGATATATGTGAATATATCATTCATTTAAAAATATGTAGAAAATTCTAGTTTTGACCGCTTAAAGTGAACTGTACTCTTTTTTTCATAAATAGTTTTTGTGTAGATTATTTGAAACTGAATTTTATTTGTGGAATAATTAAAATAATAGTTTAAAACATTAATTTAGATCATCTAATTTGGATAACACATTTTATTGGTGGAAAGGTCCATTATGTAAAATATTCCCAAGACTCGTCATATTGGACACCACTTCACCATTTGGACCATATATTTTACATATCATATTAGATTGGGTTATAAAATGAACATTAAATATATTAACTCATTCTGGACAAATTATCCTTCATAAAACACATAATTTTCAAATTTTTTCATGGTCAACATTTCAATACAATTTTTATTATTTTTTTCAAATTTTGCATCAGAACATGTAAATTCATGAAACCATATCCCCTCTATGTCTTTATAATAGTATGTTTTCATCATTTGGAGAGGTTTAAACATGTATAATATGATTCAGGAAAATTTTGGCTGGTTTCACTTCATTTCTCCATGAATTAAAAGGATGAATATATATCATAGAATATATCCCATCAATGAACCATTCTTCTTCTTCTTCTTCGCGTTGTATTGTTTGAGTTTTCATAATAAACGTCTTAGTTTATATTCAATTTATTATGTTTTTTCAATTTTATTGTTTTTCAATTCCATTATTTGGGCTATAAATCAAGAGTAAAGTTGTGACTAGTTTATATCCTTTTTAAAAATTTATGAATGAAAATCATGTCTCTGATGACTACTCCCCCCTTTTAAGAGTAGTTTTTATAGTAATTGATCTCCTTCTAACGTTATTAATTTTCATGATTGAATAATTGAGATACTTTAATTATGATAATATGATCAATTATTTTGTTTTTAGATTAAAAAAATTAAGAAATAAATTTAAGAATTAACACTACAGACGTGTGGTCGAGTACTGTGTGAGTTGTAATTGTGTGACCTTATTTAGTAAAAAAAAACAACACAAGATCAATTTATAGAGTTAAAATATAATCTCTAACCTCAATTCATCCTAAATTATATAATGTATATGATCCATAATTCACAACTAACAATAATAGATACTTTTAATGACAATCAAAGATGGGTGCTACAATTTTGTGTTCTGATGCTAGACTAGGATTTAATTCATTACATAATTGTGGTTTGGGTAAATTCCTGAAGGTTTTAGGGGTTGAGAATTTATAGGAACGTAATTTTGTGGATTTTAATTTGAATGATAATTATTAATATTTAATTTATGATGAAGAGTTATATTGATTATGTATTCTAAAAACCATTTCTAAAAACACATCTTCTCAAGTGGTTTTTAAATTAAATTGAATACAAATACAATCTTCTTCAAAAATATATCTTTTATTCTTATAAAACCTAAACAACCCCACCCCCACATCCATTTTATTTTTCTCTTTAATTGTTTTATTTTGATTTCAAATTATCATTAATATGTTTTATTATGTGTGTTCTCTATATAAAAATGGCCTTGGTCAGCCACTCCACTACACCAATGTACAAAAAACCACACATCATTTTAGAGAACCTATAATATCACCATTCAATTATAAATAGGAAATGTTACATCATTATTCTTTTTAAAGAATAAGGTGAAATATAAAAGTAATATCACTCAATATTGTAAAAATAAATGTGTAGTTTGTCCCACATTCCATGAATTGAGTAAATATAGAGTTAATAACCAACCATGTCACGAACCAGCCCGAGTCGACCCTGAACCGGTCACCCGATCCGGTCCGCGGCAAGCCCCGAGGGGCATTCCCGATCCCCTCGAGATCGTAACTAGTGTCGGGCATCATGTTTTAATTGTTGGGAATGATTTATCCCAAACAAACAGGGATTTGTAAAAGAAAAACAATCAAACAAAACAGACAACACTAACAACAGAAAAAAAAACTACACAACAACCATACCTCCACGTGACCTCATGGTCACCACAAAAATAAACACCAGCATCTCTACATCACTAAGGGACTCAAACCTAGAAAAACTGAACACAAGGAACCTGCAACTGAAATGGTAAAAAAATATAGGCCTGAGCCCAAAAAAGTACTCAGTAGGTGAGCCCAACAACAATATCCCAAAGCACTGCCAGTAAATAAAAAACCTATAAATTCTAGGTTTGAACTACAAAGTATAAAAGTATGCTTTCATAATGTTTCACTTGAAGATCAAAACACGATACATTACCCTTATTCTTTTTCAAAAGTTGAATTCCTTTCATTGGTACCAAATTCATTCTAAAAGGGAATGAAGTGTTACATTTTCAAATTTTACACAAAGAGAATAACACATTTTCATTTGAAAACTATTTTCACAACGTATAACAGTATAAGCTATAAAGAACAACTGAAAGTAAACATGAAGGAAAAAAACAAGTAACCCTGGGTGATCCTAAACATCTCTAGAAAACCCATGGACATACTCGGGTTCAGACTACCTACCAGCATGGTACTCCATATTAAATAATCAACTGGCCGCCCTAACAGCCAACCAGTGGCACGCCCCACAAGGGCTTACCTACCAAGGGGGGACCAACCCGTCTAATCAGATTTAGCCAGCAACCTTCACTCGATTATCTAAAAGACTCCTAGGATCCCACAGTGGTTTTAATAGTACTGTGTAAGTGGGATGCCCTCGCAAGCGTGACTCACCTCACCGCACTTGCCAACCCCTTACATGGACACTGCTACACGAAAACCTTCCAAGGGAAGTCCCCCTGTAGAGATTCCTCCAATGTATGTATATATATATATATATTATCACTTCACATTCCATAATGTGCCACCGGGCCTCAGAAACCATGTAATAGAAAAACATTTCAAACAGACACAACACACGTCATCACGTTGAAAACCAGTACACACTTAGAACCTCATTTAAGAAACTCAAAACAACATTTTAGAACTGAAACACATTGGTGTCACAAGTAAAACCATTTTCCAATATCCTAATGCATTCCACTTTTATCAAGAGACAAATGGTCCTTTAATAATTTTTTTGAAGGAACGTTGTTTCTGAAATGAAATCCAAATTTTTTATTCACTCGTCAAAGGAAAACATTTTTCAACAACAAATGATCCACATTTGAAGTTTCAAAAAACATGTTTAAAGGGAAAATGAGCATTTTCCCTATTCAAGGTTTTAAGACAACACAATTTTATATAAACAATGCACCTGCCATTTTAAACACACCAAAACCATTCTCAATCACACTTCAACATGTCTTCCACACTTCAAAAATAACACATTTAGCCATATCACTAGAAAAAAAACTCAATTAAGTCCACGAAAATTGCTTCCAGTGCAATGCAAGAATTAAACGGATTTCATTTTCAGTAGGTCACCGCACTAAGCATAACTATTTAATACTACTTTAAATTTAGTGAAATTCAATAAAAAGACAAGGAAAAAAATAAATTATAAAGTTAAAGGAAAGTGTAGTGGGAGAAAACCTACCTCGAATTGCAGTCCAAACATGACGACGTGACCCGCTTCGTGCTTGCGAACAAAAACCTGCAAGACGACGAATCGATGCGGACCAATGAAAAACATAAAAATAACCACGCACTCAAAAAAACAATAATGTATTGACCTAAAATTATACAAACAAATAAACAATGCAATTCTCACCTCAGCGTGGAGTTATTCTCAACCAGAAGGGTCTGATCGGGGTTCACTGGGGCTGTGGGACCCACAACGGGAGGCCGGGACAAAGGTAGAAAGGCGCGGGCTGGCCGGAACGACGCCGGAAGGCCACGCGCTGGCCGGAACAGCATCGACAAGGAGCGCGCAAGCCAACACGATGTTGGAAGGGTGCAGAAAGTCCAGGACGATGACGGTAGGGGTGGCGTGCCGTTGGCAGGGGTGGCGCCGGAAAGCGCGGCACCGGTAAGGGCGGTGACCGACGACATAGATCTAGCGGGAGGCACGGCGGAGCGCCGCTGCAGGAGGGAAGCGGTGGTGGCTGGCTAGGATCCGACGGGAGGGTAGCGGCGCGGGGCGGCGTTGCGCGACGGAGGGAGCAGGCTGGGAGGACGTCCGCGGGACCAGCGGTGGTGCGGCGTCGGGGAGGCGACAGGGAGGGCACGGGGCGGAGATGCCGGAGGAGAGGGGGCGGCAGTCAGGAGCGGGGTCGGTGCGGCGATTTACGGGCATCGGTGGTCGCGTGAGGCCATTTGGTAGCGGTGGAGGGCGCCGGGCAGAGCGGGAGCCGGACGGGGGGTGCGGCGAGGCAGAGGGCCAGCGAGGCGGAGCGGGGGAGCGGCGGAGTCGGGGGGTGCTGGCGCGGGGAGGCAGTGGAGGGAGTCGGGGCTGGGCGACGGGGAAGGGAAGCAGGGGGGGGGGCGCAATAGGGAAAGAGAGGGGGTCTCGACGCTAGGGTTAGGGTTGGGTTTTTTTCATAATAATAATATTATTACATTAATAATAATCACATTAACAATAATAATAATAACAGAAATATTATAGTAATAATAACAGCAACAACAACAACAACAATAATAATAATAATACCAACAATAATAATAATAATAATAATTAAAACAACAATTATAATAGTAATGATAATAAAAAATAATAATAATAATAATAAAAGTTATAATTCTAATAATAAAATAATGATAATAATAATAAAAATAAAACAGATAATACTAATATTGTGCAATTGCACAACACCTAGGAGAATTGGGTGGCTACCGCCAATAGTGCGGTGGCCGCGTGCGGGTTCAAAACCAACTAAAAACATTGAACGTAAATAATTTTAAAACAGGACACAACCCAAACCATGGCATGATAACCCACAACTATGATATAATAAATTTATAATTAATTCAAAACGATGGGATGCGACAATTCTCCCCACCACAGACACTTTCTGCCACCAGAAAGTCGCCCGACCAAAAAAAAACAACAAAATAGTCCATGCCCGACTGAGACCAAAAGAAACCACAATATAAGAGAATGGGAGAACACGAGAGGGTTCTCCCCACCACAAGAACTCAACTAGTGTGTAAATTCAACACCCAAACATACCATCCCGGGAAGGTGGGGCGACACGAGAACTCCGAACAAAACCTCCACTAAAACTTGGAACTCTCGACATAGACCAAAATCCCCAAACACTAGAGAGAGACCTCCCTGAATAATAGAACCCACGAAGTAAACATGATCATTAACGCAAACGTTGGTCCTTCCAAAGGCACATACATCTCCAACGAACACAGTGAAACTGTGATTTACCCACACAAGGTTCAAACACACTTTTAGGAAAAACGCACGATCCAGAACACCATAATCAGACAAACGAGACTGTTTGGATTAAAAACGAACATGTTAATCCCAAACCCACTATGACAAAATGAACCTACAACAATGCCAAAACATTAACAGTGGAAGGATGATAATGGAAGGATGTTAAATGATATATTTCCAACACGGAACACGAAACTCAAACTGAGGCGTCACACCCCCAACAACTCCTGACTTCACGCGAGCTTCACACCAAGACCTGTGGTTGGGGCTCTAATGGTTGAAGCATCTCCTGCCTCACAGTCAGGAACTGGAATCTTATGGTCACAACGTCTCCCTCAGGTGATGCTTCCTGCAAACCTTCTCTAGGTAACCCAGACACCAATAATGATGGAATGTCATTGAAGGGGTGTCACATGAAAACCTTGTATACCCTAAATGTCCATACTGATGGTACACCATTAGACGGTATGAAGAACTAAAAAACGGAGCCACTGCATAGGACTCTTTGGAAACAGATCCATCTGACACACTCTGCTTGTCAGATGGGAGACCTATACGAGCAACTGGATACGGTGGATTGCCAACCGTTTTTTGCTCTGGAGACTAACTCAGCTAAAAACACCTTATGCACCTACTTATCAAAAGTGATGCCTTAAAAAGGGAGGGATCACTCCTTGATCTCTGGATGAAGACACCCATTAAAGGGAGGAGTTTTCATCAGATCTTGTGACACTATCTCTGGAAAAGAGATACAAGATCCATGAAATTGTCAACACATGCTTTCACATCTGTTGGCCATGTCGAGCACCCATGAACTCTTCCATCTTATTCATCTTCCTCTCTTCAAGTATAAAACTTCAGACGAAAACAACATTAAGGAAATCCAACATCATCCAAATTTGCATTGATGGCGGGGCGAAAAACTCTCACTCTTCCAATGCTAGTCCCTCGGACAAACTCAAAACACCACGCACTCAAACAGTGTCGGGAGTTCCCAATACCCTGAGGACGCGCTCGATCCCTTCAAGCCATTGCACTATCTCTAACAGGCTCCAATCACCATGAAGGACATACAACGTCCGAGAATGACAAAAAACTGGGCATGACTCATTAAAATTCTAGGGACCTTTCTGTGTGGCATTTATGAACAACATATACCACACTAAGCCGAAACCGATATCAATCTTAGCAATATCAATAAAGCATCTTCATCCAAAACAACCTGCTCCAAACAAACAAAACAACCACAAACACTTCCTAGAATTTCCTGTTCAAAATTTCTGTTTCATTTTAGATTCCAAAACCACTCTTTATATATATATATATATATTTAAAACCTGATTTCTTTCAAAACCACATTCAAAAACCCAATCCACTTTCAAATCAAAATCACTTTCCAAAACCATTTCCCGAATTTAAAGACCAATTTAGAAAACAAGGCCAAGACTTTAATTTCAAATAAACACTCAGGTAATACCATGACCGGTTGCACATGTCATTTTCCACATTCCATTCATACGAGCATCAACATGAATTTCTCATGCATTCTCACACATGTGCAAACATTCACAAATAGGACCTGAGGTTTCTCCCTAAACCATTCTCTACCAAATCCATGTAAACAACAGATTTCCAAATCAAAAGATTCCAATTTATTAAAACCCATTTTATATATTTAAAGTCATTTAAAAGAAATCAGCCCCATTTTCAAAACACCTTTTTCATTTAAAAAATTGCACGTACACCAACCAGAATGAAAAAACTCTCAAATTGCATCAAACACCGGAGTGAGGGACTAATAGTCACGCCTAACCTGGCGACATGGTAGTGGGCCATGTCCCAAGTAAGCGTCGACCACACGGAGGAATTCAAATCCTATACCCGGACTCAACATGGGTCACTACTCCATGTGAAATCATGATATAACATCGGCTTGTCTCCGTTGTCATCCCTCGATCCAAAAAAAATAGAAAAAGACAAAGACATAATTCTCGGACTACCCCTGGCGACTCGAGGTGCGGAATGGGAAAGGGTTTATGACGTCCTTCCCGTACCTACCTCTCGAGTCACGAAATTCCTAATCTCCACCTACCGGAAAACCCAAATAAAAAGAACCTGCTCTGATACCATTGTTTCAAGAACCAGCACGAGTTGACCCTGAACCGGTCACTCGAGCTGGTCCGTGGCAGGTCCCGAGGGGAGTTCCTGATCCCCCCGGGACGGAAACTAGTGTCGGGCATCAAGTTTTAATCATTGGGAATGATTTATCCCAAACAAACTAGGATCTGTAAAAGAAAAAAAAAACAAAAAAACAGACAACACTAACAACAGAAAAAAGAAACATAACAACATAACAACCATACCTCCACGTGACCTCGCGGTCACCACCCAACTAAACACAAGCATCGCTCCATCTCTGAGCGAATCAAACCAGGAAAACCTGAACACAATGAACCTGCAACTGAAATGGTAAAAAAATATAGGCGTGAGCACAAAAAAGTACTCAGTAGGTGAGCCCAAAAACCAAATCTCAAAGCATTTCCAGGAAATAAATAATATATAAATTCCTGGTTTGAACTACAAAGTATAAAAGTAATCTTTCATAATGTTTCACTTGAAGATAAAAACATAAGACATTACCGTTATAATTTTTCAAAAGTTGAATTCCTTTCATTGGTGCCAAATTCATTCTAAATTGGAAAGAAGTGTTACATTTTCAAATTTTACATAAAGAGAATAACACATTTTCATTTGAAAACCATTTTCACAAAGTATAATAGTATATGCTGTAATGAAAAACTGAAAGTAAACAAGCAGGAAAAAAACAAGTAACTGTGGGTGATCCTAAACATCCCTAGAAAACCCCTGGACGTACTCGGGTTCAGACTACCTACCGGCATGGTACTCCATAGTCAATAACCAACTGGCCGCCCTAACATCCAACCTGTGGCATGCCCCACAAGGCCTTACCTACCAAGGGGGGACCAACCCGTCTAATCGGAGTTACCCAGCAACCGTCACTCAATTCTCTAAAATACGCCAATGAACCCACGTTGGTTTTAATAATATTGTGTAAGTGGGAGGCCCTCGCACGCATGACTCACCTCACCACACTTGCCAACCCCTTACACTGACACCGCTACACGATAACCCTCAGAGGGAAGTCCCCCTATAGAGATGCCTCCTAAGTATGTATATATATATATATAATCACCTCACATTCCATAAAGTGCCAACCGGGCCTCAGAAACCATGTAATAGAAAAACATTTGCAACAAATGCAACACACGCCATCACGTTGAAAACCAGTACACACTTAGAACCTCATTTATGAAACTCAAAACAACATTTTAGAATTAAAACACATTCGCGTCACGTGTAAAACCATTTTCCAATATCCTAAGGCATGCCACTTTTAATAAGAGCCAAACGGGCCTTTAATCATTTTTTTAAGGAACTTTGTTTCTGAAATGAAATCCAAAATTTTTATTCATGCGTCATAGGAAAATATTTTTCAACATCAAATGATCCACACTTGAAGTTTCCAAAAACAAGTTTAAAGGAAAATGAGCATTTTCTCTATTCAAGGTTTTAAGAGAGAACAATTTTCCATAAACAATACACAAGCCATTTTACACAAACCAAACCCATTTTCGATCACACTTCAACATGTCATTCACAATTCAAAAGGAACTCATTTATCCATATCACCAGAAATCCACTCAATTATGTCCAATAAAAATGCTTCCAGTGCAATGCAAGATTTAAACAGATTTCATTTTTAGCAGGTCACCGCACTAAGCATAACTATTTAATACTACTTTAAATTTACTGAAATTCAATAAAAATATAAGGAATAAATAAATTCTAATGTTAAAGGAATGTGATGTGGGAGAAAACCTACCTCGACTTGCAGTCCAAACATGACGACGTGACCCGCATCACGCTTGCATAGAAAAACCTGCAAGCCGACGACTCAGCACAGACCAATGCAAAACATAAAAATAACCAGGGACTCAGAAAAACAATAACGTATTGAAATAAAATTATGCAAACAAATAAACAATGCAAACCTTACCATGACACGGAGGTATTATCAACTAGAAGGCTTTGAACAGGGTTCACCGGGGCTGCGGGACCCTCAACGGGAGGCTGGGACAACACCGGAAAGGCGTGGGCTAGCCGGAACAATGCTAGCAGGCCGCGCGCTGGCCGGAACAGCATCGATAGGGAGCGCGCAAGCCGAAACGACATTGACAGGGCACAAAAATTCTTGGACGACGCCGGTAGGGGTGGCGCGGCACCGGCAGGGGTGGCGCGACATCGGCAGGGGCAGCGCCCGAAAGCACGGCACCGGGAAAGTCGGTGGCCGACGAACGAGATCCAGTGGGAGGCGCGGCGGAGCGCCGCTGCAGGTGGGAAGCAGAGGCGGATGGCTGGGATCAGGTGGGAGGGCAGCGGCACGGGACTGCGTTGTGCGACGGAGGGAGCGTGCTGGGAGGGCGTCCGCGGGACTGGTGCCGGTGCGGCGTCGGGTAGGCGTCAGGGAGGGTGTGGGGCGGAGACGCCGGAGGAGTGGGGGAGGTGGTCGGGAGCAGGGTCGGCGTGGCGAGGCGCGGATGCTAGTGGTCGTGCGAGGCCAGGGGGAGCAGTAGAGGGCGCCTGTCAGAGCGGGAGCCGGACGGGGGGTTCGGCGAGGCGGAGGGCTGGCGAGGCGGAGCGGGGTGCGGCGGAGCCGGGGGGTGCCAGTGTGGGGAAGCTGTGAAGGGCGTCGGGGCTGGGCGACGAGGAAGGGAAGCAGGAGGGGGGGCATGTGGCGCAAGAGGGAAAGAGAGGGGGGGCTCGGCGCTAGGGTTAGGTTTGAGGTTTTTTTCATAATAATAATATTATTACATTAATAATAATTACATTAATAATAATAATAATAACAGAAATATTATAGTAATAACGACAATAATAATAATAATACCAACAATAATAATAGTAATAATAATTCAAATAACAATTATAATAGAAATTATAATTAAAATAATAATAATAATAATAATTAAAGTAATAAGTCTAATAATAAAATAATGATAATAATAATAAAAATAAAACAAATAATAATAATAATAAAAATGAGAAATTGCACGACACCTGGGCGAATTGTGTGGCTACCGCCAACAGTGTGGTGGCCGCGTGCGGTTCTGAAACCAACTAAAAACATTAAACATCAACAATTTTAAAACAAGACTCAACCCAAACCATGGTGCGGAACCCGAAACCAAGATATAATAAATTGAAAATTAATTCAAAAAGTCAGGATGCGACAAACCATCCTTTTAAATAGTTATTAACCCCGGGTTCATCTGTGCTAGAGCCTACATATAATTATTTGTCCCCATACAAGGATGTCATTTCTCGTAAATCATCGCTATTTAGTTTTCTAAAATATGAATAATAAAATTTATAATAAAGATATAAATAATGGTAGGGATTAAATAAAAGTTGATAATGTTAATTATGATCACAACTCAATGAAATCTAATTGATTTAACAATTCCCATAAAAATTTGATAACAATTAAACTTAATGATATTTTAAGATATTTATTTAAATGAAAATATAAAATTAATTATTTTTATGTTAATAAAAAATAATATGTCAAAGAGGTCTAATTTATTCCACATAAAATAAATTAGGTGCACAATATGAATGTTTTTTAAGAACAAAAAAATGTGGCGTTAATCCTTATGATATATATAAAATTAAAATAAAAATATTTTGAAAGAAATATCATGACTTCTATTTTTAAATAAAATGAAATAAATGAAACCAATATGGTATAATATATTCATGCGGTATTATATACACCACAAAAAGGAATAGGGGGTTGTGTAAGGAACATATTTCTATAAGAGGAAATTTAAATGAAAACCCCTTATTATTAGTTCTCAGATTTCATTAAATATATTTATCATCCTGTATAATAAAAATATTAATATTAATAACTTATTTTATATCGTTATGCAGATATAGCACCTGATATTCTTTTTTGTTATAATCATTTATTATAAATTTATTAGCTCGATGTTTTTAGTATAATCATTTGAATTTAGAAATTTCAATTATTCCCCACATGTTTTGTTATGGAGATGTCATGCCGAATTACCTGAATAAAAGTTCTTCATTAAAACTATATCCATGGTAATACAATTTTTTTTAAAATTATAATTACATTCCATGTGAATTTGAATCATGATTCGGGTAGATGAATTTGATGATGATATTTTATTGAGTAATATACTAATATCAATGAATTGCATTATAATGATCATTAATATTTATATCAACCTTTAAGAACCATATTCATGAATTATATTAATAATTTATATAGTATAAATTTATCAAATATATAATTTTAGAATCATCCATGTAAAGTGATGATGAAAATTAAACATGTCATCGAAGGAGGAGGTACATTGCATGAATCGAGTAAATATAGAGTTAATAACCAACCATGTCACGAACCAGCCCGAGTCGACCCTGAACCGGTCACCCGACCCGGTCCGTGGCAAGCCCCGAGGGGCGTTCCCGATCCCCTCGGGATCGTAACTAGTGTCGGGCATCATGTTTTAATCGTTGGGAACGATTTATCCCAAACAAACGGGGATCTGTAAAAGAAAAACAATCAAACAAAATAGACAGCACTAACAACAGAAAAATACTACACAACAACCATACCTCCACGTGACCTCGTGGTCACCACCCAAATAAACAGCAGCGTCTCTACATCACTAAGGGACTCAAACCTGGAAAAACTGAACACAAGGAACCTGCAACTGAAAAGGTAAAAAAAATATAGGACTGAGCACAAAAAAGTACTCAGTAGGTGAGCCCAACAACAATATCCCAAAGCACTGCCAGTAAATAAAGAATCTATAAATTCTAGGTTTGAACTACAAAGTATAAAAGTATGATTTCATAATGTTTCACTGGAAGATCAAAACATGAGACATTACCCTTATTCTTTTTCAAAAGTTGAATTCCTTTCATTGGTACCAAATTCATTCTAAAAGGGAACGAAGTGTTACATTTTCAAATTTTACACAAAGAGAATAACACATTTTCATTTGAAACCCATTTACACAATGTATAACAGTATAATCTATAAAGAACAACTGAAAGTAAACAAGCAGGAAAAAAAAGTAACCCTGGGTGATCCTAAACATCTCTAGAAAACCCCTGGACGTACTCGGGTTCAGACTACCTACCAGCATGGTACTCCATATTCAATAATCAACTGGCCGCCCTAATAGCCAACCAGTGGCATGCCCCACAAGGCCTTACCTACCAAGGGGGGACCAACCCATCTAATCAGCGTTAGCCAACAACCGTCACATGATTCTTTAAAAGATGCCTAGAAACCCACGGTGGTTTTAATATTACTGTGTAAGTGGGAGTCCCTCGCACGCGTGACTCACCTCACCGCACTTGCCAACCCCTTACATGGACACCGCTACACGACAACCTTCCAAGGGAAGTCCCCCCGTAGAGATGCCTCCAAAGTATATATATATATATATTATCACTTCACATTCCATAAAGTGCCAACCTGGCCTCAGAAACCATGTAATAGAAAAACATTTCAAACAGAAACAACACACGCCATCACGTTGAAAAACAGTACACACTTAGAACCTCATTTAAGAAACTCAAAACAACATTTTAGAACTGAAACACATTACTGTCACAAGTAAAACCATTTTCCAATATCCTAATGCATTCCACTTTTATCAAGAGACAAATGGTCCTTACATAATTTTTTTTGAAGGAACGTTGTTTCTGAAATGAAATCTAAATTTTTTAATCACTCGTCAAAGGAAAACATTTTTCAACAACAAATGATCCACATTTGAAGTTTCCAAAAACAATTTTAAAGGCAAAACGAGCATTTTCCCTATTCATGGTTTTAAGACAACACAATTTTCTATAAACAAAACACCTGCCATTTTACACACACCAAAACCATTTTCATTCACACTTCAACATGTCTTCCACTCTTCAAAAATAACTCATTTAGCCATATCACTAGAAAAAACTCAATTAATTCCACGAAAATTTCTTCTAGTGCAATGCAAGAATAAAACAGATTTCATTTTCAGTAGGTCACCGCACTAAGAATAACTATTTAATACTACTTTCAATTTAGTGAAATTCAATAAAAATACAAGGAACAAATAAATTCTAAAGTTAAAGGCAAGTGTAGTGGGAGAAAACCTACCTCGACTTGCAGTCGAAACATGATGATGTGACCCGCTTCGTGCTTGCGAACAAAAACCTGCAAGACGACGACTCGATGCGGACCAATGCAAAACATAAAAATAATAAGGCACTCAGAAACACAATAATGTATTGACCTAAAATTATACAAACAAATAAACAATGAAATTCTCACCTCAGCATGGAGTTATTCTCAACCAGAAGGGTCTGAGCGGGGTTCACTGGGGCTGTGGGTCCCGCAACGGGAGGCCGGGACAAAACTGGAAAGGCGCGGGCTGGCCGGAAAGACGCCGGAAGTCCACGCCCTGTCCGGAACAACATCGACAGGGCGCGCGCAAGCCAACACGATGTTGGAAGGGTGCGGAAAGTCCAGGACGATGACGGTAGGGGTGGCGTGGCGTTGGCAGGGGTGGCGCCGGAAAGCGCGGCGCCGGTAAGGGCGGCGACCGACGGCCAAGATCTAGCGGGAGGCGCGGCGGAGCGCCGCTGTAGGAGGGAAGCGGTGGCGGCTGGCTGGGGTCCGACGAGAGGGTAGCGGCGCGGGGCGGCATTGCGCGATGGAGGGAGCAGGCTGGGAGGACGTCCGTGGGTCCGGCGGTGGTACGACGTCGGGGAGGCGACAGGGAGGGCACGGGGCGGAGATGCCGGAGGAGAGGGGGTGGCAGTCAGGAGCGGGGTCGGCGCGGCGAGTCGCGGGCGCCGGTGGTTGCGTGAGGCCATTGGGGAGCGATGGAGGGCGCCGGGCAGAGCGGGAGCCAGACGGGGGGTGAGGTGAGGCGGAGGACCATCGAGGCGGAGCGGGGGTGCGGCGGAGTCGGGGGGTGCTGGCGCGGGGAGGCAGTGGAGGGAGTCGGGTCTGGGCGACGGGGAAGGGAAGCAGGAGGGGGGGGGGGGGGTGCGGCGCAAGAGGGAAAAAGAGGGGGGCTCGACGCTAGGGTTAGGGTTGGTTTTTTTTTCATAATAATATTATTATTACATTAATAATAATCACATTAATAATAATAATAATAATAACAGAAATATTATAGTAATAATATAAAAAACAACAACAACAATAATAATAATAATACCAATAATAATAATAATAATAATAATTAAAATAACAATTATAATAGTAATGATAATAAAAATATAAATAATAATAATAATAAAAGATATAATACTAATAATAAATAATGATAATAATAATAAAAATAAAACAAATAATAATAATAATAATAATATTGTGTAATTGCACAACACCTAGGAGAATTGGGTGGCTACCGCCAATAGTGCGGTGGCTGCGTGCGGTTTCAAAACCAAATAAAAACATTAAACGTAAACAATTTTAAAACAGGACACAACCCAAACCATGGCGTGATAACCCAAAACTATGATATAATAAATTTATAATTAATTCAAAAAGATGGGATGCGACAATTCTCCCCACCACAGACGCTTTCTTCCCCCAGAAAGTCGCCCGACCAAAAAAAACAACACAATAGTCCATGCCCGACTGAGACCAAAATAAACCACAATATAAGAGAATGGGAGAACACGAGAGGGTTCTCCCAACCACAAGAACTCAACTAGTGTGGAAATTCAACACCCAAACATACCATCCCGGGAAGCTGGGGCGACACGAGAACTCCGAACAAAACCTCCACTAAAACTTGGAACTCTCGACATAGAGCAAAATCCCCAAACACTAGAGAGAGACCTCCATAAATAACATAACCCACGAAGTAAACACGAGCATTACCGCAAAAGTTGGTCCTTCAAAAGGCACTTACATATCCAACGAACATAGTGAAATTGTGATTTACCCACACAAGGTTCAAACACACTTTTAGGAAAAACACACGATCCAGAACACCATAATCAGACAAACGAGACTGTTTGGATTAAAAACAAACACGTTCCACCAAACCCCACTACGACAAAATGAACCTACAACAATGCCAAAACATTAACAGTGGAAGGATGATAATGGAAGGACATTAAATGTTCTATTTCCAACACGGAACACGAAACCGTAACTGAGGCATCATACCCCCGACAGCTCCTGATTGCACGCGAGCTTCACCCCAAGACCTGTGGTTGGGGCTCTGATGGTTGAAGCATCTCCTACCTCATAGTCAGGAACTGGAATCTTCTAGTCACAACGTCTCCCTCAGGTGACGCTTCCTGCAATCCTTCTCTAGGTAACCCAGACACCAATAATGATGGCATGTCATTGAAGGGGTGTGACATGAAATCCTTGTATACCCTAAACGTCCATACTGATGGTACACCATTAGACGGTCTGAAGAACTAAAAAACGGAGCCACTCCAGAGGACTCTTTGGAAACAGATCCATCTGACACACTCTGCTCATCAGATGGGAGACCTACACGAGCAACTGGATACGGTGAATTGCCAACCATTTTTGCTCTGGAGACTAACTCAGCTAAAAACACCGTATGCACCTACTTATCAAAAGTGATGCCTTAAAAGGGAGGGATCACTCCTTGATCTTTGGATGAAGACACCCATTAAAGGGAGGAGTTTTCATCAGATCTTGTGACACTATCTCTGGAAAAGAGATACAAGATCCATGAAATTGTCAACACATGCTTTCACATCTGTTGGCCATGTCGAGCACCCATGAACTCTTCCATCTTCGTCATCTTCCTCTCTTCAAGTATAAACCTTCAGACGAAAACAAATTTAAGGAAATCCCACATCATCCAAGTTTGCAGTGATGGCGGGGCGAAAAACTCTCACTCTTCCAATGCTAGTCCCTCGGACAAACTCAAAACACCACGCACTCAAACAGCGTCGGGAGTTCCCAATACCCAGAGGATGCGCTTGATCCCTTCAAGCCATTGCACTATCTCTAACAGGCTCCAATCACCATGAAGGAAATACAACGTCCGAGAATGAAAAAAAACTGGGCATGACTCATTAAAATTCTAGGGACCTTTCTGGGTGGAATTTCTGAACAACATATACAACACTAAGCCAAAATCGATATCAATCTATGCAAAATCAATAAAGCATCGTCATCCAAAACAACCAGCTCAAAACAAACCAAACAACCACAAACACTTCCTAGAATTTCCTGTTCAAAATTTATGTTTCATTTTAGATTCCAAAACCACTCTTTATATATATATATTTAAAACCTTCTTTCTTTCAAAACCACATTCAAAACCCCAATCCACATTCAAATCAAAATCACATTCCAAAACCATTTCCTGAATTTAAAGACCAAATTAGAAAACAAGGCCAAGCCTTTAATTTCAAATAAACACTCAGGTAATCCCATGACCGGTTGCACATGTCATTGTCCACATTGCATTCATACGAGCATCAACATGAACTTCTCATGCATTCTCACACATGTGCAAACATTCACAAATAGGACCTGAGGTTTCTCCCCAAACCATTCTCGACCAAATCCACGTAAACAACAGATTTCCAAATCAAAAGCTTCCAATTTATTAAAACCCATTTCATACATTTAAAGTCATTTAAAAGAAATCAGCCCCATTTTCAAAACCCCTTTTTCATTTCCAAAAACGCACGTACACCAACCAGAACGAAAAAAACTCTCAAATTGCATCAAACACCGGAGTGAGGGACTAATAGTCACGCCTAACCTGGCGACATGGTAGTGGGCCATGTACCAGGTAATCATCAACCACAAGGAGGAATTCAAATCCTGTACCCGGCCTCGACATGGGTCACTAATCCATGTGAAATCATGATATAACATCGGCTTGTCTCCGTTGTCATCCCTCGATCCAAAACAAACCAGAAAAAGACAAAGACATAATTCTCGGACTAACCCTGGCGACTCGAGGTGCGGAATGGGCAAGGGTTCATGACGTCCTTCCCGTACCTACCTCTCGAGTCACGATATTCAAAATCTCCACCTACCAGACAACCCAAATAAAAAGTACCTGCTCTGATACCATTGTTTCAAGAACCAGCACGAGTTGACCCTGAACCTGTCACTCGAGCTGGTCCGTGGCAGGTCCCGAGGGGAGTTCCTGATCCCCCCGGGATGACAACTAGTGTCGGACATCAAGTTTTAATCGTTGGGAATGATTTATCCCAAACAAACTAGGATCTGTAAAATAAGAAAAACCAAAAAAAACAGACAACACTAACAACAGAAAAAAGAAACAAAACTACATAACAACCATACCTCCACGTGACCTCGCGGTCACCACCCAACTAAACACAAGCATCGCTCCATCTCTGAGCGACTCAAACCAGGAAAACCTGAACACAATGAACCTGCAACTAAAATGGTAAAAAAAAATATGCGTGAGCACAAAAAAGTACACAGTAGGTGAGCCCAACAACAAAATCTCAAAGCATTTCTAGTAAATAAATAATATATAAATTCCTGGTTTGAACTACAAAGTATAAAAGTAAGCTTTCATAATGTTTCACTTGAAGATAAAAACACAAGACATTACCCTTATACTTTTTCAAAAGTTGAATTCCTTTCATTGGTGCCAAATTCATTCTAAATGGGAAAGAAGTGTTTCATTTTAAAATTTTTCATAAAGAGAATAACACGTTTTCATTTGAAAACCATTTTCACAAAGTATAATAGTATAAGCTGTAAAGAACAACTGAAAGTAAACAAGCAGGAAAAAAAACAAGTAACTGTGGGTGATCCTAAACATCCCTAGAAAACCCCTGGATGTACTCGGGTTCAGACTACCTACCAGCATGGTACTCCATAGTCAATAACCAACTGGCCGCCCTAACAGCCAACCTGTGGCATGCCCCACAAGGCCTTACCTACCAAGGGGGGGCCAACCCATCTAATCGGAGTTAGCCAGCAACCGTCACTCAATTCTATAAAAGACTCCAAAGAACCCACGGTGGTTTTAATAATATTGTGTAAGTGGGAGGCCCTCGCACGCAAGACTCACCTCACCACACTTTCCAACCCCTTACACTGACACCGCTACACGATAACCCTCAGAGGGAAGTCCCCCTATACAGATGCCTCCTAAGTATGTATATATATATATATAATCACCTCACATTCCATAAAGTGCCAACCGGGCCTCAGAAACCATGTAATAGAAAAACATTTCCAATAGACGCAACACATGCCATCACGTTGAAAACCAGTACACACTTAGAACCTCATTTATGAAACTCAAAACAACATTTTAGAATTAAAACACATTCACGTCAAAAGTAAAACCATTTTCCAATATCCTAATGCATGCCACTTTTATCAAGAGCCAAACAGGCCTTTAATAATTTTTTTGAAGGAACTTTGTTTCTGAAATGAAATCCAAAATTTTTATTCACGCGTCATAGGAAAATATTTTTCAACAACAAATGATCCACACTTGAAGTTTCCAAAAACAAGTTTAATGGAAAATGATCATTTTCTCTATTCAAGGTTTTAAGAGAAAACAGTTTTCCATAAACAATACCCCAACAATTTTACACAAACCAAACCCATTTTCAATCACACTTGAACATGTCATTCACAATTCAAAAGGAACTAATTTATCCATATCACCAGAAAACCACTCAATTATGTCCAATAAAAATGCTTCCAGTGCAATTCAAGATTTAAACAGATTTCATTTTTAGCAGGTCACCGCACTAAGCATAACTATTTAATACTACTTTAAATTTACTGAAATTCAATAAAAATACAAGGAATAAATAAATTCTAATGTTAAAGGAATGTGATGTGGGAGAAAATCTGCCTCGACTTGCAGTCCAAACATGACGACGTGACCCGCATCACGCTTGCATAGAAAAACCTGCAAGCCGACGACTCAGCACAGACCAATGCAAAACATTAAAATAAACAGGGACTCATAAAAACAATAAAGTATGGAACTAAAATTATACAAACAAATAAACAACGCAAAACTTACCACGACACGGAGGTATTATCAACTAGAAGGGTCTGAACAGGGTTCACCGGGGCTGTGGGACCCTCAACGGGAGGCCGGGACAACACCGGAAAGGCGCGGGCTAGCCGGAACAATGCCAGCAGGCCGCGCGCTGGCCGGAACAACATCGACAGGGCACGCGCATGCCAAAACGACGTTGACAGGGCACAGAAATTCTAGGACGACACCGGTAGGGGTGGCGCGACACCGGCAGGGGTAGCACCCGAAAGAGCGGCACCGGGAAAGTCAGTGGCCGACGAACGAGATACAGCTGGAGGCGCGGAGGAGCACCGCTGCAGGTGGGAAGCAGAGGCAGATGGCTGGGATCCGGCGGGAGGGAAGCGGCACGGTACTGTGTTGTGCGATGTAGGGAGCAAGCTGGGAGGGCGTCCGTGGGACCGATGTCGTTGCGGCATTCGGGAGGCGTCAGGGAGGGCGTGGGGCGGAGACGCCGGAAGAGGGGGGAGGTGGTCGGGAGCAGGGTCGGCGTGGAGAGGCGCGGATGCTGGTGGTCTCGCGAGGCCAGGGGGAGTGGTGGAGGGCGCCGGTCAGAGCGGGGTCCGGATGGGGGGTGCGGCGAGTTGGAGGGCCGGGGAGGCGGAGCGGGGTGCGGCGGAGCCCGGGGGTGCCGGTGGGGGGAAGCGGCGAAGGGCGCCAGGGCTGGGCGATGGGGAAGGGAAGCAGGAAGGGGGGGCATGCGGCGCAAGAGGGAAAGAGAGGGGGGGCTCGGCGCTAGGGTTAGGGTTGAGGTTTTTTTCATAATAATAATATTATTACATTAATAATAATTACATTAATAATAATAATAATAACAGAAATATTATAGTAATAATAAAAATAATAATAATAATAATAATACCAACAATAATAATAGTAATAATAATTCAAATAACAATTATAATAGTAATGATAATTAAAATATAAATAATAATAATAATAAAAGTTATAAGTCTAATAATAAAATAATGATAATAATAATAAAAATAAAACAAATAATAATAATAATAATAATAATAATAATAATAATGAGCAATTTCACGACACCTGGGCGAATTGCGTGGCTACCGCCAACAGTGCGGTGGCCGCGTGCGGTTCTGAAACCAACTAAAAACATTAAAAGTCAACAATTTTAAAACAAGACTCAACCCAAACCATGGTGCGAGAACCCGAAACCAAGATATAATAAATTGAAAATTAATTCAAAAAGTCAGGATGCGACAAACCATCCTTTTAAATAGTTATTAACCCCGGGTGCATCTGTGCTAGAGCCTACATATAATTATTCGTCCCCATACAAGTATGTCATTTCTCGTAAATCATGGCGTTTTAGTTTTCTAAAATATGAATAATAAAATTTATAATAAAGATATAAATAATGGTAGGGATTAAATAAAAGTGGATAATGTTAATTATGATCACAACTCAATGAAATCTAATTGATTTAACAATTCCCTTAAAAATTTGTTAAGAATTAAACTTAATGATATTTTAAGATATTTATTTAAATGAAAATATAATATTAATTATTTTTATGTTAATAAAAAATAATATGTCAAAGAGGTCTAATTTATTCCACATAAAATAAATTAGGTGCACAATATGAATGTTTTTAAGAACAAAAAAATGTGGCGTTAATCCTTAAGATATATGTAAAATTAAAATAAAAATATTTTGAAAGAAATATCATGACTTCTATTTTTAAATAAAATGAATTAAATGAAACCAATATGGTATAATATATTCATGAGATATTATATACACCCCAAAAAGGAATAGGGGGTTGTGTAAGGAACATATTTCTATAAGAGGAAATTTAAATGAAAACCCCTTATTATTAGTTCTCAGATTTCATGAAATATATTTAACATCCTGTATAATAAAAATATTAATCTTAATAACATATTTTATATCGTTATGCAGATATAGATCCCGATATTATTTTTAGATATAATCATTTTTTATAAATTTATTAGCTCGATGTTTTTATTATAATCATTTGAATTTAGAAATTTCAATTTTTCCCCACATGTTTTGTTATGGAGATGTCATGCTGAATTACCTGAATAAAAGTTCTTCATTAAAACTATATCCATGGTAATACAATTATTTTTAAAATTATAATTACATTCCATGTGAATTTGAATCATGATTCGGTTAGACTAATTTGATGATGATATTTTATTGAGTAATATACTAATATCAATGAATTGCATTATAATGATCATTAATATTTATATCAACCTTTAAGAACCATATTAATGAATTATATTAATAATTTATATAGTATAAATTTATCAAATATATAATTTTAGAATCATCCATGTAAAGTGATGATGAAAATTAAACATTTCATCCATGGAGGAGGTACATTTCATGTACACAGGGTGGACAATTTCATTTTCCAAAGAATAGAAAGAAAGTTAAATTTTTTTTATATTCAAAATATTAATAATTTAATGTGTATAATATATATATATATATAATATAATATTATAACTATCTACTAAAAGAATTTTTGAAAAATAACACATGTCATTCATGGAGGTGGACGTTTTCACGCAATACAACTGACATTTTTGTTTTTATAAGGGGACGGGATGAATGTAGATAATGATTGTTAAATATAGATAAATTATAATAACTATAAAAATTATATTAATGTTACTATCATAGGATTGTATAGTAGAATATTAAAGAATATAATAATGTATTAAATAAATTGAAATGGAATTTAGTGATTTGATTATTTTTAATGTACGCCATAAAATAACTCCATTGTAAATTGGAATAAGACATTGAGGGGCTATATTTTAATGATACAAGAACTTATAAATAATGGATAAGAGTTTTAGGGAGTTATTTTAATATATTATTTTGATCTAAATGGATGGTGGGGTGAGGATAAGTGGGGTGGTTAAAGTACCTTTAATAAGTGTGAGGAAGAACATTTTGTTAATAAGGAGTACAATAATCAAGGAAAGTCGCTCCAATAGGGGGAAATAAAGGATTTTGGAGGAATTTAGGTTGATAAAACTATTCAACATATAGTTTGATATTTTTTTGAGTAATTCTATGATTTTAATGATTAGTTTTAAATTTTACCATATTTTACTTTTACCAGGGTAACTCTTTTTTTATCATTGGAAACTCATTTAACAAAAAAAATTAAAATTGACCACATTAACTAATTTGGGAATTCTAATTAAAAATGTGAACATAATTTTATAACATTAAATTTTTACATGGTATAAAATGTTTTTAAAATATTATGTGTATAATGCATAAAAATATTTTTATTAAGTTGTAAAATGTGAATTACGAGTTCCTTAATTAAAAAAACATTTTGAATGAATAATTTTAGTTATTAAAATAATTTGTAATTAAGAAATAGTTTCATAATGTTTTAATAGTTATGGGATATAGTGTTCACCTAAAATAGTATGGTCTCATGTAATACACTCTATATCATAGTGTGAATCCTTCTTTCTAGGAGTTTAAGGTCATGATATTGGAAAAATTATATACTCCATCAATTTAAAAACCTGATCCAAACCATAGGATTTGAAATATAAAATTTTCCACCGTCCTTGGGGACACTCTTCATATAACAAGGTTGAACACAAAGGTATAGGGTTAAATAAGAAATAGAGGGAACATTTTTTCCATTTCACACACCCATACAAACACATAGAGACACCCAAAAAAATTAAGCATACCCAATAGAACTCTATAGATGATCCATGTGAAAATAATACAACCAAATGTATAACAATATTAATGATTTTAGTGATATGAAAAGATAATAAATTGTAATAATTCATGAACATGGATAAAATAAGACACATCCACCATGTTGGCACTATTCCGTAGTGCCAATCACAATCAAACCACTTGATTCATCTCCGATATCCATGAAAACTACCTCCAGAAACACCAACAGGGAAGTTTTAAACATATTCTTTTCCTATATCATCTAAAAAACATATGCATATGCATAAAAGTTCATATATAATGGTTGAGTATACCAAAACCATAAGGAAAACCCAAAATAATTTTCCCACATGCCACAATATATGATTTGGGTTAGCTAAAGGTGTTATGAAATATTTGTAAAAAATACCAAAGATGTTAAAATAGATTCACATTTATTATAAAAAATGGGTATCAATTGTTTCATGAGTAATTAACTAAAAATATAGTTATCAAATTAATCTGAAATCTTTATTTTTGATTCATTTTGAAAATGGATTCTATGTTCTCTCTCACTCACAGACACACACCCATGCATATTGGTAGATATCTCCCCTACCTAGGAGAAGTGATCTATCATCCATGAATTTATAACATGGTGATAATCACTATACAAAATTATCCTAATGACCAAGTTACTCAGTGAAATTTCCAATACACATGGACAAATTACAACCATTCTATGAAATGTTCACACATAAAAACATTCATTATTTTAGGAAATAATTTTATAAATTAATGAACCACATAACAAGAATCACAAGCAACCCGTTTTTCTAGAAAAAATCATAGATTTCACATTATAAAAATGTTTCTGCATGTGATAATTATTTACAAGTATATGGAATTTATTTCAGAAATCGAAAATCCATAAAAATATAGTGAAACTGGAATGTTGTAAACAAAACAAACCTATTATGTTCATCAAAAAATAACAAATTAGAATAATCATCCTTGGAATCCTCAAGAATCATCTCCAAATCACCCTTAAATTTTATAATTGTAAATACCTATTTTTGAGGGGATGACATAAGGGATTTATGGTCACAATATGTATTAAAATCCCTTTAAATAAGATCACTTGTTGAATCATTAAAATATATAACTCATACCAATGACTTGATACATGAAATGAGTGTTAAAAACTCTAGAATAACCTACAGTACAATGTGTTTCACCCACCATGATCAAGGTGCATTCATCTGAACCTCAATATAGGATTTTCACCAATGTGAGACACTTAAATTTTTTGAAAACCCAACATTAATTTTGAACCCACAACACCCAAAAACATGACATGGAAAGGTCAATCTACACATTATCCATAACTAGACACCTAGTTCACCCCACTGAAATCTATCAAGTGACGTGTTCCTCTTTTTGGGGTTTTGTTGTGCCTCTATTACACCAATGTATTCCTAGTGAACCCTTCCCTCTTGTATGGTTTTTTTTATCATGGTGTTATACAACACACATAAAAACCACAAAAATATCTAATAAAATCACCAATACATCCCAAAAAATTATTAAAATTTATTTGAGAAAATTAATAAAATGTGAAAAGTACCTCAAATAGGGGTTGTTATATTCTACCCACCATAAAGAATTTCTTTAATAGAAATATAGTTGTTTTTGGTGTAATGGAAATGTTAAAGACATTTCTAAAGCATATTTCCCACTCATTACAATTTTTATTCATGATTCCTAGTATCTATCCCCAATAATCAGACCATTAGAAAAAAAGTATCCATGATGAATTTATATATGTTGTCCAAAATATGAATGGTGCATGGAAAAATGTAGAATAAATATCAAGTGTAACATGATCCCATTTAGTCAAATCACTATGATCTCTCTTGAACTTATGTGGTTGATATACATGAAAAAATATTGAACCAATATTAATCTTGGTGGTAAATATAATTGATAAGAAACAACACTGATATTTTTTAATTATATAAAGGGTTCCACATATCATGGAGATAGTTTTCCCTACTTTCCCAAATGATTATGAACCAAATAAAGGTACAATTTTAGAAATATATAGTCACCTAATTTAAAATATAATGGTAGATGACGAAGATATGAATATTACTTTTATCGACTCTGATTCATATTCATCGACCTCTCAATCGTCTAAATTGTTTTTATAGTCTACTGGAAAAGTCTAGGACCAATTAGTAATGTTTCTACATTTTAAAACCATCAATGTGTAGATTGATAAGGATGTTCATAAAATTCCTCAAATAGAACCATATGTATCATTTTCTAATAATAGTTATTTTATGAGAACTCCATTAAAAGGATAAGATCTTCCCATTAACCACCATATTTCTTGAGACACGATCTAATCATCTCTTCCAACTTCATAATCAAACATTCTATCATCCCATCCATCTAAAGATGATATTCCATATTCAAGGAAAATTCAGTTCTATGATATAATTTCATTGAGTTCTAAAACAAAAATGTAAATTGAGTATCTATGTCATTGAAAATAGATGTCGGTACTCTATGAAACCTAACAACTTCCGAAATATACTATTTTTCCATTTCCACAACTGTGTTAGACTCTTGTTTTGGTAAAAAGTGTGTGGAACTTTTGAGTTGATATACAATTAACATAGTCCATGAAAATCATCCCCCATTCCCAAATTGGTATAGGCATAGATTAAATCATACCAGTTAGATGTTAATGCTCTACCTTTACCAAATAACTTGTGATACATTTCCTGACATGATCACCAATATTTATTTTCATTCATGAACACTAGAAATGGGATTCCATTACCTTATACATTTTTGATTTCTTGGGAGGATGTCCCATTTTAATACTGATATTATGAAATAATCAATACTTTTTAATATTGTGGTTCCATAATTTTGTTTTTTATGAATACAATTATGTTTATACCATATATCCAATCGTCCACGATATCAAAAAAAATTTGGTTTGGCATAATGGTGATGTAGTCTATAATTTATCATTGATCCTCTTTGAATAAATTCATTAAATTTGAAAGATGAGTGACATAGAATAAAACATAACATGTCATTATTTTTGGAATTTTCCAAATTAATGTTAGTAATAATAATAATCAACTTCTATCGGTCACAATATTGTCTAACCATTTAATTTTATTACATTTTATTCAAATAATTAGACACCATATTTTCACTATCAGGTGTATACACAATGATTGATTCAAAAATCTAGAGACAATCAATCCAATATCAATGCCTCAGTTATGGTCCCTCTAATAAAATTCACATTTTGAACATTTATTATCACTATGGATAATGAAATTTTCTCCAAAGAGATACTGGTTCCGTGTTCTTAATTCATGGAACACAATAGTTAATTCTAGGTATTTCATCAAACAATTCTTTTCTTGTGTTTTATATTAATTATGGCCTATGGTACACCATGATATACTTATTTATGAAGAAAACCCTATCCTAATCAAAAATCATCACAATATACCTCATAAACAAGAACAAATTCTAGTAAGAATGATATAGGTATATAAGTGAGCTAGTCATTTAGCTTTTGAAAGGATTTCTAAAAATCTTTATTCCAATGGAAAGTGATTCTCTTTAAAATTAATTCATTCCTGATAGACGATATTATAGATAAATATTGAATGAAGTGATGATAATATCCAACAAATCCCATATAAATCCTTATCTTTAATAAATTCATGGTTGGATTCTAAAAAAGTACAACTTTGAACTTCATAGGGTCAACTGATATTCATTTTTTAGAAATGTCATATTTTGGAAATAATAATTATTTTATATATAATTCAATAATTATTTTATATATAAATAAATTTTATAAAAATAATAATAATGTCAGTTGTTGAGAAATTGGATCAATATAATCCTCAAGTGATCCTTTTGTTCATTCCTATTTTGATAGTAAACCAAAATAAATTCAATATGTACCATAAAAAATGAATCAATATACATTTTGAAGATATGGATCATCATGACCATTAATACTAGAGGTACATTTTTCAAACTAAAGCTTATGAAAACTCATTTATAATAACAAAATCGACTATAAAATGATTTTTTCATAATATACTCATTCCACACACTGGGGTGGAGATATCATAATTATATATTTTTCTTAGATGACTGTTAGGATCCCTTTTATTTATTGAATAGAATCTAAATTCAAGGAATACGATATCGATTCATGATATTAACTATATTATGTTTAAAATTGCTGACAACAATAAAACAAATCCATCCAACATCTTCCTGAATATAAATATAGCATCCTATTGAGACGTACATTGTTTACTAAAGACCTTGATTTCCATTTCTAATACCTTGTTCTTCAATTCTCATGACTCTGTCAGAGTGATTTTATATGATTAAAGAGAAATAGATAATTTCTTGATAATTATATCGATAGAAATTTTAATTTTCCATTCAAGGTGTATTCTAGGGATATAGTTTGGAAAAACATTCAGGTATCTATATACCATTACAAGAAGAGTCATATTTCCAATTTAATCTACAGTTTCTAATTTAAATATAGATAGATGACTAGAAGTGGTACCATCTACTATCATTAAAGGCCATACACTACCAAAATTCATATCCCAATCCACTTTGAATAAATGAACTAATCCATCTAGGGATATGAAAGATAATAGGCACGAATAAAAAATTATAATATTTGAATTCCATTAAATATTCCATTCCTAAATTCAAATTCAGAATTTCTATTTCCAGTATAGTAATCTCTCATAGGAATAGTATTTATTCAATTGTAATGATATAGGTTGTGCACCTGAATCCTCTACATTACTGCTGACCGAGTGATGTTTTTATTCCCATGATGTGAAGAATCAACTCCATATTTAATAAAAATATTTTAACAATGTGTTAAGTAATAAAATAATAGGGTGAACCAATAAAAAACATGAAATTAATATAGGTGTAGATGAAAATAATGGTACCTCACAACATCGAGGAGCCTGGTTTCTCAGTCGGGATTTTGTGCTTTGATCCATATAATAAATGGTTTGTTCCTATATAATATTCTATTCTCCCTCTATATAATGTCGATTAGACAATATAGTTGTTCTTGGAGTCATCCTAGTATATCTTATTATGTGGGTATGAAATATTCTAATGAGATATTACCAATTGATCATCAGAGATATGAGAATGGTTTATGCCATCTCCACTCATTTAATTTGGAGATACAATGTAATATTTCATAATATTTTCTCCATTCCCATAGATGTAAAAATCTCAAGGTTTTGTAGTACAATGTTATACATATTCCAAAAAGGGCCACATTAAAAGAAAGTTGATATTTTTTTTATTTAGTGTATAAGATAGTAATCTAGTAGGCAGGTACTTTGATGCCCTATTATCCTGTGAATATCTCTTAGTTTTTTCACATATTCCCAACACTGGAGGTTCCTCCTTCACATGGATGGATGATGGTCTCCTCCACATTAAAACTCACTACAATATCTCTATATCTCATTCCAACAAGATTCTTATTCACCATATATATATAATATTTAATAAACAACATGACTAATTTAGAGTGATAATCTTATTGTAGAAATACCAAGAATATTCTCACCATTATCCTTCCTCTAGTTTCAAATGCTAGTGAAAAGATAATTAGGTCTGTGAATCAAGAAACATATTCGATCACTTAAAAAATCATTGTTTTATCTAGATGAATTTGATTAACATCACTATTTAGAATGTGTGTAAATTTAACTTTTTACTAAACACACCTAGAGACACATCCCATGTAAGATCCTAGTCATGTTTCTCTAGAACAGTTATATCCCCATATTAAAGTTCTAGGTATTCAATCATGTATGACTCTATCTTGAAATTCATCTATTTTTTTGTTTCGATAATGTTTAATATTATGTTCATCCCTCCCAATAATTCTTATTGCTTCTTAGGTACCAAATCACACTCAAATGTTGTCAGTTCAAATTTTGGAATTCTAATGAGTGATTTATTCCATGAGGCTCCTCGGCCTAAGGTCCCATTTGGATACACTGGATTTTATGTACAATAATCTAGACTAACTTATTTATCACAAGTCGTTTGGGGGAAATCACATTATCTACTACATCATTATACTCGCTTCTCATTCTTCTCATTGGAAGCATTTACATTCACTAACCATATCATAAATTTCAAATTAAATATTTTATTTCTTCTTTATTCAATATTATATCATAAATAATATTATAAAAATCAAAATAATAATTACAAAATACTAAAATCAAATAGTCATGTTATAATATAGTCATAGTGGGGATCCTCTTTAATAAGTCATGATACTAAACACTCATCAACTAAACCCATGATGATGACATTAAGACCTTCCTCGAAGTGTTTTAAAATAGATTTATACAATGATCACCCTAGGAAATTTTATTTTAGAATAAATAAGTTCTCTACTTTATTTTTTTATATAAATTTTGAGTATTTATTTGTCATATCACCTTACAACAATCCTAACCAATGGGCTGAAAAAACTCAGACCATCTGTAAGAAGGAGTCCCAAATCATTTTTTTGGGGTGATCTAAGGTTCAACAGACCTTTGGTGAAATCATCCAGTCAATAATGGTTATAATTAAATGGTGATAGTTTAACAAAAAATATGAGGAACCGTTTACCCATTTCACACACCCACAAATTCACACAAAAATAACCACAAATAAAATCAAATCCAAGATAACTATAGAAATTAGGCATGAGTAAATATAATAAAAAAATCTATAAGAAGAAACATAATGAGAGTGATAACAAATGAAAATAAAAAATATATAATAATCCGAGAAAAAATAATACTTTCCCACCATGGTTTCATTTCTCTAAACTCATAGAACATGACCAAATCATGATTACAATATCCAACATCTATGATATCTACATCGAGAAGCACTTCTTTTGATGTATGATTTTTTTTTGTTTTTTATATCATAGAACATAATGTTTTCATATACCCCAAAGTTCATATACCAGGGGTGAGTATAAAAATATAGTAGTCTAAGCCCAAGACTTGTTTACCACATGCCACTAAAATAAGAATTGGGTTAAATAAATGTTTTATAAAATTTTTGTAAAAAATACCAAAAGAGTTAAAATAGTATCACAATTATTTTCTAAAATATGATGGAATAAACCCAAGAGTAGTTCACCAAAAATATTTGCCTCTTAATAAACATAAAAAAAAATTTATAAATGACATATAACCTAAATTTAATGTTCTCACACACACGTACATTCCCATTTATTCAAATTAAAACCACCATTACTCATGAGTGGAGATCCATCCTCCACCATGTTGTCACTGAAAAATAATCAGTGTACCAAACCAGAATTGTTGCCAAGCCCCTCCATATGTATTCTAATGAGAATGAACACATGGCCACCATACCATTCTATGTTCACCAATCAAATCCCTTATTTGTTTTAGGGAAATCATATAATCAATTTTTCATCTAAATTATTTGAATGACCCATAACAAATGATTCATGAATAAATAATGAGTGAACAATATTGTAGAATTTCAGGATGATAATTTCCCTTCGATGTAGAAGTAATTTCTATTATAAATCAATGATCTAACACATTTCAGGGAAATAATAAAGGGGGGAATCATACTTAAATATTAGATTAATTAAATATTAACAAAAAATGTAGAATCATCTTAGAATTCTTCTAGAATTATCCAAAAATACCCCTAAATTTTTTTGTATCAAAATACATATGGAGGAAAGGATGGACAAAGGGTATTTCACGTCAAAATGAATTAAAATTATTATCAAAAAGTTCTCACACATCCTCATTCAAATACATAACCCACACTAAGTCTCAGTACAAGAAATAAATTTTTCAATCTAGGGAATAACTTAAACTATAGAGTGTTCTACCCACTATGGTCATGGTTTATTTAGATAAACCATATCCTTGTACTCTCACCACAGCGAGCCACTCCATTTTGGGGGAAATCCTTTTAACATTTTGAAATCACCACACCCTGAACCACACCATGGTTAGGTCTCTATAATCATGTTCCATAGAAATACCCCTAACGTTCTATTCCTCAAGACGCCAAGAGGCCATAACCTCCTATTGGTTTTTTTTCATCTTGTGTTACTCATTTTCACTTAAAGAAAACCATGACCTCCACTACATTGTATTGCTACATAATTTGTATCTCAACACAGCCATACTCCACATAACTCTTTGATAAACCTACCAATACATCCCAAACAAAAAAATACATTAAAAATAATTTAAAAAACATAAGAAAAGTTGAATAGAACCTCAATCCAGGTGTGTTACATTTATAGTATGAACATCACCTACACAAAATGGAATAATAACCACCTTGGCATATCTCTTACTAAGTAAAATTCCCATCCAAAATTTATTTTACCTACACACAATGGCATAATATAAAAACTTATTTAGGAAGAAACTAGTTAAAATGCATAAAACTACTTTCATGTGATTATTTCATCTTAAACCATAGAAACCCAATACCCAACACAACATAGACAATGGTTTTGTATATCAATAGTACCATACTTCATTTTTCCTCTTAAATGTGCTTCACAATCACCAAAACACCTATAACACCCAACGATTTTATGAAATATCATTTTCAAATTAATATAATCATTTATATATATTTAATTACATGTTAAATTTAGTTCTTATTGTGTTACATGAAACACTGAGTTTGAATTTCATTACAAACAACACCAATCTTATCTTGGGTTACACGAAACACTGAGTTACAAAAAAAACATACTATTAGAATACTATTATTTAAGTTGATATATATTTCTTAACGACTAGATCGGTGGCTATGCATATGATTAATGATATTTAGAACATGTATGGTCTACACATGTATATAAAATTAATTCTTTGGTGAATAATTAATTATAAATATAAATAAATCATTTTAGAAATAAATTAATCCTTTTTCTAAAAAAAAATATATTTATGCCCCAATCACGTTTCACATTAATAAAAAAATACCCTTTTTAAATAGTTTTAATGAAATTTGGGTATAATATATTCAATAAACTGATTAAAATTAATCCTATGTGTTTTTTATACCATAGTTAATTTTACGCTTAAAAACAATATTTATTTTAAAAATATTTATGTGGAATTTTTTTGACCGATATTAAAATTTTAAAATAATATTGAAAATTTATATGAACAAATAAAATTAATATTTGAAATTAGAGTATCAAATTTTTTATATGTTTAATTTTTTATCATATTCTTAAAAAATTATTTTATCATGAATTGGGAAATAAATTGGATTTTATTTGAAAATTTTCCATTTTTATTATAAAATTTATAAAGTTAAATAACATATAATACATATTTTAAAGTAAAATTTTTTAAATTATATTTCTAATAATCCAATATATTTCATTGCAGTCATGTTCATATAGAAATAAGATATACAAAATTTGTATATCTTTGAACATTTTCTCTTTGATAACCCATATTCTCATTGCGTTTGTGGGATAAATTTTAAATGCATTTTATCCAATTAAATAAAATGAATTTGGAAAAATTGATTTCATATTTTTAGATAGAAATATTTTTATTCCTTAATAATTTCACATTATTTTATTTCAAAACATATTAATGAAAATAGTAAAATTTAATTACTGCGATTATGGTGAAAATGAGTTTATTGGTGGGTTAAAATAAAACAGTGATGGATAATATGACATAAAAATAAATATAATCTAATATAGGATAATATTTACCCACTATTATGTCTAATTATATAGAATAATACATTTTTATACATCTGGAATGGGAAAAAGATGGATATAACTTTTTTCCTTTCCTAAATTACAAGTGTATCACTTGACTCACTTATAAAAGGCCATCCCCTCTCCTCTTATCTTCACAACATAAAAATCTTTTTTCAACCAATAAATAACCAAATAAATGAATAAGTTCCATTATATAATCCTTTAAGACTTATTTTTTTCATAGATCAAACAAAGAGAGGATTTTTGGGAAAACCTAAGGAGGTTTCCCGAAGAAGAGGAAACATTCATTAATGAGTGTTTTTTTATTCATTCATAATCCTCCTTAATGTATAGTTATAAAATTATGATAAAATTACATATGTTTATTCAATATATTTAGGTGTTTTATTTTGAGGTTTTTAACTATAACCACCTGTACTTCCATCAAATGGGTTATGAAACCATCGTTTGTGTGTACAACAAATTAAGACCTTATGAACTGATGTCATTCATTTTTTCATTACCATATCTCATGGTTTGGTTTGATTATGTATATAATCTAAATAATTTATATTTATAAAATATTTATACTTATGTAGTAATTATATCATATATACATTTAAAATTCCATTGTACAGTGGATACGATAATGTCGGGCATGTTTATCGAAGAGTACCACCTCACGAAGTGATGTGATTCGTTTTCAGTAACCGTTTAAATGGAAGATAATGTGGATAAATATAAATAAAATATGTAATTTAAATGAAATATATTATGATATTAATTATATAATTGTCATTAATGGATAACATGTCATTTTAATTTTTACCTTTCCACTCACTGAAAGATGATAACTTCATTTTGTACTTCTGGACTACCACCTTCACGAAGCGGTGTGACTCTTTTTCCACACAACACCTAGTTGATGATATTTATAATTAAATTTAAATAAATAATTTTTTATTAATGATATTATTATCATTATTTAAGGATGATATATAACTTCCATTCTTTCCAGAATGGTCATTGTAAAATTCAAACGTTACTTGTGCATATTTATGACCTACCGTCTCTATGATTGTAACACATTGTATTTCACAAAACAATTATTAATAATTTTTATTAAAATTAATATTACTACATATATGTGGTAATTATTTCTTTATTAATGATAAATATATTATATATCCATGATAAAATAAATATTTTTAAAAAATAAAAAATTATTAAAATAATAAAGATGTTATTACAAGAAAAGTGATTTTAACAATGAATTTTTATTAAATATGAAATAAAAGCTAATAATTACAACATATATGTTAATATAAATATAATTTTGGTTCTATATAATATTTATAATAAACTATTATTTATTTCAGAGGAGGTTTTATTGTGTATAAAGGAAGTCGAGACATTATGTAAGTGATTTATGACTCACTTTTATTTTCCATGAGTCCCAAGAAATATCCACCACATGATTTTTAAATGATCTATATATACAAAAAATGAATATATTTTATGATTATTATCTTTAATATTATTTGTATTTATATATCCCTTTTAGTTTCTCTATCTCTTGGTGTTTTTAGCTCAAGAGTTACTAAATCGATAAGGTATTTGAGTCTCAATTTTTCTTTTTTTGGAAATAATTTATATTATGAATTAATATTATTCTATGAGTTGTGTATAAAATAACTTTTACAAGTTATATAATGAATATAATTATTTTAATTATATCTTAATATTCCATTAATAATATTATTTCGTTGGTATTATAGTTCAATGTACAAAACTCGGAAGTGTTTAACCGTACAATCCAATCATTTATTATTATTGTTTTTGATTACTCTTACAATAACAAAATATTATGAAATATCACTCAATAAACTCTTGAATAAATTATCGTATGTTTATTTCTATAGAATACATGTTTTCCATTCATTTTACTCTATTTATGTACTTATGCCTTCGGAAAAATATTTTTTAAAAAATTGTAGTATTTCTCTCTTCATTCAAAAAAAATTCTTCTTCCAAAACCATTTTTTCTAAAAAATCAAATATATTTTTATAATTATTAAAATGATTTATTAAAACATCATTTAATATTTTTGACACTTAATATAAAAAAATATAAAGGATATTTCATGTTTTCTTCAAAGAATGTTTGTTTCTCTTATATCAAAAAATTAAAAGAGCTATTTTTTTATCTTTTATGGTTGGAAAAAAATATCCTTCCTCCATATCCATTATTTTATTTAAATATTCTTTTATAAATTATCAAGGTTATATTCAAAAGAATCTATATTAAAAAAAAGTTATAAAAAAATTTCTATGTGTAAAGGATATCTTCTTCAAGAAAGATTTTGAATGATTTATTAAATATTATTCAATATGATTCAATTATTATTTTAAATGAAATGTATTTCAATAATTTGAAATGAATTTTTATTATTAAAAATTAAATTTTTTAGAAAATATATTTTTCTCAAGTAATTTCCCTAGTTATATTTCAAAATCACTCTCCATATATCATGACATCATGAGATGTAACTTATGCTTTGGTGGGGATATAATCCAAGGGCATGATTCTTGTTCATTCCAGGAATGAGATATTTTATGATGATAATATTTTTATGAATATTGTATAATTTTCAAGTTTATTTGTTACGAAATTATTATGAAACCTGTTTATCTTACATGGGTAATTAAAAGATGATGGTTTTTATGAAACCATTTCATTAAAAGGGTTATAATATGATGAATGTTCTATGATCTTATTGAAATCAATTATTGGATTGTGTAATGGTTGAGACCTATATATCCATCTGATGAATTGGTTAATGAAAAATTATATGTTTGTTCAAAGGTTACATTGGATGTTGTCCAATCCCTGAAATAAGATGGTACATGGGTGGATGTCCTAACCCCAAGCAAGTGAGGACACTGAAGGTTGTCAAAATCCCAAAACAAGAAGGTACACCTGAGGTTGTACCAATCCCAAAATAAGAGGGTATGTTGGAGGTTATCCCACTCTTGAAATAAGAGGGTATATAAGATGTTATCCAAATCCTAAAACGAGAGGTTACACAAAAGTTTATCCCAATCCTGAAACAAGAGGGTACAAGGGAGGTTATCCAAAGATCGAAACAATAGGGTACATGGGAGGTTGTAGAAAAACAAAAAAAATGGTAAATGGGAGTTCATCCCATGACCAAAGTAGCTTTATAGTGATTTTACAAGCCTAACATGATTTGAATGTATTGATTTATATCTTTGAAAAAAGATATTTTATGCTTATGTGTATTCCACAGTTTGTTGTCTTATGTCATTGTCATTATCAAATATAACATGTACATTTATTTCATTATGATCCATGTCTTATGAACTATCAATATTTATTCTATTCCCCTGATTATGATCTCTGATTTGCAGGGTATGGGTTTCAAATCGTATTCCCTTTTTCTCATACCATTTTGATCATGTTATGATTATGTAACTCCCTTATTTACATGTACTCTATATTGGAGAATACAATTTGTTATGTTTCCTTTCACTAGGTTATGAATATGGGTTTCACCTGGGATTACTAAATCGGGAGATCATTATGGGTGGCATTTAATAAATTTAATTATTTAAGAAGATTGATTTCTAACTGTTAAAAGGAAATAAAATATTATGATCTATATATGTGTGTTAGTGTAATGTAATGATTAAACATATAAAATGATATAAAATCCATGAAAATAGGTCTTATTCACAATAACACTAATAATTGGCCTCCCAATTTCTGATTGTTGTTTTGGAAATGCTTGATGGGGTCCTCTAGGCTGTAGTCTCTTCCATTTTCCCATTTCACGACAACAATGACTTCTACTATGGCATGAAAAAATCCCTATTACCATTTTGGAATCTTTATCTCATAATGTAATTCAGGCATCTAAAATTCCTTTCTACATGCCTACGGCCTCAACTATTCCAAAAAATCCACACCCAAGTTATCATAGAGATTCCTCTAACTAAATGTTTTATCCTCCATGGAATGGTTCAAAACCTATACCCATTTAATAAGATTCATGACATGGTCATTTTTCATCAGCATGGTATCCTCCTAATAACATCCATTTTCAATTTCCACCTCACAATACGCCTCAACAATTGTATGACCAAAAATCTTTATAGCATGGTCCATGTCACGGGGGATGAACTCTATAAATTTCCTTTCAACATCCTCATATGGATGTGGTTCTTTCACTGTATAACATTCGAAACACCAGCTCAACTATAAATTTTGGATTTAATATGCTCCTATATAGCATATTTTAGATAATATAAGATTCTCACAAATTCAGGATCATTCAGAATACCATATCTTCTTTTGGTTATAAATGTAATCCAACACTGTTAATAACCATTGAAAATAACTCCAACACCACCAAATTTAATATAATGAAATATAAATGTTTCTATATTAATTTATGAATATTTAATAAATGAATAAAATAAAATTTAATATTTATTTGTTTTAATCATTATTTATACCGTTCTTAATTTTTTTCAGATTTGATAAATTATTGAAATTAAATATAATATAATATATTTATTTTATCAAAAACAATTTATAGAAATATGAAATCATTGTTAACCAATAGTAAAAGTGTTCATAAAATATCTCAAAATTTGAATTTGAAGGAGTTCATATTAAATCCATATAAATAATTATATCAAATTTTCTAATTAGAAAAAAGTGAATTGTTCATCTACATACATGTTAATTTATAATTTATTTTTAATTATTTTTTGAATTGTTCATAAATATTTAATCTCATTCATTAAAATATGAATTATTCATTTATTTATTTATTTATCCATTATTCTTAAATATTAGTTATATATTATGAGTTGTGATGTATGATTTTTTAAAAGTGTAAAACTGTAGTTATTTTTTCTAACATTCATTAAGGGGTGTATATACTAAGTATGATTATTGATTTAGTTTTTTTCGACATTTAATTTGGAATATTATTGGTTTATAAATCTAAAAAATGAAGTTAATTATATTTTTATACATTTTAGTATTATTATATTGATGTAAGTAGAAATATCTCTTGAGATATGTCATTGGGAATATGAGATTAAAGTTGACTTTCTCATGGTCTAGGATGAACGTTCCTTGTCTACTAAATTTTGGGTTAGATACCCATCACTATAGGATTACACTTATATGGATTATTTATTTCATCAAATTTCCTGAAATTTCATAAAAAAGGTGTCATGTAACTTATGCATGGGAAATATTTGAATACATAAAAAGAAATATGGATTTTAATTCTAGTTAGTAACAGATATTTTGAGATGTGTCAATATTTCATTATTAATATGGATTGAACATATTGGTTTAGTGTGAGGAATATAATTCCAAATAATCCATTATAATCATGAATATGTGTAAAGGGACAACATGATATAATATGGTGATGTTAAATACATTTAAAAAGAATAATTTTTATATTCCATAAAATGATACACATTTAAAGACCTTGATCATCAAAATGGAAGTGCCATGCCACAATTTGGTGCCCATGGATCATCTTTTGTAATGTAAAAAAGTAATGAAATGACCCTAACCATTAGGTTCCCCATTTTTCATAGATACATTTGGTTATACATTGTTGGGAAATGATAAATGTTAGGGTTCTTAAGGAATAGAGTTGAGATATATTATGGATTGGGAATTGAGTTATCTAGTAATCTATCCATGAGTTAAAAAAGATATAAATAAAATTATTATATACTAGATTGATTCATGAATTATTTATATGATTATTTATGTATAAGCCATGTTGAAATATGAGTCATTTCCCACTAATAGATATGATGAATTTAAAAATATATGTTATAATTTCAGTGGGAGAATAATTAATAAAATTATTTAGTAAATGTCTATAAAACCTGATTCAAGTAATAAAAAATTTATAATTTTCAATAAAAATAATCATCTCATTATAAAACATGATTGATAGATAAATATCTAAAAATAAAATATAATTCATTTTACCTCCTAGTTTGAAACTGAAAATAAAAAAAAAATTGTCAAAAGATTAAATTATATGTGTTTTGATAAATCCCTTCTCGAGTAATAAAGGCTTAAATACATTCAATAAGTGAATATATATTCTTCTGTTAATCATAGTATGATTTATTTAATGTTTTCAATTTATTAAATGAAACGCGACCCAAGGAAATTTAGTCTCTAGTCATATACACATTATAATTCAATGTTAGTGACATGGTGTACCTAGATATATTTTGTAAGGAATGTTTTGGGAATGTAATTCATTCTAATTTCATTGAAAATATTATAGAGAATTGTTCATTCAAAATTTACCTGGTTCCCTTCAAGTGTTGAGGTTTAATGAGAATAATATTTTATTTCCAAGATCTGGTGTCGTGTATAAAGTACTAAAAGGTAATGGATTAATCTAGTAATGAAATACTGGATTTTTCTAATAGTCAAACATGTTCCATGGAACATAAATCTATAATTTATGAAAATTTAATTATTTCCATATAATTCAATTTTTCAGGGAACTTAAAGGGGTATGAAAAACTCTATATATATTCCTTTTCATGTATTAATTTCGTAGAAATTAGTTATTATATTTGATGTTTATATGATACTGAATAAATTCTTTACAATTGTTGTTAATATAATGTTGTTCAAAATCAATGAAAAATTTGATAGAGCTTATCGCTTTCATTTAAATAATGAGGATTTTTTTCTATTCATGTTTTGTATGAAATGGAGTGATTAAATATTAGATGGATCTTAGTTAAATGTGTTCTAGTCATCTCATTCACTAATATGATAAGGGACAATGTTATTAAACAACTAGTTTTATTAAAAATATGTGACGATGGATTTCATACAAATGGTTTAATATAACTCACATTCAACAAAATGTTTTTAAAATAAAATAAGTATAAAAGTAGTTTCTATTATAGTAGAGTTTATCCATAATATTCATTAAAATAAAATTGTGGGATTTCCCCCACCAATTTGTGGAATATTTTAAAGACTGCAGTTTAATATTCATATGATTAATCCAAAAAATAGAATACCACATATGATATGGATGTATATGTTTATTGATTAAATATTACCATTAATGGAAATATGTTATATTAAACACACATAAGTTTGTGTGACATAACATCATATTATGAAGTCAATACAATTTATTAGAGAATAGTATTAGTGTGTTTGGACGTAAATAATTTCATGTGAAATAAATAAAATATAACACTATTCAATATTCAATTTTAATTTCATTTAATATTGTAAATGACTTTAGGATATAACAGTAAAGAGAAATTTTAAATGATTAATTTTGTTATTGTAATGATGTGATTATGTCTTTATATTATTAAGTAATTTTTGATGTTCTCGTAAGGAAATAATGTGACTTGTCATATTTTTTTCTGAATTGATCTTAAATAAATTTTTATGGGTATTTCTAATAAATAAGTATATAGTGAACATTGAAATAGTTTTATGTGAACATCATGGAGTTATTAACATCATAAATAAGATTTTTTTAAGTAAAGGAGATTGAATACCAATTAAAATAGTTAATCATTAGAAATATGATTCAAAACTCTCACCATTTTTCAAATTGGATTCATTTATAGATGATACCCATTAATGAGATAGTATGAAAATTAACCATATTGAAGAAATATATATGGTTGGAATTTCATAGAGACACAATTTGGTTAACTAAGCCTAATAAGTGTCCCAAACATAAGGTTGATAGTACGGTCTACCATGTCTAGTATTATTAGGACTGCACACATATGGTTTTTTGGAGTATTCATAATGAAGTTTAAGAATATAAATTTTAACATGATGAACAAAAAATAAAATGTCAATGTTATCATTATTTCACATTGGCTATATATAAATATATATTTTTATGTGAAATTATTATTGAACTAAAAAAATATGATGTTGAGTTATCCAAAACTAATTTTCTTCATATAGTATTATAGTTTTTTTACAAAATTCATCACCTAGGATGAGTATTATTCTTTTATAAATATACTGAATATGTTCTTGTGGCACAAAACGAGTTTTGTGTATTGGATGAATTACTAGTTATATAGCACATAGAGTGTCATAGACTATGTATTCGGTATACTAGATTCCTATGCTTCACATTTAATCTATGTACCTAATGTTGGTGGTGAAACTATAATTAGAATCTTCATACATTGTTATATTTCTTATATAAAACATGAGGCTTGTCTATCACGGGGTTGGTTGGGAAGGTTGTTGATCATGTTATCATTTAGAGCTTAACCACGACAGGATTTTCCCTCTTATATGATGAGTAAGAAATCTAGTTCCCCAATTTAGATAGATTAATGATGTGTATGACCATACCTAGATATAACTAATAATATGAATATATATTTTGGTGGGGGGAATGTGATGTGAACATAATTTAAGTTGAATAAAATGTGATATATTCATTGAACTAGTTAATATATACTCTATGAATTTAGAATGGAGGACTAGGTAAATGAGATTTCATTTCTTCAATAATGTTGAATACCATGAGAGTGGGGGATTATGTAATTCCCCATGATTTTCAATTAAATATATCTTTAAATAAATATTTTTAATAGTTTTCATAGCACACTACACTCAACGAAAAAACATATAACATTATAAAACTATTATAACATATTCATTATGTTTTTATGAATAAATATATGTAACCACTTTATGGAATTTATTGAGAAATAATGATTATTATTTATAGTAAAGATAGATTTCTAATAAGGTCACCTTACTGTAGAAAATGATTTTTTTCTAAAATTACAATTTTATCGACATTATTCTAAAAAACTAAAAAGGGTATATTTTTTATGTGAATAATATATATTTTATATTGATATTTTGTGAACTCTATTTTATTGAACTAATATAAAATAATAACCAGATTGGAAAAATACCTTGAAATGTTATTTTCAAACAAAAACAATTTTCATTATATATCTATGATTTCATTTTAAATTAAAATTACTGAATTTTAGATGTTTAGTTTTACTAAATTTACAATTTTATTATTTCTTATTAATATATTAACTTACTATTATTTTTTCCAATATTTCTAAAATAATCGGATTTTAGATAAATTGGGAAAAATATTGATTATGCTTGAAAAATCACTTTTATGATAATATCATAATTATAGTACCTACAAAATTTTAAACCCATTTTAAATAATATATATATATATAAGTAATATAAAACATTTAAAATTAATATTTTGTCTTCATAAAAACTGTGTATATCATTTTGGAAACATAATTAATATTTTTTTATGAATTGGTTTTATTCAATAAAATTATAAATAAATAGTAATCACTTATAGAAATTCAATCAATAAAATGTTTTAAAATTTTTAAATTAGTATGATCCTATTATAAAATACGATCAATTTCAGTTATGGGTATACAATTATGATAACTATGATTATAGTAAATGACCATGATAGAGGTAAAATTGTTATTTCCAATAAATTGTTTTTTTAGATTCTTAAATTTTTTGTCTAATAAATTTAAATAAATATCATTTAAATTATAAATATAATATTATTTTTGTAAAAATATATAATTATCTTAAAACACATTTTATTTCTTACCAATTATAAATACGATTAAGAATAAATAGTTGTTAAAACAGAGTTCTCAACATAAAAAACTATATATATATATAATGTTTTAATTTAATAGTTAAATTTATATTAAAAAAATTATATTATATGGAGGGTAAATTTTGGTTTAAAAAAAATTATAATAGGGATTTCCTTATATTTTTAAATAAAATATGAACTACTTAGTTAAATACATCAAATCATGGTAAAAATAAAAAATGTAAAATGTTAAAACTATTATTAAATGACTTGAAACTATTATGAATAGTTTTTTAAAAGTTTTATATGATATATTATTAACCAAATATCACCATAAAACTTATTATTATGAACATTATGAGTCATTTATCAAGGAATAATGTAATGATATCTTGGAAGGATAATTAGTATTCGAAAAAGTGCATATTTCTTCACATATAAATAAGGGATCACTTCCTCCCACAAAGTACAGACATTTCATTTGAATTTACCAATAATATTTGGAAACAAAATTTATTTTATATATTTAATTTACTAAAAAATATTCCTTTTATCTCTAGATAATAGCCTAAGACATTCATTTCCAGGGAGATCACTAAGTCAAAATTGAATCTCTAAAGTATTTGTTGCCTACTTTTTAATATTTTATTATTAATATTACTATTCCAAAACATCCAAATGTAAAACAATAAAATAAAATAAAATATATTATTATTTTAATATTTTAATAAATTAATGTAACATCCATTATTTATTTTTATCCATGCACTTTGAAAAAAAAAATATTTGTTATAGTGTGTGTGCGGACAACCACCTCCACGATGCAACACTTTCCTTTTTAATAACATACAATCATATCTTGTTTAAATGATATTATTTATGAATAAATATGAAATATAAAATATAAATATGATTATGAAATTTCTATTTATCATGTAATTTATTTCACTATCATTTAATGTGAAATGGAAACATTAAATGTGCCTATGTACGAACTACCACATTCAAAAGAAATGAGTTTTATTTGTTTTCACCACACGTAATGGAAGGATTTGAAAAAATATTTAACATAAAATAACTATTTACATATCTCTATAAGTATAATATATTGTTTAATACTATTTTATGACAACTTATAACATGGTAAACATATAAAGGAGTTATAGGAAATTTGACTGAATAATATCAGGTAATCTACATAGCATAGAAATATATATAATAAATAAATAAAATATGATCATAAAAATTCAATATCTAATAATAATATTCTAAATAATGTATAAAATAAACATAATGTTTTATTTAAGGAGTTAGGTTCATGCGTAGAATGAATTTGGAATAAGGTAAGTGTGTTTATGTCAATCACTCTTCATTGAGGCTTTCATTCATATCATAAACCAATCATATTTTATATGTTGTAACTAAACCCCCTATACTTATAATATCATAAATTATGGTCGATCATGGAAAACTCACTTTAATTAATTATATTCTTTAATTTAGTCTATATTTGATGTCTTCAATGAAATATAAGTGGTTTTTCTAACACAACCCCATTTATTGTGTTATATTATTTACCCTTGAGTGTAGAGACCCGTATCTTGACGTACATATACATTACATTACTTTTGCGGAATACTTAGTACATAAAAAAACACACACAAAGATCGTAATAGTTTAGTGTCTTTGGAAACTCGGAACATAATCTTCTAATCGTGGTGAATTATCTCGAATATCTCCCATAAAGATCATCCATTTTTTTACCTAAAACCTTTCTTTATATCCTGGGGAAAAGAAAACATAAAAGGGTGGGCTCAAATGCTCAGTAAGGGTAAATAAAAGAAATATAAATCTCATCGTATACACAAGCACATAACATTGGAAATCTTAACCTGCAAAAGAGATCATAATTTCATAACATGGGATAAATCATGGCAGTGAAATGTAATCACAATAATCATAACATAAAACATGAATCTTTGTGGCATACACACATAATCATAGAGAATATTTTCTTGTTAGTCAAGACTCATTGCCAAGACTATCTTAGTGGACAAAGTCCCTTTCTGAACCGAGTCACCCTCGTTTCAGTCCTGTTTCACTGAACCGGTATAACCTACCGTTCCATCCATTTCTATCTCATGGGATATAAAATATTTACCCAATGCATTGGAGGGAGATATATTTCCCACCCATCTCATAATTATACCATTCTTATGTGTGCCACAAAATCATAAATCATACATCATTTCATAACCCATGTAATAAAAATGGGAATCTTAAACATCGTGACATCATAAAACAATTCATATAAGACAAAGGAATTCATAAAAATATAATTCCATTACAACATAATCAAATCAACTTAATAATAAGGATAAAAACAGAACCATTTATTATCTTATATGGAAAATAATTTTGATAAACACTTGAACTCCATTCTTGAGGAAAATATCCTTTCTGCTTCAAAAAAACTTTTCCTTTCTTAATATGTCGTACAATTATAAACTAAAAGTAGTTGATTAAAAATAAACATGAAAACTTGTAAAGGAATATTCTTTGAAATAATTTTTTAAAAATCCATTCATGTCGTATAAGTTAAAAAAACATTCTTCTTGTACTTTTGTCGGAAAAGTCAAAAAGTACCTCGTACGAAAAACGACAAAAGATTCCTTTCATATCTTTTAATAAAAACTAACCGAAGGGTAAAATTGGATTTAAACAATTGTAGGTGGATGTACATAATAATAAATATTCAGGAAACATGGATGTGGATGATAAAATACACCCCAGTAAATACTAAAGTATAAACAATCTCGGATAAAAATGAGATTGTGATATTTCCCTTACCTTAGGTCCGACTTGCTTTGTAAGTGTTCGAACCTCCTGTATAATGATTTAAATCATGTTATTGAATTATTCCAGAATCATATTCATTTTTATTATATCATATATGGTCCACTTATGACTTTATATTACCCGTTCTTTTGTAAATTCATGTTAAAGTAGCGTTTTGGGTAAAATCGTCTCATTTGTCATTCGTGTTTTTAACTTGTAATTATTAATATGATTACTTGGATAATGATTACTTATATCCAGAACGTAAAACATGATTTATATATATTATATATTCAGAATATATATATATATATATAATATATATATCGATAAATTGAATGAAATACACCGTTCATGGAGACGGTAGTCCGTACGTACGCATGAACGCTGTTTTCGTTTCCTTATTGAAGTGAATGGAATTAAGTAGATGACATACATAAAAATTTACATAAATCCAGTATCATTATTATGTCGTATATTTCATTAGTACTTATTATATATACTTTATAATCATTCATGAATGGTTAATCATTGAGAATGAATCTCATCGCATCGTGGAGACGGTAGTCCGTACGTACGCACGTGCGATGATATCGTTCCCATGGTCGTGGAATTGTGTTAAAGTGTATTTAGACTATTTCATTATCAATATCACTTTATAATAATAATATATATATACTCATTACACCATTATACCCATCCTATTAAGGTGGTGGTGGAAAATAGATTACACTACGGCGTGGAGACGGTATTACGTCCGTACGCACGCACGGTGATTTCATTTTTCCGTAGGATGGATAGAAGGTGAATTAGGGTTGTTTCATATTTATAATAAAATATCAGTATTTAAGTAATACTTATGTTATTACTTTTTCATGAATCAACTAAATAAGAAGAAGTTGAAGAAGAAAGAAATTGAAAAGATCGGTAATGGATATTACCTCTTCTTTGAAACGCCTCTTTGAATCCTCCACTTAGGGAACTAAGATTGGTATTTGAAGAAGACCAGGACCTCTAGGATTATTATAGGGAAGTGTAGAAGGGAGTTTGGCAGGGTTTGGCCTAGCTTGAGTGCTCAAATTGGAGTGAGGGGGAGGGGGAGAAGGTCTCCTTTTATAAGGGAGGAGAGAGGCACCTTAGGAATATATCAAAATATTATTTCATATTAAAGTCAAAATCGGTTTATAATGGATCCAAAGGGTCTTATTTCGAATTTAAAGTGGGGATGGGTCTAAATACTATCAAACAATAGGATTTAGAAAAGTTTTGGTTATTAATTTAACCTTATCAATTAGATTTAACTCTAAGTTAAATAATTTAACTTTTACCGTGTCTTTTTGTTTTCTTACACTATATGGTTAATACACTTACTATAACATGCCAAACGAACCCCAAATTGTTTATCATTAATATATATATCCTTATCTAAGTCATTTGTCCGAACCTTATATTTTTAGGAATTAAATGACAATTAATAATATAATATTTTATTTAAAAAATATTTTGTGTCAATTTTGACACTATTTGATATATGATTTTTGTGAAAGTCATAACAGAATTATATGTTCGAACCAAGTTGATTAAATCAACACTAATATATCATAGTGACCTTTAAAATTATTGAAATTCATAAAAAGTCTCAAATTACATTTATTTTGGTGTTTATAACATCAATTTTGTCAATATTTCATTAATAAGATAATTACTGCATCATCATTATGTTATAAATAAATTAAATTATATAATGTCTAAAAATTACAAATAAAATACCATTATATAGGAAATCTTTTTATCTTTCTAATTAAATTTTATAGTCGAATTTATCTTATGTATAACCCCATATGAAAAATGATTTAGTTATTAAACTTTGATTTTAACTATTTTAACTATTCATTAAATAAAATAATATTAAATGTCATAATCTAATTCAAGTGGACCTAAATGGTCATATTATATTCATAAGGATGTTTTTGGTAGACTTACACTCATCCAATAGAATTAGGACATGTGTTAGGGTAATAGTAATATCATATTTACCCTTAGTTACCCTATTTACTATTAACCGTGATAAAAAAGTAAAAAGTTACTATTCACCAAAAAATTATTTTTATCTCATTGAACGACATTTTACTTATGATATCAACCGTGTCTATAGGATTTTCGATATTCCATTCACAGAAGCGGTAAAATTATGTTTTATGCAAAATTCAGTTTTTAACCTACCACTTAGTTGTTTCACTATTCATCAAAAATTGAAGTTTTTCATAAAAATGCCAAAATTTCACCCTAAGCTATAATTGATATTCCGAATTCAAAAATTATTTCTATTTTACAAAATTCCCAACATATAAGTTTCATTAATTAATTTTATAATTAATTTCCGATGTCACAACAAATAGCGTGTTTTTAAGAGATAATAACTATCAAAAGATTGAAACTTGTTTATAACTGGTTTAAATGTGAATTTACATCTAATGACCAACATTGTATTTAATTGTAAAAATATATTCTAAATATACTTTAAAACCACTCAAAATAATAATTAATCACTATTAATTATTTTGATTAAAAAAAGTTGTTTTTAATTATAATTTAGTAATTTTCACTATTCATCAGAATATGAAAGTTATCCGAAAAGTACCAAAATTTCACCTTAGGCTAAATTCGATGCTCCGAATCCAAAAATGAAGTCCATTTTGAAAAATAAAATTTACAAAATTTCAAAAAGTGGTTATTACTATTCATAACGGCTAGTTTTAATAATATCTTAATCGCATATCGTTGTTTAGCGAAACATGGTGTTGCGTACAACACACACTATCGTGGAAGGTCGCGATTGCGTGTAATTCAATCCAGTTCAGAGATGTGTGTTGTGAAATCTCTTTTTGGTGTAGCGTATAACACAAGACATTAATGAAATTAAAAATAATATTTTTCATAAAATCTCGGGGTGTTACATTGAGTTTCATCATTAATTTTATATGGTATTACATATATCTATCTTTGGAGGTCACATTGGATTAAATTATTCTTTATTCATGTGTTATATTCCATCTTGAAAATAGAACTATGTTAAGAATAATTGCAATCCTATTAAACAATAGTTGAACCTCTTTATTTATAATTTCATTCCCCAAATGTTTAATAAGAATCCTAATTATTTTTATCTATTTTGAGAATAATGATTACCTTAATGTATTTAGAAAATAACTATTCATAATTCTTTTTATGATGTGGGATTTCAATAATGGAAACATAAAATTGGAACCTTCTGATTTCTTATTTCTTGACAAGTGTCAACACTGTAAAACATTTTCCAGCATGATTAAATTTTCAAACCCTCGTTATATTATGGAAAATAATTATAGTTTAATTATGATTTTATATAAAAAATAAGGTCCTTGCATATTTTGAAAAATCCATTAATTATTTCAAAAATAAACAACCAAATGGATCATTCATTTATTCTCCTATATCTCTATCCTAAATTTTCGTGTAGTAGTATTGAATGTTCTTGACCTATATTTGATTATTAAAATATGATCCTAGATATTTATTTAATATTATATTATATTGATAATAATTATTATACAGATGTAGTTTATGATTTAAGATAATATTATGAAACCCACTTCTTTATCATGGGTTTTTTCATTCTTGTACATTATGTATGGTTTTTTCCTAAGGTGGCATACATATTCAGGTAAATATTATGATTTAATTGGTGGGACTATAATTATATATCCTTATAATAAATTTATTAATTATTTATATTTCTTGATATGATATGTACAAGAATGGGGAGTGAACCCAATCATCCATAGTACATTTTCCCTTGTATTTAATAGAGTGGGTAGTAAACAAAATCCACCATGTGACATTGTACACTATGATAATTGTAATGGAGAGGGATCCCAATACACTATGGGATTCTAAAAACAATGATAATGGGATTGGGGAGTGAACCCATTCCACCATGGTACTTGTTTCACAATATTTATGGGAATGGAGTGTGAACCCAATCTACAATGGCAGTTTTTCCACTATGATAGTGTTGGAAATAATCCTTGACATATTCTTGTGATTCCATATTTTCTTTTGCATCAATATATTTATGATTCCATTAAATTATGATATATCTTCCATATTAATTGTTTCCAGGATTATCTCAAACTCTTAAGTATTGGTACATGTTTTTTATTTTGAGTTTTCATGTCATTCCTTCATGATTTATGGAAAAACCTTATCTTACATGATATTTTAAAAATTAATTTATCCATGAACATATTTTATTATTATCTTATGATTTAACCCTCAATGACTTTTTGATAATTCTTTCCTTACTATGTATTTACCATCACCCCTTTATTATGAGTACATTCAACAGGATATAAAGATAAGTACAACTTTTCATAAGACTCTAAGGGTTTCTAGAAGATATTTCTTATGGATAAATGTTAAAAAGATTTATAAAATAATATTCATATGTAACTTTGCCTCAATGTAACGTAACATACATGTTATCTGAGTTATGTGAGACTATTATGATATGTAGATTTTAATTAATGGAGAATATGTAAAATAAATATTTGTCTATATTAGGAATCCATAGTTTTTATAAAAGATGGTTTTAGTTTTTTTTTGAAATTAGTGTAGTTATATGAAGGTAAATGATAAGGGATAATTAGTCAAAACTATTGTGATAAGTCTAAGGGGTAAGTATAATTATATGAAAAATTCCATAAAATTTGGTAAATTTGTGATTTTTTTGTTTCAAAATAATCCGTATTATGATAATTGAAAGCGTATTTGGATGTGGAACAAATGCAACTTGGGGAAATCAACCCAAGAAATTATAGTTATTCAATGAATGGATTTTCACTCTGGTGCATTATGAGTAGTCATTAGACTATAAATATCGAATGAAACTCTAGGGGAATATTCCTGGTTAATAATATTATATTTCCTTACCATTATGGAACACTTATTATGACAATGAATTGTGTTTTTTATTTTGAATGTACACAACATAAATAAACCATTATTTAACAAAAAGTTATTTAGGTTGAATTGAAAGATAAGGTGATGGTTTCCAAGAGTAATGCATTTATAGATTGAATAAAATATGGTTGTTTATGATAATTATATTATAATTTAAATATTTTTCACTCATAATTACATATTTTTTTAATTATTCTTGGATCTAGGAGGGAGCATGTTAATAAGGAAAGTGATGGGAAATGAAATACCTTTCTTAATGGGAAAAAATGGGATATAATGTGCTATGGAAAATACTATGGTTATAGTAAACTACACTATAAAGTTATTTTTAAAAATATATGTTATTATAAACATCATAACACTTCAAATTATGGAAGGATGAAGTCTCATGGAAGTTTTTATGACAATGATGATAAAGGGATAAATGTTTAATTCCCTTAATGTAAAAAATGATGGAAGAGACACCTAGGGGAATGTCTAAAAGGATCTGGAAGATATTTCATCTATGTAAAATGGGCCCATTGGGTAATAATATACTCAGGAAAAAAGAATGATTTATATCTACATTATGGAATAAAATAATGTTCTTCTTAAGGAAACAATGGTAGTTCAATGTTTTAGATGTGCGGAGTTATGAAACAATGAAAAACAGTGCACTAATCCACGTGATTAAGATAAAAATAGACTCCATAAATATAATAGAAAATCGGGTCATGTAAAATCTTTTATAACTACAAATACTAATGTGGATAATTATAATTACATGGTTCTAGGTATTTGTATTCATTCGATGGATTTACATATGTCTTATGTCGTGTATCTTTTATCGAAATATTAGTTTTTAATATTAAAAATACCTTTGTACTACTCTATTATATCCATGGTATGAAAATATCCTTCATGGAATATGGTATTATTAATAAATCATGTTTTTTAACTTTTTTATATATAAATCAAATGTGATTTTGGAATTTGATATTTATCTTTACTTAGGGGAAATTTATTTTTTGGGATAAGGAAATTGTATTTCATATTATCCTATAATAATATATCAATGAGTGGATTATTCTTAAAAACATTTATAAAAAAATAAAATACTTTAGGTTTTTTTGAATAATAATAGAAACTTGGCACAAATGGTTTTATAAAAACATAATATTATGATTATGCAAATTGAGAGGAAAAAGTTATGTTCATGAATTCGTAAGGTTGATGCATCTATAATATTTTTATCCTGATTCAGTTATATCTTCTATGTTCGCATATATATTTCCATTAGTATGTGATCATTAAAAATTTTAAGGAATAATTTATTCAATGGGTGAATAATGGAACTATTTATTATTTTAAATTATATTTCTATTTAAAATTTAATTTATTTGATAATGTGCTTCACACACAACATCAAATCAGAAAAACCATAGAAAACTATATAACCATTATAATGTTCCCATTAATTAGGAAGGAATAAATATTGATAACTAATTTATTAAATTTATCCCTAAAAAATATTACTATTTTTAATGTATCTAGTTAACTAAAAAGATCACCTTATGGTTTAAATTGTTTTTTTGTCAAGTTTTCATTTCCAAATAAATTTTTTTATGGAACTAAAAAATTATATTACTAGTATTAATAATATATTTTCTTATTTGAAAAATTTATAAGCACAAATTTTATTAGTAATTGATATAAAATAGGAAAAATAATGGTTAATACATTGAAGTGTTATTTTCCTGTAAAAAATATTTTTTCATTATAAAATAATCTTTTTAATAAAATGGTAATTATAAAATTTTAGAGTTTTAATTGGACACAATTGATTAATTTTTTTAATTTATCGCATCGTTATTGTCATAATATTTTTTTTCTGAAATAATTTCTTTTTAGTTGAATACAAAAAAATGCAAATTTTAATAAAAATAGCAGCTTTTAGGACATTATCAAATACAAGATTTCCTAAGGGCTCGTTTGGCTGGGGAGAAATAGATGGAAAATAATTGATTTGAATAGAGAGAAACTATTTTCCACCGTTTGGTGAGACAGAAGCCATCGGGGGAGATAGTTGAGAGAAAAAATGGAGAGAAATATTTCTCTCCCATGGCCAGTTTCAAATCACCCAGATTTTGGGGTGATTTGGAAGGAAACTAACCTGTGTGCCATTTTTTAAAAAATTCCTTATATTATCCTCATGTGAATATTATATCTTAATCAATATTTTCATGAATTAATATTTACATAAATGTTATGTTTTGTGATTATTAATAATAAAAATTAGTATTTTCATGTGAATATATATATTTTGTTAAATGTAATTTGTAAATAATTATTTTTATAACTTCAATAATATTTATAATTAATAATAAAAAACAATTATAAATAATTTTGGTTTTCATGAATTATTAGTTTATATATATAATTCATAATCATACGTTATAAATAATTTTGAATTAATACTTATTTTTCTTCATAATGTTGAGTATCTTGAATTAATAAATTATATAAATAATTTTTATTTCCTTGAATTCATAATTTGGATTATTTGTATATCAATAATTTTGATTATGTGTGTATAAATAATTTTGATTTTAGATAATTATTTGTATATAAATGATTTTTATTATGTGAATATAAATATTTTATTCAATGTAATTTATAAATAATTATACAACGAAATAAATATATGGATTGTGCAAATGATTTTGTGGAATATATGAAATCAATTTTTTTTAAAACATTTTTTTTAAATAAATAAAAATTTTATTAATATTTTTTTTAGTTTAATGTTTACTTAATTTTGGTAACTTGAAAGATAATGATTGAATTAAATCAAAATTATTGTTTATATAATTTACATTATATAAAAAAAAATTCATTGCTAATATATTTTTCAAAATTAAATGTCTATATAATTGACATGATATAAAAATCAAAGATACAATTTTAAATTATAATTTTTTTACATGGAATAATTGAGTAATGGAAAACCATATTTTTTTAAAATATTATTTGAACTCGCTTGGATTAATAATCTAGTTATAATTTCAAATTTAATATATATATATATATATATGTATATGATTATATATATATATAATTATATAAATATATTTAAAATATATATATGTACTTTTATAATTAAATATTTATATATATAAGTATTTTTATATATATATTTAATATATTAAAATATATATATTTATATAATAATAAATTTATTTTATAAATATATATATTTATTAACGCGTATTTATATAATTATATATAAATAAATTTATTTATAAATATATATATTTATAAATATATAAATATTTTAAAAATATATATATTTATTTGTAATAAATATATATATATATATATTTAAAAATAGAAGATATAATTTGGAATTATAATATTTTTATTTTCCATAATCGAGTATCAAAAAACTATATTTTTTAATAATGGTAATTTTTATCATATTTCCAAAACATTTATTTTCTTTTCTTGTAAAAAGATTCACCAAAAAATATGGAGAGAAATCCAAATCATTTCTTTTCTTTTACTAAGTTATTCATCCAAACACAATGAGAGAAATCGCAATCTTTTCTTTTCATTTCTTTTCTTTTATACACCATTAAATCATTTCTTTTCTTTTACTAATATCATACCAAACACAGGGTAAATGAATTTGGAAAATTTTTATGTAAAATATATATATTAATAAGTAAAATAAATTATTTAAAAATATTTTTCTATTATTATAAAACCCATGTATTTGATTTTTGAATAATAAGTACTAAATTATTAAAAAAAATATTTTCATCCACGTATATAACAAATATCATTCATCACATGTAAAATTAAATCAATCAAAATTTACGGCATATTTTAGGTCATTATTATCATACAATTTAAAATGTTAAATTTAAAATTTTTGTATAAAATTATGACTACTATGAATAATGCTAATGACTGTGACCGTGGTATACTATTATTTTTTGAAAAATGATTTATTAATATTCTGTAATTTTTTATCTAATAAATTAAACTAAAATATTTTATGCGATTACTATAATATAATTTTGAAAATAATATACTATTATATTAACACACATTTAAATTGGTAAAAAAATCCTAAATAATATTTATGTACACTTAACAATTTAAATTCCATTTTTCTAGAACAAAAAATATTTTCCTTTATATATAATGTTTTAATTTAATTTTTAATTTTCATAATATTAGAAATAAAACTACGTTAAAATTTTATTAAAATTAGGTGAAAATGATCCCAAAAAATTATATAGGATTCCTTATAATTTTAAATAAAATATAAATTACATAGTTTAATATTCCATATCTATGTAATAATAATAATTTTAAAATGAAAAGACATATAGAAATGATTTGAAACTTGTTTAAAACATGTTTTTAAAATATTTTTTGTCGAATTAATGAGCCAATATCACTCCAAAATCCAATATCAAAAACAATTTGAAGCGTCAAAAAAGTAATAATGTAATGATATCATGAAAGGTTAAATGTTATTCTCAAACGTGCCTCCATAGTTACACTTACCATTTAAATTTCCTTTCAAAATATATCAAAACTACCTCTAATAGAAGTATTTTAACTAACATTATGTTCCTAATATCTATAATCCATCATATGTTCTTCATTTTGGGGGATATATCATATAGAAGATCGAGTATCCACCACAAGTATTACATAATTTTTAATCGTTAAATATTATTATTAACTTACCATACCTCATATTTCCACACCAATTTAATAGAATATGTATATTAATTGAACAAATATTTTATTTTATTAATGTAATGATTGTTATTTATTCCTCTCCATCCACTATGGAATACAATAGTGTCATTAGGGCATGTGACAGACTACCAAATTTATGAAGAGATATCTTAAATTTTTCGTTATATCTTCACATGGCTGATATTTTAGGATAGGATTTGTGAATAAATGTTATATCTCTAATAGATATATGATTAAGAAAAATAAAATTATCCTATACATTTTTCCTTCTCCTTTATTGGGATATTGAAATATTAACCGTGTGTATTTGTGGACTACTGCCACAATGAATAACGAGTTTCATTTTTCCTCACAACCCATTGCGGATAAATATATAAACAATTTAATGTACAAATAAACATTCAATAAAACTATTAATATTCTGTATAATCTGAAATTATTTTACAATGCCTTCTATCATGGTCAATATATATAATGAATTATGGAAACAATGACCGAAGAACCTCATCTAACTGATCTATAACTGAAAAATATATAATAAATAAATAAAATTTATTATGAAATAGTAATTTTAAATTTAAAAATATTAGAATGGGGTTCCTATGAATTCGTCTAATAAATTTAATTTAAATATTTACAGTGTAAGGGTCCTTCTGAGAACGAATCTGTAATATGGTAAGGGTTTCCACCATAATTATCCATTACTGTGTCATGAATTGAAATTATGAATCAATTTTCAACTGTATGGGGTATCTACTTCCCCGTTTAATTATTATATTAAAATTTATATTTTATAATTGAAACATAACTTACATTTATACTCTTCATTTTTTGGGGCTTTCATTGATGTATTCCACAATATATAAGGGGTTTCTAAAACACAATATACATTCTTGGGTTATAATGGTTCTCTATGAGTTTCATAATTCATTTGATATGGGATGACATGTTTATATCTTAGGGTTCTCTTTTGATTAAAATATTCATTACTGATGATTTCTAATACTTCTTAAATATTTAACTATGTTAAGGAAAAATTGCATCATCTTAAATTACGGTTGCCCCTCTTAATCCTTAATATCTCTTCCCGCCAATGTTATCCTTTTATTTAGGATCCTAATTCTGTCTTATATCATAATGATATTCATATTTACCATATCATATTTTCAAAAGTATATTGTATTAACCTTTTTATTATATGGTCATTCAAAAAATGTTATTTTTAAACATAAAATGGGAACCATATTATTTATTATTTAATTAAATGTGGCACCTTTATAATGTTCTCTTCACAGTGAATAGATTTTTAGAACCATCATTATTTTATAGATCTCCATCATTGATCAATTATGGTTTAAAGAAAAATAATAAAGTCTCATTATTTAAATTATACTTTACATATTTTATAAATAATTACTGTTGGTTCTGAAATATTTATTCCATAAAAATATTATAGTAATAAATGGCTAGTTTGGATTGAATCTCAGACAAAAAGGCCAAAATCCATCTTAGGAATCTTTTTCCTGAAGGTTCTTATACTTCTCAAATGACCAATGCTGATGAATCTCCATGGTAATTAATTTCCTTTATGAAAATTCATTGGATTAATGTTAAATATCAGTATAGAATTTTTCAGAGTAATAGATCACATCACTAATGTGTGAACATTGGAATGTGTCTTCCCATTTCCCACAAATATGCACCCGATAGCGAACCCAAGAGTTCTTCCTGAAACACCTCCAATATTTAAAAAACCATTTAATAAAAATACCACCCCTTATGATTCTTTTTTATGGTTAATATTCCTTTAAATTTCTAAATTTCTCCCAATTGAGAACCTCATGAGCATCATGAACCAAATTGAAATGGATCACTCACGGTGTCCATGCTTTATAAAACCCTTTTCTATGTGTTTATAAGAGCCTTATATATAGGGTTAGATTCATTTCATAAATTACTACACCAATTTCAAAGCAATAAGTCCCTATGGGGTACGTGAGCAATTGCAAAGCATTATCCCTTCACGGAGAACATATTTTCTAGACACGGACAACAGCTTGAGGTAGGGATAGCCAATTTCATAAAGCATACTACTAAGTGAAGTCATTGACCTATTTGAAGACCATGAGCTTCATGATTCACCTCTATGAATGACTATACGATTCGTGAAAATCCTCTCTTGGGCCTCACCATGGTGTCTCCAATAAACTTACACTCCATTACAAAGGGTGAGGTCCCAGGGCTCCCACATCCATCTAGGACCAGTCTAGTTGCAATTGAAGTCCCCATCTGACATGTTTCACTCTCTCCTATATCCGACCCCTCCACTCTGAGAGTATCCTGAGACAATTAGAAACCATTTTATTCATATAGTAGTTACCTTAACTTCTATTTTTTCGTAGCATAGGGTCTGTAACATGGACCTCATGATTTACCACTCCACCATGGCAGTGCCAAAGCCAGGACCATCCCATAAGCGCTTTAGGTATGGTCCCTTAATCCATGGGGGTAAGGAGTGAGTCTAACCATATCTGATATACATGGAATAATTATTCCTAGATCCATATCCTATTCATATGACAGTAAACAACATGACTACATCCTGTGAATGTTAAATAAAACTGTAGCCTTGCCCTCACATCAATCACATAATTCCCTGTATACAATTAACATAGTATGACCCCACCTTATAATTTTTCTGATAATAATGTGATTCACTGTGTGTTATCATCATGTTATTTATCCCTCTCTTACATTACAGAGCACATAAATTCGATATTTGGAAGCTTCATTGCATAAACCCCACTTACCAAATGCCACAAGCACAAGATACCCCATGTATGACTCACCTAGATGGATATCCACTGGGAATCCCTCCTGGATTAAGCTCTAGTATTTCCCTTGGGAGGTGAAACTAATCATATATTCACCTAACCAAGTTATTAAGAGATATATCATCGTATGTGACTATCATGGATACCAAAATAAAATAGGAGACATGCACTTGAGATCTCCCTCACTTATTCCCTCTTGGCTTCAACAACCATTGACTAGTGGACAGAGTTGATTGTGTGATCATCCGACCAACTTCTTCATCTTGTTTCACACTCATAGCATGACTCATGTGGTCTTAGAAGTTAGTGGTGATCATGAAATTCACATGATGCCATCCCTGCAAAGGGACTCCTATTTGATGTAAGACTCAACAATCTCCAAATGGTCCTCTTCGATAGGTGTAAATGCCAACATTCCAAACAATGTGAGATTTGATTCCCAACTAACCGGAATATATAGGAAGATTCCTTGAGGTACAATCACAACATAAAAACCCATCGTAATGTTATCTAGTCCACATCCCTAGTAATATCATTCCCATCACCCAAGAGACTATGTCTTCTCTAGGTCCCATAGGCATGTCTATGCATTAACCCCACACCAAATCCAATAATGAGAAATACTATTGAAAAGGGAATATTTTATATGTAATCCCCACACCATCCCTCATCGATGATCCATTCGTGACATAATCATCCCTATTGTATTATTTTAAATTTCATTGATCAATCATATCACACATCTTTAAAATGATTTATCAAACAACGTGGATTTTGATTTATATCCTCTAAATAGGTTATGTATAACACCTCCCATAGGATCAATCCCATCCAATGATTTCCAAATGTACTTCATCCTAGGGATGAACCTCATTAATCAACATCATATGGAATTGGATTCAACTATACTAGATCTTTTTTCGTGAGGTTTTATATCAAACCATTATGGTTTTACCACTAAGGGGAATTCAAATTTGTCGATAAAACATTCAGGTGCGACATCTTCCCCATAGGCAGACACCTCCTCGATTCAAACCAAGGGTAATTCTGATTAATCGCATCCCATATCCAAATGATATTAAACTCATTATATGATTTTCTCAACCATTCTTTCAGATATATCTCCACATGATGTAGTATTTTGGAAAGACCAAAACATGTACTCCATGATAAACGTACGATGGTTGTGGTAAAAATCTATAGAGGGCTAATTCCAATAGAATTTATACCTTGAAATTGAAATGGGATTCCTTAGGTTTTTCACCTATGATAACTTTATGAGATTCACTCCCAGGTAGATGAATTTAGCTGACCAATGTTCCAAACCTGAAGCAATGTCAACAATTCCCAATGTGTCTACTCTTCTCATCGATGGTTGTTTCCCTATAAAAAATCGAAGGTATGGATTGATGTAATGTAATTATTATAAAACTACAAAGAGATTAAATGATTAATGAGTTTCAATAACATGAAATAAATCTTTGAGGGTGAAATTGACTAGGTGATGAGTTCTAAGGATAAATCCAATGGAAGAGGAACCTACATCCCATCATCTTGTTTGATCAAGGTGCATGCATTTCAATTGAATGTGATGGAATCCACCCACCATTGTAAAGAAGTAATGTAGGTCAAATATTATTTTAGTGCATGTAACCATGATAAGATACACAGGAATTCCAAGGTGAATGTATCAGAAATAGTAATGTTCATACCAAATGAGATACTCTGCTCTGTAACATGTGTATAAGTGGAATTATAAACATCACTATAATAGCATGTCACTTGATCCAAATATCCTATTAAAGTTCCCGACAAGAAAATTATGGTCCTGGTATGGATGTCTATATATATTGGGGTAGTTATAAGTTGGGATTCTTCGATCTGTATCATTTTCTGTGTGGATAACTATCTCTCCATTCTTGTTAGACTAGAAAATGTTGTTTATGGGATATCGATTTTCCTAAATATGTATTGATAGAGGAGTCATCCTTATTTATGGGACGCCAAACATAAGAAATCATCCCCATAATGACCATAGGATTAGATTCAAGAGAAATGTGGATGCGGAAATCCCATATGATGCAACCTTCACCACGACTTCAACCTCAACCTCAACTACTAGGAAACCACACCACAAATCACCATTAAATTTTATTCCTAGGAGGGTGATTTATACCATCATATATTGGTATGTGTAGGAGGTGGTTATTCCCACAAGGGACATGGAACTCCAGGGCCTAGAGGCTTCAACAAACACTGGCGTTTCCACCCTCAAGTATCATGCTAGGAGAAACCACTCTCCATTCCAACAATGAATAAATTTGGGAATCTCTCCTCCAAGTGATCCTAGGATGAGGTCCCCTAAAAAATTATTTGGAGGGATTATTGGTTCACTAGAGCCACGAATACTGCCCGTGAGTAACCAAGGAGGGCCCTAACAAGGATTCATTAATGAGAACAATGAATGTTCCCTCAGGCCATACTGTTGGTGGACCTTAACATTTCTTCATCATCCCCAATCAGAAATACCCAATAGAAACATCCGGGGTAGGCCCAAAAGAATGCATGAGAAGGTGTATTAACTTCCATAGCTCCATTGGCCATTCCTAACTATTGTACATTCATCCAGATCCATGTGATAGATGAGTTGGATTCCATATTTTCTCAGCTGTGATCAAGACCTTACCTGCCCTATAGGTTGGATGTGTTGACTCTACATATCAGAAGGACCCCCAACAGCTATTACGATATAATGTTTGACAATGAATCTCAGTGTGTTGGTCATCTCTACATCCACATAAACCAAATATAAGGTCCCCCCTACTCCCACAATCAGCATGAAGGTCCTCCACATGTTTTCATCAACCCATGTAGAGGTCATCCCCACTCCAGAACCAATCAAATGGATGGTTCTCCGCAGATCATCGACCACTAGTAAGGATTTCATCCCCAAGATATCAACACTAGAAAACAAGGATTGAATCCTCCCTGCACAGCCAATCAGTGTGGAGATCATCCATAATTCTTCCATTGTCAACATGAAGGCCCTACCCAAGTTTCCAAAAATCAAGGTATAGGTCATATTTTCACTCTCAAAAATTACTATTGAGTTATTCACAGTATTCCAATTAATCAACATGAAGGACCCCTCCATGTCCATCTCCCCAGCATAAAGGCCATCCTTGTGCTCCAACCAACAAGTATTCCAATTTGCATTGTGCTATTACCACATATCAACATTGTGGTCCACCCATTATCAATTCTAATCAAAGTGGAGGACCTCCACACTTCAATATGAACTATTGTAGAAGAAATCTCTATGTTATAGACAAACAATTCCATAAATATCCAACCTTGGGAAGAAGGTAGACCTATATCCTCTGAAGGTGAAATATTGGGAAGTGAAAAAATGTCATCGACCTCAATGATCATTTGTACTCTAATGAAATAGTTAACTCAGTATTGGTGCTTCTTACCAACTACCATAGACTAGGTTAGGAGCTCAACAGGAGATTTTTTCAATATTGGATCTTGAAATACACGAGATTCCTATATCCCTATGCATGTACATATAGGGGGAAGAATTTCATTCTCCCTTCCAGGAGCTCATGGTGTGGCCATCCACCTAACATAATATTTCCTAAATTTCTAACTCTACACTAGACATCGGAGAGATGATTTGGATTGGGAAGACCCCAGAGGGTGAGCACTAAGGTGAGCCACTGATGAGTGGTGTTTCCCATGAACATGATGCTATGGTAATCACCATTCCTTATAAGGAAATGATGAATCAATTAGTGACGCCTCAAAGGGATGACCCAGTGTGAAATGAATAGGTAGCTCACACAATGTCCCCCCTCCATCCAACTGGTGGTCTCACTGATACACGTCGGTGACACCACTTATCTCTTGGTCTATGCCATTTGATGCTTGGGCCGACTATGGCTAGGGACCAACCTTTGAGAATGTGGTCCAAATGTAGACTCTATATTTTGTTCAGTTTGAAGTGGTGTTCATAAAAATTAAACATACGTCATGATCATCTTAGAGTCCCTCAGTGAAGGCCATGACATGTGTTTCCCCAAAACCCTCTGGGTGACGCTTCACTGCGTCCATGTTCATCAGTTGATCTATCCATGAAGCTAGGGTAACCACTACCATATCGATCAACAATGTCAAATTTTTGAGTTGGCACTGTTCCCAGTGGCTCATCACACTGGATATACCAACTACCACCAGACCCTTCAAAAGATATGTATCAATATGCTCTCCATTCTCTATTGAATCATGGAAGAGGAATCTACTCACTTGAAAATTAGGGGCTGGGTATGGTACAATGCACTCCACATTAGCCATGTACTATGACTACCAAATCATCCCATTGATATCAAGGATTTACCTCTAAGTGTAGTTACAATAAACATGGTGGTTCATAAGTTTTCTAATGATAAGGAATAAAACATAGGTTTTGATGATAAAAATTCATCCCCTAGGAAAGCACATCACCAAGAACACCCCCATACATGTGTCCTCACCTAACGACGGTGGAAGGTGCTCAGTCTCGAGTATCCCTTTGATAAATTACCTTCCAGTTGGTACCTTAACAAGAATAAATAGCATATCAATTTTGATAGTCCATTCAAACTAGAAGACATTGTCCCAAATATTGAGGCAAATCCCATGGTTTCTACCTTGATCTAGTAGATTGTAAAATATAATAGGATCACTGATGATCGTATTACTGAGTGGCATCCATACCTTTGAACCACTCGAAGTGATACTATTTCTCCTTCAAAAGAGCATCATTTTTTTCTTGGATATGTTATCCCAGTCAAGGCTGATAATACTATATATCCTGATAGAGTAGAGGTAGGGGTGTATGGAAAACAGCCAACGTATGCATCGCCGAACCCTCCCCAAAAGCATGAGTATCTTCCTTATAACCTATCTTAAGCGGATCCACAAGTATATTAGCCTAAATTCTATGTTTATGAGCCTGTAAATGCATTTTTGTTTACGAATCCTCATCTAAATGGAGATACCCACCTAGAATATTTGATAGCCGCTCTCATCGCTCGCCTTGAGTCCCTAAATACTCGATAGGTGGCGACCCCATATAATGTAGAGTCATAATTGGCTTGGGTTGATAATAAGAGAGAACACCCAAATTCTTGAATTCCATGAATCTCTATATTAAACAATCATGGAGACCCACTACCACATTTTTCCCACTTTATATCAAGGGGCGGGAAAATGTTAGGAACCCCACAAGATCATGAGACCATTATGCTGTCGTGCTTCATCAAGACATTAGAAGGGATAAAATTCATCTATTAAAGACATTTACCTATAAGATCCATCACTAGTTTGTAATATCATCATATGAAATTACTCTACTAGTTCAAATCCACAACATATAAGACATGACTTACAGATCTGATCAATAGAATGAAAAATCTTAATGAGCGAGACACATATTTATTTATAGGTTAAAAGGCCTCATGTATCCACTCGATATGCCAATAACTCATGATATGATGATGATGATTTGAATAGTTACTGTTAAGACTAATTTGGTCCCAACCATTATCTCTCATATCACCGCATTTGAATTTTTGAACTATTTTCCAATAATGTTTCGCTGAGTGATGTAGACTCATCAAGTTGATCCTCACCCAACAATAAATTGGCAGGAACCGCCTGGAAAAGTATAACCACGTAGATAAGAGAACAACGCTCTATACCCTAGTCAGACTCTAACCCCTCATTAGCTCACCTCCTAGTGTTCCCTACCCATACAGAAGGATCTATACCTATTTTTGTACATATTCCTAGATTTCGGGCTTTTCCATAGTTCCCAGTTGTGAAAAATTATAAAGCTTCCACAGTATAAGGGTCCCCTTGAAGTAGAAAATACTAACTACCCTGATCACAACCCTTACCCAAGGATCCTTTAACATACCATCAAAGACTATTATGTTTTCAGGTATTGGCTGCAGGATCATGTCAATAATGGTATAGTCTAGTTCGACAATGTCCTGGAATAGGGGCCACATTTTTTTGTTGAGCCTAATAGTTAAAATCAGGGGTTATGTGAATGGTAGTTTGTATCCTACCATTGTACTCAAAAGAATGATGACTAGTTGTATTTCATTGTAGTTTCTCACACCAATGGTGTCATTCACACATGCCTCGGTAGCCCTGAACTACCTGAAGTCACCATGACTTCCTCTATTGTCACCTATTAATCTATGTCATAGCCTGAAAATCACATTAGGTTATCCAACGACAATTAATAATAAACTAAATTCCCTAAATAGTTCCTAATATTCCACTCACCCTTGAAAATTTCATGACTCTTGAGTTGGGAATAACCCCTATAGCCTACCCAACATTTGAAGACCCCTATTATAATGATGATTGTGGGTATGCCTTTTTGAAATTCGTTGTGTTGGAAGAACACTTCAAACAACCTTGAAATGAATAATTCTATTTGAACCCCATGAATGCCTTATGATAGAATTGTAATAGGGGAGGTCTTGGACATGCAAAACAAAACAATACTGAATCTACTGCCTCAAACAATGCCTTGTACACTACTAAGACAAGGGGTCACGTCTTCCACAGATGCCAGTAGGGAGAATCCTCTTATAATGCATCATCATAATCACCACTAGATCTGTATATGTTTACTAACTGAGAAGAGTAGTTGTGACTACACTATAATTTGATGGATTTTGATATGTTAATGCCTCTTCCAATCGATAGTCAGCCTATAGTGGATTTAGGTGAGATAGTGGATGAGTAGAAGGATATTTCCAATACTATCTAGAACCTACTGGTACTACCATCTGTACATTTCATACCTCTCGGAAAGGAGTGACCACCTTGGTGTAGAAATGTGTATATGGTTTAGAAGTAAATTGTGATAAAGCACTTACCCAGTGTACCTATAGGGTTCTCACCCCTTGAGACCCTCTGCTTGTCAAAAGAATTGTGTTAGGCCCTTAAAGAAGACATGAAAATCACCCCCAATTCAATGAATAGTAGTATATATAGAGACCTTACATGAAGAGGAGGATGAGTAGGATTAATTCCATTCCATTATTTCATTCTTAGGAGAAGATGACAGATCCCTCATAAAGGGGTAAATCAGCCCATTTTCCATCACAAGAGAGTTCATTAGAATGGAAATCCACAATTTTCTGGTGGATATAGGTTCTGGGATTAACATCATGTCGACTCGTTTTCTCTTCAATTTAGGGCTAATAGAACAATCCATGATTCTATCTGACTTGATGATTCAAGGATATGATAGGATTGTGTAAGAACTATGTTGTAGAAACGGGTCGATGACCTAGTTAGAGTGATTGAAAGCACGTTGTAAATTAATTGTTGCCTCCTAGAATATCTCAAGGAAGGCATTGATGGGTAGGACCTAGAAATACATACATGCATATGTTTCCTCATCATACAAGATAAGCCTCATGTTTTCACTCAATTGTCGAGTAGGTATGCTTAAATATGATTAATACCCCTTCGAATCTTGTGAATCCGGCTATATACATGCCAAATATTATAATGGATTGGGGAAGAATATTTAGAACCATCAGATTGAGCAGACATCCATTAAATCCAACCCGTTTATGGAACTGGGTGATGATTTAAACCTCCTAATTCATCGCTTATAGGCCATGATGCTGAATTTGGGATGTTTCTTTGTGATCTCCGAGAAAAATCACTGAAAAAGTCAGAAAAAAGAAGTGCCTATGGATTTACTCATAAAAATACATGGAATATTCACAGGTGATACTAAAATACCTTAAAACTATAAATTATTAAATATTTCACCCACTAGTTACCATTTGAAGGTACTCCCATATTATCTATAGAGTAGGGTTGGATCACCAGAAGCCGACCCACCACAATTTAAATGACATCATGTGTGTTCCCCATGGTCAAATTCCTATTGGAATCAGCTCAAAGGCCTTTGTCTCCAATGTTTTATTAGAATATGAGTTCCACAGTGAGTATTATATATCTTCACATGAAGGTACTTGTGTTCCCCCAGAATCAATTGGTCTGGGTGAACCTCCTAATTGATTTTATGGACACAAATGGTGAGGAGTATTTAGAAGATTCTACTTCTGCATTCAAAGAGCATGTATCCACCACCTTCAATGAGTTGATTTTGGTGAACTACGATACTGAATTAAATTCACAGAAAATGATGGTCAGTGAATTCATTCATCCAGCGGAGAAGAATATGTATGTTTATATCCTAAAGAAACATCATGAGGTATTTTCCTAGAGTTATGATGAGATTCTAGCACTAGATGTTGTGGTTAATTACTTCCATATTGGGCTCCCTGTGAGTCATCATGGGTTCATGAATCCTCCCAGAAAAATGTACCAATATCATAGTGTAATGGTTGAGACTGAAGTTGATAATATTCTGAATGAATTATTTTTCATGGAAAACATGTAAACCAAAAGGATTGTATATATCATCTCAGTCCGGAAGTATAATGGCAATATCAGAGTCTTTATAGAAATTTGAGAACTCAGATGATGTTTTTCTAAATGATGATTGTCCTATAAAAATGAAAAATCTATTTATTGATGATATACATTGGTTCTAATCTATCTACAAAATTGATGGATACTCTATGTACAACTAGATCTAGATGGCCCCCATGGATGAAGTGTGTACTACCATCAGGGAACCCCATGGGATCGTCTGTTATCAGGTGATTCCCTTTTCCCTGAAGAATGTTTGAGCCACATATCAATGGTAAATTCATGAAATATTGAAACCAAACATAAGGAATGTAGTGTAATTAAACATGGAAGATTTGGTGGTCAAATACTGACAATGTCTTGAAAATGTCAAAGTTATTGGGAAAGTGCCCGACTTCTATCGAACCTGATATTAGGATATGAACACCTTGAAGTGTGCCATTAGGGTATCCTCTTGGAATATTCAATGCTTCATTGTTAGATATATAGGAATTTAAAACACCCCAAATAACTTCAAATACATAATTCAGATTCCTCCCTCGAGCAACCTTTGAGAGATGCTTGATCTCTAAGGTCACTTAGCCAACATACATTGATTCATCACTAATCTGACTGATATGTGTGATCGCATTTCCATGATCTTAATTATTGGTACCATAAAAAATTTATATGAGTTATTGAATCCTTCATTTTATTAACTAAAATTTTGTAACATTTTATAAACATATGATCTTATAATGTATAGTGTCTTGTAATAAAATTACATAATACATGAAAACATAAAATGTTCTTATATTCCGCATGAATGGATTTTTAAAGGATCATACTAAGTAAATTTATTGAATTTAATAATTTGGGGACATACATCTACGGAATGGGATAGCATAAGGCTCAGTAAGGTAAAATGAGTTTAATAGTTTTCATGTGATCCTGTGAAATATTTTCATGAACATGAGGAATCACATTATATAATTAAAAAATATAACATATGGCATATAAAAAATAAAAAACATGAATTATGACATGTCAATGTGTCTAAAACATTTACATTATAAGTTATCAATAAAACCACCATGGTTTGTCATCAAGGCGTCATAAAAATTACCATGGTTATTCAGCGAGGTGTTGTAAAACATGTCATCTCTAGAAATTAATTTATTTACCCAATGAATTTGAAAGATATTAGGGGACACAATAAATGTGTATTAAATATCAGGGGATCCACATAGATAATAACAAAAAATTTCATAAATAGTCCATTTAGAAGAAAATTGATAGGTTTCATATCAAAATCTTGGTGTTTTTTTATGTTCTTAAAGTCATGTTCATTATGTCCTTTTTAAACCCATAGAAAAGGAATTTGGGATTACTATTTGATAATTATAGAATAAATTATATAATTGTTTGACATATTTTTGAAAAAACATTTTGATTAATGTGGTTTGGAGTTTATCAAAATACTAGAAAATAATTTCATGTAAAAAATGAGTGTCATTTTGAGAAGTGAAATCCGCAGTATAATTGGTATGAAACATGGTTTTAGAAAAAAACAAAAACGGTAAGGTAAGGTGGCCTCCCATTCATAAATTAATATTGTTATATAATATGGATAGGATAAAATTGATAGAATAATATTTTATGAATATTTAGAAGACATACCAAGTAATAATAAAACATTAATGGAAACGAGAAGTTGAGATTCCACTTATCTTAAAGAGTAACTCCTAAAACTCTAGGATTAAGACCATAGGGGCTTAGGAACACCATTGGAGGAATCCATGTGAGGAAAAAATACCATATATTTATTTATAAAGAATTAATAATTAAATATAATGGATAAATGGTTGGGTATTTATAGAAATATTGAGTGTGTTTTTATTAATTTTCTTGGAAACCTCAGTAGTCGTATTTGATGATATCCTGGTATTTTCCATGGTATTGGCCAATTAAAAAACCAATTTTGTTAATTAAATCCAAAATAGTTGAACATAATTTTAACTAAATCATTATATCATTAATGATGTCCTTAAACATATAGAAATTCTCCAACTATTTTTATTACTATTCCTAAAAAAGTAATGTATTTTATAAATTTTCAATAAATTCGATGACATAATATCAACATTACAATTTGAAAATTGGTATTTATTTTATGATAATAATTATCTAAATTTTAGAAATGTAACATTTATCTATAAAAATAATTATTTATTAAAAATAATTGTGTACAAAAAATGCATAGTAATTTTCCTAGTAGAGTTTTCAATACATTTAAAAAATAAAATTATTCTATCATTTTTAATTAAGAATGAGTGATTTTATATCACTATTTATTTTTAATAAACATTACTATTAAATAAATATTTTAATATAATAATTAATATATTTCTAAAAAATCATTTTTTCTTGAAAAATCCACATATCAAATTCCATTACAATTTTAAAGAAATAATATTCTTAAAACAGAAATGATGAAATAACAATTTTAACTAAATTATGGGATTAATTTTTAAAAAACTAGGGATTCAATGCATAACCCCTTATAATACCCACATGCGACTGAAGGGTATGGTGTGTGATGGTGATAGATTCTTGGGATATCTCCAATAACATTTCATGATTAGTAATATCCACTATCATGAACTTCTCCCATAGGAAATTTCGTTCAACCTTATCATGTTGAGGCTTTAATTGGTCTTGGTCAAGTAAAATCCAAAAGATGAAACCTCCGTCCCATGTTTTGACAAATGGGATTTGAAAGGCATGACATTAGGGGATGAATCCATCAAATCTTCTTTTTTTACATTAAATAAAAAATATTATTTCAACTTATAATGTTAAAATTATTATTATGTGTATTGTTTCCAATATTCATTTTGAACAATGGTCAAAATTGACCAATGGTCATATAATGGTCAAAACCCAACAATCACATTTCAAGTATATTCACTTCATTATTAATGTGATATAGTTTTCTTCTGTAAAAAATAATATAACACACATTTTCAGGAAACATTTATCATTCAAAATGTTCAGATCATTACATTCTTCCACCCTTAAGAAATTTTTTCCAAAATATTTCAACTTGTTGTGTTTATTGATAAATGGTGTTAGTACTTCTGCCTCATTTTTTCCTCTGGATCCCGGATTTCTTATTCAAATATGTGGTTCCTCCACAACCCATTAATGGGGTGGGTAGTCATGTTGTTTATAAACATATCTCTATAGTATAATATCTCTACTAGAAACTCCTTATAAAAGAGATGATGTACTATTTGTACCACCTTAGGATTTAGTGCATTTTAAGGGTTAGGAATGTACATACGTTAGATATGGAAATGGAATAAATCATGATCATGGAGTATTTTTAGACTATGTTCAAGATGATAGGCCACTGCTCTTATGACATTAAGGATTTCATAGGGGCCAATGTACTTGGTGTTGAAAATCCATTTCTTGCCATATATCATGACTCTATTCCATGGTGAAATTCAAAGAAGGAATTTTCACCAACATCAAACATCAATTCCCATTGACAGTTTTCAGCAAAGCGCTTTTCGCGACTCCAATTAGCCTTAATGTGTTGTTATATGGAATAAGCATTTTCTATCATCTATTTCACAAGATTATTCCAATGATGATTTTTCTCCCCATCTTTATGACAACATGTAAGAGTTATTCATCTGTTTATATATAAATATTTATAGTGGCAAGTTGAACACTAAAATGGAAGATATTGTTTTATTATATATCAAATAATGGGAGGTGTTAATACGATCCACATTTAAATTCCATTGAGCATGTTATCAACATATACGAAAATCATGGAATAATCATTTAAGATTGTCCATTTGTTTAAGGGTGATAAGCTGTAATAATAATCAATTTATTATTCAAATCATGTTAAATACTTCTCCAGAATTTTGATGTGAACTCAGGATCACAATCTGAAACAATATATTATGGAATTCAATGTAGCCTTAACACATCCATTTTGTAAATCATGGAGTGTTTTACTAGATCGAAATGTTCATGAATTGAGATGTAATGGGTAATATTTGTGAGATAGTCCACTATAACCTATATTTCATTATTTCATTTGGATTTTCTTGGAAGACCAGTGAAAAAGTCCACAGTGATATTATCATACTTCAATGTCAGTATGGGTAGTGTTTGTAATATCACTTTCGAAAGTTCCCTCTATTCCTTCAATTATTGAAACACCATGTACCTTGTAGGGTAGTTAGAAATCTACCTTTTCATGTTATCCCACTAATAATGAACACGATGGTCCTTGAGAATTGTCCCACTTCCAAGATTTATATAGTATGTAGATCTATGAGGTTCATCAATCAAATCCATATTTATTTCATTAATAGATTCAACACAAATCCATGTATGAAATTTCTTACACCTTCTTAATAAATATTGATCTCATTAAACCTCTCATCATTCAAAACCATTATCTTCATATAAAATAAATGACTTGATATTTGATATTTCTTGATCTTCTCTAGTATTGACAGTTGCGATATAATTTGGGATATGGTTCATGATGTCACATCCCGTGTGATTCCCATGTCCAATTTTCCTAGGACATTGATCAATGTTTCTCCTAGAATCCTCTTCATTTCAAGCATAATTGGGTCTTTCCTACATAGTGCATAATATTCATAATTTTTTCTTCCGGGATGATAATTCTATGAATAATCGTAGTCTTTATTAAGTTCCAACCATATCCTATATCTTAGGTTCAATTCATCTTGAATGAAAATATACTTCAAAATATGATGTTCTATTTATATATCACATTTCTACCCATAGATATAGTGTCTACTGTCATCATAGAAAAAAACATATCTATCCCCAGATCATGCATAGGACAATAATGTTCATGAGACATTATCTATCTAGATGATTAAGAAATCACATTTTTATTTTTCATGAGGACGCACCAAAGTCCATTTCAAGATTCATCGCTATAAATAAAAAATAATTCATTGATCAAGGGTAGAGTTAACAAGGGTTCTGCAATGAATATGTTCTTTATCACTTGGAAAAATAATTCATAATTATTTATCTAGATGAAATTGACCTCTTTTCAAGTTAACTTAGTTAGTAGATTAGAAATTCCTGAAATTTGTTTCACCAACCACACATAATATCATACTAAACCAAGGAACCTTTGAATATAAGTAATCATTGTAGGGTGAGTCCACACCTCCACAAGCCTTTTCTAGGTAGGGTAAACTTATATTCCATCAATTTTTATGATCTTCCCCATAAAAGAGACTTATTTTAACAAAAATTCACATTTTCTGAACATTCGAAATAACCTATACTTCTTTAGAGATGCTTATAAAACCCTTTAGATGATCCCCATGATCCTCAAAAATATTTTAATATATCAGAATATCATCAATAAAAAATATATCAACATTATAAAGGTTGTCATTAAAGACTCTATTAATCAAATCCATAAAAAATTAGGTGCATTAGTCAAGATGAATGGCTTTAAAATAATCTCATAATTCCCATATCCTGATCGAAATGAGGTATTTGTAATATCTTCTTTCTTCGCCATATATTGATGATAAACAAATATGAGATCAATTTTGGTTAAGAATTGAGCACCATAAAGCTGGAAAGATATATCATTAGTTCATGGAAGAGGGTACTACATCTTCACTGTGATCCCATTATGTTCTATATAATAAATGTATAACCATATTGATCCATCCCCATTCTTAAAAAATAATATAGGTTCTCCCCATAGAGGCACACTTGGCTATATAAAACCTTTATCTAATAAATCGTGGATTTTTTTCTATAATAATTCAAGCACCACAATTTACATTCTATATAGGTTGTTTATATTTTCATGGAAATAGGCATGAGAAAAATTGGTATCTCTACCTCTCATTCTGGGCGATGTATAGGAAACTCATCAGGAAATACACCAATATATTCTGGATCTATGGGGACATTCTATATTAATATGATTTAATTATCTTCTTCCTCTTCACATATCATTTATATAAATAAGGATAAGGGAGGTTATTAAATAAAATAGTTGGAAATGTTATCTCTCCATTGTAAACAATTTTTGGTTTTATATTCAAGACTACTAATATTTACATGCTTCTATAGTTGATTTATCATTATTCTTTGACTGCCAGTCCATCTATAGGGTAATGTCGAATTCCATCATGGGAATGAATCTATGATTTTCACTGAGATTACTCTCTAAAAAGGGAATACCGTAGTTTCTATATGCTATTGATTTGTGGATAATACCTCCATGATTCTTGACTAATAACTCTAATTCTATTAGTTTAGGTATTGATTCTATATTTAAGTCATACATGGAGGAAATTAAAAGAATTCATAGAACCAGAAACAAACAAACTACATGCTAAATTTGGGGAAAGAATGACAGTATATTCCACCAAATCATTTAGATCCCCAAAATAATATATCATGATAGAAAAAGAACAACATTTCTCTTTTATCTTATGTTTATGTTGATGGTGACTCACCTCTACCTCCCTCAGATTTAGAAACTGAATGGAAAATTTTCCAAAATTCCCTCAATTATAGAATTGGACTTCAGTCTAGTCCTGCACCATATTCCCATTATCATTGGTGTTGAGATGTTTATCCTTTTCCTCACAATGATAGTTTCTAGTAATATTCCCATCTCTTCCCCACGTTTATAACATCCTTCTCTTGGGAAGGCAATTAAATAAATTATTCTTCCCAAATTTGTTTCACTTGTAATGATTCATTTTCATTCCTCCACTTCCTTGATTAATTCTCCATCCCATGTTTGGCTCCAAAAATTTAATCTTCTCATTCGATCTATGGTACTACTTCATGTCTACATACTCTAATTAAACATTAATGGAACTCCTCATGATTTCATCATTTTTTTCATAATCTTAGTTTGATAAGTTCACCTATACATGGGGTCTTATTCCACTAAATAATATATCAACCATAACAATTGGTTCCATGACAAAGCTCGAGGTATAACAGGATAGTCATGTAAATTTCATCTCATATCATCGGAAAGATTGATTATCCATCTAACTTATCTCTAGGAATTTCATCTCCATTTTAGTTATCAATGAATGTGGGAAATATTTTTTAGAAAAATGTTCCCATGAAATTGTCCCACTCCATATCTCCAATATCCTCTCTTGGATTTCTATTTTTGATCAATAAACAAAACTAATCAGATTATCCCACCATGTGGAAAACATCCTACATGACATTATCATGTTCTGAACAATGGAGTATTGAAAAGATCTTTTTAATAGAGCTTATCCACAATTCAAAAATAAATGGGTCTGTTGATCCACTAAATGTCACACACCGACACGTGCGTTTATTTTATTTTATGATCTAATTGGCATTAAATATTATTGTTGGGCTTCAGGATCATCCTTGTATGATATTTTTGAATTTATGTTAAAAAGTGTACGTTTTGAGGCGACGTCGTTGGGCGCGCGAGCGGAACACGTTTTGGAAACTCTGCATGGCTCCACTCAGGTAACTGCGCATCCCATTGCACATTCCATTGTCTTTGTAAACTTGATATAAAATGTTTTGTATTTAAAATGTGCATTTATTAGAGTGTCGTTTATAATTTTATTGTGTTAATAATTTTATTTCTATATTATGACAACTTTTATTATCCAGAAATTTTATCTTCGTGTTGTCATTATTATCATTCTAATTTTCATTCTAATTATTATAATTAAATTGATGTTAATTAATGCAATTGCTAGAATCTATTTTATTGTTGAATTACAAAGATTACTAGTTGATTCATTACTATTTATTTAGTAGGAGTTTAAGTATATAAATACACCTGTATATAGATATATAATATTTTAGTTGATTCTATTTATTCATTTTATTTATTTTATTGATATTATTATTTTTATTGATTTTTTTCCTAACCCTAGCTCTTGACCCTTTATCTTTCCCACGCTAATATTCTTTTCCTCCCCACGCCGACACCCTTCTTCCCGCTCCTGCACACAGCAGTGCCTCTTTCCCCTTATCCCGCACGACACACACACCCAGCCGGCCCGCTGACTCCCCCACCGCGATCTCCTTCGGTGAATCCCCTCTCCCTCCATTTTTTCTCTCCTCTACAGCGAGAGCTTCTCCCTCGCTCCCTCATGCTTCCCAGTGCACTGTCCGAACCCGGTGCCCTCTCCTGCCTCCTTGCGCCCGTTCCAGCGGAGCCGCTTCCTTTTCCCACCTCTGGCGCCCCAGCACCCCTGCTACCCGGCCTCCTCAGCATCCATCCCGCAGCACCCGACGCCCCGATCAGCCTCGCAACCTCGCACCCTCTCCCCATCTTACCCTCCCCCTACTCACCCGCACCGCTAGCCTCTCCCTCACCCAATCATCCGCGCCTCCCCGCTCCCACTATCCTGCGTCGGACCGCCCAGCCGGCGCACCCCCCCCCCTGTTGCGCCTCTATTGCACCCTCGTCGGACCGCCCGGCCGCTCCCCTACACACCTGCACCTGCACCCCCGCTTGTCCTTACTCCGCCTCACGCCGCACCAAGCCACCAGCGCCCCGGCTCCCTTAATGTCGGCGCGCACCCCCTCACCCCAGCGATGCTCCTGCACGCCGCAGCTGCCCTCACACCCGACTCCCCTACATGCGCCACACCCTGCCAGCGCTGGTCCAGCTCCTTCGCTGCACCCCAGCCTGCCCGCTCGACCTCCTACCCTCTTGCCGCCTTCGGCCATCCGCACCCGACGCACCCCGACACACTTGTTTCCCCCTGCTCCAGGAAAGCGGCCGCCCCCTGCCTTGCTTGCTCCGCCGCACCGCCTCACCCCTTCAAAGGTTTCCTTGTTTTTTTTTAAATTCTTATTTCTCTTATTTTTATTATTATTATCATTATTTATATCATTAATGTTATTATTATCAATTTTATTATTGTTATTTCTATTATTGTTATTATTATTATTATTATTATTTTTCATATTATTATTATTATTATTATTATTATTATTGTTATTGTTATTATTATTATTATTATTAATAGTTGTATTATTATTATTATTATTTTTCATTATTACCGTTATTATTACTATTATTATTATTACTTATTATTATTATTATTTATTATTTATTATTATTATTATTATTATTATTATTATTATTATTTTTATTACTATTAGTGTTGTTATTATTTTTATAATTACTATTATTATTATTGTTATTATTATTATTATTATTATTATTTTGTGGTTATTATTATTATTATTATTACTATTATTATTATTATTATTTTATTCTTATTATTATTATAATTATTATTATTATTCTTGATATTATTATCATTATTAATCTTGTTATTATTATTCTTATTATTATTATTATCATTATTGTTATTGTTATTATTATTATTATAGTTATAATTATTACTATTATTACCATTTTTATTACTCTTGCTTTCGCCTTTGATTTGTGAGGGGTTTTTATCAAAATATATTTGTTTTTGGTTGATTTAGGATTTTTAGGACCCACGCCGGGCGTTTCCATGTGAGCGCCACCGCCGCGCCTTGTTTCCGTGGTTCCGTCGTCGCTGCGCCTCAGTTTCGAGGTGAGCGTTTCTCCCCGACGTTTGGTTTCGCATGCTCTAGTGAGTTTTGTATGTGTATGAGTCCTTGATGTTGTTTATGTAGAGTGTTGTACCTTATCACGTGGTTTCAGGCACACGATGTTTCATTGCGCCTTGGTTCTAGAGTTGTTTTGTCGTCGTTCTTGATCTTGAGGTAGGTTCCCTTTGCACTGCTTTTAAAATTCATGTTATATTATTTCATGATGCTTGCGCACCCTAATTGTTCAAAATAAATATTTTATTAATTTTAATAAATATGAGATAATATATGATAATTAATTTTTCATATAAGATAGTTAATTTTTAAATGGTTATTTAGTGTAAAAAGGAGCCGTTTATTTTATAAACGGCACATGAAACATCCTTTTGAAGAGAGGACACCCAATAATGAAAGAATGACTGTTTGGATTTTAAACATAATTTACGGAATATAAAATAGAGTTCTGGTTTAATGAGAAATGGTTTCTTTTGAAGCGCAAACAAGTACTTTGGTTTTTTTAAGAAGTTGTCGGGTCGGCTCCTAAAGGTTATTTAAAAAAAATGTTTTGTTTTGGGTTTGGTTTATAAAAAAATATTGTCAGCCTGGGAAGTAGTGTTTTTGGGGTTCTTTAAATGGGTTTAAACTGAGTTTTGTCTTAAAAAGAAGTTATACCTTCTCTTGAGTAGTGATTGTAAAATGTATTTAATGCCCGTTTGGAACTTTATGAAAACTGATGTAATGTTTTTATAAAAACTCTCTTAGGAAGACTCTCATGCCTTGGTCGTAATTGATTGTTTGGGAGGCCGCGCTTAGAGGCTCCCAGGTACTTGAGTAGTTAAAGGCATGAGGTTGTTCCACGGAGTGGATCGGGGTGATGCTTGTTGTGCTTGATATATATATGTATATGATTGGATGCTCGGTTGGCATCAGTTGGCTCACCCAATTTTTTTTCCAAACACTTGAGACATGAGAATCTGGCATATTGAGAGAATATTCTAATAATGATTGATGCACTGGTAGGTTATGGTACTGACCAGTGGCCCATATTAGGTGGATATATTGAGTTTATTACTATGGGATTTTCCCTCGACCTGCCTGAGAGAGGATGGTTGAGTGTATTCTGTGTTTTTGATTTCATCGTGACATGTCGATAAGGATGATTTCTCATGTATTGGTGTCTTCTGGTTTATTCTCGATCTCCTAGGATCACCCATGTCTATTCTTCTTTTGTTTCTTGCAGTACTGATTATGATGCTCACATGTATACCTACATTTCCCTTGTTGTGTGTTTTACTTTGTGCATTATGGTGTATTGTTTTCCTTGGAAAGTGATAAATTTCTTTTGACTAAGTTTCAAAAAAAATTGTTTTCAAATGAAAGTGTTTAATCCCCTTTGTACAAATTTGAAAATTTAAACATCACTTTCCCCTTTTCTGAATGTCATTGACACTAATGAATTGAACCCAAATTTGGAAAATGGATAAGGGCAATGGTTCGAAAGTTGTTTTTAAGTAGAATATTATTAAAAACATACTCTTATAGATTGTAGTTCAAACTTGAAATGATGTTTCTTTTATTTTAAATGTAGTGCATTGGGAATAGATATCGGGCTAGACTACTAAGTTTTAATACTCACGCCTATAGTTCTTTTCTGTTTTTAGTGTTTGTGCAGGCTATAGCTTGAGTGCGCTCGCCTAGGGAGACGCTTGATCATTGAGTCAGAGAGCGACCCGCGAGGTCGCACGGAGTTGTTCGGACGTCGTGCTTGGTTAGTTTGATTCCTGTTTGTTCCTGTTTAGTCACTTTATTTGTTTTATCTTTTCTGCGCTGCTCTGTATTATTTTCGCTGTATTATTTATTTATATTGGGCGAAATCATTTGCACAGCCTCTATTGATGCCCTGGCACTTGTCGCCAGCCCGAGAGGATCCGGAACGCCTCACGGGCCATGTCGCGGACCAACTCGGGTGACCGGTTCAGGGTTGACCCGAGTTGGTTCATGACAAAATGGTATCACAAGAGGTTTGCTGTTAGCAGACCTCACTTTTCAGAGCACCCTTTGTTATTTTGGACGTCAAGGTAGATGGGGTAGGATGATCGGTACTTGAGGGGTAGGTGCGAGAAGAGCGTCGCGAACTCTTGCCCGTACTGATCCTCAGGTTTCCATGGGAAGTCCGGTTTAATTGGTTTGTTTGGGTTTTTATGGAAATGTTTTGTGATTGGGGTACGAAAAATGGAGTTGTCCTAATAGTCCTAAGTCGTATGGCCTGGAAAGCCATGTGGAGCTAGGGGCATGGTCCAAGAAGGCTCTCTGTGTTAGTGACGTGTTTGGAATATGGCCACCAACCATATGGTCAAGTCACCCACTGACACTGGTCCCCTGTTTGATTTGTTTTGGATTTCCCTTGATTTTTGAAAGTGGATTGAATCAGAAAAGTTGGTTTAAAAAAAATGGTTGTTTGAAATAACATGTTTAATTTGTATATTGTTTTAAAATAAGTGGTCTGAATAAATTTTTTTTGGAAAATGAAGTTTCTTTGTTTTGGCCTTGGTGTTCCGATGAGTACTCACATGCATTGTGGTATGTTGGAAATGTGGATGGATCTATAGTATGGTGGATGGATGCTCGAGGTTTCACAAATATATGCATGTGAGTGGGACTCTAAGGGATACCAATGGAGAGGGTTTAACTCACCAATTATGTTTTAAATTAAAGTTGTTTTCAAAGAGAAAAGTTCTAATGGTATGATAACTTGCTTCCTTGTGTTTCAAACTTATCACCTATGAGGTGTTGGTTTTTGAGGATTTTTTTTTGAGTTGGCCTTGATTGGGTTTTTGAATCTTCCTTGTCCAGCGGTTATCCCTTTGAAGCTTCGATGGGTGGTCGTAGTGCGGTTGATCAACCTAAGGATTTTATGCTTGAGTTTCGGAAGTTGGATCCACCTCTCTTTTATGGTCAAGCAGACCCTTCCGTGGTAGAGGAGTGGATGCGGAAGATTGAAAGGGACTTTATCCTCATTGTGGTGCCTGAGTCGTTGAAGGTCAAGTTCATGACCTTCATGCTTGAAGGTTCACCGTGGATGTGGTGGAAGTCAGTGTCTCGGAACAAGCCCCGTCAAGAGATTACATGGGAGTTCTTCAAGCCTTTTTTCATTCGCCAATATTTCTCTGAGGAAGAAAGGGTGAGAAAGGGGATGTAAATGTGGTTTCTGCAGCAGGGTGACAGATCTGTGTTAGAATATTTCCATCGCTTTGTGGAGCTAGTCCCTTATGATTCAGAGTATGCCACAAATGACCCCATGACGGCTCGACGCTTCGAGGCGGGTCTCCGCCCTGATCTGCAGTCGAAGGTGTCAGAGTCCAACCTAAATTCTTTTGTTGATGTGGCAAGACAAGCTTTTCATGTCGAAGCCGCAATGGTAGGAGTTCTCGAAGTGGTTCTCCCTCCTTCGATACCTATGAGCAGTGGTGAAGATTCTGGAAAGGAAATTAGTAAGCAAATGGAAGTGGATGGATCAGGTCGTGGAATCAAGAGGCCTCAGGATCATTCATAAACCTCTTCGTAGGAAGGGATTATTGTGTGTTATCAGTGTGGCAAGAGGGGTCACAAGAAGTCATCGTGCCCAAGCACTCCGAAGCCCTTCCAGGCATGTGGACGATTGGGTCACTTGCGACGATTTTGTCGGGGCGTTGCAAGGAAGCGTCGTAGAGGAAGTTCACGGAAGTAGTGTGATGTAGGGTTTTTTTTTGTTCAAAGTTTCCAGTGTAAGTTTCCTTTCATTTTAAGTGATCTATTGTCGTGGCCTTTATATGGGTGTTGTTTTAGGTTTGAAATGTATGGGAACATCATGGGTCTTATGACGAACCTCGGCTTTCAATGATGGTATGTTTTTGAATTTTAAAATCTTGTCCTTTCTTTTTGTTAAATCAAAAGATGTATGTATCTCATTGGGATTATCAGAACCTGACTGCGAGGCATAAGATGCTTCATCCATCAGAGCTCCTTCCAAAAGGTCTTGGAGTGAAGCTGGCGCATAGTCAGGAACCCCTAGGGGAAATTTTAAGGAGTCTGGTTAAAGTTGTGCCTCTACCGTGTGGTGAGATAATTCTGGTGTTGCTGCTCTAGTTTCTCTATCATTGTAGTTTTCCTCTTGTCGAAAATCGCGCGATGGACATATCCCTCACGTAGTGTCGGGAATCGTGCCTCTTGGATGTAATTTGTTGATCAGTGACTTTGCATGGGCCACTGATGTAAATCAGTTGCGGCCTTGGTTTGTGTCCATCCCGAAATGATGGGTCGTGAGTAGTCGTACGTCGTAGTTTCAGTGATTTGATCCTTCGGCCCACCCTCCGCACCCATGGGGTTAGGGTTTATAGTTCGTATGGGGTTTTGATTCATTTCTTATCCCATTTAGATGGGAGTGGGTGGTTTAAATGGTTTGCTGTGCTTTTTATATATAGCTTGGGAAAGACCCCGATCAGGACTAAGGTGGACTTCTGGTTGGTCGCTAAGAGGTTAGTCCTTTTATGGTGGGGAGACCCCCCATGAGTCTCGTTGGGTTTTCTCTTAAATTGTTATATAATTGTAGTCGAGTTCTTATGGTGGGGAGCCCGTTCAGGCATCCCCTCTGTTGGTGATTTATTTCGGTCAATGTGGTTCAGTCCCACTGGTAGTCGTTGTGTGGTCCTTGGGTTAAGAGGTTGGATGGTGTTGTGTGGAATCCTTAGGTGTTGATCAATCTACTGGATGGTGTTGTGGCTTTCCGGTGGCAGAAAGCGTTATGGTGGGGAGAATTGTCACACCCCGACACGTGAGTTTATTTTATTTTATGATCTCTTTGGCTTTAAATATTATTGTTGGGATTCAGGATCAGTCTCGTATGATATTTTTGAATTTATGTTAAAAAGTGTACGTTTTGAGGGGACGTCGTTGGGCGCGTGAGCGAAACACGTTTTGGAAACTCTGCATGGCTCTTCTCGGGTAACTGCGCATCCCATTTCACATTCCGTTGTCTTTGGAAAATTGATATAAAATGTTTTGTATTTAAAATGTGCATTTATTAGAGTGTCGTTTAAATTTTTATTGTGTTAAGAATTTTATTTCTATATTATGACTTCTTTTATTATCTTGAAATTTTATCTTCGTGTTGTCATTATTATCAATCTAATTGTCATTCTAATTATTATAATTAAATTGATGTTAATTAATGCAATTGCTAGAAACTATTTTATTGTTGAATTATAAAGATTACTAGTTGATTCATTATTATTTATTTAGTAGGAGTTTAAGTATATAAATACACCTATATATAGATATATAATATTTTAGTTGTTTCTATTTATTCATTTTATTTATTTTATTGATATTATTATTTTTATTGATTTGTTTTTTTCCTAACCCTAGGTCTTGCCCCTTTTTCTTTCCCACGCTGCTATTCTTTTACTCCCCGCGCCGCCACCCTTATTCCTCGCTCCCGCACACAGTAGTGCCTCTTTCCTCTTCTCCCGCACGACACACGCACCCAGCCAGCCCGCTGACTCCCCTGCCGCGATCTCCTTCGGTGAATCCCCTGTCCCTCCATTTTTCCTCTCCTCTATAGCGAGAGCTTCTCCCTCGCTCCCTCCTGCTTCCCAGTGCACTGTCCGAACCCGGCGCCCACTCCTGCCTCCTTGCGCCGGTTCCAGCGGAGCTGCTTCCTTTTCCCACCTCTGGCGCCCCAGCACCCCTGCTACCCCGGCCTCCTCAGTAGCCGTCCCGCCGCACCCGGCTCCCCGATCGGCCTCGCACCCTCGCACCCTCTCCCCATCTTCCCCTCCCCATGCTCACCTGCAATGCTGACCTCTCCCTCACCCGCTCATTCGCGCCTCCCCTCTCCCGCTGTCCCGCGTCGGACCGCCCAGCAGGCGCACCCCCCCTGCCGTGCCTCTGTTGCACCCTCGTCGGACCGTCGGGCCGCACACCTACACCCCTGCACCTGCACCCCCGCTTCTCCTTGCTCTGCCGCACGCCGCACCAATCCACCAGCGACCCATCTCCCTTTCTGTCAGCGCGCACCCCATCACCCCGGCGCTGCTCCCGCACGCCGCTGCTGCCGTCACACCCGAATCCCCTGCATGCGCCGCACCCTGCCAGCGCTGGTCCAGCTCCTTCACTGCACCCCGGCCTGCCCACTCAGCCTCCTTCCCTCTTGCCACCTTTGGCCATCCGCACCCGGCGCACCCCGAGACACTTGTTTCCCCCTGTTCGACGGAAGCGGCCGCCCCCTTCCTTGCATGCTCTTCCGCACCGCCTCACCCCTTCAAAGGTTTCCTTGTTTTTTGTAATTCTTATTTCTCTTAATTTTTTATTATTATCCTTATTTATATCATTAATGTTATTATTATTAATGTTATTATTGTTATTTCTATTATTTTTATTATTATTATTATTATTATTATTTTTCATATTATTATTATTCTTATTTTTATTATTATTGTTATTGTTATTATTATAATTATTATTATTATTAGTGTTATTATTATTATTATTATTATTTATCATTATTATCGTTATTATTACTATTATTATTTATTATTATTATTATTATTATTATTTATTATTATTATTATTATTATTATTTTTATTACTATTAGTGTTGTTGTTGTTATTATTATTATTATTATTATTATTATTTTGTGGTTATTATTAATTTTATTATTATTATTATTATTATTATTATTATTTTATTGTTATTATTATTATTATTATTATTGATATTATAATCATTATTAATCTTGTTATTATTATTATTATTATTATTATTTTTATCATTATGGTTATTGTTATTATTATTATTATAGTTATAATTATTACTATTATTACCATTTTTTTACTCTTGCTTTTGTCATTGCTTTGTGAGGGGTATTTATCAAATTATATTTGTTTTTGGTTGATTTAGGATTTTTAGGACCCGCGCAGGGTGTTTCCAAGTGAGCGACACCGCCGCGCCTTGTTTCCGAGGTTCCGTCATCACTGCGCCTCAGTTTCGAGGTGAGAGTTTCTCCTCGACGTTTGGTTTCGCATGCTCTAGTGAGTTTTGTATGTATTTGAGTCCTTGATATTGTTTATGCAGAGTGTTGTACCTTATCACGTGGTTTCGGACACACGTTGTGTCATCGCGCCTTGGTTCCAGAGTTGTTTTGTCGTCGTGCTTGATCTTGAGGTAGGTTCCCTTTGCACTGCTTTTAAAATTCAAGTTATATTATTTCATGCTGCTTGCGCACCCTAATTGTTCAAAATAAATATTTTATTAATTTTCATAAAGATGATATAACATACGATAATTAATTTTCCATATAATATAGTTAATATTTAAATGGTTATTTAGTGTAAAAAGGAGCCGTTTATTTTATACACGACACAAGAAACATCCATTTGATGAGAGGACACCCAATAATGAAAGAATACCCGTTTGTATTTTAATCATAACTTACGGAATATAAAATAGAGTTCTGGTTTAATGAGAAATGGTTTCTTTTGAAGCGCGAACAAGTACTTTGGTTCTTTTAAGAAGTTATCTGGTCGGCTCATAAAGGTTATTTGAAAAAAAAATTGTTTTTTTTTGGGTTTGGTTTATAAAAAAATATTGTCATCCTGTGACGTAGTGTTTTTGGGGTTCTTTAAATGGTTTTAAACTGCGTTTTTTCTTATAAAGAAGTTTTACTTTTTCTTGAGTAGTGATTGTAAAATTTATTTAATGCCCATTTGGAACTTTATGAAAAGCGATGCAATGTTTTGATAAAAACCCTCTTAGGACGACTCTCATGCCTTGGTCATAATTGATTGTTTGGGAGGCCGCGCTTAGAGGATCCCAGGTACTTGAGTAATTAAAGGCATGATTTTGTTCCATGGAGTGGCTCGAGGTGATGCTTGTTGTGCTCGATATATATATATGTATATGATTGGATGCTCAGTTGGCATCAGTTGGCTCACCCCTTTTTTTCAAACACATGAGACATGGGAATCTAGTATATTGAGAGAATATTCTAAGAATTATTGCTTCCTGAGAGAGGATGGTTGAGTGTATTGTGTGTTTTTGATTTCATCGTGACATGTCAATAAGGATGATTTCTCATTTATTGGTGTCTTCTGGTTTATTCTCGATCACCTAAGATCACCCATGTCTATTCATCTTTTGTTGCTTGCAGTACTGATTATGATGCTCACATGTATACTTACATTTCCCTTGATTTGTGTTTTACTTTGTGCATTCTGGTGTATTTTTTTCCTTGGAAAGTGATAAATTTCTTTTGACTAAGTTTCAAAAAAAATTGTTTTCAAATGAAAGTGTTTAATCCCCTTTGTACAAATTTGAAAATTTATGCATCACTTTCCCCTTTTCTGAAATGTCATTGACACTAATGAATTGAACCCAAATTTGGAAAATGGCTAAGGGAAATGGTTCTTACTTTGTTTTTAAGTAGAATATTAATAAAAACATACTCTTATAGATTGTAGTTCAAACATGAAATGATGTTTCTTTTATTTTAAAGGTAGTGCATTGGGAATAGATATCGGGCTAGCCTATTGAGTTTTAATACTCACGCCTATAGTTCTTTTCTGTTTTTAGTGTTTGTGCAGGCTATAGCTTGAGTGCGCTCGCCTAGGGCGACGCTTGATCGTTGAGTCGGAGAGCGACCCACGAGGTCACACGGAGTTGTTCGAACATCGTGTTTGGTTAGTTTGATTCCTGTTTGTTCCTATTTAGTCACATTATTTGGTTTATCTTTTCTGCGCTGCTCTGTATTATTTTCGATATATTATTTATTTAAATTGGGCGAAATCGTTCCCACAACCTCTATTGATGCCCTAGCACTTGTCGCCTTCCCGAGAAGATCGGGAACGCCTCTCGGGCCATGTCGCGGACCAGCTCGGGTGACCGGTTCAGGGTTGACCCGGGTTGGTTCGTGACACTAAATGATGATGGTCATTAAAGTAAAATGGACTAAATAGAATGTTTTTTCATTCATGGTGAATCCATCCTCTATTCATGAATCATGTAATTTCCCATAACTCGTGTCAACTAATTCACCATTCTCATAAAGTATACATTTCCACCTTCCACGGAAAGTCCTTCAGTGCCTAGTCGGATGCACTCACCATTTACACAGTTTAGCCTATTTATATCCATTTTATAAAAGAAGAAGTCCATAGTGAGAAATGTGTTTAATTTAATAATTTTATAATTCTAAATGAATTTCATGTCACAAAACATCATTCTTAAATATGATTTTTTTAACAACAATTACATTTTCTATAAATCATTCATAATGGTTAATAAAGAGCTTGTGATTAACAAAACATATCCCACAGGAGTGTCAAACTAAGAGGGAAGAAAATACCATTTTCATGAAATAGTTCTGATTAAATTCTATCTCAAAGTGCTGCTTTCGGGTATTACCCCAATACACATTAGTGCCAGATCCACATCTAATTTTTTGTATCGAGGAAGGGAATTAATTTTCTAGAAGCCACATACTCATATTTGACCCAAATAAAAGTAATTTATTCAATATTTAAAATTTTATCTAGTGTTCTTCCTAATATTTTAAAATTATAACTTCCATAAACAACTAAATAATACTTTGATACTAACTCTAGTATCCTTCATTTTTTGTAATATAACCATTCATTACATTTCAAAAATATAGGTTCTTTTAATGTTTGATGTCTGGGAAAAAAGGTAAATAACAAATGAAATTATAAAAAATTATTCTATTACAATTGAATGAATTCATATAGTTTCATCATAAGTACATTTATTATATCTCATAACCTAGGTACATACATCAATGGAATGTGTGAGCATAAGTCCCAGTAAGGGAAAACAAGTGAAAGAGTTTACATGTAATATTGAGAAATATTGACTAAAACATGAGGAATATAATGGTGGCAGGAAAAAGATAACATGAATAATATCATAAATAAAATAGAATGAATCATAACATGAAAATGTGAAAAAAATGTGTACTTTATAAATTTATAAAGATTTCAATATGTTTTTTCACTGTGGTGTCAAAAAAAATTATTAATGTTATTAACCAAGGCATCTTCAAATATTTCATCTCTAGAGATTAAGTAATTTACCCAATGCCGAGAAGCTCTATCAAGAAACAACCATAATATGTATGAAATTTCAGGTTATCCACATAGATCGTAATAAAAAATATCTTAAATAATCCATGGAGAAAAAAATAAATATGTTTCATATCATAATCAAGGATTTTCTAAGAAGTTCTTAAAGAAAAGTTCATTATGTCTTTTTAAATTCCATAGAAAAGAAAGGTGATTTTCATGTTTGTTAATCCTAGAATAAAGTTGATAATTTTTAAATATATGTTAATACCCCTAGAGAAGAAATAATATTGGGTAATCAAAAAAGATAATAAAATAATTTCTTGTAAATAAGAGAGATTTTGCGAAGTAAAATCGATATCATAATGAATACGAATCATGGTTTTTGAAAACATAAAAAAATATCCGACAAGGGTCTCCCATTCATAAATGAATTTTAATATAGTATATGGATATAATAAATTGTATATAAGAACATGGTCTAATATTTCTAAACACATGACACATAATAAGAGAACTTTAATAGAAAACAGAAGTTGATACATCCCTCACCTAGAACAGTAAAACCTTAATATCCAACACTAGGACCTTGGGGGCCTGAGCACACAAACCTTACCCAATAGATATTTTCCTGTTCGGATCCATTAAAGTATATCTTTAATCGCTCGATGATGATATAATTAATTGTATGATGGTATTTGAACCTACAACAGTTTGACATCATTGTTTTCCCATAGGAAGATGTTCATTTTTATTTTTTGGATAACATCCTGTCACCTTTTCCAGGTCATGAATAATTTCACTAAGATGTTGACATCGAAAAATAGGCCATACAATTAGTTGATCAGACTATACCCTATTGGCAGATGCACTTCCAATATGATTCCAGGAGCCCAACTGGTACAAGAATTGATAATCCAAAGCTCAAAAGAGTTGGCATGGGGATTGTCTTCATCACTTCTATATAGGTTGTTTTGACCTATTATTTTATGATATCATAATTTTTTACAATACAATGAGGCAGTTTATTATGCAGTAATTATTAGTCTCATGAAATCCCTCAATATTGAGGTTCAATTCTTTCATATGAATGGGGATTCTGGGATAGAAATAAAAAATACTATTGGTGACTATATCATCAGGTAAATAAAGATTGTTCCACTACAATAGCACACATTCAAACTAATGTTCCAATTCACTTCATAAAACTAAGTGACTCATGCCCATCAGTCACATAATGGTCACTCTAATGTCATGGAAAGTCAAATGGCATATATTTGGATTCAGGAAAAGATGATCTATTCATTCAAGTTGTGAATCTGAGAGTAATCCCATTCATCATTCCAAATAATGATGATGGGATGTAGGTAAACTAGATGACCATTGGTGCTTCCACATGAGGACCCCCAGGTTCTCTTGCAGCATATGAAAGCCTTGTTTGGAAAACAATTCATCAAGTATCTCCAGAGTGGCTTTCTCCAGCCAGATCGAACTGAGCATGACTGAATATGTCGGTGTGCAGTGCAGTTCAACCTCAATAATGTCCATAACCATGAATAAACTCTTTTAAGTAAATGGTCTTATGAAATTATCCTTGTTTTCATCTTTTTAGAGAAGATCCCCCAGGTTATGTAGGACGTTCTTGTCAGGTACCATGACATCCATCATGTAAGGTTGAAGCTCTCCCATCCGATTTGAAGGCTGGGATTCTTCTGGCCCACCTTGGTCCATGATGGTATCATTTATTCCAAGAGATTTCATGCATTTCATATTGATGCCAACTTACTATACTGACTACTGGAGCCCATCCAAAATACTAAGTATTCTTAGACCTTTACTGTATGGAGGCCAAATTTTGTGGGACCCTGTCGGCCAATGAGGGATCACTAGTGTTGGTTCATTCTGAATTTGACAGAATTCTTTTCAAAATGGTATTTTTTTTCCTTCATAGATATCTAGTCGTGATCCATGAATTAATTCATGAGATCACACATTATCTATATATTTTTCATTCCTCACACCATTCTCATTGACAACGATGCCAGTTTCCAAGTTGTTGAGTTGAAGAGGTTCTTTACTAAGTATAATATCATGTCCAACCATACATCCAACTATGATGTGATCTAAAATGGATATATCAAGGAATTTAATAACACCCTATCAAACATTTTTCAGAAGATGGTGGTTCAAAACAATACATGTTTCATGAAAATCTCCCTAATGCAGAATGGGCCTCTTAGATGATGACTTGATATTCTACCAAGTGACTCTATAATCCCTGGTTTATGAAATATAGGTGTTCATTCCCATGGAGGTTCATTTTCATAACTTCGAAAAGATGTCCATAACTAGAAAACATTATAAAAACTAGAATAAGTCCACCTTTCTAAACTAGAATCCATTGATGCGAATAGTCTCCAATCCCTTCTCAATCTAGAGAGGTAAGAGAGAGAAATAGTGAGATCATTCAATAAAAAGGTTCACCTATGATTCTTCCTCTATGGGGGCATCGTACTGGATCTTAGAATGATGATGATACCCATCAAGAAGTCACCAAATATAGAACCCTAGAGGGAAGGTCCTTACATCATTCCGAATGTATATTACAATTACTACTAAAAATCGATCATTTAACCAAACTATTAAAAGGGTATTATCTTAAAAGATAACATATGTTGTGTTAAAGGATTAGCATTAATATCTATTGTAAAAAACAACTGATAAATGTCCCCTTTAAGAATGCTAAAAATTAAATGACAAAAGGGGTATTTTTATCAAGACTCTCCCTATCTACGCTCCCCAGCAACCCCTCCCCCAATCAATTCTCACCCCAATTATTATCACTTTAGATAATCTCACCCTCTCGTGCATACCCCCACCTCTAGTGAGTGTCAAACCTGAAACCTCCAACTTATACACCAACACCGTTTCAACTCCCCTATATTGTTTTGTTTTATATTTCATGACATATCTATATATATATATTATTACATTTTTGTACCAATATATTTATATATATATATACATTCCTGTATATTTTTATATATATTTTTAAGTACATATATGAAATATGGTTGAGTGTTTTTATGCGTGAACTAATTAATACATTCAACCATTATTATATCATTTTTATATGTGTGAATCTATAAATATAATAATACATGTTTATAGTTATATAAATATATTATAATTTATAATTTATATACATATATTAAAATATATAGATAAAAATATATCAATTATTCAAAACACACAAACACACACATAAATATATTATATTAAATTTATAGGTATAAATATATTCATACATTTTTTTAAAATTAAATGGAGATTAGTTTCTTACATATATTAGATTAATATATTGAGAAATATATTTTAAATGTAAATATGATTAATTTGTTATGTATAAAACTAAATTTTTATGCGTGACTATATAAAAAATATGTATATATTGGTTTATATTTGATTATAAATACTATTTCATTATCAAATATGAAAAAAATTCAAAACCATAATGTAAATATGAATGTAATCCATGGGATTAAATTTAATCCTCAATAAAAAAGGGAAAACATTCCCTCTTAAACAGGGATGAAAATACATAAAATGTTAAAAAAAATTGGGAAAACTGAATAGAAACTCAGATTGGGAGAATGATTATCCATTTCTAAACTAAAAAATAGATACATGTGTCCCCCATTGTCAACACAATGTATATATCCTCACAATAATCAACTTGATATGTGGTAGGGGCCAAACAGACACCCAGATCAAAATTTACTGTCGTTTGAAGTTCATGATATGATATCTACTTATTTTAGATCTTTTATTAATTTATTGATTTTTTATTTTGTAATTTTTTTTTAAATGACCATAATGCAATTATAAAATGTCAATTATTATGTAAAATATTTTTCCACTGTTTTCTATTCCATTTTCACTAAATATCTTTTAAATTATGTGTAAATTCCTATTTATCCTTATCTAAATAATATTAATAAAAAACATATTATATTTATATCAATATAAATATATTTTTATATTTATAAATTATTTTTAATGAAATATGTTTTTGAAATATACCATATTTCAAGGCTCTTTTAAATTCACTGATAAAGGGGGGCCTTTATCATCATTTTTTTTATAAACAATGATAAAGTGGCCAATTTAACAGTCCTTTTTTAGTGATATTAAAAACCCCCTTTGACAAAACTAACAAACACTATTAAATACCCCTTTCGATCGTGCTTGTTCTAGGGTTGACAAAAGGGTTTTTAATAGAAATTTTTGTTAGCACTGTTAAAACATTATCATATGAAAAAACACAATTTTGTAGTAGTGAATGGAGTATAAAAATTATCTTATATGAGAGGAGAGAATATAACCCCTCTATAAATATCCAAGCCACTCATGCACCACATTACATGAAGGGGGGAAGTAGGTCCAAACTCTATGACCATAAATAGAGATTCAGAGTCTCTACATCATGACTTAATATTGTGTTCGGTTCTCCTCAAGAATCTGTCAGGTGACAAGTGAAACATTGCTCCTCATTCACATCAGATTATTACTAATCTACCACACACATCCCTTTTGGATCATATGATCCTATCAATGGTCCATGTTATATTACCCTATACTATAATCCCACATCCCAAGCAAACAATGTTAAACTATTCACTTTTTCCAAATTACATTACCATAAAGTAAGAGTCAAAATACAATAATTATTACTCCAAACATTATATAGCTCCTCTTAGGAATATGTAGTGTGGAAATACACTTCATGGGCCCTCATTCACGTTGGTTTTGTTACTCTATCACACTAGATATATCTGTTTGAGAATACCCCTCTTCATGATCAAAAAACTATAATGTTAAACTAAGTTCCCCATGTCCAATAAATATGACTCTAAACTATATGTGAGTCCATATCAAGAATGTTTTGTGTGGTGTGTATTTTCCTTGGACCTCATTCATGAATGGTTTTTCATGACACAACACCACACATATCTTATTTAGGTGCCTCACCTCGTGGTCCAAACACTATGACCATAAACAAATATACTCTATGTTCAATGATTTATGACCTAAAACTAATATCCATGAAATGGTACATGTGACATGATCATAAACTATCTATAACACCTACAAATAATATGTCAATAAACTATATTCAATCCCTATAGTTTGAGTTGTATTAATTTAAATTATGAAGCCTGACATCCTCAACACACAACGTTAAACTATGATTCATCCCCAGTTATAACCATCATTCCTCTTTATAAGGGATTATTTTTATCCAGTTTTAGATCATGATTCCTCACATGAATGTACATGATGGAAAAAAATATTACATCATTTGCAGACATGGGATGTCTCACGATAAACATGGTATAACATAGATCCCTCATCTAAGAGGATCATTGAATCTGAATTGGTCCCATGACAAACTATATTTTAGAAAAACATGTGGCTTTATTTCTATCATCATGGGATAAATAAAAACACCCAAACTTCTCATCTATGGGACTAGCTAATATTTGAACAACCCTTTGGCCGATAACCCCCGTTTATATTGTGTGTTATCCCTTGTTTTCTCCATTCACATTGGTATCCACTCCCTGCTCACAATAAAGGATTCCGGAAGGAAAAAATCAATACAAAGAAAATTATGTTTAATAGTTTTCTCCTTTTTATTAGTCCAATAATTATTACCTTAAACAATATTTTGTTTGTATTCTTAAACTAATATGGAGAAATGCATCCTTTGTATCATTAAAATAAATTTTTACCTCTTGAACCACACAATAATCTTTAAATCGAAATCCTCCTTCAGTCTGATCATCATGAATTTAATTTGATTTCCCATGGTCCAGACTGTATGACCTAAAATTGTGTGCAATAATTATTAGGATTTATTCATCTGGTTTAGGACCTCCATGGATCTTTCCATGATGTTTTTAATTCTCTCACTATGAAAACCTCATTGAATACACATCTTCATATGGTCCAAAACATATAACCATAAACTGTGTGTATTCACCTCCCAAAATATGTATGGTTTGAATCCAATAATCATAGGATATGTAGTGACACCTAGTTTCTTTTTCGTATGGGCCAAGCCACTAATTCAACATAAAACCATCCATTATTTGTGGTACAATCATCTAAAAATTTCCAACAAACCTCCTACCTCGTATAAGACCCATTCAACATCCTTATCCCATCAGTGAGTCATGATGACCATAAAAATCGATTCCATGAAATATGATCCTTAAAAAACGATGAGAAACTATTGGATTACCTTGTAAAAATTCAGGATGCCTCATATCAAAAAATCATAGGATCTAAAACCCTTTCCTGGAGGGAAAACCCCTATCATCATCGGACCTGATCCCAGACGTGTAGCAATACAGGGTGAGGTTTTCCCTGATTGTTGTGGAAAAGGGTCCCTTAGACGCCCCCTCCCATCACATACGGTTATCACTCTTTGTTCCACACATGCCGCATTCATGGAACACATGTGCCTCATATGGTCCAATGAGCATTACCTGAATATTTCTTCAACCTTCCCCTTACATTAGACATGTAAGACGAACCATCCTTGCCACCATTCACAATGTGATAATGCCCTATCCTTCCACATTAAATTCAATGTGTAACCCCTTGGTATGAATTTTATTACCTTATACTATGATCAGAGACCAATTCCAATGTCATGAATCTAAATTTTGTTTGATTTGTATCAAAGGGTGTTTATACAGCATCATGTGGCTTCTTATGTCCCATTAGTCATGATAGGTTACCATTGTTTGATTTCTCATGTATACCCTAGAGACACTTCCCATTTTTGTTCATGAAACATGACATTATACTATTTTCCATGGGCCATGCCATATGACCATGAACTCTATGAAATATTCCTATCACATGACATCAAAATATGAGATACATCTAGACCAGTTGACATTAAATTGATTCGTGTATCACCCACACCATATGACATTAAACTATGTACCTAACATTAATTTCCATAAAACATTAAAATTAATGTATTTCAACCTCACTAAATGATGTAAAACTTCTTGGCATCCTATGGCCCCTCTTGATAGGTCCTCTCCTCTGGTAAAAGTCATCTTCTACATAATTCAAAATTTTTAGTTGTTTCTCGACATATGAGATGATACTCCCTTGGAAGATGAGTTTTTCATTTTTTTATACTGATATACCAAAATAAATTTACTTTAATCCAAAATGTTGTAATTATGAGAGTGTGGGAATATGATCAAACATTTCACCACCTCATTTTGATGCTTCATGAGTCGTTTATTTAGATTCCAACCCTCCTCCATGCCTGAATCAAACACCTAAAGGAATGGTGTCTATCCCAGTCCCACTGACCAACTGATTCCAATGTCTAGAATGACATCATAAAACATCTATTATAGGTTCTATGTTTCATAAAATATCATTAGTTGACCATCATTTGTTTTCCCCATTATCATAAATGTGATATGGATACTACGTTTCGAATATGGTTAACAATTATCCAATTTTGTGATGCTACAACAATTGTGTTTCATATATAAGGAATCCAGATTTAAACTCCACACTACCCCTTTTTAGGTAGAATTCAACACCCCTAGCATAACATAGTTTATGCCCTGGAGAAAATTGGAAAAGAAAGGTGAGTTTACATAGGGCCTCATTCTACAGCCACAAACTCTCTCATCCTGAACAATCTCATTGTTTAATCAACAATAGATGACCCCGAGTGTTTGATGATTATATAACATTATAACATGAATGATAAGTCACATGGTTGTCCTTTTTTTCTCACACTTAACTTGTATAATATATTCTTAGGGATTAGTTGTTCATTGCATCAAAATATATGATTTCAATGTGAAAATAAACCCAAAAAATGCGTCTGAGCAATCAAAAAGAAATAAAACCAATGTTTAAGAGGACCATTTACTTATTGAAGCCTCACCTTTTCCATATTCATTTAGCGATTGACTTCAGAAATTGTGTTTTGGAGATCAAACACTCTTTTCATGGTCGCCTCTAGGTTCGGTTAATGCCTCGCCAGATTATACTTCTCCACATTCTCCTTAGAGTGGATGTCTACAATTCGGATCCACTATTGGTTATGCTCCTTAGAACACTCAAAAAATTCTTCCTTAGTATTGGACTTCTTTTCCTGAAAATCTTCTAGCTAAAGATGTAAATATATTAATAACATCATCATGAGTAGAAGTGACTAATACATTATCATATTCCAGCCCATGTGGACGTGAAATTTCTTCCTCAGATGTCTGATTTACTTGGGAGCCCTCATAATTATGTTTCATCTGGGATTGGTCGTGCGCCTTGTATTTTTCATGTCCCCACTCAATGCAGAAGTGTCATGCCAGCATGTATGGGATAATGGATTCCAACTCACCAGTCCCCATTCTAACCAACATGTACATGAGAGAATCCACCTTGTTTTTCACATCACCTATCTGGGCATGGGTGATGAAGTTATGCACATTCCCCCACACCTTTTAAAAGATAATCCAGTTCTCCTTGGAAATGTCTAGCATAGAATCCACAAAATATTAAGGTGGAATTGGTTCATAAGGAGGAAATATTTCTAGTATATCATAACATAGATCATCATTGTGGAGTTGTTTAGGCATGAGTAGTGGGAGGTCTACTCTTGTGAAAAAAATCTTCATTGGCCTCTTCACCAGTAGTAGAAACCTCTACTACACAATCTAAATTGATGAGGTGGATTCCATCATCACACCATCCTTATCTTCCATAGTTGGTGGGGAAACCATAAATATAGCTTGTTTGGTAGCCACTAGTGTCAATTTTGGATCATACAAACCCAATGTAGTCACCCTAGTCACCTCAAACCGTGGCCGCCATCGCTGGTTCCCCCATCACAATTTCTGAACATTTAGTCAATTCTGGTTACACCTCCAAGATTATATTATCCCCCACAACTTCTTCATATAGTTCTATAATAGGTCACCTCTTATCCTTCCCCACTAAGGGTGAAAGCTCAAAAATCCCTTCAACTGGAAATTCTACAATTGGCATGACCACCATTGCATCCCAGACATCTCCACTGGGAGGGAACGATTCACCATCACAACCTCATCCTTCGGATCCGGTGATGACTTTTTTGGTTCTAGTGGTGATGTCATGTGCTTCATTTACCCTCATGGTATGTTCCCATCTATGGTTAATTCCTCGGTTGGCGGATTGAGGCCTATTAACTCATATCCACAATATTATGAGGGGTCCCACACTCACCCCTTTATGGGATGAGTTTCCCTCACACATTAAATGAGGACAATCTTGATATTCTCCTTATTCACTTCTCACCATTTCCTGCATAAGTAAATAGAGGATCGACCAATGATCTTGAATATTGATTTTTCTTTAAACGAGTGAAATGATTAGTTATTTTACCATGTTGACAATAGAACACCTATCCCTTGTGATATCCTGTAGAAATCACTTCACCATGAGCATTTTGATTCCTAACCATTAGTTATGATTGTAGCCACATGACATGAAAGGGTATACGGAGTGAAATAAATTCCCATCCACATCTTCACTCGACGGGTAAAAGGTTGTGTGGTACCTATGGTGTAAAATATGTCCTCAAAATATTCTATATATTGAATCACTACAGTGTGGGGCGTATAGAACATTTCCTGAAATGGCCTGGTCAAGTGAGGAATATCCCACCAGTGATGAGAAAGTGCCACACCCAACAAGTAGTCTTGATCTTCTTTTGAATTCCATAAGCCTTCTAGGAAGTAGGATATAGGGCATATTTGGTAACATTTGGGTGAAAAAATTGTTTCCCTTGCCCTAGAACATGCATCCATTGTATTTCCCCCAAGGATCCCACATTCATTCCTTGAAAACCTACCCAAGAGCATCAAGCTTGGGTTTTCCCCTCTCCATACTACTCCTCCCTATATAGGTCTACAAGATACTGGACCGACTGCTGCTACCCTAGCCACTAGGCTATCCCTAACACCGCGAAATTCACAAACCATCACTTGGACCCAGATCCAAGTATAATGGTGCACACCTTCATTAGCTCGGGTGGCCCGTTTCCTCAGCATGACCCCTTGAAATTCACTCACCCAACTCTGTGGGTACTCAGGAATAAGACTATATCTAGTAGTGGGATGCGGTTTCTCATTCTGTGTCATTCTTTCCACTTGCGTAAAAACATGAAAAACATTTCCCATCATTGAAAGGTGGTGCTCATGATGAACCTTTTATTACACATTCAATTTTAGCCTCTGCAAGAACATGAACTATCTCAAAAACTGTTGTGGATTTTGAGGTTTTCTAATTGGTTCGCAGCTGAATCATTCTACAATTACCCCACCTCGATAGACTAAGAGGTAAAATATTCATTCCACAGTCCCTGTTTGTCCCCACCCCCATTGGAAAGGGGAATGGATGAAATGTGACAGTCTATTCCAACCCATCTTTCTATATCACTTCCCCTAGATCCAACAAAGATGGGATACATCCCATGATATTCAAACACAGTAGTTCAAATATTGTAATGGGAGTGGAAATGGGGAATATGGACCCATATCCGCCCAGGTGTGTAGCCACATGCCTATAAATTTGATGGAATATCCCACACACCCAGATAGGAATCTACCATTAAATTATGTGGTGTAGTACCTAGTTCAATTTAACCAGCACATGATAGATATATTCATGCACTTCCTCATTTACAACATTGTATCCATTATGAATGTGAACATACACACAACTATTTGTGCATCCCTAAATGGTAATATAAAAACATCGATGATCACCATGATAACTCTTGATAATCTAACCCTAGGTTGGGCCTCTATCTTGACATTTTTTCCCCACAGATGATGTTGTATCCAATTATGAATCATATTATAGCATACCTCCTTGATATATTGTAATCCATTAAGACATGTATGTAGCATAATCAGTATATTCTCTATTGGCTCCCCTCCTTCAACTAGATCTACCATCGGTTTATTAAGAAATTATAAAAACAAATAATTAAAAGGAACATTCGAGTACCTAGTTTCTCTTCTATGGTTACCTACACTAGATCCAATAGTGCCTTCATGAATGTCATCATCTGATATTGATCCCCCCATACATTCTCTGCGTAAGTAACTTATCATACATCACCCCAGGATTAGTAACCCAATGATTTGATGAAGGCCCCAAACACTGACACCAACCTCCAATGGATGAAAATGGAATGTATTAGTCCATAGTATGCATATACCTAGTAGATCAGGCATGAATTCCTTACGATGGCCAACTAGTAACTGTTAATCCCATTTTTCATCATAAATTGATGCCCACTTTTAATTTTCCTCAAAATATAGACATGTTGGGTATTCCCAGTAGGCTCATGCCCCCTCATCGGTGAATCTGCCACCTTGGAATAGTTATTAGTCATTTTCACATCATATTTATGGATCCTAATTGCATAAATTGAGATTCTTATGATACTATAGTGGGGAAGCCACATCTTAGAGCTTCCCCACATTACTATTTTTTTGGATATATAGAAATTCAATTGAAAGTAGCACATTTTCCTTCTAGATATGGCTTGCATTAGGTCTGTGCCACTAGTACTTCCCCAGTATTCCTTTGTACCAATAAGATGGCTCATCCCTGCTCACCAATAGAATGAAGACATCATCTCTTAGTATGATACCATAGAGAAACAACCTATTTCATAGAGGATATTCCTTATAAACCACTATTAGTATTTAGATAAATGCATAGTTATTAGAGGCTATTCAGACATACTCCATGATCAAAATTTTACCCTCCATATCTTCCCTCTGAGTAGCATCCATGTGGGAACCATAAGCATCCACGAATTCCAGGCATAGATCATTCATTGAGTCTAGTTCTCAAAGGTCATTCATATATTTCTGTTATTGATCTACGGATCATGGATGAAGCTTATCAAATATATAGTTTGATGTACCAATTTAACTATGAAGAATTCATGTTGCAAGGGTATAAATGTTTGTTTTGTTAAGAAATGTTCATGGGGAACAGTTTGCATAGATCGTGAGTTTCATGAAAAGAGATATTTTTTACCTTTTCACGAAATCTAGTGAATTTGATGGGACCCATGGTTATTTTTAGGTGTCTTTTGGTTTAGATATTTATGATGGAAATCATACAAGAAATCACCACACCTGGTCTCTGAGAAAGCATCTCACAAATGCGATCCAAGACTGAGTGTTGAAAAATACAGTTGATGGTAAAAAATTTGGTGACTATTCATTTGAATCTGACCCTCCATTCATTGTTATCTCTCATTATCATGGTGGGATTTATTTCAATGAAATATGTCTCCCATGGGAATAGTAGAGGGAGACATGGCCAGTTTTATGCGAATCAAATCAAAAAATTGACCAGGAAACCATTATAGAGTTTATTCTGTGAAGCTATTATCCTTTAGAAATGGAAAAATCTCATCAAGAACTGTAACCACATGTTTCCATCAAGAAGACATCCATGTGGGATGGTAATATTCCATGAATTAAGTTTTAAAGTCATGGAGCATGTCGTGACTATGTGAATAGTTGATGGTGTCTTTGCAAGTCCCATAGAGATGCACTCATTCTCCAAGGCCATGAAGTCATCATGAAATGCCTCAAAGATTGATGAAAACCATAACCTATCAGTACCCCCTTCTCTCAATATTTTTGGGATTATTTTCCAACATTTAGGCTTCTAATGCTCTCCTAATTTGTGAACCATCTGAACATCATGAACCAACATGAGATGGATCACCGAAGGTTTCCAAGATTCAAAAAGACATTTTCCATGTGTTCATAAGATCCACTAACCTAAGGGTAGATTCCATACATAAATATTTATGCCCCACATAAAGGAATAAGGCCATATGTGGAAATTAATGATTTTTGAATCATTCATCCTTCGTAATGAACTCATTTTTAAAAATAAAACATCACATTAAGGCAGGGCCATCCTATTTCATAAGGACTACTCCTTCGTGATGCTCGTGGCCTCTGTGAATCTGATAAAATTTGAGGATCACACCCATAAGAGGACCCATGCTTCAAAAATCTCATCTCTGAGGTATATCCCAGGTCCCTCCCATCATTTGACACTACTTCATGAAAAATGAATGCTTATAACCCCCATGCACATCTAGGTTCAATATTGTTGCACCTCAAGTCCCAGTGGGACTTATTCCACCCTCTCCTATGTGAACCGAATCCATTTTTATTGTGGATGATGCCTACCAACTAACTTTTTCTTCATATAATTAATAAAGTTTCCACATTGTATTACCAACATAGGGTCTGTAATGTGGACCATGTAATTGACCACTCCTCTGTTGTGGTCCAAAATCCATGTCCCACCCAAAGACACATGATCTATGGTCACGTATTCCCTAGGGATATGGTGTGAGTCCACCTGAGTTGGAGCTTCATTTCATAAAACTACTTATCTCTCTATCATAGTTGTATAACATTAAACTACAAGACAAAATTCTCTTCACATGGTGTAAAATTTTAGTCATACCCTACCCATCAATCATGTGATACCCAATATAAGATTGATAAAGGATGACCACAACTCTTACCTCATGTGATAAGAATGAGATTCTCAATGCATGCTCATTAGGGGATTCCACAATATCTCCCACTTTTGGGCACAAAACGTCCATACCAGGAAGCTTGCATGTGTAATCCCCACATACCATGTTCCAAATTAACATGTTGATCCATGTATAATGCAAATAGATTGTGATTATCCAGGAATACCTCTGTTAGTAAGCTCCAATCTTTCCAATGGATCGTGACACTCTTGATACATGTATCCTTCCAATGTTTTATCAAAATAGATTATCATATGTGACTATCCAGGTTACCAAAATAAATGAGGAGACAAGTTCCATATCACACCCTCTCCCTTTCCCTTTGGGTTTCAACAATCGTCCACTAGTGAACAAAGTGGATCATGTGATATTAAGATATAATACTTTCTCTTGTTTCTAAAACTGATCATGACTCATGTGGGATTATAGTTTAGTAGTGATCAAGACATCCAATCAATCCCAAACTTCCAAAGGGATTATTATTCGGTTTAATCCCCAACCATTTCCAAATTCACCTCCTCCATTGGTGTAGTCCCCATCATTTAGAACTATGTGGGCTTTAAGTACTAAATAATTATAATGTGTTGAAATTCTCCATAACATCCCAAACTAAAATCCAAATACACCCAAATGTTCTCCAGGACACTTCCCAAGTCACATCATTCCTCCTACATAGAAGGCCAATTCTCCTACATGACCCGTAAGAATCATAGGGTGTAATCCACACACTAACTCTACCCAAGATCAATTCTCTTACAAAAGAATTCCTTCATGCTTATTCCCCATACCATCCCACACCAAATATTATTTCGTGACAAGAGAATCCATACCGTATAATGTGAAACTACATGGATTAGTCCACATACATGAATTTAAACTGTGGCATTGAACTATGTGGGTTTCGGTCTTGTCATATAAGCATGGTACATTTGATTCCTCAAGGAGGTTCAATACCAAAAAAGGTATATATATGTGTTTCCTAAATGGTATTAACCACCTTTATATAAATCATTGTTCGTTATATCCAACCATCCTAGTTCTTCTCAAATGGGTTGTTAGATCCATCCACATGGGTTTCACCTATTAGGGGTGTTCCTATCAACTGGTAAAACATTTAGGTGTGAAATAATAACTTTTAGGGAAACACCTCTTTGATATACCTCTAGGGGAATTCCGATCAACCACAACTTGTTTCCAAAAGATGTTAAAATCATTCCGCAATCCCTCTCAATTAGGCATTCTAGTCAATCTCCACAAGATGTATAACTTGTGACAAACTCAAACACGTAATCAATGCTAAACATGGGATGTGTGTGGTTATAAAACATGATAAACTTACTCACTTAGAAATTCTATCTCTTGATCAACCTAGGATTCCTTTGGTTCCATTCCTATGATTCATCTATGAGATTCCCTTCCATGTGGAAGAATAGAGGTAACCAATGCTCCCAGCATTCAGACATGTCAGTGATGCCCATCGTGACCACTCTTCTAACCGAAGGTTGATTTCCTATCCGGAAAAAATGAATGTCCATTCATAAAAATTGTAATTAATCGGTGTCTATAAAGAGATGGAATAAGGAATTAGTTAGAGAAACAATAATTAACTCAATGAGGGACAACGATACATGGATATGGGTTCCATGGAGGTATCCATTAAAGGAGGAACTGGAATTCCATCATCCTATATAGATCAAGGGGCATACATCTCTATTCAAAGTGATGAAATTAACCCACCTTTGAAAATAGGTAATGTGGGGAAACAATGAATCAAGTGTGCACAACCATGTACATTCATGTAGTCATGACCTAGAGAAAGAAAAGAAAACAACCATCCAATTTGTCTGTTATTAAATTTTATTATCTTGTATCATTTTCCTGAATTTCTATAAATTTTCAATATATTTTCAATACCTTTGTTAATTTATAAATTATTAATATGAATAATAGTTTTTTTTCATTCTCCTCATGGGAATGCTAATCATATATATTCAATTTATTCATTGAGACATTATTACAATACGAACTTATTTTTTATGGGTTTTATCATGGTCATGGTTTATGTATGGTTTCATTTAATCATGCCGAATACCTAAATATATATATAATATAATTTCATGGGTAGGAATGTAATTATAAGGTTCTATATTGAATTGGGTAAACATTTATATCTCATGAGATGCTATGTATGAGATTGGGGAAGGAACCTAGTCTATCATGCGACTTTGTACTCTATGATTTTGAGATTGGGGGAGAACCAATCCACCATAGGAATTAATCCACTTTGATTGTAAGAATGGATGGTAAACCCAATACACCATGGGATTTTTCTCTATATGTTTATCAGAATAGGGAGTGAACCCAATCCAATATGTAATTTTTTCCACAATGATAGTCTTGGTGGTGAGCCCTAACATAATCTTATGATATCATGGTTTATGTTATTTCCAATTAATTATGATTCCATGATTTTATGATATCATTTACTTATACCAATATTTCATACATATCAAACACTCTTATGTAATTGTAATTTTTTTTATTTTGATATTACATGTAAATTGTTCATTATTTACATAAGAATATTATTTTTCTATGTTATTTTAATAAGAATTTTTACAATGCTCTTGTTTTCTCATATGATTTTGATATAACCTTTGATGAAACGTTAATAATTTTTTCCGCACCGAGAATATTTGCTCACTATTTTCTTATATTCTCCTTCCCCAAATTATAATTAATAGTATAAGTTATGATAATTATATCTGAGGTTCTATAATAGTTCAATTATATAGAAATGTTCTCATGTTTTTTAAAATAATTTTCTTATGTAACTGGTCACCATATACAACAATCCAAAATAATCTCTAACTAATTTGACATTATATTGGTGATATATGTTTATATTATGAAAATGATATAAATAACACATGTTTTCATCACTAACGATATGAAATGATAAATTAAAAAATAGTGACATAATTATTGTATATGGTTTTCTCAAACTAGAATTATATATTGATCATATAATAATGATGTGTCCATGTAATAGAATATCTATGTGTATTGATTTTGTCATAAAATTTAGAGTGGCTTAATTTAACATCTATGTTTATATAATTTAAAAAAAAAATTATAAATCATGGGTATCAATCAACAAAGGAATTCGCTTCATCTCATTGAAAATTTATTTCAATATCCATGTACAAATTATTATATTACACCATCTATGATTTATTAATCAACATCATGTTCGTTAATATGATAAAATACCTGAACATTTATTGAATTAAACTTATTGATCGACCTTATTTTCTTATCGGAATTTAAAAAAGTGTTCTAGAATACCACATTTTGTCTTCCTTAAAATTGAATATCTCAACATATTGATGAATTTTTTTTATCTCATTGAAGAGTCTCTCTAATTTGTAAAGAATATATAGTTTAACCATTTAAATAATATTTAATAAACCATAATTAAGATGAGAAAATTAATCAAAAAACCTTCTATAAAATAAATCCATATTCTTCTATTAAATTACCAAATATCCTTCCTTGAGGTTAGGATACTTGAATACACAAATTTTTTTATTTTAGTTCTTCACGGTGTGACAATCAACATCACAATGTGTTCCCTATTCCATTCTAAAACTCTGAATCAAAAATTCTTACTCCAAAAGAACCTCTAAGGTATGACTTCCTTCATCATGTTAAGATCCAAGTAAACAAACCCATACACAAAATGTAGATAAATATCTAATTAAAACACTTTTAAGATCATGTTGTGATACTTTAAGTTTTAGAAATATTCAAACCTATTGTGGCATGATTTTCAGCTTCATAGAATTACTCCTCTAAATTGGTAAAATTGTGTTAATCTATCAAACCCTCTTCAATGTATTTCCATCCACCCTATATCAAGACTACTTCTATTATAATTTTCTCACATTGGAAATAAAGAAAATTTTCTTATGCATTCTCCCCTAGACACTTTAGGTATTGTGTAGATACTGTTTTATATCAAGATGATATTAACATTCATGGAATTACCCATGTACATTCACCATGTCTTGTTATAAAATTACTCAAATAGATTATGTATTCCACTGAGTGATTTTCATTTTCTTTATATTCATATTCTAGAAGGTATTCCATGTGGAATACCATACATATAGTACTTTTTGATTCTCTATTTAATCTACAACATTACTCATGGCATGACACCAGCTTCCATCATGTGAACAATTAAATAGCTTTAATAAAAAATGATCCAAACTTTCATGTGTTCCAATTCAAGGTTTGAATGATTCCACTTTATTCAAACACCAATAATAGGATAAAAAACATATCATCACCATAAAATGACATGTTATTCCACTATATGATTTCTTTCTTGTAGATATAACTTATAAAACATAATTTATATCCTTATAAAAATACATCAACCTTTTTATTTACTCTCTATTATAAATTGGATGTTCCTTAAAAAATAAGTCAATAAAGAAAACATAATAATTCCATATGGTGTTATTCTAAAAACATTCATGTTGGGTTTATCTAAGAATCCATGAAAATTGATTTAACACATTCTCACATTATAACATTATCACTATCCAAAAAATTACTATGAAACTCCATTCATTCTGATATTGAATCAATGATTTAATAATCATCAATATTGATCTAACACGAGTCAAGATAACGGTTATAAATTGGATTCAAAATAATAATTCCCAATGAAAAAATTTATTGATAATCATGCACATTAATAAATAGAAAAATCATTATCCCTATATACAATCATTAAATAAATCTCCATATTCCAATATTTATAGTATAATAACACCCCCACTTTTTCAAACGATCTAACATTCCCATCCATATTCATCTCTAATAAAAAACATCATCTCCAAATATATTCATAGATAAAATCTCCTTTATTATCCATTTAACCAAGGAGAACATCTCTAAAATATCACTACAGAGGGTAAGGCATTTATGTAAATTTTTCAAGAGAATCACCATAAAATTTTATAAATATAAATTTATATATGGGACTGCATATCCCACTTAGAAACTGTCATGTTAGATGGAAATATTTAGAATCCAAGGGAAATGAATTCCTTCCTAAATAAGAATTGGTTAGTGTTGTTATAGTGAATTAAAAAACCTCATTTTGTTTTAAAATGTAATCCCACATTACTAACCCTTATTCAACCTTATCCCTAAGGAAATGAAACTTTATATCAATATGCTTTTCCCATGTGTTATATAGATGGTGTTTTATAATATTCATAACACTGAAGTTACAACAAATGAAAACAATAATATATTACACATGAAATCCAACATCCTCATGTTTTTGTTTCATTCATAACAATTAATTACACCGTTGAATGGTTATAATATACATAGCTTCATCTACGATTAGATAAACACGATATTTTATCCACCTTAACAAAAAACTAAACACAATTACAGGATAGTATGCACTGTCCAATGATAACATTAAAACAACTATGGAACTAGCCTATTATATATATGAGTATCCTATAAACTCATTTTTTGGTGATTCATGATAAAGGTGTCGAAAATACATAATGATTTTACTATAATGAAGATTCATAATCTCTACTAAAATGTGTCTTTCCATGGTAAAACTTTTGTATCACATGTCTTGAAGAGTGGAATAAACAATTTTGGTCCATGTCATTGTTATGTATAATAGGATTTCAATGATATGCCCATATTTTATTACATAGAGCTCCGTTCCATCAACATCTCATTACAACTTCATTTTAGTTTCCACTAATATTGTCATCTCCATATAATCCACCATTAAAAACCACATTAAAATTAATTTTTTATATTTTTATTGAGGAATAAATGTTCCTTGTTATCATTATGATTCCTATAAAACAATGAAAAATGTATACTCTCTAATCGAGGGTATCATCAATTCATAGCCCATGCATTAAAAAACTAAATTGAATTATGGTTCATCTGAATATATAAAAATTATATCATTCAGATAAATGATAAACAATATCTTTTTATCATTTTATTAGTTTATATAGACAGAGTGTTAAACCCCACCTCTATCGAATCCAAACATTTCTCAATTATTGATGAATATTAGAATAACATGATCTATGTTCTTTATTAAATCTATATAATTACTTCTTAATAAATATTACTTTACTCTAATCACAATATACATGTATACCATACTGTTCCACAATGTACTCTTCTTCCTCAGGAACTTCATTAGAGAAAGGTGATTTTATATATATCTGATACACCATGAACTTTGTTTGCACCAAAATTGTTGATAATCATAGAATAGTTTCTTTCTAGACAACCGGAGAATGTTTTTCCAAAAAATACATCCATTTTATTTTGGAATATTCTTTTGAAACTAGACATGTCTTATTCCATACACCTTACCATATTAATTTTTTTTCTTATGAATCCCCACATAGTTTCGAAGAAATTTTTTCCTTTGGTCCTTTAGACAATTTATATTGTTTAAATCCACTAAATTTGGTATAGAAATTAATGCATAACATTGAACCAATTTTCATATATTGTATCCTCTTAAACACATTTAGGCTCTACAAAAGAAAATAGAGATGTTAAATATAGAGACTTCTTCCACCATATTTGAATCAGACTTCACTAATCACCAATGATATATCTTTTATTTATTTTATCCATATTTCATACCTTATTTATAGATTCTGAACCTAATTTTATTTCCCCATAATTAGTTTATAAATTTTACATCTACTTATTACCCTTGTACTCAACCTAATATAACCACATCAACACCAATTTCCTTTTAATTTTCATCACTGTTTTACTATGAAAACTAATCACTAAATTAAGAATTCATCTCATTTTCCATTATATCAACATCTTGACATTAAATGGTTTTTCAAAGAGTTTTCTAACGCTTTTTCAATTCTTATTTCTTATCAGTATGCGAGAGAAATTTCTTCATCCCATGGAGCCTCAAAGTTATGCCTTTTATGTACTTAGAATAAACACTTCTAAAATTCTGTAAGTATTTCTATGTTTAATTATTTATATTGCACATCTTATAGGGTTTCTTCTCATAATATAATCATAAAATTCACTATTAGTGATATAGACTGGCATATCCGCTAATACCATATAATACAACTTCTCTAGATCTATGTTGATGAGAATCATGAGGTATATATTGTTATTATTTTACTATTACTCTCATGAACACAATTTTAATTAGGATTACTCAGCACTAAAACATGGTTCCTTATCTAATCCATCCAAAATTTCAAAATTTTATTAATAAATGGTGAAAGTTTGAAACAAGTCACAGAGTTCTGAAATAATGACGAGCAATAGAATCAGACCCTAGAAGATTAACACCCCCTAGGGGGAATTAGTAGTAGTAAAAATGTGAAATGATCGAGCAGGCATGGCCTATGAATCCTGGAAATCCACAACTATATTATCATCGCACCTTGTGTGAGAAAAAACCATGAATCATGAGAGGATATATTTTCATCTATGAACTGAATAGTTAATAACCCATGGGGAAGGAATCCCCTATTTGATGTTTCTGAACAGACCTATCAAATCTGTCTCCACCTGCTCAGTAAAAAACCGTTAGAAATACACATCTCAAGCCCCATGAGAATGGAAGATGCTTCCAAAATAAGTGAATCACCATGCCCGGACATAGTACTAAAATCAAAAAAGAACTGACTCATCTGGGTTCTGAACAACCCCTTCGAACCTAATACTATCATTGATACAATACCTATAAAAATTCAAATTGATGTCATGAGTAGGAGTAGACAAAGCATCCCACATTCCTTGTAGAACAACCCTTTGAATATAGGAATAAAAACGCCCATACATGATCATCATATATGATGGAGATATATTCAACAATAAAAAATTGTTGATAAAGGTGGTCATTAAAATATCTTTTTTAGTAATGTTAAATGGGATATTTAACAGCATTGAAAAACACAATTAAAGGGGGACCTATTTTAGTTATTTTTTATGAGCAATGATAATGGAACACCTTTTATTAGTTCTTGTAAAAAATCAATGACAAATTCCGTCTTTTATTAGCGCTTCTAAAAAATCCTGGATAAAAGGGTGGCTTATCAGAGTAATTTTAGAAGAGAATACAAATCCCCACCCATTATTAGTTCTTTTTTACTAGCCCTGATAATTTTATACTTCAAAAAAAATATTTTCTCAATGATAATATATAATTATAATCTTTTATTTAAATTTATATAAATATAATATATATATATATATATATATATTAAAATGAGTATTAGATAAGGTAAATATGCATTTACACATAATATATATGATATCTAGTGATAATGGATTATAAAATAATCAAAAAATTATTATTAATCAATAATAATCTTATTATTACCACTTAATAGTGATTTAATATCAAATTGAAGAAAAAAATTAAGAAAATAAATAAATGATCTAAAAAAAGTTCAAAACGTAACCCAAACTTCAAATGGCCATAACATTCGATCTAAGTGTATATATGAGCTCTACCACATATTAGATCAAATTTGGTGAGATTATATACACCCTTTATGACACAAGTAATCCTCCTTCTAATATTTTGAATCCCAAAAAGGCACCAAAGGCCACCAAAATAGATTTTTAGACAGTGCTCCCCAATTTTTTTTAACATTTGATGGATTTTATGCCTTGTTTTAGGGGGTATATAGCCTTTCTTTAGTAGAGACTAAATTTAATCCCATGGATTACATTCATATTGATATTATGGTTTTTTAAATTTAACCTATTTCACAAAATAATTTTATTTATAATTAAATATATAAAGTTTTCTTATATTTACTTATAATAAATCACACATATGAATACATATGTTAACATATTTACAAAAAAAATTATATTATAAAATATAAAAATATAAAAATATTCTAGGGGGGTTGGGATATTGAGTTCTGAAAAATATAATTTAACCCCCCCCCCATAATAGAGAATGCATTAACAACACTTCTTTAGCAATAATACATGTTTCTGGATTTTAACTACACCATCATTATCAGTGCTTTCTTAGCACTGATAAAATTCTTTTCCAGCATTGTTAAATGCCAGTTATTTAGTAGAGATATTCCATTAAATTATTAATGGATAATTCAATTGCATTATCAGTTTATAATTTTAATATTCTATTATCTATGTATTTTTCCATTAGTCTCTAACATTGTGTACTACCCTTAAATAATTTTTATTTATGATAGATCACCATCATACATCACTTCTTATATAATTTTTAATGAATGACACATAGTACTGTTTTCTATCTAAATCTTTTGGTGATGTTGGTCAACATGCATCAATTTACACAAACTCAAAGAAATTTCATTGATTTATTATCATTCATCTTGTACGTTTTCCTAATGACATTCAATTTATAAAAACTATCAAGCATGTGATTGTGATCACAATATAGTTTGAGTATATCCTATGATACTTAATTATTCACTAAATGTTCCAAGTAATTTTAGATCAATTGACCAAAAATTTTGCGACATTTTTCGTCTTCTTGGTTATTTAGAAAATAAATTCCTTCTTCTCCGTGAAAAAGGACGAGATTCCCATTTGGGTTCTTTACTTTTATCACAAATGTACCATATCTTCTTTTGATATTGAAATAATTTTTTTTAAATTGACTTAGTTCCCCAAGTCTTGTAGTTGGATTGCACATTGAAGATTGTAACCAAGCCCTTCATCCACTACTAATACATTAATGAGACTCAAGTATCTACCTATGATTTTTCATTTTTTTATCTGTTATCCTATAAAACACCAATAACTTTTAAATTGAATAAAACCTTATTTGTCATATTTGATCGTTGTAACAATACATGATTCATCATATGGGATGTTCATAAACTATCATAGATCTACTCACTATATTGATCCATTTAATTAAAACCTATTTTCATGAAATTCCGAATATCGCCTTTTGATTTATTAATTTGTGTCTTTTTCATCCCTTCCTATAGTAGTGAATGAGTTCTTTCCACATTTAGTTCTATGGGATTTTCCTCAACATATAAGACAAAAAATTTATTACGAGATTTTATCTCACAAGATAATGATTCGATCTACAGATATATCATTTTTCTAGATCCCCTTAAGCACATCAATTTTTAACATTGAATACGAGTTCATGGATTTTGTACATAACCTTCACCCAAAAACCACTATCATTTAAAAACATACAATGTGTAGCAATGTTTTATTGTATATTTTTATTATTTGTACTTATTTAAGTGAATTTCTCATACAGAACATACATACTGTGTAGAAAATGTATTCCCAAAAAATAACAATAGATTCATTGTTTATTATTTTGTGTTTATTTTTCTCTACATATAAAACTTTTCTATTTTGGGTTATCCAAATCAACATTCTTCTAGGGCATGTTTACTTTTGTTTTTAATAAACCCCCCCTAAATTTTTTCTTGTGATCGGGCACCTCAATATATTTCCCATTGTTTTTGAAATGATATACATGGTGTATATTATCTAATTTTTCAATTGAATCATCATGTTCCTCTTGAGCTACTTCAGCATCCCATACAGTCTAAATTCTCAATGACATGTAGAGACATAGAAGTATCTACATATCATTAATATTTTGTCACATATTCATAACTTTTTGTTTTAGATTCATTATCATTGTGATATTATATTTCAATGTTTTAGTCATACCATTAATAATATCAGCATACTCCTCTATTTTATGTTTTTTCACAATTTAATAATCAGGGTTTTTAGGATCACATATTTGTGTCTCTAAATTTTATCCTCAAACATGGACATTTCTTATTCTAAATGCTTTATATAATTTTTTAAATCACATACTACTCCATCTGATTTATTTTATATATCCCTTAAAGCATCAATTTCATCCAATGAAGCTTCTTGTTAAAACTTGATATCTACTCATCCATAGACATTAAAGATTTCATCATCATTGCCCCTTGATTTTTTTACGATGACAACCAAAATTAATTCCTCATTGGTATCGTTTACATCCTCAATTTATTCCATATTCATTTCATATAAGCTAACATATTCTTTCAATATAAATTTAATATTTTTCAAATAGATTCTGTTGTGCTCTATTATTTCCTTTTATATACATAGATGAATTAGTAATGGGTTTTTTTATCCTAAAAATTTTTTTAAATTTTTTTTAGGAACCTTAATGATAGATATTTTAATTTTAAACACTAAAAACAAGAAAGTGAAAGCATGTGTTTGAATTTTCCATTTTCCCATTCGAGATTTCAGTAAAGTAAAGATATCAACTAATAAAAATATCTATCTTTGGGATCATCTTCCAATGTGATTTTATTTATTTCATTGAATTGACCATGTAAAAAATTCAACTTTTCCAAGCACTCATTTTCATTATTTGTCATCTCAAATGAAAAAAAGGTTTTGGGTAAACAACCTAATGTCCCAATATTTGGATATTTGTGTTTTAGAATTAAGACCTTAATGTGGAAATTTTGTGTTAGTTTTCATAGGATTTTATTTATGATTTTGATAACATTTAGGGTTTCTATTATTTGATGAATTTCCTTCGATCTGATGTTCACCTGACCATATAATTAATTAACAATCTTATCCAAGTGCATCCTAAAATCATAATATACATTCCATAGAACCTATATTCAGATTTACATTCCTTGGAGTCAACATGATATATATTGTGATATTTTTTCACATGAAGTTTGAGTGTTTATGTATCATAACCGTATTTTATATTACATTAGACATGGATCCTCCTAACACATTTACTTCTTTGGTATTGAAATCAAGCTACCTTCAGTAGTATCTTTCTAATGATATGATATCCATGTTATCCCAGAGCCCACACATAAAATTTGTGTAGAAATCCATTCCCAAATATATAGTATAATATTGCATCAGATACTTATAGAAATGGGAATTGTTACCATTGAATATTACAATTCCCTTATGTTTAATAACAATTTCCAAATCATTAAAGATATAATACTTCTTATAAGAAGCTTTGGGTATGATACCACGTTTTTGTCCCAAGAATGGAAAATAATCTAATATGAGTGGTGGTAAATCAGATTATATATCTCTCATTAAATGATTATTAAGAACAATCTATTTAAATGGTTAACAAGAACACCTACCTTACGATGGATATGAATCTATAAATAAAAAAAGAGGGTCATGGAAATTTTTACATGGATCACCCAAACTTGCATAATCCAATGATAATATAATAATGATGAGCTAATATACAAAAATTTCTAATATAACTACTTATTTCTTGTACTTTATTATGGGTAAATTGACTATCAAACTTTACAATAATAAAAAAATAAATAGTAATATATTTTCAACCACTCAAGAAACCCACTTCTCCATCAGGTAAATTGTTTTATAACACCACCAACTAGGAATAATATTGTACCATTAATGGTGTATCGATCAGCTTCAAATTTATCAATGAGATGAACCACGACCACTTATAGGGAGGTTTCCTAAGATACCCCCCTTATTTTATAGTCTAAAATCCCATCATTGATTTTGAATCCCTATTCTACTTTTTAATTTAAATAGTTATGTTAATATATTTGAGCTATTTTCATTATTTATTCAATTTAAAAAACTTATATTTAATCTATAAAAAATATCATTGTTGGCCCGTTAAGTAATCATTAATTCAAGCTCATTAACAATGAAAAATTTATCAAATTTCCTTAAACATAATATATAAAGTGGATTATTCAAACCAATGATTTCCTTCATGATTGATATTATACATGAATATAGAAATATTCTTATTCATTCATAACCCATATCCTTAAGGCAACCTTTCATGGGATGATAATGGGAGAATATAATAATGGCGACTGAGGCCTTCCTACAACACGTAATAGATTGGGGACAAGCACCAAGGGTATATCAATAATACAAATTGGATGTGTTAACCTCGATGAATACTATAAAGAATGAGATAGATAATAAAAAAAATAAATCCTTCTTAAAATATATAAAATATCCTTACACGTGCATGTAATTTCATGCAATCTAAACAACTACAAGAAACATCGAGTTACAAAAGAAAAGTCAGTAGAGACCTTAAAGTCCATAAAACTCCTAAAAAACTACACTAGATAGAAATGATCAACCCAATCACCAACCAACTCCAGTTGACATGAAATATAGATTTTATAGATGTATGTTGAGAATAAAAAATATACATTGTAGTATCATCTCTACATCAAATAATATATAATATAAACAAAAGTAAACAAAATCTGAGTAAATACATAGTAAAACTAACTGGTCACATAAACATGTTCTCTATGTTTTCATCCTCACAATGACTCACTCACCATGTATGTTTTGAATTTAATAATATAATATCCAACATGATATCAAATGAAGGAAACCCACTACCACTTCTCCACTAGTTTTTCTATCTTCTCCAACATCGTACATCCTAATCCATATCTCGTAAAATATGAAATCTTTACATCAAATAAACAATTAACTGTAACATATCATATATCTTATTAATCACATCATCTCACCATCATCACCACATCTCTATATAGCAACAAAATATTTCTTTGGATCAACCATTGGAAATATGTTTTTTCTTATTCCAAAATTCATCAAAGCCTATACACTTATAACAATGCTTATGATACAATATCTAAAGATAAATGTGTTTAAAATAACCATAACAAATTATATCCACATAGTAATATATATGGTAATGCTAACCACATTGCAATCTAATGCATTATACTATCATGTGAAGGGAGAGTGAAAAATTTCCACTTGTTGGCCATCCCTTCTCTCCAACTTGGATGTTGGGGAAAACACCCTCCTAGAGTTTATTGGGTGTAAATTTCCCAACCAACAAGGGTGAGGTAGAGCACGAAATAACATAAAGTAAGGACTATATATATATATATATAACAACCACACTATGAGAAACTACCTATACATAACCAAAACTACAACTATGACCTCTCAGACCCCTTGATGTGACTACTAAGGATACAATATCTTATAATCACACAAAAATTTGAAGTTAATTTAAATTATTTCAAAAACCATTCATATTGCATTAATTATCTACCAAATTAAACACCATCCATCCATAATCCAATTGATCACAAATTTCCTCAATAATTATCATCATTTACTATCCAATAAATAATTTGTACAATGTGTAAAAAAATTTAACATTCATTACCATTCCATAATTATATATTCCCTTAGACTCATCCAAAAATACTATTAAATACAGATAAACCATGAATAATAAACTAAGATAAGAACTGGGGAATGTAATTCAGAAATGAAATAAACTAGACCATATGTCCTAAAAAACTATTCATTAAGAAGAAATAATCAATGATTTCATCAAAAAAAAGTGCAAGCCTAATTTAAACCCACTCTATAAATCCTAGTGATATATCATAGAAAAATTTTCATATGACAATGAATATCATCATTTAAGGAATCAATTACTTATTGAAACCTTGCAATACCTACCCATAAATTGTCAAAAAATAATCCATCCCTTTCTTACATCACACAACATAGAAATAATCCCCATCAAGTGTAATCAAAAAAGGTATTAAGAAATTTAAAATCATCATGGATACAAGGCCCTAGAACCAAGCAGTTTTTCCTTCAAAAACCACTAGTATCTCTCTACCTCAAATTATTGTCATTATCAAAAAAACAATTATTTACCATATCAGATTTATGGATTCAATTATCAAAGGTTACAACCACATACAACATAAGGAATAAACTATAAACAACTATGAAAATATTTAAACATGTATTAAGCAGACTTCATGTTTCATCAATTACAAGTAGGATAATAACAACTCAAAACGACTCTTCATTATATATCTAATGAGAATTACTAGATTTATGTTCATAATCCAGTTTTAAAAACAAAAAATATGCTAAACCATAGTATTAATAAGAGATAACACACTATTTATCAAATCATGGGGGAAATCATTAACACGACATAAGCATGTGTGATCGCTACACACCAAAACCAATTTCTTAATTAATGTTGGTTAATATTCATTATGGTAAAATATATTATCTCCCAATGAGATAAAGTATGATAACTTCATGATTTCACTTAAAACCAAATAGAATTAATGAATCCCCTACCATAAGGCTTTCAACATTCCTCAAATAAGAACATAACAAAAAACAAGTCATTGATCACCTCTCCCTCAAGGAAAATATTTCCCCTATGGGCGTCACACATGAACATTACACCAAACATCATAATAACTATATCAGAAAAAAAAATAGATCAATTAAAAATTCATGGAAATGTAACACATGAGGGAAAAGGATTAATGGATAGGAAAATTCAATAAACGGTGGGAAAATCAACTTAGATCACCAAAGATTGATCTCAAAATGGTGGGGATAAATCTAATAAAATGGATTCAATGTCCATATAAAAATATATCCCATTCACATAGAGTTATATAGAAAAGTTTTGAGAAATAAATGTTCAATGTTGGGTCAATATTTTTCAGAAAACTATAAAATAGAATACCATGTCCAAAACTATACACCATGACACAATGCTATTTACCTTGTTAATACAACAATACATGGAAAGAGAGCAAAACATAACATGTTTGTTCAATGAAACTAATGAGAAACATGGAATGGTTTATTGTGAAGTACATATAAATTAGTAAGAGGAGCATGAGACAATGTAAATAACAATAATGTATAATTCCATTCCTCAAAGGGACGACTATACTAAACATCAGCCCCATGACATAGTGACCCTGAAAAATGATGAAAAAATCTAACACTCCTCTACATATTCCATGGAATTTCCAACCCCCATGACTCAGTGCTAGTAAATTTATACAAACCATGCAGAACGCCCATCTCAATATTCTACACTTAAACTCATATTCCACACACCATCCTCATGAATACCAACGACTATTATATGCCTCCACACTATAGACATTCTATGCAGTTGTAATTTTATCTTAACTCCCCTCCTCACTCCTCTAATCCTTCTTTTGGAACCTCAAACACCTAAAAATACAAATATTTTGGCCCTTATATAAGATACCACTCATGAAATTATCATTCAAGTGAATATAAAACCATTCATGGAGATAAGGGTGGTCGAAAAGTCATCTAAATAACTACCCCATGAGATAACTCTCAAGTACCTCAGTATCAATGGAAAATAAGTATCTCATATTTAAGAATAAGGTAAAAACAATGAAACACTCTCCATGGAGATATTTATCTAAACTAAGATAAAAGCACAAATAATTCCTCAAGAAAAAATTCATCTGATAATCCAAATATCGGTCATCATCAACAAGAATATTTAAAAAATAAGAACTGAGAAAAAAATATAGAATAATTATTTTGAATATATGAATAACATTACTATGTGATCTCCTATATTCTACCATGTCACAAAATGAAAATAAGAAAGGGAATAAAAAACCTCTGAAACACATTATCATATAGGTGTTGAATCTCAATGGGTCCCTCCTCAAATGTTTCATCCTTGTTAATGTTGATATATCCTCAATCAGTGATGTGGGAGCCATCATGAATATAAATTATTGATTGTGGAACATGAAATACACCATGAATATTACTTATATATTGGGGATGTTCTAAATAATACATGATAACCCCAATATGAACCAACACCTTGAAAGGATAAAAATGAGTATAAATATAACTCCAATGGAAAAAAATCAACCCACAAGGAATATTCACCTTCAAGAACAAATAATTTCTAACGTAAAAATATAGATGAATTATCTTATGGTTCAAATAGGAAATATGGATGAAAATATTCTACCCTCATCATCTCTTGAATCAGCAGAAATGCTTATTTCAAGATTTTTACTAGTTCAGCCCAATTAATTTCATAATATCCGATCCCATTACAACACATTAGTGAATGGAAAGGTCATCCATAAAATTATTCTAATGGATCCATAACAATGGTGGAGTGAAAATAAGTATTGTCAGAAAACTCATCGATTGTATGTTTACTCAACCAAAAAACTATAATATGTTGAACAAAATTCTCCACCATGCCTTTAAGAGTTTGTATGGTCTATTATATATAAATATATTTATGCATCTAAAAATATGTTCAATGATAGAACATAGATATAATTTTTTTGAATAACTCTCCACGTCATGGAGGTGAAATGAGAACCATGATTAGAGTTGGCCATCATCAAGACTCTATAATGTCTCATGTCATCTGCTCAGTAATTCCATGATGAAATATCTAATGATCTGGACTCCTTGATCACTAAGAAGTGAACCAATATTTCCAAATAGTATAATATAATACATATATAATTATTTACCTCATGATCTTTTGGAAAAAATGTGTCAAAGTTTAATAAAATTTACACACAAAATCACTGGGGAACTATTAATTAGAAGAGAAAACCACATGGAACATGGTGTTAGGTATTCACCATTTGGTAGACTAAACATAAGGATATAAAAGCATCAATTGAATGCATTAACATAGGCTACCGAAGCTGACCTCTTAGATAATGGTTCATATTTTCCACATAATGATGTACTACTAAGGGTGATAATTGGAACTCTTGGAGAACCACATTATCAATCACTGAAGGAATGAAAATACTACCATGGAAGAAAATTTTGTTTTGATCATCCTCATATCATAAATTAATGGAATAATCATGTAAAACTAGATTCCAACAAACATATTCCTTGGAATTCCTCAGTTGGGACTCCTCCACCTGTTTCACTAAATATAACAACACTATCATTAAAAAAGCCATCCACTACCACCCGCTTGTCCCATATCAAGATGAATCACGTAGAGTTTTTCAATATCTCTCCAAAAATCAACAAATTCTTGAATAGTATTCATACTTGACCTCATTATTTTCATATCAACTAAAAAATTAAAATTTCTAATGGTGTAGGTAGTCTCAATTACATAGTCTCAATGCTTCAGATATTCTCTAAGGGAGTACTGTGAATCCAAAAATACATTGAGTAAACGTCACAATCCAACCTACGTACATTCATGATGGGAGATCTATGAATATATACTCCATGAATTGAACCTTTTTGAACAAACCTATGTGAATTTACTTCCGTGAATAGAACCTCTGTGAATGTACCTCACTAAATTATCCTCCCCAAATGGGACTACCACAAAATAATTATGTCACCCTGGCCTCAAACAACCATAACGTCTGATATGTATCTCCATTTAGGATTTATGACCACTCAAATCAAAGACTGAGAAATGAGAAATGATTTTGAAATAGGTCCATTGATATTTTGGTCCATTCATTGATTTGTATTTCCAATTCCAATTGTTTAATATTTAAAATTTATTTTTGTTAATTAATAAGTGAATATTTATTTATGGGAGATGTGGGGTCGAGTTAATGTTTTTGTTTCATGTGATGAAATAATTGATTAATTATTTAATAATTTTGGAATTTTATATTATATAAATCATTGATATTTATTTAATAATATATTAAATAATAATAATAATTCATGTTGGAAATTTATTTATTTATTAAATAATGGTTTCATGGGATCAAGGGTTACTTTTTGTAGCGTCAAAATTATCAAAGGATATTTTTACAGTTCCTATTATCCTAAAACCTATATTAAATATACCATTGTGACAATGATATTGGGGAGATCAAATATAGTAATATAATCCACCACCAACATTAAATCTTTTAATTTTCCCCTGACCTAATGGAGGAATAACAATAATTCATGTCTGTGATCAACATAAGACCCCACAACCAATCTTGACTCGTAGCAATGAAACCCAACACATTGAAATTGATATTCAAGGATTTTTGGATTAATTTGGGGAAATCACACAATTCATATACTTTTTAATCTTGTGAAATTGATGAGAGAAAAATGAGTAGAAATAGATCAAATCAAGGAAATTGTTTTTATACCATAGAAATTGTTACAAATGTGAATACGACCCATGACGCAAGAAGGAAAATGCAGATAATTCTCTGGCCTGGGGACTCAACCCCTTTATATAAAACCAAACCCTTCTCCACTCTAACCACCCTATCTGAGGGATGGTAGAATTTATACCATTATATTCAATTATACAAAAAATCACAGAAAATATTTTAGCATTTTGACCATGGATGCAGAGATATTATAGTTTTAAATCAAATACTCATGAGAAATTTAATATTTCCACCTTCAAAACATGCATCCACTATGCCTAGATCATATAATTTATATAATATCTCTCATGATAGATGTATAAATAATTTTGGATATGATTTTCTGAATTTTTTACTATTCGGTTCTCTTTCTTCAACAAATGATCCAATCTGTGCACACAGATACAGATTTCATTTTCCGATTGTTGGTATATATAGATTTGGATATTTAGATATTGTACCCATATCAGATGAATTCAAATTATTAGTATATTATTTTTTAACGTAGGTACATGTGGATTGAATTTATCTTTTTGAAAACATTTTCCATTCATTTCTAGGATACACGATGCAAAGAGGGCCTAGAAGAGTGGTGCCCCCCCTAAGGCTCGGTTGCAAGGGGAATCTCCACCCTTTTGGTGGATGCCATCACAGATCGTTGTCTAATAGTGTCTTCATGTGAATATGTGAAAGGAAAGATTATGTTATAATCATCTTAATTAATTTGAGGCACATTTGATCAAAACCATGGGTTGGTCGAATCATTGTTTCTAAATAACTCAAAAATATGAAGGCCATGTCTCGAAACACCCTACTACATTTTGTCATTTTAAATTACCATTCTTTATCATCATGAATAATCATTAGTAGATTTTATTCATTCCTATATTCCATAGAACCTTTTTTTATTTTTGGAATTTAAAAGAAATATCTATTATTTAGAGATAATATATGATAATGTTAAAGGGCTGCACTAGGATTCTATAATGCCATGTTTGTAAAAAAAATTACAGTTTAATATTGACAGGGTCATAAAACCAGTAGGAAATATTAGACGATTATATTATTAATTAATTTAATTTAATAAGATGAAATATTAACAAATTATTGAGTTCACTATTCCTTATAGATGTAGACCATTTGAAAAACCATTTTTAGTAATATTTCATGTTCTTGTATGAAGTAAATTTAGATTTCATATAGTGGTGATCCACACATGTTCTTATAATCTCTGGATAACATTTATAGATTAGTAGGTTCTAGTGTAGTCTATTGTTCTTCTAAAATTTTTCTTACACACCGCATCACATTTCATCGGTTTCATCGTAGTTCTCCTGATCAACTCGTTCTTCATTGGATTTGAGTGGGAAAAGGAATATTATTTGGAGGAATTTATTGTGCACAACAAATGTCAAATAACCCCTCTAAGAATCTATATGAATAATATCTATATATCTAGTTACTGGGTTTTAATTTTATATAATTATACAAATCACCTAAATAATGTTCTAAACACTTTTCTGATCCCATGTCACATATTAAAATCATATTAATATTTTTTATGGTTTTTGAAAATACACACAATAATAAATATAATTATACAAATGATCAATTAAATATTTTTAATAATATAGAATGTTGATCCATGTATCCTATTTAGTATTTATAGAATAATGGAATAAATATTAAATAAAATATTTATTCAAAAATGAAATATCATATTCACAATCTTATGACTAAATATTTATTAAATATTCAATAAATCAAATAATTAATCTATTGAAATTATACTCAATAATTTTTTTTTAATATTTATGATCAATTATGTTAAATAAAATTATTCTTCGTCCTTGACAATATTATTTATTCTAATTTTTAGATTCAAATAAAATTTAATTGGGATCAACAGAAACACATAATGTGACTCTATATGATTATTTTAGGATAAAATTTGGTGGAATTTCTTAAATATTAATATTAATGTCTTGCAACTAGTCGTGATGCCATAGTAAAGTAGTTATTATCGCAATGTAGGATACCAAATATGAGCATTCACTATAAAATATAATCACATTATTAGAATTTATCGTCAATAAAGTTTCACACCCGCGTCATCAATATATATTCCTGATACGTCTTTCTTTGACTATATGACTGAAAATCGTCCTTACTCCCAGACAAAGAAATTTAATGTGACATTTATATATCAATACAATGGTTTAAATAGAAACATTTGTTAGTAAAAATTGGTAAAATACTTCCTCAACATATATAAGAATAACATGTCATTGGTGACACAACCAATATTTAATACTTCCCATGAATATATGACATCATTGTTTTGTTCAGTAAATATAAGTCAAGGATTCATGAAATGAATTAGTAACAATATTAAATTCTATGGTTCATTAAAAAACTCACAAATAGGAATATCCGATGACACATAACCTTGAAGAACTCTTGTTGGCAGTTATCTTCTCATAATCTTCTATCTTGGAGATTACCATGTACAAATTTCTTTAACTGAAGCCTCATCAACTTTTTAGTAAATGCTCTTGACAGTTAACATAATATATATTTCATCATAATGTATAATTTGAAAATAGATCTAGTTTTATGAGTATTATCATGACATTTAAAGAATCTCATTATAGAGAACATATATTCAATATTCAATACGATAGATGCTCTTGGCCATTATTACATTAAATTCGTGCAAAACAGTGAACAATATGTATTAAGATGACTAATTAATATTCACTTCTTTTAATATACATGTTACCTAATGTAAAATCTATTGGATTTGGTGTCCTCAGACCAACCATTTTTACATTTATTGCATGTATATTCAAGGTAATAATATTAATAAATCTGATTATTTTTTATTTTTTGTTGTTCTATGTGAATGTTACGTAATAATTTCCAAGAGTATACATCACATTGATAAGGTCCCAGCTATTCTCCACAATGATGATAACCATGATATTCTATAATTATATTTTTAAATAATATTCTATGGTATGATAACATAATGTAATCGGGCATGCGGTACATAGATTTTCTGGTGTGTGTACTCATAAGAAGAGAATGATTCTTATCCTGAATTTCATACATGACAATTTCCAAGACTGGAGATTATGAGAACAATCCTTCCACTATAAATTCTTCCTTTTTTGTTATCAATAAATATTACAATATGTGATCATGTGTAATAGTTCTTACAAATGATAAATTTTATTAATTAATTTATTAAACAAGTATATATATGGTCTTCGTAAACCATAACGATAATAGTTTATGGTCAAATTGGATATCTTGGATGCAAATAGAGTGAAAAATCAATTACGAATAATCTGAGGATGAATTTTTCTCCTCCACCTTTATGGAATCTAATATTTCACCACTTTGACAGGAACAGAACCATCATATTAAATTGCATGGTCATGGTGTAATGATGTGTTTATTTTAGATTATCAAATAATGATATATCAGTAATATAGGTTGGTGAAATATATGTGAAACCTTTTTTATTTGATACTATGGTATATATATTATATTAACTAGTGAGCATTCATATGTGGTTTTCTACATTGTGGCATTACGTTCATTCTATTGGGTGCCTTTACATGTTATAAGAATTTAATCTTTGAATTTTGGTAAGGACTAATAATTCCAATAAGAATGAATCCTAGAGGGTCACACAATATTTTTTTAAGTAGTTCTCAATAAATTCCATTTTTTTTAATTATTAGAATAAATATTTTTTTTCAATTATGAGGATTAATTTTATTCTTGTTAAATTGATCACAAAAATTGAATGAATATTTATTTATTGGATGGTAAATAAGATATTTTTTATTGTATATTTAATATATATTTATTTTCTAGATTGTGAATAAAATATTCATTTATGAGTAAATGTTTTTTTGGTTCTTAAATAAATTCATGTGGATTTTGAATAGGCCAACACATAGTTTGGAGGAAAATGTCATTTAACAAGCCTGTTATATAATATTTTTTAGTGTGCAAGTTTCCATAGAACACAAAATAATAATTATATAATTATTATTATGTGGAATGCGGTTTATTAAAGGAAATACATGTTATTTAATGGAAGATATGTAATTAAATAATATTTAAACATAAATATGTGCTCAATAAATAGTCGGCAATGTTCATTGTGCATGGAATTAAAAATTTTAGAATATGAAATTATTGTACACAATGAATTTTCTCTCAAATCCTACTTCTATCTACCTCTAATCAATAATAATAAAAATAATGATTTATTCAAGATCTAATAAAGAGAGATCATGAAAAAAAAATGTGATACATTCAACTAGTCACACTAGCACCTAGAAATAATGCCTTGTTGGTTAGAGATCATTGGAGCTCATGTGGATCACTAAAGGATGAATTTTATCCTCGGATCCTTACAGCATAATTAATATAATATGAAAGGCTCCTTCCAGATGGCCACCATTCACCAAATAAGAAAGTTCTAAAACCCATGAATTTATTTCGCCAAATATTTAATAAATTAATTTTATGTTTGACATGCAAGATTCTCTCACTTGGTTTCTGGAAAGTTTTATTAAAAAAATTTAAGATATCACCCACCACCATACCCATACATGGAGCTTGGAACCAACAAGTGGTATCATAGCAGTCACATTAAAATTTATAATTTTTTATTTCATTATTGATCGATTCGAAATTGTGGTAGGATTTTCTATTTAATTATTTTTGTTTGATATTTAAATTTTAATTAACATGTCATTTACATATTAATCATGTTTCTTCATTGTTTTAGTTTCTTAAATGATTAAAAACAAATGAGGAATGATCTGAGATTCGATTAGAAAGTGCCAAATCCATTGCTACTAAAACTAGTTTACATAACATGTAGTCATATCACATGTCATATAAACATGTGCATTGTATATGGATACACCAATAAAATAATTACACATAGTGATTTTATTTTACACCATGTGTTGGTTGGGCCAACCAGGCACACGATATGTGGATACAGGGCATGTAGATGACATGATAATGTTTTTTTGTCCGACTGAGTTAGCACATTAATTCCCCAAGCTAGTGACTCAAATACCTAACAAACAATGTACATGGTGTGTAGGTGGATGTTCAGACCTTATAGCCTATAATTAACAGACAAAATTAAAATTGCATTATGTTTAAAAATAGCTGCAATGAAGCCTTATATTATTAATTTGAACAACATTTTGTGTTTGAAAATTTAATAATGTTTTTAAAGAATTTTAAATGTTCAATAATTTTTTTAGTAATATGTCATTATTGGTTCGTCAATTTATTTTCCATTAGTTATAGAAATTATGGGTTTCTCCAATTAATATATGATGATTATTTAGATGAAAAATATTTAATTAGTTAATTAATTTACTAATTTTAGCATGTTTCTCTTAACAATAAATGAACAAATAATAAAATCAAATCTTTATGGTTACTTTTTCATATTTGTTGAATATAAGACAGTTCATTAGTTTGACTATGATCTATGTATATGATTTAATTTATTTAATTTAATTTGTTGCATGGATTTTAAAATATTGGATAAAAAATTAAATGATGGCATGTGACTCATCCCTCCCTCCGTTATAATATTGGAAATTCATGTACAAGAATATTTGTTTAATCCCCTTTAACAAATCCTTTGGATCCCCTCACCTGCATGTGGGTAATAAATACTTTTAATTAATACAGCATCTCAATGTGCATGGAGGTGATTAGTGATGGAACCATTATGATGAAAACACAGGGATACATAGATATACAATTAGAATACTATAACTCATTACATGACCTACAAATGATGATATTACCCAAGGTCATAGGTTGATTTAATTTCCTCTTATTAAATAAATAATTATATAATCTCATGATCTTTTCACATACATTATTTATTTATTTTTATATATTCATTATTTATTTTATATTTTCATGACCATAGTCATATAAATATATGAATTAATATACCACGATGGAAATTAAATAAATAATTTTTGTATAAATATTTTATCCAAAATGGTTAATTAATTAAGAAATATCCACTTTATATTAAAAATACATGTGAAGGATAAAAAAATATAAAATTATGAATAAATTAATTAAAATACATCAATTAAATATTAATATAGACTATGCCTTAAATAAATATATTGTGAATGAAATCATAGAACAAATTGTAGTACATGGCCACATTCTATACCATTACTTTTTTCGACGAGTTATCATAAGAGTTTTATGTTGACATAATTGAACATGAATAGAGTTTAATAGAAAAATATATTCAATACAAATTTTGAGGGATGTTTTGAGGAAATAATCTCCAGATTTCAGGATAAGTGAATCCATTCAATAGATCATGGATTTGTAAGTCTGTAGTTGGAAGAATCACATACCTAATTACATTATTGTGGCTTTCATGTCCAATACCTGGATCATTGAGAAAATTAATGGCCATCATTTCCACAATAATGTTAAGGAAACATAAAATTATAAGTTCAATGGTGAGGGATATTGGTACATGATAAAATAAGGGAGATATAATTGAAATATTTATTTTATTATATGTCACATATTTTATATTCAAGAAATGTAATAATAATTTTCTTCATTTAGTTATAGAATAAAATTACAATTCTATCATCCACACTATCCATATGATCAATATTAGAGAAATATGACATATTAACTAGAAGTAACATCCAAAAGTTGTTTAGAGGCCTTCAGGTTGTGATATATGATGAATGACAATCATATATAATATAATCCTTAGGGATTGATTATTCTTTTATAGAGGTTGTTGATGAATAGTTCATTATCCATGAAAATGTTTTGAGAAAAATGGTCAGCATTCAATGTTATATTATTTCATCGACGACTAGTGAACAAATTTAGTCTCATGAAAACATTGATGTGTATAGAATGATTGATCAAATATATTGTCTTTACCATGTGAGATCTTGATAGGAACAATTTCAGATTTTCAAAGCCCCTTTCAATGAAAACATGAAGAGGGTCCCTAGCTGTCCCTCATGTTGTACAGATAATTAGATACATTTAGTTCTTAGTGATTTTTGGGTTTATACATCCCCATGAATAGGGTACCGACCACAATCTGTCATCACTCTCTAAGAGTTTCTCCATCATTTTTGTGAGTTTTAATAAGAAAATAGTTGATGTCTCTAATTTACCTTCATACTAATTTTCACCAAGTATATAAGGATAAAAAACATAAAATCCCATTGGTACATATGGTGATGAAACCGAAAGGGTGTATGAATAGCATTAAGCCTAAATCTTTTTCGCACCCTTCCAGGAAGGAGATGATCAAGGGGAAAGAAAGGGAATGAGATGTTTCCTTTTTCACATGTGGAAAGAAGGTCCATCCGAAGATAACTATATCCATCCAAATATACTAGGGGAAGCTTCAGGTTTATTTTTAATCACGTCAGATTTATATATTTTAATAGAATTGGGTATTAGATACTACTTGTGGTTCTAAAATATCTACTCAAATACAAAAACAAAATTGATTCAGAAATATTGACTAAGGGGGTGTAGATCTACGATCATCCAATGAAGCTAAACATGCTGTTGTAGCTGTTGGGGACCACCATCTCACATTTTAGACTATAATGATCTTGTTTTTTAATGGTTTTTATTATGTTTCATTTGTTACCAAAAACATTATATCTATATTCAAACATGATATTGATGGTTTATTTTAAAATCTATATGTAAATGTTTCTTGTTTTATAATGACATTATTTTATATTGTAAGAAATTATAAATTAATGGTCTTTTGTGTAAGATTATACAAACCAAGTAATAAAAATTGATAATGAAGTTACTTCACATATCTCATACCACACCCAACATTGTCATCAATAACTAGGTCATGTAATTGAAAAGCGCTTGACTGAATTACATCAAGAAAAATATTTATATTATTTAAAAATAAAACAACTTGTTTTATGTCATGCATGATTACAAAGGAAAATGACCAAATCCATATTCAGTGGGAATGATGAATGGTCCAATGAACATCCTGAAATATTTAATATTAATGTGTGTGGGATATTTTCTATTGAAGTTATGGGTTGGTACTCATACTTAATAAAATTTACGAATGATTTTAGTAGATATGGATATGTCTAAATAAGGAGAGATAAATTATATTTTTTTATAAATTCTAGGAAAACAATAATTATTTTTATACCCATTTTTTTGTGACGATTAAGAAACTCCACTCAGAATATGGTGGAAATATCATAATCAAGACATTAATGATTATTTAGGATATTTTAGGATTTTAACTAAACTCACAACTCCGTATATGCCACAGTGTAATTTTGTATGAGAAAGTAGGAATAAAACCATTTTAAACATGGTTAGATCAAAGATGAGTCTTGTGAGTCTTCCGTTATCCTTTATGGGATACTAGTTAAAAATACAAGAATATGTACTAAACCAAGTGAAAATTGTACAAACACAAGGAATATATTACTAATTATTGATTGGAATGAAACTCACATTGTCTTACTAATATATGTGGGGTTGTGAATAAAATTTTATGTAATTTTCAAGTAACAAGCTTTCACCCCATGGAAAAAATTTCATCTTTATAGGATATACCAAAAAAAAGGACACTATAAAATCCTTCAGAAAAAAAGGTTGTTGTTGGAGGATGTACAACATTTATTGTGGTAGATCATATCTCAAAATGAAATATTTGGAGTCAGATATACATAAATAAAGTATATGCTCATGATACACAGGAGTTAGCATTGGAATAAATTATAAAATGCCTTTTCGAAGAAGAAATAGTCCCAGAGACATAATTACTACATCGGAGTACTATAGAGTTTTGATTAATAAAATTATATGTTTTTCTAGTCACTAATGATGTTGACTCTTCATTAATTGATAATAATGATCCTCTAACCAATATGGAAGTAATATGTGGCACAAATGGTTCCAAGTGGAAAAATAACCTGAGTTCTGAAATGGATTCCATGTAAAAAACAATGTCTGTAATTTTTTAGACCCTCAAGTAGATGTAAGACCTATTTGTTGAAAATAGGTATTCATAAATACACTAGGGATGGAAGGACTAGTCATTACCTATAAGGAACGACTTGTTGCAAATGGGATTAAATAATTTCAAGGAATTGACTATGGTGAAACATTTTCACTAGTTTCAATGTTGATATCTAGAAAAATTCTACTTTCCATTATAGATTTACATGATATGTGATTTGTAAAATAGATTTAAAAACATCCTTCCTTAAAGGGAACCTTCAAAAACATGTCTATATGACACAACCTGAAGGGTTTCTGACTCAAAAAGATTCCATCAAGGTATGAAAGTTCAAAATATCCATTTATGGATTAAATCAAGCATCTAGGTCATGGAAAATTTATATTAATGAGTCTATAATAGAATTTCGTTTCCAAAAGAATAAATTTGATCCATGTGTTTATAAGTGGGTTAGTGTTAGTGTAATAATTTGCTTAGTAGTATTTTTTGATGACATATTAGTAATTGGGAATGAAATTCTAGTCTTACAGTCTATTAAGGTGTGGTTTAATAAATTTATATATATAAAAATATAGGTGTGGAAACACATATTCTGGGTATAAATATCTATCCTAATAAATCTAATAGGTGTCTCAACCAAAATAAAATTACAAACATTTACATGATATTGAAGTGAATCCATAAGGAACCATCCAACAAGGGATTTTTTCCAGTGTCACATATCGTTCATATTTCAAGAAAAAAGTTTCCACAAACACATGATGAATGAAACTTAATGAAAAATATTATATATGCATCAGGGATTGGATTCGTTCTATTATTTATGATACATACTAGGAATGATGTTGATTGTACATTATGTGTTGTAGGAAGATATAAATCTATCTCAGGTGACTTCTACTAGATGTTAGTCAAGACTATCCATAAATATGTATGTTGTACTAAGTATTTGTTCATATTTTATGGAGGAGTCGGGGAATTAGTAATTATAGGATAAAAAAATTATATTTTGGAAACTGATTAAGATGACATGATGTCACAAGTTGGATACATCTCCACTTCTAAAGGATGTGTTGGGAGCTAGAAGAGCTCAAAGAAGGCGATTGTGGTAGATTTTATAGATGATGTTGAGTATATTGTGTCTTATAATGTAGCTAAAAATTAGAATGGATGCACAAAATCAACCAAAATATTGACATGGTACCTAGTAGTAATGACACTATCATTCTCTATGGTGATAATACTATAGTAGTGGCTCTTGAAAAAATGTCGTGGTCACATTACTGAATGAAGCACATAATTTGTAAGTATAATCACTTGAGTGATTTTTCTCAGAGTGGTGACATTATAGTGAGAAGTATTTCCATTGAAGACAACGAGGACGACCCCTTGAGGAAATCCTAGACTAAGAAAAAACATTACTATCATGTGAGGTCTAGCAGACTGAAGGATGCATTCATGTGGTTCTAGTCCAACTGGGAGTTTTATATAGTTTTTGTTCTATGACAAAATCATTTCACATTGATTACACTTATATTTGATGTAATTTATATTTTTAAACTACTTATTAAATATCATTCATTATTCTAAATTAACCTTACATAATAATGTCCTAGAGTATACGTCGTAGTTATATGGTCAAAGAAGTTATCTTCTATGATGATAAACTTGATGCGTTATGACGATATTCATCAATTGTGTTCTGTTGTTGGATAACATACGACAAGGGGACACATAGTAAGTTATAAGGCCCCAGCCTTAAACATCACTTAATCATTAGTTACTACAAGAATACACATTGATGATCTTTTTAGGTTTAGATTTTTAGAGAATTAGATCATAAAACATGCATTACATTCCACATTTAAAAAACAGTGGTTACATAAAAGATTGTATTCATTTTTCCCATCAACGGAAACATATTTAAAATAATACATGGATTCTATCTTGACACTTCCTTGACACTATCATCATATCATGTACCTTTCCCATGACCTGTGAAAAACATTTCAAAAACTTGGGATGAGCATAAAAAGCTCAGTAAGGTATGTAAAAATATGGAAAGGAAACATGAGTACAAATATACATAAGAATGAAATCATACTTTACCCATAAATCATAATCACTTTAACATACCTCATCAAATCATGAATAAATCATAGAAATCATAATACATAAAGGTAACTTGAGGCATTCATAACATTATTACGTAGGGAGTAACCCTCTTGGTTACGTTTGGAATACCCATCACAGTATATTCCCTAAATCTCTTTGGAGAAACCTCAACGTTTAACCCCTTCGCGTTACCCAATGCATTGGAGAGCTATATCGGGCTCACTCGCCCTTAGTTTATCATAGAACCACTCATCTTCATAATAATTCCAAATATCCATTACATAATCGTATAACATAAAACATGCATAAAGGAAACATAACATTTCCACATTTCAATCACAAGATATCAATACAACACATTGAAATAATAAAAACATTATGAAAACAATTTTAAATACCAAAATAAAAGAAACATAAAACAAGGTATTTATTTTTTATTTTAAAAAAAAAGTTATGTCTTGTTGAGGAACCCTAAACTCAAATAATGGTCACGCCGGCGGAGAAGTTGTTGTTGCCGCATACGTATGACAAAAACATTCCCCTTTGTCATCTAGTAAAAAGCTTTGTATAAAAAATATTCCTTTTAGATAAACGTAAAATTCAAAGGGGTTTATACACCGTATAAAAAAAAGTTGTGTATAAAACATAATATGCCTCAATGAAAGGAGATTGAGACGAAGTCCCATACCTCGGGTCTGACTTGACTCGATCGTTCCTTAACTTCCTAAATAATAATCTTGAGTTAATTTATACTTCCCTAAGAACCTTTTCCAAGTTAATTTTTTTATATCACTTATTATCGTGTCATGAACACTATGCAATTATTTAAGTTAATAATGGTCGTTTTAACGATCATTGGTACTTGAGTAAAAAATATGCTCTTTATAATTACAAGTTGTTCATGTATCCATTATATCCAGAGTTATACTCATGATTTACATATCATATATATCATATATATCCAGTATATACATGCATTTATAATATTACATAACATTTAATGGTAAGAAATGAACTGCAACATTCATGGAGACGGTAAGCCGTACGTACGCATGAACACTACTTCCATTTCTATTTCATATTTAATGGAATTAAAACATAATTATAAATAACAGTATTATAATTCCAGTATTTTATAATATATAATATCATTCAATCTATCCTTTATATGTACCACATATGGTATTAACGAATAAAATCACATTGAGGGGGCGATAGTCCACACTTCCTAAAATGAAGATATCGTGTTTACCCATAATGGAAACCATAAAGGTATGTCATAAATGAAAAATATAGAATCTTAAGTAAAATATAAACATATTATATATCATATATAAATATAGTGACATCTTAATGGCCACCTTTGAAGGTGTTATATGAGTGTTGAAAAATCATCGTTTCGTGAGGCAGAAATTCGCCATCCATAGAAATAGTATGTTAATTAACCATTAGATGTAGGTGTGTTAATGTGTAGCTTGAATCCTTAATATAAAAACATTATAGTATAATTAAGATACTGGTTTTGTTACAAAATAAATGAATAAAAATAGTTTAGATGGTTGTAGAAGCAAAATAAAAAATTTGAACACAAGAGAAAACACTACCTTTAAAACGAGTAACAATTTTTGATTTGAGCTTAAAGGATTCCTTGGGAAGACTTCTGACCAAAGTGAGGCTTCAAGGTGTAATAGAGGGATTTGGAGAGACAAATGGGCAGGTTTTGGTGGAGAAAAAACCTTGAGAGGTGTGGGTAAGGTGGTAGAGTTGTGGGCCTTTTATAAGAGGAGAGGAGGGGCACTCTTGAAAAGTTATAAAAGGTTACTTTATTATAAAATTCTTTCAGGATTTAAAAGATCCCAAAATTATATATTTCTAGTATAATGTGATTATATTTAGAAATCCACCCATACAATAGGTTTTTGACCTGTGTAGGTCTTAGATTTTACATTGTCTTTTCTTTTTTTAAGTCTTATATAATGAGGTAATCGATGCATCATCATTGTATCATAAATAATTTAATTTATTTAAGGTCTAAAAATTATTAAAAAATATCATGATGTTGGAAATCTTTTTATCTTTCTAATGAAAATTTATAGTCAAAAATATGACTTGTATAACCCCATTTAAAAACTATTTTAGTAAAACAACTCATGTTTGTGACATTTTTATTTTAATTTTAAATAAAAATGAATTAATGACATTTTCCTACCAAAGTGGCTACATGGGGTCCCCAAGCATACCCATGGATTTTCTTTGTCATCCATGACACATCTAATGAGGGTAGGACATGTGTCTAGGTCATTTCATATTATTAAAAAATTATTTTTACCATAAACTACAATAATTACCTCTAATCTCGATTAAAAACTTAAAAGTTACTATTCACCAAAACTTATTTTATTCCCATTGAACCACATTTTAATTATTAATGACAACCATGTATGTCATATTTTTTAAATTCAAAACACAGAAGTGGTAAAAATTCTTATAAATGGAAAATCAGTTTTTATAAGTACAACTTCGTTGTTTCAATATTCATTAAAAATTGAAGTTTTTCAGAAAAATAATAAAACTACACCCTAAGCTATATTTGATATTCCGAATTAAAAAATTATTTCTATTTTAAAAAATTAAAAACATACAAGGTATATTAATTAATATAATAATTAATTCTCGCTGTCAGAGCAAATAGCATGTTTTTATGAAACAATAAGTATCAAAATATTGACACTAGTTTAAGTCCAATTTTAAGTAAAATAACTTCCAACGACCACTATTGGATTAAATAGTAAAAATATATTATAATTTAACTTTAAAACCAATTCAAAATATAATCTAATCATATAAATAAATTATATTAAAGAGAGGTTTTGAATTAAAATACAACCGTTTTCACTATTCATTAAAAAATAAACATTATCAGAAAAATACCAAAAATTCACACAAAGTAAGTTTTGATGTCCCTATTATAAAGAATAATTTTATTTTGTCCAATAGAATGTATAAGAGTGACCAAAACTATATTTAATGATGGTTCTCTGTTAAAAGTCGATAAGTGGACCTTTAGTGAAAATTAGGGTATATATGCCTAAAATTGAATTCTTTTCGTATTGAAAGCCTTTATCTTTTATTGGATAAATGTAAAAACATTTAACAAACATATATAATAATATTTTATTAATTTCCATTAATTCCCACCAATACAAAGATTATATGTTAACTACCATTTAAAATAATATTATTTTATTACTAGTGTGCAACTTAAGATTTCAAAAAAACTCTTTCTTGCGTATCGGGTATGCTATAGAACATAGCAACCCATTTAAAGTAAAATTAATATTTAGTTCGTAAATATTATTAAAAATGAAATTGATTTATTTTTTATTTACCTTGGACGTTACATCCTTCCCCCCTTTTGGGAATTGCGTCATAACAATTTTATTCACTTATCAAAATAAGTGGGGTATTTATCCCTCATAGCATTTTCAGATTCCCATGTTGCCACTTCAACCATATGGTTTTTCCACAAAACCTTTACCTGGTGAATTACCTTATTTCACAACACTTTCTCTCTTTGGTCATGAATCTGGACTGGTTGTTCTTCATAATAGATATTCTCTTCCAACTGAACTACCTCTGGGCTCAAAACATGAGATGAATCTGGCATATACTTTCTCAAAATAGAAACCTGAAAAACATTGTGTACTTGAGATATAATCGGTGTGTACCTAAGATAATCTCAGAGGTAAAACCACTCAGTAAGCAACTGATCCAACTTTCTCCATAATTTCATATGGTCCAATGATCCTTGGACTCAGCTTTCATTTCTTACCAAATCGCATCACACTTTTCCACAGTGAGACTTTGAGAAAGACATTATCTCCTACCTCGAAAGATAGATCCTTCCTCCGGTTATCCGCATAACTCTTCTGCCTACTCTGAGATGTTCTCATGTATTTTGGAATCAACTGAACTTTTTATGCCATCTCTTCTACCAATTCTGGTCATATCAACTTCCTTTCACCCACTTCATCCCATAAAGCAAGAGTTCAACACCGCTTCCCATATAATGCCTCAAATGGTGTCATCTATATACTGGAATGAAAACTGTTATTATACGAAAATTCAACGAAAGATAGATGTTGGTGACAACTCCCCTGATAATCCATCGAACAAACACATAACATATCCTTCAAATTCTGAATTGTTCATTCTGATTTCCCATCTGATTGAGGATGAAAAGCTGTATTAAATTTAATTTAGTACCCAACGACTTCTGAAGGCCTTTCCAAAAGTTAGAAGTGAACATCAGATCACGGTCAGATACAATGGATAGAGGAATTCCATGTAAACTAACTATATCTTTAAGATACAAACGGAAAAGTTGGTCTAGGGAAAAAGTTTCTCGTATGGCAAGTAAATGAGCAGATTTAGTCGAGCGATCAACAATAACCTAGATTGCATTATTACATCGAGGTGTCTCCGGTAATCCCACAATGAAGTCCATTGATATATTATCTCATTTCCACTCTGGCACTGGAAAAGGCTGAAGCATCCCTTTCGGTAACTGTCTCTCCTTTAACCTGTTGACAAGTCAAACACTTCAGAGTAAAATCAACAATATCCCTTTTCATTCCGTCCCACCAGTAATACTCCCGAAGATCTCTATACATCTTAGTACTGCCAGGATAGACTGAAAACTGAGAACTATGAGCTTCACATAACAAATCTCTCTTCAACAGTGAATCACACGGCACACACAATATCTTCCCAAATCTCAAAACAAAATCATTATCAATGTTGAATTCAAGCAACATACCCTTTTGAACCATCTCTACCTTTTTTTGCAATTCGATGTCTTGCTTCTGTGCTTGCTTAATTCTGTCTGATAGAGAAGATTTCCCTGATACCTAAAACAAAACATAAGGACATCCTGCACCAACAACTTCTATGCCAAAGTGCATCAAATCCTTAACCAAAGGATAACGTTCCAAACACAACATTGCTAATGAAGTATTACTCTTTCGAATCAAAGAATTAGCCACTTTATTTTCTATTCCCAGATGGTAATGAATTGTACAATCATAATCCTTGATTAATTCTACCCATCTCCTCTATCTCATGTTCAATTATTTTTGAGTGAATATCTACTTTAAACTTTTGTGATCGGTATATATTTCACACTTTACTCCATACAAATGATGCCTCCACATTTTTAAAGCGAAAACAACAAAAGCTAATTCCAAATCATGTGTACGGTAATTTTCCTCATGAGTTTTCAACTGTCGTGAAGCATAATCAATTACCTGATCATTCTGCAATAAGATGAAACCATGTCCTTTAAATGAAGCATCACTGTAGATAACAAACTCCCCATTCCTAGAAGGTAGTGCCAAAATGGAGCACTCACCAATCTTCTTTTCAGTTCCTGAAAACAATCATCCCATTATTTTGTCTGGATAAACTTAACACCCTTCCGAGTTAGCTTAGTCATTGGACTAGATAACCGTGAAAAATTTATAACAAACCTTCGGTAATAGCCTTCCAAACTATAGAAGCTATGAATCTCAGTTACATTTGTGGGTCTTGGCCATTCTTTCTCAACCATTGTTTTTGCAGGATCAACAGTTTTCCCATCTTTAGAAATAATATGACCAATGAAAGAAATTTGATGCAACCAAAACTCACACTTTCTGAATTTCCCATACAATTTCTTTTCTATTATGTTTTTAAAAATATCCCTTAAATGTCTTTCATGATTCTCTTTACTTATAGAAAAAACCAAAATATCATCAATGAAAACAACCACAAACTTATCCAAGAACTCATGGAAAATTCAATTCATTAAGTCCATTAATACAGCAGTTTCATTGGTTACCCAAAAAGTCATTACTACAAATTCATAATGGAAATATCTTGTATGAAACGCGTTATTAGGAATATCTTCTTCCTTTAACTTCAACTGATGGTACCCCGATCTCAGGTCAATATTTGAAAAATTCTGAGCTCCCTGGAGCTGATCAAACAAATCATCGATATGAGGCAATGGATATTTTTTCTTAACAGTGATGTTATTCAGGGCTCTATAATCAATGCAAAGTCTCATAGAGCTATCTTTCTTTTTAACAAATAAAACAGTAGCACCACATGGTGATGTTCTAGGTCGAATGAGACATTTTTTTAATAAATCTTGCAATTTCTCCTTCAACTCTAAAAGTTCCATTTGAGTCATTCTATAAGGGGGTTTTTGAAATTGTCTTCGCATCAGGAACTAAGTCTACAGTAAACTCAACTTCCCAATCTGCTATTATTCTAGGCAACTCATCAGGAAAAACATCAAGATACTCATTTACCACTAGCACATCATTAATCTGAATAGTTCCCTTGTTTTCAACAATATATGCAAGGTAACATTCATTTCCATCTTTTACAAGTTTATCAGCCTCTTGATACCTTATCAACAGTAAGGGTTCATTATTGTACACAAAATGAAAGGAATTATGAAAAGAATCTTCTTTAGCTCTAAAATGAATCTTAGCATGATAAATTGAGAGCCAATCCATACCCAGGATAACATCAAACTCTACTAGAGGTAAAACAATAAGTTTTTCAAGTAGGTTCTTTCCACAGACAAGGATAGGAAGATTCTTAGAAATTCTTTTTTCCTCAACATTTCCCCCAGGAGTTTTTACCAATAGTTCAGGAGTCATTTCATCAGATGGTATTCCCATTTTACTAGAAATGTATTCAGATATGAAATAATGTGTAGAACACGAATAAAAAACACACTAGCATAATCTAAAAAAACAAAGTACCTGATACAACTTCATTTGATGGCCCGACATCTGCTGAAGTAGTTGCAATGGATTTCACCACCCCTTTTTGATTGTAGTCTAACTGCTTCCCATCACTCGAGATCTTTTTCAGACACTCGTTTGCATAGTGACCCTTCTCATTGCACTTAAAACATTTCAGTAACTGTTAATCTAATTTGGTCTTACCGTCACCCTGATCTTTTTCAGTGAAATCACGAACCTTATGTCCCATCTTACCGCATCGGTAGCACTTTACAGAATTCAGAAGACATTCCCCAGCATACCTTTTACCACATTTATAAAAAAATGGAAACTTAGTTTTTTTACCATCAGACCTTTTTGAAGAATTCTTCCCTTTATCCTACCACGTCTGTCTCTTCTTCTATTGGTTGTTATAGAACACTTGATCATCGACAAACTCCATTTCTACCTTCTTAGAAAATCAAGTAATATTTTCATAACTTTTGAATTCACGAGAAGACAATGCCCTTCGATACTTTGGAATTAATCCTGAGTAAAAACGATTCATTTTACTATCAAGGTCTCGGATAAAATTTGGATCATACGTTTCCAATCTAGTGAACCTCTCTTCATAGGTATCCACTGAGTCTTTCTCTTGCCTCAATTCCTAGAATTTTTTTCCATCCTAAGTTGAACAGCTTTAGGAAAATACTTCTCAAGAAACATACCTTTGAATTCATCCTAGTCGAGAGCATAAATCTCATCAGCGTCCCTGATATTTTTAACCATCGACCACCACTGATCTGCTTTACCCTCCAAACGGTAAATAGCAAGACTAACCTTTTGATTATCTTAACACCCCATGACATCAAAAATCTTCTCCAGTGCTTTAATCCACCCTTAAGCTAGCACAGGGTCAGATGATCCTATGAATGATGGGGGGTGTTGCCTCATGAAATGTTCCACCACTGTCATGTTACTCTGTGGTTGATCTGGCTGATATCGTGCATGGATACCACCACCATTTATCACTTGAGTCAAATGCACCATTACTGCAACAAACTGTTCAGTTCCAATTCTGACCATCTCAGGATGCTGATTCGGATGGTTATTTCCTTCTGTATGCCTTCCTAGCACATCTTTCCTATTTCCTCTATGGAAAACCATTCTGAACAAACATGTCTTAGATGATGCAATGTGGTAATCTTCAAATTCTATATCATTTCCATTTTACCATAAAATTTTTTTTTGATAATCATTTTATAGAATTTTTACTCCTAAAGTTATCTAAACAAACCTCTTATACGAACTATAAGGCCCCAGCCATAAACATCACTTAGTCTTGAGTTACTTCAAGAATACACGTTGAGGATCTTTTCAGGTTTATAGTTTTAGAGAAATAGATAATAAAACATGCATTACATTCCACATTTAAACAAAGTGGTTATGTATAAGATAGTATTCATTTTTCCCATCAACGGAATCATATTTAAAATAACACATGGATTCTGTCTTGACACTTCCTTGACACTATCATCATATCATGTACCTTCCCCTTGACCTGTGAAAAACATTTCAAAAACATCAGATGAGCATAAAAAGCTCAGTAAGGGATATGAAAATATGGAAAGGAAACATGAGTATATATATACATAAGAATGAAATCAAAATTTACCCACAAAACATAAGCACTTCAACATACCACATAAAATCATGAATAAATAATAGAAATCATAAGACATAAAGGTAACTTGAGGCATTCATAACATTTTTACGTAGGGATTGACCCTCTTGGTTACGTTTGGAATACCCATCACAATATATTACCTAAATCTCTTCGAAGAAACCTCAACGTTTTACCCCTTCGCGTTACCCAATGCATTGGAAAGCTATATCGGGCTCACCTGCCCTTAGTTTATCACGGAACCATCCGTCTTCATAATAATGCCCAAGAACCATAACATAATCGTATCACAGAAAACATACATAAAGGAAACATAATATTTCCACATTTCTATCCCAAGATATCAATACAACACATTGAAATAGTAAAAACATTATGAAAACCATTTTCAATACCAAAATAAAAGAAACGTAAAACATGGTATTTATTTATTTTTTTTAAAAATGGTATGGCTTGTAGAGGATGCCGATATTCAAATAATGGTCACGACGGCAGAGAAGTCGTTGTCGCCGCATACGTACGAAAAAAACATTCCCTTTTTTCATTTAGTAAAATGCTTTGTATAAAAAATATTACTTTAGGATAAATGTAAAACTAAAAGGGGTTTATACACCATATAAAATAAAGTTGTGTATAAATCATAATATGCCTCAATGAATGGAGATGGAGACGAAGTCCCATACCTCGGGACTGACGTGACTCGATCGTTATTTAACGTCCTGAATAATAAAATTGAGTTAATTTATACTTGCTTAATAACCCTTTCCAAGTTCATTATTTATTTTATATCACTTATTAACATGTCATGACCACTATGCAATTATTTAAGTTAATAATGGTCGTTTTAACGATCATTGGTACTTGAGTCCAAAATATGCTCTTTATAATTTCAATTTGTTCATGTATCCATTATATCCAGAGTTATACTCATGATGTATATATAATATATATAATATATATCTAGTATATACATGCATTTATAATATTACATTACATTTAGAGGTAAGAAATTAAATGCACCGTTCATGGAGACGGTAAGCCGTACGTACGCATGAACACTACTTCCATTTCTATTTCATATTTAATGGAATTAAAACACAATGATACATAATATTATTATAATTATAGTATTGTATCATATATAATATCATTAAATATGTCCTTTATACATAACACATATGGTATTAACGAATCAAATCACTTTAAGGGGGCGTTTCTCTGCACTTCTTAAAATGAAGATATCGCGTTTACCCATAATGGAAACCATAAAGGTATGTCATAAATGAAAAATACAGAAGAATAAGTAAAACATAAACATATTATATATCATATATAAATATAGTGACATCTTAATGACCCCCTTTGAGAGTGTTATATGAGTGTTGAACAATCATAGTTTCGTGAGGCAGAAATTCGCCATCCACAGAAACAGTATGTTATTTAACCATTAGATGTAGGTGTGTGTATGTGTAGCTTGAATCCTTATTATAAAAACATCCTAGTATATTGAGGATACAGGTTTCTTTACCAAAGAACAGAATAAAAAGAGTTTACAGGGTTGGAGAAGCAAAATAAAACATAAGAACACATGAGAAAACACTAATTTTAAAATGGGTAAAACTTTTTGATTTGAGCTCAAAGGATTCATTGGGAATACTTTTTCCCAAAGTGAGGATTCAAGGAGTAATAGTGGTATTTGTAGAAACAAAATGTCCAGGGGATGGCCGAGCCAATGGCTTGAGAGGTGAGGGTAATGTTGTAGAGGTGGGGGCTTTTATAAGAGGAGAGGAGGGGCACTCTTGGAAAGTTATAAAAGGCTACTTTATTATAAAATTCTTTTCTTTTTTAAAAGGTCCCAAAATTATATATTTCGAGGATAAGGTTATAAGAGTTAGAAATACATCCATCCAATAGGTTTTTGACATGTGTAGGTCTTATATTTTACATTATCTTTTTATTTTGTTTATCGGTAAATAATGAGATAATTGCTGAATTATCATGGTATCATAAATAATTTAATTTATATTACATCTAAAAATTATAAAAAAATTATCAGGATGTATTAAATATGTTTATCTTTCTAATTAATATTTATAGAAAAAAAATTGACTTGTATAACCCCATTTAAAAACTATTTTAGTAAAACAACTCATGTTTGTGACATTTTTCTTTTAACTTTAAATAAAAAGATATTAATGTCATTTTCCTACCAAAGTGGCTCCATGGGGTCCCCAAGCCGACCCATGGATTTTCTTGGTCGGAAATGACACATCCAATAAAGGTAGGACATGTTTCTAGGTCATTCCATATTATTAAAACATTATTTTTACCTTAAACTACACTAATTACCTCTAATCACGATTAAAAACATAACAGTTACTATTAAAAAAAATTTAATACCATTGAACCAAATTTTAAATCATAATGAAAATAATTTATGTTGTATTTTTGAAATTCAAAACACAGAGGTGGTAAAATTTCATTAAAACGGAAATCAGTTTTTATAAGTACAACTTAGTGGTTTCACTATTCATCAAAAATTGGAGTTTTTCATAAAAATACCAAAACTTAACCCTAAGCTATATTTGATATCCATAATTTAAAAATTAAGTCTATTTTACAAAATTCAAAACATATAAGTTACATTAATTAATTTAATAATTATTTTTCACTGTCAGAGCAAATTGCATGTCTTTGTGAAACAATAAGTATCAAAAGATTGACACTAGTTTAAGACCAATTTCAAAGTGAAATTAATTCCAATGACCAAAATTGGATTAAATGGTAAAAATATATTCTAATTGAACTTTAAAACCAATTAAAAATATAAAATAATCATATAAATAAATTAGATTAAAAAGAGGTTTTGAATTAAAATACAACATTTTTCACTATTCATTAAAAAATGAAATTTATCAGAAAAATACAAAAAATTCACACAAAGTAAATTTTGATGTCCATATTCTAAAGAAGAATTTTATTTGGTCCAATAGAATGTATAAGAGTGACCGAAACTATATTTAATGACGGTTCGCCATCAAAAAGCGATAAGTGGACCTTTAGTGAAAATTAGAGTATATATGCCTAAAATTGTATTCTTTTCATATTTTAAGCCTTTATATTTTATTGGATAAATGTAAAAACACTTAACAAACATATATAATCATATTTTAGTTATTTACATTCATTCCCGCCAATACAACAGCTACATGTTAACTACCATTTAAAATAATATTATTTTATTACTATTGTGCAACGTAAGATTTCAAAGAAACTCTTTGTTGCGTATCAGGTACACTATAAAACATAGCAACACATTTAAAGTAAAATTAATATTTAATTCTCAAATATTAATTATAATTAAAATGCTTTATTCTTTATTTACGTGGTATGTTACCTAAGTAGACGGTCAAGTGGGGGTACTAGTTAGAATATGAGGTTTTTCTCTGGAATATTACACTTGGTAATATCCATGATGGGATATTATGTGAATTGACCCACAAGAAAGAATTATTCATGTTTTGGTATCCCCAGACATGCCTATCTACAAGAATGTGTGATTTTCCTTTAAAAATTAAATTATTCTTAATTCATGTTGCAACTCACGTACATATTATGTATTTTATAATCCATGATTATAATATTTCATGGTGATGTTGGATATATTGTGTAAATCATGAATGATATGTCTTTAATGAATTATTCATGGTAGTATTTTCCCCTTCCATCTTTGTGGAATCTAATATCTCGGCCCATTGATTGAAATAAAACATTCTCATTATATTATAAGTCCATGGTGTAGTGATATGTTTATTTCATATAGTAAAAAAAGGCATATCAAACATATAATACGGTGACATGGATGTGCAAATCACTTGATGACATATTGTGATAACAGTATTATATTTCATAATAATCATTCTTACGTGGTTGTTGATATAATTTTCTTTTTCTGGGATTCCTTAACCCATTACTAGATTGCAATATTTGATTATAATAAATCTGAGCAAATGCTAACGAGAAAAATCCTATAGGATCACACACTATGTGTTTCTGTTGATATAGATTTAATTAAGTTTGAGTTGTATTAATGGAATAAATATTAATCTCAAGTCTCTGTTATAATCTTATTCAAGTTATATTGATCAGAAAAATTAAATTAATATTTATTCAGAGACTTATTAAAAAAATATTTATTTAATTTATTTAATATTTTCATTAAAACAGTCACTAGATTGTGAATGAAATATTTATTTATAAATAAATATTTAATTGTTTGTTAAAAAAAATATAATGTAGTATGAATGGAACAATATTGATTCTGGTGATAAATATTAATTTATAATACTGCTATGTATTTTTTTATTAATGTTAATGCACCCCCATAAAATAATAATAATGAAATTATTATTATTTGTAATGTATTTAATTAATGGTAATTAATGATATTGGATATATGGTATGATATAAAACAATATTTTAACTTTTTTCATAACATTATAAATAGACTACTACCTCCATTGTGTATTGTATATAAATATTGAGAATAATCAATTGGTGTGCATAGAAAACTATCACCCAACACCTCCTTATCTATCTTACTCAAGAACGGGAAGTGCAAGAGTTATTTCTTCAAGATTGAAGATCGAGAAATCAAGAAACAAAAACACAATATATTTGATTCAATGCACTATAACCTAGATATCATGTGGTGTTTCTTGATGATCATTGGTTCATGTGTGGATCACCTCTAGATGGATTCTATCCTTAGATCCTCATAGAACAATAAAGATAATTCAAAGGGTATTTTTTGATGATCAACAACCAAAGTAGAATGTTACTAATCCCAGGTATTTATTTTTTCAAATATTAAATAAATTTATTATAAATTTTACAAGCAATATCCATACTCTTATTTTCACACAATTATTAATAATATAAAATGAAATATATCACCCACCACTGAATTGTTCCAGTACACTCAGAACCATCCGAAACAACAACTTCATGGACACAAACACCAAAAAATTTATTATATTGATTCATTAAGAGCTTCATGGAAAAAAATACTTGAGTAAATAGTTTCTATACATATTCATTTTGTTTATATACTCTTCTGGATGAGAATTATTTTCACATTAGTTAAATATATGTTCCTTATCATTTGTCGTGGTTGTAAACAAGATGGACGTGTATCATGCTTAAAACATTCCAATAGTAGTATTCCTTATTTAATTTTGTTACAAATTAAAGTTATTTATTGTATGAACCATGGATTTAGGTAGTGTGGGTGAACAAAATAATATTGTAATGTATCATTCATGATTTAATTTTCATTATTCATCCAAACCAGATAAAGTGATGAGTGTGTTATGATACGAGACATATGAATATTAATTGGGAGATTGACATATATTTTCATTCCAAGATTCACCCCCAATCTTAGTGTATTTATACTATACTGGAAAAAATAAGTGGTATGAGAGTAGAAGGATTGGGGTTCTTCAATTTCCATTTTCATTGAAATAGAGAATCATTTATGGATTCTAATATTTGATGGAAGTAATTTTCAATTATGGAAGAACAAATGAAACACTACTTCTGATCCATAGGATTAGATTTTTACATAGATACTATCCACATAATTTGGTTCAATATTGATTGAATAACTTTTTTAAGAGAGTTAAATTAATTATTTGGATGTAACCACCCATGTAATCAAGGTAGTAGTGGTATCTTTTTCAATCCTAATCTATATTAGGGTGATTTCTTGTAAATCCTCACACATGAAATATAATATATTTCTTAATCTCTAGGAATGATAATAAAATGTATGGGAAGATAAATAGTATGTTACATAGAATATGTATGAGTACATGAGGGTAAATATGAATCAATTAGTTGATGCACAATTTTATTGGGTGAAAAATATTATGGGGGAGATGAATAGTATTGGAGGAAATACTGATGACATCATGACCATGATGTGAATTTTGAGAAGATGAGCTCCTAAATTAAATACAAAAGATTTTATACAAGTGGACAAGGATACAAAGGTTATTAAATTGGATATTCTACTTATATCTCTCATTCCGCTTGTGATAATGAATGATTTTAAAAATGTTGTGGTAAAAAAGAAGTATCCATAACTGTTTCTAAACACAATGAAGAATATTGTAGTTGATGTTGATCTAAAATAAATTGAGGTATTTGATTTTATACCATTATTTTAGTCAAATATAAAATGATAAAAACAAATGTTAATGTGAATATTTCATTCAAATTCATTTGGAGTGTAAAGGTTGGGTACCTCGTTTGAAAGTATAACATGAAATCTAGTATAGTGATGACAGAGATGATGTTCTCATGATGAAAAATTAAAATAATGTGTAATGTAAGAGTATTAATTTGATTAATTTAATCATAATGAATTACTTGATTTGAAAATAGCATAACAACTTGAAAGATTCTTATGTGGAGGAATTATGGATTGCAAAGACATTAAGGAGTGTGTTCAAGAATCAACTGTTGAAAGGACACATGTATATGAAGATAATGATTGTGAGGATGATGAAAAATTTGAGGGGGATCATGAAAACTAAATAGATCTATAATTTTCATAGGTTATTTTATAGGTTTTTACATACTATATAAATAAATCTAATAGTATGTATCATGATTCCAAAATCTATATAAAGATACAAAATTAGGAGAAAGATGAGTTGAAGGATGAAATTATGAAAATGGTTTAGTCTATGATCAAAATTGAATAAATATTCTAAATCATTTATATTTTGACTATAAATGTGAATGATTGATTCTAATACATTAAAGAGTTCAAAGGAGAAATAATTGGTTATTGATAGAAAATAAAAAACAGGGAGAGTCTATTGATTCATAATATGATATAAAAAATTGTTGTACATGGGATACAAAGAATGTAAATGATATGAAAATAATTCTAATTAGATATCTAGAAGATAGACTCCAATAGAATAATACACTTAAGAAATAACAAATTATAGTATTTCTTGATAATAATAATAAATCAGTTTGGATTGGTACTAAACCACAAGCATCCACTCTAAGGAGGAAAACTCACTTGGGTGTCTCTAAAAGTCAAAATACTGAAATATCATAAAATATGACAAGTGTAATAGAAAATAAACTTACGTACACATCATAAATAGTTTTATTGTAGTTTTAATATGAGTAATAATTAAAACATGTGTTGCATAGTTAAGAATAATTTGAGGCAATAATTGAAATGAAGCCAAGTGATAATACATTAATATTCCTTGTATGATTTTGATGAATAATAATTTGAGTGTAGTGTCTATGTACATATTTCTAGGGATTCATCATAAAGGATTTAGAGGGATTTTACAATAGATAACCAATGTTTTATTATATAACAGTTCAATGAACCATCGTGTGGGATAAAAATGAAAAATCAATTTGTGGATTAAACGATTAGTATAGTGTATATCATCTTAAGGAAGACAAATGTCTTAAAAACAATCAGTTTTATTGAGAATTTCGTGGATCTAGATGTAATGGGATGATAACTTATCAACTATATATATATATCTGTGAAATAAATGGATATTTTTGGAGTATATATACATGATAGTGGATGCACTTCAAATATAATGATAAATGAGAATCATTTCAAGAGTATAAATAATTACAATAAGGGTGCCATAAATTTTGGAAATGATAATGGCTTGGATATTATTAGTAATGGGAAATCCAAAATTCGAGAAAGAATATATGAGGTACATCTATTATGTTGTTTTTAAAGACCTTGGTCACAAAAATATCAGTGTATATTTATTGTGAGTCTTAAGGAAATATATATGTTTCACTAAATATTCCTATATCATTAATGGAATATATAATTTAATTGTAACATAATGGAATTACACTAATGGTAATCACAACATTGTTAGATTTTAATAAGATAGGTGTTTTCTAACCACGGAATAAGAAAACATATTTTGGAATAAATGGCCTAGAAATTAAGTTATAAATACATGGATGTACTTATTAATATGTATGGATAAGATTAAATCCCTAGACTATAACCTGATCATACTCACACATGGGATATTTTTCGAAAAAGTAATCATGTTCTAAAGCCACATATGATGAATAAATTGAATCCTATAAGGTTGTTATAGTTTTTTCATGTTTATTTTGAAGGGCCAATATCTCTAATAGATGCAATTAAAAATTGGTACTATACTCTATTTATCGATGATTATAATAGGATATAATAGTAAATGGTTATCACCCACAATTTTGAGGTGTTTAATTTAATTTCATATTATCAAAGAATGATAGATAAAACTACTAGGTATAAAATTACGAAATTCTATATTGATTGCGGTAAATAATTTACCAATATTCATGTATATTACTATATATAGAATAATGGGATGAGGTACCACGTTTAAACTATGTGGAATCTATTGAAAAATAGCTTTTTTGAGAGGATAAGCCATATTTTTAACAATATATCCCATGCGATGCACATTGGGTAAGATCGACCAAAGAGGTTTTGGAAGGAGTCTACCATGATATATGTGTACATTATCAATATGGTTTTTTTGTCTGTGAGAATATAAGTCACCGTACGAGTTGTAGTATGGGATGAAGACAACATGGATATAATTTCTAATCATTAAGAGTATTTTTTTTATTCGATGAAAAGAGAAACAAATTATGTTTGAATATCATTGAGAGAAATTTATTTTTCTTAACTACTCATCCCAAATTAAGGCATAAAATATCATTAAACAATTTTATAATGTTTTTCATAATATAAGATATAATTATGGGGGAAATGAGAAAAAACATCAAGAAGTGAGGGAATTATGGATGGAAATGATGAGTATTTGAGCTAATTAGGGGGATAAAAAGGGAATTATGTAAATTATAAATAAGTAACAGATCATGACCCAGATGAAGTTAGATTAGAATCTACATAGAAATTAAGATACATGGATAAAATAAATGACTAAAATATCATGGATGATTGAACATATCTAATGTAGATACAAATTGTGATGAATCGATAATAAAATCTACTATTATCTAATGTATATCCATTGAACATTAAATAGTGTCCTAAATATGAAAAAAGTATAAAATAAATGTGCGATCTTATTAACCAAATTGATAAGAAATAAAAATGCGAGATTGTTTCCAGGATAGGGGAAAGAATGTTGTTGGGAACCAAAGGGGTTTTCATTATAATATTTATTAATATAGAATGGTTATTAATAACAAATAATAATATGTTCATAAGAGATAATTCCATATTGAATGTATTGTTGAAGATGAAACATCTTCTCTTCTGTATATGTGGTAAAAAAATTATTATTCTTAGGCATAAAGGTGAAAAGGAGGTTGAAGGTTTTCTATATAGATATCAAATAAACATTACTAAATGGAATACACGAATAATAGATGTACATTGAGTAGTTGGATGGTTTACTTATTCATGAAGATGAGAATAATGATTATGGACTAAAGAAGGAACATTACGTCATGAAGCTAGAACAAAGTGTATGGTATCTCAAACATTATCAATATATAAAGAATCTTGTTTTTGAGTGTTATATAATTAATTATTATATATATATATATAATGTGTTAAATGTATTATGGTTCTCATATATTTTGATGAAATAATCATTGTTGGAATTAAAAAGCATAATGAAAACACTTTTCTAATTTATAATGGTGCTTGTTTTAAATGATAATGATGGGGGAATTAGTTTTTTCCATGATTTTATGTAATATAAAAATGGCATGATAAATTTATATATCAATCCATGTATACCATGGTTTTTTAGAAATAATTTTAAATGGACCAAATCAATGTTATAAAAGCATCAGTTTCAACCAGGTTGATGTTTTTAAAGGATAAATATGAAAACGAATTTAATATCACAGTGTATAGGTAAATCATTAAGGGAATGATGTACTTAATAGTAACAAGACCTGATATTGTTTTTGAAATAATTAAAGACACCAGGTACCAAATCAATCCCTAAAATATCCAAATACAAGTGGAAAAGATGATTCTACAACATATATATAAACATGTGCATTTAACAACCCATAATTTTATGTTTAACTGAAATGATTTCACATTATTATATTCCCATGATATTATAGGAATATATTTTTAGTAAATTTGGAATATCATTAAATTAAATATGTAATACATTCATACAATTTCTAAATTTTCCACAAAAATGATTCTTAATATCATAAACCTCTGTCATTAATTTCAAATTTTTATTGTTCATGTAAAATTTCCTTCTTTCAAAGATAAAATTCATAATAGTTCATAATAATTCGTAGGCCCTATGGAAAAAATTTGAAACATTGGAGGAGCACTAGTAATGAATATAAAAATAATGTCAAATAATTATCCCTCTTAAAAACTAGAATCTCTATATGTATATATTACATTTCTCAACATAATCTTCGTACATTGCAACATATGTCACAAAATACCTAATTTTCCCAAAAGACCCATAAATCTTTTGAGGGAATATCTATAACTAGTCTACACCCTTTACATAAATATCCAAGGAATTACACACATATATAAATAATAATATAATACAAAGTCAGTATTCCTTAATAATAAACATTAGTATTCAGAAAACAAGAATATAAAATGTTAATGTTCTCCTCAATCAATAAAATATAACAACATGATCATAATCCATTTAAATAAATGAGGTGTATTTAATAATTTATATTACAACCCCAATGAGGAATAAAATACTTCAAATGATTTTTAATAAATTAAAAATTCCATTATAAAGTCATTAGTAATATTATTCTAATGACAATGAAAAAATCAATATCTTTTGGTGTCTTTTAAGAATTACGATAATAATGGGAAAACGATTTTATCTAAAAATAAATATAAACATTAAATTAATATTTATAATAAATATTTTATATTAATATAAGAAAAAATATGCATTCAATAAATGTTAAAAACATACTTTTTTATACTTTTGTAAAATAATATAACAAACCCATACAAAAAAATTGAAAATATTCCATCATAAAAAGTGGTAAATAAATATAAATTTACATAATAATTAACCTAAACAATATTATAATCCTAAATAATGACATTTTTGAAATATTTTAACAAACATGTACATTAAAAACGCATTTAAAAAATTTAAAAAAACATTCTAATGGAAAACACCTTACCAGTTGGTCACTTATGAATCAAAATATAATTGAAGTAATGAAATTGAGAAGGAATTGTGTAATAATTAAATTTAAATAAATTAATGATGAAATTAATACATATTTAATTATATATTCCAAAAAAGTTAAACATGTGGTTAACATTTTATGAGTCTTATTGAAATGAAATTGAGATGTGAAATTTTTTAGCTCGGGTCTGACTAAAAACATATGTTCTGTAACAACTATAAAATAAACATATAATAATTTTTTACCTTCATATGAACCTTTTTTTAGTTTTACTTTCTTATCATTGTCTTTTTATATCATTTATTATCGTGTATTATATATTTCCAAAATCAATTAAGTTTATGTCCGATGATTTAAGGATGTTCGATTCCTAATCACAAAACAACATCGGTAAGATGGACATGGTAAAAGATGTTATAGTTCCATGATCTAAAAAATATTTATGATGAATTATTTATATTTTTTATAAATTAAATATATTTTATAATCATCCATGAAAGGTGGAAATGAAAAATGTATCACTTCTCATTGTGGAGGTGGTAGTTTGCAGATATGCACGAGCGACATTATCATATTAAAATAGATGGATGGGTAATAAATTAAGTAAAATATTATATTTAAATAATATTAATTAAGTAAAAAGTATCACATATATTCATCAAATCCATCACAATAACCATCCTTGTGTGGCAATTATAAAAACCAAAAGACATCGCTTCATGGTTGTGGTAGTCGACACTTCTGTATGAGCGATGTTTTCATTTACCTTATGATGGAAAAGGAGATGCTAATGATTTGTGACATAAATATAATAACACATAATAATATGTAATATAATTATCTAATCATATCATCATTGTTATAGAATATTTAAAGGTGGTGTATGAAGAAATAAACATGAAAACACTCCATTAATAGTAATACCTTTTCATTATGAACACTCATTTTACATAAACCTCAAGACTTTTAGTTTGGACATTAGAAAATAGTATAATGGTTTGAAGGTATTTCAGAATATATTTGTAGAGGTAAATATTTAGATTTGTTTGAGGAAGAGATCATAGGTGGTGTCCTTTTATTAGTTAGGTGGGTAGAATTCTTGTAAATACATGAAATATTAATATATAATATCTATCTTATAGGATCAAAATTAGGACGTGTAATGTTCAATTACTAGAAGGGGTGAATTTTAGGTTTTAAAAAAATTCAATTTTAACCTTTATAAATTCTATGTTTAACAATGTTAAAGAAGACGAATTCTCATACCCTCTTTAGTTCTTAGTAAATAAACTAACTTTCCTAGTATCTGATAATGTGAGTCTGGTAATACAACTTAAAGAAGATTAATTAAGGAATAATTTGGCCTTAAAGAAAATAAAATAAAATAAATCATATTTTATAAAAGAATAATAATGTCTAATAATGTTACAATTTCAATTTTAACTCAATTCAGAGAAATACATGAACATGCTGTGAAAAAAGTAATATAAGTGTACTGAAATATTTTACTTCAAAGTGATGGTAATCCACCAACTTTAGAAAATTTTCCTTTGTTTTATTTTTCATTAATGTATTAGTTACCCACACAAATGCAAGCCCTCAATACAATGATCGAAATATGCCATGTTATCCCTGTAATCCATCTATATTTAAGGTGATTTGAACCTCTATCTTCATTTAGCTTGGAAGCCCATAATTATATATAGAAAAAATCAGAGTCACACTAGGAAAAAAAATTCTTGAGTAAAATTTATGTAAGTAGAACAAGTTGTTCACAAAATAAACTCCTCAACGATTTCACAGGATGAAAATATGGCAGTGCTCTCCCAATGTTTCAATTATTCTAAAAGTTCATAACAACGATCATTTGGTTATTAATTTGCATGACATTCTATGAGCATCATAGTTTTTGTGGATGGTCCTGAAATCAGCTTCATGTTTAATGAATTTTTTTATAAGTATGTTTTTTGTTTCTACCTTCTGAATAACTAATTCTTGAATCAGTTTTGACCTTGAGTCTATGAGGGTTAATAATGGAACATACTATACAAGAATATTCAGGGATTGAACCAAGAAAAATTCACCTTTTGAAGTAGAGGATTCAGAAACCTAAACATTTCATGGTGAAGTAACTTCAACATCCTCGTCAACTTTATTCATGGATGTACCAGAAACACCCTTCTTTCATTATTCAACATTGTTTTGAGATGCATCTGGAACCAGTTTATTTCCATTAACTTCCTTAGAGTGTGCATTAACAATTTTGTGATCTTTATTGTCTCTATTAGAAACTTTCTCTATTATTTCATCACCACCTTCAACTTCTTTATCATCATATTTTTCAACAAAAATAGCTATTTTTATTCCAATATTTTGTCCAATATTTTTATCTTTATCACATTCATAATCTGATGAATTTTTTTGACTTCATCATGAGAAACATCATCTGTCAAAAAATATTTTTCATCTGAAATTATTTTGGGGGATGAATATTGGGATTTTTTTCTTTGAGATAGTGTTGGATTTAATTTTATTCTGAGACTCTTCAAAATTTTGAAGCTAATATTCACTTTCCTATTACTCATTGATTATTTTTTTATATTTTTATTTTCTTTAGTTTTCAAAGGTGGAACTGAAATAACATCCATTAATTTATTTGATGATGAAGTCTCAATTACCACTGTTGTATGTATATCCTTGGGTTCATTCAAGAATGATTTTGGTACATGAATTTTTTCAGAGGCTTCTTAGATGACACTACATGGATTAATAATAATTTCAACTTCTAAAAAAATCTTCATCTTCTTATTCTCTTTTCCTTCTTTCTCAGTCTCTTCTGTATCATGGATTTCTATAACCCTTTACATAGCTATATATATTCTAAAAATATGATCTCCTTTTTTTCTTTTTCCCTTCTATTCCCTCCACATAGTAAGTAATTCATCTTAGAAGGTTTTATGATTATTATATTTATAAGGAGATGATGTAGGATTAGGGGTGTGTGCGGGTTTATAAGGTTATTCTTTTTGAGGTTCTAATTCTTGAACATTTCACATCTTGGGCTTTGAATCTGAGCTTTCAATAACTTGGTATTATAATTCAATTTGGTATATAAACTCATATGTATTATTAATGAATTGGAATTTCATTCTCCTATCAGTTTCATATATTAACGACATGATTCTAAATATTATAGGCTTTAACTTTCAAGGAATATCGAATGTTTCTAGGAAGATAACAATGAGAATCGACAAGATTGTCAGATTCATTAAAATCAATGATTTGATCATATCATTCATTATGTTGCTTCTTGTAAGGAACATATACTTCATCCTGTTAATCATTCATAGATTAAGTTTGAAACCCATCATTAAGATGCCTAATGTCTTTAGGGGGTCCTTATCACATTTTTTTAAGAGCAGGAGTAATTTCATCCAAAGGGATACTATCATGTGGTTATATAAGAGACTTGAGATCTATTATTTCTTAACCTTAAGAATTCATAATAATTCCATTTTCTTAATCTTATCAAAATATCATACTTTTTTAGGAAACCTATGCAAACAAAAGATTGCCTATCGATCATATGTTATATAAAGAACACATGCTGCTTTTATGTGGTATAATGATTAAGTACTTCCCTAACTCTTGAAATGAAACATATCTTTTCCTCCTTGTTCATAAAAATGAATTGTTTTATAAAATTCAATAATAATATCTTCATAAACCAGATCTTGATTATTTTCCATTACTTCAACTAAACCTTCCCATACATTATGTTTGATTATTTTACTTATTAGAGAATAATACAAGGAGATACAATGATAATGTATTAAACATTCAATAATTATTATCCACTCTTTGGTTTCCTTTTAAGAAGATATTGGAGTTTGGGAATAGATTTTCTGTGGAATTCAGAACATACATGAAGGATCTGAGAATCAAATTAGTGACTTTGAAGGGTGATAGATCTTGGACTCTAATGTTATACAAATCGTTGATTGACAAGAAGGGGATACCATTATATTGGCTACGCAGTCACAGTTCAAATTCCACAGTCAATCCAATAGTTGAGATTATCTAGATCTGATATAATGGTTTAAATTGATGATGAGGAATGATTTATATTTAATTCTTTCTGAGGTTTTATAGAAATAATGATATTTATGGAATGTTGAATTTGATAAAATTTCCAAAAATGAAATTTGTAATACCCACAAACATAATTGTAATTATGGGAATATAGGTAAGAAAACATACATTCTGGAGTTCTCAGAATTATTTTTTAGCATTGATAATGTACATCATAGAAAAAATAGGTTCCAAAATTTATTATTTTATATGAAAAATTTAGGTTCCAAATATTATTTAGGTTCCAAAAAAATTTAGGTTCTGAATACTATTTATAGTTCTGAAAACTTTTAGGTTCCAAACAATAAAAATTATAAAAAAAAATTCAAATGAATGAATATATATACTCCCCCTATTAGAAGAAATATATTTTGGATATGAGATTGTTTCAAAAAAATGTTGATATTAATTATTACCATAAAACTATCATTCCTCACTTTTTTATAGTGTATTCAATTCTCTTAGAAGGTAATGATTTTTTAAAAATATCAGTAAGGGGTTATTTTTGCTAGTGAATTCTAAAATAGTATCTTCTATAAGTGTGTGATCCCTAATAAAGTGATTCCAAATATCTATGTTCTTTTGATGAGAGTGTTGTGTAGTGTATTTCCATTGGGAAATGGAAGTAGTGTTATCACATAGTCTTTCAGTTTTAGTAAAACTGAAGACATATTCTATTTGTGTGTGTTTTATCGACAAAACATGAGAAGAACATCTTCCATTTTCAATGTATTTAACGTAATACATGGAAAGTTCTATAGAATTTATACTTACACAACCACGAAATTAAATAATCTCCTTAGAAATGATCAGTTCCATATTGAATTTTCATATCAATTATACAACCACCAATGTCGTCATCCAATTAAATTTATAAAAAAATATCATTTGAAAAAGAATAAAAAATTCATAAGTCTAATGTTACCTTTAAAAAAAATTATTTTCACATATTTTAAAGGGGATTATTTTGGATTAGATTAATTTCTATCCCTTAAGCATTCTGAAAACACTATGTCTGGATGACTAGTAGTTTTGTATAATAATCTTTCAATCATACCAATAAAAGATGTATGGTCTATTGGGTTTTGATATTCATCATGATTAAAAGTGTTTGAGGTTCTGATTGGAGTACTTATACTTTTAGTCAAGTCATATCTATGCTTTTTTAAGTAGATATTTAATATACTTATATTGGGATAGAAAATTTATTTACGGTTTTTGAGAAATTTGAAATCCAAGAAAAAGGATATCTCACCCATGATATTCATTTCAAAATCAGATTTCATAAGATATGAAATGAAATCATTTAAGGATTGTTGAGTTGATCCTAATATAATTTACTCAACAATGATATGAATAATTAATACATTTTTTTATTCATTATATATAAATAGGATTGGAACATCAATTCCCTTATAATAATTGTGTTGTTATAAAAATCATATACATCAATCATACAAGGCTTTAGGGCTTGTTTAAGAAGATATAAAGCTTTTTTATGTTTAAAAACATGTTCCTGAGGTTTTTGGTCCTCAAATCTAGGGGTTTTTACAACAAAAACATCATATTGAACATATCCCTTAAGGAAATCACACCTCACATCCATTTGAGAATTTATGAAATTTATGAATGTTGTAAAGGCTAATAAAATTCAAATATATTTAAATCTATCTACCGAAGCACAGTTTTCATCATTTTTTATTCCTTTTTGATGATTATAGACTTTAGAAACATAGCTTTAATTACTTCTTACTATGAATCCTTTTTCATCACATTTATTTCATTTAATAAACTTTAATCTTATAATGGATGTTTGTTTTGCACTTTTAACCATGGTCAATATTTTATTCCTTTCGAATTCATTTAGTTAATCTTGCATAGATTTCATCCAAACATCATCACCTAAAGATTTATTAGTACTTTTTGTTTCTAATTGGGAATGGAATTCTATATTCTCTACTTTGTTTATTAAACAACTTCTAGTTCATACATTTTGATGTACGTCACCAATGATATTATCACAAGGATAATTTTTATGAAACAAGTAACACTGGTATTCAATAAAGTGTTCATCAACTTAGGTATAAAATCATTAGGAGGAAATATTTTATAAACATTTTATTGTGTATTCTCCAATTTTTAAGATTTATCCATCAATGGTTGATAATCAGTTTTTGAAAATGTATCCTAAGATGAGGGTAGGGGTTTTTTTTTAAAAAAATATTAGTTTTATCAAATTTAACATATACTGTTTCATCAATCGTACAAGAATTTTTGTTAAAAACTCTATAGGACTTAGAAATTATGGAATAGCCTATGACAATTCCTTCACCGGATTTGCGTGAAATTTTTTGTAAGTTACATTTAGTATTCAATATGAATACTTTTCATCCAAATACTCTCAAATACAAAGTTATAAGTTTTCAACTAGTCCATAAATCATAAGGTTATTTACTATGAAATTCCCTGATTAAAACACCATTAATAGTATATAAAGAAGTAATTACATATTCATCCCAATGTTTTTATCAATTGAGTATTCACTCAACATCGTTCTTGTACTTTCATGAATAATTCGGGTTCTTCTTTTGAAATAATCATTTTTTTGATATGTTTTAGGGGATAAGAAGTTATGAGTAATTCCTTTGATACTGGAAAAAGTTTTAAAATCATAATTTTCAAATTCTCTGCCAGGATCCTACAATTTGTTATTAATGTAATGTTTTTCTTATTTTTAAATTTGGATGATAATTATATAAAATAAGAAAAGGAATTGGATGTATTTTTTAGGAAATAGACCCATGTAAATCTAGTATAATCCTCAACTAGAACAGATACATAGTATTGGCCTCCATTAATTTCAGTTTTGGTTGGACCAAAAAGATCCACGTGCACTAGAAGTAATGCATCAGATGTTGAGACTTCACTTGATGATTTAAAGCTAGAATTATGTTTCATTCCATATTGGCACGGATCAAAAACTATTGAAGATTCAAATTTATGATCTAGTAGATCCTTAAAAAGAATTTTACTTGATAGTTTTCAGAGGTTTTTACGGTTACAATGTCCTAGTCATAAATTCCATAACCAATATTAATCATCCATTTTACTATGTAATGGTAAATATTGGATCATAAGGACTTCTTAGTTATTTGTATAAAAATTCTCATTCTCATGGACTCATATAATGAGCTCATTATTGGAATTGTGTACTAATCATTTATCATTCCAAAAAAAGACAAGGTAACCTTCATCTCATAATTTAATTATGTATAGAAGGTTGTTCTTAATACATTTAACAAATAATCATATGAAATTAAGTATTTTCTAAGAAGAAAATGATACATAAACTGACAATTTATCATTGAGCATTGCCTATGAATGTTTCTTTTCCACCATTCAGCTTCAAAATATTTTCAATGAAATTATTGCTACATGTCATGTTTTGGGAACACCCACTATCCATATACCATGTATTTTTCAAGTACTTCCTTTATTTTCTAAAAAATAAAATAATTAATCATTAATAATCCAAACTTTTATTGATAAAGAATTGTTAGAAAGTAGAATTTTAGGTATCCTCATTTGATTAGAAAATTATTATTTATTAAATCCTAAGTATTGGATTTTGTTTAAAGAATGGTTTCTCTCCTAATTTTCATCAAATTGTCGCTCAGTGAAAAAAGGTTAACTTTTAGGTGAAAAATAATTACTACTAAGATATGGTTTTGAGTGAGAATAACCAAACCTGGAACTATTCCATAGTTGATGAAGTTGTGAATACATTTTATCAAATTCATTCCATCTGAATGTAAAATTTGACTTTATTTATGTAAAATATTCCATAATTTATTCTAAAGTCTAAATTATTAACTTTATTGTCATTAGTGTTAGGATTTGAGTTAGTATCTTAAATATTTTTTCTTCGAGGTAATAATTTCTAGAACATCAGAATGTTTAACCTTCTCAGAATGAACTTCCTCAAGGTTTTTTTTATATAAGAAAAATTCAACATATTTTTAATCATGATATTTAGAAAGATAAAATACATATTTTATTAAAATATTAATTCTAGCATTTTCCTTGTGAAATATCTTACTTATATTATTTTTTTCATTTTCACAAAACCTAGAAATCATTGATAATTCTTATAAATAAATAAAAATAATAATCTTATTCTAAAGAAAATTATTCATCCATACATTGATAATACTTTTCATCATAGAAATTAACATTAAAAGAGATATTGGATAATGATTATGTTGTGTATACCTTATCCATGATACATTAGTTTTATATAGGTACACTAGAAATTAGAATAATATTCTTTTGACAAGAAGATTAAATATATGATGATTCATCATATGAGTCTCCACCACTTTCACTCCAAGAATCATTAGCCATTATGATATTATTTACTTTAGGCTTGTAATATTTTTTTTCTGATTCCTTTTAGAATGTCTACCATTCCATTCCATTTTTTTATGCTTAGGACGATCATGTTTTATATTTCCTTATTTCTTGCATTCATAACATATGACTTCAGGAACATTATAATCATTTATGTCCTTCTTTTATATCTGTACAGAAATTCATTCATTCCCAAAATAATATTCATCCTTTGATAAATATATCCTTACTCATTCTCTGACTATTCAGATACACTTGAGTCTGATTGAAAAACTACATTATTAGACTAACTTATCTATGAAAAATTCTATAGAGTCTTACCATTAATCTAAATTAAATTATTTATAATAAAAACTAACACATTATTCTTCTTAACATTAGAATCATCTCCATTTAATCTATTCTCATGTTGCAAGAGAGTCCCAAATAACTCACCAAGAGTAACTATTGTATCATTCCTATAATCATCAACTAATTTTTTTATTCCCACTCATTAGGAATGATATTAATAATCCTATCATCCATAATTACATCATCTAAGCCTTTTTCACCCATTGATTGTAAATTATTAACAACATTCATTAATCATTGTTGAACATTACATATTGGTTCACCATAGGGAAATACAAATCCATGGTGGTCAGCTCTTAACATAGATATTACTATTTAAATAACCATGGATGTGTCAAAATATGTAACGTCTAGTTTATTCTATAAGTTCTTAGCAGCTTTACATGATTAAATATGGTTATTATGATCTTAGTCATAGAAAAAAATACTATTTTTTGTAAATTAAAGTTAAGCTGATACAATTTTTTATCTAGATTTGTAAATGTTATGACTTCCTTATTAGGAATCTTGTATCCTCTACTAATCATACTGAATTTATCAACTCCATTATTCATTAAAATAGTTTCCATTCTATCTCTCTAGTATTCATAGTCATTCTCATCAAATATTGGAGGTTTGGTAGGATTTAGGTTGTCTACTAATCCAACATTAATTCCTATTATTATTAAGATAAATAATTTTCCACAAAATAGATTAGAAAGAGTTTTCTATAAAAAAAATATTATAAATAATGTTCTAATAAATCAATGAATAAATAAATTTATGTAAGAAAAGTTGAGAAAGAAAACTTATATGCGTGTATAAGTGTTTTAGAGACATAATCTGATACCAATTGTATGATCAAAATTAAGATATTGATTTCTCAATTAAAAGACGGAGGTAAATTATAGGATTTAAAAACTCTGGTTTTTAACCATTAAAAAATCAATGTTCAATAAAGATAAACAAGATGAGTTCACAAAACCTCTTTAGTTATTAATAAACTAACTAACCTGATTAGGAAATGATAATCTGGATTTGATAAAAAATATTAATAAAAGTATTTTATGGAAATATTCTACCTTAAATAATATATAATATTACATATCATAGATTGTACAAGAATAATACTGTGTAGAAAAATTACACATTCAATTTGTAACTAAATGAAATAGAATAAAATAAATTGTAGTTAAATTTGTAATACAAGTGTAATGAAATATTTAAAACAAAAATAAAGGTTATCCAAAATGCATTAATAATTTTCACTTGATTTATACATTCAAGAATTATTGTCTTATACAAACAAGTGTATGCCCTCGATAAGAAGATCACAATTATTCATTTTATCCCCACACGCCCTCGATCTGTAAGGTGATCGGGACATATGTTTTTCTTTTATCATGGAATCCATATAATTTATGAAGAAAAAATAAGAATAACAATTGAAAGAGAAAACCATGTTAATGATTTAACTAAGTTAAACAAGATGTTCCCAACATAATGTATTTAAGGCAATCACATGAAGAAGATCAGGTAGAGCTATTGTAGAGGTTAAATTCTCCCAAAAGATTATAGAATCGATCAAGTTAAAATGATTAGGTATTTATAGGAGAAGTATCCATTTGTCACATTCTCCTCTAATGCTCATATTACCCTAAAATTTCAGAGTGACCTGTATAGGTGGAACTCATGAAATGGTCATATTATATAAAAATTAGATGAAATCATTTTATATATTAAGATTATAGAAACAATACAACAACATCGTTTTTATAACACAATATGGGAAGCATTAGCATACATTTTATCTACTAAAATGGAACGTTACATTATGGGAACATAGTAACTGTAATAAAAAAAATTATTCAGATTATTAAAATATTAAAAGTATGTTTATAAATTATTACGACAACAAAGTCTATTTTCATTGGAAATGAAATTATTATTTCAAATAAAATCACATTAAGAATTTGTAACACCCCGAGATTTTACGAAAAATAATCTTTTAATTTCATTGCTGTATTGTGTTGTAAGATACAAAAAGATTGCCTTGCGCTATACGCAACACCGTATGAGCTTGCAGTATACATAACACTATTCTTGGATCATGTTACACACAATTTTTATAGTAGTTATTCTACAAAAAATTTAGTGTATATATATATACACATTAAATGTATAAATGAAATATGGTTGTATTCTATTATACGAAACAACGGAGGAGTCTTGAACAACACACAACCCTGACTTGGCTTGCATTACATGAAATCACGACCTTCCTCAATAGCGTGTGTTGTACGCAATACCTGGTTTCACTAAAAAACGATATATTGTTATAATATTATTATATAATAGCCTTTATGAATAGTATTAACTAAAATTTGAATTTTATAAAATTATTATTCGTCTTACACATTTTCTATAATATGGTATGAGAACAAAATAAATTTTTTGTGTGAAATATGTATTTTAAAAAAATTGCAGTCTTCTCGCCTTTTGATGACACACCCACCTTAAATCTTGTTTTTGACATGTTTATAAGTTAAATTTGACAAAATAAAATTTTTCTTTGGAATCTTGATTTAAAAATTTACATTGGATAAATTTTTTATATTATTCTGATAACTTTCATATTCTAATGAATAGTAAAAACACGCTATATTTTAATGAAAAACAACTTTTTTCATCGCAATAATTTTTATGGATAGATTATCATTTTAATTCGTTATAAAGTGTAATTAGAATATATTTTTACCATTTAATCCAATTTTGTTCATTGAAATTAATTTCACTTTGAAATTGGATATAAACAAGTATCAATCTTTTGATTGTTTTTGTTTCTTAAAAACACAATATTTTTTGACAATGGGAATTAAATTTAAAATTAATTAATTCCACTTATATGTTATGAATTTGAAAAAATAGACATCAATTTTGAATTCTAAATATCAAATAATGATTAGGCTGTATTTTTGATATTTTTCTGAAAAACATCAATTTTCGATGAATAGTGAAACCACTTAGTGTTAGTTAAAAAACATACATTTTTTAATTTAAATTAAATTTTACCACTTCTGTGAATTGAATTTCAAAAATCCTAGAGACACGGTTAATATCAAGGAATAAAATGTAGTTCAATGAGATGAAATTAATTTTTTGTGAATAGTAACTTTTTACTTTTATTTACAATGGTTAAAAGTAACGAGGATAATTAAGGGTAAAAATGATATTATTATTACCCTAACACATGTAATAATTCTATTGGATAAGTGTAATCCGACCAAAAACAACATTAGGAATAAAATAGGACAAATTAGGCCCACTTGGATTAGATTAGGACATTTAATATTAATTTATTTAAAGAAGGGTTAAAATAGTTAAAATCAATGTTTAATAAGTAAATAATTTTTAATATAGGGTTATACATAAGATAAATTCGACTAAAAATATTTATTAGAAAGATAAAAATATTTCCTACATAATTATATTTTATTTATAATTTTTAGACATTAAATAATTTAATTTATTTATGACAAAAAGATGATGCAATAATTATCTTATTAATGAAATATTGACATAATTGATGTTATAAATACCCAAATAAATGTAATATGAGACATTATATGAATTACACTAATTTTATAGGTTAATATGACATGTTATTATTGATTTAATTACTTTTTTAGAACTAATAATTCTGTTATAATTTTCACAAAAATAAATTACCAAATAGTGTCAAAATTGACATAAAAAAGTTTTTTAAAACAATATTATATTATTAATTGTTATTTTATTACTAAAAATACATGGATCTTCCAAATGACTTATATAATGTTATATATATTAATAATAAACAATTTGGGGTTCCTTCGGCTTATTATTGTATGTTTATTAACCTTATAGTGTAAGAAAACAAGAAGACAGAGTAAAAGTATAATTATTTAACTTAAGATTAAATCTAAATGATAAGGTTAAAATAGAAACTTAAACATGTCTAAATTCTATTTGATGAGAGGAGTTCGACCCATCCCCACAATAACTTTGAAATAAATCAATTTTGAGCTATTAAAACCCAAATATGGATTTATAATAAAATAATATTTTTAGTTTTTTCAAAGGTGCCCCTCTCCTCCCTTATAAAAGGGCACCTCCTCCCTCTCTTCCTCACACTACATTGAACCTTCATGCTCGGCCAAACCCTGCCAAATTCTCTTCTCCACATCCCTAGAAACATCCTATAGGTCCTGGTATTCTTCAAAGACCAATTTTAGTGCCCTAAGAGGAGGTCTCAAAGACTCTCTTCAAAGAAGAGGTAATGCCCATTACTGATTCTTTCAACTATATTTCTTCTTCCACTTCTCCTTATTTAGTTGTTTCATTATGAAGTAATATAATCAGTATCACTAATATACTTATATGTTATTTTAATTATGAAACAACCATATTTCACCATCTATCCATCCTACGGAAAATGAAATCACCGCGTGTGCGTGCGTACGGAATACCGTCTCCACGCCATGGGGAAATCTGTTTTTCCACCACCACCTTACATGAATGGGTAGAATGGTGTAAATAAATAACTATATATGGTTATTCTAAAGTTATAATGATTCTGAAATATTATACATACATTTTAATACAATTCCACAATCATGAGAATGATATCATCGCTCGTGCGTACGTACAGACTACCGTCTCCACAAATGCGATGAGATTCATTTTCCAAGATTAACCACTAAAAAATGATTATAAAGTATATATAATGAATAATAATTAAATAGATGACATAATAATGCTAATGGATTTATGTATATACATATTTATGTCATCTATTTAATTTCATTCAATTCAATAAGGAAACGAAAACATCGTTCATGCGTACGTACGTCCTACCGTCTCCATGAACGATGCATTTCCTTCCTTTTTATAGATCTATAATATATATGTATATGATGAATATATATTATATATAAATCATGTTTTACAGTCTGGAATAAATTAAATAAGGATATAATTAATAATATCATGAACGACAAGTCGAAACACAAACGATAAATGAAATGATTTTACCCAAAATGCTGCTTTAAAATAGAATTTACAAAAGAACGGGTAATATAAATTTATAACTGAAACATAAGAGGTATTATAACAACGAATATGATTATGTAATAAGTCAATTACATTATTTAAATCATTATACAGGAGGTTCAGATCCATACAAAGCATATCTGACCTAAGGTAAGGGATAATTTTTCAAATCTCATTTTTATCTGAGATTTCGTATACGTAAGTATTTACTGGGGTTATATTTATCATCCATTTCCATGTTTTCTAAAAATGGTTTCATGTATTAATAATTTCCTTTTTACCCATTTTTTACTTTTACTACATGGTATGTATAGAATCTTTCTTTTATAAGGTACTTTTTGACATTTCTGGCAAATGTACGAGAAGAATTTTTTTAACGTATACAACATGAAAAGATTTTTACTGTTTTATAAAGCCTTATATTCATGAATCTTCCTCCAAATGATTTCATGACTATTTTAAACAAAATCCTATTCTTTTAAAATTTCATGGGATTTTGTGAAAAGAAAATGATTTTGAAGAAGAAAGGATATTTTCATAAAGAATTCATTTCAAGTGTTTTATCAAAACCATTTTTCATCTATGATAACATTATTTTATATGTGTATGTTTCAAGTATAATGTCTCTATGATTTACATGGTTTCACTTTTATTATTATTAAGTGATATTCATTTCTTTTATATCGATTATGTGATGATGGGATGATGTTTATGAAACCCATTTTATTTATTGGGATTTTATGAATGATGTATGTTTAATTTGTGGCACAAGTAAGAATGATTTCATTATGAGATAGGTGGGACCTATATCCCCCTCAAATGAACTGGCTAAAGATTTATATCTCGTGACATAAACATGGCTGGAATGGTAAGTTAATACAGTTCAGTATTACAGGACAAGAACGAGGAGTGATCTCGATTCAGAAAAGGACATTGTCCACTAAGATGGCCTTGGCAGCAATGGCTTGGCTCCTATGGAATTCATTACATGTGCCTAATGGATGACATAATTACATGTTTTATTCCCATGCTATTTTATCATGGTTTATGTTCCATTATGATCTATGCCTTACGTACATCCATGATTTATGTCGTTGCTCAAGATTTTGATGTTTAAACATAATGTTCATGTTTTAATGTTAAAATGTATATGGTATGTTTTATTTTATCCATGCTTACCCTTACTAAGCATTTGAGCTCACCCTTTTTATGTTTTATTTTCCCCCAAGATTAAAAGAGAGGTTTTAGGTAAAGAAACAAAAAGTGGAAGATCTTTATGGGAGATGTTGAATATCTTTCACCACGATTAGAAGATTATATTCCATGTTTCCAAAGAGATTAAACTATTACGGTTCTTGTGTGTATGTTTTTTATGTATTAATTATTCCGCAAAAGTAATGTAATTTCCATGTATTTCAAGCTTTGGGTCTCTACAGTTGGTATCAGAGGAATGGTTTAGTCAACCTTTGGAAACTAGGATGCGAAAACTATAGTGAGATCCATAGAGATATTTCTAAGGAATGTCTAGGGATTTTCCTAAGGTTAAGTATAAGTATAGGTTATAGTCCTAGAATTACGGTAACGATATTAGAATTAAACCTAAGATGTTAGATGTCATAGGTACTCCCCCATAATTATGTCATTTTCCTTGTATGATTTTTTCCTCTCACAGAATTCTTTTTGTGTTTTAGTCAATGGAGGGAACCAGAATGAATTCGGTTAACATTGAATCCAATGGACAAATTGGTGACTATGATCAACATAATTGCGCAATGCCTAGAGAGAATGATATTGTGAGTGTGATGAATCAGTCATCGCGATATATGATTAACAAGGTGAAATTTAGTGGTATGCCTAATTCATCAAATAAGAGGAAGATAGACTTTTATGCATGTTATCATGATGAGGAGCATAAAGAAAGAAGATTGAGATTTCTAAAGAAGGGAAGAGGAACCTTGTGGAATACCTCAAATGGAGGGACAGATGTTATCTATGTGGGGAAAATGGTCATAGAGTGACAGACTGTTATGGAGTTCATTGACTTATTTGTTGGGAACATGGGCATTACCCAACTCAATGCCCTGACCTAAAAAGTTTCTTCTAAAGCAAGGAAGGACTTATTCCATGATAATCATTGAAGAGGATGGATTGAAATGTTTATGTATTGGAATTCAAAAATAATGTTGTTGAGGTACTTTTATGGTGTATTAGAATATTTTTGTATTAGTCTAGTGTGGTTTTCAATAATTTTATGGTACCGGTAACCATGAAAAGTGATTCAAATATTTTGGAAAGAAGATGATATGCGCATAATGAAGGGATAATGAGAAAATGAAATTTTTGATAGTATTCATGAGCTCATGATTGATATAAGAACCCAGTGATATCATGGTTTGAGTATATAGAATTTTGAGGATTTTGGTATGTGGAAAGTGTTAACTTTTAACTGCATTCATCTTTTCACTAAGGTTCAATGGGTATTCATTTTTTTCAATTGAATACATGAATAAGGCCTTAGAATGTTTGGAATGGTACCAACAAGACATATCTTATGATATATGGTGATCAATGATGGTATTAACATGCTTGTTATATGAAATATCTGGTAATTGTTTTCACTATAATATGAGAGTGGACTGCAGTATTATGGATAAGCCTAAAGATTGGAATGGATTATGTTGGACAGAAGTTAGTTTTAAAGACCCGGAAATTTCAAGGGAAATTTTTTCTTAATTTTCTTTGTAATTTTACAAGAACGCAGTTTCTGACGGTACCTGAATCCAAGGCCCGGTGTGCCCGAAATCATTTTTCGAAGTTTGGCTCGGGTACGTTCACTGAACGAACGAGTGAGAATTCCTATCTTTTGAACTGGTGCTCGGAATTGAATTCGGAGGGCACCGATGGAACCGTAGCGACGGTATTTGATTAGGAATGCCACATCCGAAGTTGCATTTACACGCAGTAAGTTGTTGTAATTTGTCGAAATTGAAATAAAAATTAAACTACAATTTTTATTTTAACTAATTGGATTAGGCTTTGGGTGGAAGATGGGTTACTACCCAACTTCCCAAGGGAGGTTATGAAGGTGGTGGGGCCTACACCAACCCTACCCCTTCACCTTCCCTAACCTTCCATAACTCTTCACATTCATTAACCCCCCTCAACTCACATTTAATATTTGAAAACTTAAGTTTAATAACTTAAGTTATTAATTAAGTGAGTTAGGTGTGGTTATTTGAATGTTAAAATCTTGAAATTCAAATATTTGTTATGTTAATAAAATAAAAGGTAAGCTTATTTTATTTTGGGGTAGGAACCTTTGTTGCTTGAAAGGTTTGGGGAGAAAAGCTATGGAAAGCTAGAGTTCTTCATCTTTTTCGTCGAAGAACACGAAGAACGTGAAGAACGCATCGAACTCCGTCGAAGAACACAGAGTCCTCGGAGACCGACTACGCGACGCCTTTTACCGCGACGGTTCTTCCGTGACATCTTCTTCTGAGACGTCTCTTTCCGCGACGAATCCTCGTTCGACGAACCTCTGTTCAAGTTCGCATGAGGTAGGGGGATTACATGTTTTCTATACGTGATTCTATTCCGTCTTTTATCCGCGTCTTTTTGGACAACATGATATCAGTTAACGGGAGGAGGCCGGACCGCACAAACACGGCCGTCCCCCTCCCTTATTGTATTCCTTGTTATTACAGATCGAAAGAAAGTAACGCGGTGCCGTCGCACTGCGTTGGATTGAGCGGCAAGAAATGTGTGACGTCATCACGCTGCGCATTTAAATTTTTGAACAAATTCTGTGGTGCCGTCGCGCCTTGCCGAAGAACCGTAAAAGAACCGCGGCCAGAGTTGCGCGGCGGTGAAGGGGCGCGGCGCCAACGCGTCGCACCGGAAAACCAAAAAGACAGTACATTTTGTTAATTGACGTGCGGAATGACGGGTGACGACAAATAGGGCCGCAATGTATTTTTGAATCTTGCGCATTAAAGTTCGAGACCCGAGATGAACACCGGCTCAGACGGTTTTGAAAACGGACCAACGGAGCAAATATGGAGGCCCACGGAAACACCCGGAGGCGCGGGTCGCCGGCGACCGGGGGCGGAGGCTGGAGCTGTCCGGACTCCAGGAGGCGGAGGCGCCCGAGCTTGCCGCCGGAAGATTGGCGGCAGCAGATCCGTCGCCAGCCTCAATCAACGGCGAGGGCGGGCCGCGCACACCCCTGATCCACGGCTTCCGCTCGGCCGTGCTGGCCGAGCCGGACCGAGCCGGCCGGGCCGGGCCCAGCCGGGTCAGACCCGAGTCGGGTCGACCCGGTTTGGGCTGACCCAGGGGGGTCGGGTCGGGTCGGTCCGGGCCCAAACCCCCCGTTTTCAGACCCTCTTTGGTCTTTTGTCCATATCTTGGGCTACATAACTCCGATCGATGCACTGTCAGTTGCATAGAGATCCTTGAAACGAGACAGCCGTTTCGGTATATTATACTAAAGGTTTTGGAATACTTTGGGTTCGGCCGGGTGGGTTCGGATACTGAACCAACCGGCCCTCGGAGCGGAAACACTCATATCTTGGGCTCCGGATGTCTGATTGACGTGTCGTCCACTTTGATGGATTCCTCTAGGTGAGACAGATCTTTTGGCTTACTGCAATCGAGATTTGGATTCCAGCAGAGTGTTTTTGGGTTTGATCTCTCATGAAACCAACCGGGCCCCTGAAACAAAAAATCCAATAACACACAAACCAGACGTCTGATTGACGCGCCGTCTGTTTCGTTGAATTCCTCTTGATGAGAGGGAACTTTTGGAATACTTCTCCCAAGATTTGGATGCAGTTGGATAGTGGCCGGGTTGGATTGTACCCGAAATCCAACTAGGCCCCTGGAACGAAAAAGCTGATATCTTTCAGACTGGATGTCTGTTTGACGAACCATTAGCGGTGTTGGTGATCACATTGAGAAATGGTCCCTATGAGTATACCCTATGAGAGTTCCTAGTACAGTTGAAATATGACCAGGTTGGTTCGCTCACGAAACCAACCGGGCCCCTGGGACGAAAAGTCTAATAACTCACAGACCGGACGTCCGATTGACGGGTCGTCTATTGCGTTGAGACCCCTATGATGAGGCGGTCCTTGACATACTTCTTCGTGGAACTTTTAGATACTTGGAGTATCGACCTGTAGCTCGTGGAGTGGACCCTCCCAGAGGCGAGCGTGCAGAGTACAGAGACCGCGTAGCCGACTGAGACCTGGCGGCTGCTTGACCGACTCGACTTGGAGTGAGTCGACTAGCCCAGTGGACAGAGCACTACTTTTTGAGGTGCAGACCCATGGCGGATGGAGCACTACATGTGTGACAGTGCAGACCCTCGATACTCATCCAGAGAGTACCTCAACAGGCTACTAGGGGGTGTTCACTACTGTGTTTGGGTGACATACCTCGGCGGGAAGCACTACTGTGTTTGGGTGGCTGACCCACAGTACTCGATAGGAGGAGTACCTCAGCAGTCTTAGGATAGTGTGCAGTACCTCGGAGTGGTGACAGGACCACTGTACACTCCAGAGACGGAGTTCTTCAGTACTTACGGTTTCGATAATGAAAATCCTGGTTTGAGCTGAGACTTTTGACCTTTTTGTTTACCTCATGTTTGAGATGGGTCACTTGATAACTTAGGTATATGTATGGTCATATACTTGGGTAGTGGTTATCCGTTGATTTCATGATCTTGGTGTTTTCCTCATGATTGAGATGGGTTACTTGATGACTTAGGTATATGCATGGGCATATACCTAAGTAGAGGTTATCTGTTGAGATCTTCTTTGTGGTTATCCATGTTAGATTTAGTGAGACCTTGAGGGTCTCGGGGTCCCTACTGAGTATCGTTATACTCACCCCTGCATGGGCGATGCCCGCACCTCGTTGTGTTGGTTGTAGACGACGGGTAGAGCTGACGGAGGCTGAGTGTTCGAGGACTAGACGGTACCCAAGTGTGGACCACACGATGAGTCAGTACCCGGAGGTGGACCACACGATGAGTTAGTATCCAGAGGTGGACTTCACGGCAAGATGACACTCGGAGGAGGTTGACGGGCGAGGGCGTTGTGGAGGCTGACTGTACCTACCCTTCAGGTAGGATCCGTGGTGGACGATCCAGGAGCTACGCTATCTGTACCTACCTTTCAGGTAGGATCCGAGGACTACGACCCATGAGCTGCTTCCTTCCTTCCAGCTGTTGTCTTTTTATGTTGTACTTTTGTTCAGTTGTAGCTGTACTTTCAGTTGGGTTTGTATTCTGGCCCATTTACTTTTCATCACATCCTTTTGTACTTAGTGTTTTTCTTCCACTTGTACTCTGTGGTGTTTTGTTTACTTTTATAAAGGAAATTCCTTCCCAGTTATCTGGATTTACGCCTTTGGTTCTAGTTTCCAACCCCTGACCTATGGAAGGGGGGCTTGGGGTAGTCACGACACGAGCCCTGAGGACGGGTCGTGACAAATTGGTATCAGAGGAGTTGGTTCTACCGCAAAACTTATAACTTTGATTTTTTTTCTTTCTGTGAAGAAATAGTGTTAAGGGTACCGAGTGTGGTCTTCAGTTCAGGGAGTCCAGTGTTGGTGCGGGCGGCTGACATATCCATACACCAGGACCCTACCAACTGATTTCCGACTTTGGGCACAAAAACACTGATTGCATGTGTGTTTTCAAAGGAATTCCCTTAAAATAGCTCAAACAAGGTCAACTCACCAGGTATAATCGTTTGACCGTGTCACGTTGTTTCTTTCAGGATGCCTTTTCACGGACGACCAGTGAGTGCCCGAGGGATGAGCGTACTGACAGCCTGCCGAGCGACAAGGCTTCGGTACATGGCCCTCTAGTAGTTGAGGCACCAGCGGAGGCACCAGCGGTACTACCATACGTTGGGCCACTGATGCCACCAGCCCCAGCAGTAGGCGATGCACGCCACTTGAGTGCACTGCACGAGTTCCAGCACTAGATGCCACCTAGGATCTGGGGACAGACGGACCCGCAGGTGGCGGAGGTTTGGCTGGAGGCTGTGGTGAGAGTCTTCAGGCTAGTGGGGACGCCTACAGAATTCATGGTGATCTTTGCTGCTAGCCTTCTTCAGGCAGCAGCAGGCAGGTGGGGGAGCCACTTGTTCCAGTTTTGCGACGGGATGACCATCGCATGGGAAGACTTTGAGACCTTCTTCAGGGTGGAGTTTGAGCCAGTAGCTCTACACCCCGAGCGTGTTCAGGAGATGCTGCCTTTTCCGCGTGTTTTTCGATCAGTACCCGAGTCATTTGTGGGCAGTAGAGAGATGATGCAGAGGTCCAGGAGGACCAAACCAGCAGTTGGGCGATCTCGGGTTTTAGGATCGGTGGTGCGGGGCACCCGGGGTGGGGACAGAGCTAGGCGTGCCAGAAGCAGACAGTGTTACTCATGCGGCGGAAAGGGTCACCTGGCACGTGACTGTCTGACTCCTCGTACAGTTGATCCGCAGGCTTTGGAGGAGCCACTGAGGCAGAAGCAGCGGCAGGTGCTTGAGAAACAGCCGAGTAGTGGACAAGGCAGTAGAGCTTCAGGAGCAGGTAGACAGGAGCCGAACTAGTGGATGCGTCCCTTGTACTTCTAGTTCCATGTTGCTGTTGTATTCGTGTCTTTGTACTATGAGATGCAATAATAAAAAGACACTTATCTTTGTGATTTTTGCTTTCCTATCCTTTTTGTTTGGTTGATACTAAGTGGTCCTGGTTAAGACTGTTGACATGACCCTCACATTCGAGATTCCTACTGGAGGTGACCTAGTAACCTCACACTGATGCTGATAGTGTGACTCGACCCTTGGAGGTGAGAGTGACAGTTGGATCTCTTGGTAGTTACGTCGAGGCCTTACAAAGTCATCCATGGTATGAATGCATCATTCATGTCAGTATTGACTGTATTAGGCAATGGGTGTGGTTCATCCAGGGGTTGAGACCGAGTTTCTCTTTTCGGAAAAAGAGAAATTTTAGTAGCTCCTTTAGATCATCCAGGAGCGGATGAAGACTACACAGTGTAGTAAGGAACAGGAAACCGACTCCATTCTTAGAGACTCGAGCGTGTTAAATGTTTAAAGAAGAGGAATCTTTAAAGAGAGATGAGTCTGCAGAGCAGCAGACGTGGAGGAAGAGCTAGGAGAGATGCATGAGGTGGTTTACATCTTAACATGCTACAACCACCCGCCTTAGTTATCCCCACTATGATGAGGGAGCTGGAGGGAGGAGGAAGAGTGCGGCTGCATGCGGTCAAGGAGTGTAACCCAATGGCTCTAAAAAAATGATTCAAGTGACAGTCTGTGTCCACTACTAGCTGTTGTTGTAACAGACGTTGATATGAACCATTCCTTGCTTTCGCAAATCTTGTTCCAGACCTAGAGTTTCTGGAATCCGTGGACTTGACCCTCGCGTCTGGAGATACCTTGGGTGGAGACTCGATAATTGCACTTATGCTGAAGGTGTGGTAAGACCCTCATGGAGAGAGTTTCGTTTGGAATCTCTAGGTGGCAGCGTCGAGGCCTTATGACGTTAGTTTGAGTATGGAATGGGCTATAACTGTTCATACTTAAATTGATGGTTTTAGGAAAAAGTTTGGATGGGTTTTCCTTGGTCGGAAAAAAGGACACCCCAGGCATCACAAGATAAACTCCTTCACAAGAGGGTGCGACCGATCACTCTTGAGTTGGTCAACCTTACCCTCGTGGAAACAATCGTTTCTAGTTCTAGTTCTAACAAGAATTGGAGACCTCTAGAGTTCGAGGATGACAATCACATCCTTATATGGGTCTCACCTTGATGAGGTTTACGAAGATGTGGCCAGGGCGGCATGTAATCTCCGAGGTTCAATGGAACTTTCTAGGTCCTCAGCTGGGTAGGCGAGGTGGTTTACCACTTGACCCATCCACCTCAGTTGCACCAGGTGCACGATGTTTTCCAGGTATCTCAACTGAGGAGATACACGCTTGACCCTTCGCATATCATCGACCATGAGGAGAAGGACGATGGCGATGGGGTTACTTCCACAGATTTTCCTGTAGGGATCGAGAATTGACAGGGGCGGATCCTATGAGGACGGTCAATTCCTCGGGTGTGCTTTCTTTGTTAGTACGGAATCTCCAGGTAAGCACATGGGAGCGGAAGGCTCAGGTGCGTGCTCAATACCACTTTTGTGACCCTAGTTTGTGTTGGATCTTTAAGGGGACGTAAAGCCCTGAGGTGGGAGTAATGTAACATCCTTGAAATTTCAAGGAAACTTTTTTCTTACTTTTCTTTGAAATTTTACAAGAACGCAGTTTCTGACGGCGCCTGAATTCGAGGACCGGTGTGCCCGGAATCATTTTCCGAAGTTTGGCTCGGGTACGTTCAGTGAACGAATGAGCAGAAATTCCTATCTTTTGAACCGGTGCTCGGAATCGAATTCTGAGGGAAACGATGGAACCGTAGCGCCGGTAATTTCTTAGGAATGCCACTTCTGAAGGTGTGTTTACACGCGGTACGTTGTTGGAATTTTTGGAAGTTGAAATAAAAATTAAACTACAATTTTTATTTTAACTAAGTAGATTAGGCTTTGGGTGGAAGTTGGGTTACTACCCAACTTCCCAAAGGAGGTTATGAAGGTGGTGGGGCCCACACGAACCCTACCCCTTCACCATACCTAACCTTACATAACTCTTCACATTCTTTAACCCCGTCATCTCACATTTAATATTTGACAACTTATGTTTAATAACTTATGTTATTAATTATGTGAGTTAAGTGTGGTTATTTGAAATTTAAACTCTTGAAATTCAAATATTTGTTATGTTAATAAAATAAAATGTAAGCCTATTTTATTTTGGGGTTGGAACCTTTGTTTCTTGAAAGGTTTGGGGAGAAAAGATAAGGAAAGCTAGATTTATTCATCTTCTTCATCGAAGAACATGAAGAACGCGAAGAACGCATCGAACTCCGTCGAAGAACGCCGAGTCCTCGGGGACCGACTACGCGACGCCTTTTACCGTGACTGTTCTTCCGCGACGTCTTCTTCCACGACGTCTCTTTCCACGATGAATCCTCATTCGACGAACCTTTGTTCAAGCTCGCACAAGGTAGGGGGTTTACGTGTTTTCTATAGGTGATTCTCTTCCGTCTTTTATCCGCATCTTTTTGGACCACATGATATCAGTTAACAGGAGGAGGCCGGACCGCACAAACATGGCCATCCCCCTCCCTTATTGTTTTCCTTGTTATTGCAGATCGAATGAAAGTAATGCGGTGCCGTCGCACCGCGTGGGATTTAGCGACAAGAAATGCGCGACGTCGTCATGCCGCACATTCAAATTTTTGAACCAATTCCACTGCGCCGTCATGCCTTGCCGAAGAACCACAAAAGAACCACGACCGGAGTCGGGCCGCGACGAAGGGGCGCGACACCATTGCGTCGCACCGGAAAACCACAAAGACGACACGTTTTGATAATTGACATGTGTAATGACGGGCACTGACAAACATGGACGCAATGTATTTTTGAAGCTTGCGCAGTAATGTTCGATACCCGAGATGAACACCAGCTAAGACGGTTTTGAAAACGGACCACCGGAGCAACTCCGGTTGCCCACGGAAACACCCGGAGGCGCGGGACGCCGGCGCGGCACCGCCGGCGACCAGGGGCAGTGGCCGGAGCCGTCCGGCCGCGAGGAGGCGGCGACGCCCGAGCGCACCGCCAGAAGATTGGTGGCGGCGGATCTGCAGGTGGCCTCAATCAACGGCGAGGGCGGGCCGCACACCCACCCACTCCGCGGCTTCCGTGCGGCCGCGCTGGCCGAGCCGCGGCCGGTCGTTCGAGCCGGACCAAGCCGGCCGGGCCGGGCCGGGCCCATCCGGGTCAGACCTGGGTCGGTTCGACCCGATTCGGGCCGACCTAGGGGGGGTCACGCCGGGTCGGTCCGGGCCCAGACCCCCCGTTTTTAGACCCTCTTTAGTATTTTGCCCCTATCATGGGCTACAAGCCTCCAATCGATGCACCGTCAGTTGCGTAGCGATCCTTGGAACGAGACGGTCGTTTCGGTATACTATAATAAAGGTTTCGGAATATTTTGTGTTCGGCCGGGTTGGTTCGGATATGGAACCAACCGGGCCCTCGGAGCGGAAACACTCATATCTTGAGCTCCGGACGTCTGATTGATGTGTCATCAACTTTGATGGATTTCTCTAGATGAGACAGATCTTTTGGCTTACTCTGCTCGAGATTTGGATTCTGGCGGATTGTGGTCAGGTTGTTTCGCTCACGAAACCAACCGGGCCCCTCGAACGAAAAAGCCAATAACTCACAGACCAGACGTCTGATTGACGCGCCGTTTGTTTCGTTGAATTCCTCTTGATGAGGCGGAACTTTTGAAATACTTCACCCAAGTTTTGGATTAAGTTGGATAGTGGCCTAGATGGATTGTACCCGAAATCCAACCGGGCCCCTGGAACGGAAAAGCTGATATCTTTCAGACTGGACGTCCGTTTGACGAACCGTCAGCGGTGTTGGTGATCATCTTGAGAAACGGTCCCTATGAGTATACCCTAGGAGAGTTCGGGGTACAGTTGAGATACGGCCGCGTTGGTTCGCTCACGAAACCAACCGGGCCCCTAGGACAAAAAGGCTAATATCTCACAGACCGGATGTCCAATTGACGGGCCGTCTGTTGCATTGAGACCCCTTTGACGATGCGGTCCTTTGAGATACTTCTTTGTGGGATTTTGAGATACATGGAGTATCGACATGTAGCTCGTGGAGTGGACCCTCCCAGAGACGAGCGTGCGAAGTACGAAGACCGTGTAGCCGACTGAGACCTGACGACTGCTTGACCGACTCGACTTGGATTGATTCGACTAGCCCAGTGGACGGAGCACTACTTTGTGAGGTTCATACCCATGGCAGACGGAGCACTACCGGTGTGACAGTGCAGACCCACGGTACTCGTTCGGATATTACCTCAGCAGGCTACTAGGGGGTGTGTAATACTGTGTTTGGGTGACATACCTCGGCGGGAAGCACTACTGTGTTTGGGTGGCTGACCCGTGGTACTCGACAGAAAAAGTACCTCAGCAGTCTTAGGTTAGTGAGCAGTACCTCGGAGTCGTGACAGGACCACTGTACACTCCAGAGACGGAGCTCTTCAGCAGTTATAGTTTCGATAATGAAAATCATGGTTTGAGCTAAGACTTTTGACCTTTGTGTTTACCTCATGTTTGAGATGAGTCACTTGATAATTTAAGTATATATATGGGGATATAATTGGGTAGTGGTTATCTTTTTATTTCATGATCTTGGTGTTTTCCTCATGATTGATATGGGTTACTTGATGACTTAGGTATGTCTATGGGAATATACATAAGTAGAGGTTATCTGTTGAGATCTTATTTGTGGTTATCCATGTTGGTTTTAGTGAGACCTTGAGGGTCTCGGGGTCCATACTAAGTATCATTATACTCACCCCTGCACGGGCTATGCCCACACCTCGTTGTGTTGGTTGTAGACAACTGGAAGAGCTGACAGAGGTAGAGTGTTCGAGGACTAGATGGTACCCAGGGGTGGACCACACGACGAGTCAGTACCCAGAGGTGGACCACACTACGAGTTAGTATCCGGAGGTGGATTTCACGGAGAGACGACACTCAGAGGAGGTTGACGGGCAAGGGCGTTGTGGAGGTTGATTGTACCTACCCTTCAGGTAGGATCCGTGGTGGATGATCCAGGAGTTGCGCTATCTGTACCTACCATTCAGGTAGGATCCGAGGACGAAGACCCAGGAGCTGCTTCCTTCCTTCCAGCTGTTGTCTTTCTCTATTGTACTTTTGTTCAGTTGTAGCTGTACTTTCAGTTGGGTTTGTATTCTTGCCCATTTACTTTTCATCACTTCCTTTTATACTTAATTTTTTTCTTCCTCTTGTACTCTGTGATGTTTTGTTTACTTTTATAAAGGCAATGCATTCCCAGTTATCAGGATTTACGCCTTTGGTGCTAGACACCAGCCCCTGGCCTATGGAAGGAGGTCTTGGGGTAGTCACGACACGGGCCCCGAGGACGGGTCGTGACATTAGTATTGTTTAAGGATAGAAGTTTTTTCGATATAATTGATTGGACGTTATAGTAATGTAGTTTTAGAAATGGGATAACCTACAGGACAGGCGACAACCCATCGCATCAGACAAGGTTGTGGGAATCGAACCCACAACTAGAGTTTGACTGGCCTTTATCGCCTAACACTGGCCTGCAGGAAGTCCATGTTTAGTAGAAACCCGTTTTATTATATTAAGCAACATGATATATGAAGTATAAGTCCATTTTAGAAACCATATATAATTAATCTCACTATATATGGACTTATGTATTTTTTATAACTTTTAAAACCTTTTGTTTGAGACAGATGGAATGACCCATCATTCTATCACATGATCTTCTAACACTTCACGAATGACAAAATTCATCTTCATTTATTTAAGAGATGAAGTGGAAATTGTCCAAAGAATGACCAACGGTGAGACTGTACCAAAACCACTAAAGTATGTCTTCTAATTCAAATTTCATCAACTTCAGGGAAATGATATTGAAAACCAAAAATGTTGACTTAGTGCCCTTATATCCGATGAATCAGATTGTACCTTAGATCATCACAAATCTATGCCATTGTGATTGATGGATTTTTCATAGCCATGTTCTCTACTACTCTCTATCAGAAAATGATGGATAGATTTTTCTTCCATATCCATATTTTCACCTATGTTCTCATATATGGAAACCCAATGATGAGTTTCTTTGGGTAATCATTACATTCCATACTTTAGTTTTTAAAATTATGTTTTAGTATTCCTTTTTACGATGTGGGTTTCTATAAATAGTAAACAATTTATAACCCCGATGAATTTCGAGGGAGAAATACATTTTATGGGGGGTAGAATGTAACACCCAGAGGTTTTATGAAAAATATTAATTTAATTTCATTGATATCTTGTGTTATAAGATACAACATGATTTCCTTGCGCTATACGCAACACCGTATGAGCTTGCAGTATACACAACACTATTCTTGGATCATGTTACACAAAATTTTGGTAGTAGTTATTCTACGAAACTTTGAGTGTATATATATACACACATTCAATGTATAAATAAAATATGGTTGGATTCTATTGTACGAAACAACATAGTAGTCTTGCACAACACGCAACCCTTACTTGGCTTGCATTACACACAATCGTGACCGTACTCGAGAGCGTGTGTTGTACGCAATACCGGGTTTCACTAAACAATGATATATTATTATAATATTATTATGTACTAGCCTTTATGAATAGTATTAACTACATTTTGAATTTTATAAAATTATTATTCATCTTACACTATTTCTAGAATATGGTATGAGAACAAAAAAAAATTTGTGTAAAATATGTATTTTTCAAAAATTGCAGTTTTCCCGCCTTTTGATGACGTACCATCCTTAAATATTGTTTTTGACATGTCTATAAGTTCAATTTGACAAAATAAAATTATTCTTTTGGAATCAGGATATAAAAATTTACTTTGGATAAATTTTTCATACTATTCTGATAAGTTACATATTTTAATGAATAGTAAAAACATGCTATATTTTAATTAAAAACAAATTTTTTCATCACAATAATTTATATTGTTAGATTATATTTTAATTGGTTTTAAAGTTTAATTAGAATATATTTTTACTATTTAATCCAATTTTTTTCATTGGAATTAATTTCACTTTGAAATTGGATATAAACAAGTATCAATCTTTTGATTGTTTTTGTTTATTAAAAACATGCTATTTGTTTTGATAACGGGAATTAAATTTAAAATTAATTAATTCCACTTATATGTTATGAATTTGGAAAAATATAAATCAATTTTTAATTTGGAATATAAAATAATTCATAGGCTGAATTTTTGGTATTTTATTGAAAAAATTCAATTTTCGATGAATACTGAAACCACTTAGTGGTAGTTAAAAAACTGACTTAATTTAATTTAAATTAAATTTTACCAATTCTTTGAATTTAAGTTCAAAAATACAAGATCAAAGGTTAATATCAAAGACTAATATGTGGTTCAATGAGATGAAAATAATTTTTGGTGAATAGTAACTTTTTACTTTTATTTACCACGGTTAAAAGTAAATAGGATAATTACGGGTAAAAATTATATTATTATTACCCTAAAACATGAAATAATTCTATTTTATAATTGTAATTCGACCAGAAAGAACCTTAGTCATAACATATGACCATTTAGGCCCACTTGGATTAGATTAGGACATTTAATATTAATTTATTTAAAGAAGGGTTAAAATAGTTAAAATCATTGTTTAATAAGTAAATAATTTTTAATATAGGGCTATACATAAGATAAATTAAACTATAAATATTAATTATAAAGCTAAAAAATATTACTACATAATGTTATTTTATTTATAATTTTTAGACATTATATAATTTAATTTATTTATGACAGAAATATGATGAAGTAATTATCTTATTAATGAAATATTGACATAATTGATGTTATAAATACCCAAATAAATGTAATTTGAGACTTTTTATGAATTAAACTAATTTTATAGTTTAATATCACATGTTAGTATTGATTTAATATATTTTTTTATAACTAATACTTCTGTCATTATTTTCTCAAAAATCAATTACAAAATAGTGTCAAAATTGACATAAAATAGTTTTTCAAACAAATATTTTATTATTAATTTTTATTTTATTCCTAAAAATCTAAGGTTCCAAAAAATGACTTAGATAATGTCATATATATTAATTATAAACAACTTGGGGTTAGTTTGGCTTATTATCGAATTTTTATTAACCTTATAGTGTAGGAAAACAAGAAGACACAGTAAAAGTAAAATTATTTAACTTAAGATTAAATATAAATGAAAAGGTTAAAAAAGAAACCTAAACTTGTCTAAATTCTATTGGATGAGATGATTTAGACCCATTACCTCATTATCTTTGAAATAAATCAATTTTGAGATATTAAAACTCCAATATGACTTTATAATAAAATAATATTTTCAGTTTTTCGAAAGGTGCCCCTCTCCTCCCTTATAAAAGGTCACCTCCTCCCTCTCTTCCTCACACCACTTTGAACCTCCAAGCTCGGAAAAACCCTGAAATATTATGTTCTACACTTCCCTAGAAACATCCTAGAGGTACTGGTCTTCGTCAAAGACCAATTTTAGTGCCATAAGAGGAGGTCTCAAAGAGGCGCTTCAAAGAAGAGGTAATGTCTGTTACCGATTCATTCAAATTTATTTGTACTTCCACTTCTCCTTCTTCGGTTGTTTCATTATGAAATAATAACATCAGTATCACTCATATACTTATATATTATTATAATTATGAAACAACCATATTTCACCATCTATCCATCCTACGGATAACGAAATCACAGCGCATGTGTACGTATGGAATACCGTCTCCACGCCGTGGTGAAATATATTTTTCCACCACCACCTTACATGAATGGGTATAATGGTGTAAATAAATAACTATATATCGTTATTTTAAAGTGATATTGTTTCAGTAATATTATACATACACTTTAATAAAATTCAACGATCATGGGAATGATATCATCGCTCATGCGTACGTACGGACTACCGTCTCCACGAACGCGATGAGATTTATTTTCCATGATTAACCATTCAAGAATGATTATAAAGTATATATAATGAATAAAAATTAAATATATAACATAATAATTCATCTGTATTTATGTATATATATATATATATGTATTTCATCAATTTAATTTCATTGAATTCCTTAAGGAAACGAAAACAGCGTTCATGCGTACGTACGGCCCACCGTCTCTATGAATGGTGTGTTTCCTCACTTTTTATATATATATAATATATATGTATATGATAAATATATATTATAAATAAATCATTTTTTTCACTCTGGAATTATTTAAATCAGGATATAAGCAATAATATCTAGAATGAAAAGTTGAAACACAAACGATAAATGAATTGATTTTACCCAAAACACTGTTTTTACATGGAATTTACAAAAGAACGGGTAATATAAAGTAATAACTGAAACATTTATGATATCATAAAAATTAATATTATTATGTAATAAGTCAATGAAATTATTTAAATCATTATACAAGAGGTTCGGATCCATACGAAGCATATCAGATCTAAGGTAATGAATAATTTTTCAAATCTCATTTTAATCTAAGATTGCTTATATGTAAGTATTTACTGGGGTTATATTTATCATCCATGTCCCTATATTCTAAAAATGGTTTCATGTATGATTAATGTCCTTATTACCCATTTTTGTCTTTTACTACATGGTATGTATGGAATCTTTCTTTTACAAGGTACTTTTTGACTTTTCGGGCAAAAGTACGAGAACAATGTTTTTTTAACATATATGGCATGAAAATATTTTTACGGTTATATAAAGACTTATTTTCATGAAGATTCCACCAAAATATTTCATGAATGTTTTAAAAAAATCATATTCATTTAAAATTTCATTGAATTTTGTGAAAAGAAAATGATTTTGAAGAAGGATGGATATTTTCCTCATGAATTCATTTCCAGTGTTTTATCAAAACCATTTTTCATCTAAGATAACATTATTTCATATGTGTATGTTTCAAGTATAATGTCTCCATCATTTACATGGTTTAACTTTTCTAATAATGAAATTATATCCATTTATTTTATATGGATTATGTAATGATGGGATGATGATTATGATACCCATTTTATTTATTGGGTTTTTATGAATGATGTAAGTTTATTTTGTGGCACAAGTAAGAATGATTTCATTATGTGATGGGTGGGACCTATATATCCCTCCAATGCATTGGGTAAATATTTATATCTCACGAGATAGACATGGCTGGAATGGTAAGTTGATCCGGATCAGTATTACATTACTGGAACGAGGAGTGAACTTGATTTAGAAAGGGACTTTGTCCACTAAGATGGTATTGGCAGCAATGCCTTGGCCACTATGGAAATCATTACATGTTCCTAATGGATGCCACAATTACATGTTTTATTCCCATGCTATTTTATCATGATTTATGTTCCATTATGATCTACTCCTTATGTAGTTCCATGTTTTATGCCGTTGCTCAAGATTTTTATGTTTAAACATTATGTTCATGTTTTTATGTTCAGATGTATATGGTATGTTTTATTTTATCCATGCTTAACCATACTGAGTATTTGAGCTCACCCATTTTATGTTTTATTTTCCCCCAGGATTAAAAGAAAGGTTATAGGTAAGGAAACAAAAAGTGGAAGATCTTTATGGGAGATGTTGAAGATCTTTCACCATGATTAGAAAATTATATTCCGAGTATCCAAAGACACTAAACTATTATGGTCCTTGTGTGTCTTTTTTTTGTTATGTGTTAATTATTCTGAAAAAGTAATGTAATGTCCATGTACGTCAAGCTTTGGGTCTCTACAGAATTCAAATGAAATTATAGTCTGATTTATAAGGAAAATATAATCTTATTTTGAAAGCAATCAGAGTCTGATTTCTAATGATATCAAAATATTATTTCAGAAGAAATCAGAATCATATTTCTGGATAAATCAAATTCACAATTCTAGGGAAATCATATTTAAAAATAATTATATGATTTAACTTAAAGAAATTTAGACATAAGGAAAATGAATAGACATAGTTATGAAAACATTTGGTAATATGTTAAATACCCTGGGTAAGGTATCAAATGTTCTAGAATATAACCCTCTATTGAGAAAAACAAATATCCTTAAAAATATGTGTTTCTGGTTTTCATAACATAATGGAATGAAAAAATCATAAGGAAACATTTGACTCTACATACAATACTCTTTTTCAGTTTATTAAAAGTAATATCACTAGTAAAAAATAAGTTTTTACAGTGCTAGGTATTTAATAGTGCGATCTAAAAACACTATTAAGGACACCTTTTGTCAGTGATAAAAAAGATCTATTATATGGGGCATTAACAGTGCTAAAAAACGTTGTTAATGGGGGAGTTTATCAGTTCTTTTTTATAATTTCTGATAATGTCCCACCCATTATCTGTGAATTCAAAAAAATTGATAATAAATGGGGACTTATATCGGTTCTAGTACAAAAGAGATCATAAAGGGGGTTTTATCAACACTTTTTTAGAAGTACTAATAAAGAAACCCCATCATCAGTACAGTATTTCTATCTCTTATCGAGGTATACAAATAAAAAATTTCATTAAAAAAAATTTATTTATAAATAATATATATATATATATATTAAAAAATGGTTTAAACATTGTAAATAGGTATTTACACATGATATATAATATATATAGTGAAAATGGAGTATAAAATAATTTAAAAAATATTTTGAATCAATAATTTACTCATTATTATAGTTTAATAGTCATTTAATATTTATTCAAATAATATAAAATAAAAACAATTAATAAATTACCTAAAATAAGTTGAAAATTCATCTCAATCTTCAAACATCCATGACTCTTGATCCATGTGACTCTTTGGACTCTACCACATATCAAACCAAATATTTTGAAGATACATATGACCTTGGTGAGAGATATAAAACTCTATCACATTCTTAAGGAAAAAAATGGTCTTGAAGACCACCAAAACTGATTTTTTAGTCGACATACCCCAATTTTTTACAATTAGAAGGATTTTTTTCCTTATTTAAGGAGGGTTTAGAACCACTTTCGGTTGATACTAAATTTAATCACAAATATCATGTATATATTCATATTATGGAATTTATATTTTATAGTTTTTCTCAATGTAATATTATTTATAATTAAATAAATGCATGTTTTTAAAATTTACATATAATAAATCACGCATATAAATAAACATATTAATATATATACATACAATTATATATTATAATATATATAAAAATCCATAAATGTTATAAAAATTTATTTACAAAAATATTTATCCTTTTTTTATATTATACAATAATATTTAGAGTTTTTATATATACAGATATGCGTGTATTAATATACAGATATTTATTAATATTATATTCTAGTATATGTAAATGATTATATTATATAATATATTTAGTTAAATATATTTATATATATTTGAAACACATATACTGTATAAATATACTTAATTTTTTTTTTATAAATATATGAATATATATATATATATTATAAATAGAAATATAATGAAATAGAAATAAAAAACAACATAGTGTAGTGGTAATGGAATTCCAAATATTATGGAGACATGTAGGGTTTGATTCACAAGGGAGTGATAAAATGAGAGGTGGCGTGAAAAGCACGGATAAAGGCAGTGGGAACATTATTAGATGTTTCATTGAAGCACTGATGAAGGGGGGTTGGGCTATGGAGGTATTAAAAACATTATTATACCACCATTAATAGAACATCCTTTATTACTGCTGAAAAATAAATATTAATGTCCACATTTAATAGCGCTAAAAAAAACTATTAAAAGGGCCCTTAAATAGTGCTAAAAAAATTAGTGTTAAAGGGGGCCATTTACAGTTCTTTTTAGTTTTGACCAAAGCCTCGGTCTTTGAATCGTTCTCCAGTAGTTGGGGTATTTTGATCCTGACAGGGGATTATAAATGCAATTTTAAACGACAATTTTTTAGTAGTGTATGTAGTCAAATATAAGAAATATTATGAAAAAAATAATTCATATAATAAAATTTATACATGTTTAAGTGCCATTTGGAACCATATCAATTAGTTTAACACCCTCATTAAACATTTTAATCCTTGATCATGGTAAAAAATCAATCTCTAATGGACATGAAAGTAATTTTAAAAATGGTATGTTTATGATTCATGAATTATTCAGGATATCCTTGAAACCATTCCATAAAATTGAAATATGATATAATATTTATGACTTTATAACGGTCTAAAATTAAATTTACACTCTATATACCAATATTTGCATAAGTGGTTTAAAAAACATAATTCTAAAAATATAATTATAATATAAAAACATTTTGCAACAGTTACTATTTATATATTTCTATAAAATTGAAGGGATATTATAATTACCCCAAAAAATATTACATTTAATGTTTTAATACAATACACTTGATTTTTATGCTTCATGCACAAGCACATCATTCCCATTGCTTAAATGTTATATGTAACTATATCATCACTAAAAATTTAAATTTAATTTATATTATAAATATATTTTATTATTGATAAATTATATTATTTATATTCATTAATATATCATTTTTTATACATCATTGTAATGAAAATATAATAAGCGAGCAAGAGTGACATTTTGTAATTACTCCGTATATAAAATAATTAAAAGCCCATAATGAAAATAAAGTGGAAAAAATTGAAATATTTCCAATGTTGTGATTATTTTTAATAAATTAAAGTGATCAATTGAGATTATGTAGAGTGTTTTAGATATTTTAAAGCCTTATCTCAAAATTTCACCCTCAGTGACCAATTTTAACCTTTACCCAATGACAAACATTTACCATGGTTACTATTCCTTATAACTAAAAATGAAATATTACTTATTATAGAATTTTAATATTATAATTGCAAATAATTAATCCATTTTATAATATGTATCCTCTATAAGTGGTGACATTCAATTTTAATATAAGCGCACCAAATGCACTAACAAAAAAGATTTACTAAAATACTCGTTTTATGAGTAAAAATGATTTTATACAAAACAAATATATAATGTTGATTATCATGGAATTAATTGGATTATATTAAACTAAATGAAACATATGTGGAGTGAAAAAACAATAACCTAATGAATCTTTTAAATAAAATTGATTAAAAGTAATGAAATATATTTTTTGCAAAATCGGTGTTTTTACTATTTCTACAAAAATCATCATTTTTAGAAAAATAAAATAATTAAATTCATATTACTAATAAATAATTATATAAAAAATGATATAAAATTTATGAAATATTATTTTCAAATGTGTCATTAATTAATCATATTATCCACGCACAAAATTCATTAAAAACCATAATGTATTTTTAAATAATAATATAAATTTGAATTTATTCTTTTTATAGTATCTACCATTAGATGAATGTTAATTTTTTTAATTAAATATAATATCTAAAAATTTCATTAAAATAACTCATATATTGGGATTAAATTAATGTATTTTTATAAAAATACCTTTTGAAAATAAATTATTTTTCAAAAAAAACTTCTACATTAGTGTTATAATATCATATTAAAATTTGAGGTATTATTTACTATGAAATAATAAATAAATTTGTATATAAGAAAATTTATCTAATTATATTTCATAATTTTTATTATCCTATAAATATCCACCAATTCAATATCTAGGATATAACAGTCATATTTTAATAATAATATTCTAATATTGTGTCACAGTTAATTTTATGCTTGATATTTGGCGTGATACACATAATTAAACCAAATATTATTTTAAAATTAAAATAATAGGTTGTTACATTCAACCAACTATTGAAATTATATCCTAAAATTTTTAAATTTAATATAGTTAAATGTATTCTTATTAACGTATTAATAAAATTCAAAACATATTGTATCATGACCTTTAATTTCATGGTCCAGATCAAGAAAAAAATTATTTCATAAAACAATATAAATCTATAATAATCAAACAGCAATATAATTTAATAAAATAATACCCATGATATTTTAGGGGTACATTCCACATAAGAATCATTTCATTTGATAAATTATTTTACCCTCGAGATTGAGATTTAAAGAAAATATACATACTTGATTGATTTTCAATGCATACGTGTAATTTTATAATATATGTGCGCTTCGATAAATTTAAAATTATATATCTTATATTAATCCATGAAATGAATATTCACGATGTATTTTCATTCCTTAAAAACCAAATTCAACATTTAATGTATTATAAGATCTATAAAAAGATTATTTTTTCCCTTGTGTCTATCCATTAATCAAAAACAAAAATGGATAGTATATGTTAAGATTATATCCATTTTGAATAAACCATAATATGAATAAATTCTATATTAATCACTAACACCTCAGAAATAAAACCTAAATTTTTAATTAAATCATTCCATGAACAACTAACCTTAAAAGTTTTCAATATATTCCCAAACAAGATCAAAACCAAAATATTTAGAATTATTTTAACTTATTTTATTCCAAGAAAAATGTAAAATTTATCTACAAACAAAATTAATCACTCATAATGTCACATAATGAATCTTTATATTCCATAATCACACAATTTCCGTAATTTAATAGTCTTCCCATAAACAACATGAATCACTATTAAACATTTATAAAATAATATATGCCTCCAATATATAACTCAACAGTTATTCCTAAAATAAAATCTCATCATCAACAAACATATATACATTTAGCTTAATCTTATCATGTTCCAAAAATGTAATTACCATTTTATCCCAATTATCACTAATTATCGTGACATCAAAGATCATATTAACCCTGAAGGTTAATCAATTTCATTCAACATATTTCCCGAAAATATAAAATATGTATCCCATAAATAACCTTTTTAATAAAAACACCAGCTTAACATAAGTGTTATATGTACAAAAACATCTATTGAAACTTAATACATGTACCCCAATGAACTCACATCACATTAAACATGAGAATAATATTAGTAAATTTAATCTTATGAACCTCCTTAAAGTTATCAACTCGTATATAAAATCCCACATCATAATAACTATTGAGACCGTGTTTATATATACTTTAGTCATTCAAAATATTTTATAAACCATTAATCCATATTTTACATTTATTAGTTAATTCTTCCTTCAACAAATAAAAAATAATAATTATGTCCAAATATTCATTAATTAGAATATAATCATTTTTACTACTAAAGAAAATAAAAACTAATAAAAAAATCATACATTCTATATGTTATCAAAATTTTCTTTGTCGTTAGTACAATAAAATATTTCCTTGCAAAAAAATTATTCATATAATATTTCTAATTCCCTTGTCGTTGTTCCCTCATTTTTACATTCAAATATATTACACTATACAATCTTTTACCACTTGTCAAATGCCTTCTAATTTTGTTGAGACTATTCCCTACATACTTCTTCACAGATTCGTGAAAAGTAAAAATATGAATATTATTTAATGTCGTTATATTTGTTAACTTAACATCCTTGAAATACCATTTTAACATATTTGGTGAATTATGTAAAAAAGTATCGTTTTAAATTATTAATTATAACTCTATATATATGGTTAGAGATAAATATAATATTCCTTCCTCTAGAACCTATCTCATTTTCTTTCTCATTCAGACAACCAACACACTGTCCTTTACATCCATTATTAATTTGGTTATTGATGGTTCCATAAATTTACTAAAACAATATAAATTAGAGTGATTAAATATAATAAAATGTTAATAAACCAACTTATGAGGAATATTTATACAAATATATCCTTAAAAATTTCATCTCCTATTCAATAAATTAAATTATCCATTATATATTATACTCAAATAACTTCATAACCTCTAATAGTTTCTACAAATTTAATCTAACACCAAATATAATGACACATGCCTTTAACAAAAAATAATTATGAGTTTCACATTCATTATTTCATTTTATTACTTTCCATTGATCTATTTTGTTTTAGTTTTTATAGAATTAGGAAACAATTTCATTTCATATGGAATACAGGCACACAATGTCTATTTTTACCATAAAAACGAATTCTTATGATCACAATCCATAATCATTTATTAAATAGATACTTAATTATAGGATAATTCCTTTACATAAATTAATACTATATAATAGTTCCTAACCATCCTTATTAATTTTCAAAAACATTTAAAAAATTTGTATGAGCACAAAAATATCGATAATGGATATAAAAATGGAAAACCACTGGGCCTTTAAAAAACATGATAACCCATATAAAATTTTTTATTTTATCAAAATAAAAATTTATTTAAAAATAATCACTAAATTAATCTTCAAATAAATTAATTTTCTAAATTTATTTTTGTAAAAATCTTCATAAAAATGAATAAAAAATAGATAATAGTTACTAACGGATTATTTAAAAACCTGAAAAAATATCTAGGAAAATAATCCTTTCAGCCTTATTTGTTAAAATTTTTATTTAAAATCCTATGATAATTTTCTTATCTTGTGAAATCAAAAAAATTCCATAAAACCCTATAACTAAATTGAATATTTAATATATCTATAGTTAAAAATGAAAATAATAAAAGGAAAATAATGATTAATTTCATAATGATGGAATGCATAATGTTAGAGATAATGTTCTTACTATTAAGTCCTCATGAAAAAAACATTAAGATTACCATCATATCCTTGTGAAAATACATTTAACATACCATCAAGGCCTTGTTTCAAAACATTTTATATACCTTCAATGCATTATGCCAAAACATTGTTATTGTATGGGCCGATATATTCTTGGAAATACCCATTATATTTTATCTCAGGAAAAAAGATGATGTATCAATGATTTATATAACAATTACCACCTATCAAATATATATTTCTAGGAAATTATTAATATATTTAATACAAAATTTATATCTTAGTAAATAAGGCTTGAAAATGAACATTAATATTTGGAAATGTAGCTTACAAAATGAATAAAATTTCCCAAGTCAATAAAATAGAACAACATGATCACTGCCATCTAGAGAAATATGTTCAATGAAATAATTTACTGAATATACCCAATGATTCATAAAATAAATTAAATGATTTTTACTTAGATAAAAAATACCATTAAAAATTCATTAGTCCAATGATTTCAAAAACAAGAGAAAAAATCATTTTATTTTGGAAACTTTTAAAAAATCCTAGTTATGGGGAAATGATACTCGTTGAAACAGATATAAAATTATATAATTATATTGATTAATATAAGAAATATTATTTTGGGAAATATTTTATCTTATGGTAAATATTAAATGTTAATTTTTTGTAAAATTTTTAAAAAATAAAAATAACAAATGTTGGAAACATTGAAAATACTCCATTTTAAACATGGTAAATAAATTCATAATTATTCAAATTTGAACTCAAAAAATACATTAATAATGTATAAACAATTTATTGAAACATTTAATATAACATGACCATTGATAGAAAACACTGTAAAACATTTAAAATTATGTTTAAAAGATCAATCCATCACTTTGCTAACATTTAAATAATAATATCATTGAATGGGATAAAATGAAAATAATTTATCAACGTGTTTAGTTTAAGTAAATAAATTATATGAAAATTTATATTTCATTATATACACCACACAAAAAAATTATGTGTTGTATATGGCTTGAGTCTAAATGAATGTAAATTCAGTTTTGAAATCTATTAACTCTTATCTGGATCAACATGTGTGTTCCTTAACTCATTAATAATAAACTAATTTTAATTATTTACATTCATAAAAACCATTTTAATTTTTATTAAATTATTATAATCCATTTTATTTAATTTATTACACCGTCTTGTATATTTTCTAATTTTGTTAAATCTATACATGATGTTTTGAGGTTGTTTGGTCCATAATCTAAAAACAACATTGATAGGTTGTCTATATTCAATGGTATTATGGTAATATAATCAATTAAATATAAATTATTAAATAATTTTAATTTTTATAGATTCATTATAATTTTTTATCCATCCATGAAAAGTGGATATGAAAAATAAATCACTTTACTTCGTGGAGGTGGTAGTCCACACATTCGCACGAGTTATGTTATCATATTTCAATGAATCAAAGGGAAAGAAATTAGTAATAATATAAAATATTAAATTCATTATTATTTCATAAATATCATATACATTAATTAAATAATTCATAATAAGCTACCTTTTGAGGTAGTTATGAAAAATGAAACAGATTTTATTGTGGAGGTGGTAGTCCACACATATGAACATGCGATGTTTACATTTCCCAAAGGTTGAAAAAATAGATAATAAAGGGTTTTTCCATTAAAATAATAAAATTTCAGTATATATAAGATACTTATATAATCATATCATCATGGTTATATAATATTATAAGGAGGTGGAGGAAAAAATAAACATGAAAACACTAGGTGGAATGTTATACCTCTTCATTGGAAAACCTCTTTGGCATACACCTTAAGCCTTCTTGGATGGTATTTTAGTAAAAACATAGAATATAATACATGGGGATAATGGTTGGAAAGTTATATGTGTAGATATTGTTCAAGATAAATGGATTTATATGATTGAGGAAGATATAAGAAGAGGTGTCACTTTGTAACTGTGGTGGGTAATAATCTTGTATATTAATGATATATTAAAATATAATATGTGTCTAACTCATTTAAAATGGGTAAAAAGGTCTCTCTAATATATTTAAATGATTATAATTTAAAAATAAAATCAACCAAAAATATTTATACATGAATTAGTGTATCATTAAAATTTATCTCTATCTTTAACCCCTAGTTAACCTTTTTATCATTAACCATGATAACACCTATTTTAACATCTAAGGGTCATTAAAGTAATTTTAGAAATTAAAAGTAGGAAATACCAGTTAAATTGATGATATTATTAAAAATTTACATTCCAATGAGTTATTATAGTATTTTAATGATTTTCTAATGATTTAAAAATATATTATAAAAATTAAATATCATTATATTCAATTATTGAGAAAATGAAAAATAAATATTTATAGACATTAGGGTAAAAATATAACTATAATATGAATACATTTAACAACACTTAACTTTTATAATGGTCTAAAAAATTCTACTCACATCATAATTATTCCAAAAATTATTACTTTTAATGTTTTTAAAATCATTCACTTGATTTTTGTAATGCTTGAAATATCTTCACATATGGGGTTTTTAAATATTTTAGGTAATTATTCAATGACAAAAAATTAAAAATAATTTACTATAATTTTTTTAGTATTTATCAATTTTATATTATATACTTGTTTCTATATAACTTTTTTAGTAATATCAATATATTGATAACCTAACAAATGAGAGTGTGACATTTTGTTACTACTCATTACATATAATTATATAAAGGTCATAATCATAAAAAATTGGTATATAATTTCCATATTTTAGAATTTATGATGATGTTTGAGTAATAAAAACATCCATTTAGTTCATTTTCTCCCCTTAATTTGATTTTTTCCTAGATTCACCTTGTGTGACGATTCCCCTACTTCAAAATTTTTATAATGGGGAACAATATTGTTGAAAGGTAGAAAAATTTATTTCTCACTAAAAGACATAATTAATAAATTGTCACCAATAAAGAAATTGATTCCTTCCTAGTGCATCAAATATGATTATTAGTAATTAAAAACCAAATATGAAATACCTTTCAACCTGGGTGCATTGGAGAAAAAATTGCAATGGGCATGATGACTACACAATAGAGTGTCAATATTGGAAGTTACATATGGACACCTAATATTTTATATCTTCAATGTGAATGATAAAAAATGTGCTTTATTAGCGTTCGTGGTCATTTGATAACTATCATTTATTGTTGAAAGATCTGAAGGGTGGGGGAGATATCCCCAATACGAATTCTTCCAAATCCACATTTTTTATGTGGCTAAATGGTATCCCCATTTGTGGAAGATTAGATTGGGTGATGAATAAAATTTTAAATCACATTTCCATGTTCATGTAATGGGATCAATCAGACACCATAAATTGGGGGCCATTAGTAAGGATTAAATTTTATTTGAGGTTTCCCAACCACTTATAAGGGGTACCTTTTTGAAACTTGATGGCCCAAAATCAAGGATATCATTTTAATGTCAAAAAATCTTGTTTTCTACTTCTTCTATTGTTGCATCAAGATTACAGAAAAATATTATACAATAAAAGTTGAATACAATGAAGGAAACTCAGTGATGTAGTACGGTCCATGGTTACATGAAGAAATTATGTAAAAATATATCATATCATAATATAAAAAAATACATAGAGAGAGTCTCTCTAAGGATCTCTATGGGAAGGAGTACCTCATGAATTCTAAGATCATTCATATAAGTCCTCCTATTGTTATGAAAATCTTGTCTTACCTTGATCATTCAAGTGAGGTTGAGAAGCATTTTCCAATTTTACATTTTGTGGAAACAACTAAAACTAATAAATCCTAAGGCCCCCCCCCCCTCAACAACAATGTCCATGTCAAGGGTTTTTATTCAACCAGAAGTTGAGAATATTCTTTACACACTGATCATCCCCAATCTCATCTGCTTGGACCCACCAGAATCCATCAGTGTTCCTCATGGAAACCCCACATGCATGCTCTTCATCTTGGTGAGTCCACTACTCCAACATTGGCTGCACGTAAAAATTGACAATTGTGGAAAAGTAAGGAGTAATTTTAATATGGTTGTGATATAGGTTAAATTGAAATTATTGTATCCAAAAGAATTATGGAATAACCATTGGATAATTAATGATTCCCCATAAGGTGTAAAGATGGTATCTACCCAACTCTCCTTGAATTTCAGGAGGTGGAGGCTAGAATAATCCAACCCCACCTGTTTCAATTAGTATCCTTAATAGTAACTACCATGGGATTGGAAACCCTTGAATGATTTGTATGATCCAACATCATTGTATTTCATTTATTTCTATTATGGTTTACTTATCCAAAACCAAATTGGAATATAAGGAAAAAGATGATATTGTAAATAAAGGTGGCTTTCATGGCTACTTCCTGGTCCCCCACCAAGGCCACTCAGAGGGGGTGTGTCTTTAATGGAAAGATAAAATAGACATTAGAATTATATCCTAATCATATAATCGTGTGGATTCATCTTTTTATGATCCACTATATCCTCCATGGACATTCATGAGATTTTAATGATGGATAACAAAAAATGATAAGTGTAATGCATTTGGAAATTATATTTTCTCAATGACGAAGATTCTTTTGTCCTAACCTATTTGGAGGAGATACCAGTAATATTATATTTCAGAATGAAACAACATGGGAAAAGACATTACCATTCCTTAAGGATAGGATTCCGATATGTGGTGTATAGGGATAAACTATCTGATCTTTGTTATGTATGTTGTAAATTAACATAGTTTTAAGGAAACATTAAAAGTAAGCAGATTTCAGAGTGCTTTAACATTTTTATGGGAATGAATGAATGGAAAAATTGGTTCAGGATGTTTCATATTACTCACCTGGAATGAATTTCATCGGACCACTACCCTATAATAATCTATTTTTCTTAGATATTTCACAACCCAATACATCTTATATGTTTTTGATTTCACATTTTCTAGGAGAACTACTGTGAATGTGAATAATTTATTTACTCATGATAGAAGGGAAATATTCATTCATTAGGAAAAACCTTTAGCATGTGGAATCAAAAATGATATATTTGACAAGTCATAAATATAGTCAACAAGAAAATCACTAGGACTCAATTGAATGATAATAAAATTTTCATCTTGTGTGGTCTGCTATTAATGTCACTCTCTCCAGAATTAGTTAACATAAATGTGAGTCTGATTTGGCCCTCTGCATTAAGGAGGGATTTTGGGAAATTCATGTCTCTGAAGACCACATTATATAAGGGGATGAAAACATAGATTACATCAACCAGAATAATTCCACTAGTCATCATAAGAACACTTTTTGTTTTCTTTCACAACCAGATAGAAGAACTACAAGTAATGTTGAAGAAATTCATTATATTTTTTCTTATTATTTTAAAACTATTTACACTATAAGGGGGGTCAACCATTTTTTATGAGGTTATAACATGCAATAAAACAAGATTACTGATTAAATGAATTTATATATCAGAAGGTATTTTTTTATGGTGAGATTCTTTGGGATCTTAAGAAAATACATTCCACGAAATCCTTATGAAAAGATAGCTTTCATTCTTTTTTCTCTAGAAATACATGTATATTATTATCCCTAACATCTCTGCTCTAATAATAAATATTATTTCCAAAAAAAAATAAATTCTTATCTCTAAATGATATTATTATAACCCTCATTTGAAATAACATGAATCTCTTATTTGATTTTGACTTCATTCCAACTAGATAATGCAACATTTCCTAAATGTTTTTCTCAAATATTTACGACAATCAACTATTCATTTTTAACCATATGTTATTTCTGAAATATAAAAGTGACATTGATTGGAAAAGGGTCATCATTAATAATGATATTGTGGACCATGTGTTGTATATTTCAATAAAATCATCCTCTAATTCAAAAATAGGAATTATATATTGGAAATTGGATATGACCATGTTATAGGATTGATTGTAATTCCATGTTATCTATTTTGTCATGGATAAATTGATTTTCTACTCTAAATGGGTAGAGATGATCATATATTATGTCTCATCTATTTCATTCAGGGTCAATTTCAATGGTGGTCTCACCCAAGGCATTTCCCCCACTCGTGGAATCCTCAAGGGAGACACCCTTTCCCATTTCTTTTTCATCATTGTGGATGATGTTTTTTCCAATATAATTTATATTGGTGCTTCATCAAATATTATTCGTGGGGAAAATAGGAGTCAAATTAGAATGCATATTTCTCATCTATTTTTATGTGGATGGCTATCATCTCTTTTCCAGATACACGTGTGAATAATTCTATACAATTTTTCATATGATTTTCCTATATGAGAGGAATTTTGGAATGTTGGTAAATGAGGCCTAATCATAAATTTCATTCAGTACTGGTGGTCCACTATGTAATAGAGTATAGTTAGTCTTTCTAGAGTTATTCAAATGGTCAATAGGAATAACAAATATCATGGTGTCTTTATGAATGTCAGTAATTAAAATATATTTTCTCATTCACATTTAATATAGTTGAAAAATAAACAACGATAGACTCTACAAATAATTTATAAAGTAGTAAAAGAAATCATTATCATAGAATATCTATAATATATCCCATGCTGTGTCATTTCCATGTTCAAGATTCTAGGAGATATTGTTGAAAAAATTCACTCTCACATTTCCATCTTCTGGTGGGGCCACAATAATGGAAGAAATAATATTCGTTAGCTTGTGTGTAAATCACTATGTACCCCCAAAGTGGGTTGTGGAATGGGATTTTATGATATAATTTTTTTAATGATGCCATTTTTTATAATTAGTGATGATGTATCATGATACAAATTTCATATTTCTATGTCATATTATTAATCCAAAATATTTCCCCCACTCAGAACTATGTGATTATTGTTTAGGCCCCACCCTATCTTCCACTGGAGAAGTATATGCAGAAAATGAAAATTAATCTATAATGGAATTGGATGGAGTATCATGGATGGAAAAAAAATCAACATATTGAATTATATGTGGTTGGATGATGAAGATGGTATGATTGTTTTTTACTCAGCTATTCATGGATCTGAGAATGCCTCTATCTGCTACCTTTTTAATGGTGATGGTAATAGATATTTTATGGATAAAATTGATTCTCGGTTTTATAAAATTTGAAAAAGGAATCGTTCTTAGCATTCCATGTATGATTGATTTGGGGAAGGATTCACTCTTATGTATAAAATAAATTTTATGGTCCAACATAATAAAACCGGGATATCAAAATAATCTTGATGGACATGTAATTGTTGGGGATGGGATGTAGAAAAAAATATATAAAATGGTTTTCCGAACAATGATTCAATTAATTTGATTGAATATATTCATTATTGTACTTCTTAATATGTATTTCTTATCCTTACTCACTGTTACTAGTGATAAATGATGTCCCTTGTGATTGGATGATTAAGAATCTCCTATGAATGCATTCATCCACTATTTAGGGGCTAAGGTAGTTCAGATTTTATGTGGATCTTTTATTGAGTTTTTTCTGGATATGATGATAGATCACCCATCACCATTTATGTTGTGGTCCTCCACATTCCCCAAATCTATTGGAGTTTCTTTTTGTTTTGTGTCTTGTATTTTTTGTGATTGAGGAGATTATTTCATTTTTAATCACATGTCAATATCTTGTTAATTCATGATTGAATGGGACACTTCCTAGTCAGATGCAGTGAATCTTGAAATTGTTCAGAATGTGTTTTTGGACTATCAATTATCTGAATCAAGATGGATTCACCACTAAAGGGATTATCATGATCAACATCAATGCTTCTCCTTATAAGGATGGTATTTTCGGGGTCATTTTGTTTCATTGGGACCACTACAGCGAGATCATTACAGCATGAAAGGAGTGTTTTTGTGCATTATAGGATCCCTCTATTAATTTATGGTAACTCATCTAATGAGATATGATAAACCCATACTCCTATATATTCCAATGATAAATTTCTCTTCAAATACTCGAGTATCAGATTAATCATTTCACATTTTCCATTATATTGGGGGTGATATGATGTATTGAAATTCAATTCAGTATTTAGATCATGTGGTATACTTCTCTAGGGTTTTGATGTGAACCTTGGGTCATGATCATAAAAGATATAAACTAGAACTCCATGAAACCCCACCACATCTTTTATGTATATCATGAAATGTTAGTCAAGAGAGGAATCTTCCAAAGTAGTGATGAAATGGGAAGTCGTGAGAGACAATCCACTATAACCCATATGACATTGATTCCATATGATATTCATGGTATACCTGTAACAACATCCATAGTGATATTATTACACCTCTATGTTGCTATGGATAGTGGTTGAAATAAACCTTATGTAAGTTGTAACTCTACATTTACATATTGAAAGACCAGACAACTTGTAGTGTATTTACCAATCTGCATTTTCATGTTATCCCACTAATAATGATCACAATTGTCCCTATACAATTCAGTGGTTGTAGGATTTAATGATAATTTAGAGTTTTGATTTTCATCCAGAAGCTTTTAATTTATATTTGGAATAGATGAGATATATAACATTGTTTTAAATTTATCTACATCCTCTTGATCAATATTTAACCCAAGAATCAACTCATTCTTCACAACATCTACCTACTTTTATAATAAAGGATTGTCTCTTTGTGAATTCATGATATTCTCTAGACATGATAATCGATAAATCATTTGGGATATGGTTGATGATATATCTTATCTATTTATAAACATGTCTAAACTTACTAGTTCCTTGATCAATAGATCTCCTTGAATCTGCATCATTGATAAAAAAGAATGTATTTCCTACTTAATGCAATAGCCATTTTGTTTTCACTTCTAGGGTGGTACGTAATTGAACAATCATAGTCTTTATGAAGTTCCATCCATCTCATCTATGTCATGCTCAAATCATTTTTCATGAATATATACTTCAAATGTTGGTGGTCTTTTATATATAACATTTCTCCCCATAAATATAGTACCTCTATATCTTTATTGAATGAAAACTATATCTAGAACTTGCTCATATGAAGGATAATTCTGTCCATGATGATTTAACTATCTATATGCATATGCAATCACACTGTCATTTTTCATTTGAATATACACAATCCCTATCAGATATTCCTCACTAAAAATAACAAATCATTCTCCAATATAGGGTAGTGTTAACACATGTTCAGTATCTAATCTCTTCTTCAGATCTTTTAAACATTCATCTCACTCTTTTTAGTGATAAAATTTTCCCCATTTCAATTTATCTTCTTTAGTGGAAAATAAATACATTAAATTTAATTGCAAAACTCATATAATATCAAAATAATCCAAAAAAACTAAGAATCATATATATTTTTGTCGGATGAGGCCACACCTCTACAACCATTGTCCTTCCCGGGTAAATTGAGATTCATTCATTTGTTACAATTTGACCTAAGAAAGAAACATTTTTAACCAAAATTCACATTTATTGAGCATTCAAAATATCATATCCTTCCTTAATTTTTGATATATAACTCTTAGGTGATCCTCATTCTCCTTATAACTTTTGGAATATATCATAATACCATTAATAAAAACAACCACAAATTTATAAATGTAGTCCTTAATGGCTCTATAATTCAACCACAAAAATAAAGAAGGTGAATTACTAAAGATGAAGGGAACACAAACATAATCATAATACCCATATATTAATTAGAATATATCCTTTTGAATATCTTATTTCATCACCCTCAATTACTGATAACTAGATTGAATATCAATCTTAGAGAAGAATTGGACCCCACAAAGATGATCAAATAAATAATTATGCATTGTATGATGGTACTTTTCCATGAATAAGATCCAATTATATTCTATATAATGAATTCATAGCTACATTGATCCATAATTATTATTTACAAGGAGAGCAGGTTCTCCCTGAGGAGGCACACAAGTTTAGATAAATCCCATCTCAAGAAGATCATGGAGTTGATTCACTAATTCCTCTAGCTCAACATTTTCAATTCTATATGGGGTGTTTTGATGTTAACACGGATATATGAATGAGATCAATGGATAAATGAACATCTCTTTCTGGGTGAGGTATACATAAATCCTCATGAAGTATGTTAATGTATTATTGAAGATAGGGACATTTTCTATTCTTATACTTTCATTTATTTCATCTTCCTAAATGTTCATTTATATAACACCAAAAACAATTTATGGTATATTTCTATTAAATAAATTATATTCATTAGATATACAATATTTCAAAAATCACTATGTTTATTTGAAACGAAACATGGTTTTTTATGATATATTCATAAGATATCCATTAAACTTAAACATTTCACTTCTCTGTTTTGAATTTCAAAAAACAGACATACACGGTTGCAATCATGGTGATATTTTGAGTCTGATAGAATCAACATAATATTTGGTCAATAGTAAATTACTATTATAAAAATTGACATACCCTTATAAATAGTAATATGACCCTTATGAATGGTCACCTTACCCACGAAAGTATAAATAAATTTCGGCACCATAAAAATGAAGATGAATATTTTAAGTGTTGGTATTTTTAGATTAAATACTTTTTTTAATTAAGAATAAAATTTCCCATATTATGAGAATAATTTTTGAAAATTTGAGGAAATTTTTAGATTCTACATGTCAATAAATTGTTAGGGGGGATTTTTTGGATCTTTTTGAAAAACATGAATTTTTATTAATAGTAAAATATATTAATTTACCATATAAATATAGTATAATTTCAATTATGTTTTCCTATAATCAAGAGTTATATAAGATACCAAATCTAAAACTCGCATTCACTTATTATTATTATAGTTCATGTAATCCTCACTATTTATTTTATTGTGGTGAAAAAAAAATTAATGAATATAATAATAAGAAAACCCTCTTCACCTTCACTAAATAAACTACCCATCACCGCCTCTTCATCCCACACCACTAAAGATAAAATACATGCCTAAATTGTACTAAAATATCACCCTAATATCCTCCCCAATGTCCAAGACCTATTGGTCTCAACAAAATGCCATAAACAAAGTCCATTAAGAGATTCTGAAGGAGTTCTCAAGAAGTGAACCTCTCTAACTTTTTTATTAAACTTTTTTTACAACTACCATTCCATTGTTTCTCTATCCTAACCTCCCCAAAAAAATCCATTATTATTATATGTCCTCATATGAAAAATATATTTTCATTTTAATGGATTATTTCATCATAATTTTTCTTTTCCCCATCCACTTATACAAAAAATGATAACACTATCCGAGATGTGTTAATTTATCACATTCAAGGATGACGAGTTTCCAATTTATATTACTAACATCATGACTGATCATGATACCAATGTAATGGTTGAAAATGATCATAATATATTTATTGTACCTTTTGAAATGTTCTTAAAACCTTAGACCACCATAATAATAAAATATTTATATAAAACTAGTTCAATATGCACAAATCTGCCAAGTTAATCCAAGCGTTTATCATTAAATTTTTTCAATGAGTCATCCCAAAGGACTATAATACCGAATCATTATAATATCATTTACAATTTCAATAATAATATATATTAACACTTATGTATTTTTAACTACATTTCAAATGAACTTCCATTCACGAATACAAGTGTACCGGTCATGAAAACCATGGAAGAAAATGATTTAAAAACAATAAAAGTGAACTTCTAAAACCCAAAAAGGACATTAAATAACCAAAAATGGTTATAATAAATTAATTAAATGTTGGTTAGATTCTGTAATTATTAATTACCAAACCAATATTTTATTATTTAGGTTATTAAGATCAATCAAGAACACTTACACGCATAAGGTAAAGAGTTTCTTATCTCACTTTTAATTATGTGAGATTTCCTATGTTGGATACTTATTTGTTGCATGTGGTGCATTGGGTACAAAAATAGGATATATATTTTCCAGATTATATTTATTTTCATGGTATTATTTGATTAATTTTTGGTTTATTAATTTTTGATAATACAACTTGATTGATTATTATGGGGTAAGGGACTTTGTCTCAATTTCAATTTCATTATATGTTACATGATATAGTGCACCTAGTAAATATTATGTATTGTATCCACTTCCTATTTGAGATAATTTTTTCATTTGTAAATTTAAAAATATTATATATCCATATTATGGATGCATTTATATGATTATTGTCTTTATCCATATACCCTTTTACATATAGTTTTAATTGGGAATGTTGTTTTAACTATGGAAATATAAATAAATATGTATCGTTTTCTCTGTATGGATATTTAGAAGGCATAATTTAAATAAATTAAATATATGAATAAAAAATTATTTTTAATTTTTAAGAAAGTTGTGGCCCACTATATCCCCTCAATACATCAATATTTCTCAGGATTCAAATTTATTTGCAACAAACCCTTCGAGTTTTTTCTTAATATTAGACAGGTTTCTACCCACAAACATAAACTGTTTCGACAGTATTGTGGTATCATATTCCAGAAAAATGATGTTTAATTAATAAGAATATATATTTATTAATATTAATTTATTAATATCCATGAGTTATTAACTATGAGAAAATACATGGATGAATTTTCTTTCTCAGTTTATTAAGGGTGAGCAATTTTCATTTATTCACCATGCCATATTAGTTGTGCCAAATTTTTTACGATTAAGTAATTTTTGCTTCATGATTTAGGGATTAGTTACCCTTTCTAAGAATTTGATCCCTCCCTTTCATTTGTATAACATAAACAATTTATGAATGAAATACCTCTTATTGAGTTCTCATGGATGTAGATTATTAGTTTTTTTATGTATTTGTATTTTTTACATTCCCAATGTATTGTGAGCTTCATGTATGTATCTGTTTTTTTCAATAGAACTAAATTGAACATTTCCTCTACATCTCATTTATTTTAATCATTTTAATGTACTGTGTAGTTCACCATCTCTGGGATTCTGGTGATGGGGTGTTATAATTGGTTTTAGAAAATGTTTAGTAGAATACCTGGAAACATTATTAGAAAATGTAGATTATGGAAGAATGACCTAAGGTAGTATTTGAGGATAAACATACAATTGCATCCTAGAATTTTGGAATGTAATAGATTATGTTGCTATTTCTAGAAAATACCTCCATGTCTGGATACAAAAAATTAAGGATTGTTCTAGCACAGATGTACCTAGGAGTGAAAAATATGATGAGTAGTTTTGGGATTGACCTGGGGTATCGTGTTAATCGACAACGGGCCATGCTTCACTCAAGGATTGATAAAATCTGGGGTATAATCCTAGGATAATTATAATTTCCATTACAATCTATTATTACGAATTTGAATGTAAATTTTTCCCAGATAATCCATGTCTATGAGATTAGTTATGAATAGAATTTCAATTTATGATAAGTTATTTTCTAGTTGAGATTATAAATTATTATTCTTAAACTAATATATTGTATTCCATTATATTGAAATAGAGACTAATAGAATAATGGGAATCATTTATTTTGAACGTTGTAGGGATTTCCATAATGAGAAAGTCCACACATTCAATGTTGGAGTAGATACGATCATGACCACATTGGGATAAATTACTCAGGTTGTGGTGAATAACCATGCTACAACTATTTTGGATTGTTTCATGTGGAATAATCCCCCATATTTTAGTAGGACAAAAAATCCAACGGTAGTTGAGTATTTGATCAAGTCCCATGAATATATATTCATGGGTTTATTAGGTAATGAAAAGAAAAATTTATTGTGGGCAGTATATTCTGTCAAGGGTGACCCTGATCAATGGTGGTGTGTGATACAGAATACCACATAATAAAAAGAAATAAAAGATATGAAATGGAGGACTTTTGAGGAAATATTTTTTCTAAAAATATTTCCCACATTGTAAATTAACCAAAATGAAGATAAAATTCCTTGGCTTAATGAAAATGGAATAATATAGTGTTGCAGATTATGAGGATACCTTCAAAAGACAAGGATATCATTCCTTAAATTACCTATGTGACTTGGAAGACAAGATTGATCATTTCATTTATAGAATTAATCCTTGTCATCGAAGTGCACTAGAATCACAATAATTTTCATCACATGATGAAATTGTTTTATGTTCTATCAAAACATAGAAGAAAGTTTGTTGATAAATTTTTTTCAAGGTAAACTAAGATAAGAAGCATTACTCTGATATCCATATAAAAGGTGATGCTCTATAGTAGAACAAGGGAATGAAGAAATTCCCTTTATATGGGAACTGTGGAATGAATCATCCTATGAAATTATTGAATGGAATGAGATACTACTGTAATTGTGGAGAAATGGTTCATCAATATAATGAACGTAAGGGGTGGAAACAATTGAATTATGTTCAGTGAAACTATTGTAGATAGACTGGACACTAAGAAAATGAGTTTCTTATGTGCCAAAGAAACATGCCTCATAAAAGGCCATGAGAGAGAGGGAAAGCTTATGTGATTATAACCACATAGGATTAATTTCCAAATTATGTTTTTGCGGGTACATTAATTATTTCCTCAAACATATCTAATGCATTATTTTATTTTGGATCATCACATTCATTTATATATTAAGAGTTATCCAAAAAATTGTAATAAAAAATTTCATTTAATAATAGAGTTGTCAGTAAAAACACATAGCAGATGTATTAATGCAACAATGGAATGTTGATCAGTCCCCCTCAAGATACATAAATATTATTTAGTAGTTAACCATATCATCATACCAATTAATAAATTTGATATAATTATCGATATGAATTGGCTGTCAAATTATGATGCGAAGATCTATTTTTAGAAGAAGGATGTTACAATTTTTGATAATGGTGTAGATTACCATATTGTTAGAGTAGAAACCTCATCATATTATTCTTATCTAGATCCACCCCCAGAAGCTATACTGAAGAAAAGTTTTGGATAGGAAGAGGACACAATATCTATGGTATAAGAAGAAAATATAAAATTGAAGACGTACATATTGTGCATTAATACATGGGTGTATTTGTAAAAAAATTACCATGACATCCTCTAGGGCGGGATGTTGAGTTCACTATTGATTTAACACCTTGTGTAAGACATATATTAAAGACTTCTTATAAAATGTTCAAATTGGAATTATTGCTGCAATAGAAATAACAAGAGTAATTGAGTGACAAAGGATTTACTCAACCTATTGATTTTCCATGGGGATACCTTTTCATCAATGTCATCACGAAATATGGATCCATGAGGCTATACATTGATTATATGTAAATATATGTTATTAAAATAGAGAACAAGTATCCTCTACCATGAATTGATGATTTTTTTATCAAATTCATGGATCCCAATATTTTTAGAAGATTGAACTTCGATAATGATAACATTAGCTGTAATTTAAAGAAGAAATATAATCCAGAGGAATCATTTCAAATTAGGTATTAGAATTATGAGTATACAGTAATTACTTTTGGACTGACTAATGCACCCTCTATTTTCAAAGATCTAATGAATAGAGTTCTCAGGTAATATCATTATGAATTTTTTATGGTATATATATATATATGAAATACTAGTATACATAAAAAGATATAGAGACTATGAGAATCACAATAATATTATTCTAAAATATCTTCGTATAAATGAATTATTTTGGAATTTAAGATATTGTAAATTTCAGATTCAATAAATTTCATTTCTAGGAAAAAATTTCCCTAAGTATGGAATCATAGTTGATCCTATAAAGATAAAGGCAATATAATAATGGACCACACCAATGAACATAATCGAGGTACGTAGTTATATTTTTTTACCAGGTTTCTATTAGCATTTAATTTATAACGTTGCTCTATTTTCTAAACCACTAACCAAGCTCACATCTTACAGGGTTATGTTTGTATCGATGAAATAATGTATATAATTATTCGATGAATTGAAAATGAATACTGGTCAATGATCGAATTTTAAATCTTGCATCTGGAAATGATGTATTAGTGATATACAATTATGCATCAAATAATGGGATTAGTTTTGTCTGTATGAAAAATTAGAATGTTATTGCTCCTGCATCATGGAATTTTAATACACATTGTAAAATATACCCAACTCGTGATCTAGAGTTAGAAACAACAATATTTTCTCTAAAAGTATGGATACATTTTCTCAATAATAAATGAATTAGGATATATACAGATTAGAAGAGTCTAAAATACATTTTTACATGGAAGTAACTCAAATTGAGACAAAGGTGATCATTGGAGTTAACCAATGATTATGATTTTTCAATACACTACATCCCATGAAAGGAATATTAGGTTGAAGATGCATTAAGCAGGAAATATCATGGACTTCTGACCGAAATGAGGATTGAGAGAGATCCTATACTATTGGAACTACTAAATATGGGTATAGGAAATGTAATGGAAGGGGAAGAATCTTTCTAATTTAAAAATATTGCTAAAAACTCTGTACTAGAGATGATAAAATTCACTCAATATGATGATGGAAATCTATAATATATAAGTAAGTTGTTAGGGATGGAAGATTGGTATAATTTGTGTATGAATATAGAGTTCTAAAATTTGGGAAGAGGTTATGTGTTCCATAAATACATGAGCTAAAAATGTGAATATTAGACCATGATCATAGTTTATATTTATCAAAACATCACATTAGTAAAAAGAAGTATATAGATAAGAAGGATCATTTTTTGTGGGATATCATGAAGTGAGAAAATTCTAACAATGTGTCATATTGTATAGTTTTCCAACAAGTGAAATCTGAGAAACAAAAACCTAGAGGGGTTTTAAAGCCTCTACATATTCTTATATGTATGTGGGATGAAATTATGATGGTTTTTTTTAGTACTTCTATGGACACCCAGAATGAATTATTCAATATGTGTAATTGTTGATCCTCTCTCAAAATCAGCATATTTTCTTGCTAGAAGATATTATTTACCACTAGAGCACCGATAAAGACTTTATATTAATGAATATGTAAGACATCATGGTGAACCTCTGTCAATTGTGTCTGGTCGAGATCCCTGGTTTACATCAAAATTCTTGGGAAGTCATCAGAAGGCTTCAAATACAGGGCATTATATTAGTACTTCTTATCACCCCAAACAAACGGACAGTACATAAGAACTATTCAACCATTTTATGAAATACATATATAATTCTTTGTTAACATTCAATGTATGTGGGATCAATACATTCATTTGGTTGAATTTTCATACAATAATGGTTTACATTCTGTTATTCAAATTGTGCCATATAAAGCATTAAATGGTAAGAGGTGTTGAACTCCAAATTGTTGGGATGGGTTTTGAGAAAAGAAAACTTTCAGGCCCATAACGTATTGAGGAGACAACTAAAAAGGTAAAAGAAATTCAGGCGCATATTAAAGCAGTCCAACTAATGAAAAAAATTTACACTAACAATAGGATAAAGGATTTGTAATTTCATGTAGGATATCATGTATTTATAAATGTTTCTATGTGGAAGGGAATATTATGATTTGGTAAGAAACGAAAACTAAGACACATGTACATCGAACCGTTTGAGATCCTAGAAATGATCAAAGATACAGTGTAATGCCCCGAACCCAATTACCTGAAGACGGTGCATTATTTTAATACATTGGCATTATTTCATGGAATCCAGACCTGATGGACCGATCAGTTTAGCATTCTTGGAAAATAGATTATAAACATGAATATTACATTACACTTTCTAATAATCATTATTGAATAGATATAACTTTTATAATTCCATTGTTCACTTATCTTAACCATGCATCTCAAAAATAAAACATAAGAAATTGGTGAGCACATATGCTCAGTAAGGGAAAATAATTTAACAGAATCTATAGTCATTTAAGCCAACATGTGTAATTAAAAAAATCCATTTAAACATAATGTTGAACATAATATGGAAAAAATAAAACAAAAATTACAATATTAACATGCACAAGGATATTCTACTAGTCGAATAGTCACATGTATTAACTAATTTCATAATGATGGAATGTATAATACCAGAATTTAATTTATGTGTCAAGTCCTCATGCAAGGACCTAGGGACTAACTGTAACCGGACTCCAACCCGGAGAGCCTCTATAATTGGACTCAAACCCATAGAGCCTCTGTAACCAGAAACCAACTTGGAGAGCTTCTGTAACTGAACTCTAACCTGGAGAGCCTTTGTAACCAGACTCCAACCCGATGGTCCAGCTATTACCAGACCCCAACCCAGAGGTCTTACATTTACTGGTCCCTAACCCGAAACATTGTATTCCTACACATTCATCTTAATAAGAGGTTGAAATATTACATAAACAGTCGAATTAAAACTAGCATACGAAATATCAATTCATTAACAATAAACCAAGAATGGTATAAAAATAACTCATCCATAGTCAAACATATAAAAAAACCATAAATACAATATTGAATATTTTTATCATAATAAATCAACTTCAATCATGTGTAAAATTTATAAAAGGATGTTGACATAGATAAAATCAAATCAATTTGAGAGAAATATCTCTTTCTATTTTGAAATCATTTAAGAGTCACATAATTATAAATAAAACATTTATTTTGAAGATATTATTATAAGATTGTAAGGAATGAATCAATGATTTTATAATGGCACAAAATAGTTGCACCCACTATATATGTTGAAAAATAGATTCTTACCTTAATTGTGTCGAAAATATTATAAAGTACCTTGTTAGGAAAATGATACAATGATCCCATTCAATGACATATTAGGTCAAATAATGTTATAAATGAAATTAACCCATTGTCTAGAAAATAGTAAAAATGATTAGAAATACATTTTATGAATCATGGAGGTGGTTTATAAGGATGTCCCAGTAGATTATTACGTATAAACAACCTCAGATAACGAAGATATTGTAGAATTAACTGTTTCCTTGTACTTTTCCTTTGGTCGTGGGTACATTTAACCTCTTGTATAATGAAAATAGTATGTTATTAAATTACAGAAGACCACATTCATATTTAATATATCATAAATTATTCATTTATTACATCACATTATACTACCCATTTAAAAATTATTTCCATGTTAAATTAACATTTTGGGTAACAATAACTTTTTTATGTATTTTAACTTATTATTCTTGATCGTATCATTTTAATGATGATTTCAATACTTCCAAATTATAAAAATGATTTATATATCATATATATTTAAAATATAAATATGTATAATATATATATATATATATGAAATGTGAAACACTGTTTATGGAGACTGTTGGCCATACTTACACATAAACATTGTTTCTATTTTCATATCGTATTGAATGGAATTAAGTGAATGTGTTGATTTTTAATATATATATATATATTTATTTATATAAATATCAAGTAGGAATATTCTGTAATTTATTACAAACTTATTAACAAAATATATTATTACAATTATCGTTTAATGGTGAATGAGGGAATGAATCTCGTCGCACCGTGGAGATGGTAATTCGTACATACGAATGAGCGAAAATATCATTATATTGATGGTAAAATTGTATAAAATTGGATGTAATATCTTATATACATAATCATTAACATGTTATATTTATTATTTAAATCAATTATACTAATTATTATACCCAACAAAACAGTGAATATTTGAATGACAAAACACACCACAACATGGAGATTGTAAGCTGTGCGTACGCACGTCTGGTGACTTTGTCATTTATAGGATGGAAATAATAACTAATTTGGTAGTAAAACATTTATAATAACATCACAATATGAATAAGGTACTTGATTTATTACTTTATTATGAAAAAAAGAACGAAGAAGTAGAAGAAGAAAAAAAACCTTATAGAGGTTGGTGAAATTATTACGTCTTCCTCGGATGTATCCTTTTGAGTTGATAAAAACGGATCATTAGGATGGATTTTGGACCCAATTAAGTTAATTAGTATTATGTGAGGGATGTTTGGAGGTTATTTGGTTAGGGTTTGTCATAGCCAAATGGCTTTGGAGGTGTGAATTTGAGATAAGGGTATATGCTCTTTTATACGAGTGGTGAGGGGCACCTTAGAAAAAACTTAAAATATTTTTGGATTACCAAATAATTTTCGGTTTATAATTGATCAAAATTGATTAATTTTTTAAAAAATGTGGGTATGGGTAGAAATCCTTTCATCCAATAAGATTTAGACAATTTTAGGTTACAATTTTATTGTTATCTTTTAGATTTAACTCTTTGTTAAATAGTTTAACTTTTATCGTGTCTTTTTGTATTCATACACTATATGGTTAATAAACATACTATAAACATCCAAAAGAAACTAAAGTTGTTCATTAATGTCATATATAATATTATTTATTCCCTTTGGATGAACATTATATTTTTAGGAAAATTATATCAACCAAAAATATAGTATTTGTTTTAAAAATGAATTTATGTCAATTTTAACACTATTTAATATTTTGTTTTTGTGAAAGTGATAAGAAACATATTACATAGAAAAAAAATTATCTAATCAACCAAAAAATGTCATATTAACCTAGAAAATTAGTGGAATTCATCAAAAGTATCAAATTACATTTATGTGGATATTTATAATATCAATTATTCTAATATCTCATTAAGAAGGTAATTACAACATCATCATTGTGTCATAAATAAGATGTATTATATAATTTATAAAAATTGTAAATAAAATATAATTAGTTATGGAATATTTTTATATTTATAATGAATATTTATAGTCTAATTTATCTTATGTATAAACCTATATTAAAATTGATTTATATATGAAAACATGAATTTAACAATTTAAACTCTTCTTGAAATTAAATAATAATAAATGTACTAATCAAATAAAAGTGGTCCTAAGAATAATATTTTATTTCTAAGATTGTATTTGGTCAAATTAAAATTATCCAATAGCATTAGGACATGTGTTAGGGTAATTATAATATTATTTTTACCCTTAATTAGCGTATTTTACTTTTAATTGTGGTAAATAAATTTCAAAAGTTACTATCCACCGAAAATTATATTCATCTTATCGAACAAAATTTTACATAATGAGGTTAACAATTTCTCTCAGATTTTTGAAATCCAACTAACAGAAGTGGTAAAATTATGTTTTATGAAAATTTTCAAATTCTCCTAGATGGTCGATAAAAGACGGTAAAAAGATCAATAAAATTTTGTATATCTGATGTTATTATAAAATTACTAAAATTAATTAAATTGAACATATATAGGTATTATGTATATATTTTTACAGATAATATATTTAAATATTATAATTAATTATTGAAATAAAGAGTTGGATTGAAATAATAAAGCAGTATTTTCAGTATTCTTTAAAAATTTACTGTTTTCAAAAAAATACCAAAATTTCACCCTATGTTTATTTTGATATTCTGAATTCAAAAATAAATTTTATGTTACTAATTTAAAATCTTATAAGTTTCATCAATTAACTTAATATTAATTCCTAATGTCAAAACCAAAATGCATATTTTTATGAAATAAAAACTATCAAAAGATTGACACTTGTTTATCTCCAATTTCAAAGTAAAATTACTTAAAATGACCAAAATTGGATTAAATGGTAAAAATATAATCTAATTATACTTTCAATACATTTAAATTTATAATATAACACTATAAGTTATTTTCATAAAAAATTTGTTTTTAGTTAAAATATAGTATTTTTCACTATTCACCCAAATGTGAAAGTTATCAAAAAAAAACACAAAAAATTTATTGAAACAAAAATTTTTATGTCCTAATTATAAATAAGAAGTTTATTTTTTCAAATTTAATATGTAAAAGTTTTAAATATTGGAATTAAAAAATTATCTACATTAAAAGGTTGTAAAATTTCAATTTTTTAAAAATAATTATTTTGTTTAAACAATTAAAATTTTCCTTACATTATCGATAAGAAACTCAAAATATGGATTATTAAATTATACGGATTTTATAAAGATCAATATTTAGTTAATACTAATTTTAATCACTTTTGAACAACTATTTCGGTATGTCATGGTGCGCTTGAACTTAGTGTTGTTTGTAGTGTATGTTAATGAATTACTTTGAAGAAATAACATGCTATGAAATATGGGGGTGTTACATTCTACCCTACTTAAATAAATTTCATCCTCGCGATTCGAAATTGTTCATCTATAATAAATGGTTGAAAATTGAAAATACCTTTGTGGAAAACCCACTTCGGAAATTGGGTTATGAAATTTAGTCTTAATAAGAGAGAATGGGAAACGAAAGTATCACCACCAAATTATGATCTCTATTAGGAGATCATTGGTGTCAAATAGAGCCCCATAATTACAGTAAATCATAAATATTTATAGAAACTATTTGAAGTCATCAATCCCAAGAAACTGTTAAATTTAGGACCTCAAATCCATCAATCTATGATGATTTAAAATACTATCGTTAAAAAAATGTATTATGATACCACATTTTTTGACTTAGGATCCCTTCCCTAATGTTTAATAATAAATTTATCCATATAAAAAGAGGGAAATGTTATATACTTGACAAGTAGAGTTTCATCCTTCAACTAATTTCTACCACAAACTCATCTTTCACTTCAAAATATTTCAAAAAATATTCTATTTATCCTAATCGTATAGGGTTCCAAAAATAATTACATTATAATTCACCCATCATATGTTCTAAAAAAAGAAACTACATTATACAATTCAGGACATCAAGTAGGCCAGTGGTTGGTGATGCACCCAGGTCGCCTTTAGGGTTGTGGGTTCAAGTCTCTTGGCTTTGCTGGACACAATGAGTTATCACCCAACCTCCGGGTTATCCTCTTAAAAAGAATTCAAAAATAATTTTCATAACTGCATTAACCATAATGATAGTATACATTGTCAAACATAATCCATTCCAACCATTAGTCTTATCCAAAATACATCGTTCCAAACTCTATGTCAGAAATTTATAAGGAAGGTAAACATTATAAAGATTTTTTTTCCACGTAAAAACATGTGAATACCTTCATCATGTATAAATTTAGAACACAATAATTACCTGAATTACTATAAAACCGTATTGATTACATTTATGCTCCCTTATTTCTTAAGGGATACTATATACATTCTTTATATCCCTACATTTTTAATACTCCATCAATGATGAAATAAACAAACCATTAATCACATCCAAGGTAGTTAGTAATATCCAATATAATTTATCAATATCATCCATCTCTTATTCCAAAACTAGTACCTTAGTATTACGACCATATTAATGTTTATCTTTCCTCTAGCCATATATTTTCCAAAAATTATAACTTTTTGTTGAGTCACTTTTCATAGAACCATATAATATCAAATTATCAACTAAATAGTACATTAGTACACTCTTTATTTATTACATAATTCATATAATTGGTACATCATCGAAACAACACTGAAATGAAATAATTCTTTTATAAAAACATAAGAAAACTAGTCATTAGTCTTCTTATGAGGTAGTATCATAACATGATAGTTATCAAATAGCTTCATTTGTGGTATAACCCAGGGACTGGGACATTGATTCATGTAGTGTACCAACTCCTTGCAGATGAACCTTTTAACATTGTAATCCTTTTTATTACCCTTGCAATCATGACTTGGTGTCCTTTTTCTCCACACTTATTACAAAATCACCTTCCCTTAAAGAATTTACCAAGGAGATTCTTTCCCCAATTATCACATATGGGAAAATCCTTCATTCCCATATTTCATTTATTTATCATTCTCTCTACCATCATTTTCTTCTCCTGCTTCCCTTCAAAGCCATAGGAATCAGAGAATTATTTACTTATCTAATTAACACATGATACTATTTCACAATATTATGAGAATATGTCGGAGAATATTTACCGTGTAAATGTTCTCTAAATAAAATGAAATATATGATCCTTATTACTCAATGGATCAAATGTATTACTGGAGTTCTCAATACATCCATTGGCCTCATTTCTAAACAGTGGCATACACTAGGGTTGTTTGTGAATCACAATGCATAATTCCAAACTAGAAAAATACCTAATGTAAATTGAACAGTTTATGGATATAATCCAGAATCATAAAAACACTTTCTTTAGGGAAGTATTTACTCCAAAATCCGTCATAATTGCTTGTAATTAAAATTTGAATTATCCTATGCATATCCCCCAAGAGTTGTGTAACCAAGAGTGCTGCAAGGCCCGTTGTCGTGCAATAGTTCCCATTCAAGTCTAGCACAAAGAATTGTTTTATAGTTTTACCCCTAGGTAAATATGTGCCAGAGCTACCTCGACCTGTTCGTATCCAAACAAGGATGTATTTCTTGGAAAACTCACAAAATCTCTACATTAACAAAATTCTAGGAAGTTCATCTATACTAATCCTCAGAGTCTATCTTAGGGTAATGTTCACTAATCAGAGTTTATTACAATCTAGTTTCAAAGGGTATTGCTAAACATCCTCTCTTACAACTGTAATTCCCCGAACCCAGTTACCCTGAGTCAGTGCATTATTTTAATACATTGGGATGGTTACAAGGAATTAATTCACAAAGGAGCGATCATTTTTAGAATTCTTGGAAATTAAATTACAAACATGAATGTTACATTACACTTTCTAATAGACATTATTGCATCGATAGTTCTTTTATAATTCCATTGTTCCCTTATCATAACTCTTCATTTTAATAATAAATTAATTTTTGGGATCCTGGGAAAATAAAACATAAGAACAGGGTGATCTCAGATGATTAGTAAGAGTAAATAATTTAGAGGAAGCTATAAACATTTATGGAAATATGTGTATTAAAAATACTTCCTTTTAAACATAAACTTGAACATAATATGACAAAATTAAATAAAAAATTACCATATTAACATGCAGATGGATATTCTAGTAGTCGAATAATCTCATGTAATAACTAATTTAGTAATGATGGAATGTATAGTACCAGATGTTAATTTCTGTGGCAAGGCCTCGTTCCATGACCTATGGGCTAACTGTAACCGGAACCCCACCCGAAGAACCTCTGTAACCAGACTCCAACCTGGAGAACCTCTGTAACCAGAATCCAACCCTGAGAGCCTCTGTAACTGGCCCCCCACCTGGAGAGATTCTATAACTGGACTTCAACGCGGAGGTTATGCTGTAATTGTACCCCAACATATATGGTTTACTTTTACTTGTCCCCAACCCGGAACATACTAGTCCAACACATTTATCTTAAAAATAGGTTGAAATATGACATACACAATCGTATTAAAACTAGAGTACGAATTCTTAATACAATAACCATAAACCATGAATGGCATAAAAATAAATCATCCATGGTCAATCATATCTCAAACAAGTGAAAATTTATCAAAGGATGTCGACATAGATTAAATCAAAATTATTTGATAGTAATATCTCTATCAATTTTGAAATAATTTAAGAGTCACTTAATTATAAAGAAAACTTTTATTTTGAAAATATTCTTATAGCCTTTTAATGTATGCTTCGGCGTTTTTATAATGGTGGAATATATTCTCACCATCCGTATAAGTTGAAAAAGTCATTCTTACTAAATTTCTATCGATAAAGTTATAAAGTACCTTGTATGTAAAATGACGGAAATATTCCTTTCGAAAACATATATGTTCAAATAAGGGTATAAATGACATTTACCCATTGACTATTAAATATTAAAAATGTGTTTAAATACATTTTGAGAAAAATGGATGTGGAATATAATGAGGTTCTTGAAGATAATTACGTATAAACAACCTTAGATAATGAAGATATTGTATAATTAACCCTTACCTTGTACTTTTCCTTTAGTCAAGGGTAGGATTAACATCTTGTATAATGACTATAGTATGTTATTAAATTATAAAAGTTCGATATTCATATTTATTATATCATACAAGATTAATTTTTTACTTTATACTACCCATTTAATAATGATTTCCAAGTTAAATTAACATTCCGTGTAATAATCACTTCCAATTTCGTACGAATTTTAACTTGTTAAACGTGATCATATAATATATGTAATGATTTAAATACTTAAATCATATAAAAAAGATTTATATATCATATATATTTAGAATATAAATATGTATAATATGTAGATATATTAAATGGAAAACACCGTTTATGGAGACAGTAGGTCGTACGTACGCATAAACGTTGTTTATGTTTTCATATCGTATTGAATGGAAGTAAGTGAATGAGATTAATCTAAATACATATATATATATATATTTCCATTAGAATTATTGTGTTATATATTACATAATTATTAATAATATTTATATTTATAATCATCATGGAATGGTGAACAAGGAATTGAATCTCATCGCATCGGGGTGACAATAATCAGTACGTATGCCCGAGTGAAATTATCATTATATTGATGATGAAATTGTATTAAATTGGATGGAATATCTTATATAAAGAAAAATTAACATGTCAAATTTATTATTTACATCAATTATACTCAATTTTATACCAATCTAAACAGGGAATTGTTGAATGACGAACTACACCACGACGAAGAGACAATAAGCCATACGTATGCACGTATAGTGATTTCGTCATTTATAGGATGGAGAGAATAATGAATATGGTTGTAACATATTTATAACAACATAAAATTATGTACAAGGTACTTGATTTATTACTTTAGTATGGAAACAACAAAGAATGAAGACGTGGAAGAAGAAAAGTACTTGAAAGGGGGTGGTGAAATTATTATCTCTTCTTCGGGTTTTTCATTTTGAGTTAATCCAAAGGGCCCCAAAGATTTTCTTTCTGACTAAAGTAAGGCCTCAAGTTTTATTTGAGTGAATTTGGGAGGATATCTATGTAGGGTTTGGCCGAACCAAATGGCGTGGGTGGTGTGAATTTGAGAGAAGGGGAAGTTCCCTTTTATAAGAGGGGTGAGAGGAAAGTTAGGAAAGACTTAAAATATTATTTTTTTATAAAATCTTTTTCTGTTTATAATGATTCAAAAATGATTTATTTATAATTAAGGTGGTGATGGGTCGAAATTCACTCAAAGAATAGGTTTTAGACAAGTTTAGGTTACCATTTTGAACTTATTGTTTATATTTAACTCATAGTTTAATAGTTAACTTTTACTGTTTCTTCTTGTATTCTTACACTATATGTTTAATAAACATTTTATAAAATTCAAAAATAACCTAAATTGGTTCATTAATGACATATATAATATTATTTATGCCCTTTGGACGATCCATTGATTTTAAGGAATATTATATCAACCAATAATACAATATTTTAAAAAAAAATTAATTCATGCCAATTTTGAAACTGTTGAATATTTTGTTTTTGTGAAAGTCATAATAACATTATCACTTGGAAAAAATTTTAACTAAACAACCCTATCATGTCATGTTAACCTATAATATTATTGGAATTCAGAAAAAGACTAAAATTATTTTTATTTTTATATTTATAATATCAATTATTTTAATATCTCATTAAGAATGTAACTACTGCATCAATATTGTGTCATAAATAACATTAATTATATAATGTATAAAAAATAAAAAGATTGTTCCATTAAGTAGGAAATATTCTTAGAATTATAAAAAATATTTATATTAGAATTTATCTTATGTATGACCATTTATTAAAAATGTTTTAGTTATGAAAACATGAAATTAAAACATTTAACTCTTCTTTAAATTAAATAATAATAAATGTACTAATCTAATCCAAGTTGTCATAAAGGTTGAAATTTTATTCCAAACGTTTTTTGGTCAAATTACACATAACCAATAGAATTAGGACATGTGTTAGTGTAATTATAATATCATTTTTACCATTAATTTCCCTATTTACTTTTAACCACGGTAAATAAAAGTTAAAAGTTGTTATTCACAAAATATTATTTTAATCTTATTGAAACAAATTTTAAATACTATTTTTAACATCGTCTCTCAGATATTTGAAATTATACTCCCAGAAGCGGTAAAATTACGTTTTATTTAAATTTTCAAATGCTTCTATAAGGTGGGTAAAAGGCGATAAAAATTTTAATAAAATTTTATATATCTAAACTTATTATAAAATGATACCATAGAATTAAATTTCACAAATATTGGTATTATGTTTATATTTTTACATAAAATAAATTTATAAAAAATAATTAATTATTTAAATAAATAGTCGGTTATAAACAATAACACAGTGTTTTCAATATTCAACCAAAATTGAATGTGGCTGCACGACTGTGGCTGCAGTTCATCTTTCGCGGAGGCGTCGGCGACCTCGTGGACTCGGCCGCATGAAGATGGTTCCGCGGCCGATATCCAGGCTCCGCAACTGAGGCTTGAAACATCGTCTTCTGTCGGATCGTTGGGTGGTATGGTGTGGTCTCCGAGGGTTTTTTGGACGGCGGCGGCGGGACATCGGTTCTGGCTTGCGGTGGGTTTTTTTTTTCCGACGATTTGGGTGCTCGAGTTGCTAAAGTTCCGGTGATGGAGTTCTTCTGAAATGTTTTCCTTCTATTGATTTTAGGATGATTCTGCTCATTTTCTGGGTTTTTTCTTCGGTTATTTCTGTTTGAGGCGCATAGATTTGGAGGTTCGTGATTTGGTTTTGGGGTGTTCTGTGGTTTTGGATTTGGAGAAGCTGTGGTTCTGTTGTTGCGGTTGTTTCTGGAATTTGGGTTCGCTCTGTTTTCTGGAATCCTTTATGACTATGGAGGCTGTACCGGTTTGAGAGACTTCGGTTTGGATTTTCTGTTCACGAAGAACTGGTTTTTGGGAGGTTGTATTGGTTTTTTTTGAATTTCATGGAGGTTGTGCAATTATTGTGAATTTCCATGGTCAAAACCCAAAAGCGTATTTTTAAGATATAATAACTATCAAAGATTGACACTTGTTTATGTCCAATTTCATTGTGAAATTACATCCAATGAACAACATTATATTAAATGGTAAAATTACAATCGAATTATAATCCCAAACCAATAAATTTTTTTATTGTACACTATAAATTATAATGATTAAATAAGTTATTTTCAGTTAAAATATAGTGTTTTTCACTATTCAACCAAATATGAAAGTTATCAAAAAAACACCAAAAATTTATTAAAACTAAATTTTTATGTCCAAGATCTAAATAAGAAGTTTATTTGTTCAAATTTAATATATAAAGGTTTCAAATATTTTATTTAAAAATGGTTCTCTATTAAAAGGTTGTAAAATTGCTAATTTTTATAAATACATCTTTTATCTGAAAAAATTAATTTGTTCATAAATTATGTCTAAGAAACTCATAATATGGAATCTAAAATTATAAGGATCATATAAAGATTAAAATTCATTTAATATTATTCATAACTGCTTTTGAGTTGTTAGTTTGTTAAGTCATGGTGAGCTTGAACTCGGTGTTGCGTGTAGTAAAAGTTATTGAATTACGTTGATGAAATAATGTACTATGAAATCGTGGGGTGTCACATATAGTTTACTAAATAGAAATTAAACCAAGTATCCCAATATTTATAATGTGTTCCATGTGTCATTTTTAATGAAATTCATGCCATACCCAATGCATGTACTCACCAATGAAGAAATAGAACTGAAATCTTATTTTTCATATTGTGTTGAGCCTATCGAGATTCTTGACCCTAGGGTGCAGGTATTGAGAAATATGACAACTCGACTTGTAATGTTTCTATGTAGAAACCATAAAATGGAGTAAGAAACATGGGAACATAAGGATGTAATGAAGAAGAACCACCCACTTATTTTTAGGTAGCATTATCCATGAAAAAAATTCCGGAAAAAGTTTCTGAAGGAGGGAATAATATAACCACCCAAGAATATTATATTATGTTTCTCATAAATAAATTAAACTCATTAGATAGAATAAATTTTCTAATGAGCTGATTTTAATTGAAAAACACTGGGCTATTTTGGAGATAGTCATAACGTAGCCCTAAAAACATAAATTTTCCAGTTATGGGTTTTGAATTTCAAAAAACAGGCATACACGATTGTGATTAGGGTGATATTTGATGTCTGATAGAATCAACGTAATTTTCATTGAATATTAAATTAACCTTATGAATAGTAACATACCATTATGAATAGTAAATTACCCTTATGAATAGTAATAAGAACCTTATTAATGGTAATGTTACACATGAAAGTATAAAAAAATTTAGGAACCTCAAAAATGAAGATGATTATTTTATGTGTTAGTATATATTGATTAAAAATTAATTTCATTAAAAATTAAATTTCTCATATTAATAAAAATAGTTTTGAAAATTATAGTTTAATTTTGGATTCTATACATTGAAAAATGGAAAGGGTGATATTTTGGGATTTTTTCTAAAAGACTTAAACTTTTCTTGAATATTTAAATAAATAAATTTACCATATAAATACATTATAATTTAAAATCACTATTCCTAGAATCATGAATGATGTAGTCACCCAAATCTACAACTCACATGATCATTTTACTATTATAGTACATGGAATCCTCATTATTTCTTATATTGGGGAGAAATAAAAAATTATTGAATATAACATTAAGAAAACCCTCCTCCCTTGAACTATATAAACATACCCTAAACCCTCTTCCTCCATCACCAATAAAGCATCAATACTTTATTAAATTATACTCAAATATCTCATTAACCTCCTCCCCCACATACATGAGCTAATGGTCTCACTAAAATTCTATAAACAATGGGCTTAAAAATATTCTCAAAGAGGTGTTGTCAAGAGGTTAAACTATCTTCCTTTTTCATTCAACTTCTATAACAAGAACCATTATTTTATTGATATCTCCTAACCTCACCAAATCCAAAATCTATAATAATTCCATTACCTTACATGAAAAATAATTTTATCACGTTAATAACTTATTTCATCATCATCTATCATTTCCCCCTCCTCTTATACTAAAAATTTAAACACCATCATAGAAGTGCTAATTTATCACATTAAAAGATGATAGGTTATCAATTTCTATTAATATTTTCAAGACTTTTAATGATACCTTTTTAATTGTTGAAACATATAAAAAAATTTACCTATTAAAATGTTTCGGAATCCTTACACACTCATAATATCAAATAATAATACAGAACAAGTTCAATATGCACAAAACAACCAAGTTAATCCAAACCATTATCATTAACAATTATCTAATGAGTAATACTCAAGGTATATAACCAAATATAATAATAAGAACTTTTATAATGTCACTAACAATTAATACTAACAATTATTGATGTCTCACTACATTTCAAACGAATCTCCATTCAATGATACCAGTAAACCGAGCATGAAAACCATAGAAGAAAATACATCAAAAAAATTTGAACCTATTAGTCCCCTAAAAAAGTGAATCAATGAACCTAAATTACTTCTAATAAATCAATTAATTGTATATTAAATGATGTAATTATAAATTAATGCATCCAAATTTGATAATTCGGGTTATTAAGATAAATCATAAACACCTTCGGGTATTAGGTAAGGGGTTTCTTATCTCCCTTTCAATTCCATGAGTCTTACATTATTCGACAATTATTTCATTCATGTGGTGTATTATGTACTAAAATTTGATATATATATTTTAATGATTCTATTTATTTTCACGATAATCTCTGATTCATTTGGTGGTTATTAATATTTTTTCAAACAACTCAATATAATACAACGGGGTAAGAGACTTTGTCTCAATTTCCAAATCATTGTCAGGTACTCGGTATCGTGCACCTAATATATCTTATGTGGTGTATCCACTACCCATTTGAGAATTTTTTTTAAATTGTAAATATATTATATATCCATGTTATTGTTTCTTGGATGTGACTATTTTTTTAAGCTATACACCCTTTAACATATTGTGTTTAATTAGAATGATGTTTTAACAGTGGAAATATTGATGAATTTTTATTCTCCACTCTATATGAATATTGAGAAGGAATATTGCACATATGTTAAATATTTTTATAAATATTTATTTGCGAATTCAGTGATGGGTGGGTCCCTCTATAGCATGCAAATACATCAACTTTTCTCATGAGAAAAATCAATTGTCAACAAACCCTTCGAGTTTGTTTCCAAAAATCAAACGTGTTTCTAACCGTAGACATAAACAATTTAGACGGTATAATAGTATCATGATCCAGAAAAATGAAATCTAATTAAAAGGAATATCTCATTATTTATTTTCAATTATTAGTTTCCATGTTGTTTTCACTATGTCAAAATTTATGGATGTCATTTCATTCTCAATTTATTATTGGTGTGTGTTTTTCATTTATTCACCATGCCATAATGGTTCTGAAAATTTATTTATGATTCAGTTATTATTGATACATGATTCTTCTATTAGTAGCCCTTACTGAGCAGTTAACCTCACCCCTTTCATTTGTTTACCTTCAATAGGTAATAAAGATGATACCTTTTATTTAGTTGTTGTGGATGTTTTTTATTAGTTTTTTATATATTGTATTATATTACCTTCCCAATGTATTGTGAGTTTCATGTAAGAATATAGCTTCTTAAGACTACTAAACTGAATGTTCCTCCACATTTTCATTCAATTTAATCATTCCAATGTAATATGTAATGCACCGACATTGGGCTTCTGGGGCCGGTGTGTTGTAATTTTTCTAATGAATAGTATTGGTGGTGGTTTTTAAAGAAACTCTAGTTGGGATATCTCTCATTGAAAAACAATTGTAGGTTCTCCATACAAGACTAATGATATTCCCTTTCATCTATAGTTTATCTTAGTATTAATATTTGAGAGAAAATCCATCCACATGATAATGTCTAATTACAACAATAGAATGACATTCATGATTTGTGATGTGATTATTCTTTCCAAATTCAATACTAGTGTTTATATACACTATTTATTATTCGATAATCTCTCTATGAGTCTCTACAGATAAATCTAATTTTATTAATTCATTGATTGATTCTATATTATTTGAAAAAATGGAGGAAAAAATGGAATTCCTAGAAACATAATCAAACAATTTACTTTATAGCATTGAGAGAACAACGAGAGTACCTACCACCACATCATTTGGAGATACGACTTCAGAAGTTGTGATAGAAAAAGCATGACCATGCTCTTTTGGGAAATACTATGGTTGATGGTGATTCCACTCCACTATCTGCTAACATGGAAAATTATTTTAATTTTAACCAATATGTGTATTATAATAGAATTGGACATATGACAGGGCATTCACCATCTTCCCTTTTTCATTAGTATTGAGATGTTGTTGCCTCACCACAAAATGACAGTTCCTAGAAAAATGACCATCTATTCCATACTGGTAACATTTCCTTCTCTCTATAATATTGTTTCAAAAATACTTCATTCCACATTTTTTTCTTGTGTGAAGTTTCACTTTCCTTCCTCCTCTTCCATGATCAAATTTACTCCCCATGTTTGGATCCAAATATCTCTTCTTGTTATTCAATTTTTGATACCACTGCATCTCACCGAACTCTAGTTCGATCTTCATAGCACTCTGCACTATCTCCTCATAGCTGTTATAGTCTAAATTTTCTATATTCTTCAATAGATAAGGTATTAGTCAATTGAAGAATATATCAACCATTATAATAGGATCCATAAAAAATGTAGAGGTGTAACAAGAATGTATTTTCATGTTCATCTCATAGCCTCTCAAAAATTCATTTTCCTTCTCCATCATCTCTATGAAGTCCTTATCCATTTTCATTCACACTTAATAGGGAAAGTATTTATTGAAAAATATTAAAAAAATCTATTCATGCTCGATAGAATCAGTCTCCTCTATTATTTTCATGTTATTAATCAGATCCCACCACTGACCAACGTATCCCTCTACGTGGAAAACTACCATTGTTACATTAACTTGTTCCAAAAAATTTATACAAAAAAATATATTTTATATAGATCCTATCTAATTTTCAATAATCAATGGGTCAGTAGATCTTCTGAAAGTAGGTGTTCATTAATGAAAAAAGGAATCAATAGAATTTTGTTCCCTCTAAGGTGAATCTGGTCCCTCATATTGTTTCATGTTGTTGTTTATATCTCGAGTTTGTTGATTCATCAATATCGTGATGTTTTCCTTTCTTGCTAAAATCAGCGGGTCGTCAGCACATGGTCTATTTTTCGCAACATTTACATAGATAGTCATATTTCCCATTATTTAGTAAATGAATAAAACCATAGTGAGAAACATGTTTATTTTATTAATATTACAATTCTAGATGACTTTTTTGTCTTTAAACATAATTCATAAACAATTTATTCATTAAGAATAACTATATTTTCTACAAATCCTTCATAATGATTCAAAAATGCATTTGATTATCCGAACATATCCCCCAAGAGTGTGAAACATAGAGAGGAGAAAGGCCAAATATCACGAAAAAATTACCATAATTATCCATATCATATTGGTTTTTTTGGGATTTATCGCTAGAAACAGTTGTAGCAGATCCGCATCCACTTATTCATATCTAGATAGGGATTTCTTTCCTAAGAAATCACTTACATTATAATATACCCAAGTACAAGGATGTTTTCATATATTTATCATTTCCCTAAGGTTATTACTAAATTCATCAAATCCTAATTTTAAAAATACGTAAACCTCCATTTGATACCATCTATGGTGCCATGACTTTATATTTCATAACTTTCCATTACATTATACAAATAGAGGATCATTTAATGTTTATATTCTTGGAAATAAGGTACATAGATCATGAAAACATAATACATTACTATAATATTCTAGAAATAAGTTATAATAGTTTCATACTAAGTACATTTACTACATCTCATAGCCTAGGGACATACATAAAAGGAATGGGTGATCATAAGGCCCAATAAGGTAAATCAAGGGAAATAGTTTACATGTGACCCATGGAAATATCGAAATAACATTAGGAATATCCTAAAGGCATGAAAAAAGGTAAAAGGGGAATTTAATAATAAAAATAACATGAATCTTAACATGTAAATATGGATAAAAAATTGAAATGGTAAATTCATATTAATACCACCAAGGGTTTTCAGTGAAGTTTCCAAAAAAATTATAATGGATATTCACCAAGGTATAGTAAAACGTGTCATCTCTTGAAGTTAAATTCTATACCCAATGCATTGGAGAACTATCAAGATGAACCCATAATATAAATAAATTATAATGTGCTACATATATCATAACAAATCATTTGATAAAAATTCCTAGAGAATAAAATTAAATGGGTTTCGTATAAAAATCATGACACATCAAAAGTACATAAAAACATGATCATTATGTAATTTTTTACTCACTGAAAGCGAATATGAGTTTTATGTATGTAAATAATGGAATAAAATAAATAATTTTTACAAATTTCTGAATAAATCAAGAAAAAAAATGAGGTTAGGGTATTCAAAAAAATAATTACATTTTCATGGCGAGAAGAGATAAATTTTGAAATGTAAAATTGACAACATAATTGGTAAAAAAAGGTTATGGAAAATGAAATAATGGGAGGGGATAGAGGTATAACATTGATAAAAAATAATTTGACAATAATTGGATTAAGAAAAATTAAATAAGAGATAGTGACCACGACATTCAGAAAACATATACAAAAAAAGGTTCATTAAATGAAGAGAAAAGAATGATATTTCCTATACCTTGATGTGTTGAACCTTAAACATAGGGATTTGGACCTTGGTGGATTGCGGAAACCATTGAAGGACACCATGAGAGGAAGAATAATATATCTTCAAGAATGATGTTTTAGTTGTGAAAGGAAATGAAGAAATGGGAGGCCATTTATAGAAAATGTGGTGGATTTTATTATTAATTTCCAAATATAAGGCTTGGAAACATAGGTTTTGGAAAATGAATAACTAGGGGATTTCCCATGGAATGTTCACATTTTTTTTGGATAAATGGGTCATAATTTATGTCATTCTTATCCAAAAGAGTCAACCAACATTTTATATTACTTCTTTTGGTATAGAAATTAAATTTCCACAAAAATAATGTTTTAACATTAATGTTTCAATTTTAGATTTTGGAAATTAAAATATACAATTGAAAATTTATGAAAATATTTTAAAATACATAATATTAATAAAATAATTGATTTTTATTTATGAATTTTGTTTAATTATTTATTAAATCATTATTACATAATTATGATCTCATTAAACATACTGAAAAAACTCAAACTATTTTTCTTACTATTCACGAAAAAATAATGTATTTTTGAAAATTCTCATAAATTCATCTTAACATAATTTTAAAATTAAAATTTAAAAAATGATATTTATTATATGAGAATAGCTTATTAAATATGATAATTCTACCCTCTAAATATAGAAATCCGTATTTATTAAAAATAATGACTGATATAAAATGCATTGTAAAATTTTAGAAACGTCAAAAAAATAAAATTATTTTATCAATAATATTTATGTAATAGTTTTTTATCAAAATATTTAATAAAAATAATTGTTATTAATAATATATTAGTTTAGTATAAAAATGTATATCTTTTTTAGAAAGTAAAATTTCTGCTCGAAAAGTAAATTTATAAAATTTCATCTCAATTTTATTAAGAGAAACAATTCTCAAACCATAATTGATTGAATAATAAATTTATTTATACAATGTAATTTAAAATTAAGGAACTAAGTCCTTGAAATATAGCACAATATAACACGTACATACAACCAATTTTTATGGTTTGTAATGTTGATAGATCCCTCGGGCGGCTCAGCTAACATTGCCTCCATTGTAATTTCCTCGAACATTAACTTCCCATGTAAGTGATTTCATTCAAACTTCACTAGTTTATTAATGTATAGGACTTGGTCAAATGTATACCCCAACAAATATAACAACCTCCCATTATTAAAAAAATGGTCTTCAGATGACATGTCCCTACTTGTCGTGTCCCTCATTTATCTATTTTTCTTTAATCACACTTTGTCTGTTATACTTATAAAAACTAATTATAACATTGAAATTATTTTCATGAGTATAGATTCCAATAGTCATAATGACCCACAGTAACATAATGGTCAAAAAAATTGTCAAATTTCCAATTATTCTCAATTCATCATTAAATATATGTTGTTTTGTTGGCTGCAAAATAATATTTCACAAATTTGTTGAGGAAAAAAATTATTATAAAATTCTGGGTCATTGAAGCATTGTTACTTGGATTTATAGTGAGTGAATTATTTTTGATGCATAAAGTGTAAAAATTTATTATAAAAATGTATCTTGAGGTATTATATGACATTTTAATGAACCAAAATGCGGTATTATTTGTAAAAATACATCATGTATATTTTTAAATATTATGGGATGTATTTATTAAAAATCAATTTGAAAATATTCAAGAAAAGAAATTTTCCATTCATTCATTATGAAATGGTTTCTAAAGTTTATTTTTATTTATTTAGGATGATCATAAACAATTATTATTTAATAGATATTTGTGTTAATTCACACAACAAGACTTCAACAAAACTACTATTTCCACAAATTGGCCTTGTGAAATTGTGTGTATAAACTATAGTTTTGTGAACTCATGCATAAACTGGAGTTGTGTAAATGAACACAAACTGAATTTGTGATAATGATTTAAAACAATGATCATGGGAATGTTCACAAGTAAATTTGTGTAATGGTTTTAAAACTAGTGTTGTGAGAATGAGAAAAAATTGTATTTGTGGTAATGAGTACAAATTAGAGTTGTGTAAACGTGCATAAATGAGATATTGGAAAATGCATGAAAACTATACGTGTGAAATAATGTTATATTTTAATAATTATAAGAATGTTACATTAATATAATAAACCAATGTTACTTTCAATGAATAGGCCCAAAATAGCATCACTTTGTATAAAATAAGTCTTTACAAGATGATTAGGAGTGTTTATAGGTGTGTTTTTTCCAAATCCATGTGAACATTCATTTGTATGAGAGAAAATTACATAATCATTCAATAATATGAATTAGAGTCATTTTTCATTTCATTTACATGGATGAATGTTATGTATACATGTATTTTAATAAATTATGGATATGGGAATCTGCATATTCTTGAGAAAAATCACCCAAATTTGTATTTACATTAACGGACTTAAACAACCCATACATGTGTGAAACAAAGAGTGATGTAATTCACATAAATTATGTGGTAAATAAGAATTGAACATATTTATTAGTGAATCGAATCATGGGACACCAATTCTAGTGTAATGTTTACTGAGCCGATTAATATTTTTTAGTTATACTTCTGAAGGAGTAGTGTGTTCACCACGGTAGAGAGAGTAGTACATTCCCAGTTGGAACCAGTTGTAAAACAATGGGGTAGTGGGTCTACTCTCTATAAATAAAAACATTATTATTATTTAGTTAATTTTGATACATGGGCACATCACCATGTCCATGATTTTTAGAGGTATCCTAGAGAAAATTAAGTATGTAAAATTTTGTGTCTCTTTCACACTTTCAATTTTATCATTAATTTATGTAATATTAAGAGTGGAGTGTGTTCTGTCTCAGGACCAAACAAGATCAGTAGGGGATTTCTTATAAAAAAAACCTAAACTAACCCCCCATATTAGGGTATTCATTATTTTTTGGGACCAATATATATACATGTTGATTATTCATATAATATTTTTTTATACTTATGTTCTCTTTATGTTATAATTTTAATAGAATATTTTTTATATTGATATTTCATTGAAGTCACTTAATATTATTAGAAACCAGGTTCACTATGATAATATTCCTAAATATATGTACAATTTCCTTAAAAAATTATTCCAGTATAACAAAAATTATGATTTAATATTCAATGTTGGTGGATAAAAAGTATTGAGACTTCATCTTATAAATATCACACCAACTGATCTCCAAGCTGGTAAGTCATGAGGACATGCAAATTTTATTATTTTTAGGTTTCATTAGTTTCATTTCATATTACTATTAGTGATCATGTGAATTGGTCCTTGGACTTGAGGACACTGTCAATTTATATCATTAACATGATTTTATAAATAATGAAAAATTGTATGTATATTATCTTGGAAAATTAGCATATGTTGGGTATGTTGTTAGTAGTATGTTGATTTATTAAATTATCAAGACATGATTTCAAAATTTTGAGTTATGGATGAGGATATAATTGATCCTTTAACTGAGATGTTAGTTCTGTATTTAAATCCCTAACCAATGAAGTTATAGGCAATGCCATCCTAGAAATTCAAACGAAGATATATCAAGTATTAAAAGATAGTGATATATGTTTGTTTATTTCGTGATGAGATATGTTTTGAAAAACAGATTAGATTTCATAGTAACATTCCTAAGAGGTTATTTTTTACACGACATATCTGTTTCACATCGGGGGCCATGATGTGTTTTAAAATAAAACTCTTTTTCTACTAGATATAATTTTTTCCATTAATAATGGGTATTAGACTGTTACATACATAGAGGATCCTAAAAAACATTTGATTCATAAGAATATTATAATAATAATGGATTCAATCAATGCTTATGAATCTAGTTCTCTTCATGTGGTTTTGATAATAATTCAATCTCATGTTACTCTTAATTTGTATTGGGCAGTTGAATTATAATTACTAAATATTCATAAATTAGCTGAGTTAGTGATTAGGTGAATTATTCTCTCATAAGAACCATGTTTATTAGACTATCTATGAATATGATTTCAAAATATGTTGAGTTCTTTTCTATTTGAGATTCATAAACTAATATATTATATCCCATTATTTAGAAATGGACTCTAATGGAAGAAGAGGAATAAATACTCGTGGGCAAGGTAGGGATATCCCTACTGAAAAACTCAACAATGTCAACATTCGAGCAGATCGGATCATGACCATATAGGGACAACTTACTCATGTTGTAACAAATAAACATTTCACCCCTATGTTGGAACGTTTAATGTGGCATAAGCCCCCATCTTTTAGTGGGACTACTTACCCAGTGGTTGCTGAGAAATGGATCAAGTAATTTGAAAATATATTCATGGAATTAAGATGAAATTAAAATGAAAATGTAGTAATGGAAGTATATTGTATCAAGGGTGATGCTGATCAATGGTTGTCCTTGATTCAGAATACTGTGGAGGAAGAAGAAATAGAAGATATGGAACGAAGGACTATTATGGAAATATTTTTCAAAAATTATTTCCCATATGAGCAATGAACTGAAATGAAGAGGAAATTACATAGCTTAAAACAAAGGGATGAAGACATTGTTACAGAGTATGAGGCTACTTTAACAGGGTTGGCTAGGCATGTCGTGGATTACTTACATGACTTAGTAGACAAGATTGATCATTTCTTCGATGGTCTTAATACATGTCTTCGAAGGGATCTAGATTCTCAATAATATTCTTCAAATGAGTATATTGTATCATGTGCCATCAAAATAGAGAGGGAATTTTCTAGATCAAATGTTTTCAAAGGAAACCAAGATAAAAAGTGGTACTCTGATAACAATGGAAATGGAGAAGCTCCAATGTAGAGCAAGGGAACAAAGATTTTCCCATTATGTGAGAACTGTGGTATGAATCATCTCGGGAAATGAATGAAAGGAATGGGAGTATTCTAAAACTATGGATAAAAGTGTCATCTATCTGATGAATGCAAGGGGAAGAAACAATTCAATGATATTCAATGCTAAAATTGCAGAGAGATGGGACACTATTCAAACATGTTTCATTAGCATCAAGGAAACATGACTCAGAAAAGTCAAATAGAACAAGGGAGGTTGTATGCGATTACAACTGCAGTGGATTAAGTTCCTAATGATGTGGTGGCAGGTACATTAATTGATTCCTCAAATTTATCCCACACATTATTTTATTCTAGATCATGACATTCATTTATATCTTTCTAGTTTTCCAATAATATTAGATATTTCCAAATTGAATTAATAATGGAGTTATCAGTAAAAACACCCAGGGGATGTATCATTGCAACCAAGGCATGTTGACTAGTCCCCCTCTAGACACCAAAATGATCACTTACTTCTAACATCATCATCATACCAATGACATAATTTTATATAATTCTCGGTATGGATTGGATGTCAAATTCTGCTGCAAAGATTTATTTTATGAATAAGGAAGTTACAATTTTTTAAAATGGTGTAGAATCCCTTGTCTTTAGGGAAGAAACATCACCACATTATTCTTATCTAGAACCACCCTCAATAGGTCATCTGAATTCAATACTTGGAGAGGAAGATAAAACAACATCTATGGGTGGAAAGAAATATTCAAATTTATGATCTGAACACAGTGAAAGAGTACATTTATGTTTTTCCAAAGGATTTACCTAGACATCCTCATGAGCGGGAATTTAATTTCTCTATTGATATAATTCATGATGCAAGACATATATAAAAGACTCCCTATATATTTTACATTTTGGAATTAGTATATCTAAAGAAACAAAACGATTATTTGAGAAAAAATGATTTATTCGACCTAGTGTTTCTCCATGGGGAACCCCTGTCATCTTTTTCAAGAAGATAGATGGATACATAAGGCTTTGCATTGATTACAGGAAAATCAATGATATTAAAATAATGAATAAATATCCTCTGCCCCATATTGATGATTTATTTGACCAACATCATGGAGTTCAATACTTTTTTAATATTTACCTTTGATCCGGATATCATCAGTTGCGTGTGAGGAAGAATGATATTCCTAAGACAACGTTTCGTACCAGGTAAGAGAATTAAATTATATGGGTTGATTAGAAAGTTAGAATTCTAGCATTAATCAGTTTATTTTCTAGTCCATATTTTCTCTAATAATGGGATCCTAGTTGATCAAGCGAAGAAAAAGGCAATCCAATATGGGCCCACACCAAATAACATAACTGATGTACACAGTTTTATTGTCTTAGTAGGTTATTATCGGCATTCCTTTCAGAATTTTTCCCTTCTTGCTAAACCACTAACCAAGCTCAAACATAAAGGAGTTAAGATTGTGTGGAAAAACGAATGTGCATAATACTTCGATGAATTGAAAAGAATATTGGTCAATACTCAAATTTTGACTCATCCATCTGGAAGTGATGGATTTGTAAAATACAACGATGCATAAAAGAATGTATTGGGGTGAGTCCTTATGAAAAACGATAATGTTATTTCATATGAATCAATATAGTTGAAGACTCATGAGAAAATTTATCCAACTCATGATCTTGAGTTATTAGCTATAATCATTGCACTGAGAATATGGAGGCATTATATCTACAGAGAGAGATGTGAGATTCATACGGACCACAAGAGTTTGAAATATATTTTCACAAAAAAGTAACTCAACACGAGGCAATGAAGATAGATCGAGTTACTCAAATATTATTATTGTTCAACACACTACCTCCCAGGAATAGAGAATAAGGGTTCATATGCAATAAGCAGGAAAGATCCTGGCATTCAGACCCAAATGACGATTGAAAGAGATCCTATATTCATGGATCTACTGAATATGGATATGGGAATTGTCAAGGAAGGAGAAACATCACTCCTCTTTCAAATTATCACTAATCCATCCTTTCTAGAGTGGTCAAAAAGTTCTCAATCTGATGATGAGAATCTTTACAAGAAAATTAATGTAGTTAAGAATGGGAGACTGGATGAATTCGTGTATGAAGAAGGTGTTCTGATGTTTGGGAAGAGGTTAGGAATTCCATCAGTAATTAAGCTAAAAGTGAACTATTAGATAATGATCATAGATCAAGTTTCCCTATAAGCCAAGGTAGCACCATGATGTTTAGAGATCTGATGGAATATTTTTGGCAGGATGAAATGATGAATGAAATTGCTGACTACATGTCAAGGTGTCTAGTTTGTCAGAATGTGAAGTTGGAGAGACAACATCCCAAAGGAGTGATGGATCCTCTACCAATTTTTATGTGGAAATGGGATAACATTACAATTGATATTGTCCCCATAATACCGAAGATACCAATAATGAATAATGATATGTGGGTAATTGTTGATCGTCTAAAAAACCAACACATTTCCGTCCAATAAAAGAGCATTTGCTGCTGGTGCACCTGGAAAGGATTTATATTAAAGAATTTTTGATACTTAATTGTGAACCTCTATCGAATGTCTTTGATTGAGATCCTCGGTATACATCCAAATTCCAGAAAAGTCTCTAGAAGGATTTTAATACTGAGCCTCATATGAGTTATGTATATCACCCTCAAACTGACGGACAGTCTGAAAGGACTATTCAAACTCTGGAAGACATGATGAGATCATTCTCTCTTGATTTCCAAGGTATATGGGATCAATAAATTATTTGGTAGAATTTTCGTACAATAATAGTTTCTATTCAAGTATTAAAATGGCTCCATATGAAGAATTATATAGAAAGAGATGTTGAACTCCAACTTCTTGGGATGAATTTTGTGAGAGGAAACTTATAGAACTATATCTTATTGAAGAGACCACGAAAAAGGTGAAAAAATACAATCCCATATTAAAGCATCCGAATGTAGGTAGAAGATTTGTGCTGACAACATTAGAAAGGACAGGGAATTCCAAGTGGGTGATCATATATTTCTGAATGTATCTCCATGGAAGGGTGTCTTGATGTTTGGTAAGAAATAGAAACTAAACCCCTATTACATCATAAGATCTAAAATTCTGGAAAGAATCGGAGTTGTAGATTATTGTTTAGAGATGCGTCCAAATCTCTCCAGATTTCATGATGTGTTCCACATACCATTGTCAAAGAAATACATGCCTGACCCAACGCATGTACTCAAGCATGATGAAAAATAACTGGAACATGTTTTGTCATTCTGTGAAAAGCCTATCAGGATTCATGAAACAAGGGAGAAGGTATTTAGAAATTGAGAAACTCACCAAGTAAAGGTTCTTTGGAGAAACTGAAATATGGAGGAAGCAACATGGGAACCAGATGTTTTATTGATGAAGAACCATCCACATATTTTATATGGGATTTATACATATAATTTCCAGGAAGAAAATTTCAGAAAGAGGGAATAATATAACACCCCAAACATTTTATTGTATCTTCCTCTTATATAAATTATATTCATTATGTGGCCTATATTTATTGAATAATTATGTCTTTTTTGAATAAAAAATTATGGAATTAAGTTATAATCTATCCATTAAACATAAATTTTCCACTACTATTTTTTGAATTTCAAAAAACGGTCATATGGGGTTGTTACCGGTAAGACATTTGGAGTCTGATAGATCCAACATGAATTTTTGATGAATAGTAACATACACTTATGAATTGTAATATGAACCTTATAAATAGTAAATAATGATAATATTTAATTTTCACAATGTAACAATATAATGAGAAGTTAATTAATTTTTCAATGAAATACAAAATTAATTATACCATTAAAATGTTATTTTTTCGAAATAACATTGATTTTATTTAAAAATTTAATTTTTAAAAATTACAAATTAATTTTAAAAAAAAAGTAGATCACTTTTGAATTCTAAATGTCGAAAATGGTTACGGTGAATATTTTGGATATTTCTTAAATACATGAATTTTTGATGAATAATAAAAATACAGATGTGAGTTTTTGGTAGTTTAATCACCTCATAATGATGTAATAATTAAAATAAAGTTTTGGTTGACTTTTGTATAGTATATTTTGACATGAGAGGCCCCAAGTCTCTTAAACCCTGGTAAGATTCCATGGGAATGCCCATGGTATTGCAAAAACCACTAACGAGGTGTCCCTTTTAATTAATAAAAAAATCTATCTTAATTACCATATATACCCACTCACTCACCCCCCTTTGTTTTAATTCATTCCAAACTCAAAATCCTCCATGATCTGGTATTATTACCTCTCTGGGAGTTCTCACAAGCTCCCGTCCTTTAGGATCTAGGAGTAACTCTTCAAGGGAAGGGAATCATTCATTCTCTTCTTTTAGTCGACACTTCCTTTATGCTATCTATTTTATTTTCCATTATCATATGTTGGGGTTTGATTTTATGTGTTCTTATTACTGTAATTTTGATTTCAATATGACGAGATAACCTTTTTCTCTCATCATTTCATTTTATGAAATTTTAAGCGACGCCGTTTGGCTGCCGAATTTTCATAAGCGATCTCTCAACATTACTTTTATTTTCTAGTTCAAATCTTTTTATTTTCACTCATCACTTCCTATGTCCAAATGACCATTAAAACTCCAGTATAATCTATATATTGTAATTATATCTTGTTAATGGAATAATCATCATCAACATTATTACTCCCTCCTTTTTTAATTTTATAAACGAAATCAACATCCATGTGGTCCCAATTTATAACCTTTGTGGATGACAGTGTTTCATTCTTCACTTTATTATCCATTACTGGTCATGAAACCATTTTAATGGTTTAAAAAGATAATAATATATGTATTTAATAAAATTAATGTTTTTTAATCCTTTTAAACTAATAATATAAAATAATTATACAAAATAAGTTCATTATGAACCAAACAGACAAGTTAATTCGAATATTTGTAATAAACATTTAACTAACGAATCATCACCATGATATATAAACCAAATTAATTATAAGATCATAAATATCTCCAAAATTTCATTAATAATATATGATAACAATTCTTTATGTTTATCTACATTTCAAGTGAACTTCAATTCATGAAAGTTGGTAAAGGAATCATGAAAACCAAAGAAGAAAATGCTTCAAAAACAACAAAAAATTGAACATATTAAACCCATTAAAAAGGACATGAATGAACCTAAAAAGGTTATATTAAATAAATTAAATGTATATGTGGTTATTTTATTATTAATAAATGGATATAAATTTTATTATTCTGGTTATTAAAACAAATTTTGAACACTCTTGGAAAAAATGTAAGAGGTTTTTCAACTCACTTTAATTTTTGTGATATTTTCATTGTTCTCCACATATTTCTTGTATGTGGTATATGTGTACTGCCATTTGATATAAAAAAACATCATTCTCTTTATATTATAGTTATTCAATTACTCATTTCAGGATTATTAAGTTCTTGACATATGATTCGACTGATTACATTGTGGTAAGATTATTTGTCTTAACTTCTATTTTGATTGACTAATTTTCTATGGTGAACCTAATAATCCCGATGTGGTGTACCTACTTCCATTTGATATCCCTTTTCTATAGAAATTATATTTATACAAAATTTCCATATTCTCATATCATGGATATGTTTTTTGTCTAAACCATATTCCATTTTGTATACAGTGTTTATTTGGAAAGTTATTTTAGTTGTGGAAATATTTATGAATCCGTAAACTCTACACTTTAAGGATATTTAAAGGGAAAATTTCTATTTTATTGAATCAATGTATAATGAATTATTTGGACATGCAGTGGCGGGTGGTGCCTCTTATAGCCCCTCGATCCATCGGTAGGTCTCATGAGACAAATCTGTTTGGCGACAAACCCTTCGAGTTTGTTTTCAAAAAATCATATGTGTTTCTACCCATAGAACTAAACCGTTTTTAGGGTATTATGGTTTCATGTTCTATATACATGACGTCCAATTAATAATCATTCTCTTTATTCATTATCAGTTATTATTATTATCCGTGAGGTTTCCACTATGAAAAAATCTATGGATTCAGTTTCATTCTCAGTTAATTAATGGAAAAAGTTATTCATTTATTCACTATGCCATATTGATTATGTCATATTGATTGTGAATCACATATTATTGTACTCATGATTCCGATATTTTTAACCCTTACTGAGCATTTGATCACACCTATTTCAATTTTTCACACTCAACATGTGATGAAGAGAAGGATATTTATTGAGTTCAAGTGGTTGTAGTTTTAGTTTTAGTTTTGTATTGTATTTTGTAAACCTTTAAAATGTAATTTGAGAAACATCTATTTATCTAGTTTCTTCTTGAATACTAAATTGATCGTTCCATTGGGATATTAATTCCTTCTGACCATGACAATATCATAAATAATGCAGCGGAATTATCCTAGACGGGTTGTGGTGTAACAATTTAATATAAAATCTACTTAATTATTTAATAATATTTTAGATAATTATAATCATGGGTGGATGTTTATTTATTTAATATATAAAAGGTCCATGGGTCCAAGTGAATCTTTTCAGAATGGGATAAATGTCCAATGAACTTTTTTTGAATTCTATTTTCTTGAATCCAAAATTAAATATTCCATTTTGACATGGATTAGGGAGACATCAATTAGTTTACTATAATCCACCTCTAATAAGAAATATCGTAATTATATTATTATTAGAGAGAGGTATATCACCAATTCATATGTGTGATCAACATGACAGACTAGATGAAATCTAGACTCATATCATTCATAACCAACACTTTGATACTGTTATTCTATGTTTGAAATATGGTATTCACTATTTTTAATCATTTTCAATTGAACAAATTTTTTAATCTTCAAATGATATCAATTACATTTCATTGACTTCATGCTTGGAAAAAATATTAATTTATTATTATATGATCAATTTAATTTTGTATTGGCCATTTACCATTCTGTGTGGGCCTGGTATAATGTGTCATTCACTCAGTCTATTTGAGTGTGGTATGTATTCCATTTTATTTTCACCTATATATATTCATTATATCCTTATTCTTGGTTATTGATTAGTTTCTCAATGACGTTCATCATATTCATCCACCTGTTACAAATTATCTCATTATTCATTGTATGTTATGCTCGGTGGGTGGCTCATTAAAAGATTGGGTTAGTTTTACTATTATATATTGTAGTAGTTGTTATGGGGAATTCATCACCCCTTAAATCCACCGATTCAAGGAGGAATCACTTGGACCTTATCATTTTTATTTTTCTATAAGATCTATTTACCATGTTCTGATCAGTGATTCTGAAAGGTTATTTTTCCTCTAGTAGAGGAGATCTTACACATTTCATCCTCTGTGTACACTACTGGTGTACAGGTTTTGGTGGAGTTCTTGATAGAATCCTTCCCCAGGATGAAGTTTGGTAATGTTATTTTTTATTAACCCCAAATACGCAATCTTGGTGAGGGTGACTACATATGTAATCATCGAGCATTACATTGGATACTATGTGAAACAACTTCCAGTTATTTGGAAAAGTAGACTATATTGTTTGTTGTTGTATGTTTTCTTACATTATATTTTAATTGTTTTCCAATTTATGTGTAAAAATACCATATCATTGTTTCTATTTAAATTAAATTTCATGTTATAACCTCGTTCTTCTTTTAACATAAAAATATATATGAGTATGAGTGGTGTTATTCCCATCCACATAGGTCCCCATGGGAATAAAGCAAGTAAATCATGTGTTCCTATAGCTTTCTCTTTATTATTTTCATTTGGATATCTTCATTCTATAATTTTCAATTTCCAAAAGAAAAACCATACATCATTAATTTTAGTGTTTGGTGTCGTGATACTATTGACCTCACCCTTACCCCTAAAAAAGTTGTACCCAATCCTGAATGGTTCTTATTTTCTATTAAATCCATTTATTTTTTAAATAATTATTTATATTTAATTATTCATTGTGAAATTACATTTTTTTTACATATTATATTTTCTTAAAGATAGTTTCCCACCCATAATTACTCTTTATTTTGAAATCATTTGGATAAGAATCATTTACCCTAGATATTGGTAGGTGGTTGGGGTTGTATGCTAATCATTTTCTTTAATAACTCGGTAGCTACTATTTTGGTAATCATTTGAAAAACTATATTTGAAATTGAGAAATACATTGGTGATAATTACTTTAAAAATTTGTGTATTAATGCGAGAGACATGCTAGTTCAGAAAGGATTAATTGATTCCCTCTATGGGCTTGTGAAACTTATTGTTACTATAAATGAATATTCACTAGCATCATTGAATACCAAGATGTTACCCATGATGTTATAGTTAAAACATGTTGTTTTCTTATTCGTTCTTTACGGGATAAAAAAATTAGGGATGTATCCATTTAATTAACTAATGATGGTATTTGGAATAAAATTTAAAAATTATATATGATATCTTCTTTAGATGGTAGGCCTAAAAAAATCCCAAAATTATCACCTTTCAAATGAAACCTCATAGTTAGATTAAGGATCGTTTAGATGAATTTCACTATGTTATATAATATTTGACCAACATTAATGTTACTATTGATTAAGAAGATCGTGAAATGATACCTTTAATTTCTCTAGAGAATACGTACATCATTGTATTAGAAACCCTGATATTTGGTCATGAGTCATTATCCCTTGAAGAGGTAAAATTTTCCCTTCACTCTCAAGAATTGCATTCAATAACTAGAATTAAAGGTATGTGAAATAGCTTGTTTACTAGGGGAATACCATAGTCTAATATTAAAAAATTTGTTCTATAAAGATAAAATCAAGAAAATTAAATAACCCAAACCTTAATCTAATTATACGGAATGAAAAATCTATTTTTTCCATTTCATAAAACCTTTGTATACTAATCCTAAATTTAAGAAACTTAAACATGACCATTAATTAAATCAAATGACTAACTAGTACATTTTAGTGACTATGATTATGACAGAGCTTATGTTTTGAATGTTTCTAGTCATAAACCCAAGTCATGAGTGGGAACTTGGCATAGGATTCTTCTTTTACATGTGTCATTTTTGAGTGTCGTTCAGAGATTTAATATAATGGGTAGTAAGTGATCCTCTTTTAGGTATGAATTAGAGGTGTATGGTATATGGAAGAAGTTTTGATTTACTATAACTAGATGATTATTCCATCATAACGATGAACGATATTAAGTGGTTTCCAAACATTTATATAAACCTTATTTCTTTAGGGATATTAGAACAAAAGGGGTACACCATTATGGTTCTAACTGGAGTCTCCAAAGGATTGACAATTATCATAAAATATTATCTCATTAATGGGTTGTATATAATGAATGGAAATACCCGTTCATGAAAAGTAAGTAGTATATATACCACTAATACTGAAAATACTATCTTATGTCATTGGAGATTTTCGCATGTAAGCTCTGAGGGCCTAGAAGAACTCAACATGCAAGGACGGTTGAGGGAAATAACACCAAGAAACCTTTATTTTTGTGAATATTGTGTAATGGGAAATGCTAAGAGTCTCCTTTAATAGTTCATATTTTAATGCTTCTATACCATTAGAATACATCCACTGTGAAATATGTGGATAAGAATGAACTATGACCCATGCTGGAGGTTCAATTTTTCCACCTCTATAAATGATTTCTTTATAGAAGCCTGGATGTATATTCTGAAAAATATATTTTATACCATTTTGAACATTAAAACATGGAAAATTTTTGTTTGTAATTACAGTGGGATAAATGTTAAAACACATAGAATATATAAATAATTATAATACATATCCACTGAATTACATGAAATTTTTAAATCTAATTGTATTAAATGGAATATGACTATTAATGAACCCCCCCCCCAAATGGCCTAATAGAAAGAATGAATAGGGGTACTATATAACAATTTTGAAGCATGATTTCAAGATTGGATCACTCTAAATATTTATAACTAGTGGTATCAACCATTACAATCCCTATAATAAATAGGTGACATTCTCCTCCTATTTAATATAAAACTCCTTAATAATTGTTGAATAGTAAGCCTCCCTCTTATATTTACCTAATTTTATTTGGTTGAATGGATTGTTCTCACAGTGAAACTAACAAACTGGATTCATGACCTCTTAAATGAATTTTCCTTTGCTATATCGAGGTTTTTATGATTTAAAGACATTGGGTTAACAAGTAGAGTTACCCAAAATGAACCATAAGTAGGGATGTAGTGTTCCATGGGTACACTTCTCCAAAATCTATGGATTCTACATCAAGTAGTTGTGATATATAAATTGAATGGGATAATGAAATCAATCCTCAATCACAAGTTGAGGCTCCTATCTAACCCACACCATTATATCAACTACCTACTATTAATGTTGATTCCACCACCATTGATGGTCCTAATTCTGAATATAATCCTTCTACCACTTAAAGAGACTATCAGTTAATCTGATAAAGAGATTGGAGTGTCCCTAAACCACCCCGTGGGATCATCAAGTTGAAGGACCTCGCAACACCCTGAGAGTGGAGGGGTGGATCAAGGTGTATATTTTTCTTTTAAAAGTTGTGGATCTTGTTCCCATGTTGGTTGAAAATTGTTAAACCTATCATACAAATGTAATTAAGAAGTTGACACAACAATTTTACTTGGTTCACCGCAAAGGGCTAGGTCCAAGGAGCATACGCCGATAGGTTTTCAGTCGTACCAAATTCCACGATTTTTCAGGAGTTGTGGATTACAATGGTTCAGAAATAGACACTACGTACTAGGCTCACACCCTTAAAAAATGTTTAGGGATATCCCCAGCATCCCTCGGGTCACTCCCGGTGACTCCCCATGGCTCACTAACTTTGGCGAGTTCCCACTTAGTTTATAGACGTGATGGTCTCTTCATTATCGCTAATGAATTCATCCTCTGTTGTTTGTAGATGCTTTGTTGATGTCCAACTTTCACCCGTAGATGAATCTCACTTTGTACCAAAAGTATCATGCGATATTCCAGCATTTGGGCAACTCCACAAAGTATGGTGTGATTCAACCACACTTGGCACACTTCTCCAAGCTGGCTTGCATGTTTCAAGATGGTGCGCATTTCACCTCTTCCACATGTGCGGCACTCACTTCTTCAACTTCAAAATTGCGCAACTCGCACCATTTTATGCCTAAAACGATTTTGGGGTGAAACCACCAACTGTCACGCTTCTTCAAATCCTGGTGCACAAGTTTCACCAAAACCCATGTGCGACACCTCCTTCTCCAACTCCAAACTAGGGAGACTCACTACCTTTCTCGCCCACAACACCTTGGACACACATGAAACAAATGGAACGCAAATTCTACTTGTGTGACCCACCACGACTCGCGCGACCACAACACCAGTGCAACTGGTTATCTGATTTCTAAAAATTCTAAACATTGTTAAAAAAGAGGAGGGGTTTTCCTCTATTTATAGGTATTTTGGACACCCTGTGCGACGACACGCAAGTCTCCTCTTGGCACACAAGTCTGGCCGCCCTAGTCTATGCTGCGTAGGATACTTGCGCGACCAAACCCAAAACTAGGGAACCCCTACATCCTATTCCATATTTTGATGATCTAGCCATGAAAAACATATTGAGAACAAGATTCCATGCCTCCAAGTTATCGGCGCGCAAGTCCCTTATCCAATAAAACTTTTATTAATCTTTCAATTTTGAGGACCTGAAATTTGGCAAACACTAGAAAATGATGACACCATCAATACTGTTATCTGCTTGTTCTATATGATCACATTGCTAGCACACATTCTGAATATCCACTGAGGATTGACAAAAAACACAAACCATACTCCAATTCATTCATAGAATGTACATGGTTCCATCAATATCCCCCTCTGGTTTTGTCGGCAATCATTAAATAAATTCAATAGAGAACAAGCCATAGGCAAACCACAAATGCAAGAATCAAATCAGGCAACACTCTAACTCTACGTGAGCAATGCTCAGTGTAGAACACAAGATAGGAATCCTGAATTGGGTTCCTGTGTTTTGGAATTCTCAATGAAGCCCAAGATATTCTCTTATAGTTTCACAGAATCATTACATGTCCAATGTATTCCTTACAATCCTATCTCCGAAACCGAATTCTCAATGTGTCACAGAAGCATTACATGCCAGAATTTATGCCTTTCTCCCCCACTGACAATAATCCCAATGATCGATAATTGATTATTGTTCAGCTCAAACCACACTCCTCCTAAATACTATCTCCCCCCAAACCCACATCACATCAATAAACATATTAAAAAAAATAAACAAAACATGGGAGCGGGGTATTGTGTAACCTCCTTATGCACTGGGAGGTGGTTGAACACCGAGGTTCATCTGATGCTTCTCAAACATAGCCGTTGATAGTGGCTTGTTCAGGATATCAACCACTTGGTCATCATTTCCCACATGATCCATTCTAATCACGCCTTGATCAACTTTTTCATTGATAAAGTGATATATGATTTCAATATGTTATTACGAGAATGCTGACTGAGATTATTCGTAAGATCAATTGCGCTCTTGTTATCAAAGTAAATTAAATTTTTTTTCTTCACCTCATCACCATTATCTGTTAGTTATTGATTCATCAATAGTAGTTGATTTCATTACTTTGTGGCATAGATATACTCAGCTTCAGAAGTACTATGAGAAGTACTTTCATGATTTTTGCTCAACCATCCAACACATTTATTCTCAATATAGAATGCTCCACCACTGGTGGACATTCTATCCACTACATCGCCAGCCCAGTCAGCATCAGAAAATAATGATAATTCATTGTCCCTTCCTACAGAAATGTATATGCCACAATTGTTAGTAGTTGGAATATACCTCAGGATTCATTTTACCGCTGTCAGATGTTCCTCCTTTGGATTACTATGAAAGCGGGCCGCTAGACATGTTTCAATGCCAATATCTGGACTTGTTTCTGTCAGGTACATTAGTCTCCCAATTATCTTCCTATACATGGTGGGGTCTACAGATGCCCCATCCTAATTCATTACAAGTTTGGTTCCAACTGAAATCAGAGATGATATTGGTTAGGAGTCTTTCATATTAAACTTATTCAGCAGCTCTCTTTCATACTGTTCCTGAGAAATGAAAGTGTAATCCTTCTTTTGAATCACCTGAAGCCCCATGAAATATGTGAGCTCCCCAATCATAGACTTTTCAAATTCTGATTTCATGTGATTGGGAAATTCATCCACTGATTTCTACCCACTTCCACAAAATATAATGTCATCAACATAGACTAGAACCATGAACAAATCTTTTGGATAATTCTTTACATATAAATTGTGATCTACTACTCCTATTTTGAATTCCACCTTCTTGAGATCAGAGTCCAGTCGGGAATACCATGCTCGTTGTGCTACTTCAAACCATATAGAGGTTTCTTCAGTTTGCAGATCATTTTTTCTTCAGTACCATGAACAAAACCCATTAGTTGTTCAATGTAGACTTCTTTCTTCGAGTACACCATTCAATAATGTTGTCTTGGAATCCATTTGATATAATTTATATCCTCTTTGTTGTGCCATGGAATGTAAATGGTCAATTGACTCCAGTCTAGCCACATGAGCAATGGTTTCTTCAACACCAACACCTTCAATATGTTATTATCCTTTACATACCAGTCGTGCCTTGTTTCTAAAAACACATCCATGCACATCAAACTTTTTTTTAAGATCCATTTTGTACCAATAACATTGTGACCTTTAGGACTCTAGACAAGATCCCATCTTTGATTCTTGTCAATGTGATCTAACTCTCCATTCATGGCATTCACCCATGATTCATCCTTTGCATCTTCTTCAAACAAGGATGTCTCCAAAACTAACAGAAATACAAATTGCGTGTTATTCCTCGTCCCCCTTGTTTGAGTGGGTTCACTCATGTCCCCAATTATGTTAGATGGATCAATATCAAATCTATGATTTCTCCTATGTGGTTCAGTTGCATTCTCTCCTGCCACATTTTCTTCTTCAGATTCTTCTTCTTAGTAAACATCCTGATTTGACTGCTGAGTGTTTTGTACAACGTCCTCTATTAATGTATGGGTATTTTCTCCGTGTTCACATTGTTCCATACATTCTATCACATCATCATTTTTCATCCTAGAATCATTTGTGGTTTTCTCTTAAATTATATTAACATCATTGCTATCCGAAATCCTTCCTAATCACATGTAGAAACAATTATAGGCTTTGTTGTTAATTTAGTATCCAAGGAAAATTCTTTCATCTGCATTGTCACCATAATTCCCTTTATTTATTTCTTTGTTCCTGATTAAGCATTTCCTTCCAAAAACATGATAATAATTCAACTTGGGATTCTTACATGCCACAATTCATATGGTGTCTTCATCTCACCCATATAAAGTCCTGTTCACTTTTGAATATACACTACATCTTGAACATCCCCTTTCGAGTAATGTTGTGGAATACGACTCTCAATTAGCGTAGTTTATGCCATGTTGTTCACCTGTCGATTCCTACGTTCAAAATCTCCATTTTTTATGGAGTTACCATAACAGCTACTTCATGTTGTATCCCATGCTTCTCCAAGTAATTTTTAAATTCAATGGACATGTACTCCCCTCCATTGACAGATCTCAATAGTTTGATTGTTCGTTCAGTATCATTATTGGCGATTTGCTGATATGTTTTGTTGCATTCAAGAACTTTTCATTTCAGGTGAATGACCATTACACATTACATTCTACTGTATTAATCTATGAAAGAGACAAAGTACCTTTCTCCACGAGTTCCGACATCATTTATCGGCCTGAATTCATCGTTATGAATTAGATCATGAAGATGAGATTCCCTCTTCTTCTTTGGCCGATATGAACAGCAAACCAGAATCCCATGAATGCAAGTATCACAAGAATTTTCAGGCTCACACATCTGGTTGGGAATGTCCATGAAAATCCTCAATTTGGTTATTTTCACCAAGTCTTGTTAATTGATGTGTCCTAGTCTCTGATGCCACACATTGTTTTTTTCTTCCATAGTCATGTAACATACATTTTCTTTACTATCAACCAGATACAAGTTGCCTTTGGTTCATCATACCTTCATAAGTGAATTGCATGTCTTTCCATCGATAGTGGATCCTTTTTGATAAAATGTAACTATAAGTATCGAGTCATAGAGTTAAATAACTCTGAGTAGATTATGATGTAGGCCATCTACATAAAGGACATAAATCTTCTTTATCTCTCCATTACCTAATTCAATACATCCATTGCCTTTTATTTTTAGAGCTCCATAATTACAAAATCATTCTATACCATCAACCTTCCTTTTGATATCTGTTAACAGGCCACCATTATCTGTCATATGAGATGATCAACCACTATCCAGAATCAATGTACTGTATCTTTTTGTATCTTTGAGGGCCACCTCTGCAAGATTGTATTTCTCAATATTCTTATTTTCTTTCTAAGAGATATTGGATTGAGTATAATATATCGATGGCCTTCAAATTATTTCTTCCACATCATCAGATTATTCATACCCATTATATTTTTCTTGAGGATAAAACATATATGTGAAATAAAAACCATCAGGAGAGTGGATATTGACCTGTATTTGAGAGTTTTATGAATCTATCCTTCTAAATATATGGCTGCCATACATAGCTTTATATCCAATGTTAGAACAACAAAAAAAATATCTATAGAAACTATTTACTCTATAAGATGGAGGATATGAAGTCGGAATCTTTTGATGATGTCCCAGATCTTCCCCATTCAAGTATTTCCTTGCATCTTGGAAATATGACATGGTATGGCCTATATAGCCACAAAACTGACACTTCATGAGAGGAATTGTCTTCTCACTTGAATTTCTCCTTAGAACTTATTCCTTGGGAGATTAGTTGGACTGCCCGTCATTTCTGGAAGTTTGAGGAGAATTTTCAGTTCTTATTTTTATTGTATTGAGGGTTTCTTTTTCATCTAATCAGGAAATGTTTCAATATGTCCATCTTTTATCTTGCCTTTCTTTTGGCTCTCTTTACTTCCAACAGTTGATGTCTCAGATTCACATCCAATTCCACTATTTCCCATGCAAATGGTTACTTGATCACTCATGATTTTTCCAACCCCATCTGAACCACACTTGGCTCTTGGCAGTAATTCTGCTTCTGAGAATCCTCAAAAATGAATTTTCTTCTTACCATCATTTGTGGTTGATTGACACTCAATTTTACTCATTAGAGTAAAAGCTTCTTCTTCAATACCCTCTACTGTCTTGGACATATATGTTGTACCCCACACTATTTGATTTTCATGATCACAATCACTTTCATATATGTTTAAATTTGTTTTTAAGTGTTGTGGATGATAGGCAAAAGATTTCCAAAGGATTGGCCCAAGAATGGACAAGAAATGGACTGAAATTCAGTCCACCGGCCAACCGGTGTGATAGCACCGGCCAGCCGGTGGAACTGGCAGAGGCATTGCCCACTGCCAGGTTCCACCGGTCGGCCGGTGGCTCCTCCACCGGTCGACCGGTGGGGCCTGGACCAACCTCCTTCTCAACATCCAAGGCACCGGCCAACCGGTGGCCCATCCACCGGTCAGCCGGTGGAGCCAAGTCTCGAAATCTCCCAATTTCCTCAAGCACCGGCCAGCCGGTGGGACTGTACCGGCCAGCCGGTGGAGCCAGTCAAACTAGCCGTTGCAGTTTGACCAGGCTGGCCCACTTGGCTCCCAACGGCTCTTTTAGCCTCTCCAACGGCTCCGAAGCCTCCCCAAGGGTTCCATGCCTATAAATAAAGGCCAAGGAAGCCCTGGACACCTACCGGAACATATACGAAGCCAACGGACATATTTTGGATCAATTGGCCAACCTCCGGCGTCTTCCTCCAAGGGAACCCCAAGTGCTCCAACAACTTCCACATCCAAGGAGCTCCACCCAAGAAGCTTGGAAGCGGCCTTCAAACATCTCCAATCAATCAAAGGCGCCCAAGACTTCCTCAATTACGGTTTTTCTTTGTATATTTATTTTGAGCTTAAAATTGGGTTTGTGCCTACAAACCCCAAACTTTTCTCATCCCCTCTTTATTTTGGGTTTCACATCACCACTAAGGTGTGAAGAGGTTGCCAAGCTTTCCTTTAAATAGCTTGAGACTTAGGTGAGCTATCCTTCACCTGTAAGAAGGATAGTGGGTTCTTGCTTAACCATCAAAAGCAAGTGGGTTCTTGCTAAACCACAAAAAGCAAGCTGTAATAGGTCCTAGTGCTACCTCAAAGCCTAGTGGGTTTCTTGCTAAAACCATTGAAAAGCAAGCGGTAGGAATCTCTCAACGGTTGAGTTGGGAGCGGAGACGTAGGCCGGGTTTTGGCCGAACTCCGTTATCAATTTTGTGTGTCTTGCCTCTTTATTTCCGCTGCACTTTACTTTGATTTTTTTATTTGTTAATCAATTTTTTTTTAAAAGGCAATTCACCCCCCCTCTTGCCATCATTCCTCGTTTATTCCGACCCAACAATTGGTATCAGAGGACGTGTTTGAATAATTCCCTAACCCGGTTTCAAATTAAAGATCCTATTTTGATGGCTTCTACCGCTTCTTCCTCTCAATCCCCCGAAGGACATTCTTTGGATCGTGCTCCATTCATTGATGGAGCCGATTATAGTTTTTGGAAAACCCGCATGTCAACTTTTCTTAAAAGTATTGGCTATCCAATTTTTAGAATTGTTATGCATGGTTTTACGCTTTCCTCTCCCGATGAGTCAAAATGGACCCCCAATGACATTGCTTATTTTGAGCTTGATGGCAAAGCCATGAACGCTCTTCATTGTGGTCTTGATCGTAATGTTTTTGATCATATTTCTTCTTGCTCTACTTCACATGATATTTGGAAATGTTTAGAGCTAACCCATGAAGGTACTAGCATGGCTCAAAAGCAAGAACCGGCTCAAAAGCAAGAACCCACTCGAAAGCTAGAACCCGATGCAAAATCTGTACCCGTTTGCCCACCTCACAAGAAAAGGGCCAAGAAAAAGAAGGGAAAGAAGAAGGCTTCAAAGGCATCTTGGAGTGATAGCTCCTCCTTCTCCTCCTTCTCCTCGAGCGACCAAGGTAAAAAATGCCTAATGGAAAATCATGAGGTTTCATCTTCCGACTCTTCTTCCTCGTCTTCTAGTTCTTCAAATTCTTTCAATCATTTGTCATATGAGGATCTCCAATTTGCTAGAGATCAATTAGAAAATGGTTTTCATAAACTTTCTTCAAAATTTGTCTCTTTAAAAAAGAATTTCAAAAAGCTTTCCTCCGAAAAAGACCAACTTCTCAAAGAGAAGGAGGAACTCACCCTTAAAATCCAAACTTTCCCAAATGTTGATTCTATGGAATCAACCATCAAAGACCTAAGGGAGACCCTAGCCAAGTTCACCCAAGGTGAACAAAATTTGAACAATTTGCTTGGTTCCCAACGTATATCTAGAACCACCCAAGGGCTAGGATATACCAATGTAGTTTCCTCCTCCCATGCTCCAACTGTTTTTGTAAGGGGGAGCTCTAGTTTTAAATTTTGTAATTATTGTAAAAAACCCGGGCACATGATATATGAATGTAATTGCAAAAACGCCCGGTATGGTAGGCCCAAATTGATTTTTTATTCGGATGAATTCTATAGGAGAAGACCCGCTACAAGGCAAGTGTGGATTGAAAAATCCCTCTTAGCGAGTCTCTCTGGGCCTAAAATTGTCTCTTTTCAAAATCCCTCTCCCCGGTGATTTATTGTTTTTATTTAGGGGGAGTTAGGTTTGTTTAAGCTTTTTTGTTTTATTCAAAATTTTCATTTCACACTTTTATTCAAAATTTTTCAATTTCAATACTTTCAATTTCAACACTTGGTATCGAATTTTTCATTTCAATATTCAATTCAATTTTTGATTCAAAACTTTCAATTCAAACTGTTTTTCAATTTTTGATTTCAAAACTTTCAATTCAAAATTTTTGATTCAAAACTTTCAATTCAAACTGTTATTCAAATTTTCATTTCAATTCCAAAATTTCAATTGATTTTCAAATCTCAAATCTTGTTTTTCAAACCTTTTCCCTCAATCAAGTTTTATGCCCCACGCTATTTTGATAATCACAAAGGGGGAGAAATTTCTTGATTGATTGGGGGAGAATCTTTTCTCTCATGCTTAGTATTTATTTTCAATTTATCATTTAGGCGTGCCTTTCATTTAAGTTTTTACATTGCTTTGATAAGTGATTGTGATCATCAAAATAGGGGGAGATTGTTGTACCCCACACTATTTGATTTTCATGATCACAATCACTTTCATATATGTTTAACTTTGTTTTTAAGTGTTGTGGATGATAGGCAAAAGATTTCCAAAGGATTGGCCCAAGAATGGACAAGAAATGGACTGAAATTCAGTCCACCGGCCAACCGGTGTGATAGCACCGGCCGGCCGGTGGAACTGGCAGAGGCATTGCCCACTGCCAGGTTCCACCGGTCGGCCGGTGGCTCCTCCACCGGTCGACCGGTGGGGCCTGGACCAACCTCCTTCTCAACATCCAAGGCACCGGCCAACCGGTGGCCCATCCACCGGTTAGCCGGTGGAGCCAAGTCTCGAAATCTCCCAATTTCCTCAAGCACCGGCCAGCCGGTGGGACTGTACCGGCCAGCCGGTGGAGCCAGTCAAACTAGCCGTTGCAGTTTGACCAGGCTGGCCCACTTGGCTCCCAACGGCTCTTTTAGCCTCTCCAACGGCTCCGAAGCCTCCCCAAGGGTTCCATGCCTATAAATAAAGGCCAAGGAAGCCCTGGACACCTACCGGAACATATACGAAGCCAACGGACATATTTTGGATCAATTGGCCAACCTCCGGTGACTTCCTCCAAGGGAACCCCAAGTGCTCCAACAACTTCCACATCCAAGGAGCTCCACCCAAGAAGCTTGGAAGCGGCCTTCAAACATCTCCAATCAATCAAAGGCGCCCAAGACTTCCTCAATTACGGTTTTTCTTTGTATATTTATTTTGAGCTTAAAATTGGGTTTGTGCCTACAAACCCCAAACTTTTCTCATCCCCTCTTTCTTTTGGGTTTCACATCACCACTAAGGTGTGAAGAGGTTGCCAAGCTTTCCTTTAAATAGCTTGAGACTTAGGTGAGCTATCCTTCACCTGTAAGAAGGATAGTGGGTTCTTGCATAACCATCAAAAGCAAGTGGGTTCTTGCTAAACCACAAAAAGCAAGCTGTAATAGGTCCTAGTGCTACCTCAAAGCCTAGTGGGTTTCTTGCTAAAACCATTGAAAAGAAAGCGGTAGGAATCTCTCAACGGTTGAGTTGGGAGCGGAGACGTAGGCCGGGTTTTGGCCGAACTCCGTTATCAATTTTGTGTGTCTTGCCTCTTTATTTCCGCTGCACTTTACTTTTATTTTTTTATTTGTTAATCAATTTTTTTTAAAAGGCAATTCACCCCCCTCTTGCCATCATTCCTCGTTTATTCCGACCCAACAATATATTCTAGACATTGATGAATGGTCATTTATGAACTTTTATTTTTCTACAATTCTAAGCATTAGTTCTGCAACATCATCTGTGCTTTCAATGATTGAAGACTGAACTCTCACGAGTTCTTCTAGTCTTTCAATTTCTGGTTCAACCTCATCAACATATTCTGATGCATCTTCCACCATTTACTTACACATATTTCATATCTTACATTTATTCTCATGTTTTGAAAAGGCATCCTTATTTTCAATTTCTGGATCACCATTAGAAGTAATCGGATTATTTCTTCCATTATTGATCGAGGGTTATGACTTTTCAATGGTAGCCATCATGGAATCATTGTTTCCTGTTTTAAATTATGGTTCTTATTCTTCACAAAATTCCATAAGATCATATTCTTATTCATAGACAAAACACTTATTCTGTATTTACATACAATATTTGAAGTCTCCCTTTTTGAAAAAACTTTTCTGAGGCTTCTCGATGAATCTACTTCTCTCTCATCATCATCAAACTTTCTTTGGAACTGAGAGGAAATGTGGCCAACTCTTCCAAAAATAAAACATACCAGGGGTATCTTACCTTTAAATTTACCTTTTTCTATCCTCATCTTATTGGCGATGAGAGAAAGAATTTCGTTTTCTTCATAATCTTCACCGCTACTATCTTCTAAAATATTCAGTTTATTCATGTCTTTGAATGCCATTTCCTTTCTTACACGAGTCGTAGCATCTTCGGGTTTGACTATCATCTCATATTCTACTACACTACATAACAGATCATCTACAGATAGTTTAGAAAGATCTATATCTTCAAGGGCTGACACATTTTCATTGTACATAGGATGAAGTCATGTTAGATTTTCTTTACGATGTCAATGTCTTTGATTTCCTCTCCAAGAACACAAATTTCTACAACAACTTACGCAATTTGATTGAAAATGAATCTGAATTATCATTAGGATGCATCTCTAGAATGTCAAAACTATTTTTTAAGACATGAAGTTTTTCCTCCTTCACTATGCTGTCTCATTCATAAATGTTTTCAAGTTTATCCCCCAAAGAATTTGTTGTGGTGCAAATCATCACCTTTAGATAGATTTGATCTAAAAGAGCCGCAGTTATAGAATTCTGTGATATAGCATCTGCGTCAAAAACATTTCAATCGATATTAGTCATAGCAAGCCCTGTTGGATCAGTAACTAGTATTCCTTGAAGATTAGAAAAGAGGACTTACATTCTAAGGGATATTAAATGAGATTTCATTCTGTTCTTCCAAATATGAATATTTACTTCCATCGAAGAGAGGTATCCCCCTAGCATTGATTGCATTCTCCATGACGACAAAGGACAGATCTAACACCAACAACCTTTACCCTCTGATACCACTTGAAGGACCCTGGAACACCCTGAGAGGGGATGGGTGAATTAGGGTGTTAACTTTTTCTTTTTCATGTTGTGGATCTTGTACCAACGTTTGTTGGAACTTGTTAAACCTATCAAACAAATGAATGTGGGAAGTTGACATAGCACTTTTACATGGTTCAACACAAAGGGATATATCCAAGGATCATACGCTGAATGGTTTTAGGTCGTACCAAATTCCATTATTTTTCACGAGTTGTGTATTTAAATGGTTTAGGATCAAACACTATTTTCCTGGCTCACTACCTTTACAAATTATCAGGGATAGCCCACTACGTCCCTCTGGTCAGTCCCATTGAATCCCCCTCACTCACTAACTTTGTTGAAGTCCCACTCAGTTTATATATATGATGTTATCTTCATTATCACTAATTAATACATCCACTTTTTTATGTAGATGATCTGTTGAAGAACATCTTTCACCCGTAGATGAATCTCACTTTGTACCGAATGTATCAGGCAATCTTCCAGCTTTCGCGCAACTCAAAAAAGACGGGGGTGCTTCAACCACACATGGCGTGCTTCTCCATGCCAGCGCACAAGTTTCAAGATGGCACACATTTCACCTCTTCCACTTGTGTGAAACTCACCTCATCAACTTCAATCTTGTGTGACTCACACACTTTTTCGCGCAAACCGATTTTCGCACGCAACCACCAACTATCTCACTTCCTCAAATCTTGGTGCAGAAGTGTCACCAAACCACCTACACGACACCTCCTTTGCCAACACCTAACTAGGGAGACTCACTCTCTTTATCATCCAAAACACCTTGGATGCACAACAAACAACTGGCGTGCAACTTCTACTTGCGTGACCCACCACCACTTTTGCGACCAAAAGACCTGCACGACGGGAGCTCAGATTTTCTCTCTGTCTAAAATTCATTAAAAAAGAGGTGGGATGTTCTTCTATTTATAGTCATTCTGGACACCCTACGTGATGGTGCACATTTCTTCTCTCGGTGCACAAGCCTGACAGCCCTAGTCTCTGCCGCGCTAGTTACATGCATGACCAAACCCAAAACATGGGCGCCCTTACATCCTTTTCCATATTTTGAAGATCTGATCATGAAAAAAATGGTGCACAAGTTTCCAAGCCTCAAAGTCATCGGCGCACAAGTCCCTTTTCCAACAACACTTTTCTTAATTTTTCAATTTTCAGGTCCAGAAATTTGGCTAACACTGGAAAACAATGCCACCTTCAATACTGTTATCTGTTTGTTCTGTATGATCACTTTTCGTGCACAAATTCTGAACATCCACTGAAGATTGACAACAAACACAAACCATACTCCAATTCATTCATAGAACGACAATGGTTCCAACAAAAGTATCATGTGGATTACTATTTTTTCATGTGGCCATCTATCAAATAGATAATGATCATAATACCAATATTAAATCCAGAAACTAAAAAGACTCAAAATAGTGGGTCTTTTCCATGGATGAAGAAACACACTCTATAAGAAGACATTCATACATGGACTACTGTAAATATACAACCCAATTCAAATTTAATTGGTTCTAGGTGGATTTACAATAGAAAAGAATATAAAATTGAAAGAAAAAATATAAAATGAAAATCAATAATATTTGTTAATGATTCATTCAAGGGAAGATATTTACAATTCAAAATTTCCCTATTTTCAAGTATTCATCTATTAGGATTTTTATTTCAAGGGATATATATAGTGACATGAACGTTTAACAACATGATGATAAATCTACATCTTCTCATAGTGATTTAAATGAGAAACATTATATGGGACCTCTAGATTGTAACATGAATACATTTTAAATTTAGTATGCCTATTAGATAAATTCATAATTGGTTTAAAACAAGACTCATGTCAATGTTATGTTAAATTTGATTTCTTTACGTTATACAATAAATTTACGAGGTGTCAATATGATGGATGCATCTATTTTAAATAAAATAAAAAATATATTATTTATTTAGTACATTATATTGATGAAATTATTATTATTTTAAAAAAATGAGTTCCTTCATTCAATACACATTCAATTAAAATGAATGATTGAAAAAAAATACATTGGTGCTGCTAAGAAAATTATAGGTGTTGATGTAATTATGGATAGATAAAATAAACTACTTCACTTGAATAAGAATTATTAATCATTATATATTACCAATAGATGTATTTTTGAATCACTAAACATCCTAATATACCTCTTGGACAACACATTGAATTTTATATAACACTAGCACCCACATATGATAGTGATATGCAGTATATGTCTTAAATTACCTATGCTAACATAGTGGGTAACATCATTTCTACCATGATCTTTACTATGATTGGTATTGCCTTTGTGATCTGCATCCTTCATAGATTTATCTCCACACCTAAGATCCATATTGGAATGACATTATGTAGATTTTAGGTTCTAGTCGTATAGTTCAAATATTTCACTATGTTATGGAAAAAATGTGAACACTTATAAAATTCTTATTGGAAACGTAGATGTGGAATATGAAGGAAATATTTACACCCAATAGTAATTTATTGGATTTTTATTTATAATATGTGGTGGTCCTATTTGTTGTAAGTGTAATAGGTAGTCTATGCTTTCACATTCAACAATGGAGTTAGAATACAATGATTTGATTGAGGCAGTAAATGAATAATTATGTCTTTAAGGCTTCCCTTATAAACAAAATCATTAAAATTATATTATAAATGATTAATATGATAGTTAATATGCACATAATTTATACAATTTTTTTATGTAATGGTAAATAAAAACACATATATATTCGACTACATTTTATTAGAGATGTTGTAGAATCAGGAATCCCATGTGTCTATAATATACACAGTAACAACAACTCGGCTAATTGCTTGACTAATTTCATGGTTGTGTCTAAATTCAATTATAGTTTCAATAGGATGAATTAGGTTCCAATTCTATAAATATAGGTGCAATCATATTTACAAATTTAATTGAAAATTGATGATATTTTTTGCAATATGGAATTTAATCATTTGTTTTATTTTTAAATTGATGAAAATTTTTAATATAGTATTTATCTCAATTATATGTTGAATTTATACATGACAAAAATACATTTACATTAATATTCTTAATTTTATTTTGAATTGAACCATGTCCATGCCTTGCGGGCCTTTTATACTATGACATTGGCTTATTTTGTTTGATAATTGGGCTATGTTCCCATAACTATTCCAACGTGGCTATCTACGAACATTTTATTCCTTGATGCTGATTATTTGGGATGACCTGTTCATCCTATATTCCCACATATTTCATAATACTTAATTTTCTATTTTCTTTTTTATTCAGTGGGTTGTGTGTGGCACGATATGGTTTTTTGTGGCTGAAAATACCACATCCCCAATAGACCAGAACTCATTCCTTACTTTATTAAATTCGTAATATGAATAAGATATCACATCCTAATGGACCATATAGTTTAGTAGATTTGGAAGAAAACATAATTGTTAGATTAAAACATTTATAGGAAAAAATGACAGACAACTACATTGGAAATGCCCGTAAACTCCTATATTATCCCTTCAAGTCATTCATAATATACATCTTCACATACTTGGGGAAAATAAAACATAAGAAATGGGTGACCATAGATGCTCAGTAAGGGTAAAAAAATAATCTGGAAGCTATAATATGGAAATATTCAAAGCTAAAAACAAATTCCACTAAAACAATATATTGAGCATACAATGGAAGGAATAAAATCTAATTTAGTAGTTACATATAGATAATCACATGAAAATGAAACTTCTCAACATATATTCTACTAGTCAAATCATTATATGGATTGTCAATTACTATTTTAATAATGAGATAATTCATAATTCTAGACATATAAATCACACTGTTGAGAACTCATCCAAGACATCTAAAAATAAATGATTTAGGGCTCACCCAAATCCATTTAAAAAAAATAATTTGGAATGAACTCAGCCAAGTAAATATCTATTTTGTCTGATTATAAATTATGATGCCTTGAAGAGATATAGTGGGGCCCACCCATCACTTACTAAGTATAATTCATCCCTCATATTAATTGAGTGAAACATAAACAAAATATACATATGAAATGTAAACAACATTCACATATTAGTAAACTTAATTAGTATCCATTTGGAGTAATATGGTGAATGATATCAAGATATCCCATAAATAGTCCATCTGGTCATAATTAATTTAATAAAATATAGTAGATGATATCATAAAATGTCATCACAATTAAGAATGGAACTCAACACAGGTTCTTGAAAAATATTAAAATACTCTAATAAAATCGTTAAGGAATTCATATAAAAATACAGTTTTTAACATTTCAAATGAATAGATATTCTAGAACAATAATTTGTATTTCTCATAAAATTAGATTATAAACATGTATATCCCCAAAATAAAATAAAATATTAGTTCAATGAAGTTATTTTTGCCTCATAAAATATTTCCAAATTAACTATAATCATGATGATTGTTTTTAAGAAACATAGAAATGAGCATATTTAACTCAGATTAATGGATAATATTAAAGATTAATTAAAATGGAAAATGGATTAAATGTTTTCATAAAACCTAAAATTAAAAAATATGTTTTTTCATTAAAAAAATTTGATTTAATAAAAAATATTTGTGACATAAAATATATTATGTAGTGTTCATGAATATGGGTGGAAAATTGGAATGTTCCCTTTACTCGAGTTTTTTATCATGATGAATTGGAAAATAAACCTTATAAAACATGTATGTCCCCATCCAAGAAAGAATAATAAAGATAGGTAAATATAATTGGAAAATTCAAAAGGTATTTAGGAGTAATAAATATATAATTTAAAAATTACATTGGGGAAAATAGAGAATGTGTATTCCGATGGACAAAATGGATGTTCGGGAAGAATCCCTTACCACTTTCCAAACAGTCGAAGCGTATGCCCCATTAAATTAATGATAATAAAATGGATAGTTAAATACCATGAATATAAAAATATTCATGTAATTATAAATTAATGGGAGGTATAAACTCACCAAACACATAAAATAGTGGTGAATAAGGCATATCACACAGAGATGAAGGTGAGATGAGAGAACCCTTACCTTATGTCTGAAAGTGTTATAATAATGAAATTAATTTCCAAGATAATGAAATTATATTAATCATTAAATTAATTTAAAACCTATTTAACATGTATTATATTTATTATAGTCTTATAATGTTCATTTATGGTCTTATTGATGAGTTATAAGATTCAATTTCGTCATTCAGAAGTGTTTTCTTCCTTGGTTTTCATGACTGGTTCACTTGTATACATGTATGAATGATCCTTGAAATTGAAATATTTAAACATAATTTAAATTTTATAATATAAATGAAATTAAAAAAGATATTATTTATATATATATAAATTATTTTCAATGTATGAGGGTAATTTATTGGATATATTATTAATGATAGCCATTTGAATGTTTTGGAATTTTTTAGATCATCACGCAGTATGTTTTTTTATTAATTAAAATTATTTATATATACTGGTTAAAAATACTAAAGAAGTTTTAATATAATTATTATAATATTTTTTAACCATAAAATTGGATTTATGACAATAATTGAAGGAGGGATTATAAAAAAACAATCATCATCCACCATGGTGGTGAATCGACCCCTGAAAGACAATATTTTCATTTTTTAAACAAAAAGGGGAAGAAAAAATAATTCATGGTAGATATACCGTTATCATAATAAAATTACAGTATATAGAATATACAGGAGTGATCTTATATTTTTGGAATAATGTGGAATTAAAATTATAAGAATGAAAAAGAAATTGAATGTAAACTGAAGGAGAAAAGGGGATTTATGTCTTGAATTCTTCACCTTGAGAACCTCCTAATAAACATTGAAATGTTATTCTGGTGATACCAAAAAGACTAGAATGTGGGGTAGAGGTTTGGGATAAGAAATGGTCAGAATACGGGAAATATTTTATCTTTTTGAGGTGTCATGATAAGGGTTTCATTTATAGTGGATGAGAGGGATGTTTTTGAATATTTTATTTGTTTGTTTATTATTTTGGATCAAGACCTTAATGAGTTCAATAATATTCATTAAATATATACAAATAGTGAAGGGTAGATCAATATTAGTACAATTACATCCTAAATAACTCAAGGGATAGTGTTTTGGAATTATATTGTATTTATAGGGCAAATTAGTGTATTTTACAATTAACTAAAAAGTCATGTAATTTCGAAAAATTCCAAAACATCACCATAAATTTTTTTATATGAATGAAATTGGAAAATGAAAACCATTATATTATAAAAATATAATATATATGATAAATTTACATCTAATTTTAAATAATCAACGATATGAAAAATACTGATTTTAAAATTATAATTTATTTTATTACACTTTAAAAATGAATTATGTTATCATAAAATTATATTATAATAATAAGAAAAACATATGAATTTGCGCATATATTTTATGAAATTAAATTATATTTTATAAAATTATATTTATTATAAAATTTTAAAAATCAATTTATGGTGCACAAAAATACTAACACTTAATTTTTCATTTTTAAAACATTTATTTCCATATTCCATGACATAAATATACAATATTTTAATTTATGATATTATTGAATTGTATTTTCACTTTCATATCTATATTTATTGATATAATTTACATTTAACAATTCCTAACAGTGAAAATATTATTCCAACAGTAACATTACAATTCATCATAAATAAAACATATCAGAAAATTAAAAAAAAATTAATCAATGTAAATTTTGATATCCCTCTATCAAAAATAATATTTATTTCCTCAAATATAATTTATAATAGTTTCAAAAAAATTTATCTTAAACCAGTTCTCCATTAAAATGTGGTTAAACTATATTTAGAAAAATATAGACTTTCATGTGTAAAGTTGGATTTATTCTTATCTTATGCCTCCAAAAATATTTTGGATCAATGTAGAAATATTTTATTGATTATATAACATATAAATTTCTTTATATTCTTCCAATAATAGTGATAAATTTAATTTATTAATATAAAATGTCATTATAGTCATAAAATTTGTTTTCTTATATATACCTCATTTCGGTTCAACTGGTTTTTACATTAATTAATTTAAAATATTGGAATAGATTTTATAAATATGTTAATTATATATATGTATAATTTACATAACCTCATTCATTACGTCCATTAAAAATATCTAGTAGATTTTTGTGAAAATTTAATAATAACATTTAATCATTTTCCATGATCATAAGATATCGATGATGTTAAATTTAAGAAGCAGAATATTTTAAAATCTTGTGGTGTTTCATTCTTGCATCTTTCAACAAATTGCATTTGTGAAATTTGAAATTAGATTTAAAAATCAGGGGTTGATAATTAAAAATTCTTTTATAGGAAAACCACATCTATAATTGAGATGATAAATTATCCTTTAATTAAAAGGGAAATAAAAAACCAAAGGTCACCACAAAACAATGACTTCAGGAAAGATATAATTTGGTGTAAAGTGAGAACATGGATATAAAAGGAAACTCTAAATATATTGTTCTAATGGGGAGCGATAGATAACAAGGTCATTATAAATTTAACCATCAATAAACTGTAAATCTTCTAATCTGTTAAAAGAGTGTTTATTTAACCTAAAGAAAAGTAAAATGGTAATTTTTTTGTACCATATTAATTTTCCTAGAATTGAGTAATTTTTTACTATTTCAATAAATTTACATGATTACATTCCATGTTCTATTCATAATAACATCCTCGGGTTTTTCTTGTATCTCATTTCTCTTCATCCTTTACACCTACAAATGAATTTTCCAAATTAATTTTTCGTGACTAATGAGATTTTATAATCCATTAGATCCACCAGTCAATCCTTCCTCATTTAAATATTTATTGAATACAATATTGTAAGGAAAAATAATCTAATAAATCAAACATTAACCTAAAATAATAATATCCAATGTTCAACATAATCATTTCCATCCTTAATACTCATCTATAATACATCGATCCAAATTCATTGTCCAAAATTTCTATAAATTTCTCTTATATGCTAACCATTTCAATAAATTACCTGAATCAACATAATACCAAAATGAAATCATGTCTGACTATAAAATATAATTCAACTCTTATTCCAAATAATTTTACATGTCTACCAAAATAATATTAATAATTTAATCCCCGAATCATTTACCAATCCCAATGTTATATATCTGATAAATAAAATGTCCCTCAAATAAAAATAACATTTATATATATATGATAAAAAAGGATCATGATAATTATGACTTAATGTAGGCCAGAGTTAGGCATTCAACCCTTGTTTCCCTTATACTTTAGGTTTAAACATTGTGGTCGTACTGTACATGTTGGGTTGTCACCCTACCAACGAGAAGTCCTTTTTATAACACTATGTTAATATAACTTCCAAAAGGGAAATGATGGAAATTTTTTAAATAATTTTTATCACTAATGTTATAAATATAACAAAAATACATAAATACTTCATCTATATATTTTTATATAGTCCATAAACTGGCTTTTGAAAATGGAAAAAATAGATTTGTAGGATTAAGGAAATGAACTACAAAAGGATTCATAGTATGTTATTTATTTACATTCATCATAATCTCTTAGGAAACTCCATCCTTATATTCATTGGTTAGTTTAGTAGTTTGTTAAGTTATATAATTTTAAAAATATTTTGGTAAAACTAATTATTTATGTACATGATATATTTCACTTCTATAAATGATACATTTTTTTCTCATTTCCACAAACTTTTCCATCATGTTCTATCTTAACATGACACCTTTAGGTTCCGGACAAAGAATAAACTAGAAATTAGGGTGTGAGTAACAAAAATAATGGTGAGAAAAACGTATAACCCTTTATATAATATCATGGAACCTTATTTTCACCATAAAACTCCTTAGTTTTAACCTGAGTTATATATTTTCATTATATATTCAAATCCTACACAATGGTTTGTGATGAAAATGTGATTTATTGGAAGTGTATCCCCGGCGTATGCCAAACTAGGAGATTAGTAATTCTCTTTGTTGTGTACTATATTATGAAAAGTCTGGCTCAATGCACCTTGTCAGAGTAGTTACCCTTAGGTATATCTATTCCAGAATCACGTCCACTTGTAATATCCAGATGGGAATGTATTTCTAGGAAGCCCCTCATAATATATACCTTACCAAAATTACACTATGTTCTCTAATTCTTATCATATAAATAAATATTAGGGTTATGTACCATAATCATTGTTTTATAAATCTAGTTTCCATATTTTCTGCTAAGATTTATTTTATCCCAACTATAATGACCCCATCCATAGTAGCTCGGAGTAAATTCCTTACAAAATTATTCGGAATTATGAACAAGTTACCGAATCCTATAAGACCAAATATATTGGTTGTTTTTTTAAAATCGATACAAACATAATTGTTACATTACAACTTTCTATGGATAAAATACATTGATACATTATTCAAAACACCCATAAACTCCAAGATTATCCATACAAGTCATTAATAATATACAACTCCACATCCTCTGAAAAATTAAGACATAATAAAGTGGTGACCTTAGATGCTTAGTAAGGGTATGAATATATAGTGGAAGCTACAAAATGAAAATATGATTACCTTTAACAACATGCCATTAAAATAGAATCATGATCATAATATGGAAGGAATAAAATATGATAGAATAATACCACAAATATAATCAAAATAGAAATAAACTTAACCATGTATATTCTACTAGTCAAATAATCACATGGAATATAAATTAATAATATCATAATGATGGAATTAATAATTTTGGATATCTGAATCATAACATACAAACCTCCACCAATAAATCTGAGAATAAATGGTTAATGCCTCAGCCAAATACATATATCAAAATAATGGGGAAAGGCCTCAGATAAGTCATTATATGTTTTGTCGCTTGAGACTTACCAATTCATCAAGGGTCTATAATGGGACCCTCCCATCACATACTATGTACAATTCATTCATCGTATTAAGGGAGTGTATCATAAACCACACACACACACACACACACACAGATATATATATATATATATATGAAATTTTAATACCTTTTCCTAATCATTAGTTAAATTCACTTACCATTCTGAGTATTTTGGTGATTGGTATCAAGATATTACATCCACCATCAAACAGATCCTGAACCATTTAATAAAATATGGTTAATCATATCATAAAATGCAATCTTAAATAATATTAGGATTCAATAGAGGGTGTTGAAAAATATATATATACTATAATAAAATCATCAAGGAATTCTTGACAGAAATACAAGTTTTTACTTTGTAAGGAATAGTTCTTTTGGAAAAAGTATTTGTATTTGTCATTAAATCGGATTGTAAACATGTATATCCTAGATAATAAATGGTATATAAAAATAAATTATTTTTTTGGCATAAATTATTTTCATCTAAAGTGTAAAAATTTAAAAATAAATTTAAAAAAACTTAGGAAAAAACATTTTTAGTGCGGGTTATTGTAAAATAGAGTCATTAAAACAGAAAATGTCTTACTTGTTTGCATAAGACCTGAAATGAACTAAAATAATTTCTCATGATTAAATGAGTGATTTTAGAAAAATATTTTGTGGCATGAGAAAATTTATTGAGAGTCCTTAATAAGGGATAATAATTGGAATATTCTCTTAAATCATGCTTCCTTATGGGGAGGAATTGAAAATGGACCTAATAAAATATGTAATATCCCATATGAGAAATAATAATTTAGAAAGGTATATATAACTAGAACAAAAAAATTAATTTACTAGTACATAACAATAATTAATAATTACATTGGGGTAAAGAGAAAGAAAGTGTATCCTGAATGAAAAATTGGATGTTCAAGAATAAACCCTTTCCATTTTGTAAAAAGTCGAACCATATTCCATATAATATTAGTGATCATCAAATAAAACATTGAATAAAATGAATAATAATATATTCATGATTTTATACATCAAAATGTAGAATACATACAGCACACACAACAAATAATGGTGAATAAAGCATATGCCATTGAAATAAAGGTCAGATGAGAAAACCCAACTCCTTATGTCCAAAAGTGTGTTGTAATTCCACTTAATGTCATGGATAAAGAATTTAGATTCATAAATAATTTTTTTTATAACCAATTAAAAATTAATATTATATATTATAATTCCATTATGTTCATTTATGGTCTTTTTGACGAGTTATAAGATTTAATTTCATTTTTTGGATGTGTTTGTTTCCAAGGTTTTCATGATTGGTTCTCTTGTATTCATTTATGAAAGATCATGTAAAGTGGGAATAGTTACCTTGAAATAAAATTAATTGTTATTAATAAATATAAAGAATATTTAATGGTCTTATATATCATTTTTACTTGATATTAGGATGATGCTTTTGATAAAACAATAATGATAACTGTTTGGATTTTTTTAGTGTTTTTCAATCGTCACGTATTTGGTTTTTCTATTAATTAATAAAACAAATATATACATTTATAGAACACTAAAGAAGTTAAAATAAACATATAAAAAAACTTTATCCTAAAAAACGGTTTTATTACCTTCATTGAAGTCACTATTAGAATAATACTAATCATATTTAATGTAGATAGTGAATCGACACCTCAGGAATGATTTTTTTATTATTAGAACAAAAAGGGGAAGAGAAAAGAATTTACTATGAATATAAAATTATAATAATTAAATTCTAGAATATATCATATATTATTTTTAACATGTATTTTTTGTTTATATGAGTTATGGAAATGATAAGAAACGAAATGAAATTGAAATAAATAACAAAAGAATGAAACATGATTTACCTCTTGAATTATTCACCAAAAGAAACTTCTTATAGAACTTTAAAATGATAATTTTAGTGAGACCAAAAAGAATAAAACATAGGGGATAATTTATGGAGAAGAAATTGGCATAATATAAGAAAGATTCATGGATTTTGAGATGTTATAGGAAGAGGAGGTATTTATAGTAAAGGAGAGAAGTGTTTTTGGAATATTTTATTCATTGGTTTGTTATTTTCCCTCAAGAATATTTATAGTTTGAAAATAATCAATAAATATAAAATAATATTAATAGGGAGTTCAGTATTATGGTGATTACATTATTATTGAATCATAAAATAGAATATTTATCTTATAATGTATTAATACCGTAAATTTGCATATTTTACTATTCACAAAAATTCATGTATATTAGAAAAATACCAAAAAATCACCCAAACAATTTTTTTGATGTGTAGAATTTTAAATTGAACTCAATTTCATGAATTTCATTCACTAATGATGAGAAATATAATTTCAATTAAAATCATAATTAATTAAAGAAATATAAATTTTAAAATTATAACAGATATGATATCAGTTTTGAAAATTAATTAAGCTCACATAAAATTAATATATATTCATAAAAAATTATTAATTTAAGAATATATTTTATAAAAATAAATTTTGTTTTAAAAAATATATATTAATTATGAAATTTTAAATAATAATTTATGCTTCACAAAAATACCAACAATGAATTTATCATATTTTAAAAAATATTTTATTTATTCCATGATATAAATATACTATATTTTATTTTATGAGATTCGTAAATTTTATTTATACTTTTATAAGTGAGGTTATTATTCTAATGGCCACATTCCTATTATTAATAGTAGCATTTTTATTCCAATGGTCACGTTACTATTCATTAGAAATGAAACTTTTGAGAAAAATATAAAAATTAATCCAAATTAAATTGTTATATTATATGTTCAAAAAAAATTTATTTAATCAAATATAATTTATAAATGTGTCAAAACATTTATTTAAAAATATTACACCATTAAATGGTGGTAAAATGCATTTTGAAAAATATTTCCTTCTATGTGTAAAATTGGATTTATTCTTAAATTATGGCTCTAATTTTTTTAGATGAATGTAAAAATGTACTATTGAATGTATAATATATGAATTTAATTATTATATTTCACTAATAGTGATTAGTTTAACTGGTTAATATAAATTTTCATTGTGGGCATAAAAATGGTTTCTATAAATATATATCCTTTATGTTCAATTAGTTTTCATTCCTAATTATGTGGTAACCAATAATTAATATTAGAAATATACTTAATTTATATTTTCGTAATTTAGTTAATCTCATTCATTCCTATGATTCCCAACATCATTTAGATTACAATAATAAATAAATAAAAATATCTAATCATTTTTTACACTCGTAATCAATCAAATATGAAAAATATAAAAAGATGTGTAACATAAAATCATGTGATGTTACAGTTTTGTTAAAGTATACAGGTGTTGTTAGGGGGAATTATTAACCCCTATGCTCCTTGATTCTAGAGAAATTTAATTGGAATTTCTCATTATCCCTGCTGCTTTATTTTTCTTTTGTTCGAGTTCTGATCTATGATTCAGAATGGTTCTTCATCATCCAAGAGTGGATATCTTGCATCGATAAACCACCATGTACACTAATAATGTATTTTTTCTAGGGGATTTTTTGATGGTGTCCTTCCCATGGAAGATGTGTGGTGAATATATTTTTGTAATTTCTATGATATCCAATAAAGTGAGGTTGAGTACATGTTTGATTATTGACAATTGCATCAGATACCTTGCTATAAACATTAGGAGATCAGGAAATCCAGACCTTTGCGAAATGTGTTTTATGATTCTTTACCTTTTGTTATACGTTTTCTCGGATTTATTTGTTAAAAGGATCTAAATTTTTTTCTATTTCAGTTTGACTATATTTTTTAATAAGAATCTTATTTGAGTTTAAAAAAATACATGAATCTAGGTGGTGTTCTTATTATGCACGTTGGTCCCCATGGGACAAAAGAACATAAATCCATTATATCTTTTCGCAATGGAAACATGCCCAGAATCAATAGAATTGATGTGACGTTTTTTAATTATATATTATTATTCATTGACTTATATACTCTATTTTAGGATTGAGGTTAATAAAGTGAATATGTAACGCCCCGACCCCAGTTATCCAGAGTCGGTACATTATTACATTACATTGGCATGATCACAAGAAAGATCAAATCTCGAATGACCGATTGGTTTAGTATCCTTAGAAGCACTAGATATATTCATAAGTCTTACATTACACCATAAAGTGAAAAACTACTACAACAACATATTGTGTCCATATTCCACACTCATATCCCCAAATAATATCCCTGCAGGTCATTCATAATTACTTCTTCACTTCCTGGGAAAAATAAAACATAGAAAAGGGGTGAGCTCAAATGCCCTGTAAGGATAACAATATAGCGGAAACATTCATAAATAAGAATAAACATTTAAGGCAATGTATAACTAAAAGAAATTTTTTTTAAACATGAACTTCAACATAGTACGGAAAAAGTAAAATGAAATAATTCCATTTACTTATTCACGTGGATATTATAAAAACCGAATAATCACATGTAATATCAATAACCACTATCATAATGACGTAATGCATAATTCCAGACTATCATAACCACATAGCCAAGGCCTCGTGCCAAGACTATAAATAAGTGCCCCTCACCCCTCTTCTTCAGGTTCTTCCTTTTGATTTGATGAAAAGGGATCCGTAGGTTGGCTTTCTGATCAAAATAAGGCCTCTAGGTTGTAGTGAGGGAAGCTGGGAGGGTATTTGGGAAGAGTTTGTCCGATCCAAAAGGCTTTGAAGGTGTGAAGAAATGAGAAGGAGGAGTGCCCTTTTATAAGAGGGGTGAGGGGCACCTTTGGAAAAGCTAGAAATATTAATTTATAATAAATTCATATTCGGTTTCTAATGGATCCAAAGTTGATTATTTAAATTTTAAGGTGGGGATAGTTTGAAAACCACTCATCCAATATAATTTAGACAGGTTTGGGTCATTATATTAACCTTATCTTTAAATATTAACTCTAAGTTAATTAGCTTCACTTTTACAATGTCTCTTTGTATTTTTATATTATGTGGTTAATAAACATACTATATATATCCAAGTGACCCCCATGTGGTCCATTAATGATGAACCTATCATGATATATGTCTCTTGGCTGAACCTTAGATTTTTAGGAATTTAATATCAATTAATAATATAATATTTGTCTTAAAAACTCTTTTATGTCGATTTTGACACTATTCAATAATTGATTTTTTGTGAAACTCATAACAGAATGATTACTTCGACGAAAGTTAATTAAATCAATCCTAACATGTCATATTAGCCTATAAAATTAATGTAATTCATTAAAAGTCTCAAATTATATTTATTTGGGAATTTATAATATCAATTATTTTAATTTGTCACAATTATGGTAATTACTACATCATCATTGTGTCATAAATAAATTAAATTATTTAAAGTCTAAAAATAAAATATTATTATGTAGTAAATATTATTATCATTATAATTAATATTTACTATCGAATTTATCTTATGTATAACCCTATATTTAAAATGTTTTAGTAAATAAACTTTGATTTTAACTCTTTTAACTCTTCATTGAATTAAATAATAATAAATGTCCTAATCCAATCCAAGTGGACCTAAATGATAATATTTTATTCCTAAGGTTGTTTTTGGTCGAGATACACTTGTCCAATAGAATTAGGACATGTGTTAGGGTAATATTAATATCATTTTTACCCTTAATTACCCTATTTACTTTTAACCGTGGTAAATAAAAGTAAAAAAGTTATTATTCACCAAAAATTATTTTCATCTCATTGAACCACATTTTACTTCTTGATATTAACCGTGTCTCTCGGATTTTCGAAATTCCATTCACAGAAGTGGTAAAATTATGTTTTATGAAAAATTCAGTTTTTTTAACTACCACTTAGTAGTTTCACTATTCATCAAAAATTGAAGTTTTTCAGAACAATGCCAAAATTTCACCCTAAGCTATAATTGATATTCCAAATTCAAAAATGATATCTATTTTACAAAATTCCAAACATATAAGTTGCATTAATTAATTTTATAATTAATTCCCACTGTCACAACAAATAGCCTGTTTTTAAGAAACAATATATATCAAATGATTGACAATTGTTTAGGTCCAATTTCGAAGTGAAATTAATTATAATGAACACCATTGGATAAAATGGAAAAAATATATTATAATTATACTTTAAAACCACTCAAAATTATAATTTATCACCATTAATTATTTTTATTAAAAAAAGTTTTTTTTAATTAAAATTTAGTAATTTTCACTATTCATAAAAATATTAAAGTTATCCGAAAAGTACCAAAATTTCACCATAGGCTAAATTAAATACTATGAATCCAAAAATGAAGTCCATTTTGAAATATAAAATATATATAATTTCAAAAAGTAGGTATTAATATTCATAACGGCTAGTTTGATTGGTTGTGGTGTGTGTTAGAACTCGAAGTTGCGTACAACACACGCTACTGTATTATTCAAAGGAAAGCATACCATGGAAGCTTGGGATGTTTCATTTTAAATTTTTTTGATGTCCCTATTTAGTCAAAATGTTTAAAATATTGTATTTAAAAATGGTTCACTCTTAAAAGTTGGTAAAAGTGAAATACTAAAAATGAATTTGTTCTTACATTATGTCTAAGAAACTCATAATATGGATTCTAAAATTATAAGGATTATATAAAGTTTAAAATTTAGTTAATACTATTCATAACCTCTTTTGAACGGCTTTTTTGGTAAGTCATAGTGTGCTTGAACTCGGTGTTGCCTGTAGTGCAAGTTATTGTATTATATTGAAAATATAACACACTATGAAATCAAAGGGTGTTACAGAATATATGATTGTTTTGGGTAAAATATGCATGATAAAATTAATATTGGTAGTCTTCAAACAAATTTACATTCTTTATCAACGTATAATTAATTTTAGATATGATCTGCAAGATTATTATTTCATCAATTATTTTCCTCCATCCAACGATCTGATATGTGCATAGATATGGACATGTTATTCCCATTCTTGGAAGATCTAGATCTAGATATTTAGATACTGTATCCATATCTAAATAATTTAATATATTACTAGCATATTTAAGTAGAATAGGCACTAGCATATTGAATTGATCTGTTTCAGATGATCATAAATTTGTAACTATGCTACCTAAAGCATATAATGTCTTTTAGAAAGTTGGTACAATATTCAATATAGTTAAATTTAATATTTACACAAGACACAAACATGGTCCACTTGTCCAGTTAGACATTTATGGATTGCGTTAATATTTTTTTAATAAAAATTTTAACTCATAAAATAAATATTCTATTCATAGTATGACTTATAAATATTTATTAAATATTCAATAAATAAAATAATTTAATATTCACATTCTGATGAATAAATACTTATTTAATTTTTATGATCAATAATCATAAATAAAATTATTCTACAGTCTTGAATATAATATTTAATCCAATAATTAAATAAAGATAAAATTTAATTGAGATCAATGGAAACACATAGTGTGCGACCCTCTAGATTTATTTTAGTTTGATATTAGGTGGACTTTCATAAATTCTGATATTATTATTTAGCAATGATCCAAGCCACCCCATAGAATAAAGTTATTGTTGGTATGTCGACTAAAACATACAAACATTCCATATATGATATAATAACTTGATTAAAATATCTCATCAAGAAGGTTGCACACAAGTGTCATAAATATATATTACTGACAAATCAATATTTGACAATATGAAAGAAAATCGTCATCGCACAATTAGAATGGAATTTAATCTAATGTTTTTTTCAATCAAATGGCTGATATATCAACATCAATTATGGAAGGGACAAATATTTCATCAAGTTAATCATTAGTAATATTTCATTTGTTACACACACAATCTACCATACTTCCTATGAACATATGACATCATAATTTTGGTAAATAAATTTAACTGTGAGATTCATGGAATAAATTAATAATAATCATAAAGTCCAAGGTTTATTATAAACACCAATATATAGGAATATCTGGTTACCCAAAACCTGAATAATTCATGGGGTATGTAAATTCTCATAATCTTCCATCTTGGAGATTACTGTGTATGAATAGCATGATATGAAGTCTCATCCCCTTAGGAGTACCTAGAACTGATAGTTTTCATACTATTTGTATCATCACAGAGTGTAATCTGACAATAAAACTAGGATTAAGAATATCATCATGAAATTTTATGCTTCTATTCATAGCGGGGAAATTTTATTCCCTTTTTAATATGACATTTTCTCTAGGAAATTATGATATTAAATACATGAAAAGAAATTAACAATATGTAATAATGTGATTATTTGGTGTTCACTTATTTTAATATATGTGTAACCCAATATACAAGATGTTGGAGTTGGTGTCCAAGGATAAACTGTTTTTACATTTATTCCTTGTATATTCAATGTATTAAATTTTAATATTCCCACTTTTTCATTATGTAATTTTATCTACATGACTATAATGTAATATTGTCAAAGAGTAGAAATTGAATTAATAATGTAATAACAGTTTCTCTCTCTGATGATATCCTTGATGCGCTCTGATTATATTCATAATTAATATTCTATTGTGGGATAGCGTACATTGATGGGAAACATAGTACATAGATTATTAGTTGTGACTATCATAATAATATGGGGCTTATTTTCATGAAGATAACTCTTGATAATCCCCAATTTGGGAGATTTTGATAACACGCCCTCTAGAAATAATTCTTCAACATTTGGGGTCTTCAAATATTAATATATATGAGCATTTTTGATTGTCCATAGACTTGAATATTGTTAATAATGCAGTATTCAACTTGTGTACTTAGATGTATTTAATAAACCATGATGATAACAGTTCATGGTGAAGTTGGATAATTTTGGTGCATCATTTCGGAAATGAAACTAATGGATAAGTTCAGCAAAAAAAATTATCTTCCAAATTTATGGAATCATATATTTCATCACTTCAATTTGAATAGATCAATCATGTTAAATTCTATTGTAATGGTGTGATGATGTGTTACTTTTAGATATTCAAAGAATGATTTTTCATGAAAATAGATTGGTGACACAGATATGAAACCATCTTGATTGTATATTTTTATCAAGATATTATACTACACAATGAGAATTCTTATGTGGTTGTTGACATTGTGAAATTAAGTTATTTATCATATTTTTCATGAACCATTACGAGATATTAATCTTAGACATTATGAAATCCCACATAATGATAATGAGAAAAAAATCCTAGAGGGTGAGAAAATAAGTTTTCCAGTTGTTCTTAATTAAATTATATTTTATTTTAATTAATTGAATAGATATTATTCTAAAATCTAAGAGATATTTTTATTCTTGTTAAATAGGACTCATAAAATAAATAAATATTAATTCGCATGACTGGGAATAAGTTATTTAATTTATTTTTTAAATATTTAAATATATGTTTATTAGTGAATTGTGAATAAAATATTTATTTATGAATAAAACATTTATCCAATTGTTCTATAAATGCTAGAGGAGATCAAGGAGACCATGACCGAGTCCATTAATATACATTAATTAACAATAAAATTACATGATATTTGTTATTATAAATGTTGGAAGGTGCCACAAAATAAAAATAATATAATTTTAATTATTTTTCATTGGTTTTATTAAAGGTAATAAATGTTATTTTGATGGTCGATATGTAATTAAATAATTTTTTAACTTAAATACTAACTCTATAAATAAGCGTCTTTCTCTATTTTGTAGAATATCCAAAAATTTAGAATAGAGAATTGTTTTCCCATTACATTATCTCTTGACTCTAGTTTCTATCTCCCTCTAAAAAATAATAAGTGCAAGAGAGATTTATTTAATACTAAAGAATGAGCAATCAATAATGAATAGTAAATGAAATTAGACTCACCGCGCTTGCACATGGAAATAGTGAGGTGGTTCTCAGATATCATACGAACATGTTTGGATCACCAAAAGAGGGATTCTATCCTTGGACTCTCAAAACACAATGAAGAAAATCTGAAATGGTATTTTTGGATGATCAGAAATCACCAACGAAGAATGTTCAAAAGACTATGTATTTGTTTGTTTAAATATTATATATATTAATTAAAAATATTATGTGAATGATCCTCCATATAGGTTTCAAGAAAATATTATTAAAATAACGTTTTGATATGATCCACCACATCATGCTTTCTCACCTCTTGGAATCATCTATTTGTATCAGAGTAGTCAAATATAATTTTATTATTTTTATTATTATTGATCTATGTGAAATTGTGGTTAGATTAATCATTTCATTTTATTTGTTCATTAATAAAATTTTAATTAACATGTTATTGACATATTAATATTGTTTGTTCAACATTTCATTTTCATAATGGTTTAAGAAAAAATGAAGAATGACCGGAGAGGCTATCGGGATGTTCCAAATCATTGACTGGTAAAATTGAGTTATAGGACATGTTGTCGGAGCACACTCCATATTCCCTTGAGCATTGTACCATGATTTATCAAGAAATTAACTAAACCATTTTTATTTTATGACACATCATGTTCTGATTGTGAAAACCTAGAACATGGAATGTGGATTTATGTTATAGATATGGAATGTACACACCATATAGTCAAATCTAGTTAACACGTTCACGCCAGAGAAGTGTGACTTGGATACACAGCAACTGAGTTACATTTTATATACCTGAATGTACATGCCTTGTAGTCTCTCATAATTGGGAAACTATAAAATTACATTAAATTTCAAAACTGTAACTTTAAGTCATTATTTTATTGATTGGAACACTATTTTTTGTTTGACAATTTAATAATGTTTCAAAATATTTTTAAATGATAAATTTATTTATTGTAATTAATATATAATATTTGGATCGCCCATTTACATTCTATGAAATTCATAAATAATGGATGTCTCTAATTAATATGGGATGATCAGTAATATGAAATGGAGATATTTAATTAATTTATTAATTGATGCAAGTGTTTTCATATTAATCATACAAGAATGAATAATGAAATGAATAATTGATGGTTACATTTTCATATTTTTTTCATGTATGACTGATTATGAACTCAACAAATATCTATGTATATGATATAATTTATTTAATTCATTTCATTTCATGTTTTTTCAATTATTTAATAAAAAAATTAAATGATGGTCCTGGAATCATCCCTCCGACCCTTTGGATGTAGGACATTCGTGTTCAAGGATATTTTTTTAATCCCCTATACCCAATACTTTGGTTCCTCTCACATATGTGTGAGTAATAAATATTTTTAATTAGTAGTCCATCCCTAGGTGTGGGGAGGTGGTTTAATATAGATCCATGATTATGACTACTCAGGGATACATTGATATAAACAAGTAATGTTATATCTCAATCCAAGACAGGAAAACTATGTTATTCCCACAGGTCATAGGTGGATTTAATTTATTCTCATTAAATCAACTATTAGATAATCTCATGATAGGATCATTTAAATTATTTATTTCTATATATGAATTATTTATTTTATATATGCAATATTTTAGTCACATATATGATTGAATTAATATACACTAATAGAAATTTAATAAATAAATTAAGTGTAAATGCTTTATCCAACAAGGTTAATTAATAAAGTAACATCTATATAATATTAACAATACAAGTAAAGGATAAAGTAAGATAAAATTTATGAATAAATTAATTAAAATTAATCAACTAAATTTTAATACAGACTAAGACGTCAACTAAATGATTCGGAATGAAACCATAGAAATAAGTGTAGTACACATCCATTGTCTGCAGACATACTTTTATCAGGGATTTATCATGAGAGTTTTTTGTTGACTTAAAAGAACATGTATTGAGTTTAAAAGACCATGTTTTTTAATTAAAAATGTTGAGTCAATTGTTGATGAAATCCATGATAGGATTTCAGAATAAGGGAATCCAATGAATGGAACATGGAGATGAAATTCAATGGTTAGAAAGACCACCTACCTAATTACATTGTTATTGTTTTTGGTAAAAATGTCTAGATCATTAAGATGATTAATTTGGATCCTTGACACTTTAATGTTAATGAGACAAGAAATTATGTGTTCCATAGTGTGGGGTATTGGGACTTGATAAATTGGATTAGTATTTATATAAAAAAATTATTTAATTAAATCTCACATATATTGTAAACAGGCAAACTAATAATAATTTAGTTCCATTAACTATAGAAAAATATTAAAATTTCATCATCCAAACTATCCCTATGATAAATATTGGGGTAAGACAACCTCCTAACTAGAAGTAATTTCCATGTGTTGATTAGATGACTGCGGGTTGTTCTACGCAATGATTGGTAATCTTACATGCTAGAATCCTCTATACCTGGTCTCCCTAATAATATGACAAGTGATGAAGAGTTACATGCCTATGAAAAACATTTGAGAGAAGCGGCTTATGTTCAATATTTTCTTCATTCATTGATCTCTAGTTAACTAATGCATCTACATGAATACATGGATGTGTATAGAATGCTTTAGCAACACTGTGGTCTTTACCCGTAGAGATCGTGATAGGAATAATTTGATATTTAAATGGAAATATTTTAGATAAATTTCGGAGAGGCTTCCCCAATTGATCCTCACATAGTCAAGCTAATTTGATACGTTGAGCACTTATATGTTTTAGGTTTTAAACTCCCCAAAGAATAGGGCACTGACCTCATTCTATATTCATCACTGTGAGTATCTCTATCTTTATTGAGAATTTTAAAATATAAAATAATGTTAAGTCTATCACATATATTATTAATATTATTCACCATGTACATAAGTATACAAATCATTAAAAACCATTCATCCATAGGGTGAAGAAACAAAAAGGTCAATAGAATGGATTTAATCCCAAAATTTCATTACTCACTTACTCGAAGAGTAAGATCAATGGGAAATAAAGGGAACACGATGTTGGCATTTTCACATGTGGCGAGAAGGGAAACTAAAATAATTACTCCACCTAGCCAAAGAGTCAAGGGGACGCCCCAGGTTCCTTTCTTATCAATTTCAATTTATCTATTTTGGAAAAATGGGATTTAGATACAACTTTTTGTGGTCAAATATGTATTTGAATAAAAGATACAAGTATATTCTTGAAGATTAACCAAGGGGATATTTGATATACAAGAATCCAATAGAGCTAAACATTTTCTTGTAGCTATCAAGGACAACCAAATCACATTTCTAAAAATAGTGATCTTGGATTGGTAGGGTTGTTATTATGGGTCATCTATTTCTAATAACAATATATGATTATCCAAGAATGAAACAATTTGATTTATTTTAAAATTTGTAAATGATTTTTTTTATTTTATAAAGATATAAATTTTTATGGTAAAGAGTGTTTAAATAATGATTTTAGGTGTTATATAACAAAAACCATGTAGTGGAAATTGATCATGAATTTACTTCATATGACTCATAACATACCCAACATTGGCATCACTTTTTGGTTATTAAAACAGAAATCACATTATTATATTACATCAAGATATATTTATATATTCTATTCAACTAAAACCACCTGGTGTAGGTCATGCATGCTTAAAAAAGAGAATGAAAAATCCCCATTTTGTGGGAACATTTAAAGGGCAACAGTGATTCTTTAATTAGTTCATACTGATGTGTAGTGACCATTTCCTATTGGAGAAAGGGTTGGGTACTCATACTTCATTAATTTTAAGGATAATTTTTATAGATATGTATATGTCTATTTAATGAGGAATTTTGATAAATTAATGGAATACAAAAAAGGAGTAGATAACTATATTCGTAAGAATTTTTAGAAACAATACTAATACCATAGTATAGAATATCTTCATCAAGATGACATTGAATATTTATGGGAGTTTTGGATTTTATCTCAAATCACTCCACCTTATTTCCCTCAGTGGAATGATGTATGTGAATGGAGGAACTAAATGTTCCTTGAGAAGGTTAGATAAATGATGAATCTTCTGGGTCTAACATTATACTATTAGGTATATATATTATAGATAGAATCATAAGTAATGAATTGTGAGCCATCTAAATCAATAGACAGTATACCATTCCAATTATGGAATGGAAAGATGCATGTGGTGTCTTATATACATGTGTGGGGATTTGAAGAATTTATTAAGGCCTTCTCAGATAAAAATCCCTCACCCAAAGGGACAAAGTGAATCTTAATAGGATCTCCCAAGTAATAAAAAGGGACACTACCTATATAATCCTTCAAAAAAAATTATTTTGTTTCAACCATGTCAGAAATTTCTTGATTAGAATATTATCTTTTAAAGAGATAGTGGGACATGGATAGAATTTTATGATGTCCAAGATCAAGATACACAATATGTGGAACTGAAAAAAAAATTACACAATTCCCAATGAAATAGAAATTGTTCAAGAGACACAATTACTACACTAGAGTATAAGAGTGTTTGGAGAACCAGAAAGATATGGTTTTTTTACCATAGATTATGGATCATTATTATTTGATAATAATGATTCTCAAACCTAATGGTTTTCAGTATGTGGAATAGATATATCCATGTGGAATGAGGCCATGAATTCCAAAATGAATTCCATTTAAAACAATAAGTATGGAATTTGGTATACCCTCCAATAAATGTAAAGATCATTTGTTTAAAATGAGTATTCAAGAAGAAACATGAAATAAAAGTAAAAATTAATACCTATAACACCTGGAAAATTTCAAAAGTAAATAAAATTGTTATGGAGATTACTACAATGAATACATTTCACCAATTACAATTCATAAACCCATCAGAATTATGATTTACATTGTGGATTTCCTTGATTATTTGATGTAGAAAATTGATATAAAAAACGTTCTTTATTGGGAATCATTGGGGAGATGTTAATTGGACACAAACTAAAGGGCTTGTGACTATAACAGATTCCTAAAATTTATGAGAGTTTCAAAGATCCAATTACTGATTAATGAAATCATCCATGTTGTGGAACATTTGTTTTCATAATTCCATAACAGAATATGGTTTCATAAAGAATGAATTTGATTAATGTGTCTATTAATGTCTTAGTTGGAGTGTTTTCATTTTCATTAAAGCATAGGATGATGACATATTACTCATATTGAATGAAATACAACTATTATAATATGTTAATGCATGGTTGAATAAATTATTCTCATTGAAAATCCTAGGATAGGAACTATATATTATTGGGATAAAGATCTTTCATTATAGATACAAGTGGATTCTAAACCTATTTCAAATTATGTAACGCCCCGACCCAAGTCACCCAGAGTCGGTGCATTATTTTAATACATTGGCATGATTACAAGGAATCAAGTCCCGAAGGACCGATCAGTTTAGCAGTCTTGGAAAATAGATTATATACATTAACATTACATTACCATTTGAAACATAAAACACAACATAGATAGTTCTATGAAAATTCCATTTTTCCTGGTATCTTAACCCTGCATATCAATCATAATACACTACTTGGAATCCTGGGAAAATAAATCATAAGAAAGGGGTGAGCTCAGACTCTCAGTAAGGGTAAATAATTTAGTGGAAGCTATCAAATTATAAGGCAAGATGTGTAATAAAAACAAAAACCTTTTAAAAATAAACTTGAAAATAATATTGTAAAAATAAATGAAACATTACCATTTAAACATGCACATGGATATTCTACTAGTAAAATAATCACATGTAATAACTAATTTCATAATGAGGGAATGCCTAACGTCGGACATCATTACCACATAGTCAAGACCTTGTGGCAATACTAAAAATAAATTTTTTTCAAGGCCTCGTTCCAGGACACTAGTTTGTCTAATGAGACCTACCGATGCATTGAGGATCTATAGTGGGCTCCACTCCTCACTTACTAAGTCTACTGCATTCCTCATATGAATAGTTGAATCATAACATAAAAATTCGTATTAAAACTAGCATAAGAAATGTCAATTCATTAACCATAAACCATGAATGGTATAAAAATATAACATCCATAGTCAAACATATCATAACTCATTCAATACAATAAGTAATATTGTATTATAATAAATCAATCTCAATCAAAAACAATATCCAGTAGAGGATGCTGACATAGTTGGAAAAGATGAGTAAAACTTTTTGAGAGAAATATCCTTTTTGTAAAATCTTTTAAAAGTCACACATTTATAAAGGAAGTAATTTAAAAGAGATATATGAATCAAAGTTTCTAATACCACTTTCAAACTTTTGAAAATAATTATCATTTCAAAACATTCATGTCCATATAAATAAATCATTAAAATCATTTTGAAAACATGGACATTAATTAAAATGACTTTGAAAGATAAAACATTAAAACATTTAAAATTATGATCTTGATAAAGGGTACCTTTCAAAAAACCTTAAAATATTCATTTTGAAATAATTTTTTTTTTAAAAATGGTCATGGATGAAAACATTGTCCCAGTAAATACTTACACATAAACAATCTCGGATAATAATGAGATTGAGGAATTAACCCTTACCAATTTGGTAACTTACAAAACATACACCCCATGAAATAGGTATCATAAAATTAATATTTAAATACACATAAATTAAAGTTTATTACACAACGAATACAATTATGGGAAATACATACGCCGCACAAAAGGTAATAGTGGCAATATGGAACGAATCTCAGGGGAATAAGGAGTGAGATGAAAACCCCTTACCTTACACTTTCCTTTACATGAGTGTACATTTAGCCTCTTGTAAGAAGACTATAGTATGTTATTAAATTATAAAAGAACCATATTAATATTTATGATATCATACATTATTCCTTTATGAATTTATACTACCCATTTAATAATAATTTCCATGTTATATTAATATTTCGGGTAATAATCGCTTTCTTTATCGTACGTGTTTTAACTTGTTACTATTGATTGTATCACATAGATCATGATTTAAATAATTTGAGAATATAAAACATGAGTTATTTATCATATATATTTATAATATAAAAATTTATAATAGACGTATATATGAAATGGAAAACACCGTTTATGGAGATGGTAGTCCTTACGTACGCATAAATGCAGTTTCTGTTTTCATATAGTATTGAACGGAAGTATGTGAATAAGATATATGTAAGTACATAAATACTTATATATATAAATATATATATATTTCTAGTATCATTATTATGTCATTTATTACATACTTATTAGTAATATATATTTTTTTATTATCGTCGATGAATGGTGAACTTGGAAATGAATCTCATCGCGTCGTGGAGACAGTAATCCGTACGTACGCACGAGCGAAAATATTATTATTTTGATATTAATATAATATATAATTGGATGTTATATAATATATACAGAATCCTAAACATTTTATATTTATTATTTAAATCAAATACACATCATTTTTATACCAATCCAAATAATAATGTATTGAATAACAATTACACCACAACATGGAGACGATAAGCCGTACGTACGCATGTATGCTGACATGTCATTCAAATGGTGGATAAAATAATGAATTTGGTTGTACCATAATTATAATAACATCAAATTATATTGGAGATACTGGAGTTATTATTTTAGAAAGGAAATAATAATGAAAGAATAATTTGAAGAAGAATGGAACTTGAAAGAAGGTGGTGAAAACATTACCTCTTCTTCGGGTTCTTACTTTTGATTTGATCAAATGGGCTCCATAAGATGGATTTCTGATCAAAATAAGGTCACTAGGTTTAAGTGAGAAAAGTTTACAGAGTATTTGTGTGGGGTTTAGCCGATCAAAAAGGCTTTCAAGGTGTGAAGAATTGGTTAGAAGTTGGGTCCTTTTATAAGGGGAGGAGGGGCTCTTTAAGAAAATATTAATGTATTAATTTATAATAAATTAAAATTCGGTTTATAAAGGCTCCAAAGTGAATTATTCAAAGTCTATGGTGGGTTTGGGTCAAAATACGTTCATCCAATAGAATTTATACAGGATTGGGTCATTATATTAACCCTCTCTTTTAGTTTTAACTCATAGTTAATTAGATTGACATTTACCATGTCACTTTGTATTTTTATATTATATAGTTACTAAACTTAATATATACATCCAAATGACCCCAAGTTGTCCATTAATGATACACCTATTGTGATACATGTTCTTTTGCCAAACCTTAGATATTTATGAATTGAATATCAATTAATAATATAATATTTTTCTAAAAAACTCTTTTATATCAATTTCGACACTATTTGGTATTTGATTTTTGTGAAAACCATAATAGAATTATTACTTCAAAAAAACAATATTAAATTAATAAAAACATGTCATAGTAACCTGTAAACTTCTTGTAATTAATTAAAAGTCTCAAATTATATTTATTTGGATATTTATAATATCAATTATTTTAATATTTCACAAATAATCTAATTATTGCATCATCATTGTGTCTTAAATAAATTAAAATATTTAATGTCTAAAAATTATAAATAAAATAAAATTATGTAGGAAATATTTTTATCATTCTAATGAATTTTTAAAATCTAATTTATCTTATTTATAAGCCTATATTATAAACGTTTTAGTAATTAAACCTTGATTTCAACTCTTTTAACTCTTCTTTGAATTAAATAATAATAAATGTCCTAATATAATCCAAGTTTACCTAAATGATAATATTTTATTCCTAAGGTTTCTTATGGTCGAGATACACTTGTCCAATAGAATTAGGACATGTTTTAGGTTAATATTAATATCATTTTTACCCTTAATTATCATATATACTTTTAACCTTGGTAAATAAAAGTAAAAAGTTACGATTCATCAAAAATTAATTTTATCTCATTGAACAACTTTTTACTCGTTGATATTAACCATGTCTCTCGGATTTTCAAAATTCATCTCACAGAAGCAATAAAATTATGTTTTATGTGAATTTTCAAAAGCACCTACGAGGTGGATAAAAGACGGTGAAAGTTCAATAAAATTTTGATATATCTAAAATTCTTATAAACTGGCTGCAATGAATTACATTGAACATATATAGATATTATGTATCTATTTTTACATTAAATAATTTAAATAAAATAATTAATTATTTAAATAAAAATTTATTTTTAAACTATAACTCAGTGTTTTTCACTGTTCATCAAAAATTAAAAGTTTTCATAAAAATAACAAAAATTTTCTCTAAGCTGATTTGGAAATTCCGAATTCAATAATGAAGTATATTTTACCAAAATAAAAACATAGAAGTTGAATTTATTAATTTAAAATTAATTCCTCTCTCAAAACAAAAACTGTGTTTTTAAGAAACAATAACTATCAAAAGATTGACACTTTTTTATGTCTGGTTTAAATGTGAAATTATTTCCAATGAACAACATTGGATTAAATTGTAAAAATATATGCTAAATATAATTTGAATCCACTCAAATTAATAATTTATCATTATTAATTATTTCTATTAAAAAAGTTGTTTTTAATTATAATTTAGTAATATTCACTATTCATCAAAATAAGAAAGTTATCAGAAAAGTACCAAAAATTCACCCTAATCTAATTTAGATATTATGAATCCAAAAATAAATTCTAATTTGAATGATAAGATGTATAAAATTTAAAAATGTGTGTATTACTATTCATAATGGCTAGTTTGATTGGTTTTGGTGTGTGTTAGAACTCGAAGATGCGTACAATGCATGCTACTGTATTATTCAAAGAGAAACATACCATGGAAGCATGGGGTGTTTCATTCTACCCTCCTTCAATAAGTTGCATCCTCACAATTTATGCTCTGTTTTGGAATCGTGGGGTTGACATTTCAAAGTTTCTTAGTTGAAATCCCACATCGAAAAAGGGATTAATGAGGCCTCTATTTAAAATAAAGAGTGTTAAGTATGACGGTTACCGAAAATAACACATACTATGGTTCCATGTAGGAAAACATGGATATTAAAGAGAATTCTAACCATCAATATCTGATGGAGAGTGGTAGAGGACATGGCTATAAAAAGGCCAACAATCACAAAGCCATAAATTTTTGATGATCTATGGTACTATCTAGGACAACGTTTTTGTTCTAAGATTATTTTCTTAATGTTGAGGAATTTATTTATGAGATTGGCTAAACTCATAAGGATATATACTTACTTTATAATTATAGTTTTATCCATTACTAAATTTCAACCACAAAATCATCTTTCACTCCAAAACATAATACAACTCAAAAATACTCTATTTATCCTAATCGTATAGGGTTCCAAATATAATGAATTTATAATTCACATATCAGAACCTTTAAAAAAAGAAAAAACATTATACAATCATGGGACATCAAGTAGTCTAGTGGTAGGCGATAAATCCCAATCGCACTATGGATGTGGGTTTGATTCTCGCAGCGTTGTCTGACGCGACGGGTTGTCACACAGTCTGTGTGTTGTACTTTGATAAAAATCCAAAAATAACCTTTCAAACATAATCCACTACAACAATTTGACTTATCCAAAAAACTACTATCCAAACTCACAGTCCAAAATTAACAAGGAAGTTAATCATAATGAGGATCCTTTTTCTAGGAAATAAGATGTGAACGCCTTCCTCATATATTCTTTTACAACACTGCAACATCCTGAATTACCAAAATCAACCATCTCTTATTTCAAAATCACTACCTCATTATCAGGACCATATTAAGGATTACCATAAATTCAACCATTTATTTTCCAAAAAAATGTAGCTTACTATTAAGTCACTTTTTATATATCCATATAATCTCAAATCCTCAATAAAATAGTACTGCAGTACAATCCTTATTTATCTCCATAATTCATGTAACCGGTATACTGTTGATACAACATGTAAGTAAAATAATTCTATAATAATATCATAAGAACAGTTGTCATTCCACTTCTTTTGAGGTAGTATCATAACTTTTGTAACGCCCCGACCCCAGCTACCCAGAGTCGGTGGATTACTTCATAACATTGTCATGATCACAAATGATCACGTCTCGAAAGACTAATTAGTTAATTAGCCTTGGAAACACTAGATACATTCATAAGTCTTTGATTACATCAAAAGTAAACAAACTACAATAACATGGTCTTCATAGTCAACACTCATATCCCTTTTCTGACTACCCCTACATTTCATTCATAAAATACTTCTTCGCATCCTGGAAAAATATTAAAACATTGAAAGGGGTGAGCTCAGATGCTCAGTAAGGTTAACAATATAGCAGAAGCTTTCATAAATAAACATTAAAATTTAAGGAAATGTATAACTAAAACAAAATCCTTTTAAACATGAACTTCAACATAATATGGCAAACGTAAAATGAGATAATGCCATTCACTTCTTCACATGGATATTCTACTGGTCGAATAATCACATTCAATATCAATAACCACTTTCATAATGATGGAATGCATAATGCCAGACATTCTGAAACATTTTGTCAAGGCCTCGGCCAAGACGTCTAAAATGATTAAGGCCTCGGCCAAAATCATAAATAAAATTGGGAAAGGGCCTCGGCCAATTCCACGTCTAGTTGTCTCATGAGACCTACCGATTCATCGAGGAGCTGTAGCGGGCTCCACCCGTCACTTATTAAGTCCAATACATTCCGCATATGAATAGTTTTAAACATATCATAAACCATAACATAATCGTATCACATAAAACATGCATAAAGTAATCATAACATTTCCACATTTCAATAACAAGATATCAATACAACACATTGATATAATAAAAACTCTTTCAAAACCATTTTCAATACCAAAATAAAAGAAAGTTAAAACTTTGTATTTATTTTTCATTAAAAAAAATGATGGCTTGTAGAGAAAGTCAAAACTCAAATAATGGTCACGGCGGTGGAGAAGTCATTGTCGCCGCATAAGTACGGAAAGAAAAACATTCCCTTTTGTCATTTTGAAAAACGCTTCGTATAAAAAAGATTCCTTTTGAATAAACGTAAAAGTCAAAGGGGTTTATACATCGTATAAAAGAAAGTTGTGTATAAAACCAAATATGCTTCAATGAAAGGAGATTGAGACGAAGTCCTTAAAAAGATCATTTTTTTTAAATAAAATAGATCTATTATGTGTATTCACTCTAGGTACACATAAAGAAAGTAAAAATACAAAATAGGACATAATAATATCATGACATAATTTGAAAGTAGGAGATTAACCCAATGAATGGAAGTTGGGTTAAGAAGTTCCCTTACAAAGATCATTTTTTTTAAATAAAATAGATCTATTATGTGTATTAACTATATGTACACATAAATAAAGTACAAATACAATATAGGACATAAACATATCCTGGCATAATTTTAAAGTAGAAGATTAACCCAGAGAATGGAAATTGGGTTAAGAAATTCCCTTACCTTGCGTCATGTCCTGACTCGACCGTTCTTTAACCTCCTGAATAATAAACTAGAGTTAATTTATATTTACTTAAGAAACTTTTTCATGTTCATTATTCATTTTATATCCCTTATTACCATGTTATGAACATTATTTAATTATTTAAGTTAATAACGGTCGTTTTGTCGATCATTGGTACTTGAGTCAAAAATAAACTTCTTATAATTACAAGTTGTTCATGTGGTGAAATATCCATTATATCCAGAATTATATTCATGATGTAGATATAATATATGTCATATATACAGTATATAAATTCATTCATAATGTCACGTAACATTTAGAGGCAAGAAATGAAATGCACCGTTCATGGAGACGGTAAGCCATACGTACGCATGAATGCTACTTTCATTTCAATTTCATATTTAATGGAACGAAATCATAATGATATAAATGTATAATATAATTACATTATAACATAGTGTATAATACCATTTACTCCATCCTTTATACATCCCATATATGGAATTAACGATTCAAATCACTTTGTGGGGGCGGTAGTCCGCACTTCCTAAAATGAAATTATCGCGTTTACCCATAATGGAAATCATAAAGTATGCCATAAATGAGAAATAAAGAAGCATAAGTAAAACATAAACATATTTTATATCATATATAAATATATTGACATCTTAATGGCCACCTTTGAAGGTGTTATATGAGTGTTGAACAATCATCATTTCGTGAGGTAGAAATTTGCCATCCACAGAAACCGTATGTTCTTTAACCATTAGATGTAGGTGTGTGTAATTGTAGCTCAAATCCTTATTATAACAACATCCTATTATATTGAGGATACTGGTGTTGTTACAAAAGAAATGAATAAAAAGAGTTTAGGGGGTTGGAGAAGAAAAATAAAACAAAACAACATTATAGAAGACATTACCTCAAAATCGGGTAACTCTTTTTGATTTGAGCCAATGGCTTCCTTGAGAAGAGTTCTTCCCAAAGTGAGGCTTCTAGGAGTAATAGGGGGAAGTTGGGAGAGTATTTGGGCAGAGTTTGGACGAGCCAAATGGCTTTATGGTGTGAATAAGGTGCGAGAGTTGGGGGGCCTTTTATAAGAGGAGAGGAGGGGCTCTTTTGGAAAGATTGAAATGTTACATTATTATACAATGCATTTCGGATTATAAAAGTCCCACACTTATATAATTCGTGTCTAAGGTGATAAGAATTCGAAATATTTTCATCCAATAGGCTTTGGACAAGTGTAGGCCTTGGATTTTGCATTATCTTCTCATTTTATTTAAATTGTTAAATAATGAGGTCATCGCTGCATCATAATGATGTCATAAATAATTTACTTTATTTAATGTCTAAAAATTATAAAAAAATACTATGATTTAGGAAATATTTTTAGATTTCTAATGAATATTTATAGTCAAAATTTGGACTTGTGTAACCCCACTTAAAAACTATTTTAGTAAAACAACTCATGTTTGTGTCAATTTAATTTTAACATTAAATAAATATATATTAATGTCATTTTCCAACTAAAGTGGCTCCATGGGGTCCCCAAGTTGACCCATGGGTTTTCTTGGTCGTCCATGACTCATCCAATAGGAGTAGGACAAGTGTCAAGCTCATCTCATATTATTAAATATCATTTTTACCTTAAACTACACTAATTACCTCTAATCGCGATTAAGAACATAAAAGTTACTATTCACCAAAAATTTATTTTAATCTCATTGAACCACATTTTACTTCTTAATTACAACCATGTATGTCGGATTTTTGAAAATCAAATCACAGAAGTGGTAATATTTCATTTAAACGAAAAATCAGTTATTTAACTACCACTTTGAAGTTTTTCAGAACAATGCCAAAATTTCACCCTAAGCTATAATTGATATTCCTAATTCAAAAATGATGTCTATTTTACAAAATTCCAAACATATAAGTTGCATTAATTAATTTTATAATTAATTCCCGTTGTCACAACAAATAGCGTGTTTTTAAGAAACAATTTATATCAAAAGATTGGCAATTGTTTATGTCCATTTTCAATGTTAAATTAATTGTAATGACCACCATTGGATAAAATAGTAAAAATATATTCTAATTATACTTTAAAACCACTAAATAGTATAATTTTTCACAATAAATTATTTTGATTAAAAAAGTTGTTTTAAGTATTTTTCACTATTCATAAAAAAATTGGAAGTTCTCAGAAAGTTACAAAAAATTCAACTTAGGATAATTTCGATATTACGAATACAAAAATAGGGTCCATTTTGAAATATAAAATTTCTATAATTTTAAAAAGTGGTTATTACTATTCATAACGGCTACTTTGATTAGTCGCGGTGTTTTAGAACTCGAAGTTGCGTACAATGCAAGCTATTGCATTATTGAATGAGAAGCGTATCGTGGAAGCTCGGGGTGTTACATTCTCCCCTCATTCAATAAATTGCGTCCTCACAATTTGAAATGTTTCGTTGAAAGTAAAAGGTTGAAAAGAGAAAATACCATTGAGGAAAACCCACATCGGAAATAAGATTAATAAATATATAACATTAAAAGAAAGAAAGATAAGTTTAAAGGTCACCCAATATAGCCCATTCTAGGATTCTATGAAAATATGGATATGGAGGAGAAACAAACCATCAAGGTCTGATGGAGAGTTATAGAAAATAGGATTAGGAGAAAGTTTAACCACAAGAAAATCACAAACTTGTGATTGGTTAAACGGTCATTGAATCCCAAGTTGGAAAAGTTAACCGACGACATTTTTGTTTTAAGTTACCTTTTATATTGTTGAGAAATTTATTTAGGAGATTTACTAAGAACGTAAGGGAATATACATACTTGTTATGTATACTTTCATTCGTTAATAAATTTTTACCACAAACCCAACTTTTACTCCAAATGGTAACGGAACTCAAAAATATTCTATTTATCCTAATTGTATAAGGATCCAAATATTAACACATACCATTCAGATTAGTGAAACTATTTTGTAATAACAGGGACTTCCTCTAGGATAGTGGTAGAAAATAAAGGCTTGTCGCACTATGGTTGTGGGTTTGATTCCTGCAGCTTTGTCCGACGCGATGGGTTATTCCCCACCCTGCAGGTTGTCCTTTTCCTAAAACTATAGTATCATAATATTCCAAAAAAATCTTCATAAATTCATTAACCTTAAACAATACTATCCATGGTTCAACTTAATCCATTCCAACCATAATAGTTATCTAAAATACCTCCGTCCAGACATTCTCTAAGAGGTCTCTAAATTCCAAAATCAATTTATCTGATTCCCCAAACAAAGTAAAGTTTCTCTTATTGTCACATACTAAAAATATGATTACCTTAATCATATTAAAACCTTACTGAAACAACATGTACTGCAGTACAATCCTTATATATATATATATCACATTATTCTAATAACCAAAATATAATCCATGAGTCCAAAATCACCAATACATTAGTTATTCTGCTTCAACTGTAGTCACAGCATAAGATTGGCCTTGATCCCTTGGCCTTTTCTGAGGTAAGTTTCCTTGATGCTTAGGACATTCATTTGCATAATGCCCCATTTACCTACAATTGTAGCATTCAACTTTGACAGCCTCTTTCTTTCCATTGCAATCACGAGCCTGGTGACCCTTTTTTCCACATTTATAACAAAATCCCATTCCTTTTAGGCACGTACCAGGGTGATTCTTCCCACAATTATCACATAATGGAAAATCCTTCTTTCCCTTTTTCCCTTTATCTATATCTTGTTCCACCGTTCTCTTCTTCTCTTGCTTTACTTTGTTGTCATAAGACTTAGAGAATTCCTTTTCTGTCTTGATAGCACACGAGACAATATCTTCGTATGATGAGAAGGATTGTGATACTAAATCTCGACGGAGAAATGGTTTTAACCCATCAAAGAAACGATCAATATTACTCCTTGGGTTACATATATAATCGGAAGCATGCCTCGCTAACCTTGTAAAGTTAGCCTCATACTTTGCGACACTCTCATCCTCCTTCTGCCTCAGACTCAGAAATTGCCTTTCCATATCTGCTCGATGGTCACGAGGAAAGTATTTTTCTAAGAAAAGCTCTTTGAACTCCCTCCATTCCATATTCGATACGTCATCATCTTCCTTTGTGTTTTTAATTAGCGACCACCACTGATCGGCATCTTCAGTGAGGCGGTAAACTGCCATGACAACCTTCTCCCTTTCACTACTCCCCAAGGCATGGAATATTTTCTCTAAGGAATTTATCCATTTCTCATCTACTATAGGATTTGTACTCCCATTGAAGGTTGGTGGTTGTTTCCTCATGAAACGGTCTAGCATTGATCCTCCACGTTGCGGATCCGGGTGCTCCATATGAGTAAGGTTATTATTCATAACCTACGTGAGTTGTCCCAGTAAGGTGAGAAGCTGATCAGCACCAGTTGTATCACTAGCTCCACCATAATTATCTTGAGCAGGAGGGCAATCCCTACACGGAGTGTGTGCATTGATACAGTTTCCATTTCTTCCACTAGGCGCCATTTCTAAACAATGGCATAAACTAGATTAGTTTATGAATCAAAATACATAATTCCATACTTGTAAAACACATTTCATAAATTGAACTATTTATGGATATAATCCATAATCATAAAAATGTTTTCTTTGAGGAATTATATACTCATAAACCCTTCATAATGATTTGTAAAGAAAATGAGAGTTATCTTAAGCATATCCCCCGGGAGTGTCGTAACCAAGAGTGAAGCAAGGCCCGTTGTCGTGCACCAGTTCCCGTTCGAGTCCAGCTCAAAGCGATATTTTTGGGTTTTACCCCTAGGTACATCTGTGCCAGAGCCGCCTCTACCTGCTCGTATCTAGACATGGATTTATTGCTCAGAAAACTCACAAAATCTATACAATACCATAATTCTAGTAATTTCTTCTATACTAATCCTCAAAGTTCATCTTAGGTCTACGTGCTCTAATCGGAGTTTTTCTAAATCTAGCTTCCAAAGTTTGTACTAAACTTCCTCTGATACCAACTGTAACGCCCCGACCCCAGCTACCCAGAGTCGGCACATTACTTCATAACATTGGCATGATCACAAAAGATCAAGTCTCGAAAGACTGATTAGTTTAGTAGCCTTGGAAACACTAGATACATTCATAAGTCTTTCATTACATCAAAAGTAAACAAACTACAATAACATGGTCTTCATAGTCCACACTCATATCCCTTTCTGACTACCCCTGCAGGTCATTCATAACATACTTCTTCACATCCTGGAAAAATATTAAAACATTGAAAGGGGTGAGCTCAGATGCTCAGTAAGGTTAACAATATAGTGGAAGCTTTCATAAATAAACATTAACATTTAAGGAAATGTATAATTAAAACAAAAGCCTTTTAAACATGAACTTCAACATAATATGGAAAAAGTAAAATGAGATAATTCCATTCACTTCTTCACATGGATATTCTACTGGTCGAATAATCACATGAAATATCAATAACCACTTTCATAATGATGGAATGCATAATGCCAGACATTCTGAAACATTTTGTCAAGGCCTCGGCGAAGACGTCTAAAATGATTAAGGCCTCGTCCAAAACCATAAATCAAATTGGGAAATGGCCTCGGCCAATTCCACGTCTAGTTGTCTCATGAGACCTACCAATGCATCGAGGTGCTATAGCGGGCTCCACCCGTCACTTATTAAGTCCAATGCATTCCTCATATGAATAGGTTTAAACATATCATAAACCATAACATAATCGTATCACATAAAACATGCATAAAGGAAACATAACACTTACACATTTCAATAACAAGATATCAATACAACACATTGATATAATAAAAACGCTTTCAAAACCATTTTCAATACCAAAATAAAAGAAAGTTAAAACTTTGTATTTATTTTTCATTAAAAAAATGATGGCTTGTAGAGGAAGCCGAGACTCAAATAATGGTCACAGCGGCGGAGAAGTCATTGTCGCCGCATAAGTACTGAAAGAAAAACATTCCCTTTTGCTCATTTAGAAAAACACTTCGTATAAAAAAGATTCCTTTGGAATAAACGTAAAAGTCAAAGGGGTTTATACACCGTATAAAAGAAAGTTGTGTATAAAACCAAATATGCCTCAATGAAAAGAGATTGAGACGAAGTCCTTAAAAAGATCATTTTTTTAATAAAATAGATCTATTATGTGTATTCACTCTAGGTACACATAAAGAAAGTAAAAATACAAAATAGGACATAATAATATCATGACATAATTTGAAAGTAGGAGATTAACCCAATGAATGGAAGTTGGGTTAAGAAGTTCCCTTAAAAAAATCATTTTTTTAAATAAAATAGATCTATTGTGTGTATTAACTATATGTACACATAAATAAAGTACAAATACAATATAGGACATAAAAATATCATGGCATAATTTGAAAGTAGAAGATTAACCCATAGAATGGAAATTGGGTTAAGAAATTCCCTTACCTTGCGTCATGTCCTGACTCGACCGTTCTTTAACCTCCTGAATAATAAACTAGAGTTAATTTATATTTACTTAAGAACCTTTTTAATGTTCATTATTCCTTTTATATCCCTTATTACCATGTTATGAACATTATTTAATTATTTAAGTTAATAACGGTCGTTTTGTCGATCATTGGTACTTGAGTCAAAAATAAACTTCTTATAATTACAAGTTGTTCATGTGGTGAAATATCCATTATATCCAGAATTATATTCTTGATGTTGATATCATATATATCATATATACAGTATATAAATTCATTCATAATGTCACGTAACATTTAGAGGTAAGAAATGAAATGCACCGTTCATGGAGACGGTAAGCCATACGTACGCATGAACGCTACTTTCATTTCAATTTCATATTTAATGGAACGAAATCATAATGGTATAAATGTATAATATAATTCCATTATAACATAGTGTATAATACCATTTAATCCATCCTTTATAAATCCCATATATGGAATTAACGGTTCAAATCACTTTTAGGGGGCGGTAGTCCGCACTTCCTAAAATGAAATTATCGCGTTTACCCATAATGGAAATCATAAAGTATGCCATAAATGAGAAATACAGAATCATAAGTAAAACATAAACATATTTTATATCATATATAAGTATAGTTACATCTTAATGGCCACCTTTGAAGGTGTTATATGAGTGTTGAACAATCATCGTTTCGTGAGGCAGAAATTCGCCATCCACAGAAACCGTATGTTCTTTAACCATTAGATGTAGGTGTGTGTAAGTGTAGCTCGAATCCTTATTGTAACAACATCCTATTATATTGAGGATACTGGTGTTGTTACAAAATAAATGAATAAAAAGATTTTAGGGGGTTGTAGAAGAAAAATAAAACAAAACAACATTAGAGAAGACATTACCTCAAAATCGGGTAACTCTTTTTGATTTGAGCCAAAGGCTTCCTTGAGAAGAGTTCTGCCCAAAGTGAGGCTTCTAGGTGTAATAGGGGGAAGTTGGGAGAGTATTTGGGTGGAGTTTGTCCGAGCCAAATGGCTTTAAGGTGTGAATAAGGTGGGAGAGGTGGGGGCCTTTTATAAGAGGAGAGGAGGGGTTCTTTTGGAAAGATTGAAATGTTACATTATTATACAATGCATTTCGGATTCTAAAAGTCCGACACTTATATAATTCGTGTCTAAGGTGATAAGGGTTCGAAATATTCTCATAAAATAGGGTTTGGACAAGTTTAAGCCCTGGATTTTGCATTATATTCTCATTTTATTTAAATTGTTAAATAATGAGGTCATCGCTGCATCATAATGATGTCATAAATAATTTAATTTATTTAATGTCTAAAAATTATAAAAAAAATACTATGATGTAGGAAATCGTTTTAGCTTTCTAATGAATATTTATAGTCAAAATTTGGACTTGTGTAACCCCACTTAAAAACTATTTTAGTAAAACAACTCATGTTTGTGTCAATTTAATTTTAACATTAAATAAATATATATTAATGTCATTTTCCAACTAAAGTGGCTCCATGGGGTCCCCAAGTTGACCCATGGGTTTTCTTGGTCGGCCATGACTCATCCAATAGAAGTAGGACAAGTGTCAAGCTCATCTCATATTATTAAAACATTATTTTTACCTTAAACTACACTAATTACCTCTAATCGCGATTAAGAACTTAAAAGTTACTATTTACCAAAAATTTATTTTAATCTCATTGAACCACATTTTACTTCTTAATTACAACCATGTATGTCGGATTTTTGAAAATCAAATCACAGAAGTGGTAATATTTCATTTAAACGAAAAATCAGTTATTTAACTACCACTTAGTGGTTTCACTAATGTAACACCCCGAGCTTCCACGATACGCTTCTCATTCAATAATGCAATAGCTTGCATTGTACGCAACTTCGAGTTCTAAAACACCACAACTAATCAAAGTAGCCATTATGAATAGTAATAAACACTTTTTAAAATTATAGAAATTTTATATTTCAAAATGGACCTCATTTTTTTATTCGTAATATCGAAATTATCCTAAGTTGAATTTTTTGTAACTTTCTGAGAACTTCCAATTTTTTTATGAATAGTGAAAAATACTTAAAACAACTTTTTTAATCAAAATAATTTATTGTGATAAATTATACTATTTAGTGGTTTTAAAGTATAATTAGAATATATTTTTACTATTTTATCCAATGGTGGTCATTAGAATTAATTTAACATTGAAAATGGACATAAACAATTGCCAATCTTTTGATATAAATTGTTTCTTAAAAACAGGCTATGTGTTGTGACAACGGGAATTAATTATAAAATTAATTAATTCAACTTATATGTTTGGAATTTTTTAAAATAGACATCATTTTTTAATTCGGAATATCAATTATATCTTAGGGTGAAATTTTGGCTTTGTTCTGAAAAACTTCAATTTCTGATGAATAGTGAAACCACTAAGTGGTAGTTAAATAACTGATTTTTCATTTAAATGAAATATTACCACTTCTGTGATTTTATTTTCAAAAATCTGACATACATGGTTGTAATTAAGAAGTAAAATGTGGTTCAATGAGATTAAAATAAATTTTTGGTGAATAGTAACTTTTAAGTTCTTAATTGCGATTAGAGGTAATTAGTGTAGTTTAAGGTAAAATGATGTTTTAATAATATGATATGAGCTTTAAACTTGTCCTACTCCTATTGGATGAGTCATGGCCGACCAAGAAAACCCATGGGTCAACTTGGGGACCCCATGGAGCCACTTTAGTTGGAAAATGACATTAATATATATTTATTTAATGTTAAAATTAAATTGACACAAACATGAGTTGTTTTACTAAAATAGTTTTTAAGTGGGGTTACACAAGTCCAAATTTTGACTATAAATATTCATTAGAAATCTAAAAATATTAACTAAATCATAGTATTTTTTTATAATTTTTAGACATTAAATAAAGTAAATTATTTATGACATCATTATGATGCAGCGATGACCTCATTATTTAACAATTTAAATAAAATGAGAAGATAATGCAAAATCCAAGGCCTACACTTGTCCAAAGCCTATTGGATGAAAATATTTCGAATTCTTATCACCTTATACACGAATTATATAAGTGTGGGACTTTTATAATCCGAAATGCATTGTATAATAATGTAACATTTCAATCTTTCCAAAAGAGCCCCTCCTCTCCTCTTATAAAAGGCCCCCAACTCTCGCACCTTATTCACACCATAAAGCCATTTGGCTCGGCCAAACTCTGCCCAAATACTCTCCCAACTTCCCCCTATTACTCCTAGAAGCCTCACTTTGGGAAGAACTCTTTTCAAGGAAGCCATTGGCTCAAATCAAAAAGAGTTACCCGATTTTGAGGTAATGTCTTCTCTAATGTTGTTTTGTTTTATTTTTCTTCTCCAACCCCCTAAACTCTTTTTATTCATTTCTTTTGTAACAACACCAGTATCCTCAATATAATAGGATGTTTTTATAATAAGGATTAGATCTACAATTACACACACCTACATCTAATGGTTAAAGAACATACAGTTTCTGTGGATGGCGAATTTCTGCCTCACGAAACGATGATTGTTCAACACTCATATAACACCTTCAAAGGTGGCCATTAGGATGTCAATATATTTATATATGATATAAAATATGTTTATGTTTTACTTAGGCTTCTTTATTTCTCATTTATGGCATACTTTATGATTTCCATTATGGGTAAACGCGATAATTTCATTTTAGGAAGTGCGGACTACCGCCCCCACAAAGTGATTTGAATCGTTAATTCCATATATGGGATGTATAAAGGATGGAGTAAATGGTATTATACACTATGTTATAATGTAATTATATTATACATTTATATCATTATGATTTCGTTCCATTAAATATGAAATTGAAATGAAAGTAGCATTCATGCGTACGTATGGCTTACCGTCTCCATGAACGGTGCATTTCATTTCTTGCCTCTAAATGTTACGTGACATTATGAATGAATTTATATACTGTATATATGACATATATTATATCTACATCATGAATATAATTCTGGATATAATGGATATTTCACCACATGAACAACTTGTAATTATAAGAAGTTTATTTTTGACTCAAGTACCAATGATCGACAAAACGACCGTTATTAACTTAAATAATTAAATAATGTTCATAACATGGTAATAAGGGATATAAAAGGAATAATGAACATGAAAAATGTTCTTAGGTAAATATAAATTAACTCTAGTTTATTATTCAGGAGGTTAAAGAACGGTCGAGTCAGGACAGGACGCAAGGTAAGGGAATTTCTTAACCCAATTTCCATTCTCTGGGTGAATCTTCTACTTTCAAATTATGCCATGATATTTTTATGTCCTATATTGTATTTGTACATTATTTATGTGTACATATAGTTAATACACATAATAGATCTATTTTATTTAAAAAAATGATCTTTGTAAGGGAACTTCTTAACCCAACTTCCATTCATTGGGTTAATCTCCTACTTTCAAATTATGTCATGATATTATTATGTCCTATTTTGTATTTTTACTTTCTTTAAGTGTACCTAGAGTGAATACACATAATAGATCTATTTTATTTAAAAAAATGATATTTTTAAGGACTTTGTCTCAATCTCCTTTCATTGAGGCATATTTGGTTTTATAGACAACTTTCTTTTATACGGTGTATAAACCCCTTTAACTTTTACGTTTATTCAAAAGGAATCTTTTTTATACGAAGCATTTTTTTAAACAACAAAAGGGAATGTTTTTCTTTCCGTACTTATGCGGCGACAATGACTTCTCTGCCGCCGTGACCATTATTTGAGTTTCGGCTTCCTCTACAAGCCATCATTTTTTTAATGAAAAATAAATACAATGTTTTAACTTTCTTTTATTTTGGTATTGAAAATGGTTTTGAAAGCGTTTTTATTATATCAATGTGTTGTATTGATATCTTGTTATTGAAATGTGGAAATGTTATGTTTCCTTTATGCATGTTTTATGTGATACGATTATGTTATGGTTTATGATATGTTTAAACCTATTCATATGAAAAATGTATTGGACTTAATAAGTGACGGGTGGAGCCCGCTATAGCTCCTCGATGCATCGGTAGGTCTCATGAGACAACTAGACGTGGAATTGGCCGAGGCCCTTTCCCAATTTGATTTATGGTTTTGGCCGAGGCCTTAATCATTTTAGACGTCTTGGCCGAGGCCTTGACAAAATGTTTCAGAATGTCTGGCATTATGCATTCCATCATTATGAAAGTGGTTATTGATATTGCATGTGATTATTCGACCAGTATAATATCCATGTGAAGAAGTGAATGGCATTATCTCATTTTACTTTTGCCATATTATGTTGAAGTTCATGTTTAAAAGGCTTTTGTTTTAGTTATACATTTCCTTAAATTTTAATGTTTATTTATGAAAGCTTCCGCTATATTGCTAACCTTACTGAGCATCTGAGCTCACCCCTTTCAATGTTTTAATATTTTTCCAGGATGTGAAGAAGTATTTTATGAATGACCAGCAGGGGTAGTTAGAAAGGGATATGAGTGTGGACTATGAAGACCATGTTATCGTACTTTGTTTACTTTTGATGTAATGAAAGACTTATGAATATTTCTAGTGTTCCCAAGGCTACTAAACTAATCGGCCTTTCGAGACATGATCTTTTGTGATCATGCCAATGTTATGAAGTAATGCACCGACTCTGGGTAGCTGGGGTCGGGGCATTACAATTTGATTATTATCAAATAGCATCATTTGGTGCATACCCTGATGATTTGGACATTGGTTTGGGTAGTGTCCCAACTCCTTGCAGATCAAGTATTGTACATTTGAAATTTTTTCTTACCCTTGCAATGACGTACTTGGTGTCCTTTTTCTCCACACTTATAGCAAAATCTGAATCCCTTCAAGCATTTACCAAGGTGATTCATTCCAGATTTATCACATATTGGAAAATCCTTCTTTCCCTTATTTCCTTTATCCGTATTTATTTCTACCATCTTTTTCTTCTCTGGATTCCCTTCAAAGCAATAGAATTCATAGAGTTATTTGCTGATATTTTGATACTATTTATTCATATGATGATAATGCGTGGGAGACTGTTTGATTTATAAATGTAGTCTTAATACCATGAATGATATGACCCTTCTTACTCATTGGATCATACGTATTGCGGGAGTAATCATTCCTTCTACTAGGCGCCATTTCTAAACAATGTCATACAATAAGTTAGTTTATGAATAACAATTAATAATTCCAAACATGTAAAATACATAACATAAATTGAATAGATTATGGATATAATCCATAATCACAAAAATTTTTTCTTTGAGAAGGTATATACTCATAAACCCCTCATAGCGGTTTGTAAAGAAAATTAGAATTATCCTACGCATATCCCCCGGGAGTGTCGTAACCAAGAGTGCAGCATGGACCGTTGTCGTGCACCAGTTCTCGTTCGAGTATAGCTCAATGCAGTGTTTTCGGGTTTTACCCATAGGCACTTCTGTGCCAGAGCCGCCTCTACTTTCTCGTATCCAGAAAGGGTTATATTGCTCAGAAAATACACAAAATCTCTACAATACCAAAATTCTATGAAGTTATTCTATAATAATCCTCAATGTCAATCTTAGGGTAATGTGCTCTAATCAGAGTTTATCAAAATCTAGTTTTCCAAGGTTATTGATAAACTTTCTCTGATACCAACTATAATGCCCCGACCAAAGTTACCCAGAGTCGGTGCATTATTTTCATACATTGGAATGATTACAAGGAATCAAGTCCCGAAGAACCGATCAGTTTAGTAGTCTTGGAAAATATATTACATACATTAACATTACATTACCATATGAAACATAAAACACAGCATAGATAGTTCTTTGAGAAGTTCATTTTTCTCTGTATCTTAAACCTGCATATCAATCAAAATACACTTCTTTGAATCCTGGGAAAATAAAACATAAGAAAGGGGTGAGCTCAGATGCTCAGTAAGGTTAAATAATTTAGCGGAAGCTATAAACTTTTTAAAGCAAGATGTGTAATAAAAACAACAGCATTTTAAACAAAAAAATGAACATAATATGGTAAACATTAATGAAACATTACCATTTAAACATGCACATGGATATTCTACTAGTCGAATAATCACATGTAATAACTAATATCATAATGACAGAATGCCTAACGCCAGACATAATTACCAAATAGTCAAGACCTCGTGCCAAGAATTCAAATAATTTTTTTTTCAAATCCTCGTTCCAAGACACTACTTTGTCTCATGAGACCTACCGATGCATCAAGGAGCTATAGAGGGCTCCACCCGTCACTTACTAAGTCAACTGCATTCCTCATATGAATAGTTGAAACATAACAAACACATTCATATTAAAACTAGAATATGAAATGTCAATAAATTAACCATAAACCATGAATGATATAAAAATAGAACATCCACAGTCAAACATATCATAACTCATTGAATACAATAAGTAATATTGTTTTATAATAAATCAACCTCAATCAAAAATAATAACCAATAGAGGATGCTGACATAGTTGAAAATGATGAGTAATCATTTTGAGAGAAATATCGTTTTGGTAAAACCATTTTAATGTCACACATTTATAAAGGAAGTATTTTAAAAGATATTTTTGAATCAAAGTGTTTCAAACCACTTTTATACATTTGAAAATAATTATCATTTAAAAACATTCATGTCCATATAAATAAATAATTAAAATCATTTTGAAAACATGGACATTAATTAAAAAGATATAGAATGATAAAAGTTTACAACTTTTAAAATTATGATCTTGATAAAGAGTAACATTCAAAAATCCTTAAAATATTCATTTTTAAACCATTTTTATGAAAAATGGTCATGGATGAAAAAAAATGTCCCGATAAATACTCACACATAAACAATCTCAGATAATAATGAGATTGAGGAATTAACCCTTACCAATTGGGTAACTTACGAAACATACACCCCATGAAAGAGTTACCATACAATGAATATGTAAATATAGATAAATTAAATTTTATTACACAAAAAATTCAATTATGGGAAGTACATACACCACACAAAAGATAATAGTGGCAATATGGTACGAATATCACGAGAATAAGGAGTGAGATGAAAACCCATTACTTTGCACTTTCCTTTAGTTGAGGGTCTGTTTAGCCTCTTTTATGAGGACTATAGTATGTTATTAAATTATACCAGAACCATATTAATATTTAAGATGTCATAAATTATTCCTTTATGACTTTATACTACCCATTTAATAATAATTTCCATTTTATATTAATATTTCGGGTAATAATCGCTTTCTTTATCGTTCGTGTTTTAACCTGTTACCCTTGATTGTATCACTTAGATCATGATTTAAATAATTCCAGAATATAAAACATTATTTATTTACCATATATATTTATAATATAAAAATTTATAATAGACGTATATATGAAATAGAAAACACTGTTTATGGAGACGGTAGTCCGTACGTACTGATAAACGCTGTTTGTGTTTTCATATAGTATTGAACGAATGTAAGTGAATAAGATATATGTAAGTACATAAATAATTATATATATAAATATATTTATTTATTTTAACATTATTATGTCATTAATTACATACTTATTACTAATATATATATTTTTATAATCTTCGATGAAGGGTGAACATGGAAATGAATATGATCGCGTCGTGAAGACGGTAATCCGTACGTACGCACGAGCAAAAATATCATTTTTTGATATTAATATAATATATAATTGTATATTATATAATATATACAAAATTCTTGTCATGTTATATTTATTATTTAAATCAAATACACATCATCATTATACCCATCCAAATAAATATGTATTGAATAACAATTACACCACAACGTGGAGACGGTAAGCCGTACGTACGCACGTATGGTGACATGTAATTCAAAGGGTGGATAGAATAATGAATTTGGTTGTAACATTATTATAATAACATTATAGTATATAGGAGATACTGGAGTTATTATTTTATATTGGAAATAATAAAAAATAATAAGTTTAAGAAGAAAGGAACTTGAAAGAGGGTTGTGAAAACATTACCTTTTCATCGGGTTCTTCCTATTGATTTGATCAAAAGGGCTCCTTATGTTAGATTTATGATCAAACTAAGGCCTATAGGTTTAATTGAGGGACGTTGAGAGAGTATTTGGGCAGGGGTTGCCCAAAATAAAAGGCAATGAGGGTGTGAAAAATTGGTTAGAAGTTGGGTCCTTTTATAAGGGGAGGAGGGGCTCTTTAGGAAAATTTTAAAGTATTAATTTATAATAAATTCATATTCGGTTTCTAATGGCTCCAAAGTGTAATATTCAAAGTATAAGGTGGGTTTGGGTCTAAATCCTTTCAACCAATATATTTTATACATGTTTGGGTCATTATATTAACCCTATTATTTAGTTTTAACTCTTAGTTAATAAGATTGACATTTTCCATGTATCTTGGTACTTTTAAATTATATAGTTAATAAAATTACTATATACATCCAACCGATTCCAAGTGGTCCATTAATGACACACCTATCAAGTTAAATGTCCTTTGGCCAATCATTAGATTTTTATGAATTGAATATCAATTAATAATATAATATGTTTTTTAAAAACTCTTTTATGTCAATTTTGATACTATTTGGTATTTGATTTTTGTGAAAATCATAACATAATTATTACATCGAAAATACATAATTAAATCAATAATAACATGTCATAGTAACCTATAAATTTATTTAATTCATTATAAGTCTCATGTTATATTTATTTGGATATTTATAATATCAATTATTTTAATATTTCACTAATAAGATAATTACCACATCATCATTGTGTCATAAATAAATTAAAATATTTAGTGTCTAAAATTTATAAATAAAATACAATTATGTATGAAATATTTTTATCATTATAATGAATATTTAAAATAGAATTTATCTTATTTATAATGCTATATTAAAAATGTTTTAGTAATTAGACATTGATTTTAACTCGTATTTGAATTAAATAATAATAAATGTCCTAATCTAATCCAAGTGGAGATAAACGATAAGATTTTATTCCTAAGGTTGTTTTTGGTTGAGATAAACTTGTCCTATAGAATTAGGACATGTGTTAGGTTAATATTAATATCATTTTTACCCTTAATTACACTATTTACTTTTAACCATGGTAAATAAAAGTAAAAAGTTACTATTCATCAGAATTTATTTTTATCTAATTGAACCACATTTTAATCATTGATATAAACCGTGTCTCTCGTATTTTCAAAATTCAGCTCACAGATGTGGTAAAATTATGTTTTATATGAATTTACAAAAGCTCTTAGGAGGTGGGTAAAAAACGGTGAAAAGTTCAACAAACTTTTTATATATCTAAAATTATTATAAACTGAATCCAATGAATTACATTGAACTTATATAGGTATTATTTATCTATTTTTAAATTAAATAACGTAAATAAAATAAATAATTATTTAAATAAAAATTCGGTTTTAAACTATAACTCAGTGTTTTGCACTATTCATCAAAAATTAAATGTTTTCAGAAAAATACCAAAAATTTACCCTAAGCTAATTTTGATATTCAGAATTCAATAATGAAGTATATTTTACCAAACTAAAAACATAAAAGTTGCATTTATTAATTTTAAATTAATTTCCGCTGTCAAACCAAAAAGCGTGTTTTTAAGAAACAATAAATATCAAAAGATTGACACTTGTTTATGTCTAGATAAAATGTGAAATTAGGTCCAATGACCAGAATTGGATTAAATTGTAAAAATATATTCTAAATATAATTTTAAACCACTCAAATCCATAATTTATCACTATTATTTGTTTCGATTAAATAAGTTGTTTTTATTAAAATTTAGTAATATTCACTATTCATCAAAGTATGAAAGTTATCAGAAATGTACCAAAAATTCAAGATAAGCTAATTTCGATATTCCAAATCCAAAAATAATGTCCATTTTTAATGATAAAATGTATAAAATTCCAAAAAGTGGGTATTACTATTCATAAAGGCTAGTTTGATTGGTTGTGATGTGTTTTAGAACTCGAAGTTTCGTACAACACACACTACTGTATTATTCAAAGAGAAACATACCATGGAAGCTTGGGGTGTTACAAATTACATACATTGAAATGATATTGAAGAGATTATATAAGGAACAATCTAAGCGGGGATTTATTTCCCGTGTCACATGTCATTAATCATTCTAGGAAAATGTTTCCTCAGACACATGTGAAAAAAACAGAATGATAAGTAATCTATATGAATCTGTGACATGGTTAGTCATGTATGATATGTTATGTAATAAGATAGATTTTTCCTACGCATTAAGTGTTTTATGAAAATATATCTCTGATCAAGGAGAAAACTATAATATGGTTGTCAAGACTATCCTTAATTATCTGAGGTGTATTAATTATATGTTCATATTTTATGGAGGATATGGGGAAATAGTCATCAGAGGATATACTGATTCTAGTTTCCAAATAGATCAAGATGACACAATGTAAAAAATTAGATACATAGTCAATTTTAATGGGGTAATTGTGAGCTAGAATATCTTAAATATGGCTATGGTAAAATATTTTATAGTTGATTCTACATATATTGATGATTTTGAAGAAGCTAAAGAAGTAATATGGATTCAAAAAAACATTCAGGAACTTGAAATGGTACCTAGTAATACATATCATAACTCACTCTATTGTTGTAATACTACAGTGGTGGATATTTCAAAAATACAAAGTCACATTAGTGGACAAGGAACCTAATTTGAAAGTATCATATCTTGAGAAATTTTTATCAAAGAGTTTATGTTACAGTGAGTAGTATTTCCATGAACTAAAATGTGTATGACCCCTTTAAAAAATACCTAACACTGCCGAAACATGACTATCATGTGAGGTTTATAGAACTACAGGTCGTCGGTAGTTGGATTTAGACAATGTGTGTTTTTTTGGAGTTAGTGTCCAAGGACAAACTATTTTCAGTTTGATTCCTTGTGTATTTTACATATTGAATATTAATAATACTAAGTATTTTTTATTATTCATTAATCATCATGAATGTATGTTAATTATATCATTATGGATGAATCAAATTGATATGGCCATAACAGTTCTCAAATATGATGGGAAGCTTCATGTTCTTTAATGATATTCAAAAATAGTTATTTGTGGTCAGATTAAGTACTATGATGGGGCACATTGTACATATACTTTATAGTATGAGTACTCATCAGTAGATGAGGGTTCTTATCATGATGTTTTAAAATGGTAATCTCTAAGATAATGTATTTTTATAACTGACCCACTAGTATAAATTCCACATGTTTTAGTGTCATTTGATATACCTATCAATAGGCTTGTGTGATGATCCTTAGACTTTAATATTGTTATTTGTGAATGTTATAACACATTTACATAGATTTATTTCGCACTCCATGATAATAACATTTTATGGTGAAGTAGGATACCTTGGGTGTACCATGAGTGACATGTCATTAAATAATATGTCGAGTAAGTAATTGTCCCTTGCATTATAATAGAAGTTGATATCTCATCCCTTTGATTATAATAAAACTATAACATTAAATTCCATGTCCATGCTGTAATGATGTGTTTATTTTAGATAGTTAAAAAAGGAATATTGAGTATATAGGTTGGTGGCATGGATGCGAAACCTGCTTGATGAGATATTCCTATAAAAGGATTATATTAAACAGTGATTGTTCGTATGTGGTTATTGATTTATGCTCCATTAAGTTCTTTCTCTTGGATACCTTTACCCACTTCTAGATACTATTCTTGGAATTTATGCAAGTCTGCCTAATTACTCAAAGATATTATCCTAGAGGGTCACATACTACATGTTTCTATTGATCTCGATTAAATTCTATTTGTGTTTAATTATATGAATAAATATTATTCTCGAGTCTAAGGAATACTTTTATTCCAATTATTATGAGCACAAAAAGTTATATAAATATTAATTCTCTTTCTTTTGCATAAAATAATTTTTTATTGATTGAATATTTTAATGATGATTTTTTTGAGGGATTAAAAATAAAATACTTATTTAGGAACATAATATATTTATTTGTTTGATCAATAAACACTTGAAGAGGTTTACTAGACCAAGAGTGAGTCTGGTCACAAATATTAATTAACCAGTATGTTACATAATATTGGTTATTGTGCAAGTTGGAGCACACCACATAATTATAATAACATATTTATTAATATGAGTCATGGGGTTTGTTAAATGTAATAAATTTATTTTAAGGTCTGTAATACAATTTAATAATATTTAAACTTAAATACAAACCCTATAAATATTCCGTTATCTCATTTTTGTAGAGTATCCAAAAACTGAAAATATATATTTTTGTAGACAATTAATTCACTCATGACTCATACATCTCTCTCCCTCTAAATAATGAGAAGCACATGAGAGATTTCACCAAGACCAGAAAATGAATGATCATGAACAAACAATAAAATATATTCAACTGACTCTTCTAGCCCTAAGAGGTAGAGTGGTGTGGCTCAGAGATCATTGGAGCACATGTGGATCACCTCTCTAGGGATTATATACATTGATTCACACAATGGAACAAAGATAATTTTAAAGGTTCATTTTAGATGATCAACATTCACCAATGAAGAATGTCCCTTAGACAAATTATTTATTTGTAACAATATTTTACAAATTAATTATAAATTTTATTATTAATATCTTAAATCATTGTTTTGGGAAGTGATTATTAAAAGAAATTTTCATATTTTGACCCCCACTACACACATCTAATGCGATCAGAACCATCACAAACAATTGGTTATAATAAAATATGTAACAACTGGGTCCCATTGAAATAATAGACCCCCCCCCATTTTCACATGGTTGTCAGGTCCTCGGCTTCCATGTACCACTATTTTCCACATAGACACATGGTCCCCACCCTAGGGCCCACCCACGTGCCTGAATGGGTCATATGACTAACGACTATCTCCACAGGACAACCCATTTACATTATAGGGTTATTTTTCCTCCCTCACACTCACCATGAGAAACATCCCAGAAGGTCACTCATCCTAATCACTACTCCAGGACACACATTCTTAACTGTGGAGTTCAAATCAGGTAGGCTCCGAAAAATGAAGGTGCACCATGATGACATGAGTCATATCGTTTAGTCTTTTAAACCTTTTATTATTTTGGAGTGTTACAATCACACCTCATTTACAGAAAAACGTCCTTTTAGTGGTCCCAACATCTGAACCTAGGTAGTGCACCACACATAAGGCTGGTTACCACCTCTGAGACAAAATGTAACAACTAGATCCTAGTGACAGCACAAACACCCAGCTTTAACATGTTCTTGGGGTCCTATCCCAACATGTACCACAGGTTTCCCCGTAGACACATGGTACCCACCCTAGGTCCCACCTACATTCCTAAATGGGTCATTTTACTAATAGATATCCCCATAGGCCAACACATGGCTGTTCTAGTGTGCTTTCTCCTCACTCACACACACTCTAAGAAACATCCCAGAAGGTCACCTATCTTAATCACTATTCATGGACAAGCATGCATAACTGTAGAGATCTAATCAGGTAGGCTCTTGAAATGGAAGTCTAACTTAGTTGAAATGATTCATATCATTAATTCATTTAACACATTATCATTTGGGGGTGTTACAAACTAACTCCAAATTTTTTTACATTGATTAATGAAGTGCTTCATGGCACACCAATAATGTTTTTAATAGTTTCGTTTCTAATTCAAATTGTGTGTGTATTATTCAACATGATTAGTGGGTTCAAATTTGTTGAAGATATATGCATTCTCATTTTTATTGGTTATAAATAAGAGGGATGGTTATTGTGCTAATTTATTTTTTTAAAATAGTATTATTTAATGAATTTGGGTACACTAAAACATCACTGGTAGTATGATTCTTTGATTTAGCCCAGTATGGGTGAACCATATTAAATTTTCATGTCTATTTATTACTTTTATTCACATCATTCATCACAACAAAATAATAATGGATGTGTGATATAAATTGGTACATAAGAAGATCATCCGAGAGCTTGTAAGAAAATTTCATACATTGACTAACCAACACACTTAGTGTGTTTACCCTAGATTGGGTAAAATAAGTGGTTTTAGATTAGATGGTTTGTGGTTTTCTATTTTGGTTGTCATAGAAATAGTGAAACACTAAGGGATTCTAATATTTTATTTAAGTTATCCCATTCATGGATGAAACAAATGCAAAACTACTTCTGATCCTCAGGAATGTATTTTTACATAGCTACTATCCTGTGAATTTTTATCCACATGGGTAGATAATATTTATAATAGAGAGACCATAAAGAGTTATATTTCAACAATAATTGAATCTATTCTCCATGGGTATATTTTTTCCAACCTAATATTTTTAAAGGTGTTTTCATGTGAATCCTCAGGAATCATGTGGAATAAGTTTCTTAATATCTACGAATTTTAATGAGGGTTATGTGAAGATACATTTTAGGATCATTTCCATAGGTATGGGGGCTATAGTATAGATGTAAATGAATTAGTGGATGCATTATTTTATTAGGTGTATACGATTTTTGTGGCGATGCCCAATATTGGACAATTTTTCGATCATATCAGCACCATGATGATAATTCTGAGAATATCTCCTCCCCAATTCAATCAAAATGTTTTATTACTTGGGGATAAGGATCCAAAATTGATTACACTGGATAGTATACATATAACTCCAATTTCACATGTAATAAGGAATAATTATAATGATTCTAAGAAAAAATATAATTCTCAAAAAGTATTTTTGAAGGCTATGATGAAGCGTATAGTTAAAGATGATCCTAAAAATGGGAGGTTGATGACTTTATTCCATTATTTCATGAAATATAAAATGATAAAAATATATTTTCAAGGAAAACGTCTACTCATGTGGTTTTGGAAGGGAATGGTTGGGAACCTCATTACAAAGCGTACCACAATATAAATGATAGTGGTGACGATGATGAAGCAACCATAATGTAATATTTAATTAATTTGAAAGGGAAGAGGATTGTCACACGAAATTTAATGAAAATTAAGTAATTGATTTGAAAAAATTATATCAACTTGAATGAATTAAAAGATATTGAATTGTGGATTTAAAATACCTCAAAGTGGTTGTTCATGTGGTAGTTACTAATAATCAACAAGAATATGATGATTGTGATACTAATGATGATGCAGAAGTTTAGGGGGTATTATGCTCTATGTAGATCCACACATATCATTAGATGAAGTAATAGTATTCAGATAAAAAAATAAATCTAATATTATGGTTTGTGATTTCAAACACTATATATAAAACCCAAAATAAGAAATAGTTTATGTTTCATTATGGAATAATAATTCATTAAAGAATCACACAAAGGTTCTCTATCCAAAAGAAAATTCTTTTCAAATGAAGGTTCTCATTAGGAATTTTGTCCTTCAATGATTAATACATAACATTGGTCGATATGATTGATGGTCAGGCTCATCACACCATTTTAAGGGTATTATTTTCTACACCTGGACTCTCTTATTGATTTAAGACTTATTAATGAATCCTTTATTAATTCCCACGTATGATGTGTATTTCCATTGATTCGGAAATCAATCCATAATATGAATGGAAATTATAATAATCCATATGTATATGAGGTTTCTCATCAAATGAGAGATATATATGTAACTAACGATCGTCATTGATGGTATCGTCTTGTGTAATACTTAGATATTATTTGGTTATTTTTATGATGATATTAGTTTTATAGTCGCATAGTGGGGCACTATAGAATTTATTATCATTTATGTAAATAAAGGTCACTTTAGAATTTGTTATCATCAAGGTAGATGACGGTCACTCTAGAATTTATTGTCATCTACTTAGAATTGAGTTGTTTTGATGTTGGTATCGAACCCTTAAATAAGCTCCCTATATTCCCTCAGGAATGGAATCAGAACACACGTAGTTCAGTGCCTCTAAATGGGGAACATCATTCCTTTTTAGGTCATGTGATAAGGATCCAACTTTACAGGTTAGCATCTTGTGGTAGGGACATCCAAGAAAAATATGTCCAATAAATGATTTTTGTGGGACGTATAACGAGGCGACACAAGGAATATAAGATGTAAGATGGTTTAACAGATTTAATTAAACCCTAGTAGTAATGTGGATCAGAGAGAAGTGGTTTAATTTGGCTTGTTGGGTTTAGACCATAGGGATACATCCAACTTATCCCATTTAGATGGGAATCAAAGCATATATTCTTTCTAATTAAATGTCTCTGTTAGTAGAAGGAATGGTGATAATGAAGGGGTTATCATATACTATCATCACCTCTCCTATCACTAGTTTAGGAAGGGAGGAGTAATATCGTAATGTCATAGGTGCTTCATGAGATACCACACATCAACAACTGACATCTATTTATGTAATATTTCATGTTCATCTCATCCAAAAGAGAACCCAATGACGACGGATGCGGACCCGATAACTATCACTAAAAAGTAGGTTTGGGGTCTCAAGTCCTCAGTGGAGAGAAATTGTTTGGTTAATGACCCAGAAATTCTATATGATTTCACAGGTGAGATTACCATGGAGTCTAAGATATCAATCGAATCCATGAAAAATATTGTCATGACGTTTTAAAAAATATTGGATCATGTTAAGCTTCATACTATTTTAGTAGGATTTTGTGATATATATAGGGTATTAGATGGACCTAAGTCTTTATTTATTTCATCCAATCATTAATTTATTATGCATGATTCCCATACCATGAATGGTTGGAATGTTATGCTCCATTAATGTTGATTATTGTGGCTACAATGCATGGTAAAGAAAAAAATATTCACCCCATTACCACAATTAAGGGTGTATCATGGGAGGACCTTGAAACATGAATTATTCCTGGGCCTCATTTGGATGATCCTGAGCTGACCCAGGGGTTCCCATCATGAAGAGGTTCTGTTTCAAACCGCTAGAGTTGAGGATACCAGAGATGATTTATTCCATGATCTCGATCTGTTATTGTGTAAGTGGTATCAACTATTATAAAAGGATCATATTGTTGTTGTAATTATTTAGCTAAAAATGATTTTAGATCATTGTTAAGATATATCTACTTTTGGGACTAGGTCCAAGGGTGGAGGTGATATTCCAACTCATAAAACATCATGGAGCAAGGCAGACACTATTTTGGATAGAGTAGAGCAGGACACCTCATTCTGTGCAATGATACAAGAGTATATATCTCTTTATAATATTGAATCTGTGTTGGATCTGGAGTGACAAAATGATCTTCACATTCAATGTCATAAATTATGGTACTAAATATGAAAGATAATCTTTGCGACACCACTTGAGGACCTACCATCATGAATCAAATGGCAGACATTTTTTTGGAATGTTGGGTTTTGGTGGTTCTAATTATCATCTAAGCCACACCATATTGAATTTGGTTGTCTGGTTGTTGGAATAAGGGAATAATCTCTAAAAATACCTCATAAAACTAGATTATTTTTCAATCTTGATAACATTAGTGGTATTTTATCCCAAGAGAAGGTTAATCAAAATAAAAAACATGCATAGTTCAAAAGGAATACCAAGGAGAAGATTATTCAAGTGTCGTGTCTTCATCAATAATTAAATACCACTCTGGGTAACATGATCATATCCACAATTCCATATGAGAATCAAAAATAGAATAGTCAAATACTATCAAATATGAAATTGAAGTGCTTTGTCTCATTGACAAGACTAACACAATTTGATTTTATGAGCATTAATGAGTTGATGATGGGACTCAGGAGTCCATTCCATAGATGTAGAGATACATCGAGGTCATATAGACATTCCATAAAACATTGATTCTTTTTATGACATTTACCTAATTTTTACTAAGATAAATGTAAAGGAGACATAGTGATTGAGACTTTTCTTTTTCATAGACCACCCCTTTTAGTTTTAAGGCTTGAATTTTTTTGTTCGTATTTCTTTTCAATGCACAGTATTACCTAAACTATAGACGTGTATGTCTAATGAGTAGAGACATAAATTTTATGCAGATTACCATTTGTGGGTTTTCATCATGGTGAGTATTATGTCTGTTTTTTTATTGGAAGTTTAATGTCATGTGAATCAGATTAATGAGGCCAGTGTATTAGACCAAACTTCTTTATCCACAATGTTTGAAATAATTTCCCAAACAAGGTTTGTTTGTCAATAACTTTTTGAAAATTTATATATAATTCCAATGATAATCATGTGGTATAATATATGGATTCCAAATCTATAACGTGGTATTCCAGAATATAGGAGGCCTCTCCTAAGGAAGAAGTTACGATTAGATGAAAAACCCATTAGGATGTCTATTTTTTGCAAGGCCAACTTTGGCGCATATTATATAGTCAAATTGTTGAATCATTTGGATGACAGATCAGTTATGTGGGTGAAATATGAAAGTCTGACTGGGGCTCGTACTTCATAGTTAGGCAAATGAGTCCTCACAAATTCTGACATTCTATTGGTGATAGGTGGTGGCTGTTTCATGAAATTCCTATTTCCCTTGACCACAAGGGTGGGTTTTTGAATGGAAAATTTCTATGAATAAATTGAATATCTCTATTTGAATTTCCTATGAATGGAAAACATATAAGACATGATTAACATGATTGAATAAGGGATCATTTTATGGGATGACCAATATCAAGGGAGAAGGCTCTCTTATGAAAATGGTTGAAGCATCATGTGTTTTAAGTCAGGCAGCAAGGACATTATGTTGTGTAGTTTAAAGTCATGCATCTTGAAAATTATTTTTTCTTTTTTAAAGTCATTCAGTAAGTACATTGTGGGGTCTATATAATTTAAGGACATTATCCGTGAATGAATATGTTAATGATGCATACATTCATTATACTTTTCATGTAAATATTCTACAATAATTTGGTGAGTAAGAAGAATGTTTTAAAGTGTAACATGGTGATCTCCAGATCTGATAAATGGTATTGTGAAAAGCGGTTACAGCATTAGAATATTAGTTTGTCAGGATCTATGTTACCAATTCATAACAAACCCATTATTGTGGGTATTTTATGAAAGGCAAACTAAGGCATGTACAACATAGTGAAATAATGGAATCCCTTAGTTGACATACCCATTATGTGGGAAACATATGTGAGGCCAATATGGGCATGTACTACATATTCATAAAAAAGGATCTATTTAGAATTATGAAATTCTAATGCTAAAAGATGGTGAATGTTTGTGGATATTTGGATATCTCTAAGAAAAGAGTTTATATTAACTAGAAGAACTCATGAATACAAATGGTGTATTTCAATTAATGATGTTCCAATAATAAAGGTAATGAGGATTATTACATAGGTCTAGTCTAGGTGCAAGAAAAAAACTGCACCAGCAATTTCATTTCATACAACTAGGACCATAACATAATTGAAAAAATATGTGATATGTGTACTTTTAAGACCAAGGTCATTCTTATAAACATTCAAAATGTGGAAGGAAATTGTAAACCATGGTTTAGGTATTTTTAGATCAAGATAGAGGACAATGGAAAAATATTCAAGTGATGATCGCTAACATTGAAATATGGGTTCCAACATACTGTCATCAAATATTTAACGGGAATAAGAGTCTTCTCACATGGGTGAAATTACCGCTACTCTAAAAACCTATTTTTTGGAATTTTTTATACAAGGATATCTAGGGAATGTATTGCATAGTCAAATAATGGGATCATATTACTCATAGAGCCATTATGTTGGTGACATAAGAAAGGCCAACTAGGGAATGTACTACATAGTTGAGAAGAAGAACTCTCAGGTATCATACATTCAATCACTAAAATATAAGGAAATATTATGATTATATAGAATTATTCATCACTGGGAGTGTGACATGTGAAATGGGAATGGTACAATGCATAAAGGAAGTGTTTGGACTGATATATGCCCTTAGTTAGGATTCCCATACATAGATCTCGGTGATATGTAGAAAGAGGAAATATCTTGTTTCCTTTGTAGTATTTTTAATGAGAGGAACCAAAATAAATGTGTGTTCATGGATATTTTTTTAGATGGGAGAGGAGGAATTTATTTACATCGTGGATATGAATTTGAGCTAAGGCCTAGTCTTTTCTATTAATATCAATGATATTAGAATCAATCCATATGTAGTTATCTATGTATTAGTAAATTTAAACCCATTTGGAAATGAAATTATGTTGTGCAATTTAATGTTTTACAGCAAGGACATTATATCTCTTGATTTGGGATGAAATCAGATAATGTTGCAGAACCAGGTCATAGGGCTGAAAAATCACTACATATCTAGTCAAATAAATAATCAAGACACATGTTGTTCTAAAATATATAGACTTATGTGTAATGTGAGTACTCATATTGGATATCCACATGTAGATTTGACTCATACATTTGAGAGTGGAGGCTTTTCCAAGTTGTGTTGTAGTTGGGCCTAGGAATGATTATCTGAGCATAACTGCTATCACCTAGGGATGATAATCAAGCCCTAATTAGTTCTCCTATAAGGTTACCTCATCCTAATTGACTACATAATTGGGGTATAATGGGTTTTCATAACCACTCTCTCTATCATGGGTTAAGAACTCATATTTTATCCCCTCATGTAGATATGACTCATACATGGGAGAATATATCCATGACTTGTATCATGTTGTGGATGGGTATGAGATTGAAATTCTATATTTCACTATGTATCTCATAGGGGTTAGAATATGGGAACACATAGTTCTCAAAGAATATCATCCAGTTTATTATAATGTGATGAGGAAAACTGGTTTTTCTTTTATGGTTTTACATCCTATACCATTGATATACCCAGTTAGAATTAATTCACATTATTTATGCAGATAATTACTCTTCCAAACTCAAATTCCCATGTGATTTGGGTTCTCTATGAAATAGAAGGATTAGTAATAGTTTCTATTATATTACAAATGAAACACAAGTGACGAATATTGGCATTTCAATTTATTGGTTCCTCGGATACGAGATATAATCCAAATATCACTATATATCTACTTGGGATTAGAATCAAGCCTTATGTAGTTCATGAACTCTTGTACAGTTTAGCATCATGAGGAACAAATTAAAATGAACTGACATGAAAGGAAATAAATATTGGGAATGGACGTGGGTGTTGGTACCCAAAATCACAACATATCTTTCTAAGGAAATAATCATGACACATGTAGTTCGTGAAGATGTTCCCTTTTCTAGTTTGGTACATTTTCATAAGAAATGGAAGGGTTTTTTTTGTAGTTGTTGGACCCAAGATCAAAAACCGAGGCATCACTCCATATCTTATTGGAATGAGAATAAATGAGAACATATTATTGAGATCATGTAGATTAATTTCATGTGATTTGGAATTTTTCCCAGCATGATAATGTTTTGATGTTAGGATGGAGTTGAATGGATGTGAGTAAATGAAAATGTTGCAGCTAGACTAGGTTGTAGGACTCGTGTGTCACTACGTATCATGATAGGGAAAGAATAATGCCACATGTATTTATTGAAGATTTTCCCCACACTAATTGTGTTACGATATGGTGAACGAGCATTAGTATTTTCTAGAATAATGGTTAGTACTAGGACATCAAATTGAATGGGGATCAAGCTATATGTTTTAGAAGAATTCCCTATATTCATTTGGTTCATACATTGAGAACGATGGGGATTTTTATTTTTGTTTTTGGATGAACCCATGAATGGAGATTCATTTTTCAATATATATCACATAGCATTTTTAATAATGCCATTAGTAGTTCTTTGAATCCAATGTATTTTAATGTCATATGATAAGGACGGAAGGTGCATATTAATTTCATGTGGTAAAAAGGAGGAACTTTCCATTTAATTCCAAGGAATATCAATATTGTGCAGTTTATTATCATTAAAGATTACATGGATCATAGTTTTATGTCATAGATACCAGTCTGTGGGGTTATAACATCATTCAGAATATAGGATGCTTTGAGTCCCATGATTGTGAACATCATACGGTAAGAATAATTGGTGTTATTCTGTTTTATGTCATGTGACAAGGATGTCATGTTGTCTAGTTTCCTGTCTTGTGGCATGGATGGTGATTCAATGTAATTTATTTTCCATACAATATGGCCGTAAATGGTGAAATGTATTATAGCATCATATTGTAATGACTAACTTTATATTATTACAAAAGGAACTTCTCCAAAGAATATTACATTGGTTTCAGTAATAATGAGCTCTCCGTCCATTGAGATTAATAAATAATCTCCATTATAGTGAATTGTGAATGGAGTATCCCCCCCCATTTTGGCTCATTCATTGGATGATAATTTCCTGGTAACATCAGATTCATAAGGACTAATACCAGTTTTCCATGGGTGAAATAATAGAGGTGTACTTTCATGTTGAAAGATCATTCAATAATATTTAGTTAGTCTTACAAGTGATGCCATGTATTTAATCTCTTCTACACCATTCACTCTATTTCATACAATAGTTACAATAATTTTTCATCTATGGATAGTTGAGAACATTTAGATACTCTGATCAATGGAAAGTTGTCCTAAATGTGTATGACTTTTTCTTTTCCCTATACCAGGGAATATGAGGTCTCTCATGTAGTAGTATGGGTCATATCCCAGTAATACCGTAATACATGAATGTGATTATTAGGCTAATAACTCTTATCTTTACCCACCATCTTCTAGAGTATGTTTGATAGGGTATTTTTGAAATCCACTATTTGTCAAATGGTTGTTGTTTGATAGTGGGATGAGTGGTATGATTTAATATTGTATTCCTAATATAGATTTTCCACCATGGAATAATATAATGTGGTTCTATTGTTTGTCAATATGGTATGAGGTACACCAAATCTGGTAATGATGATGGAATTTACAAAACAAATAGTTCAATTGGCCCTGATGTCCTTGAGAGGTATTTCTTCAGCCTTTTTGGAGAATAAATTCTTATCTATAAAAATATACTAGAACTACATAGCCATTGAAGGAGGATATGGTCCAACTACATCCATGCTACATATGGATGATGACCAGGAGTATCTGGTTGTATATATAAACTTTTTTGGTTGATGGAAGAAGCTTGCATTCACTTGGAAGGGATGACACTTTATCGTGAATTGTATTAAATTTTGTTTAATTGAAGTCCAAATGTATCAAAGACTTTATATTTTATCAGAAATAATGCACCCCAATTTTTAGTCACTACAGACTCTAACATGTACTTATTCAATGGCAACCACTATCTCTTTTTCGTCGATGCATCTGAGACGGATTCCATCAAAGCCTCACATGTAAAGGATCTTTTAAAAATTCAGGATGTCATAAGGTGTAATGATGACTTCTTTTCACTATATTTACTCTCTTCTAGAATTATCAAGGGGAAGTACCTCATACTGAAGGTATTTCATGATGGTTATCATCTGTCCTAGGGTAGGACCATATGGTTTGGGAATGGGAATGATTTTATTAATATCATCTTTCTTTGATCAATCCAAAGGCAAGACAATGCAATGATGTAAAATTTTAATGATTATTTTATCAGATTTCTATTCTTCTAGGGTTGTGTTTGTGTTTTTCAATTCATCACCCAAGGAACATCACTGTCATGGTACGTAAGGAAATGTGGGATCTGAGTGAAATTCTCCAATTAACCCTCAAACATAATCACATAGGGGGATTATATTCTATTTTTTATGGCATAATCCGTTGATTATTTACTTCATTACCGTATTTATGTCGCCCTTCACTTCTAGGTGATTACTGGTATTTGAAGTTCCAATTCCATGCCTGCAATGAGGGAATGATATTATACCTCTAAATTGGTACAACCTTCTGATAATTGGAAGGAGTATTGAAACAATATCTTCTATGGGGAGATAAAAACAATCCTTAACCCTAATTGTTTATGGTAGGTTCATCCGTTATCATTTACGTTGGACTCCGGGACACGCTGTCGAAATAAATTTCCCACATTTTGTTGATATCCAAAATAGGTAATACCTTTTTATATTGTAATTATATATCTAATGATATCCCATCTATAGATGGATTCTATACAAGGAAATAATCCTTGGAATTTATTTTAACTACATTTAAAAGCACATATTTTATATTGGACTGTTTTAGAAGAACATCTCAATGTTCTATACATCCCATCAGCATAGGATGAATGAGGTTTAATTTGATGGGGTTATTATGAGAATCCATTTGTAACATGTGATGTTGTAGGTAGTGCCACAACTTATTAATGGAAAATATTATTTCTAGGATACTTTTCATGATATCTGAATAATGACTCTCCATGTCAATCATATTTTAACTGAGAAAATTAATTCTTGTTTTTCATTCACATCATCATTCTTCTATGTAGGAAGTGTTCCTAGAGATTGATCCATGTCTGTCACATAGAGAAGTTGTATCATTCCTTCTATAGGTGGCTTCAGAATCGATGGTCTCAAGATATACTTCTTGTGGATATCAAATGATTCCTCCCAATTATTGTTCCATCGATATGTTTCATACTTATTCATTAACATGGTGAAGGCTAAATAAATACCTACTATATCTACTATAATGTTTCGGATGTAAGACCCATTCCCTAGAATTCATCAATACTCTTTCATGTTTCGGTGAGGTGACGTGTGAATAATATCCTTATCATTTTCATGATCAACTTTGATTCCACGATGGAGTACAATTATGCTATATAATATTCATGATTTTAACCATAAATTACATATCAAGGGGATCATCTTTAGATTATTTTTTTGAAGCATGATGAAGATGGTTTCCAGGTCATTTTGGTTGTTATTACATTGTTGTCAATTTCCCACCATATAAACTATGTAACATTCAAAAAACTCCCCCAAGAAGGGTTTGAAGATGTGATGCATGGCGCATTAGTATGTGGAACAAGCATTATTCCAGAAAACGGGAATTACTTAATAGAAAAACACTATGAGAGGGTATGTAGAAGTTGTATATTCCTCATATTCTATATCCATAGGAATTTTTATATACTAAAAATAGCCATATTGGATGGATATGGCATGAAAAATAGCTATTACATCAATCAAGAGTTCAATGATTGCGACTAGGAGGTCATATTTTAAAAAATGTCAGTTGAGATCTCTAAAGTCAATAAAACCTTTAATTTTCCCATTTTTCTTCTTCACATTGAAAAATTTTCCAATTCATTATTGGAATGGTACCTCTCCAATAAAATTAGACGTGATGAGTTATCTACTTCACCCTCAATATTGGAGGTGGGGGTCAGGTGAATCCTCCTAGATACTTTCTTGTATCCCTAGTTATCTTCTGGAAAACCCAAGTGATAGTTGGCCACCTTGGGGTTTTTACATGTCATCAATGTATAGTTCTAGGAAAATGCATATTCTTACTACTTTAAGAAGGAATTATATATCTTTAATTCATCATGACTCATGGACACACTAACCATAGTGTGGCACATATCTTCTTTTGTAACCATATTTATCTCTCTATTTTCATCCACTATGGTGGAGACTTCTTCATCTAATTCTGGAGGGGGATCCTTGAGATCATCATCTTCTTCATCATTACCATGCTCCACTACTTGTGCTCATTCATGGGGAGGATATAAAAAACAAATTCCAAAATTTAAGAGGGGATAATCAATTTTGACATCTAAAAGATGATGCATCCATTTCATGTTTACTAGCTAACAAAAATACCTCATAGACTATTGAAAGGCAAATGAAAGACTAAGAATGAGACCCTTAATATTACTATATAGATAGGAATTATTCTTCCATTACATATGACAGAATTGGTAATTTTTGGATCTCATGGGATGAATTGAGAACATTTTCATTCACAATTTCACTATCACATGGAGAGTTTATAATATATCCAGTGCCAACAGGTTCAACTATTGTGATTGAATGTTCTAGATAAGATCATAGCCAAGTCATTTTGGGCATTTATTCGAGTTACATCATCATCCAAAGAATATATTCCTCCCTTATGGTAGAATCCTATATCAATTTATTATAACTCATAAGATTTTAATAGGGCCTTATCTCCATAAAATTTCACATTTTGGAAATTAACACAATATTTAAAACATTTAATGTATGATAAAAGAATGACTATATACTGATGTTGCCAAGGTATTACTATCAAAACATCAAAATTTGTATCCTTCTAGATATCAATGAATTCTGAGTTGGACACAAGATTCGAAAATTGTGTTATTCATATAATATCACTGAGGGGATCTTGTTGATTCATTTGATAAACCTTTAACATCATAGTGGAGGGACAGAAGTGGGATTATTTTTTCCTAGTTTGTGAACATTCTGGACTAGAATGATATTGAATCCTAATAAATTTTCAAAAAATCATCATCAGACATCAATATAATTGATTTTTTAGATATATAAATGGTCATGATGTGTCCTTTCAAGATAGAATCTTCATATTGGTCTAGAAAAGAAATAATCACGTGATATTTTGTGGGATCAGTCTATTGACAATATTCCTCAATGACAAAAACCTCTACATCAAACTCATGATGGATTGAAAGATCTTTGATGAGTGCCTCTCAGAGGACTTTTTATAGACTCCAAGCATCCATGATTGATAATGTAGCTGATACATCATCTAGTTTCATCAAAACATCATAATTATTTTCGAAATGAGTGTGTTTCCCCACATGAGGGTGTTCTTTTACATGATACTTTGGAGATTATGTTCTTGAGGTAGATATATTGTCCCCAGAGTAGGATTTGTTAGTGCTTCTAATCCAGGTGGCTCAGGTTGGTTTGGCCTACCCACACATTTGGGTGGATCAGGAGATTAAATATCTTCCAATATATCTTCTAGGTTGATTTTTTATGATGAACCATATCCCTTATTGAAATATTTCCCTATTTTTACTGATATTTTTGAATATCTCTACCACTAGTTTTAGCTATGTAGATGGTTTGAGTAGGGTTATGGTAAGAATCATTTCTTCAGGTATGAACATTAATTCCTCTAAAACTGTGACCTTGATGGCCACTTCCCCCAGTTTTATAGTAAAGCATGGTGAATTTAGGTTCCTTTTCAAAGTCATCATATACGAAAGGATATAATATGTGAATAACGTTAATGGACTATAACATCATCTCCTCATCTGATGAAGATTCCATTTGATGGGCCAATTCATATTATACCATTTTGTGGGGCGGTTCCCGTTAGACAGTCAGCAAGATGTCTACTAAAGTCAATGAATATATTGGATTTTAAATGAGCTCATATTCATATGTCTGATTCTTAACCATCTGGACACATCTCTTCTTAGAGGATTGTATTTCAGACGACTGGTCTTTTGATGATGTAGATTGTGCTGTAGCAGTAGTGGTCAAGGGAAAATTGACTATTTCAACTGTGTTTTGAGAATAACATTAGTCAATTTGATTTCTTTCTTGACCATACACTCATTAAAAAAATGTTTACTTTTTTTTAAATTCATCCCATTCACCTTCATCCAATTTATTAATAATAGAATCACATGATAACTGATATGGTGAGTTTTTCAGTTTCACATTCCTAGAGTCTGACATCTTTTATAGGAGGTATTTATAAAAATGGTACATGTTTGGATGCCCCAACATATAATGGAAGGTGAAATATTTTGAGATATAATTGTTGAATTATTTTACTGGACTATTGGTCTTTTGAAACATGACTAAGTTGTATTCCAATATTAAGATGAATAAGTTAGGGGATTTTTCATTTCAAAAAAAATAGAACATATTTTTCAACTACCAGAACTTATTCTACCTATGATATATTTGATCATCTTGACAAGCTGTGATTTGTTCCAGATGTTCAAGAGGTGGAGATTCATGATATGATGTGGGATATGAAGTAGGAGTGATTATAAGAGCCAGCATGAGTGTAAATATAGCAACCTATGCTTTTCATGTTGTCCTTCCATGAGCTGATGAAATTACATGGGGTTGGATTTGCTGTCAATGATAGATTTTCCTCTTGTTGAGAAAATGAAACCATATCTCAAAACCCTCATATGTATTTTATAGGTATAAATAGTTTCCATTATTCATCCTAGATATTTTCTACACAAATAGGAATCAACTCTTCTAGAGGGAGTGGTAGTTCTAAGTATCATGAAATGAAATCTAATGCCCTTTCATTCTCCCTTTATTTAAAAATTGTATGATCTAAAACCATTTTAATTTATTCCATTGATCTAAATATGAAGTTGAATTTATATGGAGGATCATCACAACTTGTAATCGATCGAGTTAGAAAACATTTGTACCACATAAAGATTGTTCCTTATATTTATTGCATGAAGCACCAAAATTTCACTACCTCCAATTGTTCAGGGGTACACATCATGAGATCATAGTGAGAGATGAAATGTTTCAAGTGCTACTCCAGATCCCCTAATCCACTGATGATTAGGAATGTGGTATTTTGAATGTTTGGAGGGGGAGGAGTCGGATCTACCCATTTTGGGTAAGCCTTCTTTTACAATTGTACTAGTTCATGCCACCCATACATAACATCCAATAGAGAAATAAATGACTCAATTGTATTCACAAGAATTAGAGGAACGTAAGGCTGAGCTAGGACCTAACCAGTTGTGGCAGCTAGAGCCTGAACAGGGGCTGCGACTAGGGTGACCATTTTTGGAGGCACTATTAAAAACTGTCATGGGTAACCAATAGGGATAGTCCTGTAAGGATGTACATGAAACTACTCTGGTTGTGCCCAAAATGGATGGAATTATTTATTTTCATCCATGAGACCCAATATGATGGTGGTTGGTATCCCACACAAAGAAGATTATCCAGAGAAATTGTAGTTGTTGTAGGAAACCATCTTTGTTGAGGGGAAACAGATGGAGGTGGAAGTTGAGGATATGTTTTTTGAACCTGTCTAGATAAATTCTTCATCTTAGAAATTTTATGATGAGTCTTATTAACTCATCCATATCCTCCTCCGGTTGAGACAATCATTCCCATATTGATAGGGAATTACCTTCTCTTTAAGGTAGTTGATGTACAATCTGATTTTTAGTATTTTCCTTCCATTGAGGAGTTCAAGGTGGACATTTTGAGAGAGTAACTGGATTTAGGGAAATCCTCTAGTTTTTGATGTGCACACCTCTTTAAAATGATTTGGTATGGACTATATCATGAACCATAACCTCATCCATTGACTCCTCTGAGATGGTAATTATTTTATGAAGGGTATTCAATGAAAACATTGATGACGTTCACATATGTGTAATGATTCCTAGATATTCTATCAGTATCTCTATGATATTTCCTTCCACCATGATATACACGATACCTTTACCACCTCTTTTTTTATTTCGAAGGAAAATATTAATGGATAGTAAACTGAAGTAAATATCTATAGATTTTAGTTTACATTTTCCAAGTGAATATACCGAATCACAAGATGAGATGAACATGAAGGATTCATTCCGCAACATCTTCCCTAATCTAGATAATACTGATTCTTCATATGGAGGAGATTATTGAGGTGAAATATCCCCCATCCCTATTGGTTGGGGTTTCTCCCAAATCATTGTGGATGATATTACATTGTTTTATCTTATGATTTTATAGATTTTGGAACGAACATTGGTTGGGTACATTATTTTACACTCACTCAAATTTCCTTATTTTGAAGACCATTGTGATATTTATGAAATATACAAAATATGAAATCTAGAATATTCTAAACATGAGTCTTTTTTATCATTATTAAACGTTTGATGTTGATGTCTTTCAACAGCCTGCTCTCATCTAGCCTGATAACAATGAGAGTCGGTTGGGACCTATTATGGTTGATAATATCTTCAATTAAAAATGGAATCCATTTTTTGTATCCATATTGGGTCAATAATATTGAATGTTATAACCTTTTTTGCGTTTTTTTGGATTAGTGTCGTAGTTAAGTTAAATTATCCATGGGTACCCCTTCATTTTATGTGAGCACTAGATGGGGAATTTTCGAACAACCATCGCAACCTCATTAGTGCATAGATGATTTCACATTTAAGGAATAATTTTTTGTTCTCGATAATTTGATTTTTAGAATCTATGAGAGATTCCAAGAAAACTTTCCCCCACAACCCTTCTATTAACTTGATTTGATTTTGATACTCATCATATGTTAATACATATGAATTTAGATGATGATGTTTTTTCCAAAGGATGAGGCAGATTTCATGCCCAGAATCATCCACCCACACCTCTAGAATGTTGTATTGAGGGGTGGATAAATGCCCTAACATGTATTATATGTCATCATAAGACAACTAATTCATCATATTTAGACAATCATATTTGTCATTCACTGAGGACTTCTCATCCCCGTCTGACCTGACTGGATGCTTCCCCATTTTCTTGTCAAATGAAACAATATTGGTTTGGATTTCCTATGCTAGGTTGGATGGAAAATGGAATAAGTGACGTTTAAGGAATTATTGTCACCTTGTAAAATCATCCATTTTCGTACGGATTCCACCTACTAATGATAAGGAATCAGAGGTGATTGGACTTGTGTTTTAATGTTCTTTATGATAGGAAGGATTTCATATCACTACATTTACAGTTGTATAATTATTTTATAATGTACATCACTAGTGAAAAGAGAACATTCGTGTAGAATTCCATCATGTGAACGATCTCCATGGTGGATTACAAGAAATGGAATATCTCCTAATCCGTATTTATTATGGCCACAATGAGGGTTGTAGTGGCCCTCATCAAGAGAAAGGCTCTCAAGATTGACTGAATTTTTCCCATAAAGAAAGGCTTCTAGGTGAAGATTCCAATGAGGACCTTCAAGAATTACTGATATTGCAGCCATAATTTTCTAATGGTAGTGAAAGATCTTTAGATGTGATATATTAATGAACGAGGGGTTCAATAAATCCAGCTTTATGTGAGGTCTAATCATATATCATATCTTGATTTTTCAATCATGCATGATGAGTGTTCTTATTAGGTTTCTTCACGTGCTGGGAGAAGTGATTTATCATGGGAATGTGTTCATGCCTTCTTTGGAGTGGCCATTAGAATAAACTGCTTGCCTCTAATTGGAATGGGCATATATTCCCTCTAGTTATCTGTGTATTATGGGAGAGTTTTCCCCATGACCCTCTTGGATGATATCAAAGGTGTGTGTCTGTTGCGAGGTGTTTCAGAGATAATGTACCCCATTTTGGGGACAGAGTTATGTTTCAATCATTCAAGAACACCTGTCTTCCTTATGATGATATCCTAGAATGTCTATATGATATAGTTAGGGATTTTCCTTTACCATTTCAACATTTCCAAGATATTATTACTTACTTCATCAATTAGAGAGGGGATATATGTCCATTCCATGTATGTAGTAGGTGTATGTCCATGATTATTTCATCCCTTTCCAATCAGTGGATATTGATTATAATCATTTGTGGGGGAAGAGAGTTGTGTTTTACTCCTATTGGTCATCAAAAATTTCTATCTATTTTATATAGGTGTTGTTATAAGAGGTTATTGGAAGGCTTAATGGGTATGCGTACTCTTCTGTTCCTTCTCAACATTTTCCACAAAACATTGTCAAAAGACTTCTTTGAATGATTCTAGATGAGTCTTCTAGCAGGCTAGGTGGGTACAGGTAGGTGTATGTTCCTCCTTGCATATTTTCTCCAATTTTTGTAAGCGGGCATCATTGAATTCCTCAATATGAGTCTACTAGCTAGTTGAATGAAAGCGGATAGGTGTATGTACCTACTCTTCATATGACATGTAAATGGGGTAGAGGGGGAAATGTGTTATAATTCTCCTTTTTTGTTGATATTTATCCTTAGTGATCCATCTTGTGTTCCTGGGTATGAAGGACCTTGGCCTTTTGGATGAGTAAAACACCCTTATCATGTTATGGTTTAACTACCACAATATATTTGTGGCTGATATTTCTTGAAAGAGACCGTGAAAAGGACCCATGTGACTCATAAATAAGTTTATAGGTGACCTCCTAATCCACCTCCTTGAATTTTGGTAGGGACTAGTTGTTGTGTACTGGGATAAGCACATGAAACAGTTGATGATTTCAGTCATCACCATTTTATTTAGGACCACTGGTCATCCATGAATGGATGGTTAGTGGTGTTGGTTGAGTTTGAGGGCATATCCGGCAGACTCTGGGGTCAGTATCATACTTTTTTTTAATTGTAATCTTGGACTAGTGAGTTTGAGACCCAACATTGAAGACATTGGGTTGGTGATGACGTCCTTTGTGCAGATAAGGATGCACCCTGAGTAGCATCTGGGTTATTTTATGGTGAAAACACTACTACAACATTGGCCATTAACATCACAAGGTTATTATAGTGCTAGCTAAAAACATTGTTAAAGTCTGTCTCTAACATTGATAAAAATAGCTATTAGAGGGGGGAATTTTTAATTCCTATTTAAAAGAGATGATAAAGGCTCATCCATAATCAGTGCTTGTAAAAAAGTATTATCAAAATGGGTCTTTTATTAGCGCTTGTAAAAATGTTATGATGGGGGGTGGGGGATGTATCATCACTTATTTAGAAGCGCTGATAACCCCCCCCCCCATTTATCAATGCTTCTTAGTAGCTTTGAGAAAGGGAAAATTTTAGAAAAAAAATTATATTTCATTGAAAATAATATTTTAAAAATTAAATATATTTATATTGATATAAATATAATATATTTATTTATTTATTTAAATAACTTTTAGATAATGTAATTTGTCATTAGAACATAATATAAATAATATATAGTGAAAATGTCTTATAAAAAATAAAAAAAATATTTTAAAGAATTTTTTTAAAACTATTATCGATTAATAGTCACTTAATATAAATTAGAAGATATAAAACAAAAAATTTAATAATAGATCTAAAATATGTTGAAAACATATCTCTAACATCTAAAAAAATAAATTTTGATCTGAGTGTCTATTTGGGCTCTACCACATTTCAAATCGATGTTTGTGATGATCTCTATGGCTCTAGTGGTCATTGATAACATATTTCATGATTTTCGAGGCCCAAAAGGCCCAAAAATCTTCCAAAATTGAGTTTCTAGTTTGGTTACAACACTTTTTTAACATTCAATGGATTTATAGCCTCATTTATGGGGATATATTTACCTTTATTCAGTGGGGACTAAATTTATTCCCAGGAAATAAAATCATATTAATATTATGGAAATTTAATTTTATATATTTTATCACAATGTGTTATTATTTATAATCCAATATATAATAATATATACATATTTTTTATATATTCACCCATAAAAATATAATTTCATAAATAAATAATGAATCATATTTACATATAAAATATATTTACTTATATAAAAACATAAATATAAATATATGTATAAAAAATGTAACATAATATATATATATTTAATGATATATCATAAAATGTAAAACAAAATATTATAGGGGAGTGGAAATTGTGTCGATTTATAGGTTGGTGGTCATAGGTTCAAAACACGCTATAGAAAGGGGCACACACAAGAGGGTTTGATTATATAAAGCACTGATAAAGGGGTTGGGGAAGACATGGTAAATGGGAGGGGAGGGAATTGATAATAAATAGGGGTTGGGGCATGGAAAAAATTTATAAAAAAATTATTAGAGGGGCCATTAATAGTGCTTTTTTCGCAGTTGAAGGCCCCCTTTAACATCACTAAATAAAGCTGTTAATGGCCCCATTTAACAATGATTTTTTAGCGTTGATAAAATCATCATGATTTTAAACGCACTTTTCTTTTCAGTGATTATTTAGAATTGATAATGGACTATTCTAACACTATTAAAGGATAATTTTGTAATAATTAAAGATGACTTATTCCATTGGATTGGAGGGAGGTCTGAAAATGAGTTCCTGTAAATATGACAAACATATAAAAAATAAGACCCTATTAATGTACAATATTTTTGGATGAACACATTTGTGATTGAGTTCCTTTTCTGGCATTCTTTTGGAATGTAAAATGGGCCTGAAAAACAGGTGACACTATCATATTTGTTAAGGATTCCATATGGGTTCAAAATTTTTCTTCTTCAAGAATGGGACTTCGTTAAATAAATACTCAATGATTCTTTATCGAAAATGACCTATTTTTAAAAGGCAATCAGTCGATAGAGAATATTTCCTATGATTCAGAGGAACTCACACATGTCGAGAGGATGGGAGGTTAGGCACATCACTCCCTTTTGAGGGGAATTATTGCCTACTCACGGAATCTCTGGTATATTAATGATATGTTCATGAATTGTTTATTAATTGATATGTATAATGTGTATTTATCTATATTTGGTAATTAATATTTAATATACACATAAATTAGAATCATCTATAAGTATATGAGGTTCTTCATAAATGCAGATATTTGAAAATATCCAAGGATCTCCATTGATGGTATCTTCTTATATACTACTTAGATATTTTTTTTATCATTATTATGATAATGTTTGTTTTCCTTCCACATAGTAGGGTGCTTTATATCTTATTGTCATCTAGGTAGATGACTTTCACGATGGAATATAATGTCATCATGGTAGAAATTGGTCAATCTGAAATTTGTTGTCATCTATGTAGATGGGATTTTCATTCAGTAGGGATCAAACCCATAATTGGTCTTCCCACCGATCCTTATGAAATGAAATAGAACCCCGAGAGTTTTTTTCTTCATAAGGGGGTTCTTCATTCCATTTATGGTATTGAGATATGGACCCATCTATATAGTTTAGAATCATGTGGCATTGAAGTCTAGGGAAAAGGTGCCTTGTCAAAGAATGATGTCAGACTTATACTGAGGTGGCCCACAAAAACCTATAAGGAAGATTGATTCTAAGATTGAATTAAACACTACATGTAATGTTTACCAGAGATAATGTAGTTGATTAGGTGTGTTGTGTTTTGACCATAGGGAGGTTTCCTAAGTATCCCATTTATAAGGGAATCGAATCCAATTTTGTTAAATCTGTTTTATAGGGGAGTATATTCCTTAGAGAGGATATGTAGGCGATTACTATTGAGGAGTATTCCCTATAAATGGAACCATTGTAGATGTTTTTCCTCATGGTATTTTAAGGGTTTAAAATGAGGCTTACTCTTAAGGATGATTCATGGATTTAGGGGATTGTGATTGGAGATTATTCCAGATCAATATGGCTATTGAGCTCGATCCCTAGGTAGGCTTCCTACATATCTTGGTTGGAAAAAATAATATTTATCATAGTTAAATCCTTTAGGAATATCCTTTAGGTGTCTTGATCAAAAATAACCTCTAGTCCCACATAAGTATTGGTTGATTTTAGAAATAAGAGAATGTCAATGATTAGACAGAACACACACTTTCCCTTCTTCACTAATGGATGTAGTCATGGTGATGGTGGAAGAGTATGATGGTATAATACATACCTCTCTTCACTTGACATTTGATGTGACTCCATGTTAGTAAATAAAGGATGGTAAAGCATGAATTGGTAGAGAGGTTGAAAACTAAAACCTCCATCCTAAAATACTAAGGGAATACTCCATGTGGGATGACCTAAAATCAGTTTGGTAGTGGGAAGAGCATCTAATACAATGTTGGATGGAATGGAAAGCCTGATCCTCACCCTCCCTATTGGGAACTAGAGGATATGTTTCATAGAGATGATAATGGGTGGACATGGTCCAAACTACAATACTATAGACTGAGAACCCCTCAATATTGTCCCTGGGGTAACCATCCTCGTGGAAATGGATATAAAAATCCACATATTCTCTGAGGATCCCAACACTCTGGTAGGAAAAGTACGAGAATCCTTTGACTCTAAACCATGAAATACAAATGGTAGACACAATGATGTATCTTTTCGCACGATTTTTCAAACCACGAGGTCTATATGGATGTTTCAACTTGGTCCCCATCAGAAAAAGGGAGAAAAATAAGTAGAAGTACTACCATGAGTGTCTTTGAGAGAGGCCTTGTGAGTTGTTCATGTAGTCTAGATGTTAAAGAAAACCATGGAGACTCATGAAAGGGGTGCCCCATATAGGTAGGCCTGGCCGAATTGGGTGCAGCTTGTTTGATGAAATACCTGAGCGACCACACTTGTGGGAGACCATGCTCAACCATTTAAGGGTATCCTCAGGTGTTCCGTTTGGTAAGTCAAGTAATTCACTAATTAAGGATGAGGATCCTATTCTAGTATTTTTAAATTTGTGGTTGGATGAATGAAATGACCATTTATCATTTACTTAAAACACTAGGAGGAATTGTGATTCATTATCCCCCTTTAATCCCTTATTCTTTAGGTGTTAACGAATTACCTAGAAGGTGTCAATGGACGTGAGAAATGTTCTAGGGTATTAGAGAAATAATCGGCCATTGGGAAAATTTTTCAGTACAAATAAAAACACATGGGCCTATTTATAAGAAAATATAGGACTTTGGGAGAAGATTTCATTTCACACAAGTGTTTAACAAAGGAGGAACGTGCAAGTTGGTCATGTAGGGACCATTATCGCGGAAGGTGTTTTGAGTATTTGGGTGAACTACCCCTTGGGGTTTTTCTTTACACCATTCCCTTGTCTTCTACTTCGTACTCTTTTTTCATAGGAATTTCACATGGTTTCCTTTTCATTAATGTGATAAAATAGTGTGTGAATAGTTTATTTAAAGGATAAAATTGTGATGAATAAATAATTATAACTAGAAAAATTAGATAAAATGGATGATTTTAAAATCAAAATTGAAGAGATATTCTAAATAACTGATAATTTGACTAACAGAGTGAAATAGTTGCTCTATTACTTTGAAGAATTAAAATGATAAATCATTTATCAATGATAGAAAATGAAAGATAGGTGGAGTCTTTTGAATCCTGGTATGAAATCAGACAATTTATGTATGTGGGATATAGAGTATGTAAAAGATAGTTATAGACATTCAGTTATATATCTAGAATATTGTATTCAATAGAAAACACAACATATGAGTGATAAAATTAGTGTAGCTCTTGATGATAATTAAAATATTTATTATTCATACTAAACCACAAGCACCCACTCTATGGTGGAAAATTGTTTTTGGTGTCTCTAAAGGTAGAAATTCTCAAAATGATCCAAAAATACCACCAGTCCTATATAAAATACACATAAGTAAACATAATAAAATAAGTGTTATTGTCAGGCTAATATGAGACATACTCAAATCATTTTTTCTATTAATAAGTGGTATTGGATGGAATTTGTGAAATGATGTCAAATAAGAATACTTTAAAATTTAAGGATTGATTTCATTGAATACTATTTCTGGTGAAATTGGTGTGGACATACGGCTAGGTATTTCTAATAAAAGATGAAAATGGATGTTCTTATAGAGACATAAAGTATTTGTGTATACTAATACATATAATCATCAAGTGGGAAGAAAATACCAAATCAATTTACAGATTAATAAATGAGGCCAGTATATAGTATCTTGTGGATGAAAAATGTATCAATAAATATCACTTGTATGGTCAATGTCATGGGTCTAAATCCAAATTAATGAGAAGTTATCGACAATATATATTTCATTGAAATGGTTCGAGATTGAGTATTTATACATGATAGTTTATGTACTTCCTATAGAATGAGAAACTTGAATATTTTCATAAGAATAAATCTTAAAAGGGATGTTTTCCTAAAATTTGGAGATGAAGAATGTCTAATTATTATTGGAATTGGGATAGGAATTATTATAGGGAAATATATATTGAACACAATTTTCTTTGATTTTGAAGGCCTTTCTCCCAACTCTCTTAGAGTAAGTTAATTATGTAACATAGGGAAATCTATAAGATAGAATATTGATTCATGTATCATATTTGGAAGAGAAAATTTAATTATAACCAATGGGTAGTACATTAATGTTAATCTCTACCTCTTTAAAGGATAATAAGATATGTGTTTCTTATCCAAGGAATAAGATAAAATATTTTTGAATAAAAGGATTAGAAATTGATTCAAAAATACATGGATGATATTCTGAATAATAATGTATAACATGTTTTCCCTATACTTTCACCAGATCATACTCACACGTGAATTATTTTTAAAAAATTGATGCACAATTGGGAGACATACAAGATGAAAGACTAGAATCTAATGCGGTGGTTAGAATTAATGGATGTTTATATTTATGTGTCAGTATCTATAAGAGATTCTAATAAATATTTTTACTATATAATATTTATCAATGATTTTAGTAGGATGTAATAGTTAATGGTGATCACCCACACGTTAGAGGAATTTAATTTCATTACATGTTATTGAAAAATGGAAGTGAAACTAACTGGGTAGAAATTTATGAAATTTATTGTTGAAAACCACCTATAATTTACCAATATCCTAGTATAGGACTATCTCAAGAATCATGGGATTACATACCAAGAATCAATTATGAATAATCTGTAGATAAATAGTTTATTCGAGAGGAAGTTCTATATTATTGACAATATATCCTAAGCGATGCACATTGGGAAGGACCCACCAGAGGGGTATTGGAAAGAGGACATCCATATATATGTCTACATTATCAAAAAGGGTTTAATTGTGTCTAATATAATATAATAATAAATATGATTTGTGGTATGGGAATAATATAACACTAAATTACATCAAAATCATTAAAAATTTGTGATTATTTATAAGGAGAGACATAGGATGTTTGAATCTCATGGAGACAAAGTAATCATTTTTAGATACTCATCCAAATTTAAGGAATAATAGTTCATTAATATAATGTTTATAATGATTATCTAATGACAAGATTTCATTATGGTGTAAAACTAGAAAAATTATCAACAAAATGTGAGGGAATTATGGAGAATGGTGGTAAATATTTGTGCTACTTATGGGGACCAAAATGAACTAATTTTCATTCTAAAGAAGTCATTGATCATGATCATGATTAAGTTAGATTAGAATATACATATAAATTGAGATACCTTGAGAAAATGAATGAAGAAAATATCATCGAATATGGCCCAAAATCAATATAGATAAGAAGAATGAGGTATTTATAATACTATTTACTATTATTTCATGTGGAGCCATTGATAATTAAATTGGTTGGTAAATTTGAAAAAATGGGGCAATAAAATGCATGATTTTCTAGGAAAAATTGATAAGAAATAAATGTGGTTAATTTTATAAAGGCTAGAGGAAAAGAATATTTGTGGGGATAAATTTGTCTTTCATTATGAGATTATTGAATATAGAATAAAGACTCGGAAAAAAGCATGAATTGTTTGAATGGACAATACCATATTGAATATATTAATGCAGATGAATAATTTTGTATTTTGAATATATTAGAAACTACTTGAATATTAATTTCCATAAAAGTGAAAAGAAGCCTATAGGTTCTCCATATAAATATTAAATCATCATTTATTAATGGAATACAGGAATAAAATATATATATTAGGTAGCTAGATGTTTTACTTCTTCATGAAGACGAGAATAATGTTTATTGACTGAATAATGAACTCAATGGATTTAATTTAGCCCAAAGAGTTTGGTATCCCAGAATAAAAAAATACATAAAAAATATTTTCATTAAGTGTAAAAGATATTATTATAATACCTATTCCTAAAAGGAATGTGATCAAAGGATTATGACTCTAATATATGATTATGATACAACTATTAGTAGAATAGAAAAATCCTAATGCAAATAGTATTCAAAATTATTGTTGTGCGAGTTTGAAATTCTGTTGATTGGGGAATTTGGGTTTACATTTCCTTAAAGGTAATATAAGAAAGGCATGAGATATTTATATCTCAATCCAAATATAGCATGGAGTTTCTGAAATGATTTTAAATAGAGTATTTTGAGGGTTTGAAAATATTTTTCTATACATGGATGATGTTTTCAAATGATAACAATTAAAAATATTTTAATATCCCAAATTATAGTAATATCATTAAAATACGGGTTTACATAATATTTATAATACATGAAATTGTTTTTCAACTTTTTGTGAAAAAAGGTACCAAATCAATGCCAAAAAAATCACTTGCAAGTGGCTAAGAGAATACCACAATATATATAGCGACATGTGTCATTAAAAACAAATAATTATTAGTTTAATCCAATGATATTAATTTATTACATTACAATTATATTTTTTGTTTATATTATTAGTTAATTGTTAATAACAATACATTACATAAGGAATACTATCATAATATGACTATTTTTCCGTAAAAATGATTCTTATGATCGGAGTCCTATTTTATTTATGACACACATGTTCATTAATGTCCTATTTTCTTGATTCCAAAATATACATCATAATAGTTCCATGTAATCCATAGGCTCTATGAAAAACATTTGAAAACATACAATGACAACTAATAATGGATATAAAAATAATGAAAAATTGTTAGTCATTTGAAAACATGAATACTCATATGAATGTACTCCTTTTCTCACAATAATCTTTGAACACAAAATGATATCTTATTTACTCTTGAAATAAAATACCATTACAATTTTTTTTGTTAAAAGGGTAACATAAAAAATAATTTGGTAAAAATCATAATTAATAGGTTTTAAATGAAAAAAAATGAATTTTTTACCTGAAAACAATCTTTTCACCCTTAATGTATAATAAACTATAATTAAAATAATAATATCATTCAACTATCTTATGAAATAAAAACATTTTCCTAAACCCACATAAAATTTTATAACATTTGAAATATCCATGGATGAAAATATAAATCCTCATATGGATAACAATAGTTAATTTCATATTGATGGAATACATAATGTTCGATGTCATGATCATGTCGTCATTGACTCATGCCAAGACATCATAAACCATACCATAAATAACAGGACCCTATTTATTTTAATTACTATTAAGTCCTTGTTCTAATAAATTTTGTATACTTTATGGACTTATTCAAAGTCATTGAAATTGTATGGTTAGACATATATCGAGAAATACACATTATTTTTTGTCCCACATGACCCAGCGATGCATCGATGGGATATCTATAACTAGTAATCACCATACAATTAAATATATCGAATGAATTAACCATAACATGAATCTATAATATAATAAATAATCATTATTCATTGATAATAAACAATAGTTTTTAGAAAACTAGTATACAAAATGTTAATATTTTCCTTATTGAAAAAAATAGAAGAACACTATCATAAGACACTCATAGAAATAAACACAATGGTATAATTTAAAAATCAAAATTGTCGCTATGATGTGCTTTTCTTGTAGTGGGTTTCAACAAGTGAAGGAAGAGACAAATTTTTAAAGAGGTATTACAACCACTACAGATAACAAAAATGAAGTGGGACAATATCACTATGGAATTTACCACTCATCTACTAAGAACATACAAAGGAAAGAAATGTGATATGGGTTATGGTTGATCATCTCCCAAAGACTGTACATTTTTTCTCTTTCTCAGAAGACTTATCTCTTGATCAAAATTACAGGATTTATGTAATGTATTTGGTGAGGTTTCATGGAGTTACACTTTATATAATATCTGATCGTGATCCAAGGTTCACATCCATGATTTAGAGATTCCTTCAATATTTTGTGAGTACGGAATTGAATTTCAGTGCGACCTATAACCCCAAAATTTATTCGCAATCTGAAATGATTATTTAGACCCTCAAGGAAAAGCAATGAATATACTTAAGGAAATTTAAAGCATTATGAGATTATCCCATCAGTTCTGTTCTCATACAACAACATCTTCTATTAGAGTATTACAATGGCACCCTATAAAGATATATATGGAAAATAAATGAATAACACCAACTTTTTAGGATAAAGGTGGTGATAGATTTCTTCACCTTTCTAATATATTGTAAGGGATGGTGAAAAATGATCATTCCATCCAAAAAAAATAAAGGCTTCTTAGAGTCAGCAAAAGTGTGATATTGATAACTGTTAAAGTGACTTGGAGTTTGATGTTGGTGATAATTTTCCCCTTTGAGTATCACCGTGTAAGAGAGTCATGTGGTTTTGGAAGATTGGAAAGATTGTCCCTTGGTACGTTGGCCCCTATGAAATCCTTGACCACATTGGAGAATTGCCTTACTGGATAGAACATAATGTAAATCTAGATCATGTTCATGATGTATTCCACATGTGTCTCTTGAGGAAGTACATACCTGAACCATAAAATTTACTGAATCCTAAGGTGGTACAACTGGAACATGACCTCTCTTGTGCAGATCACCCAGTGGAGATCTTTGACTATAGAGTAAAAATTCTACTCAAAAATACTACCCACCTCATTAATGTGTTGTGGAGGAACGACAAATATACAGAAATAATGTGGGAACCAGAGGAGATAATCAAACAAAAGTACCATCAAATTTTATTAACTGAGATAAATATATGAAAATTTTAAGATGAAATTTCTTATGGGGGGGTGAATTTAATGACCCAATATTTTTAAATTATATTTCGTTCATGATAAAATTTATGTTATATGTTATTTTGTCATCAAGAAAATTAGATCTCTTTAATAAAGATTTGGGTATAAGTTGAAGTGTGACCCTCAGGATTCAACCATTACATGACCATTGATATGTATGACCAATTGAAACAATACTCTTAATAATTATTTTTACATTATAATTAGTGTTATAAATAGAAATTTCAATGGTTAATTAATAATGAAATGAGAAATTATGGAAACAACTATTAGATTCATGCCACATGAAGAAACATGGTCTGATATTGGAAGGGTTGTATTTTCACTAGTATTATCTCTTAATGAAGCCAAATATATGTTTCAACATGTTATGCATGAACATGATCTCCTACATAATAAATTCAAGTTAGTGGAAATTACCACTCAGCTGATGTTATATGAATCACCCATGAATTAATCACAATCACACACATGACCATTAAGTAATATGGAGGTATTATAAAGGGCTATTTGTCAATGACATAGTTACATATGTATAATCCCATTTTATAAATAAAATTTTATTTCTATGAATTCTAATTTGAGTTTAGTTTTTCATAAAAATATGAAAAATTTGAAAAATTGATTTTTTGGATAGAAATTATACATTTCAAAAAAGATATATTTATCATAATAATCTAATTTATTATTATTAATATTTATATTAATAAAATATTATCATTAAATAATTATTATTTAAATTTAAATGATAAATTTAATTTAATTTTTTCAAGCATTATAAATTTTACGATACATTTTCTATATGCAATTATTTTTATTAAATAGGGAATTTTATAATTAAAAGTTAAATTTAACATACAGAAAGAACTATTTTAGTAAAATAAAAATTATTTTTCAAATCATCCCATCGAAATTTTTATAGGATGAATTTATGAGAATTTTTTAGCATATTTTATTTTATAGTGAATAATAAAAATATAATTTTTAGTTTTTGGAATCTTTACTAACATCATAAGGATGTATTATGTAATTTGAATTTTTTTTCCACAATTGATGATAATAACACAACAGATGTCCCAATTGTTCAATAACGTTATCTGATACCATGGTAAATCCCATGGTTTTCCAAATACCACTACCCAAGTGTACAATGAAATTAAAAAACCAATCCTCCTCTTTTTCTATAAATACCCAAGAATTTCTCCAATTATATTCCATCCCATTTCATAATCAATGATGCTTTGATATTTTAACCTCCCGAAGATTCCCCCCAAGCTATAATAAATCCCCCAAGGATCCAATATTTGTGTTTTACGAGTTACTCTTCATGTTAAGGGAAATCTCAACCTCTCTATACCTTTCACGTTTCCATTATATGTGATGTGTCTTTATCATATAAATAATATGTTCTTCTATTCATTTTTATTATATGTTTTTAATATATTAATATTTTTTATTAATTTTATACCATTGTACCCACTCTTTTTAATGTTTTCTAAAACCATGTCTCATACATGTTAATCTTTCGGGTTCCTCTAAAAAAATTTCTCTTTTTCTAGAGAAATTTTCTTTTTTTCTTTTGTGAATTTACCAACCACTTCATTTTCTAGGGGTATTCAACTATATATAAAAATGATATATTTTATTACTTGATTAAAATACATGAAACCCACCTTCTTTTTTCATTGGTTAATAATGACATAAATATCATTTCTTAAATCAAATCCTTTAAAACGTCATGATTTTGATATAAAAGTCATTTATTTTATTCCCCACAGGTTATTTTTCAAAAAATGTATTTTGATATATGTTGATCGGATTAATTAAGAAATATTAATGGTTCACCCTCATTTCTCTCAAATTTATTGGGTAAATAATTTTATCTCTATAGACGACATGTTTTACAATATATTGGATAATAACAATGGTAATTTCTGGGATACTTCGATGATAAATCAAGTTGTTATTCTTATCAATGACACAATTAAATGTTGAATCCACGTTTACAATTTATTTTCAATGTTATTTTATTTATTATATTCCTCATTTCTTATTTTTCCTTCCAGAATTATATTCCTCTTGTTCTCATTGATTTTACACAAGATCACATGTAAACTATTCCCCTTATTTTCCATTAATATGAATTATTATCAACCATTCCATTAATGTATGTCATTATTTTATCAGATGATGAAATTTTACATAGGATAAACAGAATAAGATTCCATTCAAGGGGATTAAATGGATATTTTAATTTTTCATGCATATTGTACATTATTTCCATGAAACTAAACATTAGATGATCTTATATTTTGTATCACATAATGAATATTTTTTGTAACAAAAAGGTAGGATTCCATAGACACCTAAAAATTAAATTTATTATTTTATAATAATATATTCATAAAACAAAAATTTTATTAGAGGCTATATATATTGTAGGACCTATAATTGTGTAGGATATGTAGTGATGAGGTGATAAAGAGATATGCTGTTGATAATGTGGTGTCTTATTTTCATAAATTTTTTTACACAATTGCACATAGAGAGAATTTTATACCTTATCTCCTAGCTAATAATTTCTAAGAGGATATACATTAGGGTATAAAACTTTCAAAGATGAAGATATTTTTTATAATCATGTAAAACTATGAGTTCACTTGTAGGATTTCTAAAAAATGAATTTCCCCAACCACCTTTGCTTTATTTTTGGATATTTTATTTTTTGGGTGTAGAAATTATGGGATATTTCCCATTTATTTTAGATTTACATATATTCTATTGGATGTATAATATTTATCTAAATGTATTAATAAAAAAGATACTATAACTGATGATTCCAATGATGTTTTATATTTTCTTTGATAAAAAATATTCTATTGTTTTGGAATACCTTGGGAAATCATCAGTGATGGAATCACTGATTTCTATAACTAGATAATGGAAGTATTAATTTAAAGGTATGGATCCCAAAAAATACATACAATACATAAGTTTAATAAATAAATGAAAAATTACATGTATCCAACTGATAAGTATAGGAAATTCTGGAAAAAATAGTTCATTCCATCCAAAATTATTTGAGACGAAAGTTGTTGGATGGAGTGTGGGTGAATTGAATTGAACGTTCTAATGGGAAATTGAAATAGATATTCCCATTACCAACATATTTCTTATAGAAAATCCGACATATTTATCCTTTGAACTATATATAATCGTGTTCATGGAATCCACAAATACATGATCTTACCATTAATTTATATCTAATTTATAAAAATCAAGAATCACATGGTGTTGTAATTATTTTTTCTTTCCCAAATACGGTTGACCATTCTTATAGAAACAACATTTAATAGGATGAATAAAGGATTATTCCATCTAGTAGTGATCTAATCATGAACTTAGAATCACATAACATTGCAATAGGTTTATATAGTTACTAGTTTCTATGTAACTACACCTTGTATCATTCATTGTTCACTAGGACTTAAAATCTTATCGAGCCATGTTGCATTCATGATGCCTAGCCTATCATGGGGCCATTGAAAAACAATTTTTTGAACTTAAGTAAAATGTTGTATGGTGTAACTGTGGTTTTCTATGGAGAATATTGGTTTACATATGTGTTTTAATCTTGTTTAATGGGATCGACATGTGGTAAAAGTGGTTACAATTGACTGGTTTTAATATCATTTTGAAGAAAAATTTTCTAACCACTGATCTCACCCTCCTTATCATATTGAATCATTATTTAAGTTGTTTCCAACTCACCATATAATCAAAACATACCTCACCGATTAATATTATCTTATTGGATCAATTTGGATATGGATGTTCAATGATCATGGAATCCTCTATCCTTTCCTATTATGTAATCAGATATCTTCGATCACTCTCTAAATTTCCTTCTACATTCCATTTCATGATGGGAATTATGTTTGAGGTAATTTTGTATAAAAATTCAAGAATGACAGTCGATGAAATTAAAAGTTAAAGTCATAAGAAATATCTATCTGATTAAACCATAAAAATCCATTGATAATGTAGAATCAGAATTATCTATAACAATAAGAATACATCAACAGGGGAAGGGGGGAATTTTCCATGGCATGACCAAAATTTTCCTAATTTCCCATCACAAGGGTATTACAGTAAAATTACACGAAATTAATAAATAAATACTAATGAAATTGATGTTGGATCTCAACAGCTAGATCTAATGATTGCAGATGATGTTACCCTATAGAATGAGATAATTTTCAACATTAGTGAATAGTTATCGATTAATAAAATATACTCAAGGCTCACGGTATTTTCTAAATCCCTTATTTGAAAATTCTAATTGATTTCATAAAATCACTCAGTTTTGGTACCATCAATTATATTATTCAATTTTAGTGAATATATTAATTTAAATCTTCCTCGAATCCCTGAGATGATCCCATTTGAGGAGTATTGGAGTGGAATATCTCAAGTACCACACAGCTCCACTAGACATATAATTCTATTTAGAGGAGGAGGATGATGTTTTTGTTTTACTTGAAATTTGATTTCAGGACTTGATAAGTGGGACTACATGGAATTGGGCCCTATTAGTAGGTCTTATTGACAGGGATTCAATGTTATCTTTTGTATTAAACTTCAGCAGGCTAAAATTTAGTGAAAAATAGTTATGCTTCAGGCATGTGTGAAACATTATTTTCTTGAGATTGATGAATAGAGGTTGTCTATTTATATTGATTTGGGGCTCAAGAATGGAATATCAATGAAGGAGCCAGTTTGATGAAGTGATCTGGTGAAAATAATATGGCTATGGATTCGAATGGTTATGTTATTTGGGTTTTGAGCCATGATGTCATATTGTGAGGATCAAGTATGGTGTTTGACAGAATGTTGAGCATTGGCCTTTAGGATGCTTTAACTATGTGATGTAAAATTTAACTTGTTAGATGACTTATTGAAATATGTGCAGTTGTTAGATCAAGGGATACATAATGTAGTGATTTTGAGTGATGAAATGGAAATTGGATATTCTTGAATTCATTGGGGGAATTTGGATGAGTACCTTGTGTGCACTCTCATGTGGAACGTAATCCAAATAATGGGGAATGTACAAGGCATACTAAATCTTCAAATTCTTGTCAAATTAGTGAATATCATCATGAAATTGGATTAATTTATCAACATCCTCAACCAGTCTTCTTCGGTTGGATCAATGGCTTCCAAATTCGAGGTATAGTCTAGGTCATCTTGAATCAATTGATCTCAGATCACCTTCGATGTTCACTTTTGGCAGGTGGCATGTATTCTTTACATATCATGGAATTGATATCTAGACTGAGTAATCTTATTTATCGAGCATCACATAACAATGTCATGTTCTTGACCGACCTCCGATCAGACACGAATCTATATACACAACACATCATCTTCAACCAAGATGAGAATTAGAGGTTTAGTTCCAAATATAGTTTGTGTTGTTTCATTTATTCATGATGAGGCTCAGGATCTATTGGTGAAAAAACCTTCGAATTCCTCTAGATTGTTGGATATGAGCTTTCCCATAGTATTAACTCAATCTCAATGCTTCGTGGCTTCATCAACAAGTTCATCTATCAACTAATCAACATCAATGGACCTTGGGTCTCATCTAGTGCATCTTCTTCAATTGGAACAATGTAGCACATCCATAATATATTATCTTCATAGGGTGAAAGAGAATAGGTTAGGGAAAACTAGTGTTGTCTAGGAGATTATATGTTGTCTTGATAAGCATCATATTCTTCCTCTCGGGATATTTATTGTCATCTCTCGTTCTTGGATAAGGAAGGATTCATTCAACCGAGATTCAACACATTGAGATTCAATGATGATCAGAAGTTGGTCTCCTCCAGTTCTTCATCATTCTGCCTATCTTCAAATAAATAAATTATAATTCAAATATATTAGTGAATTTTTTCACCAAATAGTCAGGCCTCTTATGTAAATTTTACGAACTATTTTAATTCAATTAAGAATCAGACTCCAATTTCATTAATGTTTTTGTCATATTTAAGAGAAATTTAAATTGTAACAAGTAGCTCATCAATTTATCCCTCATTCTTCCTAATCCAACGTTTTTTCCACACTTCCTTGATAATTTATAAATGATATTTTTATAAGTCAAATCCCCACTTCTTCATTCAGGTTCAATATTCTTGAAAAGACTCATTTTTGAAAAATGTGTTCTATATTATTATTTTTGTATTTTTTTCCAGTCATGTATGTGCGGGAAATAATGTAAAGAACATATTGAATATATTTAGAGTTCTTATAATACCACACCCAATTTCATTATCTCATAGATTCATTGTTTGATCACAATTTCAATTTTTATTCTATGGAAAAAGGACTCTTATGAATGTATTTTAGGGGGTCCTTTATGTGGAATTATATAAAAAAGGTTAGGTTACTAAATATTTCATTCAAAATTATACTAACCTCATGTTCTAATTTTGATTCAACAATGATAATTTCAATTTCAACTTCATAATTCCAGTCCTCGAATAGAAACACCTTAAAACTAGAGGTTGTGCTCACTCAATAATCACTAACATTTAGAATTTTATAATTAATGTAACATTCATATCCAGATTGGTACTATAATTACATATGATAACATTGAAGTATAATTTACATATCTTAAAAACACAAAAACTCAAAAACAAATTTAAAAATAATGCATGTGAAGGCTCAAAAACCTCTAGTTTTTTCTTGTTTTCCATTTTTTTAATTTTATTCACTCTACAAGAATCTAATTACTAAAAACAGCAAAACATATGTATGAGTTAATAAAAATGTGTTGGAATTTTTTTCATCCTATGATACATTATCATTCTCGCCCACACATGAATTGAGAATACATCAAATTGAATTTCCACATGCATTTTTTATTAGAAAATCATTCTGAACAAAGTATGTAGCTATAACAATATGAAAAAAAGATACAACCTAACAATGATCAATTTAATAAATGTAGGGAGGATTCATGATCACTCCATAGGATCATTCTAGAAATTCCAATGAAACATCATCAATTGATGGCCATTCACCATGAATGGATGCTTTGAACCATCTCCTTGAATCTCAAATGTTCTAAGAGGAATGGTATTCATTACTATGTATGACCTTTTCTACATAGAATGATGTTTTCATGGAAATAGATTCATCCATGGAAAAAATAACAACACTTCGTCTTAAACCTCTCTCTGCTATATCAGTTAATCATAAGTAAATTTCAATTACTTTTAGTATTGGAGTGAGTTATCATATTCGTCCCATTCTAGCTACTCAAGTTCCACAATTGATAGATTACTCTTTTCTACAGCCTTTCCAAACTCCATTTTCACTCTTTTGAAGACCTAGTAGGATTTTTAATGTAGCTCAACAGGTAGGTGATAATGTCTACCATAAATTTTGTTAAGACAGTCATAATGCATTTTTTAGGAAGTTCTGTATACCCACAATGTCTAATGTAATTTTTCACTATAGTCATTGTTGTTGGGTTTCACTGTTTTCACAAAAATTATTCTGCCTCCTCTATTAGAAACCTCAACCAATCCCTTTGTTTGTGGGTATTAAGAAACTAATATCTTGTGAAGCACTCCATATTTCATCATGATGCACTCCATAATATTCTCATACAAGTGGCTTCCCTTGTGAAATATTATATACATAAGAACTCCAAAACTAAAAAAATGATTTATTTTAGAGACTCAATCCTTCTTTTTGAATCCTTAGTTCATGTGTATTTTTCAATAAAATAGTTTGAAGCAATGTGCATTGCTAAAAAATATTGGAAAATCCAAATGACACTATAACGGATCCCATATAATATATTCCTCATATATAAATTATATCATACAAAATGAATGGTTTTTTTGGCATATCCCATGTGTTGGATTCGGGTGTAGCAGATGCATGAATAGGGTGGATGATATATTGATATTTCATTTAATAATAATGGATTAAAACCAATAGTAATGATCTTGCACACATATAATTTATAATTAATTTATTTTAGTAATAAAAAACTGGTCTTCGAGCCAGGGGATATTATGATATGGGGTGGATTTAGGGTAGGGAATGTGTAAATAATTTGACAGATAAATGTGTGGGTCAATATGGGTAGAGCCTGTGCAGGTGCGGGCCAAGTCAAGTTGAGACTTCTAAGATGAGGGCTTACCTGCCGCCACAATTTTAAATATAAAAATTAATTTCTTTACAATACATGAATTATTTTGATAATAAATCAGAATCATGTAATTATCAATACAACATATTATGACATAAAATATTATTTCCATAAACGCATGCTTAATTTCTTGTTATGAGGAATGTAGATGTAAACTCAAGTGGGTGATTTCATAGGTGGAGAACCTGATATGATTTGAATGCCAAACATCTTGGTTGGGATACTATTTCCATGATGTGGGGAAAAATGAGGTGTATGGATAAAACTGAATGCATGGGTGGACTCCTGGTTTTTTGCGTATAAAATTCCATTAATTATTCTTGTGATGCATCTGCCTCCCATACTCCTTCATCTGCCTCCACATCCTCCAATTCCAAGCACCCCTCCTCTGCTTCCCCCCACTCCAACCAACCCTATCCTATACCTCACCCACCACATCCACCACCTGCTTCCACCACCTCCTCCCTATTAGTACATCCATCCTGGACATTCCCACTCTCTGACTAACCATATACCCTGCCTCCCTAACATAGTACCAGCCCCATCCCCCACATACCACTCCACAATGGTGAACCAGCCCCATCTGCACCCTCTGTCTCCCCCCACGTTGTTGTTTACTTCTACCTCCACCCAGGAATTCTTCTTCCTTCCCATCTAGATACGCCAAACCAGTCCTATCACCCCTCCTCTACCCCCCCCCCACCTAGACCAATCTTGTACACCGCCTCTGCCTCCCTTCCCCCCAAACTAGATTAGCCCCGTCACCTGATTCCCCCACCCCCACACAAATGGGTACACCATCACACCCCCAAATAAATTTTTCATTTTCAAACCTTTTGTTATATTTCTATCATATATATATATATACATATAGACACCATGAGATGGGAAATTTTATGATGAACTCTCATGTTTTATCTTGGCTATAACATGCATGTTAATTATTTTATTGATTAATTATTTTTTGTACTATTATTACATTTATATAAATATAAATATTATTTTATCATTAAAATTCCATTAATTATTAATAATAGAATAATAATAATAATATAATATGGGTTTCCTACGGGGTTGCATGTGGGCTTGCGATCTCAATCCCACATTGTCCAAATCCCACATAGTTTTGGATCACCACACCCTTACACGTTTATTTCACATTGATAATTTATTTATCATTTTAAGAAATAAATACTTGGGATTTGGTAATTTCAGGATTGGTGAATGTTGATCATTTTAAAAAATACATTCGAACTAAATTTTTTCTGATATTGGGATATAGGGATAAAATACCTCTAAAGGATATCAACACATGCCACTTTGGTCTCTGAGAAACATAAATGGATCTCCGGGTTCTAGTGCTGAAAATCCTTAAGTTCCCGGTTTTTCCATAATGGTTTTCCTTGTTTATGTTTCAGTTTAAGTACGTTATTTTGGGCTAAATAAGTGTTACCTAATGTTATCTTTAAGGCTCATGAGTGTTTCAGGGGTTTGGGACATGAGAGAAGAAGAAAGGGGGTTCATGGGCATGAATCTCTGTTTTCATATGGTTAGGGAAAATTGTGCAAAGCATCATTGGTAACTATACAGCTATGGATAGAGGATTGCTCATGGTTTTCCCACAGTTTGGATAAATGTGTAGAATTCCAATGAAACCATGGGATAGGGTTTTTTTTAAAGTTTTAGCTTCCGAAAAATTTGAGAATGGTTTGGAAAACTGTGCAGGTAATCCTTGCAGGCCAGAAAAGAAGAAATTTTTTTCAAATTTCCACTTTTGGATTATAATCCCCAACTCTGGTTTCTCCTCCACTTCACCTCCTCCATCCCCAGTGACTCCCCCAAAAACAACCAAATATCTCATGGATCAGTATCCTTCATTTCAGAGAGGTTTTGGACATTGTTCGATGCAGATTTAAGAATCGGGTAAGGCTAATCACACTTTTTCCTCTCTTTTTGGTTCAGGCTTTGCATCTCTTCCTTCCCTCATATCGAAGCACTAATGGCCTTTTGTATTCTGGTAAGATTACAGTTGAGGATTCAAGTGGTTCTTGAATCTAGATCTAATTCCTTGATTAATAGTCCATTCTCCAATGAATTTATGTTATGTGGTCTATATGTATTATCACATAGTATTATTTTCGATTTGTGCATGGCAATTTGTGTTCATGTTTTCCCCTTTTTTATTCTGGGTTACACTGAAGTGTTTGATAAAAATGTGTGTCTAAGGTACCAACCAAAACCCACTAGATCTCAGTGGGTTGAATAGAGGATGGCTTGAACATTTTAGGGCCACCCATATGATACATCGACATTTCCAGACCCAGAGTGTTGTACGAGTTAAGTGATTGAATGCCAAATAAAAATGTTGATCCATGTATAACATGTGGTAATGGTTGATTATGTTGTACATGGAATTGTAATAGATATTACTAGGGTGATAAGGCATAAGGGGTGGTTCATATGGCATTAAAATAGGAAAAAATGGGTTGAATGAGACTATGTCAATTATTTGGTGATGTTTTCCTAGAAATATTATAGATGATTAGTGCATGATAAATGGTGAACTTGTGATTTGGTAATGGAATGAGAAATGGAATATGTGTTAATGAGATTTAATAAAGAAATATATGACTCTATTTAATGGGTAAATACATGATAATTAAGCAACACACCAGAATGCTTAAAGGAATTAAAGGGGTTGTGTTATGTGATATGAGAATTGTGCCAACAACCATCAGTCCGCTAGACCTCACATGATAATCAGGTTTTTGTTGAGTCAAGGATTTATTCAAGGGGTCCACCATGTTTTCCCCTATGAATTTAATTCTCACCGTAACACCACCTCACTGAGAAAAGTATCATAAGAGATGATACTTATGAAGTATGTGCTTCATCAGTTGATGTGACAATGGATATTATTCAAGTGTAGGCACTTCAATATTATCACAATAGAGTAGGATAAAATCATTACTACTAGATACTGCATCCATCTCATGGATGAAGTTTCACATCCATAATTATTTTTTTGCTTCCTTTGAAACTGAAATATACTCATACACTAATGTTGAATCTGCTTCCACAACCTACTTTGAGCTCTTCACACTCACAACACCTCCATTCCATGTGAAGATGTCTCAGGATTTTTACATCATTTCATCTTGATCTATTAAGAAACTTTCATATATAAATCCTATAATAACTAGTTCATCACCTCCTCCATAAATAATTAACATATCCTTAGTATTCCTCATATTCTTATGGATAGTATCGATTTCCATCAAATAGTATCCACCTCGATCATCTTGATATCTTTCAACCACACATAATTCGTAGGAAAAATCAAGCCTAGTATATAGCATAACGTACATGATTTAACTAATCATTGGTTCATATGTAATCCTTGTCATTCTATTTCATTCCTCATCTATCCAAGGATATATTTTCCTTAATAGGTGAATTCCAGGTGACACTGGCAATAATCCCCTCTTGGATTGTCCCATACATAATCTCTTCAGTATCTTATTATTTTATGTAATTTGATGTAGGTGGTGAAATGTATTATATCTATCAAAATAGATCATAATCCTAGTTATATATTCTACCTCGCCAAATTCCTTTATAGAGAATCGTTTATTCAACCACTCTTCAACAAATTATCAAACAGGAATTTTGTTTCCAATGAGTAATATGCAATCAACATATAATATTAAAAAAATGACTACACTCCCACATAACCATTTATAGACACACGACTCCCATTCATTCATTATGAAACAAAACTCATTATGGCATCATCGAAAGGAATTTTACATGATCTCGATGTTTTATTTAATCCATAAATGGTTATTGGAAACATTCCTACCATGTTGGAATCCTTTGGAGCCAAAATATATTAGGTTGTGTCATAAAAACATATTCCAGAAGGTTTCTGTTATGGGAGTGTGTTCTAACATCCATTTTAAAAATATCATAATAATGGAAAGTTACAATGGAAGGTACAATTTTGATGCACAACTTTATTGAAACGGGCAGAAAGGTTTCTTCGTAGTCAATGGATTGATACTATTGAAACCATTTTTCAACCTTTCACTACATATAGATACTATCTTTCCCATACATGACTAGTTTCTTCTAAAATACCCATTTGAACTGAATGATATTTACATCTACAAGTGGGTCTACCAAAACCTATATTTGGTTTTGGTGTATTGAATACATCTCAAAAGTCATGGATTCTTTCCACTTAGAAACATCGGTTCCACTTATTGCATCCTTGTAGGATAGATGATATTTAATTTAAACTAGTAATTATTCAGCATATAATGTTACTATAAAACCATACTACCCTATATCTCTATCCTCACCAATACTTCAATTAAATAATTGTGTCTTTTGAAAAATTTATTCTTCCATTGGGCTTTGTAGAGTTTTTTCTTGTGCCAACTCTTGAGTATCATGAGCCTCAACTACATCAAAGTCTATCTCTCTCCAACTATCTATTTAATAGATAATAAACTTCTCAATAAATATGGTACTTTTATCAAACACATCCATTTTGTATGAAATACACCATAGTTAGCATCCCTTTGTTTCTTTGGGATATCCTATAAAGGTACACGTTGTGACTTGGGGTAAAATCATGAATCCTTAAGTGGCCTTAACAAATTCTTCACAAACCCACACATGTAATTAAGATAATATAGGTTTCTTTCTATTCCATAATGTGTATGATATACCATCTGTTGCATTAAATGGAACTCTTTTTAGTGCGTATGTTTTTTCTTGTAATGTGTATCCCCAAAAGGATAATGGAAGACTCACATGACTCAACATTGATCTCACCTTGTCTAACAAAGTCCGGTTCATCCTTTTTCCTACACCATTCCATTGAGGCGTATGAGGAGGAGTGAGTTTAGATAAAATCCCAAACACCAATAAATATTCAATGAGGTCATTATTATGAAATTATCCACCACTGTCTAAGTGAATATACTTAATATTCTTACCATGTAGGTTCACAACATCATTATTGTATTCCCTGAAGTTATCCAAAGATTCTAGCTTATACCACATTATGTAAAAATATCATATGTAATAAAATCAATAGTAAAATTTTGGAATTATGAGTACCCACCCAATTTGTATGAACCTGATTATTCATAAGAGGTAATAACCCCATTATTTTCAGTTTTAATTTGTAATTATGGCCTAATGTGAAGTTCCTTTTTGGTAAAGGATGTGTCAGGGGTTTCAAAGGCTTGTTTGGATCTAGGAAACAATGTTTTTAGTTTTTTATCCTTGTGCGTGGTTAGTGAAAACAGTTTGGGGTAGGCTGTATTGTTCGACCAACCCATGGAAAGCTATACAATAGGGTGATCCAGGCTATATTGTAAGGAACAAATATGTGGAATGGCCCATACATCTGTGCAGTCAAGTCTGCAGTTTTATAGAACATCACAGTGGGCTTTCACATGGGTTAATGGGATTTCTCGGCAATCTGAGTCAGGCCAGAGCATTGTGGGATGGGTAGAATGATATCCCAGATCACCAGTTTGTATCTAAATGATTAGGGTCCATTTATATAGGACTTTCCTATAGTGGATGATCATTTCATGGATGTCATCCAAGAATGATTTTATGTTCCACATCCAGAGAGAGAGGTGGAGTTATCCATCGATCTAGTTCCAAGAGCAGAATTAGTATTCATTCCTCTTTACAGAATGGCTATGATAGATTTATAGGATCTCAAGAGGAAGCACAATTATTTGGAGGAAAATTGGTTAATCTGATCCAATACTTATCGGTGGGGATTTATGGTTCTTTTTGTGAAAATGGTAGATAGAACTCTAAGGATATGCATGGATTATCTAATAATGAACCAGATGATGGTTAAAAACTAATATTCCCCAGCATTGATAGATGAAATTTTCTACTAGATTTGAGGACTTCTGTGTTCTTTGAAATTGTATTGACATTAGGATATCTCTAGTTATGTGCTCAACCCATAGAAACACCTCATACAACTTTTCATAGTAGGAATGCTCTGTACAAGTACCTGGTTAGGTCGTTCGGTCTCATGAAGATGCCCACGATTTTCATGGAGATGATAAACCAAGTGTTCCTCCCCTATATGGATTTTTTTATGGTGGTATTCATGGATAATATATTGGTGTATTCTCAGAATCAACATGACTATTTCAACCATCTTGAGATAATTTTGAATAAACATTGAGTGAATTAGTTATTTTCTTATCTCACAAAGTGTCACTTTTGGATGTACTAGAATCACTTCATGGGTGACATCATCATAAAGATAAGAGTATCAGTGGGCCAAGAGAAGTTAAGAGATATTGTTTCATAGTAAGATATAGATAAATATTTTGACATATAGAATTATATGAAGCTATCTGGTTATTATATGATTTTCGTACAAGACATATCATGCTTAGAAGCACAATGGTTAGGCTTGACTAATAAGGGTGTGAGGTTTGTATTGTCTGATTATTGAAAGACATCTATTTAGGTGATGAAAGGGATGTTGATGTTAGAACGAGTCCTGATACAACTATAATAGGTAAAGAGCTATATAGTGTACTGGGATGCATCCGATTCCAGTTTGGGAGAAGTGATAATGTATAGGGATAGAGTCAGGGCATACAGATCTTGACTGTTGAGGCCACACAATAGGCGTTAAACAACTCACGATCTTACGAATTCTATAGTTGTCTAGGAATTGCGTTGATGGATAAATTATTTATTGGGAGAGTGTATTGTGGTGTATATAGTCCAAAAAAATAGTCAATTATATTTTTACATAATGCAATCTAAATCTGGTGTAGCGAAGGTCGGTGGAGTACCTGCACTCTTCTGATTTCGATCATGCCTGCACGCCTGGTAATGGAAATGTACTGTATGGTGAACCAAGAATGAATAATATGATATACATAGGGAAATAGGATATTATAATGTGGAATCTTATGGAATTATTCTATGAGATACACATGGAGGTGAATGACAATTATGGACATTGATATCTACAATCCTTAGCTATGTCCTCTACCCGACTGAACAAAGTAAGGATGATGCATCTATCATATTCAGAGGGCCTAATCCTATGGGAGAGTTTTTATGGTTGGTCACATATTCTATTTGGACAATAGGTGAGGATTATGTCATGTATTTCCATGGTCTCATTTCAATTCTAGTTGAAATATGTGAGGAGGTGACTTGGGAATTCTGTTCTTTACATTGTAGTGCACCCCAGAGTCACCAAGATGTACTATGACTTACATTGTCATTATTGTTGGCTATGAATTAAAACAGAAGTGGAAGGATTTATTATGATTTATTACACCTATTATTAGGTGATGGAGGAACATTAGTGACCAAATAGACTTTTACAAAAATTACCTATTTCGGAGTTGAAGTGGGATGATGTCGTGATGGATTTCCTGACCAATTTAACGAGGTCGCCTCAAGGTAACAATGTTGTGTGGATTTTTGTTGACAGGATCATGATGGATTCTCATTTTCAAAATGATCAAGGATACCTTATGTGTTTATTTCCTTTTATGGTTTTACATTCATTAGATAGTAAGACTTCATGGGGTCTCTATCACTATCATTTCGAATAGGGATTCCCCACATACATATCATTTATGGAACAATTTTCATAGGGTATTGGGTACACATGTTATTCTGAGCATATCATTCCCTCATCGGAATGATGGATATTAAGAGTCTATGATATAGGTTCTAGAGGATATACATAGAGCATGTACTCTAGATTTTGGGGGCTCTAGGGAGAACCATATTCCCCATGTTTAGTTTTCCTATTAAAATTGTTATTGGGAAACTATACCAATGGAACCATATAACAATTCATTTGGTAGGATATGCCGATTTAACATGAATTGGATAATGGTATGTGAGGATACATTACTAAAACCAGGGATCATCCAAGAGACGTTTGAATGTGTTCAGATGATTCAGAAGCAGATGGATACTACATAGTCACAAAAGAAATGTTGTGTCATTCACTGCAGACGACCTATAAAGTTCAAGGTCAGAGATAGGGTTTTGTTAAATGTTTCACCATGTATAGAACATAAAAGAATCAAGAAAAAAGATCAGATTTCACCTCAATATGTCAATCCATTTGATATTTTGTTGAGTTTCAGGTCAGTAGCATACCAGTTGTAGTTACCATAGAGTTACCAAGCCATGCGACATGTCTTCAACAAATCTCAGCTGCACTTCTCTCATTCGAAACCATTTCATGATTTTATACCAAAGGATGTTGAGATATATATTGAAGCATCCTTTAAGGAGAATCTAATTCATATATTTGAAATGATCATGAAGGTTCTTTGAGGCTCGTCATTTCATCTAGTATTGGTGCTCTAGAAACACAGTGGTTTACAAGATGAGTCTTGGGAGAGGGAGGTCACCATATGTGATCAGGGGATATAATTTTTCTAAAATGAATCTTGAAAACCCTTTAAATGGGAATTTAGGGTTTAATTTAATTAATGGGGGATGATAGTAAGATGTCAAGATTTATTATGTGGTACATATCCCTTCGTTTTCATATTTAATGCTTAAATATGGCCTAATGTGAATTCTCTTTGAGGTCATAGAGGTATCAGCGGTGTCCAACATCTATTATGAGCCTGCAACCCTTGATTTATGCATTTTTTAATGCCGACGCATGGTTATCGAAAACATAGTGGGCGTAGAGCTCATGGTATGAACAAAACATTTAAGGATGGATAATGTGGTGATATAGGCTGCATTGTTAGTCCGAACAATGTGTAATGGGCGGCACAATAATGTGGCTAGGTTTGCAGTTTTTTTGAACAAGATAGAGGATTTTATCACAATTTCCACATGGTTTGTGAACCATATGGGTGCCCCTTTTCCTAGAGGAATTCATTCATCGTTGGAACATAGTTTTCCATAATGTGCCGCATAGTCGTAAAACCGATCTAAATTTTGGAAAATTTACGTATTTATTTAAATATATTTCTTTTTAAAACACAAAATCATTTTTCATTTAAATGGATAGAAAATGGGTATTCTGAGAGTCCTCTCCCTTGAAAAAATTGAATTTATGGATTATTATACTTTAGATCTCTTATTTTAGAACTATTTTTCTCATCTGATCTCAATTGATAAGATCTAAATTCCTTTTTATCCATTCTCGATTCTTATGGAAATTGGTTTCACTATTTAGGTTCTAGATGATTTTCTATAATATTTTATTATTCCCCTTTTCATCAAATTTTTCCCTATATGATTGTAATATGGACATAATATTGGAATACCACTCCACTAATGCACTATGGTATGAGATATCTACAAACATCCTTGACTTTTGGTGCTTTGTTAGGTTAATAACCATTTTGCCAACCCCTGGACATTCTGATAGATCCCCGATATCATATTTTTTAATTGATTTAGATGTAATAAGGTCCTTTTGGTATTCAATTAGGTTATTTTGAGGTGGATTGGTTATGTTTTCCAAAATCATGGCCACCCATGGAATGTTACATATGGATATTCCATTTTTATGACCTTTCAACCAGCCATGGTGTGAGACGAAGCGTTCCTTCTAGAAGGTATCTATTTAATAAGTAAATTGAAATGTATTAATACAATGGATGATGTATCTCTTATTTTATTAATTCTATTGATATTCCATGCTTAAATTGGTTTATTTTATTAAATTTAACATGTATAAATGAGTGGGTATACTCATTGAGTCATAACATGAATGTTTGAATGGTTGAATGTCATTTGTGAATTATAATCAGTGATTGGGTAATCTCATTGGTTTATTTGAGGTGGAATGTATGGTATAAGTCGGTATACTCATATGTTGACTGGAATTATATATGTTAATGTGAGTGGGTATACTCCCATGGTTAGATATGATAAACTTTATGAATGGTAAACATATGGTTAGATGCCTTGGAAATGTTCCATGGAATAGGAATGTGGTAGTGGATGCCTTGGGTGGTACATCTCTGTGGGTCTTAATTCTGTGGGATTCCATGGTATTTCTAGCACTTGGATCCAACATGCTTAGACTCATATTGGGAATGTGTAGTAGAAAATACTCCTAGGACTCCAACTTATGCCTAAGTTTCCACTGACATACTCTTAGGAATCGATGATGATTCCTTTGTTCACGTCACCATGAATACACCCCTTCATGGTCTAAAATATTTATATGTGGAATGATGGTATAAATTTGACACACTCAACTACATGTATTGGACATTAATATTTTACTCTATTAAAATATGACTATGTCATGGTGGTACGACATGAAGGGATGTACAAAAATGTTTTTTTGTTTAAGTACGAAATTATATAGATGACTTATATTACTACATGACCATATTTAACAGGGAGTCATGATAGGAAATATAGTAACACTTAACTGGTAGTGTAGTTTCCATGGTCCATTTTCATTTCATTACCGCTTACCTGTATTAGTATTTAACTTCTTATCTTGTTATATTACACAACATTTAATTGTATATATCTTGGGTGGTGGCCTACTTGGATGTTATCTGAAATCCTATATGGGCCTCTCTTGGGGACCCAAACAGGTTGTATTGTTGCAGGTGTTGATAATGCAATGTTCCCTAACATATGATATTGATTGTTTCTTGGGAGCATGGGATCATGGGACCAAGATGTGGCATCTGATGTGACTAGAACACTTTTTGGTATTTTTTATCTTTTGAATGCTTCTATTGTATTGTACATCCATGTACCTATTTAACATATTTTCTAGATACATTTATCTTCTGCATCATTTTAAATTAGATAGTTCTAGTTTTTCTATATATCCATGCCTTGTTTACCTATTAGTTGTCTTCTTGTTTATCTACCTCGTGTACCAACATGTTATTAATTTTCTGACATGATATACTATTGTGATGATGGAATAACCTATCCATAGACACACTTAAATCCTTATTGCCAGTCAGAAACCTCTACCATTTGAGTAGATTCACTTGAGGCCTTTTGAACCACCGAGATTCAACATCTCTTGAGTGGAAACCAGGTTCGAGATGTTACAATGTGTTATCAAGGCTTTTTTTTACTATTTGGCGACAATACATAGGGATATAAAGGAAATAGAGTTTGTTAATAAGATATTCCCAATAATAGATACCCCACGTACAATGAATATCCAAATTTACTTGAACGAAATTGTTATTTTCTGGATTTTAACAATTAAAAATGATTTCATTCCACCATTGGGTGATGCACTTGATTTATGTTGTTACTATTGATATAATTTTGGGTTCTACATCTATTGAATCCTGATGAGAGGATGTTATGTCATATCAGGAATCATATATGTACATGTTAGAAACACTTCTTAAAAACTGGGATTATCTACTGATAGGGCTTTAACAACTCAAGCTAAAAACGTTGGTAAAGACCCTAATTTTCTGCTCATTCACACGAACTATTAAATGGAGTCTTCAATAGTTCTTTTTTAACTCTATTAAATGGGGGCCCATATTAGCAATTTTAAAAAAGCTCTACTAAATGGGTGGATTTTTATCAACATTTTTTAGATGTGTTGAAAATGACCTCCCTTTATAATTTATTTTTTTAATACTGTAGATAAATGATATATTTGAAAAATATATAATTCATTAATAAATATTAATAAATATATTCATTTATTTTGATATAAATATAATATATATTTTTTAAATATGATTTACATATGTTAAATAACCATATTCACCTAATATATATGATATTTAATGAAAATGGATTATAAAATAAAAAAAATTGTTAATATTTATCTAATTATTACCGAGTAATAGTCATTTAATATAAATATGAAGATGAAACAAATAAAATAATAATAAACGATCTAAAATATGTTTAAATCATAACTTGGAAATCAAAAAGACATAACTTTTTATCTGACTATCCACTTTAGCTCTACCACATTTCAAATCGAAACCTGCAATAAGATCCACAACCTATTGACTCGAGAAACCTCATCATTATTTTTAGAGGCTAAAATAGTCCCTGAAGGCCTCTAATGTTGTGTTTTTAGTTGGGATGCCTGATTTTTTAAGATTTAATGGAATTCAACCTTATTTAAGGGGGTATTGTTGATTTTTTTGTTATGGCTGAATTTATTCCTTAGGCTTACATTCATATTGATATTATGGTATAGAAATTTTATTGTTTATCATAGTTTATATTTATTTATAATTAATGAAATGATTTTTATTATATAAAATTATAATAAATCACCTGTATAAATAACTATATCAATATATTTTCATAAAAATGTGTTTTATATATATATATATAATAAATATTTATTATTAATTTTATTTAATTAAAAATTTAACCATTTTATTTTCATTAAAAAAATGCATTCATGTGTATATATATACCTATAAAATTAATTTTTATATATAGACATGTGTCTATAAATAATAAGAAAATATATATGTGTGTATGTATAATCTAATATATAGAAATATATTACAAAAAATGTGTTGAAATCAATATGTAACCATTTTTACATTGTAAAAAAGTATTTATATTGTTTATATCTAGATATATGTCTGTATTAACAAAAGGATATATTTTTATGTTATATTTTAGATTATGTAAATGAATATAATATAAAATATATTTATATATTTATAGTTATATATATCACAGACACATATATTTTATAAATGTATTGAAAAAATATTATATAAATTTATGAATAAAAAATATATATGTAAATATATATATATATATAAACATAAAAATAATTAAATGGATAATAATAAAACATGGTTTCATAGTAAAACCAATCCATATTTAAAGGATAAGAAAATGGTAGGGATCCAGGGTGTGTACATGAGGCTAGAATTTCATAAATCACTCATAAAAGGTTTGGTGGGCTAAAAAACAATGATACTGGGGGAGATCACTATTAATGGTGTCATGGAAGCAGTGATAAAATTTTCAGGCTCATGGATGTCTGAATAAACAAAATTTTACCCTCTTTAAAAGTGCTACCATTATCAACACAAAAAAGGTGTTAAAATACCCATTTAAGAGTTCTAAAAAAAGCGTTGTCAAAAGGGTCCTATAAGAGTGTTAAAAAAGCACGGTTAAAGGGCACATTTGACATCTCATATTTATGAATTGTTAAAGGGGGAATTTACAATTTTTTTAACACTGATAAATTATTAAGGATTTTAACCGTGCTCCGGTAGTTATCACTTTTTTAGCACTGATAAAAGACAATTTATTGCACTGTTCAAGGCATCTTTTATAGTAGTGAAATCACATGCCATGCATTATCCCGTAAATATAGGTTGAATTAATTATTTCATGGTATTTTGATAGGTTTTGTGATATATATATCTACTATTTTGATATATTTTTGTTTAGTGTATATAGAAGGGATATGATCTTTTAGTTCTTATATTATATGGGACTTTATGGACTTGGAAGTGACACACATTTTAAAATTCAATTGTTAATGTGAATTTATATGTATGGATATAATGGGAACTTAATTTTGTGTTCATTTGGTGTTATGGGCCCTCATAGATTTGTAATTGGTGAACCATTCATTGAATCTTTTAAATAATTGAGTTATGGAAATCGAATATGAAATGGATGCGAATTAAAAGGAAATTGAAATTGAAAATTTGAAATAATAAATAGATACATGACCTAATACTATATTTTTAGTGGGTAATTTCATAGTTTCATATAGTTTAATGACAATGTTTTATATAATTCTTCATTTAGGAGTAGGCTGGGGGGGTATGACTTGGTTTTATGTGGATTTTGACCTATCATGTAGTTTTGAGCAGTGATTTTTGATCTTTCTCTTTTTTGAGGAGTGTGTTTGGAATTGTAATGGCATTGTAAAATGAAGAAATCAATTCATATTCAAGAAGGGAGGTGACACCCACACTCAGTAGTTGGTGGTCCAGGGGAAACCATACGATCATCTTTTAGTACCACTTGTAGAACTAGCTGTTGTTTTGAACACAACTACTAATGCATAGTTATGCGAGGGATTCTTTCGCTACATGTAGACTACTCATGGAGCACCCAAACCTAACTTGTTTATGGATGATCTGACATTGGTGTTCCCTTTGTATCGTCATCCCATGTTTTCAAGGTATGTATTTCTATTGGAAGTTGAGTTGTGTATTCAGACTACTCTAGTAATTTTCGAGCATCTTGAGATGCCTCTTGAGATGAGGTCCATTCTCGACGCCTATATGCTACGTGGATAAGAAAATAATTTTTTGGGTGTTTGGAAATAGGATAATAGGATACATGATATGGGTTATATTTGATTTCCAAACGCACTTCTATGATTATTACTACCCTGTGAATTGAGGGGCAGGGCGAGCTAGTGAATTTATGGGTTTGCAGACAGGTGAAATGACCATTATGAATTACTACAATGTATTAGAGAGTTGAAATGTTTTGAGATTATGTACCATAATGATGATCTATCTAGAGTGAAATGCTTCGATGATGGTCTCTAACATGTTATTAGATCTCAGGTCAACGTGTTCAGGTTGACCTCTGACAAAAAAAACTTTTAATTTGGAACAGATTGTAGATTATAACATGAGTGAAGCTGGTGGCATCGAGAAACATCGTTCTATTTATCGACATAGTGGTTCAATGTCCATAAGTAGGAAGCATTGATTTTGAGGATTCCTATGAGATTATTTCTAATCTAGCTAAGAGTATTTTTGGCTCATTATTTTTTCCCCAGTGTGGTTGGTTAGTCCACATGATGAATTAGTTTAACTATGAACCAATTGAGTACCGAGTTTGTGGAAGGATGGTTTATGTGCAATGTTTCTGTAGGACCTTCCATCTAGCTATTAGTGGTTGGGGTTATCTCTAAATCTTGGTTTACAAGAAGTTTCTTCAGCTTCGTGATAAATAGGGAGCTGGAGTACTATTGTTTGGCAAGATGTGGATGTGGTGGTCGTGGATAAGGTAGACAGGTTCTAGCAACAATAAAACATCATAATGGGCCTACTCTAGGTAGTCAGGTAGTATCACATTGACATGGTACATGAAATAAAAAATTTTACAACCTAACCCTGTTGTGCAGGGTGTCAGACCGTCTATGGTGAGATGTGAAATCATAGTAACCTCTATTACTGCAACTCCCCTTTTTGATACTGGGGAAACACACTTTTCATATCTGTACCTATATTGAAAATCCTTGGGATCATTGTTTTGTCTTCTTTGCACGTTATGATGCTAGACATACCATTGATAATTTGACTAGAATAAGTGCACCAGTGCAGGGAGTTTCCCCTTATGATAGGTAGTTTTCACTTCATTTAGGATGATTATGTCTTCGAGATGGAAGGGTTTGACATCAAATTCTTGTTGGAATTTATAGAAGATTATCAAGCTTATGTTGAATTCTATCACCAAAGGGTGACCTTTACATCACTTGAGAGTGCATTGTATACTCAGTAATGTGAATGTGATTTCAGGGTGAGTCGAGCTAGGATATAACATTTTTGGTTGGGTTGAATGTCTTACGAGATCACTAGTTTTCATCTAGAATATTTGGGTGTGAATCAGGTATAATTTCCTCCAATAGTTGTTCATTTCTGGGATGTCTGTATAGATGGGTTTTCTAGTTTCCCTCCTAATAGAGGTGGAGTTCTTCATTGATCTAGTTCTATGAGCTACACCAATATCCATTCCTCCTTACAAGATGGATTCGATGATTTTATAGGAGCTCTAGTGGTAGCTAAGTGATTTTGATACAAATGATTTTATTCGACCCTGTACTTATCTGTGTGGTTCTATGGTCATTTTTTTGAAAAAGGTGGAACAAAATATAAAACTATTTGTGGATTATCAAATACTAAACCAGTTGAAAATAAAAAATTGATATCCCTTTACATGGTTGGATGAACTATTCGATCAGATTCAAAGATATTGAGTGATCTAAAAAATAAACATGATGTCTGGATATCTCTAGGTACATGTTCGACAAGTAGACATAAATCATACATCATTTTTAGTAGGTATGGTCTTCACGAGTACCTTTATATGTTTTTTGGTCTCATGAATATGCCAATGGTATTCATGGCGGTGATGATCCATGTGATCCTTCCCAATGTGGACTCTATTGTGGTGGTTTTAATGGATGTTATCTTGGTTTATTTTAACAATATGCATGACCTTGTCAACCATCTCGGGATCATTTTCAATACACTAGGAGAGCATATGTCCTATTCTAATCTCACAAAGTTACACTTTTGGATGGATCATATTCACTTCCTGGGTAACATCATCTTAGATACAAGTGTATCAATGGACCTATAAAAGGTAATATATGTAGTTCCTTGGGAAGAGAACATGAATTATTTTGACATATGGATTGTCATTGGCCTAGATGGTTACCAAATTTGTTTCATTTAAGATTTCTCACAAATATCATCACCATTGATAGTCTTGACTAATAAGGGTGTGAAGTTTTTTTGGTTGAATTCTTGTGAGGAAACCTATCCAAAGCCAAAAGGTAGGTGAACGTCAACACCAGTCTGGATACTGCTAGAATAGGCAATGAGATATAGTATTTAGGATGATTCATAATGTATCGTGATAGGATCAGTGATGTTTCATGGGAAGATAGTAGTGGCATATGGGGTTTGACAGCTGATAATACACAAAATGAATCACCCGATGCATGATATCGAGCATGTTATAGTTTTTCATGCATTTCAATTTTGGAGACACTTTTCACTGGGATAGTGGTTTTGGGGTACAAAGAACACAAAATCCTCAAGTATATTTCTACACAGCATGATCTGAATCTGAGGTATTGAATGTTGTTGGAGTGCCAATAGTTTTTTTTTTATTTACTACGTCCCCGGTAGCGGCAATTCCAGTGTATGATGGAATGAGCATGAAGAATCAGATATTAGTAGTGGAATAGGCCAATAATGAGTGAAATGTTGGTAATTTTTCTATAATAATCACTTAGATGTTCACGATATTCAGGGAAAGACATTTCTATCATTCTTAGGTATGACCTATACCCTTATGGATAATTTCACTAACAGGATCTGGTCGCCACCATTACTGACACCAAACCCAGCCTGTTCCAAGGCCGGATGGGTGTTACCTATCCTCACAGGCTGACACAAGTGCCCATGTGTCAATGAAATCTAGTTTTGGAAGGATTTACCCTAGTATGAAAGCATAAAACAAAAAAAATCAATCAATAATAAGAATCTGAAATTTTCATGCTAAACAATTCCTAACAAAAACAGATCTGAATACATTTGTTTAAAGAAACTACAAGTGGTCCAAACACAAATAAAATACAACAAAAAGACATCCCCAAGGACACCACATGAAAATGTGGTCGTCACTCGCAAGCCGTCTCCACAACTCTGCCCCAGCGATGGGGACTAACACCCTGAACCGCCATCAACCTTGGACTTTCCTTCACCTAAGTCAAACATAACCAAGTATACTTCCACCCAAGGGGTGTAATTAGGGTGTGATCCTAATCCCAATAGGATACCACCCAATTATTCCAAATAGTATGCAATACAATGTGAAAAATCAAGCAGTTTTAGTATGCAAAGAAGGACAGTGATAAAATCCAAGAAATGCAACTTTCAATTGAAAACAGTTTTCACGCAATAATATTCAGAATGTTCTCACATTTAAATAGAAATGTTAGCTACTATATATTACTATAAAAACCCAAATACAATGGAAATATCACAAATAAAATGAGAAACAAAATCAAGAACACCCCTAGGCACTAGATAGTCTGAGGCCCCATGTACCTCAAACCTCGGTGTAAAGTAACCATAGTAAAATATGTTTTCATGCACGAGGCACTAGTAGGGAACATACCCATTACCTAGTGGTCCAAAATAATCATCCACATAGTTTATTTAGAGTTTTTGTTATCCAAATTCATGGTGAAACATGGACAAAACCCACCCAGTCCACTAGTCGTACTAGTACACATCTGCCCCACCTAGGTACCCGAGCATCCCCCTTTGTGCTCAAACAAATTCAGCATGAAAAATGGATCCATTTTCTTATAAAAACAGCAATATGGGTCACTTAAAACAAAACAGTATCTATACACACTTTACACCATTTAATACACACAAGAATACACTTTGATTTTCCATAAAACAATTTCTCAGAAACCTGCATTGTTTTGCACCCAACACTCCATGAAAACCTAACATTTCACAATATATGCACACTAATATGTTACAAAAACATAAAAGTCAGCCTTATACATTTCAATTAAACCAAAAAATCAATTTTATGGTAGCCCCATATGAACCAAGAAATGTAATCTTTGTAAATCATCCAATTTTTAACAAACATGACACCTAAAGTTCACAAGATCCACAACACCATTAAAACCAACTTTCGAAGAAAAAAATAAAATGGATAAACATTGAAACACTATATTCAGCCCTATTACATCCCAATAAAATAAAATAAGTAGTGACAGGGCATCCCCAAAATAACCAACGAAAGACTTCCATGAAAAACCCCCAATTTCTCCTAAAATTGACAGTAAAAATTCATTTCCATTACAAAAACCACTATAACTATTTTTTGCAGCAACCATAAAAATAAATGTACATAAAACTTTATTAAAAAAATTAAGTCAATTCAAACATATTTCATACTTATGTAATCACATACCAAATCAGTTAAAACCGTGAATTTGTTTTGCGAAAATTAAATCGCACAACCGCCACACCAAGAGGGACCTAGATCATTCCTAAAACCAAAAGAATTGGAAAATAAAACCCTAGGATAATCCGTAGGTTCGAAACCCTACCATTGATCATTTGGGACTTCAAGGAAGTGGGAATTAACCATAATAAAAACAAATCAACACCTAAGAAATTTGAAAGAGTAATGAAATGGACTCACTTACATGAAGTTTCCTGAATAAATCAATCCAAACCAATAGTAGATGAAATTTAAAACAGCCAAAATTCAGGTGTTATTCAAAAAATATTTAGGAGGTCATTTAGGAACTGTAATGGAGCAAAAATAGTAATAATTGATAGAGTTAAGAAGGGTTGAAGTTACCTCTTCAATTCTGGCCTATTTGAGACAACCTATGAAGTTATGCCCCAATTGTCGATTTCAAATAGATCAAAGGAGGGGTGGAAAGGAAATGGAAGCACACGTGGGATTCTTGGGGTCGAGATGGGGGTGGAATTACAGAAATATTAATTATAATTAAGAATATATTAAAATAATAAAGAAACAATTTAAAACTGGAAAATGTGTTTTTGGGTTGTCCGAATTCTTAGATAAAAACCCAAATACCCCATCATTATGGATTCTTAAGGGGTCCAAATTCGATTTTTGGTGTTAAAAGGTCATTGGAGGATATTTTTAAGTGGAATGGGTGAAAAATATTTAAAAATAAAATAGTTATAAAACAATCAAAATCGGTTTTTAAATATGGAAATGGGCTCCGGATTTGGCCGAAATCATGAAAACGCATCCTTTCCTCCAGGTATCAATGGGAAACCACTAAAACAAAGAATTAATGTAAATTAAATGAAATTTACCTTTAAAATATGAAATGTATGTGAAAATTCTTCCCACCTTGAAAACTTTCTATCCTGGAATGAAAACCTGAAGCTTTATTAGAAAACAGGAACAGATACTCATTCTCAACCAATGACTTCCGCTCCCATGTCTCATGTGTATCATTAACATGCTTCCAAGAGACCCGAAACAATGGAATAGACATCCCTCAAATAACATTCTCTTGGGAGTATAGTATTTTCACAGGTCACTCAAAAACTAACCTGCCAGGCTGAATCTCCAGTTCCTCCCAACTCAACACAATGGACGGATCAGGGTTGTATTTATTCAACTAGACGTCATGGAAGACGTCATGGATGGATGTAAACTGAGAAAGTAAGGCCAACATGTATTCCACCTTTCTAATACGTTCGGTGATCTAAAATGGGTCAATATACCGTGGAATCATCTTCCCTTGATTCCCCAATTGACGATGGCCCAGACAAGGGGCCAATTCCAAGAATACCCTATCACCCAGAGAAAACTCTATGTCTTGACACCTCCGGTAATAATATGATTTATAACGACTCTAATATGTCAATAAACGTTGCCGAATTAATTATACCTTCTCAGATGTCTCCTTCACCATACTCGACCCCAGTAGTGAGGTCTCACCTATCTCAACCCAACATAGAGGGGGCCGACAAAGCCAACCATAGAGCACCTCAAAAGGAGCAATTCGAATCAAGGATTGGTAACTGTTATTATAAGCAAACTCAACCTATCCCAAATGGGTATCCCAGGAACTGCCAACGTCTAAGACACATGCACAGAGCATGTCCTCCACAATCTGATTCACCTTCTCTGTCTGACCATCCGTGTGAGGATGATATGTTGTGCTCATATTTATATGGGACCCCAAGGCCTCCTGAAGGCCATCCCAAAATCAAAAAGTAAATTGGGGGTCTCTATCGGAGACAAATGCTCATGGTATTCCATAGAGTCTCACCACTTCTTGAAGATACAAATGGCCCAAATCATCCACTTTAGTTTTATCTTTTATCATAATGATATGGGATGATTTGGTCAAATGAAAAATCAACACCCAAATGGAATTATTAACCCGAGGTGTGTGAGGTAAGCCATCAATGAAGTCCATGACGACCTCTTCCCACATTCAGGTAGGAATGGGTAGTGGTTGGAGTAAACCAGAGAGCCTTTAGTGCTTTACTTTCACCAGCTGGAATGTGTAGCTTCTATACACAATGATTTCTATGTATCGTCTCACACCAGGCCACCAAATCTGATGACGGACATCATAATACATCTTAGTGGAACCCAGAAAGACAACCCTATGATACTAGTTGATTTCCTACATCACCACCTTCCGTAGAGATAATGACACTACTGAACGACCCTTGAAGCAAAAGATTCCCTCGGGAGATGACGACCAATCAGAGGATGTCTTCCCACCAGGAATAAACTCCATTGACCACTGAAAAAGCTCATCACTGGGCTATTCCCGCTGAATCAACTCCAACTGAGAAGGAGTCAACTAGATACTAGCCATGAATGCCCCTCCACTTTGTTACCTAGTCTGCACATGTATCCGAGAAAAGAGCCCCATCAAACTCCACTCATAACTTGACTTCCTTAAAGCCTACACTGGAACTCTTCTTCTCAAAGCATTGGCCACCACATTATCATTTCCTTGGGTATAGAAAATGTCAAAGTCAAACCCCTACAATTACTCTATCATACTACGTTGCCTCAAGGTGAGTCCCCTCTGCAAGAAGATATAGGCCATGATTTTGTGATCAGAGTAGACCACAAACTTCTCTCCAAAGAGGTAGTGACACCAAGTCTTCAAGGCATGCATCACTGCTGCCAACTCCAAGACATGGGTTGGGTAGTTCTTTTCGTGTGGTCGGAGTTACTGAGATCCATATTCCACCACGTGATCATCTTGTATAATCATGCACTAATGACCCATACCTGAAGCAACACCATAGACCACATATCCCTTTCAAGCCTCTGGAAAAATTAATATGGGGGTAGTAGTCAACTGCCTCTCTAGCTACTCGAATGATTCCTGATATTATGGACCCCATACAAACTTCACCCCTTTCCGAGTGAGAGATGTCATCGGTGATGAAATCCGAGTGAAATACCAAACGAATCGCCTGTAATAACCAGCTAGGCTAAGGAAACTCTCGATCTCGAACACATTGTTTGGATGTTCCAATGACATAACCGCACTAATCTTCTTGAGGTCCACTGAAACCCCATAATTAGAGATCACATGCCTATGAAATTTCACATCTCGGATCCATAATGTCCACTTTGACAACTTTTCATAGAGGCAGTGACCCCATAAAGTGCCCAAAATTATCCTCAAGTGATGTTCGGGTTCCTCCTCGGAGCCATAGTATACAGGAATGTCATCCAAGAACACCACAAAAAGGAATAGAGGTACTGATGAAACACCCTAGTCATAAGTGACATAATGACCGCTGGAACATTGGTCAATCCGAAGGGCCTGACCAAATACCCAAAGTGGCCATACCTGCTTCGTAAGGATGTATTTGGGATATCTGACTCCTTCAACCTGAGTTAATGATACCCTGAACATAGTTTTATCATTGAGAACCACTTCTCCAACATCAACTAATCAAACAAATCATCTATTCTGGGCAATAGTTTTTTGTTTTTAATTGTTTCCTTATTCAACTTCTGGTAGTCAATACACAACTGGAGGTATCAATCATCCTTTTTAATAAACAACACAGGAGATCCCCAAGGAGAGAATATCTGGTGAATGAATCCTTTGGATTATATGTCATCCAGTTGTATAATTAATTCCCTCAACTCAGAGGGGTCCATGTGATAAGAGGGAAGAGATATCGGCTGTGTTCCCGGCGCCAGATCAGTCAAAAACTCTACATCCAGCTCCGAGGGAAAACCTGAAAAATCATCTGGGAATACCTCCAGAAACTCAGTAACTACATGAGGTAGTAAAACTTTAGGGAAAACAACATCCTCTAGAATGATAAAAGATAACTAGATTATAACACTTCCCAACTCTGGGAGTGGAGGCCCTGTGCGACCTGAATGATGATACCATTCTCCACGAAAAACTTAACGACTCCCATCAGGTGCCGTGAAACTCGCACGCCGTTTGTATCAATCGATGTGCGCATCGAAGTGTAAATGAAAATAAATTCTGAGTATTATGTCAAAAAAATTAAATATCTAGAACCAGGAGGTGCCACTCCATCTCAACCCCTGACACGGAAAGCGCACATGAGGGGAACCTGAGGCCCTGCTCCTTCTTCTTTCCCAGTGGTGTCACCAACTCCATCGCAAAAGACATCTACTCGGTAGGGAAATTCATCATGTCCCAAAAATGGGTAGAAATAATGAAACAAATTCCCCATTATAAAAATGAGTAGTATCTGTAGATTATGCGATCAGAACGGTGCTTCAATCTGTCGATGACCCGGCCTCTGATCCTGGTGGTGCCTGATCCACTACATGGAGATGTCCACTATCTGCCGAAGGATGAACTCTAGTATGTGGTTGCTCCCTAAACTGGATCTACCCAGAAAATGATCCATCCCTACCACCAAGACCACCAAATCATGATCCCCCAGTCCTCGACGGCTCGGAATGTGCTAGCACTCCTCTTGAAGCCACTGACCCTACCCCCCATGGGAGTAGACGTGCCACACCGCAGAAGCGCTGCAAATGCCCCACACATCCACACACATAACAAGGATTCAGAGGTAGTGGAAATTCTGGTGGGATATTCCCAGGATTCCTACATTGGTGGCACATGATGGATCTCGCATCGGAAGCCGGAGAAGAAAACTGCCTAGAAGAGTGGCCTGAACTGCCACCTCCTCTCTTCACATGATACTCCCTCTTCCTTTTCTTCACTGAGGAGCTGCCACTTCCCACTACTGATACTGAACCAGAGAAACCATCCCTTCCATTCCTATCAATCTACACCATGAACGCTCGATCAACGACCTCATCATAGATCCTCACCTTAAATATGAACACCTAGGAGTATATCTCTAGTAGCAAGCCTTTCCCAATCCTTTGGGCCTACGCCTTCTCATTGGAGATGATTTCGTGAGCATACTGAACCAACTCAGTGAAACGATCGGCATTCTCCATCATAGATAGATTCCCCTGAATAAGGTCCATGAACTCTATAAACCTACCTTAATCCAACACCTCAGGGCAATATTGTTCATTGAAGACAACCTTGAAGTCTCCCCAGTGCATCTGCTCATTCTTCCAAGTCTGAATCACTGACTCCCACCACTTACGACTGGGACCCTCTAATAGAATGGTGGAACACTTCAACATAAGCTCCTCAGGTGTTTCCGAGAAGTCAAACATATGCTCAATCTTCTCGATACATTCCTCTACATCCCGGGGTTCTGATCTGCCTCAGAATGTTGAAGGCTTGTTTTTCAGAAACTCCTGAGCATTATCTTTTCTAGGACATGTCTCTTCTTCCCTAATGGGAATAGGATCAGAATATGGTACCTATCCCAAAGATTGGATAGGCCGAACCACAGCCACCACGAGCCTCTAATCAATCAGTGTGGGATAACTCTCTCCAGCATCCTCCTGTGGGCACGTGGGAGCTTTCCGGGGAGACATGTCACTACAAAATGAAATAGTCACAAAGCAATATTCAATACCACAATTCTGTAAATTTTAATGAAATAAATAAAATATAAATAAACTAAACACATTTCAATAATAAAAGAAACAACTACTCTACATCCGCCTAATGTCCACATGTGGTCTACAACCCACAAGTCTCACCTGGAAGTGAAGTCAATCCGTAAATTCCAACATCCCCGGGTGACTCAAGGATTTCCATGAAAGGTTCAGGCAAGGAACCCTGCTCAAAACCAAAACCCTGAGCCCCAACAGTTTTATCTCCTATTTATCTCAACTCATACCAAAATTGCAATATAACCCAAAAACATTAACCGCCTCTGATACCATTTTATCACGAACTAGATATGGTCACCACAATTACCGGCACCAAACCCGGCTCGTGAAAAGGCACGAAGGGATATCCCTATCCCCACGGTCTGGCACAAGTTCCCAAGTATCAAAAAAATCTGATTTTCAAATGATTTACCCGAGTATTAATTCATAAAACATAAAAAAAAGCAATCAATAATAAGAATCTGAAATTTTATTGCAAAATAATTCATAATAAAACCAGATCATAATACATTTGAATAAAGACTATAAAAGTTGTCCAAATTCAAATAATTACAACATCAAGACATCCCCAAGGACTCCACATGACAATGGGGTCATCACCCGTAAGCCGTCTCCACAACTCCGCCCCAACAATGGGGACTAACACCCTGAACCGCCATCACCCTCATCCTTTCCATTAACTGGGTCAAACATAACCTAGTCCACTTACAACCATGGTGTGTAAGTAGGGTGGTAGCCTAACCCCAATAGGATACCACCCAATTATTCAAAATTGGATTCAACAAAATGTGAAAAATCAATCAGTATTAGTACGCAAAGAAATATAGTGATAAAATCCGTGAAATGCAACTTTCAATTGAAAATAGTTTTCAATCTAAAATATTCAGATTGTTCACACATATAAATAGAAAAGTTAGCTAATTTAAATTAATTCCAAAAACATCCAAATTCAATGTAAAATATCACAAACACAATTAGAAACAAAATCATGAACACCCCAAGGCATTAGATAGTCTCGGGCACCTTGTACCTCATATCTCGGTGTAAAGTAACAATAGTAAAATATGTTCTCATGCACAATCCACTAGTAGGGAACATACCAATGAAATAGTGGTCCCCAATAATCACCCAAATAGTTTTGTTAGAGTTGTCATTATCCAAATTCTAGGTGAATCAAGGACAAAACTCATAGGGTCCACTAGCCGTACTAGTACACATCTGCCCCACCTAGGTCCCCGGGCTTCCACATTTGTGCTAAAACAAATTAAGCATGCCATATGCATCCATTTTCATCTAAAAACAACAATAATGGATAATTAAAACAATACAGTAGCTATAAACACATTATACCTTTTAAAACAAACAACAAAACACTTTAATTTTCCATTAAACAATTTCTCAAAAAGCCACATTGTTTTACACCCATAACTCCCGGAAAACCCCTCTTTGCACACTATATTCACACCTATAAGTTACCAAAACAGAATATTCAGCCTTATAGATTTAAATTAAACCAAAAATTCATTTTTAGGGAATCCCCATGTGAACCATGAAATTTAATCTTTGTAAAACATCCATTTTTAAACAAACATGACACCTAAAGTTCACAAGTTCCACAACACCATTAATAACAAATTTCGCAGAAAAAAAGGGATAAACATTCAAAACAGTTCTTTAATCCCTATTAAATCCAAATAAAATAAAATAAGTAGTGATAGGGTATCCCCAAAAAACCAACAAGATACATCCCTGAAATACCCTGAATTTCACCTAATATTGACATTAAAAATTTATTTGCATTAACAAAACCAGTAAAACTATTTTTTGCAGAATCCATAAAATAAAATGAACATGAAAATGTGATAAAAACAGAAATTAAATTCAAATATATTTCATACATATGGAATCACCTAAAAAATTAGTTAAAACATAGAATCTATTATGCGAAAATGAAATCACACCACTGCCGCACAAAGAGGGATCTAGATCAAACCTAAAACCACAAGAATTGGAAACGAAAACCCAAGGGTAAAACATAGGTTCGAAACCCTACCCCTGGTCATTTGGTACTTCAAGGATTAGGGAATAAACCCTAATAAAAAAATTAAATCCTATGCAATTCGAAAGAGGAATGAAATGGACTCACTTACTTGAAATATCCTGAAGTAATCACTCAAAACAATAGTAGATGAAATTGAAAATAGCCAAAATTGAGGGGTTGTTAGAAAATGATTTATTAGGTCATTTGGGAACTATAATGGTGGGAATAGAGTAATAATTGAGAGAGTTAAAAAGGGAGGAAGTCACCTCTCCAATCCTGGACGATTTGAGACACCCTATGTAGTTATGCCCTAATTCGTGATTCCAATGTTCTCCAAGGAGGGGGGAAGGAAATGGGAGCGCACCGAAGCTTCATGGGGTAGAGAGGGATGTAGAATCAATGAAAAATTCATTATAATGAATATGATATTAAAAAATTAAAGAAACAATTTAAAATTGGAAAATGGGATTTCGGGTTGGCCCAATTCTTATATAAAAACCCAAATACCCCATTGTTATGGATTCCTAAGGGCTCCAAATTGGATTTTTGGTGTAAAATGGTTAGTGGAGGATATTTTTTATGTTTAATGGGAGAAATATATTTAAAAATTAAATAGTTATAAATAATCAAAATTGGTTTTTAAATCTGGAAATGGGCTCTCGATTTGGCCCAAATCATGAAAACTCACCCTTTCCTCCAGAAATGAATGGGAAACCCCTAAAACAATGAATTAATGGAAATTAAATGATATTTACCTTTAAAAAAAGTTATTTATGTGATAGATTGATTTATTATGAGACATAAATCAGTTTTAGAGGGCCTAATCCTATGGGAGAGTGTGGTAGGTGAGGAACCACCTCTTGGTAGGACCATTGGAAAGGATGAGAACCTACAAATCAAGGGTATAGTTTGAGATATAGTGGATATATGTGAGGGTATGATGTAGATATTCTATGCTTCATCATGGGATGTGAACCCAAGAGTCCACAATATGTACTGTGACTTACATTGTCAGTACTATTGGTTGGGTATGTAAACAAAAGTGTCTCAATTTGTTACAAGTTGTTCCACCATTTTTTAAGTTAATGTAGAACGCCAGCGACCAACTATGATTTTTGAATGTTTAACTATTCCTATGTGGAAATGGGATGATTTAGTGATTTATTTCATTACCTATTTACTATGGCCTCCTGAAGGTAAAAAGGTAGTGTGGGTTGTTTTGATAGACTCTAGAAGCATTCTAATTTTTTACTTATAATAGAGACCTTCATCATTGATGATATTGTAATGTTGTACATATTTGATATAGTAAGAGTTAATTGGATTTCATGAACTATAATTTTAGATACGGATTCATGCTTTACATTTTTTCTAGTATATTTTTCATCGGTAGTTGGCTACACAGGTGCTTCTGAGCCCAACAAACCACCCTCACACTGATGGCTAGTGAAAGAGAATAATATAGGTGCTTGAGGACATGCTGATATCCTACATTTTGGATTTTTGGATCTCTTGGGAGTATCATATTCCCATGTGTGAGTCCACCTACAACTATAGTTATTATAAAACTATACAAATGATACCTTATGAGGCATTATACAGTAGGACATGCAGATCATCCCTGTACGAGATAGTGATTTGTGAGATAGATTTATTGTAACCTTGTCTCATGCAAGAGACTTATTAATAGTTCCAGTTTTTCAGAAGTGGATGAATACTGCACAATATATATATAAATGTTATGTCAATTTCCTCAGATGGACTCTATAATTCAAGGTTGGTGATCAGGTTTTCTTTATTGTCTCGCCATGGTTGGGACATAGGAGAACTGGGAGATAGGGAAATCATTCATCATGATATGTCATGCCATTTGGAATTCTAGAGAGATTCAGGTTAATATACTACAAATTTATATCTCCTTAGAGGTACTTATCCATGCACAACATCTTTGAGGTATCTCATATTTTCATCATGTCTCGTGATTTTTAGTACGATTAGGATGAGATACAGGTTGATTCATCATTTTAGGAGAATATTATTTATGTATTGGACATGAGTATTAAGGTTCTCTATGGTCGTTCAGTTCCTCTTGTATGGGTGCTCTAGTAGCATGATTATTTATAGGAAGAGACTTGGGAGAGGGTGTCTGACATACATGCTTAGTGGCCAAAATAGTTCTCAAACATATATCAACCACTCTAGAGAGGGAAATTCAGGGATGAATTTCTTTAATGGTGGAATATTTTAAGAATATGGGTTTTTTGATGAGATATGAATCACATCGTTTTGAGTTTAAATTCATATTTATGATCCAATTTTAATTCCCTTTGAGGCCATGGATTATTCAGGTGTGTTTGTGGTTTGTTATAACTCGGAACCCATTTTTTGGGCATTTAAGGCCTAGATCATGGTTAGTGAAAACCATTTGGGGTTCGCCCCACATTTTGACCAATATGTGTGAGGTAGGAAAGTGGGGTGATATTGGAATCATTGTTAGGGAAAATCATGTCGAATGAGATGCATGGCCATGTAGTATATGTCTACATTTTTTTGTTACATGAAAGATGGTTTTCTATTGGTTTTCACATTGTTTGTAAAATGTGTGGGTTCCCCATGTCCTATAAGAATCCATGCATGGTTTACACATGGTTTTCAAAACCATGTGCCTAAACCGTGCATCCCCTGTAATTTTGAGAAAAATAATTTATTAATTTAAATCCATTTCTTTTTAAAACCCAAAATTCCATTTCATTTTAAGGGATAGTAATGCGGTCCCCTAATATCCTCTCCCAATACTAATATTTGATTTGAGTATTCTTCTCCATATTATCTCAAATTCATGTGTAGTTTGTCTAATCATATTCTCATCCTTAATGTCTACCATCCCATTTAGTTTTTACCGATTATTCTGTATATCGATATTATTTATTCAGATGGATTCTTATTCTATTTAATATTTCATTATTCATCCATTATTCATATTGTTATCCAAACTAAGATGCATCAAGACTCAATTCTGGATGAGTACTCTATTACAGAGCTATGGTAGATGATCTATATAGCTCCCTCAACTTTTGGTGTTTTGTTAGGATATCTTCTGTTATTCCACCCACTAAACATTTCAGTGTGACCCTAAATTATATATAGTTAATAGATATATATTTAATAAATCCTATTAGATATTCCCTTAGGTTCAGTTGTGATGATTTGGTAGCCTTTTCCCAAATCACGGCTATCCATGGGGTGTTCTTTATGTATATTCAATGTTTATTCCCTTTTAACCACCCATGGTGTGAGATGAAGCTTGCTTTCTTATAGGGATATCTTTAATAAGTAAATTTAAATCTATTAATTTAATGTGAGTTGTATTTCATAGTTTACTAATTCTATATTACTAGTACATGTTTAAATTGGTTATTTGTTTAAAATCATACTTGGATAAATGAGTTTGTATACTTATTGGTTCATGACAAGAATATTTGATTTGATGAATGGAATGAGTGAATTATAATCATTAAGTTGTTATGATATTTGGTTTCATTGAGTTGAATTGGATGTTATATGTGGGTATACTAATAATTTTACTATAATGATAAATGTTAATGTGAGTGGGTATCCTCACATGGTTTGATATGTTAAATTCTATGAATGTTAAATGTATGATTAGATTCCTTGGACATGTTCCATGGATCTAGAATGCAGTAGTGGATTCCTTTGGTGGAAATTCTCAATGGGTCTTGAATCCATGGGATTCCGTTGGATTTTATATCCTTGGATTCTAAATTATTGGAATAACATAGGTATTGTCGTTTATGACATTCCTCTAATACATATAGTTATGACCAACTGGGCCCAATGCACTGTTGAGTTCATATGGGTTAGGGACATTACCCCATGCTTGAATAAGAAATGGTCCAAACACATTGGTATGATTTAATTCAATTAGACTTGAATACCTTTAAACAGTCCCACATTATCGTGATATTGTCACATTTCATTATAAACATCCATGACATGCCCCAAGTGGGTTTAGTTCAAATGAATCTAAATATCCATGATGAGCATTTTCTCACACGCTCTCAAAATGTTTATGATTTAACTAAGTGCGGCACAGTGGATAACCTATGTCACTCTCTTAAGAAAAAAGTGAATTAAAAACTCATAATATTCTTGGAGAAAACAAAAAAAATAAATTAGTGAAATTAAATGAAACACAATATGGGGGTTTGGTTTTGTGACATTCAAACAATAAAATAAATAACAAAAAAGAATAATCAAGGACACAATTACATTAAAATGCATATAAGAAAAGATGTAGTTGATATAATATACACCTTAACCATTCATTTATCATTATAAAATGTGATTATAATTACTTAAATTAAGGTACCCCAATCCTTTCAACCCCTGAAACCTATAGAAAGTAATAGGAACAAAAAAATTAAAAAAAGGATCCCAAGATTAACTTCGGGACATCCAATTGTAGCACCCTGCATTGATAGTAATCCAAAAGGAATATTTTGTCAAGTGGGATGTTAGGGAAGCATATCCACCATGGAGTGGATAATTAGTTGTGTTTTTTATGAGTCTTTATCCCTATAATTCTATCCCATGTTTTTTATATTTTGCAATTGTGGTTTTACTCACACGATTTATATAATCCTGATCACGCTATCATGTACAAGTCAATAGAGTGACATAAAAATTAAAAATAAATTAATTGATAAAAATTTATTAATTAAAGTACGTTTATGGATGAAAAATTTATAAATTAATCAAGTAGGTATTAGGTCAACTATGAAATAAAAAACTCTTGCATGGGTAGAGTTATTAGCTTGGATACGTTTTTCATAAGCAATCTATTGATTGGGAAACCTCCAAACTCATATACACTCTTAGATTCCACACCATTATGAAAGAAATAAAGATTAGAAAAGAATAATATAGAATATTTTTTGAATAAAATTCACCATACAAACATACAAACAATGAATAACAAAGTGGTGGTGGGAGAGGAGAGCCTTCATGGAAGAGATTTTGTCAAAAGGCCTTACTTCGTCAATGGGTTGTGAGGTGTTCCCAAGAGACACCCATTCAGACAAAAATTCCCCAATGCTCTACCAACCCTCTCAAAGAGTGAACATATCCTTTAAATAATTCTTGTGAGGTCTTGGGTAACTAATGTTTTTTAAGTGTGAAAGGGAAATTCAGCCTAATATATTACTCCATGTTTCACCGCATAGTTCACCACCACAACTCATGAATTTTATAGATGTCTAGAGGGTTTATTTTTGATGAATCATGTCCCCATAAATCCCTTCATATTTGGGATCAATCCAATACAGGATGGAAAAGATACGACCCAAATGGTGAGGTAATGTCCTATCTAGATAGTTTTGTCCATCTTTATCTTAATGGCCCATTTACCCCACACAAACACAAGATCTAACTCTGATTTCCTAAATTAAAGTTATAAAAAATATATATTGGAACATAGTTAAAACATTTAATGTTAAAAAAATTTATAGTATCATATTTATGTTCGAAATACAACAATAAATTTTAAATGGGTAAAACTATAATTTTCCTCAAATTTGCGATTGAATAATATTCCATATTTGAAAAAATTTAACACAATTTGATAAATTTATATTATTTTTTGACAATAAAATATTCAATAAAAATTTATTTTATCAACTACCCCAAAGGTCTACCTTAGAGAAATATCATCCTTCTTTACCATTATATAGTGATATCCCAACCGAAGGTCTACCTTAGAGAAATAATTGGCCCCACAAAGTTGATCAAAAAAGTAAACTATCTCTGGTAGATGATACTTGTTGTTTATCATGATTTTATTAAGATCATGGTAATCAATGAAAACGAGTATTGTTCTATCCTTCTTCTTAAAGAAGAGAACTAGAGCTCCCCACAGTGAAGCACTTAGGTGCCTGAAAACCTTATACAGATTCTTATGTAACTTCTTATTCCCCTCTTCTAACTCTATAGTGACGTTCTATAAGGTGTATTTTATATATTAAGTGGTCTTAGAATATAATCAATTGAGAACTCCTAGAGAAATACAATAGTGTAATCCCTCATGATGGGAATATCTTCAAGAAATATTCTCTACGTTTCCTCAATATTTTGAGCTCAAAATTCTTAATTATAAATAATTAAAATCCAAATGTTTTACAATGATTTGAAAAGAGATTCATGTTCCTCCTTAAACTATTATAGAATCGGAGATGCTTCAGGATGTGAAAAGTGATCTCTCGTTCCTGATAGTTGATGTTAGCTTCGTATAAAGATAGAAATTACATGTCGAAGATTTCATCAAACTTTGCTAAAGGATGTATAAAGAGATTTACTGGGAGGTTCAGTCCAGAAACATTAACTAGGGGTGGAGTTTTAAACCATAAACTCAACTATTCTCCCTTTTTTATATTCTCAAAGATAACATATCCTTTATATTTTATGGTGGTGTATAAATTGTTCTACTAAACATGGATGATATGAAAGAATGCATGGAACCATAATCAAATAGTACATTCGCTATTCAGGAATGAATAACTAGCATACCATTCACCACATTGTTGTCTACCTACACCTCAGTAGTAATGATAGAATAAGCCCTTCCATTATTTGCAGGACCTCCCAAATGAGATTATATTTTCCAATTCCTTTCATCAGGCCAACTATTACACTAAGAGTCTTTGATCACCATTTAAACCTTAGGGAATGATATATAATATCCTCATAGCTATCTAATTCAAGAATCACCAAAACTTTTCATAGAAATGGGTTTCTTCTGATAAATAATCAATCCACCATACATTCATTGTTCATGAAAAAGATAGAGGCTTACATTGAAATCCTTGAAAAGTTTTCTTTTTATTCCTCATTTGACTCAAATTTCTTCTGCATGAATCCTAATATCTCTCCTTCAATCATGATTTGGAGGTCTTGAAGAAAATATTTATTGAAAAACATTCTATTGAATTCCTCCCAATCCATGGAATCAATATCCTCCCAGGGCTTCAAATTCTTGATCAGTGTCCACCACTGATCATCTATAGCATCAAAATGGTAGAATTACATTATTAATTTCACTTCTTCTACACACTATAGAACATAGAATATCTTTTCAATGGAGTTTATCCATTATTTCATGAGGAGGGGATCATAAGATCCATTAAACAGGGGAGTCCTTTTCCTCATGATGGATTCAACGAAAAAACACTTAATACTTTAATGAGGATGATGTTCCTCATGATTCAAGTTATTATTTATTACATGATCTAGATGAGAAATTACTATCGTGAGGTTTTGAGCACTCAATACCATTATACCAGTCAAAGAATTAAGTAAATCATCACATTCACTGTCACATTTTTTATTGGCATGTTTTCTTCTATTACCCACAATTATCTATGAAAAATAACATACTATTAGTGGGATTTAATAAGTATTTATTGAGCATAAAAATGAAACATGAACATAAGAGGAAAATCTTGTAAGGGATAAGTATATATTTAAATGTGATTCCTTAGGTTAAAATCAAGGATATCCATGATCTATTTCATAACTTATATTATAATGGTCTTTTTATCAATCCCTTAATAATTTTATTTACTGATCTCATGAATTTGAAAAATAATATCCCCTCGAGAGTGTCAAACCAAGAGTGATTCAAATACTATTGTCATGCACCAGTTCCTATTCGAGTCTATCTAAAAGCAATGTTTTCAGGTTTTACCCTTAGATATATCGGTTCGAGATCCACCTCTATCTATTTGTATCTATACGTTGATATATTTACATGAAAACCCACCAACTCTATATATACCAAACCTTAAGGGTGTTTTTATTTACTTAGTCTCATCCATAAGGTTCTTACTAATGATCTCTATTTCTAATTCCAAAAAATATATACACCATCCAATGATAAAAAATATTTCAACACTATCCTTTTACACATAACATAACATGATTTTAAGCATAATTATACATCAGAGTACAAGCCAAGGATCATAATGTATATTTTCATGGAATAATAGATACATAAAACTGAAAACATGGAACAAGAGAAAACATTTATTTATTTAATCTTCAAATTAATCTCTTAAATTCCATTATGCTCATATATCATGATAGGATAACCGAGTTATAACATCAACAAAGGTATGAGCTAGAATTTTATTAAGGGAAATATAATTGTAATAAATATTTAGCACATGGGTTATAAGGCCAGGAATAATGATAAAAAATCGCATGGAACTTGTGAAATCGTAACATATAAACATGGGATAATATAAACAGTGAGTCATAATAATATGGATCCAACATAAAACATGAGTTTAGAATGAGTCGAGGCTAAATGTCAAGACCTTCCCACATGGTAGCACATGCCAAGGCTAACAGCCATGACCGTCGCACATGGCAGCACATGCCTAGGCTAGCCACAAAGACCTTAACACATAACCTCTCATGAGACAGGCGTTTTCCAAATGAATTTGAGTGCTATCAAGGAACTCCCATATTATAATTTCATTAATATGTTTTCTACATTAATAGTCATACATAATCAATCTCTCATAGACATATGGGTTACCTATGGAAGGAATCGGGTGCCACAATCATGTCATAATGCATTACAAATGGGAGTATCATAAAAGTGTCCATGTATGAAAGGAACTAAAATATAAAAAAAATCATAATGGAAAATAGTCATGTATCAAGTTATGTTATTTTATGTATAAGTGACAACATGTAAGAAAGGTATTTAAGAACTTTTTGCAATAAAATATTTTTGCACGGTTTTAGGGAAAATACTTTAGAGACTTTAAAATAGAAAAAGGAACATTCATTTATATAAAACCATAAGTGATGAAATAAGGTTTTAATAATAAAAATTGTTGATTTTTTATGGTTAATGTTTTCTTAATAATGGGGTTGAGAGCACTTGAAATTGGTTAGGAATTCAGGATGTTCCCAAAAAACAAGTTTTCTTATCGAGAAGTATTAAGTAAAGAATAACTTAAATACATGTAAAAACCTGAAAGAGAATGCGGGAAGGATCTTTAATCTTGAGTTTTGATCATATATGAATTATGTATAAGTTTTAAATCAGACTAAAAGAAAACATTATTTAAATAAAAATAGAGATATAATCCAATGTAGTATAGGATGATCTAGTAGAATCCCTTATAAAATATTGGCATAGTATTGGGTGTACATAGGTGGGATTAATTTGAGATAAATGGGGTTATCATATTTTATAAATCATGAGGGAACTATGTGGTAGTTGAAAAATCATACCCCATCATTTTCTGTTACACATAAAATGTCAAAACATAGAAGAAATTGTTGAATAAAAGTAAAGAAGAAAATATCCCTTACCTTAAGTATGATGGTGTTCTTTTCATGAACTCAATGACATGAATAATCAAATTAGTTTCAATAATAAAAATATCAGAAGCTCTATTACATGTAAAATATTTATCATAACCATTTTATGTTCCGTCATGACCTTTTTATGGGATAATTGGTAAAATTTCATTGTTCGAGTCCATTTGTTTTCTTTTTCATTAGGATCTGTTTACATATTTTCATGAAGGGAGAATAACAAAAAATGGGGATGGTTTTCCAAAAGTATAGTTATATTTTATTATTTAACATCCATAACGTTACATGGTTTTAAATTTAATTTTGTTATATGGAGTGAATTTTAGGCCATATATAAAACCTTAATGATAAACACATTGATTAATTTAGAGATTTTGTTCATTATTTAATTTTTTTGAATCAGTATCTGATATCATGTCTGATAAAAGTAGTCCCAAAAATCACATAAGATAAAATTAATATTTAATATCATGGTTCAACCATAAAAATTGTTTCATGAAAATAATTAAATATTGTAAAATAAATTGAAAATCCTTCATCCATGAATGTGATAAATTAACACATCTTAGAAGGTGTTTTTGATTCTTTTTTAAAAATAAGGGGAAGAAGAGATGATGATAAATTATTCTATTATCAAAACAACATTCCATTACATGTAATTTACATGAGTTGTTATAAAATTTTGATAAGGATAGGTATGAATAGAAAATAAAAAAAATGAACTTGGAATGAAAGTAAAATAATTGAAAAGTGGAATTTACCTATCGAACCAAAAATAATTCAGAGCCTCATAATGGGAGAGGATTAGGTATTTTGAAGCTAAAAATGGATGTTTGACATGGTGTAGGATACTGGGGAAATATTTGAGAAGAATTTTGGAAAGGAAGATGTCTCGATTCTAGAGAAGAGAAGAGGTAATGAGGGATGATAATTATAGTGGTTGAAAGGAGGGTTTTCATAATATTAATTCCTTAGTTTATTAATTTTCTTAAAGGAAATGAATAGTGAGTATTTCATGTCCAAAAATAGTAATAAGTTCATGCCAACTATAGATTTACGTTCTTACATCACTTATGATGTCAGGAATAGTGGATTTAAATTATAATATTCTTATATGTTAAATTAATGTATTTAACTATTCACCAAAAATTAAATTTGTCTTATCAGAGTCCAAACATCTTACTGATCACATCTGTGTATATCATATTTTAAAAATTCAAAACATCGGAGTGTCAATATTTTGTTTAATGGTCACATAGTATTTAGTTGTTAAAATTTTTGTGATATCAGATGATTATATGAAGTATATTATAAGAAACGAATTTCTACATTTAAAAATTAGGTCGTTACAATATCCTTAGTCGTATAGAATTTTACATATGGTGATTATTTTATATTCTCATTTGACTCTGGAATATAAATTAATTCGTATAACATATTCAATATGTACATCAAAAAGTAATATATTTCATGAATTAAATATATGTATGAAGAATGATTTCGACTTACAGTGAGGGGTGGAGCCACTATAGCCCCTTTGTGCATTGATAGGTCTAATGAGGAAAATCAGATGGTGACAAACCCTTTGTGTATGTTTCCAAAATTCCTATGGGTTATTAACCACATGATTAATCCATATCAATGGAATAATGGTCCATGTTCCAGATTTATGAAATCCAAATAATAAGCAATATCATTATTCAATAATTATTTATTATATTCCATGAGGAATTCACTATGAACAAATCTATGGATGCACTTTAATTCATAGATTATTAATGGTCCTTCTTTTAAAATATTCACTATGCCATATTGATTATGCCAAATTCATTAGGATTCATATTTTCTTGATACATTATTCTTCTATTTGTAGACATTACAGAGCATTTTATATCACCCCTTTCATTTGTTTTCCTTCCCATATTATGAAGAATAGATCCTTTATTGTGTTTTCATGTATATAATTTATTAGATTTTGTTATGTATCATATTGTGATTCCATAAAAAATGTAAAATGGATTCTATATATGTTTCTAGTTTCATAAATAATATTAAACTAGTTAGTCCATCAAGATTTGATTCCTTGTAATCATGAAGGTGTAATAAAAAATGAACCAGCTCTGTGTTTCTAGGGTCAGGGTATTACAGCTGAAAGGAACCTAGATCATTTCATAGACTAGAAGACATCCTTCAATAATAAAATTTTACAAAGGTACATCTGATAGTGGTTTTTTGTTAGTCATTAGAAATAGGTTGAACTTTAAAATACAATGAAAATCTATACTAGAAGAAATACTTACCATTCCCAACCAATCTTAACATCATTTGGTACATAATGGGTATTAGAAAATGGTCATTTCATATCACATGGTTCAACCTCCTATAATATATTAATACTCTCCATCTATATTGCATTAATATGGGCACTAATTCATTATTCTCATTATACAAAATTATGTATCCATCTTTCTTTGGGAAAATTTGTATATGATTCGCACGTTGGGAGTCCGAGATAGGGTAGATTATTCCAGCTCTTAAAATTATTTCTACTTCCTTTTTCAATATTTCTAAGAGGATCAATTTGATCCTTATTTTGGTTCTTCTTAATGTTTAATGTCCATTTTAGGTATAATCATATGCGTTCAGGTGGTAGGGATAATACCTGGAATGTCCCATGATGTCCAGCTTAAGACCATGTCATTATGTTTCATAATTTCTAGCAGTTAGTGTTTATGGCTAGCCAACAGATTACATGAAATTATAAATCAAAATTTTCCCATTTTCATTAAAATAACGTATATTAAATGTATGTCTGTGACAAATGTTCATGTTGGGGGGGGGGGTTATGAAAATTTTAGTCCATGTTCCATATATCGGTAACCTTCACATAAAAAATAAAAATATTAATGGAAGATTTGAGAAACTCATAAATATAAATTTCATAACTTTCATTAAATTTTTTGACACTAAACAAGGTTTTTAGATTATATTGAATTTAAAAAATATATTCATAAAGAATTTATTGTGTTTCTAATGTTTACTTTAATTGGATTATAACAACAAAAATTCCAATTTTCTTCCTAGAAGAATATGTTAATTCCTAATGTTTTAATGTAAACACTGACTTCACCTTACATTGTTATTTCATTCATTCGAGGATATTGAAATCACATATTACCTCACCCAAATACAATGAATGTGTATGTTTATTTAAATAAATTGTGTTTTTAGTTGTATTTTGGAATGAAAAATATAAAATTTTGGGAGGTTAATCCATACCTTTTATATATTCCATTTCGAGAATGTAGAAATTTGTTGGGAATGGAAATCCTTATATACATACCAATACATCATCAAGAACAAATAATCGGTTGGAATGGTTCAGTTAGTTAGTTCAATAACCACATGGATAGGTTCAAATTCTCCAATCCATAGATAAGAATAAATGAAATAATACATTAAATAAATTGATACTCCAAAATAACAGAATGCATTGGAAAAAGTGAGATTACTATGATGTAGGTGATATAGTATGTACCTAGATTATGCAATTTAATAATAATATATGGGGTAATAAGGGTAAAAATAATTCTTACATAATCATACATATTAATTTATTTTCAATAAACTACTTCCATTGAAAATATATTTAATAAATATTTCATAACATGGGATTTTTTATATGGCCTCCAATGAAAAAATTATGATTTATATTTTATTGGAAACCCTAAAGATAAACTATTGGATATATTGTTCATTGGTTTTCATGTATAATTTCATCATTATATGTAATGTATTATGTGGTTGTTGTGGGTTATCAAGTTTATCTACCCCTTTGTATTTCATGATAGGGGAGTCTTCTCAAATTCCTCTTTAGGTTTTTTTTCTATAGTAGAATCAATAAGTATTGTGAGATTTACACTTCATAATTTGATCTATATGGGTAATACTTCACATTTTACTAGCTCTTTATCACTATTTAATGTAACATAGCTAAAATTTCATTTTGGATTATGGAGTAGTTGAGTAGGAATATTACATGACACTAGATTTACACGGTTAATGAGTCTGTTCATGATTTGGATGCACTATAATTTTAATTAATTCACCTCTGATCCATGAGTGGTGAGGGTGGTTTTTTGAATGTTTCGATATTATATTACATCAAGGAAGGATCTGGATATTTTCTATGCTAGTATCTTTTGTATGGTTGGAAAATTTGTCTATAAAATTATGGGGATGAAAAAACTGTTGAGAGGCATGTTCAAAATCATGATTGAATGTTGTACTTTGAGTTTATTGGCTATCAAAAAAAATATTGGTGGTAAATTTTATAAATACATTATTCCCACATGTTTTATTCATTAACATACTCTAATAAATGTAATCATAGCTTTGAACCCCTTAAACTTGAGGTCATCCATTGTTGTAATGATCGTGATAAATTCAAAGCTACTAGGGCGATGTGTCCTCAATAATTTTCACATATAGCTTTCACAAAATAGAGGTCAGTTCTTCAATTTTATTATTAATTAAAGGATACTTGTACTTTTATCTGCTATACACCTCTATTTGTAGTCCTTGTTTTGAATTTTTGGGAATTTTGGGAGATTCATTCAATCAGTTCTCTGACATCATAAGTTGACTTGTAAATCAGTTCTCTTACAGAAGAATGATCAGTTAGGTTCTAGTCATCTTCCATCAATCTTTGGTAAAATTACACCTTGATGTTATGTTCATAAGGGGTTGTTGTAAATATGATACATACAATATAATGAACCATTCCCAATACCATAGAGAGTTTCTTGAGTTTCTTACTTGATTCTGTAGATTGTCTTCTTTCATTGACAACTCATAGAAGAATGGAAATAAATTTAGAGGAAGTCCATCTATAATTCATCAAATGATGTGGCTTCTAAAGGTTGTATATTGTATAGTGACTCATTGGATACCTCTTTAAGGGTGAATGGGGAATCCTTATTGCTGATTTGAACCTCAGTGAATCCTCTAGTTCTGAATCCATAAAATACTTCGTTAACATCTCCAAATTCTTATTGGAATCTTCAACTGATTATACATTAAATATAATCATAATTATACTAATTCTAGTTTTATTTTCACAATACTATTGATAATTAAATTTCCATTTTTGGTAATAAATGTTGAAATTAGGTGCATATTTTTCCCTCAATGTACTTTTTCACTTGAGGAAGATTATATTCCATTTTTTACTTCTTTATATAACTCTGGTGGAATAAGATTATTTTTTGGCAGCAGCGGAAGCATGTAATTGGTGATGCCAAACTTCTATTTTTTACCATAATAGATAATAAGTCCAATATCTGTACATTAATTAACGTCGTGATATATGGTTGTGTCAATGAAATAGATAATTGAATATTATGTCAGAGTGGAGAGATAAGATCGTCTCATATTATATAATTAAATAAAGAATTATATTTAATGAACTATTTCATAATTTGTAAATATGGTGACATATCAATAGTCCACCATCAATTTTTTATAGAAACCATGTGCATATTTACTCTAGTGGTGATCCACATGTGTCCCATGAATCTATAGTTGTCACTGAATAAAGCATTGGGTTCTAGAATGGCATATCCTTGAACATGCATCATCCGTCGTTGATATCACTGAGAACTGCTTCCAATTCATTTTTCTAGATCTGATGGATGAAGATTTATATCCATTAATGGGAGCATTATAGGAGAATTGATATATCTAGTATTTTTATGATTCTACAAATCCTTTGTGCAAAACTAAGAAATATTAATTTTCACTCATTATTAAATAACTGAATCGCATTGGGTTCGGTGCTATAACCCAATAAAGACCCTTCAAATGTTAAAAAAATTTCTCATCGATTGGAAGTTAAATGTTATCTTTCTTGTTTCCCCTCTAACTCATGTATATGGATTTTTTTGATTAATGGTATTTATGTTCATTTGGTCTTAGTGTGAAATCAAAAAATTATTATCAATGTTTTAGTGGTGTAAAATTCTTTCTTTCTCTCAATTTCTTGTGCTAAATGTAATTCATAAGCTAGAAACTACCCTTAGGGAGATGTGAACTCTATAAATTTTGAATATTTTTATTGGATGGTGGACGAACACATCTATATTATGGAAACCATAACATAGAAAAATGGTTGTGTCCCATTATTTAGGTTTTCTAACCAATAATATGTGGATTTTATGTAAAACCATTAGATCTGATATGTTGGTTTTTCTAGAGGTCATTTTACATGGTGTAATAACTATCATGGGAACCACCACTCATGATGTCACTTATAAAAATACCTTTTTAATGGATCATCCCTCTCTGCATTTCGTATTATTAACTTTTCTCATCATTCTCACAAACCATTAGGCCACTCCCCTCATTTAATTTCAATGCAATCAAGAATGGAAGTTGAGGATTACATTCTCATTTCTTCCACTTGGGATGATATTACAGTGTTTCTAGACCTAGTTAGGATTTCATGGGACAACATCGTTTGATGTAACCGTGGGAAATAACTACATAATAAACTAAGGTATCTAAATATTCCTCAATATTCATGGGTTAATACATTCTCTTCAGGAGAACAAGAGATGGAAATTATTGATACGGAAATACTTCGACTTGAAACCCGCCTGGATGCTACCCTAGAAGAAGAGATCTTCGCTGCTTTGAGAAATAAGAATGATCAATTAGAAATGTTTTTATTCAAGTATTAGCACTTATCCCCTTAAAAATCAAGAGTTAAATGGATTCATGAAGGTGATAGAAATACTGAACACTTCAATGCCATCCTTAATAAAAAACAAATATTTATATATCCAAATTTGTTGCAAGAAGATGGAACCCACTCTAATGATAGAGTTGTTGTTGGTGTTTTTTTGATGACAACATTATCTATTTTAATTGTTTTATGGGATATTGTAAGGGGTTAATGAGTCCTTAGAAGTGTATTTCACTTAAAGTTGAGATGTTATTCGTTGTGAGAAAAACATCATTTATTTTCCTAGAACATGTTCGGAGAGGATGGTATGGGAGTTGACATACATCCTCTGTATTCCATTGGGATATTTACCTATGACCTACTTTGGGTGCACTTGTATACCCTTACACATTTCTCATCATTATATTTGATGGGGTTTTGGAGAAAATCATGTGTTGGATTCTCAACTAGAATAATAGGTTCTTGTCATTTTGAGGGCGCATCACATTGATCAAATCTGTTATATCCTCCATTCCTAGGATCATTTTTGATACTCCTATGTTTCAAAATAGGGTTATCTCTAATAATTTGAAACAATTGAGAGCCTTCTTATGTGATGATCCCCTGGAAGGAAAATTTCATTGGGCCTCTTGGTCTAAGCATCTCAAACCTATTAAAGAAGGGAGATTTAACCCTGAGAGTATTTTAGGTTCCATGAATGGTTTTCATGCCAAACATTTTTTTAATATTATAGGGTAATATTTTTTGAGTTCAAAAATTTTGAATTCCTTTGGTATCGAGGGGTTATCTTCTAGATTTAGGCCTCCCAGGATTACGTTAGTGGTTCATCCATATATAACCATAATGAAGGAACACACTCACTAGATTATTGGAAAGGGTGAATTCAATTATTTGGACCACAATTGGTCTGAAACTCTTCTTGAATTACTATACTTCCCCTGCCCTAACATTATATTCAGGGAGACTTGGAATTAGAACCCTCTTATTTGAGTTACACTAGATGATAACTATAGAAATGTTTTTGACAACATTAAAATTTATAATGAGATAGATATTTCTGTGTTCAACAATTATGGTTGAGGTATGTTCAATGTACAATATTTTCATAATGTCCAATTAGTTTCTAATTTCCTAGACTAATTGGGTGAAGTATTTTGGTGAAATGGTCCACTAATGATGTTCTGTTTTCTATTATTGAGAGTTTGAAAAAATGCACTACCTGATGACGAGAACATTTTGTTGGGAGGGATTATCCTATACTATTAATGCTTCTACAAAAAGGTACTAAAATATTAGTTTTTGCTTCACATTTTGTTAAATTGAATCAATGAGTTAGAGCTGTGGGGAGCCTTTGGTCAGTTTACATGTTGTATTGGATAGATGGACTCAGTTGGGTCTTTTTTCATTCATTGGTTTCATGGTTCTATGATTTCAACCTTGAGGGGAGGCCTCACATTTCATCCTCATTATTGGATAATTGATTATCTGGTTAGATACAAATTTGTCTCAACATTTTTCCACATAGATTAATTTCTTGGGTATTATATATAAAACCACATCTCGGGTTCTGGATTTCTGAAAGTTGGGCAAGGACCTGGAGGAATGCCTCTAACATCCCAGGAAAATAATGAATATTAATTTTTCATATTTATCCATATTTTTGAATAAAATGTTAATATTAATTTAAAGGGAACTCTATGCTCGATGGCGTACCCAATATGCAACAATGAGTTTCTTTGAAATCATATGTTGCACTCTAATAGTAAAATAATATTATTTTAAATGGTAGTTAACACATAGCCATTGTAATGGCGGGAATGAACAGAACTAACTACAAAATGATTATATATGTTTGTCAATTTTTTTTTATTTTTTTCCAATAAATGTCAGAGGCTTAAAATGCGAATGAATCCAATTTTAAGCAAAAATATTATAATATTCTTTAAAAGGTCGACTAACAGCCTTTTGATGGAAAACCCTTTATAAATATACTTTTGATAATTTTATATGTTATAATTGACAAAATAAAATCCTTCTTTAGAATCTGGACATCAAAATTTACTTTGTGTAAAATTTTGTTATTTTTCTGATAAAGATCAATTTTAGTGAAAATGTTGTATTTTAATTCAAATCCTCTTTTTAGTCTAATTTATTTATATTATTATATCATCTTTTGAATTGGATTTAATGTTCAATTAGAATTTATTTTTACAATTTAATCTAATGGTGTTCATTGGAATTAATTTTACTTTGAAATTGGACTTAAACTAGTTTCAATCTTTAATAGATATTGTTTCTTAAAAACACGCTATTTGTTTTGACAGTGGGAATTAATTATTAAATTAATTAATGCAACTTTTATTTTTTGGATTTTGTAAAATATACATCATTTTTGAATTCAGAATATCAAATATACCTTAAGGTGAATTTTTGGTATTTTTCTGAAAAACGTCAACTTTTTATGAATAGTGAAACCACTAAGTGGTAGTTAAAAAATTGATTTTTTTAAATGAAACATTACCACTTATGTGATTTTATTTTAAAAAATCCAACATACATGGTTTTCATAAGGATGTAAAATGTGGTTCAATGGGATTAAAATATTTTTTTGGTGAATAGTAACTTTTGAGTTTTGTTAACCGCGATTTGAGGTAATTAGTGTAATTTAAGATAAAAATGTTATTATAAAATTATAAAAATATCTTGACACATGTCCTAAAATTATTTTTTGAGTGATGACTGACCAATACAAACCATGGGTCAATTTTTGGGACCCCATGGAGCCACTTGGTGTGATAATGACATTAATACCTTTTATTTTATGTAAAAATAAAAATATCACAAACATGTATTGTTTTACTAAAACAATTTTTACGTGGGGTTATATATGTTATATTTTTTAATATAAATTCTCATTATAAATCTAAAAATATTTCCTACAACATGGTAATTTTATAAAAAAAAATCAGACATCAAAAAATAAAGTTATTTATGACACAATGATGATGCATTGTTTACATCATTAATGAATGATTTAAATAAATAAGAAGATAATGTTTAAAATATTATCCCAAACTTGTCCAATTATTATTGTATTATTTTATTTCGAACATGTACCACCTTATCATATACATTAATGATATTTGGAGCTTTAGAAACCGAATTTCATTTTATAATAAAATAATAATTTCATGATTTTCAAAAGAGACCCTCCTCACCATTATAAAAATACCCCACTTCCTAACCAACTCTCACACTTCTCAAGCCCTTTGTCTTGTCCAACCTCTGATCAAATAAGCTCCCAATATCCCTCTCTTCATCCTAGAAGCCTCACTTTGGGAATAATCCTATCTAAGGAAGACTTTGGGCTCAAATCAAAAAGAGTTACCTGATTTAAAGGTAATGTCCACTCTTATGTTCGTTTGTTTTATTTTGCTTCTCCATCCACCTAAAATATTTTTATTCCTTTATTTAGTAACAAAGAAAAATATTCAATATACTAGGATGTTTTTATAAGAAGTATTCTAGCTACACTTAGATACACTTATGTTTAATGGTTAAAGAACATATTGTTTCCGTGGATGGAGAATTTCTGCCTCACGAAACGATGATTGTTCAATATTATTTTAACACCATAAAAGGTGTCCGTTGAGATGAAACTATATTTATATATTATATATAATATGTTTATGTTTTCTTTAAGCTTCTGTATTGTTCATTTATGGCATACCTTTATGGATTCAATTATGGGTAAACGCAATATCTTCATTTTAGGAAGTGCTGACTACCGCCCCCTTAATATGATTTGATTCTTTAATGCCATATGTGGGATGTTTAAAGGATGGAGTTAATAATATTACATATGATATTATACTGGAGTTATAATATACTTTTATATAATTATGATTTATTTCCATTAAATATGAAATAGAAATGAACGTAGCGTTCATGCGTACATACAACTTACCTTCTCCATGAACGGTGCATTTCATTACTTACCGATAAATGTTATGTAATATTATAAATGCATGTATATACTAGATATATATAATATATATGATATCTAAATCATAAATATAATTCTGGATATAATGCATATTTTACCACATCAACAACTTGTAATTATAAGGAGTTTATTTTTGACTCAAGTACCAATGATCGACAAAACGACCGTTATTAACTTAAATAATTACAAAGTATTTATAACATGGTAAAAAGTTATATAAAAGGAATAATGAACTTGAAAAAGGTTCTTATGAAAGTATAAATTAGCTCAAGTTTGTTATTCAGGAGATTAAATAACGATCGAGTCAAGTTGGACATGAGGTCAGGGATCCTACCTCCCTCTTTCATTTTAAGTACTCTCGTTTATGGCATTCTTTTTAAGATAATATTTCTTATGTTTTGGGATGTTATTTTATAATCTTCATACATTAATTTTTATTTTAATATTATGAGAGACCCTATTTTATCTCATAAATCCATTTTTGGAAGTTTTAAAGGGAGCCGTTAGGCTGTCGAGTTTTTGTAAGGGATTTTTCATCTCACTTTTATTCCCGTGAGATTTATGCTACATTTTCAACCATTTCCTTTGAGTGGTGTATGTACTGACCATTATTATAATATTTTTGAAATATAATTTACTTTATTTGTATTTACATTAATTTTGTATAGTCCTTCTTTCATGGGGTGTACGTTTCGAAAGTTACCCAAGTCGGTAAGGGAACCATTCACCCTCCTCTTTTTAAAAGACTTTTTTTGTTATGTCTTTTAATTATCATCTTATTATGTTGGAATATGTTCTTATATATCCTTATTGATGTAAATTTTATGTCCATGTGATGAGATACCAATTTCTCTCTCAAAAACTCATTTTATGAAATTTTATAGTGATGCTGTTAGGCTGTCGAATTTTTGCAAGGGAACTACATAACCCAATTTCAATTATTCGGGTTAAACCTCTATTTCATGATTATGTCATACTATGAATATGGTTTGATGTCCTATGATTGTTTTACACTTAATATCATCTTATATTGAGTGTATTTATATTTTTCACACATAATTATGTAATTGATTTATCCTTAATCTAAGGATAACGTCTTTGTAAGGGACTTCGTCTCAGTCTCCTTTCATTGAGGAATATTTTTTTATCCAAGAAATTATTTTATACAGTGTATAAAACCCATTTAATTTTACTTTTATTCAAAAAGAATACTTTTATATGAATCATTTTTCTAAGAGACAATAGGAATGTTTTGTCTTACGTATGCGACGACAAAGAATTCTCCGCTACTGTGACCATTATTTGAGTTTCGACTTCCTCTACAAGCCAGAACATTTTTTAAAAAATGAAAAAAATTAATTCCACGTTTTACTTTTGTTTTATTTTGGTATTGAAAATGTTTTTGATAATGTTTTGATTATATGAATGTGTTTTATTGAAATCTTGTGATTTAAAGATGGAATGTTGTGTTTCTTTTATGCATGTTTTATATGATACGATTATGTTATGGTTCATGGACATTATTTATGAAGATGGGTGGTTCCATGATAAACTATTGGCGGGTGAGCCCGATATAGCTCTCCAATGCATTGGATAACGTGACGGAGGTAAAAGTTAATGCTTCTCCTAAGAGATTTAGGGAATATACTATGATGGGTCTTCCAAATGTGACTCCATATGTAGCTGTGATAACTACAATATATGTATGTTATGTATGCCTCAAGGTACCTTCATGTCTTATTATTTCTATGAATTATCATAAATATTATGATTTCATGAGGTATGTTAAATTTATAATGTTTTATGAGTAAAGTATGTTTTCATTTATTCTTATGTATACGTGGACTAATGTTTCATTCCCGTATTTTTATATCCCTTACTGAGCTTTTTGTGCTCATCCCATGTTTTTGAAATGTTTCTCCACAAGAAATAAAGTAGAATATGGTCAAGGATGGGATAAAGGAAATTTCATGACGTATAAAACATGGAACTAGACATGACTCTTCTGTTCAATAGTTTATATTTTGTGAAAAAAATGGAGACTGATAAGATGTGTCTACCTTGTAATCTATGAGATGTAATAGTTATTTTCTAATTCTCTAAAACTCTAAACCTGAAAATATCCACAGTGTGAATTATTCATTTAATTAAATATTATGTAATGTTTAAGGCCGGTGCCTTATAGTTGGTATCAAAGGTCAGTTTAGATAACATTAGAGTTTAGATTTTAGTTTAATCATAAGTGACAACATGTGTATAACCACAATGGTTATTATATTAGCTAGATTCATTGTTATCTATGAAAGTTGAAATGAGTTTGAGATAACTTTGATAATTATATATTAGTGATTATCATCCTCTTTAGTACATGATGATTTTGTTGATATACTCAAAATTACCTCTTTGGTTTTAGTAAATTGATGGATCTTGCTGGCACCAAAGTGACAATGGGTTTGAAGGAAATTTTGGTGGTTCTCTAATTAAGAGACTGGATGAAATGGGGGATTCAATGAGAAATCTCGTGGTTTTTCCAAACCAACTATCAGGAGTCATGATCAATCACTTGAACCATGGTGAGTTCTCTAATGTATCATGTACAAGAGAACCAACTAAATGTGGAAGTTCAGGTAATAATTATAAAGGTAACCATTAGGGTTTATATGATCATCAATTTTGTGGTAATTATGGGTTACTATATGTTATGATGGAATATGAACGACATCGGATAATCATGATATTAAATTATGTTATGGTCATTTTTGAAGATTTTATCTCGTTTTGGGGAATTTTTTATGAATTATGTAGTTTTTTAAAAAGGAGAACACACAGACTGTGTGAAAACCCATCACGCAAGACAAAGCTGCGGGAATCGAACCCACAACCAAAGTGCGACTGGTTTTTATCGCCTACCACAGGACTACATGAAGTCCCTGGTTGGTTTGACTAATTATTTTTAGTTAGATGATTTTATTAATCATGAGTAAGTTAATTTTGGTTTATCTAATGAAATTATTCACCTATCAAGAAGGATATATGATTTGGATAATTTCATTTCAATATGAGACTTTAAGAGAAGTTGATGTTATTTGGAGATAAATGTTAAGATTTACCTCAGACGACTACGTGATTAAATCATTCAGATATTTGTGTTTCAATCTTAGTTTCGTTTACTTTGATGAATTTTATGGATAGATGTTTATTTAATGGTCTTTGTTGAACTTTGGGTGCTTTTTGACAAATTTTGGAGATTAGGAGTGGTTTTTCTTTTTGTAAAAAAAAATTATCCGTTTTGGGATTATCTATTCATGTACTGAACTTTTTGTTTTTGGTTTTGGTTAAGGTCTAAAGACATGAGAATTGTATATTTCTCTTTTATGGATTTGGTGATTCTCAATAAGTTGATTATAGAGCTCTTAGTGTGAGAATGTCATCTTATGTACTCATCTTTTGGAGAAAATACGAGTTTGTGTAAGAAATATAGTAGGAGATGAGAGTCTACCCGACTACTAAGTATTTATCCTTATGATTTAGTTAGGCTCATAAATTAATTCCTCAATTAAAAGTAACTTAAAAACAAAATGTTTTCTTTTATTTTTTCCTACAGGGAAATCAAATATCATTTAACCCATCACTGGTTTGTGATTTTCTAGTGGTTAACTTTCTCATAAATAGGTTTTCTATCACTCTCCCTCAAAACATGAACCTTTGTCTTTTCTTCCATATCCCTGTTTTCATACATGGAATCCTAATATATTTTAACTCAGGTGACCTTTTTACTTCCCTTTCTTTCTTTTATAGTGACCGTTTAATTTAATCCTTTTCCGATGTGGGGCTTTCAATAAATTTTCCGAGCCCAATTTTAAAAATTGTGAGGACGCAATTCCCAAAAGGGGAGAAGGATGTAACATACGAGGTAAATAAAGAATATTACATTTTCATATTTATCCATATTTTTCAATAAAATGTTACTATTAATTTAAAGGGAATGCTATGCTCGATGGGGTACCCAATACGCATTAATGAGTTTTTTGAAATCTTACGTTGCACTATAAAATTAAAATAATATTATTTTAAATTGTAGTTAACAGCTAGCCATTATAACGCGAGAATGAACATAACTAACTACAAAATGATTATATATGTTTTTCAAATATTTTTACTTTTTTCCAATAAATATTAGAGGCTTAAAAAGGGAATGAATCCAATTTTAACCATGATTCTTCTAATATTCTTTAAAAGGTCGATTAACAGCCTATTGATTGTGAAACCTTTTTAAATATACCATTGAAGATTTTTTATGTTATATTTGAAAAAATAAAATCCTTCTTTAGAATCTGGACATCATAATTTACATTGTGTAAATTTTTGTTATTTTTCCAATAAAGATAAGTTTTAGTGAAAATGTTGTATTTTAATTCAAAATACCTTTTTAATATAATTTATTTATATGATTTGATCATCTTTTGAATTGGATTTAAATTAAATTAGAATATATTTTTACCATTTAATCAAATGGTGGTCATTGGAATTAATTTCACTTTGAAATTGGACTTAAACTAGTGTCAACCTTTTAATAGATATTGTTTCATAAAAACACACAATTTGTTTTGACAGCGGGAATTAATTAATATAGTAATTAATGAAACTTTTATGTTTTGAATTTTGTAATATGGAAATAAATTTTGAATTCGGAATATAAAATATAGAATAGGGTAAATTTTTGGTATTTTTTGAAAAACTTCAATTTTTGATGAATAGTGAAACCACTAAGTGGTAGTTAAAAAACTGATTTTTCATTTAAATGAAATTTTACCCATTCTATGATTTTAATTTCAAAAATCCGACATACATGGTTGTCATTAGGATGAAAAATGTGATTCAATGGGATTAAATTTTTTTTTCGAATAGTAACTTTTGAGTTTTGTTAACCACGATAAGAGGTAATTAGTGTAATTTAAGATAAAAATGATATTATAAAAATATAAAAATATCTTCACACATGTCCTAAACATAATGTATGAGTCATGTCAGACCAATTCAAACCATGGGTCAATTTTTGGGACCCCATGGAACCACTTGGGGTGATAATTACATTAATACCTTTTATTTAAAGTAAAAATACAATTATCACAAACATGTATTGTTTTACTAAAAAAAATTTTACACGGGGTTATATTTGTTATAGTTTTTACTATAAATACTCATTACAATGATAAAAAGATTTCCTAAAACATGGTAATTTTTTATATTTTATTTAGATATAAAAAAAATTATTTTTGACACAATGGTGATGTAGTGTTTACGTCATTAATGAATTATTTAACTAAATAAGAAGATAATGTTTATAATAATATCCAAAACGTGTCCAATTATTATTGGATTATTTTATTTCGAACATGGACCACCTTATATTATACTCTAATTAATTTTTGAGCTTTATAAACCGAATTTCATATTATAATAAAATAATAATTTCAAGATTTCAAAAAGAGGCCCTCCTCTCCCTTATAAAAGGCCCCACTTCCTACCCATCTCTCACACATCTCAAGCCCTTTGGATCGTCCAAAAACTACTAAAATATGCTCACAATATCCCTATCTTCATCCTAGAAGACTCACATTGGACATAATCCTTTCCAAGGAAGCCTTTGGGCTCAAATCAAAAAGAGTTACCCAATTTTAAGGCAATGTCCTCTCTTATGTTATTTTGTTTTATTTTGCTTCTCCAACCCCATAAACTATTTTTATTCCTTAATTTTTTAACCAACCCAGTATATTCAATATACTTGGATGTTTTTATAAGAATTATTCGAGATACACTTACACACACATACATCTAATAGTTAAAGAACATATTGTTTCCGTGGATGGAGAATTTTTGCCTCACAAAACGATGATTGTTCAATATTCTTTTAACACCTTCAAAGGTCGCCATTGAGATTTCACTATATTTTATATGATATATAATATGTTTATGTTTTCCTTAAGCTTTTGTATTTTTCATTTATGGCATACCTTTATGGTTTCCATTATGGGTAAATGTGATATCTTCATTTTAGGAAGTGCGGACTACCGCCCCCTCAAAGTGATTTGATTCGTTAATGCCATATGTGGGACGTTTAAAGGATGGAGTTAATAATATTACATATGATATTATACTGGAGTTATAATATACCTTTATATAATTATTATTTCATTCTATTAAATATTAAATAGAAATGAAAGTAGCGTTCATGCGTACATACAGCTTACCGTCTCCATGAACGGTGCATTTCTTTACTTGCCTATAAATGTTGTGTAATATTATATATGCATGTATATAATGGATATATATAATATATATGATATATAAATAATTAATATAATTCTGTATATAATGGATATTTTACCACATCAACAACTTGTAATTATAAGGAGTTTATTTTTGACTCAAGTACCAATGATCGACAAAACGACCGTTATTGACATAAATAATTACATAGTGTTCATAACATGGTAATAAGTGATATAAAATGAATAATGAACTTGAAAAAGGTTCTTAATAAAGTAAAAATTAACTCAAGTTTATTATTCAGGAGATTAATGAAAGATTGAGTCATGTCGGACATAAGGTAAGGGATCCTACCACTCTCTTACTTTTTAAGTACTCTCTTTTATGTCATTCCTTTTAAGTTCATATTTCTTATGTTTGGGGATGTAATTTTATATTCCTCATACTGTAATTTTTTTGGTCATTTTATGAGAGACCCTTTTTTATCCCATAAATTCATTTTTGGATGTTTTATGTGGTGCTGTTAGGCTGCCGAGTTTTCATAAGGGATTTTTCATCTCACTTTTATTCCCATGAGATTTATGCTACATTTTCCAGCATTTCCTTTGAGTGGTGTATGTACTGCACATTATCCATGTCTTTGTGAAATATAATTTCCTTTATTGTCATTTACATTTATTTTTTATAGTCTTTCTTTCATGGGGTGTACGTTTTGAAAGTTACCGAAGTCGTTAAGGTAACCTTTCACCCTCCTCTTTTTAAAAGTCTTCTTTGTTATGTCTTTTAATTCACATCTTATTATGTTGGGATATTTTCTTTTATATCCATATTGATTTAAATTTTATTTCCAAGTGATGAGATAACATTTTCTCTCTCATCAACTCATTTTATGAAATTTTAAAGTGACGTCATTAGGCTATTGAATTTTTGCAAGGGAAATTCTTAACCCGATTTCAATTCATTTGGTAAAACCTTTATTTCATGATTATGTCATACTAGGAATATGTGTGGATGACCTATGATTTTTTTATACTTAATATAATCTTATATTGGGTGTATTTATATTTTTCACACATAATTATGTAATTGATTTATCCTTAATCTAAGGATATCATCTTTGTAAGGGACTTCGTCTCAATCTCTTTTCATTGAAACATTTTTTATTTTATACAAAATGTTCTTTTATACGGTGTATAAAGCCCTTCGAATTTTACTTTTATTCAAAATGAATCTTTTTATATGAATCGTTTTACAAATAGACAAAAAGAATGTTTTTTCTTATGTATGCGGCGACAACGACTTCTCTATCTTTCATTATTTGAGTTTTGGCTTCCTCTACAAGCCAGAACATTTTTTTAAAATTGAAAAAAATAAATAGCACGTTTTATATTTCATTTATTTTGGAATTTAATATGGTTTCGATAATGGTTTGATTAGATCAATGTGGTCTATTGATATCTTGTGATTGAAAGGTGGAATGTTGTGTTTCCTTTAATCTTGTTTTCTATGATACGATTATGTTATGTTTCTTGGGAATTTATTATTAAGATGGGTGGTTTCGTAATAAACTAAGGGCGGGTGATCCCGATATAGCTCTCCAATTCATTGGGTAATGTGATTGAGGTAAATGTTGATGTTTCTCCTAAGAGATTTAGGGAATATACTGTGATGGGTATTCCAAATGCGACTCCCTATGTAGCTGTGATAGCTACAATGTATGTATGTTATGTAGGCCTCAAGTTACCTTTATGTCTTATGATTTCTATGAGTTATTCATAAATATTATGATTTCATGAGGTATGTTAGATTTCTTATTTTTTATGAGTAAAGTGTGTTTTCATTGATTCTTATGTATATGTGTAGAAATGATTCCTTCCGGTATTTTTATATCCCTTACTGAGCTTTTTGTGCTCATCCCATGTTTTTGAAATGTTTCTCAACATGACATAAAGTGGAATACAGTCGAGGATGGGATCAATGAAATTTCATGATGTCTATAACATGGAACTAGACATGAATCTTTTGTTCAAGGGTTTATATTTTGTAAAAAATATGGAGGCTCAGTAGATGTGTCTAACTTGTAATCTTTGAAATGTAATAGTTATGTCCTAATTCTCTAAAACTCTAAACCTGAAAAGATCCTCAATATTAATTATTCATTTAATTCAATATTAAGTAATGTTTAAGGTTGAGGCCTTATAATGCCCCTCCCTCTTGAACATCTACCCAAGGATTTCAACTCTCCATTTTCATTCTCCAACTTGGGGAAACTGGGTAAAATGGATTCCCCCTCTCTTAGGGAAGATACTATGCACAGATACATCATTCTCAATGTGATCTATGAAAGTCAATGGAGTGATTTAAGACCCCAATGGTTTAGTTATTGTGGATATATATTCTTTATTTGGAAGTGGAGACTCTCTAAAAGAGTAATTCCTTGCCATCTGATTAGTCACTAAAAGTGGCTAATATTCATTGTTATGTTCTTAATATTAATGTGTTTAAAAGTTCATAAACATCAATTTTAGTCCAATTCAGAAATTGAACTTCATTTCCCATCATTGTACAATTCATGCTTAAAATGTCAATTTGGGCCCACTCAATAATTTGCTTCTGTAAATTAAAATATTCATCATTTTAATTTGAAATTTTGGGATATGATTGAAGACTTTGTTTGGAACATTTTATCTTTTAGGTCCGATGGATGAATCCCAAAGGAAGATGGAGAATTTTGCGCCTGAAGACAGAAACATGCTGGAAAAAGCATAATGGGCCTAAGGCCCATCAAACAAATGTGGGGCCCAGAAACCAAGCCCAATGAAGCTAAAATTTATACAGTAGAAAGATAAAAATATGAGGATCATTTTATTCAACTGTGGCCGGAGCTAATTCTGATGTTATCATGATGATAAAGGGATCTGAAGTTTAGATTTAAATGGTGGACTCGTCATTAATGCGCAGAAATCCGTTCCACCATTTCGACCATAACATCCAAACGGATAAGCGAAATTTCCTGAAATTTTTACAGCTCATAGAGGACACATGGACGACGATATTTTATATTTATGACACCTCCGGAATCGGCCTTCTTCAATTTTGAATTCATACGTCAAAATGGAGGACGAATCTGGACAGTTTTCCGGGTCAACTTCGAAATGTCAATTTCCTTTTGACTCTCTTAATTGTTGAGGGGTGAATTAATTGTTGGGGGATGTACCTAAGGCTCCTAATATTCCTATATAAGGAGCTATTGGTGAAGGGAATGGGTGTAGAAAAGTTTCTTAACATCTTGGATGCTTTGTTTCATTGTAATGTTTTGCTTCCAAATTTCATTTGTAATGTTTTCCATTTCCATGTAAGTTTTTCTTTTTGTTCTTAATCAACTTCTTCTCTTATATATTTTCCATTTCATTTATTAAAACATTATAATCACAAAGCACAGTGATATCTCTGTGTTGTTGTGAATTAGTTCACACATAGGTGTGAATTTCATTCACACACACGGAGGAGTGCTCGTTATTTCGGCGGTTTTAATTTCTTCAATCCAATTCTTGTTAGTCATCTTCCGCCTACCAGTGAGAGTATACCATCAATGGAGGGCTAAACCCTTAATGGGTTGATCTTAGGAGGATGAAAAGGCTGGGTTGAATGTTATTTTATGAACGAATTGTTGTTAAATGGATAATTAATTTAAGATATCCATTCTTCAGTTATTTCTACTCTTCATCTTTACTGTGTTTGAGCAAAATAAATTCAATTACTAAATGACCATATACCTCGGAGAGATCATGAATTTGGTTCTCTAAGTGTATAGGGGATTAGTAATTGTGTTTAGTAAGCACCAAACCAGAAAATGATGAAGGTAGTGTTATTTTTGAAGAATGGATTCATCAAGAATTAATAAAACCAAAATTGTTTAAAGAAGTAAAATTCATTCAATCCACCCCAAGCATAATCCTAGATCAACCCATTTTCATTAAATTTAATTCACGTAGGTGTCTTAGTGTTATTTAAAACATCTAAATCAAAACCAAAGTTGGCTACTTCATAGCCCATCCTTCACCAAATCATAGCGTCTCAAGGTTACTTCTTCGGTCCCTGTGGACTCGACCCCTACATGTACTACATCGATCGCTTTTACCCGTAGGGTAAATTTGGGCGCAACCAAATTTTGGCGCCGTTGCCGGGGACCCAAGTAAGTACCTTAGACACTCATCTTCTTTTTCTCACCCCAATTTCACTATTCCCACCCTAATTTCTCTTCCCTATTCCCCTTTCTGTTTCTGCGTGTCCAAGAATCCCAAAAATAACTTTCAATAAACTACAATGGATTGTCTTCAACAGTACCCATTAATATACCAAGGCTATAATGAACTGGAAAATCAATATTTTGAATCACCTCAGATAGAAAATTTCATTGACCAATCCTTAATTGAATACACCACACCAGATGAGATGTACAATCAATGGGATGCTGAATGTTTACAAGATCAATTTCCATACCTATCAAGAATGATTGAAAAGATAAATAATGAGGAAGTCCAGGATGTACAAACATATATCAACCCTAATCCTGAAAAAATTCTTGAACAATTGTGTGAACAAATGGATAAAATGAATTCAGAAGTTTCATCTTTCAGATTAGAATTACAATGCTTTAAGACTTTTGAGGAACTCGTTCCCACTCAAGATGTTTTTTCCTCATCATTGATAGATGAATCTTTTTTCCCAAAAACCTCTCATGATTTGAAAAAAGAACTAACCTTTGGATATGTGATAACTGAACAAGATCAAGGAATTGTTAATGAGTGTTTAAATCAGGATGAAATTGATTTCATGAATTCACAAGAGGGAAATTTTTCTTCATGGATTGAATGCCCAGAATATTTCTCCAATAATAATTTTTCAGAAACACCAATCATTGAACCATTAGGAGAAATCACAAACATCAAATCCATACCCATTCATGAAACTCATCTAGAAAACTTTGGGGTTGAATCTTCTATTCAAATGGAACCAATTGTGTTGGGAAAAGCTGAAAATGAAATTGATTTTGATTATAATTCCTTATCTGGGTTTAAATGTCCTATCCAACCTGAACTCAAAATCAATGTCCTTACTTCCGCACCGAGGCATCCCATCATAGGTGATAAACAAGAAATTTCAATTGTCATTCATCCATATCATGAAATCAATAATGTAGAAATGATCCTTGGTGTCTTAGGAAAGACTATAGAAACAACTCGATCAACCATTTTAGATATTCCTTGGATTTTACCGATCATTATAGAAAATATGATTTCATACAAAAAAAATTTCAAAAAAACAATCAATCTCAATCTTGTTGAAGTGGAGAAAGATGGGTTCATTAAAATTTTGAAAGTTGGAATTGGATAAGTTGAGGGGTAAAAGTCGAGCCAACGACGTTAAACAAAAGCGCTGCATGGGAGGCAACCCATGATTTTCTTGTTTCTAATCATTTTGAATCATTTTTTTCATATAATAAATTACCATAAACTGTTGACCTGTTCTTCTTTTATGAGTAAAGATGGGTATGAAAGGGGAGCACCATATACATCCGTGTCACGTGGTGTAATCTCTGAGTAATACCTTACCCCGAAAATATAAAGAAGACAATGTATCATCAGTTTATTTTGTTTTGTTTTATTTTTATGTTTTTATAGGTTTAAAAAAATAAACGGACATGTCGTAAGCCATAAGAAAAATCCATTCACCACCATCAAAGTTGCTGAGACTCGAACCCAGGATTGAAGGGAGACTATGGAATGCGCTATCATCATCAACCACCAGGTGACTTCATTCCATGATTTTCATTTTAAATTTCTTTTTTGAACTCCTCTCATACCCCCTTCTAGCTTTTCTTTTCTTTAAACACTGGGGACAGTGTTATTCTAAGTTGGGGGGGGGATAAAAATGATTTTTTTTTTGAATAAAAACTTGCATGAAAAGAAAAATTCCATTAACCTTGAACATGATAACACACATTGAAAACTCTAAATGGGATATCAAATTAATTTTGCATGCCTTCATTCTGATTTTAATGCAAGTTTAAGTTCATGAGCATAGTTTTTGGAAAGTGTGGTTGTCCGATGTGATTTTTCAAAGTTTACATTTTCATCCTCTTAATAAAAATGCCACAATGCACGTCTTTTTGATTGTGGGTGTAAATTTGAGTTCTTGGGTCCCTTTCATTATATCATAGGGTTCTGGGGTCACTTTTAGTTTAATTTGAGTATCCAAAAAAAAAAACAAAAGAAAAACAAAAAAAAAACAAAAAAAAAATTGAAAAAAAATATAATAATGACCACATAGAGCAATGTTTTGACAAAATGCGTGGCGTCCGGCACTTGGGGATCGTGACTCCATAGTTGTCTTGCCCAGAGTTAGGCTTTATATCTCTATTGTAGAGCATGAAATTGACAAAATGCGTGGCGTCCGGCACTTGGGGATCGTGACTCCATAGTTGTCTTGCCCAGAGTTAGTCTTTTCATATCTATTGTGGTTAAAAAAAATCAAAAAAAGGATACTCATCTTAAGGTTTAATGTGATTCCCACCTAGCGCTTCCATTTTTTTCCCCTTGAACAATAAAATGGGCCCCATATCTTTTATGATGCACAACACTTTATCATGCTTAATTTAAATTGGATGAAATGTGGCGATGAATTTGAATAAAGGAATGGGCTTGGGCTTGGGATATGCATATGGACCTAGCTTGTTTTAAATGATTTTGAAGGGTTCCATAATTTTTTTGGTATGAGATCTTTTGAGTGAGAAATGTGTATTTAAATGTTTTTGGAAAAGGGGATTTCAATTTCATATTTGTAATTTATTTTGCTCGGGACTAGCAAAACTCAAGTTGGGGGGTGTGATTAGTCACTAAAAGTGGCTAATATTAATTGTTAAGTTCTTAATATTAATGTGTTTAAAAGTTCATAAACATCAATTTTAGTCCAATTCAGAAATTGAACTTCATTTCCCATCATTGTGCAATTCATGCTTAAAATGTCAATTTGGGCCCCTTCAATAATTTGCTTCTGTAAATTAAAATATTCATCATTTTAATTTGAAATTTTGGGATATGATTGATCACTTTGTTTGGAACATTTTATCTTTTAGGTCCGATGGATGAATCCCAAAGGAAGATGGAGAATTTTGCGCCTGAAGGCAGAAACATGCTGGAAAAAGCATAATGGGCCTAAGGCCCATCAAACAAATGTGGGGCCCAGAAACCAAGCCCAATGAAGCTAAAATTTATACAGTAGAAAGATAAAAATATGAGGATCATTTTATTCAACTGTGGCCGGAGCTAATTCTGATGTTATCATGATGATAAAGGGATCTGAAGTTTAGATTTAAATGGTGGACTCGTCATTAATGCGCAGAAATCCGTTCCACCATTTCGACCATAACTTCAAAACGGCTAAGCGAAATTTCCTGAAATTTTTACAGCTCATAGAGGACACATGGATGAAGATATGTTATATTTATGACACCTCCGGAATCGGCCTTCGTCAGTTTCGAATTCATACGTCAAAATGGAGGACGAATCTGGACAGTTTTCCGGGTCAACTTCGAAATGTCAATTTCCTTTTGACTCTCTTAATTGTTGAGGGGTGAATTAATTGTTGGGGGATGTACCTAAGTCTCCTAATATTCCTATATAAGGAGCTATTGGTGAAGGGAATGGGTGTAGAAAAGTTTCTTAACATCTTGGATGCTTTGTTTCATTGTAATGTTTTGCTTCCAAATTTCATTTGTAATGTTTTCCATTTCCATGTAAGTTTTTCTTTTTGTTCTTAATCAACTTCTTCTCTTATATATTTTCCATTTCATTTATTAAAACTTTATAATCACAAAGCACAGTGATATCTCTGTGTTTTTGTGAATTAGTTCACACATAGGTGTGAATTTCATTCACACACACGGAGGAGTGCTCGTTATTTCCGCGGTTTTAATTTCTTCAATCCAATTCTTGTTAGTCATCTTCCGCCCACCAGTGAGAGTATACCATCAATGGAGGGCTAAACCCTTAATGGGTTGATCTTAGGAGGATGCAAAGGCTGGGTTGAATGTTATTTTATGAACGAATTGTTGTTAAATGGATAATTAATTTAAGATATCCATTCTTCAGTTATTTCTACTCTTCATCTTTACTGTGTTTGAGCAAAATAAATTCAATTACTAAATGACCATATACCTCGGAGAGATCATGAATTTGGTTCTCTAAGTGTATAGGGGATTAGTAATTGTGTTTAGTAAGCACCAAACCAGAAAATGATGAAGGTAGTGTTATTTTTGAAGAATGGATTCATCAAGAATTAATAAAACCAAAATTGTTTAAAGAAGTAAAATTCATTCAATCCACACCAAGCATAATCCTAGATCAACCCATTTTCATTAAATTGAATTCACGTAGGTGTCTTAGTGTTATTTAAAACATCTAAATCAAAACCAAAGTTGGCTACTTCATAGCCCATCCTTCACCAAATCATAGCGTCTCAAGGTTACTTCTTCGGTCCCTGTGGACTCGACCCCTACATGTACTACATCGATCGCTTTTACCCGTAGGGTAAATTTTGGCGCAACCACCATCCTTACAATTTTCTTCTTTGTTCTCAGATAAAAATCCCCCTCGAATAGATCGAGACCAATTATATCTCAACATTAAATGTAATTTTTGGGTAATATTCCTATCCCTAGGGCCATAGAGTACTCTATAATAAGGTGCAAGTGTGTTATGAACTAGAAAATGTGCATTTTACATACCTGGTGTGATGAATATATAGTGGAAAACTATCATGCTCCCTATGCATCTCAATATAAGTTCTCTATCCTTTTCACTATTCATGGTTCAATTCCCCTTGAGTTTGCTATATTGGTTCAGGCTTATGCCCTTGGGTCACATCACATCATACCCCCATAAGTGTATAATTGTTGTCTCTACTTTATTTTGATTAAATGAAAACTCATTCGGTGGGTAATGTTAAAATAAAATAATTTAACAAGTGAAATTAATTAATTATTTAATCCTATAAAACCCCCATGTTAAATAATTATTATTATTCTTGATACGTGCTTAACTTGCGAGTTAAAATTAAATATTATATAATTGGATAATATTCACTATTTATTATTTCTCACCAGACAATTTAACTCAGTACATCATTCTTCCATAATATTTATTAGGATATTAATAAGGTATATTTATTTATCAAACAAATATTATTTCATAATTAACCAATGATATCTAAATATTATACTCACTAAATTGAAAATAGAAATTTTTTAAATATTACACTAACATTATATTCTATTGAATAACTAGTGATGGAATAAATGCGATTGAGAAGACATGAATAATTATTAAACCATTTTTGGGAATAATATTTATTGATCCTTTTAAATTATAAATAATAATATATTATTTAATTGATATTCATGATACACTTAGTGTGTCACACTGAAGAAAGATGGATGATAGTTCCATCTACCTATGTGCTTGATATCCATTTCTTTGACATTCGGGTAATACAACGTTCCTATAGAACACCATGGACGCAGATTTTTTGTCTATATAATTTACACAAAATGGCATGAGATATTAAATTTTGTTAAAGAATAGAAGTGATAAATTGATTCTCAAATTATTCCTTAATTCAATATTACCCTGGATGCACCCAACATATCATACCTCACAACAATCATATGTCGTCACGGTTTTCATCATTATATTGAAGTATTCAAATCATAATATCCATTATTAAAAATCATAAATTATATGGACGAATAAACAGGTACACTGATACGAACATTCAGTGACACGTATAATTGTGGATTTCCTACTACTGTGTCTCACTCTTATAATATCCTAATAGATATTACCAAGGGTTACTCCATGAGAAAGTGAAACAAAGTTCTATGAGTCTCCACCATGGATTCTTTTATCATTTGTGACCCTGAAATGATATCATCTCGATATAGAAAAATTATTCAACAATAGTTTCATGTCATTTTACATTTCCCATAATAGTGGGGATCTCCTATGACCATTTCGTGTTATAGTCACTCATAGGAAATTATCACATAATATGTCAGGAAGAAGAACAACCATGGTGTGACAAGTAGTTTATTAATATTCAAATTTATGAATACATATTTTTCATAATGTACATAGATGTTGTTTCTATGGAACCAACCACAATAGAATCCCACTTGAATTAGATAAAACTACTAATAAAATTCAGTCCGCTAACTCTCAAATGATAATCAAGATTCTGCAGAGATAGTCCTTTAGTCAAGGGGTCTACTAAGTTCTCATTCATGGTTACTGTACTCACCCGAACATCAACCCTTTTATAGAAATATCATAAGATGTGATACATCAAGTGTATGTATATTCATTGTTAGTAGGTGTGGCCTTAGATATTTTGTAAGAGACAACACTATAGTATTATCACAATACAATGTGATCATATCTTTAATACATGTAACTACATCAATTCCAATACAAAGATACAAGTCCAAATGTATTATATGGATAAATCAGAAGCCTCTATATACACATACTATGTTGTAGTATTAGCTACAACTGGATGATTTGAATTCATCAAACTCACATATCCTTTATATATAAAGAAAGAAAATGATGATTGATAATTTATATTATACTGATCTATATGAAAAATATAATCATTATAACCACTACTGAAAAACTCTTAATCTCCTTCATACACTTGGAACATATTCTTAGTTGTTCTCAAATTCGTAAGGATAACCTTTATAGGAGTCCAATGATTTTCTCCTTGATTTTCATGATATATGCCTACCATTCTTAATGCATAGGAGAAATCATGTCTAGTAAATAACATGTTATACATTATTTATCCTATCAAAGAAGCATATGGGATTTTACTCTTTCTATCTTACTTAAGTTGTTTTGGATATCACATTATCATTGAAAGATTTAAACCATGTGACAATGGAACCAAACTCTTCTTGGGTTGTTATATACTAAATCTTTTTTGTATCAGGTAAATATATGTACTTTGACTTAGTCTAATAAGCATCTTGGATCTATCATGAATGATCTCGATCCGTATAATTTATATGGATTAACCTAGTTCCTTAATCTGGAAACACATGTTTAAAAAGTACTTAATATATTGTATGATTGTTATGTGATTTCCATTATGTAATATGTCATCATTATATACTAACAGAATAATGAACAAATTCACACTAAACCTCTTCTTAACCCATGCTCACATTCATTCATAATGAAAAAAAATCTTTTATGGATTCATCAAATAAAATTTTCCATGACATAGTTGATTGATTCAATCTATAAATTGATCTCTTGAACTTGATGATTCTTTTGGTATCTCCTAGAATCATTGATTCTTCAGGTTGTGTCATATAGACATTTTCTAAAAGGTAACCATTAAGGAATTTAGTTTTGAATCACATTTACCAAATCTCATAGTAATGGTAAACTACTATATGGTTTATAATTCTGATGGATTTAAAAAAATAAAACATTGGAAAAGGTTTCATCATAGTCAGTTCCATGACACTATTTGAACACTCTAGCTACTAGAATTTCTTTATAGGTACTTATGTAACCTTCTATGTCTAGTTTCTTCTTGAATACCCAATTTATTCCAATATGCTTGATATCAACTAATGAATTGACCATAACCCAAAATATATTCTGATACATGGAATCTATTTACGAATTCACATCTTCTTGACATTTTTTAGCTGCAACGCTCTCAACTATATCCTTGTTGTAGATAGGTTCATCATTTCAACCAATATTGAATCACCATCCTCTGTGACAAGAATACAATATCTCTCTTTTTCTATTTCCTATCTTATGATTCTATGTAGTAATTGTGCTTCATGAATGTCATGACCCGCCCTCGGGGTCCGTGCCGTGACTACCCCAAGCCCGCCTTCCATAGGCTAGGGGCTGGCGACTAGCACCAAGGCGTAAATCCTGGTAAAAAGGGAAGGCATTGCCTTTGTAAAGTAAACAAACACCAAAGAGTAAGCAAGCGGAAAGTAAACACTAAGCAAAAGCAGAGTACAACTGAAGTGCAGAAAAGTAAATGGGCCAGTATACAAACCCAATCTGAAAGTAAAGTACAACTCAAAAGGGAAAACAGCAACTGTAAAGTAAAAGCCACTACACCAAGCTGTCCACTGGAAATCCCACCTGAAGGGTGGGTACAGATAGCTCCACTGCTCCTCGGGTCCCGCCGTCCGCTCCGAGCACGTCCCGCCCAGTGGTCCACCTCCAGGTACCGTACTGCTCTTCAAGCCTCAGCCAAGATCAACGATGTCCGTCGTCTGCAACCAACACAATGTAGTGCGGGCATAGCCCGTGCAGGGGTGAGTATAAGCTACTCAGTAGAGACACCGAGACCCCTGAAGGTCTACCAAAATCCACAATGGGTAAACCACAAAGAAGGATACAATCACGAAGTAACAACCGACATTTCTTAGGTATATGCCCATACATATACCAAAGTCATCAATTTCAAATACGCTCCAACCTCCGAGCCCAAGTACAACTCAGTCCACACAGGAATGTTAACGTATTCCACACAGGAAAGCAAAACAAAATCCACACAGGATAGCACAACACAATCCACACAGGAAAGCAAGAGGATTCAGCTCACACAGGTATACTTCTTCAAGGGACGATAAAGATGATTTCTGATCCATCTAAATCGTTGGACCCACGAAGGATCGATATGTAACTAACCCCCGCAAAAGACCCACACAGGATCGGGCCCACACAGGACCTGTGGCGCTGGTTCACATAGGACCGCTGAGCGCAAGGATCCACACAGGATCGGACCCACACAGGATCGGGCCCACACAGGACCTGTAGGCGCTGGTTCACACAGGACCGCTGAGCGCAAGAACCCACACAGGATCGGACCCACACAGGATCGGGCCCAAACAGGACTTGTAGCACTGATCCACGTAGGATCACTGAGTGTTGTAGTCGTCGTCGTCGAATCCACACAGGATCTCTGTACTGTCGTCGTCGCAGTCACAATAGCAGTAGTAGTAGCAGTAGTAGTAACAGTCGCAGCCAGCACTAGGGTTCCCGCACACAACAAGCTCGTTCAGGAGGGTCCGCTCCACGAGCCGAGAGGCTGATAAATCAACTATCATAAAGTCCAGAGTTGATGTATCCAAAAGTTCCGTATCGTCAAAAAGAACTCAACGCAACAGACGGCGCGTCGATCGGACGCCCGGTCTGAGAGTTATTTGCTTTTTCGTCCCAGGGGCCCGGTTGGTTTTTAAGGCATAACCAGCCCGACCGTACTCCACCTGCGTCCAAAACTCAGGCGTTGTATGACAAAAGATCCTTCTCACTAAGAGGAACATAACAAAGCCGACGGCACGTCAATCGGACAACCGTAGCTCAAGATATGAGCGTTTCCGCTCCGAAGGCACTGTGGGTTTCGTGTACGAACTAACCCGGTCGAACTCAAAGTATTCCGAAACCCTAAGTGTAATATACCGAAATGACTGTCTCGATCAAAGGATCGTGTTTCCGTAGACGGTTCGTCAATCGGAGGTCCGTAGCTCAAGTTATGAGCAAAAGACCGAAGTCATCTCGAAAACGGGGGGTCTGGGTCTGGGCCGACCCGGCCCGACCCCCCCTGGGTCGGCCCGGCCGGTGGCTGCGCGGCCTGGCGCCGCACGGTGCTACGCGCGGGGGGCTAAGCCCCTGCTGCTTCAAAATGGCGGCGCGGCTTTTAGCCGCACCTTTTGAGAACCGGCCCACCCTCTTGGGGGCCTGCTTTGAGGAGAACCGGGGGGCCGCCTACCCCCCTTAAAGAAACCCCCCCCCCCTCATAAATGGGGGGGCATTTGTCCTGGCCGGGGGAATTTATTTCCCCCGGTCTTTCTCCTTCCGGCCGGCCCACCTGGCGGGCCGGTTTTTCTTCAATGGGACCGGCAAAACGGTCCCCTTTCCGGCTTCCGACGCCGACGGCCCAGCGAGCTGCCGGTCCTCTCGTCCTACCGCGGCCCGGAACCAGCCGCGGTGCTCGTCGTCCGGCGCGGTGCGACGGCACCGCGCCCCTCCGCCGCGCCTTTGATTCCCTTTGACGCGGCGCGACGGCGTCGCGTTCTTGATCATCCTTCCACGGCACGGCGCGACGGCGCCGCACAATAAAACCTTGCGAATTCCCACGTGGTGAGACGGCACCACGCCATCTTGTTTCATCCGCAAGATAAATAAACAAGAACAAAGGAGGGGGGTTCGGCCGTGTTCGTGCGGTCCGGCCCCCTCACGTTATACGATATTAAATATTTGTTATCCTCAAAGTTCGACATTCAAAATCAAGAATGAGAATAAATAATTAATCAACAACAACCCCTACCTTGGTTTCAAGTTCGAAGATCGTCAACGACCCACGGAAGACAACGTCGCGGAGGTTGGGCGTCGCGGTAATCGTTCGTCAAATCCGATGACGAAGAGGTATGTCTGAAGAGGTACGTCGTTGGAGAATCTTCGTAAGCCGACAAAGGCAGTCCGAGGAGGAAGAGGTGTTCCCATTCGTTGACACGGAAGGCGTCGTCGATCTTCGGAAACAACCGGCTACGAAGATTAGAGGAGCGGCGTTCTTCGTCGGAGCTTGACCGTTCTTCGTCAAAGTTTGAAGAAGAAGGAGAAGAACCCAAAATGCTCTCAAGAAGTCTAGATAAATCTAACCAAATAAAATATGTTAGAGACTTATTTTATTCACACACTTAATCAAATTGAATTTCAAAGGTTTGAAATTCAAATAAAATGACTCCAAATTAAATAACAAGTTTTCATGTCATTTAAAGATGGGTTAAAGGGAGTTTTGAGAGAAGATGAAAAGTTGGGTTTCGTGTGGGCCCCACCACACTTAATCATCCCAAGGGAGGTTAAGTGGATGTGGGTCCAACCTTTAACTTCCTTTGAGAGGAGTTAACCAACAATTAAGAAAAATAAAAAGTGTTCCACATTTTTTATTGAACTTCTTATAATTCTCCCAAAAACTAACTTTCGTCCGGTAATAAACGCAACTTCGGAAAAGGTCTCCTTAAGAGAATATCGGCGCTGCGAGTTCATCGGTGTCCTCAGATTTCAATTCCGAGCACCGGATCAAAAGTTAGGAATTCTCGCTCGTTCGTTCACTGAACGTACCCGAGCCAAACATCGGAAATTAATTCCGGGCACTCTGGGCCTCGGAATCAGGTGCCTTCAGAAACCGCGCTCTTGTAAAATTCGAAAGAAAATTAAGAAAAAATTTCCCTTGAATTTTACGGGTCTTTACATTACTCCCATCTCAGGGCTTTACGTCCCCGTAAAGATTCATCAAAAACTAGGGAAACAAATGAGGGTACTGAGCACGCATCTGAGCCTCCCGCTCCCATGTGCTCTCCTGGAGATTCCCGTGCTGCCATCTGATGCGCACAAGAGGAATTGAACGTCCATGTAGGACCCGCTCCTGTCGATCCTCTATCTCCACCGGGACCTCCGTAAAAGTCGCCTCATCGTCAACGTCAAGCTCCTCATGGTCAATGATGTGCGTCGGGTCGTGCACATATCTCCTCAACTGAGACACGTGGAAGACGTCGTGCACCCGGTGTAACTGAGGTGGTAGAGCCAGGCAATAAGCCACCTCGCCAATCCTGCTGAGAACCTGGAATGGTCCGATGAAGCGCGAAGATAACTTGTCGCCTCGGCCAAATCTTCGTATACCACGTCGCGGTGAGACCCGCAAGAACACATGGTCGCCATCCCCGAACTCTAGTGGCCTCCGCCTCCTGTCAGCGTATGACTTCTGCCGGCTCTGAGCTGTCCTCATCCACTCCTGGATGACCTGGACCTTCTCTGTAGTGGCCTGGACCATCTCCGGTCCCACAAGTGCTGACTCCCTAGGGTCTGTCCAACATAAAGGAGATCTACAAGGTCGGCCGTACAACGCCTCATATGGTGCCATTCCGATGGTGGAGTGGTAGCTGTTGTTGTACGCAAACTCCACCAAAGGTAAGTGGTCCTCCCAGCTACGACCAAAGTCGAGGACACATTTTTGGAGCATGTCCTCGAGAGTCTGAATGGTCCTCTCTGACCTACTGCAGTAGTGGAGGGGTGACTGTGAGAGACTGGAGGACGGCTGCTCCATCACTATCCACGAAGGATAGCAGCAAAGAGGCCAGCAGCTCCGTCGCCTCCTCAAGTAGCTGAATGCCCGTCCTCCTGCTGAGGGCATCGACTACTAAGTTCCCCTTTCCAGGAGTATAGACTATCTCAAAGTCATATTCCTGGAAGAACTCGAGCCATCGCCGTTGTCTCAGGTTCAGGTACTTCTGCGAGAATATATACCTGAGACTCTGATGATCGGAAAAGATGGTAAAGCGCTCTCCCATCTGATAGTGTCGTCGTGTCTTCAGAGCGAAGAACACTGCTGCTAACTCCAGGTCATGGGTAGCGTAGTTCTGCTCATGCGGCCTCAACTGACGTGATCCATAGGTGATCACTGCCCGCTCCTGCATCAGAACACATCCGAGTCTGGTCCCTGATGCATCACAGTAGACTACGTACCCTACTCCCTCCTCAGGCAACCTCAAGATAGGTGTGCTAGTCAATCTCTGTCTCAGCTCCCGGAAGCTCTGCTGACATCTGTCTGACCACACGAAGGGTTTCCCCTTCCTCCTTAACATATGGTGAAGCTGCAAAGATTTCTCCTTTGCCGAAAAGTGAAATCCGGTCTCATCCCCTGGATGAACCACGTTCCTTGCCTAATACAGTCAATCCCGTCATGATTAGTTAACTCATGGCATGGATGACATCGTAAGGCCTCGACGCTGCTACCAAGAGATCCAACCATTACTCTCGCCTCCAAGGGTTGAGTCACACTGTCGGCATCAGTGTGTGGTCACTAGGTTTCCTCCAGTAATAATCTCGCAAGTGAGGGTCAAGTCAACAATTTTTAACCGGCACCTCTTAGTAAAAACAAACAAAAGACAAGAAAAAAAGTCACCAAGGCAAGTGTCTTTTATTACTTCAACTTAAATTACAAGGACACAAAGCAACACAAACTACGAAGCTAGATGCATTATGGGTAAAGGCCTCTATGCCTGGAGCTAGTCCAGCACTAGTCCACCCGCTTCCAGAGCTCCAAGATCATAAGCTTCAGCTGCCTGAAGCTGTGCTCTCCCCTGAGGTCGGGGTGGACCTCCTGGTGGTGGTGGTGGTAGAGCCTCAAAACATCGCCCACCAGCTGCTGCTCGGCCAGCTCCTCTGCCTCGTCCACCTCCTCCATGCGGACCGCCACGGTCGAACCTCTGCCTCTACCTAGGTGGTTCATCAACCGTCTGCTACTCCTCTGCAAGGCGGGTCGGGCAGTCACGATCCATGTGGCCTTGCCCGCTGCATGCATAGCACTGTCTTCCACTCGAAAGACTGGCTCCGCGCTATGTGCCCCGCACTGCTGAGCCAGTGTCCTGAGGTCGTCTGCCTGAAGGTCTGGTCTGCCTGGACCCCTGAGTCATCCGTCAACTGCCTACTGCAGATGACTCTGCCACGTGCCGCCCTGCGGTGGGTCGCGGCGCTGGTGTAGACTCATCAAGGAAGCTCTCGATCAGAAGGGCCCGCTCTAGTACTCCTGTCTGAGTCGGTATGCTGAGGGAGATCAGCGATGCCCTGATCTCGTGTCTCAAACCCTGCTCGAAGGTCCGGGCCCGGAAGAATGGGTCTCGTACCATGTCAGTCGAGTAGCGCGAGAGATCAGTAAATCTCGCCGAGTATTGTGCGACCGTCATGCTGCCCTGCCGCAGCTGAAGAAGCTCCTGGATACGCACCACATGAAGGGTGGCTGGGATGAACTCCGAGTGGAAGAGGCTCTCAAATTCCATCCAAAGTAGAGATGCCTCATCGTGCACCTGGAGCATCAAGCTCCACCATCGTCCTGCTGCTGTGTGTAGTAGGCTCACAGCGAGGATCACCATGAGGTCTACTGGTGTCCTCACTTGCCTAGACACACGTACCACGGCCTCCAGCCAGTCCTCTACTGACTGGGGGTCTATCTCCCCATGAAACCTGGGCGGTCGCTGGTGCTGAAACTCATGAAGTGCGCTGAGGCGACTTGCATCGTCAGCAGCTGGTGCTGGAAGCATCGGGGGCTCGGCGGGTAGAGCTACCACCGGTGCCACTGCTGACAAAGGGCCCTTCACCGAGGCCTCGTCGCTCGGTGGGATGTCGTCACACTCGACTCTCGGAACCCTAGCTGGCTGCCGTCGTGGGGCAATCCTGAATAGGAAACAGGTGCGCCACGGTTAGAACAGTATACCTGCTGAGCTGATATAAATTAATCACAAACAAATCTTTGAAACACACACGCAATCAATGTTTCCATGCATTAAGTCGGAAATCAGAAGTCAGGGTCTTGGTGTATGGATACGTCGGCCGCCGCACCCACACTGGACTCCCTGGACTGATAACCACACTCAATACAATAAACATTATTACTTCACATAGAAAATATCAGAGTTCGCGGTAGAACCGAACTCCTCTAATACCAATTTGTCACGACCTGCACTCGGGGTCCGTGCCGTGACTACCCCAAGCCCGCCTTCCATAGGCTAGGGGCTGGCGACTAGCACCAAGGCGTAAATCCTGGTAAAAAGGGAAGGTATTCCCTTTGTAAAGTAAACAAACACCACAGAGTAAGCAAGCAGAAAGTAAACACTAAGCAAAAGCAGAGTACAACTGAAGTGCAGAAAAGTAAATGGGCCAGTATACAAACCCAATCTGAAAGTAAAGTACAACTCGAAAGGGAAAACATCAACTGTAAAGTAAAAGCCGCTACACCGAGCTGTCCACTGGAAATCCCACCTGAAGGGTGGGTACAGATAGCTCCACTGCTCCTCGGGTCCCGCCGTCCGCTCCGAGCACGTCCCGCCCAGTGGTCCACCTCCAGGTACCGTACTGCTCTGCAAGCCTCATCCAAGATCAACGCTGTCCGTCGTCTGCAACCAACACAACGTAGTGCGGGCATAGCCCGTGCAGGGGTGAGTATAAGCTACTCAGTAGAGACCCAGAGACCCCTAAAGGTCTGCCAAAATCCACAATGGATAAACCACAAAGAAGGATACAATCACGAAGTAACAACCGACATTGCTTTGGTATATGCCCATACATATACCTAATTCATCAATTTCAAATACGCTCAAACCTCCGAGCCCAAGTACAACTCAGTCCACACAAGAAAGATAACATATTCCACACAGGAAAGAAAAACAAAATCCACACAGGATAGCACAACAAAATCCACACAGGAAAGCAATAGGATTCAGCTCACACAGGTATACTTCTTCAACAGACGATAAAGATGGTCTCTGATCCATCTAAATCGTCGGACACACGAAGGATCGATATGTAACTAACCGCCGCAAAAGACCCACACAGGATCGGGCCCACACAGGACATGGATGCGCTGGTTCACACAGGACCGCTGAGCGCAAGGATCCACACAGGATCGGACCCACACAGGATCGGGCCCACACAGGACCTGTAGGCGCTGGTTCACACAGGACCGCTGAGCGCAAGGACCCACACAGGATCAGACCCACACAGGATCAGGCCCAAATAGGACCTGTAGCACTGATCCACGTAGGATCACTGAGTGTTGTAGTCGCCGTCGTCGAATCCACACAGGATCTCTGTACTGTCGTCGTCGCAGTCACAGTAGCAGTAGTAGTAGCAGTAGTAGTAGCAGTAGCAGTAACAGTCGCAGCCAGCACTAGGGTTCCCGCACACAGCAAGCTCGTTCAGGAGGGTTCGCTACACGAGCCGAGAGGCTGATACATCAACTGTCACAAAGACCAGAGTTGATGTATCCAAAAGTTCCGTATCGTTAACAGGAACTCAACGCAACAGACGGCGCGTCGATCGGACGCCCGGTCTGAGAGTTATTGGCTTTTTCGTCCCAGGGGCCCTGTTGGTTTTTAAGCCAAAACCAGCCCGACCGTACTCCACCTGCGTCCAAACGTCGGGCGTATTATGCCAAAAGATCCGTCTCACTAATATGAACATAACAAAGCTGACGGCACGTCAATCGGACATCCGTAGATCAAGATATGAGCGTTTCCGCTCCGAAGGCACGGTTGGTTTTGTGTACGAACCAACCCGGCCGAACTCAAAGTATTCCGAAACCATGATTGTAATATACCGAAATGACCGTCTCGATCAAAGGATCGCGTTTCCGCAGACATTTCATCAATCGGAGGTCCGTAGCTCATGTTATGAGCAAAAGACCGAAGTCGTCTCGAAAACGGGGGGTCCAGGTCCGGGCCGACCCGGCCCGACCCCCCCTGCGTCGGCCCGAACCGGGTCGACCCGACCCGGGTCCGACCCGGCGTGGCCCGGCCGACGGCTGCGCGGCCTGGCGCCGCACGGTGCCACACGCGGGGGGCTAAGCCCCTGCTGCTTCAAAATGGCGGCGCGACTTTTAGTCGCGCCTTTGGAGAACCGCCCCCCCCCCCCCCTCTTTGGGGCCTGCTTTGAGGAGAACCGGGGGGCCGCCTGCCCCCTTAAAGAAACCGCCCCCCCCCCATAAATGGGGGGGCATTTGACCTGGCCGGGGGAATTTATTTCCCCCGGTGTTTCTCCTTCCGGCCGGCCCACCTGGCCTGCCAGTTTTTCTTCAATGGGACCGGCAAAACGGTCCCCTTTCCGGCTTCCGACGCCGGCGGCCCAGCGAGCTGCCGGTCCTCTCGTCCAGCCGCGGCCCGGAACCGGCCGTGGTGCTCGTCGTCCGGCGCGGTGCGACGGCACCGCGCCCCTCCGCCACGCCTTTGATTCCCTTCGACGCGGCACGACGGCGTCACGTTCTTGATGATCCTTCCACGGCGCGGCGCGACGGCGCCGCGCAATACAACCTTGCAAATTCCCGCGTGGTGCGACGGCACCACGCCATCTTGTTTCATCCGCAAGATAAATAAACAAGAACAAAGGAGGGGGGTTCGGCCGTGTTGGTGCGGTCCGGCCCTCTCACGTTAAACGATATTAAATATTTGTTATCCTCAAAGTTCGACATTCAAAATCAAGAATGAGAATAAATAATTAATCAACCACAACCCCTACCTTGGTTTCAAGTTCGAAGATCGTCAACGACCCGCGGAAGACAACGTCGCGGAGGTCGGGCATCGCGGTAATCGTTCCTCAAATCCGATGGCGATGAGGTACGTCCGACGAGGTACGTCGTTGGAGAATCTTCGTAAGCCGACGAAGGAAGTCCGAGGAGGAAGCGGCGTTCCCTTTCGTTGACACGGAAGGCGTCGTCGATCTTCGGAAACAACCGGCTACGAAGATGAGAGGAGCGGCGTTCTTCGTCGGAGCTTGAGTGTTCTTCGTCAATGTTTTAAGAAGAAGGAGAAGAACCCAAAATGATCTCAAGAAGGCTAGAGAAATCTAACCAAATAAAATAAGTTAGAGACTTATTTTATTCACACACTTAATCAAATTGAATTTCAAAGGTTTGAAATTCAAATAAAATAACTCCAAATTAAATAACAAGTTTTCATGTCATTTAAAGAGGGGTTAAAGGGAGTTTTGAGAGAAGATGAAAATTTGGGTTTCGTGTGGGCCCCACCACACTTAATCCTCCCAAGGGAGGTTAAGTGGATGTGGGTCCCACCTTTAACTTCCTTTGAGAGGAGTTAACCAACAAGTAAGAAAAATAAAAAGTGTTCCACATTTTTTATTTAACTTCTTATAATTCTCCCAAAAACTAACTTTCATCCCGTAATAAACGCAACTTCGGAAAAGGTCTCCTTAAGCGAATATCAGCGCTGCGAGTTCATCGGTGTCCTCAGATTTCAATTCCGAGCACCGGATCAAAAGTTAGGAATTCTCGCTCGTTCGTTCACTGAACGTACCCGAGCCAAACTTCGGAAATTTATTCCGGGCAATCTGGGCCTCGGAATCAGGTGCCTTCAGAAACCGCGCTCTTGTAAAATTCGAAAGAAAATTAAGAAAAAATTTCCCTTGAATTTTACGGGTCTTTACAATGAACTACTTCTTCCATGATGACATGTGAAATCTCTTCCTCTTCCAACTATGGTTTATCTTGAGAATCAACTTCATTGAAGTCAATATTTCTACAACAATATTTTTTGAGGATGTGCTCCCTCTCTAGAAATATGGATCATCTGGTGACAATGACTTTTTTTCTGAGGGGTTTTATTAGTATTATCCATTTATTTCATTAGGATACCATATAAAGATATACATCATGACCAAGGGTTATAGTTTGTTCCGTGAAAAGGACTCAAAAAATTCTTTGCGACCCCATACACATGTATGTGATAAAATGGATTTCTTTCCACTAAATAGCTCAATGGGAATTCCATTTTCTGATTTAGTTGATACAAATATTAATTTATATGCCGCATTTTGTAATGAATATCCCCAAAAGTGTAAAGGAATATCTATAGGACTCATCAATTACCATAGAATGTATTAAAAGGAACAGTAATACATTTCACTAACACCATTCCACTATGGTGTGTATAGAGGAGTGAGTCGAGATAAAATCCCCATCTCCCATTGAAATTCAATGAATTCATGGTTATGCTATTACAACCACGATCCAATTGAAGCTTCATTATCTTCTTACCAATATGGTTATATACATCATTATTAATTACATGAATTTTTCAAAGGACTTAGACTTATAAGTCTACAATATACAAATCCATATATACTCAAGTCCTGAGTAAAATTTATGAAGTAAGAATATCCACCTTTAGATTCTTCTGGAAAATGGACCACAGACACTAGTGGTCAACAATACAAGAAGCTATAGGGCCCATTCACCCTATCAACTGAATAGTGTTTTGGTAATTTTTCAATGTAGATATGTGTATCATCATTCATGTGATTTTATCATAGATGATTATAAATAACCATCATGATAGATCTGTGTCAAATGTTTCACAGTCACATTACCAAGATGGCGATTCCATATTAGGAAGTTATATGAGTCATGTGAATGAGATTTCATATAAATTTCTAACACTTCGATTTCATAATTCAATACATAAAGACCATTCATTAAATATTCCCTAGAATAACATATGAATTCCTTATAAAGTAAAAAAAAAATTATTTCCAAATGTGAAAATAAAATAATCTTTATTTAAGCTTGATATTGAAATTATATTATTCATAACAGTAGGTACATAATAGTAATCTTTTTAAACCAAAATCATTCATGCTGGAAATTAAAGGTGCAAGTCATTAATGGCTAAATAATTCATCCTCGCTCTATTTGAATAACTCAAATCCACCCCTCCTTTGGAAATCTATCAAAATATACTTATTCCTACATTTATATAAAAATGTGTCCCCACAAGATGTATGTAAAACCAAATGAGTAGATATTGAAAGAATAAACATGATAACAAATTAATCATTATATTCTCCTTGTATTTGGTAATGTTCCTCTTATAGTGTTCATACTGGACGCATTGAAGACATAATATCGCCTTTTCCATGCACTGCCTCTAGATCTTCTTCTTATTGTAAGGACAGTTCTTAGGAGCTTTATAATATTAATACGTATTTGTTCCATTTCCCTTTTCCTTCCTTTTCTTATTAACAATAAGGAACATGGTTTTATCATGTATCAAGTCCTTACCAACCCGGATTATTAATGAAATAAGTTCTGAAATAATCTTCTCTTTATTTCTCATATTTTAATTGATAATAAAATTAGATAAGGTCTTAGTTAATTATGAAAGTAATATATCTATACCCAACCATTATTGAAATTTAATTCCTAAGACATCAAGGAATTCAATGTAGCAGATAAGCATGAATACATGAGGCCCATCCAGTGTAGACTCTGAAAGCTGTAGGATCGAAATAATAATGTAGATGCTCAATATACAAGAGGGGGGGTGAATTGTACACTTTAAAAATTTCCTTAAACAAAGGAAAGAGCTAAGTTTAACAAAGTTAATCTAAGATAATTCACAACACCTCTAACACCAACTGAAAAATCAGAATAAGGAATGATGTTATAAACTTCAAGTTCTATGTACTTTCTTAAAACTGGAAAGAGATTCCGAAAATAGGTTCCGAAAATATGGATCCGGAAATTGAAACTTAACTAAAGATTACAATATGAGATTGTACCTTAAAGCATATAGAATCTAAACTTATCAATGTACAAGTGTCAGAAAATATAATAAGGTTATACTTTCCTTACAAATCAATATGCAGCGGAAACAAACAAGTAGTAATACTACATGTAACAAGATATAAGTCTTTTAACCCAAAGAGATGTGTATCCATCAACCTTGGATAAATGTCCCTTGATTTATACTTTCAAGCAAGTCTGTCTTACGCACACCAGGGTAAGCCCTCGATACGAATATCGGAGTCTCTATCTTGCTATCCCCGCAAGCCCTCAACTTCAAGGTAGTTGGAACCTTTGTCTTCCTTAGCAAGGAAGCCCTCAAACATTAAGATAGTCGGCACCTCTGTCTTCCTATCCCCAGAAGTCCTTGAATGTAATCACAAACATTCAGAGTCGCACGAAGAAAAAACTAAACGAGCGGTTCAGTACGCACAAGGCATGAAACGATTTCCCTCTCTAGAAATCACCTTAGCAGTGTGTGGTCTCTAGATCGATCAAATTTATTGTCGTTTTGAGCTCTTTCAAATGAGCACCTATTTATAGGCACGGCCGGCCTCCATTCCAACTGTCATATTTTCCTTAAAAATTGAATGGACTTGTACATGTGTAACGTAACAAACATTTAGATTATAACAGAATAGATGACATCGTTTTATAATAAAACAATTGTAACAGAATGAACACCATCATTTTATGTCTATTAAAATAGTTCGGAGTGAAGGTTCGGAGTGTAAACAACATGTCAAAGAGTAGAAAAATTATAAAAGTGTAAAAAAATGAAAGTTCGGAGTCTAACCAAAAATAATATTTGGAGTCTAAATAAATTCGGATTGTATAAAGCAAAGATGGTCAGATTCTGTTAAATAGGTGAATTCAGAATGAGAATTCGGAATAAAAATTCATCATCAGAATTCGTAATGAGAATTCGTAATTAGGATTTGTCATCAGATTTCGTTGTCAAACTTCACGAGAGTTCGAATCCAGAATTCGGAGTAGAACTTTATTATAGTTCATATCCAGAATTTGGAGTGGAACTTCATTACAGTTCTCATCCAGAATTCGGTGCCTAAAACAGAATTATTCGAATCAATGTTTTAAATGATTTCTAGAATATAGAAGTGAATCTGATTCCTATACATAAGAAAAATATGGATATAGATAATGAAAATATGATAAGAATAATTTTCCTTATAAAAGCGATTGTCCTTATAAAAGCGACTTTCCTTATAAAAGAAATTTTCCTTATAAAAGAAATTTTCTTTATAAAAGAGATTTTCTTTATAAAATCCATTTTCCTTATAAAAGCGATTTTTCTTAAAGATAAGGCGTTTTTGATTTTCAAATCAAGAAGTAATGGAAACGTCATAAGGAAGACCTTATTGACTCAACAAAAGCAGAGTTGTAAACAATGCATTGGATATCTCGTACCACCCTTGTCCCACCTCCTCTTGATATAGATCCAAAAGCTAATACATCATGCATTAGGTATCCATATACTCATGTTTCTTAATAATCTCATTGGAAATGGATGATACCATGAAGCACTGAATATATGTAGGATCATTCAAAAATTTCTTATAGAGAGAAAAATATTCATCACTTGCCACATTGTTGGGGACAACTTGTAAATATTCTTCTAGAATATACAATTTCCTTTCATTGAGAATGATGAAATACATGTGCCTTTTCAATTCATGGAAATTTGGGCATGTGAGAAGTTTGTCCTTCTTAATTATGGATTGAAATCATATGTTTGATTTCATTACATTATTTCTTCAAAATAATAATAATAGAATAATTTTATTTCTCTATGTAATTAATTTATAAAAATAAAAAATAATATATTTATTAGTCTCCCACTATTTTAATAAAACCCAAAATCCGTCACCATTGGCTTGGAAATATCATTTTTTTATATTCTATTGGAATGGATCTTTATTCCCCTTCTCAATATTCCAACATTGGTTGTTCAATCAATTTAAATGGGTTTAGGTAGTCATTATAAATGCCGACTACATTAAATCATTGTTCCATGATCTTCTGAGTAGACTCCCCAATCCTGAAATCATTAGTTTATATTTCCATAACCATTTCCTTATAGTTACACTAGGGCCTAATATGAAAATAATCACATGATTTGGACTACGGTAGGACAATCCAAAACATCATGTTATAATTCCCTGATTATTGAAAGCACCCCAACTTCTATTGGTCATGCACTTTGAAGAATAGTTTGATTTTAACTGAAGTAATCGAAGGTTATACCGACATAATATTTTATTGAGGGATTTTCTCCTTTTATGATGAAATTTCAAGTTATTTTCATGTATCAAAAGCTTGTTAATATTTACTGGATTTACATAAGAGATTAAACATATCATAAATATTATTTACACAAAAGGAAATTTATTTTAGTTATATATTTCATACTCGTTAATTACATTAATTATGCGATTGTGAAAAACATCCATGATTAAATAACCATGTAACAAATATAAATAAATTAATAAATTGGCATGGTCATGAGAATATGATAATGTTTAGTTTATCTTGTGATTGATAACCTAATCGCTGTCCTAGGGAGAAAACACCTTGAACCAATTAAGGATCGTGATGAGGATTTCAACCTGTCCACTTAGGCATCTCCATGTGTTGGTTTCATCCTAGCTCCAAACAGGAACTACCTCCACTAGATTAGACTCTCCATCCATTAAATTTTTATTTACTCAAATGTAGGGGAGATGAAAAGGGTTTTACATTAAAAATATCATGGGCATGCATGCCCTACATAACGAAAGGAGTGAAAGAAATCATACCAATATTTTAATTTTTATAATAAATTAAATTAAACAAATTAAATAAAAATATCCAATCAATATTATGATTACACAAAATCATGCAATGAAATACATATTCAATAAAACTTACATTCAATTCATGATTGTTCTTATTTAATATAAATCATGCCCAAATCAATTAATTATTATCATTATTTAATCATTCTTTTTATGTTAATTCTCATACTAATTTCTATGTTATTTGCGTCCATTAATATTTTGCCTAAATTAAATAAATTCATATAAAATTTACTTGAATATACATGAATCTATTAGGAAACACTGTGAACACACATCCAAATCTACCCAAAATGTATTATACTCAAATACAATTTATACTTTGAGACATTTATCATACATAACATATCACGTAATTTAATAATGTGTTGTATTAACTTAATGATTACAAAAATTACATGTATTTTCTATAATGTGGAATTATTTAATTCACATAGAGTAACAACTATAATAAAATTCATGAATGATATACATATCATGATTATTATGATGACATTATTTATACATTTTATATATAAATATTAAAACCCATCACAAGCTCTGTCCTATCAACATAATGACCACACAGAAGAACTTGTCTCAATGTTTACATAATATAATAAATAATTTTTTAATCAGTAAAATTTGTATAACTACATGGCTTGTTCGACTGTCACCATCTTTCTGAGAGACAAACCTAGGGACACAACGTGTAATTAATAATTAAGAAAAATTAGGAGTACACAACATGGATCATGGTATAAAAAATGTGTTTATGTTAAGTTACATGGTCACTGGTTAGGTAATCCATATATGGAAGACATGTCCCATCAGTAACTCAAAGGGACCGCACACCATGTACATGGGTTACATGACATGTAATCTGACTAACTCTGTTCCATTTTTTCTCATCAATATGTGGTACATTTAATGCATGTAATCAATGCATATGACCGAAATTAATTTCCAAACTAATTCCTACTACATTGAACATGACTACATAGTGTGTAACTCTTATTACACGACGTTTAGTCTAATTTTTTTCATATAGAAACCATGGAACCTCTAGGTGAGCTTCCTAATATTATTTTAACTATAAAACTAATAGTTTCAATTAGATCAACATGAAATAAATGAGGAAGGAAAATATTTCACAATTAGGATTAAATGGATGATTAAACATGAATTGAAAATATAAATTAAAATTCATAAATCACGAATTGTCATTAAATAATAATAATTAATTATTTGATCTCTCTAATCCCACTTAATGGTTCCCGGCACAGCAGAAGTTTGTGACGGGTGGCTCCAAACATTTTATTTTTCTATAATTATTTTTCAAACTTTGATCTATAAGTTGATGAATTTTTTGATCCATATAATTGAGTCAGAAAAATAGAAAATGGATAAATACTGTAGAACCTATTGAAGACATCATGACATATGATTTTTAACTAATTGAATTAAATTAATAATTGCCTTTATGAAATTTTTATTTGATGATGAATCTGGTGATAGATCTGTGGTCCACTATAATTTATTTTTAGAAACCAAGTGTAGATTTCCTCCTACGGTGATACACAAGTGTTCCATGAATCTCTAGATGTCAGCAAAGGAATCTTCATGTGCTATCATGGAAGTTCCTTGTTCTTTCATTGCCAGCCTTTGATATTTTTCAGAATCGCATCCAAAGTGTTTTCCCTGATCTGGTGAAGGGTAATATCTCTCCATTCTATGGAGAATTATTGGAGATTTTTACTCTATGGGATTGAGAGGATTCTCCAAATCCATTATACCCAACCATGAAAAATGAATTACGTCCCATGAGAAAATAACATAAAATGGTATTTATATTGACAGGGTTAAAATAAAATAATTTCAAAAGTGACCTAAATTATTTATTTAATTCTAGTAAAACCCCATTTCATATAATAGTAATATTATTATTTTTTCTTGACAACTTCTAGACATGCAAATTAAAATTAAATAGTATTTAATTAAATAATATTCAATATTTATTATTTTTTACCAGACCGTTAAATTCAATCCACCATTCCTCCACAATATTTATTGGGGCTTGAATAATGTATATTTATTTATTAAATAAATATCACTACATTATTCTCCAATAAAAATATAAATAAATATTATATTCACTAAATTGAAAATAAATATTTATTAAATATTCCACTCAAATTATATTCTCTCGAATAAATTGTGATGGAATAAATGTGATCTACCATACAAGAATAATTATTAAACCACAAAGGGAAATAATATTTATTCAACCTATTAAATAATAAATAATTATATATATTTTAAATGGGGTTTTAGATGAACTTAGTTTTTGACCCTTTGGGCCCCTTTCTTAGTGGAATTAGGATGATCGTCCTAAAGCCCAATGTTAGAACTTGTTACATGCCAATGCACCAATAGAGAAGGAATTTAATGTCACAATGGCATGTTACCACATATATATGCTTACTCTGTAATATAATCTCTTTATCATAATAACTCAAATTTTACAGGTTTCTTGCTAGTTCCATCAATCTATGTTTTCGATATCTCATTGTTTGAATTTCCTGAAATAGAACATGCCTGTTGAACACCATGTCCATGGATTGATTTATTCTAAATAATTTCTGTCAAAGGACCTGAGATATTAACATTCCTAAAATAATATAATGGAGAAATCCTTTCTTGTGTTATTCATTAATGCAATAATAATCATGACACACCCAATGTATACTACTATACCATGAACATATTACATCACAATTTTCATTAATACATCAAATTAGGCTACTCATATTATTAATTAATAATAATCATAAATTCTAAGGACCAATACACACATACGCATATTCGAACATCCAATGACATGTATAAATGTGGATTTCCATCTAGATGGTCTCATTCTTATAATATCTTACTTTATTTTTCTTAGTGAATACAAGACAATAAGGTTTCTAAAATACCTATTATTCTTAACCCCATATTGAATATAAGATTTGTGTCCCATAAATAATATCATTCGTCTATAGAACATTTATTCAAGAATAGTGTCATAACACTTATGTGTTCTAATCATAGTGGGGAACTACTCTGACTTTTTATTGTGACTGCTACACTTATAAAATTATCACATACTTTGTCACATAGAATAAAACTCTGGATGTGATAAGTAGTTTATTAATATTCAAAACAATGAATACATTTTTTTCATGAAGTACATATAATTTGGTTCTCAGGTACTAGCTCTAACAAGAAGACGTGAATGATAGAGAATTATCTAATGCAATAGTGGCAAAATATATTTCCTCTTATTCAGTGATTTATTATGTTTAATATTTTGTAGAATAGTTAGGTCAACCTGAGGATCCAAACCAATGAGGTTGTATAAAATAGATCTAGTCATTCATTGATATCATTTTAAATAATATTTGAACACTAACACCATATTCCCTGGAAATGGATCTATGTTTGATGTGTGGCCTATTACAGGGCTGAAAATGAACAAATTTTAATATCTAAGTAAAATTCTTTAAAGAGAGACTCCAATTTACTCCAGAGAAATTAGTTCCATGTATGGATTTTTATCTTTTTTAATGGGATTGAATTTTGAAAATTGTGAAAACAACTGTTTGGTCTAATATTAGTTTAAAAATACCAGTCTATCCGTAAATCATTCCACTATTATCCTATCCAGTCATTATGCACATTATTCACTAATCATCCCCTAAATAAATGATATACAATGTATTAGTATTATATTGATGTTTTTGTTTATATAAGGAAATATAATGATTACTCTATCCTTACATATCCAGGTAATCATATATCTAGGATCAGGCTTAACTTTTTCAAATTCATTATATCACATGGATTGAATTAAGATCATGTGTCTTGTGTAGGAAAAACACGAGAATGAGATGAAAAGAAATTAAATGTGAAAGAAAGATGAAATATAAAACTGATTAAACCATTAAAATCCCGTGATAATATAGGAGGAGAAATAACTATTAGAATTATATTTAATTAATAGGGGAATGGGGGAATATTCATTAGCATGATAGAAAATGACCTAGTTTTCCATCATCATATATTTAGAGTAAAATTACTAGTAGTTAAGAATGAAAGTTGGTTTAAATATATTTATAGGATCAAATACATGAACGTGTGATTTTGGAAGAAGTATCCACCAAAATCGAGATGATTTTCAGTGTTACTGAATAGTTCCCTATTTATAGAAAATAATCCATGTTATTGGTGTGATTTAAAATAAACCATGTGGGTAGAATGAGATATTTTTTCACCTCAATAATTTCTTATAAATATAGATATATGATTCAATTATAGTTTTGTTCTTATCTAGATTATTCATCAGATCCTTGACATGTGTCCAATTGAGGTTAATTAGAGTGGAATTTCATCGGTGCCTGGTAGGAATAATGGATGTGGAATAATGTTTGGAGGAGGAAGATAATATTTTTGATAGGATTGGACTTGGATTTTGGGCCATGATAGGCGGGTCTATATCAAATCGGGAACCATCACTTGTTTTGGCTGACATGGCATCAATGTCATCTTTGGTCATTGATTTCATCAGGAATTATTTTAGTGAAAAAAACAATGATTCTTTATGAATATCTGTAACTTGAATGTATTGATCTCAATGAATAGAGTTGGTCCACATTTAATGACTTGATGATATAGCATGTAATTACATGGAATGATATAATATACACAGATGATCTCATGGTTTTCTGATATGGTTTTTGACCCATGTTGGATTAGTGTGTGGATAAACTCGGGGCATTAGGACTTTGATAGGAAGTCAAGATTGGACCTTTGGAATGATTTATCAAATTTATCTATGATTATATATGTTGGAGGGTGTAGTGTATTTTTTTCCCTTAGTTAGTCATGAGATACTCAATTCATTAAATTTAAGTACAACCCGTAGTGTGGGGATGACACAAATTCATTGGGTTGTTTTGATAACCACATTATGTTCACTCTCCTGTGGACCTGGAACATGTTCATGGGGAATACATAAGGCCTCATCCATCTTTAAATTCCTATATAGGGGGAATATATCTTCCATAAAATGGGAAACTTTACCTGCATTTTCAATGAGTCATCTTCTACTGGTTCTAGGACATCGAAATTTTTTATATGGTCTCAAATTAATGAGTATGCAAGAATAATATTTTAATCTACATTTTAAACAAATATATAATTTGGATACACTTATATGTGACTCCATTGACTATTATCATTGTTTAATTAGGCTAAAAAACTTAAATTACAAGGTAAATGTGTAAAACCATTCCTTTAACCCCATAGAGAAATGGTCACAATAATATTCAACCACCTACAAACCCTTATAGTGTAACTTAATTCGTTTTTCTCAACATCATTCATCAAAGAGGTTGTATATGATGTGTCATGAACCTATATGTTTGACTATCATTATTTTACTTTATAAATTATTGCACTGATAAACCACCATTGGCATGGTCATAATTTGGTTTTTCTATTTATTCAAAGGGGTCATTATATTCCATTACAAGAGAATAGAAAAATCCTCTCTCCCATTTTTCATCAATGATATGCCCATAATGACACATCAATAATTTTCAAATTCATGAAGAACTATTATAATAATGGTTTATAAAATAAATATAAACACACATGTCATTACACACATTAATAATAATCATTTTTTTGAAGGATCATTACACATGTCAACAAAATGAAATATCCAATAATACATAAAACATGTGGAATACCTATTCGTGGGTTGGTTCTCATAATATCCATTCTGGGATATTACTAAGGGAGTACATCATGAGAATATATATCAATGTACTATGAGGCTATTAACCCTAATATCTAGTATCATCTATATCCTGGAATATAATATCATCCACTCATTGAATATGGGTTCACACAAGATTTTAATAACATCTATGTTATCTCATCATAGTGGAGATATGCTATATACTTTCAACATATAATATTTCATTATGATATTATCACCTAAACTATAAAAAATAAAAATGAGAATTTGATATGAAATTATATTATATGAAAAAACCATGAATATATAATATAATTGAATGTACACAGGAAGTTTGTTTTAGGGATCCAAAAATTCTAATTTACATAAACATGAACTAAATGAAACTACAAAAAATATTAATCATGAATGTTCTCACATGATATTAATTCTCCTACTAAGATAAAAAATTATTAAAGGTGTCAACCATGTTATCATCCATGGATACAATTCTCATTAAAAAATCACATCATTGAGAAAAATACCTCAATTTATGAAACCTCAAAAGTATATACTGCATCCATTGGTGAGAACATGGATCCTTTGTGAGATCCAGCACTACAGTATAATCACATTACATTGTAATAGGTTTTTTACTTCTAGGAAACCCATAAATCTCATGTATGATGTTTCAAATCCATATATCTTCCTTTTCAACATAGAATAATGAAATATACTTTTACACCACTATATATTTGTCCAAAATTGGATGTATTGAGATCTTATAGCCCACAAGTCCATCGTCGAGTGTGAATAAATATTATGATTGAGATCTCAGGTCATCTTGATTAGCCACAAAACTATCTTGTACGTGTCAGCTGATTAATACCTCCTAACATCCCCAATACAGCCAGAAGATATCTTTAGTATGCCTCAAATACATATTTGTATTCTTTATAGTAGACCATTTTTGATATCCTAATTTTTTGTGATGTCTGAATTGGAAATTAGATCATTAGAAACATAAATTACGGAACATATCATGGAATCCAGGATAAATCCTACCAATAAATAATAAGGTATCCTACTCATCCTCTGAATCTCCTATTGTGTCTAATGACCCATTTTTTTATAGTGATAAATTTTATTTGACAATGGAATAAAATATCTCATAGATTGTTCTATACTAATTATTTTCAATATATTTTCAAAGAATGTACAGTAACTTTGTTCAAGAAATCTCTTTGATATATTCTAAAGAATCCTGATCCCCAGGATGTCGGCTACATCAACAAATTCCATCATGGAGAAACAATTACGAAACTAGTCTTTTACTGACTTTATGTTTGGTACATCATTTCCAAAAAAGTAATACGTAATCAAGAAATACTCCAAGGAAAATCACAATGCTCCCACAAAACCATCGATAAAAAACATATATTAATTATTTATGAAACCAAACTCTCATATGGATTTCAAAAATGTAATATTCTATGGCATTGTTGATTTATTTAATAAAAAACAAATTTCTAAAAATATCATTTCTTCTCGAAATTATTTTATATTGAAAACCTTTCGGGTTGTGTCATATAGTCATCTTCTTAGAGGTTCACATTAAGAATTCGGTTTTGATATTCATATTAAAAAATCCCATAGTCATGGAATGATTCTATAATAAGAAAAATTCTAATGTATATAAACATGGAAACTGGGGAAAAAATTTCATCATATATAATACCATGATTAGATATGAATTATTAAGCCACTAAACATGCTTTATAGTAACTAATTTTACCTTATAAGTCTAGTTTTATCTAGAATACGCATTTACACCCCCCGAGCATAAAGTCAAATGGTAGATTGACCAAAACCCATACTTGTTTATGATACATGGAATCCATCTAAAAAGTCAACGATTCCCTCCATCATGCACATTTTGAGATCTATACATCCTCCTTATATGAAATAACATAATAATTTTCCAATTATAATGTGTCACAATCCCCTATGACTAGAAAAACAAAATATACTAGTACTATAATCTCATGGATGCAGCTACATATCTCCTTTTCTCATGTCCATTTTCTTCCATAGTTATTTGTGGAAGTTGTTCCTCTATCAAATCTTATGTGTCTATAGCATAAACGTCATTTAATTTAATCCTGATCCCATTATCCTTCTTTATGATGGGGAACCTCTCTAGGAATATATTCTTCCAAGGAATTATATAAATTTTATATAATGTAAAAAATAGTAAATAACCCTCTATATACTTAGGTTATCCTATAAAGATACAATTCATTCCTTGGGGTTCTTGTATTTTGTATGCAGTTACCATAATAAACACCTATCAAACCCATACATGTATATTTTTTAATATAGAATTCTTTCCATACACTAACTCCTATGGAGTTCCTAATTTCAGCTTAGTTGGAACCTAGTTTATTGCGTACACCATAGTCAATAATGAATATACCAAAATGGATAATGATATATTTTCAGGAATCGACAATAAATCACCATGTGAAACAAAGTTAAATTACCCCTTTCACTTAAATAATTACATTGTTGTGTATAAGTATGATTGAGTTGGGACACAATCCAATACTCCCATAAAATTTTGATAATGTCTTGGTAGAAATAATATGTACATCGATCCAATAAAATCATCATTATCTTCTTTCCATGATGATTCCCATCTTCATTCATTAATTCCCTAAATTTATCCAAGGATTCTGATTTATTACTCATTATGTAGAAGAATCTATATCTACTCCAATCATTGGTAACAGTAATGAAGTATGATATTCCACCTCTATCTTATCCAAAAATGTTCCACACACATCAATGTATACCAATTCAATAATCTTTGTAGACATTTAACTTATACTTTTAATATGTTTCTTGGACTTATAACTTGTAAACAAGTTAGATGACCTTCAACTAGTTTTAGCTCAATAGAGTCTAAAACCTTCATTAGTAGATATCTATCATGCACATATATTTTACATGACATAGATGGTGATGCCACAAATGGGTGTTATATGAGTCATTTGAACTTCATTCATTATCAGTAACCAGAACCTGGTTTTCATAATCTAATAAAATATGACTATTATTATGTCAATTAATGCCACAAAAAATGTTATATTTGTAAAAATAACATCCATTATTTATAAACATGGAAATAAAACCATTCATATAAAAAAAATTAGTGTTCTTTTAAAAAAGGATTGTAATTAAAATTATTTTAAACTAATATAATTCATGTCAAAAAATGTGAGGTCGTTGTCTCTAATAGCTATATAGGCCAACCGATTTCTATTGTCTCCTGAAATATCCACCACCCATCCAGAAACACTCATGAATCTACATCATTTAGATATTTGGATATAGATGTGAAAACCATAGGAAATATCTGATACACAAATGGTAAAAAATGATAAAATTCAATGAATAATGAATCTTTCTAAAGCATACCCTTACTTATATTTGGAATCTTTATTCTTCAAGTGGCCAATATTTCCACATAAAAAGCATATTTTGTTTTGTTCCTTTTCCTAACATTGGATATTACTCTACCTAGAAGATCACTACATAAAATCCTTTGACCTAGTGTGAGTATTTTTTCCCCTTCACATGAACCTAACTATATTCAATATAAGAACCGTATAATTTTAACACCCCATTTCCTTTTTCAAAATGGAGATTAAGAATGAGGGGTTGCATAATATACTTCTAAACAATGGTAATATAATAATTAATAATGAATCTAGAGAATATATGAGGTACTGAGGCTAAAATCAGATCTATTTGCAACTGATATGGTAACATACATCCTAGGATGTCCATGTTCTCCATGAATTATGTCATATCAACCACATGGTTCATAATTGAAATTGATTCTCAAATTATGCAAATGAAAAATTACTGGGAGATCTCAAATCTCTCTTGTCTCTCTTCCTCTCAGTAAATATCATGGGTAAAAGAGAACATTATAAACACATCCATGATTTCATGAAGCTTGTGAATCTAACTATACATAGCCAATTTCATAAAACATTCAATATAAACCACGTCATCCATGTATTTTTCACAGATAGATAACTCTAGATCACTAGAATCTTTTTTGGTTGCTCCGGAACTAGGGATTCTCATACATTAAATTTCCCCTCTCGGTGTAGTATATTATGGAAAAATATATAAAAATAATCAAAATTGATATTTTTGATTTTTTATTCCATCTTGAGGATATATAACAATGATAATATTTATGATGTGTGATTTACCATTTCTATAGTAAATACAGTAGAGTTTAGTACCTTCCTTAGCTTCTAAAAGTCTGACATAATAAATTTTAATTATTAGTTTCTAACAATTTTATGAATCCATCATAGCAATAACCATCAGAAATATATTATCACATTGAATATATAATTTATTGTAAAGGATCCATATTTCCCTTTAAATAAAAACAATGATGTTAGGTCATGCTACTTGAAGGTATTTATGTATATAAGACTTCATCAACTCTTGATATACAACACCATGATATGTTGTGTGGACTCTATATTCCCAAAATATTAGAATTCAATTTCTTCAACCCATGACCTAGGATTTATAACTTTATTAAATATTTCAAGTAAAAATTTTTATAATTTCATTTAAGATAACCCAAAAATTTCTTTTGAAATCCCCATTAGATTAAAGAACCACAATGATGGTTTTTCAAACACTTATGAACTATTGATTCCATTCTAAATCACATAATGGAAGGATATAATTTTAAGAAGCTGCGTTTTTATAGAACGGGTCAAATCCTTCCCCTCTTTGAACTTTTTGACTGGTTTCTGAGTTCTAGAAAATCTGGGCAGTTTCTGGAAATTTCCAGACTACACGCTGTGTACTTTAAGTACACACCGTGTATGTGCTAACCGAGTGACCGACCGTGTGCTCACTGAGTACATGTCGTGTGTTGACTATTTAGATGTTTCTTAATACACGGTGTGTAGTTTTAGACACACCGTGTACCCTTAATCGTGCGAGGCCAAGTACATGGCATGTGGTTCCCATGTATAAATTTCCATCTACAGGGTGTGCAGTCTTCCTTGACATGTCCTGTATCTTCGTTCTATGTAATGGCCAATCCGTGGCCGTGTGTTGACCATATACATGTTCCAAGCCGTGTGATGGACTCAGCTTAAGTCGGAGTATGGAAAATTAATCTACATGGCATGTAGTCTTAAAGTACACGTCGTGTACATTTTTTTATTGCTCATCTGAGAAGCCATCGGGTCTTATTGCCGAATCATTCTTCGTTTTCCCCGTTAGATGAACCGTTCATCCGAGAACCTCCAAAAAATAGAAACCCTTCCATAACCTTCATACATTGTCCGATCATCGATATGTCGGTGGCAGAGGGACCGCATCGGAAAGGCAATCCCCGCCCACCCATCTTCATTCTTGATCCCTCACCTGTTCCATTGCAGATTCAATCCGAATGGAATTATCTGGGTTTAAAAGAAACACATATCTATTTTGATTCTGAACGAATCAGAGGCTGGTATCAAAGGAGTTTCATCGTATGAGTACGAGGTGGTCGGTGCATACCTTCTTTCATTTTTTCGTAGAATTTTGGGGGTTGCGACCTTCAGGCGCAGTGTGGGGTATTGAGCGGAACCCTTTTATATTTATCATTAATATTTTATCTGATTTTTGGGGTACCTATAGGTATTCCCTGACCCTTGTTATGTTTGAGAGAGGCCAGGTGAGAGGTCATAACATGTTTGGGGGAATTATACCGGGGGTGCTGAAATGCGTATGTTTGGACCAGTATTTAAATTTCTGAATTTAGACTACTTTTGATGATGTTGGATTTAACTTTGGATTTTTATTCGTTAAGGCATGTTTGTAATCTATTTAAGGCATTTTATTTCTTAGGTTCTAGTATTTATTATCACAAGTTAGTGAAATTTGTCTTTTTAGTAATTTTCGGTTTATTGTGACATAACCATGTTTGAATATGCAATGTGTGATATTGCCTACGTTGAACTGCTTGTTGTATTGGGTGTAGCTAGGATATATTGTTGAGTGATGGGGATCACAGGTTGGGGCCTTGGCTCGGGTTACATTGGGTGGTTGCTACCAAGAGATTGGGCATTATGGATGTCTGTTGAGGTAGTTTGACAGTCGGGTTGGGCTTGGCCCGGGTTACTTGGATGGAGATGCCACCATACATGAGTGACAAGATCACAGGGTCATGAGGTGTTAGATGTGTTGTGTCCTGGGGACATACTGAGGTTATTTCCACTCACAGGGTACTTTTGAGTAGTGTGCACACAGATAGACTACGAGATGAGGTGGTATGACCACTCGCTGGTAGAGGCCCCCGATAGATGAGGTTAGGTATTTTTGGTTTGGTGGTGCATGCCATAAGAAGCCACGTGGAATGTGGGGAGCCTTTAGAAGACAGATTTGAGGAGGTCAGGTTGGGGCAGTGGATCGCCGTGATTTGAGGGCAGACATCGTTGCCTCTCCAGTTATTATTTGAGGACAGGTATCGTTGTTTATCCAGATGTTGTGCCATGGGCAGGTTGAGCTTTCGTGCTGGGTTACAATCGTTGGGCGTGCCTTCGAGATTTCGGAACTTGAGACACATGGTGTCAGGTGTCACGAGGTGTCGGACTATAGACGACAGATTCTGGCGTTGGCCGAAGCAGGTGACACTTCCTGGTGGCTGCTGAGTGCTAGTGAAGTTCATGTTTACTTTTGGGCATTGTACTATTTACGGCTTTCCTTATATAAGAATTTCTTCCTGAAAACTTATATTAGTTATGCACCCTTGGGTGTTATCCTACTGAGACATGTCTCACAACCTACACGGTCCCTTCGGGACGCATTTAGACTTTATGAAATTGTGTGAAGGTAAAGGGCCAGCCTCATGAGCTGGAATTTAGTGATGTTTGTATGGAAATTGGTATGGACCTTGTGGTTGTGCCTTGCTAGAGTTAATTTTTTTAGTTTACTTTCTTTTTATCTTCATGATTACCTTGTTATGTAGCAACTGTTGGATATCCATTGATGCCATTATATATTGAGCTGTATGACTTGTTTTCGATGCATTCCTTGTTTGTTTAGAGTAGTAGTTGTAGTTGATTTCTAGCATGTTGTTCTGTTTAATTTCTACTTATATTTTTTTTATATTGCTTCTAGTGGTTTGTTGGTATTATTATTCTTCCACTATGCGGGTCTGTTTTGAGTCTACTGAGTCATTTATTTTTGCTACTTATTTAGCATTATATGCAAACCAGTACAATTTTTCCTCCGAGACGATATAGCCTCCATACTATACCTATTCAGACCCTCGCTGCTAGTCGGAAGCCTATGGAATTCAGGGGAGGTGCGCCTAAGGTAGTAACATCTGACCCGTTCGGTACTGTTCGGGTGGCTGGCCGGGTCCGAGTCGTTACAATAATGACTTAATATTTCATTTAGGGATTTTAGCCTTTATATTATGTTTAAAATAATCCCATTTTATCGAAAAAATGCTTGTTAATTTTAATCAAATTTCACATAAGTGGACAACCTTATCACGAATAAATACATGCATAATCCATTCCATTTTATTCTATCATGCATGATTTTTAATTAATTAATTTAATGTGATATCCATACATAAAAAATAAATAATTAACCATGAAATTGAAGTAAATATATTTTTAAATTGGTATGGTCATCACAATTCTCAAATAGCTAGTTTATCTAGAATAATATAAACCAACTGTATAACCTAGGGTAAAATCCAACTTGATCTAATTATTAGATCATGATGCAATAGTACACTTAGTAATGTATGAATCTATTTAATTTGATTCCCAATATATTTGAGATTGATCCACCTCTACTCACCTAGTAGATACATCCATTACATATGTATTTACTCACACAAAATTTAGGGGAAACCAGGGATGGGTTTAAGGGGGTTACATAAAAACTACAGGAAAAAAGGCCCCACATAATAAGGAGGAGGGGATGAAAATGATACCATCATTTTAATTGAAAAATAATATATAATAAACTTTATTATGTAAAATAAAAATTAACCAATCATAAATATGTTGTCCTAGGATCCTGATCGTCTACATCATTCAATGAACATAAATTATCAGATTTGCTATAATTTTTTTAAATTATTTCTTTTTATTATTATATAACATAATCAAATAAAATTAATTAAACAAATTAATTAATTATTTCATTATCATTAATATCCATCCAAAATGTCCTATTGGTACCATCAGTCTATAATTATATATTTATTAATATTAAAAAATTTAATTATATGTAATTTTAGTCCACACAACATGTATTTAACTACAGTGAAACCATAAGCTCATTTCTTTTGTATTTTTCCTACATGAAATTTTTTTCTACACGGTGCATCGACTTCTTACATAGCATGTAGAACATATATATAACTAAATGTTCTGTATATTTTAATTACATGGTATTGAAATGTACATTATTTGTTAAAGTCTCACACATTGGGTCCTTATTTACTACTGAATTAAACGGTATTTATTACCCTATAAAATGATGTGAATGATCATGTACATGTTGTGTAGTTCACTATTAACATGTAATTAATTTCATTCCATGTAATTAATTTCATAAATTTAAGACATAGATTGAAATATAAACCACGTGACGTGTTCCATGATAAAAACAATTACATGGCATACACATTGTGCTATGTACTACTTTTATGTTCGAGTCACAAACCAAGGGACACGATGAGAATCCTCGACAAAAACATTTATAGGGTACATGATGTGTACACTGTCCACATGCTATGTAATCCTCCCACTTTTTTAGTACTACAAATCAAAATAAATTCAATTTATTAATGGCCACACAAATTGTGTGGTTTACATTCCATGTCCATATATACAACATGGAGTGTACGATTGTGAATACAACATGCAATATAAAAATGTGCATTCCAAATCATAGTTTAATTTGTGATGTAATAAATTCACAATGTCTGTTGGTCATACCATGTATCCCGTAGGGCTTCCCAGTGTGTTGAACATTGGTACAAGATGTGCACAACTAGATACATGTCGTGTATCTATATATCTTGTCCTAAAGATCTAAAACATCACGATTACATCATTCGACTCATCCTTCATTAATATTTAAATTATTCATGGTTAAATTATGTTTAGGGGTCATAATAATGATAATTATATTGATTATGACTAAATTAGAAGGGAATTTCATAAAAATGTTATATATACAAAAATGAAAACAAATAATTATAAAGTAACATGTTACCACTCTGATACCACTTGAAGAATTTTTTGAACAATGGAAGTGGTTGGGCCCATGCCCTAATTATTTCCCAAAATCATCACAAAGTTTTTCTTCAAAACAAGATAGTGTAATGCAGTATAAATCCATGAAGAGAGGATATCCCAAGTAAATTAAAAATAATTTATATAGGTCAAGAATAACCCGCGCTTTTATTATTTTAACATTATATTATATGGTTGATTATTATTTTCTAAATTTTATTGTGAAGGAGGAATTAATGGTATTTTCCCTACAGTAGTGAAATAAACAAGAACCAAGAATTAAAAAATACGGTGATAGGGTTATCTGTATTCTTGTGTGGATGTACCAATGCATTGAATCATTTTTTGTTAATCATGCTTTTGAATCCCAACAAGGCATAATGGATTCTATTGGTCCTATTACAAACATCAAGGAATGATAAGGATCACTACCCTTGTGTTAATTGGAGTATTCTTGAAAATATATTTGGGTTGATATAATTCTCTATTGATCCAAATGTTGGGAACATAATTTATTAGTCTATCACTGCTATCATGAATACTAAATAATTTGGAAATTTTAGAGCTATGTTAAGAATATTATTTTCACACAAATTCATTAAATTTATCATAACCATTCACATAGCCCATATCTAAATAATAATAATAATAATAATATTTACTAGACATGAACATATCCCACGGACTAATTAAATATTATTTATCCTGAGTAAATAATTTAATATTTATTTAAATACTATTTTATTATCACTAGACCATAACTCAGTTTTTTATTCCCTCTCATTATTTGTCAAATTAATTATTACATCTATTTATAATTAAAAAAACTATGTTATATACCAATAAATAAATTTATGTGAGCAGGCAATAAATCCAAATAAAAATTATTCCTCTTACTTGAGAGTAATCTTCTATATTAATAATTAAAATAATATGGAATTGAATTTTGGTTCTTGGATACACTTTTTGTGTGACCCTATAGGACCTTTTCTCAGTGGAATTAGGGTAAACTAACTAATGCCCATAATTAAAATCTATAAATTCCCTATGGATCCAATATAGAAAAGATTTAATGTCACAAAAAAATTCAACCACATACACACCCTTAACATGTAATATCATCCCTTTTTCCAATATTTCTCATCAAATAGGTTTCATTGATTATGTCATAACCTATATATATGACTCACTTTATTTAAATTTCTTTTACTAAACATAGTTATAATATTCAATGATAATGAAGTTATACTATTTGTTCTATTATATCAAACGGCTCGAGATATTCACTTCTAATGGATGATAAAAGCCGTCCTATACATTATTCCTTACTATTATTCTACTAATGCTGCACCCAACACATCCAACATCACCATTAATAGTTATCATTATGATTTAAAAGATATATCTAGGCACTTGAGTCATGATAGAAATTAATAATTATCATAGTGTGGAATTACCATTACAGATGTCTGTAGATAGAAATATCCATTGATAAAAGAAACATATGGAATTATTATTGGAAGGTCCATTCCCATAACCGACATTCTTCAAGATTACCATGGTCAAATGCCATGATAATGTGTATCAATGTATTATGAGTCTTCTACCCCAGATATCCTATATCAATTGTGTCATCTCAAAAAATAACATCAGATAATAAAACATGGGTTTAAGGAATACTCTCATAGCATCTAATATATCTTATCATAGCATTTAAATGAAATTTACTTTCAAAACGGATATTATACATGGGAAATTATCACATACACTATCACATATAATAGAAATTTTAATGTGATTATAAATTATATTATAATTAAATGACACATATATATTACTTAATTGAATGAATATGTATAGTTGGTTTTGGGACACCGCCATCTCCAATAAGATCATCATTCAAAACCCCCATTGTAATGTCTCGTTAAGTAATTGTTTATAGAAAAAATTTTAACATTCCATTTAGAATCAAAATAATGAATATTGGGAAATGAAGAATGTGAAAAGTGAAATGAGAAAATATATAGAACAAATGATGTCTTAAATGACATATCACAATAAGTCTATGAAATAAACTTATGAAAATACATACCTACATAAGGAGTAGTAAAAATTTTCCCACAATAAATCATTTCTAAAACAATTCTATTATGTTGGGGATAAATTGATACTTTTCTATTCTCAATTGAAATTCATAAAATATACTCTATGTTACATTTATACTAGGATATTCCCTATTACTAATGTATTTCAATATGATGGAAATAGAAATAAAGGAATAAAATCATGGAAGTCCTTCAAGGTGAAGGGAAAATCTCTAAAAAGATTCAATTAATAATTTTAGAAATCATCCTTGCTGGAGTCGACTTTCCTATTTGCAACATATCAATTATATAATTTGGTTATAACATTACATTACACTTTTATTGAAAATCTCATATTATTTATATATTTCATTGATATTAGCTTGTCAAAACTAACGAATGTTGGTTTCAATTTAAATTGTTGGTGAGGGGGATGTTATTGTTGATGTATATATTTTAATTAGATTTAAATAGTTTTTGGAATTTTTGTTGAATTTTAATAAAAAAGGAAATTGGATTTTATCAAAGTTTCATTCCCCACAATAGATAATTAAAAAGTCACAATACAATAATTGATGATTTTATTCCAAAATAGTGTAAAATATTTTTAATGGACAATATTTTGTGGAATCAAAATTTCCACACTAAAAAATTGGACTTTTAAATACATTCATGGGTATCATATCCACAATGAATAATTTATACATCATTGAATATATAAATGGTACATTTTGATAGATCATTATAATTGGAATAAAACATGTCGATGATAAATTATAGATACTTTTTCCAAAGTCATCAAATCAGATGTGTTTGAGAGTAAAAGAAAAAATCAGAGTTAAGGTGTCCTGCGATCCATCCTTCTAATCATTTATTCAATTTATTATCTATTAAACATCATCCCAATAGATTCCAATTGCCTTTTCATGGTTTATTTTTTGGTTATCTACACTCACCTAATAATTTAACTACAAAAAACATGGTTAAAAAAATTATTTTTTGTAAAATTGGATTAAATAATTTGGTTAATGATAATCATTGATGATGATGGTGGAAATGTTATATAAAAATTTAGTATATAATGTATGAAAATGATGGGTAGAACAAGGAGATTAATTTCGAGTGATTAATGGAGGTGTCACTTTTTAAAATTTTAATTCCAGTAGTTTATATTATCTTAACAATCATGGAACTAGGAATTTGACATGAGGACAAATGAGACAATTTCTAACATGAAGAAATTTTTTTGTTCATCTGTGGGGGCAAGATCAAGCCAAAAAAATTCAGCTTTTGTTTTATTAATTTTTTATATAATTCCCATTATTTTACATTATTTCTAAATTAATGTCATAATTCGTGGTAATTAATTTATTCATGATTAATTCAAAAAAGTGATAAGTTATTTAATTTTTAAAAAATTAACTCGTTATAAGAATATTTTCAATATAGACTACATTGATTAAGAAAGATTTTAATTTTTATAGGTTAAATTATTTTCAATAAAAATATACAGATGACTAGTATTGAGTTATTTTGGATGTGTAATTTTGATCTGATGATTCCATGAATTATATGTGATTAAATAACACTTTTAAATCCTTATGTGTGAAAAAATATAAGGATATTAGGATAAATAAGAATGATTCAAGTGGTTGAGGTGTTACATGTGATTAAGTCAAGTTCAAATCTGAATCAATAACTACTACAGTGTTCTATGTGTGAATAAATCTAGGAGAAGTTGTTATGCTATATTAGACAAAATATTACCAGACTCATGCCCGCCAAAATTGGCTAGGACAATTTCCATGTGTGATTAACCTACGAGACCACGCAGATTCACTAATTTATTGGAATAACCCATCCATTATTGAGGGAAATACCATATAATATGTACTTGAATTATATTGAATTGGAGAAATTAATGCCTATGTATGAATGAAATGGGAAGAAGAGAGATCACATTAGACACTGTGTAGATATGAATACCCAAATTTGTAGCTCATTGTATATTAAATGATTAGTTGTGTGGTAATCAAATAACCACATCATGGGTTACCTCAAGAGGGGTTGATCACTATAGCAAGGTGAATGGAGATCATGCATTGGTTATTTCATGATTTCTCTTAACCCAAACACACAAAGAGAGGGATATTTATTAACATATTTGCTAACTTTTTAGGGATACGACTATTAGTTAATTTATAGAATTATGATTTAACAATATTGTTAGAGGTAAAAGATGATGTAAGGATGCTATCACCCACATGATTAAAACACATCATCCCTTTCACATCACCACATTCAAACAAAATTATCCCGTTTTTATGAATATTTATGTTTTTACACACAAGGAAATATAAATAATGGATTTATATTCAAGTGGTAGTACCAGCCATGGTAGTATAATATATTTTTCATGTGTTCAAACAATTACATCTTGAAAATAAATTGATAAATGTTTTAGTAGGTGATGATATAGAATAGTTAATAAAAATTCTACGAAAAACTGGATTACACACACACACACACTCAAAATCTCTCATAAAAAATTATGACTTCAAATTCCTTCGAATATTTGGTTTGGATAAAACCATTGCTAGTGGTACTATTATAGTCATATTCAACAACAATTCAAGTTATCAGTGAGTTATAATCAAAGTGTTGGATTGCAATATAGAAATTAGTAGATAGGGAAGTGCACATAGCATACATAATACAATGTAGAGGCAATAATTGTGAAAATCCAAGGACATTGTTGAATGAATTGGTATTCAATTCAATAGATTGAGGATTCATGTGTAAAATCAGATGGATAAAGAGTTAAGTAACTTAATACCATAAATTAGTATCATGGACATAGTTTTTAATACAATAGTATATATATAGATCCTTGACCCCATTTTTTGAGGATTATATATCATGAATATGATAGTGACATCCATTTGTATTAGATAAAATAGAGGGATATAAATTTAATTAATTAATAATGTCTATAAAAGGTAGTCAATCTAATTTACTAATCAAATATTTTATTTTATTATCGAAATTTATTGACACAAAACCAATTAATTTACATTATGAAATATTTAGGACAAAAAAAATGTCTTTATTGACATGAATTTAACATAGTTTTACATGTGTTTTCTAAAAACATGTTGCTTAGAGAGTAAATTTTCTGTGATGGAATCATCTTACTCGAAGATCCACATCTGTAAGAAAACATGGGTGAAAAGGAATACCATGGTTAAAATATATGATTTATATTATTTGTATTGAATCATGTGTTCATCAATTTATATCAATTACCAAGAGGAACATATGAATATGGATGGATACACCATGTTGTTTTCATATCTATGACATGTGTGTTGAGAACGTAAGGTGGGAGAGAGATGATACATTAATTTCACAATTTATAGATAAGTACGAATATGTAATCCAGGAATGTACTTGTGTACTCAAGATGATAGGGACCATAGAGTGATTGTTAGTGTTATGATTTGATTTGGAGAAAGAATTACAAAAACAACTCAGTATTTCAACTTTTTTCACTGATATACTTATTGTTTATTCATAGTAATAAGGTGGATAATGTTGAGTAGATACTTGTACATTTTATAACTAATATTCACAACGTTGAAATGAGTAAAAATAATGAATAATATTTTATTATTATAGTGATCAATCAGGAATCCCTGGTGAAACTTCCTTACAAGAATATAAATATTCCAAGATTGGGAAATGAGAAAGTGTTTGTTTTATTTATATATGGAATAAAATAACATTTTAGGAATAACAATGAGTAAGTAAGTAATAAAAAAGGGGATACATCCCCTAGAAGAAGGTAATTAATTTATTATAATATTTGAGATTAATTTTTTATTTAATAACTATATCTTTTGCCTCGAGGACTTGTATCCAAATATAAGAACCATGTAAATTTAGGAATATTCCCAGAGGTGATGTGCATCTTTGAGATACAAATAGATTTAGATCCACATCATTGTTTATTGTATAATAACATGTTAATTTTAATAATGTAATGATTCTAGTAATAGAACATTGTTATTATATTCCCAAAAGAACCAAAATAATTATCATGAACCAACCCGAGTCATTCCCAACAGGACATCCAAGCTAACTAGGAAAATTCATGAAGGATGTTCCCAATCCACACAGGATGGTGAAATGTTCCTAGGAGTCACCATGAATGAAATGGTAATGATTTTTACCTTAATCAATAAACATATAAATATAAACTGTAGAAAATAATACCAAAATAAGGAATATAATGAGATATTCAATAGAAAAAGTACAAAAAGTACAATGAATAAAAATAAATAGGCAAATTTTAGATACAATTGATGATAATAAAAAGGGAAATACAAACCATAACACCTCAATGTGTATGCGATGAAATTTCACACAAACCACTACCAAAAATCAAACCCAAATAATTTGAAATATCTATTATGTAGATCAACATGGTAAACATGGATGATATATATATATAGATATAGATATATATATATATATATATGCTTGAGCTAAAATACTGGTAGGTCACCACCCAACAACACTATTGATAACAAATTAAAAGAAGTTAAATATCATACATGTGTGAAAATAAGGATACAAAAAAAGTGTTTTCAATGTTTCTTTCCGTTGAACATGTATCATAGAGTTTCCCATGATAACATCCATTTTAAAAAAATCTTATCTTTTTCCAAATAAAACTAAAATGTATATTATCTTATAAAAAAATTCATAAATTGTAGTTAAAATAATTTTAATGGAATGAACAAAAGGAAATCATTACACAATTTCAAAAATTTATAGATAATCATACTATGGGAATTATAATTTATCATAATTATGAATCCATAACGTGATAAAAGGTTATCATGAAGAATTGAGTTAAAATGGTCATTAATGATGCAATTTTAACACACTAGTAAACACCAAATATTAATAAACCTTCTCCCAAAAACCAGGTTTTTTCATTCCTGGATAAACTAATTGGAAACTATTATAGGTTGAATTGTGTCCCACATAGGGCCCCTAGGTAGAAAAAAATACTAATAAAGAGAACATGTGTACGTTAATTCCCCATCAAGTCGACCTTGGCATCCCATGATATTAAAATAAATGTGATAAACTTAAAGAAGAATCATACCACATATCATGACATAACATCCCAATTTCAAAAAATCATAAGTCTCACTCACAACTCCAAATACCCACATAGGATCACCCTCTTTTTCAATAATATCAATTCATTTCAATCTAATGAACCTAAAAATGGACATCTCAATATAATTAGTCAAACATCCATCATATCCATTACATAGAAAGTGGAATTCCATAAGGGTTTTTATTTTCAATAAACCATTTTAAGTGATAACATGTCCTTTCCACAAACCACATATAATTCCAAGACATTTAAAATAATCCATGTCCATTTGAAAACCAATTTAAAAATCATATCACTTCATAAAATTTACATTTTAATGAAAATTATTAAAAATGTTCAAACAAACCCATTATTATAAAAGTACACCTTTCCCATAATTTTGGAATGAAACATCATAAACAATTTGAGGACATTTATCAAAATCCAACTGACATTCCAATTTCTAAAAAAAGTTTGCATTCCTATAAAATGTTTTCCATATCAAGTCTTATTCAAACCCATTTCCCAATTTATATAAATTTTTATGAAATTATCATTATTTGATATTCTATAACCATGTATATGAATTAGTTGGATATTATTTTATACATTTACATTTTTTTATTTATATTTTATGGGTGAAGTAAATCTTATATTTTGATTACTAATGCTTGGGTGATTTTATCTAGCCAATATGTATTGGGAACGACCTTTGTGGATTTACATGACAAACATGAGTGTCTCTTTTGTGGATGACCTGTGATGGTTTTTGAAAAATTGCCATCATGTTAAGGTTATATATTATCATTGTGTGATGACTAGTTTTTGGTGGTTGGATTGTTAGAATTCATGAAATTAGTCGTAGATGGGTTCTTGATCACCACAAATTCTTGATGATTCTTGATACACTATTGTTGTTCGAGTTGAATATGTCTCCAATTTATGCTTATTTCCTTGAATTTTTTAGACATTTGGTTCCTTATTTGATTTTTTTTTGGTTTTGAAATCTCAATTGTAGTATTATATAGCTCCATGTTTGGATGTAGATCTTGGTTTTAATTTAGAGGGTGAAATTTTACTGTTTATAACATGGAAAATAGTTAAATTCTGTGTATCCTACCTTAGATGAATTCAAGTGAACTTCACATGATTGGAGTATGGTTCATAATAAATGGAACCAAACCATGTGAATAAATAATTTCATGGAAGTTTTATCCTTAAAAATAATAAAAATGTGTTTTTTGAAAAGGATTTCAAAATTTCATTGAATTTTGGAAATTTTAATAAATGGTTTGGCACTAATTTCATAAATTTATTTTTTTACAAAATGTTTTGAATTCAAAATGATATCTAGTTTTCATAGTTTTTTATTTTCAATATAAATAATGACAGGTTTTTTGAAATATTATTGATTTTTTTGGGGAGAAATTTGTAGTTCTAATTATTTTCAATGTTTTCAAGAAATATTAATGAAATTGAATATGAATATTTTAAATAGATCAAGTTAAAAATGTATTTAAATCATAATTTTTAAAATGCTTCAATTTTAAGGGCCTTTTTCATTATGATTTTCCAATTAATATTAAATATTTTTCTAACGAATGAATATTATCTTAAAAAATAATTCGTTATAAATACATTATTAGATAAAAAGGTGATATTTTTCTAATGATACATAGGATTTTTGGTTGAAGATATGTCAGGTTTGAAATTTTATTTAGTGGGGTTTTTCATATTTCTTATTAATTTATACCTTTCCTAAATTTGTTGTAATTTTGGAGTTCATATCGATGTTGTTTTTCTTTTTTAGAGTATTACACAATTTAGATTTAAATGGACTCATTATTTCAATAATATTCTCTTAGAACAATTGATTTTTCTTCTACAGTATGAATATATCATATTCATCCTCTCATTTTCTAGCATAATGATTTCATTTGATAATTCCAAAACCTAAATTATTCTCATATCCTTGACTGACCTGAGTCTCTCAATGAAGAGACATGGTAGGAAAATATGGAATAGAATGTTTTATATCTGGATCTTCTCAAATCTCTCAATGTTTTATTTGAACCTTCATGATCGATGGTCCAGGTTAGAAGTGGTGAATGTATGTTATTCAGAATAAGTGATATAAGGAACATTCTATGGAAGATTTCAAGTCATGTTTCATATACTAATTCCTCACAGATTCAGTGATGGTTTCAAATGAAATGGAAATTTATGGTCTCTAGAAAGAAGATAAAATAGTTTTTGAGTATACATTCAATTTTATTATGTTTTCATTATGTTATCGTTTTATGGGATTTGGCGATTACGTAATGTCATAGTGTTTTTAGGAAGTTATTTGAAAAAAATTATCACATTCTATGTTTCCTCTTGGTCCTGAATTATTTTTGTGTTATTTTAATGACACCGATTAGGGTTAAATAAGTCTTCTAAAGACCATATTAGGTGTTTTAAATTTATCCAATTCCTTGGGGTGATAGAGGAGGCTTTGACATGGGAAAAAGGAAGTGTTCCAAGTCATACACTATGTGTAGTGGTATTAAATTCAAACTATTATTGACTATATGGACAATCATATGCCTATTTTCATGTAGATACATCATAGTGATGTAATAATCCATTCATGTGGCTTTTCATATGGTCTTTCTGTCAATTTTATTTGATTTAAATATTTTTATGAGTAGATTTATAAGAGTTTGAATATGATGGAAACCATTATATATTATGGATAAGACCATCAATGATCATACTATGTGGAAAGGATTTATCTACTTGAATCAATGTCTTTTTTCCATTCACTTTAGAGGGTTATTAAAATGTAAGGTTATTAGGATATTGAAACCATTATAGTGATCTTGTGATGCATTTTTTATCAATTTATCCTTGAATTTTCACAAAAGGTATGACGATTGTTGTGTTAGGAATGTTAATTTTGCTTTTGTTATATCCCTATTCTCGCTTGGTGTGAAGTGGGACCTTTATTGGGTCGTGATTTGATTGTATATACATAGTAATGTTTGGTTATTTTTTGAGGATAATAGGATACAATGTCGATGTACAATGACATATGAATTATAATTACCAAAATATGAGGTTCTAGAAGCATAATCTTTAGTTTTTCTCACTTGACCTAGAGCTAGACTATATAGTTCTCATGAACGAATGATTATATTTGCGGAATTTTCAATGATTCATTCCTATATTTATCAACTATTATTTTTAATTATATATCCCAGTATTTTTTATTTAGGTGGTAATATTTTTGATCCCCTTGTATCAGTATGAAGTCTATGGTTTATTATGGATGGGAATTGTGGGTTCTCTAATCAGGATTGAAATAGTTATGTTTATCAATGATTGAGTAGTTTAGGTTCTACCATCCTTTATATGATAAGATATAACTTGGTGTTTTTTAATTAGAGAGATTCTTAGTCTTTATGGAAGAAGTTCAATTGTTTACATCGGATGCCCGATTTCATGGATGGAGACATTATAATTATTTTCAATAATGTTAGTTTCTTGTTTGTTCTAGTATATAACAACATTCATTTTCCATCAATGTGTATTGAATGTTTTTATTAACATTAGTTTTTTGGATTTTGAAGTGTATATTTGGATTCCACATCATCGTGAGATATCATTTTCTCTTTCCTCTTGATTGACCATTGTGTTTGAAGCATGATAGGGACTAAAATATCTATGGTGGTGAAATTCTAAAATCAGGAAATTAAATTTTCTTTTGTTTAAATTTTAATTGGTTCCAAAAATCATGGGAATTGTATGGTGTATTTTTATGTGGGTTTTGTTGATTTTTTGGTGAAAAATGTGATATTCCACACCCATGTGAGATCTTGTTTTCTACTAGGTTATTCCTATAAGCCACAAGTTTATAAACCATGCTTAGTGAATGGTGTGGTCTCAGGTGAGGTAGGTTTTGGTTTCCCTATCCACCATGACCACCAAGGACCCACCTTAACAATGGGGGTTGATATGGAAATAAAAATGACCTAAATAATGGTTCCATGGATTTTTGTCTATGAATGTAGTTTTATAGATGGTTCCTTGGTGGATTTGGTAATATCATTGTGGGAGTGGTTTAAATGAATCATTGACTCATTTTTACCTTTAAAAATCTATATCCTTTCCTCCTTTGATAAAAATTTCTTATCTTTCTGGTTCCTAGGAAGATTTTGGAATCCTTATATCTATAGAAATAGAAAAATTGGATGAACCTTGTGCATTATACTTTTTTTGGGTGGTTCTTCCTTATCATATGGTTCTTATTCATCCTTTCTCAGAGGATAGTGTTTGTGATATGAATCTTGGTATGCATTAGTCATTCAACGAGATTTCATTTGTGGAAAGTATTTCATTTCACCATTGTTGAACTAAGGATGTCTAATGATTATTTTATTTATGTGAATTACATGGATTCATATCTCCTCATACTACTATTAATGTCCTACTACGTATTTAACAGGAATCCCATTTGAATGATTGGATAGTTCCATGGGATTCAATTACACAATCATCCTTCTTTAGATCCCTCCACGTCCTCCAATTTTGAATTCCTATAATATACCACCCCTCATCATTGGATTTAGAAGTTAATGGGGAGATGTATGCCTTATTTCATATCCCCAAGACACCCAAGGTTGGAAGAAAAAGTGACGGGCTTTCAGAGAACATTTGTGGGATGATTTTCCATTTTAAAAAATTACCCCACAAATAACATAAAAAATAAACATTCATTCATCTATACGATGCATGAGAACAAACTATAACTCAAAAAATAACCAAATATACCAATATGAGAGTGAAAATGGTATATACTACACATCACCATAATAAAATAAAATGAAACATGACTCAACGTCACTAATGTGGAATCAAGAAAAAATCACACATCCCGCTCCATGATCTAACTTTACATGCCATGCACATGATATTGTGAAGATCCACTCATGAGCAAAGATATCTTTACATTACCACGTTATTGATAGATGAAACCTAAGGACAAAAAATTGTCAACAGGTAGGCGATGATTATAAAATCATCAGGATTTCCCTAAAGACTACGATCTCATGTGACTAGAACACGAACTAGTTAACACATTTAATATATAATATTTTGTTAAGAGTTAACCATTTTATCAAAAATATAAGTCATTATATGAAAAAAACATTTAATTGATTTCATATTCATTCTACATATTCATTCCCATTTCCACACACACAACCACACTCACAATAATTCATTTTTTCTTCATTTATGGTAGAACTTCATGTACATACTTCATCCCACATTGATGGATGTACATAACGGCCAAAATCCATCAACATAACAGATGCCTAAAAGGTTATGAAAAAATAATTCAACGACATTACAAATAAGAAAATTATTTATTTAAATAATTTCAACAAACATTTTCCATGCACAAAAACCAAACCATAATTTTAAACCCATTGTTTTGAAACCATTACCAAAGAGTTTTCCGAAAACCAACCAATTTTCAATAGATTCCAAGACATAACCCAAAAATAAATTTTCTAATATGAATTTCACAAGAACATATCAACAATTTCAATCACAGAATTTAATAAAAAATGATCATTAATGTTCTAAATCATGTGATGTTTAATGAGAATCTGCATGCCTTTCAATGGATAAAAAAATCAATGAATGGCAGTCTGATCATCAGGATCTGAACCTAAAACACCATCACGTCATTTAACTTGAAAAATATCCTCAATATCATCAATAATTAATACATATTCATCCATGTAGAAATATATATCATATTTCGGGTGAGAGTAAACATGTTGGTCTAAGGAGAGAGAGATACTGTGAATTACCGAAAAATCCAGATCTTAGATGAAATTTGATTCAATTAAATACCACTCCAGATTAGAGGAAGTCCCCAGTCTATCCTTGGGAAGGAAAAAAGTTATAGTCCCTTGGAGAATAGCGTAAAAATGAGGGGATAGAGGTTAAATGTCACACCCTAACCGAATATGCCCTTATTTTTACTTCATTCTTGGTCCCGATTTAATATTTTCAAAGTTTAATTGTGTTGGCGGTTTCACGCCGGTGTGCAGTCACCGCATCGTTAGTGGTGACTGTGTGTTCGGCCCGGGTGACCATGTGTTCACCCGACAATTTGAATAATAAAAATTTTATGTTGACATTTAATTATTATTAAATTTTTCTTATTATTATTATTTATATTATTATTATTATTTTCATTATTATTATTATTATTATTATTCTTATTATTATCTTTATTGTTAAAAAAAATTATTTATATTATCTTTATTATTGTTAATTTTATTACTCTTATTATTATGGTATTACTATTGGTATTATCATTTTATTTCAAATTTTATTATTTTATTTTAGATTTTATTTCTATTATCATTATTTTATTATGATAATATGAAAAAAAATCTCTAGCCTAACCCTAGACCAGCGCGACACCCTCCCCCCCACTTTCACCCTCCTACGCTGCGGTGCTCCCCGCACCCCGCCACTCCCTCTACCCAGCACCCTCCATCGCCCCCCAGCCTCGCGTGACCACCGGTGCCCGCGGGTCGCCTCACCGACCCCACTCTCGACGGCCAGCCTGCTCCGCTCTGGTGTCCGGCGGCTCGCCCCCCCTGTTCTGCTCTGGCGCATGCTTCCTGCACTCGACCTTCGCCGCACCATCGGCCTCCAGCACCCAGCTCCCCACCCCCACAGCGCCCTCCCTCTAGTGCCGCTCCCTCACCCAGCCTCACTCCGCCCTGAAGCCCGACCGCGACGCCCTGCCCCTCCGGTGCCTCACCGCTGCCCGCCACGCTGGCCAGAATTTCCGGCGAGCCCCCACTGCCGGAAAATGACTACCGGCCCCATCGGCGCCCCCTGACGGCCCTTCCCGCGAGCTCCACCACTGGCCAGCGGCCTCCGACCCCCTCCAGCGATCTCTGTCCGAGCTCCGGCGAGCTCCGCCTCCGGCCAGCAGCGACAACCCCTGGCCACACGTTCTCCACTAGCCCGAAACTTCCGGAGATGTCACGCGACCTCTGGCGCAACTGCCCCGGGAAGGTTTCCCCTATTATTCCTTGACCATTATGGTTTCCGACGAGTATAAGGATCTTTCAAGTGTTCGTTTTGGGTTCATTTTGGTTCACATTATTGATTTAGGATCTAATTGGGATCCCACAGGGTGCCATTGTGGTGCGATTGGTGTTTGACACCAATTTTCGAGAATTTTCAACAACCGATGTAAGTTGTTCCGTGCATAATCTTTTGTGGTGTTTTAATTTTCTTGTTGGGTCAAATTAGTGTGTTATTTGACTTTTCTTCATGGTGCGAATATAGAGTTGTTCGATGTTTAATAGGATTTTGATAGGTTTTGAAATGTGTTTATGTTTTATAAATGTTTTGATTTTATGAAAACATTTGTTGGACCATTCGCAGTGTTTCCTAAACCGTGCTATTGTTTTTCATGGTGCGCATGAGCTGAGAAATTTTGATTTGCACATTTTTTGTGTTTTATAAACTGTGTTGTTTGTTTATTAAAATGATCAAGGGTTGCAGTTGGGTTTTGGTGTGACGTTAATGTGGTGTTGTCTTCATTTGATCATGAAAGTGTTTTTAAGGGGTTGAAGATGGATTCGTGTGTTTAAAGCCGTAGTGTGTTTTCAAAATTGTTTTCTAAAAAAACATTAAATGATTTATTAAGTAGCGTTGATTTTCCGAATATGGTTTTGGGAAGACATGATTAGGAGAACGTGCTTTTAAGGGTAAATTTCACCATGTCGTGTGCTTTTGTCTTATTTTGTACTCTAGTTTTTCCTTGAAATAACCCGGTGTCACTTTAAAATGATTAGTGAGTTGTTTTGGTGTTATGTGGTTTTTTTACAAACATTTTGTGGATTTTAATGTGGTTAAATAAATAAGGTTGCTGGTGCGAGTTGTGTTTTAGAAGTTATGTCGAGCTGGTTCCTTGGCGTTGGTTGTTCGTTTGGTTTGTTTTGAGCCAGTGGCTATGTGTTTTTAGTTATCGTTCATTTTTTTCAGTGTGTTGGTGAGGTAACCCTGCGACACCGTGATCATCGGCTTGCACGTGCTTGTGCGCCAATTCGAGGGGTATTGTGTCGTCATATCCGAGATGCATCTTGAGGCAGGTCTCCCACTGCACATTCTTTTAAATTTAGAAATTTATTTATTCATTGTCATTTCATTATTTTTCAATAAATTTATAGTAGCACTGGATAGCTATTACTAGAGCCATGACTTGTTGAAATTGAACACTGTTTACTCCTTGCATTGCACTGAAAATATTTTCATGGATTTAATTGTGTGACTTTCTTGTGATGTTGCTAAATGATTACTTAATGAAATGTGAAAGTCTTAGTGAGTAATGTTTTGAAATATTTGGTGTGTGTGAAATGGTGGGTGTATTGTTTATGGAAAGTGGTTATTTCTTGAAAAACATGGATAGAATAAATGACCATTTGGCCTTTAAATTGGATTTTGGAACTTTTCATTGGTGGGTTGGTTTTCCTTAAATGAGTTTCAAAGTATGTTTTTCTGGTTTTCAACGTGATGGTGTGTGTCATATCTTATGGAAACGTTTTGGTACTAAATGGTCTAAACGTAATTGATGTGGTGGCCCGTTTGGCACTTTATTTATTGTGAACTGATTATATATACATATATATACGTACTTAAGGGGCACCTCTACATGGGGACTTCCCTTCTAGGATTGTCGTGTAGCGGCGTCCTTGTAAGGGGATGACAAGTGCGGTGAGGTGATTCATGCGTGTGAGGGCCTCCCACATACACAGTATTTTTAAGACCACCATGGGTTCCTAAGCATCTTTTAGAGAATCGAGTGACGGTTGCTAACTAACCCCGATTAGGTGGGTAAGTCCCCCCTTGGTAGGTAGGCCTTGTGGGGTATTCCACTGGTTAGCTGTTAGGGCGGCCAGTTGGTTATTGACTGTGGAGTACCATGCCAGCAGGTAGTCTGTACCCGAGTATGTCCAAGGGTTTTCTAGGGATGTTTAGGATCACACATGGTTATTTGATTTTCATTTCTTGTTTACTTTCAGTTGTTCTTTACATCTTATACTGTTATATTTTTTGAAATTGTTTTCAAATAAAAACGTGTTATTCTCTTTGTGTAAAATTTGAAAATGTAACACTTAATTCTCTTTTAAAATGATTTTGGAACCAATGAAAGGAATTCATCTTTTGAAAAAGATTAAGGGTAATGTCTCGTGTTTTGATTTTCAAGTGAAAAATTATGAAATCTTACTTTTATGCATTGTAGTTCAATCTTAGAATTTCTAGATTCTTTATTTACTGACAGTGGCTTGGGATTTGTTGTTGGGATCACCTACTGAGTACTTTTTTTGCTCACGCCTATAGTTTACAATTTCAGTTGCTGGTTCCTTGTGTTCAGGTTTTCCTGGTTTGAGTCGCTCAGTGATGGAGCAACGCAGGTGTTTAGTTGGGTGGTGACCACGTGGTCACGTGGAGGTATGGTTGTTGTGTAGTTTTGTTCCTTTTTTAGTCTATTTTGTTTAGTTTCTATTCTTTTACCGATTCTGGTATTCTTTTGGGACAAATCGTTCCCACCCATTTACTATTGATGCCCGACACAAGTTTCAATCCCAGGGGGATCGAGAACGCCCCTCGGGACATTATGCGGACCGGCTCGGGTGACCGGTTCAGGGTCGACCCAGGCTGGTTCATGGAAAAATGGTATTAGAGGAGGTTCTTGTTATTTTGGTTGTCCGGTAGGTGGATATTAGGACTTTCGGGACTCGATAGGTAGGTATAGGAAGGAAGTCATGAACCCTCGCCCGTTCCGCACCTCGAGTCACCTGGGGAAGTTCGGGAATTGTGTCCTTGACTCATTCTGGTTTGTCTGGGATTGAGATATGACAACAGAGGCAAGCTGACATTACATCGTGATTGCACATGGAGTAGTGACCCAAGTGGAGTCTGAGTAAACAGATTGAATTCCTCCTAGTGATCGACGATTACTTCGTACATTGCCCACTACCATGTTTCCAGGTTGAGCGTGACTACTAGTCCCTCACTCCAGTGGTTGATGCAAATTTGGTTGCTGCTTTCGTTTTGGTCCATGTAAGTGCATTGTTGGAAATGAAAAAAATGTTTTTGAAAATTGGACTAATTTCTTTTAAATGACATTAAATTTATGATATGAGTTTTAAAACGGAATGCTTTTGGATTAGTAAAACCGGTATTTGATTGGAAATTGGTCGAGAGTGGTTTGGGGTGGAACATCAGATACTCTTAATGAACATTTGTACATGTGAGAGGATGCATGGAAAGTATGTGTTGGTGCATATTAATTAATGTCGATAAAGACCTGTGTAGCAGTTCATGAGATTACCTAGGTGTGATTGAAATTAAAGGCATGAACTTGTTTTCTAAATTGGCTTTTAAAGAGGAAAATGGTTTTGGAATGTGATTTTGGTTTGATAAGTGGATTTGGTAATTGAAAAGTGGTCTTGAAAGAAAGTGGTTTTGGGAAAAAAATTTAATAAAGGGCTTGGTTTTGAAATCTAAAATGAAAATGGGAATTTTGGGTTCTGTTGGTTTTCAAGATGGTTGTTTTGGATAAGGATTCTTTTTTGATGTTGCTTTGATTGATATCAGTTCATGTTCTGTGTTTCATATGGTTCTCATGAAATGCTGCCCAGAAACGTCCCTAAGGATTCTGATATGTCATGCCCAGTTTTTGGTCCCTCCCGGACTTTACCTATTCTTCATGGTGATAGGGGTCCATTAGAGGCATTAGAATGGCCTGAGTAAGTGGAGTGTATCATTAGAACACTGGGAGCTCTCGACTCTATTTGAATGCATGCTGTTTTGAGTTTGTCTGAGGGTCCAGCATTGGACGAGTGAGTGTTTTTCGCCCCACCATCACTGCAAGCTGGGATGATGTGGGATTTCTTTAAAGTCGTTTTCGTCTGAAGGTTTATACTATAAGAGAGGACGATGAAGAAAGTGGAAGAGCTCATGTGTTTTCGACATAGCCAATAGATGTGAATGCATGTGTTGAAAATTTCAAGGATCATGTATCTCTTTTTTAGAGATAGCATCACAGGATCTGATGAAAACTCCTCCCTTTAATGGGTGTCTTCATCCAGAGATCAAGGAGCGATCCCTCCCTTTTTCGAGCATCGTTTTTGAGAAGTTGGTGCATACGTTTTTTTAGCTGAGTTAGTCTCCAGAGCGTAAACAGTTGGAAATACACCATATCCAATTGCTCGTATAGGTCTCCCATCTGTCGAGCAGAGTGTGTCAGATGGATCTGTTTCCAAAAAGTCCTCTATAGTGGCTCCGTTTTTCAGTTTTTCAGACCGTCTAATGGTGTACCATCAGTATGGACATTTAGGGTATACAAGGACGTCATGTCACACCCCTTCAGCGATGTGTCAACATTGCAGGTGTCTGGATCATCTGGAGATGTTTTATAGGGAGCATCGCTTGAAGAGGACACTGTGATAGTAAAAATGTCAGTGCCTGATTGTGAGGCAGGAGATTCTTCAGCCATCAGAGCCCCGACCACAGGTCTCAGGGTGAAGCTCGCGCACCGTCAGGAGTTCCCAGGGGTGTGAAGCCTTGGGCCGAGTTTTGTGTTCGGTGTTTGCAACAAATCATTAGAAGTCCATTCGTTCTTATTCTTCAAAAAAATTGGCGTTGTTGTAGGTTCATTGTGTCTTCGTGAAGATGGGGTGAACGTGTTCGACTATAATCCAAACACTTTTCTTTGTCTAAATTGTGATTCTATGAATCATGCGTTTTTCTTAGTGGTGTGTTTGGATCTTGCGTGAGTTGACCTCAGTTTGACTATGTTCGTTTGGAGATGTAAGTGTCTTTGTGAGAAACGCCGTTGTGGGAATGCTTGGTTTTTCTTCTTGGGTTTTTTCTGGTGTAGAAGTTTATTGACTCTAGTAGAGGGTTCAACGTTTCAACAGAGGTGTTGTTTTGATCGGGCTATAGGAGTTAGTTTTGATCCGTTCTGAGTCACTGTACTGGACCTGCCTCCTTGTGGTAGTATGTTTTGGGTGTTAAATTTTCGAACCAATTATGTTATTGTGGTGGGTTGAACCCCTTCATGTTCTCCCTTCAACCTCGGACCACAATTTTCTCTTGAATAGGTTGGGTGTGACCTGTTTAGAGTAAGCTCATCCTGAGGTTCTCAGTTCTATTCAGTTCCTTTAGTTTAGTGTGGGCATGGACTTGAATATTGAGCGACTTTTGGCTTGGTGACATTATGGGGGCAGAAAGTGTCTGTGGTGGGGAGAATTTTCACACCCCGACCACAAATGCCTTTATTTTTACTTCATTCTTGATCCTGGTTTAAAATTTTAAAAGTTTAATTGTGTTGGCGGTTTCGCGCCATTGCACGGTCACCGCATCGTTAGCTGTGACCGTGCGTTCGGCCCGGGTGATCGTGTGTTCTCCCGGAGTTTTGAATATTAAAAATTTTATGTTGGAATTTTATTATTATTAAATTATTCTTATTATTAATATTTATATTATTATTATTATTTTCATTTTCATTATTATTCTTATTCTTATTATTATCATTATTGTTAAAAAAAATTATTTATATTATCTTTATTATTGTTAATATTATTACTCTTATTATTCTGGTATTATTATTGGTATTATCATTTTATTGCAAATTTTATTATTTTATTTTATATTTTATTTCTATTATCATTATTTTAATATGATAAAATGAAAAAAAAAATCTCTAGCCTAACCCTACACCAGTGCGACACCCTCCCCCCACTATCACCCTCCTGCGCTGCGGCGCTCCTCGCACCCCGCCACTCCCTCTGCCCCGAGCCCTTCACCTCCCCTGGCCTCGCGCAACCACTGGCGCTCGCGGCTCGCCGCGCCGACCCCGCTCCCGACCGCCACCCTGCTCCACTCCGGCGTTCGGCGGCCCGCACCCCTGCTCTACTTCGGCGCCTGCATCCTGCACCCACCCTTTGCCGCACCACCGGCCTCTGGCGCCCAGCTCCCCACTCCCGCAACACCCTCCCTCCGGCGCCGCTCCCTCACCCGGCCTCGCTCCGCCCCGAACCCCGGCCGCGCTGCCCTGCCCCTACGTTTCTTCACCACTACCCGCCTCGCCGGCTATCATTTCCGGCGAGCCCCCGCCGCCGGACAACGACTCCCGGCCCCATCGGCGCCCCCTGTCAGCCCTTCCCGCGTGCTCCGCCACCGGCCAGCGGCCTCCGACCCCCTCCAGCGATCTCCGACCAAGCTCTGGAGTGCTCCACCTCTAGCCAGCAGTTGAAACCCCTGGTCGCGTGTTCTCCACCAGCCCGCCACTTCCAGCGATGACATGCGACCTCCGGCGCAACATCCCCAGGATGGTTTACCCTATTATTCCTTGACCTTTTTGGTTTCTGACGAGTATAAGGTTCTTTTTAGTGTTCGTTTTGGGTTCATTTTGGTTCTCATTATTGATTTAGGATCTAATTGGGATCCCACAGGGTGCGATTGCGGTGATATTGGTGTTTGACACAAATTTTCAAGAATTTTCGACACGCGATGTAAGTTCTTCCATGCATAAACTTTTGTGGTGTTTTAATTTTCTTGTTTGGCCAAATTAGTGTGTTATTTGAAAAGTCTTCTTGGTGAGAATATAGTTTTGTTATATTATTAATAGGATTTTGATAGGTTTAGAAAAAATTTTATGTGTTATGATTGTGTTTATTTTATGAAAACTTTTGTTGAACCATTCACAGTTTTTCGTAAACCGTGATGTTGTTTTGCATGGTTCTCATGAGCAGAGAAATTATGTTTTTCACATTTTTAATGTTTTATAAACTGTGATGTTGGTTTATAAAAATTTTCAAGGGTTGCAGTTGGGTTTTGGTTTGACGTTAATGTGGCGTTGTGTGTGTTTGATAATGAAAGTGTTTTTATGGGGTTGATGTTGTTTTTGTGTGTTTAAAGTCGCAGTGTGTTTTCAAAATTGTGTTATAAAAAAATTTTAAATTATTTATAATGTTCCGTGGATGTTCTAAATTTGGTTTTGGGAAAACATTTTTAGACACACATGCTTTTAAGGGTAAATATCACCATGTCATGCGCTTTTGTCTTATTTCGTACTCTAGTGTTTCCTTGAAATAACACGGTGGCGCGTTAAAATGACTTGTGAGTTTTTTGGTGTTATGTGGTTTTTTTAAAAACACATTGTGGATTTTAAAGCGGGTTAATAAATAAGGTTGGTGGTGCGAGGTGTGTTTTGGAAGTTATGTCGAGCTGGTTCCTTTGCGTTGGTTGTTCGTTTGGTTTGTTCTGAGCCAGTGGCTATGTGTTCTTAGTTATCGTGTGTTTGTTTTAGCGTGTTTGTGAGGTAACCCTACGACACTGCGATCATCGGCTTGTGTGTGCTTGTGCGCCATTGCGAGGGGTATTGTCTCATCGTTTCCGAGCTGTTTCTTGAGGTAGGTCTCCCACTACACATTCTTTTAAATTTAGAAATTTATTTATTCCACGCGATTTCATTATTTTTCAATAAATTTATTGTAGCACTAGATAGCTATTACTAGAGTCGTGACTTGATGAAATATGAAACTATTTACTCCTTTCATCACACTAAAAATATTTTCCTAGATTTAATTGTTTGACCTTCTTGTGATGTTGATAAATGAGTACTTAATGAAATGTGCAAGTCTTATTGAATAGTGTTTTGAAATGGTTGGTGTGTGTGAAATGGTGGGTGTATCGTTTATGGAATGTGGTGATTTCTTGAAAAACATGGATAGAAGAAATTTCCATTTGGCCTTTAAATTGGATTTTGGAACTTTCCAGTGGTGGTTTGGTTTTCCTTAAATTAGTCTCAAAGTATGTTTTTCTGGTTTTCAACGTGATGGTGTGTGTCATATCTGTTGGAAACGCTTTGGTACTAAATGGTCTAAACGTAATTGATGTGGCGGCCCATTTGGCAGTTCATTGATTGTGAACTGATTACATATAAATATATATATATATGTACATAAGGGGCACCTCAAAAGGGGGTTTCCATTCGAGGATTGTCGTGCAGCGGTGTCAGTGTAAGGGGATGGCACGTGCGGTGAGGTGATTCACATGGGAGAGAGCCTACCACTTACACAGTATTTTTAAACCCACCATGGGTTCCTGGGCATCCTTTAGAGAATCGAGTGACGTTTGCTGACTTACCCCGATGAGACGGGTTAGTACCCCCTTGGTAGGTAGGCCTTGTGGGGCGTTCCACTGGTTGGCTGTTAGGGCGGCCAGTTGGTTATTGACTGTGGAGTACCATGCCGGCAGGTAGTCTGAACCCGAATATGTCCAGGGGTTTACTAGGGATGTTTAGGATCACCCATGGTTACTTGAATTTCCTTAATTGTTTACTTTCAGTTGTTCTTTACAGATTATACTGTTATACTTTGTGAAAATGGGTTTCAAATAAAAACGTGTTATTCTCTTTATGTAAAATTTGAAAATGTAACACTTCTTTCTCTTTTAAAATGAATTTGGTGCCAATGAAATGAATTAAACTTTTAAAAAATAGTAATGGTAATGTCTCCTGTTTTTATTTTCAAGTGAAACATTATGAAAGCTTACTTTTAATCATTTTAGTTCAAACCTGGAATTTGTAGATTCATTATTTACTGGAAGTGCCTTGGGATTTTTTGTTGGGCTCACCTACTGAGTACTATTTGTGCTCACACCTATATTTTACCATTTCAGTTACAGGTTCCTTGTGTTCAGGATTTCCTAGTTTGAGTCACTCAGTGATAGAGCGATGCTATTGTTTATTTGGGTCGTGACCGCGAGGTCACGTGTAGGTATGGTTGTTGTGTAGTTTTGTTCCTATTTTTTTTTGTCTTTTTTGTTTAGTTTCTATTCTTTTACTGATTCTGGTTTTCTTTTGGGCCAAATTGTTCCCACCGGTTTACTTTTGATGCCCGACACTGGTTTTCATCCCGGGGGGATCATGAATGCCCATCGGGACTTGCCGCAGACTGGCTCGGGTGACCAGTTCAGGGTCAACCCGGGCGGGTTCGTGACATTAAAATTCTGGAAAAGATATATTTTTTGTGTAATAAATTCCCCATCACATAGTTAGGCTGAACAGTTTGTAAAACTGTGTTCTGATTGTGTACATTCCATAAGATAATCCCAAAACTAACATTATTAGAAAAAATATACACCAACAATGATTTTCCCTTAAATTCAAGTAGCACATTTTCCCTTTTGAATTTGAGTGGTTTAGACAAACCCTGAACCTACCCAATGATTTAGGGAATATGTTTCATAGTTTCCTATAGGTGTTTCATCGTTTTCGCTAACCATTCTCAAATCATGTGCTGCTAAAAACACTCCAAAACCATCCAAAAAATATTGAATCGTTTCCCAAGAATTATATAACATGATAATACAAAAAATGAGGAAAAGGTAAAAAAAATAAGTGGTGGTAAATTCTCCCTACCACTGGTCTTTCTAACAATAAATGTAGAAAACCATTATTTTCGTGGAAGTGTTTGGTTTATTACTTCAAAATTTCATTTTCAGGGTCCCATTTGTCTTCATGAATCCTACCATGCTACCATAAAACCCATAATAGACCAATGATTTTCCCATTCAATATCATCTAATTCAAATCGTAAATCAATATCAATACATGAATCAATGTTGCATCTAAGTGAAGGTCAATGTGATCCCATTGAATAACATGATTTGGATCAGGATAATACATCTTTAATTGAGATACAAGAAAATCATTATGAAAAAAAACAACCGTTGGTGGTAAATCCAACCTGTAAGAAACAATAATAATGTGTTAAATCGTTTAAAATGGACCAATGTACTATGGGCATGACTTTCCCTACATACTAAAAAGATGGGGCCCATGATTTATAGAGATCCTCAAGAAAACAAGATCTCTCACCTCAAATGAAACTAGTCATCGACGATGGTCCATATACGGTTTTGAGAACTCTTAACTGTCACTATTTTCTTCCCAATCTAAAATTTTTTCTCTAAATTATATTGGAAAAGGGTAGTCCCAATGAGTCATGTCTCCCATATTTCCACCAAACAAACTAAAGGATGACTAGGGTGTCACTACTCCAAAATTTGTATTCATTGGTGATTTAAATCGCCGCTAAATCATATGATAGAAAATAATTAACGACAAAGTATTTAAATCTGACGTAGAATGATTTAGCGTCGATTTAAACTGTCTCTAAATCGTGTTTTAAATTTTTTTAATTTATTTTTAAAAAATTTATTTGATTGATTGTTTGATTTATTTATTTATTTATTTTCGTAATTTATTTATTTTTGTAATTTGTTTTGCCTTATTAATTTATTTTTTTATTTATTTACAGCATGCTCATGCCCATCTCCATGAACATGTCCTTGCCCATAAACATGCCCATTCGACATACAGAAATTCAACATTCTGTGAGATTTGAACCCCTTACCTCTTGTTTATTTTCCAATAACATTACCTCCATAGAAGGCTCTTCATGTGGTTAATAAATCGAATTTAATTTACGTATATATATATATTGAAAAATAATAATACATCACAAATAGATATATGCTAAATAATTATTACTTAGTAATTATTAATCAATAATAATTAATTAATAATAACTAATTAATAATTAATAATTAACAATTAATAATTACTAATTACTAATTACTAATTATAAATTACTAATTAATAAATAGAGTATTTTTGTATAATAAAAAATGAAGTATATAATATTGAAATAAATGAAAAATATTAAATATTAAATAAAAAATAGTAATTAATAAATAATATATAGTATGAAATAAATAGTAAATAGTAAATAGTTAAGAGTAAATAGTAAATTATAAATACAAAATACAAAATACTAAATATTTAATATGTATAATATATAATATATAATAGATAACATATAACATATAATACATAATAGAAAATATATAATATATAATACATTATACATAATACATAATATAAAATATATTATATATAATAGATAATCTATAATATATAATATATAATACATAATATATAATATATAATATATAATCTATAATATTCAAAAAAAAAATACATAATACATAATACATAATATATAATTTATATTAAATAGTAAATAATATATTATATATAATTTATTATATATAATTTATAATATATTTAATATAACATATAAAATGTAACATATAATACAGAAGTAATGTATAAATAATAAATTATTTAAAAAGTAATTTGATATATGTTAAATAAATAACAAGTTAATAGATAATAAATAAATAAATAAATAATATATAATATATAATAAATAATATATAATAAATAATAAATTGAAACCAGTAAATAGTTAATAGTAATCAGTAAATAATAAATAATAAGTAAGTAAATAATAATAATTAATAATTAACATTTAATAATAAATAATAAATAATAAATGGTCATTGAGAAATAATAATTCATAATTAATGTTTAATATTTAAACAATAATAAACAATTAATAAATTATTAAGAAATTATTAATAAATAATAAATAAATAAATAATAAATAATGAATATTGAAGAAATTAATAATAACTAAATAAATGAATAATAAATAAATAATAAACTAATAATAAATTAATATATAGTAATTTAAAAATTAATTAATAAAAAATAAAAAATAACAAAATATTAAATATTAAATAATAAAAAATAAAGAATAAAGAATAATTAATTAAATAATTAAATAATTAATAATTAATAATTAATTATTAATTTTTAATTTTTAATAGGTAATAACTAATAATTATGAATTGATAATTAATAATTAATAATTATTATATAATAATTAAAATTTAATATTTAATATTTTGTATTAAATATTTAATATTTAATAAATTATTAGTAAATATTTAATAATTCATTTTTAATTATTTAATAAATAATGAATGATGAATAAATAAATAGAAAATCAATAAGAAACTAATAATTAATAGTTAATTAATAATGATATATTTAATTTAACATAAATTAATATTTAATGTGTACATAATAACTATATAATACATATATAAATACATATAAATATTAAATAAATAAATAAGTTTATCAAATAATAATTTTTAAGATAAATAATTAATTAATAAATAAATAATAGAATGATAAATAGTAATAAATAAATAAATAAATAAATAAATAACATTATATTCATTAATAATAAATAAATAAATAAATATATATATAATTATATAAATCAGAAAATGCTTAGATCCTCTTAAAACCCTAAAAGCACAAAAAATTCCATAAATTAAAACCTGGGACTCCTTTTTCTATACCACAGCCAGTCAAATCGAAGATCATGAAATGAAATTTGATATGATATGTGGTACTGGCTAAAGCGACACTTGGATCAAAGGTTATAACCATTTGATTTTTTATGAAATCGGGGTCTGCAACTAATACCTCCGTTTCATAGGTCATTGATGAATTTTTGGTGGAACAAAAAATGGTAAAATACTAGAATTTTTTTAACCAAAACATAAATGACATAGAGCTTGTTGAATGCATTGATTTGACATGTGGTATAGCCTAAACAGACACCCAAATTAAAAAATTTTATCTTTTGAAGTTTGGGTGTGATTTTTGACTTTTGACATTTGAATATATCTTTTTTATTTTAATTATTTTATGATTGAAATCTCACAAGGTTTTATCTCATTTGATAATCTTTGATTTGATTGGTTGTGGATCTGAAATGGACTATCGGATAAGATGTTATGGTCATTTGATGTTGAAGCCTCTTTTCCAACTTATTGATGATTTTTATTCATTTTAAAAATATTATTAACTAATAATTATTAATGGTTACTAATTAACACATTATAAATAATTCAAATTTTAAAAATAAACACTTTTTTAATGTAAATAATAAATAATAAATAATAAATAATAAATAAATGGTTTTTTTAAAAAAAATCATAAATTTGAATGTAGTTTTGAAAAAACCGCCAGTAATAAAATTTTAAAATTTTTTGGTGAAATTTTAAAACATTTATAAATAATATTTAAAAATATTTACTGGCGATTTTTTCATAGTGTTTTTGAAAACAGCTGTGAAAAAACCACCGTTAAAACACTATTTTCTAACAGTGTGTCCATACAATATTTCAAGAGGATTCATATGTATCAATACATGATAAGTGTCATTGTATGTGAACTCCGCAAATGGTATATTCTCCTCCCACGAGACACCAAAATCCATTCAATTGTTCGACGGATGTCCTATAATGTTTTCATCATCCATTTTGATTTTCCATCCATTTGAGAATGATAAGATGTATTCATAGTCATCAATGATCAAAGGGATTTCTATTAGGAATTCCAAAATAGAGATGTAAACCTGGGGTCATTCTTCGATACAATCAAGACTAGAACACCATGAAATTTTATAATTTCCTAAATTTAAATCATCGAAAAGCCTTCCACCATTAATGATCCATGATTCAAGATGAATTGATGTGAATTTGTGAACCAATCCACAAACACCCATATGCATAATGTTTAACAACCATTCTCGGTAGACCTGTCATAAAATCCATGGGTGTCAACTCCCATTTCAATATGTTAATTGGTAAAGACATAAATGTACCAAATGGTCATTGATGTTCCAATATTATCCTTGATCCGGAGAGGCATAATGAGAAAAGCTCAGAAAAAAAAAATTTCATTCCATCCCACTAAAAATATTCTTTCAATTCATTAAACATTTCATGAATACTAAGACGAAAAAACCATCACAAATAGTAGTAAAAATTTATAATTTTTTTCTGAAAGGATGATGGTTTGAACATACCTTCTCTGAAATACCAAAATGAACTCCCATCCATATTCATTCCTTGAATGGTCTCGCCACCATTGATTATTGACCTCATGGGAAAGCATTCAGTATCAGATGTATGACCCCGTTTCCCATGATCAACCAAATCTGTAATATTTTAAATTGGAATGAAATCAAAAAATTACCTTTCTCAGTAGAATCCAGTTTAATATCAGCTATTATTGATATAAGATCCCATTTCTCTAAATATTCTTTAGCCAACTGTGCATAAGAAAAACAACTCAATGAATCTAAAACTAAATTCTATTTCCGCTATGTATGCAATAGATCAACGCAAAAAATTACAGATATTCCATCCATCATCACTGTACTAAGCTCAAATCACATTATAAAAAATATTATTTAAGATTTTATGATGAGTGTATACCAAAAATTTCATTCCAATAAGATAATTATTTTAATTCCATAAGTCATAAAAATTTGTATCTAAGCCCAAATAATTTCATGGGTAGTTATTGTCATGCACCTGTAACTCTCATGATCCATAATCCAGGACCTGATTTCCATGTATAAGAACACACCACAGTTCAGATCTAGATTCACCACAACAGAAAACATATCCATTTCTAGGATCTTATGATATTTTTATAGGACTTTATATACTTTTAATATTAATTACTTTTATTGATTTTTGGAATTCATCATTGTATTGAAATGGAACACCTTTACTCGTAATGGTTATCATCAATTAGGCCATATGTGAAAATATACAAATAAATATTTTGTAGTATCCCACAACGCAAAGGATTTTATGTATCTCAATGACATAATTTAGTTGTTTCCTAAAGATAACAACTTATTTATTCTCTGGATCAATATAAATTCCAATTACAAAATAGTCATGTCTAAGGAACCATACATTTTGTATCTAGAAATCATACATTGATAACATAGAATAAATTTGATTCTCTTGAAAGATTCCCAATGCTATAACCATGGGTTTATTATGATTAGATTAGGTCCTAGAATACACAGTAATAACATCAAAAAGCACCACATTAATGAAATCCAAATATGTTCAAAAGATATGACTCATCAATGACATAACTAATGTTAGTGTATTTGAAATAACAAAAGGTATGAATGCATACTCATAATGGCCATATATTCTTCAGTAATGTCACATTACAATATGCTCTTTATGAACTCTTAATTGGAGATATCATATACGTAAATAAAATTTAGATAATCACTATGATCTCTTTAATTGATCAAGAATATCATCATTGATTGGGAGAGGATGCTGATTAATTATCATAAAATGGTTAAGCATATGATAATCCACACAAATTTTAATTGTTTTATTTAAATTAATTATAAATATAACTGGTTCTTCCTACATAGAAGTTCTCAGTCAAATTAACCACTTGCATTCCAACCATTCCAACCAAACATTCAAATCCATTAATTCTAGTGAAGAAACTTGATAATATGAAATTGAAATAGAATGGTGTTTTGTAAGATATCAATCGTAAGTTTAATCTCTCTTTTGGTTGGTAAACAAGATAATATTTCTAGAAAAACATCAGGAAATTTTTAAGAAATTGTTGAAAAATATTTATTTCATATATCATCTAATGATTCCAAAGTATTTGTTTCCAACTGATAAGAGATGGTTCAAACCACTGGTGCCAAAATTCAGTCTCTACCTGCCTTTAAATTCTAATATCCCATAAATTGATTGTCATCACCATAAACAGATTAGAAACTCACCTTTTTGGAATAAAATTCAATGTGATCCTTCGATGATGTCAATAATTCCATTCAAAAAATCTGGTCATATACAGAAAAATCATAAAAAGATAAATACCAATGACACTCAAACCTATCAATAGTTATAGAACTAGATTTAGACAATAAGGCCTGACACTCTCTTTGACCATGTGGTGTTTAGAGATTCAATATAGAAGTTATAATATCAACATTTATATCCTTATGATGAATATAAAAAGAAAAAATAAATGATTAGGACATTCCGATATCAAAAAAATCTTGTATGAGGGTAGAATTCAAAAGAATCATACTTCTGACTATCAATGGACAAAATAGTCCATCCATGATCACTATATTAGATCCAAACAATATATTTCTTACAGTTCTTTTCTCATTATCACCCTATTTATATTTCATAGGTTAAGGATTAATTTTTTTCCAAGAATCACCTTATCTCAAACGAATCTGATGAAAATAGTTATTCTACCACACTCTTCTCGTCAAAGAATAATATGTCTATAAAGCTTGACATGTGTCTCTAGTACTCAAATTTAGAGCACAATTATAGTAGAATTAAATATTTTTATATAATTAAAATTTTTTACATTCTCTTGGTGGTGTTGTACAATCTTGGTTAACATGATTGAGTGCTCTACCTATCTCTTCTATCGATGAGGGATGTTGGTCTATCCTATGCTTTCATTTTGGAGTATCCCACCACTCTGAAAGTAGGATCCCTTATTCCACTTATTCATAACATTGGAGTTCCAACATATTCCCATTGTAATAAAAATTCTCCATATATCCATAATTCTCTATATATATACTTCTATCGTAGTTTCTCTGTTAACTATCTCTGTATAGTTTGAAATAAAAATAAAGACAATATTTGAGTTAATATCTGGTCATAGTACCAATTCAAAAAATGAATTCCTTCAAGGATGCACTTGAATCAAAATTTCTGGTAAATCAAACTAAATTCATAAAATTAGCTACAATCTCTATTATTGAGTGATTCTTTTACCTCAAAATGATGAAGTATATTATTCTATAAATTCTGATCATTTTTTCATGAATTTATTTTAACAATTCTTTAATATCCCCACACATTATACATTGTTCAACAATACCCTAAATGAATAAATGTCACCTATGGAATTCTAGATAATTTAGTATGTACACAACTAACTTCAACTTTAACTCTATTGGTGTTTCTAATAATTCACAAATTCAGTTCATCCTGTCTAACCAATCATTTGATTTTTCTATCTTGGAATCCTCCAGAAAGGTGGGTGGGTTATGATTTTTGAACTGAACTAAAAGGTCCCACATTTCACGGTTCATCATTCCAATGATCCTTATCCACAACCTTATAATCCTAGAAAATACATTACCCATCTATTGGTTCACCATTTTCTTAGGTGCAACCACGTTTTTAGCAGCCTCTTCCAATTGACTCATACGACTCCTACCCAATGTCAATCAATATATGCAGAAAAAATGCTATTTAGTACTAACTCATTAACAGATGGAGGCTTTGAAATTAGATTTTAACGTATTAACACATTAATAAATCATACATATCCAAAATGTATCAATTTATAACATTTTAATAATTTTTTACAATACTATATCCACTCTTTAAAATAATCCCATTTAACAATTTTTAAAAATCAACTCTTTTCCAACATTTCATAAACATTTCAACTGAAGAATAAAAATGCCATCTTTTTTATAAGTCTTACAATCAATCCATTCCAGGAAACTACCAACTTCTAAACCCATTATGATGATATTACAACACACCTAGAAGTTTCTTAAAACACATGACTATGTAAACACCATATTAACATGAAAATTAGCATAAAAAGGATATCACTATATTTTTAAGCTACAAATTTCATGTTCCAATAATAATATTACCTTTCCAGCTACCCAACTCATGGAATGAACATTTCTAATACCATTTTTAACATCCCAACCCTCCTCATTGTCTTGAGAAATGAAAGGTGAGCTACCAGCCTCAAATGACATACCCAAGACACCAAAGGATGATAATAAATTCCAAGATATTTATTGAAAATTTGGTTTTTGAGTTTCCCATTCTAATGATAAAACACTATACAACATAAAAAATAAATTTTTAACACTCTATATGATGAATGAGAACATTATACAACTAAAAAATAACCAAATATACCAATATCAGAGTGACAATAGAATATAACATTCATGATTATAAAAAAAAAGACAACAAGACTCAAAGCCACAAAAGTGGCATCAAGTCAAACATAACCCAAACCACTCCAAGATATAACTCCATATTCCCTTAAAATAGTATCAAGAAGCATCACTCATGAACCATGATACATTGACATTACCAATTCCTTTGTAGATGTTATAAGAAAATTCCCAATAGTTCCCAAGAAAGGGTTATTCAAAACATAGGTGGATTTCCCCAAAGACTTTCTGATTCATGTCACTATGATATGAATAGGGTAGCACAATGTTTATGAAACAATATGTAAATAGTTAAATAGTTTATCATTGATAAAATCAGTTCCATGGATAATATAAAATGAACCGTTAATAAATTTCACATTCATTTAGAATATTCATTATGATATCCACACAGACTACCATAGACACAGACACTATAGCTTTTTGTCACTTTTTATGGAGGATCTTCACATCCATACTCCATGCCACATTGATTGAGGTACCATATGACCATTATCCATCCCACTTAACACACATTAAAATATTATTATAAAATCATGCCATTAATTTACAAATAAAATATTTCTTACATTAAATAATTTCAACAAACACCTTTCTTACATCAAAATAAACCCATAATTTTAATATCAAAAATATAAAATTATAAATAATGAGTTTTATAAAAACAAAAAAAATTACACAATTTCTATGACAAAAGGATCTCATAACCATTTCATTAAAATCATTTATTTAAAGATAATATATCATGTTATTAATATGTTGGTGTTGAAATATAATCCTCATACCTATCAAAAGATTTAGAAAAAAAAGAACGACACTAGGATCCTCTAGATCTGGGACTAAAACACTTTCCTTCAATATATTTGACCAAAATTCATCATTATCATCAATAATTAATATATATATATATATATATATATCCACAATGGACTAGATATCATATTATTTTTTAGAGAACATGGGAGTATCAGTGGATTGAGTGAGAAACTATGACTTACTAGCGAATCAGAATCTCTGACAAACATTGATTCGATTAATTATCACTCCATATTAAAGGAAATCACTAATGGTGACTTGGGAGGGAGGAGAGTTCTAGTCCCAATGATAATAGGTGAAGTGTTATGTTTTCAAGATAAAATTGGGGAAGAAATATAATTTTTAGATATTTAAATTCCTATCACATAGTTAGGCCATATAATTTTTCAAATTGTGCCACAACCCTGCAAATGCCCTTCAATAATCCCACACCCCATAGGGCTGGATCACATGGTTAGAAAAAAAAACTAATGAAAATGGTGATTTTCCTCTATTTCAAGTTTCATGGTTTCACAATGGAATATTTTTTTTTCAAATTCTATTCCAATTATGTGCTTACCCAGTGATTCGTAGAATAATATTCACATTTTTTTACTGGTGTTACTCAGTTTCTACTAATCACGCTCAAATCACACACGTCAAAAAGCACTCAAAAAACACTAAAAAACCTTCCATAAACACCTGATACTTCATCCAACAATTACATAACATGAAAAAATACAAAACTATGTAAATCACATGAATTCGAAGGGGTACTACAATTCAATTTGATTGGAGAGTTCCAAGTGGATGAGTTAGGTGTTCCAATACTCTCCCTTAAAATTTTTATATATTATTATTTTTCTTTCATGTTTTGTTTCTGATATCTCTTAAGGGTCTCCACATATATCTATAATCTATACAAAAATTGTGGTTATTACATTTGATTTTGATAATAGTTGAAATGGGATTGCTGATATAATTTGTTATGAAAACCATTGTATAATAATATGCCCATGTTTTTGAAATTTAAGTCATTGGTTAGCTATTTATATATTTCCGGGATGACTCTTATGATAATGATTTCTAAAATCGGTGGATAAGTTTTGTTTTCTATGTTAGGGTTAGTCTGAAAATTTTCATGATAAGAATTTGAAGATAAATTATTTAATCAAATGGTGTGATTTATGAATGGTTTTCTGAATGGACTAGAATTATTTTGAATGACTCAGTGCTTTGAGATGAATACAAAATGGACAAGTGAGCACTTTAATCAATTTATTGAAATATGAAAACAGATTATACATTCCCTATATTGTGTAATGGAAATGACATATGTTTGAATGGTTATAATAATATGTACCTTTTGAGAGGGGTTAAATTTAGTTGAATTGAGATTCTTGATAAAATGGAAGATCCTATGTGGGTTCTTAGTGGTGCAGGTGAGAGATATGGATTATTTTTTAAACTAATGAAATGAAATGATATATATTATGTAAATTATTTGAAATTCCTACCTCTATTTGATTAATTGATTTGATGGATGAATGTAAAAGTAACTATCATAAATGAAAATATTTTATATGACTATAAATCAAAACATTAAGGTAGTATGACACCACATGAAACTAATAATGTATTATAATTTCAATGATACATTTATATAATTAATAAATTATAAAGACCATGTAATGATCATTTTTATGAGGCAATAAGATATTTTTGATTCATTAAAAGTTAATTTGATGGAATAAACAATCCAAGATGGAGATTTTTACCTTTTGACATAGAATAAATATTTCCAAGAAAATTCTTCCACTAACATAGTAGAATGAATAAATAATGAGTATAATTCTATATTCAAAGATAATTTTCTTTATGATGTATCCTATTCTATATACTAGACTCTATATTATTTATACCTTGATCATTGTATGAGGTTATCAAGAATGTAGAGGGATTCTAGATTAGGATACTATTAGCACAATCTAAAAGTACCATAGTTATATGCATGATATATTCTTTTTTTTATATTGGAGAAGAGAAAATATTTATGATTGGGTACATGGAATCTACTTTCCATATAGATCATAACGATTTGTAATCCTGGTAAGGTTATGTTTTTAGATTAAATAATGGTTCATTTTGTTAGATAATTTCAAAACATCCACCGGTGGCTAACTCTATAGTATATTCATTGTATATTAAAAATATTATGTAGAAAAAGAAGTATTTTGATTGTGAATCATTGTCTCATAGTATGGTGTGATACAAAGAATTGTATGTCATGTCATTGTTTTCTATGATAACATTATACCAGTGGTGCAAGCTAACGATTTCATATCACATTAGAGAAATATTCATGTTTAACTTACATTGATTAACATTTGATATACCCATTTTATAAATACATATCTCAATATATTCACGAATATGTTGTGATAGCTTGAAGGGTGATAATTTTTAGTAGTTGGATATAGTGTATGTGGGTGATTGTTAGGGTTGTTGATATAGAAGAAACATTATATTATGTATATTTTATTACTATTCTATGTATACAGGTAATATATATTTGATTGTTATTCCAATCACATATTATTTATACCCTTATATTCCTTATGTGATGAAGTACCTATTATAATTTCTGTTTTGATATGTCTTGATAGTTCTGCATTATTATAAGAACGTTGTTATTATATGACAGTGTACTTAATGATAGAAATTATTTATTGGACACATCATTCTGATAAGAAAAAATATTGTTTGAATGTTATGTGTTATGGTATTATAATCATTGATACTTTTTCTCAAGAAGTTCACACCACATAATCTCAAAGGAGGGAGGTTATGAGGGTAGGCCCACCATTGTAGTTCCGCGTATCATGATTTTCAAATGATATTCCTATCTAAAATCATTTGTATTTTACCCTAGACAGTAGTTCATTATCATTTTATAACATAGATGGTTTAATTTTATTCCTATAGAAAACCATTATGTATATACTCTTCATGATGTAGCATTCATTGGGTACATTTATAGTGGTATGAGGATTGATTAAATGATAATGAGTGGATTTAACCCATCCATGTTATGAATGAATTTATATCAGGCCCTATGATTTCTATGGATGTTTTGTTGTTAAATACATACCATGGTAGTTATTGGATGTCCATATTAAAAATTCAAGGAAATATATATAATTTATTAACGTAGGGTTCAATGTGTATGCACCCTACTTGATGCAATATTGGTGGACAATGAGATTATATTATATATGATCATTTGTAAGAGGATTTAGTTTCTATGAATTATCTCATTCCCTATTGATATTATGATGTGTTACTAGATAACACCCCTTTTTCGAGTAGTCACACATCCATTGATAAAGTGTCTATGTAGGATGCACACTGAGTTGATCAAGAAGACAGTTAGATTAAGATGAATTTAATTATAATAATGGACATAATAAAATATATAGATCGATGGCTATTGAAATTTTGTCTACAATATTTCAATATTGATTTACTATTAATTAGGATAATTGATTTTAATTATAATATTTAAATATTATCATCTTATCTGAGTTAATGAATAAGATAATATTTATTTATGGGGGAAGATAGACCATGCTAGTGATTTGATTCTATATGATTAATTAATAGTTTAATTATATAATTGGTTTTGAATTTTATTTAAGATATTTATAAAATAACATTATTTACTTTTATGATAATTAAAATATTTAATAATAAAAACCCTTGGTTTACATTAATTAATTTATTAAATATGTGATTAATGTGGTCAAGTGGTTATTTTTAGAATGGGAAAAGGGGTAAAAAACATTTTATCAAAACTATTTTCTTAATACTTTGATTAAATACTCTATTATTTCATCGAATAGGGAGATTTATATTAGGCTACTCTATTATTTCCCCAATGGGAACTCTCCAAATTATAATAAGATCAAATATAGGATGGACAATGAATCACATGTGTGATTGACATTATTTGTTGGTAAAGAACCCTTGGAATTTTTTATGGTATATTTTATTTGATGTAAGTCATTAGTGGGAATAATTAGAGTGTTTTGAGATTTTTTTAATGGTCAATGTATGTTTTTAGATGAGTTAGAATGTTTGGAGAAGTCCAAGGATCAATTTATGTGGTTTGGATATTATCTAAATAATTATGAAATTCTGTATTGAGTGTGAAAATCTATCTAAGAATGTTAATGTGTGTGGTTTTTTTATCTAGATAGGTTGTAATTTTACAATGGCCTAAGACATAAATAATGTGTATTGATTTTATATCTGAGCATTATTGAATCAAAATATTATCTATTTAAATGAAAAATATTTTATTTGATTACACGAATAAGTATTTCATTAAATTAAACACTGATAAATAGACAAGGTAGTTGATTTTTAAGATTTTTAAATTTTCAAAATATATTATCTAGAACCAATAAAAAAATTTAGATAGGATATCATAGTGAATATTTAACATAACTAATGATACATAATATACTTTGAGAAGTTTAAAGTGGATCAGTTTTCAATTGAATGGACTATGTATGATTTTTTTATTCACAATTTTTTCAGACGAGTATGTGAGTTTTCCTCAGACAGATGATACAAAGACAAAAAGTCATACAATAATTTTAGGAGTAAATAAATATTATTCTACATGTAATAATCTAGGAACCACACTGTATCCACACATTATGGTTATTGTTGTTGAATTATCTTAAAAAAACACATCAGATTATTTGAGGTTCCTCCTCACACTTATATGTCTGAATTGAAAGCCCATTCTATAAACCTACATTACGGTTAATGGAGTGTAATTATAAAAAAAATATTACAATTTGTCATTATTTTTTAGAGAATCTGTAAAATTTGATGTTCTATACTAGGAAAATTAATATTAGATTTTTATTTTATAATAAGTATTAATAAAAGAGATGATGTTTTAAAAAGTGAAATATCATACTCTACTGTGTAAAAAATCTCTAAAATGGTATATTATATTTTTTTATGAATAATATATTATATAATATACATATGGTTTTACAAATTTATAAAAACATGAAATTTTCTTATTATTGTTAATTCCAACGATAGTGTGTTGTTCTTTAAGTCTAAAATCATTGAATAATTTTAGATCTATGATGTTAAATTAGTACATTTGGAGAATTATGTTCGAATATTTCCATACCATGGATGAATTCTTGGTGAGTGAAGAATAAGAGAGACCATGAAAGACGTGAAATAATATTATTTATATACTTTTCACGAATACCTCGAGGTCAATGTGAATGATGTTATTGAAGAAATTTTAAGGAATATTTCCATGATTAATTAATAGTGACTCTTAAAAATAAATAGATGCATAATCATGAAAATATCATGGAATAAACCCTCATCAAATTTTAATGAATCGAATAATAAAATAAATAATTATATGTATATATATAGATTTTTGCGGAATATTTAGAATGTTGAAGAGAGAGGAATTTCCATTGTGGGAATATACCACAATACAATGTTGAAGAAGAATAATATTTTTCTATTTATCATAGAATAGTAAGACCAATGTGTGTTCCGAGATTCTAAATACATCTGCATAGTTGATGTCTTCTAATTAGAATAACAAGATCACAATTATGGGGATGTTGTGCATCCTTAAAGTTCGAGTGAAGATATTGTTCAATATGTTGGTTGTTTGTTATTATCTGTTGGTTGTAGAAATTATAATTTACCTTTTGATAAAATATATTTAAGATACAATTCTAGTTTCAGGATGACAACGCCCTATCTACTAATAAATTGTGATTCACTCTAATTGAAAATCTAACACTTAGATGAAACCAATCACAAAAAGGAGTAAGTACCCACCATGAGTTTTAACATTATAAAAATATTGTGGTTTTGGTGTTTTTTTTATTTATGAAGTATATAAGTAAGATAGAGAAAAAATTATTTAGAAGATATCACTCTAAAACGTACCTAATTTTTATTTCAGAAAATTAATAAAAAGAAGAATTGCTTATTCACCCGTCTTATCTCAGTAGGGAAACTAATTCCTTGATACATAAACAGGTATCAATGAATTTGTGTTTCCATTATAATTTTATTAATAAATTTGTAATAGAGAACATTAAATCAGTAAAAATTATATTAATTCCATCCTTTGATAGAAAAGATTATCATTAATAGAAGAATTGGATGATGCCCAATATTATATCAAGAATTCTAAAATTGATAGATTTTTTTACCATGGGGTTCAAAAAACCTGAGACACATGATCCTATGATTTTTTTAAATATATTTAAATAGATATTTATAAATGTATTAAATTTTAGCCTCATTTAATGTTTAAAAAAAATTAAATCAAATTAAAAAGACTGTAAATAGAAAAGGAAACTTGGAAAAAACTAGAAAACACATTTGAAGGGGATGTGAAGGGTAAATTAGTAAACCAGAAAATATAGGGTAGAAAATTTTAATGTAGGATGATGGATGATGATGAAACCATTAATGAATAATTCAAAATATTAAATGAAATAGTTACCAGTATATGATTCAATGGAAAAAATTCAGAATATTACACTATTGATAAGAAGTTAATGAACACATTCCTAATTGGGATGATCGTAAATTTTATTCATTATATGATAGATCTGATCATTCAATCGATGAGGTACATAATATTTCTGTTTCATAATGGATGGGGAAATATCTAGTATTCGAAAATATTGTCAAAGAAGAAATAGATTTTATGTGTAGAGAAAAATCAAACACGATGAAGGAGAATTTTAGAACTTAATTCATTTTCAAGGTAAAATATAAATAGATTTATAGGATAAGTTAATTATGGGTCCTACCTCAAAAAAATTCATTAAAGACAAATTAATATAAAAAATGAAACCACCATTGAGATAATTTTAATGTGATGTAATTTTAAATTTTGAAATTAATTTTCTAGAGAAAAAATGTTGTAAATATGGGACTAATGAGAAAGAAAAAATACCTTAGAAATACATTAAGTGTGAAATATCAAATAATTTTTTGAAACCTAATAAAATAAAGATATGGTGTCCTATAAGGATTGAATGAAGTATGATGATTATATAATAGGGAGGATACTCCACTTCAGGTTCATGATTAGAAGAATAGGCTACTGAAAAGTTAAAAAACAACATGGATCATGGTAAAATACATGATGAATCCTCATGCAATGAAGAATAAAAAGGTTAGATAACATATATGAACCATATATTGATGTCCGAAAATGAATATTACCTTTAGAATAAAACTAAACTAAAGAATAAAACTAGTCCATTCAATAATTTGAATGAAATGAAAAATAAAGGTAATGAGGAGGATATCTAAATTTAATATTGGTTATTGATGATTCTAGTGGATAGTGTAGGGACAGTAGGTGTAAATCCACATTCCCTTATTTTATTGAATTTTTTATTATATTTTACTTAATCCCACATGATTTTGAAACCTATATCTGAATTTAGATGTATGGATATATTAATTCATAATCAATAATCAACTCTAGATATAATGTAAAATGTAAATAAGGAATAACAACGAATTTTTTTTACAAGTTCTGGTCCCAATGCGGGCACCTAATACATGTTGTTTTTGGGTAATGTTTTTAGAAACATGGTAATAAATAATATGGAAGAGTGATTATAATTTTATGATGATATTGTTTATCCTCAAATCCTATTAATAGTTATTAAGAATATTTCATAAGATAATGCAAGATAAGGGCCTAATTCTTCCTTGAGTCATACGAAAACTATATACAAATAGTTCATTAGCCACCTGTCTGAAATGGTGGTGTCATTTATACTTGAACCACTTGTATCTAATAGTCCTTCATGAAAAACTTGAATGGGATATTTTCTATTCTTTGGATGTCACCATATCAACCTAATAAGGTCTTCTTCCCCAATGAACATGAATTCAACCATAAAATGCAACTAAAAATTCCACATGCATGTTTTAAATTATCATAAAAACTCCCTTACAATGATATTCAATAAAAATGGATCATGAACCATCTATTTCATTCACATGGATGATATTTAGTAGTTTTAATAGTTCATTACATTTTCAATAATCCAATATGAAATGTGGTTAACATAAGGATTATCATTTCTTCTTATGTTGACTTTGATGGCATAATGGTATCTCATGTAATGTCTTTAAAATTGATAAATTTTCTTATTTTATGAACATTATTAATTCATTATTGTATATAATTGAATACTTCTCCGTCTTCATAGACATACAGATGATCTCGAAGTAGTAGTGTTATCAAATCTCTCTCTCTTATATACAAATTTAATTCTATGTAATTGTAGTATTTGGTTCACATTTACTATTACTTATTATTCTTCCACATTATATTCACTTTATCACATATATTTTATTTCCATATTAAAATTTATATACCTTCATTGAATTTTTTATCATGATCATATAATTCATTATGATATATATTTCATATTTTAAATCTCATAAAATCCTAGTAAAATAAAAAACCATAATATAATAAAGGAATACAAAAATTTTCTTATTAAAATATCCATCAAATATAAATATTTTTAATTACATGGTGGCATGAATGTTCTCATGCACATATAATTTCAACATAAAAATTTATATTGTGGAATGAAAATCTCTTAACAAACCATTTCGAATAAAGAATTGTAACCTAATCTCTTCCTTATGGAGTGAAATCATCTATTTCTATATAATAATATATATATTTTTCTTCATTTAACTCATCTTGAATAAAAAAAATTATAAAGTATTGATGTTTAATACATTGAATAATTTATCATAGCATAATCATATTTATGTTTCCATGGAATTTATAAATTTTTTAAAACAACTATTTCGTACGTAAGAATTATGACCATTTATGTATAATATTGTGAGATCAATGACCTTGTTTGGGTTTTAGAGAAAAAATTATTATTTTAAAATCTTAATGAATCTTATTAAAAATCCACTATGTATTTCAAATTTTAATGATAATCATACACATTTTTCCTTTCTAATTTATGACAATTCGATGACTATTATGGAAAATAAAATAATAATAATATCAAATAGAAACATAATATATCCAAGAGTATTATGGAATACATAATATTACTCTTAAACACACATTCCTTTTCCAAATTCAAAGCTTCACATCATGTCTCCTTATAGGTATCATTCATTCCGCTTACACATTCTCTTCCTTTTCCAATTTGTAGTGCACATTCATCATGTAAGATTAAATGACCCAAAAAATTTCAAACATCAAAAAGTTATTTTAGTTCAGATTATTGTTACCCTTATAGATTTTTATATGACATCAATTGAATTATATACAACCATTATGGAATCATTTATCAATCTTAAAAATTCTTGTTTGAAACTTACAAAAATCTTGTTTCACTTATGAACTTCATAGGTCCCATTTATAAAATAAATGGTCTTCTTGGCTTATTAACATTACATGTCGGGCTATGGAGAGTCACTCATATGGAAGACAGTCTTTCACACCACATGGTAAAATCTCAAGGATCGACAGAACACATCCAAAATTAAAGAGTTCATAAAATCAGTCAAAATCTAATTTAATAAATATAAATGACATATCAAACATTCCAAATCAAATCAGTAACAACATTCAAAGGATCTTATTCCCATAATTCAAGAAGATTCATGACCACAGAAACATGGATGGTTTCTCCAATCTTCCATCTATCATTCCAGTCCATTAATCACAACCCTTCAAGTTGTTTTTAAAATCTAACATATTAAAATTATCTTGGATATTATTGTGTTTAGTGCATACATATTCCATCAAAACATTATATTGATCCATGAAAAACCTATTCTACCATAATCTGGTTTATATGACACTACATTTAATTTGTTATTGAAATATATTTATACAGTATCATCATCTAAAAAATCTTTGACCAACAAGTAAATGCATTCTCAAAAGTCGTTTAATGTAATAAAACAAAAAATTATCTTTACATTTCACCCAAATAATTTTGAAAGATTTAATTTATAATATAATTATTACTTATTTACAAATTATATAATCAATAAACTCTTTTGGGGTATTCTATAATACCATGTATCTAGATGATTGAGGAAATTCATAAGGAATATAATATTTTAGTTTGGTGGACTGTTCATTTTGAGAATCAATCCTCAAAATGAAATTTTTTGAGATTGAATATTATTGGACATGGTTTATGGTTTAGGGAATGTATTTAGTTTTTAGGAGAACATTTGAGGGGATATAGAGTGGAAAGGTTGCATAATGGACCTACTATAGGTTGATCACGCCATGAAGGAGAGCTTCATGAGGTGAATCATTGGGACATGACAGAGGTCCCTTGCCTTGGTGGTAAATAGAATGAACCATGGTTTTATGATGTTAATGGGTCAATATTTTTTTAAAGGGTATCTACCTATTTTTTTCTAGGAATGACATGCATGAACGTGAGTACACTATCAACCAGACCTCCCTATCCCTTCGTAACCCCTTTTTGGGTGCCCTTGGGTGAGTTTTGATGATGTTTTTGGGAAGGTTCTCTGCCAACCATTATTCAATATTGTTTCTCCCAATCATTGCTTATTTGGGGAAATTATGTTTTATGTGTTTTGGGTTGATTCCAGTGGATCATGGTTTAATCAACTGAGATCGATGGGGAATTTTCCATATATAGTGTACTTGATATGATGTCAACATGCTTACATTCACCATTTCAGTTGAAATTATTTATAAAACTAGTTTTATTTGTGTGTTATGGTCAAAATTAAATTATTTTTACCATGGATTCGACGTTTGATTTTAGGAATATTTCTCCAGAAGATGATGGAGATATTCTACATGGTGTTAGCGATTTTTTTGTTTCAATTTCAACATGGAATGGGTTATACGTGAAATTATTAGTGATTATTCCAAATCACCTTTAATTATAAAATTTATTTTAAAATTTTAATAATTTTTAATTTTATTTAAATTAATTCATGTAAATATTTTGGTGTGAGTTACGGCCTGATGATGATGAGCAATGGCTGGATGGTCTTGGATGATCATGGGTAGTGTTGTCAGACATTAATTAAAATTTATGTGAATTATTATTGAGGTAGGTGGTCCTTAGGCATTTATCGTTTGTTATTAGGCAATTTATTTTTATCATGTGATATGTGGTATTTCCACCATGGGTGATTAACCTTTAAAATTATGTATAATATTGAAATTAAAATTAAATCCCTATGAATGAAATGAATAATGTTCCATGTCTATAAAGGGATGTGGAAATGGATTGGTTTAACAAAACATAGATATATGAGAAATTGATTTTATTTGTATTCCATGAGATTAAATTACTTTGATTGGTTCAAAAGAAATGATTTAAATAAAGGAAATGAATGACATGTAGTGAACCAAGTGATTGGTTACCTTAGTGACTTCAAAGTACAGGTGGGTGGTGATTTGAGATGAATGGCCTAGGGGTTTTCCATGATCGAACCAGGATATGCCTTAAATCCTTTAGTATTGTTGACATGACCATGAGTTTAGTGTTCCTCCCCCTATAGAGATTTATTAATTAGAAGGGTAGACCATGAAGAAACTAATGGATTGAATGGGTGTTCGGACCGACCTAGGGATAACTTGTTGATAGATATAGATGATGTTCCATATAATCATAGAAATACCAATGAATATTGATTTATAAGGCTAGTGAGTTCATATAACAATCATTATGTGAAAAATAGATGTAATACCCATGAGTAATGGGTGCAGACTCATGAGAATAATTGGGAAATGGGAAACCATGAAGTATTTCCTCACTGTAATATGGCATAGGGGACCCCGATGGGTGCTCTAATGATATATTTTTCCTTGAGGGGGTGTGGGTGGAATGGGTTGTGCTGATTCTTGATAAATATTTGATCACCTAGGATTGCATTATTAAGATCAAAAATGATGCCTCATGATTATTTAATTCCAAGAATTATATTATGTTGTTTTATGATGAAACCTAATGACAATGAAACACATAGTATTATCTCTTGCATTTAAATGATTATTCATAATGGCTATGTAATGCTCATGATAACCTCGTGGAGTTAAAAACTAACCCATGATTAATATATAGTTCTATGGATAACCTCCATGTTTTTGGTGACGGAACCTAACTGTTATTGATTACCTAGGATCACCTACTAGGGGATAGATTGTATCCTGATAAATTGAGGTTTCCAATGGACACTTCCTAGGATCTTGAATTTATGTTGGCTACAATATGTTCATTGGTTCTAGGATTGGATGGATCAATTAACTTATGTTCTAAAATACACTCCTTCATTGATTGATGTAGGTTTATTTTGATTGAGTATTTTTGGTAGACCATGAGGTTTGACATTGTTTTTTCATTTTTCACCATAATTATTTTATTTATATTTTGAGAATAAAATATGAAAATATATTTCATTTACTAGGGATGTATTAAAATACATTAGGGTTTCCCTAATAAGTTATGCTCACACCCTACTCATGAGTCCATGAAACATCAGTACCTGAGTAGAGTTTATTGATCACAGGTTCATATTTGGCAGAGGTATAAAGAAGCATGATTGGGTAAGATAGATCAGATAGTTTGGAGACCAGGTTGGGGTATAACACATGGATATAATATGGCCTCTTATATGATTATTTTATTCATATATAATTATTGTATTTGTGGACAACCTAGGGTGTAGTGAGCATGAATGACTATTTTCTTCCGTATTTATATACTATTCATGGATATGTTTGTTTCTGTCATGTACTCTTATATTTTATTTTTATGAATGATATTCAATTTATTTTATCTATAACAATACTCTCTAATATGAGAGTATAATCACCACCCATTACCACTATATAATATACTACTATTCTAGAGCCTATAGTGTATAGGGATGCACACTTGTGGTATCGTGGTGACTCTTTATGTTTGAGCATTGCTCAGTGGATGCAGACTAGTCAAAGGATGTTACACGGTCGTGTAACAAATTTTATGTGATTGATATTGTAGAGTGCATGAGAGTCATTATTTTTTTATTCCATTTTGGGATATAGTAGACATGTTACAAAAGGATGTGTTGGAGCTTGAGATAGATATCGGTATATGTCATCGCAGACACCCCTATCGAAAAATAGTCTAAGATACTAGGGATATGAGAGTGTTGTTCTTGGTGTTTGTGGTTACAAAGGTATATTTTCACCTAGAATGAAAAAAAAGTGTTTTGAGAATTTTTATTTATGAGTTATTGTAATTTTTCTCATAGCATGTTTGAAAGGGGATGGTGTCTATGAATCATATATGGGAAATATGATTTACATGACATATATAACACCCGAACTCTAGTAACTCAACGATGGTGTTTACATTATTACATTGGAATTAGATACAGTGTATCCACTATAGGAAACAAATGAAATTCATGGAAGCTTTGAAAAACACCATAAAATATTTATTCATTATTTTAATAGTGGTTTTTTTAAAAAAACACTATGATAAATACATTTTTCTATTTTTTAAACATTTTTAGAGTCGGTTTTTATAAATTCTCACTAAAAATAAATTAACAATTGTTAAATAATTAATAATTAATGACTCTTAATTATTATTAATTATTATTTATAATAATTTATTATCCATTATTTAAAATTTTTATAATTACTATGTGTTAATTATTAATAATTTATAATTATTAGTTACTAATTATTTTAGTGTTAAATTAGTTCTTCGAAAAGTTGAAAAATCTGACTTTAGCTTAAAATTTCCACAGATTTTGTTCAGAGTGTCGATTTTAGATCCAAATATTGTCAAATAAAATATTATCAAATCAACAACAATTATTTGGTAATAATTAATAGAACAAAGCTTATTATTATTTCAAAAGATGTGGAAAATCAATCCTCAAATTCAAATGACTATATGTTTTGATCTGTGTGTAGGTTTGGGATCTATCACATATTAAATTGAAACCCATGAAGTGATATACTCCATATTAAATTGGAATGGCCCATGACACTATTTATGAAAGGTTAAAAGGCTTGTAATTCCTCCAGAACTGAGTTTTTTTATTCGGATACCACGATTTTTGATCATTTTATTTGATTTCATCATTTTTAAGAGTTTTTCATATGCTTATTGGGATATATATGATTTTCTTCAAGGGATTTACATTACTATTGTATGATGGTGTTGAAATTATGTAGGTCTTCACTATTGTTTGCATTTATTTTCTATTAATTATATATATATTGGTTTGTATTTCTATAAATTTATGTATTTTTATTTGTAATTAATATATATTTTTCAATATTTATTTAAAATTATATATAATTTTTTCTATGGATTGAAATTTATATAGAGTTATTCATATTTTACTATATTTATATTTTTTATTGCCATTTATGTATATTTATATACATTAATGTATATTTATATACATGATGATGGTATATATAATAATATGCATTCTCTAGGTTGGTGTGTGTGTCTCATCATGCTTGTGTTTATATACATATAATTAAATATAATTATATTTATATATTTTCATAAGATATATATAACCATATTTAAATATATTTATATGTAATTATGTATGTTTATTTACTATTTAATTATTATTATTTACTAATTTTTATATATTATTTATTATAAATATTAAATTATTATTAAATTATTATTAATTAATTATTAATTTATTATATATTTTTTTATTTTATTTTATTTATTTATGTATTTAATATTTATTATTTAGTACTGATCATTTAATGTTGATTAATTATTATTGATTACTTTTATTTTTTTTGATTAATTATAAATTTTGTTATTATTTATTATTTATTCTTTATTCTTTATTACTAATTTGTTTGTTATTTATTATTTCTTAACTTTTTATTTCATATTTATTTGTAATATATTATTTATTAGGGATGGTGAGAGATTCTCATGATAGGGATCGCATGTGATGCAAGAACCGTAATCCTTGTATGATCAGTGTTGCTGAAGGTTGTTATATCGTTAGATATCCTGATATGTTCTTATTGTACTAGAGATCTTAGAAGTCTTCCCTTGGAGACAACAGGGTGTTCGATGACATATCATTTGCAGTGGGGACTAATGTTGATTCCCTAAAATTTATCGATAAAGGGAATATTACACATGTTGTTGTGAGCCATGATACTTTTGCAAAAATACATGATGATTTTTTAAACACTCGATTATTTAATGTTTTGTAATTCCCAAGGGTGTGAGATTATGTAAATTTGATAATTTATCAAGGAGAATCTTGATGATCTGGGGTTTCTAAAATTGGCATATGACATTGATAGGGTGTGACTTCTTTCAAATCATTTGTCCTTATGATGTTCTGAATAGGAATTAATGTCACTACAACTCTATTCTGATGAAACTAGGTATGCTCCCTATTCAACAATGGGATCTGTTCTTAAATCCCTTTGATGAGCAGAAGTCGTTTTCACAGGTATGGGTAAATTGTTTTGGAATTAGTTGTATTTATTGGGATCCTGTAATTCTATGGGATATTGATTTAACCATTGGAACACTAATAAGAATAGATATAGAGACCGTTAAGGCTATATTTTCACATTAATCATGAATTTTAGTGCATGTTGATTTATCATCAAACATGTTCAGTCATTTTATCCTATCAACTGCTAATGAAAACCTTATTTTGAAGGTGGAGTATGAGAAAATGCCTACTATTTTGTGATGTATGAAATACTATTTGGTACTCGGTTGACATGTGTATATGGAATGTAAGAAGTATCTACTCTTTTTTCATCTTCATGGACATGATGAAGCATATTGTAGAACGAAAATAATGATTCAAATAATAGAATTGAATATAAGTTATTGGTAATGATATTGACTTTGGACAACAACCGAACTTGGTTGGGAAATGTGATACTATCCCATCCAATGGATTAGTGTTGCAGGTGGATTTTTACTCGGAGTGTCATGATGTTAATGATATTGGACACTCTAGGGTCCCTGGAGCTATCCTGGTAAATACAAGAACTCCCATGATGGATGAGAAAGATGGCACTCCCACCTTGGCTGAGCGGGATACACTAAGGGACAAGATGGAAGGCCTTTATAATGTTTCACAATATGGTTTTGAGCTACAAATATCTAATGCCCATTTGGAAGATAAAGAAGAACTTTATGGATATGATGATTAGTTTGAAAATGAGAATCATTATTATTTAAATGAGGAGGCATAGAAATATTATTGATCTAGTGGAAAGTAGGGTAAGAATCATTTACTTGTCAGATTAGTTTTTTATTCCTGATAACCGATGAAATCTAAACCACGTAATGATTATTGAAATTTGATAAAGGGAATGGTCAGAAGATCTGATAGTGGTGGAGGAATATGGTTCCCTAAGCATTCTAATGAGGAGGTGTTAAGAGAAAATTAAGGGTGTTGTTGACCTACATGTTTATCTTTCTGAGGACTTTGAACAATTGTTTGCAAAAATGATAATACATTTTCTAAAAAATATGAGTATAGATAAATTATCACTTGATAATTATCATCATATATCGGATCATATGGTCCCCTTAATTAATGAAAGGGTTATATCTAATAAAAATTTGGATTTTATGGCCCTGAATTGGGATTTTTAAAGACTAGTTGGATGGTCAATCCAGTCTAGGAACTTATTTGATTTGGTAATCTTATTTCGTGATGCATCCTAATCTTGTTTTTGGTTGTGGTTCTATGTACAACCAATTTTATGGAGGTTTTCCACATGCTGTATTTGGGTTATGTAAGGGGTTTCCGGCTACGAATGCTTCCCTAAAAGGATGTTCATGCTCTTTCTGTAAAATTAATGATCTACATCATTTCAGGGATGTCCATTTTATTGATATAGAACACAGTTTTTGTGGTCATGGTTGACCCCAATATGATGGGTTAACACTCATTGCGTCAAGTATGGGATTCTCAACATTTCACCATACTCGTGGAATGTGTTGGGAAGGAATAGAATAATGAATATTTTTTCTGATGATTTTTTTTTGTGAAGAGGCCCTTATAGGTAGTTTTAATTTGGATTTTTGTACTCTGTAACTTGTATCCCTCAAACTTTTTCTTGTATTCATTTTTTAATAAACTTTTCTATATCCATTGTTTAGTTGGATCAGGCTATTTTAATATATTATTTACTACTTATTATTATTTTTTTTTAATAATATCTAATAATATTTTTATGTAAATCTATTTATATGTATTTTTCTATATATATATATATGAATGTTTAATTTTATTTAGAAGATCTTGTTGGAGTAGTAATGTCGTTAGAAAATAATAAAGTGGATCAAGTATTCATCAATGCATAATGTGTTTTTACATGATAAGTGTTAAATATATGTTCATGGTATGATAATTAATGAGTAATAAAACATATTTATTTTTCATAAAATTATAAAATTGAGACAAATTTAAAAATCACTCAAAATCATTTCACAGTGGTTTTTAAAATCTCATGAATCCTTTGGAAAAATAATATGAAATTTTTAATGAACTCGACAGTTATGACAGTTTAATCCTCTATTAATATAAAAAACCATCTCTTAATAATATTTAACATTCCATTAATATACTACAAATGATCTAATACTTTAGTAGTCCTAGAAAATAAGATAAATTATTGATTTTTATATTATATTAGAATATTAAAATATAATTATTAAATTATTTTATAAATCTATGAAAATCATTCTTATGTTCCTTTTTCATATCATATAGAAAGGAAAATATATAATTGGAGAGATCAGATTTTCAGTAAGGGAAAACATACAACAGAATCTATCATAGAATAAATAAAACACGAAAAAATGACAATGATTAAAAATATTAAAATATTCCATATAATTAATATCACCCAATGGGGTTATATCCATGGATGGAAGGAGAACACAAATAATTTAAAGGATTAAAAAACTAGTTTCATAAGTACTAAATGCATAATATTAGATAATATTGTCTTTCTATCATGGCCTTGTGCCTATATATAATACCTAAATAGGGGATACAAACCCTAAATATCCAAGTTAGTTTTTCTCATGTGACCGATTGATGCATGAAGTGGCCATCTAATATAATACCCCATCAGTTCACTTTGTATGTTCAATGAATTCATCATATAAAATAAATGAAAAGTAATATAACACATAATCAATATAATAATTTATATAAAAAATATAGAAAATGAAATATCAATATTTTCCCTAGTAAATAAATCGTAAAACGTGACCATAAACCATCCAAATAAATAAATTGGATGGTATGATTAGATTATATCCCAATTATATAAAAATATTCATCAACAGATGTTGAGATTGATGAAAATATGCTTAATAGAATTCAAACATTTAATTGTAAGATTTAGAAAAATAAGCGTTAATTTCAAAAAAAATTAAATAAAAATTTATAGAATATTGTGAAAATGATATTTATTTTAAAATATCCTTGGAAACGATTTTAAAAAGCTTCAATGAAATGAATCGTCAAGAATAAATCTAAGATAAATCATTTAGTAATGTTTAAAACTATGATTCCTTCAATAATTTTTGTTAAAAGAAACATTTTCCTCATTTGAGAAAAAAACAAGAAGAATCAATTTAAAACATTTAAAAATGTCAAATATTCTTGAAAATGAATTTAGAATATAAATTGATAATACAAATTATCAATCAGGAAAAATATTTATGAAACTAATATGTGGAAGAAAAAGCCCATCGACAAAAGAGGAATTAAGCTGAACTTCTCTTAAAAATCATGTTCTTGATCATATGATATACCTAATAGTGTAAAATGAAAGAAAAACATATAAACACCAATTTCAACCAAAAAATAAGGATATTGATGGAGTTTTAATTGTAAAGACCATATAATTTCTGTCATTGCAAATCTAATCTTAAACAATACCTAATCAAAATGTAAGTGTTCAATAAACCCTTAACACTTTGGTAAACTTTGAATGAAATGATCATTGAACTTGAAAAATTAAGAAATAATTTTAATCCACTTGAATTTAATTAAATTAATGATAAAAAATTCAATATATAAGCTAATGAACCACAAAAAAGGAAAATATGTGTTGAAAATGGCATAATTCTTTATAAAAGGGAATTGAGAGGAGAAATCCAATATCCTTGATTTCCACTAGGAGAGATATATTCTAATATCTTGAATAATATATTTAAAATTTGTATAAATCTATATCAAAAACATTTATTGATTTATTTTACTAATTACCAATCATTAATAATTTAATCTTATCTTTTAATTAATGATTTTTTATTGAAAAAAAAATATTTTATTATTGACGGCTATGCTTTCTATACAAGTTTCGTTTAACAGTCTAGGTCATATAAAAGTGGCCATGGTTCCATTTTCTCTAGAACATTAAAATGGTTATAATTATCAATATAACTCATTAAATAAACATTTAAGACAATATATTTAAAATGACCAGGAAAAATGAAGGACATCATATCATAGAAATGGTAGTTTGTATGTATGCATTGTTACCACCCCATTCAAATTGTTTTTTGCAAAACTGTGACATCTTTTAATTGAATTAGAGATCATCTCTTACTGGGAAATTAAAAATATCAAATTTTATTTACAAAAACAATGATATTATTATATTCAACAATTATATGAACATGAAGAAGTTAGAAATCATGATTATAAAAATTCCATGATTTAATGAGAGAAAAAAAAGAATTGGCATGATCAATGCTTTGCAAGACAAAATTTTTTCCTACGAAATAAGGTTATTTTATGAAATCAATGTTAAAATTCATTCTTGGGACGCTCAAATATAGATGTCCAAGACCATTCATAGTCATTATAGCTTTTCCATAATCTTAAATTGAAATTCAGAAGGATGGTTGACTGACATTGAATGTCTATGGTCATAGATTGAAAATCCAGCAAGAACCCTTCTGTGAAGGCTGTGTCATTATCCCAAAATTCAATTTAACCTCAAAGAATAAGGATATCGACATTAAAGGAAGCACTGATTTGGAGGCAACCAATGATATGTCATATTTGTCTAGATTTGGATGAACGAAACCTTATGACAGCATATGGCATGCAGTAACAAAGTTACCAAAATTTTGAAACAATAAAGAGAAAAAGGTTCAATTACAAGTTATGTAACCTAGTTTCATGAATTGTAAATTTTGGATAGAAATTAATAATAATCATAGTTACAAGATGTAAAATATATTTACATGTCTTATAACCCCTCAATCATGTTTCAAATAAACAGGTTGTTAACCTAGGGTTCACGACCTGAACCCCTCCATCTATGATGCAACAACCTCCAAACCTTCTATCTCACAGCACTATCCCCCCTCGCAACCTCCTTCCTCTACAAAAACTGAACCCACACCTCCTCTCTATCCTCTTGTCCTACAAACCACCCGCCAATATCTTCCTTCACGACATGAAACCCCCTCTTCCTCTCAACCCTCATGGTCAAACCCCCACAAAAAAACCCCCTTCACCATCAGCTGAACCCCCCATAATTCCTCTCACATAGTGAAAAAATCCTCCCTTCCTCCCATACTCAATTTATAAATCATCCCTACATTTGGTGTATTCTATATATGTCCTGCACCAAAACAGTGCACTCTGTACCCTCAGATTCCAAGTCTGAACATTATGAGCCACCTATGGTGAAGCACCCATGAGGTGCTGCAATTCCCTCTCCCACACTACCTCAGGTATACCATCCTACACCTCCCTCTATAGCCACTTCTGAGACCGTTTTCCAAGAGGAAGACTCACCATCCAACACTAGTGAGTCCTAAAAATATTACTAAACCCATTTTCACCCCTATATTGAACGACTCTGATCCAAATCCTCACATTTCCCCAAACTGGCTATTGGTGATGCCTATGGGGAGAAATAAGACAATCAAAAAGGCCATCCATGACTAGAATCAAACAACTAACAAAGTCCTCCATCTCATCTACCATCTCTATATCATCGTGATCAATATTGTGTGGGAGGTGAAATACCAAGAGCTCTTCATCTAGTTCCTATATAAATTTGAGGTAGCTTTGGAAAACCAATACATTTGTCTTGGTGAAAAATATCATGAGATCTCATATTCAGCATTGAGCATTGACCTTGGGATCTAAACAGAAGAGTTTTCTATGTTTGAGATATTTTGAACCCTTAGAATTGAGCCTCCGAGGAATTATTATAGGATACTATGAAGGATGATTTTTGGGGATGATCACACTCATCATGACTCTAAAATCACCATTTTACCAAGATTTATGGGCCATCACTCACGATCCTTCATCATGCCAAGACAAATGCAATTTATATCGTTGATGTGTCTCATGTCATTGTGAGCTATCTCAACATCATAATCTTGGATGCATATACAGGCCTCCCCATCCTAATAAGGATTCCCAGTTAGCCTATTTCTGAAAATCCCACTCCTAGTGGACATGAGGCACACATATAGGTGGATATTTCATCACTCACCTAACCCGCTATCACAAATCATTTGAGGTCGTACTTCCACTCATCCCTCTTTGATTGATGGAGTTGATCGATTTTATCTAGCATCAAAAGATGAATCTCCTGGTCAAAGGTGATTACACCTACTAATGGGCACAGATTTTTTAGAGGTTCCTATAGAGGTCCCACTATACCGTGAAATAGTACTTTCACCCTCTCCACCCACCTATTATACTCTATCTCTTACAACCCATATCACTAAATCTTCCACCACCAACTACCTTCCCACTCCAACTACCCCATAATATCCTGGAGGACACTGGGATATGAATTTATAAATTCTAGAGACACTCCACTAGATCTCTGACCATCTGCACATCCCTTTTCTAGAGCTCTCCAACATCACCAACACTCCACATCAGCAACCACCATCCCCTACTAGACAATCCTCATCTATCACTACTACCATATCCACTACCTATGCAAATGTACCGCTGATGCTCTTTGAACCTACTGCCCAGCAGGAGTCACATGCGGATCAGGCCCATTGGGGAAAAGGATTAGCTACTACCACATCCATTGAGGTGGAATTTGTAGATCCAGGTGGTAAAAACCTGACCTCAGTAAGGAATAATAAATCCCCAATTCCTACACTAAATATTGATTCTACTACCACGACCCTACCATTTATAGTTGATAAACTATCCCATTCTGTTATCACTACCATTCTCCAGGTATGCTAGATACCTACACCATATGGCCAATATTGGACGGTCAATGAGATTTCTGACTCCAATTTCATATCTTAGTTGACCATCATAACCATTTTTGTTTGAATCATTTGTATAAGATCATGAAAATTTTATATCTTCTATGTATTTCTATTTATTTTGTATCGATACTCATTATATATATGGGAAGATATTGGGAAATTTACTTCCCTTATTTCCCAATTACATACCCTTTTTAGTATCCATGTCTAGATCCTTTATTTTGTCCACGGTTATTGATCTTATGAGGCCACCTTTTTCTCTTGTCTTTCAGATGACACATTTCCTAGCTAATGTTGAGGATTGGCTACATGAATTATCAATTGATATTAATTCCTAGTAGCCTCTGACCTAAAAATCATTCCCCTTCCTTCTCCATTACATATATTCATGGAATTCTCCGACAATGATCCATCCATAGAAATGACAATAAGAGTTGAAGGATATAACCACCAGTTGCTGTAGATAATAGATGATGAAGTACGTTGATGGACACTAATTCCTAATCCAACAGCCCATCCATGTGGTTGATGATAATATTGTGAGTGCATATGGGAGGAAACCCATATTTCAAATATTTTTATTATTTTTTTCTACATTCATTCATGTTTTCATCAAGTATCATTTTTAGTTTGTAGTAAACTGTCAATTTGAGATTTGTTTAGCAATTGAATGGATATAAATAAAATCTCTTCCACTGATCTTCATATTTTGCACATGCCTATTATTCTACATTCAAAATGATTAAAAAATTTCAACTATTTCTTTACCTATTGTAGGATTTGTATTTGTAACACATTTTTTACACTGCCCAAATTCAACTGAAACCGGACCAAATTTAACAACTGAATATGAATTATTAAATAGGGATCCAAATTCCATCAGTTATTAATAGTTAGCATTTCCATTTCCATTTCATCAAATTTATTTTTCATACCCTCCCATTGTACATCCATGGATAATGCATACACAATACCATTTTATTTATAGGGGAGAATATTTTGTATTTAAATTACGACATTCTTGAATTATTGCTTGTTCTAAATTTTTTTGATACATTTTTCATTTTGAAAGTATTTTTTATAACCCAAAAATCATTACAACCATTATAATAAAAGTAATAACTATTTTGATCATTGATTAGAATCCATGTTTTGACTTGTATAGATTTTAATGTTGATTTATCAGTTTAATCAATTAATTAAAATTCAAAATATTTTTAATAGTTTTTATTACTTTATTACATGAGATTATACCATTATTGATTTCACATTTTCTATCTCATTTCTAAGAGGATACTGTGAATTCAATTGAGAATTCATTTCTGATCAAATTTCATAAGTGACACCTAGGACATCTAAACCTATTAGATCATGCCTTATGATTTTATTTAGGATATGAACGAATAAATTCAACTTTAAAATAATAGACAAATTATTTGTTGAGATACAATTTCATGAGACCAGCCATCCATCTTTCAAACTTTTAGAGCATAGTATGCATGAAATACATTACTAGGATAAATATATTCCAAGAAGATTATACCATCCCACCATGGTCAGGGTATTTTCCAATATTTTAATTGAACATATTTGGGGTAGTTTTTCAACAAGAAGAACAAAATTATTTTACTAAGAATATTTATCATGGATCTTACTATACTTATTCACAATGATCCATATGTGTTTTCCATCATTTTACACTATCTTGTTCATTTAAACAATACAAAAGTAAAATGAAATTATTTTTATTTGTGTATTAGGAAGGTCAATAATCATAATTTCTATACCAATGAATAAATCAATGACTAATATGTTTTTAGGAGATGGATGTGGGATCTATCCTGAACATGACATCCAAAAAATTAAAATAATAGAAAAAAAGTAAATGAATGTAACATGATACTTTTTGGATTGGTTTAATATATACTGTAAAAACATGAGATACTAAGACCATGGATTTCATATTCCTTGGGAGGAATTATTTTATTTCACAATTCTAGGCATCATGTAACATACTTCATAAGAATACCCTCCCTTTTCACCCTATTTTTCAGTTTTTACACATTGTCTTATAGATCCAGTTTAATTTAAACACCATTTCTGATTCCCTCATGATTAATTTTTTTATATATATTTATAAAATGAAGATGATATAACCAATGAAATACTATGGATAGGAACATTTATTCAGGGTATGTGTATAACTAAAGTTATATTTCACCACGAGTGATGTGTGAAAATTCATATTGAGTTAAATTTAAAAAAAGAATATAATTAAGGTATAGTTAAATAATTGTAATCAATTGATTAAGAATATGTTTTAAAAACTGAACGATGAGGCACAACATTTTTTCCTATACAGGAATGAAAAATCCATGTTAGTATTCGTCTAGTAGAATATCCATGGTTATGTTTTATTTTCAAGAAAATATTTATATGAATTTTTAATAATCATATACTCCGTCCATATTATTCTCAAGAATACAATTTAATGCAATGTGTATATAGATATTCATATTTATATATTTCCTATGTTTATTTATGTTAGTATCTGCTATATTTCATATCCTTATTAATCATATGAGAACACCAATTTATTATGATTTAGTTTTCCCTAGTATGTGAGGATAAATATTATGAATGACTGGAATGGTTAATATAATAGTTCTGAGCATCTTCAATGTTGTTTCTATGTTTTTTTCATTCCATGATTTAATTTAAAACCTATGTTATAATCTGTTTTTTCAAAGATTTTTAACTATTTGTTTCTTTTTTATGTGACTTACTATTTTATTATGAAAATGTAATAATCTATAGAACATGATCTATTATACTATTGTCATAGTATTTAAATTTATTAATGTTAATATTTGGGAAATGACACATATTTCGAACTGTATGGCTTTGGAATATTTTTGAGAAACTTTCCAAGGCTAGGGGCTCTGTCAGTATCAGTTTTTTAGAGAAATAGATCCTTGAAGAGTTGATTTTAAAATAATAAATTCATTTTTTCATGTTCTCATTGTGTCTCGTGAATCATTAGATAACTCCATTGAAGAGTCTTGAATAAAAATTACAATACCCTATTTGAGTACAAAAAATCATTGGATGCACAAAATGAAAGCTTGGTGTGGATCCTCCTCTCTAATTTAGAAAGGGATGTAAACCAGGTTAATAGAAGAAATTAAGAGATTCCAATCTCTGTTATTGATACTAACCATCATGAGATGACGAAGAAGAAAATTTGGGAAATAATTTTGGAAATGATACTTTAGAGATTTCCATCGAGGTAGGAAAAATTTTGAATTTTTATACTGACCCCCTTAGTTAGGTAATGTTTTATGGTTGTAATTCCCGAATACAATTTCTTGAAATCCCTTATTTGTCGGTCAATGGGTTTCAAGGAACATAAGGGTGAATTGGGTTATTTTCAAGTGAATTCTATTTTAAATTACCATCTACATGATTTTGGAAAAAAAATGTAAAATAATTTGGGTCCTTTCAGTGTTAGGAAGATAAATTTTGGGGAATACAGACCATGCTCAAAAATAAAATATCATGTAGAGAACCAGTGTCATGTGGCCATAGGACATGGAAGGGGAAGTCATTTATGATTATATGGCCGTGTATAAAAAGTTTCATAATGTACATGGTCATCGGGTTTCAAACATGAGAATGGGTAGATGGCACATCCAAGTGGCAGTTTCACTTGAACAAATTGTGTAGTGTTGGATTCATTCCATGTGGGAGACATGGTAGGATGATCCATGTTAGTGAAGATCATGGGATGAAGCTAGGTATGGGAGAAAATTCCATGTATGTGATGTATAGACCACCTACACATATATGGCCAGCCATGATCTATTAATGGGTGAGTCAACCTGTTCATGGGAAACTTCCCACACTGTGTGGACTTCAGTTCACATCGTGTACTTCTTTATGGATCTTCTTAATGTATTCTTCCTTACGTGTATCCTTTTATTGGACATGGATGTGGGTTTGGGAGTAGCCTATCCTTAGCAGTATTCCATGTTGAAAGTGATGATGGCCTTTGTTTTAGACTTTTATATATGATTTGGTTTGGTTAGAGCAAGATGTAGTAGTATAATTTCATATCCATGGTTAGAGGTTTGTTTGGATCATTGGTCTGAAATCTGTGTCAAAATCCTTCCCAATCACCATTTGATGGGGTTTTCCGAGAGTCTTTAGTCTGGTATAGTTCTGCTCCAATATTGAATTAGGGTGTGGGTCCCACCTTGTGGTTGTGTTGTGATGAATGGAATGATATGCATGACACTCTACATAGTGGTGATTGGATGATTTTTGATATTAGTGTGGTTCATAGGGAGACACTTGGACATATACTCCCCTATGGCATTAGGGAATGGGTTTCCCTTACCTCTCTATAATGGTATAGATGGGACTCCCCATGTCATGGGTGTAGGTTCTCTAACCATGGGTTAGTTTTCTTAGGATGATGTTATCCTATTGAATTAGGGTACACGCACCACATATTTTATGTGTAGTTGAGGATGGTTCTACCCTATCATTCCAGGGTGTCATCTGTCCATACACATTGACAAGATAGAGTCAGTACTTATCGTTTTGACCTGGGTCTGGGTCTTCTATCCATATAAATGATACTCCCCTACCGCATCAGAGTGTGGGTCCACCATATGTGATGTATAGATAGAGTGGGAACTCCCATACCATGCTAGTGTGAGGGTCCTCAATCCGGAGGGACATAACTCCCATGTTTTTCTAGAATGCATTTTCTCAATATGTATTTTTCCTATAGAGTTGGTACTCCCCTACAGTACAAGGAGCAGGTCCTACAGCCTGGAGTAGGTATACCCATGTCATGTCAGGGGCAGTTCCCATATAAAATTTATTGATTGTGTGATACTCCCATGTCGTAGTAGGGTGTGGTTCCTCTAGCCATCGAGTGGTTCTCCGCTTTCATACTAGGGTGTGGGTCATCAATATATATAGTGGTACTCCACAGTCATACCAGGGTTTGGTTCCTCTATCCATGATTGGCACACACCTATTATAATAGGGTTCAAGTTCTAATATAAAATGTACTAATCCCCATATATGAGTTGCCTCATGGAGTAGTTCCACCACTAGAATAAGATCTCCCTCAACAATTGAGTATTGTTTTGAGGAATGGTCCCCTCCACTAGTTATGTGTGATACCAAATGAGGATTTAGTACCCCTTTGACAGATTGAAGTGCATGAGACTCCATATTGGAGAGACTTAGGATTCATGGGTTATATCACACATAATACTACCTCGACTATGTGGAAGTTGAAAGGTACGATTCCACCCATTACCTCTCTCTAGATATAATGCATTTAGTGAATAGGTCGGTGCATTTTTCAACAAACTATATTCTATAGTTAGGGGAAGACCCCACCATTTTAGATCATACAACCTTTCACTGGGTGTAGGTTAACAGAGGCTAGACCGCTAGTGCTGGGAACTCTATTATAACCTAATGTGATGTTCTTAATGGAGTGTGTTCTCATAGAAGTACCATCAATAATGGTAGAGTTTTTACATATATATTTTATTTTTCAGATAGGTTCCAAATGGGATGGATGAGCACATGAATTTTTATCTTCATGTTGTGTGATGCTTTTATAGACACGAGTAGAATCATATAGGTACATATGTGGTTGGGGGAATCATTATACATTGAATAATATATTATTATATGTAGGTGATTTGCATAGACCTTTCAGTGTCTACACATATTTGGACTAAAACCCCTTGTGAATTGAGCTGAATAGTGATGTATGGTTGAGATTATTTAGTGTTGGAGTTTCTCTATTGATTGTTTTCCCTATAGCGAGGTCATGTAGACTATTTCATTTTAGTCTCACCCTATTTCTTTTTTTGATTTTAGGGGAAAAAACTATGTATTTATATACAAATCCTTGTGTGGGAATTCCCCTCATGATGTGTCATTTTTGAACCATTGGACTTTTGAAGAGGTCCATGGAAGACACGGGGAATGTAGAGCTTAGTGTGATAGACCAACCAATGTGTTTACAAGAGCTGATCCAAGAAGAATTTTGAAATTTTCCTTCAATAGTGATCCCTTCTATTGAGAATGATAGATAATATTATAGTTCTTTGTGGGTGTGAAGATGTCATTATTATGCTTTTAGTACTTCTATTATACTCTGGTTTGGGATATATGTATGCATGAATTTCATTAATCAGGTTTTTATATCTCTGTATAGTTGCATTGAGGTTTTTTTCGGTGTGTATATACATTTTCCTTAGGAAATGGCCTCCCATCAGTGTGATATGACCACTAAATTCTAGTCTCCTAAACCTAGACTATTGGAGATGATATAGGTGTACTTATGTCTTGGACCGCATTTATTTGGGTAATAATAGAGTTGTATCAGATCCAGTATCCACCGTGGGACTGCAATGTTATTAGGATTGTTATGATTACATAGAGATAATGTTAGTGAGTTTTATGTTCATAACTGAGGCTAGAGGTTCCAATGTTGGTGTGGAGGCCAACATTTCCACTCAATAGAATGGTGATAAATTAATAAATTGACATAGTACATTAGGACATTGTCCACAAGGAAAACAATAGAACATGGATCTTATATGACTGGGTTGTGGGTTGCCTTTACTTATTTAGATAGCTCCCTATATATACTATTTCCAATTTAACATATTGATTATGCTTCAAGATTCCACCATGAAAATATCCAAACAAGAATACATTGCATGATTTAATTAAAATACGCCCTATGATGAGGTTCCTATGTAGGGAACTAGTTCTGAGGTAGAAACTCTATGAGGTATGCCAGTAGTCCCACCACCTATTGAGAAGCGGATTATGCAAGTAGTTTAGGCCAAAGATTCACACATGATGTGTTTGGTACATGAGTTTTAAATGGAGAGACCCCAAATGTATTGGTGTAATCATGACCCCCATGCAGCTATTGAGTACCTTAGAGAAGTCACACATGTTTTCCACCATTTAAAGACACATCTCGATTATATAGTGTTCCTAGTGACAAACCTGCTGCATGTTTCGTTTGGAAAATAGAAGAGACTACTGAAGGTGTCCCATGATGAGGTGACCCTCACATGGTTAGTGTTCGAGTGGTTTTTCAAGGAAGAGTTCTACCTAGAAACATTGAGGATAGTATTTATACAATATATTTTTCATCTTTAGAAGGGTTTCTTGCCTATTTCATAGAACATAGAGTGGTTCACAAACCTATCATTATACTCTTTAGATATAGTACACGTATCATTATTAAGATATTTGACCTTTGAGAAGGGCCTCTACATATAATTCTATGAGGTGTTGTTTCCCGGTGCTCTCCCACTTATGTGATGGTACTAGAGAACGATATGGTAGTAATGGGAACCCAGATAAAGGGACTAATGGATGTGGCCCCCAATAGTAATTTCATGGTTGAGGTATTTTTAACAGTTGGTAGAAAGAAGGTGAAACGTTAAAGGAACATGATTCATACCCATTCCAAGACTCAAGTATGATGGCATGTAGCATAGGAGTATCTCTGGGGACCCTTTCTGTAGGATGATATGAACTATTATTCCTACCATGTTCGAAGGAATATTGCTAGATATTTTCTGACCTCCCAAATTATAGGGAGGGAGCATTTCTATGGAACACAATAATAGATGAAACATTGGTAGGAGGGAATTCCACATGATGGAGGATGAGGCAGAGGAGTTCGGAGAGAAGAATGAGGTGGAAGGTGGTCTGTTGTATTTCCACCACCACCACAAGGTGGATTATTCCAGGTATAGAAAGATGGATGATGGGGGTGAAGAAAAATATATTCCATATAGGTCATTGGAGCAGAATCTATAAGGATGAATAGAGGAACAGTCTTTGTCCATTATACATTATCAATTAATAATTTTTGGACACTGTTCTGAGGTAATATTTTCATTCTGATTTAATCTGTATGTTCATCATGGGTGAAAAGGGGAATCTGTATACATTATAGTGGGTGTTGATTGATTTAGCTTTGGACTCATGAAAAATAGGGACACATTCCGCACACAGAGTCTATTTTTTGAGGTAGTTTAAATTTTAATGGTGAGTATGACCCTTTATAAGATAATAGTGTTGAGGTATGGTGTACTAGTTCCTTTTAATTCTGTGTTTGAGGAAGGATTAGTTGGTAGAGTTTTAAAAATGGTCCTTACATTACCAATAGAGTTCTCATACTTTAAAATTATTCGTGGAAACCCCTCTAGATGGTGTGACCGAATTACAATAATCTATTAGAAACAAAGATATAACTACCAATGTTTCCATTGTTTGGATTAGTATCCTATCATTATTAACCATTTGGGATTCCATATGTGTGGGTGGTAGTGTTTCTATTATGGGGAAATGGGTTATAACTAAATGTTCTGAAATGAAGGACCAGGTATTACCTAGTGTTTACACTCGAAAATCAATGGTTTTTGTGTGGCTTCCTTCATGTTCTCAATAAAATCATTAAATAAATGAATCAATAAGATTTTTTGATACACTAAACTAAAGGGTATATGAAATATATGGGGTTATTTCAATTCTATATCGGTTAATCATGGTTGTGAACTGCTATACCTTATTACTGTAGTTGAACGATAGTGGTTGGTGTTTTCCACCTGATACATCTGAAGAGACATGTGATGCTTTTTGTATGATGTCAACTAGGTTGGAGAATCTCATGGGTGTGGTTTTTCTATTTTGGTTCTCTTATATGAGTTATTGGAAGAAGAACAAGAACCATTGATGACCTTGTTGGTGTAGGTGTCCTAGTGGAGAACTCAATTTCTTACACTGGTTTATGGGATTTTGATTTTTGAGGATGAACATATATAATGTGGAGAGAGTTTAATGACTCGTGTTTTTACTTGTAATACTTTAGAATATTTTTTAGAATATTTTTGATTGTCGGCTCTGAGTCGGTGAGAGATTTTGGGGGCCAGAGGGCCATGGTGTGGTGTTTAAAAAATATTAAATAGATTTTGTCATGTGGGACCAATTTATCATAAAATGTGTAATAAATCCCATTAGTTGTATCATATCAGAATTATTAGACAGTGTTTGAGTTAAGAACATAATTTTTACCCTATGCGAACCATAATGTTTTCTATGATAGGTGTTCGAGCGAGGCTGAGTTGGCGGGGCATCATTTGGTGTGGTTATTTGTTAAATGTATTTTTATTAATTTAATATAACCATAACCCCCTCTCCCTCATGATGGGTTCACATGATACATGGGAGGAGTGGCTCATACTCTCCCCTTAGGTTATAGATGGAATACAAGGTGAATTGAATCAATGTGGTTCTGGAGATCTCCATTCATGGTGCTGATCATCATTAGATAAAGTCAAAGGTCAGTCTGGGTGTATTTTTGACATTAAACATTAGTGTTTCACCATTAACATAGTATTATTTCGGACATAGTCTTTATCCCCCTTCATTGGAGATTTATTACGATTTTATATCCCAATTATACTTTATAGAGATCCCATCTAGGACGATCTATGGGTTTCAAGGAAAAGTGAGGAAAATATGGAAATTGGTAGGTGAATTCTTGTCAAAATTACATTCTACATGATGTGTAATATAGAGTAACATGATATGTGTTCTTTCCAATTGGGAAAGAAAACTTTTGGGGGCTAAAACCCATGTACATTGGATACACGCCATGTAGTAACCCTATGTCATGTGACTTGAGGATATGGTCGGGGTAGCCATTTAAAAGTGGATGGATATATCGACCTAAATAGACTATGTACACGATCATGGGGTTTTGGAAATGTGAATGGGAGGAATGTATGGACATGTGGTCATTTCAATTGCACAAGCCATATAGTATGGGATGCACATCATGTTGGTCGCATGGCTATCTAAGCCGTGTAGGATAAGAACTTCTCCCTAGGCTGGGTAAGGAATGAAACTCCTGTTATATGTTTTAAACGCCATGCATACCTATATGGCCAATAAATCATTGTGAATTAAGGAATCTTCTAGATGCTCAGGTTGGTTCACACACCATTTGGATCTCATTGAACATTGTGTACATACATTAGAATATTCTAGAGATCATACTCTTGATGTATGTCCATATCTGTGGCATGGATTCGGGCTTGTGAGGATCCTATCCTGAGTAGTTTTATGCATAGAACGTGATTGTTGACTTCATTATAGTCTAGGAGAGAAGAGGTGGCATGGTTCGATCAATACATTATATTAGAGATTCATAACCTTGGGTAGTGTGTAGGGTGAATCACTGGGTGGACGTCAGAGTCAGAATAATTTTTTATCACCACAAGATGTGGGTCCCCTAGACTATTTAAGATGATATAATTGTTCACCCTTATTGAATTAGGGTTTGGGTCTCCTACCCATGATAGTGTTTTGAAGCAAGGTGTGATAAGAATGATGTTCTTTTCAACATAGTTTTTAAAATTTTAGTAATCATTATGGTTCATAGAGTGATGTTGGAACTTCTACTCCCTAATAAAATTGGGGTGCAAGGTTCCCTTACCTTTCTTCTTAGTTATAGATTTAACTCTACATTTCATGGGTGAGGGTTCTCAAACCAAGTGGCAGTTTTCTCAGGATTATTCTCCCCTAGTTTTTTATGTTGAGAATTCCCCATACCATTATTTTAGTTTGAGACAATTCTCCCCTTCCATGCTAGGGTGCGGTCCCTAAATACTTGTTTAAGAAATAGAGTTGGCAATCCCTTGTTTGAATAGGGTGTGGTTACAGTATCTTTAGATATGGTACTGCCTATTATTTTTAGGTTATGGTCCACTATATGTGATGTATAGATGGTGTTGGTACTCCCCTTTAATGATACGGTTAAGGCCATGTATCCTTGGAGTCAGAACATCCCTACCATTCTATAGAATAGGTCCTCCATAAATGTTGTTCAAGAAGAGTTGGCACTCCTCTGTCTTACCACATATTGGGTCCTTTACCCTTGGGTCGATACTCCCCTTTGGTGTCAGTGTGAGGGTCCCATAATTTTTATTATGTTGTTAAGAGTTGTAATCTACATTCATACCACGGTGGAATTCCACTAGCCATGGAGTGGTACTCTCCAATCAAACAAGGGTGTAGGTCCTCTGCCCATTCATGGGTACCCCCTATCATACCTAGATTCATGACCTCTATCCATTGAGAGATGTTCCCCTAATTCACCAGGGGGCGAGTCCCCATTTATAGTGTCGTACTAACCCGTCTCCAATTAGAAAAGGGGAGCATGCCATCTATTAGAGTCAGATCTTCCATAGATATTGTGTATTGTTATGAGGAGTGGCCCCCTCCTAGTGTTACATGAAACACTTGGTTAGGTGTTTGATTTCCCTAAAAAAATTGAGTTGTGGGATACTCTATACAATATTGATAGAATGTTTTTGGTATAGTTAGGAGAAATCACTCCCTCAACTACATGTAAGTATGGAGGTCTAGTTACCTCCATTCTCTCTCATTAGAAATGATGGACATTGTGAATCAGTTGGAGTTGTTCTCCATCAACTATGTGAACTAGCGATTGGTGTTCCTCTGCACATGGGATATTTCGACCTCATGTATGGTGCATGTTAGCATTGGAAATTCCATGGGATATTTGCACAAGATTTTGACATAGTGTGATGTTCTATATGGATCACATTCTCTCAGATGTACCATTAGGAATATTATATTTGTTCATGATTGAATGTATCTCTCGGTCGGGTTCCATCTCGGATGGTTGAGTTCAAGGATTGTGTTTTCAAGGTTTTGTGTTTCCATTGGTTCCTTATATTAAATCTAATTGCTGGATGTGAAGTCATAATATCATGATACATGGAGTGTGAGACAATTATATATGGTTTGTTTTGGGATTACATTTTGTGATGTGACATATCATGGTTAACACCACCATTGGACTGATCTGACTAGTCATGTATGAATGAGTGTAGTCCAAGAGGGAAATTATCTCTTTATTAGGTTTATAATGGAATGGTTGAGTAAATTATTGGATTTTAGTTTATCAATTTTTATATTTTGGGTTTTTGAGGAGACTGGTAATTATGTTGTTACATAGACATAAGATTTATTTTCCGACATATGTTGTGTCTCTTGTAGACCACATGCATTTTGATGGTGTCCCCAGATGACATGATGTATTCAGAGCTTAGCATGCTAGACCAACTGAATTGTGTAATGAAGCTGGGACATGGAGCTTTCGGGTAGTTTCTATTGATAGAAATCAACTTATACTGAGTAGGTTGAATGCTTTTATAGTTATTTTGTGCATATTTTCTTTCCATTTCTGTTTTTATTACTTATATTGTAATCTATTTTGTGATATATGTATGATTTCATTTCATTTAAAATATATTTATATTTATGTACTATTGTGTTTAGGGGTATTTGGGTGCATGTATATACATACCATATGAAAATTACACCCATTAGTCTGAGATTTCTACCCATTTATAGTCTCCTACCCATAGCCTATTTGATGTAGGGTCAGGGTAGTAGTGGCATGAGCCCTATTGGGTCAGGTCATGAAATCATTATTTACAAATGAAATGTCTATTTTATTCAAAAAAATTATAGTTATCTTTTAAAAAATAATTTATTATAGAATCCATTGTTGACACATAGGCTTTATTATGTATTTTATCCAACTAATCCAAATTTATTATTACTCTGGATAATTTATTTTTATATTGATCAAATAATAATGAAACCTATTTTCTTTTCCATATGATATTATATGGTTAATGTTTTTATGAACATGTGTCTTAAAAATGAATTGATTTAAGAGATGTGATGAATATACATATAATAAAATTTTCTTAAATTAGAATTAGGTATTATATAATGTTTTATAATATAAAATTATACACGGGAGGTCATCCCAAACATAAAATAGGGTACATAGTATTTTATCTTATTCCCAAAGTTGGAAGACAAGTGGTTAGAATAATCTAACATGTTTTTAATTCCTTGGTGGTTATCCTTGGCATAATATTTCTGTGATTTTAATCTGGCCACACTTTTAACACTATTTTAAAAAATTATCTTGAACCATTATTTTTTTTGCATTAGCCCACATTCATTGATCCCTCTATTATTCAAGTCTTATGAACTACCAATATTAATTCAATGAGTCATGTTTATAATCAAAGGATTTTTTGGCATGATTCTCTATGGTTAATATCATGTTATCATACCAGTAATTCTAATTTTGATTATAAATTTTCATTTATATGTCACATTTTTATTCTTATAGAGCATCTATGATCAATATTTATTATGTTTTCCTTTCCCCAATATATGAAGAATTTTTTTATGTATAATTTGTCTAATAAGGGTAATATTTTTGTAGAATGGGGAGATGATATATATAATCTATGGTCCAATTTTATTGGTATCTATGTTTTCAAATACACTAATCCTCTTTGACTCTGTTATAGAACAAACATTTATTTAATGAATATATATGTAATAAGATGTAATATTTCTTTTTGAAAATTTCAGTTCAATATAGTTTATATTTGAGAAAGGTTTAGTTATCATTTAGGACATGGATGAGAAAATTTTAGTTAGAACCATTTGAAATTTTATTTATAAGAGAATATCCTAAGTAACATTGAATTAATGAATGTGTTATTCCATAAAAAACAACCCTATCTAGATAGTATAGTCAGAAATGGTTTTCCATAGATTCATCTAGGGATAATAATGTTGTAATGTGTTGTTCATGTATATATTATTCATTATTATGGTGCACGGTGAGTGTTACATTACTGTAAATTTTGTTTTTCCCTTAGAGAGGATATTTTTATATTATTCCAAAATTTCATTTCTATTCATAATAGACAATTTTAATTGATTATGATCATGTATTACACATATTAAATATAATTTTTCATTGATTAAGAATAAGGTTTTAGGATTTATACATAATAAAAACTAGTTCCCATGATTCTCTTGTTTTCTCAATGATTATGGTTTATTAAAATAGCTCATATGAATTTATTCTATCATTTAAAATTAATGAAAAATTGTTAATTTTAAATGTTATATGAAATGTAATTTTTCTCCTAACAAATAAATTTTTTTTATGTTATTTGGAATAAATAATATCATTTTTATACTTACAAAGTCTAATTATGTGTATTCATTCGATATTTAAAAAAATAAAATAATTGAAATTAGTAATTTTCATTCCATTATGGGGGAAATCTAATTTATTTTAGTGGGTATATTGATCCAATAGTTTCATATAAGTGGATAAATGCCTTTAAAATGATTATACTTATTATAATTGGTATTTTTAATGAGAACATCCTTTTTGATATCTATCATTTGGAATGAGAAGTAGATCAATGGTCGAATCTCATCAATAACAGAACAAAATAATAATTTATTACTCTATTTAGTGGAATATTTATAGAAGGTTATTATTTAAAAATTAATTTCCTCATATTCTTTGTACACAAAAAAGGAGGACTTCCATTAGCTAATGAATACGGATGATTACTCAATTAGATCATCTATGGAAAATTTTATAATAATTTTAATGTATTAATCTATTATTATCATTGAATGAGAATGTAATATTGATTGATTCATAAATACATTGAAAAATATCTCTAAAGGGAGATAACAATAAGTGACATAAAAAATTATGATGAAATCATTTGATGTGATAACATGTTTGAAATAGTTACTGGAGATACCTATAAATCTAATGAGTTTAATAATAAAATTTTGATGTAATTATATGGAAATTATAATTGTAAAAAACATGGATCAAAATTTTTTTCCATGCATTATGCGTGTATAATGGAAAAAACATAGTGGAATTATTTATAAAGGGACTAGTAAATTATTATCGAAAGAATTTTTATTGTGAAATTATATTTTTAATTGTTTGGATGAAGAAGATAGCGAATTATTGATAGAAATCACTACATAATGCACCTCCCACAATAAATTGTTTATATTTATAGAAAAATGGTCACTATGCTATATGGTGCTCAAATAAAAACGTCAACGATGACAATAGATGTTAGAAACCTCAAAATCCAAGAGATAAAGGGAAAAACATGAAATAACTATGGCTAATATTGGGTATGATTATGAATTGGTGATAGTAACACATACCAACCACTCTAAAGTTGTTAATATGTTATTTTATTCTATTTCTACATAATATATTATATATCGTAAGAATTTTCAATGGGAAATCAAATAAAAACACATCGATAAAATGTTGAATTATCAGTAAAAACCCATAATGGTATGATAATTTCATCCCATGTTTATTACTCGTATTTTTTTTCATGTTTGTTTGAATGTGATTACAATGAATTTCATTATTCTATATCTTGTTGAATTTGATGTTATCTAAGGAACTAATATATAATTCTAACGACAATTATCATGTAAGGGACGTAAAATTTGATATTCCAAATAAGACAATGATCATATATCAGTGTGATAATAAATATGAACATCCAATAAAATTATAATCCCTCATTAGGTTTTTCATCTATTTTCAAAAAGGGTTAATATCTCGTATTGTTGGATAGAAACTCAACATTGAAAATATGCCAATTAGATGTGATTTTTTTATGTTTTTCACATAAAATATCCTAGTCATTCAACTAATTAATGAACAGAAATTCTCTATATATGTCCTACATAGTGCTACACATATTTAAATGAAATCATATAGAATGACCTTTATATAGTTGTTGGAACATTAAAATGAAATTTCGGAGATTCCAGCTGGGGTAGTATCTGGATAAGTATATAACCAAGGGGTTCCCCTTTGGTTTTAGTAGAGAAGAAATATTGATAAATGCCACTGTAAACTAATTATTAGGAATTGAAAAGTTCCAAAACCATTAATAAGTATCATTTTCCATAAATTGATATTTTTTGAATAAATATAAGTAAATAAATATTTCTCCACGATTGATCATTGATATAGGTACTATTTTTTGAGTGTAAAAAGTGTTGATATTACCAATAAAATGTTACATATGTCGTATGGACACTATAAATTTATATTTATACCATTTTTGGTATCTAATTCTCTCACATTATAAATGGATATAATGAATATAGTCATTTTAGATTTTATTGAAATTTTTTTAGTAGTCACTAAAGATTTCAATCTTATATATTATTAGTAATGGATGAAAATAAAATCATTTGAAAATTATTATAAATACATTTTGGAAATAGAATTAGTGAAAAAATTATTCAATGTTTGAATATTTAATAAAGGAAGATTCATTTTTGGGTTATATAATAAAATTGATGTTATATCAGTGGATCTGTCAAATACATAAGTTATTAAGAATTGGTGGAAACCATCCACTTTGAATGAGATACATTGCTTTCTTACATAGTTTAGATATAATTTAAAATCATTAGATAATTTATCATGGATTTCTAATCCACTTACCATGTAATTTTTGAAGGGATTAAATTTCATTTAGAAATATGAATGTGATTAATTTTCCAAGGAAATGATTAGAACATTTAATCGGGAACTAATTATTATATTAACCTATAGTGGAGAATAGTTTGTGATATATGACTGCTCATTAGGTAAGGGACATGGAAAAATCCTATGATATAATTATTTTTTTATAGATTATTAATCAAAAAAATTGAGGGGTTCTGATAAAAAATACTCAACTGATAATGTGGAGTTAACTACAGTTATTATTGAATTAAATATTCAGAGGCATTGTATTTATGATGAAAAGAGTGATATGTATTCATATCATAATTTTTTAAAGTGTATATCCACATATATATAGATCATTATGAATAACGAAGGTTGTTTTAGTTTATTAATTATTATGAATCCTAAAAAACGTTCCATCATAGGAAATTGAAGAAGTTGGAAGAATATTTTTTTTCAAAAAGATCATGCTTGATTACTTATAATGATAGTCACAAAAGATCATATATTTATAGATTTTCAATTTATTTATCTCTAACTCAATGTAGATGGGGAGAAAGTTTATCATTCCATAATTATAATTCAATAGTCAATCAAATTAAAGACTAAAGGGGATAAAAAAGAAAGATTTATATATGAAAAAGAAGGTCAGAAATTTTTATATATTCAATGATGATTGTGATGGAATGAGAATGTTCATGAACTAATTTTGTGACCCATTAACAACAGACTAATATGAGTCTTTTTTCAGATGATTCTCATTTTGTATCATTCCCAATTCATCATTGAAGTATGATTATGTATAGATATCTGATATAATTTTAATATTGTCATTTTATTGAAAGAGATATCATAGATTATATATCTTTGTATTATCTATGTCACCAAGTTAGGGATGAAATGTTTACGGGTATTTTAAAACCATTCACCATACCCAAACGAAAGTTTTAAAACGTCCCCATGGATTTTGTTGTCGGAATCTCTAAAACATCTAAATTCCATAATTATAATTGGGTAGTAGTCAATATCTTTATTAATTCATCACAGTTCATTTTTATAAGAGAATATTTTTATCTTTGTCATATTTTAAAAATATTAATTTATTATGTGATTAGTTACCATGGATTACAACATTATATTTTATTTTATATGTATTTATGGTTTACCATAGAATTATGTCAATTTATTTTGTACTATATATATAGAGAGTTTTTAGTTTGAGTAAATCTTATCATCCTTATAATGGTATTCAGTCTGTGTGAACCATTCAAAATTGGATTATATGTGAGTCATTAATCTATGTATATCAATGGTGGTTGGAATCAACAACTTCATCTTTTCATGGTTTCATACATTAATAGCATTCAAATTAGAATTGTGATGTCTATTTATGAATCCATCTAGGGATATTTTTGTAGAACTCAAATGTCTTGTGATGATCTTGGTGAATCAAAGCTATTGGGACTTATGTGAGATGAGTAAATGAATGATAATGTCAAATCAATTACAAAATACATCATGATGGATCATAGTTGACTGAAATTATATGATTATAATCATTGATGAAATCTTAAATTTGAAAATGTTGAGAAGGTATTCCTATGAATTTATCCATGTAAAAAGGATATGATAATTTTAATGAAGTTAAATTTGATCCCTATGCATATTAATCCCTTGGATATTCATGATCAAATAGGGATGATAGCTTATCATTTTGGGATTCTATCAAATCATTATCAGGTTCATGATGTATTATATGTATCCCTCTATGGAAGTACATACATAATCTATCACTTGTATAAGACATCGAAATGTTTCATCTGTATCAAGATATTTAACATGAATATTAACAGGTTAATATCATTTATTATAGTGATAACGTTATATGGAACATGACTTCTCACCTTGTTAATGATATCTGAAAAAAATATAAATTATATGATACTACATGGGAACAAAATGATGTTTTTAAATAGTGATAACCATATTTATTTGTATCAGTGTGACATAATTTCAATTAATAAACAAATTTTATGGGAGGTTGAGTGTAACAACCTAATAATTAATATTTCTATTTAAATAAATTTCATATCTTAAATAACATGAGATATATACAACGCCTGAGTCTAAATAAAAAATAATATAGTATACTGATATACCCCAACCACTAAATTAGGATAGAGAATAAGAATAATAATATTTTGAATATATATATAATGGTTTTAGATAACTCTAATAAATAAGTGCATAATTTTTTTAAAAGTTAGTATGTGTGTAAAGAAAGTTATTTCCTAATTAAAAATTTTCACTTTTATGAGAATGAAATGTAATTATTTTAAAACAAACTAAAGAATATATTTAATAAATTGAAATTTATTAATGAAATTAGCATGTCACGATTATCTTCAGGTGAATCTATGTTTATTTTTTTAAAATATTCCTTTTTTGATGAATAATAAATAATAATGATATTTATTAAAAATTGTATATTCGTATAAGGATTTTAAAAAGTTACATTTTGGTCAAAATTATTTAAAATGTTATATTAAATCATTTATATTATTAATAATCCATTTAAAACCATTAAAATTAAATTTATATTTGATATTTGTAAAAACAATTGTTTATATGTTAGAATCTATTTTTTTCTATATAACTACATTTCTTCCATTTTGTATGTTAATTTTCCATTAAATTATCACACTTATGTGAATGTAATATAGAAAAATGAATTATATATTTGAATTCAAGGGGTATTTTTTTAAATAATCCCCATTTGTTTTTGATAATTATATATAGAAACCATGGAAATAGTTTTCTTCTCGATAAGTGTAATATAGGTAAAATATTAATAAAAATATTGGATAAGGCATTAAAATTTATAAAAAAAATCCATTATCATATTTTATGAATACCTTTAGTCTATTTTTAGACATTTTTCGAATAAATAACAAAATGGTTCCATTTTTATTTTATTGTTAAAATAATTTCATTTTATAATGAGTAAATAATAACTATCCCTCTCTTGAATTTAACATTTATAAATGTTTTTTCAATAATATTAAACAAAGATATATAATGTTATAGTTTTTTGAATGAATAATTTGTTTTTAAAAAATATTAATTTATTTTTTAATTTTTCTAGATTTTATAATTATCCTAAATACATATGCATCATTGATAATGTATTTATTCAATTAAAAAAATTAAATAAATGATATTAAATTATTATATTTAGTGAGAGGACGGGTGCCCTTCCCCTCACTAATTAAAATCCAATGGTCCTTAAGAATAGATATAAAGGAGTTCACTTAAATAATAGTTAATCATACTACCCAAACCCTTTCAATTTATTTATTATTCTACCACTTAAAATCTATGGCATTCAATTTATAAAATAATAGATTCACTATACTTAATATAATTAAATTGTATTTGGATCTTGAAATAACCATTATCCATTCTCTTTTTAAACAAATGTTATGTGAAAGTTTCACATGTCTGTACATGTGGAGAACCACCTCAACGTAGTGATATAAATGATATTCAATCACCCTCTATCATGGATGATTATTATTATGGGATTAATGTTTATGGATGATAATTTTAAGGTTAGAATATATTTTTAATTAAAAAATCCATGTTACCTTTTTACAACTGCATTCGTTGGAAAATGATAACGTATTTTGGGGATACATGTGGACTACAATCTCAATGATGTGATATGAATAATTTTGGATTTACACATTACATTTATGGAAATAAATATTTATTAAAAAAATCTATTTTATATAAAAATTTCACTATATTTGTGAATTTTTATGTACCTTTCATTCATTCCAAATATCGAAAGGTGTAGATAGAACTCGTGTGTATGTATAACCTATCATCTCCATGAATGATGTCATACATTTTACACTCTATAGTTTTTTGGGTTGATTAAAAATAATTATATAATAAATATATATGGTATTTATATAATAAATAAAAATTGTAGATGATTTATCATGGATAATAGTAGAAGGACTAAAACTATTGAATAAAAATTATAGTGAAAAAAAGAAACATTTAACACAGAGAAACAAAAATTGTGATAAGGAATTATTTTTAAATTGGAGTTGAAATATTATAAGTAAATCACATATGATATTATAATATTTTAAAGGATTATGATAAATATAATTTTATTAATATGAGGATATAGTTACTTCAAAAAAAATTGAATCCTTATGTATGGGATTTCGATTTAAATCTCATTTTAATCCTTATAGTTTATTCATGAATTTAAATAAAAAAAATTATATGATCCATTATCAATAAATCTCTTTAATTATATTACTTTCATGTTTTTTATTTTTAATAATATTTTTCACTTAAATTTCATCACCTAAAGTACCCTACTGAATGATTGAATCTTTTTAAGGAAACATGTTATTTTTTCTCTACTCATTAAAAAATAAATTTTCATCCATATAAATGTTTCCTTAATATTTTTATATTTATTATATTGTTTTTAAATTATTTTTTACCCAATATTTTAAAAAATATATTTAATGAAATCTTCATCTTCTCCTCCTATTGATATACTGATATCATTTTATTAAAAATATAAATAGAATATTTATTTTAACATATAATAAAGTAATCAAATTTTCTAATTTCACGATCCGTATTTATTTAAATATTCATTTAAAAAATTCGGTAATATTTGTGATATATTTAGATATTAAAATTTTATTTTGAAATTAAAAGGGTATTTTTCTCTATAAATGTTCCAAAATTATTTTAGTGGAATTTATTTTTATGATAACAACATTTAATGATGTGTAGGATTTAATAAGGTTATAATTCAATGAATCTATATTTATTATTTTAAACGATGGTTTATGGTTTTTATAATAAAATATCAATAAATTTTTTTTTGATAGGTTATGTAATAATAAAAAAATTTATGATCATGTGTCATACATTTTAATGGATTTATGATTATGTAATAGCTGTGATAAAAATTATAAAACCTTACAATTATTTGGCTAAATATTAATAATATATTAGATTAATGGTTACAATAGAGGTTATCCAATGCATGAAGTATGGTACATTGAGGGTATCCCAAGCCCAATGGAGTTACATTGGTGGTTATCTCACACCTAACATGTTATGAATGTCTTTGTGGGTATCATTTAAATTATAATAGTGGGATTATGATTGTTCTAATCTTATAGAACTCTCTTATTACATGATATTATACAAATGTAATTTTATCATGGTTCATGCACTTTAATCCTAATATGATTCATGTCATATGAACTACCATGATTTATTATATGATTCATTATGATCTATGGATTTATGGTATAATATTTAATGTTAAATATAAGGATCTCTTACCCATTGTGATCATATTATGTCTATATAATCATTTATATCTCCCTCGATTAGAATTATTGAGCATATAAGATCACCCATTATTATGTTTTATTTTCCCCATTATGTGAATAAATATTTACGTATGTTGTGTATAAGTATTTTTCTAATTATTAATAAATATGTGGGTGTGGAGGTACATATTTTCTAAACTGGATATTTACGTATCCATGTTTCCAAAGACACTATACCGTTATAGATCTCGAATGGAACTTAATGTCTACATTGAATATTCATCCAATAAGACGTAATGTTTTTTTGTATCAAAAGTTTTGTTATTTATACTTTATTAGAGTTATATATCATCATTTAAAGGAATAGGATGAATAACACATTTTTAATAATATATTATCTTATTAATACTCTTATTTTAAGTGATTAGAAAAAATAGGTTCTTTTATTGATCATATCATAAAGACGTTATATATTTTACATAGAATAACCCTAATGATATCATAAAAATAACAATAGTCATTTAATATATTCTATAGATCCATAATTGTATTACGGTGAAGGAAAACAAAACATGTTGTTTCAGGGAGGCGATTGTATGCATAGTAGATGAATGAATATTTAGTATTATTAAGGGAAATGTGAAAGGTGGTTAATGAATATTTGAAAAATATAAAATCATTAATTATAATATAAATACAAAATTATTCAAAAAATAATTAGAAAAATATATTTAAAATAAAAATATTAAATAAAATTAATTTTGAAAAATGTTTGAAATTACATTTAAAACTTCGAGTTTCTCTTGGAGGATTCCATGAAATGGAAGGGAATATACTATTCCCCTATGACCAAAATATTATGACAATGAAAATATATTCTAGGGGATTTAATTAGTTTAGAGTTTATATAGCGAACCTAATTTTATATAGAATTAAAGGGTGGTTAGAGGACATTTCGATTGATGAAATGTATATGATTTTCATGGAAAATAATTTTTGGTTATGGGTAAGACAATAATCTCGTGGGTGTAATGTATACTTGGGGAATTAGATTAATTGGGTTGATATATAGTAGGTGATACCGGTCGGTCTTAATTTCAAATATAAGATGGATTTCATGAAGGCTTATACACACATTTAATTTATAATAATTTAAGGTACCTCATTTTGTCATATTAACATTATTAATCTTTCTTAAAAAGAAACGAAATTAAATATTTAATACTAAAAATATATCATAAACATTATTACCTTGTATTTACTTGTTGAATAGAAATTTGGGATCCATATATCCTCATTAAAATCATTAATATGATAAAATTGTGATTAAAATTAAAATATACTATATATGAAAATTAGATTTAATATAAAAATGTATTTTTATATATTAAGTTTGTTATATTATTATTTACAATTAGATATTAATATAATGATTTTTTCATATATTATAATGTTTTAGAAATCATATTATAGTAAAATAATTATATATTTTAATCTAATATGATTACTAATAATAAATCATTGAAAATATGCATTTTATATTTATTATTGTAATTATTATTTACCCTCAGTAATTTATTTTCAATGTATAAAAATTAGATTTTCATAGTAACACATGTTTTACTTACAGATTAAAAATATAAATTCAATTAAGTTTACTATTTTTGGACCAAATTATTTTTAACATTTTGATTCAAATACATGTTTTGTAGAAAATGCCAAAATTTCAACTTCAGATAACATCTTTGTGATGAAAAAATAATTGTTGTTAATTTTTTAAAAATAAAAATATAATATTATGAAAATAAAAATTTTAATATACATATAAATAGTAGTTTCTTAGAGTGTGCATCAAGTGATAGTTTAGTAAATATTGTTTAACTATTATAGTAAGACCTTAGGTATTTTCATTCCCCATGAAAATATTTTCTTCCTCAGGGATTGGGTTATATTTTATTTCCTGAACAAATGTGGAAGCTCCATACTTGAATATTCTTAAAAATCCTAGCATTTCTGTTTTTATATTGCATTATATATTGAACATTCAACAAGTAAAGTTCCTCAATTATGTAACACATATTCTATGGTTCCAAGAATCTAGAATTCCTCTTCATTATAAGACCATTCATGATCTAACTCTATTTCCTCGTATATTATCACATGCATCTTATATGAAATATATTTCTATAGTAATGAAACATGGATGGTGTAAAATCATTTATAATGGTTTGGTAGAATTGAAAATAATTAATATATATCCTCAATTCATTCTAGTATTTAAGACATTCTTATGTATATAATTCTTATCTCCCATTATTTATTAAATTTTACAACTATCATCCATCGTGAAACCTCTAATAATACCTATTCCCCTACACGAGATTCCATTTTTTCATCAATTACCAGTATATTTCATTTTTATTCTCTATGGTACATTAATATGATCTTGAAAATTTCATAATTTAGCAGTCATCTCACTGAAAAAATGGGCCAATTAGTTTTCATTGTTTAACTTTATCCCAAATATGGTGGTATGAAACTGATTTTCATAAAATTTATAAAATGGTTAAATCTAAATGATAAAATGGATGTTATTGTTGTATTAAAATCAAAATATGGTATACATTGGTCCCAAATACCTTTGAAGTCATGAGAACATTATCTCTTCATGTCTTCTAAGTTCTGGATAGTCCTTTCAGACTACCAACAAGTTAGGAATTATAGGTGGTTCATAATTTTATCTCAATGTCGAGATCCCTTTGAAAACTGCTATATATATTTTATTTAAAACAATGGTCATTATTAGATAAAATCATTAGTGGTTCCCCATTAATCATTACTCATTCATTGATATAGAGCTATGAAATGCGTTCAATGGGTAGATCTTCTCCTATTTTCAAGGAATTAGGAGAAATAATATGATGATAAATCACAAATATATTAAAATTATTCATTTATGGAATCATTATAAGTCTGGAGAAAATTTACATTTTAACATTATCCCACTCCCATTTATGTATAGTAATATGTTTCATGATTCCATTATGATATTCACTTTCAACATTTACCTACATTCGAACTAACCATCTGGACACGTAGTCCAAAATTTATCATTATATATTAAGATATCAGAAGTTATATCATAAATCCTTATACATATTTTTGATACCATGGTTATATTTATATTGGATCTTTGGGATTCATCTATTATTCCCCTTTTCTACTTAGGTATGTATGTAACACATAAACTGATCTCATACATAAGCACTCCATATTTATAGATCATGTTTGTTAATTTCCATCAATTATTAATTCAATCTATGTATTTATGTCCTAATCACCCTCATGGGACTTCTATACACATTAAAGTAAGGATGGTTTAGCAATTTTGTGGAAATGGAATGCCAGTTCCCCTTTGCTAGAAATCAATATATCTATCATTGCTAGATCAATGTATATAGGATCCCTATTAATCCTTGTCATGGTCATAACCCCATGGTCCATCGTATTCAATTCATTATCCACCCTTTTTGGATTCCTCTTGTGGTCTTTTAATAGGTAATCATTAAATATGAGTTCTTCCATTCATCTTATTTACCTCATATTGAGTTCCTTATGATAGAAGATAGACATCAAACTCTTATGGTCTGTATATATATGTCATCTATATCCAATGAGGTAATATCATAGTAATTTCAAAGAAAATTTTATATATTCCAACACAATGTCATGTGTTATTTATTTATATTCATTGATTTTATGTTTTCTTAATGAAAATGAAATTACTATATTATTCTGTATAAGGAAACAACCAATTTCATACTTTAAAGCATCAATATATGTTAAAAACCCTCTCTTTCATAATGGTATTTTTAATACTATTGGATAAATCACTAAACTTTTGAAATACTTAGAACAATTCATAGATTATATTTACTTAGTTTATCTAACCCCTTTATATGTTAACATGGATAATGGGTTTCAAAAAAAAGAAATGGTCAATTAATCATTGATATTAGCCTACAATATCCATGCAATATCTGATCTTGGTAATGTTCATCGATATAGGCCATTATTTGAATACATATTTATTTTTTGGGGTAAAATATATTCCATCATTACAGAAAATATGAAAATGAAATGAAACTTAATCGAGCTTAAATTCACACATAATATATTCCCCATGTGATTTTTTTCATACTGTCTCTAGAATTATTTGCAGATTAATATCATGTTCTTCATAGGTTATTGTGAATATAAAAGAATAATCATGGAACACCACAGAATAATTAAAAGTATAATTCATGAATACATTTATTCATATCCATAATGACAAATGGTTAAGCATTAAATCCAATGATAATTACCATAAACCAATGATTTCAACACCATATTCAAAATGTCACCTCTTATATGTCATCCATCTTTACCCATATCTATTGATAATAGAAAGGGATATTGAAAACATATAATTATTTTTCTCATAAAGAAAACAAAATAATTCATCAACACAAAATATAGTATTCATGTTATTTATATTAATGACAATAACTTCTCTATAATCGATGCAAAATCAAATTTTCCAATCATTCTTTTTCATGAGTAAAATGGGGACTCTCTAGGATGAAAAACTATGGTATATAAATACCTTATCACAAATATCATGCCACTATTTCATGAACTCATCCAACTACACCGGTTCCATTTTATATATTGTTGTAGATATATCCCATGAATTAAGAATGAGTTAAATTGTGAACTCAACTATACACTATAGTGGATGATTGAGTAATTCATATGAAAAAACAGCAACAAATTTCTATACCATAGGCACAACATATATTATTATAATATCTATTTTATACATAGAAAAAACCTAATCCTCAATGTAACTATTCTCAATTAGTGAAAACCATTTTTCTATATCTCCCTTCAGAGTGTTGGCCTCCCTGAATACTTTTAACATTTCACTAATTCTCAATTAAATAAATATAATCTCAAAGGACTTGATCTATTGATAATTTAAATAATTTTCATCTATATCAACCAAATTTGTTGAATCAAGTACTTCATTGAGTATTATCTATTATGATATAAAATAAAATATTTTCTTAAATAGTAATTAAATTGATTGAATTGGGATATACTGTTTGAATACCATTCACCATATTACATTGGATAGTTTTCAATTATGTATACTTAATAGAAGTGAATTAAAATTTTATTAAAGTTTCCATAAAAATGTATATTTTGATTATGTTTCAGTACGTGCATATGAGGAATTTATTGGACATACTATGTGATGATTGGGGTCATCTATATCCCCTCGATACATCGGTAGGTCTAATGAGATATGTAGACTAGGTTTTCACAGAGGCCCTATCCATTTATGTAGAATTCCTTGATGAGGCCTTTAAAGAATGATTTAGTTGTATGAAACTATGAATTCTATCATTATGAGACTAGTTATTGAGATTCCATGTGATTATTTAACTATTATAATATCCATGGTTATGTTTTATTTACATTTGATTACTTATAAGGAATTATTTTGGTAGTATTTTCCCTACTGTATTATGCTTCGGTTATAGATTAAATGGAATGTGTATCAGTTAATGACATTTCCATAATCTTTTATGCTTGTTTATAATAGCTTTCTATGTATGTATACCTATTTCTGAGCATTTGTTCTCACCCCTTTATTATGGTTCATATTTCTCATGGATTCCCTGATGTATATTATGAAATATGTAATGGGTTATGCTAAGATGATTGGTGGTGTTCTAAAAGAAAATACATTTTAAATTATATGTTTAAGAAGTAATTTAAATTTAAAATATGTATATACTGTACAAATACTATTAATTTTTTTGTGATTTTCTATGTGATTCCTTTTATAATATACCAATATAATGGTGTAAGGATCCAGCTTCATGCTACTTGGTTATAGGTCCTTATAGTTTTTATAAGAGCGGGTTTAGTAAAGGCAGAGGGAAATCATTTTAGGAATGATCAAATTTGGGAACATAGCCCATTATTTTAGTATGTGTGAAAATGTAATTTGTGGAATAATTATATTTCTTTTTATGGACATATTATTAAAGGTATGGATAAGAATTATTGTTTATATGATGATTCAAATTAAGAATATATTGTGTTATAACATTATTCGGAATATAAAATAAATCATATAAGTTAGTTTATTCAGTTAAAAATCAACACTAAGGATGAAACTATTTTAGTTATTTAGAGGATGGTTATCACATTTTAATATTATATTAATTTATTTTTATAAAATAGAAAACATGTAATGACGATGACAACCCATCACATCCTGTGTAGCAACAGGGTTCAAACCATCAACTGATTGGAGAAAAGGGTGAAACACCTACCACTAGACTAAGTCATTCCATTATTATCATTAAATAATTATAGTTAAATTATATAATGGATAAAGGTTATTTTTATTTTAGGGAAATTTGTTTTTTGAAAATTGATAATCTTGGGATTTTAAAATAATATGTTGATTAATTGATTAATGTTATTTAGGAAGGCATTTTCTATTTTATGAATCCTATAAGATTATGGTAAACATAAATTTATGAAGAATAATGGTTTAATTTTCATTAGGAGTATAATATAATTTAAATTTGGACATATAGTGATTCAAGTAATTTATAAAAATTGTTATAATATCTTTGAGATTATATGATTTACATAATTAGATATTTAGTGTGGGACATTAATAGTGATTAATTAAATTTGTAAGACTATACGATCAAATACATATTATTTTTGTATTTCAAACTTATCCTTAAATATTACTGATAATGTATAGTTATTTTTCGAATGATCTATGTTGAACATTGGGTTTTACTATTTTATTTTTGAAATTAAAGTTGTTTTCATTATATTAATGTTTATTTATATTGGTTAATTATCTTATCATATCGCAAACATTTGGTTTTAGACAATGTAAAATGATAGGATGAATAGATAGTTATAAACTTTTTTATTTTTTTATCCAAATAATAATATTATAATTCATTAGGTATGAAAAATTCATCTTAAATACTTATTGTTTGGAGAAAAATATGATTGTTTGTTATAAATTTATTAAATGACGAATATATATATATCAAGATAATATATTTCCTTATGTATTTTTTATAGTATGTAAATTAATTCCTAAACATTATTAATAGGATTTGGCAACAAAATTGTGATCCATTTACATTTCTTACAATGAAATCAATTTACTTGTTACCCAAAATAGATTAATGGTTTTATGATTGTTAATATTGTATGATCATGTTATATGTAACCCTCCACTAGATCATGATAGTTATACTTCTATTCCATGAATAAGTGTTTAGTTTAGAATAATTTTATCATATTCAAAATATTAATTTTATGGTGACATTCTAGTTTCCCTTTCCCTATTATAAATGGAATGTTTTATTAACATTATTTATGACGTAGGTTTACCGTAGAAGAATTTTCATGTATCAAGCATTGAATTTTTGAAGTGAAATTTCAAAATTTTAGGGGAAAATTTATTTCATGAGGGTATAATGTAACACCAAATGAATTACGACATGTGAGTTTTCATGTTTAATTTCCTCAACACATTCTGTTTCATGAAACACCTATCTTTACCACACAATAAAATATTATTATTGTAACATCCCAGGTAAATAATTAATATGAAATTTTCATATTTATTAATATTTTTTAATTAATTATTAATTTCACTTTATAGGGGATTCTATGTTCGATGGCTTACCCGATACACAACAATGGATTTCATTGAAATATTACATTACACACAATGTTGGGACATACTGAAAAATATTAATATAATAATATGTTAAATTGTAGTTAATTTCTAGCTTTTGTAATGGTGGGAGTGAGAAAAAATAAATAAAAAATTATTAAACATGTTTTTGAAATGTTTTTACATTTATCCAATAAATTTTAGAGGCTTAAAATGTTAATGAATCTAATTTTAAGCATAAATACACAATTATTCGTTAAAAGGACAATTCAAAGCCTTTTAATGGAGAAACCTCTTTAAATTTAGTTTTTTTAACTTTTATATGATCTTTTTAACAAAATAAAATTCATCTTTTGATTCTGGACATAAAAACAATTGGGTAAATTTTTTGTATTTTTCTGATAAAATTTATTTTTTAATGAATAGTCAAAATTACTATATTTTAATTCAAATCTGCCTTTTAACATAATTTATTTATATGGGTTGATTAACTTTTTTATCATTTTTAATGTGTTATAAGAATATATTTTTACAATTTAATCAAATGTTGGTCATTGAAATTAATTTCACTTTGAACATGGAAATAAGCAAGTGTCAATCATTTGGTAGTTAATATTTCTTAAAAACATGTTTTTTATTTTGACAATAGGAATGAAATTTAAATTAATTAATACAACGTCTATGTATTGAATTTGGTAAAAGAGACTTAATTTTTGAAATAGTAATATCAAATATGGCGTAGGCTGAATTTTTGGTATTTTTTTGAAAAACATTAATTTTTTATAAATTATGAAACCACTATGTAGTAGTTAATATTATGAGTTTTTCATTTAAATGAAATTTTACCACTAATATGAATTGAATATAGATAATCTGACATAGATGGTTGTTATTAATAAGTAATATGTGTTTCTATAAGACGAAAATAGTATTTTTTGAATAGTAACTTTAGACTTTTATTTACCGCGATGAAAGGTAAAGAGTGTTATTCAAGTTAAAAAATATATTATAATAACAATTAATTACAATAAAAATTGTTCTAACCATATTTTAGTAGTCATGGACGACCATGGGCATCCTTGGGTCGATTTTGGGACCCCAAGGAGCCACTTAAGAGTGACAATAACACTTTATTTTAATTAACATAATGTAAAGGCAAAAATGACATAAACAAATATATTTTTGTTAATTAATTTTTAAATGGAATTATATAAATTATCTCTTAGACAATAATTATTCTTTTGAATGATAATCATATTTCCAACAGAATGGTAATTTTTAATTTTTTATAATCAAATAAATGAAATTATTTATGACACAACAATGATGTAGGGATTACCTCATTAATAAAACATTTAAATAAATACGATTATAAAGAATAAAATAACATCCCATAACGAGTCCAATTATTATTGGATGATTTTATTCTGACGATGAGTCATCTTATAATCTACTTTAATTTGTTCTGGTCTTTTATAAACCGAAAATCATTATATAATAAAATAATATTTTCATACTTTCTTAAAGAGCCCCCCCCCCCCCCCGTAGGAAAAGCCCTCACTTATAACCTATTCCTCACACCTCTCAATCCTTTTGGCTCGTCCAAACCCTGACCAAATAAGATCTCAATATCCCTCTCTTCCTCCTATAATCCATACCATAGGTGGAAGATGCATTAAGAAGACATTTTGGTTCAAACCAAATGAAGATACCCTATTTAAATGTAACAATTTCTGTTAAAATATTTTCATTTATTTTACTTCTCCAACCCGTAAACTTTATTTATTCTTTCATTAATAAAAAAATCAGTATCTTAAATATACTAGGATGTTGTTATGTAAAGGATTATAACTACACTTATATACACCACCATCTAATGTTTAAAGAATATACTGTTTCTGTGGATGGAAAACTAATGGCTCATTAAACGATGATTATTCAATTATCTCATACTGCCTCTCATGGTGGACATTATGATGGAATAGTATTTATATATGTTATATATTATGTTTAGGTTTTCTTTATGATTCTTTATTTTTCATTTATATCATACCTTTATGGATCCTATTATGTGTAAATGTGACAATTTCAATTGTGGAAGTGTGGAATACCACCCCCTCAATGTTATATGACTCGTTCATGCCATATGTGGGATGTATAAAGGATGGAGTTAATGAAATATTATATGATATTATAATGGAATAATAATATACCAATTTATCACTTTCATTTCATTAAATTAAATACAAAATAGAAATTAATGTAGCGTTCATGCGTGTGTACAACTTACCGTCTCAATGAATGGTGTATTTCATTTCATACCACTAAATTTTATGTAATATTATAAATAATTATATATAAAAGATATATATTATATATATGATATCTATATCATGAATATAATTCTAGAGATAATTTACTCTTGACCACATGGACAACATGTAATTATCAGGTGTTCATATTTTAATAATGTTCCAAATATCCACAAAATGACCATTATTAACATAAATGATTACATAATTTTTATAACATGGTAATAAGTGATACATATGGAATAATAAAATTGAAAATTTTTCTTAATAAAGTTGAAATTTACTTCAGTTTATAATTTAGGAAATACAAGAAAGAAACAAGTCATGTCGGGCATGAGGTAACAGGTTTCTTATCTCATTTTTAATACCGTGAAATTTGATTTCATTGGCACCTGTTTATTGTATGTGGTGTATTGTGTAGTCAAATTTGATATATATTATAATTACTATCTTTAATCTCGTTGTATTTTTTGATTCATTTGGTGGTTATTAAAATTTTGTCATACGACTCGATTGCTTACAACGAGGTAAGAGGTTTTCTTCTAACATCTTATTCCCATGAGATTCTTGTTATATTGCCACTATTTCATTCTCTGAGGTGTATATACTACACATGATTTTATTCTTTCTGTAATATATTTTAATTTATGGGTATTTAAAAATTAATTGTATGATTTTTCCTTCATTGGGGGTATCTTTCATAAGTTACCAAATCAGTAAGGGATCCTTCCACACTCCACTTTTTAAAAGACATCTTTTTGTTATCACTTTTAATTTCAATATTCTTATGATGGGATATGTTCTTATATATCATTATTGATATAAATTTTATTTCCATGTGATGAGATAAACATTTCTCTCTCATCAACTAATTATCTTAATTTTAATGTGACGTTGTTAGGCTGTTGATTTTCTGTATGGGAACTTATTAACGCTATTTCAATTCATTGGGATAAAATTATACATCTGGATTATACATTCTATGAATATTTTTGAATGAACTATGAATTATTTACACTAAATATACACTTATATTTTGTGTATCACTATTTTTTTCACATAATTATTTAATTGAATTTTCCATTATCTATGGATAAGATCTTTCCAATGGACTTTGTATCAATTAACATTCCATTGAGTCTTCACTATTGTTATGCACTGATTCACTCTTATATCCATTAGAATTTTGTATCATGGATCCCATTATTCAAAGGATATTATAATGTTCTGATTTAATCTTATTCTTTAACTATTTCTATTCAATCATCTCTTATTTTGTTAGAAACTCTTTAACAAAAATATCCTTTTAAATGTTTTAAAGATTTATTATTCTAATTATTTGTCATTAATGTCCATGTTTTAAAATGGGTTTTAGGATTTATATATATATAAATTAATGATTTAAAATGTTAAATCCTTTAAAAGCTCCAAGGTGGTATGGGAAACTTTTATTCAAAATTTTTTATTAAATGTTTTAAATGGTTTTGAAAATGGTTTCATAAACCATTGATTATATCAATATCTTGAAATGATATATTGTGAATGCAATGTGGAAATATTATCATTCCATTATTCTTGTTAGTTTGTTATGATTATGTTATGGTTCATGGGAACTACCTACGTATATGGGTGGTTTCGTGGAAAGCCTAGGGCGGGTGATCCCCTGATATCTCTCTAATGCATTGGATAACATGACAGAGGTAAATGTTAATGTTTCTCCTATGAGATTTAGGGAATATACTATGATGGGTATTCCAATGTAACCCCTATGTAGATGAGATAGCTACAATGTATGTAAGTTATGTATTCCATAATATACCGTTATGATTAATGATTTTTGTGTGTTATTCATATAATTTATGGTTTCATGAGGTATTTTATTATTGAAAAAAGTATAGTTTTGTTGTTTTGTATTTATTAATGGGCTAATGTTTTCATTCTTTATTTTATATCCCTTACTGATGTTTTTATTCTTATTCCATGTTTTTGATACATTCTTCACAAGACCTAAAGATAAATAATGGTAAATGATGAGATCAATGAAATGGTATGTTGTTCAAAACAAGGATGTAGACATGTTTGTTTTTTATTTCATGAAAAAATGGATACTTAGTAGTAGTGTCTACATATAATATTAAATTTGATATGTAATATTTAATGCCTAATTCAATTAAACTCTAAACGTGAATAGATACTCGATGTGAATTCATGATTTAACTGATGATTATATAATGTTTAAGGTTGGGTCCTTATAGTTGGTTTCATAGGTCAGTTTAGAAATATTCAAGGATTAGGTGTTTTCGGTAAACATATGGTTAGTCCCTCTGTCTATTATTTCAGTTAAATCCTTGTTTTAAAACATTTTTAGATATAGGAATGTCAGTTTCAATGGATGGAGGAGGATCTCATACAACATTCCTCTCTCTTCCTAATGACATTCAAGAAAAAATTATTTAAAAGTCATGATCATATGATTGTGAAACGTTTTCTAGAATAAAACTCACTTACAATAAGTTGTTTGAGATATCAATCACCTCCACAATACCTCATTACCATTGTGGATCCTGGGTTGTATTTAAATTGGTACTCTTTTCAGAATATTCTAAGATTTTCTAGAAAGGTAAATATTATAATGGCATTTCAAATATTTTACCATATCACAATATTGTGAAGTATATTATTATTTTGAAAAAGGTGATGAAAAAGGATAACCTTGCACAACCTATTTATATTTTCAATTACAATATATTATATCATAATATACTTATGATATTCTAAAAGGACAATTAACTTAGAGTTCCATCTCAAATTCGCTCTGATTGTTTTATAAAAATTGTTTTTTATCAAATGTTTTGAAATTGTATGTCATATATTATTACTTTCAGAAACTATTTTTCTATAAACATCCATATGACTGAAGTAATACTAGGTTTAATTGGATGAAGGATGAAAATGACTTTGAATGTTCTCTAAATCATTATTTCAATTCATGGACCTTTTACTTACATGAACAAGATGACAATAAAACTATGTGGACACCATGATCTTGGTATGATGTACTTTCTTTTGGGAATAGTTTCATTTTATCATATGAGGTTAAATAAAAAATGAAGATATATAATATGTTGAGGTCTTAATGAGTTGGGATGAATATTATATATATAACACAACCTATGAGGTTAAAATATTTTTTTGGTTATATTTGAGTTTCATAAAAAGGACGACCCACAGGACGTGTGAAAACATGTTGTGTCTAGCAAGGCCACATGAATCAAACCCAAAAACTAAAGGGTGACAATGGTGCATCACCTACCACAGGACTACGTGACTTCCCTAGTTAGTATGGATTATTTTTTAGTAAAATGATTTTATGAATCAATAATAAGTTGATTTTGGGATCTTTTCATCAATTATGTATCTTTAGTGTAGGAAAATGATTTGGTGATTAAGTGAAAAAGTTTATATTTGAAGATGTTCTCTCTTTTGAGGAAACAATATATGCCTAAGGAAAATAGAATACTATAGGATTTCATTTGTCGAATAATGGTTGAAATTTTATTTTGGATGAATTTATGTTTTATGTATATTTCTTTTGTTTGTGGAAATAATTAATTTATCATATAGAATATGTGATTCGTTTAATTATACTTCAATATGTGAAATTAAGAGTAGTTGATGTTTTTTGGAGATAAATATTATGATTTATTGTGAAGAATATGGGATTAAATTATTCTATGATTTGGTTTTCAATCTTTTTTTGGATTATATTGAATAATTTGAAGGAAAGCTGTGTATTGAATGATCATTGTTGAACTTTGGGTACTGTTTTTTGAAAATTGGAGATTAAGAGAAGTATTTATTTTTACATAAAAATATTTTTTTGTGTATTATCTTATCTCGCACTAACCATTATAGTCTTGGTTGATGTCTAAACACATGAGAAATATAATGTTCATATTTTGCGGGTTATTTGATACTCTATAAGTTGATTCTAGATCTTTTAATGTGACCATGTCAGTTTGAATAGTCATTTTATGGAGAAATGAAGAGTTTGTGGTAAAAATTTAGTAATTTATAAATTTATACATGACATGTATGTTTGGTTCCTTATGTCTTTATTTAAGGTCTTTAAGAAATTCTTTAACGAAATGTAAATTAAAACAAAGAAGTTTGTTGTTATCTTTTCCGATTGGGGAATCATATACTATTTAACCCATCACATGTTTTTGATTTTTAGGTGGTTAAATTTATCCTAATCATTTTTTCGATCACTCTCCATCAGAACATGCTGCTTTTTCCCCTCCATATACATGTTTTCATGGAATCCTAATACTTGATGTCTTGGGTACACATTTTTCGTCTCTTCCATTATTTTAAAGTGATGGTTTTATTGACTCTTTTATCAATGTGAGGATTTCAATGAATTTTTCGATCCTAATTTTAAAATTGTGAGCACATAATTTCCACAAAGGCTAAGGATGTAACATCCTAGGTCAATAAAGATTTTGAAAATTTCCTATTTATTAATATTTTTAAATTAATTATTAATTTTACATTAAAGGGGATTCTATGTTCAATGGCGTACCCAATACACAACAACGAGTTTCTTTGAAATCTTACGTTGCACACAACGTTGGGTAAAATGGAAAAATAATAATATAATATTATTTTAAATGGTAGATAATGCCTTGTTGTAGTAATAGTGAGAATGAACAGAACTAACAAAAAAATATTATACATGTTTGTTAAATGATTTTACATTTATCCAATAAAATATATAGTCTTAAAATGTGAATGAATATAATTTTAAGCATAAATATTCTAATACTCTTTAAAAGGATGATTTACCGCCTTTTAATGGAGAACCCTTGCTAAATATATTTTTGGAAACTTTTGTGTGTTCTTTTTGACAAAATAAAATTCTTCTATTGATTAGGGACATCAAAATTTACTTTCTGTAAATTTTTGGTATTCTTATGATAAAATTCATTTTTTATTGAATTTTGAAAAATACTTTATTTTCATTCAAATTTAAATTTTAATATAATTTAATTATATGTTTATATTAACATTTTAATTGGTCTTAATGTGTAATTAGATTATATTTTTACCATTTAATCCATTTTTGGTCATTGGAATTAATTTCACTTTGAAATTGGACATAAATAAGTGTCAATATTTTGATAGTTATTATTTCTTTAAAACCCCTATTTTATTTTGAGGAAGAGAATAAATTTTAAATTATTTAATGTATTTTAAATGTTTTTCATTTTCTAAAATAGAAATCTTTATTGAAATCCTAATTTCAAATATATCTTAGGATTAATTTATGGATTTTTTCTGAAAAAACATCAATTTTTGATGAATAGTGAAACCACTAAGTTGAAGTTAAAAATATGAATTTTTCATTTAATTGAAATATTACAACTTCTTTTAATTGAATTTAAAAAATACTACATACATGATTTTTATTATTAATCTAAATGTGGTTCAATAAGATGAAAATAATTTTAGGTAAATAGTAACTTTTGACTTTTATTTACCATAGTTAATGGTAAATAAGATAATTCAAGTTAAAAAGAATATTATAATAATACCATGTTATATTAACACATGTCCTAATCTTATTGTATGAGTCATGACCAAGAATTGGAATCCTTGGGTTGATATGGGGACCATGTGGAGCCACATTTGAGTGATAATGACACATTATTTTAATTAACTTACTATAAAGGAAAAATGACATAAAAAAAATCTTTTAGTAAATTAATTTTTACATGAGGTTATATATGTTATCTCCTCTAATTTAAATTTTTTTTGGAAATAAAAAAATATTTCATACATCATGGTATTTTATTAATAATTTTTAGACATCAAATAAATAAAAATATTTAGGACACAAAATGATGGGGTGTTTAACTAATTAATAAATGCTTTAAATAAATAAGATTATAAAGAATAAAATAACATCCAGAAATGTAACACCCCAGGTAAATAAGGAATATGAAATTTTCATATTTATCCATATTTGTGAATAAAATATTAATATTACTTTAAAGGGGACGCTATGATCGATGGCGTACCCAACACGCAACAACGAGTTTCTTGGGAATCTTACGTTGCACTCTAATAATAAAATAATATTATTTTAAATGGTAGTTAACAAGTAGCCGTTGTACTGGTGGGAATGGATAGAAATAACTAAAATATGATTATATATGTTTTTAAATGTTTTTACATTTACCCAATAAAGGATAAAGGCTTAAAATACGGAAAGAATTCAATTTTAGGCGTATATGCCCTAGTTTGCACTAAAGGTTCACTTATCGCCTTTTAATGGAGAACTATCATTAAATATAGTTTTGATCACTCTTATACATTCTTTTGGACCAAATGAAACTCTTATTAAGAATCGGGACATCAAATTTAACTTTGTGTAATTTTTTGGTATTTTTTCGATAAAGTTCATTTTTTAATGAATAGTGTAAAATGTTGTGTTTTAATTCAAAAGATCTTTTAATATAATTTATTTATATGACTAGATAATATTCTTAATTGGTTATAATGTGAAATTAGAAAATATTTTTACCATTAAATCCAATAGTGGTCGTTGGAATTAATTTCACTTTGAAATCAGACTTAAACTAGTGTCAATCTTTTGATACTTATTGTTTTATAAAAACACGCTATTTGCTCTGACAGTAGGAATTAATTATTAAATTAATTAATGTGGTTAATATGTTTTGAATTATGTAAAATGGAATTCATTTTTGAATTCGGAATATCAAATATAGCTTAGGGTGAATTTTTGGTAATTTTCGGAAAAACTTCAATTTTTGATGAATAGTGAAACCACTAAGTGGTACTTATAAAGACTGATTTTCCGTTTAAATGAAATTTTTCCATCATTGTGTTTTGATTTTCAAAAATCTGACATACATGGTTATCATTAAGAAGTAAAATGTGGTTCAATGAGATTAAAATAATTTTTTTGTGAATAGTAACTTATTAAGTTTTTAATCTCGATTAGAGGTAATTAGTGTATTTTAAGGTAAAAATGATATTATAAGAATGTGAAAACACCATGAAACTTGTCCTAAACCTATTGGTTGTATCATGGCCGACCAAGAAAAGCCATGGGTCAACTTGGGGACCCCATGGATCCACTTTGGTTGGGAAATGACATAAATAACATTTTATTTAATGTAAAAGTAAAATTGACACAAACATGATATGTTTTACTAAAACAATTTTTAAGTGGGGTTATACAAGTCATATTTTTTATTATAAATATTCATTGGAAAGCTAAAAAGATTTCCTACATCATAGTATTTTTTTATAATTTTTAGACATTAAATAAATTAAATTATTTATGACATAATAATGATGCAGCGATGACATCATTATTTGACGATTTAAATAAAATGGAAAGATAATGTAAAATATATAAACTACACCTGTCCAAAACGTATTGGATGAGTGGATTTCGAAGCCTTATAACCTTATCCAGGAATTATAGAAATGTGGGACCTTTTGAAACCGAAACACATTTTCAAATAAAGTAATATTTCTTTACATTCCAAAAGTGCCCCTCCTATCCTCTTATAAAAGGCCCCCACCTCTACCTCATTTAACACACTCCTCAAGCCTTTGGCTCGGCCAAACCCTGCCCATTTACTCTCTCCACATCCCTCTACTCATCCTAGATGATTCCCTTTTGGAATAATCCTTTCAAAGGAAGCCTTTAGGCTCAAATCAAAAGGAGTTACACTTTTAAAGGAGATTATAGAACGATCGAGTCAAGTCGGACCCGAGGTAAGGGATCCTACAACTCTCTTTCTTTTTAAGTACAGTCTTTTATGTCAAATATATTAAGCTCATCTTTCTTATGATTGGGATGTTCTTTTATATTACATTTACTGTAATTTTCATGTTTATGTGATGAGAGACCTTATTCTCTCTCATCAATCCATTTTGGAAGTTTTGAGTGGCGCCGTTAGGCTGCCGAACTTTCGTAAGAGATCCTACAACTCTCTTCCTTTTTAAGTACTCTCCTTTATGTCACTTCTTTTAAACTCCTCCTTGCAATGTTGGGGGATTTTATTTTATATTCCACTTTCTGTATATTATATTGTAATGTGATGAGATAACCTTTTTGATCTCATCAACCCATATTCGGAAGTTTTATGTGGCGTCGTTAGGTTGCCGAGTTTTCGTGAGGGATTTTTCATCTCACTTTTATTCCCGTGAGATTTATGCTACATTTTCCACAAATTCCATTGAGTGGTGTATGTACTGCCCATTATTCTACTCTTTGTGTAATATACTTTCGTTTATGAGTATTTACATCAATGATCTATTGTCCTTCTTTCATGGGGTGTATGTTTTGAAAGATACCCAAGTCGGTAAGGGAACCTTTCACCCTCCTCTTTTTTAAAAGACTTTTTTTGTTGGGTCTTTTAATTTGCATATTTTTATGTCGGGATATGTTCTCATATATACTTATTGATGTAAATTTTATGTCCAATTGATGAGATACACTTTTTATCTCTCATCAACTCATTTTGATATGATGCCGTTAGGCTGTCAAGGGAACTTTTTAACCCAATTTCGATTTCATTGGGTTCAACATGTAGTCATTGAATATGTCATCCATTTAATATGTGTGAATGACCTTTTATTGTTTTACACTTAATATCCACTTATATTGTGTGTATTTATATTTTTCACACATATTTTTGAGATTGATTTGTCCTTAATTTAAGGATACCTTCTTTATAAGGGATTTCATCACATTTGACATTTCTATTGAGGGTTCATTGTTGTTATGCACCAATTCACTCTTATATGGTGTATATACTGTCCTTTGGAGTATTATATCATGAATCTATTTATTATCCTGATATTATAAAGTTCTGACTAAATGTTATTCCTCAATTATTGTATTCAAGTGTCTCTAATTTTGGGAAAACACCTTTAACCAAAATATCGTTTTAAATGTTTTAATTATTTGTTATTATTAATATCCATGTTTTCAAAATGGTTTTAAGGATTTATTTATATGGATATTAATGGTTTAAAATTTTAAGCTTCAAGGTGGTATGGGACACTTTGATTCAAAAATCTCTTTATTAAATGTTTTAAATGGATTTGGAAATGGTTTTTTTTGAATGGATTCATTATTTGAATATCCTAAAATGTTATATTGTGATTGGAATGTGGAAATGTTATGATTCCTTTATTCATGTTTATGTGATACGATTATGTTATGGTTCTTGGGAATTGTTATGAAGAATGGGTGGTTCCGTGATAAACTAAGGGCGGGTGAGACCGATATAGCTCTCCAATGCATTGGGTAACGCGAAGGAGTGAAACGTTAAGGTTTCTCCGAAGAGATTTAGGGAATATACTGTGATGGGTATTCCAAACGTAACCAAGAGGGTTAATCCCTACGTAAGAATGTTATGAATGCCTCATGTTACCTTTATGTCTTATGTTTTCTATGATTTATTCATGATTTGATATGCCTATGTTTTATGGGTAAAGTATGATTTCATTCATATGTATATATGAACTCATGTTTTCTTTCCATATTTTTATAACACTTACTGAGATTTTTATGCTCATCCCAAGTTTTTGAAATGCTTTTCACAGGTCAAGGGAAAGGTACATGATGTGACGATAGTGTCAAGGATGTGTCAAGAAAGAATCCGTGTTTTATTTTAAATAGGTTTCCATTGATGGGAAGAATGAATATTGTCTTTTATGTAACCACCTTCTTTAAATGTGGAATGTAATGAATGTTTCATGATCTAATTCTCTGAAACTCTAAACCTGAAAAGATCCTCAATGTGTAATCTTGTAATAACTCAAGTTTAAGTATGGTTTAAGGCTGGGGCCTTATAGTTGGTATCAAAGGTCGGTTTAGATAACTTTAGAGGTTAGGGTATTCTTTAAGCATAATTGACAATTACCATAATGGTTAGGAATTCAGAAAGAGTCCTAGTTTTAGATAAAGTGAATGAGTAAGTGTATCTTAATGTTTACCTTCCTCATTAGTACATGATGGTTTTGTTGATATACTCACACTGACATTTCTATTTTTAGTGAATGGATGGATCTAGCAGGCACCAAAGAGACAATAGGTTTGAAGGAAACTGTGGTGGTACTATGATTAAGATACTAGATAAAATGGAGGATTCAATGAGGAAACTCGTGGTTGTTCTAAACCAAATATCAAGGAGTCATGATCAACCACTTCAACCTTGGTGTGTTCTCTAATGCATCTGGTACGAGATGGCCAATTCGATGTGGAAATTCAGGTAATAATTATTAAGGTAACCATTAGGGTTTATATGATACATAATTTTTAGGTAATTATGGGTTACTCTATGATATGATGGAAAATGAAAGGCATGATATAAACTTGAGGTTAAAATATGTTATGATTATTCTTGAAGATTTTATCCCATTTTGGGGAATGTTTTAAGAATTATATAGTTTTGGAAAAAGGACAACACGTAGACCGTGTGACATCCCGTCGCGTTGGACAAAGCTGCGGGAATCGAACCCACAACCAATGTGCGACTGGTATTTATCACCTACCACTGGACTACGGGAAGTCCCTGGTTAGTTTGACTGATTCATTCTAGTTATATGATTTTATGAATTAAGAGTAAGTTGACTTTGGGTTATTTATGAAAGTGGTTAACCTATCATGGAGGATATGTGATTAGGATAATTACTTTTCAAAACGAGACTTTAGGAGCAACTGATATTGTTTGGAGATAAATGTTACCATTTATCTTGGAAGACTATGCGACTAAATCCTTCAAATATTTGGGTTTAAATCTTATATTGGTTTACTTTGAAAAATTTTATGGACAAATTGATTATAGAATGGTCCTCGTTGAACTTCAGGTTTTGTTGGACAAATTTTGGAGATTAAGAATAGATTTTCTTTTTATAAAGGGTTATCCTTTTCTGGATTATCTGATCTTGTACTAGCCTTTTTGGTTTTGGATTGGGTTAAAGTCTAAAGACATGGGAATTATATAGTTCTATTTTGTGGATTAGGTGATTCTCTAGAAGTTGATTATAGTACTCTTAATGCGAAAAAGTCTCCCTAAATACTCGTCATTTGGAAAAAAATATGAGTTTGACTGTGGAATCTAGTAAAAGTTGAAAGTCAATATGATAAGTGATTATGCTTCCTTATGAATAAATTCCTCAATAAAAAGTAACTTAATACAAAAATGTTGTCTATTAACTTTTCCTTCTAGGGAACCCAACACCGTTTAACCCATCACAAGTTTGTGATTTTCTTATTGTTAACTTTCTCCTAAACATGTTTTATATCACTCTCCATCAGAACATGACCCTATGTTTTCTCCTCCATGTCCATATTTTCATACTTAGAATCCTAGTATGGGTTAACTCGGGTGACCTCTGTGCTTATCTTTCTTTATTTTAAAGTGATTGTTTTACCGACTCTTGTTCCGATGTGGGACGTTCAATGATGTTTCCAAGCGCAATTTTAAAATTGCGAGGACGCAATTCCCAAAAGGGGGGAAGGATGTAACACCCCAGGTAAATAAGGAATATGACATTTTCATATTTATCCATATTTCTGAATAAACTATTAATATGACTTTAAAGGGGACGCTATGCTCGATGGCGTACCCAACAAGCAACAACGAGTTTCTTGGGAATCTTACGTTGCACTCTAATAATAAAATAATATTATTTTAAATGGTAGTTAACAAGTAGCCGTTGTACTGGCGAGAATGGATAGAAATAACTAAAATATGATTATATATGTTTTTAAATGTTTTTACATTTACCCAATAAAGGATAAAGGCTTAAAATACGGAAAGAATTCAATTTTAGGCGTATATGCCCTTGTTTGCACTAAAGGTTCACTTACCGCCTTTTAATGGAGAACTGTCATTAAATATAGTTTTTATCACTCTAATACATTCTTTTGGACCAAATAAAACTCTTATTAAGAATCGGGACATCAAATTTAACTTTGTGTAATTTTTTGGTATTTTTTCGATAAAGTTCATTTTTTTAATGAATATTGTAAAATGTTGTGTTTTAATTCAAAACCTCTTTTAATATAATTTATTTATATGATTAGATAATATTTTGAATTGGTTATAAAGTGAAATTATAAAATATTTTTACCATTAAATCAAATAGTGGTCGTTGGAATTAATTTCACTTTGAAATCAGACTTAAACTAGTGTCAATCTTTTGATACTTATTGTTTTATAAAAACAAGCTATTTGCTCTGACAGCGGGAATTAATTATTAAATTAATTAATGTGGTTAATATGTTTTGAATTATTTAAAATGGACTTCATTTTTGAATTTGGAATATCAAATATAGCTTAGGGTGAAGTTTTGGTAATTTTCTGAAAAACTTCAATTTTTGATGAATAGTGAAACCACTAAGTGGTACTTATAAAGACTGATTTTCCGTTTAAATGAAATTTTTCCATCATTGGGTTTTGATTTTCAAAAATCCGACATACATGGTTGTCATTAAGAAGTAAAATGTGGTTCAATGAGATTAAAATAATTTTTTGGTGAATAGTAACTTATTAAGTTTTTAATCACGATTAGAGGTAATTGGTGTAGTTTAAGGTAAAAATGATATTATAAGAATGTGAAAACACCATGAAACTTGTCCTACACCTATTGGTTGTATCATGGCCGACCAAGAAAATCTATGGGTCAACTTGGGGACCCCATGGATCCACTTTGGTTGGGAAATGACATAAATAACATTTTATTTAATGTAAAAGTAAAATTGACACAAACATGATATGTTTTACTAAAACAATTTTTAAGTGGGGTTATACAAGTCATCTTTTTTATTATAAATATTCATTGGAAAGCTAAAAATATTTCCTACATCATAGTATTTTTTTATAATTTTTAGACATTAAATAAATTAAATTATCTATGACATAATAATGATGCAGCGATGACATCATTATTTGATGATTTAAATAAAAGGGAAATATAATGTAAAATCTATGAACTAAACATGTCCAAAACTTATTGGATGAGTGTATTTCGAAGCCTTATCACCTTATCCACGAATTATATCAATGTGGGACCTTTTGAAACCGAAACACATTTTCAAATAATGTAATATTTCTTTACTTTCCAAAAGTGCCCCTCCTCTCCTCTTATAAAAGGCCCCCACCTCTACCTCATTTAACACACTCCTCAAGCCTTTGGCTCGGCCAATCCGTGCCCATTTACTCTCTCCACATCCCTCTCCTAATCCTAGAGGATTCCATTTGGGAAGAATCCTTTCAAAGGAAGCCTTTAGGCTCAAATAAAAAGGAGTTACACTTTTAAAGGAGATTAAAGAACGATCGAGTCAAGTCGGACCCGAGGTAAGGGATCCTACAACTCTCATTCTTTTTAAGTACACTCTTTTATGTCATATATATTAAGCTCATATTTCTTATGATTGGGATGTTCTTTTATATTACATTTACTATAATTTTCATGTTCATGTGATGAGAGACCCTATTCTCTCTCATCAATCCATTTTGGAAGTTTTGAGTGGCGCCGTTAGGCTGCCGATCTTTCGTAAGAGATCCTATAACTCTCTTTCTTTTTAAGTACTCTCCTTTATGTCACTTCTTTTAAACTCTTCCATGAAATGTTGGGGGATTTTCTTTTATATTCCACTTGCTGTACATTATATTGTAATGTGATGAGATACCCTATTTGATCTCATTAATCCATATTCGGAAGATTTATGTGGCGCCGTTAGGTTGCTGAGTTTTCGTGAGGGATTTTTCATCTCACTTTTATTCCCGTGAGATTTATGCTACATTTGCCACAAATTCCATTGAGTGGTGTATGTACTGCCCATTATTCTACTCTTTGTGTAATATACTTTCGTTTATGAGTATTTACATCAATGATCTATTGTCCCTCTTTCATGCGGAGTATGTTTTGAAAGATAACCAAGTCGGTAAGGGAACCTTTCACCCTCCTCTTTTTTAAAAGACTTTTTTTGTTGGGTCTTTTAATTTTCATATTTTTATGTCGGGATATGTTCTCATATATACTTATTGATGTAAATTTTATGTCCAAGTGATGAGATACACTTTTTATCTCTCATCAACTCATTTTGATGTGATGCCGTTAGGCTGTCAAGGGAACTTTTTAACCCAATTTCGATTTCTTTAAGTTCAACATGTAGTCATTGAATATGTCATCCATTGAATATGTGTGAATGACATTTTATTGTTTTACACTTAATATCCACTTATATTGTGTGTATTTATATTTGTCACACATATTTTTGAGATTGATTTGTCCTTAATTTAAGGATACCTTCTTTATAAGGGATTTCATCACATTTGACATTTCTATTGAGGGTTCATTGTTGTTATGAACCAATTCCCTCTTATATGGTGTATATACTGTCCTTTGGAGTATTATATCATGAATCCATTTATTCTCTTGATATTATAAAGTTCTGACTAAATGTTATTCCTCAATTATTGTATTCAAGTGTCTCTAATTTGGTAAAACCCCTTTAACCAAAATATCGTTTTAAATGTTTTAATTATTTGTTCTTATTAATATCCATGTTTTAAAAATGGTTTTAAGGATTTATTTATATGGATATTAATGGTTTAAAATTATAAGCTTCAAGGTGGTATGGGACACTTTGATTCAAAAATCTGTTTATTAAATGTTTTAAATGGATTTGGAAATGGTTTCTTTTTGAATGGATTCATTATTTCAATATCCTAAAATGTTACATTATGATTGAAATGTGGAAATGTTATGTTTCCTTTATTCATGTTTATGTGATACGATTATGTTATGGTTCTTGGGCATTGTTATGAAGAACGGGTGGTTCCGTGATAAACTAAGGGCGGGTGAGCCCGATATAGCTCTCCAATGCATTGGGTAACGCGAAGGAGTGAAACGTTAAGGTTTCTCCGAAGAGATTTAGGGAATATACTGTGATGGGTATTCCAAACGTAACCAAGGGGGTTACTCCCTACATAAGAATGTTATGAATGCCTCAAGTTACCTTTATGTCTTATGTTTTCTATGATTTATTCATGATTTGATATGCCTATGGTTTATGGGTAAAGTATGATTTCATTCTTATGTATATATGAACTCATGTTTCCTTTCCATATTTTTATAACCCTTACTGAGCTTTTTATGCTCATCCTAAGTTTTTGTAATGCTTTTCACAGGTCAAGGGAAAGGTACATGATGTGACGACAGTGTCAAGGATGTGTCAAGATAGAATCCGTGTTTTATTTTAAATAGGTTTCCATTGATGTGAAGAATGAATATTGTCTTTTATGTAACCACCTTGTTTAAATGTGGAATGTAATGCAAGTTTCATGATATAATTCTCTAAAACTCTAAACCTGAAAAGATCCTCAATGTGTAATCTTGTAATAACTCAAGTTTAAGTAAGGTTTAAGGCTGGGGCCTTATAAGAAACATATAGAATTATTATTTTATGATTTTATTTCTATGATGAGTAATATTATGTTCTACATTAATTAGTTTTGGACCTTCATAAAACAAAAATCCTTATATAATAATATAATATTTTCATACTTTCCTAAGGATATCATCTACCCCTTATAAAAATCCCTAATTTCTAACTGATTCCTAACACCTCTAATGCCCCTTGTCACATAAAAAACAAACCCAAATAAGATCTCAAGATCTCACTACTCCTCCAAGAATCCGTAACATAAGCATAACTTGTAACATCCCAGGTAAAATAATAATAATACATTTTCATATTTATTAATATTTGTGAATTAAATATCAATATTACATTAAAGGGGTTTCTAGGTTCGATAACGTACCCGATAAGCAATAACGAGTTTCTTTTAAATCTTACGTTGCACTCTAGTAATATTATAATATTATTTTAAATGGTAGTTAAAATGTAGCCTTTGTATTGGTGGGAATGAATAGAAGTAACTAAAATATGATTATATATGTTTGTTAAATGTTTTTACATTTTATAGAATAAAAGATAATGGCTTAAAATAAGAAAGGATTTCAATGTTTGGCATAGATACTATAATATTAACTAAAAGGTCGATTTATCGCCTTTTGATGGCCATCCCTGCTTACAAATAGTTTTGGTCACTCTTATACATTCAATTGGACCAAATAAAATCCTTCTTTAGAATTGGTACATCAAAATTTACATTGTGTATGTTTTGTTATTTTTCCGATAAAGTCCATTTTTAATGAATAAGTGAAAAAATTTGTATTTTAATTCAAAATATCCTTCTAATATAATTTATTTATATGATTTTATTAACTTTTTAGTTGATTTTAATGTGAAATTATAAATATATTTTTACCATTTAATCCATTGGTGTCATTGGAATTAATTTCACTTTGAAATTGGACATAAACTAGTGTCAATCTTTTGATATATATTGTGTCTTGAAAAACAATACTAGTTTTGACAATGGGAATTATTTTTAAATTAATTACTGCAATTTATGTGTTTGGAATTTGGTGAAATGGATTCCATATTTTGAATCATAAGGTCCAAATTATATAATTAAGGACCTTTTGTTTTTGGACATTATGAATAGTAATGATGGTAATTATCTTTAATTATAGTGATTAATTAGTAATCAGGTAGTTATGGGGAAAAACAATATCTTAATTATATAAAATGACCCCAAAATATGTCCTAATTCTACTGGTTGGGTCATGCCCGACCGTGGGATGCCTTTTTCCAACTTAGGGACGCCATGGAATCACTTATGTGTGAAAATGACATTTTATCATTTTTTTTATGGAAAGGATAATATAACAAAAGTATGTAATACATAAGTAAAATTTTTAATTTTGTCTAAATAAATGATCACTTAGAATATAAATATTAATTAGAAAGATAAAAATAATACCATCATGGTATATTTTATAATTTTTTGACATTAAATAAATAAATGTATTTATGACACCATGATGATGTAGTGATTACCTCATTAATGAACGATTTAATAGAATCTAAATGTTAATGTAAAATATAAGACAAAAACATGTCAAAAACCTATTTGATGGTTGTATTTCGAGCCCTTATCACCTTATCCTGGAAATATATCATTGTGGGACCTTTAAAATCCGAAATGAATTTTATAATAATGTTACATTTCCAGACATTCCAAAAGTACCCCTCCTCCTTCTTATAGAAGGCCCCCACCTCTACCCCCATTCCCACACCTCTCAAGCAATTAGCTTGGCCAAAAACTGGTCATTTTACCTATCCACATAGCTCTCTTGATCTGATATGCCTTAACTTAGGTAGAAAGATCTTCAAGAATCCCTTTTGGTTCAAACCAAGGGGAGTTACCTGATTTAAAGTTAATTTCTTCTCTTATGTTCATTGTTTTATTTTTCTTCCCAAACCCCCTAAACACTTTTATTCCACTATTTTGTAACAACACAAGTATATTAAATATACTAGGATGTTGTTATGATAAGGATTTGATTAAAACTCACACACACCTCCATCTAATGGTTAAAAACATACTGTTTCTGTGAGTGGTGATTTACTGCCTCAGGAAACGATGATTGTTCAATAATTTTTTAACACCTTTAATGGTGGAAATTAAGATGTAACTATATTTATATATGATATATATTATGTTTAGGTTTTTCTTATGATTCTGTATTTTTCATTTATGGAATACTTTTATGGTTTCCATTATGGGTAAACACGATAATTTATTTTTAAGAAGTGTGGAATATCATCCCCTAAATGTGATTTGAATCGTTAATGCCATATGTGAGACGTATAAAGGATGATGTAAATGATATTATATATTATATTATACTGGAATTATAATATACCCTTATATCATTATGATTTCATTCCATTAAAAATGAAATAGAAATGAAAGTAGTGTTCATGGGTACGTACGGCCTACCGTCTCCATGAATGGTGCATTTCATTTCTTACCTCTTAATGCTATTTAATTTTAAAAATTCATGTATATACTAGACATATAAAATATATATGATATATATATCAGGAATATAATTATGGATATAATGGATATTTAACCACATGAACAACTAGTAATTATAAGATATTTATTTTTGACTCAAGCACCAATGATCGACAAAACGACCGTTATTAACATAAATAATTACATAATGTTCATAACACGGTAATAAGTGATATAAAAGTAATAATTAACTTGAAAAAGGTTCTTAAGAAAGTATAAATTAACTCTAGTTTATTATTCAGGAGATTAAAGAACAATCGAGTCAATTCGGACACGAGGTAAGTGACTTCGTTTCAATCTGCTTTCATTGAGGCATATTTTGTTTTATACACAACTTTCTTTTATACGGTGTATGAACCCTTTTGAATAATTATTTTATTAAAAATAAATCTTTTTATATGAATCATTTTACTAAATGATAAAATGGAATTTTTTTTCTTACGCATGCCGCGACAACGACTTCTCTGTCACCGTGACCATTATTTGAGTTTCAGTTTCCTCTACAAGCCATAACTTTTTTTAAATGAAAAAAATATCATGTTTTACTTTTCATTTATTGTGGCATTGAAAAAGGTTTTGATAATTTTTTGATTCTATAAATGTGTTTTTGATATCTTTTGATTGAAATGTGGAAATTTTAGGTTTTCATTATGCATGTTTTATGTTATACGATTATGTTATGGTTAATGGGAAATGATTATGAAGATGGGTGGTTCCATGATAAACTAAAGGCGGGTGAGCCCGATATAGCTCTCCAATGCATTGGGTAGCATGAATGAGTTAAACTATAAGGTTTCTTGGAAGTGATTTAGGGAATATACTGTAATGGATATTCCAAACGTAACCATGAGGGTTACTCCCTACGTAAGAATGTTATGAATGCATCAAGTTACCTTTATGTCTTATGATTTCTATGAGTTATTCATAAAACCATATGATTTCGTGAGGTATGTTAATGTGATTATATTCTATGAAAAAATTATGATTTCATTGACTCTTATGTATACATGGACTAATTTTTTCATTCTGTATTTTTATTTCAATTACTGAGCTTTTTATGATCATCCCAAGTTTTTGAAATCTTTTTCATAGGTCAGGGGAATGGTACATGATTGGATGATTGTGTCAGGATGTAGAGACCCGAAGTTTGACGTACATTGACATGACATTACATTGGTGGAATACTTAGTACATAACAAAAACACACACACAAGGATCTTAATAGTTTAGTGTCTTTGAATACTCGAAATATAATCTTCTAATCCTGGTGAAATATCTTCAACATCTCCCATAAAGATCGTCCTTTTTTATATACCTAAAACCTTTCTTTATATCCTGGGGAAAAGAAAACAGAAATGGGTGAGCTCAAATGCTCAGTAAGGGTAAACAAAAGAAATATCATTCACATCATATACATAAGCACATAACTCTTGAAAGTCTTAACCTGTGAGAGAGATCATAATTTCATAACCTGGGATAACTCATGGCAGTGAAATGTAATCACAATAATCATAACATAAAACATTAAACTTTGTGTCATACACACATAATCATGGAGAATCATTTCTTATTAGTCAAGACTCATTTCCAAGACTATCTTAGTGGACAAAGTCCCTTTCTGAACCGAGTCACCCTCGTTTCAGTCCTGTTTCACTGAACCGGTATAACCTACCATTCCAGCCATGTCTATCTCGTGAGATATAAAATCTTTACCCAATGCATTGGAGGGAGATATAGTTCCCACCCATCTCATAATAATACCATTCTTATGTGTGCCACAAAATCATAAATCATACATCATTTCATAACCCATGTAATAAAAATGGCATTCTTAAACAACATGACATCATAAAACAATTCATATAAGATAAAGGGATTCATAAAAATAATAACATAATCAAATCAATGTAATAACAGGGATAGAAATAGAACCCTTTATTATCTTAGATGGAAAATAATTCTGATAAAACATTTGAACTCCATTCTTGAGTAAAATATCCTTTCAACTTCAAAAACATTTTCCTTTCTTAACATGTCATACAATTTTAAACTAAAAGAAGTTGATTAAAAATAAACATGAAAACTTGTAAAGGAATTTTCTTGGAAATATTGTTTTAAAAATCCATTCCTGCTGTATGAGTTAAAAAACATTCTTCCCGTACTTTTGTCGGAAAAGTGAAAACTTACCACGTATGAAAAACAACAAAAGATTCCTTTCATATCTTTTAATAAAAACTCACCAAAGGGTAAAATTGGATTTAAACTATTGTAGGTGAATGGAAATAATATTACATATTGAGGAAACATGGATGTGGATGATAAAATACACCCCAGTAAATGCTAAAGTATAAACAATCTCGGATAAAAATGAGATTGTGATATTTTCCATTACCTTAGGTCTGATTTGCTTCGTAAGTGTCCGAACCTCCTGTATAATTATTAAAATAATGTCATTAACTTATTTAAGAATCATATTCATTGTTATTATATCATATATGGTTCACTTATGACATTATATTACCATTTATTTTTTAAATTCCATGTTAAAGAAGCGTTTTGGGTAAAATCGTTTCATTTATCATAGGTGTTTGGACTTGTTGTTCATGACATTATTATTACATATATAATGATTTAATTACTTCCAGAATATAAAACATGTTTTATATATCATATATATTCAGTATATATATATATATAATAGATAGATAAATGAAATGAAACACACCGTTCATGGAGACGGCAGTCCGTACGTACGCATGAATGCTGTTTTCCATTCCTTATTGTATTGAATGGAAGTAAGTATATGGAATACATATATACATAAATCCAGTTGCTTTATAATGTCATATATTTCATTATTATTTCTTATATATACTTTATAATCATTCTTAAATGGTTAACATGGAGAATGAATCTCATTGCGTCGTGGAGACGGTAGTCCATATGTACGCACGAGCGATGATATTGTTCTCATGATCGTGGGACTGTATTGGAGTGTATGAATACTATTTCAGAATAAATATAAATTTAAAATAATAATATATAGTTATTATTTACACCATTATACCCATCCAAGTAAGGTGGTGGTGGAAAATAGATTTCACCACAGCGTGGAGACGGTATTCCGTACGTACGCACGCGCGGTGATTTTGTTTTCCATAGGATGGATAGATGGTGATATAGGATTGTTTCATAAATATAATAACATATCAGTATACGAGTGATACTGATGTTATTACTTTATAATTAAACAACCTAAGAAGAAGAAGTGGAAGAAGAAATAAAGGTGAAAGAATCGGTAAAGGAAATTACCTCTTCTTTGAAGTGTCTCTTTGAGACCTCCGCTTAGGGCACTAAAATTGGTATTTGAGGAAGAAAAGAACCTCTAGGATGTTTCTAGGGAAGTTGAGAAGAGAATTTTGCAGGGGTTGGCCGAGCTTGAAGGCTCAAAGTTGTGTGAGGAAGAGAGGGAGGAGGTTCCCTTTTATAAGGGAGGAGAGGGGCACCTTAGGAAAATCTCAAAATATTATTTTATATTAAGGTCAAATTCTGATTATAATGGTTCCAAATGGTCTTATTTCGAAGCTGAAGTGGGGATGGGTCGAAATCCTTTCATACAATAGGATTTAGACAAGTTTAGGTTATTATTTTAACCTTATCAATTAGATTTAACTCTAAGTTAAATAATTTAACTTTTACCATGTCTTTTTGTTTTCTAACACAATATGGTTAATAAACTTACTATATCAATCCAAACGAACCCCAAGTTGTTTATTATTAATATATATAATCTTATCCAGGTAATTTGGCCGAAACTTAGATTTTTAGGAATAAAATAACAATTAATAATATAATATTTGTTTTACAAACTAATTTATGTCAATTTTGACACTATTTGGTACATGATTTTTATGAAATTCATAACAGAATGATAAGTTCAAACCAAGTTACTTAAATCAACAATAACAAGTCATAATAACCTATAAAATTAGTGTAAGTCATAAAAAGTCTCAAATTACATTTATTTGGGCATTTATAAAATCAATTATGTCAATATTTCATTAATAAGACAATTACTACATCCTCTTTGTGTCATAATAAATGATAATTATTTAATCCCTAAAAATTATAAATAAATTCCTATTATGTAGATAATTGTATTATATTTCGGGATATTATTAATGTTTGAAGTTTCATGAAGTTTATCAGTAGAATAAAATTATTATACTTATAATATTTAAGAAAGTGACATGTTGTCACATTCTTTGGTTTTAATAATAATTAAATGATTTTTATTGAAAAAAATTCATTAAATGAATCTAATCCAACCCTTAGGTGATATGAGTCGACTTTTAGTCATCCAATAGGATTTTGACATTTTTTAGGGTAATTTTAAAATATTATATTTACCCTTAATTACCCGATTTATCTATAACTATGGTAAATAAAAATTAACGTAGTTACTATTCATAATTCCCAAAAATAAAAAGTAGCTTATTAACATAATTTAGATCCACTGATTCCAAATATGGAATCCATTTTTAAAAATTCAATACAAAAAAGCTTTAGAAATTAAACTAAAATTAATCCCGTTGTCGAAAGAAAACGGTTTTTTTCTTTAAAACATTGCAAAAGATTGAATTGATTTAACCTATAAATTCAAGGTAAAATCAATGCTAATGACATACATTATATTAAATGGTAAAAATATATTCTATTTATACTTTAAACCCATTCAATATTATAATTTGAGCACATAATATATTACGATGAAAAAAGTTTTTTTTAATTAAAATATAGCGTGTTTTAACTATTAATTAAAATATGAAAGTTATCGGAAAAATATCAAAACATTATCTAATGTAAATTTTTTATATCCTGATTCAAAAGAAGAATTTTATTTTTTCAAATTGTACTTATAAACATGTAAAAAACTAGATTTAAAGTTGGTGCGCCATCAAAAGGCGGTAAAACCGCATTTTTTGAAAAATATTTATTTTACCCGAAAAATTTATTTTGTTCTTATAGCATGTTCTAGAAAATGTGTAAGATGAATAATAATGTTATAAAATTAAAATTTTAGTTAATACTATTCATAACGGATAGTTCATAACAATATTATAATAATATATCGTTGTCTAGTAAAACCCAGTATTGCGTACAACACACGCTATCGAGGAAGGTCGTGATTTCCTGTAATGCAAGCCAAGTCGGGGTTGCATGCTGTACAAGAATCCTTCGTTGTTTCATATAACAGAATCCAACTGTATTTCATTTATACATTGAATATATATATATATATATATAAACTCAATGTTTCGTAGAATAAATATTATCAATATTGTGTGTAACACGATCCAAGAATAGTGTTGTGTATACTGCAAGCTAATACGGTGTTGCGTATAGCACAAGGTAATCTTGGTGTAGCACAAGACATTAATGAAATTAAAAGAATATTTTTCATAAAATCTCGGGGTGTTACATTCTACCCCCCTTAAAATGGATTTCTCCCTCGAAATTCGTCGGGGTTATAAATGGTTTACTATTCAAAAGTTTCTTTGATAGAAACCCACATCGTAAAAAGGAATACCAAAACTAATCTTTAAAAACAAATTATGAAACCTAACGGTTACCCAAAAAAACTAATCACTAGGTTTCCACATAGGTGGAAATATGGATATGGAAGAGAAATCCAACCATCATGTTCTGATGGAGAGTGGTATAGGACATGGATATGGAAAATCCAGCAATCACAAATCCATAAATTTGTGACGATCTAAGGTGCCATCTGATTAATCAGATATAAGAGCACTAGGAAAACATTTTTGGTTTTTAAGATCATTTCCCTAAAGTTTATGAAATTGTAATTAGAAGAAATACTTTCGTGATTTTGGTATAGTCTCACCGTTTGTCTTTCATTGGAAAATTTCCACCTCATCTCTTAAAGAAATGAAGTTGAATTTGTCATTCGTGATGTGTTATCAGATCATGTGATAGAATGATGGGTCATTCCATCTGTCTCAAACAAAAGGTTAGAAAAGTTATAAAAAAATACATAAGTCCATGTATAGTGAGATTAATCCTATATAGTTCCTAAAATGAACTTATAATTCATATATCATACCTCTTAATAAAATAAAACTAGTTTCCACTAACCAGGTTCTTCCTGTAGGCCAGCGGTAGGCAATAAATGCCAGTCGCACTTCGGTTGGGGGTTCGATTCCTACGACCTTGTCTGACGCGTTGGGCTGTCGCCCATCCTGCAGGTTGTCCTTTTTCTAAAATGACATTACTATAAAATCACATCAGTAATATCGAAAAAAGTTCAATCCTTAAACAATACTTAAAATATGTCCAACATAATCCATTCCAATATTTAGGCTTATCTAAAATACATCGGTCCAAGCTCATAGTATAAAGAAAACGATTACTTGAAATGTCATCAACCAAGCATGTGAATACCATCATTTATCCCCTATATATATATATTGTTGGTCACATTCCAATCATGTGAATACCTTAATCATGTATTCTCTTGAAAAAATGAATACCCATTAAACCATAGTGAAATCATGAATGCAGTTAAAACATAACAATTTCCACATACCAAAATCCTCAAAATTCTCTATACTCAAACCATAATATCACTTAGTCCTTATATCAATCATGAGCTCATGAATACTGTTAAACAATTTTTTTTCTCGTTTTCCCTTCATTATGTGCATATCATCTTATTTCAAAAAATATCTCAATAACTTTGAATACCACATTAGACCAATACTTAAATATTCCAATACTTTATGATACGACATTATTTTGGAATCCCATTACATAAACACTTAATCATTCCACCACATCGTTGTCATATTCAACATCACCAATAGTGATCGCATGTCACTTCCCTTTGTCCTTTGCCTTAAGCGGTTGCTCATGTCGATCATCACTAACCCTTGGATTAGGGCATTTATTAGCATAATGCCCCATTTCCTTGCACTTGAAGCATTTAAGTGTTGGTGGTGTGTTCTCTGCAGTGTTTGCTTTATTCACATCATTAGAAACCCTTTTTCTATTACTTTGACACTCAGCTGCTTGATGACCTTATTTTCCACACTTAATACATTTTCTAGTCCCTTTAAGACAATCTCCACCATCCTTCTTTCCACACTTTGTGCATAAGGAAATATTCATCTTCTTTTCACCATTATTTTGAGATTTCTCCTTGAACTCCATCTTTCGTTTATTTTCAAAACCGTGAGATGGATATGTAACACCAACTTCCATTTCTACCTTCATAGCACAACACACAATTTCGTCATAGCTACTGAAGTCTCTTATAGTTAATGCCCTTCGAAGACTTGGTTTTAAGCAACTAAAAAATCGATCAACTTTACTTTCAGGTTGGATGATAATGACAGATGCATACCTTGCAAGCCTTGTAAAATTCGCTTCGTTTATCCCAACAGATTCATCATCATTCTGCTTCAGCTCAAGAAACTCCTTTTCCATCTTTGTTCGAAGAATACGAGGGAAGTACTTACTGAAAAACAAGTTCTTGAACTCGTCCCATTCCATGGACTCAATTTCATCTCTTGGCCTCGTATTCTTGATAATATTTTACAATTTATCAGCTCCACCTTCGAAATGATATACTGATAAGATGACTTTATCATGCTCAGAACATTGAAGAACTGAAAATATCTATTCAGTGGTACTGATCCATTGTTCAGCAACAAGTGGATCAGAAGACCCACTGAAAGAAGGTGGACGTTGCCTCGTGAAGGACTCAATAGAATATTGTTCCCTTCTCTGCTCATTTGGAAGTCCAGAATGATTCATAGATTGTGTGAGTATAGCAATAAGATTTTTCACTCCATATCCCATAACTTTTGTTTGTTCAGGAGGGCAATCATTGCATTGTCCATTGCATTGATCAACACGGTTCCTTCGGGTTCCAGCCATTGTCTAAAACCCAAAAAGAATAGTGTGAGAGGAAAAAATCATGCTAGGGAAAACAACATAATAAAGGGGGATTACCTTCTATATCTAACATCATAGGTTTAATTCTATGACCGTTAGCATAATTCTAGTACTATAACCTATACATATACTTAACCTTAGGGACATCCCTAGACATACCTTAGAAATATCTCTTGGGATCTCACTAACGTTTTCGAATCCTAGTTTCCAATGGTTGACTAAACCTTTCCTCTGATACCAACTGTTGAGACCCGAAGCTTGATGTACATTGACATTACATTACATTTGCGGAATACTTAGTACATAACAAAAACACACACAAAAGGATCGTAATAGTTTATTTTCTTTGGAAACTCGGAATATAATCTTCTAATCCTGGTGAAATATCTTCAACATCTCCCATAAAGAACTTCCTTTTTTTTATACCTAAAACCTTTATTTATATCCTGGGGAAAAGAAAACATAAAAGGGTGAGCTCAAATGCTCAATAAGGGTAAACAAAAGAAATATCAATGACATCATATACATAAGCACATAACTTTTGAAAGTCTTAACCTGTAAGAGAGATCATAATTTCATAACCTGGGATAACTCATGGAAGTGAAATGTAATAACAATAATCATATCTTAAAACATTAAACTTTGTGGCATACACACATAATCATAGAGAATCATTTCTTATTAGTCAAGACTCATTTCCAAGACTATCTTAGTGGACAAAGTCCCTTTCTGAACCGAGTCACCCTCGTTTCAGTCCTGTTTCACTGAACCGGTATAACCTACCATTCCAGCCATGTCTATCTCATGAGATATAAAATCTTTACCCAATGCATTGGAGGGAGATATAGGTCCCACCCATCTCATAATGATATCATTCTTATGTGTACCACAAAATCATAAATCATACATCATTTCATAACCCATGTAATAAAAATGGGATTCTTAAACAACATGACCTCATAAAACAATTCGTATAAGATAAAGGGATTCATAAAAATAATAAGATAATCAAATCGATGTAATAATAAGGATAGAAACAGAACCCTTTATTATCTTAGATGGAAAATAATTCTGATAAAACACTTGAACTCCATTCTTGAGGAAAATATCCTTTCAACTTCAAAAACATTTTCCTTTATTAACATGTCATACAATTTTAAACTAAAAGATGTTGATTAAAAATAAACATGAAAACTTGTAAAGGAACCTTCTTGGAAATATTTTTTTAAAAATCCATTCATGCCGTATGAGTTAAAAAAACATTCTTCCCGTACTTTTGTTGGAAAAGTCAAAACATACCTCGTATGAAAAACAACAAAAGATTCCCTTCATATCTTTTAATAAAAACTCACCGAAGGGTAAAATTGGATTTAAAAATTTGTACGTGAATGGAAATAATATTAAATATTGAGGAAACATGGATGTAGATGATAAAATACACCCCAGTAAATGCTAAAGTATAAACAATCTCGGATAAAAATGAGATTGTGATATTTTCCCTTACCTTAGGTCTGATTTGCTTCGTAAGTGTCCGAACCTCCTGTATAATGATTTAAATAATGTCATTAACTTATTTAAGAATCATATTCATTGTTATGATATCATATATGGTTCACTTACGACTTTATATTACCCGTTCTTTTGTAAATTCCATGTTAAAGAAGCGTTTTGGGTAAAATCGTTTCATTTATCGTAGGTGTTTGGACTTGTTGTTCTTGACATTATTATTACTTATATCATGATTTACTTACTTCCAGAATATAAGACATGTTTTATATATCATATATATTCAGTATATATATATAATAGATAGATAAATGAAATGAAACACACCGTTCATGGAGACGGTAGTCCGTACGTATGCATGAACGTTGTTTTCCATTTCTTATTGTCTTGAATAGAAGTAATTAGATGACATGCATATATAAATAAATCTAGTAGCTTTATAATGTCATATATTTCATTATTATTTCTTATATATAATTTATAATCATTTTTAAATGGTTAACATGGAGAATGAATCTCATCGCATCGTGGAGACGGTAGTCCGTACGTACGCACGAGCGATGATATGATTCTCAAGATCGTGGGACTGTATTGGAGTGTATGTATACTATTTCAGAATCAATATAACTTTAAAATAATAATATATAGTCATTATTTAAAACATTATACCCATCCAAGTAATGTGGTGGTGGAAAATAGATTTCACCACAGCGTGGAGACGGTATTCCGTACGTACGCACGCGCGGTGATTTCGTTTTCCGTAGGATGGATAGATGGTGAAATAGGATTGTTTCATACTTATAATAACATATCAGTATATGAGTGATACTGATGTTATTACTTCATAATGAATCAACCTAATAAGAAGAAGTGGAAGAATAAATAAAGGTGAAAGAATCGGTAACGGAAATTACCTCTTCTTTGAAGTGTCTCTTTGAGACCTCCTCTTAGGGCACTAAAATCAGTCTTTGAGGAAGACCAGAACCCCTAAGATGTTTCTAGGGAAGTGGATAAGAGAATTTTTCAGGGTTTGGCAGAGCTTGAATGCTCAAATTTGTGTGAGGAAGAGAGGGAGGAGGTTCCCTTTTATAAGGGAGGAGAGGGGCACCTTAGGAAAATCTCAAAATATTATTTTATATTAAGGTAAAATTCGGTTTATAATGGTTCCAAATGGTCTTATTTCGAAGCTAAAGTTGGGATGGGTCGCAATCCTCTCATCCAATAGGATTGATACTAGTTTATGTTATTATTGTAACCTTATCAATAAGATTTAACTCTAAGTTAAATAATTTAACTTTTACCGTGTCTTTTTGTTTTCTTACACTATATGGTTTATAAACGTACTATATCAAGCCAAACGAACCCCAAGTTGTTTATTATTAATATATATAGTCTTATCTAATTCATTTTTCCGAACCTTAGATTTTTAGGAATAAAATAACAATTAATAATATAATATTTGTTTTAAAAACTAATTTATGTCAATTTTGACACTATTTGGTACATGATTTTTATGAAATTCATAAAAGAATGATACGTTCGAACCATGTTACTTAAATCAACAATAACATGTCATATTAAACTATAAAATTAGTTTAAGTCATAAAAAGTCTCAAATTACATTTATTTGGGCATTTATAACATCAATTATGTCAATATTTCATTAATAAGACAATTACTACATCATCTTTGTGTCATAATAAATGATAATTTTTTAATCCCTAAAAATTCTAAATAAATTCCTATGATGTAGATAATTGTATTATATTTCTGGATACTATTTACTTTCGATGTTTCATGAAGTTTATCACTAGATTAAGATTATTATACTTATAAGATTTAAGAAAGTGACATGTTGTCACATTCTTTGGTTTTAAAAATAATTAATTGATTTTTATTGACAAAATTTAATTAAATGAATCTAATCCGACCCTTAGGTGATATGGGTCTACTTTTAGTCATCCAATAGGATTTTGAAATTTTTTAGGGTAATTTTAATATATTATATTTACCCTTAGTTACCCGATTTATCTTTAACTATGGTAAATAAAATTTACCGTAGTTACAATTCATAATTTCCAAAAATAAAAAGTAGCTTATTAACATAATTTAGATCCACTGATTCCAAATATGGAATCCATTTTTCCAAATTCAATACAAAAAAGTTTCAGAAATTAAATTAAAATTAATCCCATTGTCGAAAGAAAACGGGTTTTTTCTTTAAAAATTGCAAAAGATTGAATTGATTTAACCTACGAATTCAAGGTAAAATCAATGCTAATGACATAAATTATATTAAATGGTAAAAATATATTCTATTTATACTTTAAAACCATTCAATATTATAATTTAACCACATAAGATATTACGATGAAAAAAGTTGTTTTTAATTAAAATATAGCGTGTTTTTACTATTCATTAAAATATGAAAGTTATCGGAAAAATATCAAAACATTATCTAATGTAAATTTTTATATCCTAATTCAAAAGAAGAATTTTATTTTTTCAAATTGAACTTATAAACATTTCAAAAACTATATTTAATGTGGGTGCGCCATCAAAAGGCGGTAAAACTGCATTTTTGTAAAAATACTTATTTTACCCGAAAAAATTATTTTGTTCTTATACCATGTTCTAGAAAATGTGTAAGATGAATAATAATGTTATAAAATTTAAAATTTAGTTAATACTATTCATAATGGCTAGTTCATAATAATATTATAATAATATATCGTTGTTTAGTAAAACCCAGTATTGCGTACAACACACGCTATCGAGGAAGGTCGTGATTTCCTATAATGGAAGCCAAGTCAGGGTTGCATGCTATGCAAGAATCCTTCGTTGTTTTATATAACAAAATCCAACCATATTTCATTTATACATTGAATATATATATATCTATATAAACTCAATGTTGCGTAGAATAACTATTATCAAAATTGTGTGTAACACGATCCAAGAATAGTGTTGTGTATACTGCAAGGTAATACGGTGTTGTGTATAGCGCAAGGTAATCTTGGTGGAGAACAAGACATTAATGAAATTAAAAGAATATTTTTCATAAAATCTCGGGGTGTTACATTCTTCCCATCGTAAAATGAATTTCCCCCTCGAAATTCGTCGGGGTTATAAATGGTTTACTATTCAAAAGATTCTTTGATATAAACCCACATCGTAAAAAGGAATACCAAAACAAATCTTTAAAAACAAAAGTATGAAACTTAATGGTTACCCAAATAAACTAATCACTAGGTTTCCACATAGGTGAAAATATGGATATGGAAGAGAAATCTAACCATCATGTTCTGATGGAGAGTGGTAGAGAACATGGCTATGGAAAACCCATCAATCACAAATCCATAAATTTGTGATGATCTAATGTACCATCTGATTCATCAGATATAAGATCACTAATACAACATTTTTGGTTTTTAAGATCATTTCCCTAAAGTTGATGAAATTGGAATTAGAAGAAATACATTCGTGATTTTGGTATAGTCTCACTGTTTTTCGTTCTTTGGACAATTTCCACTTTATCTCTTAAGGAAATTAAGTTGAATTTGTCATTCGTGATGTGTTAGCAGATCATGTGATAGAATGATGGGTCATTTCATTTGTCTCAAACAAAAGGTTAGAAAAGTTATCAAAAAATACATAAGTCCATCTATAGTGAGATTAATCCTATATACTTGCTAAAATGAACTTATAATTCATATATCATACCGCTTAATAAAATAAAACTAGTTTCCACTAACCAGGGGCTTCCTGTTGGCCAGCGGTAGGCGATAAAGGCCAGTCGCACTTCGGTTGTGGGTTCGATTCCTACGACCTTCTCCGATGCGTTGGGCTATCGCCCGTCCTGCAAGTTGTCCTTTTTCTAAAACTACATTACTATAAAATCAAATCAGTAATATTGAAAAAAGTTCTATCCTTAAACAATACTTAGCATATGTCCAACATAATCCATTCCAATATTTAGGCTTATCTAAAATACTTCGGTCCAAGCTCATAGTATAAAGAAAACGATTACTTATAATGTCATCAACCAAGCATGCGAATACCATCATTTATCCCCTATATATATATATTGTTGGTCACATTCCAATCATGTGAATACCTTAATCATGTATTCTCTTGAAAAAATTAATACCCATTAAACCATAGTGAAAACATGAATGCAGTTAAAAGTTAACACTTTCCACATACCAAAATTCTCAAAATTCTATATACTCAAACCATGATATCACTTAGTCCTTATATCAATCATGAGCTCATGAATACTGTTAAACATTTTGTTTTCTCTTTTTCCCTTCATTATGCACATATCATCTTATTTCCAAAAATGTCTCAATCACTTTGAATACCACATTAGACCAATACATAAATATTCCAATACTTTATGATACAACATTATTTTGGAATCCCATTACATAAATACTTAATCATTCCACCACATCGTTGTCATATTCAACATCGCCAATAGTGATCGCATGTGACTTCCCTTTTTCCTTTGCCTTAAGCAGCTGCTCATGTCGATCATCACTAACTGTTGGATTAGGGAATTTATTAGCATAATGCCCCATTTCCTTGCACTTGAAGCATTGAAGTGTTGGTGGTGCATTCTCTACAGTGTTTTCTTTATTCACATCATTAGAAACCCTTTTTCCAATACTTCGACACTCAGCTGCTCGATGACCTTCTTTTCCACACTTAAAACATTTTCTAGTCCCTTTAAGACAATCTCCACCATGCTTTTTTCCACACTTTGTGAATAAGGAAACATTCATCTTCTTTTCACCATTATTTTGAGATTTCTCCTTGAACACTATCTTTCGTTTCTTTTCAAAACCATGAGATGGATATGTAACACCAACTTCCATTTCTACCTTCATAGCTTAACTCACAATTTCTTCATAGCTACTGAAGTCTCTTATAGCTAATGCCGTTCGAAGACTTGGTTTTAAGCCACTGAAAAATCGATCAACTTTACTTTCGGGATGGATGATAATGCCAGATGCATACCTTGCAAGCCTTGTAAATTTCGCTTCGTATATAACAATAGATTCATCATCCTTCTGCTTCAGCTCAAGAAACTCCTTTTCCATCTTTGTTCGAAGAATACGAGGGAAGTACTTACTGAAAAACAAGTTCTTGAACTCGTCCCATTCCATGGACTCAATTTCATCTCTTGGCCTCATATTCTTGATAAGATTCCACCATTGATCAGCCTCACCTTCCAAAAGATATACTGCTAAGATGACTTTATCATGCTCATAACATTTAAGAACTGAAAATATCTTTTCAGTGGTACTGATCCATTGTTCAGCAACAAGTGGATCAGAAGACCCACTGAAAGAAGGTGGACGTTTCCTTATGAAGGACTCAATAGAATATTGTTCCCTTATCTGCTCATTTGGATGTCCAGAATGATTCATAGCTTTTGTAAGTATAGCAATAATATTTTCACTCCATCTCCCATAACATTTGTTTATTCAGGAGGGCAATCGTTGCATTGTCCATTGCATTGATCAACACGGTTCCTTCGGGTTCCAGCCATCGCCGAAAACCCAAAAAGAATAGTGGGAGAGGCAAAAATCATGCTAGGGAAAACAACATAATAAAGGGGGAGTACCTTCAATATCTAACATCTTAGGTTTAATTCTATGATCGTTAGCGTAATTCCAGTACTATAACCTATACGTATACTTAACCTTAGGGACATCCCTAGACATACCTTAGAAATATCTCTAGGGATCTCACTAACATTTTCGCATCCTAGTTTCCAATGGTTGACTAAACCTTTCCTCTGATACCAACTGTAGAGACCTGAAGCATGACGTACATTGACATTACATTACATTTGCTGAATACATAGTACATAACAAAAACACACACACAAGGATCGTAATAGTTTAATGTCTTTGGAAACATGGAATATAACTTCTAATCCTGGCGAAATATCTTCAACATCTCCCATAAAGATCTTCCTTTTTTTATACCTAAATCCTTTCTTTATATCCTGGGGAAAAGAAAAAATAAAACGGTGAGCTCAAATGCTCAGTAAGGGTAAACAAAAGAAATATCAATCACATAATATACATAAGCACATAACTTTTGAGAGTCTTAACCTGTAAGAGAGATCATAATTTCATAACCTGGGATAACTCATGGCAGTGAAATGTAATCACAATAATCATAACATAAAACATTAAACTTTGTGGCATACACACATAAACATAGAGAATCATTTCTTATTAGTCAAGACTCATTTCCAAGACTATCTTAGTGGACAAAGTCCCTTTCTGAACCGAGTCACCATCGTTTCAGTCATGTTTCACTGAACCGGTATAACCTACCATTCCAGCCATGTCTATCTCATGAGATATAAAATCTTTACCCAATGCATTGGAGGGAGATATAGGTCCCACCCATCTCAGAATGATACCATTCTTATGTGTGCCACAAAATCATAAATCATATATCATTTCATAACCCATGTAATAAAAATGGGATTCTTAAACAACACGACATCATAAAACAATTCATATAAGATAAAGGGATTCATAAAAATAATAACATAATAAAATCAATGTAATAATAGGGATAGAAACAGAACCCTTTTTTATCTTAGTTGGAAAATAATTCGGATAAAACACTTGAACTCCATTCTTGAGGAACATATCCTTTCAACTTCAAAAACATTTTCCTTTCATAACATGTCATACAATTTTAAACTAAAAGAATTTTATTAAAAATATACATGAAAACATGTAAAGGAATATTCTTGTAAATATTGTTTTAAATATACATTCATGTCGTATGAGTTAAAAAAACATTCCTCCTGTACTTTTGTCGGAAAAGTCAAAAATTACCTCGTATGAAAAACAACAAAAGCTTCCTTTCATATCTTTAATAAAAACTCACCGAAGTGTAAAATTGGATTTAAACAATTGTAGGTGAATGGAAATAATATTACATATTTAGGAAACATGGATGTGGATGATAAAATACACCCTAGTAAATGATAAAGTATAAACAATCTCGGATAAAAATGAGATTATGATATTTTCCCTTACCTTAGATCTGATTTGCTTCGTAAGTGTCCGAACCTCCTGTATAATGATTTAAATAATGTCATTAACTTATTTAAGAATCATATTCATTGTTATGATATCATATATGGTTCACTTATGACTTTATATTACCCGTTATTTTGTAAATTCAATGATAAAAAAGCGTTTTGGGTAAAATCGTTTCATTTATCGTAGGTGTTTGGACTTGTTGTTATTGACATTATTTTTACTTATATCATGATTTACTTACTTCCAAAATATAAAACATGTTTTATATATCATATATATTCAGTATATATATATATATATAATCGATAGATAAATTAAATGAAACACACCGTTCATGGAGACGGTAGTCCGTACGTACGCATGAACGATGTTTTCCATTCCTTATTGTCTTGAATGGAGGTAAGTAGATGAAATACATATATACATAAATCCAGTAGATATATAATTTCATATATTTCATTATTATTTCTTATATATACTTTATAATCATTCTTAAATGGTTAACATGGAGAATGAATCTCATCGCGTCGTGGAGACTGTAGTCCGTACGTACGCACGAGCGATGCTATCATTCTCATGATCGTGGGACTATATTGGAGAGTATGTATACTATTTCAGAATCAATATAACTTTAAAATAATAATATATAGTTATTATTTACACCATTATACCCATCCAAGTAAGGTGGTGGTGGAAAATAGATTTCACCACGGCGTGGAGACGATATTCCGTACGTACGCACGCGCGGTGATTTCGATTTCCGTAGGATGGATAGATGGTGAAATAGGATTGTTTCATACTTATAATAACATATTAGTATATTAGGGACACTGATGTTATTACTTCATAATGAAACAACCTATGAAGAAGAAGTGGAAGAAGAACTAAAGGTGAAAGAATCGGTAACGGAAATTACCTCTTCTTTGAAGTGCCTCTTTGAGACCTCCACTTAGGGCATTACAATTGGTCTTTGAGGAAGACCAGAACCTCTAGGATGTTTATATGGAAGTGTATAAGAGAATTTGGCAGGGTTTGGACGATCTTGAAGGCTCAAAGTTGTGTGAGGAAGCGAGAGAGGAGGTGCCCTTTTATAAGGGAGGAGAGGGGCACCGTAGGAAAATTTCAAAATATTATTTTATATTAAGGTCAAATTCGGTTTATAATGGTTACAAATGGTATTATTTAGAAGCTAAAGTGGGTATGGGTAGAACTCCTATTATACAATAGTATTTATACAAGTTTAGGTTATTATTTTAACCTTATCAGTTAGATTTAACTCTAAGTTAAATAATTTAGATTTTACCGTGTCTTTTTTTTTTCTTACACTATATGGTAAATAAACTTACTATATCAAGCCAAACGAACCCCAAGTTGTTTATTATTAACATATATAATCTTATCTAAGTAATTTGGCCGAACCGTAGATTTTTAGGAATAAAATAACAATTAATAATATAATATTTGTTTTAAACACTAATTTATGTCAATTTTGACACTATTTGGTACATGATTTTTATGAAATTCATAACAGAATGATACGTTCGAACCAAGTTAATTAAATCAACAATAACATGTCATATTAAACTTTAAAATTAGTTTAAGTCATAAAAAGTCTCAAATTACATTTATTTGGGCATTTATAACATCAATTATGTCAATATTTCATTAATAAGAAAATTATTGCATCATCTTTGTGTCATAATAAATGATAATGATTTAATCCCTAAAAATTATAAATAAATTCCTATGATGTATATAATTGTATTATATTTCTGGATAATATTTATGTTCTAAGTTTCATGAATTTTATCACTAGATTAAAATTATTATACTTATAAGATTTAAGAAAGTGACATGTTGTCACATTCTTTGGTTTTAATAATAATTAAATGATTTTTATTGACAAAAATTAATTAAATGAATCTAATCCGACCCTTAGGTGATATGGGTCTAATTTTAGTCATCCAATAGGATTTTTACATTTTTTAGGGTTATTTTAAAATATTATATTTACCATTAATTACCCGATTTATCTTTGACTATGGTAAATAAAATTTACCGTAGATACTATTTCTAATTCCCAAAAATAAAAAGTAGCTTATTAACATAATTTAGATCCACTGATTTTAAATATGGAATCCGTTTTTCCAAATTCAATAAAAAAAAGTTTCAGTAATTAAATTAAAATTAATCTCGTGGTCGAAAGAAAACTGGTTTTTTCTTTAAAACGTTACAAAAGATTGAATTGATTTAACCTACGAATTCAAGGTAAAATCAATGCTAATGACATACATTATATTAAATGGTAAAAATATATTCTATTTATACTTTAAAACCATTCAATATTATAATTTAACCACATAATATATTACGATGAAAAAAGTTGTTTTTAATTAATATATAGCATGTTTTTACTATTCATTAAAATATGAAAGTTATCCGAAAAATATCAAAACATTATCTAATGTAAATTTTTATATCCTGATTCAAAAGAAGAATTTTATTTTGTCAAATTGAACTTATAAACATGTAAAAAACTGGATTTAAAGTGGGTGCGCCATCAAAAGGTGGTAAAACTGCATTTTTTGAAATATACTTATTTTACCCGAAAATTTTATTTTGTTCTTATAAAATGTTCTAGAAAATGTTTAAGATGAATAATAATGTTATAAAATTCAAAATTTAGTTAATACTATTCATAAAGGCTAGTTCATAATAATATTATAATAATATATCATTGTTTAGTAAAACACAGTATTGCGTACAACACACGCTATCGAGGAAGGTCGTGATTTCCTGTAATGCAAGCAACGTCAGGGTTGCGTGCTATACAAGAATCCTTAGTTGTTTCATATAACAGAATCCAACCATATTTCATTTATACATTGAATATATATATATATATATAAACTCAATGTTCCGTAGAATAACTATTATCAAAATTGTGTGTAACACGATCCAAGAATAGTGTTGCGTATACTGCAAGCTAATACGGTGTTGCTTATAGCGCAAGGTAATCTTGGTGTAGCAAAATAAATTAATGAAATTAAAAGATTATATTTCATAAAATCCCGGGGTGTTACACTAGAAATTGTCAAGAAAGAATCCATGTTATATTTTAAATATGTTTTCCATTATGGGAGAAAATGAATACTATCTTTTATGTAACCTCCTTTTTTAAATGTGGAATTCAATGCATGTGTTATGATATAATTCTCTCAAACTATAAACCGGAAATGATCCTCAATGTTTATTCTTGTAATGACTCAAGATTAAGTAATGTTAAAGGCTGGATCCTTATAGTTGGTATCAAAGTTTATATTAGATAACATTAGGAGTTTGAATTCTATTAAATGATTATCCAAAAATAATTTTTTATGGTAAATTGGAAATGATATAGAATTTTAATATTACAATGTTTCTTCATCTAAGACATGTTTGTTAAGAATGGTTTTCCTTAGAGGTAACAGGGAAGCAGTGCTAGGAAGGTATACTCAAGGAAATGACCATCCATTTCTGCATCCTGAGATGGTCGGAATAGGAACTGAACAATTAGTTGCATTAATGGCGCAGTTGAATCAAGCAATAAATTCTGGTGGTATCCATACTCAAGATCAGCTAGATCAACCGCATAGGCACATGTCAGTGGTGGAACACTTGATGAGGAAACATCCCCCATCATTCAAAGGATCATCTGACCCTGTTCTATCTAAAGGATGTATTAAAGCACTGGAGAAGATTTTTGATGTCATTGGGTGTTCAGACAATGAAAAGGTTAGTCTTGCTATTTACCATTTGGTGGGTGAAGCAGATCAGTGGTGGTCGATGGCTAAAAATATCCGGGATGCTGATGAGATTGATGCTCTTGACTGGGATGAATTCATAGGTATGTTTCATGAGAAATATTTTCCTAAGGCTGTTCCACTTAGGATGGAAAAAAAATTCTTGTAATTGAGGAAAGAGGACTACTCAGTGGCTGCTTATGAAGAAAAGTTCTCTCTATTGGCAAGGTATGCTCCAAATTTTATGCGAGACCTTGATAGTATAATCAATCGTTTTTACTTAGGATTAAAGTCAAAATATCAATGGGAATTATCTTCTCACGAGTTCAAATGTTATGAAAATCTTGTTCGATGTGCTGAGAAGGTGTAAATGGAGTTTTCTAATTATCAAGTGTTCTATAAAAACTAACAGAAGAAGAGATCGAGGTGGAAGGAGAAATGGAAGAATCCTTCAAAAGGATCTCATGGTAAGAAAACTACGTTTTCAGTTTGTGATAAATGTGGTAAAATGAATGTTGGGGAATGTCTTTTGATTTCTGTAAAGTGCTATCGATGTGGCAAGATGGGACACAAGGCTCATGATTGCACTGAAAAAGATCATGGTGATGGTAAGACCAAATTTGATTTACAGATATTGAAATGTTTCAAGTGCAATGAGATGGGTCATTTAGAAAATGAGTGTTTGATAAAGAGCTCAAATTATGGGAAGCATTCAGACTACAAGAAGAAAGGTGTGGTGAAATCCTTTTCAACTATTTCAGAAGATTTTGGTCCATCAAATGATGTGCTATCAGTTATTTTGTATGTTTTTTCAGATTATTCCAATGTGTTGTTTGATTCAGGGTCTACACATACTTTCATATGTGATAAATTTTCTAGTAAATGGGGAATTCCATCTAAACAAATGACTACTAAACTTGTTGTAAAAACACCTAGGCGAAATGTTGAGTCACAAATAATTTATAAGAATCTTCCTATCCTTATCTGTGGAAAGAACCTACTTACAAACCTTGTTGTTTTACCTATAGTAGAGTTTTATGTTATCTAGGGTATGGATTTTCTCTCTATTTATCATGCTATGATTGATTGTAGAGCTAAAGAAGTTTCTTTTTAGAAATTCTTTAAATTTGTGTACAAGAATAAACCCTTAGTATTGATAACATATCAAGAGGGTGAGAAACATGTAAAAGATGGAAATGAATGTTATCTTGCACATATTGTTGAAAACAAAGGAACCGTTCAGATTATTTTTGTTCCAGTGGTAAATGAGTATCATGATGATTTTCCTAACGAGTTTCCTGGAATAATACCAGACCAGGAAGTTGAATTTACTGTTGACTTAGTTCCTGATGCTAATCCAATTTCAAAACCCCTTTATCGAATGGATCATATTGAACATTTAGATTTGAAGGAGAAATTGAAAGATTTATTAGAGAAAGGTTTAATTCGACCTAGAACATCACCATGGGGTGCTCTTGTCTTATTTGTTAAAATGAAATATGGTTCAATGAGACTTTTCATTTATTATAGAGCCTTGAATAACATCAATTTTACGAACAAATATCCTTTACCACATATCGATGATTTTTTTGATCAGCTCCAGGGAGCTCAGTATTTTTCAAATATTGACCTGAGATCGTGGTACCATCAATTGAAAGTAAAGGAATCAGATATTCCGGAGAATGTGTTTTGTATAAGATATTTCAATTATAAATTTGTATTAATGCCTTTTCGGTTAACCAATGCACCTGTTGTATTCATGGACCATATGAATAGAAATTTCCATGAGTTCATGGATAAGTTCGTGGTTGTTTTCATTGATGATATTTTGGTGTTTTCTAAAAGTAAATAGGAGCATGACAGTCATTTAAGGGATATCTTTCAAACCATAAAGGAAAAGAAACTGTATGGAAAATTCAACAAGTGTGAGTTTTGGTTACAACAAATTTCATTCCTTTTTCAAATTGTTTCAAAAAATGGAAAAATTATTGATCCTGTAAAAACAAAAGTTGTTGAAGAATAAAAAAGTCCCATAAATATAACTGAGAACCATAGATTTCTTGGTTTTTCAGGTTATTAATGGAGGTTTGTTGAAAATGTTTCATGGTTATCTAGTCCAATGAGTATGTTAACTCGAAAAGGTGTAATGTTCTTCAGGACAAAATAATGTGATGATTGTTTTCTGGAATTGAAAAGAAGATTGGTGAATGATCAATTTTTGGAACTTCCTTCCAGAAATTGCGATTTTGTTATCTACAATGTTGCTTCATTGAAGGGACATTGTCGTGTCCCTAAGCAGAATGATCAGGTAATTGATTATGCTTCACGTCAGTTAAAAACCCATGAGTTAAATTACCCTATATATGATTTGGAATTAGATTTTGTTGTTTTTTCTTTTAAAATTTGTAGGCATCATTTGTATGGTGTAAAGAGTGAAATATATACTGATCACAAATTCTTTTAGTATATATTCACACAGGATGAATTGAACTTGAGACATAGGAGATGGATAGAATAAATCAAGGATTATGATTTTAAAATTCATTACCATCCGAGAAAAGAAAATTAAGAGGCTGATACTTTGAGTCGAAAAAGTAATTCTTCATAAACCTTGTTACGTTTGAACGTGATACATTGGTTAAGGATTTGATGAAAATTGGCATAAAAGTTGTTAGTGTAGGAAGTTCTTCTGTTTTGTTTCAGGTGTCAGTGAGATCATCTCTATCAGACAGAATTATGAAAGCGCAGAAGAAAGACACTTGGTTGCAGAAAAATGTAGAGCTGGTTCATAAGGTTATGTTTCCTGAATATTACATTGATAATGATTATGTTTTGAGTTTTTGGAAGAGATTATGCGGGCATTGTGATTCATAGTTGAAGAATGAGATGTTATGTGAGGCTCATAGATAACTGTTTTCAGTTCATCCTGGAAGTACTAAGATGTACAGAGATATGCGGGTGTATTATTAGTGGGATGGAATGAAAAGAGATATTACTGATTTTTACTGTGAAGTGTTTATCTTGTTAGTAGGATAAAGCAGAGAGGTAGTTACCAAAAGGGATGCTTCAGTCTTTACCGATGCCAGAGTGGAAATGGGAAAATATATCCATGGAATTTGTTGTGGGATTAACAAAGACATCTCGAGGTAATAATGCAATCTGGGTTATTGTTGATAGATTGACAAAATCTTCTCATTTCCTTCCTATTAGAGATACTTTCTCTCTAGATCAACATTCACGGTCTTATGTGAAAGAGATTGTTAAGTTACATCGAGTTCCCATCTCCATTGTATCTGATCGTGATCCCAGGTTTACTTCTAACATTTGTAAAGGCCTTCAGAAGTCGTTGGGAACTGAATAACATTTTAGTATAACTTTTCATCCGCAATCAGATAGTCAGTCAGAACGAATAATTCAGAACTTGGAGGATATTTTACGTGCTTGTACGATGGATTACCCAGGATGTTGGGACCAATATAATTATTTGGTTGAATTTTCATATAATAACCGTTTTCATTCTAGTATAAAGATGGCTCTGTTTGAGGCATTATATGGTAAACGGTGTCGAACTCCAGGTTTTGGGATGAAGTAGGGGAAATGAATCTAATGGGACCACAATTGGTAGAATAGATGGCAGAAAAAATTCAGTTGATTTAGAAACACATGATAACAGCTTAGAGTAGGAAGAAAAGTTATGCGGAAAACTGAAGAAAGGATCTATCTTTTGAGGCAAGTGATCATGTTTTTCTAAATTTCTCCTTTGAAATATGTGATTCATTTTGGAAAGAAGGGAATGTTGATTCTGAGGTTCATTGGACCTTAATAAATCCTTGAGAAAGTTGGATCAGTTACATACAAAGTGGCTTTAGCTCAAAGTTTGTCCCAGGTACACAATGTCTTTCATGTTTTGATGTTGAGAAATTATATGCGAGATCCATTTCATGTTTTGAGCCCAGAGGTAGTTCAGTTGGAAGATAATTTCTCTTATGAAGAACAACCAGTCTAGATTATTGACTGAAGAGAGCACGTGTTGCGAAATAAGGTAATTTATCAGATGAAGGTTTTATGGAAAAACCACATGGTTGAAAAGGCAACGTGGGAATCTGAAAATGCTATGAGGGATAAATACCCCCACTTATTTTGATAAGTGAATAAAATTGTGAGGATGCAACTTCCAAAAGGGGGGAAGGATGTAACATCCCAGGTAAATAAATAATAATACTTTTTCATATTTATTAATATTTGTGAATTAAATATCAACCTTACTTTAAATGGGTTTCTATGTTCGTTAGCGTACCCGATACGCAAGATCGTGTTTCTTTGAAATCATACATTGCACAATAGTAATATAGTAATATTATTTTAAATGGTAGTTAACACATATCCTTTGTATTGGATAGAATGAATATAAATAACTAAAATATGATTATATATGTTTTTTTAATGTTTTTACATTTATCCAATAAATGATAATGGTGTAAAAGAAGAATAGATTTCAATTTTAGGCATAGATACTCTAATATTCACTAAAATGTTGATTTATCACCTTTTTATGGAGAAACCTCCTTAAAAATAGTTTTGGTAACACTTATACATTCTATTGGATCAAATAGTATCCTTCTTTAGAATCGAGACATCAAAATTTACTTTGTGTATGTTTTGTTATTTTTCTGATAATGTTTATTTTTAATGAATAAGTGAAAAATGTTGTATTTTAACTCAAAATCTAATTTTTTTCTAATTTATTTATATGATTACATTATCTTTTTAATTGTTTTTAATGTTAAATTAGAATATATTTTAATAAACCAATCCAATGGTGGTCATTGTAATTAATTTCACTTAGAAATTGGACTTAAATTGGTGTCAATATTTTGATATATATTGTTTATTAAAAACACACTATTTGTTTTGACAACAAGAATTATTTTAAAATTAATTACTGAAATTTAGGTGTTAGGAATTTGGGGAAATGGATTCCATATTTTTAATTATAATGTCCAAATTATCTAATTAAGACTCTTGTTTTTGGACATTATGAATAGTAACGATGGTACTTATCTTTAATTATCGTGATTAATTAGTAATCGGGTAGTTAAGGGTAATAAAATAATATCATAATAATATAAGATGACACTAACATGTTTCTTAATGATACTGTTTGTGTCTTGGAAGACCATGGGATGCCTTGTGCCAACTTAGCGACCCCATGGAATCACTTTTGTGTGATAATGATATTTTATCATTTTATTTTTAAAGAAAGGAAAATGTAACAAAATTATGTAACACCTAAGTAAAACATTTTTAATTTTGTGTAAATAAGTGATATCTTATAGTATAAAAAGTAATTGGAAATCTAAAAAAGTTCCTACATTATGTTAATTTTTTTATAATTTTTATACATTAAATAAATAAATTTATTTATGAAACCATGATGATGTAGTGATTACCTCATTAATGAACGATTTAAATAAAATGAAAAGAGAATGTAAAATCAATGACATATACTTGTAAAAAACCTATTGTATGGGTGGATATTGAACCCTTATCACCTTATCCTCGAAATATATAATTTTTGGAGCTTTAAAATTTGAAAATCATTTTATAATAATGTAACATTTCAAGACTTTCCATGAGTTCCCCTCCTCCCTCATATAAAAGGCCTCCAAATCTACCCCCTTACCCACACCTCTCAAGCCATTGGTTTGCCAAAATCTGCACATTTTATCTCTTCACATCCCTATCTTCATCCTAAAATCCTTACCTTAGGCAGAAATCTCTTCAAGAGACCCTTTTGGTTCAAACCAAGGGGAGTTCCCCGATTTAAAGGTAATGTCTTCTCTTATGTTCTTTTGTTTTATTTTGCTTCACAAACCCCCTAAAATCTTTTTATTCCTCAATTTTTTAACAAAACCAGAATATTAAATATACTAGGAGGTTTTTTTGAGAATTATTTGATTTAAACTTACACACACCTCCGTATAATGATTAAAGAACATATTGTTTCTGTGAGTGGTGAATTACCGCCTCACGAAATGATGATTGTTCAATTTTTTTTAACACCTTACATTGTGGCCGTTAAGATGTCACTTTATTTATATATGATATATATTATGTTTATGTTTTCCTTATTATTATTTATTTTTCATTTATGGCATTCCTTTATGGTTACATTATGGGTAAACACGATAATTTCATTTTAGGAAGTGTGGACTACCGTCCCCTCAAAGTGATTTGAATCGTTAATGCCATATGTGGGACGTCTAAAAGAAGGAGTTAATTATATTATATATGATATTATACTGGAATTATAATATACCTTTATATCATTATGATTTCATTCCATTAAATATGAAATAGAAATGAAAGTTGTGTTCATGCATACCTATGGCCTACCGTCTCCATGAATGGTGCCTTTCATTTCTTAACTCTAAATGATATGTAATATTATAAATGCCTGTATATACCTGATATATATTATATATATGATATCTAAATCATGAATATATTTCTATAAATAATGGATATTTAACCACATGAACAATTAGTAATTATATGAAGTTTAATTTTGACTCATGTACCAATGATCGACAAAATGACCGTTATTAACTTAAATAATTACATAATGTTTGTAACATTGTAATAAGTTATATAAAAGGAATAATGAAATTTAAAAAGGATATTAAGGCAGTATAAATTAACTCTATTTTATTATTCAGGATATTAATGAATGATCGAATCAAGTCGGACACGAGGTAAGGGTCTTCGTCTCAATCTTCTTTCGTTGTGGCTTATTTTGTTATATACACAACTTCCTTTTATGTGGTGTATAAAACCCTTTGAATATTAATTTTATTAAAAAGAAATATTTTTATATGATGTGTTTTACAAAACTACAAAAGGGAATGCTTTTTTCTTACGTAAGCGGCGACAATGACTTCTCCACCGCCATGACAATTATTTGAGTTTCGGCTTCCTCTACAACCCATAAATTTTTTTTAAATGAAAAATAAATACCTTGTTTTACTTTTTTTTATATTTTGGTATTGAAAATTGTTTTGGTACTGTTTTGATTATATCAATGTGTTTTTGATATCTTGTGATTAAAATGTGGAAATGTTATGTTTCCTTTATGCATGTTTTATGTGATACGATTATGTTATGGTTCTTGTGAATTGTTTATGAAGAAAGGTGGTTCCATGATAAACTAATGGGGGGTAATCCCAAAATAGCTCTCCAGTGCATTTGGTAATGTGAAGGAGTTAAACGCTAAGGTTTCTCCGAAGTGATTTAGAGAATATACTATAATGGGTATTCCGAACATAACCATGAGGGTTACTCCCAACATAAGAATGTTATGAATGCCTCAAGATACCTCTATTTCTTATGATTTCTATGATTTATTCATAAAACCTTATGATTTCGTGAGGTTTTTTATTGTTCTTATATTCTATGAAAAAGCATGATTTAATTGATTCTTTTGCATACATAGACTATTGTTTTCATTATGTATTTTTATATCCCTTACTGAGACTTTTATGCTCATCCCATGTTTTTGAAATGTTTTTCACAGGTGAAGGGAATGGTACATGATGTGATGATAGTGTCGAGGATGTGTCAATAAAGAATCCATGTTTTATTTTAAATATGTTTCCTTGATGGAAGAAAATGAATACTGTCTTTTATGTAACCACCGTGTATAAATGTGGAATGTAATGCATGATTTATTATCTAATTCCCTAAAACTCTAAAACTGAAATCATCCTAAATGTGTAATCTTGTAATAAATAATGTTTAAATAATGTTTAATTCTGGGTACTTATAGAAGTAACTTGAATAAGTACTTTTGGTGGAAACAAACGGAAGATACACTAATTAACGACAATTTTTTCTCTTAAATTATATTCTTTTATTTTACTTATCTGACCCCTAAACTCATTTAATTATATTATTTTATAACAACACCAGTATAATCAATATACTAGGTTGTTGTGAAGATATTTATTCGAACTACACTTACACACACATCCATCTAATGGGTAAAGAATATACTATTTCTATTGATGGTAAACTAAGTCCTCACAAAATGATGACTGTTTAATTATCTCCTAACTCCTCTTGTGGTGGCCATTAAGATGGAACTGCATTTATATATTATATATATTATGTTTATGTTTTTTTATTCTATATTTTTCATTTATATCATACCTTTATTGATTCTATTATGTGTAAACATGATAATTTCATTTGTAAAAGTTTGGACTACCTCACCCTCAAAGTGATATGTCTCGTTCATTCCATACGTGATATGTATAAAGGATGGAGTTAATGAAATTATATACGATATTATACTGTAATTATTAAATATATATGTATAATTATCTTTTAATTCCATTAAATACGAAATATAATTTAAAGTAGCGTTCATGCCTACGTACAACTAACCATCTCCATGAACGGTGCATTTCATTTCATACCTCTAACTGTTATGTATTATTATAAATACATATATATACTATTTATATATTATATATATGATATCTAAATAATGAATATAATTCTATATAAAATTGATTCTTGACAACATTAAAAACTTGTAAATATCAGGTGTTCATTTTTAACTCAAGTACCAAATATTGAAAAAGGACCATTATTAACTGAAATGATTAAATAATGTTTATAACTTTGTAATAAGTAATTTAAAAGGAATAATAAACATGTAAAATGTAATTGATAAATTATAAATTAACTTAATTTTATTATTCGGGAAAAACAAGGTGCAAAATTGTCAATTCGGACATTAGGTAATGGGTTTCTAATCTCACTTTTAATTCTGTGAGATTTATATTAGTTGCTAGTTTTTTTTCATGTGCTGTATTGTGTACACTTATTTGATATATATTATCATGATTATTTTTATACTCATGGAATTCTGTGATTCGTTTGGTAGTTATTAACTCTTGGTCAAATGACTCGATTGATTACAATGAGGTAAGGGGTTTTCATCTCACTTCTTATTCCTGTGAGATTCATGCTTTATTGCCACTATTTCCTTTTTTGTGATGTATGTACTGAAAATGATTCTATTATTTGTGTAATATAATTTAATTTATGGGTATTTACATCTTAATTTTATGATATATCTTTCATGGGGTGTATGTTTCCTATGTTATCATATCGAAAAGGGACCCTTCCACCCTCCTCTTTTTTAAAAAATTCTTTTTTTATGTCTTTTAATTTATATATTCTTATGTTGGGATATTTTATTATATATATGTATTTCTATAAATTTTATGTCTAAGTGATGAGATTACCTTTTCTCTCAAATCAACTCATTATCTTAATTTAAAAGTGACGTCTTTAGGATTTCAAATTTCTATAATGGATCTTATTTACACAATTTCAATTCATTGGGTTTATTATTATTGGTCCCACATAACAATGTCATTGAATTTACTTTACTCTAAAGATATGATCTTTGTAAAGGACTTTGTCTCATTTTACATTCCATTGAGAATTTATTGCCATTATGCATCAATTAACTCTTATATGGTATATATATTGTTATTTGGCATATTATATCTGGAATACCTTTATTCACATTATATTATAATGTTCTTATTAAATGTTATTCCTCAATTATTTGTATTTAGTCATCTCTTATTTTGTTAAGAAATCATTAACTAAAATATCATTTTAAATGGTTTAATGATTTATTATCCTAAATATTTCTCATTAATTTCCATGTTTTAAAATGGTTTTTAGGATTTATTTATATAGACATTAATATTTTAATATTCTCTACCTTTTAAAATATTCAATGTGGAATGGGACAGTTTGATTAAAAATTCACTTTATTGAATGTTTTAATTGGTTTTGAAAATGGTTTGATAAAGCATTGATTATGTCAATATCATGAAATGATATATTGTGATAGAAATGTGGAAATGTTCTCATTCCATTATGTTTGTTAATTTGTTATGTTTATGTTATGGTTTTTTGGGCACTGTTTACGTATATGGGTGGTTCCGTGATAATCCTAGGGCAGGTGAGTCCGAGATAGCTCTCCAATGCATTGGGTATCATGATGGAGGTAAACGTTAATGTTTATCCAAAGAGATTTCAGAAATACACTGTGATGGGTGTTACAACATAACTACCTTTCTACCTATGGTAGCTATAATGAATGTATGTTATGTTTCCCACAAGTTACCTTTATGATTTATGATTTCTGTGTGTTATTCATAAATGTTATGATTTCTTGAGGAATATTATGATTGAAAATGTATGGTTTCATTGTTTTTAATATATTGATGGGATAATGTTTTCATTCATTATTTTATATCCCTTAATTATCTTTTTTAGGCTCATCCCATGTTTTTGAAATGTTCTATATAGGAATTAAAGATGAATAATGGTCAACGATGAGATCAAGTAAACGTCATGATTTCTAAAAAATGGAAGTAGAAATGTTTTTTTTTTCTAAAAAATAGATACTGAGTAGAAATGTCAACATGTAATATTCATGCTGATATGTAATAGTTATGTCTTAATTCTCTAAAAATCTAAACCTGAAAATATCCTCAATGTGAATTCTTGATAGAACACAAAATTAAGTAATGTATAAGGCTGGGTCATTATAATTATATTATAGTCATTAATTTGGGGGGAATTATTAGTATTAAAAAATTATGAAATTTATATATATTACAATATTTTTACATGCAACCAATAGATTTTACAGGAATAAGATATGAATAAATCCAATTTTAAGCATAATAATCAATATTTTTAAAAAGGAAATTTCATCTCCGTTGAATAGAACAACTGTTTAAAATATTTTATTTGAAAGTTATATAAATAATATTAGAAAAAATAACCTTATTAATTAAAATTTAAATATTAAAATTTACATTGATTTATTTTTTATTATTTTTATAATAAGTTTCATGTATTTATGAATAGTGAAAAAATACTAAATTTTATTTGAAAATAGAATTTTAATTTTTATAATAAAATTTTTTTATTTATATTATAGATTGTTTTTATGTATAATTATATTAATTTTATATCTACTAATATAATTTATGTTATTATAATCAATTTTTATTTGAATTTTGTTATAAATAATTTCAATCTTTTGAATGCTTTCACATTAAAAATGTGACTTCTATATCCGTCAAAGGGTTTATTTTTAAATTTTGTATTCATTTACGTTTTTTGAATTTGGATTAATGGATTAAATTTTTGAAATTAGAAGTTAAATATTTAGTAAATAATTATCATTTATTTTTGGAAAACCGGAATATTAACCTTAGTAATTATTATTACAACCTTTAAGGTTAAATCTATTAATTGAGGGTAAAATGAATATTATAATTATTTTAAATTTACCACAACACATGTCCTAATTTTATTGGATGAGTTATTCTTGAAAAAAAACCCATCATTCTTCTGAAATTATGTCATCTTGGAGAAATGATGTTGTCATTATGCCTTTTATAGTATTTTATTGTAAGGATTGTCAAATATATCATACTCTTGTTTTTAACAAGTATAGAATTTTTTATATGGGGTTATTAAGATGTTATATTTGATGATAAATAGTATTTTAAAAGAAAAAAGTATTATATAAAAAATGTTTATTTATTTTTATTTTTTATTAAATAAATAATTAACATAAAGTAAGACACAATGATGATGTTATAATTGTTGAATTAATGGAAATATTAATTAATTGATATTAAAATTACAATTTAAATATAATTTGTGATAATTACAATCATTAAAATAATTTTATATATTACCAAGATCTATAAGTGATAAACTAATTATTTTTTAAGCTATTTAGTGTTTTATATTTTTTAAATGTCATGGAATGAATTGTTTAAAAATTAACATTAAGGATATTTTAAAATATATGATATTTTATAATCTGATATTAAATTCAAAAAAAAATTAAATATTCCAAATTACTGGGATGTGGTTTAAAATTTCATACATTAAAAATTTATATCTCTTTAATCTTTTTATAATAACAATGTTGACTATTAATTTGTAAAAATAAATGTGGTCATGGAAAGAGTTAATGATATTAATTAAATGTTAATACCAAAATAGAAGGGTAATTATATGACCTAAACAAGTCTAAAAAATATCAGTTGAGATTTTTAGAAACAAATGCATATTATATTCTATATAAATCACTTTGTAGCCATTTTGAATTGAAATTTAATTTATTAATTTAATATTTTCAAACATTCTTAAATCACCCACACCTCAATTATAAAAGGGAACCTCATACATCAATTCATCACTCCACATTGAGCCATATATCTGAACCAAAATATCCCCATTTATCTTCCCAACATCCATATATATGTTCTGGAGGTCACGTTCTTCCATTAAAGTAAACCCTATATCTCTTAAGAATGACTCTAAATGATGTTTTGTGTATAAGCGGTAATCATTTATTCTTACTTGTTCAAGTTCATTTCATCATATACATTCTCTTCCTGTGTTTTTTACAAGATATATTAACATATATAGTATAATATTAATTACTATATGTTATTATAATTATATTATAACAATGTTCCACGTTTTATCCACTCAATGATAAACAAAAACACCGTGTGTGTGTGTGTTTTATTTCTTAACATCTCCACACCATGGTGTGATATTTTTCACATAAGAACCTTACTAGGATGGGAATAATTATTGAAATAATTAATATATATATATATATAAATATATATTATTACATAATATTAATTTTAGAAAAAATAATATACCACCAAATTCATTACTGTTTCACCATTAAGGGAATGAAAGCACCACTTAGGCATACGTACAACCTACCGTATCCACGACATGATACGATTCATTTTCATTGATCACCATTGTAGAATTATTTTCAAAATGTATATAAGGAATTAATATGACATATTATTCCTCAATATAGTTATTGAGAAGACATAACAATACCATATGCAAAAGAATTGAAACTCACATGATGAATCGTACTTGTAAAATGAAGTATTTAAGTCCCACAAGAATGGATAATAGTGAGATATTATTAAGAAAAGAGGTATTAAATTATATATGAGGATCATATGTTATATAATAAATTAAAAAATTATTAAATAAATTAATAACTTTCATTAAACCTTATACATGTTTTTAATTCACATACAACCAAAGGATGTGCGAGGAAATGATTTTCTCTTCATCATTTTACTTCTACAATATTTATATATTATTCCAAAAATATATTTTTTATATTTTATATATTTTAACATTATATATATATTATCAGGAATATTATTATCATCAGGGAAATAAATTTTTCATTTGATAATTATCACATTTATGGGAATATGATTTGAGTAATTACAAGGGGTATGCGGTTTCATAACTTAACTTCCATTCCATTGGTTTTAAATATACATCATTGATTATATTTTTCGTAGATTATATTTTTAATAACCAACATAGTTATTAATTTTATATTAACACTTATCTTAGAGAGTATAAAATATTTTACACATAATCACACAACTGATAAATTCTCAATGCAATGATAGAAGCATTTTAACGGGATTCTTAGTATCAAATTTATTTCTATGAGACTTATAACAGATACACCAATTATTTTTTTGTATATAATACCCATGAAATTACATTAATATTATAACCATTAAAGATATTTTTTATACATATCTATTTGAGTTTCTATTTTTCACGGGATTATAGTATAAAACATACAAAAGTGGTAAGGTATTTTTTTCCTAATTTACCTTCATCGAGACATTTGTTATTTTATACACATTTATTCTTTATGAGTTTTATATACAACTCCTTTGACACATTACATCCGGATTATAATTATTTTTTTTGATATTGAATATTTTGTATAATTTTATTCCTTCATAGGGATTGTGATGCAAATTTTTTATGTAGTATGGGACATTATCAAGTGTTTAACTATTTTTTCCCAAAAGACTTTTTCCAGGATCTAATTTATAGTATTTTCATCTACAATAACATTCAATGATTAATTTTTAATTCTTTGATTATTACCTTTTATGATACCATCTATCATATTTTGTTAAATAGTTTCTGATTTGTTTGACATGGGATATACAATTTTGATAACATTCACCACATTATTGTGGATAGTTTATTATTATATCTACTTAATGATATTCATTGAAATTTTGTATTACAGTTTCAATTCAAATGTAAATGTTTATTTTGGTTCCCCACTTTCATATAAGGATTGAATTGGTCCTCGTATGTGACTGGGAGGGACTGGTTATAGCCCCTCAATGTGTCAACCGGTATCATGAGAAAACTAGGCCTGTTTTTGGGTGTGGCCTTACACATTTATATAGATTTCATGGTAGAGTCCATGATAGTATGTTTTATATATTGGTAATTATTAATTCAATAATTATTAAAATACTTATTGATATTCCTTTGTATTATTATACTAGTATAATATGCATGAATATATTTCATTATTAGGCGATTATTTATATAGATATATCAGTTCATATTTTATTCCTTCTATATTATGTTCAGGTTATTGATTAAATGGAATGTGTTTCAGTTAATCACATTGGCATAATTTTTTTACACTTTTTTATTATATCTTTTTTTGAATGTATTCCCTTAACAATAATATGATTTCACCCATTTTTTCATGTTTCATGATCCACCATGAATTTTTGAGGTATATTATTACTAATGAATAGGTATACTATAATGAGATTTATTGGGTTCTGAAAGAAAATATGTTCTTTATATTATTTTTAATATGTAATTTGTATTTTCCAATATTATCTAGTTTGCCAGGGATAACTAAAAATGTCATTCAGTTGGGATGTGACACCTTTTATATTATTTTAATGAAATAATGTAAGGAACGTGATCTAGGATACATGTGTCGGAAACCTTACAATTTCTACTTGAATCATGTAAAACCCATGGGAAAATACCCTATTTGGAGTATTTGTGATCTGTAGGACTATATGGAAGGAAAAAATGTTTTTTATAGATTGATCTTGGGTTTGGATATCAACATCCATTGTTTCATGAGAAGGGTATAAAAAATATGGTGTTGACATTTCACTACGGTCACTGTGAGTTCTTAGTGAGGTCATTGAGTATTATGATAAAAAATGTTCTGTCCATAGAATTATTGAACGAAATATTATCCATACATGTACTTACGGTCACTGTGAGTACTTAGTGAGGTCCTCATGTATCACATAAATTTATGGTAAATTTTGTAAAAGGGTGATCTCTAATTGTGCAAGATCCATTAGTTAAAATTTCCAAGAAGACTATAATTTAAAAGGATTTTGTAGCCCATGTAAATGTAATATGGTCAAATATTCATTTAAAAGGAAGTCTCATTATCTAATTATCGAGGTAGAATCTAGATAAATAGCCACGATTGTGGTTGAAATTCATAGAATAATTAGATGTTTCTTACCATTGATATACAGAAATAATAGTTACACATTTTTATAAAGAGATAGAGGATGAATAGGGAAAATCTGATTGTGTGATTATAAATAAATTGATATCCTCATGAGAGTGACCCGATCGGTTCTCTAAATATGGGGACTTTTTCATTTATATATAGTAAACATATTTTATTCCATCATAGATATATGATGAGTTGAGGAAATAATTCTATACATCACCCTTGGTGGTGTTTCCAGGATTGGGAAAGATTTACTATGACTTCAAGAATTGATTTTTATGTTTAGATATAAAGAAAAGTGTTAAAAATTTATCATCATAACACATATCATAACAGTAGTAAGAGGTAACGTACAAAACTACCCCATCATTAAGTAATCCTCTTGATGTTATAAATTAGATGTGAGGTGATATATCTCTCAATGTAATGAAAATTCATCCATGTTTTATTAGGGGACATGATGTTGTCTACATGATCATTAAAAGACAAACCAAGTCAGTTGATATCCCTCTCACTAGTAAATATAGATCAATGTAGATATTTATTCACCTATAAATAAAGGAAATAATATAGATTAATTGGTTTACCTTGGATATTTTTACAGATCATGATTCTTTATTCATATCTTTGTTATAGATGATTACTCACACGGTATTTGGGGCACAGATGGGATTTGTACTATATTCCACCCCTAGAAATATGGTTATACTTATTGGGTAATTTAGGTACATGAGGATATGTTTTGTCCTTTCATGATATGTTTATATAAGTATAGTGATAATCTGATATACTTATATGAGACTTAAATAAAAAGTAAGGACAACTCCACTATTGGAATGTCACCATTTCAGTCGCCATATGGGGGACCCTATTGGTCAACACTTTACTAGATAGATAATATCCTCTAAAAGCCCAATCCTTACAGATTATGGATACAAATAGTGTTTTTATAGGGAGACCACAGGTTCCTAAAATTATAGCCAATGAATGGTGTGAGAATGACTAATTAAGGGATAATTTTATTGATAGTGTTTATTAATAAATTTATGATTCTTATCATGGTTTTTGAACAACCCTATCCTTTTTAGCTACCCCAAATATTGACCCTATGCAATGAAAATATCCTATGATATAGGGTTGAATAAAGGAATAATTTATTTCTTTAAAATAAACCATGAAAACAATCATGTTTTAATATTTTTAGGTGAGACTCTCTCTAAAATAATATATATGATGTGGTTATTCACGTAATGTGGGGGGAAATATAATTTTAATTTTTCCACCCACACTACAAGTGTCTATTATGAACATAATGTTGAATTGTTGATATACTAGATTCACTAAAAAACTACATGTCTAAAATGTTTAGAGTGGACTCATTGTATCCCTATGTTAACTACAAATTATATTTATTAAACTCATTTCCCTATAAATAAATATTTCAACACACTTGATTTTTTATGACTCATTTTTCATTCAACTGAAGTGTAATCACATATCTAAAATAGTATACCTTTTTATGATCTCTGTAATCATTATTTATAAAAAACAGGTGTATCATGACTATAAATTTTCATACAATTTCTAAACTATATTTTTTCAAATAATTTATTGGAAATTTAATTATGGATTATGTTAAACACTTATTATGAAATAATAAAATTTATGTATCTAAAATTGTTATTTACTCTAGTAACATCACATTATTTGTACATTAAATTAATAATAATGTAAAAGTAATTCAAATAAGAGACATGTTTTCAAAACTCTTACATGAAATAAGATAGCATTAATTTTTTATATGTATTTATCACTAATTAATGATTGGATTAGTGCCCTATTCATTATGAGGTATAATAAATTATATAAAACAAGGTTCCAATTTTCTTACATACAATTGGAACCCCTACATTCCAGGCATGTTTATTCCACTCCACATTTGTGATTGTCTACTTGATTTGAGCGATAAATGCTCATTCATTCAAAATGTAGTGAAAAAATCATAAATTGAGTCCACACAATAAACGTTTTGTTTCATGAATTACCCATTATATTCTAAAAAATTTAAATTTTTCAACACTATCTATATGTAAAAACAACCCAATGATAGTTAAAAGTTACCCAGAGGGATTTTCTTAACCATATACAAATTTTTATTTAATGAAAAAAAATGAAAATTAAAAGGATTTCTATGGAAAACATCTACCATTACTTCATCAATAACTATATACCCACTAGAACATAAAAAAATTATTAAATATCACTCATATAAAAGGTTGTGTGAGATATAATAGAAACATGAAAATCTCATACATGAATCACTTTGTTCAACTCTTGGTCTCCACCGTACTCTAATACTCTACTATGTTGAATGAAAATTTATTTTAATAATATTTTGTCAATACAAGAATTTATTTACTATTACCATGTTCCTCTATTGTAATTCATTTCATGTTTTAGAACCATGATATCCACAACTTCTCTACCCCATAAATTTTTCATCCCCTACTTAATATATAATATAAATCCCCATTTATCATCATTACTCAACTCCTCATAGTGATTGACCGATCTCTCCATGTTTCAAAAAAATTATCACCGAAAATTTCTCAAAAAACAATAAGTCTCTCTATTATGGGTTATAACAAGAAAATAAAAATATTTAAAAAATGGTGAAATCCACATCATACCACAGGGATTGAAGGTTTCAAATCTATAATGTCTATGTGTAGGGATATAAGAGGACTCTTAGATCTATCTAATGCCACTTGAATTATTCCTTGGGTAAGGAATAAATCAAGAAAAATATTACATGAAATTAAATAGATAAATACTCCAATTTTACCAATCCATTCTAAACATTCTATTTGAAAAAAATTATAATTGATTCCAATTTACATTATCATATAGTTATGGATTGGATATTTTTATAGAAAGTAAATATTCACACATGATTATAATAAAAGAGATATCTTTAACAACCACCTATCTAATATAATACTTCATCCAAATCATTTTCTTCAATAGTTGAGTGGAAATAATATACTCTTATATTACAGTAATTAATGATATGTAGACATATTTGTTTCTCAAAAAACAAACATTTGACCCTCTATAATATAATTCACCTCAATAAATTCACTTTTCATAGTTTCTTATAACATTCCAATATATATCATTATATCCCAATAAATTATATTATGTTATTACACTATAATAAAAATTAAAGTCTATCAATCCTATCATATTTTATACGATTATCTTCAACAATAGTAGGTGTGTTTCCTGGGGATTACATTTATATTTTGTATTATTTCCAATGTAAAAAATTACAAGTATTTAAAATTTTAAATATATAATTATTACAATGATCCTCCAGGAAACTACTTTATTGACCTCTTTCCCATCATCATCCCACAGTGATATCATCAATATATCAACTGGTGTTTCCATCACCTTAGAATCCACTAGTCAAAACTATTTTAACAACATCCTTGGAATATCTATATTTAGTTATGCATGTGTAATGAATTCCTTGTATCAGATATAGTCCATGAAATAATTCCATTCTCTAAAATTAAATATATTAAACTCGCTCCTTGAATATTATGTCTGCCAGTGAATCCTATATAGTTTTGCATTGTCAATTATTTTTCTATTTTTCTATTTCATGTTATTAATAATTTATTTATCCCAAATAGTACCCTATTAATCAATTGAATGATTTTTCATCATAATTCAACTAAAAATCCATATGTTACTCTTTTATTTCCTCTACATTAATTAACCCATTTAGAAATATTGATAAGAAAGTCTTTATAGAATTCATTGTATCGCATCTAAAGCACTATGTCAAAGAATAATCGTAGTGTTTCAAACATAGAAACAAGAGACAATGTATCATATAAATAGACACCATAAATATTGGACAATCCATTTTACACATATAATTTCTATTTTTGAGTCACCATTCCATTTTAATTAATTTTTTATAAAAACCCCATTTTCTCAGGATAATGTTCTTGTCTATTAACATAAATAAAATATACTATGTATATTTCATCTCATGTTTATAAATACAATAATTTAGAAACCAAATTAATGAAAAAAAATCATTTCTCATTATTTTCAATATTAATTAAGTAGTTTTATTTTTTATAAAAGTATTATTTCATTTTTATAGAAAATGGAAATAGTTTTATATAAAATATTATGTTATAATGTTTTATTGAAAATTTTGATTTCTAATATTTTTGAAGTATAATTTGAATATATGAAAATAATTTAGGAAATAATAATATCTAATTTTACACATGGTAATATATTTTGATTTTTAGATAATATTGATTTTTCATAGAATAGTGCAAAGTACATATTTTAGTACGAAATGCTTTTTAATTTTATAAATTTAAATATTTTAAAAGATAAAATATGTTGATAATATGATTTAATGTATAATAAATATTATTTTGGTATAATTAATCTAATTAATTATTTTTGTAATAATATTTTTTTGGTATATAGTTTATGTTTGTTTTTGGCTTTAAAAACGTGTATTTTAAAATCCATAATATTTTTCAGTTTTTATTTATTAAAATAATACCAAATGAGGAATTTCATAAATGAAATTTAAACATTATATATCACTAATTATTAATTTAGTTTAATATAATGATTATCATTATTCCTAGACTTATTATAAAAAATTATTTTCCCAAATAATACTCTTCTTGAAAACCCACTTTTTTTCAAAACGACATGTTTTATTTTAATGTAAATATTTCCAATTAGGTGAATTTAATATGTAAAAAAGGTTTAAATATTTTTAATCTTAATGAATTATATTTTATAATTATCTTATATTTTTTTTCTGAAATTAATATTGAAAACAGTAAATAATAATTACCAAGGTTAAGGTAAAAATGTATTTTCTCAGTGTTAAACATAAAAATAGTGGTTAAAAGAACCTACGAAAATGTAAACAAAAAATTTAATATAAATATATTAACCATAAAACATATACGATGGAAAATGGTCCATTTTTGTTTCATTTTTAAATGATGAAAAAAATTCTCTGGATTCATTATTTTCAAAAATTACAAATGTTCCCCTCAACTCACATATAAATTAAGACCCAATATAATCCTCTATTAACACAATACTAACCAATTGATTCATACAATAACATAACAAATAACCTATATTAATCCCTCATCCCATTATAGAACCTTTATTTTGGTCAAAAATACAACCACTTATGGGCTTTTGTTCTAACCAAAAGAAGATACCCAAAGAGGAGATAATGGTATTCAACAAGAATTTTTATTTAATATCATCCACCACCCTATTAAATTCTTCAAAAACCATAATAATATAAAATAATAAATTTCTTCCATATAATGAGTTGTTAACGTGTTAATTTTATAACCTAAATCATTTTTCAATTTAATCAATCGGGTTATAAAATCATTGTTTGTGTTTAAGGTACTCTACCACATCGTGAACCGAGGTCATCAATTTTTCAATTACCACCTATTATTTTTGGGAATGATGATGGGTATAAAGTATATATTTGATATTTTAAAAATAATTTTACCTATTTATCAATTTTATTTTATATAATTTTTTTCTTTCCATTCAGTATGGTATATGATAATGTCGTATAAAATGATGTGATTAATTTCAGTAATTCTTTACATGGAAGGTAATAATAGAAAATAAAATGAATATATATGATATACAAGGAAAAATATAATATTAATGAAATATTGATCATTTTTAAAATAATATATATGTTATTACCTTTTCACTAACTATGAAATGATAACGATATTCTTGACACTGTAGACTACCGTCTTCACAAAGCGATGTGCCTCAATTTTCGTGACCACACTACATGGATGATATATATATATAAGTATATATGTTTATATTTATAGAACTAATGTTGTATATATTATATTATTATCTTTATATAATGATAAAATATTACTTTTCTCCTCTCCATAATGATCATTGAAAAATGGAAATGTTAGTCATGTGTGTGAATGGCTTACCATCTACATGATTATAACATACATATTTATCAAAACTATATTTCATGAGTAGTCATAAATGTATAATATATGTATAAATATGATAAAAAATTTCATTATTATTATTATTTTTGTGTTTAAATAATGTCCCAATTTATCATAGTCAACCTACCAAATTCATTTTTGAAACACATGCAAAATATAGTCAAAAAATTCTGATGTAAACATATTTTTTGGGTAATTTCATATATTCTGTTAATAAGTTATATAATATTGATCGTAAAATTTAAAATTGTTATTAATAATATATATATATATTATTTTTTAATATTTTGGTTTATAAAATGATAGGTGACAAATCAGACTCAAGGTAAGAGACTCTGTCTCAATTTTTTTCGATGAGCCATATTTTCATGTTATGAACCATTATACATTAATAAATCTTAGATAGATCCCCACTGTGATTTTATATCATGTATTTCTTTGTTATCATTTTATTTAACAAAATTTTTTATTTTATTCATTCATTGGGTTTAGGCTTCCTATATTTACTAGGCGATGATGTACTTTTTTTAAATCATGTGATAATGTCACCCTTATACACATTCTCATAAATTTAAAATATTTCAAAACGTATTTATGAATGTTTTTATATATAAATAAACTATTTATAATGTACATATAATGTAACATTTTTATTAATTAAATGGTTTTTAAAATTAATCTTTTTACATATTTTATTTGGAATGTTTTGTCAAAACGATATACAAAATGTTCTATTTTTAACAAACACAATGAATATGAATTTTTCCATTATATTAAACATTATAATATTACAATATTCCATAAGAACCTTTCAAAATTTTCTTAATTATAATCACTTTTCCCTTTTTTGGTATTTTCGATTTGGAACTGATTTTTCAAAAGGAAAGGGTATTTTTAATTGAAAATTAGGTTTTTAAATGTATCTAGACATCCAAAAGTGATTTTATTATGATGGTAAAATAGTTTTAAAAATTATTAATGATAAAAATGTAATTTTTTTAAATATTTATGATAAGGTACTTTCAAATTATTCTTGAAAAACTGTTTTGTAGCGATATCACCTGGTGGGCCCGAAACAACTTAGAAGATGGGTATTCCCAGATAGCACATCGCCAGCCCATTATAGTTTCAATATTGGGTATGACCTGATAATACTCAAATTAATTATGTAATATTAATTTTATTTAATGGACACAACTATGGAGATACCAAAGGGTTATTCTAATGTAGTTAATCTGGATTCAGGTACTTCTGACAAATGTATAAAATGGTATAGGAATCTTATTATCAAAGTTACTAAAAATTTGTCTTAATTTCTTTATGGGATTGAAATTAATACATTGGAAAATGTGTTTTTATGTCAAATGTTTTTATATCATACACTCAATAAAATTTAATGATATAGGTATAAATTTCTTGATTTTTCATGTTTTCACTACCTTAATGGTTTTCATTATTTTTATATCCCTTACAGAGTTAATTGTGCCCATCCCACAGTATTAAAATGATTTCACAAGATATCATGATTGGTAAGGGTAAAAGGTTGTAATTTTTTAATTCATGAATATATTTCAGGAAATGAAATCATTTTTTGTTTTTTGAGTTTTATGTGGTGGAAAAAATCGATACCCATCAGAAGTGACCAATTTATATCAAATGGTTATGTTTTGAATGATTTATGGACTAATTATCTAAAAATTTAAACATAAGAAGATCAAATAATATTAGGGAACTAATTCATGTCTCAAACCCCACGATATTTAATATTTAAGGGTGAGTACATATATTTGTTATCATAGGATTTTTTGGGTAACCGTAGATGTTATGATAATGTAAATAACCTTACCTTGAAGGATTTTACCTTATGGAAATATTTAAATGATATATAATTTTTAGATTACCATGATGCATCATCAAAATAATTTAAATATTGAATGTTTTTCCATAGAAGAAATATGGATTCTATATTGAGAATGTTCCAATAAAAAAATATCCTTTAAAATCGGAAACCAAATATTGTTAGAAGTGGTGCAGAATAGTTTATTACAATGACGCCTTTGATGATGTAACATCCCGACCTGACTCAACTCTAATACGGTGGTCGAACAGATGCATCACATGACCTCAAGCTAATCTCCCCAAATGTCACCGGCTTCCAACTAGCAACGAGGACCTTTTTAATGTGTTCATGGGGGAGACTATGCCCTCATAGGAAATAGGTAATACACAGATGAATAAAACAATAATTAATAATAAATAGAGGAATCTTATAAATTAATAGACTATAGAATAAGAAATATAAATAATCAAACAAAATAAGAATCAAGTGTAGAAGCTAATAAATAAAACCATATATAAAATTATTTAATGATATGATGTCTATATGAATGTAATGGTTTGAAATACCATAATATGTAAATTTTGTCAACTGAAATGAAAAGGCAGGAAGTGTGAAAACTACGTCCTGAGCAAGGAGATGTCCTCTTCCCCTAGTCTCAATCCTATGCATCAGAAACAATCAAGTATCAAAAGCTGCATGCTTCCCTTTTTCAATACATGCACACATATAATCTAGTCTATAATCAATGAGGCACGAGAAGGGTGTGAGATAAAAAAAGTAGGCCGGCCCCAATGGTTTCAAATCCATTCCATTTCGTTCAATAAAAAAAATTAGTTTTCCATTATATAACAATTTCTGATAATTAATTATGTTAAATTAAATAAATAAGTCGGCCCAGGTTAGAAAAAGAACCCATGCCTAATCATCTGCTTTAGCCTAATATGGAAGTCTAAAAATAGTACCTATAAGAATAATGCACATGAACATATATATAAAACCTATAAAAGTAAGGTAAAACAAGGGAGAGGCATACCCCAATATTGTGATTTAACTTGGGGTGTATGTCAAGAGTCAACTAGGTATGATTCAACATACCAAAATAATATTTCAAATATCAAGATACTAACATCGACATTAATATAAACATTTACTGCATCATTATAAATTTTCTAGTTGAGAGTTGGAGTCTTAGCCCATCACGAAGGTATCGCTATGGAAAATCATTCCATTTTCCAATACCAACGATCCAGTCAAAGGTAATATTTCAAAAGACCAAGTATCGCTCGAGACAAGGCTTTACCATGAGTCTGTCCTAATCTTACAAAATGGGGTCCATTATCATCTGAGGCTAGCATAGCCACAGTGCCAACAGATTCCTCTCTATGGGCCTTTTTGGAACATGCGTGACTCATAAGTATTATAATTCCAGGGGAATTCTTGGAACGACAATGCCAATGACACCCCCCCCCCCGACACGAAGTGGTAACTGCTAGGAACCGACAGTCTAATCATGGCCCTTAACATGGGACCCAAATTTATTCCTCGCCCTGAATTTATTTAATTTTTTCATAGCAGTAGATAAAACATCAACAAATGAAATTGCATCTTGAAAACTAAACAGATACACTCATGCATCATAGGGTAAAAATTAAATATTTCATTATACCAGTATTAATAAGCCAAGATAATATATCAACATAAGAAGATAGATTCAATTTTGGATAAATAAATAATTACCCACAACCAACTATCAAGAATCCAACATATTCGCAGTCCATAATTAATCATAGTTAATTATTTAAATTCAACACAACAAAATAGATTACACAACATGTGAAGATATTTAAATTAAATTCCCAGACATGCACATTTAAATAAATAAATATTTTGGAATAATCAATTGAAAAAGTCCCAACAACTAAAAGTTCATAATTAGTATAAAATAATTATTTAAATTTAACATATACAAAAATAGGCTTTGCAACAGATGAAGTTAAATAAATTAAATACGTAGGCAAACACAATTTATACCGACCACGTTGGAACATTCAAAAGGGTGTTCGACCACATTGTTACAAATGAAACAAATAAATTCATGATCAATAGGGCAACAACAACTAGGTGAATCAAATTAATTAATGAATTTGGGTGAACTTTCATTAAGCCGATATGTTCTGACTAATGGAACAACGGTGCATTTTTATAAATTGTAGTGAAACATCATAAAAGATAGTAGATGCCACAACTTATGGTCATATATGATCCTATGATCAATGGTAGGGTTTGATTTGAACTAAAATAGAAGAAATCATATGATTTTAGAAAATACCTTAACAGGGTAAAATCCTTCCAAGGTGAACTGCACAAAGGATAGAGTATGAGATCACATGATTAATGGTTCATGGGGGTATGCCTTACCGAGAGGATTGCAGTGCACCTGATGCCGAATAAAATAGAAGACGAACAGAGATGTGGTGATCTTCCAAAGATGGAAGGATGTGGTGCACTAGATAGGGAGAAGTGGCGTGACATGAGAGGAAGGAGAGGAGAGAGGACAAAACAAATAAAGAAATAATGGGAATAGAAAAAATTGGAAAATAAATATAAAGGAGATAAATAAATAATATAATAATAATTGAACGGTAGAAGAAACGAAATAAAAAATTAAAATGGGGTTACCCCATTTTAATTATTTATAATTTCTATCAACCATATATATGTTATTATTTATTTTTACTCTTCATTAAATTCAATTAATTCCTTTTTATTTTCATGAAATTACATTAAATTATATTTAGATCGAACGCAGAGCTAGGGCGTGCTGCAAAAAGTTTATATAATGTTCGAGAAAATATTTAAATACATTAATAGTTTCCATGGAACCGCAAGAGGGTGCGCAAATGCACGCCTTGTGTCACTTTAAGAATTTAGACAATAAAAAAGTAAATGGAATGCAGCTTGATTTATGTTGAGATGTTAAAATAGTTAAAATTATTATTTTTAAATATAAATACTTAATGAAACCACTAATAATTTAAAAACAAAAACCATTTAAAAACTGATAGCATATATTAAATTAATATTAATTTCACATTTCTATTTAATTAGAACCATTAATATTATCACATTTATTAAATTGATTAGTTATTATTTAGACCGCGATACAATTTATTAACTATGAAGTCAATTTTTTTATTTTTTATCATCACGGAAAATAAAATTATTAATAAAATAATTATTACTATTATTTCTATCTATACAACAAAATATTTATAACCCAATTAAATTATCTTATGGTGCGATATGACCAAACATCCAATGCTCAAAAATGTTATACCTTTCCAAAGGTAAACCCCCGTGACCTGAAACTAATTCTGGTCTCATATTTCTCATTGAACGGACCGTTTCTGAGAAAATAGTTATTTTTTATATAAAAAATGGAATAATTAATTAATTAAAAATAAAGATGGAATTATCATGTGCAAGGGTGCCAAACACCCGATGAAAGTCATGGTTATACACTACCTAGGTTAACACCGACGTTACAGACCTAACGATGGTCTTAGATATCTCGTATGATGTTCTATTTGAGAGATATTGAAATGTTCTCAAAATAAAAAAATAGGCATGTGAATAAAACAAATTTAATATTTTCATCCTATCAACACTGACAATCTATAGGTCTCAGAACCTCATGTTGACTCATTGTTTATCTCTGAAAATATTATATAGAATATTCAAATGTTTTAATAATCCTTTTAATGTTCATTTAATTTATTTCCATTTCAATTGTTATTGATATTAATTTATTAAAATTTATTTAAAAGGCATATCACAGTGTCAACTATCATAAAAAATTATTAACGCTTGATTTTAAAATGACATGAAAAGTTAAAGGAAATATTTTTTCTTATGCTTTTTCATCTTGTTCAAAATAAGTAACATTAGAACCTTCCCACATTAGAACATATCGTCCCTGAGAAACCATCGACAACAATGTAAATCTCATCTGATCTACAAGGGCATGATGTATCACACAAAAGGTTGTGTTACATCTCTAAACACCAAACATACGTTCAATAATTGGTTAGACAAATGGAAAAAATTCCAGTATTATATGTGTCAACTATCATTTCCCAAATGAATCGCCGAGACGGTATTTATCCAAAACCCATTTTTCTAGAGAATGACCTTTTCTTTTTTTCATTAATCATCTGGTCAAACTTACACACCACATTAGTTTTTAAAGGTGGAAAGGGAAAAATTATGAGTCACAATTTCTTCAAGCATCAGAATTTCATACCGGAGACGCCCTTAGACATTCTAGCGGTGCCTCTTGAATGATTTCCAAAATGGATAAAACAATGGATTTCACATCACCCATAAAACCTATGTTGATCCATTTTTTTATGAAAAGATATATTTAACACAAACTACACTCGTCTCACCTGACTAATTGAAAACACATTCTTCACTGACCGCTTCATTGAGTAATTTAGAGAACTAGTCCAGCCACTCTAGCCGACCATTTAAGAAGATGCTTGACATAGATAGCTGGAGTTTTATAGTCTGAACTGTGATGTCTTCTTCAAATATATCTCTCATTTACTGCGAAAACTCCCACTGAAGTTCATACCTTTCCTCCGGTGACGTTTCCAGATTTAGGAATCACCGAGCCTGACCACAAGTTCGAGTAAACTCAGATTCGACCTACAGGAGTGAAAGAAACTTACAGAAGGTAGTCCATACTCCATGTTTATGAGTGAGACATTGGTATAAGGATAAGATTTCCAAAAAAGGTCATTTATGGAGCCCAAAGTGAAATCCACCTGGTGGTCACGTCGGAAGAATCAACTGGTGTACAAGAGTTCATCCAAATAATTCATACACAAAAATATAAGGGTCACTCAATACTAACCAATGCTTCCATAAGAACGACGTGTCAATGTGAAACACTAAGAAACCCACCCTAAACAAGCCCAACAACTTTTTATGATTTAGAATGGTGTAAGACCAATGCTATAATAGTGCATCAAGGACGATGGAAAGATGAGGGACATTCTCGCCTCATAAGAAAGAGTATAATAAAAGGATTTGGATATTACTATAAGGAAAACATTTTAACAATAGAATGAGAAAATAACATAACTAACAGGCGTGTCAAAATGCCCAAGACTCTAGAAGTAATCCCGAGCATTGGAAAAAACATGATTCCTTTAACAAAAAATTCATTGTAATACCATGATGAACCAAAAGGTATTTTACTGTGCAAAACATGATGATTACACTGAACTAAACCAGTTATCACAACGTTACGTACATGAAGACACCACATAAATGAACGCATAATACCACTAGGTGATACATGATCAAGATGAATTATAACTCAGAGAACTATGTATTGAATCGTCCATCCCTATGGATAAGACAGAGTCGAACAACCTATGAAAAAACTGACCATCCCTAAGGCATGAATAACTAGATGGGAAAGAGCATTACTCGATGTTCAAGCCCAAATCAAAAGTCATGGAAAACCTGACCACCCATCCGAACAAGGGTGTCATTTTATGTAAGAGGGTCGGACTAAGGAAAACAACATGGGAAAGTTAATATTCCAAAGAAACTCAAGGATAAATGAAAACTACCCTTATACCAGGGTCTTAAACGGAGGACATTTATATTGGTTTATTATCCAAGACCTTTAAATTTAATCACATTTAATCTTTAATCATCATAATATTTAACGAAACATCAAGTACAATTTTTTAAAAGAAAACACAAGGTACCTTATCTTAATCAATCCCTCGAGGAAAAAACAATCATGTTTTATAAAACTCCATTTTAATACTTTTGAGATTAACTGGCATCTCGTAATTAATTTTGAAATGTATCACAAAAAATCCTTTTTAGAGGATAAGGAAACCAAAAAGTTTCTTACAATGACAACCTTGGTTCATATAATGATACCCAAAAATAGTTGTTTAATTTTTAAGAGTCATAACACCCATACCAGGTTATCTCATAAGGAAGATGAATCTACTAGCCTACTTGGTCCTAGTTGTGCCTTTAGATATTTATCCCACTCATTTGAAATTATAACCTGATCAAACACATATCAGCCTAGATATATGGGTTGCTATCAACAAAATAAGAGACTATACACTTTTTTTGTTGAATTTGGCTCCCATTCAAAGGAGACCAATAAATTTTATCAACGTAACCAATTTCATAACAAGCAAGCTAGTACTTCACTACATGAAGAAAATAGAGAGATACTTGTTATAATCCCAGAAGCATAAAATTTTAATCAAAGATTCATGCTAATAGGCAAAAAATAATTATACAAGGCAAACATGGTATTAAACATGCATCATGACAATATTATATCATGCTAAATATATCACAGAAACATGGTATCTAAAATGACATGATAAAGAAATACAAGACATGGAATACATTCAATGCAATCAATTTGAATCAACATGCATCCTAAAATGTAACTACATGGCACGAAACTATTCATGGCATGTGACTTCTTATGGGACTATTATGATGAATTCAATTATTTATCCTAGCCTAAAGAGTCCTTTCTTAATATATCATAAATTCCATAAATTCATAAGCAGTATAAATTACACCAATCCATTGACAAAATCATATCAATTGTAAATCATAAATCATGAACAACAATCACAACCTTGTCCACTTGGTCATTTCTCGTACATGGGTTGAACAGTCCCAAGCACGACTGTTAACCAAGTGCTGACACATTATTAGTCTCTTTTCTACCAACTGAAAAAGTAATACAATGGAAAAAAATACCACTTATGATACCACTTCTTAATTTCCCGACTCGAATCACCTCTAAGATAGTGGCCGGACCAGTTTATCACATGATCTCAAGATCATCTCCCGAAAAAATATTTGATGGATGGAATTTTCAGAGAAAATAGTAACAATTTCATTTTATCATTTTAAAGGGAAAGCTGATAAATGGTTTTCAGTGGTTATGATTATCATGTAGAAAGATGATCATTATTCCCTGGAATGGAAAACATTTAAAGATGTATTCATTAAAAAATATTTACCTAAGTTTGTTCGGTTATAGATGGAAAAAATCCCTAGAAATTAAAAATCAAGATGAATATTTGGAAGCTTAATATAAACAAAACATACTAAATTTTTTAGGTATGATGAAGATTTAATAATGGATACTAATAGTAAAATTAATATAATTTAATTATGACTAAAACCAAGATTACAAATATCATTGTCCACATGAGAATGAAAAATTGTAGAGAATATGGTTCGTTTTGGTGAGAATGTGGATATTGAATTTGCTGACATGTATGTTCCTTGAGAAGAAAACAATAACCAATTGTCATGGTGGTAAGAAATAGAGAAACAAAAAACTAATATGTCTGGTGGTAACACCATAAAATCTTAAAATTCTGGAAAACTACATTTCGATGTATGTTTCATAGGGTCTAGGATATGTTTCTGATGTCATCAGTTTGTTCACAGAGCTCTCTAATGTAATGAAAAATGGTCAAAAAAACCGAAAAACGGGGTTACTAATATCCATATAATGGTGAGGTGTTTTAGTTACAATATGTTGTTTATTTATGATAACACTTAATTGATGTTAGTCGTACTGATGTAATTCATGGTGATTAGAAGAATAAAGGGTTTCAAAAGTCATTATCTACTACTACTGTTGATGTTGGGCCATCAAATGAAGTTGTAAAATTTATGTTTCTGGTTAAATCAACATATATCTATACCCTATATTACATTGGATCTTTATATTCATTCATGTCTTTGAAATTTTCTTTTAAAATGGGTACATCACCACAAGAAATGAGGATATAAATTTTTTGAATAACTAGAGGTGGAAATATTAAATTAACAATGATTTATAGGAATCATCCTATCATTATCATTTGGATGGTTTTTACATATAATAATATTGAACTATCCATATTAGATTTTAAAATAATTATTTTTATGGATTGGAATTCATTTTATCATTATATGATCATTAGAAATATAAAAAATATATTTTCATGACATCATGCCTTTTATAACATATTAAGATGTAGAGAAATTGATTATAGGTGGAATAGAATGTTACATAGATAAAATTATTGAAAATTAAGATATTGTTTAAATTAGTTATGTGATAGTAGTAAATGAGTACATTGATGTATTTTCAAATGATTTTTCCTTGTGTTATTCTTTATTGAGAGGTTGGGTTTACAATTTACTTAGTACTTGATGATAACCCAATTTATAAGTCCCCATATGGAATAGAACATCTTCATATTTTAGACAAAAAATAAATGATAAGGGTTTGAAATAAAATTCATCCAATCTAGATTTTCACCATGGTGTGATCAATATATTTTTTATTTTAATGAAATTTTCTTCTATAATAATTTTAATTAACTATAGATATTTTCATAACATTACTATTAAAAACAAGTACTATTTTCCCCATATCAATGATTTGTTTGACTATCTCCAAGTAGAAAAATATTTATCAATTGTTAATCTATGTTCTGGGAACCGTCAGTTGATTGTGAATGAGTATGAAATTCCAAAAAGTATGTTTTGGAATATATATGGGCACTATCAATTTTTTATTCCATTTGGGTTTTCACAAAACCTTCTCTATTTATAGACATTATGAATGTAGTTTTTCATGAGTTCATAGACATATTTTTGGTTGTTTTTATGATGGAATGTTTTATATTCTAAAATTAATAAGGAATATGAAAGGCACCTAAGGATTATCTTTCAAACCATTAATGAAAAGAACCGTATGGTAATTTTATTAAGTGATATTTTTTAAAAAAGAAATTCCTGGTTATATTGATTCTATTGATGGGAAATCTATTTAAGCTACAAAAAAAAATTTAATAGTTTCCAAGACCCACAAATATAAGAGAGATTCATATATTTCTCGTATTTATGTGTTACTACATGTAGTTTTCTGAAAATAATTATTGATTTTCTAGCCAACTAACTATGTTAACTCAATAAGGAGTAAAATTCATATTGTAAAAATTATGTGATGATTATTTTTAGGATTAAAAAAAATTAGTGAATGATTCTATTTTTGGTACTTCCTTCCATGAATGATAATTTTTTCATGAATATTAATAATTCATGTTAAGGAAATTGTTCATTCCTAATGTAGAATGATTAGGTATTTACTTAGTATTTATGTTAGTTTAATCCTCATGGGTTATGTTACCCTAAACATTATATATAATAAGATGTTATGGGTTTTCCATTAAAAATATAGAGGCATTAATAATGGAGATTAAATTGTGAAATATAAACTTATCAGAAAATTATAAAGTATGTATTCACTCAAAAATAATTAATAATGAGACATATAAGTTGGTTGGAACTGATCAATGAGTATGATTTCATGATTCAATACCATCATTGAATATAAAAAGGTAGATAATACTTTTAGTAAAAAGAAAATAATGAAAAATTAACCATTTTACATTTTGAATGTGGCACTATGTTTAATGATTTTATGAATTTTTTCCCAGAGGTTGTGTATACAAAGACTTCTTTTGTTTTGTTTCAGTGTTCAGTATAGCTGAATTTTTTAGAATGTATTCATCATGATTATATGGAAGATCATTGTTTTCCGATAATGGAAAAAATCATTTTGGAAATGTATGTTACATGAATTTTATATGGTTTAGTTATTTTATTAATGATTTAAAAATATTATATATACCTTGTGATTCCCCATTTAGGAAAGAGCTATTGAGTGAGGATCGTTGTTTTCCATTTTCCACTCATCCTAGAAGCACTACTATGTATAGAGTCCAATGATAGTACTACTAGTGGGATGAAATAAAAAGAGTAATTTACAACTTTTACATGATTTGCATGAATTTTGAAATAGGTTAATGTAAAATAAAAATTACAAAATGGAATTACTTAGCATTTTCAAGTTTTTGAATAGAAATGGTAAAATATATCTCGGATTCCATGGTTGGTTTTCCATGGACATCAGAAAGTTACAATGAAATTTCATTTATTATTTATAGATTAACTAAATATTCAAATTTACATCCCATTCTTGAAACTATGTATTTGGATAATATGTCATTACCATATACACATGATATACTCAGGATACATGGTCTTCCTCTCTCCAACGTATCAATCCATGATCCCATGATCACATCTATTTTTTGGAATGGACTTTAGGATTCATTGCGTAATGATTTATATTTCTGTATAGCATTTAATCCTCAATTTTATGGACAAAATGAGAATATTATTTTGATAATGGAAGATATACTTCATCCTTGTTCTATATATTACAAGTGGATTTGGAACTAACATTATGAATTTGTTTCATATTAATTATAAAAAAAATTTCATTCCACTTTAAATATATATCCCTTTGAGGAATTAATTTGAGAAAGGTGTTAGACACCAAATTATTTTGATGATTTAAGAGAATGTAGGATGACAAGATCATTGTTGGTAGAAGAAATTAATGAGAATGTTTAGATAAATTATTAATAATATTAGGATGGTTCAGAACAAGAAAAAGCTAAGTGGATAACAGGGGAAAGGTTGTTTAATTCAAGGCCCATGATAATATATTTATCTATGGTTCTCCATGGAAAATATTTATGAGATCTGGTGAAAGGGGGAAGCTAATTTCATGGTCCACTAGACCATATGAAATATAAAATAAATTTACATCATATACTATTTGATTATTCTTAAATCAGATATTATCAATGTTACATAATGTATTTCATGATTCTAATTAAAGGAAATATGTGTTGTATTCATCACATGTTTTGACATTCGAAGTAGTTTAGTTGGAAGAGGACCATTTTTATGAGGAACATCCAGTTTAGATTCCCGACTAAAATTAACATTTGTTTTATAATAATTTTATTCATATTTTTAATTTTTTATGGAATATCCAAATTGTTCTATTAGAAACATGGGAAAATGAAAATTCATTGAGGGTGAGGTATCCTCACTTGTTTAATATGTGAAGAAAATTATAAGGATTCAATTTTAAAAAGGTAGTAATATTTTAAAAACCCATATAATGATATAATAAATCATTTTATAAGATTAATAATATTTTTTATATTATTATTATTTTTATGAAAAAGTATATTTCGGGATATTTGGAGAAATATTAATTTTTCATAGAATATTGAAATGTATAATTTTTTTGTATAAAAAATCCATTTAATTTCAGTAATATAAATATTTTGGTAGTCCCAATATGTTTAAAATATTATATTAATTAATAAAGTATCATTTAGTAATATTTAATGCACATAATATTTTATAAATCAAAATTAAATTGGTTTTAAATATAAATTTATTTTGGGTTTTAAAAAGGGTTTTTCATAAAATATTTTTAAAATGGATAATGTTTCGAAATGTTAATTACACAAAATAATACCTAATGGTGAATTTTTGAAATTAAATTTATATTATATATATAATTAAATATTAATTTAGTTTCCTATTATAATTATTATTTGTTATGAAGGTGTTAAAAAATTATCTTTCCCTCAAACAATACTCTATATTAAAAATATCGTTTTTTCGTCTCTCAGTTTTATTTTCAATTAACATTTTCCACTTCTATGATTTTATATTTTAAAAATTGATTAAATATTTTTAATAAAAATATTTAATATTTTATAATATGGTAAACGTATTTTTTTTTCAAAAATGAATAGTAATAATATTAAAAATTAATAACTAGTGTTAATGTAAAATTGGATTTATGGGGTGTTAAACTAGAACTATATGGGTTTAAATTACTTAATAAATTGTATAAAATGTATCTTATTGAAATATTTCATCCTTATACCTTCAAGGATCTATAATTTTTATTATTTTATCATTTTGAAATGAATAAAATATCTATTGAATTCATTCATTTCAAAAATTACAAATATGTTCTTCACCTCACTTAAAAAAGGACATCAACACTGTTCCACTGTCCAAACCATAAAAGACAATTTTCCCCCAATAAAAATCCAATTAACTTATTTAATTACCAAATATTATTTAATAATCCATATTATTTTATGAAATTCTACAAAGTAATTCATTTGGTTCAATCTAAACGAGGTTACCATAAGAAGAGATGGTGATATTCAACGTCATTTGTTTCTTTATTTCACCACCAATTCAATACTATATAAAAAATAATATATAAAATGAAATTTTTATATTAAATAAATATATTTTATTATGTTATTTTTAAATCATAAATAATTCTCATCTACCATCAAACAAGTTACAAAATCACCATTGGTGTGTACGGTGGACTACCGCATCACAAAATGATGCCATTCATTTTTCCCTAACCACTACTCAACGAAGGGTATGATGATTTATAATATATATATATATGATATTTATAATATATTTATACCTATATATTAATTTTATCATTTATTAATTTTTTATATTCCATTATATAGGGGATATTATAACGCCGTTCGTGTGTATGACGGACTACCACCTCACGAAGTGATGTGATTTGTTTTCAAGAAACATTATATAGATTGTAATATGTGTAATAATAATGAATATATGTGATATATATGGAATAATTATGATATTAATTTTATATTCACCAATTTTTAATGAAAATTTATCATTTTTCTCTCTTACCTTTTCACTCCTTAAGAAATGAGAATGTATTTTGTGAAAGTGTCGACTGTCACAATCATGAAAATATGTGACCCCCCCCTTCATCGACACACCACATGGATGATATCTATAAGTATATTTAAATAAATAATACTATATTTTTGATATTATTATAATTTTATAATGAAAGAATATTACCTACCTTCATTTCATAATTATCATTGAAAAATGGAGACATTACTAATGCATACGTATGGTATACCATCTCCATGATTTTGATGTAATTATATTTTAAAATAATTATTCCATGATTGGTAATAAATCTATAAATTCTGTATAATTTTTTTAAATTTTTTTATTATTTTTACTCTGGATATGTATAAATAATGTCCTCTCAAACCATAGTTGACATAGAAAAGTCATTTTTGACACAAAATTCTATATAGTCAACACATCAATGGTAAATTTATTTGATCATTAAATTTTATATAAAATGGAAATATGTGAAATAGAACTATTTATATACATGAAATAGTTTCTCAAGAAATTTAATATTTCACATTACTTTGATGTTTAGAATGATAAAGGAACATGTTGCAAGTCAGACTCGAGGTAAGAGTCCTATTTCAATTTCCTTTCATTGAACAATATTTCCATTTGACAAACCATAATTATTTTAATAGGTTTATATACAACAAATTTAACATGTCATATAATTAATTTACATAAAATAATAATATTTAATGTTTTTTAATGTTATTCTTTCATGGGTCTTATGATTGAAATAATTCCTAGGTCATAAAAGAGTTTTCTTAAAAAAATTACAATTTTTATGTTTTCCTCCCGAACATCTATCATCAATGTACATTTTTTCAAATAGATTTTATTAATATAGTTATATTGACATAAAATAATTTTAAATTACATTTTATGTCTGTTTTATATTATTTCAATGTTTTTTAATATAAATCATGTTTATCTATTTTATAAAGAATTTTCATGGCCCATCATAATGGGGAAATTGCCACAAAACAAAAAGACCCCCTCTAATGCACAAGGGGCTGGCGACTAAAATAAAGTAGTAATATCACTAACATGTGAAGCTTTAGCCAAAGTACCTTTACACATTCTCACATCTCGAAGACCATGAAAATACAAAATGTAAAAATTATACAACAACCATGCATGGATATATCTAAATCCCACAAGAAATGTAATATAGGAATTAAGGGGCAGAATATAAGAAAAAATAAAATACCATCATAATTATTTTTAAAACAATACAAACCTAAAAGTAATTTTTTAGACTCCTGTCAAATGTTATAGAAATAATCCTCAACCTGTCTAGTCTTACTGAAAACTTTCTAGTCTTCGTATATCATGGACCTTGTCAAACAGATGATCATATTCATAGGACATGACACATTCATGAAAATACCATGTATATGTGAATATAAAAATACACAATAGGATACCTAGAAACCACAATGAAAACAAAAAATGGATATTCACTTAGCACTACATAGGTATATTTATATAGTAAATATTATAAGAATATATAGATAAACATAAAAAAACCACACTGCCTAATGTTAATCCATAACCATAATATGTCAGCCTAGGATTTCCAACTCAAAGGTTTCCCATAGAACTCATTTGGGAGAACAAACTCCTGATTATAAATCACTATCAATGTCAATATTATAGGAAAAACTAGCCGGGTCACGCCAGAGGTAAAACACACTAGAGGTATAAAGAGATACAATACAGAGATGGAGATCACACCTAAGTCCATGGGGGATACCAACAACATATTCATGAATAACTAAGTATGTATATGATCATTTCATGTTTACAGTTCATCCTCATAACACCATGATGTCCACATAGGGATCAAATATGAAAAAAGGATCTCACATTGGGCCTCTTGTGGGATTCCAACAGTCTTATCTAAGAATTCCTAATAAAGGGATTATTGTCCTAGGATTAGTAGTTGATTTCATACTAACCCTTAAGGAAAGTATATGGGGGACACCACAAAATGAAACTATTTCAGGATACATCTGAAAAGGGTTATATTCTAATTTTTACGGAGTTCATGACATTTTTAAAGGGTTAAATGCAGTGTCCCTTAACCCTCGGTCCTGCTCAGGTAACATGGTCTATCTCTTAAGTTGTGTCAATATAGTGGAGTGCATGGCATGTTCCAACCACTTTTACCCCAACTAGTGTCTATGTTCCCTCTAAGGTACACATATGGTATCTATCGAGAGATCAAATGTCATTTTATATTTGACCGATCACCCAAAAACCTAGCCTCTCTTAGGAGGGAAGCATTGACAATGAAATCTCAGAATATATGCCGTGTGGATTTGGATTTACTAGAATCTTAGATCCATTGAACTTATCATCAGTAACTCCACCATTAATCAATATAGAAACTTCCTCAATAGATAATTTATGGTATTGATCTGATGAGTCATTTCATTGCCTATTAACACATTCTAGGACTTCATTTCAATCATAAAGCACATTCGAAAATCATTCATCATTTCATAATATAGAACATTAAATCGAGTTCCAAAAAACTATCTGATTCATGAACACTATAATCATTAGACCTCTGTATTCTCATGTCGATCAACATTCTACAAGATAGAATCATTGTACAAAAAATCAGGTGTGAAACAATTGATCTGGTTTTGATATTTCGAACCATAATTCAAACAAAGAACACCCACAATGAATGAAGAATCGAGGGAGAAATTTTGAACCACAAACATGACAAAAAAACATCGTCCAATTCTTGTGTTGGACTTCATCCATTAGAATTATAATGACAACATAGAATCAAAATCACAAAATAAAATTATCCTAAAACAATATATGCAAATGTCACATCCCACAATATGCATGATCTACGAATCAATACAATGATTTATTGATTAAATTTCCAAGTAGAAATGAATATATGATATAGAAAACCAAATCTAACATTATCCAACTGTGATTGGGATTGACCACTATGGAAAACACAAATCTATGTCATGATCGTCGGTATGATCCAATGTATGGATCTCGTACTAATCATTGATGTAACATCCCAAGTAAGTAATGAATAATATATATTTTTATCTATGTCTACTAATTAATTAGATAGTGTTTTATATGCTTAAAAGGAAAATAAATCCAATCTTAAGCATGAAATACACTAATATTCTTAAAAGATTGTTTTACTGCCTTTTGATGGAAAACCATTTTGAATCTATCTTTTGACAATTTTATAAACTATTTTTGTCAAAATAAACTTATTCTTTATGATTGGGACATCAAAATTTACCTTGTGTGAATTTTTGGTATTTTTCTGACAATGTTCATTTTTTAATGAATAGTGAAAAATACTGGATTTTACATCGACACTGCTTTTAATCTAATTTGTTTATATGATTAGATTATGTTTTGAATTGGTTTTGAAGTGAAATTAGAATATATTTTTACAATTTAATCCAATGGTGGCCATTGGAATCAATTTCACATTGAAATTTGACTTAAACTGGTGTCAATCTTTTGATACTTATTATTTCATAAAAACACGCTATTTGCTCTGACAGCGGGAATTAATTATTAAATTAATTAATGTGACTTATATATTTTGAATTTTGTAAAATAGACTTCATTTTTGAATTCAGAATATCAAATATAGCTTAGGGTGAATTTTTGGTTATTTTCTGAAAAACTTCAATTTTTTATGAATAGTGAAACCACTAAGTGGTAGTTAAAGAAACTAATTTTTCGTTTAAATGAAACATTGCCACTTTTGTGTTTTGAATTTAAAAAATCCGACATACATTGTTGTCATTAAGATGTAAAATGTGGTTCAACGGGATTAAAATAGTTTTTTGGTGAATAGTAACTTATTAAATTTTTAATCGCGACTAGTGGTAATTAGGGTAGTTTAAGGGATAAATAATGATTTAATAATATGAAATGACCTAGAAACATGTCCCAACCTTATTGGTTGTGTCATGGCCTACGAAGACAAGCCATGGGTCAACTTGGGGACACCATTGAGACACTTTGGTTGGGAAATGACATAAATAACTTTTTATTAAATGTTAAGGTAAAAATGACACAAACAAGAGATGTTTTACTAAAACAATTTTTACATGGGGTTATAAAGATAAGATTTGTGATTATAAAAATTCATTGTAAGGATAAAATGATTTCCTACATCATTGTATTTTTTTTATAATTTTTAGACTTTAAATAAATTAAATTATTTATGACATCATGATGATGCAGCGATGACCTCATTATTTAAAGATTTAAATAAAATGGAAAGATAATGAAAACTATAAAACCTACATATGGCCAAAACCAATTGTATGAGTGTATTTCAAAGCCTTATCACTATATCCTAGAATTATAGCAATGTGGGACCTTTTGAAACCGAAACTCTTTTAAAAATAAAGTAATATTTCTTTACTTTCCAAAAGTGCCCCTCCTCTCCTCTTATAAAAGGCCCCCACGTCTACCTCATTTCACAGACTCCTCAAGCCTTTGGCTTGGCCAACCCCTGCCCATTTTATCTCTCCACATCCCTCTACTCATCTTAGTGGATTCCCTTTGGGCATAATCCTTTCAAAGGAAGCCATTAGGCTCAAATCAAAAGGAGTTACACTTCTAAATGTAATTCATTCTCTCATGTTCATTTGTTTTATTTTTCATTCCAACCCCCTAAACACTTTTTATTTACTTATTTTTTAACAACACCAGTATCTTCAATATACTAGGATGTTGTTATAAGATTTATTTGAGCTACACTCTCACACAACTACATCAAATGGTTAAAGAACATACGGTTTCTGTGGATGGAAAAATTCTGCCTCCCGAAACGATGATTGTTCAATACTCATTTAACACCTTCAAAGGTGGCCATTATTATGTCAATATTTTTATATATGATATATAATATGTTTATGTTTTCCTTAAGCTTCTGTTTTTTTCATTTTTGGCATACCTTTATGGTTTTCATTATGGGTAAACACGATATCTTCATTTTAGGAAGTGCGGAATACCGCCCCCTGAAAGTGATTTGATTCGTTAATACCATATGTGGGATGTCTAAAGGATAAAGTTAATGATATTATATATGTTATTATACTAGAATTATAATATACTCTTATATCATTATGATTCCATTCCAAAAAAATACGAAATAGAAATGGAAGTAGCGTTCATGCGTACGTACGGCTTACCGTCTCCATGAACGGTGCATTTCATTTCTTACCTCTAAATGTGATGTAATATTATAAATACATGTATATGATGAATATATATGTTATATATGTTATCCAAATCATTAATATCATTCTGGATATAACGAACCTTTGACCAAATTAACAACATGTAAGTGTAAGAAGTCTATTTTGGACTTAAGAACCAAATACCGACAAAATGAACATTATTAACTTAAATGATTACATGATGTCCATAACATGGTATAAAAGGAATAATGAACTTGAAAAAGGTTCATAATCAAGTAGAGATTAACTCATGTTTATTATTCAGGAGATTAAAGAATGGTCGGGTCAAGTCGGATACGAGGTATGGGACTTCGTCTCAATCTCCTTTCATTGATGCATATTTTATTTTATACACAACCTTCTTTTATACGGTGTATAAACCCATTTGACTTTTTACATTTATTGAAAAGGAATATTTTATATACGAAGCGTTTTCTAAACAACAAAAGGAAATGTTTTTGTCATACGTATGCGGCGACAACGACTTCTCCGCCGTCGTGACCGTTATTTGAGTTTCATCTTCCTCTACAAGACACACCTTCTTTTTAAAAGAAAAATAAATACCATGTTTTACTTTTCTTTTATTTTGGTATCGAAAATGGTTTTCATAATGTTTTTATATTAATGTGTTGTATTTATATCTTGTGATTGAAAGGTGGGAATGTTATGTTTCCTTTATGCATGTTTTATGTGATATGATTATGTTGAGGTTCTTGGGAATTATTATGAAAACAGGTGGTTCCGTGATAAAATAAGGGCGGGTGAGCCATATATAGCTCTCTAATGCATTGGGTAACGCGAAGGAGTGAAACGTTAAGGTTTCTCCGAAGATATTTTAGGGAGTATACTGTGATGGGTATTCCAAACGTAACCAAGAGGGTTACTCCCTACGTAAGAATGTTATGAATGCCTCATGTTACCTTTATGTCTTATGATTTCTATGATTTATTCATGATTTGATGAGGTATGTTAAAGTGATTATGTTTTATGGGTAAAGTATGATCTCATCCTTATGTATATATGTACCCATGTTTCCTTTCCATGTTTTTATAACCTATACTGAGATTTTTATGCTCATCCCAAATTCTCTTTGAAATGTTTTTCACAGGTCAAGGGAAAGGTACATGATATGATGATAGTGTCAAGGAAGTGTCAAAAATAAATCCATGTTTTATTTTAAATATGTTTCCATTGATGGGAATGAAGAATACTATCTGTATGTAACCACATTGTTTATATGTGGAATGTAATGAAAGTTTTATGATCTAATTCTCTAAAACTCTAAACCTGAAAAGATCCTCAATGTGTAATCTTGTAATAACTCATGATTAAGTAAGGTTTAAGGCTGGGGCCATATAGTTGGTATAAAAGGTCTGTTTAGATAAATTTAGGAGTTAGAATTCTATTAAATGATTATCCAAAAATATTTTTTATGAAATGATATAGCATTTGAACATTACCATGTTGCTTCATCTAAGACATGTTTGTTCAGAATGGCTTTCCGCAGAGGAAACAGGGAAGCAATGTTAGGAAGGCATGCAGAAGGAAATAACCTTCCGAATCAGCATCCTGAGATGGTCGGAATTGGAACTGAACAGTTTGTTGCAGTGATGGAATAGTTGACTCAGGCTATAAATGGTGGTGGTATCCATGCACGAGATCAGCCAGATCAACCGCAGAGGAACATGTCAGTGGTGGAAAATTTCATGAGGTAACATCCACCATCATTCAGAGGATCATCTGACCCTGTTCTAGGTGAAGGGTGGATTAAATCACTGGAGAAGATTTTTGATGTCATGGGGTGTTCAGATAATCAAAAGGTTAGTCTTTCTATTTAATGTTTGGAGGGTGAAGCAGATCAGTGGTGGTCTATGGTTAAAAATATCAGGGACGCCGATGAGATTGATACTCTCGACTGGGATGAATTCAAAGGTATGTTTCTTGAGAAGTATTTTCCTAAGGCTGTTCGACTTAGGATGGAAAAGAAATTCTTGTAATTGAGGCAAGAGGAAGACTCAGTGGCTGCCTATGAAGAAAGGTTCACTTGATTGGAAAGGTATGCTCCAAATTTTATCCGAGACCTTGATAGTAAAATCAATCGTTTTTACTCAGGATTAAAGCCAAAATATCGAAGGGCATTAGCTTCTCGTGAGTTTAAAAGTTATGAAAATCTTGTTCGATGTGCTGAGAAGGTGGAAATGGAGTTTGCTGATGACCAAGTGTTCTATAACAACCAGCAGAAGAACAGACCGAGGTGGCAGGAGAAAGGTAAGAATTCTTCAAAAAAGTCTAATGGTAAGAAAACTAAGTTTCCAGTTTGTGATAAATGTGGAAAAAGGCATGCTGGGGAATGTCTTCTGAATTCTGGAAAGTGCTACCGATGTGGTATGATGGGACATAAGGCTTGTGATTGCACTGAAAAGGATCAAGGTGAAGGTAAGAAAAAATTTGATTTACAGTTAGTGAAATGTTATCAGTGCAATGAGATGGGTCACTATGAAAACGAGTGTCCGACAAATATCTTGAGTGATGGGAAGTAGTTATACTACAAGCAGAAAGGGGTGGTGAAATCCTTTGCAACTACTTCAGCAGATGTTGGGCCATAAAATTATGTTGTATCAGCTCCATGGAGCTCAGTTTTTTTCAAAGATTGACCTGAGATCGGGGTACCATCAGCTGAAGGTAAAGAAGGAAGATATTCCGAAGACCGCGTTCCGTACGAGATATGGCCATTATGAATTTGTAGTAATGCCTTTTTGGCTAACCAATGCACCTACTGTATTCATAGACCTTATGAATAGAATTTTCCATGAGTTCTTGGATAAGTTTGTGGTTGTTTTCATTGATGATATTTTGGTGTTTTCTAAAAGTAAAGAGGAGCATGAAAGACATTTAAGGGTTATCTTGCAAACCTTAAAAGAAAAGAAACTGTATGGGAAAATCATCAAGTGTGAGTTTTGGTTGCAATAAATTTCTTTCCTTGGTCACATTGTTTCTAAATATGGAATAACTGTTGATCCTGCAAAAACAAAAGTTGTGGAAGAATGGCCAAGACCCACAAATGTAACCGAGATTCGTAGCTTCATTGGTTTGGTGGGATATTACCAAAGGTTTGTTAGATATTTTTCACGGTTATCTAGTCCAATGACTAAGCTAACTCGGAAGGGTGTTAAGTTTATCTGGACAAAAAAAATGTGATGAATGTTTTTAGGAATTGAAAAGAAGATTGGTGAATGCTCCAGTTTTGGCACTACCTTCCAGGAATGGTGAGTTTGTTATATAAAGTGATGCTTCATTGAAAGGACTTGGTTCCGTCCTAATGAAGAATGATCAGGTAATTGCTTATGATTCACGACATTTGAAGACTGATGAGGTAAATTACCCTACACATGATCTAGAATTAGCTGCTGTTGTTTTTGATTTAAAAATTTGGAGGCATCATTTGTATGGAGTAAAGTGTGAAATATATACCGATCACAAAAGTTAAAAGTATATATTCACTCAGAAAGAGTTGAACATGAGACAAAAGAGATGGTTAGAAATAATCAAGGATTATGATTGTTCAATTCATTACCATCCGGGAAAAGTAAATAAAGTGGCTGATGCTTTGAGTCGAAAAAGTAATGCCTCATTAACAATGTTGCGTTAGGAACGTGATCCTTTGGTTATGGATTTGATGAACTTTGGAATATAAGTTTTTGGTGCAGGAAGTCCTTCTATTTTGTTTCAGGTATCAGTGAGATCTTCTCTATCAGATAGAATCAAGCATGCACAGAAGGAAGATAGTGAGTTGCAAAAAAAGGTAGAGCTAGTTCCAAAAGGTAAGTTTCCTGAATTCTACATTGATAATGATTGTGTTCTGAGATTTGGGAAGAGATTGTGTGTGCCTTGTGACTCACAGTTGAAGAGAGAGTTGTTATTTGAAGCTCACAGTTCTCAGTTTTCAGTTCATCCGGGCAGTACTAAGATTATAGAGATCTGCGGGAGTATTACTGGTGGGATGGAATGAAAAGAGATATTGCTGATTTTACTATGAAGTGTTTGACTTGTCAGCAGGTTAAAGCAGAGCGACAGTTACCGAAAGGGATGCTTCAGCCTTTACCAGTGCCAGAGTGGAAATGGGAGAATATATCCATGGACTTTGTTGTTGGATTACCGAAGACATCTCGAGGTAATAATGCAATCTGGGTTATGGATGATCTCTTGACCAAATCTGCTCATTTCCTTGCTATACGAGATACTTTTTCCCTAGATCAACTTTCCCGTTTGTATATTAAAGAGATATTCTGGTTACATGGAGTTCCCCTCTCCATTGTATCTAATCATGATCCCGGGTTCACATCTAACTTTTGGAAAGGCCTTCAGATGTCGTTGGGTACTGAATTAAATTTTAGTACAACTTTTCATCCTCAATCAGATGGGCAGTCAGAACGAACAATTCATACCTTGGAGGATATGCTACGAGCTTGTTCGATGGATTATCAGGGAAGTTGGGACCAACATCTTTCTTTGGTTTAGTTTTCTTATAATAACAGCTTTCATTCCAGTATACAGATGACACCATTTGAGGCATTATATGTGAAGCGGTGTCGAACTCCATCATTTTGGGATGAAGTTGGTGAAAGGAAGCCGATGGGACCAGAATTGGTAGAAGAGAAGGCAGAAAAAGTTCAGTTGATTCAGAAGAACATGAGAACAGCTCAGAGCAGGCAGAAGAGTTATGCGGATAACCGAAGGAAGGATCTATCTTTCGAGGTAGGTGATAATGTTTTTCTCAAGGTTTCTCCTTGGAAAAGTGTCATGAGATTTGGTAAGAAAGGAAAGTTGAGTCCAAGGATTATTGGACAATATGAAATTCTGGAGAGAGTTGGATCAGTTGCATACCGAGTGGCTTTACCTCCGAGTTTATCTCAAGTACACAATGTTTTTCACGTTTTGATGTTGAGAAAGTATATGCCAGATCCATGTCATGTTTTGAGTCCAGATGTAGTTCAGCTGGAAGAGAACCTGTCTTATGAGGAACAACCGGTCCAGATTCTTGACCACATGGAGCAACTGTTACGGAATTAGGTGATTAAGAAGGTAAAGGTTTTGTGGAAAAACCACTTGATGGAAGAGGAAACATGGGAATCTGAAAATGCAATGAGGGATAAGTTCCCACATTTATTTGATAAGTAAATAAATTGCGGGGACACAATTTTCTATAGGGGGGAAGGATGTAACATCCCAAGTAAGTAATGAATAATAGATATTTTTATCTATGTCTATTAATGAATTAGATAGTGTTTTAGAGGCTTAAAATGAAAATAAATCCAATCTTAAGAATGAAATACACTAATATTCTTAAAAGATTGTTTTACTGCATTTTGATGGCAAACCATTTTTGAATCTATCTTTTGACAATTTTATAAACTATGTTTGTCAAAATAAACTTATTCTTTATGATTGGGACATCAAAATTTACCTTGTGTGAATTTTTTATATTTTTCTGACAATGTTCATTTTTTAATGAATAGTGAAAAATACTGCATTTTACATCAAAACTGCTTTTTAATCTAATTTGTTTGTATGATTAGATTATGTTTTGAATTGGTTTTGAAGTGAAATTAGAATATATGTTTACCATTTAATCCAATGTTGGTCATTGGAATCAATTTCACTTTGAAATTTGACTTAAACTGGTGTCAATCTTTTGATACTTATTGTTTCATAAAAACACGCTATTTGCTCTGATAGCGGGAATTAATTATTAAATTAATTAATGTGACTTATATAATTTGAATTTTGTAAAATAGACTTCATTTTTGAATTCAGAATATCAAATATAGCTTAGGGTGAAGTTTTGGTAATTTTCTGAAAAACATCAATTTTTACGAATAGTGAAACCACTAAGTGGTAGTTAATGAAACTGATTTTTCGTTTAAATGAAACTTTGCCACTTCTGTGTTTTGAATTTCAAAAATCTGACATACATGGTTTTCATTAAGAAGTAAAATGTGGTTCAATGGGATTAAAATAAATTTTTGGTGAATAGTAACGTATTAAGTTTTTAATCGCGATTAGTGGTAATTAGGGTAGTTTAAGGTATAAATAATGCTTTAATAATATGAAATGACCTAGAAACATGTCCCAACCTTATTGGTTGTGTCACTGCCGACAAAGAAAAGCCATGGGTCAACTTGGGGACCCCATGGAGACACTTTGGTTGGGAAATGACATAAATAGCTTTTTATTAAATGATAATGTAAAAATGACACAAACAAGAGATGTTTTACTAAAACAATTTTTACACGGGGTTATAAAGATTAGATATGTGATTATAAATAGTAATTGGAAAGATAACAATATTTCCTACATCATTTTATTTTTTTTATAATTTTTAGACTTTAAATAAATTAAATTATTTATGACATCATGATGATGCAGCGATGACCTCATTATTTATAAATTTAAATAAAATGGAAAGATAATGAAACATCTAAAACCAACACATGTAAAAAACCAATTGGATGAGTGGATTTAGAATCCTTATCACCTTATCGTCGAATTATAGCAATGTGGGTCCTTTTGAAACCGAAACTCTTTTTAAAATAAAGCAATATTTCTTTACTATCCAAAAGTGCCCCTCCTCTCCTCTTATAAAGGGCCCCCACCTCTACCTCATTTCACACACTCCTCAAGCCTTTGGCTAGGCCAACCCCTGACCATTTACTCTCTCCACATCCCTCTCCTCATCCTAGAGGATTCCCTTTGGGCAGAATCCTTTCAAAGGAAGCCTTTAGGATCAAATCAAAAGGAGTTACACTTTTAAAGGTAATTCATTCTCTCATGTTCATTTGTTTTATTTTTCTTCTACAACCCCCGAATCTCTTTTTATTTACTTAATTTGTAACAACACCGGTATCTTCAATATACTAGGATGTTCTTATAAGATTTATTTGAGCTACACTCTCAGACAACTACATCAAATGGTTAAACAACATACAGTTTTCGTGGATGCGGAAATTCTGCCTCCCGAAATGATGATTGTTCAATACTCATTTAACACCTTCAAAGGTGGCCATTATGATGTCACTATTTTTATATATGATATATAATATGTTTATGTTTTCCTTAAGCTTTTGTTTTTTTCATTTTTGGCAAACCTTTATGGTTTCCATTATGGGTAAACACGATATCTTCATTTTAGAAAGTGCGGACTACCGCCCCCTAAAAGTGATTTGATTCGTTAATACCATATGTGGGATGTGTAAAGGATAAATTTAATGATATTATATATGTTATTATAATGGAATTATAATATACTCTTATATCATTATGATTCCATTCCAAAAAAAATACGAAATCGAAATGGATGTAGCGTTCATGCGTACGTACGACTTACCGTCTCCATGAATGGTGCATTTCATTTCTTACCACTAAATGTGATGTAATATTATAAATACATGTATATGATTAATATATATGATATATATGTTATCCAAATCATTAATATCGTGCTGGATATAACGAACCATTGACCAAATTAACAATATGTAAGTGTAAGAAGTCTATTTTTGACTTAAGAACCAAATACCGACAAAATGAACATTATTAACTTAAATGATTACATGATGTTCATAACATGGTATAAAAGGAATAATGAACGTGAAAACGGTTCATAATTAGGTAGATATTAACTCAAGTTTTTTATTCAGGAGATTAAAGAACGGTCGGGTCAAGTTGGATACGAGGTATGGGACTTCGTCTCAATCTTCTTTCATTGAGGCATATTTTATTTTATACACAACCTTATTTTATACGGTGTATAAACTCATTTGACTTTTTAAATTTATTCAAAATGAATCTTTTTTATACGAAGCGTTTACTAAATGACAAAAGGGAATGTTTTTGTCGTACGTATGCGGCGAACATGACTTCTCCGCCATCATGACCGTTATTTGAGTTTCATCTTCCTCTACAAGCCAAACCTTCTTTTTAAAAGAAAAATAAATACCATGTTTTACTTTTATTTTATTTTGGTATCGAAAATGGTTTTCATAAGGTTTTTATATCAATGTGTTGTATTGATATCTTGTGATTGAAAGGTGGGAACATTATGTTTCCTTTATGCATGTTTTATGTGATATGATTATGTTGAGGTTCTTGGGAATTATTATGAAAATAGGTGGTTCCATGATAAACTAAGGGCGGGTGAGCCCGATATAGCTCTCCAATGCATTGGGTAACGCGAAGGAGTGAAACGTTAAGGTTTCTCCGAAGAGATTTTAGGGAATATACTGTGATGGGTATTCCAAATGCAACCAAGAGGGTTACTCCCTACGTAAGAATGTTATGAATTCCCCATGTTACCTTTATGTCTTATGATTTCTATGATTTATTCATGATTTGATGAGGTATGTTAAAGTGCTTATGTTTTATGGGTAAAGTATGATCTAATGCTTATGTATATATGTACCCATGTTTCCTTTCCATGTTTTTATAACCCATACTGAGCTTTTTATGCTCATCCCAAATTCTTTTTGAAATGTTTTTCACAGGTCAAGGGGGAGGTACATGATATGATAATAGTGTCAAGGAAGTTTCAATAATTAATCCATGTTTTATTTTAAATATGATTCCATTGATGGGAATGAAGAATAATATCATTATGTAACCGCATTTTTTACATGTGGAATGTAATGCAAGTTTTATGATCTAATTCTCTAAAACTCTAAACCTGAAAAGATCCTGAATGTGTAATCCTGTAATAACTCAAGATTAAGTAAGGTTTAAGGCTGGGGCCTTATAATTGATCTATGATCTGGTCATTGACCTCCAACAAGATCTCATTCCAAGATCATTGATGGATCTCCAATGATTTTCTGGATTATGTGGCTAACACAATTTTTTTTATAAAATAATTTATTTAATGGGATAAGATAGATTGCTACATGTGATTCCCCACCGCCAGACTATCCAGAGGAAGGTTTCGTCCACCAACGCCGGAAACCAGAGCATTAATAGACATGGAGTGTAATTTTGTTCACTTTATAAATAGAAAAGATGATAAATTACACATAATGATCAAATACAAAGTATCATTATGTTTTAGGTTATTGCAAACCGGATACAAATTATAAATTTCTTTATAACTGAATTAGAAACACTCCACAAAGCAGCCATTATTTAATGTAACTGAAATCTACTAAACTTGTAAATATAAATTGAAAACATAGTGTGATAACACAAATGCCCAGTATGGGGGTTTTAAAAATAATTTTTCAAGTAAAACCTTTTAAAAACAAAAAATTTAAAATTAATTTAAATCATTTTCTTAAAATAAAAACTTCAATACATGATGCACAATGTTTATAATTTTCAAAAATTACTAGTAAACAATTTAGGGATAATCAAAATGGCTACACATGAAACAATTTCCAATCATATGCATAGTTTTAAAAAATACATGATGTGTAGAACAAAAATCTAGAGTCAACCAATTACTCTATGAGTAACATGGAATAAAGCAGGTACGAGAATCTACTCATGGAAATATTTCATGATCAGAGTTGCGAATAAACAATGTAATAATTAATTTATCACATAAAATGAAAATAATAAAATTACTAGTAAATTACTATCATTTTTATTAACGTTTAGAAGATGAGTACTAAATAAAAATATTTCCATGTGCATTATCTTCTTATGATACTCATTAGTACATGAACATAACCATGTATACACTAATAGTCGAATACACAATAAATTTAATTAATACTATAAACATAATGAGAGAATGTATAATGCCAAACTATGTCAAGGCCTCATACCATGAACATAATCTCTCTATCAAAACCTCGTTCCAAGACCATTATTTTTCCAATTCCTCGTTCCATGATTTGAGCTATCTCATGAGACCTACTAATGCATCGAGAGGCCAATGTGGGTATCAACCATCACATAATAAGTCCAATACAATCTTCATATTCCCAAGTAAGTTCATATATTAAAAGTGACCCATACCACTATTGATATTTAAATTATTATTTCATAAATTCATGGTGTCCCCTACAACTTTTTAATATTTAATTCTTCATTTCAAATTTTTCATGTTGTCCCCTACCACTTTCAATAATTACGTTCTTATTAGATAAGAGGTCAAAAGATTTAAATTATATTAAATAGCCTTTATATAAATATATTAAATCATGCATTATATATAAACACTAAACTAACAAATATATGGTATGTCAGTTATATTTTTATTCTATGGCTATAAAATTTTAATCAATTACATTTATGGATAGGCATATACACTATAGAACATGTGATGATAACTAATGCACATAAAATAAATTATTATTCAGGTTTTTCACATAAAATGATAACCGTAAATTGTAAAATCATTACATCATTAAATTTAAAAATTTATATTATAAATAAGATAATGTTGAATTTAAGACAGTTTCCATTTATATTCAAAAAATATGCTGATAAATGTCCATGCTACTAAAAAATATACTACAATAACTGAAAGCATTCATAGTTGAAGTTTCTTTTGGAATTTATGTGAAATATGTTAGATGGAAAACAATAGTTCCATGTGAAGTATTCTGGCAAAATAATATAATTAAAAATATTTATCTACATGATCGTGTTAATGTATATGTATTTATGTATATTGAAAAGACAATTCCAAAATATAAAAATAGGAATGTATACATTTAATGTCAATTATATTAACAAGTTGATGTCTTCCTTGAGAATTTTTAGGCACAAAATAACAAAACATGGTTTAGTTATTGTCTTCAAATATAAAACTGGACCATGTATATAAAATCATCATCAGGTTAATACCATTGAAACCTAATAAGTTTATCAAGACATGAATTTGTGTGATTGGGGATTTTTAACTCAGATATGTGGGTTTAAAAACTATACGAAAATCAAGTAAACACAAACTGTTTACATGGTATTTTCACAACCAAAATAAGGTTTAATAAAATTTTATAAATATTGTACACCTCAAAGAAATATTTAATTTAAAAATTTTGATTTTAGGAAATATGAAATCACCTTTCAATTAAAACCCTTATGTATATTCTTATTAGAGTACATATATATATATATATATGTTCCTATGGTTAAATTAATCCAAAGAACAAGAATGCGTACATGATTTATTAACACACACACATATATATATATATATAAGATATATTCTGCATTCAAAAAGAAAACAAATTGAACTGATTTGTTTCATAAATGAATATATGTATATACCTATGACCATATATACAGAATTCATATATATATATATATAATAAAATAGATTCTGTTATATCCCTTATAATTTCCATACATTTTAAAAATTCATCATTTAAAATTAGATAATCAATACCAAGAAGACTTAAAAATAGTTAGAATGGGATATGATATAATAATGTATGAATATTCAGATATATATACTTATATAAAATCTGTATATAAGAATTTTTATAAGGAAGAAATGATATAAAATTCCATACATGATTTCAAAGAGGAGTTTGAATATGGGAGAGCACACTAGAGTTTGAGGAGGAAAAATTAAAGGTATTTATGTGAAAATATTCCTATATATTAGCTATATTCATTTGTATAAAAACCACGGATGAAGACATTTACAAATACAATGAGATGAGACTTATACAGGATTAGACAACATCCCTAATCAAAGAGAAACTATGTGGGTTAGTCAGTTGATAAACCATATAACTATATAATTATTATATATGAAACTTATGTCGGATCCATTAGGGGTTTGGGTTTTAAAATAAAACTGTGTTTTGGACCTACAAAAAATTTTAAAAAAGATTATGTGGATGGAGAAAATTGGAGTCATAGACTGGGGGGGAAAGTGGAAGTCAATGTTGACGGGTACAACTCCAAGCGACATGAGGATGAAGGCATGAAGAATAAGAAGTGGAATAAAAGTGGATGGTCATGATCATATAGATTTTTATGGACGCCAATGGATGTATCCAAGGTTTTAAATATAGATGAACGGTTGGGATTAGATGAATCCATGATTGGAAGGTTGGGAGTGACACCTTGATCATTCAGTTGGCTTAACGGAGTGGCTAGCCGAGATTAGACAAATTTATGAATGAATATCCTGGATCACATCCCATAAAAAACATGCATCCCACATCAAAACCAATAGGTTTCATGAACTCCCTTAAATATATCGGCACATCAACACTGGGGAGGTGCGTTCACTTGTCCTCTCAATCCTACGCACGGGTATCCCATGAACCTGTGGGTGTGCACAGATTCGGCCGTGTGAGCTGTCGACCGTTCACTTGGCCTTGTGGACCGGCCTTATAGGCTATCCTCAGTCGACCTTCACTAAAATTTTATAAATATATTATATAACCTATTTTAAAAATTAATTAATTAATTTTTTTTATGTTAAAAAGATATATATATTAATTAAACAGAAGATTAATTTATTTAACATTAAATCCTAGTTTAATTATTTCAAATGTAATTTTTGTGAATTGACATTCAAAGCATTAGGTTCCAAAATTCAATCTCAATAGATATGTTATTACATTTATCAAATTATACATTATCTAAATCATGAAACAATTTATCTTGGTTTAAATAATTTTCAAAATAAATTATAAAATTACAAACACATTAGTGAAAAAATAAATAAACATGGTTACTTGTTTAACCTTCCATAATAATAATTCACCTTAAATAAAAATTTTCATTTATTTTATTAACCGAAGAAATGGTTTTATTTAACTGAATGTATTACTTCAAAATATTTACACAAGACCAATGATCAATTTTAAATGCAACGACAGTCTTAAGGCTCTAATAGATAAAAATTAAAATAATGGTCGTAAGTACATACAATGGTCCAGAAGACCCTTATAAATACATGTTTAGGGTATTTCATACCTTTAAATCGGTTTAGCTTACAACGATGGTTCTCTACATTCCTATGATGCGTTGTATTTGTTCTAGTCTCCTAGAAATTTCATTATTCATTATGGTGGTTCCAGTGGATAAGGGCTACCTACTTGCTCTCATCTTGGTTTTAGGAGGACTCCCATTGGTGGTCTTCATATTTTCTATTAGTTTCATAGCATGGATATGGTATGCTGGCCTTATTGAAATGTAATCATTTCATTGTTTAATGAAATAATATAATTCTTCAAAGAATTTTTCCCTCCAAACTATATTACATTCACACACATTCACTAGAACACCCCATTCATATATCATTTTCGATGTCCCTTCATCGGGTCTACCACTGTGGATAAACTACTAACAACCTCAGTTGGGTTCAAAAATTTGTTATTATTTCATCGACCTCTTTGGGCTATATAAACCACTAGTAGATAGGGTTAATCTTATGAGTATGACATTAGGGATTCCAGAGGGAGGCTTGAGAGGAGTGGATATCAATGATTTCCTAATGGACTCTCTCTTTACAAATCTGTCAGACTAAATAATGACTGAGAGTTTTGATGTCATAGAGCCTCCCATACTTAATAAAACTTATTTATTGCAACAGATTGGACTCTCAAAGGAAACCCTCTAATGTACCTTCCTGAAAATTTCCCAACGCTAGGATTTCTGAAATAGAGTAAAACATAGGAAGAGACCTTCATGGTACTTCCCGCTCTTCCAATACACTAAAAGTTTGGCATTTGAGATACGGTAATAGATGTAACTATATACTTGGTAGGAACATAGGATATTTGGGCTAGTCAATAGTCAGTAGAGTCGTTTTCAAGATTGGATTAGGTTATCTAAATGATAGTAGGCTTCTTAACATGAATTAATAATTATAAACTTTTGTAATTTGGTAGGATGTGATAAGAGGTTGATGGGAACCCCCTTCTTCCATTTGAAAAATTTAATGATGAATTTTTACATAGTAAGAAAAAACCATAATATAACAAAGGTTTAATTTTAAAATAGAATATTAAAGTACCAAATCATAAAATATAACATTATGCATTAATGATAATGTTTAGGATACTCATGATGCGACATTTTTATTGGTTCACTCACACAATCTCACCGGCACATACTTCCTGACATCCACTGTGATGTCCCTTCATAGATCCCACTATTTTTGACAATTTACCCCATTTTTGGTTAAATAAATCCCTAAAACATTTCCAAACCCCTCGATCTATTTGGACATGATGTATAACATGCAACATGGATCATTCATAGGTGGACATATCAATTTCCATGATAGAAGTTCATGAATTGTATAAAGCTGGGAATCATCAGTATGAACATGATGTCTATAAAATAACTAGGAAGAATCACCCTTAATAATTTCGATGTCCATAACCTGAACAAAAAGACCAAAGGTCATGATTTGACCATGATACATTTCTCGGAGGTCACCCTCCTGTGTATCCTCTTGAATGTCCTATAGGGAAGGAAATTTATCATATCGGGTGAATAATTTAAATAGACCCTCATATTCATTCCCTTACATGCGTAGAATTGAAACTGGGCATGCATTATAAGGTATAAGTTAAATACAGATACTCAATGGAATTTAATTACAAGAGGAGAGTTAGATTCAATGTAATGAATTTTACATTAATTAAGATGGTTTTATAAAGTATCATAGCCTTTTAAACTATAATTGGAAAATATAGACTCTAGTATTTCAGTGGGAAGAGACAAAAGACATGATTCATTTTCCATCTGAATATTTTATTAAATAATTATACATAGCATCAACTAATTAAATTTTTAGTGTTGTTCATATTTTCCAAAGTTATTTAACCAATACTATTATACCAAATGTGACGCCCTACCCCCAGACTGTCCCGAGAAATGATTCGTCTTCTAAACCCTAGAGTCAGTTCGTTAACAATCATGGTGTGTAATTTTTTTTCTTTGAAAATAAAATCAGATAAATTACACATCATTTTCCAACACAGAGGATATTTATGGATTATTTTATGGAAAACCATATAGAAATGATACATTCTAACAACACATAATAAGAAGGCCTAAACAAATCTTCCCCAATTTAATGTAACTCAAATCCACAATACGTGTTCAAATAAATTGAAAGTGTAGGGTGAGCACATGAATGCCCAGTAAGTGGTTTTTAAAAATATTTTTTCAAATAAAAACTTTAAAAGCATCACTTTTAAAAAAATCATAAAAAATATTCATTAATGAAAACTAAAATACATGAATCATAACGTTAACAGATTTCCAAAATTAAAACAAAATAATTCAGTGAAAATTAAAATGGTAACAAAAGAAACACTATCCAATTATATGCATAACTATAAAAAATGAATGGTGTGAAGCACAAAAATCAAGAGTTATCCAAATTACACTAAATGTAACATTCAAGGGAGGAGGTACAGAATCTACTCATGAAAATAGTACATGATCAGAGTTGTGCCTAAAAATTTTCACAATTACATTATCACATAATATGCACCTCTTAAAACAACTAGTAAGATAATATAATTTGTATTAAATTTCAAAATATGAGTGTTGAATAAACATCGTTCCATATAAATTTACTTCCTTTGATACTCATCAATACATGATCTTATCCTTGTATGTTCTACTAGTTGAATACACATTTGGTTAATTAAATACTATAAACATAATTAGGGAATGTATAATGCCAGACTTTTTCAAGGCCTCATGCCAAGACCACAAACTCTCAGTCATGACCTCGTGTAAAGACCATTATTTTTCCAACACATAATTCCATGACCCAATTGGTCTCATTAGACCTACCAATTTATTGACATGCTATATAGGTCCTCACACATATCATAATAAGTCCAATACATTCCTCATATTAACATCTTTGGTCACATATTGAAAGCCTCCCAAACCACATTGACTATATAAAATCTTATTTCATATATTCAAGGTTTCCCATACAACGTTGAATATTTGTTTTCTCATTTCATATTATTCAAGGTGTCCCATACAACTTTGAATAATAATTTTCTTAATCTATAAAAGGTCATAAGAATTAAATTTTATTCTTTAGATTTTACATAAATATATTGAATCATGCATTAACCGTCAACACCAATCTAAAAACTTTATGGAATGTTAGTTATATTTTTTTTAATATGGTTATAACCAATTAATAAATGACATGTATGGATATATAGACACACTATAGCACATGTGATGATAACTAATGAAACTAAAATAAATTATTATTCATGTTTTCTCACATAATCTGATTTACCTTAAATTCTATAATCTTTATCTCATGAAAATAAAAAATTTATATTCTAAAACACATAATTTTTTATTAAAGACAATATTCATTTATATTCATAACATAAGTTGATAAATGGACATGATAAAAAAACTAATCTAAAATAAATTAAATCATTCATAGTTCCATATTCATTTTGAATTGATGTGTAATAGGTTAGATATGATGAATTTGTTCCATTTTATTTATTCATGGATAAGAATATAATTAAACATATTTCTCTACATTTTCATGTGAATGTAGAGGTATTTATTTTTATTAAAAAGAATATTCCAACCTCCTGACAAAAATAAATTCATTCATGTAATTTCATTTGTATTAACTAGATGATGTCTTCCATCATAATTTTTAGGTACACAATAACAAAACATGGTATTGTTATTGTTTTCCAATATAAAATTTTACCATGAATATAATATCATCATTAGGTTAATACGGTCGAAAAAAATTAGTACATCAAGAAATTCATTTGTGTGGATGTAGATTTCATATATATATATGTGGGTTTAAAAAATATATGAAACCATGAAAACAAATTGTGTATAGATTGGATTTTCACAAAAAAAATTTAGATTAATAAATCGTTATAAATATTGTACACCCCAAAACATAATTTAATCTCCAATGAACAGATTTATGAAAACATAAATCATATTTTTATTAAATCTATTATTCCTATTCATATAACCATAAATATATTTTTATATGGTTCAATTAAACCAATCAACTACTACCCTTAAACGATTTACTTGTATATAAAAAAAGATATATTCATCATTCGAAAAACACTCAAACAAAACATTTTTATTTCTTAAATTATAATATGTATATACCTATAACCATTGGTACAAAATGTATATATATATATAACACAACTGAAACTGTTATAACAATTATAATTACCCTACATTTTTTAAAAATATCATTTAAACATTTATATTCAAAACCAAAAGACTTAAAACAAATTAGAATCTAATATTATATAAAACTATATGAATATTCACATATATACAATGTGTATATAAATAATTGGACAAGTAAGGAATGTAAAAAAATTGAATACATGATTTCAAAGATGATTTCGTATCTAGAAGATCTTACTAGAGTTTGAGGAAGAGGAAAAATATTAGTGTTTTGGGTGCTAAATGGGTTTATATATAATGTATATATATATATTGTATTAGTTCTTAAAAAATAAATAGATGAAAAAATTAACAAATAATCTAACAGGAGAATTAAATAAGAGAATACTACCACACAAATTAAAGATATTTTAAGTGGGTTGGTCGATTAATAAAGTATATAACTATATATATATAATCTATGAAACTAACATCAGATCCATGAGGTTTGGTTTTTAAAATAAAACTAGCTATCAAGTCTATGGTAATTGAGAAGGGATGATTCTGTGGATGGAAAAAAGTTGAGTCACGGACTAAGGAAGATAGTGTAGTGTGATGTAAATTGGTGCGGTGTTGTGCGACAAGAGGAAGAAGGCCAAAAGAAGAAGAAGGAGTTGACCAAAAGTTGATGGTTACGATCATCTTGAGTTTGATCAGATGGAAACTAATTTTTTTTATTTTTTAAAAATAGATGAACTGATCGGATTAGATGTCTCCTTGATGGGGAAATCATGAGCAATGCGGTGATCATTCGTTCAGCTTAACAGAGTGGACGACAGAGATTAGATGCATATAGAAATAGACAACCTGGATCACATCCCTTAAGCAAACTCACGTACCACACCCAAACCGAGTGGGTTTGTGTCCTTACATAAATATCTCACTACCTCAACACTTTGGAAATTAGGTATCTTCACCCTCCCTGGTACCACCACGTACCGGTTCTATGTGGACGTGCTTCTACACCCACACTGGTCACTGTGCCTCCCCACGTGGAGGCGCACTCATTGGTCCTCTCGATCCTGCACTCGATTCTCTCATGAACCTATTGGTGCGGATGTCTATGACCAATTGAGATTCCTCTCGGCTGCTGGCTGGCTCATGCTGGCCAGCTTCAATGGGGCTTGGCTGCCCATAGTGAGGGCTAGGCCTTGGGGACTGGCCTATAAGGTATCCTCGGCCTACCTTCAATAAAATTTTATAAAAATTTTATTTAACATATTTTAAAACACAATTAATAACATTTGTTATGTTAAAATGATATGTATATATTAATTAAACAGAATATTAATTTTATTAACATTCAAACTACAGATTAATTATTTCTTCCATATTTTATGTTTTTTGAGTTTCAAAGAAATAGTTACCAATATACGAACATATTAAATATGTATTTAAATTTATCCAGTGATACATTACCAAAATCTTGTTACAATTTAATTAGGGTTAATGATTTCTCAAAGTACATTATATAATTAAAAAGTCTTTATAGAAAAAATTTCCTATTGTACCTTGTTTCAACATCCATAATAATAATTCACATTAAAACAAAAATATCTTTTATTTTTTTAACTGAAGACAATGTTTAATTTAACAGAAAGTATTACATCAAAGTATTTACACATGTCCAATGGCCAATTTTAAAAAAACTATCATCTTAAGGTTCCAATGACTATAAAACAAAATAACAGTCATAATTATTTCCTACATTCTTAAGTATCTCCAACGGTCAAGAAGACCCTTATAAATACATTTATAGGGTATTTCATAACATTTAATCATTTTTTCTTAAAAAGATGGTTATATACAATCCACAGATTCTTAGTACTTATTCCATTCTCCTAGCCATTTTATTCTTCATTAAATTCTTTCCAAGGGATGGGCACTATCTTCATTGTCTTATCATGGTCTCAAGTGGTATCCTAGTGGTGCTCCTCATATTTTCAATTTGTTTCCTAGGCTAGCTATGGTCTTTTTGACTTATTTAAATGTAATCATTTCAGTGTTTTGTTAAATAAAATAATTCTTGTTTTTTATTTTGAAATCATTGATTGAATGAATTTTTTTTAAAAATATTATTATTACACAAGAAATAGGTTTGAGATTTCAAATTATCCCCCCCTTAAATGAATTTTTCCCTCATAGTTCTATATAATTCACACACTCCCACTAGAACAACACAGTCACACATTAGTCTTGGTTTACCTTCACATTTTCTGCCACTGTGGATAATCTTCTGATATCCTCAGGTGGATTCCTAGATTTTTTTAGTTCCTCGATCTCATTGTTCTATATACACTGTGAGCAGTTAAGGTAAAACCTATGCATAAGACATTTGGGTTACTAGCAGGAAGCTTTAGAGGTGTGGAGATTATAGAATTATGAATGGACTAGATCCTTATAGATCCATAGGACCACCTAATGCCAAAGAGTTTTGATCTCATAGAGCCTCTCATACATACTAAAACATAGAACATGTAATAGATAGGTCGCTCCAAGTTCACTCTCCAATATAGCTTCTCGAATCATTTATATGGCTAGGTAATTCTCGGACAAATTGAAACTTAAGAAGTGACATTCGGGGTACATCCCTCTACACCTATACTATGAAAATTGAGCATTTGTGTTATGGTAATAGATTTAACATTCTACTTGCATGGAACACTGAATATTTGTGCTGATTGACCCTTGGTAGAGTCATTTTCAATATATAAGTTGAATTGTAAAATTATAGTAGGATTATGAACGTGACATAATAATTATAAAACCTAGTAATTAAGTAGGAAGTTATTTGAGGTTTTATGGTGAACTCCCATCATCCGATGTAAAATTATGACGAATAAGTTTTACCTTGTAAGGAAAAACTATATTAAAACAAATATGTTATTTGGAAAATGAATATTAATGTACAAAATCATTATATATAACATTATGCATTGAAGAAAAAATTTATGAAACTGAGGATGCTACAATTTTATTCATTCCCTCTCACAATCTCACTGGCACAATCATACAGACATTCACTATGTTGTCCCTTCAAAGGACCCACTAGCGTCTTTGATTTCCACAGTTCCCTTTTAACTGGATCGCTAGAACAGTTCCAAACTCCTTGATCTATTAGGTTTAGATTTAGCACAGGAAACTTTTATCAATCTTATATAATGACATCTAATGTTCCAAGAGAGAAATGCATGAATTGTATGATGTTGGGTGAAATCAGTATTAACACGATATTTATAAATTAAATGGAAAGACTCATCCTCAATAATTTCGATGTCCTTAACAAGAACAAAAAAACCGTAGGTCAGGATTTGACAAATATACACTTCTCTAAGGTCTACCTTTTGTGTAGCCTCTTAGAATTACTCTAGTGATTGAAAATTATTGTCAATGGTGAATCATTTAAATAGAACCTCTAAATACATTCTCGTACGTGCATAGAATTGAATTTGGGCATGCATCATAAGGATATAGTCATATCCTAATCCTCCGTGGAGTTGAAGTACATGATGAGGGTTAGAATCATAGTAAAGATGATTACATGATAGGAGAAGGATTTCAAAAGTCTCATAGCCTTATAAACATGACTTCAAAACTACAGTGTCTAGAATTTTGGTGGGAAGTGACAAAAGAAAATTTTCATCTGTCGTGTGAAAATTTTATGAAATATTTCTACTCAGCAAGATATAATAAATTTTTTGTGTTGTTCTAATTTTCAAGAGTTGACTAAACCAAACCTCTTATACAAACTGTGATGCCCCACCCCTAGACTATAAAGAGGCTATTTTTTTTTCTGATTCCCATATCTGGGGCATTAATTGACATGGTGTGTAAATTGTTTTCTCATTATAAATAGGAAAATCGATAAATTTAACTTCATTTTCCAATATAGAGGATCTATAAGGTTTATATTTTGGAAAACCATATACGAATGACACATTTATTCAAAAAAAATAATGAGAAAGACTCCATAGAGTATCCACCATTTAATGTACCTCAAATCTACTAAATCTATAAAAATAGATGGGAAACATAGTGTGAGAACACAAATGCCTAGTAAGGGGTTTTTAATAATAATTTTTCAAATAAATAATTTTAAAAATAAATGTTATAATAATATATAAACATATATTGAATGAGAAATATGATACATGAAGCACAACATTAACAATTTTTCAAAATTATAACTAAAGAATTTATGGAAATTTAAAATATCTATGAATGAAACACTTTCCAATCATATGAATACTTATACAAAATGAATGGTTTACAACACAAAAATCAATTGTTATCCAAATTAAACTAATTATTACATGCATGGTGTAGGTATAGAATTTACACAAGGAAATAGTATATGATCACTGTTGCACATAATAATTTCACAATTCATTTAACACATAAAATGAACATCATAAAATAACTGGTAAACTAATATCATTTATATTAAAGTAAAGAAGTTGAGTATTTAATAAGACTCATGCCATGTGCATTTACTTCATTTTAATACTAATAAGTACAGGATCTAAACCAATTATATTATAATAGTAGTATACATACATAGTTAATTAAATACTATAATCCAAATGAGGGATTATATAATTCTAGACTATGTCAAGGCCTCGTGCCAAGACTATAGACTCTCTATTGAGGCCTTGTTCCAAGACCATTATTTTTGAAAGGCCTCATTCCATGAACTGATTTGTCTAATGAGATCTACTAATGCATTGAGAGGCTATAACCGGCCTCACCCATCACATAATAATTCCAATACATTACTCATATGGACATGTACGGTGATATATTCAAAGAGTCTCATACCACTATAAATATTTAAATTCATATATGATATATTCAAGGTTTCCCATAACAACATGAATATTTAATTTCACATTTCATATTATTGACGATGTCCCATACCTCTATGAATAATTACATTCTGAAGCCATGAATGGTCATAAGAGTTAAATTTCATTATTGAGAATTTACATAAAAATTGTGAATCATGTATTAACTGTGAATAATAAAATAACAAATGTGTGGCTTGTCAGTTATATTTTTAGGCTATGGCGATATGAAATTTATCAATGAAATGTAAGTAGATACAGACACACTATATCGCATCTGATAATAAGTAATGCACATAAAATAAATGATTATTCCGGTTTTGTGAAATAAAATTATAATACTTATTTTTTTAAATCATTATCTCATGAAGAAAAAGTATTTTCTAAAATGAATTAATTTGAATTTAAGCCTATTTTCATTTATATTCATAACATATGCCAATAAATGGCCATGTTAAATAAAAGTAAACTATAATAAATGAATGTATTTACAGTGGAAGATTCTTTTTTAATTGAAGTGTTATAGGTTATATGGTAAAAAATTGGTCCTTGTAAAATATTTATGCATAATAATTTAATAAATCATATAAATCAATATGTTCATGTTTTTGTATATGTATTTATGTATATTCAAAAGAGTATTACAACCTAAAAAAAAGAATTAATCCATGTAAAGACAATTGTAATAAATAGGTGATGTATTCTTCTAGAATTTTTAGGCACACAATTACAAAACAAGGTTTTGTTATTGTTTTCCAATATAAAATTGAACCCTGTATATAAGATCATCATTATGTTCATTCCATTGAAACCTCTTAAGTAAATCAAGAAATTCATTTGTGTGATTTTTGGTTTCATACGTATATATGTGGGTTTAAAAAGATTATGAATCCATGTAAATAACAATTGTATACTTGATATTTTCACAACCAAAACAAGGATTAATAAGACCTTATAAATATTGCACACCAAAATACATAATTTAATATCCAAAAATCAATTTTATGAAAACTGAGGTCCGATTTTGATTAAAACACATAGTATATACATATAACTGTATGTATATATATGTTTATATGGTTTAATTAAACCAAACAACTAGAATGCTTACATGATTTACTTGTTTATATAAAAAAATATATATATTCAACATTCTAAAGACACCCAAATAGAACAATTTTGATTTATAAATGAACATATGTAAATACCTATAACCATATATACGCAATGTATATATATATATATATATAAGAAGAAAAAAAATTTATAACCCTTATAATTTCCATAAATTTTCATAAATCGTCATTTAAACAATTATAATAAATTCTTATAAGATGTAAAACTAGTTATAATGCGATATTATATAAAATTGTATGAATATACATATATATATTTGAATATACAATGTGTATATATGTATTTACACAATGAAGGAAATGAAAAAAAATCCCATAAATGATTTCATTGTGGAGTTCGAGTTTGGAAGAGCATGCTGGAGTTTAATGAGGAGGAATAACTTTAAGGTTTTGGGTGGAAAATCTATTTATATATAAATTTTATATATATATAAACATTATTTGTTTTTATAAAACTGAATGATGAAAACATAAACAAGGACTTTGACCGGTGACTTAGACATGAGAGGACAACAACCGCAATCAAGGAAAACTAAGCAGTTCAGTCTCTTGATAACGTATATAACTATATACATATAATATATGAAACTCATGTAGTGTCCATAGGGTATGGGAATTAAATTAAAATTGTGATTTAGATCTAAGAAAAATTAGATGGGAAGATTAAAAAAATGGAGAAAAGTGGATTTATGGAATGAGGAGGACAGTGCAGCTCAATGTTAGCTGGTATGGTGCTATGTGATGTGAGGAAGAAAGTGCGAAGAAGATGGATAAGTGAAAAAAATTTTGATGGTCGCGACCATATGGAGTTGGATCTGATGATTACAGATGTTTGGATGGTTTTTAAAACAAATGAACAGTTGGTATTAGAAACTGTCTTGATCGGACTGTCACGATCGACAAGTTGATCATATGTTCGGCATAGTGGAGGGGATGACCAAAATTAGATGTGGAGAGGAACTGATAACCAGGCTCACATCCCTCAAAATAATTCGCATCCCACATTAAAACTAAGTGGGTTTGCGGCCTCCCTAAAATATCGATTCACCTCAGCCCTTAGGAAATTATGTATCTTCCCCCTCACAAGTATCTCCCCATACCAGTTCTTTATGTTCTCCCTAAGGAACCAAGCCCTACTGTAGTGCCACTCTTCACTGAATCACGCTAATGGGTCCTCTCGATCAAGCGTCATGTTATCTTACAAACCTATGGGTGTTCATGGCTAGGGCGGTGAGAGCCACCCACAGGCTGTAGGATAGCTTATTCTAGCTATTTGGCTAGTGGATTGGCTTCCCACAGTGTGTGATAGACCTTCAGGACATGGCCTTATAGTTTTCCTCTTCCAACCTTCACTAAAATTTTATAAATCTTATATTAAAACATAATTTAAAAATTATGTTCTTTTTAGAATATATATATATATATTTTATTTAATATAATTATAATTAACATTAAAACCAAGAATAATTATTTCTTCTGTATTTTTTTCATTGAGTTTCAAATCATTAGGTTACTAAATAAAAACACAACAAATATGTCCTTATATTTATCAAATTATAAATTATTAAAATCGTGTTACAAGTTAACTAGGGTTAAAACATTTTCAAAATAATTTATAAAATTACAAAGGATTTATAGAAAACAATAACGATGGTTACTTGTGTCAACATCCATAATAATTATTCACATTAAAACAAAAAGGTCATTTATTTTATTAATTAATGACATGGTTTTATTTAACAGAAAGTATTACTTCAAATTATTTACCCATGTCCAATACTCAATTTTAAAAGAAATTGTCATCATAAGGCTCCAACAGCTAGAAATAAAAATAAATGTTTATGGTATTTTATACTTTAAATCTATTTAGATTTGAAATATTTTTCTCTACAATCCTTTGATGATCAGTTCTTGTGTCATTATCCTAGCAATTTAATTATTCATTATGGTTTTCCATGGGATGAGGTATACCTTCCTGGCCTAATCACTGTGTTAAATGTCTCTTAGTGATGTTTCTCGGATTGGACATTAGTTTCTTAGGCTATCTATGGACTTATGGCCTTAATGAAATGTAATCATTTCAGTGTTTTTTTAAATAAATTATGTTTTTTTTGTTTATAAATCTGTATTTGAATGAAAAATTAATAAAATATTATTATTAAATAGGAAATAGGATTGTGGTGTCACAGTACATCATATAAAAAATAAAATAATTTTATTAATTATTATTTTTACTTTACATCTATGATGACATCTCAATAAATTCCCCAAGGTGATCGAGCTTTTTTTGTGCATAGGGTAAAACCCACATTATAATCTCAATGGTGTCCTCAATTTTCCAATCTCGTAACATACATAGATTCTATTTCAAATTTTGAAAACAACTATTTTTGCCTTTTATTTAATATATTTTAAATTTCTAAAAAATCTATTCTGAGTACAACTGCCCTCAGAATCACATGTCATCTAAGCACATTGTCTTGGAATTAGTTCACACAATATCTCTAAATAATTAATGGAAAATTATAGCCATAATAATCATCTCACATAGGAAATTTATGTTTCTAAAAATATAAAAAAAGGGAAACATAATGTGATGTGCGTACTAATCATGGATCTATGCCTATCTCTAACTTATGCCCTCATGAAGATTCTCTTGCCACCATCAGACACACGCGAATGAAATCAATCTCCCAATTTGGATCCTCTCATACTAATAATAAATCGCTACCGAGTGCTAAAAACTTGTATCTCTATACTAAATGTCCAAATCAACCCAGCTAATAACATGCGATGGGTAATGAATGTACCTCCTTAGTTGTGACACATGGAAGATGTCGTGTACCAAATATAAATATAGAGGTTGAGCTATGTAGTATTCCACCTATCAAACTCTACCCTATGTCAATAATGGACTAATGAACCCCAGATACAGACTTCCACTCTAGCTAAACCTTTACAATCTACATCAATGAGAAAACTATAAGAACACATGGTATCCTTCCTCAAACTCCAAAGGCCTCCATTTTCTATTAGCATATTACTTTTGATATATGTGTGGATTCCACATCCACTTCTTTATGTTTTAACCTTCTTGATAGTTTTTACACCAACTATGGGACAATGAGTTTTAACTCTCCTAGGTAAAATGATAACAATGGGTACCTATAGGGTAGCCCAATCAATGCCTCAAATGGTGTCTTACTGATGGATGAATGGTAGCAATTTTTGGTACACAAACTCCACTATTGTTTAGTGATCCTCCCAACAACAACCAAAATCCATCATGTAATCCCATAACATATCCTTTACAACCTGGATGGTCTTCTCTATCTAGCCACTAGTTTGGGGGAGAAACATCGTACTCAACCATATGTAGGTACCAAACACCTCCTTAAATCCATTCTACAATCGAGATGTGAAATGAGCTTAAAGTTTAAGAAATATATTTAATGTAAATCTATGACATCAGACTCTATCATCCTCTAAGAGGTGTCCAAATCACTCTATATACATCTTCTCCCCAATATCTAATATGTGGTACAACAAAGTGAGTTCATCTAAGATCACCTAGATTGCATTTTTTTCAGCATGATGTACATCGTAATTCCATAACAATGTCTTTGGATATTCTATACCACTTCCATTATAGTACCTCATGATGTTGAGATGAATTCTATGGAAAATGTAACTAAATATTCACTTGGTGACTGGTGAAATATCAAGTGAAAAATTTTTCACCTCCTTTCAACATACATGGGCCTGAAAACTATCATCGAAGGTTCTAGTTCTTATTTTCCACACCTGGAAGTTCCAATAAAGGAGATGTAAAAAAAATAATATTTATCCTTATACCATATCATCCATCATACGATTGTGCATCCTTGGCAAATAATGGCATTCTTCCCAACATTAGAAATTTCATAAGGAGCATGAGCTAGTTATGCTTGAATACATAGGGTCTCATAGTTGACCACCCCAATTTGAGCCTCTTATTCTTACTACAAAAGAAGAGGGTTCATAATCATCAACGATAGGTAAGGTTCTCCACCTACATCCACAAAGGATTACTACAATGAGGCCAACTAATCGGACACCTCGTTCAAATTTTTTTAACAAGATATCCTATAGATATCATCATCAACCACGTTCCCCATCCATAGTGTTTAGAAAATCATGAATTCATAATCCTTGAGGTACTCTATCCATCACCAATGTATCAAGATACTATTTTTCTGAGATAATATATAATTTAGACTCTAGTGGTCAAAATAGATGATAAAGAACTATAAAATTAGGTAGTCCCATGAAATGATTAGTTTTAAGACTACCACTACTAACTCATGATCATGGGTCACATAGTTAATATCATGAGGTATTAGCTCTTGTAAACCAAAAGCAATCACTACCTTCCACATCATCAGATCACAACCAAGAACATTTCTTGATGATTCATCGAACACTACACACTGAACACCCTGCATTTTAAATTTCAAGATGGGAAATCTAATCAATTTCTATGTCAAATATTTGAAATATTTCTAGAAACTATTTATCTATATTAAAGGATGCCTCATCATGGTCCAAGATTTCATGGGAATTTATACCCTAGAGAAAGCATGTACGAATATATGATAATATACTTCCATCCCATGGAAGCTCTGTACCTCCATCACTTTTTATGGTAGTTCCTAATAAAATAGTATAGTTATATTGGATAGGTACACTTTTTCTCCATCCTCTTATATTACATGTCCCAAAAAGTGGGCCTTCTATATTTGGAACTGAGACATTGAAAGAATTTTGTAATGTTTGTTATCTCGAAATACAATAAGAACCATCATCCATTGATTTTTGTGCTCCTCTATAGATGTTGAGTACACAAGGATATCATCGATGAAGATGACCATAAATCAAGTAGATAAGGGTTGCAATATTCATTTCATGAGTAATATGTACACTACTGGGAGTTCTTCACACCAAGGGGCATCACAAAGTACTAATACTGGCCGTTGTGACATCTAAGTTCCATCATCAGTGTATCCACATATTATACTCACAACTAGCTATATCTTGACATACAATTAACCATTATGAACTATTGATCCCCTCTGAATCGAGAAAGGAGATCATAAATCCACGGTAGTGGATTATTTTTCATTATGGTATCTTGGTTCAAGAATGGGTATTTCAAAAATAACCTCAAGCTCTCATCCTCTTTCATTCCAAATTAAACTGAGGCTGCCCCGGTTGAAACGTTGGGTCTTACAAATTCCTTCATCTGCAAATCCTCCAACTACATAAACATTTCTCAAAGATCTTCGAGATATATCCTATATGTAGGTTTAGATATCAGTTTCATTCTCGAGAGTATATCGATGAATTTGTGTTTGTCTCACTTCGGAGGTAAACCTGGAACATTCTCATGGAATATTTCATTATAATCTACCACCAATATAGGAAGCTGGATACTCATAAAACCAACTAAACCAGGGGTTCAGCTAAACAATTGATGATTAATTGGTTTCACCCTCCTATAAATGATTTCATCTTATATTGACTTGTTTTTAAATTCACCAATAAAGGAGGGCCTCATTTTTTCACTGCATACACACTTCATCCTCCATATAAAATATTATATCTAGTAATGATATGTGGAAGAAAAATCCATAAGAAAGATGACTTCATAAGGCCTCATTGATACTATAATGAGTCCACAATAAAAAATCTCATCACCAAGATTCATGTCACACAATTGGAAAAACTGTCTGATCACTTTGTCTTATCTAGTAGGAGTATCTGTGTGTAAGGCTCAAAATAGGTGTATAATCAGAATCTCTTTGTCATATACAAGATATGTGGATGGAAAATAATTACTATCACTTGTGTCTATCAGATACATTGCTAAGGTAGAGAAGTCATAGTTTATACATCAAATAATTCCCAGACCCCTTGCATCATAAGCTCCGCCTGACTGGTGCTTTCCTTTCGCCTATCCTTCATATCTCTAAGCCTTTCCTCAACCACTTAGGAGTGGGGGTAAAATTTCAAATATTCAACCACGTAATTGTTCCCTCTTACCTCCTATTCCACATTAGATTCCATAATGACCTATTTTCTCCTACCATTTGATATATCTAGAAGACAATCAAAATCTATCTGTTAGATTTAAAGAGGGCCTGACAATCACATGCAAGGTGTCCCATTCCATCACATTAGTTGGAAAACCTCACTATGGGTTTAATTTACCCAGCCAATGAAACATAAACCATAGATACTATATATTGAGACCCCTTACTGAACCATCTCAAATGTCTAGGTCCCTAGGAATAATATCGGCACCCTGGTACTAAGGCCTCTACTCCTGCATGACTGCTACTAAAAACCAATGGCTGTATCTACTCATCCATGAAGCAATAAACCACTAAACCTCACTCTAGCACCCAAGTACATGGAGGAATTCAACGAATAATAACACTATCTTAGATGCCTCTACACATCCCTCGCTCAATGGTTTGATCCATGATGAACTGATCTCACAACATATCCTTCATGTACCTCTAATGGTTTGCATTCCTAGATAAATCCTCAAATACTACCATACTACCCTTATAGAGCTTAAAAATACCCCATAAACTTATATCACTTAGTATATTTACAAATAAATCATATCTGAAAAGGTTCCCAAAATCATTACATGGTTGAGTCACCTCATTGTAAGGCATGGTCACCAAACCCCACAATTCTTCTCCTGATCCATGAAGAAGACTCATTGCCATGGTGACCATCTGATCTGCTGGTGTCCTGAACAGATGGAAAATAGGGGTCACTACATCAATATATCCCATATCTACCATTGTATTAAGATCACCTCAAATCCCAATTGGTATTTATCCCTAATACTCTGGTTTTCCTCTCTTCATGTACATCACATCCTCAGGTATTTCATGTACCTTGTTATTCTAAACAGGTGCGGGTATAACTGGTGCACCAACCTAATGTAACATCTTTGAAAGTGTTCATTGTGTCAATTCCTCATTACTGAGGAGATCAACATGATGATCCTAATAATAAATCATAGCTGGCATACATCCCAAATATATCCTAAAATAAACTAGATGTACCTTGATAAATGAATACATCTAGATAGGTGACTCAATGAGGACATGGAAAACATAACCTAATCCTTTATTAGGCATGTACCATTTTCCTCTGTAAATAGTTTTCTCATTTACCGTGTTTAAAAATCAGTGATTAGAGTTCTTTTTTATGGATATTTCAACTCCAACAAAAAATTAGGAGTCATTCGCCTAAAATATAAACATGAAACAACCACATCTATTTCCCCAAAACAATATCATCCACCTTATTACTAATATAGAATTGACTCCCCTGATATCACCCTTTCAAGACCCATCCCAATGGGTCCTATTCCATGACTCCCCAAGCCCACATCCAATAAGGCAGATGATGTAGAGTAGCACTGAGAAAGAATATCACTAACATGGGGGGGGATTTTCATATGTACCTACACACACACACACACACACTTATTTATGACCTTAAAATTTTGAAAAGTAAAAAGAGGAACAAAATGAAGGATTAAATATAAATCCTCCAAGTTGAGTACAAAGGAAAGACACAACTATAATATGACAGACTAATATTTCCATATTGATTGTTCCACATATCACTCATCTAGGAGAGCACACTCTTATGTATGAATCTCTGATGACATATATCTGAGGGTAAATTATTAACAGATCTGTCCATAGGATTTACATGATGAGGGTATAAAAAGAAGATATACATAGACGAGGATCACATCCTAGATCATGTGTGGATAGAAACAACTCAATCTTGATCAACCTGCTTAGTAAAGGATCAATGATAGGGTAGTGTTTTCAATGATAACAAGAAGAAATCATCCTATGGAATGAAGATGAATAGATGATCTCATTATAGTCCTCCTGAAAGGATTCCAACAACTCTATCGATAAATTCCTAATGAAGAGATCACTATCCTATGAGTATGCGATGATTCAATACTAACCCTCAATGATAGAATATCGAGAACACTCATAACTAAACCTATTCAAGATCTAGAGAAAATGGATCCAATACATGTTTTAAGGAGTACACATCCAATATAATGGGTTACAAAACATACCTCATTATCCTAGGTCATACCCATGTAACATGGCCCGATCCTCAAGTCATTTCCTTATAGGTGAGTACATTACATGTTGTAACCTATGTAGCTCGACTCGTATATGTATACCATTCAAGGAATATGTTGAGTCTCCGTGGATAGGTCACATGTGTAATTTCACCTAGACATACATTTTATTACACATAACCATCTCTAGAAACCCTTGTCACTACTAGGATGTACACAAAATATTTGTAATATATGATTATATGATGTGTGGATTGGGATTTCCAAGATTCCAAAATCTGTTGCATGTGTCTTCATATTCACATTAAGACATTGATCCAAAAATAACCTTGTCTGATAATCAAATTTCAATCTCTGAAGAGTTATTCCATCATTGATTAACAAATTTTCTGCCATCGATCCATTCCGAAAATACCGTTGATCTTTGTTATTCATTTTCTATGAAGAATAATAAATCGAGGACCCAAAACCATCTGATTCATCAATGCTCTCATCAACACACTATTTTTATTTTTTTTCATTCCTAGATCTACAATATCAAAAAATTGCAACATGAATTGGATTGCACAGTAATTGATTCCATTGGGATATTTCAATCCACAACCCAAATATATAATGATGGAAATGAATAAAGAATCGACGAGAAATGAACAACCAAAATCTCAATGAATGACCCTAATCCAATTTTAATATTGGCCATAATTTTTCATCATTATAATAACAACAAATAATAAAATATCATAGTGAAATTATCTATATGAAATCATAAAAAATTATCATCCCACATTATGCATGATATGTGAATCAGTTCATTAATCGATTAATTTGAGCTCATCATAGAAATTACAAAAATAGAAATAATACCAAATCACACAATACCCAACCAAATTTTGGATCAATCAATAATGAACAATGAATATGTGTCATGATTTTTGGTGAGATCCTTCGATTCCATCTTGAATCCCTCATCAATCTCAGAGTTGGTTGTTATCTACTAATGGAATATCATTCCATGATATATGATGGATCTCCAATGATTTGTAGTGTTAGTTGGGTGGCCCTGAAAATTCTCCTGAGGAATTTATTAAAAGAGAGAAAACATATCATTTCATGAATGAAAAAATAAAACAATTTAAATAATTTATTTATTTATTTTATGCTCGAGATGAATTTTCCCCAATCGTCCCACATTGAACAAGTTTATGTTTTACATAAGGTAAAAAATACATTATTAACTAAATGGTGCACTCATATTTTTTATTTGGGCCCCTATTTGAACTAATTATAATTTTTAATGAAAATGTTTTGTGTTTGAGGTTTAATATATTTAATATATTTCAATCATTTATTCCAGGTAGACCATGCCTCAAAATGAAATTCCTTCCAAACGCCTAGTCTGTAAAATAATCCATACAATATCCAAAAAAATATTTTCAATATTCGATTCATCATAGGAACATTTGGAGAAATAAAAAATTGAACATTATTTTTTTTAACATTGAGTGAGACAATGACTTTTTCTACTATTATGGCCATTATTTGATTTCTAGAATCCCATGAAATCGTTCATGAGTTCTTCATATAAAAACATGTAAACATTTTTTATGTATTTTGGTATTGAAAAAATTTTTTTTAAAAATAATTCTTTCAATTTTTAATTTGGGGTTTTAAAAGTTTTTTGGATATCCAAAGGTGATTTTCCTCTAATTTTAAAAGATTATTTCAAATTTTTATGATGAAAAAGTGAAAGAATAAAATTATTTTAATCATGATATGGAACATAATCATTATACATGTGAAATAGGTTCACCTTGATAGTGTTTGGTGGGCTGGTAACATATTATATGATTGGTGCACCCAGATATCACTATGTTAGCACATTTAATTTAAATTGTGGGTGTGATCAGGTATCACTCTTATACATTAGGTAATGTTACTTATCTTATAACGAAGGAAGGATGGGGATACCAAAGGGATTATCCTATGGATTTAACTAGGATCTAGTTAAATATGACATGTGTTTAAAATGAGTTATCGATGTAATCATATAAATTATTAAAAATGGTTTTTAAATTATTAAATGGGTTTTAGAAATATTAATTTTCAAAAAAATTGTATGTTCATGTTATAATGTTTTTTTTCATTAAAACAAATTAAATTAATGATAATGGTTAAAAATAAATAATTTTTCACTTTTTCACTGGACAAATGGTTTTCTTTTTTATATATCCCTTAATAATATTTTTATTCTTATCCTATTTATAGAAAATCTAGGGATTTGAGGATGGATAAGGGAAAAAAAGAGTACATGTTTCCATTTATGAAGAATTTATAACCAATGAAATTAATTTCTTTATGTTTTATTTGGTTGAAGAAACAATAACAACCGGATGTGACCACGATATATTTTGCGGATTTGAAATCAACGAGTTTGGTAAAAATTCTATAAAACCATAAACATGAAAAGATCCAAAACATTAAGACAATGATTTCATGACATAAAAATCATGATTATATAATTTTTTAGGATGGTTACTTATATTTTTTGTAATTATTAATACCAATTCATTTCATTAACTATTTATTCAATCCAAAATGAACATAAATTTGATAGATGTATTTTTTCAAGATAATTCATCCTCCATGTTTTCACATGTGTATTTTTTCACTAATGATATAATACTCAACAATATCATGTATTTAATATTAATTCTATTTAGAAACTATTATAACATAATTATACTTCTCATCAGATTCTTCATCATAATCAAAAGTAATACATTGTGTACCCTCTGCTCTTCTCAACTCCACATCACTCACTTCCCAAATATTGTAATTTTCATAATAATGAATCGACTAAATAACCAAAATATATGAGTCATTCTTAATTTATATTTCCATTTCATTTTATGAAACACTTATAGTATATTATCATTGTTGAGAAACTAATAAAAATACCTTAATCTCGATGATACTAGTATTTTTTTCTCCTTATTGAAAATAATTCACATACTTTTAATGACTCAAAATACTAAAAATAACTATTTTTTATATACGACATATCATATGGAGTCTTTTTTATTATGGGGATACAAATATCTATTGGATATATAGAAAAATTTCACTACTAATTCCCTCCAAAACATATTAGGTATGTCTTTCCAAATATGAGTTGGTATATTCATTTTGTTTATGATATAGTTTATTCCTTCATCAATGAAGTATTATTAAAAAGTTATCTCAGCTAAAAAATTGTTTATGTGTCACAGTATTTGAATTATTATCCTCTACATAGTTATTCATAATGGCTATTACATTTATGGATTATAATTTATAACCTTCTAACCATGAATAATTTTAACAGTATTCTAAAACTACCTAATGCATCTAAATACATCAAAATTTTGGGTGATGACCATAAATCATGCGATATTATTTTAATTATTTATAAAATTTATATTATATTTATTAAAATCAATGTACCATGGTCACATTAGTCCAAACACATCCTAATGTCCCAATAAATGATATGTTAATTCCTTTTAATCCATTGAGTTGTACATATTTCCTATAATATTATAATTTTTTCAGATATTGTGCAAGTGTGTATGAACACATGATATTATAGGGATATCCCGAGTTCCATCATTATTCACAATATGTTATGAATATTTTATTATTTTCTTTTTAACCCTCTAATTAAAAAATATTATTGTGTTTCATAGATAGAAGGAATATATAATATTTTGCACTGATCATGTAGAGATTACTTATCTTTTATTCTCGTTCATTAATGGTAAAAAATATTTTCCATTAAAAATAATATTGGTCTTTCTATATTTTACAATATATCTAAATTCATAAAAAATTGGTACACCTGATTATTACTGATCCAAAACGTCAACAAAAAAGGCATGCTCATGAATTATGTCTTTCATTGAAATTTTATTATTCATTTATCTAATGATTTTAGTATTCATCATTGAAAAATAGTATGAAATCCTTATTGTCTAAAGTGAGTCACTTGACTAGATAGATTTTTCCCTGTATATGGGAAGGTTATATTCATTGAATAATCCATACAACAACATAGTCTAATCATCTATGGTATATCATTTCAACCACTTCCTCTCCAACTCATTTTTTACATAGAAATTTTTTTTGTTATCATAAATGATGAATTTCATGATTGATCATATTATGAATATTATAAACCAAAAAAATCAAACCATGAGTAGAATTATTATTAATTTTTTTCATGATTGATGATTCCTTATAAATCTAGGTATAAACACATTGGTTGTTCTCAGACACATTAATTTACATATCTGATGTGTAATACATGGCCATATGTTCATATCAATAGAAAAAAATAGTATCCTTTAAAATAAAACCTTTAATATTTTTTTTAATTTGATATTAAATTTCATTTATTCCCTACCTTATATATTGGGAATGTAACACAGAATCTTTGAATTTAGTATCCTTCAACTATAGAATCACATCATTCATGCCTTACTCTTTTATGTACTTTCTATATCATCAATGGCCTTTTGGGTTGATCCTATTTTTTATTATTGATTCATATCAAAATAAACCATCAACATTAATGTTTTTTCTTATATCCTGACATAAATCATCACTACCTTATGTATGAAATCAAGACCCGTCTAGATTTTTTTTCTTTTGATTTGTCTTTACATGAATGGAATGTTCTCTAATATTATTGTTGGACCTCAATTCCCAATCACATTCTATATAGACCAATTGATCATATTTCATTATTTCATACTATTATTAAACAATATATCTTATTATTTATTTTTTAATAGAATAAGTATATTCCCCTCAAGATATTTTGTAGCACATGACATAGGATTACAATAAGTAAAATTTTCATTAAAAATGAATAATAAAATAATTCAAATTTCATTATTCAAGAATTTGGTAAAAACCTAAATTCCTTAATTTTATAAATCTAATTTCATGAAATTAATTCCATTTTTGAATTTATCATGTAAATCTTACCAAAATGTGAATTTTAATAATTTTTCAAATATAGTTGTTTTTTGGTGAATAGAGTAAAATACTGATTTTATAAAAACTATATATTTTATTGAATTATAATGATATATAAATAAAATCAACATTTATTAAATTATTTTTTAATAGAAAAATAAATTTCTAATAAGAAATATAAGAAATATAAAAAATAAAATTTTTATCACAGAAATACATTCTTATCATTTTTGTAAATAATTGTAATGTTTCATTCATATAAAAATTGTTTGTATTTATTTTCGATTGATCATGTATTTACAAGGATACTTTATTTTTTTAAATAAAAATAATTTTTATTTTATTTAGCATAGTTATATTAATCCCATATGATTAAAAATTATACTTTTTTCTACAAAATCATTTTATAATAAATAAATCATTTTTTCTAAAATATTTTCATGGAAATTTGTTAAAACACATAGTATAATAAAATTTTAAAACATTTAGGGGTTGAATAATATAAACATGATTCCTTATATTAATTAAACATAAAAAATATAAGTTGATAACTTCAACTTAATTTCATTTCATAAAAAATTGAAATGATGGTAAATATTTGTCACTTTGTGTAAGGGTAAAATTACTTAAATAGGTTAATATAATTTTATACAGATTCAATATAAAAAAATAACCTTATTATATCTCATATGTTGGGACTAATTAAAACTTATGCTTATAATATATAGATCTTTTACAATTTATAACCACATTACATGAGTAAGACGTGTATTTTATAATAAATCTTCAAATATTTACATGTTTTACATTAACATAAATTTTAAAAAGAAATAACCTACACTATATTATCCAAAAACACTATAATCATATTTAATATGGACAATTAAAATATATTTTTATTTATTTTAACAAAAAAAGTATGATATACATTTCCACTGATAAAATAATTCTTAATAACAAATTAATCCATTTAAAAAAATATTGAGGTGATTTATTAATACAATATAAATATTTCATAACATAAAAACATGATTTAGATATTTTCCACATTCTAAATTCGGTGGATGAGAAACATAATTTTATTATAAAATAAAGCCATTTAAAAAACTTCTAACATCCAATTATCTGAGCATTAACCCTAGAAAATATAAAAATAATAATAAAATATTTATAGACATTATCTTAGAAACATTAGAAAATGGATTCATAAATCTCTTTACAGTCATCATAACAATATCATTGATCTACAAGCCTATCATTATTCATAAAAATTTATCTTGATTTATATATATTATTTATGAACATATATATTTTTCAAATAATATTATTTTTTGAATGGAGTTCAACTAAATAATAATCATTATTTTTAGAACATAGATTTTCAACATCCTACATATCATTAATCTTGTATAAATCATTCAATGAATCGGTAAAATAATTTGGAATACATTCATGAAATATGATAATTTTCTTGAAAATTCAAAATAGAATTTATAATTACAATTCTAAAATCATCATTTTTAATAACATTAAAAATATTTTGGAACTTATGAAAATTTTTAAACATTGGAATATAATAAAAAGAAGATACATTTCTTTTAAAAGATACATCATATTGATTTATTTCTTCACCAACATTAAAATAAATAAAATCATCTAGGAAATATGATAAATTAGAATTCATTTTCTAAACATCTACAACATAAAATAACCTAAATAGAATCTTATACTACCATATTTGGTTTAATATAAACTATTTTTTACATCTATTAATATAGCCAAAATAATTCCTTCAAACCATTTATAATTTATTTTATCAATGTTATACTTATAATTTAAAAAACAAATATTACACCCAGTATCAATTAAACATCCAACATTGAATTTTTTTACATTTATTAAAATAATAAGGGAGTTTCTTTAAATTATATAATTTAAAAAATTCAAAATATATATAGATTTTTTTCCAATTCCTAGTATTTTTTAATGAAAACTATATTAATTTATCATTGTTCTATATAATTAAATAATATTTATATTTATCCATTTTATTACACCATTTTGTTGTAGTATCCTGAGAGAATATAAATAATGAGAATAACCTGTTTCATTATATTTTCAGCATATTATAAATTAACATGGTCACCTCCTTTATCTGATATAATAGAATTAATTATATATCATTTTGGATTTTTCGACAACTTCACTTTTACGGTAAATAATGTAAAACAATGTAAATATAATAAAATTATCAACATTCAAAAGAAAATATTTTTTTACCTTTGAAACTCACATCATTCATAACACCAAGTAATTATATAAGAATAAGTTCCTACATTAAGTAATTTTTAAATATATTAGGACATATAAATCTAATTCAATTAAATTTACATTTCAATCAAATTTAGTTAAAATTGGAAGTAATCATCAAATTAGTTAGATGTGTACATGTCATTTTATTTATAGTTTGTCTAGAAATAAAAATTTTACACGTTAATGCCTATATTTAAAAAAGATATAATATATTTATATATATTTAATACACTTTTATTATACATTAAATTACTTAAAATCAATAAAATATATATTCACATTTTTTTTTAGATAAAATTGATCATTTTCATTTTAAAAATCAAAAAACAGTTAACATCATATTTAACACTTGTAGCATCATTTATTAATATAGATTTATTAATTAATATATGGTTCAACCCATCATAATGAAATAAATTAGAAATTATAACAATATTAGATAAAATTACCTTAGTAAACCCCTTAACTATTCTATTTGATAACTTACTGAATGTCATAGAGCCAAAATCACATTAATTATATGATTAAAACATCGATGTACTTATGGATATAAATCTATATTATTTTTTTACTTGTAATACATATATTTAACACACTTAAGGATTCTTTCTTGAAAAAATATAAATTATGAAGGAAAAAAATTTAATACTAATGATATTGTGTGTCTAATAAGGTTAGAATAATAATAATTCTATAGAAGAAATGGATTTAAATAATTATTCCTTCGGTACTGTATTAGATAAATTGTTTGAAATAAAATCCTTACTGTACATATTAGATTGAGGAAACCATAATGAACACTAATTAGTATATATCTGATATACATCCTTTAGAAAATTAAAATAATGTTTTATTTTATATCATTAGTGTTTTTTATATCCAAATATACTTTTTTCTTAATATGGTTTCATCATTGACATAATTTTATAATATACATCATTTACATGAGAGAAAGTATATTAATTTTATTTTAAACATAAAATTTCATTTTTCTGATTATTATTTTGTGAAAATTTAAAATAAAACAAATGCACTTGAAGATAAAGTAGTATTATTGAATACATCATTTTTCAGTAAACATTGAAATTTTTAAGAAGATCTATATATTCTCAATTTTTTTAATAAATACAAATCCACAAGAATCCTTTTGAAATATTACATTTTTCTCAATCAATTATTAAATATATGGTTTTTTAATTATTGAATAATAAGAACCACATTGAGAACAATTAATTCCCTCATTAGTTCTCTTCACTATCATGAAAATGAAAGATATTTATTTTATTCATCTCATTTTTTACTTCAATTATATACATCATTATAACTCCATATATCATTCAATTATCTCTTTTACTTCTTATGATATTTCTTATTTTCAATCATATTATTTATCATCAGATATATTTTATATATGTTACCCTTACATTAGAATTCATATTATGGGATTTTTGAAACATAATTATAATCAATATTATCGTTATTCATTCTATCATCCATTGTATTATCAGTGGATTTTTTTTATTGAATCCTCTATTTCTAATAATGAATTTGTAGAAACATTTAGTTTAATTTTCTATATATTTTTTAATTTTATATGAAATATAATAAAAATATTTTCTTGGGAGAGTTATATTTGATTTAAAAATGATATATTTTTTCTTGATGTCACATCATTAGTTATATTCTTCAAAAACAATTTTTATTTATTTAACGAATTGATGAGTTTATCCAATGAGTTTCCATTAAAAAATCATTCATTTATTTCAACACTGATTTCATGCCAGCAATTAGTTGTAACTAATTGTATAAAATTAATATTCATAGGGTTATACAACTTTTCACCAAGGGAAATCATTTTATTAACATCACTCATTAAATGGTGAAACATTTGGTCGAATAATTATTCCTACACATCTTGATGTCCTGGTACACAACACAATAAATTTTGAAATTTGATCTATACATCTTATCTAACCCATGGTTCGTAACATGTATTATCTTCTTGAACATATTATTATTCATAGACACAATGTCATGATTAAACTAACTTTTATTTATTAGGAAATATAAAATAGTTATCACTTTTTAATTAAACAATTATTTTTATCAACATTTAATTAAATTTATTTCAGGTCAATCTCTATTTTTTGTTTTCGATTTTTCATTATTGAACATTGTTCTATGATTTTCTTCTTAATTAATGAATCTATTATATATTTTTGTTAACAATTAATATTATTATCATGTGGGGTGACTTTTTAGGAATCCATGAATCATTTATATAAATACATCCACCTTATTTTGATATTTTTCCTTATAGTATAAGTTCAAATATAATATGTTAGCACAATAAAATAAAAACAGTAAACTTTATATAAATGAGTATCATGATAGAATATATATAACAAGGTCATTCTATTGATACTAATTGTTATTTTATAAATTATGATGAAAATGGTCTATAGAATATTGAATTGATTAGATTAAAATTTGTAAGATATAGATTTAGATTAATCCCATAGATTTGAGGCTTTGTTTGTGGAATTTTGATGATCTATTGGATTTTTATTGGTTTTGTGTTATTTTAGTAATTGAAAATAAACTACTGGGTAACCCACGAATTCTAATAGTTCATGACTAGGTTTGTTTGGAATATATATATTAGAAAAGAGTTTTGCAATGCAAGAATGTGTTTTTTATATTAGAAAAAATTTGGATCAAGAATTTTTGAGTAAATCTGAATGAAGCCTATAATATTTATGATTCAGATAAGCATTTTTAGTTTATAGGAAATTAACATAGAAAAAACATTCACATTGCTGAATTGTGAACCCAAATATACTACATTGGTGTTTCAGATATAATCATGTAGTAAAACATCCCACACAAAAGATATCTACATAGGAAATTTTAGTGATATAGGATAATCACATAGATCTTCTAATGATGTAATGGAAAATTATGAAATGAAAATATGATTCATGTATATGATTCAGCAATGTATGTGAATCCAAGTAGATAAATTCTAAAATGTATTAAAATATAGTATATCATGTATCTAAATGATCCACCTATATGTGTGATTTTTGATGATGAATTCTTAACGTAGGCAATTTTTCATACTCTATGTAGTTGATTGAACGAAATATGTGTTTTGGGAAATCAACTAGAAATTTTAATTTTTGGGTACATAGAGACAAATTATTTTATTTTATATAAAATTAATAAATTATGAGGATATATTAATTAAGGTGATTATTTTATATTTTGTGAAAGATTCATAAATTATAGGCTTCATATTTCCATCTATGATTCTATAACGATTCGATGCAATTCATAGTGGATATTTTAGTAAATTAAATTATGATTAAATTTACATTAAAAATGGAAAATATGAGCCACATTTATATTAGGGATTTGGTCAATAGTTATAGAGATCACGAGTTAATATAAATACATGCCATTATTATTTTAAGACTTTATAGAGATGTGAGTGCTATAGTTTGCATTCAATATCATCAATGATTTTTTTTCTATTTGGTGAGAAAAGGGAAAATAATTTTTTGGAGTCAAGGATATTTATTCAATAGTCTGATTTTTAAATATCGTGATTTAAAAATTCATGTTTTTTAGGCTGTGATGATTTGTAAAGAAAAATTCAAGCCTTTAAAAAAGTAAATTACTTCTCCCATATTGCATAGGCTAATGGAAGAATATTTATAGCTTTTTATGTCGAATAAATATAGTTTATTTAGTGATCTTCATCAACATGAATTCATATTATTATATTTCCTTGTAAAGATGTGATGTTAGGTTTAAATCGTGGAATATTTTTTGGGATGCCACCAAAATTCTTGTAAATGTTGTAAAATTATTCTCATAGAAAATAAAATAGGGGGTTGGGGAGAAAACCAATCCAGGGAAAGGATTAGGATTCTTCATTACATCAAAAACATGAAAATATTATGTGTTCCATTTTATTTTATTTCCTTCATGATCATGACTGGATGATATGTCTTCTATTTTTAGTGGATCATACACTAACCACTTACAAGTGATTATTTCTATTTAATATATATTAAAAAAACTCCACTCCATTGATTCAACCAGAAAATAATTTTAGAAAATTTGTCTTCTTAGGAACTTGAATTTGTATTAGTGGATTCTACCTCTGTATGATCCATGTAGTTCACTATTGGTAATGGATAATATTAATTCATTCAATATCAGCAGTGAAACAACATTTAATGGAAAAATATAACAAATTTGTTAAATAAATGTTATCATATTTTTATCTCTTGGAATAAAAAATTATCATGTAGTTATAGTAGTATTTTTACCCTATGTAAATGATGTTTAGATGATGTAATCTAAAAAATGGAATATGGAAGTGAATGGAAAATTAAAAAATTATATTCTCATATATTTATCATATAAATTTCATAGTAATTTTATAGGACAAAAAACAGTGACATAAGTCATGGAAAAAAGAGATATGTTATGAAGCCAATGTTAATTTCGAAGAGGAAATGAACAAAATATAAAAAATAAAATTTGGAGAAATGATAATGGAAGATGATTAAATTTTTTAGTATTTATTTACTCAAAATAATTAATTATATGTAATATTATATTTTTGGGGAGAAGCATGATGATATCTCAATTCTGAATAAGTTGGTGAGAAATTATTATAATATATTTAAACAAAAAATTTCATCCATTTAGGATAGATAAATATTTTTACATGATTAGATACATCATATATTCACTTATTATGAAATGATAATGATTTTAGAAATAAATAATATTATGAAATATTAAATTTATTTTAAATGCATATGGTATGTGATAATTTAAAATAATATAGCTGTTACAGACTAAAGTGATTCTGGTAATGAATAAGAATATCAAAGAGTTATTTCATTCATTCCAAAAACATTATGGAAGAGGAAAACAAAAAAAAGGATATGTTCTCTGGTTGAGGTAATAAATTTAATGATTTTGGATGGTATTAAGTTAATTTCCCCAATAATAATGGATATGATTATGAATTTCAATATGATGAATATTCTCAAGAAAATATGTCGAAAAAAATTCTAATGAAACTCCAAAAGTATGTTGAAGAGAGATGATATTTCCAATCCCCAAAGGGAAAAAAATTTATTATAATATATGAGTAACTCTATCTTATTTCATGTAGTAATTTTTTTGGATAAACACTTGAAAAAATTAAAACATTTATGAATTTTGATCATAATATAATTGATACCATTATTGATGATGTTGATAATGCATGACTGATGAAAACATTCTAAAAGATATATGAGAGGCATGAATTGATAATTGTCTTTCTCATAAAAGAGAAGAATAATTTGGTTAAATAGGGATTAAATATTGTAGATAAAAATGGTGGTCATAATTAAAGGGTGAAAACTCTTATTAAAGAAATTAAAAAGTTTGGTTCAAAGATATCGATTGAGAGATGATGGTAAAAGATACTTATAATATAATATCTTTAAAGGATGAGTAATTTTCTATTATATAATCAAAATTCCATGAAATATTAGAATAATAAAAAAAATTAAAATAGAATTATAAATCTCTATTGATGTCTTGGGGGAATCCCTAATAGATCTTCAAAAAAATTAGGTAATATCATCATCCAAAAAATATGATTCGTGAACAATTGGAAACATAAATGTTCAATTTAATCATACTAATTTTAAAATATGGTCCAAAAAATTGTATGAAATTTCTATTTAGAGTTTATGATTATTTTTCATGATTTAATGACACATATATAAGAAATATAAGTTGAAATTAACATAAAAATTATAAGCAATATAATATTCTACATAAGAAAATTATTTAAATTAATATGGTTTTATAATAAAATATTAATTCTATGATCGTTATTGGTGCTATGTAATTTTTTTACTTAACACTAATTTGTGTTGGAAAAAAAATTTACATGATAGAATTGACGAAACATTGGCGAACAATTACAATGGGAAGGATATAGATTCTTGAATGTTGCATGAAAATATGGGCATTTATTAGAAATTTAAAACATAGAACATGATCATTGTGTTTTATAGGTGTGATAAAATGGAAAATAGAAGAGAAAAATGCATTCAAACAAATCTAGCTAGTTCCCCATAAAATATAAATGGAAATATGATCAAAGAAAAAATGAAGAAAATTTATTCATGGAAGATGATTGTTTCCAATAATGGAAGAAAAAAAGGAATAAATACATTATTTTTGGGGTTCCTCCAACGTGACTGGTGATGGTAAAATTTTTAAGAAAATTGAGCAACCAAAACATTGTGCATTAACTATTGGAAATGGCAATTCTATATAAATCAATAGTTATTTCACAAATCAAATAGAGAATGAATGTTTGAAATCATATGATCTTATTTATGATGAGGGATAAATAAAAACATGTAGAGTTTGAGATAAAATTGTTATAATGGGTGTGTAGTAATATTCCAAAGAAATAAACCCACAATTTAATGAATAAATTATGGAAAAAATATTTCCCAAAATTGGAGAAACAATTATATTTATTTTGTATTTTTTATCCTTCTAATAAATATTACAGTATTATAAAATATTATTATACGATATCGTATAAAATACATTGGATTATATTCCATAAGACTACTAAAAAGATAATAAGCCATGAAGTTGGATGAGATTTTAAACAATATGATAATAGATCAAGACATTACTTTCAAATCTTTTAGAATGGAAATAATACTTAGGAGACCCATAATAAGGTGTATATTACATCAGGAGACCAATGTAATTAGTCTACAATTGTCTTTGATGTATTGTGTCAAAAAACTAAATATAAGGGGATTATTATTTCATTACTTTTATTTATGAGTATACTTCAATTACCAACATATGTTTCTACACTAACAAGTATGAGGTTGTAAAAACTATTAAAATGTTTATAAGAAAATTAAAAATATTTCATAGATTTGGTAGAATGGAAATGAAATTTGATAATGGAAAAGGATTCCCAAGTAATTTACATGAAATTTTTCATAGAAAACATCGAATCATGTGTCAGAATGGTACACATTATACACCACAATGAAAAAAGTAGTGCAGAATGGGAGAATAAAAAAATTATGCAAATTGGAAGAATAGCATTGGAATTTATAAATGTTATAAAATACATTTGGCCAGAATTACTGTATAAATAAGTGAATATTAAAAATATATTTCATTTGATAACTAAATAACATGATAGTTATTATGTGTTTCAGAACCAAAATAATAATACATTTAAATATTTTAGGGTCTTAAGAAGTGATTTTTTATTAAACTTGATTTTATCATTTTGGAATAGTTTTATGAAAATGATTTTAATGGATTTTTACATGCTATTTATCTAATGCGTTTGGATACAGACATGGTAATAAGATATTTTATAAAATATTTTAGTTTTTGGATGTGAGAATGCATGAAAAGTTTGTTAAAATAAGTAATCACATTCCACAAGATAAGGAGTATCCTGGGGAAAATAATAATAAAATATTAATTAAAATGGTTTAAAATATTGTTAAAATTAGAACTGTACATTTTATGCTCATTTTTATTGTTTCAGTGACAATGATGAACGTATTAGTGGTGAAATAAATATGATTTAGAGGATAAATAAACATATAAAAACCTAGAATTTCATTAGGTAATCATAATACACTACATTATACAATGCAAAGGATAATATTTGCCAACCTAAAGTTTCATACACCACATTTTGACCCTATAATGGTGGTTTAGGCTATTGAACATGATGAATTGGTGATATATGGTAATGGAAAAATAAGTTAAATTGTGAATATTTTTACATGGGAACTTGTTCCTAAATATAAAATTAAGAAATGTGATCCGTAGAAAGTATTTTATTTTGGAATAAAAATATGGAAATGATTAATTAACATGATACAAAGAGACTTTCTTGTATGGGATATTCTCAATTTCAATGAATATACACTAAATAAACATTATCTCTTATTTATAAACATGAAATTATGATATCTTCTAAGAAGTGGCTGCTTATAAGAACTATACAGTTTATCATACAGTTTTTAAGTCCTCTCTAGAAGAAAAATTCATTATAGATTAACCAATAGGTTTAAAACCTATAAATGATATTTGAATGGTTTTTATATTGAAGAAATATTTTTATGTCTTGAAATGGCCTCCAAGGGAATGATATTAATATATTGATTAATTTTTTTGAAAATTTTCTTTTCTAATGAAACTATTAATAGAAACATGTACATGAAGAAGTATTTCTTGGACAAAATGATGGTAATTGTATACGTGAATGACACTATTTGTTCTAGTAATAAAATTTTTATTATGTTGATAATTTAATGCAAACATGTAGAATAAGTTTCAAATGAAAACTATGGGTGAACTAATTTTTTTTTGGGAATTCAAATTTTGAATAACTAAAATTTTATATTTAATTTATAAAAAAATATGCCATAGAATTATTGAGGATGTTTTAAATTGATTATTAAAAATATTTATCAATGCCTATATTATTCTTCACATTGTTTAGATAATATTAAGAGGGAATCGAGTTTGAGTAGAACAAATTCAGATGTATAACTGGAATTATTTTTTATCTCACATAATCCATATAACATATCACCTATGTGGTGACTATGTATAACTTGTATTATAGTGATCCATAATAGTACAACATTCATGGAATGAAAATAATTCTATGATATGTAAACTCAATGTGAATTTTTCTTTTCTATAAACATGTTTTGTGGATATTTACTTACATAGTTTCAATATTGTAGATTTGGAAGATGAATTTACTGATTTTAGTTAAATATCAGGTGGAGTATTATTTTTGTAAATGGTGATGTTTGTTTGTATAATAGTAAGTATAGATCAGTGATCATAAGTGAATCTTAGTTTGAGTATGTGGTATTATTCGTACAATTACACTATATTTGATGATTATTATCTAGATCTCATATATATGCGGTGTTTTTTCATATACCATTTTAGATTATTATTGGAAATTAAAGTGTAAATGTTATTTCAAAAAATCCAGTTTAACAGACATGATCTAAACATATTGGAAGTCAACATAATTTTTTTAAGACAAGGTATTTTCAGGTGAAAGCATACTTTTTTTAAAATAAAAAATTTTATCATGCAGATATCTTTATGAAAACTACGGCATGTGTGTGGTAATATAGTTGATGCTAAAACGACATGTTCATAATCCCCAACAACATTAGGATATATTACATTGATATCCCACATGTTCCTTTAGATTATGTTTCCAATGGTGGATATAATTTATTCATGAAGGTGGAGTGAAAGTGATATGTGGATTAAGAGTTTTAGAATAAGTATCATCATTTTAGTTACTCATCCTTACCATGCATATCTCCAGTAAATGTAAATCTATCCAAATCACTATAGTGTCAAATATTTTGGAATCATGATACATTTAATGGTATTTATTGTGGTTTTGTTATTTTTATATTAATGTTCTATAATTCATGATGTTTCAAATATTAAATAAAAAATCCATTGGGGGAGATTGAAGAACCTCATTGTTTTTTGTCTTGGTTTGGGGAATCTTGAAGATCCCTTTGTTATTTTATGATTTGTTTATTATATTTGTTTGTTACCATTTATGTTGCACTCACTTGATCTAAATGATATTCATAGGTTTGTATGACATATATAAAATAGAAGAGAGTTTATTGATTCTAATAAGTGAATCTCAAATTTGTTAGAAGGTGGATAAAGAGGATCTGAGTGATTTTGAGTTAAATCATGATTATTCAAGATTCCCATAATCATTTTCAGTTCATAATTTATTCACGTATCAAAATATATTATATATCGAAATAAAAATGATAAATCTACTACATAGGACTTTTGGAATGCATCACATAGATGAAAATCCCACATAGTTGACTCCTAAATATTCAATTTTAGTGAAATATTATAATCATAGTGTTCATTAAAAATATTTGGGAATACAATGAAGTATCAAAAATCATACACATATCCAATTAAATGACATATCTAAGACCATAATTCCAAATTATTCACATTGGGAAATGATAGGCTTTCAAGTATTTGAATGAGACTTATCGATGACTACTTCATGTAAAAAAACTAAAACAAAAAATATGAGATTGATATATGATTTGTAAAATGATTTATCCAATTTGGAATTTTTTATATGTATTTAATGATTTTATAAAAAAAATTTGAACATCAAAATTTTGATGAAAACCTAACTATGTTGATTCATTTATTTTTTTGAATGTTTTTTATACATATTCCTCTACTTTTAAACATTTATTATATGGTGATTCAATGAATTTTTGAAGTATTTTACGAGAGGGAATTAGGTAAACTAGATTGTGTCAATGATCATCCATAATTTTATATAATATTTATGAAATTAAATATTAAGAAAATTTGGATGAAAATCTTATTTGTTCAAAAATTAACATCTAGTTAATTTATTGGATTTAAGATATTTTAGTAGAGTATAAGATTATTTTTGTAACTTTATTAAAGTCATCATAGTTTTAAATTATTTCTTTCACATTCTGGAAACACATGGATGTAGATCTATATCATTTTTATTTAATAGTTCGGGTTTATTTAGGGATATACTTGACCATTATTCATCTTTTTGTTCTATATTGCAAGGAACTAATACTAGGTTTGGCTCATTAAATGTTTTGTGTGATGTTTCATGAATTCTTGAAATTTGGATTCACATGTACTTCTAGTGAATAGAATCAGTTTCTGGGGAGGGTTAATAGTAATGACATTGAGCATGATACCACATTGGATCTAAACTAGGTAATTTTTTTGTTCATTATTATTTTATATTATAAATGACCATGTGAGGATAGAATATATTTTTTTGTTTATAGTGTATTATAATATAAATATAACAAAATATTATTTCTATTGATATAACATTTTACAAAATAATCACTACTGATTCAATGTGACACAATGAGATTTTGTGAAAAAAATCATATAAATTTAATCTCTTTGATATTTATCATTATATGAAAAACAATTTTAGCTCGTGTTACCTATACCATAGTTTTCACGTTGAGTTACATATAATAATGAGTTTATCATTTTCTACATAAAACATTGTGTTTAATCCAAACGAAACATGAAATAAAAAATATTATTGTTTAATTTTATATTTCTCACATTGAAATTAAAATGTTTGTTATTAATAGGATCAAAAAATCCTTGAAACCATATGATCTACATATGAATTTATATTTAATTCCTTAGTGACCAATTTTTTAAAATTGAAAATAAAAACCATTTTGAATTAAATGATTTTTTGTCTTAAAAATTATGTTTCTGAACAGAAAAATATTTTTTCTCAATAAATTTAATAAATAAATTTTGGTGAATTATTTTAATTAAAATTCTATATTAAATATTCAATAAAATGTTTAACACTTATCTTATCAGTTTTCCATTCAATGGACATTAATAAATCCAATTTAACACATAAAAATTTTATTTTTATGAAAACAATTTTTGTCACCTCTTCCACAATTATTTTAAAAAAAAATTCTCCTGCATGGATAATAGTTTCTTGAAAATAATAAAACTAATTTATGGATTAATAATTTTAATACTATCTTGAATTTTATTTTTCTGAATTTCCTAAAATGATATTTTTTTCAATAAATTGCGAAAAATAAATGTTTTGTTATGAATTATAATTATTTTAATGAATTTAGACGTATATAAATTTGTTTGTATTATTTTTAAGGTAATGATATTTTAATTTTATATCTATTAATAAAATTTATCTCATTTTAATCAATTCCATAATTAATTTTTTTTATTAACAACATTTATAAATTTTGATCATTTTCTCATTGGAAACTGTCTTTCTCATAGAGTCTATTAGATTCATTTTAAATTAAAATTTTAATCTTATTTTAATGGATTTTGGATCATTGGATTAAATATTACGAATTATAATAATTTATATTATCATTAATGGTCCAAATTATTTATGTCCAAAATTATTAGTAAAATATTTAAAATTATTTACAGCGATTACGTTGAAAATGAGTTTATAAGGGGTTAAACTAATATGAAATTTATTATAAATAACCCAAAAAATCTCCCAAAAACAATTATATATACATATTTATACCTGATAACTTCTATGATATATAATGGTTCTTTTTATATTGTTATTTAATTTCCAAAACAAGGATACACCTTTTTCATAACAATAATTACAATTGTGCTACTCACCTATCTTATAAAATCCAACCCTCTCCTCTCTTTTAAAACATTAAAATACCATTGGTTAATAAAATAAATACAAAAAATAACATCCTAAATTCAATATTCTCATTATATATGGTTTTTTATGTTTATAAATACAACACATGTAGCACTTTTGTGGAAACCATAAGAAATTTCCTGATGATGAGGTAACATCACAAATCTAGTGTTTTGTTATATTTCTTCCACCACCTACTTTAATTATTATTATACCATGAATATACAATAACCTCAATATATAACATATATTGAGAGGTAATTATGTTAATTTTTGAACCAAAATCCTTCTCTTCTTCCTTAAAATTGGTTAAGAAATAATCATTCATGTGTTAGGCAGACTACTGCCTTGTGAACCGATGTCATTCATTTTTCCATTTCCTACACTCATGAAAAGACGTTATGATTGATTTATGTCATATATGTTATATTTATGATAGTATTGTTCTTAAATAATAATTATATGAAATATTCACAAATACTTTATTTGTGTTGGGTATACAATAATATCGTTCATGTGTAAGGAGAATTACCGCCTCACAGAGTGATGAGATTTTTTCTTCATGTATGGTTTACATGGAAGGAAATAAGGATTAGATTGAATAATAATATGGGATAGATATGAAATGAAAATTATTTTTTAATGGTAATATATTTTTTACCATTATTTATTTTAATTTTTTAGTAAAATGGAAACAGTGTTCAGGCGTACATATGACCAACTATATCCATGAATGGTGTATTTAATTTTCTATCTATAACTTTTATAGTATAAAATAAATACATATAAAATGAATATATAAAATATTTATATAATTGATAAAAAAAAATATATTCTTAATCCATAATAAATATAATTGGATATAAAATAGAGAATACCAGCATTCATGAAAAACAATGTAGTTATTACCAAAAACCTAATGTTAACATTGAATTATTAATAAATGTGTACGAAAATTACATAATAAATTAAAATAAGGAATCATAAATATAAATATGATTCTATAATATAATTATTATAAACATACATATACAATATAAATCAATCTACATTATTTAAATGATGTTGAGGCTTATGATAATGGATTTCTATCTAGCATTTATTGTTCAGGGAGAGAAATTCCTTAATCACCATGTTTCAATTTTATGTTGAGTATATAATTCCCATGTAATTTCCACCTCCTCATTATAGATGATGTTTTATAGAATTTAATATATGTTTTATGATCTATTTTTCAAGGGGATAATGTTTTAAAGGTTATTGTGGTGGTAAATAGTTTTTGGGTCTCAAATTGTCTTGATTGGGAAAAAAGTTAAGTTTTTTACATAAATTATTCTATGATGAGAAAATACATACCCATTGTCATGTTATATAATGTATATAATTCTTTTAATAATAATATAAATTTTAGTTAATTTTATTTTTTCATAGGGATTACAGTTCTATGTAACCAATGTGGAAATTGTTTTATGTTACAATATCATTATTTATCAGGATTGTTTATCATTATACTTACAATGATAAAATATTATGATATATCTCCATTAAAAATCCTGAAGTTTCTTATCTTGTGTTTTTGTCATCAGAAGAAGTATTTTTCATTCATTATCTTATCTTTTTGTACTCTTAGGTTGAATAGAATATTTTTTAATAAAATCATATTTTATTTACCTCCTCGGTCAAAATTAAATATTCTTCCAAAAAAAAATTTCAAAAAACGTTTTAAAAAATGTTCTCAACATTATTCAATTGAATTTCAATGGAATTTTACCCATGATTTACTTATTGGAGGAAATTAAATTTAATCTGCATGTTATTTTCCAAAAAAATCCCATTTTTCATTTAATTAAAATGAAAAATGAATTATTGTTTTAACATGTATGACATTAATGGGATCTCCAACATCATTATCATTATTTTATTTAAATATTACATTATATTATTAATGGGTTATTCTCAAATAAAATTATTTTTAAAACGATTTATGTTTAAAAAATTAAAATAAATGAGATAATTTCCTTATGAAATGTTATAAATGGTTTCTAAATCATACATTATATGTTTTAATAGTTATTTCTGAATAAATAAATATTTGAAATGATTTTTGATTTAAAATCTGTCTTTCATTGTGATAGTATATTTTCCTTTAATATGATCCATGTGATCATTAAAAGTAATTTCAATTCTTATATGTCACTCATTGATGTTAATTATGATTTAAATGGGGTATTATTGATGGATACAATTATTATACCTTCAAAATATGGTTTATGCTTATGTTTTTTTGAGATTTATGTAACCCATTTATTCCTAATGGGTTATGAAATAATGATATTTGTTATAAAACCCATTTCAATTCATTGGATCAGATATGATAAAATTCTTATGATTTTTTGGAACACATCTGTATAGTTTTCATTAACGTATGTTGGTTATGTTATAACCAGTCTTAGTGGTTATGGTAAATCCAAATATGGGTGGGACCTAAATCCCCCTATAATGCATTGTGTAATGATGAATTACTCACAAGTAAATATGTTATGTATAAACCTAGTTAGATGTTCACATTTTTTTTCATCAACCTAATTCCAATTTAAAAATTTTATGCATGAATCTGATTACATGATCACAATGTTAGGTGTTGACATTTCTTTCATGTCTATAAAATTATGGTTGGACCTTGTTTCACATACATAAGTTTATCGAAGGGTCATAATTCAACACCATAACATAATGATTGAACATAATTATATCTAAACTTGTTCAAAATGTTATAATCTATAGTGTATGCCATAAATCTATGTCTTTTGGAAATTTTTTGTTCTCATTTTTCTTGTTCAATGATTCCATTATGATTCGGGTCTTATTAACGGACCAAATCTTCTATTTGGATCATTTTTATGATATATTATATGAATTGTATGGTATGAAAATATAATTATCATGTTCTCATACCCATATTATCATGTAACTTGGACATCTCCTTTTTTAACCATATTGAGCATCTGAGCTCACCCTTTCATTTTTTTTCTCTCCCCAAGAAATGATGAAAGTTTTTAGATACCCAATGATAATAAAAAATAATAAATTTAAATATAATTTATAGATACATTGAATATATACCACTAAATAATATCATGTGTATCTATTCTACAAAATTATTGAACCATTACAATACTTAGGCGTGTGTTTATGTAATATAATGAAAATTATTCTAATAGATATAATATTTATATATGAGATTCCTGGGTCCCTATAGCTGGTATTTGAGTAATGGGTTAGTTATCATTTTTAAAATATGATTAGTAAACCTTAGTTATATCCTATGGGAAATTTCCAAAAATATTTCTTAGGATATGTCTTAGGATAATTCTTAGTATGAGTAATTGTATAGGAAAATGTCATATAATTTTTTTAAGTTATAGAGTGAGTGGATTTCAAGAAATTAAAAATGTAAAATGATAATGCATGTAAATGTGGATCTGGAATAGAGGTATGTAGAGGTAATAACACCTAAATGGGCATTTATCTTAATTCTATCATCACCTAGTTAAGATCAACAAGCCTTGCTTCACACCTGGTTTGAACATCATGGGTGAAATGATTTGGAAATTCATAAAATTTTTATGAATAATCATGAAGGATTATAATATATCACGACTACAAATGAACATGGATAAACCAATGATTTCATATATTAAAAATAATGTGTCATTATTTAGACACACTATATTTTATTTATCAGGATTATATAATTCTTCAATTTGATTATTGTTTCATACACTATGATTTTTTTCTTTTAGTTAAATGATTAAACTCAAAGGAACCATGTTATTTGTAAATAAAATGTATAATAAACTATTTTTCCTAATGATAAACCATATGTTATGATAGATGAAATGAAAATTGTTCTATATATAATCAATTAAATATATCAACATAAAAATCATACTGAAACATCAAATAAGAAAATTATGGATCATACTTTTGTTGAGTTCTTCATGAGGAAACATCCGACCACTTTTAGTCATTCCACTAATCAACATGTTTTCGAGTAGTGGATCAGTACCACGGAAATGATATTTCAATTCTCTTGTCTTTATAGTATGAGAATGTCATTTTGGTTGTCTACATTTTGGAAGTTGACAAAGAACAATAGTGGACCCTTATTAAGAATATTATGAAATGAGAATAAATTTATTTGATGAAGTGGGATTCTTTTTAATAATTATTTTTCAAAAAAAATATTAGACTTATTATTCTAAAAAAATGTAGATGAAACTCCTTAATTTAATGTATATGGATACTTAATTTATTGTTATGTATGATGAAAATTTTGTAGGACTTGTGTAGTAATCATTGAGTAATATCATTCAGAATTAAAGTAATGTTGAATGAACATTCATTGAATAGAATCCAATCTATTAAGTTTATTATCCATAAGATTCATTTTATTCTATGATGAAATCTATAAATATCCACAAAAAGTGGAAAGGAATTATTGAATTCCTCTTTGTTCTAGTGATATGAAAATGAATATTAGGTTCGTTATAAATTCTAACGATATTCCACATGGAGGGAAGAATAATTTTAAAAATCCTACATACCAAAAAATATGGGATGCGACAATTAAGTAGGTTAATTAAATTAACAGGATGATTTTTACTGTTTCAGAAACATGAACATAGGGACAAATAATATTAAATTTGTATGAAGATGATAGTTAATAATATTATTAAAGAGATAGTTGAATAGAGTGCACCACCCACAATAAAATGTTTTATGTTCACGGAGTTTGGGAATTCAGTGATGCAATAAACCCATCAAAGGGAAAATGTGTATTACAATACAATATATCATTAATGAAATATATGAAAGTAAAATGTTATGAATACATAATAGGTATTGTGAATTATGATAATTTTGGAAGACATATCCTCCTCTCCATAGTTTGGAATATCATAATTGAGTTTGTATGAATGATTTAAAAGAATTAAATATTATTCAACCTTTATAGATATTTTTTTTGATAATCTACCTCTATATGGATAACAAAATAATGAAATATAATTTTATATTTTATTAGTACAATGATGAACACATTATTTCAATTAATTTTTTTGTATAAGATTTGAGATTGTATGTGGAATAAAGGGTTAATTAACATGTGTTAATGTGTGTATATATATAAGTAATATTAACTAATGCATTATGGATAACATAATGGGATTGTGATTTTATGGATGATCATATGTTCAAATTCATTGACAATCCATCTGAGGTTTTATGGTACGGGGATATTTCAATAATAAAGATATCTTACGTGATATTTATGATAATATTAACCTTTTTTGTATATGATTAATTAAAAACAATTGGGGTAATGAAATTAAAAATTCAGAACATATGAATCAATTTCATGGTAAATTTTATAGTTTTAATTATATTTCTTGTTGTTGAAATTATTAGTTTTAGTTGGACACCTTACTAAGTCACCACACTATAATTATATTAAAGAAGATTTATCTCTAGATCATGATTCCATATTATCCAGTCCGTAAATTCAATTTAATGAAGAAAAGCAATAAATAAGGAAATATAGAATATGTTATTCCATAAGTATAGTTACAAATTTATAAATAATATCCCTTAAAAAATTCAATTCCAAATGTATTAACATGTCTGGAGACCTGACGCTCATCCCAACACCCCATGTGTACTTAGGTAACCCAATGATGCCTAAGCAGGACATCCAACTTTTGTATGTCAAGACAGAACTCAAGATTGTGCATCGTCTTGGATGATGACTTATATAATTGAAATAATTAATTAATCAATCTACAAAATGATCCCATACATGGAACTCCTACATTGTAATAGATTTATCATTACATGATTAATATAAATCATCAGGCTATGATCCCATCCGTAGAGATCCTCTAATAAACCTAGTATCAATCTTTGTATACTATAAAATGAAACTATTTGATGACTACCTTGGTGAACCTCTCATAAACCTAGGTATTTGATTAGGTATGGTATAAAAACAATTCCATTTGAGCCCATCCTTTTTGGTTTACTAAGGGATTCCAAGTATCACCCATGGAATAAGTGATCTAATTCCATTGAGTCCTTCTTTAGCATTATGTAACTAGAATCCAAGTATCACTCAGTATTAATAGTCAACCCCTACAGTCTGTCTTTGTTAGTCCATATTAGGAGTCTATGTATTATTTTGGTGTATAATATGTAATCCTATGATTCCATCCTTGGTATTCTTCATGGGAATCCATGTATCACTCAGGTATAGACATTATTCTGGACAATTGAGTTCATCCAGGGAATTCTCACATGAATCCATGTATCGACCAACATAAATATTCAAATTCCTTTTAATTCCACTCTATTTAATCCTAAAATGGAATCCAAGTATCACTCAAAATATAATATTCAACCACTAGTGTCCATCATCTGATGTCCATATCAAGAGTTCAATTATCACTCGGGCCTAAAAAAGGTCAGGAAGTTGGGTCCGCCCATGAAATTCTCATTTTAATCATTATTTCACCCAATTTATATATTCATATATAAATTTCATACAATCAAAATCAAATAAAAATTTCATGTTCAAAACCATCCTTCTCAAACCAAGGCTCACCTCAAAAGTAGGCTACATCATTATAAATTCGTAGAAGGCATGAAAATAAATTTCTCATAAGGGAAAACATTACTAAAATAAATTCAATATATATCAATTAATACATGGAATATTCCTTATATAACTCAAATTGTAAAATATTTAATAATAGTCATCCTACAACAAGCTATTTTGTAGGAGAGGCTAATGTATTTTTCATTAAGTCCTTCTCATTAATTAATTTCATTAAAATTAATTTCCATTTAAATTCAATTCATAATTAAATTAAAATTTAACATCCCATGAAATGGGTAAAGGTAACACCCTAGAAAATCCAGTTACCAAGAACACCAATTGTGGTCCATTAAATATCCCACACCCAAAGGGGTGATTCATGTTCACAGTATTCCATCTATAACCATTCATTTGTTTTCCTATTTAATTGAATATGCTATACTTATCAACTCTAGGATTCAATTTCAATTAAACAATTCAATTAAATCATTATAGGAGTGGAAATATGGTATCATTACTCATGTAAAAAATTTCACTAAAGCATAGATGACATCCATGTATTATGACAAAGTATTATTCTAAATAGATAATCATTAATTTTATGCATAGAAGAAAGCACACCACATCTAATAGATTTTATTATAATATAGTGACATAGTTCAAAAAATTATTCATTTAGTTGACATTCTTCAATTTATAGTATTTATAACTAAATTTATCATGATTCAAATAAATAAGTTAAATATAAAAATGACGATAATGAAGAAATGTTTATACCACATAACTCAAAGGGATGAACCAATCTAAAAACAATCTAGTTGATTCCTTGACTAATATTTATCCACACCTTCATGCACATACATTCCTATATATAAATAAACCTTACTATATTTCCCCTATTCACTTCATTATGAGGTAATATGTATAAAGAATATACATACACACACATATCTATGTATATGACTGAAAACATTCAAGGAGTCACCAAATGATCTAAATAAAACTACTACGGACATAAAAACACATAATGACCCTAAAACATCTTGAGAAAAACAAGTACAAGCAACATACTCGACCTAAATGTTATGAAGGAAATATGAATCAAACCATACTGTTTCTTCATAGGAGACAAACATTGAAATACACCTAATGCTGACCTGAGAGACCCATCACACACCATAACACAAGAGAATAAACAAAAAACCAGAATAAACCCTCACCTGGGGTTTACCCGAAATAGGTATAATGTTTGGGAAGGATAAAAATGTTTAGAGAAGTAGAGGAAATTGAATACAATATCATACCTTGAAGGGCCGAGTATGATATCTCAGATAATCTAGATGTAATCAAAGAACCAAAGTGGATCTGAGTAGGAGGATTCCTCACACACATAATGCTCCATGGAGGGGAGCCACACGAAAGAGGGAAGATGGATAATAGCTTGTTAGGTTTTATTTTTTTTATTTTAGTTTTAACAAAAAAAAATTAATTTATTTAGGCTAACACAACACACAGTTTGGGTCTCACAGTGGTCGTAATTGTGTGGCAACTATGTGGAACACCCTTCTTAAAAAATCACCTCACATGGTTTCTCCCTCATAGTTATCCTAACTATGAAAATGTCATCCAGTTAATAGATTCAAGGTACTAACTCAAAATAAAAAATATGCGTAAACATGATAGGTACCACATATATGAAGCCATGATAACATCATGCTTACATAAGAAAATAGAAATTCATAGATTTTATCCATATTCTATATACATAATGGATTCATGTATATGATGTACTATTTAAAATAAAATAACTCTATTTTTTATATCACATATGACTATGAAACTAACTAGGAGACATCCAGATCCACCCAAGGGAAAAATATTTAGTTTCATGAGAACAAAAAAGTGGTTAAAAATGTTCTTCTAATATCTAACCTAATGAAACTAAGCATTAATCGATTCTCACAATGAAATCAGAGGTCACATATACAATGACCACCCATCAGAAAAAGGCTTTAATTAGAAAGGAAGAGTTCTACTAAGGAAAATAGAAACCAAACATCAATAAAATTATTGAAAAAACATGGAATTAGCAATGAATTTTTTCTATAAGGGTGTTCTCTACCAGAAGCTATCCCCTCAAAAATAATGAGTGTCGACTATATCACTAGGTCTTGATCAACTAATAACATAAGTCCTTAAGCCTATTATTTAAGCCATTATTAAAAGGAGAAATGCATATAGAAATTTCCCATTCCTCTATTTTATGGAAAATCAAGAGTAGCTCAACTATTCATACATGAGGGTTTAAACAAGGACACAATTAATGTTCTATTTTAATGTGATCACACTCAATAACCCAAACCATTAATGATTTATTATATTTTTAATATAACATCAAGAACCCATTTAAAAACAAAAAACATGGTAACTTGTTTTTGCTAGAAGCCTAAAGAAAAATAGGAAAATCTTATCAATATTATCTTTTAAACCGTAAATATTTAAATTTATTCTATCATAATCATGGAATTTCTAAAATAAATTCATTTTAATTGATTTGGTGACCTATGAGGGTCTTTTAAAGGAAACATAGGTTCTTTAGAATGAAATTCAATATTAGTTTCTTAATTTACATTTTAGAACACCCATAGAGGGTAATCACACAAGAAACATACCCTAACTGACCGACATAGGTCCAATTTTGAATTATAAAAGTTAAAGATTTGATATATTTCAAAATTAAAATCCCATAAACTTTAAATTGTGAAATTGGAATCCCCATAATAAAAACCAATCCAGTTTAACTATTGATCTTTAGTATAATTTTATAATTTTTTGAATACATGAGTAATTTTTTCTTAGTTATAAGTCACACATACATCATATAACTGAAAATAAACTCTTGTTTCAACCAAAAACTATAAATTTATCCCATGAATCTAACAATAAATCCACAAATAAGATCATTTTATAAGAATAAAACATAAGAAATACATGTTATACACATATATAGCACGGAATATTATGACTCATGACGTACAATCATATCTTTCTAGAAACCTCCTAATTTAGCTTCATGCCATAGTATATGCATGGAATGTTAATTTATATTTCCCTATAATGATGCATATAAACAAATTTCCTTTTCATACAAGGACAAGGGTAAAATAACATATATACCATTAATTAATAAGTATTGAAAAAATACCACAATCACTCTATGTGAGATAATATCATTTGTAACATCTAGCAATAATCCAAGCCTTAAACACTTGGTCATTTCGTATATGTGGGATGGTGAGTCCCAATAACAAGTATTTACAATGTGTTAACACATTCCTAGTCTCATGTCTACCATCAAATAATAATAAGACAAAAGAAATTTTCCTCTGCTAATATTTTACAAAGTCTTGGTTAAACATTCCACTAATAGAGTAGTAGAATTGGTGGGAAACATGACCTTAAGAGAACCTCCTCATACTCTAGAGGATTCAAACATGTTGTGAGGGCTTAAATATTACTCATTGGGGTGAAAATACGCTCATAATAAGACTATCATAGTGGTATAATAGATAATAAATATTTAATGACATTGGAAGCAGAAAAAAATGAATATAACAGACATCATTTGCCAATATATAGCATATTCGTGCATTTCCTGATGTTGATACACAAACTAGATCAATATACATATATAAGGAATCAATATAGTATAGTACATTTTTTTTGAGAAAAGACAGATATCATTAATGACGAAGATCATCAGATGTACATATGCAAAGCCACGAAGGGAAATTGACCAGCTAGAGCCGGTTGTCATCAAAGGTGCCTGATGCCGCCTACTAGTCGGCCACATTGTTTACATCCATTTTTGTAAAGGAGAAAGTGTATAAAGAAAATAATTGGATGAGATAGATAATTATTTTTATGATGTGGCCAAATGACTGGAGTCCGCCCTTGTGGTGGTTAATGTCATCGATCGTGTTGAGGCAGTCAGACTCAATACTTCATTACATGAAGTAATGAATAAATGGAAATCCACATGGGTGATCTCCTCGAGAATCCTGAGCTCAAAATTGGTCCTATATTCCTAACTCCAAGGTACAATCGTACAACAATAGTCTATTGACAATAGTCCTATGAATAAGAAGGTCTACTAAGGTACTCGAGTGAAATAGTGACCCGAGTTGGGTGAGAAATGGTGTCTAAGACTGGAACTAGTACGTATTTAAAATTTAGAGAAGTAAATCAACAAATAATGAAATATTGTAAGTATGAATCATATAAGACCATGTCAAAATTCCATAACAAGATCCCATTAATCATTATGTTCCAATTAAATCAACATGTCTCAAGACACAATGATCAACTAAGAACTCCTCCAGTATAATTACGTAACCCACACATGATTAAAAAGGACATCATATTTATGTAACTCAAGAAATAATCCAAGCTTTTGATTTGGATTTAATGAAGCATCATATTACCCAATAAATTCATTATAAAATTTAAAACATGAGCCTATACTTGGAATTACTTAGTTGGAATCCATCTATCGGTCTAAATTCAATATAAACCAACACGCTATGAGCACATACCCGGTGAACCTATCATTAACAAAGGTATATATATCAGAATAATATAAACCAAAATTAAATAATAACATCCCTAGGAAGCCTCTCATGTAGTGAGGTATCTCTCTGCGTGTGTTATAACATCACCACCAATCAACTCCATCCTTGGTGGTCCACTAAGGGATCACAAGTATCACCATTGGAATAAGTGGTCAAATACCATTGAGTCCATACTTGTAATTATATAATTAGAATCCGAGTATCAATCGTCATAAATATTCAACCCTAAATTCCATCCATATCATTTCGTATCATTATTCCAAGTATCAACCATGTGTAAAACATTTATTTCTAGGATTCTTTCCTTGGTAGTCATCAAGGGAGTCCATGTATCACTAATTCATAAACAAGTCTCAATGTAGTTGGGCTCATATATGGTATTATAATATGAATCCTTCTATCTCTCAACAAAAATTTTCAAATTCCATATATGTTCGACCATGTAATACATACACTCGATTCCAAATATCATTTGGAATATAATAGTTAGCCCCTATATTCCATCATTGGAAGTCCATATCTCGTTTCCAAGTATCACTCGGGTGTGAGAAATGGCATGTAGTTGAGTATGTACATTCATTATCATATTAATCAATGTTTCACCAAATGATTATAAAAATTTACCAATGTAATTAAATAAATATCATTTAAAAACATCATTATCCCAACCTTTCGTTTAATACAATGACTCTTCTAAAAAGGTCGCTATGTCATTGGAAAATCCTACATGGCTTTCCAATCATTACTCACATGGGAAAACCGTACTAAATGAAATTCAAGATATGTTAATAAACACATGGAATTGTATCTATATAACTAATGTGGGAAAATCATTATGACTTTTGAACCTTCAACAACCTATTTCTTAGACATGGGAAACAACATCGTCATCCATCCATTCCCATTAATTCATTTAATTACAATTCATTCGTGATATAATTCAATTAATAATTAAATTTACAATTAACATACAATTCAAACGGTTAAGGTAACACCCTTGGGATTCCAATTAAAAAGGACACCCATGGTGTTCCGTTAAATAACCAACACCAAAAGGGGTAATTCATGTTCAATATATTAAATAAAGAACCATTTATTTTTTGGATCGTTAATTGAATATCAAATACATATCAATTATAGTATTCAATTTTATTTAACCAATTCCATTTAAACATAACAGTTGGGTTCATATGTTTTCATATAACATATAAAAAATGTCATTAATGTATAGTGAACATCCAAGTAGTTTGAGAAAACCTTATTTTATAAAATCCTTATTTTTCATCTTAGAAGACAATGATCCCCACCATAGGGTTTTTATTATAAAAATATGAAATGGTTCCTCAATTAATTAATTTATTCAAAATCATTCATATTGAATAATTTATAATTCAATTTATCAATATTACTTTTAATAAGCTACAGATAAAAAGTCCGAACATGGAAAAAGGCATAGACAACCTATCTAAATGGGGAGAATGAATCCAAACACCCGGAACTTGACTACATGACAAAGATCACTCCATATTTTTATTCAGATATATTCCTCTATACATAAACAAAACATTTTTCCATTTCACATATTCCCCTATCCATGATGGAATATGTTCTTGGAATATATTTATATATTTTTATGTATGTATGATTGTATGTATATATATACATGTACTAATGTATATGATTGATAGCAATCAAGGAGTTGCAAACCACTCTACAGAAAATTACTGGGGACATAAAAACATTTGAAGACCCTAAAATAACATGGTCTAGGCATGTATTTGAAATTAAACCTACATAAAAGTGGTGATATAAATCTTAATTTAACCAATCTCCTTCGCTTCAAGTAACAGACACCACAACACACGTGATGCTGACTTGAGAGACCCTTCACACAACCTAACATCTATAATGATACCAAAAATATGATTAAAACATTAACTATGGTTCGACAAAACTGGGTATGGTGATGGGGAAGGAGAAAAAATGGATGAAAAAGAAGGTTAAAGGGAAGATAATATCATACATTGAAGGATCAAACAACCAAAAAATGAAAATCTAGTTAAAATAAAAGAACTAGAGATTAGTCGATGAGGGGGTGTGTCACACAATAATGTATCTAGCGAGTGGTTCCACACAAATAATGTGTGGGGTAGAATAGAATAGTAGTTAATTATTTTATTTTATATTAATTTTAATTAAAGGAAAAAATCATTAAATTAACTCACCACACTATTTCACTCATATGGTTCCCCAAACCGTGCACCAACTGTGCAACACCTCTATTCCTAATAAATAACCTCACATGGTTTTCTGGCATGGTTATATAATAAATTATTAGAAATTGTGATTAATATTATCTAGGTACTTTCTCAAAACACCAACAATGCGAGATTGGAACATGTTTTGGGAAGCATTACGTTTCCCATGCTCACCAACTTTGTCCAACCAGCATATGTATTCATGGTTTATTGCTTAGGTCCTCATGGTTTTAGACAAACATTATTCCCATGCATGTTCCTTGTGACCTATGTTGACAAATATTCATGCTCCTATAACTCGATGAAGTGTTTATTTCACTTCCATGAGCCTTTAACCATTTCTATAAAAAATACATTTTAGTGTTCCAACTCTCATAATTGCATTTCATAGTAGAGTATTAAAAATGGACCATCAACTAAATGATAAAATTTAAAATCCCCTAGAATTCCATCTTGTCCAAAAAACATGGGTTAATACATATATATAACTAATTACTTGTTGAATAATTATCTATAAATATAAAATAAAAACGATTTGAAAATAAAGATAATCATTTAAAAAAATTCATGTACATACATGTTTTATCTTAGTAAATTAAATAAATCGCATTTGGCGATTTATTTTATTGAAATATTTATATTATATATTTTTTCAAAATTTTAACATTAAAATTATGTTTTTGTAAAAAAAAAGATATGATAATATCCAATTTTAGTTTAAAATCATAATTTTGAAAATATCTGTTTTTTCCCCTTTTCTGAACATATATTAAAATTTATTTATAACACATTGATAAAATTTATTTTAGAAAATGAAATAAATTTTTAGTTTTATAATTTAAAAATTATCAAAGGGTGGTATTTTTATTTTACTAATATGATAATTTTATTGATTAATAATGATTTTTTTAGAATTGAATATTGATTATGCATTTAAAAACGTCCAAATTGTTATTGAAGATCCCCTTCATGTTTTAATAATTTATATTTAGATCTAATAATAAAATTAATGTCATTTTAATCAATCTCATGTTTAATTTTGACATAAAAACATTTTATAAATTTGAACATTTAATCTTTGAAAAACCTCTCATCATCGTATATACGTTGTAACGCCCCGACCCCAGCTACCCAGAGCCGGTGCGTCACTTCGTAACATTGGCATGATCCCAAAAGATCAAGTCTCGAAAGACCGATTAGTTTAGTAGCCTTGGAAACACTAGATACATTCATAAGTCTTTCATTACATCAAAATTAAACAAACTACAAAAAAACATGGTCTTCATATTCCACACTCATATCTTCACTGATTATTCTTGCAAGTCAGTCATAAAATACTTCTTCACAACCTGGAAAATTTTTAAACATTGAAAGGGGTGAGCTCAAATGCTCAGTAAGGATAACAATAATGCAGAAGCTTTCATAAATAAACATTAACATTTAAGGCAATGTATAACTAAAACAAAAGCCTCTTAAACATGAACTTCAACATAATATGGCAAAAGTAAAATGAGATAATGCCATTTACTTCTTCACATGGATATTCTACTGGTCGAATAATCACATGTAATATCAATAACCACTTTCATAATGATGGAATGCATAATGCCAGACTATCATAACCACATAGCCAAGGCCTCGTGCCAAGACTACAAATAAGATTTTGTCAAGGCCTTGTGCCAAGACACTAGTTTGTCTCATGAGACCTGCCGATGCACCGAGGAGCTATAGCGGGCTCCACCCGTCACTTATTAAGTCCAATGCATTCCTCATATGAATAGGTTTAAACATATCATAAACCATAACATAATCGTATCACATAAAACATGCATAAAGGAAACATAACATTTCCACATTTCAATCACAAGATATCAATACAACACTTTGATATGATAAAAACGCTTTCAAAACCATTTTCAATACCAAAATAAAAGAAAGTTAAAACTTTGTATTTATTTTTCATTAAAAAAAATGATGGCTTGTAGAGGAAGCCGAAACTCAAATAATGGTCACGGCGGCGGAGAAGTCATTGTCGCCGCATAAGTACGGAAAGAAAAACATTCCCTTTTGTCGTTTAGAAAAATGCATCGTATAAAAAGATTCCTTTTGAATAAACGTAAAAGTCAAAGGGGTTTATACACCGTATAAAAGAAATTTGTGTATAAAACAAAATATGCCTCAATGAAAGGAGATTGAGACGAAGTCCTTAAAAGATCATTTTTAAAATAAAATAGATATATTATGTGTATTCACTATAGGTACACATAAAGAAAGTAAAAATACAAAATAGGACATAATAACATCATGACATAATTTGAAAGTAGGAGATTAACCCAAAGAATGGAAGTTGGGTTAAGAAGTTCCCTTACCTCGTGTCTGACTTGACTCAACCGTTCTTTAACCTCCTGAATAATAAACTAGAGTTAATATATACCTTATTAAGAACCATTTTCAACTTCATTATCCTTATTATATCACTTATTACAATGATATGAACATTATGTAATTATTTAAGTTAATAATGTTCATTTTGTCGGTATTTGGTTCTTAAGTCAAAAATAGGCTTCTTACACTTACATGTTGTTAATTTGGTCAAAGGTTCATTATATCCAGAATGGTATTCATGATGTAGATATCATATATGTCATATATATCCAGTACATACATTCATTTATAATATTACATCACATTTAGAGGTAAGAAATGAAATGCACCGTTCATGGAGACGGTAAGCCGTACGTACGCATGAACGCTACTTCCATTTCTATTTCATATTTTCTGGAATGGAATCATAATGATATGAGAGTATATTATAATTCCAGTATAATAACATATATAATGTCATTAACTTTATCCTTCACACATCCCACATATGGTATTAACGAATCAAATCACTTTCAGGGGGCGGTAGTCCGCGCTTCCTAAAATGAAGATATCGTGTTTTACCCATAATGGAAACCATAAAGGTATGCCCAAAATGAAAAAAACAGAAGCTTAAGGAAAACATAAACATATTATATATCATATATAAAAATAGTGACATCATAATGGCCACCTTTGAAGGTGTTAAATGAGTGTTGAACAATCATCGTTTCGGGAGGCAGAATTTCGCCATCCACGGAAACCTTATGTTCTTTAACCATTTGATGTAGTTGTGTGGAAGTGTAGCTCAAATAAATCTTATAACAACATCCTAGTATATTTAAGATACTGGTGTTGTTACAAAAGAAGTAAATAAAAAGAGTTTAGGGGGTTGGAGAAGCAAAATAAAACAAAAGAACATGAGAGAATGAATTACCTTAAAAAGTGTAACTCCTTTTGAGTTGAGCCTAAAGGCTTCCTTTGAAAGGATTCTGCCCAAAGGGAATCCTCTAGGATGAGGAGAGGGATGTGGAGAGAGCAAATGGGCAGGGGTTGGCCGAGCCAATGGCTTGAAGAGTGTGTGAAATGAGGTAGAGGTGGGGGCCTTTTATAAGAGGAGAGGAAGGGCACTTTTGGAAAGTAAAGGAACATTACATTATTTGAAAATGTGTTTCGGTTTTAAAAGGTCCCACATTGATAGAATTCGTGGATAAGGTGATAAGGCATCGAAATCCACTCATCCAATTGGTTTTGGCCATGTGTAGTTCATAGATTTTATATTACCTTTCCATTTTATTTAAATCGTCAAATAATGATGTCATCGCTGCATCATTATTATGTCATAAATAATTAAATTTATTTAATGTCTAAAAATTATAAAAAAAATACTATGATATAGGAAATCTTTTTATCTTTCCAATGACTATTTATAATCAAAATTTGGACTTGTGTAACCCTACGTAAAAATTGTTTTAGTAAAACACTTTATGTTAGTGTCATTTTCACTTTAACATTAAATAAAAAGTAATTTATGTTATTTCCCAACAAAAGTGGATCCATGGGGTCCCCAAGTTAGGCCATGGCTTGTCTTGGTCGGCCATGACACAACCAATGAGGTTGGGACATGTGTCTAGGTCATTTAATATTATTAAAGTATTATTTATACCTTAAACTACCCTAATTACCACTAATCGCGATTAAGAACTTAATAAGTTACTATTCACCAAAAAATTATTTTTATCCCATTGAACCACATTTTACTTCTTAATGACAACCATGTATGTCGGATTTTTGAAAATCAAATCACAGAAGTGGTAATATTTCATTTAAAAGAAAAATCAGTTATTTAACTACCACTTAGTGGTTTCACTATTCATCAAAAATTGAAGTTTTTCAGAATAATGCCAAAATTTCACCCTAAGCTATAATTGATATTCCGAATTCAAAAATGATGTCTATTTTACAAAATTCCAAACATATAAGTTGCATTAATTAATTTTATAATTAATTCCCGCTGTTACGACAAATAGCGTGTTTTTAAGAAACAATTTATATCAAAAGATTGACAATTGTTTATGTCCAATTTTAATGTTAAATTAATTCTAAAGACCACCATCGGATAAAATGGTAAAAATATATTCTAATTATACCTTAAAACCACTAAATAGTATAACTTATCACTATAAATTATTTTGATTAAAAAAGTTGTTTTAAGTATTTTTCACTATTCATAAAAATTTGGAGTTCTCAGAAAATTACAAAAAATTCAACATAGGCTAATTTCAATATTAGGAATACAAAAATGAACTCCATTTTGAAATATAAAATTTCAATAATTTTAAAAAGTGGTTATTACTATTCATAACGGCTACTTTGATTTGTCGCGATGTTTTAGAACTCGCAGTTGCGTACAATGCAAGCTATTGTATTATTGAATGAGAAGCGTATCGTGGAAGCTCGGGGTGTTACATTCTCCCCTCCTTCAATAAATTGCGTCCTCGCAATTTGAAATTTTTCTTGGAAAATAAAAGGTTGAAAAGAGAAAATACCTTTGAGGAAAACCCACATCGAAAATAAGGTTAATAAATATATAACATTAAAAGAAAGCAGGATAAGTACAAAGGTCACCCGATATAGCCCATTATAGGATTCTATGAAAATATGTATATGGAGGAGAAACAAACCATCAAGGTCTGATGGGGAGTTATAGAAAACAGGATTAGGAGAAAGTTTAACCACAAGAAAATCACAAACTTGTGATTGGTTAAACGGTCATTGAATCCCTAGTTGGAAAAGTTAACCGACAAGATTTTTTTTTTAAGTTACCTTTTATAATGTTGAGGATTTTATTTAGGAGATTTACTAAGAACGTAAGGGAATATACATACTTGTTATGTATACTTTCATTCATTAATGAATTTTTACCACAAACCCATCTTTTACTCCAAATGGTAACAGAACTCTAAAATATTCTATTTATCCTAATTGTATAAGGTACCAAAGGTTAACACATACCATTTAGATTAGTAAAATTATTTTGTAATAACCAGGGACATTCTGTAGGCTAGTGGTAGGAAATAAAGGCCTGTCGCACTTTGATTGTGGGTTCGATTCCTACAGCTTTGTCCGACGCGACGGGTTATGCCCCACCCTGCAGTTTGTCCTTTTCCTAAAACTATAGTATCATAATATTCCAAAAATAATCTTCATAAATTTTTTTAACCTTAAACAATACTATCCAAAGTTCAACTTAATCCATTCCAACCTTAATAGTTATCCAAAATACCTCCGTCCAGACTTTCTCTAAAAGGTCTCTAAATTCCAAAATCAATTTATCAGATTCCCAAAACAAAGAAAAGTTTCTCTTATTGTCACATACTAAAAATATGATTACCTTAATCATATTAAAACCTTACTGAAATCAAAAAGTACTGCAGTACAATCCTTATATAGATCACATTATTCTAATAACCAGAATATAATCCATGAGTCCAAAAGCACTAATACATTAGTTATTCTGCTTCAACTGTAGTAATAGCATAAGATTGTCCTTGATCCCTTGGCCTTTTCTGAGGTAAGTTTCCTTGACGCTTAGGACATTCATTTGCATAATGACCCATTTCTCTACAATTGTAGCATTCAACTTTGACAGCCTCTTTCCTTCCCTTGCAATCACGTGCCTGGTGACCCTTTTCTCCACATTTATAACAAACTCCCATTCCTTTTAGGCAAGTACCAGGGTGATTCTTCCCACAATTATTACATAATGGAAAATCCTTCTTTCCCTTTTTCCCTTTATCTGTCTCTTGTTCCACCGTTCTCTTCTTCTCTTGCTTTACTTTGTTGTCATAAGACTTAGAGAATTCCTTTTCTGTCTTGATAGCACACGAGACAATATCTTCGTATGATGAAAAGGATTGTGATACCAAAGCTCGACGGAGAAATGGTTTTAACCCATCAAAGAAACGATCAATCTTACTCCTTGGGTTACGTATATAATCGGTAGCATGCCTCGCTAACCTTGTAAAGTTAGCCTCATACTTTGCGACATTCTCATCCTCCTTCTGCCTCAGACTCAGAAATTGCCTTTCCATATCTGCTCGATGGTCACGAGGAAAGTATTTTTCTAAGAAAAGATCTTTGAACTCCCTCCATTCCATATTCGATACGTCATCAACTTCCTTTGTGTTTTGAATCAGCGACCACCACTGATCGGCATCTCCAGTGAGGCGGTAAACTGCCATGACAACATTCTCCCTTTCACTACTCCCCAGGGCATGGAATATTTTCTCTAAGGAATTTATCCATTGCTCAGCTACTATAGGATTTGTACTCCCATTGAAGGTTGGCGGTTGTTGCCTCATGAAACGGTCTAGCATTGATCCTCCACGTTGCGGATCAGGGTGCTCCATACGAGTAAGGTTGTTATTCATAACCTGCGTGAGTTGTCCCAGTATGGTGAGAAGCTGATCAGCAACAGTTGTATCACTAGCTCCACCATAATTATCCTGAGCAGGAGGGCAATCCCTACACGGAGTTCGTGCATTGATACAGTTTCCATTCCTTCTACTAGGCGCCATTTCTAAACAATGGCATAAACTAGATTAGTTTATGAATCAAAATACATAATTCCATACTTGTAAAACACTTAACATAAATTGAACTAATTATGGATATAATCCATAATTATAAAAATGTATTCTTTGAGGAAGCATATACTCGTAACCCTTCATAGTGGTTTGTAAAGAAAATGGGAATTATCCAAAGCATATCCCCCGGGAGTGTCGTAACCAAGAGTGCAGCAAGGCCCGTTGTCGTGCACCAGTTCCCGTTCGAGTCTAGCTCAAAGCGGTGTTTTCGGGTTTTACCCCTAGGTACATCTGTGCCAGAGCCGCCTCTACCTGCTCGTATCCAGACAGGAATGTATTGCTTGGAAAACTCACAAAATCTCTACAATACCAATATTATAAGATGTTCTTTTATACTAATCCTCAAAGTCTATCTTCGGGCTATGTGCTCTAATCAGAGTTTATCTAAATCTAGCTTCCAAGGTTAGTACTAAACTGCCTCTAATACCAACTGTAACGCCCCGACCCCAGCTACCCAGAGCCGGTGCGTCACTTCGTAACATTGGCATGATCCTAAAAGATCAAGTCTCGAAAGACCGATTAGTTTAGTAGCCTTGGAAACACTAGATACATTCATAAGTCTTTCATTACATCAAAATTAAACAAACTACAAAAAAACATGGTCTTCATATTCCACACTCATATCTTCACTGATTATTCTTGCAAGTCAGTCATAAAATACTTCTTCACAACCTGGAAAATTTTTAAACATTGAAAGGGGTGAGCTCAAATGCTCAGTAAGGATAACAATAATGCGGAAGCTTTCATAAATAAACATTAACATTTAAGGCAATGTATAACTAAAACAAAAGCCTCTTAAACATGAACTTCAACATAATATGGCAAAAGTAAAATGAGATAATGCCATTTACTTCTTCACATGGATATTCTACTGGTCGAATAATCACATGTAATATCAATAACCACTTTCATAATGATGGAATGCATAATGCCAGACTATCATAACCACATAGCCAAGGCCTCGTTCCAAGACTACAAATAAGATTTTGTCAAGGCCTTGTGCCAAGACACTAGTTTGTCTCATGAGACCTGCCGATGCATCGAGGAGCTATAGCGGGCTCCACCCGTCACTTATTAAGTCCAATGCATTCCTCATATGAATAGGTTTAAACATATCATAAACCATAACATAATCGTATCACATAAAACATGCATAAAGGAAACATAACATTTCCACATTTCAATCACAAGATATCAATACAACACTTTGATATGATAAAAACGCTTTCAAAACCATTTTCAATACCAAAATAAAAGAAAGTTAAAACTTTGTATTTATTTTTCATTAAAAAAAATGATGGCTTGTAGAGGAAGCCGAAACTCAAATAATGGTCACGGCGGCGGAGAAGTCATTGTCGCCGCATAAGTACGGAAAGAAAAACATTCCCTTTTGTCGTTTAGAAAAATGCATCGTATAAAAAGATTCCTTTTGAATAAACGTAAAAGTCAAAGGGGTTTATACACCGTATAAAAGAAATTTGTGTATAAAACAAAATATGCCTCAATGAAAGGAGATTGAGACGAAGTCCTTAAAAGATCATTTTTAAAATAAAATAGATATATTATGTGTATTCACTATAGGTACACATAAAGAAAGTAAAAATACAAAATAGGACATAATAACATCATGACATAATTTGAAAGTAGGAGATTAACCCAAAGAATGGAAGTTGGGTTAAGAAGTTCCCTTACCTCGTGTCTGACTTGACTCAACCGTTCTTTAACCTCCTGAATAATAAACTAGAGTTAATATATACCTTATTAAGAACCATTTTCAACTTCATTATCCTTATTATATAACTTATTACAATGATATGAACATTATGTAATTATTTAAGTTAATACTGTTCATTTTGTCGGTATTTGGTTCTTAAGTCAAAAATAGGCTTCTTACACTTACATGTTGTTAATTTGGTCAAAGGTTCATTATATCCAGAATGGTATTCATGATGTAGATATCATATATGTCATATATATCTAGTACATACATTCATTTATAATATTACATCACATTTAGAGGTAAGAAATGAAATGCACCGTTCATGGAGACGGTAAGCCGTACGTACGCATGAACGCTACTTCCATTTCTATTTCATATTTTCTGGAATGGAATCATAATGATATGAGAGTATATTATAATTCCAGTATAATAACATATATAATGTCATTAACTTTATCCTTCACACATCCCACATATGGTATTAACGAATCAAATCACTTTCAGGGGGCGGTAGTCCGCGCTTCCTAAAATGAAGATATCGTGTTTTACCCATAATGGAAACCATAAAGGTATGCCCAAAATGAAAAAAACAGAAGCTTAAGGAAAACATAAACATATTATATATCATATATAAAAATAGTGACATCATAATGGCCACCTTTGAAGGTGTTAAATGAGTGTTGAACAATCATCGTTTCGGGAGGCAGAATTTCGCCATCCACGGAAACCTTATGTTCTTTAACAATTTGATGTAGTTGTGTGGAAGTGTAGCTCAAATAAATCTTATAACAACATCCTAGTATATTTAAGATACTGGTGTTGTTACAAAAGAAGTAAATAAAAAGAGTTTAGGGGGTTGGAGAAGCAAAATAAAACAAAAGAACATGAGAGAATGAATTACCTTAAAAAGTGTAACTCCTTTTGAGTTGAGCCTAAAGGCTTCCTTTGAAAGGATTCTGCCCAAAGGGAATCCTCTAGGATGAGTAGAGGGATGTGGAGAGAGCAAATGGGCAGGGGTTGGCCGAGCCAATGGCTTGAAGAGTGTGTGAAATGAGGTAGAGGTGGGGGCCTTTTATAAGAGGAGAGGAAGGGCACTTTTGGAAAGTAAAGGAACATTACATTATTTGAAAATGTGTTTCGGTTTTAAAAGGTCCCACATTGATAGAATTCGTGGATAAGGTGATAAGGCATCGAAATCCACTCATCCAATTGGTTTTGGCCATGTGTAGTTCATAGATTTTATATTACCTTTCCATTTTATTTAAATCGTCAAATAATGATGTCATCGCTGCATCATTATTATGTCATAAATAATTAAATTTATTTAATGTCTAAAAATTATACAAAAAATACTATGATATAGGAAATCTTTTTATCTTTCCAATGACTATTTATAATCAAAATTTGGACTTGTGTAACCCTACTTAAAAATTGTTTTAGTAAAACATTTTATGTTAGTGTCATTTTCACTTTAACATTAAATAAAAAGTAATTTATGTTATTTCCCAACAACAGTGGATCCATGGGGTCCCCAAGTTAGGCCATGGCTTGTCTTGGTCGGCCATGACACAACCAATGAGGTTGGGACATGAGTCTAGGTCATTTAATATTATTAAAGAATTATTTATACCTTAAACTACCCTAATTACCACTAATCGCGATTAAGAACTTAATAAGTTACTATTCACCAAAAAATTATTTTTATCCCATTGAACCACATTTTACTTCTTAATGACAACCATGTATGTCGGATTTTTGAAAATCAAATCACAGGAGTGGTAATATTTCATTTAAAAGAAAAATCAGTTATTTAACTACCACTTAGTGGTTTCACTATTCATCAAAAATTGAACTTTTTCAGAATAATGCCAAAATTTCACCCTAAGCTATAATTGATATTCCGAATTCAAAAATGATGTCTATTTTACAAAATTCCAAACATATAAGTTGCATTAATTAATTTTATAATTAATTCCCGCTGTTACGACAAATAGCGTGTTTTTAAGAAACAATTTATATCAAAAGATTGACAATTGTTTATGTCCAATTTTAATGTTAAATTAATTCTAAAGACCACCATCGGATAAAATGGTAAAAATATATTCTAATTATACCTTAAAACCACTAAATAGTATAACTTATCACTATAAATTATTTTGATTAAAAAAGTTGTTTTAAGTATTTTTCACTATTCATAAAAATTTGGAGTTCTCAGAAAATTACAAAAAATTCAACATAGGCTAATTTCAATATTAGGAATACAAAAATGAACTCCATTTTGAAATATAAAATTTCTATAATTTTAAAAAGTGGTTATTACTATTCATAACGGCTACTTTGATTTGTCGCGATGTTTTAGAACTCGAAGTTGCGTACAATGCAAGCTATTGTATTATTGAATGAGAAGCGTATCGTGGAAGCTCGGGGTGTTACATACGTGGTTATTATTTAATTAAATATATTCCACTAATTTGTAAGGAATTATAAAAAAATCATTCAATATTGTGATTCATAATAACTTGTATTATCTAATATGATTTACATATATTTTTAGACAAAATAATTCTATAAACACTCATAATTTTTTATAGTAGTTAATATAATAATGTGTTTATATGTGGTGTTTAATCATTAATGATATGAGCTAAAAATGACCAAAAACATCCGGAACAAAAAAAATTATGATATTTTTATTCCAAATATATTCTAGGTTTGATAATTTCCCTTTATTTATCATTATGGATTGTGAAAAATTATATAAACCTTATTGCTTTACATTACTTACAAAACATCACTTAAAAAATGGCATCCCCTATATTATCTTCACCAAACTACCCCATAACCATTGATTTTTCCATTACCATGCCAAATAACATTCATTAATTTATACTCCTGTAATATAAAAAATAGTTTTTTCATAAATAAATCCAATGAATATCTTTTTGGAAAACCGATGAAGTTGTTTAAATAAGTGGTTACATCCCTAAAAGGGCATCTCATTTTATTTCTTCATCCACCTTATTATATGATAATTGATTTTGGATTATATAATATAATTATTTTATTCCATATAAATTTATTTTTATTTTAATTTCACATATGAAATTCTTTTCCAATTCCATCGCATAGGTAAGGAAGTCATTATTTATGTTTATAGTGGACTAACTCCTTACTAACCAATGTAATTTATTTATCCATTACCACATATATATCTATAAATAATGATGTTTTCATTTTTGAAATAACATATTAATAAAATTATTATAATTTTTGAAAAACAATATTACTTATTACTTCTTACTTAACAATCTCTAGGAATATGATTACATTATTAGTTTATACGGAAGGTTGTTTCCTCAGTGAGTGATGTGATTTTTTTGATCTTCACATATGCTTTATATTGATGGTAATAAGGATATGTTAATATATATATATATATATTGATATATATATATGAAATAAAAATAATTATGTAATTTTAATATATTATTTTCCTTCATTTCATTCAATTTTCTATGGAATATGGGAAAAACATTCATGTGTAGGTATGACCTACCGTCTACATGAATGATGTATTTAATTTTTAATCTAAAAGTTTTATTGATAAATCATAATACATATATACTAAATATATAGGATATTTATATCACGGTTAAAATTAAATATATTATGTATCCATGACTAATGTGAGATGACCAATAATACCAATTCAAAACGTACATGAAAAAAATAAGTTATTAGTTGAAATGTGACGTTTACATGGAATTGTTGATAACATGTTATAAAAATTCTGAAATAAATCATATATTGTAATATATATAAAAGATCAATTATATAATATATTTATAATAAACTTATATCTATTATACAATAGGATTTTATGTATACAAAGGATGTCGAGACTAATAAAAACTGATTTTAATCTCACTTTTTTATTTCAGTTATAAAAATATTGTATTCCTCATATGTTTTTTATGTGCTAGATATAATTCCGAAGAATGTATTATATGATTATTATCCACAATTTTTATAGTAATTACATATATATTTTTTTGTATCACTTTTATATTTTTATGGATAATATGTTTCCAAAGCGGTATGGAATTGTTTTTGACTCAAATTTCCTTCTTTCGGACATACGTTATGTTTTAAACATATCTTCTTCAATCCCAGGTATATATTAACCCATTTTTATTTTATATTATAAATATAGTTGTTTTATTTTTTTAGGTTTCATTTATTTTAATTCATTCTTTGTTATTATGATTACATATTACTAATATAGGGAGGGTTTTTTATTTTAATCTCATTGTTTATCAGAATTTTTTCTTATTATGACTCGAATGATCAAATCATATGGTATAACTCTTATGAAAGACATTAATTTTATTATTCTATGGTTATATCATTATAATACATGGTTTACATTCATTTTCCTCACTTTATGTGGTCATTATTTCAAAAAAAGTATTTATAGTATCCGATTTTATTTTCCAAATTAGTTGAAAATAATTTTTCACACAATACCAATTTTTTTATAAAAATTATTGAAAAAATATATTTAAAATTCATGAAATGATTTTTGAATTAAATGTTTTCAAATTTTTAATTTTTTTCTAAATAAATTAAAAATAATATTCATTGTTTCAATCAAAAAATATCATTTTCATTTTACCAAATAATTGAAAAGAATTTCTTTCTTATTGAGTACAACATGGATATGATTTACAAAATAATGACCATTATATTATTTGACAATTAAATTATAATTTTATAAAGTTATGTTCGATTAATAATATTATAAAATTTATATATATTTTAAAAAATCAATGTTGAAATGTTATTTTCCTCATGAATTTTGTTAAATGTTTTAAAACCATACTTTATATTTTGTCGAGGTTATTTTAAAATAAATGTATTTTGAAAATTTTTTATTTTGAAACTTTTTTATTCAAATAGTAACTGATAGTATCTTTAATAATATTTAATGTGATCATTCGAAGTAATTTTTAATTTAAAAAGACAAATATTTATATTACTTATTATTAAATGGTGGTATGATACACGGATAGAATCTTTTTTATTTTTATGGATGGTTTATGTTTATTATGAAGATATGATTATGTTACCCTTTTCATCCATATGGGGTATGATAAGATGAATTTTTTTTATGAAACCCAGTTCTTGTCATGGGATATGGTATGTAAAATGTTTAATGATCTCCTGTAACACTGTTGTATGGTATTCATTATGTGACAACGCAAAAATTTAAACCTAGTACGGTGGTAATGTTATAATAGATCATCTGTGGGACCTAAATTTCCAACAAATTAATTCAATAATTATTGTTAAATCTAGATTAAATATTTCAGTTTTGAACTGAATTAAATGTTTACAATGTCATTCAGGAAACTAATTATATTCCATAAATATAATTTGTTAAAATTTTTACTTATTCACGGTGTTATGTATGGACCGTTATTTAATCCCAATAATGTTATGTGATAACCAAATTGAATGTACATATTTTTATTTGAGGGCCTGATTTCAATTCCTAAACATATTTAATAAACCTAATTCTTTTTATACATGTTCAAAATTTGATAAGATAATGTTAATTCCGAAAAACTCTGTCTTATTCCAATGTTATGTCCATATAGTCCACATTCTTTGATTCCATTATGATTCATGTCTTATAATCATCCATGATCTATTCCATGACTCATGTAAATTCTCTATGATATGAAGGGTATGATGTTAAATTTTTAATTTCATATTGTCATACCCATATGATAATTTAATATGGGTATCAGCCTTATTTACCATTACTTAGAACATTTTATCAATATTTAGTATGGTTTATATCACTAGGTTACGAAGAAATGTTTTAATTATGGTAGCTCTATGAAGAGTACTATATGGGAGTATCTATTTCTAAGACCTTGGAAATAATTCACTAAATAAAAATATTTTGTATCTAGTATCCAAATGAAATGAACCATTGAAATACTATGGAATTTTTTTTGTAATGTGATGAATATTAAACTGAAGATTTAATATAAATGTATTAGAATTCGAGGTCACAGCAGTTGGTATCAGATGAAACTATTGGTTAAAAATTTTAGACCAGGATTATAAAACATTAGTGAGATCCATATATTTATTTATCATGATATTTCTTGGGATATATCTACAGATATGTCATAGTATGAGTCAATTCATAGTTAAATATATTCAAATATCATAAATGGATACATTGAGTGGTTTCCATGAAATTAAATCTTTTTCTGGATTGATACAACTAAAAATATATTTTCTATTCTCTGTTTATTAGAGAACGAAAATGATATTTTGATTATCTACCTTCTACAAGGTTAGGAAGATCAATTGGGGGTTCTTATTAAAAATATGATGAAAATTAAAATTTAAGTCCATGAAGAGGGATGATATTAGAATATTATTTTTATATAAGTAATTTCGTCATATTCTATGTAAAAAAATTAAGAAAGAGCTCTGTGATATTATGCATAATTATGAGGAATCTCTTGGTACATAAGAAAAAATAATTAAATGAATTTAAATGTATTAATTTTTTATAATCATTCTTCCAAAAAATATGGTTTTCTAATTCATTAGTCAATTAATACAATTCTTCAAATGAAATTTTCCATTAGGGACTTTGGATTATTTTTATAAATTACTTGATATTCACTGAAAGTGAAAATGGAATTCTAAAACCCTCATGGTCATAGTGAAAGTGAATACATGACAATGTTATATTGAAATTCCAATTATATATCACATGGAGTGAATAAAATGATTCAAATACTTTGTTTAAAAAACAATGAAATGGTGCACATAAGAGACAATATAAAAGGTAAAAGAATATTTTTTATGTGTGGGAATCCCATTGAAAGAGAAAGATATATTTACATAGTGTGAATAGGATATTAAATGAAATTAACGGGACATGATCTCAATTTAATTCAACACCCACACTCCTTTTTTTCAAGTGATAGAGTTTTTACATTATATAAATTAATTCCCTAATCCAAGGGATAATGAGGATGATAATAAAAAACAAACTCTACTGGAAAATGATATAAAGAAATCATATTCAATCATAATATTTAGGGAAAAATCTAGATAATTAAGGAACATTTATATTTTTCCCCTTACATGGTAATTTCATATTTTATTTTTGTATGAATAAGACCCATGAAAATCAAATTTTTCATCCATTACTAAAATTCCATGGGATTATCTCCATATACATGAATTCAATAATAACTAAATCAAATTTGATATTATATAAGTACAAGGATGAAGCCAGGAATCCAATGATTTTTTGTGTGTGTTTAAGAGAGAACATATATATAGAATAATAGGTAACTTAACATTTGGATCCTAATATGTTAAATATAAGAATAATATAAGTGTTATAGATAACCTTATGGCTTTATGAATTTATGGTTGATCATATGTTAATATTCATGGACACCCCATTTCTAATTTTATGTTTTAGGATTTTATCATGATTTAGGATATTATAAGAGATATTTAAGGAAACAGAACCCATTTATTTTTTCATATGTTTAAGTGAAATATTTATTAGAAGAGTGATGTATTTTCATATTTGGGAAATATCATTATAAAAACTGGTAACAGTATGGGTATAACATATATTCCACATTGAGGCAATTATGTGTTGAATTTGATAACTATACCAATTCATCACACTTATTTTCTGTAAGATAATATTTCACTCTAGATCCAGATTCTAGATTAATTTTTAGGTATTTGTAAGGATGAATGGGGTACCTAATTAAATATTTTCTAATTGATATTTGATTATTATATACATGTTTTGATGACGTACTCAACAATTTCTTTATATAGTGTCATCATTCATCACAATCTATCACCCTCAGAAAAAATGTTCTGTCTATGGGAGAAATTAAATACATAGAGGAAATTCATATTTAATTTTCAATTCATTTATAAGGTTTTGGGTATCAAAAAATTACTCTAGTTGAGTTTTCATAAAACAATATCTTTCACTTGATCGTTATTATTACTCTTATTAAAGGTTTTTATGGAAATTAGTATATAATAATAATTTACTAGAATGAATTCATTTGGTACCTAGGCAAGTTAATAAGAATAAATATAAGGATATAAATAATCAGTGTCATGTGAGGGATGATAAAATTTAACATAAATTATATATTGAAAATAATCATCCTAGTCTATAATTTAAAGTTGTTGAAAATCTATTTTTATAACTTTTATCATCATATATTGATGTGAAAATGAAGCACTAGGTATATCGCTACCATTGGAATTTTGGATCATAATGGTAATGTAGTTACTTATTATATCTTCTGCTAATATGATCTCAGGACCATGATGTGTTCCATGTATCTCTCATGAGTATTTACATAAAAATATATCAAATTTATAGAACTCATATGTAAATATAAGGAGCATGATCATTCATATGAGGATCAATAAGATGATATTGTAAATCGAACAAAGACTATAATATAAATAAGACCACACATTTTGTTAATGTTTTGAGAAAAACCCACCATTTGATAGGTGATATGTGGGACATTAGGATGTAACGATGATGTTTTATCCTATGTTTTTGGAACCAAAGTAATAAATCTAAGGGGTAAAATTCAATTTAACATTGGTAAAATGTAACACCCCAATGTTTTATAAATTTTTTAAGAGAAATTAAATTTTATTTATATTCTATATAATATGAAACACCATGGTTAACTCGTTCATCAGGAAAATTTGATTATTTCTTTCATTATTAACTATTTTGTGTTTATATTATTTTACTTGTAAATCCATGTTCTAGTGAAACATAACCTACTATTAAAACGTTTTTTAATATATTAGTTGTCACCAAGTCATTATAATTAATGGTATCAGTTGTATTAAATAAATTATGAAAATATAATTTTTACAAAATATATATAATGAAATTCATTTGGTTAAATTATTTATAAATGATAAATTAAAAATTATCATTAATAAATATAATCCTTTTTGATAAATTTATTATCATGTGCGCAAATATGTTTAATGTAAATAAATTAAATAATCCACTCTATTTGAATTAATATATATATATATATATTGTAACACCCCGAGCTTCCACGATACGCTTCTCATTCAGTAATACAATAGCTTGCATTGTACGCAACTTCGAGTTCTAAAACACCGCGACTAATCAAAGTAGCCGTTATGAATAGTAATACCTTCTTTTTGAAATATTATAAATTTTATATGTCAAAATGGACTTCATTTTTGTATTCGTAATATCGAAATTAGCCTATGTTGAATTTTTGGTATTTTTCTGAGAACTTCTAAAATTTTATAAATAGTGAAAAATACTTAAAACAACTTTTTTAATCAAAATAATTTATAGTGATAAATTATAATATTTGATGGTTTTAAAGTATAATTAGAATATATTTTTACCATTTTATCCAATGGTGGTCATTAGAATTAATTTAACATTGAAATTGGACATAAACAATTGCCAATCTTTTGATATAAATTGTTTCTTAAAAACACGCTATTTGTTGTGACAGCGGGAATTAATTATAAAATTAATTAATGCAACTAATATGTTTGGAATTTTGTAAAATAGACATCATTTTTCAATTCGGAATATCAATTATAGCTTAGGGTGAAATTTTGGCCTTATTCTGAAAAACTTCAATTTTTGATGAATAGTGAAACCACTAAGTGGTTGTTAAATAACTGATTTTTCGTTTAAATGAAATATTACCACTTCTGTGATTTGATTTTCAAAAATCCTACATACATGGTTGTCATTAAGAAGTAAAATGTGGTTCAATGGGATAAAAATAATTTTTTGGTGAATAGTAACTTATTAAGTTCTTAATCGCGATTAGTGGTAATTAGGGTAGTTTAAGGTATAAATAATACTTTAATAATATTAAATGACCTAGACACATGTCCCAACCTCATTGGTTGTGTCATGGCCGACCAAGACAAGCCATGGCCTAACTTGGGGACCCCATGGATCCACTTTTGTTGGGAAATAACATAAATTACTTTTTATTTAATGTTAAAGTGAAAATGACACTAACATAAAGTGTTTTACTAAAACAATTTTTAAGTAGGGTTACACAAGTCCAAATTTTGATTATAAATAGTCATAGGAAAGATAAAAAGATTTCCTATATCATAGTATTTTTTTTATAATTTTTAGACATTAAATAAATTTAATTATTTATGACATAATAATGATGCAGCGATGACATCATTATTTGACGATTTAAATAAAATGGAAAGATAATATACAATCTATGAACTACACATGGCCAAAACCAATTGGATGAGTGGATTTCGATGCCTTATCACCTTATCCACGAATTCTATCAATGTGGGACCTTTTAAAACCGAAACACATTTTCAAATAATGTAATGTTCCTTTACTTTCCAAAAGTGCCCCTCCTCTCCACTTATAAAAGGCCCCCACCTCTCCCACCTTATTCACACCTTCAAGCCATTTGGCTCGGCCAACCTCTGCCCAAATACTCTCCCAACATCCCTCTCTTACTCCTAGAATCCTCACTTTGGGCAGAACTCTTCCCAAGGAAGCCTTTGGCTCAAATCAAAAAGAGTTACCCGATTTTGAGGTAATGTCTTTTATAATGTTGTTTTGTTTTATTTTTCTTCTCCAACCCCCTAAACTCTTTTTATTCATTTCTTTTGTAACAACACCAGTATCCTCAATATACTAGGATGTTGTTATAAGAAGGATTCGAGCTACACTTACACACACCTACATCTAATGGTTAAAGAACATACGGTTTCTGTGGATGGCGAATTTCTGCCTCACGAAGCGATGATTGTTCAACACTCATTTAACACCTTCAAAGGTGGCCATTATGATGTCACTATTTTTATATATGATATATAATATGTTTATGTTTTCCTTAAGCTTCTGTTTTTTTCATTTTGGGCATACCTTTATGGTTTCCATTATGGGTAAAACACGATATCTTCATTTTAGGAAGCGCGGACTACCGCCCCCTGAAAGTGATTTGATTCGTTAATACCATATGTGGGATGTGTGAAGGATAAAGTTAATGATATTATATATGTTATTATACTGGAATTATAATATACTCTCATATCATTATGATTCCATTCCAGAAAATATGAAATAGAAATGGAAGTAGCGTTCATGCGTACGTACGGCTTACCGTCTCCATGAACGGTGCATTTCATTTCTTACCTCTAAATGTGATGTAATATTATAAATGAATGTATGTACTGGATATATATGACATATATGATATCTACATCATGAATACCATTCTGGATATAATGAACCTTTGACCAAATTAACAACATGTAAGTGTAAGAAGCCTATTTTTGACTTAAGAACCAAATACCGACAAAATGAACATTATTAACTTAAATAATTACATAATGTTCATATCATTGTAATAAGTGATATAATAAGGATAATGAAGTTGAAAATGGTTCTTAATAAGGTATATATTAACTCTAGTTTATTATTCAGGAGGTTAAAGAACGGTTGAGTCAAGTCAGACACGAGGTAAGGGAATTTCTTAACCCAACTTCCATTCTTTGGGTTAATCTCCTACTTTCAAATTATGTCATGATATTATTATGTCCTATTTTGTATTTTTACTTTCTTTATGTGTACCTATAGTGAATACACATAATAGATCTATTTTATTTTAAAAATGATCTTTTAAGGACTTTGTCTCAATCTCCTTTCATTGAGGCATATTTGGCTTTATACACAACTTTCTTTTATACGGTGTATAAACCCCTTTGACTTTCATGTTTATTCAAAAGGAATTTTTTTTATACGAAGCATTTTACTAAACGACAAAAAGGGAATGTTTTTCTTTCCGTACTTATGCGGCGACAACGACTACTCCGCCGTCGTGACCGTTATTTGAGTTTCGGCTTCCTCTATAAGCCATCTTTTTTTTAATGAAAAATAAATACAAAGTTTTAACTTTCTTTTATTTTGGTATTGAAAATGGTTTTGAAAGAATTTTTATTATATCAATGTGCTGTATTGATATCTTGTGATTGAAATGTGGAAATGTTATGTTTCCTTTATGCATGTTTTATGTGATACAATTATGTTATGGTTTATGATATGTTTAAACCTATTCATATGAGGAATGCATTGGACTTAATAAGTGACGGGTGGAGCCCGCTATAGCTCCTCGATGCATCGGCAGGTCTCATGAGACAAACTAGTGTCTTGGCACAAGGCCTTGACAAAATCTTATTTGTAGTCTTGGCACGAGGCCTTGGCTATGTGGTTATGATAGTCTGGCATTATGCATTCCATCATTATGAAAGTGGTTATTGATATTACATGTGATTATTCGACCAGTAGAATATCCATGTGAAGAAGTAAATGGCATTATCTCATTTTACTTTTGCCATATTATGTTGAAGTTCATGTTTAAGAGGCTTTTGTTTTAGTTATACATTGCCTTAAATGTTAATGTTTATTTATGAAAGCTTCCGCATTATTGTTATCCTTACTGAGCATTTGAGCTCACCCCTTTCAATGTTTAAAAATTTTCCAGGTTGTGAAGAAGTATTTTATGACTGACTTGCAAGAATAATCAGTGAAGATATGAGTGTGGAATATGAAGACCATGTTTTTTTGTAGTTTGTTTAATTTTGATGTAATGAAAGACTTATGAATGTATCTAGTGTTTCCAAGGCTACTAAACTAATCGGTCTTTCGAGACTTGATCTTTTGGGATCATGCCAATGTTACGAAGTAATGCACCGGCTCTGGGTAGCTGGGGTCGGGGCGTTTACAGTTGGTATCAGAGGCAGTTTAGTACTAACCTTGGAAGCTAGATTTAGATAAACTCTGATTAGAGCACATAGCCCAAAGATAGGCTTCGAGGATTAGTATAGAAGAACTTCCTAGAATTTTGGTATTATAGAGATGATATGAGTTTTCCGAGCAATACATCCCTGTCTGGATACGAGCAGGTAGAGGCGGCTCTGGCACAGATGTACCTAGGGGTAAAACCCGAAAACACCGCTTTGAGCTAGACTCGAACGGGAATTGGTGCACGACAACGGGCCTTGCTGCACTCTTGGTTACGACACTCCCGGGGGATACGCTTAGGATAATTCTCATTTTCTTTACAAACCACTATGAACGGTTATGAGTATATACTTCCTCAAATAAAACCTTTTTATGATTATGGATTATATCCATAAATAGTTCAATTTATGTTAAGTATTTTACAAGTATGGAATTATGTATTTTGATTCATAAACTAATCTAGTTTATGCCATTGTTTAGAAATGGTGCCTAGTAGAAGGAATGGAAACTGTATCAATGCACGAACTCCGTGTAGGGATTGCCCTCCTACTCAAGATAATTATTGTGGACCTGGAGATACAACTGGTGCTGATCAACTTATTACCATACTGGGACAACTCACGCAGGTTATGAATAACAACCTTACTCGTATGGAGCACCCTGATCCGCAACGTGGAGGATCAATGCTAGACCGTTTCATGAGGCAACAACCGCCAACCTTCAATGGGAGTACAAATCCTACAGTAGCTGAGCAATGGATAAATTCCTTAGAGAAAATATTCCATGCCTTGGGGAGTAGTGAAAGGGAGAAGGTTTTCATGGCAGTTTACCGCCTCACTGGAGATGCCGATCAATGGTGGTCACTAATTCAAAACACAAAGGAAGATGATGAATTAACAAACATGGAATGGCAGGAGTTCAAAGAACTGTTCTTAGAAAAATACTTACCTCGAGACCATCGAGCGGATATGGAAAGGCAATTTTTGAGTCTGAGACAAAAGGAGGATGAGAATGTCGCAAAGTATGAGGCTAACTTTACAAGGTTAGCGAGGCATGCTGCAGATTATATACGTAACCCAAGAAGTAAGATTGATCGTTTCTTTGATGGGTTAAAACCATTTCTCCGTCGAGCTCTAGTGTCACAATCTTTCTCAACATACGAAGATATAGTCTCATGTGCTATCAAGACAGAAAAGGAATTCTCTAAGTCTTATGACAACAAAGTAAAGCAAGAGAAGAAGAGAACGGTGGAACAAGAGACAGATAAAGGGAAAAAGGGAAAGAAGGATTTTCCATTATGTGATAATTGTGGGAAGAATCACCCTGGTACTTGCCTAAAAGGAATGGGAGTCTGTTATAAATGTGGAGAAAAAGGTCACCAGGCACGTGATTGCAAGGGAAAGAAAGAGGCTGTCAAAGTTGAATGCTACAATTGTAGAGAAATGGGTCATTATGCAAATGAATGTCCTAAGCGTCAAGGAAACTTACCTCAGAAAAGGACAAGGGATCAAGGACAATCTTATGCTATTACTACAGTTGAAGCAGAATAACTAATGTATTGGTGCTTTTGGACTCAAGGATTATATTCTGGTTATAAGAATAATGTAATATATATATATGGATTGTACTGCATTACTTTTTGATTTCAGTAAGGTTTTAATATGATTAAGGTAATCATATTTTTGGTATGTGACAATAAGAGAAACATTTCTTTGTTTGGGGAATCTGATAAATTGATTTTGGAATTAAGAGACCTTTTAGAGAAAGTCTGGACAGAGGTATTTTGGATAACTATAAAGGTTGGAGTGGATTAAGTTGATTTTTGGATAGTATGGTTTAAGGTTAAAAAATTTATGAAGATTATTTTTGGAGTATTATAATACTATAGTTTTAGGAAAAGGACAACCTGCAGGGTGGGGCATAAACCGTCGCGTCAGACAAAGCTGTAGGAATCGAACCCACAATCAAAGTGCGACAGGCCTTTATTTCCTACCACTAGCCTACAGGAAGTCCCTGGTTATTACAAAATAATTTTACTAATCTAAATGGTATGTGTTAACCTTTGGTACCTTATACAATTAGGATAAATAGAATATTTTTGAGTTCTGTTACCATTTGGAGTAAAAGATGGGTTTGTGGCAAAAATTTATTAATGAATGAAAGTATACATAACAAGTATGTATATTCCCTTACGTTCTTAGTAAATCTCCTAAATAAATTCCTCAACATTATAAAAGGTAACTTAAAACAAAAATGTTGTCGGTTAACTTTTCCAACTGGGGATTCAATGACCGTTTAACCAATCACAAGTTTGTGATTTTCTTGTGGTTAAACATTCTCCTAATCCTGTTTTCTATAACTCTCCATCAGACCTTGATGGTTTGTTTCTCCTCCATATCCATATTTTCATAGAATCCTATAATGGGCTATATCGGGTGACCTTTGTACTTATCCTGCTTTCTTTTAATGTTATATATTTATTAACCTTATTTTCGATGTGGGTTTTCCTCAAAGGTATTTTCTCTTTTCAACCTTGTATTTTCCAAGAAAAATTTCAAATTGCGAGGACGCAATTTATTGAAGGAGGGGAGAATGTAACACCCCGAGCTTCCACGATACGCTTCTCATTCAGTAATACAATAGCTTGCATTGTACGCAACTTCGAGTTCTAAAACACCGCGACTAATCAAAGTAGCCGTTATGAATAGTAATACCTTCTTTTTGAAATATTATAAATTTTATATGTCAAAATGGACTTCATTTTTGTATTCGTAATATCGAAATTAGCCTATGTTGAATTTTTGGTATTTTTCTGAGAACTTCTAAAATTTTATAAATAGTGAAAAATACTTAAAACAACTTTTTTAATCAAAATAATTTATAGTGATAAATTATAATATTTGATGGTTTTAAAGTATAATTAGAATATATTTTTACCATTTTATCCAATGGTGGTCATTAGAATTAATTTAACATTGAAATTGGACATAAACAATTGCCAATCTTTTGATATAAATTGTTTCTTAAAAACACGCTATTTGTTGTGACAGCGGGAATTAATTATAAAATTAATTAATGCAACTAATATGTTTGGAATTTTGTAAAATAGACATCATTTTTCAATTCAGAATATCAATTATAGCTTAGGGTGAAATTTTGGCCTTATTCTGAAAAACTTCAATTTTTGATGAATAGTGAAACCACTAAGTGGTTGTTAAATAACTGATTTTTCGTTTAAATGAAATATTACCACTTCTGTGATTTGATTTTCAAAAATCCGACATACATGGTTGTCATTAAGAAGTAAAATGTGGTTCAATGGGATAAAAATAATTTTTTGGTGAATAGTAACTTATTAAGTTCTTAATCGCGATTAGTGGTAATTAGGGTAGTTTAAGGTATAAATAATACTTTAATAATATTAAATGACCTAGACACATGTCCCAACCTCATTGGTTGTGTCATGGCCGACCAAGACAAGCCATGGCCTAACTTGGGGACCCCATGGATCCACTTTTGTTGGGAAATAACATAAATTACTTTTTATTTAATGTTAAAGTGAAAATGACACTAACATAAAGTGTTTTACTAAAACAATTTTTAAGTAGGGTTACACAAGTCCAAATTTTGATTATAAATAGTCATAGGAAAGATAAAAAGATTTCCTATATCATAGTATTTTTTTTATAATTTTTAGACATTAAATAAATTTAATTATTTATGACATAATAATGATGCAGCGATGACATCATTATTTGACGATTTAAATAAAATGGAAAGATAATATACAATCTATGAACTACACATGGCCAAAACCAATTGGATGAGTGGATTTCGATGCCTTATCACCTTATCCACGAATTCTATCAATGTGGGACCTTTTAAAACCGAAACACATTTTCAAATAATGTAATGTTCCTTTACTTTCCAAAAGTGCCCCTCCTCTCCACTTATAAAAGGCCCCCACCTCTCCCACCTTATTCACACCTTCAAGCCATTTGGCTCGGCCAACCTCTGCCCAAATACTCTCCCAACATCCCTCTCTTACTCCTAGAATCCTCACTTTGGGCAGAACTCTTCCCAAGGAAGCCTTTGGCTCAAATCAAAAAGAGTTACCCGATTTTGAGGTAATGTCTTTTATAATGTTGTTTTGTTTTATTTTTCTTCTCCAACCCCCTAAACTCTTTTTATTCATTTCTTTTGTAACAACACCAGTATCCTCAATATACTAGGATGTTGTTATAAGAAGGATTCGAGCTACACTTACACACACCTACATCTAATGGTTAAAGAACATACGGTTTCTGTGGATGGCGAATTTCTGCCTCACGAAGCGATGATTGTTCAACACTCATTTAACACCTTCAAAGGTGGCCATTATGATGTCACTATTTTTATATATGATATATAATATGTTTATGTTTTCCTTAAGCTTCTGTTTTTTTCATTTTGGGCATACCTTTATGGTTTCCATTATGGGTAAAACACGATATCTTCATTTTAGGAAGCGCGGACTACCGCCCCCTGAAAGTGATTTGATTCGTTAATACCATATGTGGGATGTGTGAAGGATAAAGTTAATGACATTATATATGTTATTATACTGGAATTATAATATACTCTCATATCATTATGATTCCATTCCAGAAAATATGAAATAGAAATGGAAGTAGCGTTCATGCGTACGTACGGCTTACCGTCTCCATGAACGGTGCATTTCATTTCTTACCTCTAAATGTGATGTAATATTATAAATGAATGTATGTACTGGATATATATGACATATATGATATCTACATCATGAATACCATTCTGGATATAATGAACCTTTGACCAAATTAACAACATGTAAGTGTAAGAAGCCTATTTTTGACTTAAGAACCAAATACCGACAAAATGAACATTATTAACTTAAATAATTACATAATGTTCATATCATTGTAATAAGTGATATAATAAGGATAATGAAGTTGAAAATGGTTCTTAATAAGGTATATATTAACTCTAGTTTATTATTCAGGAGGTTAAAGAACGGTTGAGTCAAGTCAGACACGAGGTAAGGGAATTTCTTAACCCAACTTCCATTCTTTGGGTTAATCTCCTACTTTCAAATTATGTCATGATATTATTATGTCCTATTTTGTATTTTTACTTTCTTTATGTGTACCTATAGTGAATACACATAATAGATCTATTTTATTTTAAAAATGATCTTTTAAGGACTTTGTCTCAATCTCCTTTCATTGAGGCATATTTGGCTTTATACACAACTTTCTTTTATACGGTGTATAAACCCCTTTGACTTTCATGTTTATTCAAAAGGAATTTTTTTTATACGAAGCATTTTACTAAACGACAAAAAGGGAATGTTTTTCTTTCCGTACTTATGCGGCGACAACGACTACTCCGCCGTCGTGACCGTTATTTGAGTTTCGGCTTCCTCTATAAGCCATCTTTTTTTTAATGAAAAATAAATACAAAGTTTTAACTTTCTTTTATTTTGGTATTGAAAATGGTTTTGAAAGAATTTTTATTATATCAATGTGCTGTATTGATATCTTGTGATTGAAATGTGGAAATGTTATGTTTCCTTTATGCATGTTTTATGTGATACAATTATGTTATGGTTTATGATATGTTTAAACCTATTCATATGAGGAATGCATTGGACTTAATAAGTGACGGGTGGAGCCCGCTATAGCTCCTCGATGCATCGGCAGGTCTCATGAGACAAACTAGTGTCTTGGCACAAGGCCTTGACAAAATCTTATTTGTAGTCTTGGCACGAGGCCTTGGCTATGTGGTTATGATAGTCTGGCATTATGCATTCCATCATTATGAAAGTGGTTATTGATATTACATGTGATTATTCGACCAGTAGAATATCCATGTGAAGAAGTAAATGGCATTATCTCATTTTACTTTTGCCATATTATGTTGAAGTTCATGTTTAAGAGGCTTTTGTTTTAGTTATACATTGCCTTAAATGTTAATGTTTATTTATGAAAGCTTCCGCATTATTGTTATCCTTACTGAGCATTTGAGCTCACCCCTTTCAATGTTTAAAAATTTTCCAGGTTGTGAAGAAGTATTTTATGACTGACTTGCAAGAATAATCAGTGAAGATATGAGTGTGGAATATGAAGACCATGTTTTTTTGTAGTTTGTTTAATTTTGATGTAATGAAAGACTTATGAATGTATCTAGTGTTTCCAAGGCTACTAAACTAATCGGTCTTTCGAGACTTGATCTTTTGGGATCATGCCAATGTTACGAAGTAATGCACCGGCTCTGGGTAGCTGGGGTCGGGGCGTTTACAGTTGGTATCAGAGGCAGTTTAGTACTAACCTTGGAAGCTAGATTTAGATAAACTCTGATTAGAGCACATAGCCCAAAGATAGGCTTCGAGGATTAGTATAGAAGAACTTCCTAGAATTTTGGTATTATAGAGATGATATGAGTTTTCCGAGCAATACATCCCTGTCTGGATACGAGCAGGTAGAGGCGGCTCTGGCACAGATGTACCTAGGGGTAAAACCCGAAAACACCGCTTTGAGCTAGACTCGAACGGGAACTGGTGCACGACAACGGGCCTTGCTGCACTCTTGGTTACGACACTCCCGGGGGATACGCTTAGGATAATTCTCATTTTCTTTACAAACCACTATGAACGGTTATGAGTATATACTTCCTCAAATAAAACCTTTTTATGATTATGGATTATATCCATAAATAGTTCAATTTATGTTAAGTATTTTACAAGTATGGAATTATGTATTTTGATTCATAAACTAATCTAGTTTATGCCATTGTTTAGAAATGGCGCCTAGTAGAAGGAATGGAAACTGTATCAATGCACGAACTCCGTGTAGGGATTGCCCTCCTACTCAAGATAATTATTGTGGACCTGGAGATACAACTGGTGCTGATCAACTTATTACCATACTGGGACAACTCACGCAGGTTATGAATAACAACCTTACTCGTATGGAGCACCCTGATCCGCAACGTGGAGGATCAATGCTAGACCGTTTCATGAGGCAACAACCGCCAACCTTCAATGGGAGTACAAATCCTACAGTAGCTGAGCAATGGATAAATTCCTTAGAGAAAATATTCCATGCCTTGGGGAGTAGTGAAAGGGAGAAGGTTGTCATGGCAGTTTACCGCCTCACTGGAGATGCCGATCAATGGTGGTCACTAATTCAAAACACAAAGGAAGATGATGAATTAACAAACATGGAATGGCAGGAGTTCAAAGAACTGTTCTTAGAAAAATACTTACCTCGAGACCATCGAGCGGATATGGAAAGGCAATTTTTGAGTCTGAGACAAAAGGAGGATGAGAATGTCGCAAAGTATGAGGCTAACTTTACAAGGTTAGCGAGGCATGCTGCAGATTATATACGTAACCCAAGAAGTAAGATTGATCGTTTCTTTGATGGGTTAAAACCATTTCTCCGTCGAGCTCTAGTGTCACAATCTTTCTCAACATACGAAGATATAGTCTCATGTGCTATCAAGACAGAAAAGGAATTCTCTAAGTCTTATGACAACAAAGTAAAGCAAGAGAAGACGAGAACGGTGGAACAAGAGACAGATAAAGGGAAAAAGGGAAAGAAGGATTTCCCATTATGTGATAATTGTGGGAAGAATCACCCTGGTACTTGCCTAAAAGGAATGGGAGTCTGTTATAAATGTGGAGAAAAAGGTCACCAGGCACGTGATTGCAAGGGAAAGAAAGAGGCTGTCAAAGTTGAATGCTACAATTGTAGAGAAATGGGTCATTATGCAAATGAATGTCCTAAGCGTCAAGGAAACTTACCTCAGAAAAGGACAAGGGATCAAGGACAATCTTATGCTATTACTACAGTTGAAGCAGAATAACTAATGTATTGGTGCTTTTGGACTCAAGGATTATATTCTGGTTATAAGAATAATGTAATATATATATATGGATTGTACTGTATTACTTTTTGATTTCAGTAAGGTTTTAATATGATTAAGGTAATCATATTTTTGGTATGTGACAATAAGAGAAACATTTCTTTGTTTGGGGAATCTGATAAATTGATTTTGGAATTAAGAGACCTTTTAGAGAAAGTCTGGACAGAGGTATTTTGGATAACTATAAAGGTTGGAGTGGATTAAGTTGATTTTTGGATAGTATGGTTTAAGGTTAAAAAATTTATGAAGATTATTTTTGGAGTATTATAATACTATAGTTTTAGGAAAAGGACAACCTGCAGGGTGGGGCATAAACCGTCGCGTCAGACAAAGCTGTAGGAATCGAACCCACAATCAAAGTGCGACAGGCCTTTATTTCCTACCACTAGCCTACAGGAAGTCCCTGGTTATTACAAAATAATTTTACTAATCTAAATGGTATGTGTTAACCTTTGGTACCTTATACAATTAGGATAAATAGAATATTTTTGAGTTCTGTTACCATTTGGAGTAAAAGATGGGTTTGTGGCAAAAATTTATTAACGAATGAAAGTATACATAACAAGTATGTATATTCCCTTACGTTCTTAGTAAATCTCCTAAATAAATTCCTCAACATTATAAAAGGTAACTTAAAACAAAAATGTTGTCGGTTAACTTTTCCAACTGGGGATTCAATGACCGTTTAACCAATCACAAGTTTGTGATTTTCTTGTGGTTAAACATTCTCCTAATCCTGTTTTCTATAACTCTCCATCAGACCTTGATGGTTTGTTTCTCCTCCATATCCATATTTTCATAGAATCCTATAATGGGCTATATCGGGTGACCTTTGTACTTATCCTGCTTTCTTTTAATGTTATATATTTATTAACCTTATTTTCGATGTGGGTTTTCCTCAAAGGTATTTTCTCTTTTCAACCTTGTATTTTCCAAGAAAAATTTCAAATTGCGAGGACGCAATTTATTGAAGGAGGGGAGAATGTAACACCCCGAGCTTCCACGATACGCTTCTCATTCAGTAATACAATAGCTTGCATTGTACGCAACTTCGAGTTCTAAAACACCGCGACTAATCAAAGTAGCCGTTATGAATAGTAATACCTTCTTTTTGAAATATTATAAATTTTATATGTCAAAATGGACTTCATTTTTGTATTCGTAATATCGAAATTAGCCTATGTTGAATTTTTGGTATTTTTCTGAGAACTTCTAAAATTTTATAAATAGTGAAAAATACTTAAAACAACTTTTTTAATCAAAATAATTTATAGTGATAAATTATAATATTTGATGGTTTTAAAGTATAATTAGAATATATTTTTACCATTTTATCCAATGGTGTTCATTAGAATTAATTTAACATTGAAATTGGACATAAACAATTGCCAATCTTTTGATATAAATTGTTTCTTAAAAACACGCTATTTGTTGTGACAGCGGGAATTAATTATAAAATTAATTAATGCAACTAATATGTTTGGAATTTTGTAAAATAGACATCATTTTTCAATTCGGAATATCAATTATAGCTTAGGGTGAAATTTTGGCCTTATTCTGAAAAACTTCAATTTTTGATGAATAGTGAAACCACTAAGTGGTTGTTAAATAACTGATTTTTCGTTTAAATGAAATATTACCACTTCTGTGATTTGATTTTCAAAAATCCGACATACATGGTTGTCATTAAGAAGTAAAATGTGGTTCAATGGGATAAAAATAATTTTTTGGTGAATAGTAACTTATTAAGTTCTTAATCGCGATTAGTGGTAATTAGGGTAGTTTAAGGTATAAATAATACTTTAATAATATTAAATGACCTAGACACATGTCCCAACCTCATTGGTTGTGTCATGGCCGACCAAGACAAGCCATGGCCTAACTTGGGGACCCCATGGATCCACTTTTGTTGGGAAATAACATAAATTACTTTTTATTTAATGTTAAAGTGAAAATGACACTAACATAAAGTGTTTTACTAAAACAATTTTTAAGTAGGGTTACACAAGTCCAAATTTTGATTATAAATAGTCATAGGAAAGATAAAAAGATTTCCTATATCATAGTATTTTTTTTATAATTTTTAGACATTAAATAAATTTAATTATTTATGACATAATAATGATGCAGCGATGACATCATTATTTGACGATTTAAATAAAATGGAAAGATAATATACAATCTATGAACTACACATGGCCAAAACCAATTGGATGAGTGGATTTATATGCCTTATCACCTTATCCACGAATTCTATCAATGTGGGACCTTTTAAAACCGAAACACATTTTCAAATAATGTAATGTTCCTTTACTTTCCAAAAGTGCCCCTCCTCTCCACTTATAAAAGGCCCCCACCTCTCCCACCTTATTCACACCTTCAAGCCATTTGGCTCGGCCAACCTCTGCCCAAATACTCTCCCAACATCCCTCTCTTACTCCTAGAATCCTCACTTTGGGCAGAACTCTTCCCAAGGAAGCCTTTGGCTCAAATCAAAAAGAGTTACCCGATTTTGAGGTAATGTCTTTTATAATGTTGTTTTGTTTTATTTTTCTTCTCCAACCCCCTAAACTCTTTTTATTCATTTCTTTTGTAACAACACCAGTATCCTCAATATACTAGGATGTTGTTATAAGAAGGATTCGAGCTACACTTACACACACCTACATCTAATGGTTAAAGAACATACGGTTTCTGTGGATGGCGAATTTCTGCCTCACGAAGCGATGATTGTTCAACACTCATTTAACACCTTCAAAGGTGGCCATTATGATGTCACTATTTTTATATATGATATATAATATGTTTATGTTTTCCTTAAGCTTCTGTTTTTTTCATTTTGGGCATACCTTTATGGTTTCCATTATGGGTAAAACACGATATCTTCATTTTAGGAAGCGCGGACTACCGCCCCCTGAAAGTGATTTGATTCGTTAATACCATATGTGGGATGTGTGAAGGATAAAGTTAATGATATTATATATGTTATTATACTGGAATTATAATATACTCTCATATCATTATGATTCCATTCCAGAAAATATGAAATAGAAATGGAAGTAGCGTTCATGCGTACGTACGGCTTACCGTCTCCATGGACGGTGCATTTCATTTCTTACCTCTAAATGTGATGTAATATTATAAATGAATGTATGTACTGGATATATATGACATATATGATATCTACATCATGAATACCATTCTGGATATAATGAACCTTTGACCAAATTAACAACATGTAAGTGTAAGAAGCCTATTTTTGACTTAAGAACCAAATACCGACAAAATGAACATTATTAACTTAAATAATTACATAATGTTCATATCATTGTAATAAGTGATATAATAAGGATAATGAAGTTGAAAATGGTTCTTAATAAGGTATATATTAACTCTAGTTTATTATTCAGGAGGTTAAAGAACGGTTGAGTCAAGTCAGACACGAGGTAAGGGAATTTCTTAACCCAACTTCCATTCTTTGGGTTAATCTCCTACTTTCAAATTATGTCATGATATTATTATGTCCTATTTTGTATTTTTACTTTCTTTATGTGTACCTATAGTGAATACACATAATAGATCTATTTTATTTTAAAAATGATCTTTTAAGGACTTTGTCTCAATCTCCTTTCATTGAGGCATATTTGGCTTTATACACAACTTTCTTTTATACGGTGTATAAACCCCTTTGACTTTCATGTTTATTCAAAAGGAATTTTTTTTATACGAAGCATTTTACTAAACGACAAAAAGGGAATGTTTTTCTTTCCGTACTTATGCGGCGACAACGACTACTCCGCCGTCGTGACCGTTATTTGAGTTTCGGCTTCCTCTATAAGCCATCTTTTTTTAATGAAAAATAAATACAAAGTTTTAACTTTCTTTTATTTTGGTATTGAAAATGGTTTTGAAAGAATTTTTATTATATCAATGTGCTGTATTGATATCTTGTGATTGAAATGTGGAAATGTTATGTTTCCTTTATGCATGTTTTATGTGATACAATTATGTTATGGTTTATGATATGTTTAAACCTATTCATATGAGGAATGCATTGGACTTAATAAGTGACGGGTGGAGCCCGCTATAGCTCCTCGATGCATCGGCAGGTCTCATGAGACAAACTAGTGTCTTGGCACAAGGCCTTGACAAAATCTTATTTGTAGTCTTGGCACGAGGCCTTGGCTATGTGGTTATGATAGTCTGGCATTATGCATTCCATCATTATGAAAGTGGTTATTGATATTACATGTGATTATTCGACCAGTAGAATATCCATGTGAAGAAGTAAATGGCATTATCTCATTTTACTTTTGCCATATTATGTTGAAGTTCATGTTTAAGAGGCTTTTGTTTTAGTTATACATTGCCTTAAATGTTAATGTTTATTTATGAAAGCTTCCGCATTATTGTTATCCTTACTGAGCATTTGAGCTCACCCCTTTCAATGTTTAAAAATTTTCCAGGTTGTGAAGAAGTATTTTATGACTGACTTGCAAGAATAATCAGTGAAGATATGAGTGTGGAATATGAAGACCATGTTTTTTTGTAGTTTGTTTAATTTTGATGTAATGAAAGACTTATGAATGTATCTAGTGTTTCCAAGGCTACTAAACTAATCGGTCTTTCGAGACTTGATCTTTTGGGATCATGCCAATGTTACGAAGTAATGCACCGGCTCTGGGTAGCTGGGGTCGGGGCGTTTACATATATATTATATTCAAAGAATTTATTTACATATATATAATGTTTTTTCTCTTAGAATGATTATAATAAGTCAAATTTTACTCTTATAACATTAATATTATAAAATGTAGTTCTGTTATCTTTTGGTCACATTTTTTAAAATTAAATTCTCCCAATATTTGAAAATTTATATTAAAAAATAAAATCGTATTTTTCAATAATCAGGTACATTTTATTATTTATATATATACATAATTTTTCATAATTATCTACGATGTTAAATAATGTGATGAATAGTTACAAATACATTTTTTTAAGATTAGTCATTTGATTTAAAAATTAAAAAATCTACAAATTTTTTTAATATTGTTTTAAAGGTAAAGTTTATTCAATTTTATATTTATTATTAAAATTTATTTCAATTGATGAAATTAAATATTTAATTTTTAAATATAAACATTTTAACCATTTGATTATTTCTTTCATTGAAAACATTATTTCTCATAGCATTTGCAGTTTTAATTTTAAAGTAATTTTTTGACAAATAAATTGAATGGAACTTAAAAAAAAGATTTAATATTTGGAATAATAATAATTTATATTAAATAATTAGTTATAAATTATTTTTAATGAAAATTAATAGTAAAAACAGTAATAGTTATATACCATGGTCAAGGAAAAAATTGGTTTACCGTGGATTAATCTCAAATGATAAGGGTTAAAAATGATAAATACCCATTAAAATAAACATTGGATGATAATATATAGTACTAATATCTTATATGATATTAGATGGACCATTTTGGGGACTATTGAATTGAGAAAATCATGGATACACCTTTTTCGTTTCAAAAATTACAAGAGTGCCACTCAACTCATTTTATAAAATCACACTACTTATCCTCTCATCGTCACACATAAAAAACCAATTTATTCTACCAATAACAACCACAATCACATAATATGTTTCATCATATCATCCAATAGTACTTATATTGGTTATAAATTAATCATATGATTCTTCTAGTTCAAACCAATATAAGTTTTCTAAAGGAAATGTAATGTCCCTAATCAAGTGTTTTGTTATATTTATTCATCCACCTCCTTTTATTGTTATAAAAACATGATTATATATTAAACCAACAATATAAAATATAATTTTATGTTATTATGTTAATTTTAAAACTTAAATATTACACATCTTCCTTTAAATAGGTTAGGAAATCTTCATTATTGTGTATGCAAGAAAACAACCTAGTGAACTGACGTCATTCATTTTTCTAATACTGCCTTTTAAAAAAGGAAATACTCATGGATATATTGTTTATATACAATATTTATGACATTTTTTTCTTCTTGAATCATGATATGAGATTTTCCATCTTACAATGCATACCGTGGTAATATGATAATGTCGGTTGTGTTTACAACGAACTACCATCATGTAGAGAGATGTGATTAATTAATCACATACTATGTACAAGGAAGGTAATAAAGACATTTTTAAATAAATATGTGATATATATATATATATTAAAAATAACTTTTTATTGGTAATATTTTATTAATTTATTTCATTCGATCTGTTAAGAAAATTGAAGCATCGTTCTTGAATATGCATGGCCAACTGTCTCCATGAAAAGTGTAATTTATTATCTATATATGTTTTGTATCTATTAATCAAGAGACATATATAAATAAAATATATTATATTTATATCATTATTGATATTATATATATGAATTAACCATGATATAAGATATTGGACTGAAAATAATGTATGAAAACATACACGAAAAACAAGGTTGTTATTACTTGAAACTAGACTTTAACATGAAACTGTAAATAAATAAATAATAAAAACAAGTTATTACATATTATAGTGTATTATATATATAATTATAATTTATTAATATATTTAAAATAATTTTATATTTAGTATACATTATTTTTTGAAAATGAATGAAAAAATTCAAGACTTACAGTAATAAATTTCCTTCGAACCTATATTTTTCTTTAAGACACTTTCCATATTCACCACATGTTTCTTTTTTGTTCTGTATATACTAAACATGAATGTATTTTATGATTAGTATCCTTATATTTTTTGGTATTTAAATATTCATTTTAGGATCTCTCATTTTTGGGGTTTAGGGTTCAAAATATTCCAATGTGGTAAGATACTTTTTATCTATAATTTCATTATTTGTGACATAATCCATGTTAAGAACCTATATAATTATATATTGAATATATAATACATAAATATTGAGATGTTATATCATAAATTTCACTATATTAATTATATTATTATTTTAGTTTATTTTTACTAGTTCATTAATATTTAGATTCTCTGTTACCAATGTGGTTAGTGTTTTGTTATACAATCTCATTATTTAATAAGATTGTTTATTATTAAAATTCCAATGATGGAATTTTGTGATCTAAAAATTATTGAAATAATGAATTGTATTCTCCTCTATTTATGAAATGATAATAATATTTCTCTCTTCATTTTCCACTCTTTATGTATTCGTGAGTTCAAAAGAATGTTTTTAGGAAAACATGATAACATTTTCCCCTTCGTTCGAAAATACAATTTATCGAAATACATGTTTTAGAAAAAAAATTTAAAAAAATTTTTAAACAATAATAATATGATTTAAAAATGAAATATTAACCCATGTATGAAATTTTAAAAAATGTTTTGAATTGAATAATTAGGTATTTTTCTAAAAAAATTATTTGGGTTTTACCAAAAATATAAAAGGAATATTTGTTTCAAATATTACGACATTAATGGTAATTCCATAATCATAAACATTATTTTCTTTAAAACATTATATATATGATTTAAATATTATTATCAATGAAAATGATATTTCATATATTTTTTTGATTAATTTTTTTCGAAGTTGAAATAATATTATCATCTTCAACTATTTTATATAATTTAGAAATATTCTTATATATGTAATGATAGTAATTTTTAGATAAAAGGATTTTGAAAATGATAATAATTTAAAAAAAATCAATGTTGAAAGGATATTTTTCCACAAACAATTTCCATTCTAACTATCAGTTTCATTTTCAATATATTATTACGTACATCAATGTTACTTATGAATAACATGGGATACGATCCATGTATAAATTTATTATTATTTATTTGGATTATTTATGTATATTATCTATATTATATGATGAAATATTTCATGAAAGCACTTTTTTACATGGAGTTTGATATCCTAAATGTGTTATGATCATGTGAAAAATATATTTATATATTTCATTATTTGATGGAGGTAAAATTATACTAAAGGGAGGTGGTTAGGTTTTAACTAAAGATGAGTTGATACTATAACTACATCCAATGAATTTCGTAAATATGGATAACCAAGGAGTAAATTTGTTATATGTGAACATGATTATATCCTCACCATGTTATGCATGAACATAATAACATGTTCACAATATTACCATAAACCTAATCAAATGTTAAAATTGTTATGGGTTGACTATTATTTCATTCCATAATTATATGTGGGGATATGGTTTTATGTCAAAAATATTATGTGGGGGCCTAATTTCATTTCATTATTATAATTAGGGAATTAGTTTCTATTTATAAAAGTTCATAATGGTGTAATCGAATGTGTATGTCACAAATCTATGTCTTATTCCATTGTTATGTACTTATATATCCTGTTTATTAATTCCATTATAAATAATTTATTATTAACATCCAATATCTAGTATAGGAATCATGGATATAATTTTTGATATGATGTTTATGGTTTTTAAAAGTTATTTTCATGTTATCATACCCATATGCACAAGTTATATTAATATCTACCTTGTTTACCAATACATAACATCCTATATACCCTTCATTTTGTATTCTCTTGCTAGGTTATGAATTAATTCATTAAATAATTCATGTAGACAATTTGTACTAAACGGGATGATTGTTACAATATAAATTCATGATCTTTCCATAAAAATTAATACTGGGTGTCTAGTATCTGGAGACACTAAACCATTATAATCCCCAGGAATCTATTTGTTTAATGTTATAAATATTAATCTAAATGATGTAATATATATTTATGAGAATCCATGGTCACTAAATTTAACCAACCATATTATTATAGGAAATAGAAGTTATTTGGAAAATCATATTAATTTTTTTAATTAATTAAAAAAGATAATTTTCATTAGAAAATAAATGAATGATCACTATCAATAATTTAATAATTCTATTAAATGTGAACCTATGCTACAATTACACATCTCTACTCAGTGATTAATGTGTTTTCAATAAATTATTTGTGATGGGGATCATAACATTATATTACATGTGGCTTTTATAATAAGAATTATAACTAGAAATACATTTTTTTTCAGTTTTCACTACATCGAAATATATTTTGAGCATGCTTTTACATAATGTAACATTTATATTATAGAATAAAAAACCCAAATGACCTGGATTTAGAATCTAGGAGTCACAAATAGAAGAGATAAAATTATATTTTATGTCTAAATAATAATCTAATGATACCTCACATAAGAGAAGATTGAAATATTTAACATAGAAAATTTGAAACAAATATAGAACTAGGATAAAATTCACTGAGAAAAGTTAATGGAAAACTTGAGGTTCTAATGTTTTGATTCTAATAAGATCACGAATTAAGTAGTACTATTCAATGAAATTAGGGTTTAACACATAAAAACATTATCGAATAGATTAAAAAATGTTCGCATTGGACATTGTTTTTATAGTACTTGAATGATCAGAGTATTTATTTTTTGTTCTCAAATGATTTTGTCCTATTTAACCACGCAGACTCGATTCCTTTATATAGGATCTATATGAGCAACACACTCATTCGTGTATATATAATAAATAAAATTAATAATATTAACTAATATAGAATTTTTATAATTATTATCATTGAGATAAAATTAAATATCTAGAATTATACTCAATAATATATTCATTAAGAATTCTGAAGTTATTATTAAAAATGTTTAATTAAATTCAAAACTATATCTAAACCAATAGGTCAAAAAATATTCAATCATCCTTTAAAATACATCATAAAAAATTAGTAAAATATATCAATAAAAATCTGTTATTACATTAATAAATAAAAAATAAAAAATTAATATAAATAGCATATTAATGATGATATAAAAATAAATTTTAAAACAATGAATAAAAAATAACTTCCATAAATTTATATTAGAATTAGACATTAATTTAAAAAATTATGTAGAAATAAGTATATTATAATTTTTATAAATTACGTATAATATTATCAAAATAAATTAATAATAAATTAATAATATTATTTAAATAATTATAAACATTAATAAAATATTTTTCATTTTTTCATTAAGATTTACATATACATAAAAACTATGAAATTAATATAAATTATTAATAAATTATTTTTGTAATTCAAAATATCAACATATACAAAAAAAGAGTACACCATAGAATTGTTTATTAATAAAAAATTTTGATAATGATATTCTTACCTTGATTGTATAGTGATCAATTAGTATAGAACCAGAAACATGTTGTTGTTGTATCTATCATATAGAAAACCATTATCGATTTGATTAAATCATGCATTGGATGAACCAATGAGGCTATTTTTCTAGCAATTAGAACAAGATGAGTACAAATATCTACATGTTTTAATTTGACATGTATATTTTTGAATAAAGACATCATGGTTTGAGTTCATGTATAGAATAGGGATGATATGCATTCAAAAAAAAGCATAGATTCTTGTTGATGAACAAAAGTAGTCAATATGTGCATAATAGTAATGGAGATCTTCAGCCTGTAAAACACAATGATAGAGATTGTAGATTGCATGATCATGAGGGGTAGTATTCATCACGTCGATGGTGTATAAGATTTAAATTAGACATTATCAGACAATGTTAATATTATGCATGGATGAATTATAATTGAAGGGAATGGTGGACACATGGAGGTGGGTAGGTGGATAAATGAAACGATATTTATACAAATATTATTAATGATGCATCTAGATGTTCATGAAATAAAAAAATATAGGTTCCTCTTATAATCAATGAATAATGGAAGTGAGGATGCAGTTTCATCAATTTTTTCTTGTACATAAATAAGTTAAATTTTTTAGATGTAAAAAATTGTAGAATTACTGTGATGACCAAGGATTTCAATAATTAATTTTCTATAATTATTAATCATCTATGTTTCATACAGTTAATGGAAAACTAATAAAATTAACCTCATACATTTATAGCCATTAAATTATTCAGTATCACTAAATTTTACCATATTATATTAACTATATAAAATAGTGTAATAACAATAATTATTTTAAAAATAAAAATATCAGTTTTATGAAAAAAATTATATATTCTTATATCCATATTAGTTTTTTTAATTATATAAATTTCACATGATATAATTAATATCATTTTTGGATTAATAAAAACAATATAATTTTATGATTAATTATTTGTATTTTTATAAATGAAATGATTTTTAGTTGAATTGTGGAAATACCATATTTAAAAATACCATTGATTTTATAACAACAATTATATATATGCATAAATAAAAATTTATGAACCTGTTTTAATGACCATATATATTTCTTTTATATAAAAACATATATTTTAAAATATCATGTCTTAATTTAATACAAATGTTTTTTAGAACATACATAAAATTTATATTATTCCCTATTATTTTAATTTTAATCAATTATATCAAATGAGAAATAATTCAAAAAAAAATTTCTTTGTCTAAAAAAACCAATAATGGGAACTTTATTTTTGGTCATAATGATTAATTTACAATGGTTAATTGTTAGTTACCCGGTTGAGAAAAATTATTTTTTGATGGATAACACCATTAAAAATATTTGGTATTATTAAAATTTAAAGAATCTATTTTAAATTAGGATTTTAACATGATGTTTCAAAATTAAATTATAATGAAAAAAATTATTTATTTAGGAATTAATGAAATCTAATATTAACAATTATTGTTGATTAAAATCATATTTTTATAAAAAATATTCTAAATAAATTATATATTTTGATATAGAATTTATTTTTCTGATAAATAGATAATTAATTAGGTGGAAAGGGTCATGAATTTGGTTTTTTAAATTTAAAAATTTTAAATATGGATCAAAATATATTGTTCATAATAATTTAATTCCCCTGAATAATTTTTAATTTAAACTAATACAGATTATTATAAAAAATTAAAAAATATCAAATTTTTAAAAAATAATTTGTTAAACAGAATATTAAAAAGTATTTTTATGTATTTATGTCATACTAGAATTCCTCTTCAACAATTTCTCAACATAATTCACAAATCTCACCTAACACCCCTATGAATTCATTCATACCTTTTTCCTAAAACTAGATTTCCATAAAAAAAGCCATTATTTTTCATCTATAAAAGGGGAATAATAACTACCATTATCTCCAACATCTGCTACCCAAAGGACTTGATCCTGATGATCCATTCCCTTCCCCTATCTAATTTCCTACCATGGGGTACTAATGATTATAATGGGTCCTCCCAATCATTATGAATATTAATTGTAAGGTAAGGTCTCTCCTCATATTTTTTCTTCGAGTACTTATATTGTGATAATCCACATGAGTTCTAATTTGACTATCCATTAATATGATCATAATAAAAACATTTATATCCAAATTAATACCTCCTAATTATATATTAAAAATCCCTCACATTTAAGTCATTATATAAAACATCTTTTATAGTCATTAAATTAGAGAAACCACTCTTTGATTCTCATCATTCTCTTTTTAAATCAACCTCCTCCATTATTATATGACTTTTGAACACCATGTGATTATGATTCCATGAGCTCAGAATCAATATGTACTTATCCAAATAATTCCCAAACAAATATTTTATATCCTCCTTAATCATTAATCTATTTCATAATACCTTTTCTATAGTCATCATGATAACCAAATCGATCCTTAATAGTCATCCTTCATGTTAGAAAAAATAAACACTAAAATAATTAAAGTGTATTAATATAAATGAATTTTATAAAATTTCATTAATATTATCAAGGATTTATATATGTAACTATGATAGTTATTTTTTTTATAATGGTGGTTAGTGGATGACAATGTGAAATAAAATTCATGTCAAGATGTTTTATGTCACAATATCCCTTCCTTGAGACACATTATAATGTCATGAATATATTTGTTATTTCTATGGTATATATAATTCCAATGAATATATTTTTTTTATTAATAATTGATTTATTTCGTGGGATTTAGTGATCCACATAATTTTCATGATTCTATTTAAATTTAATCATAATATTACCAAAGTAGTATCTGTTTTGAAAACTAAATTAGCTTTCATTGAGTTATACTCCCATTTACATAACATGATCTCTAAAAGGTTTCTATAATAATCCATATGATGAAAATATTTTATAATCAATTTTCTCATTTCTAGGGAAATAGTTTTTATATTTATGTATTCTTCAATTATTATTTTCTTTTATAAATTGTGAGATTGAGAAGCAAATATCTCATATTTTCTGATGAACATTTCATTTAGGTGTAAGTATTTTCAATTTCCACAAAAAAGATTTATTATTTAATTTAAATGATATTATTTTTAATATCTTTTTATATTCATTTTTCACATTACCACTTTTTAAAAATATACCTATAATCTTTTATAATGATATTTGTGCTAAAAGAAGTGTTTTTTGTTAATATAAAAAGATTTTTATTTCAAGATTATTTATCAAAATTATATCCCAAATGTTCATATTAAAGTAACATATTACATCAATGGAAATTAATTCAAAAATACCATGTCTCAAATTTAGCATTTAAATATTATGCAAATATTTTCTAATGTTTTAAAAACTCCATTTATAAAATTGCACAGTTTTTAAAGTTGTTGTTTTATTTAAGGTTTTACAAATAATTTATTCATGATATATAAATTATTTACCACCAATGGAGTTGTGACTCATGATACACATTTTATGGAACCTTTTTATGTTTTCAATTTGGGTTTAATTTTTTTTATTATTTCTTTTGATTTTAATGTTATTTTATCTGATACCATTTGATAATTTCATACAGACATTTTTATATGTATGAGTAAATTTATGAAGCGTTGATTTTTTTTCAAATAGGAAAAATTGTATGGATTATAAAATGGGTTTAAACTATGTATCCCTTAAATGAAATGGGTTATATCATATATTTCATGGGATAGAAATATTATCGGAATATGTTTGTGGGTATCTACATTCACCAATGGTGGCTATGATGATGTTTATCTCGAGTTACAATTTTATGTGTGAATAGGTCAGTGGGTATCTAGGTTCAAAAAGGGTGGGTGTGTTGGTATTTTCACATTTTTAAAATTTTACATGTTAATGTTTTTTTGAGTAACCATGTTGATATTTATATGAAACCATGTGTTTAGTATTGTACCACTTTTTACTTATTCTTCATGGATTTTGTACTATGATTCATGTTTTTTTATCATTTCATAGAAAATGTTTTGTTATTTGAGATGAAATTCCAATCATTCACTATTAAATGAAAAAAATTTATATTTTTAATAATATATTTTTCCACATTATTGGTTCTCTATATTTTTATTATCTAACCATTATCATCTCAAACATGTTATTCCATAAGGAGCGTTTGAGATCACCCCTTGATATGTTTTCTCTTGTCTAGGATTTATGGATGATTATATCACATGAAATGTATAATAGAGGATATATTATATGGAGAAATCTTATCTTTAGGTAAAACAATATTTTATATGTTTCAAGTCTCGAAGACTATAATTGTTCCGGTCTTGGGTGGTGCAACTATTTGTGGGATGTGATAATTAATCCACGATATCAATTTATTAATTACAAATGTCTATATTGGGTCATTTAGTTGGTATCACAGAATGGTTTCGTTATATTAGAGAATATGATGAGAAAAATTTATTGGGAACCCTTATTAAAATCCTAAATATTAGAGAACCTCTGAAGTTATGTTAAATAAATAAGGGTGGTTTTCTTAGTAACATTCATGTTCGGATACTACTAGTGGATATTAATTTTCAAATAGGAAAAACTAGGAGTAATAACCCTAAAAATTTTTGGTCATGTGTATCTCATACATTATTATTATTATTATTGGCCCCTTATATCCCACATTGTTTGTCACACCTTGTGGATATTGTTAGTTTAATTCACATTTTAATTTTGATACAGTAAAAGGGATTTAGATAATGTGTTAACTAGCATGGGTAATGAACATATTGTATAGAAATAATCATGAATATAATAGTTTGAAACCTAGGGAGTTGTTAAAGAAGAATATATGCATTATTTATTAGTTATTTCTTCAATGATCATACTTTTCATCTTTATAAATTTCTTAAATTTTCTAATCCTCTCAATTGTATCGATGTCCTATCTAATTAAATCATAGTAACAATATTTTTCTCAAATATTAATCTATGGTAATGATTTTACCAACTAAGGGTTAAAAGGATTAATATAAAAAATAAATCATTCTAGATATTTTATATACACTATGTTTATCATCCGAATATATTCATGTTACATCCCTCTTATAGTTTTTGTGAAGTTATGGGTGTTTAGATACTTTTTGTGGAGGCTTGTTAATTGTTTATTTAAATGTGTTGGGGTTGATCAAGGTATGTAATAACAATTTAAAAGAGTGGTAGGTTGTATTTTGAATTCATGAACTATATTATAAATTTATGCTTAGAATTTATCATCAAGGCCATCCATGGGAATTATAAAAATACTATAAAGTCATTGATTAAATCAATAAATCCTAAATCTATTTTATGTAATTGATTTAGAATACAAGATCATTTAATCATAATTTATAATCCCATGTGATATGTTTTACAATGAAAATCCAAATCAAGGATTTCATTATGTATATTACATATTTATGTTACAAATTATTCATTTTCATTGTTATAAATTTGTGGCATGTGTTATGTGTTTTGATAAATTGATAAGAACTTCTCTCCCCATTTCAGACCTTTGTATAGTGATGTGTGAGGATCATCTTTGAAGCAGAATCCAGTTTTATTGGGATCATGGAATTCTAGACATTAATGGTCTACACAACACTGATTATTATATTTTGATTATTCTAGATTGAAAAATACACATCACCACACTTGTACTTCATGCATGTTTCCAAATTAATATTAATAATACATTCCAAATAAAATCTTTTGGATGAGACCTCCCCTGGTTCCCTTTTGAAGATCCTTTCATTGTGATCTCGACATGTTTCCACAAAAGTGGATTGTCATCACAATTGATTATATGAATTCATTTTGATATTTGGATCAATTATTAGAAAATAGAATAATATTTGAATTAGGATTAATTTTAACTGGATTGATATTATTTGGATGAATCATCCTCTATAGGAACGTAAACCAATTTATATTATCTAGTAAAATAATTTGTAATAAGATTAATTAACCAATATGAATTGTGATAAAAATTGCATCCTGATTGAGGTATACTACTAGGGATTTGGCCGTTATACATGCCCCCAATGATTTGTTGTGAAAAAGAATAATCAACCATTTTATGTGAGGCAGTTACATTCCCCTTGGTGGAAACCAACATGGATAGAAATATGTAGTTATAGAGAGTCCAATATCTGGGATATAGTCACTCTAACCTTGTTTGAGTGTAACTTAGGAATAAAAAAGTAGTTCTAGAATGTCTAGAAATATTGATCACATTCAATCATGCACTATAGGGTTCCAATATATTTTTTTAGAAAACAGTAGTTTTATATAATTGGGTTGTATTCCCACTATATTCATGCCACAATTTGGTACTCAGTAATATTAATGGATAGAGCTATGGAAAAAAGAAATAGAAAATGTTGTTAATTAATACTTTCTAGATGGAATGGAGTTTGTAAATGGGATCGACATGGTTCTATGGATTAGGTCTTTTAGATTCATTTACATTTTTAGTTTATTTATTTTTTTATAGGAAATTTATTATGTCATTTAGTATATTTATTAATAAAATTAAATGACTCTATTATTATTTGATTGTTAGGTTGTTCCATTATTCTTTTTGGGATGAATTATTGTGGTTGTTTTTTCGTATTTGTTATTTCCATTAATATATTATTATTATTATTTTGGTGATTATTTCCACTCAATATAAAAGGATGTAGTCTCCCAAATACATTCCTCGAACTGTCATTACTATTCAAAATCCTATGGAATATGGGGAGGCACACCTGAGGCCATGTAGCTAACCCTGATCTGTAACAATTGGGAGTAGCAACCCATGGATTTTAAAAAGCGGTATTAGTCATTTAGGTTTCTCATTTATATTTCACTATTTTTTTGGAATGATTAATATAATTTTAGGATGTTTCAGTGATTAATAATGAGCCTATACATGAGATTAGTTGACACATGTGACGAGCGGAATCAAGTCCCAAGGGATGGGATTATTGTTCGTGTCATTATCATGTTATTTTTTTGATAATATTTCTCATTTAATAATTCAATTAATGTGTTATTCTATTATAATTGATATTTTACCTTTGCGCCAGTATGGAATGAGATCACTACGCATGAAGTAGGTTGGTACGTACAGATATACACCAACATATATTATTCATTCTAGGTAAATATTCATTGCCTTTGACATATCTCCACATTTGAAATCTGACAAGAAATCCCTTGACATACCTAGTAAAATGGAAATGAATGACACTGTTATGTGAGGGAAAATAACTTATTTAGAGTTTATATAGAGACCATGGTTTAATGTTCCACTATATGTTTCCCATTTGGAGTTTGATATTGTTGTGTAACCTTTCTTATATGGTGTCTTTTTTCCCTTGTAGACTAAATATCTCCTCGTAATCTTCAAATTGAGTTCTAGGAGAGTGGTAATCAGTATGCTCATAGTGTAGTTGATATGAGACATATCACATCTATAGAGAATCTGATGGATGTTTAGATCAATGATATCTTCATGATGGTCAATCGTTCAATGGATATCGATATCATTCTTACATTCCTAATGATTCTTGAGCTAATAAGAGAGTTATATCAATAGTATCCAATTAAATTCAACAATAAGGACCCCCTGAATTTGAGTTCTGGATTTTGGCCATCTAGACTATCATGAAGATCTATTAGACAACTACTAGTATGACGGTGATGTTTCTTATTAACATGTTACATGGACCAAAGAAGTATTATTGGGATATCATGTAGAAGTCCAGTTGTCAAGACGAGTTATCCTAGAATGAATTTGGGGAATATTTTATTAGAACTATATATATTGAAATTATATGTGATTATAGGGATCATAATTTTATGAACGTAATATTATATAACATTTCAGTGATGGACTACCTAGATGTTTCACTGATCATCAACATTTTGAAAAATATGTGGTAGATGATTAGGTTTCCAAATAAATAGATTTACATGATGGAATTAACTCTAAGATATCGTCCCAAGTGAATGTATATCACCTAAGATGTATTTTGGAAGAGAAAACTATCGCTCTCATCATGGATATAATCATGGTAGTGGACTTGTGTCACAATCTGGATACTTTTATCAGGTGATCTAGGAGTTTCTATTTGTTGGGATTCAAGAAGAGGTATGATAGTTTCATCCATATCAGTTATGGGAATAATAGTCCATATAGTTGGCATCGATCTCAGAATCAATGTTATTTGGAGTGCATTCTTTGTGGAATGTATTTCCACATGCATTAAATGTTTCCTCAACACACTATGGAGTTCTTCATGTGTGGGTGATTGTGAAACCTCTATAAACATTACTGAATCTCATAGCAACAGATAATTAATAGGGGACACAAAAAACTTGATTGGAAGAGACACCACTACCCCTCAGTAAACTAGTTGCTATAGTTATATCAGATGTTCATGCAATGGTTGTGGATGAGGTAACCCTATATAAGAGACGAATCACTAGAAAAATGGAGTATCAAAAATGATTTAGGTTGGTTCCTATGGTAGAGGGTTCAGTTAGATACAATATATGCAGTCTACTTCGACAATCTGGTTACATGACATTCTTCCATCATTGATACAATTATTTTATCATCGACCAAAATATTCTTTTCTTTGAAATATAAGAATATGATTCCTTTATATAAACACTTTTTAAAAATAGTTTTTATTTGATTGTGGAGAGTTTCTACGGGTTTAGGAATATCAAAACACCCTTTTTAATCTATTCTATAGATAAAAAATTCTCCCAAGGATATACTCTTGAAATTTTTTACTATCGTTTAAATTAGGTAATTATTATGGTAGAAGTCACAAGAATAGATTTTATTCAAATTATGGATTGTATGGTACACTACCAATCCCATGTAATCTATTATCAAAGCATAGTTATCTATCCATATATATAACAATTCAGATAAACACAATAGGTTGAGTCTAATTTTCTTGATAGCTGAACATAACCATTTCAATGCCAATTGTATTGTCCCACCCGTCAGCTAGTAGGTATTGTTCTGGATGATGGTGAAATATTATAGGATTATTTTCCTCTTGTATTGGATTTTTTATTGAATGTATTTCAGGATCATTTTTCTATCATACCACCTGAGTGAGAGTTATATTACACTATAATATTTTTGTTTGAAGTTGATAAAATTTATATTCCATCATATATAATAGAAGTATATATTAATTGTGAGTTGAATGAATAATTTGAGAATATAGAATCAAAATGATACATGAACTCTAATACTTATTTATTGGGTTCTCTTGTACATTTCACTAGAAAAAATGAGGTAAATTTTGTCTTATGTTTGAATTATTTGAGATTAAACCAAATGAAAATCACGAACCAGTATCCCCTATATTGAATTTGTGATCCAAATGATCATCAGAGCATATTCAATATTTTTTCCATGTTAGACTTCAGTAAAGGGTACCACCAGTAGAGGGTGAGACAATATGACACAACCCAGAATAATTTAGGAGTATGTTTGGCATGTATGAGTTTGTGGTGATGTTTCTCTATTTGAAGAATGCACTGAAGGTATATATGATTTGTATGTATCAAATCTTTCATCAAATAAGAGAATAGTTTTTTTGGTTTTCATTGATGAAATTTTGGTGGAATCCTAATATATTGATGATCATTCCCAATATAATGACATTATTTTGAGAATATTGAGAAGTGATCAACATTAGGAAAATTTATCAAAATATAATTTCTGGATTGATATAACAAAATTCATTGATTTTTGGCTCACATGTGACTGAAGATTAGTGAGTCTAATGAAGGTAGAAATTGTTTTATATTGTGAATAACCAAGTAATTCCTCTGATATTCGAATTTCTCTTAGTCTAAGAAGTTGTTATAATCATTTTATCTTGGTCTTATCTTGTTTGGAATCACCAATGTCTAGGATGAACAAGAATGAGGTGACGTATATTTGGTAAGATTATTGGAATACATATATCATAGAGTTAAATAGAATTATTACTTAAAATTTGATCATCAATTTTACAATTCAAGAAAATGATTATACCAAGCATTATAAAACACAAGGTGTCTAACTCAGATTAGTTCTAATGTAGGAGGATCGATAGGATGATTATGGATCAAGATTGTAGATGCTAAATTATAGGATTTACCCTACACATTATATAGAGTGACTCATGGTCATTCACACCCTGATATTTTTGAGACATCGTCTAAGGGGAAATAGGTTTGTGGTGTACACAGACCACAAAATCCTCATGTGAAACTATTCTCAATGAGACTTGAAACATAGATATTTGCTGTTGGATGAGTTTCTATAGTATTTTTAATTGAAGTCAGCATGAACACAAGTATATGGAATGAACATTGTTGATTCCTTAAGATGAAATATATAGATAGAGAAATTATGTTCTTATTGTGATTATTGGTGGTAGATTACACATTTTTTAAGAAAATTATTAAATGTTCTAGAGTTCCAGGGATGTGTAGCTATAACATCAACATATGTATTAACAATTCATCTAAAACAGATCAAGATAGAGTAATTATCTAATAAAAATTCATTAAATATAATGAAAACCATATATGGTGGCGAAAAACCATTATGATTGTCTCTAGGCACTGGATATGTTCTTATTTTTCATTGTTGTGAATGGGATCCAATATGTTTACCTAAAAATATGATTTGGTAGTTTCATGATACTAATTTGGTGGTAAGTCGGTTTCTAACAAAACGGAATCATGATAACCATAGATAATACTATTTTAAAAAGATGAAATAGGAAATAGAAGTCTTCATGGATATATATTTCACCATTCATTATGTAATTGAAGAGAATTAGAGGCTTAGAGGGTTGTTACAACCATTACACCTTCTAGAATACAAATGGGATGAGAAATTAGGGAATTAATGACACGATTTCACATGAAATCCTATAAGAGTGATGTAGTGTGGGTGATAATAGATTGATGGAAAAATGTATACCAATTTTTTCATATCATAGAGACCACCACTTTTAATGATCTTGGTAGTCTCTATGTGCGGGAGTTATTTTGATTGTACATTGTTCTAAGGATAATTTTTTTTACTGAGATCCTAGTTTCAAGTATCGGTACAACTATGGTCTTTAATGGTTACTAGGATCACATGTTCATATGAGTATAAAAAATATATGTAAGATTGTTGGAAAATATAAATGGATGATTCAGATGATGAAGTATATGTTGTGATCCAATGTTTGAGACTTAGGATCTTCTTTTGAGAGGCTTATGGCACTTAAAAACTATGTATATGATAATTTCATTCCAGGATAAATCTAGAAATATCCTTTTGAGTTAATGTATAAATGGTCATATATTTCACCACATTAATAGTTAGAGGAGGGAGGGTTAGTGGTTGTTGGACTAGGTCTTTTGTAGAAGACATTTGAGTACGTCCAATTGAACAAAAATTTGATGGTTACCCTGAGAATACATAGAAAATCATATTCCAACCATCGAAGAGAACATATGGTGTTTATGGTTGGTTATCTATTCTACCTTCATGTGTCCCCTAGAATAGGGGAATGCCATGTAATGAAGTAAATGATGTTAGCACCTAGGTTGTCTGGGATGTTTGAGATAGTGGAAAGGATTAGTTAATTAGTATTTTGTTTTTTTCCGTCAACGGTTGTTCATCCCCATGAATAATGTGTTTCACATGTTGTATATTTTGAGATATCATCTTGACCCTTCCCATGATATAGGAATTTTTTGTTTAGTAGTATGTTGACATGGCCTTTTTGAATCATCTGAATTGTATCATTAACTGTAGTGATAATAAAATTTTGGAGAAGAATATGCCTCTATAATGAGTATAGTGGCAGAAAGGACATGTGTAAGAGGTCAAATAGGGGAGGGAATATAATAGGTGTACATAATGGATATATATGAAGTTCAATGCCCACTAAGATGATTTAGGGCATGACATGGGGACATGGTATACAAGGGGTGTGTTTTTATAAACATGTATATTTTTAGGCATTCCCCTCTTTTATTTTTTATGAAACAACTGTAGTTCGACTGATATTCATGGGTTCGTGGTAATATTGTCTATAAATGAGTTGTGATTGTTCTAGGTATGTACTGTATACGTATAAGAGAAGTACTATGTATAGTGATTTTATACTTAAATTATAATATTTAAATATTAATTTCTCAGACTGGCTAACCCTATAGAGCTAAATGAAATTGTAAATTCATAAAGAGAATACATGAATTCTATATTTATATTTGGAAATGGATATGTGATATTAAATATATTATTCCATGTTTTCATAATAAAATAAACTATTTTAATATTTATTGGAATTAATGATATTCATGATGTAAATTACATATTTAGGTCACAAATTAGCCACACCCCGCTTTAAAATTTTCCATCTCCTATAATTAGTTTAGATAACATGATCTATCCTCAAATATTTATTTTCCAAATCATCTATTGGGATTTTAAGATAATTATCTTCAATCTAAATTCTCTTTATCTTTGGATCATGGTATTGGGTACCTATAAATTGTTGTTCCTTGGGTTCCTGGGGTGATAGAAGGAACCATCCTTTACAAAGGACATAGAGGAATAGTCTACATCTTCTTTTCATTACATGTGGGTGGTCTAGAAAACCCCATTTACTATGTTTTGATACATTTGATTGTAAAATACACATAATTTACCCCTCAATCCATTTTTATGGCCTAAATATTTGGAGTAATACACTCCTAATAAACTCACGATGATGAGACTTCCAAGGGTCACCATTGTGTATATTCTCATTGTGATGGAGAATTTCATCCACCCAGGTTGTGTGTTATCAACATAGATTGTATTAAAACCATTTATACCTCTCTTAACAATAAGAACAAGAATTTACATGTGAATTGTGATAAATAATTACTTTTTTAATTTGATTTGGGTGATTCTTCATCTGTAAGAGGATTCACTAGATGAGGATAAATGATTAACTAACTAGTAATAAAATAAATTTCCTAATATGACTTTTGATAACATGTTTAGCCTAAATGAGCTATGTTAAGGGTGATCCATCCATGTTTGGATAATACACCAAATGACAATGATAAAATCTCATCTAGTTATATTTATTTATTTCTATCTTGATACTTGAGGGATGATGAACTGTCTCCTTAGATGCAACCCTTTTTATTTGACCTAATACATGAGATTCCATGATTTTATACCTGATCGTCAGATTTCTCATGAGGGTTCTTGTCAAGTAAGTTATAGGTGGTTCCAAGAGGTTTTGACAAGTTATAAGGTTACATTCTCCTTAGTAGCACATTTCATTAAAAGACATAAGTGGTTCAAACAAGTCTTTTTCTGGTGAGTTGGTCACAAGGGACATGATACTGATAATTATTCTTAATAGAGGGTTATCAAACAATGTTTTGGGAAATTCATCCTGCCATAAGAGGATATTACACTATAGTGAGTTCTAGCATGGAACTAATGAAGTTTCACTTAACCTTGGGTGTCCTCTTAGAGCCCAAGGGTCAGTGCATTAATTTTATGTGTAGTAAAAAATTAAATTATTACCCTTATTTAACACTATATTGAATGTGATAATTCTCAACCAAAATTTGATTAGACAATATTGGTGGTGGCCGATTGTGTTTTATGCAATCCCTTTTCTGGTCTTTGTTTGGTACATGGGATGATTTCATGGATTCATGAACAGACAAGGTAATGCTTGCGTTTTGTTTATTGTTTCATGGTGTATGGGTCGAAGTTTCAATATGGGGATGACATTGAACTTGAGACTGGGTATTTCCGAGTTTTTTTTCATTACAATTTTTTATTTTATTTATATAACATTTTCACATGAGCCTTAGCCCGGTAGGTAAGGAATCTGTAAGTCCATCCAAGCGACGAGGGATCAAATCCAGGTAGAGGCATAATTTCTAGGGTACAATGAAGTGTTGTAGTTGTACTGTAGCTGTACTATAGTGGGAACTGAGTAGTACTGTAGTAGGTACTGTAACAGGACTGTAGTAGGCACTATTTGTCACTGTAGCAACCGGGAATATGCCCCCCGTTTGGGCCTTTGGGCAACTAATTTGGTTTCTGAGTCCTTCATTGGCCTTCGGGCACCCAGGCCATTAGGTTAAAAAGGCCTTAGGGCCACCTCATGGTCTTCGAGCCACCTTAATTGAAGATACAAACCACATAACCTACATAGAACAAGATCTATAGGGAGGATGAGCAAAGAGCATTCACCACAGTAGAATCTAAACAAATCGCAATAATGAGAGGTTATGACAGCTGCCATCGGGATAAGCCTTTGCATGCACGGGAATGCCTGCTGAACAACCATGTGATGGTGGTGAGCTGATTTCACTATGAAGATGTTGGGGAGGAGCACTTCAAAGTAGTTAGTCTGGGTTGTATTTAATGTTTGAGCATACGGGCAATGAATTCCTCAAAGGCCTACGGGCCAGGTAATACTTTCTCCTACGGGCCTTGTAAGGGTTCCACCTCACCCCTTGAAAGGTGGATTATCAAAATAAATAAAAAATTAAGTCAATCAGGCCATTGGAGGGGGGATTTATATAACATTTTGTATCTTATTTTATTAATTAATGACTTTCAATACATGAATCACTTATTATTGGATTGTTTGGTTTGACCTCTAATATTATATGGATTCATGTAATATTATTATAATTGATTATGTTATTTATTCTACCATGTTATTATTATTTTCTCTATTATCAAAACAATGTACATGTGTGTATAGTCTCCCCATTATATTCGATGCACTATTAATACAAGTCAATAGACACTAGAATGTTATTAGGTGTTATTGAAGTCTCCAAGCAATCCCCGCTCTATCAAATGTGGGGGTACTAGGAAAGGTACATTCCACTATGAGTTTGAGTGATTTGACTCATATATATAAATACCCCCTCAAAGTTCATGGATCCTATGAATCTAGTATTTATAGATTACATAGATAAATTATCAGTAGTATTTATGGGGGATCTCATCATATGTTCCAAAATAAATAAATGGAATAATTACTACATAAATACTATTTTGGAGACCCTAAAAAATAAGAGACTATATAAAAACCCCCTCAAATATGAATTACGGATTCAAAAAGTATAATTCATAGGCCATGTTATCAAAAGTGAGGATATATCTGTAGATCCATCAATGACTGAGGTTATTAATAAATGACCCAAACCAACCACTATGACCGAAATCCATTTCTATATTAGTTTAGTTAAGTTTCATTGATTCCATGTGTTAAATTTATCATGGCTATGAAAGGTATTAAAAATATAAAAAATTAATGCAATCAAGTTCATCTAGATATAATAATGTGAGTAAATATTCTAGGATGTTATGGAATGTTTGATCACTTCATCGATTAATACATTACATTGATTAGTGGAGGGTTCGTAATTTTCACTAATGTATAATTAAAATTCATGGGATCCATCGTGAATAATAATTATAAGGAAATTTTTTATTCCTTCCACCAATTAATAAATCATGTGTAAATTGGAAGGAATCATGATTTGGAATTAGTAATGGAAATCATTACATAAAAAATTTAGTGGCATTTATATTTTGTCGAGATGTGTGAAATATAAATTAACAACAATATCTTGAAATATATATTCATTTATGAGTTAAATTTTTTCAAATGTATACAGTTGAGTTAATCAAATATTCCTGCTACTTAATACATTACCAACCACGAAAGGAAAACAAGGTGGATGATTATATGAGTATAAAATCCATGCTACACTATCCATGATGAGTATTAAGAAAGACACAATACTCATTTATTTTCATTTGATGAATCATAATTTAATAATGGTAGGGGATAAATAATGTCATGGGTAAGTGAGTTCTAAACCATCCATTCAACTGGTGATCAAAAAGGTATCAAAAGTGAATTTAGACCAATAGAAAAGGTAGAGAATATTCCACATATAAAATTTGATAATGATAAGTTTTTATTATTTATAAGCAAGATATGTGTCCCATATGTAATGGAATATAAGAAAGAAATTTCATATGATTCACATACCATATCCTTGTCTATCAATCCAAGAGTCACAAAGCCATATACATATATGAAGAAAATAATATAGAGGAATAAAATGAATATTGTTATTATGGAGTATATGCCTGTATGTATGGTATGAAAATAATTTTATGTATAATGGTAGAAGCATAAAAAGATTTTGTAACCATTTCCCAAAACATTTTTTAAATAATAATAAATCGCCACATAATTCACTATTAGACACCCCGAAACATCAAAATGACACATTCACTTTTGGTGTATAGTCGATATCACTACAAATTATGTTCATTTTATATTATCCAACAATATGTGTCCCTTGTCCAACATCCCAATAATTATATATATATATATCTGTGTGTGTGGTATGTTGTAAGACTGCGTGGAGTACCACTTCCCATTATATCTATTATGGATTCCAATGTTACCTTGAGGTTGTGGAGATGAATTTAAAAAACATGGGAGAAAAGTATGATATTTATATCTACTTATCATCCATAGACTCTAAAATGCATAAATTAATTTGGAGAGTGGAAAATGATATGTCATTACATTTTTCATGAATCTATATAGATGTTTCAAACTATTCAGTGACATATAAAAGGGTAAAAATGACAAAAGAAGGGTTTTTTATATTATTATCAATGTGATCTAGAGTTTGAAGTTGGTAATAATGTTTTTCTATAAATGTAACCATGGAAAATGATCTGATATCTGTTAAGTAAATTATTCTATACCATAGATAAATAAATACCTAAAAGATCCTTGATCATCCTATGGTAATAGTTTTCACTTATCTCTTCCTCCTCACCTATTCCAAATAAATCATGACCTCCATGAATCATTTTTATGAAGTACATACCATATCATTTAGTGGTATTAATCATAGTTGATGTGTAACTGGAACATCACCTCTCCTATAACAAAAAACCTGTGAATATATTGGATTGAAAATGCAATGTTCTATACAACATGACCACCCATCAAGTCATTGTTATATGTGGAGAACCACATGTTTTAGGAGATTACATAGTAACATGAGGATATAATGATAGAGATTTACACTCACTTTTTTCCCCACTCCAATTAAATTCCAAGGATTACATTCTTTCAGGGTAAAATGTAATGACCCAGAATTGCAATAATTCCATTTCCTTAGTTACGTATCATGTGAGTATAATTTATAACATTCAATATTTAACTAAAATAATTAACCATAGCACTATTATAGACCATAAATTATAGGGTATCAAAAAAAGTGACCACATTATAAAAACCGTATATAATATTATAAAAAAACAACATTCCTTTTTTACATATAAATATGTAATTCATAAAATATATTATATTTTATATATTAATTCATTTTTTAATATTAATAAATTTTATTTGATAAAATGAAAATAGGTTTTGGATTATTCATAACACTATAATTGTAATATGAATTTTTGGGATTTCTCTATAAATTGATTTTTTTTTATGAATACTATAATACCATTTGTCAAAATTATTGTGGATATTATAACATCAATTATATATAATCATATCATGAATCTTATGAAATAATTTTATTAATAGAATAAATCCATTTTAAGTGACAATATATATATATTAAAAAATAATTGTTGAATTATAAAAATAAATATTATATTTTTAAATATAAGTAATACTTTCCCCAAAAATAATTATTTCTTTATACATCAAAATTTAAAAAAAACAAATTAATAAAACATAATTTCTGAAAAATATAAAATTTTTGGGTCTAAATTATCTAATAATGGATACTTTATATTTGGGAATAAAAATGAAGTTAACTTGAACAAATATTAGTTACCTTGGTAAAATGATTATTTTTCAAAGAATAACACTTTTCTAAATATTATTATTTTTAAAATGAAATTCATTGTTATTTTGATAAAACACTAATATTATGATTAATAAAATATAATAATAAATTAATACTCATTTAAATGGTAATAAATATTAAATAATATTAATAATATGCAATGATTAAAATGAAATTTCTCTACAAAAGTATTTCTTTACAAATTATATATTTTGATTAAATAGTTAATTTTCAATTATATATAATTTTTATTTGGTTAAATAGAGACAAAATTAGGAATCAAAATGGCTAAATTTTCTAATAACAGTCATATGGTAATAAAAAAATTACTATGACTACATTTTAATCATGACTAATAAAGGTAAATATGAGAAATTAAATAATATTACAATATTAATTATATAAAAGGTCTCACACACCTTTTAAATACATTTTTTGTTATTATAGAAATAAACACAAGTATCACCAATAATGTTTTCTACATAACCAAACCAACCTAACTATTATATGACTACATTTTTAACAATTACCTAACTCTTTTTTTTAATTAAAACCCCATCATTTTAAATCATGAAAGAAACTTGTTCCAACACATTCTCTCATTCTTATTCAATACAAAAGACTTGATCAATAATTAAACTTCCAAATAACACAATAGTGTCCTTCAATGGTGTCCTTATTGTTATAAGTATTCCTCCCAAGCTATTAGAATCCACTTTTCAATGTAAGGGTTCACTAATCCTTTTTATTCAAATATTTATTTTCTGATAAGTCCTATGATTTAAATTTTTTAGGATTTGATATATTCTTAACAAACATCATTATATAATAATTGCTCTATATTATTGAAATTATACCCTTCCCTATAATTAAAAAAAATCGATAGAACATTTTTTATAGTCGTTATGCAGTCAAAATCACTCCTTGATCCTTTCCCCATTCGTTTTTATTCAATCACATCCTTTGTTATAATACATTTTATTTCTACGTGATTATTATTCCACATGTTCATAATAACTCCTTTATAATGTGAATTCATCCCCATTGGTTATGTTCTATTTTTCACTCCCGTTAATCTATTTCATTATCCATTTTATATACTTTCCATTCTTCCAAAATCATTCCATGTATTTTAGTCTTCATGCTACAAATACCCAACTGTAAACTCATTCATTGGTCTACATATGAATGATGTTTATAAACATTTATTGTTATTAAAATGTATTTAAATAGGTTAAAAATATATTTATGTTTATTATATATGAGGTTAGATAAATTTTATTTAATTAAAATTATTTCTAATGGGTTTCCTCTCTATATTTACCATTATTGATGCTTGTTTTAATATTATGGACACATTTTTTATTTATATGGTATATATAATTACATATAATTGACCAGATAATTTTTAACATTTATTTTATTTTAATTTCATGGTTTATATTTACCATTAATGTATTGGAGACTTTAGGTAATTAAGGAGTAGTTTTGAGTTTTTTTAGAATGGTTGTGGGTCACCAACAGTGGGTCATTTTTAATTAAGTGTGGATCACCAATGATGCCTCACATTGAACTAATTGTGGATAAAAAATGGTATTTAATTATCAATTAATGGTGGATCACCATTGGTGGATAAATTTTATCTAATATAATATCATCAACATTGTCTCATTTTGAAGTAATTCTGGATCACCAATCATCGATCATTTTTAACAAAAGTTTGAACACAAAATGTGGATCATTTTGATCTAATAGTAGATCATCAATGGTGGATCATTATAAATACACGATGGATAAAAATAGTGGATGATATTGATATTAAATTGTTTCCCCAATGGTGGATCATTTTGAACTAATGGTGGATCACTAATAGTGGCTCATTTGGAACAGTGTTTCATGTTTTTCCAAAAAATTTAGAATTTTCCTTTTTGAAGATTATATGATGAAAAGTTGTTTTAATTCCTATATTATTGGATTTTAAACCCATTTAAAAAATGTTAAACATATATACAACTTATATATAGTCCAATGTCCATTCCTATTTTTTATCCTTCCGTATTTAATGATATCTGACATTAATGAAACATTTAAAACAATATCTAATCCCACTAGATGTGGATCTAATAATTGAAAAGATAATATCACTACAATTTTTTGTTGGTCTTATATTCTATTTATATGGTATGTTTTAAACAAATCATCCCTTTTAGTCTTGAATCATTTTTTCATCAGGTGGTTTGAGTTCCACAAAAAATGTTTCCTCCTTTGTGCGCACCACCAATTTTGGGTGCTGAAAGATTGGGTAATGCTTGTTTTTTCATGTAAGGAATTTTTCTCTGTAATTTATCTTTACATGGTTCATGTGGGGTGTCTAGATTTTTTTGGATATGGTTTCATAAAAATCAATGAAAAAAAGTAATCATTAAGTTTCATTAAAAGGGTATTGGAAATGTGAGTCTCATGGTTTTACCTGTAATATAATTATTATTGATATTACTTTTGTACATGACTAATGAATATAAAAAATTTTGGAAATTGGGGGTCCTTTATTGGGATTTTTTTATGTGAATTGTGGATTCGATGTTGCGTGGTTTCTGAAAAAACATGAAATGTAATTGTCTTATTATTTATATTTAGTTAATGAAATGTATTCACTAGGATTATAAGACTTATGTGATAAACCCCATAAATAATGAAGTAGAAATGAATGAGATCCCCTATGAAAAATCCCAGAAATGTGGTTCTATGTGTAAAAATATGATGGTTGATATAGTTGTGGGTTGTTTCTTGGTTGTGATGATGTAAGGCATGGGAAGTTGCTGCATTTTTTTTTGTGTGCGGGTTGTGTATGTGGTATGATTTTGTAGTGGGGATATGATGGTTTTTGTGGTAAGGTTTTGTAGTGGGTCTGTGATGGTGGTGGTGGTGTGGTTGTGTGGGAGGGATATGATGGTGGTCGGTTATACGAATTTCCCAATTACTGATGTGATTAAATAAAATAAAATGATATCAAATGGGCATCTGTAATGAATAATTGGATGAAGAGACATGTGGTTCAAAAGGTTAATGTTTATATATGAACTAATTTGTTGGAAATACATGTCAAGGTGATGATTTTAATTATTCTAGGATGATGAATAATATTATAGAGATTATATTTAATTGAAAATCATGGATGTTATATTGATTTTTTTATGTTTTATTTATTTTAAGTCACATTAATGTGAGTGAATGTTTTTTGTTGGACGTTCCATTTTTGAAAACCCCAAGGATAGGCTTAGTTGTAGTTATAATATATATAAATTGTCTTTTAGTCAAATTTAATTATGTTCCCCAAACATGTAGATGAACGTTTTATGATGTATATGTATATATATATATTGGGGGTGTTTTTCCAACAACCAGTTGGAAGTATGGATGGATGGTTACACGCTCTTCCTCACTCCCTCTTCCATGAATTTGTAATATACATTCTATGTGATTGAAAAATTTTAAAAGACATTTTGCCTACATTTAATGTTATGAAATTTTATTATGTTTCCATGCGTAATGTGTCACGACTTTGCTTTTCATTGTCGACTGTCATGGCAAGACGTGGGAAGATGATAGATGTTAGTCATGTTCATGATTCCCTACTACATTTGTTATGAGAGGTGATGTGATGTTATAGGATAGATGTATGTGGGTTGGATGTGATTTTATGTGATGTAATTTGGAACATGTGGGAGTTAAAAAAACATTTGGAATTGGGGTGTGAGAGTGTAAAATGAGTGGAAAAGTTGGGTGATGTACCCTTCATCAATTTTATGCATATTTCATTATTATTAGTTGATTTATAATTTTGTGAGGGAGACATGGTGAGGTTGGGGATTTTTTTATTATATAAGAATAAATTCTTTTTGTTTCAACATTATTCTCATGGTTGCATTCAGATTCTCTTTTACATATTCATAATGGACTTTGGTTTTCCTACAAAGTATACCAATATTCTCACCTTATGTATATAACATGATTTTCAGGTTTCTAGTTGGAATCCATAGACTGTATTGTGAATTAGGTTCTTTCACCTTTGGATAGTTGTTGTTTTACAACATTTTTCTTTTTTGGTATTTAATTTGTAAACCGTTATCTATATTAGTTTTATTTACACATGTATTCTAGGATTGGTTATATATTTCATATATATATATTAGGTACTTTATTATTGTTGATTCATCTATTCTAATGATAATATTTATATATTTGAGGGCACTACCTCCCAAACATGAGATTTTTATAACCTCTTTACTAGTCACTGACATAGGGCCTACTGGTGTCAGGACCTAGGGTTCATTATGTCTCTCTCATCATTGTGGTATCCTTGGGGTGAGGAGTAATTAAATAGTGGTATCATAACTAATGGTTGAGTGGTGGAATAGATTTTGGAGTTAAACATAGCGAGGATTGTATAGGTTGGTATGGAAATAGTGTTGGGTGATATCAGTTTGTGACTTAGTCAAGGGAGACTTACTAGGACATGTGATTTTTGGGTGTCCATATTATCATATGTATTAACATATATTTTATTGAACAAACAAGTGAGGTGGAGTTGTTTTAAGGGTATATATTTATGATAGGTACATGGATCAGGAGGACTTGAGTTCTTATTGTAATTGTGTGGTTTAGGATGTGAGAAATATTAAGTATAATAAAAAAAATTAATAAAATTCCATACTACTATGTTAATGAATTATTTGATTCCATTTTCAACTATGTCTTACGGTTATCTTTCATATGTATCATAGTTATTATAGGTTTAGTAGGCTATCCCAGTTGATCACAGAAGGGTAGATCCATTTGATGACGAGATCAGTGGTAGTGTATGTTGGAATGTTATTAGAGGATGGCCTTGGGTAAATATGAGGGGAGGTTTTCTTATGTGGAGATAATGTTTTTTATAAATAAACTAGAGATCTATTTTAGTTTGACATAAGACATGATAGATTATTGGGACCCCTTGGCTGTTAGTTATATTTTAGGTGTTGTGCATCAGTGGTGGAAATTATACATTGGTGAGTGGATGGAGCGAGATGACTCATCGGTCAAATTTCAGAATGAGTTTTGGGAGGAGTTTCATTCGTTAACCTTGATGGGTATTAAGAGGAAGGAACTAGTCTCCCATTATTAGGGGATAATATCTATGAAATTTCTTGTGATCGAGTACACGATCCATAAATTTTTTGAGCTATATATTTTTCTAGATGATGAATCCTAAGAAATACATCTTGAGGCATCACTCCATCAATCGATTCATTATGATGTTAATTAATTTATATTTCTAATATTTCTAAAGGTTAAAAATAAGATATAGGATATTGAGTGGATGAACTCACATGAAGGCATACCATGGGAGGGTGAAAATAGGGTTCCTCAAGGAGTAGTGTTTTAAGTTGTAGGTGTCAACCGTTAGATCCTCCAAGGTTTCTACCAGTGAGAGACGACCTTAGTTACTTCCCTTCTAGGATTTAGGTGGTAGTTGTCTCCAATATATTCTTGTAGATATCATTCAGGTTTGATTAATATGTTTGTTATTGTCAATAATTTATTTTAATTTCTAGTGTTTTCCTAATCCTTATTTGGTATGGGTTTATAGGTTCAATGTCATCCTAAGAACCTGTTACCAATGATGTCGTTCCAGTAGCATGGGTTGTAGGATTATGCTCCTCCGAGAGTATATGTGGTATTTAGAGGTTAACCATAGGATATAGCTCAATCTCTGGGACCTAACCTCAATAATAGAAATTGTTGTGGATGCCAGTAGATAGGTAAATGAGTTTGTCATTGTCAGTTGGAGGTAGTGGAGGTTGTATCACCAGACTGTCCATAGATCATTCATCATTTTCATAGTTTATCAAGTACCTCTATTTAAGACTTTTTTTATTTGGGATCTACACACTCAATTTTTTATTCATCTCTCGTCCATGATCTAGGATGCAATGCATCGAGGTATTCCATGCCCCTGGTGTTTACTAATCTAGTGGGATGCTGGACCATCATATTTTTTGTGTTTGAGGGATGGCCACCAATGATGGGGAAACATTGGTCATGTTTTGAGCTTTTCATACATTAGATGTAGACATACGATTTCATTATAAACATCAATAATTGTAATCCATGCATGTTTTTGTCTAAGTATTCCATAAGAGGGTCATGTTCCATTATTTAGATGGAGTGAATATGGTTTTCATTGGTGGATGTGGTTTTTAGATTATAAGTTAGTGTTGGGAGCATTTTATTTCAATGATCAAAATATTTTCCATGAAACTAATAAACAAAGGGATATTGTTGGTTCTTAATGTTGACAGCTAGTTCCTAGATGTTTTACCCAATAATGTTATGCCCTTACCCCCATAATGATTTTTTTTTTTAAAATAGACCTATAGCCTAAAAAATTAATGATTGTGATAAATCCTTATCGGAAGGAACATTCTGTGTTATATGAGATTAGGATTCAAATAGATTATCTGATATGCAAGGTTTTCATCCAACCTAGAGTTTTATCAATGGGTTCCATAATATTTTTCTATAATAATTTGGATATATGTCTGTGGTTGTGCATTTACTATCAAATGATGAACCAGTTGATACTAAAGAATCACTATCCTCATTCTAGGATAAATGATATTTTGAACCAGTTCAGGTGACCATGTTGGCTCCCCATGATTGTACTTTAGTATGTATATAACCAGTTATGGGTAAAGGATGGAGATAACGAGAATAAAAATTTCAGATGCAAGTATGGTCACATTGAGCTCATGGATATTCCTTTTGGTGTCATTAAAACACAAACTATATTAACGGTTCTGATGAACTATTTTTACTATTAATTCCTTGAGCAGCTTCTGGTTTTGTTCATTAAAAACATACTGGTCAACCCAATGTAACAGGAGGATAATTCTGAGAATCATAGAGTTGTTTTATTAGTTCATAATAACCACTATATCAATGGAATTTTGACTATGTGTTTTTTTGGACCTGATAGGTGAATTTCCTTGGACATTTGATGTATTAGTGGGGTTTAGTAATAGAGAAATAGAAGGTTGAGATTGTTTTTTCATGGGAATCACCCAAGAATGTTGAAGATGGTTGTATATTCATTGTTCTCATCAGCTGTAATCAATGTTTTTTGACATATTTATCTCATGATTCATCCCAGTTGATAGGCTTTTTATGATGAAGGACGATGAATTTCATTGGATTAATTAGATTAAGGAAACATTCAAATATCTAAAGTATATGTTGTATAGTGTTCTAGTGGTTCAATTTCTAGAGGAGGGTGGGTTGTTCACATTTTTCTAGAACACATCACATATAGTCTTGGTATGTATCATGACACAGAAGAAGGAAAAGATCAATTATGGGTCTTGGTAGTTACACCATCTCCAGAATAACTACGATACCCATGATTTAATGTTAGATGAAATTGTGTTTACTCTGATTTTGTTCTGAAATTGCCACATGGGGGATATCATTGTGGTCTTAAAATACCGTAAGACCTCTGGGTAAATCTTTCCTAAGAATTATATTAAACTTTGGTAGCGGAGTTGTATGGAATTTTGTTTTGGTTTTGATTCAATGATACTATGATCATTAGAAATAAGGGAATTTTGTGGCCAATTCATTAAGAGGAATCTAAAAAAGATTTTTTTTGGGAGTGTATGAATCTTATAGAGTTATTGTGTAGTGGAAAAAACTAAATAGAAATAAAAGTGTGAATAATTGAGGAAGTTTCTAATTTTAGATAGCGGTGAAGAGTCATTTTTCGCAGAAGTTGGATGAGTCTCGTTGGGGAGACTCAGAGGTATTGGTGATGTGTGATCATATTGGCCATGGTGAAGATCTGGACAGATGGAAAACAGGATGGTTGGAAAAAAATGGTGTTTCTAGGATGGTTTTTATCCCTAGGGATGTGTGAGAGATTCCTTTGTGAATTTCATAGCTCCCATTTTGTTTTTTACCCAAGATTTCTCTAGATTTTCCATCGCATGAGGACACATTTTTTTAGGCTATGATTAAAAAAGATGTGGTTGAACAATTTTTCATGGAATATTGTTTTATCAATAGAAAATGAGTATAAATGTGTTCTTACAGAATTTATATAGAACTTTGTTTTTACTGAGTGTAAATGGGATGAAAATCTGATGAATTTATTCATAGGTTTACCTTAATATCATGTAGTGTGTGATGCTATCTGGATAATTATATAGTAGTTTTTGAAATTGGTTCACATCCTATAGATTAAGGAGTCAGGTATATTGGTTGTTCTTAAAAATAGGTAAGATATTGATTTAGTGAGGATACATGGAGACCCCTAGTCCATTGTCTCAAATCAGGAGGCATGTTTTACCTCAAATTTTAGGAAGGGATTACAGAATTATTTTGGTACTCAAATACACATCATAACATATTTTTTCATAACCAAATTGAATGTTTAGTTGGATGAATATGAGAAAAAAATTATTCACTCCTCATAACATTTATATCTAGGCATCATTGGTCATATTTGACAATAATATGGATAGAACTCCTAGTCTTTCTGTTGATTACTGTGAGCTAAACCAATACGGAAAAACTAATTTCTATCCACATCCATGTATTAAATATATATTAAATCAATTGATGTGATATATTTGGTTCTCTAAAATTTAAATTCAATCAATTTAAAACAAATTAAGTGTTTTGAAAGAGGATATTTTCAAAATAACTTATGGAAGTTGATATAGTGATTACAAGTTTTTTGTTTATGAATTTTGGGGTCATGAATGCACAAACCGTTTTAATGAAATTAACGAATTGAGATATTTTAGAGATATCTATATTTTTTGTGGTCGTTTTCCAATTGACATATTGGTGTATTCATGGACATGGGTTGAGTATGAGAAACACTCGGTGATAGAATTGGGTACCTTGAGAGATCATTGTTTTTTGAAGAATTATAAATGTCTGATTTTTTGTATATAAAAGGTATGTTTCCATGACCATGAAATCTATGGAAATGGTGTTTTGTGGATTTGGAAAATATATTCGTTGTTATCTCTTAGAAACAACTAAAAATTTCATTAAGTTATAGAGCTTCAGTGGTCCTGCTGGTTATTACAAATTTTTTTTCATCACAAGCAACAATATTTATATATGTTATAAGGAATAATTTTCCATTCCTATAGAATGAAAAATATCACAATTTTTTCAAGATATTAATGGTCAATTTTCATGAGAACAAATTAGTATTCATTATAATTAGGTAAAGGGAATGTGATGTATTGTGACACATTGGGAATAAGGTGCTGATGTGTTCTCACATAAGTACACCATGTGATTTCTTATATCTCATGGTAGTTATGGTTTCATGAGTATAACTACCCAACACATGATTTAGAATTAGTTATCATTTTCTATGATTTAAATACTTGGTTTAATTAACACTTTGGAGATAAATTCATAGTATTTACAGACTACATGATCTTGAAACCTATTAATTCACAAAGGTATTTGAAACTGATACTGAAAAGAAATATGATGTTTCTCAAAATGTTTTAATTTGAAATATTATATACCCCAGGTGAAGGAAAAATAGTGTTATATGCATTACAAAAAATTTATATTCACAGTTGGAAATGGAGTCTTCAGATTATTGATAGTTTTTGTCAGTCCAAGAGGACATGGACATATAATTTGTTGACTAAGATGAAGTCACGGTTTTCATTCCAATTCCTTATGTTATTGATTTGTTTATGATGTTTAAAGAGGCATTGTCATCTCATTATGAATGTATTTCTATTATGGTAAAACACAATGGGGGGAGTCCATTATGGGATGAAAAATGTATTGGAATTGAGTGTTCTTGTTTTGAGATCAGATGATCATAACATTGGCTTTTTACAAAAACATTATTCATGCATACCACCTTCCGAAATTGGATGACCATCCTGGAATATAGAAAATGAATTTTTTTGTGTTGTTATAAAAATAATGGTGAGGGGTTTGTGACGAGATAAATAACTTTTCTACATGTTTATGAAGAGGAATAATAACATGAAGGAATGTTGTAGTCCTCGCCTATTCCTATATCGAAATGGGAGAAAATAGATATGGACTTTGTAATAGTTCTCCCAAGAATAGTTTGGAAACACAACACCATATGAGTGATAGTGGATAGTCTCTGAAAGTTAGTTAATTTTATCCTTATATTAAATATCATACAATGGATGAAATTTTAGAAATATATATCGCTGATATTATAAATAGGCATGTAATACTAGTATAAATTCTATCAGATAGAGATCCTAGGTTTATGTCTCGTATTTTGAAATCATAACATAAATTCATTGAATCTCTGTTGACTATGAGTATGATGTAAGAGCCTCAAATTGATGAGAAATATTAAAGGTTGATAAAAATGTTGGAAGATATGTTGAGTTCATCTGTAATGTATTTTTGTGGCTCATGTGAAGACCATGTACCATTAGTGGAGCTCTAATATATTAACAGTTATTTGGACTTGATACGAATGGCTCTGTTTAATGCTCTGTATGGTCATACTTATAATTATCTACTTTTCTATGTGGATGCAGGTGAGTCTTCTGTGATTTGGTTGTGCCTTATTCATGTGACAATTACAAATATTCAATTAATCATGAAGATAATGTAGATAGATCAGAGGCATCAAAAATCATATGAATTTCACTATAAATGTTCATCGTAATTGAGTTGAGCGATCATGTTAACTTAATGATCACTCCCAGACATAGACACCATCATTTTGGGAAGGGAGGACATTATATCCTCGACACGTAGGCCCTTTTGAGATACAAGAATGGGTCCCAGAGGTGGAACATAGAATTACATTTCCTCCATCGTTCGGTTCTTTGAATAATGTATTTCATATTACTTAGTTGAAAATATATTATTCTGATCCTGAAAATGTAATCATATGGGATCCCATTGGCCTAGATCCAGTTGAATCTTTGGTGCACATGATGCTTCCAAATTTGGATAAGGTAGAAACATTATTCCATTGTAAAATCATTAGGCTAGTGTAACTTTTAAGGAAATATGGCCATATTTAAGATTATACATGGGAATGAGAGAATTAAATGATCAATCAACAACCCAAACTCTTTCTAGACACAAATTGGTTTCTACTTTTTGTGTATAGAATAACTATTAGTAATGAGAATGTAGGACCGCCGACATAAATTAAATAACCCTTCATTTATGTATATTAAATATATAAAGTGTTTGGGTTATCATTGAGGGGGTTTGGATGCCTTTGGAAATGCTTTTGGGTCTTTTCTATAGGTGCATGACTTGAGCACAGTTTGTGGAAATTGGGAAACACTTATATGAAAAAATGAACAAGGATACATGTGCTACAAGGTTGGTGCACAGTCAGGCATGCAACCACCTAGAAGAAATCTTGAAAAGTGGGATACTTCCATTTATTATCGTTAGTGCATGGTTTTTATAACGGTGTTGGCCAACCGTCAGAGGTCTCCCACTTGACTCAGTTCGTGGTTCATAATTGGAAAATGGTTAGACAATCTTGGATACTAAACATGCTCGGTTTAAACATAATATCCAAAAAAGGGGATCGGGGTTGGGATTACACGTTAACCCATTCCCCCCCAACATACCTAATGTGGCATTTTTCTCTCTCAATGGTTGTAGAACCTATCCTAATTCAATTATATGGGACCAATAAGAATTCCATAGGGTGTTGTAGCCCTGTCATCAAGATATGTAATTGGTCATGGTAATTTTTTGTGGTATTCCATAGATCTGCATCTCCACCTCTCTAGGTTCCTTAGATCTACATCCTCTATTGATAGATATAAGTAATTTGATTCCATACATGACTAGATTTTTCTAATTTATTTTTATGGGAAGATATCTGAGACCTTTTATTGTGTTTGATCCCGGTTTGATGGATTTTTTATTGTTGTTCTTCTTCTGGACCAAAAAACCTAAGGTAGGTGGCTTCACACTCAACTCCACATTTTAAAACACGATGTATTAGATTCAAAATGAAATTTTGATTTACTTTTTGTGAAATTGAGGTTAATTTCTTATTGGAAAATCTCCTTAGTGAAAATGTATAGAATTTTGGAAATTGGGAATTTTTGTGGAATGTGAAGATTGTGGAATGATTTTAAAATGATGATATTAAATTGATTATTTTGTTTTGTTTCATAAAATGTTATTTTCAATATAATTTTGTGTAATTGATTTTTTGTATGAAATTTTTCCAATAAAATTGTTGTTTTATTGAAGTGTTTGAAATGTTTTTTTGTCATTGGTAATTGGAAAAATTAATTGAGTTTGTTCAAGTGAATTCTGGTTGGATAAGGGAAAGATGTCTCCCCCTAAATTAGTAAGAAGAGTAAGGGTTAGAACTCTCCCCTGTAAAAATTATTTTTGTGTGTTCATTTTTATTTGGGATAGATAAGGGTAATGAGTCTAACCCAATTATTAGTGGGATGGATAAGTGTCAGGGATCTCCCATTTCAAAAAAGTTAATTACAATAAAAATTAGTGAAATGACGACTCACCACTCATGATTATATGGAGTTCCATGTATCATGTATGGTTGTGTGTGTGAATATGTGGAATGGAATGGATTATTCAAAAATATATCATATGAAATAGTTTTAAAACATTTTTTGGTTCCATTCCTTAGAACAAGGTGTTCTTTTGAGAAGACTATTTTATCTTTTCACTTCTTTGTATTCTAGTATAAACTGTTATATAAGTTGTTTAATATAAATTTCCTAACCTGTACTCACCATGTGGTGTGAGTAGGTACGTGAATTGGGGAAAACCTATTGACTTTCATTAATAACCCCTACATCAGCACTTTGGTACATTTGCAGATTTTGTTTTTCAGGACATGGAAAAAAATAAAGTATCACACATCTCTAGTGGTGCTTAGTTATAAAAGGGTTGTTTTTGGTGTTGGATCATGGTTCATTTTAGATCTTTGTAGTTATTTGTTTTTCAATGAGTTTTGTTTGATTTTATCTTCCATTGTGGACTTCTATCCTTTATTGTCATTCGATGTTGTACTATTTGTAGTTTTTTTATGTAAATATTATAGATTATTGTTTTCTCATTGATATCATGCATCATGTAGTTTTTTTGGTTATCCAATGTTTGGTTCATTTTTTTATTCCTTAAACAGAACATTGTCCCCCACATGTTGATGATGCCCATGGCATTTATTTCCTGCCTTCAGCATCTTGGTGATGGAACGTAAACACAAGTAGCTCACCTACACCAACTTAAGCCAATTATGAGGGTATGAATGTTACATATATATATATATATATATATATATATTTTCAACACACCAATAATTTAGTATTTATATTCCTTTAATTAAATACTATGTTGAATATATTCTTTCACACAAAACAAAAATGCAAAAAAAATCAATTTCGAATTTTATTTAGATAAAAATGAGTATAGTAATGTACATGTTCAATTGGTGGGTATGAAAACCAGTAATCACAATATGAAATATATTTATATATAATAATAATGTTCACATTTAATATCAACGAATTAATAATGTTGAATTGATGTAGATGAATAACTAATAATATCATTTTGTGCTAAAAATGAATTATGATTCGAAAATTTTATTTAATAAAGAATATTTTAATTAAATAAATGTGTTCTGGATAAATTATATTTAGAATATGAAAACTATTTTAATCTGTTAAAATTTCACTGCATTTTTTCATACCCAAAAAAAATTATAGTGAATACAATTCAAAATTCCTATCATAGGGTTTCCCCTTTATAAACATATAATTATTTGGTTATGGGATTGTATGATATTATTTTACACTCCTTTATCATGTAATAAATTGTGGTTTTGAATGAATCCATGTTTTATGATCAATGTGGCACACTTTGTCATGAGAAAAAAATTAATATGAAGAGTTGGCTTGACAATGCTCCAATGAATAGGGTAATGTTTAATATCATGTTACATCATGTTTTCACAAGGTTATTATCTAATTCCCCGATGGTACATTTTCCTCCATGAGGTCTATTTTGGTTTATCTTTGACCAATATTTATGATTATGTTATTTAATATATTTCCTCATTTCCTATGTTTTGATTATAAAAATATATCATGATTTTTTGTTTGTGTTTATCATTCCTACACATTTTACACACATTTCATATTCCTATTTTCTGAAATGTATTATTCACTTATTGGTGGGTCATTCTATTCCCTTAATGGAATTTATATTTCCCAATTTCTTATGTTTGAACCCCAAATATCTGGTGCAGTTATACGTTCGATGGGATGTTATGATCAACTTATGGATATTTGTAATGATGATGATGTATTTCGTGTTATACTTTTTTATTTAACATACATAATTCCCAAATACACAATAAATATCAATATTCTTGGATTTATTAAGTTTAATTTAATGTAACAAATATGGAATTAATGTGAAATAATGATCATATTATTCATAGTTTTTATCAAAGGAATGATTAGTTAATTTTGGGAGTAATAATAGAGAAATCTAGTGAAAAACCTTAGCGTTATGACTAATTATATAAAAACATCAATAAATTTTTGTGAGTATTGAGTAAGTATATTATCAATAAAATAAATCCCAATTTTGATATTACAAATTGGTGTAGTTCAATTTCTAATGTACTTAGGATTAATAACTCTGAAATGGTGTTTCAAGCCTGACTCATGGTAACCTGATATAGGACAATAGGTCTTACAGGTGAACTAGTTTGACACACCCAGAGGACATTCATTGGGAAATTTATAAACACATTATGAACCATTATTGATAGAAAAAATTCCCATAAAAATAATATAAGAAACAGATCGTGGATAACGTATATTAAATCCTAGAAATTAATATGTTTTGAAAATAAAGTAAATTAATATGTTGTCACATTAAAGTAATTGGATTCCCCATTATCTGTTAAATAGAATAAAATACACATCCCTAATTTTCTTTTCTTTTTCTAGAAAATTGTTGGAAATATCTCAAACTGGGTAAACAATCAATGTGATGGGCAATGTGATGAATTCCCTAATGAGATACAACACACGATGGGAGCGGGAATCAACAACATTTTCATGAAACTCTCTCAGATGACTTAGGTATTGAATATAAACAAGGATCAATAGTAGCACCCAAACCCTCCTTAGATTGAACAATATAAAATCAAGAGATTCATGGGACAATGGCCTCTTATATTCAACAGTCCATCTGAAGCGTTAATCATTGAACAATGGATCAAATTCATTGAGATAATCTTCTATATACGTTAATTTTATAAACGAGAAAAGGTTCTACTAGATGTTTACTCTATGGTGGGTGATGTAGATAACTAGTGGACATTGATCAACAATATGTATCTCGATGAGAAGATCAAATGGATGGATTGGAAGGAATTCCATAATATAATATTCATTAAGTATTTTTCTCATACCCTCCGAATTAAACTGAAAGGGTCTTCATTTCCCTCAAGAAAAAAATGGTGAATTGATAAAAAAGTAATAAGAAACCATCACAAGAACTATATGATACACCTCTATGATTTTCATTATACCTGAAATCATGGATGACCATTTCCTAGGTGGGATTAAATTTACCGGATGAAAAGAGATAATGATCATTAACATTGTTAGGTATGTGGAAATTTTCTTATGCTCCCTCAAAGTTGAAATGAATATATGAGAATCTCAAGGCTATCATGTGGATAAGAAGAGGATAATGGATCATAATTCATAAATTCTGATATATATTCCTAATGATGCCTAGAATTTTCAGCATCCCACTTTTCAAAGAAATTAGTCGAAGCATCATGCCTATTGAAGAAGGTAAAAAACAAATTCTTTAAGTGTGTGAAGAAATGAAACCATGATCAAAATATCCAAGGGATAACACCGCTATTGAGATGAAGGAATTTATTTCTCAATTAATCCCTCATTATATCATGCATTTATTCAACTACAGGGAACTATGGAACTTTTCAAACCAGTTATATGACCCAAGGGTTTTTAGATAAAACCAAATACATCCATGGATTCAAGGGTGAGATTTCTCAATCACAACCGTTTATTTGGATCCCACAAATTTATTGGTGTTAAGGTCTCTATTAATTCCTTCATTAATAGTGAATGCACTTTTTTATTGTTGTACAACACATTCCATTATAGAATTAAAGTTTAGTGGAGCTATCTAGACACCACAACAATGAATGGATGTAGAACTATATTTGAAAAATGAGATTCAAATATTATTGATTCCCATATATGTAACTCCTCCCCGGTCAATGATTGATGAATTAACATCCAGGATAACATTTTCGCACTCCCTTTTTTGGTATTTTATGCAATTCCAATTGCGTAATTTCAATATATATATAGTGCACTCATAAATTTACATGTGAAGGAAATCACATACCAAATTGTGAATCGACCCCCAATTTTGTGATAGAGAAAGGAGGAGGATGACTCTTCTTTAGAACCATCTTCTCAAGAATCGGTATTATTTCTCTATGAGCAAGAATATCTATCAAAAATTATCTAGTCTATGTAGATAATAATACTTTAATAAATTCCAATGGTTGTGGAAAATGATGAAGTGTTTACAAATGAATTTTTTGGTCCTCCTACTTAATAAGAGGTTGTAATTTCTATCAAGAATATACCTAGGGTGTTCCCACAGTCAATTAATCCTTATAGAATGGTTGTGTGGCACCAGAAGCTCTGAAGAATAAACTATATGAGAATCTAAATAAATGATTTATATGCCAGTTTGATTCACCCAGGATTCTACCATTATTCTTTATCATGGTTATGGATGAATCAGTGTCCCTTTTCATTGATTATCATGAGCTAAACATGATCATAATAAAGAACAAGTATCATATTACTCAAGTTGATGACTTGTTTGATCAACTACATGGTGCACAATACAGATCTAAGGTGTAAATTCAGTTAGGAAAATGTCAAGTAAGTGTGAATAAGGAATAAATCCCCAAGACTGATTTTCATACATGTTATGGGAAATATGAGTTCATAGTGGTGCCAGACAGAATCACTAATGCCCCACAAATCATCATGGACATAATGAATATAGTCTTTAGGGATTTCCATAGTAAATTTTTGGTAGACATTATAGAATACATTCTCATATAATCCAAAATCAATGAGGAGAATGTGGAGTATCTGAGAACTATTCAAACTACATTGAAAAATTGTATACATTAGGTAAAGTAAATGAAATGTGGATTCTGTTTGAAGGAAATCTCAACCTTGTGATAAATCATCGCATGTAATGGGATATCTATAGACCCTCTATAGACAGATGCAATTAATGGATTTTCAAGGACAAAATCTATGACATATACCAATAGTTTCCTTGGAATAGTTGGTTATTATCATTAATGTGTTATAATTTTTTCATGATTTTTTGAAACTCTAACCATGATAACTTGGAAGGGAGTAATGGTTTCATGGAATATTTAATGTTAAAAAAGAATTAATGAGTTGATGAGGAGGATTATCATTTCAACTGTACTCACACTACCCAAAATTGGAGATCCTTTTGTTGTATTCATTGATGATTTAATATAGTTATTAATCAAGTTGATAATATATAATGATAATGTGGTATTGTAATCCTCTATTTAGTAGAAAATTCATTTGATAAACTATACCACCCATGATCTAGAGTTGGAATTTCGGATCATTGCATTGAAAATATAGAGGCATTATATCAATGGGGAGAAGTGTTAGATATATATTGGTCACAAAATATCCAAGTATATATTTACATAGAAATATCATAATATGCTACAGTGAATATGGTTAGATCTCATTAAGGATTACAACATCTCAATCCACAACCATCATGATAACGAAAATAAGTTGGCAGACAATCTATGTAGAAAAGATCTTGCATCATTATAAATTATGTGAACTGAGAAGGATCTAATCTTCTATGACCAATAAAGGATGGACATTTAAATCATTAAGGAAGGAACCTAATCAAGCATGTCACAATTTATTGTACTACTATTCCTAATGGATAAAATAAATATTTCGCATGGAAATTTTGTGGAAAATTAGAATAAGGTGGGAGCTATAAAAAAGTAAAATAATCATAGTGCCATGTTAATGGACAAGGTGTTGTGATATTTGGAATATGTTTATGTGTACAATCAAATACCACTATAAAGATTGATTTATTGCATGAAAAACATTACTGAAAATTCGTTATCCATCCTAGAAGCATGATGATTTATCGAGACCTCCAAAAGCACAATTAGGTGGGAAAAATGAAGAATGAGATCACAGAGTATACATCATGGTGTCACATATTCCATCTAGATAAGGCATAAAGTAAAAAAATACAAGGGTAAGATGCAAAACATTCCCATACCTACATTAAACTGGGAAAACACCACCATAGACTGTGTTATGGGCCTACCAAAGACATCTAAAGGGAAAAATGATATTTGTATTATGTTGGATAATCTTAATAAGACTAAACACATCATTATAATTCGAGAGGACTTCCCAATCTATCATTTAATAGAGATATAAATCAAAGAAGTGGTATGGCTTCCTAAGTATCACTATCTATTTTATATGATCTAGATATGAGAATAACATCCATGTTTTGGAAAATTCCTCAAAATGCTCAAATAGTTGAGATGAACATCAGTATGCCCAATCATACTGAAACTGATGGAAAATTTGAGTGTACTATTCAAACACTGGATTCCATGTATCTAGAATGTTATATATACTTTAATGTAGGATGGGATCTACCTCTTGTAGAGTTCTCAAGAAATAGAAATTTCCACTTAGGAATCTATGTGGACTGGTATGAAGCCATATATGGGAAGCGGTATAGATCACTGTCATGTTGAGATGAATTTGGGGAACCAAAACTTATATCTCCAAAAATGGTCAAGGAAATAGTGGATATGGTTTGGACCATTCAACAACACATCATGGATACTCATAGTTGACTGAAGATATATACTGACAATAATTAACAATACCAAGAGTTTTATGCTATAGATATAGTATTCCTTTTTATATATCCTTGGAAGAAATTGATGATATTTGGGAATATGGGGAATCTTATTCCAAGATACATCTCCCCTTTGAAATCGTTGATCGCATCGCAGTGGTTATATATTGACTAGAACTCCCACCAAACCTATCTCAAGTAAATGATGAAATACATGTATCACTATTAAAGAATTAAATACCTGAGACCCCACATGTAATCAGTCTATAGTTGATACTGTTAGAGAATGATCTCTCATATGAGGAGTAGTTGGTGAAAATCATATATCATAGAGAATAATTTCCATTAATTAAGACAATTTACCTTGTGATAGTGCAATGTAGAAACCAAAATTCTAAATAAGAAAAATGGGTACCAGAGGAGTTGATGAAATAGAGTTACCCTCATCTGTTTAACACGGGAAATGAAAATTTTAATGGTTAAATTTCATAAGGGGGAAGATTGTAACTAAATGAATGATTACAAATAAAATATCCCATATGAGTATATTGAAGGTCTTATAATTTGATATGATTATAAAAAACACATGCAGTTTTTTAGTTTTAATTTATCCAACTAGAAAAAAATGACTATTATGTAACATTACCATTGACAATATATGCATTGTACATTAATCATATTATTTGTATAAATATATTATTTTTTCAAATTTAATAATAATAGACAAAGGAATTGATGGCCTCATCGAGTAGGATCATACCCTATGAAGCACATTTACAAGAGAATCAAAGGGAGATAACATTACTGGTCTTCCCCTAGATCAAGACTATGATGATATCCCACAAATCATGAATGATTGGAATATTTTATGGGATAATATTATGCTCATTGTGATCAAGACACAATCTATATACTTGATAGACTCACCATCATACACCTTACAGTTAAGGATTTTTCTATTATAATAAATGGATTTTTTCCAAGACAATAATTACATGATTATGTATATAGAATAGTTAATTTTTTTCATAATATTCCTATTTTCTAAATTATATTGACGAAATAGATGTTGTATCATTAATTAATATTCAATTTTAGATTAAGAGGTTTATTTCCATAAATTATTAGATTATTTAATTATATAATATTTTAATAAATTATTATTATTAAATAAATATTATTAAATATAAATGATTATATAACTTTTATAAAGTCAAATTTAATTTTTGAGGATTCAGAAACCAATATTGTAAAAAAACCAATCATTTAAATATAAATGTTGATAATTATTTTAAAATTTAAAAAAAAATATTTAAAAAAATATTTTTAAAAAATGAATCTTATTTTCAGAATTATAATATTCAAATTATTCATTGTTTAATTTTTCAATATTTCCTAATTCTGAATCATTTTTGTATAAAAATTAAATACCGTATTAATATTCGGCGTGTTTTATGACATCATAATGACTCAATTGTGATGTAAAGAATCCTATAAAAGTTATATGTGGCAAATATATATTTCCAATTTAAAATAATGACATTTTATGTTTATTTTATTTATTTTACAATGCCATTATGAATCCGCGAAACTATATTATATATTTTAGGATTTTAAAATCATTCCATTAGGATTGTGACTCACCTCCACATAAGAAACATCATTGATTAATTATGTTTGGATCATGGAAATATAATATAATGTGAACCACTTCCATTTGTATGAATCCATTGGAAAAAACTATGGGATGTTTTATGGTTTTGGATATATTATTATATGGAGACCAATGCCAAAATAATAAATAAATCCACCTCACTACATATATAAACCCAAAAAATATCAAGTTTTTATTCACATAAACTATTTGGAGAACGTCTATAATCCTCCCTCATTACCCAAGAGTCCTCTTTAGGAATCCCCAACATAGAAAGAATCCCTTCCCTATCCTTTTATTTCACACACTTGTGTAAGGATCTTATATCTTCTCATTTTCATTCATGCACTTCGAATATGTTATGCTTCTTAGTATCATTTTTTTCCTTGGTTATGTTTTCCTATAAACCTCTTATTATACCTTTTATTTAAATGTTTTGATAGACCTAATTAAAACTCATTTATCTATTCCATTAACCTGTATGTACACATATTTCTATACCGAAATATCATTTGTGATTATCCTTATTCCTCTTTTATCATTAACTTATTTAATGTTTTTTGTTTGAATTTCCATTTTCATATGTTGGGATATATTCGTACCTATCCCACCATACATTCAATTTTATTTTTAAATGAAGATATTCCCTTTCACTATAATTTACCCCACTTATGAATCATTATGTACACATGTTACCTTGCCAATATTTGTCAAGGGACCTTCTTTTTCACATTAAATATTAAAGAAACTTCCTAGAAATTAGATATATTAATTTCAATTTGTTATATTTTAAAACAACTATAATCATTCGGTTACTATGAAATTGAAATTATTTGAATAAAAATCATTTCTCATCCCCAATTTTGACACCTTCCTATGCTTTTACTATGTCGAAATTCTATAAGTCATATTCCACTCTCCACTTTTAATAACACCCATTTTATATCTTGACTCTTAATTTCAGTTTTTATCAGATGGGATATTTTATTAAATATTCCTCTTACATAAAATTTTATGCATATGTGATGGGATATTATTTTCACCCTCATCAAACTATTTTTATGAATTTCTAGTTGACGTCATTATTTTTCCCAAATTACGTCCCAATTTACCTTTCCAAAAAATTTTGTTGTGAATATGATACCCATTTCCTGTCAATAGTGTTAACCATTATATATATATACTTATTTTATTATGGGAATTCATGTTTTTATTCTACACTCCTTTATCCAGGAATAAATTATGATGAAGAATAAATCCAAGTTGTTTGAAATATGTGAAACACATAAGCATGAGAATGAAATGAATATTAAGGGTGCACCCTGATAATGCTCCAATGCATTGGGTAATGATTAGCATCATGATGCATCATGCTAGTGAAATGATATTTCCTGACTTAATTATGGGACATGGTCCACCATTAGGTATTTGTAGGTTTATGCTTGACCTATAATTAGGATTAAGTGATTTAAGATGTTTTTATGTTCCCATGTTATGATTATCATGCTATATAATGAATCTTTGTTCATGTTTAACATTCCTACACCATTCATGCCCCGTCAGTATGCCTTTTTCCTAACATGATTTATTATCTCCATGTTATGTCATTTTTATTCCCTTATTTGGCTTCATATCTCACCCCTTTATTATGTTTTTCCCCATGATATCCCATGTCATTTTATGTTCGATGGGATGTTATGAACATGTTAAATAATATATTAATAAAGATGATTTATTTCCATTTATAAGCTGTTCTGTAATGTAGCTAATTCCAAAATACACTAGACATGTCGATATTCTGTGATGCAGTAAGTGTAATTTTATGTAACAAAAAAAAATTAATTTGAAATAAAGATAATGGTTATTATAAATTATGAGAAATTGAAATAATGAATTGAAATAATTACCAGTACATTAGTCATCTGAAATTGGATTCTGAATAGAGAATATTAATTGATAAATTTATTATGTTAGGAACTAGTAATTGAATTAGTTTCACGACCCGTTCTCGGGACCCGTGTCGTGACTACCCCAAGACCGCCTCCCATAGGCCAGGGGCAGGCGACTAGCACCAAGGCGTAAAACCCGACAAAAAAGGGGGAAGGCATTGCCTTTATAAAGTAAAAAAACACCACAGAGTAAGCAAGAAGAAATAAACACTATGTAAAACTGGGTACAATAGTATGTGCAGGAAGTAAATGGGCCAGAATACAAACCCAAACTGAATGTAATGTACAACTGGAAAGAAACTACATCAACTGAAAGTAAAGAAGCAACGTCGAGCCGTCCACTAGAAGTCCCACCTGAAGGGTGGGTACAGATAGCCTCCTCAGCTCCTCGGGTTCAGCCGTCCTCTCCGTGTGCATCCCGCCCAGTGGTCCATCTCAAGGTACCGACTTGCTCCACAAGCCCCATCCACGATAAGCGTTGTCCTTCGTCTGCATCCAACACAACGTAGTGCGGGCATAGCCTGTGCAGGGGTGAGTATACACTACTCAGTAGGGACCCCGAGACTCCCGAAGGTCTCCCAGAATCCACAAAGTGTAATCCACAAAAGAAAGATGCAATCACGATGTATCATCCAACACTACATAGGTAAATGCCCATACATATACCTAAGTCATCAATTCCAGTTCGACTCCAACATCTGATCCCAAGTTCGATCATGTCCACATATGATAGTACAACCCCAACCACACAGGAAAGCACAACCCAATCCACATACGAAGCAAGTCAATCATATCGAAGATAAAGATTGAAAGTCAAGACTCATCTCAAACAGGTATACTTCTTCGAAAGATGATAGATATGATCAGATGTAGCCCCTGATTTAACTAAGATGAGACCCACCTAGGATACTAGACCAGTTAAGCTGTCAGTCCCACATATGATACAGACCAGCTACTCTAAAAGACCCAGGTAGGATACAAGAACAGAGTAAAACATTGCCAGACCCACGTAGGATACTGGAACAGTTGTCATCGTCATCGAACCAACGGAGGATTTCAGTACAGTTGTCATCGCTGCCGAAACCACAGAGGATTTCAGTGCAGTCGTCATCACTGCCGAACCCACGGAGGATTTTAGTACAGTTGTCATCGCTGATGAACCCGCGGTGGGTTTCAGTGCAGTCATCATCGGTGCCGAACCAACAGAGGATTTCAGTACAATCGTCATCGTTGCCGAACCCACATAGGATTTCAGTGCAGTCGTCATCGTCGTTGCAGTCATAGCCATCTCTAGGGATCACACACACATCATGCTCGATTCCATGAGGGTCCGCTCCACGAGCCATGTGGGGTCAATACATCAACTGACACATAGTTCGGAGTTTATGTTTCCCAAAGTTCCGTCTCGACAAAAGGAACTCAACGCGACAGACGGCGCGTCAATCGGACGCCCGGATTGAGAGTTATTGGCTTTTTCGTTCCAGGGGCCCGGTTGGTTTTTAATTCAAAAACAAACCTACTGCACTCCAACCACGTCTAAACCTCTATAGGATTAAGCCAAAATGTCCATCTCACTGTGATTAATCCAACAATGTCGATGGCATGCCAATCAGACATCCTGAACTCAAGTTATTAGCGTTTCCGCTCCGAGGGCCTGATTTGTTTCGTGCTCGAACCAACCCGGACGAACCCAAAGTTCTTCATAACCCTTACTATGATATTCCGAAACCACCGTCTCGATCCAAGGATCACATCGCAACTGACGGTGCATCAATCGGAGGTCTGTAGCCCAAGATATGAGCCTTTGAACGGAACTGTCCCAAATTAGGGGGTTTTGGGCCCGGACAGACCCGGCCCAAGGCCCCCTGGGTCAGCCCGAACTAGGTCGACCTGCCCGGGTCCGGTTAGGGCCCCCTAGGGCACGGCCCGGCCCGGCCTGGGCAGCTCGGCCCGGTGCGGCCGGTCCGGCTGGGGCAGCCGGTTGGCCTGGCGTGGGCGCGGCCCGCATAGCCAGCTCGGCATTGGCCGAGCTGTTGCTGAAGGGGGGGGGGGAACTGCCCACCTGATTGAGAAACTATGACCCCCACGTGGGGGTCACTCCATTTCTAGTTAGGGGTTATGACCATCAGGATTATCAGAAACCGGCCGGCCGGTTTGGCCGGCCGGTGTGTCACCGCAGGACCCCCCTGTGGGTCCTGCCCTCCTTGCACCGGTGACCGGCGGTTCCAGCCTCCGCACCCCGCACCACCATGGCCTTAGACCACACCCTTGTTCGACCGGTGCAGTGCGACGGCACCACGCCCCTCCGTCGTGGCCCCGATCCTATCGTGGCCTCTTTGTGGTTCCCAAACGCAGTGCGATGGTGTTGCGCCCCTTCGCTGTGGCCCGTCTCCGGCCGCGGCATCGTTCGGCCTCAACGGTGCTGTGCGATGACCCCACACCGTAAAATCTCCTGAACATAGAGGCATCCCAAGCTCTCCCCTGAGCCCGGCTCTCTTATGGGTAAGAAGTGGGGCGACTTGGTGATTTGGTCGACAATAAAACAAATGGAGTCGTGACCTCTAGATGTATGTGGAAGTCCAGTCATGAAGTCCATAGATATCTCGTCCCACTTCCACTCTAGGACCTCCAAGGGCTGCACCAAGTAAGCTAGTACATGGTGCTACACCTTCACCTGCTAGCAATTGAGGCATTGATAAACGAACTCAGCTACAACCTTCATCATACCCAGCCACCAGTGCTGTAGTCTAAGATCATGGTATATCTTCGCCACTCCTGGATGTACCGCTAAAGGGGAAGTGTGAAACTCCCTCAGCACCACCTCTTGTAAAGCAGCTGGTACCATGGTACGACCTCTGAAAAAGACGTCGTGATATTCTCCTATAGAGAATCCATCTGGTGCCTGTCCTGAGGATATCTGCACACGCCGCGTCTCATAGTCAATGTCCCCACCATGTGCCTCTCTGACCCGTTGTAGTAGTAGAGGAGTGACTGAAAAAAGGCTGCTTCATCTCTATCCATGAACGATATCTGCAAAGAGGCTAGCTGCTCCATCGCCTCCCCATGTTGCAGAATTATTGTCCTCCTACTATGAGCATTGGCTATTACTTTTCCCTTTATAGGAGTATAGACTATCACAAAGTCTTAGTCCTGGAGGAACTCGATCCATCATCGTTGTCTGAGGTTCAGGTCCTTCTGCGAGAAGATTTACCTGAGACTCTGGTGGAAAGAGTAGACTGTAAAGTGCTCTCCCATCAGATAGTGTCTCCACATATTCAGAGCAAAGACCACTGCTGGTAACTCCAGATCATGCATAGCATAGTTCTGCTCATGCTGCCACAACTAACGTGATCTATAGGCGATAACTGCCCGCTCCTGCATCAGGACACATCCGAGTCCAGTCCCTGATGCATCGCAGTAGACTACGTACCCTACTCCCTCCTCCGGTAGACTCAAGATAGGTGCGCTGGTAAACCTCTGTATCAGCTCCTGGAAGCTCTGTTAACATCTGTCTGACCACACGAAGGGTTTCCACTTCTTTGTCAAAGCTGAGAGTGGTTCCGCAACTCCAGAGAAGTCTGGCACCAATCTCCGGCAGTACCCAGCAAGACCCAAGAAACTCTGCACCTCTGTCATGCTCCTGAGTGGATCCCAAGCTAACAATGCCTTGATCTTCGCAGGGTCCACTACAACTCTCGCCTCAGAGATGACGTGTCCCAAGAAGTGAACCTCACGAAACCAGAACTGACACATAGATAGCTTACCATAAATCTTGTGCTCTCGGAGTGTGTCTAGTACAACCCGCAAGTGGTAGGCGTGCTCCTCCTCAGTGGTCGAGTATATCAAAATGTCGTCGATGAAGACCATGACAAATCGATCCAGGTATGGCTATAAGATCGTCTTCATGAGACTCATGAACACCACTAGAGCATCGGTTATGCCGAAAGGAAAAACCGAGAACTCATAGTGGCCATACCGACATCTGAAGGTCGTCTTCTACACATCCTCATTCCAAACTCTGAGCTGATGATAACCTAACATGAGGTATATCTTTGAGAACCACCATGATCCCTTGAGCTGATCGAAGAGGTCGTCAATCCTCGGTAGCGTATACTTGTTCTGCACGGTCACTTGGTTCAGGCGACGATAGTCGACACACAGTCGCATTCTCCCGTCTGCCTTCATGGAAAAAAAATTGGGGAAGCCTAGGGTGAAACACTGGGTCAGATGAATCCCTTGCTCTGCAAGTCCTCTAGCTGTACCTGTACATCTCGAAGCTCTGCGGGACCAATCCGATATGCTGGTGTGGATATCAAGGTTGCCCCGATGTAAATGTAGATATAAAATTCTACCTTTCTGCAAGGAGGTAGTCCTGGATCGTCTTCAGGGAAAATGTCCGCATACTGATCCACCACTACAGGAAAACTCAGACTCCGCACGAAAAATGCTCCAAGGATGAGGCTAGCCAACTGATTAGTGATGGGTTGTCCTCTCCTCTGCGTGACTCCATCCTATGCTGCAAAGGCTCCCTTCTCTTCGGTGAAGGTGAACCTGCTCCCATCGGTGCGAACACACTGCACCTTGCACCTAATACAGTCGATCTGGGCCTAGACTGTAGATGACCAATCCATTCCCAAGATTACATCGTAAGGCCTCGACGCCGCTACAAGAAGATCCCAGCCGACACTATTGCCTCCTAGAGTAAGCTCACACTGCCGGCACCAGTGCGTAATAGCTGAGTCAGCTCCCATAGGAGTCTCTAGCTGTAAGGATCGAGCCAACGGCTCCGTTTGAATCTCTGAGCTCTGAACAAGGGCAGCGGAAATAAAATAATGACTCTCTCCTGTGTCTATAAGAACTACAACAATGGTGGAGTAGAAATAGATAGTACTTAGAATCATTTATGGCGCGCCGTGGTCGTAGGCCTCTGCTTCCTGAAGCTGAGCTTGTCTCTACCCACAAGCTCCATGTGGTCGGGGTGGACCTCTTGGTGGTGGTGGTGGTAAATCCTCAAAGCATCTCCCACCACCTACTGCGCGGCCAGCTCCAATGCCTCATCCGCCTGCTCCCTGCAGACTGCCATAGTTGACTCTCTGCCTATGCCTGGGTGGCCCCTCTACCGTCTGTTACTCCTCTACATGGCGGGTCGGGCAGTCATGAGCCATGTGGCCCTGATCGCCGCATGGGTAGCACTTTCTTCTCCTCTGAAGTCTGGATCTGTGCCGTGTGCCCCCCACCTCTGAGCCAGTGTCCTGAGGTCGTCCGCCTGATGGTCTGGTCCTCCTGGACCCCTGTGACATCCGTCAAATTCCATCCATAGATGACTCTTCTACGTGCAGCCGTGTGGTAGGTCTCGTTGTTAGTGTATGCTCAGCAAGAAATCTCTCTATGAGAAGGGATCGCTCTAGTAGTCCTACCTGTGTCGGAATGCTGAGGGAGATCATCGATGGCCTGATCTCATTCCTCAATCCCTACTCAAAGGTCCGGTCCCGGAAGAATGGGTCTCATACCATGTCCGTCGAATAGCGCGAGAGATTGGTAAATCTCTCCGAGTACTGAGCGACCATCATGCTGCCCTGCCGCAGCTGTAGTAGCTCCTAGATGTGCACCACACAGAGGGTGGCTGGGATGAAGTCCAAGTGGAAGAGTCTCTCCAAGTCCGTCCAGAGGAGTGATGCCTCGTCATGAACCTCGAGTATCAAGCTCCACCATCTTCCTTCTTCCGCGTGCAGGAGGCTCGCTGCAAGGATTACCATGAGGTCATCTGGTGTCCCCAATAACTTGAAAACTCGATCTACAGCCTCCAGCCAATCCTCGGCTGCATGAGGGTCCATCTCCTCATGGAACCTTGGTGGTCTCTGATGCTGAAACTCTTTCAGTTCACTAAGTTAACGTTCACTCTCAATGGCTGGGTCTGGTGGCATCGGTGGCTCGATGGGTAGAGGTACCGCCAGTGCCTCCAGTGAAAAAATGCCTGGTACCGAGGCCTCGTCGCTCGGTGGGCTGTCGTCTTGTACAAAGCTACGAACCCTAGCTGGCTGCCATCGTGGGGCCATCCTAAAAAGAAACAGGTGTGCCATGGTCAAAACAGTATACCTGGTGAGTTGACACATAGTTATCACAAAGAAAAATTTTGAAACACACATGGAATCAGTGTTTTTGTACACTGAGTCGGAAATCAGAAGTCAGGGTCCTGGTGTACGGATACGTCGGCTGCAACACCATCAATGGACTCCCTCGAGTGATAACCACACTCATTACCCATAACACTATTGATTCACATAGAATGAAGATCAGATTCTTGAGTTTTGCGGTAGAAATGAACTCCTCGGATACCAATTTGTCACGACCTGTTCTCGGGACCCATGTGGTGACTACCCCAAACCCGCCTCCCATAGGCCAGGGGCTGGCGACTAGCACCAAGGCGTAAAACCCAACAAAAAAGGGGGTAGGAATTGCCTTTATAAAGTAAACAAACACCACATAGTATGAAACCATAAGTAAACACTAAGTAAAAATGGGTACAATAGTAAGTGCAGGAAGTTAATGGTCCAGAATACAAACCCAAACTAAAAGTAAAGTACAACTAGAAAGAAAGTACACCAACTAAAAGTAAAGCAGCAATATCGATCCATCCACTAGAAGTCCCGCCTGAAGGCTGGGTACAGATAACCTCATCAGCTCCTCGGTTCTAGCCGTCTGCTCCTTCTACGTCTCGCCCAGTGGTCCACCTCCAGGTACCGACTTGCTCCAACATCCAAGCCAAAGTTCGATCACATCCATATAGGATTGTACAACCCAAACCACACAGGAAAGCACAACCCAATCCACATAAAAAGAAAGTCAATAATATCGAAGATAATGATTGAAAGTCAAGACTCATCTCACACAGGTATACTTCTTCAAAAGGTGATAGAGATCATCAGATGTAGCCGCTGATTCATCTAAGCTGGGACCCACGTAGGATACTAGACCAGCTAAGCTGTCGGACCCACATAGGATACAGACCAGCTACACTGCCAGACCCATGTAGGATACAAGAACATATTCAAACACTACCATACCGACTTAGGATACAAGAACAGAAGTCATCGACGTCAAACCCACGGAGGATTTCAGTACGTTCTTCATCACTACTGAACCCACGGATGATTTCAGTGCAGTCGTCATCACTGCCGAACCCACACAGGATTTTAGCATAGTCGTCATCACTGCCGAACCCACGGAGGATTTCAGTGCATTCTTCATCGCTGCCAAACCCACGGAGGATTTCAGGGCAGTCGTCATCACTGCCGAACCCACGTAGGATTTCAGTGCAGTCGTCATCGTCGTCGCAGTCGCAGCCAGCTCTAGGGTTCCCGCACACAGCATGCTCGATTCCAGGAGGGTCCGATCCATGAGCCAAGAGGGGTCAATACATCAACAGACATGTAATCTGGATTTGATGTATCCCAAATTTCCGTCTCGACAAAAGAAACTCAACGCGACAGACGGCGCGTCAATCGGACACCCGGTCTGAGAGTTATTGGCTTTTTCATTCAAAGGGCCCTATTGGTTTTTAAGTCAAAACCAATCCGACCGCACTCCATCTACGTCTTATCCTCGAGCGGATTAATCCAAAATGTCCGTCTCAGTAAGAGGAATCCAACAAAGTCGATGGCATGCCAATCGGACGTGCAGAACTCAAGTTATAAGTGTTTCCGTTATTAGGGCCTGGTTGGTTTCATGCTCGATCCAACCCGGTTGTACCCAATGTTCTTCGAAACCTTGAGTTTAATATATCAAAATGACTGAATCTATCTAAGGATCACATCGCAAAAGATGGTGTGTCAATCGGAGGTTTGTATCACATGATATGGGCCTTCGAACGGAACTGTCCGAAATTAGACGGTTTTGGGCCCAAAACGACCCAACATAAGACCCCCTAGGGCGTAGCCCGGACTGGTCGGCACGGCCCGGCCAGACCTGGGCGGCCCGGCCCGGTGCGGCCGGTCTGGCCTGGGCAGCCGGTTGGCCGGGTGCAGGTGCGGCCCGCATGGCCAGCTCGACGCTGGCCGAGCTATCGCAGAAGGGGGGGGGCGCTGCCACACATATTGATGAATCATGGCCCCCACATGGGGGCTGTCCCTTTGCCATCCGGGGGTTACGAACCCCAGGTTTCACGGAAATCGGCAGTCCGGTTTGGCTGGCCGGTGTGTCACCGCGGGTCCCACCCTCCTTGCACCAGCAGCCGGCAGTTCCGGCCACTGCTCCCCGCACCACCGCGGCCGTAGGGCGCGGCCTTTTCCGACCGGAGAGGCGCGACAGCACCACACCCCTCCACCGCGGCCCCGCTGCAGCTGCGGCCTCTTCGTGGTTCTCCGGCATGGCGCGACGGTGTCGCGCCCCTTCGCCACGGCCCGACTCATGCCGCAGCTTCATTCGACCTCAATTGTGCGGCACGACGGCACCGCGCTTCATCGCTCGTTCCTCTTTCTTCCACGTGGTGTCATTGCACCGCGCTACCTTTTCTCGTACTGAAACAAGTATAAAATCAAAGGGGGAGGAGGGTCGGCTGTGTTCATGCGGTCCGACCTCCTCCCGTTATAACAATAACATGCGGCCCAAAAATAAACGAAGATGAACGGTAAAGAATATTCACGAACAAAATCAAACACCTACCTCATGGTGTTGTTGAACGTCGGTCGTCGCGGAGAAACGGCATCGCGGAAGGCGGCGTCGCAGATCGAGGCTCCGTAAGCGTCCTCATAGCTCACCCGATGAAGGATGTGGCGCGTCGTCATCCTTCGAAGATGGTGTCTCTCTCTCTTGCTGCGAAGAGGGAAGAAAACGATACGGCGATCTTTCCTTTCAGTGTCAGAGTTATTCATCGTAGACTCGGTGTTCTTCTTGTTCTTCGACGAGGATGAAGATGCCCAAGAAATGAGATCTTCTCTTCCAAATATCTCCACACAACGATTGAACAAATAATAAAATAATTCTTTGCCTTATTTAATTACTCATGCCAACCCTTTTCGAAATTCATAAGATTAAAATCAAATAATTGACTTTAATTGATGAGCGTTTAATAATCGAAATTAAAATCTATGGTTCTTGCCATTAAATTGGGGTTGTGGGTGTGTTACACAAATAAAAGCATGTGGGAGGTTTTAAGGAATCTGAAGGGGTGGGGATCGTGTGGGCTCCACTTCACTAATACCCTACATAGAGAATTTTGGATGTAGTGGGTCCCAATACAACCTCCATGCATAGGTTTAAACTACTTAGAATAGAAATAAAATATGTAGCACAATATTTTATTTAATTCTTTAGTTAATACATTTATTTAATAACCTCGCCCGAGAAAACCCAACTCTGAAAATGGTGTTCTTATATAATTAACGGCACTGTGATTCCATCGGTGTCCTCAGATTTCGATTCGGAGCATCGGTTTAAAAGTTATAAAAACTCGCTTGTTCGTTCCCTGAACGTACCCGAGCTAAACTTTGGAAAATGATTCCGGGCACAACGGGCCTCAGAATCAGGTGCCGTTAGAAACTGCGTACTTGTAAAATCAAAAATAAAATTAAGAAAAAATTTCCCTTGAAATTTACAGGTCTTTACTTTAGTACCACCTCAGGGCTTTACGTCTCCGTAAATATACAACACAGACTAGGGGAACAAAAGAGGGTACTGAGCACGCATCTGAGCCTCCCGCTCCCAAGTTCTCTCTTGGAGGTTCCCGTGCGGCCATCTGATGCGCACTAGAGAAATCGACCGCCCATGTAGGACCCGCTCATGTCGATCCTCGATCTGCACCGGGACCTCTGCAAAACTCTCCCCATTGTCAAGGTCTAGCACCACATGGTCGATTATATGCATCGAATCATGCATATATCTCCTCAGCTGAAATACGTGGAAGAAGTCGTGCACATGGTGCAATTGAGGTGGTAAAGTCAGGTGGTAAGCCACCTCATCTATCCTACTAAGAACTTGTAATGGTCTGATGAAGTACAGAGATAACTTGCCACCCCGGCCAAACCTCCGTAATCCACGTCGAGGTGAGACACAAAAGAAAACGTGGTCGCCATCCTCTAACTCTAGTGGTCTCCGCCTCCCGTCAGCATAAGACTTCTGGCGGCTCTGAGCTGTCCTTATCCACTCCTGCATGACCTGGACCTTCTCTGTCGTGTCCTGGACCATCTCTGGTCCCACAAGTGCTGACTCCCCAGGGCTTGTCCAGTACAGAGGGGATCTGCACAGTCGGTCGTACAATCCCTCGTATGGTGCCATCCCGATGGTGGAGTGGTAGCAGTTGTTGTATGCGAACACCACTAAGGGTATGTGGTCCTCCCATCTGCGACCAAATTCGAGGACACATGCATGGAGCATGTCCTCGAGAGTCTGAATGGTCCTCTCCGTCTGACCATCCGTTTGAGGGTGAAAGGCGGTGCTCAGTTGTAGCTCCGTCCCGAATGCCTCCTACAACCACTTCCAAAGCTAGGAAGTAAAGCAAGAATCTCGATTGAAGATGATATATGATGGCACACCATGAAGCCGTACAATCTCCAGATCGTATAGGTGTCCCATGCTCTCCACTGATCTCTGCTCTCTGATGGGTAATAAGTGGGCCAACTTGGTGAGTCGGTCGACAATCACCTAAATGGAGTTGTGACCTCTGGAAGTACGTGGAAGTCCAGTCACAAAGTCCATAGATATCAAATCCCACTTCCACTCCAGGTCCTCCAAGGGCTGTGTAACACACCAATCTTCCATGGTACACTTCTCTTTGAATAATACACTAGCGTGTGTTGTACGGAACTTCAAGTTCTAACACACACCACAACCAATCAATGTAGCCGTTATGAAATGTAATACCTAATTTTTGAAATTTTATAAATTTTATCTTCTCAAATGGGATTCATTTTTGTATTCGGAATATCAAAATTATCATATGTTGAATTTTATGTAATTTTCTGAGAACTCCAAATTTTTTATGAATAGTGAAAAATACTTAAAAACAATTTTTTTTTTAAAAAAAATATACTGATAAATTATAATATTGAGTGGTTTTAATGTATAATTAGAATATATTTTTACCATTTTAACCAATGGTGTACATTAAAATTAATTTCACTTTGAAATTAGACATAAACAATTGTCAATCTTTTGATATATATTGTTTATTAAAAACACGCTATTTGTTGTGACAGCCGGAATTAATTATAAAATTAATTAATGCAACATAATTTATTGTAATTTTGTAAAATAGAAATCATTTTTGAATTTGGAATATTAATTATGGCTTAGGGTGAAATTTTGGGATTGTTCTGAAAAACATCAATTTTTGATGAATAGTGAAACCACTAAGTGGTAGTTAAAAACCCGATTTTTCGTTTCAATGAAACATTACCACTTCTGTGATTTGATTTTAAAAAATCTTACATACATTATTGTCATTCGGAAGTAAAAAGTGGATCAATGGGATTAAAATATTTTTTGTGAATAGTAACTTTTAAGTTTAATTAATCACGATTAAAGATAATTAATGAAATTTAAGGTAAAAATGATATTATAAAAATATGAAAATAATTTTACACTTGTCCTACCCCTATTGGATGAGTCATGGCCGACCAATACAATCAATGGGTCAACTTGGGGAGCCCATGGAGCCACTTTGGTAGGAAAATGACATTAAGAACTTTTTATTTAATGTTAAAATAAAAATGTCACAAACATGAGTTGTTTTACTAAAACTATTTTTAAATGGGATTATACAAGTCATATTTTTGAATATAAATATTCATTAGAAATCTAAAAAGATTTCCTAAATCATGATAATTTCTTTATAATTTTTAGACATTAAATAAATTAAATTTTTTATGACACCATAATGATGCATTGATTACCTCATTAATTAACGATTTAGATAAAATGAAAAGATAATGTAAAATATAAAACTTAAACAAGTCAAAAACCTATTTGATGAGTTTATTTCGAACCTATATCACCTTATATTTGATATATAAATTTGTGGGACCTTTGAAATCCGAAAATCATCACATAATAATATAACATTTCATGAGTTTCCAAGAGTGCCCCTCCTCTCCTCTTATTAAAAGCCCCCACCACTACCACCTTAATCACACCATCAAATCCTTTTGGCTCGGAAAAAATCTACCCACATTATCTGTAAAATTTCCTCTATTACTCCTAGAAGACTCACTTTTGGTAAAATTCTTCCAAGGATGCCTTTGGATCAAATGAAAATGAGTTACTCGATTTTAAGGTAATGTCTTCTTTTATGTTCTTTTTTTTTATTTTTCTTCTCCAACCCCCTAAAATCTTTTTATTCCGTTCCTTTATAACAACATAAGTATATAAAATATACAAGAATGTTTTTATGATAAGGATTTGATTTACACTTACACAAACCTTTGTCTAATGGTTAAAGAACATACTGTTTCTGTGGGTGGCGAAATACTGCCTCACGAAACGATGATTGTTCAATATTCTTTTAACACCTCTAATGGTGGCCATTTTGATGAAACTATTTTCTTATAATATATATATATTATTTTTATGTTTTCCTTATGATTCTTTATTTTTCATTTATTTCATACCATTATGGTTTCCATTATGGGTAAACGCGATATTTTCATTTTAGGAAGTGTGGACTACCGCCCCCTCAAAATGATTTGAATCGTTAATGCCATATGTGGGATGTATAAAGGATGGAGTAAATGGTATTATACATTATATTATACTGTAACTATAGTATACCTTTATATAATTATAATTTCATTCCATTAAATATGAAATAGAAATGAATGTAGCGTTCATGCGTACGTACGGCTTACCATCTCCCTGAATGGTGCATTTCATTTCATACATATAAATGTTATGTAATATTATAAATGAATGTATATTCTGGATATATATATATATGATATATATGATATATAAATCATGAATATAATTCTGGAGATAATTTATATTCTACCAATAAACAACTTGTAATTATAAGAAGTTTATTGTTGACTCAAGTACCAAAGATCGACAAAACGACCGTTATTAACTTAAATGAAAACATAATTTTCGTAAAATTATAATAAGTGATATAAAATGGATAATGAACTTTAAAAAGGTTCTTAAGAAATTATAGATTGACTCTAGTTTATTATTCAGGAGGTTAAAGAATAGTCCAGTCAAGTCGGACACAAGGTAAGGGAACTTCTTAACCCAATTTCCATTCATTGTGGTAATGACCTACTTTCAAATTATGTCATGATATTATTATGTCCTATCTTTTATTTGTACTTTATTTATGTGTACTTATAGTGAATACACGTAATAGATCTATTTTATTTAAAAAAATTATCTTTGAAAGGACTTTGTCTCTATCTCCATTCATTGAGGAATATTTTTTTTATACACAAATTTCTTCTATATGGTGTATAAACCCATTGGACTTTTACGTTTAGTCAAAAGGAATCTTTTTTATATGAAGAGTTTTACTAATCGAAAAAAAGGAATGTTTTTCTTTTCATACGTATGAGGCGACAATGACTTCTCCACCGCCGTGACCATTATTTGAGTTTCGGCTTCCTGTAGAGGCCATAACTTTTTTTAAATGAAAAATAAATACCATGTTTTAATTTTCTTTTATTTTGGTATTGAAAATGGTTTTGATAATGTTTTATTATATCAATATATTGTATTTATATCTTGTGATTGAAATGTGGAAATGTTATGTTTCCTTTATGCATGTTTTATGTGATACGATTATGTTATGGTTTATGATATGATTAAACATGTTCATATGAGGAATGCATTGGACTTAATAAGTGACGGGTGGAGCCCGCTATAGTTCCTAGATGTATCGGTAGGTCTCACGAGTCAAACTAGTGTCTTGGCACGAGGCCTTGACAAAATATTATTTGTAGTCTTGGCACGACACCTTGGCTACGTGGTTTTGATAGTCTGGCATTATGCATTCCATCATTATGAAAGTGGTTATTGATATTTCATGTGATTATTAGACTAGTAGAATATCCATTTGAGTAAGTAAATGGAATTATTTAATTTTATTTTTTCCATATTATGGTGAAGTTCAAGTTTAAAAATGCTTTTGTTTTAGTTATACATTTCCTTAAATGTTAATGTTTATTTATGAAAGCTTCCTCAATATTGTTATCCTTACTGAGAATCAGAGCTCACCCCTTTCAATGTTTTAATATTTTCTAGGAAGTGAAGAAGTATTTTATGAATGACCTGGAGGGATAGTCAGAAAAGGATATGAGTGTGGACTATGGAGACTTTTTTATTTTAGTTTTTCACTTTATGATATAATGTAACATTTATGAATGTATCTAGTGTTTCCAAGGCTACTAACCTAATCGGTCTTTCGAGACGTGATATTTTGTGATCATGCCAATGTTACGAAGTAATGCACTGAATTTGGGTAGCTGGGGTCGGGGCGTTATAGGCTGCACCAAGCCTGATGGTACCTGGTGCTCTGCCTTCACCTGATGGTAGGTGAGGCATCGAGAAATGAACTCAGCTATAACCTTCTTCATACCCAGCCACCAGTGCTATCGTTTGAGATCCTGGTACATCTTCACCACACCTTGAAGTATAGCTAAAGGGGATGTGTGAAACTCCCTCTGCACCTCCTCCTGTAATGCAACTGGTACCATGGTACCTCCTCTGAAAAGGACGTCGTGCTCTCCTCCTATAGAGAATCCATTAGGTGCCATTCCTGGTGATATCTGTGCACACCACTTCTCATAGTAAACGTGCCCACGCAGTGCCTCTCTGACCTGCTGTAGTAGTGGAGGAGTGACTGTGAGTGACTGAAGAAAGGATGCTCCATCTCTATCCACGAAGGATATCTGCAAAGCGGCTAGCTGCTCCGTCGCCTCCCCGAGTAGTTGAATGCCCATCCTCCTGCTGAGAGCATCAGCTACTATGTTTCCCTTTCTGAGAGTATAGACTATCTCAATGTAATATTCCAAGATGAACTCAAGCCAACTCCCCTGTAACAGGTCAGGTCCTTATGCGAGAAGATGTACCTGAGACACTGGTGGTCAGAGTTGACTGTAAAGCGCTCTCCCATCAGATAGTTTCGCACACATATTCAGAGAGAAGACCATTGATGCTAACTCCAGGTCATGGGTATCATATTTCTACTCATGCGGCCTCAAATGAAGTGATCCATAGGCGATTACTGCCCTCTCCTGCATCAGGACACATCCGAGTTCTGTCCCTGATTCATCGCAGTAGACTGTGTACCCTACTCCCTCCTCCGGTATCCTCAAGAGAGGTGCACTGGTCAACCTCTGTCTCAGCTCTTGGAAGCTATTCTAACATCTGTTTGACCACATGAAGGTTTTCCCCTTCTTTTTCAAAGATGATAGTGGTGCCGCAACTCTGGAGAAGTCTGTCACAAATCTCCGGCAGTACCCAGCTAGACCCAAGAAACTCCACACCTTCTTCACACTCCTGGGTGGCTCTCAATCTAGCACTGTCTCAATCATCACAGGGTCCACCACAACTCCCGCCTCAGAGATGATGTTTCCCAAGAAGTGGACCTCATGTAACTAGAACTAAATCTTTGAGAGATTACCACAAAGCTGGTGCTCTCGGAGTGTGTCCAGTACAACCCGCAAGTGGTAGGTCTGATCCTCCACAGTGGTCGAGTATATCAAAATGTCTTCTATGATGGCCATGACAAATCGATCGAGTTCTGGCTGGAATATCTTGTTCATGAGACTCATGAAAACCATTGGAGCATTGGTTATGCCGAAAGTCATATCCATGAACTCGTAGTGGCCATACCAACATCTGAAGGCCATCTTCTGCACATCCTCGTCCCGAACTCTGAGCTGATGATAGCCTGACCTATGGTCTATCTTCGAGTAACATCGTGCTCCCTTGAGCTGATCGAAGAAGTCATCAATCCTCGGTAGCGGATACTTGTTCCTCATGGTCACCTGGTTTAGGCGACGATAGTTGACACACAGTCTCAAGCTCCCGTCCGCCTTCTTGGCGAACAAAATCGGGGAAGCCCAAGGTGAAACACTGGGTCGGATGAATCCCTTGCTCTGCAAGTCCTCTAGCTGTACCCATAGCTCTAGAAGCTCTGTATGATCCATCCGATATCCTGGCATGGATATTTAGGCTGTCTTGGGTTACATGTCAAAATAAGAGTCTACCACTCTATGAGGTGGTATTCCTACAACGTCGTCAGGGAAAACGTCCGCATACTAATCCACCACTACAGGAAAACTCGGACTCCACACGTCAACTGCTTCTAGGATATGGCTAGCCAACTGATGAGTGGTGGGATTTCCTCTCCTTTGTGCGAGTCCATCCTGTGCTGAAAAGGCTCCCTTCTCACTGGTGAAGGTGAAACTGCTCCCATCGGTGCGAACACACGGCAACTTTCTCCTAATACAGTCGATCTGAGCATGGACTGTAGATAACCAATACTTGCCCAAGATGAAATCGTAAGGCCTCGACGCTGCTACAAGAAGATCCCAGCTGATACTCTATCTACATAGGGTAAGCTCACACTGCTGGAACCAGTGTGTAATCGTCGAGTCTTATCCCGTAGGAGTCTCTAGGTGTAAGGATCGAGCCAACGGATCTGTCGGAATCTCCGATCTCCGAAAAAGGGAAACGACAATAAAAGAATGACTCACTTCTGTGTCTATAAGAACTGCAGAAAGGGTGTAGTAGACATAGATAGTACCTCAAATCATCTTTGGCGCACCATGGTCATAGTCATCCGTTTCCTGAAGCTGAGCTTGTCTCTACCGGCCAGCTCTCTGTGGTCGGGGTGGACCTCCTGGTGGTGGTGATTGTAAGGCCTCAAAGCGGCTCCCACCACCTCCGAATCGGCCAGATCCCCTGCCTCGTCCTTCTGCTCCATACAGACCACCACAGTCAACTCTATGCCTATGCCTAGGTGTCCCCTCTACCATTTTCTTCTCCTCTGTATGGCGGGTCGGGCAGTCACGATCCATGTGGCCCTGCCCGCCGCATGCGTAGCACTGTCTGCTCCTTGGAAGGCTGGCTCTACGTCGTGTGCCCCACACCTCTGATACATTGTCTTGAGGTCGTCCGCATGATGGTATGGTCCCCCTGGACACATGTGACATCTGTTGACTGCCAGATGCAGATGACTCTGCTACGTGCTGCCCTGCGGTATGTCTCGCTGCTTGTGTAGGCTCAGCAAGAAAGAACTCTATGAGAAGGGCTCGGTCCAGTACACCTGCCTGTTTCGGAATACTTATGGATATAATCGATTCCCTAATCTCATTCCTCAATCCCTGCTCGATGGTACGGACATGGAAGAATGGGTCATGTACCATGTCCTCCAAATAGCGTGAGAGATCGGTAAATCTCACCGAGTATAGGGCGACTGTCATGCTGCCCTGCCGCAGCTGTACTAGCTCCTAGATGTGCAGTGTACGGAGGGTGGCTGGGATGAACTCTAAGTAGAAGAGCCTCTCAAAGTCCATCCAGAGGAGTGATGCCTCGTCGTGCACATAGAGTATCAAGCTCCACCATCTGCCTGCTGACGCGTGCAGGAGGCTTGCTGCAAGTATCACCATGAGTTCAGCTGGTGTCCCCACTAACCTGAAAACTCGAACTACATCCTCCATCCAATCCTCGGCAGCCTGAGGGTTCGTCTCCCCGTGGAACCTGGATGGTCTTTGACGCTGAAACTCGTGCAGTGCACTAAGGTGACGTGTACTCCTAGTGGTTGGGGCTGGTGGCATTGATGTCTTGGTGGGTAGAGGTATCGTCGGTGCCTCCGCAGGAAAAGGGACCAGTACCGAGGCCTCGTCGCTCGGTGGGCTATCATCTCGCACAAATCTCGGATCCCTAGATGGCTGCCGTCGTGGGTCCATCCTGAAAAGAAACAGGTGAACCATGGTCAAAATAGTATACATGGTGAGCTGACACAATGTAATCACAAAAAAACTTTTGAAACACACATGAAATTAGTGTTTTTGTGCACTGAGTCGAAAATCAGAAGTCATGGTCCTGGTGTACGGATACGTCGGCCTCCGCACCAACACTGAACTCCCTGGACTAATAACGACACTAAATACCCTTAAAACTATTGATTCACATATAAGGATGATCAGATTCACGATTTCTACGGTAGAACCAAATTCCTCTGATACCAATTTTTCACAACCCGATCTCAGGACCCGTGATGTGACTACCCCAAGACCGCCTCCCATAGGCCAGGGGCTGGCAACTAGCACCAAGGCGTAAAACCCGAAAAAAGGGGGAAGGAATTTCCTTTATAAAGTAAACAAACACCACATAGTAAGCAAGCAGAACTAATCACTAATTAAAACTGGGTACAATAGTAAGTGTGGGAAGGAAATGGTCCAGAATACAAACTCAAACTAAAAGTAAAGTACAAATGGAAATAAAGTATAGAAACTGAAAGTAAAGTAGCAACGTCGAGCCGTCCACTGGACGTCCCACCTGAAGGGTGGGTATAGATAGCCACCTCAGATCCTTGTGTTCAGCCGTCCGCTCAGTGTACGTCCCGCCCAGTGGTCCACCTCCAGTTACCGACATTATCCACAAGCCTCAAACACAATCAGAGATGTCCGGTGTCTGCATCCAACACAAGGTTGTGCGGGCATAGCCCGTGCAGGGGTGAGTATACACTACTCAGTAGGGACCCCAGGACTCCCGAAGGTCTCCTAGAATCCACAAGGCTAATCAACAAAGGAAATATCCAATCATGAATTAACATCCAACACTACTTAGGTATATTCCCATACATATACCTAAGTCATCAATTCCAGTTCCGCTCCAACATCCAAGCCCAAGTTCGATCATGCACACATAGGATAGTACAACCCAAACCACACATGAATGCACAAACCAATCCACATAGGAAGCAAGTCAATAATATTGAATATATAGAATGAAAGTCAAGACTCAACTCACACAGGTATACTTCTTCGAAAGGTGATAGAGATGCTCAGATGTAGCCATTGATTCATCTAAGCTGGGATCCACGTAGGATACTAGACCAGCTAAGCCGTCGGACCCAAATAGGATACAGACCAGCTACTCTGCCAGACCCATGTAAGATACAAGAACAGAGTCAAACACTGCCAAACCCATGTATGATACAAGAACAGTAGTCATCACCGTCAAACCCATATAGGATTTTAGTACGGTCGTCATCGAGGCCGAACCCATGGAGGATTTCAGTGCAATCGTCATCACTACTGAACCCACAAAGGATTTCATTGCTGTCATCATCGCTGCCAAACCCAAGGAGGATTTCAGTGCAGTCTTCATCGTCGTCGCAGTCGCAGCCACCTCTAGGTTTCCCACACACAGTATTCTCGATTCCAGGAGGGGCCGCTACATGAGCCAAGAGGGGTCGATACATCAACTGACAGGTAATCCAGAGTTTATGTATCCCAATTTTTCGTCTCAACAAAAGGAACTCAACGCGACAGAAGGCGTGTCAATCAGACGCCCAGTCTGAGAGTTATTGGCTTTTTCGTTCTAGGGGCCCGGTTGGTTTTTAAGTCAAAATAAACCGGGTCACGCTCCAACTTCATTCATTTCTCTAGTGGATTAATCCTAATGTTCTGTATCACTAAGAGGAATCCAGCAAAGTGGACGGCATGCCAATCAGACATTTGGAGCTCAAGTTATAAGTGTTTCCATTCCGAGGGCCTGGATGGTTTCGTTTTTGAACCAACCCGGCCATACCAAAAGTTCTTCAAAACCGTGAGTATAAATTACCGAAATGACCACCTCGATCCAAGGATCTCATCGCAACTGGTGGTGTGTCAATCAGAGGTTCGTAGCCCATGATATGGGCCTTTGAATGGAACTGTCCGAAATTAGGGGGTTTTGGTCCCAGACCGACCCTGCCCAAGACCCCTTGGGTCGGACCGAACCTGGTCGAACAGACTTGGGTCCATGTCTGGCCCACTAGGACACGACCCAACCTGCGCGGCCGGGCCCGATGCGGCCAGTCCGGCCTGGGAAGCTGGTTGGCCTGGCGCGGGCGCGGCCCGTATGGCCAGCTCGGCGCTAGCCGAGCTGTCGCGGAAAGGGGGGGGGGGCACTGCCCCCCAGATTGAGAAACTGCGGCCCCCAATGTAGGGACCTCTCCATTTCCAGCTGGGGGTTTCGACCCCCGGATTTCTCAGAAACCGGGCGGTGTGTCACTGTGGGAACCCCACCCCCCCCCCGCGAGTCCCGCCCTCCTTGCACCAGCGGCCGGTAGTTCCGGCCGCCGCTCCCCGCACCACTACGGCCATAGGCCGCATCCTTGTCTGACCGGCACAACACGACGGCACTACGCCCCTCCACCGCGGCCCCGCTCTGGCCGCAGCCTCTTCGTGGTTCCCCGGAGCGGCTCGACGGCACTACGCCCCTTCGTTGTGCCCCGACTCCTGCCGCAGCTTCGTTCGGCCTCAACGGCGCGGTGCGACGACACCATGCTTCCTCCCCCATTCCACTTGCTTCTGCGTGGTGTTGTTTCACTGCGCTAGCATTGCTCGTACCGCAACAAGTACAACATCAAATGGGGAGGAGGGTCGGTAGTGTTCGTGCAGTCCGACCTCCTCCCATTATAACGATAACAGGTGGCCCAAAAATAAAAGACGATGAACGGTAAAGAATATTCATAAACAAAATGAAACGCTTTCCTCAAGGTGTTGACGAACGTTGGTCATCACAGAGAAACATCATCGCGGAAGACGGTGTCACGGATCGAGGCTCCGTAAGCATCGTCGGCGCTCTCCTGATGAAGGATGTGGTGTGTCGTCATCCTTTGCAGAAGGCATCTCTCTCTCTGGCTTCATAGAGGGAAGAAAATGGTACATCGATATCCCCTAGTGGTGTTGAAGTTCTTCATCATAGACTTGGCGTTCTTCGCGTTCTTTGATGAGGAAGAAGATGTCCAAGACTTGAGCTCTTATCTTCCAACTATCTCTACACGACGATTCAACAAATAATAAAATAAGGCTTTTCCCCATTTTATTACTCATTCCAACACTTTTTTAAATTCAAAAGATTACAATTAATTAATTGACTTTAATTGATGAGCTTATAATAATTCAAATTAAATTCGAGGGTTGACTTTCCATTAAATAGGGGGTGCGGGTGTGTTACACAAATAAAAGCACATGGGAGGTTTTAAGGTATTTGAAGGGGTGGGGCTCGTGTGGGCCCCTCTTCACTAATATCCTACATAGAGATGTTAGGATGTAGTGGGTCTCACTCCAACCTTCATGCATATGATTAAACTACTTAGAATAGAAATATAATTTGTAGCACAATATTTTATTTTATTCTTTAGTTAACCCATTTATTTAATAACCTCACCCGAGCAAACACAACTCCAGAAAAGGTGTTCCTATGCAATTACCACCACTGCGATTCCATCGGTGTCCTCAGATTTTGATTCTGAGCACTGGTTTAAAATATAAAAAAACCCGCTCATTCATTTACTGAACGTACCTGAGCTAAACATCTGAAAATGATACCGGGAACACCGGGCCTCAGAATTAGGTTCCATCAGAAACTACGTACTCGTAAAATCCCAAAAAAAATTAAGAAAAAATTTACCTTAAATTTTACGGGTATTTACATTACTCCCACCTCAGGTTACATCCCCGTAAAGATACAACACAAACAAGGGGAACATAAGAGGGTACTGAGCACTCATATGAGCCTCCTGCTCCCATGTGCTCTCCTGGAGGTTCTCGTGCTTCCATCTGATGCGCACTTGAGGAATCGACCGCTAACGTAGGACCCGCTCTTGTCGATCCTTGATCTCTACTGGGACCTCCACAAAAGTCACCCCTTCGTCAAGGTCTACCTCCCCATGGTCGATGATATGCATCGAGTCGTTCACGTATCTCGTTAGCTGAGATACATGGAAGACGTCGTGCACCCGGTGCAACTAAGGTGGTAAAGCCATGGTGGTATGCCACCTCTCCTATCCTGCTAAGAACCTGGAATGGTATGATGAAGCGTGGAGATAACTTACCGCCCAGACCAAATCTCTGTAACCCACGTCGAGGTGAGACCCGCATAAAAACGTGGTCGCCATCATCGAACTCTAGTGGTCTCTGCCTCCTGTTAGCATAAGACTTCTGTCAGCACTGAGCTGTCCTCATCCGCTCTTGGATGACCTAGACCTTCTCTGTCGTGGCCTAGACCATCTCTGGTCCCACAAGTGCTGACTCCCCAGGGTCTGTCCTGCACAAAGGTCATCTGCAAGGTCGGTCGTACAATGCCTCGTATGGTTCCATCTCGATGGTGGAGTGGTAGCTGTTGTTGTACGCGAACTCCACCAATCGTAGGTGTTCCTCCCAGCTACGACCAAACTCAACGAAACATGCACAGAGCATGTCCTCGATAGTCTGAATGGTCCTCTGCATCTGACCATCCATCTGAGGCTGAAAGGCGATGCTCAGTCGTAGCTGCGTCCCGAATGCTTCATGAAACCCCTTCCAAAGCCAGGAAGTTAAGCGAGAATATCGATCAGAGATGATAGATGATGGTACACCATGAAGCCGTACAATCTCCTGAACGTAGAGGCATCACAAGCTCCCCACTGAGCCTTGCTCTCTGATGGGTAAGAAGTGGGCCGACTTGGTGAGTCGGTTGACAATCACCCAAATGGAGTCGTGACCTCTGGAAGTACGTGGAAGTCCAATCATGAAGTCCATAGATATCACTTCCCACTTCCACTCCAGGACCTCCAAGGGCTGCACCAAGCCTGCTGGTACCTGGTGCACCACCTTCACCTACTGGCAGGTGACGCATCGAGAAACGAACTCAGATACAACCATCTTCATACCCGGTCACCAGTGCTATCGTCTGAGTTCCTGGTGCATCTTCGCCACTCTTGGATGTACCGCGAAAATCGAAGTGTGAAACTCCCTCAGAACCTCCTCCTGTAAAGCATCTGGTACCATGGTACCTCCTCTAAAAAGGACGTTGTGCACTCCTCCTATAGAGAATACATCAGGTGCATGTCCTAAGGGAATATGCGCACGCCGGGTCTCAAATTCAACGTCCCCACGCTCTGACTCTCTGACCCACTGTAGTAGTGGAGGAGTGATTGTGAGTGAATGAAGAAAGGCTTCTCAATCTCTATCCATGAAGGATATCTACAAAGCGGCTTGCTTCTTCATTGCCTCCCCGAGTAGGTGAATGCCCGTCCTCCTACTGAGAGAATTGGCTACAATGTTTTCCCTTCCAGGATTATAGACTATATCAATGTCATAGTCCTAGAGGAACGTGAGCCATCGTCGCTGTCTCAGGTTCAGGTCCTTCTACGATATGATGATCCTAAGACTCTGTTGGTCAGAGTAGACTTTAATGTGCTCGCCCATCAGATAGTGTCGCCACATATTCATAGAAAAGACCACTGCTGCTAACTCTAGGTCATGTGTAGCGTAGTTCTGCTCATGATGCCTCAACTAACATGATACATAGGGGATCACTGCCTAATCCTATATTAGGAAGCATCTAAGTCTGGTCCCTGATGCATTGCAGTAGACTACGTACCCTACTCCCTCCTCCCGTATCCTCAAGAAAGGTGCCCTGGTCAACCTCTGTCTCAGCTCCTCGAAGCTCTGCTGACATCTTTCTTACCACACGAAGGGTTTCCCCTTCTTCGACAATGCTGAGTGTGGTGCCGCAACTATGGAGAAGTCTGGGACAAATCTCCAGTAGTACCCACCATGACCCAAGAAGCTCGTCACATCCTTCACGCTCATAGGTGGCTCCAAAGCTTGCACTACTTTGATCTTCGCAGGGTCCACAGCAACTCCTGCCTCAGAGATGATGTGTCCTAAAAAGTGGACACACGTCACTAGAACTGAAACTTCGAGAGAATACCATAAAGATGGTGCCCTCAATGTGTGTCCAGTACATCTCGAATGTGGTAGGCATGCTCCTCCTTAGTGGTCAAGTATATCATAATGTCATCGATGAATATCACAACAAATCGATCGAGGTATGACTAGAAGATCCTGTTAATGAGACTCATGAACACCGCTGGAGCATTGGTTACGCTGAAAGGCATAACCAAGAACTCGTAGTGGCCATACCGACATCTGAAGGTCGTCTTATGTGCATCCTCATCCCGAACTCTGAGCTGATGATAGCCTGAACTGATGTCTATCTTCGAGAACCACCATGCTCTTTTGAGCTGATCGAAGAGGTCATAAATCCTTGGTAGCAGAGACTTTTTCCTCACGGCCACCTGGTTCAGGAGACGATAGTCAACACACAGTCGCAAGCTCCCGTCCGCCTTCTTGGCAATCAAAATTGGGGAAGCCTAGGGTGAAACAATGGGTCGGATGAATCCCTTGCTCTGCAATTCCTCCAGTTGTACCCGTATCTGCCGATGCTTTGCGGGATCCATCCAATATGATGGAATGGATATCGGGGTAGTCCTGGGGTACAGGTCAATATAAAAGTCTACCTCTCTACGAGGAGGTAGTCCAGGAACGTCGTCAGGGAAAAAATCTGCATACTAATCCACCACTACAGGAAAACTCGGACTCTGCACGTCAACTGCTCCTAGGATGAGGCTAGCCAACTGATGAGTGATGGGTTGTACTCTCTTCTGTGTGAGTCCATCCTATGATGCAAAGGCTCCCTTTGCGCCGGTGAAGGTGACCATGCTCCCATCGGTGCGAACACACTGCACCTTACGCCTAATATAGTTGATCTGAGCATGGAATGCAGTTAACTAATCCATGCCCAAGATGATGTTTTAAGGCCTCGACACCGCTACAAGAAGATCCCAACCGAAGATCTCACCTCCTAGAGTAATCTCACACTACCGGAACCAGTGCGTAATCATCGAGTCTGCTCCCGTAGGAGTCCTTAGCCGTAAGGATCTATCCAAAGGCTCTGTCAGAAACTCCGAGCACCGAACAAGGGAAGTGACAATAAAGGAATGACTCGCTCTAATGCCTATAAGAACTAAAGCAAGGGTGGATTAGACACAGATAGTACCTTGAATCATCTTTGGCACGCCGTGGTCGTTGGCCTCTGCTTCCTGAAGCTGAGCTTGTCTCTTCCCGCCAGCTCCCTGTGGTCGAGGTGGACCTCCTGGTGGTGGTGGTGGTACAAACTCAAAGGGTCGCCCACCAGCGGCTGCTCAGCCATCTCCCCTGCCTCATCCGCCTACACCCTGCGGACAGCCATGGTCGACTCTATACCTCTACCTGCGTGGCACCTCTACCGTCTACTGCTCCTCTGCACGGCGGGCCGGGCAGTCATGAGCCATGTGTCACTGCCCACCGCATGCGCAGCACTATCTGCTCATCGGAAGGCTGGCTCTGCGCCGTGTGCCCCGTACTTTTGAGCTAGTGTCCTGAGGTCATCCGCCTGATGGTCTGGTCTACCTGGACCCCTGTGATGACCGTCGACTGCCAGCTGCAGACGACAACGCTACATGATTCCCTTCGGTAGGTCTCACTACTGCTGTAGGCTCAGCAAGAAAGCTCTCTATGAGAAGGTCTCCCTCCAGTAATCATGCATGTGTCAGAATGATGAGGGAGTTCATTAATTCCCTGATCTCATGCCTAAATCCATGCTCGAAGGTACGGGCCCGGAAGAATGGGTCCCATACCATGTCTATCGAATAACGTAAGAGATCCGTAAATCTCGCCGAGTACTGGGCGACCGTCAGCCTGCCTTGCCGTAGCTGTAGTAGCTCCTGGATGCGCACATCATGGAGGGTGGCTGGGAAGAACTCCGAGAAGATGAGGCTCTCAAAGTCCGTCCAGAGGAGTGATGCCTCATCGTGCACCTGGAGAAACAATCTTCACCATCTGCCTGCTGCTGTGTGTAGGAGGATCGCTGCAAGGATCACCATGAGGTCAGCTGGTGTCCCCACTAACCTGAAAACTCTAACTACAACCTCCAGCCAATCCCCGACTGCCTGAGGGTCCATCTGCCCATGGAAACTGGGCAGTCTCTGACGTTTAAACTCATGGAATGCACTAAGGCGACGTGCAGTCTCAGCGGCTGGGGCTGGTGGCATCGATGGCTCGGTGGGTAGAGGTACCGCATGTGCCTCCACTGAAAAAGGGCCATGTACCGAGGCCTCGTCGCTCGGTGGGATGTCATCTCGCACAAAGCTCGGAACCCTAGCTGGCTGCTGTCATAGGGCCATCCTGAAAAGAAACAGGTGCGCAACGGTCAAAACAGTATACCTGGTGTGCTGACACAATGTAATCACAAAGAAAACATTTGAAACACACATGCTATCAGTATTTTCATGCACTGAGTCGGAAATCTGATGTTAGGGTCTTGGTGTAATGATACGTCGGTCGCCGCACCAACACTGGACTCCCTGTACTAATAACCACACTCAAATCCCTTAACAATATTGCTTCACATCGAAGGAAGATCAGAGTCATGAGTTCTGCGATAGAACCGAACTACTCTAATACCAATTTGTCACGACCCATTCTCGGGACCCGTGTCATGACTACCCCAAGCCCGGCTCCCCTAGGCCAGGGGCTGGTGACTAGCACCACGGTGTAAAACCCGACAAAAAGGGGGAAGGAATTGCTTTTATAAAGTAAACAAACACCACATAGTAAGCATGTAGAAGTTAACACTATGTAAAAATGGGTAAAATAGTAAGTGCGGGAAGTAAATGGGCTAGAATAAAACCCAAACTGAAAGTAAAGTACTACTACAAAGAATGTACAAAAACTGAAAGTAAAGAAGTAGTGTAGAGCCATCCACTGGAAGTCCCACCTAAAGGGTGGGTACAGATAGCCTCCTCAGCTCCTCGGGTCCAGTCGTCCGCTCTGTGTACGTCCCGCCCAATGGTCCACCTCCATGTACCGACTTGCTTCAGAATCCTCAACCACGATCAGCGCTGTCCGTCATCTTCATCCAACACAATGTAGTGTAGGCATAGCCCGTGTAGGGGTGAGTATACACTACTCAGTAGGGACACCGAGACTCTCGATGGTCTCACAGAATCCACAAAGGATAATCCATAAAGGAAAGATACAATCATGAAGTAACATCCAACACTACTTAGGTAGATTCCCATCCATATACCTAAGTCATCAATTCCAGTTCGGCTCCAACATCCGAGCCCAAGTTCGATCACGTCCACATAGGATAGTACAATCCAAACCACACAGGGAAGAACAAACCAATCCACAGAGGAAGCAAGTCAATAATATCGAAGATAATGATTGAATATCAAGACTCATCTCACACAGGTATACTTATTAGAAAGGTCATAGAGATGATCAGATGTAGCCACTGATTCATCTAAGCTAGGACCCACGTAAGATACTAGTCCAGCTAAGCTGTCAGACCCATATAGGATAGAGACTAGCTACTCTGCCAGACCCACGTAGGATAGAAGAACAATGTCAAACACTGTCAGAACCACGTAGGATAAAAGAACAGTAGTCGTTGTCATCGAAACCACGAAGGATTTTAGTACGGTCGTCATCGCTACTGAACCCATGGAGGATTTCAGTTCCGTCGTCATCGCTGTCGAACCCACAGAGGATTTCAGTGCAGTCGTAATCGCTGCTGAACCGACGGAGGATTTCATTTCATTCGTCATCGCTGCAGAACCCATGGAGGATTTCAGTGCTGTCGTCGTCGCTGCCGAACCCATGGAGGATTTCAGTGCAGTCGTCATCATCGTCGCAGTCGCAACCAGCTCTAGGGTTCCCGGACACAACATGCTCGATTCCGAGAGAGTCCGCACCACGAGCCAAGAGGGGTCGATACATCAACTGACATGTAGTCTGAGTTTGATGTATCCCAATGTTTCGTCACGACAAAAGGAACTCAACGCGATAGACGGCTCGTCAATCGGACGCCCGGTCTGAGATTTATTGGTCTATTCGTTCAAGGGGCCCTGTTGGTTTTTATGTCAAAAACAACCCGACCGCACTCCAACTGCATCCAAACCACTAGCGGAGTAATCCAAAAGGTCAGTCTCACTAATAGGAATCCAACAAAGTCGACGACTTGCCAATTGGATGTCCAGAGCTCAAGTTATAAGTGATTCCTCTCCGAGGGCCCTGTTTGTTTCATGCTCCAACCAACCCGTCCGTACCCAAAGTTCTCAAAAATATTGATTTTAATATACCCAAACAAATGGCTCGATCAAAGGATCTCATCGCATCTGACGGTGCGTCAATCAGAGATCCATAGCTCATGATATGAGCCTTTGAACGGAACTGTCCGAATTTGGGGGTTTTGGGCCCGGACCGACCCGGCCGAAGTCCCCCTGGTTCGGCCCGAACCGGGTCTGGGTCCGGCCCACTAAGACGCAGCCCGGCTCGGTTGGCGTGGCCGGTCCGGCCGGGGCAGCCGGTTGGCCTAGCACGGGTGCGACCCGCATGTCAGCTCATCGCTGGCCGAGCTGTCGCGAAAGGGGGGGGGGGGTGTGGTGCACCCATGATTGAGAAACTATGGCCCCCACGTGGGGGCCTCTCCTTTTCCAGCTGGGGGTTACGACGCCCGGGTTTCTCAAAAACTGGCTTGCCAGTTTGGCCGGCCGGTGTGTCATCGCGGGACCCCCCCCCAGAGTCCCGTCCTCCTTGAACTGGCGTCCGGCAGTTCCGGCCACCGCTGCCCGCACCACCGTGGCCTTAGGAAGCGGCCTTGTCTGACCGGCCCGGCGCGACTGCGCCGTGGCCCCGCTTCAGCCGCGGCCTTAGGAAGCGGCCTTGTCCGATCGGCCCGACGTGATTGCGCCACGACCACACTTCGGTCGCGGCCTCTTCATGTTTCCCGGCGCGGCACAACGGTGCCACGCCCCATCACCACAGCCCGACTCCGTCCGCGGCTTCGTTCGGCCTCAACGGTGCAGCGCAACGATGCCACGCTTCCTCGCCCGTTCCTCTTGCTTCCGCGCGGTGACGTTGCACTGCGCTGCCATTGCTCCTCCCGAAACAAGTACAACATCAAAGGGGGAGGTGGGTCGGATGTGTTCATGCGGTCTGACCTCCTCCCGTTATAACGATAACAGGCGACTCAAAAATAAAAGGTGATGATCAGTAAAGAATATTCACCGACAAAATCAAACCCCAACCTCAAGGTGTTGTCGAACGTTGGTTGTCGCGGAGAAACGACATTGCGAAAGAAGGTGTCGCGGATCGAGGCTCCATAAGCGTCGTCGGCACTCGCCCAATGAAGGATGCGGCGCATCGTCATCCTTCGAAGAAGGAATCTCTCTGTCTAGCTGCGGAGAGGGAAGAAAACGATATAGTGATCTCCCCTTGCAGTGTCAGAGTTCTTCATCGTAGACTCGGCGTTCATCACGTTCTTCGAAGAGGAAGAAGATTTCCAAGAATTGAGCTCTTCTCTTCCAAATATCTCCACACAAAGATTCAACAAATAATAAATTGAGGCTTTGCCTTATTTTATTACTCATGCCGACCCTTTTCGAAATTCAAAATATTACAATCAATTAATTGACTTTAATTGATGAGTGTTTAATAAACCAAATTAAATTCGAGGGTTGACTTTCTATTAAATAGGGGCTGTGGGTGTGTTACACAAATAAAAGAACGTGGGAGGTTTTAAGGGATTTTAAGGGGTGGGGCTCGTGTGGGCCCCACTTCACTAATATCCTACATTGAGAAGTTAGGATGTAGTGGGTCCCACTCCAACCTCCATTCATAGGTTTAAACTACATAGAATAGAAATAAAATTTGTAGCACAATATTTTATTTTATTCTTTAGTTAACCCATTTATTTAATAACCTCACCCGAGAAAACGCAACCTCAGAAAAGGTGTTTCTAAGAAATTACCAGCTCGGTGATTCCATCGTTGTCCGTGGATTTCGATTTCGAGCACCGGTTTAAAAGTTAGAAAAACCCGCTCGTTCGTTCACTGAACGTACCAGAGCTAAATTTCAGAAAATGATTTTGGGCACACCGGGCCTTGGAATTAGGTGCCGTTAGAAACTGTGTACTCATAAAATCCCAAAGAAAATTAAGAAAAAATTTCTATTGAAATTTATGGGTCTTTACAAATAGTATTGTTGTTTATTTGGTTGATTAATTTCTGAATTTATTATGTTTTGATTAATGGTAACATGGTCATTCAAGTGCGAGTTACTCTATGGGAACTTGGACATTCTAATTTGTGATTGGTGAATGGTAACATTGGAATTCAGGTTTGAGATAGAGAATAGAAACATTATAATAATAGTGAGTGATGAGTGAATAGTAATATAATTATTCATGTTTGAATTAATGGATGTGAAAAATGAAATTTTATTTGTTTTGTATGAATGGTAACTGATATATTAAAACATAAATTAATAAATGGTAATAACCAAATATCAGGATAAGAGATCACATGAGAATATTTCGGGCTTAGTTATGAGTTGAGTTAGGTATGGAGATATTATATCATCGTTGAATTCTTTGGTCTTTGTCATGAGTCATTGCTGGTATTAATACATTATATTACTTGTGATTATTTTAGGCCATTTCTAGAGACAATGCAAGCATTGGGTTTTGGGTGTCCTCCAGAATCCAATAGTTGATGTGGTTAAGTAATGAATAAATGATTAATGTGGAAACTATTTACATATTAATTTTAATTATTTTTTTATACAACTTCATACAATGATGACTGGAATTATTTTATACACTGTTGAGGGTAGCCTATTATGTTGTACTCACATGGTACTTGGGATACCATATTAGTACAGAAATATAATTTATTGTTGGAAGATAGGCTAAGTGAAAAGGTGTTGAATTAGATGGATGAGTGGGACTGGATCATGGATGAGGGAACCGTTTGTGTTATGGTATGCTAATGGGAATAATTACTGTATATATTTTTTTAGTTTGATTTTTACTCACTTGACCTGTATATTAGCATTGATGTTTTCTGCTTTAGTTGGATATTGTGTTTTAATGAACTTATTATCTTGTGTGATTGGTACTTGGGTATTGTGTATTTTTATCTGTTTGTTTTTTATTTATTTCCCATTGATGTCATACTTTAAAAGATAGGGTATATTATCCCCATGATTGACATATCATGCTATCACTGTTATTCAGCAGCCTATAGTGTTCTGGGAGGCATGCTTGAGTTCATGTGGTGAATCAGCTCATGGAACGAGTGCATGGAACCCAGGCTGGGTGGTTCCAAAGTTGTATCAAAGGGGATTTATTTTCATTACTAATATTTTTCATTACTATTTGGGAAAGGTATAAAAGAGGACATTATGATTCAGGCCTTGGTAATGAGATCATACATGGAATTTTCAAACCCATGTATAGAGGAAAAACAAAGTTCCAACGATGGGACATGTTTTCATTGCTATATTTTTTTATTGTTAAATATTATCTCATCCTGGGTGATAAAATTGTTATATGAAGTTAAAAAAAATTGATACTTTTGAAAATTTGAGTCTTTCCTCAGAATGGAATGTGTCCCAAACCAGACCGAGTTGACCTTGAACTGGTCGCCCAAGCCGGTTGGCAATAAGGCCCGAGGAGCATTCTCGATCCCCCTAGGATGGAAACATGTTCTAAGCTTTAAAATAAAACAAGAGGGAACAATTTTTCCTAATAATATATAGGATAAAAATATACAACCTTGAAAATGCAGTAGAGCTAACAACAATTGAATCACAATAAATGAATAATCTTGTCCAATACAAATACAACAGAATAAAACTATCACCAAAAGAACCAGAAGCTACAACAAAATAAAAAAACGAACTGCTAACACGATCTCCATGTGACCTCTTGGTAACTTCCAACCACATGACCACCCTGCTCCAAGAGACAAATCGAACAAAAAAAACATGATCAAAACCTGAACCTACAAGATAGCTCGTGTATACCAAGACCGAGTGGTGTTTGTAAGGTGTGAACTAATAGCTCAGTAGAAAATCACCATAGATTCCAATTGTTTCCCTTCCCAAAATAGTTTATTAACACTAGTTTAAAATTAAATTATGAAAATAAATTTCTTACATTTTATTAATTAACCACAACATTATCATTTTAAAGGCTAAAACATTCCACCATCCATTTTGCATGAAAACAATCATTTTATAACATAAACTATACCAAAACAAAATATCTATCAATTTTCAGTGGAACAACATAAAATTGAAAATAATTTCAAATAATTATACTTTAAAGAAAAATCACTTAATTTTAATACTACCATCCTAACCTACTATATAACGATTGGAGGTGTAAGATAATCATTAACACTTATCACAGAATCACCCCAAGGGACTAGCTAGCTGTGGTCCCCTGGTAACTCATAACTCGATGTATGAGTAACTGTAAAAAATATTTTCTCATGCATGAGCCTCTACTAGGGAACATATCCATAACATTGTGGTCCACAAAAACAACATCATCCTCGTAGTTCAGTTAGTAATTTCATCGTCAAACTTGTTACTGAAATAGCGCCCAAACAACACTATATCACTAGAAAACTAGTACATGTCTGCCAACCTACATACCAAGGTTTCCCTTTTGTGATCAATCTAATTTCAGAAATCCCATTTTACCACATAAAACATTTATCATCCAAACCCATAATCTCATTTCATAGGGCACAAATAGCACATCACAAACCCATTCTTGAGAAATTATTCAAAACCCAACATTTAAAAATCACTTCAAAAACAATGAGAAGCACCCCCTCCTTGAAAATTTGATAAACAAGACTTTATAAATTTTAGTAAAAACATGCAACTCAAAATTAATTCCAAATGTTCCATTATTTTTACATGCCAAAATGAATTTTCAAAAAAATTTCCAAATCATTTTCAAAACCATATTCATGTGTGAAATGCCAAACAACCCCTCATTGCATACATATTCCAAAATGCACACAAAAAAATCCATGTTTTCATAACCCCATGATTTTTCATTCTAAACCACATTTAGAAACCACATGAAGGATAAAACATTATTTATAAAACAAGAACCATTTAGGAAATAAATGTTTTAAGGAAGACCGGTATAATGAACAATCTTCATTTGAGGTCCCAACAATGTGTGCACCTAGTGCAACCTTGGATGTGCCAACATCAGATGGTACACCAATAATTCAAGAGGAATCCCAAAAAACGTTTCCACAAAACCCACTATTTTCATTAAAACCACATCAAACCATCCACACTAGTTAGGGAACATAAAAAAATCCCCTTATAACCATGGAATGTAACGCCCCGACCCCAGCTACCCAGAGTCGGTGCATTAATTACATAACATTGGCATGATCACAAGAAAGATCAAATCCCGAAAGACCGATTGGTTTAGTAGCCTTGGAAACACTAGATATAATCATAAAGTTTTACATTACATTTCAAAGTGAAAAAAAAAACTACTACAACAACAAAGTCTTCATATCCACACTATTAACCCCTCATAATATCCCTGCAAGTCATTCATAATTTACTTCTTCACTACCTGGGAAAAATAAAACATAGAAAAGGGGTGAGCTCAAATGCCCAGTAAGGATAACAATATAGCGGAAACTTTCATAAATAAGAATAAACATTTAAGGCAATGTATAACTAAAACAAAAGCCTTTTAAACATGAACATTAAACATGGTATGGCATAAATAAAATGAAATAATGCCATTTACTTATTCACATGGATATTCTACTAATCGAATAATCACATGCAAAAATCAATAACCACTTTCATAATGTTGGAATGCATAATGCTAAACGTTAATTTCTTTGTCTAGGCCTCATCCCAAGACCTAGGGGTTACTTCTAACCGGAACCCAACCCGGAGTGCCTCTAATAACCGGACACCAACCCGGAGTGCCTCTAATAACCGGACACCAACCCGGAGTGCCTCTAATAACCGGACACCAACCCGGAGGGCATACTTTTACCAGTCCCTAACCTGGAGGGCTTACTTTAACCAGTCCCCAACCTGGAGGGCTTACTTTTACCGGTCCCCAACCCGGAACATACTTGTTTAGCACATTCATTTGAAGAAAAGTTTGAAATATAACATAAACATTCGGGTTAAAACTAGCATACGAAATGTCAATAGTTTCACCATAAACTATGAATGGTATAAAATAGCACATCCACATTCAAACATATCACAAAACCTTCAATACAATATAGAAGTTTTGTATTATAATAAATCAACTTCAAATAATCTTAAAATCCATCAAAGGATGTTGACATAGATGAAATCAAAATTCTTTTAAAAGAAGTATCTCCTTTTATTTTGAAATCATTTAAGATCCATATAAAATAAAACATTTTCTTTGAAAATATTCTTATAAGCTTGTAAGGAAAGCTTCGACGATTTTATAACGGCGGAAAATAACCGTACCCGCCGTATAAGTTAAAAAAAACATTCTTACCTCAATTCTATCGAAAAGGTTAAAAAGGACCTTGTTTTGAAAACGACGGAAAGATTCCTTTATAAACCTCTTATAAAAAGTCAAACAAGGGTATAAATGACTTTAACCCATATTCTTGTAAATAGTAAAAATGTTTTGAAATACATTTCGAAGAAACATGGATGTGGATGATAAAGAGATCCCAGTAGATTATTACGTATAATACAACCTCGGATAATGAAGAGATTGTGAAATAACCCTTACCTTGTACTTTTCCTTGGTTGGGGTAGGTTAACCTCCTGTATAATAGTGAAATAATTGTTACTAAATTATACAAGAATCATATACATTAATATGATATCATATATGATCTTTTAATATTGATTTGATAATAATATCTTAGTATTATCGCTGTTTCGGGTGTGAACTTACTTGTTTGCTTTTGTATGTTTTGTTACGTAAGACATGTTTGTAAAGGATAAGTTGTATATTATTCAAATCCAGAATGGTATCAAGTCCTTAAACATCATTTTTAAATCATCAAATGATAATTATACTTGAATGGATACGATGGAAAATGAATCTCATCGCGTTCGTGGAGACGGTAGTCCGTACGTACGCACGAACACTACTTCCTTTTAATTTTTATTTTAAAAGAATCGAATACAAATGATACATAGGTATATTACTATTCCAGTATAATATAATATTTTATATATGTTACTTAAGTTCATTAACACCATCCTTTATATGTTCCATGTGTGGTATGAACGAGTCATATCATTTTAAGGGGGCGGTAGTCCGCACTTCCTCAAATGAAATTATCGTATGTATATACAACATGAAAAGAATAATGGTATGAAATAAAATGGAATTACAGAAGCTTATATATAAAATATATATCATTAACATCATATTTAATTACAGTGCCATCATAATGGCCACCATGAGAGGCGGTAATATGTATTTGAACAATCATCGTTTCGTGAGGCGTTAGTTTGCCATCCACAGAAACATTATGTTCATCATCCATTAGATGGAGTTGTGTGTATGTGTAGTTTGAATCCTTCTTATAAAAACATCCTAGTATATTTAGGATACTGGTGTTGTTACAAAATAAAGGAAATAAAAAGAGTTTGGAGGTTGAAGAAGCAAAATAAATGAAAATAATTTAAGAGAAATCGTTACCTTTAATTTAGGTAACTCACTTTGGTTGGAACCAAAGGACTTCTTGAAATGCTTTCTGCCTAAGGGGAAGCTTCAAGGAGGAGGAGAGGGATGTGGGGAGCTTAGTTGGGCAGAGTTTGGACGAGCCAAGTGGCTTGAGAGGTGTGAGGAATGAGTATAAGTGGTCTCCTTTTATAAGGGAGAAGAGGGGCTCTTTAGGAAAGAGTGAAAGTATTACTTTATAATATAATTATATTCGGTTTATAATGGTCCAAAAATCATTGAGGTCGAAGATAAGATGACTAATATTCTAAATAACTCTACCAATAAGAATTGGACAGGTTTTAGATAATATTTTAATCATTATAATCTTATTTATTTAAATGATTTATTAATGAGGTAAACATTGCATCATTATTGTGTCATTAATAATTTCAATTATTTGATGTCTAAAAATTATAAATAAAATATCATTATGTAGGAAATCTTTTTATCTTTCAAATGAATATTTATAATCGAAAATCCAACATGTATAACCCTATGTAAAAATTCTTCTTCTAAAAGATGTAAGCTTATGCCATTTTTATTTTTATTTTAACTTTATTAATATAAAGTGTCCCTACCACATACAAGTGGCTCCAAGGGGTCCCCAAATTGACCCAAGGATGCTCATGGTCGGGTATGTGTCCACCAATAAGGTTAGGACACGTTTTAGGGTAATTTTGTATTATTATAATATTATTTTTTAACCCTTATTTACCGGATTTACCCTTAACCATGGTAAATAAAATATTTACCACAGTAATTATTCAGAATGTCTAAAAATAAAAGTTACCTATTTACACAATTTGGACATCCTGATTCCAAATATGGAATCCATTTTTCTAAATTCAAAACACAGAAGTGGCAGAAATTAATTTAAAATTAATTCCCGCTGTCAAAATAAAAAGCGTGTTTTTAAGAGGTAATAACTATCAAAAGATTGACACTTGTTTATGTTCGGTTTAATTGTAAAATTATGTCCAATGACCAACATTATATTAAACGGTAAAAATATATTCTAAATATACTTTAAAACCACTAAAATTCATAATTTATCACTATTAATTATTTTGATTAAAAAAGTTGTTTTTAATTAAAATTTAGTAATTTTCACTATTCATCAAAATATGAAAGTTATCCGAAATGTACCAAAATTTCACCTTAGGCTAAATTCGATATTCCGAATCCAAAAATGAAGTCCATTTTCAAATATAAAATATATATAATTTCAAAAAGTAGGTATTACTATTCATAACGGCTAGTTTGATCGGTTGTGGTGTGTGTTAAAACTCGACGTTGCGTACAACACACGCTACTGTTTTATTCAAAGGAAAGCGTACCGTGGAAGCTTGGGATGTTTCATTTTAAATTTTTTGATGTCTCCATTTAGTCAAAAAGTTTAAAATATTGTATTTAAAAAGGTTTCACTATCAAAAGTTGATAAAAGTGCAATACTGAAAGTGAATCTGTTCTTGCATTATGACTAAGAAACTCATAATATGGATTCTAAAATTATTAGGATTATATAAAGTTAAAAATGTAGTTAATGCTATTCATGACCTCTTTTAATGGCTTTTTTTTTGGTAAGTCATGGTGCAATTGAACTCGGTGTTGCTTGTAGTGCAAGTTATTGAATTATTTTGAAGAAATAACACACTATGAAATCGTGGGGTGTTACATTCTCCCCTCCTTCAATAAATTGCGTCCTCGCAATTTGAAATTGTTCTTCGAAAATAAAAGGTTGAAAATAGATAATATATTTGTGGGAAAATCCACATCGGAAATTGGGTTACTAAAATTTAGTCTTAATATGAGGAAAAGAGAAATGAAAGGGTCACCACCAAATTATGATCTCGATTAGGAGAACATTGGTGGCAATTAGAGATATATAATTGGAGGAAAAACGTAAATTTTTATAGGTAGTGATTGAGGTCATCAATCACAAACAAGTGTATAATTGAGGTCCTTAAACTCATCAATCTATGATGATTTGAAGTACCATCGGTTCAACAAAATATAGGGTATTGGGATAACACATTTTTGACGTTTCAAAATATCTTAGTTGAAATCCCACATCGAAAAATGAATTAACGAGGCCTCTATTTAAAATAAAGAGTCGAAAGTATGAAGATTACCGAAAATAAAACATACTAGGGTTCCATGTAGGAAAATATGGATATGGAAGAGAAATCTAACCATCAATTATCTGATGGAGAGTGGTAGAGAACATTGGTATGAAAAGGCCAACAATCCCAAAGCCATAAATTAGTGATGATTTAAGGTACCATCTAGGAAAACATTTTTGTTATAAGTTGCTTTTCTTAATGTTGAAGAATTTATTTATGAGATTGGCTAAGATCATAAGGAGGTATACTTACTTTATAATTAGAGTTTTATCCATTAATAAATTTCTACCACAAACTCATCTTTCACTCTAAAAGATAATAGAATGTAAAAAAAAATTCTATTTACACTATTCGTATAGGGTTCCAAAATAAACGAATTTATAATTCATCTACAAGGTCTTTTAATAAAAACTACATTATTTAATCCAGGACATCTCGTGGGCCAGTGGTAGGTGATACACCCTTGTCGCCCTTCGGTTGCGGGTTCAAGTCTCGCAGCCTTGCCGGACGTGACGGGTTGCCGCCCGACCTCCGGGTTGTCCTTTTATGGCAATCCAAAATAATCCAAACTAGAACTATCCAAAATACTTCTATCCAAACTCACAGTCCATCATTTATAAGGAAGGTAAACATAATATAGATCCTTTTTACCCCGTAATAGCATATGAATACCTTCATCATGTATTACCATATTCCTTATTGATTACATTCATGTTCCCTTATTCCATATAGAATGCTGGATATACTTCATTAATCCAAAAATGTTTTAAACCCCAACAATGATGGAATATACAAATCATTAATCATCTTCAAGGTAGTCAATAATATCCAATATAATTTATCCAAATCAATCATGTATTATTCTAAAATCACTACCTCGGTATCAGAACTATATTATGGTTTATCATTCTCTCAACCATATATTTTCCAAAAATTTATCCTGCTATTGAGTCACTTTTCGTTGTTCCACACAATCTCAAGTCCTTAATGAAATAGTACTACAGTACAATCCTTATATACTCCATAATTATTATAAAAAGTACATTGTTGATACAACACTCAATTGATATAATCAACATAATAACTCTAATCATTCCTCTTCATCTGTGGTAGTATCATAACTTGCTTATTATGCAATAGCATCATTTGCGGCATAGTCTGATGCCTGGGACATAGGTTCGCGTAGTGTCCAAACTCCTTGCAAATGAATCATTGTACATTTGAAACCATTTTCTTACCCTTGCAGTCACGTACTTTGTGCCCTTTTCCTCCACACTTATAACAAACTCCCATTCCTTTCAGGCAAGTTCCAGGGTGTTTCTTTCCACAGTTACCACATATGGGAAAATTCTTCTTTTCCCTCATCCCTTTATCCATCTTTCTCTCTTCTATCCTTTTCTTCTCTTGCTTCCCTTCAAATCCATATGACTCAGTAAACTCTTTACTTATCTTATCAACACATGATATTATTTCTTCACATGATGATAATACATGGGAGACTATTCCTCTTATAAATTCTAGCTTAAGACCATGAAAGATATGATGCTTCCTTCTCTTTGGATCATGTGCATTTCTGGAGTTCTCATTTCTTCTACTGGGCGCCATTTCTAAACAATGGCATACACTAGATCAGTTTTATAAGACATATTTTCAACTATAAATATTCATTGGAAATATTAAATTATTTAATACATCATGGTATTTTTATTATAATTTTTAGACATCATATAGATTAAATTATATATGACACAATAATGATGTATTATTTACCTGAGTAATAAATGATTTTAATAAATAAGATTATAAACATTTAAATAATATACAAAACCTATCCAATTATTATTGGATGATTTTATATAAATCATGATTCATCGTATATTTGAAATTAATGATTTTTGGAACATTTGAAACCAAAGATATGTTTATAATAAAATACATTTTTCAAAATTTCCTAAAGAGCACCTCCTCTCCTTAATTAAAGGACACCACTTCTATCCAATTTCTCACACCTCTCAAGAATTTTGCCTCATCAAAACACTACCCAATTAAGCCCTCTACGTCCATATCCTCTTCCTATAAGCCTTACCTTAGGTAGAAGGAACTTTAAGTAGTCATTTTTGTTCAATCCAAATGAATTTTCCCAAATTAAGGATAAGAATTTCTCATAATGGGTGAAGAATATATTGTTTCTATTGATGGAAAACTAATGCCTCACTAAACGATGATTGTTCGATTATCTCCTTCCGCCTATCATGGTGGCCATTAAGTGGAAAAAAAAATTATATATGATATATATTATGTTTATTTTTTCTTTATGCTTCTATATTTTTCATATATATAATACCTTTAATGTTTCATTTATGGGTAAACATGATAATTTCATTTGAGGAAGTGCGAACTACTGCCCCCTAAAAGTGATATGACTCATTAATTCCATACATGGGAAGTATAAATGATAGATTTAATGATATTATATATGATATTATACTATAATCATAACATCTCTATGAATCATTATTTTTTAATTCCATTAAAATAAGAAATAGGAATCAAAGTAGCGTTCATGCGTACGTACGACTTACCATCTCCATGAACATTTCATTTCATTTATTATATCCAAATGTTTTATATTGGTATAAATATAGAGATATACTTGATATATATGATATATATGATATCTATATCATGAATATCATTCTTTATATAATGGATGTTTGACCACATTAACAATTTGTATTTATAAGAAGTTCATTTTTGACTCAAGTACCAAATATCGACAAGACAACCATTATTGACATAACGATTACATAATGTCTATAAAAAGGTAATAATAGATATAAAATATTAATAAACATGAAAAAGGTTCTTAATCAAGTAGAAATTATCTTTAGTTTATTATTCAGGAGATTAAAGAACGAACGGGTCAAGTCAGACAACGAGATAAGGGATATCTTAACTCAGTTTTAATTCCGTGAGATTTCCATTGTTCGCCACTAATTCATTCCGTGTGGTGTAATGAGTACTACCATTATATATATATATATATATATATATATATTATGTTGATTCTCATTATATTCATCATATTTTGTGATTCATTTGGTGGTTATTAACTTTTGGTCATATGACTTAGTTGATTACTATACGGTAAAGGGTTTCATCTCACAATTTATTCCTGTGAGATTCATGCTATATTTGAAACTATTTACTTTTTTGTGGTGTATGTACCACCCATTATTTTAATAATTGTGTAATATACTTTAATTTTTGAGTATTTACATATTTATTTTATGATCCTTCTTTCATGTGGCGTATGTTTTGTATGTTACCAAATCGGTAAGGGAACCTTTCACCCTCCCCTTTTTTAAAAAGATTTCTCTTTGTTATGACATTTAATTTACATCTTATTATATAGGGATATGTTCTACTATATCCTTATTAATTTAAATTTAATATACAAGTGAATATATACCCTTTTTATCTCATCAACTCATTTTATGATTTTTAATGTGACGATGTCAAGCTTTCGAATTTTTGCAAGGGATCTTCTTAACCCAATTTTATTTATTTGGGTTAAACATGTACTTCATGAATATGTCATCCTGTTAATATGTGTGAATGAAATCTGATTGTTTTACACTAACTATACACTTATATTGGGTGTCTTAATATTTTTCACATATAATTATGTGATTGATTTATCCTTAATTTTATGATACCATCTTTATAAGAGATTTCATCTCGGTAAACATTTCCTTTGAGGCTACATTGTTGTTATGCACCAATTCACTATTTTATGGTTCATATTATGTCCTTTCTCATATCATATCACGAGTCCCTTTATTTTCAAGATATTATAATCTTCTAATTAAATGTTATTCCTCCATTATTTGTATTCAAGTGTCTGTGATTTTGTTAAAAAATCATTAACTAAAATATCATTCTAAATGTTTTAAACATTTATTAATTTAAATCTTTATCTTTAATGTCCATGTCTAAAAATCGTTTTGAGTATTTATTTATTTGGAAATTAATGTTTTAAAATTATAATACCATTAAAAGCGTCATAGTGGTATGGGACACTTTGATACAAAATTATCCTTTTATATAGTTTATGAAAATGGATCGATTATTTTAATAACATGAAATTAATTCTTGTGATTGAAAATTAAATTTAAATAGTGAAATTTTTATATATGAAATATTTTATGTGTTATGATGGTACATGGACATTTCACAGGTGGTTACATGATAAACCATATGACGGGTGGTGCCGTGATAAACCAGGATGGGTGGTTACATTATAGCCTCCAATGCATTGGATATGGAAGTCGGTCTAATGACTATTTCATTTAGTGATATGTGTGGAAGTCGACCATATGGTTATTACATTTAAGTATGTTTATGTCCCATGTAACCTTTATTTGTTAGGTTTTCATTATATGGATTTTATGGTAATATTTTGGTTTCAAAATTGTAAGTATTGATCCCTTATCCGTTGAAGATTATTTACATGTTCGTAAAGGTGAAAAGTATTACCTATGATAATGTATTCATGGTTTAATTGTTGTTTAGAAAAAAGCTATAATTTTGTGTACTTTTTGTATACCTTAATGAGATTTTTATGTTCATCCATGTTTTTGAAATGTTTTTCATTGGACATAATGTGGAATAAGGCCAAGGATGGGATCATGGAAAATTCGTTCTATCTAAAACATGGTACTATACATGTCTCATTTTCTTCATGATTTTAAATTTAATGAAAAACACGGAAACTAGGTAAAAGTGTCTACATTGTAATTTTGGAGATGTAATGTAATATTAGTGACCTGGCTCACCAAAACTCTATACCTGAAAATATCATCAATGTTAATTATTCATTTAATTCAAGATTATGAAATGTTTATGGTTGGGTAATTATAGTTTCTATTAGAGTTAGGTTTAGATAACTTTAGAGGTTAGGGTGTTATCTAGGCATAAGGGACATAACCAAAATGGTGAACATATTAGCAACATTCATAGTTGTTTTGAATGAGTTTAAGATAACATGATTATGTATATATAAGTATTTACCCTTAATGTAAGAAATTATATGATGATATACTCACACTTACCTTATTGGCTATAGTAAATGGTTGGATCTAGTAGGACCCATAGTAATAGTGGATCTGATGAAAATTGGGATAGTTTTCTAAACGAGCAATGGAATGAAATGGGACCAGCAATGAGGACCCTTATTTTTTTCACAAAAAAACTATCTCGAGTCCATATTGAAAACCTGATCCTTAGTGATTTATATAATGAATAATATATGTGAGAAACAAACCCTTATGGATATTCAGGTGATAATCTCCATGTTAAGTACGTTAAAAAACCTATGTGTCAACGATGTGGAACGAAAAACCTAGGAAAATTATTCAAAGGGATGGGAAGATGCAATAGATGTGGGAATGATGGTCATAAAACCTGAAACTACCATGGAAAAAGGAATAATACAGTTGACTCTAGGAAAGGGAAATAAAATCATTTGGAGGGATCAATTTAATGTCTTAAATGTGGTGGGCATGGTCATTATACAAACAGATGTCCTACAAATATGTTTAGAGAATGGGATCACCAGGATCGTTCAAATATATGTTTAACAATACATAACGCCAATCCAATTGAGGATGGAGATACAGACAATGACCAATGAATGGTATGGATTATTTATTAACATATGTTTTGACATTATTTAATCTTCGGATATGATCCATGATTTTGATTGTAGGAAATATGTATTTTAGAAGAAGTTGGTAAAGAATGGTTAATTGATCATCAAGATTGTTGAATGTGTACGAAGTCAACCTATAAGAGATTCAAGAGTTATGGTAGAATTTATGATGATGAAATACATAAAATTATTAAGGATCTTTTGATGATGGGATTATGTTGGATGAAATTTTATAGTATGTGTAATTTTTGATTTAAGAAAATGTTATTCAAGGAATAATTATATATTCTTTTCATGAGTTATGGTGGAATTTTATTTTGGGAGAATATATGTTTTTATTATGGACATTCAATGATTGAGGGTTGTTATTATTGAAATTATTAACCTATCATAGAGAATATGGGATTTGGTTAATTACACTTCATTATGAGACATTAAGAGTTGTCAATTTTTATTTGGAGATAAAAGTTATGATTTTAAAGTTGAAGACTATGTTACTAAATCCTTATGATTTTTGGGTTAAAATCATAGTTTGGGTTATTTTAAATAATAATAAGGAAAATGGTTTATTGAATGGTATTTATTGAACTTTGGGTACTTTTTCTTGAATTTTGGAGATTAAGAGTAGTATTTATTTTTATTAAGGATTATCGTTTTGGGAGATTATTTGATCTCGTACTAACCATTTTTGGTTTTTCATAATGTCTAAAGATAGGGTAAATATATATTTTTTGGATTATGTGATTCTCTATAAGTTTATTCTTGTTCTTTGGATGTGACTAAGACTTTTTGAATGATCATAGTTTGGAGAAAAGATTAGTTTTTGGTAAAACAAATTAAAGGCTGAAACTCTACTTGAAGGTAAGTATATTTTCTTATGTTCTTATTCTATGTATTAAATGAATTCCTAAAATTATTAAAACGAACATAAAAAATTTTTATTTTACATCTCCTACTAGGTAATCATCGACCGCTTAACACATCACATGTTTGTGATTTTTTGTTGGTCGAATTTCTCTTAATCATGGTTTCTTTAACTCTCCATATGAAAATGATGGTTTGTTTTATTTTCCTTATACATGTTTTCTTACATGGAACCTTATTATATGTTTTCTCGGCTAATATTTGTGTCTCTTGTTTTTCTTTTAAAGTGATATTTTTATTGACTCTTTTTTCGACGTGGGACATTAAATGATGTTTCTGAGCCCAATTTTAAAATTGTGAGGACACAATTTCCAAAAGGGGGGAATGATGTAACATCCTAGGTAAATAAAAAACATTTCATTATCATATTTACTAATATTTTTTGGATTAAATATTAATTTTACTTTAAATGGGATGTAATGTTTGATGGCGCAGCCAATATACAACAACAAATTTCATTGAAATCTTTCCTTGAACACTAATAATATAATATTATTATTTTAAATTGTAGTTAACTCATATCTGTGGTACTAGAGGGAATGGATAAAACTTTAAAATACATGATTATATATGTTTGCTAAATGTTTTTATATTTATCCAATAAAATCTAGTGGAAAAAATTTTGATTTAATCGAAATTTAACCCCAAATAATCTAATATTCATTAAAAGGTGGATTTACCACATTTTAATGGTGAACAATCATTAAATATAGTTTTGGTCACTATTATATGATCTATTTTTAAAAAAATTTATTATTTTGAATCGGGATATCAAAATTTATTTTGGGTAAATTTTTTGTATTTTTCTAATAATGATTATTTTTTATGAATAATGAAAAATACTTTGTTTTAATTGAAAACTGCCTTTTAATCTTATTTATTTATATAGATAGATTATATTTTTAATTTTTAATAAAGTTTAATTATATTATATTTTTACCATTTAATCCAATTTTTGTCATTATATTTAGTTTCATATTCAAATTTGACATAAATAAATGCCAATATTTGGATAAATATTGATTTTTAAAAACAAGCTATTTGTTTTCACAAAAAGAATTAAATTTAAATTAATTAATGAAACTTCTATGTTTTTAATTTGGAAAAATAGACATCATTTTTTAATTTTTAATAAAAAATATATCCTAGGCATAATTTTTTATTTTTTTCAGAAAAACATCAATTTTGGATGAATAGTGAAACCACTTAGTAGTAGTTCAAAACTGTCTTTTTTCATTTAAATGAAATTTTACTCCTTCTCTGAAATGAATTTAGAAAATCCAAAATAATTGTTTTTTATTATTATGTAAAATGGGGTTCAATAAAATAAATATAATTTATGGTGAATAGTAACTTTTGACTTTTATTACCATGGTTCATGGTAAATTGGATAATTAAAGGTAAAACAAATATCATAATAATACCAAATTACCTTAACACTTTTCCTAACATTATTATATGAATAATTTCATAACATGGTTATCCATGGGTAGATTTTGGGACCCCATGGAGCATCTTATGAATTATAACGACACTTTATTTTAATTAACTAAAAGTAATGGAAAAAATTACATAAACAAATATCTTTTAGTAAATCAATTTTAAATGTGGATATTCAAGTCATAGTTTAGACTATAAATATTCAATGTTAAGATAAAAAACTTTACTACATAATGGAATTTTTATTATAATTTTCAGACATCAAAAAAATTAAATTATATATCACACAATATTGAGAGTGTATTTACCTCATTAATAAATGATTTAAATAAATAACATTATAAATATTAAAATAATATCCAAAACAGGTCCAATTCTTATTACATGATTTTATTTCTACCACGAGTCCTCGTAACTTTTAATGTAATTTTTTTTTCATCTTTTGAATCCAACATTAAGTTAATAATAAAATAATTTTTCAAAACATTCCAAAATAGCCCCTACTCCCCTTATAAAAGGACACCACATCTATCAAATTCCTCACACCTATGATGCCTTTTTTCTCATCAAACCTCTTCCAAATTAAGCACCCTATATCCCTATCCTATTCCAAGATTCCTAACCTTATGAAGAAGGTACTTTAAGAAGTTCCTTTGGTTCAAACTAATGGAAGTTACCCAAATTAAATGTAATAGTTTCTCTTAATTTCATTTGTTTTATTTAGTTTAATTTTACTTATCCACCCCCTAAAATATTTTTATTCCTTTATTTTATAACAACACCAGTATCCTAAATATACTAGGATGTAGCTATGAGAAGGATTCAAACTACACTTACACACACCTCCATCTCATTGGTGAAGAACATACTGTTTTTGTGGATGGAAAACAGACGCCTCACGAAACGATGATTATTCGATTATCTCCTACTGCATATCATGGTGGACAATAAGATGGAACCGTTTTTATATATGATATATATTATGTTTATTTTTACTTTATTCTTCATTATTTTCCATTTATATCATACCATTGTGGTTTCCATTGTGATATGACTCATAATGCCATACGTGGGACGTAAAAAGGATAGAGTTAATGATTTTATATATGATAATATAATAGAATTATAATATTCATATGTATCATTATGATTTAATTCCATTAAAATAAGAAATATAAATGAAAGTAGCATTCATGCGTACGTACGACTTACCTTCTTCATTAACGGTGCATTTAATTTCTTGTCTCCAAATGCTATCTACTATATTAAATCATAGATATAATATATATATATATGATATATATGATATCTACATCATGAATATCATTTTTTATAAAGGATGTTTGACCACATTTAAAATTTGTAATTATTTGACGTTCATTTATGACTCAAGTACCAAATATCGACAAAACGACCGTTATTAACAAAAATGAATACATAATGTTTATAACAAGGAAATAATTGATATAAAAAAATAATAAACCTGAAAATTGTTATTAATCAAGTATAAATTAACTTTAGTTTATTATTAAAGTGATTAAAAACTAACATGTCAATTCGGACAATGATGTAAGGGATTTCTTATCTCACTTTTAATTCCGTGAGATTTCCATTCTTCATCACTAATTCATTGCATGTAGTGTATAGTGTACTACAATTTGATATATATATTAACATGATACTGATTATATTAATGTTATTATGTGATTCATTTGGTTATTAATAACTATTGTTCTTATGACTCAGTTGATTACAACGTGGTAAAGGGTTTAATCTCACTTTTTATTCCCGTGAGATTCGTGCAATATTGGCCACTATTTCATTTTTTGTGGTGAATGTACTAACTATGATTTTAATATTTGTGTAATATAATTTAATTTTTGAGTATTTATATCTTCATTGAATGATCCATATTTCATGCCGCGTAGGTTTTGTAAGTTAGAAAATCGGTAAGGGAACCTTTCACCCTCCTCTTTTTAAAAAATACGTCCTTTTGATGTTTCTTTTAAATTAAATCTTATTATGTTGTGATATGTTCTTATCTATAATTATTTATGTAAATTTTATTTCCAAGTGAATAGATACCATTTTTCTCTCATCAAATCAATTTTTTAATTTTAATGTGACACCGTTAGGATTTTGAATCATTGCAAGGGAACTTCTTAACCAGATTTCAATTCTTTTGGGTTAAACTTGTAATTATTGAATATGTCTTACTATGAATACATGTGAAAGACCTATAATTGTATTAAACATAATATGCACTTATATGGGGTGTATTTATATTTTTCACAAATAATTATGCCATTGATTTATCATTAATCTAAGGATACCGTCTTTATAGGGGATTTCATCTGAATTTACATTTCCTTTTAGACATCATTGTTGTTATGCATAAATTAACTCTTATATGGTGTATATACTGTCATTTTCATATTATATCATGAATCCATTTATTCTCAGGATACTATAAAGTTCAAATTTAATTTTATTCTTCAATTATTTTTATTCAGGAGTCTCTCATTTTGTTAACAACTCTTTAACTAAAATATCCTTTTAAATATATCATGGAATTATTATTCTAAATCATAATATTTAATGTTAATGTTTTTAAAATGGGTTTGAGTATTTATTTATATGGACATTACTGTTTTAAAATTATAATTACATTAAAATTTTCAATGTGGTATGGGACACATTCATTCAAAAGTCATTTTTAAATGGTTTATGAAAATGGATTGATTATTTCAATATATTGAAATTACTTCTTTTGGTTGCAAATGAAATGTTATTAGTGAAATTATTATATTTGCAAAATTTTATGTGTTATGATGGTACATGTACATTTTATGGGTGGTTACCTGATAAACCATATGATGGGTGGTGGTGTGATAAACCAGGATGGGTGGTTACGTTATAACCACCAATGCATTGGGTATGGATGTCGGTCGTATGGCTATTACATTTAGTGATATGTGTGGAAATCGACTGTATGGTTATTCAATTTATGTTTTTATGTCCCAAGATACCTTTATAAGTTATGATTTCTTTATATAGGGTTTATGGTAATCTTTTGGTTACACAATGTTATGTATTGATCATTTATTAATTGAAGTGTATTTACTACTTCGTAATGGTGAAAAGTTTTACTTATGATAAAGTATTCATGGTTTAATTGTTGTTTTGACAAAAAATAACAGTTTTACTTCTTTTTCTATCCCATGCCGAGATTTTTATGCTCATCCAATGATTTTGAAAAAAATTTCATGGGAAATAAAGTAGAATAGGGTCAAGGATTGGGTCAAGGAAAATTCATGCTATCTAAAACATGGAGTTAGACATGTCTAATTTTCATCATAGATTTTTTATATTAATAAAAAATGGAATCTATGTAGAAGTGTATACTTAGTAATTTTTGAGTTGTAATGTTATAGTAATGACTTAACTCTCTAATACTCTAATCCTGAAAAGATCATCAATGTGAATTATTAATTTAATTTAAGATTAAGAAATTTTTAAGGATTGGTCCATATACCATGCTCAAACCATACGACCCCAAACAGTGGCTAATAACTCCAAAATTACATCCCAAACACTATGGAAGTCCACCCATTGATCATTGAATGTATTAAGTATAATATGGAGTCACCGACGACATCACAAACTCCTCAACATACCACATTCATCCCACAACATTCACAATAACCAGGAATAATTCTAGAATGAAACTAATACCACAATAACACAAAGAATTTTGTTGGAAACCCAAACCAAACCTCAACCAAAATATCCATCATTGAGAAATAAATAAAATGAAGGTATATTCGAGGTCAGGGACTATCAATTATCGCCAACACATACACTTTCATACCCCAGAAAGTCACCCATATAAAAGTCAACCAATTCCCAAGTCCACACCTAACAAAAACCAAGGTTAAACCTTGAACCCTTTGATGGTTATTCACTCCACTAGTCACATATGACAAATAAAGAAAAACCACAACACATGAATGATAATGACGGGAGGAAAAAGAGGGTTCTATATAGCAAAAGAACTCAATTAATATGAAACACATTTAAACCCCAAACAAAACCAAACTACAACCAAGAACAAGGAATTTCAACATTTAATATTTTTGTAAAGATAATATAGTGTGGATGCATGATTTTATGTGTGCCAACCAAGCATGAACTTCTAGAAGGAAGGGAAACCAACAAGGCATGTCTATACGGTTTCATAACTGTGCGCCAACCATGCCCATACCTTTTCCCAAAAATGAAACAAAGTCAAATTATTATGGGACCTATCGCATGGTCATGCACTGGACATGTAGTTGTTTCTATCAACCTAGTTGGGGCCTCATGGTTTTGTCAAACTGTGTGGTAATCATGCTTCACCTGAAAAAATATCCCATAAAGAACAAAAACCAAAAACATCAATAGGGGTCTAACCAGAACTTCTATATACAATATGGACACAACCACCACTAAAAAATGGAACCTCCCAAACAATCCAAACCCATAATAACCGAATTCTAGAAAATAGAAGAATCTCCACATGATCACTGCTGAAAGTTAACACTGTGACCATCATACACCAAGAGAAGACACACAGAAAGATGAATGAAAAAATTAATTGGGCACATTCAGATAGGATCAACTATTTGGGTTACAAGATATCAAGTTCATCATACCATGACCTCAAAAGGTTAACTTAAAAAACTTGGGAAACAAGAAAATGGAGATGTTTAACATTTCCATCCCAACATAGAAAACAAACTTGGTAGTGTTTCACACCCCCTGTCACTCCTTACTATGCGTGAGAATCAACCCGAGACCTATGGTTGTGGCTCTGATGGATGAATCATCTACGGAAACAGAGTCAGGAGACGCAGCTCAATTCAAGACTTCCTTTTCAGACAACACCCCCTATATAACTTCTCCAAATGACCCCAATGGCCACAGCAGCGGTAAGTATTCGATAGAATATGACCAGATGACTTTGAGTGAAAAAACTATCCACACTGGAAACAAACAAGTATATAGTCGGATGAAATGAATCTCTGATCCAATAGAGAATGTTTTTAGAAGCTGGTTCCCTTGGAACACCCTACACGCTAGATGGGGATCCTTCACGAGAACCAACAACCACTGGTTTCACCCTAAAACCCACCTCATTAAATAATACCTCATCCACCAACCTCTTAAAAAAGATTCATCGGATGAGATCACTTTCTTCAAAATTTCATGAAGAATACCCCAGACAAAGAGAGGGGCCTTTATCTGATCCTCCGATGCTACTTGCAAAGAGAATGGAACCATCTCACTAAAAGTTTCCACATAAGACATTAATGATCTCTTTATATGCCAAACATTCTAGAGCTCTATCATCGTCCTATACTTCACCTCCCCAGGTAAGAACCATTGGATGAATGTGGACTTAAAAACCTCCCATGAAATATCCCCTTCCATCGATGACGGGGAAACCATGCCCCACTAGTCAAAGGATGGACCCTCAAACAACATTTGAACATCATTAAATCTAACAGCATCGGGAGTAAAAAATGAGATAAAGACATGATAGACATCTTCAAACCACTCCACATCCTCAAGAAAACCATGATCAACATAGGAAACACAAAAAACATGCGAAGGAAAAGGAACCAGGAATGACTGATTAAGAAATTTGGGGAAATTTCTGGGTGTCATTTTTTGATGAACATGGAAATAGCAGACCAAATCCATCATCAAATTGAGGCACACTGAATGAAGAACACCTCAAAACAATACCAACTGGCTTAGAATCCATGTAAAAACAAACACCTCCATAATATCCCTTTTTAAAAACCATCATTCTCTTTTTAAAACTCAAAACATCCTTCTTTCATGGCTAGTTACCAAGTAACAATAACCCATGGTATCTCAACAACCATTACATGTGTATCCATCCATTCCCATCTTCACGTTCCTACAAAAACATCTCACACATACCCACACACTTGTCATCATCCATAATAGAAGAAGGGCCACATTAAATTTACAGTATCTCACCCAAAACACCCTCATTGTTTGAAAACACACTTTAATAATTGAAAATGATTTCATGTAAAACACATCAAATTTTTTATCAATTTTCGTTTCAAAATCCACATTCATTTTCCAAATACACATACACAAACTAAATCCAAAATGATACACAACCAATAATGGACCAACGCAATGAGGGACCCATGACTATTCCTAGACCGACATTATGGTGTGAGCCATGCCACAAGTAAGGTGTAACACTGGGAGGGACTTGAACCTGGCATTTGGAAATCACATGGGTCACCAACCCACGTAAGGCCACAACATAACCTTACATGCCTCTATTTTCATCACTGAAATCAAAAATAACACAACATACAAGACTCAATCCGGGACTACACCTATTGACTTGAGGTTTAGAACGAGCAACAGTTCATAAATCCCTTGTCACACCTACACCCAGAGTCACAACAACCCTATTTTACAACACTAGACACCCCAAATATCATGAACTGCCAATGATAACATTTTCTCACGAAACATCCCATGACGACCTAGAACCGGTCACCTAATTTGGTCCCCAACAAGTCTCAAGTATCATTCCACATCCCCCCCAAGATGAAATAATGTTCTAGGAATCCAAAAATAACATTAGGGAATTATTTTTCCAAATAGTAAATAGGATTAAAATATTCAAAATTGAAAACAAAATAGGGCTAACAACAACAAAATCTCAATCAATGGACAATTTGGTCCAAATCAAATACAACTGAATAAAAATAAAACCAATAGAACTAGAAGCTACAACAAAATAAAACTACCAGCTACTAACACGATCTCCATGTGACCTCCTGGTCATCCCAAACCATAATACCCCATTCTTCAAGAGATAACTCGATCCAAAAAAACCTGATCAAAACCTGAACCTGCACAATTGCTTCTGTCTACCAACACCATGTGGTATAGGTAGGGTGTGAGCTCACAACTCAGTAGGAAATCACCACATATTCCAAGTGTTTCCTTTCCCAAAACAGTCCATTAACACAAGTTTGTAATACAATTATAAAAATAGATTTCACACATTATATTAAACAACCAAAACATTACCGTTTCAAAGGGAAACACATGCTACCATCTATTTTTCAAAAAGACTACCAGTTTATAACAAAAAACCAACCAAAACAACACTACTAGAAATTTTCATTGGAATAAAATTAAATATAAAAAAAAATTCAATGAATTTCACATTAAAGACAATGAACTTAATTTTTAAATTACAAACCCAACCTACAGTATCCCAACGAGAGGTGTAATATAATCATGGAGCTCCAGTCATGTGAACACCCCGAATCACTTGTTATATATGGGCCCTAGGTACAATGTATCTCAGTGTAATTGTAATCATAACAATATCCATTCCTGTGCACAGGCACCTAGTAGGGAACATACAATAACCAAGTGGTCTCCAACATCATAATAATAATCATCATATCATAGTTATTGTTTTTGTCATCAAACTTTCTATGTGAAATAGGGGCCAAACCCCACCATATCACTATAACAAGAGTACAAGTCCACCCACCTAGATACTCAAGAATCCCTTTTTGTGCTCAATAAAATTTTTCAAATCACATGTTACCACATATTCCATTTATCAACCAAACTGAGAATCTCATTTCATAATCCAACACTATCAAATCACAAAAAAATTCATGAGAACTTATGCAAACCATAACATTTAAAAATCACTTCAAAATCCATGAGGAACACCACCTCCTCATGAATTTTCTTAACATGACTTTCTATATTTTAGGAAAAACATGAAACTCAAAAAACTTTCCAAATGTTCCTTTATGTTTTCAAAACCAAATGCATTTACCAAAACATTTCCAAATCATTTTCAAAACCATCTTCAAGTGTGAAATAAAAAAAACAACACCTCATGCTAAACATTTTTCAAATCAAACACACCAATATCCAAATGGGAATAACCCCATGATATTCCATTTTAAACAACATTTTGAATTCTCATGATGGATACAAAATTATAGAGAAATCAAAAACCATTTAGGACACCAATATTTTAAGGAATGTCAGTTTAAAGAACAATCTTCATTTGAGGGAACAACCATGTGGGCGCCTAATGCACTATTGGATGTGCCAACATCAGATGTTACACCAAATATCCAAGAGGAAAATCAAAAAACATTTCCACAAAAACCATTGTTTTCATTAAACCCATATCTAACCATCCACTCTATTTAGGGAACATAAAAAAAACCCCCGTATAACTATGAAACACTCTTAAAATATTTTAAGAAATTTAAAAAGATATAACATTACCAAAACATACACAGAATATCATGTTCCAAGAAAAAAAATTATTATAACACCATAATCAAGGCTAAACAATTCATAAAACTCCCCAATTTATCTTTAAAAGAATAATGGAATTTTAAACATCACCCTTGGTGTTATAAACCTAGGAATTTGAAAAAAATACCCTTTAATAAATTTTTTTATTAAATTCTATCATAAGAAAATCATCATTATAATCACGCCATAATTATATTATAGGTGAGAAACAAAATAAAAAATTAAATAAAAACACACAATTTGTCGTGGAATGTTCTATAAAGGAAAAAAGATAGAAACACCGACCTCAACCTTGTGAGGATGTGATGAAACATAAAGGTAGGAGAGATATAGGCCCCATGGACAATTCACATACCTAAGACCCAATGAAAAACGAACCAAACAGAAATGCAATACATTAGGGTTCATCCATTGAAGAATACCCCAAATTAAAACCCTAGATCAAAGAGGGGAAGAGAAGGAGAAAATATTTGATGAAGGAAACGTGGAGAACCAAAAATCATTATTCCGAAATCGACCCAAAATATCCCCAAATAGAATAAGGAATGAGGGGTAGGATCCTTTGGTAGATTCCCAACAGATAGGGCATCATTTTTTAGGTGGTATCACCAAAATCGGAGCTCCACATAAAATGTTATAAATTCATGCAAGTAGGTGCACAGTTTTGATGTACGATTTTTCAAATTGTTCACAAACCATTCAAGGGCTACTTTAAAATTCCTGAAACATTTCATTGTTAGGTGCACGGTTTGGGTAGGCTTTCCTCAAACCATGCGACCCAAAAATTGGCCAAAAACAATCAAATAGCATCCAGAACACTAGGTGACTCCACCAATTGATCATTGAATGTATTAAACTCTATACAGGGACACCGAAAACATAAAAAACTCTCCAACATGCCACTTTTATCCCACAACATTCACAATAACCAATAATTTTTCTAGAAGAAAAAATACCACAATAACACATTGACATTTTTTAGAAACCAAACCCGAACCTCTTCCAAATTATCCAACATCAAAAAATAAATAAAAAATAGTATCTGAGGTCGGGGTGTGACAACATGAGACTTGAGTCATATTGAATCATTATAGACACCCATGAAAATTTGTGACATTCATCATTATAGGAATCCATATAAAAACTAGTTATGGGTGTGTTGTTAAACATGAACTATTTTTCTATCTGATGAAATTTAAATATAATTGTGCATAATGTGAAAAGAATAACTGTGACACATTCTTGTTTTTACATTATTTATTTTTGATAAGGTTGTGTTATGAGTCCATAATAATTTGTTTATAATCGTAGATATTTTCCTCTATGATGACTTTTGTTGGGAGGGAGAAAGGAGGGCATGGTTGGATTTGTTACTCTAGTAGTGGAACATGAGGCACCGATATTATTGGTTAAATAAGTTGGGGAACAGCTACAAAAGAGGTTTTCTAGATTTATTCAATTTATGGGTATAGAAACTATGTGTGTTGAGATGATCATGAATTATTTAAATTGAGAGTTTTAGTTTCATCATCATCCATGATTTACATGAGAGTGTGGACCTGAGGAAGATGAGTTCTGGTTTGATTCCTTCAAGAGAATACTTGACCATACAAAGACTAATTTTATTTAGAGGGTCAAGGTAGATTCGTATATGCTTTAAGGATTATCCAAGTATTAGTGGGATATTTAGTCGTAGACTGGAAAGAAAGATGGTATGTTATAGAATGAATTCATGTAGAGGATCATACAACACTTCTACCTAGAGACAATGAAGCATGAGAATGAAGTGAAGTTCATGTAGCTGACACATGGGAACATTGTAATCATGGATTATGATGGGAGCTTTACAGAAATGTTACATTTTTCTGCAACATTAGTAGGATACTAGATATCTACAACCCAATGTTTTTAGTAAAAAATTAACTCTACGATTAAGCACCTAGATAACATCATTCTGTTAAAGAAGTTTTCTGTGGTGGGGATCCGTAACTTATATATGAAGGGAACTAGGAGGATGTTTCCATTGAAGGATTGATATATATAACTAGAAGATTAGGAGGGGAGAACTATAAGAGAAGGATTATCTATTACTAGAACATTATTAGGTGTAGCAGAAAGATGAGTGGTTGTAACACCCCGAGCTTCCACGATACGCTTCTCATTCAATAATGCAATAGCTTGCATTGTACGCAAGTTCGAGTTCTAACACACCGCAACTAATCAAAATAGCCGTTATGAATAGTAATAACCACTTTTTAAAATTATAGAAATTTTATATGTCAAAATGGACTTCATTTTTGTATTCGTAATATCGAAATTAGCCTATGTTGAATTTTTGGTATTTTTCTGAGAACTTCTAAAATTTTATAAATAGTGAAAAATACTTAAAACAACTTTTTTAATCAAAATAATTTATAGTGATAAATTATAATATTTGGTGGTTTTAAAGTATAATTAGAATATATTTTTACCATTTTATCCAATGGTGGTCATTAGAATTAATTTAACATTGAAATAGGACATAAACAATTGCCAATCTTTTGATATAAATTGTTTCTTAAAAACACGCTATTTGTTGTGACAGCGGGAATTAATTATAAAATTAATTAATGCAACTAATATGTTTGGAATTTTGTAAAATAGACATCATTTTTGAATTCGGAATATCAATTATAGCTTAGGGTGAAATTTTGGCCTTATTCTGAAAAACTTCAATTTTTGATGAATAGTGAAACCACTAAGTGGTTGTTAAATAACTGATTTTTCGTTTAAATGAAATATTACCACTTCTGTGATTTGATTTTCAAAAATCCGACATACATGGTTGTCATTAAGAAGTAAAATGTGGTTCAATGGGATAAAAATAATTTTTCGGTGAATAGTAACTTATTAAGTTCTTAATCGCGATTAGTGGTAATTAGGGTAGTTTAAGGTATAAATAATACTTTAATAATATTAAATGACCTAGACACATGTCCCAACCTCATTGGTTGTGTCATGGCCGACCAAGACAAGCCATGGCCTAACTTGGGGACCCCATGGATCCACTTTTGTTGGGAAATAACATAAATTACTTTTTATTTAATGTTAAAGTGAAAATGACACTAACATAAAGTGTTTTACTAAAACAATTTTTAATTGGGGTTATACAAGTCCAAATTTTGATTATAAATAGTCATTGGAAAGCTAAAAAGATTTCCTACATCATAGTATTTGTTTTATAATTTTTAGACATTAAATAAATTAAAGTATTTATGACATAATAATGATGCAGCGATGACATCATTATTTGACGATTTAAATAAAATGAGAAGATAATGCAAAATCCGAGGCTTACACTTGTCCAAAGCCTATTGGATGAAGATATTTCGAAACCTTATCACCTTAGCCTCGAATTATATAGATGTGGGACCTTTAGAATCCGAAAAGCATTTTGAAATAATGTAACATTTCATTACTTTCCAAAAGTGCCCCTCCTCTCCACTTATAAAAGGCCCCCACCTCTCCCACCTTATTCACACCTTCAAGCCATTTGGCTCGGCCAACCTCTGCCCAAATACTCTCCCAACATCCCTCTCTTACTCCTAGAATCCTCACTTTGGGCAGAACTCTTCCCAAGGAAGCCTTTGGCTCAAATCAAAAAGAGTTACCCGATTTTGAGGTAATGTCTTTTATAATGTTGTTTTGTTTTATTTTTCTTCTCCAACCCCCTAAACTCTTTTTATTCATTTCTTTTGTAACAACACCAGTATCCTCAATATACTAGGATGTTGTTATAAGAAGGATTCGAGCTACACTTACACACACCTACATCTAATGGTTAAAGAACATACGGTTTCTGTGGATGGCGAATTTCTGCCTCACGAAGCGATGATTGTTCAACACTCATATAACACCTTCAAAGGTGGCCATTAAGATGTCACTATTTTTATATATGATATATAATATGTTTTTGTTTTACTTATGCTTCTGTATTTCTCATTTATGGCATACTTTATGATTTCCATTATGGGTAAAACGCGATAATTTCATTTTAGGAAGTGCGGACTACCGCCCCCTCAAAGTGATTTGAATCGTAAATGCCATATGTGGGATGTATAAAGGATGGAGTAAATGGTATTATACACTATATTATACTGGAATTATATTATACATTTATATCATTATGATTTACTTCCATTAAATATGAAATTGAAATGAAAGTAGCGTTCATGCGTACGTACGGCTTACCGTCTCCATGAACGGTGCATTTCATTTCTTACCTCTAAATGTTACGTGACATTATGAATGAATGTATATACTGTATATATGATATATATGATATCTACATCATGAATATAATTCCGGATATAATGGATATTTCACCACATGAACAACTTGTAATTATAAGAAGTTTATTTTTGACTCAAGTACCAAAGATCGACAAAACGACCGTTATTAACTTAAATAATTACATAATGTTCATATCATTGTAATAAGTGATATAATAAGGATAATGAAATTGAAAATGGTTCTTAATAAGGTATATATTAACTCTAGTTTATTATTCAGGAGGTTAAAGAACGGTTGAGTCAAGTCAGACACGAGGTAAGGGAACTTCTTAACCCAATTTCCATTCTTTGGGTTAATCTCCTACTTTCAAATTATGTCATGATGTTATTATGTCCTATTTTGTATTTTTACTTTCTTTATGTGTACCTATAGTGAATACACATAATAGATCTATTTTATTTTAAAAATGATCTTTTTAAGGACTTCGTCTCAATCTCCTTTCATTGAGGCATATTTTGTTTTATACACAAATTTCTTTTATACGGTGTATAAACCCCTTTGACTTTTACGTTTATTCAAAAGGAATCTTTTTATACGAAGCATTTTGCTAAACGACAAAAGGGAATGTTTTTCTTTCCGTACTTATGCGGCGACAATGTCTTCTCCGCCGCCGTGACCATTATTTGAGTTTCGGCTTCCTCTACAAGCCATCATTTTTTTTTAATGAAAAATAAATACAAAGTTTTAACTTTCTTTTATTTTGGTATTGAAAATGGTTTTGAAAGCATTTTTATCATATCAAAGTGTTGTATTGATATCTTGTGATTGAAATGTGGAAATGTTATGTTTCCTTTATGCATGTTTTATGTGATACGATTATGTTATGGTTTATGATATGTTTAAACCTATTCATATGAGGAATGCATTGGACTTAATAAGTGACGGGTGGAGCCCGCTATAGCTCCTCGATGCATCGGCAGGTCTCATGAGACAAACTAGTGTCTTGGCACAAGGCCTTGACAAAATCTTATTTGTGGTCTTGGCACGAGGCCTTGACTACGTGGTTATGATAGTCTGGCATTATGCATTCCATCATTATGAAAGTGGTTATTGATATTGCATGTGATTATTCGACCAGTAGAATATCCATGTGAAGAAGTAAATGGCATTATCTCATTTTACTTTTGCCATATTATGTTGAAGTTCAAGTTTAAAAGGCTTTTGTTTTAGTTATACATTGCCTTAAATTTTAATGTTTATTTATGAAAGCTTCCGCATTATTGTTATCCTTACTGAGCATCTGAGCTCACCCCTTTCAATGTTTTAATATTTTCCAGGATGTGAAGAAGTATTTTATGAATGACCTACAGGGATAGTCGGAAGAGGATATGAGTGTGGACTATGGAGACTTTGTTATTGTAGTTTTTCACTTTTTGATGTAATGAAAGACTTATGAATGTATCTAGTGTTTCCAAGGCTACTAAACTAATCGGTCTTTCGAGACTTGATCTTTTGTGATCATGCCAATGTTACGAAGTAATGCACCGACTCTGGGTAGCTGGGGTCGGGGCGTTACAGTTGGTATCAGAGGCAGTTTAGTACTAACCTTGGAATCTAGATTTAGATAAACTCTGATTAGAGCAGATAGCCCAAAGATAGACTTTGAGGATTAGTATAGAAGATCTTCCTAGAATTTTGGTATTATAGAGATGTTATGAGTTTTCTGAGCAATACATCCCTGTCTGGATACGAGCAGGTAGAGGCGGCTCTGGCACAGATGTACCTAGGGGTAAAACCCGAAAACACCGCTTTGAGCTAGACTCGAACGGGAACTGGTGCACGACAACGGGCCTTGCTGCACTCTTGGTTATGACACTCCCGGGGGATATGCTTAGGATAATTCTCATTTTACTTACAAACCACTATGAAGGGTTATGAGTACATACTTCCTCAAAGAAAACATTTCTTTTTATAATTATGGATTATATCCATAATTAGTTCAATTTATGTTAAGTGTTTTACAAGTATGGAATTATGTATTTTGATTCATAAACTAATCTAGTTTATGCCATTGTTTAGAAATGGCGCCTAGTAGAAGGAATGGAAACTGTATCAATGCACGAACTCCGTGTAGGGATTGCCCTCCTACTCAAGATAATTATTGTGGACCTGGAGATACAACTGGTGCTGATCAACTTATTACCATACTGGGACAACTCACGCAGGTTATGAATAACAACCTTACTCGTATGGAGCACCCTGATCCGCAACGTGGAGGATCAATGCTAGACCGTTTCATGAGGCAACAACCACCAACCTTCAATGGGATTATAAATCCTATAGTAGCTGAGCAATGGATAAATTCCTTAGAGAAAATATTCCATGCCTTGGGGAGTAGTGAAAGGGAGAAGGTTGTCATGGCAGTTTACCGCCTCACTGGAGATGCCGATCAGTGGTGGTCACTGATTCAAAACACAAAGGAAGATGATGACGTATCGAATATGGAATGGAGGGAGTTCAAAGAGCTTTTCTTAGAAAAATACTTTCCTCGTGACCATCGAGCAGATATGGAAAGGCAATTTCTGTGTCTGAGGCAGAAGGAGGATGAGAATGTCGCAAAGTATGAGGCTAACTTTACAAGGTTAGCGAGGCATGCTGCCGATTATATACGTAACCCAAGGAGTAAGATTGATCGTTTCTTTGATGGGTTAAAACCATTTCTCCGACGAGCTTTAGTATCACAATCCTTCTCATCATACGAAGATATAGTCTCATGTGCTATCAAGACAGAAAAGGAATTCTCTAAGTCTTATGACAACAAAGTAAAGCAAGAGAAGAAGAGAACGGTGGAACAAGAGACAGATAAAGGGAAAAAGGGAAAGAAGGATTTTCCATTATGTGATAATTGTGGGAAGAATCACCCTGGTACTTGCCTAAAAGGAATGGGAGTCTGTTATAAATGTGGAGAAAAAGGTCACCAGGCACGTGATTGCAAGGGAAAGAAAGAGGCTGTCAAAGTTGAATGCTACAATTGTAGATAAATGGGTCATTACGCAAATGAATGTCCTAAGCGTCAAGGAATCTTACCTCAGAAAAGGCCAAGGGATCAAGGACAATCTTATGCTATTACTACAGTTGAAGCAGAATAACTAATGTATTGATGCTTTCGGACTCATGGATTATATTCTGGTTATTAGAATAATGTGATCTATATAAGGATTGTACTGCAGTACTTGTTGGTTTCAGTAAGGTTTTAATATGATTAAGGTAATCATATTTTTAGTATGTGACAATAAGAGAAACTTTTCTTTGTTTGGGGAATCTGATGTTACAATTGATTTTGGAATTAAGAGACCTTTTAGAGAAAGTTTGGACAGAGGTATTTTGGATAACTATAAATGTTGGGATGGATTAAGTTGAACTTTGAATAGTATTGTTTAAGGTTAAAACTTTTCTGAAGATTATTTCTGGAATACTATAATACTATATTTTTAGAAAAAGGACAACCTGCAGGGTGGGGAATAACCCGTCGCGTCGAACACAGCTGCAGGAATCGAACCCACAACCATAGTGCGACAAGCCTTTATTTCCTACCACTAGCCTACAGGAAGTCCCTGGTTATTACAAAATCGTTTTACTAATCTAAATGGTATGTGTTAACATTTGGAACCTTATACAATTAGGATAAATAGAATATTTTTGAGTTCCGTTACCATTTGGAGTAAAAGTTGGGTTTGTGGTAAAAATTTATTAACGAATGAAAGTATACATAACAAGTATGTATATTCCCCTACGTTCTTAGTAAATCTCATAAATAAATTCCTCAACATAATAAAAGGTAACTTAAAACAAAAATGTTGTCGGTTAACTTTTCCAACTGGGGATTCAATGACCGTTTAACCAATCACAAGTTTGTGATTTTCTTATGGTTAAACTTTCTCCTAATCCTGTTTTCTATAACTCTCCATCAGACCTTGATGGTTTGTTTCTCCTCCATATCCATATTTTCATAGAATCCTAGAATGGGCTATATCGGGTGACCTTTGTACTTATCCTGCTTTCTTTTAATGTTATATATTTATTAACCTTATTTCCGATGTGGGTTTTCCACAAAGGTATTTTCTATTTTCAGCCTTTTATTATCAAAGAAAAATTTCAAATTGCGAGGACGCAATTTATTGAAGGAGGGGAGAATGTAACACCCCGAGCTTCCACGATACGCTTCTCATTCAATAATGCAATAGCTTGCATTGTACGCAAGTTCGAGTTCTAACACACCGCAACTAATCAAAATAGCCGTTATGAATAGTAATAACCACTTTTTAAAATTATAGAAATTTTATATGTCAAAATGGACTTCATTTTTGTATTCGTAATATCGAAATTAGCCTATGTTGAATTTTTGGTATTTTTCTGAGAACTTCTAAAATTTTATAAATAGTGAAAAATACTTAAAACAACTTTTTTAATCAAAATAATTTATAGTGATAAATTATAATATTTGGTGGTTTTAAAGTATAATTAGAATATATTTTTACCATTTTATCCAATGGTGGTCATTAGAATTAATTTAACATTGAAATAGGACATAAACAATTGCCAATCTTTTGATATAAATTGTTTCTTAAAAACACGCTATTTGTTGTGACAGCGGGAATTAATTATAAAATTAATTAATGCAACTAATATGTTTGGAATTTTGTAAAATAGACATCATTTTTGAATTCGGAATATCAATTATAGCTTAGGGTGAAATTTTGGCCTTATTCTGAAAAACTTCAATTTTTGATGAATAGTGAAACCACTAAGTGGTTGTTAAATAACTGATTTTTCGTTTAAATGAAATATTACCACTTCTGTGATTTGATTTTCAAAAATCCGACATACATGGTTGTCATTAAGAAGTAAAATGTGGTTCAATGGGATAAAAATAATTTTTCGGTGAATAGTAACTTATTAAGTTCTTAATCGCGATTAGTGGTAATTAGGGTAGTTTAAGGTATAAATAATACTTTAATAATATTAAATGACCTAGACACATGTCCCAACCTCATTGGTTGTGTCATGGCCGACCAAGACAAGCCATGGCCTAACTTGGGGACCCCATGGATCCACTTTTGTTGGGAAATAACATAAATTACTTTTTATTTAATGTTAAAGTGAAAATGACACTAACATAAAGTGTTTTACTAAAACAATTTTTAATTGGGGTTATACAAGTCCAAATTTTGATTATAAATAGTCATTGGAAAGCTAAAAAGATTTCCTACATCATAGTATTTGTTTTATAATTTTTAGACATTAAATAAATTAAAGTATTTATGACATAATAATGATGCAGCGATGACATCATTATTTGACGATTTAAATAAAATGAGAAGATAATGCAAAATCCGAGGCTTACACTTGTCCAAAGCCTATTGGATGAAGATATTTCGAAACCTTATCACCTTAGCCTCGAATTATATAGATGTGGGACCTTTAGAATCCGAAAAGCATTTTGAAATAATGTAACATTTCATTACTTTCCAAAAGTGCCCCTCCTCTCCACTTATAAAAGGCCCCCACCTCTCCCACCTTATTCACACCTTCAAGCCATTTGGCTCGGCCAACCTCTGCCCAAATACTCTCCCAACATCCCTCTCTTACTCCTAGAATCCTCACTTTGGGCAGAACTCTTCCCAAGGAAGCCTTTGGCTCAAATCAAAAAGAGTTACCCGATTTTGAGGTAATGTCTTTTATAATGTTGTTTTGTTTTATTTTTCTTCTCCAACCCCCTAAACTCTTTTTATTCATTTCTTTTGTAACAACACCAGTATCCTCAATATACTAGGATGTTGTTATAAGAAGGATTCGAGCTACACTTACACACACCTACATCTAATGGTTAAAGAACATACGGTTTCTGTGGATGGCGAATTTCTGCCTCACGAAGCGATGATTGTTCAACACTCATATAACACCTTCAAAGGTGGCCATTAAGATGTCACTATTTTTATATATGATATATAATATGTTTTTGTTTTACTTATGCTTCTGTATTTCTCATTTATGGCATACTTTATGATTTCCATTATGGGTAAAACGCGATAATTTCATTTTAGGAAGTGCGGACTACCGCCCCCTCAAAGTGATTTGAATCGTAAATGCCATATGTGGGATGTATAAAGGATGGAGTAAATGGTATTATACACTATATTATACTGGAATTATATTATACATTTATATCATTATGATTTACTTCCATTAAATATGAAATTGAAATGAAAGTAGCGTTCATGCGTACGTACGGCTTACCGTCTCCATGAACGGTGCATTTCATTTCTTACCTCTAAATGTTACGTGACATTATGAATGAATGTATATACTGTATATATGATATATATGATATCTACATCATGAATATAATTCCGGATATAATGGATATTTCACCACATGAACAACTTGTAATTATAAGAAGTTTATTTTTGACTCAAGTACCAAAGATCGACAAAACGACCGTTATTAACTTAAATAATTACATAATGTTCATATCATTGTAATAAGTGATATAATAAGGATAATGAAATTGAAAATGGTTCTTAATAAGGTATATATTAACTCTAGTTTATTATTCAGGAGGTTAAAGAACGGTTGAGTCAAGTCAGACACGAGGTAAGGGAACTTCTTAACCCAATTTCCATTCTTTGGGTTAATCTCCTACTTTCAAATTATGTCATGATGTTATTATGTCCTATTTTGTATTTTTACTTTCTTTATGTGTACCTATAGTGAATACACATAATAGATCTATTTTATTTTAAAAATGATCTTTTTAAGGACTTCGTCTCAATCTCCTTTCATTGAGGCATATTTTGTTTTATACACAAATTTCTTTTATACGGTGTATAAACCCCTTTGACTTTTACGTTTATTCAAAAGGAATCTTTTTATACGAAGCATTTTGCTAAACGACAAAAGGGAATGTTTTTCTTTCCGTACTTATGCGGCGACAATGTCTTCTCCGCCGCCGTGACCATTATTTGAGTTTCGGCTTCCTCTACAAGCCATCATTTTTTTTAATGAAAAATAAATACAAAGTTTTAACTTTCTTTTATTTTGGTATTGAAAATGGTTTTGAAAGCATTTTTATCATATCAAAGTGTTGTATTGATATCTTGTGATTGAAATGTGGAAATGTTATGTTTCCTTTATGCATGTTTTATGTGATACGATTATGTTATGGTTTATGATATGTTTAAACCTATTCATATGAGGAATGCATTGGACTTAATAAGTGACGGGTGGAGCCCGCTATAGCTCCTCGATGCATCGGCAGGTCTCATGAGACAAACTAGTGTCTTGGCACAAGGCCTTGACAAAATCTTATTTGTGGTCTTGGCACGAGGCCTTGACTACGTGGTTATGATAGTCTGGCATTATGCATTCCATCATTATGAAAGTGGTTATTGATATTGCATGTGATTATTCGACCAGTAGAATATCCATGTGAAGAAGTAAATGGCATTATCTCATTTTACTTTTGCCATATTATGTTGAAGTTCAAGTTTAAAAGGCTTTTGTTTTAGTTATACATTGCCTTAAATTTTAATGTTTATTTATGAAAGCTTCCGCATTATTGTTATCCTTACTGAGCATCTGAGCTCACCCCTTTCAATGTTTTAATATTTTCCAGGATGTGAAGAAGTATTTTATGAATGACCTACAGGGATAGTCGGAAGAGGATATGAGTGTGGACTATGGAGACTTTGTTATTGTAGTTTTTCACTTTTTGATGTAATGAAAGACTTATGAATGTATCTAGTGTTTCCAAGGCTACTAAACTAATCGGTCTTTCGAGACTTGATCTTTTGTGATCATGCCAATGTTACGAAGTAATGCACCGACTCTGGGTAGCTGGGGTCGGGGCGTTACAGTGGTTATAGAAGAGGGTCTATTGCATAAGAACATACTAGAGTGATCTGTTATCAGTGCAGTTGGCCAGGACACAGTATGAGAAACTAAACATATCCACCAGTAGAGTGTCATTCATGAAGAAGTATGGGTCATCAATTGATGTACTGTAGGAAACAACAATAAGCAGTTAGTAATGGAAGATCTAGAATGAACAAGTGTGCCAGAATGGGGTCTTCTACACTATAACTACATGGAAATTGGATATCTACTAGACACGACGATATAGGTAGTGGTATTAGGTCATTTGGGAAAACTTTTAGATATCAAAAGAGATGTTCGAATTAGTGGGGTTAGATTAAATCATGGAGAAAAATGGTAGGATAATTAAATGCAATGCATCCTAAATTTTTTTATAGTGGGCTTCTTCCATCAATAGTGAGAGTTACTATTTTAGTAGGTTATACATTATTTATTTTATTCTATTATAATGGTTCCTCTTATTCCTTTATATCTAAAAAACATGTTAATGGTTTGAGCTTGGCGGGGGATTTTCATAGTGGGGTAATTACTATAGAAACACCATTGGGTGTACAGTGTAGAGATATTTGTTTGTGAAAGAGGGGGGGGGGGTCTCTGTAGATTGTGGAGTATCATTTTCTAGGATCTTTTTACATTCATGATATATTAGGATTCACCCTAAAAAGGTAATGGACTTTCTAGTCACATATTTCGCCTAAATTGATTTTTATAATCGGTGGGTAACATTTTGGTCTCTTGAAGGTGACTATTATAGTAACCATTAGGATTTTGATATCCAGACAGGTCTAGTAGGGCATACTACATAGAAATTGGGAGAGCTCACAACCAAGGATTCTAGTTTATTGTAGGATGACAGAGGTATATTTCCAGATGTATTTCCACTATAAGTGGAAGAGGTTGCAGATATCATTCCTGATGATTTCATAGGGATTCCACATTATAAGTATGTGGAATTAACAATTGAGAAAATATCGGGGGCTGGTCCAGTTTCAATTCCTCCTTATAGAATTGAACTGACCGAGCTTCAATATCCCATGACATAGTTTTAGGAGTTACAGTATAAGGGATTTATCTTACCGAGTACAATGCCTTGGGGTTCACATGGGTATTTTTTTAAGATGCTTGAAATTTCATTTTTAATGTGTGTTGATTAATTGATGTTGAACCCGATGAAAGTGATGTACCAATTTCCTCTTACACTGATTGATGATCTATTTGACCATTTGAGACGAGATTTTATGTTCTAAAAGATTGACTTGAGAGCATATTTACATCCTATGAGAGTTCATAATTTTATATATTGAATATTTTAGTTTTTCTTCAGTATTTATAGCCTATATGAGATTGTTAAAATGTAATTTGGGTTGAAAAACACACCAACAGTGTTTATGGCATCAATGAATAGGATCTTCACCCCATAAATAAATAATTTTATTGTAGTCTTTGTGGATGAAATCATGGTGTTCTCTAAGACTCATTATGATCATTCCCAACATATTGACATCATAATATGTACATTTAGAGTGTATCATCTATATACTATGTTATATAAGTGTTAATTTTGAATTAACCCAGCAAAAATCTTGGGTCATATCGTCTCAAAATGAGGAATGTCTATAGATTCTTAGAAGGTTGTTTGTAAGATCCTGATTCATGGAAAGGTATGATATCATTTAAGTTTTTCTTTTCATCCCATGTTCAGGTTTATGAAGTTATTACCCAAGACCTTGTGGATACTTGGGTGTGTTCCATGTGTTTACGACAAGGAAAATGGAAAAAGGGGGTTTTCTAGGTAGGCCACACTCTCTGTGCATGATTAGTGATAACCATGCAGACAACCTAGGATATAGTGCAGGAGGTGGGATTTTGGACTGTGTCCTCTACACGTTTTGTTCATAGTTTGGAAAATCGTGCAGGTAAATCGGGAATCCAAAAAACATTTAAAAAATTACAAATTTTCCACTCTTGAATTTTAATACCCAACACTGGATTTCATCCCGATTTTCCCCTCATCACCCAAGGTACCAACCGAATCTCCTTATAGCTCCATGATATCAATATTCAAAATTTCTAATTCATTTTTGTTTCATTGGAAGTAGATTGATTCTACGAGTAAGGCTAATCCCATCATTTCTTCACTTTTGATTTTATAGTTTGTATCTTCATTTTCCCACTTTCTAAAGCACTAAAACCCTACTCCATGGGTAGATATTGGTTGAATCTTCAAGGTATCGCTGAAGTTGAATCTAAGGGATGTATTAAGAGTTTATTCACCTATGGAATCAAGGTATGTTGTCTACAAATTATATCCAGTGGCTTATATGAATATTCTTTCATGTTTCGTTTTCCTCTTAGGTGTCTCTTGGTATTTTCCGGTCAACCTAGGAATGTTTATGTGAAATGGTTATTAAAATTGTAAATGGAAACCCTCAAAATTCCAATGGGATATGTCTAGGATGATGAGACTAATCTAGGGCCACCCATGGGGTCTGCCGACTTTCACAGACATATGTATTTGTAAAAGAAAGTGAGATTATTGTGTATTCATGTAGAGCCATTGTTATACATGTTAATGTGATGGTGGTGCTGTATTAGAAGCTATGTGATGCACCTCCGACTATGAATAAATTAATGGATATTGGGTTAATATGTTGAAATTATTAAAGACTATAATTGAATGGATTATGATCATAGTAATAAATCCTAGTGAGTTAGGCATAATGAACAAAGCATTGATAGATATGAATAATGAAGGAATAATTAGTGAGATAAGCATCATAAAAGAGAATTTGGATAAATGGATAAATTAAGTAAAATGTGGTGAAATTGTTAATGGGTTAAGGCATGGATTTTAATCTCTTATTATTGGCATGGTTTATGTTTCCCTTGGGAAATGGTTATGATGTTGTGTGAATGGTTAATGTATAATTTTATGAATAGAATATGCACATATAATGGAAGAGTGGGGTACTGACTGAGGTTATATTCCCATGGGCTGAGATGGATTGAGGTTCTAATATCCACCCATAATGCATGAGTTAGGGAAGTGGAATGATTCTATTTTTCCCGATCATATGCATCTACTCGGTGTTAGGATTATAGAAGAGGGTGTGGTCTATATGAGCAGGTTAACTCTAGTGAGATAGGATACCTGGGTGTTTTACCCATGCATGGGATTGTGTACTTTAAGACCGTGAATCTTTTTGTGTCTGATGGACCCATGGCAATTGCATTGAAATGGTTAGTTAATGAAATGTTAATAAATTTTGGTAATTGACCTAAACTGGATAAGGGTATCTAATCTTTTCATTGTCATTTATTTTACATTTACCTTTTTTCATGATTTTTTTAAAATTATATTTTCTAGACACTATTTGTTGTGGCCTAATGAGTTGTACTCACACACTGCACTAACTTCCATGGGGTACTAGAGTAGAATTCATGTTTGCAGATTAGGACAATGAAAAAAGTCTCTTTCTAGGGGGAGGAGGACACAAAGTTGGTTTTGGGACAATTTTGAGGAATTTGTATTTTATCTTCATTTTTGGATTTTTACACTTTTCAACTTGTTGCCTGGAAAAGCATATTTACTATTGGATATGGGTGTAGCCCATCTTGGGAAGGGTTTTTTTATGAATCATATTGTCTTATTGGTTATTATTACACTATTTTTATCTTATATTGTGGATTACTATTATATAAGTGGGTATAGTCTCCCCAATTGACTATTTGGACCCTTGTATCTAGCCTGCAACCTTTTGTGTACGGGGTGGCTCACTTACGGTCATGTAACCACCCAGCTCAGAGCACCGGTTAAGTAGATTCAGGGTCCGGAACGTTAAAAAGTGGAATAAAATGTGGTATTTCACTTCCTTCAATTGAATCATGTTATTCGTTATTTTATATGGGAGTTAATATTTTTTAAGCCTCAGAAATGAGCTCGTTCTTGGGAGTAGCTAACCCATGTACGAGGGAAACCCCAAGTCACCCAGGGTGGGAATTGTTTTTCTTGACATTGAAATGTTACAATTGATGATATTTCATCATTTTATGATTCAAATTCTCTATGATATGATTGTTTCATTATATTTGGCTCGTGTCCTCAATGGAAATAGGTTGTGCATTCAAACATCATTATAGGCACCTAGAATGATAGGTGGTATGCATCATTGTATGAACACACATGTTGTGTGTGTGAGGCATGAAAGATAGAATGCACCTTTATTCATGATTATTTAAAACGGAATATGTCATGAATGGAATAATGTAAATGGGTGAAGATAAAATAATTATATTTTATGATTGATGAAATATTTGTGGGTTTGTAATGAATTAAATATTTTGTTTGTACCTTGTTGTATGAGACATGTGGTGGTGTATTTTTTGTTACCCTTGTGTACCATGGGCTGTGGTGGGGATGGTCGTGGTGGTGTTTTTCAAAATGTTAAGGTTTTTTGGGATGTATCATGCATAGTGGGTTGTTGTGGCTTATATATATCCTTTACGGTTTGATGTTTTTAATTTTTTATTGTATGTGTTCTAAACATCGTATTTGGCGACATAGAGAAATGCCCCCACGACATTGAGCACCAATTAGGCTACATGATGATGTTTTTGAGAACTCTCCTTTAGTAGAGGATAAGGAGAATGTGGTGATATAGGAATGTGGGGATGAGTGGTTCAAATATAACAAGGCTCATTTTATGAAGACGATGGATCTGGAGACAGGGCATGTCGAAGATAGAATGTTTGAGCTGATGAGATATTTTCAACTACCACAACCTATGACCTTGGTCTAAGAGGGTGGAGAAAAGGTAGCAGTGGGCTGGATAGATTCTGTTTAGATGAAAATTTATTAATTTGAGACTAGTATTGGGAATCATTTCATGTAGGAAGATTATAAATTTTGGGGTCAGGAAAATTATTTTTGGGTCATCTTGACTTAGAATGAGACGACTAAGGGTATGGTGTGGAAATATTTCTAGTAAAAGTTTATGGAGAATTTTTACCCCAAGACCTTGAGGCAAGAGTGGGAAATAGAGTTCATGTGCCATAATCAAGGATCAATATTGAGGACGGACAAAGTTGGCTGGTTCACTTACCCCTGGCACATTGTTCCAGCATTGGCGGGGGATGAGGTAGCAGTTACGTGGAGTTTTGAGGATGGGATAACACATGAGATCTGGTAGAAATAGAATATATTTCACTTGAAGAGGTTTATAGAGGTATTTGATCAAGCGTTGATAGCATAAGGGAACCTAAAGGGAGCATCAGGTTAGGGGGTTGTCGTGGCCTCTGGGAAGAAAAGTGTTGTAGCTTTTGAAGGCAAGAATCATAGTTTTGGATATTTTCACCTTGGCTATAGTGTGAATGGTGTTTAGAAGAGAGGGTCCTCCACTCAGGGTGGTGATTGGGTGTTCAACTATCAGTGCGGCGGGCCGGGGCACATGCATGGCTAGTGTCCTCAACCTTCAGTTGAGTGACAGTCATGCGGAAGATTGGGACATGTGCATAGGTTTTTATGGAACCCTCAACAAGAGAGTATGAATGTTTGTGACAAATAGATGCCAAGCAGAGGTAAGGGATTAGTTACTCCATATCCAGAAGGTACTTAGAGCTACATAATCCATACTGGTAAGGGCGGGGATGTAGAAATTCATGAAAGGATCACCCACATCAGCAGGGTAGTGCACTACAAGCCATGTAGGTTGAAGCCCAAGGTTGAGGAGTAGGTTAGCATCATGCAGTTCATTATGCATATAGTGATGGTGGGGCTTGGCCATAAATTATTTTAGGAATGACAATTGTACCTTCTATTCTTGATAGTGGTTTTTTTGACACTGATTCCACATACTATTTTATTTCTGCTCAGCCTGTGCTAGCATTGGGTTTTTCTAGGGAGATTTTATGCCGGATTATGTCGATTAACACTCTGTTTGGGATGTGAAAGGAAGATATGTTTCAATATAAGGGATGTGATCTATATGTTGGTAGGTATCATTTCCTGTGGGACATTTTTATTCTCGATATGTCAGGATTTTACATGATCGTGTGTATGGAATGGATGGAGTTGTATCGGTAATACATACAATGTTATCTTCTCAGGGTATCATTTAAGCCACGTGGTGGTGATGCTTATGTCCATGGCATATAATGTGTTGTTCGAGAAGGTCATGCAGGACCGTTTTGTAACTAGTTGGGTTGGCTCATGACTGAAGTAGCTTGACTTGTGCTCGATGATGAAAGAACGGAATACTCTGTCTTCCCTCTCGTAGTGGATAAGTTTTAGGATGTGTTTATTGAGGATTTGTTGGGGTTTCCACCCAAGAGGGATGTATAGTAATCAATTTAGTTGTTTTCTAGAGTAGATCTAGTTTCTATTCCACCATACCAAATGTTTCTGATAGTACTCCAGGAGTTTGAAGATTCAGTTTGAGTAGTTGGAGTGTAATGGGTTCTTACGCCCTAGTATGTCTCTGTGGGGATCTCTAATGCTTTTTTAAATGAAATATTATGGGTATTTAAGGTTTTATTTTGATTATGGTAAAATAAATAAGATGATTGTGAAATATTTGTACCATATTCCTATAATTGATGACGTATTTGACCAGCTGATAGGTGAGTCAGTGTTTTCCATGATTTATCTTTGATCGGTTTATCACTAGTTGAGGGTGATGCCTTTTGACGTACCACTGACAACATTCAAGAGTCTTTACGGGTTGTTTGTGTTCATAGTAATGACATTCATCTTCACCAATGCACTGGAGGTATTCAAGGATTTGATGAAAAAAATATTTCACTATTATTTGGTTCATTTTGTGGTTGTCTGTGTCAAAGAAATGTTGGTGTACTCGAAAACTCCTGATGATCATGCCCAGCATTGTGACATCGTATATAGTACTCTAAGAGAGCATATTATTTATGTGATGATGTCAAAGTGTCAGTTCTATATTGGAGAAGTTCATTTTATGGGTCATATAATCATTGAGGTATGTGTGTCGGTGGATCCATAGAAAGTGCATTTCATTGTGTCTTGGGATCATCAAAAAGTGTTTCAGTTGTTCAGATATTTTTGGGTTTTGTCAGATATTACTAAAGGTTCATCTACGATTTCTCTCGCTTGGTTGCACCACTGTTATGCTTGACCATGAATGGAATCAGTTTTGAGTGGTCTGAGGCTAGTGATAAGGCCTTTCAATAGTTGAAAAATCTATTGATGACTGCACAGATTATGATCATACGTCATTCATGTAAGAATTATATCTTATTTTGTGATGCATCCAGTATTCGGCCTAGGGCTGTGTTAATGCAGGATGGGTGGTTTGTGGCATATGGGTTAAGGCAATTGAGACACCATGAATAGAATTTTCCCACCTATAATATTGAGATGTCTATATTAGTGTATTCCATAAAGTGTTGGAGGCACAACTTGTTGGGGGAATAGTTCACAGTATATACCAATCACAAGAGTCGAAATCCTATCTCTTCACAGAATGATTTTAATCTTCTGTAGCAGAGATGGGTTGAGTGCCTCTAGTCATTCAACATAGAGATGGTAAATACATGAGGAGAAGGAAATTTTTTGGTTGATGATTTGATAATGAAGGCTTAGAACCAGGTGGTTTAGTAAACCATCACTGAAGGGAGGGTGATGGATTTGTTTCTAGAGATGAACCTAGAGGTGCAGGAGGAAAAAAGCCATGTGAATCTTTCATCTGTGATGGTTGAGTCGATCATTTTGTGCAACGCCCCGACCCCAGCTACCCAGATTCGGTGGATTACTTCGTAACATTGGCATGATCACAAAAGATCAAGTCTCGAAAGACCGATTAGTTTAGTATCCTTGGAAACACTAGATACATTCATAAATGTTACATTACATCATAAAGTGAAAAAATAATAACAATGTCTTCATAGTGCACACTCATATCCTCTTCTGACTATTCCTGCAGGTCATTCATAAAATACATCTTCACATCCTGGAAAATATTAAAACATTGAAAGGGGTGAGCTCAGATGCTCAGTAAGGATAACAATATTGCGGAAGCATTCATAAATAAACATAAAAATTTAAGGCAATGTATAATTAAAACAAAAGCCTTTTAAACATGAACATCAACATAATATGGCAAAAGTAAAATGAGATAATGCCATTCACTTCTTCACATGGATATTCTAATGGTCTAATAATCACATGCAATATCAATAACCACTTTCATAATGAGGGAATGTATAATGCCAGACATTCTGAAACATTTTTTCAAGGCCTCGGCCAAGACGTCTAAAATGATTAAGGCCTCGGCCAAAACCATAAATAAAATTGGGAAAGGGCCTCGGCCAATTCCACCTCTAGTTGTCTCATGAGACCTACTGATGCATCGAGGATCTATAGCGGGCTCACCCATCACTTATTAAGTCCAATACATTCCTCATATGAATAGGTTTAAACATATTATAAACCATAACATAATCGTATCACATAAAACATGCATAAAGGAAACATAAAATTTCCACATTTCAATCACAAGATATCAATACAACACATTGATATAATAAAAACGCTTTCAAAACCATTTTCAATACCAAAATAAAATAAAGTTGAAACTTTGTATTTATTTGTCATTAAAAAATGATGCCTTGTAGAGGAAGCCGAAACTCAAATAATGGTCACAGTGGTGGAGAACTCGTTGTCGCCGCATAAGTACGGAAAGAAAAACATTCCATATTTGTCGTTTAGAAAAACTCTTAGTATAAAAAAGATTCCTTTTGAATAAACGTAAAAGTCAAAGGGGTTTATACACCGTATAAAAGAAAGTTGTGTATAAAACCAAATATGCCTCAATGAAAGGGGATTGAGACGAAGTCCTTAAAAAGATCATTTTTAAAATAAAATAGATCTATTATGTGTATTCACTATAGGTACACATAAATAAAGTAAAAATACAAAATAATACATAATAATATCATGACATAATTTGAATGTAGGATATTAACACAAAGAATGGAAGTTGGGTTAAGAAGTTCCCTTACCTTGCGTCTTGTCCTGACTCGACCGTTCTTTATCCTCCTGAATAATAAACTAGAGTTAATTTATATTTACTTAATAACCTTTTTCATGTTCATTATTACTTTTATATCCCTTATTACCATGTTATGAACATTATGTAATTATTTATGTTAATAACGGTCGTTTTGTCGATCTTTGGTACCTGAGTCAACAATAAATTTCTTATAATTACAAGTTGTTCATGTGGTGAAATATCCATTATATCCAGAATTATATTCATGATGTAGATATCATATATATCATATATATCCAGTATATACATCATTCATAATATTACATAATATTTAGAGGTAAGAAATGAAATGCACCGTTCATGGAGACGGTAAGCCGTACGTACACATGAACGCTACTTTCATTTCTATTTCGTATTTAATGGAAATAAATCATAATTATATAAAGTTATAATATATTTCCAGTATAATATTTTATATAATATAATTTACTCCATCCTTTATACATCCCACATATGGCATTAACGATTCACATCACTTTGAGGGGGCTGTAGTCCGCACTTCCTAAAATGAAATTATCGCGTTTACCCATAATGGAAATCATAAAGTATGCCATAAATGAGAAATACAGAAGCATAAGGAAAACATAAACATATAATATATCATATATAAATATAGTGACATCTTAATGGCCACCTTTGAAGGTGTTATATGAATGTTGAACAATCATCATTTCGTGAGGCAGAAATTCACCATCCACAGAAACAATATGTTCTTTAACTATTAGACGTAGGTGTGTGTAAGTGTAGCTCTAATCCTTCTTATACCAACATCCTAGTATATTTAGGATACTGTTGTTGTTACAAAAGAAATGAATAAAAAGAGTTTATGGGGTTGGAGAAGCAAAATAATACAAAATAACATTAGAGAAGACATTACCTCAAAATCGGGTAACTCTTTTTGATTTGAGCCAAAGGCTTCCTTGGGAAAAGTTCTGCCCAAAGTGAGGCTTCTAGGGGTAAGGGGGGAAATTTGGGAGAGTATTTGGGTAGAGTTTGGCTGAGACAAATGGCTTTAAAGTGTGCATGAGGTGGTAGAGGTGGGGGCCTTTTATAAGTAGAGAGGAGGGGCACTCTTGGAAAGTAAGGAATGTTTACATTATTATACAATGATTTTCGAATTATAAAGGTCCCACACTTATATAATTCTAGGATAAGGTGATAAGGGTTTGAAATATACCCATACAATAGTTTTTGGACAAGTGTATGCCTTGTATTTTACATTATCGTTTCATTTTATTAAAATCGTTAAATAATGAGGTCATCACTGCATCATCATGATGTCATAAATAATTTAATTTATTTAATTTCTAAAAATTATAAAAAAATACTATGATGTAGGAAATATTTTTATCTTTCTAATGAATATTTATAGTCAAAATATGGACTTGTGTAACCCCACGTAAAATCTGTTTTAGTAAAACAACTCATGTTTGTGTCAATTTAATTTTAACATTAAATAAATATATATTAATGTCATTTTCCAACCAAAGTGTCTCCATGGTGTCCCCAAGTTGACCCATGGGTTGTCTTGGTCGGCCATGACTCCTCCAATAGGAGTAGGACATGTGTCATGCTCATCTCATATTATTAAAACATTATTTTTACCTTAAACTACACTAATTACCTCTAATCGCGATAAAGAACTTAAAAGGTACTATTCACCAAAAATTATTTTAATCTCATTGAACCACATTTTACTTCTTAATGACAACCATGTATGTCGTATTTTTGAAAATCAAATCACAGAAGTGGTAATATTTCATTTAAACGAAAAATCAGTTATTTAACTACCACTTAGTGGTTTCACTATTCATCAAAAAATTGAAGTTTTTCAAAACAATGCCAAAATTTCACCCTAAGATATAATTGATATTCCGAATTCAAAAATGATATCTATTTTACAAAATTCCAAACATATAAGTTTCATTAATTAATTTTATAAATAATTCCCGTTGTCACAACAAATAGCGTGTTTTTAAGAAACAATTTATATCAAAAGATTGGCAATTGTTTATGTCCATTTTCAATGTTAAATTAATTCTAATTACCACCATTGGATAAAATTGTAAAAATATATTATAATTATACTTTAAAACCACTAAATAGTATAATTTGTCACTATAAATTATTTTGATTAAAAAAGTTGTTTTTATGTATTTTTCACTATTCATAAAAAATTAGAAGTTCTCAGAAAAATACCAAAAATTCAACATAGGATAATTTCGATATTACGAATCCAAAAATGAAGTCCATTTTGAAATATAAAATTTCTATAATTTTAAAAAATGGTTATTACTATTCATAACAGCTACTTTGATTAGTCGCGGTGTTTTAGAACTCGAAGTTGCGTACAATGCAAGCCATTGCATTATTGAATGAGAAGCGTATCATGAAAGCTCTGGGTGTTACATTTTGAGTTGAGTTAGCGATAGTCATCTAGAGGATCCAGAATGTTTACCATTGAAGAAAATACTAAACGGTGGGAAGCCACCATCTGGTTGGCTCGTCGGTTTGGACATGGTTGTTTGTGTTTACATTCGTGTGGTTGTACCTATTTTCATATGGAAGGAATTGATGTCAGTGTTACAAGGATAAAACTAGGAAATACATCTAGTATTGACGAAGATGAATCATGATGTCTGTAAACAGTTTTGGTGGCTGGGAATGAAAAATTAACTTGTGGGATTTGTGGCACATTGTCTTACCTGTCATCATGTGAAGGACGAGCATCAATGCCCTAGTTGTTTGTTAGACACATTCCCCATTCTAGAATGTAATTCAGATGATTCCACAATTGATATTGTGGTTGGTCTTCCGAGGATGCCTCATAAGAATGATGCAATCTGGGTGGCTGTGGATCAGTTAAGTAAAGTGGCTCATTTATTACTAATTCAAAAGACATACACATTCAACTAGTTGGGTGAATTGTATGTTCAGTAAATAGTACATTTGAATGGTTTAATTCCAAATATAGTTTCGGATCGTGATCCTCATTTCACATTAGTATTTTATAAAGGGTTATAGAAGGTGAATGGTACACAAGGGATATTGAGTACAACTTTCCACCTGCAGATGGATGTGTAGTCAGATTGTAAAATCCAAGTGTTGGGAGGAATGTTTAAGTCTTGTCTATTCGATTTTGATGGTTCTAGGGAGAAGAACCTATTTATTATTTAATATTCGTACAAGAACTATTTTCATGATATGGTAAAAATAGAACCATTTGAGGCACTCTATGAGAGGTTTTTTAGATCCCCACTGTATTGGTTAGAGGTTGGTGAATCTGAGCAGTTGGGACCGAGTCTTGTGCATGATACTTCCGAAAAAGATTAAATGATTCAGAAATAGATGGGAATGGCTATTATTAGGAATAATTCATATGTGTATTGGATATGTAGACCTTGTGAGTTTTAGGTGGAAGATAGTGTGTTCATTTGGGTGTCACCATGGTTGGGTCACCAATGGATTTGGAATCAGGGCAAGTTGGTGACCAGGTGTATGGGTACATTTGATATTGTGAATAGGATCATACTGGTGGAATACTGATCAGATCATCTATAATTTTATAGTGGGATTCATGATGTTTTTCATGTGTCATAGCTTCAGAGGTATCACCTTGACCCAACTCATGTGGTGGATGCTGAGGTTGTTGAGATTTAGGCTAATCTGTCCATTGAGGATCATACAGTTCATCTCACGGAATGTGGTGAGAAACTGTAGTGGGGAAAGGATGTTCCATTAGTGAGAGTACTATGGAAGCATGGGAAGGTTCAAGATGAATCATGGTATCGAGAATCATATTTACGGGCAGAGTGGGATGATCTATTTTCTTCCAAAGTGAAATGAATATTGGAAGCTCAGCTCGAGGATGAGCCATTATTAGGTTGGGAGGTTGTAAAATCCCAGATCATGGATATGTATGATCTCATTTATGTTTTTTTTGAATCCATTGATTTTGTTAATTAATTGCCTACCCATGTCCTTGTGGATGCTCGGGGGTGTTCAAAGGGTTCATGAATAGAAAAATAGAGAAACATGGGTTTTCTGGGTATGCCACACGGTCTGCGCCTGGTTAGTGCTATCTATGAAGATAGCCTATGAAACTATGTAGGAGGTGGGATTTTATATATATATTGTCCTCTGCATAGTTTCCACATGATTGGGAAAACATTTTGGGTAGACTATATGGCCTAGAAACCATTTAAAAGTTACCATTTTTTGATTTTTGGATTTTAATACCCATCATGGGATTGCCACCCCATTCACACCTCCTCACCCGAGGGACAAACCAAATCTCCAAAGTGCAGCAAGATATCAATCTATTTCATTTCTAAGGCATTTTTGTTCCATTGTTTTATTATAAAATGTCCTGGTAAGGATAATCCCATTCCTTCATAACATTTGAGTTTAGGGTCTATATATTTTTCTCCCAGCTTTTCAAAGCTCTAAAACCGTACTCCAGGGGCCATATCTAGGTTGAAGCGCCAATTGTTGGTTGAAGCGGGTTATAAGTGATTAATTAAGAGTTCATTCACTTTCGGAATCGAGGTAGGTTGTCTACAAGTTATATCCCTAGGGTTATTTGTAGATTTTTTCATGTGTGGTTTTGTTCTTGGGTGTCTCTTTGTATGTTTTGATCAACCCTCGCATGTTAAGGTAAAATGGTTATCAAAAAGTTAAATAGAAACCCTCACGATCCCCATGGGATTTTTCGTGGGATAATATACAAATCTATGGTCACCTATGGGGTGTGTTGACATTCCCAAACCATGGTATTTTTGATGAATGATTGATATTGTTGGGTATTCATGTAGAGACCATGATAAACATGTTAATGTGATTTTCATGTTGGATTAGAAGATTGGTGATGCACCTAGGCATATTAATAATAAAAGGGATATTTTTTTAATATTTTGAAATTATTAAATTCCATAATTGAATGGATTATGATCATGGTATTGAATCCTAGTGAGATAGGAATAACGAACAAAGCCTAGTGAGATTGGTAAATTGAATGAATGCTTAGTGATATATGTGTAATAAAAGGTAATTGGTCTAAATGGATAAATTATATGAAAGGTGGTAAATTTTTTAATGGGTTACGACATGGTGTTGACTCTAGTGTTTTATTATGGTTTATGTTTCCCTTGGGAAATAGTAATGATTCAGTTTGAATGGTTTATGGATACTTATATTTATAACATGTGCACATTGTTTGGTAAAATGGGCTATTGGCTGACCTTCTACACCCAAGGGAGGATTTGGTATGATGATCTAAACTCCACCACTATTACACTGGTTATGGAAGATGAATGATGCTCGGTTTCCCGATTGGTTTCATCCACCCGGACTCATGCTTCGAGGTCCATATACATTTTACCTGAAGAAGTCAATCCTAGTGAGATATGATTATAATTTCTTTCCTAAAGCATGTTATTTAGTACATTAAGCCCGTGTAACATTTCCAGTTTGATGAACCCATGTTAAATGCATCATAATGATAATTTAACGAAATGGGAATAAGTGATTGTAATGGACCTAAACTGGTTAAGGGAACATAATCATTTATTTTTATTTTTTATGCATTTCCCTTTTTTCATTCACAATTATTATACCACATATTTCATAGAAATTTTGGTTGGTGTCCTACTAAGGTGTAATCAAACTCTACTCGAACCACCATAGGGTACCCGAGAAGATATCATGTTGGTAGGTTTGGAAAATGACAAAGGCTCTTTTGGGGGAGTTGGTTTGGCATTGGTGTTCATAGAGGAGGACCCAGACATGTTGTGGGGACCATTTTTGGGATTTTTCTATTTGTCTTCATTTTGGGATTTGTATACATTTCCACTTCTAGAATGGATTGGAATATTTACTATTTAAAATGTTTGTTATCCATTTTGAGAATTTTGGTTTAGGATCTTCTGGTCTTATTGGTTATTATTCCACTATTTTTTATCTTCTGTTGATTCCTACTTTGATAAAATGGGGTATAGTTTCCCAAATTGATTATTTGGATTCTCACTAATAGTTGGAAACCTTTGGAATATGAGGAGGTGCACTTAAGGTCATGTAACCACCTATCTTGGAGCATCAGTTTAGTGGATTCCAAGTTGGGGATGTTAAACTCTTGTAGTATTTTCTTATGAGAAAACCAAAAAAATGATCATTATACATAGATTACAGGGTTTAGCTGGTTATTACAGGAGTTCCATTAGAGGGTTTTCCAATTTGGGAGTGCCACATATGGTCTTGACCATGAAATGTGTAATGTTTGAATGGTCAGAATCGTGTGATAATTCTATCCATGAGATAAAGATTTTTTTTTGAAAATGACACCAATATCCATACCACATGACTTAAGTGAGGAGTATATTGTGTTCTATAATCTTCTAGGATCAGGCTCAGAGTCGTATTGATGCAAGAAGATCATGTTGTGGTGTAACAGTCAAGGAATTTGACTCCACATGAAAGGAATTACCCTATGAATGTCCTCATGTTGGTATAAGTGGAATATTCTATGTTGGGTTAGTGACATTATATGTTGGGCGATAATTTCTCTGTGTATACCTATAATACAAATTGAAGTTATATATTTTCACATTGAGATTTTAATCTCAGGTAGTGGATGTGGGATGAATATATGCATTCATTTGATTTTGAACTAGAAAATATACCCAGGAAAGGAAACAGTCCTATTGATGCATTGAGTAGGAAAACACTGGCTCAGGCAGTTTCGATGTCTAGTGCGAAGTGGATGATGTTAACCTTAATCATTGAATTGCATGTAGTGGTTGAAGGGAATAATGAGTAGATGAATCTAATTTTTGTTTCAGTTTTAAATACACTTTTTAAGATGGATCTGATATGTGAATTATGAGGATTTAGAAATACTATCCTTGACATAAATCCTAGAATCTGGGGAGTCACCTCATTATTGCATCATAGATAAAGACGAGATCATCTATGTTCGGAATTGGGTTGTGGTGCCTATGAGTATGTGATTGGAGCTCATGATGGAATTTCATGCCTCAATGTGGGAGGTACATCTAGGAGTGACCAAAATGTACCATGACATATGACAACTATTTTGGTTTCAATAAATGAAAAAGGAGGTAACAAGGTTAATAATATGCTACACTATCATAAGATAAATTTTGGCCATCAACGACTAGGAGGTTTTCTACTACATTTAAAATTTTCAGAGTAGAAATGAGATGACCTAACCATGGAAATTATGGTGGGTATCCTATATAAACCAAAGAAGAATGACTGTATCTGCATTATTGTGGATTGATTGATGAAGGTAACACATTTTGTGCATATATGGGATACTTTCTCTGTGGATAATGTGAGAGATTTTTATTTTAGGGAGATAGTCTATCTACCTGGGGTTCCATAGACAATTGTTTCATATACAGATTCATGTTTTATGTCATGCTTCTGGAATGGATTTTATAATGAACTTGGTACACTTGATTTTTTGAGTATGAATTTCCACCCACATATTGATGGGATGACGAAGCATAATATCAAAGTGTTAGATGATATGTTGTGGGAATGTATTACTATGATTGGTGGATCTTGGGAAAAGCACTTGGCTTTAGTATAATCTTCATATAACAACATTTTCCAATAAAATATACATATGGAACCATTTTATTCTTTCCATGGTAGGCCCTGAATATCACTTTTATTTTAGATGGAGACAAAATAGTTAGAGTTATTGGGACCTAATATTATTTACATAAGACTAGGTGGTGTAGGTCTAAAAATGTATGATACTGGCTCTGAGAAGATAGAAGTTATATGCTGATATACTTCGATGAACCCAATTGTTTTTAGTGGGTGATCATGTATTCCATCAGGTATCACATTGGTTGGATGACCACATGATCCAGAGGTAGTGAATGTTGGTGCACATGTTCATTTTATCATTTAAGATTGTGAAGAGAGTCGGTTAGGAGACCAACTGATTGGGAATTCCATATAAATATAGTTCTATGAAATTTGTTTTTCTTGTGTCACAACTTGGGTGGTATCATCACGACCCTTCTCATGTGATCGTGGTGGTTGATACTGAGCTCAAGGTACAAGGATATTTTAAGGAGAATCAAATATATTTGTTGGATCATAATGAGAAAGTGTTATGTAGAATGTCTATACTGACCATTCATGTAATGTGGAATTATGGATGTCTGCCGGAGTAAATGTGGGATGTACATCGGATATGATGGCTCAATGGCCCAATCATTTTGACGCAATGTCACATTCATGCTTGGGAGTAAAACATGATGATGAGATGTTATAATTTGTAGAGATTGTAAATGTAACGACCAAAAGTTTTTCAATGGAAAATTCCCTTCTTATATCTATGTCATAAAAACACCAAATAATGAACTACTAAGTGATAAGTGACCTTTAAACATAATTTTGTCACCCCTATGTTTGGAATTTTAAAAATCCAACAAACACGGTTGTGTTCAAGATAGTTTTTGGAGTCTAATGAAACAAAAATAATTTTTGGTGAATAGTAACATACACTTATGAATACTAACCTACCCTTACGAATAGTAATATGAACCTTATGAATACTAAATAAGAGTAAAATTACCTATGAATAATAAAATAAAATTTAGACATCATAGAATGATATAATTTGACCTTAGTAAACGTTTTTGGTATTTTTTAAGTCATAAATAATTAGTTATAATTAATTAATAAATTTAAAAGAATATTTATTTTACTTAAATATATTCATAAATTATTAAATCAATGTCTAATAGTTTTTAGATAATTTTATAATACACTAAGTAATTTTTGAAAGAATTGCAAAATCAGTTTTAATTTTAAAAACTGTTTTTTTAAGTAAATTATGATTTTAATTAAATATTAAATTAATAATATTTAGAATTTTTTTTTGAAAAATGGACTTCATTTTTGGATTATACACGTCAAAAAATGGTTGGGGTAAAATTTTGGGATTTTTCTGAGATACTTCAATTTTTGATGAATAGTAGAATACATTAATTTATCGTATAAATACATTTTAATTAAACCCCACTATTCCTGACATCACATGTGATGTAAGCACCCAAATACCGAATTCACAAGTAAAATTTGCTATTCTTAGTCATCCAAGACTCACTATTCCTTGTCTTGGGTGAAATTAATAAACTAATCAATTTTATATTAAGGAAACCCCGCTCCCCTCCACTATAAAAGCCACCCTTCACTCCCTCTTTTCCTCACACCTCTCAAGCTCCAAGACTTCTCTAAATTCTGCCCAAACACCTTCCCTAGCTCATCCCCCACGTCCAAAAGCTTCTGGTCTCATCAAAAGACCAAGACTAGCTTCCTTAATGAGGATCTCAAGAGGAGGATTCTAAAGGTAATTTCTCTCTCTCTTCTCCTTTAATTTCATTTCAAGCTCAAGTTCTTTTCTTGATCTCTCTCTACCTATATTCATCCAAATTGTTCTGTAAATCCAGTATTTTATATATAATATAATATTATGATTCTAATGTTATATTATATCACCCCAAACCCTTTCCCCCTTCCTTTTATTTTATTAAAGAGAACGTTGTTCATGTGGTGATAATTTATCACCTTCAAAAACAACATGCTCTCTTCTTCCATGTATACCTTAAATCTGGTCATGAAACCATTTTAATGGTTGAACCAGAATGTTTTATATGTATTATGTTCTATATTATGTTCTGGAAATAACCTATGGCCATATTTCTAAGTTAAATATTCAAACGAGTTCGTTGTGATCCAAAAACCGCACAAATTAACCCAAATAATATTCATTTAATTATTATCTAATGATTCGTCCACATGGATCTAGTATAACTCATTATAAAATCATTCAAGCTTCTGTAATATCATTAATTACATTTAATATCAGTTCTGGATGTTTACCCATGATCTACCCTAACATCAAATTAAGAATACAAGTGGACCGCTCAAGAAAACCATGAAAACGAACATCCCTGATCAATGTTTTTAAACTCTATATGTCATCCAAAGGTACATAATATGAAATAATGAAACAAGAATGAACCCTATTAATGTATAAAAGGTTCTGTAATTTCTAATTAATGAATATAATGTCATTATACAGGACATTAAAGAGAATGAGGCATTCAAGTGCAAGGTAAGGGGAAATTTCGACCCCAATTTTCTACCTTCGGGTTCTCCCTCTTTCACTCCATTTTTGATATGGTTACTCCTAAAGGACTTTTTTTTATCATTTCCTTTACTTTTATTGGATATAAATGATTTTCACTGGTTTTTATGTCCATCAAAAGTTTTTCTACAAGAACTCTTCTTTCAAGATCTCTCCTTTTACCTCTCATTCAAGGTTGATGGTTCTTATATCAAGTACGTTGTTCCCTCTTTATTTTGGGAACCCAAAGCTTATGAATGTGTTATTATGAGATGAAACCCATTCCTTTCCATGGGTTATTTATGTACATGTTTTATATGTGTTCTATGTGGCAAGCATGATAATGATAATATTATGATGTGACGGGTGCGCCCAGAATTATATAGCGCTCCAATGCATTGGGTAAAGTGATGAATCTCATGAGTAAATGTGAAATGATGCGTGAACATGATACTATCTTTGTTCACAAGTATGTGTGGTAGTTAACCACTAAGACATGATGTTTCATTTTTATGATTTGGCACATTTCAAGTTTATTGTTTATGCTCCTCTCATGTTCAAGATGTTCTTCCTATGTCATGATTATGCTCACCCCATGCTATATTGTTCTTATCTATCCTCTTACTGGGCTTTTATCTCATTGCTTTTGATGTATATCCTCAGGTGGCTACATGCACTAAGGAGAGGACAAGTTCCACTAAGAAGCTAGTGAAGAAGAAATTAAATAAATGTTTATGCTTGATGTTGTATTTGTTATGTGTAGTCCTAGTTTTCCCAAGACACTAAACCTCTGGATCCTCCATGTGTAATACTATTATGTTTTTTATATTTGAAATGATGTAATAGTAATGTATGAAAAGGCCGGGTCCTTATAGTTGGTATCAATGGAAAGGTTTAGTTAATTTGGGAATTAGGATTAGTGAACCCTAGAGAAAACCTCTAGTATGAGACTAAGTACAAATAAGCACCTAGGGATCCCATATGTTATGTTTTTGGTATAAATTGTTTAGATAAATAATTTATTCATGACTTTTTTAGTTATGTTTTGTTCTATCCTTTTATATTTTAGAAAATGGTAGGAACCAGGAGAGGTAATGAAGGAGAAGTACCCCCACCTGTTTGTGTAAAGTGAAATTTCGAGGGCGAAATTTCTTAAGGGGGGAAGAATGTAACGACCCAAAGTTTTTCAATGGAAAATTCCCTTATTATATATATGTCATAAAAACACCAAATAATTAACTACTAAGTGATAAGTGACCTTTAAATATAATTTTGTCACCCCTATGTTTGGAATTTTAAAAATCCAACATACACGGTTGTGTTCATGATAGTTATTGGAGTCTAATGAAACAAAAATAATTTTTGGTGAATAGTAACCTACCCTTATGAATAGTACTATGAACCTTATGAATAGTTAATAAGAGTAAAATTACCTATGAATAATAAAATAAAATTTAGACATCATATAAAGTGATAATTTGACCTTAGTAAACGTTTTTGTTTTTTATAAGTCATAAATAATTAATTATAATTAATTAATTAATATAAAAGAATATTTATTTTCCTGAAATATATTCATCAATTATTAAATCAATGTCTAATAGTTTTTAGATAATTTTATAAGACCCTATGTAATTTTTGAAAGAATTGCAAAATCAGTTTTAATTTTAAAAACTTTTTTTTAAGTAAATTATGATTTTAATTAAATATTAAATTAATAATATTTAGATTTTTTTATTGAAAAATGGACTTTATTTTTGGATTCTACACGTTGAAAAGTGGTTGGGGTAAAATTTTGGGATTTTTCTGAGATACTTGAATTTTTGATGAATAGTAGAATACATTAATTTATCATATAAATAAATTTTAATTAAAACCCACTATTCCTGACATCACAAGTGATGTAAGCACCCAAATCCCGAAATCAAAAGTCAAATTTACTATTCTTAGTCATCCAAGACTCACTATTCCTTGTCTTGGGTGAAATTAATAAACTAGTCAATTTTATATTAAGGAAACCCCTCTCCCCTCCACTATAAAAGCCACCCTTCACTCCCTCTTTTCCTCACACCTCTCAAGCTCCAAGCCTTCTCTAAATTCTGCCCAAACACCTTCCCTAGCTCATCCCCCACGTCCAAAAGCTTCTGTTCTCATCAAAAGCCCAAGCCTAGCTTTCTTAAAGAGGATCTCAAGAGGAGGATTCTAAATGTAATTTCTCTCACTCTTCTCTTTTAATTTCCTTTCAAGCTCAAGTTCCTTTCTTGATCTCTCTCTATCTATCTTCATACAAATTGTTCTGTAAATCCAGTATTTTATATATAATTTAATATTATGATTCTAATGTTATATTATATCACCCACAATCTTTCCCCCTTCCTTTTATTTTATTAAAGAGAACGTTGTTCATGTTGTGATAATTTATCACCTTCAAAAACAACATGCTCTCTTCTTCCATTTATACCTTAAATCTGGTCATGAAACCATTTTTATGGTAGAACCAGAATGTTTTATATGTATTCTGTTCTATTTTATGTTCTGGAAATAACCTATGGCCATATTACTAAGTTAAATATTAAAACGAGTTCGTTGTGATCCAAAAACCGCACAAATAAACCCAAATAATCTTCATTTAATTATTATCTAATGATTCTTCCACATGGATCTAATATAACTCATTATAAAATCATTCAAGCTCATGTAATATCATTAATTACATGTAATATCAGTTCTGGACGTTTACCCATGATCTACCCAAACATCAAATTATGAATACAAGTGGACCGCTCAAGAAAACCATGAAAACGAACATCCCCGATCAATGTTTTTAAACTCTATAAGTCATCCAAAGTAACATAATATGAAATAATGAAACAGGAATGAACCCTATTAATGTATAAAAGGTTATGGAATTTTTAATTATTGAATATAATGTCATTATACAGGACATTAAAGAGAAGGAGGCATTCAAGTACAAGGTAAGGGGAAATTTAGAACCCAATTTTCTTCCATCGGGTTCTCCCTATTTCACTCCATTTTTGATATGGTTACTCCTCAAAGGTCTTTTTTTTATCATTTCCTTTACTTTTCTAGGATATACATGATTTTCACTGGTTTTTATGTCCATCAAAATGTTTTCCAAAAGAACTCTTCTTTCAAGATCTCACCTTTTACCTCTCATTCAAGGTTGATGGTTCTTATATCAAGTACGTTGTTACATCATTCTTTTGGGAACCCAAAGATTATGAATGTGTTATTATGAGATGAAACCCATTCCTTTACATGGGTTATTTATGTACATGTTTGATATGTGTTCTATGTGGCAAGCATGATAATGATAATATTATGATGTGACGTGTGCGCCCGGAATTATATAGCGCTCCAATGCATTGGGTAAAGTGATGAATCTCATTAGTAAATGTGAAATGATGCGTGAACATGATGCTAGCTTTGTTCACAAGTATGTGTGGTAGTTAACCACTAAGACATGATGTTTCATTTTTATTCTTTGCCACATTGCATGTTTATTGTTTATGCTCCTCTCATGTTCATGATGTTCTTCCTATGTCATGATTATGCTCACCCCATGCTATATTGTTCTTATCTATACTCTTACTGGGCTTTTAGCTCACCGCTTTTGATGTATATCCTCAGGTGGATACATGTACTAAGGAGAGGACAAGTGCCACTAAGAAGCTAGTGAAGAAGAAATTAAATAAATGTTTATTCTGGATGTTGTATTTGTTATGTGTAGTCCTAGTTTTCCCAGGACGCTAAACCTCTGGATCCTCCATGTGTAATACGATTATGTTGTTTATCTTTGAAATGATGTAATAGTAATGTATGAAAAGGCCGTGTCCTTATAGTAAAACCCCAATCTTTTTTTGGAGATGTCTTGGGAACCTTTTTATGTACTCTATTGGTTAGTATTGAGATTTTTTTATTGGGTTTTACTTTGGGGGACATTTGAGTGATATTTTGGAAAAATGCAAGAAAAAGTGGTTGTGCTCAGTTGGAAAACAGTTAGAGAAAATGGTCCACCCAAGCCCAACTAACCAGGCATGCCGACATATAGGGGAGATTCTTGGTTTCTATGTGGTTTGATGATATGTGAACCAAATTAACAGTAATTGTGAACCCTTATGATAGATGTACATTGTTTTGTTCCAGGGATAGGGAAAAAAGTTCCACCATGCCTTGCTAACTATGCGCATGACATAAAGTCTTTCGAAAAATAATTTTTAATTAATTTGATCCCCTAGAACTCACACATTTATCCTGAATTCAACCCTAAAAGGTATTTCATGTTTTTGGAGCTATCCATACAAAAAACTTTCCCCTTTATCCATTGTTAATCTTGATTTGTATCTTATATCAATGTATTATTCCTCTCCCGAAAAATGGATCCTATCTCACGGGGTTTTCATTCTTCCAACAATCCTTCCCCTATTATTTTGAAGTATGTTCATGTAGTTTTGGATTGGATTGAGATCATGAATTTCGAATCTATATTTACGTTTGTATATCTATTTCTCACTAATAAATATTATGCTTTTTTATCAATTTTTTTATGGATTCATATATCTATCTATTACTTCGCTTTATAGAGTATTGATGAATTTGATATTAGAATATCATTCATCCAAAATTTAGGTAGGTGGTCTAATAATCAATTCCTATAGTCATGATTATGATATTTGTATGAAAATTATATAATTTCTATTGTTTATTATCAATTTTAAATTGTAAATTGCATTAGGTACTATGTAAAATTTATTCTCTGATCTATTATTGAATTATAGTATTAAATTGGTAATTAATCACGAGATTACGGGTATATGCAATTATATCAATAATTGGGGTATTATTTATGAGATTTAGAGATTCCCATTCAGGTAATAAATGATATATCAATTATGAGATATTGATATCGTGAATTGAGATATCTAATTGTAGATCTATTATATGATATTGACATTATGAATTGATATAATAAATTGTGGTATTAATTATTTTCTAAACTAATCATTGAATTAGTAATGGATTTTATGTGATAAATTAATTTTTTATTTGATTATGTGTTGAAGAATGGAAACATTCTCATTCTAATGTGAGTTAATGAGTGAGAATATAATCATTTTAATGTGTGCTGGGTTAATGGTTGCATGGTCATTTAGGTATGAGATAAATAATTGAAACATGTTCATTATAATGAATGATGTAAGAATGGTAACATTTTTGTTCAAGTATGAATTAAATAATATAAAATTGGAAAATTCTATTTGGTTGTTTTATAAATTGTAAAATTGAAATTCATGAATTAATTAATGATTGGTTATAATGTAAAACCATGACATTCCCTCACTAGGGAATACATCGGTCTCATGTATGAGTCAAATTAGGTATTGAGATATAATATCATTTTTTTAATATGTTGGTCTCCATCATGAGTTTAGGCAGGTACTAAGATATGATTTTACTTGGGAACACATCGTGCTCCGACATGAGATGATGTAGGAATTATTGTACGTTGGTCCTCAGGAACCTGGGAGTTTATGTTGATTGGTAAACAATAATTTATTAGCGTAATTAACTATTTAATAATTAATTTTACTTATTTTCTTATACAACTACATACACTATTTATTGGAATTGTTTTAAACACCTTCAGTGGTGATTATCTGAGTTGTACGTACATCCTACTCAGTCTACATGATCGGTACGAGAATATAAATTATTGTTATAGGAAATGTCAATTGAAAAGGCCCATTTCTAGATGGATATGTGGGAATGGATCTTGGATGAGGGGGTTATATGTGGTTAAAGATCAACTTAGGATTCATAAGTGTCTTTATTTTTCAGTTGTACTTTTAGACACCTAACACGTACACTAGCATAGCACGTTTGCTGCTTGAGTTTGATATTGTATTTCCCTGTACTAATTATCTAGTGATATTGGTAACTGGTTATTTAGTATTTTTAAATTGTTATTTTTTATTATTTTACTGTCATTGTGATACTTTGATAAAGAGGGTATATTCTCTCTATGTTTTCCTTTTCAGGCCCTCGCTGCTAGTCGATAACATTCGGCATATTGGAAGACATGCATGAGGTCATGTAGTGAACTGGATGGGGCTCCAGTGCATGGATCCTTGGATAAGACATTAATGTGGGAAATAAATAATTATATAAACCCCTATCCAATTACTATTGGTTCCCATATAGAATTCATGTGTCCAGGTGTTGACAAAGTGAAGAGTACGTCTTCAAACAGTTGATTTATTATTGTATAGGATGGAGATCATAGCAGATGACCATGATAGAGCTTGGGATGATGGGGATATATTTTTAATTCCATTTTTCATATATGGTATATTAGTTCTTCATTCTTCTTTGTATCCTTGTTTTATATCATTAAATATACATGAATTATATCATCAACCCCTTTTGAATATTGATTCCAGTTTCTCCTCTTATTTACTATTATTGTATTCTTATTTGGAGAAATATATTTATATAATGATTCCTCTATTGATCCTTTATTTCATTATACAGATTCGTGAGCTTACACTCTAGAAATATGTGCACAGTCTCCAAAGAAAAACCCACAAGGCCCTACATTCAAGTAGATAACCTCTGGGGTTTAGGGATATGTGCTAGAGGCCATGTTTTCCACAAGGCTCCAGGCACCAATTAAGTGAACACTGATTCCATGTTTTATCAAAGTCGTATCATAGGAGTTGATTTATTTCATTACTATTTGGAGACAATATAATAGAGACTATGAATGCCTAGAACATGATTATACGCTTTTCTTGGGAAAAGGGAACCAATGATTGGGGTAAACAATGAGTTTTCACAATTATGATTAATTATTGTTTTTTTTCTGTTATAGTTTATATCATTTCAACATTGGTTGAAAAAATATAGTGTTCTAGTTATTGATATTAATTTTATTTGTTATTTAATTTCATCCTTTGCTAAAGGATATGAGGTCATGGTGTATTGTTACATGTATCATTAAAGGAACCCTAATTTCACATGCCATATGTATTTCCACACCATATATGTGAATTTAATTTCATTCAATGCATAATGTTACTATGATTGTTTAGTGAGAAATATTATATATATATGTTATTGATACTCTATGACTATGTTTGAGTGGTTTTGATTTCAATCCATGAGGTTTTATGGTACCTCATAGGTTGAAAGAAGTAATTTAATTAGTTGGGCCGGTTGATCAAACTAAAATGTATGGTTTTTCAATGATAAGGTGTATGGGGACTAAGTCACTAGAAATGATGACCCATTCTATAAAAACCTTGATATTGGGAAATAATAAAAATGGACTTGATTGAGAAAAATTAATTACAAAATGAAATGGTTGTGAGTAAATGATAAGGCATGTTATTGTGGACCATTCATCTACTAGAATACTTGAAATGTTATCTGAGCACATAGAAATACCAAGAATTATATGATGGTAGTTAGGTTAATTTACTGTTGTTAGAGATCCTTTATTATGTCTATATTTAACTAGTGTTTCCATATTTCTTCATTTTGAAAGTTTTGATATGTATATTGGAATTTAAAGACCAATGCCTCCTAGGTGTTCTCTTGATATGCGCCAAGAGGGTGGTGATGACCATAATCCAGATGTGGTGGGTCCTAATAAGCATATATTACTACAATAATTTACACTTGATGAACCACTTTTTGCACCCATGTTCAATATAGTTCCCTAAGTTTGAGGTAGTCTAGGAAAGGTTCTCCATGTTATGCATCAATGATGGATGATATTACATGTGAGTACAAAAATACATACTCCCACCATATCAGGGAAGAAAATACATAGTTTTATGAGTCTAGTATGGAGTCTAACATCTATATATCTTTGAGCATTCGAATACACATTCAGAGTGGAGTTTCATGATATCTATGTACATTTTGTGTGATTTCGCCAAGTGTAGGTGGGATGTGATTTCCCAGGTTGGTCTTTGTATGGTAATGTTATGGGAGGACATTAAAATTGTATTCAATGAGAAAATCATACCTCATAAATTGAGAGAAAAACAAGAAAGCGAGTTCATTCATATAGAGTAGGGATCTATGCCAGTTATAGAGTACTCAGTGTGATTCACTGAGATACAATGTTATCCATTTCTTCTTGGAGGTGATGTGATTTCTCTTTATAGATGCATTGAGTATGGGTACTCAGATGAATTCTTATATCAGTACTACTTATTATATGATCATAAATCCTAATCGTGACACTATGATCTACCTGAGCTATAGAGAAGGTATATGGAAGACATGACCAGTGTCATGGCAGTCTTGTAATTCTTCTCGTGGAACGAAATACTCACTTAGGGGTTCTCATCTGGTTATTGGATGCCAAAAAACTCTTACATGAAGCTCTATTGTACTCTATCACTATGAATGTTAGTGGAATATTAAGGATCAATGTGATAGGGACCGAGGGTAGTACCAGGATTGCGGTCATATGGGGGATCTACCGTGATTATGTAAAACCATTCCATCAGTATCTAGTAGAATAGGGTCCATAATAACTCCAAATTCAGGTGCATGTTATTTTATACAATTTCATTTGCGGAGCTGGAGTAGTACATTCAGGATTAGTTGAGGAGGAGGTTGTGGCCACAAGAACCATTCTTTAGATTAACAATATTGCTAGCAGTTTGGTTATGAACATGATAGTCCAACAGATGCACAGGGTCATGGATCAGGTTATTTGATTGTATTAAAGCTGCTATCCAAGGATTAGGCTACATGAACCACTATATTATTAGGTACAATTCATTTATCCTCCACTCTAGAATATAAAATATTTAATATAGGTGGTTCACACTACATCATCTCCGAATCTATTATGGAATGTCTAGGTTTTGAGATACAATTTTTATGTGGTGTAACAACCCTATATATCCTACTGGGAGTACGATCAGACAGAATATCCTAATATATGGACTATCCCCTTGAGGTATGTAGTTTCCCATTCTTGTTATAACTCCTCGTTCTTGAGATGATGAGTTTCAATGTCGCTTTCAGGATGGATAGTTTTGTTCCATATCATACCTTTGTAGACTGCTATCACTACAGGGTGTTGTTAAATCACTAGTGGGTTGCAGTTATATACCTAAGGGTGAGTGGGACGTCCAAGATAGTATAGATTTATCAGAGAATCATTACCTAGGTTTAGAGACCACCCATATTTCCAATCTCTTCATTGAATATCAGCATATATATCATGTTGAATTCCCTACAATCATATATTTTTACAAGGACATCATTCCTGAGCATTTTTTTCCTTACCTCTCATGAATGTGCTATACTTCAGGATTGAGATCATTCAATGAAAATATCTATTGTCTATTCCTCCATACATGATGGAATCATTTGAGATATGTGAGCTCAAGTGGTAGTTTAGAGGATTTGGAGGATGATGGTTTTATAGGTCCCAATACATCCACCTGGGGTTCAACCATTTTTTTAACCAAGGAGGATATGTTCCTTCATATATGCATGTATTATAAATGGTTGAACCATTTTTCATTCTAGAACCATTATCCAATACACATGATAGATGATCTCATTGACAATCTCCAAGGAGCTGGGGTGTTTTCTAATATTGACATGAGATATGGATATCGTCATGTGCAATTTTAGAGTATCATACAAGCCTCATAAAACGTATCCTTGTAGTTATGGTGTGTATTAGTACCTCTTTTTATCATTCTTTCTTAGAATCACACCTGTCGTTTTAATTTATTTGATGAATAAGGTGTTTAATGCCTATAAGGATTCTTTCAACATAGTTTATGTGGATGAAAAATTGGTCCATTTCACACTCGTAGAGACCATGCTACAAATCAATATATCATTTTAGGTACAATAAGAGAGAATATTATTTATTCCAACAATTATACATTTCACTTTTTGATTGTCAAAGGTCACGTCAAGGGTCATATTATATCTTAATCAGGAGTCTCTGTTGACCTAGAGAATGTGAGTGTTGTTGTTTCTTGAGATCATCCCAACATTGTGGATGATATATGGAGGTTTTTGGGTATGGATGGATATTATAAGAATTTAGAAAAAGAATTATCATTCCATATTTTTCTTCTTATTGGCCTTACAAACATGTCTATCAATTTCCCACGGTCTCAAATGTGAAAGAAATACTTTCAGGAACTAAATGGAAGGAATGTCTCGGCACTAATTATGATTAAACCGATGTCTCAAAGAGGTTTTGTAGAGTTAAATGTGGTATCAGGAATCATCGTAGGTGTAATGATGTGGTAAATGGATATATTAATTATGTATGGATCTCACATGTTAAGGAATCATGAGAGAAATTGTTGACACAAGATCGTGAGCTAGCAGCAGTTTTCCAGACCTTAAATTATTAGAGACACATTCTATTTGGTGATCTCAATGTGGTGTATATAGAACACAAAATATATCTTTTTATATTGTAACATTAATCATGGAATGAATATATGGGTCGAATGTTATCATTCCATTAACATAGATCTCCCTTATATTCATTGGAAGGGAAATGTCTTCACGGATGCACTGCGCCCAAAAACATATGAAAATATTGAAGTGGAAACCATTGGTGAATGAAAATTCATGGCCCTATTTTCTATGTTGTAAATATAGATTGATTATAGTCATAATAAGACCTATCTCTCACCCTTGATAGTTTCCTATTCTATCCTAGACAATGTTTAGAGCATTCAATTTTCTAATCATGATCGATTGGTTCTCTGTGAGAGTATTTTTGGAGATCAACCACCTTGTTATTACTATATGGAAATAGATTATATCTTATATTCTAATGGGCATGTTTTTTTGTTTAGATAGGTATGAGAAAAATTTTTTGTGCGAGTCCTATGCCTCTCAATAGGATGTTTATGCACGAATCTCCAAAATTTGTTGATACATACGATGCTCGTATTGGTGTCCTAGGATGAAACATCAAATGGTTGGATGTATCACTAGGTGTCCACCTGTCATCATGTGAATGTGTAACACCCTTGACCTATAGTCTTGTTATAGCCGATTCTAGTCTCGGAATAGAAATGTAATGATGTTTCCATGGAGTTTATAGTTGGTTTACAGGGGTCACCTTGAGGTAGTGATGTTTTTTGGGTTGTAATTAAAAAACTATTGAAGGTTTCTCACTTCTTTCCTATATATAAATATTTATAAGTTGATGAGTTGGAAGGATTGTATGTCCATCATATCGTACACATACTCATGGACCCTCATACTACCATTTTACAGAAGTATTTTCATTTCCCAGTGTGGTTTTGGATGAGGTTTTAGAAAGGTATGGGTATATAGGTTCTTCATAGAAAAAAATTCCAACCACATACGAGGGGACAATTTTAACATACGATACATGTGTTAGTGGAAGTACTCGGATCCTGCATCCTTGATTTTGACCATTCATGGGAAACTAATATCCCTCTTGTCTAGTTACATTACAATTATATCTTTTAAGGGACAATTTAGATTGATCCTTTAGAGTATTTGTGTTGTAGGCTGTGTTATTCACCCTTGTACTGGAATGATAGAGGAGAAGCAGCCATACTAGGTCCCAGTATCATGAAGGATACATCAAAATAGTTTTAACTAACCGGTCTGAGTATTTATACTACTCATTGTAGTTTGAAATGTTATGTTGATCACTACTGATGACCATTGTAGATTTGGGTTGGGGGTCACATTTTCCTGTGTGTATCTCCTTGGATAGAGAATATATATAGATACATGTGATAGAGACATTTTTGGATCAATTGGTACGGCCATTTAAAATTATTGATTATTGGGATGGTACCCTCTTAGTTATCCCTACTCAATGGAATAATTGCATTTACAATGTCATCCACATTTCACAGCTTCACCATTATCATGCCAAACCATCTCATCTTTTTATCCCAAGGATGTTGAGCTACATGTTGATGTTTTGTTTGGGGAGTATCCTATACACATTGTTGAAAAAATAATTAGGGATTTTTGGGGATGGTCTATACCATTGGTATAGGTCCTATGGAATCATGACAGTGAACATGATGTGACATTTGTGTGGAAGGTTGAATTACGTGCTTCATGGATAGATTTATTCTCCAACAATGTTTCTATTACTTTGGAAGTTGAACTCAGGGAAATGTTCGTTTAAGGGGTAAGATTGTAAGAACCCAATTTCTCACTTAGGTATTCATCATATGTTTTTCAATTTGGATATTTTGTTTAATAAGGGATTTTTTTCCATGGCCTAGGGATGGTAGATGGTGAATTCAGGCTTTTTTGGATCTCACAGAACCAGTAAATGGGCAATTATTGGGCCTCATAATTTTTCAAATACCATGCAACCCAGGATGAATGGTCATATGATGTTGTAGAAGTAGGGTACACAACCTTAATACATAGTATATTCATAGATATTCTGACCAAGTGGGCAACCAAGCTATGTTCCCCATTTAATAACATCTCATGCATGGTTTGGCATACAGATTGGCTAACCATGCGGCCAAACTATATGATGGATAATTTTTGGGATAAAATACAGTTATTTACATATTGTGGTTTAAAAATACAATCCTTTATTTTGTTCTTCCAAGATTCCCAAGATCCTCTATATCCACTTATGAAGATAAAATCTATCTACTCTAGGAATTTTGATCTTCCATCCATTCAGAGTCCTAATCGATAACCATTCATCTTGTTGAATCCACATTCGTATGCTCTAATTTTGTGTTATTATCCCATTATTATGATATACTCCAATGCAAGAAAAAATTGGATATTACACTAGTCATGATGGTAATAGAGTATGAGTTTGTTAGTCTATAAATCATCCCCCAAGTTTCATTGTTTTTATATTATCATTTTCATAGTCCAATATCATCTTATGTCACCATATTAAATTATATTCCTTTATTATGTTCCATAGAACTAAATTCTATGACACATCCCATATATTCTATTAATATTTGGTGGTTATAGGTGAATCATCGACCACCCAATTTAGGGTGATTATGCATAAGTAACCTATTTGATATTTTAGTGGATTGACATGCGTCTTCACCACTGTTCAGGTGTTATTGAGATTGACCATTTTATAGTTAATACTTTCCATATTATATTTTTATTTACTTGATTAATTTCTTGTATCATGATCCACTACGCCTTATCTTTCCTAAAGTATGTTTGATAATGTGAAAAATCAATCTCAATTGTAATTGGAAAGTATACTGTATATATGGACATACCTAGATATATAAAAATAAATTTATGTGGTTTCTTATCGTTAGCCAAAACATTAAATGTTATAAATGTTATAAGAGATAACCTTGTAGTTCAATATGAAATGAGCTAAATGGGTTCATTCCACCTAGCCTTATTACACTAATGAAATGGTAGGCCTAAATATTAACAAATTGAAATTATTGAAATATGAATTGGAATGATTGTTACTTGTAATAACATTTTAAATGAATTAAATTTAAGGTTATTAACTATATATGGATCTCTAAATAACTATTGGTGTGGTCATAATTGAGTTTTTATTGTAACATTTATGGAATTCCTTGAGAACTTGTGGGTTAAATTTCAATTCGAGGATGTTAGTTACCCTAGTTGATTCCCACCATGGAACCTGATCCTCAACTATCAGTGAATTCTCAATATGAAAATATATGATCCCCCCATTATGATCAAAATATTCCTTGGATACACTTCTTGGTTACAGAATGGTTTCTACAGACATGAGGTACATTGGTTATATCCTTGTTCCTATGCATAACATATCATGTTTTAATGTGGATTTATTCCTTGGAGTCGGTTAAATTTACAACATTATAGAATACATTGGATGATGATCCTTGTATTATGCTAATAACCAATAGCTAGGCTAAAGTTACTAATGCGTTGGAGACCATTACGGTCTTGATAAATTTATTTACTACATGGGAACCCCTTCATTATTAATACAAGTATGGTTTCCTTGACTATATCTTGGAACCTTAAATATCAATATCATGTCACGATGCCAGTGTTAACAATGTCTCACATTACCGATGTTTAGAAACCAGAATTAATAAATTAAGGAACATGTTACATTTTTAGACCACAAGAAAGGGATAAAGCAGGTATATGGGTGTTTTCCTTATTGGTATTCTTTACAATTATATCTGCAATCCTACACACTATAACTTTTTAAATTACATGGATGATATTTTAAGGATTCCCTTAGTGGTGGCCTACTATGATTTATATCACACCCTATTCAGGCCCCATTTTTACTCTCTAATATTATATGAATGATGGTGTTAACAAATAGAAGATATTTATTTCAAACACTATATTTCATTTAGTTTATAATGGAACAGGTACATATGACCAATCTAAAGGTCATGATGAAGGGGATTGTTTTTGGAATAATTTTTTTTCTTCTTTTTATATTATTACTACCTAATTAATTGTATATATGTTTTCCATCATTGTACTGAAATTACATATATCATCATCACCTCTTAGAAATTTATTCAATATGCACTTATTTTTTAGTATTCCAGTCATCTTCTATTGTTCCATGTTTTTCTATAATCCATCCACTATTTATCCTCTGTTTCATTATAGTGAATTTTTATGTTACACTCTAGTAATGAGGGAATTGTATCCCAATAGACATTCCCTAGGCCCTCATTGACAGTCAAGATCCTTTGGGATTCATGGATATGTGCTTAAATCCATGTGGCAAACTAAACTCGGGTAGCCTATTATGTGGAAACCGGGTCTCAGACATCACACACATGAGGTTCTATTTGATAGAATGCAATTACAATAAATACATTGAATCCTATATAAGTTGTGACATTAAAATTAAATAATTATTCATAGGGACCAGAACCTCTTTGAGCATCCAAACACTCCACCACAACATTATAGATCCAGTCACAACACATAGGAAAAAAATGTACAATTCAACTAACACTATTATGATAAGTATCCCATGAACCACCGTAACATATTATGTTTAGGTAGTGTTTAATTCGAATATATATTGTAATTTTTGATCTATGAAGTTTATAGTACTTTAAATAACTGATCCTTGTCCAATAATAACCTATAATTTGTCCACCACTGAGGAATCAATTTCCGATATCGATATAATAGAGTCATAATTCATCATGTGGACTGAGGAACCTGATTATCACCATAACTATAAATCATCCCACCATAAATTCCACATGAACTATCATTATAAAAAATCATACACAACTAATTCCTATTGAGTAATATTTAACAATTAAATGACATAGGGAGTGGATTTATGATAAATTTAAAACAATATAAATAGGTGGTACATATCATCAGTAGTATAAATCATAAGAAAAATCATATGTCATGTGAATCCCTATTTCTAAATAGTGATCCTTGTGATACCTCTAGAATATATATGCTAAGAGAAAATCCATTGTTGGTCTTTTAACAATGTTCCTAGAGATAAAAATCTAAAATAAAACATACATAAAATCATCATTTTGATCACATTTGATGAATATCATTAAAATGGTACACAACACATGATGGAAAATAATCTCATCCTTTATAAATACAACTTCCTACTATGATAGGTGATCCAGACACACTATACTTTTATCCATCACAGGCTGTGACAAATTCATATTTACTATATTCCATATCCAAAATTGTAAGAAAAAAAGAATGTAAAAGACCTCTAGCACTACTTTTTAATTATTTTTGGTCAACACACTATGATTAGCATTAAGAACAAATCAACATGAGGCCTCAAATATGCCTACCCATATTCCATAGACTTTTGACCAGTAGTAGAGGTATAATGAGCTTCCATGGTTAGAGTATTCTCTTATATAAAATTAGAAATTTTAGTGGAAACAACAAAACATGATCACATCTACAAGAGATTATTGATAAATATAATTCAAAAGTATATCATGTTATATTGAATGTATATAATTAATGAAAATAAAACAATTTATCTAGCATATAAATTAATAACATAGTGGAATTGTGGATACTACATTCCAATATCTATAGCATAAGATTTTATACAACTTGATCACATAAATTAGGGGGCTTATACTATTCTGAACCATTTACCCAATGAGAGTCTACTTGGGTGCCCCATTAAAATGAAAAACTATGCAACATTTTATTACATGACTGAATAGAGTTCCACCAACATGGTATGCCACATAACCATAAAAATAGTGTTATGTGTATTCAGAATGATTAATTGAGAAAAAATAACTATAAAAAATAAGCTAATTAATAAAACGACAAACTATCTTCAGCTACATGGCCTTGAATTACTATAACTTCTTCTATCAGAATAGGGATGTATCTAATATTGAAAATCACTATAGGTAGGACTTCTATCCATTGTTTGGGGATCCCATATTCCTACATCCACTATGGTGACAAATGGACCATAGAGCATCATCAATCATTACTTATCCAGAAACCCTTATGTTGATCTCCATGACTGTATATGGTCATTCATCACTATAAGGTCGATGTATTTTTCTATGAGGGTAGAATACCCTTGTAAATTTTATACATATTGGAATTATTATTTTTTGGGTGAGATTGGAAATTTAATGCAATACCATCATAGATTGCCCAGTGAATCACATAGGAATTAACATCCCATGGATCCATAGAAGAACCAATCTAGTGCATATACCCATTCTTATATAATATCCTTGGAAATGGTCAAGAGAGATCTATTTGTATTAATTTTTCTGTTTAAAAAAATATCTTAGGGATATAATCCCTCCCCGACACCCAATAATTCCAATCCAATCCCAAAATTCATAGGGATTCAAAATGATTCAATTACATCTCCATTGAAATCTCAGTCATTCGTAGTCTTCATAATGGTGTCACATTATCAAGGAACCCCATGCATCATAATTTTTCTTTTTTTAATGCCATCACCGTTTATAATGAATAATCCAATGAACCACCTCTACAGATCCGTAACTCCATCATCCATATACACAATATTTCAGTTAGTCTAGTTATTCACCCCCAATATGTCACGACACTGGATCGTATAAATTTCATGAATCCTTGGGTCTTATCCTTCACATATTAATTTTACTAAGAGTCCTAAGAAATTAAAATAGTGATAGGATCATAACTTAATTCCCATGATCTGTGTACAGCCTAAGGTCATATTCATAAATGACACAAATCATCACAACTATGGTCTAATACCCACATCCAATATTATAATCATATCCTATTAGTTCTTAATCATCCGTTCAAGTTCTAGGATAACACCTAAAACCATATATTAACCTACCCTTATACACACCTCATATAAATTCAAACAATAGAAAAACATGTGGGTTTCCAAAGTTCACAACATATATATATAAATATATTCACATTAATGTGAGTCATCATTCTATAAAAAGTCACTATATTTTATGTTGTCTCTATGAGAATGTCCCACTTCTCACTATAGAGATAGTTTTAGAATGGCCTCATGGTCCTCAAGTGGTTGGTCCTAAAAGTTAAAATCAAAATTTATGAATTATCGCCCATCTCACATCGAAGGTCATAATAAGGATATCCACTCACCCAACTCAAGTGCATATTTTCGATGACCAGTACACCTCGGATAAACGTACATATAATGTCCTCAAAATTTCATACTACTGATGCCCAACACATTTAATCTTAGACCTCCTCTTTTATGGGTAAATGTTATCATAGATAAGCATTGTTGAGTCATGATCAATAATTTTTCTCAAAGGAACAACCTAAATGAGCACCAAAGAGTTGAGGGAATCCATTTTAGTTACATACATTGACATCCGAAGATGAGAACTATCTCATACTGTTGCAATGTCATTATGTCCTTGACATGATTTCAACTCAGAACAATGTAATTACAGAAATAGATCAATATAAATTATTTTTTTCAATTAATTAAAAATAACTATAACAATTTAACGTCAACCATTAAATTTATATTATGAATATCATATATTTAATTAAAAATAGTTCAATTCCCATAACATCCTGACCACACAACACATGACCTATAAAAACATGTATATAATCTGTAGGGATATTACCATAGACCAACTAATTTTTTTTATTTTTTAAAATTAAAACTTATTTCATGAAGGATCCACCCAAGACCATCGAAGGCCCAATCAATATGATATCATGAAATGTGTTCTTTTCTCTAAGAAAAAAAATATTATAACAAAAGTATGTAATATATAAAATTAATTTAAATAAGTAATAATAATTGGAAAAATCTCTAGAAATACTCCGCATGCTTGAAGTGTGATAAAACATGCATTGTATATCCATAATATACCCCAAACATCATCACAAGGTAAATACCTAATAGGAATTGATGACCCAAAAATAATTATAGGTTATGTTTAATGAATATAACAAAATTAATCAATAATACTACATACAATTTCAAAATGGAAGATAAAATACTAGAATACATCATTTTTGGAATTTCTCCAATGCTGGCCGCCTTGAACATTGAATGAAATTTGAATATTTCACCACGTTTATAAAAAATGATCAATTTATCCCCAAAAAACACCCATTGTAGAAATAAATCAATTTATAGGGGAATTTAGAGAATTTGGAGTGGAGGGTGATCATTTATTTAATTTACATTGGAATCAACAAGAAAAAACACCCCCAGGAAAGGGGATATGAAGGATGAATAAGGGGTTTATACCACCTTACCACATGCACTACTAAAAGAGAAGTGAGGGATTCCCCTATAAGAAATTCAAGGGGGTGATAATGTTTCCACCTTTTTAGGAAAATGGAAATATGGTATGTATTTGTTGAATGCAATTATTTATGAACCAACAATTTTTTATTCAGTATAGTTTCATTGAAACCCATGTGGTAATAATGTCCACCAAGGGTAGTAATTGATATCCCCTAAATGGTCGGTGGTTTGCAATATTATTGAAAAAAATTTCCATCTATAACCTACCAATAATCCTCCTAATACTTTTTGATATCTCTCACACATCAAAAAAAATTCTGAAACACATTTTTCAAGGGTTATAAACTTTATAACATTATTCATAATTAATGTTATCCCAAAAACCCATCCACCACATTTCAGAAATTAAAATTCCTCCAAAAACATTCTTTACCATATGTATAATAGGACATAAACAATAAAAGTTATTACCCTATAATATCGTATTGAAAAATGGAATTATACTTGGTGAAAAGATATAATATATATGAAAATATTAATACATTCTAATAATGTGATAAATGACGTTTTTCCAAGAATATATTATTTTGAGGTTGATATCTCTGTAGAAAGAATATCATGTTTATCTGTTGGTTCGCATAGATGGATTCATTAGTGAAAGACAATTAAAATTTAGAAGATAAATCTTATTACAATATGTGATAAGGAATCAATCAAATATTTTATTAAATATATTCCATTAATTTAATTATACATTGAAAAACTTTATTCACATGCAATACTGATCCCAAAAAACATTGGAAAAAAATATTTAAATAAATTCAGTGTCTTTTAAATATTTCTTAAATTAGTGAGTATAAATAAAAGAAACTAAATTATAAAAAATATATACAATAAAATATAAAGGACTCATTTAATAATAATTAATTGATAAAGATCCATTGAATTTTCTAAATAACAAATAAGATCATTTTATAGTAATATTTTTTTATTGTAAAGTTAGATTTTTAAGATCGTTATTTTATAAAAATAAATATATTTTTGATAATGTATATTTCTGATAAAAATATTATTTTTATTCTAGTTCAATTATTAATATATTGGAAATAAAAATAAGAATAGTTCAAAATTATGATAACATTTTTAAATTTAAAAAAACTTCATTAAAAATAGTTTTTTTTGCAAAAAGTAAATTTATAAATATTAGAATATTAATTATATGAAACTATCACAATTTTTAAATTTATAATGTTAAAAATATTTTAATATTATTATTATTTTCTATTTTTTTGAAAAATTAGACTCTTTAGGTGAGGATTGAAAAATTATGATTCCTGAAATATTGTTACTTTTACTAGATTTTCATAATACAATATTGATATGCATGAATAAAAAAAAAATAGTCTTCTTTTTAAATCAGAATTTTTTTTTAAAAAATAAAAAATATGATATATATAACTTATGTTTAAAATATTGTGAACTTATTTTATATTTTACTCTAATAAAAGTTTTTTTGGTTTTTTAATTTTCTTTTACTATTTTAAATTTATTTATAGATTGATTTTGAAGCCTTATAAATTTGATATTCTTACTAATAATCTAATTAATTTCATAGAAATAAAATAAATCATAATTTTATCTTAATCACATTTTTTATACATAAATATATGCCTTTTCTAACAATTCATTTGATGTGTATTGTGGGATAATATTAAATTTGATTTTTATAATCCAATTAAATTTTATTTTACAACATGGATATCATATTTTAAATATTTAATTCCCAATTATGTAGTGAGGCTCATTTTAATTTTACATATTATAATAAAATTTTTAGATTAAAATTAGTTACCATAGTTGAAAAATAATTATATGTGAAAAAATTAAGATTAAATGTAATAAAACATGTTAATTATATGGGTAAAAATGTATTTCAAAGTATTTTTTGGTTTTATAATTTCACCATATCCATTATTTCCAATTACCATATCCATTTTACAATGAAATAAGGACATTAACATTTATATTAGTATATAATATTACTTCACACCGTTATAAAATGATCTATAACCATTCTACATTTCATCACACCATATACCTCTTATATTAGACCAAATGATGAATAAATTACTACCAATAACTTATAATATCAACTGATTGGTAATTTTTCTTCACAAAATAAAACCTATCAAATCCATAATTAAATTACCCCAAGGGTTCTTCAATGGAGTATGATAAAATAGTAATTTTACATTTTTTCAATAGATTTTATTGATTTCATATTCTACCTCCTATGAATATATTTTTCCATCTATGAAAAACATATATCCCTAACATATGTATAATGACCAGTTATTATGTTTTTAGGATGTCCACCTTCATTCTCACCCCACCAATCAAAAAAATGAAAATTTTCTTATGAAACATATATAGTATTATATCCATATGTGATGTGATCTTGTTTTTATAACTTCCATAATGGATGGTTAAAAGGATGTATAATTAATAAAATATATTATTTCACGAATTATTATTATTATTTAAATATATTCCAATTCCTACAATCTTTTCATTCTATGGAAAATGATAACTTCACACGTTTATAACTGCGGCATACAACCTCGATGATATAAAATATTTAATTTTATATCTAGGGAATTATTCATTTTTCAAATCAGTTATATACATATTAAAAACCATAAATAAAAATAAATAATATCTATATTTGTTTATAATGATCTTTATCTAATATAGACTATTTCTTATCAATTCTAATCAGTTGTTATAATATGTTCTTAATTGGATCGGTTTAACCACCTATAAGGAAAATGTAATAAATTTAAATCATATATTACTATAAATCATAAAAACCTTTATTATTATAATTAAATGAGAAAATAATAATTTTAAATTGTTATGGAACAACAATATTAATACTTATTATTAATATACCTCCCTTTTTTCATTCTGAAATTAAAAAAAAGGATACCTCCAATTTAATCTCCAAGAACCATATAAAAAACCCAAATTCAATGAAATTATATATCTACAAGTAATTATAATATATTTATTCATATATATTAAATAATATATAAATTAATTACATTTTATTATGGAATGCGGATCTACATCAACATTACATATCATGTAAAAAAATTCAAATTTCTAACATAGGATAATTGAAGTAAACTCTAACTAACATGTAAATATTCTAAAAAAAATTAATTTAAAACAATTAATGTTAATAAATATGAATAACTTTATAAATACAGTGATTCAGAGTGTTATTTTATTATATACGACTTTAACTAATGATCATCTTAATAGAAATATAATTATGGATTTTTCATTAATTTTCCCCTCTTTGAGTCCTGTTTTACATTATGCACTTATTTTTCATTATATGGTGTATATGATGCTGTTTTGAAATATTATATCATGATTATATATATATCCAGTGTATTTAAAGTATCATTTAAATTTTTATATTTCAATATATTTTGAATCATAATTTATAAGAGTAATTAAGGTTTTTCTTGAATCAAATTCTTTCATTATGTCAAAATTATTCAACATTGTAAATATTTTTATGAGTACGATTTTGTTAGTTATATGATAATATTGTAATGAAATTTATCCTTTTATTCCTCCAAATTACATTAATGAATTATATATTCATAATTATTTATCATGTTAAGCATATTTATAATTCATTCCATGTGAGCTCTTTATATACTATATCCTTGTTCACTCATTCCACCAGTGTTATCCTTTATTATATTTAAATACTAATTTGATTCCATTATAAAAAATTTCATATTTTTCAATATTTATTTTCAAGTAAAATATTTATATTTACCTTTGTGATATGTTTTCCAAAAGATTTATTTCCCAAATATTAAAAGGAACTATTGTGATATTTTTCAGAAGTAATGCTTTGGATTTTTCAATAAATTTCAAAATTGTAATGATTTATTTTAATTTTTTTTATAAATATGTGTTAAATGTTTATATAAATTAGAAATGTTTGTTTAAAAATATCTTTATTTTATATATTTATTTTCTAAAATCCATTTATTAGTTTTATTGTGGCCATTTTCATGATATTAAAAATGATCAATAATTTCAATTTAAAGAAAAAAATGAATAATATATCAAGAATTTCAAAATGGAAAATTTATTATTATTTTCTAGTTGATTTATCTAATAATTTTTAATGTGTTTTTAAATCTATGTCATTATACATAGACATTAACTATGTTACACATGGGATATTTTGTGAAGAATCCAATCACATTATTTTTTGGGATAAATTACAAATTATTCTTTCAAGGTTTCCATGAACCCATATTTTCAATAGGTTAAATAATTGATTTTTGAAATATGAGTAATTTATTTCATGTGGCACACATTTTTAGTGATGATATATGGATGGGGTAATATATCAACCTATAATTAATTAGACAATGTTGTATAGGGAATTATATAAATATTTTGAAAGTAAACATAACGTTCTTAGATATGTTAAAAATATTGTGCATTAACATTATTCATATTGGATAAATTCACATGATAGGGCTTGTACATGATAAAAATAATCTATTTTCACTTGATTTAAATTGGAAATAATATATATTTTTTATATTTATAATATCATTTCCACAAGATTGAGAATGCATGAGGTGCATATTAGCTATATTCACATAATTAAGAGTGTTATATATGTGAATAATCAACATTGAATATGTTGATCACGAACCCGATGTGGACTAGCAACACTCACAATATGTAGTGTTAAATCGATGTGGTTGTGTATGTTTATATTGTTTTGATCTCATATGTCTATGCCCATCAAAAATGTTTATATGATATATCCTATGTTATGACCTATGGAACATGTTTATTATCTCACACACCTGATCCATGGGACATGTTGGTTTGTTTGAGATTAATGTTTATTCAACTAGGACTAATGAAAAAATATTATTATTCTATGTAATTTTTAACAATATTTTTCTCCCTTGATCTTATTATATCTTATTATTATGATCTAAACCATTAATGATATGTCGATTTGTTTTCCCTAACTAAGTATTTGATCACAAATCATTATTATGTTTCTCTTCCCTAGGATATAAAGATGATTATATCCTATGGTAATTTTATAATATAGTCTAGTGTGGTTCAATATTAGAGAAATTTTTAAAATTGTCATAAAATATGTTCCTTATGAAGAAGATCATCAATGACACTAATCCCTCCATTAATTGGATTTTTTTTTTATTGTGAGTTATTAAATTTCAGTTATCAAAATATTTGTAGCATTTCTAAAGACCTGGAATTTCGGTGGAATTTTCTTTTAAATACATGGGAATTTTTATGAGTCCGCAGTTTCTAGCAGTGCTTGATTCCAAGGCCCTGTGTGCCCAGAATAAATTTCTGAAGTTTTGTTTCGGTATGTTTAGTAAATGTACAAGCGGGATTTTATATCTTTTTAACGGGAGCTCGGAATTGAAATTCAAGGGCACCGTTGAACTCGCGGCACATGTATTCACATTAAGAGACCTTAATTTTTATGTCATTCAAAAAAGAGCGGATGTTAATTTTGGGTCCACCCATACAAAAACTCCCTTGGGAGGTTGTTTTAGGGTGGGGCCCACCGGAACACTTTATCTCCATTAAACCCCATGAGCTCCCCACAAAAGGGGGAAACACTTGGACATCCCCATTCTGGTTCCAACTCACATAAGAATAAATTAATTCCAATTAATTAATCAATATGAAATCGTTTGAATTATTTTCCAACAAATTAAATAATGGGGTTTCATACCACATTGTTTTTGGTAGGTAGATCCATTTTTTAGAACTTTTGGGAGAGGGAGAAACCTTGTAGAATTATCCTCCAACAATTAATTACATCCGAATGAAGGTTTTGGACGATGCTCGAGCCTAGATCGGGAGTGTCTTGCTGGGTTGACATACGCCGATGACACCACCATCATCGAATTCATCTTCTTCCATGAACCACCTTCATCGAAGATTGAGGTAGGCATTGGTTTTGGAGTATTATTATATTCCCATGTTCTTCTTTTTAAAAACACATAACACAGTTGTTTTCTTTTGTGGCTTGGGAATAATCATTGCGGGAGTTTAGGATTTGATGAACTTGTTTTATGTTATTGTTGAGTCTCCTGTTACCGCACTAATGCAGATGGTGAGAGCCAAAATAACATGTCCCGAACCCTCCACCATTCTTCTTGAATGGTGTTTTCATCATGATGGAAGGTGGAGGCTTTGCATTGTCGTGACAAATGGATAACCCCCTTCGATCCACCAAGAAAACTCTTCGATGTTCCTCCAAAATGAGCTAAGGGTCTCCACTAACCTCTAAAAAACTGGAAATCATGCATGAGGCATGAGTGGGAGGTAGAACGGGGGAACGATAGGAAATCCTGAGGTGCCCTGGAATTAAAACCCTAATTTTCTGTGGCCACACGGCTTGGCCGCATGGTTTGGGAAACCGTGCGCCAACCGTGTAGTAGCCCATGTCCCAACTGGGAACTTCACACGGCTTGGCCGCATGGTTTTTTAAACCATCTACCAACCATGTGGTTGCTACTATCACACCCAGAGACATCACACGGCTTGGCCGCACAGTTTTTCAATCATTGCTCCAACCATGTGTTAGCTACTATCTCACCTAGAGACTACGCATGGCCTGGCCGCACGGTTTTTTTAGACCATGCGGAAATCATGCACCCCTGCAAAAATCCTCGATAACATTGGCACCATGAATCCTTTTGATGAACCATTCATGGAGATGGAATCCTTGTAGCGAGACGGTGCCATGAGTATACCCCACTAGAGATTTGGGTTGAGATGGCGTATGGTCAGGTTGGATCGATCACGAATACAACTGTTCCCTGGAACAAAAATGCCAAAAACTCCGAGATCGGGCGTCTGATTGACACGCCGTCTATTGAGTTGGGTTCCTTATGATGAGACAGAAATATGGGATAAATCAACTTGAGAATTTTTGGTTGTTGATGTATCGACACTTTTATCGAGAGTAGACCCTCCATGAATCGAGCGTGCTGTGTGCGGAAACCCAATGGATAGCTGTGACCGAGATGACCGGATCCTCCGTGGGTTCGACAGTGATGATACCATACCAAGATCCTCCATGGGTTAGAAAATGATGACTTCAATACCGGGATCCTCCATGGGTTTGACTTCGATGACTTCTGTATTGGGATCCTCTGTGTAATCGACCGCGATGACTACTGGACTAGGATCCTGCGTGGGTTCGACATTACTGGTATTGTTCTAGGTTCCTACTTGGTTTCGATAGAAGAGATTATTTAGTGGATACAAATAATCATATTTACCTATCTAAATGATTAGTATATCTGTTTGAGATGAGTCTTGTCTTTCTGTCGTTAACATCGAGGTGATTGAGTTTACTTCATTTGTGGAATGGGTTGTGATTGGGCTCGATAGTTGGAGCTAAACTGTGATTGGTAACATAGGTATATGTATTGGAATATACATATGAAATGGAGTTTCATACGTCGTGATTGTATCTTTCTACCTTGGTTTCTCCATAGTGGATTCTGGGATACCTTCAGGGGTCTCGGGGTCCCCTACTGAGTATTTTTATACTCACCTCTTCACCGGCTTCGCCCGCACCTTGTTGTGTTCTATGTAGATGAAAATCAGCAGTGATTGAGGCCGAGGGAGATGAATGGGAGGATTCTCGGATCTGTAAAATATGGGACTTATCGTAGGGACGAGTTGTTCATGTTTTGTACCTACCCTTAAGGTAGGATTCCCCGATGGACGATCGAGGAGCTGTTTATTCCTTTTTTCCTTGTACTTGTACTTGTTGTTCAGTTGGGTTTGTATACTGGCCCACTTACATTCAGCACACTTTTTCTTCCTATATTAGTACATGTTTCTCCTTCTGCTTTTGTCCAGTCTATGTGTGTTATAGGTTTAAAAGAAATGCCTTTGATTTTTTTAGGGATTCTCCTTTGGTGCTATTCACCATCACCTATCCTATGGCAGGCGGGTTGGAGGTAGTCACGACATGAGCCCCGAGGATGGGTCATGGAAAATTGGAATCAAATGAGTCGGTTCTACCGTAGACCTTAATCTCTGATTCTTTTAAGTGGAAATAGTGTTATGTGTTTTGGGTGTGGATATCAGTTTAGGGAAACCGATGTTGGTGTGGCGGTCAACATATCCATACACCGGGACTCTGACTTCTGATCTCCAACTCAGTGCACGAAAACACTGATTGCATGTGTGATTCCATTGAAATGTTTTCTTCGTGATTACATTATGTAAACTCATCTGGTATACTGTTTTAACCGTGGGGCACCTGTTTTTTTCAGGATGGCCCCACGAAGGCAGATAGCTAGGGTTCCGAGTATCGTACGAGGAGGAAGCCCACCCAACAACAAGGCCTCAGTGAAGGGCCCCATCAAAGTAGAGGTACCAGCAGTAACACTGCCTTCTGGGCCACCGATACCACCAACTCTAGCAGCAGATATTGCACGTCGTTTGAGTGTGTTTCATGAGATCCAATAGTAGAGTCAGCCCAGGTTATTGGGAGAGATGGACCCACAGGCAGCTGATGATTGGCTGGAGGCTGTTGTGAGAGTTTTCAGATTGGTAGGGTCACTAGCCAACCTCATGGTGATCCTTACTGTGAGTCTCTTCCATGCAGTAGCAGGAAGATGGTGGAGCCTTATGCACCAGATGCATGATGAGGCATAACTACTCTAGGAAGACTTCGAGAGTCTCTTCCTGTCAGAGTTTGTTCCATCCACCCTTCATGAGGTGCGGATTTAGGAGTTACTTCATCTACAGCAGGGTAGAATTACTGTAGCTTAGTACTCATCACGATTCACCGACCTCTCACGCTACTCCACGGATATGGTACGAGACTCATTATTCAGGTTCTGGACCATCGAGTAATGAATCAGGCATGAGATTAGGGTTTCTATGATCTCCCTTAGCATCCCGACGCAGGCGGGGGTGCTGGAGCGAGCCCTTCTTCTGCAGAGTTTTTTACTGAGCAGTCACCAGCTGCGTACCCCACCACAGGGGGACATGTAGCAGAGTCTTCTATAGGTGGCAGTAGACAGTTGTCAGAGAGGTCCATGCAGACCTGGACATCAGGTGGGTGACCCCAGGATACAGGTTTTGTTGTGCAGGGAAAATGATACAGAGCTAGCCATACGAGGAGCATGATGTTCTATGCATGCGGTGGGCAGGGTCTCATGGCTCGTGACTACCCGACCCACCATGCTAAGGAGTAGCAGTCAGTAAAGGGACAACCCAGGCAGAGGCAGAGTTTTGACCATGGAGGTCTACCAGGAGCAGGAGGATGTGGCATAGGAGCTGTCCGAGCAGCAGGTTGTGGATGACGTTTCGAGGCTCTACCACCCCCACCACCACAAGGAGGTCTACCCCGACCACATGGAGCTGGTAGACAGGGGCGGGCTCAGATCCATGCAGTCACGGTCTACGACCACGATGCACCTGAGATGATTCGAGGTACTATATGTGTCTATGAAACCTTTGTTGCACTACATATAGACACATGTGGGAGTCATTATTTTATTGTTGATTCCCTCGTTCGGTGATCGGACATTCCGACGGAGTCGTTGGCTCGATCCTTTTGGCTAGAGACTTTTACGGAAGCAGACTCGATGATTACTCACTAGTGTCGGCAGAGTGATCTTACTCTAGGAGGCGAGAGATTCAGCTGGGATATCCTCATAGTGGTGTCGAGGCCTTTGGACGTCATCTTGGGTATGGACTGGTTATCCACAGTTCATTCTCATATTGACTGTATTTGGTGAAAATTGATGTGTGTCATCGAGGATGGGATGAGGATTACCTTCACTAGCAAGAAGGGAGCTTTTTCAGTGTACGATGGACTTACCTGAGGAGGTATAAGCCGATCACACAACAGTTGGCTAGTCTCATCCTTGGAGCGGTTGATGTGTGGAGTCCGAGTTTTCCTATTGTGGTGGATCAGTACATGGAGGTTTTCCCTGAAGATGTTCAAGACTGCCTCCTCATAGAGAGGTGGACTTCTACATTGTCCCATACCTTTGGACGACACTAATATCCACTCCATCATATCGGATGGCTCCCGCCGTTCATTGTGGACTCTGGGTATAGCTGGAGCACTTGCATGGGAAGGGATTTATCCGACCCAGTGTTTCACCCTTGGAATCTATAACTTTGTTCGCCAAGAAGACAGATGTGAGCTTGTGACTATGTTCTGACTATCGTCGCCTGAAACAGGTGATCGTGAAGAACAAGTACCTACTATAGAGGATTGACAACCACTTTGATCACCTAAAGGGAACACTATCATTCTCGATGATAGACCATAGGTCAGGATATCACCATGTTAGATTTCAAGATGAGGATGTGCAGAAGATGACCTTCAGGTGTCGGTATGGACATTTTGAGTTCTTGGTTATGCCCTTCAGTGTAACCAATGCTCCAGCAGTGTTTATGACTCCCAAGAATAGGATTTTCCAGCCTTACATCGATTTATTTTTCGTAGTCTTAATCGATGACATACTGATCTACTCGAATAATGAGGAGGAGCATGCCTACAATTTGTGGGTTGTACTGGATACACTTCAAGTGCACCAGCTTTACAGTAAGCTCTCGATGTTCCAGTTTTGGATTTGACAGTTTCTCTTTTTTGGACATGTCATCTCGGAGGCTAGAGTTATAGTGGATCCAGTGAAAATCGAGGTATTACTTGCTTTGGCGCCACCCATGAGTGTGACTGAGGTACAAAGTTTTGGGGGACTGGCTGGGTACTATCAGAGGTTTGTGCCAGACTTCTCTAGAGTTGCAGCACTACATTCAGTGTTGACGAAGAAGGGGAAACCCTTCGTCTGGTCAGAGAGATGCCATTAGGGATTTCAAGAGTTGAGCCAGAGTTTGAGTATTGCGCCCATTATGAGGCTACCAGAGGAGGGTGTTGGGTAAGTAGTTTACTGCGACGCATCGGGGCCCCGACTCGGGTGTCTCCTGATGCAGGAGTGAGCAGTGATTGTGTATGGTTCTTGGTAGTTGAGATATCACGAGCAGACCTACACTACCCCTGACATGGAGATAGTAGCAATGGTCTTCGCCTTGACGATGTAGCAGCACAATCATAGGGTTGAGCATTTTACAGTCTACACTGACCACCAGAGTCTCAGGTATATCTTCTCGCAGAAGTACCAGAACCTGAGACAACAATTATGTCTCGATTTCCACCAGGACAATGACTTTGAGATTGTCTATACTCCTGGGAAAGGGAATGTTTTAGTAGATACTCCCAGCAAGAGATCAGGCATTCAACTTTTAGTAGAGGCGACAGAGAATGTTGCCAGGTTGCATATATCCTTTGTGGATAGAGATGGGGCAGCTTTTCTATAGTCTCTCATAGTCACTCCTCCACTATTCAGTGAGTCAGGGAGGCACATCATGGGTACATTGACTGTGAGATGCAACGTGCTCAGATACCCTCATGGTATGCACTTGATGGATTTTATGATGGTGGGGAGAAAGTCATTCTCATTAAAGAATGTAACATGGTACCATTTGCAATTTAGGAGGATGAGTTGAAGGAGTTACACACATATCCTTTAGTGGTAGATCCAGGAGTGTCGATGTTGTATAAAGACATATGATGGCAGTACTGGTGGCCAGGTATGAAGAAGGTAGTAGCAGAGTTTGTCTCTCGATGCCTTACTTGTCATCATGTGAAGGTGGAGCACCAGGTTTCAGTGGACTTGGTTCAGCCCTTAGATATACCAGAGTGGAAGTTGGACATGATATCCATGGATTTCGTGATGGGACATCCATGTACATACAAAATAAATGACTCTATCGTGCTGATTTTTGACCAACTCATCATGTCATCCCACATTCTACCAAACATAGATAAGGGTTCAGTAGAGAGATTGGGATGCCTCAATGTACTAGAGATCATACGGCATCATGGTGTGCCTTCGAAGATTATCTCCGATTGAGATACTCGTTTCACTTCCTGGCTATGGAAGGGGTTGCAGGTGGATTTTGGGACGTAGATTCACTTGAGCACTGCCTTCCATCCACAGACAGAGGGACTGACGGAGAGGACAATTAAGACTCTCAATTACACTCTCCGTGCAAGAGTCCTCATCTTCGGTCACTAATGGGAGGATCACTTATCCTTGATAGATTTTTCATACAAAAAAAGCTACCACTCCACCATCAGGGGGAACCATTCGAGGCATTTTACGGCCAACCATATAGATCACCTCTATTCTGGACTAAACCAGGGGAGTAAACACATATGGGGCCAGAGATGAGGTAAGCTACGATAGAGAAGGTACAGATCATCCAGGAGCGGATGAATACTACACAGAGCAGGAAGAATTCCTATGCAGATAGGTGATGAAGACCACTAATGTTTTAGGATTGCAACCACATATTTGTACGGGTCTCATCTCGAAGAGGTCTATGGAGAATTGGCCAAGGTGGAAAGTTATCTCCGCGATTCGAAAGACCATTCTCGTTCCTCAGCAAAGTAGGCGAGGTGGCTTACCGCCTTGCCCTTCCACCTCGGTTGCACCGGGTGCACGATGTCTTCCACACATCTCAGTTGAGGAGATACATGAACGACACATCCAAAATCATCAACCATGGGGAGCTGGACATCGATGATGGGGTGACATTCATTGAGGTTCCAATGGTGATTGAGGATTGATAGGAGAAGGTTCTGTGTGGATGGTTGATACCTATGGTGCACGTTCTCTGGAAACATGAGAACCTCCAAGAGAGCACATGGGAGTTGGAGGCTCAGATTCTTGCTTAGTACCCCCATTTTGTTCTTTAGTGTGAGTTGTAGCTTACGGGGATGTAAATCCCAGAGGAGGGGAGAAATTATAGACATGAAAATTCTGTGGATATTTTATTTTAAATACATCGGAATTTTTATGAGTCTGTAGTTTCTGATGGCGCATGATTCTGAGGCCCGGTGTGCCCGAAATCATTTTATGATGTTTTTTCAAGTCCTTTTAGTAAATGTGTGAGAATGATTTTATATGTTTTGAACCGAATCATGGAATTAAATTCGGAGGGAACCGTTGAACTCGCAGTGCCGGTATTCACTTAAGAAGACCTTCACTGCACTGTCGTTCTAACAAAACAGACGTTAATTTTGGGGATTTCTAATTAAATTATATAAAAATATGTGTTACATATTTTTATTTTTATTGGGGGTTAAAACCTCCAAGAGGAGGTTAGTGGTGGGTCCACCCGCACATAACCTCCCTTGGTAGGATGTTTTTGGGTGGGGTCTACCAAAACTCTTTAACTCCTTTAAACCCCTTGAGCACCCCATAAATGGGGGAAACTCTTGGACTTCCCCATTATGTTGAAAAATCACCTAATAATTAATTAATTCAAATTAATTAATCTATTTGAAATCGTTTGAATTATTGTCATATAAATTAAATAATGGGTTGTCATAACCCATTATTTCTAGATGACAGATATTCTGGTTAGAACATTGGAGAGAGAGAGAAACCTTGGAGAATTATCCTCCAATGAAGAACAAATTCCGAACAAATGTTGTGGTTGACACTCGAGCTCGAATTGGGAGCGTCTTGCGGGGGTGATGTACACCAATGACGCCACCATCATCGACTTCGTCATAATCCATGCACGACCTACATCAACGATCGGGGAAGGGGTTGGTTTTTTATTATGATTATATTCCCATGTTCTACTTTTTAAAAACAAATAACGCAGATGTTTTCTTTTGCGGGTTGGGAATAATCTTTGTAGGAGGTTAGGGTTTGATGATCTTCTTTTATGTTCATGTTGAGACACCCGGTACCTCTCTAATGTAGAGGGTGTGGGAAAAAATAACATGGCCCGCCACCTCTGCTACTCTTCTTGAATGGTGTTTTCATCACGATGGAAGGTGGTCGATTTGCGTTGTGGTGGCGAATGTAGAACACCCTTCGATCCACCAAGAAAACTCTTCGATGTGCCTCCGAATGAGCTAAGGGTCTCCCCCAACCTCTGGAAAATAAGAAATACCAAATGAGGCAAGAGTGGGAGGAAGAACAAGGGAATGATGGGAAATACAGAGTGGCCTGGGACATAAAACCCTAATATTATGTGGCCACACAACATGGAAAAACGGTTTGGGAAGTCGTTCTCCAATCGTGTGGTAGCCCATGTCCCACCTGAGAACTTCGCATGGCATGGCCCCATGGTTTGTCAAACCGAGCACCAACCGTGTGGTTGACACTATCACACCCAAAGACTTCATACGTCTTGTCCGCATGGTTTTTCAAACCGTGAACAAACTGTGGGGTTACTACTGTCTCACCCAAAGACATCACACAACCTAGCCGCCCGATTAGTTTAGACCATGCGCGAACCATGCGCCCCTGCACAATCCTCCATTACATTGGCACCAAGCGTCCATTTAATGAACCATCAGCGGCACCAGAATCCTTGTACGGAGACGGTTCCTTGAGAATACCCCACTGGAGATTTGGGTTCCTATGGATTATGGTTAGGTTGGATCTATCATGAATCCAACTAGACCTTGGAACGAAAATACCAATAACTCACAGACCAGGCGTCCGATTAACGAGCTGTCTGTTGCAATGGGTTCCTTATGATGAGAGAAAACAATGGGATACATCAACTCAATACTTCATGGTATCTGATGTATCGAAACTCTACATGAGGATCGAAACCTCCCAGAATTGAGCGTGTTGTGTGCCGAAACCCGGTGGCTGGCTGTGACCGAGATGACATGATCCTCCTTGGGTTCGACATCGACGATACTGTACCAGGATCCTTCGTGGGTTCGAAAGTGATGAATTATGTACCAGGATCATCTGTGGGTTTGACAGAAATGACTTCTACACCAGGATCCTATCTGGGTTCGACAACCATGACTACTGGACCAGGATCCAATGTGTGTTGGACAGTGCTGATACTGTTCCAGGATCGTACGTGGGTTCAACAGAGGAGAGGATTTAGTGGATACAACTAATCATCTCTACCTATCTACATTAGTAGTATACCAATGTGAGATATTTCTTTTCATTCTGTCATTAACATCGAGGTGATTTAATTTACTTCCTTTGTGGAATGGGTTATTCTTGGGCTTGAGATTTGGAGCTAGACTATTATTGGTAACATAGGTATATGTATGAGAATATACCTATGAATGGTTGTTTGATTCTTTATGATTGTATATTTATACTGTGGTTTATCCTTAGTGGATACTGGGAGACCTTCAGGGGTCTTAGGGTCCCCTACAATGTATTGTTATACTCACCCCTGCACGGGTTTCGCCCACACCGTGTTGTGGTCTGTGCAGACAATGGTCAGTAGTGATTGAGGCTGACGGATATGAATGAGAGGTTTCCCGGAGGAGGACTAGACGGGATGTACCACATGGATGAGTTGTTCGAGTTCTGTGCCTACCCTTCACTTAGGATTTCCCGGTGGACTATCCAGGAGATATTTTTCCCTCTTTACATGCACTTGTACTTGTTGTTCATTTGGGTTTGTATACTGTCCAACTAAAATTCTGAACAAATTTATTTTCTATATTAGTACTTGTTTCTCATACTACTTATGTTCAATTTATGTGTGTTACATGTTTAAAAGCAACTCCTTACCTTTTTATCGGGAATTCACCTTTGGTTCTAGTAGTCAACCCATGGCCTATGGAAGGCAGGGTTGGGGTAGTCACAACACGGGTCCTGAGGTCGGGTCGTGACAGATTTAGTTTGGTTCCTCTAAAATGGTGTAGAAGAAATTTTTAAATGATTATTTCATAGAATCATACATGAAATTCTATTACCAGGGTTCCTCATAGGGTATATTGTTTTTCTATTTTTTCATTTATCATATTCATATTATCCAGGTTTGATAATTAGTTTTTTTTAACATATCCCTATAGGTGCCACTTGACCACATGTGTAATGATAGTTGTAATAAATAAAAACTTTGTGGTGAATTTAGTGGATATTGTTTTAGTGGAATTGTTTGTGAGTTGAGCTTGATGTAATATGTTATTTAAATTATTTGTATCCACATTGGTCTGGAATAGGGTTTTATGTTTCTAATTTTTTGATATCAATATTTATTAAAGGATATTAAGCCTTAATTTTTATCTGTTTTTATTACTAATTTCATTAATATAGTGTTAAAATATTCAGTTGGATTTATCAAAGTTACATTTTTTGGTTACATAACTATTTTATGTATTTAATACTATTTTAGGGATGTGTGGTTGGTTTCATGGCTTATATATTATTTTCTATCATATATGAGATATGTTTTTTGTAGTAGTCTCCCTATTATGTCTTATTAGAGGTAGTCTTAGTGTGACACAATAAGATTACTAAAATGTCATTAGGGTTCCCTTTTTATTATTTTTTATCACTAATTATGGTGAAAAAAATTCTTATATACCATTTTATAGATTTCTCCATTTCAAAAAACCATCATTTCACTCATTCATCCTAGATATATTCCAAACTATCATCGTAAATATTTTATATCTCATTATACACGATGAAAGGCCATGAGTTAAATCCCCAATTAATGATCCTCCCATACCACTATTCAAAATATCATTTATACCATTTTTAATGATGGAAGTACCACGAAAGGTTCATTTAGTCAAATCGAAGAACATGGTTGGTGGATGAAAATATTGATAATTGAAGATAGTCAAATCTTTTGTCATTGTGAGGATGTTTTAGCTTCCCATGTTTTATAGAGATAAAATTTTATGAAGAATAAAATTGTACTAAAAATTTGAATAATGATAAAATTTTATAAATAAAACCACAAAATCAATTTTACTATGATATGTAATAGAGTTTTGACAAAATATAAGAAATTAATCATTTTTTCTTCATGAAATGGGGATTTATATCCCTCTAAGTCTTTAAAACAATTATTCTAATATATTTATTCATGATATGTGTAATAATATGGTATTAGAGCACACAATAATTATTGGAATAAAAAAACTATGTCTTGTTTGTGGTCGAAATGAGATTTTTAGTTTTTCCTATGATGAATGAAATGATACATTTAACCCATTACGAAACTAAATAATTATATAGTGCGTCATCAATTTTATAAGATATCATTTCAACCCAAAATATTATATTTTCAAGAACTCCATTTATGAATTTAAATTTCCAAATAAAATATTTACACTAATAACCAAACTCCATAGAATTATTCAAAAAATTCAACATTGGGTAAACACCACATTTCAAACATAAAGGATCCTTCAAATGTTTATTAAGGGTTAATTTTTATCATAAAGATACCATTTTATATCATTAGTTTGTATGGACTAAAATGACCTTGTAATTTCAAAAACTATCTTGATTGGATTTTATGATCTTCCACAGTATAATTTTTTTTAAAATTGATATTTTGAATTTCCTATCAAAACTGTATTTTTTTAATTACTAGAACACAATTCAAATTCTACAATAAAATATTTTTTTATAATGGGAATTTCATTTTTAAAATTAAAAATTATCATTTCTTTTTTAAAATATTATGGGATGTTATTAAAATATATTATCATTCAAAAAGGATTATTTTCTATATGTTTTTTGGGAATTTAATAAATTCAACAAGAAATATGGGAAAATTTGTGGTTTTATTGTATATAATTCATTGAAATATGGGTTATATATTGTGAATTACAATAAATTTAATTTTTTAAAAATAAAACCTAGTTTCTCATTTATTGTCTATTACGATCAAACAGTAATATATTCGAATACTCATAAGTGAAATGTTTTACATTTTACTTTTTTTTTGTGATAGAAGTATACTTTATGGTTTTATATCTTTGTATAATTATTTTAGAAAGGATTAGAATAGTTTTAATTGTTATAAAATATCATTTAAACGTCTATTTGAATCTTGTAATTTATGAACATAAATTATTTTTCGTTCAGCTACATGTTTTCGTCCTTGATAATTATCTTAAATAAAGAGAGTACCACCAACATAAATTGGATAGATATCATATGTAATAAAAAGTATTGAATAAATAATTTTCACTATAAAAATATTTTAAGGATACAGATAAATTATTTAAATATAGTATAAGGGGAAGTTCGATATGAAAAAAATGAAATACTATAGTGATCAAAAATAACATTTTATCTGATGGATTAGGAAATACATATATTAAAATATAATTACATATATAAACAAACTAATACTCATATAAATCAGATATTAATCCTAACATGAGTAATATATTCATCTAAAATAATGTTAAAAATAACTATATTTACCTCAAATTATTAAATAAACATGACACAAGTGATATATAATATTACTGTTTAGATTGATTATTTCTTAGGATTGGTTGAAAAATACTTCGTGTAAATATTTATAAGGATGAACCACTAATAATAATTTTTTATATATCATTATAATTTTTATTATTATATATTTTAATATACACTTATAAGAATCTAATCATCAAAGCTGAAAGTATTTTAATAGAATTCACTATTGTGAGCCAGACATATTTTTTCTATATCATTTAATATGAATTATTGGTTAGTTCAGAACCATGTAACAAGAGGGGGTGTTTTTAATAATGTAATTATATAATTTAAAATGTAATTATTGAATATAAATAAAATTAATTGATTTCCATTTCTCACATATAATTATATTTGATGTATGAAATGTGGAATTTATAAACAATTATAATAGTAAGGGTGTATTTTCTTCTTATATTGAAAAACATAATTAAGTTTCCTTATAGTACATGAAAAAAAATAGTGGAATAAAGGATAGTGGAAAACATAGAATTTTGTAGAAAACTAAAAATATGAAAATATTATTTATTTTTATTTAATAACTTCTACAAATAATTTATTATAATAAAAATTATTTAAAACCATCATTAAAAATTGGTACCTAAAATATTATTAAATGACTTTATCCTATAGCGATTCATCAATACATTGTTTTATAATAATTTCAGTGTCTCTAAATGTATTATCTGAATAGATTAGTGGATAAAGAATATAATAATATTTGTAATTAAATGTAACTACAATTACTAATGACTAAGGAATCCAAGCCACATCGATTAGTCATGAAGATCAATATATTGAACAAATCGAGGATTATGTCTTCTTTATTATCAATTAATGTGATTGAGTTTTAATACATATATATGATAGATAAAGGTTTTGATAATGTTATTTTGAAATGTTCTCAGATGGGTTAAAATTCATCTTGACTTTCTTCTATTATAATTTTTAAGGGATGGAGTTTATATGTAATATTTCATACATTTACAAAATCTATAAAAAGAAAAAAAGTTCATTAATGAGAGTAAAAATGTACTAAATAATTTATGCAATGACTCAAATAGCTTATTGATGAATTTTAATATGTCACATACAATACATAACATCCATCAACAAATATATCATGGTGATACAAATGATTAATCCTGAGTCTACACTGTGACATATAAGATTAACATGAATATTGCGATAGATTAATTTTATTATTTGTATGATCAACACCAATGTTTTATTGTTAATTTATTACTAATTTTAATTTCATTTAAGATTAATTTTAGTATTATAGAGGATAAATAAAAATCATTATATCTCATTGAATATTAACATTGATGATTTGTAAGTGGAACCATGGGATCTCAAAATATATGTATGTTCAACCTCTTTGATGTGTATGACTAAAAAAATGTTCTATGATAAAATTCATGATTAATTGTATAATTATATTCTATTATCAAGTAAATATATATCAGGATTTATGATGTAATATATAGATAATCAAGTCAAGCTTGATGGGGATGTCAAAATATGTATGTCAAACTATGAGATAAATATATTCACTACTGTATTATTTTTAAATGTGATACATAATAGATGGCATAAATTAATATATATTTATGGAAGTTCAAGAGAAATAAAAAAAAATTATTTAGTTTAATTTAAATGAAAATATCTTTAGTTAATATTAATGGTGGTTTGAATAATATGGTTTTATGCTATTCTCTAATATTTGACACATAATGATTTCATGAGAGAAATTGTTAATATAAAAAGGTTATGATGAATATGATGTTATTAATGATTAATATTAATAGGGTTTCTATATTTTAATTATTTAATGTTATCACTATAATATATAATACATTTTAAAATTGAAAAAAATAGAACTAGATAATACTAAAAAATACTAAGGTGATGTTATACATCAATTTTTGAGAATAAAGTGATATGAAAACATCTCACATAAATTTTTATTTAGAGATGGAGTAAGAATATCATATAAATTCTGCCTATTATGGAATTTTTATTTCTCTAATTTTAATTCATCCAGAATATTTAATTTTCTATTTTCTATAGGATGATTTTTTTACCTTGTTGGTTTCAACACTCCAGTGAGTTTAATCTTTATACCGTGTATTATTTTTTATTCTATATAAAAAAATTAATACATTTGTGTGTGTGTGTCCTTGATAAAACCACCATAAAATATGTAATTGGTCATAAATATTTGATATGAAACTCATTATGTTATTTTATTTTTTTTATTATTTTCTATATTCGGCGATTTCATGACATGATTACTAACCAAACACCCGAGTGGTTCTATTTTTGAATAATTAAAATTACCAACAATAATTTACATTATTTATTAGCAATAGAATTATTCAATGATCCTAAAATTGTATATCTGATAAATAATTTATTCTTAGAGATCCTTCTAATAATATTTAATGGATTATCACAATATATTCATTAATAAAAATCCAATATTTCTTATAAAGTTGTTTTCATGTTTTGAAAGACTAAATGGTATAATATCTAATATCTATTTAAATTTTTTCCCTTGAGTGTGATAATCATGGTATTATAGTACCATGTTAGACTTCGGCCTGATATTTCTCTGATAAGTAGAATATTATGAGTTATCATATAGAATGGAATTCATTTTTATCATCATTTTAAATGAAATGACTATGAAAAGTAATGGGGTGTAATTTATATATGGATATACATACAAATTGTCACAACATCTATGAAGGAGATAATAATGTTTTGGATTTCAAGTCGACATGAGAGCCTCTTTCTCCCATTTTCAAAATAAAATCCAACTACTCTAGAAATTCATATCTAATGTCCATCTATAATTTTAATCAACAGGCGTTCATCTCATTGGATCTATGGAGGTATGTTATTGACTCCTTTTTTAACTTTTTTCATTCATAATTCTATCAAAGAAACTATTCAGTTGCTGGATCATATACCTAATTTAATTTAAATGATTAGTTCATTAGATATATACAAAATTACAATAAACTACAAGCTGACACTATATGAGGAGAGACATATAATAATGAGGTTTGTGGCATGTAACTCATGACTCAAGTTTCATCATTTTATAAATTTTGTTGTGCACACACTGACATCATTCGGAACAACATGATTAATTTATATTCATTATGTATAGTACTTAGAACCATATTCTAGTACCCATTCCATAGATGATTTTCATTTATAGAAGTTATTTTCACAACATCGACGAACCCATGTAGAGTGATTCTCCAAAATTGGAAATTTTTTTGAGTTGTTTAACGTGAGTATCTACATCATTTCGAGTGTGATTGAGCATGAATATGTAAATGGTAAGAATTAACATATTAGATTATTATTGAATTGATTAATTTCTAGTACAATGATCCCTTTCTACTTGTCCCAGAAAAGGAATGTTCTATAAAAATAATAATTCAATACAAATTCTATTTATAATGTATATAGAATATATGAATTTACATTTATATATAAAAATAACTATAGGTGGTTTATCATCCTTAAAAAATATTTTCATGTTATGAAATATGAGGGATAGAATGATGTAGCAATTTTTGAAATGAACTAATTAGTAGCCTTCCATGTGCACTAGTCACACTAATTAAAGGCACACATTAACCATTCAACTTTTGAAGGACTTGACTTAATAATTTTAAATATTACTACCCGGACTAACTCATCGAATGGATTAAATTTTATGAGCCTAACATCATTTTGAATTTGGAATTTTTTAAGGATGGCCAAACTATAGGTATATTTGGATTCCCAAGGGAATTCCTTGAGTACTTGTGGTATCCATTTCAATTCTTGGAAGTTAGATTACTTGGATGAGATCCACAATAGAGCCCATTCACCCTCTATCAGTTTATGACTAGTGTGAAACCATATGATCATTCCTTCACAACTACATGATTCCATGGATAAAATCTTGGAAAACATCATGTTTTTTCCCCTCATGAGGTGACCTATTTATATAATCAGACCTAACAATATCTAATCCCATATTACAATGGATTTAGTAATTTACATGATCAGCTTTACATTATTATCGAATTCCTGGGGTGATTCTCACTAATTTGAAATATTACCAATCTACTATGCTGAATTTTCATTGTAGTTGGTGACCCTTTAGGTCTTGGTTTCCTGTGTTTCTACCATGGAATCCATTAATTATATATACGATTATGGTTTCATGGACTGCGTATAGGAACCTCAACTATCACTAACATGTTAAATGTTAGTTTCAACCATGTCTCATGTGACAGACTTTTATAAAATATTATTAATTAATTAATAATCTAGTTACATGTTCAAAAATGAACCAAGGGGAGAAGTAGGTAATTGTGAGTTTACATAATTTTTTCTTTACATTTATATATGAATTCCTATATACCATTAAAGATTTCGTTACATGGACATGATGTTATATATATTGTTGATGGTGGCTATAAAAACCTAACCCTTCCTAGAGATGTCTGGAGCTCATTTTTAGGTAATATTTTTTCTTATTTATAATCTCTATTCATTTTAGTTTTACATTGGCGTTTGTTTGGGAGAAATTAGTGAAAAGTACAAGAAAAAATGGTTGTTCATAGTTGGTGGATGGTTATGGAAACATTGAACCCCATATCTGCTATATGTTGAAACCTGTATAAAGGGGGATTTCATGGTTTGAAAAAGGTTTTTCAAACCATGCACCCTGTTATGAGTAATTGTGAACCCATATAATGAAAGAGAATAGTTTTGGTGCATTATTAAGGAAAACTGTGAGCCCCAACCCAGTTAACCATGCAATGGAATTAAATTATTTCACAAAATATTTTTATATTTCTTTGATCCCCTGAAACACTCTATTTATTTAACCCCATTTGAACCTAGGAGGGATTTCACTTTTTTGTATCTCTATTAATAAAATATAATCCCCTCAAACATATGTTCTACAAGATTCAAAGCTCAGATCGAAGGAGTACTCCTCTACTATTATGTGGATCATATTATATTTATTTTCTATTCTTCCTATTGTCCATCTCCAATTATTATGGTGGATGTTCTTCCTATTTTGTAATATAATTATATCTTCAATTTTATATCTATATATTTAATTGTAGATCGAGAACTAGAAATAATATATCTTGATTTTTTTAATATTGATTTTTGTTATAGATTCAGATCTTGTTCTATGAAATTACTCCATTGATGTTTGAGGGTTTTCCCATGGGATGATCTTTCATCATCAATTGAGGTATTGGTCTAATCATAAATTCCCATAATTTTTATTTTGATACATGTATGTAAGTTGTGTAATTTCTATCATTATTTATCAATTTAAATTCCTAAATAGGTATAGTTACAAAGGGAAATTGATTAAAGGAGTTATTATTTAATTAGATGATTAATTGGAGAATTAAACCTAAGATTAAGTTGATTTACACTTACATAAATAATTTTGTGATTAATAATATGATTGATTGAATTTGAATTTTGGTAATTAATTGAAATTAATTATCTAACGACATGAATAATCATAAATAAAATCTAGCTTATGACTTAACTACATGTTCTATCATGTGATATGTTTATATAAAACACATGCACTTAGTAGGATTTAATAAATACAATTGGACTTAAATGACTATTATGTAACAGTACAACTGATAATATATCCAGTGAGATGTAATCACATTATTATTATAAATATTGATTTTGTAAAAATCTAATTATTACAGAGCAAGAATGTGATATCGTCATCTAATCGCATCATACCCTAGGAGTCCCATTTGATGGAGCTTCAATTGGATATAGCATCACTAGGAATTACCCTTGATCAATTACAATCAAACATCCAATAACTCAATCATGAGAAAAAACTATTTATTGGATAAGTTATAGCTTGTTGAGATCACGACAGAAACCATGTATGCCAAACCACCTCTGATAGTCTCACTAGCCTACGCTAAAATCATAGGGATTTTAATAGTGTAATAACGTTATATTTATCAATACCCTAATGGTATGGTTTTTTATATATAAAAATGAATATATTTTCATATTATCTCTAATTTATAAATGATTTTGATAAAATAGAAGTTTTATTCTTAATTTAGATTCAATTTTCAATTAAAGGGATTATTTTTAGGTATTATTGTATTTTTGAAATATATAATATTTAATAAAATAATCTTATTAAATATTTATTATTTAATATAAATTTTAATATGATTTTTAGGAGGAAAATTTTATTATTTATGGACGACAAAACTATTATTGTCCTAAAAAATAGAATTTATAAATTAGTGTAGACAATTATATTAATAGTAAAAATTCACATATTTTGAAAATAATTTAGATATAATTAATTTTATTTTCTGAATATAAATGTCATAATCATACCATGGTGAATTTTTCATAATTATCAATGATATTCGAATTTTCATGTAAAAATTAAATACTGTATAAATAGATGTTGTGTTTTATGGCATCATAATGACCCAATGGTGTGGTAAAAAATCATATAAAATTTTTATTTGGATAAATATATGGTTCCTAGTTAAAATAGAGTAATTTTATTTATTTTTTATTATCTTTATAAAGTATTTATCAATCCTGCAAAACATATAACATATTTTATGATTTTAAAATCATTCCATTAAATTTATGACTCACCTCCACATAAGAAAATGAATTATTTTTTTATGTTTAGAACTTTTCCTTATAATATAAATAGATAAAATCAATTTTTTTCAGAAACCATGGCGTGGTTTGTGATTTTGGATATTTATTATATAGAGTCCAAAACCAAAATTATAAATAAAACCCCCCACTTTCTATATAAACCAACCCAAGATTGAGCTTCTCTTCAGTCAAATTATTTGGAGAAAGATAATAATATCCCTAAAATATATATATTCCACCCAAGATGCACCCGATCTATCATGAATCTCAAACAAAGCCTTATCAGTCACACACTCATGTATGGGACTTCTCTCTTCTCATTTACAATTAATCACTTCATTGATGTTATGCTTCTTAGTTTTTAATTTTAATTGTTTGGGTATGCTATACTAAAAACACTTTACTATCCTTTTTATTTAAATGTGATGAGATAACCCATACATTATCTTTTATTCCTCCCATGAACCATTATGTACACATGTTACTATGCCCATGTTTTTTAAGGGATCTTCCACACTCCAATTTTATCAATAACTTATTTTTGGTTATGTCTTTTAATATTGTTTTGATTTTATTGGGATACATTCTTACATATCCCCCATTATACTCCATTTTATGGTTAAATTACAAGGGACCATTTCATTCTCATTTATCCCTCTTGTCATGATTTATGTACATCCATTACTATGTTGAAATATTATAAGGTATCTTTCTTTTCCCATTTCATTTTGAAGTACCTTCTTTGAAATTTTTTCTTTTAATTTCAATTGGTTATCTTGATATTAGATTATAATCATTTTCTTAATAAAAAATAGATGTTATTTCAATGAGATATCATCTACCCTCCCAATTTTTTACAATTTCTTTTTCTAGTACTACATAAAAATTCCATAATGGATATTCCACTCTCCACTTTTATATAGAAACCCATTTATATAATGAATTTTAATTTGAATTTTTCAAGGATGAGATATGTAATTTAATATTCATCTGACTTACTATTTTATTTATATGTGGTGAGAGATTATTTTCTCTCTCATAAACACATTTTTAGGAATTTGTATGTGACATTGTTATGATGCTAAAATTACACCATTATTTCCCTTACTAAAAAAAATCAGTGTGAATACCATTCCAACTTCTTCTCATGGGGTTTCACCTTTAAAAACCTATAATTTTTTGGTTATGGGATTATATTCTTTTATTCTAAACTCCTTTATCATGTAATAAATTTTTATTTTGAATGAATCCATATTTTATGATAAATGTGGTGCACATAAGCATGAGAATAAAATGATTATGAAGAGTTGTCTTGACAGTTGTCCAATGAATAGGGTAATGTTTAGTATCATGATACATCATGTTTTCATAAGTGGTTTACATAATTCCCTTATGGGACTTTTTGCACGATGGGGTCTTTTTAGGTTTATCATTGACATCTATTTATGATTATGTTTTTTTAATTTGTTTCCAAAATTCCCATGTTATGATTATCAGGATATATCATGATTTTTTGTTTGTGTTTATTATTCCTACACATTTTATTCCTATTTGATATGCCCATTGTATGAAATGTATTATTCTCTTCTTTTTATTTCATTTTTATTCCCTTAATGTGATATATATCTCCCCATTTCTTATTATTGTCCCTCGGATATCCTATTTATTTATAAGTTTGATGGGATGTTATGATCAACTTAAAGATATTATAAATAAAGATAATTTATTTTGTGTTATTATTTTTTATTAAACATATATAATTCCCAAATACAATATACTTATCCATCTTCCTAGATTTATAAGTTGTAATTTAATTTAATAAATCATTTATTAATGTGAAATAAAGATCATTTCTGTTATAGTTTTTATCAAAGGATTGATTAGTTATTATTTGGAGTATGTGTAGAATATTCTAGTGAAAAAACCACAGGGTTATGATATAGTATATGAAACAACCATAACTATTGGTTAGTATAGAGTGCATATATTATCAATAAAATAAATTTGTATCTTGATATTACAAATTTATGTAGATCTATCTCATATGTACTTAATAGTAATAACTTCAAAATGGTGATTCAAGCCTTATTCATGGTAACCGGATACATAAGAATAATCCTTAGTGGTGACCCACTTTGACACTCCAAGGAGACATTTATTTTGAAATTTACAAACTCATTATGAACCATTATTGTGGGAACAAAAATTATCATAACAATAATATAAGAAATAGATCGTGGATAACACATGTTAAATCCAAGAAATTCATAATGTATGAAAATAAATGAAATTTATAATTTATCACATTAAAGTAATTTTATTCCCATTTATGTGTTTAATAGATTAAAATAATCATCTGTAATTTTATTTTTATTCTACAAAATTACTAGAAATGTGTTGAATCGGATAAACAATCAATGTGATGGGAAATTTAATGAATTCCCAAATTAGATACCCAACACGATGGGATCAGAAATCACAAACATTTTCATTAATCTCTCTCAGATGACTTAGGTTTTCCATAGAAACATGGATCAATAGTATCAAAATAACCCTCCTAAGAAAAAACAATCCACAAAAAAGAGATTCATTCGACAATGGCCTCTTACATTCAATAGATTATTTGATCCGTTAATCCTGGTACAATGGATCAAATTCATGGAGAAGATCCTCTATATACATTAATTTTATGAAAGAGAAAATGTTCTACTGGTAGTTTACTATATGGTGGGAGAATTAGATAACTCATGGACTTTTATCAAGAATATATAGCCTTTGTAGGTTATAAAATTGATGGAATGGAAGGAAATATAAAAAATATTATTCAATATGTATTTTCCCTGTACCCTCCAAATTAAATTGAAAGGGTCCTCATTTCCCTCAATAAAAAGGATAGTGAATATATCAAATAGTATAACGAATCCATCAAAAGAACTACATTATACACCTATATGTTTTTATTTATCATTAAATACATGGATGACCATTTCATTGTAGGGATAAAACTTGGCCTACGAAAGGACTTAATGATCCTTGACATTGATATGTATGAAGAAATTGTCTAATGTTCCCTCAAAGTTGAAATAATTATATGAGAATCTCAAGGCTATCATAGGGATAATATGAGGATAGTGGATCATAATTATATAGGTTGGATATAGATATCTAATGATGCATAAAATATTCAAAATCCCCCTTGTCAATGCTATTAGTAGAAGCATCCTTGAAATTGAATAATATGAAAAACATTCTTTACGTGTGGGAAGTTAAGAAACCTAGAAATAAATTTACAAGGGAGAACCCAACTAATGATATGGAGGAATAGGTTTCTAAATTCATCCCTCAATGCATCATTCATTTATTCAACTCTAGGGGACTATAGATCTTTTCATAAAAATTACTTTATCCAAGTGTTTTTGGTTAAAACCAACTAACTTAGTGAATGCAAGGGTGAGATTTCTCCATCACAACCACTGAGGTAGATTCCAAAAATTATGTTGTGATAGGGACACTAGTTATTGATTGAATAATAGTGAATACACTTTATTATTATGGTACTACACCTTCCTTTATATAGTCAAAATTTAGTAGAGATATTTAGACACCACCATAATGAATGGAAGTAGAACAATATGGGAAAAATGAGAATGGGAAAATTATTTCATCCCATATATATAACTCCTCCATGGCCAATGTTTGTGGAATGAACTTCCCTGATAACCTTTTCATATTCCTTTTTTGGAATTTTATGCAATTCTAATTGTGGATTTCCATTATCAATATAGATACGTCATAAATTTACATGAGAAGGAAATCGCCTCCAAAATTGAAAAATGACCCCCAATTTTTTGCAAGTGAAATGATGAGGATGACTCTTCTTTAAAACCATCATCTCAAGCATCGATATTATTTCTCTACGAGAATGAGTATTTATAAAAAATTATTGAGTCTATGTAAATAATCATCCTGGATGACATACCAATTGTGATGGAATATGACGATGTGTTTTACAATGAATTGTCTGGTCTTCCTCCTAGCTAAGTGGTTGGAATTTCTATTAGGAATATACTTGGGGTGTTCCAATAATCCATTAATTATTATAGAATTGTTGTTGTGGATTTTGCAGATATGAAGAAACAACTAATTTTTTTAAAGGATGGATTTGAAGCCTCAATTTATTATAAAAGAAAATACCTCTTTTAGATTGGGTAGAGGGTGACCCATTACATAGCCCGAAGGCCCAAGGCCAAGTGGCCTGCATACGGGGCTAGAAGGGACATTTTTTGGCCCAAAGGACCCCTCGGTGAACAGTACTGCTACAGTACCCTCGCTGCTACATTCCCTCCGCCGCTAGAGTAACTACGCAACTATAGTCACTGAAGAAACAGCTATACGAGAATATAGATAATTGAAATATATGACAAAGTTATTCACTATGGTGTCAACCATTAATCTTCATCAAGATGAAGGATGAATCATTGTTCCTTTTCATTGATTATCAAGAGTTAAACACGATCATGAAAATGAACAAGTATCATCTTTCTCATATTGATGACTTGTTTGATCATCTACATGGTGCACGATACTTCTGTAAGGTGGATATTAGGTTGGGATAATATCATGTAAGGGTGAATAAAGAAGAAATCCCAATGAGTTATTTTCAAACATGTTATGGGAAATATGAGTTCATCGTGGTGCCATTCATACTCAATAAAGCTCCAAAAGTCATCATGGATAGGATGAATATAGTCTTTAGGGATTTCCTCATGAAATTTGTGGTAGACTTTATAGACTATATTCCCATATAATCCAAAATCAAGGAGGAGAATGTGGACCCTATGAGAACTGTTCAAACAACATTCAAAAATGATAAATATATCGAATAGTAAAGGAAATGTGTGTTCTGGTTGAAGTACATAACAATCTTAGAATACATCTTCACAATTAATGGGATATATATGGACCGTCCAAAGATAGATTCAATTGAAGGATGTTCAAGGCCATTATCTATAACATATATCTATAGTTTCCATAGACTGGTTGGTTATTATTATTGATGTGTGATAAAGTACTCATGATTTTAAGTCACTCTAACCAAGATAACTCTGAAGGGAGTAATGGTTTCTTGGAAGATTTAATGTGAAGAAAGCATCAATGATTTGAAGGAGAGGATTATCATTTCACATGCACTCACAATACCACATTGGTAGATCCTTTTGTTATATTCATTGATGATTTAATGAAGGGATAAATCCAGGTGATAATATATAATGATAAATATATAGCTTAACCCTTAATGTAGTAGAAAATTCATTAGAAAAACTATCCCTCCCACGATCTAGAGTTGGAAGCTGGGATCATTGCATTGAAAATATAGAGGAGTTGTATCTATATGGAGAAGTGTGAGATATATATTGATTAAAAAATCTCCATGTGTATATTTACATTTAAATATATTAATATGGTCAAGTGAAGATGGTTAGAGCACATCAAGGATTACAAATTCTCAATCCACTACCATAATTCTAATGAAAAGAAGTTGTCATACAATCTATGTAGAAAAGATCTTGCATCATTATCAATTATGAGAACTGAGAAGGATCTATTCTTCTTAGACAATCAATGGATGGACATGTAAATCATTAGGGAACGAACATAATCAATACATTCACAATTTATTTCTCACATATACCTCATGGATAAAATAATGGTTTCTCAATGGAATTTTATAGAAATTCAGAATGAGGTGGGACCTATGAAAAATGTAAAATACTCATAGTACAATGTCAATAAATAAGGTGTTGTAATATTTTGGTCATGTCTATGTGTACCATCAAATACCAATATAAGGATTTATTTATTGCAATAAACTAATTTCCCAAAATTCTCTATTTATCATGGAATCAGGATGATTTATCATGAACTCCAAAAGAAATGTTAGTAGAGATATATGTATAATAAGATATGAGAGTATACATAAAGGTGTCTCTTATTCCATCAGGTTTAGGGAGAAAGGAAAAAAAATCCAATGGTATGATGCAAACCATTCCCATACATTTAATAGAATGTGAAAACATCACCATAGATTGTGTCACGGGCCTACCAAAGACATTAAAAGGGGAAAATGATATTTTAATTTTGTTGGAGAATCATAAGAAGACTAAACACATCATTTTGATAATGGAGGACTTCCCACTCTATCATCTAAGGGGGGTATACATCATAGAAGTTGTAAGGAATCATGTATTATGGCTATATATTGTATCCAATCATGATATGAGAATCACACCCATGTTTTGGAAAATTCTTCAACATTCTATAAACATTGAGATAATCTTTAGTATTCCCTATCATCCACAAACTGATGGCCACATATAGTGGTCTATTCATACAATGGATGTCGTGTTGCGAGAATGTTATATAGACATTATAGGTTGACAGGATCTACCTCTACTCAAGTTCTCTTACAACAAAAATTTACACTTAAGCCTCTAAATGGGCTTGTTTGATTCCATATATTGGAAGAGTTATAGATCACCTTCATGTTGGGATGAATTTGGCTACCTAAAACTTCTAGGTACTAAAATGGTCAGGGAAATAGTAGAGAAGGTATGGACTATTCAACAATGCATCAAGGCAGCCCAGAGTCAACTGAAGAGCTATAACGACAATCAAAGAAAATAACTAGAGTTTTATGATTTAGATATGGTACCCATTGTAAATCTCAATGGAAGGAAGTTATGATATTTGGGAATAAGGGGAAACATATTCCAAGATTCATCTCCCCTTTGAAATTCTTGATCACATTAGAGTGGTGAAAAATTAACTAGAACTCTCACCGAACCTATCTCAAGTACATGATGAAATACATTTATCTCTATTTAGGAATTAAATACCCATAACCCCACATGTACTCAATCCATAGTAGATACAATTAGAGAATGATCTCTCATGTGATGAGTATATGGGAAAAATCATTAATCGTAGAGAAAGATTTCAATGAAATAAGAAAATTAACCATGTGAAAGTTCTATGTAGTATCCAAAATTAGAAATAAGTGATATAGAAACCAGAGGAGTTTAGGAAATAGAGTTATGCTCATTTGTTTTAGCATCAGAAATGGAAATTTTAATGGTAAAATTTCTAAGGGAGAACATTTTAACAACCTGGATGATTATCAATAAATTATCATTTGTGAGTAAATTGAAGGTGTTATCATTTGATATGATTATTGAAAACACATGCACTTTTTTGGTTTTAGTATATCCAACTGGACATAAATGACTATTATGTAACATTAACATTGATAATATAGCCGTTGAAAAATAATTATATGATTATTATAAATATATCATTTTAGTAAATTCAGTAGGAATATAAAAATAATTTGACGTCCTCACCTAGTAAAATCATACCCAATGAAGCCCATTTATAGGTGCTACGAAGGGAGATAACACTACTGGTCATTCCATCAGATCAATACTATGATGATAACCGAAAAATAATTCATGATTGAAACCATTTATGGGAGATGTTTTTTCTTGTTGAGATCACGACCCAATCTATATAGATGATAGTCTCACAATCATGCACTTTAAATAAGGATTTTTCAATTATAATAAATGGTTTTTTTCATGACACTGATGACATGATTATGTACATATAATAGTAAATGTTTTTTCTTAATATATCTACATTATAAATGCTTTTGTTGAAGTAGAAGGTGTATTTTAAATTAATATTCATTTTTATATCAAGATGACTAGTTTCATAAATTATTACATTATTTAATTATATATTATTATTTAAAAAATATTATTTTTAAATAATGATTATTAAATAAAAATTATTATATAACCTTTATAAACTCAAATTTTTTTTAAGGATTCATGACCCTATATTGTAAAAAAACTAACATTTCTATATAAATGATGGTAATTATTTTATATGTAAAAAATAAAATATTTAGATAATTACTTTTAAAAAATGAATATTATTTTTTGAATTAGAATATCAAAATTATTCAATTACGATTTTTTCATGATTTTTAAATACCGCATAATTTTTGTGTAAAAAATAAATAGAGTATAAATATATTGTTTGTTTTTTGACATCATAATGACTTAGTGGTGATGTAAATAATCTTATAAAAGTTATAGGTGGCTAAATATATCATTACAAATTAAAATAATGAAATTTTAGTTTAATTTTATTTATTTTATAAATCCATTTTGAATCCTCCAAATTATATTAAATATTTTATGATTTTATAATCATTATTTTGAGATTGTGAATCCCCTCCACATAAGAAATGTAATATTTTAGTTATGTTAGGATCTTCGAAATATAATATAATGTGGACCCCTACCATTTGGAAGAATCCATTGGAAAAAACTATGGGATGTTTTGTATTTTTGGATATATTATTATTTGGTGTTCAATGCAAAAATAATACAAAAATCCACCCCACTCTCTATATAAACCCACCCAATCACAAGTTTCTATTCACTCAATCTATTTGTAGCAGGTCCATAATCTTCCCTCCACACCCTAGTGTCTTCTTTATGATCACCACTATATCAAGAATCCCCTCTAAATCATTTTAAGTCACACACTCAAGTAAGGTACTTCTATCTTCTCATTTACATTCATGTAGTTCTATTATGTTATGCTTATTAGTATCAATTTTTTTTTGTTTTGGTATGTTCTCCTACCACCCTCTTATTATAACTTTTATTTAAATGTTATTATAGAACCTATTAAAAGTCATTCATAAATTCCATTAACCATTATGTACACCTATTGCTATACCGAAATTTCATTTGTGATCTTCCTCATTCCTCGTTTATCAATAACTTATTTTATGCTTTTTATTTGAATTCACATTTTCATATGCTGGGATATATTCATACATATCCCAACTGACATTAAATATTTTGATTAAATGATGATATTTCATTTCACTCAATTTTCCCCAATTATGAATCATTATGTACTCAGGTTACCATGCCGATATTTCTAAAGGAACCTTCATTTTCCTCTTAAATGGTCAAGAGCCTTCTTTTAAATTAGTTATTTTAATTTTAGTTGGTTTTTTTAAATATAATTAAAATCATTCGGTTACTATCCAACTGATTTTATTTGAATAAAAATCAATTATCCTTCCTCATTTTGGCCGTTTCTGAAGCTGGTACTATGCCGAAATTTTATAAGTCATATTCCACTCTCCACTTTTATTAGCACCCATTTTATGTTTGGACTATTAATTTCTATTTTCATCAGATGGGATATGCTATTAAATATTCCTCTTATATAAAATTTTAGGCATTTGTGAGGGGATATTCGTATCTCACCCATCAACATATTTTTATGATAACACAAATTTCGAAAAATCATTTTCTCATTCAAATCCACATTACGGAATCCATACTATGACTTTACTTCCCAAACACAACCCATGGTCTCCCATGAACCATTACATTTGAATCTATCCATTCCCATCCTAAAATTTCCACACACACTTATCACACAAACCCACACACATGTCAATATCCACAATAAATAAAAAGTTCCACATTAAATTAACATTATCATACTCAAAGCATCCTCAATATTTGAAAATCCACTTTAACAATTGAAAACCATTTCATGGAAAACAAATCCATTTTTTAATCAATTATCATTTCAAAATCCACTTCCATTTTCAATATACACATACACAAACTGAATCAAAAATGATACCCAACCAATAATGGACCAACAAAATGATGGATGCGTGCCTATGCCTAGCCCGAAATCATGGTGTGAACCATGCCCCATAGAATGAATAACATTGGGAGGGACTTGTACCAGGAATTTGCAATTCAAATGGGTCACCACCCTACATACGGCCATTATATAACCTTACACACCTCTATTTTCATCTCTCAATTAAAACATAACACATGTTAACTGACTCAATCTCAGATAACTCCTTATTACCCGTGGTTCAAGAATGATCAATGGGACATTAATCCCTTCTCAAACCTACCTATGGTGTCCCAAAAATCTTAGTTTCCATATAATGGACACCCCGAATATCATGAACTGCCTCTGATACCATTTTTTTACGAAACTACCCAAGATGAACCGAAATCGGCCACCAGATCTGGTCCCTAATGAGTCTCAAGGACCATTCTGGATCCCCCCAGGATGGAACAAAGTTCCATGCATCAAAATAAAACAATAGGGAATGATTTTTACCAATAGATTATATGTTCAAAATATACAAAATTGAAAATGCAATAGGGATAAAAAAACTGAATCTCAATAAAAGAACAATTTGGTCCAATCAAAATATAACTGAATAAAACAAACACCAAAATAACTAGAATCTAAAACAAAATAAAACAACTACTTGCAAAAACGATCTCTATGTGACCTCCTCATCACCTCCAACCATAATACCACCCTTCTACAAGAGATAAATCGATCGAAAAAAACCTTATCAGAACCTGAACCTACATAATAGATTGGGAATACCAACACATAGCGGTATAGGTAGGATGTGAGCTCACTTATAAGTAGGAAATCACCATAGATCCCAAGTGTTTCCTTCTCCAAAATATTCTATTAAAACTTCATTGAAATAAAATTATAAAAATAGATATTACACATTTTATTAAACAACCACAAAATTACAGTTTAAAGGGCCAACACATGCCAACATCTATTTTTCAAGAAAACTATTATTTTATAACAAAAACCCAACCAAAACAATAATATTAAAAAATTTCTAGGTAACAACATTAATGTAAAACAATTTATAAAAATTACACATTAATGACAATAAAATTTCTTTTAAAATTTCCTACCCAACTTACTGTATCCCAACATGAGGTGAAATAGAATCATTGAACAGTAATCATAGGAATAACCCTAGGTACTTTCTAGCTATGGGCCCCATGTACCGTCTATCTCAGTGTATGAGTAACCATAACAATATCATTTCTTGTGCAAGAGCCAGTAGTAGGGAAAATACCCATATCCAAGTGGTCCCCGACAACAACAACAACATCATTATAGCTTAGTTAGTGTTTTCATCATCAAACCTTCTACGTGAAACAGGGGCCAAACCCAAATAGATCACTAGAATACTAGTACATGTATGACCACCTAGATACTTGTAAATCCCTTTTTGTGCTCAATAATCATTTTCACATCACATGTTACAACATACATCATTTATCAGCCAAACTGAGCATCTAATTTCATAATCCAACAATATAAAATCACAAACCCATTCATGAGAACTTATACACACCAGAACATTTATAAATCACTTCAAAAACCATGAGGAACAAAACCTCCCCATGAATTTGTTATAAAAGATTTTCCACAATTTAGGAAAAACATGCAACTATAAAAATGTTCCAAATTAGACATTATATTTAGAAAACCTAATGCATGTACAAAAACTTTTCCAAATCACTTTAAAAACCAGCTTGAAGTGTGAAATTCCAAACAACCCCTCAAGCCAATCATTTTTTTTAAAAAAACACACCAAAACCCAAAAGGGAATAACCCCATGATAATCCATTTTAAACCACATTTAGAATCCACATGAAGGATAAAAAATTATTAAGAAAACTAGTACCATTTTTGGAAAGCAATATTTTATGAATGTCAGTTTAATGAACCATCTTCATTTGAGGGCACAAACATGTGTGCGCCTAGTGCACCACTTGATGTGCCAACATCAAATGGTACACCAAACATCCTTGAGGAAACCCAAAAATAATTTCCACAAAACCCACCATTTTCATTAAAACCCCATCCAACAATCCACAGTAGTTAGGAAACATAAAACAATCCCCTTATAACCATGAAACCATTTAAACCCATTTTAACACATTTATCAAGCTAAAACATTGCCAAAACGTACATACCAAATCATGTTCCTAGACAAAAAATAACTATAACACCATAATAAAGGCTATACATTTCATAAAACCCCTTAATTTAACTTTACAAGAACAATTGCATTTTAAAAAATAACCCTAGGTGATATAAACCTTGGAATTTGAAAAAAAAAACCATTTAATATATATTTTTAGTAAATTATACCAATAATAAATCACCATTATCATCATTCCATAATTATATTAGAGGTTAGAAACACATTTAACAATTAAATAAAAACATGCAAGATCTCGGGGAGTGTTCTGTAAAGGAAAAAAGTAGGATTCACTTACCTCAACTATGTGTGGATGTGATGAAGCAAAATGGGTGGATATATATAAGCCCCACAGACCATTATTAAACCCTAAGTCAAAATAAAGACTAACCAAACATAAATACTATTCGTTAGGGTTCAACCATGGAATAAATAACCCAAAGAAAACCCCAGAACAAAGAGGGTAAGAGAAACAGAGAAAATTTGATGAAGGAACCATGAAGAATAATGAATAAATCATTAGAAATATCCTGCAAATCACCCCAAATAGAAGCATGAAAAAGGGTAGGATCCGTTGGTAGATTCCTAACATCTTGGTCTTCATTTTGTAGGTGGAATAACCCACATCAGAGCTCCACATCAAATATTATAAATCCTGCAAGTGGATGAACTATTTTGCTGCATGCTTAGTCAAACCGTGTGCAAACTATTTGAGGGATACTGGAAAACTCCTACAACATTTCATGGTTAGGTTTGATTTTTTGGGAAGCCCTTTCTCAAACCATGAAACACAAAAATTGTGCAAAAACCTTCAAATTACAACCCAAACACTAGGTAATTCCATCCGTTGATCCTTGAATGTCTTAAACACTATATAGAGACACTAACAACATAACAAACACTCCAACATTCCACATCCATACCAAAACATTCACAATTACCAATATTATGTCTAGAATAAACAATGACAACAGAAACACAAGGACTTTTGTCGAAACCAAACCTTAACCTCAACCAAATGATCCAACATCGAGAAATAAGTAAAATGAAGGAGTATCTGAGGTGGGGTGTTCCAACAAGAGACATTATTCAGATTTAATCATTCTATGAAATCAAAAAAATTTGAGACATTCCTCATTGTAGGAATTCATAAAAAAAATTGGTTATGGGTGTGTTGTAAAACATGAACAATTTTCATTCCTGGGGAAATTTAAATAGAATTGTTCCAAATGTGCAATTAAAAAAGATTGTAAAATTATAAATGGTTTGAATAATTTGGTTTATAAATAATATACATGATTATGATATTGTTTTGACCATTTTTATCCAAGACCTAGGTGTAGAATGATTTAGGGTAGTGGCAATGCCTCAGTTTTGATTATGGGGTGGGACCTTGGGGAAAAGGTATAATTATGACACTTTCTTGGTTTTAATCTTATGTAATTGTGAAAATATTGTGTTATGAGTCCAAAAAAATTGTTTATAATTGAATATATTTTCATTGAGGATGATTTTTTTTGAGAGGGTATTAGGAGGACCTGGAAGGATTTGTTCCTCCAGTAGTGGAAATGGAGTCACCAATATTCCAAGTTATATAAGTATTTGAAAAATCATAAGGGAACATTTCTCACATTATAAAAGATATGGGAAGAGAACCTACGTGGGTTTATAATATCATGCCTAATCTAAATAGAGAGTTTTAGTTGCATCATTATTCTACCTTTAAATGAGATGGTGGACCTAAGGGAGATTAGTTCTCAGTTTATTCCTTCTAGAGTATACTTTACCATACAAGGACTCATGATAAGTGGAGGGTCAAGTTATATTCTAATATGTTTTAAAAATTATCCATGTATTAGTGGGATATTTAGTTGTACACTGGGCAGACAGATGGTAAGTTATAGAAGGAATTCTTGGTGAGGTTCTTATAGCACATCTACCCAGAGATATTGAGTCATGATGGTGAAGTGGAGTTCATGTAGTTGACTCATACGAACATTGTAATCCTGGTCTATGATGGGAGCTTTTTAGAAATGTAACATTTTTCTACAACATTATTAGGAGATTATATTTCTACAATAAGTTGTTTTCATTAAAAAAATTAAATGTGATATTATATACCAAGATAACCTCTTTCGGTTAAAGAAGATTTCTAGGGTGGTGGATCAGTCACTTATATATGAAGTTAACCTGAAGGATGTTTGCAGTGTAGGATTGAAATATAAATCTAGATTATTAGGAGGTGATAATTATAAGAGATGGATTAAAAATTTTGAGAACTAAATTTGGTTTAGCAGAAAGCTGACTGGTTATACTGGAGGGCCAATTGGACAGGACCCTACTGGAGCGATCTGTTATCAGTGCAGTTAGACAGGCCACTATCTGAGAAACTAATCCCATCCACTAGTATAGTTTCATTCATGAAATAACATGGTACATAAATTAATGATTTGTGGGAAAAAACAACAAGCATTTAGTAATGGAGGATCTAGAAAAACTAGGGGTAGGAAGGGGGCCTTCTACACTTTTACAGTATAACAATTTGAGTTATACTAGCCATGATGGTAGAGGTATCGCGATTGGTGCATTTGGGAAGAAGTTCACATATCAAAATATTTTTTCGAATTAGGGTGGTCAGATGAAATCATGGGGAATAAGGGTAGGATAATTACATGAAATTCATCGTACACTTGTGGATAGTGGGGGTTGGCCATAAACAATGAGAGCTTTCGTTCACCTAGGTTATACATTAGCTAGTTCGTTCTTTGATACTAGTGCTTCTTATTCCTTTATATCTAAAAAACATGTTAATGGTTTGATCATGGTGGTAGAGTTTCTTAGTAGGTTAATTAATATAGATACACTATTGGGTGTACTGTGTATAGATGGTTTTTTGTGCAAGGGGTGGTCTCTTGAGATTGTGGAGTATCATTTTCTTCGATCTCCTTATATTCTTGATATGTCAGGATATGACCTAAGAAAGGCTATGGACATTATAGTGACATACAAAGCCTAAATTGATTGTAATAATAGGTGGGTAACATTATAGTCTCTTAAGGGTGACTATTACATTCACTATTTGGAGTTAGATATCCAGACAGGTCAGGCATGACATACTACTAAGCAATTGGGAGAGCTCACAACCAAGGATTCTAGTTTATTGATGGGTATTATAGGTAGAGTGTATGATGAATTTCCACAATCAGTTGAATAATTTTAGGAAATCTTTCCTGAAGACTTCATATGGATTCCACCTTATAGAGATGTGCAATTTACTATTGAGATCATATCAGGGGTTGGTCCAGTTTCTAGTCCGCCATACGGAATGGAACTAACCGACCTTCAAGATCATAATACATAGGTGCAGAAGTTATAGGATAAGGTATTTATCCAACCGAGTACATAGACTTGGGGTTCACATGGGTATTTTTATAATAAGTATGAAAATTCATTGTGCTTGTGTGTTTATTATTTTAAGTTGAACCGGATTAATGTGAAGTACCAACAACCACTTCAATTGATCGATGTTCAATTTGAACAGTTGAGAGGAGATTCTGTGTTATCAATTATTGAAATGAGATCCCCGTATCATCCTATTAGAGTTTATACTTTTATATATTGAGGATTTAATTTTTCTTCATATGTAGGTATGGCCTATATGAGTTTGTTGAAGTGTCGTTTGGGTTAAAAAACACACCAACATTGTTTATGGCCCTAATGAATTTGATCTTCACCCCATACCAAAATCAGTTTATTGTAGTCTTTGTGGATGAAATCCTTGTGTACTCTAAGACTCATGACATTCATTCCCTACATCATTCCCCCATACTTTTTGAATTTATAAAGTATCTTCTATACATTAATTTATATAATTGTTAATTTTGAATTAACTAGGTACACTTCTGGGGTTATATCATCTTAGAAGCAGCCATCTATATAAATATTGAGAAGGTTCATTGTAAGATCCTAAATCATTGAAAGTTATTATGTCATTTATGTTTTGTTTTTAATCCCTTGTTTTGGTTTATTAAGTTCTCACCGAATACCTTGTAGATATTCGGGTGTGTTCCAAGTATTCAGGACACATAAAATGTAGAAAAGAGAGTTCTCTAGGTAGGACAATCTTTCACTACGTGATTAGTGCTAATCGTGTAGATAACCCAATAAACAATGTAGGAGGTGGGATTTTGGACAATGGCCTCTGCACAATTTGTGCACAGTTTGGTAAACCGTGCTGGTAAACTGGGTAGCCAGGAAACTTTTTAAAAATTACAATTTTTCCACATCGCGATTTTAATACCAACTCAGGATTTCATCTCCATTCTCCCAATTTCACCCAAAGGGACCAACCAAATCTCTATAGAGCTCCAAGATATCAATATCCTACATTTCTATGCCAATTTAGTGCCGATGTTTGTAGATTGGAGCTCCTGGTAAGGCTAATCCCATCCTTTCTTCTCTTTTGTGTTTATGGTTTTTATCTTCAGTTACCAACTTTCTGAAGCACTAAAACCCTATGGCTTGGGTGAGATCAAGGTTGAACCTTCAGTTGTTGGAATAAATTTAATCTACGGTCTGGATTAAGAGTTTGTTCACATGTGGAATCGAGGAAGGTGGTCTACAAGTTATATCCCATGGTTTATTTGTAGATTTGATAATGTTTGGTTTGGCTATTAGGTGTCTCTTGGTATGTTTTGACCACCCATGGAATGTTTAGGTGAAATGGATATTAAAAAGGTAAATGGAAACCCTCACAATCACCATGGGATTCCTAGATGGTGAGGAGACTAATCTACGGCCATCCATGGGGTGTGCCGACATTCACTGACTTTGGTATTTCTGATAATTGGTTATATTATTGTGTATTCAATTAGAGCCCTTGATAAACATGTTAACGTGATTGATGTGTTATATTATATTCTAGGTGATTCACCTAGGTTTTTGAATAACTTATGGGATATTGGGTAAATATGTGGAAATGATTAAAGACTATAATAGAATGTATTATGATCATAGTAATGAAGCCTAGTGAGTTAGGCATAATGAACAACACCTAGTGAGATAGGAATAATGAATGAATTATTAGTGAGATATGTTTCATAAAATGGAATTGGGATAAATTGATACATGATGTGAAATTTTGTAAATGTATAATGGGTTAAGACATGGTTTTGAATCTCATGTTAATGTTATGTTTTCTGCATTCCTTGGTCAATGGTTGTGATTTTGTGTGAATGGTTAATGGGTACATATAAGTATATAATGTGAAAATATATTGGTAGATTAGGGTATTGATTGAGGTTATATCCATGTGGGTTGAGATGGACTGAGGCTCTAAACTCCACCCATAATTCACGAGTTAGGGAAGAGAAGTGATGCTCTGTTTCCCTATCAGGTGAATCTCCCTAGACTGAGGACTCTATTTGAGGATATGGTTTACATGAGGAGGTTAATCCTAGTGAGATTGGATACTAGTGTGTTTTAACTATTCATGTGATTGTGTACTTCAAGACCGTTTAAGTATTTGTGTTTTATTGACCCATGGTAAATGCATTGAAATGGCATTATAAGGAAATGTTAATAAATGTTGGTAATGGACCTAAACTGGTTAAGGGAGCTCAATCATTTAAATGACATTTATTATTCATTTTTCTTTTTGCATGAACAATTTTTATAAAATATATTTTGTAGACACTTCTGGTTGTGGCCTAATGAGTTTTACTGAAACACTTCTTAGACTGCCATGGGGTACATGAGTAGACTTCATGTTTTCAGGTTACGACAAGTGAAAAGGCTCATTCTAGGGAGTTTTTCTGGATGGGGTGTTGGTGGAGGAGGACCCAGACCTAGTGTTGGGAAAATTTAGGAGATTTATTAGTTTATAATCATTTTTGAGTTTTTTTCACTTTTCCACTTGTAACAGGGAATATCATATTTACTATTAGACATTGTTGTAGCCCATTTTGGGAAGGGTCGTTTATGCATCTTGTTGTCTTACTGATTATTATTCTGATAGATTGTTTGTCTTATATTGTGGATTACTATGATATAATGGGTATAGTATCCCCAATTAACAATATGGTCCCCTGTTACTAGTTTGAATCCATTAGCATACGGGGAGGCACAGTTACAGTCTTGTAACCAACCAGCTCAGAGCACCGATTTAGTAGCTTCCGGGTCAGGAATGATAAAAAGTGGTATCAAATTTGGCCTTTCTTTTCATTCTCTTGAATCTTATTATTTAGGATTGTATTTGGGAGTTAGGATCTTTTAGGCCTTGGTAATGATATCATTCATGAGAGTAGCTAAGCCATGTTCGAGGGAAACCCCATGTCACCCATGGTGGGAATTGATTTTATGGACATTGTGATGTCATAATAGATGATATTTCACCATTGTATGATTCACAAGTCACGTGATGTGATTGATGTGTTATATTTGGCTCGTGGCCTCAATGGAAATATGTTGTACAATCTTGAATCATTATAGGCACCAAGAGAGATAGGTGGTATGCATCATGGTATGAACACACATGTTGGGAGTGTGAGGCATGAAAGAAAGAATGCACTATGCATCATGATAATTGAAAAGGGAAAATGTCAGGAATAAAACAATGTAAATGGGATAAGATAAAATAATGATAAGTAATGATCAATGAAATATGTGTAATTAAGGATCTGTAATGAATTATAAATTTTGTTTGTAACTTGTTGTGTGAGACCTATGGTGGTGTATAGTTGGTTACCCATGTAGACCATGGACCGTGGAACGGATGGTCGAGGTGGTGTTTTTTATAATGTTATTGTTTTTTAGGATGGATCATGCATAGTAGGATGTTGTGGATTTTGTTGAGCCTTCTTGTAATGATGTTTTGATATTTTTATTGTATGTGTTCTAATCCTCGTATTTGGAAATGTAGAGAAATACCACCATGACGTTGAGAGCTTATTGGGAATCATGATGATGTTGCTGAGAACACTCATCTAGTATAGGAGAATGAGAATGCGGTGATCTTCGAAAGTGGGGGAAGAGCAGATCAATGATAACATGGAATATTTTATGAAAATGATAGATTAGGACCTAGGGTTGGTCAAACTTATAATGTTTGAGATGATGAGAGATTTTCAACTGTCGCACCCTCCGACCTTTTCCGAAGAGGGTGGGACAGAGGAAGCTATGTCCTGGATAGATTCTGTTTAGATGTTAATTGACCATATGGAGACTCTTATTGGGAAGTGTGTCAAGATGGTAGATTATATGTTTCGAGGTCAGGAAAATCATTGGTGGGACATCCTGACTCAGAATGAGCAAGCTGAGGGGATGTTGTGGAGGTATTTCTAGTAAATGCATATGGATATTTTTTACGCTAAGAGATTGGTCAATGAGCGGTCTATAGAGTTTGTGAGCCTAACTCAAGGATAAATATCGATGATGGTGAATGTTGTCCAGTTAACTGAACCACGATGCTTTGTTCTTGCATTAGTGGGGGATGATGAAACCGTTATGAGGAGTTTTAAGGATTGGATGAGACATGAGATCAGGTCCCAGGTGAATATCATTCACATGAAGAAGTTTATAGAGGTATTGGATCAAGAATTTATATCATAAGGGAACCTAAAGGGAGCTTCTGGTTGTGGGTATGTTGTGCCATATGTGAAGAAATTTGGTGCAACTTTGGCGGGCCAGAAGCATTGTTTTCGATGTTTTCACATTGGAAGCAGCATGCACGGTTGTCAGAAGAGATGGTCCACCTCACCCGGTGGTGATCAGGTGTGTAGATATCAGTGTGGTAGGTCGAGGCACATGCGTGGATAGTGTCATTGACCTCCAGTTAAGTGTCGGTCATGTGAAATATTGGGAAACATGCAGGGGTTCTGCAGGAACCCTCAACAACAGAGTATGAATGTTGGTGACAAGGAGATGCACAATGAAGGCACGTGATTAGTTTCCCCATCTTATGAAGGAATTTAGATCTCCACAATCCATAATGGTATTGGCGGGGGATATGGAAATTCAGTAAAGGATCACCCACATCAGCTGGGTAGTGCAGTCGAAGGCAGACAGGTTAGTTCCCATGGTAGATGGGAAGGTTATCTTCATGTGGTTTAGTATTCTCCTGGTGATGGTGAGGATCAGTCATCAACTATTTTATGAATTAACATTGTTCCTTCTATTCTTTTTAGTGGGTTTTTTGACACTGGTTCCACATTCCTCTTTATTTATACTCATCTTGTGCTACCATTGGGTTTTTCTGTGTAGAGTGTGTGTGAGATTATATCGATTGACACTCCATTTGGGGAGTGAAAGGATTATATTTGTTTGTGTAAAGGATGTGATCTGTAAGTTGGTAGGTGTCATTTCATTTGGGACTTCTTCATTATCAATATGTCAGGATTTGACATGATCTTGTTTATGGAATGGTTGGTGTTGTATCGGGTGCACATAGAATGTTATCATCTAAGGGTATCATTTATGTCACTTCGGGGTGATGCATATGTCCATCGCGAAGAATGGGTTGTTCAAGAAGGTCACAAGGGACCATTTTTTCAGCAGTTGAACATGCTCTTGAATCATGTAGCTTGACTTGTGCTCAATGTTGAAAAGGGGTAAAAGTCTATCTTCCCTCCCGTAGTTGTTCTGTTTCAGGATGTGTTTCTTGAGGATTTCTCGGGGTTTCCACCCAAGAGGGATGTAGAGTTCTCGATCGAGTTGTTTTTGGGAGCAGAACCAGTTTATATTCCACCATATTGAATGGTACCGACAGAACACTAGGAGTTAAAGATTCATCTTGAGGAGTATGAGTGTAATTGGATTATACACCCTAGTATGTCTCCTTGGGGATATCCAATGATTTTTTTCAATGAAGGATGATGGGACTTTATGGATGTATGTTGATTATCGAAAGTTAAATCAGATAAATGTGAGAAATTGGTACGTTTTTCCTAGAATTGATGATATGTTTGACCAGATGAGGGATGCATCAGTGTTTTATAATATTTACCTGATATTGGTTTATCAACATTTTAGGGTGAGGCCTTCTGACAAACCACTAACAGCTTTCCGTAGTGAATACAGGTTTTTTGAGTTTTTAGTAATCACTTTTGGATTGACCAATGCATCATAGGTGTTTATGGATTTCATGAACCAAATATTTCATCATTATCCGGATCATTTTGAGGTTTTATTTGTTAATGACATCTTGGTGTACTCAAAAACTCATGACGGTCATGCACAACATCTTGACATCGTCTAGAGTACACTAAGAGATCATCTTCATTATGGAAAGATATCAAAGTGTCCGTTCTGTATTTTATTAGTTCATTTTATGGGTCACATCATCTTTGAAGTAGATTTTTTGGTGGATCTCGAGAATGTGTAGGCCATTGTGTCTTGGGAGCATCCCAAGAGTGTTTTAGTTGTTCAGAGTTTCTTGGGTTTTGTTGGATATTAACTGAGGTTCATCCAGGATGTATCTCTCTTGGTAGCACCACTATTTGGAATGAAAATGAATGGGATCAGGTTTGAGTGGTTTTAGGCTTGTGAGAATGCCTTTCAAGAGTTGAAAAAGCGATTGAAAACTGCACCGATTTTGATCTTACCTGATCCATTTAAGAAGTATGTCATATTTTGTGATGTGTCTGGTATTGGGCTTGGGGCTGTGTTGATGCAAGAAGTGTGGGTGGTGGCTTATGGGTTAAGGAAATTGAGACCCCATGAATAGAATAATTCCACCCATGATCTTGAGTTAGCTGCATTTGTGTATTCCTTAAAGTGTTGGAGGCACTACTTATTTTCAGAACAGTTCACAATGTATTCCGATCACAACAGTCTAAATTTAATCTCTTCACAGTAGGATTTCAATCATAGATTGTAGAGATGGGTTGAGTTTTTGTAGTCTGTTGACATTGAGATAGTATATACATGAGGAAAATGGAATAATGTTTCTGATGTTTTGAACATGATGGCTCAAAACTAGGTGGTTCTGGAAACCGTCCCTATGGGGAGGGTGGTGGCTTTGTTTGTGGATATGAACTTGGTGGTGCGGGAAAAAATCATTCACATGAATCTTGTATCTGTGACGGTTGAGTCGATGATTTGAGTTGAGTTAGGAATAGTACCCTCAATGATCTTGAATGTATTTCCTTAAAGGAAATACTTAATGGTGGGGATCCACCTTCTAGTGGGGTCTTCAGTGTGGAAAAAGTTGTCAGTGTTTATGTTCAAGTGGTTATTCTGGTTTGCATGTTGGAGTAATTTATGTGGGAGTTCCACGAATCAAATTGGGTAGTACATCCTATATTGACGAAGTTGTATCACGATATTTGAAGATTTTTTGGTGGCTAGGAATGAAAAATTATGTTTTGGGATTTGTGGCACATCGTCTTACTTGTCAGTAAGTGAAGGCTGAGAATCAATTCCAAGGTGGTTTGATACACCCATTCCCCTTTCCGGAATTGAATTTGGATGATGAAATGATGGATATTGTGTGAGTCAACTGAGGACGCCTCAAAAGAATGATGCAATCTGGGTGGTTGTGGATCAGCTAATGAAAGCAGCTCATTTATTACCGATTAAAGAGATGTACACATTTGACCAGTTCAGTGAGTTGTAAGTTTAGTAAATAGTATGATTTCATGGTGTAATAACATATATAGTTTGGGATCTTGACCCAAATTGCAAAGCATGATTTAGGAAAGGGCTACAGAAGGCACTTGGTACACAAGTGTTTGGGATTATGGATTTCCACCTGTAGACATATGGGTAGTAGGAGTATACAATACAAGTGTTGAAAGACATGTTGAGGTCTTCTATCTTGGATTATGGTGGTTCTATGTATAAGAACCTATTTCTTATTGAATTTTCTTGACATGAAAATTATCATTCTGCAGTTCAAATTGAACCATTTTAGGCTCTCTCTGGGTGGTCCTATAGATCCCCACAGTATTGGTTGGAGGCTAGTCAATCTGAGTTGTTGGGTCTGATTCTTGTGTTGGAGACTTTAGAAAAAGATGGGATGATTTGGTAAAGGATGGCAACGACTAAGAGTATGTTGAAGTTGTATGTGGATTGGATACGTATTCTCCACGAGTTTGAGGTGGGTGATAGTGTGTTCATTTGGGTGTCACCAAGGTTTTGTCTCCAACAGATTCAGAATCATGGCAAGTTGGTGGCCAGGTATATGGGGTCATTTGAGATTGTGGATTAGATCAGTCCATTGGAATACCGATTGGCACTTCCATATTGGTGTAGTGGTATTCATGATTTTTTCATGTGTCATAACATCAAAGGCATCACCTTGACACAACTCATGTGGTGGATATTGAGGATATTTAGATTTAGGATAATGCCTCCTTTAAGGGTCATACAGTTCATGTCATGGATTGTGGTGAGAATTAATTATGGGGAATGTTTTTTCCATTAGTTTGAGTAATATGGAAGCTTGGTAAGGTTCAAGAAGAAACATGGGTGCAAGAATCTGATATGTAGGATTAGCGGGCCGATATCTTTTCCACAAAATTGAAATGAATATTGGAAGCTTAGCTCAAGGATGAGACTTGATATGTTCGAGGGTTGTAAGATCATGGATCATGGATAATAACGATCTCATATATGATTTTCATTTAATCCCTTGATTTGGTTAATTAAGTGCCTACCCATGTACTTGTGGAGGCTTGGTGGTGTTCAATGGGTTCAGGACTTGAAAAATAGTGAAATTGGGGTTTTCTGGGTAGGACACACAATGTGAGTATGATTAGTGCTAAATGTGTAGACACTCTAGGAAATCATGCAGGAGGTGGGATTTTGTATAGTGTCCTCTACACGGTTTGAAAATGATTGTGAAAACTATGTGGTAAATGATGTGGCCCAGAAACCTTTAAAAAGTTTCTATTTTTTATTATGGGATTTTAATACCCAACTTGGGATTTCCTCCCCATTCACCCCTCTTCAACCGAGGGAAAAACTAAATCTCCAATGATCTCCAAGATATCAATCTCCCACATTTATAAGGCATTTTTTGTGTCTTTGGATGATGATCAAATCTACGGGTAAGGAATATCCCATTCTTGCTTTTCTTTTGAGTTTAGGTTTTGTATCTTCTTGTCCCCACTTTTCTATGCTCTAAAACCCTACTCCTTGGGTCATATCTAGGTTGAAGATTTAATGGTGGGTTTAATTAGATTATAGGGGATCTATTAAGAGTTCATTCACACACATAATCGATGTAGGTGGTCTACAGGTCATAACCTCTGGTTTATTTGTAGATTTTTTCATGTGTGGTTTTGTTCTTGGGTGTCTCTTAGTATATTTTGATCACCCTTGGCATGTTTAGGTAAAATGGTTTTTGAAAATGTAATTGTAAACTCTCACGATCCCCATGGGATTTTTCATGGGTTAATATACTAATCTAATGCCACCTATGGGGTTTTCTGACTTTCCCAAACATAGGGATTTGTGAAGAATGATTGATATTGTTGTGTATTCATGCAGAGCCCTTGATAGACATGTTAATGTGATTGTAGTGTTGGATTAAAAGATAGGTGATGCACCTAGGTTTAGGAATAATAAAATGTAAGTTTGGTTAATATTTGGAATTGATTAAATTCCATAATAGAATGGATTATGATCATTTTAATGAAGTCTAGTGAGTTAGGCATTATGAATAAAGCCTAGTGAGATATGTAAAATAAATGAATTCTTAGAGAGATAAAAATAGTAAATGGTTATTGGGGTTAATGGATAAATGATTTGAAATGTGGTAAATGTGTTAATGGGTTACGACATGGTATTAAATCTCTTGTAATTGTTATGGATTATGTTTCCCTTTCGAAATGGTTATGATGTTGTTTAATGGTTAATTGATACAAATATATAGCATGTGCACATATCTTGGTAGATTGGTGTATTTGTTGAGGTTCTACACCCATATGTCGAGTTGGACTGAGGATCCAAACTCCACCACTAATGCACTGGTTAGAGAAGATGACCGATGGTTGGTTTCCCTATTGGTTTCATCCACACGAACCCAGGCTTCAAAGTCAGGTTATGGATTACATGAGTAATACCATCCTAGTGAGAAAAGATATCAATTTTTTACCTCATGCATGTGATTTTGTACTTTAATCAAGTGTAACATGTTTTTTTTGATGAACCCATGGTAAATGCATTAAAATGGAAATATAATGAAATTGAAATAAATGGTGGTAATGGACCAAAACTGGTTAAGGGAACTTTACCATTAGTTTTCAATTTATTATTCATTTTACTTTTTTCATTCACAATTATTATATTATTCACTTTGTAGAAACAATTGTTTGTGGCCTACTAATGTGTAATCACACCCAGCTCGAACAGCCATAGGGTACCTTAGTAAACTTCAGGTTTCCAATTCAGTACAAGGGAGAATGCTCTTATGAGGGGTTTGTTTTGGAATGGGTGTTCATAGAGGAGGAACCAAACATGGTGTTAGGACCATTTTGTCAATTTTACAGTTTGTCTTCATTTTTGCATTTTTTCACTTTTTCACTTGTTCAATGGCATGGAATATTTACTATTGGGCATGGTTGTACCCCATTTTGAGAATTTTTGTTTATGAATTCTCTTGTCATATTGGTTATTATTCAACTATTTTTGATCTTCTGTTTTGGGTCACTCTGGGAAAAGGGGGTATAGTCTCCCGAATTTACTATTTAGACACCCACTTCTAGTCGGAAACCTTTGCTGTATGGGAGGTTCACATTAAGTCGTGTAATCACCTTTCTTAGAGAACCTTCTTTATAGGATTCCATGTTGGGGATGTTACACTCTTGTGGTAGTTTCTAAAGAGAACCCCAAGAAAATGTTCATTATCCATAGATTCCAGGGATTATATGGTTATTATTGGAGGTTCATTGGAGAGTATTTCCATTTAGTAGTTCCACTTATGAGCTAGAACAAGAAATTGTTAATGTTTTAATGGTTGGAATCGTGTGATAATTTTGTCCAAAAGATTATTTTTTTTTGAAAATTGAACCAATATTCATTAATGATGAATTTGGTGAAGATTATATAGTGTGCTATAAATCTTCTAAGATCAGTCTCAGAGTTGTATTAAAGCAAGAAGATCGTGTTATGGTTTAAGAGTCACAGAATTTGAGGCCACATGAATGGAATTACCCTATGAATTACCTCATGTTGGTAGATGTCATATATTCTATGATATGTTGGTGACATTATATTTTAGGCGATAAGTTTAATGTGTTTACTTACTATACGAAAAAAGGTATATATTTTCACAGTGAGATTTGGATCTCAGGTAGTAGAGGTGGGATGAATATATTCTATCATTTGATTCTGAACTATCAAATATTCCCAGGAAGGGAAACAGTCTAGCTAATGCATTATGTTGGAATAATCAGGCTCAGGAAGTTCATGTGTCCAGTGCGAAGTGGGATGTTGACCGTAATCGCTGAAATGTATGGGCTGGTTGAAGATAATAATTAGTATATTACTGTAATATTTGTTTCAGTGTCATCTATACTTTTGAGACGGATCTATGATATTAATTATGAGAATCTCGAATGTTTAACCATGACATAAATCATTGAATCTGTTGAGTCACCATCATATTGTAGCATAGATGAAGACGATATCAACTATTACAATAATTGGGATGTGGTTCCTATGAGCATGTGAGAGAAGATCATGTTATAATTCCATGCCTCAAAGTGGGTGGTACATCTAGGTGTGACCCAAAAGTACCATGACATATGAAAATTGTTTTGGTTTCTACACATGAAAAAGGATGTAACAGGGATCGTGACAAGATGCTATACCTATCAGTAGATAAATTGAGACCATCAATGACTATGAGTTTTTCTACTAAATTTACCAATTTCAGAGTATTAATGGGATGAAATAACCATGTAATTTATGGTGGGTACCCTATAGAAACGAAGGAAGAATGACACTATCTGGATTATTGTGGATTGATTGATGATGGTAACACATTTTGCGCTTATATGGGATAATTTCTCAGTGGAGTAAGTGAGAGATTTTTATTTTTGGGAGATATTCTGTCTTCATGGGGCTCCATTGACATTTGTTTTATATTGGGATTCATGCTTTACATCATTCTTCTCAAATGGATTATAGAAGTAATATGGTACACATGTTTTTTTGAGTATGGATTTCTTCCCATATATAGATGTCATGTCAAAGAATAATATACGATTGTTAGAGGATATGTTGTGGGCATGTGTTATGAACATTGGTGGGTCTAGGGAAAAGAGCATAGATTTAGCAGAGTCTTCCTATAACAACATTTACCTATAAAATATACATACGGAGCCATTTTATTTTTTTCATGGTCAGTCATGAAGATCACCTCTATTCTAGATGGAGAGAAAAGAGTAAGAATTATTGGGACCAAATATTATGCATGATACATTTGATTGGGTTATGTTGATATAAAAATGTATGACAATGGCTATCAGTAGACATATGTTATATAATAATATACATCGACGCACCCTATAGTTTTTAGTGGTTGATAATGTATTCCATCAGTTATCGCATTGCTTGGGTGACCATAGGATCTAGAGGCATGGAGGGATGGCTCCCAAGTTGGTTTTATCATTTAAGATTGCGAATAGATTCGGTCATGAGACTTAATAATTTTCACATCCATAGAAATACAGTTCTATGAGATATGTTTTTCTTGTGTCATAACTTGGGTGGTATCATCATGACCAATCTAGTTTGATTGATATGGATGATGTTGAGCTTGAGGTAGAAGCACATTTTTAGGAACATCATATATGTTTGTTGGATCATACTAAGAATGTGTTATGGAGTAATACTATGTTGATAGTTCATGTAATGTGGCATTATGGATGTGTGTAGGAGGAAATGTGGGAAAATAATTAGATATTATTCCTCAATGTCCCAATAATTTCGACACGAGATCATATTCATGATTGGGAGTATAACATGATGATGAGATGTTATAATTTGGAGGGATTTTAAAACCCCTAACATTTTTTAGAGATGTTTTGGAAACCTTATGACTCACTCTATTGGTTTTTGTTGAACTTTTTTTATTTGGGTTTATCTTTGGGGTATATTTCGGGTGATATTTGGGAAAAAAGGAATAAAAAGTGGTTGTGTGTGGTTGGAACAATGTTACGGAAAACTATGCACCCAAGACCAGCTAACCATGAATGCCCGAATATTGGGGAGTATTTTTTTTCTATGTTGTTTGTGGAATTTTGATCACTATTAATATTAATTGTGAACACCAAAAATAGATGTACATAGTTTTGATTCATGGTTAGGGAAAATAGTGCCCCCCTGGCTAGCTAACTGTGTGCCAGACATAAAGTCTTTTGGAAAATATTTTTTAATTACTATGATCACAAAGAACTCACCCCTTTAACCAAGATTCATGCCTAATAAAACTTTCATGTTTTTGGATATCTCTAGAAAAAATCCACGCCCCTCCATCAACTGTTCATCATGATCTGAATCCTAGATTAATGTATCGACCCTCTCCTGGTAATTGGATTCCATCTCATGGGGTTTTCAATATTCCAACAATCCTTCTACTATTATTTTGGAGGATGTTCATGCTATTTTTGATTGGATTGATATCTCGAATTACATATCTCTATTTAGGGTTGTAGATCTATATCTCACTAATAGATATTATTATTTTTATCTTGTTTTAATTTACATATTCATATCTCATTCTATCTCTTTACTTTGATGAGTTTTGAGGATTTTTATATTAGAATATCATTCATCCAAATATGAGGTAGGTGGTCTAATTATCAATTCCTATATTCATTATTATGATATGTGTATGAAAATTATATAATTTCTTTTGTTCATATTCAATTTGAAATCATAAATTGGATCAGGTACTATGGGAAATTGATTAATTTAGCTATTATTATAGTATATGATTAAATAGATCATTAATAATGTGTTTAAGGGAATATTCAATTATATAAATAATTGGGATATTATTTTTGAGATTTAGAGATTGTAATTCAGGTAATAAATACTATATTAATTATGATATATTGATATCGTGAATTGAGATATCTAATGATAGATTAATTATGTGATATTTTTATTATGAATATAGATAATTAATTGTGGACTTATTTATGATCTAAAATAATTGTTAAATTAGTAATGGATTTTATGTGTTAGTTTGATTTTTTTAATTGATTATATATTGGTGAATGGAAAAATTCTCATTGTAATTTGAGTTAATAAATGTGAACACAAGAATTTTAATGTTTGATGGGTTAATGGTAACATGGTCATTCATGTATGAGATAAATAATTGAAATATAGTTATTCTAACGAGTTATGTTTAAATAGTAACATTTGTTTCATGTCTGAATTAAATAATGTGAAATTTGAATATTCTACTTTAGTGTTTTAAAAATGTTAACATTGAAAGTCATGCATAAATAAATGAATGGTTATAGTGTAAAACCATGAAATGACCTCACATGATAATACTTCGGTATCATGTATGAGTCGAAGTGGGTTTTGATATAAAATATAACTTTAAAGTTGTTGGTCTCCAGCATGAGTTGATGCAGGTACTAAGATATGATATTACATGGGAACACCTCGGGCACCGACATGAGCTGAAGTAGGCATTGATTTACGGGTGACCTCAGGAACCTAGGAGTTAATGTGGTTTGGTAAAGAATAAATTATAAGTTTAATTATTATTTACTAATTTATTTGACTTATTGGATTATACAACTATATACACTATTGATTGGAATTGTTTTAGACACCATTGGTGGTGGTCAACCAAGTTGTACTGAAACCCTACCAGGGCTACTTGATCGGTACCAGAATAGACATTATTGTTATATGATATTTCAACGCAAAAATCCATTTTCTAGATGGATATGTGGGAATGGATCATGGATGATGGAGTTATATGTGGTTAAACAAAAACATGGGATTCATATGTGTCTTTATCTTTCAGGTGTATTTTTAGACACATGACACTTACATTAGCATAGAATGTTTCTTGCTTGTGGGGGATATTGTCTTTACCTACACTAACTATCTGGTGATATTGGTAACTGGTTAATTAACATTTTATACTAGTTTTTTTTATTATTTTACTATTATAGTGATACTTTGAAAAAGAGGGTATAGTCTATCCATGATTTTCTTGTTAGACTGTTGCTGCTAGTCAGTAAACATTGGAATATGGGGAGGCACACTTGAGGTCATGTGGTGAACTAGATAGGGAACCAGTGCATGGAACCCGATATAGGACATTAAAGTGGCCTATAAATAATTATCCCAAACCCTATCCAGTCCCTACAGGTACCCACAGAGACTACATGTGTCCAGTTGTTCACAAAGTGAAGTGTACTTCCTTAATCACATGATTATCTTATTGTGTAGGATGGAGATCATGGAACATGACCATGCTAGACCTTGGGATTTTGTGTATATATTTTTAATTACAATTTTCATCTAAGGTATAATATTTGTTCCTGATTATTTGTATCCTTGTTTTCTATCTTTTTAGATACAAGAATATATCATAAACCCCTTTTGAATATTTCGTCCCATTTATCCTCTTATTTACTATTATAGTCTGCTTCTTTTTTGACATATATTTATATAATGCTTCTTTTATTTATCCTCTATTTAATTATTCAGATCCTTTAGGTTACAATCTGTTAATAATTGAATAGTCTACTCACAAAAACCAACTAGGACCTCATTACATGTAGATATCCTTTGTGGTTTAGGGATATTCACTAGAGGCCATGTTTTCCACGAGGCCGGAGGAACCAATTTTGTGAAAACTGCATCCATGTTTTCACAAAGTCATATCATAGGAGTTCATTTATTTCATAACTATTTGAAGAAAATATAATATAATGTATAAATGCATGGAACTTTTTTATAAGTTTTTTTTGGGAAAAGTGAAACCATGATTGGGGTAAATGATGAGTTTCCTAAATTATGATTAATGTTCGTTTTATTACCTATTATAGTTGATGTCACTTCATCTTGTTGGGAAAAAACAATAGTGTTATTATTATTGATATTATTGTTATTGAGAATTTAATTTCATGATTCGCTCAATTATATGAGGTCACGGTGTATTGTTACATGCATTATTATAGAAACCTTGATTTTACATGCCATATGTTTTTCCATGCTGTACAGGTGCATTTAATTTCCTTCAATACATAATCATACAATGGATGTTGAGTGAGACTTGTTGTATATAAATGTTATTGATACTCTATGACTACGATTGAGTGATTTTGATTTCAATCCATGAGGTGTTATGAGACATAATAGGTTTAAATATTTAATTTAATTAGATGGTCTAGTTGATTAAATTAATAATTCTGTATTTATCAATGATAAGGAATAGGGGGCCTAATTCACTAGAAATGATGACCCATTCTAAAAATAAAATGATATATGGAAATAATAAAAATGAAAATTGGTTGTGAAATATGAATTAAAAAATGATAAAGGTTGCTAGTAATGGATAAGTCAAGTTATTGTTGACAATTCCTCTACTTAAATAATTGAAATTTTATCTAAGAACATAGAAATACATGTTATTATATGTGGGTAGTTTGGTTAATTTAAAATGAATAGGGAGCCTTTATTTTGTTTAGATTTCAATATTTTTTCCATATTTCTTTTTTTAGATTGCTTACAGATGTGTATTAGCATTTGTAGACCAATTCCTCCATGTTATTCTCGTGATGTGTGCCATGAGGGTAGTGATGACCATGAACCAGATGTGTTGGGTCCTAATCCCCTTATATTAGAAATAGAATTTACACATAATGGAAAAACTTATTTTACCCATGTTCATGATAGTTCCCTACATATGAGTTAGTCCATGAAAGGTGCTCCATGTTTTTCATCGATGATGGATGATATGACCTATGAGTTCCAAAAATATCATCCTCCCACCTTATAAGAGATGAAAATCAATAGTTTACCGAGTCTCGGATGGATTCCAATTTCAATATATTATTGAGCATTTGAATACACGTTCATAGTGGATTTTCATGACTTCTATGTACATGTTGTGTGATTTGGAAAAGTTTTGGTCGGATGTGATTAACCTGGTTGGTCTCTATATGGGCATGTAATCAGATGACATTATAACTATTTTCTATGAGTACGTATTACCTCAGAAGTTGAGAGATATCCAAGAAAGAGTTTTAATTCATAATGAGTAAGGATATATGCTAGTTATGGAGTACACAGTGTGCTTCACTGAGATACAATGTTTTCCAAAATTTTTTGGCGGTGATGTGATTTCACTTTCTAGATGCATTGAAGATGGGATTCGGTATTCCATCCATACTCAGATGACTTTTATTCACACAACTACATTTTCTATGATCATAAATCTTGATATTATCATTATGATCAACCAGAGCTATAGGGAAGGTACACGGAAGATCTGACCAGTGTTGTGGAAGTCTATTAATGAATCTAGTGGCAGGAAATGCTCTCTTGAGGGTTTTAATTAGTTTATTGGAAGCCAAAAAAACCCACACATGAATCTCAATAGTAATGTATCATTGAGAAAGATAGTGTAATCTGAATACGTAGTTTGATAGAGACTGAGTGTAGTAGTAGGATGGAAGTCATATGCGGGGTCTTCTATGAATATGTAAAACCATTCCATCAATATCTATTATAAGAGGTTCCATATTACCTCAGAATTCAGGAGCATGTAATTTTATACCAAGTCATTTGGGTAGTTGGAGTAGTACATTCAAGATTAGTTGAGGAGGTTGTGGCCACAAGATCCATACATTAGATTACCAGGTGTGCAAGCAGTTTGGTTATGATCATGGTATTCCAACAGATGCACATGGTCATAGACCAGGATAGTTGAATGCATTAAAGCTGATACCCAATGATTAATCTACATGACCATCTATAGTATGAGGTACTATTCTAGTATCTCCCACTATAGTACATATATTATTTTATATAGGTGGTTTGCACTAATTCATCAACATATCTATTGTGGAATGTCTAGGTTCTGAGATACAAATATTCTATGGTTTAACGACCCTATATACACCATTGGGTGTCTGATAAGAGGGAATATCCCCATATAGGGATTGTCCCTGTAAGGTATATAGTTACCCATTCTTGTTATACCTCTTCTATTTTTAGATGATGAGCTTCAATGTCACTTTTAAGATGTATCTTTTTGTTCTATACGTAAAATTTGTTGGATTATATCACCGTAGGGTGTTGTTAAATCAATTGAGGGTTGTAGTTAAATACATAAGGGTTAGTGCGACATCTAGGATAGTATACAGTGATCATAGAATCATTTCCTAGGTTGAGAGACTGCCCATATTTTCAATCTTTTCATTGAATATCAAGGTTTATATGAGGTTGAATTCACTACAGTAGTATATTGTTACAGGGACATCATTATAGATTATTGTTTTCCTTAACTCTTAAAAAATAGGTATAATTTAGTATTTATATCATTCTATTAGCATCTCCTATGTCCATTCCACCATACATGATGGAATCTTTTGAGATATGTGAGCTCATGTGGTAGTTTACAGGATTTGGAGGCCAAAGGTTTTATATGGCCCAATACATCCACATGGGGTTCACACATTATTTTATCCAAGGAGGATATAAAAGTTTATATATTCATGGATTAGAATTTGTGTAACCATATTACATTCAATAACCATTATCCACTACCCTAGATAGATGATATCACTGATATGATCTAAGGAGATGGGGAGTATTCTATGATCGACATAAGATATGGATATCATCATGTGCAATTTAGAACCTCATACAAGCCTCACACAATGTATCATTATAGGTAAGGTATGTATGAGTTCCCTGTAATATAATTAGTTCTTGGAATCACTCATTCTGCTTTAATGTATTTTATGAATAATGTGCTCAATGCCTATAATGATTCTTTTGACATAGTTTATGTAGATGAAAAATTGGTTTATTTAACACTCATAGAGACCATTCTAAAAATCAAGATATCATTTTGGGTACACTGAGAGAGAATTTTATTTATTCCAATAATTCTAGGTTTCAATTTTATATTGACAAAGGATTCATCATGGGTCATATTATATCATAATTATGAGTATCTGTTGACCCGAAGAAGGTGTGTGTTGTTGTTTCTTGAGATCATCCCAACAATGTGATTGATATATGGATTTTCTATGGTATGGATGGATATTATAGGAATTTAGCAAAGTAATTCTCATGCCATTTTTTTTCTTCTTACTAGACTTACAAATATTGGATTCAATTTCCCATAGTCTGAACTTTACATGAACGACTTTCAGGAACTAAATGGAAGCCAAGTCTCAGAACTAATTATTTTTCCTCCAGAGTATGGAAGAGGTTTTTTAGTGTTCAATGATTTATCAGGAATCATATTAGGTGTAATGTTGTTGTAATAGGACATATTCATCATGTAAAGATCTCACCAACTGAGGCATCATGAGAGAAATTGTAGACACATAACTGGGAGCTAGCTGTATTTTCTATTCTTTAAATTATTGGAGACACAATATGTTGGGTGAGCTCTTTGTGGTTAATATAGACCATAAGAGACAAAAATATATCTTTTTATAGTGTGAAATTAATCATGGAAATCATATATGGGCCGAATATCATTAGTACATTACCATGGATCTCAACTATATTCCTTGGAAGGGAAATGTCTTCCCTGATGCACTGAGCCTGAAAACATAGGCACTTATAATATAGGAAACTAGCAATGAATGAAAATTAATGGCCCTTTTTTCAGTTGAGTCTAGATTTTCATTATAGTCATAATAAAACCTATCTCTCACCCTTGATAGTTACCTATTCCTTCTGAGAAAATGATTTGAGAATGAGATTTTCTAATCATGTTCAATTGGTTCCCCGTGAAATTATTTTCTAAAGATGAACCAACTTGTAATATATCTATGGATATAGATGACATCCTATGTAGTCATAGACATGTTTCTATGTTCTAACAGACACGAGGAAAATGATTATGTGTGAGTCCCATGTGTCTCAATGTGATATTCATGTAATAATATCCAATTTTTTTGAGACACGTGATGCTAGTATTGGTGTCCTAGGATGAAACGCCAAATGGTTTGATGTATCACTAGTTGGTCCACCTGTCAGCAAGTGAATGTGTAGCACAGGTGACCTGTAGGCTTGTTATTTCCACTTCTAGTCCTTAAATGGAAATGCGATGATGTTTACATGGAGTTCATAGTTGGTTTACCAGGATCACCTACATGTAGTGATGTTGTATGGGTTGTCATTAACAAACTGTAGAAGGAATCACACTACTTTCCTATTTATAAATTTTTTTCAGTTGATGTGTTGGGAGTATTCAATGTCCATGAGAGCATACAACTACACATGGCCCCTCATACTACCATTTTAGAGAGGGATTCTAATTTCACAATTCAGTTTTGGTTGGGGTTTTAGAAAGATATAGGTATATAGGTTCTTTGTACCAAAACATACCAACCATATACTAGTGGAAAATTTTAACATATGATACAAGTGTTAGAGGACGTTCCTGGATCTAACATCATCTATTTTGACAGTTCTTGGGAGAATAATATCCCACTTGTCTAGTTCTATAAAAATTATATATTTTATGGGACAATTTAGATGGATCCTTTTGAGTACATTTATGGTGGGTCATGTTGTTCCCCTGTGTACTGGAACGATGAAGGAGATGTATCCATACTGGGTCCTTGTCTGGTGAAGGATACATAAAAGTATTTTTAACTAGCCAGTCATAGTTTTTCTACTACTTATTTTAGATAGAAATGTTATGCTGATCACTACTGATGGCCATTAGAGTTTAGGGTCAGAGGTCAAATTTTCATGTGTGTATCTCCTAGGACACAAAATATATAGATACCTGGGATAGAGTTGTTGATGCCTAAATTTGTAGGGTCATTTAATATTATATTGAGTGTTGGGAAGGTATCCTCTTTGTATTAACTAACTCAATGGTACAATTACATGAACAAGGTCATCCACATTTCACATCTTCCCCATTATCATGCCAAACCATATCATCTTTTTATCCCAAGGAAGTTGAGCTAGATGTTGATGTTCTAATTGAGGAGTATCAAATACGCGTTGTTGAAAGGAGCATGAGGGACCTTCGAGGTTGGTCTATCCCTTTATTACATGTGCTATTGCATCATAAAAATGTACAAGATGATCCAATAGAGTGGAACGTTCAACTAGGTGCTTAGTAGAGAGATTTATTCTCAAATGGTTTTTCTATTCTATTGGAAGTAGAACTCATGGAAATATTCTTTTAAGGGGTAAGACTGTAAGAACCATGTTTTTCACTTAGGTATAGATAATATGTTTTTGAATTTGGATATTTTGTTTAATCATTGAATTTTTTTCCATGTCCAAAGGATGTTAATAGGTGCATTCGGTCTTTCTTCGTTCGCACTATACCAGTAAATTGTCATTTATTGGGCCATATAATTTATCAAAAACCATGCGACCCAGGATGCATGGTAATATAATGTTTTAGATGTAGGGGACACAACTATACTACATATTATATTCATATATATTTTGACCATGTGGGTAACCATGCTCTATTATCCATTCAATAAGTTCTCATGATTGGTTGGCATACAGATTTTCTATCCATGCTGCCAAACTGTATGATGGATTATTTTTGGGTTAAAAGACAGTAATTACCTTTTTATGGTTTAAGAAACCAATATTTATTTTGTTCTTCCAGCATACCAGGGATCCACTTTATCCCCTTTTTATGCTAAAATATACCGACTCTAGGAATTTAGATCTACCATCCATTCAGAGTCTGACTTGATCCCCAATAATTTTGTTGAATCCTGAACGGTATGTTCCCAAAGCATTTTTAATAATTTTTTATTCTTATCTCAATTGATGACGCTCTTTTGTTATAGGATCATATTCCTTAATTATATGGAATTAATCCATTATTATGATATACTCCAATTCATGCTAAAATGGGAGATTATACTAGTCATTAGATTCATAGAGTATGAGTTAGGTTGTCTATAAATCATCACCTAAGTTTCATTGATATAGAAATTATTGTGTTCACATGCCAATTTAATCATCTGTAACCATATTAGTTTATATTCCTTTATTATATTCCATAGAACCATATTCAATTTCTCGTTCCATATATTCTATTTATTTTTGGTGGTTACATTTAAATCATCGACCACACAATGTAGGGTGATTATGCATAAGTGGACTATTCGATATTTTAGTGGATTGTCATGTGTCCGCACCACTGTTTAGGTGTGCTTGAAATTGACCATTTTGATGGAAATATTTTTCATATTAGATGATTATGTAATTCATTAATTTATAGTATCATGATCCACCACCAGTTTTCGTTCCTATTGTAGGGTCTATAATGTTAAAAATCAATCTAAATAGTAATTAGAAAGTATAATGTATATTTGACCATCCCTATTTATATAAAAATAAATTTAAAAGGTTTCATATCCTTATCCAAACCATTTAATGTTATAAATTCTATAAGAGAGAACCGTGTTGTTAAAAATGAAAATGAACTAAAAGGGTTCGTTCCCCCTAGCCTTATCACACTAATGGAATGGGAGGCCAAAACCATAACAAGTTGAAATTATAGAATTATGAATTGAAAATATTGTTACGTGCAATAACTAAATTAATGAATTAAATGTAAGGTTCATACCTATATATGTACCTATATATTATTATCTGTGTGGTCATACTTGAGTATTCATTGGACTTTTTAAGGAATTATTTGAGCACTTGTGAATTAAATTAAAATTCAAGGATTTCAGTTTCCCGGGTTGATTCCCACTATGGAACCTGATCCTCATGTATCATTGAATTCTCATTATGAAAATATAGGATCCCCCCATTAATATTACAATATTACATGGAAACACTCATTGGTTATAGAATAGTTTCTATGGACATGAGGTACCTTGTTTATATCCATGGTCCTATCCATAACTTATCACGTTTTAATGTGGATTTATTCCATGGAGTGAGTTAAATTTACATAATTATAGAATGTAGTGGTTGATCATCCTTAAATTATGCTATTACCCTTCAGTTAGGATAATGTTACTAATGAGTTGGAGACCATTCCGGTATTGGTTACCTTAGTTACTACATTAGAACCCCTAATTATTTATTCCATTCGAGTTGACTTGACTATATCTTGGAACCTAAAATATTAATACCATGTCAATATTTTAGTGATATCAATGTCTCACATGACAGATGTTTAGAACCCTGAATAAATTAAGGAACTTGTTACATGTTCATACCCCAAGAAAGGGATAAACAAGGTACATGGTGTTTTAATTATTTTTCTTCTTTACTTTTACATATTCATTCCTACTCACTATTATATTTTAAATTAGATGGATTATATTTAATAGATTCCCTTAGTGGTGGCCCACTATGATATATATCACACCCTATTCAGGCTACATTTGTACTCGAGAATACTATATGTATGAAGGTGTTAACAGAGAGAAGTTTTATACTTCAAACACGTAATTTCATGCAGTTTAGCATGAAACTGGTAGCCTATGACCGATCATGAGATCGGGATAAAGGGTATTGTTTTTTGGATTCAGTTTTTCTTCTTTCTTATAGTATTACATCCTAATTCATTATATATATTTTTTCCAAATTTCTAGTGAAATTTAATATATCATCATCCGCTCATGTAAATTTATTCTAGATTCTCTTATTATGTACGAATCCACTCCTTTTCTATTCTTCCTTGTTTTTATATGATCCATCCACTATTTATCCTCTGTTTCATTATATTTGTCTTTTATGTTACACTCTAGTAATGAGGGAATAATATCCCCATAGAAATGCTCTAGGTCTGCATTTCTAGTCACGATCTTTTTTCATTCATGGAGATGTGCTTGAGACCATATGGCCGACTGAGCTCGGGGAGACTATTTAGTGGAAATTGTGTCCGACAATTCACAAACATGAGGTTCTATTTTATAAAATGTAATTCCAATACATATATTGAAGCCTTTATATGTTATAAAATTAACATTAAATAACATAAACTATGGACAATAACCTCATTGAGCATCTGAAAAACAGGCCACACCATTGGGGATCCAATCACAACACATATGCAAAAAAGTACAATTTAAAATACTGTATGATGATAGGTATCCCATGAACCACACTTACATAGTGTGTTTATGTAGATTTTAATTCGAATATATATGGTAATATTTAATATATGATGTTAATTGTAATTTAAATAATTGAACCTTTTCCAATAACCACCTATAATTGGTTCTCCGTTGAGGAATCAATTCCCTATCACTATATAATTTAGTCATTATGCATCATGTTGACTGATGAACCTAATTATCAGTATAACCATCAATAATCCCACTATAAATTTTACATTACATATCATTAGAAAAAATCATACCCAACGCATTCTTAATAAGTAAAATGTAACTATGAAATTATAAAGGCATTTATTTTATGATAAATTTATAACACTTTAAATAGGTGGTACATATCATCAGTTGAATAAATCATAAGAACAAACCTATTTCATGTGAATCCCTACTTACAAAAATGGATGCTTGTGATGCCTCTAGTATATACGTTCTAAGAGAAAATACATTATTTGTCTCTCAAAAATGATCCATGAGATAACAATTCACAATAAAATGTAAATACAATCTTTATGTGCATCACATTAGGTGAATATCATAAAAATGTTATAGAACACATCAAGAAAAACAATCCCATCCATGGGAAATCCAAATTCTTACCAGGATAGGTGATCAAGAAAAACAGTCTTTGTATCCATCAAAGGCTCTGATACATTCCTATCAACTAGATACCATATCTAATATTGTAATAAAAAAAAGAAAGGAAAAGACATCTTGCACTGCTCTTTAATTCCCTTGTTCAACACACTAGGATTAGTTATAAGAACTAACCACCATGGGGCCTCAAACGTGCCGAACCATATTCCATAGGCTTATGACTAGTAGTAGAGGTCTACAGAGCTTCCATTTTGAGATTATACTCCTGTATCTGATTATAATCAGTTTTGGAAATAACAAAAAAATATTCCATCTATGAAAGAGGAATGATAAATATAATTCACATGTATAACATGTTATATTAAATATATATAATTATATAAAATAATACAATCAATATATCATTTAAATTAATAACAAAGTGGAGTTGTGATTACTTCGTTATAATTTCATGACCATTAGATTTTCTACAACTAGATCACATAAATTTAAGGGCTTATCCCATTCTGAACCAATTACCAAGTGAGAGTCTACTAAGGTTCCACATTAAAATGGAAAACTATGCAATGTGTGATTACATGACTTAATAGATTTCCCCCAACATGGTATGGAACATAACCATATATATAGTGTTATGTGCATTTGGAAAGATCAATTGGAAAAAAACTATAATAAATTATTTAATTAATAAAACCACCAACTATTATTAGGTTCATGGCCTCAAATGACTGTACTTTCTTCGATCAGAATTGGGATGTTTATAATATTGACAATCACCATCGGTAGGACCTCTATCCATTGTTTTGGGATCCCATATTCCTGCCTCCACTATGATGATAAATTGACCATAGAGCATCATCAATCATTACCTGTACAAAACCCTCATGTTGATCCCCATGATTTTATATGCTCATTCATCACTATCTAGTTGATGTCTTATTTTATGAGTTTTGATTACCCAAATAAATTGTATAAATCTTTGAATGAATATTTTTTTGGTGATATTAGAAATTGAATGGAATACCCACAAAGATTGAACAGTCAATCACCTAGGCATCAACATCTCATGGATCCATTGAATAACCAATCTAGTTCATATACCCATTAAAATATAATATCATAGGAAATGATCAAGGGGATCTATTATTATCCCTTTTTATGTTTAACATCATTTCATAGGGATATACTCCCTCCTCGACACCTTATAATTCCAATCCAATCCCATAATTTATAGGCATTCACAATGGTTCAATTATATCTCCCTTAAAATATCAGCCATTCCTAGTCACCATTATCCTGTCACATTATCAATGAACCCCTTGTATCTTGATTATTATTGATTTTATTCCAAAACCATTTCAAATAAATAATACAATGAACCACCTATACAGATATGTAACTCCATTAACCCTATACATAATATTTCAGTTAGAGTAGTTATTTACCCCAAATATGTCATGACACTGGATCGTATACATTTCCTGAATCCTAGGGTATTATACTTCACATAAGCTATTTCCCAGGAGTCCTGAGAAAATAAAATAGTGAAAGGATCTTCATTCAATTCCCAAGAATCATGTACAATCAAAGGTCATTTTCACAAATAACACAAATCATCACAATTGTGGCCGAATAACCAAGCACAATATTATCATTATAACCTCAAAGGGAATAATAATATGTTCAAGTGCTAGAGTAACACCTAAATCCATACATTAACCTACCATTATACACCTCTCATGGTAATTCAAACACTATGGAACCTAGTGGGTTTAAAAAGATCACAACATACATATATAGGCACCCTAATGTGAGTCCTCATTCTCTAAAAAGTCAATATATTATAAGTTATCTTGTTTAGAGTGTCCCACTTTTCACTATAGAAATAGTTTTTTAATGACCTAATGGGCCTCAAGTGGTTGGTCCTGTAAGGTAAAACCCAAATTTATGGCTTATGGCCCATCTCATGTAAAAGGTCATACTAAGGATATCCACTCACCCAACTCAATACCATATTGTCGATGACCTATCCTCCTAGGATAAACATATATCTAATGTACTCAAATTTCTTACTCTAGATGTCACACTCATGTACACTTAGACATCCTCATTAAGGGGTCCATGTTCTCATATCTAAGCATTTTTTAGTTGTGATCAATAATTTTTATCTATGGATCAACCGAAATGAGCGTCCAATAGTTGTGGGAAACCATTTTAGTAACATACTTGGACATCAGTAGAGGACACTTAGCTGCTACTTTAGTAATGTCAATATGTCCTTGACATGATTTCATCGCAAAACAAGGAAATTATAGAAATAAATCAATATAAATTAATTTATCCTTTAATTTAAACTAACCAAAACAATTTAACTTCATTAATTAAATTTATATTAGGAATAGCATATATTTAATTAAAAATATGTAAATTCCCATAACGAGTTGACCCCAAAACAGATGCATCATAAAAACAGGAATTAAATCCATTGGGAAACTACCATGGACCACCTACAAATTGTTTATTATTTAAAATTAAAAAATATTGCTTGGTAGATCCACCAAAGACCATCGAAGGCCCAATCAATATGATATCATGAAATGTGTTCCTTTCTCTCACGAAACAAAAAACTTAATCAATTATAACACTTATATGTAATATATAAAATTAATTTAAATATGTAATAGTAATATAAAAATATCTTGAAATACTCCTCATGCGTGAAGTTTGACAAAAAGCGCATTGTATGTCCACAATGTACCCCAACGTCACCTCATGTTAATTACCAAATATGAATTGATGACTCAAAAAGATTTATATATTAATTTTTATAAATAAAATAAAATAAATCAATAGTACTACATAAAATTTGAAACAGGAAGATAAAATATTGGAAGACCTCATATTTGGAATGTCCCCAATGCGGGTTTCCTGAAACATTGAATGAAATTGCCATATTTCACCATGTTTCAATTAAATCATCAATTTGTCCCCATACAAACCCATTATAGAAATCAATCAATGTATAGGGGAATTTAGAGCATTTTTAAAGGCGGTTGATCATACATTTAATTTACATTGGAATATCCACGAAAAAACACCCCCCATAAAAGGGGGTATGAAGGAGGAATAAGGTATTTAGACAACATTATCACATGTGAAACTAAAGGATAATAGAGGGATTCCCACATATGTAATTCAAGGGGGTAAAAATGTTTCCCTATTTAATGAAAATTTAAATATGGTATGAATCAGAAGAATGGAATTAGTTATGAATAGACAACTATTTATTCAGTATAGTTCCATTGAAACTCATGTGGTAATAATGTATACCAAGGGTAGCTATTGATTGCCCCTAAATGGTTAGTGGTTTTCTATATTACTGACAACAATAGAAATCTATGACCCACCCAACACCCTCATGTGATTTTTTGATAACTCCTACACTTGAAATAAAATTCTCAAACACTAATATGATGGGTTATGAACTACATAACATGATTCACAATATTTTTATCAAAAAAACCCATCCACCAAATTTCAAAAACTCAAATTCCTCCCAAAAAATTCATTAATGTATGCATAATGGGACATATACAATAAATGTTTTTACCATATAATATATTATAAAAAACAATGGGATTATATTTGGTGAAAGGAGATAACATATAAGAAAATATTAGTACATTCTAATAATTTAATAAATAATGTTCTTCCAAGAATCTATTATTTTGAGGTTGATATCTTTGTAGAAAACATATCTTGCTTATTTGTTGGTTCCCTTGGTTGGATTCATTAGGGAAATAAAATTAATATTGAGAGGATAAATTTAATTACAATATGTTAGAATGTATCACTCCCATATTTTAATAAATATATTCATTTAATTTAATACTATAATGAATAAATCCATTCACATGCAATACTGAACCAAAAAAACAATGAAAAAAATTATTATGATAAATTCAATGGTTTTAAAGTATTTGTCATATTATTGGAAATAAATAAAGGTAACAAAATTATGGAAAATATATTCAATTAAATATAACTGTATCTTTCAATAATAATTAATTGATAAAATTCAATTGATTGTTCTAAATAACAAATAAGATCATTTTATACTAAAAATGTTTTCTTATAAAGTTAGATTTTTAATTGATTTATTTTATAGAAATAAATATATTTTTGATAATTAAAATTTCTGGTCAAAATATTTTTTTTATTCAAGTTCAATTAGTAATAAATTGGAAATAATAATAAGAATAGTACAAATTTATGATTTTTTTAATTAAAAAAATATTTCAATGAAAAAATATCAGAATGTATATTTTTTAATATTATAATATTAATTTTTTGAAACTATAATCATTTTTTAATTTGTAATATTAATAAAATATTTATAATATTATTTTTTATTTTTTTGAAAAAGATAAATTTTTATGTGAGGAATGAATAAATTTGATTCTGAAAATATTTTTAATTTTTCTATATTTTAAAAATACATTATTGATTTGAATGATTTAAAAAAAATAAAAAACCATCATATTTTTAAATAAAATTAGTTCATTTAAAAATACATCATTTGATATATATAACGCAAGTTTAAAACATTGTGTACTTATGTAATATTTTACTTTAATAAAAGTTATTTATTGTTTCTTTACTATTTATACAGTACTTTAAATTTATTTATTTATTAATTTTAAAGCCTTATAAATATTATTTTATTAATAATAATCCAATTAATTTCATAGAAATAATAAAAAACCATAATTTTATCTTAATATTGGTTTTTATTTATAAAAATACGCTTTCGCTAACAATTCATTTGACGTGTTATGTGGGCTAATATTAAATATATTTTTTATCATCCAAATAAATATTATTTCACAACATGGATACCATATTTTCAATAATTAATTCTAAATTATGTAGTCAGGCCCATTTTTTGGTACTATAATAAATTTTTAGGTTAAAATAAGTTAACACGGTTGAAAAATAATTATAAGTGAAAAAATAAAGAGTAAATATAATAAAACATTTAATGATATGTGTAAAAATATATTTCTGAGGATTTAATGCTTTATCCTTTTACTATATCCATTATTTTCAATTACAATATCCATTTTACAAAAAAAATAATTACATTACCATTTATATTAATAAAAAATTATACTTCAAACCATTATAAAAGGATTTATAACCACACTACTTATCATTACACCATAAAACTCTATTATTTGACCAAATAATGAATAAATTACTACCAAAAACTTCTAATAACAACTGATTGGGAATTTTTCTTCCCCAAATACAACGTATCAAATCCATAATTAAATTACCCAATGAGTTTTTCCATGGTGTTTTATAAAATAATAATTTTCTCTATTTTCAATAGTTTTCATTTATTTCTTCTTCTACCTCCTATGAATATAAATTTACATTGATTAAAAAAATATATCGATAACATATGTATAATGAACAGTTATTATTTTTTTAGGATTTCCATTTTCATTCTCCCACCAACTATTCAAAAAAAGTGAAATTTTTTTATGCTACATATTACTATCATATCCACAGGTGATGTGATATATTTTTTACAACATCATTCAATGGATGGTTAAAAGGGTGTATAATTAATAAAATATATTATTTCAAGAGTTATTTTTATTTTGTAAATATAAACCAATTCCTACAACATTTTATTTATATGGAAAATGAGAACGTCACAAGTTTATATGTGCAGCCTACCACCTACACGATGTAACATATTTCATTTTATATCTATGGAAATATTCATTATTCCTACCACATATAAAAATATTCACCACCATAGATACAAACAAATCATATATTTATTTTTTTAATAATGATATTACATTAATATATTCAATTTCTCATCAATTCTCATCAATCGTTTATAATATGTTGTTATTTAGATCAGTTGAACCACCTAAAAAAATTTAAAAAACAATTAATCATCTGTCATTATAGAATCATAAAAAAAAATTATTAGATATAAATGAGAAAATAATACTTTTAAATGGTTATTGAATAGTTATATTCATACTTATTATTAAATACCACCCTTTTATCATTATTAAATTACCTAAAAAAGATTCCAACAATTTCATCTCCAAGAACCATACAAAGAACCCTAATTAAATGAAATTTAAAATTTATAAGTCATTATAAATAATTTATTCATGTACATTAAATAATATATAAATTAATTAAATTTTATCAATGAATGGGGATCGATAATAACATTACATATCATGTGAACAAATTCAAATTGGAAACATATAATAGTGGAACTAAACTCTATCCAACCTGTAAATGATTAACTAAATATTTTAATTTAAAAATATTAATGGTAATAAATATGAATAAGGTTATGAAATAAGTTATTTAGAGTTTTATTTTATAATATACTTCTTTAAATAAAATTCATATTAATATGAATATAAGGCAAGGGTTTTGCAACCATTTTCTCTTCTTTGAGTCATGTTTTTCATTATGCAGTAATTTTTCTTTATATGGTGTATATGATGTCGTTTTGAAATTATATATCATGATTATTTATCTATTCAATGTATTTAATGTATCATTTAAAATATTCTATTTCAATATATATTGAATCATATTTTATTAGTGTAATTAATGATTTTAATGAATAAAATTCTTTCCTTGATTCATAATTATTCAACATTGAAAACAGTTTTATGTGATCGATTTTTTTAGTTATATGATAATATTGTAATGAATTTCATTCTTATTTTACTTTTAATTACATTAAGGAATTATATATTCTTAAGGACTTATCATGATTATAATATTTCTAATTCACTCCAGGTGAATTGATTATCTTTTATATCTGTGTTCACTCTTTCCACCAGAGTTATCCTTTATTATTTAGAAATCCTAATTTGTTTCTATTTTAAAAAATTTCTTATTTTTCTTTATTTATTTGAATGTAAAATATTTATCATTACTATTAAGATATGTCTTCAAAAAATTAATTTCTCAAATATTAAAAGGAGCTATTGTGATATTTTTCAAAAGAATAATATTTGATTTTCCAATTAAATTCACAATTTTAATGATTTATTTTATATGATTTATTATAAATATGTGTTCAATGTTTCTATAAATTATAAATTATTTTTTGAAAAATATCTTTATTTAATAAAATTAATTTTCTAAAATAAATTTTTTTCAAGGTGGTTATTTCCATGATGTTAAAAAATGACAATAATTTCATTTTAACTAAAAAAGCATGAATTATATACCGATAATTTCAAAATGGAAAATTTATTATTATTTTTTATGTGATTTATTTTATATTTTTTTGGGTTTTTACATCTATGTCATCATATAATGATATTCCGTATATTACACATGTGATATGTTCTGATAATACCTTTCAACTTTTTTTTGAGATACATTAAAAATTATTCTTTCAATTTTCCCATGAACCCATATTTTGCATAGGTTATATAAGTGATTTTTGAAATATGAGTGATTTACTTCATATGGCACACATAATTGTAGATGATAGATGGATGTGATCATATATCACCCTCCAATTCATTGGACAATGTTGTATAGGGAATTAAATTAATATGTTGATAGTGAACATAATGGGCGTAGCTACGTTAAAAAAATTGAGCATAAACATAATGTGAATCTGCTAAATTCAAGTGATTGATCTTGTAACTGATGAAAATTATCTATTTTCAGAAGATTTTGCATGGAAATAATACAGATTATTTATATTCATAAAATCATCTTCACAAGATTGAGAATGCATGAGTTACATACTAGCTATATTCACAAAATAAAGAGTGAGATAGATGTGTGTTATCCACATTGAATATATTGATGATGAACATGATGTGGACTAGCTACAGTCAGATGATTACGTGTTAATTCAATGTGGATGTATATGTTTATAATGTCCTGATCTCATATGTTTATGTCCAAGAAAAATATTTCTATTTTATGTCCTATGTTATGATCTATGTAACATATTTATTATCTCACACTCTTGTCACATGGGACATGTTTGTTTGTCTGAGATTACAGTTTATTCCACCATGACTAATGGAAAAATATTATTATTCATTATAATTTTTAACAAGATACCTCTCCCTTTATCTTATTATCTCATATTATTTGGATCTAAAACATTAACGAGGTGTCAAATAGTTTTCCCTAATTGAGTATTTCATCTCACATCATTATTATTTTTCGCTTCCCAATGATATGAAGATGATTTTATCCTATGACAATTTTAGAACGGAGTATAGTGTTGTTAAAATAAGGAGAAATTTTGAAAAGTATCATAAAATTTTTCTTTATGAAGAAGAGCCTCAATGAAACTAATCCCACCATTCATGGAATTATTTTCTATTGTGGGTTACTAAATTTAAGTTATCTAATTTTTGTAGAATTAGTTTGGTTCATCTAATGTAACGCCCCGACCCCAGCTACCCAGAGCCGGTGCATTACTTCGTAACATTGGCATGATCCCAAAAGATCAAGTCTCGAAAGACCGATTAGTTTAGTAGCCTTGGAAACACTAGATACATTCATAAGTCTTTCATTACATCAAAATTAAACAAACTACAAAAAAACATGGTCTTCATATTCCACACTCATATCTTCACTGATTATTCTTGCAAGTCAGTCATAAAATACTTCTTCACAACCTGGAAAATTTTTAAACATTGAAAGGGGTGAGCTCAAATGCTCAGTAAGGATAACAATAATGCGGAAGCTTTCATAAATAAACATTAACATTTAAGGCAATGTATAACTAAAACAAAAGCCTCTTAAACATGAACTTCAACATAATATGGCAAAAGTAAAATGAGATAACGCCATTTACTTCTTCACATGGATATTCTACTGGTCGAATAATCACATGTAATATCAATAACCACTTTCATAATGATGGAATGCATAATGCCAGACTATCATAACCACATAGCCAAGGCCTCGTGCCAAGACTACAAATAAGATTTTGTCAAGGCCTTGTGCCAAGACACTAGTTTGTCTCATGAGACCTGCCGATGCATCGAGGAGCTATAGCGGGCTCCACCCGTCACTTATTAAGTCCAATGCATTCCTCATATGAATAGGTTTAAACATATCATAAACCATAACATAATCGTATCACATAAAACATGCATAAAGGAAACATGACATTTCCACATTTCAATCACAAGATATCAATACAACACATTGATATAATAAAAATGCTTTCAAAACCATTTTCAATACCAAAATAAAAGAAAGTTAAAACTTTGTATTTATTTTTCATTAAAAAAAATGATGTCTTGTAGAGGAAGCCGAAACTCAAATAATGTTCACGGCGGCGGAGAAGTAGTTGTCGCCGCATAAGTACGGAAAGAAAAACATTCCCTTTTTGTCGTTTAGTAAAATGCTTCGTATAAAAAGATTCCTTTTGAATAAACTTAAAAGTCAAAGGGGTTTATACACCGTATAAAAGAAAATGTGTATAAAACCAAATATGCCTCAATGAAAGGGGATTGAGACGAAGTCCTTAAAAAGATCATTTTTAAAATAAAATAGATCTATTATGTGTATTCACTATAGGTACACATGAAGAAAGTAAAAATACAAGATAGGACATAATAATAACATGACATAATTTGAAAGTAGGAGATTAACCCAAAGAATGGAAGTTGGGTTAAGAAATTCCCTTACCTCGTGTCTGACTTGACTCAACCGTTCTTTAACCTCCTGAATAATAAACTAGAGTTAATATATACCTTATTAAGAACCATTTTCAACTTCATTATCCTTATTATATCACTTATTACAATGATATGAACATTATGTAATTATTTAAGTTAATAATGTTCATTTTGTCGGTATTTGGTTCTTAAGTCAAAAATAGGCTTCTTACACTTACATGTTGTTAATTTGGTCAAAGGTTCATTATATCCAGAATGGTATTCATGATGTAGATATCATATATGTCATATATATCCAGTACATACATTCATTTATAATATTACATCACATTTAGAGGTAAGAAATGAAATGCACCGTTCATGGAGACGGTAAGCCGTACGTACGCATGAACGCTACTTCCATTTCTATTTCATATTTTCTGGAATGGAATCATAATGATATGAGAGTATATTATAATTCCAGTATAATAACATATATAATGTCATTAACTTTATCCTTCACACATCCCACATATGGTATTAACGAATCAAATCACTTTCAGGGGGCGGTAGTCCGCGCTTCCTAAAATGAAGATATCGTGTTTTACCCATAATGGAAACCATAAAGGTATGCCCAAAATGAAAAAAACAGAAGCTTAAGGAAAACATAAACATATTATATATCATATATAAAAATAGTGACATCATAATGGCCACCTTTGAAGGTGTTAAATGAGTGTTGAACAATCATCGTTTCGGGAGGCAGAATTTCGCCATCCACGGAAACCTTATGTTCTTTAACCATTTGATGTAGTTGTGTGGAAGTGTAGCTCAAATAAATCTTATAACAACATCCTAGTATATTTAAGATACTGGTGTTGTTACAAAAGAAGTAAATAAAAAGAGTTTAGGGGGTTGGAGAAGCAAAATAAAACAAAAGAACATGAGAGAATGAATTACCTTAAAAAGTGTAACTCCTTTTGAGTTGAGCCTAAAGGCTTCCTTTGAAAGGATTCTGCCCAAAGGGAATCCTCTAGGATGAGGAGAGGGATGTGGAGAGAGCAAATGGGCAGGGGTTGGCCGAGCCAATGGCTTGAAGAGTGTGTGAAATGAGGTAGAGGTGGGGGCCTTTTATAAGAGGAGAGGAAGGGCACTTTTGGAAAGTAAAGGAACATTACATTATTTGAAAATGTGTTTCGGTTTTAAAAGGTCCCACATTGATAGAATTCGTGGATAAGGTGATAAGGCATCGAAATCCACTCATCCAATTGGTTTTGGCCATGTGTAGTTCATAGATTTTATATTACCTTTCCATTTTATTTAAATCGTCAAATAATGATGTCATCGCTGCATCATTATTATGTCATAAATAATTAAATATATATAATGTCTAAAAATTATAAAAAAAATACTATGATATAGGAAATCTTTTTATCTTTCCAATGACTATTTATAATCAAAATTTGGACTTGTGTAACCCTACTTAAAAATTGTTTTAGTAAAACACTTTATGTTAGTGTCATTTTCACTTTAACATTAAATAAAAAGTAATTTATGTTATTTCCCAACAAAAGTGGATCCATGGGGTCCCCAAGTTAGGCCATGGCTTGTCTTGGTCGGCCATGACACAACCAATGAGGTTGGGACATGTGTCTAGGTCATTTAATATTATTAAAGTATTATTTATACCTTAAACTACCCTAATTACCACTAATCGCGATTAAGAACTTAATAAGTTACTATTCACCAAAAAATTATTATAATCTCATTGAACCACATTTTACTTCTTAATGACAACCATGTATGTCGGATTTTTGAAAATCAAATCACAGAAGTGGTAATATTTCATTTAAACGAAAAATCAGTTATTTAACTACCACTTAGTGGTTTCACTATTCATCAAAAATTGAAGTTTCTCAGAACAATGCCAAAATTTCATCCTAAGCTATAATTGATATTCCGAATTCAAAAATGATGTCTATTTTATAAAATTCCAAACATATAAGTTGCATTAATTAATTTTATAATTAATTCCCGCTGTTACGACAAATAGCGTGTTTTCAAGAAACAATTTATATCAAAAGATTGGCAATTGTTTATGTCCAAATTCAATGTTAAATTAATTCTAATGACCACCATTGGATAAAATGGTAAAAATATATTCTAATTATACATTAAATCCACTCAATATTATAACTTATCACTATAAATTATTTTGATTAAAAAAGTTGTTTTAAGTATTTTTCACTATTCATAAAAATTTTGAAGTTCTCAGAAAATTACAAAAAATTCAACATAGGCTAATTTCAATATTAGGAATACAAAAATGAACTCCATTTTGAAATATAAAATTTCTATAATTTTAAAAAGTGGTTATTACTATTCATAACGGCTACTTTGATTTGTCGCGATGTTTTAGAACTCGAAGTTGCGTACAATGCAAGCTATTGTATTATTGAATGAGAAGCGTATCGTGGAAGCTCGGGGTGTTACATTCTCCCCTCCTTCAATAAATTGCGTCCTCGCAATTTGAAATTTTTCTTGGAAAATAAAAGGTTGAAAAGAGAAAATACCTTTGAGGAAAACCCACATCGAAAATAAGGTTAATAAATATATAACATTAAAAGAAAGCAGGATAAGTACAAAGGTCACCCGATATAGCCCATTATAGGATTCTATGAAAATATGGATATGGAGGAGAAACAAACCATCAAGGTCTGATGGGGAGTTATAGAAAACAGGATTAGGAGAAAGTTTAACCACAAGAAAATCACAAACTTGTGATTGGTTAAACGGTCATTGAATCCCTAGTTGGAAAAGTTAACCGACAAGATTTTTGTTTTAAGTTACCTTTTATAATGTTGAGGATTTTATTTAGGAGATTTACTAAGAACGTAAGGGAATATACATACTTGTTATGTATACTTTCATTCATTAATGAATTTTTACCACAAACCCATCTTTTACTCCAAATGGTAACAGAACTCTAAAATATTCTATTTATCCTAATTGTATAAGGTACCAAAGGTTAACACATACCATTTAGATTAGTAAAATTATTTTGTAATAACCAGGGACTTTCTGTAGGCTAGTGGTAGGAAATAAAGGCCTGTCGCACTTTGATTGTGGGTTCGATTCCTACAGCTTTGTCCGACGCGACGGGTTATGCCCCACCCTGCAGGTTGTCCTTTTCCTAAAACTATAGTATCATAATATTCCAAAAATAATCTTCATAAATTTTTTTAACCTTAAACAATACTATCCAAAGTTCAACTTAATCCATTCCAACCTTAATAGTTATCCAAAATACCTCCGTCCAGACTTTCTCTAAAAGGTCTCTAAATTCCAAAATCAATTTATCAGATTCCCAAAACAAAGAAAAGTTTCTCTTATTGTCACATACTAAAAATATGATTACCTTAATCATATTAAAACCTTACTGAAATCAAAAAGTACTGCAGTACAATCCTTATATAGATCACATTATTCTAATAACCAGAATATAATCCATGAGTCCAAAAGCACTAATACATTAGTTATTCTGCTTTAACTGTAGTAATAGCATAAGATTGTCCTTGATCCCTTGGCCTTTTCTGAGTTATGTTTCCTTGACGCTTAGGACATTCATTTGCATAATGACCCATTTCTCTACAATTGTAGCATTCAACTTTGACAGCCTCTTTCCTTCCCTTGCAATCACGTGCCTGGTGACCCTTTTCTCCACATTTATAACAAACTCCCATTCCTTTTAGGCAAGTACCAGGGTGATTCTTCCCACAATTATTACATAATGGAAAATCCTTCTTTCCCTTTTTCCCTTTATCTGTCTCTTGTTCCACCGTTCTCTTCTTCTCTTGCTTTACTTTGTTGTCATAAGACTTAGAGAATTCCTTTTCTGTCTTGATAGCACACGAGACAATATCTTCGTATGATGAAAAGGATTGTGATACCAAAGCTCGACGGAGAAATGGTTTTAACCCATCAAAGAAACGATCAATCTTACTCCTTGGGTTACGTATATAATCGGCAGCATGCCTCGCTAACCTTGTAAAGTTAGCCTCATACTTTGCGACATTCTCATCCTCCTTCTGCCTCAGACTCAGAAATTGCCTTTCCATATCTGCTCGATGGTCACGAGGAAATTATTTTTCTAAGAAAAGATCTTTGAACTCCCTCCATTCCATATTCGATACGTCATCATCTTCCTTTGTGTTTTGAATCAGCGACCACCACTGATCGGCATCTCCAGTGAGGCGGTAAACTGCCATGACAACATTCTCCCTTTCACTACTCCCCAGGGCATGGAATATTTTCTCTAAGGAATTTATCCATTGCTCAGCTACTATAGGATTTGTACTCCCATTGAAGGTTGGCGGTTGTTGCCTCATGAAACGGTCTAGCATTGATCCTCCACGTTGCGGATCAGGGTGCTCCATACGAGTAAGGTTGTTATTCATAACCTGCGTGAGTTGTCCCAGTATGGTGAGAAGCTGATCAGCACCAGTTGTATCACTAGCTCCACCATAATTATCCTGAGCAGGAGGGCAATCCCTACACGGAGTTCGTGCATTGATACAGTTTCCATTCCTTCTACTAGGCGCCATTTCTAAACAATGGCATAAACTAGATTAGTTTATGAATCAAAATACATAATTCCATACTTGTAAAACACTTAACATAAATTGAACTAATTATGGATATAATCCATAATTATAAAAATGTATTCTTTGAGGAAGCATATACTCGTAACCCTTCATAGTGGTTTGTAAAGAAAATGGGAATTATCCAAAGCATATCCCCCGGGAGTGTCGTAACCAAGAGTGCAGCAAGGCCCGTTGTCGTGCACCAGTTCCCGTTCGAGTCTAGCTCAAAGCGGTGTTTTCGGGTTTTACCCCTAGGTACATCTGTGCCAGAGCCGCCTCTACCTGCTCGTATCCAGACAGGAATGTATTGCTTGGAAAACTCACAAAATCTCTACAATACCAATATTCTAAGATGTTCTTTTATACTAATCCTCAAAGTCTATCTTCGGGCTATGTGCTCTAATCAGAGTTTATCTAAATCTAGCTTCCAAGGTTAGTACTAAACTGCCTCTGATACCAACTGTAACGCCCCGACCCCAGCTACCCAGAGCCGGTGCATTACTTCGTAACATTGGCATGATCCCAAAAGATCAAGTCTCGAAAGACCGATTAGTTTAGTAGCCTTGGAAACACTAGATACATTCATAAGTCTTTCATTACATCAAAATTAAACAAACTACAAAAAAACATGGTCTTCATATTCCACACTCATATCTTCACTGATTATTCTTGCAAGTCAGTCATAAAATACTTCTTCACAACCTGGAAAATTTTTAAACATTGAAAGGGGTGAGCTCAAATGCTCAGTAAGGATAACAATAATGCGGAAGCTTTCATAAATAAACATTAACATTTAAGGCAATGTATAACTAAAACAAAAGCCTCTTAAACATGAACTTCAACATAATATGGCAAAAGTAAAATGAGATAACGCCATTTACTTCTTCACATGGATATTCTACTGGTCGAATAATCACATGTAATATCAATAACCACTTTCATAATGATGGAATGCATAATGCCAGACTATCATAACCACATAGCCAAGGCCTCGTGCCAAGACTACAAATAAGATTTTGTCAAGGCCTTGTGCCAAGACACTAGTTTGTCTCATGAGACCTGCCGATGCATCGAGGAGCTATAGCGGGCTCCACCCGTCACTTATTAAGTCCAATGCATTCCTCATATGAATAGGTTTAAACATATCATAAACCATAACATAATCGTATCACATAAAACATGCATAAAGGAAACATGACATTTCCACATTTCAATCACAAGATATCAATACAACACATTGATATAATAAAAATGCTTTCAAAACCATTTTCAATACCAAAATAAAAGAAAGTTAAAACTTTGTATTTATTTTTCATTAAAAAAAATGATGTCTTGTAGAGGAAGCCGAAACTCAAATAATGTTCACGGCGGCGGAGAAGTAGTTGTCGCCGCATAAGTACGGAAAGAAAAACATTCCCTTTTTGTCGTTTAGTAAAATGCTTCGTATAAAAAGATTCCTTTTGAATAAACTTAAAAGTCAAAGGGGTTTATACACCGTATAAAAGAAAATGTGTATAAAACCAAATATGCCTCAATGAAAGGGGATTGAGACGAAGTCCTTAAAAAGATCATTTTTAAAATAAAATAGATCTATTATGTGTATTCACTATAGGTACACATGAAGAAAGTAAAAATACAAGATATGACATAATAATAACATGACATAATTTGAAAGTAGGAGATTAACCCAAAGAATGGAAGTTGGGTTAAGAAATTCCCTTACCTCATGTCTGACTTGACTCAACCGTTCTTTAACCTCCTGAATAATAAACTAGAGTTAATATATACCTTATTAAGAACCATTTTCAACTTCATTATCCTTATTATATCACTTATTACAATGATATGAACATTATGTAATTATTTAAGTTAATAATGTTCATTTTGTCGGTATTTGGTTCTTAAGTCAAAAATAGGCTTCTTACACTTACATGTTGTTAATTTGGTCAAAGGTTCATTATATCCAGAATGGTATTCATGATGTAGATATCATATATGTCATATATATCCATTACATACATTCATTTATAATATTACATCACATTTAGAGGTAAGAAATGAAATGCACCGTTCATGGAGACGGTAAGCCGTACGTACGCATGAACGCTACTTCCATTTCTATTTCATATTTTCTGGAATGGAATCATAATGATATGAGAGTATATTATAATTCCAGTATAATAACATATATAATGTCATTAACTTTATCCTTCACACATCCCACATATGGTATTAACGAATCAAATCACTTTCAGGGGGCGGTAGTCCGCGCTTCCTAAAATGAAGATATCGTGTTTTACCCATAATGGAAACCATAAAGGTATGCCCAAAATGAAAAAAACAGAAGCTTAAGGAAAACTTAAACATATTATATATCATATATAAAAATAGTGACATCATAATGGCCACCTTTGAAGGTGTTAAATGAGTGTTGAACAATCATCGTTTCGGGAGGCAGAATTTCGCCATCCACGGAAACCTTATGTTCTTTAACCATTTGATGTAGTTGTGTGGAAGTGTAGCTCAAATAAATCTTATAACAAAATCCTAGTATATTTAAGATACTGGTGTTGTTACAAAATAAGTAAATAAAAAGAGTTTAGGGGGTTGGAGAAGCAAAATAAAACAAAAGAACATGAGAGAATGAATTACCTTAAAAAGTGTAACTCCTTTTGAGTTGAGCCTAAAGGCTTCCTTTGAAAGGATTCTGCCCAAAGGTAATCCTCTAGGATGAGGAGAGGGATGTGGAGAGAGCAAATGGGCAGGGGTTGGCCGAGCCAATGGCTTGAAGAGTGTGTGAAATGAGGTAGAGGTGGGGGCCTTTTATAAGAGGAGAGGAAGGGCACTTTTGGAAAGTAAAGGAACATTACATTATTTGAAAATGTGTTTCGGTTTTAAAAGGTCCCACATTGATAGAATTCGTGGATAAGGTGATAAGGCATCGAAATCCACTCATCCAATTGGTTTTGGCCATGTGTAGTTCATAGATTTTATATTACCTTTCCATTTTATTTAAATCGTCAAATAATGATGTCATCGCTGCATCATTATTATGTCATAAATAATTAAATTTATTTAATGTCTAAAAATTATAAAAAAAATACTATGATATAGGAAATCTTTTTATCTTTCCAATGACTATTTATAATCAAAATTTGGACTTGTGTAACCCTACTTAAAAATTGTTTTAGTAAATCACTTTATGTTAGTGTCATTTTCACTTTAACATTAAATAAAAAGTAATTTATGTTATTTCCCAACAAAAGTGGATCCATGGGGTCCCCAAGTTAGGCCATGGCTTGTCTTGGTCGGCCATGACACAACCAATGAGGTTGGGACATGTGTCTAGGTCATTTAATATTATTAAAGTATTATTTATACCTTAAACTACCCTAATTACCACTAATCGCGATTAAGAACTTAATAAGTTACTATTCACCAAAAAATTATTATAATCTCATTGAACCACATTTTACTTCTTAATGACAACCATGTATGTCGGATTTTTGAAAATCAAATCACAGAAGTGGTAATATTTCATTTAAACGAAAAATCAGTTATTTAACTACCACTTAGTGGTTTCACTATTCATCAAAAATTGAAGTTTCTCAGAACAATGCCAAAATTTCATCCTAAGCTATAATTGATATTCCGAATTCAAAAATGATGTCTATTTTATAAAATTCCAAACATATAAGTTGCATTAATTAATTTTATAATTAATTCCCGCTGTTACGACAAATAGCGTGTTTTCAAGAAACAATTTATATCAAAAGATTGGCAATTGTTTATGTCCAAATTCAATGTTAAATTAATTCTAATGACCACCATTGGATAAAATGGTAAAAATATATTCTAATTATACATTAAATCCACTCAATAGTATAACTTATCACTATAAATTATTTTGATTAAAAAAGTTGTTTTAAGTATTTTTCACTATTCATAAAATTTTTGAAGTTCTCAGAAAATTACAAAAAATTCAACATAGGCTAATTTCAATATTAGGAATACAAAAATGAACTCCATTTTGAAATATAAAATTTCTATAATTTTAAAAAGTGGTTATTACTATTCATAACGGCTACTTTGATTTGTCGCGATGTTTTAGAACTCGAAGTTGCGTACAATGCAAGCTATTGTATTATTGAATGAGAAGCGTATCGTGGAAGCTCGGGGTGTTACATCTAACATGGTGTATATAAACGTTTTAAATGATTATTTCTTTGCAAAAGACTTGGAATTACATAACTAATGTGCCTCATATGGTATAATTTTTAGCTATTTTTTTTATTAATTATCTTATTTCTATTATCAACTATTGATAATTAGTTTTTTTGAACATATCCCTAATGGGGGCACATGCCCACATGTGTTATGATAGTTGAAATAAACAAAAATTTAGTGGTCAATTTAGTGGATATTATTTTAGTGGAGCTGGTGGTTAGTGTAACTTGTTGTAATATATTATTTTAATAGTTTGTATCTGCATTGGGGTGGAAGATTGTTTTCTATTTCCAATTGGTTAATATCAATCTTTAATAAAGGAAATCATGCCTTATGTTATTTCATTTTTTATTTTCAATATCATTAATTTATTAACAAAATGTTCTATTTCTTTTATTCTTGTAACATTTTTGCTGGTTACTTACCTATTTTCACAATTTTATACTATTTTAGGATTGTGAGGTTGGTTTCACGACTTCTGTAATATGGTCTACCATATATGAGATATGATTTATTTGTATTAGTCTCCCTAATATGTCCTACTAGAGTTAGTCTTAGTTTGACACAATAATATTACTAAAATATCATTAGGGTTCAATTTGTATTATTTTTTATCACTCATGATGATGAAACAATTCTTACATTCCATTTTCTAGATTTATCCATTTCGAAAAACCATCGTTTAACTCATTCATCCTAAATATATTCCTTACCATCACTATTAATCTTTTATATCTCATTAAACACTATGAATGACCCTTCAATAAGTCCCCAATAAATGATCTTCCCATACAACTATTCAAACGATCATTTATACCATATTTAATGATGGAACTACATTGAAGGTTTGATTTAATCGAATCGAAGAACATGGATGGTGGTTTAAAATATGGATAATTCAAGATATTCAAAGCTTATTTCTTGGTGATGATGGGATATCTAACCATGTTGTATGTAGATATAATTTTACCATGAATAATATTGTACTAATATTTTGAATAATAATTAAATTTTATAAATAAAACCATGAAATCAATTTTACAATGATATGTAATAGTGGTGTGAAAAAATATTAGAAATTAATCATTTGATCCTTCCTAAAAGGGGGATTTATATCACTATAAGTTGTTAATAAAATTATTATAATATATTCCTTCTTCAAATGTGTGACAATATGGGATTACAACACTAAATAATTAATTGAATAAACATACAATGTCTTATTTGTTGTAGAATTATAATCTAGAGTTTTGTCTATGTTGAATTAAGTGAATCATTTATCCTAATTATAAACTAAAACCTTATTTAGTGAATCATATATTTTATAAGATATCATTTCATACCAATATATTATATTATCATTCACTCTTTTAATTAATTTAAATATTAAAATTAAATATTTACACCAATAAAAAAATCCCATAGAATTATTCAAAAAAATTCAACATTGGGAAAAGACCACATTTCAAACATAACAGATCCATCAAATGTTTATTAGGGGTTATTTTTTAGCATAAATGAACCATTTGATCTCCTGAGTGTGAATGGACTAAAATGAAATTGTAATTTCAAAAACATTAATTCTTGGAATTTATGATCTTCTACCATATTAATTTTTTATATTAAATTTTGGAATGGCTTATCAAAATTTTATTTTTCTCAATTACTATAACACTTTTAAAAATATGAATTAGTATGATATGAGACATTATGTGATTGACATTGATAAATTATCATTAGAAAATAGAATTATTTTTTAATGAAATGACTATCTTGATAGAGACATAAGATATCAGTTGATTAATGAAAGGGTAATTGAAATATAAATGGTAATTGACTAGATTACCCTCATGGATTATGATGATATAATTTTTTATTATTATTGATATGAATTTTTTTGAATCATAGGTTGAAATTATTATATTATGTGCATAAGCTATTAATATTGAAATATATATATTAAGGGATTGGTCTGGTTATCATCAAATTATTATATAATGGTCGGGGACTGGTTATACCTATATGCTTACAAATCATGGATAATTTATGATGAAATGATTGTATATATGACTTCAAAAATATATAATGATATTCATGTATAAAGAGCATGTTCTGGTTATATAGAAAATCTTATATAAATTGATTGTCCATATTATCCTCGAATATAGTGGGCCTTCCTTGGTTATGAAGGAATTATTATACATATGGTTTTTTTCTGATTAGTATTATTATTCCATGGAAATGTGGTTACAGATGGGATGGTCACTTTATATAGTCATAGATATTATTGTATAGTTTTGAAGAAGGGTTTTTGTTATATTTTGTTAATTCATTGAATTATTTATACAATTTATCATATTATTTAATGTACTTACTATCAGTATAGTTTTCATTAGACATAGTGGATTCAACCTATTTGGTTTTAATCACACACTATTTTGGACAATATTAAGTACCCAGTAAAATAACTTCGATTGATTATTACAAAATATAGACAGACCATATTATTAACAATTGGTAGATGGATGGGATGGTGCTTAGAGACGAGACAAGACATTGTGTTTGAGTCCAAGGTATATTTATTTTAATTTTTTGGCATTTAATTTTATCCTTATGACTTCTATAATTAAATTTATATTAATTCTATATTTCAATTGCCATATTTTATTTCTTTTTTATTGATCATTTTCTTCATTATTTGGTTTATCATAAGATATTATAGTGTTTTCTCTATTTTAATCACATCGATATTTATTTTTTTGTTTTCTCAAATACATAAATGGGAGAATAGTAACCCTACAATGTTCCATGTGATACTAATATTATTTTGAACCCTATAGCATATGTGGAGTCACACTTGAGGTTTTTTAACCAACCCATATTATCTACGTGAGTGAGTGTCAGATCGAAGGGTGTAACAATGTGGTATCAGAGAACTCCTTTTTATCTTTTTTTCCATTACTGTTAAGTAATGGTTAAAAAATTACTAGGATTCATCCAATCATGGTAATGATCTTCTGTAGTAGATTTTAAAACACATGTCTGTAGAAAAATTTGAGTTCCTATGTATGTTATTGTTGTACATGATGCTCACATGTTACGGTTGATATTATGTGACATTTAGGGATTCACATTCAATGTGATGTTGTTGTTTATTTTGTTGTATAATCATGTCCATGTATGGCATGAGTTTTTTTATTTATTCATCATGATAGGAACATTGTAGTATATATGAAATTAATTTATAATTATTGGTACACATTTATTTCATGTGATATATTTTCCTATATAAACTATGAAATGTGATCTTGGATATATATTCTAAATTAAATTAATGAACATTTAGGCCACACTAATTCACTTGTTAACCCATGTTTATATATACCATGAGATTGTAGTTTATTTTGTTTTATCATTTTGAGGTTAAAATTTATGTTATACTACATTCAATACATTGTGACTTTCATATAGAGAAATTGATTCCTCGTTGTCTTTAAATTGAGAGTCAGGAGAGAGGAAATAAGTATGCTCTTAATGTTTCTGAATTATTGATTCCAATATTTATTGTGGGCATGATGGTTGTTCAGAAGTATGATAGATTCTTATGGGTCATGTGATTTATGGAATGGGAGACTGTTCACATCATATCATTAATGCTTGAAATGACAAGCGGGTTTCGACTTCATCATATGGTTAAGTTCAATCCGGAGGGGGGACACCATGTATCCTTGTTCTAGATTGAGATAGTCCATACGATCTCAAAGTGCCTTGATAAATCCAAATATATGAGGGTTAATCTAGATTTATACAAGATCCATGGAACAGACAAGTGTTAGTGGGATTCATTAGCACAAGATAGGAAAAAAATGTGTTCTTAAAGAGTGACTTTGAGATGATGTTTCTAATACACATATATCCTGACACTTTTTTGGATTATATGGATAATATGTTCATGCATATGAAACTTGATATAATGTTAGTGATGGATTAAATATGGCTATGCACCATTCTATTGTGATTTGTGATATCTTTAGCAACTAATGACATTTATAGGGTAAGAAGTTTTCAGGATGGTCTTTGTTATTAGATCAAGTCATAGTTGAATATATTTGATTTGAGTGTCATTTTATATTTGATGAATCATGTGATTAAAATGGAAGTGAATATGATAAAGGAAAAAGATAACAAAAATGGTTATTTTAATAGAGAACTATAAAAATATCATCTAGTGTCCCGAAGTGACACTGTGGTAGTTATCGTCAAGGAAATAATTTGTGGAGTATATAGGAAGTTTGTAGCCATCTAAGATCCATTTTTGAATGTAGTTATATCACTATAAAATTTTTGGACAAAAGATTTGTTATTTTTGGTACCCAACTATGGAGTGAAATTATTATAGAAAGCTGATCCACCAATATTGATTTTGTAAGAGCATGGATTAAGATAGAAGGTCCTCAGGACCAGGACATTTTCCAGGTTTTGGGATGGACTCAACTACCCCAAGGAGACCATTATTTGTATTTCCACAATAAATTCACATTGAAGAAGAAAACGTGGTCACCAAGTTCATGGGAGGTAGTACCATGAAAATTGGAAAAGTTTTTGGATGTGAGAGTGAAGCTCAAGATAAAGGGGCAGGTATGTTACACATAATTTGAACTACTCCAACTAGTTCGGATGCAACACCAACTACTATCAGAGGCCTGAAAATTATTTCAAATACAGTTTCTTGTGTTTTATTTTATACATGAGAATTAGATTCCTTTATATCTACTCTTTTTTCAAATTGTTTCAAAATGGTGTTGGAAAAATAGGATGGTGTTTTTCATATCCATACATTGTTGGTTGTTTAGTTAGAGAATATAAAATGTTGTAAGTCAGGTTCTCTAGAATTCACCAGCTCTCATTTATTTTGGGAAATAATTATTCTGGAACTAAAAAGATTATATTTTATTGTTGTTATTTATTTTCTTGTCCTATATTAGGATCATATTGGATATTATCAGAGTATATATTCCTTTGTATCATTCGTATGTGGAAATTATCCTCACTAGGGAATGTGGGGTCTTCATGCCAGTCTTGCAGGATCAATTTAGTACCTATTTGATTGTATAATGGATCAGATCATAATTATTTCACTAGATGATAGTGGAGTTAAATATGATACATTTCCTCTAGTGGTTGACCATTTTAGAATGTCTTTCATTATGTGTACTATAGGTTAGAACCTATGCGGGAGATAGTTTTCATGACCATGTTGTGACATAGAGCTGAGACAATTTCAATTCCACCATAACATGAAATAGTGGTAGATATTTGGGAATTGAAAGGATTGTTTAAAAATTTAGAAAATAAGGGTTTCAATCAACATATTATATCTCCTTAGGGTTCTCCCATGATTTTCACTAAGTAGGAGGGGATATATTTCATGTGTGTTGACTATCAGAGACTAAAATAGATGTTGATCATGAACTGGAATACCCTTGTGTGAATCGATAATAATATTGATTAGATAATAAGTTGTAATATATTTTCATTGATTGAATTTATAACAGGGTATGATAATATAACAATGATACAATCATACATACATGGTACTACATTGAGGAGCAGGAATGAACTATATGATTTCGATGTCTGGTCGTTCTCTCTGATGAACACACCTACATTAATCATGGCCCAGATATATTGTATCATTCATCCTTTCTTATATCTCTTTTCGGGGGTTTTCATTAATGAAATATTAGTGTAATCCTTGACACAATAATATCATCTTCAACAATATGAAATAATCATTAGTATATTCAGAGAGAATCAGTATTATCTCAATATATATAAATACAATATCTGAATTGATGATGTAAAATTCATAGGCCATGTCACCTAAGAGGTAGGAGTGTCACTATACCCAATGATCGTTTCAGCCATGGTATCATAGAAGTGAACAAAAATTTCATCTTGAATCAGATATTATGGGTTAGGTATGTTAATACTCGAACATCAACTTAGTATTCTCCCATTAGGAAGCATGAATGTATAAGATGAACAAGAAATATGTGAAGTTTATTTTGTATAAATATATATTTTTTGGAATCCAAGGTATAAGGTTAATGTAGAATTGATCCTCATATTACCTATATTGGGTAGTCCATTTATTGGGTACTATGACACATCCAGATTTGGAATATGTGTAATTCTAGTGGAGGAGGAATGAGTGGTAGCTTTTGGGCCCAGACAACTGGGACTACATTTGAGTTAACATTTTACTTATTTTTTGGAGGTATTGGTGGTGGTAAAAACCCTTAGATACTTGAGATGTAACACCCCGACCCCAGTTACCCAGATTCGGTGCATTATTACATAACATTGGAATGATCTAAAGAAAGATCAAATTTCGAAAGATCGATTATTTTACTAGCCTTGGAAACACTAGATATATTCATAAGTCTCACATTACAACTCAAAAATGAAAACTACAACAACATGGTCTCCATAGTCCACACTCATATCCTCATATACTATCCCTGCAGGTCAATCATAACTTACATCTTCACATCCTGGGAAAAATAACACATTGAAAGGGGTGAGATCAGATTCTTAGTAAGGATAACAATATAGCGAAAACTTTCATAAATAAACATAAACATTTAAGGAAATGCATAACTAAAACAAAAGACTTTTAAACATTAACTTCATCATAACATGGAAAAAATAAAATTGAAATAATCCCATTTACATATTCACATAGATATTATACTAGTCGAATAATCACATGAAATAACAATAACCACATTCATAAAGATGGAATTGATAATGCATGACTATCATAACCACGTAGCCAAGGCCTCGTGCCAAGACAACAAATAAGATATTGTCAAGGCCTCGTTCCAAGACACTAGTTTGTCTCATGAGACCTACCGATGCATCGCGAAGCTATAGCAGGCTCCACCCGTCACTTATTAAGTCCTATGTATTCCTCATATGAACATGTTTAAACATAACATAAACATTCGTATTAAAACTAGCATATGAAATGTCAATACTTTCTCCATAAACCACGAATAGTATAAAAATAACACATCCACAGCCAAACATATCACAAAAGCTTCAACAAAATATGGAATATTTTTATGATGATAAATCAACTTCAAAACAATTTTAAAATCCATTAATGAATTAGGACATAGATGAAAATGATTTGTAAAACTCTTTGAGAGAAATACCCATTTTTCATGAAAACATGTAAATGTCACATAATTAAGAAATGAAGTCATTTAAAGACATTTTTTAATCAATGTTTCACATACCACTTTGAAACATTTGAATAGAATTATCATTTTAAAAACCTTCATGTACATATAAATAATCCTTAAAACCCATTTGGATGACATGGACATTAAAGAGAACGATTTAGAATAATAATTATTTAATATATTTGAAATGAATTTTTAGTAACAAGTCCCTAAAAATAATTACTTTGAAAACTCTTTCATAAAACATCGAAATGGATAATAAATATGTCCCAGTAGATACTTACGTAAAAACAACCTGGAATAAAAAAGAGATTGTGAAATTAACCCTTACAAATTTGGTAAATTACGAAACATACACCCCATGAAAGTGTTATAATACAATGAATATGTAAATACACATAACGTAATGTTTATTACACAAATAATACCATTATAGGTTGTACATACACCACACAAAAGGTAATAGTGGAAATATGGAATGAATCTCAGGGTAATAAGGAGTGAGATTAAAACCCCCTACCTTGTACTTTTCCATGATAGTGTGTATGGTAACATCTTGTATAATAGTTAAATCATTGTTATTAAATTATACAAGAATCATATTCATAAATATTAATTAATATATTAGCTTTTAATATTTCTTTGTTAATAATATTTTAGTACTATCTTCGTTTCGGGTGTTAACTGAATCATTTTCCTTTATATGCTTCGTTACATAAGCCGTGTTTGTTATACATAGTTTGTATATTATTCATTTTTAGAATGATATCAAGTCCTTAAAAATTACATTTAATCATCAGACGATAATTAGTCTTTAATGTATATGATGGGGAAAGTAATCTCATCGCGTTCGTGGAGACGGTAATCTGTACGCACACACGAACGCTACTTCCATTTCTTTTTTAATTTTAAATGGAATCAAAACCAAATTTTACATAGGTATATTATTATTCCATTATAATATAATATCTTATATGTGTTACTTATGTTCATTAACACCATCTTTTATACGTTCCATGTATGGTATGAACAAGTCATATCACTTTGAGGGGGCGGTAGTCTGCACTTCCTCAAATTAAATTATCTTATATATATACAACATTAAATGAATAATGGTATGATATAAAATGGTATTACAGAAGCTTATATATAAAATAAATATAAATAATTTCATATTTAATGATAGTTCCATCATAATGTTCACCATGAGAGGTGATAGGAGATAATTGAACAATCATCGCTTCGTGAGGTGTTTGGATTCCATCCACCGAAACATTATGTTCTTCACCAATTAGATGTTTTTTTGTGTTATTGTAGTTATAATACTTATAATAAAAAATTCCTAGTATATTTAGAATACTGATTTTGTTAGAAAATAATATAATAAGAAGAGTTTTTGGGTTGGAGAAGTAAAATAAAAGAAAAGAAGCTAAGAGAAATCATTACCTTTAATTTGTGTAACTCCTTTTTGTTTGAACTAAAATGAACTCTTTAAGTTCCTTATGCATATGTTAAGGCTTCTAAGAGGAGTGTATAGATTTTTATAGTGTATTTGGGTAGGTTTTGGATGACCCAAATGGATTTGAAGGTGTGAATAATTGGTTAGAAGTTGTGTCATTTCATAAGGAGTAGGATGAGCTCTTTAGGAAAAAATTAATGTGTTATTTAATTATAAATTCATATTTGATTTCTAATTGATACATAGTGGATTATTCAAATCCTTTAGTGGGTATGGGTCGAAAAACTTAAAACCAATAGATTTTAGACCGGTTTGGGTCATTATATTAACCTTATCTTTTAGTTTTAACTCATGGTTAATTAGTTTGACACTTACCATGTCACATTGTATTTTTATATTATATAGTTAATAAACATACTATATACCTCCAAGAGACCCCCAAGTGTTCTATTAATGATACACATATCATGATACATGTATGTTTTCAAAACCATAGATTTTAAGAAATTTAATATCAATTAATAATATAATATTTATTTAAAAAACTCTTTTATGTCAATTTTGACACTATTTGGTATTTGATTTTTGTGAAAATCACAACAGAATGATTACTTCGACCGAAGTTAATTAAATCAATAATAAAATGTCATATTAACCTATAAAATTAGTGTAATTCATTAAATGTCTCAAATTATATATATTTGGGTGTTTATATTATCAATTATTTTAATATTTCACTAATAAGGTGATTATTACATCATCATTGTGTCATAAATAAATTAAATTATTTAAGGTCTAAAAGTTGTAAATAAGAAACCATTATGTAGGGAATCTTTTTATCTTTCTATGAAGTATTTATAGTCTAATATATAACATATATAACCCTATGTAAAAATTGTTTTTCTTACAGATATAGGCTTTTGTCATTTTTGTATTTACTTTAACTTAATTAATATAAAGTGTCTTTATCCCCAACAAGTTCCTCTATGGGGTCCCAAAATTGACCCAAAGATGCCCATGGTCGGACATGTATCATCCAACAAGGTTAGGATACATTTTATGGCAGTTTATTATTATTATTATATTATTTGTAACCCTTATTTACCAGATTTACCCTTTAACCATGGTAAATAAAATATTTACCGAAATAATAATTCAAAATCTCTAAAAATAAAAGTTAACGAATTAAACAATTTTTAAATCCAGATTATAAATATGGAATCCATTTTTACAAATTCAAAACACATAAGTGGCAGAAATTAATTTAAAATTAATTCCGGCTGTCAAAACAAAAAGCGTGTTTTTAAGAGATAATAACTATCAAAAGATTGTCATTTATTTATGTCTGGGTTAAATGTGAAATTATGTCCAATGTCCAAAATTTTAGTAAATGGTAAAAATATATTCTAAATATACTTTAAAACCACTAAAATTCATAATTAATCACTATAAATTAATTCGATTAAAAAGTTGTTTTTAATTAAAATTTAGTAATTTTCACTATTCATAAAAATATAAAAGTTATCCGAAAAATACCAAAATATCACCCTAGGCTAAATTCGATATTCTAAAACCAAAAATGAATTCCATTTTGAGAGTTAAAATTTATCAAAGTTCAAAAACTAGGTAGTACTATTCAAAACGGCTGGTTCGATTTGTTGTGGTGTGTGTCAGAATCTCGAAGTTTCGTAAAACACATGCTACTGTATTATTCAAAGAGAAGCGTATCGTAAAAGCTTGGGTTTTTATATTCTCCTCTCCTTAAATAAATTTTTTCCTATCAATTTGAAATTATTTTTCGAAAATAAAAGGTTGAAAATCGAAAATATCTTTGTGGGGAAACCCACATCGTAAATTGGGTTAATAAAATTTAGTTTTAATAAGAGGAAAGGGAAATGAAAGGGTCACCACCAAATCATGATCTTGATTAGGAGAACATTGGTGGAAATTTGAGACATATAATTGGATGAAATATGTAAATATTTATAGGGAATGATTCTGGTCATCAATCACAAACAAGAGTAGAATTGAGGGCCTCAAAGACATCAATCTATGATGATTTACAATATCATCAGTTCAACAAAACATAAGGTATTAGGATAACACATTTTTTGTCTTAATATCCCTTCCCTAAAGTTTAGAAATTAATTTCATCATAGAATAATATATATATATATATATATATATATATATTTATATACATTTTGACATGTAGAGTTTTCATCCTTCAACTAATTTCTATCACAAACTCATCTTTCACTCCAAATGATAATAGAACTCAAAAATATTATATTTATCATAATCATATAAGGATCAAAACATTAATTTATAATTAATCTATCAGAACTTAAAAATACATTATATACTCTAGGGAATTCACGTTGTCCAGTGGTAGGCGACAAATCCATATCACACTATGGTTGTGGGTTCGATTCCAGCAGCTTTGTCCGACGCGACGGGTTGACACACGGTCTGTGTGTTGTCCTTTTTATAAATATCCAAAAATAATCACAAACTAAAATTATCCAAAATTCATCTATACAAGTACAAATTTTTTAAGGAAGGTAAACACAATGAAGATCCTTTTTGCAGCGTAATAACATGTGAACACCTTAATCCTGTATTCTTTTAAAACACTACAACATCCTGAATTACCCTAAAACATTATTGATTACATTAATGATCCCTTATTACTTATAGAATACTGGATATACTCATTCTATTAAATTTTTTTTTTAAAATCCAAAAATAATGGAATATAAAAATAATTAATTAGTTTCAACGTATTCAAAGATATCCAATATAATTTATCCAAATCAATCATGTATCATTCCAAAATCAATACCTCATTATCGGGACCATATTACGGATTACCTTTCCTTAAGACATGTATTTAACAAAAAGTGTTGCTTAATATTAAGTCACATTTCTTAAAATCATATAACCTCAAGTCCTCAATATAATAGAATTGTAGTACAATTCTTATATATATCACATTATTCATATAACCATAATATAATCCACGATTCCAAAAACACAAATACATTAATTATTCCTCTTCAACTGTAGTAACAATATAAGCATGGCCTTGATCTCTCGGCCTTTTTTGAGGTATGTTTCCTTGATTATTAGGGCATTAATTGGCATAAAGTACCATCTCTCTACAATTGTAGCATTAAACATCGGTAGCGTCTTTCTTTCCATTACAATCACCGCCTAGATGGACCATCTGTCCACATTTTTATCACAGTCCTTTTCCTTTTAGAAAGGCACCAGGGTGCTTCCTTTTGCAAATGTCACATGGTGGAAATTAAATTCTTACCTTCTTCCATGTTTCCTTATTTTCTTTCCCAGAGTGTTCATAATATCTCTTCTTATCTTGCTTTGATTTAAAATCATAAGACTTAGAGAATTCCTTTTCTATCTTGATTGCACACGAGACAATAAATTCATATAATGATAAGGATTGTGTTACTAATGCTTGAAAGAGAAATGGTTTTTACCAATAAAAGAAATGATAAATCTTACTTTTGGGTTACATATATAATATGTAGAATACCTTGATAACCTCATAGAGTTAGCCTTATATTGCGCGACATTCTCGTCCTCCTTTTTCCTCAGACTACGAAACTACCTTTCCATATCATCTTGATGATCACAAGGAAAGTATTTTTCTAAGAAAATATCATTAAATCCACTCCATTCCATATTTTATACTTCATCATCTTCCTTTGTATTTTGAATCAAGGACTACCATTTTTCAACATCTCCAGTGAGGCGGTAAACTGCCATGACAACTTTTTCCCTTTCTCTACTCCCCAAAGCATGGAATATTTTCTCTAAAGAATTTATCCATTTCTCAGCTACTAAGGGATTTTTATCCCCATTTAATGATGGTGGTTGTTGCCTCATGAAGTGATCTAACATTGATCCTCCGCGATGCGGATCATGGTTCTCCATACGGGTAAGGTTATTATTCAAAACTCTAGTGAGTTGTCCCAGTATGGTGATTAGCTAATCACCACCAGTTGCATCACCATATCCACTATAATTACCTTGAGCAGGAGGGAAATACCTACATAGAGTGCATGAATTGATATGGTTTCTATTTCATCCACTAGGCGCCATTTCTAAACAATGGAAAAAACTAGATTAGTTTATGAATCGAAATATATAATTCCAAACTTCTAAAATACTCAACATAAATTCATAAGTTTATAGATACAATGCATAATCATAAAAACAGTTTTCTTTGAAGAAGTATATAGTCAAAACCCTTCATAATGGTTTGTAAAGAAAATGAGAATTATCCTAAGCATATCCCCTGGGAGTGTCGTATCCAAGAGTGCAACAAGGCCCGTTGTTGTGCACCAGTTCCCATTTGAGTCTAGCTCAAAGTAGTGTTTTCAGGTTTTACCCCTAGGTATATCTGTGCCAGAGCCGCCTCTACCTGCTTGTATCCATACAGGGATATATTTCTCTGAAAACTCACAAAATCTCTATAATACAAAAGTTCTAGGAATTTCTTCTATTATAATCATCAAATTCTATATTAGGTCTACGTACTCTAACCAGAGTTTATCTAAATCTAGATTCCAAGGTTTGTACTAAACTTCCTCTGATACCAACTATAATGCCCCGACCCCAGTTACCCAAAGTTGGTGCATTAGTACATAACATTGGCATGATCACAAGAATGATCAAATCTCGAAATATCTATGTGTTTTGTAGCTTTAGAAACACTATATAATTTAATAAGTCTCACAGTACAACATAAAAATGAAAACTACAACAACATAGTCTCCATAGTCCACACTCATATCTCCACATACTATCCCTACAGGTCATTCATAAATTACTTCTTCACATCCTGGGAATAATAAAACATTGAAAGGGGTGAGCTCAGATGCTCAGTAAGGATAACAATATAGGGAAAACATTCTTAAATAAACATAAACATTTAAGGAAATGCAAAACTAAATCAAAATACTTTTAAACATGAACTTCAGCATAACATCGAAAAAATAAATTGAAATAATGTCATTTACTTATTCACATGGATATTCTACTAGTCGAATAATCACATGCAATATCAATAACCACTATCATAATGATGGAATGTATAATTCCAAACTATCATAACCACATAGCCAAGGCCTCGTACCAAGACTAAAAATAAGATTTTGTCAAGGCCTCGTGCCAAGACAGTAGTTTGTCTCATGAGACCAACTAATGCATCGAGGAGCTATATCAGGCACCACCCGTCACATATTAAGTCCAATTCATTCCTCATATGAACATTTTTAAACATAATATAAACATTCGTATTAAAACTAGGATACGAAATGTCAATACTTTCTCCATAACCCGTGAATGGTATAAAAATAACACATCCACGGTGAAACATATCACAAAATCATCAACACAATATGGAAGATTTGGATCATGATAAATCAAATTCAAAACAAGTTTAAAATACATTAAAGAATTTTGACATAGATGAAAATGATTTGTAAAACACATTGAGAGAAATACCCCCTTTTCATGAAAACATTTAAAAGTCACACAATTTAGAAAAAAATTCATTTAAAGACAGTTTTTAATCAATGTTCCCCATACCACTTTGAAACTTTTGAAAGGAATTAACATTTTAAAAACATTTACATTCATATAATTAAATCCTTAAAACCCATTTTGAAGACATGAACATTAAAGAGAAAGATTTAGAAGATTAATTATTTAAAACATTTGAAATGATGTTTTAGTAAAAAGTCCCTAAAAATAATTCCTTTGAAAACTCTTTCATAAAACATGGACATGGATAATAAATATGTCTCAGTAGATACTTACGTAAAAACAACCTCGGATAATAAAGAGATTGTGAAATTAACCATTACCAATTTGGTAACATACGAACCATACACCCCATGAAAGAGGTCTCATAAAATGAATATGTAAATACAAATAAATTAAAGTGTATTACACAAAGAATACAATTATATACAGTACATACACCACAAAAAAGGTAATAGTGGCAATATGGCATGAATCTCACGGGAATAAGGAGTGAAAAGAAAACCACTTACCTTGTACTTATCCTTGATAGTGTGAATGATAAACTCCTTTATAATAGTTAATTAATTTTTAATAAATTATAGAAGAGTCATATTCATAAATATGATATCATATATGATCTTTTAATATTGGTTTGTTAATAATATTTTTGTATTATAGTCGTTTCGGGTGTTAACTCATTTGTTTTCCTTTATATGCTTCATTATGTAAGACGTGTTTATTATGGATAGGTGGTATCTTATTCATATACAGAATTATATATAGTCGTTAAAAAATAATTTTAATCATCAAATGATAATTAGTCTTTAATGGATATAATGCGGAAATGAATCTCATCGCGTTCGTGGAGACGGTAATCCGTACGTACACACGAATGCTACATCCATTTCATTTTTAATTTTAAAGGGAATAAAAAACAAATGATACATATGTATATTATTATTCCAGTATAATATAATATCTTATATGTGTTACTTAATTTCATTAAAAGCATCTGTTATACGTTCCATGTATGGTATGAATGAGTCATATCACTTTGAGGGGGTGGTAGTCCGCACTTCCTCAAATGAAATTATCGTATATATACACAACATGAAACAAATAATGGTATGATATAAAATGGAATTAAATACAATTATATATAATATAAATATAATTAATATAATATTTAATTATAGTGCTATCATAATGGCCACCATGAGAGGTGATAGGAGATAATTGAACAATCATCGATTCATGAGGCGTTTGGTTGCCATCCACCAAACCATTATGTTTTTCACCCATTAGATGGAGGTGTGTGTAAGTGTAGTTTGAATAATTATAATAAAAATATCCTACTATATTTTGAATACTGATTTTCTTACAAAATAAAATAATAATAAGAGTTTAGTGGTTGGAGATGTAAAATAAAAGAAAAGAATCTAAGAGAAATCGTTACCTTTAATTTTGGTCACTCCCTTTGGTTTGAACAAAAAAGGAATATTGAAGTTCCTTATGACTCAGGTAAGCCTTCTTAGAGGTGTATAGTGATGTTGAGATTGTATTTGGGCAGGGTTTGGCCGATTCAAAAGGATTTGAAGGTGTGAATAATTGGATAGAAGTTGTGTCCTTTTATAAGGGGGAGGATGGGATCTTTAGAAAAAACATAAAGTTTTATTTTATAATAAATTAATATTCGGTTTATAATGGCTCCAAAGTGAATTATTCAAAGACTAAGGTGGGTATGGGTCGAAATCCTTTCATCCAATAGATTTTAGACAGGTTTGGGTCATTATATTAACCTTATCTTTTAGTTTTAACTCTTGGTTAATTTGTTTGACACTTACCATGTCACTTTGTATTTTTATATAATATAGTTAATAAACATACTATATACCTCCAAAAGACCCCAAGTGGTCCATTAAGGATAAAAATATCATTATAAAAGTCATTTTTAGAACCTTATATTTTTATGAATTTTATATCAATTAATAATATAATATTTTTTTTAAAAACTCGTTTATGTCAATTTTGACACTATTTGGGATTTGATTTTTGTGAAAATCATAAAAGCATGATTACTTAGAAAAAAATTTAAAAAAATCAATCCAAACATGTCATATTAACGTATAAAATTCGTTTAATTTATTAAAAGTCTCAAATTATATTTATTTGGGTAGTTATAATATCAATTATTTCAATATTTCACTAATAATGTAACTGCTGCATCATCATTGTGTCATAACTTATTAAAATTATTTAATTTTTAAAAATTATAAATAACATAACACTATGTAGGATATATTATTATATTTATAATTAATATTTATAGTTTAAAATATAACATATATAACCCTATGTAAATTTTTTTTTGATAAAAGATATAAGCTTATGTCATTATTGTATTTACTTTAACTTAATTAATATAAAGTGTTCTTATCACCAACAAGTGGCTCCATGGGGACCCCAAATTGACCCCAATATGCCCATGGTCAGACATGTATCAACCAAGAAGGTTAGGATACATTTTATAGTAATTTATTATTATTAAAATATAATTTTTTAACCCTTATTTACCGAATTTACCCTTTAACCATTCTAAAAAAATATTTACCGAAGTAATTATTCAAAATTATAAAAATAAAAGTTATCTATTTACACCATTTGGAAATATAGATTCCAAATATGGATTCCATTTTTACAAATTTAAAACACATAAGTGGCAGAAATTAATTTAAAAATAATTCCCATTATCAAAACAAAAAGCGTGTTTTTAAGAGATAATAACTATCAGGAGATTGATAGTTACTTATGTCTGGTTAAAATGTGAAATTATGTCCAACGAACAACATTTAATTATATGGTAACAATACATTATAAATATACTTTAAAACCACTCAAATTAATATTTTATCACTATTAATTAATTCGATTAAAATAGTTGTTTTTAATTAAAATTTAGTAATTTTCACTATTCATCAAAATATAAAATTTATCCGAAAATTACCAAAATTTCACCATAGGATAAATTCAATATTCTGAATCCAAAAATGAAGTCCATTTTGAGAGATAAGATTTATAAAATTTCAAAAAGTTTTTATTACTATTCATAACGACTAGTTCGATTGGTTATGGTGTGTTTTAGAATCTCGAAGTTGCATACAACACACGCTACTATATTATTCAAAGAGAAACGTATCGTGGAATCATGGGGTGTTATAAGAGACCCAATATATTGGGTGATATTTTTGTGGTGTACAGGATCTATAATTTCCTTAGTTACATCATTTCATAAAGAAACGTGACAATTAAGCAAAGAAGGTGGCTCAACTCTCCATAGTTATTTTATATCATGTTTACATACGAAACTAGGAAATGGAATCATCATAGACAATCTATTGAGCATGAAGATGAAGATAGATGAAATTTGGGAGTCTTGCGGTAAGTAGTGCATGATTACTACTTTAAATACATACATCTAGCAATTCAAGAGACATAGGGAAGAGGAGATCTAACATCAATATATTTAATACCCACAATTATTGATTGTATCTAGATAGAGAAATTATCTATTATGTATTATTTTTCTCGATGGGAAAAAATATATGGTGATCAGACACCTTCATGATGGTATCATTAAATAGACATTGTCATTCTTATCTATGGATGAGTATGAGTTACAATAGTCTTATGTGAAGTGATGATGAGTGAGTTCCATTCTTGTATATAAGGAATACAAACAGGATTGAAAAATATATATAATGATCTATGTAGATACAAATATTGGATGGGAATGATGAAAGAGATAGTAAACATAGTAGAAAATATGTTTCTTCTTTCAACAGATGAATTTTGAGTATCAGAGCCCTGTAGATATGTTGTAGCCTCTTCCCATTCCATAGTGGATGTGGGATGAAATCGCTATTTTTTTAATGAAATTATTAACTAGGAAATATCAAAATAATTATTAATTATGAGTGATCATGGATTGATAGAAAATTGTTTACTTCATTCCTATCATCTATCCTTCACCAAGGATGATCTATATAGACATTACATGTGTCAAATTATATGGTTTCACAGTATTATGAAGAGTGTCAATTTATATAATGATCCAGGTTTCTTGTCTCGGTTATAGAATTCTATTTACAACGATTTTACAATAGATTCCATAGTTTAAATCCTATTGTCCTTAGACTACTATCCAATCTGAATAGATGATTTAAATTTTATTGTATATGTTACAGGGATATTTTTCGGATACTAGTGGTTCATGGGAGAAACATTTAGTACTTCTGAAGTTCAAAGATAATAAAATCTTATAGTAATAAATCCAAATGGAACCCTTGATGATTAAAATCTAAGATCATTTCATATTTCCCATTGTTGGTTCTGAGGTAAACGAGTCAGCTCCTGTTATACCTAGTCTCGTGAAGGAGATTTCTTGTATGTTTAATTGACTAAGAAGTGGTTGGTGACCGTGTAGTACAAGAATAAATATTATTCATTCCCGCAGATATGTCCTCATGATTTTGAGGTAGGTCATCATGTTTTTCTTCATGTTTCACCTAGGTTTGGGTAATGATAAAAACGAAGTAGAGGAATATTGAACCCTTGTTCATCACGCTATTCGAGATAATAGAAAGGATCATTCTATAAGTGTACTTATTGGCCCTTAAATAGTGATATGGTTCCATAAATGATTTGTATCATGTATCAAAACATCATAGATATCATCCAGACCATTCTCATGTTGTAGAATTTGATGACACATATCATGGGGTATATGTGCCCTTTGAGGAGCATATGATGACAATTTTGGTCCACAGTGTGATGTATCTATGTGAAAAAACTATAAATTTAGTTTGTGTATAGTGGTAGTATGGTTTCATTTCATAGGATTACTAGGAGAATTTATATAATATGTACACATAGTGTCCAAGCATTTTAGTCAATACAACACAATGATGTTTAGAGTATCTTGATGATGAGTTGTTTTATGGTGGGGAGGTTGTATGATCTCATCATTTCTAGGTATATCCCTCATAGTTTTTGGTTGAACCACTTTTTAGAGTTTAATTATCTTCATTAATGATTGGGGGATGGGTCTATTTTTTATAGATACCTATTTCATGGGATAATGATGTATTATTCCGAGAATTAGATTTTTTAATTAATGGGTACCAAGAATATATTTTACAAGGAAATAAGAATGTTCTCCATGATATTGGAAGGATTAAATGGTGGTTCACATGTTCTGTAAATAAATAGGATTGTTTCTATCTTTTTGGATGGTTTCACTTTGTGAATAGTTTATACTACTTGAAGCTATTTTTGGTCATGTTTCAGGGATATGTACAATGATTGAATTATTTACACATCATGTAAAGGTTGATAAATATTATTTTTACATGATATGATGATTTCTTACAGATCATATAAGTTGAGAAACTCAAATCATGAAAGAGTTTCATGTAAATAAATAAATGGGATCTATAGGTTTAAACCCATTATTGAATAGGATTTCATTTCGTCCAATGTGAATCCTCATATCTTAAAACCTATGGATACTTCATGTGATTTCAGAATAATTACTTACCATTTGGATGTCCTAATCATTTGTTTAATCTATAGGGTGTTAATTTTCTTTTAAATTCATGTTTTTCTTTCTCTTTTCTATATTATGGTAGGGTTATCTCTTAAAAACTATTGAATAAGGTATTGATATTTTATATTTTAATCTCAATTTTCATTAGGACCTCCCTTACCATCATTCCACATTTCCATTTCCTTAAGAGTGTTGCGTTCATCGCAGGATAATGACAGGGGTCATGAACAAATCCTGATAGCATGTTTCATTGTTTATGTTTGTGAAATATTATGTGATTCTCCTGAAAAAATGCGTGAATTAAAAAACTAAATAAAGGGTGATTATAATATTGTGTTTGGACATTCATTGTGTCCCTTTGGAACCAAGAGTGTTGAAACTTTGATTGTTGCTATAGTATGGTAGGCATACCCATGATAAATAATGAAATAGTTGTTGGATAAAATATGATTTAGCATGCCACGATACCAAAAGTTATTTCCTCTGATATATTTTCTATATAAAATGGATTACATCCAAAATTAAATGAATAAAATGATAAGAAATTATTATATAATTTTATTAATGATAGGGTAATTGAAAGAAAAAAGATAATTAGATTGATTGACCAATATAAAATATGTTTTTATATTTATTTATTCATACTATTATGACTTGTGATGTACCTTAAGCTAAATGGATTATATAATGGTCTTAGACCGATTATGCTAAAATGATTATATAATGGTCTCGACCCAATTAATTATAAAATGCCTATATAAATGGATTTTTCTATTAATGTTGTAATTCTTGTTGGGTTTGGACCAATATTGGGGATATTATTACCTAAAGGGATGGGACCCGTTATACAGAAATACTTATAAAATTGAATTGTCCAAATTATTCTAAAATTCTCATATAAAGGTAATGGCCTAGTTATGTTTTAATTCTAATATTGTGTGCCATGTTCATGCAAGAATTCATATACATAGGGTTTTCCCCGATTTCATGATTACACCACATACTTTGGGTTATGGTATTCATGTTAATGATACATGACTAGAGGTATTTCCACATGGTTCTAATGATGGTTGAATGTTATATTGTAATAATTGTTTAAAAACATATTTTTTATCACCTTATTGAATTCACTTACAATAAGTCTTTTTTTATTTAGACATGGTGGTGTAGAATCTATTATGTTTTACTCACACCCTATCCAGGAAACTATTCCATACCAGAGTAAATTATATTGATTCAGTTTTGGATAAGGTAAATGGGCATTGTTGTTGATTTTGGACATCATGATGGGTTTGAGATTAGAAACCAGAACAGTGTGGGAAACATGTTAGTATTCATTTGAGTTTATTTTTTCAGCTTGTCCTTTTAACTATATCACTTCCAGCATGATATTTTGTTACATTCCGTCCCATAATTAACAGATTCTATTAATTTGGGATTGATCAGTCATCTTTATTATTTGGTTTATCTTTTTTTAAATGATGGAGCTGAAGCCTCATTTTATTATCAAATAAAAGCAATGAACTCTTTTAATTGTGTATAAGGAGACCCATTACATTTCCTGAAGGCCCATGGCCTTGTATCCCATTTCCTAGACCACAGGACAAAATTTTTGGCCCAATTACCATTCTCTGAACAGTTACCCACCTACTACATTGTTGCCGCTACTACATTTCCCTACAGCCACTACAGTCCCCACTGAGCTATTGTACTACTTCTTCTAGAGTACCACTACAGTACTACTACAATTCCTATACCCAATGAGTTTTCAACTCCCATTTATCATGTAGTATTATATGGTGCTAACCACTAAGAAAAACCCAAACTACATTATTTGGTTTATAATCCATTAAAAAAATTTCTCTGTTTCTGTTACTATGAGGTTTATTCCTTTTTTCAACACCTTAAATGGGGGTATAGTCTCTAAATTATGTTTCTTACACCCTCACTTCAAGTCAATAGCCTTCGGTGTAAGGGTATGCACACATGAGTTCTAGAATCCATCTTAATTTTTCTATATGGTGGAGTTTTGGATTTTTGAATTTAATAATATGAAAGAGGAAATATTGAGATAAGAATAATAGTATATAGATACATAGGGATAAGGGAAAATTAATGGAAATATTTCAACAAGAAAAAATTTTCAATATGGAACCATCATCTCATGTCTATGTAAAACTATAAATGGATTAGAATAATTATATTCTTTAGAAAAACTAACATAAGATGATGGGGTCAATGGAGAGTCATGTATCATAGATACCTAAACAATTTGTCACGATATATAAATATGTAGCCATATGAAACATGATATGAATATAATAAAATCATATTATAATGGGTAATCATCAATTCCAATATAGAATTATTTATCCAATACACATTAGTTAATTAATCTTAATTTTAATATATTTAAAATGTTATATTATTTTATAAATTTTTTGGAATTTATATATAGTATCTTATAATAAATAAAATGTAAAATAAATTATAAAAAAAGTCACATGATTGACAGTTCAATCATATGCTTTTTAGATTTTCAGAAAATTAATATTGTGAATGTGGGACCATAAGGAAATAGAAAAATATATTACCAACCAACTAAAAAATAAAAATTCAAATTTCTATTAAAAAAGATAAAAAATCCCCCACTGCTACCTATTGATGTATATAACTAAATTACAACCTTTCTCCTCTCCCAAAATCACTATTAATATGTCATCTCACCTAGTCCCATCATATTTCATCACTTCATAATCATAGTTTCCATCTCAATCTCATCATAATATTATTTAGTGTTGATGTTGACATTCCAACACCAAATTGGCTTCATAATCTTCCTTAAAAGAGGATTTTTTTTAATTATTTTATACATGATTATGATTGAATGGCCAGAAGTAGTTATATTTTTACTTCTTATTTTTGTATAATCCACTTTTTAATTAGTTGAGTGGGAACCCTTACATGACTCAGAGTCCCAAAGTCATAAATCCTGATTTAAATGGAACAAATATCAACGGAAAATTCCCATTGAAATATAATAATCACCAAAAATAATCAAATAAACTCTCTGTAGATAATCTAAAGGCTTATATCATCTAAATAACATGGTATTTCTACCATCTTGTAATTACCGTATGATAATGCATATTTTAATGGCATCCCTTTCCTATCAATTTTCCATTCCTATGTGTGGTTGGCTCCAAAGGAAGAATGCTTATACATTGATCCACTAGTGTGGGTTTTGTCCAATAAGCCATGGACCGCTCATCCTAATTTTTTTGGAAGGCCCTATGAGTTAATGAGATAATTAGTTTTGCATCATTGGCCTTGTGTTCAAATTTTATGGTAATGGGCTAGATTCTTTGGGCCCAAATACCAAAATTTTAATCATAATGAAAAAATTGAGTAAATCATACAGCTACTACAGTACAGATATAATAAAAAGAAACTAATAATTTAATAACTATTATATAAGTAAAAAATTCCAAATGATATATAAATATTTAAGGTTGGCCAAATTAATTAAAATAATTCAATTTAACTATTGTAAATACTTATATTTCATTATATGTTATTTATCAAGTAAATATGCTAGAAAAAACTAACATTTATACATTACAACTAAATGATGAGAGAAATAATTTCACAAAATTATTTCCACTACTAATCCATAATATTATTCTAATTTTGAAAATGTTTTCAATTAATCTTATTCCCTATAATCAACAATATTAGTGTTTTTGAAAACATTTCATTATTTTTTTGTCCTATTTTCTGAATGATTGTTCATAATATAAATGTATTTCTTGACTACAATTGATTTTTTAATTAAAACCAACATATTTGGATGAAGTGATTATTGTATAAAATAATTAGATATCACAATACATGGTAAAATTGTATCCTTTAATAAATAAATAATTTGTCAAAATTTTTAAGCCTAAGAGTAATAAAAAAATAACAAAATTTTGGACTTACATGATATTTCAACCATTAAGTAAACAATTAGATCTAAAACACATAATTAATTTTAATAGGTAAATAAAGTTACATTCTAATTATAATTTAATTATGAATGTTGTAAAATTCATATCCATATAATGTTAATATAAATATAATAAAAAATTAATATTATTAATTCGTAGTTTTTCTTACTTATAGGATATATTCATCCATGACATCCAAAATAAATAGCATGGTGTGATGTGCCTAATACTTCAACACATGGCCCTAATTATTTATTTTATAAGAACCTGTAACTCCACCTAGTGGTGGATATGAATTAAATTTTTTCCCGATTGGATACTTTATCTCATTTATTTATAATTTTTTAATTATAACATGTATGAATTTTTTTTGGTTAAATGAAAATTAAAATCATGTACATATCAGAGAAATAATTTTGGATAATGGATCTATTAGGATAGTTCTTATTTATTATATAATAAAATATTAGGTATAACATTATTTTAGTGGGATGTATCAAAAAATAATATGTAGGACCACCTGGAAGAACTTCTTCTAGAAACTAGATAGTATGATATACAAACAAATGATGGTAGTCAGTGGAAATAATTATTATAAATCACAGTAATTTTTTGTTTCATCTGATTTCATATTAGAAAATAATTATTATGTAGTTATTTAAAATATATTTCTCTATATATTTTATTCGAATAAATTATAGATTCATTTACATTTCCTACTGGTGAATATTGTAGGATTACTATAGATAATGAAGTAATAGTATATGATGTCATATAATTTTAATGATTTTAAAATCACCACTAATTTATTTTATTATATCGATATATGACATGATCAAAAAAATATAATATTACGAATACCTAAAACATGAAAAAATTTATTTCCCACTAAAATGTTCATTGCATAATAAGAAAGTGGAATTGAAAACATGTTTGTAATGATTATCATAGCGTAATGCTTTTTTAATAATACTATCCTTAAATTATGAACATGTAATTTTTTTATTCTTAATGACCTATTTAATATTACAAACTACATTAATAGTTCAAATAATATTCATTAATATTCATTAAATATTAGAAATATTAAAATATATTTGATGAAAATTTTAGAAAATCCAAGAATATAAATAGTTTTAACTAATTGACGTGACTAATATTGTGGGTACATATAATTTTTATCAAAACTATATTTAACATTCTAAATGAAAAGTTGATTCCATCAAGATCTCCAAATTAATTATTTCTAATTACAAATATAGGTGTTTTTTATATCTCATTAATATTATCATATTTTCATTCAATATTCTTTTATTGATGTCTCGTTGTTAGAAGATGATGATATCCATTTTAATTAATGCTCTATTTAGTTTCTATTTTTTTAATGATATATATTATCTATATCTATAGAACATGATGGTTTCCCATTTATTCTATAACTATATTTTATTCGATATGTATTGAATTAATTCTTAACCCAAATAAGCGGAATACAATTTGGTAGTATCTCCATCCAAAAAACATCATATTTAAGCAAAAAATGATATATCTGATACTTAAACTAATATTATTAACAAAAAAATATCACTCATAAGTATATATATTCAAAACAAATTAAGCTTATAAATCAGTATTTTCATTAAATTATATGTCTTCATCATGCACATATTTGGTTAATAATTATATATATTAATGTTTATGGATGTTATCTTATATTTGAAATAAATTTACAAAATGGATTTAAAAAAAAATTATTACATGAATCTATAATTATTTTTCATCGGTAGAAAATAAATATATACCTATCTAAATACCTTTAATATAAATCCATCTTTTGGGAAAATGAAATACTTATAATTTTTTTCTATTTAATAACATTATCTCATAAATTCAGCCACTTTTTATGAACCAATCATTAATTATTGTCATTATTTCATATAAAAGTGCACAAAACCTCCTTTTGAACAAAAATAGTATTTTATATTTATGAGACTTCTATAAAAATATGCCACATTATGTACAACTAATTAATAAATCATTATTACTCAAAAAATAATACAACTTATTCAGAAAAGAAATTATTTTAAAAAATAAATCTATTTACTAAAATTTGATTCATAATAATATTTTTTGATATTTTTTATCCAAAATTTATAAATACAATTAAAATTAAATCAAAAAATTATTCCCACTATTACAAAATCTGTCCTTTAATTTCCAATGAAATAATAACATCATAAATTAATGTTTATACATTTTTACACAACCTGGATAAAAATATGTTATATAATCATCCACAACCATAAAAAATATATCAATATCATTATTATGTATATTAATAATATAAAAATACATTGATTTTGATATTATTAGATTTTTTTATAATGGTTTTGTGGTCAGGTTTATAAAGTAAATGAAATTAAAAAAATATCATATCTTTAAATCAACCCAAATCATGAATTTCCATATATTTTATTAATTAATATGTATCAACATTATTGTTCAAATATTTTTAGTTTATTTGAAAAAATATATAATTATATGATATCTTATTTCATTATGATTTAACAATATATTTTTTATTTAATTATAACTCAAACAACAATTGTTTACCTCCAATGAAGCATTATTAAATGTGATATCAAAATATTTTAAATTTATAACCTAAATCTCTTAAGACACCCTATAAATAGATAAAATCCTACATCAATCCATTCTAAAAAAATAAAACACAGTATAATATAAAATATCTCTTAAATAATTAAATGATTTTATAAAAAAAATTATCTCCTTTCAAACGTTATAATGAAAAATACCACTTATATTTATTTCATTTAAAAACTATTAAAAATAAATAAACATTCAATTTTATTATATATTATAAAAAAGTATTATTTATAAAATTATTAAAAAAATTAAAATCATTATATATTATTTTTTAAATAGAAAAATAATTTTAACCACAATCATAACACAACATGTCAGATTATTTCTTTTTGAATTGCCAAATAAATTATATATGAAATATTTAAGGACTCATTTTAAATTATTTAATTTTTTAGTTAATATAAATTTTTATATTTATAAATTATATATAATTTAGCATAAATTTTATAAAAAAGAACATAAACTATTTATAAAACACTTAATTCTAATTTTTTTTTATTACTATGATTAATAATGAAATAAATTAAAAATAAATAAAATTTTAAATTAACATATATTAATTCGATACGATGCATTTTGTTAAAATTAATTATATGGATTTTATAATTGCTTTCAATGGATGAGTGGGAGTAGAGTAATATTGAAATTAAATATGGTTTATTAAACAATGAAGCCCGGGGGTGACAGTAATGAAAGGATTGATATATGGTAGGGTGATAATAGTATAATGGTGGCATAATATTTATGGGATAGTGTTGTGATATTGGTATTCATATTGGGTATTTTTATATAACAAGGTAGGTGGATTTTCTATGTTAGAGAGGACAAAGTTGAATCAGTGTGATATGATTGCCCAGATATGAGTTTGGATTTTTTAATATATTTTTGTTAAGGAAACATCGGCATCCCTTAAATAAATATTATATTATTTTATATAAATTTTCAATTAATATAAAATTTATACATTCCAAAAAATAATTATATTATTATATTGTTTATGAATAATTAAATAATAATCATATTTCTTGAATGGTCTTCAACATCTCCCATAAACACTCTTATCATATTGTACCCATCAAGAATCTTCTTACTTAAAACCATTCAGTATAAAATGAGAATGGAAAAATATAAAGTATTGAGTGATTGTCAATGGGGAATAATTAATTTCTAGTAGGGTTACCATAATTAGAAATTTAAAATATGACAAAAATAGTAAACAATATGGTAGTATAAGAATTTCAGGTCTGAGGACAAACCCAAAGAGACATGTTGGAGAAAATGTTTTACAAAAAATAAACCTATACTATTTAATGTAAAAATTATAATGATTGATGTGAATTTTTACATAATTGAAAAACATAATTTGTAATTGAAAATATAGGTTCACGTTTTATTTGGACATAAAATAATGGGGATAATGTCATACATAATGAAACTGAGTTAGTTTAATCCAATGGTTATGGTAAACAAACCCAAAATTACCGATGTTCAATTATTATAATTGTCATGATTCATTGGGTTTTTGATGACCTAATAACTCAGTACATCATTTAACCATTGAAAAAATGACACAAAAAAGACATGGTGGGGACTCTTAACTAGTCAATGAGACGAATGTATCTCTCCATTTCCATTCACACAATAGACGTGAACTATAATTCTATGAATTTTTTTAATGTATTAGGGATGCAAATACATGCCCAAATTATCTACATTATAAAATGAACTAGAAATAAATAATCAGTCCCCATACATAAAATATAATAATACAATATATACCCCCTCATGCTATACATAATGTGGTATGAAAATAAAAATCCTACTGGATGCATCACAGAAGCGGTAGCACATGATACCGATAATGATGGCCCTAAAAATGAATAATCAGAGTGGAATACTAGCCTCATCTATATATATGACCTTGGGGATCTTTTAACATTAAATTTAATTAGGATGGGTCAATAGTATTCATATTTGGGTCACAGGTCAAATAATATGCCAAAATATGATGATATGTTGAATCTACACATTTTTTTGTCTCTCGCAAAATTTACACACTATGTAATTATTACACAAGATGTAATGTTTAGGGATTTATTTCCATAAAATTCTATTCACATCACATGATGTCATGGTATCATTCCATTTACTAGAAAATGAAATTTAATGAGTACATGATTTTTAAATTCAACTCCCCACTCTAAATGATTTGTTTCACCATGGTTCTTTATTTTCATTCCATGAAAGTGTTCCACTATAATCAGTATTTTTGGGATTTCTTCAATTATTAGGCACAATGACATGAGGAACCTTTTTCTCATCATATTACCATATTTTTTTCCTTCCCTAATTCATTGTTGTTTCCTTCCATCGATAAAAAGAAAATTAAATAGTACAAAATTTACAAGAATATCTATTAAATTATATAAATTAATAAACTAAAAACCATATAATAATTTCATTAAATACACAAATAAAATAATAATGTAGTTGAATTCAGGTTTTTACTCAGGTATGGAATCACAACAAACTACAATGGATATTCACTTTAAAACTGTTTGATTTCAAATTAAAAAAATAGTTGATCACATGGGAAATTTGATATTCAAGAATTAAATATGAAAATTCAACAAGTCCAAAATATTCCAAGAAAAATGTCAATCCAGAAATTTATATTTCTTCTTTTTAAGTAACCAATTATTTTCATTCATGAGTTTTCATTTTTCAATTAATTGTTATCATGAAAACCATTTTCAATTTACCTCTAACGTAATTTTTTGAGACATAATCTAGTTACAATTTTATATATATTGATTCACATAACTAAATAACATGTTACATATCGTATGATTCTAAGGAATCTAGAATCGGGGATTCTAAGGCATCTAACGTCTCAACCATGTAATGATAGGGATCCCAATTAATCATAAGGCCTTCCCTATTTTGTGTTAAATGACTTTGGGTATTTAGGGTAGGTGGGTAAATGATTTAAAACGTATAAATAAAAATGGATGTTTGACCCTAAAACATTTTTCATGATATCATTAGATATTATCAAAAAATATTTCACTTTAGACATTTCATTTCTATCTTTCCCAAAAAATCTCAGCGTTAGCTCATGATATATGAATGAAAAATGAATGATCCTCATATAATTCTCTATTTTTCACTTAATTTTTTATTTTTATTTTATTCTTTTTCGTTTGGTTATGATTAATAAAAATCTCACATGGACGACCAATCCACATACGATGAATATAACATCTATCGTGAAAATGGTGGTATTTTAAATACTCAATACATGAAAAAATTTTAATTTTTTAGAAATATATATATATAAATATTTGAAGGAGGGGAAAATAATTATATGTATGGAAAAATACATGGCCTCCCCCAAATAAAAATGTATAATACGTTGGAAAAATATCCACAGTGAATCATATCCTAGTACACCATGTAAAATCCCGCCCCTACACTTTTCTTATAAAAATCATAAATACAATTTAGAGGAATATACGAATAGATTGAAGAGAACTTTAATACAACTCATTCCCCAACAAGTTCATTCATGGATTTTATCAGATTTATAATGGATTAATGTAATATCAGAATTAGGATAAGTGAAAAAAGATGAATTAATCATATTAATAGTGATATTTTTCAGTCATATCATAGATCATTTGTGATGAAGTTTCTACAAGGTTACATTCTTGAGTTCATCAAGTAATATATTATAGAAAGAATAGACATTTTTAGAACATAAGATGTCTCAAAAATGAGAATGATGGCATGTGCAAATCACAACTGAAATTTCATAAGAATAATTACATCAATTAATGATAATATTTGAAATTCAAATATTTTCCAATTCTCAGAAAAATATAATTTTCCAAAATTATAATTATCTCTAAAATCCTGATTTGTAAAATTATTTTTCCACATGATTATCTCAAAAAATAATTTCCCCATCCATTCCATTAAAATTTATATAAAAATATTAATAAATTCATTATATATTAATTATCCTTGAAATACTATGTATCATATTTTGGTTTATTATAGAAATAATTAAGAGTTTTAATTAAAATTGTTTTCAATCCTCTAATATAGTATAATGTAGGAAATACTATATAAAATATTGATACAATTTCTAATATTGAAATTTTTTCTCCAAAAAATGGCTTCACAGATCGTGCCTACACCAGATTAATGTATGGTATTGATTAGAAAATGTTTATTTTTGGTGAATTCAATACGATAATGTAATTCAGAATGTGTAATGGTCATGCAACTTCCCTTTTGTCTTCTTGTTCCATTTTTTCCATTTCATATTTTTCAGAAATGAAAAATTAAAATCATGTGAATGTGCAGGGGCATCCAAAAATTATTAAAAATAATATTGGTAAAATTTCCTAAATATAATTAATAAACAATAAAATGAATAAGTCTTAAACACTATAAATTAGTAAACCTCGAGTTTCCTCCCCTAATGTACTCTTTTATTAGTGGTCATTTAGATGAAAAATTCATATTTTTTCTTATATAAGTTTACAAAAGAACTAACCATATTATGGTCACCCAATGATATATTTGAAACCCCCCAAAGTCATCTCAACTTATTCTCAATGAAATTGGAGTGAATATATGAGTTGGTGGCTAGATTCTGAAGATGGCCAATAAGATCTCCGAATCAATCCAGACTCGGTAAATTTCATAATTTTCAATGATTTTTTTGGATGTGATGAGTTTCATCAATGATTTCTTCATAATAAGTATCCATATTTTCTACCACTTATATCCTTATTTATTTTTATTCTGTGTAGCAGTTCATGGTTCAACTAGTCATTCTTATTTTTCTTTCAACACTCCAATATATTCAACAAATGTTTTTCAAAATGTTGTAGTCATATATTAATCCTACTATTCTTATTCATCCTATTACAATCATTAATTTTTTTTGGGAAAAAATATAGAAATTAATTATCTTAAGTTAATTTTCTTCTATATATTCATTTTATTCACTTTATTCTACTTTTTGATCTATGAATTATGTTTCATCTGACTAAAGTTTTGTAGTAGACATGACCTCTTCATAATCTTCTAATCCTTTAAATCCAAGGGCGTCTTGATTAGTAATAATATCATATTTTATGCCTTACATAAATTTTCATTATTTTCCATGTTTAATTACTTGTGGGTATCTATATAGAATTATGGATCCTAGCTAACGGTTGTTGTAAATTAATGTTTGGGTATGTTTATGGGCACTAATTTTATTACATTTTAGTATTCTATTATCATTGAGTATTAGTGTTATATATTCCAATATTATGAGGAACTAGTATTCATTAGGACCTACTATCCTTCAATTGATACAATAAATACTCAGTTTGGTAAGGATTAATACAAACAATTAAATAAAAATGTAACATCACGGACCCGGCTAGCCACCCGAACAGTGCCGAACAGGTCGGGTGTCACTACCTTAGGCGCACCTCCCCTGAACACCAAAGGTTGTCAACTATAAGCGATGGTCTGTTAGGTATAGTGGGGAGGCTATACCCTCTCAGAGGATCATAATAAGGGTACTAGTTTGAGTAAAACAGTAAAGGTGTTGTGGAAAGAAAGAATCAGCAGACTCGAACCAGACCCGCAGAGCGGAAGCATAATCAATATAGATAATAGTGGAAGCAATAAATATAAACAACAGCATGTTGAAAACATTTAACTACTACTGAACAGTAAAACATGCATCCAAAGAAGGTCATACACAACTGAAGATAAAAAGGGCGCCAATGGCTAACCAACAGTAGCTACAACCAGTAAGCATGCCGATTCAGAAAAGTAAACAAAACAAAGTAAACCCAACTAGGTATGACCTTAAGGTCCATAACACCTCCATGCAAGAACTAACGCAACCCAGCTCTTGAAGCTGGCCTCTTTCCTGCACGTAAATCCATAATGTCTGCACGCGTCCTGAATGGACCTTGCATTGTGTGAGACAAATCTGAGCACGATACCACCCAATGGTGCCTACCAAATATATGTGTTTAAGCAGTTATGAATTTCCAGGAAAGCAGTAAACATTAATATGCACATGTAAACACAAACTCCACTGGTGCTCTAACAGCCACCATGGAGTATCACCTGCTTCGTCCAACGTTAGAATCTTTGTCATGTAACCCGCCACCACGTGCCACCTGATACCTCATGTCTCAAGTAAAAAAGTCCTGAAGGCACTCCCAAAATAGTTACCCAGCACTATGTGCCTCCTGACACCTCGTGTCTCATGTACCGATGTCCCGAAGGCACACCCAAAATAGTAACCTGGCACCATGTGCCTCCTGACACCTCATTTATCAAGTACCGATGTCCTGAAGGCACGCCCATTACCTGAAGGCTCCTCACCTCCCACGTGGCTTTCTACAGCTAGAACCCCTAACTGAAATACCTAACCACAACTACGGGGTCCTATACCCACACGAGTTGTCAAAACCAGCTCATCATGTTGTATCTCTGTGTGCACACTACTCAATGTTTTTCATGAGCAGTAATCCCCAAAATATTCCTAAGCCACCAACATGTTTGACACCTCGTGTCCCTGTCCCCATGTCGCTCAAGTCCGATGGCATCTCCAACCAAGAAACCCGGGCCATGCCCCAACCTGACAGTCGTACTGCCTCAAGCCGATGTCCATGATGCCCAATCTCATGGTCAAAACCACCCATAGTAACCTAGGAAAAGCCCCAACCTGTGGTCAGCATCACTCAAGCGTAACCTGGCCAAGCCCAACACCACCCAAAGGGGTCCAGCGGATGTAATCCAGCAATTTCATATATAACATGTTTAAATAGAAAAACATAAACCAACAAAACAAACTAAACATTTGAATTTCACTATAAAATTTGTTGTCCCATACCAGCACTGAGGTTTTAAATGCATCCATAAATTTATAACAGGCTTTAATAAATTAAACTGACAATTTAACACATTAATATTTCACTTAAAACCACTTTGGTGTTCACCGGCCAAAATTTACCAATGAGCCAGGACCCCTCACCCGACCCGCTCATGCAAACTGGTAACCGAGCATACCCAAAGGCATCCCAGAGGTACCATAAACTATTGAGTATGATAAAGAAGATAAAACAGATCCCGCTCAAAATACCCGAAAACTCTCCAAAGACCGCGTCATCCAAAAAACCACGAAAACAAAAAATGAGGTATCCCCTACCTATCTAAGACTCATACGATGATACTCCTTCGGTAACAGCCTTCAATTCGGTAAAAAATGCAGTAGATCTACAAAATAATCCAAACCACTCAAACCCCTATAACTCGTTCTAGAACAAAAATCAAACTAAATGGCTCAAGGGGAATCGGGGCCTTACCGAGGGGGTTCCAACGCACTAATCGTAGTTCGAAACGTGTCTTCGACGGATGATCAGGAGGATGAAATAGATTTGGCCAGCCTGGTTCACCTATCTGGGTAGAGGGAATGAGTTCTGCCTCAAAAACAAGGCTACTGTTCATTTTAGTAGAAAAAAGAAAGTACACGGCGTGTAATTTAGGACTAAACATAGTGTATAGGTCATTTAACTGTTCATAAGATGGTTGAATTCTGCCGACCTACTTTCCGAACCAGCATACATGAGTACACGGCGTGTACCTAGGGGTACACAGAATGTACGTGGTTCCTCTTACCTTCCCTTTCGACTTACCCAAATGCCATGTATATTCCTCATACATGGCTAGACTACACGGAATGTTCAAAGGGAACACGGAGTGTCCCTGGTTCCACCCATCCAACAGGCCTACACGCCATGTATAGCCTCACACGGTCAGGGGTATACACGGCATGTTCAAAACTACACGCTGTGTAGTAAGAAACTACTTCATGGTCATCACACGGCATGTACTTGACAGGCACACGGCCGGTCACTCGCCTACACATACACGGCGTGTACTTAAATGTATAGGATGTATATTCTGGAAATTTCCAGTAACTTCCCATTTTATCACGTTTCCTCATAAACAATCCAAAAATTCAAACATGGTCGGGATTTTGACCCGTTCCAAAAACTCGGGTTCCTATAAACTCCCCACCTTAACATCGCTCATCCCCGAGCTACCAAACGAAACCAAGAGATGGCACTAAACACGCCCATCCCAGTTAAACAACCCGGACTAGCTCGGTCTCAAGGTTCTTGCTAAATTCCTCAAGGGGATACCCACCTTAGGAATTGCCTACTCTGTCTCAACCAACAAAGCTCAAAGAAACCAAGGATTACTAACCTGTTTTACGGATGCATAGTCTTTCCGTGACGCAACGTCACCCCTGAACCTCATTGGCGCTCACATGTCGCTCCTGACACCCAACTTATCCCAAACCGCATCGGTGTCCACCTCCACATGGTCCTGGTGTAACACCCCACGATTTTATGAAAAATATTTTTTTAATTTCATTAATGTCTTGTGTTATACGCTACACCAAAAAGATCATTCACAACACACATCCCTAACTTGCCTTTCATTACACTCAATCACGACCTTCTTCGATAGCGTGTGTAGTACGCAACACTGAGTTTCACTAAACGAGATATTATTATAATATTATTATGAACTTGCCATTATGAATAGTAATACCCACTTTTCGAAATTTTATAAATTTTATCTTTCAAAATGGACTTCATTTATTGATTCAGAATATCGAAATTAGCTGAGGGTAAAATTTTGGTACTTTTCAGATAACTTTCATATACTGATGAATAGTGAAAATTACTAAATTTTAATTTAAAACAACATTTTTAATCAAAATAATTAATAGTGATAAATTATTAATTTCAGTGTTTTTAAAGTATATTTAGAATATATTTTTACAAATTAATAGAATTTTGGTCATTGTATGTAATGTCACATTTAAACCAGACATAAACAAGTGTCAATCTTTTGATAGTTATTATCTCTTAAGAACACACTATTTGTTTTGATGATGGGAATTAATTTTTAAATTAATTACTGAAACTGATATGTTTTGAATTTGGTAAAATAGGAATCATTTTTGAATTCATAATATCAAATATATCTTAGGCCTAATTTTTGGTATTTTTCTGGAAACGTTCATTTTTTGATGAATAGTGAAACCACTAAGTGGTAGGTAAAAAAATGAATTTATCATAAAAAATAATTTTACCACTTCTGTGAGTGGAATTTCAAAACTCTGAGAGACATGGTTAAAATCAAGGACTAAAATTTGGTTCAATTAGATGAAAATAATTTTTTTTGAATAGTAATTTTCTGCCCTTTTTTACCACGGTTAAAAGTAAATAAGGCAATTAAGGGTAAAAATTATATTATTATTACCCTAAAACATGTGATAATTCTATTAGATAAGTTTAATTCAGACAAAAACAACCTTAGGAATAAAATATGACCATTTAGTCCCACTTGGATTAGATTATGACATTTATTATTAATTTATTTAAAGAAGGGTTAAAATAGTTAAAATCAATGTTTAATAACTAAATCATTTTTAATATAGGGTTATGAATAAGATAAATTCCACTATAATTATCATAATAAATCTAAAATGAGTTCATAAATAATGGTATTTTATTTGTAATTTTTAGACTTAATATAATTTAATTTATTTATGACACAATGATGATGCAGTAATTATCTTATTAATGAAATATTGACATAATTGATGTTAAAAATACCCAAATAAATATAATTTGAGAATTTTTATGAATTAAAATAATTTTCTATGTTAATATTTCATGTTAGTATTTATTTGATTAACTTTTTTTGAACTAATCATTCTTTTATGATTTTCACAAAAATCAATTACCAAATAGTGTCAAAATTAACATGAAATAGTTTTTAAAACAAATATTATATTATTAATTGTTATTATATTCCTAAAAATATAAGGATTGACCAAGGTACTTATATCATGATAGGTGTATCATTAATGGACAAATTGGGGTTTTCTTGGATTTATATGGTATGTTTATTAACTATATAATATAAAAATACAATGTGACATGGTAAATGTCAATCTAATTAACTAAGAGTTGAAACTAAAAGTTAAGGATAATATAATGACCTAAAGTTGTCTAAATTCAATTGGATGAGAGTATTTCGACCCGTCCCCACCTTAGCTTCTAAATAAATCAATTTGGAGCTATTAAAAACCGAATACGACTTTATAATACAATAATATTTTTAGTTATTCCAAAGGTGCCCTTCTCATCCCTTTTAAAAGGGCACCTCCTCCCTCTCTTCCTTACACCACTTTGAGCCTTCATGCTTGGCCAAACCCTGCCAATTTCTCTTAGCCACTTCCCTAGAAACATCCTAGAGGTTCTGGACTTCTTCAAAGACCAATTTTAGTGCCCTAAAAGGAGGTCTCAAAGAGGGGCTTCAAAGAAGAGGAGGTTCGGATACGTACGAAGCATATCAGGCCTAAGGTAAGAGATAATTGTGCAAATCTCATTTTTATCCGAGATTTCTTATTCGTAAGTATTTACTGGGGTTATTGTTATCATCCATGTCCATGTTTTATAAAATTTTATTCGTGTATGTTTAAAGTCCTTTTTACCTATTTTGACTTTTACCCTATGGTATGGGAGGAATCATTCTTTTATTTAACCTACAAGGTACTTTTTGACTTTTCTGACAAAAGTACGAGAAGAATGTTTTTTTAACATATACGGAATGAAAGGATTTTTACGGTTTTATAAAGACTTAATTTTATGAAGCTTACTCTAAAATATTTCATGAAAATTTTCAACAAAATTCTTTTCTTTAAAAATTGCATGACATTTTGTGAAAAGAAAATGATTTTGAAGAAAAAAGGATATTTTCCGCAAGAATTCATTTCAAGTGTTTTATCAAAACCATTTTTCATCTAAGATGAAATTATTTAATATGTGTATGTTTCAAGTATAATTTCTCTATGATTTAAATGGTATTACATTCCTTATTATGAAATTATATCGATTTGTTTAATATGGATTATGTAATGATTGGATGATGTTTATGAAACCCATTTTATTTATTGGGTTATTATGAATTATGTATGTTTATTTTGTGGCACAAGTAAGAATGATTTCATTATGAGATGGGTGGGGCCTATGTCTCCCACCAATGCATTGGGTAATGATTTATATCTCATGAGATAGACATGGCTGGAACGACAAGTTAAACTGGTTCAGTAATACAGGACTGGAACGAGGAGTGAACTCGATTTAGAAAGGGACATTGTACACTAAGATGGTCTTGGAAGCAATGCCTTGGCTACTATGGAAATCATATCATGTTCTTAATGGTTTTCCACAATTACATGTTTAATACCCATGCTAGTTTATCATGATTAATTTTTCTTTATGTTCTATGCCTTACGTACTTCCATGATTTATGCCATTGCTCATGATTCTGATGTTTAAATATTATGTTCATGTTTTGAAGTTCAAATGTATATGGAATGTTTTATTTTATCCATGCATACCCTTACTGAGCATTTGAGCTCACCCTTTTTATGTTTTATTTTCCCCCAGGATTAAAAAAAAGGTTTTAGGTAAGGAAACAAAAAGTGGAAGAACTTATGGGAGATGTTGAAGATATTTCACCACGATTAGAAGATTATATTCCGAGTTTCCAAAGACACTAATCTATTACGATCCTTGTGTGTCTATTTTTGTTATGTATTATGTATTCCTATAATGTAATGTAATGTAAGTACGTCATGCTTCGGGTCTCTAGAGTAGGTATTAGAGGAATGGTTTAGTCAACCTTTGGAAACTAGGATGCGAATACGTTTGTGAGATCCTTAGAGATATTTCTATGGTATGTCTATGGATTTCCCTAAGGATAAGTATACGTATAGGATATAGTCCTAGAAATATGGTAACGATATTAGAAGTTATCCTAAGATGTTAGATATTAATGGTGCTTCCCTTTTACTATGTTTTTTCCCTAGCATGATTTTTTCCTCTCATACTATTCTTTTTGGATTTTAGAAAATGGATAGAAACAGGAAGATTCATGATAATGGAGGATATGATGGACAATGGAATGATATTCTTCATAATAATCCAAATGAAACCAGATTTGGAAGTCCAAACATCATTATTATGTCTAATCAGTAATCTCATAATATGATCAATAATCTCAACTTTGGTAAGTTTCCCGACTTAGATAATAAGAGAAATATGGAGCATCCTGATGATCATTGAGGAATGAAAGTTCAATTTCCCCTATGTAAATCATGTGGGAATAAGAATCAAGGAGAAAGTTTCAAAGGATCAGGAAGATTCTTTGTGGGTGGAAAAGAAGGACACAAAGCCATTAAGTGCAATGGAAAAGGTTTAGTTAACACCATGGATGAGGATAATGGTATTGCTACGACATCAACAATGGTTAAATGTTTTAAAGGTGGAATGTACGGGCATTATGCAAACCAATTCCCTAAGGGAATGACTCATGAAGAGAATCAGTATGGTCGTATGGGTAGTATTTATGTTGATGATTATGAAGAGACTACAAATGATATGTGAGATGAATGAATTAATGAAGCTCGGTCAATGGTTTAAGAATGTATTGGAATGATTACATGTTTATCAAGTGTAATGTTGTATAAGTAATCTAATGGTACTATGGAATAAAGGGACATATATGGATTGTTACACTGTTGTCTTTCCTTAAGTTTTGAAAGTGTATGATTAATGGTACTAGTAACCATGAAAGGTTATTTAGATAATTTTTGGAAGTAGATGATATGGGCATAATGAAGGGATAAGGAGAAAATTAAATGTGTGATAGTATTCGTGAGCTCATGAGTGATATAAGGAGAAGGTTATATCATGGTTTGAGTATATAGAATATTTGGATTTTGGTATGTGGAAAGAGTCAACTTTTGATAGCACTCATGTTTTTACTAAGATTCAATTGGTATTCATTTTTCAATAGAATACAAGATTAAGGCCTTTGAATGTTTGGAATGTGACCAACATGACATATCTTATGATATATGGGTATCAACTATGGTATTAACATGCTTTTTATATGAACACTTTGGTAATAGTTTTCACTATAAAATGAGATTGGACAAAAGTATTTTGGATAGGCCTAAAAATTGGAATGGATTATGTTGGACATAAATTAGTATTGTTTAAGTATTGATGTTTTTTTATATTATTGATGGGATGTTATAGTAATGTAGTTTTAGTAAAAGGACAACCTGCAGGACGCGCGACAGCCCATCGCGTCGGACAAGGCTGTGGGAATCGAACCCACAACTGAAGTGTGACTGGCCTTTATCGCCTACCACTGGCCTACAGAAAGTCCTTCTTTAGTAGAAACTAGTTTTATTATATTAAGCAGTATGATATATGAAGTATAAGTCCATTTTAGGAACCATATATGATTAATCTCACTATAGTTGGACTTATGTATTTTTTGATAACTTTTCTAACCTTTTGTTTGAGACAGATGGAATGTCCCATCATTCTATCACATGATATGCTAATACATCATTCATGACAAATTCAACTTCATTTATTTACGAGATGAAGTGGAAATTGTCCAAAGAATGACCAATAGTGAGACTGTACCAAAATCACGAAAGTATTTCTTCGAATTCCAATTTCATCAACTTTAGGGAAATGATCATGAAAACCAAAAATGTTTTCGTAGTGCTCTTATATCAGATGAATCAGATGGTACCATAGATCGTCACAAATTTATGGCTTTGTGATTGTTGGCTTTTTCATATCCATGTTCTATACCACTCTCTATTAGAACTTGATGGTTAGATTTTTCTTCCATATCCATATTTTCACCTATGTTCTCCTACGTGGAAACCCAGTGATGAGTTAATTTGGGTAACCATTATGTTTCAAACATTAGTTTTTAAAGCCATGTTTTGGTATTCCTTTATACGATGTGGGTTTCTATTAATGAAACTTTCGAGTAGTAAACCATTTATAACCACGACGAATGTCGAGGGCGAAATTCATTTTAGGGGGGGTAGAATGTAACACCTCGAGATTTTATGAAAAATATAATTTTTATTTTCATTAATGTATTTTGATGTACGCTACACAAAAAGGATCTTTCACAACACGAATCCCAGACTTGCCTTGTATTACACGTAATCACGAACTTCCTAGATAGCGTGTGTAGTACGCAATACCGAGTTTCACTAAATTAGATATTATTATAATATTATTATGAACTAGCCGTTATGAATAGTAATACCAAATTTTTTAATTTTTTTAAATTTTATCTTTCAAAATGGACTTCATTTTTTCATTCGGAATTTTGAAATTATCTTAGGGTGAAATTTTGGTAATTTTCAGATAAAATTCATATTCTGATGAATAGTGAAAATTACTAAATTTTAATTAAAAACAACTTTTTTAATTGAAATAATTAATAGTGATAAATTATTAATTTGAGTGGTTTTAAAGAATATTTAGAATATATTTTTATAATTTAGTAAAATTTTGGTCATTGGATGGAATTTCACATTTAAACCAACCATAAACAAGTGTCAATCTTTTGATAGTTATTATCTCTTAAGAACACGCTATTTGTTTTGATGACGGGAATTAATTTTTAAATCAATTAATGCAAGTGAAATGTTTTGAATTTGGTAAAATAGAAATCATTTTTAAATTCATAATATCAAATATAGCTTAGGCCTAATTTTTGGTATTTTGTTGGAAACTTTAATTTTTTGATGAATAGTGAAACCACTAAGTGGTAGTTAAAAAACTGAATTTATCATAAAACATAATTTTACCGCTTCTGTGAGTGATTTTTTGAAAATACGATCGACACAGTTAATATCAAGGACTAAATTTGTTTTCAATGAGATGAAAATAATTTTTGGTGAATAGTAACTGTTTACCTTTTTTTACCACGGTTTAAAGTAAATAGGGTAATTAAGGGTAGAAATGATATTATTATTACCCTAACACATGTCCTAATTCTATTGGATAAGTGTAATTCGTCCAAAAAAACCATTGAAATAAAATATGACCATTTAGGCCCACTTGGATTCGATTAGGAAATTTATTATTAATTTATTTAAAGAAGGGTTAAAATAGTTAAAATCAATTATTAATAAATAAATTATTTTTAATATAGGGTTATACATAAGATAAATTCGACTATAAATATTCATTACAAATCTAAAAAGATTTCATAAATAATGTTATTTTATTTGTAATTTTTAGACTTAAAATAATTTAATTTAGTTATGACACAATGATGATGCAATAATTATTTTATTAATTCAATATTGACATAATTGATGTTATAAATACACAAATAAATTTAATTTGAGACTTTTTAAGAATTAAAATAATTTTATATGTTAATATGACATGTTAGTATTGATTTAATTAACTGTTTTTGAAGTAATCATTCTGTTATGATTTTCACAAAAATCAATCTCCAAATTGTGTCAAAATTGACATAAATAGTTTTTAAAGAAAATATTATATTATTAATTGATATTATATTCCTAAAAATCTAAGGATCGGCCAAGATAGTTATATCATGATAGGTGTATCATTAATGGTCCACTTTGGGGTCACATTGATGTATATGGTATGTTTATTAACAACATAATACAAAAAAAACTAAGTGACATGGTAAATGTCAATCTAATTCACTAAGTTTTAAAACTAAAAGTTAAGGTTAATATAATGACCTAAACTTGTCTAAATTCTATTGGATGAGAGGATTTAGACCCATCCCCACCTAAGATTCAAAATAAATCAATTTGGAGCTATTAAAAACCGAATATGACTTTATAATAAAATAGTATTTTTCGTTATTCCAAAGGTTCCCCTCTCCTCCCTTATAAAAGGGCATCTCCTCCCTCTCTTCCTCACACCACGTTGAGCCTTCATGCCCGGCCAACCCTTGCCATTTCTCTTTTCTTACCAAGAAATATCCTAGAGGTCCTAATCTTCTTCGAAGACCAATTTGAGTGCCCTAAGAGGAGGTCTCGAAGAGGCTCTTCAAAGAAGAGTAGGTTTAAGAACATTGGAAGCATATCGGACCTAAGGTAAAGGATAATTGTGAAAATATCATTTTTATCCGAGATTTCTTATTCATAAGTATTTATTGGGGTTATTTTCTATCATCAATGTCCATGTTTTATAAAAGTTTATTCTTCTATGTTTAAAGTCTTTTTTACCCATTTTGACTTTTACCCCATGGTATGGGAGGAATCTTTCATTTATTTACCCTTCAAGGTACTTTTTAACTTTTTTGACAATAGTACGAGAAGAATTTTTTTTAACGTATACGACATGAAATGATTTTTACTATTTTATAATGCCTTATTTTCATGAAGCTTCCTCCAAAATATTTCATGAATATTTTCATAAAAATTATTTTCTTTAAAAATTGCATTAAATATTGTGAAAAGAAAATGATTTTGAAGAAAAAAGGATATTTTTCTCAATAATTCATTTCAAGTGTTTTATCAAAACCATTTTTCTTATAAGATGAAATTATTTCATATGTGTATGTTTCATGTATAATGTCTCTATGATTTACATGGTTTCAAATTCCTTATTATGAAATGATATCAATTTATTTTATATGGATTGTGTAATGATGGGATGATGTTTATGAAACCCATTTTATTTATTGGGTTATTATGAATGATGTATGTTTATTTTGTGACACAAGTAAGAATGATTTCATTATGAGATGGGTGGGACCTATATCTTCCTCCGATGCATTGGGTATGGATTTATATCTTATGAGATAGACATGGCTGGAACGACAAGTTAAAACAGTTCTGTAATACAAGACTGGAACGAGGAGTGAACTTGATTCAGAAAGGGACTTTGTCCACTATGATGGTTTTGGCAGCAATGCCTTTGCTACTATGGAAATCATATCATGTGCTTAATGGTTTTCCACAATTACATGATTAATACCCATGCTATTTTATCATGATTAATGTTTCGTTATGATCTATGCCTCACGTACTTCCATGATTTATGTCATTGATCATGATTCTGATGTTTAAATATTACGTTCATGTTTTGAAGTTCAAATGTATATGGTATGTTTTATTTTATACATGCTTACCGTTACTGAGAATTTGAGCTCTCCCTTTTTATGTTTTATTTTCCCCCAGGATTAAAAGAAATATTTTAGGTAAGGAAAAAAAAGTGGAAGATCTTATGGGAGATGTTGATGATCTTTCACCACAATTAGAAGATTATGTTCCGAGTTTCCAAAGACACTAAACTATTACGATCCTTGTGTGTCTGTTTTTGTTATGTATTAAGTATTCCTCTAAAGTAATGTAATGTCCATGTACGTCAAGCTTCAGGTCTCTACACCTAGTGCCTAGCACCTCAGTTAACTCGCATCCTCAATGCCCCAATGCCCAAGGCGCCTCAATTAACCCGCATCCGCGATACCCCGACGCCCACAACACCTCATGTTACCCGCATCCTCGATGCCCTGATGCCACGCATCTCATACATATATATATATAAATATATATATGTATATTATATATATCACGCACCTGATATGGTTCCAAACCCAATGAATAGCATTTAGTCAGTCCACAAAGATCTTGTGCCCCACGTGCACTCAAAACAGACATGCATCTACATGTCATGCCAAATAGGAAACATGGAGATCACGGTCAGACCGCAGTGTACCTCTAACCGTCATCGGATCACCAGCCAGCTCAGTCTCTGGTAGCTCCACGGCGTGCACCTGGCCTAGGACAGGGTTTCCAGACGCCTGAAATCCCAACGATGCTACTCCCGTCACCAGCCACTGACCCCTCAGCTGGATCGCACTGTCTCTGTCACGACCTCCCTGCACAGCTGAACCTTGACTACCCTCTCCGGGCACTGAACCAGAACCAACCCCAAACATTATAGTCTGTCCTGGTCCCTGCGTGTCGTCTATATCAGAAGGATATCTGCAAAACCTCTTCAGATTATCGTCTTGTCCACATGCCCGACACTCCTTCAGAGGCCTATCGCACTGCGCCAGAACATGTACTGGTTGTCCACACTGAAAGAAAATCACTGAAGAACTCCCATGAGGTGGTCTAGATGAATCCCTGGCTTGACTGACCTGCTGGAACTCATCCCATCCTCATTCCCTACTATCCACACCATAACCTGAAGCTATCACCATGCCCACGTGAGATTTCTCTCTCTCGTTTCCCTCGTCTATGAGCGCCTGAATCACTGCCTCAATGAAAGAACCCAGAATGAGGATGTTTACCTGGACCCGAATGGCATGTCGTGATCCATCCTCGAAGCGCCTCACTATAGCTGCGTCATCACTCACTATACTAGGTGAAAAACGAGATAACTCTATGAAGGTAGCTACATAGTTCATGATGGTCATCTCTCCCTACTGAAGACTCAAGAACTCACGATTTCTCTCTACCCTCATTGTCTCTGGATAGAAGTGCTCAATGAACATGTCTTTGAAGTCCTTCCATGCTAGTCCCTCGTGCCTATGAGCCTGAACCTTTATGTCCCACCAATACTTCACCGGTCCTCTCAGCATATACATCAACAGCTTGACCCTCCACCCTGGAGGCGTCTCGAGCTGCCCGAGAATCATATGCATACTTTCTATCCAGTTCTCAGCCACCTGCGGACCTCCCTCTCCCTAAAAAAGTGGCAGGTGCTGCGACTCGAACTCTCTCTTCAGATACATCATAGAAGGATTTTTGCACTGCGTGCCTCTGTCAATCCCCTAAAATACACATACCATGATAGCTCGGAGTTTCTCATCAAGACACGACCTGAACGATGCCAAACCCTGCAGCTATCTAGCCTACACTAGATCCTGAACCTGATCCTGTCCCTGAGCCTGTAACTGCGGCTCATGCTCTGCCTGTACCGAATTCTGACCCTGATCCTATGGCACTGTACTATCTCCCGTATGACGCTCCATTTTAGTCGCCCAAAAATGAGTAACCCGCTGAATACCCTAAATTGTCATAAAACCCATATATATTTAACAATATATTATATGCAGAAAAGGAAAGCAGTAAAAGGCAGTTCATAACAACTACCCTTACTCCCCTCACGGAAACCCATGCCCCATGGCATCCCAGCCTCATGGCCCCCTTACCTTCCCACAATAGAGCCATGTAACAAATGTTCCTCGGGCCATCGTTGCCTCAAACTAATGACCGAGTCTCCCAATCCTGACAGTTACACTGCCTCAACCATAGTAGCTTCCTGCTCTCATAAGATTCAGACCCAGAATCTTGCAACATGCAATTCTATAAAAATAAATCATGGAGTACACATTGCAACAAAGAGAAAATGATATTTCATTCACATGGAATTATCACTTCACAAAGCATACGTGCAATTATGAAATTGAAATACCCAAAAAATGATCCTATCAAAAGCCAATCAACCAAGCCTCACTATACAAGCCAAGGTCCAATTATACCTTACCATACCAGGTAAAGGGTCACATATCACAATCAAGAACATCAAACATCAAGTGAGCCACCGAGGTGGAAATCATATAATCTGAAATCTGAGAAAAAAGAAGACATCAATTCCCAACCCTGGCAAATTGGTCCATCCATCATCCCTGGGGCTACAGGCACCCAAGAACAAGCTAGAATCCCAGTTCAAGTAACAACAACCTATCTTTAGTCTACCATACCGCAAATAGTAAAACCATCAGAAATAACAAGAGAAGTCTCAAACTCATTAGTAGTTAGTCAGACACTACTACTAAATCCCTGTCAAGAACTCCTCTAATACCACTTCGTAATGTCCCAGACCAGGCCAGGCACCCGAACAGTGCCGAACGGGTCGGGTGTCACTACGTTAGGCGCACCTCCCCTAAACACCAAATGCTGCCGACTAGTAGCGATAGTCTATTAGGTATAGTGGGGAGGATATACCCTCTCAGAGGATCATAATAATGGTATCGGTCCGTGTATATCAGAAAAGGTGTTGCGGAAAGGAAGACTCTGCAGACTCCAAACAGACCCATAGAGAGGAATCATAATCAATATAGATAGCAGTGGATGTAATAAATATAAACAACACCATGCTTAAAATATTTAACATCTACTAAATGGTAAAACATGCAACCATAGAAGGTCATACACAACTGAAGATAAAAAGGGCGCCAATGGGTAACCAACAGTAGCTACAACCATTAAGCACTTACATACAGAAAAGTAAACAAAACAAATTAAACCCAACTAGGTATGACCTCAAGGTCCATACTATCTCCTTGCAACAAATAACGCATCCTAGCTCCTGAAGTTGGCCTCTTTCCTGAACGTAAATCCATAAAGCCTTCACGCGTCCCGAAGGGCCCGTGCAGGGTGTGAGACAAATATCAGTAGGATACCACCCAATGGTGCGTACCAAATATACGTGTTTAAGCAGTCATGCATTTCAATGAAAGCAGTAAACATTACTATGAACAAGTAAATACAAACTCCACTAGTGCTCAAAAACCACCATGGAGTATCACCTACTTCGTCCAACACCAGAATCTTTGTCGTGTAACCAGGAACCACGTGCCACCTGGCACCTCGTGTCTCAAGTACCGACGTCCCTAAGGCACACTCAAAATTGTAACCCGGCTCCATGTGCCTCTTGACACCTCGTGTCTCAAGTACTGACCTCCCGAAGGCACGCCCAATATAGTAACCCGACACCATGTTCTTCTTGAAATCGTGTGTCTCAAGTATCGAAGTCCCGAAGGCACGCCCATTCCCTGAAGGCTCCTCACCTCCCACGTGGCATTCTACATCAAACACCCCCAACCAAAATACCTTAATGAAACTACGGGGGCCACTACCCACACGAGTGGTCAAACCTACCTCATCACAGAGTATCTCTATGTGCACACTCCTAAATGTTACGGGTGAGCGGTAATCACCAAAATAGTCCTAAGCCACCAACACGTCTGACACATCGTGTCCCTCTGACCATGTCGCTCAAGTCCGATGGAATCACCATCCTAGAAACCCGGGCCATGCCCCAACCTGACAGTCTTACTGCCTCATGATGATGTCCATGATGCCTAATCTCATGGTCAAAACCACCCAATGTAACCCGGATAAAGCCGCAACCTGTGATCAGCATCGCTCAAGCATAACAGGGCAAGGCCCAACACAACCCAAAGGGGTCCAGCATATGCAATCCAGCAATTGCATATATAAATGTTTAAACAAAAATACATAAACCAGAAAAACAATCTAAACAGTCGAATTATACTATACCAGGTGTTTTCCCATACCAGCACTGAGGTTTTAAATGCCTCCTGCAATTTATAACAGGCATTAATAAATTAAACTAACAATTTAACACATTAATATTTCAATTAAAACCACTTTGGCGTTCCCCGGCCAAAATGTCCCTGATGAGCCACGACCCGTCACCCAGCCCGCTCAAGAAAACTGGTAACCGGACATACCCAACGACATCCTAGAGGTCCCACAAGAAATTCAGAATGAAAAAACAGATAAAACGGGTCCCGCTCAAAATTCCCAAAAATGCTCTGAAGGCCACATCACCGAAAAAGCCACGAAAACACAAAATGAGGTATGCACCACATACCTGAGACTCGTACGATGCTAGTCCTTCGTTAACAGCCTTCAATTCGGTCCAAAACGCGGTAGATATACAAAAGAATCCAAACCGCTCAAACCCCTATAACTCATTCTAGAACAAAAATCAAACAAAATTGCTCAACGGGAATCTAGGCCTTATCGAGGGAGTTCCAACGCACTAATCGGAGTTTTGAAACGGGTCTCAGACAGATGATCGGGAGGAGGAAACAGATTCGGCTGGCCTAGTTCGCATATCCAGGAGGAGGGAATGAGTTCTTCTTAATAAACGAGTATACTTCCCGTTTTAGCAAAAAATGAAAGTACACTGCGTGTACTTTAGGAATACACATCGTGTATAAGTCATTTAAATATTCATAACATGACTGAATTCCACCGACCTACTTTCCAAACCTGTCGACATGAGTACACGGCATGTACCTAGAGGTACACGGCATGTACTTGGTTCCTCTTCCCTTCCCCACTGACTTACCCACACACCATGTATATCCCTCCTACATGGCTAGACTACACGACATGTTCAAAGGGAACACGGTGTGTCCCTGGTTCTACCCATTGAATAGGCCTACACGCCATGTATGGCCTCACACTGTCGGGGGTATACACGACGTGTTCAAAAATACACACCGTGTAGTAAGAAACAACTACACGGTCATCAAACGACAAGTACTCAGCGAGGAAATGGCCGGTCACTCGCCTACACATACACGACATGTACATAAAAGTACAAGGTGTGTAGTCTGGAAAATTCCAAAAACATCCCATTTTATTCAGTTTCCTCAGACACATGTCAAATGTTCAAACATGGTCATGATTTTGACCCATTCCAAAAACTCGAGTTCTTACAAAAAATATTTAGGCTAAAGTCAGGTAACATAATATATGAGAATATAATTTGTATAAATTATTGAACAAATTAATTCTCAACTCATATCCTAGGAAATTTCACAAAAATATTGAGAGTATGTGGGGATTCTTTAATTTCTCACAGGACTAAATTTATAAATATTGAAACATGAGAAAAACAAACCATAAAAATTCATTTTTAAATTGGAATTTTATATATGAGATCGAAAGAGTATATATTATGTTTAGGAAAATGTTAATTAAATAAAATAAATCTAAACTATTCTATGAATGAAAATATTATGACTCATGTGGTCTTTGATAAAATATAATTGCATGCTCAGAAATAGAAAATATGGTTTCATGATTTGATAGAATATAAAATAATGGTAAATAAATATTATTTGTCAAAACCAAATTAGTTGAATCCAACAATCATTTAAAACAACCCCAAAATCATTATTGTCCCCTTTTCACATTGGTTATGTTACTTAGGCTTTTTGTTAACATCGAAATAGGGATCCATTTTGAAACACAATGGAATGTCTAACCAATGACCATAATGAGGAAAATTTACTAGTTAATTCATCAAAATGTTAACTCCCCCATAAATCACCCAATGACCAATAATGATAAAGATAAAGAAGAGATTAAATAAAAAATGGTATGGGAAAATACCCAAAGTATTTACATTCAAAAATAAAATAACATTTTGTAATTAATCTATCTTCCTTAAAATTTATTGTCACAAGTCCCACCCCCAACGTATAGTCACAACGAGGTTGGAAGAAAAATACTATTTGATGAATCATTATAGAAATAGAACCTAATCCTAGTTCCTGAACCACTTTGAATGAATATTTTCGGTGGTCAAAATTGCCTCTTATTTATAGACATCATTAGTGATTATGTATAATTGTATTTTATTTAGGACGGGTCAATGATTTTTCATAGGTGGTACTAGGTTCTAAAAAAAGTCAAAATATGAAGATACATTGATTCCATCAATTTTTAGTCTCTAGAATCATTTATATATTGTGTAATTATTACACGACATGTAATGTTTGAGGATTTTTTTCCTAAACATTTATTCACTTTACATCATATCTCAGTATCATTCCATATAGTGTTTTATGGAATTTAATTTTTACACATTGTTTACTTTCATCTTCTAGCTCGGACTGCTCCTTTTCACCCAGGTTCATCAATTTCATGCCATTGAAGTGTTCCATGAGCATCATTGATCATGGAACACCTCCTTTTTTCTTGAACCACAATTCAATTTGTAATTTCCCCTCCAATGATTTTTTTTTCATTTTTTGATTCCATGTTTTATGCTTACAAAGATAAGAAAAAAGATAAATTTTCTAAAATTTCATAGAATATAAATTAAATTACTGAAATTGATAAATTAAAATACAATACAATACATACATGATAAACAAAATCAGTGATATCTATCTCTCGGTAAGGGAAAATATGTGATTAAACAAATCAAATATCATAACTATATATAATATTTTCATAAGGGTATGACAACATAATCTTGTTATATAATGGTCATAACCAATGACATAAATTTCAAATGATTATATATCATATAATGAGTTATCATAGGATAAGACATGATTCATAAGATTGTGGAACATCAAATAATCCAAATCCATAAGAGTGTAACTTAGTAATAATATTGTGGAATAAAAAATCATAGAAATCATATGTTAATTCCACATACCAATATATTGCTCAAATATTATGCTTGGTCTAATCAACTTTGTACCCTTTGGGGCTTGGGATAAATAAATGTATACCATATTGTGATTGTGATAACCAACAATATATCATTTTATCTAATACTATATATGACATTACCGAATTAAATGGGGGTCTTTAAAAAAATCTTTTTATTTAATAATAACACAGCTTATCATATAAAATAACCCTATTAGACTATTCTTCCATAATTCATATCTTAATTAACCCATGATAAAGGAATGAGATTCCTGATAAAATAATTAAAAAATAATAATCATCATAAGCCATCCAAAATAAAAATAGTCTGGTACCATAAGATCATATACCGAGTGAGGTATAAAATTCATTAAGGATTTTGGAATATATATAAATATCATTGTGAGAGTCATTTAAAATACAATTTGAAAATTAATAGTAAATAACACTTATTATTTAATAAAAATTGGGAAAATTATAATTCCTATAAAAATAGGAATTTTATTTCATTTTTAAAACCATGGAAACCTTTAAAGTGTGCTTCCTTATTATACAAAGGCATGATTTTAGGAAACCTATTACATGTATTATACTTTATATGAGAGAATTATTTTCACAATTTTGGAAATCTATAAAGCGATTTTCATGAAAAACCATTGAAAATAAACATTTTCATAATTCTTAAAAAAATTCAAAGGTAGTAAAAAAATAATTTCTAACAAATTTATCTATATTTAAAATCATACATAAAATAATTTAAGAACTTGTACATAGATGAAATGTCTCTAGACAAAAAGAAAAGAAATAATGCTGTCTTATCTATGAAAACAACCTTGCCCTCATTTCAATTTCCGAATATGATAAAATGATTCTACTAATTGGAAAAGTTATAAATAAATATAGGTTAATAATATATATGAGGTTTAAATGAAATATAAAATAAAATATATTTTAGTGTAAATTGAAATACAAATGATCATAATAAAATGAGATTGTAACAGAAACCCTTAACGAAAGTCTAGAAAGGCATTATATACAATCCAAACCTGGAACATAAAAAATTTATATAAAGTCTAAATATATAATAGGAAAATATTCACACAATTATTATTGTATATCTCTCTCCTATGAATTCCAGTCAGTCATAATTTAATAACACACTATACAAATCAATGTTCTGGGTGTTAACTATTTTATTTCGCATGCATGTTTCATTTCAACAGTTTCTGTCCTTGAAAAATGGTCAAAGTTTCAATTTATATAAAATCTTAATCAAGTAATAGATATCATATTTTATTATCATATAATATTTTTTGACCATTCATATTAAGAGGATATGAAAAATTATATTACATCACTTCATGGAGAAGGTAGTCTGACGTACTCATATGTGGTATTTTCATTTTCTATAAAATATAATGAAGAAAATTTTAATAATATTATATCATTAAAAATTGTAATAATATTGATAATATAATATTTATTCATAAAATATTTAAAAAAATAATATCAATGTTTTTTGGACATGAGGAAAATGAATCGTGTCACTTCATGGCTGTTGTAGTTCAGATATACAGATGAATGACATAATAATTATACAATGGATGGAAAGGAAGGAAGGTAGACAATATTTTATATTTATAGAATTATTATTTATTTATAAACTAAAAATATATAAATTAAATATGTATATATAATCCTCTATGAGGGAAGGTGTTGAAAAATATAATACATCACTCCATGGAGATAGTAGTCCATATGTATGCAAATGGGATGTTTTTTTATGTTTGATATAAAAAAGGTAAAAAATGGTTATAAAAATTTAATAAAAATATACTATATTATTATAAATACGTATTAGTTCATATATATATGGTTAAACAAAATATAGATTATGTAAATGAAATATGGTAACATGAAATATATATGAACATAAAATTACCAATTATTCTATTATCTTCCATTAGCATACATCTTAATACATTCTAAATTATTATTTTATCAAGAAAAAAACCACTAGAAAATGGGGATAAATTTTTGGAATGTAATTGGGTTGGAATTTTCTGACCTAGGTTTCTCATGATATATGGATAACATAGAAGATGAGGTTCTCTTTAATAAGTGATGTGGGTGGAAAACATGTATATACGTAAATCTATATTATAAAATTTCTATATTAGTAATATAATGTGGAAATTTTTTTAATAGGTATGAAATTAACATGGGTAATATAAAAATTAAATTAAATAATTTGTTTTAATAATTCTCATTGTCTTATTAGAATCATTCTCTCTTTTATAAAATCCTCTTTTAACCCTTTTAACTCTTTCGATGGTAAAATGATTATTACCAGGGTAACTAATAATTATGGTAAAAAATTAGGATAAAAATAAAAACTAATATTAATAATTTTGATTAAAATATAGAATATTTTTTTCAATATTAAATTTATATATGTGGTAAAAATTAATTCTAATATCATCATAAAAACAAATAATACCAATTTTTTTTAAAAGTATTTTTATGTGTAAATATGTATTTCCACATATTTGGAAACAATTTACCACGTACTGGACCTTCACATGAATTTATTAATTTATAATTTAATAAATTGACACAATTTTAGCATACAATTATTCTAAATCATAATGTATTGTGTGACCTCATTATTAAATGTAATGAATAAAAAAAAATTTATATTAGAATGAAACATAATTTATGTTCAGAAAAGTCACTTAAGAGTTTTGATATTAAAAACAATATTTTTAAATTATTATTCTTACTCCTTAATAAAAAATCAATTTTGATCCAAAGGCTTGACAAAATGTTCTCCTTAATGTTATGATATTCATAAAAACAATTAATTTACTATTCACCAAAAAAATGTTTTCTGTAAAATACTCAAAATTCACCATTAGATTAAATTTATATAGTTATGTAAAAGAATTTATTTATATTAATCTAACTCAATTATTGAACTTTACTATTTTATCTTTTAAATCAAAATAAAATATATAAATGAAAAACAACTACTATAGAGAAATTCCCATTTCAAACAATATGTTTTCTTATCCACCTATGATTACATTATTATCATTAAAAACAGAGTACAAATTTTATAGGATATAATCCATAATTATTTATTAGGAATGTTTTTCCAAATATATTTCACAATACAGATCTTTCGATTCATACACTCAAAACCAAAATCTAGGTTATAATAGTCGTATATAAAATATAGTATTCAGATAGTATATTAGAATTTGTATATGCCTTGTATTTCGTGTATCATAGACTATAAAAAAAATAAAAATTATTAAATGTAAAATCTTTAAAAATATTTAGGTAATACATTCTACATCTTTTAATGAATTTTTACCTGTAATAATAATATTGTTTTTGGAAGACAAGAGATTAATAGATTTTTCAAATAAAAGCATTGTGATGGAATATTAATTTACATATGTGGAAATATATACAACATAAAACATCTTAATTTCATTTACATTTTAAAATGACATTAATATTTTTTATAATACTTGGAAAATATTATTTTCCAAAATATTTATTAAATCATGTTTTTATTATAAACTAATAAAATTAAATTGGATTCCAAAATCATGTCATCATTGATGAGAAATAGTTTCCACAAAGGAATTGATATATTTATATTTCACTTACATGTGTTTGAGGAATTAATTTATCACTATGATATAAAATACGAGGGTATACAGAATCATTATCTCTTCCTATGGTTTCATTATTTTTTTTGTGTTCCGAGAAATTTCCACCTCTTCAACTTTTCATATAATAGAAAACAATGCTGAATTTACAATTAATAAATCACTAAAAGGGATGATATCCCACTAAAATTTTTCATGTGTTACAATATATAGATAGTTGGGAGAGCATAAAAACCAGATTTGGAATCCCAACTCACATTACATTTAGTATCTCTAGAGGATGGTCATTTCATTGTACATTATAATCATTATAAGCATGATTCCCCAAGGTTATAATCATGACTAAAACTATAAAGCCTCATTTGATTATCAATAATGAATAATAAATGTATGAAATCATATGATATAGGAAATAATTTCTAAAATGTCCAAAATTTTGACACTATAGCATCAAACTATGAATAATTAGTATAATCCTATATAACTTTGGTTTATATTAGGTTTTCATAGGTTTTATTCTCTTATTATTCATAATGGTTTATGAAGATAATGTGAATTAAAAAAATAAGAATATCCCCCCGAAGCCTCAAACGGGATGTTTAGTGGGGCCACATTATCATGCAATGGATGAACATTGAGCTGATTACCAACTAGAACATTTACTGTGATTACACCTATTTAAATATATAACAGAGATTATGTCTACCTTTTGTATACAGGTAGTGATTTCATTTCAATGAAACTATAGAATATCTACAACGGAAAAACATAAATATGGTATCTTAAGAATAGAATTATCCATTAGGTTTTCATGAAATCATTCTACTACTAATCGTAAAAAGTAACTAAACCATTCTCTAATACCATCTTGGGTGAATCAAACATCCTTTACATAAATATTACACCATTTTAGATAAATATTCAATTAATATAATGTTAATGCATACCCAAGAATCATAATGGTATATTCTCTTTAGATACTAGATACATAATCAGACTATTTCATGAAATGTTTTAAACATATCAAATAATAATTATTCGCATACAGTTCCATTATTTTCTCATATTACATTTTACCATTCATAATAACGTAGAGAAGATGAAACATTATAATGGGTGATATCATTTCACATTAAGGATAAACATTGGAGACATAAATTCAATGATAATATGTTAATTGATAATTTTACTATGTTAATGACAATATATTAACGGTTCATAATGGTTATACCCAAATTCATAAACCTCATATTATGGGTTTGGGTATAAATTTTTGTCTGAGTATTAGACATATATAATAAAAGCATGAAACATTAAACAGACATGAACAATTAGAGAATAACATTGGAATAAGAATTTATCACATGAAATTTGCATAAACATAGTCATAAATATCATATGTGATGGTTTCCCAATAATAAATTCATGACATAATATGTTAACTCTACCAAATAATAAATTCAATACAAATTATAATTGGGATAACCACTCATGTACATTCATTTTCCCATGTTTGACACATGTATATGATTTTGATATTTAGATAACCCTTTGTATACCCCTTGAGCTCCAATAACATAAAATATCTCTTAATTTACCTTATGGATAAAACATACCCATGAAGGAAATTTTTATTATACGTTTTCAAATAATTTTTATAATAAATTTAGGTTTAATTTTTTTTAATCTACAAAAAAAGACTGAAAGGGCCTTTCTGCATTTGGTCTATTAACACCCCTGCCAATGGTTGTACGGACATTTCCACCTTTTTGGAGATAAATTTTTTTATCTTTTAATAAAATTATTTTTTATTTAGAATTATCATTTTAATTTTTTTTGATTTCTCTATATACAAGCAGATATATAAACACACACACACACACACACACACACACACATATATATATTCCTAAATTTGTTATCTGTATATAACTACTATTTAATATGCAGATTTATTTCTATTAAATTCTTATTGAATTCTGATAGAATCATTCTTCCATTATTCCGCCATATATGGGGGTCAACCATCGAAATCTTTTGGGATTTCCAATATGGGGTCTTTGTCTTACAAATCTTGCGTATGATTCATAAAATATTAATTTTAATAATTAGTAATTAACTAATAACAAACATTAATTAAAAATAAATAATAACAATAACTAAATAGTAATTACCTATAAAAAGTTACTATTATAAATTAATAATTAAGTAATATATATATATATATAATATTATAATAAATTTTAATTAATAATTAATTAATTAATAAATTACTATTAAAAAATTATTAATAGTTATTACTTATTAATTAATAACTAATTATGAAATATTTAATAATATCTTAAGAATAGTAATTAAAGAATAACTAATTAATTATTAATTAAATAATAATTTTTTTCATTTTTCTATAAAATTACTTATGAATTTTTAAAATCATTATTTAGTTACTAAATATTAATATTAATTATAAAATTTTTAAAATACTAATATTTGAATATCTATTTTTAAAATAAAATTAATTAACTAACTAATATTTACTAATTATTATTAATTGCAATGAAATATTAACTACTAATAAATATTAATTTATAAATAACACATAATATTTAAAAAAATTAATTTTTTATAATTACTTATTAATAATTAATATTAATTACTAATAAATATTTAAAAATAAAATTTATTAACAAATTAATAAAAAAATATAATTTTTTATTTTTAATTAATTATTAATTTTGCGTTATTTAATTACTTATTAATAATATTATGTAAATATTATCTAATTAATTATTTAATAATTAATAATTATGAATAATTATTATTATATACTTAGTAATACAAATTTAATAATCATATTTAGTTACAATATATTTATAATGACTATTAAAAAATTAAATTAATAAAGGTTAGTTATTTATTATTAAATTCTATTATTTATATTAATTATTGACAATAATTAATATTAATTACAAATATATATTAAATATTATTATTCATTTAATAAATATTAATATTTATTGTATGTTTATTCTTTATTATTTATGTATTTTTAATAATATTTGATTTTAAATATATATTTTCTTTACTAATAAATTAAAACTTTTTATTTATTAAGAATTAATATTTAATTAATTTTTAATAATATTTTTTATAATTTGTTATTTATCAATTAGTACTTAATTATTTACAAATAATTATTATATAATTTTATTAATATTAAGAACATAATTATTAAAATTTAATAATAACTTTTAATAGTTTATTATTATTATCTATTTGTAATAAATATTTGTTATTAATTAATAAATAATTGTTAACAATAATATATTAAGAATTTAGTATAAGGATGGGAGGACCATGATCCCAAATTGGAAATTCTGAAGGATTTTACAGCAAACCCCATTATAAAGGGGAGCCCTCGGATAGGGTTTCTATTAGAACACTAGACAATTTTAATTACAATGTTTCTGGATATGAAATAAAAATTAAATTTTGCTAAATTATATATATATCAACAAAAACCAAACCAAATAGAAATAGAAATAATTTAAATTTTAAATATACAATTTTTTATTTTTAAAATAATATTTTATTCACTTGGAAAGGGTAGAAAGTGACTTGGCTCCATTTCCAAATTTTTTTGAAATAGGCAACAATGACATTATCGCCTTTATCCCAAGAAAAAAGAGGCCATAGGTGGTATAAGGACTCTGCCTTAAAACATTACTTAATCTTGAATTAAATGAATAATTCACATTGAGGATCTTTTTAGGTTTAGAGTTTTAGAGAATTAAGACATAAGTATTACATCTTAGAAGATTACTAAGTAGACACTACTATTATAACTGATTTTTCACAACAATAAAAACAGTCCTTAGATAAAACAATAGTTGTTTTCTTGATATAAATCCTCTTGAATACTTCCTTTCTCTTACCCTTTATTATAACCTGTGAAAAACATTTCAAAAACATGGTATGAGCATAAAATTCTCAGTAAGGGTTATAACATAATGAAAGGAAACATTAACCTTCTAATAAATACAAATCAATAAAACCATAACATTAAATCATAACATACCTTCTGAAATCATAAAATTTATGTATAAGTACTAGAAATCATAATTCATAAAGATTACTTGAGGCATTCATAACATTCTTAAATAGGGCTTAACCATTATTGTTACGATTGGAATACACATCACAATACATTCCCTAAATCTCTTTGCAGAAACCATAGCGTTTAACTCCTTCATGTTACCCAATGCATTAGAGTGCTATCACGGGCTCACCCGCCCATAGTTTATCACAGAACACATCTTCATAAACAATTCCCAAGAACCATAACACAATTGTATCACATAAAATATGCATAAAGGAAACATAACATTTCCACATTTCAATCACAAGGTATCATTACAACAAAATGATATAATCAAAACATTTTCAAAACCATTTTCAAAACAAAAATAAAAGGAATGTAAAACATATTATTTATTTTTCATTCAAAATTTTTTTTGTCTTGTAGAGGAAGCCAAAACTCAAATAATGCTCACGGTGGAAAAGAAGTCGTTGTCACCGCATAAGTAACTCAAAATCATTCCCTTTTGTCATTTTGTAAAAATCATCGTATAAAAAAATTATTTTTGAACATAAGTAAAAGTAAAAAGGTTGTATACACCATATAAAAGAATGTTGTGTTTAAACCAAAATACACTTCAATGAAAGGTGATTGAGACGAAGTCCCTTACAATGTCGGTATCCTTAGATTAAGGCTAATTAAATTACATAATTATTTGTGAAAAATATAAATACACCCAATATAAGAGGATATTAAGTGTAAAACAATTAGATTACATCCACACATATTCATAGTATGACATAATCATGAAACAAAGGTTTAACCCAATGAATTGTAATTGGGTTAAAATGTTCCCATATAGAAATTCGACAGTCTAACGACGTAACTTTAAAATTAAGAAAATGAGTTGATGAGAGATAAAAAGGGTATCTGATCACATGATCATAACATTTAAAGAAATTAGGATATATAAAAACTTATCCCAACATATGAATATGTAAATTAAAATACCTAACAAAAATAAGTCTTTTGAAAAGAGGATGGTGAATCATTCCCTTACCGTTTTGGGTAACTTTCGAAACGAACACCCCAGGAAAGAAGGATCATACAATGAAGATGTTAATAGCCAAAAATTAATGTATATTAATTCTGGTATTTTATATAACATATTGAAATAGGTAATGGTGAAATGAAATTACAAACATTGAAATAAAAATTCTGTATTTCAAATTCTTTTTTAATTTATAAATTTAAGGTATCAAAATACTTTTTCAATTGAAAATTCAACCAAAAATATTGCAATAAGGCATCAATTATTGTGCATTAATGATGCTTCATTAAATGGAATTAGTAAAAAAAATAAAACAATTTGCATTAAAATGTAATATATTTATACGACCACATGTTTTTCATGCTCAAAATATTACAATTACATTTCATTATAAAGTGTCTATTTAGGTTATGGAAAACATAATCCTATATCCCAGGATGTTTTATATCAAAGGTATAAAATTTTCAAGGGTTACAGATTCTTGGATGTATCTTAAAAAATATAGTTTAATGGTTAAAATAATTTCTCAATTTGAAATGAAAATATGGAAATGGGTTATATGGAATCATTTACACAATGATCATGAATACATAATTAAAAAAATTATCCATTTAAAATAATAAATTTTAATTTAATTATAATATTGATTAAATTAAATAATCCATTTTACTATATTTAATCAAATATTCATTTCTTAAAATTCATTTAAAATCATAGTGTTTTTAGGTTTTAATGATAAAATATGTAGAATATGAAATATTAATGTAAATAAATAAAAGGTAATGAGTTTCAATATTTTATATCAAGGAGTAATAGTTTTTTTAGAAAAAAAATATTAATTAAAAGAGTAGTGGGAGAGGAAGGGATATGATATTCTTGTACCATGAAAAAAATTTATAGGATGATAGAGAACCATTAGATAAATAGATGTTGAGATAAAATGGATGATATATTGGATTTTGGTGGGTAAAGGGGGTTAGGGAACATGTGTTAGAGAGGTTTTAGAGGGGTGGAATAAATAAAATACGGTTGGGAAGGTCATAAAATTTTAAATTATACAAAACAATTGTTTTATTAAATTTTTATTTTATTATTTAACACCCATACCTTTTGATATATATCTCTTTAAATATTTATATAATTTTCAGTAAAGTAATATTAGTCTTCAAAAATATGTTTTCATCGAAACCAGTATTTTATTTATTTTGATTAATGATTATTATAATTACATTATAAAATTTATAGAAATTTTCTTTGACTATATTAATATCATTTATAAAAATATCATGTCAATACTAACTTCTGATTAATTATTTTTATTATTATATATGAGTTGTTATTTTGGTGAATAGTACAAAATAAAACATTAAATGAAAAAATTATTTTTATTTAATATATTTAAAAGGACACATTTTATTTATAATTTGTTTTAAAAATTATTTAATTACTTTTATAATAAATAAAATACAATATCATTCATTTTAATATACCTTAATCATAATTTTTATAAAAAACAATTTTAAATTCAAGTTACATTTTGTAAGAAAACTAATTTTTAACCCATTTGGTAGGTTTGTTATTAAATTAGGTTATGTGACTTATTGAAGATTAAATTTATAAAATTTAATATATGTATAGAATAATTGTTTCGAAATTTCATAATTTTGGTATCTTAGTTTTTTTCATTTTTAATATTAACTTTGATAAAAACCTACATACCATAGTCTGAGTTAATATAGGTTAATTGGGATAAAACAAAAATTTTATTGGTAAAAACATACTAAACAAATTTATAATACTATTATATGGTATTATTTTCCCTTGAATCACCTCTTCTAATATTTTGATTTATTTTTGAGCTACTATTCTTCAATAAGTCATTAATATCTTTTAATCATTTATGAAATGCCATGTGTGTCCTCTTAGTCACCTATAAAAGGAAAAAAAAATATTATATTCACTATACATAAAGAGAATATTATTTATTACAGTCCATACAAAAATAATTTTCGAAAATCCATCCTCATTTCGTAGAGGTCTCGGTTATATCATAATACCATCCTAATAAGGCTTTAGGTATAAAGCTAAGATTGATTTATAATAAAGGGGTGTAGTTATTTACCAAGATCAATAGGTTTTATTTCATATTATCATTTCATTAAATTTGATATATACATATTTAAATAATTAATCTAGTATTATAAAATTATTTTGATGATGGTACATCTAGTTTACACCGTCTTTCATTTAAATGTGAATTGAAAGTATTACTCATGCATAAGTTTGTTCTACTGCCTCTATGTAGTGATATGATTCATATTCCCTCGCCACCTAACATAAAAAAGTATAATGATTTATTTAATTAATATATATTATATTTATGATATAATTAATATATGTTATTATGTACCTTTCATTCAGTCTTTTCATTAGTGGATGAAAAAAACCTTAATCTATGCATATGGACTTGCCTCTCCATGAATGGGGTAATTAATTTTTCCATATCATCATTTTATAGATAGTTATATATATTAATTTCTACTATATATGAGATATTCCTATCGTGAATAAAAGTTTGTTGATGATGGAAACAGTATCCATTTCCATGGTCTAGAGCTTCTAAAACAAAACATTCATGAAAAACAAATACATTAACAACCAAAATAAATATTTTTATAAAGAGTTATTCATAAATCGATGTTTAAATATTATAATGGAATAATATATAATATTATAATTATTTATATGGTTATATTATTATTTTATAAAAAAAATTAAAATTTTTATCTAGGATTTCATATTACTTATGAAGAAACTCATACCTAAGGTATGGGTTTATATTAAAATATAATTTCATTTGATTAATGAATATTATATATTTACATTGATATAATTTTAAATGATTAAATCCTATATAAAACATATATATTATTCTCATATATTTATTCAAATATTTTTCATATATTACTTATATTTTTCTCTATTTAGAAATTAAAATTATCGAAGTATTTCATTAAATAAAAATTAGCATACTTTCAACTTTTGTTGTTGAAATTTTCCTTCCATGAATAAATCACTTAAAAAATTTATATAAAATTACTTACCTATATATTTAATGTTTTACATTTTTTATTTTCAGTAAATTTGACTATATTGACAAAGGTTTAAAAAGGAATCCTTATAAAAAAGTACCAAATGAGTCATCTATTAATTTTTGTAATGGTTTAAAAGGAATGATTTCAATTATCATATAATACAAAAAGATATTTTTCCACCTTCATGAACATTATATTATTTGAATATTCCATTACCATTTTAATTGGTTATTTTCAACAAAAAATTATCAGTATTATGGTAACTAATTTTTTATAATGATATCAATGGAAAATTATTTTTTCTTATGCTTTCAATGAAATATTTGAATGATATTTTAACTATGTTTTTCCATCAATACAATTTTTACATTATGGATCATTATGAAATAATGGGATTTGGACCAATAATACCATATTTCATTTGTTCTAGTTATGGCCTCTTATATTGGTGATAAGATTATTATGAAAGACATTAATTTTCCAAAAGTTATGTTATGACGATATGATTAATATTTTATTATTCGGTGGTAATATTTTTTTTTGTTTTTCATTATCTAATGGGTGGGAATGAAATTATATATACCACTAATGAATTGGATAAAGCTTTATATATCTTGAGAAAATTATGCTAAATGTGTGGATGTTCTAGATCCATATGGGAAATAAGTTGGGATACCTGATCCACTTTGATATATGAAGCAGGTGGGCATGCCTTATCGGGAAGAATATGATAGTATTTGTAGTTAACCATGACATTTTATATTATTTATATACCAATAATGGCGACACAATAATATTCAATGTTTATATTATTATGATTTTAACTCATGTATCTTGAGTGATTATTTTATGATCCCCCAATATTATGAAATACTAATGTTTTATATCATGATTTATTATTTTTTATATGAATTTTTGGGTGTGATATTATAATGATAATAAAAAGTTTTCATAAGATTATCATAATTATATACTTATATATGGTAATTGAGTTATATATCCCTTGTTTAGCCTTACTAATAATATTATCTCACCCCATATTATGTTTAAATTTTCCCAAGGATCTAAAAATGGGTATTGAGTATGATGATTATATAATAGTATATTATATAATGAATGATCTTAGATATAATAAATATCTTACGTAAATAATATGTTAATATTTACTTTCTCTAATTACAATAAAACATTGTAGTTCTCATCCACGTTTATTAGGTATAATTATAGAATATTCATTAAAAATATGTGATTTTTAGTCATGTTATACTTTGGTCTCTATAAATGATGTTCCAAAAAATGAGATATTCCATATTTTTTCAATATGTACATTTTTGGAACACGGGTTTTCAGCAATAAATTATACCATTAATACGACATTGGAATCGTATTTTTTTATATTTATTTTTAGTAATTCATTCCAAAAATCATGTGACCCATTATTAATTGTCATATATGGTTTTCTTGATTCAATTCATATGTTTTTTCTTTTAATAACACAAAATTTTCTTAAATTCAATGTTAAATATATTATTTCAAATAGCCAACAAAATAACTGAAACCAAAAACAAGAAAAAAACACAATATTTAAACCCTTCAATCATTCATTCTAAAAATTAATAGAAAAGCAACAATTTTTTGAATATAAATAATTTTTGAGTTAACACTTGGTATGTGATTTAATTAAACTTTTATTTTTAATTATACTTGGGACCATCATTTTAGATAATTTAAGAACTAATATCATTTTTAACTTGTTTTTGGTTATAATTAGTGTTTAATTTATTTCCATTTCTCGGTGAATTGTTGTCCAATATTACTTTATTTTCCCACTACCCCATGGTGGAATTATTCAACAATAATAAATGTAACTGACCAAAAAATGAGCAACATTAATGTGGAAAGTATCAATTATTCCATAAAAATTATTTCCATACCTCTATATTTAATATGTTTTACCAGTTTTATTTTAATATATATAACATTGGTTTTTTCTATAATTTTTTTTGTTATCTTAAGACTCCTTTCATATTCCATCAAATTTCAATAACAAAAAAATATTCATTCCATTTCTAATTTTAAGTTAATATTTAATGATTATTCTTGTTAATATTTTTTTAATATATTGGTAAATTAAATGTATTACTAAATTTGAATCAAAATTGATTCATCAAAAGAATATCATGAATGTTGTTATATAATCCCACAATGTATCATCCAACATTTTTGAACATTCTTACTTGTTTACTTAACTATTTTTTAAGAAATTAAAATGAGATACATATTAGATAAATTAAATTTTAATGAAATATGACTTTGATATAGAACATTAATATTGTACTACACTATATATTTATAAAAAATATATCTCATTATGGATTTAAAAAAATTGATACCTCAACCACTTATATGTACAAAAGTTAGGCCATTTCCTAAGAAAATATACTTTAAAAAATAATTTGAATCATTTTGATGAATTTGTGATGCTTTTATTCATATTATACCAATAATAAATTTAATCCACAAATAAAAAAAGGTATATATTTTCATTTCATGTGATAATGGTCCCATAATGTTTCCTACCAGTACATTAAGTGCTTTTACATCTAAAATTGTATATAATGATATGTCAAATTTTTATCAATGTATGCCTTCCAAGGACTCAATTATATTATGTAAAAAAATAAATTACATACATAGTTAGATTTATCCAAATTGCTGAAAATATTATTGTCATGGAAATAAATTGACCAGATATGTTAAATCCACCAGATTAAGACAAATGTAACCAATTAAAAATACATTGATCCTTAAATCTTGTAATGCATTTTTGAAGGATTTCAACTCAATATAATTGAAAATAATTTATATTTCCACACTAGTAATCATTAGAACCTACAAGAAATATTTTATATACTAGAAGATATAGTTTAGATGATTAACATTTATTACTAAATAATTTATTATTTTAATACGAAATGGGTATAGTGAAAACCTCATTAGATAATAATCCATATTAAGAGGAAAATTTGATTTTTTTTCCATTTTCAGTATCAAATTGAGATAAATATACTGATAAAAAATAATCAAGTATAATATTTTCACATTGTTATTATTTACTTATATGGAAATCACTTGGAGTAATAACACTGAATAAATAATTCATGGATATTTTTCATTTTTAACAAAAAAATATTTAAAAGTTATGTGATCAATATAAATTATATCATTTGAAGTTACAATATATATACTAAATTAATAAAATTTGAAGAAACTACCAAAATTATTAATATTTATTATTTTTTAGTTTACTTTTAATACATTTAAATTACATTACTTATAAAAAACTATTTCAATAATTTTGTATGAAAATATTCAATGTTGAAATCTAAAAAACATCAATCATGTTTCATATGCCAATAATTGGCTAATCATATTTATGATGGCTCAATATTATAAATTAAAATATCTATATGATCAACAATGAAATTTTTTATTCAATATCCATTGGATGGAAAAACTACATCTTTTAATATAAAAATAGAATATTTGAATGGTTTTTTAAAACTCCCTCAAAAACTATAGTGAGAATCCAAAATTCATGAAAACGTTTTGTAAAACTCTTACAAATGTCTAGATAAATTTGTTTGTATTCACCTCAATCATGTAAAAATATACCACATTAATATATAATTATAGTTTATATCCTAAAATTTTAACATTTAACTATAAAATTGAATTTATATTTGTATGGGACAATTTTATTTCTCAAAAGACTCCAAAGATAATAAAAATTTCATATACAATCGTCAAATTAGTTCCGATAAAAAAAGAATTTATCCATGAATATCTCATGTATATGTTCCACTATGTTAGGTAAAAGGGATTCCATCCAACTTATAAATATGGTAGGAGGGTTCCACATTTGGAAAAAATATTTTTGTAAATGTTCCATTAAAACAATGGAATGTAATATCCTACTAATTTTTATTATAATAAATATTTTAGTATAACTAAATTTACCATTAAATTTTTAGTAGAACGTAAACATAAAAACCAATACTATATTTAATCATTGGATGTGTGGGGGAGTGATAATTTTACATGGAATCATTTATATTTTGGGTTTTTACACATATTATCATACTCATGACCATTATTATTGGAATAAACTCAATTTTTTTAAATCTAGATTCCACATATCTATTAAACTACAAAAAATTTAGTTACCTAATATATATCATATATTTGATAAATATTTATATAATTTATTAAAATTATAACTTTTTCACTACTTATTTCATGGTCAAGGTTAATATTATTTATTAATGTCATATGGGATGTTATATATCTTCCAAAATAAATTTTTACATGATACTACTAATGATAATGTAAATTTTGTAATAAATTTTAAATTATACTATATGTTTTTTCTATTTAATCACATATAAGAATTAATATTATAATTCAAATTTATATCCAAAATTACAATTAATCAAAATCATATTTTTAACTAAAAAAATTGATTCATATTTTATTGAAGAGGATTTAATTATTTTTCTTGGTTCCATTATAATGTATAAAAATAATGGATAAATTCTACCACTATCGATTTTATCCATAATGTTTTCCAATTACAATAAAAATAGATTGATACAAGTTATATGATATCAACTTATAATCCTCAGAACATATCATTTAAAATAAATTTTAATATAATTTCAATTTTATAAAATATTCTATTCGGAATATCATGTAATTATAATATGATTTTATATAGAAAATATATTTTAAATGTAAATTACTGTCTTGTTTTTTATATTAGAGTGAATGGTATGAGACACTATCTTTGGATCACAAAAAATAATCTCACCCAGATGAACATCAATTAATACGAGACCCATTGTTGAAAATAGACACATATGATAAAAGGTAATTCATTATCTCATTCAATATCCAAAATGAAAAAAAAAATATAATTGTGAAGAAATTTATCATTATGAAATAATATTTCAAAGTACCTTTATGTTACATCAATGATTATTGAAAAAATTAAAGAGGGACATGGGTTTGATTATCTCATTATACTATATAATTTTTAATACACAAAGTATAGTTAAGTTATATATCTCCAATAAATAATATATGAACATACATATTTTATAATATCTAATAATTACTTGGATTGTTAAAGTACTGAGATTATATATCATTATGTGCACTAATGTATTTTAACACTACATAATATTCTTTACAAGTCAAAATAATTCATAAATAATTCATCCACTTTTTATTAAATGTAATCTCATTCTTTAATTTTGAATTTTTTTACTGTGAAGATTTATTGGAAAATGGTGTATTGTAATGATGATATAAAAAATATTTTGAAAATTTCATGTATTATTAATCGAACACCCCTTACATTAAAATATTCAAAAATTCATAGGATGGATATAGAGTTTTAGACAATAATATTGTTTCATTGAGAAAAGTATATTACCCTTATTGTATTTTGTGACCACATTAATATAAATTTACTACAACATATGAAACATTAAATATTATAAAAAAATATATTATTTTTTGAGGTAAATGTTTCCTATCACATTATTATTCCAACAACTTTTCTTCCCCCTCGAGGATATTACTAATTTTATAAAAAAATTTTCCCCTTTTTATTTTTGAAATTAGGTCATAAAATAATCTATATATATATATTTGTCATCCTAAAATAGTAATATCATGATGTTGGAATAGTATATTAGTAATTTTGAAAAAAATTCACAACCATGCCTCAATTATTCCATCTAATATTACTTTTTTTTTCTAATGCATGATTAGTTTTAAAATTTTATTGTAGAAATTATATTTATATTACCTCCTTTGGAATAATGGTGGATGATTAATTTAATATTTGGATTTTCCCCCTAAAGTCCTTTAAGGATTCAATTAAAATTTAATTTTTTCCTTCCTCTAAATTTAATTTGTAATTTCCTTAGCATGTTAGGTTCTCAAAGTAAGAAATAATTTTTGTATTCGATTTTTATGAAAATATTTCACCTTACTCGTAGATAGACTGTAATTTAGGTATAGAAACTCCCCAAAAACAAGTTATACCCAACCATCAATTCCATGTAAATGTTATATTAACCTGAATAATATCCAATAGAATATCATAAAAAAATCTAGGATAGTCATTCCAAATACCATCAAGAATGGTTTTCGTATCAATATTGTTAACAAATTACGTTCTCTATACATTCTCAATTTTCCATTGAATACTATTGGTTAGCTTGCCATCCCGAAAACATCGATAGCTAATTTTTAGTCATCATTTTCATTTTATTTTATCCTAACATATCTATAATTTATTTACATCCTATCACAGGACTATAGAATATAGTTTTGATTTCTATAAACATTGGTTATGTATAGGGAAGGAATTTCCACTATCATTCTATGAAACAATCACATGATTCATAGTATGATTATCCTTCCATGTGATATGTTTTTTGATATTCTGAATATAAATTTCATCATTTGATTGTGAAAATTTAATTGAAATAATATGTTTCCCAAATAAATCTCGGGCCAAAATAGTAACTTATGGAACAACATTAATACATTACATTTCATTACCCCCAAAAAAAATGTAATAGTGGAATAAGAAAATTTTTAACCAATATTATTTTATATTAAAATGTATCAAATATTTTAAAAAAATTGTAAATCAAGAAATTTGTTTCTTTTGTAAACATATCATTAAACTTTGGGATATTTTGATTATTTTTTCCTAACTAGTGGGTTCATATCAAAATAATTAAGTTGTTCTAATTAGTGAACATTTATCAACTAAACACCACTAATATTATGTATCACATAATCCATAAGATTTTCATGTAGAGGTCGTATAAGGCCCCAGCCTTAAACCTTACTTAATATTGAATTAAATGAGTAATTCACATTGAGGATATTTTCAGGTTTAGAGTTTTAGAGAATTAGGACATAACTATTACATCTCAAAAGATTACAAAGTAGTCGCTTCTACTAAATTTCCATAAAATAAAAACTCTTAAAAAGAAACATGTATAGTTCCATGTTTTAGTTGCATGACTTTCCCTTGATCCCATCCTTGACCCTATTCCACGCTAAGTCCTGTGAAAAACATTTCAAAAATTTGGGATGAGCATAAGAAGCTCAGTAAGGGATACACAAAGAATGAAAACTGTTAGTTTTTGAAAACAACAAGTACACCATGAATACTTTATCAATGTAATACTTTTCACCTTCATGATGTAGTAAAAACTCCTCACTGAAAAAAAGTATCATTACTTACCTTTTTGTAACCAAAGGATTACCATAAAACCCATATAAAGAACACATAACATATATAAATGTAACTTGGGACATAAACATACTTAAGTGGAATAACCATACGGTCAACTTCCACACATATCACTTAATGGAATAGCCATACGGCCAATTTCCATACATACTTAATGGAATAGCCATACGGCCGACTTCCATACCCAATGCATTGGAGGTTATAACGTAACCACCCATCCTGGTATTCACGGAACCACCCATCATAATGTCCAAGTACCATTATTACACATAAAATATGGAAAATATAAACATTTCAATAACAATATTTCATTTGCAATCACAATAAATAATTCCCAGATATTGAATTAATCAATCCATTTTCAAAAACCATTTAAAAGAGATTTTTGAATCAAAGTGTCCCATACCACTTTGAAGCGTTTAATGGAATTATAATTTTAAAACATTAATGTCCATATAAATAAATACTGAAATCCATTTTGAAAACATGGACATTAAAGATAAATATTTAGAATAATAAATCTTTAAAACATTTAAAATGATATTTTTGTTAAAGAGTTTTTAACAAAATGAGAGACTCTTGAATACAAATAATAGCGGAATAACATTTAATCCGAACTTTATAATATCATGAGAATAAAAGTATTCATGATATTATATGTCAAAGTACAGTATACACACCATATAAGAGTGATTTGGTACATAACAACAATGAAGTCTCAAAAGAAATGTAAAATGAGATAAAATCCATTATAAAGAAGCTATCCTTAAATTAAGGAAAAATCAATCTCATAATTTTGAGTGACAAATATAAATAAACCCAATATAAGTGGATATTAAGTGTAAAACAATCAATGGTTATTCACACATATTCAAAGGATGACATATTCAATAACTACATGTTGAACCCAAAGAAATCGAAATTGGGTTAAGAAGTTCCCTTGACAGCCTAACGGCGTCACATCAAAATGAGTTGATGGGAGATTAAAAAAAAGGGTATCTCATCAGTTGGACATAAAATTTAAATCAATAAGTATATATGAGAACATATCCCAACATAAAAAATATGTAAATTAAAAGACACAATAAAAGAAGTCTTTTAAAAAGAGGAGGGTCAAAGGTTCCCTTACCGACTTGGGTAACTTTCGAAAAGTACACCCCATTGAAGAAGTGTCATAAAATGAATATGTACATACCCATAAATGGAATTATATTACAAAAGGAGTGTAATAGTGGAAAGTACATAAACCACTCAATGGAAATTTTGGCAAATGTAGCATAAATCTCAGGGGAATAAAATTGAGATGAAAAATCTCTTACGAAAACTCGGCAGCCTAGCGGCGCCACTTAAAACATCCAAAATGGATTGATGAGAGGAAATAGGGTCTCTCATCACATCAACATAGTGTTTAAAGAATTAGGAATATAAAATAACATCCCCCAACATAACAAATAGGAGCTTAAAATATGTGACATAAAGGAGTGTACTTTAAAAGAAAGAGAGAGGTTAGATCTCTTACGAAAATTCGGCAGCCTAACAGCGCCACTCAAAACTTCCAAAATGGATTGATGAGAGAGAATAGGGTCTCTCATCACATGAACTTAAAAATTACAGTAGGAGTAATATAAAAGAACGTCCCAATCATAAGAAATATGAGCTTAAAATAAATGACATAAAAGAGTGTACTTAAAATGAAAGAGAGTTGTAGGATCCCTTACCTCGGGTCCGACTTGACTCGATCGTTCTTTAACGTCCTGAATAATAAACATGAGTTAATTTCTATTTTCTTAAGAACCTTTTTCAAATTCATTATTCCTTTTATATCACTTATTTCCATGTTATAAACATTATGAAATCATTTATGTTAATAATGTTTGTTTTGTCGATATTTGGTTCTTAATTCGAAAGTGGACTTCATACAATTACATGTTGTTCGTGTGGTCAAAGGTTCTTTATATCCAGAATAAAATTCCTGATTTGGATATCATATATATCATATATATCTAGCATATACATGTATTTATAATATTACATAATCATTTAGAGGTAAGAAATGAAATGCACCATTCATGGAGACGGTAAGCCGTACGTACGCATGAACGCTACTTTCATTTCTTTCTCATATTAATGGAATTAAAATTAAATTAGAGGTATGTATATTTTAATTCCAAAATTATATTCATAATTTAGATGTATCATTAATTATATATATCCATTATATACATATACATTTAATAGTACATTACATTTGGGGATAAGAAATGAAATGCACCGTTCATGGAGACGGTAAGCCGTACGTACGCATGAACGCTACTTTCATTTCTATATCATACTTTAATGGAAAGAAAAAATAATGATATAGAGGTATATAATAGTTCCAGTATAAAATCATATATAATAACATTAAATACATCCTTTATACGTCCCACGTATGGCATTAACGAATCACATCACTTTGAGGGGCAGTAGTCCGCACTTCCTAAAATGAAGATATCGCGTATACCCATAATGGAAGCCAAAAAGGTAAGACACAAGTGAAAAATACAGAAGCATAAGTAAAACATAAAAATATTATATATCATATATAAAAATAGTGACATCATAATGGCCACCTTTGAAGGTGTTAAATGTCTATTGAACAATCATCATTTCGGGAGGCAGAATTTCGCCATCCACGGAAACTGTATGTTCCTTAACCATTTGATGTAGATGTGTGAGAGTGTAGCTCGAATAAATCTTATAAAAACATACTAGTATATTGAAGATACTGGTGTTGTTACAAAAGAAGTAATTAAAAAGAGTTTAGGGGGTTGGAGAAGCAAAATAAAACAAATGAACATGAGAGAATGAATTACCTTTAAAAGTGTAACTCCTTTTGATTTGAGCCTAAAGGCTTCCTTTGAAAGAATTCTGCCCAAAGGGAATCCTCTAGGATGAGAAGAGGGATGTGGAGAGAGTAAATGGGCAGTTTTTGTCCGAGCCAAAGGCTTGAGGAGTGTGTGAAATGAGGTAGAGGTGGGGGCCTTTTATAAGACGAGAGGAGGGGCACTTTTAGAAAATAAAGAAATATTACTTTATTTGAAACGGTTTTTGGGTTTTAAAAGGTCCCACATTGATATAATTCATGTATAAGGTGATAAGGCTTGGAAATACACTCATCCAATTGGTTTTGGCCATGTGTAGGTTTTAGATTTTTCATTATCTTTCCATTTTATTTAAATTGTCAAATAATGATGTCATCGCTGTATCATTATTATGTCATAAATATTTTAATTTATATAATGTCTAAAAATTATAAAAAAAATACTATGATGTAGTAAATATTTTTATATTTCCAATGAATATTTATAATAAAAATTCTGATCTTTATAACCCCATGTAAAAATTGTTTTCGTAAAACATATTATGTTTGTGTCATTTTTACTCTAACATTTAATAAAAAGTTTTTTATGTCATTTCCCAACCAAAGTGTCTTCATGGGGTCCCCAAGTTGACCCATGGCTTGTCTTGGTCGGCCATGACACAACCAATAAGGTTGGGACATGTGTCTAGGTCATTTCATATTATTAACGCATTATTTATACCTTAAACTACACTAATTACCACTAATCGTGATTAAAAACTTAATAAGTTACAATTCACCAAAAAATTATTATAATCTCATTGAACCACATTTTACTTCATAATGAAAACCATGTATGTCGGATTTTTGAAATTCAAAACACAATGATGGCAAAATTTCATTTAAACGGATAATCAGTCTTTATAAGTACCACTTAGTGGTTTCACTATTCATCAAAAATTGAAGTTTTTCAGAAAAATCCCAAAAATTCACCCTAAGCAATATTTGATATTACAAATTCAAAAATGAAGTCTATTTTACAAAATTCAAAAAATATAAGTCACATTAATTAATTTAATAATTAAATCCCGCTGTCAGATCAAATAGCCTATTTTTATGAAACAATAAGTATCAAAAGATTGACACTAGTTTAAGTCTGATTTCAAAGTGAAATTAATTCCAACGACCACTATTGGATTTAATGGTAAAAATATATTATAATTTCACTTTAAAACCAATTCAAAAGATAATCTAATCATATAAATAAATTATATTAAAAAGAGGTTTTGAATTAAAATACAACATTTTACACTATTCATTAAAAAAAGAACTTTATCGGAAAGATACGAAAAACTTACACAAAGTAAATTTTGATGTCCCAATTCTTAAGAAGAGTTTCATTTTGTTCAAAAGGATGTATAAGAGTGAACAAAACTATATTTAATGACATTTCTCCATCAAAAGGCGATAAGTGAACCTTTAGTGAAAACTAGGGAATATACGCCTAAAATTGAATTCATTCCGTATTTTAAGCCATTATATTTTATTGGATAAATGTAAAAAAATTAAAAACATATATAATCATATTTTAGTTATTTCTATCCATTCCCGCCAATAAAACGGCTACATGTTAACTACCATTTAAAATAATATTATTTTATTATTAGAGTGCAACGTAAGATTCCCAAGAAACTCGTTGTTGCGTGTTCGGTACGCCATCGAGCATAGCATCCCCTTTAAAGTCATATCAATATTTTATTCACAAATATGGATAAATATGAAAATGAAATATTCTTTATTTACCTGGGGTGTAACATCCTTCCCCCCTTTTGGGAATTGCATCCTCGCAATTTTAAAATTGTGCTTGGAAACATCCTTGAAAGTCCCGTATCGGAAGAGGAGTCGGTAAAACAATCACTCTAAAATAAAGATAGATAAGCACAGAGGTCACCCGAGTTAACCCATACTAGGATTTCAAGTATGAAAATATGGACATGGAGGAAAAAACAAAGGGTCATGTTCTGATGGAGAGTGATAGAAAACATGTTTAGGAGAAAGTTAACAATAAGAAAATCACAAACTTGTGATGGGTTAAACGGTGTTGGGTTCCCCAGTAGGAAAAGTTAATAGGCAACATTTTTGTTTTATGTTACTTAATATTGAGGAATTTATTCATAAGGAAGCATAGGGAAGGAATTTCCACTATCATTTTTATTTTATTTTATCCTAACATATCTATAATTTATTTACATCCTATCACAGGACTATAGAATATAGTTTTGATTTCTATAAACATTGGTTATGTATAGGGAAGGAATTTCCACTATCATTCTATGAAACAATCACATGATTCATAGTATGATTATCCTTCCATGTGATATGTTTTTTGATATTCTGAATATAAATTTCATCATTTTATTGTGAAAAATTAATTGAAATAATATGTTTCCCAAATAAATCTCGGGCCAAAATAGTAACTTATGGAACAACATTTATACATTACATTTCATTACCCCCAAAAAAATGTAATAGTGGAATAAGAAAATTTTCAACCAATATTATTTTATATTAAAATGTATCAAATATTTTAAAAAAATTGTAAATCAAGAAATTTGTTTCTTTTGTAAACATATCATTAAACTTTGGGATATTTTGATTATTTTTTCCTAACTAGTGGGTTCATATCAAAATAATTAAGTTTTTCTAATTAGTGAACATTTATCAACTAAACACCACTAATATTATGTATCACATAATCCATAAGATTTTCATGTAGAGGTCGTATAAGGCCCCAGCCTTAAACCTTACTTAATATTGAATTAAATGAGTAATTCACATTGAGGATATTTTCATGTTTAGAGTTTTAGAGAATTAGGACATAACTATTACATCTCAAAAGATTACAAAGTAGTCGATTCTACTAAATTTCCATAAAATAAAAACTCTTAAAAAGAAACATGTATAGTTCCATGTTTTAGGTAGCATGACTTTCCATCGATCCCATCATTGACCCTATTCCACGCTAAGTCCTCTGAAAAAACATTTCAAAAATTTGGGATGAGCATAAGAAGCCCAGTAAGGGATACACAAAGAATGAAAACTGTTAGTTTTTGAAAACAACAAGTAAACCATGAATACTTTATCAATGTAATACTTTTCACCTTCATTAAGTAGTAAAAACTCCTCACTGAAAAAAGTATCATTACTTACCTTTTTGTAACCAAAGGATTACCATAAAACCCATATAAAGAACACATAACATATATAAAGGTAACTTGGGACATAAACATACTTAAGTGGAATAACCATATGGTCGACTTCCACACATATCACTTAATGGAATAGCCATACGGCCAATTTCCAAACATACTTAATGGAATAGCCATATAGCCGACTTCCATACCCAATGCATTGGAGGTTATAACGTAACCACCCGTCCTGGTATTCACGGCACCACCCGTCATAATGTCCAAGTACCATTATTACACATAAAATATGGAAAATATAAACATTTCAATAACAATATTTCATTTGCAATCCCAATAAATAATTCCCAGATATTGAATTAATCAATCCATTTTCAAAAACCATTTAAAAGAGATTTTTGAATCAAAGTGTCCCATACCACTTTGAAGCGTTTAATGGAATTATAATTTTAAAACATTAATGTCCATATAAATAAAAACTGAAATCCATTTTGAAAACATGGACATTAAAGATAAAGATTTAGAATAATAAATCTTTAAAACATTTAAAATGATATTTCTGTTAAAGAGTTTTTAACAAAATGAGAGACTCTTGAATACAAATAATAGCGGAATAAAATTTAATCCGAACTTTATAATATCATGAGAATAAAAGTATTCATGATATAATATGTCAAAGTACAGTATACACACCATATAAGAGTGATTTGGTACATAACAACAATGAAGTCTCAAAAGAAATGTAAAATGAGATAAAATCCATTATAAAGAAGCTATCCTTAAATTAAGGATAAATCAATCTCATAATTTTGTGTGACAAATATAAATACACCCAATATAAGTGGATATTAAGTGTAAAACAATCAAAGGTTATTCACACATATTCAAAGGATGACATATTCAATAACTACATGTTGAACCCAAAGAAATCGAAATTGGGTTAAGAAGTTCCCTTGACAGCCTAACGGCGTCACATCAAAATGAGTTGATGGGAGATTAAAAAAAAGGGTATCTCATCAGTTGGACATAAAATTTAAATCAATAAGTATATATGAGAACATATCCCAACATAAAAAATATGTAAATTAAAAGACACAACAAAAGAAGTCTTTTAAAAAGAGGAGGGTCAAAGGTTCCCCTACCGACTTGGGTAACTTTCGAAAAGTACACCCCATTGAAGAAGTGTCATAAAATGAATATGTACATACCCATAAATGGAATTATATTACAAAAGGAGTGTAATAGTGGAAAGTACATAAACCACTCAATGGAAATTTTGGCAAATGTAGCATAAATCTCACGGGAATAAAATTGAGATGAAAAATCTCTTACGAAAACTCGGCAGCCTAGCGGCGCCACTTAAAACATCCAAAATGGATTGATGAGAGGAAATAGGGTCTCTAATCACATCAACATACTGTTTAAAGAATTAGGAATATAAAATAACATCCCCCAACATAACAAATAGGAGATTAAAAGAAGTGACATAAAGGAGAGTACTTTAAAAGAATGAGAGAGGTTAGATCTCTTACGAAAATTCGGCAGCCTAACAGCGCCACTCAAAACTTCCAAAATGGATTGATGAGAGAGAATAGGGTCTCTCATCACATGAACTTAAAAATTACAGTAGGAGTAATATAAAAGAACGTCCCAATCATAAGAAATATGAGCTTAAAAGAAATGACATAAAAGAGTGTACTTAAAATGAAAGAGAGTTGTAGGATCCCTTACCTCGGGTCCGACTTGACTCGATCGTTCTTTAACGTCCTGAATAATAAACTTGAGTTAATTCCTATTTTCTTAAGAACCTTTTTCAAGTTCATTATTCCTTTTATATCACTTATTTCCATGTTATAAACATTATGAAATCATTTAAGTTAATAATGTTTGTTTTGTCGATATTTGGTTCTTAAGTCGAAAGTGGACTTCTTACAATTACATGTTGTTCATGTGGTCAAAGGTTCTTTATATCCAGAATAAAATTCCTGATTTGGATATCATATATATCATATATATCTAGCATATACATGTATTTATAATATTACATAATCATTTAGAGGTAAGAAATGAAATGCACCATTCATGGAGACGGTAAGTCGTACGTACGCATGAACTTTACTTTCATTTCTTTCTCATATTAATGGAATTAAAATTAAATTAGAGGTATGTATATTTTAATTCCAAAATTATATTCATAATTTAGATGTATCATTCATTATATATATCCATTATATACATATACATTTAATAGTACATTACATTTGGGGATAAGAAATGAAATGCACCGTTCATGGAGACGGTAAGCCGTACGTACGCATGAACGCTACTTTCATTTCTATCTCATACTTTAATGGAAAAAAAAATAATGATATAGAGGTATATAATAGTTCCAGTATAAAATCATATATAATAACCTTAAATCCATCCTTTATACGTCCCACGCATGGCATTAACGAATCACATCACTTTGAGGGGGCAGTAGTCCGCACTTCCTAAAATGAAGATATCACGTATACCCATAATGGAAGCCATAAAGGTAAGACACAAATGAAAAATACAGAAGCATAAGTAAAACATAAACATATTATATATCGTATATAAAAATAGTGACATCATAATGGCCACCTTTGAAGGTGTTAAATGTGTATTGAACAATCATCATTTCGGGAGGCAGAATTTCGCCATCCACGGAAACCGTATGTTCCTTAACCATTTGATGTAGATGTGTGAGAGTGTAGCTCGAATAAATCTTATAAAAACATACTAGTATATTTAAGATACTGGTGTTGTTACAAAAGAAGTAATTAAAAAGAGTTTGGGGGGTTGGATAAGCAAAATAAAACAAATGAACATGAGAGAATGAATTACCTTTAAAAGTGTAACTCCTTTTGATTTGAGTCTAAAGGCTTACTTTGAAAGAATTATGCCCAAAGGAAATCCTCGAGGATGAGAAGAGGTATGTGGAGAGAGTAAATGGGCAGGGGTTGGCCGAGCCAGAGGTATGAGGAGTGTGTGATATGAGGTAGAGGTGGGGGCCTTTTATAAGAGGAGAGGAGGGGCACTTTTAGAAAATAAATAAATATTACTTTATTTGAAAAGGTTTTTGGGTTTTAAAAGGTCCCACATTGATATACTTCGTGTATAAGGTGATAAGTCTTGGAAATCCACTCATCCAATTGGTTTTGGCCATGTGTAGGTTTTATATTTTTCATTATCTTTCCATTTTATTTAAATTGTCAAATAATGATGTCATCGCTACATCATTATTATGTCATAAATATTTTAATTTATATAATGTCTAAAAATTATAAAAAAAATACTATGATGTAGTAAATATTTTTATATTTCCAATGAATATTTATAATAAAAATTCTGATCTTTATAACCCCATGTAAAAATTGTTTTTGTAAAACATATTATGTTTGTGTCATTTTTACATTAACATTTAATAAAACGTTTTTTATGTCATTTCCCAACCAAAGTGTCTTCATGGGGTACCCAAGTTGACCCATGGCTTGTCTTGGTCGGCCATGACACAACCAATAAGGTTTGGACATGTTTCTAGGTCATTTCATATTATTAAAGCATTATTTATACCTTAAACTACACTAATTACCACTAATCGTGATTAAAAACTTAATAAGTTACTATTCACCAAAAAATTATTATAATCTCATTGAACCACATTTTACTTCTTAATGACAACCATGTATGTCAGATTTTTGAAATTCAAAACACAATGATGGCAAAATTTCATTTAAACGGATAATCAGTCTTTATAAGTACCACTTAGTGGTTTCACTATTCATCAAAAATTGAAGTTTTTCAGAAAAATCCCAAAAATTCACCCTAAGCTATATTTGATATTACAAATTCAAAAATGAAGTCTATTTTACAAAATTCAAAACATATAAGTCACATTAATTAATTTAATAATTAAATCCCGCTGTCAGATCAAATAGCCTGTTTTTATGAAACAATAAGTATCAAAAGATTGACACTGGTTTAAGTCTGATTTCAAAGTGAAATTAATTCCAACGACCACTATTGGATTTAATGGTAAAAATATATTATAATTTCACTTTAAAACCAATTCAAAAGATAATCTAATCATATAAATAAATTATATTAAAAATAGGTTTTGAATTAAAATACAACATTTTACACTATTCATTAAAAAAAGAACTTTATCGGAAAGATACGAAAAACTTACACAAAGTAAATTTTGATGTCCCCATTCTTAAGAAGAGTTTTATTTTGTTCAAAAGGATGTATAAGAGTAAATAAAACTATATTTAATGACATTTCTCCATCAAAAGGCGATAAGTGAACCTTTAGTGAAAACTAGGGAATATACGCCTAAAATTGAATTCTTTCCGTATTTTAAGCCATTATATTTTATTGGATAAATGTTAAAAAATTAAAAACATATATAATCATATTTTAGTTATTTCTATCCATTCCCGCCAATAAAACGGCTACATGTTAACTACCATTTAAAATAATATTATTTTATTATTAGAGTGCAACGTAAGATTCCCAAAAAACTCGTTGTTGCATGTTCGGTACGCCATCGAGCATAGCATCCCCTTTAAAGTCATATCAATATTTTATTCACAAATATGGATAAATATGAAAATGACATATTCTTTATTTACCTGGGGTGTAACATCCTTCCCCCCTTTTGGGAATTGCGTACTCGCAATTTTAAAATTGTGCTTGGAAACATCCTTGAAAGTCCCGCATCGGAACAGGAGTCAGTAAAACAATCACTCTAAAATAAAGAAAGATAAGCACAGAGGTCACCCGAGTTAACCCATACTAGGATTTCAAGTATGAAAATATGGACATGGAGGAAAAAACAAAGGTTCATGTTCTGATGGAGAGTGATAGAAAACATGTTTAGGAGAAAGTTAACAATAAGAAAATCACAAACTTGTGATGGGTTAAACGGTGTTGGGTTCCCCAGTAGGAAAAGTTAATAGGCAACATTTTTGTTTTATGTTACTTAATATTGAGGAATTTATTCATAAGGAAGCATAATCACTTATCATGTTGACTTTCAACTTTTACAACATTCCTTAATCAAACTCATATTTTTTCCAAAAGATGAGTATTTAGGGAGACTTGTTCGCATTAAGAGTACTATAATCAACTTCTAGAGAATCTCCTAATCCACAAAAGAGAACTATATACTTCCCATGTCTTTAGACTTTAACCAAAACCAAAACCAAAAAGGATAGTACAAGATCAGATAACCCAGAATAGGATAACCCATTAGAAAGAAAATCTATTCTTAATCTCCAAAATTTGTCCAACAAAATCCAAAGTTCAACGAGGACCATTCTATAATCAATTTGTCCAGAAAATTCTTCAAAGTAAACCAAACTAAGATTGAAACCCAAATATTTAAAGTATTTAGTCACATAGTCTTCCAAGTTAAATCATAACATTTATCTCCAAACAATATCAGTTGCTCCTAAAGTCTCATATTGAAAAGTAATTAACCTAATCACATATCATCCATGATAGGTTAATCATTTTCATAAATAACCCAAAATCAACTTACTCTTAATTCATAAAATCATATAACTAAAAAGAATCGGTCAAACTAACCAGGGACTTCACGTAGTCCAGTGGTACGCGATAAATACCAGTCGCACTTTGGTTGTGGGTTCGATTCCCGCAGCTTTGTCCGACGCGACGGGATGTCACACGGTCTACGTGTTGTCCTTTTTCCAAAACTATATAATTCTTAAATCATTCCCCAAAAAGAGATACAATCATCAAAAATGATCATAACATATTTTAACCTCAAGTTTATCTCATGCCTTTCATTTTCCAGCATATCATATAATAACCCATAATTACCTCAAAAGTAAGGATCATATAAACTCTAATGGTTACCTTTACAATTATTACCTGAACTTCCACATGGATTGGTCATCTCGTACATGATTCATTAAAGATCATACCAAGGTTCAAGTGGTTGATCATGACTCCTTGATATTTGGTTTAGAACAAAAATGAGTTTCCTCATTGAATCCTCCATTTTATCTTGTATCTTAATCAGAGAACCACCACAGTTTCCTTCAAACCTATTGTCTCTTTGGTTCCTGCTAGATCCATCCAATCACAAAAAATAGAAATGTCAGTGTGAGTATATCAACAAAACCATCATGTACTAATGAGGAAGATAAACACTAAGATATACTTACTCATTCACTTTATCTAAAACTAGGACTCTTTCTGAAATCCTAACCATTATGGTAATGTCACTTATGCTTAAAGAATACTCTAACCTCTAAAGTTATCTAAACCAACCATTGATACCAACTATAAGGCCCCAGCCTTAAACCTTACATAATTTTGAATTAAATGAGTAATTCACATTGAGGATATTTTTAGGTTTAGAGTTTTAGAGAATTAGGACATAACTATTACATCTCAAAAGATTACAAAGTAGTCGATTCTACTAAATTTCCATAAAATAAAAACTCTTAAAAAGAAACATGTATAGTTCCATGTTTTAGGCAGCATGACTTTCCATTGATCCCATCATTGACTCTATTCCACGCTAAGTCCTATGAAAAAACATTTCAAAAATTTGGGATGAGCATAAGAAGCTCAGTAAGGGATACACAAAGAATGAAAACTGTTAGTTTTTGAAAACAACAAGTAAACCATGAATACTTTATCAATGTAATACTTTTCACCTTCATTAAGTAGTAAAAACTCCTCACTGAAAAAAAGTATCATTACTTACCTTTTTGTAACCAAAGGATTACCATAAAACCCATATAAAGAACACATAACATATATAAAGGTAACTTGGGACATAAACATACTTAAGTGGAATAACCATATGGTTGACTTCCACACATATCACTTAATGTAATAGCCATACGGCCAATTTCCAAACATACTTAATGGAATAGCCATACAGCCGACTTCCATACCCAATGCATTGGAGGTTATAACGTAACCACCCGTCCTGGTATTCACGGCACCACCCGTCATAATGTCCAAGTACCATTATTACACATAAAATATGGAAAATATAAACATTTCAATAACAATATTTCATTTTCAATCACAATAAATAATTCCCAGATATTGAATTAATCAATCCATTTTCAAAAACCATTTAAAAAAGATTTTTGAATCAAAGTGTCCCATACCACTTTGAAGCTTTTAATGGAATTATAATTTTAAAACATTAATTTCCATATAAATAAATACTGAAAGCCATTTTGAAAACATGGACATTAAAGATAAAGATTTAGAATAATAAATCTTTAAAACATTTAAAATGATATTTTTGTTAAAGAGTTTTTAACAAAATGAGAGACTCTTGAATACAAATAATAGCGGAATAACATTTAATCCGAACATTATAATATCATGAGAATAAAAGGATTCATGATATAATATGTCAAAGTACAATATACATGCCATATAAGAGTGATTTGGTACATAACAACAATGAAGTCTCAAAAGAAATGTAAAATGAGATGAAATCTATTATAAAGAAGCTATCCTTAAATTAAGGATAAATCAATCTCATAATTATGTGTGAAAAATATAAATACACCCAATATAAGTGGATATTATGTGTAAAACAATCAACATTTATTCACACATATTCAAAGGATGACATATTCAATAACTACATGTTGAACACAAAGAAATCAAAATTGGGTTAAGAAGTTCCCTTGACAGCCTAACGGTGTCACATCAAAATGAGTTGATGAGAGATTAAAAAAAAGGGTATCTCATCAGTTGGACATAAAATTTAAATCAATAAGTATATATGATAACATATCCCAACATAACAAATATGTAAATGAAAAGACACAACAAAAGAAGTCTTTTAAAAAGAGGAGGGTGAAAGGTTCCCTTACTGACATGGGTAACTTTCGAAAAGTACACCCCATTGAAGAAGTGTCATAAAATGAATATGTAAATACCCATAAATGGAATTATATTACAAAAGGAGTGTAATAGTGGGAAGTACATAAACCACACAATGGAAATTGTGGCAAATTTAGCATAAATCTCATGGGAATAAAAGTGAGATGAAAAATCTCTTACGAAAACTCGACAGCCTAGCGGCGCCACTTAAAACTTCCAAAATGGATTGATGAGAGGAAATAGGGTCTCTCATCACATCAACATACTGTTTACAGAATTAGGAATATAAAATAACATCCCCCAACATAACAAATAAGAGCTTAAAATAAGTGACATAAAGGAGAGTACTTTAAAAGAAAGAGAGAGGTTAGATCTCTTACGAAAATTCGGCAGCCTAACAGCGCCACTCAAAACTTCCAAAATGGATTGATGAGAGAGAATAGGGTCTCTCATCACATGAACTTAAAAATTACAGTAGGAGTAATATAAAAGACCGTCCCAATCATAATAAATATGAGCATAAAAGAAATGACATACAAGAGTGTACTTAAAATGAAAGAGAGTTGTAGGATCCCTTACCTCGGGTCCGACTTGACTCGATCGTTCTTTAACGTCCTGAATAATAAACTTGAGTTAATTTATATTTTCTTAAGAACCTTTTTCAAGTTCATTATTCCTTTTATATCACTTATTTCCATGTTATAAACATTATGAAATCATTTAAGTTAGTAATGTTTGTTTTGTCGATATTTGGTTCTTAAGTCGAAAGTGGAGTTCTTACAATTACATGTTGTTCGTGTGGGTAAAGGTTCTTTATATCCAGAATAAAATTCCTGATTTGGATATCATATATATCATATATATCCATAATATACATGTATTTATAATATTACATAATCATTTAGAGGTAAGAAATGAAATGCACCATTCATGGAGACGGTAAGCCGTACGTACGAATGAACACTACTTTCATTTCGTTCTCATATTAATGGAATTAAAATTAAATTAGAGGTATGTATATTTTAATTCCGGAATTATATTCATCATTTAGATGTATCATTCATTATATATTTCAATTATATACATATACATTTAATAGTACATTACATTTGGGGATAAGAAATGAAATGCACCGTTCATGGAGACGGTAAGCCGTACGTACGCATGAACGCTACGTTCATTTCTATCTCCTACTTTAATGGAATGAAAAAATAATGATATAGAGGTATATAATATTTCCAGTATAACATCATATATAATAACATTAAATCCATCTTTTATACGTCCCACGTATGGCATTAACGAATCACATCACTTTGAGGGGGCAGTAGTCCGCACTTCCTAAAATGAAGATATCGCGTATACCTATAATGGAAGCCATAAAGGTAAGACAAAAATGAAAAATACAGAAGCATAAGTAAAACATAAACATATTATATATCATATATAATAATAGTGACATCATAATGGCCACCTTTGAAGGTGTTAAATGAGTATTGAACAATCATCATTTCGGGAGGCGGAATTTTGCCATCCACGGAAACCGTATGTTCTTTAACCATTTGATGTAGATGTGTGAGAGTGTAGCTCGAATAAATCTTATAACAACATCCTATTATATTGAAGATACTGTTTTTGTTACAAAAGAAGTAATTAAAAAGAGTTTAGGGGTTTGGAGAAGCAAAATAAAACAAATGAACATGAGAGAATGAATTACCTTTAAAAGTGTAACTCCTTTTGATTTGAGCCTAAAGGCTTTCTTTGAAAGAATTATGCCAAAAGGTAATCCTCTAGGATGAGGAGAGGGATGTGGAGAGAGTAAATGGGCAGGGTTTGGCCGAGCCAAATGCTTGAGGAGTGTGTGAAATGAGGTAGAGGTGGGGGCCTTTTATAAGAGGAGAGGAGGGGCACTTTTGGAATATAAAGAAATATTACTTTATTTGAAAAGGTGTTTCGGTTTTAAAAGGTTCCACATTGATATAATTCGTGTATAAGGTGATAAGGCTTCGAAATACACTCATCCAATTGGTTTTGGCCATGTGTAGGTTTTATATTTTTCATTATCTTTCCATTTTATTTAAATTGTCAAATAATGATGTCATCGCTACATCATTCTTATGTCATAAATATTTTAATTTATTTAATGTATAAAAATTATAAAAAAAATACTATGATGTATTAAATATTTTTAGATTTCCAATGACTATTTTTTATAAAAATTATGATCTTTATAACCCCATGTAAAACATGTTTTCGTAAAACATATTATGTTTGTGTCATTTTTACTTTAACATTTTATAAAAAGTTATTTATGTCATTTCCCAACCAAAGTGTCTCCATGGGGTCCCAATGTTGACCCATGGCTTGTCTTGGTCTTCCATGACACAACCAATAAGGTTGGGACATGTTTCTAGGTCATTTCATATTATTAAAGAATTATTTATACCTTAAACTACACTAATTACCACTAATCGCGATTAAAAACTTAATAAGTTACTATTCACCAAAACATTATTATTATCTCATTGAACCACATTTTACTCCTTAATGACAACCATTTATGTCATATTTTTTAAATTAAAAACACAATGATGGCAAAATTTCATTTAAACGGAAAATCAGTCTTTATAAGTACCACTTAGTGGTTTCACTGTTCATCAAAAATTGAAGTTTTTCAGAAAAATCCCAAAAATTCACCCTAAGATATATTTGATATTCCAAATTCAAAAATGAAGTCTATTTTACAAAATTCAAAACATTTATGTCACATTAATTAATTTAATAATTAATTCCCGATGTCAGATCAAATAGCGTGTTTTTATGAAACAATAAGTATCAAAAGATTGACACTGGTTTAAGTCTGATTTCAAAGTGAAATTAATTCCAACGACCACTATTGGATTTAATGGTAAAAAATATATTATAATTTCACTTTAAAACCAATTCAAAAGATAATCTAATAATATAAATAAATTATATTAAAAAGAGGTTTTGAATTAAAATACAACATTTTACACTATTCATTTAAAAAAAGAACTTTATCGGAAAGATACGAAAAATTTACACAAAGTAAATTTTGATGTCCCAATTCTTAAGAAGAGTTTTATTTGGTTCAAAAGGATGTATAAGAGTGAACAAAACTATATTTAATGACAGTTTTCTATCAAATGGCGATAAGTGATCCTTTAGTGAAAACTAGGGCATATACGCCTAAAATTGAATTCTTTCCGTATTTTAAGCCATTATATTTTATTGGATAAATGTAAAAAAATTTAAAAACATATATAATCATAATTTAGTTATTTCTATCCATTCCCGCCAGTAAAACGGCTACATGTTAACTACCATTTAAAATATTATTATTTTATTATTAGAGTGCAACGTAAGATTGCCAAGAAACTCGTTGTTGCGTGTTCGGTACGCCATCGAGCATAGCGTCCCCTTTAAAGTCATATCAATATTTTATTCACAAATATGGATAAATATGAAAATTACATATTCTTTATTTACCTGGGGTGTAACAGGTCGTTCTTTTGGATTAATACTAGTTAGAATCTTATTTTTATTAACTCCATGACTCAATTTCAGTGACAGTTCTTTGTTTTTCTAAAAAGTAATTTTTCAAATTTCTGTCATTAGGAAATGAAAATATTCTCAAATTATTAATTAGATATTATTATAAAAAATAATCTCAATTAATTATTTTATAGTTCTTCAAAAAATTATAAATTAAATAATGTATTAGTGATCCTTTGTATGTAAAAACAATAATGATGTGTTACATGGTCAAAAAATATGGTTTTGAATAGTAAAAACATTAGTTAATGAAATATATTACCAAAAATTTCTTAGTTTATATCTAATAAATAATATCATGAACCCTAAAAAGTGATTCAACCATGATAGGTTATATTTAATTCATTTTTATATTTTTATATCCCAAATTTATTGAAATTAATAATTCTTCTCTTCACGGTATAAAAAAAGTGTTTTTGGAAATCCAATAAATTTAATATAACTAATAGTATTTTGTGATATCAAGGATTATTTTATTGTAATAAATAGTTTATTTTTGTATATATAAGTGCTTAAAATAAAATTCAATCAAACCCATTTTATAATTATCTAAAAATATAAATAAATGTATTGATTTTAAATATTGTAGGAAATATATAAAATTGTAACAGTAAAATGGATATTGTTTTAATGAAATTCATCACAAATAATCTTTTTAACATATAATGTTTATAATTATTTATATTCAATGATGACTCAATATAATAAAATAGCGAATTAAAACTAACATTAACTTAAATAAAAACCCCATTTTTCTTATTGAATTTAAAATGTTCAGTTTATAATGGAACACCTATTACAACAAAATAACATATCCCATGTTCTTATATTTTCATATTATAAACATTCTGAAATTCAAAAATGTAATTTCATTATTCTTGTTCATTTAAATTTGTTAAATAATAATTAAAATATGGGATATTTTTGAATCATTCAAAATTCAAAAGAATATATCATCATTTAACTTAATTAATATAAGTGTTTATATTTTCATTCATAATGAAAAAAATTAACGTTAGTTCTTTATGAATAAATCATTATTTGAATGACAAAAAAATCAATATTTTGATGATACAAGGATATAATAGAATAGGGAAATAATAAAATAACTTTTTAAATAAGGATACACTTAGGAAAATCTACCTCTAATGTTACCAGTAAATCTTTTTATGCTCCCATTGACATGATAATTTTTTATAGTGATGATAATATCATTTATTAGTATAATAAAAATATATTTGATGAGTTAATTATCTAGTTGGAAATTATGGTGTTTGTTTTCATGTTGTATATTTTTAAATACATGACACAAACTATGTTATATCCTTTGGATTGTTTTAGAATAATTTACAAAATTATTTAATAAATATGTATCTAACCACTCGAATTCTTAAGGATTCAGTTTTTATTATACATTGTTTCTATTTTACTTTATCTATTTTACGGTTATATTAATAAATTTATAATCTCCTTTAAATGGTTTAAACATGATTATTTTTATCCTAATCCACCCATATATTGGTTTTATAAATCAATCCAAAAATATATTTATGTTATATTCATATCATGATATGAGTATGAAATATAAAAATTTTAAATTTTTGAAACCTATAATAAAAAAAGTCATTTAAAATTCATTTCTTAAATATGTTTATTAGTTCACTACATTGAGAATGATAATGGAAATGGGTAACTATTGAGATACAAGATTAGGTTTTATTTGGAAATGGATTAATATTCGTGAACATATGTATACTAATTATAGAAACTAAGATTCTATTCTTTATTATGGGTCTGAAATAGATATTCAATGATCAACTCATAAAAAATAAAAAATAGAAAACTAATTATTATATTGTTAATTGAAGAAAAAAACATAATTTAGAGTTTGAATTAAAGGTAAAATGAATTATTTTATTCTCAACACAAAATGAAAAAAATAATTCATAAATGAAAAAATTACTAAACAGAAAATAGTTCATCACATCCTACTCATATTTAATATTTTTTATATTTGAAAATTTTATTCCATAATAATGAATCATAATATATCATTGAATGAAATGAATTAATGATTCCGATTTTATAACCAATGATTTAATAAAAATAGACCTAAACATCATCCATCGCATAATAAAATATTAATTATAATTAAAAGAGATTAAGAAACATTGATGTCTCCATGCCTTGATTTCAGAGTGTATCACTAAAATAATCCACTAAGAATACTATTTCCACTACAAAAAAAAACTAAATTATTCCCATTAATATAATACACTCCCAAGTATTATGAACCACCACTAACTAATTAAATCAATGACTCATATTATTTTATATCATTACTGAAAAAATCAAATGAATGGTTGATATAATGGACATATGGCCAATGTAATGATATGTAGAAGATATACAATTGTTTTTTCAATAGAGGAAATAAAAAAAATAAATACATGAGTAATTTAATACAATATAAAACTATAAATAATTCTAGTAATTGATGTGAAAACATGATATATTTTATTAATATATGTTTCTATTACATGGAAAATTCATTATGAAAACATAAATTCCACCAAGAATTATTATAATAACCACACATCATCTAATTTTGAATTTTATTAAGTCCATAGATTTCATATATTACCAAAAAATTTCATTTCAATTTTTATCATTTTTTGAAACATATCAAACCCATGATATCCTAAATCACAATTATTTACCAAAAAATAGTGTTCTAAAAGAACACTTATTCATTATCTGTCATGGTTTTATCCCATATAAAAGTAATAATTTTGTCATTATAAATGAGGTCAAGAATATTATCCGTGATCTATAAATGATGAGGGTTTCAATGAAATAATAATAACTAAAATGTATTTTATATGAAATTATCATCTTAATTAGTAACATTATGAATTATTTACCCTATTATAACTGTAACTAAAAAAAGCACTCTACATATTTTTTCATATATTCAGATAAAATTATCCACCATTTACAGCTTATTAAAAAAACCATATAATATTATAAATCATTTATAGATGAATTTTTTTCAATTTTTATATTTATATACTCATAATAATTTTTATTTATACCATGTGGATTCAAAAATATTATTATAACTTAACACTACTATTTCACCTAAGGATACACAAGGAATTGATCCATGAACTCTTCCATGAATCTCATCAAAATTGAACACCGATAAAACCTCATGAATCAATGATACATCTTATATAAAAATATATAAATTATTTTTAGAATGTTTTAGAAAATTTGTAACACTCCTATTGAAGAATATTATTGAAAAAATATTATTTGGTTCTCCCAACATTAAAATTAAATTATACTACATAATTATTGATAATCATATATGTGTAGTAATTACTGACAATATCATAATGATACTTTTGTTTACAACTATGGATCATGATGTAATCCTACATCATATATAAATATATTCAGGAAAAATAATTTAACACGGGTATATTTTAAAGTTAAAAACCATAATAAAAAATCATTATAAAATATGCCTTATGTGCATAACCACTATAAAAAATCATAATTAATTTTTCATCCATTATGTAACCATTACTCAATGATTAGGAAAACCTAAAATTATAGTCATATATAAAAACCACTCATCAATTGTTATTCAATATTAAATATCATCTAAAGAAGAAATAATTCAATATTTTTTTGATTTGGATATACTTAAAAAACTCCATTTGTATATTTTTTTAAAATATATTCATTGTGAATACTATTAATACTAAATAAAAATGATTAATAATGTAATTAAAATTAAAGGGAATAATTTTTATAACCCATATCACAAAAATTAATATTATTGGATCGAAAAACATTTTTATCATAATATATGATGCACTATGATATAATAAATATCATACACTAACATTTTAATATTGGGTACTAATCCACATTTAAGCCTCTCAATTTAGCTCCTACTATAATTTTTCATTTCCTCTAATATAAATAATAATCTATTTTATTTTCAATAAATTTATAAGAAGTCATAATACATGTAATGTTACTCCTAAGACACCAAATATTGTATGGAAAAAATTAGCTTTAGTAAGACACCATTATTTTAAATATTATATTGTAAGAAAATGAATTTATATATAAAAAACCAAAGTATTGATATATTTTAAAAACATAATATCCCCTCTAAAACTAAAAATAATTCCTCTCTCATAGTAGTCATATTTTTAAATTAATCAACTTATTAACTGTTTTAGACTATTCGAATTTGAGTGTCTATAAATCAATCATCATGTACATATGTGGAGACCGAATTAGCACTGATCCATGGATGGAATATCCATAAAACCACTAGTACTATAGGAATTTATAAAAATATGGGATACATCCTTACCAATGGGGTCTCATACAACATGAAATGATAGATATTGATATACGATAATAATGTAGGCACTCATAAGACTCCTAAACAAAACATACCTTTTTAAGGTACTATCACTACCTCAAATTATTGAAATAATAATAAAATTGTTAATACACTAAAATTATGTTATATATTACCACCATAAATTAATATATATTAGGATGAAATATATTTCATCAACCTAGAATTCAAAAATAACATGTTTATAAATATTAATAATATAATAATATAATAGTAATGCCTATATTACCACCATTATTCTATATTATATATATTTTCTAAACAATGGAAAAAATAATATTTCCCTAATGTAAATAGATCATTAAAAAACACACTAAACATATTTGGATGAGGAAATATATCAGTAATCCTTCAAAACATAAAATATATTTTTATATTCCAAATATTTGACAAAAAGTTCCTTTTATAAATCATTAGACTACCATCCGAATTTTTTCACAGAAAAATATATATCAGATTAATGAGATATAATAAAAAACATTAAAAAATTATGTAGTTAGTCATCATGTTTAATATTTAACCCATGGAACTCAATATGTTTCATCTATTATACATCGATAAATCCATTAATTATCATTGGATAATTATAGATGATAAAATATACCTTTCATGATGGATAAATGCATTTAACATTCTTTATAAATACTTTTATGAAATATTTTCCCCTAATAAAACGTTATATATACCCAAATTTTCTTCTAAAAAAACATTTACACCAAATAAAAAAGTGATAATATGGGCCTCGAATAATGAAGGGTAGATTTATGAATATATAATACTATAAGTGATATGTTCCATTAAAAAATAAAGGAATCATAAATTATATTCTAATATAGTCCACCCATTAATGGAAATAAAAATAAAAAAATAAAAAATATAATTGTGTGTTATATTAATATAAATATAAATTACCAATAAAAGAGAGTGTTATTTTAGATAATCATAAAGCACATGTAATCTTCAAAATATTATTTAATAAATGTATATAGAATTTGAATTTTTTTATTGATCTTTTTAATAAAAAATACATCATCATTGATTCATGAATCAACATGAAAAAACATCTATCACCGGTTTTCACTATGAAATATGATATGTTTCTATTAAAATTATATATATATATATATATATATATTTACATCAACATATATAAATTCAGCCTCATCAATATAAATATTATTAAGATAAATAAGTCGTTTCCCTTTTCCATCACCATGAATAAAATTTCCCTTCATATGAATAATTTATAATACCCATAATGGTTAAGAACGAAAAATATAATTACCAAATAATTATAGTTTCATATATTATTTAACAGAATTTTGATCAATTTGTAATTACTGATATAAATAATGTGTTCTATCAGGCATTCCAATTTTATCTTGTAGTCTCATCGCTTCATATATTCATTGATTTTGGGACTCTTCTATCTCCCTCAAGAGATGAATTTTCATCTCTATGTGTCTCTACTCTATTTTTCCATCATTTCATATCTTATTTTAATACATAGGTGGAATATTGTATTTAATTTTCATGGTTATATCTTTTGGTATATTATTGTTTCTTTATGAGGGTATTTCTTAATGTCAGAGGACATATTTTCACGTTTCCTACTATCTAACTTCTAAAATCATGGCATTTGGCCCCATATACTTTTTAATGAAATGGATGTTATAGTTTCTTGTGTCTATAATGATGGATAAGTCAACTATGACACCTTTTTATGTTGTGTTCATGGAATGGGTTTCTATTTGGTCTTTTAATTTTTCATCGATGTTTCTAAAGAAGAGGAACATAGACATGTACACCTTTTTAGTTATTTCTCAATCTTCATTGATAGACCCCATTTTGTTCTAGCATAGTGGGATCGTGGTTTTTTGGGATTTTATTAGAAGTATAATAAATATACACTAGTATATATATGGTTAATAAAAGTAAATTTAGTTTTTTGTTTATTACTTATTATGTATGTTTTCATGAGTCTTCTATCCCCCTAGGTGTTCTCATTTTCAATCAAAAAAAACTTCAATTTCAGTTTCTCCATGAAGTGTTCTAATCCTCTAATTGCATTAATTCAATAGGGTAGTTGTTTGGACAGTTTCTATGGTTGATATCTATAGTGTTGGTTTATAATTCTAATGGTGGTTTCCTTCGAGAAAAGACCACATTGTGTGTGGGTTGTTGGATAAAACGATGATGTTTTATTGGATGGTGCAGTGATTTTGTTATGAAATATATAATATTTCAGTATCCTGATAGTGAAATGGAATTCTCTTTAATGTTATGAGCTTGGCATATTTTATTTTGATGGAAAAAATTGTGTTGTACATTTGTTGAATTAGGGAAGGTTATTGTTTGATTAATTTTGGTTTGCATTTTTATTGAAATTATATTATTCACATAAGTAGATATGGAGTGTGCAATATTTTTTTGTATATATCAAGGATGTATATATGATGTTTTTTCAAGTTCCCTATAATTTGAACATCATATTTCCAACATTCATGGTGATGTTTGAATGAGGAATTATTGGAATTATCCCTGATGATGAGATGGTAACTTCATATAAGATAACATAACATACCGTGATATTAGTGTTCATGTGTTAGTGCGATATGATTTATTTGGATCATAATAATATTATTGTGAAAATCACCTTAATAACTCACTTTTTTTTCCTGTCAGGAGTCTCTTTACAACCACCTATAATAAGTCTCCAAATTAATTTTTTTAGAAATTTAAATTATTTATTTTGGCATTATTCACTGTAAAAGTTTTAGGTATTTATAATCTTTGGATTTAAACTTTATCCATTAGATTTTTTTATGAAAACCAAAAAAGTGATTGGTGTTAATTAGGGTTGTTCATTTATTATCCTATATTGGATTATCCTTCCATTCTGTCTCTAGTTGAAAAAAGAAATCAAATTTTGATACACTAACCCATCCATAATAATATCATTTAGTATTTTGATATCTTCATAATGGCTTAGACATCCCTACTATTGAAGCCTAATATCTCAACATTTATTGATTAGTCTCTCACTACTGTGAGATATAGTAGTAGAAAAGAGTACACGACAAAAGGTAAAGTTTCATTCATTAACGTTGATATACTATATATTATTTTAATGAAAAAACATATATGATAACATTAAATTTTTAAAATAATCAACCTATATAATCTATAATTTTTAATTTATGTTAAAAATAAACAAAATATTAAAATTTATCCATTAATATATTCTTATTTATATTTTTATTAGTCATAAAATTACTATCATATTTTACATTGAAAATATAAGATGTACAAAACTACTTATTTTTCATGATGGAACATTTCATTATTTCCATATTTGTATAAAATATTTTTAGAGACAAATTCATTTATAAGTCATGGATTTATAATGTTAAAGAATTTATCAATATTATTTTCTAGACTGTTTAATCCTTGTAAATTTGTCCTCATACTAAAAATAATTATTTTATGTTTTTTACTTATTTCAAAATTTTATATTCTCTATAAGATCACTACTCTCGAAGAAAATACTTTTAAAGGATAATTTCGTCAAAAGTGTGTCATTCCATGATTTATATCTCTTTATAATTTATGTTGTTTTGAATCAATGAACACCACTTGTTCGAAAATTCTAAAATATGAAAAAAATGTGAATATATTCTCCCTTTTACGACAACGTAAATTGGTAAATATCTTATTTAGAGATGTTATCTATTAGTCCTCTACTAATAGATTAATAGTTTCATTGAATGTGAGAGGTTTCTGCCAGATAAAATAGTCTAATGTTTTTATTAGTTGTAAAATTGAAACACATTTTTTCATACAAAAATGTTTTTTCATTTTCACATTAGTTCTCTACCCTAACATACTAACAATCTACTCAATTCCAACACAAAAATTCATTAGTTCTATTAGGAATAAAACACTAATATCGATTGAAGGTTTGGACAAGGTTTCAATTCATTTAATTATAAAAACATATAAATAAATGGATTATAGTTTATATATTATGTAATAATAATATGAATTATGAATAAAAGCGTAGAATTTCAATTTATGTGTTATGAATCCATATATATTTTTTCTATCCATTATAGATCAATTTTTATGATTTTAAACTATTTTTATTATGGTTCTATTATATAGTAATGTTCTTCCAAAAATAGATACTAAGGATTTAAATAAACATTATATCATATCGAATATAAGAACAGAAAATATAGTTGGAACTCACCCAATATTTTAGTGCATAACCCTTTTTCCATTTATTCTATTTGGAAGCTTATGTTTCCATGCAACATAGAGATTAACAACACGTTAAATTTTTATAACATAACCATTAAATAAGGGGGAATGAATAGTACTAACTAAATTTTGAAATTTAAATATATTAAAATGTTTTCCCATTAATAAATTTTATTTTGTAGGAATGATATTGAAATGAACCCAATTTTAGGTTTAAAACTAATATTTTTTTAAAGGCAGTTTCACTACCATTTAATGGAAAACCCATTTTACATAAAAATTTTCAGACATTTATATATTATATATTAAAAAATAATTTTTTTATTTAAATAGGAATATAAAAAATTATTTTTGTTGAATTTTTTTTATTTATATAAAAATTTTCATGTTTTGTTGTACAATAATAAAAATATTTCATTTTCATTGAAAACATCATTTTCAGATAAATAAATTAATTTTTTGAATAATAATTTCAACTTTTCTTAAGCTAAATTTGATAATATTTTATCAATTTATCTAATTTAGGTTATTATAATCAATTTTATATTTAATTTGGATAAAAAAATATTTTAATATTATGAAGGATTACAATATTAATAAAATCATTTTCTCATTCTATCAATGGGATTAAATTTAAAAAATTTATAGAAAATTTTGTATATTTTATTTTAATAAATAAATTCCATATTTGGAATCAATGGTTTCAAATTTTGTAAATATGATCATATTATTTTAGGAAATTATGAATTGTAAATTCAGTAATTTTTTAGTTAAAAGTGTTAAAGGTAAAATTGTCATTTAAAGTTAAATATAATATTATAGATGTTATAAAATCACCGTAATATATTGAGAAATTTAAATAGATTATTATTTTTCATTATTCTGAATTAAAAGTTCATTTATGAGACCATTTATATCATTTTTGGATGACTATATAACCTTTACAGTACAATACTCAATGGAATGCTTGTCATACTTTTGTTTTCAAAATGAGAAACATTTTTAATATGTAGCTATATAAGTGTAATGTTCAACTATAAATAGTATTTTGAATTATTAAAAGTTTATCTATGCGGGGGTAATTTATTTATAATTTTTAGAGATAAAATATTACATTAAATGGTGACAAAATGATGAAATAATAATTATTTAGTTAGTGGAAGAATAAAATAAATATTATATGTTATAATTAATGTCATTCACAAACATTCATGACGAATTATAGAGGTTTTTAGTGAGTCAATAGAGGTTTTCAAATATGTCATCATTATATTTTATTTTTAAATAGTATACTAATGAAGAGTGTCAAAACTGAGAAAAATATAAAAATCGGCCAAATAATTGGAATAAGGTTGAAAATGAATTATATGACTTATTTATGGTTTTTTTGAAATTTTTTAGTATCCGTACTATCCATTAAATTGTGAAAATTGAAGTAATAACTATAAGAGTTATAGGATTCAAATAAGGGTTAAAATAAAATGATATGGGAATTAAAAGTGACTAAAACATGTCCAATAATTATTGGATGTTGTGTATTGGAACATTATCAAATAATATATAATTTTAGTTTTAAAATGGAATCCTTCTCAGTAACATAACATATATATTATTTAAATCAATGATAATCACAAAATACGAGTATCTTATTATTTAATATCTATTTTGTTCGCATTTAGAAAAAAATTAAAAATTTCAACTCATCTAAATGTATATTTTGATCATAATGTAATTATATTCATCATATAATTTTACTTTGAATTTTTAGAATTTATTTAATTACATTAAATTATTCATTAATGTGAAAAAAATATTTATTTAACAATGAGTTAAATAAAATATATGATATTAAAAATATTAATTTTTGATATATATTTGATTTTATAATGTTTATAACAAATTTGATAAATATATAAGTTATATTAGAGATAATTTAAAGTATTATATTTTAAATTCAACTTTTTATTGATGTATTTCATTAGAAATTTAATGAATCATATCAAAGTTGACAATAATGATATTTTATTGAATTGATATATTATTTAATTATATAAAATAAAAAAAATAACTAATCACAAATGGGAGAATATAAGTTTGAAAATTTATTCCCCTATTCATTTATAGGTATTTCTGATGTTCTTGGTTTTAGAATAGCCTTATTATATTTTAATATTTTGAGGATTTCAGAATGTTCCCCTCACATTAATTGTAGAAGGGAACCTCCTACCTCACTTTCTAAGACTGATTAGATTTATCAAGATTGACCAAAACATTACACATTCACTTCACAAAATTACTAGTTTTACTCTAGACATTATATTTCTTCCCAAATACCTACATGATGTCCCTAAAAAGAAGTTATAAAGGATGTTTGTTGAAGAAGAAGAAATCATCTATATCATCTCTTTCATGTTTGTTTCTCATCTATGTCCTATTTCTCTGTTTTCCCATTATAAGGTGACAGTTCCAAAAATATTTATATTCTGAGATGTTATTATAATTATGGGATAATCACATTTCACCATATATCCATCCAATGAAAAACAAAATCACTACACATGCATATATACGAGTTACAATCTCCACACAATGTAGTAATCTATTTTTCATCACCACATTACTTGGATGGGAATAATTATTCGAATAATGGAAATATATGATGATTTCGAAAGAATATAAATACTTTAAAAATTAATGTACCACAAACTTGGTTATATTTTACATTATTAATGGAATTCTACCGTCGCTTTTGCATTCGTACGACCTACAGTCACGACGATGTGATGTGATTAATTTTTCGTATCTAACATTCATTAAGGGATATAAAGAATTACTCAATGGATTAATATGATATTTATTCATTTAAGATCATTTTAAAGATGATTTAAATATATCCTATGAAAACTAACCCAAGCATTCCAAAAAAACAAGCATTTGAAAATTTAGTAGTTAACAACCAAAACAATGGTAACAAGGAAATTTTATAAAAATATGGGCGATAAAATAATATAATAGTATCATATATGATATCATAAATATAGATATGGTTATAGTATAAGTAAATAAAATTCTTTAAACAATAGTACATGATTTTTATTCATGTTTGGCTTAAGGAAGCGTGAGGTAAGGGTTTTCTCATTTCACTTTTACGTCTATGAGACATATGTTCTCTTCACCACTTTTTCTTTATGTGTTGTTTATTTACAACCATTTGTTATGCCATATCGTGAATATCATTATAATAATTATATTATAAGTATTATTAAATGTTATTACTTCATAGGTATTGGAATTTAAATGTTTCAATGTTGTGTGGGACTCAAAGAAGTGTTTAAATATTATTATCTATAGAATGTTTTCAATGTGATCATTTAAAATTATCTACATATATGTAAATATACTTTGTTAATATTATAATTCATTGAGATTTATATCATATGATACCGTATACCATATTTAATTGAATGTTTTATGATCATTTTGTCTTTGGATGTACTATATTTTTAACATTAATTGTTTATGTTTAATGTATTCACTTTATGTATGCTAGATTTTCAATAAAAATATTTATGATTTTAAAGATTAAATCATTTCATATTATTTTTTTATTGGAATTAGTAAGTGGAATATGATGACCACTATCACCCCTCTATTCATTGGATTGTCTCCTATAAAAAATTGGATAAGGACATGGATGAGGTATTTTCCTTTTATTTTCTTATACCGATATGGCTGAGGACTTAGCCATTTATTTTCAGATGTCCAGATTTGGGACTTGATGGTATGTTCTAAATATCCATCATTGTGAATTCTATCATTGTGTAATTAGTTATTGATATTCCAATTGATTATTCAAGTAGTATAATATCAATTGTTATGTTTCATAGATAACATGATTATTTAAATGACATTTGTTTTAGTTATTTACCTTTTGTGTTGTTTATTCTATTTTTACTCATAGATTATATTATTTTCTTACCCATTATGATCATTTGATCTCACCAATTTTTTATGTTTTTATCTAGGTTTCCAATATGATTATTATGACTAATATGCATAGTTAATCTTGGAGAATAAATTTTTAATTAAAAGATTTTTTTTTATTTTATAATTATTATTGAAAAGTATGTTTGATGTTTGTATTTAGTTTTCAAAGAATACTAAATTGTTTGATCCATCAAGATATAATCCATTTTAATCATACAACTATAATAAAGTAACACAGCTGCTTTGGGAAATTGGGGTTGGCGTGTTATAATTGGTATCAAAGGAAGTTTAATAGAATCCATTGGAACTAGCTTTAGGAAAACATATATTATGAAATATAACAATATTAATGAATTTTATGATAATTCTAAGTATATGATATCATCATATTGATTTTCGTGTACCATGGATAACGCTGTTTAAACCAACGAAATCATATATTGAGGATATTTTGTCTTGATTTTGATATTTTATAACATATAACTCATGAATATAACAGTATGATTAGCATTTCTCACAGTGTGTTCTGGGTTTTCATTAATGGTTTGAATCAACAATTTATAGAGGTAATTTTTATACAGATGATAATGAATGGACTACAAATGAAAAATTAAAGGAAGTTAGTATAAAGTAATAAGATGATTAGTTATAGTTAATGGTTCATCATTTAATTAGAATGAATAAATTTCTTATGTTTTTTTATTCAATATATATTTCTTCAATGGTTTATTTCTTATAAGATTCATGAGATATATAGTGAATTTAACGTAGTAATTTTTATTTAAGGATTTGGAAGAATGAACGTTTTCATTATTGATTGTAATGTGGTAAAATATTGGGTATGTAAAAATTAGTGTTATATTACATTTTTTATGGAATCTAACATTAAGATTGATTTTGGATATTTAGATACATTTTTTGGGCCATGAAATTGGATAGATTTATTTTGAATGAATCTTGAGGTGAAAACTTATTGAATGGATTACGTTGACCATTGAATATTATTATTTGAAATTAAAGTATGATTAGTTGGATATTTTATTCTAATTTATTTGGTTATAAAATAAATTTTCAGAATGAAATAATTAGTTATTGAAATAGCGATTCATTAATGTTATTCGGGCATAAAAATGCTTCTCCAATATCAGTCTCTAGATGTATGAAATAATGTGAAAATAGATAAAATCACAACCAAAATATGAGATTATGACCACGTAATGTAATACAATCATGTAAGTTAATTATATAATATTCTTATATGATGGATTCCATTAAATCTAATAAAATGGTTTTTTAAAATTATTTTTTAATCATTGATATTTCTTTATGAGAAATAAATGACCTCTTTAACCCCTTACATCTTTAATATTTTATGCAGGAAGAAATTATGATTACATTTTTCTCTCTCATTATACCACAGAACATGATGGTTAGATTTTTCGTCCATGTCCCAGTTTTTACTTCATACTATTGTTATACTAATTTTAATCCAATTTTTTTTTTCAATCCATCACATTTTGAATTCCATTTTATTAACGAGATATTTTATTATACCGATTTTCGATGTGACATTCCCACAAAGTATTATTGAAGTATAAAACAATGATTTTTAAGAGAAATATAAAATTGCGAGGGTGAAAATTATTTATGTATGTGAGAATGTATCACCCATGGAATTTATGGTGTGGCTCCTTTTAAATTTATTAAATTAGATAACATACGTTGGACGCAACACAAAATATAATTTCATAATAAAATTTTATGACATAGCCATTAAATTATAGGGATTGAATTTTTTTAACAAAAATATCATATTTTAGAAAAATATATTTTTTTACATTAATCCAATGGATTTTGTAGGTATGAGATAAGAACAAACCAAATTTAACGCATAAACCCTAAATTTTATCAAAGGTGGTTTTACTGTATTTTAATTGTGAACTGATTTTAAATCCAATTATTTACAATTTTATATAATCTATTTAACATAATAAATGTATTATTTAAAATAGTAATATTAAAATTTTATTTTTTTTAATTTTTGGCATTTTTAATCGGTTTTATGTTTTCTTGAAGATGAATACAATATTTCATATTAGTTTAAAAAATCATTTTCATCTTAATTATTTAGTGTTAAATTACATTTTCTATTTGTTTTAATGTTTAATTAGATTATTTATTTATTTTTTAATCTATTTAAGTTTATTATAATCATTTTAAAATTGAATTTTTATATATAAACATTTCAATATTTTTAAGGTTTTTAAAATTAAATAACTCGTTTTCTCTTTCTGTCAACGAGATTAAATTTATATTTATTTCATTAACATATGTGTTTAAAATTTTGAAAATGGATTCTATATTTATAATTGGTGTTTCCAAATTATTTAAATATGTTCCATTTATTTTTTAAAAATATTATTGGTGACTTTAGTAATTTTTTTATTTGCACAGTTGAAGGGAATTATATTAATTAAGGGTAAAAATAATATTCAAAATATTATTAAATCATAATAAAAATTGTGCTAGACTTATTTTCTGAGTATTTTTATTTACAATAAATTAAATATAATGTAATGAGGAAATTTATTTTATTTAACATGAGAATATAACATTTATAATATTATATTCAAATAAAAGTAAATTATTTTATACATTTGTTTTTAATAATAGATTTTTTTTAATGAGGGTATATATAATTTATATATTGGCATATAAATTTTATTTATAGATGAAAAATTTATATTTATATCACAGTATTTATTTTATTTTATAGAAGTAAAATAACTAACATAAATGGTTACATAATTATAATGTATAAATTGTTTAACAAATGAAAGAATCAAATAAATGACATTAATAATATAAAAGTAAATATAATTTGATATAATTTGTGTCATCAAATAATTTTGTTGATGATACTAACTTTTCATGGATGATTTAATAGACTGTTTTTGAAGATATCATGTTGTTATGATTTTCGTAAATAGTTAAATAATGAATAATATAATCATTGTCATTAATGATATTTTAAAATAAATAATAATTTATTAAATGATATAAAATTAATTACAATATAAAAATCATCCATCTAAGTGGAATAAGGTTTAAAAATAAAAAATATACTTATTTATGGTTCCTTGTAATTATATAATAACTATATTATCCATTAAAAATGAAAACAGAAGTTATCATGGTAAGATTAAAATCGTTTAAATAATGGTTTAATTAAGGGTTAAAATCAACTGATATGGGTATTAAAGTGACATAAACTTGTTCAAAAATTATTAGATGAATATGAATCTTACCTTATCAGATTATTATCTAGTTTTTGTTTTTTAATGGATAGATTCCCCTGATATTAGACCATATATTATTTAAATCATTAATAGTTACAAAATATAACACTCTTGGTATTTAGTATATTTTATGTGTCCACATATTAATTTAATGAAGATACTAACTGATACAAATTTTTATTCTGTTTATAATGAAATTATTTTCATTATATTAATTTATTTTAAATTTTTTTAAATTATATTATTACCATCAATTTTTCTTTAATGAAAACACAATATTTATTTATTCACAGAAAAAAAAACTTTATATTAATAATATTATTTTTGATATATTTTTTATTATTATTTTATCTAAAATATTATATATATTATATATATATATTATAGATTTCTGATTACATTATATTCAAACCCCTAGTTTAGCTTGATGTATTTGATGTCAAATTAAATGAATAATATCAAATTTTACAATAAAAATATATTATTAAATCAATATATTATTATATTATATAAAAATATAAATCATTATTAATAAAATAGTGGATAATATATGGTCTAAAATTAATTTTCGTATTCATTAATTGTCCTTTTTGAATTTTTTCTCTAGAATAGAATTATTATATTTTAATATTTTGAGGATTTCAAAAAGTTTTCCTCAGCTCAATTATAAAATTTAACCTCCTCCCACACATCGTCACGCCAATATTTGACATCTATATTGACCAAGACATACAAAATTCTCTTTAAAAAATATTTATTTAAATTCTTAGAGGTTCATTTTCATCCCAAGTACCGACCCAATTTCCCTTAAGAGAGGATATAAAGGAAGTCCGCCGAAGAAGTGGTAATCAACATTATCGAAGGATTATGGTTTTTTATACTTATACATCCTATTTATATGTAGTGAAAATTTTCATTTAACGTATATAGTATCATATATATAATGATATTTTATTACAATTATTTTATAACCAAATTCCACCTTAAATCAATGCAATGAAAATTGAAATATTTGCACGTGTGTACATACAACATACCGTCTCCATTGCATGTTGTAATATATTTTTCATCACCTCATTAATTTGATGGGTAAAATGATGAAAATAATGGATATATATGAAAAAAATTTCATTATGTATAATATTTAAAAAATTATATACCATAAAAATTCTTATCATTTCATTTATTAATGGAATGATATCGTCAATCGGACATATGTACGACCTTTTATCTCCATGATGGGATGTGATTCATTTTCCATATCAAACATTAAATATTGGAACAAGAAATGAATTTAATATTAAAATATGATATTTTTATCCTTAATATAATTCATATGGTTTTTATATATTTTATGTAAATTAACTGATACATTAATGATAAAATAGGCATAGGAAAATGAGGCAGATAACATCCAAAATAGGGTTAACCAAGAAATATTTTCATTAAATGGGTGATAAAATAACATAATAGGATACTATATGATATCATAAATATTTATATGGATATCTTATAAGTTAATAACATGTTTTTAACCATAATAGTAGTGGTTAAAGCCTTTTCAGCTAAAGGGAGTGTATGATTAGGGTTTTCTTATATCACTTTTACTTTAGTGAGATATATACATTGTTCCTCAAATATTCCTTATATGTGTTGTATGTTCCACACATTGAAATATCATATCACGAATATTCTTATTTTCATTATATTTGTGTTTCATAAAATGTTATTCCTTAACAGGGAATATAATATAAATGTTTTAATGCTTTGTGGTAAACTGTTGAATATTTAATGATAATGTTCCATGAGAATTTTTCTATGGTATAATTTAAAAGTATCATTATATATGTCAAAATACTTTTTTTATTCCTATAATTCATTTTGTTCTAAAACTTATGAAACCATAGACCACATTTCAATGATGTTTTTAGGATCTGTTACTTGGTGTATGTGCTAATTTGATACGATTAGTGGTTTATGGTTATGGTATTCACATTTTCTATGATAGTTTTCTAATATGAATGTTTATATTGTTTATGGTTCACAATTTTCATTTGATGAATGTATTGTAATTATTATTCAATTTAATGGTCCCACTATATATCCTTAATGAAATGATAGGTCTAATGAGAAAAACTAGATATGGACATGGCTAAGGCCTTGTCGATTTATTTGTAGATGTGGATGTAGGTGATGCATTATACATTTATTGTTAGATGTATTGTATGAATAGTCAATATTAAATTTCAAATGTTTATAATTATTCATTCCATAATTTTTATATTTTTTATTGATATGCAACGTAATAATTTTATTATTTTAATATTCTGGGTTATGTTTTCATGCAAAAATTATTATTTAAATGATATGTGTTTCTATTATTCAACATTCCATAATTGTTATTACATATTTACTCATATCTTTGATTGTTTACATATTCTTACAAAGAATTTGACATAACTCCTTTCACATTTTTTATTTATCCCAATATTTGAAGAATTATATTATTATTGATATACATTCATAGGGTATAAAAATGACAGAGTACATCAAAGAATCTTTTTTTATTTTATAATATATATTTTAATGAATGTTTCTGTCTTGTATATAGTATTCAAAAAATAATTAATTTTTATTCCATTGTAATATGATTCCTTATAATCCTTCAAATTAAATAAAATAATTCACCAACTCCGGCATATTGGGGTTGGGGCCTTACACTTGTTACCCAAAGATGATAGCTATTTTAATATAATGGTAAAAAATATTAACAATGTTTTTTTTATCCAAAAATTTAATATTCTCTATAGAATATCTACATAAAATAAAAAAAATTAGATGGGAAAAATAAAAAATATAAAAAATCATCAATATATATTATCTGACTGAGAATATCCATAGTTCACACAATGACTTCCTAGTGGATTCCAATGAAAATGAGGAAAAAATATGAATGGGTGATAAAAAAATTCTAGTAAGAGGTATCATATTATAGAAGCTATCATGAAGTAAATAACACATAAAAAGTATGGCAACATTAAAAAATAGTGTAACAAACAATCACTTTCTTTCAGGTACATCGATAGCCAAATTTTTGTGCCAAATTATTTGATTATTGTTTTAGGTTTTTGGGGAGATTTTAGCATTTCTGGGAGTTTTTAGAGTCATGAACCATCGAGGTGTGAAAATACACCATCGTGGGGGGTGTGTTGGTATTTCTGATTTTGTGGTGTCCAATATTGATTCCACATCCCTTTTATGATTTACTATTATGTGGAAACATTATTATTGAATGGGTCTGTAGGAAGGGTATTTTGATTCTACATCCATTTTACATAATTATGCACATTTGAGTAGAGCTATGGAATGAAGCTGGATGTGGGTATATTATTTTGCTTATTGGTTGTGTCATAGAGTTAAAATTGGAAAATAGGATTTGATGTAGACTATGTCTAGGTTTATGGAGGCTGTTTTAGCTTGGGGAAGGTAGTGAACTAGTGCTAGGTAATATTCCATAGTTCTATGTGATGGTGGTGTGGCCTAAAAAAACAGCATGTTTATTTTTCACCCTAAAATATGTTATAGTTTCTCAGACTATTGTGTGGTTCTATATTTTTATATAAATAAATACAAGACCCCAGTGTGATAAAATATCCTGTCAAAATCATGCTTCATTCTATAATTTTCCTCTTGAGGGGTGATTAGAATCATTTTGATCCCTCCAAAATCATCAAATCTAAGATAAAAATGTTAAGGAAAAAATTCGATTACTATTTGGTAAGTGATACCCCTATTTATTAGAATCCACTTTTACTTCCTTATCTATTTCATTGAGAGTGATAAATCATAATTTTCAGGATTGATTAAATCAATGTTTTGAACGAAGGTTTTTTTATTTATGCATACTTGATCATATATTTCCTTTCATCTCTCTATTGACATTCCAGTGTTGGTTTTTTTTCATCCTTGATTAATGTATGGTGGTTCCATAAGGCTTTTCCATACATATGTAACATGAACATTTTGAATCATTTGCGATGTTTCTTCACAAATTTCCTAAATATTGATTTATGAAAATGTGATGCTTTATTTTAATGGAATGGATTTGTGAAATAAAATAATATTTCATGTTGTTTTATGAAATTTATTGATTTTGATACATTTTATGGTTATATTATTAAATGATTAATCCTTAGAAAAAGGCATTATAAAAATATTTCGTTTATAATGACATAAATGTGATGAAAACCCCATGATTTGGTTTGACGATTATAATGGAATTATTGAACATTAAATTTGGATTTTGGACTATAAATGATGTTTTGATTTGAATTGAATTAGTTTTCCCATGATTTACTGATTGAATGAATATTTTTACCTTAGTATTTTGTAAGTGAATTGACAAGAAAACATGGACTATGACTCCCTAGAAATGGAATGACAATGAAAAATGTAACTATAACTTCATCATCACGATTGAACATGATGGGATGTTGATTTATGTTTCCCATTGACATGGGAAATGTGTATTTTATTGCACAAATAATTAATCCATGATTGATATTTGATTGGTTTTAGGATCCAATAACTAGAAATTAATCTAACTCGGTGTATATAACCAACGTCTTATTATTTATGTTTTGATTACATGACATTAAATTGTTTATAGAACACATATAATCATTCCCATTTTTTATATAAATATTTATATAAAATGATCATTTATCTAGTTTTAAAATATATTACATGATTTTTATTAAAATTATGTTTTGAATCAAAATATTATATTTTGAAACCATGTCTTTTTATTTGATATTTAAATCAATAATTTTTTTAATTATTATGGAAATACATAGGGAATAGTTTTTCAGACACTAATAGGCCATATATCACACACACTACTCATTACTATGGTTTTTTGAATATTGTGATTTATTATATTAATGTAAAGGGAATGCCCCACATGGAGTACATCGAGGAATCAATTTTTTTATTTTATAATATATATTGTAATGAATGTTTCTGTCATGTATATAGTTTTACAAAAATATGTAATTTTTATTCCATTGTAATATGATTCCTTATAATCCTTTAAATTAAATAAAATAATTCACCAACTCCGGCATATTGGGGTTAGGGCCTTACAGTTGTTACCCAAAGATGATAGCTATTTTAATATAATGGTAAAAAAATATTAACAATCATTTATTTGATCCAAAAATTTAATATTATCTATAGAATATGTACATAAAAAAAATAAATTAGATGAGAAAAGTAAAAAATATAAAAAATCATCAAAATATATTATTTGACTGAGAATATCCATAGTTCACACAATGACTTCCTAGCGGATTCCAATGAAAATGAGGAAAGAATATAAATGGGTGGTAAAAAAATTATAGTAAGAGGTATCATATTATAGAAGCTATAATGAAGTAAAAAAGACATAAAAAGTATGTTAACAATAAAAAATCTTGTAACAAAACATCACTTTCTTTCAGGTACATCAATAGCCACATTTTTGTGCCAAATTATTTGGTTATCGTTTTAGGTTTTTGGGGAGATTTTAGAATTTCTGGGAGTTTTTAGAGGCATGCACCATCGTGGTGAGCGGATACACCATCGAGGGGGGTGTGGTGGTATTTCTGATTTTGTGGAGTCTAATATTGATTCCACATCCCTTTTTGATTTAATATTCTGTGGAAAAATTGTTATTGAATGGGTCCGTAGGAAGGGTTTTTTGATTCCACATCCATTTTTCATAATTATGAACAATTGAGTAGAGATATGGAATGAAGCTGGATGTGGGTATATTATTTGGCTTATGGGTTGTGTCATAGAGTTGAAATTGAAAAATAGGATTTGATGTAGACTATGTCCAGGTTTATGGAGGCTGTTTTAGCTTGGGGACGGTAGTGAACTAGTGCTAGGTAATATTCCATAGTGCTATGTGATGGCGTTGTGGCCTCAAAATCAACACCATGTTTATTTTTCACCCTAAAATATGTTATAGTTTCTCAGACTATTATGTGGCTCTCTATTTATATATATATATAAATACAAGACCCCAGTGTGATAAAATATCCTATCAAATTCATTCTTCATTCTATAATTTTCCTCTTGAGGGGTGATTAGAATCATTTTGAGCCCTCCAAAATCATCAAATCTAAGATAAAAATGTTAAGAAAAAAATTCGACTAATATTTGGTAAGTGATCCCCCGATTTATTAGAATCCACTTTTACTTCCTTATCTATTTCATTGAGAGTGATAAATCATAATTTTGAGGATTGATTAAATCAATGTTTTGAACGAAGGTGTTTTTATTTATGCCTACTTGATCATATATTTCCTTTCATCTCTCTATTGGCATTCCAGTGTTGGTTTTTTTCATCATTGATTAATGTATGGTGGTTCCATAAGGCTTTTCCATACATATGTAACATGAAAATTTTGACTGATTTGAGATGTTTCTTCACAAATTTCCTAAACATTGATTTATGATAATTTGATGCTTTATTTTAATGGAATGGATTTGTGAAATAAAACAATATTTCATGTTTTTTATGAAATTTATTGATTTTGATACATTTTATGTTTATATTATTGAATGATTAATCCTTAAAAAAAGACTTTATAGGAATATTTAGTCTATAAAGACATAAATTTGATGAAAACCCCGTGATTTGTTTTGACCATTATAATGGAATTATTGAACATTAAATTTGGATTTTGGACTATAAATGATGTTTTGAATTGAATTGAATTAATTTTCCCATGATTTAATGATTGAAAGAATATTTGTACCTTAGTATTTTTTAGGTGAATTGACAAGAAAACATGGACTATGACACCATAGAAATGGAATGACAATGAAAAATGTAACAATAACTTCATCATCACGATTGAACATGATGGGATGTTGATTTATGTTTCCCATTAACATAGGACATATGTATTTTCTTGCACAAACACTTAATCCATGATTGATATTTGATTGCTTTTAGGATCCAATAACCAGAAATTAATCTAACTCGGTGTATATAACCAACGTCTTATTGTTTATGTTTTGATTACAAGAAATTAAATTGTTTATAGAACACATATAATCTTTCCAATTTTTTATATAAATATTTATATAAAATTTTCATTTATCTATTTTTAACATATATTTCATGAATTTTATTAAAATTATGTTTTGAATCAAAATATTATATTTTTAAACCATGTCTTTTTATTTGATATTTAAATCAGAAATTATTTAATTATTATGGAAATACATAGGGAACACTTTTTCAGACACTAATAGGATATATATCACACACACTACTCATTACTATGGTTTTTTGAATATTGTGATTTATTATATTAAGGTAAAGGGAATGCCCCACATGGAGTAGTGGGTTTTCTAGATTCATGGAACATGGTGTGATGGAGGGTACTTGTGGCGATGTTTAGAACATGTTACATGGATTTTCCTAATTATATTATTATAAAATATTTTATATTTTAATGATATACCATTTTTCTATTTATTTATAAATCATACAGTGGATCTTTCTCAATCATTATTATTTGGAATATCAAATATGTATTGTTTTATAATCTATTGTTCCCTCATTCATATCAAAATATTATTCCAATTGAATTTTGATGAGTATTTGTGCTGAACGCAAACCCCTGATTATATCAAAATTCCATCACTGAGTTAGATATGAAGTAGTTGATATTCATGAATCTATATATTGAGTGATGATATTAGTAGACTTGTTGATGTTTACATATTTTTTATTTATATTTTGTTGTAACATTCCTACGAAAACACATTTGTATAGGATGTAAGAGGATGTTACTGGGGAACCCTTGAAAGTGAATCCGTTAGCGGATAAAAATCATTATGAGATTATTGTTCTCGTTTTCCATGATCTTGGATAAGTACTGTTAACCATTACAATTCACGATCTTATAGTTGAAGCATGAAGGGATGATACTAGAATTTATTCTAATAAATTTATTCACTTGATTATACTATAGTTTAAAATCTCAAATGATCCTCAAGAGACAGGGGATTGGCTGAAAAAACTGACAATCTTTTTGGATTATATTAAAATACTGATATGATAAATTTGAATTGTGAAATAATCATTATTAAGGTAAATATATTTAGATATTGGAATTTTGTTATGAAAAAAAAACTTGAGTGTTTAGAGTGGAATGAAATTAAAATGTTTTTCATACTGATGTTCCCTATAGAATACATGGTCTTAGAAATGGAAATGGGGTTTCTCAGCCACCAACATGGTGATTGGAATGTGACTTTCTACATGAACCAGTTTGATGGACTTGTTCGGTTTACCCTATAGGTGGTGATGAATGAGAAAATAAATCATCTACGATCCAGGACTGGTATTTGGTATGATATTCAGCCTCAGGTTCTCATGTTGAATATCACCATTCATGTAGATGTTCTAGATTGCTCTTTATTGGTTGATATTTTCTTTGATGGTACGTGTGGGTTACTGAGAGTTTCCATATCTCATAGGGGTAGTTCCATTAATTTCATTAATTTAAATATAATGTGTTATTAGTCTTATTTTGGATGCTAACATTGGACATAAACAAGACCTCTTGTGGTTCCTAGAAGTAGACCCATTAAATTATTCTATTGTGGAATGTTTGGGCATATGAAATTAGTTTTCATAAAGTTGGCCAATATATTAGGTTCATATGGACTCCTGAGTGACCCCTAGTATATTCTTCTTGTATTTTCATCCCCATGTAGTTTCATGAACTCATTGACAGCTAAATATACAATTTTTTAGAACAATGATACATGAACTAAGTGGTTCTATCCATACGAATTTGGGATAATGATTCTTCATGAAATGTAAGAGTCTTCAGAGGATTCTATCATGGATCATGTGACAGTTATAAGTAAAACCACAATAGATTCATCATTATTGAATAATTTATTAGATATTATATAATCATAGTTTTTTTTAAAATAAATCATATTATAAACAGGTTAATCCTTTATATAGAGATTATTTCTTATGAGATGGATATTACTCTGCCCCTTGGAATTAGGAGATAACAAGGTCTATGATATCCCACAATTGTTTTATATTTTTTAAATGTTGAGTTAATCTATAGTTCTCTGATTCTAACGTGAAACCTATTGATTTCATTTTTGGGAAGGATTGGATGATTTCATATAAGGCCTATATTGAGAGTTATCTATGGATATTCTTTTCTAATGATGGTCAAGGTGATATTAGATTATTTTTGATACTGAGTAGGAATCCATGACTGATGGTCTCAATCATGTTTTTATCGAGTTCCATGATGTTCTTCGAAATTCCTTTTATATTGTAACATTTGTATGTAATTTAGGGTTTTCTAATTATTTAATACTGAGTAGAAATCTACTATCGATTCCCTCTTATCACATCGTCACCACCAAAATTATATAGTTGAACATAGTTAGATGAATTGTTTCCCACATTTATTATATTCATATGTGTGTCACCTTGGGAAGGGACTAATATTTTTGAAAAGAAATTGGATGGAAGACATCACATTTATGATTATTTCTAAAAATATGATCATGTTAACGAAATGAAAAAGTATCATTGACCATGGATTGATGAATACTTTAACCAGTTAAAATGGGTGAAGTGGTTTGGAAATATTGATATTTTTTCATGTTTTCAATAATTTCGAATTAATGAGTAAAGAATTTAGAAGTCTTCCATTAGGAGATTGTATGGACATTACATGTACATTGTTATACATTTTGGAAAAGCCAATGTGCATATACATTTTATGGAACTATTGAATTGAATCGTCCATGAGTATGTCGATACAATTATTGTGATGTTTTTGGAAGAAATGATAGTTTACACTATATTAATGGAGTATCATGTGTGTCCTTTGAGAGAAGATTCAACAACAATGAGAAATAACTGACATTATCACATGCTATCAAAATCTCATTTCTAGATATTAGAAGCAATGTTCATGGGACCTTTTCTCTCTGATTAGGGTATATCTGTTGATCCTAAATTGTGTAAGTCTTTTATGACATGGATTCAAGCTCCTAATTCATTTGATATATGGAGGTACATTTAATTAGTAGTGTGATTCTTTTATTTTCATAAATTTCACTCAATTATTCACTACCTAATGAGTATTTTTAATCATAATTGAGATTAGTTCATGTGGGATTTTATACAAGAGAATTCGTCTGATGAGTAGAAATAACATTTGACTTCTACACCAATGTCAAACTTCCAGAGTCTGGGTAGTTCTGTGTAGTTTTTATAACATATCTGGTATAGTCTTGAGATACATTATTATGATTGTTAATAATATTTTGTCTTGTGATTCTAGATAGAATAGACCGCATGCAATATAGATTCAAATTCATAACCTTAAACTCATAGATGGGAAAAATTATCATTAGATTAAGTGTCAATACCTTTTTTGTGAATTTTTTACCATTTATTATGACAACAACATCTTGAGTTATATCTTCTATTAAATATATTTTTTCATTATAAATATGTGGTGTTTGGAGATCTACTTGTAATTTGACTTAGACATTTCCTTAACCCATTAAAATTAATGTTTTACTGATTCTTTTTAATGATCTATTCTACAGTTACATTGAAATAATCATATGAACACTGTAAATTATATCTCCATTTTCATAGTTTCATTTTTATTTTTTGGAGGTTGAGACTGAGATTGTTCAAGAAGGTGTGTTGATGACCTCTTCACATATCAAGGTGATTCCTTGGGATCAGTATCTAGATGATGAATGATATGTAATGAAGGGATTTATTTGTTGTGTTGAGACCATTTTTGAGTGGTCATTATCTTTTTAGGGAATCCAATGTTTCTTAATATGGTATTTTATACATTTACCCATGTGAATGGTTTTGAATGGTGTTTTCATACATTGTATTGGATGGTGTATGTAGAATACATGAAGATGTGATTTGATATGTATTCATGATTCAAGTGTCTTGGTATGAGTTAAAAAATTTCTTATTTTGTTTCTCATTATTATAGTTGTCAAATGATCATAGTGAATCACCAAAAACCATCTGGTTTTCATCAGTCCCTTCCATTTTCAACTTTGAAGTGGGATTCATTTTTTGTGGATTTCATGATTTGGTATCTGTGTTCCCCTAATGGGAAATGGGTAATCAGAGGATATAAATATTCTATCCAAATAATCTCACATCATCCCCATTCAAGATTTAATAATAGTTAAGGATTTGTGATGAATTTATATGAAAGGCATTTTACATTTTTATGATGTTACTTCTACAATATTTTTTGATAGGGATCACTAATTAACTTATTGTTTTTGGATAGTAATAATTTTTTTATAGGATCAAAATTGCAATTATGAATGGGTTATAATCCCCAAAAGGATTCTCAAATAGAATGAGCATTAAAAATACTGTATTACATGATACATGTTTGATATCATGAATTCAGTGGAGCTTGGGATGATATTTTAGGACTGGTTGAGTTTTACTATAACAATAGTTACCATGCCATTATGAAAATGGACCCTTTTGATGGATTTTAATGTTGTAATTATAGATCTCTTCATTATCGGTTAAATATTGGTGAATCATTCTTGGTTGGATTATGCTTGTGAGGAGATACAATGGAAATGATTTAGTTGATTCATCGTTTAATGGTGAAATCTTAGCGATAGTATAAATAGTATACTGATCATCATTGATTACCATTGTACTTATATATTGGTGGCCATGTGTTTTTTAGAGTTTCTTCTTTGATGGGTCACCGACTACATGGGAAATAAGGAAACTATTCACATAGATTTTTTTTATTCTTTGCGGGTTTTTGACGGAGTAGAGAAGGTGTATTACCATTTTGAACATCTATCTATGTTGACATAAATACAATACATGATCCATGTATCTATGCCTAGAATGTACCTTTAAAATCCTTAACATGTCTTGTACTTGGAATTCCTTGATGTGGAACCTAATTTAACTATGGATGAAAATCTATTTATGATTGGTTATTCTATGATAAAGTTTATTTATATTAATATTATACCAATGATCTTTTTTTTATTACATCATTGTTTTGATTCTCTTGAGACATGGGAGTTTGAGGCAATGATGATCGAATTGAAGCCTTATCTCTTCAATATAGATTCATCTAGAAATGATTTATTGATATAGAATGTTTTTATATTGGGAATCTAGTAACATTCCATTGTCTTATTGCATGTACTTATATACCCACATTTCGATCACCTTTTGTTTGAGAGTAGTTATATGTTTTTTTGAGTTTCTTAAACATTTTTGAGTCTTAATGTGGGGTTATGTCTTTCTTTTTAGGGGATGTACCATGAATAGGGGATGTAGAATAGTTTTTCTTGTAATGGAATAAACAATTTTGGTTCCCATAACATTTCTGGTCCCATTGTGGGCTAAAAAATATGGTTGTAGGATTAATCATTGGGAATGATTTAATAATGATACTTCTATTTTAGAAAAGCATGCACATTGTAAGAGACATACAAAATAGAGGCGGATGTGGGGATGTGATGTGGTGTATGTGATTCATTGTGGTGTTCAACAATTTAAATAGGGTATGGCATGATGCAACATGGATTTTGAAATCTTTTTGAAAAGGGGAAGGCTTCGATTTAGAATTAGGGACTATACTGAATCACTTGGAAACTATGGCATGGGCTCTTATAGTACATTGTTCACATTTTTGTTTTCCCCTTCATTGGGTAATAGTGTTATTTGTAGTATCGAGGTGATTTTTTTCTAGAATTAAAAACATGATCTTCTATGTGTTATCCCATCCTCTATAAATTGAAATATACTAAATAATTTTTCATAATAAGTATTGTGAGAAACATTTTGGACCCTCAAAACACATCTCAACTCAAGTCTAGGTTTATGTGAATGTGTTTGATTCCATTCCATTAAGTTATGTCCCCCTTAATTTGAATTCGATCATTCTTTTTTCTATACTACATTGAAGGATATTAATCCTCATATTTATACTGAATTGGATCCATGTTTTTGTGGAGGGTGTTTCTAGTATTACCTTCATAATAATATTATCACATTAATCTCTCAATTTTAATTACCAAGATTGATTTGTTGATAATTTATTAAATACGGGTTCTTTCTTAAGTATTTTTAATACATATAAAACCATGATTTCTTTCTTGATTATAAATATATCATCAAATATTTCATAATATTTTAGTTTGTAGGATTTTATATTTTATTTCTAAATAATTTATTTTTTAAATATAACCTCATTACATGTTGTTTAATAATATTTAATTCTTTTGAGAATAGATGGCTTTAAATTTTTTGTTGAATGATTCTGGATAAAATATAATTTAATGAATGATATATTTATAACTGAATGAATTTTATGAAAACCCTATTATTTTGTTTTATAATTTAAATTTCATGAACAAACATGAAATTAGTCATTACAATTGTGAAGGATTACTTGAACTGAATTGAAAATATTATCACTGGATTAATTGATTGAAATAAAATTTTATCTTAATTAGATAGTATGTAATTATGAAAATCCGGATAAGACTCCATCTCACTAGGAATGGATTGAGAATAAAATATATATGTAAACGTTTTTCATCTTGTTGGTCCTTGATGGGAGGTTGATAATATCATCCATGTGGATGATCCTTAGGGACATTCAAACACATACATGTGCCATGATTGCTGATTTACTGGTGTAATGCATCTATATCTAGAAACTATCTCATGTAATATAACCATGATACTTTTTTAATTACAATTCCATTGTTTATATTATTTGTTTTACCCCATTTAGTTCAAAATATTTTTTCATATCAAATGTGTATTTACGCCTAATTTGATATGTATACCTTATGTTTGATTAAATACATGTTTTGATATAAATATGAAAATGAAAGTCCATGTCTTGTTTAATTTAAAATATAAATAATAATTACTTTAGTTGTTAGTTAGTTTCTTAGGGAACACTTATTGAGACTATTCTGTGTTGTTTAGCTCACACAATAAATTAGAATTCATGTGTTTTGGATTATACTATTTTTGGTCCAAGTAATGGGAATGTGAAACTTAGAGGGTGAGGGTGTTCTTAATTAATGTGAAGAATAATGACATAGATGACATTTAGATATCTTATCCATTATTTTCATGGATTTTCAATAATATTTTTCTTATCATGTTTTGTTTCTATTAACTAATAACTGTTTTGGTATTTCATTATCTTTCTATTAGCAATTCGTTCTCCTTAATGTGTGTTTTTATTCCGACTGTGTATTGTTTTATCTTCTCATGTTATATCATTTTATTATAAAAATGATTCCCTTGGATTATTTTTGATTCCAGATGCTTGCCTCCTCCTCCGATGGATTAGAAATTCAATTCAGGCTATATCTAGACTGGTTTGGGTAGTAGTGTACTATTATATTCAAGCATGTTTGTGAAAAATCTAATGAAACCATATTACTGATTTTATGAGAATATTATATATACATTTTACATAATAATTAATAAATATAACTCCACGCATAACATTAAAATTTATCTCATGGTGATTTAATAGACAATGGCATACCCTTTAACCATAATAGTGTGGTCTAGGTGAACACATTCAATATAAATGGGAAGGCATACACCAAATACCCAAGATAGTTTTTTAATGATACCTATCATTGGTGTAATGGGATATATAACTCTAGGCCTTATCTATAACATAATTAGTCTAATGCATATATCATGTGAACCATAAGATAGATTGTACATATCTTATAGTTTTCTAAGACACCACTTACTCAATCATGGATAAGTAATCATTAAATATATATATAAGTAATTGATTTATATATATATTAAATATTTATATATTCATTGGAATAATATAACCATTGAGGCAAATATCCATTAATAAAATGATAAAATATAGGATATTTAATATGAAATATAATTTTTCTTTATCACTGGTATGAAAACAAAGTAGTGATTTGCATAATTTAGTAACATAAGGATATGAATAGTTATTTCATATTAGATACAATATTTATCATTTTATATTACTAAATAAATGATTTATTAATACCCTCTAAAAATTAGGATTATATGAATGAAATATTTGATAAGTACTAGGGATATAAAATATCTATATAGTAAAACATCCACATCTATATTATTTTGATGGAATATGTGAACTTCTTCCAAATTAATGTATAATATAAATAATAATTGAGATATACTCCACCAAATATATATATATATATATATATATCATCAATCCAATGAAAATGACCAATAGAAAAAATGACCCTCCAATAATATCATAAATAGATACATACACGGGTTTTTAGGTAATATGGTTTTGGAAAATGAATCAAATTGTAATTATAAATTCAGTTGATTATGTTATAAATGGAGAGGATTGTGATTTCTCATTAATATTACAATAATGTCTTTATAATAATGAATCCTAATAGCCCTTGATATGGAAATTAAAATAAAATTGAAATGATTTAGTAAAAATAATATAAGAGAATATATTATGATCCATTATAATACATAGAAGATCCCAATACCTAATGAAAAACATCATTGAACCTTAAAAACTCAATTAAAGGACACTATGGAGGAAAAATGATAGGATAAACATTCTAAATGATTTGTGAGTGAAGTGGAATGGGAGGGAGTTAATGTATTTATAGAAAATGGGGAAATTGGTTTTACAAATATTAGAATATAGGCTTCAAAAATCAAGGCTATGAAAGATTTAATACCATTGGTTCACCAATGGGTTAAAACAAAAATTATTTATATTTAAGGGTTGATTGTTTAATTATTTATGTTAAGGAACTAAAATTATATTTTAAAACTAGTTTATGAAGTAGAGCATCATTTTTCAATTAAATGTGTCATTTTTCCTTTTATGATCATGTGTCTTTGAGCAGTGGAGTTACTCTTTTAGGATATGAATCTTAGAAAAATGACATACCATTTAGGGAACTCTAACTAAGACCATTGTAACACCAGAATGATTTTTTGAAATAAATTTTTTTGATTAAATTTAATTCATCAATAGAATGCATTATACATAATCTCCAGTTTAAACGAACCGTGAGAAGCCAACTATATGAAATTACCATTATAAAGTAGAAAAATTATTCATGTCAATAAATATGAATAACATACTAATAATGATATTTTTTGAATTCATTGGTTGCTAATTATTTAAAATTGAAAATCCTAAACCAATTAAATGAAAATGTACTATTTTTATTTTTTCCATAATAAATTATGTTAATTAAAATTAATTACAGAAATTAATACAATATATTTTTTATGTATTTAATAAAATAATTTTTACTATCATAAAATATATTTTTCAGTCAGAGGATATGAATAATCATTTTCATACACATAAAAATAATATTTTCAATATTGTATTTTTTCCACCTTTTAATGTAGAATCATTTCTAAATTACAATTTAATAATATTAATATCGTTTATATGGGAACATAAAATTTTTCCTTGGAATTGGGATTTATATAATTACTTTGGTTTAACTTTTAATATTTTTATCATAAATTTCATGTTTTGATGAATATTAATAATATACTAAATTTTAATTTATTTTTTTCAATCATAAATACTTTTATGAAAAAATTATATTATTGATTGTTTTTAATGTTTAAATAGAATATATTTTTATTCTTTAATTTAATTTAGGTCATCTAAATTATTTTTACATTGAATTTAAATGTAAAATCATTTTAATAATTTGAATTTTTTTACGTTTAAAAAACCTATTTTTATTATTCCGATAACAAGATTAATTTTAAATTAATTACTGAAACTTCTATGTTTAGAATTAAAAAAAATGGATTCCATATTTTTAATTATTGGGTCCAATTATTTAAATATATTTACTTTATTTTTGGGCATTAAGAATAGTAACATCTGAAATATTTTATTAAAACAGTAAATGGTTAATCGGGTAATTAAATGTAACATTAATATTATTAAATTAAAATAACACATGACCTATTATAATTGGATAAGTTTTTTTGTACCATAATCATTATTAGTTTATACTTCTTATCCTTTTAGAACCACTTGAATGATATTGGGATATTTAATATATTTTTATTTAAAGAAATGTTAAATATGTCTTATTCAAAATTTTGAACACAATATCATTTAAATATAAATATATAGTGAATATAAATTAGACTATAAATAATACTTATAAATACCAAATTTTTTCATATGTTGTGGTACAATACTTTTAATTTTTTAGAAGTAAGTTATTACCATATTTCAATATATAATGATGATTTAGAAATTATTTTATTAATGTGAATAACAATTAAATGTTAGTAGAAATATAAAAATAAATACAATTAAACATAATTATTGAATAAAAATCATTTTATATATGACCATGAAATCTTATGGATAAAAAAAATATTTTTTATGTGATACCTTTTAAAATTTATATGTTTAAAAATCCATTAAAATGCATAGTTTCATATTTGACACTATTGATATTTTATCAAAATAATGATTCAATAAAATATTTAAAATTAAAAAATTTTCTAAAAAACATAAAATATTTATGATGTGGTCTAAAATGATCTAAATTCTTAATTTATGGTATAATTAATACAAAATATGTTAAATAATTACCACCATTTAATATTGACAATGTAGTTAGTTTTGTTAAAATAAAAATAGGATAAATATGTGTTAATTTAAATGTTAATGTTTTAATTAATACCAAAACATTTAATAAATTTATTTTATGAAGAGATTCCAATATTATATAATATTATATTCTAATAAATGACATTTTTCATGTATTTTTATTCCGGTTTATTTTATTATAAATGAATATTTTTGGAGTTCCCAAACCTGCCCCTCACATCAATTATTAAAGGGAACTTCCTCCCTAACTTGTTCACTTCACATTGAGCATTCAATGTAATCATATCATTCCAATTTAATTTTAAAACATCCATAGTCAAACTATATAGGTTATTTTATTTTAAAAAGGCAGACTGTAGTGTCCTTAAGAAAAGATCTAGTGGGAACTCTCCGAAGAGAATGTAATCTCCAGTTCTGATTCATTCATAATTATATCTACTTATATATCCTATTCATATTTTAAGAACACAGACCATCTTTTCAGCTATTTTTTTCCATTTTATAATGTTTTCGAGAAAATAGGAGTTTCTGGAATGTTTTTAAGTAAACACCATGAATATTATGAGTACACGTCATGTACATACTTGTCGCATGAGGTCGTGTAATGTCCGTGTCTAGGACACACACAGATCCATGTAGGGGTGATGTGGAGGCCTCTTAATATAGAGTACAAAAATTCTAGTACAAACAATGTACTCCAAAAGTACACACTGTGTACATTGTTTTTTTCATTAAACATACCAGGGTCGCGTCAAACGAACAAAACCATCTTCTTCTAGGTTCCATTCATCTAGGAGAAACCGTACAAACACAGATCATCTCTGAGCCTTAGAGCCTCCGTATATTCTCCGAATCGACCATCGCCAATTACGTTGGAACCGCATCAGTATGTTTTTCCTGCTTCTAGAGAATTTTTTTCCAATTCCTCCACTTTTTCATGTTATCGTGGGTTGAATGTTTTGTGCGTTTTCATAGATCTACGATGTTCTAAGGAGATTCAAGCCTTATGGTCCAAGTATATTAATCTTATATAATCATGGTAGGTGGTTTTTTCCTTTCTATTCAAATTTATTCATTATTATGTGAAAATTATACTAATACCCTTAAATGAGGTATTGTGTGTTTACTGTTTTACCCCTGTTGTTTTTCTGCCTTGCTTTCATTCTTCTGTAGATTTAATTTCGTGATATATGAGGATAATTTCTATGCTTGGATGTTTTACCCATTCCTTTTTCTATTTATGATCTTTTTGTCTTGTTAATCCTTTGGTCGTTATACCCGTTTTCCATGCCTTGTGACTGTAGGATGGAGTGTTGTTCCCTGACATGATAGTTATGATGTAGACTGGTTATACTAGTATCTATGTTGGTTTACATTGGTCATATATCATTTTTATTTACTAACTGGAAGGGGGCTATGAGAACCTGATGCTATAGACTATTAGGGGATTGACCGAGTGAGCTTCCTCAGCGATTCATGGACATTATAGACTATAGGGGATAGACCGAGTGAGCTACCCAGTGAGTATTATAAATTATAGACAAGAGGGGGATAGACCGAGTGAGCTTTTTCAGAGAGTCTAGAGCTTTAGATACTTCAAGAGGATTGACCAAGTGAGATTTCTCATAGGGTCTTTGTTTTGATTGAATTTACATATACCATTCCAGGCTATAGGAGGAATTGAATGAGTGAGCTTCCTTAGAGAGTCTCTAGAACATGGGGCTATAAGGGGAAGTGACTGCGCGATCTTCCACAGAGAGTACCTGAATACCCTAGAATATAAGGGGAATTTACTGAGCATGCTTCCTCAGAGAGTTTTTTAATTTCGTATGACCAAACCCATTGGGTTATGCTTAGTATACTTCCTAGAGGGTTGTTGGTACTTTTCAGGTATGACCATAAGGGGATGGCTGTGTGTACTTCCCAGATTGATTCATGTTTTTGGTTATCTATTTTCTTCTATTCTTCATGTTGATCTGTAGATTGTTGACTACTGTGTATTACTGGTTATCACTTAAGGTTAATTTTTACTATACATTACCTGCTATATACTCATTCAGTGATAGGCACAGATCTTCGGGTGGTGGCCTACTGGGATTTAGTCTCCCACCCTGTTTGGGTCATGTGTTTGGGTCCATACAGATCATATTGTTACAGTTATAGATAAGGAAAAGAACCCTTCTACTTTAGGTACTTGACTTGCATTGGAGCAGAGAGCACGAGACCATAGAAATGCTTGCGATGCTAAGGAGTAGTTTATCATTTTTTCTTTTTTACATTAGTTTAGTACTGTATTTAGTTTTGTGGCATGTCTGGATGTTTTCATAAACATATATGTATCATTTATCATTTCATTTATATGTGTGTGCTCTAGTTGTTTACTGTTTTAGTCTTTTGTTGTTTACTATTGATGGCTATTTGCTTCTTCCACTATTTTATGTGTTATTTACTTCCATTTTGTACTCTTCTAATGAGGACATAGTTTCCCCATTATCACACCCAAGGCCCTCTCTACTAGTTGGTAGCCTCTGGAGTTTGGGGAAATGAGCTTCAGAAAATTTCACCAACCGGGTTTGGGGAACCTTTAGGTGGCTTCCGGAACTAGGGTGTTACAATGTGGTATCAGAGTGATTCTTTTCAATTGACTTACTATTTGATGTCGATAGCCAGGGATAGGATAGAATATGTACTTGGTAATGAGATATGCCCGGGAGTAGCTAACCCATGTACAGGGAAAAGAAAATCTACCACTTTTATTACAATTTCATCAGTTTTTTCAATTTTTACAGTTGATTTGATGTCCCATTGACTGACTCACATGATTTGGGTTGTTACTGTTGATATTATTGAGTTTCTATTACTATAGAAACCCAATGAGAATAGGGTATTCCATCACATGCATCATATAGGAACATGCTATAAATCACATGTCTTTCATTTTATCCATGTCAACTAGGATGCGTTAGTGATTTCATGTTGTTGTGATAGATATTTTTTATAAAATTCACATTATTGTGATAGATTCTTAATAGAATACCTGCTATTATTTGGATTTCTATATGTAAGGTCTTGTTTGGATGAATGCCAAATTTCGATACTTGTGGTGTTATGAACCCACGTGAATCAGAACGTGGTGGAAAAATGGTTTGTTTTCCTTTTATATGATACTAAGAAGATGCTATGATTTGATTCACGGGATGTATGGTCCCTCACAGATCAGATTTTGGAACCATAATTATTATTTTCTTTGTTTTATGGGCTCCGGAGCAGTTTCAGTGGCTACTTCCCAGAAAAACCCCGAATACACGGTGTGTTATTTATTAACACATGTCATGTAGTTTTTAAACTGTTTCATTGAATGTGTGGGAAGAAACACGGGGTTGTGGAAATTCATCAGGTACACGATGTGTAAGGTAATTAAACCTCGTGTTGTAGTGACCACCTATCTACCTGTGTTACTAACGACACAGATGGATGAATCATTGACTTCACATGACGTGTCCTGTTTTCACATGTCGTGCCTTGTAACCTATGTACATGGCCTTGTCACAATCAATATGGTCCAGGGAAAGCCTTCAAGTACACTCCGTGTTCCAATGGAGCACACCATGTAGAGTGACCCGTTTAGGAGGCCGTGTAACTAACAACACGGGTCATTGAACCATGTTTAGTACACGTCATGCCCTTCATGAACACATTGTGTAGTCTAGGATTAAGAGGACTATGTGGGTTAGTCATGTATGGAGATGTGGTCAGGGGGATAGAGTTCATGTACTAACTATGTGTGGGGACAACATGCCATGTGGTTGGTGTGTTACATGACCAGTTGTGGTAAAAGTACATGCCCATGTGAATGGAATAAAAGAACACTTCATATAGTTTTTATACACTCCGTGTAGTCATGTTTTGTAAAGATGAATGTTTGTTCCACATATTCCTCTGTTGTACTCTTGTGTTCTCGGCCATTAATAATCCTGATCTAAGGTGTGCTTTTGACATTTCAGAAATATTCCATTAAGACGTCCTCCGGTTGTACGTTAGCCACCAGACTGTGATCAGACACCAGTTATGGCTGATCATGGACCTCCTGCAGATCCTCCTGTTGTGCCAGCCGTGGAACCAATAGTTGTTCCACTTGAAGGAGCCATTTTGTAGTTTAGGGAAGATTTTTTGAAGATGATGCAGACCTTACAGGGAGTGACGCCTACTACCCCATCGATGGATGAGTTGACGTCAATTTTATAGTAGAAACATCCTCCACTGTCTTTGAGGATGCATGACCTCAACATGTAGAGTCATAGATAGAGGCCACTCTGACAATTTTATAGCATCTCGAGATCCCTCCGGAGAAGAGGGTGAATCTCGTGACCTATATGTTACGAGACTCCACCAAGAGGAGGTGGGAGGTGATCTCACAGTCAGGATGCCAGTATAGTATGACTTGCAATGAGTTTTGGAGCATCTCTTATGATTACATCTACCTGGAGAACTTGAGGGCCGGTCGAGCTTGGGATTTTATGAGTCTGAGGTAGGGTACTCTTTCTATTATAGAGTTCTTGTCTCGCTATACTGAGCTACAATGTTTCATGCCTATTTCAAGAGGCGATGAGTTGTTCCTTGCTCGGTTGTTCGAGGATACTATAAGGAACGACATCCATTCGTAGGTGAACATCATCATGTTGACTTCCATATCGTCTATCGCCAACCAGGCGCAAATATATGAGCACAATCTGAGGGATTCTGGAGTAATGTGCCTGGGCGGTTCGACATCCAGAGTTAGTGTTCCTCCTACTGATAGAAGGAAGTGCCAATGAGAGTCTGCTCGAGGATATCAGAGTAGGTGTAATGTATCTTCGGGCATCCGGGTAGTATGCTACCAATGCGGGAGGAGATGATATACGTGGACTTAGTTCTTGATAGACCCGATTGAGTACTGATCCAGATGAAATATGGTCCATCATCAGGGTTTCTGTCAGTTCTTCACACGTACAGCTGGATGTAGGGTTTCTTTTATGACCCCGCGTTCTGGAGATGCATCGCCAATTTCTCACTAGTCTGGGAATTTGAGTTCATTCGTTCATTTGGGATGAGGTGGAGGTCGTATCTGAGGTGTTCAGTCATCAGGCTACCAGCGATAGCAGAGTGGATCAGCTCAGAGTGGTATGTCAGGGTCACAGGGTCGCAGCACAAGCCAGACATTTATAGTAGAGCAGACCCACCAAGAGTTGGATCTCGACCCCTCTATAGATCGAGGTACGATCTTAGTAGCCTCAGTTTTATGTTCATCTCTGGTTGATACTAGTTCTACGCATAGCATTATCTCTGTTGCTGTTTTGGAGAGCCTTGGGCTCCGGATCTTTTCCTCTGCCTATACATTGACTCTAAAAACACAGTTGGGGACTAGAGAGGTTATTGTACGTCAGTTCAGAGAGTTCCCTCCTGACGTTGTAGGGTGTCACTTCTTATGGGACCTCTATGTCCTAGAGATGATGATATATGATGTCATTCTCAGAAAAGACTGGCTAGTTCCCTTCCAAGAATTCATCTACTATTATTGTCGTACAGTCAGTTTCGTATCACCAGAGGGTGGATTTATTCTTCATAGAGGTGAGTGGGATGTCCAGACTAGCAGAGTGAGTCTAGAGCATCATGGATTTGGGGGAGTTATAGCCAAGTTCTCTAGTCTTTATCTTAATGACCTGGGGACTTCACAGTTAGACTTTCCCCTAGTGGTGTATCGTTTCAGATATTTCATTGCAGAGGATATTTCAGGGCTGCCTCTGGATCATGAGGTAGACTTCTCGATTGAGCTTATTCCAGAAGCGGAATTGGTGTCCACTCATCCTTATACGATGTCCACACAAGAGTTGCGTGAGCTATAGAAGTAGTTTTTAGAGTTATAAGCGAAGGGTTTCATCCAAACCAGTACTTCTCTTTGGGGTTTTCATGTCTTCTTTGCGATGATGGCAGATGATACACTCATTATTTGTGTGGACTATCATATGTAGAACCAGTTGACAATCAAGAACCAATATCCCTTTATGAGGATCGATGTTTTCATTGATCATCTTCAAGGAGCTCGGTTGTTCTCAAAGATTTATTTGAGATCTGGTTATCATCAGTTGTGAGTTAGACCATCTGATATACATCTTACAACCTTATAGAGTAGATATGGTCTATTCTATAATATGGATATGCTGATCGGTCTCACGAACGTGACTGTGGTTTTCATGGCACAAAGGAACTGAGTGTTCCATCCATACATGGATTTTTTCGTGGTGGTCTTCATGGATGATATCTTGGTGTACTATCACACTCGACACGACCATGATACCCATCTTGAGATAGTTTTGAGTACACTGAGCGAGCATCATTTATATTCTAAAATCTCAAAATGACTCTTTCATATGGACTAGATTCACTTCTTGGGTCATGTTATCTCAGAGGCAGGAGTAATAGTAGACCCAGAGAAAGTGAGAGCTATAGTTTCCTAGGAGCTTCCGGAGAACGTATTTGAGGTGCATAGTTTTCTACGGCTGGATGGATACTACAGATATTTCATATAGGACTTCCACGTCTAGTAGAACCACTAACATGTCTGACCAAGAAAAGGGAGAAGTTCTTATGGTCAGATTCTTGTGAGTCAGATATTCAAGAGCTGAATGGGAATTTCAATTTAGCACTGATATTATTCATTCCAAAGTTGGGAAATATCTATAATATTTATGGTGATGATCTAGGTATCGGTATGGGATCTGTGCTTATGCAGGGAGATGGAGTCGTTGCTTAATGGTGTCGGCAGTTAAGGCCACATGAGCAGAATTTCCCAACGCACAATCTGGAGTTGCTTGATATTGTTCATTATCTACATTGTTGGAGACATTAAATTCTAGGATATCACTTTGTATTGTTTTCCAACCACAAGAGTCTCAAGTACATATTAACCCAGTGTGATCTGAATTTGAGACACCGATGGTGGGTTGAGTACATTCAGTATTTTGACTTTGGGATTTCCTACATGCCTAGGAAAGGCAATGTTGTGGCCGATGCTCTGAGTAGGAGGACATAGATACAGGTAGTTCTGGAGACCAAAATTGAATGAAATATATGGCTCTGTTCTCTGAGATTTATTAGGAGGTGCATGACAGTCAGTGACAGAAGTTTCTTTCTTTTGTAGTTGTTACCTCTACTCATCTTAATCGGGTATGAATGAGGTAGCTATTAAATTTCGATGGCCTAGTACTATGGGAAAGGGTGAAAATAGAGGACCCTATTCTTTGGTGGATCATAGGCAAAGATGTGATGCTTCAATTCCAGGGACGTGTATGCGAGCCAGCATACATACGCGAGGAGGTGATGTGAGACTTTCATTCCTCAATTTGGGCAGTTTATCCTTACATCACCAAAATGTTTCATGATCTAGAACATCAATATTGGTGGCTAGGAATGAATAGGGACATTATTGTTTTCGTCATGAGGTATTCCACTTGTCACCAGGTGAAGGCGGAGCTTCAGTGACCAATGTGGATTTTGTAGCAGTTGCTCATTCCCGAGTAGAAGTGGAATGACATCGTGATGGATTCTGTGAACTGTTTTCCAGGGTCTCCTCGGGGGAACTACACGGTATGGTTTGTCATTGACATAATCACGAAGGTTTATCACTTGTTTCAGATTAAAGAGACCATCAATGTTGATGAGCTGGGGCAGTTTTACATCTAATAGATTGTACGTCTACATAGTGTTCCACACTCCATTGTTTCTGACAGGGATTCATGTTTTACTTCACTGTTCTAGAAGGGGCTTCAAAAGGCATTGGGATACATAAGTACTTTTGAGTACAGCTTTCCAACCCCATACAGATGGCCAGTCTGAGTGTACGATTCAGGTTCTTGACGATCTGGTCCGAGAATGCATTTTGGATTTTGGAGGTTCTTGGGAGAAACATTTACCTCTTGTAGACTTTTCCTACTACAATAGTTTTCAAGAAACTATTCATATGGAACCTTATGAGGAATTGTACGGTTGGCCTTTATCATCACCTTTATGCTGGAAAGAGGAATGAGAGGAATCTTTGCTGGGACCTTGCCTTGTTCAGGAGACCTAAGAGCAGATAGAGTTGATTTGGAAGAAGATGGTTGATGCGCAGTCTCGACAGAAGTCCTATAATGATCAGGGGAGATGACCTCTGGAGTTCATGGTAGGGGATCATGTTTTCCTTCATGTCACACCGTGGTTGGGACTCAATAGGATTTGGAGATAGGGAATGCTTTCATTGAGTTATGTCGGGCCATTTGAGGTGTTGGAGAGAGTTGGTTCGGTTGCATATTGGTTGCAATTACCTCAGAGGTACCATGTTATGCATGACTTCATCCATGTCTGTTAGATCCGACGTTACTTTTCAGACCTGTCTCTTGTCTTCAACTTGATTAGTTTATGCTCAAAGCGGAGGCATCATTTGAGGAGCATCCTATTCGGATTGTCGATCGTAGTACGAAGGATCTCTATAGTCGGTATGTTTCTCGGGTATGGGTGCTATGGCAGCATGGGCGAATACAAGATGATACTTGGGGGAGGGAGGCCGATGTATGATCGTAGTGTCCAGAGCTATTCATTGTTTCTTCTTCTATGCCTCAATTGGGAAATTTGGGGATGAATTTCATTAATGGGGCATGTTTGTAAGAACCAGGACCTACTTTTCGGGTATTTTTTTACTTTTTCTGGAGTTTTTGAGAAAGTTGAGTTTCTAGAAATTTTGGAAGTACAGAGAGTGTACTTTATGAGTACACACCGTGTACTCCCTTTTTGGGTGAGGCCTTGTGTTGTCCATGTCCGATCCACACACACATCCATGAAGGGGTGATGTGGAGGCCGCATAAAGCAGAGTACGGAAAGTCTAGAACATGCCATGTACTCTAAAAGTTCACATTGTGTAATTTGTTTTGTTTCATTAAACACACTAGGGTCACGTCTGACGGACAGAACCATATTCTTTTAGGTTTCATTGGTCTGGGAGAAACCATACAGCCGCATATATTCTCCGAGCCCCCAATCCTCCGTATGTTCTTCTAATTGACCACCGTCGATTGCATTGGATCCAATACAGTATTCTCTTCCTTATTCTAGTGAATCATTTTCCAATTCCTCCTCTTTTTCAAATTATCTTGGGTTAAATGTATTTTGTGTTTTCATAGATCTATGATGTTCTAATGATATTCAATACTTATGGTTCATGTATTTCAATCTCCTAGCATCATGGTAGCTGTTTTGTGCCTTTTTGTTCAATGTTATTGTGTATTATGAGAAAATTCCACCAATACCCTTGAATGGGGTATTTCGTGTTTACCGTTTTACCCATGTTGTTTTCCTGCCTTGCTTGTACACTTGTGTAGAGGTAATTTTGTGATGTATTAAGATAATTTCTATGATTGGATGTTTTACCCATTCCTTGTTCTATTTATGACCTTTTGGTATTGTTCAGCCTTTGGCTGTTATACATGTTTTCCGTGACTTGTGACCATTGGATGGATTGTGGTTCCCTGACATACTGGTTATGTTGTTGACTGGTTAGCCATCCAGCTCTATAGTTTTACTAGGGCCATATAGATTTATTATGCCCTGAATGGCACGGGGCCGTGAGAACCTAGTGTTATAGACAATAAGGGGATAGAATGGGTGAGCTTCCTCAGAGAGCCTTGTAAATTATAGACTATAGGGGATAGACCATGTGAGAATCCCAGAGAGTCATGGATATTATAGACTACAAAAGGATAGATTGAGTGAGTATCCTCAGAAATTATTGATCTTTATATACTACTGGGGGAAATACTGAGTGAGCTTCCTCAGAGAGACTTTGTTTTGTTTGAATTCCCTTAAACCACTCCAGGAAATAGGTGGAATTGACCAAGTGAGCTTCCTCATAGAGTGTATGATATACCTGAGGCTATAAGAGGAATTAACAGAGTGATCTTCTTCAGAGAGTCTCTAGACCTTGGGGATATAAGGGAAATTAACCACGTGATCTTCCTCAAAGATTCCCTGACTACCCTAGACTATAAAGGGAATTGAAAGAGTGTTCTTCCTTAGAGAGTATTATAATATCGTATGACCAAATCAGAGTGGTTAGACTGAGTGTACTTCCCAGAGGGTTGTTGCTACTTCTTGGATTGGACCAGAAGGGGATGGTAGTGAGTACTTCCTAGAGGGATTCCCGTTTGTGGTTAGCTATTTGCTTCCATACTGCTTGTTGATCTGTGGATTGCTTACTGCTGTATATTATTTGTTACTGTTTACTGTTATTGTTTACTGTACATTACCAACCATATACTCACGGACTATTAGGCACATATCCTCAGTTCGTTTCCTACTAGGATTTATTCTCACACCATGTTTGAGTCATGCTTTTGGGCCCAATCAAATTATATTGTCACATGTATAGATAAGGGAATGCACCCTTATACTTAAGGTACATGAGTTGCATTGGAGCAGAGAGCACGACACCAAGCCGAGGCTTGCTATGTTGAGGAGTTTCTTATCTGTTTTTCTTTTGTGCATTGGATTAGTATTATATTAATAATTGTTACATGTTTGGGATTTTTACTAGATATATATGTATCATGCATCATTTCATATATATGTGTGTGCTCTAGTTTTTTACTGTTTTAGTCTTCCTCTATTTACTGTTGTTCTAAATTTACTTCTTCCGCTATTGCATTTGTTATTTACTTCCTCTGTTTACTCTTCTAATGAGGGCATAGTTTCCCCACTATCATACACAAGACCCTCGCTGCTAGTTTGATGCCTCTGACATTTGGGGAAATGCGTTTGAGGCCATGTGACCAACCGCGTATGGGGAAACTCTGGGTGGCTTCCAGAACCGGGGCGTTACATATATGTTGTTTCATTATAATGTTTTAACTCAAATATTACCTAATTAATGATATTTTATTATAATTATGGGGAAACCATATTCCACCTTCTACCCATACAATGAAAAATGAAATCACCATGCATGTTTATGTATGGTCTACCGTCTCCCCTTCATGGTGTAATATTTTTTTCACCACCAAATTACATGGATTACTATAATGATGGAAATAATAATTATAAATCATTATTATAAAATGATATTTATTCTTGAAAAACAAAATTATATACCATCCACATCCATATAATTTCATTATCAAGGGAATTATATCATCACTCCTGCATAAGTAAGGCCTAGAATCTCCCCGATGCAATATGATTCAATATTATTATTCCCTATTCAATAATGATTTTATAAATGAAAATAATGAATTAAGATGATATATTCTACCTCAAAACTATTATTTAAGTGATGTAACTATATTATAAAATGAATTAATGGGCCTTATATAACTAAACATGCATAATAAAATAATGTAATTAATACCCGAAGGAAAAATAATAATGAAAAATTACTAAAAAATGGGTGATAATATAATCATATATGATATAATAGAAACTACTAGGACTATATAATAAGTTAATAATATTTTTTATACACCTATAAAGTATTTTTGTACATGTAATATGGATATACAACTTAAAGTAATGGGTTATTTTTTCTCACTTGTATTTCTGTGGGGAACATGCCTTATACACCCCTATTTATTTTAATTGTTTTTACGATTATCATGAATGTTTTTATATAATATTATTATAAAGGATATGGTTTTTAAATATTCCCCTAATTTTATTTATTTAATTTGGAAAATACTTTAACTAATTATAATGTGTAAAGGGATAATTTTTAAATCTCATTATTTTCAGACGTTGCTTATATGTAAGTATTTACTAAGGTTTATTTATAATCCATATCCTTGATTCCGAAAAAATATATTCATAAATATTCGTTATATTTTTTTATACATTTTTAAATTAAATATTATCCATTTTTTAGTTTTTACCAATGGAATGAACAGATACATTTGTTTTTTTCATTACATGGTACTTTTAGACTTTTCTAGAAAAAGTATGAGAAGAATGTTTTCTTTTAACTTATAAAGAATGAATTGGTTTTTATGATTTATTGACAACATATTTCCTTGTATAATTACATACATGATTAAAATGTTATAATTATGGAAAATTATTTCATTTATGTTCCTATAATATTAATAATAGTATCGCTTTTGAAGAAGAAATAATATTTACTTAAAAATAAATTTTATGTTTTATGTCAAAATTATTTTTCCATATAAAATAGAATTATTTAATATGGATAATTTTCAAGTAAAATATTCCTATTAATTGTTTGGTTTTATTATGTTTATGATGGAATTATATATATGAAATTGATTTATTTTCCATGGATTTTGTTAGGATGGAATGTTTTTTATGAAAACCATTTTATTTCATGGATTCTGATATTATGTATGAATTATGATCATGTGGAACACATATGTTTTGTTTTCATTATAAAATGGGTTGGTAATATATTTACATCCAATTTATTGGGAAAATATTTATATCTCATGATATTGATAGGGAAGGAACAAGAAATGATATCCATTCAGTAATACAAGGATAGAACGAGAAGTAACCCATGTTCAGTAACATGTGGATGAATTGTGATGAGGACACGTTTTTGAAATGGAATTTTTCCACTATGATGGTCTTGAAAATGAACCTTGAGTAATATAAATGCCCTTTTATACTTGTTTTTATTCCAAAATTTCATGCCATATTTCATTCCCATAGGCAATGTGTTAATTAATTCTTTATGAACATTTATGATTTATCCTATGATATTATATCAAGATCTTTGATATGCATGATAAGATTTCAAAAAGTTAAGTTCTTTTGTCTTTTGACTATGATATGAATGATATCTTCCATGTTTACCCTTTATAAAAATTTGATATCACCCTTTCTTATATTATCGTTTACCCAGAATATTAATTTGTTTATTAAAAAAGATCTGTAAAAAAGGGTTCTCGATATGAAAGACTATACGGGAGATTATGAAGATGTTTTATAAACCAGTTTTTTATGTTTCCTATTTTACAAAGGAAAAAGAAATTAAATATCCTCAAGAATTTATGTGTATAATTATGTCAATAATAATATAAAAAGATTAAATATAAATTTAAGTCAGCACGATCATTATAGTTTGTATCGAAAGAATGGTTTACATAACCATTGGAAAATGTGGTGAAAACCCTTGGGAAGAACTCTAAGGATATGTGTACATATTGGATATGATTCATGTATTTTTATAATGAAATTGAATAACCTAAGATAAATCATAAGGGGTTTTAAATTTAATTTAAATTTATATTATGTGGTTTTCCAATTATGATTACTATTTATCACATATGATTCTTGGTTTTATTCAATTGTTCGAACTAGAAGGAAGAATAATAATGATTATTGTGATGAGTAATGCAATGATTATTCTACTAAGAAATTTAATGTTATGGGAACTGTAATGAAAAATATTGTTGTTGTTCACAAACAACATTATTACTATCTGAATCAAACATGAATTCTTAATGAGAAATAAGGGAACAACATTCTGTTGAAATTTACATTATCAGCATCCACCTTATTTTAGAAGGTATTCTAATCCTATAGTGGTTGAACAATGGATTAGTAGCACTGAAAATAAATTTTTAGTTCTCTGTTGTTAAGAAAAAGATAAATTCATCTTGGTAGTCTATAGTTTGGTAGATAATAAATGGAGCAATCTTATCAAGAATGCATGTTAAATATATTAACATTACTCAATGTAATGATATGAGATCAAGAAAATATTTATCAATATGAAATTTCCTCATATTCTATGAAGAAAATGGGGTAATGAGTTCCTTGAGATTAAGTGAAAGGATGATCAATCCATTGGTATCTATGAGTAAAATTTTACAAGACAAGGATGTTATGCTTCTTGAATTATCATCCAACCCAAGTGTAAATTTGATGGAATCATTAGTGGCTTAAAATCCAGTCATTGAAGATAATTATCCATAATCGACTTCTATATCTATATGGAATTTTTTTTATGTTCTTTCAAGGTTTATATAGAAATTGGAGTCAACCATCAGTCATATGGGTTTGGTAAGAAGATAAAAATGAAATTCAAAGGAAAATTTAAAGACCACACTGAATAAAAAGATGAGGCTTCCCTTATACACCAAGTGTAGAATAAAACAAGGATGAAATTGTATTTAAGGAACATGAATTTTTTCTATATTTTTGAATGAAGCTCACGTGCAGATTTAATTTTTATGTTATGGGAAAAATATATATAATGATTTAAATAGAGATATACATAACAAAATGCAACTCCCTCACTTCAATGCTTCATGTTAATGTAAATGGTGATTTATGTTATCCAATGCCCTAATCTATGGTTTATTGATGATGAATAACAGAAAAAATCATAAGAAAAACTAAAAATTCTGATCACATGTGATCAGTATTGCTGATGTGTACTATGATAATGAAGTGGTGAAAAGTACACATACCATCCACTATAAATTAGAAAATGTTCTATTTCATACTGGATTCACCTAATCATTTATTTATGAAATTATTTCTAATGGTATCATCATATTACCTAAACATATAGATGTTGAGTTAGTTTTGAAAAATCTTAATGGAACTATTGTCGCATCCAAAGTTTATATGTCTTCTCTAGTTGATGTTTTTGGGAATATTCATCCTAGTAATCTTATGATCCTCCGTTTAGTGAAATTTTATGGGGTTCATGGCATGGATTTCATTTATATATATGGATATTATATAAATTTACATGGAAGGTAATTCACATTTATTATTATGGATGAATCTATAATTGAATATCAATTCATGGATGAATAAGACACTGAAATAGAAAAATATCCCATATAAAGGGTCTTGATTCTACTAAATGAAGTAAGTCTATCTAAAATGGATGGGGAGAAACTCAACATTAATGATACACCTACCATTCTAGTGTTTTTTGAAATGGTTTCAGTAAAACGCGCATGTCTATTGTTGATTCGTGATGTTGAGTTTTCAAAAATACTCATATGGGGTTCTATGCCTATTTCAATGAAACTTATGTGATGGCCCCAATTAATTTGAAGGAATCGAACAATTGACTCTAAGAGAATCTTTACAATGGATTCATAATCCTCATTACATAAACATATGTTGTACCTATGTTTTTTATCATGAAAAAAATGATTCAATGAGACTATGTATTGATTATTGAGAACATAAAAAGATCACTATTATGAAAAAAATATCCTCTTGTTGTACCTCTCGTACCCCTCATGGTTTAATTTTCATGATCACAATAACTCTCTTATTTATATAATCTTGTTTTAAGTGGTTTTTTTGATAGGCGAAAGGTTTCCAAGGAATTGGGCCAAGAAGGACCCAAATTGGACTGATTTTCAGTCCACCGGCCAACCGGTGGATGCCCACGGGCCGACCGGTGTCCCACCACCGGCCAGCCGGTGGAACCCAGACAGAATGGGTCAGCTACTGCCTCAGCATCGGCCAACCGGTGGCCTCCTCACCGGCCAGCCGGTGGTGCCTGAGCCCGAGCCCTCTCCCTTTTTCAAAGCACCGGCCAACCGGTGGCCAAGCACCGGTCAGCCGGTGGAGCCAGTCAAACTAGCCGTTGGGCTTTGACCAGACTTGCCCACATGAAACCCAACGGCTCCGAAGGCCTCTCCAACGGCTCCGAAGACCTCCAAAGTCCATATTAGGGTTCCCCCTCTATAAATAAAGGACTAGGAAGCCCCGGCAAAACACGGAAGCCCACGGGAACATTTTTGATCATTTGGCGAACCTCCGGCGCATTCTTCCAAGGAACCCCCAATTGCTCCAACACATTTCCACATCCAAGGAGCACCACCATAGAAGCTTGTGAGCGCTCTTCATCAACTCCATCAATCCTTTGGCGCCCAAGGCTTCTCCTCCTTACGGTTTTTCATTCTTTATCATTTTGAGCATCAATTTGGGTTTGTGCCTACAAACCCCTCTTTCTCTCATCTTTCTCTTCTTTGGGTTTTCACACCACCTTCAAGGTGTGAAGAGGTTAGTCAATTCTTCCCTTTAAAAGGCTTGAGTCATAGGTGAGCTATCCTTCACCTGTAAGAAGGCTAGTGGGTTCTTGCTAAACCATTAAAAGCAAGTGGGTTCTTGCATAACCATTAAAAGCAAGCTGTAATAGGTTCTAGACTAACCTTAAAGTCTAGTGGGTTTCTTGCTAAAACCATTAAAAAGCAAGTGGTAGTAAATCTCTCAACGGTTGAGTTGGGAGCGGAGACGTAGGCTTTGGTTTAAGCCGAACTCCGTTATCAAGTTTTGTGTCTTGCCTCTTTTATTTCCGCTGCACTTTGATAATTGTTTTAAATTGTTAATTATTTTTTTAAAAGGCAATTCACCCCCCTCTTGCCATCACTTCTCCGCCCAACAATTGTTATCAGAGCCAAAATTTGAGTAATACCCTAACCGGTTTCAAATTCAAGATCCTTTGTGATGGCTTCAACTTCTTTCGCCCCTGAAGGCTATTCTTTGGGTCGTGCTCCTTTCTTTGATGGAACCGACTATACCTATTGGAAAACCCGCATGACCACTTTTCTTAGAAGTATAGGTTATCCTATCTATAAAATTTTCATGCATGGTTATTCTCTTTCTTCTCCCGATGAATCCAAATGGACTCAAGCCGATATTAAAAATTTCGAGCTTGATGGCAAAGCCATGAACGCTCTTCATTGCGGCCTTGATCGTAATGAATTCAATCGAGTTTCCACATGCACCTCATCTCATGAAATCTGGAAACTATTGGAGGTTACCCATGAGGGGACGAACAAAGTCAAGGATACTCGATTGGATATGTACCGTCAAGATTTTGAGTCGTTTACCATGCATCCATCTGAAAATATAACTGAAATGTTTACTCGTTTTACTGACGTTTGCAGTGGAAGAAAATCTCTTGGAGATGATGTTTCTGCAGAAATGATGGTCAAGAAGATCCTTTGGATCCTACCAAGCACATGGGCACCAAAGGTCATGGAAATTCAAGAAGCAAAAGACATCAAGAACATGCCAGTCGAAGAGCTCATCGGATCCCTCATGACCTACGAGATCACCATGAGGAGGCAAGCTGAAAAGGAAGGCAACTCGATCAAAGTTCCATAGAACATCGCCTTCAAAGTTCAACAAGAAGAAAGCTCCTCCTCCTCATCGTCTTCCTCTTCAAGCGGCGATTCTGAAATGGAGAATCTTGCCCGCAAAATGCACAAATTCATGAAGAAGCACAAGAAGAAGAAATCCCGCAAGGCTCAACCCAACGAAAAATCCGAGCCCGAGGTAACATGTTACGAGTGTGGCAAGAAAGGCCATTACAAGCCCGATTGTCCACTCAATAAGAAAAGGTCCAAGAAAAAGGAAAAGAAGAAGGCTTTCAAGGCCACATGGAGTGATAGCTCCACATCCTCCTCCTCCTCCTCCTCAAGTGACAACGGTAAAAAATGCTTAATGGCATTTCACGAGGTAACCTCTTCCGACTCCTCATCCTCTTGTTCTTCAAATTCTTTTAATCATTTATCTCATGAGGATCTCCAACATGCGAGAGATCAATTGGAGGAAGGTTTTCATGAACTTTCTTCCAAATTTGTTTCTTTAAAAAAGAATTTCAAAAAACTCTCTTCCAAAAAGGAACAACTTCTCAAAGAAAAGGAGGAGTTGTCCCTTAAGATCCAAAACCTTCCCGATGTTGATTCTATGGAATCAACAATCAAAGATTTAAGGGAATCTCTTGCCAAGTTCACCCAAGGTGAACAAAATTTGACCAAATTGCTAGGTTCCCAATGCGTATCTAGAACCACCCAAGGGCTTGGATATTCCAAGAAAGCTTCATCTTCCCATGCTCCAACTATTTTTGTAAGGGGGAGCTCCCAATTTAAATTTTGTAACTATTGCAAAAAACCCGGGCACTTAATTTATGAGTGCGATTGAAAAAATGCCCGGTATGGATGGCCTAAAACCATTTCCTTATTGATGAATTTCTTAGGAGAAGACCTGCCACTAGACAAGTATGGATTGAAAAATCCCTTTTAGCGAGTCTCACCGGACCAAAATTTGTCTCGGTTCCAAAATCATCTCCCCAGTGATTTGTTGTTTTTATTTAGGGGGAGTTAGGATCGTTTAAGCCTTTTTGCGTTTTTCATTCAAAACATTCAATTCAAATTTCAATTCAAAACTTTCAATTCAAAATTTCAATTCAAATTTCAATTCAAAACATTCAATTCAACTTTCAATTCAACTTTAAATTTCAAAACTTTCAATTTCAAAACATTCAATTCAAAACTTTCAATTCAAATTTCAAAAATTTCAATTGGTTTAAAATCTCTATCTTGTTTTCAACTCTTTCCCTTAATCAAGTTTTATGCCCCGTTCTATTTTGATAATCACAAAGGGGGAGAAATTCTTGGTTGATTGGGGGAGAAATCTTTTAAAGCATGCCTCATTTCAATCTTTTACATTGCTTGTTTTAGTGATTGTGATCATCAAAATAGGGGGAGGTTGTTGTACCTCTCGTACCCCTCGGGGTTTAATTTTCATGATCACAATCACTCTCTTATTTATCTAATCTTGTTTTAAGTGTTTTTGTTGATAGGCAAAAGGTTGCCAAGGAATTGGGCCAAGAAGGACCCAAAGTGGACTGATTTTCATTCCACCGGCCAACCGGTGGATGCCCACCGGCCAGCCGATGGAGCATGGACAGAAGGTATCCTTCTGTCCAGACCACCGGCCAACTGGTGTCCCACCACCGGCCAGCCGGTGGAACCCAGACAGAATGGGTCAGCTACTGCCTCAGCACCGGCCAACCAGTGGCCTCCTCACCGGCCAGCCGATGGTGCCTGAGCCCGAGCCCTCTCCCTTTTTCAAAGTACCGGCCAACTGGTGGCCAGGCACCAGTCAGCCGGTGGAGCCAGTCAAACTAGCCGTTGGGATTTGACCAGACTTGCCCACTTGACCCCCAACGGCTCTGAAGGCCTCTCCAACGGCTCAGAAGACCTCCAAAGGCCATATGAGGGTTCCCCCTCTATAAATAAAGGACTAGGAAGCCCCGGAATAACACGGAAGCCCACAGGGAACATTTTTGATCATTTGGCGAACCTCTGGCGCATTCCTCCAAGGAACCCCCAATTGCTCCAACACATTTCCACATCCAAGGAGCACCACCATAGAAGCTTGGGAGCGCTCTTCATCAACTTCATCAATCCTTTAGCGCCCAAGTCTTCTCCTTATTAAGGTTTTTCATTCTTTATCATTTTGAGCATCAATTTGGGTTTGTGCCTACAAACCCCTATTTCTCTCATCTTTCTCTTGTTTGGGTTTTTACACCACCTTCAAGGTGTGAAGAGGTTAGTCAATCCTTCCTTTTAAAAGGCTTGAGTCATAGGTGAGCTAGCCTTCACCTGTAAGAAGGCTAGTGGGTTCTTGCTCAACCATTAAAAGCAAGTGGGTTCTTGCATAACCATTAAAAGCAAGCTGTAATAGGTTCTAGACTAACCTTAAAGTCTAGTGGGTTTCTTGCTAAAACCATTAAAAAGCAAGCGGTAGTAAATCTCTCAATGGTTGAGTTGGGAGCGGAGACATAGGCTTTGGTTTAAGCCGAACTCCATTATCAAGTTTTGTGTCTTGCCTCTTTTATTTCCGCTGCACTTTGATAATTGTTTTAAATTGTTAATTATTTTTTTAAAAGGCAATTCACCCCCCTCTTGGCATCACTTCTCCGCCCAACACCTCTTACCCATGTTGACGAATTATTTGATCAACTACGTGAAGCTCAATAATTTTCTATGCTTCATATTATGTCTGGATATCATAAATTGAGGTTCAAGAATAATGATATTCCAAAGATGAAATTTGTACAAGGTATGGACACTATGAATTTATAGGGATGCCTTTTAGTCATACTAATTCCCCTAATATATTCATAGATCTAATGAATTGTGTCTTCCTACACTATCTTGACCAGTTTTTGGTAGTCTTTTTAGAAAATATTTTCGAATATTAAATGAGAATGAATCAATATAAATATCACATGAAAATTCTAGTGAATACCCTAAGAAAGGATAATTGTTATGTTAAATTTACTAAGTTTAAATTTTGGCTTCAGAATGTATCATTTATGGATCACATAATCTCAAGAGATGAGATAATTATAGATCTAGTGAAGATGTATGTTATTGAACAATGTCCAATACTAAAAATGGAAACTGATTTACTACATTTTCATAGATTGGATGGATATTATCAACATTTTTTGAATTATTTTTCGTGATTATCGAATACACTCACCATGTTTACTTAGAATGTAGTTAACATCATGTAGAAATCAGAATGTAAAGATAATTCCAAATATAGGAAAAGAAGGTTAGTGAGTTTCCTTATACTCATAGTACTATATTGTGAAGAGAGGTTTGTGATTTACAATGATGATCCAAGAAGGGGATAAGTAGTTTTTTCATGAGAAATGGTATTGTTATATCATAAGCCTCATAATAATGGAAATTTCATTTGCAAAATTAACCAAGTCATGATTTGGATTTAGCTTCAGTAATATTTGAATTTAAGATATCGATTTATTATAATTTGGGTGAAATGTGTGATATATATAAACATCATAAAATTTTGAAGTATATTTTCAATTAAAAGGATATGAATATGCATATAAAAATATGGTTGGAGTTGTTTAATGGTTATGAATTTTCAATAAATTACCATCCTAGGAATATGAAAAAGGTGGTATATTCGTTGCGTTGAAAGGGCCATGCCAACATGTCCATGATTTGGATACCAAAATATCCAATACATATATATTTTTAAAATATGGATCTAGAAATATTAATGGAAGTGGAGAAATATTATCTTTCACAAATGAATACGGAAATATCTATATAAGTGAATATTAATGAGTATAATAAATATAATATAGAGATATAAAAGAAGGAGATAAATTATCATGACTTTAACATTCATTTCTGATGGAATAATATAATTTATGAACTATATTGAATTCCTCCCAAACCAGAATAATAGAATAAAAATATAGATATGTCTCAAATATCATCATTCTATATTCATCATGGAAGAATGAAGATGTACATGGACTTGAAGAAGTATTTATGGAGGGATTTATAGAAGTTAGATATTTCATTATATGTTTCCCAGTGCTTGTTTTTTCAGAATGATAAGGCTAAAAGGCAAAATTTTAAGGGGATGTTATAACCATTACACATTCCAGAATGAAAATGGAAAAAATTCACTATGGAATATGTCGTTGGACTTCCAGAAACATATAAAGTCCAAAATTCTATATGGATTATAGTTTATCACCATACGAAGTCAAAAAACATCATTACAATTTGAGAGGATTTCTTTCTTGATCATATTTACACGATATATATAATGTAAGTGGAAATATTTCATGGAGTTCCTCTTTCCATTATATCTAATAAGGATCTATGGATTACATCGATGTTCTGTAAAGACTTTAGAAGGCTCTACATAGAGAGTTATAATCCATCACTACCTATAACCGTGAGAACCATTTTCACCCTGTGAGGACAATTCATACTCTGGAGGACATGTTGGGATCATTCTATATAGATATCACTAGTGGTTGGGATTAACACCAACCATTGGTAAAATTTTATTAAAACAATATCTTTAACTCCAGTATTCATATGGCACCTTATTAATCCATCTATGGAAAGAAGTGTAGAACTATACTATTCTGAAATGAAGATGGTGAATAAAAGTTGTTGGGACCAGATCATGATAATGAAAATGAAGAGAATGCCATATTTATTCAATAACACATAAGAGTATATCAATGTCTAGAAAAAACGTTATTCTTATAATTGAAGAAGATAAGTAAAGTTTGAGGTTGGTTATAAGGTATTCCTCTAAATATCTCCCTAGAATATAGTCATGTGATTTGGATGGAAAGAAAAGTTAATACATATACATATATATATCATCACATTGAAATTCTTGATCATAATGGGTAGATAGATTATAGAATGCAACCTCTACCCAATATCTCCAATGTTCATGATGTGTTGCATGTATCTCTGCTACAGATGTACCTACATGATCCTTCACATGTAATAAATTCCTCTTTCATACAGCTTTATATAGATATTTCTTGTTAAGAACAACCAATATAAATTAAGATCTTATCGAAAATGTTCTATGAAATAAGAGCACTAACATAGTTAATGTTTAGTGGATGAATTACCAATTTTGAAGAAGATACATTAACACCCGAAGATGTTATGAGGCAAAGTCACATTTATCTTGTTGAGTTACAAATTTTTTGGGGAATATTCATTTTAAAGGTGGTGGAATGTAATACTCACATGTTTTAAGGAAGTGTTTTTCTTTAAATAATTTTAATTCTTATATAGCTTTCATTACATGAAATCATGAGTATTAACGAACCAAAAGATGTCAATTGTATAAAATGACCATTATAACAAATCCATTTGGTTGGTGAGATAAAATATGAATAACTACTTTTTGAAAACATATTTATTTATTTATTTATGACTATTTATTAAAAAATAAAAAATATAATCCATTTAAATGTGAAGGAAATATTTATATTTTTTCATAATAAATCATGTGTATTACAATTCTTGAAATAAATAATGACAAATATATGTTATATATTTAATAAAACATTTTTTATAATCATCCGATATATTTTTTGTAATATGATATATCTAACAAAATTTTAAGTATAAAACTGATATTTTTGAAGTTGCTAATTTTACTAAGTATTACTGGAGAACCCACTATAAATAATTTTTTTTACATATTATTTATTTTTATATAACAGTATAATCATATTTTTTATAATATGGATATAAAAATTTACATTGGTTGAATTTTTGTTATTTTTCTGAAATATTTATTTTTTAATGAATTGTAAAAATATACTAAATAAAAACAGGAAACACCATTTTTCATCGAAAATTTTTATTTATTTAAATTATATTATTGAATATATTAAATGTATCAATAGATAATATTTTTATCGGTTAATATAATGTATGTCATAAGAATTATTTTTATATTGAATTTAGATGTAAAAACATTGCAGCCATCTTCATGATTTAACTTATAAACCCACCCATTATTCTAATTCTAACAATGAGATTAATTTTATAATAATTACAGAAACATCAATGTATTGAATTTTTTATGATTTATTTAATATTTGGAATTATTAGGTCCAAATTATATAAATTTATTTCTTTTATATTTTTGCATTATGAATTGTAATTGTAGAAATTTTTTATTAATTCGTTAAAAAGTAAATATGGTAAATATTTTTAAAAATAATTTTATTAAATTACCCAAAAAAAATTCCTAATATCATTGGGTGTGTTTGTTTCAACCATAATCATCCTGGGGTTTAGATTTTTTTATTTTGGGGGCCACTTGGAGGAAATTATGAAATTTATTATTTTTTATTTAATAAAAATTTAATGATGTCTTAATAAAATTTTTAATAACAGTATCATTTTATTATATGGTTATATAGAAGATAAATATTATTATAAATACTTATTGAAAAAATAAATTATTTTATATATGATGGAAATTTATTTTAATTTTTTATAACATAGATTATTACGTTAATGACTTATAAAATGATTATATAGTAATTTTCTTATTAATGGTAATATCAAATAAAGGTTATTAGAAATATTAAAATAAATATCTTTTTCCTTAATTATTGAATAAAATTAATTTTATATATTAACATTACATATTAGGTATATAATAAAATATATTTATCGAAGATAGAATATTATATTGATATGTTTACAAATCCAAGAAAACACAAACATTCAATATTGATAGTATTGATATTTGATAAAAATATATTTATTAATAAATTATTTAAAAACCTGAAATAAATTTTAAAAATATATAAAAAGTATTATATGGAATACAATATTATATAATATTCATTTAATTTATAATAGACATCATATAATTAAAATAATTACTATATCTTAAAATTGAAAAAGTAGTTAGTTTATTTAAAATAAAAATAGGTTAACTATGAGTTAGTTAAAATGATAAGGTATAAATTAATAACAAAACATGTCAAAAATTATTGGTTAATGATATTACAACATTATATTATTATATCATAGAATCCATGGCCTTTTGGAGGTATTTTTATGGTGGTTTATTTTATTATAAATTAATATTTTTGGAGATTCCAAAAGTGCCACTCTTCTCAATTATAAAAAGGTACACCCTACATCACTTATTCAGTTGAAATTTATAATTAAATCTCATGCATCAAAATACCCATTTCCTTTATCCACTACCATGGTAAAATTTGAAGGGTTGTGGTATTATCAAAATACAATCTCTAGTGTCCTCAAGAGGAGATCTAGAGGGATCTCACCAAAGAATATGTACTCTACTCTAATGATTCTTTCAAAAGAATTTCTTATCCGGCATAATCCTCATATTATGTTCCATTATAAATTAGTAAATATATGATCACCTATATTATTATATGTTATTAATATTATGGTAAAATAATAATCCACTTTCTATCAATCCAATGAAAATCACAATCACTACATGTGCATATGTACACACTCTATCTCCACGCCAGAGTATAATTTGTTTTCACCACGAGATTATATATATGGGTATAAATATGGAAATTAAAATTATATATGATTATTATAACATGATATTAATTATGAAACAAAATCTCTACCATCAACTTCCCAACCATTTCACAATCAAGGGAAGGATATAATCACATGTGCGTTTGCACATCCTACCATCTCCACAACACGATGCGATTCATTCTCCATATTCACCCTTAATGAATGGTTCTATAAATGTATTTAATTAAAAAATGATATATAATTCATCAATACCATTATTTATAGGATATCACAATATCCTATGACGAATTAATGGGACTTATATGACAAAAAATGCAAATGAAAATGAAACACTTAATATCGGAAAGATGAGTATTAATTAAATTTTATTAATAAAATGGTGATAATATTATCTTTTATGATTTCATAAAAGTGAATATTTCACTTTAATATGTTAAAAAATTATTTAACCCCTCATACAGAAGTTTATAAAACGTAAAAAGGAAATCATACCTAAGGTAAGAGAATATTTGGTCTAGCATTTCTTTCTGTGGGACACAAACCCTATACAACACCTGTTTTCTGTGGTTTTTATGCATCCCAAGAATATTTTTAATGAATATTATTGTGATGGTTATGGAATTTATATATTCATATATTATAATTTATTTAATGAGGCATATTGTTCTATTGATTATTAAGTGGAAACTGATAACATGTCAAACTCATTATTATCATATATTATTTATACTAAAGAATATACAGGTGTATATTTACCATCATGGATTATGATTCTTAAAAAGCATAGCAAAATATTTAATATATTATTATAAAAATTATCAAATTAAATTTTACTAATTTTTTAAATTTTAACAAACCGTGTTAATTGAGTATTTTTTCATTTCCATTATGAGGTACTTTTTGTCTTATGTGAAAAAAGTATGAAAATAATGTTTTATATTTACATATACTACATGAATGAATTTTTACACTTTCTTAATGCCTTATTTACATAACAATTTTCCTAAAATATGACATGGTAAATTTTGTGGGCAATGTTTTCTTTTTTAGGTTGTAAGGAATTTTCTTATCAAAAAATGTTTTCCAAGAAGATAATCTATTTTTCTCAAAAATTAATTTCAATAGTTCTATAAAACTATTTTCCATCTATGATGACATTATTTAATAGGGAAAAGTTTCAAGTATAATATTCCTATTATTCCTAGGTTTTTATAATGATTATTACGGAATGATATTTATGGACTCCATTGATATTTCATTGATTATGTTATGGTGTAATGATTTTTATGAAACCCATTTTATTTCACGAGATCTAATATGATGTTTGAATTATGTTCTTATAGAACACATATTTATGATTTTCATTATGTAAATGTTCGCACCTATACTATATCTAATGAATTTGGTGATGATTTATATTTCATGATATAAAAAGTCGTATAATGGGAAATGAAATATGTTCAGTAATATAGAGTAATAATGAGAAGTAAACTGGGTTCAGTAAAATAGAGTTGGAATGATGAGTGAACTCTGTTTATTAATGGAATTTATCTGTTATGATTATCCTGGAAATGATCCTTTACTAATATAAATAATTTTCTATTATTATGTGTATTCAAAAAATTTCATATCATGTAATAAACCTATTGGAAATATGTTCATTTATTCTTTATAAACATTTATGATAAATCTAAAGACATGATATCATGATCATGATATGAAATATAAGTTTTTAAAATGTTATTTTATTATGTATTTAGACTATGATATGATAGATATCTCCCTTTTTTACCCTTAATGAGAATTTTATCTCATCCACTATTATGTTTTCCATTCCCTAGGATATGATGAAGGCTATTAAGTAGGATATGTCAAAAATAATCTACATTTGAAGGAATAAGTATGAGATGATGATGATGTTTTACGAACCTATTGTATTTATTTGTAAATTTAAAATGGTACTAGACATTAATAATCATTAAGCATGAATTTAAATAATCAATTGAACAATCATAAAAAATGATTAAATATATATGTATTCCAAACATGGTTCATTATAACCAATTAATATTTTATCTAAATTCCATTTTACTAGGACCTATTCCATGTAATTTACTATATTAAATGGATGAAAAATTGATTATTGTTGGGCATAAAAAATATCATTACTTTCTGGTCTATCATCATTGTTGGTAATTATGTTGAAGAATGTATGGTATTGGATTTTAAAATGTATATATATTTTGTAGTTTATAACTCATTTATAGGACATATTGATTAAATTATCAAGGATAACATGGTTGGGACAAACATAAAATAGGAGGCCCATATAGAAAGCCTTAATGGAACATGATATGGTGGGTTTGCAGCTATACCTTCAGCTCACGAAGCTCCACAGGAGCATTCTGATATGCTCGTGTAGATAACTATGTCATACCATTGTACATGTCAATGTAAAATTTCACCATGTGCAAGGAGGTATACCTAGAAAATCATCAGGGAATAAATTCTCATACTGGTCCACCACTAGTGGTTAGCTCAAACTCTCCACATCAACCGCTCTGAGGGTAAGTCTAGGCAACCAATTAGAGATCGACTATATTCTCCACTGGGTAAGTCCATCTTGTGATGAAAAGTCTCCCTTCTCCCTGGTGAAGTTAAACCTGGTCCCATCCATGCGGACACACCCAACATTGAACCTAATACTACCAATATAAACATGGAGTGTAGATGACCATTCCATACACAAGATGATGTCGTTAGGCCCTGACACCACAACTACGAGATTTCGGCCAAAGATCTCACCTCTTACAGTAATCTCACACTACTGGAACCATTGCACAATCATTTAATACACTCCCGTAAGAGTCCCTGACTGTAAGGATTGTGCCAATGGCTCCGTCGGATTCTCCATGCTCTGAACGAGGGAAATGGCTATAAAAGAATGACTAGAACTTATGTCTAAAAGTACTGCAGCTAAGGCGGAGTAGTCATAGATCATAAGTTGTATCATATCCAAAACAACGTGATCGTAGGACTCAAAAGCATGATTCTGAGCTTGCCCCTATCCACATGCTCCATACGGTCAGGTGGACCTCCCGGTTGTGGTGGTAGTAATATCTCGAATCGTCGCCCACTGCCAGCTAGATGACCAACTCCACTGCCATGTCTGCCTGCACCCTGCGAACCTCCTCGGCCAAACCTATGTCTCTTCCTGGGTGGTCCTTCAACCATATGATTATCAAGTTTATATAGTTTCATGTAGTCTCGATTCATGTGACCCTACCCGCTAGATGTGTAACACTGCATGTTCCTGGCATGACTGGCTCTATAACCGTTGCCCCGCAGAACTGACCCTAAATCTTGTTGTCATCCTTCTGTAGGTCTAGTCATCTATGACCTCTATTTCATCTGTCTATAACCAGATATATAAGACTATACTACATGATGACTATGAGTGGGTCTCGTAGCTGGTGACTAATCAGAAAGAAAACTCTCCACTAAGAGGGATCGCACTAACACCTCGCCTATGTTGGGATGCTGCGTGAGTTCATAAAACCCCTGATCTATCACCTGAGTCCGTGCTCAAAGCATTGGGCCCTGAATAATGGGTCTTGTACAATATTATTTGATTAATATGATAGTTTGTAGAACCACGTCAAGTACTAATCCACAACCATGATTCCCTACTGCAGATGAAGAAGCTATTGAATGCACACTGCGCGAAGGTTCGTTGGGACAAACACTGAATGAAACAGGCTCTCGATGACTGCCTAGATATGTGTCGCCATTCCATGAACCTGGAGAAACATTCTCCACCATCTTCCTGCTGCTTCTTGTAGATGAATGGTAGTAAGGATCACCAGGAGATCAGCTAGTGTCTCTACCTGTCAGAAGACTCTCACTATGGCCTCCAACCAATCCTATGCCGCTTGTGGGTCAATATCACCACTGAACCTAGGTGGCCTCTAGTTATGGAACTAATGCAACGTTCTCATTCGGTGTGAAATATCTTATCTTGTGGATAGTGGAATCGGTGTACCAACAGGTAATGGTACCGATGGTGCCTCTGTTGTTGGCACTACTAGAATTGGGCCCTACACCGAGTTCTCGTTGATCGGTAGGCTATCCTTGCGTACTATACCTGGAACCCTAGCTGGATATTTCTGTGGAGGTATCCTGAAAGGCAATAGGTGCGCCACAACCAATATGTTATTCCTGGTGATCATAATCAAATATTTCACAAAAGAAAACATTTCAAAAGACACATGCAATCAGTGTTTTCATGCACTAAGCTAGAAATCAGAAGTCAGGGTCCAGGTGTATGGATACATCAGCAGCCGTACACAATTAGATTCCATAAACCGATAACCACACTCACTACACATAATGATATTGTAGTTAAAAATATCAGTGTCTTATATTCTACGGTAGAACAGACTCCTTTGAAACCAATTTGTCATGACCCGTCCCCCGGGGCCCGTGTCGTGACTACCCCAAACAAGTCTTCCATAGGCCAGGGGCTGAAGAATAAATTTGAAAGGAATATTCTCTAAAATTAAGAAGGAATTGCCTTTATTACCTGTAAATACATGCAACCAAGAACACATAAAGATACAAACACAAGTAATCTGTATTAAAAAAATCGTGTGTACTATAAGTAAAAATGGGCCAAAATACAAGCCCAACAGGAAAGTACAAGAAAACTGAAAAGATCTCCTGTGAACACCCACCAAGGATCCTACCAAAATGGTAGGTACAACTCTCGATTAGGACATATGTGCGGTATGCCTCTCCCAATGTACACCTCCGAGCTTCCTCCAGTCCTGATAACCTCATCCTCAGTTTGTGTTATCCATCGTCTACACCAAACAAAACAAGGTGTGGGAATAGGCCGTGAAGGGGTGAGTATAACGATTCTCAGTAGGGATCCCGATACGCCCAAATATCCCTCAAATCCTCAAAAGACATACCACAATGCATGGAAACATAATTCAAACCTACTTAGGTATATTCCCATTCATATACCTTAGCTATCATGTATGCCCATCTCAATTGTTCCAAAAAGGAAGGAGTACCACAAAGGTAACACGACAAAGCTAAGTACCACACATGTATGACACATAGAATAATACCACAATGGTTTCACCATGAAGGAAGGTACCACACATGTACACCACACAGAATAATACCACCAATTTATCACCACGAAGGTAAGTACCACAAATTTATGCCACATAGAAGAATACCCCCATGTTATCCCCATGAAGGAGAGGACTCATCTCACATCAGGTATAAATTATGTATAGATGTATAGAAGATTAGATATAACTACTAAATCATCTTACTCTGTTAAGTTTCAGACCCTCGTAGGATCCTAGTACATAATCATACTGACACTGAATCCAAGTACAGTAGACCCACATATGATCATAGTACATCGTCAGACCCACATAAGACCGTAGTATAGCAGATCCACACAGGATCCCAGTGTTGTCCCACATGGATTCCATGATCAGATCCATGTGCGATCCTCAAATACAGACCCACAAAATATCCATTTCTCATGTTACATCCACCTAGAGTTTTCCTGCACTAAGCTCGCTTGATTCCAGTATGTTCTTCTCCTCAACCCACATGGTGATACTCCAACTGCAACAAAGTCCCATGTAGAGGTATCCCAAAGGACTTCCATGTAATAGGGGTCTGAACGCAACATCTGGTGCGTCAATAGGATGTATTTTCTGTTTTTTATTATCTTTTTAGTCCTGAGGACCTAATTAGATTCGTGCTTGATACAAAAATTATCCAAATCTATTTTTTGGTATGCCAAAAGGACCGTCTCACTAAAAGGTTTCCAACACTGCAAAAATTTCATCAAATGGACATCTAGGGCCAAATTTATGGCCAAAAGAGAGAATATGGGTTGAAGTTGGTCCAGGTCCGGTCCACCACGGTCGGTCGGCCCGACCCGGCCTAGGTCGACCCGACAAGGTTTGGGATGACTCGGCCCTCAGGGTCCCGCCCGACCAGCGCCGGATGGCCCCGCCTGGCGGCATGTGGGGGGGAGTCACATGCCCCTCGCTCCTATTCACCGAACGACCAATGTTGTTCGGTCGCCAAGAAGCACGTGAGACCTGCACTGGGTCCCACTCGGTCGACCTCAGCCCATCGAAACTGCCATACCTTATTCCTCCCTGCGAGGCGTCGTGCACCGCCCCTCCACGGTAGACAAACGCCGACCAAACTCCCTTCACCTATATGGGTCAAATCCACAACCCTTTCTCACCGGGTGGCGCAGACATGCCCCCCCACCACCATCATGTGGCCGGCCTCCACTGGTCATCCCCCTTGCTCCACCACGATCATTATCTGGCATCGTAGATGAGTCGTCGTTGTCCCTGCGGCTATCTGTGGTGTCTAACACTATCTCCGAGACCTAGCGGTGTCGGATACCATACTACTACATCGCAAAGAACTAACCAAAACCCACAGTGATCTTGTGGAGGTATCATGCCATGTTCGTTTCGCCCGTACCCTCCTTGTTAGGGTGGTATCAAGTGGTTCATATATTTCTTAAATCACGATGAATTTTCATGAACGAGAATGTGGGAAATTCAAAAAAACATTCCTTACCTCGAAGGTTTCATTTGAGATCAATGAGGAGGGAAGAACATATGTCAGTTGGTTGTCATCAAAGATGTAGGAATTTGTTTCCTCTAAAATGTACTTCTGATTGGGGCTTGAGGTCGGTTCCTCGTTCTTAGTAGGATATGGATCGTTCTTCTTTCGAGATGAGTTCCTCCATGTTCTCCCAAGATTCTACCTTTTCTAATGATTTACCCCTCTTGTAAAAAATAGGAGGAAATAAAATATGTTTTTATAAATTTAATTTATGTTTTCATCATTTAAAAATTGGTGAGTCATAATTAAATGGGAGAAAAATTAATGGGGAGTTTAGTGGTCACCCCCCCCCCATTAAGAGGGGTTCAGATGGTCCCCACCACCATGGATTTGAATTGGGGGTTTCTCTAGCTCAGGTGGTCCCCACCACTGAGCATTCAATTGGGAGGATAAAAATAAAATAAAAGTATATTTTATTTTTATTTCCACAAAAATGAAAAAAAATATTAATTTCACTTTCGACCTATCATAGTCGAGGTGATGGCCACCATAATTGAATACCAACGTTGTGAGCTCAATGATGCCCTCAAATTTCAATTCTGAAAACTGGTTCAAAAGTTATAAAAACACACTCATACCATGACTGAATGTACATAAAAAAAGTATTGAAATCCATTCTGGGTACACAGAGCCTCAGAATCAAGCGTTGTTATTTATCGCGGACTGGTAAAATTCCCATATAAATAAAAACATTAAATTCAATTTCCAGGTCTTAACATGGAGAGACAAGTATGAATCGAGGATCGAGAGAAGAATGTTCATCAGGGAAGGACCATTCTTTTGTTTTGTGGGTTATGGAGTCATGGGGGCCTAATGAAGAGTACATAGGATTAAGAGGCACAAATGTGTTCCCAAAACCCGAAGGTTTTCTAACTTTTTCCCTTATGTTTTTCTTTATGCCTTGCTTATGATTTAATGATAGAACTTGTTTTATATAAGGTAATTTGTTTCCATTTTTTTTATATGTGTGAAATTTCATAACTTTTGGTAGGTGAGTACCTGATCCCTAATCATGATGCATTAATATGGACATGGTTAAATATGTATGAGAGAGTCAGTGCCTCCCAAAGTGAATAATATCTTGATCTGGAGTAATGAGCTCCCTATCAATGTGTCTGGACAGTGTGACCTTAGTGTTTTCATTGTTTTTTGAGGAACTGGGGACAAAGTTTTCATTATTATGTTCATGATATAGATTTAATGGATTTTTTATTTGATGTCAGGGTTTTCAATCCAGATTTCTAGCAACATAGGGTGGTTTATAAATGAGAGGTATCTTGTGCGGTAGTTGTTTGGATTCCTCTTCCTTGTGGGTTAGACTTTAATTCTCAAGGATGATAATAGTTTTAGTGTAATTTTATGTATGTAAATGAACACACCATGCCATTTACTTGTCAAAATATAGTGTTTTAGGTGTTATGGGTGTTGTCAGTGGCTCATTTCGATATTTTTCCAAAATCCAGTTTTGTACTATCGGTATCAGTGAGTCAGGGGTGTTGGTATTAGTGAGTCAGGGGTGATAGTATCATTGTGTAAGGGGTATCAGTATTGGAGAGTCAGGGGATTTAATATAATTAATTTAGGGGAATCAGTATCGGTGAGTTGAGAACATCAGTGTCGACGTGTCAGGGTGTCAGTAGGTCTGGGCGTCGTTAGGTCGTGGCATTTGATGGTCTAGGAATCAACTGTCCAAGGAATCGATAGGTTGTTACGTTAGTAGATCGGTGTTGGTATCAGCATTAGGTCTCTTATCAGCTTAGAGTTGGGGGATCAGCATCAGTAGTCCATGTCGTTAGATCCCCCTTCATTGGATTAGAGTCTATGACTAACTCATCAATGAATCATTTATAGTTTTTCCAGCTTTTCCTAGTTTTCTAGTTTCAGCCACCTTACGTCTTACTTGACCTAAACCATGTTTAAATTTTCTTTTTTTCATATCTAAGGTTGTTTTAAAGGATATTAATTATATAATTAATATCCTATTGTTCACGGTACATTGAGAGATTCAAAACTCGTAATTTTGACAATGATCTCATGATTAATGGCCATAGAAACCATTCTTCCTCTAATATTGGATCTAGATCTTCAAAGATAGTATCTTCTAATTCCATTGGGTTTTATATTCTCTCTTAGTGTTCCTAGATACTTCCTAACTATAAAATTCATGTGCTTATTCTGGAGCCCCTCTTACACATCATTCTTTGAGTTCTTTGCTGCTCGGTTTATCCCCTATTGTTGATGCAAAGAGGATTTTTGGTCACCTGTTGTATCATGTTGCGATTACATCTACATCTAATTAATTTTACATCATATATGTTGTGTGTACTAATGATTACTATTGAAGAACGGAAGAATACATTTCATTAATGGATAAATAAATATGAAATGAATATTATCAAAAGTTAATATGGGTTGATTACGTAATAGGCTGGGAGCTTTTTGATGATTGATATCTTGTTCTATTCTTTTATCGTCATTTATTTTATGGATTTCTGTGGCTATAGGACTTATGAAAATAATGGCCATTGGTCGTATTTTCTTACACAATGGTGATATCATGTTTTGTTTTGATGCATGATAAATGGATGTAACAATAAATATATTAATCACGTATACATGGATAATTGAAATGGATTCCCCATGATCAAACATGTTGTATGATCACCATAGTAATTATAAAGTGGAATTAAAGATTCCTCTTCATAAACCTGAACATGCTTCCAGGTTTTAATGGTATTTTCTGTAGGGCTTTGTGTTTGGGGTGGTACATGGGTTCACTACTAAAAAAATGTCCTATACCCACGGGTTTTGAAAACTGTGTATATAGGGTTATTATGCGAACCTATACCCATGGTTTTGGATAAACCTGTTGGTATAGTTTGTTTTGAATACCTATTCCGATGGTTTTGGAAAACCATGGGGAAAAGACATGAATTTTTTTCAAGACCTGTACCTAGGGTTTTGAAAAAACCGTGGGTATAATATTTTTTTCAAAAACCAACACCCACTATTTTATAAAACTGTCGAGATAGGTTTCCTGCATTATGGGGGGGGGGGGGGAATTCCACGGGAGACAAAAATTATTTTATAGGAAAACCTATCCCCATGATTTTTGCTCTTATACTCATAGTTCTAATTAGTATATTTAGATAAATAAAAATTCATAAACATATACGCTTCATAGTTTTGTTGGTTAGGTGTTGTGTATTATTCTCATTCAGCATAGGATCGAGTCCCGCTGACCACATTTTTTTCTAATACATGTAATAAAATTACAATATTAATATTAATTAATATATGTTAATATAAACCCAAAATTTCCCAGTTGGTAGGTCATTGAAAGAGTGACGATAAAATCTTGGGTTCGAATCCCCCACAACATTTGTTTTTTCATATTGGGGTGTTTATTAATATATAAAGAAAAATATAGATAATTATACATGTACATGGCATAACTTGATTGGTGAAGCTCTCCGAGTTCGAAATATAGGTTGCAGTTTCAACACCTACTAACTTTATATTGTACATAAATATATACCCACGGTTTGTAAATCATCGGTAAATGATTTTGGCACTGTGACATTAGGGTATATGGTTTTGACACGGTGGAAAAATAGATATGACAATAGTTTGGAAAAAAGTGGGTATTGGTTGGGAACCTATCCCTACGCCTTGTTTTCCCATGGTTCCCAAAACCTTGGGTATAGGCTTTACCCATGGTTTTGGGGGAAATACCCATGGTTTTGAACCATTGGTATATGTCATTTTTTCAGTAATGGGGGTGTTGGTATCCCGGTTTGAGGGACTGATTGATTTTGGAGGGGATGGTCCTGTATGCAGTGGAACAACTATTTTTTTTTTTGTGGACATGAGACAATGTTGGGTAGTGGAACTGCAATGTGGTAATGAAATTTTCATGTCGGTGGAATGCATCGGGAAAATGTCAGTATTGTGTAGTATAACATTGAATAATGGTAGTTGGTAATGGTTGAGTGGGTGTTAAAATAGATATACATTTACATGTTAGTTGACCATGGTAATTCTAGAAGAAATTAATGTGAACCCCCCTATGAATAAATAAATGAATTTTTTTTTTGATTGAAATGGGGATGCGTTAATTCTTCAACAGAGGTTGTTTGCATGGTTGTTCATAAAGGGACACCAACAAAGTTTTTTTGGTAATCTGGTTGGTTGTTTAGGAACCTATAGGCTTGGTTGATTGATTTATTACCAATATATATATATATAAATTATAGTTCCTTGTGATTTCTATACTCACCCCACCCTTGTTAAGTATAATGTTCTAAGCATCCCAATCTCATGGGGGAATGTGCCTTTCCCAAAATCATGTTGGGAGGTCGGATAGCTGGTTACTGACTTATTTCATCACACCCACTTTTTGGTTCATACCAATTTAGGGTATTCACGCAGGATGTAATGGCTTGATTCTTAACATAGTCCCGGATCCTTTATACATAAATTTTCTCAAGTGAATTCGGGATGATGACTAGGTGTCTTCAGGTTAGGAGTGAGGTTTTTGTGGCGCAAGGTTTTGTGGATGAGTTTTGTGGTGTAGTTAAGGACCAGCAATTTGTGGTACAATTATAGAAGTGGTAATATGGTTTGGAAGAGTGGTAGAATCAATACGTTAGCCATTATGAATATAAATTGACCAGTGGGAAAGTGGCGTGGGGTACCCAAATGTAGATTTTCTTGCTCTACTAATTTATAAGAATTGCATTATTTGGGGAGTGTGCCATGGTGAGGTTTGGCTGGTTAGAACTTCTTGGTAGGTGCATTAGGTTCTAGTGTTTTCTAACTCAGCCATTAGTTTGATCCCCCACATGTGTATGGGTGGATTTAGTTTTCTCACTGGGTAAACATGTATAATATCCCTATATATGTAAAACTATTTTCTGATTTCCAGGAGGACTTTGAGGACCGTACTGGACTTTACTAGCCTGGGCATCGGGTTAGTGGTTGTGTTTCAACATAACCTCTTTTCTTTTGGTACTTTATTTTTGGTTTTTTACATATATCATCTTTACTTCTGAACATGCATGAGGTAAATGATTTTGACCTTACTTTTACCATTAGTAGTTGGAGTTACTCTTGATTTACCATCATATCTACCAACACTATTTCTATTAAAAATTGAAATACCTTCCATTTTGTGTGGGATTCTATACCCTTGGTGGTATTCTATACTTTGGGGATTATTAAAGGCAGGACTCAGGGGTCATTATCTCTCCTTCATCTTGAAGAATTAAGGGAATGAAATCTTAATGTTCGTTTCCTCATCTTATGGAAGGCAGGTATTGACAAAGTGCTTCGAAAATAATTTAATTTTTCTCATATGTGAATCAAAGAGAAAATTATTTAAAATTTTATATATGTATATAAGTAAGTATTAATTGGATAGTTTTGAAATTATTAACATAATATTGGTTGATATAATTCTATTAAATAGGTATAAAGTCTTGTAGGACCTTTTCCATTGATCAAAAAATAAATCAACAAAATAGATAACTATTATGGAGAGTAATGTGATCTGTCTATTGCAAAAAATAAAAACAAAATAATTTATTATTATAGAAAATGAAAAACATGAATAATTATTTACTTTTACAAGACCTAAAATCTCACTAATTCAAATTTATAAGGTTGAAATGAATTCTCATAAAAACTTATAATATATGAAAAAACTACAAAGATCACTAATTTAATCATAGTCAACTATAATTGTTCAATTAGGATACAGTTTTATTCTGTTAGTGATATAAATATTGATTAATTTATTATTATTTGATTATATATTACAATCATGGTAAATAATATAATCATTCATGGCCATGAATTATGTTATTCATAGATTTTGAAAATTATAATTAATTCATGAGAGTTTATATGGCTACAAAGAATATCTATTATTATGTTACAAATGATGCATGAATAAAAAATGAAAATCCCTAAAAAATCGACATCATCATAGAAATAATTTTACTTTAATTTTTATACCTTCATCCTCATTTTTTTCCTTATTATCTTTTTAACAATGCTGATCAAATCATTTGGAAATAAATAATGTCTTTTATGATGAAATTTTATTCTAGGATATTTAGGTAATTATTTTGATGAGAAAATAAGATACATAAAATACATAAATGATAATAGAAAAAATAAGTTAAGTGTGATAATGACATGGTATTTAATTGGATATAATTTTGAAAATATATTTCAATAAAATTAAATTTTATAACATTAAAAAAAATATTTTATTTATTGTTTCTAGAATGAGGGATATTTTTTTCAATAAAATGAAGTACAAAATTTTTCATAATAAATAAATTATGATACATAAATTTTAAATTATCTACATGATTTTTTAATGGAATAAATTTTTATATAATCCATATGACATATAATAATATTAAACAATATTTTCATAGGAAGGGTAGATATTGAATTAGGAGATTTTATTTTTTATGGATATAAATATCATTTCAAATGATATAATAATATAATTTTTATTGTTTAATGTATCATCCATAAATATCCTAAAAATTATTATACAGAATCAATAGAGTGGGATACAACCATAATACAATGGAAAAGTGTAATAATATAATTATCAAATCATAAAGAGGAGTAAAAAAATTTCCATAGAATATTGATGTGGATATTTTGGAAATTTGTTTCCTATAAGATGGAATTTTATTTCCTCTGAAAATAATAAACACATTCAAATAAATATGATAAAAAATTTAATATTAAATTACTATAATTTAAACATGAGATAGTGGTCATATGATTTATTATGACAAGGGAAAAAATCATCGGTCATGGATAACTGATATTCGTTACACATATATGGTTGTAGAAAACTCTTAAAAATTTGAAATAAAATTTTGTACCATATTTTTCATTGAGAATCATATGTGTTATGATAACCATAATTAGTAGAAAAAATATATTTTAAATTATATATTTATTATATATAGTGTAAATAAAACATATTTTCAGTGTATCTCATCACCCATAAAATTTTATTGAGATGCTTTTAACAAGGACTATGTGTGGATTGAACATTACTAATAATGTTTTTCTATTAAAAAATGTGATTAGAAAATTTGAATCATATTTAAATTTATCAATATTAATAATTATGTTTATTCCGATTATGTGGCCGAGTATACATTTTTTTTATGATTACATGAAAATAACAGAAAAAAATAAAATGAGTAAGATATATCTGTAAGATGTTATTCATAATTTAAAAATTATATAAAATGGAAAAAAAATTAATTTTCACAGTTTGGAAAATAGAAAATATGGTGAATTATTTTTATCAATGATTCATAATATATATAATATGTTCATTGGATTGTGTATAATTTAATATATAATGATTAATGAGGCTATATTACATTCTCATATGTAGGTATTTTATTTCTATTTTATATGACTTCTAATGGATTTATGGTGCATGATATATAAATTTGATTCCATAAAAAATATAACATGTTTCAGAATATATTCTGAATCATATGGAACTTATACTATGACAAGTGGTAGGGATAATTTTATATAATTCAAAATTATCGATTTTCAATAATATATTTAGAATTATAAGATTTAATATGAGTATATATATACATGACCATATAATAAAATGATATAAATATGAAATGATCATATTAATTTTGATATAAAATGAATCATACTTGAAAATAAAGAATTATAAGTTAAAACTTGACACCGAATTTTGTAAATACATTTCATATTTAAAATTAGTCCTTTTAAAGGCAGTTCATGGATTTAAAAAAATTGAAATTTTGTCATTAAATATTTCTAAAATTAAGTTTCATTGACTATTTTTGAATTATAAAATCCTTAATTCATAATTTAATATGATTAATAACTTCAATGAATGATAAAATAAAATTATATTCTTATATAATCCTCATTAAAAAATTTATCACTTTAGTAACAAGAGTATTAATAAAAAAATTAATAATTATGTTATTAAATTTCATATAATTATATATATTATCAAAAATGGAATGTACCAATAGAATAAGTAAACAATTAAAAAATCAAAATATATAAATAATATATTTAATTAAAAATAATGTAGATAAATCTTTTAACATTGAATGCAATTATAATTTAATTATTTATAGTGATGTGGAAGATGAATGATATAATCGAATGTAAAGTTATATTATAGATGATAAACATATCATAGGATCTAAATAAGGAATGTTTATAAAATAATAAAAATTAATAAGGTAAATTCATTCATCAATACTATCTCTTATTGAAAAAAATAATGATAAGAAAAAATGATGAAATGTAGACTAAATAAATAAATGAAGAACATGATAACAATGAAAATAAAAACAGTTTGGAATTGTTTCAGTAACTATGGAGAAAAAAATATGGACTAATTTTCTGTAATATTTAAAATGATAATGTTGAATTTTAATTGAATAATGTGAGATTAATAAGTAAATACTAGTCCTATGTGATAAATATTACGCTTCGAGTGATCTTTTTATTTAATTTCATGTTATAAAATACTAATTATTTCTTATTTTAGTTAATTGGAACTATAAAATTTATCATTGTGATATAAAAAATATAATCTTGTATAGGGAGATATATGAAAGGTAATTCTTTGAGAAAAAAATGGTGTTATCTTTTATTATAATTAATTCATTTTTCTGGAAATATAAATTGATTTTATTAGATTAAATAACTCACCATGAAATTTTCATTACATAATCGATATGTGTCAAAGAGTGATTCAATTAAAAATGGAATACAGTAAAATAAAAAAATTATAATTGAATCATGTTGACTATTTTATTTATATGGTTCTTATTAATTAAATAATATTTATTGTATTTGTGTTCATATTTTTAAAAAATTTTAAATAATTGAATTTTATATTTATAATAAAATTTATTTGAGATTTATATTTTTTCATAGTATTCAATGTTTTTTAGAAAAGTGATTATTTTAATTTCTTAAAACAGTTTTCCTTTATTGTGGATAAAATATTTTAAATAAATGATTCAATATAATTGTGTACCCATATAATTATAATTATTTAAAATAGAATGGTTGAATAAATATAATTATTCCATAAAGTTGTTTATATATGATAATTTATAAGAGGTGTCAAATAGATAAATTTCAAATCTAAAATTGAATTAGTCATGAAATTAGATTACATGTTATTAAATGATCTAATAGAATCAAACTGTAATAATTAAAATCGGATTTTATGGTATGCCAAGCATACCGTCTGTTTTAGGATTTTATAAAATTAAAATTGGATTCAGTAAATTTCTTTATATTTCTTAATTAAAATTTGTTTCAATATTTTAATGATAATAATTTAACATTTGGGGGTGATTTATTCCTATAAACTATTGTGTTTTATGATATTAAATGTAGAAATAATACTTAATAGTATTTATATTAGAAGATATGTCTATTATCCAAACTAAATTCCTAACATATATGATTTATATTGAACATAAATATTTTGAATTGAATTTTTATATATTGTTAATATTACAAGGTTAATGTGATATAAAATAGAGTTAGTGTATTATTGGAATAATAAAAATGATAATATAGTAAAACATATGTTGGTGAATTTTCTAAATAAAAGATGTAATCACTATCATATCAATGAGTTCATTATTAAAGGGTATTTTATTGTTAATTAATATGGACCATTGATTATATTCCTCACCAATTTAGGGTTGTGGTAAAATCATTTCTACTCCTTCCGTGAAAAGTAAATTCAATTATTTTTCCATGTGTAATTATTTTAATAATATAAATATAAAGTTTTATTATATTAAAAGGGGGATTCCAATTGAATAATGCATGGTAATATTTTACAGAAACAATATTTAATAAATAGATATTGTATTGTGGGGTAATTTATTTAATAAATAAATCGTAATGGGAATAATTATTATATATATTCCTTAAGAAGTTTTTTAAAGAAAATCCCTGCTGTGAGATTGAATAACATAACACATATATCTATACTACATGATTATTGATCACAAGAATTATTTTGATTATTTATATTTATATATAATGATAATAATAACATTATGAAATTTATTTTTAGTATAATTAGATTATAGATATGTTTAAATGATGTTTAAAAATTAAAATTGGTTGTTGGATTTGGTTATTTGTTTTTAGATAATTTTGTGTATATTTTTGTATAATAAACTTTAACATATAAAGTATATTTTACCAATGATAAATACATTGTATATAATAAATATTTAAGTGAATCATTTATATGGTACAATTTTACACTTTAGGAACTTAAATATACTAACATTCCATATATATATATATATATTTCATAGGATCATTATCATATCTGTTTTCTAGATTTATAAAAGAAGTCAACCAAAAGCGCAACCATTCTCAAAATGATCCATATGAATGATGTTTCTAACAAATTACCAATCAAACACATGATGTAATAAAATTTTTATAATCATATTAAAACTATAAGTATTTACCATGGGTGGATTTTTTTAGTAGTAATAATGTAATATAATGACAACTATATTTCAATTTAGTGAACTTTTTGTGACAGTAGATACATCGTAATATAAGAAACATTATTGATACAAATACAACATAAAGACTTACCTAATATATATTACTTATTTAAATTTTTATATTATTTTTAATTTTGTTTAACGCATGATACATTAATTATTTAATGTTTCATTAAAAATTTATTAATGGTCCAGAGAAAAATATATCTTTTTTCATGAAATATTTGGAAGATCATTATCCATAATTTAATGTAGTATAAATATAATATTTAAATTACTCAAAGGATTTGGAATCAGAAGCCCACTAATATTTGGTTAGACTAAATAAAAAATGATGATGATATAAGAATGAAACTATTATGATTATATATATGAATTTTACATTCTTTTATAAAAATAGGCCATGCATATTCTTTGTGTATGTGTGTATAAAAAATATAATAGTTCATTAATATAATTATATAATATTTATTACATTTAAGACAGATATCAGTTAATGGGTTATAATTTATTCAATATAATATAAAAACTCAATAATGTCCATGAAAATTTTATAATAATATAAAGACCACCATTAAGAAGCTAGGAGGCATTGAAAGTATTTTTTCACAACCCATACATGAAATTTATTTTTTTGAAAATGCTTGATAATATTTTTTTTGTGATGAAATATTAATTTAAAATTATTTTAAATGATTATTTTTTTCCTTATTTAAATCCCATACTGATATTAGTTATTTTTATAACAGGGAATATTCAAATCATGTTTAAAAAATAATTATCAAAATTTAGTGATAACATTTTAAATATAATGTGAGGCGGCCTGAGTAATAATTTTTTAATAAAATCAGGATGCATACTGAATGTAACATCCTCATTTTTATAAAACCTTTTTTTGTTATAATTATTCTGTCTTTTTGTGTGAGAAATATAATATTTTTTCAATTTTATATGTATCTTCATCAATATAATAGATCCAAAAAAAAGTTAAATACCTTATATATATATGTGGGATGGTTTTATATGTTTTATAATGGTAAATCTCAATTATCAAGGGATACATAAGGGTAAACCAATTATTTAATAAAGTAATATTTTTATTTTAAAGTGTTATTTAAGGGTAACTGAACTGCTATAGAAGGGATCAATGAATTTATAGCCACTGTGTATGGGTATGTATTTGTTTCATAATGGAGAATCCATGTTTTCATAGGATATATATAGGTTAAACATCACTAGGTAGGTAAAGTCCAAATTTATGACTGTAATATGGGTAAAACATATTAACCTCACACCATTGATATGGGATTCTGAAGGGTACAACCAAGTTACCCATACAAAGTGCTCTTTTTGGAATAAATATTGTATTTTAAAAAATTTATCTCACATACACATATCAAAAATGGAATTTTAGGATATTAAAATCATGAAATAATTTGAATTATTTATTTTGAATCAATTCTGATTATAAGTCATACTTTGGAATTTTTAAATTCCACTCATTTAAGATTCTCTTTAAGGATGACTTAATTGGTGATTTTCATTTTGGGATATCAATACTGTGAACCAGAACACATTATTAATATTCCCAAAATACCACATCCATTATTATATTTAATTTTTGATATCCCCTTGACTATAAGTAACCATGAATACATTTACACAAGATATTTTATCTTTTCTCTGGTTAGTTTGAGTTATTTTTTAGGGTTTTTGACATTGATGGACTCTACCTCTCTCTATCTCCATACGAGTCTCCTATATACATTGTAAAACAATTTTCTTAGGATAATATCCAATTAATAGTTTGTTTTATAATTAATTTTATTTTGGGACAAATGGATGGAATCTATAATAAAATATCATAATATGAAATTATTAATTAATTATCATATAATTGTATTTGAATTACTATGGAGTGATATAATATAATCGCATGTAGGATTTATAATTATTATTTTATAAAGAAAATGTTAAATCTTTTTTGTAAGAAATAGTTAATTTAGAAATTGTTATGAAGAGAGAAATCATTGTCACATGGGGAGTTTTATTAATATAATTTTAATCAGTTCTAAGAATCCTCGGAATGTGGATTGAGCCAATTAATATGCATATATGATTTGGTGAATATTCCTTGATGTGTCTAAGGATTTAACAATGATAATATTCAGTTAGTATGATTATTCACTTTTTGAGGCCATGTATATGATTAGTAGCATGATGTGATGTTGTTTTATTATATTATTATACCGTTCGTGATATTGATCTCATCTATGTACATGAGAAACCCCTAATTTAATTATTGATGTTTTATCACTTGTGTGCATTAGTAGACTATGATAACATGTATGATTTTTGATCACATGTCTTTGTGTGTTTACATAGATAATTAGACCAAAGATTGATTTTGATCTCATGATTGTGTATGGGCATTGTTATCATGCTTGTTATGTTATGCCTATAGATTTATATGAATAACATGATGATAGGGTTATCATGTGATCTTTTTAGTATATGTTATATTTTTTTCATAGTACGAATGTCACAATTAGACCCATAATGCACAGTGGTCCTATAGTGTTCACTTTCTTAGCTGTTTCATGTGACACAATCACATGACTGGTTTGGATGACATTGCATGATGGTATTGTAGCCTCACATTCTAGCAAGATGGATTTAAGTGATTTGACCTAAGAGGTGAATGTGATCCAGGATGGTCGTCATTTACTTGTCTTGGGAGATTGTGTTGGTGGATGATCGTCGTATTTCCTAAAACATGGTAGTGATGGGGAATGAGGGACATGTGGCCTCAACATTGAGAGTAATATTGGAATTGAAATACAAATCAACTACCCAAGACTTATTTACCTCATGGAATATCTGCAGTATATTCAGTGACATTGTAGTAAATTATATTTCAAAATTATATGATAACTCAGTTTTTTGCATTAATTTAATCTCACTACAACAATATTGAATGATAGTTGTAGTTAATTTTTTATTTCACAACAGTTCAAACTACTTCTATATGGTTCTACAATATATTCAAAAAAACATCTCCAAAATCTTGTCTCATCATCCAACACATTTTTTTTCTAACCATTTAGATGAGTTTTCTAGGAACAACAATATATGGTCCATTTATTATTGGTTTTTTTATTTAGAAATGCTTTCCCCTCAAAATAATTGAGAAATATATTGTGTTGCTACAAACCACTACAACCCACTCAACATTTTTTTTGAGTGAAAAAACCAGAATATAAAAACCCAAGCATTACATACATTGTTATCACATTAAAATTGATGCACATTTATTACAACATATAACAAAACCATGAAAGGACCGTATAGGTATAATGTCTTTAGAAACTGGGAAACATAAACAACTAGTTCATAAATCATCTATATTGTATCCCTTTTATTTTATCATATCTAGAGTCCCCTTTTGGCATATATTACATAATACCCTTCTTCCTGACATAGGGAAAATAAAACATACAAAAGGGCGAGATCAAATGCTCAATAAGGGTATACAAAAGAAATATCAATCACATCATATTCATAATAACATAACATTTTAGAAATATTAACCTGCAAAAGAGATCATAATTTCATAACATGTGATAAATCATAGTAGTGAAATATAATCCCAAAAATCATAACATGAAACATGAAACATTGTGGAATACACACATAATCATAGAGAATCATTTCTTACTAGTCAAGACTCATTTCCAAGACTATCTTAGCGGAAAAAGTCCATTTCTGAACCGGGTTCACACCTCATTTCAGTCCTGTATCACTGAACTGGATTAACCTGCCGTTCCAGCCATGTGAATCTCATTAGATTTAAATCTTTACCCAGTGCATTGGAGTGAGATATAGGTCCCACCCATCTCATAATGAAACCATTTTTATTGTGCCACAAAATAATAAATCATACATCATAGCATAACCCATGTCATAATAATGGGATTCTTAAACATCGTGCCATTATAACATAATCCATATAAGAAAAAAGGACTTAATAAAAATAATTCCATCATAAAATAATCAAATAAATGTAAAAATAGGGATATAAAAATAACTCTATAATATATTAGATGGAAAATAATTTTGATAAAATGCTTGAACTCCATTCTTTAGGAAAATATCCTTTCTACTTCAACAACATTTTTCATTTCTCAAAATTTCAAACAATTTTAAACTAAAATAAGTTGATTAATAATAAACTTGAAAACTTGTAAAGGAATATTCTTGGAAATAATGTTCTAAAAGTCCATTCAGTTCGTATACGTTAAAAAAACATTCTTCTCGTACTTTCGCCGGAAAAGTCAAAAAGTACCTCGTTCTAAAAATGAAAAATGATTCAATTCATATCTTTTACTAAAAACTCACCAATGGGTAAAATTGGATTTCAAAAATTGTATGTTTATGGAAATAATATTACATATTTATGAAACATTGATTTGTATGATAAATACACCCCAATAAATACCAAAGTATAAATAATCTCGGATAAAAATGAGATTGTGAGATTTTCCCTTACCTTAGGTCTGATTTGCTTCGTACGTGTACAAACCTCATGTATAATTATTTAAATAATGTTATTGAATTATTACAGATTCGTATACATTTTTATGATATCATATATGGTAATATTATTATCTTCTTACTAGTAATATGTCATTGCTACTTGTTATTCGAGTGTTTATTGCTTTTTGTTCCTATGCGTGTTTTGTCGATTAAATTCTTATTATTATTTTTATGTTCTAGATAAATCATTTCCAGAATGTTATTATTGTAATATATATCATATTTATTCATTCAATTCATTTATATAATCATTATGCATTGATGATCCTGTAGAACGAGTCGCATCACATCGTGGAGACGGTAAGCCGTACGTAGGCACGAGCGATGATATCATTCCCATGATCATGGAATTTTATTGAAGTGTATTTATACTATAAATATTAAATATAACTTTACAATAATAATATATAGTTTTTATTTACACCATTATACCCATCCATGTAAGGTGGTGGTGGGAAATAGATTACACCACGGCTTGGAGACGGTATTCTGTACGTACATATGCGTAGTGATTTCATTTTCTGTAGGATGGATAAAATGTGAAATACTGTTGTTTAATATTTATAATAACATATAAGTATATTATTGATACTTATGTTATTAATTCATAATGAAACATCTAAAGAAGAATAAGTATAAGAAGAAATAAAGTTGAAAGAATTGGTAACAGACATTACCTCTTCTTTGAAACGCCTCTTCTTAACCTCTTCATAGGGAACTAATTATTGTCTATGAAGAAGATCAAGACCTCTAGGATGTTTCTAGGGAAGTGGAGAAGATAACTTTTCAGGGTTTTGCCGATCTTGGAGGCTCGAATTGGGTTGAGGAGGAGAGGGAGGAGGTTCCCTTTTATAAGGGAGGAGAGGGGCACCTTAGGAAAAACATAAAATATTATTTTATTATAAAGAGATATTCGGTTTTTAATTACTCAAAATTGATTTTTTTCAAAGATAAGGTAGTTATGGGTCGAAATACTTTCAACCAATAGATTTTAGACAATTTTAGGTTACTATTTTAACCTTATCATTTAGATTTAACTCTAAGGTAAATAATTTAACTTTGACCGTGTCTTCTTGTTTTCTTACACTATATGGTTAATAAACATACTATAACAAGAAAATAGAACCCCATGTTATTAATTATTAATATATATAACCTTATATAAGTCATGTTGCCGAGAATTATATTTTTAGGAATAAAATATCAATTAAAAATTTAATATTTTTTTAAAAACAATTTTATGTCAATTTTGACAGTATTTGTTAATTTATTTTTGTGAAACTCATAACAGCATTATTAGTTCGAAAACATTTAAATAAATAAATACTAATATGTCATATTAACCTATAAAATTAGTTTAATTGTTACAAATTCTCATATTACATTTATTTGGGTATTTATAATATCAATTATGTTAATATTTCCTTAATAAGGTAATTACTACATCATCATTGTGTCATAAATAAATTAAATTATTTAAAGTATAAAAATTATAAATCATATACCATTATTTAGGAAATATTTTTATCTTTCTAATGAATATTTAGAGTCTAAATTATCTTATTTATATCCCTATATTAAGAATGTTTTAGTTATTAAACATAGATTTTAACTATTTTAACTCTTCTTTAAATAAATTATTAATAAATGTCCTAATCTAATACAAGTGGACCTAAATGGTCATATTTTATTCCTAAGGTTTTTTGTGGCCTAATTAATCTTATACAATAGAATTAGGACATGTTTTAGGTTAATAATAATATAATTTTTACCCTTAATTACCCTTTTTACTTTTAACAGTATAAAAAAGTAATAAGTTACTATTCCCCAAAAAATATATTTATCTTATTGAACAATATTTTACTCAATGATAATGACCATGTCTCTTGGATTTTATAAATTCCACTCATAGAAGTGGTAAAATTATGTTTTATGTAAATTTACAAATTCTCATAGAAGGTGGGTAAAAGACGGTGAAAAGATCAATAAAATTTTTACATATATAAAATAATTATAAAATGACTCCAATGAATTAATTTGAAATTATATATGTATTATGTATCAATTTTTACCTAAAATAAATTTATATAAAATAAATAATTTTTTAAATAAAAAGTCAGTTTTTAAATAGTAACCTAGTGTTTTCACTATTCATGAAAAATTGAAAGTTTTCAGAAAAATACCAAAACATCACCCAAGGATAATTTTAAAATTCCGAATCCAAAAATTAAGTCCATTTGGAAAGATAAAATTTATAAAATTTCAAAAAGTGGATATTACAATTCATAACGGCTAGTTTTAATAAGATTTTAATAGCATATCGTTGTTTAGTGAAACTCGGTATTGCGTACAATGAAAGCTATCAAGGAAGGTCGCGATTTCGTGTAAATAAATCCAAGCTAGTGTTCTGTGTAGTGAATGATTCTTTTGATGATGTATATAACATAAAAACAAAATATTTCTCAAAAAAAAAATCGGGTGTTACATTCTACCCCCCTTAAAATGAATTCCACCCTAGAAATTCATCACTTTGTAGAAAATAGATGAGGATACATCTCCCCCATCACATCATAAAGCTCCCATGTAGCTTCTTCTAATTGGTGGTTCCTCCATAAAAATTTCACCAAGCGAGTGGTATTGTTCCATATGAATTTTTCACTACGATTCAGAATCTCTATCGGCTGTTCTTCATAAGAAAGATCATGCTCCAGTTGTACAACTTTTGAGATGAGTATATGGGAAGGATCAGGTATGTACTTTATCAAGAGAGATATATGGAACACATCGGGAACATGAGAGAGATTTGGTTGAAGCGCCAATCGGTAAGCTACCTTCCCAACATGAACCGATATACCTAGGGCTCATCTTTCCCTTCTTTCCAAATCTCATTACTCTATTCCAAGGAGATATTTGTAAGAACACTCTATCACCCACTTCAAACTCTAGGTCATATCTTCGATTATCAGCATAACATTTTTGTTGACTCTGAGCTTCTCTTATGTGTCGTTTAATAGATTATACCTTTTCTACCATCTCATCAACAAGATCAGGTCCTAATAGCTTGCTTTCCCCAACTTCAACCCAGCATGTTGGTGATTGGGATTTCCTTCCAAAGAGAGAATCATAAGGATACATCTGAATAATGGAGTGAATGCTATTATTATAAAAATATTTCCCCAAAGATCGGTGTTGATACCAACCACCTTTGAAATCCATTGATCAAGTTCTTATCATTACTTCTAGAGTTTGAATTGTTCTCTCAGACTGACCTTCTGTCTGAGGATGATACACAATGCTGAAACTCAACTCTGTATCCAGAGAATGCTGAATACTTCGCCAAAACATTGAGGTAAACCTTGGATCCCGATCAGATATAATGGAAAGTGGTACTACATGAAATATTACCACTTTCTTTACATATATCCTGGAAAGCTAATCAAGAGAGAAATATTCTCTAATTGCAATGAAATGTGCCGACTTTGTAAGATGATCAACAATGACCCAGATAGCATTATTTCCTTTGGATGTTTTAGGAAGTCCTATTATAAAGACTATAGTGATGTTTTACCATTTCCATTCGGGTATTTGTAGTGGCTGTAAAATCCCCTTAGACTTCTGTCTATCAGCATTAACTTTCTCACAAACCAAGCATCGAGATACATATTCAGCAACATCTCTTGTCATGTCATCCCACCAGATGTACTGTTTCAGGTCCTTATACATCTTCGTTCTTCGAGGATGAATATAGAATGAAGAAATATGAGCCTCATCTAGAAGCTCCTTCTTTAATTCTGGGATGGGAGGAACACAAACCTAATTCATGAACCTTATTATCCCATCACAATCAAGGTTGAATTCCGGAACATTTCTCACCTTCGTTTGTAACTCTTCATCTTCATTTTCTACCTCTTTAATCTTCACATGTATAGATGGTTGTACATTAATTTGAGAAAGATAAGATTTTACCCTTCCATTATAATTCCATGACCCATCCTTTGTAAATCCATAAATATTGGATCTTTTTTGATCCTCATCATGGATAAGCTAGCATGGTCATGTCGAATTAATGCATTTTTCACCTTGTTTGCTTTCCCATGGTGATAATGAATTGAGCAGTCATAATCTTTAATCAGCTCCAACCACCTTCTTTGGCTCATATTCATTTCCTTTTGTGTGAAAATATTCTTTAAACTTTTATGATCAGTATAAATATCACACCTTTCACCATAAAGATAATGCCTCCAAATATTTAATGCGAATATTACAACAGCTAACTCCAAATCATGAGTTGGGTAATTTTTATCATGGATTTTCAACTCTCGGGAGGCATAAGCTATCACCATATCATTTTCCTTGAGAAGACACCCCAGTACCTTCATGGATGCATCACTATAGATCAGAAATCTTTCTCCACTACAAGGCAGTTTGAGCACAGGTGCACTGGAAAACCTTATTTTTAACTTCATGAAATTCTCTTTACACTCCTCCGTCCAAATGAACATAACTCCTTTTCGAGTCAACCTGGTGAGTGGATTAGATAATCGTGAAAAATATTTCACAAAAAGTCGATAATATCCAGCCAAACCAAGAAAACATTGGATCTCAGTTACTGTTGTTGGTCTCGATAATCTTTCAATAACCTCTATTTTTTCTGGATCTGGAGATATCCCCTCTTTTGAGATTATGTGACCCAAAATTGTAACTTTTTGAAGCCAAAATTCACACTTGGTATATTTTTCATAAAGATTTTCCTTTTTCTGGGTCTTCAATACAATTATCAAGTGATCTTCACGTTCTTCCTTTCTCTTTGAATAAACATGAATATAGTCTATAAAGACTTCAAAAAACTGATCTAGACAGTCTCTAAAGACTTTATTCATTAGATCCATGAAGATAGAAGTGGCATTAGTAAGACCAAATGGAATCACTATAAATTCATAGTTTCCATACCTTGTACGGAAAGTCGTCGTTGATATATCCTCCCTTTTGACCCTTAATTGATGATACCCTGAACGAATATCAATCTTGGAAAAGTATTGAGCTCCACGTAGTAGGTCAAATAAGTCATCAATGCATGGGAGAGGATATTTTATCATGATAGTGATCTGGTTATGTTCCCGATAATAAATTTAGAGTCTCATTGATCCATATTTCTTCATAACAAATAGAACAGGTGATCCCCAAGGTGAGGTACTAGGGTGTATGAATCACTTATCAAGATTCTCTTGGAGTTTATTCTTCAATTCCTTTAACTCAATTAGGGACATTCAATATGGTGTATTTGAAATGGGCATAGCACCCGATAGGAGTTCTATTTAAAACTCAATGTCACTATTTGTTGGAAGACCTGGACATTCCTCAAGAAAGACATCATCACACTCCGGTACAATGGGTGTATTCTTAATCTTGTGTTTCTCTCCAACCATTTGAGATAAATCACCTTCATTTAGAGGAATCAAGACCCATAAGATGGAAGAAATTTCCACTGGAAGGTTATGTACATCCTTGTATCGATAGACGATCATAGATTGATCTGGAATATGAAATTTGACTTCCCTTAAATGGAAATTGATATGATCTCCATATAAAGAAAGAAAATCCATTCCAAGAATCACATCAAATTCCACTATAGGAAGGATCGCATGATTTGCAGGAAGCACTTTCCCAAAAAGTTCAATCAGAGAAGATTTATAAACTTTTGAAGCGACTGTTGTGCCATTAGGGGTTGTCACAGCTTGCTCAACATCTGATTTTTGAGGTAATACGGCGATGCACTTAGAAAATAATCTAGAAATAAATGAGTGGGTGGATCCATAATCAAATAAAACATTTTCTCCATTAGAGTGGATGGTAAGTGTACCTTTCACCACTTCGTTATCATACTCCACATCGCTGATAGAAACTGCAAGTCACATTCCGTTGTCTTTATCCTGAAGTGTTTTTTGATGTCGATCATCATCAACAACCCTTGGATTAGGGAATTGAATAGCATAATTCCCCATTTCTTTACACTTGTAATATTGAAGTGTAGGAGGTGCACTCTATGTATCCGTTTCATTTTTTGAATCACTAGACATCTTCTGCCCTATCATTGCGGCTATCAAATGCCTAATGACCTTATTTTTCATGTTTGAATCATTTACTTGTCCCATTAAGACAACTCTCTCTATATTTCTTTCAAAACATTGAGTGTAAGGGAAAATGCATCTTCTTTTCAGAGTGCTCTTTAGATTTTCCATTGAATTCCATTTCCCACTTCTTATCAAACCCATATGACTGCTGGGTTACTCTAATCTCCATCTCAACCTTGAGATCACATCGAACGATTTCCTCGTAGCTATTGAAGTCCCTTATGTATATTTCCCTTCGAAGACTTGGTTTTATGCTACTAAAAAATTGATCGATCTTACTCTCACGTTGGATAATAATCTCAGAAGCGTACCTTGAATGTATTGTAAAATTTTCTTCGTAGGTACCAACAGATTCATCATCATTTTGCTTCCGTTCAAGAAACTCCTTCTCCATATTGTTTCGAAGAATATGAGGGAAGTAATTATTGAAAAATATATTCCAGAACATGTCTCATTCCATGGAATCAATTTCATCTCTTGGCATCATATTCTTGATTATATTCCACCATTGATCAGCTTCTCCTTCCAAGCGATATACTACTAAGACGAGTTTATCATGTTCAGAACATTGATGAACTGAAAATATCTTTTCAGTGGTACTGATCCACTGTTCAGCCACTAATGGATCAGTAGACCCACTGAATGACGGTGGACACTGCCTTATGAAGGATTAAACAGAATTTTGCTCCTTCCTTTTCTCGTTTTAAAGTCCCACATGATTCCTAGCTTGAGAACGTTGTGTGAGCATGGCTACATGATTTTTCATTACATCTCCCATAATGTTTGGTTTCTCAGGGGGAAAATAATTTCATTTCCCATTGCATTCTGCATTAACACGGTTCTTTCCGGTTCTAGCCATTGACTAAAACCAAGAAGTAAAGTGTTAGGAACACTAATTATATTTGGAAAACCACATAATCAAGAATATAATTTCACACTTAAGGTATTACCATAGGTTACTCATTTCTATTTCTAAAATACTATGATTGTGTTATATGCTTAGACTTATTCTTACGATTCTTACTAAGGCTTTCACATCCTAGTATTCAAAGGTTGACTATAACTTTCCACTGATACCAACTATAATGACCCATACATTACATACATTGTTATCACTTCAAAATTGAAGCACACTTATTAAAACATATAACAAAAAAATGAATGGAACATATTGGTATAGTGTCTTTAAAAACTGGGAAACATAATCAACTGGGTCATAAATCATTTATACTGTCTCCCTTTTATATTATCATATCTAGAGTCCCCTTTTGACATATCTTACATAATACCCTTCTTCCTGACCTGGTGAAAATGAAACATACAATAAGGTGAGCTCAAAATGACCAGTAAGTGTATACAAAAGAAATATCAATCACATCATATTCATAATAACATAACATTTTGGAAATCATAACCTGAAAAAGAGATCATAATTTCATAACATGGTCTAAGTCATAGTAGTGAAATGTAATCCCAATAATAATAACATAAAACATGAAACTCTGTGGAATACACACATAATCATAGAGAATCATTTTTTAGTAGTCGAGACTCATTGCCAAGACTATCTTATCGGACAAAGTCCATTTCTGAATCGAGTTCACTCCTCGTTTCAGTCCGGTATCACTGAACCAGATTAACATGTCATTCCATCCATGTCTATCTCATTAGATATAAATATTTACCCAATGAATTGGAGGGAGATATAGGCCACACCCATCTCATAATGAAACCAATCTTATGTGTGCCGCAAAATCATAAATCATACATCATAGCATAACCAATGTCATTAAAATGGTATTTTTAAACATCGTGCCATCATAATGTAATCCATATAAAATAAAAGGACTTCATAAATATAATTCCATCATAACGTAATCAAATAAATGTAAAAATATGGATAGTAACATAACACTATATTATCTTAGGTAGAATATAATTTCGATAAAACGCTTGAACTCCATTCTTGAGAAAAATATTCTTTCTACTTCAAAAACATTTTTCCTTTCTTAAAATGTCATAAAATTTTAAACTAAAAGAATTTGATAAAAAATAAACATGAAAACATATAAACGAAACTTCATGGAAATAATGTTCTAAATGTCCATTCAGGTCATATATTTTAAAAAAAACATTCTTCTCGTACTTTGGCCGTAAAAGTCAAAAAGTACCTACTACTAAAAACGAAAAAAGATTCAATTCATATCCTTTAATAAAAACTCACCAATGGGAAAATTGGATTTAAAAAATTGTACATGGATGGAAATAATATTACATATTGAGGAAAATTGGTTGTCGATGATAAATACACCCCCATTATATTCCAAAGTATAAACAATCTCGGATAAAAATGAGATTGTGGTATTTTTTCCCTAAAATTAGGTCTGATTTGCTTCGTACGTGTACAAAACTCATGTATAATGATTTCAATAATGTTATTGACTTATTCCAGAATCTTAATAATTGTTATGATATCATATATGGTCATATTCTTATCTTCTTATTAGTAATATTTCATTGTTACTTGTTATTCGGGTGTTTATATCATTTTGTTCTTATGTGGGTTTTGTCGAATAAATACTTATTATTATTTTTAGGTTATAGATATCTCATTTCCATAATGGTATTAGTGTAATATATCTCATATTTTTTCATTCAATTCATTTATATAATCATTATTCATTGAATATCATGTAGAGCGAGTCACATCACATCATGGAGACGGTAGGCCGTACGTACGCACGAGCAATGATATCATTCCCATGATCGTGGAATTATATTGAAGTGTATGTATACTATTTCAGAATCAATATAAATATACAATAATAATATATAGTAATTATTTACACCATTATACCCATTCGAGTATGGTGGTGGTGGAAAACAGATTACACTACGGCGTGGAGACAGTATTCCGTACGTACGCACGCGCGGTGATTTCGTTTTCCGTAGGATGGAGAAAAGGTGAAATAGGTTTGTTTCATAATTATAATAAAATATAAGTATATTAGTGATACTGATGTTATTAAATGATAATGAAACAACTAATTAATATTTAGTAGAATAAGAAATAATGTTGAAAGAATCGGTAACAGACATTACCTCTTCTTTGAAGAGCCTCTTCTTAACCTCCTCTTAGGTCACTAAAGATGGACTTTGAAGAATGCCAGGACCTATAGAATGATTCTAGGGAAGTGGAGAAGAGAAATTTGCTGGGGTTGGCCGAGAGTGGAGGCACAAAGTGGTGTGAGGATTAGTGGGAGGAGGTTCCCTTTTATAAAGGAGGAGAGGGGCACCTTACGAAAAACGTATAAAATCATATTCGGTTTTTAATAGATCCACATTGATTTATTTGGAATCTATGGTGGTGGTGGGTATAAATACACTCAACCAATATATTTTAGTGATGTTTAGGTTACTATTTTAACCTTATCATTTAGATTTAACTCTAAGTTAAATAATTTAACTTTTACAGTGTCTTATTGATATCTTAAACTATATGGTTAATAAACATACTATAACCAGCAAAAATAACACCAAGTTGTTAATTATTAATATATATAACCTTATATAAGACATTTTTCCGAACCTAAAATTTTTATAATAAAATATCAATTAATAATATATTATTTTTTTAAAAAACTATTTTATGTCAATTTTGACAATATTTGGTAATTGATTTTTGTGAAAATCATAACAGAATTTTTAGTTCAAACAATGTTAATTAAATCAATAATAATTTTTCATATTAACCTATAAAATTATTTTAATTCTTAAAAATTCTCAAATTACATTTATTTGGGTATTTATAATATCAATTATGTTAATATTTCCTTAATAAGGTAATTACGACATCATCATTGTGTCATCATTAAATTTAATTATATAAAGTCTAAAAATTATAAATAAAATATCATTTTGTAGGAAATATTTTTATCTTTCTAATGAATATTTATAGTAGAAATTATATTATTAATAACCCTATATTAAAAATGTTTTCATTATTAAACATTGAGTTTAACTATTTTAACTATACTTTAAATAAAATAATATTAAATGTCATAAACTAATCCAAGTGGACCTAAATGGTCATATATTTTTCCTAAGGATTTTTTGGTTGAATTAATCTTATAAAATAGAATTAGGACATGTTTTAGGGTAATAATAATATCATTTTTACCTTTAGTTACCCTATTTACTTTTAACCATGGTAAAAAAAGTAAAAAGATACTATTTACCAAAAATTATTTTTATCTTATTGGACCACATTTTACCTCTTGATATTAACCATGTCTCTCAGATTTTCGAAATTCCACTCAAAAAAATGGTAATATTATGTTTTATGTAAATTTGCAAATTCTCCTAGCATGTGGGTAAAAGAGAGTGAAAAGTTCAATAAAATTCTTATATATAAAAAATTATTATAAAATGACTCCAATGAAATAAATTTACCTTATATATTTATTTTGTATCAATTTTTACCTAAATTAAATTTAAATAAAATAAAATATTATTTAAATAAAATGTCGGTCTATAAATAGTAACCTAGTGTTTTTATTATTCATCAAAAATTGAATATTTTCAAAAAATACCAAAAATTCACCCTAGGATAATTTTGATATTCCGAATCCAAAAATGAAGTCCATTTAGAAAGTTAAAATTTATAAAATTTCAAAAAGTGGGTAATACTATTCAAAACCGCTAGTTTTAAAAATATTTTAATAGGATATCATTGTTTAGTGAAACTCGGTATAGCATACAACGCAAGATATCGAGGAAGGTTGCGATTGCGTGTAAATAAATACATGCTAGTGTTGTGTGTAGTGAAATATCCCTTTAATGATGTATATAACATAAAAACAAAATATTTCTCATAAAAATCTCGGGTGTTACATTCTACCCCCCTTAAAATCAATTTCTCCCTCGAAATTCGTCATTTGTAGAAAACAGATGAGGATACCTCTCCCTCATCACATCATCAAGCTCCCATGTATCTTCTTCTAATTGGTGGTTCCTCCATAATACTTTTACCAAGGGAGTGGTCTTGTTCCGTATAACTTTTTCACTATGATCCAGAATCTCTAGCGGTTGTTCTTCATAAGAAAGATCTTGCTCCAGCGGTACAACTTCTGAGCTGTGTACTTGTGAAGGATCAGGTATGTACATTCTTAAGAGAGATACATGGAACACATCGTGAACTTGAGAGAGAATCGGTGGAAGCTTCAATCGGTAAGCTACCTTCCCAACACGATCCAGTATTTCGAAAGGACCGATATACCTCGGGCTCATCTTTCCCTTCCTTCCAAATCTCATTAATCTTTTCCAAGGAGATATTCGTAAGAACAATTTATCACTCAGTTCAAACTCTAGGTCTTTTCTTTGGTTATCGGCATACCTTTATGTCGACTCTGAGCTGCCCTTTTGTGTTGTTGAATAGATCGGACCATTTCTGACATTTCATCAACAAGATCAGGTCCTAATAGATTTTTCCCCAACTTCATCCCAGCAAGTTAAAGTTCGTAATTTCCTTCCATAGAGAGCATCATATGGAGCCATCTAAATACTGGAGTGAAAGCTATTATTATATGAAAATTCCACCAAAGGTAGGTGTTGATCCCAACCACATTTTAAATCCATAGATTGAGCTCCTAACATATCATCTAGATTTTGAATTGTTCTCTCAGACTGACTGTCTATCTGAGGATGATAGGCAGTGCTGAAACTCAAATCTATATCTAGAGTCTGCTGAAGACTTCGCCAAAATATTGAGGTAAACCTCGGATCCTGATCAGATATAATGGATTGTTGTACTCCATGCATTCTTACAACTTACATTACATATATCATGTCAAGATGATCAAGAGAGAAATCTTCTCTAATAGAAATGATGTGTACCGACTTTGTAAGATGGTCAACTATGACCCAGATAGAATTATTTCCTTTGGATGTTTTAGGAAGTCTGGTGATAAAGTCCATACTGATTTTCCCACTTCCATTCAGGTATGGGTAATGGTTGTAACATAGCCTTTGACTTATGTATCTCATCTTTAACTTGATGACAAACCAATAATCGAGAGACATATTCAGCAACAACTCTTTTCAAACAATCCCACCAGAAGTACTCTTTCAGGTCTCTATATATCATCATGCTTCCAGGATTAATAGAGAATGAATAACTATGAGCCTCATGAAGCCGCTCCTTCATTAATTCTAGTACGGGAGGAACAAAAACCCAATTCCTAATCCTTATTATCCCATAACAATCAAGGTTGAATTCAGGAACATTTCTCACCTTCTTTTGTAACTCTACATCTACTTTTTTTGCCTCCTTATTCATCACATGTATAGATGGTTGAAGATTCATTTGAAAAAGCTAATATTTTACCACTTCCATTATAATTCCAAGATCCATCCTTTGTAAATCAATAAATATTGGATCTTTTGTGATCATCATCATGGATAAGCTAGCATTGTCTTGTCGACTTAATGCTTCAGCCACATTGTTTGATTTCCCAGGGTGATAAAGAATTGAGCAGTCATAATATTTAATCATCTCCATCCACCTTCTTTGGTGTATATTCATCTCCTTTTGTGTTAAAATATAATTTAAACTTTAATGATCAGTATAAATATCACACCTTTCACAATAAAGATAATGCCTCCAAATCATTAATGTAAAGATTACCGCAGCTAACTCAAAATCACGAGTTAGGTAATTTTTCTCATGGATTTTCAACTGTCGTGAGGGATAGGCTATCACCATATCATATTTCATTTGAACACACCATAGTCCCTTCTTGGATGCATCACTGTAGATCACAAACCTTTCTCCACTACACTGTAGTGTGAGCAAAGGTGCACTGAATAACATTCTTTTTATCTCCATTAAATTCTCTTCACACTCCTCTGTCTAAACGAACAAAACTCCTTATCGAGTCAACCTGGTTAGTGGATTAGATAATCTTGAAAAATCTTTCACAAAATGTCGATAATATCCATCCAAACCAAGAAAACTTCGGTTCTCAGTTACTGTTGCTGGTCTCAACCATCTTTCGAAAACCTCTATTTTTGCTGGATCCACATATATCTCCTCTTTTGAGATTATGTGACCTAGAAATGAAAACTTTTGAAGCCAAAATTCACACTTGGTAAATTTGGCATAAAGCATCTCCTTTCTCAGTGTCTTCAATACAATTCTCAAGTGATCATCATGTTCTTCCTTACTCTTTTAATAAACAACAATATTGTCTATAATGACTACCACAAACTCATTAAGATAGTCTCTAAAGACTCTATTCATCAGATCCATGAAGATAACAGGGGAATTAGTAAGACCAAATGTCATCACTATAAAGTCATAGTGTCCATACCTTGTATGGATAGACGTCTTCGGTATATCCTAACTTTTGACACTTAATTGATGATACCTCGAATGAAGATCAATGATTGAAAAGTATTGATCTCCATGTAGTTGGTCAAATAAGTCATCAATGCATGTGAGATGATATTTGTTCTTGATAGTTATCTTGTTAAGTTCTTGATAATCAATACAGAGTCTCATTGATCTATCTTTATTCTTATCAAATAGAATAGGTTCTCCCTAAGGTGAGGCACTAGGGCATATGAATCCCTTATCAAGATTCTCTTGGAGTTGCTTCTTCAATTCATTCAACTCAATTGGGTCCATTCTATAAGGTGTCTTTGAAATGGGCATAGCACCCAATATGAGTTCAATTGAAAACTCAACATCATGATTGGGTGGATGACCTGGAAATTCCTCTAGAAAGACATCATCAAACTCCCGTACAATGGGTGTATTCTTAATTTTTTGTTTCTCTCCAACAATTTTAGATAAATAACCTTCATTTAGTGGAATCAAAACCCATAAGAATGATGAAATTTCCACTGAATGGTTATGTTCATCATTGCATCGATAGACGATCATAGATTGATCTGGTATATGAAATGTTACTTCCCTTCTTGGGAAATTGATATGAGCACCATATAATGAAATCCAATCCATGCCAACAATCACATCAAATTCCACTATAGGAAGGATCACAAGATTTTCAGGAAGAACTTTCCCACAAACTTCAATCGGAGACGAATTATAAACTTTTGATGCGACTGTTGTGCCATTAGAGGTTGTCACAGCTAACTCAATATATAATTGTTGAGGTAATACGGAGATACCATTAGAAAATTCATCATAAATAAAAGAGTGGGTGGATCCAGAATCAAATAAAACATTTTCTACTTTAGATTGGATGGTATGTGTATCTTTCACCACTTCGTTATCATACTCTACATCAATGATATAAATTGCATGTGAAATTCCTTTGTCATTATACATAAGAGTTTGTTGATGTCGATCATCATCAACAACCCTTGGATTAGGGAACTTATTAGCATAATGCCCCATTTCATTTCACTTGTAACATTGAAGTGTAGAAGGTGCACTCTGTGTAGAATTGTCTTTGTTCGCATCACTAGACATCTTCTTCCCATCATTGCGACATTCAAATTCCCGATGACCTTCTTTTCCACATTTGAAACATTTACTTCTCCCTTTAAGACAACTCCCTCCAAGTTTCTTTACACACATTGAGCATAAGGGAAAATTCATCTTCTTTTCAGAGTCCTCTTTATAATTTCCTTTGAATTCCACTTTCCACTTCTTATCAAACCCATATGACTGATGGTTTACTCCAATCTCCATATCAAACATGAGAGCACATCAAACAATTTCCTCGTAGCTATTGAAGTCCCTTATGGCTAATTCCCTTCGATGACTTGGTTTTAAGCCACTAAAGAATCGATTGATCTTACTCTTAGGTTGGATAATAATACCAGAAGCATACCTTGCAGGTCTTGTAAAATTTTCTTCGTAGGTACCAACAGATTCATCATCATTTTGCTTCAGTTCAAGAAACTCCTTCTCCATCTTTGTTCGAAGAATACGAGGGAAGTACTTATTGAAAAATAAGTTCTTCAACTCGTCCCATTCCATGCACTCAATTTCATATCTTGGCTTCGTATTCTTGATAAGATTCCACCATTGATCAGCTTCACCTTCCAAACGATATACTGCCAAGATGACATTATCATGCTCAGAACATTAAAGAACCGAAAATATCTTTTCAGTGGTACTAATCCACTGTTCAGACACTAATGGATGAGTAGACCCACTGAATCAGGGTGGACGTTGCCTCATGAAGGATTCAACAGAATGTTTCTACTTCTATTTCTCATTTGGAAGTCCATCATGATTCAAATCATGAGAAAGTTGTGTGATCATGGCTACACGATTTTTCATCCCAGCTCCCATAACGTTTCGTTGCTTAGGGGGGCAATCTGTGTATTTCCCATCATGTTCCACATTAACACGGTTCCTTCGGGTTCCAGCCATTGACTAAAACCAAGAAGAATAGTGTGAGAAACAATAATTAAATAGGAAAACAACATAATCAAGAATAAAAATTCACACTTAAGGTCGTATCATAGGTTACTCATGGCCATTTATAAAACACCAAGATTGTGTTCTATCCTTAGACTTATCCTTAGGTTTCTTACTAAGCCTTTCACATCCTAGTTTCTAGAGGTTGACTATACATTTCCTCTGATACCAACTATAACGACCCATACATTACATACATAGTTATCATTTCAAAATTTAAGCACACTTAATACAACATATAACAAAACCATGAAAGGACTGTATAGGTATAATATTTTTAGAAACTGGGAAACATAAACAACAGGTTCATAAACCATCTATATTTTCTCGCTTTTATTTTATCATATATAGTGTCCCCTTTTTGCATATCTTACTTAATACCCTTATTCCTGACGTGCTGAAAATAAAACATACAAATGGGTGAGCTAAAATTCTAAGTAAGGGTAAACAAAAGAAATATCAATCACATCATATTCATAATTACATAACATTTTGAAAATCATAACCTACAAAAGAGATCATAATTTCATAACATGGGATAAATCATAGTAGTGAAATGTAATCCAAATAATCATAGCATAAAACATGAAACTTTGTGTCATACACACATAATCATAGATAATAATTTCTTAGTAATCAAGACTCGTTTCCAAGACAATCTTAGCAGATAATGTCCATTTCTGAACCGAGTTCACTCCTCGTTTCAGTCCTGTATCTCTGAACCAGATTAACCTGCCATTCCAGACATGTCTATATCATGAGATATAATTCAATACCAAATACATTGGAGGTAGATATAGGTCCCACCAATCTCATAATTAAACCATTCTTATGTGTGCCACAAAATCATAAATCATACATCACAACATAACCCATGTCATAAAAATGGGATTCTTAAATGTAGTGCCATAATAACTTAATCCATATAATATAAAAGGACATCAAAGATATAATTAAATCATAAAATAATAAAATAAATTTAAAAATAGGGATAGAAACATTACCCTATATTATCTTAGATGGAAAATAATTTTGATAAAATGCTTGAACTCCATTCTTGAAGAAAATATCCTTTATACTTCAAAAACATTTTTCCTTTCTTAAAATGTCATTCAATTTTAAACTAAAAGAAGTTGATTTAAAATAAACGTGAAAACTTTTAATTTAAGATTTAAGGAAATAATGTTCTAAAATTTCATTTAGGCCATATAAGTTAAAAAAACATTCTTCTCGTACTTTGGCCGGAAAAGTAAAAAAGTACCTCGTACTAAAAATGACAAAAGATTCCATTAATATCTTTTACTAAAAAATAACCAATGGTTAAAATTGGATTTAAAAAATTGTAATCGGATGGAAATAAAATTAAATATTGAGGAAACATGGATGTGGATGATAAATACACCCCAGTAAATACCAAAGTACAAACAATCTCGGAAAAAAATGAGATTGTGAGATTTTCCCTTACCTTAGGTCCGATTTGCTTCGTACGTGTACGAACCTCCTGTATAATGATTTAAATAATGTTATTGACTTATTCCAGAATCTTAATCATTGTTATGGTATCATATATGGTCATATTATTAGCTTCTTATTAGTAATATTTCATTGCTACTTGTTATTCGGGTGTTTATTGCTTTTTGTTCTTATGCGTGTTTTGTCGAATAAATTCTTATTGTTATTTTTAAGTTATAGATACCTCATTTTCAGAATGGTATTAGGGTAATATATGTAATATTTGTTCAACCATTTCATTTATATAATCATTATGCATTTAGGATCATGTAGAACGAGTCGCATCACATCGTGGAGACGGTAGGCCATACGTACACACGAGCGATGATGTCGTCTCCATGATCATGGAATTGTATTGAAATGTATTTATACTATTTCAGAATAAATATATATTTACAATAATCATTTATAGGTTTTATTTACACAATTATACCCATCCTAGTAAGGTGGAGGTGGAAAACAGATTACACCACGACGTGGAGACGGTATTCTGTATGTACGCACTCGCGGTGATTTTGTTTTCCATAGGATGGATAGAAGGTGAAATATGGTTGTTTCATATTTATAATAACATTTTATTATATGAGTGATACTGATGTTATTACTTGATAATTAAACAAATAATGACTAATAATTAGAAGAATAAATAAAGTTGAACGAATCGGTAATGGACATTACCTCTTCATTGAAGCGCCTCATCTTAACCTCCTCTTAGGGAACAAAAGATGGTCTTTAAAGAAGACCAGGACCTCTAGGATGTTTCTAGGGATGTGGAAAAGAGAAATTGGCAGGGGTTGGCCGATCATGGAGGTACAAAGTGCTTTGAGGAGGAGAGGGAGGAGGTTCCCTTTTATAAGGGAGGAGAGGGGCACCTTAGGAAAATCATAAAATATTATTTTATTATAAAGTCATATTCAGTTTTTGATAGCTCCAAATTGATTTATTTCGAAACTAAGGTGGGTATGGGTCGAAATCCTCTCAAAAATTGATTTTAGACATGTTTAGGTTACTATTTTACCCTTATCATTTAGATTTAACTCTAAGTTAAATAATATAACTTTTCCCGTGTCTTCTTGTTTTCTTACACTATATGGATAATAAACATACTATAACAAGACAAAATAACCTGAAGTTGTTAATTATTAATATATATAACCTTATCTAGGTCATTATTCCGAACCATAGATTTTTAGAAACAAAAAAACAATTAATAATTTAATATATTTTTTTGAAAAACTATTTTATGACAATTTTGACACTATTTGGTAATTGATTTTGTTGAAAATCATAAAATAATTATTAGTTATAAAAAAGATAATTAAATCAATACTACTCTGTCATATTAACCTATAAAATTATTTTAATTCTTATAATGTCTTAAATTAGATTTATTTGGGTATTTATAATATCAATTATGTTAATATTTCCTTAATAATGTAATTACTCCATCATCATTGTGTCATCAATAAATTAAATTATATAAAGTCTAAAAATTATAAATAAAATAAAATTATGTAGTAAATCTTTTTATCTTTCTAATGAATATTTAATAGTTGAAATTATCTTATTTATATCCCAATATTAATAATGTTTTAGTTACTAAACTTTGATTTTAACTATTTTAACTCTTCTTTAAATACAATAATATTAAATGTCCTAATCAAATCCATGTGGACTTAAATGGTCATATTTTATTACTAAGGTTGTTTTTGGTCGAATAATTCTTATCCTATAGAATTAGGACATGTTTTAGGGTAATAATAATATCACTTTAACCCTAGTTAACCAATTTACTTTTAACCGTGGTAAAAGAAAAGAAAAAAGTTACTATTCACCAAAAATTATTTTTATCTTGTTGAACCACATTTTACTCATTGATATTATCCATGTCTCTCATATTTTTAAATTTCCACTCACATAAGCGTTAGAATTATGTTTTATGTAAATTTGAAAATTCTCCTAGGAGGTGGGTAAAAGACGGTGAAAAGTTCAATAAAATTTTTATATATCTAAAATTATTACAAAATGAATCTAATGAATTAATATGAAAATATATAGGTATTATGTATCATTTTTTATCTAAAATAAATTTAAATAAAATAATTATTTATTTAAATAAAAAGTCGTGTTTTAAATAGTATCCTAGTGTTTTCACTATTCATCAAAAAATGAATGTTTTCATAAAAATACCAAAAATTCACCCTAGGATAATTTCAATATTAAAAATCCAAAAATGAAGTCCATTTAGATTGATAAAATTTATAAAATTTCAAAAGTGGGTATTACTATTCATAACAGATAGTTTTAATAATATTTTAATAGCATATCATTGTTTAGAAAACTCGGTATTACGTACAATGCAAGCTATCGAGGAAGGTCGCGATTGCGTGTAAAGCAAGCCAAGATAGTGTTGTGTTTAGTGAAAGATTCCTTTCATTATGTATATAATATAAAAACAAAATATTTCTCATAAAAATCTCATGTGTTACTCAAAAAATCCAGAAAACTACTACTAAAAAAATTTCGACCATATATTGTGTTGGATTAAAACATGTCTAAATATTAATTTGGAATATATATTAGTTGTTTAAAATGTCCAACGTATTTAAAAAAAATATTTATCGAATCTAAATATCTAGAATATTAAAAATACATATAGATATTAAAATATATAAACCATAAAAACATGATCAATAAAAATAACATAATAAGAAAATTATCAATGTCAAAAAAACCATTTCACCCTACAACACATATGGATGTGGAATAATAACTAATTGTAGCTGAAAAAATAAATAATTCCATAGAAACCATTAACAAAAAAGCACATGTTTAGAAATCAAGTGGTTGATCCACCATATTATAAAATTACACTATAAAATAATTAAATCATGGACATTATAGTTTATGAAGAAAAAAATGAAAAAAAATTAATCATTAAAAACAACTAATAATTCAATTTTCAAAAAAAATGAAAATATAAACAAATCAATTAAATAAAGAATTAAAATAAACAAATAGGAATAATCATGTCATCAAATATTAATACCAATAAATGACAATAAATTAGAAGTAACACGAAGCTTAAATAATACATGGTGATTCAAACACAATGAATAATGGGAATCCCATACATAATATCATAAAAAATGAATAGGCATCATTAGAAACACGTTAAGAAATAATTTTCACAAAAAACACTTACCTCAATCAACCAGGAAAAACATATCCACAATGTTGGAAGATCAAACACTTATTGAAATGAATTATGAAACTCATATCCCTTTAATTCCCTAAAATAATATCCTTCACAATCATAAATTCATCCATCAACAATATTAGTGTTTATAGGGGTAAAAATATCAATAGGAAGGGGAAAGAGGAAGGATAAATAACAGGAAAGATGAATCATACCTTCCAATTATTATATAGATTTGAGAGGAAATGGATTTGGAATCTTGGAAGAAGAATGAAGAATCCATATTTAGATCTATATGGGATGTATTAAGGGGTTATTAATGATAGGTAAACCAAATGTGATAAAAATATGAAATGGTGTATAAGAAAATGAACAACAGAATTTTTTTTGAAATACCCTTGATTTTAAATATAGTATACCAAACCATGTAGAAACTATATAGCCAATATTGTAATAAATCTTCAACCATCACCACTTTTACTCACATAATTCTTCAAAACATGTTCACCCTAATTGAGAACATCCAATTTGGTTCACCCAAAAATTATAGTTTTCGACAATATTTTCAATACCAAATGAAATAAAATATTGAACTAAAATCCTCATCTGTATTTATTGGTGGACATTTACTATTCAGGCTCATATGGTCATGTACTAACCATGGGCCATAGGAAAATACCATTTATTATATTCAACTTCATTTTTCACCAAACATAAGGTTTTATTCATATCTACAAATATCCATATGAAAACCATTCATTAGTAAAATTACTCTCAAAAACATATTTATATTTCAAAAATCATAAAATGTTAAAACAAAATTAATTAAATTGTACTTAATATAAGAGTTCCATTGGTTATCATGATTTATTATTCACGTGATATTCAAATGAAACTAATCACAATGTAAATTTAGTAATACATCCTACAAAATTAACAAAGCTTATAGGTTATCATGAAATTAAAGGTAAATACATATATCACAAACAAAAAGCTCAATATGGTGATTAAAACACCATATCAGTGTTATCCTATAATAATATTAGATAAAAACATATTTTAATCCAAAGTTAACACTTGTCACTGCCTGATGAAATTTTATTAACACACTCTCTGTCTTTATCTCCATTCCCTATTATTGGAACCTGGATGATAATTAGGTTGAATATTAAATAGTGTTTTACATTTAAATGTATCCATAAAAATAAATTTGTTTCAGAGAATAATTTTGATGATATTTGAATTTCCTTCTCTCTACGATCAATAGAGGTAATATCATCAGGGACATGACCAGTTTTCTTCTAATATAATTGATTCAAAAATTTCTATAGTGGAAAGGCCTTTGCATTTTGCATCTTTATATATATCTATTATTGATAAAATTGTTATTTTCAATGTAAAAAACTCCCTTTGAACATATAGAGGTAGGGAGTAACTATATATAGGGGTGGATGCTGCAGAAATACACCATGGCCAACTAGAGATCTCTGATTGTAATGTTCCAAAACCCATCTCGTGCATGCAGATAAGATGCTCCATCCCAAGGAAATGAACAACAAGATTATCATCAAGGATTGATAAGTACTTGGTAGGATTGGAATCCAATATTTCTTTTATTTTTTATTCTATAAATCAAATATAAATAATATTTTATTCCAAACATATTATCATAGTTACAAATAAAAATATGTTATTACAATATAAAATTAATTTATACCCCAACATCATTAGTGGGATCATTAACATATCTATAATAAAAAAATTACGAATATCCAAACAATGTTCGGTTTAGAATATTTGGTGCCCTAAATTCATTGACTATATAAAACAATGATAAATAAATAATTTAATATGTTAATCAAATAATGTTTTCTTAAAAATATTTAAACTATTGAAAATATTACTAGATTTGATCCATATCATGAAAAACTCTTTCACCTAGTTGTGTCAGTTATGATTTTTTAGCTCATCTTGATGATATTTTCCATGAAATATTCTGAAATCAGTATTCTAAAATATAATAGTAATGAATGGAATTTCATCTCCATTTCATATCAATTTATATATGTAGAATGAGATAATTATAACAATATATATTTCAATACCATGTGCTTCTTATGTCGATGGATATCAAAAAAACATTCCATTTTTCTCTAGGTGACCCTTTAGTTACCATATCATACAGTTACTGAGTGTTCAATGAATCAACATTTATTTTATTCTATATTACATATTTAAAACCATGCCATTTCATACCAAAATCTTCCTATATCCACTTTTATGTGACAAGATCTTTAGTGGGAAATCGAAAACAAAATGTACAAAGATATTCATTTTAAAAATATTACAATTTAATAACATAATGAGATTTTATATTACTATATTTTGTAGAAATTACATTTATATTCTAATCAACAAAATAATTTTTTTAATATTGACGTACATTTATCCCATCAACAAAGGTAATGGGAAGGGTAAAGAGCTCCACTGCCATCTGGACTAAAATATTTTCAAATAATCCAACAACATTATTAATAGGGACCCCATAATAGTCAAATGGGGCATCTCTATTGACTTTTTAAGATTACAAGAATATTAACTATTCATATTTCTCTTTATATTAACAATTTTTACATATTTAATGAAAAAATATTTAGTAGTAAAAATAGTTGCTGCAACATTATTCACATCCAAATTTTTACGTATAATTGTCACCCTACCATATCTTTAAGGGGAAATAGGAATGATGAATGATTACCTCACAGTTGAACCTACTTAATAAATAGATACTATCTCAAAGGAAGATGTGATGGATAAATAGGGTGTTCCAGATACTGATGGAATAGTGGATGTGAGAGTCACTAATGGGAGAAGATAGAGGGTGTCTCAGATGCTGTAGGAAGGGAGTCTGATGGATCATCATCTATCAGTGTGATCAAGGAAACATCAACTAGGAAATGACTATAATTATTAAAAAACATATTCCTTGCAATTTCATTCTTTAATCCAAATAAAATTATCCTCAAGAACATATATTTCAAGAAATTCATAATGATGTTTTTATAAATGATAAAAATTTAACTGTAATGAAAAATATAATATCCCTTGCTATTATTATGAATTACTAAATGTATACCATAATTAGTTGAAAAATTAATAGATGATTACACATACAATAATTTATTCCATTAATCAGGTCGTTGTCCATATCTATCATTACATCATCTACATTATCCACACTTTCATGAAAAATATTTTAAATGTGGTCATTGAAAAATATGTTTGTTTCATACAATCAATGGTATTCAATGTTAGAAGATAACTATTATACTTATTAAACCATATCATACAAGTGATTATACTTTTAGGTGAACAACAACAATCCACCCTTCATAAATAACATATTCCACATAATTTACCAGTTTCCTCTTGCGGTGAGAAATTATAGGGAGCATGCAATTCACAATCAATAACACACATCATGTGAGATATTTTAACAGAAATATATTAAAAGGAATCCCTTTTCATACCCTTGGTAATATTGACCCACTTGAATTCGAATTGAACAACTAAAAAATTCACATTGTAAATTATTTCGATAAAATTAACAAATTTTTCATAGTATCCCTATTCAAAATCTTTAAAAATAACACTATTATGTGTTTTTAAACTCTCTTGAAATTATACACTATAAAATTTAAATCCATTGACTTTGCAAGATTCATAATTTTTACCCGATTTTAGAGGACCTTGAGTAATAATCTTAAAATATTCTGACAACATTTCCTATGTATTGGTATTTATGATATACAAAAAGTAATATAAATTATTAGATTATAAAAATATATATCCACCTAATATATATTGATTTCCTTATTTATGAACATACCCGACATAAATACCATTATACACGTTCATAGTTAATAAATTATGTTATATCATTCTCATTTTGTGTCTGTCCTATCAGATGTCATTTTTTTTGAATCATGATCTCTTAAATAAATGGATCGAAAATTTTACTATTCATTATCACATATATATACTGTTATAATAATTCCATTACTACCAGTGTAATATATGAGATCCTCCCAACTGGTCTACATATTGTATGAAATATGTTTTATTTCAAATGTAGTTCATATTGATTCAATGATTCATCAACACATCCCACCTGATCGAATCTTTTCCCAATATCATCTAAGCATCTAGAACAAAATATTAGACAATACTCTACTAAATAGACTTATAAAATAGAGCCTTCAGGTTGATATTTGTATTTCATGTATAATTTCAAATGCAATGTATATTATGAAATAAAATATATTAATAAATTTTATGTATTTAATGATTCTCAAAGAATTATTTAATTAAAATTAAAAAATTTTAGATAATGTACCTCTCAATTGGATATATCCATCTAAAATTTATTAGGCCTCATAATTTAGTTTTCTCAACAAAATACTTAGTTATATGAATCATGATATGAAAAAAATGATAGATGATTGGTAATATCCATTGCAAAAGGTATAAATAAATATCTCTATTTATGGATGTCATGCTCAGCTGGTTATAGAGTTTTGTCACATAGTATTCTGAAAAATGTAATAAATTTTATTACAACTATGATATGTCGTTTATTTACAAATGTATATAATTACAATGGTAGAAATTCTTATTACCAAATTTTTGACTCATTGCTTTTCAATACATGTAGACATATAATAAATAAGTAGATTCGCCTTTAAATGATACAAGATCCCCCCCCCACCCCCATCACGTTCACACACTTCATGATTCGATGGAATGTATCATTATCCCTATTTTTTCCTAAAAAAATGTTACAGTATATATTCAATTTTCATTTGGCTAGATTTACCACATTATATTCATTTCATTAAAATCCATTTGAGCATTGATGTGGTCCTTCAATTTTCTATTCTCATTAATCAAATTGAAGATAAAATTGTCACAAAAATTCTTTATAATATGCATAACATAACGATTATTCCACAAAAAAATAAATTCCAAAAACAGATGTTTGAAGAGGATAATTTTTTTCAAACATTGTTATGATCCAATTTCTAAGGATAATGGTTTTTTATCTCATTACACATTGAAATTCAAATGATGCACCATAAAAAATTCATTCTCAATAATTAAATGCTATGAAAAATGTTCAGAACCTATCGAAAACAATAAAGGTGTTAGATGATAAAGAGAACTATTAAATATTTCATTTTACAATTGAAATATATTAGATTCATAAAGAAATATTTTATAACAAAAAATCTCTATTTTTTACTATAGGATTTCCAATAAGGTTAAAAAATCATATTTAATAAAAAAATAATCAAAACCCATTTAATTGTTCCTAGAAGATAAGATCTCATGTCTAGGGATGTCACTAATGGAAAAAATTAGAAAATCATGAATTTTGAACATTTCTCTTGAAGAGGCATCATATATCCCAACTCTATTTCTACATAACTCCTATAATTCTGCACTTAGATTCTAAAATCACACAACAATATCACTTCCTGATATTTTTTCCATGAATAGTCTTTGAAATGATAAAAAGTGTTTGTTTCATAAAAATCAATGAAGGTAGATTGTAAGGGATCAAATAAACCATCCAAATTTTGTAATTTGTATTAAAATTACAAAATGAAAAGAATACATCTGTGTTGAATCCCAATCTGACATTCCAAGGATTAGATGAAAAATATATACGAAATGAATCAAATGTCTTCCACTATTTTTAATCTCATGGATGTCATAGTAACCCATTATTATTATTATTTATAGAGTTCCACATCATGCACTCTATGATTTTCAATTACATAATTTTTTTTCAATTGAGTATTTAAAAGGGAAGTAACACAAAACCATTTATGGTGTGTTATTATTATGACTATTTTTCTAAATACTATGTTAATTCTGACATAAAACATTACTCATTAGCTTGCATGTAGAAGATGTTTATTTCAATCCTATCTGTATGAATCCTTACTCAAATAATGAATACAATCACTAAGAAAAGTATAAATATTTTTTTTATTCAGAATAATATTTTAATGAACATTTTTTATATCTTTAAATGACTCAAGTATGTTAGCATTAGTAAATTACACTTGCAATAATTCCAATATCGTTGACATCGCCATATTTTTAATTCCAAAGAGTCATTTTATATGATACACCATCAAAATAAAATAACATTTTTAAAATTTTAAACATCCACCATACAACTATAGATTTCCATCGTCTACTAAATAATGGAATAAATTTTTCTACTAAGTGATGTTCTCTCTTACATTAGTCTCTACATAATTAAGTATACAATCAAATTACATGTTACTATGTTGATTTGGTTTTACTATAGTTCCAAAACCATCACTTTTTATGTTATAATTTACAAAAACATCGAAAGGTTGTTCTTATATGTTTTTATGTTGATGTTTTTTTCATGAAATTATGAAAGAATTGTTTATAAGGATTTAAAAATAATTTTTAATTATCGATAAAGTTGGTAGATTATTATGTTGATTGAAATGAGATCTAAAATATTTGTTAATGTTTGATTATCCATTCTAATGTCAACATAAATACCGAGTAGGGAATTTCATCAATGACATGAGTTAATAAAATTCATTTCCCATAAAACAACTTAGAAATTTACATATAAGACATGAGAATATTATTTTCCAATCAATGGATTGATTTTGAATTGAAAAAATATAAAATATCCACCAAAAACAAAGCATACTGTGTTTTGTTCCTCAGTAATGTGATCGATATTTTATCCATATATATCATAATGTTAGTACACATTATAAAAAAATTAAAATGAATAAATGATACTATGTTGAAAAAGTTATAAATGGAAGTGGTTTTTTGTCCACAATCCATATTTTTTATTATTTTATATTGAATGTTTTACGGGGAAAGTGTGAAAATTCACAAAATCCAACGATTTTAGACCCATCAAGAGAGTAAAACAACATTGACCACATTAGAATTCAAAAACCACGCCCAGAAGATTTTCAAAGGGTCCAAAGTTCAAATACCAAAAATCCATCAAACAGAACTAGATCATGTGCCGCTACGCTGCCTAAGAGACCAGCCCTCGATATCCTCACTACTATCATCACATCTCCAGCATCAGTCATCATAACCACCCACCGTCATCATCTCACCGGAGCCAGAAAAAGCCACACAATTGATGGTCAAAACATTGTCACTTGTCACCTCCCTATGTCGCAGGATCAGAGTCACATCCAATGAACCTTGAAAACCACCATGTAGATCCACCTCAGAGAGAGTGATGGAATCTGGATCCAGAGCACAGAGAAGAGAAGGCTTTCTTAGGAGATGATGGATAGAAACTTGTAACCATCAACATAGAGGAAATCCAAAACTGACAACACCGTCAATAGCAACATCAAAACGACAACATCACACCAAGGATTCATACACAATATCCACACCCTCATCCTTTTACCTTCGACATCACCGTCCTTGCCGATAACCAACACCACGAAAAATAAAATCCCAGAAACCAGATACCAAACTAGATACCAAATCGACTTAACCACAAAGATAATGTTAAATTGAACCACCACTTTAATAAAAACACCACAATACATCATCGAAAACATTGAGGAAGAATCATCCAGAATATTTGAAAAATAGGAAACCGTATTCATAAGAAAAATAATCAAGTGCATGGAGCACCGAAGACTGATGAGTTGCACATCCCAAAGATTCAAATTTACCCCCACGATAGCTCTGACTCGGAGAGTTGCAGAAGAACTTGAGGTTATAGCAGGGTAATTAGAACCATAGGAGACCGAAAGGTAGAAATTTCAAAGAGGAATAAGACCAAAATATGTACATGAAAGGAGAAACAGACTCTGGTAGTTCTTGAAAACCCCTCATCCGCCGAACCCCAGAACCCAATGCCTATTAGAAACCTCTACTCCATCGCTGAATTGGAGAGGCACATAGAATCATAAGAACAGAGTAGGGTCGGGTGTACAAGTTCTTCCACATCACACTAAAGAATGAAAAGGTCGAATAAAAAAAGGAGGAAGGCCGAATGAGGAGGAGAGGGGAAGCTCTATATCATCTGAGAGGGGCTCGGAAACCCTTCGGGTGGAGCCGCCGAGAGCGAGAGAGTCCAGGAGAATTTGATGCCTTCTCTTAGATAAATGGAAAAGAAAAAAACACAACCCAAGATGTTATAACAAGAGTCATATAAGTACAACTATATCTCATGTAAAAAAAGGAAACAATAATGAATGGTATTATATAAAACAGAGGAAATAGAAAAGACATAAATTCATTAGGAAGAAAAAATATGATATGTTCGTTGAAAATAATTTATCAAATCACATATTTATTACCAATTTATAAATCTAACTATATCTATTAAATCACTATCAGACGCATGAAACCTCGCATTAAAGGAACTCAACTTGGTTCAAGCACCCATTTTTCTAGACCAAACATTGACCTTTTTAAAACATTGAAGCCAACAGGAGGCTTATGTATAAAAAATCATTTAATGAAATATTAAAGGTTAATTACAATCAATTCCTAAAACATTTCCCTAAAATAACACACTCCATTTTAAAGAAAAAAATTTGTGTCTAACACCACCATTAAAATGTTCATAAGGTTGGGCAGTATAATGCAAGTGGAAATGGGAAAAAACATAAAACTATTGAATAATTATCATCCATGTGGAAATGATAATGACCTAATATTTTTCAAGGATCTATGTGCCAAAATGATATTGATGGATGGAAATATTATAATAAAGGGATAATGAACATGTTGGGTTTTTTAGTAATTGTTTAATAAATTAGTGTAAAGTGTATAACCATCAAGGTATTAAAAGTCACAATCATCTTGTCAAGAAAAAAAATTTATGTCTTAATTATAAGAAAGTGAAAAATATTATAATGTTTAGTTGTGAATTGTTCAACACTTATGAAAATTTATTCCAATGAGTAGTGACAATAGATAAATAATATTGTAGATATAAAATAAAATATACATATTAGGATGATAGCTTAAAAATTATATAGTGTGATGAGATTAAATTCAACCAATGGAGATAAGTACTTCATTATTCATTATAAATATAATTTACTTATATGACTAATATATATTTTTTTGAGTAATAAATTATATTTTAGGATGATAAAGAACCATGGAAGGAGAGATAATAATCAAATAGGATGTTTAATAAAATTATTTAATTTTGATAATGGATTTAATTAAAAAAAAGTGATACATTGAGGGATGCATTCATAGTCATGTAATAATGGATATGTATAGTGCTCCACACACACACACAATGGAGTATCTAAATGAAAGAACAAATTATTGGTAGAAATAATAAGAATAATGTTATTAGAGTTATATATTATTTTTTTTGGGGAAATCTTATAAGAACATAACATTAAATTTATAATCTGTTTTCACTCTAACTGAATTTATTCAATGTGCCATATGTGATGTTGATTGGAACATCGATGAGAATGATGAGATATAAGGTATTTATAAATCTTTTTAAAATGAATTAAAAAGGAATAAACTTGGTAAATTTCATTGTGTATTTAATAAAATGTATATTTTTTATATGCACCCATGAAAATGATTTATTTGTACTACAAAAATAATATGATAATGATTATTTATAGCTTTGATTCAATTATGTTGGAAAATAAAAAATCATTCACTTGAAAAATTTCCCATTGATTATGGTGATGAAAAAGATCATATGGAATATGTTTTAAAACATGGGATTAATTGTGATTAACAATAATATTTTAAAAACATTCAAGATATTTGGGAATTATACAAAAATATTGGAATATGAATAATAAATTATTTTTTCAATATATAGAGAGAATGTGTTTTTGGATGAGAGGTTGTGATGGCTCATGGGTGAAGTTAGATGGCGAGGGAGAGGGTGTGGGAGAAGTCTAGTGGGGCTTAGGAGAAACCATATAACCATCGTAATTGAGGTCCATTGGGACTCAAGAGAAACTAGATGTGGTGGAGAGGGAGGGTTTGGGGATTAGGGGATAACAAGTCACGTATGATGATTTGGGATTCAGAGGCTTGGGGAAAACATGAGCATGGTTGATGGGTTGGGAGATTTTGGGGAACTGGAAAACTAGTGAGGGGGAAATGCTATGGTGGACACAAATCGATGTATTTCATGATTGGGGGGAGTGGGAGGGTGTTCTTTAATATAAATAGTGGATTCTTAAGAGAATGTGAATTTTTTAATAAATTATTGAAATTCAGAAATGGTTTTAATAAAATCTTATACTTAATTCTCACAATTGTTTTACAAGGTGTTTATCAAACCATTGATAAACTATGAATTTTTTTTAGTTAGATGTTATTTCCAGGGTTTTTCAATAGCATGGTTAGAAAACTACCACTCAACACATGATTGTATTTTATTCTTGTTAGTTTATTTATTATCATGTGAAACAATCTTATATATTTTCACATGTGTTAAGGACGTATTGGTGGAGTCCATCTAGGTTATACTCACACCCAAAACGGGCGTATCGATGTGCATGAATACCAAATTATTATAGATATTGGAAATTGAAAGGATCAGTGATAGAGAACTCGGAGTTGAACTATGGATTTAAAAGGATGTATTGGAATGGACTCTAATGTGTTATGATGGTATTATTCCCTTATTTTTCCAGAAAAATCAAATGTTTGACATTAATGTTTTGATGTCCATTATTTATTATTCTATATGACTTGGGATACATTTCAAGAAAGATGATTAAGAATTGTTTAGTTTTTCCACTATGTCATTATTGTATATTCCCATCCCCGGATCCACTGAACTGATTCCCCAATATGGTGGGTCACAATAATCAATCACAACACCCAGTATTCCCGATGTCTCTTACTATCAGGGATGGTTTTTGTTGGTATAGTGGGGATATTATACCAGCATAACATAATGGAACAAATGATATAATAATTAAATAGGAAATCGTGGAAGCATATATAACAACTAGAATAATGGAATGAAAATTCTAAAAATAAATATGGATTCTTAAATAACCATTAAACTGTAATAAATAATAAATATCTATAAGATGAGTCATATATATATATTTCTTTAAATGAAAATAATACAAAAAGGTGAAATACATTAAATATATATACACATTCTATATAAAAAAAAATTAAAAATGGATCCTCCACTCGAATCTCAGGGATAAGATCGGGCCTATATTCCCATTAACTATGCTACAAGAAAAAAATTCAGACATAAAATGTGAGGATCTTACCCTTATCCATACGAGTAAACATGTAATCTACTCAGGTACTAAAGGTGTCCCAAGCAGGCTGTGAGATAAAATTTGATATTCCCCTACCCCAGAAGCCTGGTGTTTGTGCATTATTTTAATAAATTGGCATGATTACAAGGAATCAAGTCCCAAAAGACTGATCAGTTTAGATGTCTTGGAAAATAGATTACATACATCAACATTAAATTACAATTTCAAAAATAAAATACAACATTGTTAGTTCTGTGAGAAAGCCATTATTCTATTTAGCTTAAACCTGAATATCAATCAAAATAAACTTCTTGGTATCATGGGAAAAAAACATAAGAAAAGGGTGACCTCAACTGCTCAATAAGGGTTAGAAATACAGTGGATGTTAACATAAACATTAGGAATGGTAAATAATTGAAAAAAAATTGCCTATACAAATAATATACACGAAGACTTTATTGCAAGAATATGTGATGAATATATAATTCCATAAAAAAACATGGTAATGAGTATTATACTAGTCGAATAACTACATGAACCATAAATAGTATTTTCATAATGAGGGAATGTATAATGTGGGACATTCTGAAACATTTTCCAAAGTCATTGTCCAAGATGTTTAAAAATGATTGAGGCCTCAGTGGAAAGGATATATCAAAATTGGAAAAGGCCTCGACTAATTCCATGTCTTATTGTCTCATGAGAGCTACCGAGGAACTGAGGATCTATTGCAGGTCCACCTGACACTCACAAAGTCCAATACATTCCTCATATGAAAGGGATGAAACATAACATAAACATTCGTATTAGAACTAGCATAAAAAATGTCAATACATTAACCATAAACCATGAATGGTATAAAAATAACCCATACACAGTCAAAAATAACATAATTAATTCAATAAAACATTGAATATTTTATTTATAATAAATCAACATCAATAAAGAATAATATATAAAATTAATGTTGACATATTTGAAAATGAATTGTAAAACTCATTGAGAGAAATATCACATTTTCAGGAAAACATTTTAAAGCCACAAAATTTAAAAAGGAAGAAATTTAAACACATTTTTGAATCAATATATCCCATACAAATTTAAATTTTTTTAATGGAATTAAAATTTTAAAAACATTCAATTCCATATAAATAAATCCTTAAAACCCATTTTGAAAACAGAGATATTAATGAGAATGTTTTAGAAGAATAAACATTTATACCATTTAAAATGATTATACAGTGATAGAGTGACTTCCATAAATCCTTAAAATATTCCTTTTTAAAATATTTTTATTGAAAAAAAACATGGATGATAAAGAGGTCCTAGTAGATACTCATGTATAAACAACCTCAGATAATGATGAGATTGTAGAATTAACCCTTACATTGCACTTTCCTTTGGTGGAAGGCACATTTAACCTCATGTATAATGACCATAGTATGTTATGATATTATTACCAAAAAATATTCATATTTATTATGAAATACATGATTCATTTATGAATTTGTACTACCCATTTAATAATGAACTCGAAGTTATATTAGCATTTCAGGTAATAATCGCTTTCTTTATCATACGTGTTTTAACTTGTAATCCTTGATCATTTCATTTAGATAATGTTTTAAATAATTCCATAATATAAACAATAATTTGTTTATAATTGAAATTTAGAATATAAATATTTATAAAAGATAGATATATAAAATGGAAGGCATAAATATTGAACGAAAGTAAAAGTGGTTCATTAATGAAATATATAATATTATTTAAGCCCTTTGGCTGAACCATATATTTTTAGGAATATTATATCAACCAATGATATAGTATTTGATTTAAAAATTAATTTATGTCAATTTTGACCCTAAATGGTTTTTTTTGTGGAAGTCATAACTGTTGGAACCATGGTCTTCTATGGATGAATTGATGTATGGTTTGTGTTTTTTTACAATCCACAGTAGTTGTTCAGAATGTGTAACAGAAACCTGATCACACGGTTCAATCATGGTCTTATTTTCCACACGTCTTGCGGCCCGCTTTTTGAGTAACCTAAAGGAGGAACACATGTCGGCAATCAAATGAATCACGAGGTACATTCAAGGTACACATAACATTGGGTTATATTTTTTTATAGGCAGGGATACTGAATTGTCAGCATTTTAAGATGCTGACTGGGCTGGTAATATAGTAGATAGAAAGTCCACCAGTGGTGGAGCCTTCTATATTGGGAAAAAATGTGTTGGTTGGTTGAGCAAGAAACAAGACAGTAGTTCTCTTAGTACTACTGAAGCTGAGTCTATATCCTCCAAAAAGGCATGCACTCAACTGCTATGGATGAAGCAATAATTAACAGATATTGGTGACGAGGAAAAGCAACCAATGATGATTTACTTTGACAACAAGCACACAATTGATCTTACGAATAATCCTTTTTAGAATTATTGTATGAAACATATAGAAATCAGGTATCAATTTATCAAAGAAAAATTTAAACAAGGGGCGATTAGAATGGATCATGTGGGAACTGATGAGCAATTGGTTGATATCCTGACCAAGCCACTATCAGCGGCTATGATTGAGAAGCATCGATTGAACCTCGGTGTTCAGCCACCTCCCAGTGCATAAGGAACTTATGCAATACCACTCTCCCCGATTATGATAATTTTCTTTATCTGTTTATGAATGTGATACAGGTTTGTGGGGGAGATACCATCTAGGGGGAGTATGGTTTGAGCTGAACTATGAAAAAATTACTTGTCTTTGGGTTTATTTGTCAATGGGGAAGAAAGGAATAATTTCAGGCATGTAATGCTTTTGTAATGTTTCATGGGCGTCACTGATAATTCCAAAACTTGAACCCAATTCATGCTTCCTCTCTTTTTTTCTACACCGAGCATTGCCCTCGTACAAAAGTTTTTTCAAGAAAGGAGACTTAAAATCTAGAACGATTGTTCTCAAGAAGAGTTTTTTCTATGAAGAGGATGAAGATGATAATGAATTTTGTGATGAAGAAGAACCAGAATTTAAAAATGAGAAACATAATTCCATGATGGCCACTGTTGAAAAATCAGAAGATACTGGTGGGGAAAATCAGTTAAATACTAGTGCAGATCCCAAGTTGCCAATTAAGGATGATGTTAGAAAGCTTAATATTAAATGCAAGAGTTGCAATAAGTGGAAGTCAATGGTATAAAATCAACTGAATATATTGATCATATTGAAGCTGAAATTGAATGTCTGGAAGAATTTGTGAAATTACATTGTAATCTTCTTGAAAACAATGATGATGTATTAGATATTAAGCTTAGAATTGAAGAGTAGGAAAAGTTTATCAATGACCTCACCTCCAGACTAGAAGAAAAATCCTATACTGTTGAGGGTCTTAAGGAGGAAGTTGTTACTCTGAGTAATATACATGAGACTGAATCAATCTCAAAAGAATCAAAGAATAAAATACATTTTGGAAGATTCTCAGATGCTGAATTAATAGCAAGAGCAAAGAGTGGTTTAGATGGGGTTGGAAAAATCTTGAGTGATCAGAGACCCCCTTCCATGGGAAAGAGTGGAATTAGCTACGAAGCTGAGACATCAACTTCCGGAAGTAAAGAGAGCCAAAATAAAGACAAGATGAAAGTTGGACATATTGAAACCTTTACTGAAGTGTGAACAAAAAACCCTCAATCCAAGCTAACAGAATAAATGAAAATTATCCTCAAACATTCATAAATAACAGGCAGTCCAACTATTCTCCCAATGAAGAATGTATGTGGAGAAATTCAAGTGAGAATACATCTACCCTCATGATGTGTCAGTTCTATGGCTATTTGGGCTATACCATGTCATATTGCGAAGATCCAAGGAGCTACCTGAATGGGGATGATCTTGGACATCAAAAAAGGAGAGATAATTCGTATCCTCCATCTTATAGAAGAAATAGTTTCTATGTATAATGTTTCCCTTGACCAAACATTGATAACAAGGCTGTTAATTGAAGTCAGAGAAAGGACATGTACACCTCATACTGGAATTCAAGACAAGTCATATCTCGTCGACAATATAGTGTTGCTCTTTCAAACTGGTTTTCTTTTCTCGAAGTTGACTTCAACTATAAAGAACCAATGTACATAAATGAGATACTTGAAAGGCGATCAGTGCTCTATACTCATTCCAATGTCTCATGGAATGAAAAGAATAAAATTGAGAAATCCATCCTTGCAGAGGTGGACCTCAAAGCTAAAAATAAACAGTAATTGGATTCTGGATAGCAGTGTTCACCACATAAGATAAGTAATGATGGCCTATTAACAAATATCAAAATGAAGTTTGATGGAATTGTTCAATTTGGTAATGATGGATCTCTGAAAATCAAAGGAAGTCGAAGTAATGAATTAGGTAATGGAGAGCTAAAGAAGACTGAAGTCTATTACGTAGATGGCCTATGTCATAATCTACTCTGTGTGAGTCAACTCTATGACTCATGACTTTTTGTTACTTTTAATCAGAAATGCTGAACTATCATTGGGAAGATAGGAAATTCACTTATGAAAGGATGCAGAACAGAAGGCAACCTGTATCAGGTTGATAGTAATGAAAATGTTTTCTACATTACTATTGAAGAAGAAATCAATTTGTGGCATAGGAGGCTGGGTCACATTAATCAACAAGACATGGATAAAATATCAAAATTGAGTATTGTCATGGACATCCCTAACTTGAAGCATGAGTGAGAAAAATATTGTGATTCTTGCATTATTAGAAAGGTGGTATGCAGTTCATATAATCCAAATAAGAAAAGTGCATCTCATCTTCATGATCAAATTCATACAGACATGTGTGGCCCGATAAATGTTTCTGGAGCACATGGAGAAACGTAAATAGTCCTTTTTATAGATGATTATAGTAGAATGGCATGTGTAATGGTTATACATAGGAAATGAATAGTGCTTGACTACATGAAGATGTATCGGCGAATCACCGAGAATGATAATGGATGAACAATCAATGTTTTTGATCTGATAATGGAGTGGAATATGGGTCCATTGAGTTTGAGAATTACCTAGAAAAACATGGAATACAACATGAGGTAGTTGCTGTGAAAACTCCACAGAAAAATGGAGTTGAGCGCCGAAATTTACAGGTCAACATCATGGTCAGGACTATGCTGATTGAGAGTGGTATCTCTCGCAATTACTGGAAGGAAGCTGTTGAACCTGCAGTGCAAATTCAGAATTGAACATGGATCTATATGGGTGAAACGAAGACACCATATGAATTGTGGCATTGAAGGATGCATTCTTTGAAACACATTCCTGTTTTCGGAAGTAAATGTTTGATTTGGAATAAAGAAGGAAATAATGGGAAGTTTGGTGACAATGTTGATGAATGAATTTTTCTTGGGTATCTAATGAATAGAAAAGCCTAGAAGTGTTTAAAAAAGCGATTAGGAAGGATTGTAGTAAGCAGTGATGTTAAGATAATTGAATATAAAGCCACAAATTCTTCAAGATCAACATATATTGATGTGATCGAAATTGAGGAAGAAAGTGAACATAGAGAAAATACAAAAACAAAAATAGAGGAAGCTATGAAAAACACTCAGCAGTCACATCATGATGTTGACTCAGATGAAGAATCTGAAAAAGAAACAGTGGATGGAGAAAATGCATCTAAACCGCATAGGAAAAATAATAGAGCTGATATTGATTCATCTAATATAATTGGGGACAGGAGTGCACCCACGTAGACATGGATGAGGTGGAATAACAATCAATCTGCATTTCTGTCAGTTGTGGAGCAATCCTCATTCGAAGAAGCTGTAAAGGATGAATCTTGGGTGAAGGCAATTAATGAAGATCCAGGTCAGATTGACATGAATTAGACATTGGATCTTGTCGAGAGACCCAAAGGAAAAAATGTGATTGGTACAAAATGTATCTTCAAGAACAAGTTTTATGAGCATGAAAGTGTTATCATAAACAATTCTCGACTGGTATGTAAGGGGTATTCCTAGGTTGAAGGTGTTGATGTTAACGAAACCTTTTCTCTAGGGGATATACTGGATTCAATCATACTTTTCCATTCCATGGCACTCCAAAGAGGATATAAAGTATATCAAATTGATGTCAAGACAACATTATTGAATAGTGTACTCGAAGAAGAAGACTACATTGAACAACCAGTGGGTTTTGTTCTTGGTACAGATGATACAAAGGTCTATAAACTTAAGAAAGCCCTATATGGTTTGACGTTTGCACCACGAGAATGGTATTCCTGCCTGGACTCGTATCTCAAGAAGCTGGAGTTCAAAATAGGAGAAGCATATAACACTTTATATGTGAATAATTCTCCAAAAGATCAATTCATGGTTCTAGTCTACGTTGATGAATTCATATTTGGTGGCAGAAAGATGAAATCAGTGGATGAATTTTCCAATCATATAAAATCAGAATTTTAAATGTCTATGATTGGGGATCTCACATATTTCTTGGGGATACAGGTGATTCAAAAAAAGGATTACACATTGATTTTTAACGAAAATTATGCAGGAGAGATGCTGAAGAACTTTAATATTCAAGACTACAAACCAATGTCAACTGCGATTGAAATTAGAACTAAGCTTGGAAAGCATGAGGATAGGAGCTTTGTATATCCCACCATGTACAAAATTATCATTGGGATCCTACTGTACCTGACAGCGACACGACGAGATAATGCCTTTTCCACATGTCTTGCGACCCACATTTAGAGTAATTTAAAGGAGGAACATATAGAAGAAGTCAAAAGAATCATGTTTTATATTCAAGGTACGCATAACAATGGGTTATATTTTTCTACAGGCAGGGACAGTGAATTATCATTGTTTTCTGATGGTGAATGGGCTGGTAATGTAGTATACAGAAAGTCCACCAGTGGTGGAGCCTTCTATATTGGGCAGAAATGTGTTGGCTGGTTGAACATGAAACAATAAAGTACTTATCATAGTACTACTGAAGTTGAGTATATATCCTCCAAAAAGAAATGCACTCAAATACTATGGATGAAGCAATAATTAATAGATATTGGTGATGAGTTAAAGCAAGCAATGATGATTTACTGTGATAACAAGCACGCAATTGATCCGACAAAGATTCATGTTTAGCATTCTCATACGAAACATATTGAAATAAGGTATCAATTTGTCAAAGAAAAAGTTGAACCAGGGGCGATTAGAATGGATCATGTGGGAACTGATGAGCATGTGGCTAATATCCTGACCAAGCCACTGTCACCAGCTGTGTTTGAGAAGCATCGGTTGAACCTCAGTGTTCAGCCACCTCCCAGTGCATAAGGAAGTTACCCAATACCCCTATCCATGATTATGATAATTGTATTTATCTGTTTATGAATGTGATGCAGGTTTGTCTGGGAGATACCATCCATGGGGAGTATGTTTTGAGCTGAACAATGAACAAATTATCGGTCATTGGGTTTATTGTCAATGGGGGAGAAAGGAATAAGTTCGTGCATGTAATGATTTTGTAATGCTTCTTGGGCGTCATGGATAATTCCAAAATTGGAACCCAATTCAAGCTTCCTCTCTTTTTTTCTACACTGAGAATTGCCCTAGTATACTTAGAGTGTTGGCTGAGTTGATTCTATCATTTTTGGATTGCACATGGATGGGGATCTGTTGAATTTATGTTCGGATATCCAACAAAACCAAAGGGGGAGATAGTTGGAACCATGGTCTTCTATGAATGATTTGAAGTATGGTTTATATTTATTGAAAATCCTTAGTAGAAGTTCATAATGTGTACCAAAAACGTGATTATACAGTTCAAGCAGACAACAGTATTGAAGGTGGCGCTGTTTCCCACTATTTGCCAAATTTTTGGGCCTGAAATTTGACAAATAGAAAAAAGTGAGTTTGGCATAGAGACTTGCGTGCCATGTACATGGTGTGGGAAATTGTGAGACTAGAGTTTTTAAAGATCAGAACGTGGAAAATGGAAAAGGGTTAAGGGTCGTACAAGTATTGGTTTGGTCATGCAGGCAACATGCGCGCTGAGAAGGGACTTGTTCGTCGGTGCCTAGGAGGTCTGGAAACATGCACACCTATTTTTCTACATGATCAGAACATCGAAATATGGAAAAAGAAAGAGTATAAAACAAGTATTGGTTTGGTCATGCAAGTTAATTACGCGATAGAGGATAGGTTGATTGGAGCTGCGCACCGTGACCTGAACGCCGTGAGGATACTTGCACTCCACCACGCATGGGCTCCAGTTGTGCCTATAAATAGAGGACCACCCCTCCACATTTGTAACTATGTTCAAGAATGAATGATTTTTCTGTGCTCTCGTCGCACATGTGGCTGAGTTGCACAAGTGGTAGTTGGGTCGCACAAGTAGAGGTTGTGCGCTGGTTGCTGGCTACACGACTAAGGCTGTTTGTGAGTTAAAACCGCAGAGTCGCACAATCTTGGAGTTGAAAGAGGCAGTGTCACTCATGTGGGTTGGTTTCACCTGCGCGCTTAATTTGTACCGCGTATGTTACTTGCAAGACATTCTTGAAACTTGTGTTCCGACCATGGAGAAGTGCGCCAGGAGAGGTTGGAGTATGCTGGTCTTTTTGGAGCTGCATGAAAACAAGAAGAATGTCTGATATCTTCGGTGCAAACTGAGAGTAGTCTACGAGTGAAAGTTGGACATAAACTGAGGTTGAATTCTCCTACAATAATGAAGAGACCTTCATGTCTATAAACTGAGTTTGACTTGACCAAGGGATGTGTGCCAGGGGGAGTCAACGAGAGTAACCCGAGGGACACCGTGAGCTTTCCTTGAACCTTTTGTAAAGGCAGTGAGCCTGGGACAGAGTGATTGTGCCCGAACCATTGTAATCCACAGCTACTGAAGTTTAGTGGAATTTGGTACAACCGACAACCTAGCGTCATATGGTCCGTGGACATAGGCCTTAGTGGTGAACCAAGTAAAAAGTGTTTTTTCATCTCTCTATATGTGAATGCTTTCTTTCTGTTCATTTCCCTCATACAGGTTTAACATGTTCCTACCAACGTGGGAACAAGATCCATAACATTAAAAGAAAAAGTTGACACCCTGATTCACCCCTCCCGTCTCAGGGTGTCTCAAGGTCCATCAATAACAACCTTATAACATAGAGAAAAAATTATCTAATCAAGAAAAACATGTCATATTAACCTTGAAAATTAGTGGAATTCATCAAAAGACTCAAATTACATTTATTTGGACATTTATAACATTAATTATTTAAACCTATCATTAAAAAGATAATTATTGCATCATCATTGTGTCATAAATAAATTAAGTTATTTAATATCTAAATATTATAAATAATATACCATTATGTAGGAATTTTTTTTATATTTTTAGTGAATATTTATAGTCTAATTTCTCTTAGGTATAACCCTATATTAAAATTTATTAGTTAAGAAAACATGAATTTGACCCTTTTAACTCTTCTTTAAATTAAAAAATATTAAAAAAATTTATCTATTCCATGTGGTTCAATAGGGTCATTTTTTATTCTAAGGTGGTTTTGGGTCGAATATTACATATATAATATAATTCGTACTTGTGTTAGTGTAATTATAATATCATTTTTACCATTATTTATCATATTTACATTTAACTGAGGAAAAAATAGTCAAAAAATACTATTCACCAGAAATTATTTTCAACTTATAGAACCACATTTTACATACAGATATCAACCGTGTCTCTCAGAATTTTTAAATTCAATCCACCAAAGTAGTAAAATTATGTTTTATCCAAATTTGCAAATGCTCCAAAGGGTTGGGTAAAAGACGGTATCAAAATTAAATAAAATTTTATATGTCTAAACTTATTATAAAATGAATCCAATGAATTACATTGAACTTATATTGGTATTATGTATATATTTTGGAATTAAATAAATTACAATAAAATAAATATTTTTTTAAAAAAAAATTCATTTTTAATCAATAACGCAGTGTTTTACACTATTCATCAGAAATTGAATGTTTTCAGAAAAATACAAGAAATTGACCCTAAGATAATTTCAATATTCCAAATTCAAAAATGAAGTCTTATTTACCAAATTAAAAATATATATATTTAATTAATTAATTTGAAATTATTTCCCATTGTTAAAACGAAATTTGTATTTTTAAAGAAAGATAACTATCAAAAGATTGCACCTTGTTTATGTCTATTTTCAAAGGAAATTTACTTCCAATGACTAAAATTGGATTAAATGGAAAGAATATTATCTAATTATACTTTAATACCACTCAAATATATAATTTAACACTTTAAATTATTTTGATTAAATATTTTTTCAATTAAAATTTAGTATTTTTCACTATTCATCAAAATATTAATGTTATTAGAAAAGTACCAAAAATTTATCCAAACTAATATAGTATGTACAACTTCTAAAGAACAATTTAATTTCACCAATTTGAATATAAAAGTTTCAAATATTGGAATTAAAAAAGTATTCTCCATTAAAAGGCAGAAAAATTAAATTTTCTGAAAAATACTTCCTTTATCTGAAGAAATTATTTTGTTCTTATATTATGTATATGAAACACATAATATCAATTTTAAAATTTTATGGATTTTTTAAAATTCACAATTCAGTTAATACTATTCATAATTGCTTTTGAACAACTATTTTGGAAAGTCATGGTGCACTTGAACTCGGTCTTATGTGTAGCCCATGTTTTTGAATTACATTGAAGAAATAATGTATTATGAAATCATGGGTTGATACCTTCTCCCCTACATCAATAAATAGTGTCCTATCAATTTTCAATTGTTCTTCAAAATCAAAAGGATAAAAATAGAAAAATACCTTTGTGGAAAACACACATTGGATATTTGGTTAAAAAATTTAGTCTTAATAAGAGGGAAACAGTAACGAAAAAGTCACCACAAAATAATGATCTATTTTAAGAGAAAATTGGTGGCAATTACAGAAAGATAATTGGAGAGAAAACATAAATATTTATAGGGAGTGATTGAGGTCATCAATCAAAAAAACTGCAAAATTGAGGGACTCAAAGCGATAAATCAATGATGATTTAAAGTATCTTTGGTTCAAAAAAACAACAGGTTTGAGGATAACACATTTTTTATTTTATTATCCCTTCACTATAGTTTAGTAATTAATTTATTCATAGAATAAGATGATAAAATATACTTTACAAGTATAGTTTCATCCTTCAACAAATTTCAACCACAAACTCATCTTTCACTCCAAAAGAAAATAGAATTAAAAAATATTATATTTATCCTAATCCTATAGGGTTCAAAAAATAATGAATTTATAACTCATTTTTCAGACTATTTAAAAAATCAACATTATTCAAACTAGTACATCACATATTCCAGTGGTAGGTGATCCACCCTCATCGGCCTTCGGTTGTGGGATCAAGTCTCGTGGCCTTACTGGACGTCATAGGTTGTCACATGACCTCCGGGTTGTCCTTTTAATAAAAATCCAAAAATAATCATATGGAATGCCTTAACTATAATAATTGCATCTGATGTAAAACATAATCCATTCCAACCATTGTACTTATCCAAAATACTTATGTCTAAATTCATAGTCCAAAATTTTTATGGAAGGTAAACACAATGAAGATTCATTTTTCCATGTAATTACTTGTGAATAAATACATAACATATTCAATTAAAACACGTTAAACCCTGATTTACCATAAAACCATATTTGTTACACTAACGCTCTCTTATTCCATATAGAATACTGGATATACTCCTTATATAAAGAAATTTTGTAAACTCTAACAATGAGGGAATATACACCACCATTAATTAGATCCAAGGATGTCAATAATCTACAATATAACTTATCCAAGTCAATCATCTCTTAGTCCATAATCAATACCTCAGTATCAGGACCATATTAAAGTTTTATCCTTACATAAACAATGTATTTTCCAAAATGTCTTACTTGAAATTGATTCACTATTCTTGATACCACACATTCTCAAAACCTTAATGAAATAGTACTACAGTACAATCATTATATACTCAATAATTATTTTAACATATACATATTTAATAGAAAACTCAAATGACATAATAATTTAATAACAACATAAGAAATATAATCATTACTCTTCATATTAAGTAGTATCATAACTTGATTAATATCTAATAGAAGAATTTGGGGTATACTCTGATGATTTGGACATTGATTCTCGTAGTGTCCCAACTCCTTGCAGATGAAGAATTTTACATTTGAATCATTTTTCTTACCCTTGCAATCATGTACTTGGTGTCATTTTTGTCCACCTATATACCATATTCCTATTCCCATCAAGCATTTACCATAGTTATTATTTCAACATTTATCGGATATATGAAAATCCTTCTTCCCCTTCTTCCCTTTATCCATCATTCTCTATACAATACATTTCTTCTCTGGCTTCCATTCAAAGCCATAGGACTCGGATAATTATTTACATATCTTATTATTACATGATACTATTTATTCATATGATGAGAATACATGGGAGTATATTTCACTTATAATTGTCAGCTTAAGACCATGTAATATATTATCCTTCTTAATCATTCGATCATGTGTATTGCTGGAATTGTCATTCCTTCTACGAGGTGCCATTTTTAAACAATGGCATACAATAGGTTTGTTTGTGAATCTCATTGCATAACTCCATACTTGTAAAATACCTTACATAAATTGAAAATATTATGCATATAATTTATTATCACAAATTGTTTTCTTTGAGGAAGTATTTACTCCCAAATTCGTTATAATGGCATGTATCGAAAATGTGAATTATCCAAAGAATATCCACTGGGAGTGTCGTAACCAAGAGTGCCGCAAGGCCCATAGTTATGTACCAGGATACCCCAGGTCAAGACCAAATCCCTTTGTCAGATTTTTCAATCCTAGGTACATTTGTGCCAGAGCCGCCTCTACCTAATCATATCCTTATAGGGATGTATTTCTTGGAAAATACACAAAATCATTACATTAGCAAAATTAAAGAAAGTTCATCTATACTAACCACCAAAGTCTATCTTAGGGAAATTTTTTCTATTCAGAGTTTATATAAATCTACTTCCAAGGTTTTTTCTAAACTTCTTCTAATACCAACTATAACACCTTGACTCCAGAAGCCCAGAGTCGATGGATTATTTTAATACATTGGAATTATTTTAAGGAATCAAGTCATGAATGACCAATCAATTTAGCAGTCTTGGAAAATAAATTACATCCCACAACTTTACATTACAATTTCAAACATAAAATTCATCATAGATCGTTCTGTGAGAGCACAATTATTCCATTTAGCTTATCCTTGCATATCAATCATAATACACTTCATGGAATCCTATAAAAATATAATATATGAAAAAAGTGAACGCAAACTCTCAGAAAGGGTAATAAATACAACAGAAGATAACATAAACATTAGGCATGAGGAATAATAGAAAACACATGTCTTTACAATTAATACACATGAAAAAATTTTGGCAGGAAAATGAGATGTGTAAATAATTCCATAATAACACATAGTCATTGGTATTCTACTAGTTGAATAACCACATGAACCGTCAATAATTTTTTTTTGTAATGAGAGAATGTATAATGTGGGAAATTCTGAAACATTTTATCAAGGCATTGGACAAGATGTCTAAAAATGATTAAGGCCTTAGACCAAACCAAATAACAAAATTGGGACTGTTCTCATCCAATTCAATGTCTAATTGTAACATAAGACCAAAAAAAGCATCGAGAAGCTATAGATGGTTCCACCCAACACTTACTAATTCCAATACATTCCTCACATGAATAGTTTGAAACATTACATAATAATATTTATTAAAACTAACATACGAAATGTCAACACATTAACTATAAAACATGAATGGTATAAAAATAACACATCCAAAGTCAAACATATCATAACTCATTGAATAAAATATTGATTATTTTATTTATAATAAATCAACATCAATCAATAATAATATTCAAAAATAATGTTAACATAGTTGAAAATGTATTGTAAAACACTTTTAGAGAAATGTCCCTATTTAATTAAAGAATTTAAAAGTCACACAATTTAGAAAGGATGAAATTTAGAGACATTTTTAATAAATTTTTACAATACCATTTTGAATCTTTTCAAAGTAATTAACATTTTAAAAACACTCAGGTCCATATAAATAAATCCTTAAAAACCATTTTGAAGTCATGGGCATTAAAGAGAATGATTTAGAAGAATAAATATTTAATCTATTTAAAATGATGATATATTTAAAGAGTCACTTCTATAAAACCATGAAATATTCCATTTGAAAATATTTTTTATCAAAAAAATATGTGGATGATAATGTTTTCCTAGTAGATACTAATGTAAAAACAATATCAAATAATGAAGAGATTGTAGAAATAACCCTCCCCTAGCACTTTTTTTGGGTCAATAGTACATTTAACCTCCTTTATAATTAATATAGTATGTTTTTAAATTATAACATAACCATATTCATATTTATTATATCCTAACATATTCATTTATCACTATATACACTCCATTTAATAATGATTTCCCTGATAAATTAGCATTTCGGGTAATAATCACTTTCCTTACCATACATGTTTTAACATGTTTTTTTATCGTATCATTTAGATCATGATATAAATACTTATAGAATATAAATATTGATTTATATATCATATAAATTTAGAATATAAATATTTCTAATTGATAGATATAATAATTTTAAGGAACCGTTTATGGAGACGGTAGGCCATACGTAATCATAAAAATCGGTTCCATTTTCATATCATATTGAACGGAAGTAAGTGAAGATGATATATGTTTGTAAATAAGTATATATATATATATCAAGTATCATTATTATGACATATATTACAAACTTATTAATAAATATATATTTTTTCAATCACAATTGAATGTTGAACGTGGAAATGAATCTCATCACGTCGTGGAGACGGTAATCCGTACATACATGAGTGCAAAAATATAAATATATTGATGGGGAAATAATATGTAATTGGTTGTTATATAATATATACTGGATCATTAAAATTTTATATTTGTTATTTACATCTGTTATAATCATTATTATACCCATCCAAATAATTTAGTGTTTAAATGACAAACTACACCACGACGTGGAGACAATAAGTCGTACGTATGCATGTATGGTGGCTTTGTCCTATTTCGGATGGAAAAAATAATGAATATGGTTGTACAATATTTATAATAAAATTAGAGTATGTATAAGGTACTGGATTTATTATTTTGTTATGGAAACAACAATTAAAGAAGTGGAAGAAGAAAATATCTTTAAAGAGGGTGGTGAAATTATTACATCATCTTCGGGAGATTCCTTTTGAGTGGATAAAAATGGCTCAATTGGTTAGATTTATGATAAATGAAAGGAATATAGGTTGATTTGAGTAAAATTTGGAGGATTTTTGGGTAGGGTATTGCCTATCCAAATGGTTTCAGATTTGTGATTTTGAGAGAAGTGGAAGTTCCCATTTATAAGAGGGGTGAGGGTCACTTTAAGAAAACATTAATGCATTAATTTATTATAAATCCATATTACATTTATAATGGCTCCAAATGAATTTTTATATATACTTATGTGGTTATGGGTAGAAATCCTCTCAACAAACAGGGTTTAGACAATTTTAGATTTCCATTTTAACATTATCATATAGATTTAACTCTCAGTTAAATAATTTAACTTTTACCATGTCGCCTTGTATTATAAAACTATATGTTTAATAAAAATACTCTAATCATCCTAGAGAACATCTAGTGGTTCATTAATGAAATTTATAATATTTTTTAAGCCCTTTGGCCGAACCTATGATTATTAGGAATATTATATCAACCAATGATATTGTATTTGTTTTAAAAATTAATTTATGTCAATTTTGGCACTATTTGGTATTTTTTTGTGAAATTCATAAGAAGTATAAAACATTGAAAAAAACTCATATAATCAACCATTACATGTCATAATAACCTATAAAATTATTTTAATTCATCAAAACTCTCAAATTACATTTATTTGGATATTTAAAACATCAAATATTTTAACCATTCATTAAAAAGGTAATTACTCAATTATCATTCTGTCATAAATAAAAGTAATTATTTATTATATAAAAATATTAAATAAATTAAAAATTATTTATTAAATCTTATTATCTTTCTAATGAATATTTATAGTCGAATTTATCATAGGTATAACCCTATATTAAAAATGTTTTAGATTGGAAAACTTGAATTTAACATTTGTAACTCTTTTTTAACATTAATAATATAAAATGCCTTAATCTAATCAAAGTTGACAAAAAGGGTCATATTTTATTAGTATGATTTTATTTGGAATAATTACACATATCCAATATAATTAGGACAAGTGTTAGGGTAATTATAATTTCATTTTTACCTTTAATTACCATATTTACTGTTAACTATGGTACATAAAAGTCAAAATTATTATTCACCAAAAATAATTTTCATCTTATTGAACCAAATATTAATTTTTCATATCAATAGTGTCTCTCATAATTTTGAAATTCACTTCACAGAAGCGTTAAAATTATGTTTTATGCAAATTTGAAAATTCTCCTGAGAGGTAGGTAAAAGAAGGTAAAAAATTCAATAAAATTTTATATATCCAAACATATTATAAAATTACTCCAATGAATTAAATTGAAAATATATAGGTATTATGTATCTATTTTGACATAAAATAATTTTAAATAAATTAAATAATTATTTGAATAAAAATTCAATTTTAAACAATAACACAATGATTTTCAGTATTAATAAAAAATTTGTTTGTTTTCAGAAAAATACCAAAAATTCACCCTATGAAAATATATATATTTCGAATTCAAAAATTATGTATATGATACCAAATTAATAAAATATAATTTGAATTAATTAATAAAAAATTAATTCTCATTGTTAAAACAAAATGTGTGTTTTTAAGAAATAATAATTATAAAAATATTGACACTTGTTTATTTCTAATTTCAAATTGAAATTACTTCCAATGACAAATATTTCATTAGATGGTAAAAATATATTCCAATTATACATTAAAATGACTCAAATTAATCACTTAAGACTATAAATAATTTTGATTAATAAATTTATTTTCAATTAAAATTTGGTATTTTTCTCTATACAGTAAATTACAAAAGTTATTAGAAAAAAACCAAATATTTATCCATACTAAAATTTTATGTACTACATCTAAAGAAGTATTTAATTTCACTAAATTGAATATATTAAAGTGTCAAATATTTTATTTAAAAAGGTCTCTCTATTAAAAGGTTGTAAAATTGATTTTTTTGAAAAATCCTTCCTTTATCTGAAAAATGAATTTGTTCTTATACTATGTATAAGAAACACATAATATGGATGTTAAAATTATATGGAATATATAAAAAAAATTCAGTTAATACTATTCATAACTACTTTTGAATGGTTAGATTGGAATGTCGTGGTGTGATTGAACTCGTTCATGCATATAAATAAAGTTATTGAATTACTTTGAAAAATAATGTACTATGAAATCTTAGGGTGTTACAAAATCCCAGTAGGCCACCACCAATGGTGTCTATAAATAATCTGTAATTTATATATACCCATGGAAATGAGAAGGTATAATGAATCATAACAAATTAGAATAAATATATATCATCTAGCTCAGGTTCATATATGACACTCAACTAGCTCAACCTTCTTTGTCAGATTACTGTATATGATTCTGATCAATAACTATATATATATATATATAGTAATACCATATATTTTTTAGTTATATACTATATAAACCTGTTAACTTTTTCTGTGACTATTTATGTAAAAATATACATGGATATTTGGTGTTTTATGGACCCAGGGAATAACTCATAAGTTAATAACTAGTCCAACGAGCTATAGGCTCATGCAAGTGTATATTTCCGAAATATTAGGGTTATTCTGAAACAATATCATCCAAAATAGGGATTGGTGGTTTTAGTCTTCATTCACATTAGCTGGCACATTGGAACATTGAAGGTCATTCCCCTTCCCCAAATAATAATATAATAGTGAGAGATATCATGTTCGACACCAAATGTAACAAAAAATGAAGCATCATTCTCATAAAGTCCCTTAACAATCATAAAATATCATGTAATGAAGAAAACCTCAAAACAATGATAATAACATGATAGATCACCTATAATTCATTATAATCATAAAACAAAATAAAATCAATGAAACATAGTTCATAAGATCCATATAAAAAACCAGAAATCATTTTGTGTTGCAATTCAACACATTTTCATTAATTAAAATTCTTCCAATCATATTATTATCAAGGAAATTCAGTTAATGGTCTTGAAAAACTAATATATGGGGTTCTGATCAATTAAATATTTATATAATGTAGGGAAAATTCTTGTCCCTATTTAATATGAACACAATGGTTGTGTTGGGTGACATAAAAAATTGATATAAATAATAAATTCCATTCGCCACACACAAATTAGTGTCTATAATTTAGGTCGGAAACCTGTAAAAACATAGCAGGGATCCACATGAGTAATAAATCATGCATATATTTATTAAAAACCGAAATGTAAATTTTATCGAAATGTACAACCATGGTCACTGTGTGGAATTAAACCTATCTATCAAAATATCATGACTTATATATAAATTAATTAGTTTATTTAACATAGGGTCATAGATGACTGATCATCCAATTTTAGGTTTTTATTTTTTGTAGGTTGGATGAAAAATTATGTATTACTGAATACCCTAAAAATAAAGAAAAAATATCTCGTACCAAAATAGGGAAATACAAGGGGAGAAACCCGTAGAATTGATAGAATAATATTTGGTAACATACTGATATAGATCATATTCTTCAAACAATATGATTTTGATTTCAGATGGAGGAGTTATCATCAATCCGTTATTACACATTAGGAGAACTGAGGGGGATCCATTTCCATGAAAAGGGTGATAGATATAGGAAAAAGGGTTAAAAATCATTATGGGAAATTTTTTAATTTCAGCCCCAAGAGGTTGTGTTCATTGGTTGTATGGTTTTGAAAAACCTTACCAAACTGTGTTTCCTCCACTATCTATGAAGGGAATCTACATGGGATTGGCACATAGTTTGGATATCCCAAACCATATTTAAGTTTCACAAGCGTGCACCTAGGATCACACAGTTGCAGAAATATAGTGCATCCCTCTACTCTATTTTGAAATTCGGTACATGGAAAGATGTAACCATTCAAACTCTGCTTCATAGTTTCTTATAAACATGTGAACCAATTTCCATTCCAATATTCCCAGGATCCAGGCTTCAAACGAGACCTATAAACCATTTTTTTCTGCATAAATCCATTGAAAAGTATTATAGGTGATTAAATATGGAAAAAATGAAAAAAAATAAATGTACCTTTTCAAAAAGTTGATTCATTACAACAAACCATCATATAATAAACACATCCCCAAGATGGCCTTCTAAGGGTAAAATGAATAATGGGAAAAAACTTCCATCCATTGTGATTTTATTTTATATTCTCTCTCTAAGGCCTCATCCAACTCCGGCATTTATTTTTGTAGCAACCGTAATAAGGGAAGGGCCCTTTATTGGTTCTTATTTATGCTCCTATCCACAATATGTACTAGTTACTCCTTGAAGGATTTTTCCATATCTTAATCAAACTAGTCAGGTTGTGAAACAAGTTATGGGTCCAGATAGTATCATGGAAACTAATATTACTCAAGCACATCATGCATATTCATGTCTCTCTTTAGATGTGATATCTAATAATGCACTGGTCTCATCCTTTTCAAAACCACAATGGTCCAAATAATCGACGAGAATGATTAAACGACCTCTATATTTCATGATGTATTAACTTATACAAAACTCTCTAGAAAACCTAATCTTTGACTTCAAACTAAAGAGTTCATCAATGTTAAATGTCATATGAATGATATCTAGATTAAGCTATCAATATGCACTTTCTAATCAACTTGATCTTTTTTACAGTCTCCAAGATGAGACGAGGTCCATGAAATGATGTCTCCCCGACCTCAAACTGGAACTAAGGTGATTAGAAAGAAGTACCATATAATTTTTCTTATAAATAAATATGAAAAGTAGCCTCAAATCTATTTTTTAAGAGAAATATAAAAGGGTTATGTGTTTCTACTGACAACCCATGATGTCAAGGACACATTCATAGAGCATTTCATCTAACACCTGAATCATAGGATCTGTCTATCCATTTGAATAACGGTGATATTCCATTCTCAAAAGAAGCTATATTCCAAAGGCCTTTTAAACCACCTTCCATAATTTATACTTGGAGTGGGTGTCTATTTCAGTTATGAATGATCTTGGATCTCAATAAAGACATATTACCTCGCCAATGTATATCACCCATAGATCTTATACTGGGATGGTATATCACACATGGAGGAAGAGTGATACCATTATAAAAAAATTAATGACTACAAAAAATGTATCATTTATATGAGCTTATTTGGGTAAACCAATCACGAAATCCATAGAAACATCATCACATTTTCACTCGAAAAAAGATAATAGATATAAAGATCATATCAAATACTGATTCCCTTTATTCATCTACAAATAGGTGTAATAACGAGTGATAAATCAGGAAATATATCTTTTCATGACAGACCACTAATACTGGTGAATCATGTTTGGATACATAAGTAGATGCACTGTACAAGTTGAGGCATGAAATTTGGACATTATCCCCTCACTTTTTTAACACAAATGGAGACATGAATTGGTCGCCCAATTCTTGTTCTAGAAATTTATTATATCAAAATTTGTACAATAGAATCATGAGGTGTATTAATTTACACTAACCCAAAAGCATGATAAAATCATGGATATATACCAATGATGTTCAAACACATCAAGGAACTAGTGCATCAACTCCAATCAGGCTCCATTTCCTCATGAAGTAAGGGACATTACAGGAAAGGTCATGACATAAGTGCAGTGGGCCGTGACATCAGTGCAGAGTAGCACTAGTCCATGAAGATCAGTTAGTTTGATTATACTCCAGCACCACCCTCTTATTGGACAGTTTGTGTTTCATATCAAGATAAGTTTCCACATAAATTTCACCATTTCTGAGCCATTGATAAACAAATTCGTCTCTTTACGCAAATCGAGATTCCAAATTCTCATGCACTCCCTCGTCACCTTAGTCTGCATACTTCCCCACTAGGTCATAGACTTCATTCTATGTAATGTTATGATGTGGAATAGGAGGAGCAACCTCAAGTTGTGAAGGAGCATTAATATCCATTGATCTGAATGCCCAAAAGGTGTTTTCACTCCATTCTACAATGTATGTTGATGTTGAAGTTGTAGTGTCCTATTTTTTATAAGTTTCAAGAGACCTCATGAAAATTGTTTTTTCTAGATGAGAGTAGTCCCAACGTTTCCTCGTTTTATTTGGATCGGGAGTAATGAATCCATCCATATACACTATTTGTTTTTCCCTTTTTGAGAGCTTGATTTGTGGAAGTATTCCTCAATTTGGTCATCTTTCTTGTCATCCTTCATCAAGGATGTGCTTTGTGCTATGCACGTGTCCAGATCTGATGGAGAAGGTGCATCCTTATCTTCCTCATTATTAGGTCATTCTTAATCCCATGGATAGAGTCAACAAAACCCTAGAGGGGTCCAGGTTTAGATCCATTCCCACCATTGGCAATGACATGAGGCTGATCTCTACATGGATTTTCAACATATTATTGTTTCTCACCAAAGGGGTCCTTAGTTCCAGAGGATCTAGAAATAACCAATGATTTTGTGAAAGCTTCTAATTCTATCTTAATCATTCCCTTCACTACCCATGTTTTGCGAGCAAGTGGAATGATTTCCTTACGAAAACCAGTGGATAAATTTCCATGTTTAGAGTAATATGATCAATAAAAAGGAAAGCATTCATACAACACCTTTTTTATGAATCCAATCCTTCCATTTTGGATCCATATTTTAATTGGATGATGTTTAGAGACATAAATCTTGGTACAAATTCTAGAAACTGAAGGTCTAGAAAGGTTTCTTATGGCCATGTCCAACATCAGCAGGTAGCCTAGCAGACCGGAAATCAAAAATAGGGCCACATGCTTAAATAAATGAATCAGTAAACTGGGGAAACCTATCCAAACATGGGAAATATGAAATTCAACGTCAGGATCAAAATTATGGAGTCTATCATCATCCACAATTCATTAAGAAGTAAAATCATAACATGAGATACATTATAATTTTACTAAGCCTAAGGGATCATAATTTTCCTCTGTAGTTTGGTATTAGCTTAGTGGTAAACACCCCTTAATACTACATAAAAAATGGGTCTTCAAAACCCATTTGGTCTAGGTACTGTAGTATTACTGTAGCATTACTGTAGAGGTACTATAGCAGTGGTGGTACTGTTCATCGGCGGGGACTGTAGCGGCGGCAGGACACTGTAGCAGCGGCATGGTACTGTAGCAGTTGGGTTACTATTCAAAAAATGGGCCTTTGGCCAAAACTTTCGGCTTACGGGCTATGTTATGGGCTACATGCCCACTGGGCCTTTACGATTTGTAATGGTTCTCCCTCTACCCAGTTAAAAAAGGTCATTGCATTGCTTGAATAATAAAATGAGGCTTCGACCCTAACCATTAAAAAATATGAATTTTCCTCACTCTAACACATTATAGAAGGGTTAAGGTCACTATTAAGAATGAGAGGAAATGTTGTAAATTTCCATACTGAACCTCCCACTACATATTTGAAAATAAATACATGTTCTTGCACTCACTACTAGACTCCTGAATCACTTGATTCTGAGTCATCTATACTAGAGCTTCAGATACATCATTTTGATTCCTAGACATATAGTTATGCTTGAAATCAAGGGATTGTAGGTACTCAACCAATCTTCACTACCTGATATTTAGATATCCGAATTTAAATATACACTTGAAGATTTTTTGATCAATGTAAACCAAAATATTATCCGTATGAAAATAATGTCCCCAACATCCGAGAGAGTGAACTACAACAACTAGCTCAATGCCACTATTCATGAAATTCTATTCATAAGGCCTCAACTAATGAGACCGGTATGGTAAAACATGATCATCCTATATTAGAACAGATCCAAATCTGATATATAATATATCATAGTAAATTTTATAGATCATGCCTAACTCAAGAATAATTTGGAATGGTTATGATGTCAACATACCCTTTAACTAAGGAATGGATTATTTAAAAGACTTTGACCATATGAATTTCACTCCATTCAAAGTCAATACTAAAAGTTGAACTACAATGTATGATTAATCCTAGATGAAGAATTTTTAATTATTAAATATCACCACAAAACACTTTATGTTAAATATGTCATTAGGATTCTTCTAGAAAACCAAAGGACACACGTTATCTGGGAATATTGAGACATTATTCTCTAAGATGGGGTAACATAGGAAGTGTACTTTATCAATCTAGAATGGGGATTTCATGAACATATTATAATTATTGTTCTCACTCAATGTATTCTATATAACCTAAAAATGGTTGGTATAGTGATGTTGATAATTATAATACAATATGATGTCATCATGAAATACTAGAATGAATGATTCTAGATAACAGTGGAATACCTGATTCATAATGTCCGTGAAATTTCATGGCATGTTCATGAGAGAGAATGGAATAACTAGGTACCCATAGAGATCATACACACTTTATAAATATGTGAAATTTGTGTATTACAATCTGGCATGCACCTGATGATCACCCAACTTCATATAAATCATTGAAAACACTCTTACTCGTCAGAGCTGGTCAAAGAGCTCTTATATCTATGAAGTGGATACTAGTTCTTTATCATGATGTGGATCAATTGAAGGTAGTCATAATGACTTCAAGAATATGTAAAACCCATGCTACCGAATATTTATTAATTAAAATATAATGTTTAGGTGATTACATGAGGTATAATGAGCTTCTTCCAGCAATAAAAATTTAAAATATTTAAAAAATTGAGAACAATGTCCTCTATTGAATCCCTAATAAGACATGGTATATCTAGAAAATAATACATTCAATAATCACAAATTTAGATGGATCCAATTCTTAGGACATTACTAAAAACAATATGTATAAACTTATAGTCTACAAGAATGAGCTGCATCTTATATGCATAACGGGTCAAGACCAAATTCTCTTTATTAGCACCACCAGTCTCTAAAAGATAGTTCCTATGTGGTGTCTTCCAGTCATGTATCATCTACCTAGAATTAGAATGTACCAATATCATATAATTTTTTGTTACTTGAACATGTTGATTTTATACAATATCATCGAAAAATAAAGTATTCACATGAGAAAAGAAGCCCTTGATCTCAGATTCTTCCAACTAATTATCAAATTTCAATTCGAAACATAATGTTTCACTGATAAAGATCACAACCAGGAAGGTATAATGTGAATAATCAGATATTACTGTGTCTCATTGACACTATGAGAACATTAATATGGCCTTAAAATCTCATTTAAAAGGATTTTATGTATTAAGTCCCATCTGTATCGAATCATTTTTATAATGTTGTTTTTATAAATTAAAAAATGAGGGTCAACATAAGAAGAATAATCTATTTTAGTAGTCTCAACAATTATCCCAACCTTGATTAGTCGATCATTGATAGAATGAACATTTTGATCTGAAAAAAGGAAAAGATGTATTAACAATTTATTGAATAGATTTAGATGACATCGTGTTGTCCATGGAAGTTGATTTGATATAGGAATCTTATCCTATACGCTTATTGCAACAATTTCAAGTGCTACCACCAGCTGTCTTGATATATATTCTCTGATCCTCTATCAAATGATTAATATTTCCATTAGAAGACTTATTTTTTTCAACATCACTTTTTCAAAACAAAATTTCTCATTTCATTGAGATTGTATGTACACAAAAATCTATTAGTTTTTCATTATCATAGTCACAAATTTCAAATAAACTTATTCTCAAAATGAAAACATGATTTTCAAAATCTAAATTTCCCATAGATGAAAAATACCTCCATGATCTCTCTATACATCCATACGCAACAATGAACACTCATAATCATGGTAGAAAAAATAAGGCTTCCTAGATTTCATGGAAACCATAAAAATCAATATTGTGTTTCTCTATCCTAGGAAATTCTTGTCAAACGCATAGTTACCCTGAAACTACAAAATATTCATATTTAATATTGGAATACACATCAATAATATCCCATTAACCTGAGTTCATGTTATTAGGATATCATAAAATAAGTGAATTAATTATACTCAAACACCATTCTAGATTGTAATTCCCACCGAACATGATGATAATCCGAATGTGTATTTTGAAAAAGCTCAAATTCCACTCTATCAAACATAGGGTTCATGATACTGAGATAATAATTAAAAGTTAAATTATTGTTAATATATCTTCAAAAAGACAATCTTTTTTGTTCCTCAATATAGGGAATTAATTCCTCCTTGTATTCATCCTTAATAACATGAGTAAAATTTTTATGTTTAATGTTATCCTCTTCATAATCTCCATATGAGGAGGATTCTTCATCATATGAGGATGTGGATGGACCCTCCTCATCGTAGGATGAATATATTGAGGTATTATTATTTACTACATGCTTTTAATAATGTCATCCTTCTCCAACTGAATCCCTAAGGATTTAAAAACATAATTTCTATCCAACCTGGAAGAATCAATTCATTTTCGAGTTTTCCTATGATCTGGAGTGATAAATCCATCAGAGTGAGTAATTGTTGTCTTACCTTTTTGGGGATCGTGGGTTGATATGAATCCTCAATGTGATAAATTTGGTCCTGATCATCATTATTGGAATAACAATAAAAAGATTAAGTCTATTTATTAACCACATGAGTGGTTAGAACTGCTCATAAAGTGTAAAAAAGATGTATAGAATTATTGACCACTTCCAAAAAACAGGTAGAACAATATCTTGAGTGAATTGTGGCTATGAAAGGTAGGAATCTAGTTCTTATGGAGAAATCAATAGAATAATAGCATTAGAGGGTTCACATTTCTCATTAGGTATATGTCTCTCTTTCTCAATCCAAACTTATTTAATGTTACTGGGTAGAGGTTTCTCATTATAATGATTGCTTATGGGGACTTTCCCAAAGCCATAACATCCATGGGAGTATCCTATATGTTTAAAATTATGGATATTTCAGTTGATGTTAATCATTGGAAATCCTTATCATGCCTTCTATTATTTTGGAAGAAAACCAGTGAACCCCATGGACAAGGATTGGTGCTTATAATGGCTTTGACTCTAGATCCTCCATCTGTATTACAATCACTAGATTCCATTTATGTTATATAATGTATAGATAAATTATCAATTCTAATACACATATCACTAGATTAATAGTATATTCTACCTCTCACACCATTTTATCCTAGAATAGACATTATGAAATTTTTCATTTCATCGGTCCACAAAAAGAGGGAATAAAACGGGTAGTAACCCATGATCATCAAACAAAAGACTATAAATCTAGGTGGGAACTATTCCTAGACCCTAATTCATAGTTCATGGTTATGTTTAATTATTATCTTGTTCTCCCTTATGGAAGAGTATACTACCCTCTAGAGATGTAAATGTCATCATATGTTGATAACATTGAAGGTGGGCTAGATAATTAATTATCCAGTCGATCCAGATTATTGAAACACACCCTAAAATGTTGAGAATTAATAGATTCCATTCAAGGAGATATTCACCGATCTCAAGGGAAATATAATTGCATAGATGAATGATCTATAATCAAGTACCTAAAAGGGTATCAAGTATCATCACCCAATAGAAATGCTTGATCTTGGTGCCCAGTCTGTCCATAATTTCTTCATCTATAAAATTGTCTGACATGCCTATGTCAAACAAGTTGACACTCATGCAAAGGATACTAAAATATTACATGGATACATAGAATTTTTGGCACTCTAATATCCCTGCATAGGATGAACTACATGTCATAGGCCTATACCATAAAAATAAGTCCCAAACTAGCTTCTCTTAGAAATCCCTCTTAGGAATTTCTAATACTCCTAAGTCTGACAACTCTTCCTTGACCACCACCTCGTCTTGAGAATTTGATGGTATATTAGATACCTAAATAGAGAGATACAACTAGTCCATTTCCAGAATGTGGATTATATGTAGATCCCAACTCTCTATGTAATGTTCCAAAAGTCCTTCATTAGAGCTAGATATGTCACATCCTATCACTGTATTGACATTCCATTAGATCCCATTGACACTATTATTCCATATGTATTAATTTCTTCAACTAAAAACATGTAAGAATGAAGTGATTCTAATATTCATATTTGCTTCTATTCCTATGGTTAACCAAGAAATGTTGTTTTCCCGATTAGAAGAAACACAAAATGATCTATGTGACAAATTTTCTATCTCACACCATCGAATTCCCATACATTACCCTCGTCAACAAGGTCCTAGTTGACTATTGTATTAATAGTAGTCATCATAAAAACCCTAACAATTGATCAGGTGGAATATACCATGACATCCTAAAATCATCAGGTGCTTATATGATTATCAATAGATAGTCACTGTAAACAACCGAAACTTTGTAATGTGAGTATAAAACCTGAAGAATGTCATGGATCCAAGATATAGGTTTATAAAACATATTTCCTAACCATCCCTCAGATTATATTGAACAAATTATTCATAAAATAGTTTTTAGAAATCATCCTACATTATATCACAATGTTGGTCTTCCTTTGTATAAAAATCCCACCATCTATTGGATCAATTAAATAGCATATAAGTTGTAGGATTAAACCTTGTATTTGGATACATTCATATATTCTCGAAGATAAAAAATCACAGACTCTAGTTGGGACTCAACAACATATTTTAAGCCATCCTCTGAAATGGTGGGAGAAAGATCCTACTGGAAACCCCGAGTCAACATTTCCATTGTCGTTGTTGGTTGAGAATCATCTTTCCTTTTTTCAACATGTGGAGGAAACCCTCTCAAAACTAGGAAAATGTGCCCATATCTAGATCTAATGGTGGTGCCATAGGCAACACTATATGATGATTCATCGATAGTGTATGGATTTCCATTTCCAGAGCACTGTCAACAACTCCTTCAGGGAATACAAATTTATTTTTTCATGCTATAATGATGATATAGTTCCAAATTTTTACCTCATAATATAACCTAATAATTTAAAGATCATATATTAGTAACTAGGAATGGTATTACCCTTCATATTGGAAATATCATACATCTCTTCTGACTTCTAAATCTAGATATTTTTTAAAACGAAACTGGACAATAGAAATTAAGAACCATAAGAGACACCCCCGATAACCCACAATTATGTCCAAGGTTTGGTTTAGGTCTCATATCATACAAGAAGTTCTATTATATGGATTTTAATATACATGATATAGATAAAAAAATACTTTTCATTAAAATTGGAATCCCATTTATTGGTAACCATATTATGTGTAATATTTTAGATTCATCAAAGTTAAAAGTCTTATATATATATATTTCAAACTTTTCACAATCTTGAAACGATAGTTTCAAAACCAAAAATGGATTATAATTGGATGATTAAGGTGTAATCAAACATATATGTGGAAAACACTGTTTTTATTGATGTAAAACCATTAATTAAACAAATTATATTATATTTATAATAAATTAAATCTCATTGAAAATATAATAGTATGTGAACTAACTATATACATATGGATAATTCATGTAAAAAAGAAACCATTTTATAGAAATATGTGTAGTGTATTAGTCCTAATGTGCCTATAATGATGCATGAGATGACACACACTATATAATCATAATGATATAAAAATAATTTTGATACAATAAATCCAATTACAAAAATATCATATGAAATGTTTTTCCGATAATTGTGAATTCATATCATATAAAACCAGACCAATAAATAAATAAAACATCCCCTCTATGGGAATTATTATTTCCCCTATAAATTGGTTAATTACACCCATTAATAGTCTTATTACCAAATTAACTTACCTAAAAATCCAAGATATAATATCCAAATAGTATGAAATAGAAAATAGAGCTCTCATACCACCTTGTAACGTCAAATTTTAGGATCCACATAACTGGTCCCCCAAATATGGGGGTCACATGGCCTCTAACATGCCTCCTCATATGCCAGAGACTACTAACTGACAGTGATTCCCTATTGTGGCATACTCGAGAGACTATACCCTCCTATTAGTGTGACACAGTGGATATAATAAGTAAATATGAAACATTGGAGGAATATATAACATGTGTCATAGTAGAAAAAAATATATTAAACAACTGTTGAATTGTAAATAATTTAAAAACTATAATAAAAACAAAAATACAATAGTATGAGTAATATAAATTGATTTCATGGAACACTAATAATAAAAGTATGGGAAATCAGGGACTTACATATTAACATTATATACAAAAATAGGACAAAAGACTAGTCCACAAACATCTCGAGCATTAGCTTGGTCCTATGGTCCTATGATAAATACTAGAAGTTAAATTAACCATACATATGTATTAGGCATATTTCCCACATCCACACCTATGGACATGTATTACACTCGGGAAGGAAAGGTGTCCCATGTAGTGTGTCACCATCATGAACGAACCCTCGGTGCTTCGATCTGTGACTACCCCAAGCCCCCCTCCAATAGGCTTGGGGATGTGATCAGTGTTGTGTAGGAATATCCCACAAATTGGAGGAATTATCCTAATAAAAATCTACACAAACATGTCTCCAATACCACAAAATGTTGAAATGTAAAACAAATGAATCAATGAATACATACATCTAAGATCCCAAATCAGAGTATGACAATAAAGTATTAAAATTGGAAGAAGTGGCCAAATACAAGACCAACCAAAAACCGAAAAGTGTATAACCTTATACAATGGAGAATAAAAAGTCGAATATAAGATACCAATAAACACCATGGTTTGGAAATCTATAGCTATCCTCCACCCACTCTTTGGACTACCAAGATAGCATAAAAATGGTTTGTTGTCTACATAAGACATGAAACATATGGGAAATGACCATTAATGGGTGATTATAACAATATTCAATTGGAAACCCCCCAAAAAATAATATCTAAGAACCATGTATAATAATATCAATAAAAGATATCAAAATCAATGTATTATATAAACACCCATATATACTCACGAAAGATTCCACACCACCAGGTGCTCATAACCTACTACTAGACATCATATTTTTGTCAAAGAAATTATTATTTCCATATAATATACTCCCTAAGTGAGGAAATGATCATAAATACGGAATGAAAAGTTCTAGATCTTTCATCCACACCCATGAAAACTCATTCCTCTAATAATACACTAATGAAATTATATGTGTCACTCATAGAACCTTTAGAGGACACCACGAACCCAATATGGATCAACCCTGTATATAGGGGATCCTATTTCAATGATACCACAAACTCTATTGATATAAACATAAAGATGGATGATCAAATTCTTTCTTATAGAGGTCACACTGATTCTATAAACCCCACCTATGGGTCAAATCAATTATAGGATCACACTCCAGTCTCACAGAGGGGCACCCCAACTATATTTGAGACAAAACCCCTAGATGTGATCAGAATCATTTTATAAGGAAGTAATGTCACACCGTACCATCAAATTAATCAACCCATAGAACTAGATCGACCTATACTATTCCAAAAGAGGAAAATATAGTTTTAAAAACTCTTGAAGGGGTACATGGTGTGTACCAATTAGTATAGGGTGTGCACATCTATCCCTATGACTTCCTATGTGGAAGAGACCCACATGAAATTTAAGTGTCTATATAGATGTTTTTAGAGGATATAAAAAGAATGTAGAGACACATGATATCATGTCTAGTCTTCTGGACATGTCCATATTCAATGACAATGTCCATGTATGGCCCATGTATGGAATTTCGTGTACATATCCAAGTAGACGGTGATCCATTTGGCCGGGTACTTTTTCTGTGTTTGTGTAATTCCCAAAGTGCACTGCTAGCCTCATGGAAAGTGTCTCATACCGTGTGATATAATTAAATCTTTTTTGTACCCCTTTACTTTTCATTAAAACCCTAGCCACTAGTGAACGAGCCCACATGGAATTTAATCTCGACCGACATGTCTTCTTGCTTGGGATTTTTTAGATATGGATGTTTCACCACTATTATTCCATGTGAAGTGATTGCACCAATATTTTCATCATAGATAACTCCATTAGTATGGGATATTGGCTGACCAATCACCACTGCCACTAGCTCACTAGAATCCATTCTCAATTCATATTGGAAGACCGACCTCCAACGTTTGTTTTCCATGAACCTCAATAAAAGATGAGGAATCCTTAATCTAGATTGATTCTCCCTCGATCAATCCACCATCATAATCATCAATATATCTATATAATCCATTGCTTTCCATAAATGCATATTTGATCTGTTGCAAAGAAGAATGGTCACACAATGTTTGGATTCTAGGTATTTATTAAATTCGTCAGATGAAATGAATACCAATGATGATCACATTATGATATTGGGAGAAATACGTAAACCGTATATGTAATTAATTATCCATGACCATTGTTCATTTTCCATTGATCCATTATTGAATAAGTATAGTAGCATAGTTGATAAAACAAAATGCAAAATTTATAATTCAATCAAATTAAATATACCAGTGATGCACATTTCAATTCTTTTCCCAAAATTAATCCAGATTTCCCTGAGAATAGAGAACAAGATGTAAATGAAAAAGAAAAAACATCCATCCTATAGTTTGGATAAATATTTTTAGAGGAAATATTTCATTTTTGTTGTGGATGAGATCCTATAACTCTATTGGAAAAACTAATCTCAATACATTCCCATTTTCCAGGAACACTTTAATCTAATGGATCCAAGGTCTCTATTTTTTTGAATCCAACCCTATGAGGAATTCCATATCCATTAATTAAATGGGGAAATAATTATTGTGTCAGATACTAAATAAAATAACATAACTATTAAAAAAAATTATTTAATTTATCTAATGAAAAATTTCTCACCAATGTCCCATGCTAATGAACATAATGTCACACATAATATAAAACCTGAATTCGGAACTCAAAAGTATCCTTGAATTTTGGATCCAGACAAAAAGAGTTATCCCACCTTTCTAGGAAAACTGTGAGTGTGTTCTATTTCATATATTTAATATATTTTAAAAATATATACCAAGAATACATGGCCATGGAATCACATTCTGACGTAGAGCTTCATCTCAAAAAAATCAATTTAAAATAAAAAAATTAATAACTGGGAAATGTGAGAAATTACATTATCCAAACATTAGTTATTTTCATCCAAAAAACAAATTAATGTACTCACAATGATGAGGGTTATAGGCTCACATTTAGGTCTCACGCTCCAAGGTTCCCACCTAAAGATCCTTATAAATCTATCATACACAAAAAATGGTACTTTTTTCCAATGATTGATCTTCTCCTACCAATCATAATTCTCAACTAAGTACTCAAACAATTTAGCTCCATCCTCAATTTCTATCTCACACTAGGAAATAATGAGCAATATTACATGAAAATAACTCCATATCCGTGACATGTGGAAGAAATCATACACTCAGTCAAACTATCACAGTAGAGGAAATCAATACACCTCCTCAACAACACTGCACGTTATTTGAAAAGTAGTAATGAGTCTCAAAGATAACATTCCACTACAGCCATATCTGCTCAATCAAAATCAATGTGAGAGGCTCATGATCACATGGTCTTCCTCTTAAAGATCCTTAGGTCATCATTATCATCCCTCATAAATCTTTTAATGTCTTTGTGTAGTCCTTATCCACTACTGTATGATCTGCAACTTCTATATACTATCTCACACAAATAGTTGGCCCATGAGTAATGAATCACTCGAATTAGTCCATCAAAGTGGTAAAATACAGTGTCACCCATAAAATTGCTTGAATTATGCCATTCTAATGCAGGATTTATACCAGTTTTTCAATGACAACTCCACCAATTGTGGGTGATCCTCCCAATTATAGCCAATGCCTTACATGAACTATGTCATATTGTGGAGTCAGTCTACGATCACTAAGATTTGGTCATGTCCCCTGTACAAATGTTCTAATAATGTCATAAATTCCATAGATATATTATCCCAATTCCACTATAGAACCTCATGTTGTGGATTTGAAGGCATGGGATCAAGTTTCTCAGTATTAAATTTTTTACAAGTAATGCATCATGAGACAAGATCGGAAAATCCTATCTTCAAACCAGGCCAAAAAAAATAACATTTGACATTCGGGAATGACATTTCCTCACAAATATTTACAAACAATGGGGATATATTAAACTCACATAAAACCTCCAACCACAATATCAATGGTACAATCATATATCACCCAAAATTTATAGTGTTCTGCCACCTTTATAATATCCATCAAAATATTGTCCAATGGATATTTGAGTATATAAGTTCTCACAAATTTCATGTTCCTGTTAAGAATCCTCGAAATGATAAAATAATGGTGGGTTAACCAAAATATATTGGACATTTGATGATCCATCTTCTTCTATGAAGGAAAAATACAATGAGGCTATTTGATTTGACACCTTGGAAAATAACTGGGAATATGATCTCCTACTGAGAATGTCTTCCACAAAGTATCCCTACCCTATGAGTATATAAAATATCAAAGTCATAGTCATGGAGTAACTCATCCATATCATATGTCTCATGTTATGATACTTTTGGGAGAATACACACATGAAACACTTATGGTTAGAATAAACGATAAACCACTCGACCATCAAGTAGTGTTGCTGCATCTTTAGTGAAAAGTCTACTACTGCTAACTCACAATCATGTGTTACATAGTTCCACTCAGCTGGTATCAACTAACATGAATATTAGGAAATAACCACATACATATTCATTAGAAAAAAACCATGTATATTCCACGATGCAAGAAAAAACACTACATACATGACAACCTCCTATGGAAGTATCGATATGGGAGGGCTTGTCAAACTCAACCGTAGATACTAAAAGAAGAACAACAACCATTATGTCCACACAAATGGATTATCCTTACAATTGAAGGTTTCCAGGTGTGAATCCACCCCATAAAAGTCATGTAAAAATATCTAATTGTACCCAACCAACCCAAGGAAACATTATACATTGGTATCGCACTTGGGTTGTCCCCATGAAATAACTCCCTCAACCATTGTCAATTCCACTATTATTGCAGCATCCAGATTAATGTTTCATAGTAGGTGTACCTATTGTATACAAATATGGGATTTAGATAGATTCCCTTAAATAATGTGTTCTACGAGACAGTACACGACTATCCTAAGGTTTCTAGTATGCTCCTCCTTATATGTTGAATACACTCAGAATTCATCAATAAACACCACCATAACCTGATCTATAAAAAGATGACAAATCCAATTCATGAGTCTCCAGAACAAATTTGGGGTATTTTTCATTCTGATAAGCATCACCAATTACTAATAATTTCCATGGAAACATCTAAATATAATCTTCGGTATAACCTCATCATGTGGTTGCAGCAGGTGATAGCCTGATATTATGTCAATATTTGATAATATCAGTGCCCCTATAAAGTGATAAATTATGTCTCTGATCCATGAATGTGGATCTATATTAAAAATGGTCTCTTGCTTCACGAACTAACAATCCCCAAAAATCCCCAAACTCCCATCAACCTTCATGGGGAAAAATTTTATGGCTGTTGAGGGAGAAACAAAGGGTCAAATAAATATATTCTCCTTCATGTCCTCTAACTTCACCCTCATTGCTCAAATCTATGTAAGAGCCATCTGATTTGATGGTGAAAATATCAGTGCCATCTATATGTAAAAGTCAATTAAAACATTTAACTCTAGGTAGGGAGGTAAAATTATTACGTTCATAGGAAGTACATCCACACACACTTCCACCACTACAAGGAACTGGTAGCACAATGTATCTACTTATAAATAAATCATGCAAGCAAAATGGTGATTAATTAGTTCCAATAACCAAAAAATGAGCTTGTTATGGTCTGATAAGGTTTCCATTCCTCATTCTATTAATTTATGAACACCATACCATTTTTCTAAAATACTTAATTTGGGCATGAATTTTGGATAACCATTCCATACAAGTGATGGGGTTTTATGAACTTTTTGCTTCAATGATGAGATCCCCCATTAAAAAACACCTCAAAATGTCATATTGCAATGTCAGCATAAGGGAAGAAAATTTTAGTGTCTCCCTATCAGGGTCTCTAACCAAAATGTTCAAACTAAAGGCTCAAATGGAATCTCAATGTCTCAAACCTGAGAAGTAGTATCTAAAGAATGAGTAAAACCTATGTGTTTCATTATTGGAGATAATCTAGAAAAGGCTCATATCATACCTTTTATCATTCTTGGAGTCTTATGTTCATTGGAACCCTTTCATATAGATGGAATTGTCCCTTACCACTAGCTCCCTGAGCCTAGAACATACCACTTGATGAATATGGTGGTGTTGGTAATAGGTCAATCCTCTGGCCAACCCTTAATTCCTTGTCCTCTCATTATAAATCTATGCCACCATTCAAATCACCCTTCTCCACACTCTGTCTATACCTCATTTTTCCCGTGATTGTCTCACGATAAGGTGTAGGGTGGGTTGAAAAATTGCTGTCCAGATGTCCCTGACCATTATATGAGAATCAATGGATCTCCCTTTGATGATTCAATTCATCCTGAGAGTGCTGCATCACCAAAAATATATCTTTGGATCACATCCTAAGGCATCTTACACATGTGTATCCATGTGACTATCATCTGTTGCTTCTTTCTGAGGTCTCATCTACTGTATTCCCCCTAGTAGCACCCACTATCAATGTCTTATCTACTAGTATTTTATCCACTAATATGGTTTTTAGAATCACCCAGGCATAGGGGTAAATGCACAGGGATGCCACGAAATCCCTGACGTATTAGTGTAATCCCTTATGAAATGTTTGTGCTCTGAAATAATAATCGTACACCATATAAAAGGGGTAACATGATAAATTAGTGAACCTCAATGAGTACACCACCATATTCATAATACCCTTCTTTAGATGTAGAATCTTTTATATCTGCACCATTCAAAATATGGATAAGTATAACTCCACCATGTGGAGATGATGAAATTATTACCAGGAGAGAGTTTTCTCATCATGTGACTGAGTTATAATGCTATACCATTTCCCAATATATTCCTAATGAAGTATCTCCATGAGGACCTCTATTCAATATACGAGCATCCTCAAAAGGAAGAAAACAAATGTGTCTACCTCTAGCCAGTCCTTAGCCACTTGAGGGGACTGGATCACCCTAAAACCTGAGAGGTCACTTCCTCTAAAACTCATCCAATTAACATAGACTAAGTGCATCCTAATCATGTTTCAAAATTGAACAGTTCTACTTAATGGTTGGTGGTATATATGGTAAACCACCCAGAGGAAAAATCTCTAGTATAGTCTAATGAACATATGCCTCATCACCTGGTGGATCATTGTCATGATCACACAGTGGAATCCTAGTAGGATATCTACATGGAGGCATCCTGACGTAAAAAAAAGTGTACCATGATCAAAGTCTATATCTGGGAAGTAAATCACGAAGGAAAAGGGAAAAAACCATTCCTCTATGAATAATGTATGAAAAATATTAACCAAAACATCAAAGAACATGAACTGAGTTGAAAGGAAGGTGATCAGAGTCCATGTTTATAGATATATTGGCTCCCACAACAACATTGGAGTCCCTATTCTGAAATATGTACATAAAACACTAAACACTATTGAAATATCAGACGCCCTAACTCAAGTAATATGGTTTAACTAACAACCTAGGAATCCAATCTATCATGACCCAAACCACTAAGGTCCATCCCTTGACTACCGTAATTGAACTTCCAATATTACAAGGGATAGTGACCATTACTAAGTAGGTATATCCCACAAATGGAAGGAATTATCATAAATTACCGCTACACATGCACACATTTACAAGACCAAACAATGTTAAAATGTAATGAACTGATGGAATTCAGGCGTACATCAATAATTCCTTGACAATGTACGACCATAATGTACTAAAAGTGGAATAAGGGGATAAATAAATGTCCAACCAAAAACAATGTTTAGTAAAACCTTATCTAAGGTTGATTACTATGTCAAATATATGACCCTGATAAACAACCCACTCTAAAAAACTACATCTATTTTTCATCTACTCTATATCCTCTAAAGACATCATTATAAAGGGTCATCATCTGCATTAGACACAAAACATGTGGGAAATGACCAAAAATGCGCGAGTATAAAAAAACTCAACAAGACACACTAAAAATTATAAATATAATGCACTACATTTATACATCCAAATACAAGATATACCAATTAATATATAATAGATAGACAATAATATTCTTAGGAATGATTCCAAAACACTAGGAGACCATAACCAACTTCCATCCAAATGATTATGATCAAATAAATTTTTATTAAAGAAGATTGTAATGCATGAGTCTGGCCTTCACTGAGGAATCAATGAACAGATCTATATCATTGGGTACTTCCCATGAAAAGAGATTGTTCTAAGAATTACATGATTAAAATATAGGGGACACACCAAGAATTGATGGGGGACACTACAAACAAAATCTAGATAAACCCACTACATAGGGGAACATATATCAATGATACCACACAACCTACCGACAAGGCCGACTAGATATAGGATCAACATCACACACAGGGAAGTCATGTTGATTCCAAAAACTCCATCTAGTGAAAAAAGTGATAGATAATTGGACTCCATTCTCACAAATAGACAAAAAAAAATCTATCTGAGTCATAGACTCATGATAGGATAAAAATATAATGATATGAATGGAATTCCACATTGTACCATTTATGGTATAGAAAAAGGGAAACTACACATACTATACAGGTCCAAACTAAGAAAATGATGGTCTTTAAACACTCTTGAAGGGGTATATGAAATTTACCAGGCGTACATGTCCTGCGCAACTTCCCCATGACTGTTAGAAAGAAATACCATCACACAACAATTAAGTCTCCATGTACATGATGCATCAATATAATACACTTCATGTTGAGACACACATTATCCGACTCATGTCACCTAGCCATGTGAACATTCAATGACCTTCTCCATGTACCTGCTGGTAAAGACCATGTTCTATCTATGTCCAAGTATACAGTGTTTCCTCAAGATTTTTAATTTTTTATCATGTCAATGTACTTATGAATGTACATTTTCTGCCTAATGGAAGGAGTGGAACACTTTTTTATTAGAGTCACATGTCATGTAAACCTTATATTAATCTTGAAACCCTCATTGATTTTGAACTGGCCCCACAAAGCATGAAATCCCATATTACACATCGTGTTGCTCAGTATTTTGAAGGTTTAAAATTTTCTCCTCCATTCATCATTGCACAGTTATTTTTCCTCGATTTATTATAGAAATCATTCCATAGATCTCGGATCTAGTATGAGCAGGCCCTACCATGGCTAGCATGTCAGAATCAGGCCTCCAAACTCATCTGTAAAAACCACATCTGATTTAAATTTATCATGCACCTCCCATGTTGACGAAGAAAACTCGATATGGATTTTTTATCCCTCAATCTATACACCATTATAATCAGTTCTCAATCATCATATTCTATCATGTATTGTTCCTGCGGTTTTGATCCATTTATCCAATTAAGGGTGGCTCATCTATAAGACATTATGAATTTTGTTGAAAAAGTTTTCAAATGGAATACCAATGATGATATCATGAATAAATTTTGGGAAATTAAAATATTTTAAATTGATAGGGACAAACCAAGATCTTGTTTCTTTTGGCCTCAATTTTTTTTGTAAAAGAATAAAAACAAATAGGATAAAACATAATAAACAATTTATAATATAACAAAATTAAATATAGAAGAGTTGTGCATTTAAATTCACTTATTGGAATCGTTCATTTCCACCCATGATTAATGAACAGAGTGGAAATCACAATGAATAAACATAATTCCTAGATTTTGGGTCGATCGTTGATGAAGTATTGTTGTGTTTTCATTGCTAAAAGGATTATACAATTTTTTTGGATAAAGATATGTGATTTGATCTAGATCCATCATCATTTTCCAATAACTCTGTCCCAAAATGTATACTTGTTTTCTGATGGTTTTTATCATATAATGAGATAATATGAATAATTGTACATTAAATTTAGTAACCATCATTACATCAAATACGAAAAAGATTAAATTAATTATTTGTATTATTTTATCCAATTATTCCTGTGAATAATTTTTCACAAATATCCCACACCTATAAATATTATGTTGTTCTTAGTGTAAAACACATGTTTTCAAGTTAATGGATCCTTACTATTTCTAATCTGGGACTTAATTTCCATTTTATCCCACTTTTTCAGGAAAACAATGCTCACTTTCTATTTAATACAGTTACTACGCTTCACAAATTTATTCTTGAAACAACATGCCTTGGAATCATATATCTTCTCAGCACCTGAACTAAAAAAATCCATATTTTAACTGAAATAAAACATAGAAGATCTGAGATATTATAATGAGATACAATCTAGGTTGTACACCACCAATTGTTTCTAAAAATAATCCATCATCTATAAATAGAAAAAAATGGTGTGAATACATATTTAAAAATAACAATGCTAAATAAATAAATACCCACTGGAACAAGTAATTACATGACCCCTGGCTAGATCTACCAAAATTGTTATAAGCTGGTATACGATTTTTATTAGTAACCATACATATATATAGTAATACTATATATTATATATTTATATATGTATAAAACTACATGCATTAAGAATATAAGGATGTAGTTATTCATATACATGGTTACTATATCAAGGATATACCAAGGGTGTAACTCAGTAATAAATACGTAGTTTAACAAGTTATTAGCTCACGAAAGGGTAAATGTTCTGAATCTCATGGTCAATCTCTTAAATCTTGTTCAACACTTGACGTAGTTGTGTCAAGCTGCTCATCATCAGCACAAGACACATAAAGGTGCGAGTGAAGCCTGTGTATGGGTGAGTATAACAATACTCAGTAGGGACCCCGATACACAGAAATGCCTCTCGGAATCCCGAGAAATACCACAATCTTGATCTCAATCACAAATCACAATGCAATAGACACAAGTCAAACCAAGTATAAGTGAGTACAGGAGAACATATTTTAAGTCGTAAAGCTAGATCCTATAATTCTATCCATAGGAACTAATGATAATTCAATCATAATCATTGGGTGCTGATTCAAAATGAATTGATGGATGATAAATCACATATAATTGATGAATTTTGATTCACACACAATCAAGGGGTGTTGATTCACACAGAATCACTGGGTGCTAATTCACAGCAAATCACAAGGTTCACATTCACACTAAATCGCTCGATGGTGATTCCCACAAAATAATTGGGTACTGATTCACAATGAATCACTCAGTGAAGATTCATAGAAAATTGTTGTGTGCGGATTCACACAGAATTTCTAGGTTTTGATTCACACATAATCACTGGTGCTGATTCACACAGAATTGCTAGGTGCTGATTCACAGAGAATGGATTTGTGTGGATTCACACAGAATCTCTATTTGTTGATCCACACAGAATTATTATGTGATGATTCACACAAAATAGCTTGAGGAGGATTCACACATAATCTCTAGTTTCTGATTCATAAAGAATTTTTGGGTGCGAATTCACAAAGAATCTCTATTCGTTCATCACATATCATCCAGTAATAGGATTACCGCTCATATTATGAATGATACTGTGTGAAACCGCTCCTCAAGGCATTGTTCATATTTCAACCAGCATGATGTCCCGTGAAGTTGTTACACCATGATTTGTCATGTAATTAGGGTTCCAAGGAAATAGACGAGACGTCAAACAGATGCCCATTTTGTAAGTTATTGGAATTTTAGTTCTGAGTGCCTGATTGGATTCAGAGTCCTTCCAACCCGGCCATACTCCAACATTATCCAAAACTCTCTTGGAGTATCTCAAATGAACTGTATCTCTCCATGGATCCCTGCTTTTCAGAAGGATCGTCAAACATACATCTAGTTCGCAAGATAAGGTCCTTAAAGTGTATTTGGGCCTTAGAGGGTTTCAAGACTGGTCCAACCTGCTCGGACTGACCCAGCCTAACCTGTCCTGGCCCAAACTAGCATGGGCAAACCCTTGGGTGCTCGGCCCACTGGGCGTGTCATGCTGGGTGGTCCGAGCCACTTTCGGGCATGACCCACATGGGGTTTGCGCCGTCAGCCTCAAGAACAGCTAAAACAACCATTCAGTTTATTAAAGGGTGGCACCAGGTGGCATCGCCTCATCACCCACCAGAACCATATGGTGTAGATCCCATGCGTCCTTCATGGATTTGAGCTGTGACATGCTTCACAATGGTGCGCAATAACATGCCACCTCTCGCCTATGTGGACCGCCATTGTCCACTGCCTATCTGATCATGGTAGTGTCGAGCAGCGCCTCCCTCCTCCGCAGGACAGCGGGTGAGCTCCAGTGGTTTGCTAACCCTTCCAGACACACCTACATCCCTCCCGGGATTCCACTTTCATTAGTGACTCTTTTTTTCTTCTTTCCGTCATGTAAATATCTATCCCACAATAAATACATCGTGAAACGGAATGGCGGAGGGTCTGGGCCTTATTTGTTTGGCTCGTGTCCCTCGCATTAGCATTGTAACAATTAGAATATTGTTCAACATTAGGAAAAAATACAATTCCCACGATTCATCATTCCTTTCATGGATGAGGGAAGGTCAAATCAGACGAATTAAAAAAAACCCCTTCCTTGGATTTTGTTGGAGTTGAGGCTGTGGTGGAAAGAGGATTCACACATGAAGAAGCCACAAATGTTTGTCATTCTCGATTCGATTACTTGGACGTTTCCATCCCTACTTCTATTACTCGGTGGAAGATATCATTTCACTTAGCTAGAGGTTCCTTTATTATTGAATTCGTGTCAAAAATCCACCTGAGCCTCACATAAATAGATGGGGTCTAAGAGAAAAACGCAGTGAACCATTAATTATGATAATTAATTAGTTTATTAATGAACCTCTCATATCCCTCGATGGAGTGGTTAAAAAAAGGGTCAAGCCATTAAATGGATTGAAAATTCTTCTGTCCGGCTACCACCACTCAACAAATATAGAAAAGAAATAAAATAAAATTTTCAAGTTGTTTTATAATTTTTTTTTGTAATGTCAAAAGATTATCATTTTCTCCTAATGTACTACTATCAATGTGAAGCTTCCCTTAAGAGAATCACTGCAGTGTGGATTCAACGGTGCTCTCAGCATTCAATTCGGAGCACTGGTTCAAATTATAAAACATTACCCTCATGTATTTGTTGGAAATACCCTAAAAAAGTTCAGAAATTATTTATGGGCACACCATGACTTGGAATCAAGCACCTTCAATTTTCACAAACTCATAATTATGCCAAATAATTAAATGACATTACTTGGGATTTTATGGTCTATAAATTATTCAAACAATAGGTATTTTTATCCCCAAAGTCAACAACAAATCTAGGGTAAAAATTGGTGTATAGAGCACATATCTGAGTCTCTCTCTCCTATGTTCTCTCATGGTGGATCCTTTGCTACCATCGAAATCACACCAGAGGAATCGACTGCCCATAAAGGATCCATTCATGTCGATCCTCTATCTCTACCTGGAACTCAAGAAAAGTCACCCCATCATTGATGTATACCTCTCCCCAGTCAATAATGTATGATGGATCATGTACATATCTCCTTAGCTGCAACACGTGGAATACATTATGCACCTGGAGCATCAGTTGGGGAATTTGTAGATAGTTCACCACCTCGCCTACTATCAAGATGATTTGGAAGGATCTGAGGAACCTTGGAGATAGTTTTCTGCCACGTCCAATCCTCAGTAATCCAAATTGGGGTGAGACCTTTAAGAAGACATGGCCCCCCTCTTCAAACTCCTAGAATCGCCATCTTTTATCTGCATAAGACATCTGGAAGCTCTGTGTAGTCTTAATTTTCTCCTAGATGATATGTACCTTCTATATCGTTGCCTACAACAACTGTAATCCCATAAGTTTTAACCACCCTTGGTATATCCCACAAAGAGGTGATCTACATGATCATTCGTATAAGGCCCCAAATGAATCCATGTCGATGTTGGAGTGATAACTGTTCTTTAATAAAACTCTGCTAGTGGATGGTTGAAATCCGAACTGTGGGAAAAATCAAGGACACAAACAAGAATCATTTCCTAAGTTGTCTGTATGGTCTTTTCTGTCTGAGCATCTATCTGAGGATGAATGTTCATGCTCAAGAAAAGTTGAGTCCCAAATGCCTCCTATAAACCCTTCCACAAGAGGTATATAAAACTTCCATCATGATATGAGATGATCTTCGATGGAACCCAGTGAATCCATACAATCTTCTTGTATATAGAGGCATCCCACGATCTCTACTGGTCCATGCTGTCAGATCGGTAGAAGTGGGTTGGCATGGTGGGTAGGTAAATGATGACCTAGATAGAATTATGGACCTTGGATGTTTGTGGAAGCCCTATCACGAGGCCAAAGGAGATATCATCCCACTTCCACTCTAGTTCCTAAAGTGGCTGAGCTAAGCCTACTTGTACCTGATTCTTTTCCTTCCCATGAAAACAAGTGAGGCATCATGATACTGACTCTACAACATATTTCTTTATCCTCTCCCACCAGTAGTTACATTGAAGGTCCTAGAACATCTTTTCTTCAATAGTAGGCACTAACAAAGAAGAAGTATGTAACTCCATCCACTCCTCCTGAAGGGTCATTGGAACCATAGTGCATCTAATGAAGAGGTTGATATGCTCCCCACCATCATAAAATCCATCAATAGTATGTCTATAGGATATCCGAGGACTTCATGCCAGGAAATCTACATCCCCAAGTAGCACCTCCTGAACATTATGAAGAAGTGGATGAGTGATAGTCATAAAATATAGGTAAGATTATCCATCTCTATCCTCAAATAATCTCTGCAATGAGGCAAGATACTCTGTCTCCTCACTAAGTAGTTGAAGACCTGACCTCTTGCTAAGAGCATATTCTACAACGTTTTCCTTCCCAATAGTATAGACTATCTCAATGTCATAGTCTTGGAGGTATTCAGGCCATTGTCGTTGTCTCATATATAGGCCCTTCTGTGAGAATATATAACTGAGACTCTTGTGATATGATTAAATATTAAACCACTCATTCATTAAGTATTGACGCCACATCATCTGTGCAAAGACCAATGCTGATAACTCCAGTTCATTGGTATAATAGTTCTTCTCTTGATGTCTCAATTTCTATGAGTCGTAGGTGATCAATGCTTTCACATGCATCAGGAAAAAACCGAGTATATTCCTTTATTAGTCATAGTAGACTACATACCAAACTCCATCTTCCAGTATCCTCAATATAGGGGCACTCATCATCATCTTCCTCAACTCCTAAAAACTGAGATGGATTTTCTCTATCCACAAGTAAGTCTACCCAATCTTCATCAAGGATTAAAATGGTGCCACGTCCTTGGTGAAGTTAGGTATAAATATCTGGTAGTACCCAAGAAATCATAGGAAACTCCACACCTCGGTCATACTCCTTGGTGGATAACAAGAAAGCACATCCTCAATCTTTTCTGGATCCACTATGGCTCCATCCTCTGAGACAACGTGCCCCCATAAGGGGACTTCCCATATCCAGAACTTGCAATTCTAGAGAATTTCATAAAGGTGGTGGTCTCTATGTGTATCCAAAAAAAATCTCTAGGTGCATGGTGTGCTCCTCCTCTAATGCTGAGTATATTAAGATGTCATCAATTTAGACCACCATGACGTGATTGAGGTATGAATGGATGATCTTGTTCATGATCCCCATGAACACTGCTGGAGCAATGGTAATGCCAAAAGGCATCACCATGATCTCATAATGTCCATACCGATATCTGAAGGCTATCATAGATACTTACTCATCCTGTAACCTGAGCCGGGGATAACCTGAATTGATGTATTTCTTCGAAAACCAATGATCTTGATTCACCTAGTTGAAGATATCAATGATCCTTCGGATAGGATAATTTTTCTTCACAGTCACCTAGTTCAGGCACCTATTATCCACACAAACCCTTAGTTTCCTGTCATCCATCATGGTGAACAAGATCGGGGATTCCTGTGGAGAACACTAGGCCTCACAAACCCCTTTCTCTACAATTCCTCCAATTGATTCATCAGCTCACAAAGATTCACGACAGCCATCCAATATGCTAGAGTAGATTACTGGGCCCTCCCATGGTACAACTCAATGTGAAATTAATCCTCTCTATGAGGAGGTTGTCCCTGAACATCATGTGGGGATATATCAGTATAATGTTCCACCACTATAAGATAACTATGACTCCTTAGTTAAATTTCATTGAAGGTGACACTATCCAACTGATGAGTAATCAGATATACCCTCCTTCGAGATAGTCAATCCCATGCTGCAATGTTTTATTACTCAATATTGAAGGTAAACATGATCCCATATTCACATACACACTAAACATTGTTCCTAAAAAAGTCAATATGAGCATGGACTATGGAAAACCAATCCGTACACAAGATGAAGTCTTAAGTCCTCGACGCTACTACTAGGAGATCCCAGCTGAATCTCTCACCCCATAGTGTGAGAAAACTTTTACAATGAAACGGTGAAATAATTGAATCATCTCTTGTATGAGTTTCTAATAATATTGATCAAGGCAACGGCTTAATCAGAATCTCCAAGATCCGAATGATTATTGTGACAATAAATGAGTTACTGGAGTCTGTGTCTATAAGTACTACAGTTGGGGTGGAATAGAAATAAATTTTAGCTTTAATAATCTCTGGAGCACCGTGGTTATAGGCCTTTGCTTCCTGTAGAAATGATTGCCCATGACCACCTTCTCCCTGTGGTTGGGGTGGCCCATCTGGGGGTGGTGGTGGTATAACTGCAACCCTTCATCCACCACCTACATAACAACCTTCTCCTCTTCCACATCTACCACCCTACAGACCTCCTCGGTCAAACCATGACAGTTGCCTAAGTAGTTATTTGATCTTCTTATAATCTTTGGTACGATATGTTGGGAAATCATTGGCCATGTGGCCCTACCTGCCGCACGTGGAGCATGGTCTTCTTCAATGCAGACATATTCTGCCGTGAGTGATCTGCACCTCTGACCCTACATCTTGGGGTCTCCCTATGGATGCTCTAGTCCGCTTGGACCTCGGTGTAATCAGCCTAATGCCTGCTGCAGATGACTCAACTACCTATTTTCCGGTGGTGACTCTCAAAGTCGGTGCCTTCTACGCTAAGAAGCTCTCCACCAATAATTATCTATCAAGCACTCCAGCATGCATTAGGATATTGACTGATATCATCGATTCTTTGATCTCTCACTGGAGACCCTAAAAAAATTATAGGGCCATAAAAATTGTTATCATACCATGTCAGTGGAGTTTATCGAGAGGTTGGTGAATATTTCTTAGTACTGGGCCACTAATAAGCTATTATGTCGTAAGTAAAGAAACTGGTGGATATGCATAGATTAATGGGTTTCTAGAATGAAGTATGCAAAGAAGAGATTCTCAAAGATTGTCTAGGTGGGGGACTCCTCACCTTGTAATTGGATCATCAGGATCCACCATCTTTCTATAATTCCAATGAAAAGACTAGAAATTAAGATCACTATATGATGTGTTGATGTTCCAACTTTGTAGATAACTCATTCCACAGCCTAATGCCAGTACTCAGCTTCCTAGGGATCTTTCTCACCATAAAACATCAGAGGCCTCTTCCATTATAACTCATGCAGTGCTCTCAGTCAGCATGCACCATTTTCCAGTGGGGATGGGGACGGTGGAAAATGCCACCAATGGGTGGTGGTGTTGCTAGTACACCACATGAAGGTTCCAACAGAGTAAGAGGGCCTAGTACCGAAGCCTTGTTTCTTAGTTGGACATCGACATGTACTCTCTCCGAAATCCTGGATTTCTATCTATGTAGAGGCATCCTAAAAATAAATAGCTACACCACGGTAAATAATTTATACACGGTGTGATAACTCAAATGAGATCAAATTAAAGAAATTTCCAAAACACACAAAATTAGTGTTTTCGTGCACCATGTCAGAAATAAGAATTCAGGATCCTGGGGTATGGATAAGTCAACCGATGCACCAACAAGGGACTCCCTGAACTGAAAACCACACTCTAACCACTTAACACTATCGCTCCATTGAAATTATCAGAGACCTAATTCTTTGGTAGAACCGACTCCTCTGATTCCACTATGTTACAACACGTCCCCTAGGGCCCATTTCATGACTACACCATGTTAGCCTTCTATAGGATTGGGATTGGTGACTAACATTAGAAAGGAATATCCTTAAAATTGGAAGGCATTGACTCAAAACCTGTACAAACACAAAGTATGAGAACACAAAAATATGGAACCACGATGTAAAACTATAGTTGTAAAAGTGTAAACAGAATGTAATGGGGGCCAGAATACAAACCCAACTAAAAAGGGTACAACTACAAATGAAAACAGGGAACAACTCATGTGATCACCCACTATGGATCCTACAAAATGGGTAGGTACAACTCATCTCCACTGCTCTCCACATCATCCAATCACCTCCGAGTACTGCCTAGTACAAGATCCTACATTTTCATCCAATCTTCTCATCATCTTCATAAGAAACATTAATGTACGGGCAATACCCATGTAGGGGTGAGTATAATAATACATAGTAGGCACCCTGAGACTAATGAAGGACTCTCAGAATTCCATATAAGAGTACCTCAACCAAGATCTCAATCAAAAAGAACAATGCATTGGAAATAGATCAAACGAGTTATAAGTGAGTACAAAAGTAGATATGATTAGTCGTAAAGCCAGATCATCTTATTCTATCAATAAATATTGCTGCTAATTCACACAGAATTTCGAGGTGCTAATATAGATGGAATTGGTGGTTGCTGATTCTCACGAATCTCTGGGTGCTGATTGACATAGAATTTTTGGATGCTGATTCACAAAGAATCCCATGATGTTGATTCACATAGAATCACTAGGGTCTTAATCACAATGAATTGTTGGATGAAGATTCAAAAAGAATAACTAGGTCTTGATTCACACTGTATAGTTGGGTGCTGATTAAAATAGAATCACATGGTGTTCATTCACACAGAATTGTTGGGTATTGATTCACACAGAATCAATGGGTGATGATTCTCATAGAATCGCTTGGTGCTGATCCACAAATAATATCTAGGTGATGATTCACATAGATATGTTGGGTGATGATTCAAAAAGAATCATAGGGTGATCATTCACATAGAATCACTGGGTGTTGATTCAGACTGAATCGTTGGGTGCTGATTCACACAGAATCGTTGGGTGTCGATTCACACAGAATCGATTGGTGCTGATTCACACATAATCGATCGGTGATGATTCATATAGAATCGCTCCGTTTTGATTCACACAGAATCCTTGGGTACTGATTCACAAAAAAATTGATGGGTGTTGATTCACATAGAATCCTTGGGTGATGATTCACACAGAATCGCAGGGTGCTACTTCACACAAAATCCCTCGGTGGGGATTAACACAAAATCTCTCGGTGTTGATTCTCTTATAATCACTATGTTCTCATTTGTAGAGAATTGTTGGCTGCTAATTCCCACATATTAATTTGGTTCTCAATCACACCAAATCTTTTTGAGCCAATTCACAAATAATTCCTCTTCATGCCTAAGGTATCATCCATTCATAGGATTCCCCCTCATAATATTCTAGATTCTAGGAGAAACTGATCCACAATCCATCAGTAATATTTCAACATTAATGATCTCCCAAAAAAAAGTTTCCACATGATATTTCATGTCTTATTGGTTCTAACGCAATAGACAGCTCGTCATCCAGATGCCCTCCCTATAAGTTATAGGCATTTTTGTGTCGAGGTCCTGATTTGATTCGGAGTGGATTCAACCCGACCATTCACATACATTCTCCAAAACACTCATAGTGTTTCTCAAAAGGATCTTCTCACTCCAAGGATCTCATATCCATATAATTTTCTCCAAACAGACGGTTGGTTCACAACATACCTTTATTCAAGTGTATGTGGGCCCGGGAGGGATCTGGGTTAGTCATGGTCAGACCAACAAAGCCCGAACAAGCATATGGTGACCCAACCCAGTCTAGGTCCAACTGAGGGCAGCTAGGATGGGCTGGGTTGCAGTATTCTCAGCCCGCTAGTGGGCGCAACCCGCGTGGGGATAACACTGTCCGCCTCCTGAACTTCTCAAAGAGCCATTCGATTTATTCAAGGGCTACATTAGCTGGCGCTGCATCGTCACCCGCAAGACCTGCAGTGAGTGGGTCTCCTACCTCCTCCATAGCTTCATTCCATGGACTGCATCACCATGTTCCGTGACGACAAAATGCATCCCATCTCCGCGGCCATCCATTGTCGGCTGCCTATCTGACCGCCGGGTCGTCGAGTGGCATCACCCACTTCCGTGGCCGAGAAGATTCGGTGCCGATTACTAGTGCCACACTACTAGTAGAGTTTCTTCATCCCACTGGATGAGCATCAGTGGTCCGTTCTTCCTTCTAGACGCGCCTACATCCCTCCCAAGATGACGTTGTCATTGTGGGACTCCCGGTTTCTGCTTTTCATGGAGTTGAAATCCATCTCATGAAGAACAAATTAAGAAATGACATGGCGGAGGGCCTATGCCTTGTTTTTTTTGCCCACTCCATTTATGTTACCATTGCTATAAACAGAATAATTTTATTGATTTATAAAATATAATATTCCTGCGATTCATCAATCCATTCAAGAATGATGAAAGGTCAAATCACATAACATAAATAAAAAACCTACCTTGGATTTTGTTAGAGATGTCGTGGTGGTGGAAGGAGGATCTGTTCTAGATGAAGCCGCTGACATTTTTCATTCCTGATCTGATTCCCCTAACGATGCCATCAAAGCTTCTTTTCCTTAGTGTAAGACGTCGTGTCACTTCACAACAGGTTTCTTTCTATGTGAAGTCATGTCAAAACACCACCATGATCCTCACTTAAATAGATGTAGGACGAGAGCCTAACACAAGGAAGAATTAATGAGGTTCATTAAGTAGATAACTAATTTCCCTCATGTATTTCTCAATAAAGTGGTAACAAAAATAAATTGTGAAGACATTAAATGGAATGACAAGTTGTCTTTCGTGCCACTATCTCTCAGTAGTCACAAAAAAGAAATAAAATAACCCTATCATGTAATTGTTTTTTGTAAATTCCAAAAATTTAGTTTTTCTCCTGACCAACTATGGACAATGTGAATTTTCCATTATGTGAATCTCGACATTGTGGATTCAATGGTGCTCCCACATTTAAATTTTAAGCACCTATTCAAAATATAGAAATTTCAGCCCGCACATTTACTGAACGTACATTAAAGTCATTTTAGAAATTCATTCCAGTCACATTGGTCCATGGAATCAAGCGATGTTAATTTTTGCAGACTCGTAATAATCCAAAATAATTAAAAACAGTCATGTGGAATTTTTGGGCCTCTACGAGTTGAATTGGATAAAGGATTAGATAGTCAGGAGAACGTTTCCACAAACTATCAAAAAGTTCAAGATAAACTAGTAAAAATATGAATATATATCACTATAGTTAGTCTAGGAAAACATTCAATATCCATTGTTTTTTATATATGTAACACTTAACGATCTATTATGATTATGTGACCAAAATATTATACCATTTTCATCAACAACTCAAACATTGAAAATTTTCAATATAGTTTCTCCTTCCTTTGGGTCTTCTATACAATTCTCTAGTGATCATCATGCTCCTCATTTCAATTTTAATAGATGATAATATCTTCTATAAATACTAATAAGTGATTGAATTAATATCTAAATACATTATTCATAAAATCCGTGAAGATAACATGATAATTAGTAATATTCAAAGGAATCACTATATATTTATAGGTTCATACCATGTATGAAATGTCTTCTTGGGTATATCATCTTTCCTAACACTCAATTGATTATTTCATGTGTGGAGGTCATTCATTGAAATGTATAAATCTTAGAGAAGTTGATGAAATAAGTCGTGAATACAGTGTTGATGATATATGTTCTTAAATTTCAACGTGTTCAACTCGCAATAATAAAAGGATAAATTCATTTATCCACCTTTCTATTTTAGAAAAAGAACATGTGAAACCAAATGTGATAGAATTTGTCAAAACATTACCTTATCATGGTTTTCTTGTAGTTTCTTCTTCAATTGATGAAGCACAATAGGATCCATTCTCTAAGAAGTCGTTTAGATGGGTTTTGAACCATGCATGAGTACTATTGAAAACTCAACATCACATTTTGATGGAAGGCTAGGTAACTATTCTGAAAATAAATAAAAAAATTATTAAATATAGGAATATCACCGATGATTATTTTTTCTCTAGTCATTTGAGAAAAACAATACTTATAAATTGTATTTAAGACATATATATCTGATGTAAACTCTATAGTATGTTCAGAATTGTCATCACATTGACTGAAAATCATAGGGTGGTGACAAATATCTAAAATAAATTACATTTTTGGAACATTGTTGTGTGTATTTTGAAATGAAATAAAATCCATTCCTAGGATGAAATCAAATTCAACCAGTGGAATAATGACAAGAATTTTCAGAAACACATTCCCAGAAATGTAAAATGGGGAGGAATCATAGACATAAGTTGTAATCATAATTCTAAAATTGGTTTTCAAAGCTAATTCAACATCAAATAATCATTTTTGATTCTTAATAGAATTTTAAAAATCATTAGAAATAATATTGCGGTTATATCCAAAATCAAATAATACATTTGGTGTTCTAGAGTTGATGTAATGTGTACTTTCAAAAATGTCATTATCAAACCCTGTCATCAAAAATAGAGATCTCATGAGATTTCCCCTTGTCTCTTTCATAAGAGGATGCTAACATTGACATTTTCCACCAGCATGTAGGTTCTGCAACTACATAGTATATTGCACAATCTCTTTACAGATGTAGCCCATATGTTGTGGAAGTTTAATCTATGCGGCATTCAGTCCAATATCATTATGAGATAACCTTTTAACATTTCATCGAAAATCAATTTATCAATGACCCTTCTTTCCATAATTAAATCATTTAGTAATACCCTAAAGAAAAATTACTCCATAAATTTTCTAACATTTTGAGAAGAAATTAAAACTCATGTTATTTTCTACATGGTTTTTAGAGTTTACTTTGAAATCCAACCTCATTTTCATATCAAGACCAAGAGATTGATGCATGAATCCAACATCCATTTCAACTAAGATTTCATAACACAGAGTCTTGTCATATCTACCAAAGACTCTTATGGAAAACACAATAATGAGACATGGATTTTAATCAATGAAGAACCTATAAAATTTACATTCGGGTTGAGTGATATTTCTTAAATCCTACGTAGAATGTCAGGTGACACTATACTCATAGGTACCAATAGATTCATTACACCATTGAATTAACTTGAGGAACTATTACACCATATTTTTATAAAGAATAAATGGAACGTACTTAATAAAAAATATGTTTATGAAGTCATTATAATCCATTGATTCAATTTACTTGTACTAACATATATTAATGATTAGATTCCACCATTGCTTTGATTCCCCATATAAATGGTAAAAATATTGAATAAAATTTTAATGTTTAAAATACTAAAGGATAAAAAATAAAATTTTAGTGGTACGTATCCATGGTTCATCATAAAGTGGATCAGAAGATCCACTATAATAAGGAAAACATTGCCTCATAAAGGATTTAACAGAAAATTCTTCCTTCCATTTCTAATGTGAATATCATTCATGGGGTATATCTTGGGACTGATAAATGAAAAAAACAATGAGGATTATGGTTCCTACTCCCATAGAATTTTGATACATCGGATAAAAGTCATTGATTTTTTCATTGCAATACCCATTAACATGGTTCCTTCATCTTCTAAGAACTTTCTAAAACCAAAATTCAAATAGTAAGAAACAATAATCATATTGGGTAACCACAAAATCATGTCAAGCCACTTATATGTTGTCTAAATTATAACACCTACTTTAATCATTGACACATTTGGTTTACCCTAGATTATCATAGCAATATTAAATTTAAATTGATACTAGTGGGTAATGAAGAGTTTGTGAATCCACAAAGCATATCCCCCGGAAGTGTCAAACCAGCTTGGTAGAAAGGCCCATTATTATAAAACAGATTTCCCCAATTCACCCCCAAAACATCTTGTTTGTGTTGTTTCTCCTGATCACATCTATTCCCATGAAACTTCCACTTGTAGTATCCATATAGGTATTTATTACAAGGAATCCACTATTTATATCCACTACCAAATATCAAGAATTTTTCCTATACATTTCCCAGTCCTTAGACTTATCCATGGACATTTAATTATGCTTCCCACTGTGGTTTCATCATCTTCATTTCTAAAGGTTAACTGTACATTTTATCTACTATCAAATATTGATACTTGGTCATTTAATATATTAACATTACATTAGTTTTGTGAAATACCAAAACATAGTACAAACAGATTTATAGAGGCCATGTTAGTATAATGCCCTTATAAAAATGGGATCACATACACTATTACATAAGTGAGAAACATAATCTACCAATAGGTTCATCATGACTAGAACCTTTCATAAACCCATAATACATAATATATATCCATAAAACATAGGGAAAGGAATCATAAAATGGGTGATCTTTGATGCATAGTAATGGTAATCGTGGGTGAAAAGTAAGCATAATCAATATCATAAGGGTATTGGAAAAAGATCATAAATGTAGAAGGTTATAACCTTCATATCAAAGGTCATAAGTATGAATCATTACATAATGATTGGAAATTCATATGTTATGTAACATAAATGAATCAAGAGAATAAGACATGAAATCATAACATAGGAATATGATATAGAATTTTGGGTATCCACATAATAATGTGTAATTATTTTTGTTGTAGTCATGGATTCACTACCAAGGCCATCATAGTACACAATGTCCTTTCGTAAAATGTGATAACACCCAGTTCCAGCCAGATATTACGGAACTGATTTGACTTTTCTTTCCATATATGTATTAATGTACCATGTACACATCTCATTAAATCCATTTCTATATAATGAAATATAAATCTTTACCAAATCCATTGGATGAAGATATAGTTCCCATCAACCTCATAATTAAATCAAACTTACATGTTTTAAAATATCATAGACAATCATAACATTACCCATGTATATAAATGGGAATCATAAAATTGTAATAAAATCATAATCTATGGAAAAATATATGCTTATTATTATCATTTCATCAAAATAATTACCCATGAAAAGAAGTGGGTTTCAAAATAATATGAATCGTGAATGAGAAACAAGTTTCAAAAATCTTATAACCTAAGAAAGAGAAATGGGATTCATAAACATCATATAATAAAAACATTATACTTTCAAATAATTAATATGAATGAAATAATTGAATCATTTACCCATAAATTATTGATTAACACCAATAGATTTATTCTTATTGTTAAAATAAATTTGAATGATATATTAAAAACATTTCTTGATGAAAATATCATTTCATCATCAAAAAACACATTTTAAATGACAAAAAACAATTAAATCAATTTAATAGAAAATCAATTTAAAAACATATAATATCAGTATTTTAAACCATAGATCATTATAAAATTACATTCTACTTAAAAAATACATTCAAATATCATGAATTTTTTTTTTCTAAATCATTTTTGAAAACTCTTTTTTTTGAAATAAAATCGATTTCTGACTAAAGAGAGTAATATGGTTAGATTAATAAAAAACCATTATTACAATTATATAAAGTACCAATGTGTGAATAATTTTACTAATACATGAGGATATATTCAATAACCAGATAATAAGGAAATCTATTAGTGTTATTTAGAGATGGATCATGAAATTTAATTCATTAAATCATAATAATAAACAATATTAGAAGTTGATAAGATTGATTGAATTGGATTTTAACACTTAGTAACTTCGAATATTACTCCCCATATAATAAAATTAAATTACATGAATTTTATAATTTCATAAAAAATGATTTTATTGATATAAAATTTCAATGGATGGACTATACACTAAACAATAGAATTTATTGGGGAATAATGAATGTATCCCAGGGTAAAAAAAAGTATGATGAAATTACATTACCATATAACTTGACTATCATCATGATCATTTAAACCTCATGTATGACAATTATATGTTTATTATTAATCCATAAAATAGTCATATATATATATATATAATATCATATATGATTTTCATTAGTCTTTAAATTACCCAATAGTCATTGACTCTATGTTTTGGTTGGTAAACAGTATGTTAATTGCACATGATTTTACTTTTATTTCACCGTATTATTGCATATATCATGATTTATTTATTTATAAAATTTAATACCTGCAATAAATATATTATATATTGTTTATATAATTGTATATAATAATCTTTAATGATAAATGTAAAATACCATTTATGGAGATGGTAGTCCATACGTAAGCATGAACACTATTTTCATTTTCATTTCAAATTGAAAGAACGATAGTAAATTACATGGTTTTAAATAAATTCCTATAATTTTATAGTAAAAGTAACATTTCATGTATATATTTTATGATCATGTAAAAAATACATTACACATTCCTTTTAGGTGTGAAAAAATCACATCGTTTTGAGGACACGGTTGTCCACAAATCCAATAAAATTATTTATAGTATATAAAAAATATAAAAAGAAATAATTTATGTTTTATTACAAAATAATAAGAATGATTAATTCTTAAATTTCACATATATTATTTAAAAACAAATTTCCCATCATAATGGACACACATGAGATGTGGTGAAGAAAGAGGGAAAAACTTTGTTTCGTGAGGCTTATTGAACTATAGAAAATAAATGTAAGTTCGTTAACCATTATATAGAAGTGTATATAAGTGTAGGTATAACCCTTAATAAAATAACATATTAGTATATTATGGATACTAGTCTTATAATATGATCCTAGAATATTTTTATTTGAGGTAGTGATGATGTTAATAAAATAAATGTCATCATTGGAAAGTGTTACCTTCTAAATCGGGTAACTACTATTTGATGGAACTAAAGGGCCTCCTTGTAATGCTTTCAGCCAAAAGGGAGGCTTCTAGGTTGAAATGGGAAAATATTTTTTAGATATTTGGATTTTTTTGATGAATATGTCTTGAGATGTGTGAGTAAGTGGGAGTAAAGGATCTATTTGTTTATTAGAGGAGGATTGACACTCTTGTAAATATTTGAATACATAATTGAACCCACAATTTTCATGTTACATGAGGATTAAATAATGGAAAAATTAAAGAAAAGGAAGTAAATATTATATATATGTCTATAAAATGGATTTTGACATGATTCATGTCCATTTTTGGCATTATGTTATGTTTTCTCTTTGGTAAGTTAATATTCAGCTTAATCATTGTAATTAATTTTAATCACATTCAGAAATAATTTTGGTCAATAACTATGTTTAATTAATTAGATATATATAATTTATGTGGATAAATAACATGTGATTCGTTTTTATAAATTTTAATCACATAAGATGGAAAAATTAATTTAATAGTTTTCTTATATACGTGTCCAGACTACGGGGCTTTCGGTAAAAATGATTAAAATTCATATATGATTTTATATAAAATATCAATGTTTAATTACTTATGATGACATAAATTGTATTATATTATGTTTATTTTATCTAATGATCCTTTAAAACTAAATTAAAATATAATTTAACTATATTAATTAATTAGATGATAAAACATTTTTGAATTAAGATTCAGCATTTTAAATATTCATCAAGAAATGATGTTTCTCAGGGAATCCCCCAAAAATTCACCACAACAATTTTTTAACATTACAAATTAAAAAATAAAATTTATTTCCCAAAATATATATAATAAAATTTTCAATAATTAATTTTATTATTATTCACATGAGGATATGAAAAATAGTTCTTTTGAGAAAATAAAATTCTTAATCAAATAAATACCTTAATAGAAATTAATTTTTTCCTTATCAATACTATTATAAATTATATTATAAAAATTATATATTACTATTAATGTTTATGTGTTTATTGGATATTTTATACTTATCTTATTTAAAGAATCTTATCAATAAATTGTTGTTTCGTAGAAACATTGTTGTTGTCAGGAATATATACCAAGTAGGTGTTGCCTATAACATAGTCCAAGTCATTATTAAATGTAACACACTCCATTTAGGTGTTGAGTGTGGTATTAATGCAGTTTGGTTTTCTATGAATGGAATGTTATAATTAGTGCAAAGAATGACATCAATTAAAATAAATTTAATAAAAAAATCAGAAAAACTTATTATAGTACAATAATACCACAAGATGTTAAATAATTTCTTCAAATAATCGAATTTATTTATTTACTAGAATGATTATATAAAAAATCATGTTGATATTGCTCTACCCACAAAATGATGTTATTTTGTCTTACCTAAAAAATAGAGTTTTGTCATCTTTTAATGAAACACATATTTTAAATATAAACATTATAATATTTATAAAATTTTATTTTATTTTAAAAACAATATATTTTAATTCATAATAAAATAAATTATCTTATGGGAATTTTTGTTATTTTTCTGAGAAGTATTGTCTTTTGATGAGTACTAAAAATTAATGAATTTTAGTTAAAAACTGCCATTGTGTTAAAAACATATTATTGATAAATTATATTTTAAATTTGGTTTTAAAGTAAAAATAGATATATTAGACATATATTAACCCTTATTAGGTCGTTGGATATATTTTTAAATTGAAATTTTATGTGATAACTTATTAAACTTTTGAACATTTTTTTTGTATAAACCCACATTCTCTCCACGTCTAAGGGCTTAACATTAATATTAATTTAAAAAAATATTTTATGTATTTTAAAAAATTTACACAAAAAATTGCTATAATTGAGATATTTTTTATCTAATAATATAATTTTATTTTTTTACCAAAATGGTTAGTTAATTTAATTTAAATTTGTTAAATTGATTAAGGTAAAACTAAGAAAAATATAGGTCTAAACCATATCGTAATGGGTAAAATTTCCCAGACACTTTTCCAAATCCGTTTTATAACAATAATTAGACCATGTAACATCTTTTATATAATTTAATTTTTAATTAGGATGTAATTGAATAAAAGTTCCTTATATAAATGGTTATGTACGAAAATAGACATAAAAGGGGCATTTCAAATCATATAAATTTATAAAACATTGAGATATGTAAAAAACATCATATATTATGTTACACATATCCTTTTGAAAATAAAATGATTTATTGTTATCATAATTATTTATCAATAACTTCTTGAGATGATTTAGTTACATAAAATTCATAAGAAACACAAATTTAGTGATTACATAGTTAATAATCAACCAAAATAAATGATACTAAAAATATTAAAAGGTAATAAAATTGATTTAATTATTGTAATTAATTATTATTATATATTAATATATAATGTTACACAATTTTGTAACTTGAAAATTTTAAATTCCATTATTTTTGTGATATTTTAAATTAAAATTAAATAAATATTGTGAAAATTTCTATTAATGTTATTTTCAATAAACGATGTTCTATTAAATCATTTAAAAACCTATATACATATATATGACATTTAATTGATAATAAATATTAAATATGGCCCATTAATGGGATAATTAATACTTCATAATTAATATATTGTCTCATATATTGTAAAAACATTATTTGCATGATCCGGGATCCAGCACCGTTATAAGGGCTTATTTTAAAAATAATTTCCAAAATAGATGAGATTTTTAAATTTTGAATTAGGTATAAATTTTATAATTAATTTCCTCTATATTATCTAATAAATATAAATTTAATTTGTAATTAATGCTTAATTGTATAATATAGAAAACATGTTTCTTTAATAAAATCCAAAATGAAAAAATCAGGAAAACAAAGAAGTTTAGAAACCAAATTATAAAAGAGAATTTATTTTTATGTGTTTGAAATTTTAATCATCCATAATTATCCTTTAATCCATTATTTTTACATATTAGAGTCCCATTAGTTATCTTATACCTCCAAATATTGAATAAAATTCTCTATTTACAAGAGTTCCACTACATCTTCAATATAAAAAGGAATGAAACATACCCCTTCCTTACAACTATGATGCTAATTTGATCAGTCTAACCACATAAATGAATAGTATCCTAACATACCTTCCTTAGTTATCTATTTACCACTTTAGTTATAAAGACACCCATGGAATACATTTATTGTAAACCAAAAGGAGTACCCGATTAAGAGGTAACATGTTCGAAAAAAATCATTTATTTTGTTTGATTCAACACACATTTATTTTTATTATTTCATCATCATGTAAAATAATATTTATCCAAAATACAATTATAATTTTTAATATTAATTTTTCAATCTACTCACATACACACTTCCATCTAATAGGTATCATATCGTTCTTATTTACAGTGAATTGTCGCCTCACGAAACGAAGTTGTTCGTTCTTCCTTCACCACCTCTCATGTGTGTTCATTATGATGTAAAGACTATTTTTATATGTTTTATATAATATTTATAATGTATTTCTACATCATTATTTCTTATATAACACTGTACTCTATGTTTTCTATATTGTGGGGATACGATAACATTATTTTCGGATGTGCGAACTACCACCTCCTAAAGAAAATGTAATACATTCACACACTACATGGAATTTATTAAAAAATGTTTTAATTAAAATTATAATACATAAATATTAGATATATTTTTTTAATGACATTTTAATCTATTAGATGATATAATATTCAAATTTCCTTCTTATACTTTTCACACACACAAAGCGATAACGCCGATTGTTTACATGTGGACTACCACCTACTCGATGAAATTTGAATCATTTTACATCACAAGAATTGTATATATATGTATATATGATTAAATACGATTTTATTCATGAAATAATTATAATTTGGGAAATATACAGTTCTTCTTACCTTCTTTCTATTAATATCACTGAAAAGTTTGAACATTACTCAGGGTTATGCGCGACCTACCATATCCATGATTGTAATGTTGGATCATTTTTCATAATAATAATTAATTAATGGATATAAAATTATAATTTATGTTTATAGTTGATAATTATTTTCTGAATATTATTATCTATTTGTTAATATAATGACCATGATGATCACAGTCAATATACAAAATTCGTTTTTAACAGAGGTACAAAATTTGGTCAAAACACTCGTATTAAATGTAATATTTAATGTAGTTTTAAAAAACATGGTATTAAGTAAATTAAAATTTATAATGAACTTCAAAAAGGTTCTATATAATTAAAATAATGAACATAAATTTTTTATTTATGAATATGAAGACACATGTCAGAAGTCAGATACATGGTATGTGATTTCGTGTCAATTTTAATTTTCTGAGACATTTCTAATGTTATACTCCTAGTTTATTTTATTCTGGAATATACACATTAAATTATGATATATTATTATTTGAATTAAATTTATTTAATTATGATAAATTTTTTAGATGATATCACCCGTTAATGGATCCCATGATTCAAAAGCTACTCAAGTTGTTATGGATTTTATTATCATTTTTCATTCTATGAGGTAGACATCATTAACAACACAATTATATTTTTTATGATGTACCTTATAAAATTTTTAATTTATTATATAATTAATCCTTTTAGATTCATGTTATTATATTTTTAAATTTTAATTTCTTCACACATGGTGTTTATCTTGAAAATTATCCAGTGGAAAAATTTATATGTCCAATATATCATTCTTTTGTTATATTCAACCATAACATAAGAAAATCTATTTATTATAATCAGTTATCATTGGATATTTACTTAATTCTTGGGTCATGGTATTATTATTTCCTAGATTATATGCATTCATACATATAGTGTTTACTTTTACCATTATTTGATTAATTGGGGAATTCTTGAAAAATAAGTATTCTTCATTCAATATAGTTTGCTAAAAGGAATATTGTTATTTAATATGAGGAATGATTTAGATATGAAATGATATGTGGGTGTAAAAAATTATATCTCCCTCCAATTCATTGAAATATTTTAATGAGATTAATAAGCTAGTCATTTAAAAGGGTTTCTATCCTTGTTTTTAGAACTTCTTGTAATAGGTATTTACAGTATTGGTTTTCAGGAGCCTTTGACATGACATCTAAATATTAATAATTTCCAACATTTAAATTTAATTATTATTTATCCATGAAATTTTGTGTCGACATATCTAAGGATTTATTTCATTTTAATTATTATTTATCCATGAAATTTCATCAATGGTTAGATTTCATTTATATCTCATCATGGCTATGGATCTTCATCAACAATATCTGCACCCGGTAGTAAGTGAAAACGTATATCAGCAACTAATCAAGAAAATTATGACCCCTATGGTAAGTAATCCATCAGCGTATAGTTTCAAAAAACAAACACTTATTCTTTCATATGTATTTAACATTTAAACTAAATTTGTATTACTTATTCTAGGTGTAACGACAAAGGGAAATATACACACTTACCCTTCGCATGACTCATTATCAGAGTAATCACAAACCATGCATTCAAATGATTTTGAATTGTCACATAGTGCAACATTTTAATTACTATTTTAATACAGTCACTGTTTTACTTATTCAACTATTGGTAACAAAACTTATTTTCCCATCACAGGTATGATCTATATTCTAATCATGTTGTATTATATTTTTTTATTCATAGATATAAATCTCCATTATTTCCGTATTTCAAGGTAATTCGATTGAATAATTAACACTAACGAATATGTGTCATATAAATTGATTCATGTCATTTCAGAAAGAGATGAATCAAATGGTAATCATTTGTTACTTTATAGGTATTTCATATGAAAATCCTTACAAACTAAATGACAATAATGCTGCAGAAATAATGCAACTACTTCACATTGTGGAAAATGCAGGTCAATGTATTCTTTTTACCTTCTACTATAATGTTGTTCATGTAATCACAGTTTTATGTAATTTATAATTCCATGCCTATTAACACCACTCATTTAATGATAACTCACCTGCAGAATATTTGAATATTGGATACCCCTCTAATTTTTTCCAATACTTTGGTTCTATCTTTTGGTTTCATGAGAGAAATATAAAATGCATCACCAATGAAAACCCATAATTTTGTATATATTGCGCACTTGGTAAAGTCTCTTTTCAATTACTACATTCGTATCCTCTGTACCTTCAAACATTAGTCTTCAATCAAAACTCTATGGAGGAAATATCATTCTAGGAATATATGCATAATTACAATTATAAGTTTCCACTCACATCAAGGGGCGGTAAGGTTGACATATCATTCAATAATGGAAGAGTTGCAACAATATTCAGATTGAATGGAAAAAAACTACCATCGCATAGGTAGTCGGTGTCCTCCTGAGGGACAACCACCTAGGTTTTCCTAGCTATATGATTATGATACTGCGAACGAGTCTCAAAACCGGATTCTGAACGTCACGTAATATTTGACATGCAGTTTTACACATTTATGGGACAATCCTATTTTCACATCATTCTTAATTTAATTCACTTTGCCGTTATGACAGAGAACATTCAAACACGGTGGTCGATGAAAATATTGTTGTCAACTTACAAAATATGCATCATGAAACAAATGTTTTATCTCGTCATTTCAGAAGTGAAAAGGATGTTTTTTGATCATCACTAACATCCAAACATAAATTTGTGCCTTCTGAATAGAAGACTAAAAGGATTCAATGACATACACCTTGCATACTACTTCTGAGGTTATGATTCTTATTGTTTGTGAGATTGAAGATCTCAATTGTGAAAGAGATATTTTCATTCAATGCAGAAGCGGAGATTTGAAATGGATTGATGAGCATCATCCCCTGTACCTTCAATTATAATATCCACTTATTTTATCAAATAGTTAATAAGGAAATGTTGACCACATTTTTCATCAATATATATCTATGAGTAATTGTAAAAAGGTTTGGAACGTACCAATTCATAAATACTTATCCTATCACTTTCAGTGATGTTTGAGTGATACGTCAATATTAGAACATTCAGGAATACTATTGCAACAATTTATTGTTGATTCTTTTAAAATGATATATTCTCAGAGACTATCCTTCATTCGCTTCAATCAAAAAATCTTGAGGTTTTTGTTATACAGTGGGCTGGAAGATGCTTTTCTTCAAGGTGACCACGATGGGTATGCATGCGGGAAGCGAATCCTTTTACTATCTACATTTACTAGTGGTCCCAGGTATATGATTCAAAATTACCAAGATGAAATGTCAATATGCAATTGGGCAGGATATCCGAATTTTCTTTTAACATTTACATGCAATCCCCTTTGGCCTGAAATCACTAGATTTGTATCACGTAACAATCTTTTCCCTTCGTATTGTCCACACATTGTATCCATAATTTTCAATATTAAGGTTTACTAGTTAATGAAACATTTACGAGACCAATATTTCTTTGGAAAGTCACATGCAGGTACCTACTGTAATACAAATTATTTAATGAGACATACTTTATCTTATTTAATGAATCCAATGTTAAAGTGTTTCATTTATATCATTACATTCTGTGTCATTGTTCGTATAGTGGAATTTCAGAAACGTGGACTGCATCATATAAACATTTTACTATTTTTATGTCTAGAGAGAAAAATATGTACTCCGGCCTATTATGGAAAATGCGTTTCTTCTGAAATTCTAGATAAAGGTGATTTCCCAATTCTTCATGAGGCTATTAAGAATTTTATGATGCATGGACATGGTGGTGATGAAAATCATAGATCACCTTGTATGAAAAATGGAAAATGTACTATGTTTCTTCCAAAATATTTTTGAATGTACAACAGTTGATGATGATGGTTATGTTCTATACCGACGAAGAGATGATGGAAACACGATTGTGAAAAATGGTGTCCCACTAGATAATCGGTTTGTTCTACCATATAATCATTTCTTACTAATGATGTATGAAGATCATTTGAATATTGAAGTCTGAAATAAATCTACTTGAATCAAATATATGTTCAAGTAAATTAGAAAAGGTAATGATCATGTAACGGCAACTTTCTATTGAACCAACACTAAAAAACTATCAGGAAATAATGTCGATGAGATTAAAATGTATTAATATTGCAGATACATCTCTCATTGCGAGTCCTCATGGAGGATATTTTCCTATGATATCCACTATATATATCCTCTGGTTGAAAGATTACATTTTCAATTACCAGGACAAAATAGTGTTACATACAATGACACTAATCATATCGAGGATGTGTTGCATAAGGGTAAAAATTTTCAATCAATGCTTATGGCATGGTTTTAGGCTAATGTCACTTACCAGGAAGGAACATGTCTCACATTTTCATAATTTCCAGCTCGATTTTTATTCCACCAACGTGAAAAAATATGGTGTCGAAGAAAGCAGGGGTTCAATATTGGTAGGCTTTATTATGTGCCACCGACAACTCGAGAGCTATATTACCATCAATTAATGATCACAAAGATAAGAGGTGCAACTTATTTTGATAGTATTAAAACTATGATCAAAATTATTTATGGTAAATTTCATGAAGCATGTTATGTATTGGGACTTCATGCTGATTACAGAGAATTTATTGAAGAAATCAAGGTGGTTTCTACTTGGGCAACATTCCGGTCTATGCATAGACATTTTTCCAACACTCTGTTCTCCAAAAATATGTCTCGTCCTGACATTTTGTGGCATGAAACATGGAAGCTCCTAAGAGAAGACATTCTCTATGAGGAAAAAATAGGCTACAAGTGCCAGGTATATGATTTCAAGTTGCTGAAAGCATATAATGTGACCTATGTAGTTGCTAATTCAATGTGTTTTTCTTCTTCAATTAATTCAACGTATTAATTAAATAACAATATTTATTTATTCCATTTAGATTTCTCACTCACTGATCATCAAAAAAAGATGTATGCTTTGCTAGAAATAGAGAACCTATTACAGAGTAATGGTAGATCTCTTCATTATTTTCCACCAATGGCTGTGCCTAATTTTGAAATTGTCTCCCAATGAAATCAATTGGTAGCTGATGAACATAATCAGGACAGAGAGAATCTTTAGAATGAGTATCATACTTTGTAATGTAAACTAACTGATTAATATAATGAGGTGATGAATACCATTATGTCTTCGTTAAATACATCTGCTGGAGGATTTTTTTTCTTGCATGGTCATGGAGGCATAGGTAAAACATTTATTTGGAAAGTATTGACATCTCTACTGTGGTCAGAAGGTGATATTGTTCTGGCAGCTGCATCCAGTGGAATTGCTTCATTACAGCTATCGGGTGGGAGAACAATGCATTCTAAATTTCAAATCTCGATATCTATTTCTGAAAACTATGTTTGCAATATTAAACAAGGCAGTGATGTCGCCAATCTTCAACAGTTAACAACGTTTATTATTTGGGATGAGGAACCAATGATTCAGAAGCACTATTTTCAAGATCTTGACTGTACTTTAAAATATATCATGTCGGTAAAAAATGATAATGATGAAAACATTCCATTATGTGGAATAAATATTGTTTTGGGTGGGGATTTCTGGAAAATTCTACCAGTCATACCTTGTGGTAACATAAATGAAATAGTTTCTTCAAGTATATCTTATTCATACTTTTGGAAACATTGTCTTATTTTAAGACTGACAAGGAACATGAGATTGATTTCCAACACTTCTACAATTTAAGATGATTTAGTTGAATTTTCCAAATGGACTTTAGATATTGGTGAAGGCCGTATTGCAGAACCAGATGATGGTGAAACCACAATTCCAATTCTAGCCACATATCATCTTGCATGGACCAAAGATCCTATTTTTGAAATTGTTGAACATACTTATCCAAACATCATTAGTAACCATGATGATGTTAATTATCTTAAAGATTGTTCCATCTTAGCTCCAACTCATGATATTGTTGATGAAGTAAACTCATACATAATGTCCCTCACATGTTCAAAATGAAAAGGCTATTTGATATCAGATTCATTTTTTGATTCATTTTTGATACCGAAAGGCTGGAAAAAATTTACACATCTGGAATGTGAAATGGGATTAATGTACCATGGATGGCTGCCAATAAAATTACACTCAAAAGTTGGGTTCCTGTCATGTTTCTTCGAAATGTAGATCAGTCTGTTGGATTATGTAATGGGAATAATTTGATTGTTACACACTTGGGTGACCATGTCATCAGAGCAATAATTCTATGTGGCTATAATTTTGGATATCTTGATTTCATTCCTAGATTAAATATGACACACTCAGACTTTTTATGTCCTTTCAAACTACAAATAAGACAATATCCTTTGACTATTTCTTATACTATGACTTTTAAAAAAGTCAAGGATTATCACTATCTTTGGTGGGTAGTATCTCTGAAAACATGTTTTTTTTAATGGTCAATTATATGTTTCTCTATCAAGATTCACATCACAATTAGGTTTGAAAATAGTATTTGGTGACAATAATCCCACATCTCATGAATCAACACTAAATATTGTCAACAAAGAAATATTTCTTAGATTGTGATAGGTATATGTCAAATTATATGTTACATTGTGAATGTTTGGTCCTTCTCAGCTTATTTATGTCTGATTTTATGAAACTCAATGTTTCTGATTGTGATTCGTTTGTAAAGAAATTAAAATATTAGACTTTTGTGAATATGTCTTTATCAATTTCCCCTTTGAATGATATCTCACCTGATAATGATGATACATTGAAGATACAAGTCCGTATTTTGAATTTGTGGTGAAACACATCATCCTGGTACTTTAGTGATTTTGTCACGATTGATATAATTTTTGGAGATTTACAGGTGAATTCAGAATTAAATTAAACTACATATTATATTTATTCTATTTTATTTATCCTTTCATTGAATTTATACCACATATTTTTCAACTTCAAAAAAACTTTTTTTAGAATTTCAGATTCATATATATTGATTTCTGCAGAAATCAATGATACATTGTACTGTTATAGGGAATCAAATTCTGTCTATGTTCAAAAATATATTGCGTGAAGGGATGTGATATTCCATACAGAACTTGAAAATAGATACTAATCAAGGTACCTACTTAGGAACTAGTCATGCACGTCGATTACTTTTCACATCAACAACGCATGTCCAACCATGTGAAGCACCGATACCACATTTCGGTGTTGATTTTACTTCCTTTGATGAAATAATTAAGAGAAGGATTCTAGAGCATCATTTAACAGGTAAAAATTTATTGAAATTTCCATAATAGTTGATGAATGATTCTGAAGTATCTATGTTGTCCAATATATAATTGTATGGATTAGTTTCAACTTTTTTTTACCTTACAATTAACAACCATCTCTTCATTTTGATCTGTTTTAGAAATTATTGGATATTTACGTTGCTCAGATCCTCTGGAAGAATTGGGATATTCCAATTATAAGATGAAAATTTTCTTATAGGATGATAGGTTAGTCGTTACATCCTTTCATTATCTTTGACCCGCTATTTATATTTAGCATTATGTGGTGCATATTTTTCTGCGGAGGGATTCAACATAAATGCAGTTAATGGGATGACTATGCTAATAATATGTCATCTTACTTGGAAAGAAACATCGGGTCATCAAATGATTTAATATTGAAACTTTTCAGAGTTAAGAAATTTAATAGTATGCTCTCTAATAACCCAATTTCATATTTCCCTTTTCGTTTATTCAATGCTTTAAAATGTTTAAAACCACTACTCCAACTGAATTCTTTTTAAAATTGCATTCAGAATCACATATACTTACAACTGCCATTAATGTGATAAAAATCTTATTTAATCCAGATATTGAAGACGTTTATTCATTATGAAAAAGGTGAATTTGATAATTGATTTAATTTTGGTTTTTTTATATGATGTCCAATTATTACTATATGATAGATGTACATATTATGTTTGAAATTTGACTGGGATGTTTCAATATTCAGATGTACGTTAATAATGGCATCAGAGTATTGATGTCCAGCACCAAAAAACCCATCTTATTCCTCCACACCATTTCTATCCTGGGAAAATAAAAAAACCATTACTGAAGTCAATAATTTTGATGAGGTATGTAGTATTCAACAAATTTAAAATTTTATTTATGCATATTAAAAATCTGGTTCAACGAGTATAGTACTGTACTATTTCATTATCTACACTAATGTCAATGTTGGATAGCCTAAAAAGTGCTTGATTTCCGTGAACCTAAAAAATTAAAACAACTCACAATTGGTTCCATGATTCATGAAAATCATGCATGTAAAAAGTGCATAATATTGACGCTAAAATTTGGTGCTACAACTGCAAGATATCTATAACTTGCACCATTCCCAGGTTCATATTTATTCTTCCAATTAATAGATTATTACATATTTTATATATCAATAGTAATTAATTTTACTTATCCAAAATCCATTTGTAATCATATTTATAAATCAATAGATTTATAGTGCAGCTGCTTGTGAGTGATTCCATGGACTCCTTATCAGTTGTCCTATTTGATAAACACGTAATGCAATTTTTGGGAAAAAGTGCTTCAGAGATGCGATATTATTTGATTCAGGTACTACTAGATAATAATCTATCGTGATTACAAAATATTTTGGCATCAATTAAACTAACATTTAATATTTATTATTAAATAAGGCTGATGATGAGTACAGTTTTCTTAATGAATTGACAGTTTTCAAATCAAAATAGGTTCTCCTGTCAATTGAAGTGTCAAATTTTAATATTCAAAATCATCACCGTTCAGCAGATCAAAACACATACAATGTAATATTCATTACCGAATATGAAAACTACATCACCCAGTTCAATGATAGTTTCACATAATTTTAGGTAGATTATACTATATATTCCTATTTCAATTAAAATGGATAGATTTCAAATAGTTATTTCTGTTATTGATTATATACATCATTTTCAAAGCAGTGGCTGTACAAATGTATGTAGTGTTCATGAACATAGCCAGGTAAAATATAATCCATTATCATCATTTTTACTTCCACGCGTGTAAATAACATGCAACTGGATTAATGCTTTATAGTTCTATGATTGTAACATCAAAATGTTAAATCATTTCGACTTAGTGAAAATACTGACTATATATTTGAAACACCATCTGTGGTATCATCCTTCACTCAGGTATATATATATATTTTCCCCCATTTTAAATTTTCTTTGCAAGACTTTATTTTATTCCATCAATTTAATTTCTCCTACATCTGATTCAACTTCTAACTATGTTCTATGTGCAGAAAAATATACTAACTGAATTTCATAGTTAAGATGTTATTGATAAAAATCAAAATATCCCACCTGTATGTGTTGGTGGTCAAACTCAGGGAAAAAAATATGGAAATCCTAATTAAGGATAAATTAAAATACAAGGCAGAAATGAATTTCTGATATGTTCTTCAGATATGAAAGGTAAAAGGAATTCAGGTGATTGTATCTTCTAATTTATTTTGTATCATTTGAGTTAGTTTATTCTTCCTATATCACAATCAATTATAAATTTATGTATTTTAGTGCTGGTGGGAGAAGGGTCAGGGCAGCGAGGGGGTGGGGGGATGGTGGGAAAGGGGCTGGGCCAGGAGGAGCGGCCTGGTTGGGTTGGTTCTAGGAAGTAGGGGGTGAGTTGGAAGGGGAAGGTTCTGGGATGAAGTGGTTGCAGAATCTTCTGGGCGGGAGGCAAGGGGTTGGTAAGGGTTGATGGGGAGGGGCTGGGAATGGGTGTGTGGAGGAGCAGGGCACGGAGGGGGGTTCTGGTGGGGTGGTGGGAAAGGTGCTGGGTAGGGAGGAGGGGCATGGTTCAGTTGGTGCTGGGTAGGAGGGGGGTGAGTTGTAAGGGGGGGTGTTGAGATGCAATGGAAACAGAGGATGCTATGGGGGGGAGGAAAGGGGTTGGTTAGGTGGGTGGAGGGGATGGGCTGGGCATGTGTGGGGGTATGGACAAGGTAGGGAGGGGTGGGGCTAGTGGTAAAGGGGCTGGGTAGGGTGGAGGGGCATGGTTGGGATGGTGCTGGGCAAGAGGGGGTGAGTTGGAAGGGGGAGGTGATTTGATGCAGTGGTAGCAGAGGCTTATAAGGGTGGAGTAGAGGAAAGGTGTTTGGCATGGGGGTGGAGGGGAGGGGTTGGGCCTGGGTGGGGGTGGTGATGGGTAGGAGGGATGAGGAGTTGGAGGGGGGGTGGTCCTAGTGGGGGGTGGAGCTGGGCAGGGGGAACGGGCATGTGTAATTTATTTTAATTATGTTTTGGCATAATATATCATGGTTTTTTGATCATTGATAGTGACTGATGTTCACTTATTATTTAATTTTAGGATTCTCTAATTTTAGCTTTTGTGTGGAGGTTCAATAGCAACTTGGGGAGGGGTGTTATTCATGAAATTACATAGGCGTATTCGACGTGTGTGCTTGTGTAATGTTATGAATTATGTTTTTATTGGATCATTGGATGGTCTATATGAATTACATTACAGATGACATGAATATTGGTTATCAAACAACATTATTGTTTGAATACGAAAACCAATCTTGTGAGGTTATTGCTGATTTTATCTTATGCATATTTCATATTTGAAATAAGGTATTGTAGTGTGTTATTGTTATTAAATGGTAGCAACTTATTAACAATTCAGTACATTGTGCTACAATATATGGCTTCCCTTTTGTTTTACATATAAATAATAATGGTCTGGGCGGGTTGGTGAAGATGGGAGGGGATGGGAGTGGAGGGGAGGGGAAAATGAGGGTAGGGGGAGGGTCCTGATGGGGGAAGGGGTGGGGCAGGGGGGAGTGGTTGGGGAAGGGGCTAGGCAGGGCGAAGGGGTGGAGCTGGGTAGGGGGTAGGAGGAGGTGCTGGGAATTTGGGGGGGTGACAACCTGGGTAGGGTGGCGGGGGTGACAGGAGGGGCTGTAAAGGGAAAGGATGAGGAGGGGGAGGATGGAGGAATGGCTTGGGGGTCATTCGGGTTAGTGGGCAGGGGAATGGAGTGGATGGGATGGGCAGGTAGGGGGGAGGTTAGGGGAGATGAGGGACGAGCATGGGGGAGGGGGCTACTGGGGGGAATACTATGGCCAGGGGAGGTAGTGGGGGAAGCGGTTGGGCATGGGACCTGAGGGGAGGAACTTGACGGGTAGGAGGGGGATTCCTAGTGAACAGTTTGGCCAGGGGTGGAGGGGGATGCATACGTAACATTTTGGCCGGGGGGAATTGGCTGGGAAGGGGGGAGGTAGAGGTGGGAGGGGGGTCTTCTAATATTGGTTAGGAGACAGGCCGAGGAAGGGGGAGGAGAGAGGTTGAGCTGGGTAGGGGGGGATAGAGGAGCTTCTGAAAAAATGGGGTGGGGTGACATGCTACCAGAATAACCCATGTTCATATTCAATTTGTACCGATTTATTTATTATTTCAAATAACATGTGCAGAGTGGAGGGGGTGATAGGAGGGGCTTTAAAGGGAAGGGATGATGAGGGGGTGGGGGAGGAGGGAGGAATGTATCGAGGGACATTCTGTTTAGTGGGCAGGGGAATGGAGGGGTTGTGATGGAAAGGTTGGAGGGGATGGGAGGGGAGGTCAGGGCAGGGCAGGGGGAGGGGGCTATAGGGGGAATACTTTGGCCAGGGGAGGTGGTGGGGGAAGCGGCTTGGTAGGGGAATGGAGGGGAGGGACTAGGCAGGTTTTAGGGGAGGGGAGGGTAGGGGAGGGTAGGAAAATGGCCTGGTGGAGGGGGCCTGGTGGAAAACAAATTTTGTTGAAAATATATAAAAGAAGATTGAAAAAAAAATTGAAAGAAATTTTCCTTGAAAATACTCTTTAAAATAATTTCCTTAAAAATTATTCATTTAAATGTAAAAATTAATCATCAAAGGGATGATGAAGGGTAAATTTTTTTATACCGTACGAGGTGAAAAGAACATTCCTTTTACAGGGTTAGAGGGTTAGAAAAATTCATTGTTTAGAAAGTGATAAGAAGATTACATTGAAGAGATTGGTAAATGAAAAAAAGGGTGAAAATGTATTATAAATATTATATGAGAATGGAAAAATATTCAGGGAATAATTTTTAAAAAAAATATGGTTTTGAAGGAACACAAATTTCTGATCGAATATGGGATAAATTCAGGATTTCTTAAGAACAAATAGCTAAATTTATTATCTACCAAAGCATATAAAAATGGTTCCAATACATGAATATTTAATTAATATCTAGAGGATAATAAATTTATTGAATATTCTCAACATATGTATCATATTATTTCATCAAATAACCATAATCGTTAACAATCTTCTGAAGTGATGAGATTGTTTCAATAAACACTTACCACTTGGTTACTTGGGATCATACTCTCCATGTAAGAAAATAAAATTAAATGATTCTCAAGATACTATTTATTGAAATATATTATTGATATAACCTTTAAAATAAAAGTATATACACCTCGATAAATAATTTAGGTGAATAACAAAACAAGAGTCTCAAAATAAAAAATTAAGACAAATGTATTTTACCGATTTGGTTATTTTTGAATCATAAACCCCATGAAATAAAGATAATATAATAGATATGTAAATAAATTTAAAATTATGTATAAGATAAACGGAAAAAAATAATTTGTATTATATACACCACACCAAAGTAATGAGTGGAAAACATAGCATATATCTCATTGAAATAATATGTGAGATGAAATCCCCTCACCTTGTGTCTTGACTCTCATCGTACTCATTCGAACAACCATTATACTAAATATAAATTTATTATAGAACTATATTATTATATATAATTACATATATGGTTTTATTATGACCTTATATTTCCCACTTGTTAACCATCCTATGTTAAGGTTTCACATTGGGTAATTGTCGCTTTGTTTTCCGCATTTGTCTTACATTATTATATTGTTGGTCTTTATATGTATGTCATGATTATAGACTGTAAACAATGATATAAATATAATTTACATTTATTATTTTTGTATTATTATAATCTATGTAATACATAATTACAAAATGGAATACACCGTTCATGGAGACGGTATTTTGTACATACGGATGAACATTATTTCTGTTTTTATTATTGTATTGAATGAAATAATAAAAATGAAATATGTATATATACATATATCATTATTAGAGTATAATTATTATATATTATATATAATATAATTTCACAAAACCAATCATTAATACATTCCATGTAGTGTATGACTGAATCAGGTCGGTTTGACGGGGCGACAATCTACACTTCCTCAATCAAAATTATTGTATTAACACAAAATCTAATGTAAAATGATATTTTTTGTAAAAGGAATATATAATGTTAAAGAAAAAATATTATATATAAACAATATAAATATATTTTCCATATTTATCGACACTATGTTAGGTGGTAATGAAAAAATTAACATTCATCATATTCTAAGACAGTAGTTCATCGTACACAAAACCACATTTTCTGTTACCCATTTGATGGAGGTGTCTGTATGTTTAGATTGAATCATTTACATAAAAAATCCGACTATATTTGGGATAAATATTATGTTATGTAATATTATAATAAAGCGAGTTGGAGGGTTTGGAGAAGAAAAATAAATAAAATAACATGAGGGAAGACTTTATCTCTTAATCAGGTAACTCCTTTTTGTTTGTACTAAAAGGATTCCTTGATTCTACTTATTACAAATTTAAGGATTATATGATGAATTAATAGAATTTTAGTTTTTATTTTACTATATTTTGGTTAGTCCAATGTTCTGGAGAGGTGTGAGGATGTAGGTAGAGGTTGTGTCCTTTTATTGGAAGGGGAAAGAAAAGACATGTCATTTTTAAAAAGATGTTAGGTGTACCAATTTTTTTAACTAAAAAAAGTCATAAAAAATAAGTATAATGGCATAATAATTTAAAAAAAATGGTGTTTGGAAATGTTTATAGGTCTTTTTGGGTCTTATATTTATTGTTTAATACTTTATTAACCTAATTATTCTCTTAACTGATGTAATTTTTTTAATCACATTCACTAATATTTTTGGTCAAAACAAAAGTTGAAAGTGTTATAAATTATAAATTATTATTATTTCTGATATGGACTCCATTTTTCCAAATTATATTCTGAGAAGTGGTAGAAATTAATTTAAAATTATTCCCCATGACGGGACAACACTACGTTTTTTAAAGTAAATATGATCAAACGTTTGATAAGTTTGTATACCCAAATTCAATTTAAAATTTTCAACAATGGTCTGAATTGGATTAATTAATAAAAAAATTATCTAAATAAACTATTAAACCAATAAAAAATATAATTTATCCTTCTAAATAAATTACATGTAAAAAAAGTTTTGAATTAAAATCTAGTATTTTTAACTATTCATTAAAAATTTTATCCTTACAAAAAAATTAAAAAAAATTATCCTAACATAATTTTTATATTTTTATTTAAATATGAGGTTTATTTTTTAAGATTAAATATATAAAATTTTAAAAATGTGTATTTAAAATGGGTTCTCCCTTAAAATTCATTAAACTTCTTTTAAAGAAATTTAGTTTTTAAAGTTTAAAATTTGGGTTGTTCTTATCCTATGTTTTTAAAATATATTGGATGAATATAAAAAATATATGTTTGAATATTTAACATATATATTTAATTAATATACCTCACAAATTTTATTTAATATAATTTTTTTGGGTAAAATAGTTGTGTGACCATAAATATAATAATATTTCCTTTTATATTATAACTAGTTACATATTCATTTATAATTAATTGGTAACCTATGAAATCATCTTATATTTGTGTAAACCATATAGTTTCAAAATTTAGTTAATAATATTCATATTCAATAAACTAATGACTATGTTATATCTCATTATAATAATATTTAAATAATATATTATACTTATGAAACACATGATCTTGCGTGTAACACAAGCCATCGAGGAAGGTCAATATTGCTTGTAATTTATGCTAACATTGTTGTTACATGTAACTTAATTCAATTCAGTGTTTTTTGTGACATATTCCAAGATGGCTCCATGTGAATGGAATGTTTGACTTAGTGAAAAACTATTATTAGTGATCCGTGAAATGAAAAATATTGAAACAGTTAAAATAATTCAAAAAAATAATTCACAAAATCTCATGGTGTTACTATTCGGGTATGGATTGGTTGAGCAATATGTTTTTGGATGTTGAAAAGTAGAGGACAGGGGGTGGCCTTTTATAAGTCGGGGACATGATACACTTGATATTTTTGAAAATAAAAAGTTATAACGTTGTTTTTATTAATAAGAATGTCTTGAAAATGAGAAATTATAGAATCATAGAGGTTGTAGGGAAACAATATTTCTATAAAATAGATGATGGAAAAGTTTTATGTTATCTTTATCCCTTTTCTTTTTAGTTTAACCCCTAGATAAACCCATATTAACCATAACTGTTGTAATTATTTCTTATTTTTTTCACTATTCATTATAGTAAAAAATAAAGTTGAACTTATTAGAGAATATATAATATGGTGATTCCAAATATGGAATCCATTTTTAAAATTTCAATTCATATTAGTGGAAGAATTGTTTTAAAAATTAATCTTGTAGGCTATTCGAAAAATGACTTTTTTGAAGAAAGACTTTCAAAATATTAAAATGTTTCATTTTCATAATTAAATATAAAATTTGCTACAGTGTAATAACTAGTTAATTTTTAATATAAATGAAATAATCTCACTTTTAATCCAATATAAAATATAATTTAAATTTATAAATAATTTAAATTAAATGACACTTTTTGATAAAATTAGTATTCTTCACTATTCGTAAAAAACATTATTTTAAAAAAAAAAAGAATTCACCAAAACTTATTTTTGAAAAGTAGGTATACAAATTAAGTTTATTTTTTTCAGAAAAAATTTCCCAACATGGTAAAAATTAATTTTAAATTATATATTTAATGCGAGACTAATACTCCTTTTTGAAAAATATGGTTTTTCAGAGAAGTGTTATTTTTTAAAAATTTTATTATTTTATTTTATTTTATAATCAATAGATATCCACTGAATTTATTTTTTAAATGTCTAAACCATATAATTTACATAATTTAGTTATCACTATTCATTCCCGCTAACTTAATATTTATGTTATAATGGTCATGTTTAAATAATAATATTTTAATATAGTATCATGTTTTGTTCAAACCCGGTGTTGTTTCAATTGAATGGTATTGAATAGATTAAATTTATTTAAAAATAAATACACCATAAAGCCTCGGGGTTTTAAATAATCTTGTAATATTTTTGTTACATGTCATATAATCTATCAAATATGATGTTCCTCTTTTAAAATCATTGGGTGTTACAATCTATACTTTACCAAAAATTTGGGTTGTTATCCTGTACTTATAATTATATGTTAGACTTACCCCTAGGGTTTTAAATAAATTCCTATTATCCTAATCCCAAAATATTCAATATTACCTCAATGAACCCAATCGTTTGTCTAAACTTTTGAATTTACGATCAGCCATAATTTATCAAACATTGATAAATGTATAACCCTCAAATTATACTAAAACGATAAAATCATAATCTCCAATGTATCTAATAATCGATTTGATTCCAACTCTTAAGTACCATGTATGTGACCATATAAATTACATGACCTAATGAAAAAATTCTTTAATAAAATCCTTAGACATTTTATGTTTAATGATTTAGATAATTAGGGGAAAACCTAAACATATAAAACTCATAATTTATTTAACTAATATATTCTTTATTATTATATAAGAAAACGATTAATCTATAAAACATATTCGACTTCTCCCACCTGTTCTCTACATGTTTTACTCTTCTATACATCTCATAATTTTCTTTTCATTATAACTTATGTAAATATAATAATAACAGAGGGGTGAGATTAAATACCTAGTAAGGGTATTCATAAGTTATACAAGTAAATGATATTAAGTGAGAATAAAGTTAGAATATCAGTATAATTAGGATATATAATAAAGTTATACCTAATAAAGCATAGCCAATTAATCATGTAATAACATAATAATACACCATTATGATTTTATATATCAAAAAAATAATTCATAATTGAGAATATTGTAACATCTATATGAATTGGGCTCATAATATAGTGGATCCTGTATCACAATCTGTATCCATAGTGGGCCAGGATTCACTCAGCTGTGTCATTTGGTGGATCAGGCTTCACTCACCGATCCCCCATAGTAGATCAGGAATTATAGTCAATTTTCTATTCTCAATCTAGCATCACAACTATTTTCACCATTACCATATGATATTTTACTCTTTACCCAATGTATTGGAGTCCTATATAGATCCCACACATTATGTAAATACTATCCATAAACATGAGTTCAATATGAAATCATCTAACCATTACAACATTAAAATTATGAATAATAATGGTTTTAAGAAAACATTAAAATAAAAATCATTATCTTTTTAAAACATAAAGAAACCGTGTAAATAAAATGGGTTTCATTCAACACACAATAAAGAATCCATATAAGAAAATGGGGTCCATATCATTTTAAAATGGATTCCTATAATAAAATCAACAACATTATAAACCCATGAAAATAAAAATGGATATCGAAAGATATTTATTTACTTTCTAGGTAGATATCTTTCAATCAATACAATAAGAAATATGGTTTTTACAACATATAGATAAAGGGTATACATTTAATATAATATTTTCCATAATAAAACAATGTTTTATATCACGGTAAAAACCCTTCAATTGATGGAATAATAAATAATGTATTCATAGATAAGGTTATTAGAATTAAAATTTTAGCCATACAAAAAATAAATAGGTAAGGAAAATTAATGGATTGATTATTCTTTTAATAGAAATTAATGTTTCATAATACATCCTAGTTTCAAAAGAACATATCCATAGTCTAATAGTGTAATTTTGGTAGGATGTTTATATAAGTGAAAAACGTACTTACAAAATAATACTTCGAAATGTTTCACCCAAGAAGTGATCATGAATAGAATTGATTGATACAATTAGTTAAATCCCAAAAATTATGAATATAAATAAATATTAGAGGATAAATTATTTTATATAAAACCCATTATATTAAATTATTTAAAAAATAAAAATTAATAATGTATGTGAAGACATAAATGAACTTATTGAAAAAAGTTTTAATATTGAATCAAAATAAAAACTTACATGTCACTTTCATAATTAAATTTTGAAAAGGTAAAGTTAGTGATTTTTAGAAATTTTACATTTAAAAACATATCCAATAATGGGAGAACACATGAATTAAATAATAATATCCAATAAAAAAATTATTACTCAATGAAAGGACATTTGAGCTATCAATATCTCTTATGGTAATCACACTACATAAGATAAGAAATATTCAAAATGGTTTTATATAGTTGGAATTTAAATTGATATAAAATAATGAGATAATACCACATAATATAATGAAGTCTATAATTCTCCAAACTTATAATAAATTATTTTAAGATAATGTTCATAACTCAAAGAATGAATGTTGTGTTATCAAAAACTTTTATAACTAGGGTAATACATGAGTTAATGTAAATATGAAGAAAAATACATGATTCAGATAAGTATAACCCAATAATTATAGGTAAATTATGTATTTAAAATTCATTGGTTTTAAATACACCACAAAATAAAAACATAGTTTATATAATGTGTTGTGACCTAAAGGATTAGAACTGAGACTAAGAATACCCTTATATCTTAAGTAGTATTTATGTCAAAACTTTTCAAAAGAGAGCATAAAATTTATCTTTAATGCCAATAAATAAAATGATTTCGCAGGAAATAATATCTCAATTTGGTAGTATGTATACCTCATAAAGGAAATTATGTTCATAATAAAAAAACGTTTCTCAAATAGAGGAATTTGATAGAAAAATCCTTATCTTGGTCTTTATTCGACATCCACATTCACCAAACATCCTCAGTAATTAAATTATATTTCTAATAAGTAAAGGAAAATACCATTTTAGTAAAAGAAAAAAGAAAATACAATGAAACAAGGGTGGATTCACACAAGAATTTATTCCCTCATTCCAAGTAAATCTAAAAATAAAGAATCATACTATATCATAATCAAATTGATATGAAGAATCACAGTAGTAATACCATTTTTATTATGAATCTAATAGTCCATGAGGCCTGATAACCATGGATGGATTTAGGTATTATTAGTCTTTCTTATATCTTGATTTCTATTTAGGGAAAGGTTGGAATCATTCATCATCCACAATAATTGTTTTCCTTTAGACAATGCTTGAATAAAAAAATATATATATGAAATCATCCTCTTTATCATCCCAATTTCTACAGATGCCCTATTTTTCTCTTACATTATTTATTTATTACTAAATCATTAAATTATTGTCACTATTACCTGTAGTGGGGTGATCTACAATTTCATTATTTATGTTATGTTAATAATAACATTTTTTAAATCATCACGAGGTTTAAAACTTCCCACCTAATTTATGACCTTATCTTCGTTCATTGGATCTGAATTTTTGAGTTCCTAGCCTTGATCATATCAAGTGAGACCTGTATTCCTCATCCACATGTTTTAGTAAATTATGATCATTATTCTAAGATTCCTAAGTCACAATCACCAATTTTTTTAGAATATTCCTCATCCATTCTTATAAAACCAGCACTGACATCCTCCCCATCCATATCCAGTGGGGATTTGTTTTTCTACCAATAGACACTGTATTATTCCTTACTTTCTGCCTTCTCAATTTCATCTTATAGGAATCCTTACAATGTCCTTTTAATAAAAAAACAAACCATGTTCTTTTGAATAATATACTTGAAATGAACAATAACATGAAAATAAAAATAAAAATATAGTATTCTTTCATATTCCAGTTTTAGAGAAATATAATCATCCAATGAAAATAAGATTGTGTTAGTAATCAGACAAGAGCTCTTGCCAACCTCTAATAGGACCCTATCATAATGACCATATTATGAGACCTCAGTAATTCTATCCATTTTGATCTGGATTTCCATAGAAGATGATATATCCAATAAAGTCTTAGTATTCCATAAGATTTAGTTGAGACCAATAATTTCGATCCATACTTGAGCTCTTGTATTTTTTTTATTGAAAATGGATTGAACAAAAAATCCCATTCTTGAAAGAAAATAGTACATCGTTTTATTGAAATTGATCAAATTCCCTAATCCCTATGATTCATATCCTCTGATTTAAAAATAGTGTGATAAAATAACCAATTCATTAAAATACATATCCAATCGGAAAAATTCATGGATTAGTTATCTTTCAAACCAGATCATCAGTTTTCCAAATTTTTCCTTTAGAAGGTATAATAAGTCTAACATTGATAGAGTGATTAGAAATAATTAAAATATCCATAATATCCAATTTGTTATCAATCACCTAGGTGGTGTATCCTTTATTCATGGTTCACTCTAGAAGAACATACTTAATAAATAAAAAATTCTATTTATTATGATTTTTTTCAATAAGACTAAACTGGGGATTCACCATAGTTGATAGGTTTCCAAATTTCATTGTCTCGGCTACTGTATTAACACCAAGTTGATGATACCTACCTTCCTCATCCACCAAAAAACCCTATACCGAGGATAGATCCCCTCAATCATCTCAATATCAAAATATTGGAGAGAACCATTCTAGTTGGCTAACACCTCCACTTCCCTACTCATCTCAGAACATAACAACTTTTTTTTCAAATACCATCCATCTCAGCTACCACCACCAATGATCAACAAGTACCATATGCCTTAGAATCCATCACCATATTCTGCCAGGCCTCAGTCTCCTTCTCCTGCACCTCATCCATCCCAGATAGACTAGATCTAGATCATTTATATCATCCAGTAAATGGATCACTCATCTCAACCTACCCCACCAACAATTGATATACACCATCCTCCTTGGCCCCCATCATCACAGTTTAATGATTTGTGGTTTTCTTCTCAAAATATCCTTTCTCGAATGACTCGTTCATCTTTGTTTTAGATTGATGAGACCCTCCAATGGTAATCATTAATGAGGATCTCAACTAATATTTTTTTGGACAATCCTTGTTTTATATTAGTGAGATTCAACAATATCTACCTCAAATTTTTGATCATGTTGAGTATCCCATCATATATTATAGAAAATTAGGAACTTACTTATTTTATTTAATCTTATTTTGTAAATAAAATTAATAAAAAATATTTTGTTTCTATTAACCATTATGTGGTGTTTAAAAATGTGACAATTAATAGTTTTTGCAATAGTTATATATATTGATTAAATTAAGTCAGTGATTTTTAAATTTCCTTTTAACATGTATAAATTAGGGTTTAATATATTTAGATTCTCCTATAATGTTGAGTATCTATTGATATTGAATTTGATTCATGGAAATCAATTTTCTTATCTTCTCTTTCAGCATGATATTCTTGATAAAAATAATTTTCTAAATATTTCTAAAACGAACATGTTGAGTAACACATAAGTAAAAGTTCATAGGGTGTATAACATTTAAAAATATAGAGGTTGTACAATTTGAGTCAAATAGTATAATATGTGATATAGTTTCACTGTTAAATTGGAATAGGACATGTAATGACATACTTGACACTCTAAATTGTAAAATAATGAATGAAGATGATTGTGTGTATAGTGAAAATATAAATGGAAGAAATATTTATCTAATAATTCCATTGCATTAATGGGGATATAAAAATGAACGATTATATAAGGTATTATTTATAATTAGGTAACATTATTATGGATTTTTATTATATGAATATATAACCAAAAATAAAGTGAGATTCTCCAATAGGATATGACCCAAGTAGAGGTGAGAAATTATATGGTGTAGGAAATCATGTGGAAATCCAAATTTGGATAGTATATAATAATTTTGGTTAATAATCCATGAAATTATGTGGAATTAGCAGGGATTAGGTGATGGTGCACAAAGAAGTGAGACTCTGTGGTAATAATAGAACATAAGAATCAACCAAAAAATTAGAAAATAAAAGATGAATTTGAAATGTATGAATGGAATTTACGATGTTGCAACTGAATAGACACAACATGACATGAATTTTATTCCTCAACATGAAATATAATAATTGGATTTTCTAGTTATGAATTAATGGATTAAATAAAATAAATTGAATACTAAACATGTGAAGTAACTTTAATTTCAGTGAGAAAAACTTATATCTATATAAAACTGAAATTTAGTTAAAATCTAAATAAAATACAAAGTCAATGAATAAGATTGTTTAGAAAATATTAATCGCAAAAACTCATAGGAAACATAAATTATTTCACACTAAAGTGAAACGTGGATTTATTTCCACTGCATTTCCCCATAACCCCACAATAGAACAAAGAACTGATGATAAAGAAACCACATTAAATAAAAAAATTATTATAGTGGTGTAAGTTTAAAAAAGTTCCTATTATCTGATTCTAATAGTACATCACAATACATCCCTAGTTATGTTACTAATTTACTGAAGATACATCATTATAAAGAAATCTGAATATAAAAAACAATTTGATGCTTTTCTAAAAAACTCTGGAATGATGTTCTCTTAAATAATTGGTTTATTCTATTGATATTAAAAGGGTTGATTCAACTAATTCATTAGAAATGATTCATAATTTGCAAAAAAAACTCAATGTCTTGGTTTAAATTTGGTTTGTATAATGAAATTGTAATATGTTTGGTCACTAAACATGTAATGTGTAATATATATATAAAAAAATAAGATATTTAGTAATTGAAAAGTATAATGTACATAAATTAAAATATATAAAATTCAATATGTAGTTATAGGATATACAATATACATGTCATGTTCAAAGTACTCCCATTCTTATTTGAATCAAGACCTATCATAGAAGATCAGAATATATCAAATATAATTATCATGCATTACAGATTGAAGTGTAAAATATTAATAAGTAAAAAAAGAAAATTTATATAAATTACACTTTCAGTATTTGAAGAATTAGAAATTATTAGTTATTATAAATAAATATGATTATTATAAACATTGTATAATTTATGTTATCATAATAGTAAAAAAATATCAATTTATAATAATTAGAAGTAATTATTATGATAACATGAAATAAACATTGAAATATATTAATATATCAACTCAATTATTAATACATTGTAATAGATCCATCTTAGTTATGTTAACATTATCAAATTGATTCAAACATTGGATTTAAATTGATACAATTATGGATCAATTATTAGGTATTATTATGAAGAACTATTGGTATATTAACTAAACTATGGATGTATTATGATTTTTTTATCCTAATTGATTCGGACTTATTCTCTTGTAGTAAATCAATTGAACTATTAAATATTCAAACATTACATCAATATTATAGAAATAATTTACCAATAATACATGGGTTTAATATAATGTTACATATGATATGTATCTAGTACAATATATGATGATAATCATACATACTAAATTATTTACCACATAGATACAATGCCAATAATCAATAAGTAAAACAATAGATTACATATGATGTCAATTACAATGCATTGATAAACCAATATATTACATATAATAAGTAATTAATATCGGTATACAGACATATGATAGAGTGATTTTTTAGATTTAGATTGTCATATACGAATAGATCAAATTTGATATGTATCACTATTGTATCTTTAATAAGATAGTATATTATGGATCAACTAATTTTAATTTATTATTGGGACCCATTTTATCAATTTATGATCATCAAATTATACTCTATACTAAATATTTTATCAATAATACAGTTTATTCACCAATAATATCAACATTATACTGAAACAATCTCGTAATATGAAGACTACATATTTAATATATGTATTTTTCAGATAAGAATATGTTCACATCACTAGAAAAGTGTTTCCATGCATATACACTACCTCTATGATTTTGTAATTCGAAGTACAAGATAATTGAATGGTATATATATATATAATAAATATTTAGGATTACTAAATCACTGTAAGTGTATATAAGTAGATTAAATTAATGAATATATATAGTACTTTATTCATGAACAATGAATATTTCACCAACAAAGTCCCAATAAGAAGCATTATAGAATCAATTCATAACATTAAAATGTGACCCAGTATAAACACCTATGAAGTAATTCATATCAAATTACATTCCATATAGTAGAAACCCTAGAACATTACGATATTATTGCAAACATTATAATATTGTATAGAACATTAAAATATGATGATGTCAAGGTACATTTTCACTTAAATCAATTCAGATATAAGGTATTCGACTGTACAAATTCCCTTTCATGGTGATAACAATATCATTGAATATTTAGTGAATGTTTCGTGATCAATGTCATGGAATGAAAATAAAAACAAACACTCGATTCCCATATTTCCTCATCTAAATATTTTATTGGTAATTATGAGTTTAATCATAAGAATTTATACTTATTCCAAATGGATAAGCTACACATAAAAAACATTTTGATAAAGAAAATAAAACCCATAGATAAATTCTTAGGCAGAAAAATTGAATGAATATAGAAAATATTTTTTTGATTATATAGAATTTATAAATATCATATACTTTAATCAAACAAACTACTAACAATATTATGAAAAATTAATATAGAATACTCCCAATTAGAAATATTTTAATTCTATAAATCAAGGGAACTCACCATGTCTAGATTCCTATATACTCTTAATAAGGAAATTTATCATTTGATAGATAAAAATATATCATCAAGTGTGATTGATTATGAACTTGGAGTGATATCTAATGATATAGATAGGTTAACTGAATAAATTACTTACTTTTTTCATGAAAATAATCCACTATTTTTAGATATTTTTACAAGGTTCTTATCTCCTCACAAATTATAGTATTTAAACTTTTAATACCACCGTGTCAGTCCTCAAATGAAATAAATAATTATGGGGAAAATATTAACATAAAATCATATGATGAAAATTAGGATATAATGAAAATTATTGATTTCATAGTAAAATTCGATATGTGGAATGGTTAAAACAATATAATAATTAAAACTACATTTTCCTTAAAATGCCCAATTTAAGAAATGAAAATCCATAGTTCATTTTTGAGATTTTAATGGAAGCTATAAAATTAGAGAATTATTAAATATGTAATAAAAATACATACCTTATTGAACCAATATTATATGAATAATACTATTTATATACATTTAAAATAAAAAAATTTGTAGTCACACTGATATCTATGTATAGTATAAATTAGAAATAGAAAGTTAGTATAATTTTTTATTAAAAAAAGAAAAATATAGTACAGGAATATAAAATAATATTTTATTACATCAAAAATTTTGTCTGTACACTTTGGGTATTTTTAAATTCAATGTTCATTAGGAAAAATGATATAGTCCTTGAATAGATAATCATAATGTTACATGAAAATGAAAAAAACTAGAAATATGTCACAAATATAAAACTAAATATAACATTAAATTGAAAATTTTATAACAAAAATTGATCAAAATTGATTCATCTATGTTAACTTAAATATTAATTTTTATAAACGAACATATAATATTTGAATCTAAAAGTATATTATAAATATATGAACCAAAAAATTAAAATATGTTTACTTCCATTATGTTTAAATAGCTGTTATCAATGTAAAATTTCAAATTTGTTTATATTTTTGAAGTAATTTTTATTTAAAATATAGATAACGTTCATTATACCATAACCATGATAAATATTCCAAAAATTTAGGGAATTATTTATTAGTTTGGAAATATTTTATTTAATCCTTTTCATTATTTAATTATTTATATGAATTTCATAATTGGACAAATTAAATAAAAAATTGATGAATAAATTAATGAAAATCATAGAAGAAAATAAAATAAGAGATCAATCATTGGTGAATCTTGAGTTTCATGTTAATTTTAAAAATTGTTTCACATGATAAGACTAATAATTTTTATATAACAATAAGAAACTAATTTCAATTACATGATCCTTCGGAATGGTGGAACATCAGTGATTTTTTTTCCATTGGGAACCTCATACGTCGACGAAGCAGTAATTCTGAAATTATCGACTATATATGGAATATATTAAAATAATATCATGGACCAAAAAAAATCTTGAGACGACCAAAGTGATTCCCTTATTGAAACCATGAAAATTAATTTGAATTAAAATGAATGAAAAGGATCATAAATCAAGAGAAATAGTCATAAATTCAAAAAATCGGAGTGTATAAAATACAGAGTATCAATTTTATCATTTATAATTAAAATGGTACACCAATGAATATATGGTTTGTAGATCACTTAACATTTTTAAATTCCAAATAATATGAAAACATTAAATTTAGATGGTGCGATGTAATTAAAAATTTCTACAAATAAATCTAACTCAACTAGATCCATCAAACGACACTAATTATATAGAAGAAAAACATAGTAACTAAATTAAAACATTGACACGAAATTATCCTTCTTATAAAGAGAAGAACCCACTAAATACTTTTCATACATTCTTTATTTTATTGTTTAATTTATTAATTAAAAAATATATGAAATAATACTAAAAAAGTTGTATATTTAATAAAGAATACATAAATATGACTTTGTTTAAATAAAGATCACCAAAACAAGTATTGGATAAAAAATACCTCGACCCTTCATCACTTTGGAGTGACTAACACATTAATACGATCCATTGGTTCACAATAATTAATCATGAAAACATTACCACTAAAAAAATCCAGCCAACTAAAGGATATTAATATCATTATGTTTTAATGATTTTTGATTAAAAATCAATAAATATAAATCGATCAAACAAATCTAATTCATCGTAGATTTAATTGAGTCATGCTACTTCTCCCCAATAACATTTCCTAATATGATATCCCCAAATTTAGGCTTGTACCTTTATCCAATTTTGATGAAATAAAAAATAATTTTATTAATATGTGAAAGTGAAAAGGTAATTATATTTATAGAAATAAATATGTATTGGTTAATTAATTTGAACTACATATATCATAATTATCAATTATAGACCTATTTTTCCACCCGTTCACCCACTCCCGAGATAGTTGGAACCAACTATTCTTTAAGATATTTAGTTCGATGAAACCCTTCATCACATAATGATAGACATTGAAATATGATTACATAAAGAATATATATAATTAAAAAAATATTTACATCTAGATGTCTACATATGAAAACTAAATAATAAGAACCCCTAATCAATTTCCTTGATGTATATATAAGAAACTATGAAGTGGAATTAGAGTATAAAATTATAATGAGAATACATTAATCATTAATATGGTATCTATATATATACAATCATAAATATTCTTTTGATGTTAGTTTAGTGTTATATGTGAAAAAATAGTATTATGAAATTTTTATAATATTTTTTAGAAATGTAGTAGTAGTAATTTATAGTAAAATCCAAGTAAATTGAAATTTAATAATTTTAAAATATAAATTTTAGTTTAAAAATATATACTACAGATACGGAGGAACCCTATTAAGATTATATAGTGAAATAAAGGAAGACAGACTGTCTATGGAATTCATATTTTATAGAAGTATCCAATTAAAAACATTATATTATAAATAAGTATGAATATTATATAAAATCTAAAAGAATGTGTATTATATTAATAAATATTTGTGATATATAATATGATGGAATGAATAAAAAACTGAAGTGTGATATATAAATTTTACAATCTAGGAAAATAATAAATACTATTTTGAGAAAAAATAAGATGATGTGAAATATATGAATACTGAATGCATTATATATATATATATAATTTGTAAAATAAATAATTTATATAGAATCTGGATACCTAATATGAAATGGAAGAGGGTCAGAATACCCACATAGTTGGGGTGATAAAATATATGATATATACACCTTACCAAATATAGACTATATATTATAGATATAAAAATTAGTAACAAGAGGGAAAATTCTGGCATACAAAGGGAAAATAATTTTTATTCCATATTAGGAGATTGGGAGGAAAGGAAGAATAGTACCTTTTAATAGTGATGGAGGACATATTATGGAACAATAAATTGTCTTAACCACTAAAATGTGGAGGGTTTAATATCAATTTTTTTGGGAGAAATACGAGTTTTGGATTAGGGTTTCAAGAGATCAAATTGTAAGGGAACCTGGCTAGTATAGTACCTACTGCGAAGGAGTAACACTAATGATGAATGTTTGGACCAAAATAGGTATCGAGGTCACTAACACTATATATTCGAGAGATTATCTAGAGACTATTGGTTATGATGATACGAAATAGTGAAAAACAATTTGAGGTACGGTGCTTTATATGATGCAATCTGTCTGGTGAGTGATCATATGAGTAGGAGCATAATTCAACTACATCATAGATTTGATATTTTAGCAGGTATGGTCAACCAGTGAGGAAAGAGATTCATTTTTCTTGGATTATAAAATTAATAAGGGGAGAAATGTAAATGGTAGGTGGATTCATAGGGGGAAATGGGGAAGGTCGAGGCCGAGATAGAGGTGGGGATGCTATGGAGAGGATGATCAGGATAGCGGGTGGCCGCGGTGGATAGGAGGAGAGGTAGAGACTCATGATAGGAGTTGAGGAGAGATTAGGAAGGGAGGGAGGTTGGGTTAATCTATATGGGGTGAAAGTCCTTGGAGGAGAAATAAGGAGAGGATACATCGATGGAGAGGAATCCATATAAGGGAAATTTCATATGGAAGGGACATGTAGTATTAGAGACACATCAAATATTAGAGATAATGTATGTTTGAGGAATTCAATGTTTCCAATAATATCTAATCATCTTTATTAAAATATTATTAAACATTTAATCTTAGGAAATGATTTATTAAGATACCCTTCCAATTTCAAGTGTGTTAAAAAATTGATTTATTTTTTAAAATAACACCTTTAGTAGAATTCCCAAACAATCAAATTATAAAAGGCCAAAAAACAATTTTTTTATAAAAAAAACTATAAAATACTATTTCAAAATTAGTTGGTATATGAAATAAAACCATAATATGTCCATGATATATATTGGTGAGAGTTTTATATCAAATGAAAATGTTATATTGTAATAATCAAAATAGTTTATTTAAATTCAAATTTGATACTCTAAGAGAATATTTAGTTATAAATAATTAATGAAAACCAATTAAAAAATATAGAAATAGAAGTAGTAAAATTTTATTATATGTTCTCAATATCTCCACTTACAATTAATAAAAAATTTTATATTGAAATGATAAAAGTGGTCATCTCTGTGTTAAGAAGAGTATGTAATTAATAATTTTACAGTTTATATGGTGTTTTAAGTGAGTCCAAGGAAGTTTAATCAATGAAGCATATAAATATATATAATTGTAATTATTGACCAAAAAATTTGGTTTATATAAATTCAATATTAATAAATTAAAAAGTATGTAATTAAATGCATTCTATATTCACTAACTGAGAAAAAAAAATTATTAAGATTTGTTACAAAATATTACCCACTTGAAAGATTGAATATTGTAATGTGTTGATGTGATTTATGAAAAACAAATGATTAATATTTGTTAATAAAATTTAAATGACTATGAATGAAACAGTATCTTAACAATGGTTGAGGGGCTACACATCACTATCTATGAATGAAGGTTGGACTTGTCATAAGAAGAAAATTAACTGGATATTTGGGTTAAACATTGGAAAATTAAGTGCATGTAACATTAGAAAAAATGTTTCTATATTTTAAAAAATAATCAAAAATACTCTGTTTCATGCAGGATTCAAAAAACCAGTTTTTTTGATGATGCTATACAACTCTCTTTCAATATATATATATATATATATATAATAGGCAACAACTAAATCAAATAGGGTCGTATTTTAAATTTTCTAAATTGAAAGTGGAGGAGAAACATGAATATGTTTCATTATAGATACAATTACTCCTAGAAAAAAATTATTCACTTTGTATCTATGAAATAATATATATTAAAATTGATGACGAAATGTATATATTCGTGTTTCTAGACCAATAATTATAACTATTTTGATTTTATATAAGAATATATATAACATAAATATAAGAATTTACATTAGGTAAATCAGAAAAATCTTTTGTTGGAATAAGAAATTTAATATTGTGTGAAACTAATATATCTAATCCTTAATATTGAAACATGATTAGATGTTAGAAAAAAATTTGTTTTATAGTAAATTATCATAAAATGATTTTTTTAGAGTAGTTTTAAAAATCAGTATCAAGGTATAGAAAGGGACTTTAATTTTAAAAAAAATCCAGACTAGTATATGACATAATTATTTAGAGTGTTATAAAAATTGCATCCATATTTATTACACATTGAGGACAAATAGTATATGTAGTAAAGAAGAAAAAAAGGTAGGGTCCGAAGAATAAGGAGAGAAACATGAAAGGGAAAAACATTAAACAGAACATATTAAGTAATATAAGAAAAATAAGATTAAATAGGAGAACAAGAAACAAAAAATTTAAATACATCAAACATCACAATTAAAAAAATGAATCATGGACTATCCCAGTTATTGACCAATAATACATTCAATACTATATTTGAGATAATAAACTCTTATTTGGGATCTTGGTCGCATTAAAGGATATCATGTTAGGAATCATTCTGTATAAGAAGATACAATATTCTATAGATTTTTATTCTAAAATATATCCCAATTGCACTTGGTATTTCATGTGGGAGGAGAACATGTGAGTGTAATCCACATAGGAAATAGTATATTTTGTCTGGGATATGAAGAACATGAAAGGTTACATATAGAACACATGCTCATAGACAGACACATATATAATTAATATATAAAAAATATAATATATATATATATATATATTGGTTATATAGAAAATATTGTGTGTGTGAATGTTATAATATATAGATATAGGTGTGTGTGTGTGTGCATGCACGCATGTAGATGCATGTGTGTGTTTGTGTATGTGTAACAAAACACACACACACACAAATATGTATTCAAATAAGAACCTTCTTACCTAAGTATTTAAATAAAAAATCATCATAATTTTTGGGGATAATTTATGGGGGGATCGTGATAGATTTGGAGATATAAAATCAGATAAACCAAATCCTGAGAATATTATTTCTAGAACTACATCATGGTAAAAACATAACACCATCCTTGGGGCCATAATTATGTAACTCTAAAATATATATATGTATATAAAAAACAAAGACACACACATATATGTGTAGAATATATATATATATATAAATTATAGTCCCATGTTTCAATAAATTATTATATATATCTTCTACATATATAGAACATAAAAACTGGATAAAAAATGAGAAATTAGAATACAAAACAAATATAAATTATGTTTATGAAAAGAAAGTATATAGAACACACATATATAGAACACATATATGTTTTCAAAACAATAATTAAGGATTTCTCACATATATAATTAAATATGTATACATTATAGGGGATTCATAAATTTATGGATAGTAGAGTATATGAGTCGAGCTTCATCAGAAGCGAAGAAGAATTAAAAATGATAAATAGGGGAATAGGAACAATAAAATGAAGAAGGTGAATAGAATTAGGTATGTAGATATTAAAAGGGATACTATTTCCAAGGATATTTCATATTTATATAGGGAAGATGAAATTCCAAAATTGTATGTGAGTATATCTGTTGCGATCAAAAGGGTTAGATACATAACTAGAGTAGAGGGAAACAAAGGCAGATAGGGAAGATATGGTATGCCAAAGACCTAGAATGAGAGGAAGACATTTAGAGAAGGAAAATATGATCAGATGAGTGGATGATATAGGCTTTATGATATTAATATTGATGAGGGATATAGGGGATGATATTTTATTGGTGGGGAGGTGATCATGGATATGGGGAGGTGAAGTCACAGGTGGAGGTAAAACCAGTATCAGCTGAAGAGAATGCTGATGACGATGTGAGGGTTTAAATAATATCAAAATTTGTGTATGATAGAGGAGAGGATAGATAAATTTTACCATGTTAGATAAATATTTTTTGAGTATTAAAACAAAATGGAGGCATGTGTATTAGGGTAGGTGGATAGAATGGCACATCATGTGGGAAAATAGAGAAAGAATGTTTGGGTATTAGGAGAGGTGATGACTCTAGCACGTAAGGAGGAATTATACTATAGAGACATATGGAATGGATGGAACATCCTTTATTATAAATATTAGATATTTATATCATATTACACCATTAATTATGTTTTTATAATCATCCATGATATAATATTTTTTATTTTTCAAGCAGGTTGTCAAACCGGCCCAATTAAGGACACATCATGATTAATGGATGATTATGAGTTCATTTTGTTACAATATCAATATCCCATATGAATAATGATACTAATTAGTTTTTATTATTATGATATATCATAAATAGAATATTATGAGATAAATTAATGGATACAAAACAATTACTTAGTATGATCAATTTTTTTCCTCATAGTTCAATTCCTTAAGACTTTTACTTTTATATCGATTATTTATTTTTAGTATCATTAATAGGTTATTGGATTTATCTTACCAGAATATTAATCACTAAAACAAACAATATTTATCATTAAATACTATTCATAAATAAATCCATAAAGTCATAAATAAAAACCGAATATAATGTTTGATGGAGTTGGTATTATGCACAGACGCATGGATGTCGCTATAATTTTCCTTAAAACAAGAAAGAGGAGTAGTATGGTTTCTAATTTTTGTAATACTAAAAAAGTTATAGTTGTTATAATTATATATTTAATTCCCCATTTAAAACATCTATGATAGGAGTTGATGTAAAATGTACATGTTACATTATAGAGGCGGTAGTCTGAACACACACACATGATTCGAATTTTTTTCATTAATGAAAAAAAGAAAGGTGGTTAATGATTATAACCTAATTATAATAACATATAAGTATTATATTGACATTTATTTAATTATTTTACGATATTTTAATGGAATTTTAGGTTTAATTGGGGTATAAAAATAAATAAAAAAGAGAAAAAGTGGTTAATAACTTATACATCACTTCGGGGCTAATCTCATCTGTAATGGGGGTTAATCAATTGATGGATATTATTTTGAGAATAATATAACTAGATTACGGTTTCTATGTTTATTAAGTATAGGGTTGGGATTATTTTTTTCCAAAACATGTGGCTTATGGATTTAGGGGAAGTGAGGAGTGGAGTTCCCCATTTATAAGTAAAAATAGATGACATTTTTACACTATCCAATAAAAAATAATTTTATAATAGTATAAAAATTATTCATATAATAATTTTCACACAATAAATATAAAAATGAATTTATTTTAATCAAATTAAAATTATAAAATATTTATATTTATTTATTTAAATAAAAATAAAATTGGTAAAGAAACACTTCATTATTGAAAAAAAACTTATTAAACATCAAGCGTCTTTAATATTATTTCATATATATTTATATATAATTGAATATTGGAATAATAATTTAAAATTTTAAATATTACCTATTATAATAAACATTAAAATGTGATCAATTTAATATTCCAATGTAATTTAAAATACCTTTTTTAAATTTGATCTTCGAAAAGCATCTTTCTTAAAATATTAATAAAATTTATTAATAATATATAATAAATGTAATTGATTATTATACATTTATCTACTAATTATAATATTACCAATGTAAATTTAAATTTTCATGCTCTCCATTAGTTGGGTGTTGCGTTAGATTGTTGCAGCACATGATACGAGATATTAAAGATAGAATTAATTAATTTTTTGTCGATTCTTAGGTCATTATAGTCTCAACACAAACACAAAGTGGCAGCTCAGCCCTCCAAAGTCTCAACAGGTCTATCGTATAAGGTAACACCAAAGGCTGACCCAAACAAATCCATTACAACTCCCAAACCAGGGAAAAATATACTAAGTATCCTATTTTACTCCTCTACATTAATTCTTTTCCAGCTCATCTGTTCTTGCCTAAAATCTATATGTAATCAAAAAATCCCATAAGATCAACCTGGTACTATTATTCCAATTAATATCTAATCCCTATCCAAGGGGTTTACATCCTCCAATCAAGTCCACTTTTTTCACAAAATTATTTACATAGTACATCTCATGGGTTCATGTATCACAAATTATAAGATTAAAATTATTCTTCTATTCATCAGTTGTTGAGATTCCTAAAGAGTGCACATGGGTCATCTGTGGCCCTTGACAATTATGGAATTTTATATTTATTATAAATATATTTAATTTAAAAAAATTATATTTTTAATGAAATAGTTTATTAATTCAATGATCAATCGCCTATAGTGGAGAGACTATATATCACATGTCATATCAAATGAATAAATAATATGAAGAATCCATAGGAAAATTCTAAGAAACCACCTACATCAAACACTTGTAATTTTTAAAAACCAAACGAGAACAATAAGTTGAAATGAAATTTGTATCCAATAAAGAAAGAATACACCCTAAACATAAAATTTTACATCAATAACCCCAAATCGATGTGAACCTTGGATTCCATAGCCTTTAGGTAGTAATAAACCATGTGGAATGTAGTTTAGAAATCAAGTGATGATGAATAGGGACCACATACATAATGTTACTTGATTATCTTGGATAATTCAACCCCAAAAAATGTAACTATATTTAAAATATTGGAGATCTATAATTAACCCTATAAATATCCTTAATCAAAAAATCTCAAATGGAATAAAATGAAAATAGTTATTATAGAATAAATCAAATCATGGTTAAAATAAAAACCTACACTTAATTCTCCAACGTTCATTAATAAAAAGGAATAACCTCCCACTGACGTTCAGGTTGGGAATTCAACCATTTCAAAAATTTGAATGGCCATAATCATGGTATAGTGATGAAATTTATTTTCATGAAGGATTAAATCATTATATTCCTAGGAGATCAACCTTGTTGACTCAACATAGTGTGGAGGAAAAAACTGATCCGTTTTAGACACACTACACCTTGTACCTGGTATGATGAGACTATCTTGGCCATGTTCCAATGATATATGCCACACACTTCATGCCGAGGACCACACCATTCCTAGGTGTGTTGACCTAGCCATTTCAAAAAGGTGGACTCCAAGCATAAAATGTATTCCAACCAGGCAAGATCATACCTATGGTACACTTGAAAATGTCAAATTTCCACCCAAAGCCGCTAAGAACCATTTTTCATATTCTAAACCCATATAACCCCATCAAAATTATCAAAAATTTAAATCTTAAACATTATATGTGACAATAACCCCACCATTTCAATTTATATCCCTAAAATGTCTCAAATAGAATGGTTGATAATGTTAAACAATAAACTCACAATTCAAAATGAAAAACCCACTATTAAAACTACCATTCAGAATCCTAAAACCCATGAAAAACCTATGTAAATAGAACCACTCGCTGAATCATTAAACATTAAATATAAAAAAATTGAATCCACATCCCAAAAGACAACCAAAAACCATCCATGAAACTTTAATAAATACCATTAATCAAAAGATAATTGTTAAAAACAAAAAAAAAAAACCCTTTTAAAAGTTTCTCCTAGAATATTGAAGTTTTAAAATATTATATTTTATTATTTGAATACTAATCTACCATTTTATTTTCAAATTTAGATCACATCTATTTTCATGTTTCAAAATTTAATTTGAAAAATAGCTCAAAAAATCCCCAGGAATTATATCATATTAATTTATAAATAATCATTTATCCCATTTGAATAAAAGTTGAAATTATCAACAAAATCCTCAAAGTTTAGTTTCAAACATTTTAATATTTTTTCAATTTTTAATCTTTTATTTTAAATAAAATTCCCACAATAAATACCCTTTATCAATTTTCAAATACTGATTTTTATTAATTTTAAAAGCAACATATTTTTTTTGGATGCTCAAAATTGAGACATCCAAGACACTCCATTGTGGTTTAACCACCATGATGTAAACAGAACATTGGTGAAACTCATAATTGATTAATCCAATCCTATAAAACATTAAGGATTAGATGGAAACCATATGGGAACCACCAAATCATGGGAGGCTATAGTAAAAGAAAACTAAAAAACTCGACCAAGAAATAACATCCTTAATTAATTGAACAAAAAAAGGACATAAAAATGTCAAAGGGAAAAAGAATCAATTCAAGGTCCACCAAGACACACTTATAGATAATTTAGTTTAATAGGTGAAAACTCTTCGATATATGATACCCACTATTGTTTATATCCCAACTATAATAATTCCACTTTGACACTTTTTTTTCATAAACCACAAACGTCTCCTATGGAATCAATAGAGGATAAAATATGATATGGATATAAAGGTATCAAAATTTATTCATCAATTTCTGCCCCTTCATATCCAAATGATTGTTTTTAATTAATTATTTTGATAAAAACCATAAAAAACCTGTTGAAACCTCAATTCCCACACATGATTATCCTAAGCCATCAAAGTTGAACAAAAGTCTTGGAAATAATACCACTTCAAGAAAAGAAACCATAATATTTCACATAATATAATAACAGGTAAGAATTAAAGATTACAAAAAAATAATCATTACTCAAAAAGAACTTCATAATGTTGAATTAGGAAAATTAGGGGTGACCTAAGACCATTTTTATAGAACATATACTCCATGTAAATATTCCAAAACAATATATTATATCTAACAACAATTCCCTATTTCCCCAAGACATACCCAAGCTTCCCTATGAATAACCATACAAAAGAAATTTTCCTACACATGGCCAACATACTACCAAGTGAATATGAGAACAATCAATAATAGAGCCAAGATAACCCCTAATATATTCATCATCCCACTCAAGATAGATGAGAACATATCAAGCATGAATATCCTCAATGGTTTTGACATGACAGTAAATCCATCTATTTTCCAAACCAATTCATGAAACCCCGTAGACTCAAAGTCTTCAATATAATTTCAATAATGACTAGAAAATTGAAACATGATAAAAATTACGTGATATAACATATAAACTATGTCCTTATAACACATAAATAAAATTCATCAACAATACTTAGTAATTTGAAACATTATCATAAGAATTCTAAAATAATCGAAATAAAACTCATGACATTTCATTAATCTCATTTTCATCATCTTCATTGAACGGACACTACTCGTTATAATCATATGCTCAATCTGTTACACAATAAAAATCTCATATCATGGTAACTTATTGTTTTCATCATGTAAACCATAAGAAATCATGACCCCAACAGATACATAATTTAAACAATTCCTCATCCTGTACACAACCACTTATCAATTCATAACTCAATATGTACTATGTGTAAATAATGCACTCCATGTTGATATTATCTAAACCCAGTCAGTTTTTTCTTCAGTGGAGCTACGTCACATTCACTAAATCATGCTTCCTTGAGTACATGTTATCAAACATCGGTACAGAATCCTAATTCACCGAATAATCTATGTGGCATGTCAATCTCTTCAGGATTAAATTACTTTGGGATAGCCTCATAAAAAATGACCATCTCATTTATTCCATGCTTATCAGTCAACCACCCATCAATTTGGGCTTCATCTTAAAATTAAAGTGTTTACTATTTCTCTCACCATGCCACCAATGTGAATATTGATTAAATTGGGTTATATATCCATCAATCATACCCTCAAATTATTGATTTGATACAAAAAGTGACCTCACTAAATGAGACCATCATCAAAAATATTTCTAGGTAACCCATTTCTATACTATATATTTGGTGGCACTATTGGTCCCCTATTCCATACCTCAGAGAACAAACTCTTGCTTCTCAACCGTGAGAAACTCAAATTCCCATGATAACCCCTCTATTTTTTCTTCATGTTCTTTGTCTCAAAAATAGTAGGGGAAAACATTCTGATTCACTATCATAACTCTCATCTCACCAAGTCATGAGACTTGTCTCATGAAAAAAGGCCCTCTATCCCCAAACCCATAGGTCACGCCTTATCTAGGTCATACCATACATGAAACAAATATTTTTCCCATCTTCACCATCATATGAAAAATCACATAAAAACTACCCACTCTAGGGACTCCAGATTATTTAATATATTAGGCGTCACATTTTAGTCATTGGACTACTCACAATGTATATTCTCATCAAGAATCCACATACGTGACGACCCCTCAAGAATCATAAACCCATCATGGTACAACATATATATAACAATATCATTAAATCAATATTAGAATTGAATGGAATGTCACGACCCGTCCTCGGGGCCCGTGCCGTGACTACCCCAAGCCCGCCTTCCATAGGCCAGGGGCTGGCGACTAGCACCAAGGCGTAAATCCCGGTAAAAAGGGAAGGAATTGCCTTTAAAACTAAACAATCACCACCGAGTAAGCAAGAGGAAAAGTAAACACTAAGTAAAAATAGAGTACAATTGTAAGTGCCGAAAAGTAAGTGGGCCAGTATACAAACCCAAACTGAAATTAAAGTACATCTAGAAAGGGAAAATAGCAACTGAAAAGTAAAAGCCGCTACACCGAGCTGTCCGCTGGAAATCCCACCTGAAGGGTGGGTACAGATAGCTCCACTGCTCCTCGGGTCCCGCATTCCGCTCCGAGTATGTTCCACCCAGTGGTCCACCTCCAGGTACCGTCCTGCTCCGCGAGCCTCCACCACGATCAACGATGTCCGTCGTCTCCAACCAACACAACGTACTGTGGGCATAGCCCGTGCAGGGGTGAGTACAAGCTACTCAGTAGGGACCCCGAGACCCTCAAAGGTCTCCCAAAATCCACAAAGGATAAACCACAATGGAAAGATACAATCATGAAGTAACAAACGACACTACTTAGGTATATTCCCATACATATACCTAAGTCATCAATTCCAGTATACTCCAACCTCCGAGCCCAAGTACAACCCAGTCCACACATGAAAGTATACATATTCCACACAGGAAAGCAAAATGTAATCCACACAGGATATCAAAACACAATCCACACAGGAAAGAAAACACGTTTCAGCTCACACAGGTATACTTCTTTGAAAGACGATAGAGATGATGACTGATTCATCTAAGTCGTCGGACCAGCAAAGGATCGATAGGTACTAACCCCCGCAAAGACCCACATAGGATCGGACCCACACAGGATCTGTAGGCGCTGGCTCACACAGAACCGCTGAGCACTGACCCACACAGGATCAGACCGACACAGGATCGGTAGCAGTGATCCACACAGGTTCGCTGAGTGATGTAGTCGTCGTTGTCGAATCCACTAAGGATCTCTTCACAGTCGTCGTCGCAGTCATAGTAGCAGTCGCAGCCAGCTCTAGGGTTCCAGCACATAGCAAGCTCGTTCGGGAGGTTCCGCTCCACGATCTGAGAGGCTGATACATCAACTGACACATAGTCCAAAGTTGATGCATCCAAAAGTTCCGTATCATCAACAGGAACTCAACTTCGCAGACGGCGCATCAATCGGACGCCGGGTCTGAGAGTTATTAGCTTTTTCGTCCCAGGGGCCCAGTTGGTTTTTAATTAAAAAACCAACCTGACCGTACTCCACCTACGTCCAAACCTTGGGTGGAGTATGCCAAAATATCGGCCTCACTAATAGGAAACCAAAAAACTCGACGGCACAACAATCGGACGTCCGTAGCTCAAGATATGAGTGTTTCCGCTCCGAGGGCCCGGTTGGTTTCGTGTACGAACCAACCCGGCCGAACTCAAAGTATTTCGAAACCTTGAGTGCGATATTCCGAAACGACCGTCTCGATCCAAGTATTGCATCGCCACTTACGGTGCGTCGTTTGGAGGTCCGTAGCCTAAGTTATAGGCATTTGAACCCAAACAGTCCGATAACGGGGGTTTCGGGCCCGGACCGACCTGACCCGAGACCCCCCGGTTGGCCCGAACCGGGTCGACCCGCCCCAGCCCGGCCCAGCTCGGCCCGGCGTGGCCCAGCCTGGCGGACCGGGCGGGTGCCGGTCCGGCTGGGGACAGCGCGCCCAGTGCGCTGTCTGGCTCGACCATTGGCCGAGCCGTTTTGGCAAAGGGGGGCGCCTGACCCCTGTGTAACCGCGGCCCCCCCAAAATTATGGGGGGCTGTTTGAACCGGCCAGGGGAATTTAATTCCCCCTGACCCTTCCCTTTCTAGCCGGCCCGACCTGGCCAGTCGGCTCCTTCTCAACGGGACCGGCAGTGGCCGGTCCCCTTCCAGCTCCATCACCAGCGGCCCGGTCCGGCCGCCGGTCACCTTGCTCCGCCGCGGCCCCGAACCGGCCACGACCCTTGTCATCCAGCGCGGTGTGACGGCACCGCGCCCCTTCACCACCGCCCCGCTCCGGCCACGGCGCCTTCGATTTCCTTCGACGCGGCACGACGACGTCGCGTTCTTAGACTTCTTTCCACGGTGCGGAGCGACGACATCTCGTAATACTTGTCGTGTGATTCCCTCATGGTGCGACGGCACCACGCCATTCTGTTCCATCCACAAATAATCAAACTTGAACATATGTGGGGGGTTCGGCCGTGTTTGTGCGGTCCGGAACCCCTCTCATTAAAGGATATCATCTAGTCGAAAATCCACGATAATCGATATACTAGATTCATGAACGGAAAAATAATTAAATAAAATAATCCCCTACCTCGGTTCAAGAACGGTGATCGTCAACGAGCCGCGGAAGATGAGCGTCGTGGAGGTCGGGCGTCACGAGAGAACGTCGACGTCGCGAAGCGAGGATTTGAAGTCGTTGATGGCGATTTCGTCGTGGAAAACCGTCGCGGAAGAGACGACACGGAAGAAGAACGTCGCGTCGCGGATACGGCGTCGCAGAAGAACCGTGTTCTTTGGCGGAGAAGTTCATCGTTGAAGAATGGTGTTCTTCTCGTTCTTCGTCGAGGTTGAAGAAGAAGAAGAAGATGCTTTCCCAATCCTCTCAAGGTTGCAAAACTCTAACATAATAAAATAAGACTAAGTCTTATTTTATTAACACAACCTACCAATTGAATTTTAAAAGTTTTAAATTCAATAACCACACACAACTCACCTCAATAAACTTATTACATTTATGTCATAAGTTATAACTTAGTTTGACAAAATTAAAGTGGGAGTTGTGGGGGGTTTTAGAGGATATGAAGGGGTGGGGTTCGTTTGGGCCCCACCACCCTCATAACCTCCCAAGGATGGTTGGGTGGTTAGCCAACTTCCATCAAGATCTAACACTTAGAGTAAAATAATAAAAATTGTAGTGTAATTATAAAATAAACTTTCACAATTTTAATTATCAACACTCGTGTAAACGAAACTCTGGAATAGGAGTTCCTAAGAAATTACCGGCGCTGCAGTTCCATCGGTGTCCTCGGAATTCGATTCTGGGTACCGGTTCAAATGTAAGAAATTCCCGCTCGTTCGTTCACTGAACGTACCCGAGCCAAACTTCGGAAATTGATTCCGGGCACACCGTGCCTCGAAATCAGGTGCCGTCAGAAACAGCGCTCTTGTAAAATTTGAAATAAAATTAAGAAAAAATCTCCCTTGAATTTTACGGGTCTTTACATTACTCCCACCTCAGGGCTTTACGTCCCCATAAAGATCAATCAGAACTAGGAAAAAACAAATGAGGGTACTGAGCACGCATCTGAGCCTCCCACTCCCAAGTGCTCTCCTAGAGTTTCACGTGCTTCCATCTGATGCGCACTAGAGGAATCGACCGTCCACGTAGTACCCGCTCCTATCGATCCTCGATCTCCACCGGGACCTCCGTAAAAGTTGCCACATCGTCAACGTTAAGCTCCCCATGGTCAATGATGTGTGTCGGGTCGTGCACATATCTCCTCAGCTGAGATACATGGAAGACGTCGTGCACCCGGTGCAACTGAGGTGGTAGAGCCAGACGATAAGCCACCTCGCCAATCCTGCTAAGGACCTAGAATGGTCCGATGAAGAGCGGAGATAACTTACGGCCTCGGCCAAATCTCCGTAAACCACGACGAGGTGAGACACGCAACAAGACATGGTCGCCATCCTTGAACTCTAGTGGCCTCCGCCTCCTGTTAGCGTATGACTTCTACCGGCTGCTTCTCAACGGGACCATCTCTCGTCCCACAAGTGCTGACTCCCCAGGGTCTGTCCATCACAAAGGAGATCTACAAGGTCGGCCATACAACGCCTCGTACGGTTCTATCCCGATGGTGGAGTGGTAGCTTTTGTTGTACGTAAACTCTAGCTAGGGTAGGTGGTCCTCCCAGATATGACCAAAGTCGAGGACACATGCGCGGAGCATGTCCTCGAGAGTCTGAATGGTCCTCTCCGTCTGACCATCCATCTGACGGTGAAAGGCTATGCGTAGAAATAGCTACGTCCCGAACGCCTCCTGCAACCCCTTAAAAAGCAGGGAAGTAAAGCGAGCAACTCGATCAGAGACGATAGATGATAGCACACTGTGAAGCCGTACAATCTCCTGAACGTAAAGTCGTCTCAAGATCTCCACTGAGCCCGGATCTCTGATTGGTAAGAAGTGAGCCGACTTGGTGAGTCATTCGACAATCACCCAGATGGAGTCGTGACCTCTGGAAGTCCGTGGAAGTCCAGTCACGAAGTCCATAGATATGCCATTACACTTCCACTCCGGAACATCCAAGGGTTGTACCAAGCCTGCTGGTACCTGGTGCTCAGCCTTCACCTGCTGGCAGGTGAGGCATCGAGAAATGAACTCTGCCACAGCCTTCTTCATGCCCGGCCACTAGTGTTGTCTTCTGAGATCCTGGTACATCTTCGCCACTCCAGGATGTACCGCTAAAGGAGAAGTGTGAAACTCTCTCAGAACCTCATCTCGTAAAGCAACTGGTAACAAGGTAAGTTCTCTAAAAAGGATGTCGTGCTCTGCTCCAAAGGAGAAGCCATCAGGTGCCTGTCCTGAGGATATTTGTGCACACCGCATCCCCACGTTGTGCCTCTCTGAACCACTATTGTAGTTGATGAGTGACTATGAGAGACTGAAATAAGGTTGCTCTATCTCTGTCCACAAAGGATATCTGCAAAGCGGCTAGCTGCTCTATCGCCTCCTCAAGTAGCTGAATGCCCGTCCTCCTGCTGAGGGCATCAGCTACTACATTCCCCTTACCAGGAGTATAGACTATCTCAAAGTCATATTCCTGGAGGAACTCGAGCCATCGTCGTTGTCTCAGGTTTAGGTCCTTCTGCGAGAAGATGTACATGAGACACTGGTGGTCAGAAAAGATTGTAAAGCGCTCTCCCATCAAATAGTGTCGCCATGTCTTCATAGCGAAGACCACTGCTGTTAACTCCGAGTCATGGGTAGTGTAGTTCTGCTCATGCGGCCTCAACTGATGTGATCCATAGGTGATCACTACCCGCTCCTGCATCAGGACGCATCAGTGTCCGGTCCCTGATGCATCGTAGTAGACTACGTACCCTACACCCTTATCAGGCAACCCCAATATAGGTGCGCTGGTCAATCTTTGTCTCAGCTCCTGGAAGCTCTGCTGATATCTTTCTGACCACACGAAGGTTTTCCCCTTCTTCGTCAAAGCTGAGAGTGGTGCCAAAACTATGGAGAAGTCTGGCACAAATCTCCAATAGTACCAGCTAGACCCAAGAAACTCCGCACCTCTGTCACGCTCCTGGGGGGCTCCCAAGCTAGCACTACCTCGATCTTCACAGGATCCACTGCAACTCCCGCCTCAGAGATGACTTTTCCTAAGAAGTGGAACTCACGTATACAGAACTTTCACTTCGAGAGCTTACTATAAATCTGGTGCTCTCGGAGTGTGTCTATTACAACACGTAAGTGGTAGGCGTGCTCCTCCTCAGCCGTCGAGTAAATCAAAATGTCGTCGATGAAGACCACGACAAATCGATCGAGGTATGGCTGAAAGATCCTAGTCATGAGGGCCATGAACACTGATGGAGAATTGGTTATGCCGAATGGAATAACCAAGAAATCATAGTGGCGATACCGACATATGAAGGTCGTCTTCTGTACGTCCTCGTCTCGAACTCTGAGCTGATGATAGCCTGACCTGAGGTCTATCTTCGATAACCACCGTGCTCCCTTGAGCTGATCAAAGTGGTCATCAATCCTTGGTAGCGGATACTTGTTCCTCACTGTCACCTGGTTCAGGTGATGATAATCGACACACAGTCGCAAGCTCATGTCCTCCTTCTTGGCGCACAATATCAGGGAAGCCTAGGGTGAAACACTTGGTCGGATAAACCCCTTTCCCTGCAAGTCCGCCAACTGTACCCGTAGCTCTCAAAGCTCAGTGGGGGCCATCTGATATGCTGGAGTCGATATCGGGGTTGTCCCGGGGTACAGGTCAATATAAAAGTCTACCTCTCTGCGAGGAGGTAACCCTGGAACGTCATCGGGAAAAACGTCTGCAAACTGATCCACCACTGCAGGAAAACCAGGACTCCGCACGTCAACTGATCCTAGGATGAGGCTAGCCAACTGATGAGTGATGGGCTGTCCTCTCCTCTGCGGATGTCCATCCTATGTTCCAAAGGCTCCCTTCTCACCGGTGAAGGTGAACCTGCTCCCGTCGGTGCGTACACATCGCATCTTGCGCCTAAAATAGTCAATCTGTGCATGGACCGTAGATAACCAATCCATGCCCAAGACGATGTCGTAAGGCCTCGAGGCCGCTACAAGAAGATCCCAACCGAAGCTCTCGCCTCCTAGAGTAAGATCACACTGCCGGAACTACTGCGTAATCATCGAGTCTGCTCCCATAGGAGTCTCTAGCCATAAGGATCGAGCCAACGGCTCTGTCGGAATCTCTGAGCTCCGAACAAGGGCAACGGCTATGAAAGAGTGACTCGCTCCTTTGTCTATAAGTACTGCAGAAATGGTGGAATAGACACAGATAGTACCTCGAATCATCTCGGGCGTGCCGTGGTCGTAGGCCTCTACTGCCTGGAGTTGTGCCTGTCTCTTCCCGCCAGCTCCCTGTGGTCGGGGTGGACCTCCTGGTGGTGGTGGTGGTAGAGTCTCAAAGCGTCACCCACCACCTGCTGCTCAGCCAGCCCCTCTGCCTCGTCCGACTCCTCCCTGTGGACTGCCACGTTCCACCCTCTGCCTCTACCTCGGTGGTCCCTCAACCGTCTGCTGCTCCATGGCACGGCGGGTCTGGCAATGACGAGCCATGTGGCCCTGCCCGCCGCACGAGTAGCATTGTCTGCCTCTCGAAAGACTGGATCCACGTTGTGTGCCCCGCACTGCTGAGCCATTGTCTTGAGGTCGTCTTCCTGAGGGTCTGGTCTGCCTGGACCCAAGAGTCATCCGTCGACTACCTACTGCAGAAGATTCTTCTACGTGCCACCCTGCGGTGGGTCTCGGTGCTGGTGTAGACTCAGCAAGAAGGCTCTCGATCAAAAGGGCACGCTCCAGTACTCCCGTCTGAGTCGGTATGCTGAGGGAGATCAGCGATGACCTGATCTCGTGTCTCAATCCCTGCTCGAAGGTCCGGGCCCGGAATAATGGGTCTTGTACCATGTCAGTCGAGTAGCGTGAGATATCTGTAAATCACGCCGAGTACTGGGCGACCGTCATGCTGCCCTGCTACAGTTCAAGAAGCTCCTGAATGCGCACCGCACGGAGGGCGGTTGGGACGAACTCCGAGCGGAAGAGGCTCTCAAATTTTGTCCAAAGTAGAGATGCCCCATCGTGCACCTGGAGCATCAAGCTCCACCATCGGCCTGCTGCTGCGTGAAGTAGGCTCGCATCGAGGATCACCATGAGGTATTCTGGTGTCCTCACTAGCCTGAAAACTCATACCACTGCCTCCATCCAATCCTCGGAGGCCTGGGGGTCCGTCTCCCCATGGAACCTGGGCGGTCGCTGGCGCTGGAACTCATGCAGTGCACTGATGCGACGTGCATCATTAGCGACTAGTTCTGGAAGCATCGGTGGCTTGGCGGGTAGAGCTACCGCCGGTGCCACTGCTGACAAAGGGCCCTGCACCGAGGCCTCGTGACTCGGTGGGCTGTCATCACGCTCGACTTTCGGAACCCTAGATGGCTGCCGTCGTTGGGAAATACTGAAAATGAAACAGGTGTGCCACGGTCAGAAAAGTATACCTGGTGAGCTGATACAAAGTAATCACAAAGAAAACTTGAAACACACATGCAATAAATGTTTTCGTGCATTAAGTCGGAAATCAGAAGTCAAGGCCCTGGTGTACGGATACATCGGCTGCCGCACCAACAATGGACTCCCTGGACTGATAACCACACCCAATACGCTAAACACTATTGTTTCACATAGAATAGATCAGAGTTTGCGGTAGAACCGAACTCCTCTGATACCAATTTGTCACGACCCGTCCCCGGGGCCCGTTCCGTGACTACCCCAAGCACGCCTTCCATAGGCCAGGGGCTGTCGACTAGCACCAAGGTGTAAATCCCAGTGAAAAGGGAAGGCATTTCCTTTGTAAAGTAAACAAGCACCACAGAGTAAGCAAGAGGAAAAGTAAGCACTAAGTAAAAACAGAGTACAATTGTAAGTGCGGTAAATTAAGTGGGCCAGTATACCAACCCAAACGTAAAGTAAAGTACAAATCGAAATGGAAAACAGCAACAGAAAAGTAAAAGCCGCCACGCCGAGCTGTCCGCTGGAAATCCCACCTGAAGGGTGGGTACAGATAGCTCCACTGCTCCTCGGGTCCCGTCGTCCGCTCTGAGTATGTTCCGCCCAGTGTTCCACCTCCAGGTACCGTCCTGCTCAGCGAGCCTCCACCACGATCAACGTTGTTCGTCGTCTGCAACCAACACAACGTAGTGTGGGCGTAGCCCGTGCAGGGGTGAGTATAAGCTACTCAGTAGGGATCCCGAGACCACCGAAGGTCTCTCAAAATACACAAAGGATAAACCACAAAGGAAAGATACAATCACGAAGTAACAACCGACACAGCTTAGGTATATGCCCATACATATACCTAAGTTATCAATTCCAGTACACTCCATCCTCCGAGCCCAAGTACATCCCAGTCCACACAGGAAAGTATACGTATTCCACACATGAAAGCAAAACGTAATCCACACAGGATAGCACACCACAATCCACACAGGATAGAAAACAGGTTTCATCTCACAAAGGTATACTTCTTCGAATGACGATAGAGATTATCACTGATCCATCTAAGTCATCGGACCCACAAAGGACCGATAGGTACTAACCCCCGCAAAGACCCACACAGGATCAGACCCACACAGGATCTGTAGGCACTGGCTCACAATGAACCGCTGAGCGCTGACCCACACAGGATCAGACCCACAAAGGATTAGTAGCACTGATCCACACGGGTTCACTGAGTGTTGTAGTCGTCGTCGTCGAATCCACTGAGGATCTCTGCACAGTCGTCGTCGCAGTCACAGTAGCAGTCGCAGCCAGCTCTAGGGTTCCCGCACACAGCAAGATCGTTCGGGAGGGTCCGCTCCACGAGCCGAGAGGCTGATACATCAACTGACACATAGCCCAGAGTTGATGTATCCAGAAGTTCTGTATCGTCAACAGGAACTCAACGTCGCAGATGGCGCGTCAATCGGACGCCCGATCTGATAGTTATTGGCTTTTTCGTCCCAGGGGCCCGGTTGGTTTTTAAGCCAAAACTAACCCGACCATACTCCAACTGCGTCCAAACCTCGGGCGGAGTATTCCAAAAGATCCTCCTCACTAAGAGGAAACCAACAAAGTCGACGACATGTCAATCGGACGTCCGTAGCTCAAGATATGAGTGTTTCCGCTTCGAGGGCCCAGTTGGTTTCGTGTACAAACCAACCCAGCCGAACTCAAAGTATTCGGAAACCTTGAGTGTGATATACCAAAATGACCATATCGATCCAAGGATCTCATCACCATTGACGGCGCGTCGTTTGGAGGTCTGTAGCCCGAGTTATAGGCATTTGAACCCACACAGTCCGATAACGGGGGTCTTGGGCCCGGACCGACCCAACCTGAGACCCCCCGGTTGGCCCGAACCAGGTCGACCCACCCCGGTCCGGGCGCCCCGGCCCAGCCCCGCCGAGAAGACCGGCCGGGTGCCGGTCCGGCTGGGGACATCGCGCCCAGCACGCTGTCTGGCTCGGCCTTTGGCCGATCCATTTCCGCAAAAGGGGGGCGTCTGCCCCCATGTGTAACCGCAACCCCCCCCCCCCAAATTATGTGGGGTCGTTTGAACCGGCCGGGGGAATTTATTTCCCCTGGACCCTTCCCTTTCTGGTCATCCCGTCCTGGCCGGCCGGCTCCTTCTCAATGGGACCGGTGGTGGCTGGTCCCCTTCCAGCTCCATCACCGGCGGCCCGGTCCGGCCACGGGTCACCTTGCTCCGCCGCGACCCGGAACCGGCCGCAGTCCTTGTCGTCCGGCGCGGTGTGACGACACTGCGCCCCTTCACCGCAGCCCTGCTACGGCCACGGCGCCTTCGATTTCCTTCGACGCGGCATGGCGGCGTCGCGTTCTTAGAATTCTTTCCATGGCGCGACGCGACGACGTAGCGTAATACTTTTCGTGTGATTCCCGTGTGGTGCGACGGCACCACACCATTCTGTTCCATCCACATAGAATCAAACATCAACATAGGAGGGGGGTTCGGCCGTGTTTGTGCGGTCTATCCCCCTCTCGTTAAACGATATCATCTAGTCGAAAATCCATGATAATTGATAAAATAGATTCATGAACGGAAAAATAATTAAATAAAATAATCCCCTACCTCGGTTCAGGAACGGTGTTCGTCAACGAGCCGCGGAAGACGAGCATCGCGGGAGAACGTCGACGTCGCGAAGCGAGGATTCGAAGTCGTTGACGGCGATTTTGTCGCAGAAAACCATCGTGGAAGAGACGACGCGGAAGAAGAATGTCGTGTCGCGGATACGACATCGCGGAAGAACCGTGTGATTCAGCAGAGAAGTTGTTCGTTGAAGAATGGTGTTCTTCGCGTTCTTCGTCGAGGTTGAAGAAGAAGAAGAAGATTCTTTCCCAATCCTCTCAAGGTTGAAAAACTCTAACATAATAAAATAAGACTAAGTCTTATTTTATTAACACAACCTACCAATTGAATTTCAATAGTTTTAAATTCAATAACCACACACAACTCACCTCTTTAAACTTATTACATTTAAGTCATAAGTTATAACATAGGTTAAAAAAATTAAAGTGGGAGTTGAGGGTGGTTTTAGAGGATATGAAGGGGTGGGGTTCGTGTGGGCCCCACCACCCTCATACCCTCCCAAGGGAGGTTGGTTGGTTACCCAACTTCCATCAAGAAATAACACTTATAGTAAAATTATAAATTTTTTAATGTAATTATAAAATAAACTTCCACAATTTTTATTATCAACACTCGTGTAAACGCAACTCCGGAACAGGAGTTCCTAAGTAATTACCGGTGTGTCTGTTCCATCGGTGTCCTCGGAATTCGATTCCGGGTACCGGTTCAAAAGTTTGAAATTCCCGCTCGTTCGTTAACTGAATGTACCCGACCCAAACATCGGAAATTGATTTCGGTCACACCGGGCCTCAGAATCAGGTGCCGTTAGAAACCACACTCTTGTAAAATTTGAAAGAAAATTAAGAAAAATCTCCCTTGAATTTTACGGGTCTTTACATGGAACCCAAAATTTTGATTTTAGTTAAGTAAAAAGACACCAAGTTCTAGAATGGAATCCTAGGGGTCCTATTAAAAAGGCATAATTTTCCCTTACTAACCTACTAGGGACACTATATATCTCTAAAACTAGGATTTTTCTATCATCATCAATTAATATCTCACTATAAAATCCACATAAACTATCATCACAATAAAATATCAGTGATAACGATCACATGAAATAATATTTCATGTGATTCATATGTGATAACATGATGGATAATGATCCCTATTTACAATGTTCCAAGAGTCAAAAGTCCATTAAGTGGCCTCCTTCCCGTGGGATAAGAGAATTAATAAACAAATACCCATAAATCTGGCCATCATTTGAATCAAATAAGGTAAAATTAGTCACTTGCAACACCATAAATCAAGAACATTAATCCAAATCCCTTAGTAACTTGGACTTATTATAGAGAATGGTTTTCATAACACACCAGTAAGATATCCACCATAGGATCTAAATCATTCCTTTATCACATGTCTACCGAATCCAAGAATAGTAAGACCAGAAAAAGAAATGATATGATTCCACATTGTAATATTCCTTCCACGGTTCTCTATAAGTAGAAATAGAATGTGGTTTCTATGTGACCTCAGGCATTACTCACCATATATCGGTGGTTTTTGACCAGTAGTGATGTTTTATAGTGAGATAGTGGGGAGACTATACCCTTAAATCAGATTTTTAACAATAATGTAAATTACAAAATTATCATCCATAATAATAAATAAATCATAATGTACATGGAATATATAAATAAATTGAATCCATAAATAACATGTTGATGCAACCACACATAAAGAAAATGTTTTCCCACTCGGATGATCACACACACACACATATTTAAGAATTAAATAATGAAATAAAAACACCAAGGATCTACCACATCCTTGAGCCTCATATCAGATAGTTTCTTGTCCATTCCATGTTGTCCTTATTAATAAAAATACTTTGGGCCCCTACCCAACCCAATCCTATGAAAAGTGTAGGATACTTGGGTATGCAAGTGAAATGGACACCTATAAAGGGATTCAGTACATAAACCAGTAGGGCACCACCAACGTATTCCCAGAATAGATAGTAACATTGGTGATATGTGTATATAGAATACTTAGCAAAATAACTAAATATATCACTATAGAAACATATAATAAATAAATAAATAAACATCATCAATCCTCTAGTGAAACATGAAACCCTGTATCGACCATACCGACTTTATAGAGTGTTGAATATTTATTTCCATAGTACAAAAATTATGCACATAAAAATATGGGAACACCATTTCCAAGGATTAATTTTATGTTATGCTAACAATATAATAATAAGAATACTTGTTCCTTAGAATCACATCAATCCCCCCTATGATATAAAAATAATGGGAACACCAGATCCTTATAACCACATCCATGGTCCCCATAGAATATAATAATTGAAATACTGGATCCTTAGAGTCACATCAAGGTCCCCAAAAATATAATAATAATCGGCACACCAAATCCTTGGAACCATATCCAAGGTCCCCCAACAATATAATAATGATCATTATAGATCATTGAAATCACTTCAATTCCAACAAAATCTCTAATAATAAGGGTTGACCTAAATACATGAAAGCACATTCAAGGTCTTTCAATATTATAATAATGGGAAAAGGATATCATTGGAATCACGTCAAGGTCCCCCAAAAAATATAATAATTATAGGAACAAAAAATAATTATATCCACATCCAAGGACCCCCAACAATATAATATTGGGCACACGAGGTCCATTCATTAACATTAAGGTTCACCGAAAATATAATAATAATATTTAATTAATTTAATTAATTATATGTTCAACATTTAACTTATTTCGATTAATAATGGTTACTACCGAGTTTACATGAAAAAAACAATCATTTTCCAAAACATGTCTATGGGAGATCCCCATCACTCAGGGGTAATACATCCCTTGATCTCAACCCAATCATAATGTGGTAGCTCAACCATACCAAGTCTCACTAGGTATTTGAGCTAAGGTGACATATAATATTGAACCTAATTAGTCCATCACTAATCGAAACCATAATAAAAACACCATGGAACATGTGTAGGTCATATACATTAATTCATTTTAATATCATCTATTTTAGACTAAGGTCTATAAATAATTAAAATATCTAATAAGACCAAACATGTCCAGTTATCCCAATTTATATCTTTCCCAACCCAAGGGGTCTATATGCATCACTCATGGGTTCACATATTAGAAGGTAATAGTATTTAATAATGATCCCAAATATCTATGGTCAGAATGTCTAGCCAGTGCACAATGGTACTCTATAGGCTCTTACATTTTTTTTATTCCATATATTTAAGAAATTTACTTAATTTAAGACAATTTAATATTTAATGAAATAATTTATAAATTTAAGGTTTGATCATTCATGGTGGTTAGAACCTATATATTATGTAATAAAAAATTCATAAATAAATTACAAAAGCTATTGGGAAATTCTTATGGACCACCTACCTCAAACACATAGAATTTTTGACAGCCATATGGGATCCAAAAGAAAGAGTGACAGAGGGTTCAAAAGAATTTTTAATACAATGTAAAACAATGTTACTTTATCAATAATATCAAACTAAAAGGAACCTAGGATACCATAGCCTTCAGGTAGAAATAATGAATCATATAATTATGGTAAAATTTGTGGAAGAATATGTGAGGGGTTTTTGGAGGAAAAATAGACTCAATGACAAACTAAGAACCCCTTAAATATCACACATGATTTCATCGAGGAGTGTAACTCACCCACGATATCTTACATCCAAATTAGAAATTTCAAAATTATAATCACCATGGTATCTGGATTCTCACTATGCCCATAGATTATTTGATCACATCATGCCCATGAGATTGATCCTGGTGACTCAATATGGCATAAAGGAAAAAAACGTGGACATTTGAGACTCACCACACATTAAACCACTGTGTTAGGTGTCTATAATTACAATTCCATATAGGAGGATTCCTCAAAATCCATACTCATGACCATGTCCAACATGGGAATTGAGATCTCACTATTTATCACATGATATCTCCTTGAACAACTTGAATTCCACTACAATGTCATCCTACCCATGATGCATCAAAAAATTCCAAATTTTCGACCAAATACTCCAGTCAAAATCAGAAACATCTTGAATCCAAATAAAACCATCACTATTATTTATGTGATTTTTCTATGTATGGATTTGGAATATACCTAATAATATTTTCTGAGCAAGGTGCTAAAATGATGTAAGATTCCAAATCCCAGAAAGGCTCAATGTTTATATTATAAAAATTGTAAATATATTATATCATGAACAAGGAATTTTCCATAAAATATTATAATTACTCAAGAAAATAGTCATAGATCATACATCTAAGATCACTATTGAGCATGGAATTTAGGTTTTACCATAGGTGCGATGTATCCTTTGTTAGAAATGGGCATTTTATTTATGTGTTATTATGAGATGAATTAAGAAAATAAATAAATAAAAACATTTATTTACTGTTTTTACCATATAAAACTAAAATTATCCTTATTTAAACGTGGTTATATCAAATTACAATTTTTTTCTGTGTTTCCCTGAGGATTGGGAGAAAAATATGGAGGAGATATTATTCAAAAACCACAACATATTAAGGATCTTTTTTGTCAAAACAGTTTTTAGGTCTTGCCAATGATGATGATAAATATTCATTATTCATCAGAGACCAATCCTGACTCTATAGGATTTTTTCTATGGATTTATCCTTATTTGTTTTATCAAGATCAAAAAATATAATTTGTTAATAGTTTGATTCACATGTTGATAGTGTTGTGCGGGTGCATGTTTTATCATCCTAGGTTTTGTGGAATTGATATTTTATTTTATTACTCTACATTCATCATTACTAAGAAAAAGGATCATGTCTAATATGGAAAATGGATGAGTTTCATTCCTGAGGATATGTATTGTTCTTTTCTCCCCCATTCTTCACATGTTCATCCTTGATGTCTATTTGATCTGTGATTTAGTGATTACTCGGTAAGTGAACATTATGAAATTTCCTTTATATTCAATGGTTGATAACCTAGGTTAAAATCAATGATTGATGACATGGTAGATGTTTATGATAATTATTGTGTAAATGCAATTAGATTGGAGTTTTTAGGTTTTTTGTTTGGAGCACAATGATAATGTGTGGGTAATAATTGTGGTTTTCTCAATTGGATTTCTAAACAGAGTCAAGAGACTTGTGATAGTAGGGCTTGGTCATAACAAGATATAAATTTATTGGTGGATTAGGTAGTGGTTATCCTAGTGGTATTAGTGTGTGTATTTACTTTAATTTATCCTGGAATTTCTGTAAAATTCAAGAATACCTAACATATATTTCAAAGAACACACACTTTGTAGTCCCCCTTCAAAAACAATATGGTTTACATGCAATGAAATAGATCACACATTGTGCGTTCTCAAAGAAATACAATGTAACATAGTTTTTGAAGCATATCTTGTACCCTAAAGGGTAAAAAAGAATAGAAATGTCCAAATACATAAGCACTAGTAGAGTACACAGGCATGACTCAGCAATCGGACACAACCTTGTACACTGGCACAAACATAGTACACTTTCATGGAATGAAGTACACATGCACAAAGAGATTCACACGAGCATGGTTTGACATCCCAATGAGTTCCAACCTAATGTATACACACTATGTACCCCTCAAGGACATGTCTTTTTTATGGAGGATTATATTCCATATGATATAGCATGATATGGGAATACCCCCATGCAGGTGAGACACATCATAGACCCCAAGAACATGTTGTGAAAATTTTATAGGTCTATATGAGGCACTAAATTTCTCCAGAATATATCAGTTTTAGTTGAGTGTGATTCCTTGTTCCCTACTAATGAGGTTACATCAGGGAATTACAACCTCTACAAAATATTATGATCCCCTCTATGGGTTATCCTTCAGATAATGTTTGTGGTATGTCTACGAGAGTAATGGGGTGGTACAAACAATCATAAATTATTTTATAAGTGTGATTTCTAGTATCAATGTAACCATCATTCATTGGGAATTTATCCCCTATCAATAAGATCAATCCATTAGGGTTGGTGGTCTCCCCATGTGGTCCTAGGTGTGATCCCCTATCATGGTAGCATGCTATTCAGAGACCTAATGAGTACTTATTATCAAATAAAATGATCACAACATCTCAAATGTGTTTTTGGAGTGAAAATAAGGATCATAGGGATGTCCCTCCTAGATAATAATTACATTTAATCATACATTATAATTCTATGGTCAAAAGTGGTGGTTGAGAACTATTTTGACTAGTTGTTGGTTTTGACTATATTTGTGTTTTTTATTATCATTATGAATAATATTTTGATTAATAGACCTATGTATTGTTTTTCTACCTAATCGTGATGATTTATGTTTAGTTATTTCATGGTTTCCATCTGGGTATTTTTATACTCACCCCTGTATGCGCTGGACCTACACATGCCACATCTTATGTCGAAAACATGGCTTTTAATGGTGTCTTAGGTGGAAGAGGATAAGGCAGAACATAGTTCTAGGATTTCTAGATTAAGGATCATACTGACATTGAATTTGATAATAGTCCCTTCCTTCGGAGAATGTTTTCATTTATTTCTATTTTTGGTTGTAATTTCCTTTATGAATTATATATTTGGATATGTGTTCATACATCAATGTTCCTTAGGTAAATGCCTCCAATATGTTTAATTTTCCAACTTGACTCTAGTCACCAACCCCTAGAATATTGAAGCTAGATTTGGGTTGGTCATACCCAACTTATCACCAACTAGGCAGTCACTAGTTTTTCATGTCATGATAGAGTGATATTAGAGGAGTTGGTTCTACTGTATGATTGGATTTTAATGATTTTATATCTTTGAGGTTTGGATTGGGATTTATGGAAATAGTTTTAAATTTTTTTGGGTTTAGATATCAAGCCTATGAATCTGATGTTGGTGTGGTGGATGACGTATCAATTTAGCATGAATCTAATAACCTAATTATTTCCTTGTAACATGTAGACATTGTATGAACGAAAATATATAGTACATGAATCATATAGGAATGGGTTTTGGTTTCTCTGTAATTTTTGGGTAAGCTACATAGATATACTCATTGGTGATGGTGCATATTTCATATTTCAGGATACCTATGTGATGAAGTCCAACCAGGATTCCACTATGAGATTGTGAGGATGGTATTTCAAGTTAAGAGGATTCACCATAGGTTCAAATACATGAGGTTGTTCCTCTATGTGGTTTTCTAGTTATTCCACAACATTTTGAGTAAAAGGTAGTACCAACTATACATAATAATGATATACATAGGATGAGTGAAATCCACGAGTTTTATAGGTATTGGACTCCAAGGTTTCATGGTGAGCCAAACCACTAGGTAGATGATGAATGTCGAGAGATAGTCACCTGTGTTTTGCGCCTTATGTGAACACCTAAATATTAAATTGTGGTCCTCACAGTGAGTCTTCTTCAGGGATCCGTTGGGTGATGAAGTATTCTGGTGACCCAATAACATGAGGACAAAATTTTATCTTGGTTATATTTCTAGAATATCTTAAGGGAAGAGTTTTATTCAGTCACATTGCAATCAATGTGCGTCTTGGATCTTCTACAATCATAGTAGGGCAATATGTAACTTGTGGTGTATTTATCAAGGTTCACTATCCTCTTACAATACTCCATAATTATAGTTAGAGATCCATTCTTCTAGTATGATACATTTATTGGATATTGAGCTCATATATGATGTATGAAATGATATATCCTTTTAATTTCTACCAATACTCGATTTCTTGAGTGGGATATAGTTGTAGAGAGTTTTAATGAAAATATGATGCTGATTATAAGAAATTTTAGTGGGAAAAGGGAGGCTGAGATCATCGAAACATATATTCGATGACAGTCATAGGGTTTGGGTGTGAAATATGCTTCAGGAGACAATCCAGAGATAGAGGATAGATGGGTCATGGTTTTTAGGGTTGATCGAGTTAGCTTAGAAAGTGGAGGATTTTATATTGAAATGGATTGGGACATATCAATCCTAATTTTATGACCCATAATAAAATAGACACAGAGATGGTCACAAAAGCACCCATATAAGGATAGTGATAGGATAAGGAATTTCCAAAGGGTAGAGGATGTGGTAAAGGAGTGGGTTGAGCAACAGGAGGTGGAAGGTCGTTCAACGTATAACCAAGACAACCATAGGGGGTTTTCACAAGGAATTGGGATTTGGTGGGAATGTGTGAGGACAACTATAGGTAGTAGAAGTCTGCAAAACATAGGCTCTAAGGATGATTAAATGTATGACCTATATTTTATCTAATCTAGATATAGTTCTGATAGACAAGGTTGTGAGCCACTTTTTTCATTCCACATCTCTTGTTCATGACTTATAGATTCTGGTGGATCCCTTAGATCAATCATTATACTTAGAGGATCCTACCAGAGATGACTCAAAAATCACACATTTTAACAACAGTGTAACATGATTCTCGGATTACATAGCTTCTTATGAGATATCTTTATAACCATAATGATTCTTGATGATGTCGTATTTGGTATCAATTATCTATACATAGTTCATAGACATATATATAGTTATAAGAATAGGATGTGGTTTATCCACTGTTATGGATTTATATTTTCTTTCATGGGTGGGAGGGAAATTGACTCCAACGTGATTCACTAATTTATTTCACCCTTACATCACTATAATAAACTGATTTTTTTTTCTAAATTTCAATATATTATAGAAAAATTAATTTTATTATTCAATTATTTAATTTTTATCGCTATTAAAAATTAATATTTGACATTTTTTTATGTTTTTATTATAGTTGGTGGTGATTTGAAGGGCCAAAGATGAAGTGGAAGAAAATGGTCCATACTGTATAAGATTCCTTGAACACCTATGGAATCAAACAGATACTTTAGATAATTCATGCATCAATTCGGGATGAAATATTTTGGACAAATACAATATTTAATGGGCTATATCTCTTATGAAGACACCAAATCCCAACCATCCATTTAGGGTCCCAACTGAACTGATCATTCTATGATAAGAAATCTACATGATGTCAAAATTTCTGTTCAGTATTTTGCCTATATCTTGGGTTGTATTTTGAAAAATAATTCCAACACTTTTGTGGATATAGTCAAAATGTAGGTAAACCACTTTTTAATTACTAAAAAATCTATATCAGGATGTTTTACCACCCAAAACCATGGGAAAAGTGGTATTTCGATATCTGCGCACCCAAAATCAACTCTCATTTTGGCTGTAAAAGAGCACCTTGGTTACCTCATTTTCAATTTAGAACACAGATTAAAGCTCATCTGTTTTGGAGAAAAAATGGAGGCCTCTTATCATCCAATATGTTCTAGATGACCCAATACTTATATTTGAATAAAGGATGTAGGTGATGTTCCCACGTGCCTCCTCCTCCTCTCAATGGTGAGATAAATAGTGGAAATCATATCGAAGAAGGTACACATACCTGGGAGGGTGTTTCGATGCTTTTTATTCTACTGGTTTTGGGTAATTCTTGAGTTAATTATTTAACTTATGTTTTATATTTAAATTAATCTCCTCATATTTCATTTAATTAGTATAATTAAGTGAAATATTTTTCATTTAAATACTAATTATGTTGGATTTATTTGGGAATCATGGGTTGTTTCAATTGGAAATGATAAGAATACCATTTCTCTCACACATACATATGATTTCAGTATTCATTGGTAGCACTTTTTTTATGATATAGATCCAATCCATGGAAACATGATTATTGTATTAATAGTTGATTCTTTGTGCATCATTTTTATTAAAATGAGGGGAATCACGATCTTTAAAACCCTCTACCAAATGATTACATTTAACCATGTAAAATGTTCCTAACAAATGAACATTCAAAGATCATTAGTGAACATGAAATGAACTACTTCTCACATAAATCTAAACACACCACCTTCATTTCTAAACTATTAAACTCGTTAATTATGTAATTTAATTTTCAAAAATGTTTTCAAAATCACACCCTATTTTAGTAATTTTATCAAAAATAAACACATTAAACCACACACTGTTTTTGAGAGGTGACATAGGGTCTGATCGATACTGTAAATAAACATTAAAATCATAATCTATTTGAATATTCATGGAAATGCGGTAAAATTTTTCTTATTTGAAGGGGAGCTCTTTGATATATAGTGTGTGTTTTTTTAAATGATTATTTTGTAAATATTTGTGTCATTTTTTTATTCCTTCATTTTTTATGTTTATTTCTAAAATATTCCATTTTTAGAAAATTTTCAGGAAATGATCTTCAGCGGATGAACTACATCCTTTGAAACACGAATCAGAGAGGATCATGCATCATCAACACCAAGAAGCACCAAACGATCCCTTGAAGTAAGACACACAAAACATCATCACTCTTCTTGATCCTTCTAATTCATCTGAAACAAGCATTAATACTAAAATAAAATTTCATAATATGGCTTAAAATAAGTTTTCCTTAAAAGAACATAAGACACATTATTTAGAGATCCATCCCATTTAGATTCAAATACAATGAGAAGAACCTAATTTTGAACTAAAATACAGTTTAATTCACTTATTTTCAAGATTACATGAAATTACAAGAGAAGAACCACACAATCACTTAAAGTAATTTCACACCATATTTTTGAGATTAAAACCTAAAAATATTAATGAATAAAAATTTAAACATAGTTTATTCTGATTCTATTTAGAATACATTTCAAAAAATTGGCTATATTATATTAATTACCCAATAAGAGGTTGGGAAGACATGAAATGCATTTCCCCTGAAAAATATTTCCCAGCCTCCCAAACTATGACTATAAGGAAATCAAATTTAGGAATTATGAAATCACAGGGGGGAACACTTCATGAATATTGGTAATTATTTACAAGGCATTTTTCAAGTTTTCCCTACTACCAATTAAATGATCAAAATTTAATACAATGTTTTTATGAAGGTGTGATAAAAATTGATAATAACATTATAAATTATGTTGTAGGTGGTGTGCTAGTTCATAAGACCCCAATTGATACAAGAAACTTAATAAAAAACATGGCATATATTAATCATTAATTCACTTCAAGGTCCAATTCCTCCATTCGTGGTGTTCATGTGGTGGAGAGTTATGAGTTTAAAAAGAAGGTGGACATTATTTTTGGAGTGGTAAGTACACTTTTTCAACAAATTTATATTTACTAGGGGAAAAATCGAGCTTCTACCCCATCCATTATGGTATCTATTTTTACGACACCCACTATTTCCTCGGATTCCCTCAAATGAGAGAAACTTCTAATATTTCTTATGAAATATATCTAGGATGTACCTATAACCAAACCATTAGGAAATAATCATAGTATCCATTAAGTTGTGGGAGGAAGTAAAACCAATCTTGTAGTAAAGGGGGTTTTCAAACCAACCTCAGCAATCATGGAACCTATAGGGGCATAGTAGTCATCCACCACCACAACCTAAAAATTGTCAACCACCAATAGGACATTCCAATAGTCATATAACACCCTAATACCTAGCCTAGATTAAATGATAAAACAAATGGGTAAAAACTATCTCAAATTCCAACAAACCACCCAAGAATCCATACAAGACCTAAAAACCAAATTAGTCCAGAAATCCATTTGGTGTAGAAAATCCAAAGGCATAGGTTGGGAAATAACTATCCCAACCACTATTCAACCCTAGGGATAATGTAAATGTTAGTTTAGTAACCCATAGGAGTAGAATAAAACATAAACGAAAAATTAACTCTCCATTTGTGTCATCCCCTCTTAACGAAACCACCATCTGTACAATTGAAAATGGTCAAAATGGGGAAAACCCATGTCTTGAGAGAAGCTCTTCCAATGGAACAAAAATTTAATTTGATGAACCAACTAGACAAACCATTCATATTCCATTACACTTAATGTAAACCCAACTAATAAAACAAAAATAAACTAAACATGATAAATAAATCTTTGAATCATTCAAAAAAGTGTAGGTTAACATCTCATTATTGATAATGTGATGAAAATTCGACAATACTCAATGTTTTTAATGGATATGAGTACATACTGATGGTGACATAAAGGTGATGAAAATGTGAGATTGTGGAGGAAAGTATTATCATTGATAGATCCATCACTTCTCACCAATTTAAATTAACCTCAAACATTACTGAATCCATTCACCTTAAGGGTGAATTTATTTTCTATGGCTATTATTGATTTGGGTGCCTCTATAAATGTGAATACCCTCTCTATTTTCTCTATATTTCATGTTGGGGAACTTAATCCCACTATAATTTTTATTCAACAAGAAAATACTATTATTACAGACCCCACTTGTTTGTTACAGGATGCACTTGTGAGGGTGAAAAATCTAATTATTCTTACATACTGGTATGTTCTTTAAAAATAAGATGATCTGATGAATGAACATGCCCCAATTATATTAGGGATACCTTCCCTAAAAAATTCCTAACCCATAATTAATTTCAAAAATGGTACTCTATCTATGGATTTTGGTTGTGATATTTTACACTTCAATGTCCTTAGTTCCATGATGCATCCCACATAAGAACATTCATCTCTCTTAGTTAATGTATTTTATATTCACCCATCCTCCATAGAAACATATTTCATTTCCCCTAATACCCTTTATTTTTTTTTCAAATTTGATAGAGATTATAGGTAATGCATTTTTCATTGTGTTTTGTACCAATTTAGTCAAATTTCAATAATGTTATTTAATTGATGATTTCATAAACACTACAGAACCCATGACCATCGATGATACTACATAGCTCATAAAAGATTAATTATCAAATGATAGTGTTACCATTAATAATTTATATGAGATCTGTGACTTCTCACTTTCACATTCAATCCCGTAAATCCAAAATACCTCTGATTTGGAACTGAAAAACCCACCATAAGACTTGAAATATTCATATCTTGAGAATGGACTGAAGTTTCCTTTTATCATTTCTAGTTCACTTCTTATAGACCATTAATTGTGGATGTTTGAGAATTTTAGGAAGTATAAACAATAGTTGGGATGGAAACATGCTGAAATTATGGTTATTAGTTCATCAATTTTCACACATCATATATTGTTAAATGATGAGGCTAAACTGGTGAGGTAAGCACAACATCGACTAAACCCAAACATGCTAGATCTTTTTTAAAAGGGGGTAACCAAATTACAAACTAATGGATTGGTTTATCCCATCTCTGATAGCCAATGGGTCAATCCAGTTATTTTTTTCCTAAAATTACATGTCTTAAGATAATAAAAAATGAAAATAATAAATTTTTTTTGACCTATGTGTATAATGGTTGGCCTTTCTATGTAGACTATCACCAACTAAACCAAAAAACTATTACAAACCATTTCCCATTTTCATTTAGTGACCAAATTCTAAAGAGAATACCATTTTGGTGATTTGTATTTCGGTTACTTTCAAATCCATATCACCCCTAAGGATCAGGAAAATAAAACCTTCAATTATACCTTTGGAGAAATTTCATATATGAGGATTCCATTTGGTCTTTTAAATGATCTATGTACTTTCGAACAATGAATAGTTAGTTGTTTTCAGATTAAAAGTAGAATTTCATGGAAGTATTGATGGATGATATCAATGTATATGGATCATCTTTTGATCATTGTCTGATTAGTCTTGGTTTTTTTCTTATGTCACTATATTGAAAAGAATATTGTATTAAATTACAAGAAATTCCATTTCATGGTGCAGAATCGTATAGTACATGGAAATGTCATTTCTATTGATTATATCTAATTTGATTGGTGAATTTAATTTCTTCCCAACAATTCCCAAAAAACATGTGCAATGTACAATATTTCATATGTTATGTGGGATTTTATAATCATTTCATTCATCAATTTGGTATGATACCACTCCATAATTATAGATTAATTAAAAAAGAAAATATTTTGTTCTTGATAAAATCTGTGAGGAATCCTTTAACAAATTGAAATGGAGTCTAACACCACCCATGGTAATCAAATTAGATAAGTGGGGTTTACCATTTTTTGCAGATCTTTGAAACCTCTAACTATGAAATTTGGGATGTTTTATCATAAAGGGTCGACTGAGCTCCACATGTCAAAGCCTACACCTTATGAACACTGGACCCTTCCCAAGAAAACTGACCACAACTGAAAAATAATTCCTTGACATTGTATTTTCCTTTGATAAATTTAGATAAATTCGTTAAGGATCAAAAATCAATGTGTTCTTAGATCTTGAAGCCTTTTGGTATCTCCTTAAGAAATAGTAATCCAAACCATGTATGAATATTTGGATTCACATACTTTATAAATGTAATCTAGAAATTAATAATAAAAACAAGAATCGAGTTTGAAGACTGACCATACCAGTAGGATCCTCTCATACACAGATATTCAATCATCCCCATGTATTCCCATATATGACATGTTTTTAGATGAGAAATTGTACCACGTGTAATATTTTATTACTTGTTATGATTAAACTATGAGTTATTTGGTAGTACCTTCATTTCATATTGATTTAAACAAAAACTAAGATGATCATTCAAAACATGAGTCTAGATGGTACATTTGGGATGGCTTCTAACATTGTCACACTTTTAGGGATCATGATTATAGGTTTTGTGTTCCTGATAGATAGCTTTAGTCATTCCTTAGGTTCTAGAATACTCTTTCTTATGAGGGATACTTTGGTTCCTAGTTGTCTTCTCACATGATCATCAACTCTAATCTCTATTTTCCAACACTATTTAGGGATGCCCAAAATTTCTATAAATCTTGTTCCCACTATCATGAAATGGGGAATTTCTCTAAAAGAAATGAAATACCACAAAATACCTTGCTCTTCCATGACATTTTTTATTTTTGGGGCATTGAATTAATGTGAACATTTCCCAATTCCTTTAGAAATGTTTAGATTCTTCTAGTAGTTGATTATGTTTTAAAATGGGTAGAGTCATGACCAATAATTAATAATGATTCCAAAATAGTTGTGTAATTTCGTAGAACCCAAATTTTTTATCGGTGTGGATTATCTAGGATCATCCTTAGTGACAAGGGTTCTCATTTATAAAACAAGAAAATACAATAACTTTTGTGTCTATATACGGTCAGACATCAAGTGTAAACTGCATATGACCCACAAAACCATTTTCAAATTAATGTATTGAATAGAAAGGTACAATAAAATCATGAAAAAAGGTCTAACACAACATAAAATATTAGAGTATTTTACTTGATAATTCATTATGGTCTTATCATTATACTTTAAAAACACTAATGGTAATGGCACCATATCTCCTAGATTTTGGAAAGAGTTGTCACCTTCTTATTGAAATAGAGAACCGGGCATACTTCTCCATTAAACAATGTAATTTTAATATTTCTATTCCACATTATAAAAGGAAGCTATATATTTGGGAGTTAAAGGAAATGCATATAGATTCATATGAGAACTCTAATATTTATATGCAAGGATCCACGGCTTCCAATGACAACCTATTCCTTTATCATTAATCCCACATTGGGTCAAAGTTCATCCTTTTCTATGCAAGGCTATAGTATCATATATGTAGGCTTCATTCCAACTAGATTAACCAATACACTGTTATTAAAGTGTATCCATTTGGTCTTGTTTATTTTTAAAATTAATAAAATGAATTCACTCTCAAGGGGTAGAAGATAAAGCAATTTCTTGAAGCCATTCCATAGTCCCCTGTGAAGGAACTCTAAGTTCATGAATAAACCTATCAATGAAACACACCTATTTTTACCCTTCCATCCCAAATTCTATTTTATTAATATAGGGACACTACACACTCTATGTGTGGGGGGATGAGTGTATTATTGGGTCAGTTATTAATTGTTATAATTTTTCATCCATTTTCTCTTTTTCACTTGATGAATAGTATTTTTACCTACCCCAATTTTTACCCCCTCACTTTTTCCCAAAATGTTAATTTGTTTGTTATTACATAACTATGGATTATTTTGAAAATTCACAAAGAATTTTCATATTTCTAGTTGCTTTAACAATTAAAAATCATTTCATTGATGGAATATGGGTTATAATATGAATTTATCATACAGGTTTTATATTTTATAGTAAATCAGATATTTTTTAGTGATATAAATGGTTATATATCTATAAAATCTTTGAGAATACCGTTACCATTTTCATTGAGTACTTTGTAGGAAAATTGGGTCACTTAATATATCCACACATCTTTGAACCCAATGATGAATTGTAAATATACAATACTTAATAGAAGGTAAATATAATTTATATTAATGTTTCTATAATTTCATAAATTAATTTCATGTCTGTTCATGCCTTATTCGATTCATTTTATTATTATACAAGATTGACCTTTGTGTTTGCACTTGTTATCTGACTATTGTATATATTAAAAAAATTCAAAAAAACCAAAAAATCAAACCAAATATGTAAAATAAAATAACTATTTTTTGTAGTGATCAAATATTCAAAATATGTTGGTATATAGGTTTGGAGCTTATGTATTTAATTCTAGGAATTATTAAGTGAGTGGGTGTTGATATTTGATTGCAAATAATGTAGGGAATGTTCAGTGGAAATTATCATATAAGAAGAGTTTTTTAAAAATAATATTTATTTATTGGATATAAAGTGTATAGAAGAGCATGAAATGGTACTCACACACACATGTGAGGAATTAGTGACATGGTTTACATCTAAATTATTTTCTAAAATTTTTATCATTTTTCGCACTGAATTTTGTTCTTAAAAAATTTTTTAGACATCTTTTTTCATGATTAATGAGAATAGGTACTTTGTTGGATTTTTTATTTGATCAAAGTGATATAAAAAAATAAATTTTAATTGAATGTTATAATTAATTATATTTCAAATATAAGCTTGCATTATATTTGGTAATCTACCCTTTCATAGAAGTACAAATGTTGAAGTGAGGGGGTGTTCTCACATCACGATTCACTATTTTTTTTCAAAATTACACCACTATATTAAACTATTTTTTATAAATTCCAAAAATTATAACATATAAAAATTCATGTTTTAATAAATTATATAATTTCTATCACTTTCAAAATGGTGATTTCACTCTTTTTATGTTTTCATTATAGTTCGAGTTGATTAAAAGGTCACATGATGTAGGTGAATAGAAATGGACCAAACTGTGAAAAATTCCAAGTATGCATGTGAAATCAAATAGATATTATAGATAATGCATGAATAAACATAGGATTAAATTTTGTTGGATATTCAAAAATTCAATGATATACAACTCTTTTGAAGAAACCTAATCCCAATTCATCCATTAAATAGTGTAACCGGACCGATCTGTCCAAGAAAATGGATCTGCTTGAAGTCAAAAGTCACATTCTATATATCATTCATATTTTAGGCTGTAGTTTTCTAATTGAAGCCAAATATATCAGAATAGATATTAAATATATGGGTAAACAACATTGAAATTATTTCCATATATAGATAAGGTTTTATGACCACCAAAAAAACAGGCTACATGGTATTTTGCAACATGGGTTCCAAAAATCACCTCTCATTATGGTTATAAAATGGAACCATGGAAATATCATTTTTTAAATTGAATAGGGTGAATAGAACTTCTATTTTTGTGCCCCAAATGACGTATATATAAAGTTTTGGTGGCCCCTATCCTCATAAGGGGCTCCAGGATGAAGGTAAAGATCCACACGGGCCTACTCCTCCTCCTCCTCTAGATTGATTAATAAAGGGAGGATGATGATTTCGAGGAAGTTACACATACATGGGAGGTAGTTCCAACACTTTTTAATCTATATTTTGTTTTTGTAATTTTTTATGAATTATTTCACTTATGTTTTATCGTAACATTGTTCTAAAATGAATTCATTTATTAGGTTTAATTAATTGAAACATTTTTCATTTCAATACTGATTGGGTTGAGAATTAAGTAGGAATCATGGGTTATTCTGATTGGAAAAGAAAATAATCCCCTTTCTCTCACACATACATAAGATTTCAGTTTTTTTTGGTATCCCTATTTCTATTCTTGAAATCCAATCCTAAAAAAATGAATATTTATTTATGGGTTGTTTATTTGTACATTGATTTAAGAAGAAAGAACAGAATCCAGTTCTTAACAACCCTCAACCAATGTATTCCATTAATCCATGTGAAATTTTCAGAATAATGAACTATAAAAGATGTGTAGTGAACATCAAATGACCTCTTTCTATCAATAACGTAAAAACACTAGCTTCTATTATCAACTATTATTCTCTTTACTAATTCATGTTAATTTTAAAACCATTTTCTAAATCACCTCAATTTTAGTAATTTTAAATAAAAATACTATCTTTAAACCTCCAACGCTCCCTGATAGATGACCTTGGGTATCCCTTAGACTATAAATAAACTTTAAATTCATAAAAAGTTGTATGTATAGTGAAATCATGATCAAAAACCCTGTAATATTAGGAAATTCTCATATATAGGAGGGTACAACAGATTAATCATTAGTTAGATAGTGTTTCCCTCAAATCTATGGATTCTACTGTCTTTTAGCTTCATATAATGGTGGAGGCAAATGAGGATTCCTTAGATGAGGATGTGTTCGACATACTTCTAAACTGAGAAATAGGCTTATGCGTTGAATTTCACCCAGGGAATGGCCCAAAATCCATGAAATCATATCAGTTGGATTCATTTGAGATCTGAGGGATGAAGGTATAGTTTAAGGACTTGCAGAGGGAGGGATTTGTGAGACCTAGTGTTTCGCCCTGGTCTAACCCAGTGTTGTTTTCCAAGAACGTCGATAAAAGTTTGAGGTTAAGTGTGGATTATCTATTCTTCAAATTGGTGATCATGAATAATAATTATCCACTACCAAGGATTAAAAACCTATTTAATCATTTGATAGGGGTGAGATGGTTCTATAAGACTAAACTCAGAACTGGGTATCACCACCTTTGAATACTGAATGAATATATAATGATGATGACATTAATATTTTTCTATTATTGTTATTAGTATTCTGTTATTCTTTCAAGCATGAAATATTTCCCAACAGTGTTCAAGGGACAAACGAACCGGATCCTTAAGCCTTTCATAGAGTTGATTTTGGTGGTCTTTATCGATGATATCCTAGTGTAATTGGCATATGATGAAGTGAACATGAGACACTTTTGTACTATCTTGGACATACTTTTTGAGAATCATATTTATGGGAAACTCTTTATGTTTTTTTTTCTAGATTATATAGGTATACTTTCTATGACATATTATCTTATTTATGGCTGTAGTAGTGGACTTGGTGATGGTTGAAGAAGTTTTATCTTGGGATCCACCTAAGATCTAAATGGAGGTAGAATGATTCCTTCGGTTTTTATTCTTTTACATGATACTTCTGACAGATTTATCTGGGATATTGACACCTTTGACAACATTGACCCAAAATGGGTGTCATTTCCGGTGGATGGAAATTTTCCGTTAGATTATTTTTTCATTTTTGGTAGACACTAATGAGTACCCACATCTTGAGATTATCGTAGGAGGGTATTAATTATGTAGTATTTCATAGTGCCTCAGGGACTAGACAAGGTTGTGTTCTAATGTAGAGGTAGACAGTGACTGCCAATAGGACTAGGTAGTGGAGACCACATAAGCATGACTATGTGACCCATAATCTATAGTTAAAAACATTAGTATTTTCCTTGGAGAATTAGGGGCACTACCTTATGGGTGAGAGGTTTATCATCTATTCTAACCATAGGTGTATCAATGAAATCATCTCTTTTAAGGATATTAAATTGTTATATATGTGACATATCGAGTTCTTATGAGATTATGATTTCAAGGGATTCTATACACTTTGGAAGGGTAACATTATTGTGGATTCTATCCTCTGGAGATCTTCCTCACGATTGGTGAACAAGGTTTTAGAGTAGTTAGACTCATTACTGATATTCTTAGTGGATATGGATGGTGATAATTTTATTTAGTTGTTGGTTGTCACCCCACCACATATTCAACATAATTGGGAGGGTCAACGTGAAGATATTTACCTTCAGATCCTGTGTACTCATATATCCATTAGATGTGCTCATGAAAGATTTTCTGAAGTATGGTAGCATGTTATGTAAGAACCCGGTTTTTGCTGCGAAAGACTTAGGAATATTCTTGATGATATTCCAGAGCAGCGCCTTCAGACGGCGTGCAATTACGAGCCCCGGAGTGGCTGAAATTAAATTTTTAGTGCGTTCAAACTGGGAACGCCAAATAAATGGGATAACTCATAAACAGAGCTTCAGATCAGATATCTGAGTGTACAGATGGGTCTGGAATGGGGTGTTTACCCTAGGAACGACATAAAACTTGTCGGTGCAGGACGTTTGGACCCCTTTCCCGCTTCTGGAATGTTAAACGGATAAATTAATTTATTTATTTATTCATTTAATGGTGAAACTCGAGTATCTATTAAACGGTGGCTTGGATTGGAAAAATTAGGGCACCGTTGTGTTTGGAGCGTTACATTTACCCTAGTAGGGGTATAAGATTCGTGGGAGCGGATCGTTTGTGAAAATGGTCCCAGGGGAATTTTCATAATTTAGCGGCTTCGGGACATAAATTTTATATCATTCAAACGGCTTCTCAGAATAAAATTCTGATACCACCATTGTGCTCGGGAGGTGGTATTTACCCTAGTATAGGCTTAACCTCGACCATGTTGGGCGTTTCGGGTACGGGGCCCATAGCGGGAGTTTAAGTGTTTTATTTTTAAACACCCCCCCCCCTCTTGGTGGTTCTCCCTAGCATGGAAACCCTCTCCCTCTCCACCTCCATCTCTGTCGAGGCGGTCCGGAGAGGCGACTCCAGCGAGGTGCGGTGATGCCGGCGGATCGACGCGAAGCTCCGGGCGGAGCCCAGTGAGGTAGGAGTTACGTTTTGAGTTTCTTTTTATTCCCGAACTCCCTTTGAATCCCAATTTTAGCGTTGAATTGTATTTTTGTCCTCGAACAATGTCCATTTATGCATAGTATGTGTTCTAAGCTCTCTGACGCATCTTTCGGTTTCAGATTTGGATTTCTGAGGAACCCACAATCATTTGCCGAAGATTGCGGGGTTTTGGAGGAGTTCGGGGGTGTTCCGGAAGGTAGGCGCGGCAGCCAGCCATTCCAGACGGCGGAGCGGTGAGCCAGACGGCGGCGGCGACCTCCGGCATGGCGGCTTGCAGGCGGCGGCTTCAGTTCCAGGCAGGGGCGCGGTGAGCAGGCAGTGGCGCAGGGCTTCGCACGGGCGGCGGGGCATGGTCATCCGGGTAGACAGGGGTCGCGGCGCGACCCCTCTTGAGGAACCGAGACCCACTTCCAGCGGGTCTCCTCAAAGACCACAGACCGGCCTCGCGGCCGGTCGGCTGAAGTAGGAACCGCGAGGGAACTGCGGGTCCGCGGTCGGCCGGCTCAGGCCGGCCCAGGCAGGGTGGACCGGCCAGCTATGTCGGTCCAGCCCAAGGGTTGTCCCTTCCGGATTCGGACACCCGTAAATATAGCTACTTGTGTCTGTTTTACTTTTCGTCTGTGGCAGTGTCTTCTTGACATTGAGGGGAATGTTTTGAGTTGGTTTCGTGAATTTTAATTCCAGAACCAAGGGGCTGCGAAGGCACGATGCATCTTTAAGTGGACAAGCGTTTTTCCCGAGATTCTTGTTCGGACGGTGCGGACGCGTCCGATGTCCGTTTTGAGCATCGTCAGTGGTGTTGGAACCCTGGTACCAAGGTGGAGCTTTACAGGTCGGATTTAGGCATTGATACTAGATTTGAGGCATGGGCCCCACGACCCGTCTTTCGTGCTATGTGCAGCGTTTCACCCCTTTCTCACCGGGCGTCCATTCGGGGCGTACGAGCAGTCGATTCTGGAAGTTTTTCCGAGGGGATTGCAATGGTGAAATCCGCCTACCCTAATTCGTCACGATGTTGTTGGGCCCACGAATACCGTTTGGGCGTCGACGGTGATTTTCTATCTCTATCACCAGGTGAACGTTTTGGACAGGTGAGTAGTCCACCTTGTGTGCTTTTGTGAGAGGATCACAACGGTGTGATCTGTTGGCAGCGCTTCGGGACTGGGTTTCGGGTCCCGCGTGGTACCGCTCGTGCGCCGGGAGCCAGAACGTATCTTTTTCTCCGAATATCCATTGCACTCAACTGAGTAGTGCTTTTTATGTGTTCTCCTGAGGGGATCAAAATGGTGTGATGCGCCCGACTGTTTTCGGAGCTGAGGCTCGGGATCACAGGACGTCGTTCGGGTGCGAGGCGGTGTTGGTGACTTTTCTATCGGATATCCATTGTAGGCGAGTAAGTAGTCGATCTCATATGTTTTTCCATGAGGATTACAACGGTGTGATCCGTTTGGTTGTGCAGAGCCTCTTGCGCGATATTGTTAAATGTGGAATCATGGAAGGTGCTCAAGTGGCGGTCCTCCTACCGTGTTTGTAGCGAACCTTTGGCGAGTGATCGTGTGCACTCCCATGTGAGTGATGTAAATGCTTGAAGTGATGTGGTTGGTTGTGCCTGGGCCATTGAGGTGGAGTTGATATGTCATGCCTTCGCGTTGACGTTGGGTGCCGTGTGCACGATAGCCCTTGGGCGGGAGACGTGGTATACTCTGAGAGTATACGAGAGCGCTTGGAGGTACGTGTGGTTTGAACCTGAGGTGTTCGTTTGCTTGGATGGGGTTGACTTGGGGCCACACGTCGTGTGGGTCCCATGTGCATGCCGGGCTCAGCTATACATACTTTGACCTCTCGTGACGTAGAGGGTCCCTCGGTGCTCGTTTGTTGACCATCAGGGATGAGTGGTCTCTCGCTGGTTTAGTCCTTGATGGATTGGCCGGTAGCGGTGCTAGTGACACCTAGTGATGGAGCAGGCGTTGAACATATTTTGGGTGAGTTGTTCTGGAGTTGGGTGGTTGCGCGATACCCACTCCGTGTTTTGTTGGCTAGTGTTGTACCCTCCAGTGGATATGGCAAGAGCAGTCCTGAGTTTTACCCTCCACCGGGGCTGGGCAGTGGGTTACTCATCGGATTCTAGGGTCTACCCTCCAGTGGAGACTGGGCAGTGGCTCACCCAACACTCTTAGGGTCTACCCTCCAGCGGAGACTGGGCAGTGGGTCACTCGACACTCTTAGGGTCTACCCTCCAGCAGAGAATGGGTAGTTGGTCACCCGACGCTCATAGGGTCTACCCTCCAGCAGAGACTGGGTAGTCGGTCACCCGATGCACTTAGGGTCTACCCTCCATCAGAGACTGGGCAGTGGGTCACCCGACGACCTCTTAGGGCCTACCCTCCAGCAGGGCTGGGCAGTGGGTCGCCCGTCGTCTAGTTCCAAGTCTATCCTCCAGCAAGGCTGGGCAGTGGGCCGCCTGTCGACTTATTCCAGGTCTACCCTCCAGCGGGGCTAGGCAGTGGGTCGCCTAATGATGTATTATGGTTTACCCTCCAGTGGGGCTGGGCCGTGGGTCGTCTGATGATGTATTAGGGTTTACCCTCCAGCAGGGCTGGGCAGTGGGTCACCCGATATCTGGTTATGAATTACCCTCCAGCTGGGCTGGGCAGTGGGGACACCGGTTGTCATTCCAAACTCATTCCTCTCGACTATGCTAGTCTGTGGCTTTCCTCCGTGATTACCGGAGCGGGAACCTTGGTTATACGGGTCAGTGTTGTGATGGCTTGACTTTGAGGAGACCTATCGACTACAGGGCAGTGACGTGGTGTGGTTTGACTTTCCCTAGAACTCTCAAGTTTGAGGGGCTCCTTCCCCACCGAGACACTTTCTTATGACGCGATCTAAAACCGTGCGGGTGATTCAGTGCCGCCCAAAGAGGATAGTGTCAAGGTGTGGTGATTGAGCCCATTGGCTTGCAGTTCAGGGCAGACGTGCGGGATGCTGGGCATCGATGACGGGGTTATGTCTGGGACTATTGGCTACTTTTTCTTGGGCTGAGCTACGGGACGGATATCCCCTTATGATCTTGTTCGGGCTTCTTGGTAGAGAATATATATGTATATAACTCGTACGAGTACCACTCCTTGGGATTTGGCTACTCTCCTTCCAGGAGAGGCGAAGACGCGCGGGGTATTCCACGTGCTTTCCATGTCCAGCTTCTCGTGGTTGGATGAGTCTACTCTCCTGCTATAGGTAGCGAAAACATGATGGGAAGTTAATCTTCTCACCGTTTCCAGCTCCTTGTTCCTGGACGAGTATATGTCCTTCCTCTTGTTGGGTTGAGCTGGAATCTTTACTGCACTATCTATTATACTCACTTTTCATTTCCTATTCGCTCCACTGCTCACCCTTTGGTACCTCCTTTGTTTCTCCCTCGAGCCTTTGGGGTATCCTACTGAGTATTTTTATACTCACCCCTTCTTGGGAATTTCCCGCACTTGGTTTGCCCTTGCAGACGACAAACATGTTGGTCGTGACTTCAGTGGAGCATAGGAGTTCAGGAGATTGGACCGCGTGCGGTGGTCGTACCCGGGTTCCAAGTGGGAGACCCATCAGCTGTCTCTTTGTTTACCTGTTGCCGGGTTGGGGCACTTTTTGGTTTGGTGCGTGTTTTGCCCATTTTCTTTTCAGTTTGTGCTTCGTACTTGTAGAGGTCGATGCACTCTGTGGTTTATTTATAGCAGTTTCTCTTTTTACTCTGCTTGTTCTTCCTTTTTACTTTGCACTATTTCATTGAGTGTGATGTGTGTGGGTGTGTACAGGTACTTAGGCAATGGAATCCTCGAGTTTTTTTGCCTTCGGCGCTGGTTTCCAGCCCCTGGCCTATGGAAGCGGTCTTGGGGTAGTTTCGGCTCAAGCCCGGGTAGGGTTAGGTCGTGACAAAGTGGTATCAGAGGTGGTTCATTCCTTGGGACGTTTTGCGGACATCCCTAAAAGAGGAATTGGTTGGGATTTAGGGAAACAGTGTTAACGTGTCTCGAGAGCGGCTCTCAGTCCAGGGGGGTCCAGTGATGGTGTGGCGCCCGACGTATCCATTCACCAGGACCTTGAAAACCCGCTTGTCGACTCGGCATGCTGAGACACTTGTTACAGGGAAAATTTGTTTGTGCATCAAATAGGATTGAGTCTTTGATTGTCCTTCTTGAGTCATCTCTCCGTCATTTCTATTGGTATATACATATATGCTCCTCTGACCGCGGAACTCCTTGATGATATTCGGGATGTCTCTGTGAAGACAGCCAGCCAAGATACTAGCTTGGGTGTGTGACAACGACCCTGTGAGCTATGATGCCTCAGTCCATGACCCATCATGCGAGACCCTTTCTCTGAGTGGGCCGGTAGCATCACCCCCACTTGTTGAGAAGCTGATAGTTTCAGCAGATCAGGCTGAGCTGGAGCGCAGGTTGAGCGCGCTCCATGATTTCTAGTGGCAAAGACCGTTGAGGTTCAGTGGTGAGCCAAAACCTCAGGCAGTAGAGGCTTGGCTCGAGGCAGTGGATTGCCTTTTCAGGCTTGTGCAGATGCCGACAGAATAGAGAGTGGCTTTTTCATCCACACTTTTTCGTGGAGCAGCTCGGCGTTGGTGGAGTCTGGTGACTCAGTTTCTTGATGAGTCGTCGCTTTCATTGGATGACTTTCAGTTGTTGTTTCGTGAGGAGTTTTTCCCTCCTTCTTGCGCTCCATTAGAATTCAGGAGATCCTGCAGTCTCAGCAAGGAGGGATAATGGTGGCCGAGTACTTGGCTAGTTTTGCAGACCATGCACGCTTTTACCCGGACATGGTACATGACGACAACTTCCGAGCGTGGAAGTTTGAGCATGGTCTCCGCCGAGAGATTCTTGCTGTTATAGTAACCTTGGGCATTTCCACATATTCTGGGGTGCTAGAGCAGGCGCTGGTGACAGAGGGCTTCCTGTAATATTTTGCGGTTGGTAGTGACAGTGGGCGCGATGGAGCCGGGACGTCTGCCGTAGCTAGCAGGCGTCGAAGGACAGGACCTCGATGCAGGTGGCCTTCCCACTGCTATTTTCGGAGACGTGGTCGTAGACCACTATGGTGAAAAGGCGCAGGGCCTCATTTGAGTATGGCCTTCCGTGAGTGGATCCCGGGTCATGGTCGTACACCACAATGGCACCGGAGGGCACCAGGGCAGCCCAGAGAGCACTGGTGCTATGCTTGTGACGGGCGAGGTCACTTGGCACAATACTGCTCGACCCGAGTTGCTGAGAGCTTCGGGCAGGCAGCAGGTTCACCACCATGGCAGTGGCAGTGCCGTGATCAGAGTAGTGGCCAGAAATGTGGTGCTATAAGAGGATAGGGAGGAGCTAGAGGTGGGGGACGACGTTACGAGATCTCCCCATCACCACTAGGCAGTCCACGTCAGGCTCCAGGAGCTGACAGTTGGTACCGTAGGTATCCACGAGCTTTGGATGTCTACGATCCTGCAGAGCATGGGATGGTGAGAGGTACCCCTTGTGACTCTTCTACTTTTTGCAGTAGAATTGTTAGGATCTTCATGTGAAAGGATTTTCTCCCTGCTCCTTGTTTGAGGTGTTACCAGGGTGACGCAGGGCGTCGGGTGTAACCTTATATTGGTAAGGAAAAGTGCATGAGACCTTTTCCTTTAGTCGATGGTGTTGACTCCTTCACCTTCTGAGCGTGTAAGAAAGCATCGACTGTGAAATCTTGTGTGACCAGATATCCTTGGGTGCTTCACCATATGGATATTCGAAACGAGGTAATCACCAGGCCCTATCCCATTCCCAAGTGGTGATTCCTGTCGCGGCGTGCGACGTAGAGGTGTGACTGGGTAGGTGAGATACCCTGAGAGCCTTCGGGATGTTTGAGATCGTGGAGAGGGATGGTGAGGGTCTCTACCGCCTTGCCCTAACCCCAAAGTCTAGAGTGGGTGCACGACATCGGCAAGGGACGACCTCGCGTGAACGGATCAATCCTTTGGTTTGTGTTCGGTGACGCGGAGCTGTGCGTGGGTTCTTCTGGGAATGGGGAGCCATGTGTGGGCTTAGTACCCTTTGTTGCTCCCTATTTTTGCTTTTTGGGGATGAAAATATTGAAGGAGTGAATGATGTAAGAACCTGATTTTTGCTGTGAAAGACTTTGGAATATTCTTGATGATATTCCAGAGCAGCGCCTTCAAACGGCGTGCGATTCCAAGCCCCGGAGTGGCCGGAATTAAATTTTCAGTGCGTTCACACTGGAAACGCCAAATAAATGGGATAACTCCTAAACAGAGCTTTATATCAGATATCCGAGTGTACTGATGGGTCCGGAATGGGGTTTTTATCCTAGGAACGACATAAAAATTGTCAGCGCGGCACGTTTGGACCCCTCTCCCGCTTCTGGAATGTTAAACGGATAAATTAATTAATTTATTTATTCGTTTAATGGAGAAACTTGAGTATCTCTTAAACGGTGGCTCGGATTGGAAAACTGAGGGGACCGTTGTATTCGGAGCATGCCTTTTACCCTAGGCGGGGTATAAGTTTCGCGGGCGCGGACCGTTTGTGAAAAATGGTCCCAGGGGCGTTTTCGTAATTTAGTGGCTTTGGACGTTAAATTTTATAACATTCAAACAGATGCTCAGAATCAAATTCTGAGACCACCATTGTGATAGGGAGGTGGTTTTTTCCCTATGGTAGGCTTAACCTCGACCCCATCAGGCGTTTTGGGTATGGGGCCCACGGTGTGAGTTTAAGTGTTTTATTTTTAAACACTTCTACCCCCCCCCTCTTCGTGGTTCTCCCTGGCGTGACAACCCTCTCCCTCTCCTCCTCCATCTCCTGCGAGGCAGTCCGGCGAGGTGACTCTGGAGTGGTGCGGTGATGCTGGTGCATTGACGCGAAGTTTCAGGCGGAGCCCAGCGAGGTAGGAGTTACGTTTTGAGTTTTTTTTGTTCATGAACCCCTTTTGAATCCCAATTTTAGCATTGAATTGTTGTTTGATCCTTGAAAAAAGTCGATGTATACGCATTATGTGTTCTAAGATCTCCGGAGAATCTTTCGGTTTCGGTTTTGGAGTTCTGAGGAACCCGCAGTCATTCGCCGAAGATTGAGGGTTTTTGGAGGAGTTCGGGGGTGTTCCAGCAGGTAGGCGCGTCGGCCGGCCATGCCAGACGGCGGCGCGGTGAGCCGGACGGCGGCGGTGACCTCCGGTACGGCGGCTTGCAGGTGGCGGCTTCGGTTCTAGGCGGTGGCGTGGCGATCAGGCGGCGGCGCGGCACTTCGCGCGGGCGGCGGGGCGTGGTCGTCCGTTTAGACAGGGGTCACGGCGCGACCCCTCGCGAGGAACCGAGACCCGCTTCAAGCGGGTCTCCTCGAAGACCGAAGACGGGCCTCGCGGCCGGTCGGCTGAAGCAGGAACCATGAGGGGACCGCGGGTCCACGGCCGGCCCACGCAGCAAAGCCATGGGCCGGCGCCGCAAACCGGGCCGGCCGGCTCGGGCCGGCCCAGGCCGGGTGGACCGGCCAGCTAGGCCGGTCCCGCCCTAGGGTTGTCCCTTCCGGCTTCGGACACTTGTAAATATAGCTACGGGTGTCTGTTTTACTTTTCGTCTATAGCAGTGTCTTCCTGACGTTGAGGTGAACGTTTTGAGTTGGTTTCGGGAATTTTAATTCCCGAAACGAGGGGCCACGGAGGTGCGACACATCTTTAAGTGGATGACCGTTTTTTATGAGATTCTTGATTCAGACAGCGCAGACGCGTCCGATGTCATTTTTGAGCGCCATCAGTGGCATTGGATCCCTGGCACCATGGCAGAGCATTCCAGGGCAGTTTCAGGCATTGAGACTGGATTTGAGGTGTGGGCCCCACGACCCGTCTTTCGAGCTGTGTGCTACATTTCACACCTTTCTCACCGGGCGTCCGTTCGGGGCGTACGAGTAGTCGATTCTGGATTTTTTTCCGAGGGGATTGCAATGGTGAAATCTGCCCGCCATAATTCGGCATGATGGTGCAGGGCCCACGAGGGTCGTTTGGGCGTCGATGGTGATTTTCTATCTCTATAACCCGGCGTCCGTTTTGGACAAGTGAGTAGTCCACCTTGTGTGCTTTTGCGAGAGGAGCGCAACGGTGTGATCCGTTGGCAGCGCTTCGGGACAGGGGTGCAGGTCAGCGTGGTACCGCTCATGCGCGTGGAGCCGGAACGTATCGTTTTCTCCGGATATCTGTTTCACTCAAGTGAGTAGTGCTTTTGATGTGTTCTCCTGAGGGGATCGCAATGGTGCGATGCGCCCGACTGTTTTCAGTGCTGAGGCTCGGGATCACAGGACGCCGTTCGAGCGTGAGGCGGTGTTGGTGACTTTTCCGTCTGATATCCGTTGGAGGCGAGTAAGTAGTCGATCTCGCGTGTTTTTACGTGAGGATTACAACGGTGTCATCCGTTTGGTTGTGCAGAGCCTCTTGCGCGATATTGTTAAATGAGGAATCATGGAAGGTGCTCTAGTGGCGCTCCTCCTACCCGGTTTGTAGCGGACCTTTGGCGAGTGATCACGTGCACTCCCGTGTGAGTGATGTAAATGCTTGAAGTGATGTGGTTGGTCGTGCCTGGTCCTTTGAGGTGGATTTGATACATCACGCCTTCGCGTTGACGTTGGGTGTCGTGTGCACGATAGCCCTTGGGCTGGAGACGTGGTATACTCTAGGAGTATATGAGAGCTCATGGAGGTACGTGTGGTTTGTACCTGAGGCGTTCGTACGCTTGGATGGGGTTGACTTGGGGCCACATGTCGTGTGGGTCCCATTGTGTGTTGGGCTCTGCTATACGTACGTTGACCTCTCACGACGTAGAGGGTCCCTCAGTGCTCGTTTGTTGTCCAGCAGGGTTGAGTGGTCTCCCCTGGTTTCGTCCTCGATGGATTGGCTGGTAGCGGTGCTAGTGACACCCAGTGATGGAGCAGGCGCCGAACCTCTTTTGGGTGAGTTGTTCTGGAGTTGTGTGGTTGCGTGATACCCACTCCGTGTCTGGTTGGCCAGTGTTGTACCCTCCAGTGGATATGGCCAGAGGAGTTCTGAGTTTTACCCTCCAGCGGGGTTGGGCAGTGGGTTACTCATCGGCTTCTAGGGTCTACCCTCCAGTGGAGACTGGCAGTGGGTCAATCGACACTCTTAAGGTCTACCCTCCAGTAGAGACTGGGCAGTGGGTCACCCGACACTCTTAGGGTCTACCCTCCAGTAGAGACTGGGCAGTGGGTCACCCAACGCTCTTAGGGTCTACCCTCCAGCAGAGACTGGGCAGTGGGTCACCCGACGCACTTAGGGTCTACCCTCCAGCAGAGACTGGGCAGTGGGTCACCCGATGACCTCTTGGGGCCTACCCTCCAGCAAGGCTAGGCAGTGGGTCTCCCGTCGTCTAGTTCCAGGTCTACCCTCCAACAATTCTAGGCAGTGGGTTGCCTGTCAACTTATTCCAGGTCTACCCTCCAGTGGGGCTGGGCAGTGGGTCGCCTGATGATGTATTATGGTTTACCCTCCAGCGGGGCTAGGTCGTGGGTCGCCGGATGATGTATTAGGGTTTACCTTCCAGCCGGGCTGGGCAGTGGGTCACCCGATATCTGGTTATGAATTACCCTCCAGCAGGGCTGGGCAGTGGGGACATCGGTTGGCATTCCATCCTCAGTCCTCTTGACTAGGCTAGTCTCTGGCTTTCCTCCGTGATTACCGGAGTGGGACCCTTTGTTATATGGGTCAGTGTTGTGACGGCTTGACTTTGAGGAGACTTCTCGACTGCAGGGCAGTGACGAGGTGTGGTTTGACTTTCTCTACAACTCTCAAGTTCGAGGGGCACTTTCCCCATCGAGATGTGTTCTTGTGACGCGATCTAAAACTGTGCGGGCGAGTAAGTGTCGCCCAAAGAGGATAGTGTCATGGGGAGGTGATTGGGCCCCTTGGCTTGCGGTTCAGTGTAGACATGCGGGATGCTGGGTATCGATGATGGGGTTATGTCTGGGACTCTAGGCTACTTTTTCTTGGGCTGAGCTACGGGGCGTAGATCCCCTTACGGGCATTTTCAGGCTTCATGGCAGAGCATATATATGTATATACCTCGTACAAGTACCCACTCCTTGTATTTTGGATACTCTTCTTCTAGGAGAGGCGAAGATGCGCGGGGTATGCCACGTGCTTTCCGTTTCTAGCTTCTCATGGTTGGATGAGTCTACTCTCCTGCTATAGGTAGCGAAGACTCGACGGGATGTTCATCTTCTCACCGTTTCCAGCTCCTCGTGCCTAGACGAGTCTACTTCCTTCCTCTTGTTGGGTTGAGCTAGACTCTTTACTGCACTCTCTATTGTACTCCCATTGCTTTTCCTTTTCGCTCCACTACTCACCCTTCGGTACCTCCTTTGTTGCTCCCTCTAGCCTTCGGGGTATCCTACTGAGTATTTTTATACTCACCCCTTCTTGGGATTTTCCCGCACATGGTGTGACCTTGCAGACGACAGATAGGTTGGTTGTGACTTCAGTGGTGCATAGGAGTTCGGGAGCTTAGACCGCCTGCGGTGGTCGTACCCAGGTTCCAGGTGGGAGACCTGTCAGCTGTCTTTTTGTTTACCTATTACTGGGTTGTGGCACTTTTTGGTTGGGCGCGTGTTTACCCATTTTCTTTTCAGTTTGTACTTTGTACTTGTAGAGGTCGATGCACTCTGTGGTTTATTTATAGTAGTTTCTCTTGTTACTCTGCTTGTTCTTCCTTTTTACTATGCACTTTTTCATTGAGTGTGTTGCGTGTGGGTGTGTACAAGTAATCAGGCCAAGGCCTCCCTGAGTTGTTGTGCCTTCGGTGCTGGTCGCCAGCCTCTGGCCTATGGAAGCGGGCTTGGGGTAGTTGTGGCTCGAACCCGGGTAGGGTCGGGTCGTGACATGTCATCCTTTTCATAGGATGAACTACGGTACCCATTATATTTTTGTTGGAGGGGATGAGTATTTTCATATATCCCCCTTTTCAATATATCTTGGATTTGGAAAGATGAATCATGAACATTAATGTTAGTTATAGTGGCCATGATTGAATATTTGTATAGTAGATTTTTCCTCTCAATGCATCACTTATTAGAAAGTGAAGGATGACCACCAGGCTTCGGTGGGTTAATCTCAACCCTTTGAGGTTCCATAGTGAATGTGGGACAGTATCTCTATGGACTTGGTGATGGGGATACAATAAATTTCTAGAGGAAATGACTTGATCTTGATGATCGTAATGTATCTCACTAAGTTGGACAACTTCTTAGCTATCTAAGAGTAGAGTTCGGTAGATAGATAAAAATTCTTTTACATACAGAAGATATTCTGGATCCATGAAGTTTACATTAAGATTATTTTAGACCATTATAATCACTTCATGTCATGATTTTATAGTGGACATTAGGTGGACTTTGGGACTTAGTTTCACTTGAACACGACGTTTCACCACCAGACTGATGGCCAGACTGAGTAGACCATTCAGATTATGGTGTATATACTATGGATATGCATGTTAGACTTTTTCCATAGTTGGGATGATCACCTACCCTTAGAGGTGATGGTGTATATTAAAAAATGTCATTCCACCATTGTTATGGAATCATTTGAATATTTTTACTGGTGACCTTAAATGTGACCACTGTATTGGATGGATCTGGATGAGTCGAAACTCATGGTCCTAGAGATAGTGTGATCTATGGCATAAAAGTTTCTGATCATCCAAAAGTGGATCAAGATAGCTCAGATCCATCAAAATTTCTTTGTTGACTGATGACTAAGGCTATTTTAGTTTGAGCTGGGAGACATTATGTTCCTAAATTTTTCAACATGAATGGGATGTATATATTTAGATAGGGATGTAAACAATCTATGAGATTAATTGGACCTTTCCAAATACCATGTATGGTCAGAATGTTAGTATAGCACATGGCCTTACCATCACTGTTAGACCAAATAATTGACATCTTCCATATTTCGTAGCCAATTAGGTATGTGAATGACCTATCACATGTTATTGAAAATGATGATCTATAAATAGAGTAACGATCTGGCTTTGTAGAGTAGTCAGTGGAGATCTAGGATTAGTATGATTAGATCCCCTTCGGTTGAGGTATTATCTTTTTGTGTGTCCAGTGGCAACACGATAATCTTTGGTATTTCACCTGAGAGTAAGATACCCAGATAAGATCTTCATACCCACATATATTTGAATAATATTATTATCTTTATAGGAACAAAATAAATAATTTTGTTATAATTTAATGTTATTATTTTTCCCCATGTTATGATATTGAATATATTTAATAATATATTGGGAACAAGGATCTAAGGTTGAATGAGATTCTTAGGTCTAGAGAGTCCCAGAGTTGATATTATATAAATATTAAATATATTATATCATATGCATTAGGGTTTCATGAAATAGAGGAATAGATAAAATATCGAGTCTCAAAATAGAAATATGAGATTGATTTTGATCACGAAATACAGGTTTTAACCCAGTCATGTTGTATTCATGGTTTATGTTAGGTGTTTTATTTATGTGTTATAATGGGATTAAAGAATAATATAAATAACTAACTAAATTTATTAATTATTTTTTATGTATATACCAAACCCTATCCTGTTTTAAACATGGTTATAACCATTTTTTATTGGTAGCTTCATAAAACTAAGGATTGAGAGAAATACCATTGGATGAGATCCTAGAAAAAATATATGATAGATCTAAGGTCATTTTCACCATTATAGTTCATGGATCTTGTGAAGACCCAATCATCTCATACATAAATATTACATCTTAATAAATGAATATTTATTACATAACAGAACTATCCATGATATATTCATTTAGTTCTAGTGACTTATGAAATGTGGATACATAAACAACTAGTCTATAAGTGAGCTGCATCATTTCTCACTATGTTCCTCGTAACCAGAAACCTTATTTTAAATATCATACATAATACATTTTATCCTAACATGGGGAAAGGATACATAAGAAAGGGTGAGAATAGAATCTTAGATAGGGTAAATAAGAGAGATATCAATACATAATGAGAATAAGAGTATGAGAATAGTTGTATAACATTTGAAAACCATAACATCGTATCATAGATCAAAAAATTGTTTTATAGAATATATATTGAAAGTTCATAATACAACAATCATAACAATGTAAAATAACATGATCAATGGGAGGTTAACAATAACATAAGATATGGAACTTTGGAATAAACTAAGAATAGAAGAATCATTTCTATAGTAGTAAATTTTTATTTCTAAGGATATTAATATGGAATGGGTTCACTCCTGAAACAACCATAGTAGTCACAATTCACTCCCAAGATAACATAGGGAAAAAATCCCTTATTGAACAAGGTTCACTCCCCATTACATTCTTATTTATCTCATGAAAAATCAATATTTACCCAATTATTTGGAGGGATATTTAGGTCCCTCCCATCACATAATGAAAATTATACATATGTGTGACGCAATATCATAAAAAACTCATCATATCATAACACAATAAAAGAAATGGGTTTCATAAATCATTTATCATATCAGAACCCTTGTACGGAAATGGGTTTCATAAAAAATTTCATCGTAGTATAACTCATATAAAATAAATGGGTTCCAGAAAAATTTTATCATCATACACATACAACATATTGAGATTGAATAGTGCTGGTATCATTGGATATTATCTCCTACAAAAAAAATTTAAAATCATATAATTTCATATTATATGGAAAATTATTTTCAAATAAAAATCACAATAATCATTTCTTGATGAAGAAAACCACTATTTGGAAATAAACCTTTTTAAAGTAGAAAATCATTAATAATTTTTAAAATCATTTTATTTGAAAATAAATATTGAAACCGATAAATTAAACTTTATAATATTAATTTCACATGTTGATAATAAATTTTGTTCACACAACACACATCAAAATAAATATTGTAATTACATTTTTAATAAAATCAAAATAGACGTTATTCAGAAAATAAAATGATGATTACTTTCAAAGAAATTTAAAAAATATTAAAACATGTGGAGAAATTTATTTAATAATTCATTTTGGAAATTTTAATTTTGTTTATTTTTTAGAAAACAAGATCTTGGATGAAAAAGGGTTTTTAATTGAATAGAGAAATAAAGATAAATTTTTCTTAAAAATAATTTTTTGAACTCTTCAGTACATAAAGATAGAAAAATAAAGGTGAAACATAAACAATCTTGAAATAAAAATAGGATAATAAAATAAATGAGTTTTCTCGAGATATGGATCATAATATTTCATGATGACAAACAAAACATAAACAATCTCAATAAATGATGAGATTGTATCATAAACACTTATCACATTGATAACATTGAATCACAAGCCCCATGAATGTATAAAAATAAATAAAACATAAAATTTCATGATGATAAAAAAATTCCTGATATTAAATATAAATGGGGATATATATATGAAACATAAAATATGGTATGTTCACATTCATAAAATATGTCTCAAGGAATCCAAAATTAGACATAAATCCCTTACAACTTTTATAAAATATGAACCATAAATCCCATGAAATTGTGATACTAAAATGGATTTTTAAATGTAAATAATTTTCAGGATAATATTTATTAATTAGAATCATGGGAATTATATCAAAAACATAATAAAAATAGGTTGTGAATATGGCATACATCTCACAGAATTAAAAGTGAGATGAATATCCATTAGCTTAACTCTCGACTTCATTCGAACATGTTAGAGCCTAATAAATAAAAAATATAGATTTATTATAACTACTTTAAAGAACCTTACATATGTATATAATACCATATTTTATTTACATGTGACCTTTTATTACATGTTTATTGAAAATTCTCTATTAAAATCACATTTCATGTAAAAACTACGTTAATTTTTGTGTATGTTTTGATTTTGTGATTTCAATAATCTTACTTTGATAATGGTTAAATAATATATATAATTTTAACCATTATATTAATATAATATATATTCATTATATATTTATTTAGAGTAATACATAAATTTTATAGATTGATAATGAAATACCATGTTCATAGAGACGGTAGGTGGTACGTACGCATGAATATTGTATCCATTTTCACAATGGATTGAAAGAATGAAAGGTAAATTATTTATTAAAATTATATAATAATTGTTAAATAATATATATACCATTTATTTATATTTAAACATATCCTCATTGCCTTCCATGTAAATTGTAAGTGAAGAACAAATCACATCTCTTCGTGAGGATGTAGCTCACCTTATTCAAGAGAAATATTATTATCTTCCACAAAATGGAAATTAAGAAGGTATAAATGATATTTTAATTAAATAAGTATTAATATGATAAAAATATTTCTTATATTCATCTAATATATCCTTATTAGCAACTGAGTATAATATAAATGAAAATCACATCACATCGGTTCGTGAGATGGTAGTCTGTTGTACATACTTGTGTCGTTGTTGTTTTGGAATGATTTCAGATTTGAGAAGGAATATATGATATTATTTTTATAAAGATATAATAATGTAATAAATAACATATATAAATATTAAATCAATCATTATATCCTTCCATGAATGGTGGTGATGGAAAACAAATAACATTGGTTCGTGAGGAGGTAGCCCCCTATAAACATGAAAGATGATTTGCTATGCGATTTGATGCTATAAGATATGGATTTAGGTTATTAAATTAACATAATAACATATAGTTATATGAGATATAATGATGTTATTATTTTATCATATTTTTCATATATTAAATGAGGTTAATGAAGAAATAAAATAAAAATACTTGATTAGGAATTTTACCTCTTCTTCAGAGAGTCTCTTTAGGATTACACATAAATCCTTCGATGGAGAGATTAAATGCTAATGTATGTCCTATAGGATTAGGGATGGGAATTAAGGAAATTATTTATGTAGTTTCTAGTCAAACCAAAAGGTTTTGGATCTGTGTAGAGGAGAGAAGAGTTTATGGCCTTTTATAAGTAAGATGAGTGACACACTTGTAATTATTGAAGAGAAGAAGGTGTTAACACATTTTTCACATGTCAAAAGGCATTATAATAGTAAATTATCCAATATTTGAGGTGTTATGGTCAAAATATGTCCATAAAATTGATATTTTAAAATCTTCTAGTAAATTATATCTCTTATCATTTTTAGTTTAACACCCGTTAAACACATTTTCACATTAACCACTGAAATTAAATTTTATTTGCTGAATTGTTCATAACGGTAAACATTTCTGTTTAAATTATTTTAAAATATAAATTTTTGTGATTAAATATATGGGACCAATTTTTAAAAAATTAATTCTCTAAATTGGAATAATTTTCATTAAAATTAAACCCAATACACGATGAGAAAATGGGTTTCAAAGAAAAACTGTTCATAAGTATAGAAATATTAAATATTCAAATTAAATATGAAATTGATTAAAATGAACTAAATTGGATTAATAAAAAAAAATTACAAATTTTACTTTTAAAATTAACTTAAAATAATATTTTATTAAATGTTTTATATGAAAAGGAAATTCATATAAGAAACTTATTATTTTCACTATTTAGTGGAAAGTTTATATTTTTAAAATATTATAAAAAATTAACTATAAGATAATTTTAAAATTAAGTAATAATTAATTAATTTTATTTTTTAAATGTGAAAAAAATTAGTTGTAGAGTAAGTGTGAAAAATGAGATAAAACAATCTTTTGAAAAATAAATAGTTTTTAGCATATAATTGGATTTATTCTTATCTGATACTGAGAAAACACATATGATGATTGTAAATAATATTATTGAATATATAATTTATAAATATCACTAAATTAATTCAAAAAGTTTTATTCATTTAATTAATATAGATAAAAAATTGTGAGCATAAAAAGAGTTTTTAAGAAAAATATTTCTTTTTATTTTAAAATTGTTTTTATTTTTATTTATAGTTAATTTTTCACATAATAATTCATTTTATAATCATTTAAAAACATATATTTTAAAAAAAATTGGGAATTTTATTTATCCCCACCATTGTAATGGCTCGGTGATAACTTTCATATGAAATAAAAATAGATTAATAGTATTTCACATTTCCTTAAAACTATGTGTTGTGTGTAGCTTATGCTATCAAATAATTTACAACTATTTCAAAAAAAAATATTATCAAATATTTGCGGTGTTACATTATAATATCCTCAAATTTAAATATTACCTTCAAATTTATAACTTTGGTATAAAAAATAGAGGATACTTATGGCTCATTACATCCTCGTATTCCCACAAAGATTTCTCATGTATGTGTTTTTTACACCAAAATTTTACTAGGTCAGTGGTATTGCTTCATAAAACAATCTCTCTATAATCCATAATCACAATCAGATGTTCCTTATAAATGATATATTTCCCCTGTGGTATTACCTTTGTGTTTATTACATACGAAAGAATAGTTATGTACATCATCAGGATGGATACATGGAAGACATCATAGACATGATAAGGGTTCGAATTAAGTGTCAATCGATTTGATATAGATCAATAATTTATATTGGTTAGATATATTTAAGGATGGAATTTCCTTTATGTCATTATAAAATTTCACCCTTTCATCACACATCGATAAATTTTTACTTCATATCATTCTCTAATAAATAAAGATGAATTTTTTTTCCTGAATCACTAATGGATCATCAAATCCATAATCCAATAATAAGTCATTTCTTATACATCTAGTTATCATCACAATAAAATTGTACACAAAAGATATCAAATATAAAATAATAATTATCAAGATAAGTAATACATTAATCATTAAAACCTCATCCATAGTTCAACATAAACAATTCCATTAATGGTCAACCTAATGAACCTTAAAAATTGAATATTTATTAATTTTTTTTAAATTTACAGAAATTAACATAACCATAATCCCAAAAATATCATTAAGTTGATCTTAATGATTACCTGAAAAACATTTCAATAACTTGGTCATATATTTTCCCAAAATATGGTAATAACATGAATTAACATAAAACCCCAATGAAAACATACGTCCTTAAAAAATTAAATCTTTCATCATTACTTAAACAAAATCACCCTTTGTAGAATATGTTCCATAAATCTAAAAATGATGAAACTATATCATATAAAATATAAACCTATTCATCATAAAATCACTAATATGTTTTGTGGTTATCAATACTATCTAGTTTACTTTTCCCATATCAATCATCTCTCTGTCCAAACTAAGGATAATTTTATCATGATCAAGAACATATTATGTGTTTCCTTCCGTTAATTATGTGTTTTCCCTGAAATATCACATTTCCAATAAATTAATTTTGTAGGCCATCATTACTATTCAACTTATTCATGATAATCCACAAGGAAAAGATTATTCAGAACAACCCATATATATTTTATGATTTATATAACATAATTCATGAAATACCGAAAACACATAAATCGTTATACTTTATTATTAATCCAATAACTGGGATTCATAATCTTATTTCATAATACCTTTTCCTAAAATATGAAATATGAATCACGTATTAACATTCATTAACCTCAATTTAGTCTTGCTTCTCAAATTTAAAAAAAATCAAGAAAAAACCATTACATTCATATGATGGTTGTGGTCTCTTAAGCCTTATAAATATATCTATTACTCTTACAAAATTTTTGATTCTTTTCATGTGATTTCCCATTAGGAAATATATTCATATAAATTTTTTATATAATACAATTATAACATTCAACCATGGATGATGCCTTTTGGAATCCATTATTATCATCTATTTCATTAACCAAAATTTTCATTTTTATTTTTAATAAATTATTATTTTTCTTCATTTATACACTTCAAACATCTTCTCATCCATTTTATACATTTCCATCAATGATTATTCCCACATTTTTTACATATAATAAAATGATTCTTCTTTCCACCTTGTTCTCCACCACCTGAGCACTCATTGATCTCTAAGCTTCTCTTCTTTGATGAGATTTAGAGTTGGTTGGGGTGCAAGTTGTTAATCTTATATTGTGATGAGCGATTAAGCGTAATCATAATATCCACAAATCTAGTAATCACCCAATTTTATTTCTCATCAAAAAATTCTCTATCACACTCATCATTAACCTGGTTCATTCTAGTTCCCACAATTGACTAAAATAAAAAATTATAGGATAAGAAATAATAATCATATTGTGAAACTACGTAACCATGTAAAAAAAATTAGGATGTCTAAATAATGAAAAATTATTCTGAATATATGACACATTATTATTAACCTAATAAATTATTTAAATCCTTCATGATGGTTTTTAATTATTTTGGGAATTCAAAAAGTATACCCCCATTATGTTCCAAGCCAAGTGTTCAACACAATCCATTTTTAGGCACCGAGTGATTATCAAGTCCCTAAAAATGAACCTTTTTCGACTTATTTCCTCAAGATACCACTATGCCAGTTCTATATATACTTATAGTGTCTAGAAAAGGATATAATTTCTTAGAAACCCATTACTCCACATTTTACCAAAATCCACGACATTTTCCTATACTTTGACTCATCCAAATACTTATATTTAGACATGTACCTAGACATATTCCTAGAAATTTCTCTAGGGATATCAGTTTTCTCATCTTTGTATCCAATGGTTTAATATACATTACTTTTATAAAAATAATGAATATCAAAAACTTCTCACACGAAAATGTTACATCTGAACAGATGAATATTCATTATTTAACATAATGATCCACGGCATAATCTGTTAGGTCCAATGCCTTTGGAAAAATGAAAATATAAAAAACTAGTCCATAATTAATATACATCATCTCAAAATATATTTTTCATAATAAGAACCCTTCATAGACCTATTATAAAAAATTCCATTCATTATAAACTATAGAAAGGAAATAGAAAAAATAGATGATCTCAGATGATTAGTAATAGTAAAAAGGGAGATATCAATGTATCATGATAATAAGGGTATAAAAATATTAAAATAACATTTAAAAACCATACCATGTAAATCATAGATCATAAAATTGAGCCATGATATAAATATTTCCAATTAATTGTATAAGAATTATATTTAAATAAAATAACAAAATCCATGAGGAAAAAATATTGAAAATATATATGGGATTGTAGCATACACATAATCATAGAAAAATAATTTCTATAGAATTAAATTATCATTTAAAAGGAATAATTATGGAATGACTTCACTCCCCAAATGTTTGTAGTATTCAAAGATTAATCCCAATACAATCGTAGTGGAAAAATTCCCTTTTTAAACTTGGTTCACCCCCCCCCCCATTCTATTCCAATATATCTTATGAGATGTCAATCTTCACCAACGAAATTAAAGGGATATATAGTCCCAACCCTTAAATAATGAAAATAAATAATATGTGTTCCACGTGTTCATAAATCATTAGTCATATAAAAACCCACACAAATGGTTTTAATAATGCATTCATCATATCAAAACCTTATAAAGGAAATGGTTTTCATAAAAAATATCATCAAAGCATAACCTATGGAAAAGAAGTGGGTTTTATAAAAATATTTCATCAAATACATAAACCATCAGGAGAATAAATAAAGATTTTATTATTGGATCTTATCCCTTTTAGAGACAATGTAAGTTCAAATGATGTCATATTATATAGAAAATGATTGTTAAATAAAAATAAATTTGTATATTTCTTAAGGAAGATAACCACTCTTTAAAAATAACCTTTTTAAAATTATAAATACATGAAATAATATAGAGATAACATTCATTCAAAAGAAACATTGAAACTGATAAATTAATTTATAAAACATTGAGTGTTAATGATGATGGGAAATTAATTTCATGTCGTACATGTTAAAATAATGATTTACTCACATTTTTAGTAAAATCCAAATGGGAATTTTTTTGAAAAAAACATGATGAATACTTAAATTTTTTTTGTAAAAAGTAAAAAATGGGTAAAATGTCTTTAATAAATTATCTAGATAGTGATAAAAATATTATTTAAAACATTTTTATAAAACATCGTTTTGGAAGAATAATAATGGTGACTACCGAGGTTACATGGAAAAAAATAAACAATCATTTACCAAAACATGTCTATGGGAGATCCTCATCACTCAGGGGTAATAAATCCCTTGATCTCAACCCAATCATAATGTGGTAGCTTAGTCCTACCAAGTCTCACTAGGTATTTGAGCTAAGGTGACATACATTATTGAACCAAATTAGTCCATCACTAATCCCAACCATAATAAAAACAACAAGGAACATGTGTAGGTCCTATACATTAATTCATTTCAATCTCATCTCATTTTGACTTTGGTCAATAAGGAATTAAAATATCTAATAAGGCCAAACAGAGCGAGTTATCCCAATTTATAAATTTCCCAACTCAAGGGGTCTATATGCATCACTCATGGGTTCACATATTAGAGGGTAATAGTTTTCAATAATGATCCCAATTATCTAGGGTCAGAATGTATAGCCAGTGCACAATAGTACTTTATAGGATCTTACATTTTGTGTATTCCATATATTTAGGAAATTTACTTATTTTAAGACAATTTAATATTTAATAAAACAATTTATAAATTTATGTTTTGATCATTCCTGGTGGTTAGACCATATATATTATGTCATAAAAAATTCATAAATAAATTACATAATCTATTGGGAAATTCTTATGGACCACCTACCTCAAACACATAGAATTTTTGACAACTATATGGGATCTAAAAGAAAGAGTGATAGAGGGATCAAATGAATTTTTAATACATTGTAAAACAAAGTTACATCCTCAATAATATCAAACTAAAAGGAACCTAGGATACCATAGCCTTCATGTAGAAAGAAAGAATCATATCATTATGGTAAAAATTGAGGAAATATATGTGAGGGATTTTTTGGAGGAAAAATAGACTCAATGTCAATCTACGAACCCCTTAAAAATCACACATGATTTCATCGATGAGTGTAACTCACCCATGATATCTGACATCCAAATTGGAAATTTCAAAATTATTATCACCATGGTATCATGATTCTCACCATGACCATAGATGATTTGATCACATCATACCCATGAGATTGATCCTAGTGACACAATATGGAATAAAGGAAAAAGACGTGGATATTTGAGACTCACCACGCATTAAACCACTTTGTTAGGTGTCTATCATTACAATTCCCTATAAGAGGATTCCTCAAAATCCATACTCATGACCATGTCCAACATGGGCATTGAGATCTCCATGTTTATCAAATGATAAATCCTTGAACAACTTGAATTCCACTACAATGTCATCCTACCCATGGTGCAGCAAAAAATTACCAATATTCAACCAAAGACTCCAGTCAAAATTGGAAACATCTTGAACCCAAATAAAACCATCACTATTATGTATGTGAATTCCCTATGTATGGATTTGGAATATACCTAATAATATTTTCATAGTAAGGTGCTGAAATGATGTAAGATTCCAAATCCCACAGAGACTGAATGATTATATTATAAAAAAGTAAATATATTATATCATGAACAAGGAAGTTTCCCTAAAATATTATAATTTCTCAAGAAAAATGTCATAGATCATACATCTAAGGTCACCACTGAGCATGGAATTTAGGTTTTACCAAAGGTGCGATGTATCCTTTGTTAGAATTGGTCATTTTATTTATGTCTTATTATGAGATGAATTAAGAAAATAAATAAATGAAAACATTTATTTATTATTTTTACCATATAAAACTAAAATTATCCTTATATAAACGTGGTTATATCCAATTCCCACGTTTTTCAGTGTTTCCTGGAGGATTGGGAGAAAAATATGGAGGAGATATTGTTGAAAAACCACAAAATATTAAGGATCATTTTTTTCAAAATAGTTTGTAGATCTCGCCAATGATGATGAGAAAGATTCATTATTCATCAACGACCAATCCTGACTCTGTAGGATATTTTCTATGGATTTATCCCTATTTTTTTAACCAAGATCAAAAAAATAGAATTTATTAATAGATTGATTCATAGGTTGATAGTGTTGTGCGGGTGCATGTTTTATCATTATAGGTTTTGTGGGATTGATATTTTATTTTATTACTCTCCATTCATCATTATAAAGAAAAAGGATCAAGTCTAATATGGAAAATGGATGAGTTTCGTTCTTCAGGATATTTATTGTTCTTTTCTCCCCCATTCTTCACATGTTCATCCTTGATGTCTATTTGACCTGTGATTCAATGATTACTCAGTAAGCGATCATTATGAAATTGCCGTTCAATGCAATGGTTGATAACCTAGGTTAAAATCCATGATTTATGACATGTTAGATGTTTATGATAATTATAGTGTAAATGTAATTAGATTGGAGTTTTTAGGTTTTTTGTTTGGAGAACAATGATAATGTGTGGGTAATAAGTGTGGTTTTCTCGATTGGATTGATGAATAGTGTCAAGAGGGCTGTGATAGTAGGACTTGGTCATATCAAGAAATAAATTTGTTGGTGGATCAGGCAGTGGGAATCCTAGTGGTATTAGTGTGTGTATTTACTTTAATTTATCCGGGTCTTTCTGTAAAATTCAAGAATACCTAACATATATTTCAAAGAACACAAACATTGTAGTCCGCCTTTAGATAAAATAGGGTTTACATGTAATGAAATAGATCACACATTGTGTGTTCTCAAACAAACATTGTGTAACTTATTTTTCGAACCATATCATGTACCCTAATGGGTAAAAAAGAATAGAAATGTCCAAATACATAAGAACTAGTAGAGTACACATGCATGCCTCAGCAATCGAACACAACCTTGTACTCTGTCACAACCATAGTACACATTCATGGAATGAAGTACACATGCACAAAGAGATGCACACGAGCATGGTTTGACATCCCAACGAGTTCTAACCTAATGTATACACACTATGTACCCCTCAAGGACATTTAATTTTTATGGTGGATTATATTCCATATGATATATCATGATATGAGAACACCCCCATGTAGGTGATATACATCATATACCCCTAGAACATGTTGTGAAATTTTCATAGGACTATATGAGGCACTACATTTCTCCAGAATATATCAGTTTTAGTTGAGTGTGATTCCTTGGTCCCTACTTATGAGGTTACATCAGGGAATTACAACCTCTACAAAAGATTATAATCCCCTATATGGGTTCTACTTTAGATAATGTTTGTGGAATGTCTACGAGAGTAATGGGGTGGGACACCCAATCATAAATTATTTTATAAGTGTGATTTATGGTATCAATGTTACCATCATTCATTGGGAATTGATCCCCTATCAATAAGTTCAATCCATTATGGTTGGTGGTCTCCCCATGCTGTCCTAGGTGTGATCCCCTATCATGGTAGCATGATATTTAGATACCTAATGAGTACTTCTTATCATCACAAACGATCACAACCTCTCAAATGTGTTTTTGGAGTGAAAATAAGGATCATAGGGAGGTCCCTCCTAGATAATAATTACATTGAATCATACATTATAATTCTATGGTAAAAAGTGTTGGTTGAGAAAAATTTTGACTAGTTGTTGGTTTTGACTATATTTTTGTTTTTTATTATCATTATGAATCATATTTTGATTGATAGACCTATGTATTGTTTTTCTACCTACTCTTTTTGATTTATGTTTAGTTATTTCACGGTTTCCTTCTTGGTATTTTTATACACACCCCTATATGGGGTAGACCTACACATGCCACATCTTATGTAGAAAACATACCTTTTAATGGCGTCTTAGGTAGACTAGGAGAAGACATAGCATAGTATTGGGATTTCTAGATTAAGGATCATACTGACATTCAATTTGATAATAGTCCCTTCCTTCAGAGCATGTTTTTATTTATTTCTATTTTTGGTGGGATTTTATTTAACCATTATTATTTCCAATGAATTTTTATAATCTAATTGTGGGATTATAGATATATAAATTCATTACTGTATGTTGTAATTTTATTTATGAATTATATATTTGGATATGTGTTCATACATCAATGTTATTTAGGTCAATGCCTCCCGTATGAGTAATTTTCCTACTTGACTCTAGTCACCAACCCCTAGAATATTGAAGCTAGGTTTGGGTTGGTCATACCCAACTTATCACAAACTAGGCAGTCGCCAGTTTGTCATGTCCTGATAGAGTGATATTAGAGGAGTTGGTTCTACTGTATGATTGGAGTTTAACGATTTTATATCATTGATGTAAGGATTGGTATTTATGGAAATAGTTTTAAAATTTGTGGGTTTAGATATCAAGGCAGTGACTCTTATGTTGGTGTGGTGGACGACGTATCTATTTAGCATGAATCTAATAACCTAATTATTTCTTTGTTACATGTAGACATTGTATGCACGAAATTATATAGTACATGAATCATATAGGAATGGGTTGTGGTTTCTATGTACATTTTGGGTAATCTACCTAGATATACTCATTGTTGATAGTGCATATTTCATATTTCAGGATACCTATGTCATGAAGTCCAACCAGGATTCCACTATGAGATTGTGAGGATGGTATTTCAAGTTAGGAGGATTCAACATAGGTTCAAATACATGAGGTTGTTTCTCTATGTAGTTATCTAGATATTCCACAACCTGTTGAGTAGAAGGTAGTACCAACTATACATAATAATGATATTCATAGGATGAGGGAAATCCATGAGTTTTATAGGTATTGGACGCCAAGGTTTCATGGTGAGCCAAACCACTAGGTATATGATGAATGTCGAGAGATTGTCACCTGAGTTTTACCCCTTATGTGAACACCAAAATATTAAATAGTGGTCCTCACAGTGAGTCTTCTTCAGGGATCCACTGGGTGATGAAGTATTCTAGTGACCCAATCACATGAAGAGAAAATTTTATCTTGGTTATATTTCTAGAATCTCTTAAGGGAAGAGTTTTATTCAGTCACATTGCAATCAATGTGTGTCTAGGACCTTCTACAGTCATAGTAGGGAAATATGACAGTGGTGGTGAATTTATCAAGGTTCACTATCCTCTTACAATACTCCTTTATTATGGTTAGAGTTCCATTCTTCTAGTATGATACCTTGATTGGATATTGAGCTCAGATATGATGTATGAAATGATATATCCTTTTAATTTCTACCTATACTAGATTTATTGAGTGGGATATAGTAGTAGAGAGTTTTAAAGAAAAGATAATACTGATAATAAGAACTTTTAGTGGGAAAGGGGAGGCTGAGATCTTGGAAAAATATATTCAATGACATTCATAGGGTTTTGGGTGTGATATATGCTTCAGGAGACAATCCCAAGATAGATGATAGATGGTTCATGGTTCTTTGGATTGATCGAGTTAGCTTAGAAAGTAGAGGAGTTTATCTTGAAATGGATTGTGACATATGACTCCTAATTTTATGACCCATAATACAGTATACACAGAGATGGTCACTAAAGCTCCCATATATGGATAGTGATAGGATAAGTAATTTCCAAAGGGTAGAGGATGTGGTAAAGGAGTGGATAGAGAAACAAGAGGTGGAAGGCCGTTCAATATATAACCAAGACATCCATAGGGGGTTTTCACGTGGCACCAGGAATTGGTGGGAATGTGTGAGGAAAACTATAGGTAGTAGAAGTCTGGAAAACATAGGCTCCAGGGATGATTAAAGGTATGACCTATATTTTATCTAATCTAGATATAGTTCTGAGAGACAAGGTTGTGAGCCACTTATTTCATTCCACTTATCTTGTTCATGACTTATAGATTCTGGTGGATCCCTTATATCAATCCTTATACTTAGAGGATCCTACCAGAGATGACTCAAAAATAAAACCTTTGTAACAACAGTGTAACCTGTTTCTTGGATTACATAGCTTCTTATGATATATCTTTACAACCATAATGATTCCCGACGATGTCGTATTTGGTATCAATTATATATCCATAGTTCATAGACATATATATAGTTGTAGGCATAGGATGTGGTTTATACATTGTTATGGATCGATTTTTTCTTTCATGGGTGGGAGGGAAATTGACCCCAACGTGATTCAAAAATTTATTTCACCCTTACATCACTATAATAAACTTATTTGTTTTTATAAATTTCAATTATTATAAAAAATTTACTTTTATTATTCAATTATTTAATTTTTATCACTATTAAAAATTGACATTCCTCATTTTTTTATGTTTTTATTATAGTTGGAGGTGATTTGAAGGTCCTAGGATAGAGTTGAAGAAAAATGGTCCAAACTGTGTAAGATTAAAAGAACACCTATGGAATCAAATAGATACTTCGGATAATTCGTGCTTCAATTCAGGATGAAATATTTTGGAAAAATACAAAATTTAATGGGATATAACTCTTATGAAGAAAACAAATCCCAACCATCCATTTAGGGGACCAACCGAACTGATATGTCTATGATAAGAAATCTACATGATGTCAAAATTTATGTTCAATATTTTGCCTATATCTTGGGTTGTATTTTGAAAAATGATTCAAACACTTCTGTGGATATAGTCAAAATGTAGGTAAACCACTTTTTAATTACTAACAAATTGATATAAGGATGTTTTACCACCCAAAACCATGGGGAAATTGGTATTTCGATATCTGGGCACCCAAAACCAACTCTCATTTTGGCTGTAAAAGAGCACCTTGGGAACCTCATTTTCAATTTAGACCACAGATTAAAGCTCATCTGTTTTGGAGAAAAAATGGAGGCCTCTTATTATCTTCTAGAAGACCCAATACTTATATTGGAATAAAGGATGTAGGTGAAGTTCCCCCGAGCCTCCTCCTCCTCTCAATGGTGAGATAAATTGTGGTAAATTATATCGAAGAAGGTACACATACCTGGGAGGGTGTTTCGATGCTTTTTATTCTACTGGTTTTGTGTAATTTTTGAGTGCATTATTTCACTTATGTTTTATATTAACATTAATCTCCCTGGATTTCATTTCGTTAGTATAATTATGTGAAACATTTTTCATTTGAATACTAATTATGTTGGATTTATTTGGGAATCTTGGGTTGTTTCAATTTGAAAATACAAGAATACCATTTCTCTCACACATACATATGATATCGGTGTTCTTTGGTAGCAATTTTTTTATTCTTGAGATCCAATACATGGAAACATGATTATTGCATTAATAGTTGATTCATTGTGCATCATTTTTATTAAAATTAGGGGAATCAAGATCATTAAAACCCTCTACCAAAGGATTACATTTAACCATGTAAAATGTTCCTAACAAATGAACATTCACAGATCATTAGTCAACATGAAATGAACTACTTCTGACATAAATTTATGAACACCACCTTCATTTCTAAACTATAAAACACTTTGATTATGTAATTTAATTTTCAAAAATGTTTTCAAAACCACACCTTATTTTAGTAATTTTATCAAAAATAAACACATTAAACCACCAACTATTTTTGAGAGGTGACATAGGGTCTGATCGATACTATAAATAAACATTAAAATCATAATCTATTTTAATATTCATAGAAATGGGGTAAAAGTTTTCTTCTTTGGAGTGGAGCTCTTTGATATATAGTGCCTGTTTTTTTAAAATGTTTATTTTGTAAATATTTGTGTCATTTTTTTATTCCTTCATTTTTATGATTATTTCTAAAATATTCCATTTTTAGAAAATTTTCAGGAAATGATCTTCAGGGGATGAACTACTTCCTTTGAAACAGGAATCAGAGAGGATCACGCATCATCAACACCAAGAAGCACTGAACGATCCCTTGAATCAAGACACACAAAACACCAACACTCTTCTTCATCCTTCTAATTCATCTGAAACAAGTATTATTATTGAAATGAAATTTCATAATATGGCTTTAAATAATTTTTCATTAAGAGAACTTACGACACATGATTTAGAGATCCATCCCATTTACAATCAAATACAATGAGAAGAACCTAATTTTGAACTAAAATCTATTTTAATTCACATATTTTCAAGATTCCATGAAATTACAAGAGAAGAACCACAAAACCCCTTAAAGTAATTTTACACCATATTTTTTAGATTAAAACCTAAAAATATTAAGGAATAAAAATTTAAACATAATTTATTCAGATTCTGTTTTGAATACATTTCAAAAAATTGGCTATATTATTTTAATTCCCCAATAAGAGGTTGGGAAGACATGAAATGCATTTCCCCTGAAAAATATTTCCCAGCCCCTCAAAATATGACTATAAGGAAATAAATTTTAGGAATAATTCAATCACAAGTGGTAGCACTTCATGAATATTGGTAATTATTTAAAAGTCTTTTTTCATCTTTTCCCCAATACCAATTAAATGATCAACATTTAATACAATATTTTTATGAAGGTGTAATACCAATTGATAATAACATTATAAATTCTATTGTAGGTTGGGTGCTAGTTCATAAGACCCCAATTGAAACAAGAACCATAATAAAAAACATGGCATATATTAATCATTAATTCACTACAAGGTCCAATTCCTTCATTCATGGTGTTCATGTGGTGGAGAGTTATGAGTTAAAAAAGAAGGTGGACATGATTTTTGGAGAGGTAAGTACACTTTTTCAACAAATATATCTTTCCTAGGGGAAATATCAAGCTTCTCCCCATCCATTATGGTATCAATTTTTACGACACACACTATTTTGTCGGATTCCCTCAAATGAGAGAAACTTCTAAGATTTATTAAGAAATATATATAGGATATACCTATAACCAACCCATTAGGAAATAACCATAGTATCCATTAAATTGTGGGAGGAAGTAAAACCAATCCTATATTAAAGGGGGTTTTCAAACCAACCTCAGCAATCATGGAACCTATAGGGGCATATTAGTCATCCACCACCACTACCTAGAAATTGTCAACCACCAATAGGACATTCTAATAGTCATACACCAACCCAAACCCTATCCTAGATAACATGATGAAAAAAATGGGTAAAAACAATCTCCAATTCTAAAAAACCACCCAAGAAGCCATACAAGACCTGAAAACCAAGTTAGGCCAGAAATCCATTTGGTATAGAAAATCCAAAGGAATAGGTTGGGGAAAAACTATCCCAACCACTATTCAACCCTAGGTATAATGTAAATGTGGTTTTAATAACCCTTAGGAGTGGAATAAAACATAAACGACAAAAGAACACTCCATTTGAGTCATCCCCTCTTAAGGAAACCAGCATCTGGACAATTGAAAATGGTCCAAATGGGGAAAACCCATGTCTTGAGAGAAGCTCTTCCAATAGAACAAGAGTTTAATTTTATGAACCAACAAGACAAACCATTAATATTCCTTTTCACCAATGTTAAACCCAACTAAGGAAACAAAAATAAACTAAACATGATAAATAAATCATTGAAACATTCAAAAACGTGTAGGTTAATATCTCATTATTGATAATGTGATGAAAATTCCACAATACACAAATGTTTTAAATGGAGATGAGTACACACTGAAGGAGACATAAAGGTGATTAAAAGGTGAGATTGTGGTGTAAAGTATTATCATTGATAGATCCATCACTTCTCACCAATTTCAATTAACCTCAAACATTATCGAATCCATTCACCTTAAGGGTGAATTTATTTTCTAAGGCTATTATTGATTTGGGTACCTCTATAAATATGAATACTCTCTATATTTTATATATATTGCATCTGGGGGTACATAATCCCACTATATTTTTTTTCAACAAGAAAATTATATTATTACAGACCCCACTTGTTTGTTAGAGGATGCACTTTTGAGGGTGAAAAATCTAATTCTTCCTACATACTTTTATGTTCTTTAAAAAGAAGACGATTCGATGAATGAACATGCCCTAATTATAATAGGGATACCTTCCCTAAAAAATTCCTAACCCATAATTAATTACTAAAATGGAACTCTATTTATGATTTTTGGTTTTGATATTTTACACTTCAATGTCCTTAATTCCATGAAGCACCTAACATAAGAACACTCCTCTCTCCAAGTTAATTTATTTGATATTCACCCATCCTCCATATAAACATATTTTATTTCTCCTAATCCCCTTTATTATTTTTTCAAATTTGAAAGAGATTATAGGTAATGCATTTTTCATTTTGTTTTGTACCAATTTAGAAAAAATTCAATAATGTTATTTAATTGATGATTTCATAAACACTGCAGAACCCATGACCATCGATGATACTACTTATCTCATAAATGATTAATTATCAAATAAAAATGTTATCATTAATAAGTTATATGAGATCTATGACCTCTCACTTTCACATTCAATCCCATAAATCCAAAATACCTCTGATTTGGAACTAAAAAGACCACCACAAGACTTGAAATATTCATATCTTTAGAGTGGACTGAAGTTTCCTTTTATGATTTCTAGTTCACATCCTATAGACCATTAATTGTGACTGTTTGATCATTTTAGAAAGTATAAAAAATAATTCGGATAGAAACTTGCTGAAATTATGGTTATTAGTCCATCAATATTCACACATCATATATTGTTAAAGGATGAGGATAAACTGGTGAGGTAAGCAAACCATCGATTAAACCCAAACATCCTAGATGTTTTCTAAAAGGGGGTAACCAAATTACTAACTACTGGATTTGTTTAGCCCATATCTGATAGGCAATGGGTCAGTCCAGTGAATTTTTTTCCTAAAATTACTTGTTATAAGATAATAAAAAATAAAAAAAAAATATTTTTTTGACCTGTGTGTATAATGGTTGGCCTGTCTATGTAGACTATCACCAACTAAACCAAAAAACTATGACAAACCATTTCCCATTTTTATTTAGTGACCAAATTCTAGAGAGAATACAATTTCTATAATTTGTATTTCAGTTACTATCAAATACATATAACCCCTAAAGATCAGTAATATAAAACCTTCACTCATACCATAGGAGAAATATCATATAGGAGGATGCCATTTGGTATATTAAATGAATTATGTACTTTCCAGGGATGAATGGTTAGTTTTTTTTCAGATTATATGTAGAATTTCATGGAAGTATTGATGGATGATATCAATGTATATGGATCGTCTATGGATAAATGTCTGATTAGTATTGTTTTTTTCTTATGTCACCGTATTGAAAATAATATTGTATTATATTACATGAAATTCCATTTCATGGTGGAGAAAGTTATAGTACATGGAAATGTAATTTCTAGTGATTGTATCCAATTTGATTGGCGAATTTAATTTCTTCCCTACCATTACCAAAAAATATGTGCAATGTACAATATTTAACATGTTAATGGGAGTTTATCACCATTTCATTCATCAATTTGGTATGATAGCACTCCATCTTTATATATTAATTCAAAAAGAAACGATTTTGTTCTCGTTAAAAATTGTGAGGAATCCTTTAACAAATTGAAATGGAGTCTCACATCACCCATGGTAATAAAATTAGATAAGTGGGGTTTACCATTTTTGTAGATGTTTGAAACCTATAACTATGAAATTTGGGAAGTCTTATCATATAGGGTCGACTGAGCTCCACATGTCATAGCCTACACCTCATGAACACTGGACCCTACCCAAGAAAACAACCCACAACTGAAAAATAATTCCTTGACATTGTATTTTACTTTGATAAGTTTAGGTAAATTCATTAAGGATCCAAAATAAATGTTATAACAACCCATACATTATATACATTGTTAATACTTCAAAATTGAAGCATACTTATTACAACATATAACAAAAACCACGAAAGGACCGTATATGTATAGTGTCTTTAGAAACTGGGAAACATAAACAACTGGTTCATAAAGCATCAACTTTTCCTCCCACTTATTTCATCATATCTAGAGTCCCTTTTTGGCATATCCTACTTAATAACCTTCTTCCTGACCTGGGGAAAGAAAATATACAAAAAGGGTGAGCTCAAATGCTCAGTAAGGGTAAACAAAATAAATATCAATCACATCGTATACACAAGCACATAACTTTTGGAAATCTTAACCTGCAAAAGAGATCATAATTTCATAACATGGGATAAATCATGGCAGTGAAATGTAATCACAATAATCATAACATAAAACATAAAACTTTGTTGCATACACACATAATAATATAGAATCATTTCTTGTTAGTCAAGACTCATTACCAAGACTATCTTAGTGGACAAAGTCCCTTTCTGAACCGAGTCACCCTCGTTTCAGTCCTGTTTCACTTAACCGGTATAACCTACCGTTCCAGCCATGTCTATCTCATGAGATATAAAATCATTACCCAATGAATTGGAGGGAGATATAGGTCCCACCCATCTCATAATGATACCATTCTTATGTGTTCCACAAAATCATAAATCATACATCATTGCATAACCGATGTAATACAAATGGGAATCTTAAACATCATGACATCATAAAAAAATTCATATAAGATAAAAGAATTCATAAAAATAATTCCATCACAACATAATCAAATCAATGTAATAATAGGGATAAAAACAGAACCCTTTATTATCATAGATGGAAAATAATTTTGATAAAACACTTGAACTCCATTCTTGAAGAAAATATCCTTTCTTCTTCAAAAAACATTTTTCCTTTCTTAACATGTTATAAAAGATTAAACTAAAAGATGTTGATTAAAAATAAACTTGAAAACTTGTAAAGGATTCTTCTTAGAAATAATTTTTTAAAAATCCATTCATTCCCTATAAGTTAAGAAAACATTCTTCGTACTTTTGTCGGAAAAGTCAAAAAGTACCTCGTACGAAAAATGACAAAAGATTCCTTTCATATTCTATACTAAAAACTCAACAAAGGGTAAAATTGGATTTAAACTATTGTAAGTGGATGGAAACAATATTACATACTGAGGGAACATGGATGTGGATGATAAAATACACCCTAGTAAATACCAAAGTATAAACAATCTCGGATAAAAATGAGATTGTGATATTTTCCATTACCTTAGGTCCGACTTGGTTTGTAAGTGTCCGAACCTCCTGTATAATGATTTAAATAATGTTAATGACTTATTCCAGAATAATACTTATTTTTATGATATCATATATGTTCATATTCTTATATTCTTAGTAGTAATATTTCATTTCTACTTGTTATTCGGGTGTTTATAACTTTTTGTTCTTATCCGTGTTTTGTCGAATAAATTCTTATTCTTCTCTTTAGGTTATAGATAACTCATTTCCAGAATGGTATTAGTGTAATATATATCATATTCATTCATTCAATTCATTTATATAATCATTATGAAATGAAGATCATGTTGAACGAGTCGCATCACATCGTGGAGACGGTATTCCGTACGTACGCACGAGTGATGATATCGTTCATATGATCGTGGAATTGTATTAGAGTGTATGTAGACTATTTCAGAATCAATATCACTTTATAATGGTTATATATAGTCATTATTAACACCATTATACACGTCCAAGTAAGGTGGTGGTGGAAAATAGATTACACTACGGCGTGGAGACGGTATTCCGTACGTACGCACGCGCGGTGATTTATTCTTCCGTAGGATGGATAGATGGTGAAATAGGGTTGTTTCATACTTATAATAACATATCAGTATATGAGTGATACTTATGTTATTACTTCATAATGAAACAACCTAATAAGAATAAGTGGAAGAAGAAATAAAATGAAAGAATCGGTAACGGACATTACCTCTTCTTTGAAGTGCTTCTTTGAGACCTTCTTTTAGGGCACTAAAATTGGTCTTTTAAGAAGACCAGGACCTCTAGGATGTCTCTAGGGATGTGGAGAGGTGAATGTGGCTGGGGTTGACCGAGTTTGAAGGCTCAATGTGGTGTGAGGAAGAGGGGGAGGAGGTGCCCTTTTATAAGGGAGGAGAGGGGCACCTTTGGGAAAACACAAAATATTATTTTATTATAAAGTCAAGTTCGGTTTTAAATAGATCCAAATTGATATATTTCTAAGATAAGGTGGGGATGGGTCGAAATAAACTCATCCAATAGAATTTAGACAAGTTTATGTTCCTATTTTAACCTTATCATTTAGATTTAACATTAAGTAAAATAATTTTACTTTTACTGTGTCTTCTTGTGTTCTTATACTATAAGGTTAATAAACATACTATAAGCAGCCAAAAGAACCCCAAGTTGTTTATTATTAATATATATAACCTTATCTAAGTCATTTTTCCGAACCGTAGATTTTTTAGGAATAAAATAACAATTACCAAGATAATATTTGTTTTATAAACTATTTTATGTCAATTTTGACACTATTTAGTAATTGATTTTTGTGAAAATCATAACAGAATTATTAGTTCAAACCAAGTTAATTAAATCAATAATAACATGTCATAGTAACCTAGAAAATTAGTGGGATTTATAAAAAGTCTCAAATTTCATTTATTTTGTTGTTTTTAACATCAATTATGTCAATATTTCATTAATAAGATAATTACTGCATCATCATTGTGTCATAAATAAATTAAATTATTTAATGTCTAAAAATTTCAAATAAAATACCATTATGTAGGAAATATTTTTAGATTTCAAATTAATATTTATAGTCGAATTTATCTTATGTATAACCCCATATTAAAAATTATTTACTTATTAGTCTTTGATTTTAACTATTTTAACCCTTCTTTAAATAAATTAATAATAAATGTCCTAATCAAATCCAAGTGGGCCTAAATGGTCATATTTTATTCCTAAGTTTGTTTTTGGTCGAATTAAACTTATCCAATAGAATTAGGACATGTGTTAGGGTAATAATAGTATCATCTTTACCCTTAATTACCTTATTTACTTTTAACCGTGGTAAAAAAAAGTAAACAGTTACTATTCACCAAAAAATTATTTTCATCTCACTGATCCACATTTTACTTACTGACATCAACCGTGTCTCTCGGATTTTTGAAATTCCACTATCAGAAGTGGTAAAATTAAGTTTTATGAAAAAAATCAGTTTTTTTAACTACCACTTAGTGGTTTCACTATTCATCAAAAATTGAATGTTTTCAGAAAAATACCAAAATTTCACCCTAGGCTAATTTCGATATTCCGAATCCGAAAAATAAGTACATTTTGAAAAATAAAATTTATAAAATTTCAAAAAGTGGTTATTACTATTCATAACGGCTAGTTTTAATAATATTTTAATAGCATATCGTTGTTTAGTGAAACTCGGTTTTGCGTACGACGCATGCTATTGAGGAAGGTCGTGATTTCGTGTAAAGCAAGCCAAGAAAGTGTTGTGTAGAAAAAGATTCCTTTTCTGATTTATATAACATAAAAGTCTCGGGTGTTACATTCTACCCCCCTTAAAATGAATTTCGCCCACGAAATTCGTCACATTGTAACAAACAGATGAGGATACCACTCCCTCATCATACCCTCAAGCTCCCATGTAGTTTCTCCTAATTGGTGGTTCCTCCATAAAACTTTCACCAATCGAGTGGTCTTGTTTCGTAGGACTTTTTCTCTACGATCCATAATCTCTATCGGTTGTTCTTCATAAGAATGATCTTGCTCTAGCGGTACAAATTCTGAGCTGAGTACATGTGAAGGATCAGGTATGTACTTTCTCAGGAGAGATACATGGAACCCATCGTGAACTTGAGAGAGATTCGGTGGAAGCGCCAATCGTTAAGATACCTTCCCAACACGATCCAGTATTTCGAAAGAACCGATATATCTAGGGCTTAACTTCCCCTTCATTCCAAATCTCATAACCCTCTTCTAGGGAGATATTCGTAAGAACACATTATCACCCACTTCATACTCTAGGTCTTTTCTTCGGTTGTCGGCATAACTTTTCTATCGACTTTGAGCTGCTCTTATGTGTTGTTGAATAGATTTGACCTTTTCTTCCATTTCATCAACGAGATCAGGTCCTAACAGCTTTCTTTCCCCAACTTCATCCCAGCAAGTTGGAGTCCTGCATTTCATTCCATAGAGAGATTCATAAGGAGCCATTTGAATACTGGAGTGAAAGATATTATTTTAAGAAAATTCTACCAAAGGTAGGTGTTGATCCCAACCTCCTTTGAAATCCATAGAGCAAGATCTCAACATATCTTCTAGGGTTTGAATTGTTCTCTCATACTGACCCTCTGTCTGAGGATGATAAGCAGTGCTGAAACTCAACTCTGTATCCAGAGTATGCTGAAGACTTCACCAGAACTTCGAGGTAAATCTCGGATCCCGGTCAGATATAATAGAAAGTGGTACTCCATGCAATCTTACCACTTCCTATACATATATCATTGCAAGCTGATCCGGAGAGAAATTTTCTCTAATAGCAATGAAGTGTGACAAATTTGTAAGATGATCAACTATGACCCAGATAGCATTATAGCCTTTGGATGTTTTAGGAAGTCCTGTGACAAAGTCCATAGTGACGTTTTCCCATTTCCATTCGGGTATTGGTAATGGTTGTAACATCCCCTTAGACTTCTGTCTCTCAGCTTTAACTTGTTGACAAACCAAGCATCGAGAGACATATTCAGCAACATCTCTTCTCATGCCATCCCACCAGATGTACTCTTTCAGGTCCCTATACATCTTCGTGCTTCCAGGATGAATACAGAATGAAGAACTATGAGCCTCATCCAGCAGCTCCTTCTTTAATTCGGGGATGGGAGGAACACAAACCCAATTCCTGAACTTTATTATCCCATCACAATCAAGGTTTAATTCAGGAACATTTCTCACCTTCTTTTGTAACTCGACATCTTCTTTCTGTGCCTCTTTAATCTTCACATGTATAGATGGTTGAACATTCATTTGAGAAAGATAAGATTTTTCCCCTTCCATTATAATTCCAAGATCCATCCTTTGTAAATCCAAAAATATTGGATCTTTTGTGATCCTCATCATGGATAAACTAGCATGGTCTTATCGACTTAATGCATCTACCACCTTGTTTTCTTTCCCAAGGTGGTAATGGATTGAGCAGTCATAATCCTTAATCAGCTCCAACCATCTTCTTTGACGCATATTCAGCTCCTTTTGTGTGAAAATATACTTTAAACTTTTATGATCAGTATAAATATCACACCTTTCACCATAAAGGTAATTCCTCCAAATCTCTAATGCAAAGATTACCGCAGCTAACTCCAAATCATGTGTTGGGTAATTTTGCTAATGGATTTTCAACTGACGTGAGGCATAAGCTATCACCATATCATTTTGCATAAGAACACACCCCAATCCCTTCTTGGATGCATCACTGTAGATCACAAACCTTTCTCCACTACAAGGCAGTGTGAGAACAGGTGCACTGGATAACCTTCTTTTCAACTCCTTGAAATTCTCTTCACATTCCTCCGTCCAGACAAACTTAACTCCTTTCCGAGTCAACTTGGTGAGTGGATTAGATAATCATGAAAAATCTTTCACAAAACGTCGATAATATCCAGCCAAACCAAGAAAACTTCGGATCTCAGTTACTGTTGTTGGTCTCGACCATCTTTTGATAACCTCTGTTTTTGCTGGATCCACAGATATACCCTCTTTTGAGATTATGTGACCCAAAAATGCAGCTTTTTGAAGCCAAAATTCACACTTGGTAAATTTGGCATAAAGAATCTCCTTTCTCAGGGTCTTCAATATAATTATCAAGTGATCTTCATGTTCTTCCTTGCTCTTTGAATAGACAAGAATATCGTCTATAAAGACTACCACAAATTGATCAAGATAGTCTCTAAAGACTCTATTCATCAGATCCATGAAGATAGCAGGGGCATTATTAAGACCAAATGGCATCACTATAAATTCATAGTGTCCATACCTTGTACGGAAAGCCGTCTTTGGTATATCCTCCCTTTTGACCCTTAATTGATGATACCCTGAACAAATATCAATCTTGGAAAAGTATTGAGCTCCGCGTAGTTGGTCAAATAAGTCATCAATGTGTGGGAGAGGATATTTGTTCTTGATAGTGATCTTGTTAAGTTCTCGATAATCTATACAGAGTCTCATTGATCCATCTTTCTTCTTAACAAATAGAATAGGTGCTCCCCAAGGTGACGCACTAGGGTGTATGAATCCCTTATCAAGATTCTCTTGGAGTTGCTTCTTCAATTCCTGCAACTCAATTGGGGCCATTCGATAAGGTGTCTTTGAAATAGGCAAAGCACCCGGTATGAGTTCTATTGAAAACTCAACTTCACGATTTGGTGGAAGACCCAGTAATTCCTCCAGAAAGACATCATCAAACTCTCGTACAATGGGCATATTCTTAATCCTGAGTTTCTCACCAACCATTTGAGATAAATAACCTTCATTTTTTGGAATCAAGACCCATAAGATGGAATAAATTTCCACTGGAAGGTTATGTTCATCCATGCATTGATAGACGATCATAGATTGATATGGAATATGAAATGTGACTTACCTTCTTTGGAAATTGATATGAGCTCCATATAAAGAAATCCAATCCATGCCAAGAATCACATCAAATTCCACTATAGGAAGGATCAGAAGATTTTCAGGAAGCACTTTCCCACAATCTTCGATCGGAGAAGAATTATAAACTTTTGATGTGACTGTTGTGCCATTAGGTGTTGTCATAGCTAACTCAACATATAATTGTTGAGGTAATATGGTGATACCCTTAAAAAATTCTTCAGAAATAAAAGAGTGGGTGGATACAGAATCAAATAAAACATTTTCTACTTTAGAGTGGATGGTAAGTGTACCTTTCACCACATCGTTATCGTACCCCACATCGCTGATAGAAATTGCATGTGACTTTCCCTTGTCTTTAGCATTATGAGTTTGTTGACGTCGACCGTCATCATCAACCCTTGTATTAGGGAATTTATTGGCATAATGCCCCATCTCCTTGCACTTGAAACATTGAAGTGTAGTAGGTTAATTCTGTGTATCCCTTCCTTTGTTTGCATCATTAGACATCTTCTTCCCATCATCGCAGCATTCAAATGCCCGAGGACCTTCCTTTCCACATTTGAAACATTTACTTATCCCTTTAAGACAACTCCCTCCATGTTTCTTTCCACACTTTGAGCATAAGGGAAAGCTCATCTTCTTTTCAGTGGTCTCTTTAGATTTTCCTTTGAATTCCATTTTCCTCTTCTTATCAAACCCATATGACTGATGGGTTACTCCAATCTCCATCTCGACATTGAGAGCACATCGAACGATTTCCTCATAGCTATTGAAGTCCCTTATGGCTGACGCCCTTCGAATACTTGGTTTTAATCCACTAAATAATCGATCGATTTTACTCTCAGGTTGGATAATAATACAAGAAGTGTACCTTGCAAGTCTTGTAAAATTTGCTTCATAGGTACCAACAGATTCATCATCCTTTTTCTTCAGTTCAAGAAACTCTTTCTCCATATTTTTTCTGAGAATATGAGGGAATTAATTATTGAAAAATACGTTCTTGAACTCATCCCATTCCATGGACTCAATTTCATCCCTTTGCCTCGTATTCTTAATAAGATTCCACCATTGATCAGCATCTCCTTCCAAATGATACACTGCTAGGATGACTTTATCATGTTTAGAACATTGAAGAAATGAAAATATCTTTTCAGGAGTACTAATCCATTGTTCAGTAACTAATGGATCAGTAGACCCGCTGAAAGAAGGTGGACGCTGCCTCATGAAGTATTCAACAGAATGTTCCTCCTTCCTTTGCTCGTTTGGAAGTCCTGCATGATTCATATCATGAGAAAGTTGTGTGAGCATGGCTACAAGATTTTTCATTCCAGCTCCCATAACTTTTGATTGCTCAGGGGGAAAATCATTGCATTTCCCGTCGCATTCCACATTAACATGATTCTTTCGGGTTCTAGCCATTGACTAAAACCAAGAAGAATAGTTTGAGCAACACTAATTATAATAGGAAAACCACATAATCAAGAATAAAATTTCACACTTAAGGTCTTATCCTAGGTTATTCATGGCCATTTCTAAATCACTAATATTATGTTCTATGCTTAGACTTATCCTTAGGGTTCTTACTAAGGCTTTCACATCCTAGTTTCCAAAGGATGACTATACCTTTATGCTGATACCAACTATAACGACTCATACTTTACATACATTGTTAATACTTAAAAATTGAAGCATACTTATTACAACATATAACAAAAACCACGAAAGGACTGTATAGGTATAGTGTCTTTAGAAACTGGGAAACATAAACAACTGGTTCATAAAGCATCAACTTTTCCTCCCAGTTATTTCATCATATCTAGAGTCCCTTTTTGGCGTATCCTACTTAATAACCTTCTTCCTGACCTGGGGAAAGAAAACATACAAAAAGGGTGAGCTCAAATGCTCAGTAAGGGTAAACAAAAGAAATATCAATCACATCGTATACACAAGCACATAACTTTTGAAAATCCTAACCTGCAAAAGAGATCATAATTTCATAACATGGGATAAATCATGGCAGTGAAATGTAATCACAATAATCATAACATAAAACATGAAACTTTGTGGAATACACACATAATCATAGAGAATAATTTCTTGTTAGTCAAGACTCATTGCCAAGACTATCTTAGTGGACAAAGTCCCTTTCTGAACTGAGTCACCCTCGTTTCAGTCCTGTTTCACTGAACTGGTATAACCTACCATTCCAGCCATGTCTATCTCATGAGATATAAAATCTTTACCCAATACATTGGAGGGAGATATAGGTCCCACACATCTCATAATGATACCATTCTTATGTGTGCCACAAAATCATAAATCATACATCATTGCGTAACCCATGTAATACAAATGGGAATCTTAAACATCATGACATCATAAAACAATTCATATAAGATAAAGGAATTCATAAAAATAATTCCATCACAACATAATCAAATCAATGTAATAATAGGGGTAAAAACAGAACCCTTTATTATCATAGATGGAAAATAATTTTGATAAAACACCTGAACTCCATTCTTGAGGAAAATATCCTTTCTTCTTCAAATTTTTTTTTTCCATTCTTAACATGTCATAAAACATTAAACTAAAAGAAGTCGATTAAAAATAAAATTGAAAACTTGAAAAGGATGATTCTTAGAAATAATGTTTTAAAAATCCATTAATTCCGTATAAGTTAAAAAAAATTCTTCGTACTTTTGTCGAAAAAGTCAAAAAGTACCTCATACGGAAAATGACAAAAGATTCCTTTCATATTCTTTACTAAAAACTCACCGAAGGTTGAAATTGGATTTAAACTATTGTAAGTGTATGGAAACAATATTACATAGTGGGGGAACATGGATGTGGATCATAAAATACACCCCAATAAATACCAAAGTATAAACAATCTCGGATAGAAATGAGATTGTGATATTTTCCCTTACCTTCGGTCTGACATGCTTTGTAAGTGTCTGAACCTCCTATATAATGATATAAATAATGTTAATGACTTATTACACAATCATACATATTTTTATGATATCATATATGGTCATATTCGTAGCTTCTTAGTAGTAATATTTCATTGCTACTTGTTATTCGGGTGTTTATAACTTTTTGTTCTTATGCGTGTTTTGTCGAATAAATTCTTATTCTTCTCTTTAGATTATAGATACATCATTTACAGAATGGAATTAGAGTAATATATATCATATTCATTCATTCAATTCATTTATATAATCATTATGAAATTATGATCATGTAGAACGAGTCGCATCACATCGTGGAGACGGTATTCCGTACATACGCACGAGTGATGATATCGTTCCTATAATCGTGGAATAGTATTGGAGTATATGTATACTATTTCAGAATCAATATCACTTTATAATAGTTATATATAGTCATTATTTACACCATTATACCCATCCAAGTAAGGTGGTGGTGGAAAATAGATTACACCACGGCGTGGAGACGGTATTCCGTACGTACGCACGCGCGGTGATTTCTTTTTCCGTAGGATGGATAGATGGTGAAATACGGTTGTTTCATACTTATAATAACATATCAGTATATGAGTGATACTGATGTTATTACTTCATAATTAAACAACCTAAGAAGAAGAAGTGGAAGAAGAAATAAAATGATAGAATCTGTAACGGACATTACCTCTTCTTTGAAGTGCTTCTTTGAGACCTTCTTTTAGGGCACTAAAATTGGTCTTCTAGGAAGACCAGGACCTCTAGGATGTCTCTAGGGAAGTGGAGAGGAGAACATGGCAGGGGTTGGCCGAGCTTGAAGGCTCAATGTGGTGTGAGGAAGAGGGGGAGGAGGTTCACTTTTATAAGGGAGGAGAGGGGCACCTTTGGGAAAACTAAAAATATTATTTTATTATAAAGTTAAGTTCAGTTTTAAATAGCTCAAAATTGATATATTTCGAAGATAAGTTTGGGATGGTTCTAAATCTTCTCATCCAATAGAATTTAGACAAGTTTAGGTTCCTTTTTTAACCTTATCATTTAGATTTAACATTAAGTTAAATAATTTTACTTTTACCGTGTCTTCTTGTGTTCTTATAATATAAGGTTAATAAACTTACTATAAGCAGCCAAATGAACCCCAAATTGATTATTATTAATATATATAACCTTATCTAAGTCATTTGGCCGAACCATATATTTTTTAGGAATAAAATAACAATTACCAATATAATATTTGTTTTATAAACTATTTTATGTCAATTTTGACACTATTTAGTAATTGATTTTTGTGAAAATCATAAAAAAATTATTAGTTCTAAACAAGTTAATTACATCAATAATAACATGTCATATTAACCTAGAAAATTAGTGGTATTCATAAAAAGTCTCAAATTTCATTTATTTTGGTGTTTATAACATCAATTATGTCAATATTCCATTAATAAGATAATTACAGCATCATCATTGTGTCATAAATAAATGAAATTATTTAATGTCTAAAAATTACAAATAAAATACCATTATGTAGGAAATATTTTTATCTTTATAAGTAATATTTATAGTCGAATTTATCTTATGTGTAACCCCATATTAAAAATTATTTACTTATTAAACTTTGATTTTAACTATTTTAACCCTTCTTTAAATAAATTAATAATAAATGTCCTAATCTAATCCAAGTGGGCCTAAATGGTCATATTTTATACCTAAGTTTGTTTTTGATCGAATTAAACTTATCCAATAGAATTAGTACATGTGTTAGGGTAATAATAGTATCATCTTTACCCTTAATTACCTTATTTACTTTTAACCGTGGTAAAAAAAGTAAAAAGTTACTATTCACCAAAAAATTATTTTCATCTCATTGAACCACATTTTACTTACTGACATCAACCGTGTCTCTAAGATTTTTGAAATTCCACTCACAGAAGCAGTAAAATTATGTTTTATGAAAAATTCTGTTTTTTTAACTACTACTTAGTGGTTTAACTATTCATCAAAAATTGAAAGTTTTCATAAAAATACCAAAATTTCACCCTAGGCTAATTTCGATATTCCGAATCCAAAAATGATGTCCATTTTGAAAAATAAAATTTATAAAATTTCAAAAATTGGTTATAATTTTCATAATGGCTAGTTTTAATAATATTTTAATAGCATATCGTTGTTTAGTGAAACACAGTATTGCGTACGACACAAGCTATCGAGGAAGGTCACAATTTCGTGTAAAGAAATCCAAGCAAGTGTTGTGTAGAAAAAGATTCATTTGCTGATTTATATAACATAAACATCTCGGGTGTTACAAATGTGTTCTTAGATCTTGACACCATTGGTATCTCCTTCTGAAATACTAATCGAAAACATGTCTCAATCCTGGGATTCTCATTATTTATAAATTTAATCTAGAAATTAATGATAAAAACTATAATTGAGTTTGAAGACTGACCATACCAGTAGGATTCTCCCGTACACAGATATAGAATAATCCCCATGTATTCCCATAGATGACATGTTTTTAGATGAGAAATTGTTCCATGTGTAAAATTGTATTACTTGGTATGATTAAACTATGACTTATTTGGTAGTACCTTAAATTCATATTGATTTCAACAAAAACTAAGATGATCATTCAAAACATGAGTCTAGATGGTACATTTGGGATGTCTTTAACATTGGTGAAATTTTAGGGATCAAGATGATAGGTGTTCTATTCCTGATAGATAGTTTTAGTCATTCCTTAGGTTCTGGAATACTCTCTCTTAAGAGGGACACTTTGGTGCCTAGTTGTCTTCTCACAATATCATCAACTCTACTCTCTATTTTCCAACACTATTTAGGTATGCCCGAAATTTCTGTAAATCTTGTTCCCACTGTCATAGAATGGGGAATTTCTCTAAAAGAAATGAAATACCACAAAATACTTCGATCTTCCATGACATTTTTGATTTTCTGGGGCGTTGAATTTATGTGACCATTTCCCAATTCCATTAGAAACGTTTTCATTATTCTAGTAGTTGATTATGTTTTAAAATGGGTAGATTCATGACCAATAATTAATGAGGATTCCAAAATTGTTGTGTAATTTTATAGAACCCAAATTTTTTAGAGGTTTTGATTATCTAGGTTCATCCTTAGTGACAAGGGTTCTAATTTATAAAACATGAAAATAAAATCATTTTTGTGTCTATATGCGGTCAAACATCAAGTGTAAACTGCATATGACCCACAAACCCATGGTCAAATTAACGTATTGAATAGAAAGGTACAAAAAAAGTCATGAAAAAAGGTCTAACTCAACATAGAATATCAGAGTATTTTACATGATAATTCATTATGGTCTTATCATTATACATTAAAAACACTAATGGGAATGTCACCATATCTCCATGATTTTGGAATGAGTTGTCACCATCCTATTGATATAGACAACCGGGTATACATGTCCATTAAACAATGTAATTTTAATATTTTTGGTCCAAGTTCTAAAAGGAATCTATATATTTCGGAGTTAGAGGAAATGCATATAGATTTATATGTGAAGTCTCATATTTATATGAAAGGATCCAAGGCTTCCAATGACAACCTATTCCTTTGTCATTAATCCCACATTTGTTCAAAGTTCATCCTTCTAAATGGAAGGTTATAGTATCATATATATAGGGTTCATTCCAACTAGATTGACCAATACACTATTATTAATGTGTATCCATTTGGTCTTGTTTAGTTTCAAAATGAAGAAAAAGAATTCACTATCAAGGGGTAGAAGATGAAGCAATTTCTTGAAGCCATTCTGGAGTCCCCTGTGAAGGAGCTCCAAGTTCATGAATAATCCTATCAATGAAACACACCGGGTTTTACCCTTCCATCTCAAATTATATTTTATTACTATAGGGACACTACACATTCTATGTGTGGGGGATAGGTGTATTCATGGGTCAGTTATTAGTTGTTATAATTTTTCTTCCATTTTCTCTTTTTCACTTGCTGAATAGTATTTTTACCTACCCCAATTTTTACCCCCACAATTTTTTTTCCAAAATTTTAATATTTTTTGTGATTACATAACTATGGATTATTTGGAAACTTCAGGACGAATTTCCGTATTTCTAGTTGCTTTAACAATTAAAAATCATTTCATTGATGGAATGTGGGTTATAATATGAATTTATAATTTCGGTTTGAATTTTTATAGTAAATCAGTTATTTATTAATGATATAAATGGTTATATCTATAAAATCTTTGAGAATACCATTACCATTTTCATTGAGTACAATGTAGTAAAATTGGGTCACTTAATATATCCACATATCTTTGAACCCAACGATGAATTGTAAATATACATTACTTAATAGAAGGTAAATATAATTTATATTAACATTTCTCTAATTTCAAAAATTAATTTCATGTATGTTCATACCTTATTCGATTAATTTTATTATTATAAAACATTGACCTCTGTGTTTTCACTTGTTATATGACTATTGTATAAATTCAAAAAATTCAATAAAAACCAAAAAACAAATCAAAAAAGTTAAAAAAATAACTATTTTTTGTAGTGATCAAATAGTCAATATATGGGGGTATATAGGTTGGGAGCTTAAGTATTAAATTCTAGGAATGCTTAAGTGAATTGGTGTTGGGATTTGATTACAAATAATGTAGGGAATGTTCAGTGGAAATTACCATATAAGAAGATTTTTTTAAAAAAATAATATTTATTTATTGGATAGAAAGTGTGAAGAAGGGCATGAAATGGTACTCACACACACATGTGAGGATTTAGTGACATGGTTTACTTCTGAATTATTTTCTAAAATTTTTATCTTTTGTTACACTAAATATTGTTCTTATAAAATTTTTGAGACATCTTATTCCATGATCAATGAGAATAGGTACTTTGTGTGATTTTTTATTTGATAAAAGTGCTATAAGAAATTAAATTTTAATTGAATGTTATAATTAATTATGTTTGAAATATAAGCATGCATTATATTTGGAAATCTAACCATTCATTGGAGTAAAAATGTTTAACTGAGGGGGTGTTCTCACATCACGATTCCCTAGTTTATTTCAAACTTACACAACTATAATAAACATTTTATTATAAATTCCAAAAATTATAACATATAAAAATTCATGTTTTAATAAATTATATAATTTTTATCACTTTTAAAAGGGCGATTTCACTATTTTTATGTTTTAATTATAGTTGGAGTTGATTAAAAGGTCACATGATGTAGGTGAATAGAAATGAACCAAACTGTGAAAAATTCCAAGTACACATGTGAAATCAAATAGATACTATAGATAATACAAGAATCTACTTAGGATTAAATTTTGTTGTATATTCAAAAATTCAATGAGATGCAACTCTTATGATGAAACGTAATCCCAAATCATCCATTAAATAGCGTAACCGGGCCGATTTGTCCAATAAAAGTGATATGCATGAAGTCAAAAGTCACATTTTATATATCATTCATATTTCTGGATATAGTTTTCTAATTGAAGCCAAATATATCAGTATATATATTAAATACTTGGCTAAACAACATTGAAATTATTTTCAAATCTAGATAAGATTTTAGGACCACCCAAAAAATGGGCTTGATGGTATTTTAAAATATGGGTTCCCAAAATTACCTCTCATTATGGTTATAAAATGGAACCATGGAAATATAATTTTTCAGATTGAATAGGGTGAAAAGAACTTCCATTTTTGTGACCCAAAGGATTCTTATCCGCATATATGAAGTTCTATTGGCCCCTATCCTCATAGGGAGATCCAGGATGAAGGTAAAGATCCACACAAGCCTACTCCTCCTCCTGTGGATGCATTAATAAAGAGAGGACGATGATTTCGAGGAAGTTACACATACATGGGAGGGAGTTCCAACACTTTTTATTCTATATTTTTTTTGTAATTTGTTTGTGAATTATTTCACTTATGTTTTATATTAAAATTTTTCTATAATAAATTAATTAATTAGGTTTAATTATGTGAAACATTTTTCATTTCAATACCGATTGGGTTGAGAATTAAGTAGGAATCATGGGTTGTTCTGATTGGAAAAGAAAATAATCCCCTTTCTCTCACACATACATAAGATTTCAGTTTTCTTTGGTATCCCTTTTTCTATTCTTGAAATCCAATCCTCAAAAAAATGAATATTTATTTATGGGTTGTTTATTTGTGAATTTATTTAAGAAGAAAGAACAGAATCAAGTTCTTAACAACCCTCAACCAAATTATTCCATTAATCCATGCGGAATTTTGAGAATAATGAACTATAAAAGATGTGTAGTGAACTTCAAATGACCTGCTTCTCTCATAAACGTACAAACACTAGCTTCTTTTATCAACTATTACTCTGTTTTACTAATTCATATTAATTTTGAAACCATTTTCAACCCACTACAATTTTAGTAATTTTTAATAATAATACTAACTATAAACCTACAAACCTCCATGAGAGATGACCGTGGGTATCCCTTAGACTATAAATAAACATTAAATGCCTAATAAGTTGTATGTATAGTGAAATAATGATCAAAAACCCTTTAATATTAGGAAAATATCATATATAGGAGGGTACAACTGATTAATCATTAGTTGGATAGTGTTTCCCTAAAATATTTGGATTATCCTGTCTTTTAGCTTTATATAATGGTGGAGGCCAAAGAGGATTCCTTAGATGAGGATGTGTTCCACTTAATTCTAAACTGAGAAATAGGCTTATGCATTGAATTTCACCCAGGGAATGGCCCAAAATCCATGAAATCATATCAGATGGATCCATTTGAGATCTGAATGATGAAGGTATTGTTTAAGGACTTGCATAGGAAGGGATTTGTTAGACCTATTGTATTGCCCTAGTCTAACCCAGTGTTGTTTTCCAAGAAGTTGGATAAAATTTTGAGGTTAAGTGTTGATTATCTATTCTTGAAATAGGTGATCATGAATAATAATTATCCACTACCAAGGAGTAAAAACCTATTAGATCCTTTGAGATGGGTGAGATTGTTCTATAAGACTAAACTCAGAACTGGGTATCACCACCTTTGAATACCGAATGTATATATAATGAATATGACATTAAGATTTTTCTATTATTGTTATTAGTATCTTTTATGCTTTCTAGCATAAAATATTTCCCAACATTGTTCAAGGGACCAACGAACCGGATAATTAAACCATTCATAGAGTTGTTTTTGGTGGTCTTTATTGACGATATCCTAGTGTAATTGGCATATGATGAAGTGAACATGAGACACCATTGTATGGTCTTGGACATACTTTTTGAGAGCCATATTTATGGGAAACTCTTTATGTTTTTTTTCTAGACTATATAGGTACACTTTCTATGACATATTATCTTAGTTATGGCTGTATTAGTGGAGTTGGTGATGGTTGAGGAAGTTTTATCTTGGGATCCACCCAAGATCTCAATGGAGGTAGAATGATTCCTTCAGTTTATAGTCTTTTACATGATAATTCTGCCTGATTTATCGGGATATTGACACCTTTGACAACATTGACCCATAATGGGTGTCATTTCCGGTGGATGGAAATTTTCCATTAGATTATTTTTTCATTTTTGGTAGATGCTAATGAGTACCCCCATCTTGAGATTATCAGAGGAGGGTATTAATTATGTAGTCTTTTATAGTGCCTCAGGGACCAGACAAGGTGGTTTTCCGATGTAGATGTAGACAATGACTTCCAATAGGACTAGGTAGTGGAGACCACATAATCATGACTATGTGACCCATAATCTATATTTAAAATATCAGTATTTTCCTTGGAGAATTAGGGGCACTACCTTATGTGTGAGAGGTTTATCATCTATTCTAACCATAGGTGTATCAATGATATCATTTCTTTAAAGGATATTAAATTGTTATATATGTGAAATATCGACTTCTTATGAGATTATGATTTCAAGAGAGTATATACTCTTTGGAAGGGGAACATTATGGTAGATTCTCTTATCAGGAGATCTTCCTCACAGTTGTTGAACAAGGGTTTAGAGTAGTTAGACTCATTATTGATATTCTTAGTGGATGTGGATGGTGATACTTTTTTTTAGTTTTTGGTTGTCACCCCACCACTTATTCAACATAATTGTGAGGGTCAACATGAAGATATTTACCTTCAGATCTTGTGTACTCATATATCCATTAATAGTTCTCATGAAAGATTTTCTGAAGTATGGTATCATATTATCCTTTTCATAGGATGAAATATGGTACCCATTATATTTTTGTTGGAGGTGATGAGGATTTTTATATATCCCCATTTTCAGTATATCTCAAATTTAGAAAGATGTATCATGAAAATTGTTGTTAGTTATAGTATCCATGATTGAATATATGTATAGAAGATTTTTTCTCTCGATGCATCACTTATTAGCAAGTGAAGGATGACCACCAGGCTTCAGTGGTTTAATCTCAACCCTTTGAGGTTCCATAGTGAAATTGTGATAGTATCTCTATGGACATAGTGACGGGGATACAATAAATTTCTAGAGGACATGACTCCATATTGATGATCGTAATGTATCCCACTAAGCTGGACAACTTCTTATTTATCTAAGAGTAGTGTTCATTAGATAGATAAAAATTATTTTACATATAGAAGATAGTATGCCTCCATGGAGTTTACATTAAGATTATTTTAGACCATTATAATCACTTCATGTCATGATTTTGTAGTGGACTTTAGGTGGACATTGGGACTTAGTTTCACTTGAACACGGTGTTTCACCACTAGACTGATGGCCAGACTGAGCAGACAATTCAGATAATGGTGTATATAGTGTGGATGTGCATGTTAGAATTTTTCTATATTTGTGACGATCACCTACCCTTAGAGGTTCTTGTGTATATTAAAAATGCCATTCCACCATTGTTATGGAATCATTTGAATATTTTTACAGGGGACCTTAAATGTGACCACTATATTAGATGGATCTGGGTGAGTCGATAGTCATGGTCCTAGAGTTAGTGTGAGCTATGGCATAAAAGTTTCTGATCATCCAATTGTGGATGAAGATAGCTCAGATCCATCAAAAATTCTATGTTGACTAATGACTGAGGTCATTGTAGTTTGAGGTGGGAGACATTATGTTCCTAAATTTATCAACATGAATTGGGTGTATAGATTTAGATAGGGATGTAAACTATCTATGAGATTCATTGGACCTTTCCAAATACCATGTATGGTCAGAATATTAGTATAGCACATGGCCATACCATCACTGTTAGACCAAATAAATAACATCTTCCATATTTCGTAGCCAAGTAGGTATGTGAATGACCTATCACATGTTATTGAAAATGGGGAGCCATAAATATAGTAACGATCTACCTTTTTAGAGTAATCAATGGAGATCTAGGATTAGTAGGATTAGATCCCCTTTGGTTGAGGTATTATCTTTTTATGTGTCCAGTGGAAACACAATAATCTTTGGTATTTCACCTGAGAGTAGGAGACCCAGATAACATCTTCATACCCACATATATTTGAATAATATTATTCTCTTTATAGGAACAAAATAATGAATTTTGTGATAAATTAATGTTATTATTTTTCCCATGTTAAGATATTGAATATATTTAATAATATTTTGGGAACAAGGATCTAAGGTTGAATAGGATTCTCAGGTCTAGCGAGTCCCAGAGTTGATATTATATACATATTAAATATATTATATCATACGCACTAGGTTTTGATAAAATAGTGGAATAGCTAAAATATTGAGTCTGGAAATAGAAATATGAGATTGATTTTGATCATGAAATACAGGTTTTACCCCAGTCATGTTGTATTCTTGGTTTATTTTAGGTGTTTTATTTATGTCATGTAATGGGATTAAAGAATAATATAAATATCTAACTAAATTTATTTATTATTATTTATGTATTTACCTAACCCTATCCTTTTTAACATGGTTATAACCATTTTTTAGGGTTAGCTTCATAAAACTAAGGATTGAGAGATAGACCACTGGATGAGATCCTAGAAAATATAAATGATAGATCTAAGATCATTTTCACCATTATAGTTCATGGATATTGTGAAGACCCAAACATCTCATATATAAATATTACATTTTAATAAATGAGTATTTATTACATAACCTATCTATCCATGATATAATAATTTAGTTCTAGTGACTTATGAAATGTGGATACATAAACAACTAGTCTATAAGTGAGCTGCATCATTTCTCACTATGTTCCTCAATGCCAGAAACCTTATTTTAAATATCATACATAATACATTTTATCCTAACATGGGGAAAGGAAACATAAGAAAGGGTGATCATAGAATCTTAGACATGGTAAATAAGAGAGATATCAATACATAATGATCATAAGAGAATGAGAACAGTTGTATAACATTTGAAAACCATAACATCATATAATAGATCAAAAAAATGTGTCGTGAAATAAATATTGACAGTTCATAATACAATAATCATAACAACGTAAAATAACATGATCCATGAGAGCTTAACAATAACATAATATATAGAACATTGGAATAAACTAAGCATATAAGAATCATTTCTATAGTAGTAAATGTTCATTTCTAAGGATATCAATATGGAATGGGTTCACTCCCGAAACCACTGTAGTAGTCAATTCACTCCCAATATATCATAGGGAAAAAATCCCTTAATGAACTAGGTTAACTCCCCCTTCCTTTCCTATTTATCTCATGAGAAATCAACACTTACCCAATTATTTGGAGGGATATGTAGGTCCCACCCATCACATAATGAAAATTATACATATGTGTGACACAATATCATAAAACATTCATCATATCATAACAGATAAAAAAGAAATGGGTTTCATAAATCATTTATCATATCAGAAACCTTGTACGGAAATGGGTTTCATCAGAAATTTCATCATAGTATAACACATATAAAAGAAATGGGTTCTCGAAAAATTTTCTCATCATACACATACAACATATTGATAATGAAAAAAGCTGGTATCATTGGATATTATCCCCTATAAAAATTTTGTAATATAAAATTATTTCATATTAAATGGAAAATTATTTTCAAATAAAAATCAAATTAATCATTTCTTGATGAAGAAAACCACTATTTGAAAATAAAATTTTTTAAAATAGAAAATAATTAATAATTTTTGAAATCATTTTATTTGAAAATAAATATTGAAACCTATAAATTAAAAATTATAATATTAATTTCTCATGTTGATAATAAATTTTGTTCACACGACACACATCAAAATAAAAATTCCTATTACATTTTTAATAAAATCCAAAGAGATGTTATTCAGAAAATAAAATGATTATTACATTAAAAGAAATTTGTAAATATTAAAACATGTGTAAAAATGTATTTAATAATTCATTTTGGGAATGTTAATTTTGTTTATTTTTTAGAAAACATGATCGTGGATGAAAAATGATTTTTAACTGAATAGAGAAATAAAGATTATTTTTTCATAAAAATAATTTTTTGAACTCTTGAGTATATAAACATAAAAAAATAAAGGCGAAACATAAACTCTCTTGAAATAAAAATAGGATAATAAAATTCATGATTTTTCATGAGATATGGATCATAATATTTCATGATGACAAACAAAACATAAACAATCTCAATAAATGATGAGATTGTATCATAAACTCTTATCACATTGAAAACATTGAATCAAAAGCCCCATGAAGGTATAAAATTAAATACAACATAAAATTTCATGATGATAAAAAAATTCCTGATAATAAATATAAATGGAGATGTATAATGAATCATAATATATGGTATGTTCACATTCATAAAATATGTCTCAAAGAAGCCAAAATTAGACATAAATCCCTTACAACATTTATAAAATATGAACCATAAATCCCATGAAATTGTGATACTAAAATTGATTTTTAAATACAAACAATTTTAAGGATAATATTAATTAATTACATTCATTGGAATTATATAAAACACATAATATAAATAGGTAGTGAATATGGCATGCATCTCACAGAAGTAAACGTGAGACGAATATCCATTACCTTAACTCTTGAATTCATTTGAAGACGATAGAAACTAATATATAAAAAATATATGTTTATTATAACTACTTTAAATAACCTTACATATATATATATATCATACCACATTTTATTTACATGTGACATTTTATTACATGTTTACTGAAAATTCCCTATTTAAATCACATTTCATGGAATAACTACTTTAATTTTTTTGTATGTTTTGATTTTATGATTTCAATACTCTTACTTTGATAATGGTTAAATAACATATATAATTTTAACCATGATATTAATATCATATATATTAATTATATAATTATTTAGAGTAATACATAAATTTTAGAGATAGATAATGAAATACCATCTTCACAGAGATGGTAGGTGGTACGTACGCATGAATATTTTATCCATTTTCACAATGGATTGAAATAAAGAAAGGTAAATTATATATTAAAATTATATAATAATTTTTAAATAATATTTATATAATTTATTTAGATTTAAATATCCTCATTTCCTTCCAGGTTAATTGTAAGTGAAGAACAAATCAGAACTCTTCGTGAGGATGTAGTTCACCATTTCACGAGCAATATTATTGTCTTCCATAGAATGGAAATTAAGAAGGTATAAATGATATCGTAATTCAATAAGTATTAATATGATAAACATATTTCTTATATTCATTTAATATATCATTATTATAAACCGAGTATAATAGAATGAAAATCACATCACATCAGTTCGTGAGATGGTAGTATGTTGTACAGACAAGTGTAGTTGTTGTTTTGCAATGATTTCATATTTAAGAAGGAAGATATGATATTATTTTTATAAATTAATAATAATGTAATAAATACCATATATAAAAATTAAATCTATCATTATATCCTTCCATGAATGGTGGTGATGGAAAACAAATAACATGGTTCGTGAGGAGGTAGCCCCCTATAAACATGAAAGATGATTTGCTATGAGATTTGATTCTAGAAGATATGGATTTAGGTTATAAAATTAACATAATAACATATAATTATATGGGATATAATGATGTTATTATTTTATCATATTTTTTATATATTAAATGTGGTTAATGAAGCAATAAAATAAAAATACTTGTTTAGGAATTTTACCTCTTCTTCGGATAGTCTCTATAGGATTACACCTAAAGCCTTCGATAAGGAGATTTAATTTTAATGTATGTCCTCTAGGATTAGGGAAGGTAATTAAGGAAATTATTTATGTAGTTTCTGGTCGAACAAAAAGGTTTTGGATCTGTGTAGAGGAGTGAAGTGTTGATGGCCTTTTATAAGTAAGATGAGTGACACACTTGTAATTATTGAAGATAAAAAGGCGTTACCACATTTTTCACATGTCAAAAGGGATTATAATAGTAAATTATCTAATATTTGAGGTGTTACGGTCCAAATATGTCCATAAAATTGATATTTTAAAAGATTTTAGTACATTTTTTCACTTATAATTTTATAGTTTAACACCCGTTAGACACATTTTCACCTTAACCACAGAAATTAAATTTTATTGGTTGCATTGTTCATAATTGTAAACATTTATGTCTAACTTATTATAAAATATAAATTTTTATGAATAAATAAATGGGACTCATTTTTACAAAATTAATTCTTTGAGTTGGAAGAATTTTCATTAAAATTAAACCCAATACATGATGAGAAAATGGTTTTCAAAGAGAAACATTTCATAAGTATAGAAATATTCAATATTCAAATTAAATATGGAATTGATTAAAATGAAAAAAATTGGATTAATAAATAATTAATATTACTAATTTTACTTTTATAACTAACTTAAAATAATATTTATTTTTTAAAATTTTTTATATGAAAAGGAAATTCATAATAAAAACTTATTATTTTCACTAATCACTGGAAAGTTTATATTTTTAAAATATTATAAAAAATTAACTATAAGATAATTTTGAAATTAAGTAATAAAAAATTAATTTTATTTTTATGTGTGAAAAAATTTAGTTGTAGAGTAAGTGTGAAAAATGAGATAAAACTATCTTTTGAAAAGTAAATAGTTTTTAGCATATAATTGGATTTATTCTTATCTCATACTGAGAAAACATATATGATGAATGTAAATAATATTATTGAATATATAATTTACAAATATCACTATAATAATTCACCAATTGTTATTCATTTAATTAATATAGATAAAAAAATTGTGAGCATAAGAATAGTTTTTAAGAAAAATATTTCTTTTATTTTAAATTTGTTTTTAATTTGATTTATAATTAATTGTTCACATAATAATTCATTTTATATTCATTTAAAAACATATATTTTAAAAAAAATTGGGAATTATATTTATCCCCACCATTGTAATGGATTGGTGATAACTTTCATATTAAAAAAATAGATTAAAAGTATTTCACATTTCCTTAAAACTCTGTGTTGTTTGTAGCTTAAGTTATCAAATAATTTACAACTATTTTAAAAAAAAATATTATCAAATATTGGGGTGTTACATTAGAATATCCTCAAATTTAAATATTACCTTAAAATTTATCACTTTTGTATCAATTATAGAGGATACTTATGGCTCATTACATCATCGTATTCCCACATAGATTTCTCAAGTAGGTGGTTTTGCCACACAAATTTTACTAGGTGAGTGGTATTGTTTCATAAAGCATTCTCTATATTATCCGTAATCGCAATCATATGTTCCTTATAAAAGATATATTTCCCTAGTGGTATTACCTTTGAGTTTATTACATGTGAAAGAATAGTTATGTACATCATCAGGATGGATCCATGGAAGACATCATAGACATGATAGGGGTTCGAATTAAGTTTCAATCGATTTGAAATATATCAATAATTTATGTGGGATAGATATATTTTGGGGTGGAATTTCCTTTATGTCATTAGAAAATTTCATCCTTTTATCACAAATCGATAAATTTTCACTTCATATCTTTCTCTAATAAATGAAGATGAATTTTTTATTCCTGAATCACTAATGGATCATCAAATCCATAATCCAATTATTAGCCATTTCTTATACATCTAGTTATCATCACAATAAAATTGTTAACAAAAGTTATCCAATATAAAATAATAATTATGGAGAGAAGTAATACATTAATATTTAAAACCTCATCCATAGTTCAACAGAAACAATTCCATTAATGGTCAACCTAATGAACCTTAAAAATTGAATATTATTTAAAATGTTTGTAAATTTACAGAAACAAACTTAACCCTAATCCCAAAAATGTCATTAAGTTTATCTTAATGATTACCTGAAAAACATGTCAATACATTGGTCATATATTTTCCCAAAATATCTTACTAACCTGAATTAACATAAAACCCCAATGAAAACATACATCCTTAAAAAATTAAATCTTTCACCATTACTTAAATAAAATCACCCATTGTAGAATATGTTCCATAAATCTAAAAATTATGAAACTATATCATATAAAATATAAACTAATTCATCATAAAATCACTAGTATGTTTTGTGGTAATCAATACTATGAATTTTACTTTTCCCATACCAATCATCTCTATGTCCAAACTAAGCAGAATTTTATCAAGATCAAGAACATATTATGTGTTTCCATCCGTTAATTATGTTTTTTCCCTGAAATATCACATTTCAAATAAATTAATTTTGTAGGCCATCATTATTATTCATCTTATTCATGAAAATCCATATGGAAAAACTTATTCAAAACAATACATATATATTTCATGATTTATATAACATAATTCTTGAAATACCGAAAACACATATATCTTTACACTTTATTCTTAATCTGGTAACTGGGATTCATAATCTTATTTCATAATACCTTTTCCTAAAATATGATATATGAATCACGTATTAATACTTTTTAACCTCAATTTAGTCTTCCTGGTCACATTTAACAAAAAAAATACTTCTAGAAAAAACCATTACTTTCAAATGTCACTTGTGGTCTCTTAAGCCTTATAAATATATCTATTACTCATACAAAATTTTGGATTCTTTTGAAGTGATTTCACATTAGGAAATATATTCATATAATTTTTGTATATAATACAATTATAACATTCAACCATTGATGATGCCTTTTGGAATCCATTATTATCATCTATTTCAATAACCAAAATTTTCATTTTTATTTTGTAATAAATTATTATTTTTCTTCATTTACACACATAAAACATCTTCTCATTACTTTTATACATTTCCATTCATGATTATTCCCTCATTTTTTACATATAAGAAAATGATTCTTCTTTCCACCTTGGTCTCCACCACCTGAGCACTCAGTGAACTCTATGATTCTCTTCTTTGATGAGATTTAGAGTTGGATGGGGTGCATGTTGTCAATATTATATTGTGATATGTGATTAGGCGTAATCATAATATCCTCAACTCGAGTAATCACCCAATTTTATTTCTCATCAAAAAATTGTCTATCAAACTCATCATTTACCTAGTTCATTCCAGTTCCCACAATTGACTAAAATAATAAATCATAGGATGAGAAATAATAATCATATTGTGAAACTACGTAACCATGTAAAAAAAATTTAGGATGTCTAAATCCTGAAATATTATTATGAATATATAATACCTTATTCTTAACCTAAGAAATTATTTAAATCCATTGTGATGGTTTTTAATTATTTTGGGAATTCAAAAAGTATACCCCTATTAAGTTCCAAGCCAAGTGTTCAACAAGGGCCATTTTCAGGCACCGAGTGACTATCGAGTCCATATAAATGTACCTCTTTCGACTTATTTCCCAAATTTACCTCTATGCCAGATCTATATATACTTATAGTGTCTAGAAAAGGATATAATTTCTCAGCAACCACTTACTCCATATTTTACCAAAATCCACGACATTTTCCTATACATTGACTCATCCATAGACTTATATTTAGACATGTACGTAAGTATATTCCTATTAATTTCTCTAGGGATATCAGTTTTCTCAAATTCGTATCCAATGGTTTAATATACATTACTTTTCTAAAAACAATGAATGTCGCAAACTTCTCACATGAAAATAATACATCTAAATAGATGAATATTCATTATATAACATAATGATCCACGACATAATCTTTTCGGTCCAGCGCCTTTGGAAAAATGAAAATTTAAAAAACCATTCCATAATTAATATACATCATCTCAAAATATCTTTTTCATAATAAGAACCCTTCATAGACCTATTATACAAAATTCCATTCATTATAACCAATGGAATGGAAATAGAAAAAATGGATGATCTCAGATGATTAGTAAGAGTGAAAAAGGGAGATATCAATATATCATGATAATAAGGGTATAAAAATATTAAAATACCAATTAAATACCATACCCAATAAATCATAGATCATAAAATTGAGCCATGATATAAATATTTCCAGTTAATTGTATAAGAATTTTAAGTAAGTCAAATATCATAATCCAAGATAACAACATATTGAAAATATATATTGGATTGTAGCAAACACATAATCATAGGAAAATAATTTCTATAGTATTAAATTACCTTTTAAAAGGCATCATTGTGGAATGAGTTCACTCCCCAAACCTTCAGAGTATTCAAAGATTACTCCCAATAAAATCGTAGTGGAAAATTTCCCTTTTTAAACTTGGTTCACCCCCCATTCTATTCCAATTTATCTTATGAGATATCAATATTTACCCAATAAATTAAAGGGATATATAGTCCCAACCCTTAAATAATGAAAATAATAAATATGTGTTCCACATGTTCATAAATCATTAGTCATACTAAAACCCATAAAAATGTTTTTAATAAATCATTCATCATATCTAAACCCTAGAATGGAAATGGTTTTCATAAAAAATTTCATCAAAGCATAACCTATGGTAAGGAAGTGGGTTTTATAAAAATATTTCATCATATACATAAACAATCTAGAGAATAAGTAAATATTTTATTATTGGATCTTATCCCTTTTAGAGACAATGTAGAATCAAATGATGTCATATTATATATAAAATGACTATTAAATAAAAATCAATTTGAATATTTCTAAAGGAAGATAAACACTCTTTAAAAATAAAATTTTTAAATTATAAATATATGAAATAATTTATAGATAATTTTCATTAAAAATTAACATTGAAACTGATAAATTAATCTATGAAACATTGAGTGTTAATGATTATGGTAAATTACTTTCATGTCATACATGTTAAAATAATGACTTACTTACATTGTCAGTAAAATACAAGTGGGCCTTGTTTGAAAAAGACATGATGAATACTTTAATTTTTATTGTAAAAAGTAAAAAATGGGTAAAAATGTCTTTAATAAATTATCTAGATAATTTTAATAATATAATTTAAATCATTTTTATAAAACATGGTTTTGGAAGAAAAACTTGTTTTGAACAAATAGGGAAATAAATATGACTGTTCTTGAAAACATTATTTTGAACTATTGAGTACATAGAGAAAATAAAATGAAGGGAAACACGTATAATCATGTAATAAATATAAAAGAATAAAATTAATGTGTTTTCGTGAGATATTTATCATAATATTTAATCATAAAAAACATAATGTTAAACAATTATGATAAATTATGAGATTGTTTCGTAAACCCCTTACATCTTTGTTGACATTGAATCGTAAGCCCCATTGAAGAATAAAATTAAATGAAACATAAAACATCATGAGAATAAATAAATTCGTGATATTATATTTCAATGATTTAGTATATACACCTCATAAAATAATATTTTTGGATAATCATAATATATGTCTCAATAATGTGAAATTGTGAAAAATCCCTTTCATCTTTGGTAGCTTTTGAACTAAAACCCATATGATGTAGAGATCCAAAAATGGATATGTAAATCCCAATTATTCTTAAGAAAATAATAATTAAATAAATTAATGTAAATTATATACACCACATAAAATTAATATGTGGTGAATATGGCATGTGTCTCACAAAAGAAAATAGTGAGATGAATAACCCTTACCTAAAGTCTCGACCTCTCTCGTACACATAAAACCTCACGTATATAAAATTTAATTTATTATAAATATATAATATAACCAAACATATATATATATATCATATCGCATTTTATTTATTAATGATCCTTTGTTAGGCATTTATTTACAACTCCTTGTTAAAATCCTAGTTTAGGTAATAACCTATATGTTTTTTTGTATGTTTTGAATTGTTATTTTCAGTAATGTTTGTTTGATTAGTGTTAATTCATTTAAATAATGTTCACAATGATATTAATATAATATATATTCATTATATATGTATTTATAGTAATCTATAATAGTTATAGTTAGAACAATAAATACACCGTTCATGTAGATGTTAGGTTGTACGTACGCATGAACATTGTTTCAATTTTATCAAGGGAATGAAAGAAATAAATGTAAATAATATAATAAAATTATAGAATCATTTTATTTCATATATATATATATATATGAATATAACATATGTTAAATTTATAATATATCCATTACCTTCCATGTAAAGTACACTCGAAGAACGAATCACATCGCTTCACGAGGTGGTAGTTCGTCGTACACACGAGCAGTGTAATCATATTCCCATGGAATTGAGAGTAAGAAGGTATATGAGATATCATAGTTTCATAAGTATAAAAATGTTAAAAATATAATATATATTCATTTATCAATTCCTTATTTCCATACAAATGGAATATAAATGAAAAACACATCACATTAGTTCGTGAGGCGGTAGTCCGTCGTACACACGATCGTCATAATTATTTTCCAACATGTTTTAACATAATAAGATAGATGTGAAATAATAATAATATATGTGTTATAATATCATAAATATAATATATAAAAATTAAATTCATCATTATATACATCTATGAGGGGTGGTTATGGGAAATAAATAAAATTAGTTCGTGGTGCGGTAGTTCATTGTACACATGAATGATGATTTTGAATCTCATTTGATGAAAGTAGATATAGATATATGTTATTAAATTAACATAATAAAATATTATAATATATAAAAATTGGTGGTTTTATTTTATCATATTTTTAGGATATGAATGGATTTTGAATAAACAAATAAAACAAAATGCCATGTTTATGAATTTTACCTCTTCTTCAGAGAGCCAATATGGGTTCAGGCCTTAAGCCTTATTAAGAGATATTTCTATAATAAATAGTGCCTATAGGATTATAGGAGGAAATTAAGGACAGTATATGGTCAGATATTGGATGAAACAAATATTTTTTGTGGAGTGTAGAGAATAAGAGAGGTAGTGGCCTTTTATTAGTATTGTGCGTGGTGCAATTGTAATTTTTAAAAAGCAAAAGGCATACCCAAATTTTTTACCTACAAAAATTCTCCAAAATTTGAAATGACATAATACTATATGTGATATGGTCCAAATATTTCCATAAAATTGGTCTTGAATGAATTTTTGGGTTATTTTATGACCTATCTTTTTTACTTTAACAACCTATAAACCCTTTTTTCACTTAATTACAATAATTAAATTTTACTTCATTTACTATTCATAATTTTCAAAATATAAGATGAAATTATTTGAAAATATAAATTATGAAGATTAAAAATATGGGATCCATTTTTTCAAATTCATTTCTCATATATTGAATAAATTAGATTATTATTAAACCTACAGACATGATTAGAAGGTGGGTTTCCAAACAGAGAATTTTCATAAGTATAGAAAGTTTCATTATCCAAATTAAAGATGTAATTAATTAAAGTTAATTGAATGGGATTAATAAATATAAAAAAGAAATAATATTACTTTTAAAACAACTTGAAAATAATTTTTATATTTTTAAATACTGTAAACAGAAAGTCTATTCTTAATAAAACTTTTTTATTTCACTATTCAGTAATAATTTTTTATTTTTATAAAATTATAGAAAATTCACTATAAAATAATTTTGAAATTTTGATATTAAAAAGGAGTATATTTTTTGATGTACGTTTTTTAAAATTTCAAAATTTGTATTTTAAAATAATTTCGTAAAATTAGAAAAAAATTCATAAAAAAATTGTTTTTATGCATGTAATTGGATTTATTCTTTTATCATACTTATAAAAAAAATATGAATGGTAAAAATTTTTTTGAATAAAAAATATATAAATTTCATAAAAAAAATTAAATATTTTTTAAATAATTTTTTTAGATAAAACATGTTTCATCAAATAAATAGTTTTTCAAAAAAAATATTTCCTTTATTTTCAAATGGTATTTTTCATTTATAATTAATTGGTCACCTGCGAATTATTTTTTTTATAAGTGTGTAAAAAATATTTTTTCACAATTTAGGAAATCTTATTCATCCATGCCATTTCAATTTCTAGGAAATAACCATCATATTAAATAATTATATTTTAATATCATGTCATGTTTCATTAAAAATCAGCATTTTGTGTAATGAAAGCTATTCATGAAAATAAAATTAGTTAAATATAATATTTCATAAAATATTATGGTGTTATAGATCTAACAAAAAATTATGATGCATATTCATTATTTTGTTAGTGGTATATCTTGACCTAATATTGGATTTTTAATGTGGATTTATCCCTGTTTCATTATCACACATCGAATATGAATTAAGTTTTCTAAAATTTTGACCTGCTGGTCAATCTTGCTATGCATGTGAGGGTTTTATCATCCTAGTATTTAGATAATGGATATTTTATTTGATTATTGTGCGTTCAAATTTATAATGGAAATGAATCAAGACCAATCAAATCTATGGATGAGTTTCATTCCTATGGTTTTATATTATTCTTCTCTCCCTCGTTCGTCATCAGTATTTTTTACTGAAAATTCAATGATTACCTAGTAAGAGGAAATTTTGTAATATCCATTCAGAATATTGAATCGATATCATGAGTTTAGATCCAGTATCCCTGGAATGATAGTGACTTATGATGTCGATAGTGGAGATTCAATTAGATTTGATTTTCCTTGTTCATGGTTTCGCATGTGGAAGTCATGATGGGTGATTGTAGTAGTTTTTTGATTGGATTGAAGAATTGAATCATGTGGTGTATTATGATAGGGATAAATTGGATTGATAATTAAATTTATCTATTGATTAGGTGGTGGGAATCATGGCAGCAGTCGAATGAGCGTATGCATGATTCCAACTAGTAATCTCCTAATTCTTCATAACTACATGATCTTTAGTCTGAATAACAAATGCCATGTTGTCCCATTTCTAATGTTATAGTGTTTACATGCATAGAAAAGATGACACACCATGTGGTCCCTACTATAGACCATTTAATCTGGTTTAAGTCGCTCGATGTTTACCTCATAGAGCATTGAGGAACAACACAACCAAGAACACATGCATGGGTGGTTTACATGAGCATGGGCCCTACTTCAACATGACCATGTACATGGTAACAACCATAGTACATGGTCACAACCTGATGTGAATGAGAATTCCCAGATGTACTTGGGAATGGGATGGTGGTACACTGAGTGTAGAACTAACATCTACACACTATTTATCACTCAATACCATGCCATGCATATGTATGATTACATGTCTTGAGAGATGGAGAAACACGGGAAGACCCCTGGGTAGGTTTGACACATCGTATACCCCTATTACACATAGTGTAACTTTTTAGAGAATATTGAGGCCACATGATTCTTGAATATAGTCCAGGTTTAGTTGAGTGTGATTCCTTAGTCCATACCTATTAGTGTATAGTGTGGTAGTACATCCTCAACATACGATTATGATCCCTTATATAGGTTCTACTTTAAATATAGTTCATGGAATCCCTCTATGAGGCCTCGGGTGAGGTCCTATATTATATCTTCTTTCCTAGTTTGGGTTTTTAGAATTTGAATGAATACCATTAACAATATGTCAATAAAATAACTTGTAGATTGATCTAGTAGGGTTTGGGGAATCCCCCCAGCGGTCATGGGTGTGATCCCCCATCTGGGAAACATGATCATTGGAGATCTATTGAGTACTTCATGGTGAGGCCATATGAGCACGAACACTCTAATGAGTTTCATTAGTGAAAACATGTAGTGTAGAGAGTTCCCTTCCAGAAAGCATTACCTAGAAGCCTCATACATAATAATATGGCTGGCAGTGTTATTTCACACCACTTGAGAATAATTTTCTATTATGAGTATATTTGTGTTTTTGATTATCGTTATTTCTCATATCTTCACTGAAATAGCTATGTATCATAGAGATACTTACTCTGGATGCGTTATGCTTTTTGATTTCAGAGTTCCATTCTAGGTATTGTGATATTGACTCATGCATGGGATCTATCCATATATGTCATGTATTATGCATACAAATGCCTTCTAGTAGTGTCCAATGAGGATTGAAAGCCGGTAGAGAATTTTTTTGGTCTAGATAGTCTGAGTTTCATACGTCTATTTCATTTGATTGTAGTCCCCTCCAAGTGAATACGTTGGACATTATTTTGATTTTTTGTGGGATTGTATTTGGACTTTATTCATTACATTACATTGTCTTAGTCAGATTATCGTATTATAAATATATTCATGCATTAGTATAAGTTGTAAAATACTTTCAATTCTGTATTGGTTGCAGATGTGTGTGTCCATATAGGTTTTTTAGGCCAATGCCTCCCATATGTGTGATGTGCCTACTTAGTGTTGGCCGCCAACACCAGACCTATTGGATGTGGGATTGGGGTTATCACACTCATCATATCATCTACGAAGAGGTCTTTAGTGGGTTTGTTCATTAAAATCATGGGGAATGAATGTTCATTTATTATACTAGGTATGTTCCAACATTCATGATCATATATGAGATATAGAGCTTGGTTGGTGCTCAAACATGGGACTTGGCATAGACTCAGGGACCATTTTTCTACGATCCCCAAAATTTTACTTTTTTGGGGTATGTGGTATATGATTTTTTCCATGAGAGTTATTATGTATATATGTGTGACTTTGTAGAATTTCTACTACTCATTTTTTACAACCCGAGAGTTATTATTTAATTACTGATGTCATGTATATATGATGTACACTTTTATTTGGATTTTATTTTGATAGAAATTAATTATTATTTATTTTATTATGATTTATGGAAATATTAACCAAAGAGGGTATAGTCTCTACATATTATATATTAAATCTCCTCGTTTTGAAAAATATTTTATTGTATGGGGATGGACGCTTGTGTTATATAGAACCTGTGATAGTCATAGTGTTGGTAAACTAGGTTGGAGATGATATAAAGTAGTATCCAATCCTTGTTATATTTTATGTTAATAATTAATTTTTGGTATACATGATATAAGATGTGTTCAGAATATGAGATGTACCTTATACCTATTATTAACTAACCTACGTATAATGAGAATCTAGATTACAAAAGATGAGATTGTTTTGTGGTTTTTATATTATAATTGAGTTACCTTTGTGATGTATGATGCATTATGTTATTTATTTATGTTTTTGCTCTTGAATCGTGGTGGAATGAGGGCATGCATTCATGTATCATTATTGGCATTTTGGATTCACATTACATTGATTTTCTTTATTTTATTTTACAACCATGATTATGGCATACTATTTAGTTTTTTAATTTTATTGAAATGACTTATATATTATTATCCTATATTACTTAATGGTGGATTTCTAATTTACTAAGACATGATTTTATTCTATTGTTATTATTTTACATTATAAATATTATCTTTATATAATTCTTACCATGAGAGTGGGTAACCAGGTTTAAATAGATTTCCAAAGGTTATATAAGACCCCAAGTGTGATAAGGTGTTTTTATAGTGAAACATGTTGCATTGTCTATCACTAATTATCATATATTTTAAATCCAAATCTATTAAAAATGTGTTTCTGAGTTTTTTATTTTGAATTATAGTGACATTACTCTATGTTGATCCCTTATTGAGTTCCTATACATAGGATATGAGCATGCCCAGATAGATGTTGATTATGATTCCCTAGTTGTTCTTGTACTACCTTTTGATTAGTAACTCCTAGATATTACTCTATATGTAATTCAATTTATGTGATGTTTAATTATTAGTGGTGATCCATTTATGTCAGAACTAACTACAGAATTTGAACATCAAAATCAAATTCTATTTTTTGAGAGGGAAATGCTTTGTCTATAATGTTTTTTATTTTCTCTATGTAAACTATCTTCAATCCTCTTAAGCCCACTATTGTCATTCAATAATGATATGTGTAATCTCTGATGACCTAAGAAGATTTTTTTAGATATATTAGTCCAGGAAGATCAGTATGTGAGGCTAACCTGCAAGTAATTCCACAATTTTCTTTGATAATTTATTCCCTAATAAACTAAAATTTTATAAATCTTATTTAATGGATTATGTAATTGATTTATTATGTGAATTTATTTTCCAAATTTCATTAATTTTCCCCTTCACTAGTAGGTGTTGATACTTCTAGGGTTCCCCATTTTTAAAATGGGTCGAGGCACTCAATTCAATCATAATTGAAAATATTCTACCTCATGCTAATTTTTACATTCATGTATTAATCCCTTATTCCAAATATAAAATAGGATGAAGATAAACACTATAATTATTCTAGTTTATATGGTGGGTCTTCTTGTGTATATTTATGTAGATGGAAATTGTGTTTCAATGATTGTTTCCAAATTGGTGATGAGAAATCCAATCAAAGATATGGTTTTTTATTACCATCATTATAACACCATACAAATATGTTATTAGTATAGTTGGTTTGGCCATATGTGACCAATTTCCATTGACCTCTAGTGGAGTGTTGTTTTGTGGGAATACGGGGAATCTATATTAGTTTTATTAGAGCTCTTCTTATTTAGATAGTGGTCATGGAGATGGAAAATATTAGTTATTAATGGATGAATCTAGTTCTTTACCAGAGGGTTATAATTTGTGTTCTTTTCGTAGGTCATGGTGTGAAGTTTGTTATGGTTCTCTGGTCCATCTACGATATAAATGTATTGTTCATCATGGTAATTAAGGACCAAGAGGCTAGGGTAGATTCTATGAGTTAGGAAAAATTCATTCCATTGAGTCGAATCATACTAAAGGGCCTTCATCTATTTGATGTCTGATCTTGGTTTAATATATCCAGACATCCATGTTATTTGATGTGGGTGTGTCGAAGTCATTTATACCACCCATGTTTCTAGGATATATGGCATGTGATAGTTTATTTATATAGAGTTATGTCCATCGATACACCTCTTGAGGTTGATGGGTATTCATAGATGTTCAATGGATTCCCTGAGGATACATAAATACAGTTATCTTTCGGATATATGTTTTTTTAGTTATGTTTAATTTCAATAGGATATTATGTATAGATTTATTTATTTGGAACCAATCACACATATAATGATATAATAGAAGTGAGACATTTAAATCTGTTAAGGGTGGCTATTATAACCATTCTAGTGGTTAGGATGTTCAGGAAGATTATTCGAGACCCGATAGTTTGTATATTAGAAATATGTTTTATCCTTGTTATTTAGTATTGTTATCGCTGATGGGGATATGCATCAGGCCATTATTCCACATATCATTAACTAATTCTAGAATGTTTTTCTATAAACTTCATTGGTTTTCCACTTGAGAAAAAAGTTGAGTTCATAATTGAGTTTATTTAAGGAACATAAACTACATCCTCTATTCCTTATTGGATGGATTCTATAGATCTTAGAGTGATAAAGGCTTATCTGGAGGATCATTGGGTAATGTGATTTATTCACCTAAGCATATCCCCCTGGGTGCCCCTATTTTATTCTCCATGATGTTAGTTAGTGCGTTGTATTTATATTTGGATTATTATAGGTTAAACTTGGTGGATATTAAAAAATATATATTCTTACTCATAATGATGAACTGTTATAAAAATTAAGGGATACCGATTGGTTCTTTGATATCATATTTTGAATGGGTTATCATAAACTATGTGTGAGCATATAAGATTTTCCATATATGGATTTCATGAGTAGTAATTTCCCATATCACTATCTTGTGATTCCATTATGGTTGCTGAACAAGCTAAAAGTGTTGATAGACTAGAAGAATTGAGTTTTTTATCCTTATTTGGATTCATCCTCGGTAGAATTCTTTTATAATATTATAGTGTACTCAGTGATACATGAGGACTATAGTGAATATTTTAATATCTATCTAAGAACACTAAGAGAGTATCATATTTATTTTATGATTTTGAAGAATCAATGTTAGGTTAGTGGGGGTATAAGGGAATGATATATTAAAGGCATACATATTAGTAGACTTTGTGAAGGTTAATTCCATGTTTTCTTGATAGTTTCTCAAAAATGTTTTTGGGATCATTATTTCACAGTTTTTCTAGGATGTGATCGGTGATTCAATGATTTCATCTCTCTTTTGATAGTTTTTATGGTGAACCTAAACATGAAAGGGGATAAGATCATGTTTGAATATATTTATTAGATATAATTTCATTATTTAAATGTAATATTTAAATATATATTGGCTTTGACCATACTATATCGAGGTAAGTATTATAACTTGTTTTGTGATGCATCAATTGATTATATTTCATCCGTTCTGATGCGTGATAGGAAATGTTTATCCAATCGATCATGGAATATTATGAACCTTTTATATAGGGTAAAACATGTTGTTTTGGATTTTTATTTTAAAAAAACCATTATATCTATGAATTTTACCACTTCACTCTTATAAAGGTTGAACGAGAGTAAAAATAATGACTCTGATTATTGAGTTATGAAGAAAAATATATATATAGTGTCGATCCACAATTTAATTGGTCTAAAGATGATGATATGATACTTTATTTTGAAGGTATTTTGGTAGTTCCATTAATCCTCAATGGAAACTGATTCAAGGATAATATTCCTTAAAATAGGCAACTAATCTCGAGGATCACTAAGATATACCATGATATTTTTAGGAAGTACATGTGGCTTGAAATGATAAAAATACATATTTGGGTTTATTGTGTGGTAATCTACCTACCAGGGAGTGAAGGATGATCACTAAATTCCTACCATTCATCATTAGTCATTTTCAATTATCAAGTGTAAATGGGATGATATGATAATGGATTTCATGACTGGGTTTTCGTGATCACGCGGATGCAATGATGTGGTATAGATTATTATGGAATAGTTAACCATTGTTTAACATTTCTTCCCAATTGTATAGAACCACATAGTTTATGTTCTTGAGCAGCTAAATTTCTAGATATAGTATAGCTCTATAATGTGTTGATTAGTATCATTCTTTATTTAGATGTTCCATTCATGATCTCTTTAGAATGAGATTATAAAATTTGATTGATACTCATGATCATTATAACACAAAACACCTTCCAAAAACTTATGGGAAGTATAAGAATAAAATAGAAATTATAAATAACATGTAGAGGGAACATGTACAATATTTCATTGGTTCATGGTGGATTTATCTAGCCTTAATTTATTTCACCTATAACAATACTTATCAAGAATCAAATTAGTTGTTTCTTGTTAAAGCCTTTTATGGTTGAATGTCCAGATCTATTTTTTGATTGTTTGAGGTATGAGGGTTATATACTGGTACAATTTGTATCATCTAGGATATATCTAGTTTCATTGATGAGTTTAGAAACTCTTTATAGTTAGATTCTTTTATATGAATACCTGATATGTTTCCCACTGGAGTTCACTGCAGGTGACTAACTAATATTTCTTTTTTGAGCACATTTAATAAAATTTCATATTTAGAGACATAGAATGTTAGTGAAAAAAATAAATGGGTCCATTTGATTTTGTTGAGAGGGTTAGTAACATGGAATACTGATTAAAACATCCTTCGATTTTTTGGGCTATACATGATATATTTCATGTATCTCAACTCAATGGATACCACCCCAAACCCTCACTTGTGATCAGTATTGAAAACATTGCATTAGACCCATATGGTTCATTCAATGAATGAATAGTTCATAATGATGATCATAATAAGAAGACTCTTCATGAGAAAAATATCACTATGGTACATTGGTGGTGGAAACATACACATAATTAGGTAGTGAGATAGGAGAATGAGTTTGATATATCAGTGTAGTTTTCAGACTTGTTCATTAGTGAGGCTCATGGATTCTCGATGAAATACCCAAGGGAAGAGTTTTCGTATGGTGGGTAGGTTATAACACCCTCGATCCACATAAACTATTATTTCAATCCAATTTCCACCCAACCACTTTTATTTAGGTTAATTTTCAATATTGGGGGCATTAATTTGGGATCAGGGATCTATTTTGAAAAAGGGAAGGGTTTTTTCAACATTTGTATGTTATGTATGACACTAGGTACTTGATAGATTAATATTAGGTACAAAGAGGAGGAGGCATGATAGTTTGTAGATCTAGGTGGAACAATGAATGTCCAATTACTTTGCGGTGGGTGCCCAATGGTAGGCTAGTAGGTACTCGAGAAACATGGATGAATTTTTTAAAATCATAATTTATTTTAATAAATTTAAATTTAAATTCTAAAATGTGATAACACAATTCATGTTTATTGTCCAGTTTCATGACATCCCATCTATCTTAAATCATTCCTCCCCTTTCAAGAAAGATTATCCTTTTCTATTTCTAGATTTTAGGTTTTCTCATGATGAGTGGTATATTGAGATATGTCTATCACACCTCTCTGATCCATTTTTCCTTCATTATCATTTGAGCTTATTCTATATTTTATTATTTGATTTGAAGACTTTTCAGTTTTTATTTTAGGGATACAGTTGGTACTGGCCAATTGAGATATACTGAGACCCTTCTCAAGACCCATGTTACTTGAGTAGACTTTATACTTCATGATCTATATAGGGACATGGGACTTTTTTTTGACAGATGAAATGTATAGTATGATGATAGTATGAAAATTGAATTAAGCATAGAATTAGAAGATATTTTAATGTTTTCCATAAATTTTTATTTTCTTTTAGATATATGTAATATGATCTATCAATAAGATATATGATGTATATCTATATTGCTGGGTGACATTACTTCTACAAATTTTCATTAAAATATGAGGGTTATAATTTTTTAACTGATGTAATTGAGCTATAATGTTATCTTTTATTTGTTTTATATTGTGGTAAAAAATAATTATTTTTTCTTTTGTTATAATTTATGGATATATGTACTAAAAAGTGCATAGTCTACTACATTTACAAATTCATTCATTACTAGTTATAATCATATAGAGTACATGGAGGCACTCCTGAGGTATTTTGTGCATAGGTCAATCATGGTGGGGGATAACTAAGGAAGGTATGTGTCATATTCAAAAAATTCACTATATTTTATTGATAATAAATTCATTTTATTACATAAATTTTATTAATTAATTGATTTTTAGAGTGTTTTTTGGAATATATGATTATTTTATTATTATTTTTGAATTTTTCATAAAATGAGAATTTGTTTTTTTCATTAATTTTTGGATCAAAATTAATGGAGATAAATTAAAAGTCCCTAGAGTTATTATTTTTATGACAAGGATGTAGGATGAGTAATGTAGAGAGTGAATCAGGAAGAATTGTAAATGTATTGAAAACTCACATTGTGATATATAACATCTACATTGTGATACAATAGATATTAAAAGAAATATATAATATTTTTTGGATCATACGTATAGAATTTTCCTTGTTATGTGAGAAGTGTACATTCACACTGGAGGACAATAACTTACCCTCTTAGATTAATGCATGTGAGAACTACATTGTACATAAGATGTGCATTAAAACACTTTGAGATACATAAAATTTATTCAATGATATTTTAATATTATCTAATTATATGTTATATTCAATTATAAATATATAAGAACTACTTGGTGATATTGTGGGATATATATAATTTTTTTGGAACTCGTATAAGATTTATCCCATTTTAAATCTAGCTGTGATCAATAATGGAATGTCATATAAGGTTTTTTACATGAAAAAATATGACTGAGCTTCATATGGAGGAGTCTCAAGATTCTTAAGCTCTTATCCTTTTCTAAAATGGGATAATGGATTATCATGTGAGAATATATTGAAGAATAATTTCTCCCATGGAGATCAGCACAATATTATATAGAGACCAAGTATACTAGAGGGGAAAATATAGGACATTTTTTTGCGAATGATTAAGTAATTATTGAAATAATGTCTCTCACAAGCCTTTTCTTATAGAATTTATTAAAGGTGTAATTCAAGTGCATAAGCAAAATCTCGATGAACCTAGTAAAAATCCAAATAGATTAGAACTCAAAAGTCTTGTCACACATTGAATGATAATTGAAACCATGGAAGGAATGTAAAAAATATTTATGGATTTTGATGATGTGAGTGTGGGGAGTTAGGTCACTATATAAATATTCCTATAATCTTCTATTTTTTCCACATTAGTTTATGGTTATAACCGGTTTCATAGACTAAATTTTTTTTTGGGTGATTCAGACATTGGGGAGTTTAACATGTACTTCATTATTGAGTCTGAAAATTGATAATAAATTAATTATATATTATTTAACATTTATTTTCAATGTTGGGATATTTTAGTAGATGATATTTTATTGTATTTATACCTATATTCAGTGTCTCTATCTTAGGTTGAAGAATTAATTTCTCCTGGCACTTTCTAGAATGGCTCAAATACCTTATATTTTTATTACTTTTTGTAATAAATCCCTTTTAAGGGTTAAGGGGGAAGTCTTTAAAGTTCAGCAGGCATCATAGACACATTACATGACCCGATGGTCATAAAGGCACAAGGCCAGAGACATACAAGACACTACTTACCACTATCTCTCTCCAGTGTCAATGTCATTATGAAGCTCTTTACCATCGCATGGCTGGTCAAATAGTTGTCCTATACAGAGGTGCACATGTGTGGTACTGATGTAATTTTCAATACCCTCTCATTATTCAAAATCCAGTAGGCTTCTTTAGTGAATAAGTTTGCTCTTCATCCTCATCTGAATCATGTTCCCTGTAGGTTCTACTTCTATAATTAATGTGGCCCCAAGGCCATGGGGTATCCTAAAGGCCTTAGGGTTTCCTGAAGGCCGTGAGGTGTCCTGATGCCCTAGAGATGGCCATAAATCCTTAATGTCCTAGAGGCCTTGGGTGACCCAATAAACTTATGTACTTACAGGACCAAACCGCAGGCCAAAAAATAAAATCATATGAATAGTTCCAGATGCTACAGTATAACACAGTACGAGCTACTGCTCCTGAAACATTACAGACAACAGTACTACTATAGTACCCTTAAATATTCCACCACCCATATTTCATCATGGTTCTCATGGATACACTTGAATATACCCCACCAACAGGGATGAAGCTCAAGCACATTCTCCCTCCACTTTGCCTAGCCTATATTGGAGGAAATGGGTGTGTTTTTTTGGTGAAGTATACAATGAATTATAATATATTCATGAATATTAATGTATATCAATGTATTTATTTAGAGTAACTTCACATGATTGGTATTTTCATAAGTTATTTTAGGTGAGCTCATTGTTGACAGTGTAACACCCTGAGAATTAAGTATGTGTTAATTTAATTAAATATCTTGTTAAATAGTGTGTGATATACCAAATACATAATCAGATTAATTATATACTAAAATTAATTATAAAAATCAATATATTAGGAATATACAGTGTGAAAAAAATTAATTAACACACATTTGTAATTGATTTGATATTACATTAATAAGTCTTAGAGAATAACTGGGCCATTTTTCTATAATATTTTATATTTTTTATATTTTTTATTTAAATATTGATGTTTAAATTGACAAAATGGATTTCATAAATTAATTTATCATACAAATTTATATTTATTGTGGAATTTTTATATTTTTTAAAAATAGTTGATTTTTGGGTGAATCGTGAAAGTACTAACATCACAAATACTATTACTTTTATTAAATTATTATGATAAAATAATGAAGTAAAGTTTGTGAATCCTTTTTAATGATAAAATACATAAATAATAAATAATATAATTAATTTTAAAATATATGTTTTAACTTATAATGATACATTTGATATTTTGGAAACCATACCAATGTTATTATTCAAATAAAAATTATTTTCGGGTTTTATCTTTTAATAAAGTTTTAATAATCTCTATATCAGATTATTTTTTGTTTTAAAGTAAAATTATTACCCTTTTATTATACATAGTTTAACTAATTCTAGGGTAGTTGACATTATACATTCTTGTGGGGTAAAATTATCTCTATGCTTAAAAAGGAATTTTTTTAATAACAGTTTTTGGTGTGTTTTGTAAACATAAATTAAATATAATTTTACAAAAAAAATGTGATTGAATCTCAAAAAATGGATTCCATATATTTAATCATAATGTTAAAATATTATAATGATATCAATTTCATTTTTATTCATAATTGTTAATAATCATGACAAATGTTTTTCCCCATGATTATGGTTATAAGGATTAACAATGGGTAATCTAAGGGGTAGGGATTAAAATATCTTTCAAACATATCTAAATACAAGTTTTCATGTTTAATTTTCCCATAATATTTACTATTTTAAAATATTTTTGGCATTGGATCCACTTTCCATGGGAATTAAATCTTTTATATTTAAATGTTATTATTATTTACAAGGGTTCCACTCCTCTCACATATAAAAGGTAATTTTCTTTCCCCACTTATCCACATAAATGGGACCATTATCTCAAAAATTATATACCAAAATACCTTCTAAAATCCCCTTCCCACATTCGAGAGGTATTTTTATAATTAAAACATAAATCCTAAACTGCTTAATGTGAGATCCAAATGAAGATATCAAAGGAGGAGGCGTAAGTCAAAACCAAAATATTTCACATTTATCTCCCTTTATATCTCATTATAATCTTTTATAACCATAATAATATAATTAAATAAGTATATATAATAAATTAAAATGGTATTATTTTTATGGTACAAATATTTTATACCTCCTATATGTCCAATTATAAATGAAAACGTCGCTCATGCATATGCTAGGAATACAGCCTCCATGAATTGATGTGTTTCGCTTTTCATCACCACCCCAGAAGAATGGTAATAAATTTTGATTTAATGGATAATTATGATGTTTATAAAATTATAAATATTTAAATATATATATTATCTACCTTTTTACCGTCACAATCATTGGAAAATGATTACATCACTCTTGTATATGTGTGGGATACAAGCTGCACAAAGTGATGTGAATCATTTTTCATTTATGCCTTACATGGTTGGTCATAAAGATACATTTAATGACTAGAAATTATTTTATTAATAATATTATTATTTTTAAATATAAATATTTATCCACTTTACTTCCTTTTAATCCATTATAAAAATGATTATATTTCTCATGTGTATGTGAAGATTACATACTCTATGAAATGATGTATTTCATTTTTCATGGACAACAAACATAAGTGGTTCTAAAATAGTATATTGGATGTATCAAAATAAAAATTATCAGAGGTTTAAGATTCTTGAGATGATTTATCAGTGACCCCATTTAATTTAGTCATTCTACCAAAGATGTTATAATGGTTTAGGACAAAAAAAACCTCAAAATATCTTCTGTGAAATTAAGATATCAGGTAACTAAATAAAAAATATTAATAATGAACTAAAAGGAATAATGATTATAGAATTAATTTAAAAAAATAAGTGATTAAATAATTAATATAATTTTATTATTGAGGTTTTATAGTACGTTTGAAATGAATTGAGTTTTTAGGTAACGTATATTTCTATAAAACCATGATTTATATATTTTATAATTCTTTTTATTTTACGTCCATTTTAAATAAAATATTTCATGATTTTTGTTTTTATTATTATCAATAAATTGAAAATTTATTTAGAAATTTTAGAAATGTAATATTTGCAATCATTTTTTATACGAATAATTTTTTACTAGTTAAAAATATATGAAACAAAATGAGTTTTAAATTTACCGATTGACCGCTTTTTCTATACCATGATGACTGTTATTCATTATCAAGCATCATTTATAATTTTCTATAGTTTTTAGAATATTTTATTTTTCCATTATTCTATGAATTTTTAGTTTCTAAATGTTTTAAAATAATGTAATATTTCGTATCTTTTTATGAGTTAACAAAATGTCACTTTTTTATGAGATGAAATTCTAATTTTATTGGTTCTATGTAGTAAATGAAATATTTTATGTGTCTTATTCATGGTCTAGTGTTTTTAAATTATTTTTTATGATGGGTGTGTCTGAAATACCCCTCCAATGCATTGGTTAATAAAATTTTCTCTAGGAGGAGACAAAATGGAATTGATTAGGATGGTTATTCATTTGTAAGGTTGATTATAAGAGTGATATGATGATTATTTTCAAATGTTCTTTTAGTTTATTATATATTTGAAAATGGTTTTTTTGGAAATATTTATATTTCATACTGTTAGAAAACAAGCTTATGGTTTAAAGTAATGTTTAGGATAATCTTGAAGGAAATATTTTCATTTTTTTAGAAAACATTCATTAATTAATATTTTTATTTTATTCCTGCCACAAAATGATTTATAAAAAATTGGGGCAATAAAATTGGTTTCATGAGTTATTAAATTATTATTTGAGATCAAAGATTATTTTTTAAAATTTGATTTTCTTTATTGATTTTAATTCTTTTAAAAAAAATTGATTAACAGATTTCCTTAATTATTATTTCACTTTTCATGCATTAATTGTCTTGTAAAATTTTTCCAAAATAGATTCACCGGGCTAATGGATTTGTATGAACTATAATGAGTTCAATGATGCTATTTCTTTAGTGTTGAAAAAGTGTCATGAATGAAGCAAAATTGTAAATATAACTTGACTTCCATGGAATGAAATATATACTATATGGAAGTGTCCACATTTTGAAATAGTTGTTTTCCTAATTCTCAAAATTATAAATCAAAATATACTACAAATTTAAGATAGTGAGGCCCTTTTTATATTCCTTATAATTATTGGTTAATTATGTTATAGGTTTTCATAGTTTGTATCATTATAAAATGTAATGAGTATATATTTAGCACAATGTTAGAGTGTTTGGATCCATGGTGTTATATATGGTTTTAGATCAAGGGTTTAGAAGAATTTATAGGTAATAATACTATTTAATGAGCATAATTTCTAACATTAACAAAAAAAAATACATGGGTTAATATGGAGGTTTTGGATAATAGTATTGAAGTCTTATATAATTTTAAATGATTTTATATTATGGATAATTATTGTTATATTTGGATGAGTTAGAAGAGTTCAATTTGAGATTTCATGGTCAAGGATATCATTGTGTTTATTCTTTTTATAAGTTGGTTTATTATTATTTTATCTTATATACTTATACTAATTGTCTAGATTTTTATAAATGGATGGAATTTCAAGGAAAAAAGTTAACAGTGGATGTGATAGACAATGTGGTATTATTTTGAATGTGAAACCAAACGAGAAATGAGATGGGGTGAAAACACATGATAATACTCATAATCACCTTTATTGAGTAATAATTGACAACCTAAACCTAATATATCTTTTAAAACAATAAATAATGGGAAAACAATGTAGCATAGAAGATCAGTTGAAAAATACCATGAAGGTAAAAAGATATGACTTCCGACATGTCAAGAATGATAGAAGAGGAAACCCGATTATTGTATTAAATAAATAATAAGACAAATTATATATAGTAATGTATGGAAAAAAGAAATAAACATATAAGTAAAAATGAAGAGTTCAGCTAACAAAATAATGTGGTATAAAGTTATTCACAAGGAATCAATTTAATTTTTAAAATACTGGGAGTATGGGAATTATATAAATTTATTCCCTATGTGTAATTTTTGAGAAGTGTATTAACAAGATCTTCTAAATAATGTTTAAAAAGTCCGTATATTATTATTGATTGAGATGAATAATTCATGATTGAAATATAAAATATATGAATTATTATAATATGTTTTTCTTGTTTTTAATGTAGGAAGCATAATCTTATTGAGTTAGATGAATCTTAGGAAATGATTCATATTTTTTATTGTAGGAAGTTAGTATTAAATAATATAAGGAAATATAATGGTTAAATTATTATGGACAAAGATGAAATATTTTATTGTATAAATATTGGGTTTTGCTATATAAAATTATAACATCATGGGTTTTTTTAAAGGAAACTCTATGTTCCATAGAATACATGATACACAACATCATTCTTAAATGAACAACTAAATACTATTATGTAACTCTTACACTTATAACGAAGCAGCTAAAATAGTTTGAATGAACAATATTAACTTAATTATGAAAATATGGTTTATAAATTTATAAATAATTATTTTTTTGGTGGCTAATTAATTGTAATTGAATGCAATCCCTTTTTAAAATAATAGAGAATATTTTTTTCGAAATACTATTTAAATGTGCACAACTGTGATTTATACCAATAAAAAAAATAACAATTTTTGGATTATATTAATGAAAAAAAATATTTACTATATTCAATCTAATGTTTAAAATTCAATTTTTTTCTACACATTATATAAGTAAAAATCCATTTTTTTCACAAAATATAAGTATATTTAAAAAATGGCTGTTTTATAGCCTTTTGATGTAACACATATTTTAAATCTAGTTTTTAAAACATTTATAAATTATATATGAAAAATAAATGTCAAATTTATAAGAGTATTATAAAAATTTATCTGGGTTTAATAGTTTATATTTTTCTGAGAACATTCATCTTCTGATGAATAGTTAATAATACAAAATATTAGTTCAAAAATGATTTTTTGTCAAAATTTATTATAGAGATAAATTTTGTTATTAATTATTTTTAAAGTATAAATAAATTATTTTTTATAATTTAATACAATTTATTTCATTCGGATCATTTTCTCATTGAAATTCTTTATAAAAACATTGTGAACTTTTGAACGTTTTTACTTTGAAAACTCATTTTCTCAATATGTCAATGGGATTAATTTTAAATTATTTTTATCCACTTATGTGTTTTGAATTCTTAAAAATGGACATAAATGTTTGTACTAATTATGGTATTTATGATCTAATAGGTACAACATAATTTTTTAAAAATATTAATAGTAAACTAAGTGGTTATTTTTAAAATTACTATTAAGGTTAAATCGGGCAATTAAGGGTAAAACTAATATTATAAATTAACCTAAACCATGTAATAATAAATTTAGATGAGTGTTTTTAGACATAAAATCATAACTGGGTTGAAATATGACCTTTGGAATCGAGTTTAATTACATTAAGACATTTATAATATTATATTAAAAGAAAAGTCAATTTTTCACAGTTTTGTTTTTAACAAGTAAAATATTTGTAATATGAAATCATAGAGAAGATAATTTAGAATAAAAATATTTATTTGAAATAAATTGTATTTATATTTATCAAGATATTTTAGTTATTAAATTTTAGGGCATAATTAATTAAATTGGATGGTCTAACAATGTTGATGCGGTAATTGTTTGATTAATAGAAGAATCAAATAAATGTTAATATTGATAATAAAAATAATATAATATTATTTATTAGATGATGTAAAAAAATTATTGGTAAATTTTACATGTTAGGTATGAGTTATAGTTTTTTTAAGATATCTAGTTGTTATGATATTTTTTAAAAAGAAAATAATGAAGAGTGTTAAAATTTACATTAATGATATTTTGAAATAAATAATATTTTATTAAATGATATAAAATATAAAAAAATATAAAAAACATCCAAGAAATTGGTATAAGTATAAAAATTTCATAAATGACACATTTATTTCTCTTTATATATATTATAGTAATTATATTTACCCTTAATGTTTAAATTACAAGATATCACGGTAAGAATTAATAAGGGTTAAAACAAAACGATAAATATTAATATATAGTAAAAACTTATCTAATTATAATTATATGAAATATGTTTGAAAAACTCATAATATCTTCAAAATAAATCTCTTTATACCAATTTTTAATATAAAAATATGTTATATTAATTTAATATTGTAATGATCTCCAAAAGTTCTCTTTCCCTCTCTTATAAAAGGGAACCCATTATTCTCATTTATCCACGCTTTAAAACCAATTTGGATCGTCTATAATCTACCCAAAAAACATTACTATACTACCAAACCACATTATATATGCCTTATATTTGGCATAACACTCTTCTTATAGGTGATAAGGTGTCAATCAAAGGTGATCCTCTCATGAAGATGTATAGATTTTAATTAAGTGTTTCAATTTTATTCATTCTGTGAATTCCTTAAAATATTAGCCAACCATGATGATAATATAACTAATAAATCATAAACATACTTAGATAATATTATGTTAAAATAACAAACAAAATCCATCTATGATTCCATCAAATGAGAAATGATTTATTTGTTTGTGGGTAAGTGTGAACTATTATCTCCACGAACTAATATATTTTTTTTCCATTAACATCTCTCAAGACAAGTTATAACAATGTGATTAATGTGTATATATGATATTAATTATTTATTTATCATTATAAGAGAATAATATATCAACAACATTCTTCCATTCTATGTACATGAAAATGATAACTTCTTTCATGCATATGTGTGACTATCATCTATACAAAGTGATGTGATTAATTTTTCATAACCACATAACATTGATGAAATATATATATATATATTTCAATTATTAATATGATATTAATTATATTATGATAATTATGTAAATATAAAATAATACATACCTTCTTTACATAATGATCATTGAAAATTAAAAATGATACTCATGCGTACGTATAACTTACCGTTTCCATGATGATATCATAGTTCATTTTTCATATCTAGATTTAATAAATGAATTAAAAATATTGATTTTTATTTCATGAAAATTATTATGGAGATGATGTAATAATGACCAGTTTTACTATTGACGTCAAACTAAACTCATTTTTGACTCAGTTACAGAATGTCAACAAAACATTCGACCTGAAATTAAATAAGTTACTGTTAAAACATGATACCAAGTGATATAAAAGGAACAATAAACCTGAATAAAGATATCAATAAAGTAATTAATTAAATTTTTAATATTATTCTGGATGAAAAATATTATACATGATGATTCAGACTCAAGGTAAGAGTCACATTTCCTAAAAAACCTTATTTCAAATATTTTAAAGATTGATTATTTTAAATATTTCTATTTCATACACAAGTATTCAGAATAATTGTTATGAATGTTTTTATGTGGACATGAATGTTTTAAAATTTTAATTTTATAATTTATTTACAAATTTTTAAAGTGGAATGGGACACTTTCATATAATAATAAATTTTTAAATGTTTTAAATGGTTTTTGAAAATCTATTTGTTTTTCAGTAACATTAATCATTTTTATTAGAGAAAATATTATTGTATTACTGAATTGTAGAAAATATCAAGATTTTATGTTTTATTATTATATAATAGTAATTGTAAATTTAATAGGTGGTTATTTTTGAACTAAGGATGGGTGGTTATGTTATAACCTCTAATTCATTTGGTTTGGAAGTCGGTCATATGGCTATTTCATTTGCAAATGTGACATGAATGGAAGTCGAGCATATGGTTAATCAAATTTAATATAATTTTGTTACATGTTACCTACTTATATATTATAATAATTCTTATGAATTTTCATGATAATCATTTGATTTTAAAAAGGTTTGATAATGATCATATTTAAATGAAGATCACTTTTTTCAGGGTATAAATCTATTTTTTTAAGGAAATGTTTTACGGTTTTCAATATTATAATGGTTTACTATATTTTATGTCTCTTACTGAGGTTTTATGATTTACCCATGTTTTAAAATGTTTTTCATCGTTATTATGGTTGGTAATGAAATACAATATGACATGATGAAATTTTTTAATATGTGTTTTGAAATGAAATCTTGTTTTATTTTAAAAGGGTTTCCTTTGGTGAAAAAAGTGGATAATGAGTATAATATTTCACTTTTAATTTAAACTTTTACATTGTAAGTGTTTTCATAATTCGATAAATATTAAAACCTAAATGATATTTGGTAAAGGAATGTGATTTCTAGTTTTGAAATAATTAGACTATGTAATGTATAAGGAAGAGTCCTTATAGTTGGAAATAATTAATGTTTTAGATAATTTTTATGATTAAGATATTTTCTTAAGAGTAACTGATATCATCATGAGTTTATAAATTTTAGGTTGTTCATAAGTTTAATCTCATAGAAACCCATTTTCAGTCTTTACATTATGAAATTTTAATGTGACTAATGGTATTTTGGGAGACATTCATTTTGAGTTAATAATGGGCTATTACGTATAGGGAAGAAAAATGAAAGGTATAAAATAAAAATTGAGGTTAATACATGTTATGATTTTTTTTGAGGACGTTATAAATTTTTTTGAATGGTATAAGAATTATATAGTTTAAAAAAAGGAAAACATGGAGGATGGGTGACAAACTTGTCATGTCCGGCAACGCTGCGGTAATTGAACCCACATTCAACGGTCGATAATGGAACATCCTCTACCAATTTACTATGTGAATTTAATGGTTAATATGACTTTTTATATTACGTTAAGTGATTTTAAGGATGAAGAATATGTTGAGTTATGTACCGTGTCATTTATCAAATATATATCTTTGAGAATTGGAAAATGATTTGGAGATTAATAGATTAATTTTATTTCAGAAGATGCTAACTATTCTATGAACATTATATAATTAAGTTTAATATAATATTTTGGGATTTTATTGGATAAAAAAAGGATAAATTTTGTTTTAGAGGAAAATATTATTTTCTGGTTATTCATGTTATTTTAGGAAATAATTAACTTATTTGGATAATACATGAATAATAAATATACATTTTTGGTATGATAAATTAAGTGTAATTGATGTTATTTGAAGATAAATTGTAAAATTTATCTTGGAAGGATATGTTATCATATTATTTTGAAATATACATTTCAAAAATTGTTTCGATTATTTGGGGGAATTTTAAGGATAATTATTCTTTGAATTGGCCTATATAGAACTTTATGTATTAGTATAGAATTTTAAATATTAAAAGTAGTTTTTTATCATACAATGGTTTAATATTTTAATATACTTGTTCTATATTATCCAAACCATTTTGGGATTGGTTAATATGTAATGACACAGGAAACATAAAGTTAATATTTTTTTGGAATATTTGATTCTTTATAAGTTGACTCTAGTGCGTTAGACATGAAAAATTCATTGTAAAACCTCATACTTTGAAGAAAAAGTTTAGTTTCTGATTTAAATGTGTTATAGGATAAAACTAAACACTTAAAGTATTTATATTTAGTTTTGTTCTTAGATTAGGATTTAAATTAATTTATCAAATCTATAAAAATGATCTAAAAAAAGTTTGTAGATAACTTTTCTTATAGAGAATTCAATGACCTTTTAACCCATAATAGAATTATGGTTTTCTTATTCTTAACATTATCATAACCATGATATCTACCACTCTCCATAAGAACATGATATTTTATTTTCTATTCAATGTCCATGTTTTCCTCCATCAATCCCTAGTATGAAATATCTCTGGTGGCCATATAATTTTATATTCTTTATTTTAAAGTTCAAGTTTTATTTATCATTTTTCCTTTGTGTAATTTAAATTAGGGTATATTGAAAATTAAAACCATAGCTAATAGACCCAAATTAAAAATTTTGAGGATAAAATTTTCAAAAGGGGTATGAGGCAGAAAGTAACATCACATGTTAAAAAAATGAAACACTATTTTCAATAGCATACATGATACACCACATCAATCTAAAACAAATAGTTAAATATTATTCTTTAGATGTTAAACATATAGCATTTCCATTAGAATGGTGGTAATGAACAATATTAACTGAATTTTAAAAATATTTTTAACACGTGTATATATAATTAATTATTTTGTGATCAATAATTTATAATTTAATGTAAAACCATTTTAAAATAAAAGGAATTTTTTTTTCTAAAATACTATTTAAATGAGAAAAATTGTGAATTATACCGATAAATAAAAAAATAACTCTTTTTATATTATATTAATGAAATATAAATATATATCTATATTATTAAATTTAATTTTTAACATTAATTTTATTTGTTTTCTAGAAAATATATAAGAACAAATAAAATTTTACACAAAAAGAAGTATTTCTAAAAAAGGGCAGTTTTACATCCTTTTGATGGTTTACCATTATTAAATATATTTTTTAAAAAAAATTAATGAATTTATTTAAAAAAATAAACATATTTCTTTGGAGCATAGTTACAAAATTTACATTGGTTGAATGTTTTCTATTGTTCTATGAACATTTATATTTTGATGAGCAATTAATATTTCAAAATATTAGATAAAAAATGATTTTACCAAAGAATTATTTGTTTAGATAAATTAATTTTTTAAAATTTATAATTAAATAATTTTTTTATAAATTAATAAAATTTTGGTTATTTGAATCAACTCTACATAGAAATTTGATATAAAAACATTGTAAACTTTTGAATGTTTTTTACTTTAAAATCCATTTTCTCGAACATTCAGAGGAATTTATTTTAATTTACTTTTATCCACTTATGTGTTTTGAAAGTTTAAAAATAGAAATAGGATGTTATAATAATTATGAAATTTGTAATCTAATGGTATCAAGATTATAACAAATTAACCATTTATTTCACATTTAAAAAGCTTTTATAACATAAAATTACTCTTAATACAACCCAAAAGATAGAGTGGTCCAATGTCTTTGGTAAATTAGGAAAATAAAATAACAACATAAGACATGAAAAAACATCATTATTGGATACTTCATTAACCTGATCAAAACATTATTTCATAATTAACACTTCTCGGGATAACCTCTGGACATACATAAGAAATGGGTGTGATATAAAGCCCCAAAATGGAATATACATGGAATCACAAGAAGAGGATAATACATTTTAGAAAATACTGATATCAATGGTAAATGAAAAGGAAAATGTATAATAATTCACGATATAGAATGATAACCATAACATGGGAAATGTGGAAACAAATTCAAACACATCATCATAAACATAGGTTAAAGATAAATTCATTAAGACATCAGGTTATACATGTCCCATAAAGTAATCCGGTAAAATTTATATATCAACAAGTTGAATCATGATACTAACCATTACCCAATGTATTGGAGCGCTATATAATTATGGGCGCACAAGTCACTTTCATTTCATTCTAATGCTTAAATGTGTCTTATATATCAATCAACATTGATAAATTAATTATCATAATTTATTCCATGATCAATGACTATCGAATAAATACATTTAATTCCCCAATAAAGTATGTATAAGTTTATAAATGTTAATACCGATCCTATAAGAAAAGCATATAATTCACTACACAATTTTTTTGGAATGGAAAATCACGGTGTAGTTTTTGCCGCAATAGTGTGTCACATTAATATTTATAAAGTGGGTTGATGATGGAGAAAGGGGTCTCTCATAATTTAGAAATGAAATTGACCAAAATATGGACATTTATGTACATGTCCTAATGTACGTATTTATAAATAGAATGTGTAACATAATATGGAAACTTGAAGAAAGAGGAGAAAGTAAAAACCCGTTACAAAATTTTGGCATGGGAACTGGTGTACATAAAGTTTCATATAAGGGAAAGATGAGGGTGAAAGGGGATATAATAATGTTGAAATCAAATGGTAAGTAATAAATATGTAGAAAGAAAATATACTAAAATATTAAAATTGAAATTAAAAGACATGACATTCTTGATAAAAGATTGTAGTAGAGGATCCCTTAATTGAGTGTTTGACTCCAAATGCTTGGTAGGGGCTCCGTGAGGGATTGAGGGATCCTTGGGAGAAATATAGAGTGTGAAGGTAATAATATGTAAATTATCAAAAAAAATTAGTGAAGATAAATGGGATCATGGGTGGGATCATATAGGAAGTGAGGGGATTTATTTGTTATTTAGGTTTTCGAGTCTACATAATAACACATTCAAAACAAAAAATTGTCCCATGGTTTTGGACCATGGATTTTGAGAAAAGTGGTGTGGTTTAAATTATTTTATATGTTCATGAGCCAAACATATCAACATATTACTATGGTGGATGTGGGGGTGATTCAAACCCTATAATAAATGATTTCAGAATCCAAAAATATATTATAAGTCTTGTATGGATCCTAATGGCTTTAAAAAATAAATAAAGTATACAAAAAATAAATTTATTTTTAAGGGAAAACATATATTTGGTCGTGTATCCTGTTCATATTACATTTTTAATCACTTTTGGCTCTTTGAGATGTCATAAAACATAATGTAAATTTAAAATGTATTTAATTTTTACAAGAAAATACGACTATCTCTGAAAAATATGAAAAATTTACTATTGGAAAATTTTAAATTCTTGATTCCAAAAATAATATTCATTTTATATAAATAATTTTATAAATATTTTAATTTTCAATTTTAAAATAAACAACAGAATTTATTAAAAATGATAGGTTTTTTATAATAACATTTTTTGAACCCCTATAAAAATAACATTTGATTTTATAAAAATTATATAATAATTTAAATTTATATAAATTATTTAATAATAATATATTCATATTTATTTCAAAAATACATTAATTCAACAAAATAGGTTCCTTAATTGATTTTGAATATTAACCAAAAAAACAATTCATTTATTAATACTAATTTACAAAGTAACAAAAATAGGATTAAAATATATTCAATATTTTTTAAATAAGAAAGAACATATTCCTATTTCTAGGGTCTGGATACATATCCATTTAATAGACCACCATACTCCTTATGAGTAATGAGTGCCATGGTGGGGATTTCATGGGGCTGTTCGGTGACCATTCTTTGAGTTGTGATCTTGATGTTCTTGAACTTGTCTCATAAATAGTTTCAATCAAGCTTATGTTATTAGATCTCATTTTGGGCTTAGTAAAGGGAAAATCATAGAAATGAAATCATCAATGGAAATGAAGATAAATGGGATTCATTGGGTACTATCCTATAGGGGCAGTCTATCACTTCCCTTTTTTGTGTCAAATGGATTTGTTAAAACCCTATATTTATATTAGTCATGTGACCACTCTTCAATGGCTATATTGTCAATTATAATGATAATTAATGGTCAATTAAATCAAATTGAATATAATTAAACAAATCAAGAAAATGTGTTATATATCACCACAATACATTTAATTAAATAAAAATTGTAATTTTATTTATAACAGTCGGGGTCATTACAAACATAATTTTTTAAAAATATGACTATTAAATTAATAATTTTTTTATTACCATGGTAAGGGGTAAATTGGGGAAATAAGGGTAAAAATAATATTTTAAATTACCCTAACAGTTGTCTTAATTTTATTGGATGAGTGTGTTTCGACCAAACTGAATCCTTGGGGTGAAATATAACCTTTGAATGCCACTTGGATAACATTAAAACATTTATAATATCATATTTAATGAAAATTAAATTATTTTCACTTTTGTTTTTAATATTTTTAATATTTTTAATAAGAGGTTATAAAAAAATATAACTTCGACTATAAGTAATATTTTAAAATTTAAAATATTTATCTTTATCATTATATTTTCTTTGAAATTTTTTGGTGAAAATAATTAAATTAAATTGTTACACAATAATGATGTAGTAATTTCTTTCATAATAGAAGAATAAAATAAGTGATATTAAAAATATTAAAATAAATATAATTTTATAATATTTCAATCATCCGAAAATTTTATAGATGATTTTTATGTGTTAGGGATAATTTAATCTAGTTTATTTGATGATATAATGTTGTTATGAAATTTTTAAAATTTAAAATAATGAATATTTCCCAAATTGACATTAATGATATTTTAAATTTAAAAATATGTTATTAAATGATATAAAATTAAAAAATATCTACCCTTTGGGAAATTAATTGGGATAATTCCTAAAATTTCATAAGTGACTCATTTATTTGTTATTTTTAAAGTTATGGTAATTATATGAACCCTCAAATTTTAAATTACATGATATCAAAGTAAGAATTAATATGCGTTAAAAAAGATAAGGATTAAAAAATAGTCAAAACATGTCTAATTAAAATTGGATAAAATTTATTCAACCTAAAATCATAATAAATTATAAATATATAACATGGTAACCCTTATGAATATTAAATTAATTTATATTAATTTAATATTTTTTTATTATTCAAAGAATGCCCCTCCCCTCTCTTATAAAAGGGAACCCATTCTTCTCATCTCATCATACATAAAAACATATTTTGTTAGGACATTATCTAGCAAAAACCCTTCCTAGATTACATCCAAACATTATAGAGGCATTATTGTAGGCACAACACCCTCCTTTGCGGTGTATTAGAGTTAATTAAAGTTGTCCAACCAAAAAAGAGGTATTGTTTTTAATTACTATTTTTTTTATTTATTCTTCCACTTAAATATAATATTCTCCAACAATGATGAGATAAAAAATGTAGTATCCTAAATATACTAATATTTTATTATGTTAATATCATCACCTAAATCCATCTCTGAATCCTTCAAATGGTATATGAATTAATCTTTTGCGCGTACATGTGTAGTATCAACTCCATGAACCGATATACTTCCTTTCCCATTACCATTCCATAGGATTTTTTATAATGGTGGAATTAATGTTTATATATTATAATTATTAAATATGTTTAATTATAATAGAATAATATATCAATTACATTCTTATGTCCCTTTCACATGAAAACGATGACTTTGTCCATGCGTAAATGCGAACTATCACCTCCACAAAGCTATGTGATTCCTTTTTCATCATCACATCACATAAATGATATATGTAATAATTTTTAAATGATTAATACGATATTAATGAATTTATTATAGTTTTTGAATGTTAAAATAATATATACCTTTTTTCCATATTTATTATTGAAAAAATGATATCATTACTCAAGCATAAGTTCGTCTTACCATCTCCATTATTACCAAATAATTCTTTATTCAAACCCATATTAAATTAATGGATTTAAATGTATGATTTTTTTATAATAATGATTTTTATTTCTTGAATATTATTCTATATATTGTATAATAATGAAAAATTTGAGTATTGACATCATACCAAGGTAATTTTCAACTCAAGTATCGAATATCGACAAAATATCTGAAATGAAATTAAAAAATTAAGAAATTGTTACAACATGATAATAAGTTATAAAAATGAATAATAAATATTAAAAATTTCCCCAACCAATTAAATTATTAACTTATGTTTATTATTTAGGATGATAAATATTTTTCATGAAAAGTTTGACTTATGGTAAGGGACTTTAACTAAATAAACCTTATTTTAAGTATTTTAAGTATTTTAAAGAATTTTTTTATAAATCATTCTATTTCACATACATTTCTTAAAAATAATCTTTATGAATTTTTTATATGTTTATGAATGTTTTATAATGGAAATTTTATAATTCATTTCCAAATTTCCAAGGTTGTATTGGACAATTTGATTTAAAAATATGTTATTAAATGTCTTAAATTGGTTTTTAAAATGGATTGGATTTTCATTAAATTGAATTGTTTTATTATTAGTCAAAATGTAATTTTATTAGTGACATGTCGAAAATTTAAATATTTTAATTGCTGTGATTATGTAATGGTTCTTCGAAATTAGACTGGTGGTTTCGTGATAAATAAAGGATGGGTGTTTACTTTATAAAATCCAATGTATTGGGTTTGTAAGCCAGTCGTACGAGTGTTCCATTTTTAGGATTGAAATGTCACGAAATAAACTATAGTGTTATTTCATTTTAGTATAATTATTTTCCAAGTTACCTAATTATCATTTATATTATTTCTTATCAGTTCTATTTAAAAAAAATTATTTACAAAAGGTAAGATAATGATCTTTTTGAAAAAATGATCACATTTTCAATGTAAGAAGGTATGCTTTTCCGGATTTTTTTTTTAATTTTTAAATAGATGGTTGGTTTTCTTTAATTTACATCACTTACTGAGCTTTTGTGATCATAACATGATTTAAAATGTATTTCATAGGTCTTAAAGATGTAAAGGATTTAAAAAAACATGATTAAATTATTGAAGATATGTGTTGATAATAATTCATGTTTAATATTGAATGGGATTCCATTGGTGGATTAGTGAATATTGAGTATAATAGTCCACTGGTAATTTATGATTTTACTTAGTAAGAGTTTTCCTAATTCTCTAAAACTATAATCCTAAATGATAATTGGTAAAGGAATGTGATTTCTAGTTTTGAAATAACAAAGCTATATAATATTTATGGCATAGTCCTTACAATAATATATTTCTGTTTTATTTTAGAATTTTAAAGTTTTAAGAAAAATCATAATTTCAAAAGTATAGATACCCTTTTTTAGTATCATGTGATTTTATTCAATGGTGAATAAATTTATTTTGGGACATTTTTATTAGCATTTAGGAATAATATGTGATTGAAATGAAGATAACGATTTGGATTAATATAATCATTTATATTGTGGTAATTTTGGTTAATTGGGATAATGTGTTATTATATTTTTTTAACATATATTTTATTATATAGATTAAAATGGGATTTGAAAATGTGATTGGTGACTAGGTTGTTAAATTTATATTGGATAAAGTTCATAATATTTTTTGGAACATTATTTCAATCATGGTTAATGGTAAATATTTGTTTAATATGGGATTCTATATCAATGTGGTATAAATTAATTGAGGAATAAATATTTATTTTAATTTTTGAGTCATAAATGATTTTATTATGGATTTATATAAATTTAGGTTATTTATGGAAATGATTAGCATGATATAGATATTATTTTACTAGGGAATAAACATTTTGGTTTGTGGATTTATGATTGAAAAATGTTTTTTAGTGACAAATCAAAAGTTAATTATATGTGAATATGTGATTAAATAGTTCAAATAATTGGATTTCAAATTTGGGGTACTTTATTTTGTATAATTTTATAGATAACTTTTCATGGAAATGATTTTAGATGGACTTTTTGTGTTATTATTCCGGTTTTATATATTAAGGTATTATATATTCATATTAAGGATTATTCTTATTAGAAATTATATTAATTGTTTTAACCATTATTGTTCTAGTTAATGGATAAAAATATGTGGACTAACTTTTAATATATTTGTGAATATTATGATCCATTGAAATTTAATTTTAGTGTTTTAGGCCTGAAAATTTCATTATTATTATTTGTATATTAGAATATGAGATGAATAATATGTGGGGAACTACTGATAACACCACTAAAGGATGAAATTATTATTATGAAATAGAATGAAATCATGTAAGTAATATTTCTCATTCTATATCATGAAGGTAAAATTATTCCTCAACTCAATAAAGTGGAAGATAAATCTTTAATGTCTTATATGGAAAATATATAATAGGTATAAAGGTATGGTATTTATAAACCTATTCACATGTATGAGTCTTATAAAAGTAAATTCATGGTTTATGAAATATTTAGAAAATTATAATTTTTTTAATATTAAAATAGAAATTAATGTTTTTTCATCAATGGAAAACATAATCATTTTGGGTTAAAATTTATTTTTTTACACATATTTATATCTATCATCCACTCTAATTTCCTTCTATTTACCTCTATTTTATGGTTTTCATATTAAAGAACCTTTTAAATTAATGGATTGTATGTATTATTACACTCCATGGAATTTATTCTGAATTTATTGAATTTAATTCCCATGAGACATGAGATAAAAATTTTGAGTATGCACTTTCTTCATGGGGGATAACGTAACACCCATAAAAAATAGTATCTATTACTATATGTAAATATATTATTAAATAATGTGTGAAAAACACTACATCAAAATAAAGTGAGTAATATTTTATTAAAGTGAAAGGTAAACATCAATAAATTTTCAATATAAGATTTTCACAAAAATAAATTAACACACACTAGTAATTGATATGATATAAATTTAAGAACACTTACAGTTTAGAATAATTAATTTTTTTATAAAGTCGTGGTTTCTTTATATATTTTAAATTTATTTAAAAGTTAATTTCCTAATTTTATATATTTAAAATTTTAAAATATAAATAATATTTAAATATATCATGTAAAAATAATAGTATACTAAAACATTGGGAATTTTATAAATTAGTTCATTTATGGGTGAAAATGGAAAATATTAATTTTTCTAATAATGTCACTTTTGTGAAATTATCATGATTAAAAATGATTTAAAAGTTTATAGAATTGTTTTAAAGAAAAAATATATATTTTAAAATTAATATATTTCAACTAAAAATATAATATTTTACTTATAAATAGGTTGTTCTCATTTTGAAAATCCAAGTAATGTTTAAACGTAAATAAAAAAAATTTAGTTCTTCTCTATTAATTATGTTTTAATAAGATTATTTTCTGTTTTGGTACTTTTTTGATGTCAAGTGATCCTCAATTTATTTAATGTAATAAAATTTATTCTATCAGTATCAAAATTAATATTTATTTAGTTATAAAATCATTTTAATAGTTAAAAAATATATTTTTTGAAAAAATGGATTTCCATTGAATTTTGAAAGCATTTATTAATGAAATTTTTTACCAATTATAGAAAAAAAAATATTTATAATTTATTTAACATTTTAAATATTAATATTTAAATTTGGTAATGATTTAAATTTAATTTAATTTTTTATGAATATTTACCATGGTAAAATTATATCATCACAATAACTCTTAAAACTATTAATGAGGGGGTTAAAATAATAGATATGGCTTTAAATAAATTAAAATACTATCAAAATTTAATATTTTATGTGGATTTAAACGTTATTCAATATTATATTTTTAATTGTGTTACCTTGCTGCTAATTTCCTTAACGTATACATTTATTCTTTTATAATTTTATTAATATTTACTAGGGTTCCACGACACACTCTTATAAAAGGGAGCCTCCCCTCTTCACTTATCCACAAAACCATATCCATTTATAACAACCAATATTTTCCAAAATAACATCCCAAATATCCGTCACACATTTTATAGGTCTCGATATCACCAAAATAAGAATCCTATAATGCATAACATGAAATCCAAAAGATGACATCCATGGATAAGGTATAAGTGTTATAAAAATTATTTCTTTTTCTACCTTCTTAAAAAATATTCTAAATATTATAATTTAATAAAATAAATGTTATTATTATTATTATTATTTATTTATATTTATGGAACAATCATTTCCTACCTTTTTTTCATCATATGGGAAATGAAAAGGTTGCTTGTGTAAACGTGTTAAGTACCCCCTTAATGAAACGATGTTTTTTCAAGATCACCTTACAATGTTGGTTATAAATATGGATTTAATTTATGTATACATTTTTACAAAATAATTATGACTCTCTAATGATAAAATATTATATAGATTCATTCCTTCGCATCCATTAGAAGATTATAATGTCACTCTTGTGTTTCTGTGTACTACTATCTCGGTAAAGAGATGTGATTCCTTTTTCATTTCACGTTTACATGGGGGATCCTAAGGGTATGTTTAATAAATAAATATTATTTTTTCCAATATTATTATTATTCTATGATGTTAAATATTTATCTACTTTATTTCCATTTCATCCATAAAAAATAATATGATACTCACGTCTATGTGCAGACTACCGCCTCTATGAAAGGATTTATTTCAATTTTCATGACCACGTTACATGGATGGTTCAAAAAATTATTTCGAACATTATAAAATTGAAACTATAGAATCTTTAATATTTTGGATATTGTGTAGTTTCAGAAACACACTCTTAGTTCCAATACATAAAACACTTTCTTTAAACACTAGAATTGATAAAAGTGATATTAACCTATATTTATTTTACAAAATTACATAATTTTAATATAAAAGATTAAAAATTATAGAATCCAATGTATATAATGTTTAGTTTATTTTAGAAACAATTATATAGACATATTATTTTACAAAACTTATGAGTGATTCTAAATAATCGAACCACACTAAACTCCCTTTTAGACTTCTCATAAGAAATACCCATTTTTATATCCTGAGAAGGCGAAAGTTGAGAAATGGGTAAGATAAAATGATTAACAAATGATTTATTATCAACATGAAATAAATTTTTATGTCATAAAAATGAGAAAATAAGATTAAGGGAGAACTTTCTTATTAAATTAACATGTAATAATATGTGGTGTCCATACGTCTGGATAGAAGTGCATGAAATATTTGATAAACAACATATACAATGAAAGAAATGTGAGTAAAATTGATATAAAAAACATTTTTACATGGATACTAACATAATAATATAAAATAGATTTATGAAATAGGAATAAGAATAAGAAATCATAACATTGTGAACATAGCAAACCGCACCGTGTTCACGCTCAATATTTTGAATATAGTTGATCACCATTGTGTTCACACATAATATAATAAATGTATTAAATGTATATTATGTTCATTCTAAATATTTTAAATACATATAATCCTTATCATTTTCACAGTAAAGCGTCTGAATTCAACTAATCCTAATCATGTTCACAGTAAATCATGTCAATGTTGCTAATCTAAGTTTTGTTCATGCTCAACATTATTATATTATAAGGTATAAAACATTAACCAATGAATTTGAGGGTGATATACAAACCCACCTATCAATCATTCATACAAATTTTTGACACTTGAAAATAATCATTCACCATATTATAAATAACCCATGGAATGCAAAATGCGTTTGGTAACATTTCCCGGGAGTATCATGAAAATTTACCACATCTACATAAATGGTTGATACCCAAAATTAAATCAAACCAATATAGTATTTCAAAATATATTATATATATTAATTCATGAAAAATAATTTCCATGTAAATAAACCCTTTAAATAAAAATAGTAATAATGGAAGTGAAATTGGAAATTAGTTTTTAGAAACTGTTTTTTACTTTTTCATAAGTAATGATGTTCTAGGTCACATTGAAAAGTAATTTATGGAAACTTCATTTTTGTAAAATTCATAAGATTTTATTTTTGAAATAATTTTTAGAAATAAATCTCAATAATAAATCATTAAAAAATCGATAATTTTTAAAAATAATGAATTGGAAACACCTTGAAAACATTTACATTACTAAAAAGAAAATTAAATAATAGAGCCTTAAATAATACATAAAATTTTAAAATGGTGAATTCAAACTAATTTGAAAAACATTTATTTGAAAAATAATATTGAATAATATTTATTTTGAAAGACCTAAATGTTAACAAAAATTAATGTGTATTTGAAGATAAAATTGTTTTTTATGAAAGGATGATATAACATTTTAGTATGTTGAAATAACATTATTGAAAACCCAATTAATAAAAAGAATAAAAAGATTCATTTTGAAAAGTGGAGAAAGAGATTATAAGTGTCATTGAATATGTTGATAATTATTTTTAGTAATGATATAATTTTTATTGGGGAAACACTCACTGAGGAGTAATATTTGAATAAAGGGTTTTATCTTATACATATATAAACGAAACTACTATGAATTTTTTTTGGTGGAAGAACCCAATCTCGAAGGAAATAAGTTCAATGATAAGCATAATAACCCATCCAATGGGCATTGTCTCAAAAACCCATTATAGTAATAATGGTGTAAGACTTAATGGAATATAAGAGGGATACCATGAAATGGGAATTAGAAAATCATGAAATGAATAATATTAATTATACTAGAAGTTTATTGGGCAGTGAATACCCAAATATATGAAAAGATGGTGGAGAATATCAAACTTGTCTCGTGGAGTTGAAAATAATGGAAAATAACCCTAACATAAATTCTTGATATCCACTAAAGAACTTGAATCTCCAATATAAAAATTATCTATCTTAATCAAATATTTTAGAACCATATAAATATTATAATATTTTAAAAAATTATTTTTAATTTTTTCCACATTTATATTAGTTAGTTTTTATCAATATTTCAATAGCAGGTGTGAGAAATCTTGATCATTTTAAACTAGTTTCATAATAGCAATGTTGTTCGTCATTATTTTTCCAAATTTCATCATTACATAGTTATGAAAGGATTTTTATTTTATGTTTTAAAAATATTCACGTCATTCTTTGTTATTTTATATGTGAATTTTCATTACAATCCTTAAAGATGAAATCTGTAATAGCATGTTTCAGTGATTTTAAACGAATAAAACATGGTATCTTAATTAATGAACCTAATAATACTATTAACTTTATATAACTAGAATAAAATAATTATTTAAGAATTTTTATACTATTTAATCAGTAATTATTTTATTATTTTAATCAATGATATTACTTTATATCATTGTTCATGTTTTTTGTTAGACCAATGCATATATGAACATACCATGATTAATGGATGAGCATGGTAATGAATGTTTTTGATTATTTTTTAATAATATCATTATAATATAGGAATGATTATAATAACAATATATTTTTTATTGGTGAATAATATTTTAATCGATTAAATATATAATAATGAAACTAGATAAAAATTGAAATACATTATTTCAAGGCGGTGGAAGTCTACACAAACACATGAATGAAATTTTAATTTTTATTAATGGAAAGGGGGAAATGTGTTTAATGATTATTACCAAAATATAACAACATTAAGTATACTATAAATCAATAATATATAATATATGATTTTTATAAACATATTAGAAATGTAAAGATAGAAAATGAATAATGTTAGTGAAAAGATATTACTTACATATTGAGATTACCATAGAGGAATATGGGAAAGGGAGGCATTTGGTCAAACACTTTATGATTAGGTTTAATACAAGGGAAGGAAAATTCTATCATTTTAAAAAAAATTAAATATGGGATCGGTCATGAATGGGTGGGTAAAATCCCATTTAATAAGTGGTGAGAATGATGTTATTGTAAGTATTTCAACTTAATATGTGGCACACCAAGTTTCAGAAGCCCAGAAAAATCCGAAATGGACAATAATAGAGTGGAGATAATGTTTTTCATCAAAAACTAATAAAATTGTTTTGAAACCTTTTTTAAACAAGAAATATAAATTACTCATTTGGATAATGCTTTTTTACCCTTTTGGAATTTTACTGGGGTAATTAGTTTTTACCTAAGTAATTCATTTTTATGCTTATACATAAAATGGGATTTATTACACAATTTTTACCAACTTATTAAAACTAAGAAATACATTTTATAAAATAAAATTTATATGTGAAATGAATGTTAATTTTAAAATAAGAACTTTTAAGAGGTAAAAATTATTTTAAGAAATATGTATTTTTATGATTAAAATTTATGAGAGGGAAAAAATTTAATTTTTTTTGATTTGATAGATATAAATTACTTTATTATGAAATTTATTTTTCTATTAAAGAATGAAAATAATTATTTTTTAGATACTAATAATTAATTAAATTAAATAAAATAATTTATTTTATGGGAAATTATTAATTCATTTAATAAAATGTCAAAAATAGGTTTTAAAAATTCATAATATTATTTTAAAATTTATAGTTTTACTCTTTAAATATATTATTTATCATGAAAAATAGTTTATAAATTTTTAAGTTAAAAAAACTTATTGATATATTTATAAACCCTCAATTTTTGGTAAAAACTGTATTTTTGACTATTCACATAAATATAAATTATTCAAGAACAATATAAAAAATGCATCCTATGATAGTTATGACATAATTAATTCTTAAATTATGTTAATTTAAAAAAATTAAAACTCTAAAATATATAAATTTAACCTTTTAATGAAAATACAATATATAAAGAATGGTACATTTTTTGAAAAATTCAATTTTTAAAACATTAAGTTTTCATGATCATATTTTGTATGTAATTCTAAATGAGTACAATATTTTTATTTATTGTCAATTTTATTTTTCATAAATTAAATTAGTGAGGAATATTTCAGGGATCATTTTATTAATGTATTGCATGTGGAGAAAGCTATAAACCATAGAATTTTCTTAGAAAAAATATATTCCAAAATACCACGGCATTTCATTCTCCCTTGTTAAAGAAATTGCATCCTCACAATTTCTATTATTAATTACTAGTGAATCTAACTATAGGTATATTATAAAGAGAAATAAATCATGATATAATTTCTATAGTGACATCAAGAAAATTAGGAAATATATTGTTTTCCCCATGTTTAATCATCATTTCAAATTATCCCTCATGATTAGGTATTATAACTCCTATAATGGAATTAGTGTTCGAAGAGATATTACAACCATGTTTGCATTGATAGATGATGATAGTTTGGATTGATGTATTGATTATGATTTCCCAGTTTTTTGTTTAGAATGGAATTTATGTGTAGATTTCTAATACAATTTTATAAATCACATTGAATTCCTGAAATACAATTAGTAGTAGGTATATCAAATATTTTTCTTTATTCCCATCCTTTTGGAGGTCAACGGGTTTATTATCATTAGTGGTTGTTTCTTTAGGGAATTATTTTTTATAATTTTCAAAAACAAAACATTTTAGGGATTGGACATTATGTTAGAGAAAAATATTTTATAATGGGAAATAAAAGATAGTGGAGGGATAATATTGTTTAAAATAAAACTAACAAAAATTAAAAAATACTCTTACGTAAAAATATATCATGCTCATCACTATCAAAGGACCAAAGTATTATAATCTGAATAATAAATTTTCTAATTATATTAGGGTTTGTTTTTTATGTATCACATTGACACCAATAAATGGTTTGTTAGAAATATAATTATTACACCTAACATTCTAAAACAATTCACAACATAAAAAATATCTCTCACAAAAAATATATACAAAGAATATAATTAAAAATAAAATACAAGATATATTAAAAGATTTTAATCTTTAACATTAAGAGTTAATGTTACCAGAAAACCAGAAAAAATGTATCCATAGTTTTATACATCTTATAAAGGTCCATCTTTTGTTACCATGAAATCAAATTATAAGATGTACAATATCTATTTCTTCCTATCATTGGAAGGCCTCATCATGATGATCAACATCTATATTCCTATCCCTATAATCCATCAATATGATGGATTTGATTCACTATCTTCCTATCCTCAGAACCCACAGATCAATACAATGATCAGACGTAGAATAAAGAATAAAATTTGTTTGAAGTGAAACAACACGGAAAATGATTCCTTATTAATTCAACTCTCTAATGTATTATAATAAATAGGAATGAGTTTTTCCCATAGTGAAATACTTATACATCTGGATATGAAATATGTATCGACTCCCAACTCTTCAAATGACCACATATTTCTATGAATGGATCCAATGGTCATATTTTTGAGTTGGATTCAGTGGCCTCAGAAATGTTTCACATAACAAGTATGAAATTAGAAAAAGTCAAACATAGATTTTTTTAGTACTACTACAATGATATTATGTATTCTTGATGATCTATATAATTTGACTCAAACAAATTATAATCATTGGATAGTCAAATGGACTTCATTGTTGATTTTAATTTTGAAAAAACATATAAGGTCTTATCCAATGAATCAGTATCGGGGATAGTCTGATTGTCACATTTTTCGTGAGAAGAAATATGTCTAACCACTAATTAAAACACTTGAAATTATAATTGATTGGATGCACCTTCAGTCTCATGGATCAGAATGAGAAATAGTAAGTTCATATTTTTTTGATTTTTACTAGTTAACCATTTAGTATAAATACATTTTTTAATAATAAAAAACTAAAACTCTTGAAATATATAAATGTTATTAAAAATAATTTTCAGAAAGGTGTTTGTGATTTATACAATAAAATTAATGGGAATGTTAGATATAATACTTATAACTGAACAATCTCTCCCTTATTAAAAATCATGAAACACAACACTTAAAATTAAAAATAATAACTTTGAAAAACATACAGAGCTTTTATATTTTTAGGAAATCTAAAGAGATATTTTATTTCATTACTCCTATCAAGTTTATAACTCCTTTGAAATAAGAGGAAATGCATTAATACGTCCCCCCATTAGGATATTTTCTCCCCTTTTTGAAAACTAACATCTAGGAAAAAATTCTCAATACTTATCCCCAAAAACATCTCATACTTTTTAAAATACTCCCCAATAAACAAATCTCCTTATAATTTTTCTCCCAAAGATTCTCCCCCATTTCATGTTTCAAAAAGAATGGGAATGTAACCAGAGTTTTTTAAAATGTTATCATACAAAAGAATTTTTTGTGGAATAAAATATTATAAAATAAATAAATGAAATTGAATTGATAAATTATTAATTAAAAACATTCAAACAGAATGTATTATATGAAAAGTCATTAAATTTTACAACCATTAAAAATTTCAAAAATATACAACAAGAGATAATAATGAAAACTGGACAGTCTTTCATCATTAGCATCCTCAAAAAGTTATTCATCTTCTTTAACTCATATAAATACTTCTCAAGATTCTTGAATTTTTATGACATAACAATATTCTTATAGACATATGTATTTAAACATTAAATATCCATATAAATCTATTTATTCTATTCTTTTCTAAGGATCAAATCATCTTCATATGATATGATCCCAGTATTGTCCACCTCCAAACTATAATCCTTTTTATTTTAATTTTCTTTCTCTTTTCCATTTTTTGAATTCTTCATTTGATGATTTTTTAAGGCTAATAATTAAACCCAATCTATCTCAAATTCAGAATCTCTAGGTTTCTTATGTTCCTTATTGACCATTAATTTATTGGATTCATTATCTATCATCTTCATTTATTTCATTTTATTCGTTATTGGGGAATAAGATTTATCCGTTCTCTTATTGTTAACATCTTGTACTATTTTGGAAGGTTGTGATTCTGATGTACCACCATCTACCTTATCAACATAATTTTTTGACATTGAATTTAAAAATAGCTTTATTTTTGAAATTGTATGTTTACTAATAAAATAAACTTTTTCTCGCATTGGGTAGTTTTTTTTATATACTTTGAAAATAGTTAATGATATTTGAATTAATGTAAGTACTCTTGTTATATTCATCGATATTTTACATAATCTTCCTTATCATTCCATCCACCATTCATAGTTCCATTAAGATAAAGGAAAATTCATTTTAATGCCTTTGGATGAGTCAATTATTTATGTTAATTGTATCTACAACATAACTGAAAAATTAAATTTTGATGACTAGTTGTTAAGTAAAGTATGATTCTAATCATAATTCAAAATTTTATGTCATAAATTTTTTTCCCAACCTCGTCATTGTATAACATTTTAGAGGTACCAATTATAGTAATAATACATTTAGTCTTACTGTATTGAAATTTATTAAGTAGTTATTTTAAATACTTCTGTTGAGATATAAAATTTCCTTCTGGATTTTGTGAGTTTTGGAAACCTTGAAAGTATGTTCACTCACCGATCATTATTATATCAAACACAGAATTAGTATGATCGACAAAAGGAATATGTTAAAGATTTTTTAGAAGAACCAAATATAATTCCATAAACATATACTTTTACAATCATAATGTTTTTTATGAACATGTTTTTTAGAAAGAGTTGGATCAACAACTCCTTTAACAAAATTAATGTGTTACAAAAATTCAGTTAACCTATTATACCAAGATCGTGGGTCGTGTTTAAGTCAATTACAATATTTTGTATGTTTATAAACATGTTTTGGATGTTTTGTGTTTTAAAAACTCGGTGTTGTTCTATATAAAATTCCTCTTAAACATATCGATCATGGGAAGAACACCTAATATCCATTTATAATGACTTGTAATTTAAAAATGCTTTATAATATATAATTATTCAAATAGCCAAATGTATTTCTACTAGAGTGTGTGTTTTTATAGTCTATTCACTCTTTTTGGTTATAACCCATAAAAAAAATTCTAACATTATTTATAATTATTATTCCATTTTAATTATATTTATTATGAAAAACCCCATTTTACTCCAATTACCGAAGTAGAATTCGGTCATTCAACCAAACTCCATACATTGTTTCTTTAAAATTCATTGAGTTCATATTTCATTGATTTTATCCAATATTAATCACCTAGAGGCTCATCATGATTTTGATGATCAAATTGAATTTGGAAGGCACAATGTTCAATTTTTTTCTAAATGAAATTCTAGTCCTAACTCACTGATCTATATCAGCAATGTTATTATTACTAGGATGATTCCTAAGAAATAACATATTTCATGGTTTTTTAAAAACAATTAATTCCATAAAAGGTTAAAAATATTCCTAAGGAATAACATTAGAAATATATTCTTGGGATATTTCTTAATGAGAATAATTTTCTACTATATGTTAAAAATAAATTTTAGATATAACATCTGAGGATGTAGGTTGAGGTTGTTTGAAAAAAAGTATTGAATTTATAAAACATAACATGCCCTATTTCTTCCACAGTACGAGAAACATTATTAGAAACACTATAAGTGTTACTAGTTATGGAATAACCTAAAAATATTCTTTCATTTGATTTTAGTTAAAACTTATGTAAATTATCATTCATACCGAGGATGAATACTTTTCATATAAAAATCATGAAGTAAGAAACTTTTAGTTTTATTCCTATACACAACTCAAAATAAGTTTTATTAATAAATGGATTAATTGAAATTTTATTTATATTATAATAGGATGTATTAAGATATTGATCCCAAAATAATTTAGAAACTGATTATTCACTCAACATGGTTTTAACAATCTCTTGAAGAACCCTTTTTTATTCTTTTAATGACATAATATTTCTATATGGTTCAATGTACCTAAAAATTTTGTATAATACCTTTCTTACTACAAAACTTTTTAAAATAAAATTTTTTAAATTTTCCACCATGATCACTATGAATTGTTTTCAAGGAGATGTTTTTTGTTTCAATTTTTACTCACTCTAGAGAAGTTTTAAAATTAATAAGGGCTTCATATTTTCTAGTTAGAAAATAGACCCATGTGTATCTACTGTAGTCATAAACTAAAACATATATATATTATTTTACACCAATATTTCCTATTTATGTAGGAATAAATAAGTCAATGTGTAATAACTGAAAATCATCGGATGTTGAAACTTCACTAATATATTTAAAAATTGACTTATATTTCATACCATATTGACAAAAGTCAAAAACATTTGATGAATTTGACAAAACTTATGATAGATCCTTTACAATTCCATTCATAGTGAACTTAGCTATGTTTATATGGTTAAAATTTCCTAACCTTCTATGCCATACATAATATTAAACTACCACCCCACTAAGGAATGTTGAGTATTTCCCCAATGGTCTTCTATGATTAGTGTGTAAACATTCTCAAGATGATTTGAGGACAGAATATATTCATCTTTTTAATTATGTACTATACACATATCATTCTTAAGGTTCATAAGATAACATTAATCACATAATTGGCTTATTATTAAAAGTTTTTACTAAAGTCCAAAAAAATAAAACAATTATAATTAAGGCTTATCTAGGAAGTACAATGTTACCTATACTTATGATTTCTCCTTGATAATTATCTCCAAAATTAATTTTTATACCATTCATATTGATAATATTCATAAATTTTTTTTTGATTCTAGTCATAAGTCTAGAGAAACCACTATACATGTACCAAATATTCTTGTTGTTGTTACATTCTTGATTTTCGTGAAAACAATGAAATTAGTTTTTCATAACCCAAAACAACTTGGATCAATTTTCATTATAAATTGAAATTTTGGGTGACCACATTTTTTCAAATGTAATATATTAAGAAAATGTGACTTCTTTAGAAGAATATGATATATGAAATCCTAAATATTTAACTCTATTTAAAGAATAATATTTCTTCCATTGTCCCCCACGTTTTCAATTAGTAAAAATAGATTACTTGTATGAATAAAGTATTTTTCATTAAAAATAGTTTCTTTATGAGTAAAACCATTCCACTATTATTACTCCGAGGTCAGATTTTTTTTAATTTTTTTAATTTTTTCATTAAAATTGGTATACATAAGAATTATGTTTTTTTCAAAATATACATTTTATATCATTATTTGAAAACAATTTTTTTGTTATCATTTTAAATTATATTTTAACTATGTTATCAAAATCATTTAGTGAAGTATTTATCTCAAAAAATAACGTTATCAAAATCTTTTGAATGTAAGTATTTTTTAGAAATTTATTTTTTCAAGATATTTTGAAAGATCAGATATTTAATTAGTCAAAATATTAATCCTTGAGTCTACCTTAATATGATTCGTTTTCGGAATTATCATTTAAAAAATACTTTTCAATTCTTATTTTCTAGATGTTCTAGATACCGATGTACATCCTCATAACCAGGTAGAGTACTATATTCTTCTACTAAGGAAAATTCTTCATCATATGATATATAATTTTTCTCATCTAGATAGTTTTCACATAAATTTATATTAATAAGGGATTCCATAGTATGTACCTTAGACATTAAAAAATTTTCATACCAAATTAATTTATAAAAATAGAAAAATATTCCTCTATCCTAATTTTTTTGTGTCTAAATATTTCATTAAAGAACTATCTCCACCACTTTTACTCTAGGTCTTACAAGCTTTCTAATTTTTTTTTTCTTGGAATTGTATCACATATTTACATTTCTACTAGAATTGATTTGTTTTCTTTAAATTTTGTAGATCTTTAGACAATGAGGTATGATATGTCCTATCTTTTTTACATTCTTGAAAAACAAAATAAGATGAGTAATTCTTGTCATTTCTATCCCTTTGAGAATTTTTGTATATGTGTTTTACATCTTTCTTTCCAATTATATTATTTATTCTACTTGAAATATATTACAATTCATTACCAGATTATTCAGAAGAACTAGAGTTTGATCGATCAACAAATTTATTTTTATTTGTATATTTCAAAACATTCTCATGTGATTGGTCTTTAGTAATAATAATAAATATTGATGCAAAAGCTACAACACCATTCTTCTTTTTCACCATTTTAGTATTTCCCTATAATCTTACATCATATTTCATGGGGATACCAATTAGAACATAATTATTTATATTCATAATCTTCCTTGATTCTTCCACTATAGTTATTTTTTATTTCCACACATTTGGTATTATATAAATAATATTTTCAAAAAAATATTATCATCAAAACCATTATCGTCAAAAAACAGTTAAATATTGATAATAGTTATAAAACTTTGGTGCTTCTTGGAAATTTTTTCACTAGGTATATAATTAAAGGCCTAATAATCAACATGAATCATAAATATTCTAGTTTAAATAATATTTCATGTACAAAATTGGTGACTTCTAACTTTTAAGAAATTCGATTGGAAGCATCACAAGATGCAATCTTACAGTGTATACATCCAGTGATGAAATAAAAATGAGTTATCTTTACACTATAATTATGTTTATATTCCAAATTTAACTGATTTGTAAAGGATTTACAACTATATTAAGAATATTTTAATTTCTAGAAATCATCAAAAAAAAATATATACTCTTGTGTTAATGAAGAATCTCTTTAACCAATATCTCTAGTACTCATGTTCAACACCATTAAACATAGGTGGTCTAATTAAATTTTTATTTCAAGGGTTCTAAAATTTAACCCTTCCAACTTAAAACGGTAGAATCCATTTGTATTAAAATGTTAGTTTAAAACAACTTATAAAAATGAAGTTTATATCAAACTTAATAAACATCTAGCTGATACGAAAATAAAAACCTCAAAAAGTAATCTGATATAGAACCTTCTATGATACCAATTTTTGGATCATTAGAGTTTCCAACGAAATATAGCGGGGATGAATTGTACTTTGAAATTTAAACTAAACAAATTATCTAATCTTCATACGTTAAAATTTATTAGATTTAGTAGTTTCCTTTGATTAAATTATTACAATCAGAATAAAAAAATTCTGATTTTATCAAATTATGTTTTATTATTATCCTAGAAATACTGATAAATGGTTTGTTGGAAAGGTATGTATTAAAACTGAATTTCTTAAATGATTCACTGTGAAAAAATAGAACATAAAAAATATATATATAAATCATAAAATAAAGATTCAATTAAATCCTATTTAAATGATTTCACTATTTAAACTTCTGAGTTAAGGCACCCAAAAACACTCACTAAAGGTATCAACAACTTTATACCTCTTGTAATTTTATGCCTTTCATTAATAGGAAATCCCCCAATATGATGATTGGTAGCTCTGTCTTCCAATCCGCGAAATCCAATAATACAATGATTGATGTTTGACTTCTTATTGCTATAATCATTCATAATAATGGATTAGATTCGCCATATTCCTATACCTATAATCACTTCATCAATAGAACGATTATACAGTGAATAAAAAAGATAATTTATTCTCAAGGAAACAACCCCAATAAGGATTCCTAAGAACCTTAACTCACGTACATATTAGAATGACTATGAATGACTTTTTCATGCATCGAAATCCTTAAATGACTTGAGTTTCAAAATGTATCAGCTGCCAAATATCTAAATTAAATCCTATTTTGAGGCATGGTTTTGATGGTCATATTTTTGAGTTAGATACAATGGCCTTATAAAACTATCACTTATATGTTTTGGAAATAATATAACGTCTAATGTTGTTTGTTTTCCACAATTACAGTGGAATTTTTTCTTCCGTATGATATATATATAATTCTAATCAAAAAAATATAAAATCTGGATCGTTTGATTGTCTTATTAATTTTCAATCTGATAAACCATATAAGGGATAATCCGACAAATCGGTACTATGGTTAATCTGATGGTCATGAATATTTTTGAGATGATATATGTATAACCACTAATCAAACCACTAGCCAGTTGGATTTATCAGACTCACCTTTAATCTGATGGATTAGGATAAATAATATTAAGTTTGTATTTTTTTCATTGGAACTATTTCTATGTATAATATAAAAAAACAATTTTACAGAAACACACTAAAACACATGGGGTATATAAAATTTAGTAACATAGTCTTAAGAATGGTTTTTTTTATTTCAAAAATGAAGGTTTTGATAAGTAAGAAGTTATACTTCTGATTCAACACATTATTCACATTCATTTAATTGATTAATTTATTTACCTCAACTCAATAATCATGTGTTCGGTGAAAAATCCTTTCACACATAAAAAAATATGTTCTATTTAGACATTACCTCTTGTTATTCTTCCATCATTATTGATTGATAGGATGTTTAATCGTATTTCCTTTATAATCTTCATCAGCAGGTATTCTATGAAAATCAATCCTTCTATTTTTTGGTGTGTTTGGATTTTTATAAAAACTCAATTTATTGGCCATTTCATGAGGTAGTTGGGTGAGCATAACAATAACATTTTCAACCAAAAATTATTTCATATTTGTTTACACGTTTGGAAAATTAATAAATTTTATATCATATCCATTATTAGCAAGGTTCCTCCTAGCTTTAGCCATTTATAAATTTAAACGGTGTTAATCATGATTTATTAATAATTAACAACATTAGAGGTTTTTTAGAATATTTAATAACAAATTCAACCTTAAAATATCTCAAATATTAAAATTATTTCATTAGATTTTAGTCCTACTTAAATTAATCTTTTTTCAATCTAGTTTTCTTTATACCATGTTCTATAATATTACTTAACATAATTCCCATATATAACAAATAATTATAGTTTATAGTAAAGATAATGTTATTTACCAATGAATATCCCCCATGTGTGTTTAGGCTTGTGTGTAGTCTGAGGCCCACTCATCATACTCCAAATTAAAGAATCCGTTGATTCTGATCTATCATTTTTCAGGGTGATTTCCCTTATTTGTATAACTACCAATACCAAATTCACATGTTATTATTCAAATAGGTATGTAATTAATGGAAATAATACATTCTATACTACACATGAACGTGGGGATATTGTCCAATACATGAACTCATCATAACTTTTACTCTAAATTTCTCTCATATAAATCCCCAAAATAATTAAACTAATCCTAAAAAATAACTAAACCCTTATCTGATACCAATTGATGTACCACAGACTCACAATTCCAAATCTAGTTCTAAAAAATATGTAATTAAAATTTTCATTTTTTATAATGTTATATAGAACGATATTTATATTATATAATTTATATAATTTAAAAATTAAATTTCATTAAAATCACAAAATACTTACAATTTACGGGGTATTTTCATTGAGTATAAATTTTATAAGTGACATATTTTATTATACAAGTGAACATGTCTCCACAATCGAATCAAACTAGACTTTGTTACAGAATTCTCAAAACTTATACCGATATGCAATACATGGGTAATGGAAATATATGAAAATGGTGAGCTTAAATACATTAAAATGAAAATATTATCAATATTTCATTAATGTTTAGATCATAAGGATATGAGGAAAATTGATCACTAGTGACATATTTTATTAAAATAACATGGAACTATAAGGATTATATATAACTCATTGTAGAAGTGAATATAATCTCAAATCAACAACATGTAAAATTAAAAAGTGAGAAGAAATATGATATAATAAACATTATTTATAGAGAATAACGTAATTTTATAACATTGAATTATTTCATAGGTTTAATAATAGTAAATCCTAACATTGTGAACATAGCTAACCCCATTGAGTTCTGACATAATCTGGAGAATGTATATAATTCCCATCAAGTTAATGATCAATCCTGTGACTATATCTAATCCATATATTATACATGAAAAATATTTTGAATTTAGATAATATTTATCATAGTAATACTATATCTTGTGAACATATAAAATATGAATCTTTTTCAAACTAAATCATATGAAAGTTGCTAATCCACATCGTGATAATTCTCAACATGTTTATCTCATGATGTGTAAAAAATTATCCAATGAGTTTTTTGATGAAATAGTACCCTAACTATAAATTGTCAATACATATTACTTCCAATTGAAAATAATATTTCATCACATAACAAATAACCCATGTAAATAAAAACAGGATTCGTAAAATTTCGAGTCGGTATCACCAAAATTGACCTCAATAATTTAGGTGGTTGATATCCACAATTCAATCTACTAGAAAGAGTATTTCAAAATAGAATTTAGAGAGTGAATCATTAAAAATAATTTCAAAGTAAATAAATCATTTAAATATAAATAGTATTAGTAGAAGAAAAATCTTAAAATATTTTTCAAAATAAATTTTTAAATTTAACATAAGTGATGAAGCTATGGGTTACATTGAGAAGTCACTTTCAGAAAGGTAACCTTTGAGAAAATTAAAATTAGAAATTCTCAATATTGAAATTTTAAAATTAAATTAAATATTGTATCCTTGAAAAATATATTGTTGTTTTAAAAATTTAAAGTGAAAAATATAGTGAAAACATTTACTTATTAAAAAAATTCATCAATAATGGATATATGATAAATAAAAAGAGGTTTCAAAAAGGTTATGTGTTTATTTTAATTTTTTTTGAGAAATATTATTCAATAATAGATCATTGAAAGGATTTATATTCTTATAATAAAGGAATATGGATTGTAATATAAAAAATTCTATTATAATTGGATAAGAATCGTTTTTAATTTTCTGAAATACATATATTGAAAACATACATAATAAAGAAGAAAATTTTATTATAAAAAAGAAAAGAGTGGAAATATGACGTTCAGATGAGAATATTAATAGTTGGGTTACCAAATATAATGGTGAATATTTCTGGGAAATGAAAATATATACAAATTAGGGAAACCGTTATTTAAATATATGTGAATTATTATAAATAATGTTATAATTTTAGGGGAGTAAATTCATACTGGATAAAGATTTTAATAAATGGATTAATTTTCACCAGAGATAGTGAAATTTCCAATAAATAAAATTTTAGTGTGAAAGAATCTAATCTTGATGGAATTAAGTTCAAGAAAGTGATTTATAACTCAATTAAATGGTATTGAGTTATGAAACAACCTTACAAAAATGGTAATATAAGAATAAAAATATCATAAGTGGGATAACATGAAATGGGCATTAAAATATCTTGAAATAAATTATATTCATTATAATTGAAGGAAATACGTAATTTAATACACCATATATAATAAAAAAATTTGTGAAATATCAATCTTGTCTCATGAATTTTAAATTATATACAAATAACCCATACCATAGATAAGAACTTCCACTAAACCAATTTATTATCCTATATACCAACAATAACTATCTTAATAACCTTTTTCAGAAGTTTTTTAAAATATATAATAATTTATAAACATTATATAAAATTATTCTCTACATTTATATTAGTGTGTTATTAACTATTTTCAATATGGCGTGTGAGTAAACTAAATTATTTTGAACTACTTTTGTAATAATGGGCTTATTATTTTGTATTATACCAAATTTAAGAATTACAAGATCATAACAGTTATTGAAATTTATTTTTTTATAGTTATTTTTAATGTTATAATTTCATTCTATGGGAGTTTTGGTTTAGATCATTAACAATGATATTAAAGATTAGCACATTTCGGTGATTTTTAACAAACATATATTTTCATCTTAATTAATGATTTTCAAATTATTGTTACATTTATAAATCCAAAATAAAATAATTATTAAATTATCTATGTAATATTTTATTCTCAATTAAGTTCTAATTTTCATCCATGATATTATTTTAAAGCATTTTTCAAGTAGGTGGTTGGACCAACCAAACATGAACATAAAATAATTAATGGATTATTATTGTTATTAAAGTGGTTTTTTGGGAACAATTTCATTATTTTAAATATATATTACACCTATATTGTCCAAGTATACATGGATGTAGGTATCAATATACCTGTAATTCTAGTTACTGGTTCAACCAGGGTGTAACTCAGACACCTATAACTAGTCTAATGAGGGTATAATCATATGTGATAGGGTATATAACATATATCACATAATTAGTTGGATATTCCTTTCTTATCAGTCAAGATGGTGAGTATTCCATCATGTCAACACTCGAAGCTAGGGACACGAGACATCAAACCCACCATCCAAAAAGAGCCAATGGTGTGAGACATCATGGTCAACACCCGATGTAAGGAATTATGATACTATCATTCCCAAATTGTCCTTTATTATCATACCATAGTGTATTTCAACGCGTAATCATGTTAATAAATAATATCAAATACATATCGTGCATTTTAATTATCTTGTTCAATTACAAAAAGTCATTTCAATTCACAATTACAATTTATTAATTCATAAACTAATAGAGTGGCCTAACCACCCAAAAAACCATATAATTTAATTCATTCATTTCATTTATGGTAAAACACCATCATGAATAATACATATCATATAATAAAACCCCTATAGTTCATTAAATTGCAAAATATCAATTTAAAGTGTTCATATATGAATTTAGATGATTCTATAGTCCAAATTCTAGTACCCTATATGGGAATTTCAAATTATTTATTGGGGCCAACACATAAAGGGTGCCTTAGGTTCATTAAAAAAATATATAATAGGGAAATTCCATTTCTAATCCAATAATAATTCTTGATAGGTACTCAAATAAATTTAATAATTAACCAAAAATGTAAATTCAAGTTATCACACCCAAGGGGTGCCCATAATTGAGGAATACATCCTATAATATGCTAAATAAGGTCCAATGGGATTATATAAAAGTGTGTTGATCAGTTAAGTATTAATAACTCAATTAAAAGGACATATGCTTCAAATGAAACTATGTGACACAATGGAAATGCTATAAAACACCAAAACATATGGAAAAAATGATGTGACCTCTTACCATAAGGATATTGATGACTGTTCGTCCGATGGAATCCTCCGATTCGAAGTAAGTTGGGAAAAATTAGTGAAATGGTATAATGCCTCGGAAATAAAGAAAATGTATTAAAAAAATAATTTAATGGATCTAAATATAAACATGGATAGGGATTAAGAGTATTATATATCTTTCTGAGATTGATCTAATGCCTTCGACATATAGTGATTTGGAGTCTGGACATGGGAGTTATCTAGAATCCTAGACCAAGGGAGGTGGGATCTCATGGGAGGAAAAAATGAGCTCAACATCTGCATGTTGGGGGAGAGAAAGAATTATAATGTAAATTGATATATCAGGGAAAAATTTTCAATTTCACTAACAAAATAGGGGGTGCATTGTTTTTCTGTATGGTTTGGAAAACCATTATGAAACCTTGCTGAAGTCGCTGCCTTAAAAAATACCTCACACGGTCAAGGAAAATGGTTCCCATAACCATTATAAACTATGAAACACCCCCAATGTAAAATTTATGCATTGTTTCACATGGTTTTATGCCTCAGATCACACAGTTTTAGATCTACCATGAGTCTCTTGCTGCACCCCTTTTTTCCCACACGATTAGTGGAGACTATGTGGTCTGGGTAGACCAGTTACTACTAATCATGAAACCTAGTAATCGTTTTCCATTTTATGTAACTGGATTCTCTGAACCAGTCCCATATTCTCCAAGTAAATTCCTTAGGCCACAATGCACATTTACCAAGACTAAAACAAATATTTAGATAGAAAAATCAACGAGTCATACCTTTATGAAAGGAAAGATCATTAAAACCTCCACTCATTAAAGTTACTCATCCTCGAGTTGGAATTATAGTGGTAAAGATTCATCATTAGCAAATAGTTCAATCCATTGAGATCATATATTTTCTTCTTACTCCTACGTATCATCTTGTATTCGTATGTGCTTCCACGTAACCGTTCATAAGGAAGTTACATTCCTTAGAGTGTATTGACGTTCCAATCCACAATACGAATGATATAATCCTTGATGGAAGAATATACATCGAACTCACCCTCATATATATGAAAGACATGTAACTAGTATAGAGGATATTAATGAAGATTCTATACATGAAAGACATCATTTATAGACTGGAATATCTGAAGAAGTGATATATGATAGGCCACTGATCTAATCCATTTCACAACAGTAAAGGGTCCAAAGAACCTAGGTGGGAGGTTACCCTGCCTCTATATATGTCTATGGTTCAAAATTAATGATACTCAAAAGAAAACCTAGTCTCTGACCTCAAACTCAAGACTTCACTGGAATCTATTTTTTATACTACTACTGTCTTTTTCAAGATATCATCATGATTTTCCTGTTCAATTGGTCATGCTCAATAGTTTCCAATACGAGATACGGTCTAAGCATAACTGTCTCCCATGCCTCTATCCAGCACATAGGTTATTGTAAAGGCATACCATATATGTATTCATAACTATCCATCTCTATGGTATCCTAGAAGATGTTATTATAAGTGAAATAAATGAGGGGAATGTGTTTCTCTTAGGAGCCCTGATGGCAAAGACACAAGCATAGAGCATATCCTCTAGAACCTGGATAGAATTATCCATTTATCAATTAGTTTGTGGGTGATAGTCTATTCTAAGAAGAACCTATGTAACCATGTTGTTCTACAATCCCCTCTATAACCATGATGTAATGTAATTATCTCTATCAGAAATTAAAGAACAAGCATATCCATAGTGATGTACAAGATCCCTAATGAACAACATTCCAAAATCGACTACTATGAAGGTCTCTTTCATTGGTAAGAAGTGTGTGACCTTATTTAAACTATCAATGTAAAACCACACTATATTGTTGTTATGAGGCAATTTGGGTAGACCAGTGAGAAAACCCATCAAAACATCATCCTTTTTCAACTCGGGAATGGACAATAGTCGTAAAATACCTTCCCAATTATGATTTTCTTCCTTTAACCTATTACATGTGGAAAACTTATTCATGAATCCATGAATATGTAATTTCATACTATGACACAAGTACTAGTGTTGTATGTCTCGATATAGTTTGGATACATCATGGTTAACAACCCATGCTGATGTGTGGAATTCCTACGTCAGCTCCTCTATGATGACTTCTAGGCCCCATACATGTTCACAGAATCTAAAATTTTCATCCCCATTCATGGTCCAACCTGAAGACGTATTATAATCATATATTATTTACCTTAAAAAGGCCTCCAGGTTCTAACACTTGAATTATTCTTACTCAATCATGATGATTACATGTGACCACTATGAATGCGATGATTTTATGACCTTTATCTTCCTGACCCTAAATGTGCATCTCTAAAAATAAGGCTTCGAGCTATAATTTCCCACTAGATTCTTAAACCACCAGTTTCTGAGTCTTTCAGATCAGAGTGTCATCCATTATATTTCCTTTCCCCTATTTTAAGGAAAGCTCAAAATACAATGATTTTAGGTACTCCACCCACCTATAATTCCTTATATTTAGATCCCACTGTGTAAATTTTTTACATTAGAATTTTATAATCGGTGAATAGAAAAAACCTATCTCTAATTAGATAGTGTCTCCAATAGAGTAGAACATGAACAACAACATCTAGATCGACGTCATGCATTATGTAATTCCACTCATGAGGCCTCAATTAATGAGACCAGTACATGATGAGTCACTCATCATGCATTAAAAAAACTTCATGACAGATACATGATGCATCAAATTATATAGTAAATCTCCAACTTGGATCTGGAAGGTATCAACACTGAACTGAATCATACCTTCAACTCCAAATAGGATGCTTCCCAAGATTATAACTGTTTGAATTTCACACATTTCTTGGTCAATCACATAAGTGGTGCTGCAATATGTGAGAAATCATTTGTGAAGCGTCTATAAAACTCTAATATCCCTAAGAAACTAATGGTGTCAAATACATTCTTATGATGCTTCCAAAACAGTATAGTTCTCACATTCTCTGGGTCTACTAAAACTCTTGACCCCGAGATAATGTGACTCTGGAAGTGGACATTCTGGATCCAAAAGTGGAATTTCTTGAGCTTATCATTGAACTTATTCTCTTTTAGTGTATTTTGAATGATATCAAAATTATTTTGATGGTCAGGTCTAGAGCATGAATACAATAAGACATCATAAAAATGACTACCATGATTGAATCTAAATACTAGTCAAAACCTAATTTTAGTACCCTCAGTTTTGGGAATATAACCATTTAGTTATTTTTTTATGTAAAAAGGGCACTTTATTGATATAGTGAGGCTTTGAATGGGTATGATGAATAAAAGATGGAGTTTCCATAATATAAGGTGTTTCCATAATAGAGGGTGTTTCAATAAAGGATGGTGTTTTCAAAAAGGTGGTTGTTTCCCAAAAGGAGGGTGCTTCCATAAAAGTGGTTGTTTTCAAAAAGAAATTTATTTTCATAAAAGTGGATGTTTCAATATAATAGGGGGTTTCCATAAAAAGGGTTGTTTCTATAAAAATGGTGGTTTCCATAAAAATTAGGTTTTTACATAAAATGGGGTATTTTCCAAAAAAAATCTGTTTCCAGAAGAAGGATAAGGGTGAATGATTGGAGAGTTTCATGGACATGGATAAATATTTTGGACCAGGAGGACGGTCACATGGTCCGTGAATGGTTTTCCCAAACCATGCGGTCAAACACCACACAAATGTCAAAACATGATCCAATTTTCAATGAAGATGTTTAATTTTTCAGTAATTGTTTCTTATTGGATTAACTATACACCAAATTCTAGATTTCTCTCCCTTTAATTTTTTGGAACCATTACCTCATAATTTTTATCCAACTCGGAGCCCTCACTTGGTGATTTCAATACAGATTCTCACAATAAGTGCCCAACTTCTTGTGCATTCTTTATCTATTGACGAGTTTCATCAAAACCATTAAGGTAGTTGGATTCGCTCTTATATCCACTTGATATAATTTATTGGATTAGTTTAAAATTTATTAAATTGGATAATATTTATTTTTAAATCATGGTTTCATGCACCAAATAAATATCTTTAGTGATGATTTATCGTTTTTGGTTGATTTGTGAAATATTGATAAATTGTTGTGAATTTTTTTTTAGTTTATTGAGTTTAAAATGTTGATTATAAATGGTGGATTTTATAGAACATATAAAGGGATTTCTTGCTATGAGGGCTTCAATAAATAGATGGTTTATTTAAATGAGTTGGCATTGAAATGGTTTTAACGAAAACAGTTTTCAATAACAAGGTGATTTTAATAAAAGGGTTGTTTTGGCATGATCTTTAGGAATATGTGGTGTGTGTGTTCATGTTCCATATATGGGGCTTAGTTTAAATATGAAATTTTGATCAGTTATAATGGTTTAATGTATCATGGGATACAATTATCTTTTGATGACTTGGTAGATTGATGAGAAACCTCTCATGTGTATGGAACTATCATAACATAGCATGCAATGTTGGTTGCATGGGTGTGTGGAATGGGTTGATTATTCCAAAAATTGATATTGAGAAATAGTTTTTAATATTTGTTAGAAATTTTATGAATGATTAGATTTCCATAAAATCGGTTTTTCTTTCACATGTACGTTTTTTATCCAAACAGTTTTGGAACATGATTATATTTAGTTATAAACTGTTTTGCAAAATTATGAGTATGAAATATTTTATAAAAATGTTACTAACTCTTCTATCATAGTGGAGTGATTAGGGAATACATTTGGGATATCCAAATAATATTTATAATCTATTCTACATTGGAAATTTGGTGATTTTACAGATGAAATCTTCTTTGACCGGGGAAAATGTAACATTTCACACATTTTTGACACCACATCATGATACCTAGGACATTTGGTGATATTGGAGCATGGGGCCCATGGAACATGGAATATTGTGGTATTAATGGTGTCTTTAGTTTTTCTTCAATATTTAATTTGATATTTTTTTATTCTTACGTTGTTTCATACTTTGGAGTGGTTTTTATATGAATAGTATAGTTGAGATATCTTGCCTTCATTCATGCATCATATAGTGAGTTGTTCGTTTATTGTTTTCATAGTTAATAGATTTATTATTAAAGGGTAAATAATCCCCCACGTTCAATAAAACCCTTTGGAATTTATATCATTCCTTTATAATCTTGTTGATGTTGCCTAAGGCCATGTAATGACTTTTTGTGCTCACGATCCAATTAGAATTAGTGAGTCATTATAAATGTAATATTCTTGTTTTGTCCATGCCAAACAAGTAGTATTCAGTGTTCATAGTCTAGGAGTTGAAATTTATTCTTTTATATTTCTTCTTTTGGAATCTTAGAATGTAATAGGATTGTTGGAACTTGAGATGTATAACAAAACATGACATAGATAACCCTTTTATACTGAACATCAAGTTACTAGTGTGTTGGGTACATTAGTGTTTTGGAAACACTTCTAGGATTTTGGAATCTCATTTTCATTGGTATAGCCAATGATATTAGCAGGTCATGCATTATAGGAATGACTTCCCAGAAGGAGTGAACATATTATTTGGAGTAATGATTTATGTTGTAAAAAAGTTTTGATTTTTGAAAAATTAGTAAATTGTTTTAAATGTTGGTAATAGTTTGGGTATCTTGAAAATGATTGAATTTTCAAATAGAAAGTTGAATGCTTTAAAAAATTAACACTAGAAATGGTGTTGTTTTATAAAAAAATGTAATGATAGTTTATGTGATAAAATTTGAAATGCGAAGAATTAGTTTCTAGAGAGTGATACTTTTAGAGTTTTCTGTTGGTTTAGAAAATGACACCTATTAGGAATCATAAGAACCAATTGAAAGATTTTATTGGGAATTTTGTTTCATCAAAGACATAGGGGAACCATTAATAGGTCCAATGAATCGCTCACGCTTTTCAAACTATTAAGTTGGGACTGAAAACGTATACTATGTTTACAATATATTTCACTGCTGTAAATCCAAGTGGAGGAAGTATGGTTGTCTTTACTAAAGGAGATGATAACACTAGCACAATGATGAAGATGAAGTGGGACACCTATTCACTATTTTTAAAACATGAGATGATTCCATATATTAAAAAACACTGAAATCATCTCAGTGAAAGAGATTGTAGAGGTTTTTTTGTAGAGCATCGTCTATAACTGTTAATGGGGATGAAGTGAAGTGGGACTTCTCAGGTTTGGAAATAGATGTCTATGATGCAATCCTGGGTATGGATTGGATGACAATACTAAAGGATCTCATTGACTATTATAGTAGAATGGTCAGTTTCACAAATGAGGACATCGTCAATTATGTCTTCAGAGGAGAGAGGGTTGTAAAGAAAGGTGTAATGACCTTGTTGGAATCAGCCGTGGGAATTCTATATTACTAGTTGGAAGTGTTGAATTTGGGATCCATGGAAGAGATCAAGGATTCCATTTTTCCAGTAGTTTTGGATCAATTTCCAGATCTCTATCTTGAGAACTTCTCAGGGTTACCACCTATAATGGAATCAAAGTTTACGGTTGATCTCATACTGGGGACCAATCCTATTTCACTTCCATATTATTGGATAAAACCATCATAGTTAAGGGAACCGAAAGTGAAATTGAAGGAGTAGGAAAGAAAAGGATTAATTTGGCCCTATACATCTTCATGGGTAGCACAGGTCTTGTTTTTAAATACCTGAATTTCCATGTAATTTCTTTTTAATTATATGGAAATATTATGAGTCCCCAAAATTTGACAGCATGTGATTCTGAGTCCCAATGTGACCAGAATGAATTTATGAACTTTTTCTGGTAAGTTCAGTAAATGCACAAAATAAATTTTGTAATTTTTGAACCGGTGCTCAGAATTGAAATATGAGGATACTGTTGAACTCGCAGCGCCAATATTCTCTTAAGGAGACCATCACCTCGACCATAGTATGTCGAGGGTGGATGTTAGTTTTTCGGATTTTCGTGGTAGAATTAAAAAATAAAATAAACAATTTTTATTTTATTCCTCATTCCTCTCATATGAATTTTGGTGGCGGGGACCACCCTAAATCCTTTTTTAATGTGAGGAAACTCTTGGTTTTCCCCCAAATTTAATGATCCAACTTTATTCGATTAATTAATAAACTTAATTTATTAAGTTGGATCCTCACCTTTCCTGAGGTTGGGGGGAATTGTTCGCAAAGGAGAACTTGGGAGGGAATTTGGAGAAACATTCTCCAATGAATAACCTCTCCACGAAGAATGAACCATCGACAAGGACAACACGTGAGCTCGTATCAGTGACGTGTTACGGGAACGAAAAATGTCAACATATTCATCTTATTCCTCACACCATTTCCAATGATAAAATGAGGTTGGGGTGTTTTTATGATTTTTCTCTGAGTTTTTACGTTGAATGATTCAATCCTCTATAACGGGCTACTATTGTTCAAACGTTGAGGGTTCGGGAAAAACAAACACGACCCGATCGCTCTGCAATTTTTCCTTGATTTACATGTTCCTCACGGGTGGATCGTTAGGTTGAGCGGCATAAAACCATGTTGCCAACGACCGATGCCTGTAGGGTACAAGGCAGCTGTCGGCACACCGGCCAGCCGTGATGATGGTGACGACACTGCAATGCTGCCAAAGGAGGCTAGGTCCGTCGGTCACGATGAAGGAAGGGGGAGACCGGCACCCCAGGTGGCTTCGTGGAGCGGAGGTGGTTCACGTTCGTGCCCCCGATAGCGAAGGAGGCCACGACCCATCAGTGGCGATGGTGGGAGGATGGCAGCTGGCACGCCGGCCGACCGCATGAAGTCGGGGCAGTGCGCGTCTGTGCCATCGGTAGAGGAGGAGGTTTTGGTGGTGCACGAAGGTAGTCGACAAACAGCCGGTTGTGGGAGGATAGCATCGCCGTCGTGCTACTAGGCGGTGTCCGGCTTGGAATCTTGACAACCGCATCATGCTAAGCAGGACAACTCTAGCAGGTCCCGCGCACCAGCCAAACGGTCCGCTGAACCGTTCGGATGTTTGGGAGACCCCCCCCCCCCCACCTCAGGTGACGGAAAGGGAGAACCCCGCCACGGTGGGCCACTTGACAGCAGGCCGCACCATCGGGCCACCCCAGTGGGCCGTACCTAAAGGGTTTCACCGAGTGGGCTAGGCCGAACCTAGACTGGGCTGGGTTGTCCCAAACCAGGCCAGTCTGACAGGGTCAAATTGGACCCGGGCCCATCTGGACCCATATACGCCTTTATTTCCATATCTTGAGAACCGAGCATCTGTTTGATGAACTATCTTTGGAAAAAGAATACATGGATCGAGAAAGTCCTTATGTTATACTACACATGTGTTTTGGATAATTTTGGAGTATGACCGGGTTTGATCGAACCCGACTCCAATTGTGCCCTCAGAACGAAAATGCTAATAATATACAGACCAGGTGTCTGATTGAAACGTTGTCTATCACGTTAGGTCCCTTATTATGTGATAGCTCTTTGGGATATTTCTTCATGGGACTTTGTTGTAGTTGAAGTATTGAATGATGAATTGAGGAGTATAACCTCCTGGAATCAATCTTTCTTTGTGTGGGAACCATGTAGTGGGATTTACTTGAGGAGTCTTCAAATCCTTTGTGGGTCATCGTCAGATCCTGTGTGAGTCAGTGCTCGGCGATCCTTTGTCGGTCAGCACATACCGATCCTGTGTGGGTCATCTCCAGATCCAGTGTAGGTCATCTTTAGATACTCTCTGGGTCATCTTCGATCCTGTGTGGGTCAACAGCAGAGCTTCTTGATGAAGTAAGATGATGAAGCTTACGACTATTCATCTATACTTCTATACTTAAGTTATACCCGGTGTGAGTTGAGTCTTTACCTTAGCGGTAATCTTCTGTGATGTGTTACCTATGTGGTACATACATTCGTGGTGATACCAAAGTGGTATTATTCTGTGTGGAATTAACTTTGTGCTACTTACCCATGTGGTGTTACCTTCATGGTATTCTTTCCGTCATGGAATAGTTGGTCTTTTGTCTTTGGATTTAGGCCTTGTGTTTTCTCATGAATGAGATAGATATACGTGATAATGTAGGTATAAGTATGAGCATATACCTATGTAGTGTATACTATTGTATCATGCAATTTGATTATGGTTTTGGATTTTTGGTTTATCCTTAGTGGATTCTGAGAGACCTTAGAGGGTCTCGGTGCCCCTACTGAGTATCGTTACACTCGCACATGTCTGGGCTACTCCATCACCATGATGTGTCTTGTGGATACGATGGACATCATCGATCGAGGATGTGGGAACCAGGACTAGAGGCTTCTCGGAGGTGGACCATAGAGGAAGCATACCTCAGAGACAACTGTTAAAGATATGTACCTACCCTTCAGGTAGGATCCTTTGTGGGTGTTCACAAGAGTTGTTTTATGTTTTACTTGTATATACCAATTGGTCTTGTATTTCATCCCCATTACTTACACTACACACTCTTTTTAATATACAGTTTAATTTTTGCTTGTACAGGTTATAGATTCAATACCTTCCTGGTTTTAGGGAAATGCCTTTTTGGTGCAAGTCGCCAGCCCCTGGCATATGGAAGGCGGGCTTGGGGTAGTCTCGACATGGGCCCCAGGGGACGGGTCGTGAAAAATTGGTATAAGAGGAGTCAGTTCTACTAGAGAACAAGGAATCTGATATTCTGAATTATCAATAATGTTAACTATAATGAGTGTGGTTTTTAGTTTGGGAATCCAGTATTAGTGCGACGAACAACGTATCAATACACCAGGACCCTGAATTCTGATTTCTGACTTAGTTCACAAAAGAACTAATTGTGTCTGCTTTTTTGAAAAGTTTTCAATGTGATATCATTTATTCATCTCACCAGGTATAATTGTTTTACCGTGGAGCACATGATTCTTTTCAGGATGCCTCCACACAGATAGCCATCCAGGAAACTAGGTAGAGTACGCGATGACAACACACTGAGTGACGATGCTTCAGTACAGGGGCCCCTTATGACAGTTATACCACCAGGTGGTGTACCATAAGAACAACTACCCATTGGGAAGCCTATTCCACCATCCCCAGCAGCATAAGGTGCATGCCTCTTAAGCATGTTGCAAGAGTTTTAGTGCCAGAGGCCACCGAGGTTTCGGGGTGAGATGGATCCACAGGTGGATGAGGACTGGATGGATGTCGTGGTAAGAGTTTTTCAACAGGTAGGGACACCCGCTGATCTCACGGTAATCCAGGCCACCAATCTTCTTTAGGAAGTAGTGTGAATCTGGTGGAGCTTTATTCTCTAGGTTCTTGATTAGGTCACTCTCTTCTGGTCATATTTTGAGAGCCTTTTTAGGGCAGAGTTGGTCCCAGTGACTCTATTTTCAATGCGAATATATGAGCTTATCGACTAACATGGTGCATGACACATTCTTCAGGGCCAGGACCTTCGGGGAGGGGCTCTGATGGGATATTAGATCTTCGATGATTTCTCTCATCATCCTAATGAATGCGTGGGTGTTAGAGGGAGAACTCTTAGTAGAGAGCATCCTTACTGAGCAGTCACCAGTAGCGAGACACACCACCAGATTCATGTAGAAGAGCCATCCGAAGCTAGCAGCAGAAAGTTGATGTAGAGGTCCAAGAGGACCAGACCTATAAGTGGACGACCACAAGATACATGGTCATTTGTGAGGGGCTCTCGAGAAAGAGTAGGACAGGTGAGGAGTAGGCAGTGTTACACATGCGGCGAGTAGGGTCACAAGGATCATGATTGCCTGACTAGCCTGATAGATGACAATCATACGGTCAAAGGACCTCCTGGGCAGAGGAAAATTTTTGGTCAAGGAGGTCCATAGGCAGTAAGCGTATGTGGCAGAGGAGCTGACCATGCTGCAGGTGGTGGGTAGCAATTCGAGGTTCTACCACCAACACCACCAGGTGGTCCACCTCGCCCACAGGGAGCAGCTGGACATGGATGAGCCCATCTTCAGGTAGTTGAGGTCTATGACCACTAAACTTCATAGATGATATGATGTATGATTTGTGTCTACTCAACCTCAGCTGCCATACTTATAGTCATAGTTTCAAGTCACTTTTTTGTTTCCATGGCCCTCGATCGGAGCTCAGAGATTCCGGTGGAGCTATTGGCTCGATCATTACAGATTGAGACTCCTACGAAAGAGGATTCTATGATTAAACACTGGTTTTGACTATGTGAGCTTACTCTAGGACGCAAGAGATTTAGCTGGGATCTTCTAGAAGCGGCGTTGAGGCCTTACGATGTCATCTTGGGTATGGATTAGTTATCTACAGTATATGCTAATATCGAATGTATTAGGTGAAAAATGAAATGTGTCTTCATGGATGGGACAAGGTTTTGCATCACTGACGAGAAGGAAACCTTTGTAAAACAGGATGGACTTACCCGGAAAAGTTTGTAGCCGATCACACATCAGGTTGCTAGCCTTACCCTCAGAGCGGTTGATTTTGAGAGTCTAAGCAATACTATACTGGTTGACCATTACAATGATGTTTTCCCTGAGGATGTTCCGAGTCTACCTCCTCGTAGAGGGGTGGAATATTATATTTACATGTACCTTGGTAAGTCACCGATATCTAAACCATCATATCAGATGGCTCCAGCGGAACTTCGAGAGTTGCGAGTATGGCTGGAGGACTTGCATAGAAAGGGATTCATTAGGCCTAGTGTTTGTTCATGGGCAGCCACAGTTTCATTCACCAAGAAGGCAGATAGAAGTTTCAGACTCTGTGTGGACTATCGTCACTTGAACCAGGTGACCATGAAGAAAAATTACCCACTTTCAAGGGTGGACGATCTTTTCAATCAGTTGAATGGAGCATTGTGATTTTCAAATATTGACCCTAGATCAGGCTATCACTAGATGAGGGTATGAGATGAGGATGTTCTTAAGATGTACTTCAGATGTCATTATGGCCATTATGAGTTCTTGGTTATGACATTCGGCATGAACAATGCCCCAACAGTTTTCATGGGACTCCTGAATAGGATCTTCCAGCCATACCTCGATCTTTTTTGTGGTAGTCTTCCTCGACGACATCTTCATATTCCCAGCTACAGAAGAGGAGCACACCTATCATTTAAAGATATTTCTAGACACACTCTGAGAGCACCAATTTATGGTAAGCTCTCGAAGTTCCAGTCCTGCATCCGAGAGGTTCACTTCTTGGGACACGTCATCTCAGAGGCTGGAGTTGTGGTGGATCCAGTGAAGATTGAGGTTGTTCTTCCCTAGGAGCCACCCTGGAGTGTGACGGAGGTGTGTTGTTTTCTGTGATTGTCTAGTTACTACCATAGTTTTTTGCATGACTTTTCTCGATTTTTGGTCCCCTTATCATCATTGACGATGAACGAGAAACCATTAATGTGGTTGGATATATAAAAATAGAGTTTCCATGAACTGAGGTAGAGACTGATGAGTGCCCCCATATTGAGGAAATCAAAGCAGTGCGTTGGGTATTTAGTCTGCTGAGATGCATTAGTGGCTGAGCTTGGATGTGTCCTGATGCAGGAGCGAGCAGTGATCACATATGGTTCTCAACATCTAAGAAAAAACGAGCAGGACTATGCTACCCATGACCTGGAGTTGGCAGTAGTGGTCTTCTCCTTGAAGATAAAGAGACATTACTTGATGATAAAATGTTTTATAGTTTACTCTAATCACAAGAGTCTCAGTTATATCTTTTCATAGAAGGACCTAAACCTGATACATCGACATTGGCTTGATTTCCTCCAATACTATGACTTCGAGTTAGTCTAAACTCTGGAGAAGGGTAACATAGTAACAGATGCACTCAACAGAAGATTTTATATACAGTTGCTGAGTGAGAAAACTGAAAAGATAACCTCTTTGCAGAAATCCTATGTGGATCGAGATGGAATAGCTTAACTTCAGTATCTGACAGTCACTCCCCCACTACTTCAGTGAGTCTGAGAGGCATAGTTTGGGGTCACTGACTGTGGGGATTGATGTGCTCATATATCTACAGGACATGAACTGGATGGATTTTCTGAAGGTGGGGAGCACATCATCCTCCTCTAAGGATGTACTATGGTACCAGTGGCTCTACAAGAGTATGTTTTGAGGGAGTTCCATCCATCCCCTCTACCATTACATACATGAGTAGTGAAGATGTACTAGTACATTTGGCGTTAGTACTGGTCACCAAGAGTGATGAAATTAGTGACAATGTTGGACTCATGATGCCTCACATTTCTACAAGTGAAGGCATAGCATCTGGTTCCAGTAGGGTTAGTTCAGCAACTTGATGTGCCGTAGTGGATGTGGGATGAAATTTCTAGGTTCTTCATGATGGGACATCCAAGAACATACAAGGGACATGATTTTATCTGTGTGATAGTTGATTGACTCACCAAGTCATCCCACTTCCTTCCTATAAAAGAGTAGGGATCATTAGATGGGTTGGGACACCTCTATGTACAGGAGATCGAGCAGATTCATGGGGTTACATCTACGATTGTCTCCGATTATGATGAAAGTTTTACTTTACGGCTATGGAAGTGGTTTCAGAAGTCATTTGGGACATATCTTCGACTGAGCACTACCTTTCATCCTTAGACGGATGGTCAGACAGAGCAGACCATTCAGAACCTTGAGGACATGATGCGTGATTGCATCCTTGATTTCGGTTGAAGTTGGGAGGATCAGTTGCCCATAGTGGATTACTAATACAATAACAGCTCTCACTGCACTATTGGTATGGAACCATTCGAGGCACTGTAGGGAAAACCATGCAGATCACCTCTGTGCTGGACTTACCTAGGGGAGTCAGCACTCTTGGGGCCAAAGATGGTACAATCTACCATGGAAATAGTGAAGATCATCCAGGAGTTGATGAAGACTACACATAGCAGGAAAACATCTGTTGATGACTGGAGACGGAGACCTCTGGAATTTGAGTATGGTGACCATGTCTTTCTATGGGTCTCACCTCGACGAGGTTTGCGGAGATTTAGTCAGGGAGCAAAGTTATCTCCAAGATTCATCGGACCCTTTCAGATCCTTAGAAGAGTTGATGAGGTGGATTACCCTTATCTTTTCCACCTCAGTTGCACCAGTGGCACAAAATTTTCCATATATCCCAACTTAGAAGATACATATATGATCCTTCACACATCAATAACTAGGGTGACATGTACATCGATGATGGGGCGACGTTTTCCGATGTTCGAGTGGAGATTGAGGATCAATCGGAGAGAGTCCTATGGGGTCGAATGATACCCCCAGTGCACATATGATGGCACCATTGGAACCTCCATGAGAGCACATTGGAGTAGGAGTCTCAAATTCGTGCACAATACACCCACTTGTTTCCATATTTTGTGTTGTGGCTTTCAGGGACACCGAGACCTAAGGTGGGGAGAATGTAATGACCCATATTTCCATGTAATTTGTTTAATTATATGGAAATATGTTGAGTCTACAATAAATAATGGTGCGTGATTCTGAGTCCCGGTGTGCCAGGAATGAATTTCGGAACTTTTTTTAGGTACATTCAGAAAACGCACGAGCGATGTTTTGTAACTTTTGAGACTTTGCTCAGAATTGAAATTTGAGGACGTCGTTGAACTCGCAATGCCAATATTCTCTTAATGAGACCACCACCTCAACAACAGTAGGTCGAGGGTGGAAGATATTATTTCATATTTTCATGGGAGCATTGAAAAACAAAATAAATAAATTTTAATTTATTCTTGAAACCACCAATTTTAATCTTGGTGGTGGGGACCAATCGAACTCCTTCTTTAAATGTGAGAAAACTCTTGGAGTTCCCCTAAATTTGATGAGCCATCTTTATTTGATTAATTAATAAACATAACTTATTAAGTTGGATCTTCACCTCTCTTGAGGATGGGGTGAATTGTTGGAAGAGGATATCATGGTAGTGCCTTTGGAGAAACACTCTCCAATGAAGAACCTATCCAATAATGAACAAACATATGATGAGCACGATGCCCGAGCTCAGATTAGGGACGTTTTGCGGGAGTGAAAAACATCAACGTCTTCATCTTCTTCCTCACATTGTCTCCAATGAACGAACAAGGTCAGGGTGGGATTATGATTGTTCTTCACGATTTTATGGTTAATGATTCAATACGCTTGAACTGCCTGGTATTGTTATAACGCAGGGGGTTCGGGCCAAACAAACATGGCCCGATCCCTCCACAATTCTTCATGGATTGACGTGTTCCTCGTAGGAGGATCATTGGGTTGAGTGGCGCCTGACCACTTTGCTGGAGACTTACACATGCAGGTTAAAAGGCGGCAGCCGGCACACCAGCTAGTCACAACTATGGCGGTGGCACAGCCGCGTTGCCAAAGGAGGTCGAGGTCAATCGGCCGCGGTGAGGGAAGGTGGAGGCTGGAAACTCGTCCAGTTGTGTGGAACTGAGGAGGCATGCTTCCGCACCAACTATAGTGATGGAGGCCATGGCCTATCAGCTATGGTGGTGGGAAGATGACAGTTGTCACACCGGATGACTGCATGAAGGTGGGGTGGCATGCATTTGTGCTGCCGATAGTGGAGGAGGTCGTGACTCGTAGGTCATGACGGCACACCAAGGTAGCTGGCAACTGTTCAGCTGTGAGAGGAAAATTGTTTCATCGGTCCACTAGAAGGAAGACCATTCGGGAATCTGGCTGGCCACATCACACCTAGAGGGACCGCTCCGGCATATCCCACACGCCAGATGAGTTGTCTGTTGGACCTCTTATAAGTCCGGGGGGCGCCTCCCCCCTGATGTCGGCTAGGGCAGATTCATCCATGGTGGGCTGCCCCAGCGGGCCGCACCCAGCGTGTGTTGGGTCGCGCCCTGCGGGCCAGGCTGCCCCATCGCGGGCCGGGCCCTACCCAAACTGGGTTGGGTCGGGTCCATCCTACCGGGTCAGACCTGGCCCGTGCCCTTCTAGACCCAGATACGCCATTATGGCCATATCTTGAGAACCGGGAGTCAGTTTGATGAACCGTCTATGGAACATGATTATTTGGATCGAGATGGTCTATATGGTATACTCCACATGAGTTTTGAATTATCTTGGAGTATGGCCGGGTTGGATCAAGCCCTAATCCAACCTAGCCCTCAGAATGGAAATGCTAATAACTTATAGAACAATCGTCTGATTGATGTGTCGTCTGTCGAGTTGGGTCCATTATGACGTTAGAGACTTTTGGGATACTTATTCGTTGGACTTCGTGGTAGTTGAAATGTCAAACAATGATGTGAGGAGCAGAACCTCCCAGAATCAAACATTATTTGTGCGGAACCCTGTAGCTGGCTATAGTTGAAGAGTTTTCATATCCTATGTGGGTCACCATTGGATCCGGTGTGGGTCAACGCTCAGTGATCCTGTGTGGTTTAGTGCATTCAGCCCCTGTGCGGGTCATCTCCAAATCTTGTGTGGGTAATCTTCAGATCTCGTGTGGGTCATCTTCGATCCTGTGTGTGCCAAAAATATGTTTCTCGATGAAGTAAGATGATCTAGCTTATGAATAATCATATATAATTGTGTTCTTATGTTATACCTGGTGTGATATGTGTCTCTACCATTGTGGTAAACTTTTGTGTGGCATTACCTTTGTGGTACTTACCTTCGTGGTGATACCTAAGTGGTATTCTTCTATGTGGTGTTACCGTTGTGGTACTTACCCTTGTGGTGTTACCTTCATGGTATTATTTCCTTCATAGAATAGGTTTTTTTTGGGCTAAGTATTTGGGCTTTGTGTTTCCTCATGAATGAGATTTGTATAATTGATAACTTAGGTATATGTATGGGAATATACCTAATAAGGGTAGACTGTTGTATTGTGCTGTGTGGTTACGATTTTGGATTTTTGGATTATCCATGGTGGATTTTGAGAGACCATAGGGGGTCTCAGGGTCCCTACAGAGTATCATTATACTCACCCCTACACAGGCTATGCCTGCACCAAAATGTGTCTAGTGAAGATGACAGACATCGTTTATCGGGGGCGAAGGAACCAGGACTGGAGGCTGCTCAGAGGTGGACCTTAGATGAGGCGTACTACACAGACAACCATTCAAGGGATGTACCTAGCCATCAAGTAGGATCCTTGGTAGGTTTTCACATAAGCTGTTTTCAGTTATACATGTACTTTCCAGTTCGGCTTGTATTTTGGCCCCGTTACTTACTGTACACACTCTTTTTACTACACAGTTTACTTTGTGCTCGTATCATGACGTGTGCTTGGTTGTTTGAGTTTACAGTTTATAGAGGAAATGAATTCTTGGTTTTAGGGATAAGCCTTTCCGATTCTAGTCTCCTACCCCACGCCAATGGAAGGTGGGCTTGGGGTAGACACGACTTGGTCCCTAGGGGACGGGTAATGACATTTTTCATAAAGAGAAAATATGGAAGTCTTCGGATGTGTGTTGATTATCATAATCTTAAGCAAGTTACGATAAAGTATAATTATCCACTACCATGAATTGATGATCTATTCGATCAATTGAGGGGTTCTCAGTGGTTCTCAAAGACTGACTTGTGATATGTGTATCATCAATTTCATGTGCAGAAGTATGATATTCTGAATATGGCTTTCATATGTAGATATGGACTCTATGAATATGTATTCATTCAATTTTTTCTAAAAATGAACCATCTGTCTTCATGGTGTTGATGAATTGGATATATCAGTGATATCTAGACTCATTCTATGGTGTTTATTGATGACATATTGGTTTATTCAAATATAGGATATGAACAAGAGAAACATATTGAAACTGTGTTGCGAATCAGGAGATACCATCATTTTAATTCTCAACTGTCATAGTCTATTTTTTGGATACATGTGGTTTGCTTCCATGGCCATGTGATTTTTGGAAAATGTATTTCAGTGGACCCTGAAAATATAAAAGCTATTATCTCATAAAAACAACCAAAGAATGTATTTGAGATACGAAGTTTCTTTGTCTAGCTGGCTATTACCGACAATTTTTTCTTGATTTCTCATGACTAGCCTCCCCAATGACAGCTCCGGAAAATAATAATGATGAATTCCAATTAATAGAGGAATTCCACCAAGCTTTCTGGTTGCTGAAATTCGTCCTTACATAGACACATATCCTTACTTTTCTAGAACCCAGACATGGGTACGTGGTGTAATGTGATGTTTTGTATTTGGGGTTGGGTTGTGTTCTCATTCAAGGATCCCATGTTGTGGTTTATGTTTCAAGGTAGTGGAGAGTGCTATAGGAGAATTCCCCTTTAGGTGATTTCGACCTAGCTATAGTCATCTGCGTCCTGAAGATTTGGTTCCATTATCAATTTGCTGAAAAATTCACGATGTTCGCAGATCATAAGAGTTTGAAACACATCTCTCACATCGAGATTTAAATATAAGGAAATGGAGATGGAAAAAGTATCACCAGATGTTTCAATTTGACTGGATGTATAAATTGGGAAAAGGGAATTTAGTAATAGATGCATTGAGAAGAAAGTCATATAATCAGTTGGAAAATGAAGCTTCAGATGAATGGAATTTGATGACTAGCCTGGACAACATGCATGTGGAATGTAACGACCAAGGTGATGTGGTAGTTTTATTTTCAGTTACTATAGTTCCTGATTTAGTAAATATGGTTAAATATGCACAAATGTATAATGTAGAATGCCTAGTTATGAGTTTGAAAATCAACAGTGGGGAGACCATTAAGGGTTGTAAACATGATGAGAATGTAGTGTTGTGGTTTAATGATCGGATGGTTATACCAATATCTTTTCAGGAACAAATTCTTTATTCTTATCACCATTTGAGATGGGTAATACATATGTGTACATAGAAGATGCATAAGGCATTGAAGCCACAATTTTGGTGGAGCGACATGAAATGAAATTTGGTTGTGTTCCTTTCAATGTTATTAAATTCGCATCTTGTTAAGGCATAGAATCATATACCAGTGGTTATGTTGCAATCATTTCCTATCCTAGTATTAAAATAGTATTATATGACCATGGATTTTATTATTGGCCTCCCAATAATGGTTCGAAAAATACGATTTCATATGGGTGATAGTGTGTCAGATTACCATGTTGGCCCATTTCATAATTATTCATTAAAATCATATGGTGGATGATCTATCCAAAATATATATCCAATTTTTTGTAAAGATACAAAGTGTACCAGTTTTAGTCATGTCAGACAGAGACTGTTGTATATATTTCACTTTTGGAAATCCTTACAGAAATCCCTTAGGACACAGTAGACTTTTAGTACCACATACATTCTTTAGACTGATATCCAGGCTGAGAAGATGATATTAATGTTGGAATACATGCATCAAGCATGTGTAAGGTATTTCAATGACTCATGGGAGGTGCATCTTCCCTTAGTGGTGTTCCCTTATAATAACATCTATTACACCTCGATAATTATCACTCTGTTTGAGGAATTGTATGGGAATCTTTATCATTCTCCATTGTGTTGGGTTGAAATAGGTGAGAATTCACTAATTGGGCCTAGTCGTGCCTAATTAATTAAAGAGAAGATTCAGTTGATCAGAAAGTTGATTGAAATGGCTCAGAGTCGTTAGAAATATTTTGTGGATCATCATCGAATACTATTTTCATTTTTTATGAGTGTTCATGTGTTCTTGAGGATTTCTCAATGGACTGGACAAAATTATTTCAAGAAGCATGGTAAGTTATCTACCAGATATATTGTCCCTTTTGAGATACTAGATTGGGTTGTAGAGGTGTCATACTTGTTGGCACAACCACCATTGTTCAGTTTTCCACACAACAAGTTCCACGTATCATAGTTGAAGTGGTATAGGCCTTATCTTGACAATGTGGTCAGATCGGTTCATGTAGAACTAGAGATGGATGTTTCATTCATATATATCATTGTGCATATCAGGGATAGGAAAGAGAATGTCTTGCATGGGAAAATCATCGGCCTAGTGTGGGTTTTATGTCAACATGGTCATACATAGAAAGTGACTTGGGAATGCAAGAATGTAATGAATGAGCAGTGGCCAGAACACTTTCTAGGTATCAATGGTTTTCTACATTTAGAGGAATAAAATACTAATGATGGATAGAATTTAGTACACTGTTTTTGTGTACATAACACTTTCCTCATGTATTTTATGTAAAAATGTCATTTTAATGAAATGGCGTGTCCTTGAATGGGTTTAATGAATAAAAGAGTGTGTTTCCATAAAAGGGGGTGTTTCCATAAGGAATGATGTTCCAATAAAGGAGTGTTTTTTCATAAAGGATGGTGTTTCCACAAAGTGGGTTTTGTTTCATAAAGGAGGGTGTTTCCACAAAGTGGGTGTTTCTATAAAAGAGGGACTTACCACAAAAGAGGGTTTTTCCATAAAAAGGGGTGTTTCCATAAAAAATGGATGTTTCCACAAGAAAGGATGTTTCCATAAAATAAAGGTTGTCTCCATAAAAAATGTGTTTACATAACAAGTTTAAGGGTGAAGTATGAAACATTTTAGAGGAATTGAAAGGAGTTTTTTAGTAATGTAAGGTTGCACGGTCAGTGCTTGGTTGACCCAAACCATGTTGTCAGATCGTGCGTAGAGGTCAAAGTAGATCATATTTTCATGGAACATGCTCATTTTTTCTACAATTATTATATTTAGCTTCAAAACTACCCTAATTAGATATTTCTCTACCTATAATGTTGTATAACCTTTCCTACATGATTTGGAGCCAACCCGGGGCCCTCCCATGGTGAATTCAATCCCGATTCTCAAAGTAAGTTCTCGATCATCATCATTTTGTCTCGTTTTCTTTGATATTATTCTTCTATCTTCATGAATCATTAGATATACACATGATATGTGACGAAATAATATTTTTACATAAAATAAATCTATACCTGTTTATTTCTTGATAGCGTAGGATATCTAAGTTGTTTCGTGGAAGCTTGATCAGATTCTTCAGGTATGTCACCATTTTTTTATGTTTTGTCACGATTTCTAAGATCTGCTTAAATATACATCTACGATAAAATTTAATTCTCATATATAAACCCAAAATGGGTACATATATATTTTTGGATGAAAAATTATTCAATATCTAGTCATGATCATTCTAGTAGAAGAGATCTTTTGTCATTTTTGGATAATCGGCCCATCGTCTTGTGCGTTCTTTGTCTATTATCGTGTTTCATCAAAACCATTGAGGTAGGCGGCTTCAAATTCTTATACTCTTGATATAATTGATTCGATAAATTAAAAATTCATTAAATTGTATAATATTTATTATGAAATTGTGGTTTTATACATAGAATAAATCTATTTAGTGATGGTTTATTCTTTCTTATAGATTTGTGAAATCTTGATAAATTATTGGGAAAATAGAATTAGAATACTGAATTTAAAATGGTGTATATTTTGGTACTTATAAATGGTTTTATTGGGAAGGGGGTTTCAATAAAAATTAGTTTTATTGAAATGCATTGGTAATGTAATGGTTTTAATGAAAAACAATTTTCAATGAAAAAGGGATTTTATTGAAAGGGTTGTTTTTTCATTATCTTTGGGAATATGGGGTGTGTCTTTAATCTTTCATATATATAAATTGGTTGAAATATAAAATTATGATCAATGAAAAAATTTTAATGGTATATGAGATACAATTACCTTTTGACTATATGGTAGATCGATGAGAAACTGCTCATGAGTATGGAACTATCATAACGTAGCATGCATGCTTGGTTGTATGGGTGTATGGAATGGTTCATGTATGCCAAAAAGGATATTGTGAAATGGGTTTGGCGATTTGGGTGTATTTATATGAAATGATAGCTTTCTGGAAAATTGGTTTTAGTTTCATTTTTACTATTTTGTTGCAAACTATTTTAGACCTTGTTTATATTTAGTAATAAATTGTTTTGAAAAATTGTTTCTATGAAATGTTTTATAATAATGTTGATAACTATTCTATCTTAGTGGAATGATTTGGGAAGTAATTGGGTATATCCTACTAACTTTTATACACACCCATGATTTGGAACATTGGTTAGTTTTTCAGATGATATCTTCCAAGACTAGGTCAAAGGTAACGTTTCAGACATTTTTAGCACCACATCATAATGCTCTTGTAATTTGGAGATCTTCTAGCATGGGTCATGTGTATCTTGGGGTCTTGTGGTATTTTTTGATTATTTAAATATTTTTTTTCTGATTAATTTGATATTTGTTGATTCTTCCATTATTTAAAACATTGGAGTGGTTTTGATATGAATAAAGTCATCTAGATGTTTTTCATTTATTAATGCATCATATAATGAGTTTCTCGGTTATGGTTTTCATGGTTGATAGTTTTATTATTAAAGGATAAATCATACCCCAATTTCACTAAAAACATTTAGGGGTTTATTTCTAGCCTTTTTCATCGTGGGGATGTTTCCTAAGGCCATGTAGAGACTTTAATGAGAGTTAGAGGGTCATTACACTGATTCATATGAGACATTAAAACCATATGAGTATTCATGAGTTTAAACGTCATGAAAAGGTACTCGTAAATACCACACATACTCTTGATTGTTTTGTGAGGTATGTATAAGGACCTAGAATACACCCTGTGATATCCCAAAACCATATCTATCTTGGAGAACACTCTCGATCATTAGATTTGATCAAATAGGTCTTCTATTCTAGTTAGTGGGTATATATTCTTTTTTTTGAGATAGTTAAATCGATGGTAAACCATATCGAGCCTAATAGGTACCGTCTACCTTCTTGAATAAACTGATTTTTGAACCCCAAGGATAAGTACTGGGGAGTATGAATCCTTCAGCCTCCTAACCCTCCAATTGCATTGTGAGTTCCAGAAGTTCTATACATTTCATCCATTAATGAGGAATTCACATTAGTTCTTCTCTTAGCATTAACTCAATGGTGGGTTCTATCTAAATAATAAAAGGTAGACTAAATAAGTCTCTAGGAATGGGTTCTCTAAAACAATCTACTACAGGAGGAATAATGGTAGGATCTAACCCATGATCATCAAGAGTAGACTAGTGATCTGAATTGTCACATTTCCATGGCTCTGTTGTGTGGGTCGATCTCTAGTAACATTGACATCCCATTCTCCCTCATTAAATTTTATACAACCCTATTGTGGTATAAACATCATTATACAATGATAGAAGTATATAAGGCCTTGATAAAGAACTAACTTATCCATACTTATGATTACTTCATAGAACATCATGTCAATGATTAAATGATTCCATATGAAAATGAATCCACCTATCTCAAGGGGAAAGGCCTTATAATGATGAACACCCACTGAATAGATACCTTATGGTGTATAATGCATCCTAAAACTATAAAATTACATGAATTCAAGGCCCAGAATTTCCATAATAGTCTCAAATATGAATGAGTGAGATGCACCTGTGTCAAATAAAGTAGAAACTAAATTGGATTCTATAATAATTGTGCCTCCTATGATTGTTGTTATGGTACAATTATCCTCCATCATAGGATATACTATATGTATTCAGCCATTTATACATCCCTAATTCACTACTTGACTACCCTGAGCAAGCCCACTCTACTAGCATTGAGAATCATGAGCCTGAATGACTATACCCTGACCACCACCTCAGCCTGATCGACCAGTGGTATTACAACTTCTTTCCTTACATGTTACTACTAGTCCTAATATTTATCATGGGGTAGGAGTAGATCCCCACTCACTAGGAACTTGAGGAAAAGTAATTCAAAAGCACTATATATTCCATATCTAGTCACAGCCTTAAAATTCTACTATATCTGTCACGAACCAGCCCAGGTCGACCCTGAACCGGTCGCCCGAGACGGTCCGCGGCAAGTCCCGAGGGGCGTTCCCGATACCCCTGGGATGGAAACTAGTGTCGGGCAATAAAAAATAGTTTAATCTTTGGGAATGATTTCAGCCCGAACGAAACCAGGATCAAAGAAAGAAAGCAAAATAAACAAAATAAACAACACTAACAACAAAAGGAGTAAAAAACTACACAACGAACATACCTCCACGTGTCCTCACGGTCACCACCAAACTAAACACCAGCGTCGCTCCATCACCGAGCGACTCAAACCAGGAAAACCTGAACACAAGGAACCTGCAGCTGGAATGTTAAAATTTAGGCGTGAGCACAAAAAGGTACTCAATAGGTGAGCCCAACAACAACTCCCAATGCACTACCAGTAAATGAAGAATCTATAAATTCCAGTTTTGAACTACAATGTATAAAAGTAAGCTTTCATAATGTTTCACTTGAAGGCCAAAACACGAGAAATTACACTTATTATTTTTGAAAAGTTTAATTCCTTTCATTGGTTTCAAATTCATTCTAAAAGGTAAAGAAGTGTTACATTTTTCAAATTTTACACAAAGAGAATGATCCGTTTTTATTTGAAAATAATTTTCACAATGTAAAAGTATATAAGATGTAAAGAACAATGGGAAGTAAACAATCAAGGAAAATCAAGTAACCATGGGTGATCCTAAACATCCCTAGAAAACCCCTGGACGTACTCGGGTTCAGACTACCTGCCGACATGGTACTCCATAGTCAATAACCAACTGGCCGCCCTAACAGCCAACCAGTGGCACGCCCCACAAGGCCTTACCTACCAAGGGGGGACTAACCCGTCTAATCGGGGTTAGCCAGCAATTGTCCCTCGATTCACTAAAAGATGCACATGAACCCACGATGGTTTTAATAATACTGTGGAAGTGGGAGGCCCTCGCACGCGTGACTCACCTCACCGCACTTGCCAAACCCTTACACAGACACCGCTAAACGACAATCCTCGAAGGGAAGTCCCCCTGTAGAGATGCCCCATAAGTACGTTTGTATATATATATATATAATCAGTTCACAATCAATAAAGTTCTAAACGGGCTGCCACATCAATTACATTTACACCATTTAGTACCAAAGCGTTTCCAAAAGATATGACACACACCATCACGTTGAAAACCAGAAAACATACTTTGAAACTCATTTAAGGAAAACCAAACCACCACTGAAAAGTTCCAAAATCCAATTTAAAGGCCAAATGGGATTTTCTTCTATCCATGTTTTTCATGAAAATAACCACATTCCATAAATGATACACCCTCCATTTCACACACACCAACCATTTCAAAACACTATTCAATAAGACGTTCACATTTTATTAAGTACTCATTTAGAAACATCACAAGAAAGTTAAACAATTAAATCCATGAAAATATTTTCAGTGCGATGCATGGAGTAAATAGATTTTCAATTTCAACAATTCATGTCTCTAGTAATAGCTATCCAGTGCTACTATAAATTTATTGAAAAATAAATAAATGGCAAGGAATAAATAAATTTCTAAATTTAAAAGCAAGTGCAGTGGGAGACCTACCTTGACTTGCAGCTAGTTTGCGATGACACGACATGCCTCACACTTGCGCACTAGAAAACGCAAGCGAGAAAATTCGATAACGCGAAAATACCTCGCGACACGCTGCAACAAAAGTAGAATGACTAAAACACGTAAACACTACTTCACAAAAAAAGTTAAAAAGAATGAGAACACAAAAAGACAACATAGTTATATATATACATATATATATTTACATATATATATATATAAACGTTGATATAAAATAATTTAAGAACAAAACAAACCTCACCTCGATTCGCAAACTGAACTCGATGATGCAACACACCTCGCGCTGGCACTACGCACGCGCAAGCCAAAGATCGCTGCGTTGCGGAATTATTCCGCCAACGCACTGCAACAATTATCAAAACAATCAAAACAGCCAAACACTGGTATAAAATAAACTAAAACAGATTCACATCACCGAATTTTCCTCGGCATAGAGACGCGCTCGACCGACGGGGTCGCACGCCAGTCAGAAGGGGCGGCGCGCTTAGGCATGGAGACCGTCATGGGGGGTGGGGCACCAATTACCGGGTGCGCCGCTGGCCATCGCAAGGAAACAGCGGCTATCTGGGCCGCGGAAAGCCGGTATGCGGCTGGAGGAAGGTGCGGCAAAGCCGACCAGAGCACTGAAAAGGGGTCAGGGGACGCCGACAGGGCGGTACCGGAGTGGAGCAGAGGTGTCGGGTTTGTCGGGTTGTTCTGTAGTAGGTTTCTCATTTAAGTCTTGGTGGAGTTGTTCAGTTAGCATTGAGAAGGTGTTATGAATATTTTTTGGGAGTTCCCGTGTTACCCCCGTAGGGGGGGGGGGGTTGTTCGAGTTTCAAGGGTTTCGGTATTACTGAATTCTTATGGTGGGGAGAACCCTCTCATGTTCTCCCCTCAATTTTGGACAATGATTTTCCTTAAATTGGTCGGGTGTGATGTATGTTGGGAATAGTTACTCTGAGGATCACATTTTCCATTGGTTTTGTCTGGGCATGGATTCTACTTGTGTCAACTGTTGGCTTGATGACTTTATGAGGGCATAAATTTTCTTTGGTGGGGAGAATTGTCACACCCTGACGGCAGACACCAATTCATTTTGTTTTATTTTTATTAATTACTTGGTCCAACGTCATTTTGATGTGGTTAGTTGGGGCTTGGTTTTAAATTTTTCGAAGGTTGATGTTTTTGGCGGGTCTCGGGCTGGTGCACGGTCCCTGCACTACTAGCAGCGATCGTGCGTTCGGTCCCTGAGACTACACAGTTGACCAAGTATTATAATCATTCAAAAAAAATAAATGTGACAATGTTTTCTTTGGATTAACATTTAGTCAATATTAGTACTATTTTGTTGTTTTTAATATTTTTAATATTATTATCTCTTTTTTTTACCAACAATAATAATAGTATTGTCATGGAGAAAGAAAAGTTTTTCTTTTCTAATTCTATTGTTGATGTTATTATTATTTAAAATGAAATGGATACGAAATAATAACAATATTTATTATTTGTTTTATTAATATTTATTAGTTTTATTATTAATATTAATATCATAATGTTTTATCATTATTATTATTATTATTATTTATTTTATTTATTTATTTTACCTTAACCCTAAACCGCCCCTTTTTGCATTTTTTGGTCTGCTGCGCCGCCACCGCCATCTCTATCCCTCTCTTTTCTCCCATGTGCCCCGCCACCTCCTTCGGCCTCCGCTCTTCCCGGCCGCGCCAGCTTACACCTCCCGCTGCAGCCAGCCCCGCGCCACCACCCAGCTGACCAGCCCCCATGTTTCCTGTTGTGCGCCGCGAGCCGCACCCCCCTTATCTCTGCCTTCCCCCTATTATCCCCACATCATGACCCTTCTGCGCACTCATTGTTGCCTCCTCACCGCACCGTGCGAGCCTCCCCCTCCTAGCCGTGCAACGCAGTAAGTCTCCGCCGCCGGCTCCCGCTTGCACCACTTCCTCACTCGCCCCCTGTTTACCCCCTGCGCAGTAGTGCCTCCCGTCACACCAGCCTCCCTTGTTGCAGGACCCCCCCCCCCCTTGATGGCTCTCCCTACTCAGCACCACCAGAAAATTCCCCTGCACAGTGCCCCAGCCCCGACTTCTCCTCTGCGCTCCATTTTTTCCGCCTTGCACCAGACCCCCATTCTCCTTACAACCTCATGCCACCATCCCCAACCGCAATGGTCCTCCTACTTGCGAAACCAAGTCGCGCTGCACCTTTACCTGGTTGCACCCCACTACGCACTAGACAGTCGTGATGCCTCATTTCTTTCTAGCCGGATACCCTCACCCCCTTTCCTGCCTCTCCTTCAAGGAACCAAGTCGGCGCAGCTTCCTGTCCAGCAAGCAGCGCACGCCGCCCCGCACCCTCCCTCTCATGCCACTCCCATTAGCCGCTTGCCACATTTCTTTCTCGACTGGAATTTCTGGTGTGGCTCACTTCCGACACCAATCCATCTCGCTCATCCAGATTCCTGCACCCTTGCCGTATCATTTAGTTGAATTTTTTATTGTGTGATTGGTGAACAGTTAATGTTTTGCACTAAAATTTTGGTTTTCAACACCCAACGTATGGGAATGGCGCATAATCATTATCTGGAGTTTTATTTTTATTGTTTAGTCAATTCAGTATGAAAGTTGATTAATCCTCTTTGTGAAAATATGGTTTTTCTTGACGTTTATTTATGTTTTTGAAGTGTTTAGTAACATGTTTATGTGATGCGAGTGTTTAGTTCTTTGGAAACCCATGTTGAGCCATTTGCAGTGTTTTATAAATGGTGTCGTTGGTTTATTAAAATGTTTAAGGGTTGCAGTTGTGTTTTGGTGTGATGTCACAGTGCGTTTAGATGTTTTGAGTGAGTTCATGAAATTTTGATTCATGATGTACATTTGGAATTTGTTTAATAAATTTTCGTAGTTGTTTGGTCAGTTGGGAAAATGGTTTACTTATTTGTCTAGATAGTTTATTAGTCTGCGCAAGTGGGGTAAATTGTGTTTTTTTGATGCAGTGTTGTGTACATTTGGACGTGAAATAGGGTTTTGAAGGGGGTATGGGGTGCGTAGGTCGTGGGTTACTATTTGGAATTTGTTTTATAAAATTTAAAGTGGTTTATTAAACGATACAGATGATACTAGTTGTGTTTTGAAAATGGGTCGAGGTGATTCTTTTTCACTGTTTGTTCATTTGAATTGTTTTAAGTCTGTGGTTATGTATTCTTTTTTATCTTTTCGGTTGTAACGTGTTGGCAGGGTAACCCCGCGTTACCGCGATCATCGGCTTGCACGTGCTTGTCCATATGTGCGAGGCGTGACGCGCCCTTATGTTTGGACTAAGAGCCGAGGTAGGTCCCCCTCTGAACTCACCTTTAAATTTAGAATTTATTAATTTCATTATGTTTTTTTCATTTTAATGAATGATAAATAATATTAGATAATAAAATTTTAAATGATTATTTATTGTGAAAAGAGCCGTTTATTTTATACCGAACACTTGCAACATTTTCTTGACGGGCGGACACCCAGTTTTGAAAGAATGCATGTTTGGCCTTTAAACATAATTCACAGAAATTCAAACATACTTTTAGTTTTAAATATAATTGATTTCATCTGAACAAGTGTTTTGGGATTTCTCAAAAAAAATGACGTTTTTATTTAAAAGTTGTGAAGGCCTGTTTGGCACATTAGTAAACTAAATTATTTTGGAAAACCCATTCATGGGTGATCTTTGGTGTGCATTGATTGCGTGAGCTATATGTGTTGTTTGTGCATCGTGAATGATTGTTTGGCATTGTTGATTCACCTCTCTTTTATTATATGTGTTGACATGGGAACCTGGCATAGTGAGTGAATCTTCGGAAAACGATTGTTGCACTAGTTTAGACCACGCACTGGCTAGTGGCCCCATAGCAGGGGAATACTGGGTTATTGCTGCTATGGGGATTGGGCCCCTCGGTTAGGCCATGCAGGGATATGCTGGGTAGTAGTATGGGCATTATTATGTCATCGAGTTAGGGCATGCCTTCAGGATGAGTCAGATGTATAGTATGTTCTGGACTGTTCACGATCTCCTAGGTTCGACCCATGTTTTATTTAGTGTTTATTTGTGTGTGGCGCGCGATTGAGGAGTCTAGTTTGGTTGCTGGCTCGTGTGTGCCATTTTTTCCATTTCCTTTGGCGTGTGTTGTGTGTTATGAGTAGTTTTCCCTCTTGGATAACAAATAAAATTTGGATTTCTAAATTGTTCGCAAAAATGTTGTAAAAATGCAATAAACCTGTTTCTTTAAAACACTCAACTTGTTTTAAATTAAAAAGGACAATGGACTATTACATGTTATAAAAATTAAATTATGTGTGGAAACCATATATTATATAATTTAGTGCAAACTTGGAATTGATAAATTCTTTGTTTAATGGTATGTGCTTTGGGAATAGAATTAGTCGGGCCTACCTACTGAGCTTTAATACTCACACCTATAGTATTTTCTTGTTCTTAGTCCAGTTGCAGGTTCCAGCTTCAGTTTTTCTCCTTGAGCAATGTTGGTTGTGGTATTGGAGAGTGACCCACGGGGTCACATGGGGGTTTTGGTCGTGGTCAGGTTAGTAGCATTGTTGGTTGTTCTTTATTTTTTTTCCTTTGTTCTATTTATTTTCCGCTGCTTAGTTTTCTTTCTTTTGGGCCAAATTGTTCCCACCTGTTAAATTTTGATGCCCGACACTAGTTTCCAGCCCCGTGGGGATCGGGAATGCCCCTCGGCCCATGTCGCGGGTCGGCTCAGGTGACCGGTTCAAGTTCGACCCGGGTTGGTTCGTGACAATATCCCATAAGAAATAAGGCTTCACGTAACCTCGATTCCCGCATTAGTGACAAATTAGAAAGCTTTCAACACAATGATCCTGAATACTACTACCTCCATGAGTATCCTAAAAGTTTCTATTTTTCCTAGATGAATATGAACTGATATATCTCATTGTTGAACCGCCCCGAATGACACCATCATATTCCTTCACATTTCACACTATAATAAGGGCTTGGTTGAGGATTTAGGATATAATGGTCAACCTGAACCCATTTCTCTATGATTGGATGACATAAACTAGACCATACTCGAATCACCTAGTGGTTATAAGGTCATAACCTTCTAAAGTTGGAGAGAAACATCGTGGATCATTAAAATTATCCGAGTATTCCCTAACTGACATACTCACATACTACAGGTTCATGATTTCTTTAACTCTATCAGCCATCAATGTTTGGGGAATGAAATAGTTATATAAGGTAGTCTGGTAATATTTCCAAACCAAATCTCTAATATTATCTTCCTGGGTAATAAAATATCACCACCACTTTGGAAAATTGCCCGTCATATATGAAAATAGCTCAATCCTCTACTGTAGAGCTATCGCCGGATGATTGAATATAGAGAGAGTGGCATCGAGACAAGAATTTGAAATGTGTGGTCCACTGTCCCCCAAAAAGTTTTAAGGATGATGCTCCTAGAATTCCAATGCCAACTCTACCATTCTAGGGAAGGTAAATAAATACCTTCTATATTCTTCAGCATAGGTAGAAATCCCTCTTGGAAATGAGTGTTAGAGCCCATATTAGGAACAAAAAATGGTACCATTGGTGGAACTGCATGATGAATCACGGGCCGATCAGGGACTACGAACTAAAATTAATTGTCATCACTTCTTTTAGGGAATTTGACCCGAGGAAATCATGAATAAATGATACCAAAATTCCCTAGAAACACCATAGAATATATTATATCAATTGAAAAAATTGTAGAAATAAAACCAGGAATGGTTTATATCCTTCCTATAGAAATGATCACACCTCTCTAACTACTCCAATATAGGCGTAAAAGGAGACCATAATGGCCATAAGATCATATGATACACATGAACTACCCACTACTAAGGTGGGGATTGAGTATAGGAATTTGTCTCATATATATATATAGGAAAACAAATATCACATTAGAAGACATATTATTTTTATATTTATGATCTTTCAAATATTTATATCTATTCAAATAGTTCAATCAGATATATTTCCATTTAAAATCCAGAGTGGTACATACTCCTTATAAACTAATATATGGATTCCACAAAACCCATACCAAAACACATTCTAGTCCATCAAACCAATGGTTTATGGCACAACATGTTATAATTACTCTCTTAAGGTGTCTAATTTAACCTATATAGGAAAACACTATTTTGTTAAGGTAGAAACATTATGTGTCAATTAATTTTTTACCACCCCTGAAAGAAATTAGAACAATTAAGAACATAATCAAGGTGCTACAATATCCAACAGGAAAATCCATTTTGAAAATAGACATGTCATGAAAAAATGCATGACATGTTTTTCATATTGTTCTTATAATGATGCATATTATAATTCATTACCGAATTTCAAGGGACAAGGTAAAATATATCTTATTTTCAATAAAACAAATAACAATAACATCATAAGACATGTGTGTCTACTAATGATGAATTCATATCAAACTTTGAAATTTCATAATAAAAAACTTCAATTTACCATCACAGGCAATTTGGGTTCCCCATGTGCATGGGTTAGCTACATCTAATGACATGGTAGATTAAAAATTCTATAAACTCCTAGTCTTTGATCTAATACCGAAATATTAATACAGAGGAAGATTTGGTCTTTAATACCACTTTGTAACATTTTGATCTAGGATCCACATTACCTCTGACCCGATCCAGTGGGTCACATGACCTCAAACATGCCTCCCCAAATGCCAAAGGCTAACGACTTTCTGTGATGGTGTGAGATCAATGTGACGGGGATAATATATACTCATATCAAAGTGAACCAACAAATACAATCATAAACATAAAATAATATAAGAATATAATAAAATACATAACAATACATTGATGGAAGAATCAGTAATTGTACAAATTATAAACAATCAAAATCCATTATGTATTGTCATATACATGGATACATAACATGCTGATATACAAAAGGGGAACATGGGTCATGCACATACAATCATATTATAAAAAATTAAAACATAACAAAAGGATACTCCACTAGCATATCAACCATATAGAATTACCTATGCTTCAAATATCCAACTATACAAAATAATATCAAATACTAGTAGCAGGTTATTTTCCCTTATCAGATCCTTCAGGAAAATAATACTCATGAGTACCAAAGGAATCTTGAGTTTTGTGTGAGATAAAATTTTAGTAGGACACCACCGATGGAGTCTTGATTTAATTCAAGTTGTTTTCATAACTAAACAGTGATTAGGTATAAATAAAATAATATAAATGTATAATTAATAAATAACAGCCTGCTCAGGTTCCTAAAAGATACTCGGTGACTCTACCTTCTTTGGATCAAGTCTTGAATGAATGTGTGACCAGTCACTTTATATATACTAATATTATAAAAAGAGTATCGTATTATATTTCATCCACCTATATAGACTATGTACGTTCATACATAAGTGGTCATATATTTGGAATACACATTGTTGGATGGACAAGGGTTTAAGTTATACATCCATAACCAATCTAGAGTTCTCATAAAATCAATTGATATGGTTCATTCCCTCATATCATAATGAGTTGGAGATTCCATCCTCATCACTCGACATGGTGAGTCTTATATCATGTCAAAAGTAAATCTAGGTATGTGGCGTGTCATGCCCACTGTCCAACTGGTGTCAATGGTGGGAGACATCATGCTCAACACCCATTAAAATGTAGCATGATAATATCATGCTCATCTGATCCCTTATCCTCATAGCACATCCAATATCAAGGCGTAATAAAAATAATACTGTAAAACATGAGGTAATACATCCCATGTGTCTCAATTGACTAGTTCAATCACAACAAGTCATTACAATTCACAGTGAGCATTTAATAAGCGATAAACTAACAGATTTTCCTTACCAAACTTTATAAATCATGTCATTTAATTCATGAAATTAATTTGAGGTAAATAAAACCATCATGAATAACCCATCCCTTAAAATCAATCCCCTTTTACTCAATAAAAAATGTCCCATCAATGTAATAGAATCATAGGGATTTTAGATGATTCCATAATCCAAAGGCTAATTACCTACACAGTGAATTTAAATTATATGTCTTTTCAAGCACATATGATCTAACTTGGGATTATTAAACTGTCCTATAATAGTAAATTTACATTTCCAATCCATGCAGAAAACATGGTAGGTGTTCTGTGCAATTAAAAAATTAACCATAAATTACACATCAAGTTAGAACATCCAAGGGGTGTCCATAGTTGAAGGAAACATCCTCTAATATACTAAACATGTTTAAATGGTTGTATATCATGGTTTGTAGAGTAGTTTAATATGAATAACTCAATTAAAATGTGATGTGTGAAAAAATTTGGCGTGTGGAATAATGAAAAAAATATGCAACACCAAAACTTCTGCTTAAAATGATAAGACCACCTTCCAAAAGTCTATTTATGACTCCTCGTTCGATGGAGACCATAGATTTGTCGTAGGATGATAGAAATTGATGAAACATTCCAAACCCTTAAAAATAATGGAAAAGGGATTTCACCTAAATTGAATAATGGATCCGATGAAAAAATAAGATCATAAGTAAGAGGATCATGGATCTTGATGAGATGGATTTAATGACTTCAAAATATTTTAATTTAGAGTCAAGTCATTTGAGTTGTCATGAATCCTAGTTTGAGGGAGGTGGGAGCTCATTGGAGGAGTAAGTGTTATATGTCGCTGGAAATGGGAGGGGGAAATAATAATTAGGTAAATAGATTAATGAGTGGAAAATGTCATTTCACCTTCATAATAACAGGCACACAAGTTTTCTGAACAATTTAGAAAAATCTGCTCAAGACACTTCTTAAGGAAAGACCCCACATGGTTATTTCACAAGACTTCCCTATCCATGCATAAAAAACTAGAAAAAAAACAATAAAATGTCTATAGTTGTAGACATGATCACGACCAGGGGTTTCATAGTTTCAAAAAAACCATAAAGCACTGACTGCACCTCTATTTTCCCCCACACAGTTAGTGGAGATCATATGGACTGGGTGGCATGGATTTGACTATCCATGCGGGTCAATCATTTTTCCCATTTTACAGAACTCTGATCTATGAAAAATCCTTGGACGCTCCACCGAACCTTCCATATGATATAGTTCATGTAAACCAAGCATAAAAAGGATTTAAATCAAACAAAAAATGATCTGTTCCATCATGAAAATATTATTCATTACACATTATTATTTATTTAGAATCATATAATCTGCCATAATATTCATTAAATAATACTTTAATGGATTTTTTTCTTAGCATGGGCCTAGGCCACATTCCACGTGGTTTTGAAATTTCTCAAAAGTAAATTTAATTTTATTTGATGAATTTTGAATATTTACATCTGGAATTATTAGTGTCCTATACGTCTATTTTTATTTTCAAGTGGATTTAAATTGGTTAAATGTTATAGCATAGAATTTTTTCACATACCAAGTGCCTTTTAAAATACCAGAGCGACACTTTAAATTGTTTTTAGAAATTTTAAAAGGTACCTTTTAAAATTATAAATTTACAACATATCATTTTTGGTTTAAAGTATTATTTAAATTGATTTATAAATCAACCTTTTTTTATAATGCGATTTTATTTTTCTGAAAGTGTGTTTAATGTTATCTCTATTTTAATAATGATTGTAATGTTTTTAAGGGTTTTATTTGTATAAAAAAGGTAGTTTTCCAAAATTATTTAAAATATTTTGGGAAGACATGCCTTTAAGTGGTTTTAAATGTTTTTGAAAGGGGTGTCTAAACCAAAGAGTATTTAATGGAAAATGATTGGTTTTGTAGTGGTTATTTAATGTGAGCCTTTTTGAATGGTGTGAATTTTTTTTGATTCCCAATATTTTCAAAATATTAATTCGAAATATAATTATAATGGTTTTAAGGAGATATTTGATTTGAGATTTAAAATATTTCTTAAATGGGTGAAATTAATAAAAAAAATATGAGTGCTCCATCTTCAAGGACCATTTAGAACTTTTATAGATTTTGAAAAAGTTTTTGGGACCCTCATTGAGCCGCAATTATTTCGGTTTCATGTTAGGGATTATGACAAATGGGGGTGATTTATGTTGAAAATATTTTTGTGATTATTATGTATAAAATTATTTTTTGGAGTACTTTTTGTGATTGTGTAGGAGGTGAGGTGTGAGTTGATTTCAAATGATTAATATTTGATGATGGTGATTATTAATTTCTCACCTACCTACTTGACATGAAATGGGTGTGATTGGATATTTTAGATTAACTATTTGTGGGAAAACCATTGTGTGGCAGTGGTTTGACTTGGGAAGTTCTAACTAGAGGCTTCGCAATGGTTTCACAAGAAACGGTGGTAGGATCTAATGCTAGAAATTTCATTTTAAATGATCGTATGGGAGAATGCATCGTAAAGACAATACATTAGTTGAAATTGTAGATGATGGTTTTTAAAGGGAAAACCCATCATTGAATACATATATGAAGGCATTCTGGATACATTATCTTCCGTTTGTTCGGTAGAACATTCAGTGATGTTTGTAGGATTAGTAGTGCTAGATGAGGTTCCTTGTCTCCTGTTCAAGTGTTCTATTATTGGGGAATAGGGACAATGACCATTACTCTGCATCCTTTGAGAACCTTTTGATGATTTAATTTTATTATTATATTGTATTTACCTTGATTTATCGATTACATTAGCACAAAAACATGATTGTGTTTCCATTATATCAGTTTCTGTTGTACAATTTATGAATTACATTGAGTGTGTTTTTTAGAACATTCAATTGAATTATTTTATTATCATTTGAATGTATGATATCATAAATGAAAATGGATTAGGTAGTCCTATAAGTGTTTTATATAAATAGGATTTTGTGGGAATTTTTTTGAAAAAATATTTTTATGATCTTTTAAAAATGGGGAAAAAGATGTTTTGGTTGTTTCGTTAGTTTAATGTTCTAGTATGAATTCCATAAGTATCCTTATTTTAATTTAAATTTTTTTTTTAATTATTCATAATTTTTGGTTTTCTAATTCATGCGAAAAACCTATTTGAAGGACTTATGTGGAAAATGGAAATTTATAAATAGTATTCCATGGTAGTTCCATAGATTTGATTGGTTGTGGTGACTTATTGAGTGCTTATGTTTTGACATATATTTTAACTCAGTTGTAGGATCCTTGTTAAATTTACTAATTGGTATATGAGAGTTAATTATTGAAGTAACATTAGTCATTATATTTTTAGTTTCTCTTATCACAGCTTCCTTGTACACCTTTTTTCATTATATGAATGTAAAGTATAAACAACTTCTTGTGGATGAATTAAAGGCATCTATTTGTGTATTTATTGCCACATTTTTCTGATAATGGAGGGATACTGGGGGTTAGAGAGATATTTTTTTCCCATTTTTTTACTCTAACAACCCTACACATCGAGGCCCGCCTGGATGACGAAAATACAATAGGTCAAGTCATTATAGAATTTTACTACAGTGTTCGTCATTAACGAATCAGAATTGAATAAAAAATGAGTATGGGATCAAGGTTTATTATAAGGAAATAAATATAACATTCATTATATTTCACTGGATGATATGTTCTTCACCAATGATCAATATATTATAGAGGTAGGAATTTCCAATTGTAGTTCATATCATTGATTAAATTATTCAATGTGATTATCTATTTATTTTCATTTGATTTTCATTTTCCCAACCATAACATGATCCCATTGATGATTTTTTTATTCAATTTATAATTTTAATTCCATGATGTCACCATTATTTTCCCACTTTTCATTCACTGGACAAGAACCCTTGGATAACAATGTTTATCTACATTGTTTTTTATGTTTCCCTTATCACTCGTCGTGTTCTACACCGATGGACACAAGGCAATGGTTTGATATTTCATGGGTGGTTATGAGAGATATTGAACCCCTAAAATAATTGTAGTTGTGAAAAAGAATATTAGGATGGTGATTTAATGATCGATTGTGATATTTTTTCAAGAGGTAAGTGATTATTTTTATAGATCTAGGATCCAAGAAGACTAAGGGAGATGGGAGGAACTTAAGATACACAACAGACCATCGCATGTGAGAAATTTCGGATTTCTGGGCACTAGAGGTCTCTAATCAACTACAAGAGGCAAATCCCTATGATATTAGTTGTTCAACTGGTAATTGTAATTGTGGTGAGACTAGATCTAGAAGATTCATGAAGGAATGTTTGGAGTCTGGAAAATTTATAACTATATGATCTATAACTTATAAGAACACACACTATGTTTCCCCCATAACACCAACACTAGGGTTTCAGGTGGAGTTTATAATCACAAAATGTGTGGATATTACCACATGACTTGTGACCCTCTTATGGTTTAAAAATCATGTGTTAGTTTCACTCATCCAAAAACCCATGTGGGAGGACACACCTTGTACTCTGGGAGTACATAGGGATGTTTTTATATTTCGGAATGACCAGGTACAAGACATTATTAGACTAACACAGGCTTGACTAGGTGAAAACAGGTGCTCCCAGGGTGTTAGAGACTTTCCATTGGTGCCCCTTACACACCATGTAAGTTGACATAGCCTCTGCGCCATGTGTAGAGAAGAACGCAACTAGGTAATGTAGGAGGATCAAATGCTATTTATACCCCATAGTTTTTTTTAATACTTATTATAAACTGCCACGAAGTATATATTCTTCATATAGGATAATATTGTGGCCCCCTAGGAGCCTATTCTTTGTAGTTTTACATATAGAATGTGATGGGACCTTTTTTGTGAGCTTCTAGATATGAAATGGAATATTACGTTCATTACACTTGTTTAGGAGACACATAATGATGGAAGGAAGAAGGAGGAATCATCAGAGTGATGAATATGTTGGAAATCCTCCTTTTTCATCAGGGTGAGGGTCCCCCATAGTCCTTACACGGGTTTGTGTTGAACTCCCCTAATGGGATATAGTGTGGTGTGGGTTCTCTTCCTATATTTTTTCCTTGATGAACTAGTGCATAGGTCCATTACCTATGAGTGTCACACTCATGATTTAATAGGTTTTTTCCATATAACTATTGTGTGGAACTCCTACAATGGGAATAGGGTGTGGGTCCTCTATTTCTTGAGTTTCACCCCCTATGGTAAAAGGTGCGAGTCCTCTACCAATAGAGCGGACCCCCCCCCCCCCCAATTGACCAGGTAAATGGTCTTCTATCTACTATGTGGAACCAAGTGAAACATTAGAGAAAGGGTCCTTCATTTTATATTTTTCACCCTTAGCTATTAGGCATAGTTTTTGGTTGTGGGTCCTCTAAAATGATACCTTGAGGGATACACAAGATGTTGGGCATCAGAGTTGGAATCCTTTGGATATTTTAGAAGACATATCAATTTGGGTTGTGTTATGTGGTGGGTATCCCATTTCTCTCTTTATTCAGTTTCTTTAGGATCATATATATATGTGGTATTATGTTTTATTTCCCTCTTTATTTGGTTTGAGATGATTACTTCTATCATATCTTCTATTTCCCACCATAGTTTTAGGGGTTTCATACTAGGAATGTATATACTCACCCTGGCATTGGATTTTCAAGCATGTTTTATGATTTATAAAGATAATGGGCATATTAGTTGTGATTTTGGTTGAGATTAGTGTACTCAGGTTCACATAATACATACGATGGATGAGTTTGGATTTTATGATTCAGGATCTCTTAGTTTACATTTTTTCAGTTTTCATATAGCTGGGGAATTATTTCTATTTAGTCGTTTATTTTTACACTTTGCACATTAGTTTTATTCTATTGTAATCTAATTTATTCCCTAGAGTTTGTTGTGTGCATGATTTTTCTCTAGATGTTACACTCATTTTATTTATGTTTCAATGAACTATTTCTTTTTTTTGGTTGGGTGCATGCATACAAGTAAACTAGGAAAAGGCTTCCAATTTATGTTATGCCTTATTAGTGCTTGTCACCAGACCATGGCCTATGAAGGTGTTCTTGGGCTTGTGGTGGCTCATCTTTCCATCGGTCAGGAAGAATCTGGTGGGTCAGGTCATTACAAAGTGATATTAGAGAAATTCATTTCTTGGGATAGTATTTAGAGTTTCCCCATACAAGGATATGTTGAATCTTTGGGAAACAATTTCAGTGTCTTGAGTGTGATTTTCAAGCCATGGGACCGACTGTTAGTGTGGGGTCAGATGTATCAGTTCATCAGGACTCTAAATACCTACTTGTTGATATGGTATGCTGAGACATTGGTTGTGGGGAACAATGGTACATGAATAATATAGGATTGTGTCTTTTGAATATAATTCTGGACTTCCTCCCCATATATATATACCAGCATAAATACATAGTATTATCTTATCATGGTAGATCATGAAAACTTTTAGGATGCCTCCATGAATAAAAACATTCAGGTTACTAATTTAGGACCATGATTACAATCTGATGAGTGGTGAGGCATTAGTTTAAAGGCCATCCCACATGATCTTTCCTCAAGGTAGGCTGGTATAAAATCCACTTCCTATAGAGTAGTAGATTGTTTATAGTAGACTAGGCTGGGGATATATGTAGGATTATTGAACATTGTGATTTAATGTTCTAGAGGCCATTGAGGCTCTGTGTTGAGCTATATCCCCAGGTAGTAGAGGATTGGATTGATTCTGTGATTTGAGCCTTGAGGCTCATGTGAACCTTGTCTGATTAGATGGTTTCAATAGAAGCCAGTATATTCCCTGAAGTTGATGGAATGTGGGGGATTATAGTCATGTAGAAACATTATGAGTAAACACTCTCATTGTCTTTCTTCTTGTATCTATATTTTAAAGAGTACTTCCCCTTGTTCATGCACTCTATTTGGATTCATGATTTTATAGAGTTGTAGAAGGGTATTATGTTAGTTTCTAAATATTTCATTAGGTTCAATGAACTTATGTGTTTTTTTCTCAACATGGTTCAAGATGGTGACTTTCGGGAACTGATGTTTTAGGAGGGTCTTCAAAGAGGCATATGTTCCACTATAGTTTCCATGTGCATTGAAACATGTGACAGATTGTTTGAGTGATCACTACTGATAGAGAGGTTATATTATGAGGGACACTAGATAGTTGAGAATTTTATTGATAATATTGGGTATGGGTTATCTACAACATCTAGAAGGTTTCAATAGTTTGTGTCTTGGTTATAGAGATCTTCCCATGACTGGTATCAATCATGTGGAAATGTAGCGCATGGTCTATGTAGGGGACCATGTTAGCCTAGATAGGGGTTATTCTATTCATGTGATGAGTGAGGTCAAATGGAGTGGGATTTACTGACCTAACGTGATATTTTTGGAAGTTAGGAAATATAAAGACTTCTATGATAGTGTCGTCACCATGATTTGGGTTCTCCTAGGAATGGTTAGGGAGGCCCCTGGGAGGTGGTGCTGGTAGTGAAGTAGGAGGGGCTCTAGGAGGAGGATCTACTAGTCCAAGGTGAAACTATAAGACACTCCCACCACTACCACCACTATCATGTGGCCCAGTCTATGCTTAGGGAGCTAGTATACGGGGTCATGGGTAGTTTCATGCACTGGAGGCTTGTGACACTATAACTCATTTGATGATATGAGGTATAATCTGGGTTTTTTATACAATTTATCTAGTACTTGCTGACACATGTGTGATTCAATCCTTTGTTTATGTATCTCTTGTGCTAGAGTTTCATCTCATCATTGAGACCATAGAATAATTTCTTTTCCTTGAGGTTTTTAATAGGTGGGGTTCTTCTATATCTCTTATCTGGCGGTATAATGAGGTATCATTTGGTGGTGATAGTTTCACAAGGTACCACTTGGTTATCATGAAGAAACCTTAGAAAAAAATATTATTTATAGATTGATTGTATATGGTTGAGTCTTTGATATAGTTTCATCATGAATGGGTCATATTCATTTGGATAGATGAGACAAGATTTACGAATATGGGTGAGATTTATTTTATGGATGAGCATGTGGGTCTTATAAATAAGGAAGTTACAACCCATCAACCATTAGTGGGTAATATTTTCGCTCAGCATATTGGGATCTTTAGGTTTCTGGGATTCTTAAGCACTGGAGGATTTTATAGATGTTATCCCCTAGGATGTTTCAGGACTACCTCTAAGAAGAGAGATGTATTTTTTCATAGATGTGTACCCTTGGAGAACACTGAAATATTTTTCGGCATATCAGATGGCCCCTAAAACGATATAAGAGATAAGGTTGTAGTTGGAGTAACTTTTAGTGATGGCTTTCATCTGACCTACTATAGCCCACTAGGCAGCTAAAATTTGTTTTTTGTGAAAAATTATTATGAGATCTTGCATATTTGTGTTGATTATCATAAACATAACCATGTATTAAAAAAGGAATGTATCCCATTTCATGGATTTCAAACCACTTTAATTAGTTTTGAGGTGTAAGTTAGTTCTCAAAGATTGAACTCATGTTTGGATACCTCCAGTTGAGGGTTCATGAGTATGATATTCTAAATATGGAATTATAATGTCGCCACCACCACTATGAGTTATTGGTGATAGATTTAAGTGTGAAGAATTCCACTACTGTTTTTATGGCTTTGATGAACCAGATCTTACAACTATACTTAGACCAATTTTTTGTTGTATTCGTTGATTATATACTCATCTACTCTACATAATAGGAGGAGTATGTAATGCAATTGAATACGTTTCTATACATACTATGGGAGCACCAAATTTATGGTAATGTCTTGAATTGATAGTTTTTAATTCACATGGTTCACTTTTTGGGGATTTTTATTTCTAAGCATGGATTATGAATAGAACTTGAGAATATTGATTCAATTCATTATTTTGGAGCTACAAAAGAACATTTCTGCAAAGTGAATTTTTCTTCAATTGGAGGGGAAATACAATAGATTAATGGTGGAATTATTCAATATTAAACCCCCTTAACAATCCATAGGAAGAAATGGTTTTCATTTACCTAGAATAAGACGTTTTAGAGAACCTTGAAGCAGTTGATGCTACATTTGAATAGTGATTCTTTGTTCAGACTACCATAGGCGGTCTTGGACTACGTAGTGTATTTTGTTTTCTATAGAGTTTCTCTTGAATATGAATTGATGTAGAGGTAGGTAATGATCTCATATGGGCCAAGAGAGTTTTGACCCCCTGAGAAGAAATACATGAATAAAGACCTTGAGTTGGAAAGGTAGTCTTCACTCTGAGGATGTAGAGACACTATCTCTTAAGATATCTCTTTATTGTTTACTCAGAACATTAGAGTATTAGGTATATCGTCACATAGAGAGGTATGAACATGAGATAGAGGCTATGTTTCGAGTTCCTGTAGTACTATTACTTCGAGATAGTCTGTACATCTAGGAAGGGAAATGTGGTGGTAGATCCCTTAGTAGAAAGTCACATTCTCATTTGGTATATGAGTCATAAGAGAATTTGGATTCTTTTGATTTGAACCTGGTGGAGGAGAGGGGTTGTAACATACCAACCCAACCCACCTCTAATGCGATGACTGGATAGATGGGTCACATGACCTCCCCTGCGTCTCCTGGTACGCCAGAGGCTACCAACTAGCAGAGAGGGTCTCAGGAGGTGATAGTGGGGAGACTATACAATCTTATCAGAGTTCAAAATTTATATAAAAGATTATAAATATAATACATGTAGTGTAATTAGTAAATAAATGAAAGGAAACCAAGAAATATAGATAGTAAAACAAAGAAATCTATGGCATCATTAATATGAAAATTTAATAAAAACGTTATATAATAGAAGAATGCATGCCATGGTGATGATACCAAACTAAAATTGGTAAAAAATACATAATGATTATAATAAATTACAATAATGAATAAAGGGAAAAAACCTTACAGGAAATCTCCATGAGCACCCTGAGCTCTATCTTGGTCCCTTGCTCCAAAATCCTCAATACACGTAATACAATGGTCAAACTATATCATGTAAATATAAGGTCTTCTCAGGCACCAAGGTGATTAGTCACTGATAGTGGCTAATATTCATTGTTAATATCTTAATATTAATGTGTTTAAAAGTTCATAAACATCAATTTTAGTCCAATTCAGAAATTGAACTTCATTTCCATTCCTTGTGCAATTCATGCTTAAAGTGTCAATTTCGGACCACTCAATAATTTTCTTGTGGAAATTACAATATTCATCATTTTAATGTTTTATTTTTTTATATGATTCATAACTTTATTTGGAACATTTTTACTTTCAGTTCTGATGGATGAATCACAAGGGATGATGGAGATATATGCACGTGAATGAAGAAACTTGCTGGAAAAATCATAATGGGCCTAAGGCCCATCAAACAAATATGGGGCCCACAAACCAATCCTAATGAAGCTAAAATTTATACAGTAGAAATATAAAAATATGAGGATCATTTTATTCAACTGTGTCCAGATCTAATTCTGAATTTTTCATAATGATAAAGGGATCTAAAGTTGAGATTTAAATGGTGGACTCGACATTAATGCACATAAATTCATCCCACCATTTCGACCATAACATCCAAACGGCTGTGCCAAAATTCCTGAAATGTTTACAGCTCATAGAGAATAGAAGGTCGAGAATATTTCGATTCTATGACCACTCAGGATTCTACCTCCTTCAATTCCAAATTCACACGTCAAAATGGTGGATGAATCTGGACATTTTTCCGGGTCAAATTCGAAAGTCAATTTCATTTTGATTATTCACACTCCTTTTGACTCTACTAATTGTTGGGTAGTGAATTAATTTTTTGGGTGTAACTAGGGCTCCTAATATTCCTATATAAGGAGATGGTGGTAAAATTAATATGGGTGGATATTTTTCTTATCATCTTTTGTTGTTTGTTTTATTGTAAGGTTACGCTTCCAAATTTCCGTTGTAATGTTTTCCATTTCCATGTAAGTTTATTTTTTGTATCATTATGTTCTTGATAAACTTATTTCTCTTCTATACATTCCATTACATTTATTAAAACATTATTATCACAAAGAACAATTATATCTCTATGTGGTTTTGAATTAGTTCACACATAGGTGTGAATTTCATTCCCACACACTGAGGAGTGCTCGTTATTTCAGTGGTTTTAATTTCTTCAATCTAATTATTTTTAGCCATATTCCACCCACCATTGACAGTATACCACCAATGGAGGGATAACCCTTTAATGGGTTGATCTTTGAAGGATGAAAAGGCTGGATTGATTTTTATTTTATGATCGAATTGTTGTTAATTGGATAATTAATTTAAGACATCCATTCTTCAGTTATTTCTACTCTTCATATTTACTGTTTTTGAGCAAACTAAATTCAATTACTAAATGACCATATACCTCGGAGAGATCATGAATTTGGTTCTCTATGTGTATATAGGATTATTAATTTTGTTTCGTATGCACCAAACCAGAAAATGATGAATGTAGTTTTATTTTTGAAGAATGGATTAATAAAGAATTAATAAAACCAAATTTTTCTAAAGAAGTAAAATTCATTCAATCCACCCTGAGCATAATACTAAGATCAAACCGTTTTCATTGAATTTAATTCACTTAGGTTTCTTAGTGTTTTTTAAACCAACCACAATCAATACCAAAGTTGGCTACTTCATAGACCATCCTTCACAAAATCATAGCGTCACAAGGTTACTTCTTCGGTCCCTATGGACTCGACCCCTACATGTGCTACATCGACCACTTTTTACCAGTAGGGTAAATTTGGGTGAAACCAAATTTTGGCGCCGTTTCCAGGGACAAAGTAAGTTTCTTAGACCAAAAACCTTCTTTTCATACCCCCATTCTTCTATTATAATCCCCATTTCTCTTCTGTTTTCCCCTTTCTATTTGATTTACTCCCGAAAATCATGATTCCAAATATCCAAATGAATCCAATGGAGTATAATCAACAACATCCCTTCACACACTCAGGATGGAATCAGTTTGAAAATCCACATTGGGAATCACCAACCTTTTTTAATCAACCTTTGAATGAATACCCCACACCCGAAAACATGAACGAATTTTGTAATGATGAATGATTAAAAGATAAATTTCCATACCTATCAAGAATGATTGAAAAGATGAATAATGAGGAATTAAATGATGTCCAAATATCTATCAATCCTAATCCTAAAACAATTCTTCAAAAATTGTGTGAACAAATGGAAAAAATTAATTCATAGGAATCATGTTTTAGACTATAACTACAAACCATTAAAACATATGTGGCCCCATTCCCACTCAAACCATCCCTTCGTCAACATTCATAGAAGAATCTTGTAACACACAAACCCCTCATCCCTTTATTGAAGAACCAACCTTAGAATTTGGGATAATTGTAGAGGATGGAGGAGTTTTTTATGGGTCATTAAATCAGGAGGAAATTGATTTTTTGTTTTCAAAAGTGGAAAATTCGACATCATGGATTGAGTTTCCTAAATATAACTCCATTAATAAATTTTCAGAAGAACCAATCCTTGAACCACTATAAGATATCACAAACATTGAGACTATACCCATTCCTGACATTCCATAGGAGAATTTTCAGGAGGAATCACAATTTCAAAATGAACCTATTATTTCTAAATTTTCTGAAGAAGAAAGTTATTTTTCTTATTTCAAATCTTTTTTAAGGAAATTCAATCAACACAACCTCAATATTATTATCCTTTCGTCCCCAATTAATTATACCTTTATTGGGTATAAACAAGACCTTTCAGTTTTCATTCATCCATATCAGGTAACCAATAATGTAGGAATGATCCTTGGTGTCTTTGGTAAGACTATAGAAGCAACTCGATCAACCATTTCAGATATTCCTTGGATTTTACCAATCATTGTAGAAAATAGGTTTTAACATGAAACAAATTTCCAAAAAATAATCAATCTTAGTATTATTGAAGTGAAAAAAGATGGGTTAATTAAAATGTCAAAAGTTGTAATTGGATAAGTTGGGGGGTACAAGTCGGGCTAACAACGTTAAACAAAAGCGCTGCACGGGAGGCAACCTATGGTTATCATGTTTCCAATATTTTTTGAATCATATTTTTTTCAAATAGGATTAATAAAACATTTTGATATTTTAAAGAAATAATAAATTACCATAGACTGTTGACCTATTCTTATTATATGAGTAAGGATGGAATTAAAAGGGGAGAACTGTATTCATCCGTGTCACATGGTGTAATTTTGGATTAATACCTTACCCAGAAATTTAAAAGATGACAATGTATCATCAGTTTATTTTATTTATGTTTTTACAGGTTAAAAAAAATTAGACTCTTGACCTGTTCTTCTTTTATGAGTATGGATGGTTATGATAGGGGAGCACCATATTTATCTGTATCACGCGGTGTGATCCCTGAGTAATACCTTACCCAGAAATTTAAAAGAAGACAATGTATCATTAGTTTGATTTAAAAAAACATGGAAAACCATAAAAATGATGATACTTGGAATTGAATAAATAATTGTGTTGTTTGTTTTTTCTACTTTGTTCTTCTTTTTTATGGTTGAGGAACCATTTTGGGTGATACATGTTCAATCAAGGAAGTCCAAATATCCCCCAAGAGATCAAAGGAGTAATCTAGAGCATCAGGAACTTAAACTTCAAAAACCTGGTGAATTTGTTCCATGTTTATCATTCTCAATTTACTCTATCAAATCCTCCCCTACCCCCTTCTAACTTTTCTTTTCATTAATCACATGGGGCAGTGTTATTCTATGTTGTGGGGAGATAAAATAAAAAATGATTTTTTTTGTGAATAAGAACATGCATGAAAAGAAAAATTCCATTAACCTTGAACATGATAACACACATTCAAAACTCTAAAATTGGATATCAAATAATTTTGTATGCCTTGATTCTGATTTTAATGCATGTTTAAGTTCATGAGCATAGTTTTTGGAAAGTGCGGTTGTTCGATGTGATTTTTCAAAGTTTAAATTTTCATCCTCTTAATAAAAATTCCACAATGCACATCTCCTAGATTGTGGGTGTAAATTTGAGTTCTTGGGTCCCTTTTATTATAACATAGGGTTCTGGGGTCACATTTAGTTTAATTTGAGTATCCAAAAAAATAATAATAATGACCACATAGAGAAATGTTTTGGCCAAATGTGTGGCATCTGGCACTTGGGGATCGGGACTCAATAGTTGAATTGCCCAGATTTAGGCTTTATATCTCTATTGTAGAGAATGTAATTGAAAATATGTGTGGCGTCCGACACTTGGGGATCGCGACTCCATAGTTTTCTTGCCCAGAGTTAGTCTTTTCATATCTATTGTGGTTAAAAAATTTAAAAAAACAAACAAAAAAATCAAAAAACAAATTGGTCACTCATCTTATGGTTTATTGTGACTCCCACCTAGCGCTTCAATTTTTTCCCCTTGAACAATAAAATGGGCCCCATATCTTTTTTGATGCACAACACTTTATCATGGTTAATTGAAATTGGATGAAATGTAGCGATGAATTTGAACAATGGAATGGGATTGGGCTTGGTATATTCTTATGAACCTAGCATGTTTTAAATGGTTTTGATGGGTTTCATATATTTTTTTTGTATGAGGTCTTTGGGTGAGCAATGTGTATTAAATTTTTTTTGGAAAAGGGGATTTGAATTTCATATTTGTAATATATTTTGCTCGGGACTAGAAAAACTCAAGTTGGGGTGTGTGATTAGTCACTGAAAGTGGCTAACATTCATTGTTAAGATCTTAATATTAATGTGTTTAAAAGTGCATAAGCATCAATTTTAGTCCAATTCAGAAATTGAACTTCATTTCCCATCATTGTGCAATTCATGCTTAAAGTGTCAATTTGGCCCCACTCAATAATTTTCTTGTGTAAATTACAATATTCATCATTTTAATTTGATATTTTTTTATATGATTCATCACTTCATTTGGAACATTTTTTCTTTTAGGTCTGATGGATGAATCACAACATAATATGGATATTTTTTCACCTGAATGCAAAAACATGCTGGAAAAAGTATAATGGGCCTAAGGCCCATCAAACAAATGTGGGGACCACAAACCAAGACCAATGAAGTTCAAATTTATACAGTAGAATGATAAAAATATGAGGATCATTTTATTCAACTTTGTCCGGAGCTAATTCTGATTTTTTCATAATGATAAAGGGATATGAAGTTGAGATTTAAATGGTGGACTCGACATTAATGCACATAAATTCATCCCACCATTTCGACCATAACTTCCAAACGGTTGTGGGAAAATTCATGAAATGTTTACTGCTCATATAGGACATAAGGAAGAGCATATTTCGCTTCTACGATCCCTCAGGATTTGGCTTCCTTAAATTCCAAATTCACACGTCAAAATGGTGGATGAATCTGGACGGTTTTCCGGGTCAAATTCGAAACGTCAATTTCCTTTTGATTATTCACCATTCTGATGACTCTATTAATTGTTGGGGAGTAAATAAATTAGTGTGGGGTGGAACTGGGGCTCCTAATATTCCTATATAAGGTGCTGGTGGTGAATGGAATATGGGTGGATATTTTTCTTATCATCATTTTTTGTTTGTTTCATTGTAAGGTTACGCTTCCAAATTTCCACTGTAATGTTTTCCATTTCCATGTAAGTTTCTTTTTTGTATCTTTATGTTCTTCATCAAATTATTTCTCTTTTATATTTTCCATTTCATTTATTAAAACTTTATTATCACAATACACAGTGATATCACTGTGTTTTTGTGAATTAGTTCACACATAGGTGTGAATTTCAATCACACACACGGAGGAGTGCTCATTATTTCCGCGGTTTTAATTTCTTCAATCCAATTCTTTTTAGCCATATTCCGCGCACTATTTAGGGTATACCTTCAATGGAAGGATAACCCTTTAATTGGTTGATCTTAGTAGGATGAAAAATCTGGATTGAATGTTATTTTATTAATGAATTGTTGTTAATTGGATAATTAATTTAATAGATCCATTATTCAGTTATTTCTAAACATCATCTTTACTTTGTTTGAGAAAAATAAATTCAATTACTAAATGACCATATACCTCGGAGAGAACATGAATTTGGTTCTCTATGTGTATAGGGGATTATTAATTGTGTTTATTAAGCACCAAACCAGAAACTGATGAATGTATTTTTATTTTTAATGAATGGATTTATCAAGAATTAATAAAGAAAATTGTCCAAAGAAGTAAAATTAATTCAATCCACCCCGAACATAATCCTAAGATCAACCCATTTTCTTTGAATTTAATTCACTTTGGTTTCATTGTGTTCTTTAATCCATCCACAATCAAAACCAAAGTTGGCTACTTCATAGCCCATGCTTCACCAAATCATAGCGTCTCAAGGATACTTCTTCGGTCCCTGTGGACCCGACCCCTACATGTACTACATCAACCGCTTTTTACCAGTAGGGTAAATTTGGGTGAAACCAGGTACGTTAGTCGGGTGTGAGATATAAATCATAGTACGCCAACCCGTATAGTGTCTATAATAATCCAGAAAATAAAATATAAACTCAGAAGTGTTCCATATAAAAAAAATGTTGGGTGATAACAAATTAATAATATGAACTTGGTCCAGGTTCCTAAACATACACCCATCCCATTCCACCTTCTTCAGCCTAAGTCTAAAATTATAAATGAGGTACTTGTGCAATAATAGTATGAGTATTAGTGCCAAATGTAACAAGGAAACTCAATGTTGAGATCCTTTATGCTTTTTATTAGTCTTGGGGTTTAATTCCCCTATCATCACATATGTATGAAAACAAGAAATAGAGAAAAGTCATAAGTGCATGAACTAATATAATTATAAGCAATAAGTAAAACACAAGAAATTTATCCAATGAAATCATTCAATGAAATTGAATCCAAATAAGAGTAGGAGTCTGATCATATCCCTGAGGTATCTCTTTGGTGCATCAATTCAATTACATCCAATTCCATGAGCCCATCCAATGGAATCTTCATAGGAGTCCAAGTATCTCTCATGGTATGAAAACTATGAGTCTGTATATGGTATCAAACATAAAGGACACAGTATCATATGAAGGCTCAATGTAGCCATCTCACCAATGAATCCATCCTCAGTTCACCCATAGGGAACCCATATCACCTAATAGTGTAATAAAACTCATGGGGGAAGCCCTTTCCTTTAGAGCCTAAAACATATCTTCCTCAGTGTGTCATGGTATAACGACCCGAGCATAGGATTCCATCCACATGTTTTTAATATGGATCACTAGTTATCACCCATCTCATATTAAGTGAACCAAATAAGCGAGGAACATATCATTTCACATAAATAGTTGTAAAATATATGAAAAAGGCATGGCCTTACCACCATTATGAACCATTATAATTGATTAATTACATTTAATATATAATGCATAAAGTGGTACCTCTTATGAAATTCAAAATCCATGATAAATTTCATTACAGTATAGAATTCAATTCATTTAAGTAAAATCATATGCCATTCTGTTAGTTACAAGTTACATTTTTCATTCCCGTTCAATTATATTAATAGTCATGGTCATACCACCCTACATAAATCATTTAATGAGATAGTTTAAAAATTCAATGCCAACACCCTGAACCATTCTTAAACATCATACCACATATGAAAATTCAAAGAATTAGGAAAAAGGTTATTTAGGTTGGGAACACATCAAAAGGGTGTCTAAGAGGAAAGGATAACACCCTTAACTGGTTTTCCATAAGCTAATCCCACAACATACATGATAGAATAAACCAAATAGTTAAATAAATGATAAAGAGTAACTTCGATGACATTTTTTCTAATGACACAATAGCACAATATGAAATAATAAATGAAATTAAAGGGTATGATGGTATATTCCTTACAATAGAAATTAATATTTTTTGAACAAGATAAACCTGTAGTCGGAACTAGGATTGATAATCAATTAAGTAGGAGTATTTTGAACATGAAATTAGGCGGTGAAATGGTAAATGATACATTTAGATAAGGAGAAAACTCCATCCACTATCCTAATTTAAGGCCATGTACAAGAATTATATATAACTAAAAAACATGTAAGGTGTGGAGAAAAGCCAAAATCCATGAAATCTAAATAGGAAAAAACTACCACCGTGAGATTTCACAGACAAAACACCTTTTGTGGACGGGTTTTATTACAAAACAATGAATTTTTTATCAAAAAAACAATTATATTATCAAAACATTGATTAAATAAATGCAAATTCAATATAAAAAAGTAGAATTTTTATGTTAGATAAATTAAATTTAAATAACTATAAAATTAAATATACTAGGATATGTACCCTACCATAAAGTATCCAAGCCGAACACTCGACACATGAAATATTTAGTAGTTACCACGTAAAAACACATGGTAAACTCTAATGCATTGTAGAATATTACCAGGTATTCACAAATTACAATCCCAGAAAAATAAATTGAGAAAAAAGAACAGTGGAAAACCTTACATGAAATCATAGGCACGAAGACCAAAACACTCCAAACAACTTCTCATTTGCTGGTGATTAACGCAACATGGATGAATAGTTCCAAGGATACCATTCAAGAACCTTATCTAATGAAGAATCATGTAAATATTTCAAACCCGAATTCTAGGGTTTCAGACAAACCAAGTAGGGAAACAGAAAGCCTGAAACATTGCTTGAAATCATATTAGGATGGAGCAGAGAGACTAATCGTGTCGATTCGAAGGAGAATTGTGATGAAAAATGGTGGAATCAATGAATTTGGGAAGGATCAGGGGGGAGGGGGGATCACAGGTATCGAAGGGAGTTGAGTGGGGCAGAGGTCGTGTTGTATGGGTGTCATGGATATGAGCGGAATGTTATAGGGAGGTCTTGTATAGAAGGGAGAACATGCCATAGTGGGTCAGGTGGATGGAGCTCGTGTACACAGAGGGTCGTTCTGCACAAAGGGTTATATGGAGTGGGGCTAGTTTTTGATGCTGCAAGGAGTGGGGGGAGTCCCCTTTGGGTCTTCTCTAAAAAAAGAAACCTAAATTAAGAAAAGATAATAACAATAATAATATTAATATTAATAACAATATTTATAATTATATTATTTTTATTACTATAAAAACCCTTATTTATTATTATTATTTTCCATTTACCCTTCATTTAATTCATTTAGATTTTAATTTATAATCTAATAAATTTAATTCAATTTCTATAAAAGAAACGTCTCAATGAATACTCTCGAAAAAAATGATTTACGAAGTTTAGTTTTAAAAATGGCCTTCCCAACTAATGAAAAAAATACAATTTCCTTCACTTTTTCATCTGGTTCAAAACACATGGAATTAAAACCTTCCCACTATAGAAATTCACTTCCCCATGAATCCTTCAGAAAAAACATGTCCCTCATCTGATATACAAGTGTCGTAATGTCTCTTACAAGAGATCACATTGCATCTTCAAACACCCTATGCACGTTCAATAATTGGTTTGGCATGCGTCACATAAGCCATTATGATCTGATCCAACACTAATTTTCCAATCAAAACACCAAAGTAGTACATATCTATTCCCTTTTAGATAGATACACGACTATGTTATAATATCTTAAAATATACGGCCAAATTTCCTTCCTTCTGTTCGATTTAACATTAGGAAGTAGAAAATTATGAGCCACAAAACCTTCCACCGTTGGAATTTCCTACCAGACATGCACATAAGCATGTTGGCGAAGCTTCACACATGGATCTTGAAATGGTTAAAATGGTCGATTCCCCATAGACCTAAAATCCCAAGTCGAGCATTATTTTTATAAAAATCCCCTGGCTGACACGAACTGCACTCATCTCAACTGATGATCTTCCTGGAATAGTCATTCACTGACTACTCCATTCAACAAGAGAGATAACTAGTTAAGACACTCGGGATGACCATTCATGAAGAAAATCAGCTTATATTGCCATCATTTTACAAAAATAACTATGATTCCTTATTCCAAGGTATTTTACATAATTTAAGAACATGTCCACCGAAGTCCATACCCAACTCCCAACGACATTCTTCGATTTAAGCACAACTGATCCCGATGAAATGTTCGGGATAACCTCAAATTGCTATGATGGTAGTACAAGGAACATACATAAGGTAGTTTATATTCCTTTTTTATGAGTGAGACATTAATACAAGTTCATTATTCCCATAATAGAGCATTGACTGATCCTATAGAAGCATCAACCTAGAGGTCAAGTCTGAAGAAATACATAGGGCACAAGATTTCATCCAAGATTTCATATACAAGAATCCAAGGGAAACTCAGGACTAACATTGTTTAATAATAACACTTTGTTCAACATTCAACCAGGTTGATATTACCCAAAACATTTAAAATTTTGTGTGGAATAAAATTGTTTCTCTCTTAGTGCATCAATGATGATGTCAAGATAGGGGACATGCTCGTCACTAATCCAGATTACACTAGAATTAATTTTAATGATTATAATAAGGAAATTATATAAACCACTACTAGTGAATACCTTAGAAGAATCATGGATTCGCCTACAAATTCACTATCATTAATCGATCACTGAGCCTTTACCACCCAAGTCATCTCATGACTAGTCAATCTGAACCACCATAGTCAACCCACTACTAATGAAAATACTTGAAGGTTGCATACACAGGAAACCACAACAACATCATGTTTTTGAGAAATCACTAACAAGATCTAAAGGTAAAAATTATAATTTTATTTAAGCTAGGATAACCATTCTCTAATGGTCCTCTTCGGTTGAGTTCGTTCTACCCAGAAGGTCAAATATTTAACAAAACTGACATGACACTTCATACCATATGTGTGTTGTAATAATCAAAAAGAGGACATAGAATACCTGATCAAAAGTGTTTGAGATCATAATAACCATAAATGAAAAAATTTAAACAATTGTCATGAAAACCAAAAAGCGTACCGATCGGCGTGTCAAAACACCCAAGTGTCCGAAAGTCATCCCAAGCATTGGGATGAAAAAAAAATTTATTCCCTTGCCAATCTACCATAGAGATGACATGATACTGAACTCAACAGAACATGGATTAATGATCACACTTAACTCATCCACTTTTCAACAACATAAATCAATTGATGGGTGCCACGTGCATAAATGCATACTACCCCGAATTGATACATAATAATGATGAGTTTTTACTTGTATGGTGATGTACTGATTCATCCATCAATGTGGATAAGAGAGGTTAAAATGACCTATAATGTATCTTTCCATTCACAAGGCTTATATAACCTTTTTAAAATGAGCATTACACAATTCTCAATCCAAAAAAAATTCAAGGATACATGACCATCATTCTGAAAAATGGGGTTATTTGGAAAGTAAACGTCCTATTAGGTACAATGACATGGGTACATCATAAAAAAGGTAGAAACCTCAATGAATTAGAATGGATTTAATTTTCTATGGGTGATACCTACCACGGGCTATCCCTATATGAAGAAAAGCATTGACCCTTACACTAGGTCACACTAACAGAAGTCACTAGGCTCAAAAACTGGTCATCTAAGACATCACTAAATGAAAGAGCGCATATGGAATATGATAGAGCTTACATTGAGAGGAAACTCAAGGAATATTCATATAAACTTACTTGAGGGTCTTAAATAGAGGACACGACTATAGATTCCATTTCCAATCCCTTTACATTTAAATCCATTTCATAATATAACATGAAGATGTTCAATAGTCCAGTCATATGGGCCGACATCTTCCAATCAATAAAGTACCCATACACTTTATTGGTGGAATTTGGCACCCATTTATTTGAAACTAAATTTTTTTTACAAATGAAACAGCTAAATATTAGACAAGATAGCATGTCACTACACGAAGATAATAGAGAGAAACATGTTTTAATCACATAAGTATGAAAATTTAATCATAGAGACATGACAATAATCAAAGAAGTACGGTAAAAGTAAAACATTCTAGTAAATAGAAAGCATGGAATAAGGATATCATGCTAAATGTATCACTGAAGCTTGGTATCTAAACAGGGATGATAAATAAATTCAATACATTGAATACATTCAAGGAACATAAATTTAATCAACATGAAAACTAAAATGCAATTAAATGGAATAGAACTTTGTATGGTAGTTGAATTTATGTGTGCCTAATATGATGCATGATATGTTTTATCATGTCCTTAACAAGATTAGGGTAAAATATGATAAAATCTACAAATCATAAGAAAAAGTAAGTAAACCAATTAATCAAGGTGAAATAATATCAACTAGAATATAAAAAATCATGATCATTAATTACCAACTCGAGACACTTGGTCATTTCCCATACATGGGATGATCAGTCCCAGAAAAGACTACTAACCTAGTTCCGATACATTTCTAGTCTCTTATAAATCATCCCTAAATAGTAAGATGAAGGAAAATAAGGCTCTAATACCACTTTGTAGCATCCCATACCATATCACCTCAAAGATGGTGGACGTATGGGAGGGTCACATGACCTCAGGCATGTCTCCCGATACACCATATGATGCTGACTAGCAACAAAGGTATCAGGAGGTGATAGTGGGGAGACTATACCCTCAAATCAAAGTTTCATAGTATTATAACAAAATATTAATATAATACAAGTAATTTAAGTAGTAAATAAATGAAATACAGCTGCTAAATGTAGATAATGAAACTCAGATATTAGTGGAAACATTAATATGAAAATTTAATAAAAAAGGTTTAAAAATATGAATTCATGTCCCGGTGATGTGGAATAACTAAAAACAGTAAACAATAAAAAAATTATTGACAACACATTACAATAATAATGAAATGATAACAAATCCCCAAGATCTATCTCTATGAGCATCATGAGCTCTAGCTTTATCCCTTACTCCTAACCCCCAAATACAAGTAATAAAATTGTAAAATTAGATCCTACAAATATAAGTTCTAGTCAGGTACCATGTGTTCTTGAGTAGGGAGTGAGGTATAAATTTAAGTAGGCCAAAACCCACATTGTCTATCCAAATCCATACCATGTATATACATTAATAAGTGTTGCATATATAATAAATGGTTACTTATAACAAATTAATAATGAAAACTTGGATTGTGTTCTATAATAGACACCCTTCATATGACACTTGCATCAGTATGAGATAGAAATTATAAAGGAGGTGCATGTGCAAGCATTATGTGTCCACCACCTCCAAAAGTTATAAGGTAACTCAAAAAATTTCACCATTAGGCTCCTTCATAGGCTTGGGGTCTAATTCACATGTCATCACATAAGTATGGTAACTAGAAAGAGGGAAAAGTCACAAGTGAATGCACCAATATAAATAGAAGCATATAGTATAACATAATTAATTTGGCCTAAGTTGTCATTCAATGAAATTTTATCAAAACTAGGGTTGGAGTCCAATCCCATCATTGATGTATCACTTCGGTTCATCCATTCAATTATATACGATGCCATGAGCCTATCCAAGGAATTCTTTGCTGGAGTCCATGTATCACTTGTGGTTTGGAAATTATAAGTCCATCCGAAGAATCACACGTAAGATAATGAGTATCTTCTAAAGGCTCGGCGTGGCCATATTTCCAACATAACCATCCTTGGTTGACACTTAGGGAAGTGGTTTCACCCAATAGTATAATAAAAATCCTAAGGGAAGCCTTTTCCTATAGAGACTAAAACATCGCTTCCCTAGCACATCATTGTATAACTATGTTTCACGGGTTTACTGTCACGAAATGCTCAACAGATCTGTATCCGATGATGGATGGACCTGTTTTCCAAAGGCATGCATTCGCCGGATGGTCTGACCAGCGATGCTTAAGAACTCACATTGGTCGAAAGGATGGGAATTCGGGCTCATCGCACCCTTTTGGGGGGAATTATTGCCTATTCCCGGACTCTCTTATAGATTTAAGACGTATTCATATGTTCACGAATCATTGGTTTATACCCAAGCATAGTATCCACAGATTTAACCCTGGTTGGCAGTGGTCAGCTAAACGCAGGGGTTCGGAATCATTTAGGTCCAAGGTTTACCATCCCTTGTTGGATTAATGACCCTGAGGAGTCGGAACTCAATGAGTAGGCTCTAGGGGTGGCGCGGTGAACCGATGTGAAGATAGTCAGATCGACCTGTTGTTGGGCTTGAAAAAATGGAGGCTTCCTGCATACCCTGCCTAGGAGATAGGGATCAAAGTCCACGTAGTTCGAATCGGGGTGTCGGCGAACCGACGTGAAGGTGGACCTGGGGGGTCCAATTGTGGTCGGGCTTGAACCTCGGGGAGGCTTCCTACGTACCATGCCTTAACATGGATCAAATTATTCTAAGTTCGCATTGGATTGGGGTTTAAAATCTGAGGAGGCCCATAGCTTGGATTGGGGCTTACACTCTGAGGAGGCCCATGGCGTGGATTGGGGTTTCCACTCTGAGGAGTCCTAGAAGAGGATGTCATGGTTGATGCTTACTTCAAGCCCACATGAGTCATGCTCGGTTTGAGAAACAAGAGGCAGCAGGGACCATAGGATCTCATCGTGAAAGGTGCGTTCGTGAGAAGTGAAGTGGGGCTTACGCATGAGGGCGACCCATTATGATAGATTGGGGCATACACTTTGAAGAGGCCAATAGCTTGGATTGGGGCTTACACTCTGAGGAGGCCCATAGTTTGGATTGGGGCTTACACTCTGGCGAGGCCCATAGTTTGGATTGGGGATTACACTCTGAGGAGGCCCATGGGAGACGAAGCGTAGTAGGAGATGGAAATGGGGTGCTCTTGTGCCCATCTCCTCTCTGGCAGTACATAAGGGCTTCCTTATGATGGGTATTTTACTATCCCCTAGAAGCCCATAGCAAGTGGAGGGGAAGAAAGGGGACTCTTGAACTTAGACTCCACATTACCGTGGGAATGTGAACCCAGGAATGCTGCAGGAGTCTACTCAAGGGTAGGGGTAACCCCTTCGCCTCAACTTACCGTGGGTATGTTAATTCAAAACGGCGCGCTGATGCGCCTGAGGGTTACACTACACGGATCTGGTGGCTCTGGTGGAGACCTCAGCTCGGGGCCGATGAGTTGGCCAATGAGGGAGTCACGGAGGATCAGGCCAGATCGGGAGGATCTTTTGGGGCTAGGGGAATGGGAACTCCAAATGATTTGGAAAAACAGGGTGGTCTGCGGATTGAGAGGCCATCCGCGAACCAGGAGGGTCCGTGGAATTAAAGGTCATCTGCGAACCAGGGTGGTCTGTGGACTGAGAGGCAGTCTGCGACGAGGGTGGTCCGCGGACTGAGAGGCCTTCCGCGAACCGGGGTGGTCCTTGGACTGAGAGGCCATCCACGAACCATGGTGGTCCGCAGACTCAGGTTCGGTCCACACACAGGGTTGGTACATGGAGGGTTCCACACGAGCAGCGGCGGCCAAGGTTGGTGTCGGTCGGGGGTTCTTCAGTCGAGGCATCCCCCGTGTAGGAGGGTACTACGCGATGCAGTGGATCGAGAAAGAGGCATAAACTCCCAGGTCTGTAGGGGGTGCATTCACAGTGGGGATGTGGCTCGCGGTCTTCTATTTTTATGTTATTTTGAGTTCTCTGTTCACCAAATTATTATGCGTCTTCAGTTCCTTTTTAGCTCTTTCCCAGGTTCATACCTGCTTTGGTTCATGAACTGGAACTTCGCTGTTTGGAAATTCTAAGCCTTCCTTCGAAATCCTTCCACCTGAGTCTGATTGACCTCTTCTAAATCCTCCTTCTCCGAATCTGAATCTCTAATCCTCTTTCTATCCCCCCCCCCTCGATCTCTTTTTATAGAGTGGGGAAAGAGGTGAATCTGCGATCACGCGGAACCTTTTGCGGAGGCCCATGACCAAATACATAGTTTATGGCTGACTTGGTCAATCCGTAATTCTCGGTGGGTATTGAGTGCTCCCCCCCCCCCCCCCATGAACTGAACGAGGGAGTGCTTCACGACCGTAGAGGGTTCCGCCTCCATTCCGCGAATAACGGTGGATGTGGCCTGAACTGGTCGGCGCAGTCCGTGGTTGGGGCAGTTCATGACGGTGAACCTGATCGGCGCCATCCTTCCTGGCGACCACAGAGGATCTGCGCCTTCATTCCGTGAATGACAATGGTTCGTAGAGGGGGTTCTTCGCGGGGCCTTTCCACATTGCGTTTTCATGGGACTAGTCCGCGGACCGGTCCTGCTTGTGTCCCTTTTTTGGATTTTCTCCATTCTTTTCCCCAATTCTTTGGGGGATTTGGGTAGAATCTCTTTTGAGGATTTTTCAAGACCCTACAAATGCCCCTATCAGAATGGGGACCGATCAGAACGAATAAGAGGCTATTCTGATGAAAATTGGTCATGAAACTGAGATGGTTTGCAGTAGAGACGTGGACCCAGAAGGGGACCACACCTATAAATACAGAGGTCCCTTCCATTAGTCTTCTACCAGATTATTCGAGAAACCGGATCTTTTTCTGTGCGCATGCTTGTTCCTTCATGAAATGCTTCGTCCGCGATCCGGCTGCTACTTCTGCGAACCATTTCTCATTCATGACATTCTTCATCCACGGAAAAAATTTCCAACCACGAACCATTAGTCTTAATTAATTAAAAAGTAAGTCATGACGAGCTTCGGAGGAACTTGCTTCGCGGTTTTGATGCTCTACGGTTTCGATGCTCCACGGTTTCGATGCGCCGCAGACTAAAATATCATGAAATTTAAATATTTCTAAGTCTTCCAAATTTAACCACATAAATTTGGGATTGAAATTCCATGGAGAAACTTGATCCGTGGTTTCCTGGCCAATGCTCCGCGGGGCAGGGTTTCGCAGACTACTTTCGCGAACGGCTGGTTTGTGGGATGCTGTCATCGCGAACCATCCTTCGAGGCCTCATCACGGATTTTGCTATGAAGGCACCTTAGTCATGTATATGGTATGTTTGTCTAAAATCATTTTATTCTGGACTAACCGATTGTTGGCTATCATCGTGTAGGGAGAAGATATGGTTCCCCCTCGTTCTGCAATGTGGCCTGTTGTAGAGCCGCTCCCAATTGGTGATCAACGCCTGAAGGACATGGCCAGCTCTGTTCAGGATGGAGTCCACCAATCCCCACCATCTTCCTTTCTTGTCGGCCGGCTCTCCAATTCATAGAAAGAGTACCCATTTTCTAACAGCCTTCCTGCCTATGGGTTCGGTTTGCTGCCCGATACCCCGATTCCGGTACCATCCAATAACAATAATCCTGAAGCATGGATATTTACTTCCACTATCCCTCAGTTCATGATACCTATGAATGGGCAGCTGGCCTTGAGGGACACAGTTGTCAGATCTGTGTTGAATCACCTTCCAGTATCTCCGACAGGAGAACATCGTCAACAGGAAGGAGCAATCCACTGCTATCGAATCATTTCCCACAATGCCATGGTAAGCGACCAACATGGCTGGTCAGCGAATTGGGATCTCTGATCAGGAGGAGCATTTATGTCCTTGGATTGGGTGTTGCCCTTTTGGGTCTGCCAGTGCTTTGCGGAGTTCAAGGCATAATTGCAAGATGTAGGATTGTATGAAGCTACCTGGGTGTCCCAGACCTATACCTACCGGCCTCAAGCCCTCGCTAGGAAACACATGAGCCGTTGGATCCTAGATACCAACACCTTTCATATAGTCCACGGGGAGGTAGGCATTAGCCTTTGGGATGTATTTCAAATTTCAGAGGTCTCCATTGTTGGGGGTATGTACGATGAATTCCTGCCTCCCCCTTATGTGTGGGACGACGAAGGGAGAACCACTCCCTTGGTGAAGCAGCTCATTGATCTGGCACAAGAACATTATAAGGATACTTCTCTAAAAAGACCTATCATTGGTCGTGAGTAGGATCCAAAAGATACATCTTTGAGACTGCTTATCCCGTATCGCGAGTGGATCAAGGATTTTTCCAGAGAGAATCAGTCTGTATCTCTTCCGCGTAGGCCCATGACCTGCCCTACAATGGAGTCCCAAAAATAGAAGGGCAGCTATTGGATAAACCTGGAGCAAGGAGAATTCAACGACTGGGGCTGGAAGCTTGTCCCAGATGTCGATCAGTTGCTTCGTCTTGTGGCATTTCTAGTATTTTTTTTTTGAGCGGTTGGCTATTGCCTATACACGAGTCTAGCGGCGTACAGGTCTCTACCTTTTTCATGGCAGCACAATTGGCTATCAGCAACGTTATCAACCTAGTCTTCGCAGTGCTATCCAGGATTTACCGATTGCTTGGGAATATTATCGATGGGATCCAGCCAAACCGACTGGCTGGTCCTTTTCAAATTCTCTGGGGATGGCTAGTCGTTCATGTCAAGAAATGCTAAACCTTCATCAACCCTCTTCAGATTCCAGGCACCACATTCCGGACATACTTGTAACTGACCAGCGGGGTTCTTCCCGATGAGTGGGTGAACGAAGAGAAGGATTATCAATAGACAGTTCAGAACATGTGTATGTTATCGAGTCGAATCTCATGTTATGATCATTTCAATTTCCATTTGTTCCCTTCCCCAACTGGTGAAATCATGAACACCATAACAGAGGAGTTTAGCAAGAGGGGCTACTTCTTTTTCCTTTGAGAGGGTATTCCAGTGGCTCGTATTGGTGGGGAATTGATCTGCGAGGGGTACACGCCATGCAGATTCAGGCACTAGTTTGGCTGCGTCCAGGAACTGTGTCATCCAGCACTTAATAATGCCCGCGAGAACCATCATTTAATGGTTTCCTGTCAACTGTGGTTAATGTTTACTCCAAAGGATATCAGTTGCGAGTTTATGACTCCCATGCTTGCAGACTCCACACATTTCTTATCCAAGAATTATGCGGACTCCTGGGTACAATCATACCCAAATGGCCAGATAGGGGCGTTGGTGCCTACTATTTAAAGTCCCAAGCAATCAAAGGGAAAGAGGAAGCGTAAGGGAGATGATGCTTCAACTAGGCTGGGCAATGTCCTTCGCCACCCTGTTGGTCCCGTGCTTCCGGGGAAAATCCTAATAGTCCGGGGTGTATCCTCTCATTCCCTTGAGGCTACCTGGAGGGGGGTAGTTATTCCTACAGATGCTTTTTTTATGGCCTGGGGTCAATGGTATGAATTCAAAGGTCGATCATCCTTTCGTAGCAAGTACCCCCGTTCTCTGTGGAAGTATCTTCCAGAATCAGAAGTGGCATTTGATGGGTTGGGCTACATATCTGCCCCTATTAACATCCATTATGATGTGGACCCAGAGCAGGTCAATTGACATCTCCAGGATCTTGAATCCAATATTTATGCGCTCCAAGGTCACGTGGTATTAACCCACCGAGTCCAGGTCGTGTTGCATCCGGTGACTGATGAAGAGAGGGAAGGAAGTGACCACTTGTCAGGGGGCGATGATTTTGCTGATCTCCACGTCATGGCTGAAGCAAGGGAATTCCCCTCCCTACTTGTGAGGTCCTATCCACAGGTATCCCTAGAGAGCTCTAAGGCGGTGGCGAGATCCGGAACACAAATATGGCCATTAGTGCCCCTATCAACCCCAGATGCTACCCGAACCTCTCATGTTGGTCCTTCCAAGGTAGTCGTTCCTATTACGGCCTCATTCCCAGATTCATGGAGGATTTTGGATGACCCGAGGGCCAGGGGATCATATGAAGAGGTTTGGGCATTACTCCAAACGATCCCTCTCAAGCTCCCAGGTATTGGGGTTATCTGTTCTCCGCCACACCTTCAGTTGGAAGAGGACTTTGGCGACATAGTCGCCTCATTGATGGATATGGACGCATACGTGCTCTCACTCTGAAACCGGCTCTATGGGACCACCCGGGTGTCCATGTTGATTATACATCCCGAATTGTCCGACCCTGAAGAAGAGGTTGCTCTGCCGCCCATTCAAGATTTCTTCCCCCTTTATTGTGGAGGTTCTAAGGTTTCTCCCCTTTGTGAAGGGTGACGAAGAATCTAGGGGGTAATTCCCTCTTCAGATTATATGCCCCGAGGTACCGCATCAGGTGAGCAGGTGCTTTCGACCACAGGGTTCATCGAGGAGGGGTCCCCTGGCGCGGTTGAGCTTAAGGAGGCGACCATTACGGATCTAGCTAGGGTCTTCCCTCCTCCAGGTCCTCCCAGAACTCTGGGTGAACTGTCCCTGGGCCAGATCCAAAGATGGAAATAGGTGTTCCATTTAACGGAATGGCTCAGACAAGGGGTGTTGGGTAATCATGACTTCTCGTTTTCCTAATTGTCAACCTGTATATCCTGACTCTTCTAGTCATTAGTTGTTTTGGCGTATGGCGCAGGGTCACCCGGGGATCTAGCTGCATCTACCTAGGTGGTCATACCTTCCACCTCCTTGTGTTCTGTGGAGCCTCCTATATCCATTCCTGGGCACGATGATATAGAGGGCCCTGCTGGAGGTGACAGTAAAATGGAAGCTTTACTCCTTCCTTCATCAGTCAGAAATACATCAGACGAGGAACCACTGGTATTCGAGACTCCTGCTGATCAAACAGCCCTTTCAATTACAAAGGAAAATTGGGTGCTTGTGGTTGTTGAGAGGCGTCTGGTTCCGATGGGGCAAGACACTTCAGGAAAAATGGATCATGTGGTGATGGGGGAAGATCCTTCCATTAGTTCAGTTGTTGGAAACCCAGAGCGGGCCATTGTATTGTTTACCGGGTTAGTGATTTCCCCGACCTTTGTCGCCATAGGTGACCGCCTGGGGACAGCTTTGGATGTTTCTGGACTAGGGCATAGCTTTAGGTCTTAGACCCCTCTCGGGGCTCCCCGGACTCCCATTCCTTTTGAGGATGTATCATCTTCCTCGAGTGGTTGTCGCGGTGGTGCATAGCTTGAAGATGCTGACGCCTTGACGGTCAGGAGTATGTTTCCCGATCTATTTCCACTAATTCCTTTTCCTTCCCTTTTTTACATATTGGTAGTTATCCATCTTATTGACTCTCGGGATTAAGGACCACGACCTTTGGCACTGGGGATCATGTCATCATACCCAACCGTGCCTATGACCACAGCTGTCGGGGGTGAAGTTGCTGCAGTGCCAGAGCTTGCGGGTGAAGTCACATCGGGTCCCTCCTTGGTGACATTCATCCCTGAGTATGTGTCCTCATCGGGGAGTGACTCTGAGACTGATTAACAAGTCCTTTCCAGTCTTCGTCCTACTCGCCAAAGGGCTTGGGAGAAAATTTGGAGATTTATTTCTCAGACGCCCCTAGACGAGATCCCGACCAGATTACCAAAGGTGCGCCATCTCTTTATGCTACTAGGATTTGATGGCTTTGACTGTAATGTTGTTTATGTCATAGTCAAGCAGGTGGTTGCTGATCGGGAAAGACTAGGCGGTTTCGAATCTCGCCTATTTGCTGCCCAATCCAAATCCTACCTTTCCGTAACCTGACAGTTGTTCTTAATAGAGGCTCATGATCATGCCGGGGTAGTTGTGAGGCTCCAGGGATAAGTTATTGAGCACCGTTCTCACCTGGGGGTGCTGAGGGATGAGATACAGCGGCTACGGGAGGAAGAGGCCAACGTTGCCGCCATGATTGAAGAAGGGGAGCAGTGGATGAAAGAGGAAATTAGGGCAATCACAAAGGCGACCCAGGAGGAGGAAGAGTTGTGGGCTTGTGCAGAAGCTAAAACGCCCTTACTATAGAATCTCTCTTAGAAAATCAAGGATTCTCACAAGCACCTGATACAACATTTTGAATCATCCAAAAAACTCATGTAGTTACCTTTCACGCTATAGGAGGCTCCAGATTGTGGATTCCCTTCCTAATAACATTGTTATGCAAAAAAAGAAATATTACTCCTCAGTGCTCTTGTCTCCTTCTCCTGTGATATAAATTATTTGGAACGATCACTGCATAAGTTAATTCCATGAACATAGAATAATTTGAGTCCAGGACCATTGATAAAAAACAAAACAAGCTCTAACTTTTTCCTAGACCATGGGGTCCAGCGAGCGTAGTTCGATTATTGATATGGATTTGTATAAAATCCCAAAAAACCTTTTGTATCTTCTTTTAATACCCAAATTTTCCCTGGTCTCATTTAGTGTAAACCCAGCGGGTGGAACCCATCTTTTGCATAGGTTTCCCTTTTCGAGTATTTGACCTATCAGGATCTATGCCTCTTTTCATGGGTGGTTTAAAGTCTTGAGGTCAAGACTATCATTACAGATGTTTTAGGTCTAATAGTTTTGACCAAATATGGTAGGGAAAGGGCCCCAATGGGGTTTGGTTGATTAAAAGATGTCTCGGTGTCCTTCAGACTCATTTGTAGAGAGTGTGATTAAATTTTAATGACATGCAGGGCATGTCTCAAGGAATGGGAGCCTCATTGGCATACAGAGGTAGGAGGATCATCGCCTATGGAAATAATGCCTTTGGTAGATAGTCCAGGGTCAATCATTATGCAGATCCGCTGAGGTCATGGTATGCATAGTCATGCAAAGGTGTCCCTGATCCAATGACTCTCCATTTCTGATGGCCATAGGACCTTATGAGAGTCCGTCTTATGGAAACCACCATGTGTGGCATGGAGGATTATGAAAAAACACAGGGGGTGGCTCGAAAAGGCTATGTGACGTCTGAAAGGTTTTGAGAACATCTATATTAATCATGGGTGTGGTCTGGAGACCACTTTCCTAGGCATTTAGATAACGTAGGGATGGTTGAAGCTTGGAAAATTTTATGTCCTGAAGTTGAGACATCATCTAGAATGGAACGACTTCTCCTGGTCCTTGGTAGTCTTGTCAGAGATGTTCCACCATACTCAAGAAGGGTTGTGAAAGAGGTTGGTAAACTGTAACTCAGAGGGTTTCCGAATCCCTGGATGAACATGGGGCTCATGGGCCAAGAGGTGTATGAAGAGAATCATCGCCTATGGAAATCATTCCTTTGGTAGACGGGCCAGGGGCGATCAATATGTTGATCCGCTGAGGGCAAGGTATGCATTGTCGTGCATAGGTGTCCTTAAGTCAATGATTGTATTCCCCCGATAGCCAAGAAACTTCAGGGAAGTTGATATTTGGGGCCACCAGGGGTTGCATAGGAGAGTCCGGCTTTATCTGGGTACAGAATATGGTTTATGATGAGTTGGTTCCTGGATACGGGGGAAACATCTAGAATAAACATCCAGAAAATGGGTGAATTAATTCCTCTTCATGCGGGTGTGAGACAGTGGCTTGTGCCGGTCTGGCCTATGCACTGAAGGACAGGGAAACGCCTTCGTCCCTTACTGAACTCGTGTCGGGTTCGACCGTGCAGTTTAGCGTCATGCAACAAAGACGAAGAGCATTATTAAAGGATGTTGTGCAGTTTAACGTCACACAAAGAGGACGATTGACTGTATAGATTAAATTCATGTTGTGAGGACGTAGTTAAAAAGGATGCTCTTGATTAAGATGTAACTGGGCTCGAGTATCCTGGAATGTCCAAGATGTGGAGGGGGGTTGATGGTATAAATCATGGTTCTGAGGCTTCTTGGATCAGGAGATATGATATGGAGGCTTTGATGTCTGTAAGTGTATGGAGATAGGAAGAGTATCACCTGGGGAAATCTTGCCTTTGGTAGACGGGCTAGGGGATATCAATATGAAGAGCCGTTGAGGGCATGGTATGCATATTCATGAAAAGGTGTCTCCAGGTCGATGACTTTCCACTTCCGATGGCCATGAATGGTATGAAGATCCGTAATTATCCGGGCCACGATGTCTATCGTCGCGTAAGGAAATATCTGAACATGTCGGGCATACCTGGCCCCGGTTGTTGTTAAAGCTTTGAGGGCTCCCTGCGCTGCTTTATTTTGCGCATGGGGGTGTACCTTTACTCCATGCAGTTTAACCTCATGCGGTAAGGACGAGGTACTCCTATTTTAGCGGTAATAGAGCTCGGACCATTGGGTGACTATTGCTGCGGTCACTCGAAGGATAACTGGGTCAACATGTTCTGATATACTTGGAACAAGGCGGGGAATGAAGGTTGTAAAATGAAACTTTGAGTTTTCCTGGATATGGAGGTGTGGTGTGGGGGATCTGAGGCCCGTAAGCATATAGAGCTAGGAAGAGTACCGCCCAAGGAAATCATGCCTTTGATGGACGATCCAAGGGCTATTATTATGCAGAGCCACTGAGGGCATGGTATGCATATTCATACAAAGGTGTCCCCGGGTCGATAAATTTCCACTTCCTATGGCCATGAATGATTATGAGAATCTGTGATTGCTCATAGTGCAGAGTTCGACACGTGGGGATAATGGTGTCCGCGTATAAAAGTAACATCTTCACTAGAGTTGTCTGTTGAGTCAAAGTAGCCTAGTCTTGGCTTGATGTTTGTTGATACAGGTCTCTATGTGAACCACCGACTGACACATAGGCTAGCCAGATAGGGATACCCTAGAAACACTTATATGTGAAAAGGGGAATGATCTTGCATTCCACTACTCCATAAATTTTTGGATCAGGGGACGTGACACGGGTGCTCTGAGGCCGGTAGGCGTACGGAGCTAGGAAGACTTCCGCCTGAGGAAATCTTTCCTTTGGTAGATGAGCCAGGGGATATCATTATGTTGAGTCTTTGAGGTCATGGTATGCATAGTCGTACAAAGGTGTCCACGGGTCGATGACTTTCCACTTCTGATGGCCATGAATGGTTATGAAGATCCATAATTATCTGGATCGTGGAGTCTGATGTATGCATCCAAATGTGCACGGAGTATCTACATCTCATTTCGCCATGCATCTTGGGTGGGTCACGACGAAGTCCGTGCAGTTTAACGTCATGCGGTGAGGAAGAACTCCATGCAGTTTAACATCATGTGGTAAGGAAAAAGGTGACCCGACCTAAAAAGAAAGGGGGGTCTACGCAGTTTAGCGTTGTGCGGTGGGGAAGACTTCCATATAGTTTAAAGTCATGCGGTAAGGATGAGGTATATACTCCATGAAGGTGTAGTCCGTACATAGGGGAAGGGGGCATTTTTAACATCTTTTTGCGCAGTTTAGTGTCGTGCGGCAAGGACAAAAAATACACCCCATGCAGGTCTTGCCCAATCATGGGGAAAAGGGAGCATTTTTAAATCTTACTATCTGTGCAGTTTTACGTCATGCGGTAATGACGAGAAGTACACCCCAAATCCGTTCTGGTCTGTACATGGGGGAAAATGGAATTTTTATCTTTTATTCAGCGGAATGGGCTAGGACGGGAAACCCTAGTGTCACTACGTATCCTGCGGGGGCAGGAATCAAGCCATACGTAGTTCTCTAAAAGAAGTAGACCTCGTGCAGGTCTGTTCCATACACGGGGGAGAGGGGTATTGTTAAAAATTCTTGTCTGTGCATTTTAACTTCATGCGGTGAGGACGAGGGTTTCACCCAGTGCAGGTTTGGTCCGTACACGGGGGAAGAATCCATTTTTAGATTTTATTTGGGAGTGTATGGGCCATGATAGGGGATCCCAGCATCACTAAGTATCCTGTGAGGGCAGGAATCAATCCGTATGTAGTTATCAAAAATCCGTGTAGTTTTAGGTCATGCGGTGAGGAGATGGAACACACCCCATGCAGGTCTGGTCTGTACACGGGGGGAATAAGGCATTTTTAACTTTATTATCTCTGCAGTTTAACGTCATGCGGTATGGAAGAAATCCATACATTTTAACATCATGTGGTTAGGATGAAAGCCATATAGTTTAACGTCATGTGGTGAGCACAAGGGGTATTATTGGATTCCGTGCTGTTTAAAGTCATGCGGTGGGGATGAACTCCACGCAGTTTGTCGTCATGTAGTGAGGACGTGATACTCCTAGTTTAAGGTCATAGAGTTTGGACCGTTGGGTGCTTGGCAGTTTAACGACATGCATCTCGGACAAGGGTGCTTTTAGTTATTCTGATGAGGGCGGGATACTCTTAGTTCATGGTCATAGAGATGGGCCCATTGGGTGCTTGGTAGTTTAACATCATGTGGCTCGCAAGATGCTTGGCAGTTTAACGTCATGCGGCTCGGACAATGAATACACCCCGTGAAGGTCATGTCAATACACGAGGGGAGGGAGCATTCTTTAATCTTATTATACATTCAATTTAACGTCAATCAGTAAGGACGAGAACAATTCTTGGTAGTTTAACGTCATGCAGCTCGGACGATGCTTGGTAGTTTAATGTCATGCGGCTCAGACGATAACTTCTTTTAGTTATTATGAGAAATACTTCTCCAGGAACATCGCATTTATAGGAGCAGTTGTAAATTGTCTGTCCATGGAGATTAGGGTATATGATCCATTGGAGTAGACCTTGTGTACAACGTATAGTCCCTTCCACTAGGTCTCCAGCTTTAGAGGCTTCTTTCTGGGTATCATCAGGGTCCGGAGGACCAACACCAATTCTCCTTCCATGAAATACTGGAGGCGGACCATTTTATTGAAGGCTCGTCCAATCCAGTTCCGGTATACTTCTAGATAGTGAAAAGTGTACGACCGCTTCTCATCTAGCTGTTCCAATTCACCTAGCCACTTTTCTGATTGCTCATCATCATATAATTTCTCATAGATGGCAACACATAGTGAGGGAAGTTGGATTTCAATTGACAGGACCGCCTCTTTGTCGTACACCAATGAGTACTGGTGGCCCGAGTAGCGGTGCGGATTGTGGTTCGATAATCCCACAATGCATGGAAGAGTTTATATGGCCATGAATTCTTTCCTTTGTCCTCCATTTTCTATAGAATACTGGACATGGTCATTTTGAAAGCCTCTATCTATCTTTTGGCTGCTGTATTGGAGCGGGATGAGTGGTTAGCCTTGATACCATGCTCGTGGCATAGTTTCTCTAATTCAGTAGAGCAGAAGTTGGTGTCGTTGTCCGTCATTATGGTATGAGGGACACAAAATATGGTGATGATATTGGTCTTCACAAAGACGGAAATACTTCTTGCTCCGACTTCCTTAAGGTGTATGGATTATGCCCATTTGGAAAATAAGTCGGTTGTCGTGAGGATATACTTTAGCTATTTGGCCGTGACGGGAGGATATGGTCCCACGATGTCCATTCCCCAGATGGATAAAGGCCAAGTGTACTTTGCTTGATGGAGTAATTCTGGGGGTTGGTGTATGATGTTGGCATGAATATGGCATGAGTGGCATTTCGCGGTAAAGCTATCGCAATCTCGTGCCACTATGGGCTAGTAGTACCCAAGCCTTCGAACCTGATGGGGATGCTTGGTGCCTAACTGATGTGCTCCAAATGTTTCGGCATGTACGTCATTCATGACGGTGGCAGTTTCCTCTCCTTCAATGCATGTGAGGAGCACCCTGTTGAGGCCTCTTTTATATAGGTCCTCTTGCTGACCCGCACCGCCAAATAGGACAGTGTCGATTTCCATTCTCCGTATTTGCTCTCGTTCAGCACTGTCTGATGGATGTTCTCCCCGTTGAAGGTAGTTTTAAATGGGGGTCATCCAGCCGGTGGAAGGAGCATATGGATCAGGGACAAGACTGACATTGTGGGTTTCTTCCATCTTGGTCTGAACAAATGGAAATACCATTCGATGGTGAGAAATATTGATAACCATTTCATCCAGGCCTGGGTCAGCTAGGGATGTGGCCATGTTGGATAATGCATCAGCCTGAGAATTCTGAGACAAGGGGATATAGGTTAATATTTGTTCTGTGGATAATTCTGTCATTAACCCTTGGACCTGGTAAAACAGAGGGATCATCTCCTCTTTGTAAATAGCATAGTCGCCATTGACTTGATTGATGACCAGTTCCGAGTAACCTTTTACCTTAAGGTGTTGTACTTGTGCCTGGAGTGAAAGTTCCAGGACTACAATGAGAGATTGATATTACACTTCATTGTTCGTACATCCTTTTGACAGGAGGAAGGAATATGGAAAGACTGACTTTTATGGGGCCAAGCGATTTATTCCCAACCCACTTTTTTATATCTGGGATCCTCCATCCTCTTCCCAGTTAGGCTTTGGGATGCACCGTCGAAGTACATTTCCCATTCTGGGAACTCCTCTTGAACCGAGAATATGTCTTCATCAGGTACCTCAACGTCCGGGATGACGGTCCCTGTCGAAGTGTGCTCTGCCCGAAATTATGCTAATGCATGACCCATGATGGCATTTTGAGGCACAAACTGGATGTCAAACTATTACAGGATGACCGCCCATTGGGATAGGCATCCGTTTAGCATCGGGCGGCTGAGGATGTATTTGAGCGGGATAATCTCTGAGATCAAATGGACTTCATGATGCTTCAGATAATGTCACAACATTTGAACCATGGTGACCAAGGATAAAAAGCTCTTTTCAATGTATGAGTATCGAGTCTCAGCATTAATCATTGTTCGGATGAAGTAATATAAACTTTTTTCACTGCCCGCGTCATTCTTTTGTGCGAGGAAGGCTCCCGGTGATCGCTCAAAGGCTGTGACGTACAAGATGAGAGGTCTTCCTTCAACCGGGGGCATGAGAACCAGTGGGCTTTAGAGGTACTTCTTCACGTTTTTGAATGCCTCTTTCCAGTCATCCGTCCATTGGTACATTACCCCCTTTTTCATTAGCCTGGTGAAAGGAAAACATTTGCAATCCAGGTTGGCTATAAACCGCCTAATATAGGCTTGGTGACTTTGGAATCCCCTCAACTCGGTGAGATTTCAGGGAGGTGGTAATACTAGGATAGCCTTGGTCTTCTTAGGGTCGAATTTGATTCCATGATGGCATATGACGAAGCCATGGAATTTCCCTGAGGTAACCCCAAAGGCGCATTTCAAGGGGATCATCTTCAAGCTATGCTATCATAGTTTGTTAAAGACAGTCTCAAGGTCTAACAGTTGATATGAGCGCTATCTGGACTGGACCACCAGGTCATCCACGTAACATTCAACAAATTTTCTCAGGAACAGTTTCAATATCTGATGCATGGCGCGCTGATATGTGGCACCAGCATTCTTGATACCAAAGGGAATGACCCTGTAACAAAATACTCCTTGAGGGGCCCTGAAGGTAGTGGATTCATTGTCTTCTCGAGCCATCATTATTTTATTATATCCAGAAAAGCTATCCATGAAGGATACAGCCTCGTACCCAGCCGTCACATTGATTAATAATTCGGTGATTGGGACTGGGAAATCGCCTTTCGGACAATGCCGATTGAGATCTCTGAAGTCAATGCAGACGCAGATATGTCCATTATTTTTCATTACAAGGATGATGTTGGCCAACCAAATTGTGTACTGGACCTCCCAAATGAAGCATGCTTAAATAAGATTATCGAGTTCGGCCTCTATTTTGGTGTCATGTGGGTGATGCGTCCTCTGGCAGCCTTTTTATAGCCCTGGTGGACTTCTGGAAGACCCAGGTGATGTGTCGCCACTTTGGGATCGAGTCCCGGAATTTCGGTGTAATTCTAGTCAAAAACATCCTGATGTTTCCTCAGGAAAGAGGTATATACCTCGTGCTCCTCGGGGGACATGGCTGCACTATTGACAGTAGGCCTCAGATCTTCCTTGGTACCCAGGTTTAATTCCCTGAGCTCGTCCACCGTGGTGGAGATACCCTCATCAAATGCAGGAGGTGCAACCCATAGATCTTCCCCCTCTTCTTCTCCCAAGTCGTCATACTCTTGATCTAAGGGGGAGAGACCTCCTGACACAAGCTCTTGGGAGTCCAGAGGCGAGGTGTCGTGGGCGTCCGTACTCGAGAATTCGTCCCCAGATCGAGGGTTGGCAGATGTTCCTGCACTGTCACGCTCGGCCATCGTGACTGAAGTCATGATCACATCCGAGTGAGTGTCCATACTTGAACTCTTACTCTCATCATGGTTGATGGGCAGGACATAATCTCTTCCATGCTTCCTGAGGGGGTCCTCAGGAACCATTTCCAGGACATTTGGAGCGGCGATCCAGTCAACACCATCGACCAAGGGATTCATTTTCTTTTTCTCATAGAACCCGGCATCAATGTAATGTGACTCGGAGAGCTCGAAATGGGCCTTGTCAGCATGCAATGTTCCACTTTTTCCATTGAATTAGTACATGATACACTGGTGGTAGGATGAAGGAATGGCCATGTGCTTATGGAGCCACGGCCTTCCCATCAGGGCATTGATTGATGTGCTCTGCCGGACCACTAGGAATTCCTTATAGGCTACCAGGTCACCAAAATTTCTCATTAGCTTAATTTTACCCATTGGTTTCTGCTCACTCTGTTCGTATCCCAATAGAGTTGTGGCCGAGGGAATTAGGTTGTCCTTGATGTAGCCCAATTTACGGAGTGTCCATAGGGGAAGGAGGATAACTCCAGAGCCATTGTCTATAATGAATTTTCGGATCTCAATACCATTAAGTGTGTCGAACACATATAGTGTTCTGATGTGTCCTTGCATGATGGAATCTTCATCCTGATTGGTGAATGAAATCGCCGCATTGCATTCAGCCGGGTCAGTCTCTGTCCGGTAAATTTCGGTGGCAGATACCTCGTCTTGAAACTCCTGGGGGCTAATCAAAGCTTCTATAAGCGCCTCCCTGAGGTCTGCTGATAGACATAGGGCATTGTGGATTGACATCTTGGTTGGTACCGATGCCGGCTGCTTAAGGATGTCATATTTTTACTCCAGTGGCCGACGCTTCTCCGTTGGGGGGAGGGTCTTAGCTGGTGCTTTAGGGGATGAAGCATTTGACGAGGAGGGACCGACCGCGGGGGAAAATATTGAGGGCGCTCACACATTTTGAGGACTTTGCCCGGCTGGTATGTTTGTGCACAGTAGGCGGCCAAACACTTGTTCCTCCTCTGGTGGGTATCGTAGAACAACAGGGCCAGAGTGGCTACTTGTGGTGGTGTAGGGGAATTCTTTCTCCTGCTGAGTCCGTTGAAGGGCTCTCCCACGAGTTTCCATGATACTAATAGTTTGGGTCGGGGTCCAATCATAGGGTTGGTTTCAGTCACGGTTGTGCCTCCCCTGGTATCCCCTACCTCTGTGATTCCTCCTCCCAGCTCCTCGTATATGGAACTTGGGTTCATAACCATAACCATCGTCAGGGAATGATTCCATAAGATGGATGATGTTAATAGAACCAAAGATTTTCTCTTTATCCTCTGACAGGTCAACCTGGTCGGTTTTCTCTGATGGTGCCATTTGGTGGGTTGGTGCTCGTGGCGACAAATTCGAGGGCATATAATCTTCTAGGGTTAGGACTAACTTTGGCCCCGTTGCGGACTTCCCCTCTTGCGATTATCTCCTCCTTCGATTACGCCCGGATGACCGGCTCATGGAGGGTTGTGATGTTGATACTGTCAGCTCTGTGGCTTGAGGGGCTGTTGGTGGCAACACCGGCTGCTGTAGTTGAGCTCTGAGTATGCCCCGGGCTCGGTTGATAGTCTTCCGAGTCATCAAATTGTCCAATTTTTTCCCCTTATTACTGGTGACTTTCTGCCACCCCCCCCCCTCTTTGTCAGGATCGATGGTAGAGATACATGCCACATGTGATGGGGGTGGTCCTAGATCGACATGTCTGGAGTCTACCATCCTCTGTAGGAGGTATTTGAAGATGGAGCCTTCTCAAATACTGTGCCCCAACTACTGATGGTAGGGGATGTAATCTATCCTATCATTGCAGCCGACCTCTTTGGGTTTCCTCACCTCTCGGAGGGGGAGCATGTTGTAGTTCATGGCAGAAATAAAGTAGTCACAGACTTGATTGTCCCAGAATGAGTATACTTTTTGTCTTCGTTCCCCAAACAGGTTTCGCTTCGGTCCTCACTGATCGTCCCATTTAGGTGGAGGTGTCTATTGATATATAGGAGGCCCTTGACGATTTGGTGGAGGCCTGAGCAGTGGAGCAGGGCATAGGGGCCAGCTTGAGTGTGACAGCGGACACTTCAGCTCTAGGGGCTCTTCTCGCAGTATCCTGCGAGGCTATTCGGGACATCAAATTGGTTCGTTGTAGGGAGTCCTCAATTCTCTGGTCAATTGCCGAGAGATGGTGGAAACCAGTGGTGCACTCCACAGGTATGAGTGGTGTTCGCAGATCATCTCAAATATTATCGATGCATATGGCTAGAATCTCATCTTGAGGAATTGGTTTGTTCAGAGAATAGGTATGACCTTTCTATCTGGTGATGAAATCTAAGACCCTCTCGTTCTCCCTCTGCTTGCAGTTCATGAGGTCGATGACTGTTGTCTTGGGCAACGTTGAGATGAAGTGGAATAGGAACTGCTTCTGAAGGTCCTCACAGCTCTTTGTTGACTGGGCTAACAGACTCATGTACCAGACGAAGGCGGATCCTTGCAAGGTCCGTACGAAGCATCTGAGTTTCACTGCTTCTTGTTGTTCCGGAGTCCCCATCATAGGGTCGAAATAGGACGAGTAGTACATCAAATGACGTTCTGGATCGCTTGATCCATTGAATATAGGGAATACAGGGCTCCCAAAATTGGGTGGAGGCAGTGTTTTCCTTACCCAATCCGGGTAGGGTTTCCGCTCTGGCTGTATCGGAGTGCGTCGACCTTCCATCGCTTCAAATCGAGCTGTAAGTACCTTGATGGTGTTGGTGAGACCATGGTTTACATCCTATTGGGCCCGGTCCTGGGCAGGCATAGCCCGAGGCATTGCCTGAGGATCCGGATTGGCTGGCACCAAGGGTGCATGTTCAATTTGTGGCACCTTCAGACGGTTCAGGCGTACTTGCTCCAGTTGCTTCTTGAGTGGTGGTAAGTCTTGGTATTCATCTGAATCTATATTTAGGTAGTTGGACGGGCTGGGTGCCTCGTTGGGCAGGATCCCTGACCGAGTTTCGTTTTTCAGGGTAAACCTTAGTCTTTGAGGTTCACTTGTTGGGAGTGTACAATGTGGCTCTTCCTGGGACGCACTTTCAATAAGGCGGTTCCTCTGGAGTAGCTCGGCGTTAAGCAGCCTCAATTATTTCATCTCCTCTTCCTGTCGAGTGAATCTCTCTTCGAGCATGAGTGGCTCATCTTTTTTGAGAGAAGGAGTTGAGTTAAGGGTAACCGGTCTTTTGTTCTTATACCTATTGGAAGCTCCCTGGGTAGGAAGATGAGGGTTGGCTGGAAGGACGGACATATTTAGGGCGGCCCTCTGGTTTAGGGTGTGCACACCTGGTGGTTCGTTGTGAGTCATAGCCTGACTGGAACTATCATCTCCTGATCCATCCGGGTTTTCATTTTCTCTGTTGTCACCCATGGGGTTAACCTATATGACATTGGTAGATGCATATCATGGGGCGGAGAAGATTTCATCTTCCACATGTGAAGAGGATCTCCTGCGTCTTCTGCTGGTATTCCCTTTTGTGACCTGGGATTTCCTTCGGACATCTTGATGAAGGGTGACGCGGTGAGTTCATTGATGCGACCATACGGTGCGCCTTCCTCTCATAGGGGATAATGATTCAAATGACGGGATTGGATAGGAACCTCCTCTTCTGACTGTCCTCCCTAGACAAGAGAATACCGACTCTCGGGGGGGAGGTTGTTATTGAGGGGGTAATAATGCCCCCAACCCTCAGGGATGGGGTTGGCTCCGTTCCTTGGACATAGAGTCTCTTCCCGGTTTTATTGGTCTTATGGGGGCATTTGATGTTAAAAATTTTCCCAGCCCTGAATGCCGGGGTTGTCCCTAGATTGGGGCAGTGGCGACTGCTATTGCTACCTGGCTGATCTTGTGTGCCCCCATTAGGCGGTGAATTTTTTTTGGTGCCGAGTTCTTCTGTGAATCAATCCCTTCTGGGGTGGCAGGCAAAGATCGCTGATTGGACTCTCTTAGGCGAGAGGCCTGTTGTATGCTCTTAGTGGCCTGATTCAGGAGTTCTTGAATGGAATTTTCTCGTCAGGCCTGACGCTTATGGGACTTACTCAAGGCTTGACTATGTTTGGTGTGTTTCCTTCCCTGAATAGAGAGACCACTCGATTGCCGTCTTGATGTGACGACGTTGCAAGACCCCATGCCGAACGGTTTTTTTTAGGTGGGGAGTGGAGTGAAATGCAGAGCTCCATGTTCTCCCCATCCCCTGATATGGAATCCCGTTGGAGTGTCACTGATGAGGCGGCGCATCTGGTGTAGTGCACGGAGGCAGGTTATCTCCATGTTTCCATTACGCCTCTCGGGTCGCTATTGCCGTGCTGATGGAAGATCTTCTAGATCGATGTGACGAAAGAGGTCCTCTATTGTATTGATGTGGTCTACTTACCTGTCATAGGGCAGAAAGCTTGATTTCAGTCGGCGGAGGGTAGTCCATATATTATGGTGGATTTCGTGCATGGATTCTTCGGACAACTCTCTGAGTATGTCGACCTGAGAGGTGGCCGTAGGCAAAACATAACTGGGATATCATCCATGTCCAGTCATTTCCTCATGTGCAACATATCGAAATACTCCTCCTCTAGTGACTCCACTACCTGGTCAGCCCAACTGAGATGCTCGATGCCAATGTGGTCAGAGGCAGTGGGACCGGTAGGTGCGGAATCATTATGTGGGCGATTCCATGGTGGTTCAGAGGATGAACGCGGCCCTGGACCGTCTCCTGATTTTAGAAGGATGTCTTCGGTGACTAACTGGGAATCTAACAGGCTTGATCCCATCCTTCTGAGTGCTTCGTCATTTGAGGGCTTTTCTGTGCTTGATTCGAAAGGGGGAGGACTTCCCTGTCGACATGATATGTCATCGCGGGGAGGACTTCCGCATTGGCAGCCGTAATGGCGAGGAGTACCATTACTACTTGATGCTTCACTTCATTGAGGACTTTTGCAGTGCACACCCTGGGAAGGACCTCCATGGTGTGTCGTAGCATGGGGAGGACCTTCTAGCTGTGTGGCGTCGTTACGAGGAGGGACTTCGCAACAAATTCCATCATGGTGAGGCTGATCATCATGGATTGACGATCAACATGCATCCAGGGGAGGACCTTCATGACACACTGCGACAAGGAGAGGACATTCTTGTTGCTTGGGGCCAATGCGGGGAGGACCTTCGCAATGGCGTCCATGGTGGCGAGGACTACCATCACAGCTGCAGAAATGGCAAAGACTACCATTACTACTGCTGCATGGAGAATATCTGTGGGATACATCCTGGGGAGGGCCTCCATAATGTATTGCAACGAGGGGAGGGATTTATCATTTCTTGACATATCTATGGGGAAGACCTCCATTATCAGGGTGGATAGGACTACCACAGTGATCTGATGCCCAGCTACGCGGAGTGTCGTTGCAGCGTAACCCCTGGGGAGGACCTTCAGGGTAGGCTAAGACAAGGGGAGGACCATCTTGTCATGATGATACATCACTGAGGGTAGGGACTCCACAGTTGCGACTATGACAGCGAGGACTACCATCATAATATGTGGTTCCACTGCATGGAGGGTGTTTACAGCGTATACCTCGGGGAGGACCTTCAGGGTGGACCACAGCAAGTGGAGGACCTTCTTTCTGCTCGATCTTTTGGTCACGTGGAGGGTTTCTATGACTCGAATCAAATGAGGAGATCTCGTGATCGATCGTTATATGCCCGCGGGGGATGCCCCCACGGGTGCTCTAAGGAGGACCTTTAGAGCTGCTGGTAGCAACATTGCGGGGAGGACCTTCTCAACTGCTAATGCCACTACCATAATATGGTAATGGTTGGGCAGGGTTTTGAGCCTTTGATGTATTCTTAGGATCGTTGGGATCTCCAACTTCTAGTAGAGCGGAGTCGTGAACTCCCTCTTTATTTTCCGGATGCCTTTGGCGCATTCAGGGCGCTCTTTTGCAGGTAGTGGTGACTGTCTGTTGTTGACAACGACCTTCACTTTTGGGTCCCTATCTATTTGGGTCACGTGATGCTACCGGGATAAGCCGACAAACATCATGATTTTTAGCATGGATATATTCCTTCTCTGGAGCATCCACCGTGATGGACGGGTGTCCCCCAGTTGGAACGAGTGAAGCTACTAGATCTGGTTTCCCTTGCGTCGTGGAATATGGTCAGCGACCCTCCTGGACAGAAGAAAGGATGTAGATCTGCTCTGAGGTAGCTATCTCATCTCTTAGATGAGTCAACCCAATTGGGGAGATGAGATCACTGGCCCGAGTCCTTGCTTTTTCTGCCGATGCAATTACATTCTGAGAAGTCTGCAAGATATGATCTGGGATCGATACCAGCTCCTCCATCTTTTCATGGATATGTGGAGAGACATATTTTACTAGAATGGGTATGAAGGCCCATTCTGGTAGTGGAGGAGGAATATCCTACTCCGGTCCTCTGGTGGACAGTGGGTACTGACAATTCTCCTATGTCGGGGCCGTTGAACGACTCTGCCCTTGTACCGGGATATGCCGGTTTATCTCTCCGTTTTCCACCACATCAAGATGGCAAACTTTACTTACATCCACAGGGAGCATGCCCTGCATATATTGGTTTCCCACTGTATCGAGTTAGTGGCCTTTGTTGGTGGGGAGATGTGCCCGCCTATGATTTTCTTCCACATCTAGGTGGCGGGCTTTGTTGATCGCCCCCATACCAGGATGGCGAGTGTAAGAAGAAAATTCTAGGAGCTGGTTCTGCATGTGCCGGTTCGCCACCACGTCAGGTTGGTGGGCTTCATGACCCTGGGCATAGAGAGGTGCCTTCCTGGTAAGTGTCGTCTTGTGTGAGCGACGGGCTTGATGGAGCTCGACGATGATTCACGCTGGCTTGAATGATGCCTCCATGTCTAGATGGAGGGCTCGGGAGGATCGAACAGGTGTAGGTTCATGTTCTTGGTATGTCTCTATGGCTGGGCAGCGGAGCTCCTCCTCAGCGACCAGGGTGATGACCGGACCCTGATTGTATGTCTACCACCCTTGTCAGGTGGTCCGAGGGGTGGGAGCTTGGGGATCATGGGCATGAATCATCGGGGAGACATCCTCCTTGGCATGCAGACGTTGAATCGCGGCGTGACTACAATGACTTCTCCCAGCAGGGGCCTCATATCGAAACCCTTGTTGGGTGGGGATGAAGTCCCCAATGTCAACCTCGTCCATATCCCTATTATAAGGGAGGTACGCATTGTCCTGTTCTGGGGATAGATTCCCCAAATGGTTGGAGACAACAATAAGGGATTTCTAGATATTCCTTTGCAGCCGCTGCTGGGCAGGTGACCGGCGAGTTCTGGAGGATTGGACGGCATGCATGGCTGCCTCCACCATTGGGAGAGTATCGTTCACGTGGTACTCTTGGATCAGCGCGTCCAAGACCCAGCGTTGACGATGCTGGGTTGGTGAAGGGGTCCTACGTAGGTGAGGACGCCTGGTTATTGTGTTATTGGATGTGCGCTCTTGTGAGTTCCTTTGCAATTCCATTGGATCAAAGAGAATTCTGAAGGTAGTACCTGCAAAATTTTTTAGCAAATTCAACCAGAAAACCCATCAAAGTAGCATCTCATGATCCAATGAATAGTTAATGACCTTGCTTGGCCCTCCTTATGAGTAAAAGGGGGCATAAGGTGGGATTAGGTTAAATCTGCCATGCTTGGTTAAAGATTCACATTATGTTCACCATTTTTTGTTTCGCGGATTTTCAGTCACGAAACTCCCAACGGCTCTGTATCCGATGATGGATGGACCTGCTTTCAAAAGGAATTCATTCACCAGATGGTCTGACCAGTGACGCTTAAGAACTCACATTGGTCAAGAGCATGGTAATTCGGGCTCATCGCACCCTTTTGGGTGGAATTATTTCATGTTCCGGGACTTTATTATATATTTATGTTGTATTCATATGTTCTATAATATTTGGTTTATACTCAAGCATAGTATCCACGGATTTAACCCTGGTTGACAAAGGTCAGCTAAACGCAGAGGGTCAAAATAATTTAGGCCCAAAGTTTACCATCCCTCGTTGGATTAATGACCCCGAGGAGTCAGAACTCACTGAGGAGACAATAGGGGTGGCGTGGTGAACCGATGTGAAGATAGTCAGATCGACCGGTTGTTGGGTTTGAACATAAGGGAGGCTTCCTACGTACACTGTCTAGAAGACAGGGATCAATGTCCACGTAGTTTGAATCGGGGTGTCGGTGAACCGAAGTGAAGGTGGACCCGGGGGTCCAATTGTGGTCAGGCTTGAACCTCGGGGAGGCTTCTTATGTACCATGCCTTAACATTGATCAATGTCATCATAGTTCTTATTGGATTGGGGCTTACACTCTGAGGAGGCCCAAGGTTTGTATTGGGGATTACACTCTAAGGAGGCCCATGGCGTGGAATGGGGCTTACACACTGAGGAGGCACATAAGAGGATGTCACGGTCGATGCTTACTCTAATCCCAAGTGATTCATGCTCAGGGTGAAAAAAAAGAGGCATTAGGGACAAGAGGATCACGTCGCGAAAGGTGCGTTCGTGAGAAGTGAAGTGGGGCTTACGCATGTGGGCGGCCCATAATGATAGATTGGGTCTTACACTCCGAGGAGGCCCATATCTTGGATTTGGGCTTACACTCTGAAGAGACCCATAGTTCAGATTCGGGCTTACACTCTGAGGAGGCCCATAGTTTGGATTAGGGATTACACTCTGAGGAGCCCCATTGGAGACGAAGCACAGCGGGAGAGGGAAAGGGGGTGCCCATGTGCCCATCTCCTCTCATGCAGTACATAAGGGCTTCCTTACGATGGGTATTTTACTATCCACTAGAATCCCTTAGCATGTGGTGGGGCAGAAAGGGGACTCCCGAGCTCAGACTCCACATTACCGTGGGAATGTGAGCCTGGGAATTCTGCGGAAGTCTGCTCAAGGTTCTGGGGAACCCCTTCGCCTCTACTTACCGTGGGTATGTGAACTCAAAACAGCACACTGATGCGCCTGAGGGTTACACCGCATGTATCTGATGGATCTAGTGGAGGGCTCTACTCGGGGCCGATGAGTAGGCCAATGAGGGATTCATGGAGGATTAGGCCGGATCAAGAGAATATTATGTGGCTTGGGGAACGGGAACTCCAAAGGATTCGGCGAACCAGGGTGGTCTGCAGATTGAGAGGCCGTCCGTGAACCAGGAGGGTCCACGGAATGAGAGGATTTCCATGAACCAGGGTGGTCTGCGGAGTGAGAGGCTGTCCACGAACCAGGGTGGTCCATATACTCGGGTTCGGTCGGCGCACATGGTTGGTACACGGAGGGTTCCACACGAGTAGTGGCGGCCAAGGTTGGCGCCGGTCAGGGGTTCATCAGTTGAGGCTTTTCCTGCGTAGGAGGGTGTTACGTGGTGCGGCGGATCAGAATAGAGGCATAAACACCATGGTCCATGGGGAGTGCATCCGCGGAGGGGATATGGTTCACGGTCTTCTATTTTTTATGTTATTTTGAGTTCGCGGTTCAAAAAAATATTATGCGTATTCAGTTCCTTATGAGTTCGTTCCCAGGTTCAAACCTGGTTTGGTTCGCGAACTGGAACTCCGCTGTTTGCAAAATCCTAAGCCTTCCTTCAAAATCCTTCCACCCGATTCTGATTGATCTCCTCTGAATCCGCCCCCTCCGTCTCCTGTTATAGAGTGGGGAATGAGGTGTATCTGTGATCCCGTGGCACCTTTTGCGGAGGCCTATGTCCGGAAACCAGGTTTATGGCTGACTTGTTCAATCTGTAATTCACGGTCGGTATTGAGTGCTACCCCCCTGCGAACTGAACGAGGGAGTGCTTCGCGGACATGGAGGGTTCAACCACCATTCCCCGAACAACAGCAGATGCCGCCTGAACTGGTCGACGCGGTCCGCGGTTGGGGCGGATCATGAAGGTTAACCGGATCAGCGCCCATCTGGCCTCGCGATGGCGGAGGATCTCCGCCTTCATTCCGTGAATGAAAATGGTTCGCGGAGGGGGTGCTTCGTGGGGCCTATCCACGTTGCGTTTTCATGGGACCGGTCCATGGACCGGTCCTCCATGTGTCCCTTCTTTGGATTTTATCCATTCTTTTCCCCAATTCGTTGGGGGATTTGGGTAGAATCTCCTTTGCGGATTTTTCAGGACCCTATAAACCACCTGATCATGGGATTCCATCCATGAATCCTTAATATGGAACCCATGTTCTCACCCATCCCATATTAAGTGAACCATATAAGTAAGGAACATATAATTTCACACAAACAATTTCAAAACATCAGAAAAATGTGTTTCCTTACCACCTTTATAAACCATTTTAAATGAGTCATTACATTTAATATATAATTCATATGGCAGTACTTCTTATGAAATTCATTAGCAATGATCAATTTCATTATAATGATTCATTTAATTTGTTTTTGGAAAGAAATGTCTTCATGACCACGCCATTCCATTTTGTTCAAGTAACCTTAACTCTTCCCATTCAATTATATGAAGAGGCTTGGCTGTATAACCCTATTCATATCATTTGATCAACTGGTTTAACATGTCATGGTCAACAGTAAGAACCATTCCTAAACATCTCCCCTCACTTGTTAACTCAAGGCATCAGATAGAAGGCCATATAGATTGGGAACACCCTGTAGGGGTGGCGAAGGGTTAATTCAAACACCCTAAACGAGGTTCTCTACAACCTATGACCACAATTCAAATGATAGAACAAACCAAACAATTAAATATATGATTAAAAGGAATTAATGGAAGGTTTTTGAGAGTGGAATGAGGGTGAAACATGAAATAAGATATGAAAGTAAAAAAGAAAATGGTAGACTCCATTCACTAGGCATCCCTATTTATTGAACATGATAAACTATTATAAGGATCTTGGTTCGATACACATTTAGGTAGTAGTGTTTTAAATATGCACATAGGTGGTGGAACGGTAAATGAAGCATTTTTATGAGGAGAAAACTCCCTTCACAAACATAATTTAAGGCCTTGTACAAGCATGCCATATTACTAAACAATTTAGAAATACATCGAGAAAGTTCAAATTAAGGCCTGCTAAATATGCATAACCTTCCACTATGAGTTTTCAGAGAGAGCACACCACTGTTGAAGGGGTTTTATTTCCAAACCAAAACTTGTTTATAAAATGAAATATTAATCTTAACTAAACACCTATTCATTAAATTTAATTAATTATAAACAAGAATAATTAATAAGGTAGTTAAATTCAATTTAAATCATTATTGAATTAAAGAGGCAATGAGAGTGACCCTACATCAAATAATCCAAGCCAGACACTAGAAACATTCCATATTTAGTGGAGACGACCGGAAAACACATGGTAAATTCCAAAACACTACAAACCAATTACCATTTATTCATAAACTAGAAAACCCTGAAAAATAAATTGGGCAACAAAGAAGAATGGAGGAAAACCATAAAAAACCATTTTAGGGTCATGAAAAACACTCTGAACCACTTCAGCTTCAGGGGCTGTTGCCGCAACCCACACACATGGGTCCTAGAAGACCATTCACACACATTATTGAAGGAAGAAACATGAAAATTAGTCAAAACGAAATTATAGGGTTTCAGAATAATCGATAAGGGCAATGGGGAGTCTGAAAAATCACAGGAAATAATAAGAGGAGGCGATGGATAGACTTACTGTGTCAATTCAAAAGAGAATCATGATAAAAATTCGTGGAATCAAGGAATTAGAGAGGGTTATCAGAGGAGGGGGGAATGTGTGCGTCAAATGGATTTGACCAAGGGGGCATGCTACATGGAAGTCATGACTAGGAGGGGTGTGCTGCAGGGAGGTCATTACCAGTAGGGATATTGTTCGGTTGGGGGTCGTGTGGTGGGAGCTTCTATATGCAGGGGTCAATTAGAGGGTCACATCATGCTAATGGTTATAAGGAGGGGGGAAGGTGTGTGATGCTGGATGGTGATGGGGGAGACCCCTTTGTGTATTCTTAAAAAAGGAAACCTCAGTAAAATAAAACTAATAATAAGAATAATCATAATAAAAATAATAATAACAACAACAATAATTATTATATTATTATTATTAAAAGTACATTTAATTATTATTATTAATTTAAATTTATCATTAATTTAATTTATTTATATTTTAATTTTGAATCTATGTAATTTAATTCAATTTCATTAAAAGACACATCAAATTGTCACCTCCCAAAAAAAAGAGTTCTAATGCTCATTTTTGAAGACGACCTACCCAGTTAAATGAAAATTTTAATTTCGTTCATTTTTTCATCAGGTTCAAAACATGGGATGTTACATGGTTGAATTTTTTTTAATTATTCAGTGATGTTGACTCATCATCTTATCTAGTGCATGAGAGATTCCTAGTTGGGAGAAATATACTATTAGGTTCTTTCGAAGTATATATCCTCTATAGATTCACAAGATAGATTTTTTGAGGGAGGGGAATACACCATCATTTTCCAGGAATGGAATTTTGGTTTTAGTCCTGATGTGAGAGGAGTTAATGGAGTAGTTTCACACTTCTCTGTAGGAAGTACATGCTTCTATTGGGATGATTTACATGGACCATCAATTATTTTTGGTGGGCTGGCATAAGATGTAGTGTCACAAATTTCAACTTGAGGTGTCTCATAAGTAAGTATGTGAAGTTTTGGAACTAGGTTATCATAATGTTAACATAGCCTCCTGAGATCCCAAAGTGGAAATGGGATGGAATATGATTAGTATTTATGAGAGATATTTCATAGGCTAGGAGAGGCCATGATACAATTTGGGTTATTGTTGAATGACTCATGAAGTTATAACCCTTCTTTTTCATCTTAGTGTAATGTTTAGTGGAGACTTCTAGACAGTTATATGCACTAGAGATTGTTCGACTGCATGGGGTACCCTCAAATATTTTCTCTTACCATAATTTCATGTTTAATTTCATGGTTGTCGAGAGGACTATAGTGGGATCTTAAGACCCAATTTCAGATGAGTACGTCATTTCACTCCATACAGTTGGGCATATCGAGTGCATTATGTAGGTGTTAAAGGATAATTTGTGATCGAAAATTATATACTTCTGGTAGATTTGGGAAGTTAATCTACCATTGGTAGAGTTCAATTATAATAATAGCTATAATTCTATGATTATGATGACACATTTTGAGTACCTGTACAGTTGACCTTGTAGGTCACCCTTATGAAAATCTTAGAGTGGTGAGACATCTCTTGTTGAGCCAGAGATGGTTCATGTGACAACACAGAAGTTCCATGTGATCTTTATGTGTAATAAGATATCCCAAAGTTGATATAAATCTCATATAGATTGATATAATAGTCCCCTAATGTTTGATAAGGGAGACCATGTTTTCTAGATAATATCCCCACCAAGGGGATTGTAGATGTTTTTTCGAAAGGAAAATCTATCTATGAAGTTAATCAGCCTATTCAAAATACTATGAGTATTTGGTGAGGTTTCATAGAACCCAATTTAACTCTCATATTTATAGTGGGTGCATGAAGTCTTCCATGAGTCATAAATGAGGAGATACATGCATGATCCTAGGCCTATCATTTACTAAGGCATGTTGGACATTATTGATAGATACACCTTCATGAAGTAATTGGTGGTGATTTGGGATTGGTTGTTGAGGATCCTATAAGGATGTACCATTCACTTGAATCATGTGCTATTAAACCATGTGATTACACAAGAGAGCCTTTGGGATCATGAGACCTATATGTGGGGTTAGTGTCCCCTCCAGTTTTTAGATTTTTCTTTTCTAGGATGAATATCATTGAATGGGTGAATAATTTTGTGACCTTATTCAATACTTATAAGACATTGAAACATAATAAAAAATATTTTTGGATCCATACAATGAGAATATGTGGGATTCTGAATCTCGATGAGCTTAGATCGAATATTATAAAAATATTAAATATATTAATATAAAAAAGTATATTTGTACACATAATTTCACAAGTATTGAAGGGATCCTTGGATCTTAAATCCAATTATGGGATTTATTTCAGGAGGAGGGGTTTACCAAAGCTGTGACCTAAGGTTTTTCAGCACCAGATTTTGATTCGAGGCAGTCATAGGAAGGTGTGTTTAATTAAAATAAATAAATAGTTTCCTTATTTTTTTATTAAACAATCTAATTAAAATACTATATAAATACACTCTTATTAATTTCTCCACTGGTTATCCATATATCTCATAAAATATTTCAATGTAGATTCAGAGTGTTCCACATAGGAAAATTGGAATCAGATAGTGAATGGTGAAGAGAACAAGGTGGATCGAGTGGCAGTGGATGTATTGAGTATTTTCCTTCAATGGATACTATGTTCTTCATAAATGATCATTAATTTATCTTGGTAGGAATAATAAATTATAGTTTCCTCCATATATTATAATAATGTGAATATAAATATATTTACATAGTTTTTATCTCCTTTATCCCACCCTCTGCATGTGTTCATTGATGAATAAAATTGTTTTATTCAATATATTCTTTTTTATGAAATAATCTCACAAATATTTACAATATTTTAAATCTTTGGCCAAGAACACTTTGAAAAAAGGTTTTCACGCTTTCTTGTTTTGATTTCCCCTATATTTCTTCACATTATTCAATATTGGAATGAATGGTTGCGATTTGACTTTGTTCATGTTTTTTTGAGAACCATTGAACCCAAAAATTCAATGCGGTTTTTTGATACATAATTAGGATGTTTATTTTTTAATGGATAAAATTTAATTTCTATATGTGGGTGGTGATTTCCATATATCCCATTTCTGGAGGGAAAAAGGCGATGGGAGGAGCAAGGAATGTTCGACGGACCCTCACGGGTTATTGATTTCTAATTTTTGGCTGCTAGGGGGGGCATAATCAATGACTATTGGGAAATCTATTTGATTTGATGTGGTCAAACATCAGGTATCATGATGAAAGGGATAGATCTATAAAGTGAATTAAGGAAAGTTATGAATCTAGAAAATTAATAACTACATGCCTTGCAACTCAGAAAAACACATGGAATGTATCCCCCTTATTTAATACACTCTGGTTTTAAGTTTATTTAAGGATGACATGATCTGTATCTAGGTCAACATTACTTATGAACCTCATAAATCGGATAAGTTGTGTGTAATATTCACCTATTTCGGACCCCATGTGGTAGGAAACAGAGTGTAATCTAGGAGTACATGGGCATGTGCCAGTACTCGAGCACGACTAGGTACACGAAACAGTTTGATGAACATGAGCACAACTATAAGCACATGAGCATGCCCCAAGAGACTGAGACATGATTTGTGGGCCTCTTACATCCCATGTCAGCTAACATGGGATCAGATCCACATAAATAGGATAAATATATTAATCAGTAGAGAAGGTCCACATGTTGTGTAGGCCCCATAAGAAACATGTACCCCCCCCCCCCAATGAGAGAGATAATCCTTATAAATCTCCTTCATATGGACTCAAATTTACACTATTACTATCCTTCCATAATACATTTTACATGTTGAACACAATTATAGAAACTATAATGGGTTTCATGATACAACGTTAAAGGATCTAATCATGATGTTTATTTAGGTGATTCTTGATGATCATAGTGATTTAGGGGTGTCATTGGAGAATGTTTGAAGTTAAAAACCACACCATTTCATTTGGGAGAGGGTATCCCACACTCTATGCACTTGTTTGACTGGAATCCCCTTATGGAAAATGGTATGGTTCCTCTACCTACAAAGTGGACCCCCCCTAAAATAATAGGCAATGGGTCCTCTACCTACTGAGTGGACCCCATGAAAACCTAGTGAGTGGCTACTAAACTATTGAGTGGAACCCCTAATGGACAATTCCATGGGTCCTATACCTACTATGTTGTACCCCCAAATGGACTAGGGTGTGGGTCCTCTACATACTGAGTGACACCCCCTAACAGACTAGGGTGTGGGTACTCTACCTACTTAGTAGAACATGTAATGGTCTAGAGTGTGATTCATCTATCTTCTGAGTGTAACCCACCTAACACACTATGTAATGTGTCCTTAATTGGATATTTTTCCCCCAATAATGTGTTAAATAGTGCTAAGGTGTTAGTCCTCCACATGGTTTCCTCAATAGATACCCGAGATGGTTGGCATCCGAGTGAGACACAATAGGATTTGATGGAAGATTCATCGACCTGGGATGTGATGTGAGATGGACATATCCTCTCATATATATTTATTTTATTTGTATATATATATATATATCTGTGTGTGTGTGTTTTTTGGGTTTCATTTCCCTCATTCATTGGGTTGATTTTACTACTTCTGTCATATCTTCTATTATCCCGCTTTAGTTTTCAAGGAATACTACTGGGTATGCATATACTCACCGCTGTATGGGATTTAATAAAATTATCGTGTCTTATGTCAGATACATAAATATCAATAATTATTTTTCTTGATCATACGATAATCAGGTGCATAGACCTCATATGTTGGTCAAATATGGAAATCAGGAGCTGAGCTCTCTCGGGTTACTTTTGTCCAGTTTTTGTGTGGATGGGACTTCGTTTTTCTATGGAAATGGATTTTTTCCATTTACAATTTGGTTTCATACTATAATACTATTTTTTATTCCCTATATTTTATTCCATTCAAGGTTTATCTCAAGATGTTACACTATTTTTCTTTATTTTCCTCCGCACTGTTTCGTGGAGATGTGTGTTGCATGCATATATAAACACTAGGAAATGACCTCCCTTTTATCTTTTGAATTCTCAATTATTTTATCCATCCCTTGGAATATTTAGGTGGTCATTGTGTTTTTAAATCCATTCCTACCATCGGCTAGGCGGGCCTCGATGGTTTGGGTTGTTTTAGTTACTACTTTTATAATATTTTTCGTAAACGTTTCCTAACGTTTTCATTCTGTATTGATATTCAACATACTAAAAAGACAGGATGAAATTATATTTACCTTCCATTGCTTGTTTAATTAATTTTTAATTGGGTGAAATCATTTCATATTATATTCCTATGATTTAAATGCACAAGTTTCTAGCTCGTGGTGACTGATAATACACTTTGGTCTAGTGTCAAACCATTTCAAGCATCATTCAGATGGAAGAATTGGGTTAGTTTATTAGAAATGGTAATAGAGGTTAGGTACCTAATCTATATAGTATCATAATACATTTTAATTCCCTTTTTTATTTGGTGTTTCATGGAAATATCCAGTTATTATTTTTTATTATAACTTGTGGTTACTTGCAAGGAGAGTCAAGATAGATTTGTCCCACCATGTGCCTCAAGTTGTAATATGAAGTGGGTTTAATTTTGAATGTAGATTTGATTTCATTTATGTTGATTAGGAATTTATTATCTGTGTCAAAGTGTATGTTTCCGTGGTGATCAAGTAAGATTTTTGGATAGATAAAAAATATGAATAAATGATGAAAGATTGTTTTGAACGGCTTAATCAACTGGGTAACAACCAAAAACTCAATCTTGAAATGCCTTTCGAAAAAAAATTTGGATGGATTTGGGACCATTGGGCCATAGGGTTTAGTCATGAATGGCTCCACTGCCCATTTGGGTTGATTTTTTTACCACATATTATGGATATATAAAAGAGATAGATAAGTCAAAGTGGTTCATGTGATATGTTGATAAGATGGATTCAGAATTTTGGGGTGAAATTGGGTTTTCTTAAAAAGGGGTATCTTTTTGAAAATTTTGTTTGTTTTCCAATAATACATTCACTTTTTTATTAAATTGGTTTGGATTTTATGGAAATAGTTTTTGTTTAGGAACATCCTTAATTATTTTTATAAAATGAAATTAGTTTCATGAAAAATTTATGTAATTTTATTTCTAAATCAGTTGATTTGGGTTTTTCCAAATTATTTTTATTTTCAAAAACCTGTCGGTTTCATAATTACTATCAAATTTTAAAGGCCATGATGTTATTTCAAAAATGTAATTTTATTCAATTAATTAAAATTAAATGATGAAAGTTTTTTGAAATGTTTTAAAGAAGGATATTTAAGAAGCACATGTTATATTCAAAAATGCGAATTTTTTTTGAACATCCTTATGGAATTGGGATGTTTTAAAGTGCATTCATTTTTGTAAAATGTAATATTTTCCTTCTATAATATTATGGTTTAAAAAGGGATGGGTTTTTTCATAGGAATTTCCAATTATTTTTATTTCTTTTACGAAAATTCGAGTTGGGACTAGTTGACTTGATTTTGTAAGCAAAACTGAGTTGGGTCTATGTTTCATTTTTATATGAGTATGATCCCTAGAATGGTCTATTTAAAGTTGTAGTGTAAAATTTTCCCCCTTTCTTATGGTTTAGTGGCATGTTGTCTATAATTTTTAACTTTGGATCCTATGTTTGATGATCCATATCTAGTAAGTTGTTCAAAATCAATAAAGATTAATATTCTTGGGATGATAGGTTGATTAGAGAATCCACACTTTATGATTTTAGAGTCTTGGAGCCTTGAGGTGGATTATTTGGGGTTGATCTTTTTTTCCTCATTCATGAGAGTTTCTAGATCCTGTTATGGTGTGCTTTCCTAGGAGAATTTTTGGATTCCTCAGTATGTTCAGTTTGGGAACACACCATTTATGTTGGATTGTTTTTAGGGGTTTCTAAGGGTTTTACGGTTTGTGATTATGGGGTTGGATTTTATTGGGATTTAACATGGGTGACCATTAGGGTCGATCATTGGGTAATTATTATTGAGTTTTCCAATTGAAAATTGAGAATTTGATGGTGGTACTATTTTTTGGGGTTTTCCATTGGACAATGTTCTATGAGTAGAGTCATAGTTTATGCATTGAACACTGTGAACCATGTAAAAGTCATGTGTTGTTCTTCATTTTGGAATGATCATGAGTGGTTGATCCTGAACCTTATGGTTGAATGAAATGTCGTGATTGGTGGTAATCATTGGTTATGGATTTTGAGTTCCTTTAAGATGTGTTCCGTCAGAGTTGAATCTGATCATATGTTCTTTTATTTTTTATGGATTTTATGTCCTTTGAGTATATAATGAATCATGATTCTAATTTGGAGGTGATCTCCTTATGTATTTCCATAGTTAGTGGAATCATATGGTCTCATTTTGTTTTGAGGTTATTTTCATCCTCTTGTTTGTGCTCCCAGTGTAAGAGTTTTCATTTGATGCTTCACCATTTAGATTAATTAAAAATGATGGGGAGACATTTTTTCACTCTCACTTCATTTAGATATTTTTTATGGATTCTTGTTGATGATTATATATTGAGGTATTTGTCAATTTTTTAGGATTTTGGTAGTTCTATAGAAGTTAGTGCATGTTGAGTGTCTCCCTTATAAGAGTTTAAGTAGTTGATGGCCTTACTTTGATCACGGATGTTCTGTGGGAAGAAAATTTAATGTTGGGGAGGTTTGTGACACCCACCATATCACTATGAAACTAATTTAAAGCCATCATAGGTTCATAATATTTTTGGAGAGAAAATATAGTATTTTAATGTAATATATGTTGTAAACTATATGTTCATTGTTCGAAGAAACCATTCGCCGATCATGAATATAAGGTATAAACTTTATAGTTTTATTTCACAAGGACTGAGCATGTATAGCTCAATCATGTTACCATCATTGTGTTATAGTGTAGGAACCTTGTTCTTGTTTAGTAGGGATAGAATGATTGGAACACAATTTTTGAAAACATTATATAGCGATCCAAATGTATCATACATAGATACTACAACATAATAGATACATATACATTAAATTACATATTGATCCATTCAAGAATAATTGGGTTCTCATAACTTTGGGGACTTGTATACATGAAAACGACTTCGTAAGTGAGTTACATCATCACTCACTATTTAATCAATAAATAGAAATCTTCATAGTATCACAGATAATACCTTTCATCATAATATTCAGAATGAAAATATAAGAAAGGGAGAGCTTAGATGCTCAGTTAGGGTAAAGAAGGTAGATATCAAAGCAACATGATAATTAGGGTATGATAACTTGAGATTAAATTTTTAAAAACAACACCATTTATATCATAGATCATAAACATGAGTCATTAAATAATCTTGGGGGTTCATAAGACATGAATCATAAAGTAATCAAAGAACATAAGATATGAGAGTATATCATTGACATAATAATTATATTTGTGGCATATTCACTAAAATATATAGTCATTTTATTAGTACTCAAGTCCCATTTCTATGGATATAATAGTATGTTGGGTTTAGTTATTATATAATCATATTAGTCGTGGTTCACTTCCAAGACAATCATAGTGGGAAAAGACCTTTATTGAACTGGGTTCACTCCCCATTCATGTCCTGTTGACCTGATGAATTATCAATCTTTACCCAATGCATTGGAGGGAGATATAGGTTACAACCATCACATAATTAAAACAATACATATGTTTTCCAAAATATCATAAAACAATAATTATATCATAACCCGTGAAATTGAAACATGTTTCCTAAAAATTTTGTCATATAACAATCCATGGAAATGAAATACATTTCATAAACTTATTTTCACCATAAAAATAAACCATAAATAGAAATAATATGGATAGTATCATTCGATAATACCCTCCTTAAATATTAATTAACATCAATGGTTTTCATCTAATGTTTAAAAGGACTAAGAAAGATCACATGGAACATTTCTTGAGGAAAATATACTTTCCACATTGAAATGACATTTTTAAAATCTAAAAAATTCCCATATAATGATTTTTTTAAAATTACATTGAAAACATTTAATTTAATCATTAAATCATTTAGAGGTCATAATATCTATAAAATACCATTCATGTCGTGCACATTAAAATGATAATTATTTTCAGATTTTCGATAAAAAGTAAAAATATAATTTTTCAGAAAATGATAAGAATATTCATTTTAAACAGCTTTTAAAAAATTCAAACACTGGTAAATATATCATTATAGAATCATTCTAGAATAGTAATAAAACATTCTTTAAATATTTTATAATCCATAAACATGGAATAAAACTATTTTCAAACAAATTGATTAATAAATTAAATGTTTCTTAAATTTTTTTTGGAATATTGTGTACATAAAGAGAGGAAAGTGAAAGGGATATTTTCTCTAGAAATAATAATATAATAATAATATTCATGAGTGTATTGATAGATAGATCATAATATTTCATAATCATAATCCTAATTTCAAATAATCCAGATAAATTATGATATTGTAACATAAAACACATATCATATTGGTTTGTTTTGGATAATGAGTTTCATGAATGAAATAAACATATATGGATATTTATATCATGTTATTTTCATAATAAGAATCATAAACAAAATTCATTGGTTGTATATACACCACAAAAATTAAACAAGTAGTGAATATGGCTTGTTTCTCATCGAAATAAAAGTGAGATGAAAAATCCCCTACTACTTTGAAAACTTTGGAATCCTAAGACCCATTAAATAATAACATAAAATGAACGTTAAATATCATTAAAATAATTAGATTAATGATTTAATATTTAAAATGGGAAGTATATATTTTACAAAAAAAGAAATGCGTGGTTAAAATTGCATATGTCTCCCATAAATAAAATAGATACTCTGAATCCATTACCTCAATACTTGAATTTCATCAAATATATGTAAAACTCTTGTATAGTAATTATAGGATTATTTTAAATCTAATAAATATCCATACATATATATAATGACCCAGCCATAAAACATTACAAAATATTTAATTAAATGAAATTTTCACATTGAGAATATTTTTAGGTTTAGAGTTTTAGAAAATTAGGCCATACTATTAGATAACATCTTGAATATTACATGTAGACAGTACTACACAGTATCCATTTATTCATAAAATAAATACTCTTAAAATGAAATATGTCTACATCCATGTTTTTGACATCACAACTTTTCTTTGATCCCATCCTTGACCCTATTCATCTTTAAGTCTGGTGGAAACCATTTTAAAAACGTGGGATGAGCATAAAAATCAGAGTGAGGGATATAAAATAAAGAAGGAAAACATTATCCCATTAATAAATACAAATCAGTGAAACCATACTTTTCAATCATAAGATAACATATGAAACCATAAGATTTATGAATAACACACAAAAATAATAAATCATAAAGGTTACTTATGGCATCTATATCAAACATACATTGTATATATCACATCTACATAGACAGTTCCACTTGGAATACCCATCATAGTATATTCCCTAATTATCTTAGGAGAAACATCATGTTTACCTCTGTCACATTACCCAACACTTTGGAGAGCTATCTCAGTCTCACCCACCCAAGTTTTATCAGAGAACCAGTCATATATGAAAACAATGCCCAATAACCATAACATATTCATAACACATAACACAATTATTAAGTAAAGATAACATTTCCACATTCCAATATATCCAAACAAGATATTTAAATAAACAATTCTTTATCAAATCATTTTCAAAACCATTTTAAAAGAGATTTTTTAATCAATGTGTCCCATACCACTTTGAAGATTTTAAATAAATTATCATTAAAATACATAATTTCCATATAAATAAATACTAATACCCATTTAGAAAACATGGACATTAATGAGAAATATTTATAAGAATATTTTTTTAACACATTTAAAACGATATTTTAGTTAAAGTGTTTTTTAACAAAAACAGAGATGCTTGAATACAAATAATTGAGGAATGAAAATTAATCATAACATTATAATATCATGTGAATAAATTTATTCATGATATAATATGTCAATGGACATTATATACACCATATAATAGTGAATTGGGTCATAAAAACATTGAATTCTCAATGGAAATGTAAATTGAGATGAAATCCCAAATAAAGATAGTTTCCTTAATTTAAGGATAAATAAATCACATAATAATGAGTGAAAAATATAAATAATGCCAATATAATTTGGTATTAATTGTAAAACAGTAAGAGTCCTTTCACACATATTCATAGGATGACATATTCAATAAGTACAAGTTGAACCCAAATAATATAAATTGGGTTAAGAAATTCCCTTGTAAAAATTCAACATACTAACAACGTCACTTTAAAAATCATAAAATGAGTTAATGATATAAAAAGGGAATATCATCATTTTTAAATAATGTTTAAATCAATAAGGATATATAATAACATATCCTAATAGAATAATTTGTAAATTAAAATACATAACAAAAAAGTTTTTTAAAAAGAGGAGGGGGAAACCTTCCCTTACCGATTTGGTAACTTTCAAAAAATACACGACATAAAAGAAAAATCATAAAATGAAGATGTAAATACTCATAAATGAATGTATATTACAAAAATATTACATTCAGGGGTAGTACAGACACCACAGAAACGGAAATAGTGCAAAATATTTCATGAATCTCACAGGAATAAATAGTGAGATGAAACCCTTTACCACATTCTAATCATATGAATCATATGACCAAAAGTTATTAAGCACCAAATGATTCATATAATACCATTAATATAATAATAATCATGATAATATATATCAAATTTCCGTACAAAATACACCACATGCAATGAATAAGTGGAGAATAATGGAAATCTCGCAGAATTAAAAATGAGATAAGAAAATCTCGTACCTCGTGTCTGAATTTACTTGTTTGTTCCTTTTTAATCCATAATAATAAACTATAGTTAATTTATACATTATTATGAACCTTTTTCATGTTTATTATTAATTTTATATAACTTATTACCATGTTATAAAAATTATGTAATCATTACAAGTTAATAATGGTCGTTTTGTCGATATTTGGTACTTTAGTCAAAAAATGAACACCTTATAATTACAAGTTGTCCATGTGTTCAATAGTCCATTATATCCAGAATTATATTCATTATATAGATATCATATATATCATATATATCCATTATATACATGTATTTATAATAGTACATAACATTTTGAGGTAAGAAATGGAATGCACCGTTCATTGAGACGGTAAGTCGTACGTACGCATGAAGGCTACTTTTAATTTCTATTTATTATTTTAATAAAATTGAAACATAATGATACATGGGTATATTATAATTACAGTATAATATCATATATAATATCATTAAATCCATCCATTATACATCCCACATATGGCATTAATGAGTCACATTACATCTAGGGGCGGTAATCCGCACTTCCTCAATTGAGATTGTCGTATTTACCCACTATAGAAACCCTAAGGGCGTGCTATAAATGGGAAGTATAGAAGTATAAGGAAATAATAAACATACTATATATCATATATAAATACATTTACATCATAATGTCCACCATGAGAGGTGGTAAGACAAAATTGAACAATCATCGTTTCGTGAGGCGTTAGTTTTCCATCCACAGAAACATTATGTTCTTCATATATTAGATAGAAGGTTTGTGTTAGTGTAGTTATAATCCTTCTTATAACAACATTATAGCATATTTTGGATACTGGTGTTTATGTAAATGAAAAATAAAAAGATTTTAGGGGATGGGGAAGTAAAATAAATGAAAAATAGTTACGAGAAACAGTTACCTTTAATTTGGGTAACTTCCTTTGGTTGGAACCAAAAGGACTTCATGAAGTGCATTCCATCTAAGGTAAGTCTTCTAGGAGGAGGAGAGGGATGTAGGGAGTTTAATTGGGAAGAGTTTGGGCGAGAAAAATGGGTTGAGAGGTGTGAGGAATTGGTTATAAGTGGTCTTCTTTTATAAGGGAGAGGAGGGGCTATTTAGGAAGGTGTGAAAACATTATATTATTATATAATGATATTTGGTCTCTAAATGTCCAAAAATCATTAACGTTGAAGATAAGATGACTCATGGTCGAAATAAAATCATCCAATAGCAATTGGACAGTTTTTTTATAATATTTTAATCATTATAATTTTATTTATTTAATTCATTTATTAATGAGGTGAATACTTCATCATTATTGTGTCATGAATAATTTAATTTATTCAATGTCCAAAGATTTTAAAAAAATAATTTCATCTAAGAAATTTTTTTATATTTCCAATGAATATTTACAGTAAAAAATATTCATTTTATAACACCATATAATAATTAATTTACTAAAAGTTTTTTGTTTTTGTCATTTTTGCCTTTACATTAAATTTATTAATCTAAAGTGTCATTATCATTCATAAGTGGCGGAATGGGGTCAAACAATAAGCCCAAAGATGCCCATGGTCGGCCATGACTCATACAATAAGTGTTGGACAAGTGTTAAGGTAATATTTAATTATTATAATATTCTTTTTACCTTGAATTACATTATTTACCTTTAACCGTGGTAAATAAGTCAAAAAGTTACTATTCACCAAAAAATTATTTTCATCTTAATGAACCAAATTTTACTACCTAATAAAAACCAGGTAAGTTGGATTTTTAAAATTCAATTCATATAAGTGGTAAAACATCATTTAAATGAAAAATTCAGTTTTTTAAACTACTTCTATGTTGGTTCACTATTCATCAAAAATTGATGTTTTTTAGAAAAATACCAAAAATTCAGCCTAACATATATTAGTTATTCTGAATTAAAAAATGATGTGTATTTTAAAAAATTATAAACATTGAATTTGCATTAATTAATATAAAATTAATTCCCGTTGTTAAAAAAAATAGCGTGTTTTTAAAAAACAATAACTACCAAAAGATTGACACTTGTATATGTCCAATTTCAAAGTGAAATTAATTCCAATGACCAAATTTGTATTATACGGTAAAAATAAATTCTAATTAAAAATTAAAACCAATTAAAATTATAATCTAAAACATAAATAAATAATATTAAAACGTAGTATTGAATTAAAATACAATATTTTCACTATACATTAAAAAATGAACTTTATCGGAAAAAATACCAAAATTTACAAAAAGTAAATATTGATGTCCCCATTCTAAAGAAGGATTTATTTTTATCAAATAAATTTTATTAATGTGATCAAAATATATTTAAATAGGGTTCACCATTAAAAGGCGGTAAATCGACCTGTTAATGTAAATTATGCTTAAAATTGGATTTATTCACATTTTAAGCCTCTAACTTTTATTGGATAAATGTAAATACATTAAAAAAACTTGTATAATCATTTTGTAGTTAGTTTTGTTCATTCCAGCCAATATAGTGACAGGGAGTTAACTACCATTTAAAATAATAATATTATATTATTAGTGCACAACGTAAGATTTCCATGAAACCGATTGTTGTGTATTGGGTACACTATCGAACATAGAAACCCCTTTGAAGTAAAAATAATATTGAATTCACAAATATTAATAAATATGAAAATTTCATATAGTTTATTTTCCTGGGATGTTATATCCTTCCACCATTTTGTGAATTGTGTCCTCGTAATTTTAAAATTGGGCTCAAAAACATCATTAAAAGTCCCACATCAGAAAAAATATCAATAAAACTATAACTTTAAAATAAAGAAAGATATATATAAAGTTCACCCAATACAACCCATACTAGGACTCCATATAGGAAAACAAGGATATGGAAAAGAAAACAAACCGTCATGTTTTGATGGAGAGTTGTAGAAAACATGATTAGGATAAAGTTAACCACTGGAAAATCGCAAACTTGTGATAGGTTAAACAGTCATTGATTCCCCAGTCGGAAAAGTTAATAGACAACGTTTTTGTATTAAGTTACTTGTCATTGATGAATTTATTTAGTATATTAAATAAAAATATAGGGAAACATAATTAATTTTCATGTAGAATTTCATCCATTAATATATTTCTAACACAAACTCATATTTTCTCCAAATGATGTGTATTCAAGAAGACTTTTTCACTTTAAAAGAACTATAATCAACTTCGAGAGAATCAAATATTCCAAAAATGATGAACTATATATTCTCCTTGTATTTAGACCAAAACCAAAACCAAAATTGGTTAGCAGAAGATCAGATAATCCCAAAAAAGTATAATCCTTTACAAAAAGAAAAAATGCTCTTAATCTCCAAAAAATTTCAAACAATACCCAAAGTTCAACCATGGCCATTCAATAAAAAAAATTTCCATAAAATTCATAAAAGTAATCGAAACTAATATTGAAACCGAAAACTCAGAAGGATTTATTCACATAGTTTTCCAATATAAATCTTAACATTTATCTCCAATTTACATCAGTTACTCTTAAAGTATCATATTGAAATGTAATTAACCTAATCACATATTCTCCATGCTAGGTTTATCATTTCCTTAGATAACCCAAAATCAACTTATTATTGATTCATAAAATCATCTAAATAAAAAATAATTATTCATACTAACCAAGGACATCATATAGTCCAGTTGTAGGAGATAAATCCCAATCGCACATTGGTGGTGGGTTCAATTCTAGCAACTTTCTCTGACGCGACGGGTTGTCACGCGGTCTGCGTGTTGTCCTTTTTCAAAACCTATATAATTTTATAACATTTCAAAAAAGAGGTAAATTCATCAAAAATAACCATAACATATTTTAACCACAATTTTTATCTAATAACATTCATTTTTCATCCCAAAATGTATTAACCTGTAATTGCCTCAAATTCAAGGATCATATAATCCTGAATGGTTCTATATAACTATATCCACAAAAGAAAAGTTAACTATTCATTGAATAAAATTTTCATATAACAAAATTTATGGATAGATATACTATAAAAAGTCTTCTAATGTAACCCCATCATCAAAAGAGCCTTAATACTTTTAAGCATTTCACCATCCTAAAATCTACCATAACACTTAAATCACATATATGTTGACTTCTTACTCATTAAACATTCTCCATGATCCATTAACCATTACTTTTCATATTATTCTGAAATAAATCTTTCCTAGAAAAAAAATCGCAAATCATTTCCTATGATTGAATAATGTCATAACATATGTTAAGAAATAATCCATCATTTCATTGGTCATTGTAAATTTCTTTATCCTAAATCGGAATGGAATTAGGTATTGGTAAACATATATTTGAACGATCATGGTGATACCATTCCTGAAACTTTTTCATAGGACATCTATTTGTATAATGACCATGCACACAACATTTAAAACATTCAACTAATCCCTCAGAAAGAACTTCTCTCCCTTTCCTAGAGTCAACTAGATGCTTCCTTTTTCCATGGAAGGTTCTTACTTTATGACCTTCATTTCCACATCTATAGAATCTTCATGTCCCTTTGAAACATTTCCCTAGGTGTTTCTTTCCACATCCTTGATACATAGGTTTTTAAACATACATACTTTTATGATTATTCCCTGAACTTCCTTGGGGATTTGTTTCTCTCATATACGATGCCTTATAAAAATCACCAAGGTTCAAGGGGTCAATAATTTCTGCAAATAATTGGTTGAGAATAACCACATGAGTTCTCATTGAAGGTCCCATTTCATTCAATTTCTCATTCAGAAAACCATCACAGTTTTCCTCACATCCATTGTTACTTTGATGCCTGCTATATCCAGCCATTGACTATAACGAAAAAGGTAAGTTTGATTATATCATTAAAATACTCATATAATATCTTATGATGAGGGTAAATACCAGGATATACATATTCATGTTATCTTACAATAATTCACTTTATCTAAAATAACTATAACTCTTTCTAAAATCCTAACCATTATGGTAATGTCACTTATGCTTAAATAACACCCTAACCACTAAAGTTATCTAACCCAACCTTTGACACCAACTATATGGACATGTCTTTAAAACATTACATAATATTGAATTAAATGAAATTTTCACATTGATGATCTTTTCATGTTTAGTGTTTTAGAGAATTAGGCTATATTATTACATAACATCTTGAATATTACATGTAGACACCACTACTTAGTATCCATTTTTTTAAAATAAAAAACTCTTAAAAATAAACATGTCTTTTAACATGTTTTAGACAACATGACTTTTCCATGATCCCATCCTTGACCCTATTCGTCTTTATGTCCTATGGAAAACATTTCAAAAACATGGGATGAGCATAAAAATCTAAGTAAAGGTTTTAAAATAAGGATGGAAAACATTATAGCATTAATAAATAAAAATCAATGAAACCATTCCTTTCAATCATAACATACCATACGAAATCATAATATTTATGAATAACACACACAAATCAAATATCATAAAGGATACTTATGGAATACACATCAAACATACATTGTAGCTATCTCATTTATGCAGGGAGTTACACTTGGAATACCCATCAGAGTATATTCCCTAAATGTATTAGGAGAAACATCACATTTACCTCTGTCACGTTACCCAATGCATTGGATAGCTATCTCGTGCTCACCCACCCTAGGTTTATCATGGAACCACTCATATATGTAAACAATGCCCAATAACCATAACATAATCATAACACATTATACAAGTATAAAGGAAATATATCATCTCCACATTCCAATATATCCATTCAAGATACGGAAATAAACAGTGCTTTATCAAATCATTTTCAAAACCATTTTAAAGCGTCCCATACCACATTGATGATTTTAAATAAATTATATTTCAAAAACAAAATGTACATATTAATAAATTCTAAAACACATTTTTAAAACATTGAATTTAATGAGAAATATTTATAAGAATAAATCTTTAAAACATTTAAAAAGTTTTTTAGTTAAAGAGTTTTTTTAAAAAAAATTGAGATGCTCGAATACAAATAATTGAGGACAAATATTTAATCAGATATTTATAATGGAATGAGAATAAAGTTATTCATGATATAATATGTAAAAGGATTGTATATACACTATATAAATGTGAATTGGTTAATAACAACAATGAATTCTCAATGGAAATATAAATTGAGATGAAATCCCTTATAAAGATGGTATCATTAAATTAAGGATAAATCAATCACATAATTATGTGTGAAAAATATAAATAAATAGAATATAAGTGGATATTAAGTGTAAAACAATACAAGGTCATTCACACATATTCATAGGATTACATATCCATGAAGTACAAGTTGAACCCAATGAATTGAAATTCGGTTAAGATGTTCCCTTGTAAAAATTCGACAGCTTAACGACGTCACTAAAAAATTCAGAAAATGATTTAATGAGATAAAAAGGGTATCTCATCACTGTTACATAAATTTTACATCAATAAGGATATATAATAACATTTCCCAACTTAATTATATGTAAATTAAAAGACATAACAAAAAGAAGTCTTTTTAAAAGAGGAGGGAGAAAGGTTCCCTTACCGATTTGGTAACTTAAAAAAAATACGCCACAAGAAGGAAGGATCATAAAATGAAGATTTAAATACTAATAAATGAAATTGTATTACAAAAATAGTACAATAAAGTTCAGTACATACACCACACAAAAAGAAATAGTGGAAAATATAGAATGAATCTCACGGGAATAAAAAGTGAGATGAAACCCTTTACCACATTGTAATCAACTAAGTCGTAAAAATAAAAGATAATAACCACAAAATGAATCATATAATACTATTAATATAATAAGAATCATGATAATATATATCAAATGGATGTAAAAAATACACCACATGCAATGAATAAGTGGCGAACAATGCAAATCTCACGGAATTAAAAGTGAGATAAGAAAATCCCTTACCTCGTGTCTGACATGACTCGTTTGTTCCTTGTTTTTCCTGAATAATAAACTATAGTTAATTTATACATTCTTAAGAACCTTTTTAAAGTTTATTATTCTTTTTATATAACTTATTCCCATGTTATAAACATTATTTAATCATTTCATGTTAATAATGGTCGTTTTGTTAATATTTGGTACTTGAGTAAAAAATGAACACCTTATAATTACAAGTTGTCCATGTGGTAAATAGTCCATTATATACAGAATGATATTCATTATTTAGATATCATATATATCATATATATCCAGTATATACAAGTATTTATAATTGTACATAACATTTGGAGGTAAGAAATGAAATGCACCGTTCATTGAGACGGTAAGCCGTATGTACGCAGAAACGCTACTTTCATTTCTGTTTCTTATTTTAATGGGAATAAAACAAAATGAAACATAGGTATGTTAAAATTACAGTATAATAGAATATATAATATCATTAACTCCATCCCTTTACATCCCACATAAGTCATTAACAAGTCACATTACTTTTAGGGGGCGGTAGTCCTCACTTTATCAAATGAGATTACCATATTTACCCACTATGGAAACCATAAAGGCATGATATAAATGGTAAGTACAGAAGAATAATGAAATAATAAACATAATATATATAATATATAAATATATTGCCATAATAATGGCCACCATGAGAGGCGATAAGAGATAATTGAACAATCATCATTTCGTGAGGCATTAGTGTTCCATCCACAGAAACATTATGTTCTTCACCCATTAGATGGAGGTGTGTGTAACTGTAGTTTGTATCCTTCTTATAAAAAAATCATATTATATTGTTAAATACTGTTGTTGATATAAAATAAAGGAATAAAATGTTTTTAGGGGTTGGAGAAGTAAAATAATAGAAAAGAAGTTAAGAGAAACAGTTACCTTAAATTTTGTTATCATCATTTGGTTTGAACCAAAAGGAATTCTTGTAGTTTCTTATGCCTAATGTAAGGCTTCTAGAAGGAGGAAATAGATGTAGGAAGCTTAATTAGGAAGAGTTTGTATGAGTAAAATTTCTTGAGAGGTCTGAGGAATTGGTTATAAATGGTCTCCTCTAATAAGGAAGAGGAGGGGTGCTTTACTAAAGTGATAAAATATTATTTTATTATATATTTCTCTTTAGTTTATAAAGTTCCAAAAATCATTAATGTCAATGATAAGATGACTCATGGTCTAAAAAAACATTTAATAGGAATTGGATAGGTTTTGGATAATATTTTAATCATTATAATTTTATTTATTTAAATCATTTATTAATGTGGAAAATATAAATCATTATTTGGTCAGGAATAATTTAATTTATTCGATGTCTAAAAATTATAAAAAATACTATAATTTATGAAATATTTTTACCTTTCCAATTTATATTTATAGTAAAAAATATTCCTTATATAACACCATATAAAAATTAATTTACTAAAATATTTTTGTTTTTGTCATTTTTTCCTTTACTTTAAATTAATTAATCTAATGTGTCATTATCATTCATAAGTGGCTCCATGGGGTCCCAAAATTGAAAAAAAGATACCCATGGTCGGCCATTACTCATCCAATAATATTTGGACAAGTGTTAAGATAATTTTTAATTATTATAATATTCTTTTTACCTTGAATTACCTTATTTACCTTTAACCGGAGCAAATAAAAGTCAAAAGTTACAATTCACCAAAAATAATTTTAATCTTATTAAACCACATTTTACTAACTAAAAAAACCATGTATGTCGGATTTTTTAAATTCAATTCTCCAAAGTGGTAAAATTTCATTTAAATGAAAAATTCAGTTTTTTTAACTACTACTAAGTGGTTTCACTATTTATCAAAAATTGATGTTTTTTAGAAAATCACCAAAAATTGAGCCTAAGATATATTCGATATTCCAAATTAAAAAATGATGTTTATATTACAAAATTCTAAACACATAATTTTCTTTAATTAATTTAACATTATTTCCCATTGTTAAAACAAATAGTGTGTTTTTAAGAAACGATAACTATCAAAAGATTATCAATTTTTTATGTCCAATTTCAAATAATTTTTTTTATAATGACCAAAATTGGATTAAATTGTAAAAATATATTCTAATTACACATTAAAACCAATTAAAAAGATAATATAACCATATAAATAAATTATATTAAAACTTAGTTTTGAATTAAAAAAATATATTTTCACTATTCATTAAAAATGATATTTTTCGGAAAATATCCAAAAAATAACTCATTGTAAATATAGATTTAGCCATTCTAAAAACGGATTTTATTTGGTCAAATAATTATCATTAATGTGACTAAACTATTCTTTAGAGGGTTCACCATTAAAAGGCGTTAAATCAACCTTTTAATGTAAATTATGCTTAAAATTGGATTTATTCACAATTTAAGCCTCTAACTTTAATTGGATAAATTTAAATACATTTAAAAAACATGTATAATAATATTGTATTTAGTTTTTTTAATTTCTTCCAATACTACATCTAGAAGTTAAATACCATTTAAAATAATATTATTATATTATAAGTGTGTAATGTAAACATTCTAAGAAACCTGTTGTTGCGTATTGGGTATGCTATCGAACATAGCTACCCTTTGAAGTAAAAATATTATTTAATTCAAAAATATTAATAAATATGAAAATTTTGTGTACTTTATTTTCCTACGATGTTACAATATATCTATATAATTCTACATATATCAATATTTTGGTCTTTTATTACCAGTTTATTAGGAATTCCTTTTTAAACTCATGTGTCGGGTAATAGAGACTTGGTTTTTCATGTATGTTTTGGATTGCTATTGTCAATCCTTTTATATTGATCATGGTTTTTTCATCTATATATCTTTAACCAAAATATATATATCATGTATATTCATTGTACTTTTACATTGAGTAATCTATAAAAGATAGATATAGAAAATTAATTACACCATTCATTATACATGAGTGTTGTATCATTTTTTTGAAGGAAAAAATAAGGAAAGTTAAATATTAATTTAGCTTTCAAGAGTTATTTATATATCATATATATCATATAAAGTCATTTAATATACCCTAATTACCTTAAATATAAAAATAAAATGGAAAATATTTGACATTGCTTCGTGGAAGCGGTAGTCCAGAAGAACGCCGGAGTGACTTTGTCATTTTATAAAGGATTTAAATGCAATAATATATCTATGATATTACTTTTATATTAGTATAATAATGTTATAATTATCCTAATATAATTTTATTCCAAAATTATATCCTCCCGTGTGACGTGGTGATGGAAAATGAGGCACATCTGTTCACTCGTTGTTAGTCTTCCATAAAAAAATTTAGGGTTTTGTTTCCCATTTTATAGAAGAAGAGTTTTATAATTGTTATGAAATTAAAATAATAAAATTTAACTATAAGGGATATAAATATTTTATTATATCAATATTTTTTTATAATATTTTAAGGTGTTGGAATAATTAATAAAATAAAAATTCTCGGAAAATAATGATACCTCTTCTTTGGAAAACCTCTGTAAGATAGCCCAAAATTCATTATTAAGTTGGCTTAGTAATAAAAATAAGACTTTTAAGACATTGGGTGGTAATTTAATAATGTATTTGTATAGTAATTTTCAATGAAAAATTCATTTGGATGTTTAAATATAGGAGGAAATGAGAAATCTATTTATAAGTGGGTAAATGATCCCAAATTAAAACCACATGGACATTTCCCAAAATAATAAAGAGTGATAAAGTAATCACCCAGAAATATGATTCTTAATGACCATAGGTTATAACATCGAATATTATAATTTTTAAATATTTCCAAAAAATAGGATTTAGAAAAATTTTATAGCAAAACATACCTTTATTCTTGGTCAAATCCTCGGTTAACCCATTTAAACCATAATATCGGTAATTATTTTTTACCATACCTAATATTAATTGTGAATAAATACTAAGATGAACTTATTATATAATATATATTAGTATGATTCCAATTATAAATTCGATTTTAATAAATTCAAATACTATATGTGTGAGATTTTAATTTAAAATTAAACCCACAGATGTGATGGATAAACGGTTTTCCAAGGAAAATGTTTTCATAAATATAGAAAATTTTAGTATATAAATTCAATTTTAAATTAACATTAAATAATTAAATTGTATTAATAATTAAATAAATGAACAAATTTTCCTATTAAATCAATTTTAATATAAAATAAACCATTTAAATTATTTTAATAAAAATGATGTTTTTAATAAATATTATCATTTTTTATTATTTATCAAAAGATTAGTATTCGTAGAAAATAATAAAAAAATATCACAAAGATAATTCTGAGTTATAGATCTAAAAAAATATGTTTATTTTTTATTAGAGCTATCCATCTTCCATGTGACCTCTTTAATAATCACTTTGATAGAAGGTTGATAATTCATTTGAGAAAGACATTATTTCTTCCTTTCTTTTAGTATTTCCATATATCTCCACTTAAAATCTAGGAATACTGGATCTTTTGGGAACCTCATCATGGATTATTTAGCATTATACTTTTGACTCAAAACATCATCCATCAAATTAACATTCCCATGGTAGTAATGTATTGAGAAGTCATAATCATTAATCATATCCAACCATCTTCCAGTGAACATTTTCAAATCCATTAATGAGAATATATAATTTAAAATATTATGACTAACATATATATACATATATATATATATATATATAAATTTTCTCCATAAATATAATACCTCTATATCCTTAATGAATAAATTACTTCACCTAACAACAAATATTTAGTTGGGTAATTTTTCTCATGAAACATCTATTATCACAAGAGATAAGCTAAAATCATGTCATTTTTCATGAGATTGAATCTCAATATATTGTTTCATGCCTCACTATAAAATATAAACCCTTATCCATTGTAGTGAAATTTAAAAATAGTTGATCTAACGATTTATTAATTTGGATCAATGGAATTTTCATTGCACAATTTGTTCCCATGGAAATTGGATCCCTATCAAGTTAACTTGGGGAGTGGATTCAATAGTCATGAACAATTATAAAAAACATCATTAATGTCCAAAAAAACAAAGAAATATATAGAACTAAATCATAATTTTTTTAATACACGGTTCACTAACTTCCTTTTTTGATGGATCCAATAATATCCCTCTATCCAAATTATATAACCTAATAATGAAATCTTTTGTAGTCAGAATTAACACTTTGTAAATTTTTCATATATTTTTTTATTCCTTAGGTTCTTCTATACAATTATAAATAGATCTTCATGATATTCCATAATCTTTTAATATATGGTAATTTCAACAGAAACAACTACCACAAACTAATAATGGTAATATCTAAATACTCTAATAATTAAATAAATTAACATTATTGGGAAATTGGTAAGACTGAATAGTGTAACCATACAATCATAGTGTCTATAACGTGTGTGGAATTCAATATTAGTTATTTCTATGTTCTTGACCCTCCATTTATGACATCCAAAATGATTTTAAATAATGGAAAATTATTGGGCTATTCCTAGTTGATCAAACAAGTCATAAATATGAGGAGGATGATATTTGTTATTAATTGTGATCTTGTTCAGATATAAAAAATCAATTTAGGGACATATCAATCCATATTTCTTCTTAAAAAAATAATATGATAACTAAAAGGTGACACACTTGGATGAATTAATCTCTTATCATGATTCTCCAAGAGTTTCTAATTTAATTTCAGAAATTCAACTTGGGAAATTATATAGGGATTCCTGGAAATATGTGTTACACCATGTATGAGTTCTCTTGAGAACCACATTTCAATTTTTGGTGGAAAAAATAAAAAACACTCTTAGAAAGACACAAAAAAACTATAGAATAATAGTTATATAATTTATGTTTAATTTCTCACCAACCATATAAGATAAATTCCCCTTTTTAATGGGAATAAAGAACCATACATCGGATGAGATCACCATTGTAAGATCATACTTATCATCACAAAAGTTAATGATCATAGGTTATTTTGGAATATAAAACATGACTTACCTTCCACAAAAATTGATGTAGGATTTATGTTGAAAATTTCAATCCATTCATATGATAGCATAAAACCCAATCAGAGGAAGAATAATGGGGTTTTCAGGAAGCACATTCCCAAAAACATCAACTATAGAAGAATCATATACTTGAGAGGTGATCAACATACAATTCAGAGTTTTCACGACTAATTAAACATATAGTCATCGATGATATAAATTATCATTCATTGAGACATTTCATGATATATATAAATTTATATAACTAATCTAAAATAGGATCCTTAAATATTTGATCATAACTTTAACCACATCAAAATTATCTTCCTATCAATGATCCCTATCTAAAAACAGAATGTATAGAATATCCATCAAGAATAGTTAATCAGTCTGAATAATCATTAAAAACAAATCCTAGGGTGTCTAAATAATGAAATCAAATTTTCATGCTATGAAACAACTTGTTTAACCTAGCCTATTCATGATCATAATATATTCAAATCCTTAGTAATGGTTCATATGGAGTTTGTTAATTTCAAAAGCATTTCCCACAAGAATGTCAAATTAGGTTTATAGCGAGGATCTCTATTGTGAACCATGTGATGATAGATTCAAAGCCTAATGCCCCATTTTAAAATTTATTAACCCTTGGTATAGATGTTTTAGAACCATATCCCCTTGTAGTATCCAGAAAGGGATGTAATTTCGTAGAAGCCACTGACCTTATCCTTTACCAATATTCTAGAACATTTTCCTATACATTGACTTATCCTAAGATTTATCAATTGGGTTCTCACTAAATTTTTCCCATACATGTTTTTAATGGTTAAATAATCCATTCTATGATACAAACTATATTATCCTTGAGTTTTCATACATATATATTGTTGGACTTGGTGGTCTAGAACAAACTACATTGTACTTTATTCATTAATTAAAGCCTTATCACATCTTGATTGTTCTTCTGTGTGACATGTCATGTTATAATGTCCTAAGGACAGCTATTGCATTAAAGGGTCGTAGCGGATCCCTACTATGATGAGAACCTGAAAGTGCCATAAAACTATTCTTGAATGTATGTTCTATTGCCGGATGATATTATTTGAGGGACACAAATAATACAGGTCATTAGGGGTGAGGACTCATAAAAATTTGAGGCACCTTCTCATGGTGTGCGCCCTTGGTAATATCCAGGAGGATATTATGAGAACGAGACCCGCCAATAGGAAATCCACATTTCATAGTGTCATTTGATGTTCCTATCTATGGACGTGTGTATTGATCCTTAGACATTAATATTATTATTAATGGGTATTACAACTCGCGCACTTAGATGTATTGACGAAAACTGTTACGACACATTGTTCGCAGCTAGGTAGGATACGTTGCCTGCGTCATGAGTAATACTGCATTAATAGATAATGCGATAAAGGATTTGTCCCTTCCGTTCCATAACGGAAGTAGATATCTCAGGCCCTTTGATGGAATTGATATAGCCTAAATAAATCAATGTCCCTGGTAAGGTATGGGAAAGTTCAATTCCGGGAAGTCAATGAAAGAATAATCAAGCACATGGGTTGATGGCACTAGCATGCAACCCGCTTGGTTGGAGATATCGAGACAAAGGGATTATTTTATATAGTAAGCGTTCGTAGGAGGTGACACGTCATTGCATCGTTAAATTCTTTCTCTATGGGTGCCTTGGCGTGTTGCTAGACACTAACCTTGGACTTTAGGCAGGCTCATCCTAATTCCACTGAGAAAGAGGCCTAGAGGGTCACACACTATGTGTGTCCATGTATCTCAGTTAAATATTAATTTAACATGTTAAATAAATATTATTCCCGACTGTGGTTTAATAATTATTTAAGGATGTCTGATCACATTTATTTTGAGACTAGTTATTCGAGAGAATATATTGTGGATAAAATAATATATTTATTAGCGATTAATGCAGTTACATTTATTTAAGAAATAAATAGTCATTACTCAAGGTCTAATAAATGTGGTGGAGAAAAATGGAAAATAAAAGTACACGTTGTGTGTATTAAATATACACGCTGTGTAGTTTTATGGAAAACAAGTACACGCCGTGTATTAATTATTACATGCCGTGTAGTTTTTCCAATTGGGATTTTGAGGATTTAATATTGTTTTATTAAATGATATTTATTATAATCCGCGAGGGCGCATGTCAGGAAATTAATAATTCAACACAGGGGTTTTCAATAAGAGTTAATGAAATAAATAAAACGCGTAACGCGTTTATCTATTGTCATAACTCTATAAAACTCAAACCTGATTATAAATATCCTCGCAACCCCAACATTTTTTCAGAGCCATTATTGTGCACAAAGGATTCGGAAATACTCTCATGCCAAGAGAGAATATCCCTTCCACCAAGAATGCCCGCAAGTTACGAGAGCAAGATCCTCCACCGGATCAAGGCGGTCGAAGGCAGACATCACAAGCGAAGGTTCTTCCGCACTAGGACCCGGAGATATATTCAGTGATGTTCAGAGATACGTGACACATGTGTGGATCACCGCTAGAGGAATCCTACACTTGGATTATACGGCGCAACGACGGATCACCGAATCGTATCCGGACACATCAACGAAGAAATAATTCCAACAAGGTAATTCTTATGCATTAATTAAATTAATTATAATCAACATATGATGATCCTCCTCAAGGGTTCCGGGACTCTTCTTTTCTTTTCTTTCTTCGTTCTATTCCGAAGATTTGGCATTTTATATCTTGAGAGATCTCGGATTGAACGTTGTTTAACGTTAAAATTAAAGTTGGGAAAACCCACCAACGCGCTTCCACTGCGCCCGGAACCTACAAGTGGTATCAGAGCGGTCATATCGTTGGTTATTATTATTTAGTTTTTTGTTGGTGATTTATGCATTTAATAATTTAGTTATTTCAATTCATGTTTATTTGTTCTAGAAATCTGAATATCGAGATCTGTTCCTCCTCTCTCGTTTCTCGTTCACCTCACAGAAACAGATTTTTCTTTTAATTTTGATTAAAATAAAATAGAGGAACTCATCCGGAGGAGCCAAATGTTTCTGGCCGTATAACACCAGAATACACGGCGTGTATTCAGAAGTACACACCGTGTAGTCTAGGTTCAATGCATTGACTGATCCGCCAAATCAGGCTGTGTATTGGATTCTTTATAAGAATTTAAGACACCGTGTGTGGACCAGAAACAGGTGGCACACGGTTTCCAGAATACATGCCGTGTGGTCCAATGAACACGGCGTGTAGTCCCTTCAGGTTAGGGTTGGGTCGTGTACTCCGTACATAGCCTGCCCGGCTGGAAACCGTGTAACTCGGAAACTACACGGCATGTGTCCCACTGTACACGTCGTGTACTCCGAAAATTTCCGAAGTACATTAACAGGCCCTATCCCCGGGCCTGTACTTCGGATGGACGGTGAAGAAAAAGTACACGCCGTGTAGTCGGAACTACACGCCGTGTACCCACCCAAATTACACAGATTTATTAAAATTTATTATTATATTATACAAACCCTTGAGACGTGTACCATCGTGTAGGCTTAAAGCTGAGTCACAACACGTCATAGGTGTTTTATATATATGTGTTTAATTTAACATCTACATAATAAATGGAAATTCGCCGGGTTGCCTCCAAGGTACAAGTTGTGTACAAGGATAATTTTAAATGAATTTATTTGTTTAAAATTATGATGGATGAGAATCTCAAGGAAATTCAGAAAAGGGACTTAAGATAAAAGGATTGATTAATTAAAGATAATTAATTGATTCGAGCGTGATTTATCTTAAACAAGAACGATTAAAGAATTGAATGCTAGTTTTATTTATGCGTAAATATCGTTGCATGTATGGATGATCATGAGCTAGACCGAGACCTTTGTATGTGAATGGTTTCTTTTAATTTATTTATTTAAATTAAATTTGTTGGCCTGCGAGCCATCTCCTCATTAATATGCAGGGCTTGCGCGCCCAAGGATTCTTTTAGGTAAAAACCCCTTTTTCCCCTCACCTGCGTGTGAGATAAATGCATATGTAATTGATGGAGCTCCCAAGCTAGTGGAGGCGGCTCAAGTTAGGAGCCAAGATAAAAACAATCCACAGAGATACAAAGGTGGACAGGTGGAAAGCTATAAACACGAACCCGAAAGGTTCAAGGTGTTTCTCTCCTAGGTCTTGGGTTAGATTATCAACCGCTAGATAAACTAACCAATAGAAAAGCTCATGATCATACCATTTATTTTATTTCTGTCAGTTGCATGGTTTATTTATTGTGGGTGTGTTGTCACGATCACACAATTAATGAATTAAACGAGCATGCAAGATGGAACTAAAATAAAATTGGCTTATACGTAAATATTATCTTAGACATGGTTAATCACTTAAGTATATCCCACTTAATATTAACAAGCATGTAATCAAAGATAATAAAATGGAAATTTACGTATAAGGATAAAATCCCTCAAAATAAATATTAAGTCGGTATAGCCTTCCATAATCTTGGTTAGAATCAAACCATAGTTCCAAGTGCTTGACCAACCCTAGTTGGGGTGCTTTCAATTATCGGGGAATTCTAATTCAAGGTTTTGGGTTGACATGACTTGGTTCGCTTCAAGGGTTGACTGCCACAATAGGACTTGGTGTGACCAAGAGGCAAAGGTTGAGGAAATCCAAAAAAGGATTTCAGGATTGGGGAGTCCACTAAGCGGATCAAGGAACTGCGAGTTAATGCAGTTGGAATTTGGAATGCCAACCTAAAACCCTTCAAGTTGCTTGACCAACCCTCGTTGGGGTAATGAGAAGGGAAATATGGATCCTTGCCACTAGAATATTCACGCAATAGAATATTCCGAAGTCAATGGTGAGGGCTATTGGATTTCGATAAAATAGTGGGAGACTAATAAGTATTAATTTGTTTATTTGTCTCAATTATTATAATAAAGTACTAAACCTTTTCTCATCTTAAATTGTAGAAACGGAAAGAAAATTACTTCAAACATATCATTGTGCACCATACTCAAAAATGAAAACCTTCTCACCGGCACCAATTTCCAAGAGTGGCAGAGGCGTTTACGCATCATCCTTCACCATGAAAAGAAATTATATGTGCTGGAAGAGCCTATTCCAGTTGTGCCTAGGAAAGAGGCTAGTGATGAGGAATTATCTCTCTACATTAAACACATGTATGATGCCACAGATTTCTAGTGTTTCATGCTATCGGCCATGTCTAATGAGCTCTTGAAGCAACACGAAAACATGGATGCGTATAGCATGATGTCTCACCTTAAATATCTCTACCAAGAGAAGGCGAGACAGGAGAGGTATGAGATCTCCAATGCTTTATTTACCACGAATCTTGGAGAGTCTACGCCAGCTGGGCCTCATGTGGTCAAGCTTATTGGCTACATTGAACGCTTGGACATCTTAGGGATTAAATTCCCAGATGAGCTGCGAACAGATCTCATCCTATAATCATTGACCAAGACCTTCTCTAGATTCATTGACAACTATAACATGAGCGGCAATGAGAAGAGTCTATCAGAGCTTCTGACCTTGATTCGCCATGTAGATAAGGACATGGGGCATGACAAACCCACGGTCCTTATGGTGAACAAGAAAAGGAAGGACAAGGAAAAGGGGCCAAAGACTTATAAACGGTCTGAAGCCCCGGAGCACTGTCCCTCCAAGAAGGGGAAGATCCATAGGCAGGGCAAGGAACGGGAAGCAGTGTGTTTTGCATGTGGAAATCAGGGACACTGGAAGAGGAACTGCACCCAGAAGCGTGGGGACGCTAAAGCTGCGTTCTTTATCGAGTGCAATCTTTCTATTTCTACACATTGGGTATTAGATACATCTTGTGGGGCTCACATCTGTATTAAAATGCAGGAACCAAGTAGATTTAGAAAGATCGCTAGAGGAGAGGTGGATCTTCGAGATGCCAATGGCGCAAGGCTGGCTGTGTTGGCTATTGGCGACTATCACCTCTAATTGCCAACTGGCATGATTTTGGTTTTACAAAACTGTTATTTTGTGCCTAGTGTTACCAAGAACATAATTTTTGTATCTTGTTTGGATATGGATGGATTTATTTTCATGTTTGGAAATAAGGGTTGTCTCTTTTATAAGAACAACGTATGTTATGGTATGGCACATTTGAATAATGGTTTGTATGTATTAAATTACAAAAACCAAGTGTTGGCAATCGATAACGAAACAAACTCACATGACTCATACATCACCCAGTTATGGCATCACCGCCTTGGTCATGTGAACGAGAAGCGCTTGACAAAGCACTACCAAGATGGCTATTTATACTCTACTGAGCTAAAACCACTTGATAGATGCCACGCTTGTTTACAAGGAAAAATGACCAAGCCGCCTTTTGGTGGACAAGGTGAAAGGGCCACAGAGCTTCTAGGATTGGTACACACAGATGTGTGTGGACCATTTCCAGTAGAAGCTAGAGGTCGATATTCATACATTATTACTTTTACTGATGATTTGAGTAGATATGGCTATGTCTACTTAATGAGGTATAAGTCAGAGTCCTTAGAGAAATTTAAGGATTTCAAGAATGAATTAGAGAATAAACATGGTAAGAAGATAAAGAAGCTTCGATCGGATCGAGTTGGAGAATATCTGAACCAAGAGTTCATCGATCTTCTATGGGAGTCTGGGATTCTATCTCAGCTCACTCCTCCTTATACACCACAGTGGAATAGTGTTAGTGAAAGGAGGAACCGCAACTTGTTGGACATGGTGAGGTCGATGATGAGTCATGCAGATCTTCTATTATCCTTTTGGGGATATGCATTACAAACTGCAGCATACACATTAAACCGAGTACCAACTAAGGCGGCAAATGGGATTCCATCCAAGTTATGGAATGGAAGGAACCCCACTTTGTCGCACACACGTGTATGGGGATGCGAGGCATTTTTTAAGGCCTTCTCAGGCAACAAACTAGCACCCCGGGGCACGATGTGTATCTTTATAGGATATCCCAAGGAAACAAAAGGATATTACCTATATAACCCCCAAGACAAGAAAGTGACTGTCACCAGAAAAGCCGTCTTTCTTGAGAGGGAGCACATCCTCAAGAAGGATAGTGGGAGCAAGATTGACTTCGAAAAAGTTGATTCTCATGATACACAGGAGTTGGTACAGGAACAAGTTCCACAGGTCCCTGTGGAAGACGTTCTAGAAACACAAGTACTGCGTAGGAGCTCAAGAGAGGTAAGGGAACCAGAGAGATTTGGTTTCCTAGTCACCGAGGATGGTGAATCATAATTTTTGGACAATGATGAACCTCTCTCCTACAAGGAAGCAGTAGAAAGCTCAGAAGCTGCAAGATGGCCAGAAGCTATGAATTCTGAGATGGATTCCATGTATTAGAACCAAGTTTGGGTTCTGGTCGATGAGCCAGTTGATGTAAAGCCTATTGGATGCAAATGGGTTTTCAAAAGAAAGCTAGACATGGAAGGTCAAGTTAGCACCTATAAAGCAAGGATAGTGGCTAAAGGATTCAGACAGCGTCAAGGAATTGACTATGATGAAACCATCTCGCGAGTTTCCATGTTTAAATCCATAAGAATCATACTTTCCATAGCAGCTTAGCATGACTACGAGATTTGGCAGATGGATGTCAAACCAAAATTCCTTAATGGGAACCTTCAGGAAGATGTCTATATGACACAACCAGAAGGGTTTGTGACACTAGGTGAAGCCAAATGGGTTTGCAAGTTGCAGAAATCCATTTATGGATTAAAACAAGCATCCAGGTCATGGAACATTCGATTTGATGAAGCCATAAAGGAATTTGGTTTCATTAAGTATGACTGTGAGGCATGTGTTTATAAGCGGTTTAATAGGATTGCGGTCGTCATCCTAGTGCTATATGTTGATGACATATTGCTTATTGGAAACGACGTACCTGCCTTACAGTCAGTTAAGGACTGGTTGAACAAATGTTTCTCCATGAAGGACTTCGGAGAAGCAGCCTACATTCTAGGGATCAAGATCATTCGTGATAGATCCAAGAGGCTGCTTGGACTAAGTCAGGGTACATACATTGACTAGATACTAAAGAGATTTAGTATGGAAAAATCCAAGAGGGGATTGGTTCCAGTGTCACATGGCTTACATATTTCTAAGAAAATGTGTCCCCAGACACAACAGGAGAAATATAGGATGAGCAATATCCCATACGCTTCGGCTATAGGATCCATCATGTATGCCACGTTATGTACCAGGCTTGATGTTGCCTATGCACTGAGCATGGTAGGCAGATATCAAGCAGATCTAGGAGAACAGCATTGGGCTGCTGTTAAGACTATCCTTAAGTATCTGAGAAGAACTAAGGATATGTTCCTGGAGTATGGAGGAGACGAGAAGCTTGTAATCAGAGGGTATGCTGATGCTAGTTTTCAAATAGATCAAAATGATCTAAAGTCGCAATCTGGATATGTTTTCTGTCTCAATGGAGGAGTTGTGAGCTGGAAGAGTTCAAAACAGCCTGTTGTCGCTGATTCTACAGCGGAGTCCGAGTATATAGCGGCTTCTGATGCAGCCAAAGAAGCTGTTTTGATTCGAAACTTTGTCCAGGAGCTTGATGTGGTGCCTAGCAGTAAAAATTCTATTACATTGTATTGTGATAATACTGCAGCGGTGGCTCATGAAAAAGAACCAAGGTCACATCAACGGACAAAGCACATACTCCGGAAATATCACATCTTGAGGGATTTCTATCAAAGGGGTGAAGTTGCAGTGAGCAGAGTGTCCACGGAAGAGAACGTGGTAGACCCCATGACTGAAGGCCCATCTCAGCAGAAGCATGAATATCATGTGAGAGCTAGCGGGTTAATGGTTGTTAGCAGTTGGCTCTAGTCCAAGTGGGAGTCAGTTGGAGTTGGTGGTCTAGAACCAACTACTTTGTACATTATTCATTAAATAAAAGCCTTATCACATCTTGATTGTTCTTCTGCATGACATGTCATGTGATAATGTCCTAAGGACATCTGTTGCATTAAAGGGTCATAGCGGATCCCTGCTATGATGAGAACCCGAAAGTGCTATAACACTATTCTTGAATGTATGTTCTATGGCCGGATGATATTATTTGAGGGACACAAATAATACAGGTCATTAGGGGTGAGGACTCATAAAACTTTGAGGCACCTTCTCATGGTGTGCACCCTTGGTAATATCCAGGAGGATATTATGAGAACGAGACCCACCAGTAGGAAATCCACATTTCATAGTGTCTTTGGATGTTCCTATCTACGGACGTGTGTATTGATCCTTAGACTTCAAGATTATTATTAATGGGTATTACAACTCGCGCACTTAGATGTATTGACGAAAACTGTGACGACAAACTATTCGCAGCGAGGTAGGATATGTTGGGTGCGTCACGAGTAATACCACATTAATAGATAATGTGAGAAAGGATTTGTCCCTTCCATTCCATAACAGAAGTAGATATCTCGGGCCCTTTGATGGAATTGATATAGCCTAAATAAATCCATGGCCATGGTATGGTATGGGAAAGTTCAATTCCGGGATGTCAAAGAAAGAATAATCAAGCACATGGGTTGATGGCACTAGCATGCAACCCGCTTGATTGGAGATATCGAGACAAAGGGATTATTTTACATGGTAAGCGTTCGTCGGAGGTGACACGTCATTGCGGCATTAACTTCTTTCTCTATGGGTTCCTTGGCGTGTTGCTAGACACTATCCTTGGACTTTAGGTAGGCTCAGCCTAATGCCACTGAGAAAGAGTCCTAGAGGGTCACACACTATGTGTGTCCATGTATCTCAGTTAAATATTAATTTAACAAGTTAAATAAATATTATTCCCGACTGCGGTTTAATAATTATTTAAGGATGTCTGATCGCATTTATTTTGACACTAGTCATTCGAGAGAATATACTGTGGATAAAATAATATATTTATTAGCGAGTAATGCAGTTACATTTATTTAAGAAATAAATAGTCATTACTCAAGGTCTAATAAATGTGGTGGAGAAAAATGGAAAATAAAATTACACGCCGTGTATATTAAATATACACGCTGTGTAGTTTTATGGAAAACAAGTACACGTCGTGTATTAATTATTACACACCGTGTAGTTTATCCAATTGGGATTTTGAGGATTTAATATTGTTTTATTAAATGATATTTATTATAATCAGTGTGGGAGCATGTAAAGGAATTAATAATTCGACATGGGGGTTTTCAATAAGAGTTAATGAAATAAATAAAACGCGTAACACATTTATTTATTATCATAACTCTATTAACCTCAAACCTGATTATAAATATCCTCACAACCCCAAAATTTTTTCAGAGCCATTGTTTTGCACAACGGATTTGGATATACTCTTAATCCAAGAGAGAATTCCCTTTCCACCAAGAACTCCCTCAAGTTACTAGAGCAAGATCCTCCACCGGATCAAGGCGGTCGAAGGCGGACATTACAAGCGAAGGTTCTTCCGCGCTAGCACCCGGAGATCTCATCAGTGATGTCTGGAGATACGTGACACACGTGTGGATCACCGCTAGAGGAATCCTACACTTGTATTCTACGAGGCAACGACGGATCACCGAATCGTGACCGGACACATCAACAAAGAAATAATTCCAACAAGGTAATTCTTATACATTAATTAAATTAATTATAATCAACATATGATGATCCTCCTGAAGGGTTCTGGGACTCTTCTTTTCTTTTCATTCTTCGTTCTATTCCGAAGATTCGGCGTTTTATATCATGATGGATCTCGGATTGAACGTTGTTTAACATTAAAATTAAAGTTGGGAAAACCCACCAACGCGCTTCCGCTGCGCCCGGAACCTACAGATATCACATATTTGAAGATAAATTTCCATTACATAACATAACAATCTATGGCAGAGTCATATAAGTCTAGTGATTTCTAAAAAATTGAAACATAAAAGAACTAGTTCATATATGAACAACATAATGTACCACTATGATATTCATTAATAGAACCCATATTCGATACATAATACATTTTTGTTAACAATGGGAATTTAAACATAATATAGGGTGATATTAGATGTCTAGTAAGGGTAAACAATAGAGATATCAACATAACTTAAGAATAAGGTTATGATAACATGATAATAACATTTGAATTAATATTAAATACATATCCTGGGTCATAAAATTGATTCATGGAATAAATATTGACTATTTATAAGATATAAATCATAATGTAATCAAATAACAGAAGCCATGAGAGAGATAAATTAGCATAAGGCATAGATTTTTGGCTTTAAAAAAATATAGAAAATCATTTTACTATCTATATAGGCTTATTTAAAAGTATACAATAGTGAATTAGGCTCACATAATAAGCTATAATAGTATTCAAGGTTCACTCCAAAGACTATAATAGAATAAAAATCCCTTACTGAACTGGGTTCACTCCCCATTCTAGACTAGTTTATCTTATGTGATATCAATCTTTAGCCAATGTCTTTTGTGGAGATAAAATTTCCACTAATAAGATAATTAAAATCATACATATTTGTTCTAAAATATCATAAAACATTCATCATATTGTAAAACATGAAAATGAAATGGTTCTCAAAAACATTTTAAAATTTCACCATATCAAATCCATGAAAAAAAATAATTTCATAAAGATATTTCCATAATAATTATAAACCACACCTAGAAACAATATGGATTGTGTCTGTTGATCATACCCAGAGTAAATATCATGTAACATCAAATTATGAAATCATATATAGAAAATAATTTTGAAAGATCACTCAAAATATTTCTTGATAAAAATATTCCTTCCACGTGGAAATCACTTATATAAAATATATAATATACCCAAATATGAAAGAAAAAAAATATTTTTTGTAAATAACCTTGGAAACATGTAATTGAGAAATTAAATAATTTTTTTGTTATAATAATGGGAAAAACATTTCTTGTCATTCATGGTAAAATTAATATTATTTTTACATTTTTGTTATAAATAAAAAAGTGCCTTGCATAGAAAATGATAATAAGATTAATTTTAAACCATTTTTAAAAATTATAAAAAAAATTAAAATTTCATTAAAAAGCCATTGTATAATATTATAAAATCTTCCTTTTTATAATTTTTAGAAATTATATATTTTTATGAATAATGTTTTTTAAACAAAGAGAAAAAAAATAGATTTTAATAAAAAACATTCTATTTTGCATCTTCAGTACATAAAGAGAGTAAAATCAATGAAAAAATAGTGTTCTATAGAAATAAACATATTATAATTAAATTCAAAAAAAATTGAGAGTCATATCATAGGATTTCATCATTTTAGGCATAATCTATAAGATTCCTGAAAAGTAATGATATTTGAACATAAATGTTTCCACACTTGGTATGTTTTGAATCACACACCCTGTGAAAGAAAGAAACTCATATGGATATATATATCAAATAATTTCCCCGATAAGGATCATAATGTAAATCCATGAGAATTACATACAACACACAGAGGAAACATGTGGTTATCATGGAATATATCCCATAGAAATAAAAGTGAGTCCATAATCTCTTAATACTTTGGAAACATTTTTAATTATAATAATTATTAAATAATAATTTCAAAAGAATAATTATATATCATGAATATATATGGATTAATGATATAAAATGATTGAGGATAAATATATATCCCACAAAAAATAAATTTGTGGTGAATATAGAAAATGTATCCTAGAAATAAAATATAGCTATGTTGAACATTGGGTGTTACTATTGAGGTTTTGGAGTTTTAATATTATTATTCAATATACAAACATTTATTCATTTTTAGAATAATATTACCTTGTGATAAAAATTTTACTTTTTAAAATTATATGAGTAATAAATTATTATTATTATGTATATCTTATGATCTATTAAATGATAATTTTAGTGCAAAAGAATTAAAAAATCACCGTTATCTCTTTGAGTAAGAGATAAAGATGAAATTAATTGAAGAAAAAATAAAAGATTAAATTATGATTATGAAATATAAATAATTAAAATTTGTATATATTAAAATTTTTTCAATCATGATTGTAAAATGATCCCTCAACCTTAGGAAAATGATCTTTAAAGGAAAATGGTTTCATTTTTATCTTCATTATAGATGAATTGATGCTCTCTTCAACCCTCGATGAATTATAGTTTTATTGTCATTAACATTATCATGACTATTTTCTCTATCAAAATCTAGTAATCCTTGGATATTATATTTATCTAATATTTATATATTTTAACTTTTCACCAATTTTCCTCATATCTAGGATCTTGATTAAGTGATATTTTCTGTAACCATTATGTTTTTGGATTTTCTATTTCAAAGGAAGTTTTATTTTTCTATTGTACTGTGTGGGTTTTCAAAAAATTTATATTCAAATATTAAACAATTTATTACGGTGAAAATACTATGATGATGAAATTTATTTAAGTGGGGTATAATGTAATACCTAGATATTTTTACAGAACAACACAATATTTGGTAGTGTATATGACAGGCAACACAAAGCCTAAATGAACCATGAAATATTATTATTAAAATATAAAAATATTAGTATTTCCATTGAATTGGTGGGTATGAATAGTTATAAACACATATTTAATATTTATAAACACCCTATGTAATAAAAAATTATTAATTAATGTTTATAAAATAAGAATTTATTCTTAATCAATGTTATATTATACTAAATAAAAACGTTTCCTTAAAACAATATTTTTATAACTTTTTTATGAAAAAATATTATAATTAATTTTTCGACACATAAAAAATTTATGTGATAAATTAACTTCATTTTCTAAATAATCACATCAAATTTTTCTTGGGGTTATGTTTTGTGATTTTTCTGGAAAGATTTATTTTCCAATGAATAGTGCAACATATTGATTTTATTGAAACCAATATATTTTTTAATGACTCTAAAATGACATATTTTGTTTTAAAATGGTTTAAATTTAACATTAATTATTCTATATTATTCATAATATAATTGATTTCATTAAAATGAAATTTTTTTTAGAAATTGGTATAAAAAAATTTATACATAAAAATGCATCTTTCTTGTAAAAATGTTTTTCATTATGATTTTTATTTTCATAAGAAAATATATTTTTCTACTTTGAAAAATTGAATATATTAAAATTGATAACATATTTATAATTATGAGGACCAAATTAGGTAAATAGTATTTTTTTAATTTTTAGTTATTATAAATAGTAATGATAATAATTTTTTGTTTCCTTGGTAAGGGTATAAAGGGTAAAATAGATTTATTACATTAGGAAAAGGGTTTATAATTTCTCTAATGATTTCGTAAATCCTATTGGATAATTTTAGTTTAGAAAATTTCAACAATATCCAAAAAATATGGCCACCTGGTGCCATTTTTCATTTATATTGGCCTTTATAATATTTTAAGTAAAGAAAAATAAAAAATATAAGGCTCTTTAAATTAAACATAACTTTTATGTTCACATAGCGACAAAAAATTACTTTTTCATTAATATTTAATTTTATTTTATGAATAATAAAATAATTTTTAATATTTTAATTTATTTATAATTTTTAGTGATTATATAATCATCCTAAATGCTTACACAACACTGATAAGATAATCATTACATAAATGGAAAAAATAAATTTTTTTTAAAATATTTTAAGTAATAAAAAATAGTGAAATTATTGTTTTACATTATATTTTTAGATATTATTATCATATTATATCTATATTAAAATATTTAATTTGAAATATATATATTTCTTGATGTATCTAAATTCAAATTAGATGAACAGTTACAAAAATGAAAATATTGATAATTTTTAAAATAAATGTTTTGTTAAATATTATATGAATCATAAAAATATTTAAATAGGATATGAAAGATAATATATGCTATTATATTTAATCCCTTGCCCATTTATGATCCAAATTTCACCCTATATGTAAAATTATAACAATTCATATTTTAAAGATTTGTTATCACTGTTATGGTTAAAATTGGTTTGCCAAAGGGTTAATATAGAATATATTGTTTAAAATGAAACAAAAAATGACCAAAATTTCATTGGAAAGTTATATTACTACCATATAATATTTCTCTTCAAATCTAGGCCTTTTGGAATCATTTTTCTATATAATTAATTATTTATATTTTAATATTTTAAATAATTTCATGTGTCATTTCCCTCCCTTATAAAGGGACACACATTCTCCCTCTTTTTTCAATAACTTTTAAAATTTTAGATATATAAATAAAAAAAATATTCCCTTATAAAAATATTTCTCCATGTTATATAGGTGATGGTTTTCCCAAAATACCAACCATAGGTTCCTTAAGAATCGATCTAATAGAGGTCTCCTAAAAAAGATGTAATTGTCTTACCTTCCCACATTCAATTTATTTGTTTTTTTAACTCATATAAATATATTTTATGTATCATAAAATGGTAAATTAACTTTAATAAATATAATTTAATTTTATTAGGATTATTAAACTACCATTATCCACCCTCTTTTACATTAAATGGAATGTGAATGTTTCTCTCATATGTATGTATGGCTTAATGTATCCACGCAATGATAAAATTCATTTTCGATCACCATACTTCATGTATAGTTATTATGATAGATTTAATGATTTTATATTATGTTTATAACATAATATTATTCTATAATTATAATAACATATATAACTTTATACCTTCCCATATATTGGAAAATGATAATGTTTCTTGTGCATACATTTGAACTACTTTTTTCAGGACTTAATGTGATTCATTTATCATTTATAACTTACATGTAAGGTAATAAGGATGGATTCAATTAAAATTTATGAATATATAATATACTAATTATTATATTTATTTTATTTATTTTATTTTTTATTTACTTTTATTTCATTACATCTGTCTAAACAAGGAAACTATCTTCATGGGAATGTATGACTTAGTGTCTATATGAATTGTGTAATTAACTTTTCAATCTACACCATTAATGGATAAGTATAAATATTTATATAATTAATATATATTATATTTATATCATTTTAATTTTTTTAAGATGATTGATTCATAATCAATGTACAAGTATCAAAGATACCGAACCAAAACATAGATGAAAAACATATGAGTTATCCATCAGAACAATGAGTCTATTAATGTCTTTTTAATGAAAGGGTGATGAAAGGTAATAAGTAAATAATATATGTTATTATATATATGATTATCCTCTATTAATATATTTATAATAAATCTATATATACTATTCAGGTGGATCGAACACATACAAAGGATGACTAACCATATATAATGGATCTACGACACAAATTGTCTTCTTTGGGAAATATGCAACATTATACACCTATATTATTTTATTATGAGTTTATAATACACATTTTATTTGATATATAATGAATATCTCTATATTCTAGGAAATTCAATTATCATTTTATGTTATTACGTCCATTGGCATTATGACTCCAATGTTACAAAAGTGCTAAGGGTTTATTTCATAGTGTCATCATTATCTGGGATTGGTTATTAGTAAATATATTAATTGTTATTTCTATCTTAAACATAATATATAATATTCACAAATATTTATTTTTATATATTAAATGTTTTCATTTCATTTTCCTCTCTTTATGTATCAATTATACCAGAATAATATTTTGTTGAAACCCACTTTTTTCTACTAGTTGGGATCCTTTTTCATCCATGTTCATATTTTCCGTACAAATTTTTAAATGATTTTTCTAAAAACAACCAATTGTTAATTAATTATTTTTTACTCATTTTTTTATTTTTTTAAAAAAAGGTTTAAATTGAATCTTTGTTTCATTTTCTGTAAGAAGCATTTTTGAAAATTTTTACAAATATGTGGAAGAAATATTTATTTTAATATATATGAAATAAACATAATTTCTACTTTCAGGATGATCAATTATTTGAATCTTACATTAATAGTTTTAATGGTTATTTTCAAAGAACTTTTTTTATTAATATTTTAGAAATTTAATGTTTTAATAGTGGATTTCAAAGGGAAAAGGGTATTTTGATCAAGAATTTTTTTAATGTCATTTTAATGAAATTTCAATTCATCATTTACAAAAAAATTATTTAATTTATAATATACTGGGAATATGTTATAATTATGTCATATTTATTATTTCTATTGATAGTTTATGGTAATATTCATTGGGTTTTGACATTTTAGGTTTTAGTTTCTCCAATATGGACATTTATTGATTACAATACATGTTGATTATGTTTTATTATTTATTCATACAATGAATGAATTGGAATTTTTATGTCATGGGTGGGGAATAGAATTACATATATCTCATGGAATCAATAATTCTCATAAAATAATGCATGTTAGGTATTTGTCCCTGGACTTAGAAATTTGCGTAGATATCATAGAACAAGTACTTAGTAGTATGTTATAAATACCTTTCCATGAGGCATCGATGGTAATTATTAGATTTCAAGCATTATTTATTCCATCATTATGTTATTAATTTTTATTTACCATGTTATTATTTGAATAGTTATGATATCCATGGATAACATAAAATCTTATATGATTGTGGGTATGTAATTATTTGATCATCATTTCTTCATTCCATGTTATTATCCATGATCAGGTTATTGATTAAATTACATGAGTTTTCAGTTATTTATCTTTACATTTTAATTATACATTATTTATTCAAGATAGATTCAGTTGTACATAACCCTCACTGAGCATATGTTCTCAACCTACATTTTCTTCACTACACCAAGGATACCGAGAAATATACTATGATTCATAAATTTTAAATCCCAACCCCAATCACTAGTTCTAAGAATAAATGCTACATTACCAAATGTGTGCCTCCCCGTATGCAAGAGGTCATGTTGAATTCTGGATTGGACAAATTGATTCAGGTTAGGATGATATAAAATTGTATCAGGGGAGGGTTTTAATATCTTATTTCTCCTCTTTTATAGGGTTTGGGACATGTTGTACATGAGATAAGATGGTTGGGACTCGTTCAGGGGAACTATGTCCCTACCTGGCCAGCACAACATAGTGGTCCTCTATGTTTCCATAAAGTGGGTAATTTATGTTATTTTGTTACTATTGATTCACTTTGGGTGACATAAAGGATATTATATGTGATTTATATGATTTTGATCATGTTCATGCATCTTGAATATGCACGTAGCTTCACATGTTATATATATATACTTGTTTTTATGATGCATTGTAGTTCATAAATTAGATGGCTTTATTTTTTCTATCTTTTAGGGATATTTTATCAGTACTACATATCTATGTTTTCTTGTTATATATAATTATTGTTATTAAATTTTTAAACATTTAATTATTTTGTGTTTATATATATATAAATTTTAATTACATGGCCAGACTGAAAAATGGATTACTTCTAGGATGGGTATGCCTTAGTTTATGGGTTGACTCCAAGGAAAACCTTGTTTGATCCCATTGAAAATTACGAGAACCCTGTGTAATCCCATCGACTAGATAGGTTCTTTTCAAGTCCCTAATGTTATTTCTTTTTAAAAATATTCATCTCTGGAGATGTGAAATGGTACTGCCAATTGCGGCAAAGCAGGATGATCTCGTACTACCAGCAATGGTATAGTGGGATGTTCCCCAAAAAACTCAAGATTTAGGGCATGTTCAACTGTGACTTTTTTGGATAGTTTCCATTAATGTTTTACCCATAAATAGGACCACGACTTTCCATGATCATGATTTTCAGTTCTTACACCCTCTAACATTTCAAGGAACTAGTGGCCCGCAAGACACAAAGGACTAGATGAACTTTATAGAGATCATTTTTTAGCTGGTCCAGGCCCCTGAGGATGGGTGAGTGATTTTGGAATCCTTTATGTTCCTAGAAACTTCTATGATATGGTGGAATACAATGAATCGAGTAGTTATATGGTAATGTCTTACCAGGAATTCCTTCAAGGAGTTTTTTCTCGACCGTTATTTCCCTAACACAATAAAGCATGGTGGTGTCAAGGAGATCATGGAATTATGATAAGGTTCTATGACTTTTTATGATTACTCTACAAATTTTATGGAGTTTCTTCATTTTTCTAAATTAATAACTTTGAATGAGGCACAAAAGGATCAAAAGTTTGATATTGGACTTTGACCCGAGCTCAGATGCCAGGTTAGGTGTTTTGACCTGAAGACGTATACACAGGCCTTCTGAAAGGCCCTGACCATTGAAAAAGTATTGGAAGAGGACAATAAAACATGCATACTTTCGACCCATAGTGAGCCAATGACTATTTTTTCTCTTAAATATATAGTAGTTGTGGATGGAAGGAAGAGAATGTTAGACTAGGAGAGGCAGAGTGATGAACAATCATGTATTAAAAGAACTTTTTTAGAAAATTGACATAATTGTGGGAAATGATGTTATTTTAATAGAACTTATAAGAGGACAATAGTGTACTGAAACTACTGTGGAAAGGATATGTATCTTGAATGATTTTTCACCAATGTTTCCTTGAGGAGTTCAAAGAGTTTAGGAGAGTCTGGGAGTAGATAAACCCAGTAGATGATATAGACTCCTCAGATGACGATGACTCGGGAAATTTACAACTATGATTACGGAGTTAAGGAAAGAAATGTCTATGTAATAGGCATAACACCAAATGATGGTGATAATGAACTTTTTTATGTACGATTTATGGTTTATAGCACGTCCTTTTGATCTTATTCCTTATTTAATATTGTTATTTTTCCTATATTGGCGATAAATTTATAGAATTGTTTAACTAGTAGAGATAACCCAAATATACCTTTATATAATACGTCATCAAATGATGACACATAATCATAGTATATTATATATTGGTGGTTAGTAATTTTTTAGAGACTAATATGGGACTTACTTAGTGGATGGTGGTAGTGGATTATCATCTAGGCCTCCCTTCCCGCTATTGTGGTATGTACGATGGTTTCTATGTGTTATAGTTTTAGAGGAGTATAACTAGCCCTCTGAGTGAAATTATTTTTGAGGATGTTGGGTTGGGGAATGATGCATATTGTGAGAAGCATCATGGTGAAACATATTTTGAAGTGAGGAGGCATTGATGGGAAACACAACACAACTAGTCTTGATTTAGATGAAATATGGAAAAATTTAGGAAGAGACAAGTGGAAGTGTGTATAATGTTCATGCTTATCTAGATGAGTTGGTCTAGAGAGAATACTAGTGATGATTCTAGAGGTTGAGAAGTGGTTATAGAGGGAAAATTATAACATCCTGATTTTCACAAAAATTGTAAAGCCCTCTTATGATAAATTATTAAGTAGAAACAAATATTCTATCACCAACAAGTTGTGTTCTAATTAAACTGAATATGAAAGGGTAAACACCCCATTAATACTCAAGATTATTCAATTAAATATTTTTTGAGTTAAATATTGAGTAAGTATGAGTTTCCATGGTTTGAAAAGCCTCAGAGAATATGAAAACAATATATTAAGTATATTATTTTTAAGCATGGCCAATGTTTTCCAAATTATTGAATAACTAAAAAATAATTCATTATCTGATAAAAGAAAGACCACAGTTAGGTACAAAATTCTATATTTACACTAGAAGAGGTATAAAATTTGAATGCATTTGATATTTGGATGCCACACTCATGATAAAAACACTTTTAATATTTAATTATTTATTTATCCATTTTTTGAATTAATTAATTAATATCTTCCAAATGGTTCATCAGGTGATTAAACCAAGACCGCTACTGGGTCAGGAATATGTTGTTTACCTTAGGTGAGGAAAAACAATTCTAGATAGTGTGTATTTCAATGTCCCACTCTCTAATCAATGTTTTTAAATAAAGTGCATAAATTATTAAATTATTGGAAATAATATTATTTCACACAAATGGATCATTGCATGGAAATTTAGACACCACCAATGTTTTCGTAATAGGGGGTTTCCCTAATGTGCTATAATTTTTACATGGAATTGAAATATTAGTAAGGTCACTAATTCAAATTGATATGTTTGATAATTAAATTGAATAATTAATTTAAATAATTAATTAAATAAGGGGGAACTATTTACATTCTTCCCCAAATGATATTTTTTCCATTTTTGAAAATATTGGACTCATGGAAGCTTCGATTTGAAGTGTTTTGACCATAAAGAAACTTCAATCGTTATTTAGGAGTGAATTAAAAAACTCGACCATCAATAATCTGTTGAAACAAACACCATATATGGAGATTTAAATTAGTCTTATTTAATGTCACACGATTTGAGTTTTCTATAAAAATGGATATACTATTGTGTTTTGGAGTAGATAGGGTCGAGTGCGAATGCCTTGGAAGTTCCTTGGGTAAGGCTGGTGATTTTTTTCTCCTCTTCCATAGAGATCGGTAGTGCGCTACCCCCCATGATGCTATGTGGCCCTCTCGGTACCCCTCAAGAAGTTCACTATTCTTTTAATTTTTTTATTTTTTTTATCATCGTTTATCTGTCATATTCCATAGTTCTTTAAAAAAACAAAAAATTGAAAAATAAAAAGATTAAAAAAAGGATTGTTTAAAAAATGATAATCCTACTTTTTTTCAAATGATAATTTCCTGGAATTTAATAAAAGAAATTATCAAAGGATAAATTGATGAAATTATCATTATGTCACCTTATTAAATGATAATTGTGTAATAATATCAAATACAATGTAATACAATGAAATTATCACATGATAATTATATATGATATTATTATATGATATTTATCGATGGATAACATACATTTCTTTAGGAAAATGATAAAATGATAATTTAAATTATCATATAATATGAAAAATGTTATTCATTTTATGTTATGTTTTAAAAATGATAAAATTATAATTTAAATTATCAATTCATATCTAAATCGTTTACCATTTTATTTGATGTTTTAAAAATAATAACATGATAATTTAAATTATCAATTCATATAAAAAATGTCAATAATTTTATGTGATGTTTTAAAAATTATAAAATGATAATTTAAATTATCAACACATATGAAAATTTTTAATTATCTTATGTGATGTTTAAGGAAAAGAAAAAATGATAATTTTAATTAATAACGCATATGAAAAAATTTCATCCTTTTATGTGATGTTTTAGAAATGATAAAATAATAATTTAAATTATCTACAAATATGAAAAATGTTTATCATTTTTTATGATGTTTTAAATGTGATAAATTTATAATTTAAATTATCAACAGATATAAAATATATTAATCATTTTTTGTGATTTTTTGTATCTTTAAAAATAATGTAAATGTTATGATTATTGTAAAACCTTTTATAAACATCAAATACTGACAACTTGAGACAATGATGTTCTACTTTGAAATTAGGAAAAACTATGAGTGGGTTTTCCCAACTATTTATGTAGGATGTTCCTTAAACTTTTGTACTTGTTAAAAATGATTATCACAAATATAACCATGTGCAGACATGTTTATTGACCATGCTAGATAGTGAATGCTTGTGGGTATGTGTGTAGTCCCAAGAACATTATATTGCACTTGATACTAGGATTATTTGTAGTTGTTTATTCACATTGTTGTGTGATTACATGAACATTGTGTGATACTTTACTCTTGATGATGTGATGATTCTTACATAAAAATATATCATTCCATGCTATATATACCTTGCGGTTTAGGTCTTTGAATCAAAAAAGGTGGACTGTCACCATGTGTTATCCTTTGGATGAGGTATGTGTTTGATTGATGACCATGGACAAATGGATGGGGTAGGCACGAGAAGATTCCTAGGAGAATCCTTATAATGGACCTTTGTGAATTGGATTATCCTTTGGAGGGTGGTTCTCATGACTTAAAACAATGGTCCAATACATGAGGATGGAACACGATGATTCCTTGGGATGTGCATGTTTGACAACAATGGATATAATTTTGCTTTGGGATTACTGTGTAGTAGAACATCATGAATTGTGTTATCCTTAGTAAGAGGGATGAAAATGACTGGAGATAATGGATTAAAGTAGTATTAGGGAATATTATGATTCCTTGGGATTCACTCGATGAAGAGTGGACTAAATAGCTCACATCCCCTAGTATGTCTTCTCGACAGTGTGATTTGATTACTAAGGGACACAATTAGCTCTTAGTCATCGGTATGTCTACTCGATGATTAATGGAAGCCGAATATCTCTCATTTTCCTTGCACAAAGAGAGAAACATGTCTTATTAGAGAGCATCGATACTATCACACAAAGATTCTGATAAACATGATTCATTAACATCGTGGTTAATCATTTATTCATCTGAAATCATGGCTATCCATTCTAGCATAGAGCAGAAGAAGGTACAGTCGGGGGTTGTGGCAGCTTGGTTAGCACACAACTTCTTGGATTCACTTTGTGTATTTAAATCACAATATTTATTATGGAACACACTTTTATTTTGATCACATTAGGTTTTGCACGCATTGGTGGTGTCCTACAGAGTCTTTTACAGACACCCTACTTGGAAATTTCAGTGCGCTTATAGATTTCATCACCTAGGATCTAATGATGGTTAAGGGCCCTTTGGTGGACGACTTAGTAGTGGAGCATGGAGTAGAAGTGGACCGAGAGAGGAACTGGAGCACTCCTAAGCTTATTATTTATCAACTTTTAACTTTCTTCTATTGCTTACGTGGGTTATATTTCACCTTTGGGGAGTCGTTACATTATATCTACGTCATCTTTATATTTCCACATTTTACTCTGATTATTTATTCTATTATTAATTTTTGATCCTATGGATGAATACAATTGGTATCATATCCCCAAAGTATCACTTGAGAACCTCGCTATTAATCGACCACATCATGAGTACATGGAGGCGCACATGATGTCATGTAGTATTCCATCTTGGACCTATGATTTGGGTTAGGATGATACAAAATACATTGATATGATAGAGGGAAAAATTATTTCTTCAATGAAAATACTATTTTCATTTTATAATTTTAAATGTAATGTATAATTCAAGTATATATATATTTTAATAATACTACTAAACTATTCGGTAATCTGGGAGGAGATTGTTCATATATAGTACCAATTTAATAAAGTAACAACTAACACAAGGATACTAGAGTTAGGGAATTTACATTGTTAATATATTAGAATAATAACAATTAGATTAAATACAATAGTTTTTTCATTATAAATGAATGAGAAATTTATATTTTGGTATGCTAGGTTGGAAAGGTAAGATGTTTGGGAAAAAATAGTACTCACGTTGATGTCTTGGTCTTTACCTTGGAGGAATCATTAGAAATAATGGGATAACACTAACATAATCCAAAAAAATATATAAAGGAATTTATAGAGGATTAAATGAGAATTAATATAGAATATTATTTTAGGAAGAAAACGAATTTTGTTAGTGTTCTTGAAGTGGTGGTCAAAGGCACCTTTTATAGGGAGTGTGAATGATATTTTTGTAAATATTTCAATCTAATATCAAGAGAGAACTTGTTTCACATGTCAAGAAGAATCATAAAATGGAAAATAATGGATTAGATAAAATTTTTGGACTTTAAATTATTCAACCACTCAATCAGAAACATATTTTTAACATGTTAGTCTTTTTACTTCTTTGGTTATACCTTTTTACCATTTCCTTTGGATTTCACTGTTGTAACTAGTATTTATCAAATAAATTCTTTTTTTATTTGTAAAAAATATAATAGAAATTATTAAATACTTTTTACCTACATTATTAAAATACAAAATCCATTTTTTCAAAAAATATTTCATTTTATTACAAAGATTAGTGTTAAAATTTTCACATATAACCCATAAAACCCCAATTCTAGAAAAAGAACATTTGTGTGAAAAAAAAAATTTGGTAGGTTGAAATTTTTATTTTTTATTTTTCATTATATTAATTGTTTTACTATAAAAAACTAAAATATATGTGTCATTCAATATAATCTGAATGTAATTCTTAAAAAATATTATTCACTGAAAGAAAAGACGAAATTAGTTTCTTTTATTGGATAACATTTATTTATTTAATATTATGCTAAACAATGGTTTTCTATATTCATAATATTATTTAAAAATGTATAGTTTTACTACATAATGAAACATTTGATCATAAAAATTATTTTATAATCTTTAAGAGATAAGTTCTTTTTGATATATTTATAAATGATATAGATTTGGTAATAATTTTATTCTTTACTATTTAACTAAATAATTATTTTAGAAAAATTCAAAAACATCATCCTATGATATGTTTTGAAAACTAAATTAAAAAATTATGTTCAATATAGAATAGTATAATTTAAACATTTATAAATGAAAATTTTAATTGAAAATACATTATATAAATAAAACTAAATTAATTGAAAAATTATCCTTTAAAACATTCAGTGTTTATAATCATATTTTGTATGTATTTATAGTTAATTATAATAAATTATTTTACAATATGTTTTATTATTCTTAAATTTTCTTAATAATATATATGTTGTGGATCATTTTAGTTTAGTATTGCATGTGTAGAAAGCTAACAAACTAAATATTAATTAGGAAATAAATATTCAAATATCTTAGGGTGTTACATGAAATATCTTAAAGTTCATTGTAGCCACTATATCAGAAAATTAAAAGATTAAAATATGAATTCATTTGATCCAAAAAGAGTAGATGTAATTTTTTTGGGTTATCCTTCAAATGGAATATAATATCACTATCATAATAAGCATACTAGAAGAATTTTTTATACTGTTAATGTATGTATTGTTGAACATATGGAAAAAGAAGATTCAAATAATGAATTAAGAAGTCATATTTATGATATTAAACATATATAATAAATTTTATATAGAAATAAAAATTGTAAGATGCACTAGTTACATAATATGATTTAGCCATTTCAAGTGGTGAAGAATAATGACTTTCCACTTTCCTATGGTAACTAAAGGATGTTTATGTGTAAAAAATCATTGTAAATTATGAACAATGGATATATACTATGAGAGATATGAGGATAGAATCTCATAGTTCATTTTATCTCAAGTTGAACATAAAGATGATGAATATACAATTTAGTATGAATAGTGGGTAGATCTTATCGATGAAGAATTAGAAAAAATAGAGAAAATGAGACTTTGGAATTAGTTACCAAACCTAATGACAATAATGTAATCACAATAATGTGTGTGTTCTTAAATATGACTAATGAAAAGGTAGACGGGTAAGAAATACACAAATATTATTGTGTACAAGAACTTCATAGACTTAAATAACTAACTTCTATTAGACCATTTAAACAATTTCAATGCTTGAAACAATTTTAATTTTTCATTATTATTATAGAATAATTATAGTACAATATATTCTATATAGATTCAATGACTAGTTTCTTAAATGGTGATTTAGAAGATGAGGTTTACATTAAGAAACCACGTGGGTTATTATGTGGAAATATTTGAACAGTATTTTTGGTTAAGGATGGATTTATACTAGCAAAAAAGGCCCCAAAATATGGTATTATAAGTTTGAAAACATTTTTAAAAAGATTAATTTTTGAAACAGAAGAGTAGAAAAAAAATCCCAGCATCAAAGATTTAATATTGTTATATATTTGTGTTATTGTTAGTATATATGAAATCATATTTACTATAAATCATGAATAAATTTTGGAGAAGTGTTCGAAAAAGATGAACGCATAATTTTAAATTTCTATAATGGGGGAAATAAATTAATTTTTGGGATTAAGAATCGCCCAAGATAAATATAAATTTTTTTCTAAATAAATCATTATTATGGTTATTTTGAATAGATTTAGAGTTGCAGATTTTATTGTTGTTTCCCCACCCATTTTATTGTAATTTTGTTTCTAAATTTAAATAGATTAAATAAGTTGAACAAATAAGTTCCATAAAAGTCGTTTATAAGCTGGTTACACCTTACATCATTGATGATAGATTAAATAAATGTTGTCGCTCTGTGTTCCAGGAATCAAAGTTCACATAAAGAGTCCTATTTTTACTGGTAAATGTGAATCTGGGTATAATATATATTGCTTTAAAATATGATAGAAAGGGAAGAAAGATATATTTGGTTATGTTGATATAGACTGGGTAGGCTATGTGTACTATATAAAATCAATATTTTGTGATGTTATCATCCTTGGTGATGGGTTTATTTATTGGTATAAGATCCATATATTGTGAAGTATTCTCCATTGGTGATAAGGGTTTTTTACTCACAAAGAAGTAGTGCTATGAAACATTAATCACTAAGGAGATAAAATATGTGGATAAAACTAATTCTATAACTCAATTAAAATGAACCGAGACACAATAATATTATTTCTAAAGTTTAGTGAATCATATACAACTTATTAGACGTGATAAGTATATTCTTATCTAAATATTAAACAATTGTATTCTATATTTAACAAGAAAACACAATGATATTATGTATCGCTTTATTTGGGATCGTGTAAAGAGGAATGGATTGATGATGGTGTATATTCCTACAATGAATTATATTTCCAATGTGGTCACCAATCCTTTCCTGAAGGAAGATTTATATAATATGAGGATGATGTTAGGTTATCATCACCAGCCATCATAACTACATGGTATGTTTCTTCACCCTATATCTTCTTATCTTTGAATATTGTTTTAAAATGGGTAGAAAAGGATATAATAACATAAATATTTCCATATATTTATAATTTACATTTGTGTTTGTCAAGAAATATTTTTAGGGAGAGTATACATTGATATGTTTTTCAATTAATGTGATTATATATTTTTAGAGATTTAAAATGGGTAAGATAATATTTCAACATTTGTTTCATGTGTGAACCATTTGAATAGTTTATTGTATTACATGCATAAATTTTTGTATAATAGGTCATATAGATAGTATAAATAGGATGGAGGTTGAATAACTATGAATTTAAATCATTATTTTAATATGGAAAATATTAATTTATTAATTAATATTTATATTACCTAAAACAATTTCACTCAAGTAGGCTTTCAATTTTTGATTATTTAATCATTACAAAGTGTTATAAGATTTAATGTTATTTATGTTACATAGTTTTCAAAAAAATCAATGGGGAAGTGTATTGAGACCAAGCTTGAGTATATTGGAAAGGGAATTTGGGGTGGGTCTAATTTGTATGTTATCTATTGTAAACTATAAAAAAATCATATTAAAAAGGATCATTATTGTGATTATCTTAAAATAATATAATGAAAAATATTGGTTCATGATCGAATATTGTCAACATAAAATTGGAAGTATGTTGGAGTTGGTTAAGAAGGCCTGAAATTAATTTTAGGATGTTCTGGATTGAATTGAGTGAAGTCTATAATATTAGATCAAATTGTTTGTTGAGTGATTTTTTACTTAACATAGTAGGTATAGTTACCATGATTTCTTTTTGGTAGGATTAGTTACCACATGGATGATTGATCACATTATAGAATAGTCGTTTTCATGATAAGTTTATCATGTGATTTGTAGTTTCACAATGGATCAATTTTTGTATAGCTATGTGAAAGTAAGATTCAACCTATAGAAATGAAACTCCAAGTTTTAATTATCTACATAAAGATAACTATAGAAGAAAATATTATATATAAAGTATATCACAACCACTAAAAATAGGTAATCATATGTCTTATCCATGCTATATAATGTTCCCTCTATAAATTTCCATGCATGTGTAAGGGTAACTAAGTAGTTCATGAGGCCACATAAAGGTAAATGAATACCTGTAGAAATGGAATCCATTAGTTTGATAAAGTTAAGATCAAATTACATAATTTTCATATGATTTTTACTCTAACTACATAAGGTATTCTATGGTCTATATGTAGGTAAAATTTATTTATTTATGTGTAATTCAAAAAAATTCAAAGATACATACTGGTAAATGAAAACAAAGGATAGAGAAATAGAGGATATATTAAATCATTATCTTCTAGGTATCATGGAAATTAATTTATAAAATAAAAAACATTTCCTTTATCATGATTCAACTAGCATGTTATAAATTAAAGAATTATTTTCATATAGTAACATTTCATTCTATTAATGATGAAACCATGTTCATAAATTCATGAAATTATGTGGGTTATTGATGTGTTATGAACACATCCGTCATAGAGGGAATATTGGTTCAATAGAATAATAATGAATAATTCCATTATTAGAAGGTAGTTTCAACACACATGTATTCATCAATTATAAATAAAGAAGCATCAATACTTTTTTAGGTATCATATGTGAGTCTTAATGAGATTTTAAATTCATATTATTATAATTGTATTTCAGTAGTTAGAAGAATGATATTGAGAAAATAAAAGAAATATTTTTATTCACGTGGAATTTGATAAATAATATTATTGATCAAGGAAGGAAAAAATTTTATTGAGTGATCTGTAAAGGAACTAATTAGTTGAATTGTTTGTTTAGTTCGCATCTAGGAGAGATATAAAGATGATGTTATTGATTATATTATACATTTAAGATTATAATTCTCGATTTCAATGTATTCAATAAATTAATTTACTAAATGTAGTTTCATACATATGTTTCCATGTGAATAAGATATTTTCATACCTGAAAAAAATGATTATGCTACATGAGGATGATATATATGTTGATACCCTGACATTTGATATCGTTGTGTTATTATGGGATGCACATACAAAGTCACGATTCTTATTTGGGAATTTATTCGAATTTTTTACTTTTTGTGGTTCAAATAGTATTTCTAGTGGGTCATGTGATCATTTGTTTTATCAGATCATGCCATGGAGTAGATACTCACACTGAGTAGTGAACCTTATAAATCAATTGTGCCCTATATGTGTGTTCTTTTTTTTGGTTTAATAGAAAATTATTTCCCTATAAGAGGATTTGATGTTTATTCTATGAGAAAACATAAAGAAAATATATAATTTATTCACCCCAATGATTTCACCGATCCTATGTATCTATAAATAATAATATCTTATTTTGTGTGTGATACCGATGAAAATAGTGTCTTTTATCTCTGTTCCTTTCACATGAGTTATAGATTTTAATTTGAGTAAATATCAAACCAAAACTTGTAAGTGCGAGTTTCATCCACATAACTTATGCACAATAGATTCCATCATATAATTTGTTATATCTAGTAGTGTATAATTAAACACAGTGTTCTTTTTTCTAGAACAATAATCTAAATATTCTCCTATGAAATTTAATATTTTTTCATGTACTTTTCCTATCAAATGTACAACCTATAAATTCTACATTTGATTAGATTTTATGTAAAAATTAATTTCCATAAGAGTATAAAAACCTATTTCTATGATTTATTTAAGGTAATTACAAAAATATTTTACATCATTAATGTGTTATTGATGAGATTCTCTTGGAATCTTATAGAAAATCATATAGGAAATCTTATTTCAAGTAGACTAGTCATCAAATAGAGGAATCTTATGGTCAGACCTTTATAATGTTTTTGATCATTTGGTTTCCTAGATTCATTAAGATCAAAATTAATAAAATATAATATTGGAGTCCTTATAAATGATTATTTGTCAAAGAATCAATTTTTTTCAATATTCTAATATATTTATATAGTGTTAAAATATTTTCCTTTGGATTTTGAATGATTTGAAAACCATGGGAAAAGTAAGGTTTTACCATTATGATCATCTATAAACCAAGTTTAATAAGTTTTGGAAAGACATAGAAATGGTTTTCCTTTGTTGATCGAAAAATGAGGACCTTGATATAAGTTTGAATAGTTGTTTTCTATTTCAATCCCTTTTTATAAAAAAATGATAGATCAACATTTACCATAGAAAATTTGAATTTAAAAAATAGTAACTCTATTATACCATGATTTTAGTTCTTATTTAGCCTGTCTATTTCTTTTATTAGTTTGAGTAAATGGTCTAGATATTTAACACCTTCAAAGACAAGGAATTGGTCAACCTAAACATCCTCTTGAACTAAACTGTTTAGGAAATCAATTTCCAAATCAATATTAAATAGAGTAAAGATATGATGTATGGAAAAATTTAGTATAGTTTGGATAAAATCATGTTTAGCTACCACTAAAAATGTCTCACAATTTTATATTCCTTCTTTCTAAAAATAAACATTATCAATTGTTTTCCCTTATTCCATGATATAGTTTCCTATTCATAAAATTTATTTCCAAAAACTCATTTTACCGTTATTATTGGATGTTCTTTAGGATCCTCAATTAAATTCCAATATTGAATATATTCAAATTTATTAAGAACATACTTTACTTTTTAAAATTCAACATTCCTCACCGAGGAACCATATTCAATTTTATCTTCAAATTTTAATAGAAATTCATAGATCTCAAATTAGATTCATTACAATCTTATTTTTTTACTTGTATTATTATATCTATAATGCTATCATCCGGGGGATGAAATATTACGATTGGCATGTCCATATAAAAAGTGGTATGTTGTTCTTCAACTATTGGTTATGCAGATTCCATAGAAATGTTTTTTATGTATTATAAAAGATTTGAATTTACAACCAATGGTTTAGAATTATCTTAAAACAAACATAATGGATTATTTTCATAGACATCATCCCAAGGGTTAACATCAAGATTCATCATATAAATAAATGATCTAGTTTCATAAAAAATGTCATGAACAATTTCTTCTATAGCTCCTATAAATTTATCTTAAAATATATACAAATTGTTTATTATAAATTAGGAAACTAAAATTACTTCATTAGATTTAGGATCAAATTAATAAAATTTATCTTTAGTATTCAAGATAAAAAATTTATAATCAATGACTCTAATGTAATTTTTTTTTGATTTTCTTCCATTTGATAAATCAGATGAAGTTATAATATGTAACAGATGGTGTAAAACAAAATTTATAGTATATCATGCATCACTCACTGCCTTAACCCAAAACTTATAAAACTAGAATAATCATTTTGATAATTTTGAGTAATTTATGAAATAATAATCTTTCTTAATTATACTATGTTGTTTTTTTTCGTGTTCATTGTACCGAAATGTTGTGAATAATACCTTTCATAATAATTTTGTTTTTTTAAAATTTATGTTTATATACTCACCCCATAAATAAATCTAGAAAGTAACTAAAAGGTATTTTTATCTCATATTTAATTTAATCATAAATAATTTTCAAATAAAGAAATGATTTATATTTTTTTAAGAAAATAAATACATGATCATATAGTGTAATAATTAACCAAGATAAGCTTATAGCATCTTCAGCCAACACTCATAGGTTTGGTAAAACTAAATAAATTATTTTGTAACAAATATAATGCTTTATAATTTTAGTCTACAATCATATATTTAAAACTAGACTTATATTTCTTACCAAATTCATATAGATCATAAAATATAGTAGAGTCAAACTTATTTTTCATATTTCTCAATCATTTAATTTACTATAATGTGTAGTTATTGTATAAAAATTTCAGTTTCATAACCCTCAATGATACAACTAACATAGAACCTCAGTTTCACTCAATTAAGGTAAATTTCAATTTCCTATCTCTTCTAAGTTGAGTTTTTAAATATTATCATGCCTATAAAAATATATACTGAACGATAATTTTTATTTTTGAAAACTACATTTCTCATTCCAAAATTTTAAAAGATAACCCTTAATTGAATGATAAATAATATTAATAAATTTTTTCTTTTTTTCTAGAAAATATAATATATTTGAAGTTATTGTTGATTCATGTAAAGAAAAAAACTGGTTCTAATGATTTCCACTGGTTCATTGTCTCCAAATGTTACTCATAAAGTATTAATATTTTTTATATTATGGGACTTATACTTGCCTATGATCATATTTTAAGAGCTACCATGGTCTGTGTACCATTTATTTTGATCATTTGTACTAAACATAAAAATACTAAAAATAATAAATTTAGTTTCATAGTACATAATCCTTATTGGGACTAGTTAAATTAGAAAAACTAATTAGGAACCCAACTCTGACAAAGCGTTTTTTATTGAACAAATACTAGTTATTCAAAAATATAATCTATTTTAAAACTAATAGCTTAAACTGAGTTTAAACAATAATATTTTTTTTCTAGCAACCTTCCCATTGCTATTTAATACAAATGGGTGGAGTCTTTGGTGTACAATATTTTAAAAAAATGTGATCTTTTTATAATTTAATAGTATTACATTGGAAGTTATGTAGGGTTTATATTATTTATTACATTTTTAAATATTTTATTTACTAGATGTAAAATTGGATAATTTTTTTTGATTATGAACATAATTTCTGAGTTTAATGAAAAAATTATTACCTTATAATATAAAATTAAAATTGCTATTAGAATATAATTTTGATGATAGTTTAGATAATTCATAAATCAATTTTTTAATTCATTTATTATATTTTAAATGAATTCACCTATTCACAATAATATTTATTTAATAACTTTTTATTTTTTTGTTAAGGCCAACACATCTAAAATTTTATTATAAATATGAAAATCATCTTTACAACTTGATCAAATTTCTTTTTCAACATACAATATATTATATTTTTTATTTTTCCATGAGGTTAAATTATCTTCATCAAAGGTATAAGTAAATTTGTAATATAAAGTTGTGTTTTTCGATATTCTGAAGTTACATTATCCCAAAATAATTATTTTCACTTATAATGTTTGAATAAAAACCAATATTTTCATGTCAATCACTTTCTTAGAGTTCGGATTAACTATGAGAGTTAGTAACACATTCACTATAACTCGAGTTTACAAAAAAATTTAAACTCTTTTTACATCTTCTCATATATTACTTATTATATTTTCAATCATTCTTCTTTAACCATGGACAATATTTTCTAGTATGATCTATCACCATATAGTCATAGATTATGATTTCTAAATATACCTTATTGTCATGTCGATACATTATGTCTTTATAATGAGTATACTAAAAATTATTATTTACTATAATGTTAATAATTCTTCTAGAAAGTTAATAAAAATAATTAACGCCCATTATCTAAACTAATTATTTTAGTTTTATAATATTTAACCTTTAAAACATGATATTTGGATGTATCTACATAAAAATTAAACGTGCTGGAATTACAATTACAAGAAATGGTTGAACAATCCACTCAATTACTCCTTTTTTATTTTTATTTGAGTATTCAATTTTATTTCATATTTCATTAATATACCAACTAAATTTCCGATATATTAGATATTAATATAATTAGTATCTTATATTATTTTACTGTAAGACTCCAACTCGATTGATGTATTGACAATAAATATTTTAACAAGTTCATCTTCCATTAATTATTTCCTTTCTGAGATTGTGAACTATTTACAATATACATAGAACATTGATTCTTTTGGGTCATGGTTTTCCCAAGTTGGATATTAAAAGTTTGATAATATTATGTTAAAATATATACTCATGTTTATAGAACCTATGTTGTTCCAAAAAATATATACTCTAACTTATTCCAAATTTCATTCAATGTCTCATAGGAAGATATCCGATTATTGATATTTCTGATCAATAAACATAATATTTTTTTATACTTTGTGTTTCTCCTAATACTCTATATTTTTTTCAATATAAGAAAACAAGATCGTTCACTAAAACATTATAATTTTTATTTAACATGAAAAATTTATCCACACCAGTATTAATGATATATAATTTCTTATGATCATTCCAATAATGATAATTTGGTCCATCAAAAATAAGCAGGATGCATGGATTTTAATTAACCAATTTTTCTAAGGTAATTCATTCAATAAAATATTTTTATTCTAAAATATAGTTAGTATTATATGAAAAACTAATAACATTCCTAGTAAAACAATATTTCATTAATATTATGTAGTAAGGTAGTTTGTAAACAAGAATTTATGTAACACCATGAGATTTTATGAGAATTATTTTGTTTTTATGTATTATGTTATACGAAACACCATAGGAATCGTCCAATACACACAAAAATGTCTTGGATCTCATTACACACAAGAGCAACCTTCCACGATAGCTTGCGTTGTACGCAATACAAAGTTTCTCTAAACAACGATATGTTATTAACATATTATATAAACTAGTCGTTATGAATAGTAATACTAACTTTTTGAAATTTTATAAATTTTACCTTTTATGGACTTTATTTTTGGATTCAGAATATCTAAATTACCTTAGGGTGAGTTTTTGGTATTTTTCTAAAGACTATCAATTTTTGATGAATAGTGAAAAACACTCAGTTATAATTTAAAACAGAAATTTTATTTAAATAATTATTTATTTTATTTTATTTTATTTTATTTTAAAATAGATACATAATTCCTATATAAGTTCAATGTAATTCATTGGAGTTATTTTATAATAAATTTAGATATATAAAAATTTTATTGAACTTTTTACTGTCTTTTACCCACCTCTTAGGTGAATTTGCGAATTTACATAAAACATATTTCTACCACTTCTGTTAGTGTAATTTCAAAAATCTAAGATACACAGTTGATATCAGTATGTAAAATGGGGTTCAATAAGATAAAAATATTTTTTGGTGTATAGTAACTTTTTACTTTTATTTACCACAGTTAAAAGTAAATAGGTTAATTGAGTGTAAAAATGGTTTTATTATTACCCTAACACATGTAATAATTCTATTGTATAAGTTTAATTCGACCAAAAATACCTTAGGAATCAAATATGACTATTTAGGTCCACCTGGATTTGATTAGGACATTTATTATTATTTAATTCAAAGAATAATTATAAAAAATTAAAATCAAAGTTTAATAAGTAAAACATTTTTAATATAGGGTTATAAATGATATAAATTCGACTATAAATTTTCATTATAAAGATAATAAGATTTAATACATAATGGTATTTTATTTATAATTTTTGAACATTATATATTTTAATTTATTTATGACACAATGATGATACTGTAATTACCTTATTAATGAAACATTAACATAATTGATATTATAAATACTCAAATAAATGTAATTTGGGATTTTGATTCATTAAAAGAATTTTATATGTTAATATAACATATTGGGGTTGGTTAGATGAATTGTTTTCGAAGTAATAATGCTGTAATGAATTTAGAAAAAACAAAATACCAAATAGTGTCATAATTGACATAAAATAGTTTTTAAAACAAATATTATATTATTAATTGATATTCTATTTCGGAAAATCTATGGTTTGGATAGAAGACATATATAATAATATATATGACATTAAGGAACCAATTGGGGTCAGATTGTTAGTTTATAGTATGATTATTAACCATATATTCTAAGAATACTAGAAGACACAATAAAAGATAAATTATTTAACATAGAGTTAAATCTAAATGATATGGTTAAAATGGTAAACTAAACTTGTATAAAACCTATTGGTTGAGAGTATTGCGACCCTTACCCACCCTATCTTAGAAATAAGTCACTTTGGATCCATTATAAAGTGAATATAAATTTATTATAAATTAATATTTTAGGTTTTTCCTATGGTACCCCTCACCCCTCTTATAAAAGGGCACCCCCCATTCTCTCTAATTCACACCTCCAAACCCATTTGGATTGGAAGAAAAACATCCCAAATACCCTCTAAAATATCCCCCCCCCCCCTTCATCCTATAGGCCTTCCATTTGTCAGAAAGACAACTTATGGAGCCATTTTGATCAAATCAAAAGGAAGAACCTGAGGAAGAAGTAAATATATCACCACCTATATCAAGTTCCTTTCTTCTTACACTTACTCCTAATTTTTTGTTTCCATTATAAAATAATAACTCCAGTATATTCTATATAATATGATTTTATTATAAAAATGTTACAACCATAATAGTTATTTTATCCATCCTATGAATGAAAAATTCACCACACGTACGTACGTACCGCTTTTCGTCTACACGTCGTGGTGCAGTTTGTTATTCAAGAATTTCATCATTTAGAAGGGTATTATAATGAGTATAAATGATATAAATAATAAATATAACAATATTATGATTCTTTATATATTATATACCATCCAATTATATATGATTTTAATATCAAAAGAATGATATCATCATCCGTGCGTAAGTACGACCTACCACCTCCATGATGTGATATGACTCGTTCTACATGATCTTCATTGAATAATGATTATATAAATTAATTCAATGAATAAATATGATATATATTAAAATAATACCATTATTTAAATGAGCTATCTATAACCTAAAAAAAGTAATAATAATTTATTCGACAAAACATGCATAAGAACATAAAGCAATGAACACCGAAATTACAAGTAGCAATGAAATATTACTTATAGTAAGATAATAATATGACCATATATGATATCATAACAATGAATATGATTCTTTAATAAGTAAATGAAATTATTTAAATCATTATACAGGAGGATCAGATACGTACAAATCATATCAAACCTATGGTAAGGAAAATTCTCACAATCTCAATTTTATCTAATATTGTTTAAACATCAGAATTTACCGGGGCATATTTATCATCCACATACATGTTTCCCCAATATGAAATATTATTTCTATCCTCCTACATTTATTTAAATCAAATTTTACCTATTTGTAAATTTTTAGTAAAATATATGAAAGAAATTTTTTGTCGTTTTCAGTATGAGATACTTTTTGACATTTCCTGCCAAAGTACGAGAAGAATGTTTTTTAACTTATACGGCATGAATGGATTTTTATGATTTCATATAACATTACTTCCATGAAGCTACCTTTACATGTTTTTAAGTTTATTTTTAATTAAATTCTTTTAGTTAAAACTTTTATGACATGTTAAGAAAGGAAAAATGTTTTTGAAGTAGAAAGGATATTTTCCTAAAGAATGGATTTCAACTGTTTTATCAAAATTATTTTCAATATAAGATAATATAGGGTATTGTTTATATCCATATTTTTACTTTTATTTGATTATTTTATGATGGAATTATTTTTATGAAGTCCTTTTATCTTATATGGATTATGTTATGATGGCATGATGTTTAAGAATCCCATTTTTATTACATTGGTTATGCTATGATATATGATTTATGAATTTGTGGCACACATAAGAATGGTTTCATTATGAGATGGGTGGGACATATATCTCCCTCCAATGAATTGGGTAATGATTTATATCTCATGAGACAGACATGGTTGGAACGACAAGTTAATCCGGTTCAGTGATACAGGACTGGAACGAGTAGTGAACTCAGTTCAGAAATGGACTTTGTCCACTATGATAGTATTGGAAATGAGTCTTGACTAATATGAAATGATTTTATATTATTATGTGTGTATGCCACAATGTTTCATGTTTTATGTTATGATTATTGGGATTATATTTCACTATTATGATTTATCCCATGTTATGATATTATAATCTCTTTTGGAGGTTAAGATTTTCAAAATGATATATTCTTATGAAAATGATATGATTGATATATCCTTTGTTTTCCCTTACTGAGCATTTGAGCTCACCCTTTTGTATTTTTTCTATTCCCCAGGTCAGGACGAAGGGTATTTTGTAGGATATGCCAAAAGCAACTCTAGATATGATGAAATAAATGGGAGATAATGTATATGCTTTATGAAACAATTGTTTATGTTTACCAGTTTCTAAAGACAATATAACTATATGGTCTTATCATGTTTTTGTTATATATAGTAATAATTATACATCAATTATGAATTAATAATAATATTTGAAAAGTATGGGTCATTATAGTTGGTATCCGAGGAAGGGTATAGTCAACCATTGGAAACTAGGATGTGAATTCCTTAGTCAGAACCATAAGAATGTGTCTAAGCATAGAAAAAAATATTAGTGTTTTAGAGATGGAAATGAATTCCCAATGATAAGACCTTTAGTGTGAAATTTTATTCCTGATTATGTGGTTTTCCTATTATGATCAGTGTTTCTCACACTATTCTTATTGGGTTTAGTCAATGGCTGGAACCCGAAGGAAGCATGTTAATGCTGAATGCGATAGGCAAAGAAATGTTCGTCCCCTTGAGCAACCAAATGTTATGGGATATGGAAGGAAAAATCTTGTAGCCATGCTCAAACAACTTACTCAAGCTATGAATCATGCAGGACATCCAAACGAGAAAAGAATGGAGCAACATTCTGTTGAATCCTTCATGAGGCAGCTTCCACCCTCATTATGCAGTTCTACTGATCCATTAGTGGATGAATAATGTATTAGTACCACTGAAAAGATGTTTCCAGTTCTTCATTGTTATGAACATGATAAATTCATCTTAGCAGTATATCATTTGGAAGGTGAAGTCGATCAATGGTGGAATCTTATCAAGAATACAAGGTGAAGAGACGAAATTTATTCCATGGAATGTTATGAGTTCAAGAACATATTTTTTTAATAAGTACATCCCTCATATTCATTGAACAAAGATGGAGAAGGAGTTTCTTGAACTAAATCAAAAGGATGATGAATATGTTGGTACCTATGATGCAATTTTTACAAGACATGCATGTTATGCTTCTGGAATTATTATCCAACCTGAGAGTAAGATAGATCGATTATTTAGTGGCTTAAAACCAATTCTTTGAAGGGAATTATCCATAAGGGACTTCAATAGCTACGAGGAAATTTTTCGATGTGCTCTAAAGGTTGAGATAGAGATTACAATAGCCCATCAGTCATATGGGTTTGATAAGAAGAGGAAAATGGAATTTAAAAGGAAATCTAAAGACCACACTGAAATAAAGATGAGTTTTCCCTTATGCTCAAAGTGTCAAGTGAAACATGGTGGGAATGGTCTTAATGGGGTAAGTAAATGTTTCAAATGTGGAAAAGAATGTCATTGGGTATTTGAATGCTGCAATGATGTGAAAAAGAGGTCTAGTGATGCAAACTAAGAAAATGATACACAAGATACAGCTCTTACACTTCAATATTACGAGTTCAAGGAAATGGGGAAATATTCTAATCATTGCCCTAATCCAAGGTTTTTTTATGATGATCGACGTCAACAAAATATTATGGCCAAAGACAATGGAAAGTCACATGAAATTTCTATCGGTGATGTGGAGTACGATAATGAAGTGGTGAAAGGAACACTTAACATCCACTCTAAAGTAGAAAATGTTTTATTTCATTCTATATCCACCCACTCTTTTATTTCTGAAAAATTATTGAGTTTATTTCCATACTACCACAACAATTAGCTGTTGAGTTAGCTGGGACAAATCCTAATGGAACAACGATTGCATCAAAAGTTAATAATTCTTCTCCAATTGAAGTTTGTGGGAATGTGATTCATGAAAATCTTGTGATACTTCCTATAGTGTAATTTGATGTGACTCTTGGCATGGATTGGATTTCCTTATATGGAGCTCATATCTATTTCCAATGAAGGGAAGTCACATTTCATATTCCTGATAAATATATATGATCATCTATCAATTCCAGGATGAATATAAACGTCCAATGAAAATTTCTTCCATCATATGGGTCTTGATTCTAATAAATGAGGGCTATTTATCTGAAATGGTATGAGAGAAACTCATGATTAAGAATATGTCCATTGTACGGGAGTTTGATTATGTATTTCTTGAGGAATTTTTGGGTCTTCCACCAAATCGTGAAGTTGATTTTTCAATAGAACTCATACCGGGTGATATTCCCATTTCAAAGACACCATATAGATTGGGCCTAATTGAGTTAAAGGAATTGAAGAAGAAACTCCAAGATAATCTTGATAAGGGATTCATACGCCCTACTGAATCGCCTTGTGGAGCACATGTTCTATTTGTTAAGAAGAAAGATGGATCTATGAGACTCTATATTGATTATCGAGAACATAACAAGATAACTATCAAGAACAAATATCCTCTCCCACACATTGATCACTTATTTGACCAACTATGCAGAGCTCAATACGTTTCCAAGATTTATCGTTGTTTAGGGTATCATCAAATAAGGGTCAAAAGGGAGGATATACCAAAGACGGCTTTCTGTACAAGGTACGGACACTATGGATTTACATTGATTCCATTTGGTCTTATTAATTCCCTTTTTATCTTCATGGATCTAATGAATAGTCTTTAGAGACTATCTTGATTAGTTTGTGGTAGTCTTTATAGATGATATTCTTGTCTATTAAATGATCAAGGAAGAACATGAAGATCACTTGAGAATTGTATTAAAGACCCTATTAAAGGAGTAGATTTATTCCAAATTTACCAAGATTGCATTTTGGCTTCAAAAAGATTCATTTTTGTGTCACATAATCTCAAAAGAAGGGATATTTGTGGATCCAGCAAAAAAAGTTGTTAACAAAAGATGGTTGAGACCAACAACAATAATAGGGATCCAATGTTTTCATTGTTTGGTTGGATATTATCGACGTTTTGTCAATGATTTTTCATGATTATCTAATCCACTCACCAGGTTGACTCAAAAAGGAGTTATGTTCATTTGGATGGAAGACTATGAAGAAAACCTCAAGGAGTTAAATAGAAGGTTATCCAGTGCACCTGTGCTCACACTTCCTTATAGTAGCGAAAGTTTTGTGATCTACAGTGATGCATCCAAGAAGGGATTGGTGTGTGTTCACATGAAAAATGATATGGTGATAGCTTATTCCTCATGACAGTTGAATATCAATGATCAAAGTTACCCAACTCATGATTTGGAATTAGCTGTGATAATCTTTGCATTAAATATTTGGAGGAATTATCTTTATGGTGAAAGTTGTGATATTTATACCGATCATAAAACATTAAAGTATATTTTCACACAAAAGGAGATGAATATGCACCAAAGAAGATGGTTGGAGCTGATTAACGATTACGACTGCTCAATTCATTACCACCCAGGGAAAGAAAACAATGTGGCAGATTCATTAAGTCAACAAGACCATGCTAGCTTATCCATGATGAGGATCACAAAAGATCCAATATTTATGGATTTACAAAGGAATGATCTTGGAATTATAATGGATGGGTGAAATCATATCTTTCTAAAATGAATGTTCAACCATCTATAGATATAAAGTTTAAAGAGGCACAGAAAGAAGATGTAGAGTTACAAAAGAAGGTGAGAAATGTTCCTGAATTACACATTGATTGTGATGAATTAATAAGGTTCTTGAATTGATTTTGTGTTCCTCCCATCCCAGAATTAAAGAAGGAAATATTAGATAAATCTCATTCTTCTTCATTCTCTATTCACATAGGAATCACGAAGATGTATAGGGACCTGAAGGAGTACTTCTGGTGGGATGGATTGAAAAGTGATGTTGCTAAATAAGCCTCTCGATGCTTGGTTTGTCAGCATGTTAATGCTGAGAGATAGAAGTCTATGATGATGATACAACCATTACCCATACCAGCATGGAAATGGGAAAACATCATTATGGACTTTTTCAGTGGACTTTCTAAAACATCTGAAGGCAATAGTGCTATCTTGGTTACAGTTGATCTTCTTATGAAGTTAGCACAATTCATTTCTATTATATATGATTTCTCTCTTGATCAGATTTCCAGGATATATGTTAAGGAAGTGGTAATATTTTAGGGAGTATGACTTTCCATTATATCTAATCGGGATCAGAGGTTTACCTTGATGTTTTGGTGAAGTCTTCGGAATACTCTTGATATAGAGTTGAGTTTCAGCATTTCCTATCATCCTTAGACAGATCTTCAGTCAGAGGGGACAATTTATACTCTAGAAGGCATGTTGAGAGCTTGCTCTATGGATTTCAAAGGTGGTTGGGATAAACACCTACATTTGGCAGAATTTTCATATAATAATATCTTTCACTCTAGTATTTAGATGGCTCTATATGAAGATATCTATGGAAAGAAATGCAGAACTCCAACTTTCTGGGACGAAGTTGGAGAAAGAATTCAATTAGGACCTGATCTTATTGATGAGATGACAGAAAAGGTAAGATCTATTCAACACCACATAAGAGAAGCATAGAGTCGACAAAAAATGTTATGTCGGCAACCGAAGAAAAGACTTAGAGTTTGAATTGGGTGATGAAGTGTTCTTATAAATAGCTCCTTGGAAGAGAGAAATGAGATTTGGAAAGAAGGGAAACTGGGCCCTAGGTAAATTGGTCCTTATGAATTATTGGATCCTATTGGGAAGGTAGCTTAACAATTGGCACTTCCACTGAGTCTCTCTAAAATTTGTGATGTGTTCCTTGTATCTCTCAGAAGAAAATACATACCCGATCCTTCACATGTACTATGCTCAGACGTTATACTGCTGGAGCAAGATCTTTCTTATGTAGAACAACCAATAGAGATTCTGGATCATAGCGAAAAAGTTCTATGAAACAAGACCACTCACTTGGTTAACGTTTTATGGGGGAACCACCAATTAGAAGAAGTTACATGGGAACTTCAGGATATAATAAGGGAGAGGTATCCTCATATGTTTGTTACGAAGTGACGAATTTCAAGGGCGAAATTCTTTTTAAGGGGGGTAGAATGTAAAACCCTAAGATTTTATGACAAATATTTTGTTTTTATGTATTATGTTATCACAAGACAAAAGAAATCTTTCTCTACACACAACACTGTTTTGTCTTTCATTACACGCAAGATCATCCTTCCTCGATGGCTTGCATTGTACGCAATACCAATATTCACTAAAAGAAAATATGTTATTAAATTATTATATAAACAAGATGTTATGAATAGTAATACCCAATTTTTGAAATTTCATAAAATTTATCTCTCAAAATGATCTTTATTTCTGGATTTGGAATATTGAAATTAGGTTAGAGGGGATTTTTGGTATTTTTCTGAAAACTTTCAATTTTTGATGAATAGTGAAGAACACTGAGTTATAGATTAAAACCGAATTTTTATTTAAATAATTATTTATTTTATTTAAATTTATTTTTGGTCAAAATATATTCATAATTCTTATATATGTTCAATGTAATTCATTGGAGTCATTTTATAATAATTTTAGATATTTAAAAATTTTATTGAACTTTTTAGCATCTTTTACCCAAGTCCTATAGGAATTTTCAAATTTTCATAAAACATAATTTTACCACTTTTGTGAGTGTAATTTCAAAAATCTGAGAGACACGGTTTCTATCAGTACGTAAAATGTGGTTCAATAAGAAAAAATTAATTTTTGGTGAGTAGTAACTTTTTACTTTTATTTACCACCGTTAAAAGTAAATACGGTAATTAATGGTAAAAATGATATTATTATTATTACAATAAAAAATGTCCTAATTCTATTTTATAAGTTTAATTCGACCAAAAACAACCTTAGGAATAAAATATTACCATTTCGGACTACATGGAATAGATTAGGACATTTAATATTATTTAATTCAAAGAAGAGTTAAAAAAATAAAAATCAAAGTTTAATAAGTAAATAATTTTTAATATAGGGTTATACATAAGATATATTCAACAATAAATATTAATTAGAAAGATAAAAATATTTCCTACGTAATGGTATTTTATTTATAATTTTCTTACATTAAATAATTTAATTTATTTATGACAAATTGATGATGTAGTAATTACCTTTCTGATGAAATACTAACATAATTGATATTATAAATACCCAAATAGATGTAATTGGAGACTTTTTATGAATTAAACTAATTTTATAGGTTAAAAAACATATTATGGTTTGTTAGATGAATTTGTTTGAAGTAATAATTCTTTTATGAATCTAGAAAAAACAAAACACCAAATAGTGTCAAAATTGACATAAAAGAGTTTTTAAAACAAATATTAAATTATTAATTGATATTATATTCCTAAAAATCTAAGGATCTACCAAATTATTTTTATAATAATATATATGACATTAATGAACCAATTGAGGTTCTATTGGAAGTTTATATTATGTTTATTAACCATATAATGTAAGAATACAATAAGACATGGTAAAAGTTAAATTATTTAACTTAGTGTTAAATCTAAATGATAAGGTTAAATGGTAACCTAAACATGTCTAAAACCTAACGTTTGAGAGGATTTATATCCATCCCCACCCTATCCTCGAAATAAGTCACTTTGGAGCCATTATAAACCGAATATGAATTTGTTATAAAACAGAATTTTACGTTTTTTCAAAGGTGCCTCCACCCCTCTTATAAAAGGGCACTCCCCTTTCTCTCTAATTAACACCACCATATCCATATGGATCAGCAAAACCATGACCAAGTACCTTCTCAACAGTCCTACCTTAATCCTAGAGGCCTTACTTTAGTCATAAATCCATCCTATGAATCCCTTTTGATCAAATCAAAAGCAATAACTCGAGGAAGAGGAAAATATCTCACCACCTACTTCAAGTTCCGTTCTTCTTCCACTTCCTCCTTATTTGTTGTTTCCATTCTAAAATAATAAATCCAGTATCATATTTATACTGTGATGTTAATAAAAAAAATGGTACAACCATATTAGTTATTTAATCCATCCTATGAATGAAAAAGTCACCACACGTGTGTACGTACGGCTTACCATTTCCACGTCGTGGTGTAGTTTGTTATTAAAATTATTCATCATTTGGATGGGTATTATAAAGAGTATAAATGATATAAATAACGAATATAACATTATTATGATTATATATATATGATATAACATCCAATTATATACTATTTTAAAATCAAAAAAATGATATCATCGCTCGTACGTACGTACCGCCTATCGCATCCACGATGTGATGCAACTCATTCAACATGATATTCATTGAATAATGATTATATAAATGAATTTAATTAATTTAATGAATTAATATGATATATATTACACTAATAAGTTTCTATAAATGAGGTATCTATAACCAAAAAATGGAATAAGAATTTATTCATCAAAACTTGCATAAGAACAGAAAGCAATGAACCCCTGAATAACAAGTAGCAATGAAATATTAATAATAAGAAGATAATAATATGAAAATATATGATATCATAAGAATGATTATGATTCTGGAATAAGTCAATGACATTATTTAAATCATTATACCAGAGGTTCAGATATATACAAATCATATCGGACCTATGGTAAGGGAAAATCTCACAATCTCATTTTTATCCGAGATTGTTTATACTTCAGAAATTATCGGGCATATTCATCATCCACATCCTTGTTTCCTCAATATGTAATATTACATGTATCCTCCTACAATTTTTTAAATCTAATTTTACCTATTGGTGAAATTTTTCTAAAAGATATGAGAGGAATATTTTTTGGATTTCAGTACGAGATACTTTTTGACGTTTCCGGCTAAAGTACTAGATGAATGTTTTTTAACTTATATGACATGAATGTATTTTTATGATTTCACAAACATTATTTCCATGAATATTACGTTACAAGTTTTCAAGAATATTTTTAATTAACATCTTTTAGTTTAAAATTCTATGACATGTTAAGGAAGGGAAAATGCTTTTGAAGTAGAGAAGATATTTTACTCAAGAATGGAACTTAAGAGTTTTATAAAAATTATTTTCCATCTATTATAATATAAGAAATAGTTTCTATCCTTAATTTTACATTCATTTGATTATGTAATGGTTGAATTATTTTAATGAAGTCCTTTTATTTTATGTGGATTATGATATGATGGTATGATGTTTTAGAATCCCATTTTTATTGCATGGGTTATGTTATGATATATGAATTATGATATTGTGGCACACATAAGAATGGTTTCATTATGAAATGGGTGGGACCTATATCTCCCTCCAATGAATTGGGTAACGATTTATATCTCTAGAGATAGACCTGGCTGGAACAACAAGTTAATCTGGTTCAGTGATACAGGACTAGAACAAGGAGTGAACTCGGTTCAGAAATGGACTTTTTCTACTATGATATTCTTGGAAATGAGTCTTAAATAATATTAAATTATTTTCTATGATTATGTGTTTATGACAAAAGGTTTCAATTTTTATGTTACGATTATTGGGATTACATTTCACTACTAGGATTTATCCCATGTTATGATATTATAATCCCTTTTATAGGTTATGATTTTCCAAATATTATGTTCTTGTGAATATAATATGATTTATATTTCCATTTTTTACTCTTACTGAGCATTTTAGCTCACCGTTTTGTATGTTTTCTTTTACCCAGGTCAGGACGAAGGGTATTAAGTAGGATATTCCAAAAGGGACTCTAGATATAATGAAATAAACGTGAGACAATGTAGATGCTTTATGAACCAGTTGTTTATTTTTCCATGTTATTAAAGACCCTATACATATATGGTCCTATCATTGTTTTTTTATATGTTATAATAATTATGTTTCAATTATGAAGTAATAAAATTTTATGTAATGTATGGGTCATTATACTTTAGGTTTCCTCAATTTTATACTTATCAGAAGGTTTGACATGCTATCCTTGGAAGCCCCTAACATGAGTGAATAAGAGGGTCATATATCTTCCTATCCCTAGAATCCCTTTACATAAAACCATTAATGTATTTTCACTATTCATATCCATGTAATTATATTATCCATATTATCAAGTGATTTTCCGTCCAAGTACTAGAATCCCTTAACACATTGTCCAGCTACACACTTTAGACATCCGAATATGTAACTTACATAATAGAATACCTTAATACAATTGATCAAAAACTCAATTTTTATAATATAAAATGAAATATTTTACATATAAATCCTCACACAATGATATGACTTTGATAAATTTCATAGAAATGAAATTTAAACTGAATGGAAGTACTCTCATGGAACTAAGCTATTACACATCTTCAAAATGACTACAGACTTTCTTAGAATTGTGTAACATCTTTTATTATAATTACTCCTCACATATTATTCCCTACTAAGATGAGTTTCTATTAATAAAATTCATTGTTACATACTCTAATGTTATAATCTAAATTTCATTGAGATTATTTGTAACTACATGAGAATAATCATCATTGTATGTCAATGAACATTTCTTAACTCTTCAACTTGTAATGAATTTAACACCACTATAGTGGACATATAACCAACTGGTGTAATCTATTTTGAGAATCTTGGTTAAAATATTTTAGAATTATATTCTCATGAATTATTTCATCAATAACATAGTTAATAACAAACAATAAAATATCAAGATAAATAATATTCTAATAAAATGGGTTATGATTTTCAAAATAGAAGAAGCAATAGATTCATTAACTCAACTTTTCAGAAATCACAAAAGTATTCATGAATCCAATGAATTTAATAAGATCATTTTTAGTTTTTTACTAAGTTATATGATTCCTTTCCATTCCATAATTATCAAAATTTATCTAATCAATTATCGAACAAAAAAAATATCTTTTTAAATTGTGAGACCCAAAAGGATATAATCATAAATATCATGACATAGTGATAGAAGGAGGGTCAATGTACTCACTATGAAAATATTGAAACCTTTTCGATGAAATGTTTTAATAATTCTACTATTTACTATGTTATATTCATCTATATAAATAACATGATTGATATTTGAGAGTAATGATATGCGCTGATTAAAATTTTTCGGATCACATGGGATTTGATTAACCCTAGGGTGGTGAGTGAATCAATAGTAAAACTTTTATTCAAATTAAAAACCACTCTATTTATTATTTAGAAAAACAGGATTTATATTAGAATAGTCCAGATAAAAATATTTTGATGTTTTTAATATGTTTTTCTTCCACGAAGGATGACTATATAAACTATGTATGGATGTCCCCCCACATATATGCTTCATTTATAAAGAAATAGTTATAATAATGGGAATGAACATGAACATACTATATTTTATATTAGCAACCAGACATCAAAAATCACTACCTTATTAGAATAAAATTCAAAACACACGTTGAAAAATTATCACCAATAGAAGAAAAGGCTATAAATAAACTAATAATTTTTTTAAATTTCTTCCATCTATTTTTACAGATAAATATTCTTGTGTTATTATTAATTCATCGCATTACAACTAAATTCTTGTAACATTCTCCAACAAATTTCATCTCCTTTAACTATTTTAAATTTAGTATATCATCAAGAAATTGTTCAAATATATTGAATAAAAAAACACTTTATTCACAGAATTTCAATTCTCTGTTATTATTGGTCATCAAAAAACAATCAATAATAGATAATATATTTATAAAATGTGGTATTTAAATCTCTATGAAATTTATAGATTTATCAAAACATTTCATTTCCATGATACCTGTGTTATTATATTCATGAATACAAGATGACATGTAGCAGTAGTATCAGCGAATGACGTATAATTTTCCAATGAAATTAATTTTGATTTTTGCAATATTATCTTATGAATTATCCTTCCATGGAATAACACAATCTGTTATCTCCTTCCTTAAAAATGATTAACATACATATAATAACATCCTGATGTAATGTTCTCCTACAACACAGTCATTATCACACAAAATGTAATATAATTATCCTCAAAATATGAAAATATCTCAATATATGAAACCAAATATGGCTTGCCTTCCATCCTTATATTATTCTATAGTTTTATCTTATTCATCATGAAAAATATTCAACTAATATTATCCTTTTTTTCTTCACAACACTATTTTCCTTAAATAATTTCTTACCAAAAATGAATCATGCTTTTTAATAGATAGAGATAAGATCAATGGATTCAAAATTTGAAACAGAAAAATTCCTATATTTTTTAAAAAATGAAAAAAACAAGTGAATAATATGATATGTATAACAATAACAATCTATATTATCACTAATTTTTAATTATTATCATGGTCTTTTGTATCACCCTGAAAAACAAATGAATCATATTGTAAGTCTTCTCCTTTTAAAATTTCAAACTTTTTTCCTTTGGAAGATATTATATAGTATAGTTCATTCATGACTCTATAGTATTTTGGGGTAATCCTATAGGCATATCTTCAAAAATATAATTCTACAAAATAATCATATAAAACTCCCCATTAAAAGTAGATATGGAAATTATGTAATTATTAGTTAACCCTTATGTGTATATCCTAGAATCAACCTTTCCAAATTTTCACTTCAATGAGAGATTTTACATATTAGTAGAATATTATATAAATTTAACAATTCCAATCACATATTCGAGATTTCTTTAAAATATTCTTTTCCATAGAAATACATGTTTGATACTTTGATATTTTTATAATTTTAAGAAATATATTAATTGTTCTAGTGATTTACTTCTTCCATCAATAAGAGGAATCCCCATGTATCATATTATGATTTTTTCGCTTTGAGAAGGTATTTAAAATCTATATTATTTTTGATTTACTTGAACTCATTTAAAACTCCTCATTAAATTTTAAAATATTCTCCAGGATTCTCCAACGACTCTAGTTCATCTCAAATAAACTAAAAGTACATTCACATGAAATGATAGAAAATAGTATGTAGTTAACATGTAGGTTCAATATGAACATTCCTAGAAAGAAAATTCATTGGTAAGGATCTGAAAACACTTTCAGACATAACCATATATTAAAATATCTCTCTATCTAAACTCATTGTATTTAGAGTATTTATAAAAAAATTGAATATATTACAAAAAGATTCATTATCTTACACATTAAAATCATGTCGCTCAACCCTATTCAGTCAATAAGGTTTTCTTTATGTCTTTTCCATTCGATCGTGTTTGGGGGAGATTGTTGAGACACAAAGGAGTCATTAGGACTTTATCATTCCTTCTTGTTTTAAAATCACAAATATCATATCTCATGGAAAATATCATTTTATCACATGTTTTACTTCTATAAGGAAAATTTTCCTTCCCCACGGAAATTTATCCTTTCCATGTTTTTCATTGTTCATTATCTTGTCTAAGTGTAAAATTAGTTTTCATATCTAAAACCTCAAAATCATATAATACATAGATAAAGAAGCACTATGAATTCATACTCTGAATTCTATGAATTCATACTCTGTACTCTTCAGATTTTGGACTCTGTGTTCTCTGAATTCAGACTCCGGACTCTTCTGAGTTCTGACTCTGAGTTCCCTGAATTCTAACTCTGAACTCTTCTGTGTTCTGACTACGAGTTCTCTGAATTCAGAATCCAAATTCTTTTAAGTTCTGGCTCTGAATTATAATGAATTCAGACTCCGAACATTGTATGTTCTGACTCTGATTTATTATTAACTCTAACTCTGAACATTGTAAGATCAGGTTCCGAATTATTGTGAAACCAGACTCTGAATTTCATTGAAATTCAGAATCCGGAATTCTATAGAGTTCAGGTTCCGAATTCCTTGGATAACAGAATCAAAATATCCTTGTATTAGAGACACCGAATATATTTCTGGATAGACTCCAAAATTATATTTTCTTACATTCTGAATATTGGATTTTTAGTATGTAACCACATTTTTTTGTACACGTATTCTTATTATAAAATGATTTTGTGCATTCATTTACCAACTAACCGTTGTTTGAGTTACAAGTGTACGGGTCCCTCAGAAAATCTAGGAAAATTAGGAATGTTGGAGGAGGGAGCCAGCCGTTGAAGCTGTGCCTATAAATAGGAGCACATTTGAAAGAGCTCATAACATGTGGATCAATCTAGAGATTACATGCTACTGATGTGATTTCTATAGAGAGAGGCTTTATTGCTTAGTGCGTACTGAACTTCTTGTTTAAATTTTCATTGTGCGACTCTGATTGTTGTTGTGTACAATCAAGGGCATTCGAGAATATGAAGACAAATTTTTCAACTACCTTGAAGTTTAGGGCTTGTGGGGATAGCAAGACAGACTCCGATCTTCATATTGAGGGCTTACCCTAGTATGGGAAAGATAGACTTTCGTGAATGTATAAATCAAGGGACCTTTATCCATGGTTTTTGGATACCCTTCTCTTTGGGTTAAAAGTTTTACTACTTGTTACTTGTTTTGTTACAAGTATTACGCTGCATTTTATTTGTTGAGGAAAGTATAAATATTTTATTCTTACTTATACTTGTATTCTGATATTGTAAGATTCTATACGCTTTATGGTAGAATCATTATGTTTGTAAACATTCATTAAGATTCATTTTCTAGAACCATCTTTCCAGATTATCTTTCTCAGAATCATATTTCTTGAATAAAGAAAGTGTGAAGAACTTAGAGGTTTTTTGAATTACCTTGTTTGACCTTATTAAACATAAACATCATAAAATGTTCCAAGGGAAATTTTTAAACTATACAAGTCACCCCCCCCCTGTATTTTGAGCATCATTAGATAGATTATTCAGTATCTATATTATTTTGATCTCCCATTTGGTATTATAGAGTACATCATACTCACATACCATCTCAAAAATTTGTATTAGAGGAGGTAACCTTGAATCCTGAACCAATCAAAAAATTGGATGCATAATTCTGGTTCAATATGAATTATTCTCATGATTAGATTGAGAAGTGAATTTTTTTTGGAATCATATTTTCGGACTCATAATGTTCAGATTCATTTTTTTCTCAGAGATACTATAGTTATATTTCCCTTTATTAGAATATTTTCTTTTCTGTACAAACTTATATTACTAACTAGTTTGTGTGCCATGAATTTCCTTAAGATGACAGGATTAAATTTTGGTTCTATCGATAATATAAATCCTACCAGACCACTTATTTTTTATGGAAAAGATTATAAGTACTGGAGAGATAGGATGAAGACTTTCGTTATTAACACTAGAGTTGATAACTACCTAAGGCTGGCAAGAGACTATAAGATTCCTGATAAAGAATTGAAAATTTTTACTAATCAGGAGAAATCATAATATCAAGCAAATTTCAAAGTCATAAATACATTGCTATGTTCTATGACTAGGAACATCTATAGTAAAATATCTTCATGTGAAGCTACAAACAGTATCTGGAAGAAACATGAAGTTACTAATTTTGGTACTTCTAAAGTCATAGAGACAAGAAGTGCTATGTTGAGAGCTGAATACCATGACTTTAACTTTCCTTATAGAGAACCTATAAGAAATGTTCAGAAAAGGTCTATGATTATCATGAATAGATTACAGTATATGGGAGAAAAAGGTTTGGTGGATGAGGCTATTGTAGATAAGATCATTGATATTATGCCAAATGAGTGGGAATCCCAGAGGACAGCAATTGATTACAACATGAATGTCACCTTGATTTCCTTATATGAGCTATTGGGAACTCTTCTCCAGTATGAGACTAGAATGGAGAGAGAAGCTAGAAATGATAAAATGAATCATGGGAATGGAGGAGTTCTATTTAATACTAATTCAAACAATATGAAAGCCAAAACTCCTGAGAGAGTTACTAGATCCCAGTCTATGAAGGTTATTATCCAATCAAAATCTAGTGGATGTGAATTTTCATAAAATGAGTTAGCAAGTCATACTTGAAGGATGAACAATATTGTAGGACAGAATAATTTCAAATCAAGATATAAGAAAAAGTAAAGGAAAGACAAAAAAGATTTAGACGTTACATGTTATGAATGCAAGATAGCTAGACATATTAGGCCTGATTTTCCTATTCTTAAAAGAAAGGAAACTAAGGAAAATCATTATGGGAGAAACAAAAAGAAGTACTAAAAAGATAAAGCTAAGAAATTCATGAAATCTAATGACACCTGGAGTGCCCGTGGTGGTGAATCTTCAGATAAATCTTCATATTATGAATCTTCTAGACAAAATAATCATAGTCTAATATACAGACAGCCAATTGAAAATCATTTCATGTTGGATAAGGTACAAAATGATGAATCAATGAGAAATGTTTCTTTAAAAACAAACTATTGTAATGATAAATATTAAAAATCTTCAAATGAAGAGTATTCTTCTAATGAAGATAATACATTACCTTCCAATGACGAAGTTTGTAGGTTTTCCAAACTCTGTGAAATTGAGAATTCAATACTAATGAAAAAGATTGATAAGGAAAATACTAGGAATATTATTCTTACTAAATTAATATCAGATCTTTCTAAATATCTTGTTATGAAAATAGCTGATTTTGAATATATTTTAAAAAATATTGAGGACGTAAATTCTGAGAAGAATAAACTTCTAAGGATCTATAAAACTTAATTTCTATGAAAAATGTTTTCAAGCCTAACTCTAGTTACAAATCAATTGTTTTGGAAGACAAGAACTTGGTTATCAAATTAAAATCTGAGATTTTTTCTTGGAGGAAGTGTTTGTCAAACATTTCCTTAGGAATAGAAAATTTTTATAAGATGGATTCACAAATCAGACCTCTAAAGAAATGTTCTGGTTTTGGTTATACTAGTTCTAAACCTATTTTTATAAATAATTAATTTTTTCCTAAAAGTACTCCATTTTTTCACTATGTTTCGTTGTGGTGGACACTAGGGAATAAATTGTTCCTTATATAAAAATCAGTCTTTAAGATTTCATAAATCATATTTTTCTATGAAAATGTTGGTACCTAAAATTTTACTTTGTGAAATTTCTGGATCCATGAAAATTTGGGTTCTGAAATTCTAACTCTATTGTATTCAAGAAAATAGAGAGAGTACTAACAACAATACATGGTACATGGATAGTTGATGTTCCCGACATATGACTGGTAACAAAAACTATTTTGAAATTATTATCAAGATGAAAGGAGGAAAAGTAACTTTCAGAGATAATGCAAAAGGAGATATAATTCTTCAATTTATCGGAATGTAGGATTAAATAGCAGATATTTTCACAAAATCATTACCATCCGATAGATTTGAATACATTAAACAGAAGTTAGGAATTATAAATTTAAGGAAATCCCCCATATTAACTTTCTATTAAAAAAATGTCCTTACAGTAATAAAATACTTTTCATAGGGGGGTACATATGCTTCTATGTTTTTTAAAATTATCATAATGTCGTTTTTTTAAAAACATTTCGTAATGAAGTTTTTTTAAAAACTCTTCGTAATGAAGATTTTTTAGAAAAAACTTTTCTAATGAAGTTTTTTTTAAAACTTATCATAATTATGTTTTTCATTATTTTTGTGATAATGTTTTTCAAACTTTTCTTAATGAATTTTTCAAATTTTTCGTAATGAAGTTTTCTGAATTTTTTGTACTGAAGTTTTTCAAAAAATTTGTAATGAAGTCTTTAAATTTTTTTGTAATGATTTTTTTCAAATTTTTCGTAATGATGTTTTTATAATTTATTGTAAGGAAAATTTTTGGAGTTGGTTTTTGAAATTTTCTTAATGAAGGTCTGGATACTTAAAATTTTCGTAATAAAGATTTTCATACTTGAAAATTTCATAATGAAGATTTTCGTATTTGAAATCTTTGTAATGAGGATTTGTGTAATAAATTTTTTTCTTAATGAAGGTTTTTGTTGTCGTTTTATTAATCTAATGTTCATCAAGAAGAATATTACTTATTATGAATAATATTTCTAGCAATCCGAAATGTATGATTCATTATTGAGTTTTCGTAATCACGTTTTACTTGATGGTAGTTTCCTTTTTTTCTTTTAAAATATCCCATATTCTAGATTCCTTATATCTAAATGTTTTCTATTAAAACCCTCAAAAGATTGGATTCTACCAAATTTTCCTTGTGGCTATCATTTCAACTGTTAGATCTAATCAAAAAATTTCTCAATAGATGGATTGTATTTGGAAATTCTACCATCACTTTGAACGCCTATATAAAGGACCCCCAGAAGGTTTTCTGGCATCGATTTCAACCCTTTGGGTGCCGAATCTCTACCCCTCTATCAAAAGCCTTTTCTGAACCTCTCAAGTGTTACTCTAATCTGAATGTCTGGTGATGTTACTTCTCAAGAGATGTCAACTATCATGTCTCTTTCGGAGTGGCAGATTTATAGGGAGAGGATGGTGCATCCAAATTTCTATTACAAGTACGATTCCATCATATCCAAGAACACCAGGTTGAATAGATGGTAAAGCATTTGCATAACTATTCCTGGAGCTCCAGACATGGTGTATCTAGATATTCTTATTGAATTTTATGAGTCAGTTAGTTTCTTTAAGGAAGAAGTCATAGAAAGCTTTTTATTCAAAAGATATGGAAATACCTATGCTCTATCTTATACAGAGGTAGCTAGATTGGTTAGAGTTCCATTTAAAGGGGATGCTGAATTTTGTTCCCATATGATTCCTGATGTACAAGAATGTTTTATCAAGGTAAAATCTATGGAGTGTCTTTGAGATACATATGTAAATACTACGAAGATTCATCACCCTTATATAGATAATCTGATCCTTGAATTTTTGGTTCAAGGTTTCATCATTCTATGAAAAGGTGATATGGACACCTTGAAGAAGAGGTACATGTACATTCTATATTTTCATGTGAATTTGTGGAAGATAAATTTGATGAAGAATATTCTGATTATGATAGAGAATATCAAGAATGAAAATTTGAAAGCTCAGATTATAAGGTATTCGACTATCCTTTCTAAGTTGATTGTTCGATGTCTAGAGTCTTTCAAAATCCCTTGCAGTTCCTATGTGAGGAATTGAAAAGTTATGTTTGTAAGTGAAGACACTATGAAGTGGATGAATATTCGGTTTTATAAGGAATTAACAGAAATCTATGATCTATCAGAGGAGGAATCTGAAGTCGTTCTGAAGAAAAAAAGTGTTTGAACCATTGAAAAAGGCACGAATGAATAGAAAAATGAATGATGTAGTAGAAGAAGAGAAAACACCAGGGAATAAAGGAACTCAATCCGCACCTCCAAAGATGAAGAAGTAGAAAGCTTCTCTGGATGAGGTTGTTTCCCAATGGAGGGTGGATAAGAAATACCAAAAGGATGGAGAGCAACAATTTGGCCTGGATCCTGCTGAGGAAAAGGCTTTGAATGAAATGATTGCTGATGAGAAAGAGAATCAAGCTAAGGAAAAGAAACAAAATAAGAAGCTGACAGAAGCTGAAATTGTCCAATCCCTTTTTAAGGCCACTGAATTAACATCCGAGAATAGCCCTGTGCCGAAATCATTCTTGGTTGAGGATTCACCTTAGACTCCAGGTATGAAATATCTCACTCCGGAAAAATTCCAAGAAAATATTACTGAAGAAAAGGATGTTATTGAAGAAGGTGAAAAAAAAGAATGTAATGGTGGCACTGAAGATCATATAAAGAATGTTGATGATTATCATGAAAAGGAAACCCCTTCCGAGAATCTATCAATCCAAACATCAGAAGCAGAGTCTTCAAGGATCCCAACTCCTAGGAAGGATGAGGAAGGTGAACACAAGAAGGGTGAAGAAGAAGTTACTAAATAGTCTGAGAAAGAAATTATAACCCATGTTTTCATACATCCTGATGATTATGAGGCTAGATCTGAGATGGAGATGATATATGAAGATTGAATTATTCAGCTATCTGGCAGTGAGCACGAATCTCCATATGAAAAATCTGTTTCGAGAACCAATAAGGGAAAAACTGTGGTTGTTGATACACCAACGAAAGTTATTTTTAGGAATAATGAAGCTGTTTGATGTTCTAAGAGGAATCTTGTCGAACTAGAGGAAGAACCACCACCAAGAAATGTCTCAGATTCGGAGTCATCACCTCGAGGACATGATTTTTTCATCCAATCACTAATGAATATTGTTGACACCATTCCGATCTTTCCAAGCATTGACTTGAGAAGTCAGATGCTCCAACAAAGAATGAATCAAAAATCGGATTCAGTGTCCATGGTGATGGAAAAGTGCGTAAAAATTGAGGCTAGTTACAAGAACATTCTAATTAACAACAATGCCCATAGAAAATCTTTTAAGAAAGTGGTCAGATTGTCAAAGAATATACTATACTATTTTAGAGATCTTGATATTTTTCACGATGATGTTATGGAAGCTTTTGATACTTATGATGCAAAAATCAAGGATCTCACAAATATCTTTGACAAAAAGCTAACCCTTGGTCAGAATACTCGTATTTTAGAGTTAAAATATCTGAATGGGAAGTTGTATTCTATTTCTCAATGTTGTAAGAGGGAAAGGTATCTTCGGATCGAGATCGAAGAGAAGATAGTTAAGAAAGATGAACAGTTGAAGGCTTAGGAAGAGGCTCTGAAGGCTCAAGATGAAAAGATAAAAGCTATAGAAAAGAAAGCAGAGGATTAGGGTCAGATCCAAAAGCAAGCAGTGGAAAACCATATCGAGCACAAGAAGCTAAAGACTATAGTGAAGAAGATTATGCCCATGGAAATGTAAGGATGATAGACCCAATCCATTTTTCTTGTATTAATTTACTTGTACAAATTCGCTCTAATTGTATTGAAATTTGGGGTTGTTTGTCTTTTTACATGTATTGTACTAATATTTCAGGTAAAATGATTTATTTTCCATTCCCTGAATTTCATTTTGAAAATCAAAAAGGGGGAGAAAGGAAAAAATATTTCTATGTAAAAAATAAATATCCATATCAAAGGGGGAGTTTTCACTATAGAGATTTCTGTACTCACGATAATAAAAAATCTCATTCCGGAAAACTAGAATATGATCCTTGGTGTTTCAAAGCCTAAGGGGGAGCTAGTAGTATTCATCATTTTCCATGATTAAAGGGGGGTGAGTTTTATTTTCAATGTCTAGAAAATTATTGACTAAGTCCTTTAATTATTTTTCGTAAGGATGTTTGTGCATTCCAAAAAGGGGGAGATTGTTGAGTCAATAAGGTTTCCTTTATGAATTTTCCATTCCTTCATGTTTGGGGGAGATTGTTGAGACAGAAAGGTCTCCTTATGAATTTACCATTCCTTCTTGTTTTGAAAATCAAAAACACCCTATCTCAGGAAAAATATCATTTTACCCTATGTTTTACTTCTATATGGAAAATTTTCCTACCCCAAAGAAAATTTATCCTTACCAAGTTTTTCATTTTTCATTATCTTTCCTAAGTGTAAAATTCGGTTTCATATCTAAAACCTCATAATCATATAATACATAGATAAAGAATCTCTCTAAATTCAGACTTCGATCTCTTATAAGTTCTCACTCTGAGTTCTTTGAATTCATACTTCGAACTCTTCTGAGTTATGACTCCAAGTTCTCTAAATTCAGACTCTAAATTCATCTGAGTTCTGACTCCGAATTCTAGTGAAATCAGACTCCGAACATTGTACGTTCTGACTCTGAATTCTTATAAACTCTGACTCTGAACATTATAAGATCAGGTTCTGAATTCTTGTGAAACCAGACTCTGAATTTCCTTGAAATTAAGTCTCCAGAATTCAATAGAGTTCAGGTTCCGAATTTCTCAGATAACAGAATCAGAATATCCTTGTATTATAGACACCGTATATATTTTTTTAGAATCCGAACATTTATTTTCTTACATTCTGAATATTGGATTTTCATTATGTAACCACATTTTTTTACACTTATTCTTGTTATAAAACAATATCATGCATTTAGTTTCCAATTAACCATTGTTTAAGTGACACGTGTATAGGTCCATCCGAAATTCAAGGAAAAATATGACCGTTGGAGGAGGGAGCAAACCGTTGAAGTTGTGCCTATAAATAGGTGCTCATTTAAAAGATCTCTTAACATGCTGATCAATCTAGAGATTACATGCAGCTGATGTGATTTCTAGAGAGAGAGAGTCATTATTACTTAGTGCGTACTAAACATCTTTTTCAGATTTTCTTTGTGAAACTCCGATTGTAGCTGTGTACAATCGAGGGCTTCCAGGGATAAGAAGATTGAGGTGCTGACTACCTTGAAGTTGAGGGCTTCCTTACTAGTGAAGAAAGAGGTAACGACTACCTATAAGTTGAGGGCTTGTGGGGATATCAAGAGAGACTCTGATCATCATATCGAGGGTTTACCCTGGTATAGGTAAGACATACTTTCTTGAGTAATGTTCTATCCATGTTTTTAATTATTCAATATCTTATTTTACCACATAGTTTTTATACATTATTCTATATAAAAATAATATATCCCTAGATCTATACATATCTATGTAACTTTTCACATCATGTGAGGCCTACTCCATTTCATTATCAAGTCAATGGATCTTAATCATTCTTCTAGTTTCATTCTGATATATCCTTTAAACCCACATAAATCACTCAACAACCAATTTTACTATAATTATTTTCATATAAAATTTATAATTTTCCCATGTATGTATTGTGAAGATTCATAGGTCTACACATATTGGTGAAAATAAAATACAGTATAATAAGGCACTGCATAATGAATTTTAGGCCTTTACATTATCATCAAAAAAAATCATATTGGTTGAATTCATATATATTTATATAGAATATCTATCTTATATTCCATTTAATGTAGCAATGGAGACACCAAGTTTGACAAATGGTATATGGTATCTTTGGTGATTATTCCATATCAGAAAATTGTATCCCTCAAACAAAGGGACCCCACATGTTTAAACAATGTTATCCAAAATAAAAAACTTCTAAAAATATATTCACCATGAAATAAACTATCTCTATTATCATTTTATATACCCACATACTAAAAAACCCTAAGAAGGGGTTGAATCACAGTGTTCAAATATTTAGATCTTGTTGGCATTTTGAAAATATTAATTTGAACCTTTTGATAAGAAATCTCACAAACACTATTCAAATATTGAATTTAAAATGCGAACACATGGATTTTACATGGTTCAAAAAAATGGTAAAGACAAAGGAGTATAGACCCCTAGTGTATTGATATACTAGGGATTAGCATGAAACATTGGGAGTGTTTAAAATTTTTTAGAAAGGCAGACTACTGATATACTGGTACTCAACCTTCATAAAATTTTATTCATGTATTTAATAAAAGGTATATAATATGAATCTTATATAATTGTTTCGTACAATATTCTCTATATAAAATAATTCCAATTTCAAAGGGGTGTTTTCATTTTTTTTATTCTTTGTATAATTTATGATCTTTATGGTTCTCAAAATGTAAGTCCTCAATCTCCTCAATTTATAGATATTTTCAATGTTCCCACCCTTATTTTTCTCTTATTAATTTTCCTTTACACCAAGGATTCATTTATCAAATAATATGTTTTTAATTTACTACATATAACCCACATAATGGATTTTTAAAATTTCACATTATCCACCCAATAACTTCCCATTAATTTGGTCAAGTCCCATTAATTAGTGATAAATAAAAAAAATATTTAATTTCCTAGATAAATAAAGTTCATGTTAGGGCTCACATTATCTATAGGAAACATCTATTTTATAGTGTTATATCGTTCACCACTATGTATACTACTACATACAACCATATCCATATTTTTTTTGAAATGATATTTTTCCATAATTACCTAGATATCATGGTGAAACTCTTTAATTCATCTTCACCTTTTAACATTATAATGTGTGGTATATTTCTTAATGATTTAATGACATGTAGTCTTAGAAAAATAACATATCCCAATTCTATAACAATTCATGTGTTTAGTGGAACAAAAAATATATTATGGTATAGAGTTCCTTTTTATTCAACCAAATTGGGATAAATCACCCTTTCCCAATGTTTGCAAATACCATCCTCTATAACTACAAAAAACCATTTTGATCATACCTTGTATACGGGTAACTATCTTGTGGTGTAGTCATCATCTGTGTCAAAAACACAGGTCATTAAAAACCATTCTTCAGGGTATGGACAATGAATTCATTACATGTAATATTTCATAGAGACTCGTTTGGTTTTTTAAATCACTCTTAGGTTCACAAAGAACCCCTGACGACATTATATTTTTTGAATTAACCTCTCATCATGACATGGAACATATTCTCATGAAATGGATTATGATAATAACCAAAATATTTATAATATATCTAATCCCATTATGGAATAATGATAGTAATTAAGGTGTGATATGTTCTATATTATACATTCAATTTTTATTGACTTCTCAACTAAATTTCAATTTACATCCAATACAATGATGCTCCCAATGTTCCACAAATTCATGTCAATAACCTGGGGTTATGATTGGACCAAACACTTACTATTTTTAATTTTATTTTATCTCATTTTCCAATCTGATGAATTTCCATTATATGTATTAATATGTATATATATTTATTGTGGAATCACATTTCATACATAATATTAACAACTTCAAACCATTATGATGTATATATTTTTATTTAACTCATAGTTTTTCTTACTAACACCAATTAATATTCAACTATTTTCACACATATTCATATACATCCCATGAATAATGTACACAAAACCATTTAATTTAAAGTCTTATAATCATAATAATAATGAAATACCTATTAGAGTAAGCATGTAGTGACATACAGACAACCCCCACTTTTATGGGCATAGAATAAGCCACCAAACCGGTGAGTAGTATGAACCAAATTCACTCAACCAAATGTTACTTTACTCAAGAGGGAACTAAATTATTTCATAATTCTAATAAAAAATATTCTATACACTATTACAAAACTTTATATTTAAGTTAATAACCCAATACATGCTAAAGTGAACTTAAAAGAAAACTAAATTGATTATCATACCTAGCATGTAACTGGTCAAATGCATGAATAATAATTTTTAAAGATGATGTAATTATCTTTAATCTAATTAATGAATATATTAATAATATAATAAATATATTCATGAATAAAGAATAAAATAAACTAAAATAATTAGGAATTAAAAAAATTAATCATGAGGTAAATAATTAGGAACAATTCATAAATTATAAAATTATAAACACATTATAATGAAAACATTTGATATGGAATATAAGTAATTAAATAATTTTAAACACTTTCTATTTATTTCCAATATAAACTTCTTCATATTATCATTTAAATTAAATTTTAATTAAACATAAGATATCTAAAATATAAAAATTATAAAGATGATATGTTTACCTATTATTTAATCATTCAAAAACTCAAATAGTTAATATTATTTAAACAGGGATCGTATCGATTATAAAATCACATATTAATGTGGTTTAAATAATTTTGAAAATAATACAATTAAATTTTAATATTTCAAATTAATTATTTTGGAAAATTCATAATAAAATATAAATTCCATTATGTATAGCATTATTTTTAAATTTATAAACATTTTATTGATTATTCTTATAATTTTTATTTAATCATTTTATATTCATATCATACTTTTCAAAATTTAAATCAAATTGTATATTATTTTATCATTTAACAAAAATTAAAATTTTCATGTATAATGTACTTACTACATAACCTATATCTAAAAACATGATTTGATTCATTATGTATAATATTTTTGGATAGATACATTTGTCTTGTGATTCCACCTTTAGTGCCAGGTATGTGTTATGTAATGATATAACTAATATCGCCTAAATAACATAAGGATTTATTTTATACGGTGGATAAGATTAAAACTTGAACCATAAAATCTTACAACGTCCTATATTGCATACTATGATATATAATAGTTCCAAATGATTAAATTATGTCTTCTCCTAAAAAATCCTATATCACACGGTGTAACCAAATCATAGCTTATGATATTCCTTATCATAATATCACCCATAATGAATTTTCATCACCTATTTTGTTATTATATATAATAGGTATAGCCATAATACAAATACTTTACAATATTTAAAAATATTGATTGTGATATGAATTTTTTGATTGAATATATATATCATAGGAAATGATATTCATGAATACGTACAAAATTTCCTGGTATTAAAAGTTATTTACAACATCAAGAAGCATGGAAATGAATTTTTACCATTGAAGATATTCTAGGTACTGAATAACACTTTTTATAATAGAAAAAATTAGAAATATATTAGAAAAGATATCCATTTCAAATCTAATACCTAAGATCATCAATGATATCATCCCTCTATGTTCCATCTATAGGATGATATGAATTGCATAATGCTTTGGCAGGACTCTCCCAAACAAAAAATTTATGCTAGTAACTCTTGTTGGTAAATAGAAAATAGCAAATATCTTCTAAGGAAAGATGAAAAATGGTTGTAGGATTTCTCATTGTTTAAATACACTATCTAAATGGTTACTTCACCCATTATATTGTACATGAGAAACTCCAATACATTAAAATTTATTTACTCATATGTTACATAATGTATGAGTAAAGATATGAGGTTAAAATTCTTCTAACATTTAGTAGAAACAATGTTCTCCTAGAAAATTCATATTATCAAATTTTTATCCATAAATGATAGTTGTGGAAGAATAATAATTGTTATGACTTAACATTTTGAATAATTAATAAATAATACGGTGTTTATGTGAATCATTCAATTTTTTTAACATATAACATGAAGATAGAATTTTTCCTATGTTATAAATTATGACAGGCCTAAGAAGTATAAATGTCATATCATCATATCATATATAACTATATTCCCTAAAAGAAAAATATATTCATGGATATACTATAATATGAGAAGATCATATCATCTTATGCGATATATATACTGAAAATCATATATATATATATATGATTTAGAAAATATGTAACATCCTGACCAAACCCCTTGGATTGAAAAGGACCAAAATTACCATATTCTTAGGTGCTTTCCCCAAGGCACCAAAGGAAGATAATAAATTGTAACGTCTTTAACACATCAAGAGGGATAATTTTCCATTATTAAGACACCCTACAAGAAGAAAAAAATAATGTCACATGAGAAGAAAAAAAATTAAAGAGACATGATATGATAAGCGATACAAAAAAAACAATAAATCCATATATAAAACTAAAAAAATAATTCTTGGAATAGTAAATTGGTAACAAAATAGAGTTATAAAGAGTTATTAGAAGTAAGACTCAGGTAAATATAACTCAAGGAATAGAGATACAATCCACCAAGGTGGAACAACACAAAACTAGGGGATGAGTATATGACCTTGTAGGAAAACCCTGAGACATCTAAAAAATCGCCTAAAAAATAAACTTGTTAGCTCAAATTTTATTTAAAGTAAAATATTTGAAAAAGTAAAAAACCATTGAATTGTATATATATCATACATTAAAATTAATCACTATAAAAACACTCCCATGGCATGAAACTAACAACCCATGAAAATCTCAATCCAAATAGACCTCTTCCTGAAGAACAATCTTGAACATTCCAAATCATTAGTGTGTTGTAACTGCCTAGCCCCAACTCATCACATGGAGGCACAATCCAAAATTGAACAAGGTTGGGAACCATGACCATGTCTATCCTCTGTATCAATTTCCTTATTTTTATAAATAAACACACACAAAATTCATTCTAGTTTCTCATATTCAAGAATTTTAATATGAAAAAATAGTGTAATAATTTAATCGAACACATTATGGGTGTCCCAAAAAATTATATTTTTTGAGAAAAAAATAGGAAAATAGATTTCCAATATAGAATTAAAAATGTTTTTAAAAAAAATCATGAAGAAATTTAATTTATTAAAATAATTAAGCTCTGTGTTCGAAGAGAAATTATAAAATTAATTGAGGTCACCTTACCATGATGTGGTTGTCTTGGATAAATGTCTCATGATTTTGAAAATTTGATCTTCCTAATCATATTATTTGATAACATTCAAAAAAATATTTAACCTATAGATTTGGGTAAGGTAAAACCAGTATAATTTTCCAATTTATATAAAATAAATATTATTAATGAGATAGAAGAATAACGCGGAACTTAAAATTTATTTCCAAGATCTTATGCTCTGTGATCCATTGAAATCAACCATGAGAATGAATAAAATCACTAGAATATCCAAAGCGGTTTAGTAATTCTAGATCCTTGGATATAGGAGAATGAATGACTGTTTTCATGATATATTTAGGTATTTAGAGAAACTTTTGAAATATATTGATCTTTTTACATGGTTAGTCTACATGGGGTATAAAGTCATACATTAATCAATGAAATTAACTTTGTCTTGAAAATTTTTAGGTCATATAGTTTTTGCATGGTTTGAAAAAACCATTCAACAATGAATTTCATCCCCAAAAGACCCCTCTAGATCATTCACAATTACATAGAGAATCCCAAAGATTTGCCTTAAAAAATTTTAATCCGTGCACCCTATTAAACCTCACTAGAATAAGTTAAATCATCTAGAAATGTCATGAAATCCTACATAGAATTACTATATATTAAAATAAAAAATAAATGTTGGAAATGCATCAAACAATGGGTTTTATAGAATATATCGATATGGTAGCATGTCATCTACATTTATTGGTGATTAATGGTTCTCCTTAGGCTATTTGAAAATGTGTTGGGGGTATTTCTAATAATACTCTTAGAGACAATTCAATTCATCATGAAGACATGTTTGGATATCATGTGTTGATAGTGGAAGCCATGAATTAAATGGATCATTATGTAACGACCCGAATCTGGAGCCACATAACCGGTGCCCCGTACCCGGTTTGCCACATGACCTCAAGCACATTTCCCCAAACGCTAGAGGCTGCCGACTAGTAGCGAGGTCCTTGGTGTGTCAGTGGGGAAACTTTTCCCTCATTTGGTAAAGAATTCAGTGGAAAAAATAACATAATCAATAGCGGAAGCCGTAAATAGCATACGACAACTGAACTGAAAGTAGAAGCAATGTCTGATATAATATTGATGCAGTACAGTACATGTATATATGGAAAGCATTAAACAAATCAACGTGCTGAAATACAACTGAAACCGAATTACTAAACGTAAACAACAATTCCAGCCGCATCGCGAGCCAATGCCTTGTCCCATGCTCTCTATCTCCAACCAGCAATCAATTACTTGAGGTAGAAGGGCCAAAATCCATATCTACACCTGCAACCATATAATCTGTTTGGGTCGAAAAGCAGGACCCATATAGGGTGTGAGACTAATCCCAGTTGGCAACCACCATAAGATTTGTACCCTACTATCAATGAGTAATATAGAAAAAGTAAAGGAAAATAAACATAGCAATGAACTAGAAGTATTCCAGTAACAATTCTACCAATTACCATTCACATTCATTTAATTACATAACCAGGGAAAACCATCGATGTTCTCTATTCAAAGGTAAGAAAGTAACACAGCAGGTATCCAAAAAGACTACCTAAACACAAGTAGTACAAAACCCTAAGATTGTTCTTTGGCTTGGGGGACTCATCACAACCAACCATAAAAATTTCACACTGACACACAGGGTGGATTATACTAGCAGACCCCTATAGTCCAGCAATCAAACAAGGCAAAAACACTCTGGGAAGCACTCATGTCAATTCCACTATGGTCTTGCAACGATAGCTGAAGACTCTCTAAGGAAGAACTTACGTTTAATTCCTCTCGTGGTCTCGATGTGTGAGTAAACTGAGAACACTCTTGGGAAGAACAAAGTCATATTTCGTAGGTCCTGCATATGAAACTAAACCAAGAGACCCTCTAGGGAAGCACTTAATCATTTATTCCCTCTTTGATCTACCACACCAGGTTCTCACAGCCCTGAGCAGTCCAGTCGTGCATAATCGGCTGTTAGCAGCCCTAAGTAAGTTAAAAAACTACTTTTATAGAAGTTTCCATACATCAAATGCAAATAAAAAGTATGCGACACATGAAATCGGTGAAGACAAGTAAACTAACAATTACAATAGGGTTTGCTTCAGGCAAAGGTGCGAAACTGCAATAAACAGCCAAACAGGGGGAGAAAACACACATGGGGTGATCCTCAACATGCAAACAAGAATATATTAGAAACAATTTATCATAAGCTAACAAGAAATCTATGGAAAATAAATAATAGGATCAAAATCCTAAACCCGGGATACCCGATACATGGGTATCCGACACTTTTGCAACCAAAACTCAATGAACATCAATGTAGGCAAACAAACCACCTACCTTGATCCTCAATGATCGATATACTTGAACCTAGGCCTGTGAATCAGCATAGAACGGAGTAGATCTACAAAAATGTATGAAACATTCAACTCAGATTACTCACATGGGAGGAAGAATCAGAAAATGAGGCTAAAGAAGAACTAAGAACTCACATCTGCGATTCTCCTACAATCGATGGAATTCGATACAGACAACCAGTGACGGATCGGTGGATTAGAGATGAATTGGCCTCCTTAGACATTCTGGATGGGGTTTGGTGGAGAAGAAGACGTTAATGGTCATTTGGCACGACCCCGGGTCGATTAATGAAACAAAAAAAGTACACGGCGTGTAGTGGGTTTTTCCATACTCTGCCAAAATCGGTTTCCACGTCAACACTACACACCATGTGTGTGGCCCGAACATGGCTAACACACAGATTTGAGTGATAGAGGAGTACACGGTGTGTACTCATAAAGTACACGGCGTTTACTTTAAAAATTTACAGATTCTCCATTTTATCCTTAAAAAGCCCATAAAAGATATCCGTACCAGAAACCGAAGCTCCGAGTTCTTAAAAACATCCCCCATTAAAGAAATTCATCTCCTAATTTCCCTAACAAGACGTAGAAGAAGAAACATCGAACAACTCTGGCCACTGTGATCACATATCACCCTCCCTCTCCCAAGTCTCATCCTGTATACGGGCGTGCTGCCATAGCACCCGTACCAGAGGAATAGACCGGCTACGAAGTAATTTTGTACTACGATCAACAATCCTGATAGGATGCTCCTCAAAAGATGAATCCTGCTCCGACTCAACCTCCTTGGATAGAAATGCATGAGACGGGTCTGATTAATACCGTCGAAGCAGAGAAACATGAAAGACGTCGTGCATATCCTGGTACCTCTGAGTTAACTACAACCTATAAGCAACCAGCCCGACTCTCTCCAGAACCTCAAACGACCCGAAATATCTCAGTGAAAGCTTCCCCTGCCTCATAATCCTCTTATGTCCCATCCTCGGGGTAATGCCTAGAAAATCCCGATCTCCGACCTTGAACTCCAATGGTCGTCTCCACTGATCATCAAAAGACTTCTGCCGAGACTGTGTTGTAGCCATCCTCTTCCGTATCAACTCTATATGCTCTGAGGTTTCCTGAACAAGACGAGTTCCCAGCAAAGCTGTCTCTCCTGCCTCTAGCCAGTATAATGGAGATCGTTATGGCCTACCGTACAAAGCCTCATAAGGTTCCATCTAAATAGTCACATGAAAACTGTTGTTATGGGCGAACTCCACCAGAGGGATATGCTTCTCCCAAGTACCACCAAAGTCTAGAATGCAAGATCGGATCATATCCTCAAGCACCCGGATTGTATGCTCAGACTGGCCATCAGTCTGGGGATTGTATGCTATACTCAAAAGTACCTGTGTACCCAAACCCTCTGTAGCCCCTACTAGAAATGCGAAGTAAAACGCGCATCCCTGTCTGAAAAAATGGAGTGTGGAACCCCATGAAGATGTACAATCTCTCAGATGTAGAACCATCCTAGCTCATCAAAACTGAAGGTCTCCTTGATCGGCAAGAAGTTTGCAACCTTCATGAGCCTGTCCACTACAACCCAAAACACAACATTTTCTAGAGGAGATCTCAATAAACTTGTCACTAAATCCATTGCGACAACATTTCATTTCCACTCAGGAATGGGTAACTACTGTAAAATACCTTCTGGTCGCTGATGCTCCACCTTCACCTACTGACAGGTGGAACACCGCATAATAAAACCTGCCACATCCTTCTTCATACCTGGACACCAATACTGACGGTGCAAGTCTCAGTTCATCTTGGCGATACCAGGATGAACTGTCCAAACTGGAGCATGAAACTCCCGCATCAGATCCTCAATTATGTCTGCTGATACCCATACACGGCCATGAAAATGTAGCACCTCGTCATCTCCCAGTGTCCACCCCGGAGTAGTGTCCCCATCTGACACACCCTCCCGTAGGACTAGGACCTCAAGGTCTGATAGCTGCCTCATTCGAACTCGATCTAAAAGAGTAGGGGTAACAGCTATAGAAGAAAGAACTGTCTGACCATGTCTGTCGTGCACCTCCAAATGCATCTTAGAGAATAGAGCCATTAGCTGCCACTCACTGCTGGCCTCCTAAACATCCTGTTACTGAGTCCTCCTGCTCAGTTCCTCTTCCATATAATTGCATTTCCCAGGAGTATAAGAAAGCTCGAAGTCAAAAGACTATAGGTACTCGACCCACCTCCGCTGTATCAGATTCAAGTCACGCTATGTAAATATATACCTAAGTCTCTTGTGGTCAATATATACCACAAAATTCTATCCCATGATATAATGTCTCCAACAACACAAGGCATGAACAGCATCATCCAACTCCGGGTCGTGCGTAGGATAGTTCTTATCATGTGGCCTCAACTTCCGAGATCCGTACGCAACAACACGAACATACTATATAAGAACTGATCCATTCCCGATGCCAAATGCATCACAGGAAACTATATAACTCTTTCCTGGCTCTGCAAGGACTAGAATCTGTGCTAAAGTTAATCTCCACTTCAGCTCCTAGAATGTTGAATCGCAAGCTTCTGACCAAACGTACTTCACACCAATCTTAGTCAAGCCTATCAATGGCGCTGCTATGCGTGAGAAGTATTGTATAAAATGCATGTAATAACTAGCCCGTCCCAAGAAACTCTGTACCTCGAAGACATTTTTCGGAAGCTCCCAATTTACCACTAATATCACCTTCTCTGGGTCTACTGATACTCCTGTCTCTGAGATGACATGGCCCAGGAAGTGAATCTGATCCATCCAAAAGAGTCACTTTGAGGGTTTAGCATAAAATCGATGCTCTCTCAGTGTACTCAGAACGATCTCATGATGTGTGGCATGGTCATGTCGAGTGTGAGAGTACACTAAGATATCGTCCAAGAAGACCATGACAAAGTAGTACAAGTATGGATGGAACACTCGGTTCATCAGGGACATGAAGACTGCAGGTGCGTTCGTAAGACCGAATGGCATGACTGTATACTGATAAAGACCATACTGAAAGTAGTGAATGGTACATCTGATGGTCTGATCCGGAACTGATGATAGCTGGATCTCAGTTCTATCTTTGAGAATACCTTGTCTCCTCGAAGCTGATTGAAACGATCATCAATCCTCGAAAATGGATATTAGTTCCTGACCATCAACTATTTTAGCTTTCAATAGTCCACACAAAGTCGTAAGGTACCATCTGCCTTCTTCGCAAACAACATAGGTGAACCCCAAGGAGAAGTACTGGGTTGGATGAACCCCTTATCCTGCAACTCCTCTAACTTCTTCTTGAACTCTTGCAACCCAGGCATAGCCTTCCTATAAGGTGGTATGGATACCGGTGCTACTCCTGGCTTAATCTCAATATATAATTATACCTCACGCTTCGGAGGCAACCCTAAAAATACTTCTGGAAAGACATCTTGAAAACAGTCGACTATCGGAGTAAAGTCCATCTGAGTGGTCCCCTGATCATCCAGATATAAACTAGCAATCTGGGCCGTAACACTGCCCAACCCATGATGCTCTAGTCAAGATCTGCTTTCTTGGACATCCCATTCGCCCTTGTGAAGAAATGACCCTCCCTCTGGTGACATGGTACTCACCCTGCAATGATAACAATCGACAAAGGCCTGAAAAGGAACTATCCGGTCCATTCCGAGAATGACATCATAACTCGTCATCTCATGGTCATAAAGATACCATGAAAAGTAACACCCACCATCCTCAAGGGGGCACTCCTTGCACTGATGCACTCTAGAAGTTCTATGTCCCAGAGGAGTCTTTAGTTCCAAAGTATCCTCAGAAGTAAAGACAGTAAGTCTAAGGATCTCCACAGTGTGCACAGAAATAAAGCTATGAGAAGCTCTCGTATCGAAAAGTGGAGAAGATAAAACTGAGGCTACTAGGATTGCACCTCGAACTGTGGAAGTTCCAGGATCCTGCTCCCGATGAATCTTCTCTACTGCAAACGTCTGGCCAGTACCATGGCCCTGTGTTGCAGCCTGATATATCTGAGCTGGTCCTCCCTGAGCCTGACTACAGCGTCGACGACCTCTACCCTGTCTTGAACGACCTGAAGAACTCCATCCCCTACTCTGATATGGAACTGGTAATCCTACCCCTGTACGAGGAGTAGAAACTGATCCTCCTTCACTAGGTGCTGGAAGAAGAACCCTGCAAAAGTATTGCAGATGACCCATATTGTCGCAGGCACAGAACTCCACTGGGTATCTAGGGAAATGAGGGTTCTTATTCTCGCTCATTCCACACTGATATCACACCACCTGGTTTCTAGAATGAAGGCACCGTCTTCCCGAAGAAATACCTCGCTTCCTCGAGTCACCTCGAGTAGACTCTCAGTGGTGCTTCCTGCTGTTAGTAGGAAAAGAATCAGTCTTGGAGGCTGAAATTCCCTGGTCAACAGCTCAAGTCTCCCTCAGATTCTTTTCGGTGATCAGTGCCTAGTTGACTATTAGGGTAATATAAGTCAACTAGAAGACGTTCACATGCGATCTGATCCTTGGTTTGAGGCCTTCCTCAAACATCCTTTCCAAAAACAGCTCGCCATTTCCCATAACAAGAGTGAAGCGCTGTAACTCAGTGAAATGGGAGGAATACTCCATAACTGAAAGTGTACCCTTATGCAGGTTCATGAACTCCCTGGAACTGTCATCCCTCATCGTCGCAAGATATAAGTAGTCGTAGAACGTACCCTGGAACTCCTCCCAAGACATAGTTTGTTGGCGCCCTTCCTGCGAGACTACATACCACCATCTCTTGGTAGAATCTAGCAGGATGTATATCATGAGCTTCACCCTTCTGTATGGGGGTGTCTCCAGTTGCTTGAAGATGGAAAGCATGGTTTCTAGCCATGACTCCACAACCTGAGGTCCCCCATCCCCTGTGAAAGTGGGAGGATACTAATACTGGAAGACTTGCGTAAGCTCTGCCATAGATGAGGCAGGATGCTGAGCTCCGAAGAAGGTCTGTATAAACCTCATGAAACCCTCTCTGAACTAACTGTCGACACCATTTTCTGGAATCACTACCGGTGCCATGTCTGGAATGATAGGCAGAACTATGGGTAGTCCCTAGTCTGCTGTATGAGGAGTACGGAAACTGCCTGGTTCCTGGTGTGCAATGGGAGGACGTCGTGGTGCCATATCCCTGAAAGGTCAAAATAACACTCCAAATTTAGGGTTAACAAGGAACAAAAACACAAGAGTACAAAACGGTAACAAGAGCGAGAAACACTTAAGTTTGCAAAACAAGACTACACGACATGTATTTAAACTACACAACATGTTTGTTAATGCCATTTACATGGGCGTGTAACTCTTCCACCACTAGTCGTGCAACATTCCAGACTACACGACGTGTTGTTCCAAAACACGACGTGTACTTTAATTCTACTCCCCTATCTAAGCCTCTTTACATGGCTAACATACACATTCCTCCAACTCCCAAACTACACGGCGTGTGCACTAAAGACACGGTGTGTAATAGACAAGTTTTGGCGGCCCGTGTAGCAGTTACAAGGCTGGATACATGGCTGACCCTTACATAACGTGTTTCGAAAAAACACGGCGTGTACTCGACAAGGCTTCAGCGTCCCGTGTTGTTAAATACACGGCCATCTACACGGATGAACATTACACGGATGTTCTGAACAAACACAATGTGTATTGGTAAAGGTGACACCATCCCGTGTTGTTCGTGACATTGCCAGGTACCCGAAAGAGACTACATGGCGTGTTATGAAAACAACACGACGTGTCTAAGAGAAGGTAACGCTGACCCGTGTTGTTAGTGACACGGTCGGGTACACGCCTGACTACTACACGGCGTGTACTTATCGTACATGGAATGTCCCCGAAGACTCTCCGACACCCCGTGTTTTTGTTCTCATAGTCAGTAACACGGTTTAAAAATTACACGGGGTGTATTAATAAAGTACACGCCGTGTATTCTGGGTTTCTCCAGGTAGTAGCTCAGAAACTGCACCGAATGCTAGAAACACTGAAAAACAAACACTTAGGTGCCAAATTCTGATCCGTGGGGTGGCCATACTCCCCCGAATAAAATCTTGGCATCATAACAATGTTTATATCAAGTAAAACAGTATAACAAGTATGTCCATCCTAGAAACTATCACAAAAACATGTTTAATTTATCACGACATCTATCATAATAGCATTAAATTCTAATGAACCCTGGATGGCTTTGTAAAATGAATGACATGTGATTTCTTACCCAGTCCCTATATGATGCATGAAATGGAACACCCGCATCTCATCGGGTTGCAAAAAAATAAAACCACAATCATATAAACTGTTACAGCACAAAACGTGTGCATCACCCAATGGTGAAATATAATAATCTGTAACACTTGCAAAAACCGAAAATTGCAATTATGAAGTAATATAGCTTTTCCCTGTAGACGGGTTAATTACTCCCAGGCACATTTAATTACTAACTACCCATTTCTTCCTATCCATGTCTATTGGTGAAAAATAGTAAGGAAATAGAAAATAAAAGAAACTCCTTTGATACCACTTTGTAACGAACCGAATCTGGAGCCACATAATCGGTGCCCCGTACCCGGATCACCACATAACCTCAAGCGAATTTCCCCAAATGCCAGAGGCTGCCGACTAGCAGCGAGGGCCTTGGTGAGTCTGTGGGGAAACTATGCCCTCATTTGGTAAAGTATGCAGTGAAATATATGACATAATCAATAGAGGAAGTAGTAAACAGCATACGACCACTGAACAAAAAGTATAAGAAATGTCTGATATAATAATGATGTAGTACGGTACATGTATCTATGGAAAGCAGTAAACAAATCAACATGCCAAAATACAACTAAAACCAAAGTACTAAACGTAAACAATAACTCCAGCAGCATCGCAAGCCAAAGCCCATTCCCATGCTCTCCAGCTCCAACCAGAAATCATGTACCTGAGGTAGAAGGGCCATAATCTCTATCTACACAAGCAACCATATAATCAGTTTGGGTTGAAAATCAAGACCCAAACAGGGTGTGAGACTAATCCCTGTAGGCATCCACCACAAGATTTGTGCCCTACTGTCAGTGAGTAATATAGAAAAAGTAAAGGAAAATAAACACAACAATGAACTAGAAGTAGTCTAGTAACAATTATACCAATTACCATTCACATTCATTTAATTACATAACCTGGGAAAACCAGAAAAGTTCTCTATTCCAAGGTAAGAAATTAACATAGCAGGTATCCAAAAAGACTACCTAAACACAAGCAGTACAAAACCCCAAGATCGTTATTTGGCTTGGTGGACTTGTCACAACCAACCATCAAAATTTCACACTGACTCTCTGGGTTTCTTAAACTAGCATACCCCTATAGTCCAGTAATCAATCAAGGCATATACACTCTGGGAAGATCTCACATCAATTCCCCTATGGACTTGCAATGATAGCTACAGAATCTCCGAGGAAGCACTTATGTCTAATTCCTCATATGGTCTCGATGCATGGGTAAACTAAGAACACTCTTGGGAAGCCTAAAGTCCTATTACCATAGGTCCTGCGTATGATTCTAATCCAACAGACCCTCTAGGGAAGCACATAATCGTCTATTCCCTCTTTGATCTCCCGCACCAGGTTCTCACAGCCCTGAGTAGTACAGTCGTGCGTAATCGACTGTTAGCATCCCTATGTATGTTAAACAACTACATGGCTAATATTTACCATACATCAAAAGAAAATAAACAGCAGTAAACACATACAATCGGTGATGACAAGTAAACTAACAATTACAATAGGGTTTTCCTCATGGGAAACGGTGCCAAACAGCGATAAACAGCCAAACAGGGGGAGAAAACACCTATGGGGTGATCCTCAACATGAAAAAAAGCATATATTAGAAAAAAATAATCATAAGAAAACAAGCAATCTAGGGAAAATAAATAATAGGATAAAAATCCTAAACCTGGGATACCCGATACATGGGTATCCGACACTTTTGCAACCAAAACTCAAAGAACTTCAACATAGGGAAACAAACCACCTACCTCGATCCTCAACGATTGATATACTTGAACCTTGGCCTGTGCATCAGCCTAGAACAGAGTAGATCTGCAAAAATTTCTAAAACTTTAAACCTTAGATAACTCACATGAGAGGAAGAATCATAAAACCAGGCTAAAGAAGAACCAAGAACTCACTACTGTGATTCTCCTGCAATCGACAAAATTCGATTCGGAAAACCGATGACGGATCGGTGGCTTAGAGAAGAATCGGCATCCTCAGACATTCCGGATGGGATTAGGCAGAGAAGAAGATGTTAATGATCATTAGACGGGACCTCGGGTCGTTTAATGAAATAAAAAAAGTACACGGCGTGTACTTTTAAAGTACACGGTGTGTAGTGGGTTTTTCTGTACTCCGCCAAAATTGGCCTCCTCGTCACACCTACACACCATGTGTGTGGCCCAGACACGACCAACACACGGCTTCGACCAGCAGAGGAGTACATGGCATGTATTCATAAAGTACACGGCGTGTACTCATAAAGTACACGGCCTGTACTCTGAAAATTTCCAAATTCTCCATTTTCCTTTAAAAGGCAATAAAAGAGATCAGTACTTGAAACCAAAGCACCATGTTCTTAGAAATTAAAATGGTTGTGTCGTGATTCCCAACCTAACAAAAAGTGATGGTAAAGAACTATGTTCAATCTAATTTGATCCAACTTCTCATGGGTTTTCCAAGCATATGGCATGAAATATCAGTGTCTTCCATGATAGGACATACATGTTTAGATAAGTTTCATGATATAGTTTTATAACCATCAACTAACAGACTCAATCATCCCACTTCTTCCCCATTTAAGTTAACTATTTGATAAAGGATTGTGATATCATTAAATATATAAGATAATATAATTTCATTGATTTGCATTGATGACCTTTTTAACCTAGTGATGATCGATTAACATCAAAATTCTTTAGAGTCATTTAGTAAAAATTAAATACCCAATTGTGATTAAGATTAAATTTCATAAATATGATCAAATGAATAGGGTTATTCAATTTATAATGATATATGTTGATAGATTGAGTGGTTGATTTCAAAAGGATCATAGTTGATCACATATCATTGTTGTAATTTTTTCACAACAACTTCTAACACTAATCTATATGTTTAAAACCATTTTAGTATCTATGTAAGAGAACCTATAAATCTCCCATTTACTATAAAAGTATTTGAATTTCATTTATTAATATGCCAAATCTAATGTGGTTAATTATAGAGAAGATTCATGTGATCTAGGAGTGGATGCGAATATAATGGATCCATTAAAATTATGAAATTGACCAATAATAATGGCCATTACAATTTGAGGAAGGAGACCATATATATCTATAGCTATATCCATAAAACAATTTAATGTAGTTTTTTTAGGGGATCATGCCTTCCTATAGGTTTACTGGTGATTTTCAGATCCATCTTATGGTAAGTGAATTTATTTGTTATCTAGTGTTACTCCTATGTTTATATTAGGTGAACAACATATTTTGGAAAGTGTAGCTAAAGAAATTGATTCCAAAAACATTACACATTATTGATAGGGGTTACCTAGAATCTACATATGAAACCATATTTTTAGTGTACCTTGTTGGAATCAAGGACAATATGGATAATACACTATAAGGGAGGGTGATATTGTTACAATTGTTTCTTTTAAAAACATGGAAACCTGCTGGAGATATTTTTGGAATGAGAGAAAGAGAGAAAATCTTAGTACCCTCATCACTTTAAGGTAGATTTTCATTTTGAGATGAAAATTCATAAAGGTGGGGACGATATAGTGACTTGAGTTTTTTATTCATCATATTAAGTATTTTATTATTAACATTTTATTATGTGGTTTCTTGGTGTTTTACATTTTATAATATCATAAGCATACAAAAAATATCTATATATTGTTTTAAATATTATGTTTTAATCCCCCAAAAATATAAATATAAATCATTGATATCTTCTAAATGGATCCATGGATAGGAAATAGTTCATTGTAGTTTGACATGGGAAGGGGGATTTTACTAGAGGATGTAAAATTGATGTTTATGTTTATGGACCTGAACTGGGATATACTGAGAATTTAATAAAAATAATTAGTCCAACTAATTATTATTTTTAAATGCACCTTAACTCTTCAAATTAATGTTATCCACTATTTTATAGAAACACAGAGGAAGATAAATTATTGGATTGAGAGACCATTCTTCAAAAATTCAATATCAGATCATGGAGAAAACACAAATAATAATGCAATGGCATGAGATTATTGAGATAAGTATTTAATATTTTCACGATCCAGTCTTTATGGACACAATGTCGAATCATTCATACATTATATTTATTTTTCTAATTATATCATTGTAGTCATGCAAAAATTGTTATAATCATTTCAATTATTATCCATGATTCCTCATTTTTTCGATGATCAAAGAAGGTGTTTGTTCAAAAATCAAAGACATAATGATAGGGACTACGGGTCATTACCCATATGTTTATTTCATACCTTCCCCCTCTCTTCCCTTTTTACCTTTTGATTGAATACATTAATAGTTTTTTACAAAATTAATGGAACTTCCCCATGTCCTAGTGGATGATTGAAACAAAAAATCGGCATGATGATGTTGTCGGGATTCATAGTGCATATGGTGGATGGTATTGGTCACTAATGTAGAATAGTTGGGTGTTATCTTCAACATAGAGGAGGATATGTTTTTTTATAAAAGTGTATAAAAATATGTATTCTATCCCAATGATCAGAAGGATATCCCCCAGCTATATGGTATATTGAGTTAAAACTACATGAGGGAATGAGGACCATAGGTAGGTCGACCAACTAATCCCCAAGAAATGTTAATAAATGTAATACAACACTAGATGAATACTTCACTAACCCATATCTTGGTACCCTCATATAGATAGTTAGATCAAACTGATATGGTAACCCACATTCCCATGAGGCCAACTAATTCAAGGAAGTCAAATGATCTGGATCAACACATCCCACGGGCGAGTGGACTGGCCAACCAAATAGCCTCCCCTTTGGTAGGTTAGGTTCTACATAGGCTATGGAAACCCAACTCTTTATTTAACATTAAAAAATGATTAATTCTATCAAAAAAACTTAATATAACCTGGAATATAAATATATCTAGTGTATTTGGGAAATTAGGTAAATTACATAACATCGTAACAAATGAAAAACAACATCATTATTGTAAACTTCTTTAGGATGATCAAAACGTTCCTTCAAACATAACACTGAATGTGATAGCCTATAAACATACATAAGAAATGGGTGAGCTATAAATCCTAGTAAGTGAGTAAACATTGTATAATACAAATATAATAAAACTTGTTAGTAATAGAAATAAAAATGGAGCATAAAATGGAACATGGATAATATCACATTATATAGTTTGATAATCTCAACAAGGGAAATGTTGAAAAAACATAAAACACTGCATCATAAACCTAGGTCACGTCTGAACCCACCATGATATCATATTTGAAAAAGTTCCATAAAGGAATTATCTAAACACCTTTTTCCCAAATGAATTATCATGATACTAACCATTGCACATGCATTAGAGCACGATACAATTATGTGTGCACCCATCACTTTAATTTCATTCAAATGCTTTAGTGTGACACATTGATCAATCTATATGGATTCATTCACCATCATATTTTATTACAAAATCAATGAGTGTGGAATAAATACATGTAATTCTAGAATCAAATAAGTATATGTTTATAAATATTAATACCCGTGATAGAAAATGGGCTCGATATTCACTATACAATTATTTTTCAACGGAAAATCGGGGTGCAATTTCAGTAGCATACTGGAATCAAATGAAAATTAATAAAAATGGATGGATGAGAGACAAAGTGATATCTAAAAATTTCTAAATGAAATGGAAATTAAAATAGAAATGGAAAGAAATTTCACACCATAAGGTGTTGGAAATAGAAGGTGTTACATAATAAAGAAACATGAAGAATGAGGATAAAGGAAAGAACCCTCACTTTAATATGTGACTCAAAAGGCTTGTAAGAAGCTTATTGAGAGATTAGAGAAACCTTGTGAGAACTCCAGAGTGTTTAGGGAAAATATGGACATTATATATGGAGTTTGAGGGAAGAGAAACAGTAGCTTGGGTGGGTTTATAAAGGAAGTGAGGGGGATTTATATTTTATTTAGGTTTTAGACACTACATAATATTGTATCCAGAAACACAAAACATCACATAGTTCATTAAAAATGGGAGTGGATTACATTATTTTATAAATCCAAGATTCAAAGATACTATTATAGTACCATTGGTGATGTGGAGTAGAGTTTCAACATTAAAGAAATTATTTTAAAATCATAAAATATATTATAAGTCTTGGATGATTCATAATGAATTTAATAAATAAATAAAATCAAATTAAAATCAAATTATTTTAAAGGGAAAACTAATATTTGGTCTTGGATAAAATATATATTACTTTTTACATCACTTTTGGGTCATTGTGATGTCATAAAACATAAAGTATATTTATACGGTATTTAATTTTTTACCAAAAACGTGATTGTATAAAATATTATAAAAAAATAACCATTGGATAATTTTGATGTCCCAATTCCAAAAAAATTATATTAATATTATCCAAAAAATTTCATAAATATGTGAATTTTTAATTTTAAAATATAAACTGACATTTAAAGAAAATGATGGGTTTTTGACAATAATAAATTTCAAACATGAATTAAAATTTCATTTGACATCATAAAAATTATATGATAATTTATATTTGATAAATATTATTTAACAAAGATATTATTTTAAAATAGTATTTATTTAAAAAAATCCATTAATTAATAGATTTATTAATTAAATTTGAATATCATCCAAAAATGCAATTAGTGCGTTAAAAATCATTAACAATGTAATTATAATATGATTAAAAGAATATGATTATATTATAAAAAAATTTACAAATTCATATTGATAGGTTCTTGATACATATCCATTTAATACACCAGTATACTCCCTATGAGTAATGTATGCGATGGTGGTGATTTCATGGGGATGTTTAGTAAACATGGTTTGGGCTGTGATCACGATGAGCTTGAATTTTCCAATAAAGGGGTTTTCTAATTCTATAGTTAATGGATCTCAACATGGGATTTGTCAAGGTAAATTCCGTGAAATGTAATCTCTCATTATGTCTCTAATCAATGGGATTCGTAGGGTACAATCCTACAGGTGGAGGCCATCACTTCCTTTTTTATGTCAAATGAATTTATTAAAACCATATATTTATAATCATCATTGGATCATTTTTCAACTACTATATTATCAATAGTTATAATAATTAATATAAATTTAAATACAATTAGATATAATTAAATAAGTGCATGTGTTTTCTATAACCATATTACATTATAAAACAATTAATTAAAAAAAGTGGAATTTTTTTAACATTTCTATTCATTACAATCTTCCCCACTTTAGAAAATTTTCCCTTTAAATTTTCCTTTTCCTGTATTAAGAACTATTATGGTAACTCTATTTTATCACTTATTATGGTCCCCAAGATTCATCTTCCAACTTATTGTTTCCCCATAACACATTGACTAGGTAAACTGTCTTATTTAGTAGAACTTTTTCACTACGATCTGAGATAATCACTGCCTACATCTCATAGGAAGGGTCATTACCTAATGGATCCTCCTATTGATTGAGTAAAAGTGATGGGTATTGTATGTTCTTCTTCAAGGGGGATACAAGGAATACATCAGGTACTTGAGATAGGTTTTTATGGAGTTCTAGTTGATAGGATACCACTCCAATGTGATCAGGATTCTCAAAAGGACTGATGTACCTTGGAAAAAGAATTCCATTCCCACAAATGTCATCACATTATTCCATTGATATATGTGTAGTAATTCCATGACCCCATCATTAGATCCTAGGTCTCATCGATTATTGTCATCGTAGCTCTTTTTTAAACTCTGAGTAGCGTTGATGTGACGTTGAATGGTCTTATCCTTCTCCACCATATCCTCAACCATTTTAGGACCTAGAATATTTTGATTCCTCAACATCATCCCAATATGTTGGTGCCCCTAACCTCTTCAAATAATGGGATTCATTAGTATGGATTTGGATGCTTGAGTGGAAACTGTTGTTGTAAGAGGACTCGAATAGGGGAATATGTTGGTCCCATACTACATTGAAGTCAATTGAGCATGCTCTGAACATGTTGTCATGTGTTTTTATAGTATTCTTGTATTAGACATCAGTTTGAGGGTGATAGGCTATAATGAAGCTCATATAACTTTTTAGAGAATGTTATTTTCTGAAACTTATAGGTGAATCTTGAATCTTGATTGGACAAAATTGATAGTGTTACTACATGTATCCTCCCCTCTTCTCTGATGTTTTTCCATACAAGTTGATCCAGTGAGAAGCCATATCGAATCACAATTAAGTGTGTAGTATTTTTAAGATGGTCAAAAAAACCCATATAAAATTGTTTATTATGGATGTATTCAGAAATTTAGTGACATATTCCATGGTGATATTTTCCAATTTTCATGTTGGTATAGGTAATGGTTGCATCATACTCTTAAACATCTTCCTTTCAACCATCACTTGCTCACATACCAGATAGTTGGATTTATATTCCCCAATATTATTCTTCATGTTTTCTCACCAATAGTTCTTTTTGATATCTCAATACATCATTTTGTTTCCTTGGTAAATAAAAAAATTGTGAACTATTTGCACAATAAAATATTTCCTTATTGAACTTATGAATTGGTGGAACATGTACTCTTGACACAAATCTCACATTTCCATCTTCATTAACATTGAACTATGAGGATTTCCCTTTATTTATATTTTCCACTCTCTTGTTAATTCTCACATAATTTCTTTGAGAATCCTTTAACCTTTGTAGAAGATATGACTGAGAAATAATTTCTGAAATGATTGATGATGTTCCATTATTTATGATTTCCATGTCCATCCTCATCAAATAAATGAATATTGGATCCTTTCCAATTCACATCAATGATAGAATTGTTGGGTACATTCTATTTAGAGAATTCACAACATTATTTAGATTACTTGGATGGTGGTTGATTGAGTAGTCTCAATCATTTATGAGATATTACCATCTTAATTGGAACATATTAATCGCTTTCTATGTGACTTTATGTTTTAGGCTTTTGTGATCGGTATATATCTTACACTTCTCCCCAAAGAGATAATGTCAGCATATTTCCAAAGAGAGGATCAGTACAACCCACTCAAGATCATGATTTTGGTAATTATATTCATAAACATTCTACTTCCTTGAATCATAGGCTATGACTTTTTCATTGTTCATTAAAAAAATTGTAATCCCTTCTTTGAAACATCACTTAAAACTTGATTCCCTATCTAGTTAGATGGGTTAGAGGATTCAGAAATCATAAGAAGTTTCTCATCAATCAGTGATTGTACCCAGCTAATCCAAAGAAACTACAGATATCTGTAACTAGTGTTGCCCTCAACCATATTTTGATTTCATTTATCTTTGAAGGTTCCATAGATATCCCATTTTTTGTGACCATGTTCCCCAATATTGAGACTTTCGTCTCATAGAACTCAAATTTTATATAATTGAAATAATGATCTTCTATTTGTAGGGTCTTTAGCATATTTCTCAAAAACTCATCATGCTCCTCCATTCTTTTGGAGTAAATTAAAATATCATTTATAAAGACCACAAATAATTTGTTGAGGCAATCTCCATGGACTCTATTCATTATGTCGATGAAGATTATTGGTGAATTATTTAGTTTTAATGACATCATTATGAACTCATAGTGCCAAAAAATTGTACAAAAAGAAGTCATGGGGGTGTTCCTTTTTCACCATTACTTGATAATACACTATGAAAAGATGTACCTTGGAGAACTATTTACCCATGTAGATTATAAAAAAAAGACATCAATCTGAGGAAGAGGATACATTTTCATTATCATGTTTTTGTTGAGATCATGATAATCAATGCAAAGGATCATTGACACATCCTTCTTCATAATGAATATGGTTGGTTACCATATGGTGTATCACTTGGGCGTATGAACCCTTTATCCATATTACCTTGTAATTATGTATTCAGATACTCAAGTTCCAAAAAACCCATTCTATAAGGATTCTTGGATAGTGAACATGACCATGTTATAAGATCAATGGAAAATTAAATCTCTCCGCTAGGAGGAAGACCAATAAATTACTTGGAAAAAATCCAAGAATTATCTCACAATTGGAATTTCTTCGAGGATGGTTCATTACATAGAATAAATCTTTTGAGAAAGGTATGATTTCTGATAACGAAAGATATAAATGCTTCAGATGATGGTGATAAATAAGACTTATCCCCCTCCTTGCACTTGTATAGAATTAGGGGTTCATTTTCAATATAGAGAGTTATTTTCTTCCCGCGGTAATTTATGCGGGTTCTATATAGGGGAATCCAATCCACACCTAGAATTTCCTCAAAATAATTTCCTCAAATTCTACCAAAGGGAGTTTAAAATGGATTTTCGGGAAGTTCTTCCCAAAAATGTTGATTGGGGAGGAGTTCTATACTTATGATACAATAATTTCCCCCTTTTGTATTTTGTCCAACAACTCTAGTTCCATGATTTGGGGTGGTGTTTGAACATTTTTACTAAAAATTCATGATATGATGGAATGTGTATAATTTTTTATGATAACCCTACCTGTCTCTTTTGGATTCTAGTTCTATTCTTTTAATTAATCCAAAATAGACTTAGGGAAGATATATTTTTAAAATATTAAACAAAGAAACAGGAAGATATAACATTGTATGGATTACTTATAAATTACATTTATTTCTTTAAATTATGAATTTATAGGATTCAATCTATGTTATACATGATCTATTTCCTAAAATATTTTGTTACATGAATTTTTTTGTTCTCTTAATAATGGTACATAATGATTTTATGAACTCACCAAGGCATATTACCCAAGAGTGTAAAACCAAATGCACAGTAAGGCCCATTATTATGCACAAGGTTACTATAGGTCAAGCATGGAAAACCTTGTTTAATGTTTTACCCCTAGATACATCTAAATTAGGACCACATCGACATATAGTATCCAGACAATGATGTATTGGCTTGATAAATAGCTGACTCTTTACTTACCAAAATTAAGGAATTTTTCTTATACATTGTCTTATCCCTAGGGATTTCAATAGAGTGTTCTAATCAAAATCCAAAAAATAACTAAACATATCATTTTAGGCCAACTATGGAAACCCAAATCTTTATTTCACATTTGAAAATGATATATTACATAAAACTACACTTAATTCTACCTAGATGATAGATAGGTCTAATGTATTTTGGAAATTGTGTATAATATATAACAACTTAAAACATTAACAACTACATATTTATTGATAATTTATTTATCATTATCAAAAAGTTCCTTCGTACTTAACAATGTATAGGATAAATATATGACAAAAAAAGAAAGAGGTGAGTTATAAATCCCAATAAGGTAAGAAAAATGGAATAACAATTCATGGGATAACTACAATTAATTTCGGCCACACCCATCACTTTCATTTCACTATCAAGAATAATTGAGCCACCTAGATCAATCAACATGGATTCATTCATAATAATAATTTGTTCCATGATCCATGAGTGTAGAATAAATACATTTAAGATTCCAATATAATAATTATATGGGTATAATTTTAAACATCCGGTGTAGAAAATGGGCATGGTATTCACCACACAATTGTTTTGGGATGGAAAATTGTGGTGAAATTTTAGTAGCATAACTATGTCACATAAATATTCATAAAAATGTGTTGATGAGAGTGAAATGGGTATCTAATAATTTATAAATGAATTATATAGTAACATGGAAATGGAAATACATGTCCCAAAATAATTAATTGGAAATAAATGGTGTGACATAAAAACGAAATAGGAACAAAGAGGATAATGGAAAGTACTCATACTTGAATGTGGGAATACAAAGGCATGAGATAGGATTATTTATATCTCTGGGATCCTTTAATGAACTCTATACTATATAGGTAAGAATATGGATGTGATAAAAGGTGTTTCAGTGAATATAAATGGGAGATTGGGTGAGTTTAAATAGGAAGTGATGGGGATTTCTTTATTATTTTGGGTTTGAACTCTACATAATAAAATATCAAAAACCACAAAACATATAATTATTTTAGTCCATGATTTCTACCAAATAGAATAAATTTATATTATTTTATAATTCCAAGATCCTATCATATTAATATATTATTATTGTTGATTTTGAGGTGAATCACTCTCTTAAAGAAATGATTTTAAAATAATAAAATATATTATAAGTCTTGGAGAATTCATAATGGATTTACAAAAAAAAATTAAAAATGAAATAAAACTATTTTAAAGGTAAAACATATTTTTTTTCATTTATCCTATTTTTATTAAATATTTTATCACTTTTGGGTCATTTTTATGTCATAAATTTAAATTTATATTTATACGTTATTTAATTTTTAATCCAAAATTTGACTATTTGAGAAAAATGTGAAAAATCATCATTGGATAATTTTCAGATCCTAATTTCAAAAATAATATATATTATATATAAATAATTATATGAATATTTGAATTTTCCCATTAAATATAAAAACATTCATTTAATAAAAATGATGGGGCTTTATAATAGTTTTTTTAAAAATTTACAAAAAACTTATATGACATCATAAAAATTATATGATCATTTATATTTGGTAAATATTATTTAATAATTTTATTTCATAAAAAGAATATTTATTAAAAAAAATTAAATTCATAATTTAAATAATTTAATTTGAATATTAACAATAAATACAATTTGTTCTCTAAATTCATTTACAAAGAAGGAATAATATGATTAAAATATATTCACCATTTTATAAAAAATAATTTACATATTTTTATTGATAGGATTTTGATGCATATCCCTTTAATACAGAAGAATATTCCCCAAGAGAATGGTATGTGTTGGTGGGGATTTCATGGGGTCATTTAGTGAACAGGGTATGGGTCGTAATCTCGATGATCTTGAACTTCTACCGTAAATGGGTTTTCTCTTGATTATGTTATTGGGACTCAGTTTTTTTGACAATGGAAAATCCCAAAAATACTATCATCCTCGAAAGGTCTAATAAATGTGATTTTTAGGGTATTATTCTACTAGTTTAGTGCATCAATTTCATTGTCTGTGTCAAATTTATTTGTTAAAACCATATATTTATACCAATTTTGTGATCACTATTCAAAATCTATTTTTATCAATTGTAATAGTACATAAAATTAATTTAAGTCTAAGTGGATATACTAGAAAATTTTCGTGTGTTTTATAAAATAATATTACACAATAATAAATATAATTAAATAAAAAAGAAGAATTTTTATTTATGACATTTTTGGTCGTTACATAGGCTAACCCAAAAAAAATTTATCCCCTTATAAACAGTTGTAAAATAATATCATGTTGGGAAATCAGGCCATCAGTTTAGTATTCAATAACCCAACCTATCCCCAGGAAATGACACATGTGTCACTCCACATACCCCATGTGGGTGAACATTCACACTATTGATGTATTTTTTTTACAAATTAACAATTAATTTGTCACACCCATGGGTCACTACATGGGCTAATATGATCTCTTGAGAGTACTCTTTACACATTTTCATCGATGTTTCCAAATGAGAAAATTAAATAATATATTAGGATATTTTTTCTATATTGATCATGATGGAATTATATTTTTAACTAGTAAATGAAATTAATGATTTTTTTTGTGAATTCCATGTATTTTAGATTGATAGGGTCCGTGAATGAGTATTAGTAAAATGAATAAAATATACATGTGGTTTAATAATCCTACAGAAATAAATTTGATGATATATAAAAAACATGCATACATTAGAGTTTGGAACTCCCCCAAGGGACCTCTTTTGTGGGTCCTCAATACCAATCATCCGTCCATGTAATCCTTTGATCTAAACGTCTATGAAAATTCAAGGGTCCCCTATATGAATAATCATTTAAATAAGTCCATTAAATATGGTGATTGCATATTAAATCCATGGATTCACTAATAACATAATCAATGTGACTTTATTGATGATGAAAGGGTTCTTAATATATGGTCATTGGTCCCTCAAGAAGCACATATATCATAATTAGGAATGGTTCCACCACTAAATTTTTTGAGAGATAGTGTGGTTTATAAGATATCTAATACTAGGATTCTACGGTTTCTATGAAACTGCTGATACTAACATATACTTGAGGTGTCCCACATTTTTGGATAGGGTATGTGATGATGTGAATTCAACCCCACAATGAATAACTTATTCCATTAAAAAAATATTGGGTATGATTTTCTTTACCATTGACCTATGATATGATAAGAATTATATTTATATCATATCTTTTCTATTTTTAGTGTTTCATGATTGGTATGTTTATACTCACCAATACATGATCATTCTGCCCAAAAGTTTTATGTATTATGAAGTTGACGGGCACTATGATGATGATCATGGAGGATGAAGAGTTGATGGATCTTGATTTCAGTGGTTCTTAATTATAATGGATATAGTTACTATCTGATATAAGAAATTTTATGATAAGAAGTTCTCATATTCGTTTTATTCATGGACTATCTTGATTGTAAAATATTATGTTCTGTTTTTTATTCATTTTTGAAGAATTATTTATTATATTGCTTTTATTTTTTTGGAAATTTCTACTAGTTCTGTTATTTTTCATCTAGTTAATATGTGAATATTTCATTATTTATATATTTTTATTAGCGTTATGTGGGAGTGTGAAATTTTATTGGGGTATCTCCACATATGTAAATTTTATACTATCATGATTCCAATCACATTCCCTAGGCCTATTGAAGGTTTCCATGAGGTGGCACACTCATGGGTCAGGTGGGATCCTAATGGGTTATGTCATGTTTCTATACATTAATAATATTTTTTTTTATTTTTCAAGAAAAATAATAATATATTAATAAAAAAATGAGCTCAACTAAATACCCATGTTATTTAGATGCATTAATTTTTTAGTTTTGTATTCCATTATTTGAATATCCAAAATATATAAAAATGTAGATGTTTTATACAATCCATTATTTTTTATAACATTAAAATGAACCCCACTAATTATAGAAACTCATTCCTTGTTTACATATAAATATTATATTCAAAATCCCAATATGAACATTCAATATTTTATAAATTCTTAAAATTCCATCTTTTCATAAAAAATATTATACATAATTATTGATCTAGAACATATTGTAATTCTATTACGAATCTTTTATAGATTTAGAGACATTTTAAATAAATATATGTAAACCACCTAAAATCCATTTACTCTTTTGGAGCAACCTTAATGTATAGTAAATTATTTTAAGCCCTTAAGGTTATCTGCATCTTGTAATGTTTCTACATCAAAATCCAATTCCCACACTAACCATGATATTAAGTAATTTACATGCCTATAATTGTAAATAATTATGGATAAGAGTTTTTACATTAGTATTAAATGATGAATTATAAATATTGAGAAGTATATGGGGTTTTGATATTCGTTAAGGAATAATATTTCATGCACACCCTTATTAAAATTCAATGATTCCTTAATTTATTTAATAAAAAAAGAATAAAATTATTTATAGAAAATAATAAAAATAGAAAAATGATAAAAAAATAAATAATTTTTATTATTAGAGTATGAAAATAAAATCCTGGAAGGGGAGAACTTTATGAGTTATATTTATAAAAAATGAGTAAAACTGATCACTACCACAGAGTTATTCAATTATAAATCCATAATTTAACTTAAGAGTCAAAAAATCTCATTTAACTATTATTTTCACTTTATTATCGACCAAAATTAAAACTAAGATAGAAACATAAATGTCCTGAAGATTTTAGAAAATTATTGATTCTATCATTGGATATTTTAAAGGCACATCATCTCTATATGAAAATATGCATGTGCTTGATAATGCGATTTTTTCCTAAAAAATACCCTTAAGTAATGAGATGAAATATTCTATAGAATACAGATGAAAATCTAAATGGTTCAATATAATATGTTATGATATATTGAATAGAAATGAAAAGTAAATTATATCTTCTTGTATATTATGGGTAAGTTACCTATTGAGTTTCAATGATTTATTACCTAATTTTTCAGTTTTGGTAGTTGTAGTGATCAGTGTATGGTCATGGTGTAAAGTCTCATGGACCATGAAAAATGACCATGTATGTGACCTATAGAGTAAAATGAATGTTTATGGTCATTTCCTAGTATTGGGTGGTTTTGTACGATAACCATAAAACTCATAGTTTTTAGGATGGGGCACTTACATGGTCGGTGCACAATACCAATTGATCATAAAACATTAAAATATAGACATGTTTGTCTCTATTGATTTAGATTTTAAAACATAATTACCCACAAATAATCCCTATTAAACACCCCAAATCGACAGAGGATTTCAATGGGGTTCCCCAGGATAAAAATCTATGATTCTCCATTATCTAATGATGTTATTATTGTAAGGATTTATCAGATCGTCACTATATTTGAGGTTTGATCTTGATGATATTTCATGTCTATTAATCTATATTTAAAACATCATTTTAATTTTTTTCCACATATAGATATATCCCTTTGGATTAAATCTTGGTCATTAGATGGTGGATTTGAATTATGAATAACTTAGATACCCATTTTGTATAATTCAACGGACACTTCTCTCACTATGTCGGGAATGGAAATGCCTTGAATCTGAATTATGGGTAGTGATTTAGTCCATTAAATATGATGTTCATCATGGATGAAAGAATTTATAAATTTAATTTGATTCAACAATATTTGGGGAATAACTGAAGGCTTGGTCTATATATTTTTCATCGATTCTCCTTCGGTCTTAGACTTATTATCTCCATATGATAAATCATCAAACCTTGAATGTTAATTATGCTTAAAGGGAGGCTAACCATGTTATGTATTCCCTTTATAAATGACTAATTTTGGAGAAAAGATGAATTTAGTCTTTTTTATCCCTATTTTCCCCTAATATTTAGATGAAGTGGATTCACATGGTGAAATTCACACCTAACATTATATATAACCCTTGTAAATCCATTTTCATTATCATTATTTAAATTGTTTAGGATCAGGCCCACTCATTTCCAAAACCATTTTTATTTGAATAATTAATTGATTAATCCATATATATCATTAAAATTTATAGGGTTTTAGGATAGGATTATAGAAAATTATATTTATCATATATTTCCCAAATCAATGGATGATCATCATCCAAGGTTGGTGGTTCTTATTAAATCATTATGATATTATGATAACTCTTTTTGGTTATTATGTGATTTAAGAACATTCTCATACATTTCCATATTTAGGAAATAATTCTTTTGTAATTTAATTTATAATAATTGTTTATTGATAAAATGTGGATTATTTTTAGAATTTTTTGATAAACCAGGAATGTTTTTTATAGAGTCGCATTGATTTAAACCACAGGTTATGTTTTAATGGTATTTTACAAATAGGTTAATATATAACCTAAATTGAGTGAAAATAATATTTGGTTGTTTTATCTCTAATATATAAACATGTTTTATTAAGTAAACCTTTTTAGGATAACTGAATGTTTCGAGCTTGAGTACAAACAAAAAGTTATCAACTATAGATGGAAGGGTTGGGTATATTGGATAGATGAAAAGTGACGTTAGAGTAGCCTATATGGATTGAATGGGGAATAACATTTGAGAACAACTTAGGTTGATATTTAACCACAATATATGTGTACTATAATCATGAGAAATAATTTATTTTTGGCTCATAATTATTTCTCAGGTATGTCAGGACTTATTATTGTTATGTTTTTCAAATATATATGAATTTAATAAATAATGTTTATAATTTTGGAAAAATATATTTTTTAATTATAAACTAATTAGATATTTGGAATTATTATATTGTTTTTAAAAATAAGATAATAAATATTAATTGCATTTGTTACATGGTCATAAATTTGTCCAAAAGGGGTTTTGGGAGAGTGGATTTGGGTAATATGGCAGGGTATTCAAACTCATCCATCCCCACACATCTTTGATGAATATATATTGGTGTATAATATAATAATATAAGATAGGATATTGAATTAATGTATTTGGTATATGGACCCTTATATTTGAGTTTGTAAATGTTTTTGAAGTGGATGGAAGTACATTAGTGGTGTTGGACCATTTTCACCAACGATGAATGAACTGTGAAATTTTTACATTATTTCAGTGTTTTAATAAATGTGACTCTTTGTTTTTTATTATATATTTTTGGTTTTATATTTAATTTAATTGGCCATTTGAAAGTTGTATATTAGAATGTAAATGGAAATTTTTCATTTATGTTCTATATATTTGGTTTCTCAATTGTGTGAAAATCAGTCCAAAATGAATATATTAATCTCGTATGACTAATTCCTCAACTCACATGATAGAGAAATGTGATTGAGGCCATGTTTTGGTTGTAGGCCATCCTGTAGATTCAAGTTCCTAAGTTGGAGTAAACGCAAAGTTGTATTGTTGAAAAGGTTCATAAAGGTCTCACCATGAGAAGATGATAGATATAGAGAGTAGGATGGTGAATCCTCATGTGGTTCCCACAAAAAGTTACATTTAACCACTTTATAGTGACAATAAAATGTATATTTTGTTTTTGTTGGATGAGTAATGTGAAGGATCCCTTATCATATGTTGGTCTATTTCATATAATAGGTAGCTGAAACCATGGAAGGTTGCCATGGGAGGTGTGGTCATTCCTCATGATAAACATGTTTACAGTTGACATATAGAAGAATTATATTTTTTTTATTTATTTCCCTACCTAAAAGAGGTTTAAAAAAAATATTTCAATGAGAAATGTTTTTAATGGTATTTTACATTAAAATATATTTTCTAAATATAATTTTGTTTTTAGGTGAAATTTTATTATAATGAATTATTTATAGTGTGAATATTTCCATGTATATTTATATTTAAGATATAATGTTTTTGGTTTTATGGGTTTTTAATAGAATTTTTATGATGTTCCCTATGTGATTATCTTTCTTGGCTTCTAGTATTATAGATATGCAACCTCATAGAGAGGATATTCATGAGGGAAAAAGTGTGAATCTAAAATATAAGCATGTGAGTGAGGAGGAATCGAGAAACATGGACATAATTTTTGACCACTAGCAAACACTGAATCGCAAATTTTCAGAACCTAGTAGGGGGTTCAATCAGAAATAATCAGAATAAGTGGATCATGATTTTGATATCAAAAATTATAATCATTTTTATTTAAGAGAGTTGGTGGAGTGTAGAAAATTTATGATTAATTGTAGAGGATGAACCAAATAATCCAATTTATTCATACCCATAAGACATAAATGTTGGAGTTCACTACTTACATGTTTGAGGGAGCTTCTCATTAGTAGTGAGTGGTGGTTGTGAAATAGAAGCTTCATGAGTTTTGAGCATGCAGAAGATTCTAGAATTTGTGTAATAAATAGTATATATAGAAATGTAGATGTTTATGAAATCATGTTAGTTCTGATATCTAGATTGGGGGAAATGGTGGTGTCATATTATGCTACTTATTTTTCAATATTTAGGAATTTTTCACTAGATTTGATCACCAATAATTGTCACAAGACATGATTGTTCGCTATAAATCGTAGTATTGAGACCCATTCGAGGTAGATTATTATTAGTTGGCATACCAATGTGTTAGTGAAATATAAATATACTTTGGATATTAAGAACTAGATGAATTTGAAGTTCATGAAGGATTTTATTCAATGGATAGAGAGAGGTAATATTTCCTCTAGATGGAAGAAAGATAAGAAAGATGATCCTTACATGGGTAGTATCATAAAGAAATCAGTTAACTGAGGTTATTTTGAAACGTGGACACATAATGTATTTTACTGTTGTGGTGGAGTGGCATATCTGTGGTTTTGATATCCTAATTTTTTCAAGACATGGAACCAATGTGGGATGCATAGATATATAAACAATTTCAATTGTTTCTATTTGGAGGTACTAGATTTTGATGTTCAAGTGAGATATACTGATTCAGGATGTTTTTTGAGAAGTTATAATTGGACGGTGTTGAGACATAGGTGTGTACTAGTGGTAATATAATTTAAGGATAAACACAAAATGTTTAGGGATAATTATTCACTATAAATCATGTGTCAAAGGAGTTTGGGGTTGGAATTATGATCATGATATTTACTCAACATATATCATCAAATATAGTCTCTAATATATTTTTCCTTGGAATGTATCATTCATTCATGATTACGTGACTATTTATATATCTAAATTTATTTTTGAAGCTAATTTATAACACCCTGATTATTGAGGTGCCCATTGGGGAAATGAGATATCAAGGTATTTTTAATCTATCATGTTCCATATGAATCAATTATGTTAAAATATTATAAGTCAATTATTTCAATATATGGAAATGTTTAATGTCATAATCATGATATATTTGATTATTAAGTTTACGGGGAATGTTATGGGATGTTAAAGAAGTGAATTTGTAGTATTCCAAATAGTGTTTTTCCTCAATTTCGTTAGATAAATCATTAGAATTGGACATAATCAACCATGGAATATTTGAAGAGAAGATATTTTCAAATATAATTTATAATGGATTTATATACATAATAAAAGCATTCACTTCAAATTCATTCTTCATTGTGTATTCAGATGACATATGTTGTTGTACAATCTTTATGTTGAAGGATCCATGTGTATAATTCCCCAAGAATTATGTACATGTGCTCCAAGAACCATGAAGTATCATCCATGAAACTCTTGTTATAATAATAGTAGATCCGGATTTATTACTCCATTCACCATTGTTATCAAAAATATTTTTTCCTCCCTTGAAATATTATCTCTTATTCTCTTGTTGACTTGAGGAGGAGTAGGAGGATCGATGAAATTGAACCCTCTATCTGGACAGGTTATGAAATTTTAGAAGAATTTTAATTTTTGATATGGTGGAAGACTTATTTAAGAAACCAAGACTCGGAAAATATTTTTGATAGTTGAAATTTCCCAAATAGGTGTTTTTAGACATTATTCAATCATTATATTTTTGTGTGGGTGTTCAGGTGAGTGTTAGAGAAGTGGTTGGGGACCCAGCCTTCAAAAAAGTGTAGCAATATGATTTCATGACATGAAGGGTTATTTCAAAAAAATAATATTTCTTACAGTCGATGAAAGGGTTTCATGGTATGGGTAAAAACCATGAAATGGAGACATTTTGGTGAAAGGGGACTATCCAAAAATTAACAAAGTGGACACTATGTTCACAGCATGGAAGACTGTTGCTGGTATTTTTTTCAAATGGGGGAAAACATAGTTTCTTATAGGGTAATACACCCTTCATTTTAGGTTAATTAGGGAATTTTTTGATTCCATTTTTATTCATATCCTCCTCATATCCCCTCTTCTAATCCATTTTAAGGGGGACAGTTTTAGATTCCTCTTTCCGACAGTCAAAGGTAAGTCACTATGTTTCATCATTTTTCTATATTTCCACCAGATTAGATTCTATTTTTTGATAGTTTCATTAGGGAGTCCATTCTGATTCCACTAGATCGTGGTAAAATCATCTATTTATGATGGGGGTATTCCTCAACATAGCCAGAGGAGAACTCAGAATTCTGTATGCACACTAAAACACACCATTTTAGTGACGGAACATAACTGTTTGGACTTATAAAACTTTTATCTCAAAATTAAATTATTTTTCCATCAAATTAGAATATCTAATTGGAAATTTCATGTTTTCTTGGATTTCGGGTGTTTTTAGAGTTGATAGAAACACATTTATAGTGTTCTTGGCTTGACATGATTACATAGAGATATTTTAGGCATTTATCCAACAAAAATTAAATTGTAATTTTTTTTTAATTTTTTAATCAATTATATAATTATTATCTCATTATAACTAATTAGTAATACTTATTTGGAAAGATTTAGGCCTTGGATGTTCTAAAAATGGTCTTTTCACTTGGATGAACACAAGCGAGAGATGTTGAATAGTGAACAAAAAAGATAATACAACCATATTGTGGTAGATGATGCATTGTGCATGACCCTATGGTAAATTATTTTATATTTTTATATTATCATTTTTTTAGGTCCCATTATCAAGGGTGGTTAAACTATTTATTTTAAATAAAACTATAAATTAAAATTAAATACTTTTGTTTAAAATGGATATAGGGATAAGGGCCCTGATTGACCATTGTATACTAGATCGATTGACTCAGTCCCCAATGTTTGAGGAAATATTTATAGTGAATTCAATGATATATGGAAGCCCCTTGAGTGATTTATTTGTCTAATGTAATCATGGAGGTATATGTTCCCTTTTCACCTTTGAGTAGAGGGATGCCACAATAAGAGATTCAATGGAACTAATAGACCTTAGTAGACCCTTAAGATGATACGAAGTAATTTGGACTATAATATGACCTTGGGGGAGTGTCCTTCCATAGTGAGATATGATACATATGAAGGTATACACTTAGAATTCTAATGGATATGTCATATGTTTGAACTGACCAAGAGTGACCTGAAAAGGGAATGAGTTTATGGTTGTCTCACTTATGAATCGTACCTCAGAGGCCAATGAGCCCACAATATTTTTTTGAAAATGTCTTGGGATGAAATTCCATTGAGTGATGAGTTTTTACCCAAGAGTCTATTTTGATGTTTAGGGACCCTTATGAGGTTTCCCTATTGTGATGAGAGTTAAGAAATCCTAGTGGAAACCCTAACTAGATGTCGACTCTAGTGTGAGGATTTATATGGTAAATGGGTAGTGGTTATTATGGGTGTTACATTAGACCTAAACCATAATTTTGATCCAATTAATCTATAATGACCAAATGTCAATCACTTGAGAGGGAATCCTTATTTATGTGAGATGAAATGTAGTAGTTTTCTAGACTTGGTGATATTTTCTAGTAGTAATGATTTCCCTAAATGATGTATTAGATTCATAAGACACGTTGGATTATCTCCTTGGATTCATCTTTCACACAAGATGAGTGTGGAATGATCATGATTAACTCATGAGGTTTTAAAATAATTACCGATAGCAACAGATTGATCATAATTACCTATTGAGGTTTGGTGGTGATTCTCGATAACCATGGAATGATTAGGATTACCTTCGTTTTTTTTTATGAACCCTGATGACTATATAATTATAAGGATTTCTTTAATAGGGTGATAAATGATACTTGATGACTATAGAATACTCTGAATTACATCATTAGTTTTCTAGATAATGTTTAATGACACTACAATTATTAGGATTTCCTCTTGGGGTTTGTATATGGGACCTAATGAATGTTTGTTTCCTGGTATAACCTCCTAAGGATCAAATTTTATCTGGATATGAGGTAGATTCCTACGATAATTCCAGGAATCCTACATTTACACCTTATTATATATGGTCATTGGGACTGGGTTTGGTTGGAACAATTATTTTTCATGCTGAGAGACACTCTAACCCTGGTAGCAATAGTTTTGGGTCAATAATGGGTTCCATGGTGGAACCTTAGGATCGACTATGGTCAATATTTATACATTAATGATTTATTTATTTATTTAAACAATCATTCAACATGTATACACTTCATTTATTGGTTATATACAGGACCACATTGGTGGTTCATACTAATTCTTACTCACACCCTACTTGGGGGAAAATTAGACTTAGGCACTAGAGATGACTTCACTTATTGAATTTTTAGATTTGGAAGAGACCTAAAATTGAATCATTCAGCTATATTGTTGTACAATATCAATGATTGGAATGAGTAAATGCTCAATGTTTTTGTTAATACCATTGTACATTTATTTTATTATTGAATTTATTTTGTATATGTGATTGTACTAAAGTGAGTTTAATGTATGATTTTATGATATCTTTCTTCAATATTCATTAATTATCAATGATTTATGATTATTTCATCTATGTACTCTGATGGTTATTATATTGAATTATGTTTGGTTTATTTATATATTATTGTGTACTCTGATAAGTGGGTATATTATCCCCATAGTAATACCTCATACCATTGTTTCAAGTCAATAGCCTCGGCTATATTGGGAGGAATTTTTGAAGTCCTAGAGACGAATGCCCTTGTTCATGGACCATTCAGTGATCATAGATTAGCGGTTGGTGATAGAAATACATCTTGTAGCATTTATGTGTATGATATCATTGTTTTATAAATTCTATGTTTTTTCTCAATATTTAGGAATATATCGGGGCTTGTGATTTTTCTCATACTAGTGAATTGTAGAGATTGTTTTCTGATGAGATGGCAATGTTACTAGAGTATTATGTTTCTTTTCTGTGATTTTGATTTTAATTTTTTTTATTTTTACCTATTATGATGAAAATATTTTTTGATATTTATTTTTTGTGATTTATATGATATTTGGATATTTTCCCATTGGAAATAGGTGAGTTATTTTATTTTAGGCTCTTGACCCATTGGAAAGAGGACAATGTTCAAGAATCATATTTGGAAGATAGGATTAAAATGAAATGCGTGTACTTTTGTATTTTACATCTCTAAAGATAAAAGGTTCAATCATTTAATGTTTTAGTAACAACTTAAATAGTTTTTTTCTATAGAGATATTTTTGTTGGAATTTTACTCAAATGGGAAACAATGTTGTTTTTTATGACAGGTTGTGTGGATTTATGGTGAGATGTGTGATGATGAAAGCAATAAAGTCCCCCGTGTATGAATTTATCTTGAAAAATTGTTTGAAAAAGATAATGGGATTAGTTAATTAAAAATATCCATAAAAACTTATGTGGTTATTCATTATATAACATGGAATGAAATTATAAATAAACAACAAAAGTTACTTTGGGGTACTCAACATGTCTTGAAGTAGGGAAAATACATTATGTACATATGTTGCAACTGATGAGAATGTGATCCTCAAGGGGGTAACATCTATATATAGAGGCCCAATGATGATCACTTAGATATTTTTATTCTCTATGGGGTAGTCTCATATGTGGATACTCATTAAGAATCGGTTTTATAGTAGTCATATGAGTTAGAAAGTGATGTTTCATATACATTGGACTCTAGAGTATGTAGTTTTAGTCATGGATTCCATTGGGATTATAATACAGGAAGAGAAGGGTGTTGCCCATGAGTTAGGCACTATGTGATAAGTGAACTATCGGTCAAGTGGGAGAGCCTTGTTATTTGGAGATATGTCTCAGGATATGTGAGCTAGGAAGTATTGTTGAGATGCATAGTGACATATCATAGAGGATAACCAAAGGAAAGGGTTATCTTGGAGCTATGAATTTCCTAGTTACATGAAGCATAGATAAATGAATCAGGTTGTTTTATTGGTTCATGTCAGGTGTTAATGGGTTTGGGAAATAGGCATGGTGAGGCCTTATATATGGATAATGTACAAGGCATGGGTAAGTGTCATTCCATGATGTAATTTCATATGTAGCGACTCGGATTTTGGCCCTGTCAGACATTGGATTATTTCTATGAATAATTCCATAGCTAGGCACAAAGACAGCGTGCCATTCCGAGGCTTGATGTGCCCGAAATTAATTTTATAAGAATATTATGTATTTTTATACTATTCACATGGCAGGGGTGTGATATCTCCTAAACGGTAGCTCGGAATGGGAATCTGAGGGCATGGTTGCGTCCGGAACGTGCCGTTTACCCTAGGAGAGGTGTAAACTTCATGGGCGCAGGCCTGCTGTGGAAAACGCCACCAGGGGTGTTTTCGTAAATAAGTGAAAAAGTAGGTTTTCGAGCGTCGGCTCAAATAATTTCTGAACACAGTCTCGGATCACAAATCAGAGTCTACTGTTGCATTCAGAACGACGTGTTTACCCTAGGGGTGACCTTATCTTTGTCTGCATCGAGTGCCGGAATGGGGGTGAGTTGGCGGGGAGGTAAAGGAGTTGTTTTATAATAATAAAAACATAAATCAGTTCATCTCTGCCCCCCCCCCTTTTCTCATACGTGCAGCGGAACGGCACCCCCCCCCCTGTCCGTTTCATCATCAAATTGAGCTGGAATCGTCCGTTTTTTGTGTCGATCGTCAGCGGATCGGGCTTCAGGGGGTCACCGGCGTCAATCTACACCCGAAGCTTCGGCGTTTCGCCCCGCGAGGTAGGCGGTTTGAGTATTAAAATCCCGGACCCTGTTTATGTGTTGTTGTTCTTCAAATCGTCATAAGGATTGTACAGTTCGGGTACCGAGGTTTCGGAAACATGTTTCGGATCTGTTTTTGGAGCATCGGGGGTGCTCCCGGGGGTTCCCGGAAGCTTTCCGGCAGAAACCCCGATTACGGCGGCGGCCATGGAGGAATCCGCCGAGGCGCGACGGCAGTGCGTCGGCGGAGCGGCGGAATCTAGTGGCGGCGGCGGCGACGGCGATGGGGTTTCTGACGAGGCCAGCGGTGGTCCGGCCAGGATTTTCCGGGGGTTCTTTAAACCTCTGTAACTCGCAAACCGTAACTCCGATTTGCGATCCGTTTGTGGCGATGCCTTCCTTGAGTCAAGGAGAACCTTTTGAACTCACTTTGAGAATTTTTGTAGACGGGATATTGGTCCGGGGGCTTGAAATGTCAAATAAAATAATAATATTCTATTATTTTACGGCTTCGGACCGTTGTAAATTCTACCCAGAGCATCTGAATGACGTGCCATCAGTGGTGTTGAAACCTTGATGGTATAGAAGACTTTTTGAGTTGGTTTCTGGGTGTTGGGACTAAGAACGGGGTGCGGGCCCCACAAGGTCGGGTTTTTGTGTTTGTAGAGAAACACAAATTTTTCACCAGGAGTCTGATTTTAGCGGATGAACCTGTGTGTTTTATCTAGAGAATTGCAATGGTGTGATCCATTTGATGAGTTTCGGGATCGAGGTGAGGTCCCCACCCAAGCTAGCATCGGTGAATAGTACCTTTTTCACCGGGTGGCCATTTTGGGTGAATGAGTTGTCGATTCCAAATTGTTTTTCTGAGGGGATCGCCAGGGTAAGATCCGCTCGATGGGTTTCGAGATCGTTGTGTGGGCTCCGCACGTGCTAGCTATGGTGAATAATGCCATTCTCTCCGATTCTCTGTTTCAGGCTTGTATGCAGCCTATCCTGCGTGTTTTTCCACGTGGATCGTGATGGTGGCCTCGGTATTAGCCGTGGTGCAGCGTGGGGTGGCGTTGTTGCGGGTTGCTCAGGTTAGCGATGTTTGGACCAGCAGTGGTTGAGGGTACTCCCTTGGTTCGTTCCTACGAGGGTTTGCGCGACATAACAACCCTAGTGTAGGCTTGTGATCCTCTCGATTGGATGTTTAATCTGATAGAGTTGTGATATCCCTCCGGTGGGCCAGAGTGAGATCCTCTAGCATCGCTACCCTAGATCGGGTTCTTGGTATCGATGTGACCGTTTATCCACGGGCGGTGATCCCCTATCTTGCTGGTTAACCCCGTAGGGTTGTGGCAACATCGAGATTATGATCCCCTACGCGGTGGGCCGTACTCAGTAGGGTTGTGGCATCCTCAGGTATACGATCCCCTACTGAGCATGAGGTGTATATTAGGGTTGTGGTATCTTTGGTTATGTGATCCCCTACTCAGCGCGTGGTTTCAGTAGGGTTGCAGCATCATCGGTTCGATCCCCTACATCGCATGTTACACCATATAGGGTTCTGATATCTTCATTACCACATTTATATGGGTGATGATCCTCAATCTGAGTGATGTGCTTCTGTTGAGCGCTGGTTCAGGTTGTGGTATCCCCCAGCGGATCCTGGGTTTGATCCCCTATCTATGAGATCTACGAATGCCAGATCGTGTTGTGGTATCCCCCAGCGGACCCTGGGAGTGATCCCCTATCTGTGAGATCTTCATCTAATAGAGTGGGTTCTTCTATCCACTAGCGGACCATAGGAGCGATCCCCTATCCAAGGAGTTGGGTGGTTATGTTTTTTCTGAGAGGTTTGTGAGAAACCCGATGGAGTGTATCTCTCGAACGAGTGTCATCTGGGATGACAGTGATCATGGAGGATGTTCTCATTGTTGTGAACCGTAGCGGGTGACGAGGTCGGTAACTCAGGTGGCTTTTTTGGTAGAGCTGAGTATATCTGGATTGTTGAAAGCTTAGGTATGGGCATAAACCTGAGTTGAGCTGACTAGTTGTGTTTAGCTGAGGATGGTCACGAGATGGGGATTTTCTCTCGTCTGGGTTCCATCTAGCTGGGATGAGTGGACTGTTGCCTTTTAGTTTCTCCCTTTTGTTTTGGGTTTTTGGGGTTCCTACTAAGTATGTTTATACTCTGTACCACCCCGAGATTTTATGAAAAATATTCATTTAATTTCATTAATATCTTTTGTTATATTCTACACCAAGATTACCTTGCGCTATACGCAACACCGTATTAGCTTGCAGTATATGCAACACTATTCATGGATCGTGTTACACACAATTTTGATAATAGTTATTCTACGAAACATTGAGTGTATATATATATATATATATATTCAATGTATAAATTAAATATGGTTGGATTCTATTATACAAAACAACGGAGGATTCTTTCACAACACGCAACCCTGACTTGGCTTGCATTACACGCAGCCGCGACCTTCCTCGATAGCGTGTGTTGTACGCAATGCCGAGTTTTAATAAACGACGATATATTATTATAATATTGTCATGAACTAGCTGTTATGAATAGTATTGAATATATTTTGAATTTTATAACATTTTTATTCATCGTACACATTTTCTAGAACATGGTATAAGAACAAAATAAAATTTTCGGGTAAAATAAGTATTTTTCAAAAAATGCAGTTTTGCCGCCTTTTGATGGCGCACCCACTTTAAATCTAGTTTTTGACATGTTTATAAGTTCAATATGACAAAATAAAATTCTTATTTTGAATCAGGATATAAAAATTTACATTAGATAATGTTTTGATATTTTTCCGATAACTTTCATATTTTAATGAATAGTAAAAACATGCTATATTTTAATTAAAAACAACATTTTTCATCATAATATCTTATGTGGTTAAATTATAATATTGAATGGTTTTAAAGTATAAATAGAATATATTTTTACCATTTAATATAATGTATGTCATTAGCATTGATTTTACCTTGAATTCGTAGATTAAATCAATTCAATCTTTTGCAATGTTTTATAGAAAAACCCGTTTTCTTTCGACAACATGATTAATTTTAATTTAATTTCTGCAACTATTGTTTATTGAATTTGGAAAAATGGATTCCATATTTGGAATCAGTGTATCCAAATTATGTTAATAAGCTACTTTTATTTTTGGGAATTATGAATAGTAACTACGGTAAATTTTATTTACCATAGTTAAAGGTAAATCGGGTAATTAAGGGTAAATATAAGATTATAAAATTACCCTAACACTTGGAAAAATACTATTGGATGGCTAAAAGTAGACCCATATAACCTAAGGGTCAGATTAGATTCATTTTATGGACTTTGATCCATGAAAATAATTTAATTATTATTAAAACCAAAGAATGTGACAACATGTCACTTTCTTAAATATTATAAGTATAATAATTTTAATTTTGTGATAAAATTCATGAAACATCGAACATGAATAGTCTCCAGAAATATAATACAATTATATACATCATAGGAATTTATTTAGAATTTTTATGGATTATATAATTATCCTTTATTATGACACAAAGATGATGCAGTAATTGTCTTATTAATGAAATATTGACAGAATTGATGTTATAAATGCCCAAATAAATTTAATTTGAGACTTTTTTTGACTTAGATTAATTTTCTAGGTTAATATGACATGTTATTGTTGATATAGGTAACTTGTTTATAACTTATCATTCTGTTATGAATTTCATAAAAATCATGTACCAAATAGTGTCAAAATTGAGATAAATTAGTTTTTAAAACAAATATTATATTATTAATTGTTATTTAATTCTTAAAATCTAAGGATCGTCCAAATGACTTAGATAAGGATAGATATATTAATAATAAACAACTTGGGGTTCGTTTGGCTTGATATAGTAAGTTTATTAACCTTATAGTGTAAGAAAACAAGAAGACACGGTAAATGTTAAATTATCTAACTTAAAGTTAAATCTAAATGATAAGGTTAAAATTGATACCTAAACTTGTCTAAATTCTATTGTATGAGAGGATTTCGACCCATCCCCACATTATCTTAGAAATAAGACCCTTTGTAACCATTATAAACCGAATTTGACCTTAATATAAAATAATATTTTGAGATTTTCCTAAGGTTCCCCTCTCCTCCCATATAAAAGGGCACCTCCTCCCTCTCCTCCTCACACCAATTTGAGCATTCAAGCTCGTCCAACCCCTGCCAAAATCTCTTGTCCACTTCCCTAGTATCATCCTAGAGGTCATGGTCATCTTAAAAAACCATCTTTAGTTCTTTAAGTAGAGTTTAAGAAAAGGCGCGTCAAAAAGAGGTAATATTCATTACCGATCTTTTTCAATTTCTTTCTTCTTCAACTTCTTCTTCTTTATTTGTTTCAAGATAAAGTAATAAAATCATTATTTCTTATATACTGATATGTTATTATAAATATTAAACAACTCTAATTAACCTTCTATCCATCCTGCGGAAAAAGTAAATCACCGTGTGTGCGTACGTACAGAATACCGTCTCCACGCCGTGGTGTAATCTATTTTACTCCACCACCTTAGTTGGATGGGTATAATTCTGTAATGAGTAACTATATATGATTATTATAAATTAATATTAATACTTAAATATTATACATACACTTCAACACAAGTTCACGATCATGATAATGATATCATCGCTCGTGCGTACGTACGGACTACCATCTCCACGACGCGATGAGATTCGTTCTCCATGTTAACCATTTACGAATAATTATAAAGTATATATAAGAAATAATAATGAAATATATGACATTATAAAGCTAATGGATTTATGTATATATGTATGTCATCTACTTACATCCATTCAAGACAATAAGGAAAGGAAAACATCATTCATGCGTACGTACGGACTACCGTCTCCATGAACGGTGTGTTTCATTTCATTTATCTATATATTATATATATATACTGAATATATATGATATATAAATCATGTTTTATATTTTGTAAGTAAGTAAAACATTATATAGGTAATAATAATGCCAATAACAACAAGTCCAAACACCTACGACAAATAAAACGATTTTACCCAAAACGCTTCTTTAACATGGAATTTACAAAAGAACGGGTAATATAAAGTCATAAGTGAACCATATATGATATCATAAAAATTAATATGATTCTGTAATAAGTTAATGACATTATTTAAATCATTATACAAGATCTTTGGACACATACGAAGCAAATCAGACTTAAGGTAAGGGAAATATCAAAATCTCATTTTTATCCGAGATTGTTTATACTTTAGTATTTACTGGGGTGTATTTTATCATCCACATCCATGTTTCCTCAATATGTAATATTATATCAATCCACCAACAATTGTTTAAATCCAATTTTACCCTTCGGTGAGTTTTTAGTAAAGGATATGAATGGAATCTTTTGTCGTTTTTCGTATGAGGTACTTTTTGACTTTTTTTACAAAAGTACGAGAAGAATGTTTTCTTAACTTATACGGCATGAATGGATTTTTAAGACATTATTTCCAAGAATATTACTTTACAAGTTTTCAATTTTATTTTTAATCAACTTCTTTTAGTTTAAAATTGAATGACATGTTAAGAAAGGAAAAGTGTTTTTGAAGTAGAAAGGATATTTTCCTCAAGAATGAAGTTCAAGTGTTTTATCAAAATTATTTTCCATCTAAGATAACAAAGGGTTTGGTTTTTATCCCTATTATTACATTGATTTGATTATGTTGTGATGGAATTATTTTTATGAATTCCTTTATCTTATATGAATTGTTTGATGATGTCACGATGTTTAAGATTCCCATTTTTATTACATGGGTTATGCTATGATGTATGGTTTATGATTTTGTGGCACACATAAGAATGGTATCTTTATAAGACGGGTGGGACCTATATCTCCCTATAATGCATTGGGTAAAGATTTTATATCTCATGAGATAGACATGGCTGGAACGGTAGGTTATACCGGTTCAGTGAAACAGGACTGAAACGAGGAATGAAATCCGTTTAGAAAGGGACTTTGTCCACTAAGATAGTCTTGGCAATGAGTCTTGACTAACAAGAAATGATTCTATATGATTATGTGTGTATTCCACAAAGTTTCATGTTTTAAGTTATGATTATTGGGATTACATTTCACTACTATGATTTATCCCATGTTATGAAATTATGATCTCTTTTGCAGGTTAAGATTTCCAAAAGATATGTTCTTATGAATATGACGTGATTGATATTTCTTTTGTTTACCCTTACTGAGCATTTGAGCTCACCCTTTTATTTTTTATTTTCCCTAGGACATAAATAAAGGATTTAGGTTTAGAAGAAAAAAAGAAGATCTTTATGGGATATGTTGAAGATCTATCACCAAGATTAAGAGATTATATTCTGAGTTTCCAAAGACACTAAACTATTACTGTCCTTGTGTGTGTGTTTTTGTTATGTACTAAGTATTCCACAAAAGTAATGTAATGTCCATGTACGTCAGGATTCAGGTCTCTACAGTTGGTATCAGTGGAAAGGTTTAGTCATCCTTTGGAAACTAGGATGCAAAAACGTTAGTGAGATCCCTAGAGATATTTCTAAGGTATGTATAGGGATGTCCCTAAGGATAAGTATATGTATAGGATATAGTCCTTGAACTACGGTAACAATCATAGAATTTAACCTAAGAAGTTAGATATTGAGGATACTCCCCCTTTATAATTTTGTTTTCCCTAGCATGATTTTGGCCTCTCACACTATTCTTTTTGGGTTTTAGATTATGGCTGGAACCCGAAGGAACCGTGTTGATCAATGCAATGGACAATGAAATGATTGTCCTCCTGAACAAACAAATTTTATGGGAGATGGAGTGCAAAATCTTATTGCTATACTTACACAAGCTATGAATATTTATGGACTTCCAATTGAGCAGAGAAGGGAACAATATTCTATTGAGTCCTTTATGAGGCAACGCCCACCTTCTTTCAGTGGGTCTTCCGATCCACTTGTTACTGAACAATAGATCAGTACCACTGAAAAGATATTTTCAGTTCTTCAATGTTCTGAACATGATAAAGTCATCTTAGCAGTATATCATTTGGAAGGTGAAGCTGATCAATGGTGGAATCTTATCAAGAATACGAGGCCAAAATATGAAATTGAGTCCATGGAATGGGATGAGTTCAAGAACTTGTTTTTCAGTAAGTACTTCCCTCGTATTCTTCAAACAAAGATGGAAAAGGAGTTTCTTGAGCTGAAGAAGAAGGATGATGAATCTATTGGTATATACGAAGTGAATTTTACAAGGCTTGCAAGGTATGCATCTGGATTTATCATGCAACCTGAAAGTAAAGTTGATCGATACTTCAGTGGCTTAAAACCAAATCATCGAAGGGAATTAACTATAAGAGACTTCAGTAGCTATGAAGAAATTGTGCATTGTGCTATCAAGGTATAAATGGATGTTGGTGTTACATATCCATCTCATGGTTTTGACAAGAAACGAAAGATGGAGTTCAAGGAGAAATCTCAGAATAATGGTGAAAAGAAGATGAATGTTTCCTTATGCTCAAAGTGTGGAAAGAAGCATGGTGGAGATTGTCTTAAAGGGACAAGTAAATGTTTCAAATGTGGAAAGGAAGTTCATCGGGAATTTGAATGCCGCAATGATGGGAAGAAGATGACTAATGATGAAAAAAAAGGAAGGGATACACAGAATTAACCTACTACACTTCAATGTTTCAAGTGCAAGGAGATGGGACATTATGCCAATAAATGCCCTAATCCAAGGGTTAGTGATGATCGACATGAGCAACCACATAAGGAAACGGACAAAGGGAAGTCACATGCGATCACCATTGGCGATGTTGAATATGATAACGATGTGGTGGAATGATTAACTGTATATTTCATAGGATTACAAAATAATGTTGTATATAGTATCGTGGAATATTGGAATATTTATGTATTGGTCTCCTGTGGTTTTCAATAATTTTATGGTACCTGTAACCATGGAAAGTGATTGAGATATTTTTGGAAAAAAGATGATATGCGCATAATGAAGGGAAAATGAGAAAATTAAATATTTGACAGTATTCATGAGCTCATGATTGGCATAAGGAATAAGTGATATCATGGTTTGAGGATATAGAATTTTGAGGATTTTGGTATGTGGAAAGAGTTATCTTTTGAAAGCACTCATTTTTTCACTAAGATTCAATGGGTATGAATTTTTCAAGAGATTACATGATTATGGTATTCACATGACTGGAATGTGACGAACAAGATATATGAGGGATAAATTATGGCATTCACGTGATCATTTTCTCTATACTATGAGCTTGGACCGAAGTATTTTAGATAAGCCTAAAGATTGGAATGGATTATGTTGGACATAAGTTAGTATTGTTTAAGGATATAAATTTTTTTGATATTTTTGATGGGATGTTATAATAATGTAGTTTTAGAAAAAGGACAACATGTAGGATGTGCGACAACCCATCGCGTCGGCCAAGGCTGTGGGAATCGAACCCACAACTAAAGTGAAACATGCCTTTATCGCATATCACTGGCCTACAGAAAGTCCCTGGTTAGTAGAAACTAGTTATATTTTATTAAGCGGTATGATATATGAAGTATAAGTTCATTTTTGGAATCGTATAAGATTAACCTCACCAAAGATGGACTTATGTATATTTGATAACTATTGCTAAACATTTGTTTGAAACAGATGGAATGACCCGTCATTCTATCACATGATCTTTTAACACTTCACGAATAACAAATTCAACTTCATTTCTTTAAGAGATGAAGTGGAAATTGATCAAAGCACGAACAACAGTGAGATTGTACCAAAATCAAGGAAGTATTTCTTCTAATTCAAAATTTTCAACTTTAGGGAAATGATATTGAAAACCAAAAATGTTTCCCTAGTGATCTTATATCTGATGAATCAGATGGTACCCTGGATCATCACAAATTTATGGCTTTGCGATTGTTGGCTTTTTCATAGCCATGTTCTCTACCACTCTCCATCAGAACTTGATGGTTAGATTTTTCTTCCATATCCATATTTTCACCTATGTTCTCCTACGTGGAAACCCAGTGATGAGTTAATTTGGGCAACCGTTACATTTCATACTTTAGTTTTTAAAGACATATTTTGGAATTCCTTTTTACGATGTGGGTTTCAATTAAACAAACTTTCGAGTAGTAAGCCATTTATAACCCTGACGAATTTCGAGGGAGAAATTAATTTTAAGGGGGGTAGAATGTAACACCCCGAGATTTTATGAAAAATATTATTTTAATTTCATTAATGTCTTGTGTTTTATTCTACACCAAGATTACCTTGCTCTATACGCAACACCGTATTAGCTTGCAGTATACACAACACTATTCTTGGATCGTGTTACCCACAATTTTGATAATAGTTATTCTACGCAACATTGAGTATATATATATATATATTCAATGTATAAATGAAATATTGTTGGATTCTATTGTACAAAACAACGGAGGATTCTTTCACAACACGCAACACTGACTTGGCTTGCATTACATGCAATCGCGACCTTCCTCGATAGCGTGTGTTGTACGCAATACCGAGTTTTAATAAACAACGATATATTATTATAATATTGTCATGAACTAGCGGTTATGAATAGTATTAACAAAATTTTGAATTTTATAACATTATTGTTCATCTTACACATTTTCTAGAACATGTTATAAGAACAAAATAAAATTTTCGGGTAAAATAAGTATTTTTAAAAAAATGCAGTTTTGCCACCTTTTGATGGCGCACCCACATTAAATCTAGTTTTTGAAATGTTTATAAGTTCAATTTGACAAAATATAATTCTTATTTTTAATCAAGATATAAAAATTTACATTATATAATGTTTTTATATTTTTTCGATAACTTTCATATTTTAATGAATAGTAAAAACACGCTATATTTTAATTAAAAACAACTTTTTTCATTGTAATATCTTATGTGGTTAAATTATAATATTTAATGGTTTTAAAGTATAAATAGAATATATTTTTACCATTTAATATAATTTATGTCATTATCATTGATTTTACCTTCAATTCGTAGGTTAAATCAATTCAATCTTTTGCAATGTTTTAAAGAAAAACCCGTTTTCTTTCGACAACAGGATTAATTTTAATATAATTTCTGTAACTTTTGTGTATTGAATTTGGAAAAATGGATTCCATATTTGTAATCATTGGATCCAAATTATGTTAATAAGCTACTTTTTATTTTTGGGAATTATGAATAGTAACTACGGTAAATTTTATTTACCTTAGTTAAAGGTAAATCGGGTAATTAAGGGTAAATATAAGATTATAAAATTACCCTAACAATTGGAAAATCATATTGGATGTCTAAAAGTAGACCCATATAACCTAAGGGTCGGATTAGATTCATTTTATGGACTTTTTTCCATGAAAATAATTTAATTATTATTTAAACCAAAGAATGTGACAACATGTCACTTTCTTAAATATTATAAGTATAATATTTTTAATTTAGTGATAAACTTCATGAAACATAGAACATGAATAGTCTCCAGAAATCTAATACAAATATCTACATCATAGGAATTTATGTAGAATTTTTAGGGATTAAATAATTATCATTTATTATGACACAAAGATGATGCAGCAATTGTCTTATTAATGAAATATTGACATAACTGATGTTATAAATGCCCAAATAAATGTAATTTGAGTCTTTTTATGACTTAGATTAATTTTATAGGTTAATATGACATGTTATTGGTGATATACGTAACTTTTTCGAACTGATCATTCTGTTATGAATTTCATAAAAATCATGTACCAAATAGTGTCAAAATTGATATAAATTAGTTTTTAAAACAAATATTATATTATTAATTGTTATTTAATTCCTAAAAATCTAAGGTTCGGCCAAATGACTTATATAGGGATAGATATATTAATAATAAACAACTTGGGGTTCGTTTGTCTTGATATAGTATGTTTATTAACCTTATAGTGTAAGAAAACAAGAAGACACGGTAAAAGTTAAATTATCTAACTTAAAGTTAAATCTAAATGATAAGGATAAAATTGATACCTAAACTTGTCTAAATTCTATTGGATGAGATTATTTTTACCCATCCCCACTTTATCTTAGAAATAAGACCCTTTGGAACCATTATAAACCGAATTTGACCTTAATATAAAATAATATTTTGAGATTTTCCTAAGGTGCCCCTCTCCTCCCTTATAAAAGGGCACCTCCTCCCTCTCCTCCTCTCACCAATTTGAGCATTCAAGCTCGTCCAAACCCTGCCAAAATATCTTATACACTTCCCTAGTATCATCCTAGAGGTCCTAGTCTTCTTTAAAGACCATCCTTAGTTCATTAAGTGGAGGTTAAGAAAAGGTGCATCAAAAAGAGGTAATATCCATTACCGATCTTTTTCAATTTATTTCTTCTTCAAATTCTTCTTCTTTAGTTGTTTCATGATAAAGTAATAACATCAGTATTTCTTATATACTGATATGTTATTATAATTATGAAAAAACTCTAATTAACCTTCTATCCATCCTACGGAAAAAGGAAATCACCGTGCGTGCGTACGTACGGAATACCGTCTCCAAGCCGGGGTGTAATCTATTTTCCTCAACCACCTTAATTGGATGGAAATAATGGTGTAATGAGTAACTATATATGATTATTATAAAATTATATTGATACTGAAATATTATACATACACTTCAACACAAGTTCACGATCATGAAAATGATATCATCGCTCGTGCGTACGTACGGACTACCGTCTCCACGACGCGATGAGATTCATTCTCCAAGTTAACCATTTAAGAATGATTATAAAGTATATATAAGAAATAATAATGAAATATATGACATTATAAAGCTACTGGATTTATTTATATATGTATTTCATCGACTTATTTCCATTCAAGACAATAAGGAAAGGAAAACAGCGTTCATGCGTACGTACGGACTACCGTCTCCATGAACGTTGTGTTTCGTTTAATTTATCTATCTGTTATATATATATATACTGAATATATATGATATATAAATCATGTTTTATATTCTGGAAGTAAGTAAATAATTATATAAGTAATAATAATGTCAAGAACAACAAGTCCAAACACCTACGATAAATGAAACGATTTTACCCAAAATGCTTCTTTAACATGGAATTTACAAAAGAACGGGTAATATAATGTCATAAGTGAACCATATATGATATCATAAAAATTAATATTATTCTGTAATAAGTTAATGACATTATTTAAATCATTATACAGGAGGTTCGGACACTTACGAAGCAAATCGGACTTAAGGTAATGGAAATATCACAATCTCATTTTTATCCAAGATTGTTTATACATTAGTATTTACTGGGGTGTATTTTATCATCAAAATCCATGTTTCCTCAATACGTAATATTATTTCCATCCACCTACAATTTTTTAAATCCAATTTTACCCTTCGGTGAGTTTTTAGTAAAGGATATTAAAGGAATCTTTTGTCATTTTTCGTACGAGGTACTTTTTGACTTTTCCGACAAAAGTACGAGAAGAATGTTTTTTTAACTTATACGGCATGAATGGATTTTTAAGAAATTATTTCCAAGAAGATTTCTTTACAAGTTTTCATGTTTATTTTTAGTCAACTTCTTTTAGTGTAAAATTGTATGACATGTTAAGAATGGAAAAGTGTTTTTGAAGTAGAAAGGATATTTTCCTCAAGAATGATGTTCAAGTGTTTTATCAAAATTATTTTCCATATAAGAAAATAAAGGGTTCTGTTTTTATCTCCATTATTACATTGATTTGGTTGTGTTGTGATGGAATTATTTTTATGGATTCCTTTATCTTATATGAATTGTTTGATGATGTCACGATGTTTAAGATTCCCATTTTTATTACATGGGTTATGCTATGATGTATGGTTTAGGATTTTGTGGCACACATAAGAATGGTATCATTATAAGATAGGTGGGACCAATATCTCCCTCCAATGAATTGGGTAAAGATTTTATATCTCATGAGATAGACATGGCTGGAATGGTAGGTTATACTGGTTCAGTGAAATAGGACTGAAACGAGGAATGAACTCGGTTCAGAAAGGGACTTTGTCCACTAAGATAGTCTTGGAAATGAGTCTTGACTAACAAGAAATGATTCTCTATGATTATGTGTGTATGACAAAAAGTTTCATGTTTTATGTTATGATTATTGGGATTACATTTCACTACTATGATTTATCCCCTGTTATGAAATTATGATCTCTTTTGCAGGTTAAGATTTTCAAAAGATATGTTCTTATGAATATGGCGTGATTGATATTTCTTTTGTTTACCCTTACTGAGCATTTGAGCTCACCCTATTATGTTTTCTTTTCCCCAGGACATAAATAAAGGATTTAGGTTTCGAAAAAAAAAGAAGATCTGTATGGGAGATGTTGAAGATATTTCACCACGATTAGAAGATTATATTTCGATTTTCCAAAGACACTAAACTATTACGGTCCTTGTGTGTGTGTTTTTGTTATGTACTAAGTATTCCACAAAAGTAATGTAATGTCCATGTACGTCAGGATTCGGGTCTCTACATACTCACCCCTGCTTGGGATTTTCTCGCACATGTTTGTGTCTTGTGCAGACCATAGGCCTTTCGATGGAGTCCCAGTAGGACCCGGAGCACGTGGAGTATAGTGAGCGGGTTTGGTCGAGGAGCTGACCGGCAGGTGTTTGGCAGTGTTTACCCTCATTCTGAGCAGGTTGGACAAATTGCAGTTTTCTTTTGGTGGGCCCTGTTTTTCCCTTTGTACTTTTGTTGTACTCTGGTTGGGATAGATGTATGCATGCTTTTTGTTTTCAGTTTTATATATCTATGCACTTTTTCATGGATGTGTATCTGGGTACGTGTGTACAAGTACCTTAGGCTAATTCCTCCCATGTGTGTGACAACCTACTCGGCACTAGACGCCAGCCCCTGTCCTATTAGAGGCGGGCTTGGGGAGTCACGGCTCGAGCCCTGTTGGGTCAGGTCATGACAGAGTGGTATCAGAGGAGGTTCCACCTTTGGGATCTCAGAGCGTAGCTGGTCTAGATGTATGTCTGGTTTGGGTTTCATAGCGACAGTGTTAAGATGTTTCGAGTTCGTCTTTCAGGCCAGGGACTCTAGCGTTGGTGTGGCGACCGACGTATCCATACACCAGGACTCTGATAACCTGCCTTTCGACTTGGGACATTCGAACACTGGTCATAGAGACATAACGCTACATGAATCATATAGGACTGGGTTTTTGGGTTTTCTGTTTCCTTCTTGAGTCAGCTCTCCAGATATACTCTTTGACTGTGGTGCGTCTTGAATACATTTCAGGATGCCTCCATGATAACAGTCAGCGAGGGTTCCACAGTGGGATTGTGGTGACGATCCGCCCCGTCCAAAGGTTGTGGACCAGGGCGTAGGTTTTGAGGCTGGACCTCCAGGGAGTCCGCCAGTTGAGCCACCACCTTTTGAGCAGCTGTTTGTGCCGGCAGTCCAGGATGAGGTTGCGTGTAGGCTATGTGCACTGCACTAATTCCAAAGGCAGTGACCTCTGAGGTTCTGGTGTGATCCCGACCCCCAGGTAGCTGATTACTGGCTTGACGCAGTCACTCGAGTTTTCTACCTAGTGAGGACACCTCCAGATCAGATGGTGGTCCTTAGGGTGAGCCTTCTGCAAGGTTCGGAATGGCGATGGTGGAGTCTGGTGACGCAGTCCCATGACGAGGATGTAAGGGTTGGTGTCCTCAGAACCAACTGTTTTGTACTTTGATTACATAAATGTTCACTTATTATATATTGTTCATTGTTCTGCATGACTATAATATAATAATGTCCTGAAATATTTGTTGCATTAATAAGGTCATAGAAGATCCCCACTATGATGAGAACCTTGAAATGCTACAACAATATTCTTAAATAAAGTTCTGTGGTTAGATGACATACTATGATAGGACACATAGTATACAGACCGTCATGTGTGAGTACTCATAAGAAGACGAGACTCTCTCTCATGGAGTTCGCACTTGGTAATCTCCAAGATGGGAGATTATGAGAACAGACTCGCCAGTAGTAATTCCGCAAGTCTTGGTGACATCGGATATTTCTATCTACCAGCGTGTGTAATGTTCCTTAACTGGAAGATTATCATTAACTCATGTCATGACTCGCACACTTAGATTTACTGACGAAAACCTTCACGCAGACAGTTGGCGGGAAGTAAGGGTACGTTGGGCGCATCACGAGTGACATGTTGTTAATGGATAAGTCAAGGAAGGATTTGTCCCTTCCATTTATGGAAGCTGATATCTCGGCCCTTTGATTGAAATAAAACTGTTGCATTAAATTCCATGGCCATGGTGTAAACGATGAGTTTATTTCAGGTAGTCAAAGAACGACATATCAAGCATATAGGTTTATGACACTGCCATGAAACCTGCTTGATGAGATATTGAGACAAAGGGATTAAATTACATAGTAAGCGCTCGTATGAGGTGATACGTCAATGCGGCGTCAACTTCTTTCTCTTGGGTGCCTTGACCCGTTGCTAGACAGTAATCTTGTACTTTAGGCAAGCCCGCCTAATGCCAACGAGAAAGAGGCCTAGAGGGTCACACACTATGTATATCCAAGTATCTCAAGTTGAATAAAGATTATTCTCGTACGTGGTTTAATAATTATTCAAGGAAGCCTATGTTGTTTTAAATGATGGAGGAAAAAGAAAATAAAACAAGTACACGTCGTGTATTATTATTACATGCCATGTAGTTTTATTTTGGAAAGGAAATGAATAAATGAAAAGAAGATATACATGTCGTGTACATTTAATGTACACGCCGTGTAGTTTTCAATGAAAAACAAGTACACGCCGTGTATTTATTAATACACGCCGTGTAGTTTTTTTTAGTTGGGATTTTGAGGATATAATATTGTTTTAAATGATATTTATTATAATAGTGTGGGCGCATGTCAAGGAATTATTTATTCGAAATGGGGTTCTAAATAAAGATTCAATGAAATAAATAAAACACGTAACGCGTTTATTTATTGTCATAACTCTATAACCCCACACACTCGATTATAAATATCCTCACAACCCCAACTCTTTTCTGACACAAGAGAATCGTTGTGCACAACATCTCTGGAGAATTCTTTCAAGGCCGAAAGAACCTCTTCCTCCAAGAATGCTCTCAAGACCGAGAGAGATCCTCTTCCATCAGATCAAGACAATCTAAGGCGGACAACACAAGCAAAGGCTTCTCCACGCTCGCACCCGGAGAACCTTTTGGCGACGTCCAGATATACGAGGTACACGCGTGGATCACCGCTAGAGGGAGTCTACACTTGGCTTCTGCGACGCAACGACGGATCACATCGACAACGTGATTGAGAACATCAACGAAGAAAGAACACCAAAAAGGTATTTCTTTATAATTAATTAAATTAATTATAATCAACCTGTAACGATCCTTGTTTGTGGTTCCGGGAAAAACCATCGTCTTTGTCTTTTTCTGTGATTCGATCCGTGGAGACTGGCGTTTATCGTCGTATTGATCCCGGATTGATCATTGCTAATGACAAAAAGCCAAGTGGGCACATCCACCCACGCGCTTCCACTGCGTCCGGAACCTTCAAATGGTATCAGAGGAGGTTACAACGTTGATTATAGTTATTTAATTTTCGTTGATAATTTACGCATTCATATTTGATTCAATTCAAAATAAATTGTTCTATAAATCTGAATTAACGAGATCTATTCTTCCTCCTTCGTTTCTCGATTCATATCACAGAAACGACCTTTTAATTTTAATTTTGATTAAAATAAAAACGAGGAACTCATCCGGAGGAGCCGCTCTTTCTGTTTGTACAACACGGGATTACACGGCGTGTAATTAAAACTACACGACGTGTACTTAGGTCCAACGAACCGGCACTGGTCCTCCAAACCACGCCGTGTGAATTGATTACGCCTAAGTTTTAATCACGCCGTGTTGACCAGAATAGAACGGCGCGTGGAAACCGGAATACACGACGTGTATGTTGGAACAACACGCCGTGTAGTCCGTTTTGACCCAGGTGAAACCGTGTACAAAGATAAGTCGTGTACCGCGTATACGGGATCGCCAGGCCGGTTACCGCGTAACAAGGAAGTACACGCCATGTATGATTCATCTACATGCCATGTACTCTAAAATTTCGAAAGTACAGAAAAACACGCCAAAGCCCCAGCGTGTACTTTGGACAAAGGGTGAAAAGAAAAATACACGCCGTGTAATTATAAACTACACGCCGTGTACTTTCCAGAAATGGAATTTCACCAGGTTTCCTCCAATGTACAAAGACCCATACAAGGAATATGGATGAGAAGAATCTCAAGGAAATTCAGAGAGGAATTTAAGATAAAGAATTGATTAATTATAAGATCATAATTAATTGAATTCGAGCACGTCTTATCTTAAATAAAATAACGATTAAAAGAATTTGAATTCTAAATATGCGTAAATGTCGTTGCATACTATGGATGATCATGAGCTAGAACAAAGACCCTTTGTATGTGTATGGTTTCATTTAAATTTATTTAATTTAAATTTTTTGGCCTGCGAGCCTTCTTCCAATAAAATATAGGGCCTGCGTGCCCATGGTTTCTTTAATGTAAACCCATGTAATGGAGGATCTCCCAAGCCAGAGGAGACGGTTCAAATCCCGAAGCCGAGGCGAAACCGACACAAGAAGATACAAAGGTGGACAGGTGGGAGCTGCAAAACACGAACCATCAGGTTCAAGGTGTTTTCCCTAGGTCAGGGTAAGCTTATCAAAACAGCTAGATAAGCTAACCAAATAGAAGCTCATGATCATTCCATCTTATTTTATTTCTGTCTGATTGCATGGTTTATATATTATGCATGTGTTGTCGCGATTACATAATTAATAAAATGAACAAGAATGAAAAGATGGAATAAAATAAAAACCGGTCTATGCGTATACATTATCGGAACATGGTTAATCACTTAAGCAAGTATCACTTAATATTAACAAGCATGTGATAATGCAAAGATACACATAAAGAATAAAATCCCTCAAATACCATATTAAGTCAGACCAAGCCTTCCGTTACTTGATTAAGGGCAAGACTTAATAAAACTATGTGTTTGACCAACCCTTGTTGGGACACTTACTTTTATAAAGGAAGCCCTTATGAAAGGTTTCGGGTTGACTTAACCATATTACATCAAGAGAAATAGCCCTTGCTAGACTTGATGTAATATTGGAGGCAAGAGTTGAGGAAATCCAAGTCAGGATTTCAGGATTGGGGAGTCCACTCAACATATCAAGGAAATGTAAGCTCACAGTTGGCAAAGACCCGCCTACCTAAATACCTTTAAATAGCTTGACCAACCCTTGTTGGGGTTATGCGAAGGGAAATATGGATCCTTGCCATTAGAATGTCAAAGAAACTGGACATTCCGAGATCAATGGTGAGGGCCATTGGGAATTGATAAAATAGTGGGAGACTTAATAAAATTTATTATTTCTCATAAAATGTAATCAAGAAAGTACTGATGAATCCGCTCTTTTAAATTGTAGAATCAAAATGACAAACAAATCAACCACATTTTCTCTGCGATCAATTCTGGATAAGGACAACATCCTCACCGGCAGTAACTTTCAGGAATGGTTTAGGCGCCTTCGGGTTATCCTACGCCATGAACGGAAGTTTTATGTGCTGGAGTCCTCACTTCCTGATTCTCCTGCCCCAGGGGTAAGTGATGAATATTTTCTAGTCTATGATCAACATTTGAACGATGCTCTCGACATTCAATGTTTGATGCTGTCATCTATGTCTAGTGAGCTCATGAAGTCTCATGAAGACATGGATGCCTATAGCATGCTCGAGCACCTCCGTGGTTTATACCAGGAGAGAGCAAGACAGGAAAGGTTTGAGATCTCCAAGGCTCTGTTTCAGAGCAAGCTCGGAGATGGTGCCCCAGCTGGGCCTCATGTAGTCAAGCTCATTGGCTACATTGAGCTCTTGGAGGTTCTAGGGTTTAAACTTCCTGAAGAACTGGGTACCGATCTCATTCTTGCATCACTCCCCCAGAGCTTCTCAAACTTTGTTTTTAATTTCAACATGAACAATATTGAGAAGTTTCTATCTGATCTTCTTATCCTTATTCGCCAAGTGGACAATGACATGAAGCGTGAAAAGCGTTCTGTCCTTATGGTGAATAAAAGGAAAGGGAAGGCGAAGAGCTTTAAGCCCAAATCTTCTTCAAGGCCTTCCAAGAGAAGGAAGATCAAAGGGGAGGCAAAGGAACAGGATGCTGTTTGTTTCGCATGTGGCAAGAAGGGTCACTGGAAGAAAAACTGCACCCAGCCAAGGAAGCAAGGGGAAGCTTCAGGTGCGTTTGTTATCGAATGCAATCTATCTGTTTCTACTAATTGGGTATTAGATACTGCTTGTGGTACTCACATCTGTATCCAAATACAGGAACCAAGTAGATTCAGGAAGATTGATCGAGGGGAGATAGATCTACGAGCAGCCAACGGAGCCAGACTTGCTGCTGTAGCTGTCGGGGACTACCACCTCACATTGCCTACCGGGATGGTCTTGGTTTTGATAGGATGTTATTATGTACCCTCTGTAACCAAAAACATTATTTCAGTATCCAGATTAGATACTGATGGATTCATATTCATGTTTGGAAATGAATGTTGCTACTTTTATAAAGATAGCATTTGTTTTGGTAGGGCACATTTATATAACAGCCTTTATGTGTTAGACTACACAAACCAAGTACTGGAAATTGATAACAAAGTTAATTTACATGACTCATACCACACCCAACTTTGGCATCACCGGCTAGGTCATGTCAATGAGAAACGTTTGACAAAATTACATCAAGATGGGTATTTATATTCTTTCGAACTAAAACCACTTGGTGTATGTCATGCGTGTCTACAAGGCAAAATGACCAAAGCCCCATTTAGTGGGAAAGGTGAAAGAGCTAAAGAGATTCTAGAATTAGTTCACACAGATGTGTGTGGACCATTTCCAGTTGAAGCAAGGGGTGGGTTCTCGTACTTCATAACTTTTACTGATGATTTTAGTAGATATGGATATATCTATTTAATGAGGTATAAGTCAGATTCTTTTGATCGGTTCAAAGAATACAAGAATGAAGTTGAGAACCAGCTTGGTAAGAAGATTAAGAAACTCCGCTCAGACAGAGGAGGAGAATATCTTAATCAAGACTTCATTGATTTCTTATGGGAGATTGGGATTCTATCTCAACTCACTCCTCCTTACACACCGCAGTGGAATGGTGTAAGTGAAAGGAGGAACCACACCCTGTTGGACATGGTGAGATCAATGATGAGTCATACGAGTCTTCCATTATCCTTTTGGGGATATGCATTACAAACAGCAGCACACATACTAAACCAAGTACCAACTAAATCGATAAATGGTATTCCATACGAGTTATGGAGTGGACGAAAATCCATGTTATTGAATTTACACGTGTGGGGTAGCGAAGCATTTGTTAAGGCCTCTTCAGGTAACAAACTTGCACCCCGAGGCACAAAGTGTATCTTTATAGGATATCCCAAGGAAACAAGGGGATATTACCTATAAAACCCCTCAGACAAAAAGGTTACAGTGGCAAGACACGCCATATTCTTTGAGAGGGAGCACATCTCCAGAAGAGATAGTGGGAGCGAGATATACTTCGATGAAGTCGAGGCTCAAGATACACAAGAGTTGGTACAAGAACAGATTCCACAAAGCCCCGTGGAAGAACAATCTGTTCCAGAGACACAAGAACTACGTAGGAGCACGAGAGAGGTGAGAGAACCAGAACGATATGGTTTTTTTGTCACTGAGGATGGTGACTCATTATTGTTTGACAATGATGATCCTCTTACCTACAAGGAAGTAGTTGAAGGCACAGACGTTGCCAAGTGGCAAGAAGCCATGATTTCTGAAATGGATTCCATGTACCAAAACCAAGTCTGGATTTTGGTAGATCCTCCAGTTGATGTAAAGCCTATTTGTAATAAATGGGTATTCAAGAAGAAACTGGACAGGGAGGGGTAAGTCAGCACCTACAAGGCACGACTGGTTGCAAAAGGTTTTAGACAGCGTCAAGGAATTGACTATGATGAAACCTTTCCACCGGTTGCAATGCTGAAGTCTATCATAATCCTATTGGCCATTGCTACTTACCATGACTATGAAATTTGTCAAATGGATGTCAAAACAGCTTTCCTTAACGGGAACCTCCAGGAAGATGTCTACATGACACAACCTGAAGGGTTTGTGACTTCAAAGGATTCCAACAAGGTATGCAAGTTGCAAAAATCCATTTATGGATTAAAGAAAGCATCAAGGTCATGGAACATTCGTTTTGATGAAGCTGTTATAGAATTTGGCTTTGTTAAGAACCAATGTGAGCCTTGGGTCTACAAAAGTTTTAGTGGAAGTGCAATCGTTTTCCTAATAGTATATGTCGATGACATATTGCTAATTGGAAACGAAGTACCTGTCTTACATTCAGTTAAGGCATGGTTGAATAAATGCTTCTCCATGAAAGACTTGGGCGAGGCGACATATATTCTTGGGATCAAGATCCATCGTGATAGATCCAAGAAAATGCTGGGCCTAAGTCAAAGTACATACATTGACAAGATACTGAAGAGATTCAGTATGGAACAGTCCAAGAGGGGATTGTTTCCAGTGTCACATGGCATTCATCTTTCCAAGAAAATGTGTCCTTAGACACATGAGGAATGAAAGAGAATGTCAAGGATCCCTTACGCATCCGCGATTTGGTCAGTCATGTATGTTATGCTATGGACGAGGCTAGATGTTTCTTATGCATTAAGTGCGGTAGGCAGATATCAAGCTGATCCAGGAGACCGCCATTGGATGGTAGTCAAGACTATCCTTAAGTATCTGAGGCGTACTAAGGATATGTTCTTGATTTATGGAGGAGATGAGGAACTAGTCATCAGAGGACATGTAGATGCTAGTTTCCAGACTGATCAAGATGACATGAAGTCGCAGACTGGATACATCTTCAGTTTGAATGGAGGTGTAGTGAGCTGGAAGAGATCAAAACAAAGTGTGGTGGCAGATTCTACAGCGGAGTCCGAGTATATCGCAGCTTCTGAGGCAGCTAAAGAAGCAGTATGGATGCGAAGCTTCTTCCAAGAGCTGGATGTTGTACCGAGCAGTAAAGATCCTATCACACTCTATTGTGATAATACTGCAGCGGTGGCACTTGCAAAAGAGCCAAGGTCACATCAGCGGACAAAGCACGTACTTCGGAAGTATCATCTCTTGAGGTATTTTTCTCAGAGAGGTGAAGTTGCGGTGAGCAGTATTTCCACGGAAGACAACGTGGCGGACCCATTGACTAAAGCCTTGACTCAGCAGAAACATGATCATCATGTGAGGTCTAGAGGACTAAAAGTCGTAGGCAGTTGGCTCTAGTCCAAGTGGGAGTTTGTAAGGGTTGGTGTCCTCAGAACCAACTGTTTTGTACTTTGATTACATAAATGTTCACTTATTATATATTTTTCATTGTTCTGCATGACTATAATATAATAATGTCCTGAAATATTTGTTGCATTAATAAGTTCATAGCAGATCCCCGCTATGATGAGAACCTTGAAATGCTATAACAATATTCTTAAATAAAGTTATGCGGTTGGATGACATACTATGATAGGACACATAGTATACAGACCGTCATGTGAGAGTACTCATAAGAAGACGAGACTCCCTCTCATGGAGTTTGCACGTGGTAATCTCCAAGATGGGAGATTATGAGAACAGACCTGCCAGTACTAATTCCGCATGTCTTGGTGTCATCGGATATTGCTATCTACGAGTGTGTGTAATGGTCCTTAGACTAGAAGATTATCATTAACTCATGTCATGACTCGCGCACTTAGATTTACTGACGAAAACCGTCACGCAGACAGTTGGCGGGAAGTAAGGGTACGTTGGGTGTGTCACGAGTGACATGTTGTTAATGGATAAGTCAAGGAAGGATTTGTCCCTTCCATTTATGGAAGTTGATATCTCGGCCCTTTGATTGAAATAGAACCGTCGCATTAAATTCCATGGCCATGGTGTAAACGATGAGTTTAATTCAGGCAGTCAAAGAACGACATATCAAGCATATAGGTTTATGACACTGCCATGAAACCTTCTTGATGAGATATTGAGACAAAGGGATTAAATTACACAGTAAGTGCTCGTATGAGGTGATACGTCAATGCGGCGTCAACTTCTTTCTCTTGGGTTCCTTGACCCGTTGCTAGACAGTAATCTTGGACTTTAGGCAAGCCCGCCTAATGCCAACGGGAAAGAGGCCTAGAGGGTCACACACTAAGTGTATCCAAGTATCTCAAGTTGAATAAAGATTATTCTCGTACGTGGTTTAATAATTATTCAAGGAAGCCTATGTTGTTTTAAATGATGGAGGAAAAAGAAAATAAAACAAGTACACGTCGTGTATTATTATTACATGCCGTGTAGTTTTGTTTTAGAAGGGAAATGAATAAATGAAAACAAGATATACACTCCGTGTACATTTAATGTACACGCCGTGTAGTTTTCAATGAAAAACAAGTACACGCCGTGTATTTATTAATACACGCCGTGTAGTTTTTTTTAGTTGGGATTTTGAGGATATAATATTGTTTTAAATGATATTTATTATAACAGCGTGGGCGCATGTCACGGAATTATTTATTCGACATGGGGTTTTAAATAAAGATTCAATGAAATAAATAAAATGCGTAACGCGTTTATTTATTGTCATAACTCTATAACCACACACACCCGATTATAAATATCCTCACAACCCCAACTCTTTTCTGACACAAGAGAATCGTTGTGCACAACATCTCTGGAGAATTATTTCAATGCCGAAAGAACCTCTTCCTCCAAGAACTCTTTCAAGACCGAGAGAGATCCTCTTCCATCGAATCAAGAAAATCTAAGGCGGACAACGCAGGCAAAGGCTTCTCCATGCTAGCACCCGGAGAACCTTTTGGCGACGTCCAGATATACGAGGTACACGTGTGGATCACCTCTAGAGGGAGTCTACACTTGGCATCTGCGACGCAACGACGGATCACATCGACAATGTGATTGAGAACATCAACGAAGAAAGAACACCCAACCGGTATTTCTTTATAATTTATTAAATTAATTATAATCAACCTGTAACGATCCTTGTTTGTGGTTCCGGGAAAAACCATCTTCTTTGTCTTTTTCTGTGATTCGATCCGTGGAGACTGGCGTTTATCGTCGTATTGATCCCGGATTGATCATTGCTAATGACAAAAAGCCAAGTGGGCACATCCACCCACGCGCTTCCGCTGCGCCCGGAACCTTCAGAGGAGACGCTCACGTGGGCAGAGTTTGAGTGGCTCTTCAGGGAGAAGTTCTATCCGGTGATGCAGAGGTATATGCGGATCCATGAGCTTCTGCAGCTTCGGCAGGAGGGACTGAACATGTCGAAGTAATCATCGAGGTTTACAGACTTGTCATGCTACTCCATGGATATGGTTCAAGACCCGTTATATAGGGATCAGACCTTCGAGCAGGGCTTGCGCAGAGACATCCGAGCAGGTGTGGTTTCCTTGTGCCTACCCACCTATGCTAAAGTGTTGCAATGAGCGTTGGTGGTGGAGAGCTTTCTGGCTGAGTAGATTCCCCCTGTTAGTTCTGGGCACGTGAGAGCTAAGATGTCGAAATCTAGTAGCCGACGACAAACTCAGGGTTCTGGACGTGGCCTACATTTCAGGAGGCGACCCCAGGGTGGAGGATCTGAGGCTCAGGGTTCACAGGGCTCGCAGGCCAGTTTTGGTCAGCTGCAAGGGAGACGGTGTTATGCTTGCGACGGTCGGGGACATCTTGATAGAGTTTTTATGACTCGTCGTGCTGCTGAGAAGGAGTCGGTCGATGGACCACCTTGGTAGAGGAAGTGTCTCGAGCAAGGAGATCTGGAGGGCGGTGGACGTGGCAATGGAGATGGTGTTGTAGGAGGCAGTGGTAGGCAGTATCAGTTGCCACCACCCCCACCCCCAGGGGGTCCACGCCAAGCTCAGGGAGCTGGTTGCCGAGTGTGAGGACAGTTGCATGCCCTAGAGGATATTGACCCAGAGGCTCCAGTGATGGATAAAGGTTCGCCTTGTGTCCTTTTTACTTTCTGCAGTTGTTTGATAGACACTAGTTAGCGGTACTTTTTCCCTTTTTTTTCCTTCTCGAGTTTTGTTCAGGGAGTTTGTAAGGCCATGTGTGGGTTTTCTTTGGCGTGCTTCGAATGCGTGAGGAAGAGGGATCTTTCCCCCACCGATACTTTTTTTGTGACGCGATTAAAACCATGCGGGCGAGTCAGTGCCGCCCAACGAGGATAGTGTTGAAGTATGGTGGATGATTCCCTCTAACTTATGTGTTCGGGCATTAGAGTTTGTTGGCGAACTCGCTGGTTTGCGAGACCCAGTTGAGAGTCCATTCGCTCCCCTTGAGCTTAGGGATTTTCGGGGACGAAAAGTTCTATGGGGGGAGGATGTAGCGACTCGGATTTTGGCCCTGTCAGACTTTGGATTATTTCTACGAATAATTCCAGAGCTATGTGCGAAGAAAACGTGCGATTCCGAGGCACGGTGTGCCCAAAATTAATTTTATAAAAATATTAAGTATTTTTATACTATGCACATAGAGGGGGTGTGATATCTCCTAAACGGTAGCTCGGAATGGGAATATGGGGGCATGGTTGCGTCTGGAACGTGTCATTTACCGTAGGAGAGGTGTAATCTTCATGGGCGTGCACCTGCTGTGGAAAACGCCACCAGGGGCGTTTTCGTAAATAATTGAAAAAGTTGGTTGTCGAGCGTCGGCTCGAATAATTTCTGAACGGAGTCTTGGATTACAAATCTGAGTATGTTGTTGCATTCATAACGACGCGTTTACCCTAGGGGTGACCTTAACTTTGTTTGCATCGGGTGCCGGAATGGGGGCGAGTTGGCAGGGAGTTAAAAGAGTTGTTTTATAAAAAAACATAAATCATTTCATCTCTCCCCCTCCCCTTATCTCCTACATGCAACGGAATGGAACCCCCTCCCCCCGTCCGTTTCTTCGTCATATTGAGCTGCAATCGTCCATTTTCTGCGCCGATCGTCAGCGGATCGAGCTTCAGGGCGTCGCCGGCGACGATCTGCAAAAAAGCTTCGGTGTTTCGCCCGCGAGGTAGGCGGTTTGAGTTTTAAAATCCCTGACCACGTTTATGTGTTTTTTTCTTCAAATCTTCATAAGGGTTGTATAGTTCGGGTCCCGAGGATTCCAAAACCTGTTTCAGATCTGTTTTTGGAGCACCGGGGTGATCCCGAGGGTTCCCGGAAGTTTTCCGGTGGAAACCCCGGATTCCGGTGGCAGCCGGGGCAGAATCCGGTGAGGAACGGTGGCAGTACAATGGTGGAATCCGGCGGCAGCAGCAGCGGCACGGCAGAATCCGGCGGTGGCGCTGCGGTTTCCGGCGAGGTCAGCGGTGGTCCGTCGAGGATTTTCTAGGGGTTCATTAAACCCCCGTAACTCACAAACTGTAGCTCTGATTTGCGAGCCGTTTGCGGCGACTCAGTCCTTATGTTGAGGAGGACCTTTTGAAATCACTTTGAGAATTTTGTGAGCTGGGATTTTGACCTGGGAGGTTGAAACGGCGAATAAAATAATAATATTTTACTATTTTACGACTTCGGGTCGTTGTAAATTCTACCCAGAGTGTCTGAATGACGTGCCGTCAGTGGCTTTGAGACCCTAATCATATGGTGGACTTTTTGAGTCAGTTTCCAGGTGTTGGGACTGAGAATGGGGTGCGGGACCCATGAGGCTGGGTTTTGGCATTTGCATAGAAACACAACTTTTGCACCATGAGTCTGATTTTGGCGGATGAATAGTCGATCTTGTGTGTTTTTTCGAGAGGATTGCAATGGTGCAATCCATTCGATGAGTTTCAAGATCGAGGTGTGGGCCCCGGCCGATCCGGCGTTGCTGAATAGTACCTTTTTCACCGGGTGGCCGTTTTGGGTGAACAAGTAGTCGATTCCGCTTGTTTTTTCAAATGGATCGCTGTGGTATGATCCACTCGATGGGTTTCGGGATCATTGTATGGGCCCCGCATGTTCTAGCTATGGTGAATAGTTCCATTCTCACCGGTACTCCGTTTCATGCGAGTAAGCGGCCTATCCTACATGTTTTTCCGCCTGGATCGTGATGGTGGCCTCAGTATTGGCCTTGGTGCGGCGCGGGGTTGCGTTGTTTCTGGTAGCTCAGGTTAGCGACGTTTGGACCAGCAGTGGCTGAAAGTACTCCCTTGGTGCGTTCCTACGAGGGTTTGCACGACATCACAACACTAGTGTCGGCTTGTGATCCTCTTGATGGGATGTTTAATCTGTTAGAGTTTTGGTATCCCTCCGGTGGGCCGCAGTGGGATCCTCTAGCATCGCTACCCTAGATGAGGTTCTTGGTATCGATGTGACCGTTTATCCATGGGCGGAGATCCCCTATCTAGCTGGTTAACCCCGTAGGGTTGTGGAATCATCGAGATTATGATCCCCTACGTTGTGGGCCATACTCAGTTGGGTTGTGGCATCGTCAGGTATACGCTCCCCTACTCAGCATGAGGTGTATAGTAGGGTTGCGGTATCGTTGGTTAGGTGATCCCCTACTCAGCACTTGGTTTCGGTAGGGTTACGACATCATCGATTCGATCCCCTACATCACGAGTTATACCAAATAGGGTTTCAGTATCGTCATGACCACCTTTATATGGGCGATGATCTTATATCTAGGTGATGTGCTTTTCTCGAGCATCGAATCGGGTTGTGGTATCCCCCAGCGGATCCTAGGTGTGATCCCCTATCTTTGAGATCTACGAATTCCAGATCGGGTTGTGGTATCCCCCAGTGGACCCTGGGAGTGATACCCTAACTGTGAGATCTTCGTCTACCGGAGTGGGTTCTGGTATCCCATAGTGGACCCTAGGAGCGATCCCCTATCCGAGGAGTTGGGTGGTTATGTTGTTTCTTAGAGGTTTGTGAGAAACCCGATGGAGTGCATCTCTCGGACGAGTGTCATCTGGGATGACAGTGATCATGGAGCGTGTTCCCCTAGTTGTGAACCGTTGTTGGTGATGAGGTCAATACCTTAGGTGGCTAGTTGGGAGATATGAGTATATCTGGATTGTTCAAAGTGTATGTATGGGCATACACCTGAGCTGAGCTGACTAGTTGTGTTTAGACGAGGATGGTCACGAGATGGAGATTCTCTCTCGTCTAGGATCCCTCTAGCTGGGATGAGCGGACTGTTTCCTTTCAGTTTCTCCCTTTTGTTTTTGGGTTTTTGGGGTGCCTACTGAGTATGTTTATACTCACCCCATCACGGGCTTTGCCCGCACATGTTTGTGTCTTCTGCAGACCAGAGGACTTTCGACGAAGTCCCAAGAGGACACGGAGCAGGCGGATCATAGACACTGGGTTTGACCGAGGAGCTGACCGTCGGGTGTTTGGCAGTGTTTACCCTCCTTCTGAGAAGGTTGAACACTTTGCAGTTTTCTTTTGGTGGGCCCTGTTTTTCCCTTTTGAACTTTTTCTGTACAATGGTTGGGATAGATGTATGCATGCTTTTTCTTTTCAGTTTTATATATCTCTGCACTGTTGCATGGAGGTGTATGTGGGTGCATGTGTACAGGTACCTTAGGCTAATGCTCCCCATGTGTGTGACAGCCTACTCGGCGCTAGACACCAGCCCCTGGCCTATTGGAGGCGGTCTTGGGGAGTCACGGCTCGAGCCCCGTTGGGTCGGGTCATGACATCATAGAAGATGAAAATAGGGATATAATATAATGATAGATATTCCTTGGGTTTTGATATGGAAATCACCTTGATTATTGGTGTTTTAGTATAAGAGTTCATTTTCAAGGGAAGGACTAATCGTGTATGTGATCCTCTTAGTTTTGGATATGCATATAGGGATGTTCTTAGGCACGGATGGATTCATACGAATTTTTAATGATTCCCAAATGGTGGTTTATCATGAGATTGAATTGGGATTGTGTGGGATGTTAGATAATTAAGATTAGCACTGAGGGTGCGTCTAGATAGATAATATTGATATTTAAGAGGATCGTAGTCATTGTTTTAGGCACAAGAGACTAGGTAAGATGAAATGTACCTCATGAAATCATGATTTGGTGATGTGATAGGGAATTAATTAAGTATAAACCCCTTGGTTTAGATGAAATCAATATGGTACACACTTTTATATGTGATTTTGTTTATTTATAGATAGGTGAGTTGTCATGTGTGAGCCTAAGACCAATGAATTTGAAGAGAGGTTTGCAGGCATATGTTTCTGAAAGTCACTTAAATTGAAAATTCCCACAATAAAATGAGTGCTTTTATTGGCAATAAATCATATATGGTGGTATTATTGATATAGGAGTAGATCATAGTTAAATGTTTCATAGGATAAGATAAGTGTGGCTCGAGAGAAGATACATGAGTATGATGATGAAACATGTTGAGGTTGTACGCAAGGATAATTTTAAGGAAAAATATATCATTGGGAGTCCACATTAGGCTATTGGTGGGAGACCCCAATTATTGATTAATTTTATCAAAAGTTGGGGATAATGTTCTAATTATACATGATTAGATAGAGGTTGATATTTTGGGTTTGTGGTCAAGTATGGGGGCGATGGATACATTTAAAAATCATGTGTAGTGATGGATGGAGTGTAAAATTTGGAGGCATAAACCTCATATTGGTTGGTTCAGGGTTGTAGTGGTACCAGTCATAGGACGGTCGATATGGAATTAAGATGTTGGGGAGAAGATAATTCCAACTATATATTGTTATGTACTGAATACCATAATTTAGGCTCAAATATTATTTTGAAAGGATTTCGTGATTCAGAATTAATCTAGGGATGATATTGATGAGATCCATTGGTTATTCTAGTCATGATTTAAATTTATGTTGTGAAATGGTTTAGTGGGTGAACCCATTCTTCGGTATGAATCAGGGGGTGAACCAAATTTTTCATTTTATTTAGGGGTGAAATTGAATCCTCGAATGATTCAATAGGTGATTCATGTGGTGAAATTTACTTATTTATATTGGACTGAAATTGGATAGGTGAATTAGAGACCACATATGGTATGTCATTGTGAGTATGATTCGTATACTATATGGTTATTTATGGCATTTCGAGGAGTGGTTGAAAAATTCAGTCCATATACTTTAGTTGTGGATAATCTTTCAATCTTGTTCAGAATCATATATGAGTGGTGGTATCAAATTTTGAATGTTATTTTAATGCATATTTATCTATAGTGAGTTGGAAACTGCATTGATAAAAATATGTTCGGTAGGAGATTCCAATGGAAGGGAGTTCTGTGTTTCCATATTGGTAGTTATGAGCTTATAATTATGATGGAGAGAACCATAAACCATTGGATGATTTTATTGATGAAACAATGATTTCTCATGATATAAGGGTGAGGGTAAATTTTGTATTAGTGTTTCTATGATATTTAGAAGTTGTGGCTTTGTTTTTGATGGATTATGAACCTGCTATTGGAGTTGTGAAACTAGAGATCATTCAGTGATTAGTGATGGAATATGATAAGTGTCTTATGAATTTGTTAAACAAGTTGGTTGGGTTTTTGGGTTTAATTGTGAAAGAGGATTATCAGGGAAACTAAATTATATTTTGTGGGTATTATAAAACCTCATTCCTAGATTGGATTTCAAATTCCAAAAGAATTTAAATTTCTACATTGGTGGAGAGTTTTTTTAGAGCTGGGAATCAGAATGAGTTTCCATGATTTTAAACGACGATAATAGTTATTTTTCATTGGATTCAAGTATTATTTGGTCAATTGGGGGTTTAGGTAAATGTGAAAATAAGTGGATGGGGTTTTTGGGATACTAAAAATTAAATTTACTGTCATTTTAAATTATAAAAGGATCTTTCACATTGCTAAAGGGTTTCATGGGATAAGTATTTCTCATGAGTGGGAAATGCCCTTGTGAAAGGGGATCAAACTAAAAATCAAAGAAATGAATACTATTTTCATTCCATGAAAGAGTTTTTGTTATTTATTTTTATATAGGGGAAAAAAATTACAAGAGTGTCCCTCTTATGATCTAGGTGAACATTGATGTTAGGTTCTTCCATTATTATCCGTCTCCTCTACCCTTCGCCTCTCCATCAAATCCTCTTAATGGGGAATGGATTTGGGTGTATCATGATGATGATTTGTGGTATGAGCATCAGAATACTCCTTTGTTGTTATTTATTCTTAGTTGGGAGATGGGTTTAGATGGATTCATTTAGGTTTTTGGTTTTAACTCATTCATAACGTAGTCGAATCATCTGTTTCTAATGGATCTTTTTTATAAACTAGCTATCAGAGAACACAAGATGATGTATGCATGCTGTAATGCATCACTTTATTGAAGGAATATCATTGTTTTATGTTCTCAAGGATTTCAAACATAACTTAAATTATCTGGATGTTAAATCAGTTTGGTTTGGGTCTTCTTTGTCTCTTAGGATCATGTTTTGTCCAGATTAGATCACACCTCATTGCCAGCAATTTCGTCATGATAGGATGACATCGTGGGATTTTTGAAATTTATACCTATTTAAATTAATTTTTAAAATTATTTAAACATAGTTGTATTTTATTAATTAATTTAATTTTATTATGATAAATTAATTCTGTTTCTTTTTAATGACATAGATCCTTAGGTGTTTTTACGATGGTTGTGTGACTCAGATGAGTTTAGGTGTTACCTTTCAGATGGTGAACTAAGAATTGAATAAATCCAAATTGAGTTAGGTAGTCTCTTGTACAACCCACTGTGGTAATTTATTTTATTTATATATATATGAATGTAATATGAGCTCTATCCACTGAGGGTATTTTACCAATTTTAAATAAAATTTTTAACTAAAAATTAATACCAACTATTAAAATAAACAATGTGCAAAGGACCATGATAGACCCATGGTCGCTAGTTTATATACCTCAGTTGCTGATGACCTATGCCTTGATTAAAGTTTAGACCGTGATGTATGGACCCACTTTGGGGATTTATTTGTTTTATATAATGTTTGTGTCCATAAATATAGGTTCATTATTACATTGGTGTATATGGATGTCAAAGAATGAGAACCTATGGCCCTAGTAAACTTTATCAGATCCTTGATACGTGTTAGAGTAGTTTGGCATGTAGAATGATCATGGGGTGAGTGTCCCCCCTCCCCACCATTAGATGTGATATGAGGGTGGGAATACGTTAAGGTGAAAAGTGGATAGGTTGGGTGTTCAGGATGACCTAGAGTAGCTTGAAAAAGTGTTTCACTTAAGGTAATCTCTTTTTTGGGACTTTCCTAGGATGTCAATGGGGACTTGATGAGACATTGACAATATTGAGGGATTTTATTCCCTTTATGTGATAGTTGTTGACTCAAGAGATGAGTTTGAGATTAATGGTCCCCTATGTGGTTTCCCAACTACAATAAGACTTAGGGGACCCCGAAGGGAACCCCAGATTGAAATTCTCCCTAGTGAGGGGATATATATTTTAAATGGGTAGTGATGATTATGGGATCACCATAGAATGTGAATAAATGTTTTCTGTTTCTATAGTCATGATATCTATAGCATGTTCACATGAGAGGCCGACCATATATATATGAGACATGCTCAGGAAGATATCCATACATGATGAAATAATAAAGGAGGAATCATTTCCCTCTATTATGTATATTATACATTGGATGACATGGATGTTCTCTATAGAACCATACATTTCACCCAGTGACTGTAAAATACCCAATACTACCTCCTGATGTTTGGTGACAACATTGGAGGAATATGGTATTCTCAATATTACCTCCTAAGGTTTAATGATGACACTTAATGATTATAAAATTATCTGGAATAAATCATAGGGTTTGTTAATGACTCTTGATCATTATGGAACACTTGGGATAACGTTTAGTGGTTTAGTGATGACACTAGATGGAAATAGAATACTCAATATTACCTCTTATGTTTTAGATACGACTCCTGATGAGTTTGTAACTCTTAGTATTACGACATGAGTTTTTTAAATCAATCCTCACAACTATATAATGTTTTTTATTTACTATTATGTTTCAAAAATTATGTCTGATAACAATTAATCATGAAGGATAACCTCCTAGGGATTTGATTGTTTCATACTACTATGTGGATACCTTAGATATTTCCCAGGATCTAATTTTTATACCTACAACTATATGGTTATGAGGTTTAGGTTTGGTTGGAATGATAATGTGACATTCTTAGAGACACTATAAATCTTGTCAAAGAAATTTCGGGTCGATATCATGGATTCTGGTAGAACCCAAGGATTTACCGTGGTTATTTTTTATGCTTCGATAGTTTATTTATTTACTCATCTAATCATATTAGATGTAAAAACTTAATTAACTAGTCATATATGGGAATGTACTGGGGGTTCTTTACTATGTTTTAATCAATCTCTGATCAGGTGTCCATAGTTCTTAGATACATGAGTATGCTTCATTAATTATGTGTTGAGGTTGGGAAGAGGCCCTAGATTTTAAAATTAAGCTAGATTTCATAGATCGGAACAAAGTATAGGATCAGGAGAGTATCATAGTTGTTCTATAGAATCTTTCTCATTTATTTGATTCTTGTATTTAATCTTCATATTTGGTCAGCCTGGTGGGATATTTTTTTGGTTTTTTACCATTTATTGCTTCTAAATTCATTTATTATTAATGACCCTTGATTATTGATTCTAGGTAATTTGATGGAAATTTTTATTCATGATGTTTCGTTTATTTATCTCTTATGGTGAACACATACATGAGATTATAGTCTCCCCATGGTATTACCTTTATCCCTCACACATAATCATCATCCTCTGGCTTGTGGGGAGGTGCACATGAGGTCTCACTAATGACTCCTTCAGTTCAGGCATCGCTCAGTGGTTGTGGAACAATAGTTGGAAGTTATGTATTATCTTTATTATTATGGGAATTCATGAAAATATATCTCTAGGGATTAGATAATTCTATTCAATGATAATTTTACACACTACATTTTCTATTACTTATTTTCTCTAAAATTATATTATTGGGTTAATATAATTAGGCCAGTGAATAAGTTTTTGGACAAATTCCCTTAACCAATCTTCTAATGAAAGATAACTCCCACATAAAATATAAATAGTGTTATTATTATTTCCCTAATAAGATCTAAATTCATGGATAATATCAAAATTGTTTCTTAAATAAATTCATAAAATTTAAATAAATTATATTTAATTTATCATTTTCCATAGAACCTTAACATAATGAATCAATACCCAAAATATTACCTCTGATGTAAAATTTTGTGATTGATTTATTTTCCTTTAACTTCCTAGAAGGAGAATGTTCATATACTACCATAGTCATGTATTACTTATAAAATTGAATTTCAATCAAATATACATTGATATAAAATTCCATAATTCTATAAGGGAAATATCCTTTCATAACTTATTAATTAATTTTATATAACTTGTGATGAGTATATGTAATCATAGATTCCATAAATGCATCTAATTACATGACTCATGATTGGAAATAAATATAAATAAAATTTATGTAGTAATACACACATCTTTAGATAGGAATATCTAATGACACATATAACATGTGGAATTCCTATAGGCAGGGCTGACCTTTTAACCACCTATGTTATAGATTACCAAGTGAGAACATATTTAAAAAAGTAAATTTATTATAGGATCCACATATAGATCATAGAAAAATCCAGTTTTATCACATTATATAGGTGACCTATGTCTATAGAAATTATGTTTAATAATATTATAATGGTAGTTTAGGGATCATTTCATTGTGTGGGAATAACTATTTCCTTTTAGTTTGAAAAATTCTCATAATATATTATCACATTGATTATATGCCGAAGAACACTCAACATGTGATAAGATATTTATTTATATTAAAGGATTTTAATATAATAAGAATCAAAATTACAATGATATTTCGGCCTAGGGAACAAACTCTAATAGATTCCCCCATTCACTATAGGAAATCCCTAACTATATTGTTCAGATTCACTTGTTATACGTGATTCTATTGAGTTATGGCTATATATTTTCAGATCACATTGTTATGATATGGTTAATCTACTTACTACAACCTCATATCTCTATGAAAATACCTTTATAGGTTATATAAAAAAGTATATATACCTTTTTCATTTTTTATCACTAACATATTGGATAATACCATATTTTAATGGTCAAAATTATATAATTAGACTTTAATATTTTTATGATTGATGACTTTTCAATAAGTTTCTTTATGTTTTTGTCCTCAGTGATGATTAAGTTTGATAGATAATATGTTTGTTGGAATGAATGAATAAATTTATATTTATTGAAAATATAATTTTTTAGAAAACATAGAGAAGATATCAAATATTAATAAGGGATTATTATGTGATTGGAAGATCTTGATTTAATGGAAAATGTGTGTTTAAAACATAATTATTCATATATATATATATATATATAAAGTGTTGGCAAAGATATTATTGGTAAATTGGATGATGTTTGGAGGAATTACAGTAGTGGTTTTCATCGATTGTGTTGCGCCCATGTACAATATGGCCAAAATGGAAAATACCATGCCATAGTGGTGGTCACGTTCTAGATGGACAAGAGGGATAGAAGGGACCACATCCAATAACATGGGAATGTTATAGAGGAATGTTTTCAAAATATTTTTATGTGGGGTGTCCATGCCCATGTTGTTCTCCATGGTGGTCTTCTGGTATTCAAGGATGAAATTGGAATGGAATCTAGACCACCACTATAGTAATATAATTCATTATGGATAGGGAAGGGTGAAATCCAAAATAGATAGCCAACCCCATCTCAGGTTTTTGGGTGTTTTAGAGGAAAACTACCATGATTATGGAACCAAATTGTAGTGGAAAATCCATGGTGAATCAACTAAACTACTTTAAAGATATGCAGTATAAACTAGGTTGAAACGAGATGGTGAAAAGCTATATTGCAAGTGGTCATTGTTGATGGGTGGATTACCAAGACAAAAAACCCGAAGAAGTAGACCATGACTATAGTGTTTGCTATGTTGTGATAAAAAAAACTTATGTTCAAGCTCCTAAACATGGTACAAGTCGTGTCAGGAGTCAGCACGACAAATTATGTGATATACACTTTAGTGAGGCATGAATGGATCTTAAATAATTCATATATCATGGATATCATTTATTAACCATGATTTCATCTGGAATAAAAGGGGTTTTTGAATATTTGATGGTGAATTTATTTACAATATATTCATGGTGTGAGAAGTTTTTCCAGTTCCACAAAGAAATTATTTCCAAACGGTTTTGAGTGGAAATCAAGGTGGAATGGGGGATGAGTTATTTGAGGTTATCAAATCCCGTAATGATGATTCAAGGAGTCAAAGTGATTGGATCATGAACATATATTTATTATATGAGGGTCACAATGACCAATGATAGGTGGAAGTCTATTTTCACATACATTTAAAATCCAATAAAATAGATATAGGAGACTTAAAACACATTAATGTTATGATTCTCAAGGGATAAGAATCATGTGTTATTGGTAATGGGATATAAATATTTGAATTATGAGTCAGAATCCGTTAAATATATTTACTAGCCTATATTCACTGTTTTACAAAAATAAATATTAGCGATATTCTATACAAGTTATTTAAAGTGAATAGAAGTTGATTAATAAAGGTGATTTCATAAGAGGTGAAGGAAATGCAAAGGGGGGCCTCATCAAAATCATCTATTTTTTGAAATATGCATTCAATAATGTTATGACAGGACCTAAAATAACATAAAATATGTATAGACACTTCTTGGAACATTGATCAAAGGAGGAAAAAGAGGCATTGAAAATGCCGTGAGCATTGGGAGATAGTGAGTTGGCCCTAAATTTGTTAAGGTTGTTAGACTAGGTGGGGAGTTACCCAGGATGTTTTTTTAAGAAATGATCTTCAGATTGACATCGGTGCTTGATACAATGATGATTCATGGTCTGGGACATATCACAGTGAGGGTGAACCTATTAAATACTCATTTACATATATACATTATACATTCACACCAAAAGAGATCAGAAAACCTTTTCATATCATGTCACATAGAATAACAAAGTGACCCTCAGTTCTGGGTAGTCATGATCATTTAATGGATGTGAGATAAAGGGATTAATTTTCTTGACTTGGTAAGTTTTGTGAAAAACCCGATTCATTCCCACTCTTCGGGTGATCTCATTCAATGTCTACGGAAAAATCCTATAATTGTTATTAATTAAATAGGTACATTTTTGAATTTTTTATTTCTCCAAATTGATCAAAAAAAATTAAAATAGAAATTATCTCCATAATTAAAGAACATATATTTAATTGTAAAAAATTAAATTTTTGGAAAAATGGAGTTTATTAGGTGCGTGGTAGATTTTATTGGGGTTCATTACGGTGTCATTTGGAATGGTTCAATTAAGTTGAGATAGAGTTTTCATTGAAATGGTTCAGAAAAAAAATTGTGATTGATGGTTCATTAAAAGTGTCATTAATGAATTCTATTGTTGAAGTCATGCACAAAAGGTTGAATCATATTTAGTTCCATGAATAAATTTGTAAAAATTATATTATTTTTTTTGGAAATGTAGAAAGGCCATGAGAAATGTTCTGTATGGAAAATGTATGAAGAAGAAGAAGAATTCATCCTAAAAATTTTGTTCTTTATCCTAGGTAAAATTGGATACTAAATTTATTTTTTATTCAAATCCTATTATGAAGGAATGATGTGATGTTTCAGACTCTCTCTTAGAGCTAAAAAGGTTATGTGATTTTTTTGATGAAATGTAATCAAAATCAAGCTTTAACTCCATGGAATTCCCATAAAATGACACGAGGATCAATTGAGTATCATGCATGGAGTACACTACTCAATTATTATTAGTCCATTGAAAACATATGGTTTGACAATAAATAAGTTTCCTTGAATTTTTTAATAAAGAAAATGGGAATGAGAATGAATGATAAAAGTGACATGATTGAACAGATTTACCAAGATATTAGTAATAAAATTTCTGTATATAAGAAATTGAATGAAATTGTTCTTTAATTAAGAATTAATTCCAGAGAAAAAAACAATCTTTGAGAAATGTCAGTTCATATTTGAAAATTTTAGCGACAAAACTAGAAAAATAAATTAAAAGACAAGATACCTTGGTGATAGTATGAGTAACTCAATAAGGAAAATGAAAATCCCTCGAAAATATAACTCAACTTCTAAAGTAACTATCGAAAATATAGATCTAAAATATGAAAAGAAATTGTTTTACATAAAAATTATGAAATTCTAGTTTCTATAAATATGTAAGAACCAAATTTATTATACTGTGGAATATTTTGTCACATCATGTGTATATTTTATGAAGTATACAATTCTAAATAACAAAATAAGTCAATAAATTCCAGCATCTCAATCTTGGTGAGATCAAACGAGGTATGATTATTTTGATAAACGTTTTATTTATTCTTACCTCAGTCATATGGAAATGTATTACAATTGAAAAAATTCATGGAAAGTTAAAGGATCCATTTGTAGACACTCCACTCCTGTAACTTAGATGAAGATTGATTTTCTAGAATAGGTCTACCAATCAAGAAAACAAGTTCAATTTTTTGGGGGATGAAAAATAACCTCAACAAAGGGTGTATCAAGAAACTAAATTTGGATTTTCACATCAACTATCTTCTAAGGAACAAAGTAAAATGTCAAAAAAAGATGTAATTGTTTTGATGAATGGGGAATGTAATGTAAAACTGATTCTACAAAATAATACATATTCAAATATATCACGTTTTGTTATCAAGAAATTTGTTTTACAATGTGTTACTACTAAAACCTCTAAGGTGAAAAGTTGGATGATCCAATGGATAAGAAAGATGAAGGTGAGAACAATTTTGATGCTATATAAGAGCTACTTGTTCATGTGTGTTGGATTCCACAAAATGGGTAAAAGCTCTATATAATGAAGGGAGGAAATGATTATATACAATAATAGATGTATTCAAATGGTAGTACACACTAGAAATCCCTTTCAAATTGGATATTTTTTCTAGACACAATTGATAATTAATAACATGAATAGAATACTTCATTCCATTCCCAAAATATTAAAATGGGAAAAGGAAATATCAAAGGTGATTGGTTGTTTCATCTTAACCAACCTTGTTCTTTAACAAGAGGAATTAAAAGGTACGCTTTCCCCGTGTTATTTTTTTAAATATTTTTTAATAGGTGAAGTCTTAATGAAAACATAATTTATATGGCTTAAAATTTCATGTGATGAATCTAATACCAATTTTTGGTACTATAGTGCAAAATAGATGATGATGGGGTGAATATTTAAAAAAATTCACTAGTGATAAACATAACTACATCATCAGTTGTTAATCGTTTCCTGATATGAATGTTCGAGGATCCCATTTGAATGATTTAAGCCTAAACTTTATTTTGAATAATACCTTAATTGATTTGAAGGCACATTTATTAACCGCTAGTCAGTAGAGACTATTTTTCAAGGGATCTAATTAAAAATTCATCTAATTCATGCAAAAATTCATTAGAAGTTATTGGGAACATCCATCACCAAATTATGGTTGCTGGTCCACAGATTTAAGGAATCGTTTAACCTCTCAAAGGTCACTCCATTGACGATTATTTGATCCATGAAGGAAATATCAGATCAGAAGCTCCAATAATCTACTTCACGCTATGAAGTTGGAATATGATAGTGGCACTCAAAAAACATATGATGAATAGTAATATGCATGAGAGATTCTCTTCCTTTTATAGTGTTCTTTTAAAAACTTGAAAATGGATCCCTGACCCCATGGATATTTATTAACCAAAAAACATGACATAAATGAAATGTTATTACCAAATAACTATTTTATGAGTTTTATTTATATTTTTATCATTTTCTTTTAATGTTATATATATATTACACGATAAAATTGATCAATTAACATGAATTTATATTCCCACAAATATAATAGGAACCTTGAATATTAAATTAATATTCGTTCATTAAATATTTTACATGAATTCGCCTAATATCTTGTATATACTCTTAATAAATAAATCCAATACAATTATTCATAAATTGAATAATATGATTTTTTATTCCTTATAGATTGTATATTCCCAAATACCCCCATACCCCAGTAGTTGGACGATCACTGTCCTAAATTCATATTCCTCAAAATAAGATAGACATTTGAATACGCAAAGTGTGTGACCCTTTAGGACCATATCTCGATAGAAATTAATATTATTTATACACTAAGAACAGAGTCTAGAAACCTATCAAATATGCTAAAGATTCAATGAAAAATCATAGTAATGAAAAAATTTTCCTATAAACATATACCTTGTATTATAATCTATTTTTCTCATGATATCTCTTAAAATAGAAAACACAATTTATTTTTTCAACCATTCATGAATTATTGTTCATTAACCTCAATGTATGGACTTTACTTCTCCTACTTTTCCCATGTATTATGTTATGGTGCCCCATCCTAATATATTGACTCGATATATCACTTCCTTTCAGAAGTGAGAAATTCTATCATTATTTTCCAATTCATGTCATACCACTAATGACACACAAAATAGAATGTACCTTTCTATAAAATTAGCAAAATAGTTTTCATCATGCATCAATGCACATAATAAAATATTATACAATGATAATAATATCTAGTCAGGAGAACCTTATATGTGTTTGTGGATAGGGACTACCAATGTCACATAAAACATGTGGTGTTACGGTTAGTGGGAAATTCTTCATGATCTCATTTACTTGATATCAGCAAGTTTCAAATTCATGATAATAAGTGTAGTACATCTATTTTCTGGTTTGTATCATCTTCTTACCTCGATCAGGTATGATTCCCCATTCTCTAAGGCCTCTTTTGATTAATTGGATCAATTATAAGGGCTGCAAATAAGGTTTGTGGAACCTTAAATCACACAAAATAGTGTAAAAACATAGAAACGCAGATATTATGTGGTTCAGTCAGATGACCTACATTTATTGGAGAAGGTGAAAAATCTGATATATCTCTGGATCTCACCAGAGGAACACCAAATTACACATCCTTAGTTAATGGGATTTGATCCCATTTTTAAAAAGAAAAAACTAGCACATACATGGGTTGGTTTGGGTAGATCATCTACCCAAGAAGTTTCTCCCACAACTGGTAGCTCCTCCACCACGCTCCCACCAATGAAGACCTGCAGCAGGGTTAGTTTCCATCCAGACAAACCCTATTGTAGATAGAATGCTCTCATCAGTGAATCCTCCCAAATTGTTGAGTACTCATCCAGCATGGCCTTCACATCATGCCCTAGGGGTACACATCATGATCTGGCTCATTCCTTGCTTAAAATAATGTGTTTGGGAATTTTTCATAGTCTATTCTTTACAGACCTCTCGGCTCTCGACCATATACACTCCCTATGTGATTTTTAGAGGAACTCCTTCTTTAGTATCGATCCAATCTGCTTTGGAAATTTTTTTTGTCTGCAGTACATATCTCCGTGTAAGTGTTCAATTAGATCTACTTCTAATCTCCGCTTGGTTCTAATATCTAAGCCCATTATGGGTAGATCTAGGATCGTTTCTTCCTATTAAGTTAATAGTTGAATTTTTGTTGATAAGACAATGTATCTAAGGCCGTTTCTTGGAAGAATCAACCCATTTTTCATGAGTGTTATTCATCCTTTGTTGGGTTTCATCAAAACCATTGAGGTAGGTGGATTATCTTTCAACTCCACATATTAAAAAAAATGGGAATTCATCCAAATTAGATATTTTATGGTGAATGGGTTTTTATTTGGCTGTTTATCAATTATTGGAAACCCTTCTTTGTGATGGTTAGTCCAATTTGGGAAATCTTGAAAATTGGATATTTGAATATAGTGCTTTTGTTTTTTAATTTTAAAATAGCAATTTTAGAATGGGGATTTTTTTGAATTGTGGAAAATGGTTTATACTATATGTTTTCAATAAATGGTAATGTTTTATAAAAATTAATTGGTTCCTTTAAAAATGGTTTGTTCTTTGGTTTTAAACAAAAATTATGTTTTATTGAAAAAGTCTATTTTGGTGATTTGAAATGGTTTGGAATAAATTGGGTTGTGTGAGTTCATTTTTGATGTGCCCCTGAATAAGGGATGTGTATCATTTCGGTACGAGGTGTGCGACCCTGAATCGAGGGCATGTTTCATTTGGATAGAAGGTAAATAGACGAGAGACCGCTCATATGTATGGAACTATAAAAAAATGCATGCATGTTTGGGTGTGTTGTGAAGTATGGAATGGGTACAACAAAATAATAATAAATTTTTTCTATAAGACATGATTAGTTATTTTTTGTAAAATATCTTTCTGAAAATTGTTTTCGTTTACTTTTGTTTGAAATTGGTTATAATTGGTTAGCGAACATGTTATATTCAGTTATAAACTGTTTTACAGAATTTTTTTATACAAACCATTTTATATAATTTTCTAAATATTATATCCTAGTTTCATGAGTAGGGATGTTATTGGGAAAACCAATTATGTTTTATACTCACCCCTGCATTGGTACATTGGTGATTTTTCATATGCCACCTTCCGAGACATGGGAAAAGTTAATGTATCATAATTCTTTATTGTCATGTGGTGATATATTGGACTACTTGGTGATGTTGGAGCATAAATATTGTTGATCTTGGAGTTTGGTTCTCGTATTAAATTTTATTTGCTGCCTTTTCACTATTTATATTGATATTGGTTGTCTTCTGCTGAAGCATACTTTGGTGGGTTTTTATCAAGAGAATGATTAAAATGACTTAGTTTATTCCAATAATCATAGAGTCAGTTGTTTGTTGTTGGTTTATTGGGTTATTGGTTTTAGACATTAAACTGTAAATCATACCCCACTTACTTTGAAACCCTTCGGCATTTATTTCCTATTGTTGGTGCCTTGGGGACGTCGCTTAACGATCTGTAATGACTCAATGTAATCTCAATACAATGAGGATTAGCGGATAATTACAAATGGTATTATCTTGTTTCGACCTTGCCTAATAAGTACTCATCAATATACTTGGTCTTGGAGTTGGAATTAATTCTTTTCTATTCCTTGGGTTATAATCATAAAAAGGAGTAGGATTTTCAATAATTTAATGTATAGCATAAAATAATGTATCTAATAATTTTTTGATGAACATCTTGTTACCAGTAAGTTGTGTACATAAGTGTTTGGAGACACTTCTAGGATTTTCAAACCTCATTGTCATGGGTTTAGTCAATGAGACGAGTATGACCTATATTTTAGAGGAATGAAATCCCACTCTAAGTGCATACATCATTTATAGTAATGATTCATGTTTTTGAAAAAGTGTTTATTTTTTAAAAATTTTGATTTTTTTTTCAAATGAATGACTTTGAAAAATGTAATGATTATGGTAATTTTAAAATGGATATATTTTAATAGAGAAAGTTAAAAGTTTTCAAAAATTGGTGGAATAGGGGAAAAGGTTGTTTTTTGAAAACAATTTCATGATAGTTTACATGATAGAATTTGAAATGATAAGACATCAGTTGATAGAGAGTGATATTGATGGAGTTTTTTGTTGGTCTAGAAAATGGAACCCAGTAGGCATTGTAGGAACCAACAAGGTGAAGCTACGCAGAATGTGGTTTCACTTGAGACATAAGTGAACCATGATCTGGTCCACAGCATTATCCAAGCACACCATGTTGTGGACACTGGGAACTAGAGGAATGATCCAAGGAATGTGGATCATACCATCCATTTCATGAAGCAGAATCCACATAAAATCCATGTTGATGCTCAACCTAATAAAGCGGAGGTGTGGATGAGTAAGATGAACCATTTCTTTTATTTCATTGACAGACCATCAGAGATGAAAGTAGAGATGGTGAATTATATACTTGAGGATCTTGTACACCAGTGTTGGGATTTAGTGGTGCAGGATAAATTGGATGAAGGCCTTACATGGGTGGATTTTGAATAATTATTCTACAAAAAATTCTATCCCCAGACATTCAAGATCAAGAAAATGACAAACTTCATCATCCTAAAACAAGAGACTCTATCAGTCATAGAGTATGCAGAAAAATTCATCAATTTAGTGTGTTTCTCACCAAAATAAGGAAAAAGCGAATCTTTCAAGGAACATATCTTGGAATTGTCGATCAAGTAGGAGATTTGATTGAATATTTTGGTGATCTGTATTAATGATTATACAAAGACAGTGAATAGGGAAATTGTGGCTGAACATGATATCTCGTGATCTATAGGAGGAGGTATGATGATACCTATAGGGAATGGTGGGAACTCAAACTCTGGGATCAAGTGGAAAAGGGACACCTATTTCAAAGGTGGAAGTGGAAAATATAATCAGACAACAGGATCAGTGAACCATTCTCCATGACCCAAGAGAAAAGTATGTTGTTTTCAATGTGGTTCACTTGAACACATAAAGCGAGAGTGTACGGAAAAACTAGATCATGTCATAACTACAAGCATATGGGGAATCTTCAATGATATTATCATTGTTCTCTAATATCAAGTGATAGAAATACCATGACTCCTCAATAAGGGGAATCTCAGTAAGAAACATGTAGAACAGTGCAGCGATGAAGAAATTGTATGGAGCATAGTAGATGATTTGAAATGATTAGTGAGGACCATCTATAGTGAGAGGTATGATTCTTTTGAATTATACACTTGTGGAAGTTCTCTTTGGTACTGGTGAAAAAAATTCATTAATTTCTTATCGTTTTGTTGATTTTCTATGTTTAAATGTGAAAATTATGCCTTCTATTTTAAAACAACGAACTCCTCTCGGATTAAGAGAATGTCAAGCCTTTGTCTGTAGACCATGTGTTATAACTGTTGAATGATTTGAGCTGAAATGGTACATCTCAGTGTTAGACATGGATGTCTATGATGTAATACTGGGTATGGATTGGTCGACAACAGTCAATGATCAAATCTATTATTATAGGATAACAGTTAGTTTCGTGACTGAGGACAAAATCGAGCATATGTTCTGAGGAAATAGGATGGTAACGAAAGGTGAAAAGATCTTGATGGCAGCAATGGTGGAAAAATACATTATTATTTGGAACAATTGAATTTTTAATCAATGGAAGAGATTGAGGAAGATAGTTTTCGCGTAATTGTAGATCAATTTCCATATGACTTTCCCAATAATAAAGCAAGGGTACCACCTCTAAGGGAAGTAGAGATTATGATTGATCCCCTTCTAAGAACCAGTACTATATGTAACACCCCAAGCTTCCATGGTATGCTCCTCTTTGAATAATAGAGCAGCGTGTGTTGTACGCAACCTCGAGTTCTAACACACCACGAACAATAAAAGTAGTAGTTATGAATACTAATAACCACCTTTTGAAATTATATATATTTTACATTTCAAAACGGACTTCATTTTTGGATTCGTAATATCGAAATTAGCCTATGTTGAATTTTTGGTATTTTATGAGAACTTTCAATTTTTTATGAATAGTGAAAAATACTTAAAAACAAGTTTTTTAATAAAAATAATTTATAGTGATAACTTATACTATTTAGTGGTTTTAAAGTATAATTATAATATATTTTTACTATTTTATCCAATGGTGGTCGTTAGAATTAATTTAACAATGAAATTGGACATAAACAATTGTCAATCTTTTGATATATATTGTTTCTTAAAAACACGCTATTTGTTGTGACAGTGGGAATTAACTATAAAATTAATTAATGTAACATATATGTTTGGAATTTTGTAAAATAGACATCATTTTTGAATTTGTAATATCAATTATAGCTTAGGATGAAATTTTGGCATTGTTCTGAAAAACTTCAATTTTTGATGAATAGTGAAACCACTAAGTGGTAGTTAAATAACTGATTTTCTTCATTTAAATGAAATATTACCACTTCTGTGATTTGATTTTCAAAAATCCGACATACATGGTTGTCATTAGGAAGTAAAATGTGGTTCAATGGGATTAAAATAATTTTTTGTGAATAGTATCTTTTATGTTTAATTAATCGCGATTAAAGGTAATTAGTGAAATTTATGGTAAAAATGATATTATAAAAATATGAAATGACCTTGAGACTTGTCCTAACTCTATTGGATGAGTCATGGCCGACCAAGAAAATACATGGGTCAACTTGGGGACCACATGGAGCCACTTTGGTAGGAAAATGACATAAATAACTTTTTATTTAAAGTTAAAATAAAAAATGTCACAAACATATGTTGTTTTACTAAAATAATTTTTAAATGGGGTTATACATGTCATATTTTTGACTATAAATATTCATTATAAAGCTAAAAAGATATCCTACATCATTATAATTGTTTTATAATTTTTAGACATTAAATAAATTAAATTATTTATGACACCATGATGATGCCGTGATTACCTCATTAATTAACGATTTAAATAAAATGAAAAGATAATGTAAACTCTAAGGCTTACACTTGTAAAAAACCTATTTGATGAGGAGATTTAGAACCCTTATCACTTTATCCTTGAAATATATCATTTTGGTACCTTTATAATCCTAAAATCATTTCTTAATAAAGTAACATTTCATGACATTCCAAGAGTGCCCCTCGTCTCCACTTATAATAGGCCCCCACCACTACCACCTTACTCACACATTAAAAGCCTTTTGGCTCCACCAACCTCTGCCCAAATACTCTCCCAACTTCCCTCCCTTACTCCTAGAATCCTAAATTTAGGAATAATTCTTCCCAAGGAATCCTTTGGCTCAAATCAAAAGTGTTACCCGATTTTAAGGTAATGTCTTCTCTTATGTTATTTTGTTTCATTTTGCTTATCCAACCCCCTAAACTATTTTTATTCATTTATTTTGTAACAAACCAATTATCCTAAATATACTAGGATGTTGTTATGAGAATTATTCGAGCTACACTTACACACACCGACATATAATGGTTAATGAACATACTGTTTCTGTGGATGGCGAATTTCTGCCTCACGAAATGATGATTGGTCAACACTCATATAACACCTTCAAAGGTTTCCATTAAGATGTCACTCTATTTATAAATAATATATAATATGTTTATTTTTTAATTAAGGTTCTTTATTTTTCATTTATGGAATACCGTTATTGTTTCCATTATGGGTAAAAGCGATATTTTCATTTTAGGAAGTGCGGACTACCACCCCCTCAAAGTGATTTGAATCGTTAATGCCATATGTGGGATGTATGAAGGATGGAGTAAATGATATTATATATGATATTATATATGATATTATACTGGAATTATAATATACCTTTATATCATTATTATTTCATTAAATACGAAATAGAAATGAAAGTAGCGTTCATGCGTACGTACGGCTTACCGTCTCCATGAAAGGTGCATTTCATTTCTTACATCTAAAAATTATGGAATATTATAAATGCATGTATATACTGGATATATATGAGATATATGATATCTATATCATGAATATCATTCTGGATATAATGGATATTTCACCACTTGAACAAATTGTAATTATAAGAAGTTTATTTTTGACTCAAGTACCAACGATCGATAAAATGACCATTATTAACTTAAATAATTACATAATGTTAATAACATGGTAATAAGTGATATAAAAGTAATAAAAAACATGAAAAAGGTTCTTAATCAATTATAAATTAACTCTAGTTTATTATTCAGGAGGTTAAAGAACGGTTGAGTCAAGACAGGACGCAAGGTAAGGGAATTTCATACCCCAATTTCCAATCTCTGGGTCAATCTCCTACTTTAAAATTATATCATGATATTATTATGTACTATATTGTATTTGTTATTTCATTATTTTTACATATAGTGAATAAACATAATAGATCTATTTTATTTTAAAAATGATCTTTGTAAGGACTTCGTCTCAATCTCCTTTCATTGAGGCATATTTTGTTTTATACGCAAATTTCTTTTATACGGTGTATAGACCCCTTTGACTTTTACGTTTATTCAAAAGGAATCTTTTTATACGAATTGTTTTACTAAACGACAAAAAGGTTTGTTTTTCTTGTCATACGTATGCGGTGACAACAACTTCTCTGCCGCCAAGGCCATTATTTGGGTTTCGGCTTCCTCAACAAGCCTTACAATTTTTTAAAAATGAAAAAAAAATATCATGTTTTAATTTTCTTTTATTTTGGTATTGAAAATGGCTTTGAAAATGTTTTTATTATATCAATGTGTTGTATTGATATCTTGTGATTGAAATGTGGAAATGTTATGTTTACTTTATGAATATTTTATGTGATTATGTTATGGTTTACGATATGTTTAAACCTGTTTATATGAGGAATGCATTGGACTTAATAAGTGACGGGTGGAGCCCGATATAGCTCATCGATGCATCGGTAGGTATCATGAGACAAACTAGTGTCTTGGCACGAGGCCTTGACAAAATCTTATTTGTGGTCTTGGAACGAGGCCTTGGCTACGTGGTTATAATAGTCTGGCATTATGCATTCCATCATTATGAAAGTGGTTATTGATATTTCATGTGATTATTCGACCAGTAGAATATCCATGTGAAGAAGTAAATGGCATTATCTCATTTTACTTTTGCCATATTATGTTGAAGTTCAAGTTTAAAAGGCTTTTGTTTTAGTTATACATTGCCTTAAATGTTTATGTTTATTGATGAAATCTTCCTCTATATTGTTATCCTTACTGAGCATCTGAGCTCACCCCTTTCAATGTTTTAATTTTTCCAGGATGTGATGAAGTATTATTGGAATGACCTGCAGGGATAGTCTGAAGGGGATATGAGTGTGGAAAATGGAGACTATGTTATTGTAGTTTTTCACTTTGTGATGTAATGTAACAATTATGAATGTATCTAGTGTTTCCAAGGCGACTAAACTAATCGGTCTTTCAAGACATGATCTTTCATGATCATGCCAATGTTACGAAGTAATGCATCGACTCTGGGTAGCTGGGGTCAGGGTGTTACAGTTGGAATCAGAGGCAGTTTAGTACTAACCTTGGAAGCTATATTTAGATAAACTCTGATTAGAGCACATAGATCTAAGATAAAATTTGAGGATTAGTATAGAAGAACTTCCTAGATTTTTGGTATTATAGAGATTTTGTGAGTTTTCGGAACAATACATCCTTATCAGGATACGAGCATGTAGTGGCGGCTCTGGAACAGTTGTTCCTAGGGGTAAAACCCGAAAACCCCGCTTTGAGCTAGACTCGAACGGGAACTGGTGCATGAAAACGGGCCTTGCTGTACTCTTGGATAAAACACTCCCGGGGGATATGCTTAGGATAATTATAATTTTCTTTATAAACCACTATGAAGGGTTATGAGTATATACTTATCAAAGAAAACTTTTTTTATGATTATGGATTATATCCATAAATAGATCAATTTATGTTAAGTATTTTACAAGTATGGAATTATGTATTTTGATTCGTAAACTAATCTAGTTTATGCCATTATTTAGAAATGGTGCCTAGTGGAAGGAATTAAAACTGTATCAATGCATGCAATCCGTGTAGGGATTGACCTCCTGCTCATGATAATTATTGTGGAGCTGGAGATACAACTGGTGCTGATCAACTTATTACCATACTGGGACAACTCACTCAAGTTATGAGTAATAACATTACTCGTATGGAGTACCCTGATCCGCAACGTGGAGGATCAATGTTAGACCGCTACATGGGGAAACAACCACCAACATTTAATGGGGGTACAAATCCATTAGTAGCTGCAGCAATGGAAAAAATCCTTAGAAAAACTATTCCATGCCTTGGGGAGTAGCGAAAGGGAGAAGGTTGTCATGGCAGTCTACCGCCTCACTGGAGATGCCGATCAGTGGTGGTCACTGATTCAAAACACAAAGGAAGATGAAGAAGTATCAAGTATGGAATGGAGAGAGTTCAAAGATCTTTTCTTATAATAATATTTTCCACATGTCCATCGAGCAGATATGGAAAGGCAATTTCTGAGTCTGAGACAAAAGGAGGATGAGATTGTCGCAAAGTATGAGGCTAACTTTACAAGGTTAGCGAGGCATGCAGCAGATTATATATGTAACCCAATAAGTAATATTGATCGTTTCGTTGATGGGTTAAAAGCATTTCTCCATCGAAATTTAGTATCAAAATCCTTCTCATCGTATGAAGATATTGTCTCGTGTGCTGTCAAGACAGAAAAGGAATTCTCTAAGTCTTATGACAACAAAGTAAAGAAAGAGAAGAAGATAAAGGTGGAACAAGAGATGGATAAAGGGAAAAAGGGAAAGAAGGATTTTCCATTATGTGATAATTGTGGGAAGAATCACCCCGGTGATTGCCTAAAAGGAATGGGAGTTTGTTATAAATGTGGAGAAAAAGGTCACCAAGCTCGTGATTTCAAGGGAAAGAAAGAGGCTATCAATGTTGAATGCTACAATTGTAAGGAAATAGGGAATTATGCAAATGAATGTCCTAAGCGTCAGGGAAACATAACTCAGAAAAGGACAAGGGATCAAGGACAATCTTATGTTGATACTACCGTTGAAGTGGAATAATTAATGTATTGGTGCTTTTGGAAACAAGGATTATATTCTGGTTATAAGAATAATGTGATATATATAAGGATTGTACTGAAGTACTTGTTTTTTCATTAAGGTTTTAATATGATGAAGGTAATCATATTTTTAGTTTGTGACAATAAGAGAAACGTTACTTTGTTTGGGGAATCTGATAAATTGATTTTGGAATTAAGAGACCTTTTAGAGAATGTTTGGACAGAGGTATTTTGGATAACTATAAAGGTTGGGATGGATTATGTTGAACTTTGAATAGTATTGTTTAAGGTTAAAACATTTCTGAAGATTATTTTTGAAATATTATAATACTATATTTTTAGGAAAAGGACAACCTGCAGGGTGGGGCATAACCCGTCATGTCGGACAAAGCTGGAGGAATCGAACCCACAGCCATAGTGCGACAGGCCTTTATTACCTACCACTAGCCTACATGAAGTCCCTGGTTATTACAAAATAGTTTTACTAATCTAAATGGTATATGTTAATATTTTGAACCTTATAAAATTAGGATAAATAAAATATTTTTGGGTTCTATTACCTTTTAGAGTGAAATATGGGTTTGTGGTAAAAATTTATTAAAGAATGAAAGTCTACTTGACAAGTATGTATATTCCCTTACATTCTTAGTAAATCTCCTAAATAAATTCCTCAACTTTATAAAAGGTAACTTAAAACAAAAATGTTTCCGGTTAACTTTTCTATCTGGGGATTCAATGACCGTTTAACCAATCACAAATTTGTGATTTTCTTATGGTTAACTTTCTCCTAATCCAGTTTTCTACAACTCCCCATCAGAACTTGATGGTTTTTTTTCTTCCATATCCATATTTTCATAGAATCCTATTATGGGCTATCTTGGGTGACCTTTGTACTTATATTTCTTTCTTTTAAAGTTATATTTTTATTAACCTTATTCCCAATGTGGGTTTTCCACAAAGGTATTTTCTATTTTCAACCTTTTATTTTCAAAGAAAAATTTCAAATTTAGAGGACACAATTTATTGAAGGAGGGGAGAATGTAACACCCCAAGCTTCCATGGTACGCTCCTCCTTGAATAATAGAGCAGCGTGTGTTGTACACAACGTCGAGTTCTAACACACCGCGACCAATAAAAGTTGCAGTTATGAATAGTAATAACCACTTTTTGAAATTATATATATTTTACATTTCAAAATGGACTTCATTTTTGGATTCCTAATATCGAAATTAGCCTATGTTGAATTTTTTCTATTTTTCTGAGAACTTCTAATTTTTTATGAATAGTGAAAAATACTTAAAAACAACTTTTAAATAAAAATAATTTATAGTGATAACTTATACTATTGAGTGGTTTTAAAGTATAATTAGAATATATTTTTACTATTTTATCCAATGTTGGTCATTAGAATTAATTTAACATTGAAATTGGACATAAACAATTGTCAATCTTTTGATATATATTGTCTCTTAAAAACACGCTATTTGTTGTGACAGCAGGAATTAATTATAAAATTAATTAATGAAACTTATATGTTTGGAATTTTTTAAAATAGACATCATTTTTGAATTTGGAATATCAATTATAGCTTAGGGTGAAATTTTGGCATTGTTCTGAAAAACTTCAATTTTTGATGAATAGTGAAACCACTAAGTGGTAGTTAAATAACTGATTTTCTTCATTTAAATGAAATATTACTACTTCTGTGATTTGATTTTCAAAAATCTTACATACATGGTTGTCATTAGGAAGTAAAATCTGGTTCAATGGGATTAAAATAATTTTTGGTGAATAGTAACTTTTAAGTTTAATTAATCGCGATTAATGGTAATTAGTGAAATTTAAGGTAAAAATGATATTATAAAAATATGAAATGACCTTGACACTTGTTCTAAACCTATTGTATGAGTCATGGCCGACCAAGACAATACATGGGTCAACTTGGGGACCCCATGGAGCCTATTTGGTAGGAAAATGACATAAATAACGTATTATTTAAAGTTAAAATAAAAATGTCACAAACATAAGTTGTTTTACTAAATCAATTTTTAAATGGGGTTACACAAGTCATATTTTTGACTATAAATATTCATTATAAAGATAAAAAATATCCTACATCATGATAATTGTTTTATAATTTGTAGACATTAAATAAATTAAATTATTTAAGACACCATGATGATGTCGTGATTACCTCATTAATTAACGATTTAAATAAAATGAAAGTATAATGTAAAATCTAAGGATTACACTTGTCAAAAACCTATTGGACGAGGATATTTCGAAACTTTATCACCTTATCCTCTAAATATATCATTTTGGGACCTTTATAATCCGAAAATAATTTCTTAATAAAGTAACATTTCCTGACATTCCAAGAGTACCCCTCCTCTCCACTTATAAAAGGCCCTCACCACTACCACATTACTCACACTTTCAAAGCCTTTTGGCTTGGCCAACCTCTACCCAAATACTCTCCCAACTTCACTCCCTTACTCCTATAAGCCTCACTTTGTGCAGAAGTCTTCCCAAGAAAGCCTTTGGCTCAAATCAAAAGAGTTACCCGATTTTAAGGTAATGTCTTCTCTTATGTTATTTTGTATTATTTTTCTTATACAACCCCCTAAACTCTTTTTATTCATTTCTTTTGTAACAAAACCTGTATCCTCCATATACTAGGATGTTTTTATGAGAATTAATCGAGCTACACTTACACACACCTACATATAATGGTTAATGAACAAACTGTTTCTGTGGATGGCGAATTTCTGCCTCACGAAACGATGATTGTTTAACACTAATATAACACCTTAAAAGGTGGACATTAAGATGTAACTCTATTTATACATAATATATAATATGTTTATGTTTTACTTAAGGTTCTGTATTTTTCACTTATGGCATACCTTTATTGTTTCCATTATGGGTAAAAGCGATATTTTCATTTTAGGAAGTGCGGACTACCGCCCCCTCAAAGTGATTTGAATCGTTAATGCCCTATGTGGGATGTATAAAGGATGTAGTAAATGATATTATATATTATATTATACTGGAATTATAATATACCTTTATATCATTATTATTTCATTAAATAAGAAATAGAAATTAAAGTAGCGTTCATGCGTACGTACGACTTACCGTCTCCATGAACGGTGCATTTCATTTCTTACCTCTAAACGTTATGGAATATTATAAATGAATGTATATACTGGATATATATGAGATAGATGATATCTATATCATGAATATAATTCTGGTTATAATGGATATTTCACCACATGAACAACTTGTAATTATAAGAAGATTATTTTTGACTCATGTACCAATGATCGACAAAACGACCGTTATTAACTTAAATAATTACATAATGTTCATAACATGGTAATAAGTGATATAAAAGGAATAAAAAACTTGAAAAATGTTCTTAAGAAATTATAAATTAACTCTAGTTTATTATTCAGGAGGTTAAAGAACGGTCGAGTCAAGACAGGACGCAAGGTAAGGGAATTTCTTAACCTAATTTCCAATCTCTGGGTTAATCTCCTACTTTCAAATTATGTCATGATATTATTATGTTATATATTGTATTTTTACTTTCTTTATGTGTACATATAGTGAATACACATAATAGATCTAATTTATTTTAAAAATGATCTTTGTAAGGACTTCTTCTCAATCTCCTTTCATTGAGGCAAATTTTGTTTTATACACAAATTTCTTTTATATGGTGTATAAACCCCTTTGACTTTTATGTTTATTCAAAAGGAATCATTTTATACGAAGTGTTTTACTAAAAGACAAAAAGGACTGTTTTTCTTGTCGTGCGTATGCGGCAACAACGACTTCTCCGCCGCCAAGACCATTATTTGGGATTCGGCTTCCTCTACAAGCCTTACCATTTTTTAAAAATGAAAAATAAATATCATGTTATAATTTTCTTTTATTTTTGTATTGAAAATGGTTTTGAATGTGTTTTTATTATATCAATGTGTTGTATTGATATATTGTGATTGAAATGTGGAAATGTTATGTTTCCTTTATGCATATTTTATGTGATTATGTATTGGTTTATGATATGTTTAAACCTGTTCATATGAGGAATGCATTGGACTTAATAAGTGACTGGTGGAGCGCGCTATAGCTCCTCGATGTATCGGTAGGTCTCATTAGACAAACTATTGTCTTGGCATGAGGCCTTGACAAAATCTTATTTGTGGTCTTGGCACGAGGCCTTGGCTACGTGGTTATGATAGTCTGGCGTTATGCATTCCATTATTATGAAAGTGGTTATTGATATTGCATGTGATTATTCGACCAGTTGAATATCCATGTGAAGAAGTAAATGGAATTATCTCATTTTACTTTTTCCATATTATGTTGAAGTTCAAGTTTAAAAGAATTTTTTTAGTTATACATTTCCTTAAATTTTTATGTTTATTGATGAAAGATTCCGCTACATTGTTATCCTTACTGAGCATCTGAGCTCAACCCTTTCAATGTTTTAATTTTTCCAGGATGTGATGAAGTATTATATGAATGACCTGGAGGGATAGTCTGGAGGGGATATGAGTGTGGAAAATGGAGACTATGTTATTGTAGTTTTTCACTTTGTGATGTAATGTAACATTTATGAATGTATCTAGTGTTTCCAAGGCTACTAATATAATTGGTCTATCGAGACGTGATCTTTTGTGATCATGCCAATGTTACGAAGTAATGCACCGACTCTAGGTAGCTGGTGTCATGGCGTCACACTATATCCCTTCTATCATATAGTATGGAACCAACAATGTTAATAAAATTTAAATTCTCATTGTAGGAGTTGGAACGAACGGGTTTTATTCAGATAAGTACGTCTTCGTGGGCAGCATCGATCTTGTTTGTGACGAAAGAAAATTGAACACTTATGTTGTGTGTTGATTATCGTAAGCATAGCCAACATATGATAAAAAACAGGTGCACACTTCCATGATTTTATGACCGTTTTTTCAATTTATAGGATTTTTTAGTTCTCCATGATTGAATTGCGATTAGGATATCACCAATTGTGATTATAGAAATAAGATATTCCAAACACATCTTTCAGAAGCAGATATGGCCACTTTGAATATATAGTCTTTTATTTTAGTCTAATGAATTCACCAGTGGTCTTTGTGGATTTTATGGATCAGATCTTTTAGTGATATCTAGACTCTTTTTTCTGGTGTTTGTGAAAGTCATCTTGGTGTATGCTTTCATTGAATCGTGATTTAAAAAAAAGTGTTTATGTTGATCTTGAAAGGATAAAAGGTATTATCTCATGTAAACCACTGAAGAATTTCTTGGAGATATGAAGTTCTATTTGTCTTGATGGCAACTACAGATGGTTTGTACGTGACTTCTCATGAGTATCTTCACAACTGATAGCTCTGAAAAACATGAATGATCCATTCCATCCGACATAAGAATTCTATATGTATTTACAGGAACTAAAAATTCTTCTTACATCCGAACCTATCATGAGTTTTCCAGAATCAGGATAGGGGTATGTGGTGTACTCTAATTCTTCAAGATCAGGTTTGGGTTATGTTCTCATGAAAATACACCATGTGGTTGCTTATGGTTCAAGGCAGTTGAGGGTGCATGAGAATAATTACCCAACATATTATTTGAAGTTAGCTGTAGTCGTCGAATCTTTGAAAATAGGGAGATATTATCTCTTTGGTGAAAAATTCCCTCTGTTTACATATCATAAATGCATGGGACATTTTTTCTCACATAAAATTTGAATCTAAGATAATGTAGACGGAAGGACTATCTCTAGATCATTGACATTGACTTGATGTATATTGAGGGAATGGGAATTTGGTGGAAGTTGCATAGAATAGAAATGAATAATCTTAGTTGGCGAAAGAATCATAAGTTGAATGGTAGTTGATGTCACCCCTAAGTGATATTCATGTGGAATTTGAAGACCAAGGTGATGTTGTGGTTTTATTTTCATCTACACTTGTTCATGATTTTTCAAATATGGTAAAATAGGTACAGACATCTGATGCACAATTTCAAGTTATGAGTTAAAAACTCAATGGTGGGGAGACTATTGAGGGCTAGAAACATGAAGGGAGTTCAGTTTTTTGTTTTAGATATCGGATGGTTATACCTATGGATTTTCAAGAATGAATACTTTATGATTTCAACCATTATAGATGGGTTGTACATCCAGGAACACATAATAAGTATAAGGAATTGAAGGTGTAGTTTTGGTGCAGCGAAATGAAAAGGAAGGTGGACGAGTTCGTCTTGTGGTGATTAAATTATCAGTGGTTTAAAGAAGAGAATCAGAGACCTGCAGGTATGTTACAGGATTTACCTATTCAAGATAACAAATGGAAATAAATAGATATGTACTTTTTATAGGTCTTCCAATAATGGTTTAGAAACATGATGCCATTTGGGTGATAGTATATCTTCTTACCAAGTTGTTCCATTTCATCTCTATTCGTGAAACTCATACAGTGGAGGATATCTTCAAAATATATATCAAAGAAGTGGTGAAGTGTAATGGCATACTAGTTTCAATCATGTTGGATAGAGATCCATGTTTCACATCTTGTTTTTTGGAAATCCTTAGAAAAACCCAATGGGACTCAATTTACTATGAGCACTGCATATCTCCATCAGATTGAAAACCAGTATTAAAGGACAATTAGACTTCAGAAGACATGTTCTGGGCTAGTGTGATGGATTTTACTGGATCATGGGAATATCATATACCCATGGTGGAGTTATCATTCAATAACAACTATCAGTCCTCAATACATATGGCACCATTACAAGAACTGTATGGGCGTCCATTCTGTCCTATGTTGTGTTGGGTGGAAACATGTGAGACTTCACTAGTTGGGTAGATCCTTATCTAAGAAACAATATAGAAGATATAGTTGATTATAAAGATGATGGAGATTTCTCAGAGTCATCAGAAATTATATGTAGATAACCTTCGAAGACCGTTTTCATTCACCGTGTGTGATCATGTGTTCCTGAGGACATCTCCAAGGATTGGAAATGTTTTTTAGGGATGAAGGTAAAGTTATGTCTTCAATACATAGGCCCTTTTTAGATACTATTAGGGGTTATAGAGGTTGATTATTTCCTAGAATTAATAATATGGTTTAGTTTGGTTTATAATGTGTTCCATGTATCCCAATTGAAAAATTATCATCTTGATCCTGGAAATGTGATTGGATGAGATCACGTTGAACTAGAGATGGATTCTTTGTTGATATATATCCTGATGCAGATTGTGGATAGGAAAGAGAAAGTCATGCGTGGAAAAATCATCATCTTGGTGTGGGTTTTATGGATGTATGGTCAAATTAAAGATGATTCTTGGGAATGTGAGAAGGAAATGAAATAGCAATGGACAGAACTCATTCAAGGCTGTGAGGGTTTCTTACATTCCAGGGACAGAATGACCAATGGTGGGCAGAATGTAGTACCCCTAGTTTTTGGTTTGTAGTATCATTTTACCTAGATCGAGTAAGTTTCCCATTTCTCTAAAGACCGTTTGGATTAAAAATAATTAAAAGTAGATTTATGGGGGTTACTATAGGTTTCAGGATTGGTACACGCTGCGTACATGAAGTACACGTCATGTACCTTAAGTACACGCTGTGTACCTGAAGTACACACCATGTACTTGGGGATGGATTCAAGTTGTGATGTAGGGGTCATGTAGTGACCTCGTACACATCATGTAACTAAGTTACACATCATGTAGTGATTAAATATCTCTTTTTTTTACCATAGACGACGGGTTATTTGGTTTACTTATCCAGCATGGTGTTTACGTTGTGACCAAGGGGTACACATTGTTATCCAACCCACACTTAGTTTTAAGTCATGCATTCCTTACTTTCACTCAATCTATTATTCCAAAATCTCTTAGATCTCGAACCTAGACTCTTCCTAGGTGATTTTAGAAGGCACTCCTTCTTCTTGATCGATTTGATCAGCATTGAATCTTCCTTGCATATGCGGTATGTCTCTCCAAGAATGTGTTCAAATAAATATACTTCTCTTATCCTCTTGGTTCTAAGATCTATGTTTGTTATGTGTTGATTAAGATTTTTGTTTTCCAATTATGTTGAGATTTGGATTTTTTTTATATGATAAGGGATACAAGGCTATCTCTTGGAAGAATCAACCTGGTTTTTTAGTGATCTTCATCCTTTGTTGGGTTTCAACAAAACCTTCAAAGTAGGTGGCTTGTCTCTTGACTCCACTTAGTATAACTAATAGTTAGGCTTCATAATTGGACATATTGTGTTTAATTGGTTGTGATTTAGATGTTTAGAAATCTTTGGAATCCCTTCTTTGTGATGGTTTGGAAAATATGGGATATCTGGAAGATTGGATATTTGAATAAAGTTCTTGGGTTATTTATTTTAAAATATATATTTTAAAATGGGGATTTTTCCGATTTGTGGAACATGGTTTGGATTATATGTTTTCAATAAAATGGAACGTTTTATTGAAATTAAATGGCTTCTATTAAATTGTATTGTTTTTTGTGTTCAATAGAAATGCAGTTTTATTGAAAACATTTGTTTTGGTGGTTTGAAATTGTTTGGAATACATGGGGTTGTGTGAGATCATGTTTGATGTGCCCCAACATAAGGGATGTGAACCATTGGGGTACAAGGTGCATGAACCAGGATTGGGGCGTGTGTTATTGCGAAACAAGGTAATTTGATGAGAGACCGCTCATGAGTATGGAACTATCGAATGAACCCCGCATGAGTGGGAGTGTTGTGAACTATGGAATGGGTATGCCCAAATAATAATCAAAATTTGATTATAATCCATGATTGGTTATTTTATGGAAAATAAATTCCTGAAATTTATTTTCATTTTCTTTTGTTTTCACTTGGTTATAATTGGTTTTGAAACTTGTTATATATTGTTTTAGACTAATTTTGGAAATTGTTTTATCTAAACTGTTTTATATTATATGATAACCATTTTATCCTAGTGGCATGAGAGGGGATGTTATTGGGAGAAACTACGGTGTTTCATACTCACCATTGCTTTGAAAATTTGGTAATTTAGTAGATGCTACATTCTAGGACATGGGAAAAGGTAAAGTATCACACTTCTTTATCACAATGTCATGATAATTTATACTAATTGGTGATGTTGGATCATATAGCTTGTGGAACTTGGAGTATGGTTGTTGTATTGTAGTTTATTTGTTTCATTTTGGCTATTTACTTTGATATTGGTAATCTTCTGTTGTAGTATAAATTGGTTTGTTGTTATAAAGAGAATGATTAAAATGACTTCATCTATTTCATGCATCATATAGTGAGCTATTTTTTGTTGGTTTGTTGGGTTATTGGTTTTAGTACTTATTGGGGAAATCATCCCCCACTTACTTTGAAACCCTTCATCATTTATTTCCTTGCTATGGAACCATGGGGATGTCACTTATGGCCTAGTAATGACTCGTTGTACTCTCAAGCCAATGAGAATTAGAGGGTCATTACAAATGGTATGATCTTGTTTTGTCCTTACCTAATAAGTATTCATCATTGTTCATGGTCTGGGAGATGGAATTCTTTATGGTCTATTCCTTGGGTTAGAATCTTAGTAAGGAGTATGATTATCCAAACATGAAATGTATTCCATAAAATGACGTAGCTAACCCTTTTATGCTAAACTTAAAGTTAGTAGGAAGATGGGTACATAAGTGTTTGGAGACACTTCTTGGATTTTGAAATCTCACTGTCATGGGTTTAGCGAATGAGACGATCATGAAATGCATTGTAGGGGAATGAATTCCCACTATGAGTGCATACATCATTTCAAGGAATGATTCATGTTGTGAAAATGTTTTTATTTTTGAAAATTATAATTTTTTCCCAATTAGTGATTTGGAAGAAAGTAAATTGTTATGGTATTTTGAAAATGGTTTAATTTTCAAAAATAAAGTTAAATGTTTTCAAAAATGGTTGAACATAGAAAAAGGATGTTTTTGGAAATCAATGTTGTGATAGTTTGTGTGATAGAGTATGAATGGCCATGCCATCAGTTTCTAGAGAGTGATATTGATTGAGTTTGTTGTTGTTTTATGAAAATGGAACCCGATAGGTGTCGTAGAAACCAATTGGAGGAAGTTGTAGAGAATACGGTCACACCTGCGACATAGGTGAACCATGATCTAGTCTATAGTTTCATCCTAAAACTCCAGGCTATAGACACTGGGAACTGGAGAAATTATCCAAGGTATGTGGATCATACCATCTCATTCATGAATCAGAATCCACCTAACATAAGGGGTGATACTGATCCCAAAAAGTTGATTTGGGGATGACTAGGATGAATCATATCATCGATTTCAATAGCACACCATCGGAGCTCAAAATCAATCTAGAAACATTTATGCTTTGGGATCTTTCATGCTAGTGGAGGGATTTAGCAGCATAGGATAAATTGTATGAAGGCCTTAAATTGTAGTATTTTGAGGAATATTTCAACAAACAATTCTATTATCACATGTTCAAGATCAATAAAATGATGGGCTTCTTTAGGCTGAAACAAGAGACCCTCTCAATCATAGAGTGTTTGGATAAATTCATGAATTTAGTGAGTTTTGCATCAGAAGTTGTGGAAAGTGCATCTATGAAGGCATTAATCTTCGAATCGGGGATAAGGTTGGAGTTCGATCGAAGATTGGGGTTCTCTGTATTACTGATTATACTGTGATTGTGAATAGAGTGACTGTGGATGAATGTGATATCTCAAGATATATAAGAGGAGGTATGATGATACCTACAGTGAATGGTGTGAACTCAAAAGGTGGGATAAAGTGGATAAAGGACACATATTTCCATGGTGAAAGTGGAAATCAGAATCTTATTGGTGGATCAGCAAACCATACTTCACAAATGAAGGGATAATCAAGTTTGTTTTCAATTTGGTTTGCTTGGCCACATAAAGAGAGTGCATAAGAAATAATATAGATATTTCCATAACATCAATCATATGGGGAATGTTAAGCTCTATTTTCATTTTTCTCTATGGTTACATGCACGAGACACTTCTTAGGAGTCACAATCAACATATGATTGGAAAGGGAAAGGAAAAAAGAATCATCCTCATCAGCACTAAAAAGCTATCCATGGTGATTCTATAAAAACCATGACTCCTCAACTAGGGCAATCACAGTAAGGCCACAAGGAGAACTATTCAGCGACAAAGAAATTGTATGGAGCTGAGCAGATGATTGTTGATGACCAGGATGGACTATTTAAGGTGAGAGGTTTGATTCTTTTCAATTATACCCTTATGCAATAGCTCTTCGATACTGGTGCCTCGAATTCTTTCATTTCTTCTCATGTTGTGGATTATCTATTTAATGTTCGAAATTATGCCTTCTTTTCTAAAATCATAAACTCATTTGGGGGAAAGAGGATGTCATGAATTTGTGTGTAGAGAATGTGCTATGATTGTTGATGGAGCTGAGTTGAAATGGGACTTCTTGGTGTTAGACATGGATGTATATGAAGTAATCCTGGGCATGGATTGGTTGAAAATTTTCAAGGCTCGCATCGACAGTTATAAGAGAACAGTTATTTTCATGTCTGAGGATGACATCTAGAATCTCTTCAGAGGGGGTAGGATGATATAGAAAGGTGAATAAGCTTGTTGGAACAAAAAGTGGGACCAATCACTTATCTGTTGGTAGCATTTACTTTGGCATCAACAGAATAGATCGAGAAATATAGTTTTTTATTAGTTTTAGATCAATTTACAGATGTCTTTCTGAATAAATTTTCAGGGTTACCACCTCTAAGGGAAGTAGAGTTTACAATTGATCTCCTTTTGGTGACCAGTCCTATTTCCCATCCATCTTGTAGGATGGAACCAAAAGAGTTAAGGGAATTGAAAATGTGGTTGGGGAAGTTTTAAAGTAAGTGTTTTATTCTACCAAGTACTTATTCGAGGACATCACCCTTCGTGTTCATGATGAAATCATATGGAACTTTTAGTTTGTGTATTGATTATCATAATCTTAGCCAATTTGTGATAAAGAATAATTACCCACTTCGATTAATTGATGCCCTTTTTGATCAATTGAGGGGAGCTCAGGGGTTATCCAAGATTGACTTGCGATTAGGATTTCACCAATTGTGAGTTCAGAGGAAGATATTCCAAAGACATATTTCATAATTAGATATGCCCACTATGAATATATAGACATTCCTTTTGGTCTAATGAATTCACCTGAGGTCTTCATGGCTTTGATTAATCAATATTTCAATGAAATCTAGAATAGTTTTTTGTGGTGTTTCTGGATGACATCATGGTGTATTCATAGAAAAGGGATGACTAAGAGGAATACTTGGAAACAATGTTACAAAATTTGAGAGACCACCGTTTGTATACCAGATTATCAAAGTGTGATTTTTCGATATAGGAGGTACACTTTCATGGACACTTGATTTCTAAAAAAGGTTTTTCTGTGGATCTTGAAATGAAAAAATCAATTATCTCAAGGAAACCAATGAAGAATGTCTTCGAGATATGATGTTTTATTGATCTAGCTGGTTACAACTGATGGTTTAGATGTGAGTTCTCATGACTATCATCACCAATGACAGTTATGAAAAAGAGGAATGCTCCATTCTAATGGACCATGGAATTCCATAAGTCTTTCTAGGATTTGAAATTCAATCTTACATCGGCACCCATAATGATTTTTCCAAATTTAGTATAGGTGTATCTGGTGTACTGTGACGCTTCATGATCAGGGTTGGGCTATTTTCTCATCCAAGGAGACCATGTGGTTGCTTATGGATTAAGGCAGTTAGGGGTGCACGAGCAGAATTAACTAACACATGATTTGGAGTTAGTTGCAGTATTCTATGCTAGTAATAAATGGAGACATTATCTCTTGGGTGATAAATTTACTGTTTCTATGGATCATAAAAGTTTGACATTTGTTTTCTCATAGATGGATTTGAATATGAGGCCAAAGAGATGGATAGAGTATCTCATACTTTTTTGAATTTGAATAGATGTATACACTAGGAAAAGGTAATTTTGGTGGCAGATGCATTGTGAAGAAATTCATTTGCTCAGTTGAGGAAAGAAGCATTAGATGAATGGGAATTGATGTTGGTTCTAGCCGATATGCATGTAGAATGTAAATAATGGAGTGATGTTGATGTTTTATTTTCAGCTAAGATTGTCCCTTATTTGTTATATATTTTCAAAGAGGCACAAACATCTTATGTCGAATTTCTAGTTTTGAGATCAAAACTCAATGGTGGGTTTTCATGCCGCTGATCCCGAGTACCCGGAGCCAGTTCCATACATAGGATCGAAATTGGTTCAGGTTCTGGGAAACTAGCTGCATTCTGAAACTTCATTGAAGATATGACTGGTACATGAAGAATTTTAATTCAAAACGTAGGGTGATCTTAAAAATTCCCATTAAGGGGTTTTAAAATAAACTAATTGAAAACATTCATCGAATACATTAATAAAAAAATCTTATTAAATGAAATCTGTAACACATTTACACATTATAATGTTGCTTAATTTAAAACATGCTAACAGAAACATGAGGATACACCATTTGAATTTAGGTATGCTGAATAAAAGAAATTCTAAACATGCATGACATAAGAATATAAAAGCACAAATAAAATAGCTAAGTGAAATAAATAATCAGATTTGCACATAAAATAATGACTTCAATTTCATACACTAAATACAAAAACACTGAGTTCTATGCATGTGTCATGACATAAATATATTGGACATTCTGAAACATTTTATAAAGGCCTTGGAGAAGATATCTAATGATTTAAGACCTCGACCGATAATCTATAATCTATTTTTAAAAAATATTCTACTAGTCGAATATATATCTGGTTAATTAAATTACAAAGTCATAATGAGGGTAGTGCATATGTCAGACCGTGTCAAGGCCTCGTGCCAAGACCTAGGGGATAACTGTAACTAGACCCCAACCTGGAGAGCCTCTGTAACTGGACTCCAACCCAGAGTGCCTCAAATAACCGGACACCAACCCGGAGTGCCTCTATAACCGACCACCAACCCGGAGGGTCTGCTGTAACCGAACCCCAACCCGGAGGGCTTACATTTACCGGTCCCCAGCCCAGAACATACTAGGTCCAATGCATTCCTCATATATCTAAATCAAAGTGCATATACCACTTTGATTTATTAATTAATTATCATTCCCAGTACACATATTACTTGGTTTTATAATTCACATTATTCAAATTTTCTCATACCACCATGAATAATTAAATGCTTATCTCAGAACTTGTTAATAATAAATTTTTTGATTATCACATAAAATAATAACTCTACATCTCTTCCATAGTAATAAAATTTTAATGCATTAATATACATGCTCATTATTCATGCTCAATTCATGTGCTAATAAATGGAAATGATGTTGGACTAAATTATATTGTGTTAGTTATCATTTAGTTAACAAATTTATCCATGACATGCATAATATAGTAAATGTTATTTTCACATGTGATATTGATTTAAAACACACAAGTAATGAATGGATGGGGTTACCACAAAAAATGATAGTTCCTTAATTTTCATAATCCTTGATTTATGGAAATAAATTTTTAATAGTTTTAAATGAAATTTTTTGAAATAATACAGATGTCATTTGTACACAAAGAATGCACTGATAAGTAGTCGTGTCCTATTAAATGTTCATGCCTTATGTTGTATAGATTATAAGGCTAATTGTTTTGCAGTGAATCATTTGTTTTATGTAATGCGTATATTAAATTAAACATATCAAAAACATAATTAACCACCAATGTTTATTTAGGCCAATTTAATTCATATTATTATTAAAAATTATTGGCACATACACATAACTATATATATATATACATAAAATAGGTAGATGACGCACCATTTATAAATTCTGAAAACTAAAATTACATATACATAGACATATATAAATATGTATATATATGTGTATGTATATTAACATCTTACAGGAAATGTAATTTGTTTAATAATTAAAAGCTTAACATCATAAAAGTAATTCATATTTTAATCAAATGAACTCCCTTGAAAGAACTAGAAAATTAGATAGTATAAATAAGTAAATAAATTTTCTTTACAACGTTTGACAATTAACCGGGTGTATTAAAACACTATGGGTGTATGTGTAATAAATATGTCATTCCATTTGATCCCAAAACTTTATTCTCATCCAAGTATTTATTAAATGATTGTAAACTATATTTAATTACATAAAACAGAAATATATTGAGTAATGTGTGTATGCCCGAATATACACTAAGTGTATATTCTGTTTTGTATTATTAAAAAACATACTAAACGAACCCAAATATAATTAGCGGCCTTAGAAATATTGTTACATAAAACCTTTTAACCATTGAAAAACCTAGATTCACCTTAGAGATGATATATATATATATAAACTATATATATAAATATAAATAAGTGTATGGGTTTGGCATAAAACCAAAACATTATTTGCATCAAAAAAAATACTGAAGGGTTGGAAATCATCATCTAAAATTCATTAACGAGATTTGGTTTGAGTCACATAAATTTGATTATATAAATATATGTATATGATTATATACAAAGTGTATAATTGGGTTTTCAGATATAAAAAAATTTGAAAATAAATATCTTCAATGCAATAATCTTAAATACAAATTAATTAGAAGAAAAATAATCCCTTACAAACATAAGATTGTAAAATTAAATAAACATTTCAGACAAAGTATAATGAACCCATACATCCATTATACCACCTGAACCCGAAAACTCGAAGACCCAAGTTCAGCATAGAATAACTTTTAAACTACCACAATGTTACTAATATACCATTAGTATCATATATTAGTATATACTCTCAAAGAAACAAGACAAGGAAAATTTAGAACCCTTACCTGAGTTATTTCTAAAGAAGTGGTGGGTTTCTGGAAAATGAGGCAGATCTTGATAGAGAGAAATTAGTGTAGCAGTTGGGTGTGCAAAGTGGGGTTTAAATATAATATAACATTTTTTAAAGCTCCCTTAAGACACTAGTTTTTTTAAAAAAAATGATAATTTTAGATACGCAAATCAAATATGAAACGTAACTCATTTGTTGGTTTCCATTTAGAAAAACAATTTGAGTTTCATTTAACATTATTATGGTTATTATTATTTTTAATTTCCATTATTTAAATCAACATTTCATATTATATTATATTTAAGTTTATATTTGTTCTTTTTTTATACACTCATATTATGAGTATACATGCTACGTCGTTTCATTTTATTTTCCTCATTTATATCCATTAATTCCAAAACATTCTCCCTTTTTTGTTTTTAAAGTCTAACATGTTAATAATATATTATTTTTTTATTATATAATCATTAAAATGATATATTTTTATATTATGATTGTTTAATGTTTTTTTAATCAATACGTATCATCATTTTTTATCAATCATCTATTTTTTACTCTATATGAATAAATCATTTTTTTCAATAATTGACTAAATATATATTTAAAATAAAGAGTTTAATAATTTTTATAGGTAAAAATTCGTTTTATATATATACATATAATTTTTACTTTTTTTTATTTTTATGTATATATATATTTCGCTTTTGAAAAATAAATCATATATTTTTTTAAGAGAAAATCACATCATAATACATATAAATTCGATTTATATTTATATACATATAATTTTAACGTTTTTATTATATATATATATATAATTTATTTTTGATAAAAAAATTAATAATTTTTTAATAGAGAAAATCACATCATGCATTTTGATTTCTTCCCTTTTTTCTTTGGCTATTGTGAGTCAACTCTCATCATTAAGCTTTTGTGAGTTTTCCATGATTAGTCCCAAACTTCCACAATTTCATTTTTTTCATCTCATGATCATAATAATATATGTATTGGTTTTAAAATAAAAATGATCATCTATATATTTATAAACATATAACTATAAAACATATATATGTTAATAAGAAACCAATAAATATCAATAATTATAAACATATGAATATTTTTATATATATATTATCCTTTATATATATATGAAAAAAATTGTATAATGTTTTGTTATTAATTATTATTAAATACTCATATACAAGTCATATTCCCTCTTCTTTCACATTGAAAAGTCAATAGAAAGAATGATTTCATGTTTAGTTTTCTATTTCACGTTTCTCATAACTCTATTTATTTTATTTTATTTTTTTTCATTTGTATGACCCATGGAAAACAAATTATCAATCTTGGAGAAATGTGACACGCTACCTTCTTTTTAAAATATATTATATTTTTTAAAACAATTCAAAAATGTTTCTTTTTCTTTAAAACAAAACAATCGATAATAAAATACACATATATCATAATAAAAACGTTAATATATATATATATATAATCATATATATATTTTTAATAAAACATGTTTATATTTATAAATAAAAAAATGATAGTTATATGTATTTATAAACATGTAATTATATATTTATATTAAATTATATTTTAGATATAACATAATCATATATTTATAAAACAAAAAGTGTATCTCCTTTTTTATAAGTATAAATTAATTTATATATATGTATACACACACACACACACACACATATATATATATATATATTATTTTATCATTTTTAAATATGTATATATATATATAATTCGTTTTTTATATAAATAATAGAAATTTAAATATTATTTAAAACATAAATATAATACACATTTTTTTTATAATACAATAATTATATATATGTATAATAAAAACATAGTATATCTCATATAGATATAATATATTGTCTTAATAATAATAACAATTTTCTATAAATAATTTGATTCCCTTAAATTAAAATTATCCTCATTGAAAATATTCTATGAAATAACCTTTTTGATAAAAATGAATTCTATTTTACAAAATTAATAAATAAATTCAATTAAATAAATTATTTACATAATAAAACTTGTTTTTTTAATCATCGAATGTTACATTATTCCCCCATCAAAATAATTGTGCCCTCGCAATTCTAAAATGCTCGTACATAGCCACAACAACACTAGACACATGTCACTCATGAGGTCGCATTACCTGGAAAACCACTTTTGGTAGGGAGCTAATGCGCTTAGGTGGATTCCTAAGGTAGTATTCAGTTGCTCGATCTCTTTGACCCAGACACACTGTGAACTGCTGGGGTCATGCCTCTGCCTAAACCACTCGGCCTTCCATAAAGAGGCATGAGAAGTGTGGAGGTTGGAATGTTCAGAGTGGACCAAATACCTATAATTCCCATGGAACACATCGTTCTTGAAAATATTGATGTCCTAGAGTTTCACGTACATACTAAAACTCAGCATGTGGAATAGGTAAGTCCCTCGATGGTCAACATCCAAAGCAGCTTCTAGAAATTTACCTACAGCTCGGTAGTTATTAGCCAAAGTGAAACATGGAAAAAGGGCTTTTGAAACATTCCACACTCTCTTATATGCTGCAAATTGTGAAAATGTGATACGATAATAAACCAAATTACTTCCTTGGTAAAGATAGAGGATGTTTGGGTGGTTCGACACTTGATGTAGTTGTTTACAGGACAGCCTAAGGTTTTCAAAGGTCTCAAAGTCCCCTGAACAAGACTTTGCCACTATTGTTTCTACAATCTCTGTTGGAAGATACAGAAGGCGTGATGCATCAGCCATCTAAAAATTTAAGGAAACTACCTTTTAGTAACACATAACCATGTTTTTAGTACTGCTCTAATTTTATCAGATGTCTCTAAAGAGACATAAGGCTGCTGTATATATTTATATTAATATATATATATATATTTCAAGAACATCATACTTAGTAATGTTTAAATAAATTTTTATTTGTTCATTTCTGGTTTTCCAGAGTTATCTAAACTGAATTCTCTAATACCAACTCTCACACCCCAGCTCCCGAGTACCCAGAGCTGGTTCCATACAAAGGATCGAATTCAGTTCAGGATCTGAGAAACTAGCTGCATTCTAAAACTTCATTGAAGACATGACTGATACATGAAAAATTGTCATTTTAAACTTAGGGTGAGCTTAAAAATGCCCAGTAAGGGGTTTTAAAATAAACTAATATAACATTTTTTGAAAACATTCTTTAAACCATTTCAAAAAACACTCTACTTAATTGAAAGAAGTAACACATGTACACATCATAAAGGTGCTCAATTTAAATCATGCTAATAGAAACACAAGGATGCATGATTCGAATATAGGTATGCTAAATAAAAGAAATTCTAAACATGGATGACATAAGAATATGAAAGCACAAATAAAACAGCTAAGTGAAATAAATAATAAGATTTTCACATAAAATAATGATTCAATTTCATACACTGAATACTAAAACACTAAGTTCTAAACATGTGTCATGCGATAAATATACAGGACATTTTGAAACATTTTATCAATCCCTTGGCCAAGACGTCTAATTATTTAAGGCCTCGTCTGAAAATTCATAAGCTCTTATAACCAAATATTCTACTAGTCAAATATTTTTCTGGTTAATTAAATTACATATTCATAATGTGGGAAGTGCATATGTCAGACCGTATCTAGGCCTCATACCAAGACCTAGAGGCTAACTCTAAACAAACCCCATCTCAGAGAGCCTCTGTAACAGGACTCCAATCCGGAGGGTCTGCTGTAACCAGACCCCAAACAGGATGGCTTACATTTACCAGTCTCCAACCCAGAACATACTAGGTCCAATGCATTCCTCATATCTCTAAATCAATGTGCATATACAACTTTGAATTATTAATTACTTATCATTCCCAGTACACATATTCCTTGGTTTCATAATTCACATTATTCAAAGTGTCCCCTACCACCTTGAATAATAAAATGCATATATCATAAGTTATTAATAATAAATTGTTTGATTAACACATGAAATAATAAATTTACATCTCTTACATAGTAATAAACATTTATTGCATTAAAATAAATGCTCATTATTCATGCTCAATTCATGTGCTAATGAATGGAAATTACATTGTACTAAATTATAATGTATCAGTTATCATTTAGGTAACAAATTTCTCAGTGACATGAATAATATAGTAAACGTTATTAGCACATGTGATATTGATTTAAATCACAGAAGTAATGAATGGATGGGGTTACCACATAAAATGATAGTTCTTTAATTTTCATAATCCTTGATTTATGGAAATAGATATTTATAGTTTTAAATGACTTATTTTGAAATTAGATAGATTTCATTTGTACACAAAGCATGCACTAATAAATAGTCGTGTCTTATTAAATGGTCATGCCTTATGTTTCATAGCTTATAAGTACAATTGTTTTTTAGTGCATCATTTGTTCTATGTAATGCACATATTAAATTAAACATATCAAAAACATAGTTTAACCACCAAAGTTTATTTATGCCATGTTAATTCGGATTATGATTAAAACATATAGCTGCATACACCCAACTATATATATATATATATAATAGGTACATGTCGCACCCTTTATAAATTCTGAAAACTAAAATTACATATACATATACATATACATATGTATATAAATGTGTATGTATGTTAACATCTTACAAGAAATGGTAATTTTTTAATAATTACAACCTTAACATCATAAAATAATTCATATTTTAATCAAATGAACGCCCTTGTGAGAACTAGAAAATTATATAGTATAAATAAGTAAATAAAATTTCCTTACATCGTTTGAAAATTAACTGGGTGGATTAAAACTCTTTGGGTGTATGTGTAATAAATATGGCATTCCATTTGAACCCAAAACATTATTCGCATCCAAGTATTTATCTAATGATTGTAAATTATCTTTAATGACATAAAATAGAAATAGATTGAGTTATCTGTGTATGCCCGAATATACACTAAGTGTATATTCAGTTTTCAAAATTAAAAACCGTACTAAACGAACCCAAATATAATTATCGGCCTTATAAATATTATTACATACAAACTTTTACCCATTGAAAAAACTAGATTCACCATATAGATAATATATATATATACTATATATTTAAATATAAATAAGTGTTTGTGTTGGGCATAAGAAGTATTATTATAATTGTACCTAAAACATTATTTGCATCAAAAACATTATTTAAGTGTTGGAAATCATCTTCTTAAATTTATAAAACAGATTTGGTTTGAGTCACAAAAATTTGTTTATATAAATTTATGTATATGATTATATACAAAGTGTATAATTGGATTTGCGGATATAAAAACATTTGAAAATAAATGTCTAAAAGACAATAATCATTAATACAAATTAATTAGAAGAAAAATTATCCCTTACAAACATAAGATCGTAAAATTAAATAAACATTCGAGAGAAAGTATAATGAACACTTACATCCATTATACCACATGAACCTGAAAACTCGAAGGCCCAGGTTCAGCACATAAGAACTTTTAAACTACCACAATGTTATTAACATGCCATTATGAGCATATATAAGTATATATTCTCAATGAAACCAGACGAGGCAAATTTAGAACCCTTACCGGAGTTAGATCAAAAGAGGTGGTGGTTTTCTGGAAAACGAGGAAGAGATTGAAAGAGAAATTAGTGTAGTAGTTGGGTGTACAAAGTGGGGTTTAAATAAACTACAACATTTTTTGAAGCTTCCTTAAGATGGTGGGGTTTTAAAAAAAATATAATTCTAGATATGAAAATTTTATATGAAACGTATCCCATTTGTTGGTTTCCATTTAGAACAACAATTTGAGTTTCATTTAAAATTATTGTGGTTATTATTATTTTAAATTTCCATTATTTAAATCAAAATTTCATATTATATTATATTTAATTTTATATTTCTGTTTTTTTAATTCACTCATAGTATGAGTTTACATGCCACATCATTTCATTTTTTGTCCTCATTTCTATCCACTCATTCCACAACGTAATCCCTTTTTTGTTTTTATAGTTTAACATGTTAATAATATATTATTATTTTGTTATATAATCATTACAATAATATATTATTATATTATGATTATTTAATGTTTTTTTAATCCAGACTTATCATAATTTTTTTTCAATCATCTATTTTTTACTCTACTTGAATAGATCATTTTTTTAAATAATTAACTAAATATATATTTAAAATAAAGAGTGTAATAATTTATATAAGTACAAATTCCTTATATATATACATATAATTTTTCAGTTTTTTTATTCTTATGTATATATATATAATTCATTTTTTATAAGTAAATCAAATAATTTTTTTAAGAGAAAATTACGTTATAATTAATATAAATTCGTTATATATATATATATACATATAATTTTAACGTTTTATTATTATATATATATATATATAATTAATTTTATTAAATAAATTAAATAATTTTTTTAATGAGAAAATCACATCATGCATTTTCATTTCTTCCCTTTTTTTTCATTGGTTATATTTAGTCAACTCTCATCATTAATATTTTGTGAGCTTTCCATAATTAGTCCCAAATTTCTACAATTTCATTTTCATTTTTTATCCCACGATCATAATAATTTATCTATTGGTTTTAAAATAAAAATGATCATCTATATATTTATAAACTTATAACTATAAAAAAAATTATATTAAATTGAAAACAATAAATATCAATATTTAAAAACATATAATTATATATATATATATATTATCCTTTATATATATATATAATAATAATTTTATAATTTTTTGTTTTTAATTATTATTAAATACTCATATACAAGTCATATTCCCTCTTCTCTCACATTGAAAAGTCAACATAAAGAATCATTTCATGTTTAGTTTTCTATTTCACGTTCTCCAAAACTCTATATATTTTATTTTATTTTTTGCCCTTTGTATGACCCATGGAACACAAATTATCAATCTTGGAGAAATCTATCACACTACCTTCTTTTTAAAATATATTAGATATTTTTAAACAATTCAAAAATGTTTCTTTTTATTTAAAACAAAAAAATTCATAATAAAATACACATATAACAAAATAAAAACTTTAATATATATATAATCATATATATATTTCTAATAATAAATGTTTATATTTATATAAATAAAATGATATTTATATGTATGTATAAACATGTAATTATAAATTTATATTAAATTATATTTTTATATATAACATAATCATATATTTAAAAAACAAAAAGTGTATATCTTTTCTATAAGTATAAATTCGTTTATATATATATATGTAGACACACACACACACAAACACACACACACATATATATATATATTATTTTATAATTTTTAAATATGTATATATATATATATATTTGTTTTTTTATATAAATAATACAAATTTCATTTTTTTTAAACATAAATATAATACACATTTTTTTCATAATACAATAATTATATATATTTAAAATAAAAAAAGTATATATCATACAGTTATATTATATTGTCTTAAGAATAATAATAATTTTCTGTAAATAATTTTCTTACCTAAAATTAAAATTATCCTCATTGAAAATATTCAATGAAATAACCTTTTTGATAAAAATGAATTCTATTTTACAAAATTAATAAATAATTTCAATTAAATAATGTATTTACATAATAAAACTTTTTTTAAAATCATCAGATGTTACATGGGGAGACCATTGAGGGCTAGAAACATGATGGGAGTTATGTGTTGTGTTTTAGAGATCGGATGGTTGTGCCTATGGATTATAAGGAAAAAATATTTCATGTTCACCTCTATTCTAGATGGGTTTTACATCTAGTAAAATAGAAGATGTATAAGGTGTTGAAGGACAAATTTTGGTGGAGCGGAATGAAAAGGAAGGTGGAATATTTTGTCACATGATGTATAACTTGACATCAATTTAAAGAATAGCATCAGATACCTGCATATATGATCTAGTCTTTACATATTCTAATGTGTAAATGGGGACATATAGAGATGGATTTTGTAAGAGTTATTCCATGAATGGTTCTGAAATGTGATGCTATTTTAGTGATAGGGTATCGACTTACCATGTTTGCCCATTTCATCCCTATTCATGAGACTCATACAGTGGAGGAACTGTCCAAAATTTATATCAAATATGTGGTGAAGAGTAGTGGCATACCAGTTTCAATATTGTCAGATAGATATCCAAGGTTAACATATCCTTTTTGGAAATCCTTACAAAAATCCCTTGGGACTCAGTTGAATATGATCCTGGAGTATCATTGTTAGACAGAAAACCAATACGAGGGGACAATATAGATGTTGGAAGAAATGTTGTGGGATTGTGTAATAAATTATGGTGGATCATGGGAAGTGCATATACCCTTGGTGGAGTTCTCATACAATAACAGCTATGAGGCCTTGAATCATATGGATTATTTATAAGAATTGTATGGGTGTCCTTATTGTTCTCCACAATGTTAGTTGGAAATGGGAGATAATTCACTAGTTGGGCCGAGCCTTGTCTAAGAAACAATAGATAAGTTCCTTTTGACGAGAATGAGGATAAATATGGCTCATATTCATCAGAAATCATAGGCATATCGCCATCATAGACCATTGTCATTTTCCATGGGTGATCATGTCTTCTTGAGGATATCTCCAATGTTTAGACATCGTCATTTTGGGAAGCACGGAAAGATATATCCTTGACAAATAGGCCCTTTTGAGATATTGGAATGAGCATGAGAGGTGGCTTATTTCATGGAATTACCATCCCTATTTAGTTCAGTGCATAATGTGTTCCATGGATCTTAATTTGAAAGTATCAGCCCGATCTTTACCATGTGATCAGATGTGATGACATTGACCTATATATGGATGCTTCATTGATACAAATCCCAATGTGGATTTTTGATCAACAAGAAAAATTATTGTGTGGAAAAATAATCATTGTTGTGCGGGTCTTATGGAAGCATGTTCAGATTTAGGAAGAGACTTGGGAATGCATCAAAGAAATGAAAGATCAATTTTTTGAACTCTTTCATGGAATTGAGGGTTTTCTATATCATGGGCATGAAAAGATAAATGGTGGGGATAATTTAGTACCCCCAGTTTCATGTTTGTAGAATCAGGTTACCTAGATAGGGTAAGTTAACCCTTTATCTAAGGCCCCTATTGATCAAAAATCCTTCACGCTATTTTTTTGGGTTTAATGCATGTTTTAGAACAGGTACATGACATGTAATTAAATTACAATACGTGTACTTAGGGATAGATTCGATGTGCGATGTGGGGGTCATGAAAAGAGCTGGTAAATGTCATTTACCTATGGTACACGTTGTATAGTGTGTAAATATTTTTTTTTTACCCGATGCGATGGATTTTTCGGTGTACTTATCCAGCATGACCTTCACAACGTGACCAAGGGGGGTACACATCATGAGTCGGCCTATGCCCTTTTTAAAGACACATGTTTGGTTGTTTTTATCAGTCTGTACTTTCCATACCTCTTAGTTCGTGACCCAAGACTCTCCTTATGTGATTTTCATAATATATCCTTCTTCTAGATCGATTCGATCAGCTTTGGATCTTCATTGGGTCTTTGATGTGTCTCTCCAAGTAAGTGTTCGATTAGATATACTTATCCTATCCACTTAGTTCTAATATCTCTTCTCGTTATGGGTAGATATATTTTTTTTCAATTATGTTTAGAGATGTCTTTATTTTTGATTGGATAGGGGATCTAAGGTTGTTTCTTTGAAGAATCAACCTTGTTTTTGTGATTGTTCTTCGTCATTCATTGGCGTTCATCAAAACCTTCAAGGTAGGTGGCTCATATAACTACTCAACATAGTATAACTGATGGTAATAATTTCCAATTGGATATATTGTGTTTAATTGGTTGTGATTTGGATATTTAGAAATCATTGGAAACCCTTATTTTTGATTGTTTGGAAAATTTGGTAAATCTATAAAATTGGATATTTGAATAATGTTATTGTGTTCTTAAATTTAAAATATATATTTTTAAATTGGGATATTCTGGAGTTGTAGAACATGGTATGGATTATATTTTTTCAATAAAATGGAATGATTTATTGAAATTAAATGTCTTCTTAGATTTGGGTTATTCTTTGGTTTTCAATAAAATTACAGTTTTATTGAAACGATTTGTTTTGGTGATTTGAAATGGATTGAAATAGAAGGGGTTGTGTGAGTTCATGTTCGATGTTCCCCTGAATAAGGTTTGTGTACCATTAAGGTACAAGGTGTGTGACCCTGTATCGAGGTTGTGTGTCAATAGGACACAACCTAATTGGATGAGATACCATTCATGAGTATGGAATTGTCGAACGATGAATGCAAGTGTGGGTGTATTGTGAACTATAGAATGGGTACGGAAAATAATAATAATAATTTTTTTATAAGCATTTATTAGTTATTTTTTGGAAAATAACTTTCTGAAAAATGGTTTCATTTACATTGTTTTCAATTGGTTATAATTGGTTTTCAAAATTGTTATATTTGGTTATAAACTATTTTGGGAAATTTTTTTATATAATCCATTTTATATAATGTGATAACAGTTCTGTCCTACATTCATGTTAAGAGAAGTCATTGGAAAAAAATACAATTTTTTATACTCACCCCTACTTTAGAAGTTTTATGATTTTTCAGATGCTACCTTTTAGGACCTAGAAAAAGTTAATGTATCACACTTCATTGTAACCAAACCATGATACCTTAGACTACATGGTGATGTTGGATCACGGAGCTTGTGGATCTTGGAGTCTGGTTTTCATATTGGTGTTTATTTTTTGTCATTTTGTTGTTTAGATAGATATTGTTTTGCATCCAACGTAGCATAATTTTGTTGGTTGTTATAAAGAGAATTATTAAAATGACTTAATTTATTTCACTCACCATATAGTGAGCTGTTTGTTATTGGTTTTTTGGGTTATTGGTTTTAGTTATTAAAGGGTAAATTGTCCCCCACTTACTTTGAAACACTTTGGCATTTATTTAAAACATTTGGTTCCTTGGGTACTTCGCTTAAGGACCAATAATGACTCATAGTACAATCAATCCAATGATAATTAGTGGGTCATTACAATATGTATCAAAGATTATAATCCCCAACATATGACGGTTACCCATGATCTATGTCCAGTCAGAATGATGTATCTAGATCATAGGAAATAAGTTTAGGATTAATGTCAGAATTTCTTGATGTGTAACATCCCTAACCCGGAAGCCACTAGATCGGTGCTCCGAGATGGGTGGTTACGTGACCTTAAGCATGAATCCCCATATTTAAATGGTTTCTGACTAGTAGTGAGGTTATAAATAGTCAATTGGGGAGACTGTACCCCCTTTTTAGCAGAGTAAGCCAAAATAAAAGATAAAAAAAGCAGAATAATAACTAATAATACCACGGTATGCATAAACAACCATTCCCTAGAACAGGGTACAACAATTCCCATTAGTAAATATTCAATTTCATGCTACAAATTCAAACATGAAAAAAATACATAAATGAAGAAAAACTACAAAATCCCCAAAATGGTCTCTACACCATGTGTAGGTCCTCCTCCATGCATAACCATGACAACCCGTCTCCCTAGAAATAGCCTTTACCATTTTCATGACCTATAAACATGAAGTCAGATCGGGTACACCGGCGGCCCGAGCAAGGTGTAAGTAAAACTCAGTAGTACACAACCGACGGTGTCAAAAAAATATATGGTATAAATAATTATACATGCAAAAGGGAAATGAATAATAGATGAAAAAGAAAATATTAAGTAACCTTAACTAGTTTAGTCCACTACAAACATGTATTTCCATTTCCTTGTCTCGCCATTTCATCTCATTTCCTATTAATTTCCTTTTCCAATGCATTTATCATGGGTTCATCAAACACAACAAGTTACACGAGCCTTCACAAGGAATTGGGAATTCATTTAATTAACAAAAAAATGATTCAAACCAAAACATTAATGAGAGAATACTTTCCAAGATCCAGGATATTACAACCTCCTCACATTATAAAAGCTCATCCTCGAGCCATGATCCCATGCTTTATTGCACTTATGTGCAAATGAGATCGGGACACTGAACCCACATATCTGATTCCCACTCCCATGATTCTTCATAAACCATCCCGTGCTGCCATAGTACTCACGCTAATAGTAAAACCATGCCCTGAAAGACGTTCTCACTAAGATCCACAACATAAACTATATGTTCCTCAAAGGACGCATCAACCTCCATCTCAACATACTAAACATCCACTATATGAGTTGGGTTAGGTTGGTACCGTAGAAGTTGGGACACATGAAAAAAATCATTCATCCCACCATACCGTTGTGGAAGAGCAAATTGGTATGCAACTATCCTAATCCTCTCCACAATCTCAAACGGCCGCACATACTTTGGCGCTAACTTTCCCTGCTTCTAAATCCGTCATTGACCCATTCACGGTGAAACCAAAAAGAAACACATGATAAACCACCTCGAACTCAAGAGGTGTACGCATCTGATCTACATATGACTTTTTCCAACCCTGATACATTTCCATCTATTCCCAAATCAACCCAATTTTCTCCTAAGTCTCATGCATGATACTCGGTCTCAATAGCTCGGATTCACCAAGATCCAACCAATATAGTGGAGATCTTCATGGTCTCCCATAGAGAACCTCAAATGGTTCCATTGGAACTGTATCATGAAAACTGTTGTTCTAGGAAAATTCAACATGTGACATGTGATTTTCTCAGGAACCATCAAAATCCAAGATATAAGGCCTCAACATATATTCTAGTACGAGGATTGTACACTCCGACTGCCCGTCCTTCTGTGGGTGGAAATCCGTACTCAAAAGAACTTGTATACCAAGAAAATTTTTCAGCCCTTTCTAGAAGCACGATTTGAAATGAGGATCACAATATGAAACTATAGCCTGTGGCACAACATGAAACTGTTCTATTTTATGAACATACAACTCACCCAACTGATCAACTCTATAGGTCTCCTAAATTCATATGAAATTAGCCAATTTTTTTATCCAATCCACAACCACACATACTGAATCATTCATATAGGGTTTCCATGGAATACCCACCACAGAATCCATCGTTACATCATCCCACTTCCATTTTGGAATGGGAAATATATTTAACAAACAACATGGGCATTGATGCTTAGCCTTCACCTTCTGACATGTATGACGTCGTACCACAAATTACACCACTTCCTTTTTCATTATTGGCCAAAAAAACTGCATAAGGAGATCATTATACATCTTGTCCAAAACAATATGCACTACTAATTTGATTCATGGAACTCTAGCATCAATTACTCTTACATGCATACTCACACAACCACACAACCCTGAACACAAACAACCTTGTCCATACTGACGGCCCAACCTGAAGGTGCATACCTATATTTATGTCTTTCCTTCAGGGATAGACATTCGAGATCATCGAGCTGACTTTTCCTAACTCAACCCAAAAGCATCGACTCAACAGCCATGATGGAAAGGGTCACCTAGCCATTTTCATCCCGCACCTCCAGGTGTATCTCCACAAACAAGGCCATCACCTTCCACTCGGTGCTAGATTCCAAAGCCACTGGTTTATGAGCCTTCGTACTCAAAGCATCCAAAACAGTACTCCCATTTCCTAGTGTATATACCATATCAATGTCAATATACTAGAGATACTCAACCCATCTTTGCAAACGATGATTAAAATCCCACTGTGAAATTGCTTTTCTTTAGACTCTTGTGATCAGTATACACTGTGAACTGTTCCACCAACATGTAGTGCCTCTAAAACTATAAGGAATACACAACTATAGAAAACTAAATATCCTGAGTGAGATAATTCCAATCATGGGGTCTCAATTTCTTCAACCCATAATGCCACAACCCGCTCATCTTGTGTTAACACAGCCTCAAGCCCAATACCGGACGCATCACAAAAAAGGACATATTTATTACCTGGCTTAGGTAAGATCAAGAATGTTTTAGTCATCAATCACTATTTCAATTCTTGAAATGCATGGTCACAATCCTCATACCACTCAAACCTGATTCCCTTCATGGACAAGCCCGGCAGTGGTGCTTCCAAGGGAGGGAAATCCTGGATGAACCTCCAGTAATACCTAGCCAAACCCAGAAAACACAGAACATCTGAAACACTCTTGGGGTGCTCCCAAGACAGAACTGCCTACACATTATCCAGATCCACCGACACACCTGCCTTAGAGATGATGTGACCCAGAAAATTCACTTCTCCAATAAAGAATTGGCACTTTGACAACATGGTGTATAACCGACGCTCTATTTGTGCACTTAGAACGATTTCAAGATGTAGGGAATGATCGTCGTGACTTTTCAAGTACACCAAGATGTCTTCAACAAATACAACTATGAACTGATCAAGATAAGTAAGAAATATTCGGTTCATCAAATCCATGGACACCACTGGCGCATTGGTCAAGTCGAAGGGAATCACTCCAAAATGAAGTAACCCATACTGACTCCTGAAAGTTATCAGCGGTACATCAGAAGGCCTCAACCTCAATGGTGATAACCCTATCTCATATCAAACATTGAAAACACTGATGAACCCATCAACTAGTCAAATAGGTCATAAATTCTAGGAAGATGTTACTAATTTTTGACCATCATCTGATTCAACATTCGATAATCAACACACAGCATTAATGGTCTGTCAACCTTCTATGTAAAAAGAACAGGTGACCCCCAAGGAGACATACTAGTATGTATAGAAAAAATACTCTCAAAATCCTCAAGATGAACCTTTAACTACTAGAGTTTTTCTTATTCCATTCGGTATGGAGGAATAGAAACTAGCATTTCTCACAGCAGCAACTCCATCGTGAACTCAACATCCCTCCTGAGTAGGAACCCAGAAAATCCTCAGGAAACACATCCTGAAAATGATCCACTACTAGAGGGAAACCGAATATTCCTATAGTTCATCATCAGGCACAAGACAAGATACTTGAGTCATGAGCCTGCCCAACTGCTGACAAAACTATCCTGCATGACCTTCTAGAACATCCCACTCTCCATGATGAACAAAATTGTCACCCTTAAGTGATCCAAATGATACCTTGAAATTATAAAAATCTATGTGGTCTCGATACAACACCAACAAGTCCAAACCCAAGATCAGGTCAAATACTAAAATCTTGAGAACTAACAAGTCCCACAGGAAATGATACCCACCGAATTCCAATGAACATCCCTTACACTATCTAATATATTCATTTATCACCCTCAATAGAGTTTAAATTGACATATCCCGACACAAACTCCCCATAGGAACCCCCAATGCTACTACAAGCTGAGTATAAATAAGAGTTTGTGGCGCCAGTGTTAATCAACAAACTAGAAAGTGCAGAAGCTACAAGGGCCGTACCTCAAACAGTTGATGGCCCAGCTTCGCCATCACCAAGTGAAGACTGAACTACATGAACCTGAACTCCCCTCTAGCTTGGGCTTTAACCTGCATGCCCTTCACTACACTACCCTGTTGACATGGGAGATCCAGCACCAGAGTTCCAAGTCCAACTCCCCTACTAGTACGGCCCACAGAGCTCTAACTGCCACCCTAATATGGAGAAACTTATCCCTTTCCTCCTCTTGGAATCTATGTGTCCCCAAAATTCATGCTCACCTGTAGAGGGTTCTTGCAGTACCTCTGCATGTGTTACAATCTTCCTCCCAACCGGTAATGAATTGGAGGTCGAGGAAACCTGCACTCATGAGACCCGACCAACCACACAGATAGAAGAACACACAATCACCACCCTAAGTGGCTGAACCTCTCTTCTGACAACTTTTCATGCTTCCACTATGCTAAAAACATCATAAACGATGATTTAGGACTTCAAAAGATGCACCATAGGTCTGCCCAGTTGGCACAACAAGCACACCACCAGAATCTCCGTTAAAGTTCCCTTTTGAGAGCAATGCTTGATCCACTACCTCTATAACCTCTTAAATAAAAATATATTCATATGAGACCATATCTCATGTATCATCCCATCCTCAAAATGCCTCTTAACCGCTACCTCACCCCTCACCAACATTGGAACAAAGCTTCATAGGTCGGTGAAGTGGCAAACATACCCCATCACTGACATTGACCCCTGAGTCGGGCTCATGAATTCTGCACCATGCTCTGACCTCAAGGTCTCAGGGTAAAAATTCTACTGAAACATGTCCTATAAATATTTCCATAACATCCCCTCATTCTGCTTGGTCTGTGCCAGGATGTCCCACCAATGCTTTTCCTGGCCCCACAATATATAATCTACCAAGATGAATTGGTTCCCAATAAGAGTCTCTAGATTATCAAGTATCATCTGGATATATGCTATCCAAAACTCTGATACCTATGTCCCACCCTCTCTTGTAAAGGTCGGAGGGTGATGTAGCTAAAACTCTCTAGTCTTCTCAATCATACTCGGTGTGACCCGCCCTGGGTCCCGATCCATCATCTACAAAAAAACGACCCATGTTCTCTTGGAACTGATCATACCTACTTTCCTAGATCACAACATTCTCTTGCTCCAATACAGGTGGAGTTTTCTCCGCAACAACCTCTTTTTTCCCAATCGGTTCTCAACATCATGGTGTAATTTCTCTATATTTCCAAACACATGGTTTACAACACACACCCTAAACATTCAAAACAACATAATAAGAAGGATCTTCACCAAACACAACAAACCACCATGCATGCACCATCCAACAAACCATAACATTCCGAAAATCCCACTCGGATGATACTTACTGCGGGCCATGGTCTAAACTAGGTAAACAACCATACACCACTACGAATCTCACAAAACACATTACAAAAAAAATTAATTATTTAAAAACCATTAATTACACATATTTTGTTAATTTTCAATTATCATTATTTCATCGCCACCTCATGAATTTTTTTGTTTACGACATTTTCCTTTTTTAATTTTCAAGATGAAAGGTTAATTAAATATTCCGTGCCTCACAAACCCAACCCATGTGTTCCTACCATGATGCATGTCACATATATCTATAGGTGCCTATAATGATGCATGCATGCACAACCTCATGTCATTGAGGACACAAGACAAATATAATTTAACCATTACATCAAACAACATGTGCATCACCCAATGATGAAATATCATCAACTATAAGATCGCATAATCTAGAACAAAAATTCCCACCCTCAGTGAATTGGGATTTCCCTTGTACATGGGTTAGATACACCCATGAACAAGCTCTTTATCAAGTCCCAACACATTCAAACTTCCATATACCATCCTAAATAACAAGATTATAGGGACGGAGAACAAATACCTCCTATCATACCACATTTTATTGTCCCCGACCTAGAATCCAATAAAAGTTTTCTCTGAGATGTGTTGTTACATGACCTTAAATACGACTCCTTGTACGCCAAAGGATGCCGACTAGCCGTGGGGTTCCCAATAGTCAACTGGGGAGACTACATGACCTCTTTATTAGAGTAAACGATAAATGAAGATAGAAAAAAAGCTGAATATTAACCCATACTACCAGGGTATGCATAAAAAACCATTCCTCGGAATGTTGTACATCCATGTCCAACAGTAAATATGCCAGGCCATGATACAAGTGAAAAAGTAAAAAAAATCCCAAAATGAAGACAAACTACAAAATCCCAAAAATGGTCTCGACACTAAGTCAGGGTCCTCCTCCATGCATACCCCTTCCACCTCGACTCCCTAGCAAGATCCCTTTCCCATGTTCTAGCCTGAAAACATGAAGTCTTCTCGGGTACACAACGGCGGCCCGGGCATGGTGTTAGTACAATTCGGTATGCCACCACCAACGGTGTCCAAAAAATATCTAGTATAAAAAATTGTGCATGAAAAAGGGAAATGAATAATAAATGAAACAGAAAATATTTAGTGCCCTTAACCAGTTTAGTCCACTACGAAATTTATTACCATTTCTTTATCTCACTATTTCATCTCATTTTATATTACTTAAAATTTACAATGCATTTATCATGGGTTCATTAAACACCAGGAGTTACACGTGGCATAAAGTAAACAATCACATGCATGTGAAAAAAAGGTATCCGGCCTCACTATGACTAACTTTCTTATGTCAACCATATCTTCACCTCAAAGCATCCGTCCTGATGGATGAAACTGATAGGGAAATAGATCATCAGTCCTCTTCCCTAACCCATGCATTAGTGGTGTAGTTTAGAGCCCCAGTACAACTCGACCTGTGGGTGTAGAACCTTAGAAAATACCCCACACTACCAATCTATGTCCAAAAACTATACATATACATATTACTTAACCATTCACACAACATTACAACTGTTTACCACAAAAAACATAAACCACAAAAATAACATGAGAGTTAATACCATGCCTAAACCCATTAACACATTTACCACATTAAAAATCATATACCCATTAATACCAATTACCTTTTAATATGTTTATATCACTAAGCATTCATTTGTTGTGCCTATCTCACTAGGATTCGTTCATGACGCCCAACTCACTATGCTTCTTTACCATGCTCATAATCCATTCCATTATGGTATTTAATCATTTCCACATATTAAACCAATATATCATGGGTTATTCATAAGCCTATGTGAATCACTTATATTCTAATCCAACACAACAATGACATTTACATGTTTATCAAGAGCTCTATATGAATACACAACAATATCACTTGTTATTCATAATTACCTAGGTCTAGGAAGTTCGGTACACCCCATAGGTTGACCTAGATTAGTCTCATCACCCTCGATGCATCCCATGGGGATTTCTAGGGCATTCATTTAGCTTTTTAAAAACCATTTTAAATAATAATTCCAAGGGTGATAAAATCATATTAATAGAAACCCAAGAACAAAACCACACATGCACAAATCCACCAATAAACCATGGGATATAACTTAGAGACCACCATCCTAGATTCTGCAGGTGAATTAACTCTTAATCAATCCCTTAGATTTTTCTGCAACCAAATATTGATTCTTCCACCTAGATCTCACCCAAAGAGTAGGGTTTTAGAGTTTCAGACAGAGTCGAAAAGAAGATACAAACCCTAAACTCAAAAGAGAAGAAAAGATGGGATTATCCTTACCTGGAGCTTCGATCTGAAACCAATGGAACCAAAAATGCCTAATAAAAGAGGGATATTGAGTTCTTGGAGGTCTTGTGAAATTTGGTTTGTTTAAAGGGGGAAGAGGGGTGAAGTGGGAGGAAATCCCGAGTTGGGTATTAAAATCCTGGGGTGGAAAATTTGTAATTTTTTGAAATGTTTTCTGGCCGAACTGTTTACCCGCACGGTTCAACAAACCATGAGAAAACCATGTGGATTCCACTCTCCAAAGTCCCACCCCCTCCACGGTTTCAGGGGGTATCTACATAGTTATCACTAACCTTGTGCAGACGATGTGGCCTACACAGAATACCCCATTTTCCCCTTTTTTCGTGTCTCGAACCCTCAGAACACCCCCAAGCCTTAACAAGGACTTGGGAATGCACTTAATTAACCAAAAAAAATTGATTCAAACCAAAACCAAAATTAGATAATACCTTTCCACGACTGGGATCTTACAAGAGGTACTGAGTATAGCCATGTAACTATTATAGCCTTTTGATATGATACGTAATCTAATGAAATTACCATAATATAGAAGGCGTGGAAATATCTACACTATTATGGTATGTGTACATATTTCATAACTCACTGAATACATTATATGGTAATAAAATAATATTGATCAAGTTGGGAGTGGGGATCCAAATTTTTCAGAAAACATAAATTAGGTGAATGTATGTTACGAGATTTTTTGTATTGTTCAAGAAATTATTTTCCCTAAAGTAAAACTATTTGGTTTCAGTGATCATGTTGACTATGAGAAATGACCAGTAATTGTTGGGTATAGATGGAATGGAAGTGCATTTAGCATTGATAAAATTTTTTATGTAACACTTAATATTTTAAAAAAACTATATTTATTTAATTTTATATCTTTGATAGCACATGATACATGAAACACATTTATTAATGGTTTCTATTATTTATTGCAGGAAAATAATTATTAGTAAATTTATTGAAATTTTATCATTTTTATTTGATAAAAGGACATAATTTTTTAAATCATCATAACAAAATTATCTTTGGGTGAATTTTATTTATTTAAAACATTTATTTTTTAGTGAATAGTGAAAAGTACTTATTTTTTTAAAAGTATCACATTCTATTCATTTAAAAGTATCATTATTCATTGAAATTGATATAAAATTAAAATTATTATTATGTAATTAGATATAATATAATTTTATTAATCTGAATCGTCATTTTAAAATATTTTGGTATATGTACATTTTGGCCATTAAAGGCCTTTTTTAACAACTGTTTTTTGTTTCATTTTAGTCATTTATATTAAAATTAATTTCAGACACTGCATGAAATTGAATCTTAAAAAATGGATTCCGAAATATAAATTAGAGGGTCCAAATTTCATATATAATTATCGTTTATTTTTAGACAATATTAATAGTAACTTTTTTTATTTTTGTTAGCACAGGATGGGGTCAATAATGTAATATATGTTATAAATAATATGTTAATGATTCAAAAATGACCATAACACTTGCCCAAATACTATTATATGTGTATATATAATCATTAATTTTTAGAATGTTTAATATACAAATATTTTTATTATTTTTTCATGATCATGACATTTGTATTATTTTATATAAAGGAAATTTAAAATTTTCATTCAATATGTTTCTAAATTCATTATGTTGGTATAAATACGAGATATGTTTGGTTTTAAATATTATTTTGAAATATAGATGATTTATATTCATCGTTGTAATTTATTTATATTTTTTATAATGAAATAATTACTCAAAACGATTTTACAACACTATTGACCCTTCACTTTTTTATATGGATGAAAATGAAACAAAGGTAAAGACCTTAGAAAAGGAGGAGAAAATAGATAAGGAAGGCCAAGAAATGAAAAGAATCAAAAAGGATGTTTTTCCAATGTACCCCCATGAACAGTAGGCATGTGAGAACCTACGCGCTACACACTTGCGTGATGAGAGAACTTCATCTAGGTTCCCATATTTCCCTATAAATAGACACATGCGGTCTTCATTTGTAAAGATGAATTTTCCCAAAGGTTGATATCTTCTTTGGTCACCCATGTGCTTCAATAGTGTACGCCAAAAACGTCCAGGTAGTTTCATAACACCTAAAGAAGTGCTAATAAAAGTGGAATAGTATATCTTAATTCCTTCTAGTGTTTTAAGTAAAAAATAGTTGTCTGAGGCATTCACCCAACCCTTAATTAACAAAGCCTACATTGAGGTTACCATCCTTAATCAAGGACCTACATGACTTACCTCGGGTAACACCAGTGGAAACCTTTGAATTCTTGACAACGGTCTCACCCAAGTGTAGTGTCCCAGGTTGTCTATTTCCTATGCTACTCCAATTCTCCTAGGCCTACCAGCATAGAGCACCCCTTACACAAGACTCCTTGGTTTCCCCTAAAATTTATCTTGCACAATCCATCCATAAGGCCTTATTCAATGCCATCCATGGAAAGGAATATCCTTTTTTTGGATCCCTTTTCTGAAAGGGACAAAATTGAAACCTCCACATAGACCTCCCTATTTTCAAAACCTTGGGAAATGGAACATAAATGTGTCTCCCGTTTGAATTTGAATGTCTACAATAAATTGTTTACCACACTCATACTACCAAAGGGTCAGGATATTTGGGACATATATGGATATGTATATCAATGTTCACAAGGAATCTTACCCCAATGATAGTGTTCGAGGATTCCAGGTCTGGAGGAATGAGTTGTGGACCATGTTCTCCCCTTATCAACTCTAAGACTCTGAGCATGTAGTTCCCATCAATGAAGATAATGATCACACCTGTTCTCCCATTCAATATGTAATTAGATCATTTTCCCATCACATAACCATTTATAGGGAGCCCCACCTATAGTATGACCCTATATTTTCTTATAGGAGGTTTCAGTATTACTTTACTCCACCTTAACCATGGTTCCCTCATCATTATCCATACCCTGAACTCATTCAAGGGTAATGTGAAGAGAGGTTGGGTGAACTACCCTCATCCACATGCACCATCATTCTCCTCCTCTTCCATCGACGAAGGTGTAAAATAATTTGGTTTGTTGATTCTTTCACATCTGGTTATTAATAAACCCAAGAAAGACTCACATGGGCTTAGAGGATAGTGGTGATCAAAACATCTTCACAATCATCCAAATGGATAAAACTACAAGATCATTGATTCCTTTCACAAGGATAATTTGGAATCCCATTTGGGGCCTGATCACACTTGGCATCTTCCTTAGAAATAATCCCCAATCCTAATTCCCTTAATCCTACCATCTTGCTTGGGATTAATCCATCAGTTAAACCCCCAAACTAACATGAGTTAAAAAATCTATCATTGTCCCATTTTAATATGGGAATCCATCAGAGAAATATTCACCAGTTATATTTTTCAATGGTTCATATTCCCCTTTGAGATTAACTGGAAAATTTTGGTTTTGATTTCTATCTAAATGGGATACGTATGAATCCCCCATGAGGTTCAAACCCAATCATCTGAATCAAAAAATTTCATCATGGTCCATATTAAAAGTATATTTTTATTCAACCTTGTAATCCATCATCCATCCCAATTCATATGACCACCTTGATATAAGCCACACACAAAACCTTGACTGGGAACCTTTCATTTAAACATCCTTGCCACATGACTTTAAACAGTATGGTTGGGTCCTTATCAAAAGACCTTAAAAGTTATGATGTACCCCATTAAGAAGCACTGAACTACATGAGTTCTTATTCATCTCACAACTAAAAGTTGGAATCCCATTTAAGGGTTCAATCCCACCATAAAAACAACTCCAGTATCCCTATACGATGATAAAATCCAGATTGAACTTCGTCTACCAGGATGATAGTAAACTCCAGAGGAAAAACATGTGGCTAAGAAAACAAGTGTTATCATAATAATGAAAAAATAATCACTAAATAGTATATAAGAGGATACCATTGATGGAAATACTCAAATACCTACCAATATATCCATTGATAAAGAACCTCAAATTAATACAGATGATTCTGAATTTCATATGGGAAAATAATTGAATATAAATCTTGGGATGGACTAATTAAATCATGGGAATTAATAAAGGATTAACTAAAATATATTAAATCTATAATAGAGTCCTATAGTAGGAAATAATTCCCCCTAAAAGGGTGTGATGAGCCCAACATCCCATCCACTCAACCAAGGTTTGTTCTAAAGAATCATTACCCAAAATTCTTATCAAATTCATACCTTTGGAAAATAGGTACCTTTGGATATTGAACCATTGGGTGTTTTTAGTTCCATGAACAAACCCATTGGAAACCATTTGGAAAACGTTATTCATAACAAAAACACATATTCCAGGAAGAAAATGGTGTTCCCAAGGTGAAATCCTTAACTAAGATGATAGTGTTACACATCTGTTAAGCCCCATTCAATTTATAGAAGAGGTCCATTAAAAGAATTCAGTCATGCATGTTCTCATCCAAATAGATTTTTCCTTAAAAAGGTTCTTGTTCATATGTCTCTCACATATATATGCACTTATTTTTGAACTCAAATTAGTTAAATGGATTCCTTCTGGTTTTCACCCATAAATGCACTAACTACTAGTCAGGATGGATCTTCCTCCACATAAAGGATTCTATCCAAAACTTGACATCATCAAAACTGGATCTCTAATGAAATGGATTGAGAGTACCTCCAAAATCTTACAATCATGACCTTGGAGGATTCATAAAAATCTCTTCAAATCAAAAATCAGCACCGGTCTTCCGGCTAGTGACAATCAGTTGTTTAGAAGCAGATAGAGCTAATAGTCGTCTTCACCAATTTCAGGTGTTTATCCCCAAAATGAAATTATAATTCCCTCCAATATATCAGGGAGGTGGATCAGGTGGCCAATTATGTCCTCATCCTGAAGACTCATGGTTCCTTATGAAAGGATCTTTCCAATAATCACCTCCACTAATGTCACTTGTTAGTGAACCCTCAACATGATGAATGTGTTGGCTTCCACTTTTCGGTGAAGTTCCTTCAATCATGGGAAGACATGACATTCTTCCAGTGATGAAAATGGATAATAGGGAGCAGTTTCATACCTTTTCACATTTCAGATAATCCCACCAACCCATTTTGGGGGAAAATAGTGAGCATACACATAAACCCATTCACCTTCAATCATCCAACCATTAGAAGCATATGGTGGAGTCTAAAGAATCCCTCCATTTGAATATGATGGAGTACTGTATGTTGGAAAATACACTTACGTACACTCATCAAGAAAGATAGTACGATATTTTGGAATCTTTGAAAGAAGACCACAACCTACATATGGCCACATCCTACAAGCAGGAACATACACCTTCCTATACCCACTAGCCTTCCAACAGATTCATTTGGCATCATTTGGAGAAGATAGTTGGAAAGTCTCAATGAAAAACCTAGGTTTGACTCAACTATATTCCCAAAAATAAGAGTATTGTAAGTACCCATTGATAGGAAAGTGATGAAATACGTATTAACACTCACCTACTCAATGAACAGAATGGATTTATCTCCCTATAATATTCATTGATGTCACCAAACACATCTTATAAATGGTGAAAGGGGAAATTCAAATTTATGCCCATATCTTAGAGACGTGAAATAATATCATAACTGTGAAAATAACCATAACTAAGGTATGAAGACATAAATCTATCCCCATAAGTAGGGTGTCTCATTATTATTTCACCTTAGAGAAGATATATACATCTATTCCCATCCAGGAGGGTTATGTGGAAAAATTCTCCATATCATATGATCAGACAAATAAGATCCATACAAACATTCCAATTGGAGATAATTTTCTTACTTTTATGGACACCCCAAGGTAGAAACATACACATACCCATTATGACCATTTCTCCTATCATGTGGCCCCATCTACTTGTATGAAGGCATCTACCAATAAGTATTATCAAACACATTTGAAAAATCGAGATCCGATCTACGATCTGACTCCACTTAATGCTGGCGTTCTTAAATCCCATAGAAATCTATCTGTTTCAGCACAAGATCCTACCCTCCCATTAATAAATTACAAGACCAGTAGCAACAATTTTAAAACTCCTTGTTGGATTCTTACTCATGAATGATATCATTATGGAAATATGGTCAATCTCGAGATCCCATCTCCTAAAGAGATCCATGAAAACCGTCTTTGTGGCCAGAAGAACAAGGAGTAAGAGGGACTTTCCCTTCATGGAAACTCCCTTGATGGTCCTCCCCATGATGGAATTCACTATGAATGTTCTCTCTATATTAGTGATTCTCAATGTGAAGATAATTATCCAATAGATAATGCAGTGATGAGAAATCCCTCCTACCATGAGGTACTTGCAAATACATGGCCAGTCATGAGTCATGCTTTGTCACTAGATGGTGAAATTATTTCTAATATAGAACTTATCCCAAGGTGATGGTAATTCTCTAAAACACCCATGGGTCACCTTCCTTCCATTATAGTATAGGAAATACAAACCAATCTCATTGTTTGTGGTAAAACAATCGGGAAGCATCCACTCAGGTCAGACTAGGTTATGGAATATCTGGTGAAAGATGAAGAGGGTATGTTGAACATGGGGGGACAATTAGCTAATGATGAAATACTAGTCATGTTTTTTAATATGAAAACCCTTAACACAACATTACAAAGATGTTTATGAACTATTTTCTCTATGAAATATACCTCCACATTTGGAAAACTCTTTATCCCATAATAGAAAAAGGTAATATCATATGATGAGTATCAATCTAACGTTAAGGTAAATGAACGTTTGAAGAACCAAATTAACATGGAATCTCTCATAACATTTTGAAATCCAATGATTGAGAATTAACAAGGATTTATTAAATGTGCATGCACTTATGCATTAATGAGGGTGTAAAAGATGATCATAGATACCCTATGCAATGTTTGTATTAGAGGATGGGGTGCGAATGAAGAATTGCATTTCACTACATTCCAAATCCAACAATGCTCCCTTAAGGGTGTATCATCCAATATCATTTCCCCCGAACAACTATAACAAATGGATTCTATTCCTGATGGATGATATTCTCCACATGAATAGGCCTCGATTGACTCTCACCATAGTTAGGCCGTAATAGAAGAATTTGTTGAGATACTTTTTCATCAAGTATCTTAGATCATTGAGCATTACACATATTTAGTGGATTCCAGCCATCAAATTGTGTAGATGTCTAAAATAACATAATGGACTTTTGAAATGGGTGATTTAATCAAGTGTTGGATGATGAACCTAACCAACATTCGGACCATAATCTGTAAAATCAGAAGAGAAGATATGGTAATACCCGCTATAGACGTTTAAGAACCGCCCAAGTCTACAGGGTTGGGGATATTTTTTAACACATCATTTAGGTCCAACAAATAGAGAATGAAGGTTTGAGAAAAAAAATATAAGCAACCCTAACCCCAAAGGTTTTGGTATTTTTCCCATTATCCATATCCTCCTCTTTGGAAATTAGTTTTCTCCTTATTCGGGAAGGAAATTCAAAATGATTCATCTCAGTTCCTACCATCCTATGATTTAGTACCTTCATTTGAAATAGACATAAATCAATTATCATAGGATTAAATTTATGTTAATTTCCCCCAAAAAATTATCATAGAACTAACGAATAGAAGAAAAATGTCTCATGGACAGATGTTAAAGAATCAAATATTACATATATATCGACAGAATGAGATCAATGAATTATAAATCATTGAATGTAAAAAATGACGTGATTGAAAATACTCTAGAACATGAGTCCTATTCAGGGTAGTTAGAAGGATAAATTCATGTTCATGATGTTTTCCACACTAAAACAAATGAAGGAGGTGAACGTACCTGAAACCAGAGGCTCTCTTCGAATTTTTGAATTCCCTTGAAAAATTAATCTATACCTCCTTGAAGGGAACCTTATAATAAAAACGGTAAGAGTAATAATATGTGTCACCTTCCCATGGAGAGGTTATTTCCCTTTCATTAGTGGATGAATTTTATCAGTAAGATGTGGGGATGAAGGAGTTGAGAAGACTCGAGGAAAATTTACTCTGATGCAACTTTACTACCAGATATGCTCCACAAGAAAATCTTCAATGTGCATTTTCTGTGGGAGCACAACAACAAATAAGTTTTTCTATAACTACCAGTGTAGATCATGAATTCCCTCCATTTAAAGTGAAACCACTGTAGGTTCAGGTAAATCCATGAAAGACTATATCTATGGATTATCAATGAAATATTTCATCAGTTCCACCACCAGTGGTTCTTCTAGTTTCCACACTCAGTCAGTCACTATCTGCCAACCCTATTAATGTACCTTCTCAGACAAATATTCCTCAAATTCTTATGAACACCATTGAATAAAAAACTTATCTATTTGAAGATATAGAAGGAAAAAGTGCCTTGATAAAATATAAAAATTAGTATTACCCTAAAAGGGTTGATCTAAATCATCCCATGATAAACATTGGTAATTAAAAATTTCTAATCTTCAACAGCTTTGGAGATCCCCTGTTTCACGTGATTCATTTTGTCTCTTGTTGTTATCCCATGATAGGGACCCCTGAGCAACATGAAGATGTGAAACTCAGATGCTTCATACAATCATTTCTGGGGCCAGCCTTTGTATAGAACACGAGTTTGAAGTCTGGATCTATTACAATATATGACGATCTCCATTATAAGTTCTTATTCTACTTCATATAATTGCATTAATAGAATACATTCTTCGAAATTATAAACTAAAAACAAAGGGATAGTGAAAGAGTCTCAAATTTCATTCCATGGTGGAAAGGATTTACATATTCCCTAAACCTACCACTCCCTCTAGAATATTTGTTTCCCTCTTCCATAGTGAATCATCTTGATAGTTTTCTCACATAATTTATTCATGAGAAATAAATTAGAGGGTTCCATGACCTTGCCTCAATGTCTCAAAAGGTGGGAATTCCATCATAGAGACTAAAGCCAAGTACCATGTAATTCAATCATCTTCAAGAAGAAGAACAAGAAAAGAATAGGCCTCTACAGTTACACATAAGCAATCCCATGTACCTTCTCCTACTTTGAATCCATCATCATACCATAGGGCTCCACCTCTTGACCATTGGATGAAACAACCACCTCATTAAGATGATTAGAAATATAAAAGTAAGAGAAAATTTGAGGAGTTAAAAAACATGGTTTATTCTTTTTGGAATGAATATGATTCTAAATACATCATCTCAGCATTGTAAAACAACCTATTCCTATTATCTAAGCATAAGAAGTCAATCATGGAATATGATGAGGACGTCCCAAAATATTTCCTCATTAATTAAATGTTAGAGCACCCCATCCATGTGTTTTTTCATGGTTTCCCTATAAAAATTGGTAGACTGTGGGAATGTGAAACTAAAATTTTCACTAGACTTGGTTGTGTTTTTTTCTATTACAAATATAGAAGAAACATTGAGTGGTAGGAATTAAAAATAAAATATGCACATAAGTTCATTGACTAGGTTGTCATGAAGACAATTAATCAGACATATTCTATTCTAATAATGATACTAAAATATCCAATTTTTAATCATACCACTTATGTTATAAAAAATCAGTCATCATCAAAAGGCTATTACTTTGAAATCCAATACTAAAAGAAGTGACACTAATAGAAGGATAAAGTGAAAATAGAATTAGATGAGCTTATTTAAAGGCCAAATTTTCCTTTTAACTTAATAGATTTCATTCCAACCATCTCAAAATCATGGGAACTAACCTACTAAATGAAACAACTAGACATGACCTATCAGGGAGTATATTCATCAGAAAAAGAGTTGATATTTGGTTCCATTAATTCTATTGATTTAACGAATCCAATATCCAATGATTAGTATGATTGTAAACCTGATTTTCCTATGATTGATTGGGGAACTGAGGACAAGGTCATCAAGGTATAGGATACTGGTGAAGTCTTGGATGTGTCAAATTCTAATACTTCAACCACACCCCTGATCGAACTGTTTATGTATCCTAAACTCATTGGATAGCCCTCCATTAAGATTATTAGGAACCTCAGAACTCCCATGTACATGATTGGATTTTACATGAAATGATCATATTGGAATAATAGTTGGAGGATACGCCACCTACTCATCAATGACTTGGCATACCTAGATGACCTAATCCACAAAGAGAAGAAGTAATTATAACTCTTTCCCCGTGAGAGGGTCCATCCAAATTAGGATCATTGGATCCTAAGGAACCTATAAAAGAACAACCCCATTCGGGAAAACAAAAACCTCTGGATTAAAAAGTATGATATTTTGAAGAAACTAGCCCGTCTTCCAGCCATGTTATAAATCCTGGATGCCCTAAATCTATCAAAGTATCTATGGGAAGCACTTATTGAGGCATTATCAAGTCCTCTGGAATTTAAAGTCGACGTTTCCAATGTGTAAGTTTAAAATATAGAAAATTATCAATAAGAATGAAATGTTTTCATATCATACATAGATTATGATGATGATGTTGTTATACAGGGACACATCATTCCAATTTACCAATCTTGTAGGATTAATTAAAATGATATCTGATGATCCATAATTACCAATGGCTTAGAATTTAATATCTTTATCATTCATACACTTCACTGATTGGGACTCACTATATCCCACCTGTCTCCCTCCACTATGATGTTAAAGGGTTATGAAAAGAATGAACAAGAACCTCTATGTGAGATTAAACTCAGAAATCAGTTTAGGGATTTTGTATCTGAATTAGTGTTTTTGGTTGTCTGACAGTATAAATATTTCAATGTTACAGTTGTAATACCTTGGATACATCATTGTGAATCCATTCCTTCATCATACGACCAATATATCAAATATTTTATCAATTTTCAAATTGGGACATTTTAAGGTGACAAGGCGTTATTCAAATCTCTTGAAACTCATTACATTGTTGAAAAATTGTATCATAGAGGAGGAAAATGTTCCATCACGGATGATGTTACTCGAATCAATGCCCGAAATGGTCTTGACAAGATCCTAGCTAACCCAATCAAGAATCTGAGTGAAAATTATGTGATGACCAATAATCCAATTGAATTGGTAGGCCTGAATCCAAGCACTCAGTCAATGGATTCCATAATGTTATATGTGTAAATTAAACCCAATGGAATGGGATAAGTCATTAACTCTCTAAGTGATGATAAAAAACATGATGTATATTTCTTTATTCCACCCACCAAAAATCATTAAATTTCCATATTGTTAGCCAGTCTAGGAAACGTTGTCACACTAATGAAAAAATATAGGGATGCTCATTCTCAATCCATTATCTTCCCTTTATATCTCCAAGGAGTCACTTTATCATTACTTGGGATGGAAATGGTTTCCTCTATTTCTAGATGTACAAATAACAACTACTCCCCTAGTTTTGAAAATATTTCTTCATCACCTACCATCAATGAAAACCTAGAATAAGTAAAACATTTAGTAGAGGAAGTTGAAGAAGACCTCAGCACTGACAGTCTAGCATTTGTGGGAGGTATCTCCACTACTATAGATGAACTTAGTGAAATAAATATAGTTATAATGGAATATATGTAACCCACTCTGATTAGTGCAGACATGACTCCTAATGATAAAGATATGTATACCTCCTCTATAAAGAAAATAGAGGATGTGTTTTCATGGAATTATATAGATATTCCAGGCCTTTACCCCAAGGTTGACACCCATCATTTTGGTTTCCAAAAGAGCATCAAGGATACAAGAAATTGGAAAGAACAATTCACCCGACTCACACCTCCAAAATTGATGCTAATGTCCATAGGATTATTACGGTCGACTTCATCCAAGAGTTGAAATATCCAAAATGGTTATATAATATTATTCTTGTGTAAAATAAGAATGGTAAAATCGGTGTTTTCCATTGATTTCAAATATCTCAGCCTACATTTTCCGAAAAATTACTTTTTGGTTCCCATAACAGAACTATTTATTGATGTAACAACTATCTACAAAGATCTCTCTTTTTTGGATGGATAATATATGTAAAACCATATCCAAATGGACATATAAGATGAAGAATCCACAACCAACAAATCCCCTCATGGAGTATTCTGGTATCGGGTAATTCCCTTTGGCTGGAAGAATGTTGGTTCCACATACCAATGTTCCATGCACCACATCTTCAATACCGTCATTGATTTTTTTGATTGCTACATTGATCATCTAGTGGTGAAATCATGGAAATGTTTTGAACATCTAGCTAACCAAGAGACCATAATCAACAAGCTTCTACAACATAATCTCACGATGAAACCCTTGAAATGTGCTTTTAGGGTAAGCTCAATAAAATTAAGGGGATTCATTTTATTCCATCACATCATCGAAGTTAATCCTGAGAATAGTAAATCGCTCTTAAGAATTTTAACTCCTTGAAAAATGGAATTGTTGAGAGGACATCAAGGAAACATGGCCTATATCCATCGCTTCATAGACGACCTACCAAGTAAGTGTTTTCCCTTCACCAAATTGATGTTTATGTGGCTAGAATATCAATGGACTAATTACTGTCAATAGTCATTTGATGCCGTTACGATATACCTATTCAGACCACCAGTATTGAATCCACATTTTGAAGGAAACCTGTTAATTTTATATGTGACAAAAATGGAGTGATCACTAGGAACCATCCATGGAAAAACGAATGCTGATGTGAATGCAAATAGCATTTAATATCTCATTAAAACTATACTCGATGTAGAGACTCAATATTAATATATTTAAAATATCTTTGTGGAGTTAATCATTTTAGTTCAGAAATGGATGCATTATCTATACCATCATGTGGTCCATTTGATCTCTTGAAATAACCCGCTCAAAATTATCCTTATCATCCAATGCTACAGGATATATTTCATGGTGGGATGTAATTGTGTAGCTGATCGATATACTATTTGTGTCTTTGGAAGCAAAAAAGGCCAAACATTGTCATATTTCCTTGCTGACCACCCATTTTTTAGAAATTACACCATTTAATACTATGATTCAAGATAAAGAATTCTTCACTATTCAGGAAAACCTGAAATGTTGGAAATGTATTTTGATGTCGCCTCCTGGAGTCCAGTATGGAAAATAATGGAAATGTATAGATATTGCATCAGTTAACCCCGCTCAAAATTATATTGGAAATGTATTTTGAGGTCCCCAAATATTGGAAATGTATTTTGATGTATTTTGGGTTAGGAATTTTTCTTGTCTTCTCAGAGATGGAAGGGTTTTCATATTCGTTCCTATTCTCAAAAGGTAGTACTAAAAGTGAAGTAGAATATCAAGATGTCATTGCAGACTGAGAATCAGCACTCCAAGTACCGGTGAAACACCTATACGTGAAGGTTCTGTTCAAATCCTAATCATATAGATCAACGAGTATTATTCCATCATAAAAGAAGATATAATTACCATGTTTTAATATGTCAAGGTTTAATGGAATAATCTTCCATCATAGCCAACAGTGTCATAAGTCCCACTTTCACAAAATGAACAAGCCTATGCATTAGAAAATGCAGCAATATCCATGGAAGATCCAATCATGTCTGAAAAAATTATCATAATTTCCCATAGTTGTGTGGTTTCACCTTTAGTTCAAATCAAAATGGAGTAAATTAATTAAATCGTCCCCATTCTGTAGCCATATGGTCGTACCACCTGATGGATGACACCCATCATGGAATGTAACAAACATGAATTAATTCCACTTGATATAATTTGAATAGAGAAGATTCAGTGATTCACATCGTATTTCACTCTTTATGATAGACCAAGTCATGAAAGATACTCTATAAACGAGGCTTTTACATAATCTTCCACAAGAGAATTGATGTTGAAGAAAACAAGGCATTCAAGGAAGAAGTACATGATAGATCCTCTAGTACCCACCAGTCTGGGTACATGATTTTTGATTAAATCTATAGGATTGAATATTTTTTGCCCTTGATGACACAGGATTACACATAAATCACTAAGAATTCATCCCTACCAAGTGCATTCCAATTTCATCAATCAACCCCCCAAATTTTAAACGCATAGCCAATTACTACTCCTATTCATTTGTTACTTGGGGAATAGATGTTTTAGGACCCTATCCTCTATCTACGATAAATGTGTTCAAGTACATCGTTACTGCTACCAATTTCTATTCCAAATGGACCACAAAAATACCTCTCAATGAATTAAGATCCAAAAGCATTGTCAACTTCATTAAAACCAAAATCATTACCATATTTGGTGTTCGTCTTACCATATTGATTGAAAAAACACCAATTTCTATTCTATTGTGTTTAAGAAGCTATATCGGGAACACAATATCAAATCCAACGATTCATCTCATTATAACGTAGTAGCCAATGGAAAAATAGAGGCTCTCAACAAGTTCTTATCCAATATAATCTCGAATATGGTGGGTAAAGATAATAAATCTTGGCCTAAAAATCTTTTCTATGCCTTTTGAGCTTATCAGACTACAACCTATACAACAACATGGGAAAACCTTCACTCATTGGTGTATTGAATAGAAATATACTTTCCAAGGGAAGATCAATTTCTATCAATCTATGTCACCATCTGTGATAAGCTATCTACAGATGAGAATAATCCAAAATTATTGGTTAAATTAGAGAAACTAGAAAATATGAGATTGAATACCTTCAACCAATTTTAAGTCTATCAGAATCAGATAGCATGATATTTCAATAAGAATTTCCACCTCTATTCATTCCTCCAAGAAGAATTTTAATTGGTCCTTAGGCCTCTAATGATACCTAGAAAAAATCCTCCTAAGATTTAACCAAAGTGGTATGGACCTTACTACATACATGAGGTCTATTCATCTGGATCCTACTCCAAAATCATAATGAATAGAGAACTCACTACTAATCCAACCAATGAAAATTTCCTGAAGAAGTACATCATGTAATCACAAAATGTATTTTCTTTGCTATAGGTAGTTAAACTTAATTGAACCATATACATCCTTGATACATGACATTAATCTTCAATTCATCACCATCCCTGTCACATGATGATAAATTTCACCACATGAGGTCCTTGTCTCATGAACTGAAACTGCAAAACACTATTTTACCTCACCACCAAACATTAAACTATAGTGTTAATGTCTTGCTAATTTGATATAAAGGATTCCCCCAAGATACAACATGTTGACCTTACTTATTTTCTCTCAAAAAATATTGGGCTTCCATGCATAAGCATTACTCACCTTAGTGCATCTACCTTGCAGCACTCTAGCCCCATTTCTGCATGTGTTTGGATCAGACCAACATAAGGAATAATTATCAATAACTATGTGTGGATTCATTGTTTTTCTAGAAAGATACATTGTGACCCCTTGGTCTTATCACCTGGTCCAACCACAATGTTTCTTTCTTGTCTGGTGACCCACTTTCTCTTCGTATAATAATGAACTACACAATCCTTCAAGAACTACCTTTGGATTGATTCTCATTGCAATAAGATATGTAGTGACACATAGATCTCCAATATTGGTCCCATTCATATCCATAAAAAAAATTCCCCTTTCCCTATATATGAGCCAATTCTACACTGGGAACTCTTCCAGAACATATGACTTGATTTTCATACCATCCTGAGTTTTAGGGCCAACCATTATTTTTGAAAATATTAAATGTCCCCTCCCCCACATCCAATCCAAGTTAGTGTGGGGAACCATATTCTAGAACTATGTGTGGCTTGATACTCATTACAATGAGTTACGTTATAATGCTCAGATTTCTAATATTTGGTCCAACCATGAACACGAAAAAATACCCTCATTCCCTATATGTGTGAATCAAACCTACAAATGAAACATTTCATTATAAACTATGTGTTACATGATTCTTACCCCAACAAAAAATGTTTTGATGCGCAGGTTATATACCCTATACCAAAATTAATGTTTCCATATTTTCATGTCGGCCCATCTTCTTCCATAAAACATGAACATAAACTATATGAATGTTCAAGAACTACATGCGACTTGATTCTCATCCCAATTAGATAAGTAGTGACGCCTGAATCTCCAATCCTGGTCTAGCCATGATTTTGAAAAAAAAACCACTAGCCTACTCTTATAAATTCAATAAGGTTTGGGGGACTTTCATTTCAATCAATTTTTTTCTTTATTCTCACCCCTATGAAATAAATAGTGGTGTCTAGATCTTAAATCATGGGCTCATACACATCACAATATAAAAAATATTTCACTCTCTAGTGTATGAGTCAGATGTACATTAGGGATTCCTATATGAGTTATCATTTTTACACTTGAACTGGTATCTGTCACAACTACAAGAGGATTGACTCTTCCTCTGAAAAGATATATAGTGATGCTTGGGCCCTATGCCCTAGTTCGACAACAATATTCTATTACTCATCACATAGAGATACCTTTTTCATTTACACATGACCTTAAACTACATGGTACCCATAGAACTATGTATGTCTTGATTATTATCTCATTTAGATATGTAGTGAAAACTAGGACATATATCCTTGTACCATCCACATGTTAATGGAAGGTTCCCCCTCTCTCGCATACAATTAAAAATCAATGAAGGAACTTTTTTTGGGTCCTCTTCTTATTGATCCTACTAAGGAAACAATAAATATCCCCTTCTATATATGTGTCAAATATATATTAGGGACACCAAACTAATTGAATAGATCGGTCCAAATTAATCCCTTTTGCATTAGACACTGACTCATTTTCATGTCATACTCCTAAAATTTAATACATTGAGATCTTTGTAATATTTACTCGTCTTCTGTTGTCATAATGTCTAATACCTAAGAGATCCTTTACCAGAAAATGATGTATGTGACCATTTGTCCTTGCATAATTTTCCCACATAAAGGGACTATTATCCCAGGTATTCCACCGATTGACTGTGAAATATGTTCCCTAGTTGACCTTGTATAAAATATCCCCCATAATGGGTTTGTCAAAAAGTGGTAACTTCGCTATTGGGAGAATCCTTTTATGTCCCTTTATGCTTTATTGATGGTATACTGGAACCCACAAATTAGTAGTCATCCATAGTGTATTTTTCACGTGTCCTTTATCTTAATTTCAATGTCTCCAAGATCATAGTTTATATTTTCCACCTTCATATGTTCAAAGAATATTGGAATGACAATGTACTATTTGATGGCATATCATAAATTGTTTCCATAATATTATACTCTTAGTCATATGACTTAAAACTATAGTCACCGTACTTTTTTCAATTGGGTCAGACCTTCATGGTGAGGATATTCCCCCTATTCTCTGGGAAACAAGACTTCAAATACCCCATCTTTATTCAAGCACTATTATCCTCCAACCAAAGTCTAGGATTGGAAAAATACAAATCTCTATAAACATTCATCATCTTTTACTAATAGAATATCATAATTCTTGAGAGATCCTTTAGCAGAATATGCAGTATGTGCCCCAGTTGACATTGAAAATGTTTTTCCACATAATGATCTTGTCTGCCTAAGGATTACTCTATTGACTATACAGTATGTTCCCTAGTTGGCCTTATATAAAACAACCCCCATAATGGGTAAGTCATGTAGTGGTAACTTCATTCAAGTAAGATACCTCTTTTAATGCCATTATCCCTTTTTCTCATACTACTCTTCAGATCTAGAAGACCCAAATTATATTTTTCGACTATATACATCAATAACTGAATGTATTATCACATTTCATTCCAAATTACCAATAATGGGAGGATAAAATATTCGGTCGAAGATAAATACGTTAAATTACCCCCACCCCCTAATTTCATTGATGTATGAATTTAAACTGAACAACATAATGACCTTGCTTTATGAAATTAAAATTCATGTCATAATGTCTTTGCTGCATGACTTTAAACTACATGAGATAATGTCCTTATTGCATTATTTTAAACAAAATGGTAACTTTAACCATTTTCGGAAAGGGGCCTTCTCCCCCTAAAATTTATTATCAAATAAAATTTACCATCCTTCACACACCAAATTCATGTAGTAGCAGTTTCTCATTCTTGTCCCATGTCGGTACAGATTTTCCTATCATTATCAGACATCATTCTTGGAAAAGCCACCAATTATGGTCTTGAGACATCAAAATCATAAATTTATTTTCCTAATTGGTTATATAGTGTCCGAATTCATGGGAAATCCTTTACGTGACCATGAAGTATATACCCCAGTCACCCTTGAACAACATTACCACATTACGGGTCTATCATCCCGAGGATACAACTAGTTTACTATATTGTACACACCCAAGTTGACCTTGTATAAAATAACCCCATAACATGATTGATAGGTAGAGGTAACTTCATTCTCAGGAGAGATCTCCTCTATATCTACAATTCATATTTTGTATTTAGCAACCACAAAAATTGGGGCACAATATTCTCCTTGGAATTATTTGAATAATATTGGGGCATTCCCATCCATCAATCCATGTTTGGGTTATCATCTCAAAATTCATGGTCAAATATATTTGACCTGAAACACAGGATTTATTAGTCTAAATTGTATTACATTTAAATTCCCCAGAAAATTGACAAAGTAATCACTATATTTGAAACCCGCAAAGGGAACTCTGGATAATAGTCGAGTCTCAGCTCAATATAATGACACTTTTTATGGTTTAGTAAATATTGAGTGATAAAAAGTAAAAGGCACAAAAATAGTTTGTCTCAAACCTAAAACAAGGGACAAAAGGAAAATCCAATTATCACCTGCTAATTCTCCTCTATATTAATCATAGGAACAAGTTAGGGTGATGAAAAAAAGTCACAATGTTTGTAGAATTGTCAATATGATCCTAACAATAGTGAAACTATGCACACTATTCCTATAGGATTATGTAAAAATTAGATTTCCCCCTATCCCTGTCATTGTAATTAGGATTATATGGAATGAAGAAGTCATACTATGAAAATCAACTTTAAAATTATGACTAGAATAAAAAGGAAGCGATGAAGACATAAATGATCTGAAATAAAAATAAATATCATTTATGAGAGAAAAATAGAGGAACATCCACAAAATGGAGTCTCTCTATCATGAATTACAAGAATTCTTCATCATAAATTTACATTTGTTGAATGGCCTCCTAATCCCTATCAAACACTTATAGAAGTTTAGCTAACTAGCCAGATTTAGTCTCCTTAGTCCGATGAAGCAATTCCTTGGAAGCCACAATGGAAATTATCCCTTATATATGGGATTCCCTTAATGATAAAAAGAGTTTTTGGAGTTCCCCATAAGTGGAAACTAATTATCGATGAAGGTGTTACTCCAGAATAGTAATATCCTTAACCCTCCACTTGATCTTTACTGATTTCATATTATTATTGACCTTATATTTTGGTAACATCCCAAAAAAATCATCAATATTAAAGAGAAATTTGTCATTTTTGAGACCTTGCTGAAGATTACTCTCTTGATCTCACCAAATAATAGTCTCCTTCAGTGCCACATGGATTACATTGTAATCAAAACCACTGAATCCCAATATGAAAAACAGAACTGAATGTCATGGGATTCAAGAAGGATGATTGTAAAGGGGTTTCTCATAGATAATCTTCATTATAGCTCGATAGGCCTTCTGACATGCAAGGAGGAGAGCATTATTTAACAACACATATGATTCAGAGTCATTATCATAAGGATAGATGTATTCCAATATCAATTCACTAAAAGAAGTAACATGTTCTAGTCCCTCTTAAATTGTGACTGCCTTGCCATCTGATGCTGGTTGAGCTAATGCAAAAGCTTCACCCTCATACCTATCCATTGAAGTTGATAATCATAATTGATATATTAAAATCATTTATATATTCCAAAGAATAGAAATAGTGGGTCACAATATCAATAGTTTTTAACAATTACCCAATAAGAAATCACCATTTTTAAATGATTCATCACCAGCTTTCCCAGCCATTGTAGTTTGAGATGGCACCTCTTGGTGAGGGATACTCCCCTAGGTCAACCAAATATTCAATAGATAAAAATTAGTAATAGTTCCTTCTTCAAGGTCAATAAGTGTTGGATACTCCTTAATAGTGGGATTGAGAGTGATTTCAACATCTCCTCCATACACCATTATAATATATGTTTATAGGTTGGATCTATGCATTCCAAAGAATCATGATTAGAGAATTAAAATTTGAATCCTAGTGTTAATCTCACCCTTGGGAACACATGGAGAGGTTGGTTTCTAACCCTCCTCCAATGACTTGATACTCCAAACATCCTCCCTAGTGAAATCTTACATGTCTATATCAATCATCATAGGATTCTATGTTGCATGAGACAAATCTAAATTTTTTCCAAAAATGTATGTCACTCATGAGACTATGAAATATTCTGAAATAATTCTGACATATAAGATGGATTCTCTCTCTCTCTACAGTAGTTATAGGAGAAGTTCCAAGAATATATGATGTATCTTTTGGCCACAAAATTTCATTAGTCGAAGGGTCCTTTTCTCTCATATGGAAATGAACATGGTCCAAATCTCCCTACTCAATTCTACGAGGCCCATTTGATTTTTCCTTGAGTGATGAAACAGAAGGTGTTTTTGTAATAAAAAAACATAGACACCAACTATGGATGAGGTAAAAATTAATAATGTTACGAAGACTTACCATTTCTGACGAAGTGTCCAGCTACATATTTTACTCTTTGGTGTCCCTATTTCTCCATCTTCCTTAGAGGAGGGCTTACATAAAACTCCAACAAAATAGGTATTATAGGTGCTATTCCTCTCTCCATCTCATCCTCCAGGTCCTATCGACCTAGAGATACCTCCCCATATTCAAGGGGTGACCTGGTAACCCCAATCAGAGTACCACTCGAGCTATACCGTGGTGATGGAACATCAATTGATTTTCCCATAGCCAGTAGAAAATTAAAGTTGTATTCCCCCCAAGAAATAATAATTTGTTTGAATTTAATGGAAATGTAAAAAAAGATATTTAGAAGATGAAAACATAGATCTTCGAGATTGATAAATTCACACTTTCCTGAAAAGATGAATGATTGATCCCCTCAGTTGCACCACGTCCAATCATATGCTTCACTCACCTTGTGACAGGTACCCAATCATCGGTTGTATAGAAGATAATATCTAGCTCCCAAATATGTATTTAAACTTCAGAAATATTATCCTCAAAAAAAAATTAAAGTGAGGCTCAAGGATCTCCTATCCCAATTTTATGGAACCCCTCACGTAGGAGCTTGCAAATTGGTTCAGTATCAAAATCAAATTACATCCACATTTGAACAACCTCTAGACTCACGTATTCAGAAAACACTCTCGCCTCCCATGAGGATGATTCAATAGCTCTATATTTGGTGGGGTTCCCAACTCCATCCATCACAGATGGTGGATAAGAAAATGGATCATTATTCTCTTCATGGAAATGACAACTAGACTACCTAGGTGTAGCTTCAGTTGGTGATGTTGGTGTAGACCACTTGATTCATGTTTGTGGAATATATCTTTCATGAAGTTTCTTATGCAAGTTGGTAACCTCTTAATCCTCACTCTATTAATCATACGAGGTTTTCTCTAAAGGAGATGAAACACCATCCAAAAGAGGAGGTTATTTTATGGTCTACCTATTTAGACCCCCATGAAGAATAGAATTGTCCAACATCCCTTTATGAAATGATTAAATAAATTATTCACCATATCTGGGGATCAATATTCTAGTTTCATCAGCTTGAGGCAGATTAATCACCTCCCCCATCAAATCCACAGCTATAAGAAGCCATAGCTATTGGGAAACCATCCGTTTTTGTTCTAATCTAATGTGAACTAGAGGGGATGCATTATTATTTTTTCAAGAATTTTAATTGGTGTAAAAACTAGTATGGTTATTAACTCTCATATATGATCTCACCATCGATCATAGTTGCTAACACACTATCCCTGAAGGCTATCATATATGACCTCAGATCCATACTATCATTCCCATGATCAAAAAATCATCTCGTAGGAGGATTCCCGTACGGAAAGATGTGGAAATCCTTGAATAAACTCGTCATTTTTTGAATTGAATGAGGTTTCAATGATAGGGGTGAAATACTAGATACACCCTATATGTATGGCCAGAATGGGATCCCAAGGACATAGATCCCACTATGCATGACATTAGTCCTGAAATAATTCATGATCCAACCCCAGAAAACATGGAATGGTCTTGAAATTATAATAGGATCCCTCCCTTAATAAACGTGTAGAAAACTATTATGTATTTTTTCCAAAACATGGGTGGCCATCCCCATAAAATATCCCTCTTCCATCTTGGTAGCTACAATGAATGTGCATGGACTTGTACTACATTTGGAATCACCAATAGACAACAAGGCTAAATTATGCCATATGGTTAGAAATCCGACAAGATATATCTTAGCACAAATTTTGTGATTAACTTCATATCCGCACTTGTAAAATCATATTTTTTCTATCATCGTCTAGAAAGTACCAGGTGAACTTCTCTTTTCTGCTCTGTAATTGGTTGATGGATGCGAGTAGGTTGAGCCTTTATTTTTATTCTTTGTCAATAATTTATTCATCCACTCCTCTAGATGAATATCCCATTTTAAGCATGGATTTAACTTTTTCATTTAGTAATATATTTTCAATAGATCACGTGGAATAGATGGGTTTCCATCGGTATTATTCCCTATTTCAAGTGGAGGGATGAATTCATCATACATATCTCTAAGGATCGGAGCCTCGAAGATCTTGTGGACATTCCAAAAATTGACACACAATTATCCTTGTGTTAGATGGAAATATTTTTTTTGTGGACTCCACAAGATCAAAATCTCTGAGAAAAAATCAGCATTACTATATACATAGGTCTTTCCTACCCATACGGCCTCAAACAATCTGACACCTTACTGATCCCCTTTAAAATCTGCTGAGGTTTGGCACTCCCAATATAATCACATCCATACTGGGTAAACCCAAGCTCCTGAGAGAATGTCCTAACCTTTCCTAGGGCCCTTCAATTAATCTATTTGTGAATCTGGAAAAATATATGAATAGTAGTGTGGCTTCAGTTCAACTGTGTGTGGTTCCATATCTAGAGAGCACATGCTTTGATGTATAAAACATGTCATAGATGTCATCCCAACATTAATATATGTGCTTGAATTGGAAATACTGGAAGATGAGTAGTTCTTATGGTATTGAAACCGAGAACCATGAGATAGTTCTGTGGATCGAACATGAGGACTTCCTATAGATGGACAAAAACCATAATGTGAAAAATAAGTACTCTATGGAAAATCACTGTGATAATTCTTCAGATACCTTGCTAGATACAGAAGGGTGGTATCATAGATGTCAAAGTAATAATGCCCTATGATTCTCAATATTTCCTCAATTCTCTTTCACACCAGTTCATGAATAGTTGTAATCTTCTGGTCTTGCATTAAACCTACAAAAAAATATCAAATTGTTTTCAAAATAAGTTCATTTTGAAAAAAAGTATAAATAATGAAATTTTGAAAGGGAATTATGGTGAAAAGTGTCTCTCTCACATGTTCTACACAACTGTCTCACTCAAGACACTTAACCAAGGAAATGCACCACATTTCATAATACATATAGAATATATTCAAATGAAGTGTTCAGATAGAAAAGCACTGTGCATAAGGCTTGTGCACGAAGAGCTGAAATTTCTGAGTCTAAAGTGTTTTTCTACTAAAATGAGGTCGGTATATATAGATAATAAAGACCACATTCATGGATGAATTTAATGGAAGAATAGACCAGACAATTAAGCATGGTATCTTTATCTCCTCATTTATCATTTTCATCCCATTACCTCTAGATTAAAACCTATTTTTTATCTGATCGAATTGGGGGGTTATTGAAACATAGTTTATCACATGGATGAAAAGTAGAAAAATGAATGAAATTATAAAAAGGAGGATAAAAAAGAAGAGGAATTATAATAATTTAAAATCCCCAAAAACAATTCCCATGGTACCCCGATCATCATTGACATGCATACAATTGCACACCACACACTTGTGTGATGAGACACCTTCTCCCAAGGTCCCATATTTACATATAAATAGACAATTTGGGTATTTATTTGTTTGAATGCATATTTTTGAAGTTTTATTACTTCTTTGATCCCCCAAGTTCTTTGCTCAAGTCCTCTGAAACCATCTATATAGTTTTGTCGCACCTATAGTTGACGGAATCAAATGAGAATAATAGAACCTTACTCCTCCCAATTTTTAAGGTAATAAACACTTGTGTGAGGAATTTCCCAAACCATAGTCCATAAATCCTAGCATGAGGATCCCTTCATTACTCAAGGACCTATGTGACATACCTACAAGAACACCTATGGAAAACCTTGAAGGCTTGAGGAGACGCTCACCCAAGTGTATTGGCCCAGGTAGTCCTTCACCCAAGCTACTCCAACACTCCTAGACCTACCTGTGTGGATCACTCCTTAAATGAGCTTCCTTGATTAGCCCTAATATCCATTTTGTGAGATCCATCCATAAGATATTTTTCAATGTCATCCATGGAAAGTCCACCCCTTCAATGGCTCCATTGAATAAAAGGGAAATGGTTGAATCCTCTACCTAGAACTCTTGATTTGAAAAACCTTAGGAAATGTAACATCAACATGTCTCCCATTTTGATTTGTATTTTTAAAGTCAATATTTTCCCATTTTTCTCTTACTAGAGGGTTAGGATCTTTAAATAATATGTAGATCAATATATCTTTGGTCACGAGGACCCTTACCCCATGGAAAATGTCGGTGAGTTCCCAGTCTGGATGATTAGTGTGTAGACCATGTCTTCCCCTTCTCATCTCTACAACTCGGAGCTTTTGGTTCCTATTAGGGAGTATAATAATAACACATTCCCTTCCATTCAATAAGGAATCAGATCATGATACTGCTGCAGAACCAATTTTAGGTCATCTATCCTAGAGTAAGAACGTATTAATTCATGTAGGAGGTTTCATTATTTCTCCTCTATAACTTTTATTAGGGTCTTTCTTCCTTCACCATACCCTAGAATCCTTCCAGGGTAATGTGTAGATTGGAGAGGTTTCTTACCCTCATCTACTTCTACCATCATCCTCCTCTTATTCCATCAGTAATGGAGGAAAAGAATATGGTTTTTTGAATCTTAACATCCTCTTGTTTCTTACACTGATAACGACTCACATGGTAGTAGAGGTTAGTGATGATCACAACATATAAATGGTCATCCTGAAGGATTGAATTATAATAACTCTGATTCCTTTCATAAGGAAACCTGTGAAGTCCATTAGGTCCCAAGGACACTGGGAATCCTCCAATGGAATAATCCCTTATCCCAATTCCCTTAATATGGGAGTCTTATTTGGGATTAATCCCTAGACAAATCCCCCAAACTACCATGAGTTAAAACATCTCTCACCTCCCCTTTTAAAAATAGAATCCTTCTCAGGAATAAACAACAATTATATCTCCTCAAAGGGATATATTCCTCTATGAGATTAATTAAACTATGTTGTATTTGATGTTTATCCAAATGGGATATGTAGGAAGCCTCTATAGGGTCTAACCCAATCATGTCAATGAACCCTATTATTCCATGGAAATATTCCCAATACGGTTTGATTAAACTGGGTAATCCAACCTCCTTCCAAGATCTCATGGGATGACTCAGTATAATTCCCACACTAAACATTGACTAGTCACCTTTCACCTAAAATTACATTCTAAATGACATTAAACTATATCATTGGGTACTTATCACATGACCTTAAATATCATCATAAAACCCATTAAGTGGCACCAAAAGACGTGTCTTATAATTCCTTTCACAAGAATACATTGGAAGCCCACTTGATGGTTTGATCCCAAAATTAAAACAAATTTCTTCTTCATAAATGATGATAAAATCTAGAGTGAACTTCGTCTACCTGGATGATAGGAAATTAAAAATTTTCCTACTATATGGATGAAGAACAATATAATCATAATAACAAAAAAAGAATCTATAAATAATAAATGATCGGATACCCTTGATGGAGATCCTAAAATATATACCAATATCAAAATTAATGAAGAACCTCAAATACGTACAGAATATTATGAATTCCATATGTGTTAAGAATTTATTTCCAATCTTGGAATGACCTACTTCGTACCTGAAAATTAATAATGTATTCCTATACATTTCTAAAATCTACAAGAGAGTCCCAGAGTAGGCAATAATTCCCCCCAAAATGGTGTGATGATCCTGACCTCCCATCCTCTTGACCAATGTAAGTTCTTAAGAATCATTGGCCAGAATTACTAATGAACACCCATATTTGGATACAAACACTAATATAGTGTTAATATAAGATGCTAAAAAATAAATAAAATGATTCTAAAAACTCTAAAAGTAATATTATCTGATTGAGTTTATTATTCACATTATTTTATTTAGAAAAACATGCAAAATTAGAGTGGTTTGGATTAATTGTATTTGAATTCTCATTATTTATTTTGTTTTATGATCCTTGTTAACATTAATCAATATCAAATTCTTCATCACTAATCTCTTCTATGTATAAATTTCAAGATTTTATAAAACCTTTTTATTCATTAACCTTTACATCATTATTTATCAAAATCATTTTGACCCTCTTATTAGAGAACTTACTAAAATTAATTATTCTATAATAACAAATAAATTTCCATTGATCATCCATATCTACAACCTTTACTGGATTAAATTTATTTTAATGAATGCTACACTTACTCCAAAACATTATAAAGTTTATTATGTATTTGTTTCCTCTGATACTGTGTTTTATATTGTGTTATATTTTCTGTGGGAAACAAAAAACACTATTTTTAGTATAAACCATAATGTTCATATATAATTTCCTAGAATATTGTAAAATATGACTCTCAATTAGCAGTGTGTTTTATATGTTTTTACTATGGGGATTCACCTTTCAACAAATCCATTTTTTCTATTTTGTTATTGGTGAAACATTATTTTTATAATCTGTTTTTGAAAATAGATATCCAACTTATTTAAAGGGTATTTAATGTAATTATCCAACAATAATATGAAAATAATCCTATTAGTTTCATTCTATACTCAACTTTGAGACCTTTAAATACATTCTATCACTTCCTTTTTCTTTTCGTTCATATATTTCTACCCCCATGTTGTAGTAAAGCATGTACATAATAATGTAACTCTCTACAAGAGTTTGAAAAAATGTTACATAACTTGAAATGATAATATAGGCCACATCGTGCAAGTTTGAGACCAACTTATCATAAACTTATATGTATTCTACACTATCCTACCTCCCATGAAAGAACCACACATCTTCTCACTAAGTATTTTTAGATTAGTAATATCTATTAATTGTTTAACTATTGATATATTTTCTATTGTTTATTGTAAAATGTGTCAAAGTATAAGACTCACAGAAAATATTTTCATCTTTTACCATGAAAAAAAAATCATTTTATTTATAGCCTAATGGATATCTATCTTCATTTTCCATCTATCCCTAAATCAGTAAGATTCCAATATTAACATTGATAAGGTTGTCATATCGATAAAATTTTTCATTGAGTTTTGAGTAACTAAATTAACTTACACTTAAGTGATTATTTCCATTTTCATCAATATAGAGTTCCTCTATATTTTATAATCAATCTTCAATAAATATTATTTTTTACTTCCCATGATTTTAAATGTTCCAAAAAATTTAATAAGTTATTTTTTCATCAATATGACCCTTCATATTATTTTATAATTTCATTTTTCTATTAATGAGGGATGACTACCCACTTTCAATAATCTAGGAGATATTCTTATTCTTCTCTTTAATTATAATATCAGCCAAGTGGCCTTCTCTTTCTTGTTTATTTTCCAAAAATTTAACTATGGGTTATATTGATATATAAAAAAGTATCCCCTCATTATTATCATCATGATCAATGAATTATTCCTACAGTACATTAAATGGGGAGAAAACAATAGTGACTGGAATTGATTTATTTGATTGCTTCTCTATTTTATTCTAACCTCTAGTAGATATACTTTTATTCTTTCTATTCCTATAAATAATAAATTTGTGAACAATGTTATTGAAATTAAAAATATCCATATAGATAATTTATACTTCGCAATGTATAATATTTTCCGTAATCCTTTGATGACTATTAATGGTTTTGACTTATTGAAAACTCATTTTTAGTGAAATTATATTTAACTATATATCATCCTTTAATAAATATTTTATTAAAAGACTTCCCTACATGTAACATAGAACAAAAATGAGTCATAATATATTAGATGAATATTTTTACGAAAATTGTATGAATAATAAGTCCTCTAGTAACGAAAATGAAATGGACAGATTAAACATGCATACATGTCGAGGATAGATAATTAATATGATTTAATATTTAAAAGTATTATTCATTATCAAATAATGTTTTAAATTATTAAATAATTAAATCAAAAAAATTAAATAAATAATATGAAAATAAATAATATTTAAGTTTATTAACTAATATATTAAAAAATAATAATTTTAGAAATAATATAAAACAATATTGAGAACACATAACGTTTAAAATGGTAATTCTTAAAAAAGAAATATTTCAATATATTTTGAATTTTACAATAAATGATAAATAAAAAAAATTATAATTTCAATCACTAAGAGAAAACTGAGATATAAAAAATATTTAGAATCATCGGTATATAGCCCAGAACCATTGTTATTGCCTATTCCTATAGTACTATGAATATTTTGGCTTATAGGTATCGATAGAGGGATTTAACAATAGTTTTATATAAAACCATTAGTCTAAATCATTGATAAATTAGAATACCTATGGTTTACATCAAACCGTGGGTATAGAGGACTGTATAAAATTAATGTATACCCATAGTTATATAAACTAAGGGTATAGAGTCATATCCCTAATGGAAATTAGCACTACTTTCGAGCATGTCTCACAGAACCTGAAAATAAATTATTAACCATGTTATACATTTATGGGAATAAAATGATTTAATATTTAGAATTTAACAACCTGTTTATCAATATTTTTGAAACTATTTAAATACTTTAACAAATAAATATTATCCATAACATCAATAAGTTTTAGACATTAAACATTTTCCACAAATGAATGTTTACTATCAATTTATAAATGGATCTTATGAATATATCCCTCATCGCTGCTAATGCCACCATAATCCTCATCACCATCATTATCACTTGGAGAACCACAAGTAACATCATCATGATCATCATAATCATCATCACCTCCACCACCACTAGTACTATCATCTCCTCGACCACTACTAAGAACCCTATTGACATCAATTGTTCCATCCTATATAGAGGTCATTTTTTCATACATGAATCAAAAACATTAGAAAACACTGATGAAAGTGGTGGACTTATAACTAGCATAGATTTAATAAATAGTTTGGTGACCATTTTACCACTCCATTCTCATGTATAACAATTTTTTGGATTTAGATACTTCATTATTTGTTCTTGAAACTCAACAGTGTGATATCTTTAATAGGCCCTCCACAAGATAAAATACCTAGTAGGGATGATTCTTTTATCAGGTTGAAAATTTACACTTTAATGGGGAACCTCACCTAATATATGTCTCAAATGATCAATTGGATTATAGTTCCTATCTTTTTTCTCCTGAATTTCCTCTAGGAAACACTTTTGAAAATATAAAAAATATAATTAATTAAGAATTATGTAATAAAATATTAAATATCAATAAAAAGTTTTTTAATATATTATTATATCTATTAATTTACAACACTTACATCCTTTTTCCACCTACCTGAGAGAGAAACAATTCTCAAGGCACACACCATTTGACTCCCAATGTTTTTCTGTTACAAATGAACTCGATTACTATAATACAAGAATGAGTAATATTAAACTTGTAAACAATCCAAAAACAAATTCATTTGTGAAAACATGTGGGATTAACAATATAAACAATTAAATTTAGAACATTCCCATATTGGATTAAAATAAGGTGGTGAGTGACTATATGGTATTAACTTCAATTATCACATTAGATTAAGATGCATGGGAATGATGATACTTGTGATTAAATGAAAGTCAAGCTCCAATGATTTTCCATGTTAGATTATAAGTATACTGATCATCTCATTTTAATGTAACTGATTTAAGATACATTGGTGTTAAAAACAACATAGAATGAATTAAAATTTTAGCTGTTAAAAAAATCCATAAAATGAAGAAGCATCCAAATATATATTTAATTATAAATTTAATTCGAGTGGCATAAAATAATAAAAACATTCTTATTAGAACGAAAAAATTGTCGATGATATGGATTCGACTTGAATGTTCATTTCTTTCCTATTCTAATTTTGTTATGATATTTTCTTACTTGGTTATTTTGGCCATTTGATTCACTTTTTGGTTAGGTTATTAGGTAATTTGTAAATTTGATCATTTTTTCATTTGGTTTGACTATTTTCCATATTTTTTGGGGTTTCCATTTGATTAATTTTGGGTGAGGGTGTATCTTTCATTAATGATTAATGAAATTTGGTTCCTTTATGGTCTATATCAGTTGGCATATTTGGCCATTGTTAATTTGTAAGGATCATTTGGTTCATTATATGTTAGGTAATTTTTTTTGATATTGGATTGGCCATTGGATTAATTTTTGGGTTAATTAATTTTTGATTTATATAATTGGATTATTTGGGGAAATATTATTCAGTTCAAATTGATTTAATTTATATTTTTTTGATCATTTAGTTAAATTTTGGGTTATGTGATATTTGACATAGTTTATTTGGTTTATTTTGGGTTAAATCATTTGGTTCATTTTTGGGTTATGTATTATTTTGGTTAGTTAATTTGGTTATTTTTTCATTTTTTGGTTATAATAACCAGTTTAATTGTGTTTGGGTTATTTGGTTAATTTTATGTTATGTCATTTTGATTATTTTGGGTTCAGTCTTTTCAAGTCAGGTTATTCTATTTCATTTTTTTGTTATAATTTCATTTATTTCAGGTTATTTTGTTTAATATAGGTTTGTTAATTTGGTTTATTTTTGTTCTATTTCTCTTTCATGTTATTTCATTTGGTTCATTTCATTCCTTTGGTCATTAGTTTGTTTTGTAATAGTACATTTGATCAATTGTTCATTTTTTGGTTAGGTTAATTTTTCTTTTTGGGTTTTGTTTTTATTATTATAATGGTTATGTTATTTATTTAATTTTTTGGTTTGGGTATTTTATTCATCTTGGGTTACATCAATAATTTAATTTTGGGTTATGTTATTTGGTCTACAATTATGTATTTTTGTACATGGAAAGTCAACAATGCCACCCTTAAGGAATGGTACATTTACTAAATAATTTTTTCGATGCAATATTTATTATATTGCAATATAATTTAAAAGATCAATTAAAATCAAGAAGGACATTATTTATTGATTTAAATGGAACTTTTATCATGTTGTGAGGAGTATTTTTAACACATCCTAGAGGGAGAAGGAGGAATTTATTAAGACTATCAAATCTATTTTAAAGGGTAATTTCCATCCATATATTAAAGGGACTCGAGAGAATAAAACATAAATTTGAACATAAAAATTTTACTAAATGGTTCATTTATATTCTTCCCTATTAATATGGCATTTTTTTCCATCAGTATTAAGATAATGTGAGTTTGTTTTAGAACTATTTTATGGATTTTAAAATCGTTTTTATGACATTTTATGTGATTATACTTCTTGATAATCCAAATAAAATGAAATGACCACATTAGGTTGGTTTTATTCTTTTAAATAAATCATAGGTTGATTTTAATGTACTATATGAAATTACATGTAAGAATATTTATTATTCTACAACAAGATATTTATTAAAATCAGTTTATCGTTTAGAAAATAAAACTAGATATAAATAAATTTGAATATAATTTACCTAAAGACTCAATTTGATGTGTGATGAATTAAAAGAGAACACATATAGTTTTTCCAATAATATAATTTTTGGATAACATAATATATAAAATTTTTAGATCCCCAAAGTACTCCCAACACGTTTTTGAGAATATCTCAAAACAACAACCTTCCAGTTTTGATAAATTTGGGAAAAAAGCACTCCAAAGAACAAAAAAAAATTATTTATTGGTTGAACTATTAAATATTTTGGAATAAATAACATGATAATTGATATTATTATTCAATAATTACCAAAATCTAGGATATCCTACTTCAGTTTAATCTAAACATGAAAAATCTTGATGGAAATCTAATTAATAGATACCCAACATTTTTATTTTACCACATAAATACTTTATACCTAAGTAAAATTGTAAATATAGATATTTTTCATTAATTATAAATTACGATGTTGTATTAAATATATTAATTCATATAAATACATTAATAATATAGATATCAATTTAAAAAAAAAATCTTACCCATATCTCCTCCAAGGATTTCTCCTTGATTTCATTACTAATATTCTACCACAAGATTGGTTGCACCAGAATTATATCATTGTACTTGGATAAAGATTCCATAAAACTTCTGCATTGGCTGGAAAAGTTACCTGAAATTTGATTGTATTCAATGTAGTCTTCAAATATTTGTGATTGAAAATTCTGGTATTGACACATACGGGTGGTCCCGCATCAAATATTATAAGATCCCACTAAATAAGATTAAATAAAATATAGTAATTAATTCACGTCACAATAGAAAAAATGAGGTGATATAATTTGATGAAATTTATAAAAAACATTATGCTGGCTGGTCATTAGTATGTAATGGATCCATGGGTTGTCCTATAACTATTTCCTCAAAAGTATGTGACTATTCTAATTAATGCACCAAGTCAACTACAATGAGTAGAGTGGATGTTGAAGGAGCAGAATCAGTAGTTTCCATTTGGATAGTTAGAAATGGAGGCAATATAGACATGGCTGGATATGGATTGAAGGTCTAGTGATACATCATAGGATATGGATATTTTATTGGTGGGAAAATCCTTGGATGTGGTTTAGACAAGGTATGATAATTAGAGGCTAAATAATAAGATGATAGATCCATGGGTGGGAACTACCCTTGAGGATGAACTGGAGGATGAAAGGTGTGGTAGAAGGGATTTCTGTTGGGGGGTCAAGGTTTGAATGGGTAATAATGGTGCTCTGTGTAGATCAGGGAGCACCCCTTATCAGACCCATACATGTATGCAGTGGTTTAAATCTGTTTCATATTTATTTTCCGAAAATATTGATAGATAATAAGAACATGGTAGTGAATGTAATGTAGAAGAAAATTATTGCAATTATTATATTCACTAAGGGAACCAGAGGAGGAAACCCTTTCTCATGTATTCGTTAGTTGTTATCATATAATATCTCCATTTGAATACATTCAATATCATTCAAAAATTTTATAGTAATGAATTATACCTTTTTAGAAAAAATTTTAAAAAAATCTCTATACAACATAGAGGTTAAATAGTTCATAAACAATATCATAACATGTTTTATAGCATTTAATATAACAAATTATACATTATTAGAACACGATTTGAACCCTAGTTTTATGAATTGAAATATATTTTATTAAATTTAATGAAAATATACTAAAAAAACTTATCATTACCAATTTCAACTAAATTAAAGTAATTACAATAGTACCAACCAGAGAAATCCAAATCAAGGTCAACTGTATAAACTAGGACAAAATATTTTTTCTTCTTTATATTACCCACCACAACATCTGGTATGACATCAATTCCCACATTCAGAAAATTTGAGTCATCAAATACAATATTTTGGTCAACACCAATGGTAGAATTAATGGTGTCAATTTCATCCCCACCATCATAAAATTATTTCATGGGATTATATCAATATTGCCACCATTATTATGTCATAGGTGACATTTCACATAAAACTAGATATTTTCCATTGATACCAAAATATATGGTTCCTAGATATCCAAAAATAGAGTCATGTTAATAAATCTGAATCCTCATTAATTAATAAATGTACCTATTTATGTTATTAGATAAAACAATTTTCATTTCATCACAGTTAGGCGACATTGGGAGTAGTAATTCAGTAACAATATTTTCTCAACATGTCCAAAATAAGACACATTTTCATATTGAGGCCTAATAAATGATTCACTCTCATAATAGTTCATGGTTGGAGTTAAGATAACACCATATTATTGAGTTATATTATTCACCACTAGACCAGTTGTAAATAATTTATAACCATTGACTATTAATGATTTCCATTCAGAACCAAATAATTGGGGCCAAAATCCAATGATATTAATTCTTAATATATAAAATTAACATCTAAACACACTACCTAAAATATACATGAATAATAAAAGTAAATTAATATATATATATATGGTTAATTAATTCAATGGTCATACCATTGATTTCAACCAACCATGAAAATATTTTCTATGAATAGAATCTCTTCTTCTCAATGGAAAAGCTTGATGAACTCAACTTATAATTTGTTTATTTTCACTGTATTAAATTTTATATAATATTATAAGGAATAAATGAAATGTAATAAAATTAGAAATTATATAAATATTGAAATTATTAAGTTGATATATTTTTCAAACAAACCACCGTTAAATATGAACATTGGATGTTCCATATTCATCTCATTAAGGCTCAATGTGGTCAATGTATATGATATAGAAATTCTAGTTTTGGGGAAGAGTAGGAAATAAGGGCTCAATTTTCCCGAAACTATTTTTTTTCATTTCTTATTAACTAGTTAAGTCTAATTACCACATTATAAAAATATATTAAAAAATAATCCTTACATTATTGAGCCAGATAACATCACACAATGGAACCATCAGGGTGATTCTAGTTTTGGACATATGATTTCATTATATAATTAATTGTTCTAGTAGGATAAATCAATGAAAAAGAAATGGGTCCCACAAGAAGTGTTTCTGTTGGAGGGGGAACTATTAAATGCATCGTGATAGAGAAAAATGATGGGGGATATATTTTTTCTGACTCACACAAAATTAATGGTGCCACTAGAATCATTCTTAGTGAGAAGGACTTGGATAACAATTTAGCATAAAATTGAATATTAAAATAGTAAATGTTAATTGTCATTTCCCACACATTACTGGATAGTAAAGCCCATATTACAATTTGAATCAATTCATGAAGAAGGGTATGATCATAATGAGTTTTTGTGAATTTTAGTTTTAACTCCCTTCTGTTGACTCATTTAGAAATGTTTCTAGAATTGACATCATGATCGTTGATGTTCTACAATACATAGAGAAATTCATTTTTCCTAAAATACATCATCTCATATGTCGCACAATTAACTTTCCATTTTTTCAGTTATAGACACCTGATGTAGTTCTGGTTGGATAGCCAATTTTAACATGTTCCAGGGAAATTTTAAGTCATATATGACCTTATCCTAGATATTTAGAATAATTTGATGAAACATTTCACATATATTTTTCTCAATGTTCATTTAATATAAATAGTGATGTATCAAATTGGTTGAGGAATATTTAAACTCAAAAAATATTCTTTCATTTTTCAAGTGTAAAAGTCTTCGGTGTCAACATTATTCCACTTTTAAGATGTCATATTACCATTCCCTAAAGAAAAACTAAAATCATTCAATTAATTAATCACATTAGATCCTAACATATATTAAGGTGGATTTTTTGTGTCAATATTATTATCAACCCTCTGGATATTCTTTCCATAGTGATGATCCACTGGTGATAATTTTCAATGCCTCATGAAAATGAAACTATTAAGATATATATGTCTCTCCAACATCTATTCTTCATAAAAATAGGACGTTATAATTTTCCCTTCATGATCTAACTATAAATCATTTCATATATAAGTAAACCACATATAGTCTATAGAAGGGAATCACACATCAGAATGTTTTTTGGAAGAAACATATAATATGTGCATACAACATCCCAATACTGCTTCAAATCTACTTTTAAAGGTTGCAAGTATATTTATATATCATTTCCTGGATCAGAAGGTCCATATAATAGTATACTCAATAAATTTAATGTTTTTTCATATACATTCGTAGATAAAGATTATAAACAATAATAAAAATAGACCACATGATTTGATTAGTAATTATCTGAACAAATGGATTAAAACCATCATAGGATATATCCAACTTGACATTACGCACCATAGCCGAAAATTTATGGTTTTGTACATCAATTTTCCACCATGAAAGTCCATCTTTAAGATGAACCCTTTCATCACTATCTTTATTTCTCTATGCATATTTCCATATGTTATTGGTTGATATTTTTTATAGTCATGAATAGAGTTTTAGGCATATGAATCGATGGAAAGTGAAACATAACTTTATGTGGCACACAAGATGGTGTTCTATCTACATTTCCCCCCATAGAGATGTACCACATTCTTTATAGTCATGATGGTATTCTATTTCATCACAAAATAAAATTTAATCTTTTAGATCATGTTGAATTTTATTAGTCGAAAGTCAAAGCTTCTTAATTAACATAAATTCATTATAATCATTTTATGTAATATCTGAAACATCAAGAATAAATTCCCAAAAAAATGTAGGAATATAATTAGTGGAGGAATTGGAAATTCCATACATATTTTTTCCATGATATAACCACATTATAAATTCATGTACATTAATTTTAGTATATTCTTGATATAGAGGGGTTTGGGCATCATCCATTAATTATTTCACTCTCTCAACAACATCGTCTTTCTCATTTTACCTAGGTTTATTAATTTAATTGTCTTCATGAACATAAATTCAATATATCCCATGATAATATATAAATGTAAACTGATAAGATATTAAATTTTTCATACCAGCTCATTATTTTTTGTTCTTGAACAATAGAAGAATGTTTAGTCTCTCCACTAGGATACTAAACATAATAGTTTTATTGAAAACTATATTATTTTCATGGTGTGTAAATTATTTTCAATTTAACCATGGTTTTTCTATCATAATTAAAACATAGACACCATATAAGGCCTCCATATATATAATTCTTAACTTAAAAATCTAAAAAATATATAAATTCATTCGAAACATTATCGAAATATGATCAGTATAATACATCCATCTTCTATCCATTCTATTATAGGGAAAAAAGTAATATTCAATTCAATAATGTAAACCATAATTTATAAAATGTTTTTGACCAATTTTTATATGAATTTCATCAAATTAATCAAGTGTCTCTAAAATTATTGAATAAGATATATAGCATACGCTATAAGAATTTCCTGCAAATAACAAACCAAAATGGGTATCCCCGTCATTTATGAAATCACTATCACAGTGGATAAACTGGTGAAATTTCAGACAATTAAATGTTCTACCCAATGTTTAAAATATGAAGACTCAATCAACAAGATTCAAATAAAAATGAAAATTTGTAATTTTATGTAAACAATTTCTACTTTCCAAATGATCACAATACATTGAACATCCTAGAAACATTCTGGATTTCCAAATGATAATCAAAGGAAAAAATGATTGATATGAATAATATAGGAACAAAATAAATTCCCCATAATACTTACTAATTCAATGTTAAGACAAATAATATGGTACAGAAATTTTGATCTTTGGATAATTTAATCTATAATTTTTAGGCAGATGTCCTCTCAACATACAACAATGATTTGTCTTTGGAATTTTTAATAATGATGTATTGGAATTCCCAAATTAGACACATTAAAAACACACTAATGATGTAATTAACTCTTTAGGATTGAAAATTAAATGAGATGGCTTCCACAATTTAGGTTCCCCATGCTAACACTCTTCACTAAATTGGGAACCTTTTTCTTGCCTAAAAGTATATAGAACTTCTATGATTCTTAGGATATGAAAACCCCCGAGTGAGACATTAATTCCCCATAGGATCAATTATTTTAGTATCTAGATATATAAACCCCATATCACTAAATATTCAACTAATAAGTAGATTATCATGAAATTCTAAGGATCATCCCATAATGTAAATGATATATAATAGTATGTTCAATAATTATAACACCAAACTAATGCTAGAAATTAAAAAATAATTAAAAATTAAAATAATAAATATTGATGGTGATTTAATAGAATGATAGAAGAAAATAAAAAATGTATTATATATATAATTCTCAGGTTCATGTGCTAGTGATCATAAAAAAATAATGAAATGTTCTTATTTTAATTGGAATTATGTAGAAGTCACCCCAACATATGAGGGATTACTCTCAATGTCTCATAGATTCTCTATTTTAATGGTCATATACTTCAGTTCGTTATTGAGAATTGTATTGAAAGACAATTTTTAATTGTAGATCCTATCATATACAATAATTAATGTGAAATTATAATTCCAATAACTACATTATAGAGCCTCCTTTAATAAAAACCAAAAGCCATGTTATGAAAAATATGTCTTAGAGGGAGGGAAAATAATTGAATATAAAACACATCATGAATTAAATAAAATTACATTTACGTAACAGTACAACCCCCCTTTAATCACATGTTAGAAACAAATAAGGACCAACATCTCATTATTTCTATGATTATGTGATGATAAAAATGATGTAAAACATATAGAATATCTTATAGTATAACATTTTATGCCTCTTATCAACAACAAGACCACTCTAAGAACATTTTGGACCTTGTATCCCTTTATATACAGACAAAACCTATTATTTATAGGCCACAATTTGTCTTTACATAGACTTAAACTTCTAAAAATAACTCTTCAAATTGGAACAAGGATCTCACTGTCCATATATATGCAATTCCATCAATAAATTCACATAGTATGGGTTTTTGTTTTAATGTTTAAAAGAGCATCATGATATGAAAATAGTCCATTTCATGGCAAGTGTTTGGCCGTCTATGGTTCATTATGTATGTATTCACTTCATGTCACGAAAAAAAATTAGAAATTATTTAATTTAAAAACATGAACAAAAAATCACTAAATCAATATTTAACCAGTATAAGAACATGAATGTATGATATCTATCCCATGATGATGTAGATATAAATTGAAATACGACATATTATAGGAGAAGAACGATCAAAACTCACTAATCTAATGTTGAAAAATATCTAAATAAAAAATCTGGAATAAGATGGGAACACTGGTGGAGAAGGGAGGCCACCACTAGCTCAAGTGAGGAAAACTGGGGTTGGGATTATGGGTGAATGGGAGGAGGCAGGGAGCCTGATGTATTTGTGATCATGATATAATAATATTTTTTTTCAAATTATGGAACATCCCAACCTATAATTTTTTTTGAAACCATTTTTCTATCTTTATATACACCAATTGTTTGAATAAATTGTTGGTATAGACTTGATTCAAGAACTATATACCCATGGTTCATGTAAACTATTGGTATAAATCCAAGAGAATAGAACCATTTTACAATAGTGAATTTTAAAAAATTATCTTCATTTTTTAATACCACATATCAATAGTATCCAAATTTTAATTTTTTATATTTTTCTAAAATAATAGATTTTTAAGAGAATAGTAAAAAATACTATTTTTAATAAATCATAGATTTTATGAAGATATAAAGAAGATATCATAAATAAAAATCCTATATGAGATTTTTTTTATTAAATATTTATATAAATATTATTCATTTCTATGTACGCTTTTTAATTTATAAAACATTTTTTTGACAACTTAAGTAATAGTTAAAAAAAGGAAAATGTTTTTTATTTATTTTAATTAAATATTATTTGTGTAAAATTATATTTTGTATTAATATAAAGTTCACATGTATTTTATGTTTTGATAATAATACAATTTATGTCATTAATATTTAAATCATTGATAATTAGATCATACATATAAATTTTATGATTAAAAATACACTTACTCTAAGAACTAGATTTTATGCATAGCATGTGATAATGTTAAAATTAAACTTTCTTCAAATATACATTTTATTTAATAAAATTATTTTCAAATTTTAAATCCTAATTTATTGGTTATACAATAAGAAACATTTTTATGGTACAAAAAATTAATAACTTAGGTAAAAACTTGTCGTTGGGGAAAAATCCCAAAAATAGAAAAAAGTGTTGACCGAATGAGAAGAAGGAATAATTTGTTGAAAACATATTTATAATTGATTGTTTGAGTCTTGGATATAGACAAATATTATTTTCAATCCATTATTTTCCATTTTAGAGTCTTGTTAACATTTAAAACATGTGCTCTCCATTTATTAACATGAAATATTTAGAAAATTTTCATTCTCGCAACTTATAAAAAGGCCATATCACCACACCATCAAGACCACTACGAAATTTTAGATTCACATTAAAATATTCCTTATCTTATTAACAAATAATCCTATTACACCTCATTTATCTTCTGGTCACAATTATTAATCCATATCCCTATACTCCCAGGGAGTCCTCTAAGGGAAAAATCATGTCGTCAAACTATAAATTATAAATTAAATGGAAATTTCCATCCTTATATTAAAGTGATTTAGGAGGAGATAACATAAATTTCATAGTACAAGTATTACTAAAGGTGGCATTTATTTTATTCTGTATAAATATGGAATTTTAAACAATAAGTCTTTGGACAATGTGAGTTTATTTTAGGACTCTTAGAAGACTATTTTTTTTATGTTTGAATCTCTTTCTATTACAATTTATTTTTTTATACATCTGGATAAGCCAAATAAAATAAAATGACCGATTTAGGTTGGTTTGATTCTGTTAATGTAAGTTTAGGTAGATTTAAATGGACTATATAAAGTTAGATGTAAGAATATTTTATATTTCACATGAATACTATTTATTAAAATCATTTTACAGTTTATAAAATGAAACTAAAATTAATAATTTTGAAAAAAATTTACCTAAAAGACATAAATTGAGATAATACGAATGAAAAGAGAAAAAAATGGTTAGCCTCATAATATAATTGGTGGAAAAAATAATATATAAAAATTATAGATCCAAAAGTTTTTCCAACTTATTGTTGATAATATATCAAAACAATAAGAATCTAGTTTTGAAAAATCTGGTCAATAAGAACTCCAAAGATAAAAGTGCCATTTTGTTTACTAGTTGAACTATTATAGATTTGGCAATAATGAACTAGATTGTTGGGATTATTCTTCAATAGATTCTGGATTATCGAATATTCTACTTTAGTTCAGACACAACATCAAAAATCATGAAGCCAATCTAATTGAGAGAACACCCAAAATATAGAATTTCGATAATAAATACCCTATATTTAAAAAATATTATAAATATAGACATTATTTATATTCATGTAAATGTAAATATCCCATCTCATTAAAAGGAATTGTAGTTCTCCCCTATGTGTAAAACTATATCTCAATGTCCTTGTTCTTTGTTTGGGTTTTCCGGAATAATCCTAAAAATCAATAATATCAATAAGAATAAATTTCTCTATACAAACCATTAAATATTAAGAATACCTTAAACTCATTACTCTAACAATATACTATAATTTATAGATATTTTGTTATTGGATCATCAGTGAATATTGGTACACACACTAAATTAGAACCTACTCTACTCTTCTGAAAACTTATTACACGTGATTCCTTAGCCTCCACAACTCCCCATGATTTTTCAACTATGTGACCTTAGCAGTTTCACCATCAGGAAATTAAAAACGATGTTGCAATTAACAAGTTTATTCATATAAATAAAACAATAATATAGATATTAATTTTAAAAATTTACTTACCCCCATCTCCTTCAATGATTTCTCATTGATTTAATTACACACATGCCTTAATGAGACTGGTTGCATCATAATGATATCATTATACTTGGATAGAGTTTCCATATTACTGAAACACTATATGTAATTTTTTACTATCGATTTATTTTATTTATTATAATATTTCATTATTTGTGTTTGATGAACCCATTCTACACACATACTGGTGCTCCCGCATTTCCTATTAGATGATCCCAAAAAATAAGATTAAATAAAAATAAAAAGGAATTAATTCAAAGTAAAAGAGGAAAAAAATGATCTAATATAATTTTACACACTTATAAAAAAATGATCCAGGTTTCTCAATATGCTCTAATGGATCCATTGGTTGTCCTATATCGGTATCCTCTGAAAGATGTGCCTATTCCAATGCATGCACAAGGTCATCTTCATGGAGTTGAGTGGAATCTGAAGGAGCATAATCATCAGATCATGGATGGATAGTTGGAAGTAGAGGATGTGTAGACATTATCAGATAAGGATATATGGGGGGAGATATATTATAGTGTATGAATAATGTATAGTTGGGAACATCCCTAGAGGTGGTGTGGAATAGGTATGAGAAGTAAATGGTAAATTAGATGATTATAGAGAAATGGGTGGGAATATCCCTAGAGGATTAAGTGGGGGGAAAAATTGAGGTTGATGGGATGTCCACTGTCGGGTTTGGCTAGGAATGGGTATGACCGGTGCTCCTTGTAACTCTAGCAGCACCCCTACTACGACCCATACAAGTAGGCTAAGGATAATTTAGCTCTGGTTTAGATGACTATCCCATAAAATATTTTCTAAATAATAACAATATGACAATAATTATAATGCAGAAGAAAAGTATTGTAATTATTATACTCACAAATGAAACCAATATAGAAAACCATATTCCATTCATTTGGAAATTATTTTCAAATAACCACATCCTTCATATTTTTTCAATTTCATTCAAAATTCTCATAATAATGAAATATATATTTTTTAGAAATAGTGTTTTAATATTGTTCATAAAGCTTATATGTCAACTAAGTCATCAACAATATCATATCATGTTTTATAAACATAAATTTAACAGCATGTTATACATTTTTCTAAAAAAATTAACCATGCTTTTATAAATAGAAATAAATATAAATAAATTAAATGAAAAACATATACTAAAACAAACATTTCATTCGAAATTGAAACTAAATTAAAGTAATTATAGTATAACCAACTTGATAAACCCAAATGAAGTTAAACTGAATAAACTATGCGGATATATGTTTACTTCTATATATTACCCCCACTACTTGTGGTCCAACATTAATTTTGAAGATGGAAATTGTGATTCATAAATTAAAATGTTCTGTTTAACACCAATGGGGGCATAAATGGTGGTAATTTCTTCCCTACCATCATAAATACATGCCGTGAGATTTCTTCAATAATGACATTGTAATCATTACTTAGATTATAATTAAACAATTGTTTTCTGTTGATGTGAAAATATAACTTTCATCAATTTATAGAAATATAATCATGTCAATAACTCAGAATCCACATTCTTCAATAAATTTACCAATTTGAATCATTTAATCAACCCATTTACATCTCATCATAGCGAGTCGACTATGAACATCGTAATTCAATAACAAAATTTTCTCAAAAAGTCCTAAATAAGACACATTTTCATATTGAGGCCTAATATATGATCCACTAGCATAACAGTTCATTATTACAAATAACATAACTCCATATTATTGTGTCCTCATAATCACCACTTTACCAGTTGTAACAAATTTATACACATCAATTATTAATTATTTCCATTCACAAACCTAACAATTGGGACCAAAATCTAACAATCTTAATTCTTGAGATATGGATTCAACATGTAACTTCAACACATGGAATATATATGAATAATAAAATAATATCTATATCTATATTTTATGTTAATTAATGTAATTTCCATACCTTTTACTTCAACAAATCATGATGAAATGTCTCTCTCATTATCAAAGGAAAAACTCGATGAACACTTCTTATAACGCGTTTATTTTCCCTACATAAAATGACAATAAAATTTTAATGTATATGTAAAATGAAATACGATTCCATAACATATATACTCAAATTCCATACATGAAATATTCATCAAACAAACCATATTTAAACAATAATGTGCAATTTTCCATATCTGGTTCTTCGAGGAAAATGTTTTCCATTGTATATGACCTTGTAATTCCTCATCGTTGGGTAAGAGAAGTAAATAACGGCTAAAATCCCCAATAATGGTCATCTTAATTTCTCATTGGATAGTTATCCCTTATTCTCATATCATATGAATATATTAAAAAAGTTTTTTTACATTCTTGAAAAAGATAACCTCTCAGAATTGAACCATCAGGATGATTCTTATTTTTGACATATGATTTCATTACTCATGTAATTATTTTAGATAGATACATCAATAAAAAAGAAACAGTTCCCCCAATAAGTGTTTCAGTTGGATGATGAACTATTAAAATGAAACATTTAAGTGAAAAATGTTTGAGGAAGCCTTTTTTCAACTCACACCAAATTAATGGTGCCACTTGTAATATTTTTATCAAGAAAGAATTTCATAGACTTTTATCATAATGGTATTTGTTAAAATAGTACATGTGAATCACCATTACCTATACATTATTGTATAGTAAATCATAGGTTTTTATTGGAGTTAATTCATTAATAATGTTTTGATAATTATGATTTTAAATGTATTATTGTTTCAACACCCTTCTTTTGACACAATTAGATATATTACTGAAAAAGCCATTTGGATCATTAATATTATCCAAAACCTACCAAATTTACATTTTTAAGAGGTTTAATCATATATAAGTAACAATGAACTTTCCATTTTTTCTTCAATAAATAAAAGTTGTAGTTCTAGTCAGATACCTCAAATCCAATATATCCTAGTGAAATCATGAGTCAACTTTGATCTTCCCAAGGATATTTATAATAATTGAATAAAACATTTCTCATATATTTTTCTCAACATGAATTAAATATAAAAAATTATGTAACAAATTTGTTTACAATCATGGAAACTCAATAAAATATTCTTTTCTTTTTTCTAATTATAAGTGACTTCAGTGTCAAATTTCATAAAAAATTTAGATTTTATCAGACCTTTCCCTAAATAAAAATTGAATTATTTCAATTCATTAAGTACATCTGTTCCTAATATATATTGAGGTGTATTTTTCATGTCAATAATATTATCAAACCTCTGGAGATTCATCTTGTTTTGATGAACCATTTGTGGGAATTTTTAATTCCCCATGAGAATAATTCTATGATGATATTTTTATTTTCTCCATTGTGCATTATTCATAAAAATTGGACATGATGGTTTTCCCTTAATGATCTAACCAAATATCACTTCATAAGTAGTGAAATAAATTATAGTCCGTAGTATGGATGCATGGATACAGAATATATTTTTTTAAATAGACATCAAATGTGTGTATACCAAAATGAAAATGTTTCTTCAAATCATTTATTAATGTTTTCAAGTAGATGTCTATATCATTTCTAGAATCATAAGATCCAAATATTAGTATACTTAATAAATTGAAATATTTTTTCATATACATCCATTGAGAAATATTATAGACATGAATAAAAATTTGCAATGTGCATTGAGCAGTAAGTATATGACCAAATGGATTAAAACAGTCGTAGGATAAACCCAACCTAACATTATGAACCTTAGCTAAAAAATTATGATGTTGTGCATCAATTTTACATCATGTTAATACATCAATAGGATAAACCAAATAACCATTTTATTTATTATCTTAGAATCATGCCATCACTTATTGGTTGATATTATTGCTTCCATGAATAGATTTTGAGGCCTATGAATCCTTAGAATGTTCCATATAACATTATTTGGCATACAAGATGTGGTTCCCTCTATATCTTCCTTCCATTGATAAGTACCACATTCTTTAAATTCATTGAGGAATGTTTTTTTGTCACAAAATAAATATTATATTTTTGGAAAATCATGAATTTTATTTGAATAGAATCAAAAATTATTAATTAACTTACATTCCTTATAATGATTTTCATGAATATATACACCATCAGGAAGAAATTCCTTCAAAATGTATGAATATAGTCAATGAAGGCATTATAAATTCATTACATGGGTTTTCCATTATTATATACACGTTAAAATCTCATAATTGTTTTTGTACATTCCTAATATATAGGAGTTCTTTCTTCATACATTAATTTTTAACTATTTAAACATTATCATATTCATTATTTTCCCCATGTCTATTAATATCGTTGTCTTCTTGAACAAGAATAACATATCTCTCAAGATGATGTAAGAATAGAAACCAATGAGATATCAAATTCTCCATAACACTTCCTTTTTTCATCCATGAATAGTATAAGATTGTTTATCACTCCATTATGATACCAAACATAATTTTTTTAGGAAATCCAACTTTTTTTAAATGGAATATAACTTCTTCCTAACTTAACCATAGATTTCAATGTTAATTATAACACAAAAACTATACGTGATCTCCATCAGAATCATTGTTAAATAGAAAATCTAAAAATACAAAAAATCTTTTGAAACTTGGTTGAAATCTTACAGACATGATACATATAGATTATATATATTATATAATATGAAAAATATTTATATTCAAATAAATAATGTAATTTATAATTAAAAAACTCATTTTGACCATATTTAATATGAATGTTATTAATGCATACTTGTAGCTATAAAAAATTATAAGAGAGATAACATATTCTATAAGAATTCCCTTCAAATGACAAACCAACATGGTAATCCCCATCATTTAATAAATAACTATCACGGTGGATAAAATGAAAAAAAAAATTGGGCACTAAAAAGTTCTACACAAGGATTAAACTATGAACAATGAATCGGCAAGAATAAATTAATGAAAAAATTGCAATTTCATGAAAAATATTCATCCATTAAAAATGATTGGAATACATCAAACCTCTGAAAATACATTCCAAAGATCAAAACTAGAACAAAAAGATAAAAATGATCATATATAATGAATACGAGAGTATAATAAATACCTAAAATATCTACTAATTCAACAGTAATATCTATAATATGGTAGGGGTCTTTTAATAATTGGAAAATTTATTCTATAATTTCATTGTAGATATCCCATCAAACCACAATAATGACTTGTATATGTAATTTTTTTAATGTCAGATTGGAATACCAAAATGAGCATCATTACAGATAGATTAATTATTTCATTAACTACTTATGATCTTCAATTAACGAATATTTATTCATGATTTATGTTCTCCCATCGTATGATCTTCAATATATATGGAACGATTACTTGTATAGATGAATATAAATCTCCCACCCTTATTGGATTGTGATGATCACAAAGAGATTCAATAATTACCAATGGGATTAATTAGTTTAGAGGTTTAAAACCCAAACTCTGAATCACAAAATCATAAATTAAGTAGCATAGTTTCATGAAATTATAAGGATGATGCCATATTAAAAAGGTTTTATAATACTCTATTAAATTATTAAAACACCAAAATAATTATATAATGTATAAACTACAAAAAATTAAAAGAATAAGTATTGATAATGATTTTATAGAATGATAGAACATCAGAAAAAAGGTATGAATGATATAATTACTAGGTTCAGGCTCTATAGATTTTAAAAACATATTGACATCTTATTATTTTCATTGGAATTTTGTCTGATTCACCCAATTTGAAGGAATACTCCTACTCTCACATAAATTCCCATTATTGATTGTCATATAATCAAGTTCATTAGAGTGAATATTAATGAAAAACTATTTTTAAATGTATATTCAATCAAATACAATCGTTAGGTTTAATGTAGTATTCTATCAAATACATTATAGAACACATCCTCTATATTGAACAATGTCCATGTAATGAAAAACATGGTAGAGTTGGTGGGAAGATAATTGAAAATGAAACCATACATTAATTAAATCAAAGTTCATAGACACAGTAGTATAACCCCCATTAAACTCATGTTAAGAAGAAATATGGATCACCCTCTCATTATATTTATGATAGGGTGATGAAAAAATTTAAATAAAACATATATAATTTACGATAGAATATATGTTTGAGAATGTATACAGAAAAAACATCACTCTTGGGTCATTTTTTCCTTCTATACCATTATATCCTTCCAAAAGACATTATTTATGGGCAATAATTCTTCTTTGACTCAACTTTTCCTTCCCAAAATTTCTCTTCAATCTTAAACATTTATATCATGGTAAATAGATATGAAATTGCTTTAATAAATTTAGATAGATTGTATTTTTTTCATATTGATAGGAGATTTGGGATATGAACCTAAACCATTCCACTACCTATGTGTGGACATCAATTCTTTATGATTTTTGTATTCACTTCTGGCCGTGGCTTAAATTTCACAATGTATAGAATTTAAAAACATTTAAAAAATAACTAAATATGTATTTTAAAATTATAATAATATGAATTTATGATATTTATCACATGCTGAGATAGATAAAAATGGAAACAACACTTATTAGATGAGAAGAATGAGTCAAAACAGACTAATCCGATGCTGAAGAACATCTGAATAAAAATATTCTTGAATAAGTGGATAACATTTGAAGAGAATAGAATCCATCACTCACTCGGGTAAAGAAAATTAAGATAGGGTTTGTGGATGAATGGGTGGAGGTTTGTGGCCTAATGTATTTGTGATCAATCTTACTAATAGTTTTTTAAAAACCATTGGTACATAAAAATAAATAAGAATGTTTTTTGAAATAGTTGGTATATACTGGATCCTAGAACTCTATACCAATATTTCATGTAAACAAATGGTATAGAGACATATGGGTACTCCCATTTCTTAGAAGTGGTTTTTAAAATATTAAAATCATTAATTAAATCCAACTAACGATATTATACTATTTTTTAGATATTTTTCTGAAATAATTGATTCCTAGGTTAATACTGAAAAATGAAAATTTTAATATATCGTTGAATCTATGACTATATCAAGTAGGTAGTATAAATTGAAAACATATAAAATATTTTTCAAGAATAAATATTTAGTTAAAATGTAAAACTATACACTGATAAACACTACTATGAATTTATTAATCCCTTTTTTAACAACGTAAGTAATATTTTGAAAAAAAGACAGTATTTTTCCTTTTTTAAATTAATTATTATGAGGGTAAAATTCGTTTTTTAATTAATTTAAATTATAATATATTTTATTTTTTGATAAAATTATGATTAATTTGTTGAAAATTGAAAACATAAATATGTTTATCATACGAATAAATTTTATACTTAAAAATAATCTTTTTCAATGAATGTGTTTTTTTATTGCATGTGCTAATGTGAAAATTAATCTACTGTAAACACAAAAGTTATATTTAACAGAATTTATTTATTATATGGAATCATAATTTCTAGATTATGAAATATGTAAATTTTTATATGTTATAAAAATTAATAACATAGGAAAAAAAATATTTTATGGGTACAGCCCTAAAGGGTAAAAGGATTAACCAAATGAGTAAATGAGATAACTAGTTAACAAAATATTTTTAACTAATTGTTTGAGTCCTATATATAGTAAAAGTTATCTCTACTCCATTATTTTACATTTTATAGTCTTCTTGACCTTTGAAACATGTGCTCTTATTAATTTTTAATATTTATAAAAATGCCATTCTCACCACTAATAAAAGGACCTCTCCCCACCCCTTCAAAACCACTAACAAATTTCGGTTTCCTATTGAAAATATTGTTTATAATATTACTCTATAATCCTATTCCACTTCATTTATCGTATGGAAACAATTATTTATCCATAACCCTCCATTCACAAGTAGTCTTCGAAGGTAAAATTCAAGTCCTCAATATGAGTATTGATTTTTGATAACATATTTTATTTTATATCTTACCATAAAATATAAAATTTCCCCACTCATATATAATGACATAAATATTTCTTGTATAATTAGTTTTATTATTATAATGTAATAAAGATTTTCCACATTTACCCTTTTCTATTAAGAAAAATGAAAATGTTATTTGTGCATGTGCGGACTACCACCTACACGAAGTAATGTTTATAATTATTCATATAGTTTCTTTATTATTTAATATAATATCATAAAATTGGATTAAAACAATAAAAGTATCTAAATATTATCAATTTTATTCTATAATGTAGAAATTATTCCAAAGTAAAACACATTCATAATTATGATTGTCAATTAATTATGGAATGTTCATTATTGGGTCAGTATAACAACATACTTGAAAAACACGATACAAAATTACCATTTATGAATATATGAAGTTAAATAATGATAATATATGATATAAATATGTAAATTATGATTTTATTTTTTTAATTTAATTTTATAATAAATATTATACTTATTAATTTATCTACATATGTTTGTTCATTAAAAATCATTGAAATATACTCATCAATGATTTATTTGTAAGGATTTTTACCAAAAATACCATTGATGGAAATTGTAAAATTAAAAATACTTATAAAGAAAAAAATTGATGTACATTTTATAATATGTGAATGATTATTTTTTAGAGAATAAAGAAGAATAATATTTTTATTATGAAACTAGTACAAAATGATTATGATTACTCACACCTAATATAGGAAATAGATAACAACTTACTAATATATATCTAGTGAATATATATAAATTATGTTTATAGAATATTACACATTTGAATAAGGTTATAAAATATGGAATAAATATAGATATTTTTATTATATAGGATATTGAAGTACAGTAGTGGAATTCATGAATTATGGCAGGGGTTCTATGTCTCATTGTTGAATACATGAGACATATTTGATATTACACACCATTATTTATTTTATGTGGTGTATTAAATACTCCATTTACTTCAAGTATATTTAAAATATTAAATTTAATGATTATTTAATTTAAATTTCTTGGTATCCCTATTATGTATTTTGGATTCTTATGTAACCATTACCATAAGGAGTTCTTTGTCTCCTTTTTTCCCTTGAGACACATTACATTTTATGCACTGTGATATCATTAAGATTGTGTTATTAATACATAATGGATATTTTTACCAAATTATTGTAATTCATGTTTTTTGAAGAATCAAATCATGTTCTTTCTCTAAATGGTTTTTGATTTTAAATATACAAAAGTTTTAAGGGTTTTCGTTAACTCACCTCATTTCCATGAGTTATAACACTTCTTCTTGAACTTATTTCTTATATGATTGGTTTTTTCACCATAATAATTAATTTAATTGTACATTCAATTTTTTTCTAGGTCAAATTTTACTTTATTATAAAAATATCCCACCTCTATAAATTTCATACAAGAAAATTGTATATGATTATTGACAATAATCCTATCCTCGTTATTGAAAAATTTTAATCCTTGTCATATTTTCCTTTCTCATAAATTTTATCCTTTAAATTAATAAAGAAAATTATGAGTTTTCTCATCTAACATCAATATCTCTTATATTACCTTTTCAAAATGAATTTATTATTATTATTTTTTAATGCGAGTTTCCAATAAATGTATTTCAAATAAATAAAAAATTAACCTTTAAATTTTTTTTATCTTCCACTATAAATTTATTTTTGATAACCATTATATATATTCAAGTATATATTATTGAATTTTATTCTTTTAATTAAATATTTTAAAAAAATCCACTTTATCTTTGTGAAACCGTTAGGTTTTTTCGTGCTCTATTTTTTAATATTCATTTTACTGGTAAAATTTTTCAATTTTTTTAACATTACATTTTTTAAAAATTTTGGTCTTTTTCAAAGCTTCATTGTTGAGATTTATTTAAGAGTATTGATTTTTTAAACTCCTAATTTTCAGTTTCTCAAAATTTTCCTTCTAAATATGAATATTCAATGTGACTTAAATTTAATCAATTGTAGAAAATTTAAAATAGTTATCTAAAAAATGATATGATTTCACTAAAATTTCCCTCTTTATCACATAATTAGATATTTATATGGAAGTTATTTTTCATTAACCATCCAATAAATGTTAATGTTGAATGTTCATTGGTATCAGAGGTTTTATCCATCAGTGTTTTTTATTACCAAAGAATTCACTATAAATAGGTATAAATTTTACACCAATTTATTTCCTTTGTGAATAATAGGTTTTCCATTTGTTTGATTAAATAGTGTTCACATGGATGTTATACATCAAATAATAGGGGAAAATATTGACTAAACAATATACCCATTTATTGGAATAGAAAAAATAAAATATTATTATTTGAATAGTATATAAATTGAATGTTATTTAATATAATTAGATACCCATTTATATTTTATGGATTTATTTTGTTTATTTATGGTAAAATATATTTTTCTAAAACATTATTACTTTTCATAGGGACATGAAAATAAATTTATTTCTATGGTTTCTTTAAGATATAGTGATGATGAATTTTATATAGCTCACATATAACAGTATTATTATGAGTGTGATCCATTATTCCCCTATAATGCCTTATTTACATATTTAGATAATAAGATATTATGAATCATTATGTGAACAAGGTGTATGAAGTATAATTCCATGTTTTTTGTGTGAATGTGATGTGGTATGATTCTATCGCAAGATTATTTTTGGAATTTTAAGATATATGCTTGTTGTCATGTATGTATCTTAAAATGATGTGGTGTTATTTTATTACAGTTTGTTGTATGAATGTGATGTGTGTAGAAAATTCCTCAAGGCTTTTTTGGCTTAAGTTTGTTCCTTAATTCCTTATCATGTAGTGTTTCGTTGCAGTTACATATTTTCCATGGGACTATGAATATTCCCTTCAAAGAAATATTATTGTCTCAAACTATTTTACCATTGAATATATTAATTCATTTTGGATTACATTTCCTTTTATCATGACTTTTGAAAACCTCTTATTATTCCATGTTCTCTATAATAATTTGTTTCTCCGCTACACAAGTTGTATTATATAAATATTATATAACCCTTGATAAAACATTGTTATTTTTCCCTTGCTGAGAATATAAGCTTACCCATTTCGTATGTTCACATTCCTCATATTATAAACATAAGTATAAATAGTGATAGTTCCTGAAAGGTATTTAGTGTGGTTTAATTATAGAGAATTGTTCATGAGTATTGTAAAATATTTTTTTATGTAGTTGATTCTCAGGGACACTAAACCTTATATTTTTTATATTGTGTATTTATTTTTTTCGTATAAAGTTTAGCATTCATAAATGATGTAACATAAAATTGTTTCAATCATGGGTTGCTATATTAGTTCTTCATCATAAGGATATAGTGTTTCTGAAATATCTTCAATGTTATCATTTAATATAGGGAAATATGTTTTGACTTTTACACCATATATTCACTTCATATGAATTAATATTGGGTTTTTTGTTGTCCTAGATGATTTAGAGTTATCTCTATATTTTTCATTCATTTTTCTGTTAAGTTTCACACCAAAATTTTGATTATTTACTTTCAATTATAACAACATATGTATCCCTTGTTTGAGAAAATAACTTATCTTTTACCAAATCATTAACACTCCACAAAACACTAATTTCACCCCATTTACTATAAGTTCACTAAAACAATACTAGTAGTTTATAAAAAATGTATATAAATTAAATTATGACCATAGATCATGAAAATGATTTTTTGAGAGGATTCATTCTCGTGAACATTAGAATGCCTCTTGATATATGCCACTTTCTCATTCATTGAATCATAATTCAAGTTATGCTCTCCATATTCCTCTTTATCATGATGAATTGGTACTTGATATAAATATTCTTTGACCATGAATATATCACCAAATTCATTGAAAATTTTATTTCTCTTGGATTTTCACTCCCAATCACCAGTGGGGGTAACTCTTTTCCACTCATGTCTTCATGTTGTGACTCAATACACATCATTTAGGTTATATATTTTCATGTCATGATTAGTTTATCTACCCTTGTGACTAATATAAATATGTTTTTATTAATGTAATGGTTAAAAATTTCATTTATTTTCTTGAAAAATACTCCTCCATTATTTTTTTGGACATTCAACATAACCTACCCAAACAAAATATGAAATACTATAATGTTGTAATAATTGTTATTTATAATAACATAGTCTATATTTTATATTTCTTTTTCAGTAACATAATATCAATTTCAATTTACTAATATAAAAAACCTAATGAATAATTTTCAATAATGAACAAATAGTAACAGAAAATAGAATATTATTCCAGGTTCATATTAAGTAAATAAGTAGTATGATTATCGTAATAAATTTTATTCGATTGACAATATTTCTTTCTTCATCTATGAACAACTGGACACATGTGATATATGAGTTGGTACCTCTCTTGATCCTTTAATTCTTAATATTTCTAAAAACTCATGAGGATTCATTTTTAATGACAGATATTAAAAAGGACATGTCCATGAATTTAAATACTATAATCAATATTGTCTCCCAAGTTATATATATTTTGAAAACATTTTTATTTGGGAGGAAAAGCTCTCCAAGTTATCACTTTATTCCCATTGAAAATAAATTTATTAATATGGGAAGGCACTGTGTATGAGCCCATATCATCTCCCTTGATATAAATATTATTATCCACATTTCATTTATTGAGATTCATGATCATGAATATATATACATCATAAAATATTATACATGAGGAACTTTTTTTAAGCTTATATAGGGATTTTTCAAACTTGTAAACATGATAACCATTATGATCAAGGATAAAATATTTTTGTTGTTTAATATAAAATTCTTCATGGCGTTCACTGTTAAATAACATGGACTTTATATCTATCTTTGAACACCTTTTAGTTTATTTTTGTGATATATCATGAGAAATATATAAATCCTTTCAATACTTGAAAATGATTGAGACTCTCATGAAATTAACAGCCACAATTTTAGAGTAACGTTTCTAAACAATAATTTATTTTTTCTCTACTACTTCTCCCTTTTTATTGAGTTTTTTTCTTAGGGTCTGGTAGTACACCCTAAGAGTGGGATGAATTATCTTGTCTTTAAATTTATCACTTCACTTTTTAGTCTTCCATGATTTTTTTAAATTTTTTGATACAAAACTCAAATATTTCTTGGTAAGAGCAAATAATATAAAATGCAAGTAATGAACATTAAAAAATGTTTTTTAGTTGTTTCACCTGTTAAATGAAAGTATATGAAAAAAAAACAATGAGTTCATATATGTTTTAACTACTACTTAACTAGAATTTAATTACATGATTCAGTTAGAAAAAAATACTCAACCAAGATTCATGACCCATTCCTCTATTCCATTCATGGAAATCAAGTGGATTTATTAAATTATGATGGAATGATAGGTCATTATCATAAATATTAATAATAACCAACACCAAACTGTTTAAGTGTTATCTATGATTAAATAATCATCAAAAAATATATATCTTCATTATAATGGATAGAACCATCTTTTTTCATATCATATCATAACTAAAACTCAGTCCTAAAAACATCTTCCTTTAGTCCTAGATATGAAATTATAATTTGATTCACTATAATATTTTGATCTTTAATTTTATTCTCTTTTAAAAGACACCCCATATTCTATTTTTCTTTATCTATCCGTTCTATTCAACAATTGTTCCCACATTTAGAAAATATATGAATTCCATATTTGGAAATTCGAAACTCAATGTTACTTCCATTAAAATTTCCAACCATTAGTTTAATTACTATAAAAATCACCATAATTAAACTCTATTGGGGTCATTGAAACCTGACTTATAACTAGAAAAGAAGCAAAAGAGGTACCTAAGAAAAAACTACCTATAACATGGATAAATCAAACACCATGTTGTGTTATTGGTCTTCCATGACTATTTTTAAGCTCACATTTAAGATAAAAGGAATTTTTTTACACACACTATAACAATTATACTATCTAAAAATATAAAAAAAATCATTAAAATTATTAATAAAACACTCACAACCTATTTTTTTCAACTTCCAGATATCCTAATATTTTTAACCAATAACCCCATTGACTTCTAAAATTCTCATGGATACAAACCATATTTTATATTGGTACTTTATCAATTAAACACACCCACAATAATGAAGTTTCTTAATATATACACCTGTTTTGATCATGTTTGGGAGAAAGGAACCACATCTATATAATATATACCATGAGTTTCACTATTTAAAAAGTTGCTCTCCATTTGGCACACAAGGATTCTATAATACAAAAACACAAAGGACCCTGGAATACTCTACTCTTACCCATTTCAAATACTCCATAACTACTTATTCATCCAATCTATGGAAAACATGGTCAATACTACTATATTCATGCAAATTTATATTTTATATTAGGGTAAATTATTTTCGAAACACCATGAAATATCTCAATACTCCCATTTCCAGATTTATTTTAGCAAATTGACACTACATGGGACATCAATTTGAGTACCATAGCATGGTGTAAGGCATGGTAATTATTATTTTACCAAATATTTTCCCAATATTCCATGACATGAAATATTTTACATTACATTAAAACATCAATGAAAACATTATATATACCTTGAAAACTAATACAACATTGATCTTGTGTTTATAAAAAATATGCCTTGTTTGATTTTTTTATCAACCATTTGTTTTAAAATATCACCAATTAAACATAATGAATCATATAACATGAACTCTTAAATATGTACTGAAGGAACACATCGATAAATCCTATATAATTCTCAACCAAATAGTTACCATGATAAATGATTTATCATTGTATTACACTATAGTAATTCTACTCATTTATCAAACAATTAAAATGGTCCAATCAGTGTTTTATTTTATACATCCACTATTTTAGTTCACATAAAAGACCTTTCAATTAACCTCTATATGAATATGTATCAAATCATGATTTGGAAATAAAATAGAATAAGGACATACAACCATGATATCCATAATACCATTTATTGGTTCAACTTTTCTTCTACAAAACCAACGATAAAATCTCCCTCTAGATTCATACATATAATAATAAATATAACCTATTAACAAAAATATTATGCAAATATAATAGCTATTATAGGGGGTAAAAGTAATGTTTTTTAACCATATTAGTTTAAGGACAGTGGTTAAAATCCATGGTTTATCTAGTGTTCTTAAAACTGGTGTGTTGTGTGGGTTTTGTAACAATATATATACATTGATATTGAGCCCCAAAATGTTAATGAGTAAATTTATTTTTTCGACAATCTCTTCTTTTAATTGGTACCAAATTTCATTTTTCTTCCTGTGAGATTACAAAACCATATTATTCATTAATTAAGTGGATGTATTTTCGTAACACTAAATCATCATGGGGTAATTACTTTATTTATTGATTTATTTATATTATTTTCTTATCCATATAATCTATGTATAAGTCTTGGTGACAAAAATACTTTCTGCATATTTTGTTCTTAAAGAAACACAATATTTTTTCTTTATTTTCCAACCAAAAAAATTATTTCCAATGTAAAAAGACCGTACATTTTTCTATTTTTCTATATAAAATTTCACTAGTCCAATTATCATCTGAATATAAAAATAATTCCTTATTTTTTATAATATTTTAACCATAATAAATAATACAAAGCTACTTGTACATGCCTCATTATTCAAATCACATCTTGAATATGTTCCTCCTCCGGTAACTCTAAAATCATGTAACTAGAATTATTTTATAGGAATATATAAATCATGGTTGCAGTAAGATAATGTAAAATTAAAAGGATTCTTAAATAGAAATATGACTATAATTTCTCATTTATTTCATGCTTTCTTAGTTTTTTTTCAACCTTTATGAGAGTTGAAATGGTTTTGGACACCTCTATAATGAATTTATTCAGAAATTCCTTATATTTCTTCACTTATAAAATTAAAATATTCTTTTCATATTTATGGAATTTTATCCTAAGAAAATATTTCAACCAAATGAACATTGAAATTTAAAACTCATAACTCATCATCCTTACAAATTTCTATATAAAAATTTGTGTAGTTTCTTAGAATATGATTTCTTACATATACACTTACACTATAAACTTCTCCTATTTAGAAAATCTCAAATAGTGATTGGGATCAAACACTCTTATTTTGAAATACCAACACCTTAAAAAATTATATAAACTTATGTACCAAGCATGAGGTGTTTTCATTAGGCCATAAAATGATTTTCTCAATGTGAAAACGTTTATACATTATTCCCAAAATAAATTAATCTTATTTTTCGATATATTCATCGTTAATTAATAATCCGTTTAGAAATTTCATATTAACAATAATTTGAAACACTTTGTTCATTATCAATGTATCCATTTATAAGAAGTGTCTAATATAATCGATTATTAAAACCAATTCATATGTTTCATTAACATCAACTCCTTATAATTTGTAAATAGGCCCAGATTTATTGAAACTTACTTTTCAATTTTCATACAACTAGTTTCTAAAGACCCACTTATTACTAATAAAATTATTATTTTTAGGTATATTCACTTGCTCCAAACACTGATTTTTGTTATTCTAATATAGATCATCATTCAGGACCTTCACCCGTGATTCAACTTTCATAGATTCTTCAATTGAGTTCTATTAAATCTTAGATAACATATAATTTTATGCTATTATCTTTATCCTTTGATTCTAGGTATAAGTACATTTTTAACAATGAAAAAATCATAGATCATCAAAAACTATTTTTGTTATGGTTTGATTATATTTTTGACTGGCTTGTTCATTTTATACATAAACCAATTCACTCTTAAAATCATCATCAGCCTAATCATCTCCGAATTATTTCAAATCAATATTCACTTCATTATCTTATTTGAACACTTATTCAGAAAAATAACTTTCATATTTTTAAAATTCTCTATTCTCAAAATAAATTTACAATACTACTACCAATTTTTTAAATAATATTATTGAATCACTATTTTTCATTACTAATTATCATGTAGCCTAATAAAATACCACTTTCTACAGCATAACTTAATTTGATATAATATTCCTCTCTATTTCGAGTGAAAAAATTTCTTCCAAACACCATAAGATGTTTCAATGAAGGATTTCATCCTTTTCTCATTTCATATGGCATATTATAAACTTCAAAAATAAATAATAATCTATTTCTGAGTATAGAAAACCACATTTTTAACTTCCTTCCAATTTTTTGGAGGTAATAGTATTTATAGAAATAATTATTTTTCTATTGTTTATTATGCAGATTAACTTCTCAATAACCACATTCTATTGTGGGGTTCTCACAGAATATACTTCATGATTAATATCATGATTGTAATGTAATGTTTTACATTATATGATATATATTATGATTCCTCATTTATATTTCAAATGTTCATGGTTCTTTGGATTTCATTTTCATCACTCCATTGTAAAAAAAAATTATGAAATCTAAAACGACTATATTTGATCTCTTGAGGATTACTCACCCCATGTGGCTAAATTCATCTATGAATAGAATGATGTATCCATCTTCATATATTAACACCTATTCTAATGGACCAAACACATCAGTATAGAATAGATTTAGAAACCCAAATAATATCTTTTTCTTTAGAGGGTGGGGTTATCCTACCATTTTCCCTCATTTATAACCATCAAAAAAAATTTAGGATCTCACATAAAAAAAGAATATCCTCCACTATACGAAATTTATATATTTTCTACATACAGTTTTGATTGACATGAATGATCATTTGATGCCACAATCTATCCTCTTCTTCAGTAGTAAAAATATATACATTTTATCTGCTATTAACATGATAAAAATCCCATCGGTTAGCTATCCTATCATCATGTAATTTATTGATTTACAATATATAGGGTATTCATTTCTACTAAATTTTACCTCAAATTCTAATTCATAAATCTTTTTTATAGTTAACAAGTTATGGAATAGACTCTTAATATAGGGTACATCAGTGTTCTTTATTTCATCACTGGTGAAGAATGTCATTCTTATTAATTTAATAATTAATGCTATATCATTTTTAAAGAATGAATTTCATTCAATATTTCAAATAACAATCATTAATAAATTTATATTTTATATCATGAAAAATTACCATTCATTGTTTTGAATAGAAGTACTATGAATTTCTACTGTTTTAAAGGCTATTTTAGCCAAGTTTTAGGTTTTAAAAAATCTTATTTCATTCTATTATATACATGTGTTGTCTTATAATATTGGATTATAATAATTATGGTAAATACACTATAATAGGGGGTTATTTCTATTATAAAAATAAAAAAAGATTTTTTCCCTCCACAAAAGATATATGTATTTGTACTATGAAGGGCCGATAAATTCACAATAAAATCGTAGTAAAATAATAGTAATAATGTTAACTTATAATTATATCATAATTAATAATGAACTAAAAGTCTATAATAGAAATATAAAAACTATTTGTGTAGCATAATTAATAAAAACTATAGATAATAGATTTACCAATCAAATACCATTTAATATAATTATGAAATCCACACTTTTAACCCAGATATAAAGGGAGAGCATAAACTAGTTTCAAGGTATCTTTGATTGTAAAACTATAATAAGGAATCCACTTATAAAATCCTAAATATTGCATCTATATTCATCACCCATGAATCCCTCGATCAGACTAGTCAAAATTTCCCACTTCAACAACATGAATCTCGGTTCAACCATAACTTTTACTATGTTTGTTATTTCTTCTACAAAACCCGATATCTTTGTATGCATGGCTAAATTGAAAATTATCTCAAATAAAATTATTACTAGAAGAAATGGTAGTTTATTTTTAAATGAAACATATCAAGTATAATTTCAACTAAAATAGTTCAAAAAACATTAGAAGATCACCAGTCCATAAGAAGTTAAAACGTACAAGATACTAAAGATCATTGAGTATTATTGAATGATATATTTTTCTTATCCAGGAGGTGAAATTAAATTTATAGGAAATTCCCCAATGGTAATATTCCACATATATCATGGTTAGTAGAAACAACATTTGTGAAAAATTCATTTTCATCTTCAAGTGGACATAGTGTCTTTCCAGATCTATTAAAAAGATAAATCAGATCCTCCATAGTGATTTAAAAAACAAGATAATGTAATGTATATTTCATTATTAAGGATACAAAAATGTTAATAAAACCTTATACTATTAGTATTTTATATTTCGTGATGTTATTCCATTTTCAAAACATAGTAAACCATTGATATTTCATTAATCCTCAAGTTAACGATAATTCAATGATCATTTTTTATACTGAAATAGTCAAATAAAAAAATAAATGTAATTCAGATAAAATATTATATGAAGTGTTTTTTGGGTTTTTTAAAAGAATAATTTATGTTTACTAAATTACTCAAAGAAATCACTCTTTTTTTAATACACAAACACATGAAGAAAAATAAAAATGAATAAATATACTCAGAAATATTCATATTGGATATATTCTGATTAAAATATATTTATTTAATCCTTTAGATAGTTTAACTCCTTTGAAAAAAATAATAATAATATTTATGATTTTAAAATATTTCTCTCTTTTTAATGTATTTTAACTTTAAATTTTTTTCTCTCCTTTGGGGTTTTCTAAAAGAAAGTCTTCAAAATAAAATTTTTCAAAAAATCCTATAAAAATAAAATCTATCTTCAATCAAACATATAGAAAAAAATATTTTTATAAAATTTATATAAATGTAACAGATAAATGACTTAAGAGGTGTCAATCATGAAATGATAAAAATATATTTTCAATAAAATTGATGAAGCACAGTCATGATGATAATATCACGAAATTTTTTGTAAGAAAAGTTTATAAAGATATAAGAAATTAGATATTTAATAATATATCTATTTTAATTGATTTTACAATCATTTGTTTCTCTTATTAATTTACTATTTTTTCTCATATATATGGTCATATTGAGAATTGAAATTCTATTCAAACTCTACTATATCCAGTGAAAAAATTTCCTCCTAAGCTTTTAACAAAAGATTATATTCCACTATATTATATTCTAATGATATTACTTTATAGAAATGATCCTTATATTTGTTTCAATTTTCATCGAATTTTAAATTTTATTCTTTTATATTATTATTCTATATATAGAAATATTATTTAAATCTCGAATATATGAATAAATTTCATTAAAATTAAATTCATGATCTTCTGCAACTTCTTCTAGATGGACTCAATTTTCACAGAGAATATCGTAGTTCTAATTTAGAGTAATGTAATTTTCACTAATATAATTTATATACTTGAATTTGGATTTCATAAAAATGGTCAGGTTCTTCAACTTCTGATCATGAAAATAATTTTCTTCTTTGGCATGCTTTTTATCATCCTTATTTTTCCTACATAATTTTCAACTAATTTTTCCACTATGGATTATAAGTGGTGGTTATCTAATTTTAAATACATTATACTCTTACACATAGTTATGGAATAATTTTAATATAACGATTATTTCTTCTCTACATTCTTAAAACTAAGTCGAGAGTTTAATCAAAAGATTGTGTATTAGCATAACTAGTTGACTCAGATAGGATAGCAAAAATTTCCTTTTTCATCATTTTAAAATTTCCATTTGAAGAAAAAATTTACATTTAGAAACACAAAAATTAACTATAGAATAATCTATTACATCAATGGGATCATCATTAACTACATTTCAATCATGAATTTTTATCATAGATGAGTCTAATGAAGTTTAAATATTATTCAATCTTTCATTTAATGTATGATCTTCCATGGAAGGAGAGGAGGTAACTATAGAAGATTAATTAAGTGGAGAAATAAGATGAGATAAATCTTTATCTATACTTTTCTTAGATAATGGTTCATCTTTCATCACAAAAAAACATTAAATAACTTATTTTGGTATTTTTTTGTTAGTAAACTTATACAATAAGAGATTGAAGATGAGAAACTTCCAGTGGAGCAGTAGTTGAATGAACATCCAATAACTGAACATTGGAGATTGTAGATCCCATAAGAATAGATTTTGTGAAATCTGATAATGTTCCACCATAATATAATTTATTTTATTCTTCTTGAATTCCATTAAATTCTAAAAAAAATAATCTATTAAATATTTTTCTTCTTCCTTGTCTATCTAGAAATAAATTTTTTGGATGCTCTTTTTTCTTTCTTCTTTTTTTTATTATTCACCTTTTTCATTCAGAAATATTTTGTGATTATCAATTAACTTCTTCATTTAATCATATTATTTAATTATTTTTCTCTTCAATGAATCTTTTTTTGGTTTTACTTGTATTTTAGTTTTTTTACATTTCCTCATGTTCCACCAGTATGACTCTTATCATAGATTTAATATCCTCAACCAATTTTTGTTTCATTTAATATAAGGCCTTATTTAAAATAGGTGATTCATAATCATTCCTTTTATCTTGTATTTGAAACATTTAATTTCTACCACATCCTTTGGCTAGTTTATTAAAACTCTTTGATGCAATTACTAATGATTTTTCAAAAAATATTTTTTCCCTTGAAATCATAGGTCAATATCAAGCCTAAAACTGTTTCAGTATTAATTGGATTATTTTTTATCTTTCTAAATGATATTATTTTTCATCATTTTATTCATTAATAATGTTTACAATAAAACCATTCAGAGAAAATATATATATTATAATATTAATCAAAAAATAATTTATAACGAATTGATTGTATACATGACTAGTTGATCATAACAAGATTAATGTTTCTATATTTTACAAGAAAAACCTGCAAGTTTAAGACGTGTGACTTCGTTGTATCATTATATCATTTCTTGGGTAGTAAAAATAATAAAACATATTGAAAATGATTATAAATTCAATGATTAGCTACCTAGATTTTTGAACATCATCATGGATCATAAAAAATTCATTTATACTTCAGACTCAAAAAATTCTCCATGAATTTCCATTAATTTGTTAGAAAAAAATAAATATTTTTTTTCAAATATAACATCCTTGGATTAGTGATATTTTCTAGGGATAAGGTGTGCTTTCTCATGAAGATTATTGATGCCACCTTATTGACTCAATCTTCATCATATAATTTTTATGATCCATAAAAAAATGAATCAATAGTGGGAGCTATATTTCATGTTTATTCTCTATAGAATTACGAGTAATGAAACCTTTAAAAGTGATAATATCCTCCATCATAAAATCATAATTTTTAAATATATTAGATTCAATTATTTTTTCTCATATTATTTCTATGCCTGTATGTTTTCCTTAATATACCATGATCATTTCATATGATAGGGAACAACTTTATGAAAAATACCAAGAGTCTCTCTTCACATAACAATTTAACCATCCAAAAAACATTGGGTCCGAATATTTATAAATATATTTATAACACCCCAACCTGAATCACTGGGTCTCGTCTATTTTTCTACAAGACCTCATGTGTTTCTCCTCATAAACAGTATTTTTTCCACTAATGGAAAAGGCCAAGAGGAGCATCATAAAGAGGATATTCCCTCAGTATCATGTAATCTTGACAGTGTAGAATGTAATCAATAATATCATAAATCCATGATAAATAATAAATTAATCAGCCGAGTTTTATTATACTCAAAAGTACCAAATCATGTAGTAGTATTATAAACTAATAGTCAAAAACCCCAAAATAATGAAAAGGACCCCACACGCATTTGATCAATGTAAAAGATAAATAAATTAAATGAAACAAAACACATATAATCCCAACAATCATACTATGACTCTCTACACCCTAATGCTACACCTATACAGAATTCAATCATAGGACTATTTTCCTTCATTGGATATCAGTTCATGAAATCTATATGTGCACTAAGATTCTTGAGTATCGTTTCAGTATGAAACCCAGCGGACACCACCAATGAGTCCTTAACATAAGGTCATAAGATATACTAGAGAATTCAATGAAATTAAATAGTGTATATCCATGAAATAAGTATGTCACGAAAGAAAAACCTTGATAATAACTCCTTAGAGATTGGTTCTTCCTACTTTTCATACATACTAGAAGAAATTATAATGGGATTCCTCACACATATCTTTCAATGGGAAATTCCCAAAACACATTAGAAACATCCCTCCATGAAGGGATAACCAATGTATATATCAAAAAAGAATTTGACTCACCCCCTTAAGGGATATTCCATTTGGCTCAACCTACATGCACAAATATAAGGAAAGATGAACAACACATAAAATACATAGATACGTGATGATAAATTATTATCATTATATGTTAACAAAGATTCATAACCATCACAATCCACATATGTGAAAAAATGAAGCACTAGTCTTCTAGGGAAGAACATGTACACCTCATCTAATAAAAATTAGAACATGGGTCTCACAATAATACACATACATGACATCAATCATGAAAATAACAAATGTAAACATATGCTATGGATGAGAACTACATACCCTAGGTGCAATGAAATTCTAATGAAAAGGGTCAATATTTGAGCCTTCTTTCAGCACTATGAATCCTTGAACATTCCTTGATCATCCTAAAATCAGAATTATAGGATCTAATTTTAAGATAATTCACACCAAAATTGTAATAAAATATCCGACATACCTAAAAATATCTTATACTGAATATGATCTATGTCCAAATGGTGTGCATATGCTAAATCCTAGAATCTTAGTGTCAGTTCAATAAAGTAATAATAGTTCCCCTGTTATACCATACTAAAAACTTAAGATAAAATCCAAATATTAATACTTTAATATGGGTTGACCGTGGAAAATGGGATAAAATTGGAATAAATATTGTTATAACTCAAAATATTAGAAAATTGGGATCAAACCCATGTCATGGAATCTAAGGGTGGTAGTAGAAGGAGTGGAGGGAGAATAAAATCATTTTAAGAGAGGTTGTGGGGTTTTTTAGAGTTGAAGGAGGACTGAAATAATTATAATGAGTGTGACTAGTTAGGTAATTAATTAAAACATAATATAACCTGTTAGGCATAATATGCCCCCATCCAGATGGTGGCTTCTTAGTAAAATAAATCCTACCTAAGGAACCTACAGACTAGTCGATGGGATCTAATATTTTAAAATGCATCTCTTAGACTCAATTGGGTGCTTGATGGAGCTACTATATCCCTTTCATCTACAATATCATCCTATAACCTTGTACTTTTTGATTATGGACTCCGAGATACCTCTAACCCACCTTAAAACACTTCGAAATTTTTTCCAAAAATAAACATAAATGAAAAAAATATAAACACCTTATATAGTAGGATTCATTATTTCCCCCCTATAATGGATTCTCATCATTGAAATGTGTCTCTGAAGATATGATCAAATAGATCACAACATTACAATTGAATTTTTGTCTCCCATTCCTATATCTCTTCCTGAATTTGAATGTGCTTCCAATGAAACAAAATAAGAGGAATGGTCTTCCCCTATAGGAATTTATCACTTTGTACAGTGATATGAATGGCCCAACCAAAAAAATATGCATCCATTTTCAACTCAACAACGTAATAGTTGATCACATTGACAAGATAAGACTCTTACTTCAAAATATAAGACATGTGGAGCACATTATTCATAAATTAGCACCATTGTGAAATATCCACACAATAATACACCATCTTGATGCATTTTTTCTTCTTTTAATGGCCTATGGTACCATACTTTTTATTTCCTTTACTTCATCAATTTCCTTTTCCCCAACCAAGGGGATACCCAAAAGAAAAAAATCACCCACAAAAAACTCCAAGGGTATTCTACACTAGTTGATATATGACTGTTTCATAGTCTAATCTACAACCATCCTATTTATAATTTACTAAATATACTCTAACGTATCATATATTATAATTTTCTTACCATTTTAGCATTCACCACCCACGCCATCATAGAAATGAACAATATAGAAATCCATAGAGAGCCTCAAATTAAAACATCTAAATCAAAGAGTGGAAACTATTTTCATAGTAGAACTCTATCAAAGGATATTGATCTTCCAAATATCCCCCCAAATCTAGAAAAAATTACTAATAATATCCTCTAAATATGAGATCTATTCTATTTGACTACCCATCAGTCTAAAGATGGTAGTTTGTGCCCTAATTCAACAGAATCCCTATTTACTTCTGCACTCCTTAAAAAAATTATGTGAATTGGGCATGTTTATTAAATTACATGCAAGAATATACATTGTTTATCCATTAAATCTCCTGAACATAATGATTCCCAAACTCATCTAAATAGATTGTCTTCTTGATAAGAAAGAAATGATCAAATTTTGTCAAATCATCCACTAAAACCCAAATAGATTCTCAATCTCTTAGGATAATAGGAGAAACCTTTAATGAATTTCGTGGTCACCTAATACCACTCACACATAGGTACTGAAATTAGGTATAAAATCCGTGAATTATATGATTCTTAAGATTGATTTTTTTCAAAATTTTTAAAATGAGTTAAAATACCTGTAATGTTTCTTCCCATATAGATTTGACAATATTTCTATCTGACATTGTTAAACATATTGGTTGACTGAGGTGAAATTGAAACTATTAACCCTAACAGATTTTCATTATCTCTCCCATCATTGAGGAAGGAATCATCACTCTCCCATAAACCATAATTAAATCATTTTCATCTAATTTCCATCCTAAAATAGATTTTCTACCACCAACCTCTCACACATCCCAATACAATATATATCAAGCTATTGAATAAAATCTGATCACTAAATAAATGTCGATTCAGTAACTAAGGGTTCACATGTCATTGTCCCTCGATGATTAGTTTCTCCCTCCTTTTAGTTTTCCAGTAACATCATTAACTTCCGAACATCTTGTGATGTCCTCCATCATACTTTATTGCGTCTTCCGACCAATTTCAACTATAAAATTAATTCCCTTTTCTGAGAAAATAGTCCATATCAATGTTGAATGTGTAAAATTATTCTACCCTACACATTTAAGTAATATTCAAGTCTCATTGGGAGAAACTATTCCACATTATCTTTAGGTCTGTGTATAAGATAAATCTCTCACTGTGGTGATAGTGTCACCAACATTTTAATGAATAAAGCACAATTACTAACTACATTCCATGAGTAAGGTATTTCCCCCAACAGGGTCTCAACTAAAAATACACATACCCAACTACCTTTTTATTTAGAATCAAAAATAATCTGAACACAACTATAGAAGAAACAAAATACATTTCATATCCAACTCAAGGATTAAGAAGAACCAGATTATAAGATAGTGTCAACCACTTTGATAAACTCTATAAAGGTATCTTTATCCTTGTATTTTAAAATAATTTTGTCTATTTTCTTGTTACATAAATTAATAGGCACCACTAGGGGAGAAAATCCCTAAATTGACCTTAAATAATATCTATCTAAACTTTCAGAACCCTAACTTTTAAACATGTTCAATGATCATGCCCAATACATGAATGCATCTTTTTTCTCTTGATCAATAGATATTCATTCTTCAGTAACCACATTCCTAATTAAATTCACCTCCTAAATTCAAAAGTGACAATCCAAAAAAATTGAATAATGTTTTTCTAGTAAAAACATACTCAATACGACCCCATGTTATCAAGAATGTGATTCCAACATCTTGGAATATATCTGGAAATCATTAAAAAAATAATGATAGATTCCATGTATGTGTGTAGAATCTTATTCATGTGATCCATTAAAACATTTAGAAAATTTTTTATTCTAAAAGGAATAAAAATAAAATTATACAACCCATTTCTTCTAAAAAACAATTTTTTTGGTACATCTTCCTCTTTGACATGAAGTAGATGGTAATTGGAACATATATTAATCTATGAAAAATATTGGGCTCCCTTTAACATATCAACCAAGTCATAAATTTTTGGAAGTGGGTACCTATTCTTTATAGTGATCTAATTTTACTTTTTTTAGTCCACACAATGATAGAGGTTGTCATATGCCATTTCAATTAACAATACGTGAGCACCCCAAGGAGAACTGCTAAGTTTGATGAATCCTTTAGCTGATAGATCTCCATGTTGTACCATGATTTCTTTGGAATTGGATTGAGACATATGGTATGTTAGAATCTATATTGTTCATGCACTAATTGGGATATCCATATCAATCATAACTCCCCTATCTTTGTGCAACCCTATGAAATATTATAAAAGAGATCATGGAACCATCTCACCAAAGTAATTAAAGTGGAGGGAATCACTATACAATCCACTAAAAGGATCATTCTTGGATTTTGTGCAGAAAATAGTTCTATTTTCATAGGATATAGTCTTATTCTTCTGACTTTCACATCCCATTAATTATAAAATATGAACTTTTACCCTTTATGTGATGGAAAAGTCACTAATATTTGATAATTGTGTATTTTTTAATAGTATATAGTCAAAAAATTCTATTAAGTACCATATTGAAGCATAAAATATCTATAATTGTGAATATCCACACATTCATGAAGCCAACTACCATCATCAAACATTCTTGATAGATATGAACACAATCAACCCTCTTCTTGTGGATGTATTTGTAGATAATATCTTAAAAGAAAACCAAATTGATAAGACTAAACAAAAAATAATTTTAGAATATTTAAAAGTATAGGATGAACATATATTAATAAAATAATTAATTAGTGTATAATATATATGTACCATGTTTCAAAATATTGAGCTTCCCTATCCCCCATCAACCCATTCCCATTCAAACACATATACCCTGCTGAAAACTTGTCTATAATTCCCTAGAAGATTATGCATCACTTGATTCACCAATCCTTATAGGGTATACACCCTTTTTTTAGTTCATTAACATGTAACATAATCTATCCATTTTTTGAATCTATGAATCCTTACCATAGAATGAGTTTAAAAGACTATTCTTTCCATTTCAATGAAATGTCTTGAGAGAAACTGAATAACCCTTGTGATAATGTCATTTCCCATAGTTATAGGGTTTTGAAGTGATGAATCTTATAGATAAAGTCAATTAACATATTCCATACTCTAACTATCAATAACTTCATTAAAATATATCCTCTTACTTCCATTTCATATTCCAAGAAAGAGAAAATGGAACTGCATTAGAGAAAAAACCTTTTTATCCACTGGTAGCTTCAAGAATACAAGTGGATTTTTCTTCCTCAAAACCCTTCTCTATTGATTGATCATTGAGAAGTATTATAACAATGGTTGTCATTTAAAAGTTTCTGATCTAGAATTTCATGTGTGGATAAAGGTAAATCTCAAATTTCATAGATTTCTACACCTCATTCCCAGACAACTGAAGAGAAAAAGAGTATATATTTTTTAAATAAAGGTAAATAGGTAGACTCTAACATAGTCCCATATTAAAGCATAATGAACTCCTAAGAACCATTTAGCTTCAATGAAGACATCCTTAAACTCTCCAACACTACCCTGATTCATAATGGTCACAATATTTAATATATGTTCCTCCAAGGCCACCACCAAATGAAATATCAACTCATTGAATCATATCTAATCCTCTATTTTTTTGATAGCCTCCAGTTCCCTGGATAACTTGTTGATGGTGGTGGTAGAAGTCACATTTATATCACACCGTCATTGGTCTTCAACCTATGGGATCATCATCTATAAATATTCAATAGATTGAAGAGTCCTGACTATATTAGTTATAAATCATGATGTACTTGAGAAAACATGGTAGAATTATAAACATCATCCTCATATACAAGAGGTGGTGCAATATGTCAATGAAGTTACATTAACTAAAATTTAAACCAAAATTATTGCGTAATCCAACAATGAATCCAATATGATAGATAGTATTTCACATGAAAACACAAGTGTGTACAATAATGCTTAACCTAAAATGATATACAAAAAACAAGGCATAACACCTTAATTACTACCCAAATCCCAATCCAAGACACAAATACTTATAGTTTAGTCACATACAAATAAGTTACTTCAATTAAAATACCAATACTTAAATAAAAGAATGAAATAATAAATGTACCCAAATATATATCCTAAAAATAAACAAGCATTTCAATTATCTTTACTTTATTTAATGAAAATAAATTTTACATGGAAGTTAATAATATGTACCTAGATAAGAAACATGGACACGCAGAAAATCCCATAATCATTATACCAAAATAATGTCCATCACCCTAGGTGAATCTAATCAAATATAACATTAAATTATAAGAGAATCAATTCCTATTTTCATGAAAAACTCAATGGTATATTATACAGTGATTGTCATGAACTAAAATTGTTTCCATAATCAAATACCAACTATATTATCTCATATAAACCCAATACAAAATAATGGAAAATAATGAAATAACATATTGCATGTGATTCATTAATACCATTTTTAACAACCTATCCCAAATCAAGGGTCTTGTCTGAGATTCCACATTACATCTTGTGCACCTCCATTTATTTAAGAGTTGGTTAGTTAACTTTGAGAGATAAAATATACACCATGGGGAGTCCATTCCCTCAATATCAAGTGTTCATCATAATATATAATGGAACAGATAAAATTGTTCATAAAAAATAATGAATAAAAAATCATTAGAGTAGAAACATATATATTACGTACTGATCCATGAAATAACCATATGATATATCAGAAAATAATCCCACAATGGAGAAAATGATCCACATATGTGGTGGATCAATTTTCTAGATATGGTAAATAGAAATAATGTATGCATCCAAACCTATATTGGATCCTAAAACACCATGAAACCTTATGATTTATGTTCCTAATCGTCCATCCTAGGGTCATTTTCCTTCACTAAATCCCTGATCATGAAATCTATAAGTGTACTATAATACATGAGGAGGGTGTGAGTAAGAAACTCTTTAAGAAACCACAAAATGGCCCTTAACATAATTTCATTAGATATACCTGTTCATTTGAGGAAATAAAATAATTGATTAGATAAGAAATAAATATATCAAGTTGGAATAACATATATATCGGGTCCTTTGATACTGAATCTACCTACATGGGATCTATGTTGGAATGTATTTAAACAATATTCCAAATAGATCCATTGTAATTCGATAGTCCAAAAACATATTTTAGACATTCCATTTGATGGTATAACCCTTGTACATATCATCCAAGTAGCTGAAACATCCCCCTTTGGTGAGAGTCCATATGGCTCAACATGTATTCCTCATAGAAAGGAGAGAGGGGAAAATATGTTTTACATACATACAAGATGATAGATCAATAACACATCATGTCAAGCAAGAATCATATCCATAAAAATCAACATATTAGAAACCATAAGAATATGACTTAAAGGGATAAACACACACATAAAAATAATGTGATAAAATATCACACATATGTCTCATTGGGTTACAAAAAATTGGCAAAAAAAATTCTATGAACCTATATAAACATGTTATAATGATAAATACAACTCATCATAGATGCAGTTACATTTCAATGAAAAGTGTGGATTTCCAACTAAGATTTCAACACTCTATATCATCGAACCATCCATGATCCACAAAAATTATAATTCTAGGTACTATGTTGAAGATAATCCACACCCAAAAGTCAAGAAAATATTAGAAATACCATAGAAGATCTATTATTGATAATGATAATGGTCTAAATGGTGTGAAAATTCCAAATCCATGATTTCTAGAACTGATTCTGTCAAAGGATAATAATTCCATTATTTTTCTATACATAAACCCTTATATTTGATCAATAAGTAAAGAATATCATTTGGTTTGACCAAGGAAAATATGATAGAATTTATATATATCAATATATAACTCACTATATAAGAAATAATGGATCAAACCAATGTTCATAAAAATAATCAGGGAGAAAGGTGGAGAAGGTGAAGCATAAAATCACCAGAAGAGGGATCATAGGGTGTTGAGGGTCAAAGGAGGCCTTAGAGTATGAGAAATAGTGATAAATGGTGGTTTTTGAAGAAAAACTATACAAAACCCTCTAGGATTTATGTACCCCTGACAACACCCCTAGGTATATAGTTTCCTCTTCCATTTAGCTTGTGGATTTTAAGAAAAATCACCTCTACCTAGGGAGCCCACTAGATTTCTAGTGAGATAAGAAATTGTATATAAGATCTTACTAACTACACCAGATGGATGAGGGAGTTGTTGTATCTCATTTTGCTACAACATCAACCACCTAACTATACCTTTTTGACTATGTCCTCACAAACAACCCTACCCCACCCAAAACACTAAAAAATATAAAATTATATCTATAATTTTAAATGAGGTATACTTATAATAGTGGGTTTCCAAATATCTTAGGAATATGAAGAGTCACAAAATGTTTCATTGATCCAATGAATCATATTTTATTCTTCCAAAACAAATGATTTAATATTTATTTTTTAAGGAATTATTTGATTTTATATTTCTGATGATTTAAAAAATTTAAAATATTTTCAAAATTCAAGTATACAAAAAAAATCAAAATTGAAATAAATTATCGTGAATTTAAATAAAATTAAATTTTGGATAAAGTGATATAATTTTAAATAATTAACATTTCCTTATAAATATGATGAACTGAAAATATTCTCTTAATAATATGAAAATTATATTCAGTTAATAAATTTCTTAGTATTCATTATTTCAAGATGGTTCCATAGTTTCGTAACATATGGTTTATGTTCATTTAAAAAATAAAAAAGATTAAATGTAAGATGGAAACAATAAACACATTCTCAAATAACTATAATGAATAATTTTAATGTAGTTAGAAAACATAAATTAATTATTTTGAAATAATTTAATTAAGAAATAATAGAGTCACATGTCATGGGTGTTCAGTTTCTGGTATGTAGTGATAAAATCATTCCAAAATATACTATGGGTTTCTAGACCTCCATGGCATTCGAAGAATTAGAAAAAGAATTTATTTTGAACTCATACATTTTCCCCTTTCAATATTAAAAAGTAAAAAAGATATTTTAATATAAATTCAATATGCCTTAATATAGATTTTACTCTGTTCCATGAATAATTTTTGTCTAGTGACCTCCTCTCCAACACATAGTGTTGAAGGGTTCCAGATTTGGCACAAAATATTTTTCAATAGACTGAACTTCTGGTAGATTTACTAGTTATTCCACATGATGTTCTATTAGGTCTCAAATAATTTTACATTTTCCAAAATTTATTCTTTTTATTTTTAAAATCTACCAAATAAATTATTTAAATATTCAATATCTGGTTTCTGACTGATAACCTTGTTATCATTTGGGTATGAAGAAAAATCCATTGATTTATTCTCTAAATTATCCTACTTTTAGTCATTTAAATTTTGATTATATTTCAATGAATTGAATTTACCTTTTCATTTTATCTCAGTAGTTAGCTTTTTAATTTTATATTTGGACTTATCCAACTGAAAATTAAGTTAAGATTTTACTTTTTTTCATCAGTTTTATTTAATAATTAAAAATAACATTTCCTTAAAAAGTTTAATTTTCTAGACTAGTGTATTTCATAAAATATTCCTCCCATACAACATAAAATTTAGTTACACAAACCTTCATTTCATTATATATTCCATAATCCATTTCTTTTTCAACATAATATGACAATCATTCTTCATTATTATCACTTTCACTTTTTAAATAAAAAAATCATTTTGAATCTAGAGAAAAATTTGTATGGCCCTTAGAAGTAAGTCTTCCCATGAAATACTTTTCATTGTTTGCATAAAATCCAATAATTCAGGTACTTTATCACAATCTTCAAATGAACTATTAGTAGATGTTTCTCTATAGCTTTCACTCCAATAAATTATTGATTTGAAAATTATATTAACTATTTTAGAATACTATCTAGAATAAATATTACAATTCCTTTTTTCATATTAATTTAGCAGAATATGACTATCTTTAATACATTCTTATAATACAAGTAATGTGGAATACTTCTAATAAAATTTTTTCTTTATATCCTTTTTAATTTCATAAAATATCTTTTGAAATTCTAGTTCTTCAACATCCTTCATTCACATATAGTAAGTTGACCTTTAGTATGTTCTCCTTCACTATAATCCACTGTTTCATTATAATTTATATTGGAATTATCACCTTGATATATAGATGAAAAATATACTATTATTTTCTTTATTTCCTTTTTAATATACATTTTTAAAATTATTTCATACAGGATGAGGGTTCCAATTATTTCAAGAAGATATAATTTTTTAATGTGACTGTATCATTTATAACATTTATTTTATATTCTCATAATTTAGTTAAGATATATTGAACATTTTTTAAAAAACTTATCATATAATAATTCATTCTCTCTTAGTGATTCTAGGATGTTAAAAATAGTAATACTTCTTTTATTCATTAAGGATATATTTTAACAAGGTAGTAAATCAAAGCATTGATAATTGTGTCTGAAAATTTACCTTTTATTTCAAGAAAATTTGACTTTAAGAAATGAGAAACATCATGTTTTTTACATATTACAAAATCTATTCTAGTTGAAGGGAATTTAATGTAAATGTTTCTCTCTATAGAACAAAATAGAGTTCGTCTAACTCTATAACTCATTTATAATTAATTCTTTTCATATATTGAAATATTAATAACTTCTTTTTTATTTTTTAATTACTGAGGACATTTATAAAATTCTAAATACTTTTATTAATTTTAAATTCCTGCATTCGATCATGATAGTACTCAAAATTTAAAAATTCAAAAATTGGTGGTTTGTTTAGACGTATATAGGTGATTGATCTAACATGTATTTGTGTCATAAAATTTGAATATATATACATTATTGAGAGAAAATAAAATATTATATAAAAAATACTCTATAGTAATTGAATAATATTAGGTAAATTTTAGATGATGAAACCTCCATTGATTCCCAATGTAGGATGATATTAGGTATGCTAAAAACACTATAATAGTGGTTGATAATTTATATTTAAAAACATTTAATATTTTTTCATGTTCCTTAAAATATATTTTCATCATTACTATGATGTCCTGATCAAATAACAATCAATTCAATATAAAATCAGTAAATCTACATTAATGTATCGATATTTCACAATTACCAATGAACATATGTACCCAAAAAAGTTTAAAAACTATTACTTTAATTGAATATAGAAAAACTATAGTGTGTAGATTTACAAATAAATTATGCCTAAAAATTCTTATGAAATACTCAATTTAATCCTATAGTAAAAAAAGGAATCATATACATATTTTAAGGTATCTTCGATTGTGAACCCATTGGAAGTTTTATGGATCATAAAGATGAAATTTTGGATCTATATTCCTTACCATTGAATCCCTAAATCGTCCCATTGGTTATTTCCACTTCAACAGACCAAATGTCATTTCATACACTACATTAATTTGTAAAAAGGTACATAAACTACAAGAAATGGCATGTTGGTCTACCCTATAACTTTTACTAGTAGATTAATTCAATATATTCATACATGAAACTCTATATTCGTTTATAATGAGATCTGTCATGTATAATCTCTTGAAAAAAATTCAGAAAGAAAAACAGCCTAAAGTACACTAATAAAAAAGATTATGAATACATTAAGAATTTGGAGATATTGGAGTATTACTATATCATACAGTCTTTTGATCCAGAAGGTTCAGCTCTATTTATAATAAATTCTCCAAGGATTGAATTCCACATATTGTGTGGTCAATTCCAATGGAATCAAAAATAGTTTAATGTTCTTATTTTGATAGACACAAAATTTTTCCAAATCTACCAATATGTTGAATCGACACCACTATAGTGATTTTAAATACTGTTGAAGGTAATCAGGATTTCATTAAATTTTTAGTGGTTTTTTTGCAAACGATAAAATATCATTATTATAGAATTCATTAGGCCATATAATTTTCACATGTTAGTAAACCAAAGATTTTTCAAAAAACCTCATGTTATGAGTGGTTAATTTTTTTATTTAATATACTAAAATCAACATAAATAAAAAATATATACTTAAAAAACATAGAATACAAAATGAAGTGTTTTGTATTTTTCGATGAAATTAATGTAAAGTGAGTCAATGGCTCTATAGAGACTATTTTTGACATTGTATAAATAACTTTAACACATGAAATGAGGTTAAACTCTTCTCATTCTAGAGGATAGAATATGTTTTTAAAATTAATGTAATTCTATTTCATTGAATCAACTCTTATTTTCCATCAATGATTATATTTTATTCTTTTATACCTGAAATCTATTACTTTATACCTTATTTTTGAGTAGTTAAATGAATAGGAATATTATTATCTATAACTATAATATGAATAATATCTTCTGTCTCCCATTTGTGTGATAACAATTACTTCACCAAATTGATAGATTACATAATAAAAATTACTTTTTATTGTGTGGATGAATACTACAACATTACTATCAAATCATATGTGAAAAGTAAAATTTCCCATTACGTATCAAAAAGTATAATTAATTTGAAAAATATATTCATTTTTGATAATTTCCCAACTGCTGATATAATGATCCAACCATAATCATTATATATTATAATGACTTTAGTTTGTAATTGTAATTATTTATATCCCAAATATCCTTCAGGTTTAGTGCTTTAAATAATTATCAAATAAATATTTCAAAAAAATTCCATACATATACAATGTGGATACTTTTAAATCAATATCCACTAATTACATAATATCATAATTTTAAAAACAAAACATGATTTATTTTAATGAAAAATATTCATAAATTTAAACTTGAAATATTATTTTTCTTACCAATCCTATACCTATTAAAAACGTTTTAAAAAGTTTGGTGAGTAAAAAAACATCAATAAGGTATATAAAATGAAGGAAATAAACCCCTTGACTGAAAATACTTACAAATATTTTCTTTTTTCAAAATAAATTTTACACCAAAATAGGCATTTTATCTTCCAAGAAATAACTACATCTAACCAAATATTTTCTTATAAAAATTTCATATGGAATATTGAAGGAAAAATAAAACACATAATGGTTTCTTTGAAAAAACTAAAATCTCCAAATTAATTTTCCATAAAGTTATACCTTTCACCCATAAAAATTAGTATATACATTCCTCTAAATATAATAGCGTTATCTTACCATAAGATATCATAAGAAACAAATTAAAAAACTATATAAATCATAGATAAAAAATATATTTTAATTGGTACATCATTTTTATATTAGTCTTATAATCACTCTCACAAATAAAATAACCTGACGATTGATTCCCTAACCCAATTCAAAGGAGGTTATAACATGACCACCCATCCATAGTGTATCATGGAACTAACCTTCATCGGTTAATAATGTAACAACATTTGGTTTTTTCTATAAATTATTAATTCCTCTTCAAATAAATTACAAATAATCTTAACATATTCATAAAACATTAAATCACACATTTCCAACATTACATCGATAAAATATTCTTAAAAATAATAACATTTCAATCTCGAAATCACTAATTTTTAAATATATTAAATTAAAAATGAAATTAGGTTCTTTAGATGAGTCTTGAAAAACTATAAATTAATATTTAAATAAAATATTATTCATGATGGATTAAAAAACTGCTCATATTGTATAAGTTAAAAAACATCCCCTCTATAATTTTGTTGAAAAGACAAAAAGTACATCGATGAGAAAATGATACAAAGAATAATTTCAACTTATTTTTTTGAAAGTAAATCGTGGTTAAATTGACTTCAAAAATTCTTATTTTAATAGTAAAAAAATTCTTTGAATGATGTTTATAAAATATATACATGTAAGTAATATATTTTATTATGGGAAACTTTAAAAGATGGGTTTTAAAGGAAAGACCATTACCACTTTTGAAATATTTAAATCATAAACCCCATAAAAGATTAAAATTAAAACCATTTAATATCATGATAGTAGATAAAATAATTATATAACATTTCAAAGGTGCTATATATACATTTCATAAAACAAAATTAGAGCATAACATCAAAATATGCCTCTATGAAAGGAAATTTATATGAAGTCCCTTACCTTTATTCAAACTTCTCTTTTGTGTTATTTATCTTCTTGAATAATAAAAATTGGATAATTATTTACATTCATAATAACATTTTTCATTTTTATTTTTTTTATTTTGTATTATTTTATATACAATTAGTCAATTAATTATATTTTCTTGAGATATTTTGAGGATAATCGGTTAATAATTCCAAAATGACATCAATAATTGTCTATGGTCAATGTTTCCATTATTACATAATCTATTTAATAATAAAAATAAAATAATTACTATTTTATACATCAATATTTCTTTTAAAACCAATCATGAAATATTTTTTATGAAAATTGATTTAAGAACCTAAATATTCATTGAGGTTCAACTTGTGATTTTTCAATAAATTTTCAGTTTAATTTCTCAAATATGACTTAATGGGGGTGCTCATTGAGGTCATGGGAGGCTCAGGGGTGTATGGGGAACATTGCAAGCCTAGAATCCAAATCTTGGGGATTTTTGGGCCTACCTCATTGTTATGAGATACCGTGTGGTGCACTCCACACAATCAATATAGCTCTAAAAGAGGAGGCAGTAGCTTCTACACAATTTTGGGAAACCATGTGGTAGTAGCCACACTACCATTTAGTAGGTCTGAAAAAATTGATGACCTTTGACAGAATGTTCCACATGGTTACCTCATGGTTATTCATACCGTGTGAGGTAACTATGCAAGCCCCCTAGATACTTGTAAAGACTATGCTAAATGGGGAAGGGTTTGGAAGACCATAGGATAAACCATGTGGAAAATGTTTTTGGGGTAAAATTACAATTTTTTCCCTGAATTTTTATTAACTTAACTTTTCTATCCTCCCTTATCATGTTAGATAACAGCATGGGATCTCCCTTTGGAAGCCTATTTCCAATTTCATGTCCCCTACCCATTCATTTTTTGTTCTGTCCATCGTTCATATCCTTAGATAAATAAGGGTAATGTATCAATTTCTTTTTATTGATATTGTAATATTCTAATTATCGATTTTTACTATTTTGATTTAGGAACATATGCCCTAATATCCCTTTTTCACCCCATGTTAGGTTTTCTCCAAAACCTGGGGGAATTAAATCTTGATATTGGATGACCTATCTAGAAAAAGTCTACGGTAGGTGGTCATTTTCTTTTCACTAAATGTCACGCAGTTTTTATATTCCAAAGTGTCATTAACCCATTTTTGGGGTTTCATCTTGATTTTTAAATCATACATATTGTTTCCTATTCTTTTTAAGGAAACTAATTAGGTTTTTAAAATAATGTGTGAGGTTTTATTCCTATATTGAGGTCCACCACATCATTGACTTCCAAATTTGACCACATTATGGTCGTTTGGCTTAGGAAACCAATTATGCATGCCTTGAATTCCCATTTTGGGCTGTTTGAAATGTATTTGGTTAATTATGTAAGTTACATGTTCTTCCAAGGAATTATATTGGGATAAGGGTATGGGTTATGTGACATTCCCTTGAACCCTCTTAAACCTATTCTTGAATAATCATGTTTGGAATGTTATTCTTGAGTTATGAACGTGACCATGTGAGATATTTTTTGTTTAATCATTTTAATAGTTTAATTTACATGATCTTCTTGTTATATGAAATTATCCCATGTGATTAGTGATAGGCCAAGCCTTAGAGTTTGGTCCTTGTTTGAGACACCCATAGTAGTGAGTTGTATTTTTGATTCTCTTGGTGTTGACCCTAACATGACTAATAAATTTTTAATTTGAACATGTTATGTCCAATTAGTTAATATCATTGGGTGAATCATGGATTATGTTTATAATTCCATAGACAATATTTTATATATATATTACCTAGGTCCCTTGGGTGAACCTGGTATTATAAGGAAATCCTTAAATGGTCTCAATAGGTTATTTATTTTTGTTAAGCCATGAGTGAACCATGTATTCCATGGAAATGCTCAAAGAGGTGATGATAAATGCTAAGTGATTCATGTATCCCTATAGTATTCCAAGTATGGGCTCAAGAGGCATGGAATATATTTAATGAATGATACTTTGGGCATCCATATAGTTCTTCCAAATATGGGCTCAGTTGACATGGACTTATACCACACCAAGAGTGATGTCAGGTTCTGGAGTGGATTTCCAGGATGGGATTATAGCCTGTTGGATGATTTTTACATGGACTGATACTTAAATTCAAGCTTATTAATTTCAAGGATGGGATCAAGTAATTATTTAAATATATTGAATTATGACACATCTACAAATAAAAAGAACAATCTTGGATTTGGTCTTCACTTATACTTGTTTAGTTGGACCTCTGAGGCATCTATTGTGCTTTCAGTTATGCGGGGGATGTTAGAATTAGGGAGGATCTTGAGAAATATGGTTTCAATGTAATTGAATTGTTAAATTAATATTTAATTGAAATATAAATGGGAAACAGTGCTTGTTGTATTTTTTACAATTTAGTACTTATTAGCTTACTACATTCATTATTATACACTGCCTATTATATATATATATATATATATATATATTTGATGACTGATTTTCACAGACATTGGGTGGTTCCCTATAAGGATTTAGACTCACAACCATTTTGAGTCATGCTTTGCGACCAAAGAAATTATATGGTTGTAGGTTTCGACAAGGTAAAATGCCCTACCACAATTATTTTTTTTGGAAGAATGTTGTGCCTTGCCCAAAAGACGAAAGCATGATTTATTATAGAAAAATACGATTACATGAGCCAAAAAGATAGGATCGTATTAAATTATTTCTCATAAAAGTGGAGTAAACCGTTAGAAAGATCATCCATCCATGTAATATCCTTACTTACTCCTCTATTAGCAAGGCCATCCGCAACCATATTTGTTACATTATAGTTTTGAGTGGTAATTTGGTTGATGTCGATGAGAGAACAATGACAATTCATCCAACATGTTGTAATCGACCATGCCAAATGAATCATACCATTCCAAAGTTCTTACACTATAGTATTCGAATCATTATAAATACATATGTTCTTCCAACCATGATTCATAGTGAATGAAATATAATGGATCACAATTATAATTTGAGCCTCTAGAGATGAGAAAATACCACAAATTCCAAAAAAGCACCTGAGGGTCTGACCAAGATGATCCCTAATGATGGAACCACAAACCATGGGGGCCATATTTCCTTTAGAATCACCATCCAAATAAACTCAAATCTAGTGATGGAATAACGGTTCCTAGAAAACTTCAAAATTTTGTCGTAGATGACGAAAAATTCAATCAACTCATAGTCACTACAGAATCATAAACTATTTCACTGTATTCTTATAATATCCCTTCTAAATAAAAAAAGCTTCATATATATAAATGAGGATCTACATCCAACTGGCATTAATTCTAAGAAAGAAATTATTGTGAAGAATTGAATTTCTATCATACCGGTAGGTACTTGATATGATGCTTAGGAGTTGGAGAGTAGTGACCAAGCCGAGTCTTGTGATGCTTCTAGGTTTCTTTTTTTCATTTTGTAATATGAGGAATTGTATTGTATATGACTCTAGTGTAACCTATTTTCGATGTTTTCTAGAAAATGTAACATGTGGCATAATATTTGTATGATATGCCTTCTGGATGTTAGTATTATCATTCTTTCACTTTTTATTTTTGTTTTATGGTATTATAGCTTTCGTTATTTGTATGCTATATTCAGTATGTTACACTCTTCTAATGAGATAATTGTCACCCCACAATAATCACATGGGCCCTCGCTGTTAGTCAACAGACTCTAGTATTTGGAGTGATGTGCTTGAGTCCAAGTGGACAATTGCGATCAGGTCACTATTAGTTGCAATCTAGGTTATTGATGTTACAAATAAACTATTCTATAGTCATGGAGACAATAAGTCGTACGTACGCATGAGTAACATTTCTATTTTTCAACAATCATTATGGAAAGAAAATTATTATTATTTTATAATTATATAATTATCCTAATACCATAAATATAATTTTTATTCTCTAAATGTACTTTTATATATACTCTATGTAATGCCCTGAACCCAGTTACCCAGAGCCAGTGCATTATTTTAAAATATTTTCATGATTACAAGGAATCAAGTCCCGAAGGACTGATCAGTTTAGATGTCTTGGAAAAATAGATCACATACATGAATGTCACATTTTCACTTTAAGACGTAAAAACAGTATAAATAATCTTTATGAACGCCATTATTCCCTTGGCTTAACCCTGCATATCAATCACATTACAGTTCTTAGAATCCTGGGAAAAATAAAACATAGAAAGGGGTGAGCTCAAATGCTCAGTAAGGGTAAGCAATACAATGGAGAATTTCAAAAATAAGCATAAACATTTAAGGAAATGTATAAAACTAAAAAAAGCCATTTAAACTTGACCTTTAGAATAATATGGCAGAAGTAAAATGAAATAATTCCATTTACTTATTCAAATGGATATTCTACTAATCGAATAATCACATGAAATATCACTAACCACTTTCAAAATGATGGAATGCATAATTCCAGACTATCATAACCACATAGCCAAGGCCTCGTGCCAAGACTACAAATAAGATTTTGTCAAGTCCTTTTGTCAAGACACTAGATTGTCTCATTAGAACTACCAATACATCTAGGAGTTATAGCGGGCTCCACCCTTCACTTACTAAGTCCAATGCATTCCTCATATGAATAGGTTTAAACATAACATAAACATTCGTATTAAAACTAGCATAGTAAATGTCAATACATTCCCTATAAACCATGAATGGTATAAAAATAACAAATCCACATTCAAAAATATCACAAAATCTTAAATGGCTATTTTTTATAACAAATCAACTTCAAATGATCTTAAAATCCATCCATCAATGTTGACATAGATGAAAATGATGAGTAAAATTTTTTGAGATAAATATCCTTTTTGTAAAATCATTTAAAAGTCACACATTTATTAAGGAGGTAATTTTAAAAGAGATTTTTGAATCAAAGTGTCCCACACCACTTTGAAACTTTGGAAAATAATTATCATTTCAAAGTATTCATGTCCATATAAATAAATCCTTAAAATCATTTTGAAAACATGGACATTAATTAAAAAGATTTAGAAAGATAAATCATTAAAACATTTGAAATAATGATCTTGATAAAGAGTGCCTTTCAAAATCCTTAAAATATTCATTTTTAAATCATTTTTATGAAAAATGGACAAGGATGATAAAAATGTCCCAGTAAATACTTACACATAAACAATCTCGGATAATGATGAGATTGAGGAATTAACCCTTGCCAATTTGGTAACTTATGAAACATACAACCCATGAAAGAGGCATCATAAAATGAATATGTAAATACACATAAATTAAAGTGTATTACATAAAGAATACAATTATGTGCAGTACATACACCACAAAAAAGGTAATAGTGGCAATATGGCGTGAATATCACGGGAATAAGGAGTGAGATGAAAACCCCTTACCTTGCACTTTCCTTTAGTCGAGGGTACGTTTAACCTCTTGTAGGAAGATCATAGTATGTTATTAAATTATACCAGAACCATATTAATATATATTATATCATACCTGATTCATTTATGACTTTATATTACCCATTTAACAATAATTTCCATGTTAAGGTATCATTTTGGGTAATAATCACTTTCATTATCGTATGTGTTTTAACTTATCAGTCTTTGTTGTATCACTTATATCATGATTTAAATACATACAGAATATAAAACATGATAAATATATCATATATATTTAGAATATAAATATGTATAATAGACATATATATGAAATGGAAAACACCGTGTATGGAGACGGTAGTCCATACGTACGCATAAACGTTGTTTCTGTTTTCATATAGTATTGAACGAATGTAAATGAATAAGATATATGTAAGTACATAAATCGTTATATATATATATATATATGTCCAGTAGCATTATTATTTCATATATTAAATACCTATTACTAATATATATTTTTATAATCATCGATGAATGGTGAACTTGGAAATGAATCTCATCGCGTCGTGGAGACGGTAATCCGTACGTACGCACGAGCGAAAATATCATTTTTTGGATATTAAAATAATACATAATTGGATGGTATATCATATATACATAATCATTATCATGTTATATTTATTATTTACATGAATTAAAAATCATTATTATACCCATCCAAATAATAATATATTGAAAAACAATTACACCACGACGTGGAGACGGTAAGACGTACGTATGCACGTATGGTGACATGTCATTCAAAGGATGGATAGAATACTGAATATGGTTGTACCATATTTATAATAATATTAAATTATATCGGAGATACTGGATTCATTATTTTAGAATGGTAAAAACAATGAAATAAGAAGTGGAAGAAGAATGGAATTTGAAAAAGGGTGGTGAAATCATTACCTCTTTTTCAGGTTCTTCCTTTTGATTTGATCAAAAGGGATCCCTAAGGTGGATTTCTGACTAAAGGAAGGCATATATGATGAATTGAGGGAAGTTGAGAATGTATTTGGCCAGAGGTTGGCCGAATCAAAAGGCTTTTAAGGTGTGATTTAATGAGAAGGTAGAGAGCCCTTTTATAAGAGGGGTGAGGGGCACCTTTGGAAAAGCTAGAAATATTATTTTATAATAAATTCATATTAGGTTTATAATGGATCCAAAGTGGATTATTTAGAGGTTATGGTGGGGATGGGTCTAAAACCACTCAACCAATAGAATTTAGACAGGTTTGGGTCATTATATTAACCTTATCTTTAATTATTAACTCTTAGTTAATTAGTTTCACCTTTACAATGTCTATTTTTATTTTTATATTATATGGTAAATAGACATACTATATACATCCAAGAGACCCCCAAGTGGTCAATTAATGATACACATATCTTGATATAAGTCTCTTGGCCGAACCTTAGATTTTTAGAAATTTAATATCAATTAATAATATAATATTGTTTTTAAAAACTCTTTTATGTCAATTTTGACACTATTCAATAATTGATTTTTGTAAAAATCATAACAGAATTATTACTTCGAAAAAAGTTGATTAAGTCAATCCTAACATGTCATATTAACCTATAAAATTATTTTAATTTATAAAAAGTCTCAAATTATATTTATTTGGGTATTTATAATATCAATTATATTAATTTTTTAACTATTATAGTAATTATTGCATCATCATTGTGTCATAAAAAAATTAAATTATTTAATGTCTAAAAATTATAAATAAAATATCATTATGTAGGAAATAATTTTATATTTATAATTAATATTTAAAATCGAATTTATCTTATGTATAACCCTATATTAAAAATGTTGTAGTAAATAAACATTGATTTTAACTCTTTTAACTATTCTTTGAATTAAATAATAATAAATGTCCTAATCTAATCCAAGTGGACCTAAATGATAATATTTTATTCCTAGGGTTGTTTTGTTTCTAGATACACATTTCCAATAGAATTAGGACATGTGGTAGGGTAATATAAATATCATTTTTACCCTTAATTACCCTATTTACTTTTAACCGTGGTAAATAAAAGTAAAAATTTACTATTCACCAAAAATTATTTTCATCTAACTGAACCATATTTTACTCTTTGATATTAACCGTGTCTCTCATATTTTTGAAATTTCAATCACAGAAGTGGTAAAATTTTGTTTTATGAAAAATTCAGTTTTTTAACTACCACTTAGTAGTTTCACTATTCATCAAAAATTGATATTTTTCAGAAGAATGCCAAAATTTCACCCTAAGCTAAAATGGATATTACGAATTCAAAAATGATGTCTATTTTACAAAATTCCAAACATATAAGTTTCATTAATTAATTTTTTAATTAATTCCCGCTGTCAAAACAAATAGCGTGTTTTTAAGAAACAATATATATCAAAAGATTGACAATTGTTTATTTCCAATTTCAAAGTGAAATTAATTCTAATGAAAACCATTGGATAAAATGGTAAAAATATATTCAAATTATACTTTAAAACCAATCAAATTCATAATTTATCACTATTCATATTTTTTTATTAAAAAAGTTGTTTTTAATTAAAATTTTGTAATTTTCACTATTCATCAAAATATTAAATTTATCCCAAAAGTACCAAAATTTCACCTTAGGCTAAATTCGATACTCCGAATCCAAAAATGAAGTCCATTTTGAGAGTTAAAATTTCTAAAATTTTAAAAATTTGGTATTACTATTCATAACGACTACTTTGATTGGTCATGGTGTGTGTTAGAACTCGAAGTTGCGTACAACACACGCTACTGTATTATTCAAAGAGAGGCGTATCGTGGAAGCTCTGGGTGTTACATTCTCCCCTCCTTCAATAAATTGCGTCCTCGCAATTTGATATTGTTCTTTGAAAATAAAGGTTGAAATAGAAAATATCTTTTTGGAAAATCCCACATCGGAAATTTGGTTAATAAAATTTAGTCTTAACTACATGAAAAGAGAAATGAAAGGGTCACCAAAAAATTATGATCTCGATTAGGTGGAAATTAGTGGAAATTATAGACATATAATTGGTGGAAAATGTAAATATTTATAGGTAGTGATTGAGGTCATCAATCACTAACAAGTTTAAAATTGTGGACCTTAAATCCATCAATCTACGATGATTTAATATACCATCGGTTCAACAAAACATAAGGTATTAGGATAACACATTTTTGACGTTTCAAAATATATTAGTTGAAATCCCACATCAAAAAATGAATTAATGAGGCCTCTATTTAAAATAAAGTGTGGAAAGTATGAAGATTACAGAAAATAACACATACTAGGGTTCCATGTAGGAAAATATGGATATGGAAGCGAAATCTAACCATCAATTATCAAATAGAGAGTGGTAGAGAACATGGCTATGAAAAGTACAACAATCCCAAAGACATAAATTAGTGATGATCTAAGGTACCATCTAGGACAACGTTTTTGTTCCAAGTTCCTTTTCTTAATGTTGAGGAATTTATTTTTGATATTGGCTAAGATCATAAGGAGATATACTTAATATATAATTAGAGTTTTATCCATTAAAAAATTTCTACCACAAACTCATATTTCACCCCAAAACATAATATAACTCAAAAATACTCTATTTATCTTAATCGTATAGGGTTCCAAATATAATTAATTTATAATTCACATATCAGACCCTTTATGTAACAAAACTACATTATACCATCCAGGAACATTATGCAGCACAATGGTAGGAAATAATCCCAATTGCACTATAGTTGTGGGTTTGATTCCCACAGCTTTGTCCGACACGATGGGTCGTCACATGGTCTGCATGTTGTCCTTTTATAAAAATCCAATAAAATAACATTTCAAACATAATTCATTCCAACCATTAGACTTATCCAAAATACTATTATCCAAACTCACAGTCCAAAATTTACAAGGAAGTTAAACATAATGAGGATCCTTTTTTCCAGGTAATAACATGTGAACTCCTTCCTCATATATTCTTTTACAACACCACAACATCCTGAATTACCAAAATCAACCATCTCTTATTCCAAAATCACTACCACAATATTAGGACAATAATAAGGTTTATCGATCCTTCAACCATGTAATTTCCAAAAAAATAATTTAACACACTGTAGAGTCTCATTTCTTAGTACCATAAAATCTAAAATCCTTAATTAAATAGTACTGCAGTACAATCATTATTTATTTACAAAACATCATTGATACAGTACTTAAATGAAATAATTCTAAAATAACAACATAGGAACCCTAGTCATTCCTCTTCATATATGGTAGTATCATAACTTTATTATTATCCAATAGCATCATTTGCGGAATAGTCTGATTACTGGGACATTGGTTCGTGTAGTGTCCAAACTCCTTGCAAATGAAGCATTGTACATTTGAAACCATTTTCTTACCCTTGCAGTCACGTACTTTGTTCCCTTTTTCCTACACACTTATAACAAACTCCCATTCCTTTCAGGCAAGTTCGAGGGTGTTTCTTCCCACAGTTATCACAAATGGGGAAATTCTTCTTTTCCCTCTTCCATTTATCCATCTTTCTCTCTTCCATCCTTTTCTTCTCTTTCTTCCCTTCAAAGTCATAGGACTCAGTAAACTCATTAGTTATCTTATCCACACATGATACTATTTCTTCATATGATGATAATACGTGTGTCACTATTTCCCTTATAAATGATGTCTCAATACCATGAATGATACGATCCTTCTTACTCTTTGGATCATACGTATTACTGGAGTTCATATTCCTTTTATTGGGTGCCATTTCTATACAATATCATAAACTCGGTCAGTTTATGAATTGCAATGAATAATTCATAACACAAATTGAAAAGTGTATGGATATAATCCATAATCATAAAAAAAAATTCTTTGAGTAAGTATATACTCATGATACCTTCATAATGGTTTGTAATGAAAATGATAATTATCCTAAGCATAGCCCCCGAGAGTGTCATAACCAAGAGTGCAGCAAGGCCCATTGTCGTGCACCATTTCTCATTCGAGTCTAGCTCAGAGTAGTGTTTTCGAGTTTTACCCTTAGGTACATCTGTGCCAGAGCCGCCTCTACCTGCTCGTATCCAGATAGGGATGTATTTCTCGGAAAACTCACAAAATCACTACAATACCAAAATTCTAGGAATTTCTTCTACAATAATCCTCAAAGTCTATCTTAGGGCTATGTGCTCTAATCAGATTTTATCTAAATCTAGTTTCCAAGGTTATTGCTAAACTTCCTCTGATACCAACTGTAACGCCCTGACCCCAGTTACCCATAGTCAGTGCATTATTTTAATACATTGGCATGATTACAAGGAATCATGTCCCTAAGCACCGATCAGTTTAGAAGTCTTGGAAAAATAGATCGCATACATGAATGTTACATTTTCACTTTAAGACGTAAAAAAACATAAATAATCTTTATGAACGCCATTATTCCATTGGATTAACCCTGCATATTAATCACATTACACTTCTTGGAATCCTGGAAAAAATAAAACATAGAAAGGGGTGAGCTCAAATGCTTAGTGAGGGTAAGCAATACAGTGGAAACATTCAAAAATAAGAATAAACATTTAAGGAAATTCATAAAACTAAAACAAAATCCTTTTAAACATGAACTTTAGCATAATATTGCAGAAGTAAAATGAAATAATGCCATTTAATTATTCACATGGATATTCTACTAATCGAATAATCACATGAAATATCACTAACAACTTTCATAATGATGGAATACATAATTCCATACTATCATAACCACATTGCCAAGGCCTTTTGCCAAGACTACAAATAAGATTTTGTCAAGACCTTATGCCAAGACACTAGTTTGTCTCATGAGACCTACCGATGCATCGAGGAGATACAGCGGGCTCCACCCGTCACTTACTAAGTACAATGCATTCCTCATATGAATAGGTTTAAACATAACATAAACATTCGTATCAAAACTAGCATACGAAATGTCAATAGTTTCTCTATAAACCATGAATGGTATAAAAATAACACATCCACAATCAAACATATCACAAAACCTTAAATGGATGTTTTGTATAAAAAATCAACTTCAAATAAGCTTAAAATTCATCAAAGGATGTTGAAATAGATGAAAATGATGAGTAAAATGTTTTGAGAGAAATATCCTTTTTCGTAAAATCATATAAAAGTCACACATTTATAAAGGAAGTAATTTTAAAAGAAATTTTTGAATCAAAGTGTCCCATACCACTTTGAAGCTTTTGAAAAGAATTATCATTTCAAAATATTCATGTCCATATAAATAACTCCTTAAAATAATTTTGAATACATGGACATTAATTAAAAAGATTTAGAAATATAAATCATTAAAACATTTGAAATTATGATCTTGATAAAGAGTACCTTTCAAAATCCTTAAAATATTCATTTTGAAATCATTTTTATGAAAAATGGACAAGGATGATAAAAATATCCCAGTAAATACTTACACATAAACAATCTTTGATAATGATGAGATTGAGGAATTAACCATTACCAATTTGGTAACTTACAAAACCTTCAACCCATGAAATAGGTATCATACAATGAATATGTAAATACACATAAATTAAATTTTATTACACAAAGAATATAATTATGGGCAGTACAAACACCACACAAAAGGTAATAGTGGCAATATGGCACGAATCTCATGGGAATAAGGAGTGAGATGAATACCGCTTACCTTGCACTTTCCTTTAGTCGAGGGTACATTTAACCTCCTGTATAAAGATCATAGAATGTTATTAAATTATACCAGAACTATATTAATATATATGATATCATACCTGATTCATTTATGACTTTGTATTACCCATTTAATAATAATTTCCATGTTATGTTAACATTTTGGGTAATAATCACTTTCTTTATCGTATGTGTTTTAACTTGTCAATCTTGGTTGTATCACTTAGATCATGATTTAAATACATCAAGAATATAAAACATGATAAATATATCATATATATTTAGAATATAAATATGTATAATAGACATATATATGAAATGGAAAACACCATTTGTGGATACGGTAGTCAGTACGTACGCATAAACGCTATTTCTGTTTTCATATAGTATTGAACGGAAGTAAATGAATAAGATATTTGTAAGTACATAAATCCTTATATATATATATATATATATCCAGTAGAATTATTACGTCATATATTACATACTTATTAGTAATATATGTTTTTATAATCGTCGATGAATGGTGAACTTGGAAATGAATCTCATTGCGTCGTGGAGACTGTAATCCGTACGTACCCACGAGCGAAAATATCATTCTTTTGATAATAAAATAATTTATAATTGGATGGTATATCATATATAAAAAATCATTATCATGTTATATTTATTATTTACATGAATTAAAAACCATTATTATACCCATCCAAAAAATAATATATTGAATAACAATTACACCACAATGTGGAGATGGTAAGCCGTACGTATTCATGTATGGTGACATGTCATTCCAAGGATGGATAGAATACTGAATATGGTTGTACCATATTTATAATAATATTACAGTATATAGGAGATACTGGATTCATTATTTGAGAATGGTAATAACAAAGAAAGAAGAAGTGGAAGAATAAAGGAACATGAAAAAGGGTGGTGAAATCATTACCTCTTCTTCGGGTTCTTCATTTTGATTTGATCAAAAGGGATCCATAAGCAGTATTTCTGACTAAAGGAGGGCCTCTAAGATGAATTTAGGGAAGTTGAGAGAGTATTTGGGCAGAAGTTGGCCGAACCAAAAGGCTTTTAAGGTGTGAGTTAATGAGAAGGTAGAGTTCCCTTTTATAAGAGGGGTGAGGGGCACCTTTGGAAAAGCTAGAAATATTATTTTATAATAAATTCATATTCGGTTTATAATGGCTCCAAAGTGTATTATTTAAAGGTTAAGGTGGGGATAGGTAGTAAAAATAATAAAACATATTGAAAATGATTATAAATTCAATGATTAACTACCATGATTTTTGAACATCACCATGGATCATAAAAAATTCATTTATACTTCAGACTCAAAAAAGTCTCCATGAATTTCCATTAATTTGTTAGAAAAAAATAAATATTTTTTTTTCAAATACAACTTCCTTGGTTTAGTGATATTTTCTAGGGATAAGGTGTGCTTTCTCATGAAGAGTATTGATACCACCTTATTGACTCAATCTTCATCATATAATTTTTATGATCCATAAATAAATGAATCAATAGTGGGAGCTATATTTCATGTTTATTCTCTATAGAATTACGAGTAATAAAACCTTGAAAAGTGATAATATCCTCCATCATAAAATCATAATTTTCAAATATATTAGATTCAATTATTTTTTCTCATATTATTTCTATCTTTGTATGTTTTATTTAATATACCATGATCATTTCATATGATAGGGAACAACTTTATGAAAAATACCAAGAGTCTCTCTTCACATAACAATTAAACCATCCAACAAACATTGGGTCCGAATATTTATAAATATATTTATAACACCCCAACCTGAATCACTGGGTCTCGTCTAGTTTTCCACAAGACCTCATGTGTTTCTCCTCATAAACAATATTATTTCCACTAATGGAAAAGGCCAAGAGGAGCATCATAAATAGGATATTCCCTCAGTATCATGTAATCTTGACAGTATAGAATGTAATCAATAATATTATAAATCCATGATATATAATAAATAAATCAGTCGAGTTTTAGTATACTCAAAAGTACCAAATCATGTAGTAGTATTATAAACTAATAGTCAAAAACCCCAAAATAAAGAAAAGTACCCCACACGCATTTGATCAATGTAAAAGATAAATAAACTAAATGAAACAAAACACATATAATCCCAACAATCATACTACGACTCTCTACACCCTAATGCTACACCTATACAGAATTCAATCATAGGACTATTTTCCTTCATTGGATATCAGTTCATGAAATCTATATGTGCACTAAGATTCTTGAGTATCGTTTTAGTATGAAACCCAGCGGACACCACCAAAGAGTCCTTAACATAAGGTCATAAGATATACTAGAGAATTCAATGAAATTAAACAGTGTATATCCATGAAATAAGTATGTCATGAAGGAAAAACCTTGATAATAACTCCTTAGATATTGGTTCTTCCACCTTTTCTTACATACTAGAATAAATTATAATGGGATTCCTCACACATATCTTTCAATGAGAAATTCCAAAAACACATTAGAAACATCCCTCCATGAAGGGATAACCAATGTAGATATCAAAAAATAATTTGACTCACCCCCTCAAGGGATATTCCATTTGGCTCAACCTACATTCACAAATATAAGGAAAGACGAACAACACATAAAATACATAGATACGTGATGATAAATTATTATCATTCTATGTTAACAAAGATTCATAACCATCAAAATCCACATATGTGAAAAAATGAAGAACTAGCCTTCTAAGGAAGAACATGTACACCTCATCTACTAAAAATTAGAACATGGGTCTCACAATAATACACATACATGACATCAATCATGAAAATAACAAATGTAAACATATGCTATGGATGAGAACAACATACCCTAGGTGCAATGAAATTCTAATGAAAAGGGTCACTGTTTGAGCCTTCATTCAGCACTATGAATCCTTGAACATTCCTTGATCATCCTAAAATCAGAATTATATGATCTAATTTTAAGATAATGCAAACCAAATTGTAATAAAATATCCCACATACCTAAAAATATCTTATACTGAATACGATCTAGGTCCAAATGGTGTGCATATGCTAAATCCTATAATCTTAGTGTCAGTTCAATAATGTAATAACAGTTCCCCTGTTATACCATACTAAAACCTTAAGATAAAATCCAAATATTAGTACTTTAATATGGGTTGACCATGGAAAATGGGATAAAATTGGAATAAATATTATTATAACTCAAAATATTAGAAAATTGGGATCAAACCCATGTCAAGGAATCTAAGGGTGGTGGTAGAAGGAGTGGAGAGAGAATAAAATCATTTTAAGAGAGGTCATGGGGTTTTTTAGAGTTGAATGAGGACTGAAATAATTATAATGAGTGTGACTAGTTAGGTATTTAATTAAAACATAATATAACCTGTTAGGCATACTATGCCCCCATCCAGATGGTGGCTTCTTAGTAAAATAAATCCTACCTAAGGAACCTACAGACTAGTCGATGGGATCTGATATTTTAAAATGCATCTCTTAGACTCAATCGGGTGGTTGATGGAGCTACTATATCCCTTTCAGCTACAATATCATCCTATAACCTTGTACTTTTTGATTATAGACTCCGAGATACCTCTAACCCACCTTAATACACTTCGAAATTTTTTCCAAAAATAAACATAAATGAAAAAAATATAATCACCTTATATAGTAGGATTCATTATTTTCCCCCTATAATGGATTCTCATCATTGAAATGTGTCTCTGAAGATATGCTCAAATAGATCACAACATTACAATTGAATTTCTGTCTCCCATTCCTATATCTCTTCCTGAATTTGAATGTGCTTCTAGTGAAACAAAATAAGAGGAATGGTCTTCCCTTACCGGAATTTATCACTTTGTACAGTGATATGAATGGCCCAACCCAAAAAATATGCATCCATTTTCAACTCAACAACATAATAGTTGATCACATTGACAAAATCAGAGTCTTACTTCAAAATATAAGACATGTGGAACACATTATTCATACATTAGCACCATTGTGAAATATCCACACAATAATACACCATCTTGATGCATTTTTTCTTCTTTTAATGGCCTATGGTACCATACTATTTATTTCCTTTACTTCATCAATTTCCTTTTCCCCAACCAAGGGGATACCCAAAAGAAAAAATCACCCACAAAAAACTCCAAGGGTATTCTACTCTAGTTGATATATGACTGTTTCATAGTCTAATCTACAACCATCCTCTATATAATTTACTAAATATACTATAATGTATCATGTATTATAATTTTCTTACCATTTTAGCGTTCACCACCAACGCCATCATAGAAATGAACAATATAGAAATCCATATAGATCCTCAAATGAAACCATCTAAATCAAAGAGTGGAAACTATTTTCATAGTAGAACTCTATCAAAGGAAATTGATCTTCCAAATATCCCCCCAAATCTAGAAAAAATTACTAAAAATATCCTCTAAATATGAGATCTATTCTATTTGACTACCCATAAGTCTGAAGATGGTAGTTTGTGCCCTAATTCAACAGAATCCCTGTTTACATCTGCACTCCTTAGAAAAATTATGTGAATTGCGTATGTTTATTAAATTACATGCATGAATATACATTGTGTATCCATTAAATCTCCTGAACATAATTATTACCAAACTCATCTAAATAGATTGTCTTCTTGATAAGAAAGAAATGATCTAATTTATTCAAATCATCCACGAAAACCCAAATAGATTCTCAATCTCTTAGGATAATAGGAGAATCCTTTAATGAATTTCGTGGTCACCTAATACCACTCACACATAGGTACTGAAATTAGGTATAAAATCCGTGAATTATATGATTCTGAAGATTGATTTTTTTTCAAAAGTTATAAAATGAGTTAAAATACCTGTAATGTTTCTTCCCATATAGATTTGACAATATTTCTATCTGACATTGTTAAACATATTGGTTGACTGAGGTGAAATTGAAACTATTAACCCTAACAGATTTTCATTATCTCTCCCATCATTGAGGAAGGAATCATCACTCTCCCATAAACCATAATTAAATCATTTTCATCTAATTTCCATCCTAAAATAGATTTTCTACCACCAACCTCTCACACATCCCAATACAATATCTATCAAGCTATTGAATAAAATCTGATCACTCAATAAATGTGGATTCAGTCACTAAGGGTTCACATGTCATTGTCCCTCGATGATTAGTTTCTCCCTCCTTTTAGTTTTCCAGTAACATCATTAACTTCCGAACATCTTGTGATGTCCTCCATCATACTTTATTGCATCTTCCGACCAATTTCAACTATAAAATTAATTCCCTTTTCTGAGAAAATAGTCCATATCAATGTTGAATGTGTAAAATTATTCTACCCCACACATTTAAGTAATATTCAAGTCTCATTGGGAGAAACTATTCCACATTATCTTTAGGTCTGTGTATAAGATAAATCTCTCACTGTGGTGATAGTGTCACCAACATTTTAATGAATAAAGCACAATTACTAACTACATTCCATGAGTAAGGTATTTCCCCCAAACGGGTCTCAACTAAAAATACACATACCCAACTACATTTTTATTTATAATAAAAAATAATCTAAACACAACTATAGATGAAACAAAATACATTTTATACCCAACTCAAGGATTAAGAAGAACCAGATTATAAGATAGTGTCAACCACTTTATTAAACTCTAAAAATGCATCTTTATCCTTGTATTTTAAAATAATTTTGTAACACCCCAAGATTTCATAGTGTGTTATTTATTCAAAATAATTTAATAACTTGCACTAAACGAAACACCGAGTTCAATCACACCATGACTTAAAAAAAATCCATTCAAAAGAGGTTATGAATAGTGTTAACTAAATTTTAAACTTTATATAATCCTTATAATTTTAGAATTCATATTATGAGTTTCTTGGACATAATGTAAGAACAAATTCATTTTCAATATTGCACTTTTACCAAATTTTAATAGTGAACCCTTTTTAGATACTATATTTTAAACTTTTTGACTAAATGGGGACATCAAAAATTTAAAATGAAACATCCCAAGCTTCCACTGTACGCTAGCGTGTGTTGTACGCAACACCGAGTTCTAACACACCGTAACCAATCAAACTAGCTGTTATGAATAGTAATACCTACTTTTTCAAGTTATATATATTTTATATTTTAAAATGGACTTCATTTTTGGATTCAGAATATCAAATTTAGCCTAAGGTGAAATTTTGGTACTTTTCGGATAACTTTCATATTTTGATGAATAGTGAAAATTACTAAATTTTAATTAAAAACAACTTTTTTAATAAAAATAATTAATAGTGATAAATTATGAATTTGAGTGGTTTTAAAGTATAATTAGAATTTATTTTTACAATTTAATATAATTTTGTTCATTGGACATAATTTTACAATTAAACCGGACATAAACAAGTGTCAATTTTTTGATAGTTATTATCTCTTAAAAACACGCTTTTTGTTTTGACAGCGGGAATTAATTTTAAATTAATTTCTGCCACTTCTGTGTTTTGAATTTAGGAAAATGGATTCCATATTTGGAATCATGATGTTCAAATTGTGTAAATAGGTAACTTTTATTTTTAGACATTTTGAATAATTATTGCGGTAAATATTTTATTTACCATGGTTAAGGGTAAATCCGGTAAATAAGGGTTAAAAAATAATATTATAATAATACTAATTTACCCTAAAACGTGTCTTAACCCTATTGGATGATACATGGTCGACCATGATCATCTTTGGGTCTATTTTGGGACCCCATGGATCCACTTGTAAGTGATAATGACACTTTATTTTAATTAAGTTAAAATGAATACAAAAATGACACAAGCATATATATTTTAGAAAAACAGTTGTTACATGGGGTTATATAAGTTGGATTTTAGATTATAAATATTCATTAGAAATCTAAAATTATTTCCTACATAATTATATTTTATTTATAATTTTTAGACATTAAATAATTTATTTTATTTATGACACAATGATGATGCAGTAATTACTATAATAGTGAAAAATTAAAATAATTGATATTATAAATACCCAAATAAATATAATATGAAACTTTTAATGAATTAAACTAATTTTATAGGATAATATGATATATTAGGATTGATTTAATTGACTTTGTTCGAAGTAATCAATCTGTTATGAGTTTCACAAAAATCAACTATTGAATAGTGTCAAAATTGACATAAAAGAGTTTTTAAAACAAATATTATATTATTAATTGATATTAAATTCCTAAAAATCTAAGGTTCTGCCAAGAGACTTATATCATGATAGTTGTATCATTAATGGACAACTTGTGGGTCGCTTGGATGTATATAGTAAGTTTATTAACCATATTATATAAAAATACAAAGAGACATTGTAAAAGTGAAACTAATTAACTTATAGTTAATACTTAAAGATAAGGTTAATATAAGTACACAAACCTGTCTAAATTCTATTGGTTGAGTGGTTTTCGACCTATCCCCACCTTAACCTTTGAATAATCAACTTTGGAGCCTTTAGAAACCGAATATGAATTTAATATAAATTAATATTTCTAGCTTTTCCAAAGGTGCCCCTCACCCCTCTTATAAAAGGGCACTCCTCCTTCTCATTTCTTCACACCTTCAAAGCCATTTGGTTCGGCCAACCTCTGCCCAAATACTCTCCCAACATCCCTCACTACAACCTAGAGGCCTTAGTTTGATCATAAAGCCAACCTAAGGAGCCCTTTTGATCAAATCAAAAGGAAGAACCCGAAGAAGAGGTAATGATTTCACCACCCTTCTCCAAGTTCATTTCTTCTTCCACTTCTTCTTCCTTTGTTCTTACCATTCTAAAATAATAACTCCAGTATCTCACATATAATGTGATGTTATTATAAATATGGTACAACCATATTCAGTATTCTATCCACCCTTTGAATAACATGTCACCATACGTGCGTACGTACGGCTTACTGTCTCCACGTCGTGGTGTAATTGTTATTCAATATAATATTATTTGGATGGGTATAATAATGATGTGTAACTCATGTAAATAATAAATATAACATGTTAATGATTCTGTATATATGATATACCATCCATTTATATATTATTTTAATATCAAAATAATGATATTGTCGCTCGTACGTACGTACGGACTACCGTCTCCACAAACGCGATGAGATTCATTCTCCATCGTAACCATTCAAGTATAATTATCATTTGATGATTTAAAAATGATTTTTAAGGACTAGATATCATTCTGGATAAGAATAAGATACAACAACCATGGCTTATGTAACAAAACATATAAATAAAATGAGTAAGTTAAACACCCGAAACGACGATAATTCTAAGATATTATTAACAAATCAATGTTAAAAGATCATATATGATATCATATTAATATATATGATTCTTGTATAATTTAATAACAATTATTTCACCATTATACAGGAGGTTAACCTACCCCAACCAAGGAAAAGTACAAGGTAAGGGTTTACTTTACAACCTCTTCATTATCCAAGGTTGTTTATACGTAATAATCTACTGGGATCTCTTTATCATCCACATCCATGTTTCTTAAAAATGCATTCCAAAACATTTTTACTATTTACTATAATATGAGTTAAAGTCATTTATACCCTTTTTGACTTTTATAAGTGGTTTATAAAGGAATATTTCGGTCGTTTTCAAAACAAGGTCCTTTTTAACCTTTTCGACAGAATTAAGGTAAGAATGTTTTTTAACTTATACGGCGGGTGCGGCTATTTTCCGCCGTTATAAAATCTTCAAAGCTTCCCTTACAAGCTTATAAGAATATTTTCAAAGAAAATGTTTTATTTTATATGGATCTTAAATTATTTCAAAATAAAATGAGATATTTCTTTAAAAAGAATTTTGATTTTATCTATGTCAACATCCTTTGATGGATTTTAAGATTATTTGAAGTTGATTTATTATGATACAAAACTTCTATATTGTATTGAAGGTTTTGTGATATGTTTGACTGTGGATGTGCTATTTTTATACCATTCATAGTTTATGGTGAAAGTATTGACATTTCATATGATAGTTTTAATATGAATGTTTATGTTATGTTTAAACCTTTTCATATGGGAATGCATTGGACTTAATATGTGACGGGTGGAGCCCGTTATAGCTCCTCGATGCATCGGTAGGTCTCATGAGACAAACTAGTGTATTGGCACAAGGCCTTGACAAAATCTTATTCGTAGTCTTGGCACGAGGCCTTGGCTATGTGGTTATGATAGTCTGGCATTATGCATTCCAACATTATGAAAGTGGTTATTGATTTTTGCATGTGATTATTCGATTAGTAGAATATCCATGTGAATAAGTAAATGGCATTATTTCATTTTATTTATGCCATACCATGTTGAAGGTTCATGTTTAAAAGGCTTTTTTTTAGTTATACATTGCCTTAAATGTTTATTCTTATTGATGAAAGTTTCCGCTATATTGTTATCCTTACTGGGCATTTGAGCTCACCCCTTTTCTATGTTTTATTTTTCCCAGGAAGTGAAGATGTAAGTTATGAATGACCTGCAGGGATATTATGAGGGGATTGTAGTGTGGACTGTGGAAACATTATGTTGTTGTAGTAGTTTTTCATTTTATGATGTAATGTGAAACTTATGAATATATCTAGTGTTTCCAAGGCTACTAAACCAATCGGTCTTTCGAGATTTGATCTTTCTTGTGATCATGCCAATGTTATGTAATAATTCACCGACTCTAGGCAACTAGGGTCGGGGCGTTACAGTTGGTATCAGAGGAAGTTTAGTACAAACCTTGGAAGCTAGATTTAGATAAACTCTGATTAGAGCATGTAAACCTAAGATGAACTTTGAGGATTAGTATAGAAGAAGTTCCTAGAATTTTGGTATTGTATAGATTTTGTGAGTTTTCCGAGCAATACATCCCTGTCTGGATATGAGCAAGTAGAGGCGGCTCTGGCACAGATGTACCTAGGGGTAAAACCCGAAAACACCGCTTTGAGCTAGACTTGAACGGGAACTGGTGCACGACAACGGTCCTTGCTGCACTCTTGGTTACGACACTCCCGGGGGATATGCTTAGGATAACTCTCATTTTCTTTACAAATCATTTTGAAGGGATTATGAGTATATACTTCCTCAAAGAAAACATTCTTATGATTATGGATTATATCCATAAATTGTTCAATTTATGTTAAGTGTTTTATAAGTATGGGATTATGTATTTTGATTCATAAACTGATCTAGTTTATGCCATTGTTTAGAAATAGCGCCCAGTAGAAGGAATGAGAACTCCGGAAATGCACATGATCCAAAGAGAAGGAAGGATCATATTTTTCATGGTCTTAAGCTAGAATTTATAAGAGAAATAGTCTCCCATATATTATCATCATATGAAGAAATAATATCATGTATTGATAAGATAAGTAAAGAGATTACTGAGTCCTATGGCTTTGAAGGGAAGCAAGAGAAGAAAAGGATAGAAGAGAGAAAGATGGATAAAGGGAAGAGGGAAAAGAAGAATTTTCCCATATGTGGTAACTGTGGAAAGAAACACTCTGGAACTTGCCTGAAAGGAATGGGAGTTTGTTATAAGTGTGGAGGAAAAGGGCACAACGTACGTGACTGAAAGGGTAAGAAAATGGTTTCAAATGTACAATGCTTCATTTGCAAGGAGTTTGGACACTACGCGAACCTATGTCCCAGTCATCAGACTATGACGCAAATGATGCTATTGGATAATAATCAAGTTATGATACTACCACATATGAAGAGGAATGATTAGAGTTCTTATGTTGATTATGTCAATTGAGCTTTGTATCAACAATGTACTTGTTATAATAATTATGGAGTATATAAGGATTGTACTGCAGTACTATTTCATTAAGGACTTGAGATTGTGTGGAACAAAGAAAAGTGACTCAATAGCAGCATAAATTTTTGGAAAATATATGGTTGAGAGAATGATAAACCATAATATAGTTCTGATACCGAGGTAGTGATTTTCGAATAATACATGATTATTTTGGATAAATTATATTGGATATTCTTGACTACCTTGGAACTGATTAATGATTTGTATATTCCATCATTGTTGGGGTTTAAAACATTTTTGTATTAATAAAGTATAGCCAGCATTCTATATGGAATAAGGGAGCATGAATGTAATCAATAAGGAATATGGTAATACATGATGAAGGTATTCATATGCTATTACGGGGTAAAAAGGATCTATATTATGTTTACCTTCCTTATGAATGTTGGACTGTGAGTTTGGACAGAAGTATTTTGGATAGTTCTAGTTTGGATTATTTTGGATTTCCATAAAAGGACAACCCGGAGGTAGGCGACAACTCGTCACGTCCGGCAAGGCCGCAAGACTTGAACCCGCAACTGAAGGGCGACAAGGGTGTATCACCTACCACTATCCCACTAGATGTCCTGGATTAAATAAAGTAGTTTTTTTAAAAGATCAGGTAGATGAATTATAAATTCATTTATTTTGGAACCCTATACGAATAGTGTAAATAGAATTTTTTTTACATTCTATTATCTTTTAGAGTGAAAGATGAGTTTGTGGTAGAAATTTATTAATGGATAAAACTCTAATTATAAAGTAAGTATATCTCCTTATGATCTTAGCCAATCTCATAAATAAATTCCTCAATATTAAGAAAAGAAACTTTGAACAAAAATGTTTTCCTAGATGGTACCTTAAATCATCACTAATTTTTGGCTTTGGGATTGTTGGCCTTTTTATAGCCATGTTCTCTACCACTCTCCATCAGATAATTGATGGTTAGATTTTTCTTCCATATCCATATTTTCCTAAATGGAACCCTAGTATGTGTTATTTTCGGTAATCTTCATACTTTCGACTCTTTATTTTAAATAGAGGCCTCATTAATTCATTTTTCGATGTGGGATTTCAACTAGGATATTTTGAAACGTCAGAAATGTGTTATCCTAATACCCTATGTTTTGTTGAACCGATGGTATTTCAATTCATCATAGATTGATGAATTTAAGGACCTCAATTTTATACTTGTTTGTGATTGATGACCTCAATCACTACCTATAAATATTTACGTTTTTCCTCCGATTATATGTCTCCAATTTCCACCAATGTTCTCCTAATCTAGATCATAATTTGGTGGTGACCCTTTGATTTCTCTTTTCCTCATATTAAGACTAAATTTTAGTAACCCAATTTCCGATGTGGGTTTTCCCACAAATATATTTCTACTTTCAACCTTTTATTTTCGAAGAACAATTTCAAATTGCGAGGACGCAATTTATTGAAGGAGGGGAGAATGTAACACCCCAAGATTTCATAGTGTGTTATTTCTTCAAAATAATTTAATAACTTCCACTACACGCAACACCGAGTTCAATCACACCATGACTTAAAAAAAATCCATTCAAAAGAGGTTATGAATAGTGTTAACTAAATTTTAAACTTTATATAATCCTTATAATTTTAGAATTCATATTATGAGTTTCTTGGACATAATGTAAGAATAAATTCATTTTTAGTATTGCACTTTTACCAAATTTTAATAGTGAACCCTTTTTAGATACTATATTTTAAACTTTTTGACTAAATGGGGACATCAAAAATTTAAAATGAAACATCCCAAGCTTCCACGGTACGCTAACGTGTGTTGTATGCAACACCGAGTTCTAACACACCGTAACCAATCAAACTAGCTGTTATGAATAGTAATACCTACTTTTTGAAGTTATATATATTTTATATTTTAAAATGGACTTCATTTTTGGATTCGGAATATCAAATTTAGCCTAAGGTGAAATTTTGGTACTTTTCGGATAACTTTCATATTTTGATGAATAGTGAAAATTACTAAATTTTAATTAAAAACACCTTTTTTAATCAAAATAATTAATAGTGATAAATTATGAATTTGAGTGGTTTTAAAGTATATTTGGAATATATTTTTACAATTTAATATAATGTTGGTCATTGGACATAATTTTACAATTAAACCGGACATAAACAAGTGTCAATCTTTTGATAGTTATTATCTCTTAAAAACACGCTTTTTGTTTTGACAGCGGGAATTAATTTTAAATTAATTTCTGCCACTTCTGTGTTTTGAATTTAGGAAAATGGTTTCCATATTTGGAATCAGGATGTTCAAAGTGTGTAAATAGGTAACTTTTATTTTTAGACATTTTGAATAATTACTGCGGTAAATATTTTATTTACCATGGTTAAGGGTAAATCTGGTAAATAAGGGTTAACAAATAATATTTTAATAATCCTAAATTACCCTAAAACGTGTCTTCGCCCTATTGGTTGATACATGGTCGACCATGAGCTTCTTTGGGTCTATTTTGGGACCCCATGGATCCACTTGTAAGTGATAATGACACTTTATTTTAATTAAGTTAAAATGAATACAAAAATGACAAAAGCATATATCTTTTAGAAAAACAATTGTTACATAGGGTTATATATGTTGGATTTTAGATTATAAATATTCATTAGAAAGCTAAACAGATTTACTACATAATGATATTTTTTTTATAATTTTTAGACATTAAATAAGGTATTTTATTTATGACACAATGATGATGCAGCAATTACTATAATAGTGAAAAATTAAAATAATTGATATTATAAATACCCAAATAAATATAATATGAAACTTTTAATGAATTAAACTAATTTTCTAGGATAATATGATATATTAGGATTGATTTAATTGACTTTGTTAGAAGTAATCAATCTGTTATGAGTTTCACAAAAATCAACTATTGAATAGTGTCAAAATTGACATAAAAGAGTTTTTAAAACAAATATTATATTATTAATTGATATTAAATTCCTAAAAATCTAATGTTCGGAAAAGAGACTTATATAATGATAGGTGTATCATTAATGGACCACTTGTGGGTCTCTTAGATGTATATAGTACGTTTATTAACCATATTATATAAAAATACAAAGAGACATTGTAAAAGTGAAACTAATTAACTTAGAGTTAATACTTAAAGATAAGGTTAATATAAGTACCCAAACCTGTCTAAATTCTATTGGTTGAGTGGTTTTCGACCTATCCCCACCTTAACCTTTGAATAATCAACTTTAGAGCCTTTAGAAACCGAATATTAATTTAATATAAATTAATATTTCTAGCTTTTCCAAAGGTGCCCCTCACCCCTCTTATAAAAGGGCACTCCTCCTTCTCATTTCTTCACACCTTCAAAGCCTTTTGGTTCGGCCAAACTCTGACCAAATACTCTCCCAACATCCCTCACTACAACCTAGAGGCCTTAGTTTGATCAGAAATCCAACCTAAGGAGCCCTTTTGATCAAATCAAAAGGAAGAACCCGAAGGAGAGGTAATGATTTCACCACCCTTCTCCAAGTTCATTTCTTCTTCCACTTCTTCTTCCTTTGTTCTTACCATTCTAAAATAATAACTCCAGTATCTCACATATATTGTGATGTTATTATAAATATGGTACAACCATATTCAGTATTCTATCCACCCTTTGAATAACATGTCACCATACGTGCGTACGTACGGCTTACCGTCTCCACGTCGTGGTGTAATTGTTATTCAATATAATATTATTTGGATGGTTATAATAATGATGTGTAACTCATGTAAATAATAAATATAACATGTTAATGATTCTGTATATATGATATACCATCCATTTATATGTTATTTTAATATCAAAAGAATGATATTGTCGCTCGTGCGTACGTACGGACTACCGTCTCCACAAACGCGATTAGATTCATTCTCCATCGTAACCATTCAAGTATAATTATCATTTGATGATTTAAAAATGATTTTTAAGGACTAGATATCATTCTGGATAAGAATAAGATACAACAACCATGGATTATGTAACAAAACATATAAATAAAATGAGTAAGTTAAACACCCGAAACGACGATAATTCTAAGATATTATTAACAAATCAATGTTAAAAGATCATATATGATATCATATTAATATATATGATTCTTGTATAATTTAATAACAATTATTTCACCATTATACAGGAGGTTAACCTACCCCAACCAAGGAAAAGTACAAGGTAAGGGTTTACTTTACAACCTCTTCATTATCCAAGGTTGTTTATACGTAATAATCTACTCGGATCTCCTTATCATCCACATCCATGTTTCTTAAAAATGCATTTCAAAACATTTTTACTATTTACTAGAATATGAGTTAAAGTCATTTATACCCTTTTTGACTTTTATAAGTGGTTTATAAAGGAATCTTTCGGTCGTTTTCAAAACAAGGTCCTTTTTAACCTTTTCGACAGAATTAAGGTAAGAATGTTTTTTAACTTATACGGCGGGTGCGGCTATTTTCTGCCGTTATAAAATCTTCAAAGCTTCCCTTACAAGCTTATAAGAATATTTTCAAATAAAATGTTTTATTTTATATGGATCTTAAATTATTTCAAAATAAAAGGAGATATTTCTTTAAAAAGAATTTTGATTTCATCTATGTCAACATCCTTTGATGGATTTTAAGATTATTTGAAGTTGATTTATTATGATACAAAACTTCTATACTGTATTGAAGGTTTTGTGATATGTTTGATTGTGGATGTGATATTTTTATACCATTCATAGTTTATGGTGAAAGTATTGACATTTCATATGCTAGTTTTAATATGAATGTTTATGTTATGTTTAAACCTTTTCATATGGGAATGCATTGGACTTAATATGTGACGGGTGGAGCCCGCTATAGCTCCTCGATGCGTCGGTAGGTCTCATGAGACAAACTAGTGTCTTGTCACAAGGCCTTGACAAAATATTATTTGTAGTCTTGGCACGAGGCCTTGGCTATGTGGTTATGATAGTCTGGCATTATGCATTCCAACATTATGAAAGTGGTTATAGATTTTTGCATGTGATTATTCGATTAGTAGAATATCCATGTGAATAAGTAAATGGAATTATTTCATTTTATTTATGCCATACCATGTTGAAGGTTCATGTTTAAAAGGATTTTGTTTTAGTTATACATTTCCTTAAATGTTTATTCTTATTGATGAAAGTTTCCGCTATATTGTTATCCTTACTGGGCATTTGAGCTCACCCCTTTTCTATGTTTTATTTTTTCCAGGAAGTGAAGATGTAAGTTATGAATGACCTGCAGGGATATTATGAGGGGATTGTAGTGTGGACTGTGGAAACATTATGTTGTTGTAGTAGTTTTTCATTTTATGATGTAATGTGAAACTTATGAATATATCTAGTGTTTCCAAGGCTACTAAACCAATCGGTCTTTCGAGATTTGATCTTTCTTGTGATCATGACAATGTTATGTAATAAGGCACCGACTCTAGGCAACTAGGGTCGGGGCGTTACAAATTTTGTCTCTTTTCTTGTTACATAAATTAATAGTCACCACTAGGGGATAAAATCCCTAAATTGACCTTAAATAATATCTATCTAAATTTTCAGAACCCTAACTTTTAAACATGTTCAATGATCATGTCCAATACTTGAATGCATATTTTTTCTCTTGATCAATAGATATTCATTCTTTAGCAACAACATTCCTAATTAAATTCACCTCCTAAATCCAAAAGTGACAATCCAAAAAAATTGAATAATGTTTTTCTAGTAAAAACATACTCAATACGACCCCATGTTATCAAGAATGTGATTCCAACATCTTGGAATATATCTAGAAATCATTAAAAAATAATTATATATTCCATGTATGTGTGTAGAATCATATTCATGTGATCCATGAAAACATTTAGAAAATTTTTTATTCTAAAAGGAATAAAAATAATATTATACAACCCATTTCTTATAAAAAACAATTTTTTTGGTACATCTTCCTCTTTGAAAAGAAGTATATGGTAATTGGAACATATATTAATCTATGAAAAATATTGGGCTCCCTTTAACATATAAACCAATTCATAAATTCTTGGAAGTGGGTACATATTCTTTATAGTGACCTAATTTAACTTTTTTTAGTCCACACAATGATAGAGGTTGTCATATACCATTTCAATTAACAATACGTGAGCACCCCAAGGAGAACTGCTAAGTTTGATGAATCCTTTAGCTGAAAGATCTCCATGTTGTACCATGATTTCTTTGGAATTGGATTGAGACATATGGTATGTTAGAATCTATATTATTCATGCACTAATTAGGATATCCATATCAATAATAACTCCCCTATCTTGGTGCAACCCTATGAAATATTATAAAAGAGATCATGGAACCATCTCACCAAAGGAATTAAAGTGGAGGGAATCACTATACAATCCACTAAAAGGATCATTCATAGATTTTGTGCAGAAAATAGCTCTATTTTCATAGGATATAGTCTTATTCTTCTGACTTTCACATCCCATTCATTATAAAATATGAACTTTTACCCTTTATGTGATGGAAAAGTCACTAATATTTGATAATTGTGTATTTTTTAATAGTATTTAGTCAAAACATTCTATTAAGTACCATATTGAAGCATAAAATATCTATAATTGTGAATATCCACACATTCATGAAGCCAACTACCATCATCAAACATTCTTGATAGATATGAACACAATCAACCCTCTTCTTGTGGTTGTATTTGTAGATAATATCTTAAAAGAAAACCTAATTGATAAGACTAAAAAAAAATAATTTTAGAATATTTAAAAGTATAGGATGAACATATATTAATAAAATAATTAATTAGTGTATAATATATATGTACCATGTTTCAAAATATTGAGCTTCTCTATCCCCCATCAACCCATTCCCATTCAAACACATATACCCTGCTGAAAACTTGTCTATAATACCCTAGAAGATTATGCATCACTTGATTCACCAATCCTTATAGGGTATACACCATTTTTTTAGGTCCTTAACGTGTAACATAATCTATCCATTTTTTGAATCTATGAATCCTTAGCATAGAATGAGTTTAAAATACTATTCTTTCCATTTCAATGAAATGTCTTGAGAGAAACTGAATAACCCTTGTGATAATGTCATTTCCCATAGTTATAGGGTTTTGAAGAGATTAATCTCATAGATAAAGTCAATTAACATATTCCATACTCTAACTATAAACAACATCATTAAAATAAATCCTCTTACTTCATTTTCATATTCCAAGATAGAGAAAATGGAACTGCATTAGAGAAAAAACCATTTTATCCACTGGTAGCTTCAAGAATACAAGTGGATTTTTCTTCCTCAAAACCCTTCTCTATTGATTGATCATTGCAAAGTATTATAAAAATGGTTTTCATTTAAAGGTTTCTGATCTAAAATTTCATGTTTGGATAAAGGTAAATCTCAAATTTCATAGATTTCTACACCTCATTCCCAGACAACTGAAGAGAAAAAGAGTATATTTTTTTAAATAAAGGTAAATAGGTAGACTCTAACATAGTCCCATATTAAATCATAATGAACTCCTAAGAACCATTTAGCTTCAATGAAGACATCCTTAAACTCTCCAACACTACCCTGATGCATAATGTTCACAATATTTAATATATGGTCCTCCAAGGCCACCACCAAATAAAATATCATCTCATTGAATCATATATAATCCTCTATTTTTTTGATAGCCTCCAGTTCCCTGGATAACATGTTGATGGTGGTGGTAGAAGTCACATTTATATCACACCGTCATTGGTCTTAAACCTATGGGATATCATCTATAAATATTCAATAGCTTGAAGAGTCCTGACTACATTAGTTATAAATCATGATGTACTTGAGAAAACATGGTAGAATTATAAACATCATCCTCATATACAAGAGGTGGTGCAATATGTCAATGAAGTTACATTAACTAATATTTAAACCAAAATTATTGTGTAATCCAACAATGAATCCAATATGATAGATAGTATTTCACATGAAAACACAAGTGTGTATAATAATTCTTAACCTAAAATGATATACAAAAAACAAGGAATAACACCTTAATTACTACCCAAATCCCAATCCAAGACACAAATAGTTACAGTTTAGTCACATATAAATATGTTACTTCAATTAAAATACCAATACTTAAATAAAAGAATGCAATAAATAATGTACCCAAATATATATCCTAAAAATAAACAAGCATTTCAATTATCTTTACTTTATTTAATGAAAATAAATTTCACATGGAAGTTAATAATATGTACCTAGATAAGAAACATGGACACGCAGAAAATACCATAATCATTATACCAAAATAATATCCATCACCCAAGGTGAATTTAATCAAATATAACATTAAATTATAAGAGAATCAATTCCTATTTTCATGAAAAACTCAGTGGTATATTATATAGTGATGGTAATGAACTAAAATTGTTTCCATAATCAAATAGAAACTATATTATCTCATATAAACCCAATACAAAATAATGGAAAATAATGAAATAACATATTGGATGTGATTCAGTAATACTATTTTTAACAACCTATCCCAAATCACAGGGTCTTGTCTGAGATTCCACATTACATCTTGTGCACCTCCATTTATTTAAGAGTTGGTTAATTAACCTTGAGAGATAAAATATACCCCATGGGGAGTCCATTCCCTCAATATTAACTGTTTCATCATATTATATAATGGAACAGATAAAATTGTAGATAAAAAATAATGAATAAAAAATCATCAGAGTAGCAACATATATATAACGTACTGATCCATGAAATAACCATATGATATATCAGAAAATAATCCCACAATGGAGAAAATGATCCACATATGTGGTGGATCAATTTTCTATATAAGGTAAATAGAAATAATTTATGCATCCAAACCTATATTGGATCCTATAACTCCACGAACCCTTATGATTTATGTTCCTAATCGTCCATCCTAGGGTAATTTTCCTTCACTAAATCCCAGATCATGAAATCTATAAGTGTACTATAATACATGAGGAGGGTGTGAGTAAGAAACTCTTTAAGAAACCACCAAATGGCCCTTAACATAATTTCATTAGATATAACTGTTCATTTGAGGAAATAAAATAATTGATTAGATAAGAAATAAATATATCAAGTTGGAATAACATATATATCGGGTCCTTTGAGACTGAATCTACCTACATGGGATCTATGTTGGAATGTATTTAAACAATATTCCAAATAGATCCATTGTAATTAGATAGTCCAAAAACATATTTTAGACATTCCATTTGATGGTATAACCCATGTGCATATCATCCAAGTAGCTGAAACATCCCCCTTTGGTGATAGTCCATATGGCTTAACATGTATTCCTCATAGAAAGGAGAGAGGGGGAAAATATGTTTTACATAAATACAAGATGATAGATCAATAACACATCATGTCAAGCAAGAATCATAACCATAAAAATCAACATATTAGAAACCATAAGAATAGGACTTAAAGGGATAAACACACATATACACATAATGTGATAAAATGTCAAACATATGTCTCATTGGGTTACAAAAAAATGGCAATGAAAATTCTATGAACCTATATAAACATGTTATAATGATAAATACAACTCATCATAAATATATTTAAATTTCAATGAAAAGTGTGGATTTCCAACTAAGATTTCAACACTATATATCATAGAACCATCCATGATCCACAAAAATTATAATTCTAGGTACTATGTTGAAAATAATCCAAACCCAAAAGTCATGAAAATATTAGAAATACTAGAGAAGATCTATTATTGACAATGATAATGGTCTAAATAGTGTGAAAATTCCAAATCCATGATTTCTAGAACTGATTCTCTCAAAGGATAATAATTCCATTATTTTTCTATACATAAACCCTTATATTTGATCAATAAGTAAAGAATATCATTTGGTTTGACCAAGGAAAATAGGATAGAATTTATATATATCAATATATAACTCACTATATAAGAAATAATGGATCAAACCAATGTTCATAAAAATAATCAGGGAGAATGGTGGAGAAGGTGAAGCATAAAATCACAAGAAGAGGGATCATAGGGTGTTGAGGGTCAAAGGAGGCCTTAGAGTATGAGAAATAGTGATAAATGGTGGTTTTTGAAGAAAAACTATACAAAACCCTCTAGGATTTATGTACCCCTGACAACACCCCTAGGTATATAGTTTCCGCTTCCATTTAGCTTGTGGATTTTAAGAAAAATCACCTCTACCTAGGGAGCCCACTAGATTTCTAGTGAGATAAGAACTTGTATATAAGATCTTACTAACTACACCATATGGATGAGGGAGCTATTGTATCTCATTTTGCTACAACATCGACCACCTACCTATCCCTTTTTGACTATGTCCTCACAAACAACCCTACCCCACCCAAAACACTAAAAAATATAAAATTATATCTATAAGTTCAAATGAGGTATACTTGTAGTAGTGGGTTTCCAAATATCTTAGGAATATGAAGAGTCCCCAAATGTTTCATTGATCCAATGAATCATATTTTATTTTTCCAAAACGAATTATTTCATATTTATTTTTTAAGGAATTATTTAATTTTATATTTCTGATGATTTAAAAAATTTAAAATATTTGTAAAATTCAAGTATACTAAAAAATAAAAATTGAAATAAGTTATCGTGAATTTAAATAAAATTAAATTTTGGAAAAAGTGATATAATTTTAAATAATTAACATTTCCTTATAAATATGATGAATTGAAAATATTCTCTTAATAATATGAAAATTATATTCAGTTAATAAATTTCTTAGTATTCTTTATTTCAAGATGGTTCCATAGTTTTGTAACTTATGGTTTATGTTCATTTAAAAAAAAGATTAAATGTAAGATGGAAACAATAAACACATTCTCAAATAACTATAATGAATAAATTTAATGTATTTAGAAAACATAAATTAATTATTTGGAAATAATTTATTTAAGAAATAATAGAGGCACATGTCATGGGTGTTCAGTTTCCGGTATGTAGTGATAAAATCTTTCCAAAATATACTATGGGTTTCTAGACCTCCACGGCGTTCGAAGAATTAGAAAAAGAATGCATTTTGAACTCATACATTTTCCCCTTTCAATATTAAAAAGTAAAAAAGATATTTTAATATGAATTCACTATTCCTTAATTTAGATTTCACTCTGTTCAGTGAATAATTTTTGTCTAGTGACCTCCTCTCCAACACATAGTGTTGAAGGGTTCCAGATTTGGCACAAAATATTTTTCAATAGACTGAACTTCTGGTAGATTTACTAGCTATTCCACATGATGTTCTATTAGGTCTCAACTAATTTTACATTTTCCAAAATTTATTCTTTTTATTTTTAAAATCTACCAAAAAAATTATTTAAATATTCAATATCTGGTTTCTAACTGATAACCTTGTTATCATTTGGGTATGAAGAAAAATCCATTGCTTTATTCTCTAAATTTTCCTTCTTTTAGTCATTTAAATTTTGATTATATTTCAATGAATTGAATTTACCTTTTCATTTTATCTCAGTAGTTAGCTTTTTAATTTTATATTTGGACTTATCCAATTGAAAAATAAGTTAAGAATTTACTTTTTTTCATCAGTTTTATTTAATAATTAAAAATAACATTTCCTTAAAAAGTTTAATTTTCTAGACTAGTGTATTTCATAAAATATTACTCCCATAAAACATAAAATTTAGTTACACAAACCTTCATTTCATTATATATTCCATAAACCATTTATTTTTCAACATAATATGACAATCATTCTTAATGATTATCACTTTCACTTTTTAAATAAAAAATTCATTTTGAATCTAGAGAAAAATTTGTATGGTCCTTAGAAGTAAGTCTTCCCATGAAATACTTTTCATTGTTTGCATAAAATCCAATAATTCAGGTACTTTATCACAATCTTCAAATGAACTATTAGTAGATGTTTCTCTATAGCTTTCACTCCAATAAATTATTAATTTGAAAATTATATTAACTATTTTAGATTACTATCCAGAATAAATATTACAATTCCTTTTTTCATATTAATTTAGCTGAATATGACTATCTTTAATACATTCTTATAATACAAGTAATGTGGAATGATTGTAATAAATTTTTTTCTTTATATCCTTTTTAATTTCATAAAATATATTTTGAAATTCTAGTTCTTCAACATCCTTCATTCACATATAGTAAGTTGACCTTTAGTATGTTCTCCTTCACTATAATCCATTGTTTCATTATAATTTATATTGGAATTATCACCTTGATATATAGATGAAAAATATACTATTATTTTCTTTATTTCCTTTTTAATATCCATTTTTAAAATTATTTCATACAGGATGAGTGTTCCAATTATTTCAAGAAGATATAATTTTTTAATGTGACTGTATCATTTATAACATTTATTTTATATTCTCATAATTTAGTTAAGATATATTAAACATTTTTTAAAAAAACTTATCATATAATAATTCATTCTCTCTTAGTGATTTTAGGATGTTAAAAATAGTAATAATTCTATTATTCATTAAGGATATATATTAACAAGGAATTAAATCAAAGCATTGATAATTGTGTCTGAAATTTTACCATTTGTTTCAAGAAAATTTGACTTTATGAAATGAGAAAAATCATGTTTTTTACATATTACAAAATCTATTCTAGTTGAAGGGACTTTAATGTAAATGTTTCTCTCTATAGAACAAAATAGAGTTCCTCTAACTCTATAACTCATTTATAATTCATTCTTTTCATATATTGAAATATTAATAACTTCTTTTTTATTTTTTAATTACTGAGGACATTTATAAAATTCTAAATACTTTTATTAATTTTAAATTCTTGCATTCGATCATGATAGTACTCAAAATTTAAAAATTCAAACATTGGTGGTTTTTTTAGACATATATAGGTGATTGATCTAACATGTATTTGTGTCATAAAATTAGAATATATATACATTATTGAGAGAAAATAAAATATAATATAAAAATTACTCTATAGTAATTGAATAATATTAGGTAAATTTTAGATGATGAAACCTCCATTGATTCCCAATGTAGGATGATATTAGGTATGCTAAAAACACTATAATAGTGGTTGATAATTTATATTTAAAAACATTTAATATTTTTTCATGTTCCTTAATATATATTTTCATCATTACTATGATGTCCTAATCAAATAACAACCAATTCAATATAAAATCAGTAAATCTACATTAATGTATCGATATTTCACAATTACCAATGAACATATGTACCCAAAAAAGTTTAAAAACTATTACTTTAATTGAATATAGAAAAACTATAGTGTTTAGATTTACAAATAAATTATGCCTAAAAATTCTTATGAAATACTCAATTTAATCCCAAAGTAAAAAAAAGGGAAGCATATACCTATTTTAAGGTATCCTCGATTGTGAACCCATTGGAAGTTTTATGGATCATAAATCTGAAATTTTGGATCTATATTCCTTACCATAGAATCCCTAAATCGTCCCATTGGTTATTTCCACTTCAACAAACCAAATGTCATTTCATACACTACATTGATTTGTAAAAAGGTACATAAACTACAAGAAATGGCATGTTGGTCTACCCTGTAACATTTACTAGTAGATTAATTCAATATATTCATACATGAAACTCTATATTCGTTTATAATGAGATCTGTCATGTATAATCTCTTGAAAAAAAATCAGAAAGAAAAACAGCCTAAAGTACACTAATAAAAAAGATTATGAATACATTAAGAATTTGGAGATATTGGAGTATTACTATATCATATAGTCTTTTGATCCAGAAGGTTCAAATCTATTTATAAGAAATTCTCCAAGGATTGAATTCCACATATTGTGTGCTCAATTCCAATGGAATCAAAAATAGTTTAATGTTCTTATTTGGATAGACACAACATTTTTCCAAATCTACCAATATGTTGAATCGACACCACTATAGTGATTTTAAATACTGTTGAAGGTAATCAGGATTTCATTAAATTTTTAGTGGTTTTTTTGAAAACCATAAAATATCATTATTATAGAATTCATTAGGTCATATAATTTTCACATGTTAGTAAACCAATGATTTTTCAAAAAACCTCAAGTTATGAGTGGTTAATTTTTTGATTTAATATACTAAAATCAAAATAAATAAAAAATATAAACTTAAAAAACGTAGAATACAAAATGAAGTGTTTTGTATTTTTCAATGAAATTAATGTAAAGTGAGTCAATGGCTCTATAGAGACTATTTTGGACATGGTATAATTAACTTTAACACATGAAATGAGGTTAAACTCTTCTCATTCTAGAGGATAGAATATGTTTTTAAAATTAATGTAATTCTATTTCATTGAATCAACTCTTATTTTCCATCAATGATTATATTTTATTCTTTTATACCTTAAATATATTACTTTATACCTTATTTTTTAGTAGTTAAATGAATATGAATATTATTATATTTAACTATAATATGAATAATATCTTCTTTCTCCCATTTGTGTGATAACAATTACTTCACCAACTTGAAAGATTTTATAATAAAAATAATTTTTTATTGTGTGGATGAATACTACAACGTTACTATCAAATCATATGTTAAAAGTAAAATTTTCCAATACGTACCAAAAAGTATAATTATTTTGAAAAATATATTCATTTTTGATAAGTTCCCAACTGCTTATGTAAGGATCCAACCATAATCATTATATATTATAATGACATTAGTTTGTAATTGTAATTATTTATATCCCAAATATCCTTCAGGTTTAGTGTTTTACATAATTATCAAATAAATATTTCAAAAAAAATCCATACATATACAACGTGGAGACTTTTAAATCAATATCCACTAATTACATAATATCATAATTTTAAAAACAAAACATGATTTATTTTACTGAAAAATATTCATAAAATCAAACTTGAAATATTATTTTTCTTACCAATCCTATACCTATTAAAAACGTTTTAAAATGTGTGGTGAGTAAAAAAACATCAATAAGGGATATAAAATGAAGGAAATAAACCCCTTGTCTGAAAATACATACAAATATTTTCTTTTTTCAAAATAAATTTTACACAAAAATAGACATTTTATCTTCCAAGAAATAACTATATCTAACCATATATTTTCTTATAAAAATTTCATATGGAATATTGAAGGAAAAATAAAACACATAATGGTTTCTTTGAAAAAACTAAAATCTCCAAATTAATTTTCCAGAAAGTTATACCTCTCACCCATAAAAAGTAGTATATACATTCCTCTAAATATAATAGCGTTATCTTACCTTAAGATATCATAAGACACCAATTAAAAAACTATATAAATCATAGATAAAAAATATATTTTAATTGGTACATAATTTTTATATTAGTCTTATAATCACTCTCACAAATAAAATAACCTGACGATTGATTCCCAAACCCAATTCAAAGGAGGTTATAACATGACCACCCATCCATAGTGTATCATGGAACTAACCTTCATTGGTTAATAATGTAACAACATTTGGTTTTTTCTATAAATTATTAATTCCTCTTCAAATAAATTACAAATAATCTTAACATATTCATAAAACATGAAATCAAACATTTCCAAAATTACATCGATAAAATATTCTTAAAAATAATAACATTTCAATCTCGAAATCACTAATTTTAAAATATATTAAATTAAAAATGAAATTAGGTTCTTTAGATGAGTCTTGAAAAACTATAAATTAATATTTAAATAAAATATTATTCATGATGGATTAAAAAACTGCACATATTGTATAAGTTAAAAAACATCCCCTCTATAATTTTGTTGAAAAGACAAAAAGTACATCGATGAGAAAATGATACAAAGAATCATTTCAACTTATTTTTTTGAAAGTAAATCATGGTTAAATTGACTTCAAAAATTCTTAATTTAATAGTAAAAAAATTCTTTGAATCATGTTTATAAAATATGTACATGTAAGTAATAGAGTGTATTATGGGAAACTTTAAAAGATGGGTTTCAAAGGAAAGACCATTACCACTTTTGAAATATTTAAATCATAAACCCCATAAAAGATTAAAATTAAAAACATTTAATATCATGATAATAGATAAAATAATTATATAACATTTCAACGGTTCTATATATACATTTCATAAAACAAAATAGGAGCATAACATCAAAATATGCCTCTATGAAAGGAAATTGATATGAAGTCCCTTACCTTTATTCAAACGTCTCTTTTGTGTTATTTATCTTCTTGAATAACAAAAATTGGATAATTATTTACATTCATAAGAACATTTTTCATTTTTATTGTTCTTTTTTTATTTTGTATTATTTTATATACAATTATTCATTTAATTATTTTTTCTTGAGATATTTTGAGGATATTCGGTTAATAATTCCAAAATGACATCAATAATTGACTATGGTCAATGTTTCCATTATTACATAATATATTTAATAATAAAAATAAAATAATTACCATTTTATACATCAATATTTCTTTTAAAACCTATCATGAAATATTTTTTATGAAAATTGATTTAAGAACCCAAATATTCATTGAGGTTCAACTTGTGATTTTTCAATAAATTTTCAGTTTATTTTCTCAAATATGACTTAATGGGGGTTCTCATTGAGGTCATGTGAGGCTCAGGGGTGTATGGGGAACATTGGAAGCCTAGAATCCAAATATTGGGGATTTTTGGGCCTACCTCATTGTTATGAGATACCGTGTGGTGCAGTCCACACAATCAATATAGCTCTAAAAGAGGAGGCAGTAGCTTCTATACAATTTTGGGAAACCATGTGGTAGTAGCCACACTACCATTTAGTAGGTGTGAAAAAATTGATGACCTTTGACAGAATGTTCCACATGGTTACCTCATGGTTATTCATACCGTGTGAGGTAACTATGCAAGCCCCCTAGATACTTGTAGAGACTATGCTAAATGGGGAAGGGTTTGGAAGACCATAGGATAAACCATGTGGAAAATTTTTTTGGGGTAAAATTACAATTTTGTCCCCGAATTTTTTTTAACTTAACTTTCCTATCCTCCCTCATCATGTTAGATAACAGCATGGGATCTCCCTTTGGAAGCCTATTTCCAATTTCATGTCCCCTACCCATTCATTTTTTGTTCTTTCCATCGTTCATATCCTTAGATCAATATGGGTAATGTATCAATTTCTTTTTATTGATATTGTAATATTCTAATTATCGATTTGTACTATTTTGATTTAGGAACATATGCCCTAATATCCCTTTTTTACCCCATGTTAGGTTTTCTCCAAAACCTGGGGGAATTAAATCTTGTTATTGGATGACCTATCTAGAAAAAGTCTACGGTAGGTGGTCATTTTCTTTTCACTAAATGTCACGCAGTTTTTATATTCCAAATTGTCATTAACCCATTTTTGGGGTTTCATCCTGATTTTTAAATCATACATATTGTTTCCTATTCTTTTTAAGGAAACTAATTAGGTTTTTAAAATAATGTGCGAGGTTTTATTCCTAGATTGAGGTCCACCACATCATTGACTTCCAAATTTGACCACATTATGGTCGTTTGGCTTAGGATACCAATTATGCATGCCTTGAATTCCAATTTTGGGCTGTTTGAAATGTATTTGGTTAATTATGTAAGTTACATGTTCTTCCAAGGAATTTTATTTGGATAAGGGTATGGGTTATGTGACATTCCCTTGAACCCTCTTAAACCTATTCTTGAATAATCATGTTTGGAATGTTATTCTTGAGTCATGAACATGACCGTGTGATATATTTTGTGTTTAATCATTTTAATAGTTTAATTTACATGATCTTCTTGTTATATGAAATTATCCCATGTGATTAGTGATAGGCCAAGCCTTAGAGTTTGGTCCTTGTTTGAGACACCCATAGTAGTGAGTTGTATTTTTGATTCTCTTGGTGTTGACCCTAACATGACTAATAAATTTTTAATTTGAACATGTTATGGACAATTAGTTAATATCATTGGGTGAATCATGGATTATGCTTATAATTCCATAGACAATATTTTATATATATATTACCTAGGTCCCTTGGGTGAACCTGGTATTATAAGGAAATCCTTAAATGGTCTCAATAGGTTATTTATTTTTGTTAAGCCATGAGTGAACCATGTATTCCATGGAAATTCTCAAAGAGGTGATGATAAATGCTAAGTGATTCATGTATCCCTATAGTGTTCCAAGTATGGGCTCAAGAGGCATGGAATATATTTCATGAATGATACTTTGGGCTTCCATATAGGTCTTCCAAATATGGGCTCAGTTGACATGGACTTATACCACACCTAGAGTGATGTCAGGTTCTGGAGAGGATTTCCAGGATGGGATTATAGCCTGTTGGATGATTTTTACATGGACTGATACTTAAATTCAAGCTTATTAATTTCAAGGATGGGATCAATTAATTATTTAAATATATTGAATTATGACACATCTACAAAGAAAAAGAACAATCTTGGATTTGGTCTTCACTTATACTTGTTTAGTTGGCCCTCTGAGGCATCTATTGTGCTTTCAGTTATGCGGGGGATGTTAGAATTAGGGAGGATCTTGAGAAATATGGTTTCAATGTAATTGAATTGTTAAATTAATATTTAATTGAAATATAAATGGGAAACCGTTCTTGTTGTATTTTTTACAATTGAGTACTTATTAGCTTACTACATTCATTATTATACACTACCTATTTTATATATATATATATATTTGATGGCTGATTTTCACAGACATTGGGTGGTTCCCTATAAGGATTTAGTCTCACAACCATTTTGGGTCATGCTTTGGGACCAAAGAAATTATATGGTTGTAGGTTTCGACAAGGTAAAATGCCCTACCACAATTACATTTTTTGGAAGAATGTTGTGCCTTGTCCAAAAGACGAAAGCATGATTTATTATAGAAAAATACGATTACATGAGCCAAAAAGTTAGGATCATATTAAATTATTTCTCATAAAAGTGGAGTAAACCGTTAGAAAGATCATCCATCCTTGTAATATCCTGACTTACTCCTCTATTAGCAAGGCCATCCGCAACCATATTTGTTACATTATAGATTTGAGTGGTAATTTGGTTGATGTCGATGAGCGAACAAAGACAATTCAACCAACGTTTTGTAATCGACCATGCCAAATGAATCATACCATTCCAAAGTTCTTGCACTATAGAATTCGAATCATTATAAATCTATATGTTCTTCCAGCCATGATTCTTAGTGAATGAAATATAATGGATCACACTTATCATTTGAGCCTCTAGAGATGAGACAATACCACAAATTCCAAAAAAGAACCTGAGGGTCTGACCAAGATGATCCCTAATGATAGAACCACAAACCATGGGGGCCATATTTCCTTTAGAATCACCATCAAAATAAACTCCAATCTAGTGATGGAATAACGGTTCCCAGAAAACTTCAAAATTTTGTCGTAGATGACGAAAAATTCAATCAACTCATAGTCACTACAGAATGATAAACTATTTCACTGTATTATTATAATGTCCCTTCTAAATAAAAGAAGCTTCATATATATAAATGAGGATCTACATCCAACCGGCATTAATTCTAAGAAAAAAATTATTGTGAAGAATTGAATTTCTATCATACCGGTAGGTACTTGATATGATGCTTAGGAGTTGGAGAGCAGTGACCAAGCCGAGTCTTGTGATGCTTCTAGGTTTCTTTTTTTCATTTTTTAATATGAGGAATTGTATTGTATATGACTGTAGTGTAACCTATTTTCGATGTTTTCTAGAAAATGTAACATGTGGCATAATATTTGTATGATATGCCTTCTGGATGTTAGTATTATCATTCTTTCACTTTTTATTTTTGTTTTATGGTATTATAGCTTTTGTTATTTGTATGCTATATCCAGTATGTTACACTCTTCTAATGAGATAATTTTCACCCCACAATAATCACCTGGGACCTCGCTGTTAGTCAACAGACTCTAGTATTTGGAGTGATGTTCTTGAGTCCAAGTGGACAATTACGATCAGGGCACTATTAGTTGCAATCTGGGTTATTGATGTTACAAATAAACTATGCTATAGTCATGGAGACAATAAGACGTATGTACGCCTGAGTAACATTTCTATTTTTCAATAATCATTATGGATAGAAAATTATTATTATTTTATAATTATATAATTATCCTAATACCATAAATATAATTTTTATTCTCTAAATGTACTTTTATATATACTCTATGTAACGCCCTGAACCCAGTTACCCAGAGCCAGTGCATTATTCTAAAATATTTGCATGATTACAAGGAATCAAGTCCCGAAGGACCGATCAGTTTAGCTGTCTTGGAAAAACAGATCACATACATGAATGTCACATTTTTACTTTAAGACGTAAAAAACAGTATAAATAATCTTTATGAATGCCATTATTCCCTTGGCTTAACCCTGTATATCAATCACATTACAGTTCATAGAATCCTGGGAAAAATAAAACATAGAAAGGGGTGAGCTCAAATGCTCAGTAAGGGTAAGCAATACAACGGAGAATTTCAAAAATAAGCGTAAACATTTAAGGAAATGTATAAAACTAAAAAAAGCCTTTTAAACATGACCTTTACCATAATATGGCTGAAGTAAAATGAAATAATTCCATTTACTTATTCAAATGGATATTCTACTAATCGAATAATCACATGAAATATCACTAACCACTTTCATAATGATGGAATGCATAATGCCAGACTATCATAACCACTATCCAAGGCCTCGTGCCAAGACTACAAATAAGATTTTGTCAAGTCCTTTTTCCAAGACACTAGATTGTCTCATTAGAACTACCAATGCATCTAGGAGTTATATCGGGCTCCACCCTTCACTTACTAAGTCCAATGCATTCCTCATATGAATAGGTTTAAACATAACATAAACATTCGTATTAAAACTAGCATAGGAAATGTCAATACTTTCTCCATAAACCATGAATGGTATAAAAATAACAAATACACATTCAAAAATATCAAAAAATCTTCAATGGATGTTTTTTATAACAAATCAACTTCAAATGAGCTTAAAATCCATCAAATAATGTTGACATAGATGAAAATGATGAGTAAAATTTTTTGAGATAAATATACTTTTTGTAAAATCATTTAAAAGTCACAAATTTATTAAGGAAGTAATTTTAAAAGAGATTATTGAATAAAAGTGTCCCATACCACTTTGAAACTTTGGAAAATAATTTTCATTTCAAAGTATTCATGTCCATATAAATAAATCCTTAAAATCATTTTGAAAACATTGACATTAATTAAAAAGATTTAGAAAGATAAATCATTAAAACATTTGAAATTATGATCTTGATAAAGAGTACCTTTCAAAATCCTTAAAATATTCATTTTTAAATCATTTTTATGAAAAATTTACAAGGATGATAAAAATGTCCCAGTAAATACTTACACATAAACAATCTCGGATAATGATGAGATTGAGGAATTAACCCTTGCCAATTTGGTAACTTATGAAACATACAACCCATGAAAGAGGTATCATACAATAAATATGTAAATAAACATATATTAAAGTTTATTACACAAAGAATACAATTATGGGCAGTACATACACCACACAAAAGGTAATAGTGGCAATATGGCATGAATCTCACGGGAATAAGGAGTGAGATGAAAACCCCTTACATTGCACTTTCCTTTAGTCGAGGGTACGTTTAACCTCTTGTACGAAGATCATGGTATGTTATTAAATTATACCAGAACCATATTAATATATATTATATCATACCTAATTCATTTATGACTTTATATTACCCATTTAACAATAATTTCCATGTTAAGGTATCATTTTGGGTAATAATCACTTTCATTATCGTATGTGTTTTAACTTATCACTCTTTGTTGTATCACTTATATCATGATTTAAATACTTCCAGAATATAAAACATGATAAATATATCATATATATTTAGAATATAAATATGTATAATAGACATATATATGAAATGGAAAACACTGTGTATGGAGACGGTAGTCCGTACGTACGCATAAACGTTGTTTCTGTTTTCATATAGTATTGAACGAATGTAAATGAATAAGATATATGTAAGTACATAAATCCTTATATATATATATGTCCAGTAGCATTATTATTTCATATATTAAATACCTATTAGTAATATATATTTTTATAATCATCGATGAATGGTGGACTTGGAAACGAATCTCATCGCGTCGTGGAGACGGTAATCCGTACGTACGCACGAGCGAAAATATCATTTTTTGGATATTAAAATAATACATAATTGGATGGTATATCATATATAAAGAATCATTATCATGTTATATTTATTATTTACATGAATTAAAAATCATTATTATACCCATGCAAATAATAATATATTGAAAAACAATTACACCACGACGTGGAGACGGTAAGACGTACGTATGCACGTATGGTGACATGTCATTCAAAGGATGGATAGAATACTGAATATGGTTGTACCATATTTATAATAATATTAAATTATATCTGAGATACTGGATTCATTATTTTAGAATGGTAAAAACAATGAAATAATAAGTGGAAGAAGAAAGGAATCTGAAAAAGGATGGTGAAATCATTACCGCTTCTTCGGGTTCTTCCTTTTGATTTGATCAAAAGGGCTCCCTAAGGTGGCATTCTGACTAAAGGAAGGCCTCTGTGATGAATTGAGGGAAGTTGAGAGTGTATTTGGGTAGAGTTTGGCTGAACCAAAATGCTTTTAAGGTGTGAGTTAATGAGAAGGTAGAGTGCCCTTTTATTAGAGTGGTGAGGGGCACCTTTGGAAAAGCTAGAAATATTATTTTATAATAAATTCATATTCGGTTTCTAATGGATCCAAAGTGGATTATTTGAAGTTTATGGTGGGGATGGGTCGAAAACCACTCAACCAATAGAATTTAGACAGGTTTGGGTCATTATATTAACCTTATCTTTAAGTATTAACTCTTAGTTAATTAGTTTCACCTTTACAATGTCTATTTGTATTTTTATATTATATGGTAAATAGACATACTATATACATCCAAGAGACCCCCAAGTGGTCCATTAATGATACACCTATCATGATAGAAGTCTCTTGGCCGAACCTTAGATTTTTAGAAATTTAATATCAATTAATAATATAATATTGTTTTTAAAAACTCTTTTATGTCAATTTTGACACTATTAAATAATTGATTTTTGTAAAAATCATAACAGAATTATTACTTCGAAAAAAGTTAATTAAGTCAATCCTAACATGTCATATTAACCTATAAAATTAGTTTAATTTATACAAAGCCTCAAATTATATTTATTTGGGTATTTATAATATCAATTATTTTAATTTTTTCACTATTATAGTAATTACTTCATCATCATTGTGTCATAAATAAATAAAATTATTTAAGGTCTAAAAATTATAAATAAAATATCATTATGTAGGAAATAATTTTATATTTCTAATTAATATTTACAATAGAATTTATCTTATGTATAACCCTATATTAAAAATGTTGTAGTAAATAAACATTGATTTTAACTCTTTTAACTATTCTTTGAATTAAATAATAATAAATGTCCTAATCTAACCCAAGTGGACCAAAATGATAATATTTTATTCCTAGGGTTGTTTTTTGTCTAGATACAAATGTCCAATAGAATTAGGACATGTGGTAGGGTAATATAAATATCATTTTTACCCTTAATTACCCTATTTACTTTTAACCGTGGTAAATAAAAGTAAAAATTTACTATTCACCAAAAATTATTTTCATTTCATTGAACCATATTTTACATCTTGATATTAACCGTGTCTCTCAGATTTTCAAATTTTCAATCACAGAAGCGGTAAAATTATGTTTTATGAAAAATTCAGTTTTTTAACTACCACTTAGTAGTTTCACTATTCATCAAAAATTGATGTTTTTCAGAAGAATGCCAAAATTTCACCCTAAGCTAAAATTGATATTCCGAATTCAAAAATGATGTCTATTTTACAAAATTCCAAACATATAAGTTGCATTAATTAATTTTATAATTAATTCCCGCTGTCACAACAAATAGCGTGTTTTTAAGAAACAATATATATCAAAAGATTGACAATTGTTTATTTCCAATTTCAAAGTGAAATTAATTCTAATGAAAACCATTGGATAAAATGGTAAAAATATATTCTAATTATACTTTAAAACCAATCAAATTCATAATTTATCACTATTCATATTTTTTATTAAAAAGTTATTTTTAATTAAAATTTAGTAATTTTCACTATTCATCGAAATATTAAATTTATCCCAAAAGTACCAAAATTTCACCTTAGGCTAAATTCGATACTTCGAATCCAAAAATGAAGTCCATTTTGAGATTTAAAATTTCTAAAATTATAAAAATTTGGTATTACTATTCATAATGACTACTTTGATTGGTCGTGGTGTGTGTTAGAACTCGAACTTGCGTACAACACACGCTACTGTATTATTCAAAGAGAGGCGTACCGTGGAAGCTCTGGGTGTTACATTCTCCCCTCCTTCAATAAATTGCGTCCTCGCAATTTGATATTGTTCTTTGAAAATAAAGGTTGAAATAGAAAATATCTTTTTGGAAAACCCCACATCTGAAATTTTGTTAATAAAATTTAGTCTTAACTACATGAAAAGAGAAATGAAAGGGTCAACAAAAAATTATGATCTCGATTAGGTGGAAATTGGTGGAAATTATAGACATATAATTGGTGGAAAATGTAAATATTTATAGGTATTGATTGAGGTCATCAATCACTAACAAGTCTAAAATTGTGGTCCTTAAATTCATCAATCTACGATGATTTAAAATACCATCGGTTCAACAAAACATAAGGTATTAGGATAACACATTTTTGACGTTTCAAAATATATTAGTTGAAACTCCACATCAAAAAACGAATTAATGAGGCCTCTATTTAAAATAAAGTGTGGAAAGTATGAAGATTACCGAAAATAACACATACTAGGGTTCCATGTATGAAAATATGGACATGGAAGAGAAATCTAACCATCAATTATCTAATAGAGAGTGGTAGAGAACATGGCTATGAAAAGGACAACAATCCCAAAGCCATAAATTAGTGATGATCTAAGGTACCATCTAGGACAACGTTTTTGTTCCAAGTTCCTTTTCTTAATGTTGAGGAATTTATTTATGAGATTGGCTAAGATCATAAGGAGATATACTTACTTTATAATTAGAGTTTTATCCATTAAAAAATTTCTACCACAAACTCATCTTTCACCCCAAAACATAATATAACTCAAAAATAATCTATTTATCTTAATCGTATAGGGTTCCAAATATAATTAATTTATAATTCACATATCAGACCCTTTATGTAACGAAACTACATTATACCATCCAGGAACATTATGTAGCACAATGGTAGGCGGTAATCCCAATTGCACTATGGTTGTGGGTTCGATTCCCGTAGCTCTGTCTGACACAACGGGTCGTCACATGGTCTGCGTGTTGTCCTTTTATAAAAATCCAAAAAAATAACATTTCAAACATAATCCATTCCAACCATTAGACTTATCCAAAATACTATTATCCAAACTCACAGTCCAAAATTTACAAAGAAGTTAAACATAATGAGGATCCTTTTTTTCAGGTAATAACATGTGAACTCCTTCCTCATATATTCTTTTACAACACCACAACATCCTGAATTACCAAAATCAACCATCTCTTATTCCAAAATCACTACCACAATATTAGGACCATATTAAGGTTTATCATTCCTTCAACCATGTAATTTCCAAAAAAAATAATTTAACTCACTGTAGAGTCTCATTTCTTAGTACCATGAAATCTAAAATCCTTAATTAAATAGTACTGCAATACAATACATATTTATTTACAAAACATCATTGATACAGTACTTATATGAAATAATTCTAAAATAAAAACATAAGAACCCTAGTCATTCCTCTTCATCTGTGGTAGTATCATAACTTGATTATTATCCACTAGCATCATTTGTGGAATAGTCTGATTACTGGGACATTGGTTCGCGTAGTGTCCAAACTCCTTGCAAATGAATCATTGTACATTTGAAACCATTTTCTTACCCTTGCAGTCACGTACTTTGTTCCCTTTTTCCTACACACTTATAACAAACTCCCATTCCTTTCAGGAAAGTTCGAGGGTGTTTCTTCCCACAGTTATCACATATGGGGAAATTCTTCTTTTCCCTCTTCCATTTATCCATCTTTCTCTCTTCCAACCTTTTCTTCTCTTGCTTCCCTTCAAATCCATAGGACTCAGTAAACACATTAGTTATCTTATCCACACATGATACTATTTCTTCATATGATGATAATATGTGGGAGACTATTTCCCTTCTAAATGATGGCTTAATACCATGAATGATACGATCCTTCTTACTCTTTGGATCATACGTATTACTAGAATCATATTCCTTTTACTGGGTGCCATTTTTATACAATAGCATAAACTAGGTCAGTTTATGAATTGCAATGAATAATTCCTAACACAAATTGAAAAGTGTATGGATATAATCCATAATCATAAAAAAAATTTCTTTGAGTAAGTATAGACTCATGATCCCTTCATAATGGTTTTTAATGAAAATGAGAATTATCCTAAGCATATCCCCTGGGAGTGTCGTTACCAAGAGTTCAGCAAGGCCCGTTGTCGTGCACCATTTCCCGTTCGAGTCTAGCTCAAAGTAGTGTTTTCGGGTGTTACCCCTAGGTACATCTGTGCCAGAGCCGCCTCTACCTAATCGTATCCAGATAGGGATGTATTGCTCGGAAAACTCACAAAATCACTACAATACCAAAATTCTAGGAAGTTATTCTATAATAATCCTCAAAGTCTATCTTAGGGCTATGTGCTCTAATCAGATTTTATCTAAATCTAGTTTCCATGGTTATTTCTAAACTTCCTCCGATACCAACTGTAACGCCCCGACCCCAGTTACCCAGAGTCAGTGCATTATTTTAATACATTGGAATGATTACAAGCAATCATGTCCCTAAGCACCGATCAGTTTATAATTCTTGGAAAAATAGATCGCATACATGAATGTTACATTTTCACTTTAAGACGTAAAAAACATAAATAATATTTATGAACGCCATTATTCCATTGGATTAACCCTTCATATCAATCACATTACACTTCTTGGAATCCTGGAAAAAATAAAACATAGAAAGGGGTGAGCTCAAATGCTTAGTAAGGGTAAGTAATATAGTGGAAACATTCAAAAATAAGCATTAACGTTTAAGGCAATGTATAAAACTAAAACAAAAGCCTTTTAAACATGAACTTTAGCATAATATTGTAGAAGTAAAATGAAATAATTCCATTTACTTATTCACATGGATATTCTACTAATCGAATAATCACATGCAATATCACTAACCACTTTCATAATGATGGAATACATAATGTCAGACTATCATAACCACATAGCCAAGGCCTTGTGCCAAGACTACAAATAAGATTTTGTCAAGACCTTATGCCAAGACACTAGTTTGTCTCATGAGACCTACCGATGCATCGAGGAGCTATAGCGGGCTCCACCCTTCACTTACTAAGTACAATGCATTCCTCATATGAATAGGTTTAAACATAACATAAACATCCGTATTAAAACTAGCATACGAAATGTCAATACTTTCTCCATAAACCATGAATGGTAAAAAAATAACACATCCACAATCAAACAAACCACAAAACCTTAAATGGATGTTTTTTTATAAAAAATCAACTTCAAATGAGCTTAAAATTCATCAAAGGATGGTGACATAGATGAAAATGATGAGTAAAATTTTTTGAGAGAAATATCCTTTTCGTAAAATCATCTAAAAGTCACACATTTATAAAGGAAGTAATTTTAAAAGATATTTTTGAATAAAAGTGTCCCATACCACTTTGAAACTATTGAAAAGAATTATCATTTCAAAACATTCATGTCCAGATAAATAACTCCTTAAAATAATTTTGAATACATGGACATTAATTAAAAAGATTTATAAAGATAAATCATTAAAACATTTGAAATTATGATCTTGATAAAGAGTACCTTTAAAAATCCATAAAATATTCATCTTGAAATCATTTTTATGGAAAATGGACAAGGATGATAAAAATGTCCCAGTAAATAGTTACACATAAACAATCTCGGATAATGATGAGATTGAGGAATTAACCCTTACCAATTTGGTAACATACAAAACCTTCAACCCATGAAAGAGGTATCATACAATGAATATGTAAATACACATAAATTAATGTTTATTACACAAATAATATAATTAGGGGTAGTAAAAACACCACACAAAAGGTAATAGTGGCAATATGGCATGAATCTCACAGGAATAAGGAGTGAGATGAAAACCGCTTACCTTGCACTTTCCTTTAGTCGAGGGTACGTTTATCCTCCTGTACGAAGATTGTAGAATGTTATTAAATTATACCAGAACCATATTAATATATATGATATCATAACTGATTCATTTATGACTTTTTATTACCCATTTAATAATAATTTCCATGTTATGTTAACATTTTGGGTAATAATCACTTTCTTTATCGTACGTGTTTTAACTTGTCAATCTTGGTTGTATCAATTAGATCATAATTTAAATACATAAAGAATATAAAACATGATAAATATATCATATATATTTATAATATAAATATGTATAATAGACATATATATCAAATGGAGAACACCATTTATGGATACGGTAGTCAGTACGTACGCAAAAACGTTATTTCTATTTTCATATAGTATTGAACGGAAGTAAATGAATAAGATATTTGTAAGTACATAAATACTTATATATATATATATATCTACAGTAGAATTATTACGTCATATATTACATACTTATTAGTAATATATGTTTTTATAATCGTCGATGTATGGTGAACTTGGAAATGAATCTCATTGCGTCGTGGAGACTGTAATCTGTACATACCCACGAGCGAAAATATCATTCTTTTGATATTAAAATAATTTATAATTGGATGGTATATCATATATAAATAATCATTATCATGTTATATTTATTATTTACATGAATTAAAAACCATTATTATACCCATCCAAAAAATAATATATTGAATAACAATTACACCACGACGTGGAGACGGTAAGCCATACGTATGCATGTATAGTGACATGTCATTCAAAGGATGGATAGAATACTGAATATGGTTGTACCATATTTATAATAATATTAAAGTATATAGGAGATACTGGATTCATTATTTTAGAATGGTAATAACAAAGAAAGAAGAAGTGGAAGAATAAAGGAACATGAAACAGGGTGGTGAAATCATTACCTCTTCTTCGGGTTCTTCATTTTGATTTGATCAAAAGGGATCCATAAGTTGTATTTCTAACTAAAGTAAGGCCTCTAAAATGAATTTAGGGATGTTTAGAGAGTATTTGGGCAGAGATTGGCCGAACCAAAAGGCTTTTAAGGTGGGAGTTAATGAGAAGGTAGAGTGCCCTTTTATAAGAGGGGTGAGGGGCACATTTGGAAAAGCTAGAAATATTATTTTATAATAAATTCATATTAGGTTTATAATGGCTCCAAAATGTATTATTTAAAGGTTAAGGTGGGGATAGGTAGAAGACCTCTTAACCAATAGAATTTAGACAGGTTTGGGTGATTATATTAACCTTATCTTTAAGAATTAACTCTTAGTTAATTAGTTTCAGCTTAACAATGTATCTTTGTATTTTTATATTATATGGTTAATAAACATACTTTATACATCCAAGAGACCCCCAAGTGGCCCATTAATGATACACCTATCATGATATAAGTCTCTTGGCTTAGCCTTAGATTTTTAGGAATTTTATATCAATTAATAATATAATATTTGTTTTAAAAACTCTTTTATGTCAATTTTGACACTATTCAATAATTGATTTTTTTTAAAATCATAAGAGAAAAAGTTACTTCCAAAAACGTTAATTAAGTCAATTATAACATGTCATATTAACCTATAAAGTTAGTGTAATTCAAAAAAAGTTTCAAAATATATTTATTTGTGTATTTATAATATCAATTATTTTAATTTTTTCACTATTTTGGTAATTACTTCATCATCATTGTGTCACAAATAAATTAAATTATTTATTGTCTAAAAATTATAAATAAAATATAATTATGTAGGAAATAATTTTAACTTTCTTATTAATATTTATAATCGAATATATCTTATGTATAGCCCTATATTAAAAATGTTGTAGTAAATAAACTTTGATTTTTACTCTTTTAACTCTTCTTCGAATTAAATAATAATAAATGTCCTGATCTAATCCATGTGGACCTAAATGATAATATTTTATTCCTAAGGTTGTTTCTGGTCGAGATACACATGTCCAATAGAATTAGGAGATGTGTTAGGGTAATATTAATATTATTTTTACCCTTAATTACCCTATTTTACTTTTAACCGTGGTAAATAAAAGTACAAAGTTACTATTCACCAAAAATTATTTTCATCTCATTGAACCACATTTTACTCCATGATATTAATTGTGTCTCTCGGATTTTCAAAATTCCAATTACAGAAGAGGTAAAATTATTTTTTATGAAAAAATCAGTTTTTTAACTACCACTTAGTAGTTTCCCTATTCATCAAAAATTGAAGTTTTTCAGAACAATGCCAAAATTTCACCCTAAGCTATAATTGATATTCCAAATTGAAAAATTATGTCTATTTTACAAAATTCAAAAAATATAAGTTGCATTAATTAATTTTATAATTAATTCCCGCTGTCACAAAAAGTAGCGTGTTTTTAAGAAACAATATATATCAAAAGATTGACAGTTGTTTATGTCCAATTTCAAAGTGAAATTAATTCTAATGAACACCATTGGATAAAATGGTAAAAATATATTCTAATTATACTTTAAAACCAAATAAATTCATAATTTATCACTATTAATTATTTTGATTAAAAAAGTTGTTTTTAATTAATATTTAGTAATTTTTACTATTCATCAAAATATTAAAATTTATCCGAAAGGTACCAACATTTTACCTTAGGATAAATTCGATACTCCAAATGCAAAAATGAATCCCATTTTGAGAGATAAAATTTCTAAAATTTTAAAAAGTAGGTATTACTATTCACAACGGCTACTTTGATTGGTTGTGGTGTGTGTTAGAACTCGAAGTTGCGTACAACACACGCTACGGTATTATTCAGTGAGAAGCGTACCATGGAAACTCGAGGTGTTACAATCTATCTGATGTGGTGATTGAAAAATGAATCACCTCGCTTCATGCTCATGGTAATCCACACGTACGCATGAATGACATTATCATTTTTCAGTGCACAAAAATCAATAAAGTAAAATTATATATTACCTTTTCATAATGATAAATATTTCAGGAATATAATATATAAAAATTAATTCCATCATTATAATCCATATATCAGAGATGGTGAGGGAAAATGAATTGCATCTATTTGGGAGGTGGCAATCCTCCGTAAACACAAATAAGGATTTTATTCCCCATTTGATTGAATCAGAGGTGGATATATTTTGTGATATTAACATAAAATAAACTCATAAAATGTAATATACTATTTTTATTATGAAATAATGGTTATATAATATTTTAAAGAGTTATACAAAGAAATGAAACAAAAACATACAATTGAAAACTATACCTCTTGTTTGGAAAACCAGATTTTCTTGACACCTTAAGACCTATATTATTGTTATTATGAAAAAAACAAATACCTATAGTACATGTTTAGGGGTTATAGAATTAGTTCCATTTTATAAGAAATGGGAGGGGTACTCTTGGATTTTGTAGAACAATTAAATCAATATGAGTTTATATTCAATATGAAATTTCTCAAAAATAATAAATTTAGAATATAAGATGATAATGTGTTGAAAAAGTATCATATAATAATTTTTTGATAAGTTTCATTCACATATTTACCCTTAAAATTTGGTTTTAACCCCTCATTATCAATTTTTAAACTTACTATTACAACAATGATCATTACCATTTAAGGATCATTATAGTTACTATATATGGAACACTAGACCCTAAATGAACCATGAATGATATTCTCAACCCTATCATAATTCCATAGATGAATATATGTTTTTATTGGAATTTTATATCTGTTAAAAAAATTTATTTATTTTAAGATATCCCTGATAAAAAATGTTAGAACTACTCTTTAAATTGACTTTAATATTATCAATATAACACATAGAATTCAAAAAAAAAAATTAATAAATCCCTAAAAATTAAATTTCATCTATAAAATTATATTATTAAATTAATTATCTCATAGAATATTAATTTTAGTATTTTTAATATCATTTGTTTGATTTTTCTACTCTTTAATTTATCACTCCATCAACATTTTATAAGAATCTAATGTAATTAAATAATCACTAAAAATTTAAAAAAAAAAGTATCATGATTAAAATAAATAATTGAGATTTAAAAATACTATTTCTAGTCTAGTAAATGATTTGGATAACCCATTTTAAAATTATTTAATTTATTAAAAACAATAGTGTGACATGTTTGACTTTTGTGAAATAAAATATTAGAAATGTCATAATCACATCCAAGTGGCCGAAAAATGACATATAACCTAATATTGGATGGATATGGATGAAATATAATTATAAAATGAAATTATGTGTATTTTTAGTGTCATTTTATAATTCTTATCGTATTATTTTTATCTTTAATTACCTGATTTACCCTTTACATTGGATACCTAAATTATGGAATTTATTAGTCAAATTAATCAAAAAGAAATGTGACCTGTTCAATAAATTTTTACCCAGTGATTCTAGATAATTGATACATTTTTTAAAATTTCAAATTTATTTGGGGTACGATTTAATTTATAATTAATATTGTAAAAGTTAATGAAAAAAACTTTCAAGAAAAATGATTTTTAATCCAAAAAATGTGCTTATACCAAAATAAGTTATAATGATGATTAAAATTTTTTAATTATAATATATAAAACTAAAAAGTTCTTAAGTTAATTTTATTTAAAATTCAAAATATAAAAGAACCTCTTAATATAATGAAAATATGATTTTTATAAAACTCTATATTTTTCACTATTAATAAAAATAATTATATTTTCATAAAATTCTCAAAAATTAATAATAAGATAATTTTGAGATGATTAAATTAAAAATTAATTTAATTTTTTAAAATTTCAAATATATCGTTTGAAAATAAATATTTCAAAAAAAATAATAATAAAATAAAATACAATTTAAATAAAAATAAATTTATATCCTTTTAGAAGAAAAATTATCTAATATTTTAACAATGAATATAACTCTATAAAAATAACTCTATTCAATATGATATTTTTTTAACAAAAATTACTTCATCTACTATATCCTTTCCCCTTTTTTGAAATTTCATCATCTCAATTCTTTTCACTTAATAAAAAATTGGGGATAATTTTCTATTATAGCGTTTCCAGACTTGCATATTTCTTCTTCAACCAAATGGTCTTTCCACAAAACCTTATTTCGTTGAATTACCTTATTATACAATACTTTCTCTCAATGGATAAGAATATGAACAGGATGTTTATAATAAGAATAGTTATCTTTCAATAGAACAACCTCTTGGATTAAAACATGAAATTAATATGAAAAATACTTTCATAATATAGAAAAAAATATACCCAGTTTAAACTGAATGAAAATCCAACACAGTAAGAAAGTAATCCAAATTTATCCATATTTTCATTTAGTCTAATGAACCAGGGGATTATATTTCCATATTTAAAAATTCATATCACATTTTTCCATGGAGATACTTTAAAAAAACCATGATCTCTTACCATGAAAGTGATACATTTCATTTATTGTTCGTATAGTATTTCTATTTTCTCTGAGATATTCTCATATGTTTCTGATTTACTTTCACATTATAAATTTTCTCATCTACTGATTTAGGTTCCATCAACTACCTTTCACATACTAAATCCTAAAATAGTAGAGTTTGAATCCACTTTCTATATAATGATTTAAATAGTTATAGATGTATACGAGAATGAAAACTGTTATTATAAGAAAACATAAATAAAGAAAGTTATTGATCCCAAAATCTTTGATAACCATTAAAAGTGAAAAAATCATGTGTTCCAATGTTTGAATTTTCCAATCATACTATCCAATAGACTAAGGAAAAAATGATGCACTGAAATTTAATTCATGTAGTACCCAGTGAATTTCGAAGACCATTCCCAAAATTAGAAGTGAAACTGGGATCTTGATCAGATGAAATGGATAAAGTAACTCCATGTAACTTGACTAAATTTTTGATCTATAGCTGAGAAAGCTTATACAAATACATTGTATCAAAAATGGGAAGGAAATGAAAATATTCATTCAGTCTATTAATAATAACAAAATTTTCATTATTACCTCAGGTGGTCTTTAGAAATACAACCATTGAATTCACTGATATATAGTCTCACTTCTACATTACCACTCGAAAAGGTTGAAGCAACTTTTTTGGGAAATTTAATTATACTTTATCCAATTGTCAAGTAAAAAAATCAGGTTAAATTCATCCATTTGTAATTTTCATTCCATCCCACTAGTAACCCACCTTAAGGTCTATGTGCATCATATTGATAGAAAGATGACTGTAAAATAGAGAACAATGAGATTCACATAATAACTCCATCTTTATCTTGTAATCTTAAGGAATATATAAGATCTTTCTAAATATCAACACATATTCTTTTTAAAATTAAATTCATTAAACATACCTTTCTTAACCAATTATACCTTTTTTAAAACTCTTGGTCTTCTTGACAAGGTTTCTTAATTATATATGATAGAGACGCTTTCACACACACCAAAAAAATAGTTGAATTTCCTTCAACCATAATTCAATGGCCAATACTCAATAAATCGTTAACCAAAGGGTCATGTTCTAAATGTATCATTGTCAATTTAGCATTATTTTTCTACCAAATGGAATTAAAAACATTGTTTACCTCTCCAGCCTGGTAATGGATCATCCAATTGTAATCCTCAATCAGTTTTAACAATCTTCTATGCCTCATGTTCAACTCTTTATGAGTGAAAATATACTTCAAAATTTTCTGATCAGCATATATTTCACACTTTTCTATATATAATTGATTCATCTAGATTTTGAAAGAAAAAACCAACAAAACTACTTCCAAATCCAATTTAAGATACTTTTCTTCATGAGATTTTTGTTTAAATAAAGCATAAGAAAATTACATTTTTATCATAAATTGAGAAATGAACAATTCATTTCAAATAATAATTTTTGTAGATGAAAAAACACCATTTTAAGAGGGATAGAAAAAACTAGGGAATTCACCAAAAAAATCAGTTCCTAAAATCAATCATTACAGAATAATGACTTATTAAATTTAACTCCATTTTGAGTTAACTTGGTTAATAATATAGAAAAATGATAAAAAATTTAATGAAACTGTTGATAGTAACCCCCTAATTGAAGAAAAATATGAATCTCTATGACATTGGTAGCTATTTTCTATTCATAAAAAATAGTTTTAGTGGGGTCAAATTTTATACCACCCTTAGAAACAATATGTCCAAAGAAGTAAATATTTTTTAACCATTATTCACAACTAAAAAATATTCCATATAGGTTATTCTCTTTGAAGGTTTAAAAAAATCCTTTCATGACTTTCATTATCCTTATCACTTTTAGAATTGAAAAATATATCATCAATATTGAAAACTAAAAACTTATCCAAATATTCATAGAATAACAAGTTCATAAGATCCATAAATATAGTTAGTGCATTAGAAAACCCAAATTGAATAAAAAAACTCATAGAGCCCAAATATATCATAAAACATAGTCTATATAATATCTATCTCCTTCAGAAGCAATGGATGGAACCTAGTCGTGAGATCAATCGTTGAGAAATATTATACTCCATGGATATGGTAAGAAAATTATTGATGTGAAAAGGATACTTGTTCTTAATAGTGATGTTCTTTAATTCACTATAATCATTGTAAAGACATATAAACAAATTTTTATTTTTAACAGAAAAAATGAGCCACCTAAGTTGATGTTCATGGATGAATAAAAACTAAATCAAACAATTATTAAAACTACCGTTATAATTCAAAACGTTTTTATTGATACATTTGACAAAGAAATTTTGAAATTGTATTATCATTATGAAGTATGTCAATTGAAAAGTAATCATCTCTATTAGGAATAACACCTGAAAAATCATCAAAAAAAGATCTGTATATTTATTCACTATTGGGAAATAATTAATATGAACAATTTCATTATTTTTAACAACATTTGATAAGTATATTTCTATACAATTTTTAATTAATTTATCTTTTTCTTTATAGGTTATTAAAGTTATTAAATCATTTAGAAATAATTTCTTGGGACTCTAATCTATCTTATCATGATAAACTAAAATCCAATCCATACCCAAAATAATATAAAACTCTATTATGGGTAGTTCAACATGTTTTTTAGAGAATAAAACTTCACAAATAATAATATGTAGAGTCTAATATATCTTTGTTTTTTATTATTTACACTCAGAATTTTTTCCAAAAATATCAATCATATCTTTTTTGTGTGATATTCTAAATTTACATAAAACATTCTCAGAAATTAAATAATGTGATGATCTAGAGTGAGACGTGGTATTAGAAAAATTCAAATAAACCAGTAATATGCATTTCTCCAATTCCTTTGATGGCACATTATAAACTATAGTAGTAGAAAAATAATATTCCACGCCTTTTTTATTATAGTCTTAATGATTCCCAAACTGAGTTACTAACACTGGAAACTTGTTAGCATAATTTCCAAACTCATTTCAATTAATGTTTAATACCACTGAATTTTCATGATGTTTGTAATCATTTTCCTTATACTAATGAGCCATGTTCCCAAACATTCCACATTGGAAGAACGTCATATTTTTTGTAAGTCATTACCCTGAGTTCTTTCTATAACATTTATCTGCATTTGGGAATGTGATTTTGGTACCCCTAGACATCATTGATGAATTACTCCCCATTTCATTCCATACAAAAAATTTCTTATTCTTATTATAACAATATACATGATCATTGAAAAACTCCATTTATATCCTCTGATCACGTCAAGATGTTTCTCATAGTATTTAATCTCACTATGAGACTATGCCCATCGATATATGGGATTCAATTTAGGTTAAAATAGTTTAATTGTACTATCATGACCCCAAAAGAAATTTGATATGTACCTTTCCAAACATGTGATGATTATCTATATATGAAGCCACTAAAGTGATATTATTGGGATTAACTAGGACTTATTTTGTGTGGGGATCTAACCTCATTTTTCCTATGCAGCTACTCCCATTCTAATTCCTAAGGTAAGAGACCTATATTCTATTAATCATTACATGATTATCAGTATGAGAAATTTTCTATACAAGGATCTTGCTAGAGTGATCAAAATAAGGATCTCATATCCACATCATAATTGGATATCTAAAGAGGAACCTGGTTTTCTTAATAGGAGATCCCCTCAAGAGTCCACTAGTCTAAGGATATGATATGGGATATCAATAGAAAGGAATCAAGCTCCAAATTGGAGATTAAAATTTATATGGAAAAGGATTATGGAATGACTAAATTTGTTTTTATTCTGAATGTCGTGTTTTGAATGTGCTTGTCCATATGGGGGGTTAGACATGATTTTAATGTGTTTTAGTTCTTCTTATATTTTAGTGATCTTTGTGGAAAAGTGATGTGGATTCTTCAAATCAGTGTGGAGTTTAGAGATTGAGATCCTAATTATTATAACCCCTCCATCCTAGATCAAGATTCCATCAGTAAATTTGTATTATATAACATCAATAATAGGAGTATTCTTCCTTTCAGAAGCTGAGGTAATTTTAATTCCATCTCTCATCTTCCCTTTGTCGATGAATTTCTTATTTTAAGTAATACAAGTAGGAGATCCCTTAGATTAATCTTTAATTATATTTAGGAATATATTAAATATAGTGTTAGTGTCTCATCCTTGAGGAAATATTTTTTCAAATTACAAATTTTTTTCTGAGGGGCGTTTTCATAAAATTGAAGATATGTTGATAATCAAAAAAATCATTTCCTATAGAATCACCAGGGCCCTTATATCCCAATTATACATCCTTATACATCATTTTTATATCTTGGTTTCTAAAAAATGGTTCATATAAATAATTAGAAGAGTTGGTTCTAATCCTTTGCGGGTCACATTACATTTATTAATTTCATTCTCACCACCATATTGACGCATATACTTTCTATTCTCAATGTCCCGAAGGTAGTAGTCATAAAATAGATAATATCATGGTTTCACTTATTTGGGATTCCTACTTGGATTGTTGTTGTCACAAGGAATTATGCGGTAAATAGCTAGCCCACTGGAGGTAGGAGGTATTGGTCTGAGAAGTGTGGCCAATAATATGTGTAGTCATCAAGAAAAATTATTGTGTGAGGTCATGGTGAAGGACCCTAGAACACCCTCAAAGGGGAGGGGTGAATCAGGGAGTCAACATTTTCTTTTTAAGCAGATGGATCCTATCCCAATGTTTGTAGGAACCTGTTAGACCTGTCAGAAAAATTCATGCAAAGAGATGACATAACAATTTTACTTGGTTCACTACAAAGGGATACATCCAAGGAAAAAACACCAATAGCGTGTTAGTCATACCAGATTCCACTAATCTTCAATATATATGGAATAAAAAGGTTCAGTCATGATAATTGTATTCCAAGTGAACTAACTTTAAAATAGAATAGGGATATCTCATTGTGTCCCATAAATCACTTTTGTCGACTCCCCCTAGATAACAGATTTGAGAAAAATTCTAACTCAGTTAATTGACTGAAGGTCACCTCAATAGATTAACATTGAAGTCTTTGTCTCATTTTTTCATGACACACTACTTTCATCAAATAATTTAGTAGATTCACAATGTATTCTCTATACACATAACCTTGATATCCAACATTATCCTTTGTGAACCCACTTCACAGTGCACAACCTTATGAAGATCACACTACTTCGCAGAGCTCAATAATTCGCATAGCTCAACCCTTCGTAGAGTACACTATTTCACAGAGTCAAACCCTTCATATAGTTCTAAACATTCTAGAGAAAACACATTCTTAGAGAACATATTCATTTATAGAACTCACATTCATCGCGATACACACTACCTTCATGGAACAACTTATTTAGCGATGCTCACAAATCCAACACGGAATGTCTTATCTTCGCAAAGAACTCAATACATATAAGAACTGAATTCATTAAATACTAAATTAGTCTTTTCTCAAAGAAGAGGCTTTCATAGAATACTAGATTTGTGGGGTACCCCTTGCTTCATGAAATCGAATAGATTTTGGATTTCTATCTCATGTTCCTCTGAAATAGAGAGGGGTGGCCTCTAATTTATAGGTGCAGTCAAACATTGAGCTCTGCATCATCCAACGTGTTTTTCGGATCGTCCCAAAATTCATTTTTGTCACATATCCTTTTACAAATCTCCATGAATATAATCCATTCACAATGTTCATCAAGATCTTCCATTAGAGGATTGACAACCAAAACAAACAATACTCCATTTCTAGCAAAGAATATCCTTGGTTCCAACACGTGGAAGGTTATTCTTTGTGGGGTATATTTATTGTTGAAAAATATGGTGATGACTTGGATAAACCTAAGGGGAAGTTCTCCAATCTGTGTAAAATGATGTGTGGGAATTTACTAGAGATTCAATGTATTTCAAGGTGGATCTTCAGACATGGTGACATTCGCTACTAGATTCATAATTGGGCAGGTTCTACCCTCATTTTTTAGTTTATCCCAACCCAGGATATATCTATCACCTAGGACAGTGAGTATCTAAGGATCATTCACTTTAATCATTACTTAAAATGACTTGATTTATTCAATATTATTCCACTCTCTTCGGATCATGATAAACTCATATTTTCTATTGTGTCATCTTGGATTTTCTCTTCCAATGATTATTAATGGTCTATCCTAATGAGTTATATGGAAGAAGTGGATCAATGTCTTTGATGAAAATCTCTTCCGATCAAGATCAACTTCCTTTGTGGTGTATTTGTAAATACATGATTCCAAAAAATGATACGATCGAATGAAATTTTATTTTCATTGATTCAAAATGTTCATGTTGGTGTAGCACAAAATAGGAGTCATCGGGTCACATTTTCACTGATGGTGACTAGGAAAGTGTTGCCTTGAATGGATTTAAGGAGATTACATGTCTTGAATTTTTAGATGGAAATGGACACCCAGTGGTTAACTCCTGTTATCATGGGAGAGAGACCAATAGAGAGGATGGAAATATGACGACTATCCTCATCATGGTTGGAAGTTGGACCCTCTAGAAGTATAGAAGTAATGATAATATGGAGGGATCCATGAGCTCTGGTGTGGGATGTAAAATGTATTCCAAGATCTGTGTAGTTGATATGGGATTCTTTTTGAACAAATGGACCAATTCATTCTCCATGAGAGATCTTATTTTTTGAAATGATTTGTACTACTACAACCCAGATAGTTACTACGGTTGAAAAATGGATCTACTTGAACCCTCCAAGGAGTGGTTTTAAGCTTAATACTTATTATCTTGTAAAATTATAATAATTAGAGGGGGAGGGGTCTTATAAGACTCAATAGGATCATTAGTAATTTCCATAAATGGGTGCTATAGTCATGGTGACTTTCTTTTTTGGGATGAAAAGGCTTGACTGGATGGTATTGATATTTTCGACCCCTCTAATATTACTCTCCTAGAGATTAAAATAAAATATTATTTCCTCATAAATTATCTTCATGTAATAAATGACCCCCCTTGGTATATTACTTATATCAGGAGAAGATGTTGGATCTTCATTGGTTGATGCAACATGAAATATACCTGGCACCAATGAAATTGTTTTGTGGATTTTATGACCTCTAAGGGTGACCAAAGGGACCCTATTATCATATTTTCCAATCTGGGATCCCTTCCCAAAGAATGTGTTGATTTTTTGGGTATATTAATTAGGCCTTCACTATTTATGGCCTTCATGATTCTATTGTCTTTACTTCTTCACTGAATAAAATTTCATACATTAACAATCCACTGAATCTTCCTCCTTTTTTTACGATTCCAAGAAATTATTTTCTATCCTTTGTTGAATAGAAATGTGACAATATTTTTAAATTGAAAATATTATTAATTTAATCCCATTACAAGATATCAATATCTTTTCTATATTTACTGTTATAAACCATTTTACACCATTGATCCACTTCACCTTCAAAATGGTAAATGGGAAGATTTACATTTTTATGTTATGAATAACCAATGACATTAAATATCTTCTCCAAAGCATTAAACCATCCTTCAGTGGTCATAGTATCAAATGATCCATTGAATTATGGAGGATGTTATCATATGAATTGACCTATTACCATCATTTTTCTTTATGGTTGATCAATATTCACTCTTTCATGGACACTAGAACCATTTATGGATTCTGTCGACTTAGTCATTACTATAACAATCTAATATGTTCAAATTCCAACCATTCAGGGTTTCTGGTGTGGGGGGATATCACCTTCCTTGTGCCTTCCTACTTCACCTTCATCATTCTGTATGTAGAAACCCATTCCAAACAAACATTATTTAGATAATCATAAAATGAAGTCATTTAATTGTATACTATTAACATTATCCTAACCAGTAATGTTATCAAAACCATTCTCTAATACCCACTGTAAATACTCAACTATATAACTTAAATATTATAGTGACATTATAATATAATTATTATTATTTAATTAACAATGATATAGTAGGTTTATAGTTTTAGATAATTTGTTCATAACACTTACATAACACATCCATACATATAGAAAGTAGGGACTTTTAAATTATCATACACTTTTATATAATATAACTTTTAAAATAAAACATAATATCTTATCAAGTGAAATATTCAAATTGATCAGCATGAATTATTATTTTCACTTACCCATCCTTAAACCAATAATTTTTTTAAACATGGAATGGGAAAAAAATATTAGAAAGATAAATAAAAATAAAGAAAAAAATCATTCGTACATCAATACCTAAAAAAATTACAACCTTCATATTAAACTTTTGTATTAATATAGACATTAACTTAGAAAAGAAATCACATTATCAACCAAATTTTTTTATAAAACATTTTATAATAAATCTTTAAAGACAAAACTCATAAATTTTTCATTTAAAACATGAAAAACTCATAATAAATTTTTCAAAAAGTTATACTTTTCACCCTCAAATGGTAACTTATAATTTCTCTCTAAATATAAGATCATTATATTACATTGAGAAAGAATAAAATTCCCATAATAACCCAAAAATCATTGATTAAACATGTATTTTACATGGTATATCATTTCCCTACATCTCTAACAATCAGTCTTAGAAAAGGGATTAACATATCAGCGACTTCCATACCCATTACATTAGTGGTTATAATGTTACCACCCATCCTTGGAATATCACGAAACCACCCATCATTGGTTAATAATGTAACCATCCAAACATGGATTATAACATAACCCCCCATTGTAACAATTCCCATGAACCATAACAAAATTATATAAAATGAAATCTTTTATTTTCAACGTTATACTCATAAAATGTTCTTGAAGAAATTATCTTGTCCAATTTGAAATTAATTATTTAAAGATCTACATAATTATAAATGAAAAATTATTTTTAAAATGAGACATGTAATAATTTAATTTAATATTAAAATTAAAGTCTAATTATTTTGGAAAATAAATCACATAATGTTTTATAACATACAAAATATTCCTTCTATATTTTTCATGGAGAAGTATTAGAGTTCCTCATTCGAAAAATGAAAAGAAGATACCTTTCTAACCATTTGTTAATAATTAAAACAAGGGTAAAAATGAATTTATAAAATAAAAAGTGAATATTAAAATACTTCATTAAATAATCCGTATAAAATATGAATAAGGAAGAAAAAGAGATCATTAAGGGAAACAACAAAATATTATTTTTAAAACAAAATCATTTTACCACATTGAAACATTTGAATCATAAAACCCATGAATGAAAAAAATAAAAACCATTAAATATCATCATAATGGCAGAATTTAAGATATAACATGTAAAATGTTCCTCATGTATACACATTAAATAATTTACATACATAACATAAATATATTCCTCAATGAAATGAAATTGGGATGAAATCCCATACCTGAGTCAGAATCATCGTGTACGTTATTTATCATACAGAATAATTAAAATAAAGAAATTAATTACATTATCAAGAATTTTTTTCAATATTATTATTACTTTATTTTTATTTAATATCTTTTTTTTATATAATTTCTCGGTTAATAAGTTCACTTTAGATATTTTTATGATATTCGTCTCATAATTCCAAATTTTCTTCTGTAATTTGACTATGTTTAAAGAGGGCGTTATTAAATAATATATAGAATAATAATAACAATGTAATTATTTTCTTCATAAATTTTATTTTTAGAAACAACCATGAATGATGGTTAGGAAAAATTACCTATATTACAAACATGGAGATAGTAGGTCGTATGTACGGATGAGTAACGTTCATGTTTTTCAACGATCATTGTGGAAAGAAGATAAAAATTATTTGAACTTCACATATTGATTATAATATCATAAATATAATATTAATTGTTTTACTATAATTATGTATATATATATTCTATGTGGTGTGGTGATTGATAAAATGAATCACATCACTTCATGGAGGTGGTAGTCCAAACATATGCACGAACGATGTCATCATTTTTCAGTGCAAGGAATTGTATGAACATAAATTATATATTATCTTTTATTAATGATAAATATTTAATTAATATCATATAAAAATATTAATACCATCGTTATAATCCATCTATGAGAGAATCGTGAGGAAAAAAAATTACAGCAGTTCGCGAGGTGGTATCCAACCATACACACAAATGATAGTTTTGCTTCCCATTCAATGAAATATGAGTTGGATATAGGTATTGATATTAACCTAACAACACCACATTATATTCAATATAATAATTTTATTATGTAATCATAGATAATATTTTATGGAGGTGGAATAATAAATTAAACTCAAACTTAAGGTTGAAATCAATACATTTTTATTGGAAAACCTCATTTGATTATCTTTTTAAGACCTATAATGTTGGTATTCTATAAAAATAAAAAAATCTATAATAAGGTCATGTATTATATGAGGTGTTTATTTTAAATAAATTCTGATCCATATGAGGTTTTAAGTGTTAAAAAATCGATAAAAATGGGTACCTTTTATAAGTAATGGGACGGTCACTCTTAAAATGTTTTAAAATATTAAATTATTATAAATTAATATTAAATCAAAAACAGCTCCAAAAAAATTATTTATAATATAGAATGGGGATGGGTTGAAATTACCTCTTAAGATATTTTTTTCAAATTTCGTTAACATTTGTACCCTTATTTTTGGGTTTTAACACGTCATTAACCCTTTTAAAACATACCATGATATCAATAATTTTTACACTTTGAGGGTCAATATAGTTACTATAAATGGGAAAATGGCCAAAAAATGTAACATTTTTTATATTAATAACCATGTACCAATAACTTGGATGAATATAATATCATTATGATCTTTTTATCTTTTAATAAAGTAGTATTTATTTTAAAATAGCCATATAGACAGCTTTTAGAACAATTTTTTATTTGACTTTATTATTATCAATATGACACATAGAATTAGAAAAAAATAATACATCTCGAACCTATAAAGTAAGCCTATAAAATTCATCTATTACATTAAATAAATTATATTATATTACTTTTAAAATTTTTAATATCATTTATATAGTTTTTATATTAATTTAATAAACCTCACACCCGAGATGTGTATGTATTTAAGGTAATTATTTTTATTCACTAAAAATGTAAAATAAATTACCATGGAAAAGAAATATATTTTTATATATAAAAAATATTTTTAGTCAAAAAAATCCTCTAGATAAGCCATATTAAATATTATAGTTATTAAAAAAAGAGTGTGAAATGTTTCACTTTTTTTAAAATAAATTATTATAAGGGTTACAATATCGTCCAAATGGAAAACAAAATAAATATAAATAAATATTGGTTTCTTATTAGAGAAATTGAATAATAAAATAAAATTAGGTAAGTTTTACGGTCATCTTATAATCCTTATCATTTTATTTTTATCATTAATTTCCATATTTACCCTTTATTGTGGTGATCAAAATTAAAAAAGTAAATCCTTATATTCACCAAAAGAAAAAGTGCCCTATTTACTAAAAATACACGCACTAATTCCAAATAACGAATATAATTGAAAAAATTAAAAACATAAGGGTTAAATATTTTAATTTAATATTAATTCTTCAAAGAAAAATGAAAAACAGTTTTCTTGAAAAATGCACAATTAATTCCAAAAATGTACTTATACCGAAATTATGTAAAAATACAATTAAAATGTAATTAACAATATTTTATCTAAGTAAATAGTAATTAAGATACTTTGACATTAAATTTTATTAAAAATGTTCTTTTTAATATAAATAATATGATTATTTTTTAAAAAATGAGGCTTTTCACTAATCATAGAAAATTTAATCTTTTTTGACAATTTTAAAAAAATACTCCTATGGTAATTTTAAAACTGTGAATTTAGAAATTAATTTTTTTACATTAAAATAATAAAATTTTAACAAAAAAGTTTAAATAAAAACATATAATAAATTAGAATCCAATTTGGTAAAATATAATATTTTTACCTTTTGACCAAAAAATTGTGTTATATTTTTATAGTGAATACAAAAATATATAATATAACTAATTGATATATGTGTATATTTTAAATGAAAATTAAATTGGATTTTATATCTAATAACTTACTTATTTTAAATCCTACTTCAATTTCATTACATTTCTATGTTTATCATTTTATTTTTCACCATTATATCTGAGACTTGATTTACCAATATCATTTGATCTTGGAGAAAAATGATTTTCTTAAAATGATATTGTTCTTAAATTTTCACTCTCTGTAAAGGATAATTCTTATAATTTACTAAATTAGATTGTTTTCCATAAAACATATTTTTTACATTCTAATTCAATCATCTCTTTCAATGCAACGTTATATTTTCTAAATGTTTTATTTTTTAAACTTTCGTAATAAAATTTTATTTAGGATTTTAAATGTTATTAGATTGATATTATAGATTCAAATTGAAATTTAAAAACTCTTTCAATTCACATGATTCTTATCACAATCAATCACAATCTTTCCCAAAAAAATTAATCTCCCAAATTGAGGACTCTTGATTGAACCATTGGGTTTACTAATAAATAAATATTCCTATTCAATGTAATGAATTATTCTTAAATAGTTTCTACTTTATTAAATTTCACCTTAATATTTGAGTTAAGATCATCAATGTTCAAAAACTACTCTCCAAGAATTAAGTTTTAACATAAATTTTTTTTGATTTCACATGAATCTTCTCTGAATGATCCACAGTATTTCCAAGGAAAAAATTTATTCTTCCATTTTATTAGCATTAAATGAATATTCCTTCAATAAAAATCCAATATTAATATTATTTTGTATATATAAATCATGCTCTTTTGGTTATTCTTCCAACTCAACCTAGATATCAGTAAACCCCTCTTATTGGCCACCTCATTTAATATAATCTTTTAATTTTTACATAGAATCCATCATATATTCTATTATAAATTCAATTTAGACACCTTCCAAAATAGAATCCTCAATATTTTATTACTTTATGCATTAATGAACTTTCCTCTAAAGATTCATTCCACTCAAATTTTGGGAATTTAAATTTCTTCTTGGGGAAAACTTATTTTTCTATCTTTTCAACAATTCAAACTGACCATCCTCTTCATAAAACTTCTTTAGACACTTATAAGTAATGTGTCCTATTTTTCTATAATAGAAACATGGTAAAGGTATGTTACATTCAAATACACCATTTTCACTATTAAATTTTCTTATAATGAGTGATAATAAATCACAACTAAAATAATAATCATATAATGTCCTTATTCATGGTTCTACTTTTTTAAGACAATCTATTTAGATATTTATTTTAATTGAATTCTAGTTTCACCTATATCACATAAGCTACCAATTTACGATAAAAATTATCAATAGATAACATGATTATATTCTTTTATTTGACTAGTAATACTTATTTATTGTACATTGGAAGAAACCTTAACATAATATTCTCTATAAAATCTAAATACATGATTTTGTGATGAATCCCATGAATGGAAATAATAATTATAGTAATATAGTTAAATAATCCATATATGTTCTCACTTATACTCGTCTTTATATTATAATTTTTTTGTAGAAATTTCAAACATTTCCTATTTCACTTTTCTATCTCTTTTGTTAATGTTTTGAAATTATGTCATGTATTCTTTTTTATAGTTCCATAATTCATCAAATTCATATAAATTTGGTTGAAAATTGATCTTTATATGGCATGGTGATACTTATCATCACCATTCATCAATTTATTATCAGTTTAAATCATTATCTTTCTATTGGGATAACTTGTACCCCATGAAAAGTACAAACATAAACATCCATACCATGAACTCTAAAGTGATATGTCATCCTGATTTTCCAATTTGATAATTAAATCCATTGCGAAAATAATATCCATGTTCATGAAAACTTAATTCTATGAAAATAGATTTATCTCTACAAATTTAAGAAGAAATATGGCTCTAATATCACATTTTATATTTAAGAGGGGTTGAATCAGTGTGTCACTAAAATGCTTACTTATTTTTGAGTATTTTTTCATCTTTTCATTGTATTATAATGGATAACTTGAATATATCTTGTTGAGAGAAGCCAAATCTAAAAAATTAATGAACATGAAGACATTATTTTTACTTAGTCCACCAATAAAAGTCAACTCTATGGAGAATAAATAAATAATTTCTTTATATTACGGCTAACAACAACATCAATAGTATGTTATTAAAATCACTAGGTGCATCTAACTACTCAACCAAGTTCCTTGGCCTCATCATATCTTCTATGCACTTTATTCAATATTGTAAACAAAAGTATGTTCCACACAAAGGACAATTTCAATGTGAATCAAAAGAAGAATCACCAAATAGTGAAAATCTTCTATATGATTCCCTGCTGTTTAAAAATATATATTTAATGTAACAAACCACATGATATATTTTTTAGGAAATATTTCTATAGAAATTTATCCTTTCATACATCTTCCTTCAGTAAAGGATATTCAATCATCCATACAATCAAAAAAATATTCTAATATCAATGCGTTCCTATATATATAATCCCCCCTATTCTATTTTGTGTTGTGTATCTCTTTCTTTTATACACAACAACATTCTTTATATTTATAGATTGGTTTAATTTTAAAATTTTATTTTCAAACCCAAATTAGTTTCTATAAAAAATCCAAAATTTTGATTAATTTCAGTAAAAATATTCACTATTAAATTACATTTGGTTCATTCAAACTTGATTTATAACCATTGAAGAAGTAAAATGTGTTCCAATGTAGAAAAAATACATGTAACATATATAAATCAATCACCTGTTCAAGGTATATTTCTACCATGATATTTTTTAGCCTGATATTTGAGTGACCATGACATTATTTTCTATCCAATATGATATATATAATCTCAAGACATAAAATTAATTTTCCAAACTCATAATAAAATTATCACATCCCGTGATGGTCGGCCACCGGAATTACTACTATTTTATCCAACAAACTCTATGAATTACATAATCCCCATGATTCTAAATCTCATTTTGAGTAGGCATTTCTTCAATACACCACACCCACCACCACAACATGGTTACCTGTTATTACACATTCTGATCATTCTTAAGAGAAACTTTTTCAATTCTACGTCAGATATCCCATGGATTCCACAATTTCCATAGAGGGCCCCCTATTTGAACACTGAGACTTTATAATCTAAAATTGGTAACTCTAAAACATTTTCTACTCCCGCTACATACCTAAGAAAATCTAGAAATACTTTCTCTTTCCCAACTATTGACACTATAGTAAAAAATATATAGTGTATATGAATCTTTATTTTCTATAGGTGTGATTATAATTTTAAATGAAATCCAAAATTATTACATCTTCATTAAAACACCTATTTAAATTTATACTCAGAAAATCTAGGTTCAAAGGCATACCATGTCATGTTGTAGGATGTGTTACTACATATTTCACCGAATAGTTCAACAACATTGAAAGATATCATATAGTTATCAATATTTCCACACTTAAATGGTGAAACCATATATCATATGATAACAAATAAAATATTGAACTTATGGTTTCCAATAGTTTATTGTTAAAATCCCACTTGTTCCTGGTAAAATTATTATCCTCAGAACTTTTAACCAATTCATATATTTCATTATTGTATAATTCCATTGTTGGTTCCACATACTGGTTCCCCATGCTGGTTGGTTACATAAACTCAAGTGCGCCTCCAAATATTTCATAGGATTCCAACAAGATTATGGGTCTAATTTAGATTCCATGGGGATAGTATACCGTCTTTATAAAAGAATTTAATCAAAGTAAAACAAATAATCAATAATGAAATGATAATAAAAAACCCGAATAATACAATAACAAGGATGAACAGTATCACATGCTGAATCAATATGGGAAACAATATCTAAAACGGAAGCAATATATATGTCATACAATATATATGTAATGTGATAAATGAAAAACCCAACAAAAGTGACACTAAAAACTCCTAGTTGGGATTCGACTCCATGTCTAGTTCCCTAGTCTATGATCCATCCTGACTCAACCATCTAACCTAGAGCCCTCACCCTTAACCTATCTGGAAAACATGAATTCTATATAGGTATCGATCAGGCATCCCATCTAGTGTGTGAGTATATCTTAGTAGGATACTGCAAATTTCATCTAAAAAATATCCATTCAAAAATAGTGTTTGCGATAATATATGAAATAAAGTATAAGTGATAATATAAATAGTTTACAGATTCAATTTTCATTTAATTTACCACCTAAATATCATGGTTTCAAGATGACACTAGAACCATCAATAATTTATTAAGTAAGTGCAAGAGTTTTGAATTTCAACAAGGGATAGACAACATAAAAAAGGGATTTATCAGTGCTCAAAACAACATTTTACAATGATAAAAAAGAACTATAAAGCTCATCACTGATAAAGGGATCCTTTATCAACGCTAAAAGGCGTTGATAAAGGAAACCTTCATCAGCATTAAAAAATTAATGATAAATGTGTTTTTTATCAGTGCTTTTTTAGAGTAGATAAAGTTATCCTTTATCGGAACTTTTTATGTGCTGATAAAGGCTCCCTTTACCAGTGCTAAAAAATAAGTGATAAATGCCCTGTCTCCTATAACATAAAATTCTGCAGCAGCATAACCAAACAATACCTGCAAAAAATTTTGTATCTCACCAATTATACCCATAAAATATTAACACAAAATTCATAAGGTAATTGAAAGATATATACCCATACAAAAACTATACCTACACACAATTAACACATAATTATTAAGTTAAATAAATACATAAAGAATTAAATTTATAATTCAGGGGGTTGGGGATATTCAGGGGTTTGGGTGGCTGTCCAAGGGGGGGTAGGGGGTGTCCGGGTGGGTGGGGGTGTTCGGGTGGATAGGGGTGTCCAGTGGGTGGGGGCGGTCCATGAGGTTGGGGATATCCAAGGGGGTGGGTGGTGTCCAGGGGGTGGTCGGGGTTGTCCATGGGTGTGGGGGTGTCCAATGGTGGGGGTGTCTAGGGGGTGGGGGTGTCCAGGTGGGGGCGTCCAGGGGTGGTGGGGTGTCCAGGGGCGGTGGGGGTGTCCAGGGGGTGGGATGGTTTCCAGGGGTGGGGGGAGGTCCAGGTGGGTGGTGGGGATGTTTAATGGGGTGTGTGGTGTCCAGGAGGGTGGGGGTGGTCATCCATGGGTGGGGGTGTCTAGGGGTGGGGTGTCTAGGTGGTGGGGTGGTGTCTTTGAGGGGTGGGAGTGCTATCCAGAGGGTTGGTGGGTGTCCAAGGGGTGTCTGAGGGGGTCAGGGGGGGGGGGTCAGAGGGGGCTGGGGTGGGGTGGGGGAAGTCCATGGGGGTGTCCATGGGGTTGGGGGTGCTTTTCAGGGGTGGGGGTGTCCAAAGGGTGAGGTGGTGTCCAGGGGTGGGGAGGGGGCGGTCCAGTGGGTTTGTGGTGCTGTCCAAGGGGGGTGGGGTGGTCTCTAGGGGGTGGGGTGGATATCCATGGGGGTGTCTAGGGGGTGAGGGAGGTTTCCAGGTGGTGGGGTGATTTCTCGGAGGGGTGGGGGCATCTAATGAGTGGGGGTCGTACAGGGGGTTCGGGGGTCATCCAGGGGGGTGGGGGTGGGGGTGTCCTGGGTGGTGGGGGCGTCCCCCGGGGGTGGGTATCCAAGGGTGGGGGTGTCCAGGGGGGAATTCCATGGGGGTGTCTAGGGGGTGGGGTTGTCTATGGTGTTGTGGGATCTCAAGGGGGTGGGGGTGTCCATAGAGGTGGGGGTGTCCAGGGGGTGGGGTGGCGTCGAGTGGGGAGGGGGGCGGTCCAGGGTGTTTGTGGGGTTGTCCATGGGTGTGGGGTGGTGTCCAGGGGGGGTGGGGGAGGTTTCCAGTTGTTGGGGTGGTGTCTAGGAGGGGTGGGGGCGTCCATGGGGTAGAGGTGGCATCCAGGGGGTTGAAGGCCCGTCCAGGGGGGTTGTCCACGTTTGGGGGGGGGGGGTCCCGGGGGGGGGGGGGGCTGTCCATGGGGGTGTAATGGGGGTGGGGTGTCTAGGGGGTTGGGGGGCTTTATAAGGGTGGGGGTCTCCAGAAGAGTGGGGGTGTCCATGGTGTGGGGTGGTTTCCAGGGGGTGGGGGTGGTCCAGGGGGTTGGTGGGGCTGTCCATGGGGTGTGGGGTGGTGTTCAAGGGCGTGGGGGTGGTTGTCCATGGGGGTGGGGGTGTCCAGGTGGGGAGGGGAGGAGTCCAAGTGGTGGGATGGTGTCTAGGAGGGGTGGGGGTGTCCAGGGGTGGGAGTAAGTCCAGGGTGTTGGAGGGTTTCCATGGGGGTGGGGGTGGGGGTTGTCCAGGGTAGTGGGGGTGTCCAGGTGGGTGGTGGTGCCTAGGAGGGTTGGGGGTGTCGTCGAGTGGGTGTTGGTGGGTGTCCAGGGGGTGGGGGTTGTCCATGGGGGTGTCCAGGGGATGGGATTGTGTCTAAGGGGGGCTTGAATCATACAAAAATGACCCATGTATCATTCTCTTAATGGATCAACACAATCAGAATGCATTTGGTTAGATTTCCGTACATCAGTGGTTGTTTTGACTTAAAATTCTGTCCATTTTCAACAATAGAGAGAAACCTTGAGTGATACCAGTCACAGCATGACTCGGATTGAGGCAGAGATGACTCTTACATGTCACTAACGCACCCATGGATCATTCTCCTAATGGATCAACACTATCCGAATGCGTTTGGTCAAATTTCTGTGGGTCATTTGTGGTTTTCACTTAAAATTCTGTCCATTTTAAACAAAAGAGAGACACTTTGAGTAATATAGGCCACACCAAGCCTTAGATTGATGCGTGGTTGGATTTTACATGTCTAAAATGACTCTTGGATCATTCTCCTAAAGTAAAAATAAATTACAAATGCATTTGGTTAGTTTTTCGTACATCAGTTGTTGTTTTCACTTAAAATTCTGTCCATTTTAAACCAACGAGAGACACTTTGAGTGATACCTATCACCTTGTGCCTTGTATTGATGCAGGGTTGACCCATAAACATCACCAATACACCCATTTATCATTATACTAATGTATCAACACAATAAAAATGTGTGTGGTCGGATTTCCGTAGGTCAGTTGTTGTTTTCACTTAAAATTTTATCCATTTTAAAAACAATTGAGACACTTTGAGTGATACCAGCCACAACATGCCTCATATTGAGGATTTATTTACACTTACACGTCCAAAATCACCCATGGATCATTGTCCTAAGTATTAACACAATCCTAATGCATTTGGTCAGATTTATGTATGTCAGTTGTGGTTTTCACTTAAAATTCAGTCCATTTTAAACAAAATAGAGACACTTTGAGTGGTACTGGTCAGAATGTGCCTCAGATTGAGGTAGGGTTGACTCATACACATCACCAATTCACCCATGTATCACCCTCCTAAAGTATCAACACAATATGAGTTCGTTTGGTAATATTTCCGTAGGTCAGTTGTTGTTTTCAGTTAAAATTATGTCTATTTTAAACAAAAGAGAGACACTTTGAGAGATACCAGCCCCACCATGCCTTGGATTGAGGTGTGGTTTACTCATACACATATGAAATGACACATATATCATTCTACTAAATGATAAACACAATCCTAATGCATTTGGTTGGATTTACATATGTCAGTGGTGATTTTCACTTAAAATTCTGTCTATTTTATTGAAAAGAGAGACACTTTGGGTGATACCAGTCACACCGTGCCTCTGATTGAGGTGGAGTTGACTCGTACACATCCCCAACACACCCATGGATCGTTATCTGAAAGTATAAACTCAATATGAATGTGTTTAGTTGGATTTTCGTAGGTTAGTTGTTGTTTTCACTTAAAATTATGTCCATTATAACCAAAAGAATGATACTTTGAGTGAAACCAGACACCCCATGCCTCAGATTGAGGCATGGATGACTCTTACACATCAAAAATGACCCATGGATAGTTATCCTAAAGGATCAACATAATCGGATTGCGTTTGGTCAGATTTTTGTACATCAGTTACTGTTTTCATGTAAAATTCTGTCCATTTTAAACAAAAGAGAGACACATTGAGTGATACAGGTCACACCGTTCCTCTTATTGAGGTTGGGTCAACTTGTACACATCACCAACGCACCCATGGATCGTTCTCCAAAAGGATACACGAAATCTGAATGCATTTGGTCGGATTTCTATAGTTTATTTGTTTTTTTCACTTAAAATTTTGTGCATTTTAAACAAAAGAGATACACATTGAGTAATACCGGCGTCACTGTGCCTCAGATTGAGGGGTGGTTGACTCATACACGTCACGAATGACCAATGTATCATTATCCTAAATGATCAACACAATCCGAATTCTTTTGGTCATATTTATGTATGTTAGTTTTTGTTTTCACTTAAAATTATGTCCATTTTAAACAAAAGAGAGACACTTTGAATGATACTGGTCACACTGTGCCTCGGATTGAGGCGGGATTGACTCGTACACGTTACAAATGACCGATGGATCATTCTCCTAAAGGATCAACACAATTATAAAGCATTTGGTCGGATTTTCATACTTCATTTGTTGTTTTCACTTAAAATTCTGTCCATTTAATACAAAAGAGAGACACTTTGAGTGATACCGGCCACACTGTGCCTCGGATTGAGGCGGGGTTGACTCGTACAAATCACCAATGCACAAATTGATCGTTATCCTAAAGTATCAACTCAATATGATTTTTTTTGGTCAGATTTTCGTAGGAAACTTGTTGTTTTCAGTTAATATTTTGTCCATTTTAAACAATAGAGATACACTTTGAGTAATACCAGCCTCACCGTGCCTAATATTGAAGATTGGTTGACTCTTACACATCAAAAATGACCCATGGATCATTCTCTTAATGGATAAACATAATCCGAATGTGTTTGGTCAGATTTATGTACGTCATTTCTTGTTTTCGCGTAAAATTATGTCCATTTTAAACCAAAGAGATACACTTTGAGTGATACCGACCACACAGTGCCTCAGATTGAGGTGGGTTTGACTCATACACGTCACTAACACACCCATGGATCATTATTTTAAATGATCAACACAATCGGAATGTGTTTTGTGGGATATGAAGGTATTTTCGAGATTTTTTTGGTTTTTCATATCCAAAGCCAATAGAAAAGTGGTTCATCCTTCTTGCATGTTGCTGGTGCATTTCATCTATTAAAATGGGAAAATGACTCATTAATGAAATGATGTTTTATTTAATAACAATTACAATTTTCTTAAGAACATTTAGATAAAACAAAGTTTAATCTTTTGATCCCCTTAACCCCTCTCAAAAATGACCGCCAATTGTACACATCCCCAAGTCAGATCTTCATGGTATTTGTGTACAATATTCTATTAGGTATGTAGCCCACTCATTTCTGTAAAAATCTATATCATCTTGTGAGTATGAGGTTTTTTGGTAGTCGGAGTAGTACTGAAAAATATATAAATAAATAATTAATAAATAAATAAAATCAAATAGTAGTTATTTTTTTAAAAATACCTCTTTAGGGATTCTAGTTTGTTGATGAAAAACAGTCTCTTTCATAAATTTACAAACATAATAACCGCATTCATTATCGTTTTTTATTTTGGACACTACAAAAAATTTGATCATTAGGAGAATTGGTAACTTGTGTTGATATGTTTTTGGATAGTAAAATTTTATTATATATACCCTGATACTTGTCCACACGTAGTACTTTCTTGCCACATTATGCTTAACCCCTGTCCTCATTCCATTTTTTTGATGATAATGATACACCGCCCTATCATAAAAAATCTTAGTAAAAGATAATATAAATTATATTACTTGATTTTTATACCTAAAACGTAAGATGTAGTGTCTTAAAGATTCACAAAATCCATCATCTGTAGTCGGTTTGTTGGATATCCTAGCATTGAATACAAAAAATAAATCTGTGGAGTATCCAAGTACACCACAATTAGCATCCAATGGTTCATAAAAACACAAAAATGAATAAGTAATAAAATAAGAGAAAATATAATTGATATGAATTAATCATAGAGTTTTACCACTGCATGGTTGGTATTAGGAAGAGTTAGTCGTCTATAATCTTGCCTTCAAAAGTTTTTAGCAAGATATTCACTATTTCACCCTTTTTTATGGCTCTAATTTCGTTAGATGTGTTGATGTGGTGTGAGGACTAACATGTCATAATTTTCACTCATGGGGAAATTCCTTCAACTGTTTTTAATATATAAATCTGTCAATAATATAAAATACATTTAGTCATAATTTTCAAATTATATCAGCTTTTATAAAATCAATTCATAAAAACAGACCCCATATATAAATTTACAACTATGATGCCTAGAAAACCATTTTCAAAGATCTCATTTACATTTTCAGCAGCAACAAAATCTTGAAATTCCTCTCCATATATATTCTTTCTAAAACCTACTATATGACTATTACCACCTCTTAGCTTCGTATCCACGTGAGTCTTTGATGCTAGTGAATGTGGATGGAGAACAAGTTGTGTTATTGTGATTTCAGTAGCACTTTGGGATCAGTTGGTTGATCCATTTGATGCTTTTGAGCCAACGTTTCTTCTCACCCCTTCCCTTTCTTCTATAATAACATACATTTGTTCAGCCACTTTTTTCGTTAATTGTTAAAGGTTTATCTTGAAAAAAATAAAATAAATAACTCTTTGTCCCCATGTACTCTTACATGTTGTGACAACCATGAAATGAATGTACCAATGGCCTTTTTGTCCATATTAATATCATCGTCGTCAAGTGTAATAGGTAGCTTTGCATTTGGCTCATGAGATATAGTAATTGTCACTTTTCGGTGATCTTTCGGAAGTGGCCTATTATGCAGCTTGTCCTCTAGGATGTTGACCACTGTAGCCCTCACTAAAAGGTGATTAGTGGGTGTTAAAAGATATAAATCAAAGTCATTATCAACCCGTAGGATATCAGTACAAGAAAAGAATCAGTGTTTGTTTGATTCACATTTCATGGGAACAATTATAAGAATATTGATTACCACAACTAAGAAAGCTCTTTGAGGGGAATGGATCGCTTCAAAGCTGGTGGGGGGTGGGGCAGGATCGTCACATGCTGGTTGTTCCTGAGTTGTGTCTTCTCGTTTCTTCCCACCCATAAACGTTTCTAGAAACTCTCCCTTGGATTGAAATAATTCTTCAAGAGTTTCTAGTCTTTCGCTCTTTTTATTAAATTTTTCATCACTCTCATCCATTTCATTTTTTTTCGAATTATACTCAGGGTGTCATCCCAAACCCCACACCTCTAACATGACAGCATTGTTCTAGCCACTTCAAAGATGTCGATAATAGGTCTGTATCCTCTATTGGAGTAGCTGATTCCTGTGACTGTCAGATATATGATAATAACTAATTATTTTTATGTAACAGCAATTTTAAAAAAAAATCTATTTATTCTATTGTCATACTTACACATATTTCCAACACTTTTTTTGTTTTCATCTACTAGCTTACCTTCCTTATTCCCACGTGCCCCCTTCAATTGAACATGACGTGGGATGGAAGTGTCTTTAGTTTTAGACTCATCAATCTAAATATAAATTTAGAATGATAATTATGATGTTGTTTTTTGGAACCTAAAAATATTACTGTAAATTTAAAATACGTACCATTTTCTTTTCTAGTAAAGCGTACCTCATCCTTGCTTTAAGATAGGGGTATGTTGGTGTTGAAGCACATTCATTATTTTCATTACTGAGTTGTTGTTTCATAGATGAAATATTGACAATCAAAGTGATTAAAACGCATATCCTCATACAGCGTTTTATCGCCCACAATGTACTTAAATATTCTCATCCCCACGATGACCAATAAATGCACTCCATGCTTCATAGGATATCAGGTGAGCATAGAAAAGGGGTGGGTGTAGGTTTATTTTACCATTGGAATCTTTTATGAGACATTTTGTTAAAATAGTGTGAAAACCTCTATTAATCCTTCTTGAAAGCCTTAGTACATAATTCTTGTGTGAATCATATACTATAAATGTACTCTACAAGAGAATGAGAAGAGTAAGAAACTGTTTCATTATTTTATTTTCTAGAAAATTAATGAAATAGTATCATAATGTTACTGTAATTTCTTCCCAGATCATAGCCTTAAGCCCGGACACAACATGGTTCCATGAATCTATGTCAATCGGAACACGTTTCCGAGTGACAATTCCAATGTAACTACTAAATATAGCCTTGTTGGGATTCACATGTTGGCCTCGTGCATTCCATCCGACATCAAATTTTATGACTTTTCTTTTCGCCTTATGAACTTTGGCTAACATCGTCAAACTACGACGCACCTGTGTTTTATGCGATGTTGGTCCTTCATCCCATACCATTTCATCAATATTAACATCATAAATATGTTCAACTGAAATGGTAGCAATGGAATGTGTTGATGGTTGTTGGACCTCAGCACTAGGAGCCACAACAGGTTCAGAAACTTATTGTTACTCAGCACTGTGAGCAGCTGCTGTAGAATCAATAGCAACAACAGCGTGAGAAACTTGTTCATCCTCGAGGTTAGGAGAACCAGAATGTGAAAAAGTCATTAACTACAAATGTGGTTGAATAGTTAATTTAGATTACATAAATTCCATAATTATAAGATAATAACATGAGATAACAAGATCTATATTTCACCCAAAATATAACTAGTATATTGTACTCTCTTTATTTTTTTCAAAGGATGAAGGTATTTGACACCTCTATAGATTATCCAAATACTTTCATTATGGTCTACCCTAACATACAAAACATCATCTACATTGGGACCGCTGTGAAATGATTATGATGTACCACTAAAAGGATCATCCTCAACTGAATTTTCATCAGATCCTTCAGTTGTCTTGGATGGTAACAGAACAATCGACCACTTTCAGATTGTGGGATTTGGAACTTAAAAAATTTGTACAGCTTGTGAATCCATTATACACTATTCGTCTTTGTACCATTATTTACAAAAATCAACTTTCACAAATCCCTATTCATCTATTTTAGCACCACTATTTTTATCAACCCACTTTCATTGAAAAATCAGTAATTGGAATGTTGTATAATCTAACACCCATATTTATTTGAAAATGCCAAAGTACGACATATTTGCATAAATTGGATTTCTGTCCTTACTACCGGAAACATGGATCGCTTCAGCCACAAGTGTCACTACACTATTTTTCATCGTACTATCTTAATCATCTTCATATGTATAGAATGTATAACCATTAATTAAATAACCATTGTAAGATAATACATACACACTTGTTCCATCGACTAGCCATCGAAGTCGTTCTAAAATTAAATTCAGATTTTCGTCTAACTCCATAAAAATATGGTCCTAAAAAATCCTATAAACTGGTGATTATGTGTATTTGATATCCATTTTTCATCCCTTGATGGATTCAACTGCCTAAGAATTTTTTTGTGAGTTTCAATATATGGTGCAACTTCGCAACTGTTATGCAAAACATAAAGTTGGTCCTGGTCCTGATCTATAATACTGATTGTCACAACATCACTTCCATAAATTACCTCACCCCCAATGCATCCAGTGTGAGAGTATTTTAGGAGACCAATGCTTTCTACATCAGATAGGTATTTGGAACAGAATTCAATGGCTTCCCCAACAATACATTTCTCCACTATTCAACCCTCTAGTCAAATTCAATTTTTGACATACCCTTTCAAATTCTTCATATATCGTTCAATGGGGTACATCCATCTATAGTTAACAAGACTACAAAGTCAAATCTTTCTCACCAAGTGAATCATCAAATGAACCATCATATCAAAGAATGTTAGCGGGAAGAACATTTCTATTTCACATAATATGATGACAATTTATTTTTCCATAGCTGGAAATTTCACTGGGTCTAAAACATTGCTACATATAGCTTTAAAAAAGAAACAAATTTTGATTAATGTATGATAGACATTCTTGGGTAAAATGCAACGTAAAGAAGTAGGAATTAACTATTTCATCAAAACATGACAATCATGTGATTTCAAACCTGTTAACTTCAAATCAATCATCGACACAATGTTCTGGATATTTGATGAATATTCCATTGGAACCTTTACATCATTGTAGAAGTTGTAAAATCGACATCTCTCTTCCCTAGAAAGTGTGTAAGTAGCTGGAGGAAGAAACATTCGATTTTCACACATCACGGGAGACAACTCTTTTTTTATTCCCATGTCAACCATGTCCAAACTTACCTTAATTCCATCATTTTTTTCATGTGAATTTATCTACATTCCGAAAACACTGTCACATACATTTTTTTCTACATGCATTACATCAATAAAATTTTTGATGTACAATCAATTCGTGTGGTAATTCAAAAAAAAACTGATCTCTTTTTTCAACTGATTTTTGTATGGTTTTTCGAAAATGGTTTACCTAAAATAGTGTTTCACATCTTTTACTTTCCCAAATAGTGGATCACCTATTAGTGGAGTTGGTTTTGTGCATTTTTCTGAACTTCAATTGAATGATTTCATCCAAGATCGGTAATTATTCCGATGAGGTTGAAATCTTTGATGTCCTACAAACAGAGATTTCGATGAATGTTTCAACCTAATTGATTCTATATGTTCTTCGCACATGGGACACCCCTAAGTTACTCTAAAGCTATATCCTGAAAAATTTATATATGCAATGAAATCATATATCTTATCATACAACATCACTATCAATGTGAAGTCTTCACTTTTAAAAGAATCATACAGCATAACACCTGAATCCCACAATAACATCAAATCTTCGACCAAAAAATCCAAATAAACATCAATATCGTTACCTAGTTGTTTTGGTCCTAATATAAGCATATATAACATGATGAATTTATGCTTCATTCATAACCAGGGTTATAAGTTATAATTTACCAACATAACATGCAATGTAATGTGAGTGCTAGTTTGAAAACCAAAACGATTCACTCCATCTGTAGATAACGCAAGATGAAGGATTGTTGCCTCTTTAACAAATTCAGGATACTCATGATCCATTTTCTCCCATTGAGGAGAGTTGGAAAGATGACGTAATTTCCCATCATTATTTCATTTACCAGCATGCCTTGGAAATTGTCTTGCAGTTTCATCACTTCCATATAGACGCCTAAACCATGGATTGATTGGAAAGTACCAAACGACTTTCGTAGGAATGGATTCATCTTTCTTGTATAGAGAAGCACCACACTATGGGCATTCTTTAAGTGATTTCTTCTCCTTGTGGAACAATATACAGTCTTTCGGGAAGGCATGTATTCTTTCAAAAATCATACCCACCAATCAATGAATTCGTTTATCTTCATATGTCTGGCTTGGGGGATCATTATCTTTTGGGATCATGTCATTCATGAGAGAAATCAGTTCTGTAAAACTAACATCACTCCATCTATTGCCTGCTTTCAATTTATTCAACTTCAGTATAGCTAAAAATGTTGTATATTTAGTGCAACCATCATATAATGGCATATTTTCACAACTCTTTAACTTCTCAAACCATTTTAGGCAATCACGGAGTTCATCTTCAATTTTCCTTGTTATTTCCTCAATACGATCTTCATCATCATTAACATCTGTAATCACATCCTTCATACAGTCTTCTTTATAATCAATATTTTTATTCATATCTGATTATCTATAAAATGAAGTTTTATCCCAGCCAGTAGCGACATTTGCTTTTTCACTGTGTTTATTCCAACATTTATAAATTTGATCTATTCTTTGACATATCAAATGTTCTTCCAACTCCTCTGGAGTAATTAGTCTAGAATAAGAACAACGTAAACATAAACAAAGGATTTGAGAAGGATTCTTTGCGTGATCCTTTGCCAAATAGATAACCTCTTTCACTCAGTTCTCATACTCTATTGTCAAACGATTAGCATCAATCCGATCATTATTCATATCCATCCTATTTGAATATAAAATATTAGTATGCATGGTTATAATACATAAACCAAGACTTCCAAATAAAAGAATAATCAAGAATGACACATCTACCACTCCAAGGTCTCTTCCATACTTTCAATATCATCATGCCTAATATTTTTGGTAAGATCAAGTTTCTCACTTTAAATCACAAGGGGGGATAATCACTTGTGTCATATATGGTCTCCCATGTTATTCAATATGAAAATTTTAACAAATATTATTGACCTAACATCCCATTAAATCCTCATGAGTGTCAAATTCTAAACTCCATCTTAACTCTTAACTAATTATCTAATACCACACTATCATAACTCACCACCACAACAAACCACTCCTAAAATTGTAGTGAAAATAAGTGTAATTCATGATTCTGACATCTAATAGTACATAGGTTGGAGACTAGCATTGAGTGTATAAAATGACGAAAAGGGAGGTGTTTCTCTCACAAATCCCGAGAACAGAGATAAACCACCAATCAACTCCATATAATATAAAATAAAACCCAAACCATAATTCTTGTGAATTTAATACAAAAAAAGGTATCTAAAAAACATCAAAAATAAATCCTACACCAGTGGATTTCGCATTAACTCCTAGCCTCAAGATAGTAATTTCCATCTTGGTCACCAAATCTATCTTTAAAAACTTATAAAAATAATTATATAAATAGGGGTGAGTATACATGTGTACTCAGTAGGATACTTCCCAAAACCTCTCATGAAAATGTGTATGAAATATATTAATGCCTTAGTGAATAAATAACAGAACTAATACACTCCAATACAGGGTCATATATCACCCAACATCTACAAGGATCCCTCACCCAATACCACATTCAAATATAGTAACATAATATTACAAGAATATATATTAATAAATTACCCCACATGTCATAAACACATAAAAAATCATATCCACATCACAACCACACATAAAATCCTCATCACAGTATGATATCTTGAACGTGAAGGACATAAACATCATACTATCCTCCTACAATACACAACCCCCACTATGTATCCACACCAAATACACATAATCATGTCAACAAGAATATATATACACCAAAACCTAAAATCATTATAGGTCATATATATACACCCACTGTGAGCCATTACAACTCATACTAAGTGTGAAGGGTGAAGGGAAGAGTGAGTGGTTCTATATGTGTTCCTGATAAAACTTAGATATTGAGAAAAACACTCAGAACCAATGTACCTATATAGATTTCAATCATCTTACTCGACTCAAGTGGTGGAGCGTAAGAAATAATAAGAAAATATAATAAGTATATAATCACACATAAATCTTTCCTAAGGGTTTACACCAAACTAACACTACAAACTCCTACGTCAACTGTTTCCTTGTTACTACCAACCTCTATTAACCACATCTATTATAATTCCTCATATAAACCCCAACAAATCACATAAGTATCCATGTAAACATTACCAACCTCTCATTTCATTTAACATTATAATTTATTGGATTTTTATTACCATATGCATTTAAAATTGTTGACCATTTTAATGTAAAACCAATCATTAAATCACCACCGACTATAATCCATTCCATAATCATTAATAACATTTATTCTATATTTAACAATTTATTAAAAATAATTATTCCAATCATTATCATTAATAATTTAACAAACCGTCATTTATAATTTCCAACCAATCACCGATTACTATTTTCATTTATTCCAACCATATTCCATGCCCAAATGAAATTATAACACCACCAAATAACAACTAAATTTTCATGACATAAAAAACCACTAAACACATTCTAAAATCCATAAAACCACTTATTTTCTACCTAAATAGCCATATCATTGCTATCATGACCACACAATAATACATCCATCACTACCGTATTAATTACCACACCAAATGCTCATAACCACATCAATCAACCATCACACTTATAATCATAGTGATAAATACCCCATACATAGTAGCATGAAAGGGAAAACATATAAAAAATTCACACTAAAAACTCCCCCTTAAACATTATTTCATATTAAAGTAGAATTTATAGTTTAAATATATTAATTTAATTACAAATTTTCATACAACCAATTCATTACCAACCTTAAGTGACTAGAAAATTATGAAAGGTGATTATAACATATTATTAGTTGTAAGAAATTTCTTTCAAAACATCAAGAATAAATTACTTACCAACAAAACCAATAAATCCACAAATATATAAGAAATGTTATGGAACTTCATAAATAACATGAAAAACCCCCTCTTCACTTTAATTTCCATTAGTGTATCTCATTATAGTATTTAGGTTAATCATTACTATCCATCTTATAAAAACAAAATAATATGATAATTCCAAAATTTACACATAATAAAGAAGGATAAATTTCTTGTCCCCAACCTCAACTAATTATTTAACAAATATTTCAAAAGAATGAAAAGAATACTAAAATAAAACATGACTTAACACATGGGGGTAATCTAAAAGGCCTATGTACGACCATTAACCATTACAAACATAACAAAAAAACAAAAACCGAATCAGCATTGTTTTCACATCCTTCCTAAGAAGAAATTTCAAGATGAGAATCAGGATGAAGTGAAAACAAATTCACCTTAGATTTAAAAATTTCCGATCTCTTAAAATTTTGGATGAAAACCAATCAAAGGGTGGCTAAAGATATCCAAATATACATCACTAATCACAAAGGGTTCTAGGAAATCTTTTTAAATAAGAAATAATTTGATACAAGCCCTATATTTATAACCATTCGATAAAATGAAAGGATAATGATGTGAAAAAGGTCACCATTCCATAATACAACTCTAATCGAAAATCCATGGAATATTATCCCTTGAATTTATAGGATCAAACCACATAAAAATTGATATTAATTTAATAAGGTCTATGATAAAAACAAGTCAACCATGTCATGGCACTCTAACTATCTAGGATTACTATGTCATCCTCAGCCTCCACCCTCTAAATCAAAGAACCTTAAACCAAACCACGATGCAATAGAAGCTAGTATAGTGAAACAACACTCAAATAGACACAAATTAGAAAATTACCACCCAGGTTTCCATATCATAGAAAGGAGAGTAATTCTATAATACCTCTTATGGATGATTAACCCAAAGCCTCATGTAAGATGAACTTAAAACAACTTAAGAACATCACACCGCATTACCAACCCTCACAGCACAACTAAGATCACATAAAATAAACCCAAAAGGGAGTATATCAGATTAATCGGGGGACATCCTTATATAAGAATAACCTAGTGATCTTTACACCATGAACAAAATACTTCATGCAGTAACCGGAATTACACTTCAAAACCTATCCACAAAAAATAAACCTAAAAAGAGAATTGGGATACTTACCTAGAGTAGATATCACTCGCGATGGAGGGAGAGATGAGGCATCGAGCGGTCAGGGATCCTTTTTCACTACGTCAGGAGGGGAAGGGGCGACCGCCAGAGGGGGAGGTGCACGGGATGAGCCACCAACTGTTGAGAAATGGAGGATTAGTGTTCGCGGGGAGTAGGGTCGAGTAGAGAGGAGGATAAGTAGGGTTTGTGGGGAAGAGGATCGGCAGAAGGGGTTTGAGGGGGAGGATAAGGAGTAGGGATTGCGGTGGAGGTCTGACAATGAGAAGATTAGGGTGGGGGAGGGGAGTTGTCATAGGGGTACAGTACCACAAGAGCATGAGGGTGTGATAAACCGAGGATACTGTGTGCCTGATTTTATAAAATATCGGACTATGGTTTTATCAGCGCTAAAAAATCACTAATAGAGGGCTTTTTTATTAGCCCTAGAAAGGCACTGATAAAGAATCCCTCTATCAACACCAATCTTTTAACACTGATATAGGGTTCCTTTATTAGCGATTTTTTCTTAGCACAGATAGATGGTGGTGCTTCCCTTACCCATCATTGTCGTACTGATATAACATAATACAAAACCTATGGGATTTCATTTATCATTTTAGTTCAAATTAAAATCATGGAAAAATGGCACCGTAATGAAATGGAAACATTTTTGGCCTAGAATTCCATATCTACCACCCCGTGGGTATGTTAAACATCAATATTTGTCCCAAAACCCATAATATCAAATATGATCTTTTCAATCATCAGTCCATGTCCCACATATGTATATCAATCAATCGGATAAGGGATTTTGAAACGTCAGTTTTTCTCTCACACATATATATCACATATATCACAATATCAGATATATCACAGTATCACATGTATGAAAATTTCATACAAATCAAGGTTAATTATTATTAACCATCTTATAAAAATTTATTATTAAAGTGAACCAATTAAATTTATTAAAAATACATGCTTCATCAATTTAATTCACATAGAATAATATGAAAAATTAACCATTAAAACATTTATCGACATTTAATCATACAATCCATTAACCCTTTATGTTTAATCCAACCATCTCAGGATTCCAATTAATCAATAAAATCATATCACATTAATCATCAATTTCATAAATATTATAACTAAATTCAATTTCTCAATTTCAACCCTTTTTTATCATATGGAATATCAATTAATCAATTCCATGTTTCCATTTGATTAATTAACCAACTAATTAATCAAATTCAAGTTTCCATTACCAAATGTGGAATTTGAAATTCCAAAATAAATACATGAAAATATAAATCAATACTATTGGAATTTATATTTAGACCACCTACCTTGAGATTGTGTGTTGCCATTTTCCATGTCAAAAATCCGTATATTAATACAGAATGTTCGATTTCACATTGAATAACAAGATCTCATACTAAAACCATGATTCACAATCAAACAAAAAAACAACCACCAAAACACTGTTATAAAACCAAGCCATAGGATACCACAACATTCCGATTCATCCCTGAAGAGGGGTGATAGAGATAGGAAATCTAAGTGGTAAGAGATCACATGCAAGAATAGGTGTACACCCATCAGTCTTATCTAAGATTCATTAACAAAGGAGACGGGAAGGCCCATGAATCCATCCCGAATCTCCCAAAAATGAAGTATTTTGGTTATTCCATATCAAGGGTTATTAAGTGTTAAAAAAGGGGGTATGGTATTTTTAGAACAAACTTCCATATAAAATATATTCAGTTTCACAGTTTCCTATGTAGGGGCGTACTTTTCTCGATATTGTGTAACCTAACTGTTCCCCACACTTCATGTTACACAGTTGCTACTAGAGGTAGAATAGTATGAAAACCCTTGTACCAACCCTTAAAACACCCATTGCATGGGTTTGAACGGTTTTTTGGGATGGGTTCATAGTTTGGAAAAATCATCCGCCAACCGTGCATTGCCCATACACCACACAAAAAACATACAAATTTCATCTAAACCTAAACAAAACATGCCTAAACCAAAATATAACCTCTATAGGGTACAATAATACATGGGGAAGAGTAATAGACATGTTTATAAAAGTTTATTATCTTAAAATATCACTTCCTTATAATATCTCATCCTCGAGTTGTACTCCCAAGTGTCCCTAGGTTTCTGATGTAAAAATATAGGGCCACTAATCCAAAAAATATTCGTTTCTCTCTCATTTTTCCTATGGAACATGACTATTTTTCCACAAAACACGAAATATCGACATAGTATTTCCTGATAAAACATTCATACTGTGATCCAAAAAACCTATGAGATTCTTTTAAAAGGACTCATCTATCTGGAGCTCAACATCATCAATATCAATAACATGAGAGGTGTCAGGATGGTATTGTCGAAGCTATGTCACATGAAACATGTTGTGCATAGAACTATACCTCATTTTAACATTCAATCTGTACACCTCGAGACTGGATCTCTCCATATCCTCTAAAAGGATTGAAAAACCTATGTACCAACATGCCTATCATTGACCCCTACAGTGACACAATCTATGTGATAGCCGAACGAACACATGACCACCAACTGAAAACACAAGGGTCATAGATATCTATCATTATATGAGTTCTATCTTCTCTGAGTGAGAGCAATTCGTTTCCAAATTAGTAGAACTTTCTCTAATTTCTACTTCATGATTCTTGGTTCTAATAGCTCTGAGTCACCTACCTCCATCCAGTATAGAGGTGATCTACATAGCCTAATATTATAAAACTCATATGATGACATATGATAATTTTCCTTATAATTTTTGTTATTGGCATACTCATGGAGTGATAGGTGCCTCTCCAAAGACCCACTAATTTCATGAACACACACTTGTGGATTATATTCTAAAACCATTATAGTACGTTCCAACATGCCATCTATCTTTGGGTGGAAATCCATAATTATAGAAACATACAAACCAATCACCTTTTTCAAGCCCTATTAGAAGACTAAAGTGAAACATGAATCATGGCTTGAAACTACACTCCATGAAACCCCCAGAAGATGGATTATCTCTTAAAAATATATGTATTCCAATGGATATACTAAGAAAATTTCCAATATAGAAAAGAAATGTTCTACTTTCATCAGTCTATCTACAACCACAAAAAAAGTGTCATTCTTCTGAGGAATCCTTGTTAGACCCATTACAAAGTCCATAGAAATGTCATTCAACATCCATTCTAGAATGGTCACTGACTATATTAAACCAACAGGTCATTGATTCTTGGCCTTCATTTGTTGAAATGTGTAGCATGGTGTCACAAACTCGTATATATCCCTTTTCAATCCCAGAAAACAATACTTTTTGTGTGGGTCACAGTACATTTTGATCCAACTGGGATAAACTTACCAATTAGAGGTCTGATTTTAATGCATCAACTCCTCCTGTGTACATGTAGGCATAGCAACACAACCCTAAACATAGTTTATCTCACCCTCATATGTAGTCTAATGAGATGGTGACACCCCACCTTCAAAGCTTTCCTGCGAGGCTATTAAATCTAAATCATCATACTACATCTCCATGATCCTGTTAAAAAGGGTGGACTCCACTGATACAGAATTGAGAGTCATCAACTCCTGGACCTCATTAGCCACAACATGCATCCTAGCTATAAAAGTAATCTTCTTATATTCAGAGCTAGACTCCTAATATGTTTGATTCTGAATTTTCTTACTTAATGTGTCTACTACACTATTTCCCTTCTCGAACATATATGCTAGATCAAAATAAAATGAATGAATATAATCAACCAATATTTGCTACTATATATTCTGATATCTTAGAAAAAAGATATACTTTAAGTTCATGTGGTCAGTATATCGAGAAAACTTTTCTCCCAACAAATAATTCCACAAACACTTCAAAGAATGAACTATTGCAACTAGTTCAAGGTCATTTGTAGGGTAATTCAATTTATGTGTCCTAAACTACTAGGAACCATAAGCCAAAAATTGACCCCCTGCATCAACATTTCTCCCATTCATAACACAAATGTATGAAAAATAGCATGTACTCCTCACCTGGCTCGAATAGGATCATGATTAGAGTGGAATTAAATGTAATTTTAAACTCATAGAAAGCATTATCACTTGATCCAAACCATTCAAATTTTACTCTAATATTTTTAAAGATCGAAATTGGGGATTCTAATTAGGAAACATCCATGAAAAACCTTCTATAATAGTATTCCAAATTAAAAAATTGCATATATAAAAGACATTATTGGGATCAACTTAAGAAACTACTACGGGAACCTTCTATGGGACCACAGACACACCTTCCTATGAGATGATATAACCCAAAAAATGTACATGATCAATCTAGAATTGACTCTTAAACAAACATGTCTTATTGTTCATTCTCTTCCGGTGTACTCAGGATGATGTCAAGATGTTGGTCTTGATTGTAATGATTCTTGTATTACACCAACACTTTATCCTAAAAAATAACAAACTGATCAAGGTATGTGTGGAAGAAATTACTATTCATGGACATAAACAATACTGGAGTGTTCATCATCCCAAATAGCATCAAGATGTACACATAAAGGCCATACCTTATTTAGAATTTAGTTCGAGGTAAATTTGAAGGTCTAAATCTTAGCTGATGAAACCTTGATCTCAAGTCAATCATGGAAAAGACCAAAACACATCTCAACTATCTTGGGAGATCGTTGATTCATAGAAGATGGTATCAGTTCTTCACTTTATTCTGGTTTAGATATGGGTAAACAAACATAAGTTCATGGTCCCATCATACATATTTAAAAAAATCTATAGAACCCTATGGAGACATAATCGGATGGATAATTACCTTATTCATTAACTCTTCCAGTTAAGTATTAAAATTATGAATCATTGTTGGTTCTATTCTGTAAGGTGTAATAGAAATCAGATCACATATAAGAATGATCTAAATAGTAAACTTCACATCCCTCTTAGGGGGAATCCCTGAGATGTCCTTATGAAACACATCTTTAAATAGATACACTATAGGTGGAATTTAATCCTTCCTCACACCACCATCATCAAAAAAAATGAAAACTAAATGGTGAGCTCCCTTAGTTACTAAATTGGCCCTGTATGACTTACCTGTATATCCCACAGCCCATTGTTTAAATAATTATTACCACTAAGAGATGTAAAATTCATTCTCCTAGGTAAAAAAATATGTGGTCTCAGTGTGAAACTAACTATTAAATATGAAAAATCAATTCAAATCCAAAAAAATTAAAAATTTAGAGATACCAATGAAAATGGAACCCCCCCCCCCCCAAATTCAATAGAATGCCCCTTTTTTAGACAAATTTCTCTCGATCATATTCCCAAAGGTGTAACAATTTTCATAACCCCATTCAAAAAATCTACTACCAGGATCAAAACATTTAAAAATTGTGTAGATATAAAATAATGAGAGGCACCAGTATCAAATAAGGCACTAGATAATAATATAATATTCTCAAATTTAACCTCTCAATGTCAATGTTCTGGCCTCACTACCAATAAGAGTATATTTAATGTCATGAAACATTCTAGACTCTCCTACTTATGATGTAGTCTGAGTCCCCTAACATGCACCACTCTTATGATATAGGTAATCTTCCTCAAAAGTACCACATCCACCGCCTCATCCTCTATGGAATTTACAACTATAACAACCATACTGATATAGGTAAGAAGATCCCCTTCCCACACTCGGGTTCTCCCTTGCTGCTCTACCACCTCCCACCTGTCATGGGATCCTATAGAATTGATATAGATGACCCATATTGCCACAAGGTTAACACTCTATCAGTAGTCATGGACACTACATATGAATGTGACCAGGGCTACCACACTAGTGTATAAGCACACAGGAAATCTATTAATTCATTGACCATTCCCCTGGACATTCTACTATCTACTTCCTTAGTTAACATTTCCATGGTGACTCTTCATACTCTTAGAATAAATACCACATGGCCATCCTAAAAAATAACATGGATCCCACAAGAATCCACCTTTAAGTTCCCCTCATATATGATATCCTAATTCTCCACTCATAGAAACCTCTTCAACCTAGAGATGTTAAACTGGCACATAATCTCACAATTAATCCAATCCTAAAAATGTTTTTTTTTGTAGTAGCCTCAATCCCCACTATAGATGGAACAAAGTACTTCAAATTAGTAAAGTGAATTTCATATCCCTTCACAAGCATAATCCCCTAGGTCATCCGTATGAACTATGCTACCCTCTCCAACTTGAGCATCTCAGGGTACATGTGCTCCAAGATCTTGTCCTAGAAACCCTTCCACACCAATTCTCTAGCTATATATCCCTAGTTTGGATGTAACACCAATGAATATAAATACCTCATAACATATAATCATCCATTTTGAGTCTATTCTTGGCATGAGTCTCCAGGTGGTCCTATATCATTAGGATAGACTCATTCAAGAACATAGAATCCTCAGGTCCACCCTCAACAGATAATGTTGAATGGTGTTGCAACTAAATCTCCAATGTAAAATCCAACATACTTTTTACAACACTCCCTAGGTCTGTTTCCATTAACTACATGAAGCGAGAAAATTTATCACAGATCTCCTCTCTATTTTCCTCACCCTGATCTATCACAGCCTCCATTATACTATTGGAGTCACATTTCCAACCATGTCCTCTTTTCGCCCTATCAACAACTGTCATCATGGAGGAATATCTCTAAAATTCCAAAAAAACGTCTAAGAAAAAATTAAACAACATTAACAAGTTTAAACATGAAGTTTTATAATAAATCCATAAGAATTCACTCCCCCTTACCATTCCACACAATCAAAATTGAGGCACCATCACTACCCTCAACCATCCCTCATCTTGGTCAATTTTAACTAAAATGGTGAACACTTTTATAGTCCATTTTTTCATTAGACACCAATTTATCCATTTTAGGTTATCTCGTTTTCATAATTCTCAATTTCCAATTTCACAGTAGGATAATTTTACATTTTAATTTCATAAACAAGAAACGAAATATTAATTTAAATAATTTATCCATAAAAACAAACATTCCAATTATGCAAAAAATGATGCATTTTTTAATAATTATTCTATTCCTAAAATGATGCATTCATACTCAACTTTCATGCCACAATGACATAAGAGTAAAATCATAGAAAACATTAGAAAAAATAATCAAACCACAAAAACCTACATCACTCAAGGTGAAATAACATCCAACTATTACAACACACGTCAATAACAAAAATCCCACCTTGAGTACTTGGTTTTACCCCCCATACATGGGTTAGAAACTCCCATAAATGATCTATTAACCACATTAATCCTAATCCAAATCCCATGTCTATAATTCTAAACTATTTAGAAAAAATAAAATAAAAGAAAACCTCCTATGATAACATAGTGTAACCTCCCAACATGGGGGTCACATACCGTGCCCCAAGGTTGTTGGTTACATGACCTCAAGCATTCCTACAAGTATGAAAGAGGCTTCAAACTAGCTGTGAGGGTAAAATGTAGATACCATGGGGAGAATATACCCTTTTATCAAATTATCTCAATAGAAGAAAATAAATAATCAATAACTAACTAAAAATAAAGAACATCCAGAATAATACAATAACTAGGATGACTGATATCACATGATGAACCAAACAAATATCCAAAAAAATTAGTAGATATTTAATTACATATATGTGTCATTTGTAAAATGAAAATCCAAAAAATAACCGCACTAAACACTCCAAGGTAGGTCCCAACACCATTTCTAGTTCCCTCATCCTTGAATCATCTCAACTCATCCATCTAATATAGGGACTTTACCCATTGCATGTTCTAAGAACATGAAGTCTATTCAGGTAGAAATCAATCAACCTGAGTAGGGAGTGAGTACAGCTTATTAGGCCAAAAAAATAGCTTCAAATATAATATCTCATGAATAATAGTTTATGTAGTTGTATAAAGAGTAAAAAAGTGATAAAATAAGTAGTTTACCAATTCAGTTATCCTATAAATAACTACATAAATATATCAGTTTCACGATGAGACCCACACCATCAATATTTTTTTCATATTATGCCGGATTCATAGGTATCCTTAAGTGATGTCACCTATCATATAACTCGTGGGTATTCATTTATAATTTTACTTCAATTTAATTTCATGAAAACTTGTAACCATAGCCCAATGGAAACATTTTGTGCCTAAAACACAATGTCTATCACCCTGTTGGTATTTTAAGTATTATTCCATATCCCACATTCATATAACAGTCAATCACATAAGGGTTTTTGAAACATCAGTCCATGTCCCACATATTAATATCACAAATATCAAAATATCTAAAATATCAAAATTTCATATACATCAAGGTTAAACATCAATAGCTTTGTTATAAAACATTCTCACTAATGTATGCCTTTTCTGTTTATTAAATAAAAAAGGTTCATCATTTAAATTAACATCAAATAATATGAAAAAACACCATTAATTTATTTATCAACATTTTACAATATAAACCATTAACCCATTAATGTTAATCCAACCACATCATAATTCCCATTAACCACAAAATTTATATAACATTAATCATCAATTTCGTAACAATGATTACCAAAATAGATTTCCGCATTTGAAGAAATTTTATTGTCAAATGTAAAATCAATTAATCAAGTCCAGGTATTAAATAAATAATTGTATAATTAATTAATCCAATTCAAGATTCAATTACCAAACATCATAATTGAAATTTAACAATAAGTATATGAAATTATAAATCAAAACTATGTGAATTCTAATTTATACAACTATAACAATGGAAATTAATATTTATATTTCCAAACTCAAGATCTTTGGTGGCCATTCTCTAAGGCGTAAATCCAAAATAGAATTGTAATGGTCATTTCCACAAAAAATAATGAGATCTTGAACCAAAACATAAATCCAATCTCAAATGTAACAGTAAATATCAGAAAATATATTTAAACCCACGATAATATATGACAAAACATTCATCTTTATCAAAAAAAGTGGGAAGAGAGACAGAGAGAGTAAATCCAAACGATAAAAGATCGCATACCGGGAGAGGTGGATATCCATTAAAATAATCTTTGATTAATCAAGAACAGAATTTGGAGGGTGTAGGAATCTATTTGAGAGATCCCAAATAAAGGTTCTAGGTTAGTCCTGATTTGCATGATTAGGGGTTAATAATGGGTGGTTTTTGGTTTTTAAAATAATTTTTTGGATAAAACAAATCCACACTCATGGTTTCCTATGTTGGGTGCACAAATTGAGAAACTATGTGCCCTTACCATGTGCCTCACTTTTGGGAATCATTATAACTACTAAGAGATCAAATGGTTTAAAAAATTGTGTTATAATTGTGAAAAACCACAATATATGGGTTTGCATAAGTTTCTTGGTTGTGTGCACAGTTTGGGAAAACTATGCACTTCCCAAACACCATCTAAATAAATCCAAAAATAATCCTAAATAAATTGAATATATTCCTTAAATAAAATACATAAAAGGGAAGAAGGATTCCGAAAACGAGCATGACAGATCCCCAAAAAATACAGGATCTTAATATTATTCTAAATATAACATAACACCTCCTCCATTATTGCAATGCAATACCAATGTCACTATATTTAATTAACTTTTACTATTTTGACTAATGAAAGTAATATAATATTTTTGGATGGTTATATGGGTTTTAACTCTCTCACGGCAATCATTAATAATGTTTCTAGTCTCCACATGTCATCAAATTACTTCTAACATAGATCCTCCTTATACTATTCCTTCCACATTGTTGGAAATAATAAAATAATTTGGGGTATCTTTTAAAAATTGTTGTACCAAATGAACTAGTTCCCTAGTAACAATTACAATATCTTTTATCTTATTAAATATATTAATCAATAGAAAATGATGTTTGTTATACAATATGGTCATCTATAATAATAACATAAAATCTATCAATAATTCCATTCAATATTTTTTGTAATATCAGAAACTCCTTCCCTTAGGTGTATATCCATGTGAATCATCTATAAAATTTTCTCATGTGTCTATATATAATTTTTATATAAAAAGGTTTTAGAATTCTATTAGACTCCTCATGTTGGTATTCTTCCAAAACTGCATGTCATAAGATGTATAGATAAAACATTTTAAATGAAGGCATTGATTAATAATGTTGATAGTTATTATCATGATTAGTCTTAAAAAAATTTCATAGCACCATTATCATATATCATCATTCTCCCTAAGTCCATCAAACGATTTCTCTTCCTTTTAGATAATGTATATTATGGATTATATAGAATATAATATTATTATTTATCCCATATATCTCAAGATATGTGTCAATACTAATCCCTCGTGGACCATTTTATGACTATCCCAAGCCCGCCTTCAATAGGTTAGGTTTTTGTGACTAGAACCGAAAAATCATATCCCGAAAAGGGAAGTCAATGCCTCTTAACCTATGTGCAAAGAGAGAGAGTACACACACAAATCAGAACACAAGGAACCACTAATGAATGTAAAAATTATGTAATAAATGTAATGGGGCCAGTATACAAGCCCAACTAAAAGAAACATACAGAAAAAGGGAAAAAATAGAATCTTTTGGAGATCGTATACTGAGGACCCTGTCCAAAGAGTAGGTACAGCTCAATATCTGACGTCAATGTAGCTCACCACATATATCAACCACCTTCGAGCACTTTCTAGTCCGAGATCCCCAAGTCTATGTCATGTTTTTTTCATCTTCATGAAATACAACAGGTGTATGTGAATCATGTACAGGGGTGAGTATAAAAATACTTTGTATGGACCCCAAGACCCCCAAAGGTCTCTCAGAATCCCACAAAGGTAAACCACAAAGAATGATCTCAATCATAAAGAACAATTTACAGGACAACTCACACCAAGTATACAACATAAAGAAGATAAAATAAAATATTAGTAGTTATAATTTTAGATCATCTTATTCTACTGAGAGGCTCTTCTGCTGATCTAAGAGGGGTTTCTTCGCTTCTGATCCACAAAGGGTTCCTCTGCTACTGATCCACGATGGGTCACTCTGTGGATGGTCAATGATGGGTATCTCTGATTCTGATCCATTGAAGGTCAATATCATGTTGATCCATGTAGGGTTTTACCATTTCTAATACACATAGGGTCACGCCACTGCCGATCCATGCAGGGTTGCTCTTCACTTGACAGAGTTCCACTGGATTCCTGCACCTTGTACATATGAGTTCTGAATTTTCTGCCCCTCAAGCCATTAGTAGAATCTCATCCTCCAAGAATTATAACTTATAAGTAACCCAAAGTACCTTCTTGTCGTAAGGGTCCCAAAGCAATAAACGGCTCGTCGATCAGACGCCCAGTTTGTAAGTTATATACTTTTTAGTAAAAAGGGCCTGGTAGGATTTGAGTCCGATCAATCCTAGATGTGATCCAACTTCAAAAAAACCACAAGTGGAGTTTTAAAAAAGTCCTCCTCATCACAAGGGTCCTCATGTTGGAGACGACGTGTCAATATGACACCATTTTGGCATGTTATAATCTTTTTGGTGAAACGGGTCTGGTCGGGTCCAGGTGTAGTCTGACCCAATTTGGGTGTCTAATGTGGGTCTGATGTGGGTCCGGTATGGGTCAAGCCTAGCCGGCCTGTTGGTACCATGTGTCCAATCTAGTAGGATGGGTCCTGGATGGTGGCAGGTCTGGCTCAGCGGCACGGGTCCAGCCCGGCGGCGCGGGTCTGGCCTGGCGGCGCGGGTTTGGTACGATGGTGCGGGTCCGGCCCGGCGGTAAGGGTCTAGCATGTAGAGTCATAGGTCTAGACCATGAGCGGCCTGACACACTTTATGGGGGTGTATCCCACTATAAGAATCTTGACTCTCATGGTGTGGGCCAGTTCGCAAGCCCGGAAGCAGGCACGTCTGTTTTCAACCTGGTGGTGCTTCCGGGCGGCGCCACTCCATCCAGCATTGTCGGCAGGCTACCAGCCATTACACATGCACATAGACTTCATCCATGTGCCTCTAGCTCACCCAAGTGGCCATATCCGGCCATTCAACCACGCGGCACACCATCGAGTGTTCCAACCCCAACTGCATGTGGCCTCCACCAGCCGGCGACACCTTCGACGGGCCAACAGAGTCGCTCTGGTGGTCCATTTCTCGAACCACATGTGTCTGCATGCTCTATATAATGCAGCCTTCAATGCGAAGTCCTTGGAAATGTGTTGCATACATGTTTATCATCTATCCTATAAGAACGCACAAATAACAACTATGGAAGATAGACTGAGCCTTGTTCATGTTGGCATGTGCCCTCCACGATAGAGTTTAACGATGGGGAAAACACAATAAACATCAAAAATCCTGAATAAAACCCCAATTCAAAACACTGCATTAGAAACACCCAAACAAATGAGAAATTCATAGATCATCCCATAATTTAGTTGATCAACATTCCTTGATAAACTCAAGAACAAAAATTTTAAAATAAAGTGATCAAAAATCTTTACCGGGATACATTTGATCCACTAAGGATGAATGAAGAGTTCCACATCATCGTTGATGCATGATCGTAGGAATTCTTCGCCGCTCATTGACATCTGATCTGATTCTCCAACGTCCATCACTTTTCTCTTCATTATTTATTAGAGAGGAATTATGTCAGCATTTTTTCAGAGATTCTCTGTGTTTGTTAATTCCCAAACTCCAATACATTTGAATAATAAAAGAAACAAGTGTAGTGATGTTGCACTAATTAATGACGCTCACTAATGACCCACATTTAATGAGACATTAAGGAACCATTAAGATTATGAAATCATAGTTACAAACTAGCCATTAATTACCACCAATTAATTTTCCTATTCATTGAAATTCTACGTATACATCTGCCACTCAATGTTGTTAAAAATAAAATAACATCGGTAAATTATTTTATCATTTTCTATAAAAAGTCAAAAAAATAACTTTTTTGTGTGACCTTTTCCGTTCTAACATAAGCTTCACCTTAGTGAGTCCCAGCACTGCAAGTTCAACAGTTCCCTCAAATTCCAAATCTGATCATCGGTTCAAAAGATAAGAAACCCTCCCACACATTCACTTAAGTGAACTTAAAAGAAAGTTCAAAATTCCCTTGTGGGCTCACCCGGACTCAGAATCACGTGTCATCGAATCGCACGATCTCGAAACTATTCAATATAATTTGAAAAAAAATTACTCAGACATTTGGGTCTTTACAATATGCCTCAAACTCTTTATTATTTTAAATAGATCTATAATCAGATAAACATATTGTAATAACATATCCAATTTGATATCCAACACGTCGATTAAAATGGTTAAACCCCATAAGAGTTTGTGATTTATGTAATATAAAAGAATATAATATATATGAATAAAATCATATAAAAAAGTGATAAAGTAATTATATTTATTAATTTATTTCATTCTCATTAGTCTGAACACATCTGAGTGTATCAATTCAACACGATTATTTTTTTTGACTTCCTGCATCCTATGGTTCTTTTTTACCATCTTACCTTTGTCAATAAAATCTCATATGTTACACCTATAATGAACCAAAATTATTATATTTCTAAAATATTATTATTTAAAAATTTTATTTCATTTCATTTTAAACCAAATGGGCATATTTTTATAAAATAGTTCATTCTCTACCATCACACTTATACAAAAAAAATTCCCCATTACTAAAATTAATATATTACCTTTATTAATTTTATTGTTTTTATTTTTCCCACATTCATCTTCCTAATAGCTCATGCATTATTTTTGAAAATAACCTCACTCAAATTGACAAAAAAATTAATAAATATGCAAGATATTATTCTTCATCCCAACATTAAAGAGTTTATTACTTGATAGCAATTTCATGTCACCATGTTTTTAACTTCATTATACATTTTAATTTATTTATATAGTATTTCAAAAAAAATTGTTCCATTATCATAACTATGAATGTACTTCAAGATATTTTTGTTTCCCTTCATGTTTCAAAAGAAATTTTTATACAATGTCCGCTCATTTCATAATTTTAAAGGTTTATAATAAACTAACCCACCGTATATTTCCCATTATTACTCCTCCACTTAATATATTTATAATTTATAATTTTTTTAGATACATCGATAGTATCATGACCCCTTTCACTACTACAAAACACACCTTTAACTGTGATAATTTTTATCATCACTACAACAAATCGCTGATAAATGGAATATTTATTAGTGTTAAATAAAGTGTTGATAATTAAACCGATTATCATCACGTCTTTTTTAGAACTAATAATGGAATCATTTGCCAGTGCTTTATTTTTAGCACTGATAATGTTATTCTTTATAAGCACATTATTTTTAGCACTCATAAAGGGTATCCTTTATCAGTACTTCATATTTAGGGCTGATACATGGTATCCTTTATAGGTGCTTTAATATTGGCACTAATAAACGGTATCCTTTATCAGCACATTATTTTTAGTGCTGGTTATTATTTAAATAAATTAAATTAAATAATTGAATAAATAAAAAATAATAAATGTGTTTATTAAAAAAAATATTACAAATATTACAAATTTTATTAATTAAATAATTACTAATAAAAAACAATAGATTGATTATACATTATTAGTTAATAATCATTTTATTAATTAGATATTTATGATAATTAATGTTATTAAATTGTTTATATTAAATATATAGATATATATTAATGCATATAAATATGATTTATATATTCCGAAATATTTATGCGCTTTACAGTAAATAGTTATATGTTTATTGAATAATGGTTTATAATTAAAAGTTAATATGAATTAAAAATATTGAATATAATTGCATAGTACTCAACAAATAATTGAATGATGTTTGATTTTTTCAATTTATCATAGATCAAATATGTGTTATATATATTTTACAAATACAAAATTAATGCATTTTTATATAAAATTGACAGAAACCAAACCTATCCATTTTTTCAACATTGTTAAAGTGTACATATTCTAAATTTATTCAATTTCACTCAATTTTAATTTAGATCCATGCACCTAAAATGAGATATTCATTAATTATATTAAAAATATATTTGTAAAAAATTATAAATATATATTTATAAATGTACAGTCACAATATTTATACATTTATATATTTATGATTATATATAAATAAATAATTTTTAAAAGTATTCATATAATTATAAATAAATAAATATTTATATATAATTATTTTTTAAATTTATAATAAATTTTAAAAAATAATTATATATAAATACTATATTTATATTTAAATTTATTTATTAAATATATATGTATAATTATATAAATATATATAATGATATAAATAATATTTTTTAAAAAATATTAATATAATTAGACATAAATAATTACAAAATTATAACAAATATATTTGAAAAGGAATATATTTAGTATATTGATAGTTATATATATTTATTTAGTATTTATAACTTTTTATAATATTTTATGGGTATGTACAACTATAAATCCTTCAACAATGCTTCAATAATAAGCTCTAATAAAAGAATATTTATTATTTATTTTTTTGCAGGGATTGAGATGAGGATTTATTAGTGATAAATAAAGTGGTGATAAAATAATGATTTATCAGTGCTCTAATTTTATCACTGATAAATATTGGCTTGATCAGCCTTTTTTGCACTAATAAAGATATCGATTTATGAGTGCTTATTTGTAAGTGCAGATAAAAGTTACTTGGTCTTTTTTTAAAACCCTAACCATTTTTGAACATGTCACAATATCAAGAGATTTCTGAGGAAGCCACCTATTGTCGGTGATCCTCCTTAGAGAATCGAAGCTCAAATCACACCACTCAGCTATTTTCGGTGCTCCATTTTAACAAATATCTCATCTGACATATGGTTTTTTATTGTGGAAGGAATTAGGATTTAGTTTGGCCTCACTTTCATTCAATTTGTCCACCATATGTCAGTGATTCCATTCCCTAACAATTTTATATGATTTAATATTCTCACTTGGTTAATTTTCTTATTCTTTATAGTTTATTTTGGTGGTATGAACATGTTTTGGAAATTCATTGAAATGAATTTGTGTTGAAAATAAATTTTCAAAGGATAAATTATCATGTTTCAATATATTCCTTACTCTAAAAAATTAGTGGAAGTGTTCAATTGATTGTTTGAGTAGTGATAAAGTTGTTTTTTTGGGTTCATAAGGTGCACTTGTGTTGAAAAAGGATTTTTTATTTGAAAAGTTTCATTTTGGTCTTGTTATCCTGATTATTCCTTTTTTATTATGAGTTGTAAAGTGTTTAAATAATGAAGAATTTGTGTTGAGAAATGAAATTTTTGATGTGGAGATGGTTTATTAAATGGTGTGAGTGTTGAGAAATGTGTTTTTGATGTTTTTTTCAATCTTTTTTTTGTGTTTGGGTTTTGTAATAGAAAATGGATATGTTTTGTGTGTGTGTTTTAGTGTGATATTCTGTGGAAGAGTTTTATGGGTTTTTTGAAAGGTTCAAATCATGTTCTCAATGGCTTCTAAATGTGGATAGGTTTTGAAGTATGTTCAAAATGAAAAATGACTTTTTCCATGTTGAACATGTTGTAACTTTTTTTAATGTGAATTGTAAATTAATTTAATAAATGGAAGACCTGTTTTTAAAATGATCTCTAGTTGTGTATAAATTTGTAAAAAATGGACATGCTATCGAATTGGTTGAAAATTGGACTAAAATCTGTTTTTGTTAATTAGATGTGTTCTATAAATTAGTAAATATTTTTATTAAAATATATATGAGTTGAAAATTATGTTCGATGTGGTTATGTGGTGAATTTGATTTCAAAAGTATCATTTTCTTGTGAAATTTGGTGTGTTTTTATGTAAAGACTTTTGGGGCCTCTAGTGTTTATTTTAGAAAACTTTTTAAATGATGTATGAACATATAGAATATGTGTGAGACAAGTTTTTGAAATGATTCGGTGTGTGTAAGTTTTCAAATTTGGATTGGGTAAACAAATAGTGTCACGCTATGTGTTATTTATTTGGAATGACTTGTCTATGTAAATTTTTTGTGTTAGTGACATGGGAATGTGATACTTGATTGAGAAAAAATAAAAGATAATCATGGGTAACTGGGTAACCTGATTGTGCTATGTTAGGGAATCTTGTTATTTTCATAGTGAAATCATTGTCCATTGAATTGATGTATTGTTTCATATTTATGTTTCATTCATTTCATTTTAGTATTACTCAGATAATATTAGTTTTCTTATATAGGGGGATTCATCAGTTCAAGTTTGGGTGCCCTGTCCATCTTTCAGGTTTCCTCTTCCTGAAAATTTTTCCACCCATGCATTGGTGCATTTATCACTTTCTTTCAATTTGCATCTACTTACTTTACAGAACGAACAACAACACAACCTATGCTCACTCACATTTGTAATATTGATATTTGTACAGTAAAATCATTGGCTATATAATTAATGGATTTCTTTATATGTATGTTTGATTAATTTATATTATGTATTACTCACATAATAATTGTTATCTTATATAGGTGCATTCTTTTGTAATATTTAGGGTGCTCTGTATAGCTTTCTTTCCCTTTATCCCTTAAAATGTTTTCCCCTATGTAGTGCCGCATTTATCCCTTTCTTTCAAGTAACATCCACTTACTTTACAAGAAGAGCAATGACCCAGCCTCTTCTCAATCACATGGGTAATCTTGATATTTTCACAGTAAACTCATTGTTCATTGAATTAGTTTATAATTTCATATATATTTTTAGTATATTTCTTTTTAGTATTACAGATATAATAATTGTTTTCTTATATAAGTGGATTATTTTTCTCGAGTTGGGGTGATATGTCCTTCTTTCATGCATTTTCTCCCTTAAAAACGTTTAACCCTTGTAGTGGTGCATTTATCAATTTCGTTCAATTTACCTTCACTTCAATTGCAGGAAGAAAAATGATGTTGTCTCCACTAAATAATAGAGGTATTATTTAGGTTTTCATAGTGAAATTATTTTCAATGTAATTAATTTATTGTTTAATATTTATGATTAATTTATTTTTTCTTATTATTAATCACAAAATATTTTTTTCTTATATAGGTGGATTCCTTGTTTTTCTTTGATGTGGTTTGTGCGAAGATTCTCACTCTGTGCTGGTAGTTTGACAAAGAAATTCAATGTAAATCATGGTTACATTAACAATTATGATTTTTTTTAAAGTATGTAATAATTTTTATTTACATATTTGTATAAAGAAATCTTTGAAATTTCATTAATATAGTATTTTTCTGGTATTTGTTTTTTAAATTTAAATTCATTTAAATTATACATTGGGACTTGTTTTTGTATGTATATCTGGTTTGTTTCTTGTGATTCCCATGCTACGGTGTCCTGTAACAAGACAATGTTGTGGTGATGCAGTGTTTTATTACAACATACTATATTCTGTTCTTTTAACATAACTTTTGGAAGCACTAATAAAGAACATAATTATTTGTGCAGATAATGAATGACCTTATTAGCAATACTAAAAGAGATGATAACAATATACTTTATAATTGGTTATATATCACTAGTAAAGAATTATTTTAGTATTCCTTTAAGAAGCAATGATAAAGGTCATACTTATCAGCAGTTTTATTAGTGCTGATAACTGTCCCTTTTATCAACTCTTTTTTAGCACTAATAAAAGGCTTGGGATTTTAACATCACTCGGGTTGTCAACACTTTTCTAGCACTAATAAAGTCTATTTATTATGTTGTTAAAGGAAAATATTGCAGCAGTTGTTGTAAGAAATATTTCTTGATTGATCAAAACCACCACATGTTTACCTAAGAGAATCAAAATAATTAGGCTATTTAACATTCTTTATGAAATGTTGGCTAGGTTATCCATTACGTTCAACTACCTTCAATTAATTTACACTATATTATCAATGGATTGATATATGGTACTAGTATATGTATTATTCTTGTTATTTTTAAACCCATATCTCCTTGTTTGAGAATAATTTTCCTCAATTTCATCTTGTTCATTTCTCTTTTGATTTGATACACAATTCTCTCCTTCAACTAACATATGAAAAAGAATATTCTATTTTGTATACCCATGTTTTTAGTACCCCATGTGGTTCACTATAATGGGAATAAATTACCTCTCCTGGATATCAAGGATATGTTGGAAAATACTTGCTTAGAATCATATTATAAAATGAGAGTATTTTGGTACACCATATAAAAATGGTGTTGACCTTCTCTAGTCAAGAGTAATTTTCTATTCATATGTGGATTCCCATAGATGAAAAAAATATATTTGGTGGGTTCAAAATTGGAAATTATCATGAAATAGAAATGGAAATAGTGGAATTCATATGATAAATATGGTATGAAACCAAGTTCATAGCTTTCAATCACTAAGGTGACATTGGGGGAGAAATTTTATGGAAATGTGTTGAAAACACCTTAGGATGTGTTGCAGGGAAATTATTTTTCTCATAGAGTGGTTAAGAATTAATTGTGATTAGGTACTATGACTACCATATTTTCTAATAGGATAACTCTAGTATAGATTATAAGAATAATAATTATCTTCTCTTATCATGATGCATTTTTATAGTGACATGTGGATGTGCTAGGCTAGAAAATGTCAAGTGATTTGTTCCGAAATAGATAATATAATACAAGGTATAACATACATGTGATATATGTTTAACACATTAAGAGAATGATTTTTTATTATCAGTAAATACTTGTGAATGGGTAATCAGTTTATTTTTAAATTATTATACATAGATATAAGAATTTAGGTACAGAAGTATGTAGTTGAGATATATCATACATTTATTTATAAATAATAAATGTATCATTATTAAAAATTAGAAAATGATTGAATTGATTTGAGATTCCAAAAGATGATTTTTATAGGTTTTGAGGTGTTTTCAAGTGGTCTTTATTTTATACATAATATCTTTTAGGTTCTATAGAAATTATAATGTCATGTTTATGTTTCCTCAAGTAGATGATTGGAATCATTATGGAAAATTTACAAAATTTTATAAAAGATTAATCTAAATAAACATATTATTCATTTGAATACACATAGTGGTCATACGAATTAAACTTGATTAAGTAAGAAACGTGTAACATAAGAAACAAGTATGATGATATAAAATATTCATATGAGAATACATAAGCATAAATAAAATATCCAAAGTATACATCAAATTCCATTATTGGAAAAAAAATTCTAGAGGTTATAATATTATGTAATAATAAAATTATGGATTCAATGAAACATAAATATTAAATGTAGGATTTCTCTGGAGAAAGTTATTTAATTTAGATGTTAATTTTTCTATTTTTAATCTATAAATATGGCATTGATTCAAATTAATCATTATTGAATTTGAGATGATTTATTTTTTATGGAAATGGAGCTTATTAAAAGAATAAATATTCACTCTGAAACTATTTGGGAATGTAATTATGCACTCAAGGATGATCTTTTATAGGTTTTTTGTAAATATGAATGTAACTATAACATAATAATCATTTATATTCAATTGAAAATTAAATATTGAAAATTCAATGAAAATTAATAGAATATGTTTATTTTATAATTGAAGAACTTAAAATGAGTATATTTATAATTCATTAATGAAGAAATAAGATATTGAATTTCCTAGATACTTCTTTATCATATATAAATGAATATCAAAATACTGAATTAAGAGAAATTTTCTTATTAAGATAATAGATGAGTATCCTTGTAATTATTCTATTAATATTTTGATTTTTTGAAATGAGAAATATGTGTGGAAGCTGTAAGATATTAAAGGTAGTGAGAATACTAGCAACAATTATTTTATGAATAAATTTTAGTAAGGAAATTCTATAATAATTATGAAATTAAAATGGATAAAATGAAAATATTCTGTAGTATTTTTATCGAAGTAGGAAGGAACAAATTAACAATTATCCAATCTATATATTAATAGAACTTTTTATGTGATTAATATTCAAGTAGATTGTCTTTTTATTTTATATAATACATTTTTTCTTGTTAAAAATAAATAATTTATAATAATTATAGGGGGATTGAGGATATTCCATATCATATATATTCATCTTCATAATAAAAAATACATTATATTTATAATTTATATTTCTAAAACAAGGGAAGTTTTAGAGGTTTATACTAAATTGCACAAAGAAAAATTATATTGAAAATAAAAAATATTGACATTGATTCACCGCCAGGACATCAATGTTTTAATCACAATATCAATTGATCCTAACTATTTATATCAGAACCCAAGTCTCATCTCAAGATATCTATGGAATTTAGACTAAATTATCAAAACTCATCCCAATTGAAAAAGTGTGACAACTTTTGTTGGTAATGAGTTTCATATATATAAGGAATTCAGGTAACCCTATGTTCTATCTATTATACATAATGTCCTTGATTCTATAAAAGGTTTTGTAATGCCACATGAGACTACGACATGGTATCTTTTTTATAAAAACTGTTGAAATTGATGGAATGTTAATAAATTAACTAATTTCCTCTAATATAAGATAAAACTAATAAAATTAATTGGATTTAAAAATTATTTGTAAATATAAATAAAGATTTATTGAATTTAAGAAAGTGATAATAAGGTGATGGAAGAAGATCTATAACTTTGAAGAGGCTAGTTCAAAGATGTAGTAACATATCAAGGATAATTTATTGATCATTACATTTCCTTGTTAAATATAATTTTCAATATTTTCATAGGATCTGGAGAAAATATTGAAAACTCCATAGTGGTGAAGAAACTCATGATAATTATTCCAGAACAATTTGATGAAAAAATATCATCTGTTGAACATCGATATCTCAATTACTTTAGAATTTATCTATTATAAAGATCAATTGATTATTATCAGATGAGAAGATGAGATCATCTAAAAATAAATTTCAATAATAGGATATAAATTTCATTTAAATACTTCATGAATTTTAATATTGAATATAATCACATTTTCTATGATAAAGAAGAGAATATGGAAGGTTTTGATGTTATTCTCTGTAAGATATCAAGAATATTCAAATGGAAGAAAGGTATGTATTATTGTAAAGTAACCTTTAAATGTTTTATTTGTGGAAAAATTGGTTACCTCTCATACAAGAGTAATTTTAGAATTATAAATTAACGTTAAATAGATGATGGAACTCAAATATTATTCAGGAAAGAAGATTCCTCTTTAGAGAGTTCATCCTCTAAATAAAACATAGAAATTTATGGTGAGTTTTCTGTTGAAAAATGAGAAACATCTAAGGAATACACTATGTGAGTTTTGAAAAATATATGAACAAGATAAGTGATTAAAAATCATATATTCATAAAAATCATAATTAATTAAAACAAATCGATATTGAAGAAGAATGATTAGTAAAAGAAGTTAAGAAATTAGACCTTGAAAATGTTATGTAAATGAATATATTTGGTTATTTTACATAAAACTAATTCCAACAAATTAAGAGTTTGAAATGTTAAAGATTAATTTTTTAAAATTGTTTATAAATATGGATAAACTCATGGATAATTAAAATAGGGAATCCATCGCAACTGGTGAAAGATCTAGAAAACATGAAAAGATATTCAAAGATATTAGTAATTTGAATGAGTGACCAATGACTAAAAAAATATTTATCAAAAAAATTGGACATAAATAAGGCAACTATACTGATACAACACCCCAAAATAAAATCATATTATTTGGTGAATCCAATGAAAAATAGTAATCTGGATTAGTTGGGTAGTCCAATGAAAAGGAAAAGTATGCTTATATTTTAAATGAAAAAATATGTAATGATTTCCTCATTATCACTAAATTTTAAAAGATATTCACAAAATCTATTATTGAAATCAACTCATTAGATACCTAAAAATTAGTTTGGAAAATGACACATAAAACTGCAATATTGTTGTCCAAAAAGAAGTATATCATTACTGAGAGTAGTAAGAAATAAATCACATTTCGTTTTTATTGAATATTAAAAAATTCAAGGAATTATTTTTTATAAAAATCTATCTCCTAAATCCAAACTTTAAAACATCAAAATGATTCTAACATGTATTAAACAGTGAAATTTAAAATTCTATCAAATGGGTGTATGGTATTCCTTTATAAAAGGTGAGATAAATGAATATGTTTATATAGAGAAACCTGAACTATTTATGATTTATGAAGATGGAATAAAGTGGTTTATATTTATGAAATATATATATTGGTTGAAACAAGCCATATGATCTTCTTATTTCATTTTAGGTGAGTAATTAAAAAGAATGGAATTGAAAGAAACGATAAGAGGGTTGAAAGCTATATATGAGGAAGACTGACACCAAATCATTCGTTGTGATTATGTACATTGATGAAATTATTGAATCCAGTAGTAAGGAAAATTTTTGTAAACATTTTTATATATAAATGATGAACAAATATGATATTTTTAGGCTTCATGTGATGATATTTTTTTCATTTTTAAATTACCAAATTTGTTGGTCACATATTGATCTATCAAGAAAAATATTTCATTGAGTTATAGAAAAGTATTGTAATAGAAGAATCTATAAGATTATATACACTAAATAACTTGGGTATATAGTTGAGTAATGATAATGAAAGAAAGGTTATTAATGATAATTAATTAAATAATTTGAATGGTATTCATTTTAATTATAGTTCCTTGGGTATTTTTTTGTCACACTATTCATAGTATATATCATTCCCAAATGAATAAAATCATATTGAAAAATTTTTAATTAAGATAAATGTTAGAAGTACTTCCAATTTTGTCGTATTTTATGATAATAGAGGTATTATAAAATGTCAGAGCATCACCTATGCTGGTTGGGATAATCATGTTGATGAAAGAAAGTCCACATAAGGACGAGAATTCATCACAGGAGGAATATGTGTTTCAAGTAATTCTAAGAAGTAATCATCAGTTTTATTATTCTCTACTAAATTTGAGTATGTCTCTACATAATATTATTATTTTTAAGATATTGGGATTATGACTCAACTTGAGGGTATTCATTTTATATTTGAGTATTTTCTGGTCATTTTTTATGACAAGAAATGTGTGGTAAATATATCAAAGAATCCACTATAGCATTTAATATCAAAACAAGTTGATATTTATAATCATTTGCTGAAGGTTAATGTGGTTGAATGAATATTAATTCAATAATTTCTTCTATCCCAGGAGATTATTATAAATATTTGAACATAAAAACTCATAACATTAGTTTCTGAGAATCTGAAGTAGAAAAAGGACGTGAAAATTATTTACCAACATAACATAAGAACATTTATTAGTTTCTCAAAACATTTATGAAATTTTTATTTTGATTAAAAGGTATGATGTATTCTTTAATTAGTTAAATTTAATTAATTTCAATGTTTGAAATATTGTAAATGAGTTTAATTCAAGAAAATTATTAGAAATTGTTGTTGAAAAAATCCTAATAATGTAGCTTCAAGTCAGTATCACATACTAATATACTTTATAAGTAGATTTAACATATAAATTAATCACCCTTATTTCATACACTGAGTCAAATAATATATAATTGGAGTTTATTATATTAATAACTTGTTTATTTAAGGGGAATGGTACCAACATATTCACAATATATTTTCATTGTCAATATATTGTGGAAAAGAGGTTTTCCATTTTATTTTCACTAATTTAGGGGGAAAAGTGTTGATTTTTTAACAAGGTTTTTCAAAATAATATGGAACTAAAATATATAATAGTTAGATTAAATTTGAATGGGGGTGGGTGTGATAGATTTCAATTGGAGGGTGATGTTTTATTTCATTTCAATAAGTGTGAATGATTCGTTAATTTATTTTACATAGATTTCATTCCATAAAATATATTCAAAAGGTGTTTTGGGTGAATTATAGATGGAAATAGTTAAGATATATATTATATTTTTTGATAAATTATAAAATAATTTTTAATGAATATTAGAATAAATTTTAAGTTTATTTGAGAATATTAGAGATGAAATTAAGAGATTATAACTTGATTTTTGGGGGTTTAGATTTTATACATAAAATATATAAGGTTCCATAGAAATTAAAAAGGAATATTTAAGATTCCACGGGAATAATGTCTAAAAAAAGTCGAAGTTTTTCCCTATGATTCATAATTTTCATTTGGAGAAATGAAATATTCTCTATAATTATCATATTTGTGCATAAAAATCACTGTAGAGTATATAAGAAGCCTGATTTGTAATAATTATGTTTGATGAATCATAATATGCATCTTAGGATATATATGAATAATCTTAATATCCCTTGATTATGTTGGATTCATTTATTGATACATAAAATTAATTCTAGAGGTTTTGAGATCATGGAAGGATAAATTTTTAAATTCCATTAGAAGTAATGATTGATTAGTTGATTTATCAAAGAAGGTTATTTAATTACAATGTTGATTTCTCTCTATAGACTTAAAAATATTGATGATTCAAATTAATCATGATACAATATGAGATTATTTCATGATATGGATGCATCTAAATTAATAATAAAGCATCAAACCATATTCTTGTAATGAATCACTTGTCGAGTATCTGCTGTAGATTTGGTGGAAACAATAAGGAATGTGAAACTCAATATTCCCAGAAGTTTAAAAGATAATTAAATAAGGAAAATTAATTGGGAGATTTGATATAATTTCTATGTGATAATTCTGGGAATTCACATGGGAATACCTATAATTTATTTGTAAAGATATAGGCTAAAGTACCTATTGGATACAACTTGAATTATTTTAAATGGTGTCATATATCTAGGTTAATGGGAATTTCCAAAAAACAAATTATGGAATATTATCCATGTGATTATTCTGAGAATATTCTGAGTTTTTGAAATATAATTTATCTAAGGATGTTGTTAGAGATAATTAATTATTAAAATAGTATACTTCAACTATTCTATAAAAAAATATTTAGGTCTGAAATGTTATGTCGATTTTGAGAAAAAATTAAAAAGAACATAAAAAGGATTATAACTGATATGAGAAATAATAAAGTCACATATATTTGGTCCATAGGTGACTTGACCTCTCTTTATGATTATTATTATTTAAATATATTATCTTGTAATACTGTGTAATAATTTGGTGAAAGTTTCAAAATGGTTGGCACTAGAAATTACATAAAGTTAATGGATATACCCTAGAATATAGCTTTATCTTGATAATGAAATAGATTGCATGTGGGTGCAGCGGAATAATAACCATTATAAACTAGGGACATATTCTTCTATTTTAGTGGAACACCTCATTAAAAAAATTACTAGGTACTAGGTTTATATTTATGAAATAATGTGAGTTTAAATTTTTTTTATTAATATATAATAAATTAATGGTTTTTAAAAGAAAAAATATCAACACATATTCACACCCCCTCAATGTGGAAGACATTATAAGGTGTTCCTAATATCCTTTACCATGTATTTTCCCTTAAACTTATAATAAAAATCATCCATCTTCCACACCTCATTGAATTTATGATTTTAAACACCATTATTTGTACTAATAATAGGTATTTTCATTATTCTTGTTGAAGTTTAAAAACTATTCCTTTTCCCATCCATACTTACAAATTTTTTATTGAAATTCATTGAGCCCAATAAGATTTTTTTAATTCCCAAAACCAATTTAAATGATTCTTTTTCTAATAAACAATATTCTCTATTTATTTAGATAATTTTCTAATTTCATGATACAAAAATGAATACCAAATTTTGAAGATTGTAAGGTATTTATAGATTTCAAAAAATTATCCTCAAGATCATTCACCAACTCATTATTTATAAAAAAATATTATAGTGATCTCAAGTATATTGTCTCTCACATAAAATATTTCATTGATGGATCCCATATTTCGTTCCAAATCTATTTTAATCATGAATTTTTACATATATTTTTATTCATCAAGATATTTATTCTATGAATCAGCCACTTTTTTTTAAATAAAAATTATCCTTTTATATATTTATGTTTTCTTTCAGATAAACAAATAGATCTATTCTAAATTAAAACTCTTTTAGAGTCTCTCGCTCTTCATTATTTTCCTCTTTACTGTGATATTTTTATACAATATTAGATTCATTGGACTATTCTGAATATTTCATTGTGTATTATAGTCTATCAAGATCATAATACCATTCTTATATTCAATATTCTCAACAAAATATTTCATATCATTTTTTTAAATAATAATCCTTTTATTTGAAGGATTTTATTTTTCCATTAATTTTGAGAATATTCATCCATTACATATCATAGGAACATTTTTATCCTTGATGATAATTTGGATTGATCATCAACTTCATCTCATTTGATTTTATCAAGGAAGATAGAAAAAAACATCCAGAAATATCAAAATTAAATCACTTAAAGCAAGTGTCCCTTTGTAGTTAACTTTTCCCAACTAATTTCATGTCAATAAAAATGATATAAGATCACAAAAATTCATGGTTCCATCATTCTCCTCTTACTCATATTCAAGGGATGTTTTATATTCAATGTCATTTGAGGATTTCAATTCTTTAAAATATACCACCTTTTTTATTTACCTTTCTTTTTTATGATTGAACCCATACATGTCTTGTAGGTTATCAATATATTATTTACTATATCATTGGTAAATGTACCTAAGACATGATCTTATGATGAAAATATTTCAACATTATTATTTTCAGGTATATTTATCATTAATTTCCTCACCATGTTATAATCATTTTAAATCGCATTGTAACTCCATGTTAATGAAAATATCATGTTCACATAAATAAATAACGTGTACACTAATTCATATTTTATCATATAAATATACACATATTTAACATGAAATATGCTTTTCTTGAATAATAGACATGAATATAATTTTTATGTCTATCATTATGATTTATCCACATTATATTCAATTTTTTATATCCCATGACTCATAACAGTTATTTCTCAGAGAGGGATGAGAGTAATGTAGCACACACTATTTTATATACTTAAAAATTTTTCTTTTCAAATAGATTAAATGTTATATTATATTTAGGAATTTGTAAACTATTCTTAGTGATGTTGGAAACTTCCTTGATAAGTGATAAAATATATAGAACCATTATCATGTTCCCTATCTCAAATACTCATTAGTAAAATATGGGGACAACATTTTTGTTGACTAAATTAGAAACTCTCCAAAAAACACAATGAAAAGATAAAATCATTAAGATAAACAATGTAATCCTAATAAAACCCTTTTTATAGATAATTTATCATCCCACATAGATTTAAAATATCTCTTGAATTAACAAGGTGGAGGTGGTCTTAGAAGACTTCAATATAGACATCATCAATCTAACGTTAGTTTTTACATCGAGGGTTGGTGAAACTTAAATAAAACATTTATATCCAAAGGTGAGGTTTTTCTAAAAATATAACATGGGTAATTGGTTATGAATAGATTAATAATTAGATTTATTCATGTGAATTGATATTTCATTCATGTTGTATCTATTTTGAACATGCTGTTAGTTGAGTTAAAGGAAAATTCCAGCTAATCAAGGAGGAGATGATTGAATAATTTTTGAGGTTAAAAAGACCTATTCTTTTTTAGTGTGTCAAATAATACCCTATGTATAAATTATATTATATTAATGTTTAATTGGTAATGGTAATTATTTAGTCTTTTTTATAGCCATGGGAAATTGAGTTGTATCATGACCTTATCCATTACATTAAGCTCCTTGACTAAAATACCCATTGTTGAGCTGACCATGGTTCTTGTGAATGTAGGGTGAACAAAATATTTACCATAAGGAGTTAAAAAATGTTAATGGTTTATTTATCGTGACAGAGATGAAGAATGTAATGACTTAAAATTTGAAAAATAAATTCCATTTTGAAAAAGAAATATTATTTTTTAAATTATAATGTCAAAATTATCAAAAGGTCATTTTTTTATAATTTTATGATACTTTAATTTTTAATAAAAATTAAATGTGATATAAAGAAATGGTGTGTATTGTGACATCAAAAATAGATAAAAAGTTGAGTTATAAATACTATAATGGGAATACATAGAAAAAAACATTTTCCCTTTAATAGTACATTTTTATGTTAATTGATTAATTTTAAAAATATAAAATGAATCTTCTAAAACAAATATTATATTTTAAGATTTTAAAAACAATACTTGATGAACATGAATCACTTCCACATCATCAATGGTACTATTTTAAGGATTTCAGTACTTAGCCTAAAAAAATATTGAAAACCACACCACTTTGGAAGAAAATACTATAAAACCCCAAGATAAGGTTTTTGTTTTTTGTTATTTTACCACTAATATTCCAAAACCTATTTTTAGAAATTAATAATTTTATACCCATTCGTTTACTATAAATATCAACTGAACCTCCCATTAGATTTTACTCAATCCCATTGAACATAAAATTACTCTCCCTATCACTCTCAATATACCTCCCAATGTATTATCAAGCTCTTAAGAATATCCTCCCATGATTTTAGAAGCATTATCTCAAGGAAAAATATTTTTCACCTCTTCATATTTATTCAAGTACTATCTTTGAATTAAACATTTTTGGTTCCCAATTGTTCTTGTTGAAATAGTTTTTTTACACAATCATTTATTGTAATTATAAATTCCAAGTAACAAGATACTACCATTAATCATAAACGATCTCTTATCTGGACCATTATGTACACACATTATGCTTCCAAAATTATCCCATGATTTTCCATACCAACATTTGGTTTTTGGGAATACCCATCCCCATTTTTAGTCATGGGTATTCACCTAGTTTTATCTATCATTCATTGGTTAGTTACATCCATTTATTTATCGCACGGTCCTAAATCATGGGATAAAGTTTTATGAAATACATTCTTCTATTTTATTATCTATGTGGAACCAAAATTTATGCATGAGATATGAATGTGATTTCTGGGCCTATGTTTATATTGATCTAGAATTCATTGGGTAATTTTTTATCCCATGAGACACCCTGTATAGTTCGTATGATGTTTTCCTAAGAATAATATTTTATGATATCTCAGTTTTTATCCTTTACATAGGATTATTATATCATATTATATATTGTTTCTATATTTCTATGGTGCCATAATTTTATCATCTAATTTCATTCATTCATGTTCGTATTTATCAAAAAAAAATTATTTCACCTTGATGTGCCTCTTGACTCACATGTATTACTTTATTCATGTTTTACATAGATTATTATCTTACTAGAATTTACTTCTCACCCCTTTCATATAAATTTCTCTGCATTATTCCATACAGTATTAAAATATCGATGGAATTTAAGGCCATGTTGTAGAGTTTTTAAATAATGTCGTCGTATTCCTATGTCATTTTTTGGTGATATGTACCTACATAACCAAATACAATATTCCTTTTAAAATTTTCCAATTGTACTATTTGTATCATTTTCAAACAAATCAAGATATAAAGTGAATAAAAGATATGTGTTGTCAAAGTTATTATTAGAGAAATGTATTGTTATTTTCAAGAATATTGATCAGAGAACATAAATGAGAATCATAAGGAGAATTATAAAGATAAAAAACATATATATATTTTTTAGATGTATATAGAAAGTGGTCTACATGTAATAAAATCATTTTCATTATACTATATGTCGATATGGATCTGGAATAATTTTGACATAGTGTAATAAAACAACACTGGGAGGATTGGGTATTAGCCTAATTTTCACTTCGTGCATTACAAATAAGACATTCTACACACTTGTTCTGACACTCCCATAGGATATGATTTTTTAAAATTCACAAGCACTTTATAAACCATTATTAAGGTAATAAAAATGCTTATAAATTTTGATGATAGTAAATCGAGCATTAATACCATATATTAAGCCCTTAAAATTCATAGGTTGAAGAATATATGTCATTAATGAATTATCACATTAATGTAAATATTTTTCATTTTATTCATTTTATATTTTTTACATTATTATATATAAGTGTATTTTTTAGGAATTAAAAAATTAGAACCATAATTAGATAATAAAATGTAGTCTTATCATGCATGGTTTTAAAAATTCTTTCATATCATGCTGGTTTTGTAGAACTATTCAAACACAACCAAAAACATTCTAGTTGAGTTATCCATGAAAAAAATAGGTTAATTATGGAATCCCAATTACATAGATTCTCTCATATTAATAGTTCCTTGATAAATTTCCGAATAAAACATCTGATTCTTCCTTTAGTGTAATTTTATTCTAACTTATGAATGGATTAGATTTACTTCTATTAAGAAAACATAAATTTATGTGAGAATAAAGTAGACCTTTATATTTATAATTCCCCTTTGATTCATGAATATCCTTTGGGATTCTTTGTAAATAGTTTTGTATTTTTTATCAAAATATCCTATTGAGACTGTTTTTCTAAACATGTGACAAAGATTCATTGATGTTCCTATGATATCATTTCTGAATATAAAATAGAGAATGTTAAATAATATTTTTTGACCATTTTTGGAAACTTTCATTAATTCAAAAATTTATATGATATTATAATAGTTTCTAATATCATTAAGAAAATAATTATTCGAGCTTGAATCAAAAGTGGGTGATTGAGGTTACCATACTAATGGTAGCAGATCGAGTTTACTAAAAGTAGATCACTAGATAGATGTGATGAGATGGGGACGTAACACATTTTTATTAGTAGGATTATTGAAATAAGTACATGATTTTGAGTTTTTTACAAGTATTTACAAAGGGAGAGAAATGTACAACTCTCTCAGAATAAGTACAATGTAGTGAGAAGAATTATGTGTAAGTGGTAGTGTAATACAAAGGGTTAAAATACCAAATGTTACAATGATATAATATCTAAAAAATGGGGTAATTTATGTTTTGAAAAAATTATTTATAATTATAAAAAATGTTATCTTGAATCAAATACTTGAGTGAACCAGACAAAGGGAGATGTTGTAACCGAACAAACGTAGAGTAGAAAGTTGATGATGATGTATGAATGAATTGATTAATGTCCATAAAACAAACAAATATGGGACTAAATTTCCTAATGAAAATAAATTCACTCCATTTAGTGATGAGTTCAAAAAATCCAAACAAATATAATCAAATAGACAGGTGAATGTTTTAATGAAAAATAAGTATAAGGAAGCGCAACTGTTAGAGAATGTGAATAATCCCTGTAGTCACTTGAATGATTTTTGAAATATATTAATATTGGTTAATTATATATCACATGGATTAACATTATAATCAATTTAAGCTCATCATATGGATTATTTAATGAATATGTGACAAATGATGTTTTTGTGATCAAATTTATGTAAAAAATAGAGTTAGGGAAGGATGTTCTAATGGAGTTTTTGTAACATCCCCAGTTCCAGGTGATGCCCAAGGCTGCCCCATACCTGTTTGGTCACATGGCTTCAAGTGCCTTTCCCCTATTTCAATAGGCTTTCGACTAGTAGCGAGGGCCTTGGGTGTGATAGTGGTGAATCTATGCCCTCAATGGAAGAGTAATACAATAGAAATAAATAGGCAAAAGTAGTGGAATTGGTAATTCCATAAAAAATCTAACAGAAAACGACTGAATGTAAATAAACAACTAGTGAACATATATAAATAATGTATGTCAATTATTTCTAGGAAAATAGCCAAACAAGTCACAATACTAAAATACAGTATGAAACCAAAGAACAAAGAAAATAAATAAATTCCAACAGCATCGCAAGCCTCATCTTTGTCCCTTTCTCTCCAGCTCCATAACACTCAAGTACATGAAGTGGAAGAGAGATTTCCCTTATCTATACATGCAACAATATAATCTATTTGGGAACAAAAGGGTTACCCAAACAGGGTGTGAGATGAATCCCAATAGGCAACCACCCAAAGATCTCTACCTAATTGTCATTAAAGATATATAGCATTAAAATATTCAAAATGAAGTAATAAACAAGAAAGTACTAAAAAGTAAATGATCCTACATTTTCAACTACATTCATTTACATTTATTTATAATCTAACCAAAAAAAACAAGTAACCCTCTGGGATGTTATCAAATATTAACCCCTATGGTTCAGTATAACAAAGTCTCTCTAAGGAATCACTCAATGTCAATTCCAATTGTGTTCTCGAAATGGTAACTACAGACTCTATGAGGAAAAATTCAACGTCCAATTCCCCATGTGGTCTTGCAATGTGGAACTACAGACACTCGGAGGGAGAACATACATCCATCCCCCATATGGTCTCGCAATATTAAAAGTATAACAGACACTCTAGGGAATCCCTCAGCATTCATTCCCCCTATGGTCTAACTACACCAAATTCCCGCATCCAAGGGTAAGTAAATCGTTCAAAAACGGTATCCAGAAGACAACATAAACATCAAATAACTACTTTGATAAACATCTATAAATAATATCTCAATAATTTCAAATAATAAACAACTTCATCCTAATAATACAAGGCCTGGAAAACAAACATCCTGGTAGGAAGTTTTAGAACCAACAGCCAAACTAAAATCAACATGGGTGAACACATCCATATCATGGTAAATAAATACTATTATCAATCAAACACCCCTTCTCAAGAAAAAAAGAATAGCGGGAATTAACAGGGTCAAATTACCTAAACACACAATACCCTAAACTAGGGTATTGGGAACTTTTGCACATATAATTCAAAGAAAATCTAGGGAAAGGCACAAACCACCTACCTCAATGTTATATGATCAATATAGATGATCATCATCCTTTGAATCGACCTACAATCCCGTAGATCTACAAAAAAGTCAAAAATATTTAACTATGGATATCTCAAGAAAGAGAAGAAATAAATAGATGAGTCTCTAAAAGAAGGAAGAACTCATCATGAAGATTCCAATGAAACAGACGATTTTTTATTTTCCACATAGATGGTGGTTCTAGGGCTCAGAGAAGAATTGGGGATATCTGTCACTACTGGAAAATATAACCCTAGATGAAGGAGGTTCTGTCAACTTGATGCAACCCCAATCTGAATTATCAAATAAAAATTATAGTACATTTTGTGTTCTTTAAAGATACATGGAATGTATATACTTTTACTAGGGCCCAGTTCATGTAGTCTCTAGCCCACCACACATGGTTGTGTACTTGGTCATTAAATGGATAGTACACGGCCACCGGTGGCAACCAGATACATGGCATGTAATCCACATATTATCGAAATCTCCCCTTTTCCAAAAAAAATCTATAAAAAAGGTTTATACATGAAAAGAATATTTGGGTTCTTAAAAATTTCCCCATTAAAGAAATTTTTCCACAAATTTTCCAAGAGAAATGGGTATGAAGAAGAATCCTTGAATAGATCCATCCACTACGATCGTAAATTGTCCTCCCTCTCCCAAGTCTCATCCTATACTCTCCCATGCTTCCATAGCACCCGTACCAGAGGAACATTCCAACCATAGAGAACCTTCGTGTTGTAATAAAAAATATTGATAGGATGCTCCTCAAATGATGCGTCCACATCCAACTCAACCTCCTCGGGTTGAGAAATATTAGATGGGTCCGAGAAGTATCATTTTAGCTGAGAAATATGAAATATGTTGTGCATATCCCTATATATATGAGGTAACTGCAATCGATAGGAAACTATACCGACTCTTTCCAAAACCTCAAATGGCTTGAAGTATCAAGGTGAAATATTTCCATGTATCCTGATCCTTCTATGTCCCAACCATGGTGTGGCACGAAGGAAAACCTAATCTCCAACCTCTAACTTTGGAGGTCGTCTCGGTCTATCAGCATAAGAATTTTTTCTAGACTATGCAGTAGCTATCCAATTAAAAATCAACACCACCTAATTTGTGGTCTCCTGGACAACATGAGGTCCCAGCATAGCTTCCTCTCCTACCTCCAGCCAACATATGGTTGATCGGCATGGCCGACAGTGCAAAGCCTCATAAGATGTCCTCTAAATAGTCACCTGAAAACTGTTATTGTAGGAAAACTATACTAGAGGTATGTGATTCTCCCAAGAACCTCCAAAATATATGATGCAAGCTTGAAGCATGTCCTCCATCACCAGAATCGTTCGCTCAGACTTGCCATCTGTCCAGGTTTGGTATGTTGTACATAGAATTACCTGTGTGTCCAAAGCCCACTGGACTCCCTTCTTGGCCCGAGAAGTAAAATGGGAATCCCTATCTGAAACAATGGAGTGCAGAACACCTTGTAAATGTTTAATCTCCTAGACATAAAATCTTCCCATCTCATCAACACTGAAGGTCTACATGATCGGTATGAATTGTGCAGCCTTTGTGAGTCTGTAAATGACATCCCAAACTGCATCATTCCCTCTAGGTGACCTCAGAAAACCAGTTACGAGTCCATCATGACATCATTCAACTTCCACATGGGAATGGTTAACTATTGCAAATTCCCTGTTGGTTGCTAATGCTCCGCCATCACCTACTTACAGGTGGAACACCTCATCAAAAAGCTAGTAATATCTCACTTCATACCTGGCAACCAATATTGATAGTGTAGATATCGATACATCTTGGTATCACCAGGATAAACTTCCCGAACTGAGGAATGAAAATCCTGCATCAACTCCCTCTGTATGTCTATAACACCCACATGCCCCCACAAAATTGCAAGATCTCATTCTCACATACTGTTGAACAAGGAATAGGTTCCTCACCTGACACACTCTCCCATAGGACTAGGCCTTCAAAATCTGATAGATACCTCACTAACACTCAATCTAGTAGAGTAGAGGTAATAGATACAGAAGAAATAAATGACTTCCCCTATCTGTTGTGTACCTCTAAAAGCATCTCAAAGAACATATCCATAAGCTTCCACTCACTGGTGGCCTTCTGATCTTCATGTACCTTAGTGCTTCTATTCAATGAATCAGCCACTGCCACTACAACAAAAATGGAACTTAGAGTCTATTCTTTAGCAGCAGTTTTGGGAACTACCGCTAAACCTTTTTTAAAATGTTTTCACAACAGTTTATAGTAAACCGCTAGAAACAATTTCTTTTACACCCCCGACCCTTCCCCCCTTCCCCAACCCTGCTTCTCACCCTACGACCCCGCTTCCCCCGGCCCCCAGATTACCACATGTCCTCGGCCCCCCTCGACCCCGGTGACCCCGCGACCCCAGCAACCCCGCGACCCCGGCCCCACAAGACCCCGGTGACCCCGCAACCCCGACGACCCCGCTTCCCCTAACCCCTCGTGACCCCGACGACCTATACGAACTCTAAGTTTTGAATTATAGTAATTTTACCTCAATTCATGATTTTTAATTCTCCAATGAACAAGAATACCTATAAGTGATATATTCATGGTTTTGGATGTGTTTAATCATGAGGTTTGGTTGTTTAGGGGTAGTGGATTTCATTTAATTGCAGTGTGGTTCTTCTATCATAGAATTGGATTTGTTTCCTCTTGGACATGAAATTTGTTTTTATGAAATTACCAAATTTACAACATCATGAAATTCTTGTATGGCCTAAAATTTATTTTCTTATTAAGATATAAATTTTTATGGTTCATTTAACTATTTTTTAAGAGTGTTTTATTTTTTTCATAGATTTTGATAAAAGGTTATTATAATTTATATCTACTTTTGGTTTTAAAATTAATGATATACATGTAATTTATTTGGTAAAATTACAATGAGGCTCCATCTAAAAGTATTTTTAATTTTATGGGGATGATTGACCCCCGTTTTTTTTAAAGAAAGATGCTTTATGTTTTTAAGCTATGGTCTATAAAAAAGGCGTGTAATTAGACTATGTTTAATGGAAACAAGCCATATAAGTCTTATAGTGATTTTAAATTGTTCTTAATGGAATGTATTGATTAGTAAACGTATTTAAAAATGTGATTTGATTAAAAGTTTCAATTGTTATAAAAATAAATCGGCATCCAAATATTTAATTAAAACCATGGTTGGAATTTTAATAATTAATGTTTTACATGTTATTTTGATACCCTCATTGTTAAATCATTGGATATTTTATGTTGTGTGGTGATATATTACCTTATTAAGAATAATTTTATAAAAATTTAATTCTTGAGATGATGTAAAAGAGAAATCTTTCTTGGGAGGTTTTTGGAAGGTAGATAAGGTTTATTTAAAGTGTAATAATATAGAATATTTATCCTCATATAATTTGATTTTTTTTCACTCCCCAAATTATTTAATTATTGGGAAAGTATGGTAGTAAATAGAATATCTTGATTAGTGTTAAAATATTATAGATTATGGAATTTATAGTTCACCCATAATGACTTCTTTCAATTTGGGGATACCTCCCCATGAGACTAAGAGGATCATCCAGGGTTGGGTGGAGTTTGGTTCAAATAGGGTTGGTCGATAAAAAATTTGGTGTCCATATGTGTGTTCCAATATCCTGCATGTTATAACCTTTTGAGTTACACATAATTCTTGGTTCCCATTGATGATTACATAGTGTATCCCATTTCATACCTAGATAGAACCCATAGACCTTGCTTTTCTAATTCAGAACCATTTCATGGTGGATGTTTATATAGTTATTTAGTAATATCTTGGTAGTTATTTATGTTTATTTTTTGTTTTAGTGATTTTTTTGTTTAATTTTTACTATATAATGTGTTAATTCTACCCATGATTTATATAGGAATTGTAGATTTTCTACTAAAATTGATAAATCATATGATTTATGTATTTTAAAACTTCTATATGTGAATAATATACTCTAGAACTATATTTAAAATAAGTATTTTTGAATATTTTTTATAAAATTAATTACAAAGAATCTATGGTGAAATATTTCTATGACTATTTATATCACACATTTCATACACATTCATGTGTGTGTAGCTTCTATCTTTTCATTCTAATTCCAAGATTGTGATTTCTAGTTATTTGTTTCCTCGTTTTCCATTAATGTAAATTGGAATGTTGTGACTTTTCATGGATCACATGGAGATGTTTTGAGTTGTGAATATGGTTGTGACTTTTTTTGTGAAATTTTATTGTGAGATAGTTCAACTAGGTTTATTTTTTATTTAAATTTTTTTTTTTTTTTCTTTCTCTATATTTTATCCAAACTAGATTATTTTTCATTAATATTTATAGTCTTGGATGAAATTAATCACTTTCATTGAATATGTATCCTTGTATATTTCATTAGTTTTTGAAATGGATAACCTATTTATTTATAAGTCCTACCTGACTATAATGAATTATGAAACTTAGGTATGGAGTTCCTTATACTTTTGATACTCGATCTTGGAGTCCACCAAACATGTGTTACTCAAGCATAACATCCCCTTTGCATAAATTTCTTTTGTGTGTTGAATTGAATGGTATTGAATTCATTCTAACATATTGTAGTGGTTTGGATGAATATAATTCTTCCATGTTCCCGAATATAATATTTAGAGGGAATTCCTTCTGGGATCTATTTCCGCCTATGTGATTCAGATTAGCTTATTATGTTTTATTGGAGGATAATAACAATACCCCAAATTTCAACTCCAAATTCCAAACATGATTCTACTATGAAACTACAAATACCAAGCCCAGACACATCATCTATTGTTCAAATACCCTAGTTTGATCCCCAAACCACATCAGCCGCATCTCGAACGACATTTCTGATGTGGTCTCCACCTTACCACATCAATATTTATGCAACAACACTAGTATGTCCTTCTCTAGATGACTTTTACCAAAGGCGCTCAATCCCACCCACCAATGTGCTATCATATCCCGACCACAATGCCTTAAAACTCAAGTAATAAAAAAATGTTCAATGCCCACACTGAAGTCTGAATCTGACATTTAGTTCAAATCCATGGTCAGATCCTCAATCGTCCCATTTAACCATAATTATCCACTCATGAGAACTAACACATATATGATCCAAATCACCCTCAAGTCACACCACCAGTCTTTTTTATGTGAATACACAAAAGATAGGTCTAAATATTCAATCCAAACAAGGTTCGTAGAACCTCAAAACCAAATCTACCAAGTTATTTCATCATGAATTTCCATGATCCCAACCACTTATCATGCCTCAAGACTACCATCCCTCACTTGGTTCTTGCCACTCCAAGGAACAAACAATGAATTCATCCAAATATAAGGCCCCAACCCCCCACAATCCCGTGACCCCGGTGACCCCAAGACCCCGGTGACCCTACTTCCCCCAGCCCCCCATGACCCCGGCGACCCCGCGACCCTGGTGACCCCGCTTCCCCTGGCCCCCCGCAACCTCGTGACCCCGGCGACCCAGGAGACCCCAGCCCCCCACATCCCATTATGAATTATATACATTTTAATTGTTCCTTTATATATATTATAGTTAATTTTTGTTATTTTTCATATTGAGGATGCATATATATTGGAGGTTTTTATAGGATATGACCATCGTATGGTTGCATGACCATATCTATGAATCTATTTAGTTTTGTAAGCATCATAAGGTTTTCCTTAAACATTATTTATAATAGATTTATTCGATATTAGATTAATATATGAAAACCCTATAGAGAACTTAGGTTGGGGTTAATCCAAATTAACAATGTTATTTGGATTCACTGGTAAAGTAGCTATCATGTTGTTAGCACACTGTTACTATTTTCCAAAAAAAACTTCCCCTATCCCAAACCCAAGAGGGTTCATATCTAACTCAGGGGGTCATCATTATTATATAATGTTTCATTAATCATACCCTATAATATATATGAATATCATTCTCTATTTAGTAGTAATGATATGTTTTTTTATATTTTTTTATAGGTACATTGTGATATACATGGCTAAAAGCTGGATCACTAACCGAGGAACAAACCTCGGTATGTTAAGGTTTTGAATGAGTTTTTATAAATTTCAATTTCCAATCGATCCATTAAAGGGAGAATAATATTTCCATGTCATAAATGTAAATTTATAACATGATTGAAGAGAGATGAAGTTTATGAACATTTAATACTGATGAAATTCCCTGATCAATATTTCTGTTGGATTTGGAATGGAGAATCGAACGTTACAGAAATATTGAGCACTGATGTTAAACCACAGGATGAGGTCCCAAGTTCGTAGATAATGGAAAATGAAATGAAAAACCTCATAAATGAGGCATTTGACACTGCAAGACAACACTATCAGCATCAAAACATATCAGAACCACTAGAAGAAGGTGAAACAAATTGCAACGTGACAAGTGATGTTTTTTATACTATAACACAAGCAGACCAAAATTGTAACATATCATTGGATCTTTCACTTTACTCTGTGGGGCCAAATGTAAGAGAAAACATCACTGAGGAAAATGTGTTTCATGATTTAGTTGACGATGGAAGTCAAGAGTTGTATAGTGGTTGTTTGAAATATTCAATTATTTCATTTCTACTGAAGTTGTACCATATCAAATTTATATGTGTAATTACAAATAAGGAAATGTCCATGATATTGGAATTGATTCATGATGCATTTCTTGAAGCGAAAATCCCAGAATTTTTTTATGAAATAAAAAATTTTGTTAACAATCTTGGTATGAATTATACAAAAATACATGTGCATCCCAATGATTTTATACATTATTGGGGAGAGGCTTCAAGTAGAAAGAATTGCATGAAATGTTATTCATCTAGATGTCAGTCAAAGGGTGATGTTGGAATTTTGAATGAACATAATTTCATAGAGAAGAAGAAAAGAAACACACCTACAATGGTTTTGCGTTACTATCCATTGATGCCTCGATTTCAAAGATTATTCATGTCATTGGAAACCGTTGAACACATCAAGTGGCATTCTTTAGATAATAACAATGATGGGTTAATGAGACATCCAATAGATTCCCAAACGTGGAAGAAATTTGATTTATTACATCTATATTTCTCATCTGATCATAGGAATGTTCTATTGGGATTGGTTGCTGATGGATTCAATCCATTTGGGTATTTGAGTACGAGTTATAGAATTTGGCCAGTTGTTTTGATCCCTTATAATCTTCCTCCTTGAATGTGTGTGAAACAAACATATTTTATCCTTATGATGATTATTCATAGAAAACAAATTCATGGAAATGATATTGATGTATACTTGCTGCCTTTGATTGATGAATTGCAGGAGTTATGGAGCAATGGTGTTGAGACATTTGATACTTCTTTTAAAACAATGTTCAAAATGAATGCTACTTTAATATGGACAATTAGTGACTTCTCTAGGCTTGGGAATTTATCTGGATGGAACACTTACATAGTTTTGGCTCATCCCATTTGTAACTTTTATTTTGATCCCAAATGGCTACCTCACAGTAGAAAATGGATCTTCTTGTGCCATCGAAGATTTCTCAATGCAACTCATAGATTTTGGCTGAACAGATCAAAATTTAATGTTTCCATTGATCGTAGACCACCTCCAAAGTTTTTAACTAGTTCTGAAATATTGAAAGAGCTTGAAAATGTTGAAATAGAATTTGGGAAGGTTCATCATTTGAAGGATAGCGGAAAATGGGTCTGAAGTGCATTGTCAAGTGAAATCAGAACGCAACAATATAAGAAAAAAACAGTATATTCTTCATACTACCATATTGGGAATTTAATTTGTTGCAGAACAATATTGACGTGATGCATATTGAGAAGAATGCCTGTGAGAATTTGATTTTTACATTACATAATGAGCAAGGAAATTTGAAGGATCATCTCAATGCTCGAAAAGACATACAAGTAATGAACATAAAATGTGATATATGGCCAGATGAGAATGAAAAGTATGCTTCGGCCATTTTTTCAATGAAAAATACGGATAAAGATACATTCCTTCAAATTTTAAAGAATTTGAAGTTATCTAATGGGTATTCGAGTAAAATCTCAATTTTTGTTTACTTGAATAATCGTACGTTACATGGATTGAGAAGTCACGATTCACATATTTTGTTACAACATTTACTACCATTGATATTGTGTACATTATTACATGAAAATGTTATTTCTTTTGTACTCAATTATGCACATTTTTTAGGAAATTATGTGAGAAATTTCTACATTCATTTCATCTTGACAACCTCCATTAGAGGTTTGTATTTACCCTTTGTGAAATGGATATGATCTTTCCTCCATCGTTTTTTACTGTCATGATGCATTTAACTGTGCATTTGGGTGAGGAAGCTAAATTAGGATTCCATGTTCATTATCGATGGATGTATCCTATTGAGAGGTATTTTATTTATATATTTTTCAGTTATGTAAACAATTTTTTTCATTTAAATAAATGCAAAATATTATTATTTTATTTCACATATATCTTGGGCATTTGAAAGCATATGTGAGAATTAAATCTCAACAAGAAGGTTGTATTACTGAAGGGTATTTGGTTGAGGAGTGTCTTACCTTTTGTTCCAGATATTTGGATGATATTGAGATAAGATTTAATCGATTGGGATGTGTTGAAGACACATCAACTCAATCTCGACTACATTAGAAATAAAAAAATATTTCCTACTATTGGTCGGTCAGTTGGGAGGACCTCAAATGTGACACTGAAAGAATTATAATTATTACAGGCACATAGATATGTGCTACTAAATACTGAAATTGCAGAGCCATTTATTAAAGATTTTAGGATACAAACAAAGAGACGAATGAGAGGGAGAACATGAAATTAGAAAGATATAACAAAAGTTGTGAATAAAGAGCTTGTAGAGTGGTTTTCACGATGTGTAAGTTCAGAAATGTTTCAATAAATATGAATATTGGTTTGAGACATAAAGTTTTTAAATCTATTAAATTATATTTCTTTTTTGAAATCATGAATACAGAAACTTAAGAATACTTGTTAGAATATTTGATGTTTCTTGCTAGAGGTCCTATAAAACAAGTTATAATGTTTGACGCTTATACTGTGAATGGATTTAAATTTCGTACAGTCGACTGAGAAGTGGGTTTGAAAACATAGAATAGTGGTATATTTACATTTGTTGATGTGGGATACTTGGAAAACTACATGATATTATTAAATTAAAATACCATGGACATTTTTCTGTTTTTTTATTCAAATGGAAATGGGTCGATATTATCAGAGGTGTTAAAAGAGATTCCCTGCAATTTACCTCTGTGAACTTCTCCGCATGATGGATGTCGGTGATCATGAACTGCTTGATCCATATATCTTAGAATCATAAAAAATGGTATATTATATGAATGATGTTGTGGATGAAGGGTGGAGTGTTTTTTCTCACGTAATACAAAGAGATTTGTATGATATGTGTGATGATGTGGAATATTTGACCTCGAAAATTTAATTTAATCAACAACAGGTAGAAAAATTATTTGTCCATCATGATATTGAAAATATTAGTGTAGCAAGGATGAATGAAGTGTATGAATCAATGGAGAAGGAAACTGACATGATTGAATGGGAAATGGTTGTATGTACAGTTATTTAATCATTCAGCAACCACTTGTTTCATTTCTGCAGTCATTCATTATCATTGTTATATATATTTGGTCTGTTAGTACGGGGTATCAATTATCATTTTTAATTTTTTTTATGCATAATTTTTTTGAAATATATATTCTGAACTTAATTTTATTTGATTAAATAATAGGGATTCCAAGAAGGAATTGGTACACTATTTCATCTAGTTCTGTGACATATGACGATCCATCTGGCACCTTCCCCACAGCATCTAAGGGACCGGCTGCCTGCACCCATACACCATCCCTCACACCATTGGTGGATGTCCCATTAGAGGCTAAGTCGTCGACTCCCACTTTTTGAGCCTCAGCAGTGGGTCAGCGACAAGCCGCTTCCAGTTCATCATGGACAAACTGGAGTGTCACTATCATAGGTTCAAATTTTAATTAAATAAATTTATTGCATTTTGTTTATACTAATTTTTTTCTCATTGAAGATGAAAAAATGGAACCATGTAGAAAAACAAAAAAAGTTTAGATGTTACGAATATGAATGGCGAGAAGATAGTCGTGCCATTTGATTCTTATGGGGTCCCTACGGATGACGTTGTGGGGTTATTTGTCCAGATTCTAGGCCAGCTGGCAGCGGAGCCCATTTCCCTTCATATTTCTTATGAAGATTGGAGACATATGCCTCAAAGCTGAAAAAATGAAGTTTTTTATTCCCAAATAAATTTAATATTATTGCATTATGGTTTAATTTAATGTCATGTTACTAATATATTCAAAATAAATTTCTTTATACAGATGTTCTTCCACTTTAGAGTTGCTGATGTGATAGCACAGAAGTGGATGTTGAAAAATCATGGTAAGAAATGAGAATATTTCAAATGGAGATTGTGGTGTGATGTCAATGATACTTCTTTGACCGTGCAATAAATGTATGAGAAGCTACCTAGTGGGCTACCGATGGAATAGTGGAATGTTTTCGTTGACAGACATTGTGATGAGAAGCGGATGGTATTGAAATATATATTACTATATTATCCTCATTTTAAATTTATAAAAATATATGAATAGTAGAAGACATTGAATACATTACTATTAAATTGAATTTTATTTATTTTAGGATCACCCAAGACAAAATGCATCAAACCGGGCTAAGCAATTCATCCCTCACACTGCGGGCTCAAAAATATTTTCTAAAATCCGAAAGACATTGGTAATCTTTTAATTAGTTTAAATATTTATAAGACAATATAATCTTTTTAATATATTGAATTGTTGATTTATCATTTCTTAATGCATTCATAGAGTTTAGGGCACGAAGCATCTAGAACTGAACTGTGGTTGGATGTTCACAAAAAATCAGATGGATGTTTTGTTAATGAGCCTACTAAAGATGTTGGGGTATGAAGCCAATTTTTTATTACAATAACTTATTATCAGTTTAAATTGTGTTAATATATAATGATATTTTATTTAAATGTAAAAATTAAGGAACTATGGGATGCCAATCCTGCACAGTCCTACATAGTCTCCCAGGATGACCCAGTTGCTAAAGTCCTTGGGAAGGAGCATCTTGGTAGAGTGCGTGGGATGGGCTTCGGACCCGTACCATCTGAGGTCTTTGGCATGACACTAGGGATTCCAGCTGCATCTACTCTTAGTTATAGTCAGTCCATACCCAAAGATGCTCAGAGTGATATTTCTTCTCAACGAACAATAGTTCAAGACCAGGGGGTTCAGATATCCTCTTTGCAGAAAGAGATGACTGATATAAATCAGCAGATGAGCAGATATTCCCCTGGTGGTAGTGCATCGACTAGTGGTATACAGGTAAATCACAAAAAATCAAAATCATTTACTTTGAAAACTTTCATTGTTTTTAAGTTTTAATATAAATAGGCAACATTATTTAATTTTCAATATAATGTTTTTGCAAGTGACAGAAGAAAGTGGATATGGAGGTGGAGAGGGTGACGATGCATCATCGGACCGTGAGTAGTTGTATTGTTGATGTGTTGAACAAATATGGGAATAGTTGGTTTGTATATGTAAGATGTGTGGCACATAGTTTCCACCAAATAGTTTCATGACCAAAAATTTCTTTGATTTCCCATGTTTCCTTTTATGCATTTTATTGATTTCTAATGTTTCCTTTTATGTCTTGATTTCTTGAGTGTGGTATACATCATTCCATTTAGGCCAGTATTTGAATTGGTAGATGAGATTTTGGATGACTAGGATTTAAACCCATTGTTAATGTGTTGAACAAATTGTGTCATTTCATAGTGATCAAGGGGATAGTGTTGTGGACACTTTGGTGAGGCAGAATGTGTTGATAGTAAATCTTCATGCGTTGTTAATGGTTATCATATTCTGTTCATGATGATAAAATGTGGTCATACACCATATAAAACCTAGGATCATCTTAATGGGAGATGATATTAAAACGTATAAAACCGGGATTCATTGTACAATGTGTATTGGATGATCTAAAAGTCTTACACTATATAACATTTGTATTCCTCTTATGATAATTGTGATATGTTAAAAAACATTACCTCATATAAAACATGGAAGCATCACATTATGTTAGATGAAAAAAATAATTTTCTTCAAGACATAACATTAAATTATTCATCATGGTCTTGGTTGTATGATCTTACACTGTGTGCAGTCATATTCAGGATTCCATCATGGGTTGAAGGGCCTATTTTATCATATAACCCCGGATTTTATTCACAACAACATTCTAGAACTATGAGTGGATTGATTCCCATTTCCATGGGATATGTATTGATGCATATATCTTATATCATTGAGCATGGCTGATGATTCACCATAAAATAATCCAATACATAAGGTGTTATTGCCCCAAAACACTCACATGATCCTCTTTCTTAGCAACAATCACCTTTCATTTATATTGACACATCAGTGGGCCAAGATTATCTCATTTCCAGATATGAGGAAGTAAATAATGGGAATATAGATGCAAAAGACCTTCTAAAATCCTAATAAGATGAATTTGAACTATATCATTACCCCGTGTAAAATATATATACCTATTAATGATAGATATTTTAACCTCTTAAAAATTGATATGTCTCTTAAAGAGAGATAATTTCACCTCTTATAAATTCTCGATGCCTAATATTATAATATGTAATTATTCAATATCATCATTCAAGAAGGTAAAACCATCTGGCGTTGGTATCCTATGACACTGTGAATCATAAAAACATGTGGATTGATTCCAATAATCACGATATAAGTAGTTGAATATAAATATTTAATCAGGTTCACAACCCTATCACCGAATCATTGAAGGTTTCTCCCTTTCTTATATACTTTGGTCAAAGCATGGAGACCTTTAACTCAAATCTATTCTTATATTTGGAGCTCTAGGAATTTAAACTAGTTGTATTCATAGTCTATGTTGTGTGATTTTAAACATAAATGCCCAATTTCCTCAGCAAACAATGTTAATTAACAACCATACCCTACTAAATGGAATAAGGATGCCTCATATGATAAGTCTTGGATGATTATTAAAAAAATTACCTCATATAAAACTAATATTCCTCATATGATAAGTATGAAATGAACCACACATTACCCATATAAACATGTATTTCTCAAAATATGAGCTGATATGATATCCTTGCAAGAGATAAAATCACTCCATCGACAATAGTCTCTTACCATGTCATGCATCAAAACTATGTTTGTCTTGATTCCCATTATGAGGAGACACATATTGATGCATGTATATTTCATCTCAGTCCCATCCCTACTAGCAACTCATCATGGGGGCGTTTCCCTCTAGGCAAGGCTTGAATCTTATCAACCCACATGTATAAATAGAACATTTGATCGCATAAGGAAATATCTCCCATGGAACTTAATATTCTATACGGTAACTCCCCACATACACTTTTTCTGTTCACACATTCTACTATTTGGATAATCCTCACCCTACCATCTGAAAATGATCTCTAATGAAATGATTCATGGACATATTGTCTTACATACTATCTCATGCTCATTCAATGAAGTACATTTACTGATAAAAAGTGGATCTCATGCTTTGATCTCTATAAATAGTAGATCATGATATTTTTCATCATATCCTCAACCAGCTCAGGTATCCTATGTTTCAAACATAGTCAATAATGATTCTATTTCATTCCATTACTACCATTTCACTTCATAGTTCTCAAAAGTTATAATTGTCATCGTGATATTTTTCATGACACACCTACCCCTCAATGGGTTCACCCAAATAATCAATTATAACTATATAAATATCTTTGATTCTTGAATCAATCATGGCTCAACAGGGCTTAGGGGTTGGTAGGAAGTCCACCTCAAGCATGGCTGAGCTGCATGATCAACACATGGTCCTAATTATATAACCTTTAATGAGTATTCCATGTCCATGAATCACTAATCTAAACAAATTTTATGTCAACCTTAGAATGTGTTGTCTGGTTTTGTACCTAGTCTCTATCAATTCAAGTCATGTTTTTTACTCATCCTCACTACACATCCATTTATGATGTTCCACTATATTTTCCAAGCATCACGACAATTAATTTTTTACCAGTTGTCTCCATTATTTTTTAAATTTTGTGTCCATTAATATGTAAGGCTATTAGTATTTTTTGGGTAGATTTTGTTTTAGGGTAGTGGTGCAGTTGAAGTAGAATTTTTTTTTCTGGTCAACTTTTTGAGAAGGTTTTAACAACTGCGAAAAATATACAGGTAAGACATTAGTGGCAGTTAAAACCACCGCTAAATGTAAGTATTATTTTTTTAGCGGTGGTTTTAACCTCAACTACCGAGTCACCTCACCCACATGCATTCCACGGAAGTTCTCATGACTTTAGCGGTGGTTTTATGACCACTGGATTTCATTTTATTTGCGGAATTTATAACCGCCGCTAATAAAATAAAATCCAGGGCACATAAAAACCACCACTAAACTCTGTAAAACTGCTGAGAAATGAGGCATCTACTACGCTTCCCTTAAACTGATGCTAAATTGATATAATCGCCGCTAATTGATTGTTGATGCCAAATTTAGCGGCAGTTTAAACCGCCGCCACACGCAAAAATAACGGCTGTTTAACGGTGGGTTTCTTGTAGTGTGCATTGCATTTTACAGGCATGTAGGCAAGATCAATGTCAAAGTACTGAAGGTACTCAACCCACATTCAGTGTCTCAAATTCAGATTGTGTTGAGTGAAGATATACTTGAAAATGTTGTGGTTGGTGAAAACCATAAAATGCTCTACTAGAAGTTAATGTCTCCAATAGTGAAAGGAATAAACAACTTCTACCAACTCAAGATAGTGTGTTGACTAATTCTTCTCATGTGACGACAACTGCTGGGACCCGTATGCAACAACTCCTTCCCCCTACATAAGCATTGTTCCCAACCGGATACGTGACACTTCACAGTAAACAATATCACTCTTACCTGGCTCTATAAAAACTAGTATCTGTGTGGAATTAAACCTCCCGTTCATATCTTGAATGGATGAATCGCTGGAATCTATCCACATATACTTCTCACCCTTCTTATTCAGGCTCTTCAATGGCACTTCTAAGCTTGAAAAGTCCTGTATAAAACATCTGTAGAAACTATATTTCCCATGAAAACTCTATACCTCAAAGATGTCCATTGGATGCTCTTAGGAAACTACTACTCTCACATTCTATGGGTCTACTGATACTCCTGACTCTGAGATAACATGACCCATGAAGTGAATATAGTCCATCCAAAAGTGGCATATTGGGAGCTTATCATATTACTAATGCTCTCTTAGGGTTCCCAAAACAATCTCAAGGTGGGTAGAATGGTCATGTCGAGTGTGAGAGTACATCAAGAAATTTTACACAAAAACCACAAAAAATGAGTCCAAGTATGGATGGATCACTCAGTTCATCAGTTCCATAAAAACTTCATGCACTTTCTTGAGACCAACCGGTATAACCACATAATCGTATAGACCATACCTACTCCAAAAGGTTATAAGAGGTATATATAATGTTCTAACGCGTAGCTGATGATAACCGGATCTCAATTCTATCTTCGAGAACACTCGGAAAGGGATATCGGTTCTTGATCTTCAACTACTTTAGATTCCCATAATCCTCACAATGACTGAGGGTACCGTCCACCTTCTTCACAAACAAGACAGGTGGACCCCAAGGAGACGTACTGGGTCGGATGAAACCATTTTCATGTAACTCCTCTAACTACATATTGAGCTCCTATAACTGTAGTGTAGCCATCAAATAATGAGGAATGGACACCAGTGCTACTCATGGAACTAGCTCAATAGAATTGTCTACCTCTCACTCTGGAGGAAAACCAGAAAATTCATCTGGAAAGACAATTCTAAAATGATCCACTACTGGGGAAAATTCCATTTGTTAAGTCCCATGGTCATCTAGATATAGACTACCAATCATGGATGTAACTCTTCCGAACCCATGATGTTCGGGTCTTTCTCTACTCTCCAGGACATCCCATTCACTGTTGTGTAGAAACGAACTGCCCTCCAGGGATGTTAAACTCACCCTACGGCAATAGCAGCCGAAAATAGTTTGGAAGGGAACTAACCAGTCCATTCCGAGAATGAAATCATAGCCTTTCATCTATAATATATATTCGTCCCATAAGAATTGACACCCACTAAACTCTAGAGGGAACTCCTTAAACTAATGTACACTAGCTGTTCTAGTCACCAACAATGTGTCTAGTGTCATGGAATTTTCCGAAGTAATGAAATAGAGCCCAAGGATCTCCACAACATAAACATATTTGAAACATTGTGAAGCCCCTGTATGGAAAAGTAAAGAATTTAAAACTGAGGAAACTAGAATCTTAACTCTTAATGTAGAGGGTTTGGGATCCTTCACTTAAAGTATTTTCTCTATCACAAAAGACTGTCCCACACCACGACCCTCTGAAGTTTTATGAGATCCCTAAGACGATCCACCCTACAGTTGTTGAAAACCCTATGTCTTAACACCACAACCATAACCTCCATCTCAACCTAAACGGCCTGATGAACTCTAGCCCCTAGTCTAATGTGGGATTAGTGTTCCTGCTCTAGTATTAGGAGTCACAACAGAACCCCTATCACCCACTGTTGGTGAGAAAATATGACATAACTGCTGAAGATGACCCATATTGCCTCAATATTGGAACTCAACTGGGTCTCTCGGGTAATGAGTCCTTGTATGCCTTCTCTTCTCGCACTAGTATCACACCACCTAGCTACCTGAAGGAGTTTTTTGTCTACTTGGATCTCCGCACATAGACTCACTGTTTTTCTTCTTTCTTTCAGTCTGAAGGTTACCAACTCCGAATATCAAGACTCCCTGGCTCACAACTCCAGAATCCATCAGGTTGTGCTTTGTGATTAGTGTCTGGTTCACTATATAACATATAGAATTCAGATTGAAGATGTTCACCTGGGATTAGATTCCAGTCCTAATACCATCATCAAACATCATCTCCAATAAAAACTCATCACCTCTAGAATGGGTGTGAAGCACTGAAACTCTATAAAGCGAGAAGAATAATCCATGACTGAGAGAGTACTCTTCTCCAAACTCATGAACTCTCAGTCTCGGAAGGCCCTAAAATTATCTCGGTATAATTAGTCAAAGAAGTCACTCTAGAAATCATCCCATGCCATGACCTGCTAGTGTCCCACTTTTGAGATCAGATCCCACAATCTCGTAGAAGATTCACGAAGCATGTAAGTAGAGAGCTTAACCCTCCTCTCTGGAGGCCTCTCCAAATGATCGAAGATCCACAGCATGGCATCTAACCATTACTCTATAGCATGGGGTCCTCCATCCTATGAAGAAGTGGGAGGATTCAGCTACTGAAAAACCCATGTCAACTCTACCATATATGAGGAAAGATGTAGTACTTCCCAGATGGTCTCCATAAACCTCATGAATCCTTCTCGAAACTATGCATCAACACCTGCATCAAGAATGATGGTTGGTTCCAAGACGGTCATGACGAGAGGATCTGCGGGTAGTCCCTGATTGACAACGTCTTGTGTTTGATCGTAGCCCTATATCTAGTGAACAATTGGAGGTCGTCTTGGTGGCATGAATCTGCAAGTTCAATCACACACCTCGGTTCAAGATTATCAGTAACTAAAACATAGAAGCGCATGAAATGAACAAGAGAATAAAACAATAATGTTTTAAAAAACTTGGATACATGACATTTTTTACCACTACATGGCGTGTTCCCTTAATCCTTTACATGGGTGTGTTATTCTGCCAAAACAGGTTGTGTAACACCCACAACACACCGTGTGTTCCTCTCAAGGACACTATGTGTACTTGACGCAATTCCCCCTTCCAAAGTTCCTCTACACAACTAAGACACATGGTTCAACTACATGGCGTGTTCATTCCAAACACGATGTATACTAGAAGGATTTCGCCGACCCATGTTGTTAGTCACACGACCGGTTACACGGTCGACTCTACACAACATGTTCAAGATGGACATGACATGTACTAGCTATGTTTCACCCAATTGTGTCATTAGCCACACGGCTGGACACGCAGTCTATACAACACGGCATGTACGTATGGTACTCATTGTGTGACACCAAAGAATTACCAACCCTGTGTCTCTCCCCACACATCCAGTCACACAATTTAGGATTAAACAGAGTGTGCATATAGTACACGGTGTGTGCTTACCAAAAATAGTTCCTTCCTGAACAAATGATATATGGCATGTATTCATCACTACACACTATGTATCCTTGGTTTTTCTAGATAGTAAGCCTCATAAATTACTCTATAAGCCCATAAATCCCTAAAACAAATGCTTAAAGTGACCAATTTTGATTTGTGTTGTCCCGTACTCCCTAATAATCAAATAATGGAATCTTATACATGTAAATCACAAGGTATAATATTGAAATAAATTCCATGAAACACATAATTACGATTGATGAGGTCCCATAACACATTAGGGAGAAAAGTCTGTAGTTCATTCAAACAAAAACATACAAAATGAAATACTCTATCAATCATTAGGTATTATATCAAGTCATATATCGAAAATATATGCATATCAAGCACAAAATCTATCACAACAACACGCAATCGGTAATGCACCCTAAATGGAATGATAAGAAAGAATGGAATGTGATCTCTAGAAGGTGCCAATATGATGCATGAGATGTCATTAACTCATATCATCAGGTATATATAGAAATAGAACCTCAACAACATCAACAATAATAGCACAAAACAAGTGAATCACCCAATAGTGAAATCAAATCAACTTTAAAATTCGAAAACCATAATTTTTTCAATAATCAGGGAATACAATATTTTCCCTATACACAGGTTAGCTAATCCTAGGCACAACTTATTACCAACTACCTATTCCTTCCTATCCATATCTATAGTCTCCAAATGGTATATCTATTAGAAAATAAAACCCCTTTGATACCACTTTGTAACATCCCGATTTCGGGTGCTGCCCTAGAGTGCCCCGAACCAAATTGGTCACAGGGACTCAAGCGCATTTCCCCATACACCAGAGGCTTCCAACATGCACCGGGGGACTTAGGTGTGATAGTGGGGAAACCATGCCCTTATTGGAAGATTAATAAAGAAAAATTAAAAAGATAAAAGTATTAGAAATAGTAATTCCATACAATAGTTAACAACTGAAGATTGAAAGTAAATAAAAAACTAGAGAAAAAATATAAATGATGAATGTCAATGTGTCTAGGAAAACATCCAAACAAGTAACAATTCTAAAATACTATACTATAAAAAATTGAAATTAAAATAAATTATCTCCAGAAACATCGCATGGATCAGCTTGATCCCACACTCTCCATTTCTACAGCAATCAAGCACCTGATGTAGAAGGCTACTTACCCTTAACTATACTTATAACAATATAATCTTTTTGGGCCCAGAAGGTATAGCTAAATAGGGTTTGAGATTAATCCTAGTTGGAAACCACCCAATGATATGTGCCTAACTATCAGTGAATATATATAGAAATAAAAAAATCAAAATGAAGTAATAATCAAGGAAGTACTCAAAAGGAAATGATCTGATAGTTTCAATTGCATTAATTTACATTTATTTATTATCCACCCAAAAAACACATGTAACCCTCTTCGAGGTTCTCACAGACTCCCCCCCTCGACTCAGCATAACAAAGACTCTCTGAGGAAGCAATCACTGTCATTTCCTCATATGGTCTCGTAATGGAAACTATAGACTCTCTAAAGAAGCACTCAACATCCAATTCCCCCTATGGTCTCGCAACGTGTAACTATAGACACTTTGAGGGAGCACTTATATTCATTCCCCCAATGGTCTCGCAACTTCAAAAGAATATCAAACACTCTTGGGAAGCCCTCAGCATTCATTCCCCCTATGGTCTAACTACACCAGGTTCCCACAGCCCTCTATATGTAAATCTTGCACCAACGGTATCCAGGAGCCAAAGTCAACCTCAAAGTACTACTTGGATAAAGAGATATAAATCATATCTCAATCATGTCATATAATTAACATCTCCATCCTAATAATACTTGGCATGGAAAAAAATCCTAACATGCAGTTCTAAAAACAACGGCCAAAATCAGAACAACATTGGTAAACACATCAATAGAATCGAAAATAAACTCTATTCTAAACCAAACACCTCAGATCAAGCAAACAAATCATAGAAGGCATTAAATGGGTTAAATAATCTACACACCCAATACTTTAAACTAGGTTATTAGGTACATTTTTATATATAATTGAAATACAATCTATAAAAAGGAACAAACCACCTACCTTGACGGTGTACAATGAATATAGTTGATCCTTAGCTTTTGAATCGACCTATAATGTCATAGATATATAAAAATGTGTATAATGTTCAACAAATGATATCCCACAAAAGAAAAAAATCAAGAGAAAAGGCTCTATAAGAGGTAATAACTCAGCGTGCCAATTCAAACGCAATACACGATGGTTAATTTAAAGCACGAATGGTAGTTCTATGGCTCATAGAAGAACTTGTGATATCAATCTCTCATGAACAAGAAGACATAAGAAGAAGGAGGTTATGTCAATTAGAGATGACCCCAGTTCAATATATCAAATAAAAACAAAAATAAATTATGTTTTATTTAAATATAAATGGCATGTATATGCTTTTACTATGTCCCTATTTAGGTGGTCTCAAGCTCACCAAACAGGGTCATGTACATGGCCATTACACCCATAGTACATGATCACCCACGAAAACTAGATAGATGGTGTCTACTCCTAAGTACACAGCATGTACTCCTTAAATTTTTAAAAACTCCCATTTTCCAATAAAATTCCAAAAAACATGGTTTATACCTAAAAAGAAGATTCGGGTTCTTAGAGTCATCTTGACTTGTTGAATAAATTACATCGAAAATGCATATATAAATTCCATTGGTTAGAGTAATCATTTGAAGTGTACTAGTTTAAGGGAAGTTGATTTCATTGGATAGAGTCAGCTAGTCGAAGAATATATTATAGAATAAGAGAATAATGAATGGTCATAGGATTTTCTAAATAAATTTTCAAACAGACATCCATTGGGTGGAGTTTTAGGAAGGTTTACCAAAACATTGTGAATCCCTTTATAATGATTATGCTATGATTAAAATTTTTTCTATATTGATGAGGTATTGAGTTTTGAAGATGTTTTTTAATGTAAAATATAATGAATTTTAATGAATTGGTGTTTCTTCTGAGATTTTAAGTAGATTTTAGAATTATGTAAAAGGATTAATAAGTATCCAAAGAATTTCAATTGTGATGGATTTTTATAATTTTTGTATTTAGTATATATAGAAAATATTTTTCCCTACCACCTTTTCTTACAAGCACACATGTAAATAGGGGTAGGGAGTATAGCATGTACTAACACTCTTCACTCCAAATAAATCAATGATACAATGAGATTTTTTATGCAGTGTGAGTTTATAGCTATATTGGTTGATAAAGAGAGGATATCAGTTAAAGTGAGAGGATGGAGGCACTAGAAAGAAGTACTAATCAATGACATGGGATAGAGGCATTATTCGATGATACCAAACAGAGTTTGTATTAGATGGAGTTTATGAATAGGTTGTGAGATATATATTTCTTCATGGGACAACACATATTACATAGATGTAGTTTCAAGTGAAGTGTATCAGATGGAGTACACTGGATGAAGTCCAATGGAAAAACTATGGAGACACTAGATGGAGTAATCATATGGGTATTTTTCAGAATGATCTTTATTTTATCCAAAAAATAAAATTACTTTATTTTTTTCATATTTTTATAAGAAAACATTTTTTAAATGATATTAGTTAGTATAATCTTTGTTACCATGATATATAAGGAGTATAATTGAAGTTAGATTATATTTTTTCACTTTTTATAATAGATAACTTCCATGGATTAATGAGAGTCTTGATGTAAAGGATATAGGTTCTCACATTGAATCAAAAACTTGTAAATAATTTTTTTTCTAGATTTATGTAATTATAACTACATTCTTGTTTGATTTTTATTTAAATTAGATGAAGATAAAAAAATATAACAATTTTTAGGGGTTAATTTCAAGAGAATTTAAATTATTAAATATCACCAATGATTCATCCCCCCCCAATTATAATTTATTATTATGAGCATTGGGAACATCAATTCATATTAGTACAAAGGATTTTCATATCAAATCAATATAAATTGAAAATATCATCTCAGTGAATAAAATAAATATTCCTATATTTGGTCGAAAAATCATCATTGTTAGAAAATAGAATGGCACCCTATTTTATATCACTTGTCCTGGAGGTAATTGATTCACCTATAATTGGTTTTCTACCAATTGATAATTATTATCATATGAAATTAATTGAAAACAAATCTTGAGGATGATAGGAAATCTTGGAATGAAATTATAATTTATTTTTTAACCAAAAATTTAAATGTGATGGGTCTCAAAAAATGTAATTAAATATGGTACAAACTCAAAATTATCATTGAGGGAAATATCAATGTAAATAAAAAAATCTAAAAATATGGGAATGAATGTTCAGAGATATTGTAGTGGTAGATGAAGAAAATATCCATGAGTACTTCCTCTAAGTCAAATATGTTTTTAGAAACATCATAGGATTTATAGATGTTTTGGACGATTCTATAATTTTTATTAAACTAATGAGAAGCATTCTTGGTCTAGTTCTTATATTTCTATCTTACTAGATAAATATGATTTATCACTTAATAAATAACATAACATTTTTATTTCACATGATATGGGGAAATCTCTAGTATTCAAAAATATAATTACAGATGAAATGGATTTTGGAGCTAAGAGAAAGCTAGAAATTCAAGAATCTGGTCATAGTACCATTAGCCGAATTAAATCATAAGATAAGTAAGATGATGAAATAAATTAAAAAATAATGTCTCTTATATCCAAAAATTACTGAAGATTTAGGGTATAATATTAAGGAAAACTCAAAATTAATTGTTTCAGGTGTGGTTGAATTTGGTATTTTTAAATTAATTTTATTAAGAAAATAGTTGTAGAAAATAAATATGATGATGAAGAAAATCATCAATTTAAGTAGTAGAGAAATACTTATTTTAATTATAAAAAACCCACTACTTGTAATAAAAAATACATCAGAAAGAACAATATAAGTACATTAACTAAGATATTTGAATGTGACTAGTCTAAGGATAGTTCTTCCTAATATGAATGTCAAGACAATTTTCTAGCCTTATTTTCAAATGTGGACATAAAAGAAGATTCCCCAACCAAGGAAGAAGACGATGAAGATGAAAAAACCTACAGAGAATATTTGTTGAGATTATAACATATAGCATGTATTGGTCAAACAACACAATAAATAAATGATTTTGATGAAGAAAAAGGGTGTGAAAGGTAATTTTAAAAAGTAATATATTCCTAAAAATGAATAGGTGTTCATTAAGAAGATTAATATCCTCAAACTAAAATTTGTAGAACAATGAATGAAAATGGAATATATTAGTAGGAAATTTTCTTCTAAATAATATGTGGTTTTCATAACTCAATATATATTCATATAAGATGAATATAACATAAATAAAATGAAAAAACATTTCCATAATGCTTCATAGGAAAGGCTGAAACATCTCAAGCTTCTAAGAAAACTCTTCCCAAGAATCATGTGACATCTATACCAATAATATATAAAATTCCATCATATCATTGTAACCATTAAGGTTTTATTACCATAATTGGGAAATAATGGATTAATAAAGGATATACAAAACATGTCAGATCAATGAATGATGAAAATAACTTTCATGAAAATGATAATCCACACTAAGGGTAAATGGTTCAAAATGATTTTACTAACATTCGCAAACAATCTACATGGAAGGATTCTATTTCTATAAAATATCATTATCTAGTGGATATTATTAGTGCTTTGAAATATATAGATATAGGGAATATAAATTTTAGAGAAACATATATCTCTTTGGGAATAAGAATGAATAAAGTGGGTTCAATGTAGGATGAAAAGATAATATAATATCTATATTTCAAGATAAACGAAAATAAATTCATCATAAGTTCTAAAGTAAAAAAATAAAAATAGAATTAATTTCCTAGTGGACACATTTTTTATATGTGACCTATCACGTAACTTTGTTTTATCATTTATTAAAACTATTTTGGTTCATGTTTCATATTATATAAAATAAAATGAGGGTGTAAGGAATAAAGTTCATGAAAGGTCTTTTATTATTCATACAACTCTAAGATCTATAAAAATTTTCAAACCTTATATTCTTAATAGTTGTTCTTATTCACATATTAAAAGTGATATGAATTTATTGAATGATACAAAAAACGTGAAGGTGGAGCTACTAATTTTATAAATGGTAGTTACTCAAAAATTTGAGGAATGGGAACTACTTATATTGAAGCTCACAATCTAAATCAAAGAATATTTATTTATGGGATTAATAGTAACATTATGATTGTATAAATAAATAGATTTAAACATTACAAAATCTTATGATTTGAGTTAATAACTCACTCAATTACCTCTAAGGTTATTTACAATTTAATTTTTAAAGGATTTTTTTACCAAACATATAAAAATAAATTCTATAACTAAAAGTGGAATCTTCTTATTCGTATCCATTTTTTCTAAAAAAACAAATATGATATAAAATTTTTTATTTTCATGATATGAATTAACAATTTTCAACATGACCACATCCATTTATCTACTAATTCTTAAAAATCTAGTGAAAAACAATTTAAAATTTTGAATTACCATAAATAGAATAGTAAGGGACAAATAAAAAGAATGAAAAAAACTTATCAGTTCAAGAGTAATTATAAAAGATTTATCTTTTTCAAAATTAATCTTTGGGGACATAACAAAAATTTTATTCTAAAATAAATCAAAATTTCATTCCATATCATTTCATAATAAATATTAAAGGCAACAAACTCACAGCGATTCCTTTGAAATCATTAAAAACTTATGAAATATTTTTAAAAAATTTAAAAATTTCCCCTATATGAATTAGAACATACTTTATTTTAAATATAAATACATGAGTAATTTTAAGGGAGTATATGATAATGAACATTGTATAATAAGATAGTGGAAACATAAGAAATGTGGCAACAACACAAAAAATGAAATAATTATAATAAGTCAAGGATAACTCCTAATACAACTTCACATGGTGGACATAGTTGCATTATGAATTATGACAACTCCTAAATCCCATAAAAAACCTCTGAAGAGATAAAAACCTTACCCAATGCATATAATTGCTGTCTAGGTACACCCATCATAACATATTAATTATTTTGTGTTCCATAAAAATAAACTAATCATATTTAATAAAAATAAAATTACCCATAGAAATAAATTTGGTTGCATAATATTTCCTCATATAAAAATGAAAAGAGATTTTTCAAAAAAGGAATTTAAGAAATTAACATAAGGAATGTATTACCCTGTCCATGGAAGGATAAATAAACTGGGTACATGTCACGACCCGACCTCGGGGCCCGTGCCGTGACTACCCCAAGCCCGCCTTCCATAGGCCAGGGGCTGGCGACTAGCACCAAGGCGTAAAATCCCTGTAAACAGGGAAGGCTTTGCCTTTATAAGTAACAACCACCACAGAGTCAGCAAGCGGAAAGTAACTACAAGTGCAAAAAAGTAAAGGGGGCCGGAATACAAGCCCAACTGAAAGTACAACTGAAAAAGTAAAGAACAGCAACTGAAGAAAAGACGGCGGCCTCGTGTCGTCCACTGGAAATCCCACCTGAAGGGTGGGTACAGATAGCCTCCAGGCTCCTCGGGTCCCACGTCCGCTCCGAGCACGTCCCGCCCAGTGGTCCACCTCCAGGTACCGTCCTGCTCCACGCCCCAACCGAGATCAGCGCTGTCCGTCGTCTGCATCCAACACAACAAGGTGCAGGCATAGCCCGTGCAGGGGTGAATATAAGCTACTCAGTAAGGACCCCGAGACCCCTGAAGGTCTCCCGAAATCCACAAGGATATAGCACAAAAGAAAGATGCAATCACGAAGTAACATCTGACTCGACTTAGGTATATGCCCATACATATACCCAAGTCCCCAATTCTAGCTCTGCTCACGAGCTCAAGAACAACTCAATCCACGCAGGAAAGCAAGACTCAAATCCACAAGGAGAGTAAACAGTAAATCCACAAAGGATAGTTCAACACAAACCACAAAGGAGAGTAACATAAGATTCAACTCAACCAGGTATACTTTTTCAGATGACGTCAAAGATGATCACTGATCCATCTAAGTCGTCGGACCCACGAAGGATCGATAGGTACTAACCCCCGCAAAAGACCCACACAGGATCGGGCTCACACAGAACCTGTAGGCAGTGGCTCACACAGAACCGGTAGTAAGGACCCACATAGGATCGGGCTCACACAGAACCTGTAGCACTGATCCACGTAGGATCGCTGAGTGCAGTAGTCGACGCAGTCCACTGAGGATCTCTGCACAGTCGTCGCCGCAGTCTATGAAGGATCTCTGCTCTGCCGTCGTCGCAGTCCACTGAGGATCTCTTCTCTGCCGTCGTCGCAGTCCACGGAGGATCTCTACTCTGTCGTCGAAGTCACAGCCAGCGCAAGGGTTCCCGCACACAGCGAGATCGTTTAGGAGGGTCCGCTCCATGAGCCGAGAGGCTGATACATCAACTGACACGTAGTCTGAAGTTGATGTATCCAAAAGTTCCGTATCGACAACAGGATCTCAACGCAACAGACGGCGCGTCAATCGGACGCCCGGTCTGAGAGTTATTGGCATTTTCGTCCCAGGGGCCCCGTTGGTTTTTAGGGAAAAACCAACCCGACCGTACTCCTCCTGTATCCGATCCTCGGACGGAGTATGCCAAAAGTTCTGTCTCACATAGAGGAAACTACCACAACTGACGGTACGTCGATCGGACGTCCGTAGCTCAAGTTATGAGCGTTTCCGCTCCGAGGGCCCGGTTGGTTTCGTGTACGAACCAACCTGGCCGAACCCAAAGTCTTCCGAAACCTTGAGTATAATATACCGAAACGACCGTATCGATCCAAGGATTGCGTAGCCGCTGACGGTTCGTCAATCGGAGGTCTCAGGCCCAAGATATGGGCAAAAGACCGAAGAAGGCCCGAAAACGGGGGTTCTGGGCCCGGGGCGACCCGGCCCGAACCACCCCTGGGTCGGCCGAACCGGGTCGACCCGAACCGGGTCGGCCCGACCCGGCCCAACCCGGCGAGGCCGGGTCTGGTCCGGCCTGGGCGCGGCCCGGCCGACCGGACCGGCCGGCTCGGCTTCGGCCGAGCGGCCGAAGAAACAGCCGCGGGTTTGACCCGCGGCTTGGAGGAACGCGGAAAAGTTTGTTGACGTCGCGGATCGTGCGTCGTCGAATTCCGGTTCCGGCGTTCTTCGCGTTCTTCGCGGGGAGGGTGGAGGTTTAGAGGATCTCTCACAACAGGAGGATCCTCCAAAATAGACAAGTTTGTCTATTTTATTATTTTGCCAACAAACGCAAAACGCGTAAGTAACGACCCATTAAATTCGTTGAATTAATTCAACGAATGAAACAGCCCATTTAATTCACGAAATAAACCGCCCAATTAAATGGTCTGTTAAGAAATAAAGAAAACACGTCGGTTGACTTTTCAGTTACTTTGACGGGTTTTCGCGGGTGCGTTACCTAGCGAAAGAAACGGCGGGGCTCGTGCGGGCCCTGCCTCACAAATATCCTACCAAGAGGGTAGGATATTTCCGGATAGCACCCTATCCGCTTTAACTCAGTTCAAGTGGCTTCCAAGTGACTTCCAAGCAGCTTAAGTGAAATAAAATAAAGTTGTCGCACAAATTTTATTTTATTTCTGTCTTAAAGCCCCAAAATTTAAAAACCACGTCTGAGCAAACGCAACTCCGGAAGAAACGTTTCTAAGAAAATACCGGCGCTGCGATTTCATCGGTGCCCTCAGAATTCGATTCCGGGCACCGGTTCAAAAGATAGAAAAACCCGCTCGTCCGTTCACTGAACGTACCTGAGCCAAACTTCGGAAATTGATTCCGGGCACACCGGGCCTCGGAATCAGGTGCCGTCTGAAGCTGCGCTCTTGTAAAATTCCAAAGAAAATTAAGAAAAAAATTTCCTTGAAATTTGCGGGACTTTACATTACTCCCACCTCAGGGCTTTACGTCCCCGTAAAGATACATCAAAAACTAGGGGAACAAATGGGGGTACTGAACACGCATCTGAGCCTCCCGCTCCCAAGTGCTCTCCTGGTGGTTCTCGTGCTACCATCTGATGCGCACAAGAGGAATCGACCGCCCACGTAGGACCCGCTCCTATCGATCCTCGATCTCCACTGGTACCTCCGCAAAATTCGCCCCATCGTCCACGTCCAGCTCCCCAAAGTCGATGATGTGCGTCGGGTCGTGCACGTATCTCCTCAGCTGAGACACGTGAAAGACGTCGTACACCCGGTGCAACTGAGGTGGTAGAGCCAGGTGATAAGCCACCTCTCCTATCCTGCTGAGGACCTGGAAAGGCCCGATGATGCATGGAGACAACTTGCCGCCTCGTCCAAATCTCTGTAAACCACGTCGAGGTGAGACACGCAAAAAGACGTGGTCGCCATCCTCGAACTCTAGTGGCCTCCGCCTCCTGTCAGCATATGACTTATGCCGGCTCTGAGCTGTCCTCATCCTCTCCTGGATGATCTGGACCTTCTCTGTCATGGCTCGGACCATCTCTGGTCCCACGAGTGCTGACTCCCCAGGGTCTGTCCAGTACAACGGTGATCTGCAGGGTCTGTCGTACAACGCCTCGTATGGTGCCATCCCGATGGTGGAGTGGTAGCTGTTGTTGTACGCGAACTCCACCAAGGGTAGGTGGTCCTCCCAGCTACGACCAAAGTCGAGAACACATGCACGGAGCATGTCCTCGAGTGTCTGTATGGTCCTCTCCGTCTGACCATCCGTCTGAGGGTGGAAGGCTGTGCTCAGATGGAGCCGCGTCCCGAACGCCTCCTGCAACCCCTTCCAAAGCCAGGAAGTGAAACGAGCATCTCGATCGGAGACGATAGACGATGGCACACCGTGAAGCCGTACGATCTCCTGGACGTAAAGACGTCCCAAGCTCTCCACTGAGCCCTGCTCTCTGATGGGTAAGAAGTGTGCCGACTTGGTGAGTCGGTCAACAATCACCCAAATGGAGTCGTGACCTCTGGAAGTGCGTGGAAGTCCAGTCACGAAGTCCATAGATATGCCATCCCACTTCCACTCCGGGACCTCCAAGGGCTGTACCAAGCCTGCTGGTACCTGATGCTCTGCCTTCACCTGCTGGCAGGTGAGGCATCGTGAAACGAACTCTGCCACAGCTTTCTTCATGCCCGGCCCCCAGTGCTGTCGTCTGTGATCCTGGTACATCTTCTCCACTCCGGGATGCACCGCCAAGGGAGAAGTGTGAAACTCTCCCAGCACCTACTCTCGTAAAGCGACTGGTACGAAGGTACGTCCTCTGAAAAGGATGTCATGCTCTGCTTCAAGGGAGAAACCATCAGGCGCCTGACCTGAGGATATCAGTGCACGCCGGGTCTCACAGTCAGCGTCCCCACGCTGAGCCTCTCTGACCCGCTGTAGAAGTGGAGGAGAGACTGTGAGAGACTGAAGAAAGGTTGCTCCGTCTCTATCCACAAAGGATATCTGTAAGGAGGCTAGCTGCTCCGTCGCCTCCTCAAGTAGCTGAATGCCCGTCCTCCTGCTGAGGGCATCGGCTACCACGTTCCCCTTCCCAGGAGTATAGACTATCTCAAATTCATAGTCCTGGAGGAACTCAAGCCATCTCCGCTGTCTCAGGTTCAGGTCCTTCTGAGAGAAGATATACCTGAGACTCTGGTGGTCAGAAAAGACTGTGAAGCGCTCGCCCATCAGATAGTGCTGCCAAGTCTTCAGAGCGAAGACCACTGCTGCTAACTCCAGGTCATGAGTGGCGTATTTCTGCTCATGCGGCCTCAACTGACGTGATCCGTAGGCGATCACGGCCCGCTCCTGCATCAGGACGCACCCGAGTCCGGTCCCTGACGCATCGCAGTAAACTACGTATCCAACTCCCTCCTCAGGAAACCTCAAGATAGGTGCGCTGGTCAACCTCTGCCTCAGCTCCTGGAAGCTCTGCTGACATCTGTCTGACCACACGAAGGGTTTCCCCTTCTTCGTCAACGCTGAGAGTGGTGCCGCAACTCTGGAGAAGTCTAGCACGAATCTCCGATAGTATCCGGCTAGGCCCAAGAAGCTCCGCACCTCTGTCACGCTCCTGGGTGGATCCCAAGCTAGCACTGCCTCGATCTTCGTGGGATCCACTGCAACTCCCGCCTCAGAGATGACGTGCCCCAAGAAGAGGACCTCACGTAACCAGAACTGGAACTTTGAGAGCTTGCCATAAATCTGGTGCTCTCGGAGCGTGTCTAGCACAACTCGCAGGTGGTAGGCATGCTCCTCCTCAGTCGTCGAGTATACCAAAATGTCGTCAATGAAGACCATGACAAATCGGTCGAGGTATGGCTGGAAGATCCTGTTCATGAGGCTCATGAACATTGCTGGAGCATTGGTTACGCCGAACGGCATAACCAAGAACTCATAATGGCCATACCGACACCTGAAGGCCGTCTTCTGCACGTCCTCGTCTCGAACTCTGAGCTGATGATAGCCTGACCGGAGGTCTATCTTCGAGAGCCACCGCGCTCCCTTGAGCTGATCGAAGATGTCATCAATCTGTGGCAGTGGATACTTGTTCCTCACTGTCACCTGGTTCAGGCGACGATAGTCGACACACAGTCGCAAGCTCCCGTCCGCCTTCTTGGCGAACAAAATCGGGGAAGCCCAGGGTGAAACACTGGGTCGGATAAACCCCTTGCTCTGCAAGTCCTCCAACTGTACCCGCAGCTCCCGAAGCTCGGCGGGGGCCATCCGATATGCTGGAGAAGATATCGGGGCTGTCCCGGGGTACAAGTCGATGTAAAAGTCTACCTCTCTACGAGGAGGTAGCCCTGGAACGTCGTCGGGAAAGACGTCCACGTACTGGTCCACCACTGCAGGAAAAGCTGGACTCCGCACGTCCACTGCTCCTAGGATGAGGCTAGCCAACTGATGAGAGATGGGCTGCACTCTCCTCCGCAGAAGTCCATCCTGTGCTGCAAAGGTTCCCTTCTCGCCGGTGAAGGTAAACCTGCTCCCGTCGGTGCGAACACATCGCACCTTGCGCCTAAAACAGTCGATCTGGGCATGAACCGTGGATAGCCAATCCAAGCCCAAGATGACGTCGTAAGGCCTCGACGCCGCTACAAGAAGATCCCAGCCGAAGCTCTCGCCTCCTAGAGTAAGCTCACACTGCCGGCACCAGTGCGTAATCGTCGAGTCTGCTCCCGTAGGAGTCTCTAGCCGTATGGATCGAGCCAACGGCTCAGTCGGAATCTCCGAGCTCCGAACAAGGGCAGAGGCTATGAAAGAGTGACTCGCTCCTGTGTCTATAAGTACTGCAGCAAGGGTGGAATAGACACAGATCGTAACTCGAATCATCTCGGGCATGTCGGGGTCGTAGGCCTCCACTGCCTGGAGCTGGGCCTGCCCCTGCCCGCCAGCTCCCTGTGGTCGAGGTGGCCCTCCTGGTGGTGGTGGGGGTAGAGCCTGGAAGCGTCGCCCACCACCCGCTGCTCGGCCAGCTCCTCTGCCTCGTCCGCCTCCCCCCTGCGGACCGCCACGGTCGACCCTCTGCCTCTGCCTGGGTGGCCCCTCCACCGACTGCTGCTCCTCTGATCGGTGAGTCGGGCAGTCACGAGCCATGTGACCCTGCCCGCCGCAGGAGTAGCACAGCCTGCCTCTCGGAAGGCTGGCACTCCGCTGTGTGCCCCGCACTGCTGATCCGGTGTCCTGAGGCCGTCTGCGTGGGGGTCTGGTCTGCCTGGACCCGAGAGTCATCCGTCGGCTACCTGCTGCCGAAGACTCATCTACATGCCGCCCTGCGCTAGGTCTCGCCGCTGAAGAAGGCTCTGCCAGGAAGCTCTCGATCAGGAGGGCTCGCTCCAGCACTCCCGCCTGGGTCGGAATGCTGAGGGAGATCAGCGACGCCCGAATCTCCTGTCGCAAGCCCTGCTCGAAGGTCCGGGCCCGGAAGAAGGGGTCCTGTACCATGTCGGTCGAGTAGCGAGATAGGTCAGTGAACCTCGCCGCGTACTGAGCGACCGTCATGCTGCCCTGGCGCAGCTGGAGAATCTCCTGGATGCGCACCGCTCGGAGGGTGGCTGGGACGAACTCAGAGCGAAAGAGGCTCTCGAAGTCCGTCCAGAGCAAGGATGCCTCATCGTGAACCTGGAGCATCAAGCTCCACCATCGTCCTGCCGCCGCCTGCAGGAGGCTCGCCGCGAGAATCACCATGAGATCCACTGGTGTCCTCACTAGCCTAAAGATCCGTACCACCGCCTCTAGCCAGTACTCGGCGGCCTGGGGGTCCGCCTCACCGCGAAACCTGGGCGGTCGCTGGCTCTGAAACTCATGCAGTTCCCTGAGGCGACGTGCATCGTCGGCGTCTAGTACTAGCAGCATCGGTGGCTCGGCGGGTAAAGCTACCGCCGGTGCCACTGCTGGCAAAGGCCCTGCACCGAGGCCTCGTCGCTCGGTGGGCTGCCGTCGCGCCCTACACTCGGAACCCTAGCTGGCTGTCGTCGTGGGGCCATCCTGAAAAGGAGAACAAGAGCACCACAGACAGAACAGTATACCTGGTGAGCTGGCACAAGTAATCACAAGGAAAACCTGAGACTTTCATAAAGCAGATCAGTATACCCGGTGAGCTGACACAAGTAATCCCGAAGAAGACTTGAAACACACACGCAATCAATGTTTTCATGCATTAAGTCGGAAATCAGGAGTCAGGGTCCTGGTGTACGGATACGTCGGCCGCCGCACCAACACTGGGCTCCCTGAACTGATAACCACACTCAATACACTAAACACTATTGCTTCATATAGAAAGAAAAGACGATCAGAGTCTGCGGTAGAACCGACCACCTCTGATACCAATTTTTCACGACCCGACCTCGGGGCCCGTGCCGTGACTACCCCAAGCCCGCCTTCCATAGGCCAGGGGCTGGCGACTAGCACCAAGGCGTAAAATCCCGGTAAACAGGGAAGGATTTGCCTTTATAAGTAACAACCACCACGGAGTCAGCAAGCGGAAAGTAACTACAAGTGCAGAAAAGTAAAGGGGACCGGAATACAAGCCCAACTGAAAGTACAACTGAAAAAGTAAAGAACAGCAACTGAAGAAAAGACGGCGGCCTCGTGTCGTCCACTGGCAATCCCACCTGAAGGGTGGGTACAGATAGCCTCCAGGCTCCTCGGGTCCCACATCCGCTCCGAGCACGTCCCGCCCAGTGGTCCACCTCCAGGTACCGTCCTGCTCCACGCCCCAACCGAGATCAGCGCTGTCCGTCGTCTGCATCCAACACAACAAGGTGCGGGCATAGCCCGTGCAGGGGTGAGTATAAGCTACTCAGTAAGGACCCCGAGACCCCCGAAGGTCTCCCGAAATCCACAAGGATATAGCACAAAAGAAAGATGCAATCACGAAGTAACATCTGACTCGACTTAGGTATATGCCCATACATATACCCAAGTCCCCAATTCTAGCTCTGCTCACGAGCTCAAGAACAACTCAATCCACGCAGGAAAGCAAGACTCAAATCCACAAGGAGAGTAAACAGTAATCCACAAAGGATAGTTCAACACAAACCACAAAGGAGAGTAACATACGATTCAGCTCAACCAGGTATACTTTTTCAGATGACGTCAAAGATGATCACTGATCCATCTAAGTCGTCGGACCCACGAAGGATCGATAGGTCCTAACCCCCGCAAAAGACCCACACAGGATCGGGCTCACACAGAACCTGTAGGCAGTGGCTCACACAGAACCGGTAGTGAGGACCCACATAGGATCGGGCTCACACAGAACCTGTAGCACTGATCCACGTAGGATCGCTGAGTGCAGTAGTCGACGCAGTCCACTGAGGATCTCTGCACAGTCGTCGCCGCAGTCCACGAAGGATCTCTGCTCTGCCGTCGTCGCAGTCCACTGAGGATCTCTGCTCTGCCGTCGTCGCAGTCCACGGAGGATCTCTGCTCTGTCGTCGAAGTCACAGCCAGCGCTAGGGTTCCCGCACACAGCGAGCTCGTTTAGGAGGGTCCGCTCCACGAGCCGAGAGGCTGATACATCAACTGACACGTAGTCCGAAGTTGATGTATCCAAAAGTTCAGTATCGACAACAGGATCTCAACGCAACAGACGGCGCGTCAATCGGACGCCCGGTCTGAGAGTTATTGGCATTTTCGTCCCAGGGGCCCGATTGGTTTTTAGGGCAAAACCAACCCGAACCTACGCCGCCTGTATCCGATCCTCGGGCGGAGTATGCCAAAAGTTCCATCTCACTTAGAGGAAACTACCACAGCTGACGGTACGTCGATGGAACGTCCGTAGCTCAAGTTATGAGCGTTTCCGCTCCGAGGGCCCGGTTGGTTTCGTGTACGAACCAACCCGGCCGAACCCAAAGTCTTCCGAAACCTTGAGTATAGTATACCGAAACGACCGTATCGATCCAAGGATCGCGTAGCCGCTGACGGTTCGTCAATCGGAGGTCTCAGGCCCAAGATATGGGCCAAGGACCGAAGAAGGCCCGAAAACGGGGGTTCTGGGCCCGGGGCGACCCGGCCCGAACCACCCCTGGGTCGGCCGAACCGGGTCGACCCGAACCGGGTCGGCCCACCCGGCCCGACCCGGCTAGGCCGGGTCCGGTCCGGCCTGGGCGCGGCCCGGCCGACCGGACCGGCCGGCTCGGCTTCGGCCGCGCGGCCGAAGAAACCGCCGCGGGTTTGACCCGCGGCTTGGAGGAACGCGGAAAAGTTTGTTGACGTCGCGGATCGTGCGTCGTCGAATTCCGGTTCCGGCGTTCTTCGCGTTCTTCGCGGGGAGGGTGGAGGTTTAGAGGATCTCGCACAACAGGAGGATCCTCCAAAATAGACAAGTTTTTCTATTTTATTATTTTGCCAACAAACGCAAAACGCGTAAGTAACGACCCATTAAATTCGTTGAATTAATTCAACGAATGAAACAGCCCATTTAATTCACGAAATAAACCGCCCAATTAAATGTTCTGTTAAGAAATAAAGAAAACACGTCGGTTGACTTTTCAGTTACTTTGACGGGTTTTCGCGGGTGCGTTACTTAGCGAAAGAAACGGCGGGGCTCGTGCGGGCCCTGCCTCACAAATATCCTACCAAGAGGGTAGGATATTTCCGGATAGCACCCTATCCGCTTTAACTCAGTTCAAGTGGCTTCCAAGTGACTTCCAAGCAGCTTAAGTGAAATAAAATAAAGTTGTCGCACAAATTTTATTTTATTTCTGTCTTAAAGCCCCAAAATTTAAAAACCACGTCTGAGAAAATGCAACTCCGGAAGAGGCGTTTCTAAGCAAATACCGGCGCTGCAATTTCATCGGTGCCCTCAGAATTCGATTCCAGGCACCGGTTCAAAAGATAGAAAAACCCGCTCGTCCGTTCACTGAACGTACCCGAGCCAAACTTCGGAAATTGATTCCGGGCACACCGGGCCTCGAAATCAGGTGCCGTCTGAAGCTGCGCTCTTGTAAAATTCCAAAGAAAATTAAGAAAAAAATTTCCTTGAAATTTGCGGGTCTTTACAGTACATATGTGAGATATATATATATATATATATATATAATATAGAATAATTAAATGACATTTAAAAAAGGTTCAAATTTGATTTAGATAGTGAAATTTATGAATGAAATAAAAAATGGTGGTTCACATAGATATCTTACACCCATAATAAAAATCATTCCATATATCAAAATATTGATTCCATTTAAAACCATTTCTTAATGTACTTAGAATAAAAATAAATAGGGTTTTTTTAATAAAACATGGAATCTTATAAGTTAATAAAAATATAAAATAAATGTTATGGGGGTTGGAAAAACCAATGACTCCATATATGTTAAAAAAATATTCATTTTTACTTTTTTAAAGAAAGCTAAAACATTCCATATAACATACGCAACCAATTTCTTTTTGAAACCCATTGAAAAAAAATTAAAAGAAGACTAAAAATGTATTTTATAATTCATTTATGTCCAATTAAATACCTAAAATAAATAATTTAAAAATATGAAATGTAAGAGAAAGATTTTGAAAATAGCTCTTTAAAACATTTAAAATAATGTTTTTAATTTAAAGTGTCTCTTACCTCAAGCCTACCTCATAATGTGTGTTCCTTATATTCCCAAATGAAAAACAAATACAAATTATTTACTTTATCTACAACCATTTTAAGATGTATAATTCCTTTTAAATCACCTATTATCATGTTATATACAATTACTTAATCACTTTTGTCAACATCAGATGTTATGACTATATTTGGATCAAATTTACAAAAAGACTTATGTAGTTTGACTATGCTCAAAGAGGTATCTATTTAAAAAAATTACAAATAAAAAAATGAAATATTTATATTTTTATATTTAAAATATTCTTATAATACTGACCATGATTCATGGTTATGGAAAATTATCTATATTATAATCACAGAGATGATAGGTTATATGTACACATGAGTACTGTTTACATTTTTCAAAGATAATGAGAGAAGTAAGTTAAGTTTTGTTTTATATTTAAAAAAATATCATTATGTCATAAATTTAATATTATGTTTTAAAATAAAAATATATATACCATCCATGTTATGTGATGATGAAAAATGAATCACATCTCTTCCTAGAGGTGTAAGTCCAGACGTACACACAAATTACTTTATCACTTTTCAATGAAGGGAAAAGTAAAAAAATATAAGAAATATTAATTTTATAGTATGATGAATATTTCATGAATATCTTATATTTATATATATACTAAATCCATAATTATAAAAAACCAAGATTTGGGATGATTAAAAATGAATTAAATCGGTTCGAGAGGTGGTACTCCGCCGTACAAAAAAATGGTGGTATTATTTCCAATTTGATGGAAGAGGATATGGATGTAGGTTATTAAACTAATATAATAAAATCTCAATATATATTAGAAAATTATTTTATTACATTATCTTGTTAGGATAATATTTTTAGGAGGTGCAAGAAGAAATAAATCTAAAACATTAGGTTGAGTAGTATACCTCTTCTTCCGAAAATATAACTTTTCATTACACCTTAAGACCACTATTGTCAGTATTATGACAAAAATATGACCTCTAGGTGATGGAAAGTTATTTTAGTAAGGTATTTTGTTAGATGATTTATATACCAAATAATTCACGAACTATGTAGATAAGAGTAGTGGGGATTCCCTTTAATATTGATGGGAGAAGAATTATTGAAATTTCATAAACTATTAAATTATTATAAATTAATTTTCTTGTGATATTGACTCAATATTAATATAACCTAAATATAAGTATGTTTATGTGTCTGAATACACTCATAAAAATAAAAGGGGAATACTTATGTGATGTTTACACCATTATATTTTTTAACCCTTCTTTAACCCTTTTGATGATTATGAGTATAATAAAGTTTTTTACTCTTTAGGATTCATGATATTTACTATAAAATTATAATTTGACAATAAATAAACGTTAGGTGACATTTTAACTCACATACCAAATATTTTTTTTCTTATAATATTTTTATTAATTTTAAATCATTTAATAAAATATTTTTTATTACAAATTATCATTAATGTCACATTGGAATCTATTCATTTATTTTGACATCAAAAACAACATGACATTAAAATAATTATATTGTAATCATTTAACATATCCCAAACATGTTTTATTTATATAAAAAAATCATTTAATATTATAATTCATTTAAATTATATTAATTTTTATATTTATAGTTTCATTAATGATATTTTTTTTATTAATTGAGTATGTATTGTGTCGAAATTACAATAGCATTTGATGAAATTATTTCATCAATAAAAAAATATAATTTAGTTACCCAAATAAAAATTAATTTATATTTCAAATAACCCTTTTAGATCCAAACATATGCACTTTTTATTCATAAGAAGAAAATTTTTAGAAAATAAAATGGAAAGAATGAAATTTTAGAAATTCATTAAAATAATATAATATAAAGTTGATGATCAAAGACATAAGGAATCATGTTACATTATTTTAGAATTTTTTATGTAAATTTATGAACTATATTCATAAAATTTGATAATGGAAAGTGTTAGGGTCATGATTTTCTCATTATCATATTATTCTAACCTTGATTATAGAATTTACACTTGCCCTGGTGATAATTATTTACTAAAATTAATATTCATAATGATTAAAAATAAAAGGGACCTACCTAAAAATTTATCATTATTTCAAAAATTTATTCTATTTTTTAGTATACAATTTCTTTAAGTGGAAAAAATAAATTTAATTTTAAAACATAAAATTAAATGAAAATCCAATCTTCAGAAAAATACATTTTTTAATATAAAAAAATTATACAAAATTCATATAAAAAATTAGTTACAGAGATAATATTGGGATGATTTTTACTAAAAATGATCAATATAAATTTTATTTCTAGTCCAATATATAATTTTTATTTGTAAATAGTTTAAAATAAATTGTAGTTGTCAATAAAAATTAGTTTGTTTCACTATTTATTGAAAAAAACATTCTAGAAATGTATTAAAATTTCACCATAAGATAGTTTTGATACGATTATTTTAAAATATATTTAATTTTTATCAAATAAAATTTCAATAAAATTCATAAATCTATTAGAATATTCACTCAAAAAAACAAATAAAACCAAATTTTAAAGAAAAATTATTTTTTGAATAATAATATCACTTTACTAAAAAATGTGTTCTTTTTTTGTAATAATTAATAAATAAATTTTACATTATAGACCCTTTATATATATTTCATAATATTTTTAATCCTATTAATACACTCCAATTTAACAGTTAGGTTATAAAGTTCATATTTGAAAAACAATATCTCATGGTTAGTTTAACATCATTGTTTTATATCGTGTATGCTATTAAACATTATCTTTACTTTAAAAAAATAAGGTTATTACATTCTCCCTCTTTAAAATATTAAATCCTCGTAATTTTATCTTGGTGTCCATAATTAACGATTTGAAATTTTAAAATAGCATTTATTAAATCCCTCAAACAGAAAAAAGTTTCACTAAAATATTATCATTCTAAAATAGAAAGGGAAGAATGAAATTCGTCCAGAATAACACTTAATTTAGTTTTTATATAGGAGAACATTAGTCGGTAATGAAAATATGGAAATTTATAAGAAAAAATATTCCAAATAATGATGATGCTTTACATAGATCATTGATTGTAAAATAATTAATGATCCTTAGAAAATTAACGACCACAAAACAAGAAACCAAATAGGTTTGAAAAAGACAATCAATTCATCAAAAATGGAGGTGATGTGGTGACTTTTTTTTCTTTCATGATCCGTTTATTAAAGTTGTGTAATTTCATACCATTTATACTATTAATATGTTTGAGGAACTAAAATAAATAACAATAATATCACATAATTCCAAAAACTAATAATATGAAATTTTACATACATTTTTTAATTAATAAAAACTACAATGATTGGAAAAATGTAAGATACTTTTCCAAAAAAGATAAACCTTCATATGAAGAAATACAACACTAATCATTAAAACCTCCATAATAACACCAAAAGTTCAGCTTAGATCAATTATTAAATAAATAACCGAAAATTATTTAAATTATTCCCAACCACATTCAAAACCCAAAAATTTGAAGTATTATATTACATATTGTTAAAATATTATATTTACATTTTTTTCTAATCATAATTAGTCACTCTTATATTCATACGCACTAGAATTCATATTACCCAATCATATAATCTCAAGAGTATGTTAATCATTTCCATATATAACCTATATAACTATAAAGACAAATTAGAAGTCTTACATGATCCAAAAATATAATTCAACCTTTATTCCTCAAATAATATCCCATAATATTATGTTGACCTTAATTATTTAAGGTTCCCCAAGAAGTTAATTTGTTTTCGAAATATCATCAATCGCTTTATAATCAAATAACTTTTAAATCACATGGTTATCCATATAATAAAATTGTTTTTCTTTACATGAAATTAAACTTTAGCTATAAAATCAATTTAATACTAACATGGATATAAAAAAGTTCAGTAGTAGGAATCACACCCTTGTCTCCATTTGGTTGTGGGATCAATCCCTATGGCCATTCTATATGTGATTGGTTGTTACCCGAACTACAGGTTTCCCTTTTTAATGAAAAACAATAATATAATTCCTATAATTTTTCAAAAAAATTGATCAACTTCCTCAAAAATGTAATTTTATTCTTTTGAAATATTATTTCATGTTAACCGTATGTGTTACATTTACCTCAACCTATAAAAATACCTCTAAAAAATATCATTATCCATCTTAAAATCTCATCACTTAAAACATAAAATGGGGTGTCTAATCCATTGAACTTATGATCATAAAAAAAATTATAAACCCATTATAGTACCCACAATCCTTAAGTTAATATAACATAAAAATATTCCAATCTCTAAATTTATCTAAACATTTCATCTGATACCAAAAATATAGTCCCAACCTTAAACATTACATAATTTTAATTTTTAAGTCAAGTATTAACTCTTTTATAATTAAAAATATTTTCATTTTATAATTTTATAGGATTATGACATCATCATTATATAAATAAGTATTAAATAAAAAAGTATAAACTTTCACTTAGTATCAATTTTAACACACACAAAAACCTTTATAACGTACATATATTTCATTTCATGAAATATCTATAAATTTTTTATCGGGACCTATCCTTGTCCATACTCATCCTTAAAACCCCTATGAAACGCATTTTAAATTTTGGGGGGACAATAAAAATCTCAGTAAGGGTAATCTAAAAAGATATAAAGAATCATATTAGTTCACAAATACATATAAAAGATTTATCTTTTTCATAAATAATCCTTGGGATCAAAACAAACATTTTATTATGCTAAAAGTCAGGTTTTGTTCCCAAAGAAATTCATAAATCATTTCAAAATATTAATGGATAAATAAAACTCATGAAGGTATCTTATATATTATGAAAAACATGTGAAATTTGTTTCAAAAAAAAATACATTTCACCCTTGAGAATTACAATAATGTATCTCTTAAACATAATCATATTTGTAATCACATGGGAGTATGAAATAAAGTAGGTGGTTTTATAAGATCATGGAAATATAGAAAATATGTATGAAACATAAAAATTGAGATCATACATTTTCAAAGCTAAATACTAAGGCAAAATCACATTTTGGATAGAGTCCCACATTGGAGTATGAATACTCCCTAATTCTATATATGACCACTCATGAGACAAAAACATTAGGCAATTCACTCAGACACTATCTGGGTGCACCCATCATAACATATTCATGTTTAACTGTGCCACAAAATGATATCAAAAATAAGGAATAAAAAAATTAATTTACCATGGAATGAAAATTGGTTTCATAATCTTTCCTCATATCATAATCGAAAAATATTACTTTAATAATTAATTTGAGACCTAAACATAATGCATCTATTACCCCATAAAATAAAATAATAATAAGACAAGTCTAAATGTGAGAGAAATAAAAACATAATTAATAAGTGTCCCATAATATTAAAACAAATGTAAACTGGGTTTCATAGAGAATGGTCACCAACTAATGAAGAAGGGTGGTTCAGATATATCCCTTACACCCACAGGAAAAACATTTCCAGATATCAAAATATTCATTACATTTGAAACAAAATTTTTAAATAATTAGAATAACGTGATATAGGGTTTTTCATTTAGGAAAACTATGATTATTATAATATAATCAAAAATCATTTATTTTTTTTGGTGGGGGTAAAAACCATTCATTATTTATACCTTAAAATAGAACCTGCACATTCTCTTTGGAAATGAAATTCAAAATGTTTCATATAACATAATTAAAAAGATCCCTATTAAAAACATTTAAGAAATTCCCAAAGAGACATAAAATTTCCTTTATAGTACATTTATTCATATAAATACATCAATAATATAAGGTTTATAATAAGAACATTGAAGATAAATATTTATAAAATAACTCACTAAAAATTTTAAAATGAGGGTTTTAAGATAAATTGTCCCTTACATCAAGATCGACACATCACATACATTACTTATCAAAATAAATAATAATGATATTTTAATTACTTTAACACTTAATAAAAAATTTATAATTTTTTAAACCTTTTATTTCACTTATTAAAAGGTTATATACAATTAATTAATCAATTATGTTCATGTCGGATGTTTTGGCGATATTCGGTACATACGTCCAAAATGATTTTGGCAGGTTAACTATTGTCAAAGATGTAATTATTTTATAATATAAAGGATAATATTATTGGGAAAATATCATTTTTATAAATCAATTATACTTTTATAACCAAATATGACGGATATTGTTTAAAAATGAACTATGTCACAATCATGGAGAAAATAGGTCCTATGTATGCATGAGAAATATTTCCATTTTTCAACAATCACGATGGAATGTAGAAAAGTATTATCTCACATTAAATCATGATTATTATATAATAATTATAATAATATATATTTAAATACACTAATATATTCTATCCATTTGATGTGGTCGTGAGAAACAAATCACATCGCTTCATAGAGGTGGTATTCCACAAGTACGCAAAAACGACATAATCATTTTTCAATGAATGGGAACTTACGAAAATGAATGATATATTAATTTTTAATAAAAACAAGTATTTCATTAATATCATATATTTATAAACATATATTGAATATATAATCATAAATATATGTGAGAGTTGATGATGGAAAAAAAATTATATCTCTTAACAAGGTTGTAGTCCTCCACACACATGAATGATGGTTTTGTTTCCCATTTAAAATAAGATGATATTGATGTTGGTTATGACATGAAAACAATAACATAAAATAACATGTGATATAATTTTGTTATTATGTTACAAATTTTTAATAAGATTTGAATGAGGTGAAAGAATAAATAAAACTAAATTTTTCAGTTGAAGGCTATACATCTTCATTGGACAATCTCTTTTTCCTTACACCTTACACCCTATAAGTTTTGTATTATACCCAAAATAAGAACTCAAGAAATGTAAATGAATTTGAAGATGGGATTTTGGTTATGTTTTGTTAGACGGAATGAATGATTAATTATGTAGAGAAGAATATGGGGGTTCCCTTATATAATGGGGGTAGGGACATTATTTCAATTTCATAAACTATTAAATTAATATAAATAAATTTTAACATTTAAATGGATCCAAATTAAAATAATTATAATAATAAATATGTATGAGTCTAAATCCTCTCATATAGAAAAATTTGAAATTTTTTGGTGATGTTTTCACCCTTATCATTTTGTTTTGACCCTATGTTAACCATTTTGACAATTAGAGTGACAACAATGTATTTTACACTTTAGGTGTTAAGATATTTACTATCATAGGATATTCGGCACATAAATAGACCATGTATTATATTTAAAAACATATCCCAAAAAAATTTATGATAATATTTTTAGGAATTTTAAATCATTTAATAAAATATTATTTATTATAAAATATCATTAATATCAATTTTAGGACAATTAGTTTGATTTAACATTGAAAACAACATGAAATCAAAAGAATTAGTATATAAAACTTCACAAAGTTCAAACCATGTTATATTTATCTAGAAATTCATTTAATACAATAATTTATTTCAATGATATTAGTTTCAAATTTTCTAGAATCATTTTTTTTATTTTTCTATTATTATAATTTATATTTTTTTGGCGTTCCATTAGAATTTAAATTAATTATTTAATCACAAAATATTATAAATAAATTATGATGATAAAATATAATTTATCATTAAAATAAATACTTTATAAATTAACATAGACTACATTTATACAGATATAAAAAAATTAGAGATTATAAAACAAATAAAATAACTGCCTTTACATTTCATTTTATAAAATAATATAAAGGTCAAAATCCATGACATATGCATTTAAGGTTCCATATATTAGAAAATTTAATGTATGTGGCTGAAATAAACTCATAAAATATGGCTGAAATAAACTCATAAAAGGGACCAAATTAAAAATGTTATGACTAATAATTCTATGTATATTATCCATTTTTTAATATTTAATTTCTAAAAGTGTTAGAAAATAATTTAAAAATAAAACTCATAAAAAATTTAGATAAATCCACTTAGGAATATAAAAAAGTTTTTATGACTTATTCAAAAATATAATTCATTAAAAATACTATGATTGGATTATTTTTAATTTAAAGGGACTAATAATATTTTAAAACTAATTCAAAATATAATTTTACCTTGTAAATACCTAAAAAGAAAATACATTCTTCAATAAGAATCAATAATTCCCATTATTCATAGAAAATCAATATTTTTTAAAAAAATCCAAAAATTTCACCATAAGATTATTTTGATATGATTATTTAAAAAATGATATTATTTTTATCTAATATTATTTCTAAAATTTATATAAATTATTTCTTATATCCACTCATAAAAATCAATAAAACAATTTTGTACAATTTGATCACTTTACTAAACATTTGAGTGCTTATTTCCAGACAATTAATCAATATAATTTAATTAATTAATAATTTTATATATATTCAATAATTTTTTCTACTCTATTAATACCTAATTATTTTGAATATTTGTTTTTGATTCCAATACATTTTTTGGTAACATTTTTAATGTGTGATTGCCACTCCCTATTAAAGTCATTAGATTATCTTCTACTAATCTTACCTTATGCTTCAATGGTCCATCCCTCCTGGTCAATTCTACTAGTTTGTCATGTTGGATTTATAGTTTCCAATTGAGGCATCCTCGGTACACTAGGAGTTGTGTCCTATGGTCTAATATTAGGGTTTTTGGTTTGGCTTGGGATCCAGTTCTTATGGAAGTTCATCGATGGAGGAATTACTACAAAGGATTTAAAATTCACATGTTGTAGTTTGGAATCTAAAGTTTTTCATTACTAAAGATTTTTTAGTTAACTAATGAGGATATATCCCACCTTTCAGTCTATTTTTTCATTATTCCCATTTAGTCATACTCAGTTCAGTTTGGTGTAGTGGTTTTGATAGAGTTTATGGGATGTAGTATTCAAGTGGTTGATGTTGTGCCTATTTATGATACCATCATCTAATTTCACTGTATTTATGATGGTGCTTCCTTCTAAATTTTAGTATTGGTTAAACATTTAATATTTTTTTTCTAAATCCACAATGATGATGATGGTTCTAATTTCCATGTTTACGGTGGTTTTGATGATTCTTAGTGTTAGGAACTTGTTTTCATGATGGTCTAATGCTTGTGGATCATTTGATACATCATTGAAGTCACTAAATCCATGTTTCATGATTTTTGTTCTAATCATACTTTTTTTTCTATTTTGGTGATGAGGGAGATTTTTAGTGGTTCTATAGGTTCTATCGATCAAATTTATTCAACTGGTGTCTTGGCGAGGGTAAAAATTGGTATATTATTCTTTGATGTTTGCAAATAATAATTCTGTAGGTGTCAGGGATGGAAATTATGACATTTCACTACTTCGGCGGACCACAATAGTATTTTATTAAATTTTTTAGGAGTTGTGACATCATATTATGTGTTGTAATAGGGTCAAACTGCATTCTTCCAGTAGTGAAACAGTTTAAATTTTAAATTTTTTACGGGGTTTTGAATTCTGAATATGTACCATTTAGTTTTAGTGGAATTTTATTTTTTTATATAATATGTTTGGGTCTCACTTAAAAATAAATCAGATATTTAAAAATATAAAAACATAGATTTGGATTGATGATCATAATAAAGATAACGATCACAAAACCAGAAAATAAATTGGTGTGAAAACCGTCAATTCATTGAAAATGAAGGTAATAAGATTTTTTATTAACCATTTAATAATGGTTAGTAATTTCATACCATATATAATAAAAATATAAGGATTGTATGCTTACATTATAAGTAAAATTTCATCTTTTCATTTATAACCAATACAACCTTATCATTTTCTCCAATTTCGGAGTATTATTAATGAATTTTAATTTCCTGAAGCACTAAAATCAAATTCTAATGGTTTATATAATTACATAAATGGATATAAATATATTCTTCATTTCATTATACAATAACCAAAACTAAAATTTTTTCACAAGGTGAGAAGGATTTGATCATTTGATATATAAATAACTTCAAAATTCATAAAAATGTTCCATAACAAGTTAGATACCCAAAAATCAGAAGGATTTGATCACATTTTCTTCCAAGATCAGTTTAACATTTATCTCCAATATGCATTAGTTACTCATAATGTTTTATAATCAAAATTCTAAAATCCCTGACCATATATTCTTCAAAATATGGTAATAATTTCCATAAATAACTTGTATCACCATAAATATACCTTAAAAATCATATATTCACGAAGAATATAATTTAACCATAATTAATAAAACAATATCACATAATATTATGTTTACCCTAATCATATAGGTTTCCTAAAATAGTATTCTTTTCCAAAATATCATTAATCACTTAATCGCCAAATCACTTTTCATTCACATTGTTATCTGTAAAATAAATAATATGTTCCTAGAATCAGTTTAATATTTAACTATAAAAAAACTAAAAAATAAATCTCATATAATCCAGGACATCATGTGGGCACTAGGTTGGCATTTCACCCTTGTCTCCCTTTGATTGTGGTCTCAAGACATGTGGTCGGGCTAGATGTGATGGGTTGGTGGCTAGCATATGAGTTCTTATTTTTTCTAAAAAAATTAATAAAATTATTATAGCCCTCCCAAAAGTTTTATATAAATCCTCATAAATTTAATATAAAAACATATAAAATAATCCTTTGTGTTAACCGAAAGGGTTGCATATACCTCAATCTAATAAAATATCTACCTAATATATCATTTTCCACCTTAAAATATCATTACATAAAACCTCAAAAGGGGTGTATAAGACATTAAACTTATGATTAACCTTGAACATATAAACCCATTATGGTTATAGAGACCATATATTAACGTACATTGACACTATATAACTTTTTTGAAGTACTTATAACATTATACAAATAAACACCCAAAGACAATAGTATCCGAGTTCTTTTGAAAATATGGAATCATAAAAACTGGTAAATGGGTGTGCTAAAATATCTCCTACTAGGTTCTTCATGAATAACACCCTTCGTGGATACATAGTAATTAGTAAATATCTGCATAAAATGGGGATGAAAATAAGAAAAAGGGTTGAGATCAGATGCACAGTAAGGGTAAACAAGGGAGACACGCAAATATAAATTTGAGAATAAGGGTATGAGGATGTGATTGTAATGTTAGAAGATCATACCTTGAATATTAATGATCATAAAAATGAATCATTCCATAAATATTATATGTTTATAAGAAATAAATCATAATGTAATAAATAAAATAAGACATGAAATCATAACAGTTGAATAAAACATGAAATTTTGGAATACATATAAGTATATAATATGATTTACATTGTTTTCATTGTTTTGATGCCATGGTCATATTGGTAGTATGGTTTTACTCTAAATACCATCATGGTAGTCATGGCTCACTCTTATAGACATATTAGTAGCATGGGTTCACTCCCCATACCATCTTGGCAGTCCTGGTTTTCTCACATTGCCACCTTAGTAGCATGAGGCCACTCGTCATACCATCTTGTTAGTCATGGTTCAATCCCAAGACCATCATAGTCTATCTCAAGAGACATATATATTTACCAATTTATAATAGGGGGATATAGGTTCCACACATCTCATAATGAAATCATACATACATGTGCAATCAAATAATAACCTCGGGAAAAATATTCAGGTTTCATAATCATTTTATCAAAATAAAATCTTGTGAAAAGAAAAGTTTTTCAAACGCATATAAACCATGAATGTATAATGAGTTTCATAAACATCATCCCAACAAAACATAAACCATTTAGTGAAATAATATGAATATAAATATGGAATCATTTCCCATTAAAGGCATGAGTAACACTAACAGATTTCATCTTTGATGGGAAATAATTTTCAAATATCTATTAAAAATATTTTTTTGAGGAAAATCACCTTTTTTATTTGGAAAATATTTTTTAAAACATAAATACATTTGAAAACCATTTTCATGAAAATAAACATGAAAAAAATAAATAGTTATTTAAAAACATATTGAAACCCATTTCTTTTGAAAAATTCTGGAAATATTATAATGAAATCTTTAAAACATTTTGTAAACTACTTAATTAAAAATATATTTAAAACTTATAATGAAATCTTGAAAAAAATTTGAATCCAATTTCATTCAAAATACATTGAAAAATTATAAAAAACTTTGAAAACATTTTAAAACCATTTTACATGAAATCTTATGAAATAATCTTGAATTTTTTTGAAAACTATATTCCTTGAAAACTTATTAAAAATCTCAAAAACAAAATTTTAAAACCCTTTTTCCCTTCAAAACATAAAAAATAAATTTAAATATTATGATTTTTTCCCTAAAATAATTTAAAACAATAAAATCAACATTATTATGGGAAAATTATTATAAAAATAAGCTAATAATCATATTAAATAATATATAATGGAATGAGAGTCTTGGTGGTGGGTAAATCCATACATGTCGGACATTCATTTTCCAATGTAAAAAGTTTAAAAAATTTCCACGACCAGAAAATGACAAGTGTATTATTTCTAAAAAACCATATTTTTGGTAAAACATGGATACAAATTTCCTCAAAATATCATAGGATTTTAGTATAATATTTTTTCAAACCTGTTAGAAAACATTGTTTTAAAGGAACACATATTTTTGACCGAAGAGAGTGGTAAAGTCAGTCATTCTTAAAACACCTTATTGATCATATTTTGTATCAAAAAAAGGAAAAACGGAAACATTAATTAGATATAACAACAATTTACATAATTTAATGAATTTGAAGATATTTTCTTAGATATGGACAATAATATTTAATCAATGAAATCATAATCATAAACAATCTCAATAGACGAATATATTGTTTCAATAAACACTTACCACATGGAAAGGTGGAATCATGCCCCCCATTTAAAAAATGAAATTAAATTGAGGCAAAAATATCCTGAAAATAATTATAGTAATGATTTAACATGTCAAATTTAAGTACATATACCCCTAAAAAAATTTGGTGCATAACAAAACATTTGTCTCAAAAAAAGAAAAATTGAGATAAAACTATCTTACCGATTTGGTAACAATTGAAACATTAACCACATGAAAAAAATATCATACAATGAATATTTAAATACCTATATATTTATTAATAAGATTCATATAATACATTTTTTGGATATTAAAACACCACAAAAAATGAAATGAGCGGTGAAAAAGGAAGGAATCTCATGAAAATAAAAATTGAGTTGAAATTCACTTACCTTATTTCTTGACTCTACTCGTACTCATAATAGATTATTGTATAAAAAATAAGTTTAATATAAATATATTATAGAACCATATTATTATATTGGATATCATATATGATTTTATTTTAACTTTATAATACTATATTGTTAATAATTCTATGTTAATGTTTCACATCTAGTAATATATTCTTTGTTCTTCACATGTCTCTTAATTTGTTATCTCTTTAGTCCCCATACTTATATCATGATTTTCGTAATTTGAACCATGATATAATTATAATTTATATTTAGTATATTTATAAGTCAATAATCTATAGAATATCATATTTAGAAATGGAATACACTGTTCATGGAGATGGTAGGTCGTACATACACATGAATGTTGTTTCTATTTTATTATCATATTGAATAAAAGAATGAAAATTACATATATGTATAAAAGTATATAATATATTTATAGAATAATTATTATATCATATATATCATATAATTTCACAAAAAACATCAATAATACATTCCATGTATTGTGTGAACGGAACACATCTCTTTAAGGGGGTGCTACTCCACACTTTCTCAAAAAAAATTATCGTATTTACAAAAATTGGAAAGTATGAAGATATGTGTTGTAAAGTAATTAAATAAGGATAAATAAATTATAAATATTTTAAATATTATATATATATATATTTTACATCAAAATTCCCACCATGAGAGGCGTTGAAGGAAAAACGAACAATAATCCTTTCATGAGGCTGTAATTCGATGTGCACATAAATATATGTTTGTTACCGATTAGATATAAGCGTGTGTAACTAGAGGTTAAACCCATAGAATAAAAACAAGATATTATATTTAGGATAATATTTTGACATATAATCATGGAATTAGGAGAGCTGAGGAGTTGTGGAATGAAAATAATGTAAAGGATCTTGACAAATAGTGTTAACTCTTTAATGGGTAACTCCTTTTAGTTTTCACCTAATGGATTCCTTAGTTTTACATCTACCCATTGATAAGAATAAAGATAAAAGGTTTTTATGTTGGGAAGTGAATTTTTCATATATTTGTTGAACCAAATTTTTTTTCGAAGTGTGAGGAAGGGGAAGATGTGGTGGCCAATTATAGGGGTGAAAAGGATTCACTTGATATTTTTGAAAAATAGTTAGTTGTACTGTTGTTTTAACCGAAAAAAATTCATAAAAACAAATAAAAAATCAATAATTTAGGGTTAATTTTAAAATAATTTTCATATAATTGGTTTTTGGATATTGTAAATGATATTTGGTCCCTTAAGCTTAATATTTTTTCCCTTTTTAGCCTTAATTTTACAATAATCATTGTAATTAATTTTACATGCATTCACTAAGATTTTTTTCAAACGCTATATTGACGTTATTATAAATTATAATCAATTATTGTTCCAAATATTGACTCCATTTTTCAAAACTCTATGTGGTATAAATTAATGTCAAATTAATTCTACAAACAAGAGGACAATTCGAGTTTTTAAGGTAAAAATATTCAAAACAATTATGTTTTTATAATCAATTTCAAAGTGAATTTTATTCAAAACTCATAAATTGGATGAATTGGTAAATAGTTTATATAATTTAAATTTAAAAAAATGTAAATATAATTTATCACTATAAATAAATTAGGTTAAAAGGAATATATGAATTTAGATTCAGTATTTTTTAATACTCATTAAAATAAGAAACTTCAAAGAAAACTACCAAAAATTTACCATAGGATAATTTTTATGTTTCTATTTCAAATTTGATGTTTAATTTGATATATAATTTTTATTAAAGTGTCAGAATGTGATTTAAAATATGTTCTCTATTAAAAGGAGGTAAAAGTTACTTTATAAAAATATTTGATTTTTAAAAGAAATATTGAGTTTGTTTTTATCTTATTCTTATGAAATATATTGGAAGAATATCAAAAATATTTGACTGAAAATATAATATACATATTTCATTAATATCATTTTATAATTTTAATTAATATAATTTATTATGATAAAATAGCTTTGTGGTTAGAAAAATAGTTTTCTAAATTATTATTTACATTATGTTCAATTGGTTCACATATAAATTCCAAATAAATTTATAACCAAGGAATTAATTTTATATTTTTTGTAAAGTATATATTTTCATAATCTAGGTAATATTAATCATAACCTCTAGGTTATATCTTATTATGTAAAATAATAATATTTATTATAATATTATTATTCGGTAAATCATTTTAATGCATGCTTAATAATCCAAGTTAGTGTTATGTATAGCGCAAGAAAACCTTGGTGTAGTGTCTAGAGAAATAATACCTTTATGTTGGATGTAGTTTACAATTAACTGAGTATTGTGTATAACACAATCCAATCGTGGTTCTTTAATATATATAATAAAAAATTTTAGTGTTACTAGAAATAAAAAATATGAAAAATATTAAATTAATTTGATGGAAATATTTCACAAAATCCTAAGTTGTTATATTCTACATCCTTAAACTGAATTTTGAGATCAAAATTACACAATGTTATCAAAGTTTTAATACTTGAATTTTCTTTTCATAGAAACCTACATCATAAAAAAGATTCCTAAAACATCCTTTAAAAAGGGAATGTTTGGAATATAATGGTTAAATAATATAACATATAACTTGGTTTCTGTATAGGAGGACATAGGTGGTGTGTGAAAACATAGACTTTGAGGAATGGTGTAAATAACTGTAGGGTGTTATTGAGTTCATCAATCAAAAACAAGTTAATGATCAATGAAAAGTTGGGGGAATCAGACTCAGTAATTTGTGATGATTTAGAAGGACATCGAATCATCAAAAATTAAGGTATTTGGATAATATTGGTTTCGATTATTTTCCTAAAATTGAGTAATTATTTTATTGATGATGAATAAAAAGAAATATACTTACTTGATATATTTATATAAATAAAATTTATTTTTCTAGCTGTGATTTTTTAAATTTCTAATTAATCCATTTCTTTATGAAATAGATGTCTAGAAATTAACTTTGATGCCCCATGTACTAAAATTCACTTTTACAATATCATAATTCCCATAAAAGAATGAAAAGTATAACTATTTGTCTCTAACTATTCTTAAAAATCAATAAGAACAATACATTAATCTATATACATAAAAGGTAACTATACTAGTTCATCATTAATATATATTCATCAAAAATAATTATATATTAACCAGGACATCATGTAAGGTAGTGGTAGGCGTGAAACCCATATTGGTCTTTAAACATGATGTTCAGGACCCTTGGCATTTCCACACATGATTGGTTTTCAGCTGACATACATGATGTTCTTTTCTAAAACCCCAATAACATAATTTCCAAAATAAGTATTATGGACTTCCTTGAAATAATTTCAATCACTAAATATATTTCTAACCATGCCTTTCAACACAATATCAATAAATAAATACTTCATATAAAGTATAATATAAACTTTTCATGAATGTTCAACAATATAACCCTTTAAAAATTGAAAATCTAGAACATTAGGAAGAAGGTCATGAAATCAATTTAACATGTGTCCCCCATATATTAAAATTTATCTCTTGGTTGTCACATTACAAACATTTGAATACCTTCATGAAGTATCCTCCGGAGACATGGTAGTGACCAGAATTGCCCTAAATCCTTATTGAAAAGATTCATCTTCCCTTATTCCAAAATATGTTGGATCTATTCATCAAATACAATAATGTTGTAAACTTCATAAATTATATCATAAACCACCTATCAAAAAGTCCTTACTAAGTTTCATGGAAATCAGTATCATCCTATTTATTTATTCATATCCCATAGATAATTATACACACAAAATTATCATAATATAAAGAACATATCAAGGGCTATCTTCCTATAGTAAAAATATCACATTGTCAATAAATCAATTTACCAGTCCATCGGAAACATTCAACATACACTATTAAATATCAAGAAAAAAAATAAATAGAACAATCCTTGAATATTTCATCCTTCATATAAAATAATTATTGAATCAATATACATAAAAAAATCAATTTTGACACTTCATCCCTAATCCATTAGAAGGATAACTCATCCAATTATTTAATATCTCTTTCCTTTTACATTTTATTTGTAGTCTCATTGTCATCAGAATTACAACCATTATGCATACCACATTATAGATTCCTTTTGGGATCTTTCCCATTAGGACATCGATTTTCATAATGAATATTAATTCCACACATAAATAATTTTTCCTTATAGGATTTATTAGGGAGGCCAATATTCCATTCCATTTCATTAGTCGAACCCTTCATTTTTATTTTGAAATTACTTTATTTGTTTCCTTATTTTAATGTTCAAGACACAATCTTGTTCATCTAACAAATTCACTTATATGGTTCTTTACACATTCCCAATACAAAGGAACCTAAATCTTCTTTCCCCCATGGTCTTCATTACTCGAACACTCAGCAAACTATTTCCTTCTCTTCCTTGGTGCCTCTAAGAGTTTGTTAAGGTACACATTGTTGATCATGTTCCTCGAAAACTGATTAGGCATGACCACTACATCTTTCACTTGATTCATCACAATTGAATTATCATCAGCAGATTATCTATCATATTCAACATTAATCAAGTTCTTTCTGGTTATCTCTATTGTCTAAAAATGATATGAATTGAGTAAGAAAATATTATCATAGTGACTAAGCACATAATCATGAAAACCACTTATATGGTGTATAAATTATGACACATTTATTAAACTATGAAACCTAGGTTTTATCCTCGTTTATTTATAGACAAATTACATCTACATACTTTATGATGGTTCATGAATATTTTGTAAATTTCTAAAGCATATCCTCCAAGAGTGTCAAACTGGGTGCGCAGTAAGACCCGTTGCTGTATACTAGGATATATCGAATCAGGACCAACACACCTTGTCTGAGTTGCTACTCATATGTACATATTAGCTAGAACCATATCCACATACATTATCTATAAAAGGATTTATTTCTAGGAAACCAATGACTTTATCCTTTCCTAAAATTAGAGGATATTTTCCTAAATGTTAACTAGTCCATATACTTATCCTTAAATACATCCCCAGACACATATATAGAAATATACCTTGGTATCTCACAAATTTTTTCTCATCCAAATTTTTAAAGGCTAATTAAATCTTCACTCTGATACCGACTATAGAGACCATGTCTTAACGTATAGTGACTTTATATAACTTTTGTGTAATACTAAAAAAATTACAAAAATTTGACACATAAAGACCATAATAATTTACTGCCTTTGGAACATGAAAACATAAACACTAGTATATGAGTTAGCAAAATTATCTCCCACTATGTTCTTAGTGACTATCACCCTTCTTAGACACATCATACATAACACATATCTTCATAACCTGGGTAAGGAAACATAAAAATGGGTGATATTATATTCTCAGTAAGGTTTAACAAGGGAGAATTTTAAGCATTAAACCGAGAATAGGGATATGAAAACGTGATGATAAAATCAGTATATCATTCCATGTATATAAAAGACCATAAACATGAATCATGGAATGAATCATGGAAGTTCAAAACACATGAATATAAAGTAAATAAAGAATATAATCCACGAAATCATACCATAATAATGAAACATGTCATTGGGGAAAACAAATAAACATATATTTTTATTTCCATAGTAGTCAAGGCATCACAACCAAGAACATCTTGGTAGTATGGGTTCATCCCCATACCATCTTGGTAGTCATGGTTTACTCCAATACTTATCCTAGTATCATGAGTTCACTCCTCATACCATATTGGTAGTCATGGTTCACTATCATGTCCATATTAGTAGCATGAATTCACTCCCCATACCATCATTGTAATCCAACTTCACTCCCAACACCATCTTAGTCTATACAGTGAGATATAAATCATTACCCAATGAATTAAAGGGACATATAGGTCCCAAACATCCCATAATGAAATCATAAATACATGGGGCACAAAATCATAATTAATCATATCATAAAACATTAAATTAAATGGTTATTATAAAGATGTAATCATATAATAAAATGTGGAAAAAGATAAAGGTTTCATAATCATTTCATCAAAAGCATAACCTATGAAAAGAAATAGGTTTCAAGGGAATATAACTCACAAAAGATAAAGGAATTTCATAAATATCATTCCAAAAAATACATAAACCATTAATAGAAATAATATGAATGGAAACATTGATTTATTTCTCTGGAAAGTCATGATTACCACAAAAAGATGTCATCTTATATGGGAAATAATTCCTAATATCTTTTGAAAACATTTTTTGAGGACGCCATCCTTTCTTCTCTGAAATTTTATTTTTAAAACATAAAACATTTTGAAAACAATATTAATGAAAATAAACATGAAAAATTATAAAGGAATATTTGAATACATTTTGAACAACTTTCCCTTTGAAAACATATTGAAAATTATAACGGAATCATGAAATTATTTCAAAAACCATTTTATTTAAAATACATTGAATGGTTATAATAAAATATTAAAAACATTTTCAGAACCATTTCTTTTGAAATACTTTGGAAAAAAATAAATAAATCTCAAAAACATTTTGAAATCCTTTTTACATCAAATTTTTTTAAAGATTCCTAAAAAATTTTTGAAAACCATTTTCCTTCAAAACTAATGAAATAATCTTGAAAATATTTTCAGAACCCATTACCCTTGAAAACATATAAAATCGGCTTCCAAAAACATTTAAAAACATCTCTTCAAAACTGATTTAAAAAAATAAGATTTAATAATATCAAGAGAAAAAATTATTTTAAAAAATAACTTTTATATATTTTAAATGAATCTCAATGGAATGACAGTCATGAAGGTGGGGAAATATATACATGTTGAGCAATCCTTTTTCACCAAAAATACGTTTTGAAACATGACTCAGCCATAAAAAGAAAAGAATATTATTTTTTAAAAAATTCTTTTAAGGTAAAAAATTGGTAAAAAATTTCCTTTTATGATCATGTTATAATAGTGTAATATTTTTGAAATCCTTTCAAAAAACATGGTTTAAAAGGAACATAGATTTCCTATAGAAGAGATAGGTAATGTCAGAATTTCAAAAAAAAACACTTTCTTATTTGTATTATGTACCAAAGAGTTTAAATATGGTACCATTATTTAGATATAATATGAATATGTAGATTTTAATAAAATATATTAGATTTATTGACATTTGGATCATAGAATTTCATTAATGAGAGAATAATTAAAAACAATCTCAGTAAATGATAAGATTGTTTTAATAAACTCTTGCTACTTGGTTACATTGAATGATACTACCAATGTAAGAAAATTAAATTAAATTAATATTAAAATATCATTAATTGAATTATATTCTTGATATAACATGTGAAATTGATATATATTGACATCAAAAAACCATCTTTGTGCATCAAAAACAGGACTCTCAATGAAGGAAATTTGAGAAAAAATTGTGTTAATGATTTTGTGACTTTTGAAACACTAACCCCATGAAATAAAGATCATAGAATGAATATTAAAATACCCACATATTTAATAATAATATTCATATAATACATTCATATTTTCTATACACACTACAAAAATAAAATGAGCAGTAAATAATTCATAAATCTCACAAAAATAAAAAGTAAGATGAAATTTCCCAACCTTATGTCTTGAATATATTCATAATCTTACAAGAATATTTCATTGTAAATATATTTTTATTATAAATCATTAACATACCCATTTTATTTTTATAATATCATATAGGGTTTGTAATGACTTTATATTACCCTTTTGTTATCAATTCTATGTTAAGGATTCACATTTGGTAATATATGCTTTGTTCTTCGCATGTGTCCTAATTTTTTATATATTTTGTACTTATACTTATATAATGATTTTAAAAATTTAAAACATGATAATAATATCATTCGTGGAGTCGGTAGGCTATATTAACACATGAACGTTGTTTCTGTTTTATTGTTGAACTGATAGAAAGAAAGAAAATAATATATATATATATATATATAATATTTTTTTAGTATAATTATTATTTCATATATATCATATGAGTTCACTAAACAGATCTTTAATAAATTCCTTGTAGAGTGTGAATGAGTAACATTTCTTTGAGGGGGCGGTAGTCCACACTTCCTCAAACAAAATTATTACATTTACACAAAATGGAAAGTATTAATATGTGTTTTGTAAAATAATTATATAAGAATAAATACATTATAAATATTATAAATATTACATAAAAAATATATTTTCCATTATTATTCCCACCCTAAGAGGTGGTTATATAAAAAATGAACAATCACCTTTCATGAGGTGGAAATTCATCATACACATAAAATGTTTTCTTGTTAACCATTAGATGGAAGTTTATGTATGTGTAGATCAAAAATTTAGCCTAAAAATATCATAATATTGAGTATAATGGTGTTTTTATAAGAATTTAATAAGGTTAGTGGAGGGGGTGACAAATAATAAAACGTAAAGGAGCTTGAGGAAGGATATTACCTCTTCATTGGGTAACTCCTTTTGGTTTTCACCAAAGAGATTCCATAGATTTACATCAACATAACGAGAGTATTCAAGGAGGAACAAATGGATTATGAAATTTTTATTGGGAAGATCATGGCATTATCTAATAGGTTTTAGAGGAGTGAGGTAGGGGGAGAGGTTGAGGCCTTTTATATGGGAGAAAAAGGAATCACTTGGTCTTTTTGAAAACAAGTTAGTTATACAAAAAAAATTTACAAAAAAATCATCCAAAACCAAAAAACTCAACAATGGAAGTTTAATTTTTGATTAATGGCCATATAATGGGTTTGAGACTATTTTTGAGGTTATTTGGCACAATAAGTTTAAGGTTTATTCCCTTATTAAGTTTAATTTTACCTTCATTGTTGTAATTAATTTTAATTGTAATCAATAATATTTTTGGTCCACAACAAAATTAAAATTAAAATAAATTATAAATTATTATTATAAAAATTATTTTATACATTTTAAAATATTATAATAAAATAAGTGGAATTGTTTTTAGAAAAACAATCTCTTAGAGAGGATGACGATGCAGGTTTTTAATGTAAAAATAATCAAATGTTTGCTATGATTTTATATTTAATTTCAATGTGAAATTGATTAAAAATAAAAAACTGGATTAATTTATAAATATTTTATATAATTTTAATTTAGAAAAATTTAAAATATTATTTAACACTATAACTAAATAAGAAGAAAAATTAGTTTTGAATTAAAATTCTGTATGTTTCACTATCCGTTGAAAATGAATCCTTAAGTGAAGATACAAAGAATTCACCCTAAGATAATTTTTATGTTTCTATTAAATATTATAATTTTATTTTGACATCTAATATTTATAAAAGTTACAAAAGTTTTATTTAAAATGGGTTCATCATTAAAATGTGGTAAAAGTGCCTTTATAAAAATATTTCAATTTTATGTGAATTATTGAGTTTGTTCCTATATTATGCTTATCAAATATATAATATGAATATAAAAAATATCTGGTTGAAAATATAACATATTTATTTCATTAATATCAATCTATAATTTTAATTGAATTTATTTATTTGGATAAAATAGCTTTCTGAGTATAAAAAAAATTCCATGAAAATTTTTATTTTATGTTCAATATGTTCTTATACCCATTTCTAATCAATTTGTAACCAATAAATTAATTTAATATTTTTTTTAAACCACATATTTACTAATCTATTTAATATAATTCATAAGCATTAGGGTATGTCTTATAATGAAAAATAATAATATTTTGACAACATATTATCATTCCGTAAAACATGATAATGCGTGATTTACAAGCCATTTTTGTGTTGTGTTAGTGCAAGTTGGACTTGGTGTAGTGTGTAGAAAAATTTATCAATTATGTTGCATGTAGAATATGATTAACATTTTATTTCATATAGCACAGTCCAAGAATTTTTCCTTAATATATCCAAAAATAATTTTCAGTGTTGCATGAAATGGAAAATAATTGATATATTAAATTAATTTGAGAAGAAAATTGTGAAAAATCATAGGGTGTTACAATGGTTATGAATATTATTAAGTTAATGACACATGAAAACATCAAAATATATAAATTTATCTAATCCTTTCCTTTGGTTCCAACTACAAAGAACCAAATTAAACCTTAAATAACATAAATTTAAATTCAAGAATTCACTCTTTTACATTTGAGGATCATTACATTTTTTAATTTTAGAGTATCAGGCTGTAACTATTACATAAATAAATATTACATCATAAATTGAAAACATTAAATGAGTATCAATTTTCCCAAACAAAACAAAACTCTATTTATATAATAAGTTTTCTGTTCATGACATATCTTCACAATTTTTATCATGGCTGCAACCTTGTCACTACTAATCCTTAAAAATCCTATGAATTATATTTTAAAACGTTGTATTAACAAAAAAATCTTGGTAATGGAAAAATAATTTGAAATAAAGACACATGTTACTTCATGAATGCTTATATAATATTTTTCTTTTTTAAAATTAACCTTTGGATAAAAAATAAGCATTTTCTTACATAACAAATCAACTATGGTGCCCAATAATTTTTATAAATAATTTTACAATAAATATTAATTGAAAAAAAAGAACTTATAAATCTTCCATTGAAATGATAAAAAAATTATGAATATTTCTAGATAAAAAATTACACATTTCACCTTTAAAAATTAGAATATACATTCCTTCAAACATAATCTCATTAGTTATCACATTGGACCATAACATAAAAAAATAGTAACAAAAGATCAATAAAACATTTTAAATGTATCGGTAACAATAAACATGACATAAATAGAAGACACAGTTAACCAACTTAAAAATATCACATGGTGGATAGAATCCTATTATGGATTATGTGTACTGCCTAATCCCAAACATAACGTCTCCTGAGAAAACAAAATTACCCATTGCATTGGGGTTCTATCTGGGTTCACCCACCATAAAATGTTCCTGATTATATTTTTCCAAAAAGGAAATCAATCATAAGACACAAACATAAAAATTTCCCCTAAAAATAAAATGGGTTGCATAATCTTGCCACATATCATAATGAGAAGATATTTCAAATATAACGAATTTGATAAATAATCATAAGGAATATATTAACTAATCCAAGGAAGGGGAAATATTTTTTGTATATATGTGAGAGACATAATATATAATTTATAAGTATTCCATTAAATTAAAAATCGAGATAAAGTGTGTTAGAGGGAGAAATATCAAAACTGAAAGAGAAATGGTAGTTCAAAAAAATCCCATATAACCATAAGAAAGGTATTTCTTGATTTCAAAATATACATTATATTTAAAAAATTTAGAATAATTATAACAAAGAGGAAGAGGATTTTTTTGTTGAAGAAAGCAATTATTCTTAAACGTGAAACTAAACATCAAGTAACAATTATGGTGAAAATAAAGACGGTTGATTCCTTATAGGTTAACATAGAATATTATTTTTATATTTTTTAAAGAAACTAAAAACATTCCATATAAAATAGGTAAAAATATTAATTTTAAAAAAAAATTAAATAGTTTAAAATTTTAAATAAAATTTCCCTTATAATTCATTTATAACCGTTTAAATACATCAATAAAATGTTTTTTAGAATTTTAAAAATGAAGATAAATATTTAGAAAATAAAATATCTTATTGAATAATAAACATATGTGAGTTATTTTCATTATTAAGAAATTTTTTGAATTTTTTTTATTTTATTTCACTTATTACTATTTTATATACATTTTCATAATCAATTATTTTTTGATATAATAATTTGATGGTACTCAGTTCATATGTCTAAAATAACTTCGGCGGGTTCACTATGCTCAAAGGGGTCTCTATTTGATCATATATTAAATAATAATCATGTAATAACTATCATTTTGAAACATAAATTATAATTTTATAACAAAAAATGAAATTTGTTTATGAAAAATGAAATAAATTATAATCATGGATATAGCTCGTCTCATAAACAAATGAGCGACATTTGCATTTATCAATGATCCTGGGAAAGAAAAGGTAAGGGTTATTTTATCTATATATAATGATCATTATATCTTATATTTCAACTTATTTTTTTATATACACTCATATATACTATAAATATATTGTTTTAATGAAATATTACCTCCATCGCTTTATGGAGGAGGTAATCACCATGTATACAAGAACGACGTTATCATTTTTCAATGAATTAAAAGATAAGAAATTATTTTATATATTTGATTTTATGAATAATTAATTTTACATGAATAAAATAGATGTGTGTGTGTGTGTGTGTGTTTGATTATTATACCCATCCTCATAAACATTCATGTGAGGAAATGATGGAGAACTAATTTCATTTTTTCGTGAGGCGGCAGTCCGTTGTATACACAGATGATGGTTTCATCTCCATTTTGATGGAATAGAATATAGATATTGGTAATTCCACTGATAAAATAAAATCTAAATATATGTCATATACTAATATTTATATATTATCATTGTTTACTAATATTTGATAGAGTTCAAAGAAGAAGAAAAAACTAAAACATTTTGTTATATATTATACCTCTTCTTCAATCAATAATCTTTCATTTACACCTTATGAACTGTAGGTTTGGTATTGTTCTGAAAATAAGACCTATAAAATGTGGTAAGGGATGTCTGCAATGGATTTGGTCAGGTATTTACAAGACCTAATGTTTCGTTATGTGTGTATACAAGAGGATAGGGGTTCCCTATTATTATTAGGGGAGGGCGTTCTTGAAATTTCATAAAGTATTAAATTAATATATAATTATTTTCCTATTTAAATGGTTGAAAATTATTAAAATTCAAAGATAATATCATAATTAATATAAATAATTTAACAAAATAAAAAATGACAAATTTTAAGTGATGTTTTCATCATTGTCGTCATGTTTTAACCTTATGCTAATGCTTTTGATGATTACCATAATAACCATTTTTTTACTCGTCTAGGGTCAAGATATATAATATAAAAGGAAAATGGATGCATTAATGGAACATGGTATATATTTTAAACCATATCACATTTATTTTTTTGTGGATAATATTTTTTATGAATTTTAAATCATTTAATTAAATATTATTTACTATAATATGTCATTAATGTCAATTTTAGAACAATTATTTTAAATTGACTTTAAAAACCACAAGATATAAAATTAATTCAAATATAATACTTTAAAAATATGTATAATTTTACATTTGTTAATAAAATTAATGGAACACAATAATTCAATCAAATTATATTACATTTAATATTTTTAGTATCATTTATTTTATTTTTCTATTAATTTAATAAATACTATGTCGACATTGCATCAGTATTTGAGGTAATTAATTTTCACTAAAATTTATGAATAATCCGTTTATAACAAAAAAATATCCTATTGTTATCCCTAGGGAAAAAATTACATATAGTGAAAAAAAGAGAAATAAATTTATGACATTTCATTACATAAAATAATATATTGGTCCAAATGAAGGAAATACAGAATCAAGTTCCCATATTTTAAATATATGTATATAAATGTATAAAAAAATCTTATGAAATAAGATAAATCAAATTTTTAGTTTTAATTTTTTCCATATCATATTTGTTAACCATAATTACCATATTTTCCCTTACTATTGTGATAATTATTCATTATCATTACTATTCATAATGGTCAAAAATAAAAGGGACATATTTACTAATTTTGGACCTCCCGATTCAGAAAAAGTAACCCATTTTTTAAGATTAAATTTATATAAGTGTATTAAATTAATTTAAGATGAAAACACAATACATAATGAAAAATAGTCTTCCATAAGATTTCCCTTTTAGGTATAAAATTTAGTTATCCAAAATTCAAGTATAAAATTCATTAAAAAGACTATGATTGGATAATTTTTAATAATAAGGAATTAATTATGTTTTAAAACTAACCCAAATTTTTATTTTTATTTTTACACACTTTGAATGAAAATACTGTTTTAAATGAAAGTCATTATTTTTCACTATTCATTGAGAAATCAAACTATTGAGAAAAATATCAAAATTTCACCATAAGATAATTTTGATATTATTAATTGATGATTTATATCATTTCTACCATATAAAATTTCTATAACTTCTAGAAATTAATTATAATATTCTCTCACCATAATCATCTAAAACATTTTACTAAAGAAAACATATTTATGAATAATAAAATGACTTTACTAAAAATTGAGTTCTAATTTCTCAATAAAAATATATATAAATTTTCAATGATTAATACCATCATATATATTTAATATTTCAATCAATACAATTAATACACTATAATTCAATGTCCATGTCACAACATTCATATTTTAAAAAATATATTTCATAGTTTGTTTAAGCTCAGTGTTGCGTATCTTATATGATATAAAAAAGAATTTTTTTTTAAAATCTTGAGATATAAAAGTATGATAGCCATATTTTTTATTATAGTAAGGAATTTATTTATAAAAAATATTCTTTTCTCATCAAACTTTTTAAATATGGATGAATTTTTAATGATGTAGAAAGATTATGAAGAATAGTTTTCTATATTAGGGATATTTTTTATCATATTACATAGGTGTTGAGAACGAAACTAAGATGAGGTATTAAATAATTGGGAATCATGGCATGAAAATTGTGATAAGGCATTCAAAGGAACATAATATAATAAAATTACAACAACTGATGAGAAAAGAAGATATTGTTTGTAGAATATCTCAGAACGGGGAGTTGATTTGTTGAATACATAAAAATGTTGAGATCGGGTCCACTATACCACCTGAACTCATTCTCTATAATTTTGTATGATGGTAGGACATCAATCAAAAAATGGTTATTTTTAGTTTCACTTATGATTTGACTAAAATGACTAATAAAATGTTCATTAAAAACAAATCAGAAGATGTGGATATATTTAGTTGTTTTAGAAGGGAATTTTAGAGATATATAGATGATTATATTATAACGGTTAAAAATAATAACGGAATGGAGTACACAATCAATGGATTCAAGTCCAATAGAAATATTCCTGGAATAAAAGAGTAATAAAATACTCTAAATATTCTTGTAAAAAATAGATTAGTCGAAAGGAAAAATATAAGATCTATAGAAATGGAAAGAAGCTTTCTAACAGAATAAAAACATAATATTTTATCTAGAGGTAAGCTAATAGTACTTTTATTCATGTTCAAAATAGATGTTTGTTAGGGTATTAATCAATAATGACTCCTTTTGAGATGTGTAATTAGAAAAAAACAATCAATAAAAAAAATCATAGTTTTTAGAAGTCCTTGCTTACAAAATATCAAAAACCTGAATCATGGAATGTTTGATGAAAACAATATGAAATTAATTTTCATGGTATATTCATTTAAACAAATAATTTATAAATTTTGGAATAAACATTTAAAATAGTTGGTGTATTTGAATGACATGAGAGTAATTAAATAAAAACCTTGATGGTTTTTTTAAAGATGTTAAGGAAATTGTTTTGAAAAAATATAATTTTGACTTACAATGAAGATAATATGGTTGATAACAGCATGCCTACCACTGTACAAAGTCACTTAGATCATTCTTGTGATGAGGAAAGTAATTTTTGATGAAAATTTATAAAGTCCAATACATTAATTTTTTTTAAATTGATAAAATCATTAGAGAATAAAAATATCAAGTTCATTCCAAAAGGAATTTGAGATTTGATAATCAAACATCACTTATCTCATAGTTTTAACCATACTCAGTTTTAGAGGAATTTGAACATAAAGATGTGATAAATACAATAAGTGAATAGTTATTTTAGATTGATAAGATTAAAACCAAGGATCATGTTCAAAGAAATGTAGAAAATAATATCATAATGAAAAATGGGGTGTTCAGACACAAGTTCAATAAAAATGATATATTTAAAGAAATTTATTTTTAAATTGTATGTAAAGGTTATATATTGGTGGATGGTGTGGAATATGATGAAAATTTTTCCCTTATGTGAGATATGAAACTATAATAATTTCCCTGAAAGCAGTTTCATGTCATTAACACAAATTTTATCCGATGGACTTTTAGTAAAATATATTAAATAGAGATATTTAAGAATAAGTTTATATTAAGAATACTAGTGGGTTTTTACTTGGTAAACTTGTATATTTGGTGTATAATTTGAAGAATAGATTTTATAGTTTGAAACACGCTCCTCATGTATGTTATTCTGAATTTGACAGTTGCCTGAAGAAGTTGAAGTTTTCTAAAGTAAATGTTTATAGCATTCAACATGTTAAGGGAATGTTTATATATTACCATATTTTAATTTTTTTTTAAATTTATGGTATTATTTTTTAGGTGACAAGGATAACATTTGTGAATCATTTTATGAAAAAAAATGAAAAATATTTTTGGAATGTAAATTCTTATAGTGATAAATATCATTCAAGGATTAAAAGTCAAATAGAAGAAATGATACATGTTTATGTAACATGAAATTTATCCCAATGATTTGTTATTGAATTTTGGAATTATTTAATCAAAATAAGTTTAAACACTTATCTATATTGGTCTAAAGATAAGTATATATGATGATGGGAATTGTATGAATCAGAAAGACTTCCGAAAGATGATAAGAATCATTCTCTATCATGTAGTTTCAAGATCAGACATTGTTTATGTTCTTTCACTATGTTTATGAAATTGGATTGACCCAAGGGAATCACAAATACTGATATAAAAATAATAATCACAACTATTAAAGAAGAATTTTCTTTTGGGATATTATATAAAAGTAGTTATGATATAAAATTTCTTGGATATGATGATGTTTGTTGGAGTAGAGATTGTAATATTAGAAATTCAACATTAGTAGAAACTTTTTTCATTGTACAATATTTAATGAGATGGATTATTCAGAAAAAAATTCAGTTACATTAAGTATAGTGAAATCATAATATATTAAATCCACCCATTCTTATACACATATGATTTGGTTGAAAGTTCAACTTGACGATTTAAGCATGAATTCTAGAAAATATTTGAATATTATTTGTGATAATTGAAGTAACATTGATCTATCAAAAAATTATACACTACAATAAATAGAAATAACATTAAAATCAAGTACCATTTAATGAAAAAGAAAATTTCTAGTTGATTTTTTATTCATGGGTATATTTAAAAAAATTATCAAATTGATGATTTTTCACTAAATCTATGCCATGGTAAATATTTGAGGAATTGAGGTTGAAACTACATATTCATCCACCACCGATGGATATGTAAAATATTTAAGGTGGCCCCCACCTCTCTTTGGATTATGTTATTAATGGGTGGGAGAAATTTAATCTTTGTAAGAAGGTTTATAAATTTTTTTCCTAAATTTGAAGTTATTTTTATCTTAAAATGGGTAGAAAGAAATGTGGTGGAGTTTGTCTGATCATTGTTAAAAAAATTATTATCACTATGGGATATAATTATTTTAAAAAAATAACTTTATCGAGTAGTTTTAGGTCATGAAATTATCTTTGAGGAAGGATTTGGTTAGAGAGAAATTTTAGAAAATATTTTTTAATGATTATTTTATGTTTCTAACAAATAAAAGGGAGGAATCATGATCCTTTGTGATATTTTAAAAAATTTGTAATTTTTCAACATATATTATTGTGAATGTTTTTGTTAAATAGGCAGGAAAGATTCACTAATGATGCTAAGAATTGTTTTCTCAGGAAGTTCTAGAGAAGGTAATGAATGTTTCATTAACCATGTTATGAAGATTTATTGGATAAAATAATTATATGTCATTCTATATGTTCCTAAAATACAAAAGAAACTAATGATTAATAATTTACATAAAAGTGAAAGATCATTGTTGATAGACTGATGGTAAAAAATCATGTTTACCGAACACATATAACTAGATAGATCTTATCAGAAATATTTGTGTCACATTATTACTAGTCAATGCATGGAATGAAGTCCATAACACTATGTTTTTTATGAGATTTTAGATGGGGGGATTCTCCACTCTCTTAAAATAATTATAGTGACGTGAGAAGATTTATATTCATGTGATATTATAATATTGAAGAATCAAATAACAAAAGGAGTATGGATGTTGTAACCAGAAAATGATTAGTGTATATTTTTCTAGATTCCTTTAAAAGTTTCAATAATTTTATCACACATCAATGGATCAAGTGAACCAGAAAGAGGAAGATTATGTGACAAAATAGATGGAGAGTATAGATTTAATAATTCTATACTTATACATATGTTCAAGTCCATTGGATGAAAGACCATCAAAATATTTTTTTTATATACACGAATTTTATCCATTATAAATAAATTTTATACATATATATAAAATGATCATAATATAGACGAGTGCATGCTTAATCGTAAATCCATGTGTAATGAGGTGAAATGGTCAGAGAAGGTGAATTATCCATTTATTCTAAAAGATGATTTTTTAAATATATTATGATCAATAAAAGATCTATCAAACAAATGGAAATTAAAAAAAAATTATTTTCATCATATTTAAGATTCCATAAATATATACCAAATGAAATTTTAACTATCCAATTTTTGTAAAAAAAATTACATGAGCTAGGATGATATGACATAATCATTATGAATCATTAGAAAAATCACATCACATTGACTTTTATAAAGACTATTTGGAAGGGGATCATTTGAATAGAATTGTTTGATTAGAATCTGCGTTCACAGGACATAGTCATGAATACATCTGATAGTTGATAGTAATCATTCTTTATCTTATATATTGAAGACCATACATTTTTTATGTTGTTACATTGTGTGTCAAATATTAGATTGATTGAATGGAATCACAAATTCTTAAAGATCACAGAATTCTGGGGTCTATTAAAGGAACATTTTCTAATGGCCGAATATATAAAAGAAGTTATGATATTAACCTTCATGGATACATTGATGTTGATTGAGCTTGAGATTGTAAATATGGAATATTAACATCAGCATGAAATTTTTTGGTGGTAGAATATTGTGTGATATTCCATAGTAAGAAACAATATATTTTAGCGTTAGGTATAGTGGAAAAAAATTTATTGCAGACACCCCTACTTGTACCAAAATATATTGGATATATGTTCAACTAGAAGATTTAATAATGAATAATATAAAACCATTAAATAATATTTGTGATTATAAAATTATCATTTATCATTCCAAAAATATAGTACAACATTCAATATCAAGTAAAATTGATATTAATTACTAATTCATAAATGATAATGTTTTAGGTTGAGATTTATTTATTGATTATATTTCATCAAAGTATCAAATTCTTGATGCTTTCACAAAATCTATGACAATAGAACAAATTTGAAACGTTGAATCTAAAAAAATATGTTCAAACTCTTCCAATGACTTCCAAAAATTCAAAAGGATGACCCACCATACTTTAGATTATATTATCAAAGGGGGTTTGTAGGTAAGAATTATTAAGAAGGTTTACAAATATTTCATTTTTAAATCAAATGTTGTTTTTATCATAATAAGAAGTAGAAAATAATTTATGTGAGTTTTCCTTATCATGGATAAAAAAATTCACTGAGGGATGGAATTCCTTAAAAACATTTCACTATCCAACATTGGGATTTAATTACATTTTCCTTCAGAGATTATGTTGTTTGATAAAATGTTTAGAAAATATTTCTTTAAAAAATGATGTCTTCAACATTTAAAATTATTAAAAGGGGTATATTAGAGACACTTTTTGTTGTTTTATAAAAATAATTATATTTTTTTCAATGTGTCTTATTATAAATTTTTTATCTACATAGGAGTGAAAGAGTCTCTAATGTTTTTTGAAATTGTTTTAATGAATTTCTAGATGTTGAATAAATTATAATTAACAGTGTAATGAAACTTTAATAAAGTTAGATGACATTATTTTATTCTATAAGTTCCTAAAACCCTAATGAAACTCATGATTAAATATTGAGTGAAATGGGGGAGGGAAAGGATAAAATAATGATGATAATGGACTGAGTTTATCATATGAAATCAAAGGATATATGTGGTTGGAAAGAGATAAAAAAAATTATTACTCATTATGGCATGTAAATAATTCCACAATACTGAGTTTTTTTATTAGTATGTATTAATTCATAAAAAAATTAAACACTCTAAGAATAAGTATAATGATGTGAGATGATTAATTTTTGTGTGAAATTAAAGTATGGAAGATTCAATTACCAGATGGGGTAAGGATGTTGTAATCAAAAAATAGATAATATTTTATTATGACAAAAGTATTTATGATTTGAAATAATATTATCATGCATAAACAACTCAAGTACTCAATAAAGTAAAACCTTTGGTGATCAAATATAAGGATAGTAAAAAATTTATGTTAATGTATAAATTCTTAGATTTGATTCAATCAGAAGGACCATAGAACAATGTTTTTTTTACAGAAATGAGGGATCTCTATTAAAAGGAAAGTTTATACAGATAATTGAAAATATCATAATAAAGATAGGTGACAGTTACATCAAATTGAAAAGTGTAAGGAAGTGAAGTGGTTGGAGAAGGAGAATGATCCATATTGTCACCTGGTTTAGTATTGAAAGATATTTTTATTGGTAACAGATAAATTATATGAAAGAAGATAATTAAACCAATTTGATTTAATTATATGGAATCATTCACAAAGATGTACCAAATGATGTTTTTGTTATCCAATTTATATATAATGTTTTTGATTTGAGGCATGATGATCGTACAAAGTCACACTGAATCATCAGAGAAATAAAATTCTACATATGTATATAATTCCCATCGGATTGAGGAATCATTTAAAGAGTATCATTATAAGAAAAGATCATTTCCCCAAACAATGTTAGCTGATCAATGAAAATAGTGTTGTTGTGGAGAAAAATCACTAGTCAGGGGAGTTTCTAATGAATCAACCATAAAAACATACACAAGATAGACATTCAAGAATATTTTCAAAAAATTTGTAAATCCCCTTAAAATGATGATGTTATCCTTTAAAAAATTATCTTAATGTCATAAGGAATTTTATAGAAGTTTTTTAATTTATATTTTATGGAACTTTGAAGAAATGGAGCTATAACCATGTTTAAAATAATATTCTAGAATACTCTAAAATTAATAAGATGCATTTGGTAAATTTTAGATGAGTAGGAGTTCCATAATATGATTTTCCATTTAACGGGAGTGTTAATTCTAGTTCCTTCCTCTTTTCTTATGAGTGCCCTTATAAATATGGCTACAACTATATCCAATAATAACATTGATCATCTATAAAAAGGAACTTCTATGTAGGGATTTTTAGAGAAGTGTATATTTCCAATTTAATTGGGTAAAAAAGACAGTATACTAGGTAGAGTCATTAAACCAAGGAACCAAATAGATGTACTGGTCAGAGAAATCAAATTGATGCATCTATCAGAGATACTGGATAGAGATTCTATTGAACAGAGTTTTAAAATAGATTATGAGGATCTGTTTTTTTTTCCTCAAACAAAGAATAGAATTTAGGTGAATTTTCAAGTGAGGTACACCAAATATTGTAAATCAAATGAATTTAGAAGGAAGATCGGATAGAGATAATGGATAGTGTAACTAGCAAATGATTTTTATGAGAACATTTTTTATGAGTTGTGAAGTAATGTCCTTAATTTTTTTGAATCTCAGTTTCATAAAAAATGTTTTCAAACTGATTTGATTCAGTATAATCATTACTACTATGAGATGTAAATATTCTAAATAGAGCTTTCTAAAGATGTATTCCCTTCTTATAATAGTTTATTTCCTTGGACTGATGAAAGTCTCCATAGAAAGGATGTTGTCTCTCACACTAAGGTAGAAATTTGTAAATATAGTGTGACTTACATTATTTTCTTATCATTTTATACTTGTTATATTACTATACAATTTTTATATGTAAATTAACTATAACAATTTACATGGGTTAATATCAATATAATTTAAAATACACTATAAGAAAATCGTTACGTAAAGGCACTTTTTTTATTTCACGGTGATATAAACCACTGCCACATGGTTATGTTATTATTTTAAAAAACAATTACTAAAGATGGTGAGGCATCCTACACATAATGGTTCCTTCCATTTAGCAGCGGTTTCTAAAAAGCATCCTAGAAAGTGTATCTATTGGAGGTTTTTTTTCATTTTCATGGCTGTTTTCCATGAAAAAAATAATGAGGATTTATTAGAGGTTAGAACGACCTCATTAATTTATTTATCCAATCAATTTCCACTAAAAAAAGAATACTTCCACTTAATTAATATAGCATCATAATTAGATATAGTTTTAACTGCTACTAATAACAGAATATTCCATATTTATTAGTGGTTTAAACTACCACAAAATATTAATTTACAAAAAATTCATGATTTTTATTAGATAGCCTATAAATACTCTAAAAAAATGCATATACCCATACATTTCATATTTCAATTAACAAAAAACAACAAAATCATACACTATAACATAACTATTTCACCATAGGCTGATAGTCAAAATTATTTTCACCATTATATTAAACTATAAGAAACTACCAAACTATCCCTTAAATTTATTTATTAATTTAGCAAACCATTTTCACATATCAAAATGCAACCCAAACTCATCATTAACCAAAACAACCCAACACCAATGAATCTTCACTGTAAGAACACATGTAACCAATGTGTTTCCTGTTTCTTTCACAATAGCTCAACCAAAAATGCTTCTTCCACAGACATCTCTATATGCATATCCTTGGAGAAGAGGATTTGATCATTGAGCTCTTCATGAAGACCTCTAATGAAAAGATATATTTTCATCAGTTCCTATGACACCCCCTTTGGAGAATAGGAAACCAGATCTTTGAAGTGTTCAACATAAGCCTTCACTGTCTGCTGATCTTTTTGGAAACTCAAGAGATATTCCCTTTTCTTCTCCTTTTCCTCCTTAGTAATGAACCATCGGAAAAATATGGACTTAAAAACATTCCACGTTATCCTAACATGCATCATTGGTGGGGAAAGCAACTACAATTATTCCAAAGCTAGATCCAAACAGACCCAGAACAACACGAACTCTAACAAATATAGGAGTTCCAATAATTCTAAATACATGATCAACATCATTTATTCACTTAACTGCCTCTAATAGACATCTATTTATAAGAATGATAGTAAGAAAATAAGGAGAACTAGAAATTGGGTGAGACCCACTAGAAACTTCGTGTACCTTTCTGGGTGGCATATTCGGAGTAACACAAAAATATTTATTTACAAATTTATTTTTAACATTATTAGTGGATATATAATCTAAAATAAAATAATTTTAAAAATGATCAAAATTGAAAAATTCAAAAGGATTGTACAATAAAAATATTTAAAAAATTGATGATGAATTCCCTTATAATATAAATAATATTTTTAAAGATTTAGAGAGGTTGTTTATTTTTTATGCAACGCAAATCCTTGAAAAATAAAAATTATAAAAATTATATTATTTTTGATCATGAGTGTACAAATAATTAATTTATTTTAAATAGATTATCATCACAAAATATTCATAAAAAGGTTATTATCGTGGAATTATATTAAGAGGACAATTATTAATATATATGTGCTTAGTGTTGGAATTATTAATGTTTTATGATGAAAAAAGAATAACAACAAACAAAAGTTTAGATACATGTAATGATTTTCGGTATGAATATACTTTTAGGGAGAATAATAATGACATTATCAAATATACACATGTCCCCCACTTTCATATTGATGTCTTCTACAACAATCCTCCAACTAAGCCATGATTTTGAATGATCATGATGCGTAACGAAATTAAAAACCAAATTTCTAGATTGATCAAAGTCCAAAATGTTGACTAGGTTATATCTTTTCATGAAAAATATATTAGATAACTAGACTGTATGATTCTACAAACATGTAGGGACAGGTGGAGGTGCACAACCACAAGAGTAAGAGCGGGAGAGGTAGCTTCACCATGAGTGGAGTAATTGGGTTAAACAGCCCAATGTTATTTGTTTTTCTTGTATGGGGGATTACTACCATTTTATAACCTACCTTATAAAAGATGGTAGGCTATTTATGTTTCTCATGAGTCAAAGATAGTGACAATAAGCTTGGAATAGTCTTGATATGTGAAGACGGGGAAGTACCTAAAGATGATACTGTAGAACATGTTGAAAAACTTCCAACCTTCTGGAAACTAAACATGGTGACCATGAATCCTAGTTTCAACAAATATAGGATCCCTCCTGAGTTCATGGTCACTATATTTAGTTTTTAGAAGGCTAGAAGATGATTTTAAAGTTCTAAATTATCGCCTATAGCTACTTATTCATCATCCCATATCAATGCTATTCCAATTTTATTGTAACGCCCTGACCCCAGCTACCCGGAGCCAGTGCATTACTTCGTAACATTGGCATGATCACAAAAGATCAAGTCTCGAAAGACCGATTAGTTTAGTAGCCTTGGAAACACTAGATACATTCATAAATGTTACATTATATCAAAAAGTGAAAAACTATAATAACATAGTCTCCATAGTCCACACTTCTATCCTCTTCGGACTATCCCTGTAGGTCATTCATGAAATACTTCTTCACATCCTGGAAAATATTAAAACATTGAAAGGGGTGAGCTCAAATGCTCAGTAAGTATAACAATATTGCAGAAGATTTCATAAATAAACATTAACATTTAAGGCAATGTATAACTAAAACAAAAGCCTTTTAAACATGAACTTCAACATAATATGGAAAAAGTAAAATGAGATAATGCCATTTACTTATTCACATGGATATTCTACTGGTCGAATAATCACATGCAATATCAATAACCACTTTCATAATGATGGAATGCATAATGCCAGACTATCATAACCACGTAGCCAAGGCCTCGTGCCAAGACCACAAATAATATTTTGTCAAGGCATCATGCCAAGACACTAGTTTGTCTCATGAGACCTTCCGATGCATCGAGGAGCTATAGCGGGCTCCACCCGTCACTTATTAAGTCCAATACATTCCTCATATGAATAGGTTTAAACATATCATAAACCATAACATAATCGTATCACATAAAACATGCATAAAGGAAACATAACATTTCCACATTTCAATCACAAGATATCAATACAACACATTGATATAATAAAAATGCTTTCAAAACCATTTTCAATACCAAAATAAAAGAAAGTTAAAACTTTGTATTTATTTTTCATTAAAAAAATGATGGCTTGTAGAGGAAGCCGAAACTCAAATAATGGTCACGGCGGCAGAGAAGTTGTTTTTTCCGCATAAGTACAGAAAGAAAACCATTCCCTTTTTGTCGTTTAGTAAAACGCTTCGTATAAAAAAGATTCCTTTTGAATAAACGTAAAAGTCAAAGGGGTTTATACACCGTATAAAAGAAAGTTGTGTATAAAACCAAATATGCCTCAATGAAAGGGGATTGAGACAGAGTCCTTAAAAAGATCATTTTTAAAATAAAATAGATATATTATGTGTATTCACTATAGGTACACATAAAGAATACAAAATAACACATAATAATATCATGACATAATTTGAAAGTAGGTGATTAACCCAAAGAATGAAAATTGGGTTAAGAAGTTCCCTTACCTTGCGTCCTGTCCTGACTCGACCGTTCTTTAACCTCCTGAATAATAAACTAGAGTTAATTTATATTTACATAAGAACCTTTTTCATGTTCATTATTCCTTTTATATCCCTTATTACCATGTTATTAACATTATTTAATTATTTAAGTTAATAACGGTCGTTTTGTCGATCTTTGGTACTTGAGTCAAAAATAAACTTCCTATAATTTCAAGTTGTTCATGTGGTGAAATATCCATTATATCCATAATTACATTCATGATGCAGATATCATATATATGATATATATCCAGTATATACATTCATTCATAATATTACGTAACATTTAGAGGTAAGAAATGAAATGCACCGTTCATGGAGACGGTAAGCCGTACGTACGCATGAACGCTACGTTCATTTAAATTTAATATTTAATGGAACAAAATCATAATGATATAAATGTATAATATAATTCCATTATAATATAGTGTATAATACCATTTAATCCATCCTTTATACATCCCACATATGGCATTAACGATTCAAATCACTTTGAGGGGGCGGTAGTCCGCACTTCCTAAAATGAAATTATCGCGTCTTACCCATAATGTAAATCATAAAGTATGCCATAAATGATAAATACATAAGAATAAGTAAAACATAAACATATTATATATAATATATAAATATAGTGACATCTTAATGGCCACCTTTGAAAGTGTTATATGAGTGTTGAACAATCATCGTTTCGTGAGGCAGAAATTCGCCATCCACAGAAATAGTATGTTCTTTAACCATTAGATGTAGGTGTGTGTAAGTGTAGCTCGAATCCTTCTTAAAACAACATCATAGTATATTGAGGATACTGGTTTTGTTGCAAAATAAATTAATAAAAAGAGTTTATGGGGTTGGAGAATAAAAATAATACAAATCAACATTAGAGATGACATTACCTCAAAATTGGGTAACTCTTTTTGATTTGAGCCAAAGGCTTCCTTGATAAGAGTTCTGCCCAAAGTGAGGCTTCTAGGAGTAAGAGGGGGAAGTTGGAAGAGTATTTGGGAAGAGGTTGGCCGAGCTAAATGGCTTGAAGGTGTGAATAAGGTGGGAGAGGTGGGGGCCTTTTATAAGTGGAGAGGAGGGGCTCTTTTGGAAAGATTGAAATGTTACATTATTACACAATGCTTTTCGGATTCTAAAGGTCCCACACTTATATAATTCGTGGATATGGTGATAAGGGTTGGAAATATAGCCATCCAATAGTCTTTGGACAAGTGTAAGCCTTGGATTTTACATTATCTTTTCATTTTATTAAAATCGTTAAATAATGAGGTCATCGTTGCATCATAATGATGTCATAAATAATTTAATTTATTTAATGACTAAATATTATAAAAAAAATACTATGATGTAGGAAATATTTTTAGATTTCTAATGAATATTTATAGTCAAAATTTGGACTTGTGTAACCCCACTTAAAAACTGTTTTAGTAAAACAACTCATGTTTGTGTCAATTTAATTTTAACATTAAATAAATATATATTAATGTCATTTTCCAACTAAAGTGGCTCCATGGGGTCCCCCAGTTGACCCATGGGTTTTATTGGTCGGCCATTACTCATTCAATAGGAGTAGGACAAGTGTCATGCTCATCTCATATTATTATAACATTATTTGTACCTTAAACTACACTAATTACCTCTAATCGCGATTAAGAACTTAAAAGTTACTATTCACCAAAAAATTATTTTAATCTCATTGAACCACATTTTACTTCTTAATGAAAACCATGTATGTCAGATTTTTAAAAATCAAATCACATAAGTGGTAATATTTCATTTAAACGAAAAATCAGTTATTTAACTACCACTTAGTGGTTTCACTATTCATCAAAAATTGAAGTTTTTCAGAACAATGCCAAAATTTCACCCTAAGCTATAATTGATATTCCGAATTCAAAAATTATTTCTATTTTACAAAATTCCAAACATATAAGTTGCATTAATTAATTTTATAATTAATTCCCGCTGTCACAACAAATAGCGTGTTTTTAAGAAACAATTTATATCAAAAGATTGGCAATTGTTTATGTCTGATTTCAATGTTAAATTAATTCTAATGACTACCATTGGATAAAATGGTAAAAATATATTCTAATTATAATTTAAAACCACTAAATAGTATAATTTATCACAATAAATTATTTTGATTAAAAAAGTTGTTTTAAGTATTTTTCACTATTCATAAAAAAATTGGAATTTCTCAGAAAGTTACAAAAAATTCAACTTAGGATAATTTCGATATTACGAATTCAAAAATGAAGTCCATTTTGAAATATAAAATTTCTATAATTTCAAAAATTGGTTATTACTATTCATAACGTCTACTTTGATTAGTCGCGGTGTTTTAGAACTCGAAGTTGCGTACAATGCAAGCTATTGCATTATTGAATGAGAAGCGTATCGTGGAAGCTCGGGGTTTTACATTCTCCCCTCCTTCAATAAATTGCGTCATCGCAATTTGAAATTTTTTTCTTTAAAAATAAAAGGTGGAAAAGAGAAAATACCTTTGAGGAAAACCCACATCGGAAATAATGTTAATAAATATATAACATTAAAAGAAAGCAAGATAAGTACAAAGGTCACCCGATATAGCCCATTCTAGGATTCTATGAAAATATGGATATGGAGGAGAAACAAACCAACAAGGTATGATGGAGAGTTATAGAAAACAGGATTAGGAGAAAGTTTAACAACAAGAAAATCACAAACTTGTGATTGGTTAAACGGTCATTGAATCCCCAGTTGGAAAAGTTAATCGACAACATTTTTGTTTTAAGTTACCTTTTATAATGTTGAGGAATTTATTTAGGAGATTTACTAAGAACGTAAGGGAATATACATACTTGTTATGTATACTTTCATTCGTTAATAAATTTTTACCACAAACCTAACTTTTACTCCAAATGGTAACGGAACTCAAAAATATTCTATTTATCCTAATTGTATAAGGTTCCAAATGTTAACACATACCATTTAGATTAGTAAAACTATTTTGTAATAACCAGGGACTTCCTGTAGGCTAGTGGTAGGAAATAAAGGCTTGTCGCACTATGGTTGTGGGTTCGATTCCTGCAGCTTTGTCCGACGCGACGGGTTATTCCCCACCCTGCAGGTTGTCCTTTTCCTAAAACTATAGTATTATAATATTCCAAAAATAATCTTCAGAAATGTTTTAACCTTAAACAATACTATCCAAAGATCAACTTAATCCATTCCAACCTTTATAGTTATCCAAAATACCTTCGTCCATACTTTCTCTAAAGGGTCCTTAAATTCCAAAATCAATGGTCACATTAGATTCCCTAATCAAAGTAAATTTTCTCTTATCGTCACATACAAAATATGATTACCTTCATCATATTAAAACCTTACTGAAACAAAAAGTACTACAGTACAATCCTTATATATATATCACGTTATTCTAATAACCAGAATATAATCCATGAGTCCAAAAGAACCAATACATTAATTATTCCGCTTCAACTGTAGTAACAGCATAAGATTGTCCTTGAACCATTGGCCTTTTCTAAGGTAAGTTTCCCTGACGCTTAGGACATTCATTTGCATAATGCCTCATTTCCCTACAATTGTAGCATTCAACATTGATAGCCTATTTCTTTCCCATGCAATCACGTTCCTGGTGACCTTTTTCTCCCCATTTATAACAAACTCCCATTCCTTTTAGGCAAGTACCAGGGTGATTCTTCCCACAATTATCACATAATGGAAAATACTTCTTTCCCTTTTTCCCTTTATCTGTCTCTTGTTCCACCGTTCTCTTCTTCTCTTGCTTTACTTTGTTGTCATAAGACTTAGAGAATTCCTTTTCTTGTCTTTATAGCACACGAGACAATATCTTCGTATGATGAGAAGGATTGTGATACTAAAGCTCGACGGAGAAATGGTTTTAACCCATCAAATAAATGATCAATCTTACTCCTTGGGTTACGTATATAATCGGCAGCATGCCTCGCTAACCTTGTAAAGTTAGCCTCATACTTTGCGACATTCTCATCCTCCTTCTGCCTCGGACTCAGAAATTTCCTTTCCATATCTGCTCGATGGTCACGAGGAAAGTATTTTTCTAAGAAAAGCTCTTTGAACTCCCTCCATTCCATATTCGATACGTCATCATCTTCCTTTGTGTTTTGAATCAGCGACCACCACTGATCGGCATCTCCAGTGAGGCGGTAAACTGCCATGACAACCTTCTCCCTTTCACTACTCCCCAAGGCATGGAATATTTTCTCTAAGGAATTTATCCATTGCTCAGATACTATAGGATTTGTACTCCCATTGAAGGTTGGTGGTTTTTGCCTCATGAATCGATTTAACATTGATCCTCCACGCTGTGGATCAGGGTGCTCCATACGGGTAAGGTTATTATTCATAACCTGAGTGAGTTGTCCCATTATGGTAATAAGTTGATCATCACCAGTTGTATCTCCAGCTCCACAATAATTATCTTGAGCAGGAGGGAAATCCCAACACGGAGTAGGTGCATTGATACGGTTTCCATTCCTTCCACTAGGCGCCATTTCTAAACAATGGCATAAACTATATTAGTTTATAAATCAAAATACATAATTCAATACTTATAAGATACTTAACATAAATTGAACTATTTATGGATATAATCCATAAAAATCTTTTCTTTAAGGAAGAATATACTCATAACCCTTCATAGTGGTTTATAAAGAAAATGATAATTATCTAAAGCATATCCCCCGGGAGTGTCGTAACCAAGAGTGCAGCAAGGCCCGTTGTCGTGCACCAGTTCTCGTTCGAGTCTAGCTCAAAGCGGTGTTTTCGGGTTTTACCCCTAGGTACATCTATGCCAGAGCCGCCTCTACTTGCTCGTATCTAGACAGGGATGTATTGCTCGGAAAACTCACAAAATCTCTATAATAACAAAATTCTAGGAAGTTCTTCTATACTAATCCTCAAAGTCTATCTTTGTGATATGTGCTCTAATCAGAGTTTATCTAAATCTAGCTTCCAAGGTTAGTACTGAACTTCCTCTGATACCAACTGTAACGCCCCGACCCCAGCTACCCAGAGCCGGTGCATTACTTCGTAACATTTTCATGATCACAAAAGATCAAGTCTCGAAAGACCGATTAGTTTAGTAGCCTTGGAAACACTAGATACATTCATAAATGTTACATTATATCACAATGTGAAAAAATATAATAACATAGTCTCCATAGTCCACACTTCTATCCTCTTCGGACTATCCCTGCAGGTCATTCATGAAATACTTCTTCACATCCTGGAAAATATTAAAACATTGAAAGGGGTGAGCTCAAATGCTCAGTAAGGATAACAATATTGCAGAAGATTTCACAAATAAACATTAACATTTAAGGCAATGTATAACTAAAACAAAAGCCTTTTAAACATGAACTTCAACATAATATGGCAAAAGTAAAATGAGATAATGCCATTTACTTATTCACATGGATATTCTACTGGTCGAATAATCACATGCAATATCAATAACCACTTTCATAATGATGGAATGCATAATGCCAGACTATCATAACCACGTAGCCAAGGCCTCGTGCCAAGACCACAAATAATATTTTGTCAAGGCATCGTGCCAAGACACTAGTTTGTCTCATGAGACCTGCCGATGCATCGAGGAGCTATAGCGGGCTCCACCCGTCACTTATTAAGTCCAATGCATTCCTCATATGAATAGGTTTAAACATATCATAAACCATAACATAATCGTATCACATAAAACATGCATAAAGGAAACATAACATTTCCACATTTCAATCACAAGATATCAATACAACACATTGATATAATAAAAATTCTTTCAAAACCATTTTCAATACCAAAATCAAAGAAAGTTAAAACTTTGTATATATTTTTCATTAAAAAAATGATGGCTTGTAGAGGAAGCTGAAACTCAAATAATGGTCACGGCGGTGGAGAAGTCGTTTTTGCCGCATAAGTACAGAAAGAAAACCATTCCCTTTTTGTCGTTTAGTAAAACGCTTCGTATAAAAAAGATTCCTTTTGAATAAACGTAAAAGTCAAAGGGGTTTATACACCGTATAAAAGAAAGTTGTGTATAAAACCAAATATGCCTCAATGAAAGGGGATTGAGACAGAGTCCTTAAAAAGATCATTTTTAAAATAAAATAGATATATTATGTGTATTCACTATAGGTACACATAAATAATACAAAATAACACATAATAATATCATGACATAATTTGAAAGTAGGTGATTAACCCAAAGAATGAAAATTGGGTTAAGAAGTTCCCTTACCTTGCGTCCTGTCCTGCCTCGACCGTTATTTAACCTCCTGAATAATAAACTAGAGTTAATTTATATTTACTTAAGAACCTTTTTCATGTTCATTATTCCTTTTATATCCCTTATTACCATGTTATGAACATTATTTAATTATTTAAGTTAATAACGGTCGTTTTGTCGATCTTTGGTACTTGAGTCAAAAATAAACTTCCTATAATTTCAAGTTGTTTATGTGGTGAAATATCCATTATATCCAGAATTATATTCATGATGAAGATATCATATATATGATATATATCCAGTATATAAATTCATTCATAATATTACGTAACATTTAGAGGTAAGAAATGAAATGCACAGTTCATGGAGACTGTAAGCCGTACGTACGCATGAACGCTACTTTCATTTCAATTTCATATTTAATGGAACGAAATCATAATGATATAAATGTATAATATAATTCCATTATAATATAGTGTATAATACCATTTAATCCATCCTTTATACATCCCACATATGGCATTAACGATTCAAATCACTTTGAGGGGGCGGTAGTCTGCACTTCATAAAATGAAATTATCGCGTTTTACCCATAATGGAAATCATAAAGTATGCCATAAATGAGAAATACAGAAGCATAAGTAAAACATAAACATATTATATATAATATATAAATATAGTGACATCTTAATGGCCACCTTTGAAGGTGTTATATGAGTGTTGAACAATCATCGTTTCGTGAGGCAGAAATTCTCCATCCACAGAAACCGTATGTTCTTTAACCATTAGATGTAGGTGTGTGTAAGTGTAGCTCGAATCCTTCTTATAACAAAATCCTAGTATATTTAGGATACTGGTGTTGTTACAAAAGAAATGAATAAAAAGAGTTTATGGGGTTGGAGAAGAAAAATAAAACAAAACAACATTAGAGAAGACATTACCTCAAAATCGGGTAACTCTTTTTGATTTGAGCCAAAGGCTTCCTTGAGAAGAGTTCTGCCCAAAGTGAGGCTTCTAGGAGTAAGAGGGGGAAGTTGGGAGAGTATTTGGGTAGAGTTTGGCCGAGCCAAATGGCTTGATGGTGTGAATAAGGTGGGAGAGGTGGGGGCCTTTTATAAGTGGAGAGGAGGGGCTCTTTTGGAAAGATTGAAATGTTACATTATTACACAATTATTTTCGGATTCTAAAGCTCCCACACTTATATAATTCGTGGATAAGGTGATAAGGGTTGGAAATATACCCATACAATAGTCTTTGGACAAGTTTAAGCCTTGGATTTTACATTATCTTTTCATTTTATTAAAATGGTTAAATAATGAGGTCATCGCTGCATCATAATGATGTCATAAATAATTTAATTTATTTAATTTCTAAAAATTATAAAAAAATTACTATGATGTAGGAAATATTTATATCTTTCTAATGAATATTTATAGTCAAAATTTGTACTTGTGTAACCCCACTTAAAAACTGTTTTAGTAAAACAACTCATGTTTGTGTCAATTTAATTTTAACATTAAATAAATATATATTAATGTCATTTTCCAACTAAAGTTGCTCCATGGGGTCCCCAAGTTGACCCATGAGTTGTCTTGGTCGGCCATGACTCATTCAATAGTAGTAGGACAAGTGTCATGCTCATCTCATATTATTATAACATTATTTGTACCTTAAACTACACTAATTACCTCTAATCGCGATTAAGAACTTAAAAGTTACTATTCACCAAAAAAATTATTTTAATCTCATTGAACCACATTTTACTTCTTAATGAAAACCATGTATGTTGGATTTTTGAAAATCAAATCACAGAAGTGGTAATATTTCATTTAAACGAAAAATCAGTTATTTAACTACCACTTAGTGGTTTCACTATTCATCAAAAATTGAAGTTTTTCAGAACAATGCCAAAATTTCACCCTAAGCTATAATTTATATTCCAAATTAAAAAATGATTTCTATTTTAAAAAATTCCAAACATATAAGTTGCATTAATTAATTTTATAATTAATTCCCACTGTCACAACAAATAGCGTGTTTTTAAGAAACAATTTATATCAAAAGATTGGCAATTATTTATGTCCGATTTCAATGTTAAATTAATTCTAATGACCACCATTGGATAAAATGGTAAAAATATATTCTAATTATACTTTAAAACCACTAAATATTATAATTTATCACAATAAATTATTTTGATTAAAAAAGTTGTTTTAAGTATTTTTCACTATTCAGAAAAAAATTGGAAGTTCTCAGAAAGTTACAAAAAATTCAACTTAGGATAATTTCGATATTACGAATTCAAAAATGAAGTCCATTTTGAAATATAAAATTTCTATAATTTTAAAAAGTGGTTATTACTATTCGTAATGTCTACTTTGATTAGTCACGGTGTTTTAGAACTCGAAGTTGCGTACAATGCAAGCTATTGCATTATTGAATGAGAAGCGTATCGTGGAAGCTCGAGGAGTTACATTTATTGTCACTATGTTCGATGCGTTGGTAATAAAAATATCCTACCCTTTTTCAGAAGGTAAGGATGAAAATTTTAGTAATCCCCAATCCAGAAAAACCACGAACATAGGGTTGCCAAACCCTAATCCTCCACTCATGGTGAAGCTATCTCTCCCACTCTCACTCTTGTGTTTTTGACCTTCAACTTGTTTCTCCATGATTGAAAAAACTGTCATACCAGTTCCCCAAGAGAATTTGAAATAAAATAGGAAACCTAGTCAACATTACGTCTTCAGATCATTCTATAAATTGGGAATTGAATTGATTTTTGCATCGTGAACGTTCAAAAACATGTATTTGATTGAGGATTTTAATAGAAGATAATAATCTAAAAGTGGTGGAAATTTTTATATTTGAGCATTTCACTATTAGTATCCCAAAAACTATCTTCAAATAGACCATCTTATGGTGTCTAGAATATTATGTTTTTGTTCCTGATTTTTCATCATAAATATGTAATCCTTCCAACCAAAATAACTTATATATTTATTATTTTCCATTTAAAATAATTCCACATCAACAACCATTCATTTTTTATGAAAATTTTGTGATGATAATCCATTGAAAATAAATAAATTAAAATAAATAAGTATTACTAAGTAGGATAAGAGATATATTTAAATGAAAAAACACAAACTATGTAATTATAAGAAGAGACATATAAGTTCTAAAAATTAAAAGAAAAAAAATGAAATAAATCATGTATAATATTATATAAAATGGAAGAAAAAGAAAATTCAAATTTTTTTTAATTTAAAATAAGAATCATGGGAGAACCGTTTTAGGGTCACTAATTCTAGGTTAACCTAGTAATTATCTATCACCATAGTAGTGAGGCTATCATGGGATGCGTCAGGGGCACCCAAAAGATTGTAGGGGCACCCCGAAGATGAAAGGGGGCAGTTCTCATTTTCATTGATTAAATTATGGACAATTCAAACATAACATAACCCATAAATATATAACTCAGGATATATTAAGCATTACCCTATTTATTAGTAGCTATACAATCCTATGTCCACTCCATTAATTATAAAACAAACAAATATATATATGTGTGTGTATCTGTGTGTGTGTGTGATTCCCATGAATATAAAAATAATCATAAATCAATCAAAAATATAAAATGAAAACTCATGGAGATAAAATGAGCATCAAATGAATTAAATTAAAAAATTATTTAAATTCAAATCAATCATGATAATGAATCATATAGTATTTAAAACATATTTAAAAAAGGGTATATATTTCATTCAATAATTTAAATAATCATTAAAAATGTAAATATATCCTTTATATATTTCATATGGTTTGAATTAATGGATTACTAGGAATGAAAACCTAAATACATTAGTATCCCATGAAAATTAAGGATAATGAATCGAAAATAATATAATGGAATTATATTATAAACACTGTAAGAGTATGGAATAGAGAAAAAGAATATATCTTCAATAACTAGAAGGAGTTAAAAGGCCTCATACAAACCATATAGGGTATGAACTTTGAATATTTATAAGAGGAAAACAGAGAATCAACAACTTAAAAGTAAACAAAAATAATTAAGTTATTGTTGTAATATTTTTGGTATATTACATATAATAGAACATGGAACTTAGACAAACAACATATAAAAAAGGCATGAAATATAAAATATCTTACCTCGACTTTTAACTTGACGTAGTACATTCATCTTAACCCCTATATAATCAAATTATTTTTAATAAATACATATTAGAGAAAACAATTTATTTATATATGATTTATTATAGTTCATTTATGTTTTTTATAATCATTTTGTTTACTATTTGTGTTCATTTCTTTCATCAGAGGAATTTTTGTTTCATATTTCCAAAGCTGTATAAATTTTTCATTAATGGTAAATCCTCAAGAAAAATGAGTGTAAAAACCCATAATGTTTGTAAAATTAATTTAATTTCATTCCAAACGTTCAAATGGTTCAAAATAACAAATTTTATTACATTCTTTATTAATTTCAATTTGTGAAATCTCTATCACTTATTGGAGTGTTCAAATAGGTGATTTTTCATCCATTTTAAAATTAATTAGAATTGCTGAATTTTATTATTATAAACCCATGACAACATATAGTTAATATTTTATAATTATAAATAAAATATTTTATCCAAACCAGCGATGTATTTGAGATGCACAAATTCTCATATGGATTAGGTTATTAATCATACCCAGTAAGAAATCAAACCCAAATATTACCACACACACCACTACGTATAGATCATCATAGTTCATAATTCAAAATATAAATAAAACTATAGGGATAAAAGAAAAAACAACCAGATAATTATTTCAATTAAATTTAAAAATCATAAATAATTTATCCATTTCATCATCATATAATGTCAATTACACATTCAAAAACAAAAACAAAAATTCATGAAACAAACTAGGATAATTCCTAACTCATGATAAGATTCTGATCCTACATGTAAATTCATCACAGGAACATGAATCCAAGATTCCCTTATCTAGAATAGACACATTCTCAAAACTAGACTTTATATAAAATCAAAAAATATATAATAAAAGGGTGAATTTCCTCAAAATAGGGAGTCATAGTTCAGCCGAGTGGGAGTAATTGTGGAAATAGAGAATGGGGGCAGTGGTGGGAGGGGGAGGGTGATTGAGGTGAGGGGTAGGGTTGGATGGGGTCAGGGGTAGTCGGTGATGGGATAGGGTTTGACATGGTTGGGGACCAGCGACAAGGGTCTAGGGTTCGACAGGGCAAGGTATTCGATGGGGTTGGGGGATGGCGGTGAGGGGTCTGAAGGGGCGAGGGACTGATGGTGAGGTGTTTGACGGGGTTGGGGGCCTGTGGTGAGGGGTTAGATGGGGTCAGGGGTCATTGGAAATGGGTTAAATGGGGTAAGTGGTTCCACGAGGTAAGGGTTGGAGGTAAGGGGTTGGACAGGGTGAGGGACCGATGCTATGGGGTTCTATGGAGTCAGGGACTGGCAGTGAGGGATTCAAAGGGGCAAGGCGCCAGAGGCAAGGGTTTCCACAGGGTGAGGGACTGGCGGAGAGGGGTCCGATGAGTTTAAGGGAAGAGGGGGTGGGGGTGTATGTCTTATGGGGATGGAAGAAGTGTCATCCATTTAAGAAAATTTTTTAGTAGTGGTTATTAAAAACACACTTCTAAAAAATATCTCAAATTAATAAATTTGATGAAGTGCTGTAAATTTTGACCACTTATTCAATCCGCCCTCCTTAGTGATTCTCATGATCCTAAGCACCATCAATTCTATTAAATTATAAAGATGAATATGGGTCTCATTCGGAATAATCATCTCAAATAAGGAAATTATTTCTTTATAATCAAGTGTATCTCACAATAACATTATTTTTACTAAAAAAAAGATCATCCTTGACTACATGCCCATTATTAGAGAATATTTCAATGTGTTTCATGAATAATCTCTTGGTATTCCTCCTAGCCAATATTTTTAGTTCACATTTTACCTTATACATAAATAATTTCTAATATCCAAGAATCTATATATAATAGACACTAATTAACATTTTGAGCTAAATAAGAAACAACAATAGAATCTATATAAAGGACTTATACGACCAATTGATCACTATGTGATGAACCGATCCTTTTCATCCAAAAGACGGATGTGTCCGTACATGTCTACATTGATTATTTTGAGATCAATTAGATCATGATAAAGAATAAATATCATTTTCTTTGAATTTATGACACATTCAATCATCTGTATAGAGGTGATTACTTCTCTAATATGGATCTTTGGTTTGGATGTTATCATGTAAATGTGAATAAGGAAGATAACCCCAAGACTTATTTTTGTGTATGTTATAGGCTCTACTAGCTTATATTTATGCCATATGGACTCATTAATGCTCTAGTTATCTCTAGGGACGTAATTAATTGAGACATTAGGGATTACCCCCAATAAATTTGAGGTACTATTTATAGATAATATTCTTATCTACTCAACAATAAAGGGGGAATGTGATGATAATTTTAATATTTTACTAAAGACATTGTGAAAGTAAATGTTGTACAAAATGGACATAAATGTATGTTTTTTATGGTGAAATTGATAATATTGTGGCATCTTATCACTTGTTAATGGGTATCTATGGATCCTCTAAATACATAGGCAAATGATAGATTGCCTGGGGAAATATATGTGATAGAGATATGTAGTTTCCTTGGATTAATATGGTACTTTCATTGTTTTATAATAAAATTCCCATTATTTACCAGCCCACTAATGAAGATAAATCAGAAGGGGTGATTTTTTTAAAACTAATGAATGTGATTAGACCATTAAAGATTAAAAGAAGAGGCCAATCACTAAACCTATTCTCACATTACCCACCAATGGGGTAAGATTTTTTATCTATAATGATGACTCCAAAATAGTTTTGGGTTGTGTACGCATTAAATATAAAACATTCATAGCTTATTCCTCACCCCAAATAAAGAAAATTTTGTATAATTACATAACCAATTATCTGGAATTGGGTACATTTATCATTTCATTGAGAACTTATGAAAATTACCTCAATGGGGATAAGTGTGGCATATACATTGATCCTAAAATACTAATTTATATATTTAGACATCATGATCTCATTATGCACCAAAAAATATTTTTTTAGAAGGTAAAGAACCATTATTTTTTAATCTGCTACCATCCTGGGAAGGGAATCAAAGTGGAATATTCTCTAAGAAGAAAGAATCCATCAACCCTATCCAAAATGAGTATTAAAAGGGATCTGATTTTTGGACATTAAAAGGATGGATATTGGAAACATAAAAGTTATTTCATCTTGTATATCTCATAAAACTTATCAACTATAAATTCTTGAGATGATCAAGAATGACTAAAATGATGATGTGGGGTTACATAGAATGGATGCAGTCATTACAGGGTCCAACATTGTGAATGATGTATTTACAAGATTTGGAACCCAGATACTTGTCCCATAAAAACAATTAATAAATATTATACTTCTTAATGATGTTCATAAATCATCCTTATCCATTTATCTTGGAATAAATTAAATGTATAAACATTTGAAGGAAAACAACTAGTTTTGTAACAAAAATAATGAGATTGCTTAATTTTTATACCGATTCTTCGTATGACCAAAAGTGAGGTATGAATAAAAAAATCTAAGGGTGTGATGTAACTATTTATTATACTAGCCTATAAATGAGAAAACATTTCCATGGATTTCTAAATATGACTCCCTATGAAATAGATGGAAACAATTAAATTATGATGGTAGATGATAACGTTACAAAGTCAGTACATATCATCTCTATAAATGAATATTTATCTTTTGACCAACATTCCAATATATGCATCAGATAAGTGGTAAAAATTCATAAATTACCACTCTCTATTGTATCTAATAAATATTTTTGGATTACCCTGAGGATCTGTAGAAGCCTTTAGTAACAATTGGATACAAATATGAGGGTCAGTACTACTTATAACCCTTATATGTATGTTCAATCTAGGATAACCATTCAAAATCTAGAGGACATGATGAGATCATTTTAAATAGAATTTTATGGATGTTGAGATCAATAGATTTCTATAGTGGAGTACTCATATATCAATAATTTTCATTATATTATTCAAATGGAACCTTGAGATAATTTTTATGGGAAGAGGTTTTAGACTCCACAATGTTGGGATGATGTTTGAGAGAAAAATCCAATGGGACCGGATCTGATCCATGAGATGATAGATAAGGTTCAATCCATTCATAAGCATATTAAATCTGTAAAAACATTATAGAAAATCAATGTATACAATCTTCAATGAGACCTTGAGTTTGAGGTTGGAGACAAGGTGTTCCTTTATATATCACTATTGAAGAATTTCATGAGGTCTTTAAAGAAGGTAAATCTTACTCCTAGATACATTGGCCCCATTAATAAATAATTCCACTCTATTTTTGAATAAATATCCACACAAAATCCCAATGAAAATCACTCAAACCCCATTTATCCAGAAGTTCATATCCCTATCATACTCTAAATCCCTCTCAAGGTATTTACAATCTATTAAGATGCTCGTCCCAAGATTCTATAACTACCCAATCAAGGTAATTGATTCTCCCATATTTCTATTTATTCAAGCACGTTCTTTTTATGAGTCCATTTTAATTTTGGAATATTTTACATATCTCATTACCATTATTTGGATTTTGAATCAATTATATAAAATCTTTCCCTCATATTAATACGTTTTATGAATCTTTGTGCCCAAAATATATATAAATAAATTATCAAATAATTTTCCATGCCAAACATTTGTATAGTGAATACACTTCCCCATTTCAACTCATGGGGTTTCACCTAGTTATATTAATCCTTCATTTGTTTGGGACTTCCATTTATTCAACCCAAACTCCTTAATCATTGGACTAAAATTTATAAAATGTTTTTTTTCTTTTTGTTCTATGTGTCATGCCAATGTATACATATGATATGATTTTTATGGGTGGGGATAAAATTATATAGCTTTCCAATGAATTGCGTAATGTTTTTTCTCATGAGATTCCATTTATGGTGCATAGATAGTTAGCCTAAGAACACTATGTTATGATATATCTAAATTTAGACTTGGATTATTTTTATTATGTCATCTTTTATTTTGATTCGACATTTTCAAGATTCCATAATTTTATCAAAATATATCATGCTTTAATTTTCATATTTTTTTATTCTCTCCCTTTCATGTCACCTTGATATTCCTCTTGACTCACATGTATTACTTTCATCATTTTATTTTTTGATTATCCCTTTATTGGGATTTATAACTCACCGCATTTATATGAATATCCTCCGGTTATCACATGTAGTATTATAAGATCAACTGAATTTAATTTCATGTTATATAGTTTTTTTTTAAAACTTATTGTATCTCTATTTAATGTTATGGTTATATATACCTAATTATCCAATTAAACCGTGTCTAACTATGCTTATTGGTTGTATTATGTGTATCATTGAGTGAAAAATCGAGAAATAAAGTGTATTACAGATAAGGGCATTCATAAAGGAACATACTGTAGAGGATATCTTGGTTAAACAAAAATAATTCTACACCATGTCAAAGGAACAAAACATTATAGAATTAATTATTATATTTAGAACCAAAGAAATTAAATCATAGATTATTAAGTTAAATGAATTTTATTTGTACTAAATTTCTATGGAGACCCCCATTATTCTATATTTTAGGGGAAACCTATTTATTTATATAAATATTTTATAGTTTATCATAAGTAAAAAAATGAGATAAATTTGATGAGATTTTTCTATTTTTATATCTTCTATGATTTAATTATATAGTTGAACCTAATGATTTTATTTCTTAATTTTTATGGATGATGAAATTAATATAGAGACAATGTATACAAAAAAACAAAGTGGTGGTGAAGTGTCATATTTTTCAAACAAAGAAGAATATGAATATAATATGATCTAACCTTCCATTTAATGATTAAAAAATATATCACAAGTAGTGAAAAGTACTTATCAATCCTTATGAGTCATTCTTACAGAACTAACATAAGATATCATAGGTTGTAATTCCATCATTGAATATAGAAAACGGATATAATATATCACAAAATTTTCAATTAAAGGGGGATTACAATGTCATAGATTATTATTTGTCGATGTCAATAAAAAAATGCAATCACTCCATAGGATATACAAGTATCTTATCCAATCCCAAAATCAATATTATTTTTGTCCAACTATATCCCCCATGTAGTAATATCACCAAATATGACACCCCACCATCAATATGAAATTACATATAGGTAGAGGAAATTTAATGGAAATCTGTAGTTAGTACCTATAACATCACTATATCATAACCTATGATCTGAACATAGGAAGAAATGTTCGTATATCATCATCTTTGAAATAAAATAAAATCTTTCCATATCATATGGTATCCATTAACTAGTGATTTTATCATAGGTGATGAAAAATTTTATAGTATGTTACATATTACATAATACTTATATCACAATCAATCTAGAAATCCAATGTATCATGTAGACCTATAATAAAATAATTATTTAACAACTAAAAATCCTCCCTTATGATAGAAAATGAAAATAAAAATATAATTATTTAAAAGTTGAGCTAAGGGAATAATGGATATCATGGTCATTAATAACGAAGGAGTAACTCATGGCCCACATTTATAATCCAAAGGATAATAAATATACTATATATTAATTTCTTAAAAAAATTTGTAAAGGATTATCAAAATGTCCATACAAAACTCAGCCAAGGAGAGTAGAGATTATTTGAAAGAATCTAAAATCAATGTTGCATAAGTATTTTTACATAATAAAGGAATCATATAAGAGCCTAAAACACATGGGAAGATAACTTGTAAACATAATTCCATGTTGATTGATCCCTAGATCAATAAGTTTTATTTAAAGAAGATGATGATGATGAAGGAATAGGGTCCTCTATTCCACATTTTATATCTGAATTAACTATATCATATAGTATAGATTATGAAATGATGATAATTTAGTGATAATAGTATTAGGAGGGAACAAGATATGGGGGTGATAACATGAGATCTAGAGGATTTTATCTAGTTATCATCATGATTATCAATGGTTATTCCAATACCTATCATTGGTTTTCTATATTTTATATCATGCGTGTCAGGTATTATTATGGAATGTTAGTGTAAGGATTAAAATCATAATTTAATGAATTTAAGTTCATTTCAATGTGTAATTTTGACTGTAATTCTAAATTTTTACTAAAATCTCTCTAATCTGTTTAATAGGTAAATGACAACAAAGTATTGGGTGGTTGAATAACATTTGAAACATATCCTGGGAGATAATCATTGGACACTAAGTCTTTAGGAATTATAGTATGGTGGAATGACACCCAATATATTTATAATTAATAAGCACAATAACTTATCCTTGACACCATGAATAAAATGTATACCTTATTGGGATGCTATTAACACATAACATCACTGAGAATTAAATCAATTAATTGAACGGATAGTTGGAATTAAACATAATGGGGATTTACAATATCATTTAAATGTCCATGAATTTTCCTCAAAGAAAAATTTAAGGAGTCTAGTGGTCTTTTTTTCACTACACATTCATATTATGTAAGTGGGATTTGGTTATGTTTGTTGAACTGATTTACAATAAATAATTAAACCACACTAGTAAATGTGAATATATTGGTTGAGAAGTTAATATAAAGAAGATTGTATATAATTCCCTACTATCTCTGTTATACTACTTTTTTAACATCTGTTCATATAACATCCAAACAATAATGACAGTTATCCAAGCCTATCTCCAGAGAAAAATGACATGGTTTTTGACTATTAATATTTTATATTGACCATGTTCACTTAAATTAAGTGTATAGTGTAAAATAGAAATTTATAGTAAGAACATTTTGACATCCTTATGAAGGATATTTATTGAAATATTTTTTGAGAAAACAAAATAAAATTTTATAAAATATTTGTATATAAAATAACAAATAAAAAAAATCATCAAAATAACATTTATTATCATTCATATTTTTTATATTTTTTTATATAAACCAATTTTATTGAATATTTTTTATTTTAATCTATAGAGTATAATAGATAACCATAGTTTCTAACTATCATTTACACTTTTTTCTCTATAACTAAAATTTTATTTTCTTAATTCCATAACAACAATTGAAATTTAAAGAGGATGGTGACATGTAATTAATGGAGGCATTGATCATCTTGTTATTAGAAAATATTTGTGTACATTTTTTTTGTTTTGAATTTTTAATGTGTTTCAAAATTAAAAAAATGAACTTTAAGTCACATTTCTTGGAGATTATTCCTTACTAATATTGAAAAACTATTTTTTTGAAATCATTAATTTATATAATTAATAATATGATTCGTACTTTAATTTTCATAAACTTCATCCTGTGTGATTCAAAAATGTGATTACTTTTCATTTCATTAATTGAAAGAACAATATTTTTATCTCATTCCTAAGTGGATTTATAATCTAATTTGGAATATTATTTCATGTACCATAATTTTTTTTAGTCATTAGACATGTAGAAAAAAAAAATACATGTTTAATATTCAAATTAATCAAATTCAATCCCATTAAATAAGATTGATTCCATTATTAATTGTTTTGTCCCTATAGAATCCATTAAAGAAAGACTTTACAGCTTACTTTCATAATCCCTATATATCAAGAGCTTTATATTGTTAAGTTTTCTTCAAATACAATTTATCCCTTCCCACACATCTATTAATTAAATTCATGAAATATTTTTTTCTAACTATGGGGGATATAGTTAGTTCCATGGTTCTTCTTGGTAGTAAGTTCACTATTATGTGATGAATGTAAATATAATTTTCACTTTTTATGGATAGTGTAGTCACAAGGTCATAAGTAATTTTAATTCTTGTAAACCTCTTAATATTTAACAAATTTATATATATGAAAATATTTATATATAAAAATTGGTGGAAATATATTCATGAAAATAGAGATAAAAGGATGAATCAGTCATTTATGATCATTATATACATTTTTCTAGACAAAAGGAACAAGGTAAAAAAGAGTTGTGGGTTATACACATGTAATTATATGGGTGTGGTATCTCCTCTTTTATTGGAATATATCGTGAAATATACCAAGAGATAAGAATCATCATTCTCCCACTTAATTTTTCACATCAAAATACCTACCTACCATTAATTCCTCGAATATCCCTTTACAAGTCCTCGTGATTAATGCATATTAACTCTATGATTGGGGATCATAGGTTCTAGGAAATAAAATAGTGGAATAGTTCTAATAAAGCTGTGGTAAAACTATATATAAACTTTTCCATCATAGATGGGGAAAAGTTTCCATGACGGTAAGACACTAGTGTGCATGGGAAAGAATAAAATGTAAAAAAATAAAAGGGTGGTGAAGTGGGATTGGAAGCATAAAATTTATAAGATGTAAAAGAAACATAAATTATTAATTAATTATCTAATTCTCCCATCTACATATTTATTTTTTAATCTTTATAGGGTAATTATTTGATTAAATTAATTAAATAGTACGCAATACGAAAACTTATGTATGGGGGAGTGATTGAGGAAACAATTTACAAGACATTTTTGTTTATATCCACTGAGAAAAAAACCCCACCCCCACTATAGTGCCATATTTATTCAGAAATCATCTTGTTTTTGTAAAAAAAAAATATCATAATTGAAATATAATATAAAATCAACGAAAATAATTGATTTATAGATATTTTATGATCTAATTCGATGATTAAACTTTCACCCATTTGTTTTTTTTTGTTCTTGTATGAATTAATTTATGTAAAAACCATAAATATTTAAAATCAATGAGGTTATGAAGTACCATGACTCTCATATCCATTGAAATATTGATATACGATTAAAGAATAGTCCCATTTACTAATGAAATAATCTACCATAGTTTATAACAATATCATGTCACTTCCCATGAGTGATACAATATAGATATAATATGATATCAACTATTGTGATTACATTACTAGATATGAAGCAGTTATATCATATAATATGAAAGTCTAAATTCATGGGAGTATTGAATGATGTCATAAAGTATAATGAAATTTATTCAAATGACATATTTATATCATTGGTAGTACATTGCACTCAAGTCATGTAGTTGATCTATAAGTAATGTTCTCCCTTCACCAATTGTCATTATAAGAGTTATAGGTGCTAATAATCTTAGATAAAATCCCAAAGACATGAATGGATAGCAATATATGACAATGGATTAGTCAAACAATAGAGGATGATCTTTTTAAAGAATAAAAATAACCTAACAAGAAAAAATTCAAACAACCAAAACCAAATATATGATGAATGAGTAACAATCATTCAACTAATAAGTCAACACACCAATGTTCCCAAGAACAGGGTGATTATAACACACAATAGGATTTCTCTAAAATACTTCCAAACTCACACCACAGGAATAAGAACAAATTGTCACATCATTTAAAACATAATTTAAAACAAAAAGAGTGCATAAAAATAGGTATTCAATTTAATATAAGATTAATTGTAAGTATGAAAATTTAAACACAAGAAAATAGTGTAAGTAAAAAAAAAATAGAACCAAAACAATTTTTCATTTATCTTCTTCCTCTTAGAATACCCAACTATATATCTCATACTCCAAACATATATACTTGCTAAATTATAGTTCCATACTATTTTGTGGTTAATTATCCTCTACCAAATAATCATAAGGTGAATAATTCCATGTTACATTACACCTTTTATAACACTATGAAATCTTTTGAGATATTTTTTTTAATTAGTTTAATATTTTCAATATTTTTCATTTGATACATAACATAATATAGTTATTCTTATAAAAAATAACTAAGTTTTTATTTAATTATACATACCTATAGGTTAATATTATACTACAGGTAACACTTATATTAAATTTTGGTATACGCAACACTATTTTTGGCTTATGTTACGCACAATTCTATGTTCTTTTGAAATCTAATGTTACATGCAAGACTGAGTTTTACCGAACTACGATATACTATTAATGTTGTAATTAAAATATTATTATAGTTTCCACCTAGCCATTCAAATGGAAATTAAAAAAAATTATTAAATAAATTATGAAAATATGATTTAAACATATATATAAAATTAATCCTTTGTTTATCAATTAGATAGAAAATAAATTAAGAGCGATTAAAAAATAATTAAATTCCTTTTCTAAGAAAACTATTTTTATATGTACAAAAAACATTTTTTCTCAATAAATTAAACTAAAAAAGTTAATGAATTTATTGAATTAAATTTATATATTACATATCCAATCAATTTTTTTACACTCATCTAATATATTTGATTGGTAAAAGTTAAGAATAAATCCATTTTTATAATTAAAATGTTGTATTTTTATATAAAGGTTAATTCTACCACCTTTTAAGGGACATCCCATTTTAAATAAATTTTTTGAACTATTTATAATTTTTTTATGTCATAATAAACTTATTCATTTATATTGGGAGATAAAAAATTTCTTTGGTTTTTTTTATAAGTTTCATGTTTTGATGAATTGTGAAACATTCTAAATTTTAATTAAAAACATATATTTTTCTAACTTAATTGTATAGTTAAATTTTTTTTTGAATTTTTTTTAAATTATAATTATTACAATTTTAGATCAATTACTCTATTTTATGATATTGGAAAAAAATTACATCATAATTGCAATGAAAAACATTTCAAACTTTTGGACTTCTTCACTTTAAAAACTCTTCATCTCATTCCGTCTAAATGATAAAATTTAAAGTATCTTTTTTCAATTTTTTTGTTTTGTGTTTTCAAAAATGGATTTCATATTTGGAATAATAAGATCAAAATTTAGTAAAAAATTCTCTTTTATTTTTCCACAATATGAACAGAATATTTTGTTATTTCTAATACCACAATTAAAAGTAAATTGGGTAATTTTGGGTAAAAATAATATTATAAAAATTTGAAGAATAATTAAACACATTAATAAATTTAATTTGATGAAGTTAATTTTTCCTTTTACAAATAATTTTTAAATTTTAAATATTCAACAAACATTTTTCTATGAAAATTACAAGGAAACTATTAAAATCAATGAGAGTGAAAAAAATGATACACTCTTTCTTTTAATAATTGTAATATTTTTATTGTTGGCATAAATACAATATTTTATTTAATATATGTATTATTATGAAATATAAAATATTTTTATATTCCATTGAATATTATATTTAATTTTTATTGAATACATAATTATCAAAATTAGTTACACAATGATGTTGTAGTAATTATTCAATTAATGAAAAAATTAATTTAATGATATTTTAAATATTAAAAGGAATATACTTTAAACTAGAAAAGGATCTAAAATAAATTTATATGTTAATATTATGTGTTATAGGTGTATTAAAATATTTATCTTTATGTTATATGGCTTTATGGATTTTTTCTAAAGTCAAAGTAATGAATAGTGACAAAATTTACACTAATGATATTTAAAAAAATAATATTTTCATAAAATATCTATATATAAAAAATATTACAGAAGAAAAAATGGGAATATATATGGTCTAAAATTTAATAAATATTCTATTTATTGTCCAATTGCAACATTTTTTTTGTAAAAATTACATCCTCTTAAAAATGAAAATCTTTTTTCCATTGTAAAAATTAAAATGGATTAACTAAGGGCTAGTAAAAATTATAAGGTTTAAAATAAAATACCAAAATGTCTAAAATATATTTCTTGATTATAATACAACCTTAAAATATCTTATCTTTTAATAGATATACTTTTTGAGTTATTTTAGTTGATATTTAATTTATTATAAATTAATATTTTCATAAATTTTAAGAGTACCCCTTCCCTCTCTTATAAAAGGGAACCTCTTCAACTCTTTTATTCACAATAATTTAGAAAATATTTTTTTATGAAAAACTTGTCCAAGTATTCTCTAAAAATCCCTAACTTCATCTTACAATCATTCCTTTGGTCAAAAATCCATCATATAAAACCCTTTCATGCAAACAAAAAAGTGATACCTAAAGAAGAGGAAACACCCTTCAACAAGCACTTTGTTTTTATTTCTTTGACCACCACCTAAAATACGATTATTGCATTTTTTAAAAATAACCTATGTATAAAAAAAATATTATTTATATTAATTTTATGACCTGCATTAAAACACACTTCTCTCAATTGTGATACACAATCATTATTACTGTGTATGGCCGACTACCGCCTAACGAACCAATGGAAATCGTTCTTCCATTTACACCTTTCAATGATTGGAATAATAATGTAATTTTGGTTTTTATATGGTATATATGAAATTTATTATATATGTATTCTTATGTAATTATTGTGAAAAACATACCATCATGATTTTAATTTTATGTAAATATGATAACTTCATCTGTGGACGTCTGGACTATCGCCTCTTCAATGTGATGTCATTCATTCAAACGTTACATGGAATTAATTAAATAATGATTTATTAAATTTATATGATATATAATAAATAATAATTATAATTTAATTATATTATATATATACATATTTCATTTACTTTCTTTCTTTTAATACGATAAGAAAATTGAAATGGTGTTCTTGTGTTTGTACGGCCTACCGTCTCCTTGAACGATGTATTTCATTTCCTATTAATAAATTTTATAGATAATTATAAATATATTTATACTGAATATATATGATATTTATATAATGATTATAATTTTTTATATTATGAAATAATGATATAAGTAATATGATAGAAAATATAACAAATCAAAACACATGAAATAAACAATGTTTTTATTACTCGATACATAAATTTAACATGAATTTATTAACAAATGGGTAATATGTGGTAATAAGTAAATCATATATGGTATAATATAATTAAATAAGTTTTTTTAGAAGACTTATAAGATACATATATTGATTTTATAGGACTTTTAAATAGTACCAAGAGAGTCTATACATAATGTGAGTGAATTTCTACTCTCACTTTTATTATTGTGAGACTCATGCCTTATTCACTGATAATTTATTTTGTATGGTGCTTATACTACACAAGAATTTAATATATTATTTATATACATAAATTGATGGGTTTTTACATATTCATTTTATGATCTCACTTTCATGGGGTTTACAGTTCAAATGATATTTAATTAGTAAGGTAGTTTTGTCTCAATTTTTATTCATTGAGACACTTGTTATGTTATGCACCTGTATTCTTTTAAGAGAAGTATTTACTTAACTTTAATATGTTTAATCATGAATTTCCCTATTTTCATGTTATTTTATGCTTTATTCAATGTCATAATCTCTTTAGTAGTAAATCTATGTTCATTCCAAACAATGTTTTCATAAAATGTTTTAAAAGTGTTTTAAATGATATTATAGTCATTTTAAATAAAATGTTTTCAAATATATTTTAAATTGTTCTAAAATATTCTTTTATATTTTTTCAATGTTTTTTTCAATGAAAAAGTTTTTCTAAATTTTTTTTAAATTAAAATTGGTTTTAAATGAAGAAAGGATATTTTATATGATATATGATTTAAAAATACCATTCAAAACTATTTTCCATATAATATGGAATATATTGTGTTTACTCATGATTTATTGGGGATATGAGACAAGGATACCAATCTTATCCTTCCACTAATTTTTTTTTATTTTTATAATTGCATGATATTTATGAAAATTATTTCTTTTACATGAGTTATATTATGATGAATATTTTATGAAACTCATTTCTTTTCATGGGTTCTGAGATGGTGAATGATTTATGGTCATGTGGAACACATATATATTGTTTAATTTAATTGATGGATGGGGAATAAATCTCCCTCCAATAAATTGGGTAATTATAAATGTAATATGAGATCAAAGGGTACATGAGTGGTCATCCAAAGCCTGTAATAAGAGGGTACATGGGTGGTCTTCCAAAGACTAAAAGTAGAAGGTACGCAAAAGGTCATCCCATGCCCAAAGGAGGTACATGTGTTATTATCTCAATAATAACATCATAATTATGTATTGGTATGTATAATTGATAGAATATTTTTTTAATCTAATGTGTATTCCACAATTTTTGTGTCTTATGTCATTGTTATACACTGATGGATCAAGTGAATTGATTATCTTATGATTCAAGTCTAATGAGATACCAATATTTATTCCATGAATCATTTATATGATCTTTTATATGTAGGTTATGATCTTTGAAACCTATTCTTATTTTATCATACCTTAATGTTCATTTTATTCTTAATTACCTTCTTTATTTACCCTTACTGAGCATATGAGAACACCATTACTTAGGTTTTTGTTTCCCCATGGTATGATGAAAGTAATTATGTTTGATATGTAAAAAAGGGTAATGTTAGGAATAAATAGTTTGGAGAAGAATTAGATTTTTATGATTTATTTTTTTATGTTTCCATGTTTCCAATGGTACTAAACTAATATTATCTTACTATGTTTTTTTAGTATAATGTATGAAAAATTCCAAAACAATATATCATGTCTATGTAAGGAAATACGAGATCATTATAACTTTTTCACTAAGAACCATGTATATTTAAATAACTACCAATAAAATTAAATATGAAAACATTCCACTGTGTATATTGAGACCATATTCTATATCATTTAATTCCATATTAAACTATTTTCCCTTTAAAATTATATTATGAAAATCATGCATGTGTTGAAAAAAAAACCATAATTTTAAATCCACAAATTAAATTTATAAATGGAAGGATTTTTCGAAATGACATTGAAATTTCATGTATGAGATTCAAAAATAGAAAAATGGTTCTTTTATAAAGATAATTCAATTGTTTCTTTATAATCCATGAAAATAATTTCAACAAAACTAATTCATCATGTTGTAGAATAAGTAGAGAGGATATAGAAGTGACTACCTCTCAATGAGTGGGGATAATTAAGAACAACAAAAAGAATCATCTAGATACAAGATCATAAAACCTTACCATAAATAGATAATAATACGATCTCATGAAAACACGTGATAGATAATATATCTTTCCATAATAGATATTATCTGATGATTTAGTTTTGGGAAAATAAGGATATCTTAAGAGAAATATAATAAACTGATACTTACCATTTATTCTGTAGATCCAACATACATTGGTTCATCAAAATTACCTTTTGGATGAAAGGGAATCATTAAGGAAAAAGAGTTGAGATGAGCTCAATTACCTAATAAAATTGGAGGAAAATTAGCTTCTTTTAGTGTAAAACTGAGTTAAACTAATTTTTTGAGAATTAATTTGACATCTTGTAGTTAGGTAGCATTGTTTAGAAAAAAAAATTCCAACCATGAACATGAAAATAGAAAACACATAGGATGTCCCACAGTTTTTCAAAATGGTTTGAAAAATCATGTTTTAACCATGAATTTCTTCTAGTCATATCCCATGTGGGATTCATGGTTGTGTCTCATATTTTGGAAAAATTGTGTGCCATCCTTTCATAGCTAATGTACCAAAAATTCTCATATTGTGTTTTTTTACTTAAAATACACATGGTTTATCCAAAATCTGGGATAACCATGTATCACTAATATACCAAAAACTCTCATCTCACATGGTTTATAGGACATCATGCATGGTTTCAACTAACCGTATTCAAACCATGTGTCATTAAAAACCATTATGAAACATTCCAAAAACAAACTAGAAACTTTTAAAATTCAAACCATGTGTTATATAACCTAAAAATAAAAAATAAAAACATAGAGTATCAAAAAACATGGGTGCTACATTTACCCCACCACTGGTATATCCTTCTCCAAAATGTTAGAGACACATGTTTCTTTGGAAGATCTTTTCCCAATCTTTAATAATTTACTTCTAACATTCCCTTGTATCTTCTAGAATCTGACCATTCTCCATAAAAACCATACCAAACTGATTGTTTTACCCTGAAAACCCTTAGGTTGTCTATCAAAAATCTCTATCAGTACATGAATAATTGTATAATATGGGTCAATATCAACATTTTCTCATTGAATCACAAAGTTAGGATCATATTGGTACTTCCTCAATTGAGATATATGAAAAACATTATGCACAGAAGTGATTCATGGAGATAAATACAACTTATAGTCCAAATCACTAGTTCATTCAGGTGTCTCATAAGGGCCTATGTATAGAGGATATAGTTATTCTTACATTGAAAAATTATTAATACATATCTCTAGGGATATTCTCAATAAAAAATTATCTCCCACATTAAATGATAAAAGTAAATGATGATGATCCTCATAAAATTTCGGACGACTCTAACTATTTCCATCATCTTCTTTATCATATAAATATTTTACGTTATTTCATGTACAAGGCTAGGTCTAATAAGTTAGGTAACACCAATTTCCACCCAACAAAATAGATAATTAAAATAAGGTTCTTACAAATCTTTTAAAGGATCCATATATATCGAGACTTGGTAACTATTATTGTATGAGAACTCTAGTAATGGTATATGATCCCACCATGATCCTATAAAATCCTTATCATTATATCTATGAATATCATAAAATATTTTGTTCATTCGTTCTGATTATCTATCCGTTTGAGGATAATCCACTGTGCTCAGGGTAAACTATTTTATGAGGGCATCATACAAAGACTTCCAAAAATGATATGTAAACCTAGGGTATCAATTAGACACAATTAAAACTTGTATGTCATGAAACTTTACAACATCCCATATGTATATTGTTGAGATGTCCTCCAAAATATTTTTTTAACACTTAGTAATTTATGATAAATATTCATTCAAATAAATTCAATCTCTTTGGAAGTATGTTATGCATTCAAAACTAGGTTTAAATGAAAATACTCTATCAAAATATTATTTTTACATGGACATTATAATCTAGACAATAAGTTGTAGGGTATGAATAAACAAACTATAATATTTTTTATTTTATAAACATTTGTGAAATAAATTAAATATATATCTATTTATTAAATACAAAATAAGAATCATTTTAAATAAAGAAAAATGTATTATGAAAAACTATATTTTTTTAAAAGGCAGTTTTGTTGCACTTTTCTTAGATAATTTAAACATAATTTTTACCTTGTTTATAAAATTATCTGACAAAATGAACTTCATTTTTAAAATAATCATATCAAAATTATATTTTGGTGAATTTTTTAGATTATTATGGATAGATTCATTTTTTGATAAATAGTGAAAGATAAAGTTCTTATTGAAAACTACCATATTGTTTAAATTATTTTAAAAGTTAAATTATATCTTAAATCAGTTTTAACGTATAAATTGTATAATTTTCTTATAATAAATACAAGTTATATCATTGTAATAAATTTCATATATAAATTGTACATTGAAACGTTTTTATAGTTATAATACTTTTCTCTTTAGGTCCCCACTTTTTCATAACATCTCTGGGTAAAATTTTAAATTATATTCTTCTACTTTTGTGTATTGAATTTTAAAAAAAATATTATATTTTCTTAATCAGAATATTTTATGTTATCAAATAATTTCAATTTAATTTTTGACCAATATGAATAGTAAAGCTGTAAAAATTAAATATCACGGTTTAGGTAAAAATATATTGACCAGGGGTTAAACTTAGAAGATAAGGGTTACAATGTGAAAAATAAATTTCCATCACACATTTTCAAGACATATTTTGACCTTATCACCTCTAATGTTCATGAATGACCCATTGTTTAGGCTTTTTTCCTGATAAAATGTTGTTGTAATTTATTATTTTCCAAAAATCCATTTGTGTCCTCTCCTCCACTTATAAAAGGCCACACCATATCCTCTCCAATACATACTTCCAAATCCATTTCTTTCGGCCAATACCTAACCAAATCATTTCCAAACTCCCATCCCAACATCCTAGGTCCATTTTTTTATCAAATCACCATCATATGAAAGATTTTTTGGGAAACCAAAAAGTGGTAATTATAAAAATAGGTATCATTTTTAAACCATCATTTTTATATTATTTATTCTTCCACATACTTCAAGTATTATTCAACATGATAGTATAATATCACTCCATTGTATGGAAGACTACCGCCTCATGAGGCAATGTGTCTTTTTCACATGAACATTATATAAAAATTACTAAGGATAAATTTAATGAATGTATTTGATATATATTAAATTAAATTGATTCCAAAAATTTAAAATATTAACCACTTCCTTACCCTTTCACTCATCAAGGGAATGATATCGTTGCAAGGGTATGTGTATAATCTACAATCTCCAAAACACCATGCGACTCATTTTCTACACCCACTATTCAAGAATAGTTAAAATAATGTTTATAATGAGTATATATGATATTTATAATATTATTATCATTCTAGGGATGATGGATTTATATCCTATACACATGAATTATAACTTTCAAGAAAAAACACACATAAGAAAACAATGAAATTAACACCCGAATAATAAAATAATCATATATTATTAAAAATAGGTGGTAAGATGTTATAATTGGGTCATATATGTTATTATAAATACAAATATGTTTATAAAGTAAATTAAAAACGTTATTAAAATAATTATATATTAGGTTAAATTATGTTCAACCAAATTAATGGCATTTCCTTTCAATTTCCATTTCATTGAGGAATATTTGTTAATATACACATATTCACTTATCAGTGGTGTATATACTACTAGTTTTGTAACATCCCAGGTTAATAAATAATAATACATATTTCATATTTATTAATATTTGTGAATTAAATATTAATTTTACTTTAATGGGTTTGCTATGTTCGATAGCGTACCCGATACGCAACAACGGGTTTCTTTGAAATCTTACATTACACACTAATAAAATAATATTATTATTTCAAATGGTAATTAACTCCTAGCCGTTGTATTGGTAGGAATTATCAAAACTAAATAGATATTATTATACATGTTTTTTAAATGTATTTTACATTTTTCCAATAAAAGTTAGAGGCTTAAAATCTGAATGAATCTAATTTTAAGCATAATTTACATTAAAATGTCGATTTACCGCATTTTAATGGTGAACCCAATTTAAATATAGTTTTGGACACTTTAATACGTTCTATTAGACCAAATAAAATCATTCTTTATAATGGGGACATAAAAATTTACTTTGTGTAAATTTTTGAATTTTTCCGATAAAGTTCATTTTTAATGAATAGTGAAAAATATTGTATTTTAATTCAAAACAGCATTTTAATCTAATTTATTTACATGGTTATATTATCATTAAAATTGGTTTTAAAGTGTAATTAGAATATATTTTTACAATTTAATAAAAATTTATCCATTGGAATTACTTTCACATAAAAATTGAACATAAACAAGTGTCGATCTTTTGACAGTTATTGTTTCATAAAAACACGCTATTTGTTTTCACAACGGGAATTAATTTTAAATTAATTAATAAAACTTCTATGTTTATATTTTGGTAAAATAGATATTATTTTTTAATTTGGAATGTCAAATATATCTTAGTCTGAATTTGTTGTAGTTTTCTAAAAAACTTTAATTTTTCATGAATAGTGAAACCACTTAGTAGTAGTTAAAAAAACTAACTTTTTCATTTAAATGAAAATTTACCACTAATATGAATTGAATTTAGTAAATAAAACATACATTGTTTTTATTATTAAGTAAATTGTGGATCAATAAGATGAAAATAATATTTGGTGAATAGTAACTTTTGACTTTTATTTACAGCGGTTAAAGGTAAATAGGGTAATTCAAGGTACAAAAAATTATAATAATTCAAAATTATCTTAACCCTTGTCCAAACCTTATTTAATGAGTAATGGAAGACCATGGGAATTTATCGGTCGATTTGGGGACCCCATGGAGCCACTTATGAATGATGATGACACTTTAGTTTAATTAACTTAATGTAAAGGCAAAATGACATAAACAAATATCCTTTAGTAAATTAAATTTTACATGGTGCTATATAAGTTATACATTCGACTATAAATACTAATTGGAAATCAAAAACGTTTCCTACATCATGGTATTTGTTTTATAATTTTTAGACATCGAATAAATTAGATTATTTATGACACAATAATGATTCAGTGTTTACCTCATTAATAAATGATTTAAATAAATAAGATTATAAATATTAAAATAATATCCAAAACCAATCAAATTCTTATTGGGTGAATTTATTTCGACGATGAATCATATCATATTCTATCTTAATGAGTTTTGGACAGTTAGAAAGTTAATATCGTTATATAATAAAATAATATTATCACACTTTCCTAAAGAGCCCCTCCTCCCACTAATAAAAATCCATTACTTATAAAAAATTCCTCACACCTACCATGCCTTTTGGATCATCCAAAATCTATCCAATTAAGCTCCCTACATCCCTCTCCTCCTCCTAGAATCATCACCTTAGGCAGAAGGCACTTCAAGATGTCCTTTTGGTTCAAACCAAAGGATGTTACCCAAATTAAAGGTAACAGTTTCTCTTAACTTTTTTTCTTTTATTTTACTTCTCCAACCCCTAAACTCTTTTTATTCCTTTATTTTATAAAAACTCTATAATCCTCAATATACTAGGATGCTGTTAGGATAAGTATTTGAATTACACTTACACATACCTCCATCTAATGGGTGAAGAACATACTATTTCTGTGGATGGAAAACTAATGCCTAACGAGATGATCATTGTTCGATTAACTCCTACAGCCTATCATGGTGGTCATTAAGATTAAACAATATTTATATATGATATATTTTATATTTTTTTTTCCTTATGCTTCTGTATTTTTCTTTTATAACATAGCTTTATTGTTTCCATTGTGGGTAAATGTGGTAATTTCATTTGAGGAAGTGTGGTATACTGCCCCCTTAAAGTGAAATGACTTGTTAATGCCATATGTGGGACGTATAAAGGATGGAGTTAGAGATACTATATATGATATTATATTGGAATTATAATATACCTATGTATCATTATGTTTTAATTCCATTAAAATAAGAAATAGAATTGAAAGTAACATTCATGCATACGTACGGCTTACCATCACCATGAACGGTGCATTTCATTTCTTATTTCCAAATGATATGTACTGTTATAAATATATATATATATATATATATATATATATATATATATATATACTGGATATATATGATATATATTATATCTAAATAATTAATATCATTCTGGATATAATGGACTATTTACCACATGGACAACTTGTAAATATATGGTGTTCATTTTTTACTCAAGTACCAAATATCGAAAAAATGAAGGTTATTAACTTAAATGATTAAATAATGTTTATAACATGGTAATAAGTGATAGTAAAAGAATAATAAACTTTAAAAAGGTTCTTAAGAATGTATAAATTAACTTTAGTTTATTATTTATGAGATTAAAGAATGATCGGGTCAAGTCGGACACGACGTAAGGGATTTCGTCTCAATCTCCTTTCATTGAGGCATATTTTGTTCTAATACGCGACTTTCTTTTATAAACTGTATAAACACATTTTCCTTTTCAATTCATTCAAAGGAAATCTTTTTATGTGAACTATTTTACTATATGATAAAAATGAATGTTTTTTTAACGTAAGCGGTGACAACGACCTTTTTCTGCTGCCGTGAGTATTATTTGATCATTAGATTCCCTAACAGGACATAGTGTTTTTTAAAGACAATAAATACCATATAATTTTTACATATTTTGGTGATAAAAATGGTTTTGATATATGATTTTTTATGTCAATATATTTCAATGATATATTTTTATTGAAATGTGTAACTTTCATCTGTCCATTATGTTTGTTTTATGTGTTATGAATATGTTATGGTTCTTGGGAATTATTTACGTATACGGGTGGTTCCATGATAAACCTAGGGAAGGTGAACCTAATATTTCTCTCCAATGCATTGGGTAACGTGACAGGGGTAAAGGTGAATTTTTCTCCTAAGAGATTTAGGGAATATACTGTGATGGGTATTCCAAAGTAAATCCCTATGTAGTTGTGATAGCTAAAATGTAAGTATGTTATGGATGCCATAAGTTACCTTTATGATATATGATTTCTATGTGTTATTCATAAATCTTTTGATTTCATGAGGTAAGTAAAAGAGTTTATGTTTTGTATGTATTTATGTACTAATGTTTTCTTTCATTTTTTTATAACCCTTACTAGGATTTGTATGCTCATCCCTAGTTTTGAAATGTTTTCACATGACATAAAGATGAATAGGGTCAAGTATGGGATCAAGTAAAAGTCATTCTATCTAAAACATAGAACTAGACATGACTCTTTTTTTCAATAGTTTTTTATTTTATGAAAAAATGGAAGTGGGGTAGATGTGTCTACATTTTAATCTTTTTAAATTTAATTGTTTTGTCTTAATTCTCTAAAACATTATACTTAAAAATAACCTCAATGTGAATTAATTCATTTAACACAATATTAAGTAATGTTTTAAGGTCAGGTCCTTATAGTTGGTATCAGAGGTAGGTTTAGATAACTTTAGGAGTTAGGGTATTGTAAAATCAATATCCATAAAGTAATTTATGTTAATATTGAAATCATATTGCATTTACATATTAACATATTGCTTAACCTAAGATATTTTTGTGTTGACAATGGTTTTCCGCAGAGGAAACATGGTAGCTATGTTGGGATGACATCAGGAGGAAGAAAACCTTCCAAATCAGCAACCTGATATTGTTGGAATCGAAACTAAAAAGTGTGTTGTAGTGATGGTACAGATGACTTAGGCTATAAATGGTGGTGGTATCCATGTATGAGATCATCCAGATCAACCACAGAGGAACATGTTAGTAGTAAAGCATTTCCGGGGGAAACATCACCCATAATTCAGAGGATCATAAGACCTGGTGCTAGCATAATGGTGGATTAAAGCACTGGAAAATATTATCGTTGTCATGGGTAGTTCAGAACATCAAAAGGTTATTCTTTTGGTTTACCATTTTGAAGGTGAAGCTGATCAATGGTTTTCAATGGTGAAAAATATCAGGGATAGTGAGGAGATTGATGCTCTTTATTGGGATGAATTCAAAGTTGTGATTCTTGAGAAAACTTTTCCTAAGGTGGTTCATCTTTGGATGGAAAAAAATTCCTAGAATTGAGGAAGGAGGATGACTCATGGGCTGTTTATGATGCAAAATTCACTCGACTGTCAAGGTATGCACGAAATTTCAAATGAGATCTTAATAGTAAAATCAACCATTTTTACTCAGGATTAAAGCCAATGTATAAAAGGGATTTATCTTCTCTTGAGTTCAAAATATATGAAAAACTTGTTCGTTCTGCGTAGAAGGTGGAAATGGATTTTTCTGATGATTAGTTGTTCTTTGACAAAAAACAGAATAGGAGGTCGAGGTGGCATACAAAAGGGAAGAACTCTTCAAAAACGTCTCATGGTAAGAAATTTAAATTTACAGTTTGTAAAAATTGTGGTAAAAATAATGCTTGGGAATATCTTTTTAATTCTATTAAGTGCTACCAATGTGGTAAAATGGGTCATAAGTCTCGCAATTTCATTGAAAAAGATTAGGTTAATGGTAAGATAAAATTTTATTTATAGTTAGTAAAATGTTTTAAGTGCAATGAAATGGGTCATTATGAAAATGAGTGTCAAACAAAGAACTCAACTAAGGGAAAGCAGCCAGACTACAAGCAGAAAGGGGTGGAGAAATACTTTGTAATGACTTCAGCAGATGTTGGGACACAAAATGAAGTAGTATTAGGTACACTTTTTGTTTGTTTAGATTATGCCAATGTGTTGTTTGATTCAGGGTCTACACACTCTTTCATTCCTAAGAAGTTTTCCAGTAAATTGGGAATTCTTTCTCAAGATATGAATACAGAACATATGGTAAAAACACCTGGAGGAAATTTTGAGACAAAAAGAATACTTAATGACCTTCATGTCCTTGTGTGCGGAAAGAATCTACCTGGAAACCATATTGTTTTTCCTCTAGTTGAGTTTGATGTTATTTTGGGCATGGATTGGATTTCTATTTATCATGCTAAGATTGACTACAGGGCTAAAGAGGTTTCTTTTCATATATATTTTCAGTTTTTGTACAAGAATGAACCCTTACTTCTGATAACATATCAGGAAGCTGAGAAACTAGTAAAAGATGTAAATGAATATTACCTTGCACATATTATTGAAAATAAAGGAACTGTTCTTATTAATGATGTGCTAATAGTAAATGAGTACCTTTATGTTTTTGCTGATGAGTTTCCTAGTATTATACCTGATTGGGAAGTTGAATTTACTATTGACTTAGATCATGATGCTAAGCCCACTTCAAAACCCCCTTATCGAATGGATCAAATTGAACTTTTAGATTTAAAGAAGCAATTGCAGGAGTTATTAGATAAAGGTTTCATTCGACCTATCACATCACCATGGGGTTCTCCTATCTTTTTTTTAAAGAAAGATGGTTCAATGAGACTTTGCATTGATTATAGAGCGTTTAATAACATCACTATTAAGAAAAAGTATCATTTTCATCATATCGTTGATTTGTTTGATCAGCTCCAGGGAGCTCAGTATTTTATAAAGATAGACTTGAGATCGGTTTACCATTAGATGAATGTGAATGAAGCAGACATTCTGAAGACCATGTTTCATACTTGATATGGCCATTATGATTTTGTAGTTATGCCTTTTGGTTTAACCAATGAACTTTCTGTATTCATGGATCTTATGAATAGAATTTTCCATGAGTTCTTGGATAGGTTTTTGGTTGTGTTCGTTGATGATATTTTTGTTTATTCCAAAATAAAAGTGGAACATGAAAGTCATTTATGGGTTGTATTGAAATCCTTAAAATAAAAGAAACCATTTGGAAAATATAGCTAGTCTGAGTATTGGTTGTAACAAATTTCTTTCATTGGTCACATTATTTCAGAAAATGGAAAAACTGTTGATCCTGCTAAAAAAAATTTGTTGAAGAATCTCCAAGATTCACAAATATAAACTATATCCGTAGTTTTCTTTATTTGATAGTTTATTACTGGAGGATTGTTGAAATTTTTTCACGGTTATCTAGTCCAAATACTAAGTTAACCCGAAAAGGTTTTAAGTTCATCTGGACAAAAGAATGAGATGATTTTTTTTAGGAATTGAATAGAAGATTGGTGAATGCTCCATTTTTGTCACTTCCATCCAGAAGTGGTGAGTTTGTTATCTACAGTTATGTTTCGTTGAAAGGACATGGTTAGGTATTAATGCCGAATGATCAGTTAATTTCTTCTGCTTCACGTCAATTGAAACCACATGAGTTAAATTACCCTACACATGATTTGGAATTAGCTGCTATTGTTTTTTCTTTAAAAATTTGGAGGCATCATTTTTAAGGAGTAAAATGTAAAATTTATACTAATCAAAAAAATTTAAAGTATATATTCACCCAAAAATAATTGAACATGAGATAGAGGAGATGGCTGGAATAACTCAAGGATTATGATTGCATGATCCATTACCGTTCAGGAAAATCAAATAAAGTGGCTGACGCATTGTGTCAAAAAAGTAATGATTCAATAACCATGTTACATTTGGAACAATATCCTTGGGTTTTTTGATTTGATAAACATTGTCATAGAAGTTGTTGGTGCAGAAACTCTTATGTTATGTATCAGGTTTCAGTGATTTCATATCTATCAGATAGAATTAAGAAAGCACAGAAAGAAGATAGTGAGTTATAGAAATAGTTAGAGTTGGTTTTGAAGGGTAAGTTTCCTGAATTTAACATTGATAATGATTATTTTTTGAGATTTTTAAATAAATTATGTGTTCCTTGTGATTCATATTTGAAGAATTAGTTTTTATTTGAAGCTTATAGTTCCTCATTTTCTGTTCAACCTAGTAGAACTATGATGTATAGAGTTCTTTGGTAGTATTACTGGTGGGATGGAATGAAAAGAGATGTTGCTGATTTTACTCTGAGGTGTTTGATTAGTCAGCAGGTTAAAGCAGAGTGACAGTTACCTAAATGGATGCTTCAGCCTTTATCAGTTCTAGAGTAGAAATGGGAAAATATATCCATGACTTCATTATGGGATTACTGAAGACATCTCTAGATAATAATGCAATCTGGGTTATTGTTGATCGATTGACTAAATCTGCTCATTTCTTTCCTATTAGAGATACATTGTCTCTAGATCAACTTTCTTAGTTGTATTTTAAATAGATAGTCAATTTTCATGGTGTTCCCATGTCCATTGTATCTGATCGTGATCCCAGGTTTACTTCTAACTTTTGGAAAGGCCTTCAGATGTTGTAGGGTACTAAATTAAATTTAAGTACAGATTTTCATCCTCAATTAGATGGGAAATCAGAACGAATAATTCAGACCCTGGCGAATATGATACGTGCTTATTCAATAGATTACCAAGGAATTTTTGACCGACATATTTCTTTGGTTGAAGTTTTATATAATAATAGTTTTCATTCGAGTATACAGATGGGTTTACTTGAGGCATTATATAGAAAGTGTTGACGAACTCTAGATTTTTGGGATGAAGTAGGTGAAAGGAAGATGATGGGACCATAATTGGTATAAGAGATGGTAGAGAACATTAATTTGATTCAAAATAACATGAGAACAGATCAGAGTAGGTAGAAAAGTTATGCGGATAACCGGAGGAAGGATCTTTCTTTTGAGGTAGGTGATCATGTCTTTCTCAATGTTTCTCTATGGAAAAGTCTGATGCATTTTGTTAAGAAGAGATAGTTTAGTCCTAGGTTCATTGAACCTTATGAAATCTTGGAGAAAGCTGGATCAGTTTCATATATAGAGGCTTTACCTCCAATTTTATCCTAGGTACAAAATGTTTTTCATGTTTCGATTTTGATAATGTATATTCCAGATCCATATCATGTTTTAAGTCTAGAGAATGTTCAGTTGGAAGAGAATATCTCTTATAAAGAACAACTAGTCCAGATTCTTGACCATAGAGAGAATGTGTTGTGGAATAAGGTAATTAAATAGGTAAAGGTTTTGTAGAAAAACCATATGGTTGAAGAGGCAACATGGAAATCTGAGAATTCTATGAGGGATAAATACCCCCACTTATTTTGATAAGTAAAATTGTGAGGACACAATTTCCAAAAGGGGGAAGGATGTAACATCCAAATTAAATAAAGAATAATACATATTTAATATTTAATAATATTTGTTAATTAAATATTTATTTTACATGAAATGGGTTTCTATGTTAGATAGCATACCCGATACGGAACAACGGGTTTCTTTGAAATCTTACATTGCACACTAATAATATAATATTATTATTTGAAAGGGTAGTTAACTCCGAGACTTTTTGTTGGTAGGAATGAAAAAAACATACTACAATATGATTATACATGTTTTTTAAATGAATTTAAATTTATCCAATAAAAGTTAGAGGCTTAAATGTGAATGAATCTAATGTTAAGCATAATTTACATTAAAAGGACGATTTACAGCCTTTTAATGGAAACCCCTCATTAAATATAGTTTTGGTCACTTTAATATATTCTATTTGAACTATAAAATCCTTCTTTAGAATGTTAAAATCAAAATTTACTTTGTCTAAATTTTTGACTTTTTCCGATAAAGTTCACTTTTTAATGAATAGTGAAAATATTGTTTTTTAATTCAGAACTGCCTTTTAATCTAATTCATTTATATGGTTATATTATCTTTTTAATTAGTTTTAAAGTGTAATTATAATATATTTTTAGCATTTAATCCAATTTTGGTCATTGTAATTAATTTCACATTGAAATTGGACATAAACAAGTGTTGATCTTTTGACAGTTATTGTTTTTTAAAAACACTCTATTTGTTTTGACAACGGGAATTAATTTTAAATTAATTAATGAAACTTCTATTTTTATAATTTGGTAAAATAGACATTATTTTTGAATTTGGAATATCAAATATAGCTTAGGCTGAATTTGTGGTAGTTTTCTAAAAACCATCAATTTTTGATTAATTGTGAAACCACTTTGTAGTAGTTAAAAAAACTGACTTTTCCATTTAAATAAAATTTTACCACTTATGTGAATTGAATTTAAAAAATCTGAAATACATGGTTGTTATTAATAAGTAAAATTTGGTTCAATAAGGCCAGAATAATTTTCTTTGAATAGTCACTTTTGACTTTTATTTACCACTGTTAAAGGTAAATAGGGTAATTTAAGGTAAAAAGAATATTATAATAACTTAAAATTAACATAACACGTGTCCTAACCTTATTTTATGAGTAATGGACAACCATGGGCATCCTTGGGTCGATTTTGGGACCCCATGGAGCCACTTATGAATGATAATGACACTTTATTTTAAATAACATAATGTAAAGGAAAAAATGACATAAACAAATATCCTTTAGTAAATTAATTTTTACATGGTGTTATATAAGATATATTATCGATGATAAATATTCATTGGAAATATAAAAATTTTTATACATCATGGTTTCTTTTATATAATTTTTAAACATCGAATAAATTAAATTATTTATAACATAATAATGGTGTAGTGTTTACCTAATTAATAAATGATTTAAATAAATAAGATTATAAATATTAAAATAACATCCAAAACCTATCAAATACTTATTAGATGAATTTATTTCGACCATGACTCCTCTTATGTTCTACGTTTATGAGTTTTGGACCTTTATAAACCTAATATCATTATATAATAAAATAATATTATCACACTTTCCTAAAGAGCCCCTCCTTCCCCTTATAAAAATCCCTCATTTCTAACCAATTCCTCACACCTATAAAGCCTTTTGTCTCGTCCAAACATTTACCAATTAATATCACAAAATCTCTCTCCTCATCTTATATTCATCACCATAGGAAGAAGGCACTTCAAGAAGTCCTTTTGGTTCAAACCAAAGAAAGATACCCAAATTAAAGGGAATGGTTTCTCTTAACTTCTTTTCTTTTATTTTACTTCTCCAACCCCTAAACTCTTTTCATTCCTTTATTTTATAACAAAACTGGTATCCTAAATATACTAGGATGTTGTTTTGAGAAGGATTATAACTACACTTACACACCCATCCATCTAATGAGTGAAGAACATAGTACTTTCTGTGGATGGGGAACTAAAGCCTCACGAGACGATGATTGTTCGATTTTCTCCTACCACCTATCATGGTGGCCATTAAGATGAAATTAAATTTATATATTATATATATTATATTTATGTTTTATTTATGATTCTTTATTTTTCTTTTATATTATACCTTTATGGTTTCCATTATGGGTAAACACAATAGTTTAATTTGAGGAAGTGCAGACTACCACCCCCTCAAAGTGATATGACTCATTAATGCCATATGTGGGACATATAAAGGATGGAGTTAATGATATTATATAAGATATAATACCGTAATTATAATATACATATGTATCGTTATGTTTTAATTCCATTAATATAAGAAATTGAAAAGAAATTTGCACTCATTCGTACGTACGTCTTACCATCTCCATGAACGATGCATTTCATTTCCTACCTCCAAATGATATGTACTGTTAAAAATATATAAATATATATATATATATATACTGGATATATATGATATATACGAAATCTAAATAATCAATATCATTCTGGATATAATGGACTATTGTCCACATGGACAACTTGTAAATATAAGGTGTTCATTTTTGACTCAAGTACCAAATATCGACATAACGAACGTTATTAACATAAATGATTACATAATGTTTATAACATAGTAATAAGTGATATTAAAGGAATAATAAACTTAAAAAATGTTCTTAAGAAATTATAAATTATCATTAGTTTATTATTCAGGAGATTAACAAACTATTGAGTCAAGTCGGACATGAGGTAAGGGACTTCATCTCAATCTCCATTCATTGAGGAATATTTTGTTCTAATACACAACTTTATTTTATACGCTGTATAAACACCTTTGACTTTTCATTTCATTCCAAGGGAATCTTTTTATATGAATCTTTTTACTAAACGACAAAAAAGGAATGTTTTTTAATGTAAGTGGCGACAATGACATTTTTCCACCGCCACGAGTATTATTTGATCTTTGGCTTCTTTAACAAGTCGTAGTAATTTTTTTAAGGAGAATAAATACCATATAACTTTTACATATTTTGGTATTGAAAATGTTTTTGATAATTTATTTTTTATGTCAATATATTTCAATGAAATATTTTGATTGAAATGTGTAAATTTTATCTTTTCCTTATGTTTGTATTATGTGTTATGAATATGCTATGGTTTTCGGTCATTTTATACATATATGGGTGGTTGCATGATAAACCTAGGGCGTGTGAGCCCGAGATAGATCTCCAATGAATTGGGTAACGTGAAGGAGGTAAACGTGAATGTTTCTCCTAAGATATTTTGGGAATATACTATGATGGGTATTCCAAAGTAACTCCCTATGTAGTTGTGATAGCTACAATGTAAGCATGTTATGGATGCCCCAAGATACCTTTATGATTTAAGATTTCTATGTGTTATTCAAAAATATTATGATTTCATGAGGTGAGTAAAAGATTTTATGTTTTATATGTATTTATGAACTATAATGTTTTCTTTATTTGTTTTATAACCCTTACTGAGCTTTTTTTGCTCATCCCATGTTTGGAAATGTTTTCACATGACTTAAAGATGAATTGGGTCAAGGATAGCATCACAGAAAAGTCATGCTATCTAAAACATGGAACTATAAATGACTCTTTATTTCAAGAGTTTTTTATTTTTTTAAAAATGGAAACTTTGTAGAAGTGTCTACGTTGTAATCTTTTGAAATGTAGTAGTTACATCCTAATTCTCTAAAACTCTAAACCTGAAAAGATCCTCAATGTGAATTAATTATTTTAATTCAATATTATGTAATGTTTTAAGGTTGGGTCCTTATAAGATCGATGTATTAAACCTGAATATCTATTTATTACTGATGATTAATAATTTTTTTTATTTTTAATATTCATGAAGTTACAATTTAAAATTTACCAAATATGTAAATATTATTATACACTCTCATTTTCTTATGTGATTGTTTAATTTCTCTTGAAAAAATCACTTTCTTATGATCATTTTTCCTTGGATATTAGATTTCTATTAAATATACATATGATTTTATGAGGAATAATATTGTTTCCGGAACTGCATAAATTTTTTACAAAGGTATTTACATTAATGTTATATGATTAATTGAGGAAATATTAGAAAATATTTATCCTTATTCAATATGGTCATTTGATGATAATGAACATTATTCGTGAATTTAATTGATTATTTGGTACATGACTAATGATTTGGACATGAATATATGAGTGGTTTTAGGTTATATAAATCCCATCAATACATGAGTAGTCTCATGAGACAAATCAATTGGACAAATCAGATGAGTTTTTACCCACAGTTTAAAACTTTCTTCTGAAAGGTCTTAATAGTAGATGTATCATGATGCATGAGATTGTGAGTCAAAAATTTAAAAACATTAATCATTTATAATTCAGTTGTTATTATTATCTATGATATTTTCTCATTGATATATTCTCTAGATGTATTTCATTCTGAGATTATTGATTAATTGATATGGGTGTTCAGTTTGTTACCTTACTGTTTTGATTTTGCAATATTTCATGATCAATTTACTAAATAAATGGAATTTGTTTTTAGATATTTTAATTGATATATTTTATATGATTATGAATTCATGAAATCTTACACTATACATAACACCAATTTTCCATTGGAGCTCACCCTTATTTTTTCCCCTTCCATGAGATACTAAGATGAATACCTTGAATGATTTTCATGGATGCTAAGTCATTTATTTTGTAATTTATTATTTTCTTTTCCCAATTGAAATCAATTTCTGTATGTATCTATTTCTCTAAAAATACTAAATTGATCAGTCCTTTGTGATTTTACCCTTTTTATCTATACTAGTGTAATAAAGCAGGAACTATCTATAATCGACTACCACACATATAGAATTATGATCCAATCGACTATCAACCATATGTGATTATGTTTCTAAATCATTATTGGTAGATATATGACCATATTCATAGATACTTTCTCTCACTTCCACATAATAATAGTTAATGATTTTAACATATCAGTTGACCATTACCTCGTCACCTTAAATTGCTGACATGTAAGGGTCTCAAAATATAACCAGTCACATTTCCATTTATGTTATCTCATCTATACTATAATATAATTTCCTTATAAAACTTTGGAATAACATGATTAAGATCCCATATTTAGTGGTTGTATGAAATAAATTATTTTTCTTTAATAAGTCATTGGAACCACAATTAAATCTCTAAAATGCAACACATAAATCCCATCTAGAGCCTATCTCATAATGGTTTCCCCACCATTGAGTTTTAACTTCATGGTTTTACATTCATGATCAGATATCTTTGCATCTTTAACATGATCATTAAAATCGGGAACAAATGAAACTATAATGGATACTGTAAAATAATATTGTTTAGCACAATCTAGATGAATATCATCTATAACCATAATCAGTTTTCATTGATCTGAATCCACTTTAGCAAACTTACTTTATGAATTCCAACTTGATGAATAAGCCAAGCAATTTTCTTTACCCAATGTATACATAAATTTAAAGTCAAACATCTGATGTTAATTATCCATCTTCATTTTTGTAGATTCAAATTTAAAGGATCAGTTTGGGATATTCGAAACACTAAGTGTGTGTTGAATCATTATTGGGGACTTTTAAACCAAATAAAAGTTGTTATCCCTTTACCTCTTAGATAGGTTAGGATCTTGATTTTATAATTCTCCTTTCCCTATCACATGAAAATATATAAAACTAGTAAATAATAAAAAACTATTATTTATAAGGTTCGCTACTCAATAAGAGTATCCAATCCTTGGCATGGTATGGAAATGATCCAACAACACAACCACTAGAAATTAATCCTTTGAATGTGGTTACAGTTGTTAGTAAATACCCTTTTAGTTTCACTATACTATAATTAATTTTTAGTGTATGTTTTACATCACTTGGATATATCATTGTACTTCCTCTGAGGATGGTCTTATATTTTTTGATATGGATCTTTATAACAACAACCATTTCTTACACCTCTTCATACTACTGTGCGTTTTTACAGTACTACTTAGATCTTCCACTAAATTCTTATTCACATTATTACTTTCACAAAAGTATTAAAGAAACACTCATTAATTATTCACAGCAGTAAACCTAATAGTTGCACTATCTTCTTCTTCTATTAGTCAAAATAATATGAATATGGTGTGGATTTATGAACAAAATTATCCATGAATTAAATGATGAATAACATAACACAAATTTTTCATTCACTTCTTCTTCTACCTCTATTATTTGACATATAATTTTAAATAGGATAGTATGATGTCTTAATCACATTATTTTTTAGTACAAAAGAAACTACACTAAATACTCATCTTCTTCCTAGATAGATTCAAAAAATTCATTTCTATTTATAAAAACTGTTAACCTCAACTCCTTTTATCATCATCAAAATAACGTTATTCCTCGATCAAATGTCCACAGTGAATACAATATCACATATTATTTTTGAAATTAATATTTCATGTGACTAAAGTTCACCAAAGTTTCAGAATTAATTCATGAAATAAAGAAATTTCATAAAATTAACACATTGATAACATAGAAGTGAATTATTAATATGTTCTTATTATATTTAATTTTATTCTCATTGAACACTACTTATGCATAGAATATTTCATCTTCACTTATTAATCATAATGCATGTGCTTCATGGAACATTCGTTTATACATTACCACATACACATATATGTATTTTTTTCAATCATGTATTTATGTACATGAATGAAATCATACACTATTTATGTTCTCTTTTATTCTTTTCACACAATTTTCATCATCTTTCCACAACAAAATACTAACACACACACTTCCCTTAAGTATGTTTATTGCATCCTGAAAAAAGAAGTATAAACCTCTTATCCTCTTCAAGTAACTCTATTATTAATATCCTTGTGCATAATAGTATCTACATGGGTAACACCTCCTCCTCTCATTATCTTAATGAAATTGAAACTCTATGGATCCTTTCTTCATGAAAACATGTAAATTTTGGGTCTTTTTACTGGTCACCATGCATCATCAGGGTACATTAATTGTATTTTATCACATTACACAGTTATATATTATCCAGCTGTTTGTTGAACCAATTATCAATGAAAATTATGATGAGAATGAATATACACCATTCGCATGTCTGTGGATCGTCTTCACGCATGATGTGTGTTGAGACATGATGCTTGACGTACAAGGACATTACATTACTTTTGCGGAATAATTATTACATAACAAAAACACACACACAAGGATCGTAATAGTTTAGTGTCTTTGGAAACTCGGAATATAATCTTCTAATCGTGGTGAAAGATCTTCAATATCTACCATAATGATCTACCTTTTTTATACCTAAAACCTTTCTTTATATCCTGGGGAAAATAAAACATAAAATGGTGAGCTCAAATGCTCAGTAAGGGTAAACAAAAGAAATATCTATCACATCATATTCATAAGAACATAACATTTTGGAAATCTTAACTTGCAAAAGAGAGCATAATTTCATAACATGGGATAAATCATGCCGGTGAAATGTAATCACAATAATCATAACTTAAAACATGAAACTTTGTGGAATACACACATAATCATAGAGAGTCATATCTTATTAGTCAAAACTCATTTCCAAGACTATCTTAGTGGACAAAGTCCATTTCTGAACCGAGTCACCCTCGTTTCAGTACTGTTTCACTGAATGGGTATAACCTACCATTCCCGCCATTTTTATCTCATGAGATATAAAATCTTTACGCAATGCATTGGAGGGAGATATAGGTCCCACCCATCTCATAATGATACCATTCTTATGTGCGCCACAAAATCATAAATCATACATCATTGCATAACCCATGTAATACAAATGGGAATCTTAAACATCATGACATCATAAAACAATTCATATAAGATAAAGGAATTCATAAAAATAATTCTATCACAACATAATCAAATCAATGTAATAATAGGGATAAAAACAGAACCCTTTATTATCTTAGATGGAAAATAATTTTGATAAAACACTTGAACTCCATTCTTGAGGAAAATATCCTTTCTTCTTCCAAAACATTTTTCCTTTCTTAACATGTCATACAACTTTAAAATAAAAGAAGTTGATTAAAAATAAACTTGAAAACTTTTAAAGGATTATTCTTGGAAATAATGTTTTAAAAATCCATTCATGTCGTATAAGTTAAAAAAACATTCTTCTCGTACTTTTGTCAGAAAAGTCAAAAAGTACCTCGTACGAAAAATGACAAAAGATTCCTTTCATATATTTTACTAAAAACTCACCGAAGGGTAAAATATGATATAAACTATTTTATAAGGATATAAATATTACATATTGAGGAAACATGGATGTGGATGATAAAATACACCCCTGTAAATACCAATGTATAAACAATCTCGGATAAAAATGATATTGTGATATTTTCCCTTACCTTAGGTCTGATTTGCTTCGTAAGTGTCCGAACCTCCTGTATAATGATTTAAATAATTTCATTGACTTATTACAGAATCATATTCATTGTTATTATATCATATATGGTTCACTTATGACTGTATATTACCCATTCTTTTGTAAATTCCATGTTAAAGAGCGTTTTGGGGAAAATTGTTTCATTTGTCGTCCGTGTTTTGACTTGTAATTATTCATATGATTACTTAGATCATGATTACTTAATTAAATAATATAAAACATGATTTATATATATATATATTCATAATATACATATATGTAATAAATCAGTAAGTGGAAATAAATACACCGTTCATGGAGACGGTAGGCCGTACGTACGCATAAACGCTGTTTTCGTTTCCTTATTGAGTTGAACGGAATTAAGTAGATGACATACAAATATATACACATAAATACAGTATCATTATTATGTCATATATTTCATGATTACTTATTATATATACTTTATAATCATTCATGAATGGTTAAAGTGGAGAATGAATCTCATCGCGTCGTGGAGACGGTAGTCCGTACGTAGCACCAGCAATGATATCGTTCTCATGATCGTGGAACTGTATTGGAGTGTATTTATACTATTTCAGAATCAATATCACTTTAAAATAATAATTTATAGTTATTATTTACACCATTATACCCATCCAAGTAAGGTAGTGGTGGAAAATAGATTTCACCACGGCGTGGAGACGGTATTCCGTACGTACGCACGCGTGGTGATTTCGTTTTCCGTAAGATGGATAGATGGTGAAATAGGGTTTTTCCATACTTATAATAACATATCAGTATATTAGTGATACTTATGTTATTACTTCATAATGAAACAACCTAAGAAGAAGAATTGGAAGAAGAAATAATGGTGAAAGAATCGGTAACGGAAATTACCTCTTCTTTGAAGGGCCTCTTTGAGACCTCCTCTTAGGGCACTAAAATTGGACTTTGAGGAAGACAAAAACGTCTAGGATGTATCTAGGGAAGTGGAGATGAGAATTTGGCAGGGTTTGGCCTATATGTAAGGCTCAAAGTTGTGTGAGGAAGAGAGGGAGGAGGTTCCCTTTTATAAGGGAGGAGAGGGGCACCTTTGGAATAACTAAAAATATTATTTTATTATAAAGTCAAGTTCGGTTTTAAATAGCTCCAAATTGATTTATTTCAAGGCTAAGTTAGGGATGGGTCGCAATCCTCTCATCCAATATAATTTATATAAGTTTAGGTTCCTATTTTAACCTTATCATTTAGATTTAACATTAAGTTAAATAATTTTACTTTTACCGTGTCTTCTTGTGTTCTATTACTATAAGGTTAATAAACTTACTATATCAAGCCAAACTAACCCCAAGTTGTTTATTATTAATATATATAACCTTATCTAAGTCTTTTGGCCGAACCTTATATTTTTAGGAATAAAATAACAATTAATAATATAATATTTGTTTTAAAAACTATTTTATGTCAATTTTTACACTATTTAGTAATTGATTTTTGTGAAAATACTAACAGAATGATAAGTTCGAAAAAAGTAAATTGAATCCATAATAACATTTCATATTAACCTATAAAATTAGTGTAATTCATAAAAAGCCTCAAATTAAATTCATTTGGGCATTTATAACATCAATTATGTCAATATTTCATTAATAAGACAATTACTGCATCATCTTTGTGTCCTAATAAATGATAATTATTTAATCCCTAAAAATTCTAAATATATTCCTATTATGTATATAATTGTATTAGATTTCTGGAGACTATTCATGTTCGAAGTTTCATGAAGTGTATCACTAAATTACAATTATTATACTTATAAGATTTAATAAAGTGACATGTTGTCACATTCTTTAGTTTTAATAATAATTAAATTATTTTTATTGAAAAAAGTCCATAAAATGAATCTAATCCGACCCTTAGGTTATATGGGTCTACGGTTAGCCATCCAATAAGATTTTTCCAAATGTTAGGGTAATTTTATAATCTTATATTTACCCTTAATTACCCAATTTACCTTTAACTATAGTAAATATAATTTACCGTAGTTACTATTCACAATGCCCAAAAATAAAAAGTAGCTTATTAACATAATTTAAACCCACTGATTCCAAATATGGAATCCATTTTTCCAAATTCAATACACAAAAGATGCAGAAATTAAATTAAAATTAATCCCATTGTCGAAAGAAAACGGGTTTTTCTTTAAAACATTGCAAAATATTGAATTGATTTAACCTACTAATTCAAGGTAAAATCAATGCTAATTACATACATTATATTAAATGGTAAAAATATATTCTATTTATACTTTAAAACCATTCAATATTATAATTTAACCACATAAGATATTACGATGAAAAAAGTTGTTTTTAATTAAAATATAGCGTGTTTTTACTATTCATTAAAATATGAAAGTTATCGGAAAAATATCAAAACTTTATCTAATGTAAATTTTTATATCCTGATTCAAGAGAAGAACTTTATTTTGTCAAATTGAACTTATAAACATGTCAAAAACTAGATTTAAAGTCGGTGCGCCATCAAAAGGCGGCAAAACTGCATTTTTTGAAAAATACCTATTTTACCCAAAATATTTATTTTGTTCTTATACCATGTTCTAGAAAATGTGTTAGATGAATAATAATGTTATAAAATTCAAAATTTAGTTAACACTATTCATAACGGCTAGTTCAAAACAATATTATAATAATATATCATTTTTTAGTAAATCCTGGTATTGCGTACAACACACGCTATCGAGGAAGGTCGCGATTGCGTGTAATGCAAGCCAGGTCAGAGTTGCGTGTAGTGCACAACTCCTTTGTTGTTGCGTATAACAGAATCCAACCATATTTTATTTATACATTTAATATATATATATATATATATACACTCAATGTTTCGTAGAATAACTTCTATCAAACGAACTTGAAATTGTGTGTAACAAGAGCCAAGAAAAAGTGTTGCATATACTGCAAGAAAATACGGTGTTGCGTATAGCACAAGATAATCTTGGTGTGTCATACAATAGAAGATATGAATGAAATTAAAAAGAATGTATCTTATAAAATCTCGGGTTGTTACATTCTACCCCCCTTAAAATGAATTTCTCCCTCGAAATTCTGCAGGGTTATAAATGGTTTACTATTCAAAAGTTTCTTTAACAGAAACCCACATCGTAAAAAGGAATACCAAAACCAATCTTTAAAAACAAAAGTATGAAACATAACGGTTACCCAAATAAACTAATCACGGGGTTTCCACATAGGTGAAAATATGGATATGGAAGAAAAATCTAACCATCGCGTTACGATGGAGAGTGGTAGAGAACATGGCTATGAAAAAGCCAACAATCACAAAGCTATTGATTTGTGATGATCTATGGTGACATCTGATTAATCGAATATAAGGGAACTAGGACAACATTTTTGGTTTTCAAGATCATTTCACTAATGTTGATGAATTAAAGAAATACTTTCATGATTTTGGTACAATCTCACTGTTGTTCGTGAATTGAACAATTTCCGCTTCATCCCTTAAAGAAATGAAGTTGAATTTGTTATTCGTGATGTGTTAGCAGATCATTTGGTAGAATGATGGGTCATTCCATCTCTTTCAAACAAAAGGTTAACCAAAGTTATAAGTCCATCTTATGGTTAGATTAATCATATATGGTTCCAAAAATGAACTTATACTTCATATATCATACCGCTTAATAAAATAAAACTAGTTTATACTAACCAGGGACTTCTTGTAGGCCAGTGGTAGGCGATAAAGGCCAGTCGCACTTCGGTTGTGGGTTCGATTCCCAAGGCCTTGTCCGACGCGATGGGTTGTCGCACATCCTGCAGGTTGTCCTTTTTCTAAAACTATATTACTATAACATCCCATCAATAATATCGAAAAAACTTTTATCCTTAAACAATACTAACTTATGTCCAACATAATTCATTCCAATCTTTAGGCTTATCCATAATACTGCAGTCCACTCTCAGAGATTTAACACCATCGTTGATCCCCATATATCATAAGATATATCTTGTTGGTCACATTCCAAACATTCAAAGGCCATAATCTTGTACAAACCAAAATCCTCAAAATTCTATATACTCAAACCATGATATCACTTAGTCCTTATATCAATCATGATCTCATGAATACTATCAAACATTTCATTTTCTCCTTATCCCTTAATTATGCGCATATCATCTACTTTCCAAAATATTTGAATCACTTTTCATGGTTACGGGTACCTTAAAATTATTGAAAACCACAATAGACCAATACATAAATATTTCAATATACCATAAAAGTACCTCAACAACATTATTCTTGAATACCAATACATAAACACTTCAGTCCATCCACTTCAATGATTGTCCTGGAATAAGTCCTTCCTTGATTTAGAAGTAAATTTTTAGGTCAGGGCATTGAGTTGGGTAATGCCCATGTTCTCCACAAATAAGACATTGAACTCCATAACAGTCTGTCACTCTGTGACCCTTTTCTCCACACAGATAACATCGGTCCCTCCATTTGAGGTATTCCTCAAGGTTCTTCTTCCCTTATTTAGAAATCTCAATCTTCCTTTCTTTATGCTCCTCAACATGCGAACATGCATAATAGTTTATCTTCCTCTTCTTTGATGAATTAGGCATACCACTAAATTTCACCTTGTTAATCATATATCGCGATGACTGGTTCGGCATAATCTCAATATCTTTCTCTCTAGTAATTACACAATTTTGTTTCTCATAGTCACCAATTTTTCTATTGGATTAAATGTTAACCGAATTCCTTCTGGTTCCCTCCATTAACTAAAACACAAAAAGAATCTTGTGAGAGGAAAAAATCATGCTAAAGAAAACAACATAGTAAAGGGGAAGTACCCTCAATATCTAACATCTTAGGTTAAATTCTAATGTTGTTAGCACAATTCTAGGACTATAAACTATACGTATACTTAACCTTAGAGACATCCCTAGACATACCATAGAAATATCTCTAGGGATCTCACTAACGTTTTCGCATCCTAGTTTCCAAAGGTTGAATAAACCTTTCCTCTGATACCAACTATAGAGACCCGAAGCTTGACGTACAAGGACATTACATTACTTTTGAGGAATAATTATTACATAACAAAAACACACACACAAGGATCTTAATAGTTTAGTGTCTTTGGAAACTCGGAATATAATCTTCAAATCGTGGTGAAAGATCTTCAATATCTACCATAATGATCTACCTTTTTTATACCTAAAACCTTTCTTTATATCCTGGGGAAAAGAAAACATAAAATGGTGAGCTCAAATGCTCAGTAAGGGTAAACAAAAGAAATATCTATCACATCATATTCATAATGATAAGGTGGTTATGGGTCGAAATTCTCTCATCCAATAGAATTTAGATAAGTTTAGGTTCCTATTTTAACCTTATCATTTAGATTTAACATTAAGTTAAATAATTTTACTTTTACTGTGTCTTCTTGTGTTCTATTACTATAAGGTTAATAAACATACTATATCAATCCAAACTAACCCCAAGTTGTTTATTATTAATATATATAACCTTATATAAGTCATTTGGCCGAACCTTAGATTTTTTGGAATAAAATAACAATTAATAATATAATATTTGTTTTAAAAACTATTATATGTCAATTTTTACACTATTTAGTAATTGATTTTTGTGAAAATCCTAAAAGAATTATAAGTTATAAAAAAGTTAATTAAATCCATACTAACATGTAATATTAACCTAGAAAATTAGTTTAATTCATAAAAAGTGTCAAATTAGATTTATTTGGGAATTTATAACATCAATTATGTCAATATTTCATTAATAAGACAATTACTACATCATCTTTGTGTCATAATAAATGATATTTATTTAATCCCTAAAAATTATAAATAAATTCCTATTATGTAGATAATTGTATTAGATTTCTGGAGACAATTCATGTTCGAAGTTTCATGAAGTTTATCACTAAATTACAATTATTATACTTATAAGATTTAAGAAAGTGACATGTTGTCACATTCTTTAGTTTTAATAATAATTAAATTATTTTCATGGAAAAAAGTCCATAAAATGAATCTAATCCGACCCTTAGGTTATATGGGTCTACTTTTATCCATCTTATAGGATTTTTCCAAGTGTTAGGGTAATTTTATAATCTTATATTTACCCTTAATTACTCGATTTACCTTTAACTATAGTAAATATAATTTACCGTAGTTACTATTCAAAATGCCCAAAAATAAAAAGTAGCTTATTAACATAATTTAAACCCACTGATTCTAAATATGGAATCCATTTTTCCAAATTCAATACACAAAAGATGCAGAAATTAAATTAAAATTAATCCTGTTGTCGAAAGAAAACGGGTTTTTTTTAAAACATTGCAAAAGATTGAATTGATTTAACCTACTAATTCAAGGTAAAATCAATGATAATGAAATACATTATATTAAATGGTAAAAATATATTCTATTTATAGTTTAAAACCATTCAATATTATAATTTAACCACCTAAGATATTACGATGAAAAAAGTTGTTTTTAATTAAAATATAGTGTGTTTTACTATTCATTAAAATATGAAAGATATCGGAAAAACATCAAAACTTTATCTAATGTAAATTTTAATATCCTAATTCAAAAGAAGAATTTTATTTTGTCAAATTGAACTTATAAACATGTCTAAAACTATATTTAAAGTGGGTGCGCCATCAAAAGGCGGCAAAACTGCATTTTTTGAAAAATACCTATTTTACCCAAAAAATTTATTTCGTTCTTATACCATGTTCTAGAAAATGTGTAAGATGAATAATTATGTTATAAAATTAAAAATTTAGTAAAAACTATTCATAACGGCTAGTTCAAAACAATATTATAATAATATATCGTTGTTTAGTAAATCCCGGTATTGCGTACAACACACGCTATTGAGGAAGGTCGTGATTGCGTGTAATGCAAGCCAAGTCAGGGTTGCGTGTAGTGCACAACTCCTTTGTTGTTGCGTATAACAGAATCCAACCATATTTTATTTATAAATTGAATATATATATATATATACACACTCAATTTTGCATAGAATAACTTTTATCAAACGAACTTCAAATTGTGTGTAACAAGATCCAAGAAAAAGTGTTACGTATTCTGCAAGCTAATACGGTGTTGCGTATAGCGCAAGATAATCTTGATGTGTCGTACAATAGAAGATATGAATGAAATTAAAAAGAATGTATATTATAAAATCTTGGGTTGTTACAATGGGTTCATATCTCATTCATACAACTAAATTGGTTTGTGGGACTCCCCTTTTTTGTGAATCCTTTAAGGTGTATGAGATTATGTTGGTTCTCTAAATAGATTGATGGAGATTCTCTATTTTTCAAGGAATATGTGATCTCTTGAAATATGTGAACGCTACCCACCTGCTTCAACTCGATGCCTCTCATTTTATATGTGAGGATCATCGCATATATTTCATTTATCCTCCATTTTTAATCCCTAAAAAAATTCATATGTAGAATGATATTAATATCTATGAAGATATTTCCCTTTGAATATTTTGATAATGGGTTTACAAATTCGTCAAATTGTGTTTGTTCTTTGTGATAAACATCTCCATTTTTATTCATTGAGATGTGTTCTGTATTCCCCACTTATTTTCATTTTTTCTGTACATATATTAGCCATTGATTTATATTATCATAAGTATCATGACATATAACGGATTTAAAAATCCATATTGAGATCCCTTTTCAAGTATTTTTTATTCTAGAGTTACTGAAGACGTAATTATTTTTGGATAACTGAAATATATTTTTTGGGACATACAATGAATGTTCTTGAAATTATTTCTTATATTTTGGTTTTATTTTAAACTAAGATTTTATTTCATTTTTATTTTTATTCCTCTTTTTGTATAATGAATTTTTCATTAAATGGGTTTTCCTTGATGAATTTCTTCCGAAATAAGTGTATAATTATATAGAATAATTTTAATCGTATTTAATGAATGTTCCCCTACTTTTCCATATTTCTCTATACCTCCAATGTACCCCCTTTCTATTTGGAATCCTGATTATGTGTTTTCTCATGTGGCATTCATATTTTAATTTTCATTTTCTAAAAATATTTTTTTACTCTTTTTACAATGTGTTTTTTTTTAAAATGTATTTCAAAAAAATCAATAGCTTTTACATCCATCATGTTTCTCTCCCAATAAAAAATTCCTCTAAAAACCATTATATAATTTTCCTGACTCTATTAATTATGATGCATATTAAAATCATAAAATTTAAAGAAAATCATTTCACTTTTCTTAAAATTAATTTTCAATATTAATTGACCCCATAACAACATATATAAATATTTAATCATCTTAGATAAATATTAAACAAATTTCATAGTGATACACGTTTAAGGAAAATAATGGTTTAGTGTCTTTGGAAAGTAGATACATAATTATCTTATTTAATGAATTCTCTACAACATATCCACCAAATAACTTCCCACATTGTACTCTTCTTTAAGAAAACATTCTTAGAACATTTCATTATAAAATGTGTGTAGGAAACATAAGAAAGTGTGAGCTCAGGTCATTAATATGTCCAAACATGGGAGATATCAAACATTATAAAATAAGAGGATTGTAAGGTTGTGATGACATATTCAAGTTAATATTCTTATCATATAATATTCTTAAAAAAATTATATCTTAATATTAGAAATTAATTTATATCTAGAAGATTGATCAACAATGGTGTCAAAATAGTAATCAACATCCTAGAGTCAAAATATTGGCTTTAGAATTATAAGAATAATAAATAAAAATCATATGAACATAACTTGATATAATCATGTCCATGCATAATCATCTGAGAGAGCTAGGAAGTGATCATACCCACACATCAAAATGTGAACAAAGTAATTTTCAATCATGTCCACATATTTTACTGTGAGAATAGATATAATGAAATCATACTCATGCATAAATATGTGAATAAATTTAGTCATAATCATTTCTGTGTCTGTCATTATCATACCATGAGATATTTATATAAATTTAACCAGTAAATTTTAGAGCTATAATGGACCCAATCATCATGTAATCCTAACTCAATCATATAAATTTCACAAGATCATAAAACTTTTTTTGATATAATAATATAATTACCCATGGAAAATAATAAAATTTCATAAAAATCTATTTATCATAATCATATAAAACATATATATGGAGTAGGTATGTAATAATTGGATCATAAGCACAGAAAATCATAACCAACATCAAAGGATGTCATCTTGGATGAAAATTCCTATAAAAGAATCACGGGAATATTACATGATCATTTTACCATTTTCACTTTAAAATAAATTATTTAAAACATAAAAAATTTATCCATTATTAAGGAAAAAATTTCTCTAAAAGGAAACATTAAAACTTTTAATGGAGTCCTTAGAACATTATGCAGTCATGATAAAAGTAAATGTTTTTCATTTTAATAAGTGAAAAAAATCATTTAAATCAAACTTTTGTAAAAATTAAAAAAGTACATCCTTTGGAAAATAACATGATTATTCTTTTGATACATCTTTTTATAAATTCAAAATAAAATAAAATTGACTTAAATTAATCATTATAGGATAGTAAAAAATTATATTTTTTATTGAAAACATGGACATAGAAAAAAAGGATTTTGACCGAAGAGAAGAAAAACATGATTTTCATTAGAAGAATTATTTTAATATGTTGACTATTTAAAGAGATAAAAATGAAATAAAACATGTAATATATTGAAATAATCAAAGTATAAGAAAATTCATGATACATATTGAGATATAGAACATGAAATTTAATCATCAAAAGCTTATTCATAAATAGTATTAGTAAACAGTGAGATTGGAATACAAAACCATTACCTCATGTCTTGTTTTTCTTCAAAAAAATTTAAAACACATATATAATTAAAATAGATATATTATAAATTTAATAATAAACTTAATTATATATATATAACAATATAAGATTTTATTATAACAACTTATCACCCATTTATTGGAAAATCATAATTAAAATTACTATTTCTGATGATAAATGCTACGTTTTTCAAGCATGTTTGGGTTCAACAGTCTTGATCATTATATTTTATTCATGGTTCCATAATATCCATAATTTTAACCATTATATTAATATCTTATGTATCAATTATATATATATATAGTCATACATAAAATATAGTGACATAAAAATGAATTACACTGTTTATGGAGAGGGTAGACTGTACGTACGCATGAACGTTATATCCATTTTTATGGATGGAATGAAAAAGAGATAAATAATAATTGAACTTTATATAATGATTATTATGTCATATTGATCATATATAATAATAAAATTCATATTTAATACAATCCATGTAAAAAGAAATGAAAAATTAATTGCATCCCTTCTAGGTTGCGGTAGTCCACACGTATGCATCATCCATGTTATCGTTTCCCTAAAGATTAAAATGTATGAAGTTATATATGATATTATCAATATATAAGTGTAATTATTTTATAAATATCATATATAAACATTTAATCCATCATAATACCCATCCATAAAAAATGGTAATGAAAGATAAATTTCATCGCTACGTGGATATGGTAAGTCGTATGTATACATGAGTGATACATTCACTTACCATTTGATGGAAAAAGGGGTGGATATTGGGGATTCATAATAAAAATTACATATAGGTATATTTAAAATAATAAATTAGTTATTTTTTGATAAATACATAAGATTTTGATGGGTATAATTAGTAGTAATAAATAAAGTGATATGTTAAGGGGATTGTATCTTCTATGGAAAAACTCCATTAGATATCTTATTTAAGGACCCTATGGATGGAATTCTGTAAATAAAATAACCTCAAAATGTGTAAAATGATTTTTAGAATAAAATTTGGTATGTCTTCTTCAGTATTTATTGATCAAAGTAGTGTGAATAAAAAGGGAAGTGTTTTCCGTTTATATGGAGGGAAAATACACATTGGAATTACAAAAAATATTAAAATATAATCAATTAATTTTCAAGAATAATGATTAAATATGGATATATTTTAAAATAAAAATAAGATAAGGGGAAAATATATTTAGGAACTAAAATTATACTTTCTTGGTTTCATTTTAAAGTTTACCTTTTTTATTAACAATTTCCATTAAGCATTTTTAACATTAATCGCGCTAAATACCTTTTAAATTCTAAATGGTTATAATTTAATCTATACAGTAAAAATTGGATCCCCAATGAAAAATGGATGAAATTTTTTACCATAAAATATTTAAATTATCATATTTCAATATTTTTAGTCTTTTCAAATAATTTAATAAAATATTATTTTCATAAAATATTATTAATTTCATTTGTGACACTTTTCATTTGATTTGAATTTCAAAACAAATTGATATAAAAGGAATTAGAATATAAAACATCCACTCTAACACAGTTATTTATAATTATATAAACATGTTTTGGAACCAAATAATTATCGTAATTGTAATATTATTAATATTTTTAAAATCATTATTTTTATTTTTATCAATTGTATTAATATTGTGTTGGTATTAGTTAAACAATTAAGGTAATTATTCAATTAATAATAATTTTAAATAAATTAATAAAATAAAAAAAATTAATTTATCTTATAAATAAACATTTATAACTAATATTATCCCATTTTATCCTTATAATGAAAATTTTGAGTTATAAATGTCGAGAAAGTGACATTTCATATTTATACATTTCATAAAATAATATAAGAGTCAGAATAAACGAAATATGAAACTAAGTGACCATATACTTGATATTTTGATATAATTTTCTGAAATACTCTCATAAAACATGATATAGTAAAATGTGAGAGTAATTATAATGTATTATCCCAAAAGGTTTAACACAATTAATCCCATGTTACCCATACCGGGTTGACAAAATTTTAGGATTGTTACTATTCACATTGATTAAAAATAAAAGAGGTCTATTTAAAAAATTTGATCCTCCTAATTGAAAATATGAAATATAATTTTTATAATAAAATTTATAGAAGTGGAATAATATTATTTTAAAAAAACTTTGCAAACCCGAATGAAAACCATTTTTTAGAAAAATAATTTTTTAAGCATAAAACTGAATATATATTAATATCTGATTCCTAGGAAAATATAAATGAACGTTAAATATTATATTGAATAGATATATATACATTTCATTACAGTCATTCATTAATAGTGATTAATTTTATTTATTAAGATTAAAACACATTGTTCGCATAAAAATAGTCTTTTTGGAAAAACATCCCTTTTACTTTCAAATGATTATTATTTTCATTTATAATAAGTTGGTAACCAATTAATTAATTTCATAAACATGTAAACCATAGGTTTTTCATAATTTATTTTTTTGTATTCACACCCTTCAATCCAATGTCTATGTGATAACTGTTACATTAAATAATTATATTTTAATTGAACATAATGGTCTGTTTATATTGGGTGTTGTGTGTAAAGAAATATATCAATGAAATCAAATATAATTATAGGAACAATATAAAAAATCTAATGGTGTTAAATAATATGACCCACAACTTCATTTTTTATGAGTATGCTAAAAACATTTTATGAAATCTCATTTATGGTCTCAATCACCATCTGATAATACTTCATTAATAAGATTACGTTTCATGTTTTTAAATGGGTTTATAAATGATTTTAAATTTTGATTATTTTAAAATTAAAAGATAGTATTATTTTATATTTATATAGTAATTTATTTATTTTTAAATGGATTTTGGATTTTAAAATGGATTTTAAAGGCTTGGGTTTTCAAGAAATAATTCTTCAATTATTTATATATCTTATTAAAGAACGTTTTTTAGACCATATTCCCTCATAAAATTTTTCTTCTGAAAACCTTTTCTTTACTTTAAAAGAATATTTTAAATGAAAATTTATCATGATCAAAGTACTCAATTTTAAATAAATAATTATTAGGAGTTTTCAGGCCTTCTGCATGGGTTATTTCCTCTTGTCATTCATGTAATTTATCTAATGACCATAAAATTAATTTTTATCGATATTAACATCCTTAAATAACCTTATGTTGCAATAGGAATATTTTTAATCCAGAATACAAATTCGTTATTTGGTTGTCTTACAAAATTTTTGAGGAAAATATATCATGATACCCATCTTTTTTAATGGGTAAATTAATTAATGTATGAAGCAAGAATTTTTTCAGGTTCTGAAGTCCTGTAAATTTATTGATGATTATTATATGATGGGTGGGGTCATGTATTACCTTTCAATTAATTTGTTAAGGATTTATATATCATGAGGAAATTACAGGAATTGAGTATTGATTCTTTCCTCCACTATGGAAATCATGGAGTAATGTCTACTCCACTATGTTATATGAATCAGGTAGTAATGTCTATTCTACTGTGTTATGTGAATCTAGTAGTGATGCATGCTCCACTATATTATGGTAATAATTTAATTATTTCATGGCCAGTTTGTTATGGGAATCTGGTAGTGATGTATAATGAACAATGTTTATGGGAATCAGGTAGTGATGTCTTCTACACTATGGGAATTAGGTAGTGATTCCTACTCTAATATGTAACAAAAATAGGTAGTGATTCATTCCCCATTATTTTATGATTTATATGACTATGTTAGTGCCATATTTTGTTGTTATACATTATTTCAAATACATTCCATGTCATTATGCCTATGATTATACTTTGTGGAAAATTATTATTCTCTCATTTATTTACACTCTTATTCTTTGGTATACATTTTCTCTTTTGTGAATACATGACTTGATATCATAGCTTATAGACAAATATTATTGGCACATGGTTTTTTATATATGGTATTTCTCCAATGATCATGTTTTATCTTATTCTTAAGATCAAACCCTTGATGAAATATTTTCATGGTTTCCCATCCTAACCATTAGAGAATACCCAATTATTATGTTTCCATTCCCTAGTTAATCAATGTTGGAATCACTATGTTTTAATGCTCTGAAATCGTGTTTGGAGACTATTCAAATCCTCATTTGTTAATGATTAAAAATAATGCTTGAATCTTGTAAACTATATTTAATCATGTTATATTATTCGTTAGTATGATTATGTTTAATCTTAATCCATTCTGTGAGGATTTCTTCTTAATACATGTTATAGATAGTTGACCAAGTCTGTGACGTCGTAAGTTTTCTATAGTTTTTAGATTTTCAAAATGTTTGTGACACCATAAGCTTGCTACCAGTTCCATATTTTTACAAAGGACCAGACATCGTTATAAGACAGCATTCATAATTTTGACAAAGGACTAGACACCATTATATGAGGCACCATTTCCCTAACACAATAATCATGCAATCGGTTCCATAATTCCAAATGGGCTAGACACCACAACTTTTTACCAGTACTAGTTCTCACCATGACTATCTCACCATGAATATCTCTCCATAACACTCTCCCTATAATTGTGACATCGTTCTATACATTACCATTTTCCTATGTTTCCTAATTAAATTTAGAAGTAGTTTGTAACGATCATATTTGTGTCATGTAACGACATCGATATAATTAATCATCTTATGTGTTCATGTTAGTAGATAGTATGAGGTATGAGGAGTAAAGACTATGCACCTTGCCAGCTCTAACACAAGAACCTGAAATAAAATAAAAGTGTCTCACTCAATATGAATAAGAAGTTGTAGTTTAATGCATCCAAATAGAGTAAAACACCCATACATTAAATAATACACGGGATGAAGAAACATTAATTCCAAATGGATGTAAACAAAGACGAACCTTCTATGAACCATCATGAAAGAATCCTTCCATGGACTCAAATAATAAGAAGAACATCTCGCTAAACCAAAACCATAATTCTTGACTCAGGACACTCTCTTTTTAGAAGTGGATTGGAGCATTACATCTACTACATCCAAATATTCTAGAGCTATAATTCACAACACAGAGATCCCTCTAAACTTTGTATCGTTAAACATTTCTATATTGCAAAATGTCTTCTACATTTTTTAGTAGTGTGTGTATCTTTATTAAAAACACACACAATATTATTCACCTAACTAGAGGATACATGATATCATCACTATATTATCTTTGTATTCCTTTTTTCAACAATCAATAATTGTGGAAGAGGACTTATGTGACCCAGTTGTTATATTTCCCACGTAGAATAGGGGAAATGGTCTTATGACCTGGAAAATCTTATGTACTATTGTTAAACCTGATTCAAGGTAGGGATAAAATCCTTTTATATATATTTCTTAGTATAATTTTACCACCAAGTGGAGTGTATTAGGTCTCACCTTGAGATTGAACCACTTTTTTTATCTGTTGTGTCTTTCAATTTAGTATTTCCTTATTTTAACTCATATTTTGGAGAACAAAATTTTACATTGATTGTTAGTCTTCATTAGCAATTATATATATTTTTTCTTCATTATATTAGTTTATAAATTTTATTAATTTCTCATATTGTTATTACTAAGAATTAATCAATCTTCTGAGAAACTATTTAAACAGTCAAGTTGTTATAATTTTACTACGTTGGTTAACTTTCTAGTTTAATTTTCAATTGAGGGAATATTTTAAATAAATTTTTTAATAAATTTCTTTAGGAACTCCATTCTCACCCCTCTTGAGTGTCCTACTCTGATTTCCATTTTGTATCAGAGGTGGTTTACAATTTGTTGCTTTTAAAATTTTAAGTCTATTTTAACATCTTTTCAACTGTGATTTTAGTTGTGTTTTAAATATCTTTAAATTTATATTAGTTCTAACTTTATTTTTCGTTAAAAGTGTGTTTTTTATCATGGATAATATATTGGAAGGTGTTTCTACCAATATAATACCATTCCTTAATGGAAATATTTATGCACAATGGAAAATTAAAAATAAAATGCACCTAGAAAGTATAGTTTTGAGATTTTTTTCTTCATTTATAGATGAATATAAAAACTATGTAAATGATAGAAATAAATGGGATAACCTGAGTAAGGTTTTTTATAACTATAATTGAAAATCCATGAATTTCCTATTCTATTCTTTATGGGATGAGGAGTTTAATAGAATTTCTAAATGTAAAATAGACCATGAAATTTGGGACACTTTATCTATTTCACATGAAGGAACCTCTGCTGTTAATGAAATGAGACTTAACACATATACTATTAAATATAATAACTTTAAAATTAAGCATGATGAGCTTATTTCTAACATGTATCTTAGTTTTACTGAAATCGTGAATACTATAATCTCTATAGGAAGGGATGTAACAACGAATGAGAAAATAATGAGAATACTTACATTATTACTAGATAGATGGAGAGGGAATTTTCTATCAATTATAGAATCATGTGACATTAGTAATTTTCCAGTAAAGGAATTGATTGGGAAGATAATGATGTATGAGGAAGAACAACAAGTCAACAAGGAAGATGAAGTTGCACCAAGGAGAAAGTCAGTTGCTTTTAAAAACACTACTTCCAAAACAATGGAAAAAAATGGATACAACATCATTATGATAGTACTGGTAATGAAGATTATCCATCATATAGTGGTGAGTAAATGGATCAATTAGCCAAAATATTTATGGTGATGTATATAAGGAAGAAATTATATAAGAAGCCTAACTATAAAGTTAAATATGACAACAAGGGAAACTAGAAAATGGAATGGAAAAAGGTGATACGTTTAATTAAATAGTCTATTATGAGTGTAAGAAAAGAGGGCATGTAAAGTCAGATTATACCAATCTAAAATATAAGAAGATATATGAGGAAAAATATAGAAAGTATAAAAATGAAATGAAATAAACATGGAGTGATTATGGGGATAGCTCAAGTGACTCTGAGACTTCACATGATGAAAATTCTAACAAATCTAATATTTGTTTTATGAAAAACACATCTGAGGTAACCCTTGAGTATGCTATAAAAATTCTTATTATTCTAGAGGTGAATGTGATTCTGAAAAAATGACCAATAATAATGTTTTTGAGTATTTTTGAAGGCTTTAGTAAATTTGTAATGAACTAAAAGATAAATAAAAATCTTTAATGAAATATAATACTTTGACTACCACAGCTAAATCTGAACTTACTGTAGAAACAGAGAAAAATTCACAATTTCTTAAGGAAAATAATGAGAATAAATTGTCAAATGAGAAATTGAAAACGTATCTAGAAATATTTACCAATGGAAAAGATATATTGGTTCAAATTATTGGTAAATAAGTAGAACCTTAGTATACTATGGGAATTGGATACCAACAAGGAAATATTAATATGAAAAAAAGCTTATTTTGTACGAAAATCAGGAAAATATAGTTTTTTGCCCAGTTTTGGAAAAAAATTTGTAGGTTCCAACAATGAGACATCTTCTACTATTTCATGTTTTTCTGGACCAAATAATTTTTATTTTCCAAATGATTTACATGATCCTTATAGGAAACCCATGAATCAAGTATGAGTTCACAAATCTCTTATTATTAATGTTTCTAGACCCATGAAAATATAGGTACAAAAATATTATTTTATTTTATTCTTATGTATGAATGTTATTTGAAGAGTTCCTAAAAAATCATATAGTACTTGTACATTATATTTTCAACACACATGGTAGAAGATTATTCGGGCTTAAAGAACACGATAATGATTGATGGTTGACATGTTTCCTTTGGGGACAATTCTAAAGGAAAAATAATTGACCTTGGCCTAATTGATAACTCTAACTCAGTTTTAATTTCTAAAGTACTTTTTATTGATGTATTAAAATATATCCTTCTTAGTATTTCACACTTTATTTATGATGGTTTTCATGTTAAATTTGACAATAATTCTTACACTTTTTTTAGTTCTAAGAATGAATTTATATTTTCTACTTTTAGAAATGAAAATTTATATGTTGTTAATTTAGATTCTTTAGTTTTTAGAAATGTTTCATGATTAAGTGTATTTCAAAAAGAGTATTGGATTTTTCATAGAATAAAAGGACACTACAATGTAAACTCACATTAAATGAATAATAGAAAAACCATAGTCAAGGATCTACCTAAACTTGAGTTTCCAAATGACAAAGACTGTAATCCCTTTCAAATGTGTTAACAAAACAAAATATCTTTAAAACCAATGAAATAAGTTTCGAATTATCAACCTCTAGAGTTGTTTCACATGGATTTGTTTGGATATTCTAGAGTCTTAAGTACTAATGGAAATACCTATGTCTATGTACATGTATATGACTACTCTAGATATAGTTGGACATTCTTCATGGCTCACGAAAGTGAAGCTTTCTCCCATTTTACCAATCATGAAAGGAATATAGAAAATATTATTGGTCATATAAATAAATCACAAATAAGTGAACCTAATCATGAGTTTCAGAACAATGATTTTGGATCTTGTTTCTCACAAAAAGAGTATAGTCATAACTTCTCTACCCCTAGTACACCTCAACAAAATGGTGTTGTAGAAAGAATAAATATTACCCTATAAGAAATTTTTAGAACCATGCCATATTTATTATGACATACCTATATACATTTGGGTTGAGTATGTCAATAAAACATGTTTTATAATCAATGGATCCTTGATTAGACAAATCCTTGAAATAACTCCTTATGAGTTGTGGAATAATAGAAAACCCAATGATAACTACTAAACGTTTTTCGATTGTATAGTCTATATCCTTGTAACTAAAAATAATCTAGACAAGTTTTCCACTAAAAGTGGTGAAGGATTTCATTCAAGTTTATTCAATTTATAGTAAACACTATAGAGTATTTAATAATAAAAAATGTGTGTAGAAGAATCTGTACATCCCAAGTTTGATGAAACAGATCCAAAAGAACCTAAAACCTCTCTAGAAAATCATGAGGATGATATTCCAAATATGGACATCAATGCTAAATCTTCTAACCATCCTATTAATGAATCTGTTAAAACATCTAGTTTTGGAAATTCTCCTGATTCCATCCATGATGAACTCAATCCTATAGAAGATCCTTAAATTACTAGTCTATATTTTTTTAGATCTTTTAAAACCCTTAAGAACCATCATATAGATGTTGTTGTTGGATATTTAGACAAAGTAACTCATACAAAAGATTCCCTAGGAAACCAGGTAGAATATCAAGCTTTCTTATCACATCTTTTGCCTAATAACACCAATGAGGCAATCAATGATGAATTCTGGGCGATGGATATGAAAAAAAAATTAAATAAATTTGAAAAAAAAATAATTTCAGGAAACATATTGATAGACCTAAAGACATCTTGACCATATGCTCTAAATGGGTGTTTAGAAATAATGTTGATGAATCTTGTACCATAGTAAGATATAAATCTAGATTATTTGCACAAGGTTAAAGTCAAGAATAAGGGATTTAATAGGAGGAGACTATTTCACCAGAAGATATACTTGAATTCATTAGAATGTAGCTTTCATATATAGAACAACTAAATTTAAAACAATATTAAATTAATGTAAAGAGTGCATTCCAAAATGGGTATATATTTGAGGATGTTTTTATTGAACAACATCCTAGTTTTAAAAATCCCCATTTTCCAAATATTGATTTTAAATTAACAAAAGATTTATATGGTCAATCAAAGATCCAAGATCTAGGTATGATAAAATTAGTAGTTTTCTTTTTTATAAAGGTTTTTTAAAAGGTATATCTGATCCTGACCTATTTTTAAAAAGTGATTCTAAATATTTTATTGTTCTTCAAATATATGTGGATGATATCATTTTTGGATTTTCTTAAAAATATCTATGTAATTATTTTTCAAATGTGATGAAAAATAAATTTGAAATGAGTTTAATGAGTAAACCAAAATTATTTATTAGATTTCAAATAATAAAAAATAAAAAGGGTATTATTTTTAATAAATGTAAATATTCAGAATATCTTTTAAAACATTTCGGTTAGGATTGTACTAAAAGTAGTGATACTCCAATGAGTACAACCAGAAAGTTAGACCCTGATGAGAATGGTAAATCTATTGACCAGACCACTTACAAATTATTTTTTGGGAGTTTACCCTACTAGACTACTAGTTGGACTAATATTATTGTTAGTTTGTGTTTGTGTGCATGTTTTCAATCCAATACTAAAGAGAAACATCTTCTTGTTGTCAATAGGATTTTCAAATTCTTCAAACATACTACCAACAAATGACTATTCTATCCTAGAAGACAATAATTTTAATTTGTTAGATATTTTGATGCTAATTGTGGTGGTTATAAGTTAGACAGATAAATCACCTCTAGAACATGTCTCTTTTGGGGAAAGTCACTAGTTTTGTGGTATAGTAAAAAGAAAATTTTTGTTTCATTATCTACTTATAAATTTGAATACATGGGTGTTCTTGGTTTTTGTGCTCACATTTTGTAGAGGAAATACACTTTTCTAGACTATGGATATCAATTCGGGCATGTTCCTATTAATGTGATAACACAAGTGATATTAACATATCAAAGAATATTATTTCTCATTCTAGAACAATGCATATTGATAGAATACATCACTTTTTGAGAAATAATTATAAAAAAAGTGGTATTATTTTATAATTCATTAGCATGGAACATCATATTGCTTACATTTTCACTTAGCCATTAAATTATGAAAGGATGAATTACATCATACTTTAATTAGGAGTGACTAAACTTGACTGAAAAATTTACTATCATAGGATTACTATCTCTGGATTACTGTCTTAGTATTACTATCTCATAATTGTTATCTTATATTACTATAACAAGCTTGTAGTATTATGTTCAATGTGTCTTTCTTTATAGTCTTTCCATTTAGAGTCACACAATAATATTAGCACCATGAATTCCTATACTGGTTTCACTAAATTATTCATAGTTTCTTTATCTTTAAATATTTCGTTGTGTATCTTGTGTTTCATTTATTTTTAATGAATTTTTGTTTTTTCGAATTTGAACTCCATAAATGATAAATACCTATCAATTTACTTCTCTCGATATCACTTCTATTGAATCAGAAATCCTATGTATCTCTCAAACCACTTTCCCTCCTTATCAACAATCTTGAACCGGACATGAATTCTCAAGACGAAGCATCCATCCTCATCAACTCCTAATAAACGCAGGTCCAAAAAAACAGAATAAGGATCTTTTGTAATGCCCAAGAAGCCTCTGAACACAAGTCTTGAGGTTTGCAAATTCATTACCAAAAAGGAAATCTTTGAAAAATGTCTCTTAACCAATAGATCTCTTGTTCTAAGAGTTCTGATAGAACAAGGTTGGGTGAATTTGTTTACCGAAGAGAAAAGACCAATTTTTCCTAATATTTTTTTGAGTTTTATTAGTATGTCCAGTTTTCCTTCAACTCCAAGGATGATTTTTTTGTTAAAGAGATGGGAAAATGTTCAAAGATGTAGTTTTTCTTCAAGGTTATGGGATTCCTTCTTAGGAATGCCGTGTGAATGGACTTTTGAGGACTACCAAAGAGGTCCTCCTCCTCATAGTGATATGTTTATCCAAGAATTGGAAATGGAATTTTTTACTAGAAATAAGAATACGGGAAGGCCTATTGCTTCCGAGCTTGATGGTGAGTCAAGGTTTCTATTCAAATTCAATCAAAATCTCATTTTCCCAATGAAAGTGTATTGTTTCACATTAATGTGTCAGGATGTATTTTTAAATAATATTTTTTTAAAATGGGTAAAAAATCAAATTATTCAAGTATATTATACTTCACATGTGTGTTATGCTTAAAACAACATCAAATTACACCTTCCTTTTCTATTCAAGGTTCATTTCTACTATTCTTCTAGCCAAAGGTATGGTTGTCCAGAATGAACAACTGCTTGAGGATTGTGATTTCTATATATCAAAGGATATTTACATGAGAATGAAAATAATCTATAATCCATGGAAGCGATCATAGTTTGAGGATAATGATAGGTTGTATAACGGTTTTAATCCTATTGAAAATCCTTCAAGAACTAAAAATATAGTTGATCCTGGATTAGAAGCTGATGATATTATGGAGTATCCAGAAGAAGAAATAGATGATGATGTAAGTGAAGGTTTTATAAGAGTTTCTCAGGAGATATCACATATCTATAATGTTGATATTGATGTAAGTGAAAAGGATAATACTTATTCAAAAGGAAGTTTTTTTGTCACTAACTGTCCTAGTGGGGCCCACGTTACGACTCCCTAAGCCCACCTCCAATAGGTCAGGGGCCAGTGACTTGCACCGAGTAGGCATATTACTAACATGGGAGGCATTTCCTGAGTACCTGTACACATGCACACATCTCCAAGCCCACAAATGATGAAATGTAAAAAACCACTATGGAACAAAATGCATGCTACACTAAACCCAACCCACAGAGTAAGACAGAAGGTAAAGTACTTAAAGTAAATTGGGCCAGAATAAAAGCCCTCCAAAAAAAGAGTCTGAAAACTAAGATGTCCAACTTGTAAATACAAAAGGTATTGGGACTGTTTCTCATAGCCGTAGGAACGCCTCGGCTTGTAGGGAACTCAGAAAGCTCGGTCATGTCCTGGTCTGCCCTGAACTCTGTCAAAAGGTTGCTCGTCTGCACCAGACACGTGCGGGCAAAGCCCGTGCAAGGTTAAGTATACAAATACTCAGTAGAGGACCCCTAAAACCACAAAACAGTACACAAAGTAAAGGAATAGTTAGTTATGCATAGTATATGCCTACAGAACATATAGCACAAACCAGAGATACTCAAAACCGATACTTGAGGTCTAGAGACAAGTAGTACAACTGTATAACCCTAATAGGGGTTTAGTTTGAAGATTCCACAAAACACTCATTCTATGAGAACACACTCCAAGAGTCTTACAGCTCTAATGACGTCCGTCCAAGATGTGTTGTTCGTCTGGAAATGTCACGAGAGGTAGTCACACTCATTATGTGAGACACACTCCTGAGTGGGAAGATTACGATAGACAGGTGCACTCATTACGGGAGACACACTCTTGAGTGGGAAATATCGCAATACATAGATGAGGATCACTACCATATCCATGGTGGATACCGTGACTCATCCGGAATTCACCTGCTAGGTAGAGGATCGACGCCCGGTGGAGTTGGTCATGTCGATGCCAGACTCTACCGTGGGTCAAGAATGGATAGAGGATCTCGATCTGGGCCTCTCGGATGGATGCTTGACTCCATCACAGAAATTCTTGCTGAAGGGATAATACTCCTATAAAAGGAAATGATGCATGACCTTCAGGGGAATTAGAAGAAGGGGAACTAACCCAAATGAAAGATTTCTAAGTTACGGTGAACAATAGGACCATGTTGTTTTCCCAAAAGTACACGATGTGTAGAAAAGTTACACAACGTGTTGTCTGACCTCGGGTACTGCCCATGTACAACAGCTCATGTCGTAAGGCTGTTCATGTAGAAAATTGAGTTCATGGTGTGTAGTATGGTGTACATGTCATGTCCGAGTGACTGGGGTTGGCTCTGTGTACGCTGGCCATGTGCCCGGACACGGTTATCAACCTGTGTACTCAAACCTCTGTAATCGGTACATGTGGTGGCCCGCATTACTGGCCTCGCCTGGCTGTGTGATGGAGTACACGGTTGGGTACTCCATCCCATGTCCGTGTACCCCCTGGATACACGCCGAGTCCCGCGTAGCCGCTTCTTCCATACTACGTAGAGAGTACACGCTGTGTCGTCTGAAGTCGTGTAGATCATCATGTGTTCGTGTACTTCCAAAAATACATGATGAGCTTCAGGGAAAGTCCAACACACCATGTGTCCAGTGTCACACGCCGTGTGATTCCTCTCTGACCCTCGAAACCCTAGTCGTTTCCGCCATTACTACACAGCGTGTTCTTTGGATGTACATGTCGTGTATTCTGGAAATTTCCAAAAACGCGACCCTCTGCCATCGTGCCTTCCGTGATACCTTGTCCACCGATCCGGCCATCCGATCTCCATAAATCTTCCAGGTTTTCGTCACCCTGACACCAAAAATCTGATTCCTTTGTTTTTGGACATCTGAGCCTCTCTGAAAACATGTAATGATCCATCCGCATGAAGAACACTTGAAGAGCGGACCTTCCTGATCCGGTCTGATTCAATGTCCGACATCATCATCTCACCTCTGCAAGGTCGTTGTGGTGTCAATTCTTCAATTTGGGATCTTTGTGTCATAGAACGGATGTGCAACGATCCGTTGTTCATCACCCCATGAAGGACGTGAAGAACGCATGAAAGAAAAATGGGGGAGGAAATCCAAAGTGAATCGAGGAATGAACCTTCTTCATCATTCGTCACGACATTGATTTGCTCCCCTTAGTAGGCTTAAACGGATATGAATCAAACAAAAATAAAACATGGATTAATTCCATGAAATCATCCCATCAAAATCCCTCCAAGAAAAATGTATGAATTTGCGGATTAACATGTTTGTCGTTGATCTGCGTTCGTCATTTGAAATCAAAACAGGGAAAGGGGATTTGAAATAACAACCCCTGCCTCAAGAAGGGATCGATCGCTGATGAAGAGGTCATGCTACAATCGTAATCGAGATCCTCAAAACCTCATTAGCACAGCGATTCACAGGTTCGATCAGCAGTCGTTCGTCGCTGAGAGTTTTCTCCAAAGTTTCCTCTCAATCTTCCGCCAATGATTGACGTTCGATTATCCCAATAAAAAGGGAAGAACGTTTTGGAATTAAAAATATGTTGCAGTATTAATGAGTCCATATTGCCATTTTTTGAGTCATTATGACACGGAATTTTTTAAAGAAACAGATTCCCCATCTCCGCACTGTAGCAGATATTTCCAAAAAATAAATAAAATAAACTTTGCGAATTTATTTTATTTTATTTTACTTAAAACGTCGAAGAATTAACTTTTTATATTGACCCACGTCGGTCGAGGTTAGACTCGTTCATAGGTAAAGTCATCATCCTGAACGCAACGGTGCCCTTAGATTTTGAATCTGACCATCCATTTGGAAACGGCCACAACCACACAAAAGTTCCGACTCACTTAACTTAAAAAAGTTTGAACCCCCATTCAGGGATCACCAGGCCTCAGAATGATGTGTCATCTCTGCGCCTGGTCTCATAACAATTCCATATAATATTTAAAAATAATACACGAAAACTATGATACATTACATTATCCCAACCTTGGGGCTTTACGTCCCCAAAAATCCAAAAACAAAGGCTACTCAAAAATATATGGGTACTGGGAATGGATCTAGGCCTCCAACTCCCACGCGATCTCCTGAAGATTCATGTGCTGCCACCGAACGCACACCAAGGGAATTGTTCACTCTTGAAGCATCCTCTCTTGACAATCCTAAATCTCTACCAGTTACTCATTAAAGTTCACTCCATCCTCGATGTCCACCTCGGCCCAGTTTATGATGTGCGATGGGTCATTCATGTACCTCCCCAGCTGCAACACGTGGAATACAACATGTACCTGATGCCACTATGGAAGTAGAGCTAGGTGGTACGCCACCTCGCCAACTTTGAACAGTATTTGGAAAGGTCCAATTAACCTTGGAGATAGCATGCTGCATTGGACAAATCTCTGTAACCCACATCAAGGTGAGACCTGAAGAAAGACGTGGTCTCCCTCTTCGAACTACAAAGCTCTGCGTCGTCTGTTAGCATAAGAAGTCTTCCAGCTCTGTGCAGTCTTCATCTGCTCTCGGATGACCTTCACCTTCTCGGTGGTATCTCTCACCAACTCTGGACCCATGAGTGATGACTCTCCAGGGTCGGTCCAGCAAAGCGGTGACCGACAGGGTCTCCCATACAAGTCCATGAATGGTGCCATACCAATGGTGGAGTGGTAGATATTATTTTATGAAAACTCCACCAGTGGTAGGTGGTCCTCCCAACTATGACCAAAGACCAAGACACAGGATCGCACATATCCTCCAGAACTTGAATGGTCCTCTCCGTATGACCATCTTTTTGGGGATGAAATGTTGTGCTCAAGTGTAGCTGAGTCCCAATAGCCTCTTGCAATCCCTTCCACAAACGGGATGTGAAACAAGCTTCTCAGTCCGAGACTATCATCGAAGGGGATTCCATGAAGACAAACTATCTCCTGCACGTAGAGGGGTCCCATGTTCTCTATGGAACTCTGCTCCATGATATCTAGGAAGTGGGCCAACTTGGTAATTCGGTCAATGATCACCAAGATGGAATCATGCCCTTGGACATTTGTGGTAAGCATGTAACGATGTCTATTGATATTCTATCCCACTTCCACTCTGGAATGTCTAGGGGGTGAGCTAATCCCGCTGGAACCCGGTGCTCAGCCTTCACCTGCTGGCATGTGAGACATCGGGAAACGAACTCTGTTACTACCTTCTTCATGCCTGACCACCAGAACTGTCGTCAGAGATCCTGGTACTTCTTTTCCACACTAAGATGTACCGCCAAGGGGGGTGTATGAAACTCCCTCAGTATCTCCTCTTGCAACGCCACCAGTATAATAGTGTGTCCTCTAAAAATAAGTACGTACTACCCACCTTGCGAATATCCATCAAGAGCATGTCATTCGGATAACTGGGAACGTAATGACACACAGTCAACATCTCCAAGCTACGCCCCCCCCTAACCCATTGTACGTGTGGTGGGGCAAAAACCATGGAATATAGGTAAGATGTATCCTCTCCATCCACAAAGGATAATTGTAAAGTGGCTAACTTCTCTATTGCCTCACTCAATAGCAATGAGCTCTACCTTCTTCTAAGAGCATCCCCCACCTTGTTCCCCTTCCCAGAAGTATAGATGATCCTCAAATCATAATCCTAGAGGAACTCTAGCCAACGTCTCTACCTCAGATTCAGATCCTTCTACAAAAATATGTACCTGTGTATCTTATGTTCAGAGTAGACGATAAACTGCTTGCCCATATGGTAGTGTCTCCACATCTTCAATGAGAAGACTACCACTTCCAACCCAAGATCACGGGTCACATAGTTCTGCTCATGTGGCCAAAGCTAACGCAAACCATAAGAGATCATTTCCTACCTCTACAATAGGACATTGCCAAGCCGAGTCCCTGACACATCGTAGAAAACTACGTACTCGACACTCTCCTCCAGAAATCTCAAGACCGGGGCGCTTTCCAAACTCTATCTCAACTGCTCGAAATCCTGATGGCACTTCTCCGTCCACACGAAGGGTTTCCCCTTCGTGGTCAAGGATATCATCAATGCTGATATCCAGGAGAAGTCAGGAATGAATCCCCTGGAATATCCTTCCAACCCAAGTAAGCTCCGCACCTCCATCACACTCCGAGGTGGCTCCCATGCTAACACAGCCTCCACCTTGTCTTGGTATACAGCTACTCCATCTGCAGAGATGACATGTCCCATAAAGTGGACCTCCTGAATCTAGAACTGGAACTTTGAGAGCTTCCCCAAAATCTAGTGCTCCCGAAGTACGTCGAGATCCATCTGCAGGTGTCTCGCATGCTCCTATTCTGACATTGAGTACACAAGGATATCATTGATGAAGACCACTACGAACTGTTCCATGTATGGCTGGAAGATTTGGTTCATCTGTCCCATGAACACTGTAGGGTCATTCATCATTGGTGATAGGCAGATCGAAGGTTAACCTTCGAGAACCATTGTGCCCCTCTTAGATGATTGAAGAGGTAATCGATCCTTGGCTGTGGATACTTGTCCTTCATCGTCACCTGGTTCAGGAATTGGTAATCCACGCACAACCTCAGACTCCTTTCTACCATCTTGGTAAACATGAATGGGGCCGCCCAGTGTGAAACGCTGGGTCTCACAAAACCCTTGATCTGCAAATCCTCCAAATTTACCCTCAACTTGCGAAGTTCTATGGTAGCCATCCGATATGTTGATGAGGAAATTAGTTTCATCCCAGGGAGTAATTCAATGCATTAGTTGATTTCCCGATGTGGAGGTAACCCTAGAACATCATCGGGAAAGATGTCCTCATACTCCACAGCTACTTCTGGGAACTGCGATCTCAAAACACCCACTACTCCGAGGGCAAGGCTAGCCAACTCATGACCGATTGGCTGCACCCTCCTATGAATAATCCCATTCTGTGCTTCCTCAGTTTCCCTTTCTCTGACAAAGGAAAACCTCATTCCATCACGGCGGACACACCACACTCCTTTCCTAAAACAGTTAATCTTGGCATGGACCGAAGATAACCAATCCATACCGAGAATGATGTCATAAGGCCTTGACACTAACACCAAGAGGTTCCAACTGAAACCCTCACTTCCAAGGTAAAGATCACACTATCTGCAAATGTGTGTGATCGTCGAGTCTCGTCCCGTAGGTGTCTCAAAGCGTAAGGATCGAGTCAATGGTTCTATTGGATTCTCGAGGTTTCTTAAAAGACATGTGGATATGAATAAATTATTGGCACATGTGTCTATAAGTACGTCAGCTAAGGAAGAAAAGACACAGATCGTTCCTCAAATCATCCCTGAAGCCCCTGGGTCGTATGCCTCGACCGCATATAGCTATCCCAATCCTTGTCCCCCAGCTCCCTAAGCCTGGTGCAGACCTCCTGGGGGTGGTGGTGGAAGTAAGTCAAAGCATCTTCCACCACCTGCAGCTCTCCCTGCTCCTCTGCCACATCCACCACTTGGCGGGTCCATTTTCTCCACTCTCTACCTCTGCCTCGGTGGTCTATCCACCACTTCCCTATCAGCAGCTCGACGGGTTGGAAAAATTCTAGTGAGATGTCCCCTACCGTCGCACGCGTAGCATCACTTCTCCCTAGGCTAACGGGATCCAGCATGAGAGCCCTGGACTATCAATCCTCTATCCTGGGTCCTCCTATGATGTTTCCCATGTCCAGATCCATGTTCCTGACATCGGCTCCCTACTGCCGGGGTCTCTGCACCTGTCTTCATGCTGCTTATTTCCATCGGTTGTCTCTACTCCGTCAAGAATCTCGTGATCACCAAGGCCCACTCGAGCACACCAGCATAATTCAAAATGAAAAGAGGCATGACACTAGCTCGGATGTCTCATCGTATACCTTTCCCGATGGTCCGAGCTCTGATGTACGGATCCTTGACAATATCCATCGAGTATCGGGAAAGGTTTGTGAAACTCGATGAATAGTTAGCCACCATCATATTGCCCTACTTGAGCTGAAGAAGCTCCTTGATGCATACAGCTCTCAGCGTAACTGGAGAGAACTCCTCCCTGAAGAGTCACTCGATCACCATCCACAAAAGAGTCTCCTCGTAATGAGTCTGTGTGGTCAGACTCCACCATCATCCCACTGAGCCCTTAAGAAGGCTCACTCCTAGGATCACCATCTAGTCTGCTGGTGTCCTCATTAGATAGAAAACTCCAGTCACTTCCTCAAGCCAGTCCTCAGCCGCATAAGGGTCAAGCTCGCCTCGAAACCTGAGCGGACTCTATCTCTGGAACTCATGGATTGCGCTCATCCTACACTCCTCATCGGTCAGCACTGCATGTACCACGGTCTACACCACTAGTGGTGACATAACTAGTACACCACCATGTGGAATCACCTGGGAAACTGGTCCCTATATCGAAGCCTCATCACATAGGGTGTCACCCTCATGATCATGCTGCTGAATCCTAGCGGGTATGCGTCACAGAGTAATCTTGTAATGAAACAAGATATTCCATGGTCAATGTGTATATTTGGAATGCTGACATAAAGGATATGGAAAACACAACCCATTCCTATATGATTCTTGTACCTTTCATTTATTTCCCCGCAACCAGTGTTTTTGTTTACCGAGTCGAAAATCAGGTTATCAGAGTCCTGGTGTATGGATACATCGTTCGTCAAACCAACACTGGAGCCTCTAGCCTAAAATATGAACTCAAAAAACATAACACTATTTCCCCAAACCAAATATCACAGAATCTTTGTCCTAAGGTATAACCGACCACCTCTAATACCACTCTGTCATGACCCGTCCCAGTGGGGCCTACTCCGCGACTCCCCAAGCCCGCCTTCAATACGCCAGGGGCTGGAGACTAGCACTGAGTAGGCATATTACTAACATGGGAGGCATTTCCTAAGTACTTGTGCACACACACACATCATGAAGACCACAAATGATGAAATGAAAAAAAAACCATTAAGGAACAAAATGCATGCATACACTGATCTCGACCAATAGAGTTTGACAGGAGTTAAAGTACTAAAAGTAAACTGGGCCAGAATACAAGCCCACCAAAACAAGAGTCTGAAAATTTCAAAGTACAACCTGTAGATACAAAAGATACTTGGCCTGCTGCTCGTAGCCCTAGGAATGCCTTGTCATGTAGGGAACTCAGAAAGCTCGGTCCTTTCCTCGTCGGCCCTAGACTCTGTCAAAAGGATGCTCATCTGCACAAGACATGACACGTGTGAGAAAAGCCCGTGCATGGGTGAGTATAACAATACTCAGTAGAGGACCCCAAAAACCACAAAGCAGTACACAAAGTAAATTTATAGTCAGTTATGCACAGTATAGGTCTACATAACATATAGCACAAACCAGATATACTCAAAACCCAGACCCACAGTCTAGAAACGAGTCGCACAACCGCATACCCCTGATAGGGGTTTAGTTTGAAAATTCCCTGAAGAACTCTTTCCAAGAGAACACACTCCACAAGTCATATAACTCTGATGATGTCCGTCTGAGAAGTTCTATTTTTTAGGAAACATCATGTGATGTAGTCACACTCATTACAGGAGACACACTCCTGAGTGGTAGGATTACTATAGACATGTGCACTCATTATGGGAGACACCCTCATGAGTGGGAAAGATCAGGATACATAGATGAGGGTCACTACCAGGGCCATTAAGGATACCGTGGATCATCCAAAATTCACCTGACAGGTAGAGGATAGATGCCCGGTGGAGTTGGTCATTTCGATTCTGAACTCTTCCTAGGGTCAAGAATGGATAGAGGATTTTGATCCCGACCTCTCGGATGGATTCATGACTCTTTCACGGACAGTCCTGCTGAAGGGATCGTAATATTATAGAAGGAAATGATGCCTGACCTTTAGGGGAACGAGAAGAAGTGGCACTAACCAAAATGAAAGATGTCCAAGTTTCGTTGAACAAGAGGACCATGTCGTTTTCCAAAAAGTACACGGCATGTAGAAAATTTACACACCGTGTTGTCTGACCCCGGGTACTGCCCATGTAGAACATCCCATGTTGTAAGACACGTCATGTAGAAAAGTGAGTACACATTGTGTAGTACAGTGTAAATGTCATTTCTGAGTGACTGGGGTTGGTTCTATGTATGCCAGCCATGTGATCATACATGGTCATCAACCCATGTACTCAAACCCGTGTAATCGGTACACGGGGTGATCCGCATTACTGGAATCGCCTGGCCGTGTGATGGATTACACGGTCATGTAATCCATACCGTGTCTGTGTACCCCCAGGATACATGTCGAGTCCCACATAGCCGCCTCTACCATGCTTCGTAGAGAGTACACGTCGTGTCGTCTGAAGCCGTGTAGATCATCCTCTGTCTGTGTACTTCCCAAAATACACGCCAAGCATCGGGGAAAGTCCAAAACACTATGTGACCAGTGTCACACACTGTATGATTCCTCTCTGAACCCTGAAACCCTAGTCACTGTATCTTGTACTACACAGTGTGTTCATCGAAAGTACACGCCGTGTATTCTAGAAATTTCTAGAAATGCGACCCTCCGCCATCATGCCTTCTGTGATGCCCCATTCATCAATCTGGTCATCTGATCACCATGAAACTTCCAAGTTTTGGTCTACCGACACCACAATGATGATTCCATTGTTTTTGGACCTTCGATTGGCTCTGAAAACACGCAATGATCTATCTGCGCGAAGAACGCTCAAAGAATGGCCCTTCCCAATCTAGTTTGATTCGTCATCCACCATCGTCGTCGCAGCTCCACAAGGTCGTTGTGGTGTCGATTCTTCAATTTGGGATCGTTGAATCATAGAACAGATGTGTAATGATCCATTGTTCATATCCCCATGAAGAACGTGAAGAATGAGCCAAAGAAAAAGGGGGAGGATATCCCAAGAGAATCAAGGAAAGATCCTCTGTCATTGTTCATCACAGCGTTGATCCTCTCCTGTTAGTAGGCTTAAATGGAGCAGAATCAAACAAAAATTAAACATGGATAAATTCCCTGAAATCTTCCCCTCAAAATCCCTCCCATAAAAACTTACGAATCAGCGGATCAACATGTTCATGGTTGATCCATGTTCGTCGTTTAAAATCAAAAACAAGGAAAGGAGATTTGAAATTTCAACCCCTACCTCCAGAACGGATCGATCGCTGACATAGAGGTCAGGCTACCATCTCCCTCAAGAACCTCCTACCTTGTTGGTGCAGCAATTTACAGCTTCAATTTGTCATTGTTCGTCGCTGAGAGTTTTCTCCAGAGTTTCCTCTCAATCTTCCACCAACGATCGACGTTCGATTATCCCAATAAAAAGGGAAGTGTGTTTTGGAATTAGAAATATGGTGTGGTATTAATGAGTCCAGCTTGTTATTTTCTGAGTCATTATGATGCGGCATTTATTAAAGAAATAGTTTCCCTGTCGCTGCACTACAGCAGATATGTCCAAAAAAGAAATAAAATAAACATTGCGAATTTATTTTATTTTTTTTACTTAAAACGTTTGAAAATTAACTTTTTTCCTCGACCCCTTCAGTCGAGGTTAGGCTTTTTCATAGGTAAATTCATCATCCCAGACGCAACTATACCCTCATATTTTTAATCTGGGCATCTGTTTGGAAACTACCACAACTGTGCCCAAGTGACGACTCACTTAACATAAAAAGTTTGAACCAACATTCTAGGATCATCGGGCTTCAGAATGATGTTTTGTCTCTACGATTGGTCTCATAATAATTCCATATAATATTTAAAAATGATACGCAGAAAATATGAGACATTACATTGGTGTGGATAAAGAGCCTACTATTGAGAAAGAGCATGTTATTGAGAAAGATCCAGCAATTGAGAAAGATCCTACTATTGATAAAGATCCTGTTGTTGTGGAAGAGCCTAATGTATATAAAGAGTTTGATTTTTAGGAAGATCCTGCAATAGTGGAATAGTCCGAAGAACAAGTAGAACCTGAATCAATCTTATCTACTAAGGAAAGGATAGAATTGTACATTATGCTAACTAAAGAAGATATGGGTGATCATGATAGAGATTAAAGTTTGGGAATGGGTCATGACATTGAATCTCTTAGTGCTAGAAGATATGAACCAATTGAGGGGGTTCAACCCCTTAGCTTAGAAAGTATTCAACATAAAAATCTTATTCAAAAATATTTTTTGGATACCTTGTATAGGTTTCGTAGTCTTTTTGATGTGAATGATACCAAATAGGACTTGGTATAACTGATATAAGTTTCAACTATGTTACAGTTGAAATGAAAGTGACCAAATAAGAATCCACTATTAAGGAATATCAACCTATTTCAGTTCCTGTTCTTGAATCTGCTCAAGAATCATTTAATTTTGTAAGTTAAAGTCATCTAAAAGTTTTTTGAGACAAATTATTATCTAGATTTGGGAAGCTATTACAGTCTCAACCTACACCTATGACAAATCTCAATGAAAGGGATGTCGTGCTATTGTTAGAGATGATTATTTGGAAGATCCAACAAAAAATGCTTCATGAAACTCGGGAAGTTTAGATTTTGAACAAGAAAATAAGTGATGAGGTGAAATATTGAAAATATATGGTTAAATATATAAATAAAGACTTGAAAACTTCTCAGGATATCATTGATCAACTTAGTGTGGGTGATGTAGATAAGATTCCATAGAAGGTTGTGTCACATATTTAACTGAACCTGATTACTATTTATGAAATGGTGGTTGAGAACAACACCAATATAGCCAGCGAGATGTGTGGGATTATCGTTGGAATTTTTAAGATAACCGATGAATACATAGGTTGTTTAACAAATGTTCTAAATCATCTTAAGCATATCACATCACCTATTTTAGCTTCATCTTCCTCTAGATTCCCAACTCATCTTGTGGAAAATGACCTAATCATATTGTTTTTCAAAGAAGAGCTTCAGTCAATGTTGAGTGGTGTTGATAAGGAAAGTCTCCTTGTTTCCATCAAGAATAGTGACCATTTTTTCTATTTGGTGAGGTTTCATTCAAATATTACCATTGACTCTCAGGAATAAATCTCTAAGAAGTGTACATATACATTAAGATAATTTATTCTATGCATTAGTTAAATAATCTCATCTAGTATCTTTTGGAGAATTTAAAAATGCCTCCAATCACTCAATCCTTTAAGGACCAAGTACATAAGATAATATAATTGAAACCCACTCTATAAATCATTTTGGATAAAGGATTACTTTGAGAAGGACATGTAGTATGGTGGAAAACTCATCACAGACATTATAAACCTCTTGTAGACTTATCTTCATGGTCGGAGTACTGCAATTGTGGCTCTTGCAGTGGCTCCCTTGAGGCGTGGACAACCTTCTACTACCTATCCTTCTTCCTCCACCTCCTTTTATCTAGTGAATATATATATTACTATAGCTTTGAGTCAAATCAGACCTGCCATTATTGAGAAACATTTACCTTGGTCTTCCACCGACCAACCATTGCACCATATATCATTGAAGGAGTTTCACTGCCTTCCCTACCCAATGCTTCATCCACTTACACTTTTATACCTCTTTCTTCTTCATATTATGTCTCTGAAAAGGGAAACTCTAAGCCTGCTACCAATTCTAAGAAGTGAATGCATATTTTGATAGGATACTATTGTATTTTTTTCTGGATTGTAATGGACTCTCTCCTTTTATTCAATAGAATGTGGGATGCTATTATTTCTATAATTTTTATTTTCTATATCTATTTTTTATCTCTTCTTTTTTGATAATACCAAAAGGGGTAGATCTAATACAAAGGAATTTAAATAGGATAACATATCAGAATTGATATTCTAAGGGGGGAACTAAAAGGAAAAATAAGAATTAAAGAAAGAACTACCTTTTATTCTATTTATTACATATCTACATTAATATGTTGATATGATAAGTAATATTTTTATTTCTTTCTAAAATATTTTCATTGTAAATTAAATTATTTTTTATCATCAAAACGGGGGAGATTGTAGGAGTCCTCATGTTTTAATGCTCACAAATCATATTTGGAGACTGTTGGACTATTCTTGTTTTAGTGCTTACAAATTATGTTTGAATCATGTAAGTTGTGTTTCATCTTGTTCTATTAGGCTTTAGTATGATTATGTCTAATCTTAATACATTATGTGAATAATACTTCTTAATATAGGTTACATATAGTTCACATTGTTTGTGACTCTGTAATTTTGAAAATGGTTCCATATTTTTATAAATTCTTTGACACTATATGCTTGCTACCGATTCCATATTTTCAAAAATGACCTAACACTATAACAATAAAACATTTTGAATTTTGAAAAAGGACTATATAAAATTATCTAAGACATTTTTTCCCTGAAACCATATTTTTTTATACTAGTTCTAGTTTTTTTCAAAGGACCGGACACCACAACTTTGCTACCAGTTTTAGATCTCACCGTGACAATCTCATTGTGACTGTCTCACCATGATTGTCTCACCATGACTATCTCACCATGAATATCTCACCACAACTGTGGCACCATTCCATACATTACCATTTCTCTTTATTTCCTAATTAAATTAAAATTTTGTTTGTAATGCTCATATCTGAGTCATTTAATGACACTGATATAATTAGTGATCATTTGTAGTCTTTTCAGAAGCAATTGTGAGGTATGAGTAGTAAAGATCGTTCACCTTGTCGGCTCCAACACCATCACTCAAAATAATACAAACTTTTGTCACTTTAGATGAATACGAAGTATCATTTGAATGTATGAAAAAAGAGTAGAACACCCATACATGAAATAATACACAGAATGAATAACTTTTAATTTCTTTTCATTGTAAACAAAGAAGAACATACTATGAACCATATTGAATGCATCCATACAGCAACGAAAATAAGAATAAAAACATATCACTACAGTGAAAACCTAACACTCGACTCACAAAATGTTATTTTAAAAAGTGGACTAGATCATTACATCGGTTTCATCCAAAGAGTCTAGAGATACATTTCATGACATAGATATCCTTCTAAACTCTATCTAATCACTCTTTTCTTTGTTGATTATTGTCTTATGACTTTTCAAGTATTTTTTGTATCTATATTAAAAACACACAATGTCTCCTGCACTAAACTGGAGGACACAATATATCCTCACACAAATATCTTTTTACACCTGGTTTATCCCATGAATAACTGTAGAAGAGTTCTTGTGTGACATGGCTTTTAGTTATCCCACATAGAATAAAGGATGAGATCTTATGACCTAGACAGTCTTGTGTAATTTTGATAATCTCGATGAAGGGTGTGGATCAAAGGTTTTTATATATATTTCACGGTGCAAGGTTATCACCGATTGGAGTGGTTTAGCTCTCATCTTGATACTGATTCACTTGTTTTATTCCCTATGTATTTCAATTTAGTATTTCTCTATTTTAACTTTTATTTCATAAAACTTAATATTACTTTGATAGTTAGCCTTGGTTAGTAGTTATAAATTTTTTAAGTTAATAGAGAACTTTCAAAATTTGTATCAATATCTCATATTTTTATAACTAAGAATTCATCAGTCTTTTGAAAAAAATATTCAACAATCAAGCTATTAAAATTTTACTTATTTTGTTAACTAGACAATTTCATATTTAATTAAGGGAATATTTTAAATAAAAATTTTAATAGAAATTTTTATAGGAACTAAATTCACCCCCTATTGAGTGTCTAACTCTGGTGAACAATGAAGATGGGTATAACTTATGGAAAGTATATATGGGTTTCTAGTAAGGATAAATTATGGAGAAAAAATCGCAAGAATAGTAAAATGAGTTTCTCATATTGAAAGTCCCCAAATACACTAAACCTTTATATTTCTAGGAATATGAGATTATTTATAGAAATAATGTTTAACTTATGAAAATAATGTAAAATAAAGATAGGTACATTTAACTTTATAATAATATAATTTAAAGAAAAGGCATTTTTATCATCAGATATGGGAGTCTGGTCTGGGGTGTTATAAAACTAGTCCTACCTAAATTAAATCCTTCCTTAGACCTGAAATATAATAATTTTACAATTACACTCCTAAATTAAACTAAAAATTATCCCTAATTCTCGTGAAAATTTAAAATATCCAAAAAGAGTAAAATTTTGGAATATATAGATTTCAGTTATTGTTTTTATATACATCCCATGGCCATTGTAATTAGGGAAAAATTATTCTTCCACATCAACCTGGAGGTAACCAATATTCATTTCTCTAGTACATAAATTGTTAAAGAATGCTATTATAAACATAAATTCTCCTCTAAGTAATCTTATTCTTATACAACACCCTTTATTCTAGAATAAATTTATCACATATTTGGATGTTTTTTCTCTTCTAAAGATCTTTTTCCTCTGATTTCATATTAATTTTATATTAAATATTTTATTATGATGCGAAATAATTCCCCCCCCCCATTCTGTCACTTTTTTTTAGTTTATGTTTTTTAATTATTTTTTTTCTCTTTCCCTTCCCCCTTAATATTTTTATTATTCCATTTATTTATTTCTGTGATGTATGTTTATTATAAGTGATGTTATATTCCATCTATTTTTTTATTCTTCCATTTCAAGAATATTCTTATTATTTTTGTTTTTTTGTATTTCCTATTAGGTTTTTTTATTACTTTTCCACTATTCAGTTTTATGATCTCCTCCATATGTTATAAAATATAACTAAAGTGAACTAATAATGTTTAGGAAATTTAAAATTAATCACACAAAAAATAACTATTTTGACCCCAAATAAATTAATAATAATAATATAAGTATGCTATATTATTATGTGATTATGTTTATAAAATGAATAATCCAACTATAACATAAAATATATGTATATATATATTAAAAAATTAGTATATATATTAAAGAAACTAATTTTATCATATTATAATACATACTGATAATAGTGACATGCTAGAAGTGTCTTGATAGTAAAGGAGTTACGGTCTAAATGCCCGATTCCCAACCTCATCAGTAGTATTTATAATTATGGATGTAATAATTATATGATAAGACAATATATTAATAAAAACATTCAAGGTATTGGAAAAAATTACCTTCTGTACCATCAATAGATCAATTTTACAATACTCCCTATGTACTCTCACTAATAATAGTAGAAAGTTTGTCATATACAATCAGTATTCCCTAATAGCATCAGATGTCTGGGTCACTTATTCTCCTCATGTACTATAGGTAACATGATTAGATTGGGTGTCATGTGTTATAGATAATATTTCATCTTGAAACATCTTCAATAATGAAATTCCTATAAAATAAATCAGCAAACCAAAAAATCAATTAAAATTTCAATTCAATTACAAGTCACTACATTTATATTTATAAAATTCAATATTTAAAAATATACTGTCATTTGATCTTTAAAATCCGTTTTTAATGGTTTTTAATGTTATTATCTACATTAGTTTTAAAAATTAATTCTTCTACTTCTTCATCTCCACACTCCCTCAAAAGAATGATTTTTTCAATATCTCAAGCGATAAAAAATTCAATGTATTTTTATTGAGGGGGTTCACTATAACAACATATGTCTCCTTTCTCACCCATATCATGTCTCTCAATTTCATGTGGAAAAAAATATTCCACCCTTAATATACTGTATTATTATCTTAATATACCAATTTTATTTGGAAGAAAAATTATATGGATATGTTCTTATTATTCACTATTATTGATCTACCATGATAGGTAGACTGAATAAATTTTAATGATTCTTTCCATGTACCCATATTAATATTGACCAACATGCATTTTAGATAACACTGCTGAAATTTTCCAATAATAATTTAACTTGATTATATCAACCATATTTCCATAATAACTTTGATCTTCAGCTACAAACATACCTTTAATGTGTGTTTTCAAACCACTCACATTATATGTGGTATGAAACATAAAACCAAAAATATTATAAGAATTAAATATCCTAGAATCCTTTATAAGACATCGAGATAAATACATCCAATTATCTGGTAGTTCATATTGATTATCATTATTTGTGACTAAAAAAAATTGATATAAAATATTATGACCCATATTAGACAATTATATATATATATATATATTCAAACTATGTATTAGATTAAGAATGTACACAATTTGAAAACCAATCAATAATTTCTTTTCTATGAAATTAGGTTATCTTTGCCACATTTTGAGTTTTCCCCTAATATTTAGTTTCATTTATGTCTCCAATTATTTAATACAAGGATTAATAATATCAGTAATCAATACCACATATCATTTTTCTTGTCTTAAATGTAACTCTTTTAATGAAAATTGGGGGACTTTTCAACTTCTCAACCAAAATTTAAAATATTGATTATTTTTTATCTTAATAAGAACAAATTATATTATCATTAACCTATATTACTCAATAGAATCATGTATCTATCTAATTTAACTATCCTGAGAAAAATGGTAAGAACTATTTGGAGTGGTAACCTTCAATAATAAGACAAACTATTTTTACATTATTAATAACATGGAACTTCACATAACTATGATACCAAATGAAAAAAAGAAATAAATTAATAAATAAACATTATGAATTTTAAATTGGATAATTATAATTCGATAAATATTAGAACATTAAGACATAGTTCCTTTCAGTGGAAATATATCAAAGATTCGGAAAAAAAAAATTAAAGTCAATTACAACTGTAGTTATTTTATTTGATAAAAATTTCATAATTAAAAAAGGTACAAACTAATCCATTAGATTATTTGAGTTGTGACTATTGAATCCAGGTAATTTTAAATAACATAATTCAACACATATTGAAATTCTTATTGAATATCAATTAGGTGCTTTCAAATTTTATTATTCTTAAAAGGAAACTAATATTTTACATAATTTCTAATAAAAATATTAAAAGATATTTCCCACTCTCATTTTCCAATAGATAATTATTGATATTTATTGATTATAATTTATTTTGTTCATTTTAATGATTCATATATTTCATCTGATCATTATAAATTGTATTGAGAAAATTATATCACACTTGTTCCTCAATGTGAATAAAATTCAAGATTATGATGTAACCAATTGTATTCCAAACATGGAAGATCATAAATTATGATCATTTTCTTCCATTATTGGGTTCCACTTATATATGATAGGTTTTTATGTATTTTAACACATTTATTTAATTAAATTCCTTTCTAAACACTACAAAAACATTTGATAATTATACAAAGATATAAGATCAAAATAACAAGTCAACCATTTAATATCAAAATAAATGATATAAACTAGAAAATTAAAATAAGTGTATGTTCCAAAATAAAAAATTCCATTACATATGATAGTCTCTAGTGGCCAAAATTATGGAATTAGGGAATATTAAACATTTTTGTTATAGTTAAATCATACATTTCTATGCCACCATTTCAAAACATCTACAAATAATATACAAGAAGATGTATATAAACATTAATCTTATTTCTAAGCATTTATTTTTCCTAAATAATCACCAATACAATGAATGAATTTTTTTGAATACACATCCATAGATGAAAATTATAAGTGATAAAAACAATCATCCATATGATATAATTGCTAATTAAAGTCTCGAAAGGATAGAATCCATTATCTTCCAATCCCAAATGCACATTAATAGGATTTGAAAAAAAATCAATCTATAGTGATTAGAAGGTATTCCATTGTATTGAATCTCTTAGATATCTCATGAACTCATCATTTCAATTTTTCAATGAATGATACTTTATATGTTTTTTATTTTTTAATGGAATAATTAATCTACACTATCAGGATTTTAATGGAATGTGATATAATGAATTCTGTATAAATTTTTTCTTCATTTGTGGTTCTTGGTTTATTCAATATAACATCATTATTTTTAAAATCTTTAAATATATAAATCATATTTTTACTCTTACCTATCATAAAATTAAACAAAATATAACAAAAAATCATTGACAAGTGTATATATATTTTTTAACTAAGTCATACATTGATTATAGCCTTATTCATTTAATAAATTAAAACACAAAACTTAGATTCAGCAAATTCATCATGATGTAATTCCAACATCTTTTAAATTTTATAATTTTTAATACCGCATATGCACATGATATCGAATAAATTTAATATATAATAAAGTATTAAATACTTGTCACGTACTTCATATAATTCTTAATTTCCTTATTTGAATAATTTTGAAAATGTAGTTGATTTCATTGTTATGTTTTCTATTATATTAGTTTCCAAAACAAGATCATTTACTATATTATCATTTTTATCATTTTTCCCATAGTTTCAGATGTAAAATTATAATTTGAAATGTGATCAAATGTATTAAAAAATATGTTAAATTATTGAATGTGTTTAACTGGTGTGATGAAACCACCCTTTATGAAGTTCTAAATTTAATTATCCACCATTGGATCATTATCCTATTCATTATAATGTTGGATATACATGTTAACATTTTTTAATGTTCAACTTTTAATTCCAAGTCCAATGCACATATTAAAGAAAAAGTGGTTTCAATATAAATTGCTCAAATCCTTCATCTCTCTTTAACCATAATTCTTATTTACAATTAGGAAATGGATATTTTATTATGATATCAACATATCAATTTATAATTATAAATTCCAAAAATATATATAATCCTGTGATGTACTTATATGAGGAAAAAATTAATGTATTTTACCTTTTACCCATATGTAATTTATTTATTACACTTTAAAATAAAAAATAAAGTTATATAAATATACAAGAATAGGGGAATAAATTATTGATAAAATAAAAAAGTTACCCTTAATATAAGACCCAATAATCTAACCATGAATAAAAATACATATTAGAGGGTCACAATTATTCCTATACAAATCACAACAACAAAAAAAGTAAATAAATTCTGACTATACACCTTATCACTGTATAAACAATACATCCATGAATAAGCGCACATATTAAATTCAAGATTATCATTCTCAACTCCCTTTCCATTATTAGACATTTTTCCAATTATGATAAACATAGAGCATGATCATTAGAATCTACATCAATAATCATGGTTTATAAATAATATTTAATCATTTTTCCCTATTAAACACACCATTCGTTCTTAACATAAAACATTACATATTCCATACCTTTATTATATCCTATTAAATTACCATATTTATTTAATAATCAGTTCTTAGTATTCTACCACTACCAAAATGGATTTATAAACAAAAATAATAAAAAAAATTATTAGTATTATTTGTAAAAAATTAACTAATAGAATAAAAAATAGATAAACAAAAATTAACCATGTAAAATGTTGTCCAGCATACTAACCCCTGAGAAATAACCTCTTTGAGGGAAGAGAAGTAAAAAATGGGAGAGGGGGACTAAAGAGATATATCTATGTGTCAAATTATATGGGATAAAAACCTTAGGGAAAATTAAAAGTTCATCAACAAGGGTAAAAATTATATATATTTTTAAAAAATATATTTGTAGAATCTATATTTTTTTAAAATGAATCTATAAATCAAATTAAATCATTTAAAATACCTATTATAAATTTTGAGTATTAAAAATCAATTAAAATCAATCAAACAAGAAAAATCTTATAAAAAATGATAAAATGAGTCAAACATTGGCAATATATTTCTTTTCCTTGGTAAAAATTGGGTTAACATTTTCAAATTTATTCAATAGTATTAAAAATGATTCAATTATGATTAAAACATTTAATTCCTTTCAAAATATAAAACTTAGTAAAATATGGTTGAATTTGTAAATATGCAGATAAATATAATTAAAAAATATTATATTTTTCAAGATATTTCTCAAAATATCATCTATTAAATTTATATGATTTTAAAGTACACTAGCCTAACACATCCTCAACAAGGGACACTGAATTTTAAATTTACACAAATATATCTCCAAAAATGTCAAATGAATTTGAAAATTATATAATCGTGATATTTTTGAAAAGAGGGTAAATTAAATAAATATTGGGACATAAAAATGATCTAAACCACCTACAATAATAAAAGGAATGTTTGAGGGGAATAGTGGTACAAGGTGGAAGTGAAGGGTAATACGTAGTCTAGTAACCCTGTTCCAAATGGAATAGTGACAATATATTCCTCCAAAAGACATGCCCATAATTCCCCATGTTTTTTATCAATAGTATACTTCTTATTTATTATTAGGGAGTTAAATGTAGAAAAAATACTCACATTAAGAAAAGTATTCTTTAATTATATATGTAAATGTTACATGAACATGATATTAATGAGTGAAGATCCAAAAAGAGTGTGTTGGTTGTATTTTTATCAATAATCATTTCAATACACTTTGGTTCATGTTAAATAGTCCAACAAATATGTTAATTCCCATGAATTTATGGGAAAAGGTGATTGAAGTAGTCAAACATTGAACATATAAAGAATGTTCATTCATATGATGTAAGAACAATTACTAGAGTTATTGTTGCATAAATTTATTGTATAAATAGATTCAATTCAATCCACCCATACATCATATTATTTTTTTCATTATGGTTCATAAAAAGTTCTATAAAAAGAAAATCATAGTATATAACAATTTCAAATATATTTTGATGCTATTTATTGAATATCAGGAAGGGATTTTATCAATGGATAAAAAAGTGGGTTAGTTGATTGAGAATCCATCAATTTTTTACTAGGAATTAATTATTTTTAAATAAATATTAAATATTTTATAGATGATGATACATGTATTATAAATTTTAAGGTGAATTTAAAAGGAAAATAATACAACATGGAAACAATCAAATATGAATATTACATGATACAAAGACTTTAGAATTAAAGATATAGAGTTCATAAATATTATGATTTTTTAACTAAGTTTGAAGTTATTGGAGATTCAGTTTCATTATTTTAAGTGACTCTGGGCTTATTTAAATTGTTCTACAATTTTTGAGTTTGAAGATGATTTTTACTCAGTGTTCATGTGTACTAAATATGGAAGAATTAATTTATATATTGGTGTCTTAAAATTGGAAAAGTCTTGAATATTTTTTTAGTATGTATCATACATTCTAGATTTAATAGAAAATAGAAAAAAAATTATTTCACTATGTACATAAGATCTACTAAGGGTGATACGTAATACATTCCTTTGAGTTTATGTGTCAATTTTGTAAAGAAATCTAAATTTGTTATAATTTTGTCTGATACATCAGATTTTTGTTAACATTAAATGATTATATATATATATATATGTTTGTTGGAGATCTCACTGAATTTGTGTAATCCATGATAAAATTGATATGAAAGATGCACAACATATTTCAGATAATCCATTAAAATATAATGGAATGATCATTATGATATAGAAGAAATAAAATATCTACCTTATGAAACATTTGAAAATATGGTAGATTAATAAGCATTGTAATGCTTAAGAAATCATATATTATATAAAAATTTTATGGGGAACAAAAAGAATTTGTATTATATATAATATGTATAGATCTAACATGTTGACATAAAAAAAGTTGATACTCACAAATAAATTGAAAAATCATATGTAATATGTGTTGTGTTGATCTATGTAGATATATGGAGAATATATATGTATGAATTTGATGCTCAAATTGAGCATACATAAGAACTTATTCATTTTATGTAACTATCAAGTGTTTAAAAAATGTGAAAAATTATGAATACTAAGTTAAATGATGTTGGAATGGTTTTTTATTGATCAAACATCACAAATACCCATAGGGTGCGTTATTCAAACTAAACTATTAGAACCTAATATTTTCACACTGTGAAGATAATTATCGTGCCACAATAAAATAATAATTTTGATTCTCAAAAAAATATAGAAAATTTTAATCTATATATTTCATAGTGTTACCACTAAGATAAATATTATCATGTATCATGGATGAGTTATATATATATTTAATTAAATTGTAAAAATGATAAAATTGTATTCTTTGAATACATGTTATGTTATTAAATTGTGAGAAAAATAATATTAGGTGACTATAGGATTACACCCATGTGAATGAATTGGGAAAATGAGTTAGGTATCCTTGTGTTGAGATTGAGAGAATATTCATGAATAGATTAAAAAATGGGATTTCATAGAAATTCAAAAATAATGGTTTTTTAATTCATGAGAGTGTTGGTAATATAAAAGGATTGAATAATAAATAAAAAATCCTCATGAACTTATTATGAATCAGATATTTGATATTGATTTTAAGAGAAAAAAGAAAGAGAATTAAGAAAGATAATATCATCTGGATTATTTAGTAAGTAGAAGAAGAAGAAGTGGACCTAATTCTATTGGTCAAAATCATTCAGTTTAATTATAAAGAAAGATAATAATGTTTAGTAATACCCATTGTTTTATATGTCTAAAATAGTGAAGAAGAAATAATGAGGAATAAAAAATGAGTTCAGGATTGAGAACTTGTATGTTGAGTTTTTGATCAACTATTATCTATTAAGATCCATGGGGAATGATTTGAGTTACGTTAGTGATCAGATTAGTTGAATGATCTGAGAACTAAGCTATTAATATAGATCAATTTGTCTTTAGTGTATCTAATAATAATATAGGAGTTTAACACATTGTTTATGTGAAATGATATCAGTCTATCTTGATGTTGTGACATCTGGAGAAGATTAAAGATCATCTTTAATAGTATATGAACTATTGTAAATTGGTGGTAAACAATATAAAGATCCAATTAATATTCTATGTAAGAGTGGGATGCACTATAGTTGGTAGATAATACCACCCAACCCACTGTAATTGGTAATTCATTGTAGTAAAAAATCATGACTCGGACTCACCTCAATCACATAAAGAAGTAGTTTTACCACATTTATACCAACCGTTATAAAAGCCCTTTGTACTTCTATTTAAATTTAATTACGTTCATCATATAATATGATCCATTCATAACCTAGTATGTTACATGGACTTAGTTAATGAAAGTGTTGTTATAAAAGGAAAAAAATTTGATTAATATCATTGGTAAATTTCATTCAACCTATCCACCCCCCCCCCCAATAATTAAGTGACAATGCCCATTCCTAGGAAATGTTAGTTGGTATCAGAACTAATAGTTTCCTATATCTAGGTTTAAATTTTCCATCCCAATGATATTTTATTTATATATATCAAGTTCATATTTGAAGTGATTATAGAATATCATAATATGTAATATTCTGTTCTCATCCCTATTAAATAAGAAATATAATTTTTGGATAATTCACTAAAAATAGGAATAAAAGATACGTAAATAAATTAAAAAATTTATCGAATATTAAATAGGTTTTATCACTATATAAGGTTATTTAGAGTGGTATTAGTTCAGATAAATCAATTAATTATAAAAAATTTAACAAAATATGTTCTATATGTGATGATTATGAGTCTACTAAATCTATTCAAGAACACTACATTGAAGTCGAGGATTAATTGAAGAAGTATTTTATGAGTTTTTCACTCACATATTTTCATTTATCAATGTAATATATGATCAAAAACCTAGATAGATTAATAATTTTATACAATAAAATATATTTTCGTTAAAAAGGAACCTAGATGTAGCACTCATACAAAAACTTTTAGAGATAAGGAATAATCTGTATCACTATGTAATGGAGGATTTTCATTGATTTTAATAAAGATTTAAAGTAGTTCCTATATGAAATTAGGGAATGAAAATGTTTTTATTCAAATGATTTATGCTTTCAATGGTCTATAAAAACCTATATGAATGTCAATGAAAATCTATTAGAGGTTAAATCAAATAGAATAAAAGAGAAATATAATAATTTGCATGAGGAATATCAGGTGCATAATGATCAAATTCAAAAGGGTAAAATTGAATGTAAAGATATAGTGAAATCATTTAATGAATATAATAACAATAAATATCTAAAATGTATTAATTTGGAGGTAATTTTCAGAAATTGGGAAAATAAATAAGAAGAATCGTCACAATATTTAGAGAAAAGAAGAGTGGATTCAATGGAAGATTTTGATAAGTCAATTTCATCAAAAAAGACTCGCATTAATGGCTATAAAATATTTAGATCATTCTGTTATCCACCTACTAAATGCTCTTGGAAGAAGGTAAACTACAATCTAAGTAATTTCTTCTATAATAATATAGTTTCATCAGATACTTCAAAGTTTAAAATTAAAATCTAGTTGAATATAGTTGGGTAAATATATAAAAGACCCACCAATGATTCAAGGGTTTATGTGAGAAAGAATTAAAAAAATTGATCCTCAATAATATTTGAAAATATGGGATGCTAAGTCCTAAAACAATAAGGATCTAAATATGGATATACTGAATCTATTATAAACCAAATAAGATTATTTAGAAATTTGGTGGTCTACTAGAGGTTTAGGCACAAGGCTATTCAACATTTGAACAAAATGTTATCTTATAAAATAATATAATGTCATAATTATATTGGAGTAGAAATAAAGGAAAAAATCAAATAAAGGTAAATAGATCTCAGAGAATAAGATTACATTCTTTTCATGAATAGATTTGATTACCTAGATAAAATGTTTTAAGTATTAAACAAAGTTTTTCACTCATCTAAAAAATTCTGGTATAATCCAACTCAATACATGTCATATGAGAATGTGAATAAAATACCGTATAATAGGAAGAGAAAAGGTAGATAAGAATATTAGTCTACCTTGAGAAGTAAAAAAAGAAGAATTCAATTTAAGAAACTATTAAGGATAAGTTTGTGGACAAGGATCAATGGGATGTCAAACCTATAAAAATCATTTTACATGACTACGGTAAAAAAGTCTATGATAGGGACCATTATAATTTTCCAATGAATATGAACGTCAAATAAATAAATTTGGAACAAAATTAAGAATTTTTAAAAGATATAAAAATTAGTATTCGACAGGTGGAAGACATTCTTAAAGAAGAACTTATTAATCTCCCCAAAAAGGTTAGCTTCATGCCTAATGAAAAAATATGTGGAAAGTTAAAATTGTCTATTCATACTCATAAAAAATGTACAACTATTTTTGGGATATATTGAGTACTTTCAAAATATGGGTAAAGAACCACTGATTCTAAGTATAAAGGATCTTGTTATAAAAATAAATTATGCACACATGAAGAAGGTTGGGAATATATATGTAAGGAATACATGACTATATGACTGGCCCTATTGTAATTTTCTATGTCAATGAAGCCATTTCAAAAGAATGAATTTTATTTTTTTTATTAATGTACCAAATTTGATTCCAACTGATAATATGGCTGGAAAGTGTCCGTAAACCATACTTCCCAAACATATTGATAATTAAAAAATCACGGGATAAGTGATCTTAAAGAGTTCATACCATTTTAGTGATAAAAAGAAAATATTCTTTAGATTAATATCCATGTCTCATCCATATTTCACTAATATATGAGCTCATGAATAGTTTCCATATTCACACATTTCTATGCATGTGCTTAAATGCATGGAATTGAAGGTGATGAATCAAGAACGGGTACTTATTAAATACTATATATTTTTTCATCTTGAAGAAAAATCCACCATGGAGTATTTTAATTTCTAACTACTTAAAACACATCAATTATAGAACTTTCACTAGTATTAGGTTCTATATAGTTCAAAAATATATATTCTTAGGCATTATCGTGAAGGGAAAAATCAACCATGATGAAGAAGTATGATGATTATTGGTGGTTCATAAGAGAAATTTATTAGAGATATGTTATTTTTTATAAATATATAGTTTTTGATAGTTCTGATTTCTAAGGTATGATGATTATTATACATATCATATCCTTAATTATATTCAATCTGGTTATTAAGGGGGGTAAGTGTTAAAATAGAAATAATTAAAATGGGGAGGAAAAACCCATAAATTTGAATGAGTTGATATGTTTGTTGAGATGATAAAGGGTTGTAGAATTTATTTTAAAATCTATCCAAAAAACCCATGAATGTCACATTAGAGTGGGTAGCTCATTCTAGATATTTTATTGACACCCTTTTGTTATAGTTTAATCACTCTTATTTTTAATATCAAGTTATCCCTTATATATATTCAGTTTGTAACTAATTTATCGATGTAAAGATATTTTTTATTCTATTTTTCTATTATATGAATGTGAATTATTCAATTTAGTACTGGGAGAGAAAAAATGTATGTAACCATCTCTAGATGATGTGACACATCAACCAAACAAATTTCCCAATGGGACTAAAGAGCGTTCATGATTCCCTAGGTTGGAAACTAGTTCTGAGGTATGTGGAATGTAATCTTTAGAAATTATTTCGTCCTCAAAATCTAAATAACAACAATATTGATCCCACGTGATAATCTACAATGGAGTATCTATGTATCATATTCTCATTCATAAAATAAATAGTTTCAATATAAATATAACTAGAAATCAGAGTGAAAATTAGAAGTCATAAGAAACGTAACAATTTTTTTGATGTTGTAAATGTATAAACTGAACAAAATTCAAACATCAAATATACAATAATACAAAATAAATTATTGATTTAATAGGTATTATACATAACCATCCGAAAAGAAAATAAAAAATGAAACCACCATAAACCATCTCATCATGACCCATAATAACTCAGAAAATCCCATAATTTCTATCATTTGAAAACACATACATAAATCCCAAAAGGTACAAGAACCTGAGTAACAAAAATAAAACCTGAATGTTATACATAATAAATGGAATATTCATCATGTGATCCAAACATGACATTAATTATTTCACATATTATTTTGTGAAATTAACTATCTAAATCCACCACATTAATGCTATTTAAAATTATAAATAAAAAAATAGATTTTTCTCAGGTTTGTGAAGGAAACTAACTAACATTAAAGTTTCACATTTATAAAATATCCCCATTCTTAAAGTATGCAAGGGTAGATTCAATAATTTTTAACTAAAATACCATTAAAACTAAAAAAGGTCAATTTATGAAATTATAAAAAACAATCTGAATCCCTTTCAATTTTCCAAAAAAAATTATCAAATTGATTTTTATCAAATACGCACCACTTTACTTTTTAAAACACTCTAGGAAAAATTTTCTAAATCTATTTGAATGTAAATAAAATACACATAGGAAACAGAATATAATAAAAAATCATTGAGAATGTATCATGTTAGGGTAACAAAATAAACTGCTCATGAATTTTTTATTGACGAAAATCAATAATTAATGGAATAAAAATGAGCCATATAATGGAATCCCATAAATAACCCTCAAGGAATAAGACATCATGGGAAAATATCTAAGAATAATGTAATATGGGCATGAACAGAAATCTAGAACTCTATTTCATCACTAATAAATCTTTCAATGTTTTATTAATCATTTAGAACTAGCTTGGATATATAATCCATCCTAAGATTTCTCATTATCCCTAGCCCACAATCCATACCTTGAGTTCTCAACATTTGAGGGCCACAATACCCTAGCTTGAATGAAATATAAACTAAGGAGGTGCACTCGTCCAGGTCATATAAAAACTCATAGTATTTCCAAGAAGAATGTGTATGTAGGGTATATAATACACCAAGTTCAAGTTATCACCTAATGATTTGACATTGAGATTCAATAAATAGGCTCACACATCACTTCCAACACCCTCACACAAAATAGAACCAATTCATAATCAATACATTTAGTAAATAGATACAATGTACCCATGGGGGATCACTATTAACATAAATAAAAATATAGCAAGGGGATCAACTTAGGGTTTTACGCATTTTTTGGAAAACTCAGAAATGTTCCCAAATGGTAATTTATTTAAAAACCCATATCTAAATGACATACCATTTTTCCGCTATTCAAAATATCATGTCAAAATATATCTTAATTGGAATTTATATAGAATCATGTATAAAACCATTTAAAATTAAACCTCACTATATTTAAAATTGTTTATAAAATTCCAAGTAATTCATTTCATTCTAGATAATCCATTTAAAAACACACTTTTACACGTTCCAATACCCAAACATAGAGAAAAGATCTTTAATCATCAAAAAACACTTTAAAAAATATGTCTTGGAATTTTCATACTCACTTGACATTAAATAGAATTTTATAATTGGGAAAAACCTTCATATAGTCTTGAATACAAGTGAAAAACCCATTATAACCTTTATTGGATTCATAATAATTGTCACATATAGAATAAATTTAACAAAATATGACATTTTATGTCAATGAGAATTCAATGATATTACATTTGAATAAAATCTACAAAAATACAAGATGTAATAAAATAGATGAATAATAAGATGTGTCACCTTTGATGGAGATCTCAAAAATGGAGATAGAAGACATCCTTTTGAATCACAAAGCAACCAAATACATATATTAAAACAAATCCTATACTGTAATATTCAACCAACACTCCCTTGGGTTTATAGTAGAAGAAATAACATAAGGTAAATTGAGTAAAGGGGAAAATAAAGAGAAAATAATGAGGAAGAAAGGATTTACCATAGAGAAACCACTTGGAATCGAAGGAAAGAAGTCAAAAATGAAATAGGATAATATAGAGGAGGTCCCTTAATGTGTAATAAATCATTAAAATGACTAAGTATGAGGAGGTTCAAAATCCCTAAAAGATTGGGGGAAAGTGTTAATACACTTTCAAGTAAAACTACGAAACATATATAGTTAGGCCACACAGTTAAGTATATTTTACTTCAGCCATGTAGATACCATTGGACAAGAACGACACACTCCAATGGTTTGGGTGCATCATTTAACAAAATGTGTACCGGCCACGGAAACCCCCACTTTTATAAAATATAGTACTTGTGTATAGTAACTCATACTATTTCCCCTTATGCGGAACCAACACCTGTAGCTAAAAAAATGGTCTCACACGGTTATACTAGATTTCACATGGATTGGTCCAAACTATGCACTACCCAGACGTCTAAAACATGAAAGAAAAAATAAACTAGAAAGATCCATTTTCTTGGGATTATAGATAGTTCTCCTATACTATTTTTTCCAACTACTAAACAGATGAAACATTTCTAAAAAATGATATGTATCAGTCATGAAACATAAAAAATTCAAATACCACAAAATTATAAAAAAAACAAAATGGACATGAGGGTGTCATAATTCCCCCCACCATGAAACATTATTCACCTATAAATTCATGGATAAATGTTGAACAATGGAAAACCAAAAACATCAACACCCTCATTTTATATGGGAGGGGTCGAAAAAACATAATGTGATCAAAAGAAAGAATAGAACACCAAGAAAACACAAAAATCCCCCAACACATGGATTCAATATTCAAACATAAAAAAAACATATCCAAACAGAAATAGACCATAACCAATAGACATAGATACAGAATATGATGGATTAAAAATATAGTTCTCCAAACTATTAATAATTCCTCTAAAATTGGTAGACCTGTAATACACACTCCCAAAGACGAACACCATCAGGAATACAAAAATACCACCAATAATTGAAAGGAAAAAACCCTCTACTAATAAATATATTCATTGAATAATAAAACTTATAACATAAAAGAAACCACAAACTATATGAAATCTTAACAATGACTATGAAAGATCATCTAATTACATACTACCCATGTCTACAAGAAGGGAAAATATATCTCTAACAAAAGTATTCCTCAATGAAAAATGATAGAAACCTTAACCATCAGACTCAAATCTGATTTGAAGTGGAAATCTAAGACCTACCTTGAACACCATCTCATAGTGAACCCAAAAAATATCCAAAAAAACACCATCTACTGCTTAAACTGAACTAGTTACATGTCTTCCCCTGTCACCTAAAACACACCCCAAATGTCATACCATTACCAAAATATCAAAATAAAATCATGAAGTGGGATAAAAAACTAAAGAGACATAATCTAAATCCAAGGAACAAGCAAGAAAAACAAAACAAACACATAAAAAAATTAGGAACCATGAAAGAAACAAAGAATGATTCCAATGAAATTTACCTCAAGATCCACAACCCACTCTATGACTGAAGAGAATAAATCCGAAGAAAAAAACTCCAAAAATACCATGGTTAATTAAACCCATGGGATTTGTACGGATATTAAAACCACTTCACTACATTAAGAGAACATTTACCACCATAGAACAGAGGATGTATACTCAATATTTCATGGATAAAAGAAGATTTAAACTCAACATATCAATTCATAGTCTAGTAAGAGCCAAGATTTGAAAGAGCTACATCTTACAAACAAGACCATTCACTATATAGTTCATCATAGAAGATATAATAATCACATTATCTAAAGATATTTTTGGGTGAAATAACTAAATAGTAGAAAACATGAATCAAACTAATTAACATTTAACAAACAAATCCAAATAGTTCTAGTATGCGCCAAGGTTCAAACCTAAAAAAATCACTTAGGTAAGGAATAAAAAATATATATATTATTAAAAACATCATGTTTCCTAAAACCATTCTCCTTTTAATAAAGAGTATCAAATTCATTTTATAATGGAATTTATGACATGAAGAAAACAAATCTATCTTTAAAAATGTTTCAGTTTAATTATAAAACTCAAAAATAACTTATCTTCTTTTAAAATATATAAATTAAAACTGAATTCAAAAAACTCATTCCTTAAAATCAAACACTTTTTATAAGATTAATTCTATATAAAATAAAAAACACTTGAACTTATAATATTATCCTTTTAATTAAAAACTTCTTCATAAATTACATAAAAAAAGCAAATCTTCCATAAAGCATACTTCCGTTTTGAAAAAATTTAATGGAAACCTACATTCATTTCAAACAATTGTCACCCATTATACAACATTATCAAAAAATTCCCAAATTCCATATTGCAATTATCCACATTAATAATAATAAATGATAATCAAAAACTATATATGAATACTCCATGGAACACGATTTAAAAAACCAAAAAATTGTCATAATATACTCATATTATTTTATAAAAACTGATAAATTAAAATGAAAGTGAAAGAACAATCACCTTTATAGCATTTTATAAAATCAAAAATTTATTTCACCCTCATCATAAAACTTGTTTTGTAAACAAGCCACCCTATAAATTTTTCATTCTCATTCCATAAAAAAATTCTAAAAAAATTACTTTTTTAAATCATGATTCCAACCCATATGGAGAAAAATACCAACCAAGTATCATTTAATAATATCAGTTCACCATAAAAATATTCTAATTAACCTCACATAAATGGTAACCACAATTGAATTCAATCTAGAATCCAAGGGATCAAAAAAAATCAATCCATGGGGAAAGAAGAACTGTGTATAGTTTCTCTGTATTGGTTAGAGAATTATGTGTTAACCATATTTAAACCTATACAATGGTTTATAGATCCATATACATGGGATCTATATATTTTTATAATCCATGATAAAGAACCATAAATCACATGCTCTCTAATGAATTTCGACCTAAAATATTAGGGAGATAACCAAAATATATAATATACTCCACATAGATCAAAATAATATAATCTCATATCAAATTCATATAAATATAATAAAAAATGTACTCAAAACTAAGACTAAAATCACAACTTCCCCTGGTAACTCAAGTTTCCTGATGAATAGTGGTGATCAAGCAACTATTATTGATCTAACTTCTATGTTCTAAGGATGATCCTAATCTAATTTTTACCAGGTCACAATCTAAATATCATTAGGGATTCTCAAGAACCTTGAACATCTAATACCCTGGGCTCTATTAACATTTAGAAAATATTATCTTGATATAACCTAAAACATCACCGGAACTGATTCACCATTGGCCTCAAAAGGTATTTGTGATCGTCATGGGATAAAAACTAGGTCTAATGTATCAAAAATGTTATCATTTAGAACAATTCCATCCTATGAATGTAGAAAAACATCATGAGTCTTACCTAGGAATCCCACAAGACCTATCTGGGTGTCATACACCCACGCATACAATAAATAGTTTTATGATAAATGAAACAACCAATCCGAGTGATACGCAACAGTGATAATAAAAGTAATAGTATTTTAAATTGATTAAATTCCTAAAATGAACATAATCCAGTCATTATATATACAACATTAAAAAATAATAAGTTTTCCCAATAATTATAATACATAAATGTCCTAAAATAGAACTAAAACTAATAACACCATCAAGTATGTCCTCAGGACCCATTTTCACTCATTATATCCCATAACACCAATAATTGGACAATATAATAATTTATTCAAAAAGATACCCAATTATGGTAACATGAATGAAAACCTGAAATCTACATATACCCAATAGTGTGTACAAGTTGTGAGATAAACACACCCAATAGGACAACACCAGTATGTTTGTATGATTTTATTTACATATCTATTTTACCAATAACGGTAGTAATTATAAATATAAATTGGGGTTTTAACATGTAACTAAAATAATCTAAATAACATTCCAAAGTAAATTTTATAATATATACCCTTTTAATGTAAAAATATCCCAATTCAGTTCCATTTTATTTAAATTCTATTATAAAGTGTAAATATATTCTTCTAAAAAATTATAAGAAATAATACCATTTCCTTTCGACTTTAAAAAAAATATATTATTATCTATTATGAAAAACACACCGCTTCATTTTTTAGATTAGTTTCCAAATGAAAATATAAATTTATTTAAATGTAAATAAAATCCATCACTGAAATGTTATAGAATCAGAAAAAAGATCCAAGTTATCAAAAGATCATATGAAAATAAATAACTCAAGCACTAGATTCAATAAAAAAACAATATTTAGTGGAATAAAAAGATAAAATATATTGAAATCCCAAAAATATTCCTCATGAAAAAATGGAATCATAGGAAACTTCTATGTAATCAGGTAATATAGGCTCTAACTAGAAATTGGAACCTGAAGAACTCACTAAAATATATATCAACATCCTAGAAGTCCTACATAACTAGTGAGGCTATATTATACATCTTAAGTTCTCTCAGTATCCACATGCCACAATCTATCATAGGGGGAACAGCACCAATGGTCCATTATTCCCAATCAAAAATTAAACATAAACAAATGGTATTCACACATCTATGTCATATACCATCTCCAATAATTCCCATTACAAAACTCAAGGGAGGATAGAAAATACACTAAGAACAAGTGATCATCACATCATTTAATAATAAAATACTATAAATTGACACATGACCCATATCTAGAACCCTCACACAAAATAGTCCCATTTCATGTCAACACATAAGAAAAATCAATAAAACATACCCCTTAGGAATAATAATCAAAATCAATAAACTCAAATCAATGTTCTCAACTTAGGGTCTCACACATTTTGAGGAAAAAACCTTTAAGGTTCCAAGTGTTCATTTCTATAAAAACAGGCTTTGAATGCCAAACCCTTCTTCCAGTATTTGAAATATTATATCAAAACACCCCCTTAAAACCAATATATATATAATAATACAACAAATCATGTAAAATCAAATATTGTTTCCTTTAAAACCACTTAGTAAAATCCAAGAAATTATTATCACTCAAGAAACTCCATTTGAAGCTATAATTTTACCCATTCAAAGATCTAAATTGTGTCAAATACTCCATTATCATAAAAATACACTTTAAATAATCCATATACACATTTTCATACTCACATAACATTGAATATAATTTTTGAAATTATAAAAACCATTAACAATAGATTCCATGTGAGAAAACACTTTAGATTCATTTTTCTAATCAACACAACCATCACATATAGATTTAATTTTAAAAAAATGACAATAAACCAAAAACCCTTGACCAATGTGTTATATAAATAAAACGTATAGAAAGACTCACCTAAAATCAAATGGAAACAAGATAAAACATATTCCTTTCAATTTTGATCACCAAACCATGCAAGAGCACACCCTATACACTTCCTAAGTAAGAATATTTCAAAATTAAAAAAACTCACATACCCTAATCTTGTCCAAATATATCCTAAGATTCATATAATAATATATTCATTAATGAAAATGGAATAAATGGGAAGGAGAAATGAATAAAAAGGATAAATTATGGGTTTACATTTGACAAAACACATGGAATTGAAGGAAAAAAGGATGAAAAATGAAAGAGAAAGGGATTGAGGTTCTCCCTTCATGAACCATTGATCAACAAGTTGGGTAAATTGGAGAGAGATGTACAGAATCCATAAAGAACAAGATTTTAATAGTATAAATCCAATATTTCAAGAAACAAATATGCAACTCATATGGTTCAACTACATGGTTTAGTAAAACATGCACCAACCATAATGATAACACTAGAAAATCACACACACTAACACGGTTTTGTTGCATAGTTTACCAACCCATGCACCAGCCATTTAAAACCACACTTCTAAATACTAAATCACTAGTGATAGTCACTCACATGTTTTTTCCTAAGAGTGTACTGACACCCTAAGACAAAAAGTCACTTCAATGTTATGTAATGTATTTTTCAGGGTTTGGTACCAGTTGTGTGGTACACGTCCATCCAAACTACGTGATAACAAAATGAAATGGAAGAGTCTATTCTAATGGTATTTTGCAATGTTCCCCCTATAACCTGTTCACCAATTTTAATGAAGAAAAAAATATCCAAAAACCATAAAATTTCAAAATCATAAAATTCTAAAAAAAATAAATACAAAAAAATAATATAAAAAATAATAAAATAATCGCATAGAGTGGTGTCATAAAAATAGAAGTGAACAAATGGAGTTAAAGTGATAAAAATGAATTTCCTTTCCAATAATACCATTTTATTCATTCTAAATAATGGTGACAGAAAATATAGTATATAGAAGATATATTTCCATTCATTTAAATGACACAGTTCATGGTATTGGAAATAAAGGCAATGGCAGGTATTGAAGAATCCAAAGAATTTTTTGGTTCTTTTTATTTTCAATAAGCTTGTAAATATTTATTCGGTGTAATGGAAGTTTCCAAAAATGAATTTTAATCCAATAAATTGATTGGTATAGAATATAGAAGCTTCACATAACTCAATATGAAATGGTAGATTGATTCAAATTAAGTAAAATAAGATTACTGGAGTTTTTTCTTCTTGGAGTTATTATATAAGTTGTTTCAATGCTAGCAGCATGTAAATAATATGATTATTCTTTTGATATTCATGGTTCATGAGAAGTGTTTGATAATAGAATTAATTTTCAATAATATTTTACAAAAGTTATGAAGATACATATTGTTCAGATATTATAAATGTAGGAAAAATTTGTATGGATGATTTACAACCTATCTATTAATTACTAACCAATAAATCCAATGAATCAGAAATAAATATATCTTTTATGATGGTATCTAGATTGAATAATTAAATATATAATTAAAAAGTGTGTAAATATTTATGTAAATACTAAAGGAGAATTTTTTATATACTATAAAAACATTAGATTTAAATTTTAAGAGTTTGGAGAAATTATGATGTTTCCCAAATTCATTTGAAGTAATTGGTGGTTCCATGAGATAATTTGACGTGAATATGAGTTTATTTGAATTATTGTGGACTTTTAGAGTTGGAAGATGATTTTTACAAATTATTAAAGTGTATTAATACATAATATATTTCATAGTACTTGGTGGATTAAAATTTTAAAATATACATTCTCTCAATGATATATAATATATTTTCTATATTTAAAAGAAAATTGGAAATTTGTTGTGTTCCATATATACATAATATCTTCTCATAATGATATATAAAATGTTCATCTTTCTTGAAAAAATTGTAATGGTAAATACTATACATGCATAAGAATTTTTTCAAATATATAAGAATTTTTTGAGCCTATTTAAGATGATGACTGAGAGTCCCAATGGATTGTACAGTGACCATGAGAGGGGGTGAATCGGGGTTAAATAAATTTTCACTGATTATATTAATCTTATTTTTTTAATTCAATTACGTTTATTGATCCTTTATTATATTTTTGTATGTATAGATATTTCTTACATTCCATTGCTACTTTTCCCATATCCAATGTATATAATTTAAATTAAACATAACAAATGGATTTTTATATGGTTTGATCCAAATGTGGGTAACCAATCCTTTCCATGTTGACTCCCATTGAGATATGGATTTCCCAATAATATATTATTATCAATGAAATTTTTGTGTTTATTTTTCTATACATATCCCGAAGTTTGTGTCTCACATACTATGTCTCCTTGCATTATGTTACACAAACTCTTTTTAGTTTAAAATGATCTTGTTAGTCCCTCAATAGGGGGTTAGTCTGACATTACCCAAAGGTATTGGGTGAATCATGGTATGAAAAGTCTTAACCAAATAGAAATATTAATCCTTTAATTTCTCACTTTCTCTATATTGATATTTACCTCTCAACATTGGGGGCACTTTTTATGATCATTTATCAGATATATATTATATTTCTTGATCCAGTTTTGGTAAAAATTCATAATGTAAATGGGCACAAGAAGTTAGTCATTTGACCCTCATTGGGATACTATAATAATAATAAAATGGAGAGTTTTCAAGAACAAAATCACTATAAATATCACTAATCTTCACAGGGGTAACTCCCTATTACAATTTATTAGGGAAAGTTCATTGCTTCCAAAGATTCACTCCCTTAGACATTCCTTCGTATGCTCTCGAGTGGTGGAAATGATCACCTCAACATTTTTATAGTTATACAGGTACCTTATCTACATAACATTCTTGGTGATCCAAAACAAATGTAGATTGATTCTCTTTTGAAGTCTAGTTGGGGTTCTCTATTACAATATATGAAAATCTCCCCATGCAGCACATATTCTTTTTAGAATAACATTGGAATTCTTCTTATTTTTTCTATTTTTACAAAAATGTATTTCCCTTTATTATTTGGAAAGATATTCATGGTTTTCCAAGTCCTTATTCTTTATTCTATCCCCTCACCTAAAACACATTCCTCTTCACCTCTTGAATTTAGATATGTCCCAATGTGTTCTATTAATCATCTTGTTCAATTGGATCTCCCTTCTTGAAATATTTAGGTAATTTACCATGAAAATTGACACCTTTAAAACCATTATTGGATATGAAAGCATCCCATAACTTCTCATGATCGTACTCCGTTGATTCCCCTATAAAAAAATTCAATATAACTGCTTCATGGACATTATTTCTATTTTATAGTGTGAATTAATTCACAAATTAATCCATCATCATCAATGATGAAAATAAACCTCTATCACAGCTTTGGTGGTGGTCGAAAATTGAGTAATTCAATATATTACCATTAAACATCCATCTCATGAATCACCTGAGTCATCATCTTCACATTTTACATGTCTCTAGCTGAAAATTCAATAAAAATGTCATGTCCTAAACACTATGGTGTGGCATGTGAATCTCCAAGAAAAACAAACTTTGACACACCAATATCTAAGAATAGTTAGTTATTCTTCCTTTTTTTCCTTCCGATCTTTGAAACACACATCCATATTTCCACCACAGTAATAAAAACACTCATTTTATACATCATTTTTTTTATTTTTAGTCTTGAAAGCCACCATTATGAGCTTCACGTTGTTTCCATATTCAGCTGACCATTTTCCTTCACCACAACCAATGAAATTCACATAAAGGGATTCATTTTTTCTAATAGGTTAACTCTTGATACATAATTCCAATATCCAATGTGTGTTTCTTTATCTCTTGGTTTTTGGGGCATTACAGTCTCTCTATCTTCAACACAGTACAGTTTCATGACCACATCCTTCCGCACAACCATATTTTCCTTGACCATTTTGCATTGGTTCTCTAGAATTCAGTGAATGGGAAAACTAAAACAAGGTCCCTTTATATTTTCCCATGATTGGAAGTCCATTCTTAACATTTCTTATGTTATGGTCAGGCCACACCTGGTTCTTCCTTTAGCTTCATCTTGCCCACTAACCGGGGCATGGTTTTACAAATGTTTGGAAACATCGGCACACCATTCTATATGAAAAGTAATGATTCTCTTATTCCTTATCCAATATTCCTTCAACATATATTTTTCACTTCTCTTCACCGTGTGGGATCCTTGTATAATATCCTCTCACTTCTATATTACCAAAATACTCCCTTCCTTCCTTTGGATAGATGATGTATCACAGATGAAAACCTTCAAGATACCTTATCAATAAATCTTCATTTATCTTAGAATTTAACCTCAATATCCATAAGTCCAACATGAATATATACCAATATATTTTTTTAAAAATCACTTTGGCCATCTCTATTGGGGACTTATTCAGTCTCCATCTTTTATTATAAATAAATCCAACACAAAACTTTGGGTTTGATAAAATTCCACTATCTTAAATACGTATTCGACTGAAACATAATCTTCAACTAGATAACTTTAACATCATAATTTTTCTACTTATGATAAACTAAATATATATCCCTAGAATTTATTATTTGGGTCACCTAATTCTAGTGACCTAACTTAGCTTCCTTAGAAAATCATGTGTTTGTATTATCAATAATTTGACCCAACCAAAACATTCATAAAGGACCTATCCAGCTACTTCCTCACAATAATTTTTCTTCTAAGGAGCTCAATAAATGATAAAAAATATATACTCTCTCATCCTTTTTCTTTGAATGGTCTCATCCCTTTAATAGACTCAACTTTCATAGAAAAAAAATTATAGATATAAAATCTTAAAAAATCAAGGATTTATTTTTAATTCCTTCAGTAAATATTAAAAAATCTCAATGTTAACATAAATCAATATAAATTCTAGGTTCAAGTAACTCTTAAAATAATTTTCAACACTTTTCTTGAGTTATGAACTCTATATTCATGAATAATAGAAGACTAATAATACATCTCATCATTATCATAAATATTTGACTTCATATGAATAAAATGTCCTTTATCACTATATATTACATTTACTTCTACAGAATTCAATATTTTTTTATATGATAATTTTCATCCATAAATAAATTAGATGAACCTTTCCTCAACATTACTCAAATACTATTTTATGTAACTTTTTATTTGAGAAAATCCCTTCTCAGATAATTTCTACATTCAATTTTTAGTGGACTTCAAGTCATAAAACACACTATGAGAATTAAATAAATATTATTCCAATGACATATTTTGAAAAAATAACCTTATTTATTTTACTAAAATTCATTTTGGGGACAAATGAAAACTTCCAACAACCTTTGGTTCTACTATACTCACATCCTATATTTATCCATCTTTTTCAATCTCTAGCCACATCATCCAATGTGGTTTCAACTTGAAATATTTTTCTTTTAGAACATAGATACATCATTTGAAAGAACTTATGAACAATATTTTATTATATTCTTCTTCTTTAATCAACATATCCACTTCTCATTACATTTTATTGGAGATGATTTTTCTTCTTTCAATAACTGGTGAACTCATATTTTGATGATTTTCCATCCTTTGTATGATATTCTAGCATCTTCATATTATAGTCTTAATGGAATATATATAATTCTCTTGTAATAATTTAACTAATGATAATTTATATATATACTTATACACATATCATATCCCTCGAATCATTCCCATTTAGACATTCAAAATATATATCAAGCCTCACCTATGCTTGTCTCTAATATAATATTTCAACGTCAATCTTGTACCTATCTCGATCACATCTTATCTTTTGGTGTCTAAACAAATTATTTTCAATAGAATAACCAACATCCCATTTTTCTGTATAAATATATATAGATTATTCATAAACATTATGTAATTCTTGGTATACAACATGTTCATGCTCTATCTCCCTCGCCCAAAAATTACAATCTTCATCTTTCGATAAAAAACCAACTCATCATTTGGGTGACCCTACCTCATAAAAATCACTTATTATATTCCTGACAGACTTCATATTCCTATCATGAGGTCTTCCATATTAAAATAAGAATCATTATTTATGTACTCAAATCTCATTTTTCTTATTATGATCATCTCATTTACTATACGAATATTTTTTGGAATTATTTCTGATGAATTCTTCTCAATATTCACCTTGAAAAAATAAAGGGGTTTATTCTATAATGTAAATTTTGTAGGATAATCTCATAACACATATTGTGACAGAAATTAGATATATCCTCACTCTATATCATTCATGGTCCTACATAGGTGAAAATTACCTTATCACCCATTTTAAATTATACTAGTGGATACACATATTGTCTTCTAGAAAACCAGCTACTCACTTATGAAGTTTGAGGATAATGTAATCACATATACTTAATAATATATAACTTCATGTTCCTCATATTCATTAAAATAATCATCTTCTTTTTGAATGTTAAACTCTAATAGTTATGTTGGTGATCTAAAATATATTTGGAAATTAATTTTCACATTGTAATAGAGATTCTCTCTATTTTTAAACAAATAACATCATTTTCTAATCCAAACATAGAATCACGTGCTGATAATTTGGTATTTTAAAACATATTTATGTTATTTAACATTAATATATTAAATTTAAAAATTAGATAATGTGATATCCCTTTATTCTGATCTTTTTAGTAGATATGATCTCTTAGTAGAGAAAAGTGATGTTTCTTCTTCTTAATCAGGATTGTATCCCCATCATCTATAAGTTCTTTTTTATTTCATGAAATAATTTATTCTTTAGTTTTTCTTAAGATCAAATATATATGTTATATTATTTTTTTAGATAGTATAACACCTATATACATAAATCAAAATCATTACTCACAATATTTTCGGGTTCTTCCACATTTAGAAAACATACATCAACTCAAGATGTGAATGACAATACTTATTACCTCTTTAGTAAATGTATTAAATACATTGAGGTTTAGTGAAATAAATATTCATATATATATATATTTAACACTAATTGTAACATTAATGAATATCTATCCAATTGTCAACAACATTTACTTACATCTCTTCCATCCTACTTCTAGTGAAAAGAGACTAATATATTCTAGTAGTATAACTTATATCTATGATGTTCCTACTTTTGATGTGTCAACCATCTATAATATGATCTTATGGTGTAATTAATTTTGGAACATCCATAGGAAACAAAATCTTCAACTTACTCATTTACAATTCTACAAACTATTAACAATGAGTACAAAATGTTATCATCATCATCTATCAGGTACATCAATCTTCCCCTTTGGATTTGTTATAAATACCAAATTCCCCATAATTTCAATTACTTATCACTTATATGTCTTCAAAATAAATTCAAAATTTTTTATGTAAGGGTTCAATTTTCTCTCCCCCTTAATGGTCTAAAATAGAATTCACATTATTGACATCTTGGAGCGAGGGGATAAATTTGTTTCAAAAATTATTTATTCTCAACTTTTATTTTATTAAATTTAATGTAAACAACAAATTCTTGAATAGAGGTTTGAATCAACTCTCTTAAAGAAATTATCCTTAAATAAAAAACCCTAAGTCTATATGATAAATGATATGTGTATATAAAAATAGTGGTAACTTGGAAATCATATTTTTCATAAAATTTTCTCTAGGTAATACCATTAAACCTAAATTCCTATTTGGGTAAACTCAATGGATTTTCATGAAACATATTTCCTAAAACCATCAAAATAAATGGATAAAAAATATTCAATCTAAAAAAGGTTGGTTTCTCCTTATTTTGTTGATAATTCAAACTTTTTCATAAAAGAACTATTTTCTAAATTACATTTTAAACCTTTTTTTGTAATGAGAGTGGGAGAGTATATACAATATACCTTATAGCTGAAAAAAAATTGATCCTACAGATTCTTAGAATCTGGAACATCATAATAATTTTAAGTTTCATACTATGGGAACAATAGTAATTTAATCCACTACAACATCAGTATTTTCTATCTCTGGTCCTTGGTTATATAGATATTTAACACTTTCATTTTAAATTATCAATTGTCCAGAACTACCAACTTCATTTTTATTTTAGGGTGCCCCTATTATTTAATCACCTTCAAATCCACCTTTATCAATGAAACTCATTTAAACTTATTAAGAAAAACATGGATCATCAGTTGTCTTTATTTAGAGAAATAGTGTTGGGAATGTTTTCTCAACCTATAGACTCCCTTCACTACATGTTGATCATAATTCATACCACCATGCTTGAATTTTTAGGAATTGATCTTCTATGTAGGAGTGAAATTATTTTTATAAAATTAAACTTTTTCTTTATGTGGTTTTTTCTTCTTCATGGATATTATAAAGGCACATGATTCCATATTTTCTTTGTATTTCAACCTCCTTGATTTATCTAGGTATTGTAGACAAATAACCATGAAAATATTCATAATATTTTATCCTTTCATATTTTACTAATATTTTTCTTTCAAATACACCATTATAACCTATGAAACATCCTTTCTTTGATTAATCGGTATCTCCTCCACAAGTAACCATATCAAAAAAAAATTATTATTGTCATTAAAGTAACATGATCCATATCGTATCTTTTATTTCAGTAAGATACCCTTCCATGGAAGCTTCTAATGAACTTCAAATTCTTCATCATAGTTTTCTTCCACCATTATAATCCAAATGTGTATTTATTTAATCATTTACATTTATTGGATTATATTAATATCCATAATGTTTAGTGTTAATGTTCTAATTATATCCATCCTTAAAATGAACATTTATCCCACGATAGAAGAATCTATTATTGTGCATGATATCTTCTACTAATGTCTTCAAAGGTGCATTCTAATTTGAATATTTCTTTACTTTACACTCCAAGGAAGACTTACGATCATTCTTCATATAATTTATTTTTTCAATTTTTTTTAATTATTCTATTAGTTTTAAAAAACTTGTGGTTGGAAGATATAAACCAACCATTGTCTTTACAATGACCACTTCTTCCACAGCTTCTAAAAAACTATTCAAGATGTTCAAATCTGTTGGATGTCATAAAATTTTCCTTATTGCTTGTATTATAGTATCACTTAGATAAATTTATCCTAACATTGGATTTTATCTCCTATATGTAGTCCTTGTCCATTTATTTATATTTGACATGTTATTACAATAACTAATGGAATGGTTTCCAAAACTCCAATAGAACCAAAATTATCCAACAAATGTTGACTTATTCCATTGTTTGAAAATTTGACTGGTGGGGGGTTATTCCATTTTACCAATATCAACTTCTTCCTTCCATAAATATTTAGGGGAACTCCTTCTAATTTTCATTTCATCACACACCTTTGAAGAAGTAGAGGGTGTCTTACTATTCTCCTCCCATGATTTTCTGGAACTATAACTTACACTATTCAAATTATCAACATTAGTGCTTATAGATTCATTGGCATGTGGGCTTAACATTATCTTCATTCCAATAGAATTTATATCATATGTTATATCCAACTTTCTTACACCACTACATTGATTATTCTATGATGTAAAAATCTATATAGATACATTGGAAGTGGATCTTTTCTCATATTCATGTGAATATTCAACTTGAGTAACATTAATGTTTCTCAATTTCACTTCCAAATAAAAAAACTTTAAACTAAAATTGTTTTTCAAATATTAAAACAAATTAAATTTTTCATCACATTCATCTTTCATTTTTTGAAAAATTTCATATTGAATATTTTATTTTTTTGAAGAGATTTATCAAGATCTTTTATTCTTATAGAAATTTTAGTGATAGTTCTACACTCAATTACTTTCTTAAAAAATTCTAACTATATTCCTTTGACTTCATTCCCATTTAATGATATTTCATTATAAAGTCACTTAATAAAGGAAAATATATTCATCATAAATTCATTGGGAAATTCATTCTAATGATCTTTAATTGGAGATAAAAAATCATTTATAATTACAATGGATTCATACTATTCACAACATGATCATAATTATTCTTACAAAGGATTATTTTTAATGGAATTCTCAAAACAGATCCCACATACCATAACTATTGATATTGATGGATTCTCCTTCCATTAATTTTGAGAGGCAGAAATTATTTATAAGGCCCCAGCCTTAAACATCACTTAATATTGAGTTACTTCAATAATACACGTTGAGGATCTTTTCAGGTTTAGAGTTTTAGATAATTAGATCATAAAACATGCATTACATTCCAAATTTGAACAAAGTGGTTACATAAAAGATAGTATTCATTTTTTCCATCAATGGAAACATATTTAAAATAAAACATGGATTCTATCTTGACACTTCCTTGACACTATCATCATATCATGTAACTTTCCCTTGACATGTGAAAAACATTTCAAAAACGTGGGATGAGTATAAAAAACTCAGTAAGGGATATAAAAACAAGAAATGAAAACATTAGTCCATGTACGAAATCATACTTTACTCATAAAACATAAGCACGTTAACATACCTCATCAAATCATGAATAAAACATAAAAATAACAAGACATAAATGTAACTTGAGGCATTTATAACATTCCTACATAGGGAGTAACCCTCTTGGTTACGTTTGGAATACCCATCATAGTATATTCCCTAAATCTCTTCGGAGAAACCTCAACGTTTAACCCCTTTGCATTACCCAATGCATTGGAGAGCTATATCGGGCTCACCTGCCCTTAGCTTATCACAGAACCACCTGCCATCATAATAATGCCCAAAAACCATAACATAATCGTATCACATAAAACATGCATAAAGGAAACATAACATTTCCACTTTTCAATCACAAGATATCAATACAACACATGGATATAAAAACATTATGAAAACCATTTTCAATACCAAAATAAAAGAAAATTCAAACATCGTATTTATTTTTCATTTAAAAAAGGTATGGCTTGTAGAGGAAGCTAAAACTCAAATAATGGTCACGGCAGCGGAGAAGTCGTTGTCGCCGCATAGGTATGACAAAAAAATTCCCTTTTGTCGTTTAGTAAAATGCTTTGTATAAAAAATATTCATTTCGGATAAACGTAAAACTCAAAGGGGTTTATACACCATATAAAAGAAAGTTGTGTAAAAAACATAATATGCCTCAATGAAAGGAGATTTAGACGAAGTCCCATACCTTAGGTCCGACTTGACTCGATCGTTCATTAATGTCCTGAATAATAAACGTGAGTTAATTTCTACTTTATTAAGAACCTTTTTCATGTTTTTTATTCCTTTTATATCACTTATTACAATTTCATGAACACTATGCAATTATTTAAGTTAATAACGGTTGTTTTAACGATCATTGGTACTTGAGTAAAAAATATGCTCTTTATAATTACAATTTTTTCATGTATCCATTATATCCAGAGTTATAATAATGATGTATATATCATATATATCATATATATCCAGTATATACATTCATTTATAATATTACATAACATTTAGAGGTAAGAAATGAAATGCACCATTCATGGAGACGGTAAGCCGTACGTAGGCATGAACGCTACTTCCATTTCTATTTCATATTTAATAGAATTAAAACATAATGATACATAATAGTATTATAAATCCAGTATTGTATCATATATAGTATCATTCAATATATCCTTTATACGTACCACATATGGTTTTAACGAATCAAATCACTTTGTGGGGGCGGTAGTCCGCACTTCCTAAAATGAAGATATCGTGTTTACCCATAATGGAAACCATAAAGGTATGTCATAAATGAAAAAAATAGAAGCTTAAGTAAAACTTAAACATATTATATATCATAAATAAATATAGTGCCATCTTAATGGCCACCTTTCATGGTGTTATATGAGTGTTGAACAATCATCGTTTCGTGAGGCAGAAATTCGCCATCCACAGAAACAGTATGTTCTTTAACCATTATGTGTGGGTGTGTGTAAGTGTAGCTCAAATCCTTATTATAAAAACATCCTATAATATTTAATATACTGGTTTTGTTACAAAATAAAGGAATAAAAAGAGTTTAGAGGGTTGGAGAAGCAAAATAAAACATAAGAACACAAGAGAAAACACTACTTTTAAAACGGGTAACTCTTTTTGATTTGAGCTCAAAGGCTTCCTTGGGAAGACTTCTGCCCAAAGTGAGGATTCACGGAGTAAGATATGGATTTGGAGAGACGAAATGGGCAGGTTTTGGCCGATACAAAGGCTTGAGAGGTGTGGGTAAGGTGGTATAGGTGGGGGCCTTTTATAAGAGGAGAGGAGGGGCACTCTTTGAAAGCTATAAAAGGTTACTTTATTATAAAATGCTTTTTGGATTTAAAAGGTAGAAAAATTATATATTTCGAGGATAAGGTGCTAAGAGTTCGAAATAAACCCATACAATAGGTTTTTTACATGTTTAGGTCTTATATTTTAAATTATCTTTTCATTTTTTTAAATAGTTAAATAATGAGGTAATCGCTGCATCATCATGATATCATAAATAATTTAATATATTTAATTTCTAAAAATTATAAAAAAAATATCATGATGTAGGAAATATTTTTATATTTATAATGAATATTTATAGTCAAAAATATGACTTGTATAACCCCATTTAAAAACTGTTTTAGTAAAACAACTCATGTTTGTGAAATTTTTATTTTAACCTTAAATAAAAAGGTATTAATGTCATTTTCCTACCAAAGTGGCTTCATGGGGTCCCCAAGTTGACCCATGGATTTTCTTGGTCTGACATGACACATCCAATAATGGTAGGACATGTTTATAGGTCATTTCATATTATTAAAACATTATTTTTACCTTAAACTACACTAATTACATCTAATCGCGATTAAAAACATAAAAGTTACTATTCAACAAAAAAATATTTTAATCTCGTTGAACCATATTTTACTTTATAATGACAACAATATATGTTGGATTTTTGAAATTCAAAACACAGAGGTGGTAAAATTTCATTTAAATTGAAAATCAGTTTTTATAAGTACCACTAAGTGGTTTCACTATTTATCAAAAATTGAATTTTTTCAGAAAAATACCAAAACATCACCCTAAGCTATATTTGATATTCTGAATTCAAAAATTATGTCTATTTTACAAAATTCAAAACATATAAGTTACATTAATTAATTTAATAATTAATTCCCGCTGTCAGAGAAAATAGCGTGTTTTTATGAAACAATAAGTATCAAAAGATTGACACTAGTTTAAGTCCAATTTCAAAGTGAAATTAATTCCAACGACCACTATTGGATTAAATGGTAAAAATATATTCTAATTTCACTTTAAAACCAATTAAAAATATAATATAATCATATAAATAAATTATATTAAAATGAGGTTTTGAATTAAAATACAACATTTTTCACTATTCATTAAAAAATGAACTTTATCGGAAAAATTCAAAAAATTCACACAAAGTAAAATTTGATGTACCTATTCTAAAGAAGAATTTTATTTGGTCCAATAGAATGTATATGAGTGACCAAAACTATATTTAATGACGGTTCTCCATCAAAAGGCGATAAGTGGACCTTTAGTGAAAATTAGAGTATATATGCCTAAAATTGAATTCTTTTCGTATTTTAAGCCTTTATCTTTTATTGGATAATTTTAAAAACATTTAACAAAAATATATAATCATATTTTAGTTATTTCCATTCATTCCCTCTAATACAATGGCTATGTGTTAACTACCATTTAAAATAATATTATTTTATTACTAATGTGCAACGTAAGATTTCAAAGAAACTCTTTGTTACGTATCGGGTACGCTATCGAACATAGAAACCCATTAAAAGTAAAATTAATATTTAATTTGTAAATATTAATAAAAATTAAAATGATTTATTCTTTATTTACCTGGGATGTTACATCCTTCCCCCCTTTTGGGAATTGCGTCCTCGCAATTTTATTCACTTATCAAAATGAGTGGGGGTATTTATCCCTCATAGAATTTTCAGATTCCCACGTTGCCTCTTCAACCATATGGTTTTTCCACAAAACCTTTACCTGGTGAATTACCTTATTTTGCAACACTTTCTCTCTTCGGTGAAGAATCTGGACTGGTTGTTCTTCATAAGAGAGATTCTCTTCCAACTGAACTACCTCTGGGCTCAAAACATGAGATGAACTTGGAATATACTTTCTCAACATAGAAACAAGAAAAACATTATGTACATGTGATAAAATCGGAGATAAAGTCACTCAGTACGCAATTGATCCAACTTTCTCCAGAATTTCATATGGTTCAATGAACCTTGGACTCAGATTTCCTTTCTTACCAAATCACATCACACTTTTCCGCGGTGAGACTTTGAGAAAAACATGATCACCTACCTCGAAAGAGAGATCCTTCCTCCTGTTGTCTGCATAACTTTTTTGTCTGCTCTGAGCTGTTCTCATGTGTTTCTGAATCAACTGAACTTTTTCTGGAATCTCTTCTACCAATTCTAGTCCCATCAACTTCCTTTCACCCACTTCATCCCATAAAGCTGGAGTTTGACACCGCTTACCATATAGTGCCTCAAATGGTGTCATCTTTATACTGGAATGAAAACTGTTATTATATGAAAATTAAACCATTGAAAGATGTTGGTCCCAAATTCCCTGATAATCCATCGAACAAGCACATAGCATCTCCTCCAAATTCTGAATTGTTCGTTCTGAATGCCCATCTGTTTGAGGATGAAAAGATGTACAAAAATTTAATTCTGTACCCAATGACTTCTGAAGGCCTTTCAAAAAGTTAGAAGTAAACCAGAGATCACGGTCAGATACAATAGAGAGAGTAACTCTATGAAACCTGGCTATCTCTTTAAGTTATAGACGGGAAAGTTGATCTAGGGAAAACTTATCTCATATGGAAAGGAAATGAGCAGATTTAGTCAAGCGATCAGCAATAACCTCAATTGCATTATTACCTCGAGGTGTCTTCGGCAAACCCACAATGAAGTCCATGGATATATTCTCCCATTTCCACTCTGGCACTGGTAAAGGCTGAAGCATCCCTTTCGGTAACAGCCGCTCTGCTTTAACTTGTTGAAAAGTCAAACACTTCACAGTAAAATCACCAATATCCCTTTTCATTCTGTCCCACCAGTAATACTCCTGAAGATCTCTATACATCTTAGTACTGCCATGATGGACTGAAAACGGAGAACTATGAGATTCACATAAAAAATATCTCTTCAATTGTGAATCACACGGCACACACAATTTCTTCCCAAATATCAAAACAAAATAAGTATCAATGTTCAATTCAGGCAACTTACCCTTCTGAACCAGCTCTACCTTTTTCTGCAACTTGCTGTCTTGCTTCTGTGCTTGCTTAATTCTGTCTGATAGAGAAGATTTCACTGATACCTGAAACAAGACAGAAGGGCATCCTGCAACAACAACTTCTATGCCAAAGTTCATTAAATCCTTAACCAAAGGATCACGTTCCAAACGCAACATTGCTAATGAAGCATTACTTTTTCGACTCAAAGCATCATCCACTTTATTTGTTTTTCCCGGATGGTATTGAATTGTACAATCATAATCCTTCATTAATTCTTGCTATCTCATCTGTCTCATGTTCAATTCTTTCTGAGTGAATATATACTTTAAACTTTTTTTATCGGTATATATTTCTCACTTTACTCCATACAAATGATGCCTCAAAATTTTTAAAGAGAAAACAACCTCAGCTAATTCCAAATCATGTGTAGGGTAATTTACCTCATGAGTTTTCAACTGTCGTGAAGCATAAGCAATTACCTGATCATTCTGCATTAAGACGCAACCAAGTCCTTTCAATGAATCATCACTTTAGATAACAAACTCCCCATTCCTGGAAGGTAGTGCCAAAACTGGAGCATTCACCAATCTTTTTTTCAGTTCTTGAAAACAATCATCACTTTCTTTTGTCCAGATAAACATAACACCCTTCCGAGTTAGCTTAGTCATTGGACTAGATAACTATGAAACTTTTCTAACAAACCTTCGGTAATATCCTGCCAAACCAAGGATGCTACGAATCTCAGTTACATTTTTGGGTCTTGGCCATTCTTCCACAACCTTTTTTTTTGCAGGATCAACAGTTATCCCATCTTTAGAAACAATATGACCAAGGAAAGAAATTTGTTGCAGCCTAAACTCACACTTCCTGAATTTCCCATACAATTTATTTTCATTTATGATTTGAAAAATAACCATTAAATGTCTTTCATGATCCTCTTTAATTTTGGAAAACACAAAAATATCATCAATGAAAACAACCACAAACTTATCCAAGAACTCATGGAAAATTCTATTCATTATTTCCATAAATACAGCAGGTGCATTGGTTAGCCCAAAAGGCATTACTACAAATTCATAATGGCCATATCTTGTATGAAACGTGGTCTTCGGAATATCTGCTTCCTTTACCTTCAACTAATGGTACCCCAATCTCAGGTCAATCATTGAAAAATACTGAGCTCCCTGGAGCAGATCAAACAAATCATCGATATGAGGCAAAGGATATTTGTTCTTAATAGTGATGTTATTCAAGGCACTATAATCAATGAAAATTCTCATAGCACCATCTTTATTTTTATCAAATAAAATAGGAGCACCCCATGGTGATGTGCTAGGTCGAATTAAAACATTCTCTAATAAATCTGGCAATTTCTCTTTCAACTCTAAAAGTTCAATTTGAGCCATTCGATAAGGGGGTTTTGAAATTGTCTTAGCATCAGGAACTAAGTCTACAGCAAACTCAACTTCCTGATCTGGTATTATTCTAGGCAACTCATCAGGAAAAACATCGGGATACTCATTTACCACCAGAACATCATTAATCTGAACAGTTCCCTTGTTTTCAACAATACGTGAAAGGTAACATTCACTTCCATATTTTACAAGTTTCTCACCCTCTTGATATGTTATCAATAGTAAGGGTTCATTCTTGTACACAAACAGAAAGGATTTCTGAAAAGAAAATTCTTTAACTCTACAATCAATCTTAGCATGATAAATAGAGATCCAATCCATACCCAGGATAACATCAAAATCTACAAGATGTAAAACAATAAGGATTGCAAGTAGGTTCTTTCCATAGATAAGGATAGGAAGATTGTTATAAATTCTTTTTGCCTCATCATTTCCCCCAGGTGTTTTTACCAAAGTTCAGGAGTCATTTCTTGAGATGGTATTCCTATTTTACTAGAAATGTTTTCAGAGATGAAAGAATGTGTAGACCCCGAATCAAAAAACATGCTGGCATAATCTGAAAAAACAAAGTACCTGATACAACTTCATTTGATGGCCCGACATCTGCTGAAGTAGTTGCAAAGGATTTCACCACCCCTTTCTTCTTGTATTCTAACTACTTCCCATCACTCGAGCTCTTTGTCAGACACTCATTTTCGTAGTGACCCATCTCATTGCACTTAAAACATTTCACTAACTGTAAATCAAATTTGGTCTTACCTTAACCCTGATCATTTTCAGTGCAATCACGAGCCTTATGTCCCATCTTATTGCATCGGTAGCACTTTCCAGAATTCAGAATACATTCCCCAGCATGCCTTTTACCACATTTATCACAAACTGGAAACTTAGTTTTCTTAACGTCAGACCTTTTTGAAGAATTATTTCCTTTCTCCTGCCACCTTAGTCTCTTCTTCTGTTGTTTGTTATAGAACACTTGATCATCGAAAAACTCCATTTCAACCTTCTCAGCACATCGAAAAAGATTTTCATAACTTTTGAACTCACGAGAAGCCAATGCCCTTCGATATTTTGGATTTAATTCTGAGTAAAAATGATTGATTTTACTATCGAGGTCTCGGATAAAATTTGGAGCATACCTTTCCAATCGAGTGAACCTCTCTTCATAGGCAGCCACTGAGTCTTCCTCTTGGCTCAATTCCAAGAATTGTTTTTCCATCCTAAGTTGAACAGCCTTAGGAAAATACTTCTCATGAAACATACCATTGAATTCATCCCAGTCGAGAGCATCAATCTCATCAGCGTACCTGATATTTTTAACCATCGACCACCGCTGATCAGCTTCACCCTCCAAACGGTAAATAGAAAGACTAACCTTTTGATTGTCTGAACACCCCATGACATCGAAAATCTTCTTCAGTGCTTTAATCCAACCTTTAGCTAGCACAGGGTCAGATGAACCTCTGAGTGATGGGGGATGTTGCCTCATGAAATGTTCCACCACTGACATGTTCCTATGTGGTTGATCTAGCTGATCTCATGCATGGATACCACCACCATTTATCGCTTGAGTAAACTGTGCCATTAATGCAACAAACTGTTCAGTTCCAATTTCGACCATCTCAGGATACTGATTCGGAAGGTTATTTCCTTCTATATGCCTTCCTAGTACTGCTTCCCTGTTTCCTCTGCAGAAAACCATTCTGAACAAACATGTATTAGATGAAGCAACATGGTAATATTCAAATGCTATATCATTTCAATTTGACCCTAAAAAAATATATTTTCTGATAATAATTTAATAGAATTCGAACTCCTAAAGTTATCTAAACCGACCTCTGATACCAACTATAAGGGCCCAGCCTTAAACATCACTTAATCTTGAGTAACTTCAAGAATACATGTTGAGGATATTTTCAGGTTTAGAGTCTTAGAGAATTATTTCATAAAACATGCATTACATTCCACATTTAAACAAAGTGGTTACATAGAAGATAGTATTCATTTTTCCCATCAATGGAAACATATTTAAAATAAAACATGGATTCTATATTGACAATTCCTTGACACTATCATCATATCATGTACCTTTCCCTTAACCTGTGAAAAACATTTCAAAAACTTGGGATTAGAATAAAAAGCTCAGTAAGGGATATAAAAACACGAAATGAAAACATTAGTCCATGTATGAAATCATACTTTACTCATAAAACATAAGCATGTTAACATACCTCATCAAATCAGGAATAAAACATAAAAATCACAAGACATAAAGGTAACTTGAGGCATTCATAACATTCTTACGTAGGGAGTAACCCTCTTGGATACCTTTGGAATACCCATCACAGTATATTCTCTAAATATCTTTGGAGAACCCTCAAAGTTTAACCCCTTCGCGTTACCCAATGCATTGGAGAGCTATATCAGGCTCACCCACCCTTAGTTTATCACGGAACCACCCGTCTTCATAATAATGCCCAAGAACCATAACATAATCGTATCATATAAAACATGCATAAAGGAAACATAACATTTCCACTTTTCAATCACAAGATATCAATACAACAAATTGATATACAAAAATTATGAAAACTGTTTTCAATACCAAAATAAAAAGAAAAGTAAAACATCGTATTTATTTTTCATTTAAAAAAGGTATGGCTTGTAGAGGAATCTGAAACTCAAATAATGGTCACGGCAGCGGAGAAGTCGTAGTCACCGCATACGTACGACAAAAAAATTCTCTTTTTTCGTTTAGTAAATTGATTTGTATAAAAAATATTCCGTTCAGATAAATGTAAAAGTAAAAGGGTTTTATACACCGTATAAAATAAAGTTGTGTATAAAACATAATATGCCTCAATGAAAGGAGATTGAGACGATGTCCCATACCTCGGGTCTGACTTAACTCGATCGTTCTTTAATGTCCTGAATAATAAACTTGAGTTAATTTTTACTTGCTTAAGAACATTTTTCAAGTTCATTATTCCTTTTAAATCACTTATTACCATGTCATTAACACTATGGAATTATTTAAGTTAATAACGGTCGTTTTAACGATCATTGGTACATGAGTCAAAAATATGCTCTTTATAATTACAAGTTGTTCATGTATCCATTATATCCAGAGTTATACTCATGATGTATATATCATATATATCATATATATCCAGTATATACATGCATTTATAATATTACATAACATTTAGAGTTATGAAATGAAATCCACCGTTCATGGAGACGGTAAGCCGTACGTACGCATGAATTCTACTTCCATTTCTATTTCATATTTAATAGAATTAAAACATAATGATACATAATAGTATTATAATTCCAGTATTGTATCATATATAATATCATTCAATCTTTCCTTTATACGTACCAGATATGGTATTAACGAATCAAATCACTTTGAGGTCGCGGTAGTCCGCACTTCCTAAAATGAAGATATCGTGTTTACCCATAATGGAAACCATAAAGGTATGTCATAAATAAAAAATACAGAAGCTTAAGTAAAACATAAACATATTATATATCATATATAAATATAGTTACATCTTAATTTCCACCTTTGAAGGTGTTATATGAGTGTTGAACAATCATCGTTTCATGAGGCAGAAATTCGCCATCCACAGAAACTGTATGTTCATTAAACATTAGGTGTAGGTGTGTGTAAGTGTAGCTAGAATCCTTCTTATAACAACATCCTAGTATATTGAAGCTACTGGTTTTGTTACAAAAGAAATTAATAAAAATATTTTAGAGGGTCGGAGAAGCAAAATAAAACATAAGAACACAAGAGAAAACACTACCTTTAAAACGGGTAACGCTTTTTGATTTGAACTCAAAGTCTTCCTTGGGAAGGCTTCTGCCCAACATGAGGATTCAAGGAGTAATATAGGGATGTGGAGAGACAAAATGGGTAGGTTTTGGCCGAGCCAAAGGCTTGAGAGGTGTGGGTAAGGTGGTATAGGTGGGGGCCTTTTATAAGAGGAGAGGAGGGGCACTCTTGGAAAGTTATAAAAGGTTACTTTATTATAAACTAATTTTAGGATTTAAAAGGTCCCAAAATTATATATTTCGATGATAAGGGGATAAGAGTTCTAAATAAACCCATCCAATAGGTTTTTACCATGTTTAGGTCTTATATTTTACATTATATTTTCATTTGTTTTAAATCGTTAAATAATGAGGTAATCGCTGCATCATCATGGTATCATAAATAATTTAATTTATTTATTGTCTAAAAATTATAAAAAAAAATATCATGATGTAGGAAATCTCTTTAGCTTTCTAAGTAATATTTATAGTCAAAAATATTACTTCCATAACCCAACTTAAAAACTATTTTAGTAAAACAACTCATGTTTGTGACATTTTTATATTAACATTAAATAAAAAGGTATTAATGTCATTTTCCTACCAAAGTGGCTCCATGGGGTCCCCAAGTTGACCCATGGACTGTCTTGGTCGGCCATGACATATCCAATAATGTTAGTACATGTTTCTAGGTCGTTTCATATTATTAAAACATTATTTTTACCTTAAACTACACTAATTACCTCTAATCGCGAATAAAAACTTAAAAGTTACTATTCACCAAAAAATTATTTTAATCCCATTGACCACATTTTACTTCCTAATGAAAACCATGTATGCCGGATTTTTGAAATTCGAAACACAAAGGTGGTGAAATTTCATTTAAACGGAAAATTAGTTTTTATGAGTACCACTTAGTGGTTTCACTATTCATCAAAAATTGAGGTTTTTTAGAAATATATCAAAACGTCAAACTAAGCTATATTTGATATTCTGAATTCCAAAATTATGTCTATTTTAAAAAATTCAAAAAATATAAGTTACATTAATTAATTTAATAATTAATTCCTGTTGTGAGAGCAAATAGCTTGTTTTTATGAAACAATAAGTATCAAAAGATTGACACTAGTTTAAATACAATTTCAAAGTGAAATTAATTCCAACAGCTACTATTGGATTAAATGGTAAAAATATATTCTAATTGAAATTTAAAACCAATTCAAAATATAATCTAATCATATAAATAAATTAGATTAAAAATAGGTTTTGAATTAAAATACATCATTTTTCAATATTCATTTAAAAAATGAACTTTATCGGAAAAATACCAAAAATTCACACAATGTAAATTTTGATGTCCCTATTCTAAAGAAGAATTTTATTTGGTCCAATAGAATGTATAAGAGTGACCACAACAATATTTAATGAATGTTCTCCATCAAAAGGCGATAAGTGGACCTTTAGTGAAAATTAGAGTATATATGCCTAAAATTGAATTATTTTCGTATTTTAAGCCTTTATCTTTTATTGGATAAATGTAAAAACATTTAACAAACATATATAATAATATTTTAGTTATTTCCATTCATTCCCACTAATACAAGGGCTATGTGTTAACTACCATTTAAAATAATATTATTTTATTACTAGTGTGCAACGTAAGATTTCAAAAAAAAACTCTTTGTTGCGTATAGGGTACGCTATGGAACATATCAACTCATTTAAATTAAAATTAATATTTAATTCATAAATATTAATAAAAATGAAAATGATTTATTCTTTATTTACCTAGGATGTTAAATTATTAACATCATAAATTCCTTATTCTTCATAATATTCAATGTTTTGGACAAAAATACAATTTTTACACTAGTAGAAGTATATTCCTAGAACTTAAATTATGTACCAACTTTTTTATAATTCAAGGACTGAATATTAGTAATTTCCTTAACTTATGGAATACTTATTTCATCAAATTTATAAAATATGCACTTCGTATAGTTTGGTGAAAAAAAACTAGGATAAAAATATTTATATCCAATCGATGGGAAACTATTCTCTGATTCCAATTGAGAGTCTTAGCGGATCATGAAGTCACCTTAATAGGGGGTTGAATCAATAGTGACCAATGTATTACAAATTATATTAAAATTTTACTTTTTTACTACTTTAAAATTGATAAAACCACTATAATTGGTTAGGATGTATGGATATTTATTATGAAATATCTCAACATTTCACTTATTCAATTAATATAATGTAAATCAATCAACACTCATGGATTTATAAAATGTTCGATCCCAATTTGGATACCTACTCCTTACAGTGCTATCTTACATGGAGTCTTAGATTTTCTACTAATATATTATTAACAATACTTGTGGTGTGGGAAATTTTTTACATTAACAAATTGTGTGTATCCCACACAATAAGTCTCCCAAATTTAGATTATAATAACTCCCATAGTTTTATAATGTTTCATTATCATGAACTAGTCTTTGACTGCAACTTCTTCTTCTACTAGAGTACTCACACATAGGCCTTGATCCGATTTGGGTAAACTGAATTTGGAGATGAGAATATTTTTCTTTCGATAACCAAAATCTGGTAACCTAACTCAGCTTCCATGAAACATTATGTTCTGATAATCTCATAACTTTTACCATAATGAAAATTTATTGGAATATTTGATCGATAGCTTCCCCAAAATATTTTCTCGTCTATGGAGCACACACAATGATCAACAATCTATGTTCTCCCTTATCCATTTTTCAATATTATCTCAACCACTTATATATACTCAACATGACTTTATAAATTTTGTGATTTAATATACTTAAGCTCCATGGGTTTATTTTCAAAATATTTAAAATTTTAATCAAAACTCAGGTTGAATCACAAACTCAATCATCGTGAATATTGAAACATTGATCATATATTATAGTAGCATCATAATTATTTAACTTAATTTTAAAATTAAGTCCCTCCTCATTTTCTAGAGTATTTAATTTCATGTAATTTAAAAATATTTTCTTTGAATATTCTTCTATATAACTCACCTAGATGCAGATTTCCTCAACATTAATCAAGTATTCATTTATACAACATTCCATTTGAGAATATAACTCTTCTGGTCACCTATACACTCAATTTTCTTATAGAATTAAATTCATCAAACACAATCTAATATTTTGATACACAACATTTGTTTCTCTAAAAAATAATGTCCAAACACTTCCTTAAACATTGTTTTTTTAACTCATTTTTAGTACATAGTAAAACAACCCACAACCTTTGGTACTTATATACTCACAACATTTATTTTTATTGCTTTCTTGATATCATCCTACATCATCCAATTTGGATACATCTTCAAGTATTTTCCTTCAGAACATGGAAACATAATTTAAATAACACGTGATAAATTTTTATATATATTCTACTTCTATATTCAAAGCATCAAATCCCCATTCCTTTTTATATAAGAATTATTTTTATTATTTTTTAACCTGTGAACATATCTTTCGATTATTTTTGATCCATTACATTATCTTCTTGTGTATTAATATTACATTAATCATTGAATATTTATTCTTTACATGTAATCATTTCAGTGAATCTAATATAAATATATATTTTTTTAAAAAATAATTTTCTTCTAAAAACCCATATTTATACCATAAAAATATACAATGAGACTCTCCTCTATTTCTCTCTATCTGATTCTTTCAACTTTAATCTTCCAACTGTCTTAATCACTACTTTTAATTAAGGTATTTCAAAAATTAGTTAAACTATCATAAGAAACATGATATTCTTCTTCATGAAATTATACAAATTTTCATGATCATCCTATCATTCTCATCGTGTGGTATGTTCATGCCTGATCTCCCTCATCTGTAAATTACCAACTTCATCTTCGAGAAACTTGTCAACCCGTCCTTTGGGTAGCTCTTCTTTATGGAATTACATTCTTCCATTTATTATATACTTCATTGTATAATTTCAAGGTATTTCATTATCCATTCACATAATACTATTAGTATGCACATCTCATTCTTGTTCTTCTAATCATCTCATTTATTTTATGATTATTGTATGGGATTTCTTCTAATACATGCATCCAAGTATTATCTATATAATAATACACGTGATGCTTCTCTTATGTACATATTGTGTGATACTCGTATAATATATAATTTGATATAAATTGGAAATATTCTCACTCTATATATATCATGGTTTCTCAAAAGTGGTGATAATCACATCAACCATGGTTAATTATACAAGGATATTTACATATCATCTTCTAGAAACCCCACTAATCACTATTGTACTTTGCGGATTAACTAAATTCATCTACATAAATCAACTAAAAATTCTTAATTCTCATCGTCAGTAAGATCATCATTGGTTTCATACATGGAAAACTATTCTATGTTCTTCTGGTGATCTCAAACTTGTCCGAAAAGTAATTTTCAAGATAAATTTGAATCTCTCGAAAACAATTTAGCACTAAACCTGATTTTTATTCTATAAACTCAGCCTCATATGTGTATTTTCTTATATATTTAAATATTGACATGTTCATTCACATAAATATTTCAAATATTTATAATCCTATAATGTGTGATTTGTTCCTTCCAATCCTCTTATGTGACATGATCTCTTTGGGGTGTGGTATTTAATTTCTTCTCCTCAGTCATTATAACATCCTCATCATTTTTAAGTTTATTATTCTTCCTTGAAATCAATTATTCATTAATTTTTACTAATCTCAAATATAAATTTTTATATTTATTTATATAGTAAATCACTTAAATTCATACTACAAATTCATCTCGCTATATATCTTCCGATTCTTCCACATTCTAGAAACTTACATGATCTCAAAACGTGGATGAAATTACATCTTCAATATTCATCACCTATCAAGAATAAATTATGTCACAATAAAATCAATCATTAGATATATATATATATATGTTACTTCTAGTATCATTAATTAATTTCTCTCTAACCATTAGTATCATTTACTTTAATCTCTTCCTCCTTTCTTCCAATGATAAGAGACTTACATTTTCTAGTAGTGGATATTACATCTATTATTTTCATACTTATGATAGTTCGTCCATCTGTAATACAAATTTATGGTGGAATTACGTCTAGAACATCCATAAGAAAATTCGCCTTCAACTTAATCATTATCATTTCCAAAAACTATTGAAAAATACCATAATATATCATCATAATCGTCTACATAATTTAGAGGGAACTGCAATGATGTATACATAAGATATTCAGTGGACATTTCATTTAATTTTCAATTGGAATGAGCACTATGATACAATATAAATATAATGGATTCCAAATAATCTATTTAAACAAGGTAATAGCCTGGAAATTGTGATACATAAGAGGGAAAACATCTTTTGTATGATATATTTAAAATGTTTTATTAGCATAAAAACTATAATATATAACATATAGATTTCAAAATAAATTTTTACAGTGCATGCATATGAAGTTTTTTAATATATAATATGTCTAGATCTCTTAGGATAATAAATATAAAATCGATATTGATATGTATATGATAAATAAATGTGTAAAAATTGTTTTATAGATCAGAAAAAATACACAAAAAATTAATAAATAACATGTCTTAACTTCCCACTATGCTTATGTAAGAAGTTATACAACTTGAAAAGGTACCATAAGTTTGTAAAATTGAAAACTTATTATGATTATGTATGAATATGCTGGAAATTTTATTCATTAATTTAATTGTTAAGAATAATAAAAAGGAGTGTGATTCAATATGAGCTATGAGAAAGAACTATTTTCAATGCGGTGAAGAAAACCAAACATTCAATACAACTTGATAAGAGGAATAAATCCAGTATTTATTTTTAAAAATGAGATAAACCCACGCTATTAAGAAAATTTACATGTTTCTAAATAATAATAATTATGTGACCTCCATATATATATCAAAAATTTTATTTATATATTTAATAGAGTAACTTTTGAGAAAAATATTCCAAAAACTCATAGAATAATTAAATGGAAATTTTATTAGATTAGAAGAAATGGTAAAAGTGCATTCAATATATGACTATGTAGATAAGAAGTTATAATAATGTGAATATCCTATGATCATAGGAGCACACGCCTTTGAAGTAATTGGGAAAATGACATGGAGATAATGGTGTTGAGGTTGATAAAATATTTTATAATACATTCTAAAAAAATGGTTTTTATAAAAATTTCGGAATAATGAATTATTGATTAATTTATAAGACAAATGAGAGTATAAAAGGATGATAAAATAATTAAAAATGACTTTTTTTACCTTAAAATTTAGAAGAGAACTTGTTAATACTCTGATGAAGAAGAATAAAAAGATAATCTTGAGTATCGAGGAAGAAATGAATACGAAACTAACCCGATGTTTTTGATCAGATCCATTTATTACCAGAATAAATATGAAGTAGTAGTTTTTTTGATACCCTATATTGAATAATTCCATAAATTCTAGGAATATAGAAATCATATGAAAAACATTAGCTAATGGATGATGATATGAATACAGGTTATTTGATCGACCACTATTTTCAAGATCCATGAAGACTAATTTGATTCATTCCAACAATCAGATTATTTTAATTATCTATGAAATAATCTATTACAAATTATTAAGTTGTATATACTATATCCAATAATAATAAGGCAATTAGGGGAATTATTTTTGAGAAATGAGATATTTTTATCATGATGCATTAAAATCTAAAACGTCTTGACTGACTTAAACAAAAGTGGAGGAAGCGTTGTAAACTAATGGGATCGAGTATAAAGAACTTAGTGGTAAACTCTGTAATTATGGAATGTGCTGTAAATAAAGAATAAAAACTCACTACCCATTTTAATGGGTGAATAATTGTAGTGAGAATATATTTCTTGGTCGAAACTTGATCACAAAAGGAGTAAGTTTCCCACATTGGCCTCAATTCTTTTAAAGAATCAGTATGATTTCTTTTCCCTTAAATGATATGTTTCATGTGGTTATTTTTAATTTATTAAGATAAAAAATGATCCATTTATATCCTAATAGGTAAAAGTGGTTTGAATAATGAAATTTATGTTTTAGGTGAAAAAAATTGAAGAGTAAGATCTTCAAAAAAATTCAATTATTGCGATTCATCTCCACCACCCCTCTCAGGTGACTATTTAGATTTTAATTTAGTTTCCTAGTGGTATTTAAATGATATATATAATGTTTATATTTTAATTTATTCCATAAAAGATTCATATGGAAAATTATATTTTTCCCATGACAAAGAAGAAATATTTGCTTCAGTCAAGAATCTAAAAAATATGAATAAAAAATAAGGAAATAAAAAGAAGAAAATAGATCAAAGGTAAAAGAGGATTAATCACTGTCTAATGGTATTCTAGTTCCTATTTTTTAGATAACTCTATTTTATATAATCATTTCAATGAAATAAGATCCATTAGTAATGAGTATGTGTTTATTAAGCATATTGAAAAAATCTACTCTAAACTCAAATATTATATGAAGAATGTCCCTATTGAGGTTTTCACTCACATATTTTCATTTATTAAGGAAACAAATGATGAAGAAACTCAATTGTAATAAGAAATTGATGCAATAGGAGATAAATTGGTTTAAAAGGTTCACTAATGTAACACTCTCATAAAACTGATTGATGATGATGAATAATATGTATCACTTTTTAATGAATGGACTTATTTTATTGAATATGGATTGTAAAGTGTCAATTGTGCAAAATTTGTGTTTGATAATTTTTTGTTAAATAATAACATGGATTAGAATAACTCCACAAAACATATATGAATGTCAAAAAATCTTAGTTTGAGGATAAGATAAATATAATAGAAGATATATATTATTCTTTAAAATTCGTAGTTTATGTGTGTAAATATTAAATTTAGAAGGTCAAAAATTAATTTTAAGATAATTTTAAATCACTTAAAGAAAATAACTACTCTATAAATTTATAGTGTATTGAGTTAGAGGAATACATCATAAATCTAGGAATCATCCAAAATGAGTCTTCCAGAGAAACTAGGAAAGAAGAGAAATGATAATGAATGAGTGTGATAGGTTTATTTCATTGTAAAATACTCACATTAGTTGAAATAAGAGATTTAAATCATCCTTTGTTCCAACTACTGAAAGATCATGGAAGAATGTAAACCAAAATCCAATTAATTATACTTATACTATTCTAGTTTCATCTTCAAGTGAAGGTTTAAAATCAAAATTTAGTTAAATTTATATGATAATAAAATATTTAACAAATTGAAAAATAATTCATGGGAGCGTGTGAGAAATATTCAGAAAACTATCTACCCATAAAGATCTCAAAATAGGGTATACCTGGTCATAAAAAAATTAGGATCTAAATCTGTTCGGACTATATCTAAAAAAAGAAGAATATTTATTGTCCATTTCTGGTGTTTTAGGGGGTTTATAAATAATTCTAGTGAGAGATATCAGAAAATTTAAACTTATAGAAATCATATAATTCTTGAACTCAATGGGAGTAGATCTTAATTTTAGAAGAAACCTACAACAATTAAGTAGGTCTCAAAGAAGAAGAATAGTTTTTCTACCAAAAATATATATTTAAATTCTTAAAGAATATCTATTAGATATTCAATATAAGTATTCAATCTAATGAATACTATTTCTATAATTCTAAATATAATGTCTCATATATTAATTGAAATAAAATACCATAACCTATGAAGAGACAATGAATAAATTCTAACAAGTCCACCATGATGATTAAAATGAATAGTATTATTGAATAAACTACTCCTCATTTTTTGTAAAGAAAACTAAATTATACACCACACATATAATGATAAGTTCTTTGGATTATGGTTAGAGAGGCCTCCTACTGGAACATTAATTTTTCCCTAAATATCAGTGTTGATGAGAGAAATATTCAATAAAAACTTGTGAGTAATGTTAAAATGTTATATTAATACTTCTAAAAATGCATACATGTTTTAATGGATTGATAGTGTGGTTAGATAACAAGCGGAACAAATTGGTGATTCCAAGTACCAAGAATATTTATATAAAAAGAGAGTCTACACACATGTATAAGGATAGTCTTGTAAACAATGAATGCTTAAAAATATGGATAAATGAGTTATAATTGCCTATGAGGATGGAAAACAATGAAAATAATGAGTTTTATTATTTATTAGAGTAAAAAATACTATTGAAAATAAAAATAATACTAATGTGTAAGAATATCATACTTCCCAAATTGATTCAGAATTTAAAAATTAATGGATAAACTAGAATAAATATTCCTCACAATTTTATATATTCTAATAAAATATTCTTTGGGTTTAGATCCAAGTATCAGCCTTGTTTGTCTAATTATGGATCTTATGAACACTCTCTTTGTTCCAAAATTTGTTTGTTTGTAATAATATGTATATAATTTAATATGATGAATCATGAGTAAAGAACATATTAGATATTGTGGATATTTTAATTACTAAAAAACATCCATCAATTTAGTATTGTTAGTAAAAATATCCTCTTAAGAATGTTTGGGTTGTGATTAATGAAAAATTTGATGGGAGATATTTTCTCCGAAGTTACGGTAGTTGGAAAAAATTATTATTTAAGAGTTTTGTTCAAATTTATGAAATATCTATTCACAAAAACTTATTCCACATTTTGGTGAATTCATTATGGATATATTGAATATGATTATGGTTTGAGTTGGTGACCACTCTAGTAGTAGGTTGAATTTTGATCTGGGAACTCACCTATGAAGAATAGCCAAGTCCTCTATGGAAATTTTGATGGTCATGGGGAATGTAAAGAAGGCCAACCAAAATTATCTATGTCATTTCATTGGTTGTGGTGGATTGGGTGTATTCCTTTAAAAAATGGGATAGCCTACTATGGGTGTGTAAGAGACTCTGGTGGATTGGGTGGCACACTATACAACACGGGGTAGTCTACCATGGACATGGAAGAGATTGTCATGGGTCAAGGGCCTCCCTGTGAAACATGGGGTAACCTACCATGGGAATGGAGTAAAACATTATGGAAATCTAATGGAGGAATCATGAATGTGAATAATGGTTTATAGAAAAATATTATGGTCATGGTGCTCTGTTTGTTAAGGTAGTAGAAGGAAATAATTAATCACCATGTAATGTTATAATTTATTACAGTGTACAAGTCATAAAATCTAGAAAATACATGTTGTGACATTCATGGATTTTATGGAACTTTCAACCATCAAGTAATAGGTGATTTATTTTCATTTTATGTCCTTAAAGTTCATGCATTCAATTTCATGGAGGGGATTCAAATTGGAGAGTATATTTAAAAAGGGATCTGATATAGGGTTGAAGGTTGTATAAGTAACAAAAATGTTGAGGAAAAATAAATTCCAAATATATCTAGATTGTAAGAGTATCATTCCACATCACTTCTTGATAGAAAAATATTAAGATATATGTATTCCAAGAGTTCTATTTTTATCTAGAATTTCTATACAACTGTGCGAAATAGAAACATCATCTGTGTGGTATATTTCGATCATTGTAGTTTGAATAAGAGGAAGAAGAAAACTTCATGAGGTATGGTGATTTCCCTACTATAGGAGAGAAGTGACCTTTACAAATGTTTTTGGTAGTGAATCAGGAGGTTCAATGGAACCAATATGAACTTGTAAATATTAAAAATGTGAGATTTTATTGTGTATGGTTTATGGTAAAATTGCCATGCATTCTCCTTGGAGTATACCAGTGAGGTTGAACCATGTAAAATAAATGATGTCATTTACTACATTATTAACTATAGATAAAAAATAATGGTTTATATTGAAGGGTTCCTTAGGATTATAGAACAATATCATAAATCAATTACCATACTACAACACCCTTATCCCCCCCACCCCCATCGTAGGGTGTATTCAATGATAAAGGACCCAAAAATAGTATTAGAGGGTGATTGTGAGGGGTAATTTCTCCCTCTATATCTCTTTAAATCATGGTGATAATTTTCAACCATAATGTAATTATTGTCTTTGAATGTAATAATTTTTATTTATGGAAGATTCATATGTAACACTCTTTCTGATCATTGGGCATGGAATTGAATGTGGAATCCATATGAGGAATTTTTATGTTAATGTATATTGTATCTTTATAAAATAATTATAATGGCGAGTTTGATATAGATTTAAAGGAAATTACATATGAATACCATAGGCCAAAACCACTAACACAAATGTAGGTTATTATGAAACCTCCATTTTTATATGGGATAAAATTGTAAATATAGATAAAAAATATTCAAGGGTTCATGATGAAATGTTATAGGTTTAATGTATTGTATAAGAGGATTTTACAATGATTCCAAATTCAATAGTAAATTCCCTTTTCGAAAAAATAAATCATCTTGTTAAAAACATGCATGACCTTGGTGAAGATCATAAAGATGAGAATATTGTAAAGAGAAAAATCATAAGACTTCATCATTATTTCAATGTAATGGAGTCTATTCTATATGATAAATATAAAAAATATATCTTGGGACCACTTACATAAAAATATTATTGCATATGAGATCATAAATTAATACAATAAGTCTAGGGTGATGGAAAAATCTCATGAAGTGTATTTTAAATCTATGAATAAACTGAATATGAAGGATGTTTTAGATGAATAATAAACTGATGTTATGATTTAATTTATTTCCTACTGACAGTAAAGGAACGTTTCAAGGTAATCTTCCACTTTCTTGTTTTAAATATGTAAAATTAATACATCTTATATTGAAATTTACCAATAAATTTAAAATGGAAGATGGGGAAACTATTAAGTTAAATAAAAGTTTTTTCAAGGGGAAAGTTGTTCTATCATATGAAGATATTAACTTTGAAAAAAATAAAGATAGATATGTAAAATATTTCAAGGATCCTTATGAATATGAACTAGTACCAGTTATAAAAGACAATGATAGTGACTTTAAAAAATATATCGATGGTAGAGTTGATTTTCAACTTAAACTCTTGGATCTCCATCAAGAAATTGATGATTGGAGGGCCCAGACAAAGAAATATAGTTTATTTGTTTAGGTATATAAACTATCTACACATAATAAATAGGAATATATGTCATAATTAAAATTGGAAATTAAAAATATCAAATAAGGAAATTCAGGAAGTTCAATAAAATATGTTATTTGAAACTAAAAGGTAATGAGGAGCTCAAGTTATTGATTCCCTATATAAATCAATGAAAGACAGTTATAATCTAATTTAAGAGTATGAATAATAATTTATGTAAATGAAATGTAATTTTTAGGATTAGGAATGTCTTCTCCCACTCGGTATGACACTAAGTATCTTATACAATATTTTTATCATCAAGGCTAGAAATCAATCTAACGAATTCACATAGGTATGTATATCTATTCCTCAAGTATAACGATTCAAATAAAATGGGAGAAAAATTTCAGATCATGATTACAGAAAGAATATAGTTATGGTTGGTGTTATACCTCATGGTTCAACACCTTTAAATAAATTTAATATCAATGAAACTCAATAAGGATCTTTTCAAGCAGTAAATACTAAGACAAAGATGCCAAGAATCAGATGTTGTTATTTTGGAAATATGGAACACAAACAGTATGTGTATTCTATTTATAATTAATATATTTGAGATCATGATTCACAAAAATATACAAGAATAGTTTATAATTTTTCCTATTATTTTAATGGATATTATTTCTATTGTGATTTTTTTGGGATCAAAGTTATATATTATGCATCAATATTAAATAATATGGTGGTAAAAGAAATTAATAATTGTGAAAAACAATATTTGGAATGATTATATAACAAACTAAAAGTTCAACATAGATTGTGGATTTTTCAATATAAATAAGAATCATTATTTTATTACTAAAAGAAACTTTATTCATCATCAATATATGGGGAAAACTTTTGGGTAAATAAAATATTTTTTTAGTAGGATAATGTAGCTGATATTGCATTGATAGAAATGAATAAATAATGATTATGTATTTTGGATATTTTATTCTAATCTCGCATAACCTAATATTAATCCCTTGGTATGTGAATAAAATACAATAAAGATATAATTGTTTATTTTGAAATGATGGGGGCCTTAAGGTTGTTGGATCTAGGAAAGTAGAGTTAGTGATAAATATCTCAAGTGAAAATACGTTCTCTTGGTTGAATGAATTAGTCATAATCCTCATAAATTTAGTTCTTTATGTGACTCATGGAATGTTGGGGAATTCAAAAAGAAGGTATACACATTTAGATAAAGTAATTATTCATTTAACCTTTAAGGAAGACAAATAAAATGGAATTTTTACCCTGTTGGTGAATAGAATTTGTGTATGATGTCTATAAATGATGAGAAAACACTATTTCACGATTTTCTTTTCCATTTGAGCCAACAATACTTAGAAAATATGGTTAACTAAAAAAATTCTAGAGACAAGCCTAAGATTCCAAATAATCACACTCATGCATGTGAATATTATATAAGGGGTAAGATTATTCAAAAGACTTACAATCCAAGAATGTGGAAGTCATAAAGACTTCTTTAACTTGTTCATATGGATGTATGTGTGACAATTACACCAAAATATATAAATTTAAAAAGTTAATACATCATTTTTTTCAATGGTTTTAGCATAAGGTCTTGGCTTATGGTTATAACTCACAAATATAATGTGTTTACATCTATCACATGATATTGAAGTCTACATGAAAATATACTTGGTGTAAAAAAATCAAATTTCATACACTAAAAAGGATAAAAATAAATAAAAACACCCTTGTCGAAAAATACCTTAAATTTCATGGTATTTGACACGATGCTTAATAAGTTATAACTCCTTGGTAGAATAAAGTTGGTGAATAAAGGAATCACATCATCAACAATATGGCTCTCACTATACTTATTAAAAATACTTGCAGATAAATACTGGAAAGTGAATTTAGCAACATAAATTTCCCACAGATACTTATTATGTCACAAAATAAGAAAAAATACACTTGAAATATATAATGTATGAAATCCTATACTTAAATACATTTATTCGTTTTGATGTCAGGGCTTCATTCTCAAAAAATAAAAAAATAAAATTTTTAATCTTTGTGGTGATGAAGGAATATACATAGCGTATTTTTCTAAGAGTGGATCCTATAGGGGTTTTAATATGTGTATTATAAAAGTAATGGAAATTAATGATATTTTTTAGTTTAAAATATTCAAATGAAAATGAAGATTGAACAAAATTAAATTATAGTGAGTAGTTTTCAGATGAATTTTTTTTTTCTGAAGTTGAAAGTAAGGAAGAAGTGTATGATTTAAGGGGAGTTCTTGAGAGTTACTGATAAATATTATAATAGATATACTAATTAAGAAAACATATCCAAAATAACATGTTCAACAAGACAGTTAAGCATGGTTAAAATCATTTAAAACAACATTGTTATATTGGAGATGATTCAGTCTCTTTCAAATAAGAAGGATGATGGATCAGCTGGAAGTGTATCTCTTATCACCAGTAAAACCAAAGCCTTTTTAAGAAGATGATATGGATAAAATTTCAAAAAAATCCATTCATGAGGGGCTTAAAAAAATATAAAATAACAAGGCATGGGATTTTGTTCTGAGCCCACATGACAAGAACACCATAAAGACCAAATGGGGTTTCCAAAATCAGTTAAATGAGGTCAGAAAAGTTTCAAGGATCAAAGAATAAACTGTGTGGAAAGGTTATTCCAAAATTGAGGGTCTTTATTTGGATTAAACACTTTCATTGGTGTAATTAATTGAAAAAATAATATTATTATTTTCTATGGAAATTGAGAAAGTATTCAAGGTGTTCTAAATGGATGTCAAGTCATCCTTTATTGATGGGTTCCATGAAGAGGAGACTTATATTAAGAAACATGGTGGATTCTTTAATGATGATAATGAAAATAATATATTCCAGATGAATAAGGCCTTGTATGGGATAAATTAAGCACCAATAACATGGTACTCTATAGTGGGACAATATCTCGGGTATCTTATATATCACATGGGAGGGGTTGATCACAACCTCCATGTTAATAAGAAAAGGAGTAGTGGATGAGGGTGTTTTAATATGTGGATGATAATATCCTGGGAGGCTCATATGACACCAAAAATAGGAAATTTCCAGATCTAATGTGGTGAGAAAGTGATATGTATCTTATTAGTGAATTATAATTTTTCCATGACCTGTGGGATATTAAAATAAAGATTTGCATCTTCATTACTCAATTGAAATATTCAAATGAGGTGTTAAACAAATTTCATAGGGATTATTAGGGATTAATTTCATCTCTTGTCATGACTCAGATAAAATTGTTTAAATATGAAGAAGGCAATGAGGTCAATGTCACACTTTATAGAGACATGATTAGAATTTTAATATAATTCAATACCACTCAAATAGATATTCTGTTTTCCACATGTCAAGATGCGTGATATTTATGTTTTCCTAAATAAATCCACATGATGGTTGTGAAAATGATATGTTTCTCTATCAATTATATGATGGAATATGGGTTATTTTACTATAGTAATTCATATGATTATATTTAGAGATATTGAAATGCATTTTAGGAATGTTCTATTGGTGATTGAAAATAAACCTATGGTGGTGCGTTTTATCCTCTGAATTGTTTCATTTCATAGATTATCAATAAGTAGTACTTCATCACTTTAAGAACCATAATGGATTATTATATATTAGTAACTCAAACTTTCACACAATTACTTTCAATAAAACAACATATCAAGGATTTTGTAATTGAATTCCGTTCTTCTATTCTGATTATCTTTGAAAACTCTATTTTTATAAAAATTATAAAAAATACCACACACTATTCAAGGACAAATAAAATTGAGATTAAGTATGATTTCATATAGGATAAGATTTATCAATATTTTCTTGAATTAGAGTATGTGTCAACTCAAGATAAAATTGTGGATTTCATGACAAAGGAATTAACCGAGGAGGAATTTTAGAATCATTGGTTTGGTCTTGGAGTCCAACCAAATATATTTGACTATATGCATCATGTAGACACTCCCACTCTTCATAAGGAGTTGATTTGAAAATAATGGTATTAAAATCTATCACTTTTGATTATTTTATTTCTAACCCTTTTATGAAACTTTTTAGAGAATTGATATCTTGGGATCACTAAAAAAATGTGGGAAACATTAAGGAGTTGAATGTGTGATTAAAAGGGGGACTAGAATTATATTAAATGAAGTGGGGAAAAGGACTTAAAAGTGTGGTTGAAAGGAGGATACCATAAATAATTTTGAATCATGGGGATAAGAAAAATGTTTTTGAATAGAAAATTTAAAGATCTTGTAATAAATGCATGTGTTTAGGTGAATATTTTCATCCATATATTGTTTCTCACCCAGAGAGTGGCTTATATGTGCTTAAATTCGGTGATTTTTGAGTTATTGATGTAAGGATTTAACAGTTTAATAGTGAATGTGTTGTTTTTTCATGGATTATGTTGGGTGTTTTTATGTTTAGGATTGGTCAAAAAAACTAAAGCGGGTATTGTTAGATAAAATCTCCTCAAGAATTTTTGGGATTTTGTTTTTGAAAAATATGATAAATAATGTTTTTAGAAGATTGGGTAGTTTGAAAAATAATGAATTTGGGTGTTTTGTACAAATTAGTAAAGTAGGTATTTATCATGGCCTATACCAAGTCATGGTGTGTTCATCCCAGATATGTTGAAGGTGATTCTCGTTAGATTTTTTGGTCATACCAGTAATAGTGTACATTTTGATATGGGAAATCAACTATCTAATATTCCTCTTTAGGTGTGTTGATATTCATGGTGAGTAATAAATGGAAAACCCAAATACACCACACCATTTCACTGGACTTGGTGGATCATATGTATACCAGTGTAACATGTGGTGTCCAAATATAGATGGGAAAGAGATTATGGTGGATTGAGTGATTTCCTATAAAACATAGAGTATCTTACTATGGTTGTGGATGAGACCAAGCTGGAACTCAAATGGACTAAGTACACCTATAAAAATCATCCTACAAAATAATACTACAGGTTTAGTTCTTAGTGAGTTGAGGCCAAAAAGGTAATAATTCCTCACCACACTTTTTTGTGATCCATTTAATCATTTGAGTTAGAAAAACTAGAAAATACACATTTTGAGATTCATGGATTTTTTTGGAAATGGTAATAATCAATTGACGGATTATTTTTGGTGATTTTTGAAGAACATAAGCTTCAGGAATTCAATATAATAGAGAAGATTCACATTGGAGAGTATATTTAAAAGGGGGTCTATTTTAAACTTGAATATTGTATTCATAACATTGAGGTAGAGTAATTTTAAATTTCATATCTCTCAGGAATGTGTGATGGTGACTATATATCTCTTTTGGAAAGATAATTCAATGTTATAAGTGTTCTAAGAGTTCCATTTCTCTCTAGAAGTTTGGCTCAACTGTATTAAAGTGAAACAACACAGATAGTTTTGAATTGAAACATCCAATATGGTGTATATTTCCAACACTATTATTTGAGAATAAGTAGACAACATCAAGAGGATCAAATTAGTTCCCATTTTTAAGAGATTAGTAAGATTTGGAAACATTCATGGTAGTGAACCAGGAGGTTCATTAAGACCACCCCAAACATATAAATATTAGATCAGTGAAATTTTATTATGTTTGGTGCATAGGTAGATTGTCATTCATGATCCTATGAGTATCCCAATGAGGGTGAACCAAGTAAAATAACTAGTGTCATTTAATCATTTATTCACTCTAGAGAGGTATAAAGGAAGAAATTTGAGTTTTCATAAATTTGAGAGAGAAAAATAATAAATCAAGGATGACACTCCATTACCATAATTCAACCCCCCACCCCTGAGGGTATTTTCCAAGATAAGGAATAAATAATTATTTTAATTGTTGATTATTTTAAATACATCAACTGCAACATATAAACTGGTATCATGATTCAAACGGTATCAAGATATATATTCTTGGATATTATCTATAAGGATAAATCATCCAAAATGAAGCAGTATGGTGTGAATCCAATAAGGAGATTTTAAAATTGAAATCTATTCAATATGTAGTGTTTCTTATAAATCTATAATTATGGATAGTTCCAATGTTTCAGTTATGATGAGAACTTTTCCCATTCAGTCTTGAATTATTTTTAATCAAGTTATTAAGGAGGGTGAGTTTTAAATGGAATATAATAAAAAAGATGAATAAAATGTCTTTCCCTTGAATTTTTTGATATATCCATTTAGATGAGTGAGGATTAAAAAATTATTTTAAAATCAATCTAAATGAACCCTAGAAAGAGACATTAGAGATTTTACCACATCCTTAGCTAAGAACCTATTAAAAATAAATATGTGACTCTAACCTTCACACATATGAAATTGAATGATTCACTCAAAAAGTGAGAGAGAAAATTACAACAAGGATAGAAAATATGAACTATTTAAATTAAATTGATGGGTAAGAATTTCCCCTTCACCAAGACCATTGGATTTATTATCAATAATTTCGATAAACACAATTATATGTAAGATAAAACTTGACCTTTATTTCTTTCAAGTGGTACAAGGAATTATTATCAAATCAAAAGGTGGGATTGAATAACCCAAAGGACTATTTTGGATGATTTTTTTTCCAATAATATTTTCAGTATGTATTCAGTGATGTATAAGATCCCGATAAAGAATGTGTTCCCCATAAAATGATGGGAAAATAATTTTGAAGTAATCTTCCATTTAAAATGAAAATAAATATTCTTTCATATAATGGAAATGACTTTAATAAACATTTTTCTACTTTTATGTATTTCCTAAAAAATATAGTGAAAGAATCCCATGTATGAAATCAGTGGTGTGTTAGTTGTCATAGTTAATAAAAATTTCTAGATATAAAACACTATCCACAATAGTTTCAAATATATTTTCAAGCTAGTTATTGAACATCATGAATAATTATACTCTATAGAGTATAACGTTTTTAGGGTGATTGAGAATCCATCTGTAGTTTACTGACTATATATTCTTCTAAAATTAATAACAAATATCCTTTCGATGATGGTATAAATATATATGAATTGAATACGTAATAATAAAAATATAGAATCTATATGGAAACACTCAATGAAAAGTGTTTATATACAACCATTGACTGTGTAGATTACAATTAATAGTTTGTAAATATATGATGGTTCCCAAATTCATTTGAACATATTTGAGATGCCATGATATGATTTGAATTGTATCTACTATTATTTAAATAATACTATAATTTTAGAGTTAAAATTTAATTTTTTAATTACTATACTAAATAGGAAAGATAGTTTTTAGAGTTTGCGTCCTCAAATAAGAAAATTACAAAATCTATTAATGATACCTAATAAATGTCTAGAGTTAAAAAAAAGTTGTGAAATACTACATTTCCATGTATATGAAAGATCTTCTCTAGACTATGTGAAATATTTTCCTATGATTTTACAAATAAATTTGGTAATAGGTCAACATATGTATGATGTTTTACAAATATATAATAATTTTTTAATCATATGTTAAATAATGAACATATATATAATATGTTTGGTGGAGAGCTCGTGGAATTTGGAAAATACATGATCACTATGATGGAAAAATAATTATCATATCTTCTCTATGATCCATTTAAAAAAAGAAAAGACATGATAACTGTGATACGAAAGATGTATAATATATTCTATATAAGTCATTTAAAAATATGAAAAATTAATGAGTTTTGTAATATATAGGATGTCTAAATATATATATAATTTTATTGTGAAATCATAAGAATTTATTTGACATATAACATATTTGTATCAAACAAAATTATACATAATAAGTTTATACTCACATATATGAAAATATGGAATATGTATGTTTTATTATAGAGATAAATGAAGATATGTGGAAAATGAAAACATAATATGTCTTGAATACACAATTTTTATACATTTGAAGTTACATTTCATAAGTAAGTACCAAGAGTTTAAAAATTGTGAGAACCTCTCGTGATTAAGTCAAAAGATTCTAGAACTCTTATTTTTTGATTTAAATATCACAAAAAATCAAACATTGTGTGATTCAATATGAACAATAGGAATTTGATATTTGATTATGGATAAAAAGTTCCAACCATGAATATTTAATGATGGAAAGAATAAAGTTGAAGATGATTCTTTAAAATGATTTACAACCATGTCATTAAGTTAATTTCCATGTCAGAAAAGTGTAATAGCTTTATGATTTTCATACAGTTATATAAATTATTTATATGTGTATCCCATGCAGTAACTTTTGACAATAAGATTCCCAAGTTTAATGGAAGAATGAAGTGGTATTTTTATAAAATGAGGAAAAAATGAGAAAAGGTTGTTCTCATAATACAAGTAAAGATAGTAATTCATGGTTTATAGATTATTTTTGGATCATATGGGAATACCCACCAGAAGTCATAAATAAAAATAGCTAGATATAGTGGTGTTTAGATTGAGAGAATATTCTATAATGCATTATAAGAAAGGGTCTTTATGTAATTTCCATAATATTTAATTATTGATTAATTCTTGTGACTGTGTAGAAAAGAAAAGGATAGAATAAGAACTAAAAAAATGAACATATGAACCTGTAATGTAGAATAGAACCCAATAATTTTCTATGTAATATGAATAATAATAATAAAACCTTAAAAATAAAAAATTAAGAAGTTGTCCTCCTTCTATTTATTAGATTCACTCATTATAAATTGGAAGAACACGGGGAGGAGGAGCAGGAAGATAATGTGATACCCAATTAAGAATATGTCTAAAATAATGAAAAAAGAATGAAATGGGATGAATAAAGTGAGTTAAGGAAGTAAAACATGAATTTAGAGTATTTGATCAACCATTGGAAGTCAGTATCCTTGAAGACTAAACTAAGTGGTACCAATGATCAAATTTGTTAAAAGATCATAGAAATAAGCTATTCATAGAGTATAAGTTTCATGTAGTGTATCCAATAATCAAAAGTCAGTTCAAGACTCTCTTGAAAAGGGAGGAGATCTATCCATCTTGAAATGGTGTCTTCCATAACTACTTAGAGATCTTCATGAGTAGTGGAGGAAGTGTTTTAAAATGGAAGGAGATCATATAAATATCTATAAGGGAATTATGTTTAAGTTTGAGATTCATTGTAGGTGGAGAATGATACATCCACAACCACTATAATTAATTATCCATTATACTGAAAAAAATATGTCTTGGACTCTACCTAATCGCAATAAGGAGTAAGATCCCCACATTAGCACTGAAACATGTAAAGACACTAATTTTTACTCTTTACTTTACATTTTTCATTTCATGTTGTTGTTGTTTGTTAGGTAAGAGATAAATAGACCCATTTTCTTTGCGTCAAAATTTTATAATTTCTACTTTTACATTACGTTGTTTTAAAAATCACAACCACTTTCTTAAAAACATATTTATATAACTTTATATATTACAATTTTTTTAGAATGGTTTTGTAGAAATAAACCCTTCCTACCAAACATATTCTGAATGGCCCGAAGGCCTTCATTTTTTATTTATTTTTGATAACCCCTCTTTCAAGGGATGAGGGGGAACCCTTTCAAGGCCCGTAGTCTCAAAGATTACATGGATCGTAGGCTTAGGAGATTAAATGACCCGAAGGTCTTATTTAATTCAACTAGTGTATCTACAAAGAAACTGCCCCTCCCCAGCATCTGCACCTTGATAGTAGCTCTCCACCTTTGCATGACTGTCTAGCTAGGATTCCCATGCAAGCACCGGCTACCAAACATATTATTATTTATAATATAAAAAATAATATAAACATTATATTATATAATTTGATCCATTAGATTGACCTAGAGTCTGATCTCTAAGAGAGACTAATGTTTTGACTATCAATTTGACTAAGTTTTTTGTCCATTAGATTGGCATAAGTTGTATTCATCAGACTGACCATAGTTTAGATCAATCAGATTGCCCATAGATTAGTTCATCGAATTGAAAAATAGAATATCATTTGGACTGTGAAAATATTATAATCATAGTATTGGAATCATTTCAATCTGATGGAATTTAATAAAACATTATAATGGAGCTATGAAAAGAACATCATATGGAAACATTTTATTGATCTTTCAAGTGAAGAACATATTAAGTCATTGCAGCCAGCTCTGAGGTTTCACATAATTATAGTCATTGTAAGGATTCATATAAAGAGGTGTCCATTTGAGAGGTAAATAGATAATTCATTTAAAACCCAACATGTCAGAGATTTTTTTTCGTCTAGAACATCTCGTTCTTACAATTTACATTTTTTAAGATATTTTTTTTTCTCTGTGATCTGTGTAAGGTTTGTACATACCTTAGGACTTTTATTGTATTCTATTTGTTTGATTTAGGTTTATATTTTTGTATTTAGGGGATTTTACAATATGTGATTCAGATCTAATGGGTCAAGGTGTTTTGATGTTATGAAGACAGAGTTGATACTAATCATCGTATCAATGGATTTTAGGGTTTTAAAAGATACAGTTATTTCAATATTATTATTGAGGTATTTTCTAGTGTATAAATTCATAACATTATAGTGATGTTAAAAACCATGGATATATTAAGTAGATATTTCTAAATTTCTTAACTCTTAAAGATAAAGTGTAGAATTACTTTTATAAATCTTGAAATTCATTCTTACTTTTTTATAATCATTCACAATACTTGTTTCTACATGTTATATATGTCACATTGTAATTTAGATTAGAATTTTTTATTTCATTAATATTTCTGATAACTATTTTATCATAGTGTTTATAATCCAAATTAATAACTTTGATATATCAAACAAATATTGAATTTGATATGTGTACTATGTTCATCAAAACATTATTGAGTCTAAACTTTTTAACTAATGAGTTTTTTGGATTTTGGTTAGCATAATTTTTGAGTTACAATTAACTTCCCCACTTATAGTCCTCGTAAACTCTAATTATCCAAAAATAGGTATCAAATAAGGTTCTACTAATTTATATGTTCTGATTTTACTAGGAAGATCCAAGGTACGTGAAAGCCAGCCCTAAATTAAATAAATCAATTGTAAAGTACACAAAATTAGGCCTTATAGGGGGCAGTACAAGAACGGGAGTTTGTCACGCCCTGAATATCATCATCCACTATGCAAACGAAAATGTCAGGGACCTTGAATGACCACATGGTGCTCAGCTCTCCAATGGATCATTTCGATAGGGCATTAGCAATTAGATTATCCTCCCTATAAACATGTGATAAAAATGTCTAGAGGTGACTAGCCTAAGTAAGACAAGCAATCCAATGAGGAAAGAGGCACTAAGTCACATCTCTAGTAAATGTTAAAATATCCTTCACAGCATGTTGTGTATCTGATTCAATCCATAGATGTGACCTGTTTTCATAGGCAGTATATTTTATTGCAAAGATCAGAGCCCAAAGTTCAGCACTATATACAGTACCTTGGCCAATAAAATGGTGGAAGCAACCTTTGATAAAACCAAAAAAAGTGAAGAACACACCTCCACATCCTGAAGTTCTAGGAGATCTATAAGTATCACCATAAATGGTAACTTTAATACTAGGAGGGATTATTGTAATCCATCTAACAAACCTGAATTCAAGTGGCTACTTTGGCTTCCCTACCACACCAAGCAACGGCAGACTTTGCAGGTCTACGATGGAATTATGCATCATGCCAGATTGTACAACAGTAGAAGTATGAATATACCTGTGTATGGAAAGAGATTCCTTGTGGAGACAAGAAGGGTGACTCCCAAATATCATCTAGTTACGTGCGGACCAGATAACCTGAATGGTCGATGCAGCAACCACAATGAGAGGATAGTGTATCTACCCACTCATCACATCATCACAGAGTCGTGACATGAGCTCCTCAAGATTCCGGCAATGAGATATATCAAAACAGAATAGAGATCCAATATATTTCCATATCTCCTTTTCATAAAAATACTATTGAAAGATTTTTTGGATATATTCTTCTACCTGCATACATAGGAGGCAGGCAGAGGCAAGATGGTGCCCCACTTTCTACAACTGATCCTGTGTAGGGAGTCGGTTCCTCTAGAGCCTTCAAAGAAGGACCATTCTATATGGTAGAACAAAAGGGGCCTTGAATTGCAACAGCCACCTTGGTGGTCTTTGTGAGTCGACCAGGTTCATAGTATAACACTCTTTGGTGTTGAAAAAACCATGTTAATTTGGATTCCAGAACAAGGTATCCTTATGCATGAAAACATAATTCAGGATTTCCAGCATATCTTGATTGGAAAGAATATCGGTAAGGGCATGAGTGTGGCTTATGGTGTCAGCAAAATTCATCAATTTCATGGTGGAGGTGATAGTAGTGATATCAATAGGGTTGTCCATCCATAAGATGTTCTACCAATTAATCATGTAGTATTTACTAACCAGCCACTTCGAGTGCTACATAATTTCATGAAAGTAGTGCCGAAGAGAGGGCTAGACAGAGGAAAGAAGATAGCAAAGATATCCACTAAACAGCCGCTTCTTGAACCTGTAGGACAGAAAAATCATTCGAAGACTCGTCAGAAGGCAACAGGTTCCATGTAAACTTGTTAATCAAGATATCATTGATTGTTTTGATGTCCTTTAGCCCCAGGCCTCCCATCTCAAAAGGCATGAAACATTCTCTCCCAAAAACCATTATGAGTTTCCTCTCATGCACTGAGCATGTCCATAAGATGTTTATGACCATGCGTTGAAGATCATTCAACAAACTTTTTGGCCATTAATAGAGAGAAAATTAATACACAAGCATTGAAGTAATAACCGAGTTAATGAGGAAAATCCTCCCATCCAGTGACAGGGTCGTGCCCTTCTAGCTAGCAAGCTAACAGATGACTCCAGAATAAATATTCTCCATGTAGTGTCATTTGAGTTTTCCCCCGAATAAGGGGACCCCAAGGTATGTAAAGGGGAGATAGCCCTTACGCACACCAAGAGTTCTAGCAATTCTATTTTTCTTCCCAATGGTGAGACCATTTCCAAAAATGATAATGGAATTACCCCAACTGATGGCATGTTCAGAAACTTCCTCATAGTGATTGAAGAATGAGTTGATGACACCAATAGTTGTCTTGGAGGGCTGCCCAAACAAAAGAACATCATCAGCAGAATGAAAGTGAGAGGGAATGAGATTATTCCGACCATCATGCACTTTTATATAAATTCCAAGATGAGTAATCTCAATGAAGCATCTGATCATGTATTCCTCAACAAGAGAAAACAATAGGCCTGGGAGAGGATCCCCTTAAAGAACACCCCTAGTGCATGCGAAGTAGTCCCTTGGAGAACCATTAACCAGAATGGATAGTCACACAGAGTTGAGAATGGTTGAAATCAACTTAATAAAGTCACTAGAAAAACCATATCTCTTGAGGAATTCAAAAAAAAACTCCATTGGACAGTGTCAAAATCTTTAGATATATATATCTTAAGGGAAAATCTCCCTTTAAAAATGGTTATTTTCAAAGAATTGATACCTTTAGAATCAGTAACTAAGAAATTTTGAATGTTTCAATCTAGAACAAATCCAAACTGGTTAGGAGTAGTGTGGACTTTAATAATCCAACCCAATCTATTCACCAAAATATTACTGATAAATTTGGGAATGGTTTTCCCAATAGAAACTGGCCTAAAATCCCTAATATCAACTACATTTTCTTTCTTATGTATAAGGGCAATAAAACTCGAGTTGCATCCATGAGGGATAGAGGCATGTCTAAAAAACTCTATAATAGCAGCAGCCATTTCATCTTGAAGAAGATCCCAGTAAAACATGAAAAACATGGTGGGGATCCCATCTGGTCCAGTAGCACTATCCATTTTGAGTGAGGGCAAAGCCTCCCTAGTATCCTCCTTCAAAGGTACCATTGTGAGGAGACAATTTTGATGCTCATCAATACTAGTGACAATACTCTCAACCATTTTATAAGTGTTGTCAATCCCATCGTCCAAATATAAAGTCTCAAAGTAGTGCACCACTGCATTAGCAATTTCACTTTTAGAAGTGTGAAGAAATCCATTAACACTAATGGATTTCAGCCCAGCCTGAACTTTCAATTCCTTATAAAATCTATGAAAGAACATTGAGTTTAAATCACCTTATTTTAACCATCGTACATTTAATCTACTACGGTGAAGCCTCTCTTTGACATTCAGCAGGTCATCAAGCCTTGAAAGTGCATGAATTCCATCCCTAGAAGGGCTATCATTGTGCTGATTACTAATTTGGAGGCTTTAAAGTCTTTCTTCAACAATCTGAATCACACGATCCAAGTTAGAAAAGGATCTCCTCCTCCAGTATTTTAGAAGTCTTTTGACATTTCAGATCTTCTCTGCAAATATGTGTAGTGGGCTTCCATAATAATCCATTTTCCCGACCTTCATAATAATCTCCCTGCACCCTAGAGTGGTGAGCCTTCCATTATTGAAGCGAATGGTTAAGGAAGATGACCTAGCAGTTGGGCTAGAAATTTCCAGAATTATCGGATTATGGTAAGAATGGTGTTTGGGAAAATAATGACCTGATATGCCAATGTGATCATTGATATCATCCATGTGAATAAAGAAGCGATCAATCCTGATAGTTTATCTCCCATTCACGGAGTATCTTCTCCATGTGAAGGTTTCACCTACAAAAGGCACTTCCACCAGATTATATTGGTCAATACAATAAGAGAAATCCGAGGAGGCAATGCGGTTGAATCTCATTTCAGTTTTCTCCTTAGGCCTTAAAATTGTATTAAAGTCCCCCAAGAGAATCCATTTATGGCATAGTGACCTAGATATCTCCACAAGATCTTCCATAACTCCCTTATCTTGATGTAAGAAGTCACCACATAGAAAAAAAGTAACCAAGGGACTAAAACCTTGGTCATCAAGATAGACTAACATGCATTGCTTCTTGGAACTAACTGAAGAGATGCATAGGCTATTATGCTTGAAGACCCAAAGATGGTACATGTTTGTATCATAATGGTTGTGAGAAACCAGACTGTATCCAAGAGAGGAACATTTATATCCATTCAACTTACTAAAGAGAATCTTAGGCACTGCAATGCTGATAATCATCGGTTTGTTAGCCATAAGAAAATGTATGAGGACTCTGGTCATTGGAGGGTTCCCATTCCCTTGAAAATTCCATTATAAAACCTTTATTGGGGGGGAGGTTTTCTCCATGTACATGTCCCCCACCCTGTGCTACATCATTGTGACCCTTACCTTTCTTTCCATTGCCCTTATTTTTCCCTGAACTTTCCATGCCCTCATTCACAGCTAGAGCATCCAACTTGGTTGGTTCAACTGGTTCAGGAAAAATCTTACCCTCCTCCTGACTTACTTGTTCAGCGATGTGGGCATCATTAGGATCATCTGACCAAAAAGTCCCTCAAAGGGGGTAAACTTATTACTGTCGTTTGGGTGCTCAAAAGTGTCTTTGGCTGGGGAAACCTTCTGGGCAGCCTTGGAATGAGTAACCTGCAAAAAGGGGGTTTCAGAGCATCCATCCTACCCTTTAATAGCACCAGGGGAAGAGGGTTTGATCTGTGAAAAAACTGAAATAGATGCCTCTTTATCAGAGATCTGGACATTCTCAGTTGACACAATCGGACTGGTCGTAGTAGGTTGGAGAGCATTCTAATATCCAGCTGTCAAGGGGTTGGCAGCAAGCTCCTCAAGTGAAAGGGTTGGTGAAAAATCCTCCCCATGTACAGAACTAGGGTCGAGATCACCAACCTTCAGTGCCACACAATGAGGCAGGTCTGGATCAGTCAGTCTAGGACTAAAAACAATAGGTCGGGGGATTTATTGGATCTTTTCTGATCCAAGAATTGAAATCTTGGATTTATTAAGGAACTCCTTGGGATCTTCAGTGCTGCCCAAACTTTTCCTAGAATCCCCAACATCATCATGTTGTTCACACTCCCTCAAAGAAGCATCTTGCACATCAGCTTTCTTCCTAGTCTTACCAAAGGCAGGATTCTCCCTCAGGGACATAGGTGTAATATATTCCTCCTTCCTCTTTATACATGTAGCATTTTCATGTCTTTTGACCTTGTAAAAAATGCATTCTCTGTCATTGATGGAATTATCAAGAAGATGTCCCAAGTAACTACAACCTGAGAAGAACTTTGGATTCCTCTCAAAATAAATATGTAACCTCATGCTATCATCACTAGTTGTTAAAAAAACATCTTCAACCAAGGTGGCAGACATATCAACCACCACCAAAACTCTTGCATAATGTCCAAATTGTGGATTTTCCATTTATTTATCCAATAAAATTGGGTTCCCCACAGAAGAAGAAATATCCCATTGAATCCTTGGATGCTAATATAACCAATTATTCATATAGATACATACCCAAATATGCACATGTGTGTTACGAACATCATTGGGAACAAAGTTTCTTTACCATTCTTATATGCATAGGAAACATGGTTTCAAAGAGATTGATCTCATGCTCTAGGCATGGCTCTTACACTCATATGAGGGAACGACAACATGATAAAATCCCATTCCCATCGATGTCATCCTCCACCCATCAAAGTCCCAAAACTCTGCAATTCATTTTGTTAACTCATTGAATTTCCAGAATTTCTTACCCTTCGGTGTTAGAACCCATGTAATAATTGAAATTTTGCACAAATTGATCATTTCTTCCACTGCATCATGATTTTCTGAGACATGTGCCACCTTACCTTTCTTGATAACTCTCCCAGGAGTAGGTGAATCAAAATTAGTGATTTAAGGGACAGCCACAGCCTTCACAATATTCTTTAACTTCCTTTTTGGGGAATCGATTTGAGGGATCGTTGACACACCTACTTTCTTGAACACATGGGAGAAGAGATCTCTATTGCTCGGATATTCTTCCAGTTGAGTCGGAACTCCTTCCTTCAATCCCGAATAAGTTATCTCCCTAGATTTTCGCTCACCAGGTGTAGGGTTCTCCCCTTCCTCCCCATGCTCAGCCATCTCAATACCTGTTGTGATTTTACTTTTGTTATCTAGTGTCTTTGGGGATTAGAATCATTAACTAACAACTTAAAACATGAAAAACAACGTCTTTATTGAAAACATCCTTTACATGAGCACTACATTCCCTCGTACATAGCATTGCAGGGGATAAACTGAGGACATCCATAAAAAACGTTGAGCTATAAAGCCTCATAAGGGATTAATCATGGAATAACATGAGGAATAAAATACATGTTAAAAAATAGAAATATCAATAGAGCACAAGATAAGCATAAACATAAAGGCATGATAAATCATGATAATAATAACATGGAAATGTGGCAACAACACTTAACATGGAATAAGCATGAGTCAGGGCTCATTGCACATGGAGCATGAGTAAACCCTCATTGCACATAAAGCATGATAAAACCCTCGTTTCACTTGAATTAGCATGATTAAACACCCATTTCACATTAAGTATCACGATACTATACTTTACCCAATGCATTGGAGTGCTATCAGGGCACACCCTTCTTAAACATTTCATTTCATGCATAACTGTGCCACATGGATCATAAAACATTGAATCATTCGACATAATAAATTATTCCATGATAAATGAATGTGGAATACATAAATGAAACTATTCAAATTATAAGTAAATGTGCATAATAGTGAATACCCATAATAGAGAAATAGGTACGGGATTCACTACACCATGACTTTGGCTTGGAAAAGCATGGTGCAATTTCAGCAGCATAACGGTGTGACATAAGAACAAATAAAAATGGTTGATGAGAGTGAAAGAGGTATCTCATCATATTTACCTGACTTTTATAGTAATGGGGTCATATAGATACATGTCCCAACAAATTTAATTAAATTTAGATTCATGATACAAAATAATTGCTTTAATTTAAATGAGGAGAGAGAAATTCCTTTCGGAATTTCGGCATAGTAACGAGTGTACATGGGAGGAATTTAATGAAAGAGAAATGGGTCTCCCATCATTAAAACATAATGATGGAAGTATGGGGGATGTGAAAAACCATACCCAAACATTTAAAATTGAAATTAGAAGGGAATAAAAATTCTAAGAATATTGGAAAAAATGAGAATGGAAGAAAACCCAAACTTGGATGTGTGCTTCCAATGGCTTGACAGAGGCTTCATAGAGGCTTCTTGGGAGCTTAGGTCACCTTGGGAGGATTCTAGAGAGAGGATGGAAGAGGTTGGATGAACTCGAAAGTCATTGAGTGAGGAGGAAGTGGGATCTTGGGTGGGTTTATATAAGAGTGGTTAGGGAATTATTTATTATTTAGGTTTGGGACACCTCACATTAAACTAATCCAAAACACAAACATTCCCATGGATTTTTACAATGGTTTTTGGAAAAAGAAATTGGGAAACAACATTTTATAAGGAAAAATTCCTAAATTCTTAAAATAATGGGGTTTCATATGTGGAGGCGAGTCACACTCCCAAGGAAAATAATTTAAAAAGAAAAAATGTTTAATAAGTCTTGAAGGGTCCACTAAAGCTTTGTAAAATAAATAAATAAAACCAAAAATCACATTATTTTAATGTTAAAACATTTATTGGCCTAACATAAAGTTTATAGGGTTTTATTACATCACTATTGGGTCATTATGTTGTCATAAAACACATTATATATTTAAACGGTATTTAATTTTTTCCCAAAAATTTCACTATCTCAGAAAATTATGAAAAATTCACCATTGGATAATTTCGATGTCCCGATTCTATAAATAATATTCATTTTATCTAAATAAATTTCTAAATATTTTAATTTTCACTTATAAAATACAAATTAACATTTATCGAAAATTCATGTGTTTTGACCATAATGGCTTTCAAACCTTAATAAAAATTAAAATTGAACTCATAAAATTATACGATCATTTATATTAAAAAAATTATTTTAATAATAATAATAATATTTTATTAAAATCTTATTTAATTTAAAAATTTCATTAATTCATCAAAATATATTTCTTATTTGAATATTAACTAAAAATACTATTTGTACTTTTAAACTATTTACAATGTAATAATAATAAAATGAAAGTATATTAATTATTATATACAAAAATAATGTATATATCCATTGTTCTAATGTCTTGTTACATAACCCCCTATAGCACTTGCATAAGACTGAAGAGTAAGGTGTGTTCTGGTGACAGACTCTTGGGGTGGCTTGGATAACATTTCTCGGGTGGTAATCTCTATCAACTTTGACTTCTCTCGTAGGTGGTCCCGCTCGAGCTTATCATATTCAATCTCAGCTTGGGATTGTTCAAGATTGAAGCCCAAAGATGAAACCTCCTTTCCGAGCTCTGAAAAATGGGCTTCGTATGGGGCACGTCTACTGGATGAGGACATCGCTTCCTTTGTCTAAGTAAATTTGATTTGTTAAAACCCTATATTTATTTTAATAATGTGATCAATGTTCAATGGCTATATTAGCAATGGTAACAATCCTTAACCGCATTTTGAAATCCAAAAACATAAAATCAAATAATTTTACATTTTATATAATCATTTTACATAAAGGGACATTTAATTAGATCAAGAGGTATTTCCATTAATAAAAGTTTGGGTTGTTATAATTTTCCCCCCTTAAGAAATTTCTCCCTTGAAATTTTTTTTCCCACACTAAAACAGATTTTGGTAACTTTTCTTCATCATATCCTCTAATTCCCACATCGCTTCTTCAAACATGTGGTTTCACAATAACACCTTAATTAAGGGAATTCTCTTATTTCATAGAACGTTTTCTCTACAATCTAAGATCTTCACTGGTTGATCCTTATAAAAAATATCATCCTCTAATTGTACAACCTCATAAAATAGTACATGTAATGGTTATAGTATGTACTTACTTAAGAGGGATACATGAAAGACATCATGTACTTTGGCCATGGTATATGGAAGTGCTAGTCGACAGGCCATAGCCCTGACACGATCAAATATCTCGAATGGGATGATGTACCTTGGACTAAACTTCCATTTCTTTCCAAACCTCATGACCTTATTCCACATAGATATGTGTAGAAATAACATGTCTCTAACTTTAAACTGAAGGTCTCATCGATGGTTATCTACATAAATATTTTGTCGAATCTGGGCTGCCTTGATATACTGATGAATGGTTTTCACCTTCTCCACCGTTTCTTCGACCATTTCTGGCCCAGGAAGCTTAATCTAAGTGACCTCATTCCAACACGCCGGTGTTTTACACATTTTCCCATAAAGGGCTTCATATGGTGTCATTTGGATGCTCGAGTGGAAATTGTTGTTATAAGAGAACTCAAGCATAGGATGATATTGATCACATCATCCTTTAAAGTCCATTGAGAATGGTCTCAAAATGTTCTCAAGTGTTTGGATAGTCCACTTGGATTGGCCATCAGTTTGAGGATGATAGGTTGTACTAAAGTGTAGTTCAGTATTCAGAGTATGTTGAAGACTCTTCCAAAATTTAGAGTTGAATCTTGGATCTCGATCGGACATAACAGATAGTGGTACTCCATGAAGCCTTACCACTTCTCTAATATATATCTATTCCAGTTGATCCAATGAGAAATTCTCCCAAATATAAATGATGTGTGCTGCCTTTGTCAGATGATCCACAACAACCCAGATTGCATTGTTGCCTTTGGATGTCTTCTGAACTCCTGTGACAAAGTCCCTGGTGATGTTCTCCCATTTCCATTCTGGTATGGGCAATGGTTGCATCATCACCTTAGACTTATTTCTCACTGCCATCACGTTTAGACACACTAGGAACTTTGATGTATAGTAAGTGATCTCCTTCTTCATATTATCTCACCAATAATGCTCTCGGAGATCTCAATACATCTTTGTGTTTACTTTGTGAATAGAGAAATTTGAACTATGTGCATCATATAAAATTTCATTCTTCAGCTCCGGACTTGATAGAACACATAGTCTCTTCCCAAATCTCACAATTCCTTCTTCATTAACATTAAACTTCGAGGATTTACCTTCTCGATAGCATCCAATTTTTTCTGAATTCCCACCTCATCCTATTGAGAATCCTTTAACCTTTCAAAAAGTTACAGTTGAGAAATAATTTGTGAAAGGATTGATGATTTTCCCTTCATTATGATTTCTATGTTCATATTCATGAAATATAAAAACATTTGATCCTTTTCAATTCTCATCAATGATTGAATTGATGGGTCCTTTCTACGTAGGTCATCTTCCACCTTGTTCACTTTCTCAGGGTGGCGATGGATTGAGAAGTCATAGTCTTTGATCATCTCTAACCATTTTATTTGGTTCATGTTATACTCTTTCTAGGTGAATATATACTTGAGGCATTTTTGGTCCATATATATTTCACACTTCTCCCAAAAAAGATAATTCCCACAAATTTTCAATGTGAAGATCACTATATCCATAGATATCCCATTGCATGGGATTATATGTCCCAAGAATGAGACCTCCTTCAACCATAACTAACACTTTCTGTACTTTTCATAGAGCTTATCCTTCCACAAGGTCTCTAGTATAGTTCTTAGATGCTCCTCAAGATCCTCCTTGTTTTTGGAGTATATCAGAATATCATCTATAAAGACTAACACAAATTTTTCGAGGTAATCTCTGAAGACTCTATTCATCAAGTACATGAAGATTTCTGGAGCATTAGTGAGTCCTAAAGGCATTACTATGAATTCATAGTGCCTGTATCTTGTACGAAAAGTAGTCTTGGGGATATCTTCCTTCTTCACCCTTATTTGATAATATCCAGACTACAAATCCACCTTGGAGAAGTATTGTGCTCCACGGAACTGATCGAACAAGTCATCAATTCATGGGAGGGGATACTTTCCCTTTATAGTGATTTTGTTAAGTTCATGATAATCGATGAAAAGGCGCATTGACCCATCCTTCTTCTTGAAGAAGAGGACTGTTGCACCCCATGGTGAAGCACTTGGGCGTATAAACCCTTTATCCAGATTCTCCTGTAGTTTTTTCTTCAGCTCCTCAAGATCCACAAAATCCATTCTATAGGGATTCTTGGATATTGGAAATGCCCCAGGTATAAGATCAATTGATAATTCAACATCTCTATTAGGAGGAAGACTAGGAAATTCCTCGGGAAACACTTCAGTGAATTCCCTCACAATAGGCATGTCTTCAAGGATGGTTTCTTCCTTGGACTCAATAATCTAAGCCAGATATGTGTGCTCATAGGGAAGTAGTATCCACACTTGAGATGATGGAGCTAAAGAAGATGTATCTTCTTCCTTTCACTTGTAAAGAATCGGGGGTTGATTATCGACATGGAGAGTGATTTCCCTCTCCCAACAATTTATGTTGGATCTATATAAGGAAAGCCAATCCATTCCATGAATTGCATCAAATTCCACCCGAGGGAGTATGAAGAGGTTCACTGGGAAGTTTAATCCATATATTATGATAGGGGAGGAATTATATTCATGGGATGAAATGATTGCCCAATTTTTTGTACTCACGGGCATCTTCACTTCCATGATTTGTGGTGGGTCTAGGATTGTTCTACTAAACATTCGAGATATAAAATAATACGTAGAACCTTAATCAAAATGTATGTTCGCTGTTTTTGAATGAATAACTAGTGTACCTATCACCACTTCATTATCGAGGTTCACTTCGGTAGTAGTGATGGACAAAGATCACCCTTGGTTCCTTGGAGGTTGTTGGTTGCCTCCAAAAACTCTTGGCTTACGGCACTGATTTTCAAGATTCCTTGGTTCTTTGTAGTTATAGAAATGAACCACACATTAAGGTTCGAATGGAGAATTCCTCTCCTCTGTCGTAGTTGTAGGTCTTTCTTGACGACAGTTAATAGCTAGGTTCCCTTCTCTTCTACACATAAAGCATTTCCTCATCACCTTCAGGAAATTTTCAGGGTGCTTCTTTCCGCACATTTGGAAAGTGGGGTCATTGATCTTCTTAGCACCGTTAGATTTATCCATCGAACCATCATCATTGATTTCCACCTTATGCTTCTTATCCCAATGATACCCCCTGAGATTCTCTGATCTCTATTTCAACCTAGATGGCACTTCGGACAATTTCCTCATAGCTGTCGAAGTCACGGATCTCCATCACTTTCCGGAGGCTAGGTTTCAGCCCACCAAATAAGCGATCAACCTTGCATTCGAGGGTAACAACAAAGCTAGATCCATATCATGAAATCCTTATAAAGTTTTCCTCGCATGCTCCAATAGATTCTTCGTCTTTTTTCTTGAGGGAAAAGAGTCCCTTTCCATCTTAATCCAGATGGGGCGCGGAAAATATTTATCGAAAAACATCTTCCAGAAAACCATCCATTCCAACACCTCGATCTCCTGCTCAGGCTCCGTATTTTTTATCAACGTCCGCCATTGTTCAGATTCCCCCTCCATATGTTAAGCACCAGGAGAACCTTCTCTTGTTCTAAAAATTTAAGGATGGATAAGATCTTTTCGATGGAGTTGATCCATTATTCAGCGGTTGAGGGATCAGATGATCCATTAAACGTAGGAGGCCTTTATCTCCTGATTCTATTGATAGAGAATTGTTCTTTCATGGTGGGGAGGGGTTGAACGATCCACTTGACCCATGTTTCTATTCAAATATTTATTTATCTAAGAGAGAAGTGTGACAATGTTCACGATTCCCCCTCCCATTGGGTTGGGCATCTCATTAGTACAATCATCACATTGATCTTCACATCAGTTGTTAGCCCGAGTCCTCTTATTACCAGCCATTAGCTGGAATAAAAGGAATGTTAGTGGTAACACATAAAGGGTAAGACAAGGACAGAACTGATGAATTATAAATAACATCTATTTTCTTAACATATGAATCTATTGGCTTCAGTCAATGTTATCCATGATCTAATTTATAGCATATATTCTTAGGGAATTTTTTTAGTCACTTAATAATGGTTCATACTAAGATTGTGACTTTACCAAAGCTTATCCCCAAAGAGTTTCATAACCAAGAGTGCAGAAAGGCATGTTGTCGTGAACCAGTTCCCGTTCAATTCTAGCTCAAAGCAGTATTTTCATGTTTTACCCTTAGGATACATTTGTGCCAGAGACGCCTCTACCTACTCGTATCCAGACTGGGATGTATTTGTTTGATAAACCACTTACTCAATACACACTAAAACGTAGGGATGTTTTTATTATACTTATTCTTGTCCCTAAGGCTTCTTTACTAGGGTTTTATAATCCTAATCACAAAACTAACTAAACCTCCCTTTGATTCCAACTATGACAACCCTGATCTTTTATTACACAATTAAACATAATTTATTACATATACTTCATTTTATACAACAAATAAGATCGAGAGGTATAGTTTATTTGAGTCTTAGGATCATTACATAACAACTTAAAACATGAAAAACAACATCTTTATTGAAAACATCCTTTACATGACCACTGCATTCCCTTCTACTTATCATTGCATGGGATAACCTGAGGACATGCATAAAAAATGGTGAGCTATAAAGACTAGTAAGGGATTAATAATGTAATAACATGAGGAATAAAATACATGTTAGGAAATAGTAATATCAATAGAGCACAAGAGAAGCATAAACATAACGGTATGATAAAGCATGATAATCATAATATGGAAATGTGGCAACAACACTTAACATGGAATTAGCATGAGCCAAGGCTCATTGCACATGCAGCATGAGTAAACCCTCATTGCACATGATGCACGAGTAAACCCTCATTGAACATGAATTAGAATGATTAAACACCCATTTCACAAGAATTATCGTGATACTATACTTTACCCATTGCATTGGAGCGCTATCAGGGCTTACCCTTCTTGAACATTTCATTTCATGCATAAGTGTGCCACATGGATCATAGAATATTAAATTATTCCAAATAATCAATTATTCCATGATAAAAATATGTGGAGTACATACAACAAACTCTTTAAACAATAAGTAGATTTTCATAAAGGTGAATACCCTTGATAGAGAAATGGGCATGGTATTCACTACACAATGACATTGGCTTGGAAAAACGTGGTGCAATTTCGGCATCATAATGGTGTGACATAAGTACTCATAAAAATGGTTGATGAGAGGGAAAGGGGTGTATCATCATATTTACATGACATGGACATTAAGGGGGTCATATATATACATTTCTCAGAAGAATGTAATGAAATTTATATTCATGATTCAAAATATTTTCTTGATTTTAAAAGAGGAGATAGAAATTCCTTTCGGAATTTCGATATAGTAACGGGTGTACATGGGAGGCATTTAATGAGAGAGAAATGGTTCTCCCATAATTCAAACATAAAGAGGGAATTATGGGGGAGGTTCAAAATCCTACCCCAACATTTATAATTGAAATTAAAAGGGAATAACAATTTAATGAATATTGGACAATAATGAGAAAGGAAGAAAACACTTACATAGAAGTGTAATTCTTATAGCTTGGGAGAGGCTTGAGAGAGGCTTATTGGGAGTTTGGTGTTGATTCAAAAAAGGTTTCCTTATTAATTTTCCATTCCTTCTTGTTTTCAAAATCACAAACACCTTATCTTATGGAAAATTTCATTTACCCTATGTTTTACTTGATCAGGGAAATTTTCCTTTCCCAAGGAAATTTATCCTCACCATATTTTTCATAGTTCATTATTTTGTCTAAGTGTAAATTTCAATTTCATATATAAAACCTCAGAATCATATAATACTTAGATATATAGCATTCTGTTTTCATGATTGGAATTCTGACTCCGAGTTCTCTGAATTCAGACTCCGAACTCTTATGAGTTCAAACTCCAAATTCTACTGAATTCAGAATCCAGCCTTTTATGATTTCAGACTCCAAATTCTACTGAATTCAGACTCCTAAATTTTATGAGTTCAGACTCTAAATTCTTATGTATTAAGATTCTGAACTTTTTATGTTCATAATCTTAATTATTTTTAATTTAGACTCTGAACTTTTATGATTTCAGACTCTGAATCCTTTTGAATTCCGATTATGAAAATTCTATGTCCAGGTTCCGAATTCTTGTGAATTCAGATTCCGAATTTCCTTGAAATTTAATCTTTGAAATTCTATAGAATTTAGGTTCTGAATTCCTTGGAATACAGAATCTGAATATCCTTGTATTATATATATCGAATGTGTTTTTGGTTAGAGACAAAACTTTTATTCCATAAATTCTGAATAATTGAGTTTGGTTAAGTAACCATATTTTTTACTTACTCTTGGTTTGGTTATAAAACAATGTCATACTTACAGTTACTTACAAACCGTTGTTTGAGTGACACGTATATAGGTCCATCTAAAATTCAAATAAAAATACCACCATTGGATGAGGGAGCCGACCGTTGGAGTTGTGCCTATAAATTGGAGCTCATTTGAAATAGCTCATAACTTTTATGGATTTTTCTATGACTCTAGATATTACATGTTGTTGAAGTTATTTATAGAGAGATACTTTCATGCATTGTGCGTACTATACACCTTGTTCAGACTTGCTTCATGCGACTCTGAATGTTGTTGTGTACATTTGAGGGCTTTCGGGGATAGGAAGACAGAGGTGCAGACTACCTTAAAGTTCTAGGACTTACTTTCTGAGGAAGAAAGAGGTATCGACTCCCTTCAAGTTGAGGGATTGCGGGGATAGAAAGATAGACTCTGATCTTCGTATCGAGGACTTACCCTGGTGTGGGTACGAAAGACTTTCTTGAAAATATAAATCAATGGACCTTTATCCAAGGTTTCTGGATACCCTTCTCTTTGGGTTACATGTTTTCCATTGCATCATGATTGTTGAGGAAATTATAACTGTCTTATACTTCCTTATACTTGTACTATGATTAGTAAGATTCTATATGCTTTAAGGTAGAATCTTTTTCCTTGTAAACTTTCGTTAAGTTTCATTTCCAGAACCATATTTCTGGAACCTGAATTTCCAGAACCACATTTCTGGAATTAAGCATGTTTTTAGAATATATAGGTCTTGTGAATTTACCTTGTTTAAATTTGTTAAACAATAAATTCTTTAAAAGTTCCAATGAAATTTTTTATAGTAAAAATTTCACCCCCCCCCCCCTCTTGTATTTTGAGCATATAAATAGATACTTCATTCAGTATCTATATCATTTCGATCCTACATTTGGTATTGTAGATTATATAATACTCCATACCATCGCAACAATTGGTATCAGAGTATGTCTCTGAAATACTTATACTTACATATAAGTTTTCCTTGCTCAATTTTTCATTTTTCTATATTTTCCATGCTTAGGAATATTTTCCTTGTTTACAAACTTTATTACTAACAAGTTTGGGTGGAAATATTTTCTTTAAGATGACAGGAATCAATGTTGGTTCCATTGACAACCTAAATCCTACTAGACCACCAATTTTTTATGGGAATGATTGTGAATATTGTAGAGATCGTATGAAGACATTTGTTATCAATACTATAGTAGACAATTTTTTCATGCTTAATAGAGGTTATAAAATCCCTAAAAAGGAAGTTAGTAATTTCACTAACCAAGAAAAGCATGAATATCAACTGAATTATAAGGTACGCAATACCTTGCTTTGTTCTATGACTAGAAATATATATAGACAAATTTCATCTTGTGAAGTAGAAAATTTTATTTGGAAGAAGCTCGAAGTTACTCATTTTGGTACTTCCAATGTCATTGAAACTAGAAGATCCATGCTTCGAGCTGAATATCATGGTTTCTTCTTTCCTTAAGGAGAACACATATGTAAGGTGAAACAAATATTTATGACTATCATCCATAGTTTACAATCTATGGGTGAGAAAGGATTAGATGAGGATGCTATTGTGGACAAAAGCATAGACATCATTCCAAATGAGTGGGAATCCAAGAGAACAGCTATAGATAAAAATAGAGAGGTTACTCATATTTCTCTTGATGAACTTTTTGGAACTCTTATTTAACATGAAACCAGAATGAAGAGAGATACTGATAATATTAAGATGAAGAATGGGAATGGAAGTGTTGCTTTTACAAAAACATCAAATAATATGAAATCCAAGACTCTTGAGAGAGTTACTAGATCTAAATCTAAGAAGGTTGTTATCCAATCTGAATCTAGTGGAAGTGAATATTCAGAAAATGAATTATCCAATCTTGCTCGAAGAATGAACAAGATTATTGGACAGAATAACTTTCAATCCAGATACAAGGAGAAAGAAATAAACGATAAGAAAGATTTAGAAGTCACTTGTTATGAATGCAATAGATCTCGACATATAATATCTAATTGTACTATTCTTAAGAGAAAAGAGTGAATAGAAAAGCATTCTGAGAGAAACATAACGAAGTCCTACAAAGCTAAAGCTATGAATTTTTTGAAAGCTAATGACACCTGGAGTGCCAGTGGTAGAGACTCTTTAGATGAATAATCAGATTACGAATCTTCTAGATAGAAGAATCTTTGTCTAATAGCTAGACTAACTATTGAAAATCATTTCTTAATGTCTAAGGTACACAATTCTGAATCCATGACCAATGTATCTTTAAATTCTAACAATAGTGATAGTAAATATTATAACTCTTCTGATGAAAAATCTTCTTCTGACGAAGATAATACTTTACCTACCTATGAAGAAGTTTATAGGTTTTCTAAACTCCTTGATAATTATAATTCAAAACACAAGAAAAATCATGACAATTCAAATTCAAGAAATACTTTTCTTACTAAGGAAATATCATATCTTTTTAAAGATCTTGATAAGAAAAACCTTGATTTTAAAAGTATTTCAAAAAATCTTGAGGAAGTAAATTCTGAGAAGGATAGACATTCTAATGTATAGAAAATGTAATTTCTAATAAAATTGTTTTCAAGCCTAACTCTAGCTCAAAAACCAATTTTTTTAAAGACATGAACTTGTTTATTAAACTGAAGATAGAAATATTTTCCTTATAGAAATTTTTGTCAAACATTACCTTAGGTAAGGAAAATTTTGATAAGATGTATTCACAAATCTGGCCTCTAAGGAATAGTTCTAGTTTTGGTTATACTAGTTCAAAACTGATTTTTAGTAACAATTATTTTGTTTCTTAAAGTTCTCATTTCTGCAATAAGTGTCAGTGCGATGGGCATTGGGAAAAAAATTGTTTTCTAAATAAAACCGAGTCTTTAGGATTTCATAAAGCTTATTTTTCAAAGAAAATGTGGATTGCTAAGATTTTTCTTTCTGAAATATCTGAATCCAATAAAGTTTGGGTTCTGAAAATCTAAAACACATTTTTAGGAAAAATAGAGGAGGTTCCAACCACAATACATGGTACATGGATAGTGGATGTTCCCAGCATATGACTGGTAACAAAAACTACTTTGAAAATATTATCTAGACGAAAGGAGGAAAATTATCTTTTAGAGATAATGCTCAGAGAGAAATTATTGGTATAGGTAACATTGTTCTTCTTGGAAGAACCTTGATTTAAAATATTTTATTTAATAAGGGTCTTAACCGCAACCTCATTAGCATAATTCAATTATGTGATGAAGGTTACCTTGTGAATTTTAGGAGTGAAAAGAGATTAGTAACAAATTACAAGGAAGAGTTTATTCTTTCTGCCCATAGGAAAGAGAGTGTTTACACGTTAAACATAGAAGACCTTAGGATCCAAGACATAACTTACCTTAGTGCAATGGATGGTCATTTCTTTGTGGCATATAAGGTTAGGACACTGTAACCTTAAGAAAACTATGCAAAATCTCTAAGAAAAGACTAGTTAAGGATCTACCGAAGCTTAAATTTGATTCTTCAAAAGTTTGTGGTCCATGTCAATATGGAAAGAAACATAAATGACGTTTTAAATCAGTTGGTTAAGTATCAACTACATATGCATTATAGTTAGTGCATATGGATCTTTTTGGCCCAACACAAACTGGAAGCATTGGAGGAAAGTATTATGTATTTGTCATAGTTGATGATTACTATAGATTTACATGAGTCTATTTTCTAGCAAAAAAATTTGAAGCTTTTTCTCAATTCAAAAGTTTTAGAGCCCAAGTTAAAAATGAGAAAAACCTTCCTTTGATAACTATTCATAGTGATCATGGAGGAGAATTTCAAAATTCTGATTTTGAATCTTTTTTGTAGTAGAAAAGGAATTACTCATAACTTCTCTCCACCCAGAGCACCTCAATAAAATGGTTTTGTTGAAAGAAGGAACAGAATTCTTCAATATATAACTAGAACCATGTTGAGTGAGTATTCTGTAGCCAAACACTTTTGGGATGAAGCTATATGTAATTCTTGTTATACTATAAATTGAGTTTTGATTAGAGATTTTTTTAATAAAACTCATTAGGAGTTATGGAATGGTAGAAATCCTAGACATTCCTACTTGAAGATTTTTTGGTTTTGAGGTATTCATTTTGAATAATAAAAATATTCTACACAAATTCACACAAAAATCTGATGAAGTAATTTTCTTAGGCTACTCCACAACTTCAAAGGGTTAAAGAGTTTTTAATAAAAATACTTATACTGTTGAAAAAATAGTACATTTAAATTGAATGAAACTGATCTCTTTATTTTTAAGCAACATCAACCTAAATCTTCAGATGTGTTTTGAAAAACAGATTATCAACCCCTGATAGAAGATCCTTCGGATAAGGAAAATGTTCAAGATGGTATTTCTGAAACATTTACCTAAAAAGACTTCCTTACCTATGTTGATGAATAGGTTTTACAAAACCCAAATCAATTGTTTCTAAAAAATCGTCCCAGTGATAGTATCATTGGTGATGTGAATCAACCTGTAAGGACTAGAAGTTCCTTAAGAGATGAAGTAGAACATCTAGAATTTCTTTCCCAATTAGAACAAAAAATCACTGATGAAGCTTTATATGATGATGATTGGATAAAAGCTATGTAGGATGAACTAAATGAATTCGATATGAATAAAGTTTGGACCTTGGATGAAAGACCAAAATAAACTTATGTTATTGGAGTCAAATGGGTTTTCTGAAATAAGTGTGATGAAAATGGAATCATAGTAATAAATAAATCATGATTGGTTGCTAAAGGCTATAATCAACAAGAAGGAATAGACTATGTATAAACCTATGCTCCAATAGAAATACTTGAATCTATTCATATTTTACTTGCCTTTGCAGCATTATTCAACTTCAAACTTTTTCAAATGGATGTTAAATGTGCTTTCCGTAATGGTTTTGTACAAGATGATGTTTTTGTGGAACAACCTCCTGGTTTTGAAGATTCAAAACATCCTGAACATGTTTACAAACATACCAAATCATTGTATGGACTTAAGAAAGCCCCTCAAGATTAGTATGATAAACTTATAAGATTTTTGCTTAAAAATAATTTTGATAAGGGAAATGCAGATCCAAACCTTTTTATAAATAAAGATAAGAAACATATTTTGATTGTTAAAATTTATGTTGATGACATTATATTTGGTTCAACTCAGTAATCTTTAACTGATTACTTTGTGGATCTAATGAAATATGAGATTGAAATGAGTATGATGGGTGAGTTAACATTTTTCCTTGTTTTTCAAATTCCTTAAAAACCAGAAGAAATTTCTATATCCCAACATAAGTATGTTAAATATCATCTTAAAAAGTATGGATATGAAAACACTAAGAGTATAAGTACTCCTATTGGTACCTCAAATTCAATTGATCTTGATGAAGCTGGGAAACTAGTAGATCAATAATATTTTAGAGGTATGATAGAAATTTTACTTTCCTTGATAACTAGTCGTCGAGACTTAATGTTTTTAGTATGAATATGTGAAATATATCAATCCAATCCTAAGGAATCTAATTTAAAGGAAGTAAAAAAAAAAATTTTGCTACTTAAAGAGAACTATGGATTTAGGACTCTTTTATACTTCTGTAAATGATTTTGTTCTAAAATGTTTTTCGGATGATAACTTTGGAGAATGTAGAATAGATAGGAAAATTACATCTGGAATGTGTCATTTCTTAAGAGATTCATTAGTTTCTTGGTCATGAAAGAAGCAACACAGAGTACTAATTTCCACTTCGGAAGTCGAATATGTAGCAGCTGGAAGTTGTTGGGATCAAGTGTTGTGGATGCAACACACACTCACATACTATGGTATGAGTTTTTCTGAAACACAAATTTTGTGTTATAATACTATTTCCATTGCTTTAAGAAAAAAACATACACATAAATCTCATGAAAAACACATAGATATTATGAATCACTTTATTATAGATCGCACACAAAAAGTAGATATCATTCTTTAGTTTATCGGAATACAATATCAACTTGCTGATATTTTCACAAAATCGTTACCTTCTGATAGATTTGAATATATTAAATAGAAGTTAGGAATGATAATTATAAGGTAATATTATTTAATAAATTCATGTTGAAATTAATCTCCTTACAGTAATAAACTCTTTTCCATAGGGGGTACATTTCCTTGTTAGTTAGTCTAAAATTCTCTGTAGTCTAAAATATTTTCATTATGAAGATTTTCCAAATTTTCGTAATGATGATTTTCCAAATTTTCATAATGAAGATTTTCTAAATTTTCTTAATAATGGTTTTCATAATGATGATTTTATAAATTTTCTTAATGAATATTTTCCAAATTTTCTTAATGAGGGTTTTCCATATTTTCCTAATGAAGATTTTCCAAATTTTTGTAATGAAGATTTTCCAGATTTTCATAATGAAGATTTTCTAAATTTTTGTAATAAGGGTTTTCATAATAATGATTTTCTAAATTTTCCTATCTATGATTTTCCAAATTTTCGTAATGAATATTTTCCAAATATTCATAATGAATAGTTTCTTAAAATTCATAGTCAGTTTTTTAAAATTCTTCGTTATCAAATTTTTTCAGAATCTAAAGTTCTTTAAGAAGACTTTTTCTCAATATGAATAATCTTCCTAGTAAAACGAAATTTATGTTTCGTTTCTCAAGCTTTCGTAATAATATTCTACTTGTTGGTTTTTTCATTTTTTTTTCCTTAAAATGGATTCTTCTTTCCTTAAATATGATTGTTTTTCTTAAAAAACCTCAAAGGATCATATTCGACCTAGATTTCCTTACGGCTATTATTATCAACCGTCAGATCTGATCAGAAGGATTTTCAGCCATTGGATTGAGTTTGGAGGATGAATTGTCATCCCATTTGCCTATATAAAGTACCCCTGATGGTTTTCCCACATCAAAATACAATCCTTCGCATGTTGAAGTTCTTCCCTCCTACATAATCTCATTCTGATATTCTAAAATCTTGCACAAATCCGAATGTCTGTTGAAGAATCTTCTCATAAAGGCATGTATACTGTCAAGCCAATCTCAGAGTGGAAATTTTATAAAGAAATGTTGGTGCATCCAAATTTATTCTCCAAGTATGACTCCATCATCTCAAATAACATCAAACTAAATGGATATGAGAGTGTTTTTGTATCGAAGCTAGGAGCTCAATATTTTGTATATCCGGATTTTCTTGTCAAATTTTATGAATCTGTAAGTTTGTTTTAGGATGAAGGTAGAGATAATATTTCCTTCAAGATCTATGGGAAGACTTATGATCTTTCATACACCAAGGCTTCTACATTGGTTTGTATTTTGTATGAAGGAGAAGCTGAGTTTTGTACCCATAAGAGGCCTGATAGTCCAAGAAGTTTCAATAAGGTTAAAGCTATGGCTTGTCTTGGAATTTTTGAAATAAAGACTTTGAAGATTTCTCATCTATCTACAAATTATCGGATTCTCAAATTATGGGTTCAAGGTTTCATAATTCCGAGAAAAGGGGACAATGATACTTTGAATAAGAGTGACATGCATATCCTGAATTTCTTGGTAAATCTATGGAAGGTAATCTTGGTTATGCATATTCTGATTACAATCGAGAATATAAAGAATGGAAATATGAAGGCTCAGATCATTATGTATCCTGCCATTCTTTCAGAGAATATTGTTCGGTGCTTAGGTCTTTCAAAAGTACTTTTAGTTAAAAACCAAGTAATTTCAAAGTCACACTAGTTAGTGATGATATGTAACACCCCAATCTTCCATAGTATGCTTCTCTTTGAATAATACCGTAGCGTGTGTTGTACGCAACTACGAGTTCTAACACACACCACAACGAATCGAACTAGTCGTTATGAATAGTAATACCCACATTTTAAAATTTTATAAATTTTATCTTCCAAAATGGACTTCATTTTTTGATTCGAAATATTGAAATTATCTTTGGGTGAATTTTTTGTATTTTTCTTAAAACATTGAATTTATAATGAATAGTGAAAAACACTGAGTTATAGTTTAAAACCAAATTTTTATTTAAATAATTATTTATTTTATATAAATTTATTTTAGGTCAAAATAGATACATAATACCTATATATGTTCAATTTAATTAATTGGAGTCAGTTTATAATAATTTTAGATATATAAAAATTTTATTGAACTTTTCATCATCTTTTACCCAACTCCTAGGAGAATTTGAAAATTCACATAATACATACTTTTACCACTTATGTGAGTGTAATTTTTAAAATCCGAGATACACGGTTAATATCAAGGAGTAAAATGTGATTCAATAAGATAAAAATAACTTCTGGTGAATAGTAGCTTTTTACTTTTATTTACCACGGTTAAAATTAAATTGGTTAATTAAGGGTAAAAATGATATTATTATTACCCTAAAACATGTCCTAATTCTATTGGATGAGTATAACTTGAACAAAAATTACCTTTGGAATAAAATATGATCCTCTTTGATCCACTTGGATTAGATTAAGACATTTATTATTATTTAATTCAAAGAAGAGTTAAAAGAGATAAAATTAATGTTAAATAACTAAAACATTTTTAATAGAGGGTTATACATAAGATAAATTCAATTATAAATATTCATTATAAAGCTAAAAATATTTCCTACATAATAGTATTTTATTTATAATTTTTAGACATTAAGGGATTTAATTTATTTATGACACAATGGTGATGTAGTAATCACCTAATTATTGAAATATTAAAATAATTGATATTATAAATATCCAAATAAATGTAATTTGAGACTCTTTATGAATTACACTAATTTTATAGGTTAATATGACATATTAGGGTTGGTTAGATGAATTTTTTTCGAAGTAATAATGCTGTTATGAATTTAGAAAAAACAAAATACAAAATAGTATCAAAATTGACATAAAAGTGTTTTTAAAACAAATATTAAATTATTAATTGATATTCTATTCCTCAAAATCTGAGGTTCAGAAAAAAAAGACTTATATAATGATAGGTGTTTCATTAATGGACCACTTGGGGGTATCTTGGAAGTATATAGTGATTTTATTAACTATATAATATAAAAATACAAAGAGACATGGTAAATGTCAAACTATTTAACTAAGAGTTAAATATAAATGATAATGTTAATATAGTGACCCAAACCTATCTAAAATATATTGGTTAAGTGTATTTAGAACCATCCCCACCTTATCCTCGTAATAAGTCACTTTGTATTCATTATAAACTGAATATGAATTTATTATAAAATAATATTTTAAGATTTTTCTAAGGTTCCCCTCACCCCTCTTATAAAAGGGCACTCCCCCTTCTCTCAAATTCATACCTTCAAATCCTTTTGGTTCGGCCAAACCCTGCCCAAATATTCTCTCAACTTCCCTCACTTAAACCTAGATTCCTTAGTTTGATCACAAAGAAATCCTATGAAGCCCTTTTAATCAAATAAAAAAGAAGAACCCGAAAAAGAGGTAATGTTTTCACCACCCTCTTTCAAGTTCCTTTCTTCTTCCACTTCTTCTTTCTTTGTTATTTACATTTTCAAATAATAAATCCAGTATCTTCTATATAATATGATGTTATTATAAATATGGTACAACCATATTCTGTATTCTATCCATCCTTTTAATGAAATGTCACCATACGTGCGTACGTACGGCTTACCGTCTCCACGTCGTGGTGTAATTGTTATTCAAAACATTATTATTTGGATGGGTATGATAATGATGTGTAATTGAAGTAAATAATAAATATAACATTATAATGATTCTTCATATATGATATACCATTCAATTATATACAATTTTAATATCAAAAAAATGATATTGTTGCTCGTGCGTAGGTACGGACTACCGTATCCACGAACGCGATGAGATTCATTCCACATCGTATCCATTCAAGAATAATTCTCATTTGATGAATAAAAATAATGTTTAAGGACTTGATATCATTATGGATATGAATAAGATAAAACCACTCCATATCTAACATGGCTTATGTAACAAAACATATAATAGAAAATGAGTAAGTTAACACCCGAAATGATGATAATACTTAGATATTATTAACAAAGCAATGCTAAAAGATCATATATGATATCATATTAATGTATATGATTATATAATAATTTAATAACAATTATTTCACCATTATAAAAGAGGTTAACCTACCCTTAACCAAGGAAAACTACAAGTTAAGGTTTAATTCTACAATCTCTTCATTATCTGAGGTTGTTTAAACGTAATTATCTACTGGGACCTCTTTATCATCCACATCCATGTTTCTTAAAAATTTATTTCAAATAATTCTTACTACTTTACAGACTATGGGTTAATGTCATTTATACCTTTTTGACTTTTTATATCATTTTTATAAAGGAATATTTTCGTCATTTTCCAAACAAGGTCCTTTTTAACCTTTTCGACAGAATTAAGGTAAGAATGTCTTTTTTTAACTTATACGGCGGGTGTGGCTATTTTCCACCGATATAAAATAGTTGAGGCTTCCCTTACAAGATTATAAGAATATTTTAAAACTAAATGTTCCCTTTTATAATTATGTGGCTTTTAAATTATTTAAAAAAATAGATATTTCCCTCAAATAGTTTTTTTCATCTATGTCAATATCCTTTGATGGATTTTAAGCTTATTTGAAGTTGATTTATTATGATACAAAACTTCCATATTATATTGAAGGTGTTGTGATATTTTTGATTGTGGATGTGTTATTTTTATACCATTCATGGTTTATGGAAATGTATTGACATTTTGTATGCTACTTTTAATATGAATGATTATGTTATGTTTAAATTTGTTCATATGAGGAATGCATTGGATTTAATAAGTGATGGGTGGAGCTAACTATAGCTCCTAGATGCATAGGTAGGTCTAATGAGGCAAACTAGTGTCTTGGAACATGTCCTTGACTATGTGGTTATGATAGTCTGGCATTATGCATTCCATCATTATGAAAGTGGTTATTGTTATAGCATGTGATTATTCGACTAGTAGAATATCCATGTGAATAAGTAAATGGCATTATTTCATTTTATTTCTTCCATATTATGCTGAAGTTAATGTTTAAAATGCTATCATTTTATTTATACATTGCCTTAAATGTTTATGCTTATTTATGAAAGTTTCTGTTATATTGTTATCCTTACTGGCCATCTGAGCTCACCCCTTTCTATGTTTTATTTTTCCCAGGATGTGAAGAAGTATTTTATGAATGACCTAAAGGGATAGTAAGAGGGGATATGAGTGTGGTCTATGGAGACAAGATGTTGTGGTAGTTTTTTACTTTATGATGTAATGTAAACTTTGTGAATTTATCTAGTGATTCCAAGGATACTAAACTAATCGGTCTTTCAAGAGTTTATCTTCTGTGATCAAGCAAATTTTATGTAATAATTCACTGACTCTGGGTAACTAGGGTCAGGGGGTTACATGATACCTTGAGAAGGATGAATGTTGGATTTTCCAAAGAATCCTAAGAATTTTATGACTTTCCAGATGAATAATATGAAGTCGTACTGAAGAAATAGGAAGTGGCTGAGACTTCCAAAAATGGTGGAAGGAATAGGAAGCTGAAGGAAGTAGAAGAGAAAAAAAAATCCCCAGAGGCCAAGGAAGTCCAATCCTCACCTCTAGAGTCAAAAAATAAAAAATCATCTCCATATGAGGTAGTATCTAAGTGGAGGGATGACAAGATGAACAGGAAAGTAGGGGAGCCCATGGTTGGTCTATACTCTGCTGAAGTGAAATATCTGAAGGAGAAGACAGCTGAGTGTGTAGAAAGCGAAGAGAAAGAAAAGAAACAAAAGAAGAAGGTGACTAAAGTAGAGATTGTGCGATCCCTTCTGAGGGATACTGAGAAAGCTTCTGAAAACATTCTAGTAACACAATCCTTTTTAGTAAAAGCTTTTCCTAAAACTCCGAGGAAGAAATTTGTGACACTAAAAAAAGTCTAAAAGTAAAAGAAGTAGAGGACGTTGAAGAAGAAGTAGAAAGAAGTGGTGACACTGCAGAGTTGATTAAGCAAGTAGAAGATTTCCATGAGAAATAAAGTCCATCCAAGAAGCTCTCAATATGAACTTCTGAAGCAGAGTCTTCAAAGCTCGTTACTCCTAGGAACGATGAGAAAGAATAGGATAAGAAGGGTGAAGATTAAGTGAATAATATCTCTGAAGAAGAAAGTTCTAATCATGATTTCATACACCCTGAGGATGCTTAGTCAAGAGCTGAGAATGAAAATATAGATGCAGATAAAATTGTTTGGTTGTTTGACAGTGAACATGAATCTCTGGATGATGAAGCCATTCCGATAACTAATGAGGGAAACAGGTGGTTGTGGATATACCTAGTAAAGTTGTTGTGATAAAGAAGGAAGCTGGTGGATCTTTAAAAAGGAAAATTGCTGAGATAGAAAAATAAACCTCACCAAGCAAATTTTATGATTCAGAATCATCATCCCTTGGACATGATTTCTTAGTATAGTATTTGAGGAAACTTTTTGGGACCATTTAGATTTTTCCAAGAATTAACTTGAGATGTTAGATTCTTCAACACACCGTGATCCATAAAATGGATTCAGTATCCATGGTGATGGAGAAGTGTGCCATGATTGAGGCTGATTTCAAGAATTATTTCATTAACTACAAAGCCCATATAAGATCATGTAAGAAGATGACTAGTTGGTAAAGTAAAATCATAAAGGACATGAGAAATCTTGATGAGTTCCAAGATAGTTTAAATGAAGCATTTGACATCGAAGATAGTAAGATCAAGGATCTCACAAGCAGTTTTGAAGAAAAGCTAAATCTTGAACAGAATTTTCATATTCAAGAAGTGGAGGAATTGAATGGGAAATTATATTCAGTTTCCCTAATTTGGAAAAGAGAAAGATATATCTGGATTGAGATTGAATAGAAGCTAGAAAAGTAGGAAGAAGCCTTGAAGGCTCATGCTTAAATTCCTAAGTCTCAAGAAGAAAATATGAAAGTCTTAGAAAAAAAACTTAGAGGATTAGAATCATATTGTTAAATGAGCAGAGGAAGACCACAAGGAGCTCAATAAGCTGAAAAAAATAGTAAAGAAGATAATTCCCAAAGATAAGGAAGGACAACCTTGTTTAAATCCGGTCTTTTGTTGTATTTTCCTTCTTTGTATAAATTTTTCCTATTATAATGAAATGTTTGGTTTATTGTATTTTTCATGTGTTGTACTAATTTTTTAGGTACTACGATTTATTTTCTATTCCTTATATTCCTTTTTGAAAATCACAAAGGTGGAGAAAGGAAAGAATAATATTATGTAAAGAAGAAATTTCCCTAAGTAAGGGGGACTTTATCTAAGGGGGAGTTTTCATCATGAAGTTTTCTGTATGCAATAAATTGTTAAGTCTCATTCCAGAAATCTAGAATTCAAACCTTAATGTTTCCAAAGCCGAAGGGGGAGTTAGTCGTATTCATATTTACCCATGTATTAAAGGAGATAATTTTTATTTAAGTCCTTATATTCTTTTTCGCAAGGATGATTTTTCTTTCCAAAAAGGGGGATATTGTTGAGTCAATAAGGTTTCCTTATGACTTTTCCATACCTTCTTGTTTTGAAAATCAAAATAATCTTATCTTAAGGAAAATATCATTTACCCTATGTTTTACTTGATAAGAGAAAATTTATTTTTCCAAGGAAATTTATCCTTAACATGTTTTTATTGTTCATTATTTTTTTCTAAGTGTAAAATTCGGTTTCATATCGAAAACCTCAGAATCATATAATACTTATATATAGAGCATTCACTTTTCAGGATCCCAATTCTAACTCCGAGTTCTCTGAATTTAGCCTCCGAAATTCTTATGATCTCAGACTCCGAATTCAACTAAATTTAGACTCAGAACTTTTATGAGTTCGGACTCTGAATTCAACTGAATTCAGAATCTGAAATTTTATGAGTTCAGACTCTTAATTATTATGAATTCATCCTCCGAACTTTCTAAGTTCAAACTCTGAATTCTTAAGAATTCAGACTCTGAAATTTTATGAGTTCAGACTCTGAATCCTTATGAATTCAGATTCCAAACTTTCTAAGTTTAGGTTCTAAATTCTTGTGAATTCAAAATCCAAATTTCCTTTAAATTCATAATCCATAATTCTATATAATTCTGGTTCTAAATTCTTTGGAAAACAGAATCTGAATATCCTTGTATTATATATACCGAATGTGTCTTTAGTTTGACCCTAAACTTTTATTCCTTTAATTCTGATTAATTGAGTTTGTTTAAGTAACCATATTTTTTACTTACTCTTGATTTGGTTATAAAACGTTGTCATAAATTTAGTTACTTACTAACCATTATTTGAGTGACATGTATACAGGTCCCTTCTAAATTCAAGGAAAAATATGACCATTGGAGGAGGGAGATGACCGTTGGAGCTACGCCTATAAGTAGGATCTCATTTGAAAGAGATCATAACTCTGATGTAATGTTCTATGAATCTAGAGTTTACATGTTGTTTAAGTGATTTCTAGAGAGAGACTCTCATGATTTGTGCATACTGAACACCTTGTTCGGACTTTCTTCATGTGACTCTGAATGTTGTTGTGTACATTCGAGGGCTTCTGGGGATAGGAAAACAGAGGTTCTGAAAACCTTAAAGTTTGAGGACTTCCTTGCTGAGGAAGATAGAGGTGACGACTACCTTGAAGTTGAGGGCTTGCAGGGATAGCAAGACAGACTCTGATCTCCATATCGAGGTCTTTCCCTAGTGTCGGTAAGACAGACTTTCTTGAAAGTATAAATCAAGGTACCTTTATCCAAGGTTGTTGGAAACCCTTATCTTTGGGTTCAAGGATTTACTACTTATTACTTGTATTGTTTCAAGTTTTCCACTGCATCTTGATTGTTGAGGAAAGTATAACTATCTTATACTTCCTTATACTTGTACTTTGATTAGTAATATTCCATGCGCTTTATGATAGAATCTTTGTCCTTGTAAACTTTCATTAAGTTTCCTTTGTGGAACCATATTTCCGGAACCTGAATTACTGGAACCACATTTCCAGAATCAAGCAAGTTTTTAGAACTTAGAGGGCTTGTGAATTTACCTTGTTTACCTTTGTTAAACAATACATTCTTTAAAAGTTATAAAGGAATTTCCTAAAGTATAAAATTCACCCCCCCCCCCCTCTTGTATTTTTACCATCAATAGATACTTCATTCAGTATCTATATCAATTCGATCCCAAATCTGGTATTATAGAGTATATCATACTCCATACCATCTAAACACTTGGGGTGCCTTGTGAGGATTCTAGAGAGATGAGGGAAGAGGTTGGGTGAACTCCAAAGGATTTGAGTGAGGATGAAGTGGGAGAATGGGTGGGTTTATATAGAAAAGGTGAGGGAATTCTTTATTCTTTATGTTTGGGACACCTCACATTAATCTAATCCAAACCACAAACCATACCATGGTTTTTTCCAATGGTATTTATAAAAGAGAAGTGTAAAACAATATTTTATAACTCTGAAGTCTTAAATTATTTTAATAATGGGGTTTCTTATATGGAGGTGAGTCACACTCCCAAGGAAAACAATTTAAAAATACAAAATGTTTATTATGTCTTGAAGGGTCCACTAATGCCATTTAAAAAAATAAAACAAATAAAAAAACACAATATTGTAATGGTAAAACATATATTGGCTGAACATAAAGTTTATATAATTTTATTACATCACTATTGGGTCATTATTATGTCATAAAACACATTATATATTTAAACGGTATTTAATTTTTACCAAAATATTTGACAGTCTCAGAAAATTATGAACAATTCATGATTGGATAATTTTGAAGTCCTGATTCTAGAAATAATATTTATTTTATATAAATAATTTTCAAAATATTTTAATTTTCACATTTAAAATATATACCGGCTTTTATAAAAAATTCATGGGTTTTGACAAAAATGGCTTTCAAACCTTAATAAAATGAAAGTATATTCATTATTATATATAAAAATAATGTACATAACCATAGTGCTATGGTCTTGTTACATAACCCCTTATAACAACCGCATTATACCAAAGAGTAAGGTGTGTGATGGTGATAGACTCTTGGGGTGGCTCGGATAACATTGCTCGGGTTGTAATCTCTATCAACTTCCACTTCTCTCATAGGTGGTCCAGCTCAAGCTTAACATATTCAAGCTCGGCTAGGTCTTGGTCAAGAGAAAAGACCAAAGACGCAACCTCCTTCTTGAGCTCTGACATGTGGGCTTCGTATGGGTCACATCTACTAGATGAGTCCATCACTTCTTTTGTCTGAGTAAATTGGATTTGTTAAATCCCTATATTTATACAAATCATGTGATCACTATTCAACGACTATATTAGAAATAGTCACAATTCATAACAGTATTTTAAAATCCAAAAACATAAAACAAAAGAAGTTGACTTTTTTTATAAACATTTTACATAGAGAGACATTTTATTAGATCAAGAGGGATTTCCTTTTATCAAAGTTTGGTTCGTTACAGTTTTTACACAAATTTGTATTATATAAAGTGTTTCTATTTTATATAAGATTGATGCATTAAATGTCACTACCCATTAGAATTTTAATCAAAGAAGGACCTCTATCTTTGATGGTAATGATTATGAATATTGGATATATAGAATAAAAAAAATTTATGAACACTAGATTGAATAATTTTTTGATGTTGATAGGAAACTGTATAATTCCAAATAAAGTTGTTACTACTTTTAACAATCAAGAGAAGTTGGAATATCAGTTGAATAATAGAGTAAAGAGTACTCTATAATGTCCTATGATAATAAAAATCTATAGTATGATATATGAATGTGAATCATAAAATTGTATTTGGAAGAAGATGGAGGTAACACATCTTATAACTTCTAAATTCCTTGAGATAAAAAGAGCTATGCATATAGATGGTTAAAAATATTTTTATTTTAAACTTGGGGAAACTATGGCTAAAATGATCCAGAGTTTTATAACAATGATTCATAGTATACATTCTCTTGGTGAGAAAGATATTACAGCTGTAATCATAATGGAAAATATTATTTAAATAATTTCTGGTGAATGTGAATCAAAGAGAACTATGTTGGAAGACACAATAAAGATTATTAATCAAACTCTTGATGATATTATTGGAACCCTTAAGAAATATGATGGAAGGTTAAAATGAGATTATTAGTAAATGAAAAAGAATAATTGAGGAGTTTCTTTTGAAATGATATAAATTTTAATCTTCTAAGAAAGTAGTGATGTCTTATAAAAAGAAGAATTTTATTGTTGAGTAATATAGTAGTTCATAAAAACAATATGGATATGAACAATAAAATCTTGATAAAATAATGAATAAAATTGTTTGGAAATAGATTTTAAGTATAGATTTATGATAATTCACAATGATAAAGGTGATAAAAAGGAATATTCAGAAGTGATATGTTAAGATTTTAAAAAAGTGGGACATATCATACTAGGTTTTCTTAAATTCATGAGATCCAAAATATATTAATAAAAATGGTTTCAATGGAGACTAAAAAATATCAATTTTATTATCATTTTCTAGAATGAAAATTGTTTCATCCATGGAAAACCTGGAAAAATAAGATTCATAGGTGACAACAGAGTATTCCTATGTTTTCACTAGATCTAAATATTTCCTTTGCATACAAATTCACACAACCGTAGGAAAATTATTCTCCATGAAACAATATTAAAATATTGACCACTCTATAGAATTAATCTCATTCTTATCCAAACTACTTTTAACCAATGACCACCACTGATCAAATTCAAATTCAAAATGATAATCGGTAAGAATAACCTATTGAAATTTATAAAAACCTAGAACATTAAATATGATTTCCATAGCATTGATCCATCCTTCATCTACCAGAGGTTCTAAGGTTTTACAAAATTCTGGTGGGTGATGTTTTTTGAAATTCTCTATTGTAGACATGTTTCTTTATAGAAAGTTAGACCACTCTATACCATGGGTAAAACCATTAATATCATACATAAACCGAGTTAAGATAACTAAAAAAAATACTCTATTCTAATTCCAACCATTCTATGTTTCTAGTTCTTAAGGATATTATCCTCCTAATTCCCATCAATTTCATTCACTCTATTTCCTCTAGGGAAAAACATTCTGAAATAGGTATAGATTAGATGAAGAATCATGGAAACCCTAAAAGTTTTATAATGATTATATAATCCATATATTAATATCCCTTAAATTTCATTATTAACAATATCCTAAGCTCTAAATTTTTCTAAACCTTTTTCTAATACCAACTATAATGACCATTTTATTTTATAACCCATAATAAATAATTTAATAACAAGGATTGAATTTTCATACATTAACAGGATCTTTTAGGTTGAGATTTTTAGAAAATTACGATAACTGTTAAATATAAAACCCTTAAAAATATTGGAAACTTATTATAAATTACTATTTTCCAACAAAATAGGATTGTTAAATATAAACTCTCATTTTATTCAAAAAATGTTACTTTTTTTATTAACAATCCTCATATTCGAAATATAGACATTTCTGTTGTTCCTACTCATCCTCAATCCCTATTAGTACCATTTCAAAATATTATATGAGAAAAAATTGCATAGTAAGGTATATAAAAATTATATAAACTTGTAAGTCCATTTTAAAAAATTTTAAATCCCTAATAAAATTTTCCCTTTTCAAAATAAAAATTGAGATAAAATATTTATTTACAAACTTAAAAAATATTATTTTTTAAGCAATATTGAATTAAAAGTCATAATAATGTGGGTTTCTTAAAAAATGATAACCCAAGAAAACATTTTCTTTAAAAGCATCTTTTTCACACATAAAAGGTTCATAAACATTCATAAAACATAAGTTTGTTTTTTTACCTTGTGAAATCAAACATCTTCTATAAAAGCTCATTTGTGACAATAGAAAGTCATGTAGGTCCCTTGAGACATCATCTTCATATAACCCTTACAATAACCCTTGAAAATGTAATAACCTACTTGATTATTTCTAATATATCCTTTAATAGTAAATTAATAACAGTCATGATGGTGGGAAGTTCTGTTCATGTTGCAAACATTAAAAAGGGATTCCTTTCAAGATATTTAAAAAATAACCTATATAGAAATTATTAAAAATATACTTTTTAAAACCAATTTATGGAAATTCAAAGGATTTTTTGAAATGAATATAAATAAAAAATTAATTATTATAATAATATTCATGAAACACTTTAAGAAACATTTATATTGAGGGAAAGGAGTTAAACACATATAAAACAACATTTTAAATAAAATTCCCTTATGAATTTTGTAACTATAGAATAAAATTAAAATTCAAGAAGATAAATCTAAATGGATTTGTAATCCAATTTAATTTCAATAAATGAATGATAAAATACATCCAAGTGGAGGTTTATACACCACAGAAAAACATGTGTTAAAAATGGAATGACTATCGAAGAAAACAAATTTATTCAAGAAAAACTATTACCTCAATTGGGACTCGCCATGTGTGGTATTTAATGGAATACCCTGATATTTTATAGAAAAAAAATTTAATAAATTAAATTCAATTAATACAATGCATCACACAAAATTACAAGTTTTAACAAACTGTGATATGCTATTAATATTATTATCAAAAACTTGACTGTTATAACCTATTTTTTAAGAATAATAGTATGAATATGAATAAGAAATTTTTAAAATTAAATTGTACTTGTTTTAGATAGGTAGAATATATTCCTATAGCACCCTGAATTTGCGTGGAAGTCGACGTCTCCAAACCCCCTGTTCAAGATGTATGGATCGAGGTTGAAAACGAGCTTCAGTGCCAACAACCAGTGGCTTTTGAGAACTGGTATGATTTCTGCACTTTGTGTTGTCGATTGGGTCATCATCAATGGGACTTTAGTTCACTTTTTTAGAAATCTACAAATTTGGTTGATAGTATAATTGTTCCCCCTGAGAAACAATCAGTGGGTACCTCAGATCCCAATGGTACTAGTGTCTCTTTATAGAAAGATGATGCGGTTGTATCCCCTATGGACAGTGGTATGAGCCTGATTGCTGAATATATGGTTCCTCCTGTGAAATAGGATGTTTCAATGCCGAATCAGATCACCCAAAATAAAGAGTCTTTGAAGTCAGTACCTCTATTTCCTAAGCCCATGTTCAAGGATGTTTTCATCAGGATGATCAGAGATCTTAATGGTATGAAACACCAAATGGCAATGAATTCTCAGTGCAATACAGCGGGCGTTTGCATTGATTCTGGTTTAAATGGTACCCATTCTGAGATGGAATGGGTTATTGATGAAACTCATGGTGGAGTTTCCATCATTCTTGGTGTTGGTTCTTATGCGGAGGTAGTCCGGTCACCTATTGGAGGGCAGGTTCTGATCACTAAGAGTCCAACCAGATCAGGTACTAGAAAGCAAGTGGATGATATCGAGCTTAGAAATTATTTTGATGGTCTGACTAATTAAGATCTGGTGTAGGAGGTTGAAACCGATCAAATCAGATACACTATGGATGAGCAGTAGGCCCATGGGAGCATGACTAGTGATGGGGACAGGAAGGGCATCTGTAAAGAGCACAAAGATTACTCTTATTTTCCACCTCTCATGGAGACAAATTCGGTGAAAAAATTAAACGCCAAGAAGATGGATGATGATTCTCTTGATCATCCATTATATATACTAATGAGCTCGGATGAATAAATGGTTGAACAGGTTTTGTTTCTTAACGCTACTGAAGAAGAAGCTGCTAGAGCGACGGGAAGGTCTTTGAGGATGAATCTTAATGCGGAATAGTATAACTAGATTAACATACAGGATTTGATTTTAGTTGGTGGTTTCAACAATGGGAAGTTCAACCTTGAATATTATGTTAAGACTTGGGATAGATTGACATTAAGACTTGAATATCTCTTAACAGATGAACCGGAAACTCAAGTATGCAATATCTCATGGAAACTTTTTAGGGAACCAATTTCTAGTAGTATTAAGTTGTCTTTTAATGGTTCGGCTATGTCCTTTGGTGTCTGAACCATGGTTTCTCACTTTTTCCCAAAAAGTGTTTGGAAATAAAAAATTTAATTTTCAGCCAGATAAGGAGAATATATTGATAAGTAAGTAATTAAGTTTTGGTAAAGTCTTTATATACTTAAAAAATACAATTCTTCTAAAAAAATTTATTTTTTTTGTAAAAAAAATTCCACTTAAAGAAAATTTATTTTAAAAAACAAAACATCAGTTTTTTAAATCAAAATGTATAAATTATCTTTGACCAGATTTTTGAGAGTTTTCTAAAAAGATTATTTTTTGGATGAATAGTCAAAAAAATAATATCTAAACTTCCAAAGGCTTTATATATTTATTATTATTTTGATAATCCCATATTAAAGGTTTAGGGGTAACCCATAAATAGACCATAGACTAGTAAATTTTATTCCTTAAATATATGTCCATTACCTACCTAGGAACTAAATTCCCAACCACAAATCCCACCCTAGCTGATAAATTGTTTTTTTTTACCCGGAAAACAGCCTAAACATGTGCTCAGATAGAAACCCCAATGCATGAATGCATGGGCCTAGTACTGGGGGAAGAGTCATAACCTTTCAAATATCCAAATCTGAGTGCATTGTAGGTTTTTTCTCCTTTACTATTGATCATGTCTTGGACTGCACCTAGGAATTAATCCATATTTTTTTTGCTGAAGTTGATCCATTAACCTTTTGTGCAAACATGAATATTTCTACCTTAGCCGAACTAATTGGGTCATCACCATAATACATGTCTCCATCTGACCTGTCTCTATCCTCCTGAGCAATTCCTACTCCACCACCATGAATCCCACTATTTTCTTCCTGACGAAGCACAATGCACTGCCAAGATGCCTACCATTCGTCAGAACCTCCTGTGTTGTTATCCTCAGTGCACCACATTGTCCTCCCTTACAAAACCCACCAAAGAGGAATCTTAGTCCCAAGAAATGTATCATCCATCCACTCCACTAGGGAGACTCCCCCACTTCCTATCATCTCTATTCCACACCCCCACTCATTGTTACACCACCCATTTTTTCTTTGGAAACTACTTTTTCATCACATATGAGGGTTTTATTTTAAAATAAATTCTAAAAATTCTATGAATTTATTTTTAAAAACTATATTCCATGTTTGTAATATTAATCATTTATATTTTATAATAATACTAAATTAGTTTTTTCTTAAATAATAATAAATACAATAAAAATAATTACTTTTATTAAGGCTAAAATGGGCTTTGCACATTACAGGCGGTTGTTTTAAAATTAATTTTTCCCAACACATAGGATTTTTATTTAACAAATCGTTTTATTTAAAATAAGTGGTTCTGAATTATAAAATAATTCTCATTTTAATTTTAGTATTAAAGGATTAATTACAAAGGGAAATAAAAACACATAAGTTACCGTGGTGAAAACTAAAATGAAAAAATTGTGTAAACTTAAAGGATAAAGAATAACATGTTTAAAACATGTGTCATTTGTGTTGGAGGTTTGGATAAAAAACATATTACCTTCACTCCAGTGTTTTTCAATTTTTTAGGGACTTTGGGTGAGAGTGATGTCATGTTATTGAGTATATTTGGGTATTTATAATAATGTCACTTATCCTAAATTATAAAAGACCATATCCTCCCCTCACTTATTCACACCTCTTAAGCCATTTGTATTGAACAAACACTTCAAAAATATCCCCCAAAAATTCTTATACACGTTTTATTGATGTTTTTCTTCTCAAATAACCAATCCTGGGGTTTTTAATAAGAGATATAAAGGAGGTTATTCTAAGAGAAAGTAATTGCCTCCACTAAGATATTTATTTTTATTTATCCTCTTACAACATTAATCAATGTCTTAATAATTACAAAATAATAATAATAATATATAAATTATACTTAGATGTAATTATGTTTATTTAACAACTAATATCTATCTCATCTACAATCAAATGGGAAATAAAACTCTTAATCGTGTGTACAATCGTATTTCACCACATGGACCGATATAATTCATTTTCCATCATCGCCTCTCCCAAAAGGATATAATTATTTTTTAAAATTATATATATAATATTGAAAACATAATAATACTTCTATAATTCTAATATTACATATACCTCAACACTTTCCTTTTCATGGGAATATGATAATATCACTAATATGTATGACTGACTACTACCCCATGAAGAAATGTGATTTTTTTCACATTTTCTTTACATTGAAGGTATTAAAGATAAATATAGTAAATATATTTTATATATAATACATAATAATTAATTTTTAATGGTGATATATTATTTATCTTCCTTTTTTTCATCTGTTTAGAAAATGGAAACGGTATTCATGCATACATATGGCACACCATCTCCATGAATGACATAATTCATTTTCTATCTCTAATTTTAATCGATTACTATAAATACATATTTAATTAATATATATTAAAATTATATCATGGTTTAAATCTATGAGATGACAAAACCATTATAAAAGTAAAATAACTAAAAATACCAAATCCAACCCTACATGAAAAACAAAGCAGTTATTATTCGAAATGTGATTTTATCAAGGAATTGTTAATAAATGGGTAATAAAAGGTTATAAGTAAATAATATATGAAATTATGTATATGATTTTAGTTATGTGATATATTTATAATATACCTATATTTATTAAAAAGGATATTTGAATACGTATGATGGAATTCGAGACTTAAAGTAAGGGATTTTTATATCTCTTTTATTACTAGGAGACACATGTCATATTTACCACTCATTACTTTTATGTGAGGTATATATTAACCCTATGACATGTTATATAATGAAAATAATTATTTTAATGATATTTAAAGTTTCATTTGAATATATTATTTAATAGTTCTAATGATTCAAATGTTACCAAATTAGTAATGTTTTTATGTTGCAATCTCAATGATTATCGGGATTGTTTATGATTATGATTCTAATGATGAAATAATATGATCTATCTATTAATAAAGTCATGAATTTTATTATCCTATGGTAATTTCTTGACAATAAATTTTTCATTTAATTTTCCTCTCTATATTTACTCAATATACCAAAATATATTTTTTAAATAAAACAAACTTTATTTCTCCCTTCAGTCGAAAACACATTTTTTTCCATATCCATGTTTTCTAAAAATTATTTTAATAATGTTTTTAATATAATTATATTAATGTTTAAAGTAATTTTTATCCATATTATAATTTATAAAAATGTTTTAAAATGGATCCTCTTGTATTATTCCAAATAAATATTTTTGGATTTTATTGAGAATGTGAAAGGAACTTTCATCTTAATGTATATGGCATGTACGATATTTCCTGAAGTTACGGCCACTTAATGTTTTAAGGATGAATTTATATGTTTCCATATATTTTTTCAAATATAAGGATTTTCACAATAGTTTTTTAATTTATAGTTTTAAAAAGGTTATTTTCAATGTGTAAAGGTGGTTTCCCTAAATAAATGTTCCAAGTGATCTTGAAAATAGTTTTTTATCTAAGATAGAATCATTTTGTATTGATTAAGATTCAATGGGGATATGATCCAAGGATAATATTCTTATGATCTCTCAAAATGGTTAATTTTTATAACTATAAGATTTTTTAAACCTTGTTTCTTTTCCATTGGTTATTCTATGATGAAATGCTTATAGAACTTGGTCATTTTATAAGGGTGATGATATTATGAAATGTTTATAAAACACATTACTTTTATATGAGTTTTATTATGATGAATATATTAATATATTGTGGATTACATATCTAAAATTTACATTATTTTATATATTGGAACTATATATCCTTCCAATTTATTGGGTAATGTTTAATGTAACATTGGAAAATAATGGGAAACAAGCTGATGTGCTTGATCCTCTATGGAAAACTGGTCGATATGCTTGATCTATTAGGGGAAAAAGGTACTAATGGAAGGTCTGTTATTAAATGTGAAATTGGTGTTAATTCATGTTCCATAATTATTTGATGGAATAAGATTTTAATCATTATATATGAATTTTTTTCGGTTATTATGATGGTGCAACACTTATATGACTTGAACTTATGGTTCCTAATTTATTTATGATGGTTTCTCACCCTTATAGTTCATGTATTTGGGAATGATAATGTTTTATGACATAGATCATGTTTGAGATCCATTATAGATTGGGTATAAAATTTTTATGTTATATTAATAATATCATAACCTTCTGATTATCTATTTTTTATATGATTATTGATTAATATCTTCCATGTATGCTCATACTATGAATCTGAGATTATCTTTCTTTATGTTTACTTTAACCAGATTATGAATAATGGTTTAATAAGGGTATGTCTATAAAGGGTGCAAAATTATACTATCTTTATGGGAGATATTAAATATAATTCACTAAGATATAATATTATTTAACATGTTTCAAAATACACTAAAACTTTACGATCATTGGGCATGTGATTGTGAAATGTATTGAATTTTTATCTAAAAATATGTAACATTTATGTAAGAAAATCCCAGGTCACTACATTTAAACCCTATATAATAAAATTATAAAAATTATTTACATTATTATGAAATTTTATAGGATTATTCCCTTATATTAATCCCTATTATTTCATTTATTACTTTGTACTGTATAGTTACTAAATCGATTAAGTTCATGTCAGATGTTTGACATTTGGTTCATAATCCCAATACAACTTCAGTTGGTTGAACATTATTAAAAGTGTTATAGTTACATCACATATAGAATATTAATCATGAAATAATTTTTATGTGTATAAATTAAATAAAATTTTATAACTATCTGTGAATTGTATACATAAAAAAATCATGTCGCTTATGGCAGTGATAATCCACATGTACGAACGATCGATGTAATTGTTTTCCAACGGAAGGATGGGTACGAATTTAAGTAACATATTGTATTTATAGAATCATAATTATGTCATAAATATCATATATAATCATTAAATACAAGACAATAACAAACCTTTCTAGGTGGTAATGGTAAACGAGACACATCATCTCATGCAGGTGGTAGTCCACATGTACGCATGAAAGATGTTTTCATCTAACATATGATGAAATAGGACATGGAAAGGGTTTTTCAAAAACAAATATTACATTTATGATATTTATATTATCATATCCATATGGTTTGTAATATTTTAAGGATAAAGAGGAAGAAATAAACATGAAAACACTCAATTAAGGGTTATATATCATCTTTCGAGAACCTCTTTTGGATTACATCTTAATCCCTCTAGGTTGGTATTTTGCTAAAATAATGACCTATAAGATATATATAGGGATGCTATAAAATTATTTAGGTAGTTATTTGTTGCGATAAATGGATAAATGTATGTGAATAAGAGAAGAGAGTGTGTTCCCTTTCATAAGTGAGGGGACTCGCACACTTGTAATTTTTTCAAAGCATTCAAATAATAAAAACTCTTATTTATTGGAAAATGGAACTAAATACTTTCCATTTTAAAGATAAGGTGATAAGGGTAAAAATAATATCAACCAATAAGATTTATTTTATATATTTTGTGGAATTATTAGTTAATTTCATTATTAATAAAATAGTTTTACCTTTTACCATGGTGACAATGTTTTAATTTGGTTATTATTCCTTATGACTTCATTACTAAATTATAACCTCCTAATTTCAAATAAAAAATATAGTTTTAAATATTCAATTTACAGAAGTTGTAGGAATTGGTTTTAATATAATTTACCAAAATAAAATGAAAAAACAATTTTTTTGAAAAAATAGTTTTTAATCACAAAAAATAATTGATACCAAAATAAATAATAATATTGATTCCTACTGAATTAATTGGATTATGATAAATAAAAGGTGAATAATCTTATTTTAAAAAAAATACAGAACATAATTTAACATTATAAATATTGGAAAAAATGATTGTTTTTATAAAAATTAGTATATTTCATTATTCACTTAAAAATCAATCATTCTATAAAAATATTAAAAATTCACCCTAAGATATATTTGATATAATGATATAAAAAATTAATTACATTTTACCATTTTAAATTTATAGAATTTTGACATTTAAATTTTAAATAAAATTTTATTATACATTTAGTACTATATAGTTAGAATAAAACTATTTCTCTTTCAGTTTGAAAATTCATATAAAATTATTATAATGAATGTGAATCCATAAAATTTAATAATTAACATTAATAATTAATGAAATTGTTATTTTACTTACATTACATGGGAATTCAAATTCGCACCCCCAAAAAAATTGGAAATATGAATTATCTAATAGAGAAATAAAATAAATTCATAAACATTGTCTTTTACAATAGAAAATATTTGATTATTATACTTGATGATATATTGTGGGAGAACCATACTGATTTCAAAACTCCAACTATAATGTCACCTTATTATATTATATTTGGAAAGGGTGTTAACCTACCTATTTTGAAAGAGAGCGATGCCTGTTAGGATATTAAATACTTTAATTCTAATCTTTATGGTGTCGGTGTTCAAGGAAAATTAAATATTCATGAGCTAAAATAAATATGAAGAGATTCATTAGAGAATTCCTTAATCTATAAGGAAATAATTAAGTCCTATAACGATTGCCTCATCCTTCTTCATGAGTTTCATATTGGGAATAAGATCCTCTATTATAATGCAAGGCTGGATTTTCACCAAGATAAGATTTTTGCCACTGGTTTGGACCATAAATTCTAACTAATGTCCATCATTTTGGAATTTTTGGGTAAAAAATAAATAAAACCAATAGATATCCAATGAAAAAGGGAAAAATATATTTAAATTACATGAAGAAATTTTATATTCCTCGATAGAGGAATACGACCTTCAAAAATACAAATATTAATGGCACCCATTGAGTTATATCCAAACTTTCAATATTGACTATATTTATAATAAGGGCACTATAAATTATTGGTGGGGTGGATTCTTTTGAGAGATATTTATGGATTTTACCTTCTTTGTAAAAAGCCAATATTTTATAGTACGTTATCTCTTTAAATTAATTCAACAGCTTTCACCACACGCAATATCGAGTTCGAGCGCACCACTACTTAAAAAACTAGTCGTCCAAAAAGATGTTATGAATAGTATTAACTTAATTTTTTATTTTATATACTAAATATAATTTTTAGATCCATATGATGTGTTTATTATACATAATATAAGAACAAACTCAATTTTTTAGATAAAAGAAGTATTTTTCAAAAAATGCAATTTTCCCACCTTTTATTGGCGAACCCTTTTTAAATCCAATATTTGACACTTTTATATATTCAGTTTGACAAAATAAAATTCTTCTTTAGAATAGATTAAAAATTTTATTGGATAAATTATGGGTGTTTTTCTAATAATATTCATATTTTGATAAATAGTGAAAATTTCTAAATAATAATTCAAAATATATTTTTTGATCAAAATAATTTATAGTGTCAAATTATAAATTTGAATGGTTTTGTATTTTAATTAGATTATATTTTTATCATTTAATCCATTGTGTTAATTGTAATTAATTTTACATTTAAATTTGACATAAACACATATCAATTTTTTGATAGTTTTTAGTTCTCAAAAACCCGCTTTCTGGTTTTGACAACAGGAATTAATATTAAATTAAGTAATTAAACTTATATGTTTTTAATTTGTTAAAAAAATCATTTTTGAATTTGGAATTTCAAAATTATCATTTGGTGAATTGTTTGGTATTTTTATGAAAATTTTCAATTTTTAATGGATAGTAAAAAACACTCTATTATTGTTTAAAAACGATTTTTTATTTAAATAATTAATATTTTTATTGAAATTTATTTTAAAATAAAATAGATAAATAATACATATAGTATTTTAATGTAATTCATTTTTTTAATTTTATAATAAGATTAGATATATAATATTTTATTGAACTTTTTAACATTTTTTACCAACATTAAAGGCATATTTGTAAATTTGCATAAAACATAATTTTACCACTTCTGTGAATTGAATTTAAAAAATCTGAGAGACACAGTTGACATTAGTACGTAAAATTTGGTTCAAAAAGATGAAAATAATTTTTGGTGGATAGTAACTTTTGAATTTTATTTACCACAGTTAAAAGTAAATATGATAATTAAAGGTAAAAATGATATTATGATAACCACATCACAAGTCCTAATTATATTGGAGAAGTGTTTTTTGAAAAAAAAATCAACATTTGGATAAAAATAAGATCATGTTTATCCATTTGGGTTAGATTATGACATTTATTGTATTTTATTTAAGGATGTTTTAAAAGTTTTATATTCAAATTTTATTAACTAAAACATATTTAATATAAGGTTATACATAAGATAAATTCAATTATAAATATTAATTAGAAATATAAAAATATTTATGACATCATGGTATTATATTTATATGTTTTAGAAATTAAATAATTAAATTTATTTATGACACAATGATGATGAAGTAATTGCCTTATTATTGAAAGATTAAAATAATTTATATTATAAATATCCCAATAAATATAAATTGAGAATTTTGATGCCATACACTAATTTTAGAAGGTAATATGATATTTTAGGTTGTTTTAATGATTTTTTTTTGAATTATTTTACTATTTATGACTTTCATGAAATTCAAAAACTAAATAGTGTAAAAATTGACATAAATGAGTTTTTAAAACAAATACATAATTGTTAAATGATATACTATTCCTCAAAATCTATGTTTACTCTAAAGTAAATTTATAATTATAGATATGTAATTAATTAACCACTTTAGGTTCTATTGGAATTTTATGATAATTTTATTAACCATATAATATAAAAATTTAAAAAGACGTGGTAAAAGTTAAACTATTTAACTAAGAGTTAAATCTAAAAGATAAGGTAAATATATTGACAAAAACTTTTCTCAAACCTATTGGTTGAGAGTATTTAGACCTATTCCTACCTTATCCTTTAAATAAATCCATTTTTATCCATTATAAACCGAAAATGATATTATAATAAAATAATATTTCAAGTTTTTTCTAAAGTGACCCTCACCTCTCTTATAAAATTGTACTACCCATTCTCTTAATTCCACACCTCCAAATCCATTTATCTCGATCAAACCCTTCCCAAATATCCTCCCAACTACCCTCAATGCAACCTAGATGCATTACTTTGATCATAAATCCAACCTTAGGAGCCCTTTTGATCAAATCAAAATGAAGCACCTGAAGAAAAGGTAATAATTTTATCACCTCTTTCAAAGATCTTTTCTTCTTCACTTCCTCTTTCTATGTTTTCTCCATACCAAAATAATAACTCTGGTACCTTCAACATAATGTGATGTTATTATAAATATGGTACTACAATATTCATTATTCTATCCATCCTATTAATGACAATGTAACCATACGTTCGTATGCACAGCTTCCCGTCTCCACGTCGTGGTGTAGTTTGGTATTCAACACTTCATTATTTGAATGGGTATTATAATGAGTATAATTGATTTAAATAAAAAATTTAACATGATATTTATTATTTATATATGGTATACCATCCAATTACATATGATTTCATCATCAATAGAATGATATTGTCACATGTGCGTACGTTCAGATTACAATCTCCATAAACACGATGGGATTCATTCCCCATCATAACCATCCAAGAATAATTTTAATTTTATGATTAAAAATAATGTTTAAGAACTTAAAATCATTCTGGATATGAATTAAATACATTATATCCATAAAAAACATGACTAACGTAACAAAACTTAAAAAGGAAAATGAATAAGTTAACACTCGAAACAATGATTCTACAAAAATATTATTAACAAATCAATTTAGAAGATCATATATTATATCGTATTTATGTATTTGGTTCTTGTATAATTTAATAACAAGGATTTAACTATTATAAAGTACTTTAATGTACCCTTTACAAACTAAAAGTACAAGTTATGTGTTATTTTTACAATCTCTTTATTTATACGAGATTGTTTATACGTAAGCATCTACTGGCACTTATTTATCATCCACATCTGTGTTTCTTAAAAATGTATATCAAAACATTTTTACTATTTCCTAGAATAAGGTTTAAAGTCATTTATACCCTTGTTTGAATTTTTATAAAAAAATTGAATGGAATCTTTCCTTCATTTTCCTAACAAGTTACTTTATGACATTTTCAATAAATTAAGGTAAGAATGTCATTTTAACTTATATGGTGAGTGTGGATATTTTTTGTCATTATTACACCTTCAAATCTTCCCTCAACATCTTATAAGAATAGTTTCAAAATAAATGTTTTCTTAATAATTAGGTTAATTTTAAATGATTTCAAATAGAAAGAGATATTTCTCTAAAATAGTTTTGATTTCATCTATGTCAACATCGTTTGATGGATTTTACACTTGTTTGAAGTTGACTTATTATGATACAATATTCCATATTGTATTAAAGGTTTTGTGATATTTTTTACTATGGATGTGTTATTTTTATATCATTCATGTTTTATGGTTAATGTATTAACATTTCAAATGCTATTTTTAACACAAATGTTTATCTTATGTTTAAACCTTTTCATATGAGAAATGAATTGGACTTAGTAAGTGGTGGGTGGAGCCTGCTATAGTTCCTCACTATATCGATAGGTATCATGAGAAAAACTAGTGTCTTGGCACAAGGCCTTGACAAAGTCTTATTTTTAGTCCTGGTACGAGGCCTTTACTATGTTGTCATGATGTCTGGGATTTTTCATTCCATCATTATGAAATTCTCTATTGATATTAAATGTGATTATTCGACAAGTATAATATCCATGTAAATAAGTAAATGGAATTATTTGATTGATATTTTCCATATTATTCTGAATTTTATGTTTAAAAGGCTTGTTTTTTAGTCTTATACATTGCCTTAGATTTTTATACTTATTTTTGATAGTATCTAATATATTCTTATCCTTACTGAGCATCTGATCCCACCCCTTTCTATGTTTTATTTTTTCCAAGATGCGAAGACGTATATTGTGACTGACTTGAAGGGATAAGCTAAGGGATATGAGTGTTTTCAAAGGAGACACAATTTTTTTGTTTTTCATTTAATAATGTAATGTAAAACTAATGTATTTATCTAGTACTTCCAATGATACTAAACTGATCATTCTTTCAGGAATTGATCCCTTGGGATCATGCCAATTTTATGTAATAATGCCCCAACTCTAGGTAACTAGGGTTGAGGTGTTATAGTTGGTATTAGAGGAAGTTTAGCAAAAACCATTGAAAATAGATTTAGATAAACTCTTATTAGAGAACATTACCCTGAGATAGAATTTTAGGATTAGAATAGAAGAGAATCCAAAACATTTGGTCGTGTAAATATAATGTGGGGTTTCCATGTAAATACATCCCTATCTGGATACAAATAGGTAGAGGTGGATCTAGTATATATGTACCTAAGGGTTAAAACTCCGAAAAAGAGTTTCAAGATTGACCTTGGGTATCCTGGTACACAACAAATGGACTTGATGCACTCTTGGTATTGACACTCCTGGGGGATATTCTTAGGATAATTCACATTTTCATTACAAATCATTATGAAGGATTTATGAGTAAATACTTCCTCAAAGAAAACATATTTATGATTATGGATTGTATTCATAAACTTTTCAATTTATGTTAGGTGTTTTACAAGTTTGAAATTATGCATTGGGATTCATAAACTGACCTATTGTATACCATTTTTTAGAAATTGTGCCAAGTAGAAGGAATGAGAACTCCAGTAATACACATTATCTAAAGGGTAATAAGGATCATATACTTTTTGTAATTAAGAAAACATTTAGTATGTAAATAGTCTCCCATGTATTTTCATCATATAAAGAAATAGTATCATTGGTTAATAAGATAATTAAAAAAATATATGAGTCCTATGGATTTGAAAGGAATCCAAAGAAGAAAGGATGGTAGAGAGAATGATGGATAAAGGGAAGAAGATAAAGAAGGATTTTCCCATATGTGATAACTGTGTAAATAATCACCATGGAAAATTCTTAAAGGTAATGGGAGTTTGTTATAAGTTTGGAGAAAAATGGAATCAATTACGTGATTGAAAGTGTAAGAAAAAGGTTTCAAATGTACAATTCTTAATGTTCAAGAATTTGGGACACTATGCGAATCAATGTCCCAATAATTAGAGTATACCCCAAATGATGATATTCGATAATAATCAAGTTATGATACTTATGTAGATGAAGAGGAATAAATAGTTTTCTTATATTTTTATTGATGAATTGTGTCATTTTAGTGTTTTATCAATGATGTACTGGTTATATTAATTATTGAAATAAATAATGATTGTAATAAAGTACAATTTCATTGAGCATTTGAGATTATACGGTACTAAGAAAAGTGACTCAATAACATGTTAAACATTTTGGAAAATGAATGGTTAAATGAAAGATAATCCTTAATATGGTCCTGATACTGAGGTAGTGATTTTGAAAAAAGATATGGTTGATTTGGATAAATTATATTTTATATTCTTGACTACCTTGGAATGGATAAATGGTTTGATTAATCCATCATTGTGGGAGAATTCAAGATTTTTGGATATAAGAAATATATCTAGTATTCTATAAGTAATAAGGGAGCATTCAGGTAATCAATAAGGTTTTATGGTAATTTAGGGTGTTACCATGTTTTAAGAGAATACATAATGAAGGTACTCCATATTATTATATGGAAAAAAGAGATCTTCATTATATTATGTTGGCCTTCCTTATAAATTTTGGGTTGTGAGTTTGGAAAAAATTATTTTGGATAATTCTAAAGGTTAGAATTTATTAATTTTGACATTAGATAATATTTTCTAAGGTTAAAAAATTTCTTAAGATTATTTTTGTATTGTTATAAAAAGGATAACCTGGAGGTCGGGTGACAACCCATCACGTCCATCAAGGCTGCGAGACATGAACCCACAATTGAAGGGAGATAAGGGTGCATCACCTACCACTGGCCTTTTTAATGTCCTAGTTTGTATAATGTATTTTTTTTAAAAATGGTATGACATATGAATTGTAAATTCATTTTTTTCAGACTTTATACGATTAGGTTTACAAGAATATTTTTGGGTTATAATATCTTTTTGAGAGAAAGATGTCCTTGTAGAAGAAATTATTTAAATGAATGGAACTATACTTGTAAAGTATTCTTTATTTCTTATTCTATGAAGAAAATAATTATTAAAAATTAGGTAAAGGATCTCAAAAACCAATAATTCATTATCCTAATACCTTATGTTTTGTTGAAATGATAAAATTTTAAATTTATGGCTTTGAGTCCCTCAATTTTCCATTTATTTTTCACGTTCTTGTGATTGATGACCCCAATAACTCCCTATAAATATTTACATTTTTCCTCTAATTATGTGTATCTAACTGCCACCAATGTTCTCATATTTCAAATCATAATTTGGTGGCGGCTTCTTCATTTCCCTTTCCCTCTTATTAAGAATAAATTTTATTAACCTTATTTCTGATGTGGGTTTTCCACAAAAAAAGTTTCTATTACAAACCTTTTTTGTCAAAGAAAAATTTCAAATTTCGATGACATGATTTATTGAAGGAGGGGAGAATGTAACACCCTAGGATTTTATAGAAAGTTATCTTTTTAAATTATGTAAATAGCTTGCGCCACAGGCAACACCGAGTTCAATCGCACCATGACTTACCAAACTAGCCGTTCAAAAAGAATTTATGAATAGTATTAGCTGTATATTGAATTTTATATACTTTATATAATTTTCGGATCCAAATCATGTGTTTCTTAGACATAATATAAGAACAAATTTGAATTTGAGATAAAATAAGTATTTTTCAAAAAATGCAATTTTACTGGCTTTTATTGGAGAAACCTTTTTAAATCCAATACTTGACACTTTTATATATTCAATTTGAAAAAATAAACTTCTTCTTTAGAATCGGGACATAAAAATTTAGTTTGTATAAATTATCGGTGTTTTCCTGATAACTTTCATATTTGTATGAATAATGAAAAATACCTAATTTTAATTGAAACCCACTTTTTTATCAAAATATTTTATAGTGTTAAATTATAAATTTTAATGATTTTGAATAATAATGATATTATATTTTTATCATTTAATCCAATTTTGGTCATTGGAAGTAATTTTAAATTTAAATTGGACATAAAAACATATCAATCTTTTGATAGTTTTTACTTCCCAAAAACCTGCTTTCTAGTTTTGAAAATAGAAATTAATTTTAAATTAATTAACAAAACTTAGATCTTTTTAATTTGGTAAAACAGACATCATTTTTGAATTTTTAATATGAAAATTATCGTTGGTGAATTTTTGGTATTTTTCTGAAAGCTTTCAATTTTTGATGAATAGTAAAATATATTGCCTTATTGTTTAAAACCGAATTTTTATTTAAATAATTTTTATTTTTATTTAAATTTATTTTCAAATAAACATAGATACATAATACATGTATTAGTCTAATTTAATTCATTTGAGTCGTTTTATAATAATATTAAATATATAAAATTTTATTGAGCTTTTTAACGTAGCTTACCTACCTTCTAGGCACGTTTGAAAATTTTCAAAAAACATAATTTTACCACCTCTGTGAATTGAATATAAAATTTTCAAGAGACACTGTTGACATCAACAAGTAAAATGTGGTTCAATAAGTTGAAAATATTTTTGGGTGAATAGTAACTTTTGAATTTTATTTACCACAGTTAACAGTAAATAGGGTAATTAAAGGTTAAAATGATATTATAATTACCCCAAAACATGTCCTAATTATATTGGATAAGTTTTCTTCAACCAAAATCAACCTTAGAATAAAAATATGATCCTTTTTATCCATTTGGGTTAGATTAGGGCATTATTTATATTTTATTTAATGAAGTGTTAAAAGTGTTATATTCAAATTTTATTAACTAAATCATTTTTAATATAGGGTTATACAAAAGATAAATTAAGCTATAATTATTCATTATAAATCTAAAAATATTTTCTATATCATGGTATTTTATTTATAATTTTTATACATTAAATAATAAAATTTATTTATGACACAATGATGATGATGTAATTACCTTATTAATGAACAGTTAAAATAATCAAAATTATAAATATCCAAATAAATATAAATTAAGACTTTTGATTTCATAATAGAATTTTATAGGTTAATATGACATGTTAGGGTTTATTTAATGAATTTTTATTTAATTAATCAACTTTTATGACTTTTACAAAATCAAATACTAATTAGTGTAAAAATTGACATAAATGAGTTTTTAAAACAAATACTTTATTATTAAATTATATAATATTAAAAAAAATCTAAGATTCGGAAAAAAGACTTATATAATGATATATATGTAATTAATTAACCACTTTAGGTTCTATTGACATTTTATAGTAAGTAAATTAACCATGTAATATAATAATACAAGAAGACATGGAAAATGTTAAACTATTTAACTAAGAGTTAAATCTAAAAGATGAGTTTACTTTGGTGACATAAACTAGTATAAAACCTATTGGTTGAGAGGATTTATACCCCTCCCCACCTTATCCACGAAACAAATCCATTTTGAGCCATTATAAACTGAAAAGTATTTTATAATAAAATAATATTTCAAGCTTTTCCAAAAGTCCCGCTCACCTCTCTTATAAAAGGTTACTTCCCCTTCTATTAATTTAATACCACCAAATCCCTTTGGAATAGTCAAACCCTACTCCAATATCCTAAAAAATACCCTCACTTCATCCCAAAGACCTTACTTTGATCATAAATCCAACCTAAGGATCCCTTTTGATCAAATAAAAAGGAAGCACCTAAAGAAGAGGTAATATTTTTATCACCTCTTTCAAAGAGATTTTCTTGTCCCACTTCCTCTTTCATTTTTGTTTCCATACCAAAATAATAACTATATTAAATTATATACTTTGATGTTGTTATAAATATGTTACAACCATATTCATTATTATATTCATCCTATGACTAACAAAGTCACCATACGTGCGTACGTATTGCTTGTCGTCTCCACATCGTGAAGTAGTTTGTTATTCAACGCTTCATTATATGAATGGGTATAATAATGAGTATAAATTATGTAAATAATAAATATAACATGTTAATGATTCTTTATATATTATATACCATCCAATTAAATATTATTTCACCATCAATAAAATGATATTGTCGCTCGTGCGTACGTACGGATTACCATCTCCACCAACGCGATGTGATTCCATTCACATCATAACCATTCAAAAATAATTTTCAATTTATGATTAAAAATAATTTTTATGAACATAATATCATTCTGGATATGAATCTAATAAATCCTATCCATAACAAACATGGCTTATGTAACAATACATATAAAGGAAAACAAATCAGTTAACACCAGAAATAATGATACTATAGAAATATTTTTGTATATCCAATATTATAAGATCATATATGATATCATATTTATCTATGTGGTTCTTTTATAATTTAATAAACATTGTTTAACTATTATATAATAGTTTAATGTACCCTTGACTAAGGAAAAGTACAAGGTAAGAGTTAATTTTAAAATCTCTTTATTTATCTAAGGTTGTTTATACATAAGTATCTATTGGGAATTCACTATCATCCACATTTGTGTTTCATAAAAATGTATTTCAAAAAAAATTACTATTTCCTAGAATATGGGTTAAATTAATTTGTAAACTTTTTTGACATTTTATAAAATGTCTTGAACGGAATATTTCCATCATTTTCCAAAAAAGGTACTTTATGAACGTTTTGAAAAATTGAGTCTAAAATGTTTTTTAACTTATACGGTGGGTGTGGCTATATTGTGATATTATAAAACCTTGGAATCTTCCCTTACAAGTTTATAAAAAAATTCAAAATAAATTTTTTATTTTATAATTACGTAAATTTTAAATGAATTCAAAATAGAAAGAGATATTTCTCTCAAATAGTTTTGTTTTCATCTATGTCAATATCTTTTCATGGATTTTATACTTGTTTGAAGTTGATTTATTGTGATAAAATCTTCCATATTTTATTGATAGTTTTGTGATATGTTTGAATGTGGATGTGTTATTTATATACCATTCATGGTTTATGATGTCATGAATTATGTATTCCATCATTACGAAATTAGTTATTGATATTAAATGTGATTATTCAACTAGTAGAATATCCATGTGAGTAAGTAAATTGAATTATTTGATTTATCTTTTCCATATTATACTGAAGTTTATGTTTAAAAGGCTTGTTTTTAGTCTTATACATTGCCTTAAATGGATATGATTTTTTATGATAGTTTCTGCTATATTTTTATCCTTACAGAGAATCTGAGCTCACCCCTTTCTATGTTTTGTTTTTCCCAGGATGCTAAAAAGTGTATTATGACTAACTTGTTGGGATAAGCTAAGGGATATGAGTGTTTTCAAAGGAGACACAATGTTGTTTCCTTTTATTTCATAATGTTATGTAAAATTTATTTATGTATCTAGTACTTCCAAGGATACTAAACTGATTGGTCTTTCGGGATATGATCCCTTGTGATCATGTCAATGTTATGTAATAATGCACTGACTCTGGGTAACTGGGGTCAAAGTGTTATAGTTTGTATCAGAGAAAGTTTAGTACAAACCTTAAAAACTAGATTTTCATAAATTCTTGTTAGAAAACATTACCCTAAGATAGACTTTATGATTAGTATAGAAGAACATCCAAAAAAATTGAAAAGTAAATATTATGTGGGTTTTTCAAAAAAATACATCCATGTCTGGATACAAAAAGGTGGAGGTGGCTCAGTCACAGATGTACCTAGGAGTGAAAACTCTGACACGGAGTTTTGGACTTGACCTGGGTTATCCTGGTACATGACAATGTGCCTTGCTGCACTCTTGGCATTAACACTCATGGTGGATATGTTTAGGATAATTCACATTTTCTTTATAAACCATTATGAAGTATTTATGATTAAATAGTTCCTCAAAAAAATTATTTTTATGATAATGGATAATATGCATAAAATTTTAAATTTATGTTAGGTATTTTACTAGTTTGGAATTATGAATTGTGATTCATAAACTAACCTAGTGTATGCCATTGTTTCGAAATGGTGCCATGCTGAAGGAATGAGAACTCTAGCAATATGCATGATCCAAAGAGTAATAAGGATCATATCATTCATTGTCTTAATACAACATTTATAAGGGAAATAGTCTCCCACATATTCTCATCATATGAACAAATAGTAACATGTGTTAACAAGATAAGTAAATAATTGTCTGAGTCCTATGAATTTTAAGGGAGGTCAGAGAAGAAAGGGATGTTAGAGGTAAAGATGGATAAAGGGAAGAAGGGAAAGAAGGATTTTCCCATATGTGATAACTGTACAAAGAATAACCTTGGTAAATGCTTGAATGGAATGAGAGTTTTTTATATGTTTGGAGAAATATGACACCATGTACATGATTAAATGGGTAAAAAAAGGATTCAAATGCACAATGATTCATCTATATGAAGTTGGGACACTACACAAATCAATGTCCCATTCATCAGAGTACACCCCAAATGATGATATTGGATAAAAATAAAGTTATGATACTACTGAGGATTAAGAGGAATAATTAGTGTTCTTATAATTTTACTGATGAATTATGTCAATTGAGTGTTGTATCAACAATGTACTGGTTATATTAATTATATAAATAAATAAGGATTGTACTTCAGTACTACTTCATTGAGGATTTGAGATTATATGGTACTAAGAAAAGTGACTCAACAGAAAGATAAAATTTTAGGAAAATATATGGTTGAAGAAAAGATAAACCTTAATATTGTCCTGATACTGAGGTAGTGATTTTTGGAATAAGAGATAGTTGATTTGTATAAATTATATTGGATATTATTACCTACCTTAGAACTGATAAATGGTTTGTTTATTCAATCATTGTCGGAGTATTCAAATTTTTTGGATATAAGGAATATATATAGTATTATATAAAGAATAAGGAAGCATGAATGTAATCAATAATGTTTTATGGTAATTCAGGGTGTTACCATGTCTTAACAGAATACATGATGATGGTACTCCCTTGTTATTATATGAAAAAAGAGATCTTCATTATGTTATGTTGACCTTACTTATAAATTTTAGATTGTGAGTTTGGATAGAATTATTTTGGTTAAGTCTAAAGGTTGGAATGGATTATGTTGGACATTGGATGCTAATGTTTAAGGTAAAAATATTTCTTAATATTATTTTTTTATTGTTATAAAATGGATAACCCAGAGGTCGGGTGACAACTCATCGCGTCCGGTATGGCCGTGAGACTTGAACCCGAAACCAAGGGGAGATAAGTGTGAATCATCGGCCATTGGCATATGTGATGTCCTATTTTTTATAATGTAGTTTAAAAATAAGGAATGACAGATTAATTATAAAATTTTTTTTTTTGAAACCCTATACAATTAGGATTAGTAGAATATTTTTGAGTTCTATTATCTTTGGGAGAGAAAGATGAGTTTGTGCTATAAATTAGTTAAATGATGGAACTCTACTTGTCAAGTATTATTTTTTTTCTTATTATATGAAGAAAATAATTATTAAACATTAGGTAAAGGATCTAAAAACCAAAAATGTGTTATCCTAAAACCTTATGGTTTGTTGAACCGATGATAGTTTAAATTTATGGCTTTGAGTCCCTCAATTTTCCATTTATTTTTTCACTTGTTTGTGATTGATGACCACAATCACACCCAATAAATATTTATATTTTTCCTCCAATTATGTCTCTCTAATTTTCACCAATTTCCTCCAATTGGAAATCATAATTTGGTGGTGACTTCTTCATTTCCCTTTCCCTCTTATTAATACTAAATTTTATTAACCTTATTTCTGATTGTGTTTTCCACAAATATAGTTTCTATTTAAAACCATTTATTTTTGAAGAACAGTTTAAAATTGATAGTATGCAATTTATTGAAGCATGGGATAATGTAACACCCTAGTATTTCATAGTATGTTATCTCTTTAAAGTAATTCAATAGCTTTCACAACACACAACACCGAGTTTGAGCGAACCACGACATACCAAACTAGCAGTTCAAAAAGCAGTTTTGAATAGTGTTAACTGAATTTTGAATTTTATATACTCCATATAATTTTCAGATTCATATCATGTGTTTCGTAGACATAATATAAGAATAAGTTCAATTTCTAAGATAAAAGAAATATTTTTTTTTAAATGCAATTTTACTGCCTTTTATTGGATAAACCTTTTTAAATCCAATATTTGACACTTTTATATATTTTATTTCACAAAATAAACTTCTTCTTTAGAATAGGGACACAAAAATTTATTTTGGATAAATTTTTGGCGTTTTTCTGATAACTTTCATATTTTGATGAATAGTGAAAAATACAACATTTTAATTGAAAACAACGTTTTTATTCAAAATAATAAATAGTGTTCAATTATATATGTGAATTATTTGAAATATAATTAGCTTATATTTTTATCATTTAATCCAATGTTTTTCATTGGAAGTAATTTTACATTTAAATTGGCCATAAACACATATCAATCTTTTGATAGTTTTTACTTCTCAAAAATCGGCTTTCTGGTTTTGACAACGGGGATTAATTTTAAATTAGCTAATAAAAACTTATATGTTTTGAATTTGGTAAAATAGACATAATTTTTGAATTTGGAATATCAAAATTTTCTTTGTGTGAATTTTTTGTATTTTTCTGAAAACATTCAATTTTGGATGAATAGTAAAAAAACACTATTATTATTTAATACTGACTTTTTATTTAAATAATTATTATTTTTATTTAAATTTATTTTAAAGTCAAAATATATACATAATACCAATATTATTCAAATTTAAGTCATTTTAGTCATTTTATAATAATATTAGATATATAAAATTTTATTTAACTTTTTAACGTCTTTTACCTACATTCTAGGAACATTTACAAATTTTCTTAAAACATAATTTTACAGCTTCTATGAATTGAATTTCAAAAATCTGAGAGACATGGTTGACATAAGTAAGTAAAATTTGGTTCAATAAGATGAAAATAATATTTGGTGAATAGTAACATTTTGAATTTTATTTACCACAGTTAAAATTAAATATGGTAATTAAAGGTCAAAATGATATTATAATTACCCCAACACATGTCCTAATTATATTGTATGAGTTTTTTTCGACCTAAGTAAACCTTAGTATAAAAATAAGATCTTTTTTTATCCATTTGGTTTAGATTAGGACATTTATTATATTTTATTTAAAGAAGTGTTAAAAGTGTTATATTCAAATTGTATTTACTAAAAAACTTTAATATAGGATTATACATAATATAAATTCAACTATAAATATCAATTAGAAATATAAAAAGATTTTCTACGTCACGGTATTTTATTTATAATTTTTAGACATTAAATAATTAAATTTATTTATGACACAATGAGGATGCAGTAATTTCTTTATTAATGAATGCTTAAAATAATTGATATTATAAATATACAAATAAATATAAATTGAGGATTTTGATGCCATCCATGAATTTTCTCGGGGAATATGACATGTTAGGGTTGATTGAATGTTTTTTTGAATTAATCAACTTTTTATGACTTTCAAAAAATCAAATACAAAATAGTGTAAAAATTGACATAAATGAGTTTTTAAAAAAAGTACTTTATTATTGAATTATATTATATTTATAAAAATATATTATTCAAAAAAAGGACTTATATAATGATATATATTTAATTAATTAACCACTGAAGGTTCCCTTGGAATTTTATTGTAAGTTTATTAACCATGTAATATAAAAATACAAGAAGACATGGTAAAAGTTAATCTATTTAACTAAAAGTTAAATAAAAAATATAATGTTAATATGGTGACCTAAAATTATCTAAAACTTATTTGTTGAGAGTATTTAGACCCATCCCTACCTTATCCTAAAAATAAATCCATTTGGAGCAATTACAAACCTAAAATGATTTTATAATAAAATAATATTTCAAGCTTTTCCTAAAGTGACCCTCACCTCTCTTATAAAAGGGTACTTCCCCTTCTCTTAATTTGACACCTCCAAATCCAATTGACTTAGCCAAAGACAATTCAAATATACTCCCAATTACCCTCACTTCAACCTAGAGTCCTTAATTTTATCCAAAATCCAACCTAATGAGCCCTTTTGATCAAATCAAAAGGATATACCCGAAGAAGAGGTAATAATTTCATCACCTCTTTCAAAGTTATTTTCTTCTTGCACTTCCTATTAATTTGTTGTTTCCATACCAAAATAATAAATATAGTACCTTAGACATACTATGATTTTATTATAAATATGGTAAAACCATATTCATTATTTTATCCCTCCTATTAATGTCAAAGTCACCATACGTGCATACGTATGGCTTACCACCTCCACATCGTGGTGTAGTTTGTTATTCAATACATAATTATTTGGATGGGTATAATAATGATTATAACTTATGTAAATAATAAATATAACATTTTATGATTCTTTAAAATTGATATATCATCCAATTACATACGATTTCACCATCAATAGAATAATATTGTCGCTCGTGCGTACGTACATATTATTGTCTCCACGAACGCGATGAGATTCTTTCCCCATCATAACCATACAATAATAATTTTAATTTTATGATTAAAAATAATGTTTAAGAACATAATATCATTCTAGATATGAATCAAATACATCTTATCCATAACACACCTGTCTTTTGTAACAAAGCATATGATGGAAAAGGAATCAGTTAACACCTAGAACAATGATACTGCAGAAATATTATTAACAAATCAATATTAGAAGATCATATATGATATCATATTTATTTATGTGGTTCGTGTATAATTTAATAACAATGATTTAACTATTATATAGAATATTAATGTACCCTCTAATGAGGAAAATTACAAGGTAAGGGTTAATTTTAAAATATCTTTATTTATCTGAGGTTGTTTATACGTATGTATCTACTAGGACTTCTATATCATCCACATCCATGTTTCTTAAAAATGTATTTCAAAACATTTTTACTATTTCCTAGAATATGGGTTAAATTAATATATACCCTTTTTTAATTTTTATAAAATGTTTTGAAAGGAATCTTTCCATTGATGTTTAAACAAGGTACTTTATGACCTTTTGGACAATTTAAGGTAAGAATGTTTTTTTAACTTATATAGTGGGAGAGGCTATTTTTTCCATTATAACACCTTTTAAGCTTCCCATACAATCTTATAAGAATATTTTCAAAATAATTTTTATATTTTATAATTTTTTGACTTTTAAATGATTTCAAAATATAGAGAGATATTTCTCTTAGATAGTTTTGATTTCATCTATTTCAACATCCTTTGATGGATTTTACATTTGTTTGAACTTGATTTATTATGATACAATCTTCCATATTGTATTGAAGGTTTTGTGATATGTTTGACTTTGGATGTGTTATTTTTATACCATTCAGGATTTATGGTTAAATTATTAACATTCTGTATGCCAGTTTTAATATAAATTTTTATGTTATGTTTCATCCTTTTCATATGAGAAATTCATTGGACTTAGTAAGTGACGGGTGGAGCCCTCTATAACTCATCGATGCATCAGTAGGTCTCATAAGACAAACTAGTGTCTTATCACAAGGCCCTAACAAAATTTTATTTGTAGTCTTGTCATTAGGCCTCGAATATGTGGTTATGATGTCTGAAATTATGCATTCCATCATTATGAAATTATCTGTTGATATTAAATGTGATTGTTCGACTAGTAGAATATTCATATGAGTTAGTAAATGGAATTATCTGATTTATCATTTCCATATTATGATGAATTTTATGTTTAAAAGTATTTTTTTTTAGTCTTATACATTTCCTTAAATGTTTATGCTTATTTATGAAAGTTTCCACTATATTGTTATCCTTATTGAGCCTCTGAGCTCACCCCTTTATATGTATTATTTTTCCCAAGATGCGAAAAAAATATATAATGACTGACTTGCAGGGATAATCTAAGGGATATGAGTGCTTTCAAAGGAGACACAATGTTGTTGTTTTTCATTAAATAATGTAATGTAAAATTTATGTATGTATCTAGTACGTCCAAGGACACTAAACTTATCGGTCTTTCAATAATTTATCCCTTGTGATCATTTCAATGTTATGTAATAATGCACCGACTCTGGGTAACTGGGGTCGGGGACTTACATTATTTCTTATTTTTCTATTTTTTTCTCATTGTATGGTATTTTTATATTTTTTATTATTTCTTTTCTTATTATTTTTATTTTATGATTAAATATTCATATAAAATGATCATATAATCATATAATTTATTAAAACTTATTTTTTAATTTACATATATCGCATTGTTTAAATAATTGATGAAAAATTGTTTCATTATGGTACATTAGTGTTATCATGGATTTAACAATGATTATTAATTTTAGTAAAATAGATTATTTTTCAATGATATAAAGGGTCTTATCTCTAATATTAGTTGTCTTTAAAAAATGTTTTTTCCATAAATTAATACCTTATTGGGATAGTTTAACTATTATACCACATTGACCAATAGTTGATGCCTAATGTTGTTGAATAAAAAAATTAAATAATTACAAAAAAACCAAAAAATATCCAATATATATATAATAAAATAAAAAATATAGGATGAAACCAAAAGTGATTGAATTTTAGGAATGACTAACTGAGTTGGTATTGAAATTTTATTGTAAAGGGTGCAGATAAGTATTTGTTTAATGAACCAAGTAATCTAGGGAAAATTAATATAAACTATATTCATAGAATATAAAGTGGAAAGATAATATTTAAATAGTTCCCACACACAAATAAGGATTTAGTGGAATGTTTTATTTGTGAATTTATTTTTTAAGATTAGTATCATGTATCTCCTTAAATTTCAATTTGATACAATTTATGAGACACTTTTTCCATTCTTAATAAATTTCCCACTCATAATGGTTCTTTATTTTCTCACATTGCTATCGTGAATTGAATTATATTTTAATTTCAAATCTCACAGAACCGTAGAATTTCATCAGTCATAATTTTATTGATTATTAATTTACCCATGACTGAAAAAGTTCAAGTGTTTGTGTGTGATTTCATCATGATTTAGTATTCTATTCCATACATATACCACTTGGTTGAACTATTTTTCTTTAGTAAATCTTCTAAATATTTAAGTAAAATTTCACTATTTTCTTATTCTCATCATAGAAAGTGGTGATTTTGGTAACTCAATATGAAGTTGAAGAAAAAATGGCCAAAATGCAAGGAAATATAAGCACACATGTTCACTCATTTCCACATTTTGGAATTTATTTTAAAATAATTTGGTTTAAATTTTGATTATGGATCCATAACTATGTCATATATAACTCTTTAAAATAAACTCAATCCTAATTATTCTATATTCTATCCGGAATGAAGTGATATGTTTAGAAAACTAAAACTACTCAAATTCAAGAGTATAAATAAAAATTTGGATGATGTATCACATTTTATAACTATGATGTATAAAAAATATTATGGAGATATTTTCAAGTGGATATAAAAAACTATTTAATTTTTTAATATAGATATATTACTTTATTTCCAAATCTAATCCATAAGTGATATTTTTAAATCTCTGTGCAAAAAACCACAACCTACCATTACTAATAAATTTTCACCTTGATTTCCTAATTTATAAGTTCATACAAGGGAGTTAATTTAATCAATTTTAGATATTTATGTGGTTTTTATTTTCATCCTATACATTCTATATCTCTTAATCCTATTAGGGAGAACAAGGGTGGATAAAGAGTTTCATGCAAGCCTCTGTCACCTCTATATGGCGAGCTAAATGGTGGGAATCCATTGTGAGGGAGATAAAAAGTTTTCAATTGAGTTCTTTAACTTATCCTCTATACTATTTTTATATATTTTTTTATTTTTTATCATTTAACATGTTTTTATACTGATTTATTTTTTGATTGGAATGTAATATCATCTTTCCTGCACAAAAGGCATGTGTTCTCTTAACAGATCGACACTAAAATTAAAATGAGTGAATTATGTTGTTATGATTGGAAAAAATAGGATTATATTTGAATATTATGGAATTTGAAACACCCATATATGGGGGTGAATTTAGGGTTAGTACGAATTAAACATGTTCTTTTGGTTTTTTATCCATATTCAAGAACGTGTTCCTACATTGGAAATAATTATTTACAGGCTATTGATTAATTTTGTTCCTATAAAAAACTCATTTATCATAATTAAGGTAAGAAAAAATATAAATAATTCATTTGATATTGGTATTTTACTTTGTTCTCCTTGATGGTATAGTCCAAGGACCATACACTGATGGTATTCTAACATACCATATAAGGAATAACATTTTTTGTAGTTTTTAAAATTGTTTACGAAAGGAAGACTATTAATCCTAGGGACACTCCCTATTCTTCCCTCCATGAACAGATTCATTTAAGGTATTTAATAGCTTTTATAAAAGTGGATATATTCATTATAAGTATAGTAAGCATGTTTGGTGTGCATATCCAACTCCAAGTATATACTTCATAGATCTCCACATCATTTCTCTCTCCAAATTCGAAGCTAGATGGGAACAACTCCTAGATGTAAAGATTGTGTATTTGTCTTGTTCTAACTCATTAGAGACAAATCATTAACTTCCTAATAAAGATAATTATTCACTAGAAATGTCTTATTTCACACCTCCCAAATGACTAGATATAGAAGTGGTACTCTTAATTCCTTTGAGCCTTATATCTATAAGTAAATCAGATTGATAGGGTAAATATTCAATTCATTATCTATCACTTTTCCATATTCATCTTTTAAATTGGATTTAGTAATATTCATATAATTTCGTTATACTATATGAATAATTTATATTTCAACAACTGTAGAGTTTTCTCTCTTCTTCTCTTATTATTCTTATTATATATAATCATAATGAAACACATGACATATTTTCTATATTTTCATTATGAAAAAATTACTCTAATCTCAATCTAGTTTTTCTAATAACATAATATGATTTATTTTTCAGTATTTTGAATAAAGACCCCATACGAGATCAGTGCCAAAAAAATCTATTCCTTAAATCCTTCATGAGATTCACTATATAATTTCACAAAATCACATGAATATATTATTCCATAAATATTAGAACTATGATTTTCTCAATGTTTCAATTAAAATAATATCCCACGAACTAATCCCACAAAATTTATGGTGCTTTAATTTCAAGATAATTTCACATAATACTCAGTGTTATCATCCACTCAATCACCATTAAATAAAAAAGTCTTCAATACTTTATAAAATTAGAAAATATATTCATTTAAAATTCACTTAATTATAAATAATTTATTATAATTTATGGTATTAATTGTAATTCACATGGATGGTTGTAATTAACTTGCATTCATGCAGTTTTAATAGCAATAAAATATAATTCATGGCGTAGAATCCTTCCACTTATTCCATATGAAATGTATAATATCTTATATATCAACACAACTTCTTACATATCATCGAACATCTTAATTGTCATCAAAAAAATTACATATGAGCCCAAACAAATTATGTATGAAAATTAAATTCTTACATATTAAGTTATGTCTGATAATATTCCTTTTCTATATTTTTCACCCTAAAACAAACAACTTACATATCTTCACAATAATCTTACATATATAGGGAGGCTCTTCCCTTTTTCGTATTTTATCCTCTTAAGGAATATTACATATCACCTCAATGTTTTTATGTATCACCATTAACCTCATGTATTTTCCAAACATTAATCTTAAATAAATGTTACATGGTTCTCAATCATTTTATATATTTAAGGAATGTTCATAAATATTAAATTTTCACATTTCAAATATCTTAAAAAGTTCAAGACAACCCATGATTACTGAATCTATAAATTTTTAATTTATTATGTATCAATCATAAAAATATTATGTATTCCTTGATATTCTATGTATATATAACTTCCAAGACTTCATGATTATTTTCATCTTCATCAACCTCCAAATATCTTACATATACAGGGGAACTCAAGACTTGGTGTAATTATCTACTCATTAGTATCATATGTATACTAGGGAATTCAAGAATGTTCTATACTCCCTCATATACTATTCAAATATATTACATATTTTTCCATAGGATATTATGTATCTTTTATAACTATGAAACATTACCAAATCTGAAACATCCAACAATAAATTCCTAACTTATTTAAATCCATCTAAATTCATATTTCCCAAGTATAAAAAAATCCAATCCTTTAAAAAAAATTATTTTGGCTAATCCATACATTCAATGATATAAACTCTTAGAAAAATAATTAATGGAATTCCAAAATAATCTTCAAAGATTATATCTACTTAATTATGAATATAATATGTATTTATAGGAACTCTAGGACTTTTCCAAACTCATATCTCCTAATTATATTGTACAACATTCAAGATCTCCTCCAAGTTCATAATAGCTTACAAATATAGAGATCTTTTTATTTCACTTCACATCACTTATGGTGTGACATGCTCTTCCATTATAGATCTTATACCATCCTTTTAAAAATATCTTCAAGAAATATCACACTTAATCTACCAAATATAAAATTATTTATCCTACTCAAACTTCAAAAACATTTATTACATTTTCAATCTCAATCAACCCAAAAATGATTCCAATGTGTATATTATCTATCTGATACTACACCAACAAACATTTCATCAATACCATTATTAATAAATTAAAGAATCAGTATATCTAATAGTTATTGAAAATAAATACAACAAACAAAAACATTTTTATAACATTCTCCCTATCTAGATTTTCTGTAAAATACACTCATAAACCCAAAGATACCTTTGGAACTCTATCCCAGTTAAATAATGTAGGGATTTATGGGTCATACAACTACATTTCTCCCCATTTATTAATAAAATACAAAGCGTATTATATTGATTATTTGTTAATATATTACTATCTATATCTATAAACTTCATGTGGATATCCACTCACATTTGTATCCACCTTTTTCAATAAATATCCCATGTCAAAGTTTTTATTTATTTTCAAGAGGTTGAAAAGACTATTAGTATATGTTATTTGATGTATAATGAGATTGATGAGTTGGTACCCATATAAAACTAGGAAAAGGAATATGATATTTCTATCTTGGAAATCATATATGTAATGATTTTATATGGTATTCCTATTACAGGATGGTTGATTTATTGATATTGAAGTTAGATATATATATTAATTTTTTTAAGTATTATCCACAATATTTTTGGTGGATTTTAAAGGTAAATGGATAGTGGGGATATTAAAGAAACATTACCAAATGTTTGGATAAACCATCTATGTGACGGAGAGCCTTTGGATAATATATTGAGTAGATTTGAAGTGCTCTATAACATAAAGAAAGATTTCACGTGAAATCCATGAACACGTGGAAGATATTTCAAAATATTTTAAATCCAATGATTTTGTGGAGTTTTGAAGGAAGAAATATCATGGGTCTTATAAAGGTTTAAAAATAATATTCGGATATTTTAAATGATTTTTAAATAAGAGAGTCTCAATGATAAAGATTTTGGAGTTCCCATAATTCAAATATGGAAATATTATCTATGATATTTCATGAGTATTATTCATCATATTCTTTGAAAATATTTTTTTAAATAATAATAAGAGAAATTAATTGATAATTGATTTTAATAATGTTTCATATTATTTGTTTTCTAATGAATAGGTTGACTATATCCATAATAATATGTGCATTAAGGACACCATGGAAGAATTCAACATTTTTACTATTGTGTTAAATCCAAAAAGGGGGAGATATGTAGGAACATATTCACACCCTATGATATTATTATATAGGTAGTATAAGAAATGAAAAAATTACAAGCGATCCTATTAAATATTGGGACATGAAGACTTGAAGTAGGATAAGGTTGATATTCACACAATACTTGGAGAAAATATCATTGGAAGACATATTTGAGGATGTTTTTGGAGGAAACAAAAAGATCTAGTGGGATCCAATAAAAAGAAATGGTCATAAAGATGAAGAAAAATCTATTCGAAAGATAACATCAATAGGTGTTAGAAAATATAAATAACTTTTCAAGGGGTGGCCATTATATTTGTAAGAACTAGGTTCTTACTTTGAGTTACAATTTTCTCTTTTCTTTTTCCTTGAGTTATTTTTGGAGAAACAAGCAGAAACTAAGAAAATTGTTGTTTTTGGGTTAAATGCCATGTAATACTATATACACACAGTATAGTATGGTCATGTAGGATAGGGATAAAAGGAGTGTGAGCATGTTGGCATGGGAAAGAAGAAAAGGCCACTACATCTCGTGTACATCCTAGTACACGGCATGTAGTCATGTCGGTAGGTCGGTGCAGGATGTCTAAAGTAACTTAGTGAAACTATGAATAGTAAAATGATATAAATGCCATGTATATGGACTTACACACTATGTACTACTATTTTTCATCTTAAAACGGACAGTAGCCTCGTTTTCTCCTCATTTGGACATGAGACTTTCCGGGTTGAAGAACAAGGAGGTCAGCGCTCATTTTTGCTCCTCAAGCTTCATCTCAACTCTGATCCTTTCGTCATCAGTCTTGTTTGAACATAATATTTAGGGGATTTATTATTCTAGAGACGTTATTCCTAATTTATATTCATGAGGAAGTCATTTAGGGTTGAATTTTTTCCCCTTTTCATAGATCTACATCGTTCTAGGTTAATTCAGGGGCCAGCATCCGAGTATATAGATTATACGTCATCGAAGTAGGTGGTATCGGGCCTCTCATTAATTTTTGAGGTGTTTATAGGTGTTTTTGTTCCACACACCCATTTTTAGGGTGTTTACTTGAAAGTAAATTGATTCTTCTTATCATTGAATGTTGTTTTGGTAATGAATGTAATGAATTAAAGCATGTTTAGCTTCGTTTTTTATTAAGGGCCACCCCATAGTTGCATTTTATATGGATAATTAATTTGTCCATTTCAGTGTAGGGTGTCTATAGCATCCATTATTTTCCCTTTTATGGTTGTCTAAAATAAACTTGATTATTATCTAGAATTTCAATTGTGTAGAAATTATAAGTGCTTTGATTATGGATTTGGGATTGTGTTCCCCCTTACCATTCAGGGTTTTTTATTTTTTAAGAAGGTTGGGATGTTTTATTGAATTTTAATGAGTAAATGGTAAATATCATTGGCTGATACAAGGGTTCAGATTAGAACACTTTGAACACAATCGCATGACTATTATTCATTACACCTTGGGTGATACATGGGTTCTGTTTAGAATGTCATGGACACAATCGAGAGGCTTTTGATATATATGTCATTAGTGACACTTGGGAACCCTATTAGGACATACAGGGACAGACTAAGTTGACATAATATTAAATTACACATATAGTGATACCTTGGGGATCCCTAGTAAGACCACTAAGAATGAACTCACATGAACTTATACCAACATCAAGAGTGATACTCGGGGCTCCCTAGCTAGACCATTGAGAACGGACTTGTAGGATGTTGGTAGAATTACACATGTAATGATACTTGAATTACAACTTAGCAATCTCAATAATGGTCTAAATTTATACTTATATGATGTAATTGAATTAATTGTGACATGTTTTCCAAGCCAAATCACAGTCTTGGATCTAGACTTTACTTACTTGTTAGAAGGTATTCTCAGACTTATGTTGTTCTTACATTTCTATGGGGAATGTTGGGATTAGGATGAATTTTGAGACTTAAATACTTCAAGTAAATGAACTACTAATTATCATATTAAACCCTATAAATGAATACTATTACTTAATAGATTGTTTACTTTTGAGTGCATGCTAGTTTACTTCATTTCATTACTATACACAACTACTGCATATACTCACTGATAGATTGGCATAGACCTTTGGAGGTTGTATAATGGGATTAATTTCTCATACCCTATTTTTGTCATGTTTTTAGTCCCAAATAGAATACATTTTTGCAAGTATTGATAGGGTAAAATCTCCCTATATAGGTACTTGATTTCTGTTTAGGAGAAGGAGAGTTGGGGACCAAGCCAAGGCTTGCGTTGCTGGTCAGTTTCATTTTGTTTTATCATACTTTGGTATTTTATTGTACTTGATTTTAGTGTATCATATTTCTCTATTTTCTTAGATCATTTGACATGCTACATCATTTTGATATTATATTCCTTCTAGTTAACATTTTCATTCAGTCATCAGTTGTTTACTTTAGTACCATGTTATTTACTACTTTCACAATTTGTTAATATTTTTCTATTATGTTACACTTGGCCAATGAGGGCATTGTTTCCCCACTATCACTCCCTAGGAACTAGCTACTAGTCGGAAGCCTCTGGAATTTTGTAAAATGTGATTGAGGCCCTGTGGCCAACCAGGTACCTGGAACCAGTTGTGTGGATTCTGAACCCTAGACGTTACAAAGTGGTATGAGAGAATTTCCTTTCTGCTTTGTTTTACTACTTGGATCCTATAGATAGGGATGGGAAGAAATAGGTATTTAGTAATTATTTGTTCTCAGGAGTAGCTACCCTACGTATAGGTAAAAATAAAAATTTACTCAAATTAACTTGCGATCTTTAGATATTGAGCTATTATAGTTGATTAGATTTCACCGTTGGGTGACGCACTTGATTTTTTCTATTACTATTGATTCAATTGTGGGTTCTAATTTAGTTTCAACACAATATGATGAGGTTTTTTCAACTCCTGAATTGTAAAAACACTTATTATAATCACATAACATGCATTATTCCATGTCATCTAGGATGAATTAGTTATCACATGTCATTGTGATATATGTTGTGATAGCTAAACCTGTTGTGGTGATAGGTGTATTGGCAAGTGCTATGGTTTTGATTGAATGGATGCCAAACTTTTGTTCCTGAGGTGTATGGTCCCTCTTGGACTATAATTTGGCGGATCATGATTCATAATTTTATCTATAATTGTACTATGATATATTCTTCTTGGGTTCCAAAATTTGATTCGTGGGGAGTATGGGCCCTCACGGATCAAAATTTGGCATCCCACTGGTTGTTTTTTCTACGAAACAGGGGTTTTTTGGGAAATTTGGAGTTTTTGTCCCAAAAAACCTAGTATAAATGGAATTTAGTCTAGCCTAACATGTCATGTGTTCTTCATATTCAAGTAAGAAGGTGTTCCATGTTTTAAGAATAACATGTCGTGTACCATGTGTACACGTTGTGTAGCCCTTGACCATGTAACTTTTCATGTGATAATAGAACACAGGTTGTTGAGCTTTGAGTAGGAAACACCGTGTAATGAGATTACATTCCATGTGGAAGTTGATCATGTATGAGATCGTGTGACTAACTCCACTGGTGGAGGAAAAAAAAGTTGTACAAGACATATCTAGGGTGAATATTTTATGTCGTCTTACACTGGTAGAACCGTGTAGTTCAATCCATGTAGAAGTATCTGGGCAAGGAGGAAAATTCAAGTACATGTTGTGTCTAAGGTGGAACAGGTCATGTGTGAGGTGTGTTACACGACCATGTTGGGAAGAGATACACACCCATGTAAAGGCCTAGGAGCACACGCCATGTATGGGGTTATACACACCGTGTACGCCTATATTGGAAAACTAGAAATATTTCCTTTACATGTTCCATTCTTCGACTTCTATGTAATAGTTTCTTTTTTCTTTAAGTCGGTACTGAGGTGTATGTGATGGAATTTGTAGTGTCATGCCACAGAGATGACCATTAACTATGCACTAGGAGAGCAAAGATGAGCATACTCCAAAAATGGTGGGCCATAGGCTACCTATGGATCCTCATGTTGTGGAAGTTGTGGTACCTACCATTATACTGGATGCGGTTGTAGACACACAGTTCTGAGAATGTTTGTGAGGTTCATGTAGACCTTTCAAGGAACATCGTAGGCTACCACATCTATGGCAAAGATGACGCGTATATTCCAGCAGAAACATCCACCAGCTTTTTCATGGGATGGTGGACCACAAGTTGTGAAATCATGGATGGAATTAGTGTTGACTATCTTTGAGCATCTTGAGACACCTCTCTAAAGGAGGTTCAAGATCGCGACCTATATACTATGTGATTCTGCCAAGAGATGGTTGGATGTTATTACTCAGGCAGGGCATCATCATGATATGACATGGGATGACTTTAAAGTGTCCTTTTATGATTATTATTTTTCCAGAGACACTGAGGGCCGACTGATCCTAGGAGTTGATGCACATGGAGCATGGCACACTATCAGTTATGGATTATTCTGCCCGGTTTACTGTGCTTCAGTGATTCAAACATATTCTGATGGGTGATGATGTATCGAAAGATATACGATTCAAGGATGGTCTCATGTTTGACATCTGATCCCAGGTGAATGTCTTCATGTTGCCTTCGGTCACAGCTATTGTAAATCTGGCACTGATTACTGAGTGTAATATTTGGGAATATGGAGGTGCGAGACAAGGTGGTTTGATACTGAGATATAGTATTGTCTCGACCGGAAGAAAGAAGTATTTTATATAGCTTTCTCATAGGGACATGAGTAGTCATAACCTTCCTTTCGGTAGCCAAGTGGGGTGCTACCAGTGTGGTAGGTCGGGGCATATGAGGGCCCAGTGCTCGAAGGACCTAGTTGAGTGTCAAGATTTTGGAAAGATGGGCCCTCTATAGAGCTTATGTAGGACGTTTCCAACAGTGAATAATGAGACTGGTTCTTCACAAACTCCATGTGTAGGAGCAGGGCCAGTAGCTTCTCACCAGTCTGGGAACTAGAATATTTCAGGGGCATTCAGGCCAAGGCGATGGGCATGGTCGTGGTAGCCAGACCCCAGGATCTCAGTGACAGTTGGGTGGGTCAGCTCAGGGTATCCAAGTAGTGCCTCAGGGTCATGGTATAGGTCATACTTATGCAGTGCAATTGACCCAACAAGAGTAGGATCCCAGAACTTCTACTGTCAAAGGTACTATTATGGTCACCTTTATTTTATCTTCTATGATTTTTGATATAGGTGCATCACATAGTTTTATATATGTCACGAATGTGGAGAGCCTTGGGCTCTGTATCATTACATATTCTGATGTTATAAACATAGACACTTTATTAGGGATTAGAATGGTTGGTGTGTATTAGTGCAAGGAGTTTCCCCTTGAGATTTATGGGTGTCACTTTCTATAGAACCTCTATGTCTTATTGGTGATGGGATATGATGTCATTCTCAGAATGGACTATTTGGTTTAATTTAGAGCTTTTGTTGATTACTATCTCTATTGGGTGAGTTTCACATCACCAGGTGGAGCAGAGTTTCTACATAAGGGTGAATAGGATGTTCAGGCGAGTCGAGCTAGACCCGAGCATCGTGGGCTAGGCAGTATGACAACCCAGATAGTGAGTTTATATCTAGATTATTAGGGAACATGTTTGAGGGAATTCCCCCTAGTGTTTCATCGTTTTATGGATTTTTACCCAGACAACTTCTCAATATAACCTTCATTTAGAGAGGTGGAGTTCACTATTAATCTAGTTCTAGGAGCTACACCAGTATCAACTCCTCCTTATAAGATGGCTATGATGGAGTTGAAAGATCTCAAGAGGTAGTTGGATGGCCTATAAGATAAGGGTTCTATATGACCCAATACTTCTCCTTGGGATTCACTGGTCCTTTTTCGAAAAAGGCGGATGGTACCTTAGGCTATGCGTGGACTATCAAAAACTGAACCAATTGACTGTTAAAAACCATTATCTCTTTCCATGGATAGATAACCTGTTTGATCAACTTCAAGGAGCCCGGGTATTCTTGAAGATTGACTTATGGTCAGGATATCACCATGTATGTGTTCGACCAGCGGACATACCTCATGCCACATTCTGCAGTAGGTATGATCTATTTGAGTATCTGGTTAGGTTGTTTGGTCTCCCAAAAGCACCATTAGTTTTTAGGGTGCTGATGAACCGGGTATTCCATTCATACATAGATTCTTTTGTGATAGTATTTGTGGATGATATCTTGGGGTATTCACACAATTGACACAACAATTCGAAAAACCTTCATATTGTTTTGAATACACTTAGAGAGCACCAGTTGTATGCTATGCTCAAAAAATTCCACTTCTAGATGGATCAGATTCACTTCCTAGATCACTTCTTCTCAGAGACTGGAGTATCAGTATACCTAGGGAAGGTGAGATCAATAGTGACATGGATCATCCCAAGAACATTTTTGAGGTATGAAGTTTCTTGGGGCTAGCTGGTTACTACAGGAATTTTATTCCAGACTTCTCATTCTTAGAAGCATTGATGATGGGCTTGACTAAGAAAGGTGTGAAGTTTGAGTGGTCAGATTCTTATGACACATCCTTTCAAGAGATTAAGGGACATCTGAATTCAGCACCGATATTTATATTTCTAGAGATGGTAAGGAGTTAAACAGTGTATTGTGATGAATCAGGTATTGGGTTGGGAGCAGTGCTTATGCAGGGGGGTCGAGTTGTTGTGTGTCGGTCTTGGAAGTTGAGGCTAGAGGAGAGGAATTACCTAATGCGTGATCTTGATTTTGCAGCATTTTTCCATGCTTTGAGTTGTTGGAGATATTATTTCATGGGAGAACATTTTGTGGGGTAAAAATACCACAAAAGACTCAAATACGTATTTACTCAGTGTGATTTGAATATAATACAGTGAAGGTGGGTGTAATACCTTAAGTTGTTTGATTTTAATCTTACCAATACACCTAGAAAAGGAAATTTAGTGGCTGATGCACTGAGTTGGAGGACTCAGATATTGGTAGTTCAGGAGGACAGTGTTGAGTGGAAGCTTATGTCTTTGTTTTTTGAGATTCATTTAGAGGTGCACAACAGTCAGGGACAGACTTATCTTTAATCTTTGGTTGTTTCCTCTACTATACTGGACAGAGTGAGAATGAGGCAGCTATCAGATTCTGAGGACCCAGTTCTATAAGAGAGTGTGGAAGGTGAGTACCCTCCTCTTGAATCGACGTTAGGAGGGGATGAAGTTCTGTGTTTCCATGGATGGGTGTGGGTTACAAGGGATATAAGAGAGGAGATGATGTATAATTTTTATGCTTCCGCTTGGGCAGTGAATCCCAGAGTAACCAATATGTGTTGTGACTTACGTCGTTAGTACTGGTGGCTGGGTATAAAGTGAGAAGTATCTAGTTATATTACGAGGCATTCCACCTTTCAGTAGGTGAAGGTAGAACATTATTGTCCAGCTGGACTTTTATATAAGTTTCCCATTCTTGAGTGGAAATGGGATGATGTTGTGGTGGATTTTGTGACAGGGTTTCCAAGGTCACTTAGAGGCAACGTTGTTGTGTGGCTTGTAGTGGACAGGAATACAAAGGTCACTCCTTTCTTGCTAGTCAAGGAGACCTTTGGTGTTGATGAGCTCATAAATCTTAATATCTAAGATGTGGTACTACTTCATGGGGTCCCTCATTTAATCATTTCAGATAGGGATTCCCTCTTTACATCATGTTTCTGGTATAGTTTTTAGTGGACACTGGGTAAGAAGGTGCTCTAAGCACAACATACCACCCTCAAACTGATGGACAGTCAGAGCTTACAATACAGGTTCTAGAGGATATGATGCATGCATGTGTCCTATACCTTGGGGGGTCTTGGGAGAATCATATACCAATAGTTGAGTATACCTATAATAATATTTAAAGACTCAGATTTTCCATGTAATTTTTTTTTATTATATGGAATTATTAGGAGTCATCAAAAATTGACAGAGTGTGATTCCGAGTCCTGGTGTGCCCGGAATGAATTTCTAAACTTTTTTTAAGTTATGTTCAGTAAACACATGGTTGGTGTTTTATAACTTTTGAACTGGTTCTCGGATTAAAAATATAAGGGCACCATTGAATCTGTAGTACCGGGATTCACTTAAGGAAGGATTCACTTCAACTATAGTAGGTTGGGAGTAAAATATATATTTTGGGACCTTTAAAAGAATAATAAAAAAACAATGTTATTTTATTTCCCTAATTTTTTTCCTCCAACATACTAGCAGCAGTGGAGGGACCAATGACATGTCAAGCCATTAAATGGATTGACTCCTCAATTATTTGTAACAGCGTCGTTGGAATTAGGAACATTCCTTAATTAATTGAACCCCATTAATTCCACATGCATTATTCACCCTCCCCCTCTCCTATTTATATGGAGCTCGAGGAGGATTATTTTCAAGACTTCACCAAGCGAAGAAACACTAGAAAATTACTTTGATGACAACAAATTAGAGGACGAGACTAGTTCTGGTGAGCGGTGATGAGTGATACTGAATCACGAACTGAAGAACGATAGTTGATCAGCATCGTTGGAGGCTTGTTGCGGGAATGACAGATGTCGAATCTTCCTCAAATGAATAACTTCTTCAACAATCATGAAGTAGGGTTTATTTAATTTCTAAATTCAAGATTTTATGTATCATTATACTTCCCTCTTTCTATCAAGCTAATGCAGAGGGCCTAGGCCAAACAAAAAAGACCCGGACCCTCCGCCTTTTTTTGGAATTTGGTACGTTCTTCGCAAGCATTTTATCCGGGTTGAGCGAAAACAAACACGGTGGGTGACAGTGGCGGCTGGCAATGGCCGGACGCAGAGGAGATAGTGGCGCGTTGTCACATTCCATTGGCAGATAAGACCGCTGTCATAGCTGCAATGGGTGAAGATGGTAGCCATCTCCGGCTGTTGCATGCCGTCGGAGAAAGGGGCAGTGGCATGCAGCCACGGCGGATAGCAGTGGCCGGCATTAGCCAATCACGGATGGAGGCAAGAGGGGCACCGTTGTGTTCCGCTGAAGAAAGATACATCTCAAAAGCCACAGTGGTGGACTGGGACCCACGGCTAGTCCAACGGGTGTCCTGTCAGCGCCAAGAGGTGCTGATGCTCTACCTTCTGAACAGGGGAAACTGTCCCCCCCTTGCCAGCTAGCGTGAGCCCAAGTGGTCCAGGCCGCATGAGCCCAGTGGGTCGTGACCCTCTATGGGATAAGTTGTGCCAGCCCAGCGGGTCGCACCGCTCAGGTGGGCCCATCCAGGCCGGTTCAGGCCGAGCCGGGTCAGACCCCGACCGGGTCGGACCGAACTCGGACCCTTCCAGACCAATTTTACCTAAAGGACCATAACATGAAATCTGGGAATCTTTTTGAAAAAACGTCTATGGAACTGGGATCCTTGGAGTGATATGGTCTTTTTGGTACACTCCATTTGAGTTTTGGAGACATTTGGTGTGTGGCTAGGTTGGATTTAACCTGAATACAACAGAACCCTCGGTACTAAAATGCTTATAAGCCATAGAACGGGCGTCTAATTGACACGCAGTCTGTCATGTTGGAACCCTTAAGAAATGTCCATCATTTGGGACAATTCTTTGTAAAACTTCATGGATGTTGAAGTGTGACAGATAGATTGAGGAGGGGATCCTCCCAGAATCAAGCATGCTTGGTTCGGGAATCTCATGGTTGGATATGTCGTGAAGAATTAATAGTGATCCTGTGTGGGTCAGTACCTATTGATCCTTTGTGGGTCAGTGCTAAGTGATCCTCTTTGCGTCAGTGCATACCAATCATGTGTGGGTCAGGTCATGTGTGAGTCAGTGCTCAGCGATCCGATGTGGGTCAGTGCATACTGATCCTGTGTGGGTCAGCAGTAGAGCCTCTCCACAGAATAAGATGATCCAGTGATACGACTGATCATCTGTACTTTTATACTTAAGTTATACCTAGTTTGATCTGAGTCCTTACTTTTTTGGTATTTTACCTTTGTGGTGTTACCTTCATGGTGTTACCTTGGTGGTTCTTTTACCTTCGTGGTGTTACATTTTTCATATTTTTACCTTGGTGGTGTTACATTCGTGGTGTTTCATTTGTGGTACTTTTACCTTCGTGATGTTACCTTCATGGTGTTACCTCTGTGGTACTTTCACCTTCGTTTTGTTACCTTCATGGAGATACCTTTTTGGTATTCTTCCATCATGGAACAGTTGTGCAAATGGCTTTGAAGTTGGAGCCATATGGTTCTTTATGTATGAGATAAGTATAATCTGATAACTTAGGTATATGTATGGGCATATAAAAAAGTAGAGTTGATGACTACTTCATTATTTTTTTACTGAGGTCTTGTTTGTGGTTTTTCCTTTTTGGAACTCTGGGAGACCTTCAGGGGTCTCAGGGTCCCTACTGAGTATTGTTATACTCCCCCCTGCACGGGCTAGGCCCGCACCTAGTTGTGTCTAGTGTAGATGGTGGATAGCATTGATCGAGGCTGAGGGTGATCAGAGGTGGACCATTTGACGTGATGTGCTATAGTGACTACTGATCGTGATTTATACCTACCCTTCAAGTTAGATCCTCGGTAGATGTACCAAGAGCTATTTTTCTTTTTTAGTTGTACTTGTACTTTTCAGTTGGGCTTGTATTCTGGCCCCTTTACATTCAGTACACGTTTTACTACAACAGTTTACTTTGTTTGTTTTTCTTGTTGTGTTCATGGATTGAGTGTTTTTATAGGTTTAAAGGCAATTTCTTACCGTTATAGGGATACGTCTTTCTGGTGCTAGTCGCCTGCCCATGGCCTATGAAATACGGGCTTGGGGTGGTCACAACATGGTCCCTAGTGGACGAGTCATGAAAAAGTGGTATCAGAGGAGTCGGTTAAACTGAAGAACTAAATCTCTGACATTTTCAATGTGGAGATAGTGTTAAGTGTTAGGAGTTTTTTTCAGTTTGGGAAATCTAGTGTTGGTGCGGCGGCTGACGTATCCATACACCAAGACCCTAAATTCTGATTTCTGACTCAGTGCCCAAAAACATTGATTGCATGTGTTTTGGAAGTGATATACTTTTGATCTCTTGATTCAGCTGACCAGGTATAACTTATTGACCATGGAGCACCTGTTTTATTTTAGGATGTCGCCACAGAGACAGCCAGGTAGGGTTCCGGAGAGAGTGCACGATGATGGCCCACCGAGTGACGAGGCCTCAGTACAGGACCCTCTTATGGTGTTAGCACCTTTAGGTGGTGCACCAGAAGCACCACCATCCATTGGGAATATGATGCCACTAGAACAAACATTAGATGGGGCACACTGACTGACCAGATTACACAAGTTTCAGTGGTAGAGGCCTCTGAGGTTCTGAGGCGAGATGGATCCCCAGGTGGCTGATGACTTGTTGGAAGCTGTGGCCATAGTTTTTCCCTTAGTTGGGACACCAGCTGATCTGATGGTGATCTTAGCTTCCAATCTCTTACAGGGAGCCTTTGTGAGATGGTGGAGTCTAAAATCAAGGTACATGATGAGGAAACCCTCACCTGGGCAGACATAGAGATCTTTTTTAGGTAAGAGTTCATCCCAGTGAATCTACACTCAATGTGTATACAAGAGCTACTACACTTACCCTAGGGCAGCATGACTGTGCCCCAGTACTCAGTGAGGTTCACTGATCTCTCCCACTACTCCACTGACAAGGTACAAGACCCTTTATTCAGGGGATAGGCCTTTGATCAGGGTCTTCAATGGGAGATCAGAGCATCGATGCTATCGATCAGCATTCTGATGCATGCTTGAGTGCTGGAGAGGGAACTTTTGGTATAGAGCTTCCTAGCTAAGCAGTCACCGACAGCGAGATCCACCACTGGAAGTCAATTAGCATTGTCATCCACAATAGGCAGTAGATGGATGATGTGGGGGCCCTTGCGGGTTATAACATCTAGTGGATGACCTCAGGATACAGGTTCGATGGACAGGGGCTCACGGGATAGAAGAAGACATTTGATTAGTAGGCAGTGCTACTCGTGATGCGGGCAGGGTCACATGGATCGTGACTGCCTGACCCACCATATGAAAAACTAGAAGATGGTCGAGGGACCACCAAGGTAGAGTCACAGTTTTGAGTGAGGAGGTTCTTAGGGCAGGGGACATAGAATATGAGATGTCCATTTAGTAGGCGGTGGGCGGCGATTCGAGGTTCTACTGCCACCACCTCTAGGTGGTCCACCCCAAGCATTGGGAGAAGGATGACATGGATGAGATCAGCTCCAGGTAGCTGAGAACTATGACAACGATGCTCCTGAGATGATTAGAGGTACGATCTGTGTCTATTCCACCCTAGATGCAGTACTTATAGACACAAGTCTCAATCACTCTTTTATTGTCCCGGACATTGTTCGAACCTCAGAGATTCTAGTAGAGCTGTTGGCTAGATCCTTACGGCTACAGACTCCTATGGGAGGGGATTCAATTATTACACACTGGTTCCAGCAATGTGAGCTTACTCTAGGAGGAGAGAGCTTCGGCTGGGACCTTCTAATAGAAGCATCGACGCCTTATAATGACATATTGGGTATGGACTGGTTATCCATAGTTCATGCTCAGATTTACTGTATTAGGCACAAAGTGTGGTGTGTCTATGAGGATGGGTCCAGGTTTTCCTTCATCGGTGAGAAGGGAAACTTTACAGCATATGATGGAGTTTCTTGGAGGAGGTTGAAGCTGATCACACATTAATTTTCTATCCTTACCTTCAGAGCAGTTAATGTTGAGAGTATGATCAATCCTATAGTGGTGTACTAGTATACTGATGTCTTTCCTGATGATTTTTCGGGACTACCTCCTCATAAAGAGGTACACTTTTACATCAAATTATACCCCATGATAGCACTAATATCTACACCATCATATCATATGGCTCCCATGGAGCTTTGTGAGTTACGGTTACTACTGGAGGACTTTAATAGGAAGGGGTTCATATGGACTAGTGTTTCTCCATGGGTAGCCCCAATTTTGTTCGCCAAGAAGTCAGATGGGAGTTTGCAGCTCTATGTAGACTATCGGTGCCAGAACTAGTTGACTATGAAGAACAAGTATCTAATTTCAAGGATTGATGATCTTTTTTATCAGCTGAAGGGAGCTCATTGGTTTTAGAAGATAGACCTCAAAGTAGTCTATCATCAGCACAGGGTACGATATGAGGATGTGTAGAAGATGGCCTTTAGATGTTGATATGGCCATTACGAGTTCTTGGTTCTTCCATTCGGTGTGAATAACACCCCTGAAGTTTTCATGGGACTCATGAACATGATTTTCTAGCCATACCATGATCGCTTCATTGTGGTCTTCATCGATGACATCTTGGTGTACTCAGCAATAGAGGAGGAGCATGCCTATCATCTGAAAATAGTATTGGATACACTCTGAGAGCACCTAATTTATGGTATGCTCTCAATGTTCTTGCTTTGGATAAAGGAGGTCCACTTTTTGGGGCATGTTATCTCAGAGGCGGTAGTTGTAGTGCATCCGGAAAAGATAGAGGCTTTACTTTCTTAGGAGCCACCCAGGAGTGTGACCAAGGTGCGTAGTTTCCTAGGGTTGGTTGGGTACTACCAGAGATTTGTACCCAAATATTTTAGAGTTTTGGCACCCTTTTCAGCATTGATGAAGTAGGTACATACCTTTGTATGGGTATAGAGATGTGATTCGAGTCTTTATGAGCTGAGGCAGAGACTAACGAGTGCTCCCATATTGAGCTACCAGAAGAGGGAGTGGGGTATGTGGTCTACTGCGACGCATCAGGGACCGGACTTGGATGTGTCCGGTTACAGGATCCAGTATTGATTACTTATGGCTCACAACAATTGACACAACATGAGAAGAAATATGTGACCCATTACCTGGAGTTATCAGTAGTGGTCTTCAAATTAAAGATGTGGCGACACTACTTGACGGGTGAACGGTTTGTTGTTTACTATGATCACATGAGTATCAGGTACATCTTCTCACAGAAGGACCTAAACATGAGACAACGATGATGGCTAGAGTTCTTCCAGGACTATAAATTTGAGATAGTCTATAATCCTTGGAAGGGGAATGTAGTCGAAGACGCACTCTACAAGAGGTATGGTTTACAGCTTCTGAGTGAGGCAACAGAGCTACTAGCCGAGTTTCAGATATACTTTGTGGATAAATATGGTGCAGCTTACCTCCAGTCTATGACTATCATTCCCCCACTTCTTCAGTGAGTTCGGGAGCCATATTTTGGGGACATTGACTGCGAGGCTTGACGTGCTCAAATATCCTCAGGACAGGTACCCAATGGATTTTCTAAAGGTGGGGAGTACATCATCCTCTTTAAAGGATGCACCATGGTACCAGTGGCACTACGGGAGGAGGTATTGAGGGAGTTACATATGTCCCCTCTGGTGGTACATCCTAGTGTTGTGAATATGTACCAGGACTTCCAGCATCACCAATGGTGGCTATGGATGAAAAAGGTAGTGGAAGAATTTTTTTCACGATGCCTCACTTTCCAGCAAGTGAAGGTAGAGCATCTGGTTCAAGCAGGCTTAGCGCAGCCACTAAAAGTGTCATAGTGGATGTGGGATGACATTTCCATGGATTTCGTGAATGGACTACCACGTGCATCCATCAAACATGATTCCATATGGGTGATCATTGAGAAACTCACCAAGTCGGCATACTTCTTACCTATTAGAGAGAAGGGGTCAGTATAGGTCTTGGGATGCCTCTACGTACAAGAGATTGTACAACTTCATGGGGTGCCATCAACGATCGTCTCTGATCATGACATACGTTTTACATCCTGGTGGTAGAAGGGATAACACATGGTGTTTGGGACTCAGGTACATTTGAGCACCACCTTCCATCCATAGACGGATGGTCAGATGGAGTGGACCATTCAAATACTAGAGGAAATGATTTGTGCTTGCATCCTAGATTTTGTCTGCAGTTGGGAGGATCACTTTACCTTGGTGGAGTTAGCATACAACTACAATTATCACTCCATCATCGGTATGGCACCATTTGAGGCCCTGTACGACCGACCTTGCAGATAACCTCAATGTTGGACAGACCTAGGGGAGTCAACACTTATGGGTCCAGAGTTGGGATGGGCTACCACTAAGAACATGCAGATCATCCAAGAGCAGATGAAGATGGCACAGAACTAGTATAAGTCTTATGCTGACAGGAGACACAGACCTTTGGAGTTCAATGAGGGAGACCATGTCTTCCTACGAGTCTCTCCTCGATGGTGTTTGCTGAGATTTGGTCAGGGTGGAAAGCTATATCTGAGGTTAATCGAACCCTTTCAGGTTCTCAGTATAGTTGGCGAGGTGGCGTATCGCCAAGCTCTTACCCTGCATATGCATCAGGTGCATGAGTTTTTCTATGTATTGCAGCTGAGGAGGTACGTTCATGATCCATCACTTATTATCGACTAGGGTGAGCTAAAATGGATGATGGGGAGACCTTTACCGAGGTTCTAGTGGAGATTGAGGATCGGCAGAAGCGGGTCCTTCATGGGTGGACGATTCCTCTGGTGCGAGTTTGTTGGCAGCAGGGGAACCTCCAGTAGAGAACATGGGAGTGGGAGGCTCATATTTGTGACCAGTACCCCCATTTGTTTCCTTAGTCTATGCTGTGGCTTTCAGGGATGAAAAGGCCAATGGTGGGAAGAATATAAAGATCCAAATTTTCTATGTAAATCTTTTTAAATTATATGAAATTATTACGAATCTACAAAAAATGACAGAACGTGATTCTAAGTCCCAGTGTGCCCAGAATTAATTATTAAACGTTTTTGAGGTATGATTAGTAAACGTGCGGGCAGCATTTTCTAACTTTTGAACCAGTGCTCGGATTAAAAAACTTGAGGGCATCGTTGAATCCACAGCCCCAGGATTCACTTAAGGAAGGATTCACTTCAACCGATGTTGGTCAGGAGAGAAATATATATTTTGGGAATTTTAAAAGAATAATATAATAACAAAGTTATTTTATTTCCTTCATTTCATTTCCTCCAACGGACAATCAGTGGTGGCAGGACCAATGACGTGTCAGGACATTAAATGGATTGACTCCTCAATTCTTTGTAATAGTGTCGTTGGAATTAGGAAGGTTCCTTAATTAATCGAACCCCATTAATTCAATGTGTGTTACTCACCCTACCCCTCTCCTGTTTATATGGAGCTCTGGGAGGAGTATTGTCATGACTTCACCAAGAGAAGAAACTCTCGAAAAGTACCATGATTCCAGCCACCTGGAGTACGAGACCGATTCTGAGGAGCAGTGATGAGCGACACTAAATCAGGAACCGAAGAACGATGATAGAGTGGCATTGTTGGAGGCTTGTTGTGGGAACGACAGATTCCGACTCTTCCATATACATGAATGTTCTTTAAAGATCTTGAGGTAGTGACTATTTATTGTTTAAATTAAAGAGTTGATGAATCATTATACTACCCTCTTCCTATCAAGCTAACACAGAGGGTATGGTCCAAACGAACAAGGCCCGGACCCAATGCCATTTGTTGGAATTTGGTACGTTCTTTGCGAGAATTTTATCTGGGTTGAGAGAAACGCAGCACGGTGGGTGACGGAGGCAGCCGAAAATGGCCATCCACGAATGAGATAGCAGTGTGTTGTCATGCACCATCAGTAGAGAAGACTGCAGCTACAGTCGCAGCGGTTGAAGACTGTGGAAGGCTCCGGCTGGTCGTGAAGGAAGTGGCGGCAAGCCATCACGTGGTGCCAGAGAAAGATATCACAGCATACAGCTGCAGCGGACAGTGGCAGCTGGCATCGTTTGGCCGCGGATGGAGGTGAGTAGCGCACTGCTGAAGACTATCATGACTCGGAAGCTACGGTGGTGGATCGGGACCCGCAGTGGGTCCCATGGGTGATTTGGCATAGCCAAGAGGTGTCGCCGTTCCACCTTCCAAACAAGGGAAATTGTCCCCCTGTACCTGCTAGAATGAGCCCTAGTGGGATGCACATCCAGCAGGTCACGCTCCTCCATGGTTCGGGTAGTGTGAGCCCAGTTGGCCAGTCGCGCCCCTCTATGGGCTAGGCCGCACCAGCCCAGCCGGCCATGCCGCCCAGGCGGGGCAGGCGAGTCCACGGCCCAGCGGGTCGAGCCCGCTATGGCCTAGCCCTACCGGGCTTGTCCAGGCTAGTTCAGGCTGGGTCAGGTCAGACCCGGACCAGGTTGTGTCGACCCGAACTGGGCTGGTTCAGACCGGAACTGAACCCTTCTAGGCCAATTTCACCTAAAGAACCAAAACTTGAAATCTGGGAATCCGTTTGACGAACCTTCTACGACGTTGGAATCCATGAAGCGAGATGGTCCTTTTGGTATACTCCACTTGAGTTTTGGAGACATTTGGAGTATTTACGGGCTGAATCGAACCCAAACCCAACCGGGCCCTCGGTACTAAAATGCATATAAGTCACAGACCGGGTGTCCGATTGACGCGTCGTCACTCTCATTGGAACCCTTACGACATCACAGTCCTTTGGGATACTTCATCTTGGAACTTCGTGGAATTTGAGGTGCGACTGATAGCTTGAGTAGTGGATCCTCTTGGAATCAAGCGTCATTAGTGTGGGAATCTCGTGGTTGGTTGTGACATGAAGAATGCATAGTGAACCTGTGTGGGTCATTACCTATCGATCCTGTGTGGGTCAGCGTTCGACGATCATGTGTGGGTCAATTCATACCGATCTTGTGTGGGTCAAATCCCGCGTGGGTCAACACTCAGTGATCTTATGTGGGTCAGCGCATATCGATCCTTTGTGGGTCAGTAGTAGAGCCTATTGACAGAATAATATGATCCAATGATACGTCTGATTATCTGTACATATGTACTTAAGTTATACCTAGTGTGAGCTGAGTCTTTACCTTTTTGGTAATTTTACCTTTGTGGTGTTACATTTGTGGTGTTATCTTTGTGTTAATTTTACCATCATGTTATTACCTTTGTGGTGTTACTTTAATGGTAATTTTACCTTCATTGTGTTACCTTCATGGTGTTGCCTTAGTGGTACTTTAACCTTCATAGTCTTACCTTCATGGTGTTACCTTTGTGGTGTTACCTTTGTGGTATTGTTACTTCATGGAACAATTCTACAAATGTCTTAGAAGTTGGAGACCTATGTTTTCTCATGTATGAGATGAGTATAATTTGATAACTTAGGTATATGTATGGGCATATACCTAGGTAGATTTGATGACTACCTCATTCTTTTTTATTGAGGTCTTGCTTGTGGTTTTTCCTTTGTGGAACTCTAGGAGACCATCGGGGGTCTCAGGGTCTATACTGAGTATTGTTATACCCACCCCTGCATGGGCTACGCCTACACCCTATTGTGTCTTTTGCAGACGACAGACAACCATGATCAAGGCTATGGGAGCTAGGACTAGACAGTGCTCAGAGGTGGACCATTTTACATGACGTGTTGTAGTGACTACTGATCGTGATATGTACCTACCCTTTAGGTTGGATCCTCAGTGGATGGCCCAAGAGTTTTTTTCCTTTTTCAGTGGTACTTGTACTTTCCAATTGGGCTTGTATTCTAGCCCCTTTACATTCATTACACTTTTTACAGCAGCAGTTTACTCCGTGGTTGCTTCTTGTTGTGTTCTTGGACTGTGTGTTTGTATAGGTTTAAAGGAAATGCATTCTCATTATAGGGATATGGATTTTAGGTTCTAGTCTCCATCCCCTAGCCTATGGATGGTGGTCTTGGGGTAGTCACAGCATGGGCCCCGGGGGATGGGTCATGACATAATAGATTTTGTGAAACTATTAATATGGCTCCATATGAGGAATTGTATGGTAGACCATACTGATCACCCCTATGTTGGCTGGAGGCAAGAGAGGCAGCTATGCTGGGACCTCATCTTTTTTAGGAGACTACTGAGCTGGTTCATTTGATTTAGAGATGGATGCATACTACGCAGTCTCATCAAAAGTCTTATTCTGATCACTATAGACAACATTTGTAGTTTGATATCGGGGATCGAGTTTTCCTATGTATCGCACCCTGATTGGGACAAAAAAGGATCAGGAGATAGGGTAAGATTTCATTAAGATATATTGGACCGTTTGAGATTCTAGAATGAGCTGGGTATGTTTCCTATCAGTTAAAGTTTCCCCAGAGGTACCAGGCCATGCATGACTTCTTCCAAATATCTCATCCGTGCTGCTATCACTCAGACTCATCTCACATTTTTCATCTTGATGAGTTTGAGTTTCAGTTTGATGCATCCTTTGAGGAGCATCTTATTCGTATATTTTATAGGAGCATGAAGGTTCTCTGAGGGCGGTTAGTTCCTCTCGTATTGGTGCTATCGCAACGCGGCCGAGTGCAAGATGACACTAGGGAGAGGCAGGATGACATACATGCTTAGTGGGTGGAGTTATTTTCATATATTCCTTCACATCCCTTTGAAGGTAAATTTGGAGATGAATTTATTTAACGGGGGAAGTTTATAAGGACCTAATTCTTACTTTGAGGTAAAATATTCTTCTATTCTTTTTTCTTGAGTTATTTTTTGGAGAAACAAGGGGAATCTAGGAAAATGGTTGTTTTAGGGTCACACACCACGAAATACATTATAAACATCATGTAGTATGGTCATTTAGTATAGGGATATTGGGCGTGTGAGATTGTTGGCATGGTAGAGAAGAAAAATCCACTACACACTGTGTACTTCCTGATACACGTCGTGTAGTCATATCAGCAGGTCGGTGCATGGCGTGTAAAGTAAGTTAGAGAAACTATGAACGGTAAAATGATATACACACTAGATATATGGACTCGCAAACTGTATACTACAGTTTTTCAGCTTAAAATGGGTAGTATCCTCGTTTTCTCCTCATTTGGATAGGATACACGATGGGTTGAAGAACAAGGAGGTTGAAGCTCATTTTTGCTCTGGATCATTCATTCGAACACCAATCCTTTCATCGCCAGTATTTTCTAAACCCAATTGGTAAGGTATTTCTTCTTCTAGATATGTTCTTCCTAATTTATATTCATGAGTAAGTTATTTAGGGTTTAATGGTTTTCCCATTTTCATATATCTATGTTGTTCTATGCCAATTCAAGGGTTGGTGTTGGAGTATATCGATTGTATGACATCAAAGTAGGTGGTCTCGTGCCTCTCATCAATTTTTGAGGTGTTTATATGTTTCTTTGTGTCTCACACCCATGTTTAGGTTGTTTATTTGAATGGAAATTGATCCTTCTTATTATTAAATTTTGTTTTGGTAATGAATTCAATGAATTAAAGAATGTTTAGCTTCGTTGTTTTCTTAAGGGCCACCTCGCAGGTGCATTTCCCTTGGATAATTTTTTTGGATGTTTTGGAGTAGGAAGCCTACGAGAATGACTTATTTTCCCTTTTTGGGTTGTTTAAAATGAACTTGATTATTATCTAGAATTTCAATTTTTTAGAAATTGTAAGTGCTTTGATTATGGCTTTGGGATTGTGTTATCCCCTTGCCATGTAGGGTTTTTTTTTGTTTAAGAAGGTTGGGAAGTTATATTGAATTTTAATGAGTAAATAGTAAATAGTGTTGGTTGATACATGGGTTCATCTTAGGATTCCATGAACGGATTTGCATGACTACTATACCATGCAACTTGGGTGAAACATGGGTTCAGTTTAGAATGCCATGGATGGAATCGAGAGGATTTTGATATATATGTCATTAGTGACACTTGGACTCCTTATAGGATTGAAAGGGACAGAATAAATTGAAAAAATATTATATTACACATAGAGTGATACCTTAGTTCACCCTAGTAGGACCACTAAGGATGGACTCGCTTGAATATATACCAACATCGATAGTGATACTCATGGCACCCTAGTATGACCATTGAGAATGGACTCGTAGGATGTTGGTAGAATTACACCTATAGTGATACTTGAATTCCAACTTAGAAATATCAAGAATGGACTTAGGTTATACTTACATTATGTAATGGAATTAATTGTAACACGTCTTGAAAGATAAAGCACAATCTTGAATTCAGACATTATTGACTTGTTAAAATGTCTTCTAAGACTTTTGTTGATCTTAATTTGCTATGGGGAATGTCAGGTGTAGGACGAATTCTAAGACATAAATACTTCATGTAAATCAACTAATAATTAAAATAGTAAAATATATAAATGAATACTATTACTTGTAGGATTTTTTACTTCTAAGTGCTTAATATTTTACTGTATTTCATTACTATACACAACTTCTGCATATACTCACAAACAGATAGACACAGACCTTGGGTGGTTGACTACTAGGATTCATTTCTCATACCCTGTTTGGGTCATGTTTTTGGGACCAAATAGACTAAATTACAGTAGGTGTGTATAAGGAAAATGCTCCATATATAGGTACTTGATTGTTGTTTAGGAACAGGAGATCATGGGACCAAGCCAAGGATTACGATTCTGCTGAGTTTCATTTTATTTAACCGTGATTTGGTATTGTATTTTACTTGATAGTAGTGTATCCTATTTTTCTATTTTTTTAGAACATGTGACATGTTTCATCATTTTGATATTTTATTCCTTCTAGTTAACTTTATCCTTCCATACTCAGTTGTTTACTTCAGTTCCATGTTGTTTACTACTTTCGCTATTTGTTAATTTTTGTTCTTTTGTGACACACTCTGCCAATGAGGGCATATTTTCCCCATTATCACACCATTGGACCTCAATTCTACTAGTCAGCCTCTAGAATTTGGGGAAATGTTCTTGAGTCCATGTGGAGAACCGGGTATGGGGATCCAGTTGAGTGGCGTCCAAACTAGGGAAATTATAATATCACAAGTAACAAGGAATTTCAGTAGATCTATTATCAATATTTTTGGGCGATAGATTTCACTTGTACTCAAGTGAATATTAGTGAAAATAAAGGTCCAAGAACTTAATCTAGACTTGGAAAGGAGTAGATTGTCACATTGAATTCAAACCTTTTAAATTGTTATGTCATAATCCTTTATTAATTACATCATTTTTTAAATTCTGAGAGACGTGAGAAAAGTAGATCACGATTATAATCAGTTATAGAGGATGAATTAAAAATTAATAAATTCATAAAATTAATTAGATTAACAATTCACCCCCTCCCCCTCTCAGTGATTTTATCGACCTTGGTATTTCAATTGGCATCAGAGAACATTTGGGTTCCCTTAGAAAAATAAAAAATTGATTTGTTAAATACTGATAAACTAAATTCAATCAATAGTAGAGGGGTTCCTACATTCTATGGTAAGAATTATCATGGATTAATGAACAAGATTATTTTTTATCTTCTCCCTTAAGTCCAATAAGGATATGATATTGCATTATTTTGTTTTACATTAATTTAGACATGTGCTCCCACGGCATTTGCAGACAAAATAAATAAGGAGGTTGATAGAAAAGGAATAAATGATATTATTATTCCTCTTTTTGGAAGATTATATACAATGTTAATGGGACTTAAAACATCCAAGTATTATTTAGGATGGTTTGAGAATATTTTTAAAAAGTGAATGTTAGGGTAAAATAATCAAAATTTCAAATATGGAGGGAAATTTTCAAAGAAATTTGGATAGATGATGATGACTATAGAGATGAAAAATTTACTAAGTAAAATGATATAATAAGACATGATATGTTTTTTGGGATACTTTATAGGATCAAACTATTATCAAGAAGTTTATAAGGAATTTCCATAATAGATTTTACAAAAATATATCATCCCTGGAAGTGATTGGATCCCTATCTATTGATGATATATATAATACACTCCTCAATTATCAGATGAGTAAAGACATAGTGTTCATGAATAAGGATAAGGATTATATTTCATTTAAATTTAAAAAGGGTTTCCTACTAAAATAGAATAAATACAATCAATTATTATATTATAAAAAGGATGAAGAATTCATTGAAGAAATAATTTAATGGAATAATAAAGTTATGACATTTATCTCTGAAAACATTAGAAAATGAAGATGAAAATATAAAGGTATTCTCTATATTAAATAATTTAATTTTCATGGTATCAATAATTATGTAATTAACTATCCAAATAATAAATAATATAGAATTGAGAGATACAATGAAAATGAAGAGTACTCTAGAATAAATTCTAAAATAAAAAAAAATTATGGATAACATTGGATAAAAATGTATTAGTATTTAAAAAGTTCGGGAAGAAATATTTTAAGTATGGAAGAAGAAGATGAATCATCATGAGGTGATTCTAAAGTTAGAGGATCATTTTACAATCAATAAAACCTCCATAACAGAAGTTAGAAATCCTGAGAACACATCAAGAAATAATGAGGAGGAAGAAGAAGTTTATACAGATTATATATTGAAATCTAAGATGGTAGCCTATCTCAAGAAGAATACAAATAATAAGAAAATAATCAAGGTATTTAAAAATAAATAAAGAAAATTAGATGATAAGGATAATTTCTTCATTGAAGAGATTAATTATCTTAAGTTGAATATTATAGAATAAGAAACAGTCCCTAAATACTCTTAAATGAAGCTTACTGAAAAGAAAGTTGAATTGCGTGCGGCACAATCTTAATGCCACAATGATGAAAACAAATTGAATATAATAAGTGAAAATTATGATAAGTTACTATATGTGTAATTATAAACATCTGAAACTGCTATAAACTTCATCACTATGAATATGTTACATTCTATTTCTAATTTTTCAAGTGATACTCAATCTATTTTATTCGGTTATATGGATTACAAAACTCAAACGGGTTTTTTATGGGATGAATAAAGTCATAAAATATATAATAATATAATTATAATCAGGGTATATTATTTTATAAGAAAAATACCCTAAAGAAAAGTAATAACAAAGACTAGAATAAACTTGGATAATAACAAAATTTTCACAGATGGGTCATTCAACAATATAGTAGATCAAGATTCAAAGATGTTTCTTAGTGTCATGGTACATTCTTCAACAAATCCTATAGATTATATTAGAACATGTCTCTCACATTGAATTAACATGATTCAATGTGGATAAATATAGGGAAGGGGAAAAGTAAATCTAAAACAAAAAGAAACCACTCCATGATATAGAAATCTTCATCTTAGTAGGCAGTAAGATAGAATCGAAAAACTTCTAAGGTCAATGAGGATCAAAGAAGAGAAAGAAAATATAGCCAAAATAATATTGGTTTTGATGTTGAATTAAAAAATCACAAGAAGAAGGTATGTTTCATGTTAATATACAAGAATATGGAGATAGTAGAAAACTATGTGGAAGATATAAGAAGGTTTTCCATGATGGAAAGGATTATATGACCATCCTACCTACATTGAAGGGAAGTTAAACGAAAAGAAAATTCACCAAATGTATCAGGTGACCATAGGGATCAATCCATGGAATAAAAATTTCATGAGGATATGGTTTCAAAGAGGAATAAAACCATGATACCCATAAAGAAATAAGATAGAAAATTTAGAGAAAAGAATATAAAGAGGACTTCCAATTTTGAAGTTAGAAAGAAAGAAAGATCTTGATTAAGAGGAATTCTCAACCTTGATACTCTCACTAAGGATCAAGGAACCCCCCCCCCCTCTCTTATCTATTTTATTGTACTAATAGCTAGGGGATTGAAGGAAGTTAATTTATGAGGATATATATAGTGTTTTAGTTGTATGTACTATAAGAAAATTATCGTCCTAGATTAATTTAATTTATATGATAAAAATATTATGTACTAAAACAATTTAAGGATACAAAATATTTACAGGATCTATAAAAACATCAATATTTTATGAATCTAGAATCTATATAGCACCTTGAATACTGGAAGAATGATATTTTATAAAAACGCATTTCATCATATATTTGATTTTGATGAATATAATTATTAAGGGGGGGTTGGTTAATGAGAAAGATAGGTTTAAGTTGGAATTATATCTTGAAATTGAAGTTTTTAACTACTTTATTGAACATGAGTAAAGGTTGGATATTTATTGATAAATCTAGTGTACATCCCTTGAATGATAAAATTAAAAATGGTGTTATATGTTAAGCTATTTAATGGATTATGTTCAAACCTTAGTGAAATCACTCATTTTTTCTACATCAGGTTTGCAAACATAGACTTTGATTTTACTATATTAAGTTTACTTACTATGAAATATGTGGTACCATCCTACTCTGAAATTTTTTTCTATAACGTCACATACATTTCATACATTGATATTACTTATAAATATAATAATATTCATTAAAAAACATAAAAAAACTACTCTACGACCATTTAAGTTTTGTGTCTTTGGAAATAGGGAAAAATAAACAACTGGTTCATAAAACATCTAGATCATCTCCCTCTTATTTATTTATTTCTAGAACCCTTTTTGACATGTCTTACTCAATACCCTTCTTCATATCCTCGGGAAAAGAAACATAATAAAGGGTGATCTCAAATGCTCAGTAATGATAAAAAAGGGATATATCAATAATATCATAATCATAATACATAAAAACATAAACATAGCATTGGAAAATTAAATCTTCCATGTCAAATATCATGATATCATGTCATGGGATAAATCCTAGAATTTATTCAAAAAAAAATATTCCTAGAGATCATAACATAATACATGGAATTTTTTTGGAATAAACATAAGAAAATTAAATCATTTTCATATTATTTAGGGCTCATTTTCAAGACCATAATATTGTAAAATTCCTTTTCTAAAACGAGTTCACTCCTCATTCCATTCATGCATAACTTAAATGGGTTTACTTCCTGTTATAGCCCTATATTAATAAACCGAGATCATTTCCCATTCTAGTCCTATCTATCTCATTAGATATAAATATTTACCCAATGAATTTGAGGGATATATAGGTCCCACCTTTTACATAATAAAAACCATAAATATTTGTTCCATAAAACATAAATACTTCATCATATCTTAACCCATGGAATGAAATGGGTTTTGAAAACATCATTAAATCATAAAATAACTCATGGAAAAGAAATGGGTTTTATAAATATCATTCCATCATAAACAAAAACAAACCATAAGAATAATAGGGATAGTATCCTTGAAAAATATTCCCATTAAAGAATAAATAACATTAAATAATGTTATCGTAGATGGAATTTAATTTTGAGAGTTCACTTGAAAATTATTCTTGACGAAAATGTCATTTTTTCTTTAAAAATTCTTTCTTTTCCTAAAATGTGGTGCAATATTAAATAAAAAAATCTTTAAAAATAAACTTGAAAGACTATAATGTAATACTTACGTAATTAATAAGTCATTAAATTTTAAAAATCTATTCAATCCATATAAATTAAAAAAATATTCTCCAACATTTTCCAAATAAGTCAAAAAGTACCTCGTAAGGAAAATGACAAAAAGATTCCTTTCAAACTATTTTGTAAAAAATAAAAAAAATGTGTAAAAATGACTTTGAAAATGGTATATTAATATTAATAATATATTGGAATAAAGTTTTAATAAACATGGACATGGAAAATAAACACTCCCCAGTAAATACTTATGTATAAGAAAACTCTGAAAATAATGAGATTGCGAAATTAACCCTTTCCTTAGTTCTAATTTTTATTATAGGTATCTAAATCTCATATATAATGGTTTAAATAATGTTAATAATTTATAACAGAACCATATTTATGCTTATTTTATCATACATGATTATCTTTTTACTTTTTTATTAATATTTCATTTTTACCCCCTCTTTAGGGTAATAACTGCTTCATTTTCCTATGCATGTCTGTCCATATAAGTCCTTGTTATTATGAATAGTATATATTTCCATAATTTATAGAATTATATTAAGATAATATATTTCATAATTATTTATTATATACATTTATATAATAATTATTTAATGGTTATCTTAGAGAATTAATAATATCGCTTCGTGGAGACGGTAGGTCGTACGTACGCACAAGCAATGATATTGTTCACTTAATGGTGGAATGATAAGGAAATGGATGGTATATATTTTGTTAAAAAATAAATATCATGTCATAATCATCATATATAATTATTATTTCTAGCATTATACCCATATATGTAAATTGTTTATGAAAAAACATATTACACCACGACGTGGAGACGGTGGGTTGTACGTATGCACGTGTGGTAACTTCATTTTTTGTAGGATGGATAAAATGAAGAATTTTGTTGTTCCATAATCATAATAAAATATAATAATATATTTTATACTAGAATTATTACTTTATATTGTGAAGAACACGTGAATAGGAAGTAGAAAACGAAATAATCTTGAAAAAGTTGGTGAAGGAGATTACCTCTTCTTCGGTGAGCTCCCTCTAGATGTCCTCTTTGGGACACTAGAGTTTGTCTTTTGATAATGAAATCACCTATAGTACATAACTAGGTAATTTAGAAGATAAATATTTAGGTTATAGTCGAGCTTCAAGTCTCAAAGTGATGTGAAGAAGTGAAAGAAGAGGTTACCTTTTATAATTGAAGTGAGGCGCACTTTTGGAATTTTTGAAAATATAAATTTATAATAATTTAAATATATATCTAAATACCATAAAATTTCCATGGATGATAATATAAGATTATATAATTTTGTAATCTCATAAACCAACTTATTTTTGAAAAAAAAATATTATTTTAAACCTTATCATTTTGATTAATACTTATTTATCGCATTTTTTTTAACTAAGGTAAAAACAATTCAATATTAAAAGTTTGTAAATTTTACATATTCGAGGTCAATTTGGTCATAAATGAACAATATAGAACATTTTAAACCATATTATAATTATCTTGTATTTTTAAACATGTATTATTATTTACAAATAATTTAATAAAACATTATTTTGATAAAATATCAATAGTGTTAATTTGGACATTATTCATTTCTTGGATTTTTCAAAAAAATAAAGATAAGAAATTAACTTTAATAAAATATTTTATTATATCCTCAAGATGATAATTTATTATATAAAATTATTTTATCACATTAATTATCTCAAATTAAATATATTTTAGTATTTTTAATAATATTTATTTGATATTTCAATTAATAAAATAATTACTACATCAACATTGTGTAACTATTTAATGTACTTATTTAATTAAATATATATATATTCCTTGATGAAGATAAATGTTTTTTATTTCATAAGAATATTTATATTCTAATTTATCTACTATATAACCCTATATTAAAAACTATATAGTCATATAAAACATGAATGTGGCCCCTTTAAATTCTTTTTAAATAAAATATTATGAATTTCATAACTTTACACATGTGGCCCAAAAAGTAAAAAATAAATTTATATCATTAAAATATGTTTAATAAGATAATAATTTACATTGATATTCATTAATAAAATAATATTTTCCCTACGTGAACAGATAAGAGATATTAAAGACAAAGAAAGTGGCATTTTGTGTCTTTTTTAATTTAAATATTATATAAGTTGTTTCAATAGAAAAGTATCCATTAGAAAAATTATTTTCAATAATAAGGAGTTGAGGGTAGATTTATATTCATCCAATTAAATTTTATCATTTGTTAGGGACATTTTATAGTCTTTATAATTTTATTTTTAACCTGAATTACCCATTTTAAACTTTACCATGGTAACAAAATTTACCAAGGTTACTATTCATATTGGCCAAAACAATTATCTATTTAATAAACTTGGGCTTATAAACCCATTTTTGGAATCCATTTTTCAAAATTCAAAACAAACAAATTGGATAATTTAATTTAAAATAAAATCGGTAAAATACCATGAAAAAGTGTTTTTTGAAAAAATTTATTTTTAAAACATAATTTTTTTAAACAATTCATGCAAGAAGTATTTTTAAAAATCCATGCATTGATTATTTTAAATAAAAATTCACTAATTATAATTTAAAACTAACCCAAAACATATTTTTACCTTGTAAAGTCTTTAAAAGAAAATATAGTTTTCAATTAGTATTTACACTATTCTTTAGTAAAAAATAATTTTTTAAAAAATAACTTGCTGAATTAAAAAATGAAATTATTTTGGTCAAATCCATTTTCTATAATTACTAAAAATTAATATTTAATCTTAAAAAAATAAACTTATTTTTTTAGAATGAAGTTATTTTACTTAAAATTTTGTGTTCATTTTCTAAGAACTTGCCAGTATATTTATATTCTATTGGACATATATGTTTATTTCATAAATTCATTATTCATATTTATTCATACCAAATACATGTCTAGGTTATAATTTTCATTTTATATGAATAGTGTCTCACAGTTCACTTAAAATCACAATTTCATGAAATGCAAGCTACTAAAGAATTCAAATTATTTAAAGAGATATATTTATTAAAATATCAGGGTGTTACATTATACCCCCCTTAGAATGGATTTCACCCTTAAAATTCATTTGGTAGATACAAATAGATGTGGATATCTCTACCTCATCACATCCTCCGGTTCCTACATATCTTCCTTAAATTGGTGGTTCCACCATAAAACATTAACCAAGTGAGTGGTCTTGTTTCATACAACTCTTTCACTATGATCCAGAATCTCTATTAGTTGTTCTTCATATGAAATATATTGCTCTAGTGGTACGAATTCTGAGTTTAGTACATGTGAAAGTTAGTGTATATAATTTCTCAAGAGAGATACATGGAACACATCATAAACTTGATAGATATGTGATGAAAGCTTCAATCGATAAGTTTCCTTCCCAACATAGTCTAGAATTTTAAAAGGACTGATATACATAGAGATTAGCTTTCCATTAATTACAAATATCTTCACTCTCTTCAACTGAGATATTCATAGAAACACCGTGTCACCCACTTCCAACTCTAGGTATTTTCATCGATTGGCAGCATAACTCTTTTTTCAACTCTGAGCTACTCTTATGTGTTGTTTACTAAATCTAACCATATTTGTCATATCATTAACTAAAGCAGGACCCAATAGAATTATTTCCCCAACATCATTCCAACATGTTTGATTTCTACACTTCTTACCACATAGGTATTAATAAATGTCATCTAAACACTAGAGTGAAATATATTATTATAATAAAATTTAAACAAAGTTTTTTGTTGATCGCAACAACCATTGGAATCCATAGGGAAAGTTCTTAACATGTCTTATATAGTTTGAATTTTCCTCTTAGATTGACCATCTATCTGAGCATGATCGGCAGTGCTAAAAATTAACTCTGTATCTAGATCCTGTTGAAGTCTTCTCCATAACTTCATGTTAAACCTCGGATATCGATCATACATAAGTGGTATTCCATGAAATCTCACCACTTCCTTAATATATATACTAAAAATATGATCAATAGAGATGTTTTCTCTCTTGGGAAGTCTAAAAAGAATCCATAATGATCTGTTCCCATTTCCATTTTGGTATGGGTAATGATTGTTACATCTCCTTAAGCTTCTATCTCACAACCTTAACTTGCTGACAAACCAAACGTCAATAATCATATTTTGTAATACCTCTCATCATTCCATCCAACTAGAAATATTTTTTTTGTTCCCTATACATCTTTTTACTTCTAGGATGAATAGAAAATGATGAACTATGAGACTCATCCAATATCTCCTTATTTAATTCTAGTAAGTGAGGAATACAAACACAGTTCCTAAAATTTATTATTCCATTGAAATCAATGTTTAAATTGGAAACATACCATATTTTTTAGTTCCACATATTCCTTATATGACTCATCAATCTTCACTTGTATTGTTAGTTGAACATTAATTTGGGAAAGATAAGATTTCCCCCCTTGCTTGATGATTTCCAGATCTATGGTTAGAAAATACATAAATATTGGTTCTTTACAATACTCAACATAGATAGGCTTGAATTGTCCTTTCAACTCAAATAATATTTCACCTTGCTTTCATTCTGAGGGTGGTAATGTATTGAGAAGCCATAATCTTTAATAAACTCCAACTATCTCCTCTGGATCATATTCAGATAATTTTGAGTGGAGATATACATTAAACTTTTATGATCTGTATATAGGTCATTCCTTTCTCCATAGAGATAATTTCTCCATATATTTAATGAAAATATTATCATAACTATATCCAAATCATTATTTGGGTAATTTTTCTCATCAATTTTCAATTGTCATGATGCATAAGCTATCATCGTATCATTTTGTATGTGAACACATCGCCCCACCCTTCTAGGGTGCATCACTGTAGATCACAAACCCCTCTCCACTACAGGGTATTGTGAGCACAAGTTCACTAACTAACCTTCTTTTTAGCTCCTTGAAATTATCTTTTCATTATTCCATCTATATGAACTTAACATGGTTATTGGAATAGATGATCATGATCAATATTTTAAAAAATGTTGATAGTATTCATCCAAACCAAGAAAACTTTGGAAATCATTCACCTGTGTTGGTCTATTCTAATGTTCAATAAGTTTTCTCTTTATTATATCCAGATATATCCCCTATCTTCAGATTATGTGACCCAAAAATAAAATATTATAAGTCCAAAATTCACATTTTGTAAATTTTTCATAAAACTTGTCCTTTCTTAAAGTCTTTAGTATAATCATCAATTGATCATCATGTTCTTTATTAATCATTGAATATATAGGAATATAGTCTATAAATACTACCAAAAAGTGTTCAATATATTCTCTAAGGACTCTATTCACTAAATTCATGAAGATAGCAGACGAATTAGTAAAACCAAAAGGCATCACTAAAAATCCATAGTGTATATACTTTGTATGGAATGTTGTCTTGATTATATCCTCATTCTTGGCCCTTAATTAATGACATCCACAATAAACTTTAATCTTAGAAAAGTATCGATCTCCACATATTTGTTCAAAAAAATTTGTCAATACGGGGAAGAGGATATTTTTTCTTAATAGTGATCTCGTTAAGTTCTTGATAATCAATGAAGAGTCTCATTAACCCATATTTATTCATAAAAAATAGAATAGGTTCACCCCAATGTGACAGAAAGGGTGTATTAATCCCTTTTCAATATTCTCTTGGAGTTTCTTCTTAAATTCCCAGAACTCAATTGGAAACATTCATTAAGGAGTATTTGAAATAGGCATAGAACTCAGGTGACATTTGATGTTTTCACAGAAAACACAACATCTAATCATTGAGGTAATATGATGACTCCCATATAAAATTTTTAGAAATAAAAGAGTGGGTGGATATAGAATCAAATAAAACATTAGCTATTTTAGATTTTGTAGTAAGTATACCTTTCACAACTTCATTGTCTTACTCCACATTACCAATAGAGATCAAATGAGATCTTCCATTGTATTTGTATTTAAGAGGTCGTTGTTGTTGATCATCATAAATAACCCCTATATTTGGGCATTTGATAGAATAATGACCATTTTCCTGGCACTTGTATCATTGAGGTTTGGGAAGTTCAATCTATAAGTCCCTTTATTTTTTCGCCTAATTTGATAAATTTTACCCATAACTTCAGTATTCAACTTGTTGATAACCTTCTTTTGCACACATAAAACATTTACAAGTCCCTTCAAGATATTTTCCTCTGTGTATCCTTTTTCACTTTCATCATAAAGTAAATATCATATACTTTTCACTATGGTTTTTATATTCCCCATTTGATTTCATTTTATCTCTTATAATAGAACCCGTGACATGGATGGTTAACTCCAATCTCCATCTCAACCTTGAGAGAACATCGAATTATTTCCACATAACTAATAAAGTCCTTTATAGCTAACTCCCTTCAGAGACTTGGTTTTATGCCACTAAAGAGTCAATCAATCTTACTCTCAAGTTGAATTATAATTCTATAAGCATACATTAAAAGTCCTATGATTTTTCTTGGTAGGTACCAATAAATTAATTGTTTTTCTACTTAATCTCAAGAAACACCTTCTCCATCTTTGATCAAAGAATACAAGTAAAGTGCTTAATGAAAAATAAGTTTTTGAACTCCCCCAATTCCGTAGATTCAATTTCATGTCATTACCTCTTATTATTGATAAGTTTCCACCATTGACCCACTTCACCTTAAAATGATAGTCTATGAAGACGAATTTCTCATGTTTTGAACATCGAACAGAGGAAAATATATTTTTAGGGGTACATATCCATTGTTCAGCCATAAGTGGATTAGAAGACCCACTGAAAGAAGGTGGACTCTACCTTATGAAGGACTTAATAGAATGTTTTTACACCCTTGGATCGTTTGGAAGTATTTTATGATTCATAGCTCAAGAAATTGTTTTGACAATAGAAGAAATATTTTTCATTCCAGCTCATGTAACATTTTTTTCACTCAGGAGGACAATCGTTGCATTGTTTTTCACATTCAGCATTAATGTTGTTCCTTCACGTTCCATCCATTGACTAAAATCAAAAGGCATAGTGTGGACAACACTAATCATAATGGGAAAACCACATAATAAATAGAAATTAATTATAATATTTGTATTCGGGACACCTTAGAATTTATCCTATGTTATTTGTGATCATCACCAAAACATTTAGATTGTATACTACACATAGACTTATCCTTAGGTTTCTTTCTATGGTTTTCTCATCCTAATTTCCAAAGGTTAATTAAACATTTTCTCTAATACCACCTATAATAGACCATACTTTTTTTACATATATATTACTTATAAATAGAATAATAGTCATTACATAACAAAAAACAACTACATCAAGACCGTATAGGTTTAGTGTCTTTAGAAACAGGAAAAAAATAGCTAGTACATAAAACATCTATGTCATCTCCAGCTAATTCCTTTATTTAAATAACCCTTTTTGACACATCATTCATAATACCCCTCTTCAATTCATAGTGAAAAGAAACATAAAAAAGGTGAGATCAAATTCTTAGTAAGTGTAAAACAAAAGTAGATATCAATCATTCATAATCATAAGATGTAAGAACCTGGACCTTCTTTTCAGGTATGTTTTTCTTTTTCTTGGAGTTTTTGAGAAAAGATGAGTTTTTTGGAAAAATTATAAGTACATGTCGTGTACTCTATGAGTACACATCATGTACTCCCTTACCGCGCGAGGCCATGTACTGGCCTTGTCCAGGCCACACACATGGCCATGTCAGGGTGATGTGGTGGCCGCTTAAAGCGGAGTATGGAAAATCCTAGTACACATTGTGTACTCCAAAAGTTCACACTGTGTACTTTCTTTTTCTTCGGTAAACACACTGGGCTCACATCTAATCTCCAGAAGAGTCTTCTTCAAGGTCTCTTTCGACCGAGAGATGTCGTACGTCTACGGAACTTCTCCGAGCTCTCGAGCCTCCATCTGTTCTCTGAATCGATCATTGTCGATTGCGTTGGAACCGCAACGGTAAGCTCTTCCTTCTTTTAGAGAGATGTTTTCCAATTCCTATTCTTTTCCAAGTTATCAAGGGTTAAACATTTTGGGTATTTTTGTAGATCTACGACATTCTAAGGAGATTAAATCCTTGTGGTTCAATTATATCGATATCCTAGCATCAAGGTAGGTGGTTTGTGACTTTCAGTTAAAAGCCTTTGAGTTTTATGTGCAAATTCCACCAATACCCTTGAACAGGGTATTGCATGTTTACCATTTTTCCCCTGTTGTTTTCCAACCATGCTTGTGTGCTTTTGTAAGGGTAATTTGGTTATGTATGAGGATAATTTCCATGCTTGGATGTTCTGCATGTGCCTTGTTCTATTTACGACCCTTTGGGTCTTGTTCAGCCTATTGGTCGTTAGGCCTATTTTTCATGCCTTGTGACCGTAGGATGGAGTGATGTTCCCTGACATGGTTGTTATGTTGTAGACTGGTTAGCCAAGTAGTTCTATAGGATACTTTGTCCATATAGAATTATTATAAACTAACTGGCACGGGTCCATGAGAACCTGGTGCTATAGAATATAAAGGGATAGACCGGGTGAGCATCCTCAGAGAGTCTTGGACATTATAGACTATAGGAGATAGACTGAGTGAGCTTCCCAGAGAGTCTTGGATATTGTAGACTATAGGAAGATAGACCGAGTGAGATTCCTTAGAGATTCTTGAGCTTTATAGACTATAGGAGGATAGACCGAGTGAGATTCCTCAGAGAGTCTTTGTTTTGTTTGAATTTTTTTAAACCATTATAGGCTATAGGAGGAATTGACCGAGTGTGCTTCCTCAGAGAGTCTGTGATAGAACTGAGGATATAAGAGGAATTGAATGAGTGAGCTTCCTTAGAGAGCCTCTAGACCTTGGGACTATAAGGGGAAATGACTGCGTGATCTTCCTCAGAGAGTCCCTCAATACACTAGACTATAAGGTAAATTGACTTAGTGTGCTTCCTCAGGGAGTCTATAATTACGTATGACCAAACCAAGGGGGTTATGCTGAGTGTACTTCCCAGAGGTTTGTTGGTATTTCTTGGATAGGACCAGAGGGGATGGCTGTGAGTACATCCCTAAGTGTTTCTTGTTTGTGGTTAGTTGTTTCTTCACTGATGCTTGTTGATCTGTGGATTGTTTACTGATATGTATTATTTTTTTTACTGCTTACTGTTTACTGTACATTACCTTCCATATACTCACTGACAATTTGGCATAGATCTTCGGGTGGTAGCCTACTGGGATTTAGTCTCACACCCTATTTGTGTCATTCTTTTTTTCCCATACAGATTATATTATTGCAGGTATAGATAAGGGAAAGCTCCCTTCTACTTCAGGTACTTGTCATGCATTGGAGTTGGAATGCACGGGACTAAGCCGAGGCTTACGATACTGAGGAGTTTCTTATCTTTTTTTCTTTTACACTTTGGTTTAGCACTATTTTACTTCCAGAATTGTGACTTGTTTGGCTTCTTTACAAGAAATATGTATCATGCATCATTATATGTGTGTGTGTGTGTGCTCCAGTTGTTTAATGCTTTAGTCTTCCACTATTTACTGTTGATTGGATATTAACTGCTTCAGCTATTTCATGTGTTATTTACTTCTGTTGTGTCCTCTGTCAATGAGGGCATAGTTTCCCCACCATCACACCAGAGGCCCTCACTTGTAGTCGACAGCCTCTGGTGTTCGGGGAAATGTTCTTGAGACCATGTGACCAACCGGGTACAGGGTAGTTATGGGTAGATTCCTGAACAGGGATGTTACAAATTCATATCAAAGGAATTTTTTTCTCTTGATTTACTGTTTGGAGCCTATAGCCAGGGATAGGTTGTAATAGGTACTTGATAATAAGTTGTTCTTGGGAGTAGCTAACCCGTGTACTGGGAAAATCCAATCTACCTTGTTTATTGCAATTTCTTTTGGTTTTTCAATTTTTATAGTTGATTTGATTTCACCTTGAGTGACTCACATGATGTGTGTTGTTACTGATGATTTTATTGAGGTTCTATTTCTGTTGTAACCCGAGAAGATGAGGGTATTCCATCTCATGAATCATATAGGAACTTTCTATAAATCACATGTCATGCATTTTTTCCATGCCATCTAGGATGAATTAGTGAATGCATGTTATTAGGATAGATGATGTGAAAAATATGCATGCTGTTGTGATAGTTGTTTTGATAGAAATACCAGATGTTTGATAAGGAATTGTTTGTGTAGAGATTTACTGGAATGAATGCCAAATTTTGATTCATGAGGTGTTATGGGCCCTCATGAATTGGAACTTGGTGGATCATCGACTTGTTCCATTGTATATGATATGTAATAGATTCCAAGATTTTATTCGCGGGGAGTATGGGCCCTCATGGATCGGAATTTGGCACCTCCATGCTTGTTTTTTGTGTTTTCTGGGCTTCAGAGCAGTTTCTAAGATACTACAGGGAAAAACACAGAATATAGGGCATGTACTTTATGGATACATGGCGTGTCACTGACTGTGTGGACAGAAACACGGGGTTGTGAAAATATTTTGGAACACTCTGTGTACGGTGAGTACACGCCGTGTTGTAGTGACAGTGTGTCTACCCGTGTGAAAAATGACACGGATGGATAAAACATTGACTTTACATGTTGTGTTTTGTTTTCACACATCGTGCCATGTAACCTTGTACCCAGCTGTGTCACGAACTACACAGGTCGGGGAAAGCCTTCATGTACACGTTGTGTTCCCATAGAGCACGCCGTATAGAGTGAACCATGTAGTCGGTCGTGTAACTAACAATACGGGTCGTTGAAACTTATCTAGTACACATTGTTTCCTCCATGAACACACCATGTAGTCCAGGATTAAGAGGACAATGTGGGTTAGCTATGTAAGGAGACTTGGGCAGGGGAATAGAGTTCAAGTACACACCGTGTGTGGGGAAAACACATAGTGTGGTTGGGGAGTTACACGACTAGTTGTGGTAGAAGTACACGCCCATGTGAATGGCTTAAAAGAACACACCGTATAGTTTTTATACACGCTGTGTAGTCATGTTTTGTAAAACTAGAATGTTTCTTTCTCTTGTTCCCCTATATTAATCATGTGTTCTTAGTCTTTTATAATCCTGATCTAAGGAGTGCTTTTGACCTTTTAGAGTTATGTCACTGAGACGTCCTTCGATCGTACGTCAGCTTCCAAATGGTGATCAGACACCAGATATGGTTGATCAGGGACCTCCTGCAGATCCTCCTATTGTGTAAGCCGTAGCACTAGCATTTATACCAGTTATAGGCATCGGTGTGCAGTTTAGGGAAGATTTTCTGAGGAGATGTTGTCTTTCCAGGGAGCGCCGCCTCCTGCCCTATTGATGGAAGAGTTGATGTGGGTTTTCCAGTAGTCGTATCTTCCCACCTTCTCAGGGGAATAAGGACCTCAAGCTGTAGAGTCTTGGCTAGAGGCCACTCTGACAATTTTCGAGTATCTGGAGATACCTCCATAGAAGAGGGTGAATCTCACTACCTATATGCTCCGAGACTCCACCAAGAGGTGGTGGGAGGTGATATCACAGTCAAGATGCTAGGAGAGTATGAATTGGGATGAGTTTCGGAACATCTTCTACAATTAATTATATCTGGAGACCATGAAGGACGATCGAGCCCGCTATTTTATGATTCTGGAGCAGGGTACTCTTTCTATTATAGAGTACTCGTCTCGCTTTACTAAACTGCAGTGTTTCACACCAATTCTAGGAGGCGATGAGTTATTCCTTGTGCATAATTTTGATGATGGTCTGAGGCATGACATCTGATCATAGGTGAACATCTTCAGGTTGACTTTGATATCCTCTATCATCAACCAGGCGCTTATCACTGAGTGCAATCTAAGGGATTCTGAAGCAGTGATCTAGGGTGTTTCGACATCCAAAGTCAGTGTTCCTCCTAATGATACCAGTAAGAGTCATAGGGATTCTTCTCGAGGAGATCAGGGAAGGAAGAATGTATCTTCGGGCAGCCAGGTAGTATATTACTAATGCGGGAGGAGCAGGCATACTAGGCCGCAGTGCTATAGAGACCCGATGGAGTGCCATTCTTGGGCAAGATGGGCCATCTTCAGCATTTCTATCAGTACTTCCCACCTATACTTGGTGGTAGGTGTTCTTCTATGACCCCACTTTCAGGATATGAATCACCAGTTTCTCACCAGTCTGGAAACTGGAGTTCTTCCGGCCGTTCGGGCTGAGGTGGAGGTCACGGTCGTGGTGGTCAGTCACCAGGCTACATGCTACAGCAGAGTGGATCAACTCAGAGTGGTCAGGCAGGGTCATAGGGCCACTGTATAGGCCAGACATTTGTAGTGGAGCAGACCCATCAAGAGCAGGATCCAAACCCTTCTATAGTTTGAGGTACGATCTTAGTAGCTTCATTTTTATCTTCAACTCTTATTGATACTGGTGTTATGCATAGTTTTATCTCTATTGCTGTTGTGGAGAGCCTTGGGCTCTGCATATTTTCCACTACCGATACTTTGACCTTAGACACACCGTTGGGGACTAGAGCGGTTATTGTACGTCAGTGTAGAGAGTACCCTCTTGAGGTTGTGGGGTTTCACTTCATATGGGACCTCTATGTCCTAGAGAAGACGAGTTATGATATCATTCTTGGAATGGATTGGCTAGTTCCCCTCCAGGAAGTCGTCGACTGTTATCACCGTAGAGTGAGTTTTGTATCACCAGAGGGTGGATCCTTTCTTCATATAGGCGAGTGGGATGTCCAGGTGAGAAGAGTGGGTCCAGAGAATCATGGGTTGGGAGGAGTTATAGCCCATATTGCTATTCTTTATCTGGATGACCAGGGGACTTCACAGTTATACTTTCCTCCATTGGTGGATTATTTCAGAGATGTATTTCCAGAGGACTTCTTAGGTTAACCTCCAGAGCGTTAGGTATACTTCTCAATTGATCTTGTGCTAGGAGTGGCACTAGTGTCCAATCCTCCTTATAGTATGGCTACACCTGAGTTGCAGGAGCTCAAGAAGCAGTTGGAGGGGTTGCAGGTGAAGGGTTTCATCCGACCCAATACTTCACTTTGGGGTTCACCTGTCCTATTTGAAAATAAGGAAGATGGTACCCTCAGGCTTTTGTTGGACAATCAGAAGTTGAACCAGTTGACACTCAAGAACCGATATTCCTTGACAATGATCGATGATCTCTTTGATCAGCTTCAAGGATCTCATGTGTTCTCAAAAATTGATTTGAGATCCGATTATCATCAGTTTCACGTTAGACCATCTGATATACCTCTTACAGCTTTCCGAAGCAGGTATGGTTTATATGAGAATATGGTTATGTCATTTGGTCTCATGAACGCGCCTACAGTTTTCATGGCACTGATGAACCAAGTGTTCATCGATACTTGGATTCCTTCGTGGTGGTAACCGTGGATGACATCTTGGTGTACTCTCACACTCGAAACAACCATGCTACCCATCTTGAGATCGTCTTGAGTACACTGAGGGAGCATCATCTATATTCTAAGCTCTCAAAATGCCACTTTTGGATGGACCAGATTCACTTATTGGGTCAGGTTATCTCAGAGACAGGAGTGTTAGTAGACCCAGATAAAGTGAGAGGAGCAGTTTCCTGGGATAATCCGAAGAACTTCTTTGAGGTGCGGAGTTTTCTTAGGATGGATGGATACTAAAGGCATTTTATAAAAGACTTTTCACACCTAGAAACACCACTGACAGGCCTGACCAAGAAAGGGGAAATGTTCTTATGGTCAGATTCTTGTGATTCAGCCTTTCAGGAGCTAAAAGGGAGGTTGAATTCATCACTGATACTAGTCTTTCCAGATCCAAGAAAGATATATATTGTGTGTTGTGATTCTTCAGGTATCGGGCTCGGATCTGTGCTTATGCAAGGAGATGGAGTCGTTGCTTACGGGTCTCGGCAGTTAACGCCACATGAGAGGAATTACCCGACACATGATCTGGAGTTGGCAGCTATTGTTCATGTCTTATGCTGTTGGAGAAATTACCTAATGGGAGAGCACTTTGTGGTGTTTACCAACCAAAAGAGTCTCAAGTATATCTTCACGTAGCATGATCTGAATTGGTGACATCGAAGGTGGGTTGAGTACTTTAAGTCTTTTGAATTTGTTCTTTCCTACATGCCTGGGAAACAAAATGTTGTGGCTGATGCACTCAGCCGGAGGACTTAGATACAGGTAGTTCAGGAGGCCTCTAGTGAGTGGCAGCTTTTGGCACTATTCTATGAGATTAATTTGGAGGTGCGCGACAGTCAGGGGCAGACGTTTCTTTCTTCTGTGGTTGTTACCTCTACTCTTCTTGATTGGATATGAATAAGGAAACTATCAGATTCTGAAGGCCTAGTCCTATGGGAAAGAGTGTTAGTAGAGGACCCTATTCCTGGGTGGACTATAGGTGAGGATGAGATCCTGCGATTCTCGAGACGTGTATGGGTTCCAGCAGACATACGCGAGAAGCTGATGCAGGACTTTCATTCCTCAGTTTGGGCAGTTCATCCTAGCATCACCAAGATTCACTGCGATCTACATCATCATTATTGGTGGCTATGTAAGAAGAGAGACGTTGTTGGTTTTTTATTGAGGTGTTCCACTTGTCAATAGGTGAAGGCGGAGCATTAGAGACCAGCAGGGCTTTTACAGTAGCTACCCATTCCCGAGTGTAAGTTGAATGACGTCGCAATGGACTTCGTGACTGGGTTGCCGAGTTCTCCTCGTGGGAACGACACAGTATGGGTTTTCATTGACAGACTCACGAAGGATTCTCACTTATTTCTGATCAAGGAGACCTTCAGTGTTGATGAGCTGGGGCGGTTGTACATCTGAGAGATTGTACGTCTACATGGAGTTCCACACTCCATTTTTTTAGACAGGGATGCCCGTTTTACTTATCAGCTCTGGTAGGGGATTCAAAAGGCTTTGGGTACATAGGTACTTTTGAGTGCAACATACCATGCCCAAATAGATGGTCAGTCTGAGCATATGATTCAGGTGCTCAAGGACATGCTCCAAGCATTCATTCCGGATTTTGGAGGTTCTTGAGAGAAGCATATACGTACTATAGAGTTTTCCTACAACAACATTTTTTAGGTGACTATTCAGATGGCACCTTACGAGGCTTTGTATGGCAGGCCATGTCGATCACCTTTATGTTGGCTGGAGGTAGGAGATGCAGCTTTGCTGGGATCACGTCTTATTCAGGAAACCTCCGAGTAGATAGAGTTGATTCGAAAGAGGATGGCTACATCACAGTCTTGACAGAAGTCTTATGCTGATTAGGGGATACATCCTCTAGTGTTCGAGGTCGGGGATCAGGTTTTCCAGTGTGTCGTACCGAGGTTGGGAAACAAGATGATTCAGAGATATGGTAAGATTTCACTGAGGTACGTCGGGCCATTTGAGGTATTGGAGAGAGTTGTTCTGGTTTCCTATCGGTTGCAGTTACCTCATACCTACTAGGCTAAGAAGGACGTCTTCCACATTTCTTAGCTCCGACATTACTTTTCAGACTTGTCTCATGTCTTTCAACCTTAGGAGGTTGAACTTGAAGCTGATGCATCATTTGAGCAGCATCCTATCCAGATTTTTTATCACAGTACGAAGGTTCTCCGTGGCCATTTTGTTCCTCTAGTATGGGTGCTATGGCAGCACGGGCGAGTACAGAACGAGACTTGGGAGAGGTAGGCTGATGTATGACCACAGTGGTTGGAGCTGTTTGGGGTTTCTTCTTTTATGCCTCACTAGGGAAATCTGGGGACGAATTTCATTAAGGGGGGAAGTTTGTAATAACTTAGACCCTATTTTCAGGTATGTTTTTCATTCTCCTGGAGTTTTTTAGAAAAGAGGAGTTTCTTGAAATTTTTGAAGTACACGTTGTGTACTCCCTTGCCGCGTGAGGCTATGTGCTGGTTGTTTTTGGTCCACACACACATCCATGTAAGGGTGATGTGGAGGCCGCTCAAAGCAGAGTACGGAAAATCCATGTACACACCGTGTGCTCCAAAAGTACATGTCGTGTACTTTATTTTTCACATTAAATGCATTGGGCTCGCGTCTAATCGCTAGAGGATTCTTCTTCTAGGTCTCATTCGACCGAGAGACATCGTACGGTCGTGGAAATTCTCCAAGCCCCTGAGCCTCCATCAGTTCTCCAAATCGATCGTTGTCGATTGCGTTGGAACCGAAGCAGTAAGCTCTTACTTCTTATAGAGAATAGTTTTCAAATTACTCTTCTTTTCCAAGTTATCATGGGTTGAACATTTTTTGTGTTTTTGTAGATCTATGATGTTCTAAGGGGATTCAAGCCTCGTGGTTTAATTATATCAATATTATAGAATCAAGTTCGGTGGTTTGTGCCTTTTGGTTAAAGGTATATGAGTTTTAGGTTGAAATTCTACCAAAACCCTTGAACGGGGTATTGCGTGTTTACCGTTTTTCCCCTGTTGTTTTCTTGCCTTGCTTGTGTGCTTGTGTAGAAGTAATTTGGTTATGTGTGAGGATAATTTCCTTTCTTTTATGTTTTTCATATGCCTTGTCTTGTTTAAGACCCTTTGGGTCTTGTTCAACCTATTGGTCGGTATGCGTGTTTTACATGACTTATAACTGTGGGATGGAGTGTTGTTCCCTAACATTCTTGTTATGTTATAGACTAGTTACCCAAGTAGTTTTGTAGGATAGTTTGGCCATATGGAATTATTATGCACTAACTGGCACGGGGCCATGAGAACCTGGTGCTATAGAATATAAGGGGATAGACCGAGTGAGCTTCCTTGGAGAGTCTTGGACATTATAGACTATAGGGTATAGACCGAGTGAGCTTCTCAGAGAGTCTTGGATATTATAGACTACAGGTAGATAGACCAAGTGAGCTTCCTCATAGAGTCTTGAGTTTTATAGACTATAGGAGGATAGACCGAATGAGCTTCCTCAGAGAGTGTTTGTTTTGTTTGAATTTCCTTAAACCAATCCAGGCTATAGGAGGAATTGACCGAGTGAGCTTCCTCAGAGAGTCTATGATAGACCTAAGGCTACAAGAGGAATTGACCAAGTGAGATTCCTTAGAGAGCCTCTAGACCTTAGGGATATAGGGGGAATTGACCGCGTGATCTTCCTCAGAGAGTCACTGACTACCCTAGACTATAAGGGTAATTGAGTGAGTGTGCTTCCTCAAAGAGTCTATAATTTCGTATGACCAAACCAGAGGGGTTAGGTTGAGTGTACTGCCCAGAGGGTTGTTGGTATTTCTTGGATAGGACCATAGGGGATGGCTGTGAGTACTTCCTAGAGGGTTTCCTATTTGCGGTTAGCTTTTTCTTCACTACTACTTGTTGATCTGTAGATTGTTTACTGCTGTGTATTATCCTATTTACTACTTACTGTTTATTGTACTTTACCTTCCATATACTCACTTACTGTTAGGAACAGATATTCGGGTGGTTGCCTACTGGGATTCAGTCTCACACCCTATTTGGGTCATGCTTTTGGGACCAAACAGATTATATTATTGTAGGTATAGATAAGGGTAAGTGCCCTTCTACTTCAGGTACTTGACTTTCATTGGAGCCGGAAATCATGGTACCAAGATGAGGCTTGCGATGTTGAGGAGTTACATATCTGTTTTTCTTTTGCACTTTGGTTTAGCACTGTTGTACTTCCAGGATTGTGACTTGTTTGTCTACTTTTTTAGACATATGTATCATGCATCATTATATATATATATATATGTTTGTGTGTGTGTGTGCTCCATTTGTTTAATTCTTTAGTCTTCTGCTATTTATTGTTGATTGTATATTTACTTCTTCTGCTGTTGCATGTGTTATTTACTTCTGATGTGTACTCATCCAATGAGGGCATAGTTTCCCGACCATCCCACCCAATGCCCTCGCTGCTAGTCAGCTACTTCTGGAGTTCAGGGAAATGCGCTTGAGGCCATGTGACCAAATGGGTACGGGGAACCACTAAGTGGATTCCGGAACCGGGATGTTACATAATACATAAGAACATAAACATAACATCTAAAAATTAAATCTTTCTTTTCAAATATCATGATATCATGTCATGGGTAAAATCATATAATTACATAAAAAACATATTCCTAGATAGCATAACATAATACATCGAATTGTGGTATACACATAACCATTGAAAATAATTTTCATATTAGTCGAGGCTCATTTCTAATACCATCATATTGGAAAATGTCCTTTACTAAACTGAGTTCACTCCACATTCCATCCATGTGTTACTGAACTAGTTTTAATTCCCCTTCCAATCCTATATTACTGAACCATGATCATTTCTCATTCCATTCATTTCTATCTCATGAGATATAAATCATTAACCAATGAATTGGAGGTATATATAGGTCCCACATATCACATAATTGAAACCATAAATATGTGTGTCACAATAACATAAATCCTTCATCATATCTAAATCCATGGAAAGAAATGGGTTTTATTAACGTTATTCTATAATAAAATAACCCAAAAAAAATGAGTTTCATAAATATCCTTCCATCAAAAACATAAACCAACCATTCGAATAATAGGGATTTTATCCTTAAAAATATCCCCATTAAATCAATGTTATCATATATGGAAAACAATTTTTAGATATTACTTGAAAATAATTCTTAGGGAAAATATTCTTTTTTTTCTTTGAAAATATTTTATTTTCATAAAATTCCTTGCAATATTAATAGAAAACAATTTATTTAAAAATTACCTAGAAATATTATAATGTAAGAATCAAGGAATTAAGTTCTCATGAAAGCATAAAAATCCATTCATTCCATATATATTAAAAAAACATTTTTCTCACACTTTTTTTGAATAACTCAAAAATTACATCATATGAAAAATGAAAAAAAATATTCCCTTCAAACCATTTAATTAAAATTAAAAAATTGTTAAAAAAATAATTTAAACAATTTCATGAAATATTAAGAATAATTTGGAATAAATTTTTAATAAACTTGGACATGGAATATAAATATTCCTCAGTAAATACTTATGTATAAACAATCTCAAATAATATCAAAATTGTAAATTTAACCTTTTCCTTAGGTTTGATTTCCATTGTATATATCTAAAACTCATGAATAATGGTTCGAATAATGTTACTAATTTATACCAAAACCATATTTATATTTATGATATCATATATGATTATCTTATTACCATTTTTTTGTTAATATTTCATTATTACCCTTTTTTTGGGGGTTAAATACTTCATTTTCCTATGCATGTTTTTTCATATAAGTCCCAGTTCTTGGGCATACGATATAGTTCCATAATTTCCAGAATTAAATTTAGATAATATATATAATATTTATTCATTATATACATTATATACATTTATATAATCATTCATTAATGGTGATCTTGGATAATGAATCGCATCATGTCGTGGTGATGGTAGGTTATACGGACACACGAGCAATGATATCATTACCTTCATGGTGAAATGATATGGAATTGTATGGTATATATTCCATTCCAAAATAAATATAATGCTATAATTGTCATATATATTTATTATTTATATCATTATACCCATCCATGTAAATTGGTGATAAAAAACATATTACACCATGACGTGGAGATAGTAAGTCGTATCTACCCATGTTATAATGACCCATACATTACATACATTGTTATCACTTAAAATTTGAATCACACTTATTACAACATATAACAAAACCTTGAAAGTACCGTATAGGTATAGTGTCCTTAGAAACTGGGAAACATAAACAACTGGTTCAGAAATCATCTATACTGTCTCCCTTTTATTTTATCATATGTAGAGTCCCCTTTTGGAATATCTTACATAATACCCTTCTTCCTAACCTGGGGAAAAGAAAACATACAAAAGGGTGAGCTCAAATGCTCAGTAAGGGTAAACAAAAGAAATATCAATCACATCATATTCATAATAAAATAACATTTTGGAAATCTTAACCTACAAAAGAGATCATAATTTCATAACTTGGGATAAATCATAGTAGTGAAATGTAATCCCAATAATCATAACATAAAACATGAAAATTTTTGGCATACACACATAATCATAGATAATCATTTATTAGTAGTCAAGACTCATTTCCAAGACTATCTTAGCGGACAAAGTCCATTTCTGAACCGAGTTCACTCCTCGTTTCAGTCCTATATCACTGAACCGGATTAGCCAATCATTCCAGCCATGTCTATCTCATGAGACATAAATATTTACCCAATGCATTGGAGGGAGATATAGGTCCCACCCATCTCATAATCAAACCATTATTATGTGTGCCACAATATCATAAATCATACATCATAGCATAAACCATGTCATAAATATGGGATTCTTAAACATTGTGCCATCATAACATAATCCATATAAGATAAAAGGACTTCATAAAAATAATTCCATCATAACATAATCAAATCAATGTAAAAATGGGGATATAAACATAACCCTATATTATCTTAGATGGAAAATAATTTTTATAAAATGCTTGAACTCCATTCTTGAGGAAAATATCCTTTCTACTTCAAAAAAAATTTTCATTTCTTAAAATTTCATACAATTTTAAACTAAAAGAAGTTGATTAAAAATAAACATGAAAACTTGTAATGGAATCTTCATGGAAATAATCTTCTAAAGTCCATTCAGGCTGTATAATTTAAATAAACATTCTTCTCGTACTTTGGCTGGAAAAGTCAAAAAGTACCTTGTACTAAAAACGACAAAAGATTCTATTCGTATATTTTACTAAAAACTCACCAATGGGTAAAATTTGATTTAAACAATTGTAAGTGGATGGAAATAATATTACATATTTAGAAAACATGGATGTGGATGATAAATACACCCCATTAAATACCAAAGTATAAACAATCTTGGGTAAAAATGAGATTGTAAGATTTTCTCTTACCTTAGGTCCGATTTGCTTCGTACGTGTACGAAACTCCTATATAATGATTTAAATAATGTTATTGACTTAATACAGAATATTACTCACTGTTATTATATCATATATGATCATAATAATAGCTTCTTATTAGTAATATTTCATTGCAACTTGTTATTCGGGTGTTTATTGCTTTTTGTTCTTATGCGTGTTTTGTCGAATAAATTCTTATTGTTTTTTTAGGTTATAGATACCTCATTTAAAGAATGTTATTAGTGTAATATAGGTCATATTTATTCATTAAATTCATTTATATAATCATTATGCATTTAAGATCATATAGAACGATTCCCATCACATCGTGGAGAAGGTAGGCCGTACGTACGCATGAGCGATGATATCGTTCCCATGATCGTGGAATTGTATTGAAGTGTATGTATACTATTTCAGAATCAATATAACTTTACAATAATCATTTATAGTCATTTGTCACACCATTATACCCATCCAAGTAAGGTGGTTGTGGAAAACAGATTACACCACGGCGTGGAGACGGTATTCCGTACGTACGTACGAGCGGTGATTTCGTTTTCCGTAGGATGGATAGAAGGTGAAATAGGGTTGTGTCATATATATAATAACATATCAGTATTTTAGTGATACTGATTTTATTACTTAATAATTAAACAACTAAATAAGAAGAAGTAGAAGAAGAAATAATGTTGAAAGAATCGGTAACAGACATTACCTCTTCTTTGAAGAGCATCTTTTTAGCCTCCTCTTAGGGCACTAAATATGGTCTTTGAAGAAGACCAAGACCTCTAGGATGATTCTAGGGAAGTGGAGAAGAGAAATAGGTAGGGTTTGGCCGAGCTTCGAGGCTCAATTTGGTGTGAGGAGAGGGAGGAGGTTCCCTTTTATAAGGGAGGAGAGGGGCACCTTAGGAAAAACTTAAAGTATTATTTTATTATAAAGTCATACTCTGTTTTTAATAGCTCCAAATTGATTTATTTCGAAGATAAGGTGGGTATGGGTCGAAATCCTCTCAAACAATATATTTTAGACATGTTTAGGTTACTATTGTAACCTTATCATTTAGATTTAACTCTAAGTTAAATAATTTAACTTTTACCGTGTCTTATTGTTTTCTTACACTATATGGTTAATAAACATACTATAACAAGACAAAAGAACCCCAAGTTGTTAATTATTATTATATATAACCTTATCTAAGTCATTTTGATGAACCTTATATTTTTAGGAATAAAATAAAAATTAATAATATAATATTTTTTTAAAAAACTATTTTATGTCAATATTGACACTATTTGGTAATTGATTTTTGTGAAAATCATAACAGAATTATTAGTTAGAAATAAGTTAATTAAATCAATACTAATATGTCATATTAACCTATAAAATTAAGGTAATTCTTAAAAATTCTCAAATTACATTTATTTGGGTATTTATAATATCAATTATGTTAATATTTCCATAATAAGGTAATTATTTCATCATCATTGTGTCATCAATAAATTAAATTATTTAAAGTCTAAAAATTATAAATAAAATAACATTATGTAGGAAATCTCTTTATATTTCTAATTAATATTTATAGTCGAACTTATCTTCTTTATAACCCTATATTAAAAAAAATTTAGTTATTAAACATTGATTTTAACTATTTTAACTCTTCTTTAAATAAAATAATATTAAATGTCCTAATCTAATCCAAGTGGACCTAAATGGTCATATTTTATTCCTAAGGTTGTTTGTGGTCAAATTAATCTTATCCAATAGAATTAGGACATGTTTTAGGGTAATAATAATATCATTTTTACCCTTAATTACCCTATTTACTTTTAACCATGGTAAAAAAAGGAAAAAGTTACTATTCACCAAAAATTATTTTTATCTTATTGAACCACATTTTACTCCTTGATATTAACAGTGTCTCTCGGATTTTCTAAATTCCACTCACAGAAGCGGAAGAATTATGTTTTATGTAAATTTACAAATTCTCCTAGGAGGTGGGTAAAAGACGGTGAAAAGTTCAATAAAATTTTATATATCTAAAATTTTTATTAAATGACTCCAATGAATTACTTTGAACTTATATATGTATTATATATCAAATTTGACCTAAAATAAATTTAAATAAAATAAATAATTATTAAAATAAAAAGTCGGTTTTTAAATAGTAACCTAGTGTTTTCACTATTCGTCAAAAATTGAGAGTTTTTAGAAAAATACCAAAAATTCACCCTAGGATAATTTTGATAATCCAAATCCAAAAATGAAGTCCATTTTGAAAGATAAAATTTATAAAATTTCAAAAAGTGGGTATTACTATTCACAACGGCTGGTTTTAATAATATTTTAATAGTATATCGTTGTTTAGTGAAACTCGATATTGTGTACAACGCAAGCTATCGATGAAGGTCGTGATTGCGTGTAAAGTAAGCCAAGATAGTGTTGTGTGTAGTTAAAGATTCCTTTGTTGATGTATATAACATAAAAACAAAATATTTCTCATATAAATCTCGGGTGTTACATTCTACCCCCCTTAAAATTAATTTCACCCTCGAAATTTGTCACTTTGTAGCAAACAGATGAGGATACCTCCCCCTCATCACATCCTCAAGCCCCCACTTAGCGTCTTCTAATTGGTGGTTCCTCCAAAAAACTTTCACCAAGCGAGTGGTCTTGTTCCGTAGTACTTTTTCACTAAGATCCAGAATCTCTATCGGCTGTTCTTCATAAGAAAGATACTGCTCCAGTGGTACAACTTTTGAGCTGAGTACATGTGAAGGATCGGGTATGTACTTTCTCAGGAGAGATACATGGAACACATCATGAACTTGAGAGAGATTTGGTGGAAGCACCAATCGGTAAGCTACCTTCCCAACACGATCAAGTATTTCTAAAGGACCGATATACCTAGGGCTCAGCTTTCCCTTATTTCCAAATCTCATTACTCTCTTCCAAGGAGATATTTGTAAGAACACTTTATCACCCACTTCAAACTCTAGGTCTTTTCTTCAGTTATCGGCATAATTTTTTTGTCGACTCTGAGCTACTCTTATGTGTTGTTGAATAGATTAGACCTTTTCTGTCATCTCATCAACAAGATCAGTTCCTAATAGCTTTCTTTCCCCAACTTCATCCTAGCAAGTTGGAGTTCGGCATTTCTTTCCATAGAGAGCTTCATAAGAAGCCATTTGAATACTGGAGTGAAAGCTATTATTATGAAAAAATTCCACCAAAGGTAGGTGTTGATCCCAACCACCTTTGAAATCCATAGAGCAAGCTCTTAACATATCTTCTAGAGTTTGAATTGTTCTCTCAGACTAATCGTCTGTCTGAGGATGATACGCATTACAGAAACTCAAATCTGTATCCAAAGTATGCTGAAGACTTCTCCAAAACATTGAGGTAAACCTCGGATCCCGATTAGATATAATGGAAAGTGGTACTCCATGCAATGTTACCACTTTCTTTACATGTATATTGGCAATATGATCAAGAGATAAATCTTCTCTAACAGCAATGAAGTGTGTCGACTTTGTAAGATGATCAAATCTGACCCAGATAGCATTATTTCCTTTGGATGTTTTAGGAAGTCCAGTGATAAAGTCCATAGTGATGTTTTCCCATTTCCATTCGGGTATGGGTAATGGTTGTAACATTCCCTTAGACTTCTGTCTCTTAGCTTTAACTTGCTGACAAACCAAGCATCGAGAGACATATTCAGCAACATCTCTTTTCATGCCATCCCACCAGAAGTACTCTTTTAGGTCCCTATACATCTTCGTGCTTCCAGGATGAATAGAGAATGAAGAACTATGAGCCTCATCCAGCAGCTCCTTCTTTAATTCTGTAATGGGAGGAACACAAACCCAATTCCTGAACCTTATTATCCCATCACAATAAAGGATGAATTCAGGAACATTTCTCACCTTCTTTTGTAATTCTACATCTACTTTTTGTGCCTCTTTAATCTTCACATGTATGGATGGTTGAACATTCAATTGAGAAAGATAAGATTTTTCCCCTTCCATTATAATTCCAAGATCCATCCTTTGTAAATCCATAAATATTGGATCTTTTGTAATCCAAATCATGGATAAGATAGCATGGTCTTGTCGACTTAATGCATCTTCCACCTTGTTTTCTTTCCCAGGGTGATAATGAATTGAGCATTCATAATCTTTAATTAGCTCCAACCACCTTCTTTGGCGCATATTCAGCTCCTTTTGTGTGAAAATATACTTTAAACTTTTATGATCAGTATAAATATCACACCTTTCACCATAAAGATAATTCCTCCAAATCTTTAATGAAAATATTACTACAGCTAACTCCAAATCATGATTTGGGTAATTTTTCTCATTGATTTTCAACTATCGTGAGGCATAAGCTATCACCATATCATTTTTCATGAGAACACACCGCAGTCCCTTCTTGGATGCATCAATCTAGATCACAAACCTTTCTCTACTACAAGGCATTATGAGCACAGGTGCACAGGATAACCTTCTTTTTAACTCCTTGAAATTCTCTTCACACTCCTCCGTCCAAATGAACTTAACTCCCTTTCAAGTCAACCTGGTGAGTGGATTAGATAATCGTAAAAAATCTTTCACAAAACATCAATAATATCCAGCCAAACCAAGAAAACATCGGATCATAGTTACTATTTTCGGTCTCGACCAGCTTTTGATAACCTCTGTTTTTTTTTTGATCCACAGATATCCCCTCTTTTGAGATTATGTGACCCAAAAATGGAACTTTTTGAAGCCAAAATTCACACTTGGTAAATTTGGGATAAAGATTCTCCTTTCTCAGGGTCTTCAATACAATTATCAAGTGATCTTCATGTTATTCCTTGATCTTTGAATAAACAATAATATCATCTATAAATTTTGTCACAAACTGATCAAGATATTCTCTAAAGACTCTATTCATCAGATCCATGAAGATAGAAGGGGAATTAGTAAGACTAAATGGCCTCACTATAAATTCATAGTGTCTATACCTTGTATGGAAAGTCATCTTTGGTATATCCTCCCTTTTGACCCTAAATTGATGATACCATGAATGAAGATCAATCTTGGAAAAGTATTTAGATCCGCATAGCTGGTCAAATAAGTCATCAATGCATGGGGGAGGATATTTTTTCTTGATAGTGATCTTGTTAAGTTCTTGATAATCAATGCAGAGTCTCATTGATCCGTCTTTATTTTTAACAAACAGAATAGGTGCTCCCCAAGGTGACTCAGTAGGGCATATGAATCCCTTAACCAGATTCTCTTGGAGTTGCTTCTTCAATTCCTACAACTCAATTGGGGTCATTCTATAAGGTGTCTTTGAAATGGGCATAGCACTCGATATGATTTCTATTGAAAACTCAACTTCACGATTGGGTGGAAGACTTGGAAATTCCTCTGGAAAGACATCATCAAACTCTCGTACAATGGGTGTATTCTTAATCGTGAGTTTCTCTCCAACCATTTGAGATAAATAACCTTCATTTAGTGGAATAAAGACCCATAATATGGAAGAAATTTCCACTGTAAGGTTATGTTCTTCCTCACATCGATAGACGATTGTATATTGATCTGAAATATGAAATGTGACTTCCCTTATTTGGATATTGATATGAGATCTATATAAAGAAAGCCAAACCATGCCAAGAATCACATAAAATTCCACTATATGAAGGATCACAATATTTTCAAGAAGCACTTTCCCACAAACTTCAATCGGAGAAGAATTATAAACTTTTGATGCGACTGTTGTGCCATTAGGGGTTGTCACAGCTAACTCAACATCTAATTTTTGAGGTAATACGGCGATACCCTTAGAAAATTATTCAGAAATAAAAGAGTGGGTGGATCCATAATCAAATAAAACATTTTCTTCTTTAGAGTGGATGGTAAGTGTACCTTTCACCACTTCGTTATCGTACTCCACATCACTGATAGAAATTTCATGTGACATTCCTTTTTCTGTATCCTTAAGATTTTGTTGACGCCGATCATCATCAACAACCCTTGGATTGGGGCATTTATTAGCATAATGCCCCATTTCCTTGAACTTGTAACATTGAAGTGTAGGAGGTGCACTCTGTGTAGCCTTTTTTCTTTTTTCTCATCACAAGACATCTTCTTCCCACCATTGCAGCATTCAAATGCCCGATTCACTTCTTTTCCACATTTGAAACATTTACTTGTCCCTTTAAGAAAACTCCCTCCATGTTTCTTTCCACAATTTGAGCATAAGGGAAAACTCATCTTCTTTTCAGAGTGCTCTTTATATTTTCCATTGAATTCCATTTTCCTCTTCTTATCAAACCCATATGAAAGATGGGTTACCCCAATCTCCATCTTAACCTTGAGAGCACATCGAGCGATTTCCTCGTAGCTATTGAAGTCCCTTATGGCTAACTCCCTTCGAAGACTTGGTTTTAAGACACTAAAGAATCGATCGATCTTACTCTCAGTTGGATAATAATCCTAGAAGCGTACCATGCACGTCTTGTAAAATTTGCTTCGTAGGTACCAACAGATTCATCATCCTTTTGATTCAGTTCAAGAAACTCCTTCTCCATCTTTGTTCGAAGAATACGAGGTAAGTACTTATTGAAAAATAATTTCTTGAACTCTTCCCATTCCATGGACTCAATTTCATCTCCTGGCCTAGTATTCTTGATAAGATTCCACCATTGATCAGCTTCACCTTCCAAACGATATACTACTAAGATGAATTTATCATGTTCAGAACATTGAAGAACTGAACATATATTTTCAATGGTACTGATCCATTGTTCATCCACTAATGGATCAGTAGACCCACTGAATGTGGGTGGACGCTTCCTCATGAAGGATTCAACAGAATTTTTCTCCTTACTTTGCTCGTTTGGAAGTCCTACATGATTCATAGCTTGAGAAAGTTCTGTGAGCATGGATATAAGATTTTTCATTCCATCTCCCATAACGTTTGGTTGCTCAGGGGGACAATCATTGCATTGCCCATCGCATTCCGCATTAACACGGTTCCTTCGAGTTCCATCCATTGACTAAAACCAAGAAGAATAGTGTGAGCAACACTAATTATAATAGGAAAATTACATAATCAAGAATAAAATTTCACACTTAAGGTCTTATCATAGGTTACTCATGGCCATTTCTAAAACTCTAAGATTGTGTTCTATTCTTAGACTTATCCTTAGGGTTCTTACTAAGGATTTCACATCCTAGTTTCCAAAGGTTGACTATACCTTTCCTCTGATACCAACTATAACGACCCACACATTATATACATTGTTATCACTTCAAATTTGAAGCACACTTATTACAACATATAACAAAACCATGAAAGGACCATATAGGTATAGTGTCTTTAGAAACTGGGAAACATAAACAACCGGTTCATAAATCATCTATATTTTCTCCCTTTTATTTTATCATATCTAGAGTCCCCTTTTAGCATATCTTACTTAATACCCATCTTCCTGACCTATGGAAAAGAAAACATACAAAAGGGTGAGCTCAAATGCTCTGTAATGGTAAATAAAAGAAATATCAATCACATCATATTCATAATAACATAACATTTTGGAAATCTTAACCTGCAAAAGATATCATAATTTCATAAAATGGGATAAATCATAGTAGTGAAATGTAATCCCAATAATCATAACTTAAAACATGAATATTTGTGGCATACACACGTAATCATAGAGAATCATTTCTTAGTAGTCAAGACTCATTGCCAATACTATCTTAGCTGACAAAGTCCATTTCTGAACCGATTTCACTCCTCGTTTCAGTCCTGTATCACTGAACTGGATTAACATGTTGTTCCAGCCATGTATATATCATGAGATATAAATCTTTACCCAATGCATTGGAGGGAGATATAGGTCCCACCCATCTCATAATGAAACCATTCTTATGTGTTCCACAAAATCATAAATCATACATCATATCATAACCCATCTCATAAAAATGGGATTCTTAAACATCGTGCCATCATAACATAATCCATATAAGATGAAAGTACTTCATAAAAATAATTCCATCAAAACATAATCCAATCAATGTAAAAATAGGGATAGAAACAGAACCCTATATTGTCTTAGATGGAAAATAATTTTGATAAAACACTTTAACTCCATTCTTGAGGAAAATATCCTTTCTACTTAAAAAACATTTTTCCTTTCTTAAAATGTCATAAAATTTTCATGTAAATAATTTTCTAAAAGTCTATTCAGGCAGTATAAGTTAAAAAAATATTTTTCTCGTACTTTGGTCGAAAAAGTCAAAAAGTACCTCGTACTAAAAACGACAAAATATTTCATTCATATATTTTACTAAAAACTCACAAATGGGTAAAATTGCATTTAAAAAATTGTAAGTGGATGGATATAATGTTACATATTGAGGAAACATGGATGTGGATGATAAATACACCCAATTAAATACCAAAGTATAAACAATCTTGGATAAAAATGAGATTGTGAGATTTTCCCTTACCTTAGGTCTGATTTGCTTCATACGGGTACGAACCTCCTATATAATGATTTAAATAATGTTATTTAATTATTCCACAATCATACTCATTGTTATGATATCATATATGGTCATATTCTTGGCTTCTTATTAGTAATATTTCATTGTTACTTGTTATTCGGGTGTTTATTGCTTTGTGTTCTTATGTGTGTTTTGTCGAATAAATTCTTATTATTCTTTTTTAGGTTATATATACCTAATTTACAGAATGGTATTAGTGTAATATATATCATATTTATTCATTAAATTCATTTATATAATCATTATGTATTGAAGATCATGTAGAATGAGTCGCATCACATCGTGGAGACGGTAGGCCGTACGTACGCACGAGCGGTGATATCGTTCCCATGATCATGGAACTTTATTGAAGTGTATGTATACTATTTCAGAATCAATATAAATTTAAAATAATCATATATAGTTTTTATTTACACCATTATACCCATCCAAGTAAGGTGGTGGTGGAAAACATATTACACCACGGTGTGGAGACGGTATTCCGTACGTACGCAGGAGCGATGATTTCGTTTTCTATAGAATGGATAGAAGGTGAAATAGGGTTGTTTCATATTTATAATAAAATATCTGTATATTAGTGATACTTATGTTGTTACTTCATAATGAAACAACTAAATAATAATAAGTAGAAGTAGAAATAAAGTGGAAAGAATTGGTAACGGACATTACCTCTTCTTTGAAACGCCTCTTCTTAACCTCCTATTAGGGCACTAAAGATGGACTTTGAATAATACCAAGACCTCTAGGATGTTTCTAGGGAAGTGGAGAAGAAAAATTGTCAGGGGTTGGCCGATATTGGAGGCTCAAAGTGGTGTGAGGAGGAGAGGGGGGAGGTGCCCTTTTACAAGGGAAAAGAGGGGCACCTCAGGAAAAACTTAAAATATTATTTTATTATAAAGTCATATTCGGTTTTTAATAGCTCCAAATTAATTTATTTCGAATATAAGGTGGGTATGGGTCGAAATCCTCTCAACAAATAGATTTTATACATGTTTGGGTTACTATTTTAACCTTATCATTTAGATTTAACTCTAAGTTAAATAATTTATCTTTTACCGTGTCTTCTTATTTTCTTATACTATATGGTTAATGAACATACTATAACAAGCCAAAAGAACCCCACGTTGTTAATTATTAATATCTATAACATTATCTAAGTCATTTGGCCGAACCTTAAATTTTTTGTAATAAAATAACAATTAATAATATAATATTTGTTTTAAAAACTATTTTATGTCAATTTTGACACTATTTGGTAATTGATTTTTGTGAAAATCATAACAGTATTATTATTTAGATAAAAGTTAATTACATCAATACTAATATGTCATATTAAACTATAAAATTGGTTTAATTCTTAAAAAGTCTAAAATTACATTTATTTGGGTATTTATAATATCAATTATGTTTACATTTCCTTAATAAGGTAATTACTTTATCATCATTGTGTCATCAATAAATTAAATTATAAAAAGTCTAAAAATTATAAATAAAATATAATTATGTAGGAAACCTTTTTATATTTCTAATTAATATTTATAGTCGAAATTATCTTATTTATAACCCTATATTAAAAATGTTTTAGTTATTAAACATTGATTTTAACTATTTTAACTCTTCTTTAAATAAAATAATATTAAAAGTCCTAATCTAATCCAAGTGGACCTAAATGGTCATATTTTATTCCTAAGGTTGTTTTTGGTCGAATTAATCTTATCCAATAGAATTAGGATATGTGTTAGGGTAATAATAATATCATTTTTACCCTTAATTTCCCTATTTACTTTTAACCGTGGTAAAAAAAGTAAAAAATTACTATTCACCGAGAATTATTTTTATCTTATTGAACCACATTTTACTCCTTCATATTAACCGTGTCTCTTGGATTTTAAAAATTCCAGTCACAGAAGCGGTAAAATTAAGTTTTATGTAACTTTGCAAATTCTCCTAGGAGGTGGGTAAAAGACGGTGAAAAGTTCAATAAAAGTTTTATATATCTAAAATTTTTATAAAATGACTCCAATGAATTACTTTGAACTTATATATGTATTATGTATCAATTTTTACCTAAAATAAATTTAAATAAAATAAATTATTATTTAAATATAAAGTCGGTTTTTAAATAGTAACCCAGTGTTTTCACTATTCATCAAAAATTGAAAGTTTTCAGAAAAATACCAAAAATTCATCCTTGGATAATTTCGATATTCTGAATCCAAAATGAAGTCCATTTTGAAAGATAAAATTTATAGAATTTCAAAAAGTGGCTATTACTATTCATAACGGCTAGTTTTAATAACATTTTAATAGCATATCGGTGTTTAGTGAAACTCGGTATTGCGTACAACGCAAGATATCGAGGAAGGTCGAAATTGCATTTAAAGCAAGCCAAGAGAGTGTTGTGTGTAGTGAAATATTCCTTTGATTATGTATATAACATAAAAACAAAATATTTCTCAGAAAAATATCAGGTGTTACACATGTGTAGTACTTTCATTTTTTCATATGATGGATAAAAGGTGAACTTTGGTTTTTCCATAATCATAATAAAATCTCAGAATATATTTGGTTATAGATTTATTATGTTGCATTGGTAGAAACATGTGAATAGGAAGTAGAATAAGAAATAATCTTGAATGAGTCGATGGAGGAGATTACCACTTCTTCGGCGAGCTCCCTCTAGATCCCCTCTTAGGGGCACTAGAGTTGGTATTTTGAGAATAACATCACCTCTAGAATTTAAATAGGTAAGTTTATAAGATAAATTTGTAGGGTATAGTTTATCTTCAAGGCTCAATGGGATTTGAAGAAGTGAGGGAAGAGGTTCCCTTTTAAAATTAAGTGAGGGCCATTTTTCGAATTTCTGAATATATTAATTTATAATAATTTTAGTATCAATAGAAATACCTCATAAAGGAAATTAATTTGAAACTAATATGAGATAATATAATAATTGCTTCAATGAATATATTTTTGACAAGTTTTGTTATTGTTTTAAACCGTGTCATTTTGGTTTACTCTTAGTTAACATATTTTAATTTTAACATAGGTATCAACTTTTTCAATTTTAATATATTAAAGTTTTACTTATTTTAGTTGAATTAGACCATAAAAGAAAAAATTAGAACATTTTATACCAAATTATAATTATTTTGGGTTTTTTAATAAGTTTTATTCTTTGAAAATAATATAAAAAAATTATTTTGATCAAATATCAATAGTGTCAATTTTGATACTATTCATTTCATGGATTTTTAAGAAAATCATGATAATAAATTAATTTCTAAAAAAATATTTATTATATCCCTAAGAGGTCAAGTTCATATAAAAAACTATTTTATCAAATTAATTGTCTCAAAATATATTTATTTTAATATTTATAATAACATTTATTTGATATCTCCATTAATAAAATAATTTCGACATTAGTGTTGTGTAATTATTTAATATAATTATTTATTTACTAAAAATTAAAAATAAAACACATTTATGAAGATAAATATTCTATATTTATGAATAATATTTATATTTGAATTTATCTATTGTATAACCCTACATTAAAAATTATATAGTTATTAAAAACATGTATGTAACATCTTTAAATTCGTATTAAGTAAAATATTATAAATTTCTTAATTTCACATAAATGGCCTAAAACATAAAATAAACATTTATATAATAATAATATGTTATTGTGTTAATAATTTACATTGAGATTATTTCATATCATACTTTTTTCCCTGTATGGGCACATAAGAGATATTAAAGAAAAAGAAACAGATATTTTGTGACTTCCTTTATTTTAAATATTATATAATTCGTTTTCATAGATAATTTTCCATTAAAAAAATTAATTTAAATCCTTATGTTTTAACATTAGAATAATATTCATCCAAAAAAATTCATGTGTTAAGTTCATTTTATAGTCTTTATAATTTTATTTTTATCTTAGAATACCCATTTTACCGTTTACGGTGGTAATAAAATTTACCAAGGTTACTATTAATATTGGCCAAAAAATAAAATGTACCTATTTACTAAATTTGGGCTTATGAATTCATTTTTTTAATATATTTCTCAAAATAGAAAAAATATTAGTTTCATAATTTAATTTAAAATAAAAAAGGTAAAATATCAAGAAAAATAGGTTTCCAAAAAAATTACCGTATAAAAAATATTTTTTTTTATTATAAATTCATTCATAAACTCTTTTTCAGAAACCATAATTTTATTATTTAAAATATAAATTAACTAATTATAATTTAAAACTAATCCAAAACACAATTTTACCTTATAAAGACTATAAAAGAGAATAGTGTTTTCAATCCGCATTTTTACTATTCCTTACTAAAAAATAATTTTAAGATTATTTTCACATGATGAACTAAAAATGAAATATTAAAAAATGAAAATCATTTTTTCAAATCCGTTTTCCATAATTTCTTATAAATAATATTTAATCATAGAAAATATAAACATATTTTTGAAGAATAAAGTGACATTAATAAAAGTTGTGTGTTCAATTTCAAAGAACCTATCAATATATTTATGTTGAGTAATAACTTTATTTTTATTTGATAAATAGCTTTTTCATGTTTATTCTCATCAATTTAATGGCTAGGTTATAATAATCATTTTATACTAACAGTGTCTCACGGTTCTCTTTAACTTGTGATTTCATGTAATGCAAGCTATTGAAGAATAAAAATTATTTAAGGAGAAATATTTATTAAAATATCTAGATGTTACGTTGGCATATATTTTGATCTTATTAACAAATGTGGAAGATGAAATTTTAAATAAATTCTAATTAAGATAATACCTTAACTAAAATGAAACTTTGTATTTATTTTTAATAGGGGGTGTAAAAAAGATTACAATCACACATATCAACATAAAGTCTTTTATGGTATGTAAAAAAACAAAAGGGGGGATATTGAGGATCCCATGTTAAAATTTGTATTTATTTTTCAATGATAATGGATACAATTATGTTGACTAATCTACTAATATACGTTATGTGATGTGTGATGAGATTGTAGAGTTTTTTCTATACAAAACTGTGAAAATGAAGATGTTACTATTTACTTAGACTTATTGGATATAAATATAAAATATGTAAGCCCAAATTCATGAATATTTATGTTTTTATATTTAATTTAGACACAAGTAGTGATGGTTTAAATTACTTTATGCAATAGTTTTGATGGATTTTAGAGGCAATTCTCTTATGGGGAGATTGAGGATACATATCCAAAGGATTTTAGAAACCATACATGTTAAGGATAACATATTGATTATGTATTGAGTATATTGGAAGAGGTTTAGAATGATTGAAGTTGAGTAAAATAAGTTTTGGGCGTTATTTGATTAAGTTTGGAGACTATGAGCTTGAGCAAGAAAATTATTAAAACCGAGATTTCCTAAGAATCATTAGAACTTCATAATATTCATTTATTATTATTGAATTAATTCATAGAGTAATATAAGATTAAACATGGAACTATTTATGATTAATTCCATATTTTATAATACTAAAATTCATTCTTCGAAATATTAAACTCAGATACCATAAGATTAAATTCTATATTTCACAAAGATTAATTTAAAATTATCAAAGTGACTCAACTATGGAATATAATATTAACACCCAATTCCTAAGAATCATTTATTATTATGGAGTGATTATCAATGAAACATACTATTCATTTTAATCTTATAACATAAAATAAAACTGATAAATGTAAGATTTACTTTAATCTTATAGAATTGAGGTATCGAAAAATGTGATAAAAGTATTGACACTGGATAATTTTTAAGAAACAATTAATATTAAAAAAGTGTTTTATTAAAGGAAAATAGTTATTTAACATGTTAAGGAATTATAAAATGGTATATTTTAAGGGGAATTTAAATCATAATATGCAAGTGGACTATTCATCATGGATTAAAACATCATAGTGATTCATGATGAGAGATGATGAAGAAGACTTCACATAAGTATCATTCAATGATTTTGTAAGGATAAATAGAAGTAATTCATATTATCAAATAAGTGGCCACATCACAACCGTAAACATGTGGAAAAGAATTCAAAAATTTGAAAAATGGGGATTTTCTGGAGTTTTGACGATGGAAATATCATGGGACTTAACAATTATTAAAATGAATACTTTCACTGAGACTTTAAAGGAATTTTATGAGATTTAAATAGGAGAATATTTTTTATGAATATTTTGGAGTTTTTATAATTAAAATATTTAAATATTGTTTATGATATTCAATGAATAATATTAATGATATTCTGTGAATAAAAATTTTGGAAAAAAAATAAAAAAAAAATTGATTGATAACTGATAGTGAACTCTTTCATATTATTTTTGTGTCAAATAATAATATAACTCCATCCAAGAGAACCATTTCATAGATAAGACTAAGGAAAAAATACAATATTTTTATTTTGTGTTGAATCCAAGAAGGGTGAGGGAAGTAGAAACATCTTCCCTCATCCTTGATATTATCATATAATTAGGAGAAGATGTGAGAAAGTCCAAGTGATACTATCGAATATGTATGTGTAAGGACTTAAAGGAGAAAAAGGCTACCAAGTACACAGCACTAGGATAAATATCTTTTCAAGACCTATTCAAGGAATGTTATGGAGAATAATTTAAGAACTACTGGGATAAAATATAAATAAATTGTATGGATATTGAAGGGGAATTGTTTTAAAAGATGTATTCAACTTACAGGATCTAGTAAAAAGAGCCTGGTAGGATATGGTCATTGTATCACCAGTGACCAATCATTTTAAGAGATTGAAAACCTTTATTTTTTGGAGATAACTTGTATATATACTCATTGTGATTATTAGTGTAAATTTCAGTCTCATAACATGACCCTAACCTAGCAAGGATTAGGCTCTCACATTGAGGTGAAACCTTTTAATTTATTATGTCATGTCCCTTTATTTATTACATTACTTTGGTAATGTTGAGAGACATGAGAAGAGTGTATAGAGAACATAACTAACATGAAGGTTAAATTAAAAGAAACAAATTCATAAAATAAAAGAGATCATTGATTCACCCCCCCCCCCAATTATCTCACAGATATGACACATCAGTTAATGGAATGTTAAAGGGTCTTCTCATCTCATCTCCTCCTTTATAAATATAATTTTTTCTCTGATAATATCTATGAACTCTTGAAAGATCTTGTTAGGGTATGGTTTATTGAACACCACTTCTAAAAAAATTGGAGAAGGTTTTTATCATCCTTTTCATAAACTCCTTTTAAATCACATTTCAAACATATCTATCCATAATTATTAAAAATATTTATCCTATTCATAACCTACTTTACAAAAATTCATAAACTAATTCAAATCACGGCTATTTAGAAAAATTTATCAACGATTGAATTCTAAATTCCATGCTAGATTCATCTTGATAACATCACTTGTTGACACTTCTTACTGGATAAATCAACTCTAAATTTATCATTACAGTAGTGAAGTAAATTGTTAATTGGATGATACCACTAGTTTACCAAGATAGCTCTAGATTTTTCACATTTTAAACTTTTGACACCATATAAATACAATTACAATCTATTGTAAAATTCCTTTGAGTGAATTTAGAACTTGGAATTTACGTTATTGAAAAATATTTTAATCATAGTAAGATGAATTTTAGAGAAGGAAACAAAAATTTAAGTCAATAATATCAAAGTTTTTCATTTTACTCAATGAATATTCACAACCCCCAAATACTTTAGATTTTACTTTTTTCCATAAATCATCTTTTGATCTCAATCACACTTAAACAAAACCATTAGTAAATAAATAATTAAGTATTGAGGTTGTGAGTCATATCACTTATATAATCAAATGATACTAGTTATTTAGGATAAAAGTTTTATATAATCAGAATTCTATGTCCATAAATTCTTCATAAGTATTATATTTCGAGAAATGATGTTAAATGGCTATTGAGAGCCCATTATCAATTCCCAAATAATTTAAACACAAATTTTTGATGCATTATTCAATTTTATGACACTATGTTTTGGTTATGTCACTTCTTTTTTCATTATGAATGGTCTAACACCACTTGAAACATGTCCATATATAATTTTTAGAACTATATATTCAACATGATACCACAAGATATTTACATATCATGTTTTGACATAATATTAACATCATATTAGACTCCACAAATTTCTAATGTTATTATTTATTACATATATATTCTAGAATCAGCCTTAAAAAATAATGGTTTCATGACACCACTTGTTGATTCATATTCAACCCTTGAAATTATTTTGTATTTTGGTTCAGGTTTGATACCAATTGAGCATTATAAGTACCTATGAATCCAATTGTTAATTTTATCTTACTTTTACACAATCACATCTTCTTCTTGCTTCTAACTCATGCATATTTTTTATTTCAACACAATAACACCATGGATTGTATCTCCATATTTAATTATATATCTATTAAAACAATAGTTAGAATCATTGAAACACATGGGGATAAGGGAACCTATGACATTCTCAAGTTTTTAAAAGAACATGGTCTTATTTGACTGACCATTGACTTTAATATTCTTCAAGGCCCTTATAGTGGTAACTCTTTCCATAACACTTGTAAAAAAATCACTATGGATATTAGAATTATTATTATCTATCTTATTTTTCTTAATTTTCATCTCAATTGTGAGATTAATCCCACCATTTCAAGTTTCCTTAAATGATTCATCAACTGTGCATTCTATATCATGCCTCCTTCGCCATTCACTACGAGAAATATAGGTATTTGCGACGGGTCATTTGCGACGGGATCCCGTCGCAAATAGCCTTTTGCGACGGGGACCCATCGCAAATCTCCCTTGCAGAAAACGTCATCGCAACTAATTTGTTTTGCAACGGGCCTGTCGTAAATAGGTTTCTGGTTTTTATTAAAAAATCTTTTGTGACGGGCCCATCGCAAACAAGTATTTGCGACGGGCCCTTTTCCTGTCGCAAATAGTTGCTTCGAAGTAGGTATTTGCGACGAGAATATATTCCCGTCGCAAATAATATTAAAAAATTAAAAAAAAAATTAAATATTTATTTATTAATATATAAATCAATAAACCTATTTATATTGATATAAATATAAAATTTATTTTTTAAATATGTTTTACAAAGGAAGAATGAAAATCAAATATGAATGTATAAGATGTTCAGTAAAATAGGCTTATAAAATAAATTAAAAAATATTTTTAATTAGTAATTATGTAATTTATATCAATTAATAGTAATTTAATAACTCTTTGAATATAAAAAAATAAAAAAATTAATGAAAGATGGAAAATAAGTTGAAAATGAAACCCAAACTTCAAACGGCCATAACTTTTGATCCGAGACTTCATTTGAGCTCCACATCATATCAAATCGAAGCCTGCGACGATCTCTATAGCTCTATGGACCGGTGAAACACGTCCAAGGTTTTTTTGAGGCCAAAAAAGGCCCAGAAGGCCTCCAAAACTGAGTTTTTAGTCGGGGTACCCCAGTTTTTCACCGTTTAAACAGCTATAACTTCTGCTCCCGATGTCCAATAAACCTCTACCATATATCATATCGAAGATAGTTTCATGTTCTTCGATATGACTAATTGTGGAGCTGAAACGAACTTCTGGATTAGAATTTATGGTCATTTGAACATTCAAACGGCTATAACATCTGATCTGGATGTCCGTTTGGCCTGTACCGCATATCATATCGAAGATTGTTTCATGTTCTTCGATTTGACTGTTTGTGGAGTTGAAATAGACTTATGGATTAGAAGATATAGCCGTTTTAACATTCTCGGTGGATTTTCACCCCCTCATTTCTATGTATTTATTCATAACTATATATATATATATGTGTGTGTGTGTGTGTGTGTGTGTGTGTATCTATTGTATATATGTATTTATTTATTTATACATATACATAAAAACAAATATTTTTTAAATTTAATTAAAACTAAGCTTATAAATATATATTAATTAATATAAAAATAAATATATGAATAAAAACTTATAAATACATATATATATATAAATAGAATAAATATATATTAATATATGAATAAATAAATATATTAATATATGAATAAATATATATATATATATATACATATTTATATAACCAAATATATTTATATTAATATAAATCTATATTAATATACGAATAAATATAACTATATATATATATATAGATCATTAAATGTATAAAAAATGAAATGGATTAGTTGTAAAGGTTAATGCGCGCATGGGGGAGGTTTATTCAAATTTTTTATTAATTATTCCTATTTATTATTAAATATTTCTAATTATTATTAATTACTACTAATTACCATTAACTATGAAAAATTAATACTAATAATTTAAATTTATTAAATAATAAAACAATATAAACATAATTAAATTACAACTAATTAAAAATAAATAAAACTAATAAAAAATTTAAAATAAATATTAAATTAAAAAGAACATAAATACCTTTAAAATTGATCTGAGGTTGATCTCCGATAATTGTTGAAGACATCAATATCAAATCTGGAAATAAAAATTAAACTTAAGAAACTGTGAACTCTAAAAATAGATTTTTGAGAGAAGTTGAGAATGAATGGAAAAAAAACGGGTGGGGGTATTTATAGGTTAGCTTATTTGTGACGGGAGTATTTGCGATGGGATACCCATCGCAAATAGTATTATTTGAGACGAGACTCGTCGCAAATACTTTAGCCCGCATTTATCACGGTCAACGGTTAAATAGTTATTTGTGACGGGTCCCGTCGCAAATAATAGCCTGCCGACATACTATTTGCGACGGGGGGTATATTCCCGTTGCAAATAACTTTCCCGCGGTTTGGCGCACTCTGCGGGCCAAGCCTTTTGCGACGGGTGAGATTTCGCCGTCGCAAATAAGTTTCTAATGGGACTATTTACGACGGGATTTTTTCCCGTCGCAAATAACCCGTCGCAAAAACCCATTTTTCCCGTAGTGATTTGAGTGTTTTTTAACCAATTTCACCTATTTCCTTATAGTATTATTTATAAAACTACTAACTTATTCTTCAAAATTATACATTTTATCTACCATTAGATTCACCATGGTCTTTTTCAGTCTTGTTGATACTTTTCAACATGTGATAATGCTTCTTAATCAAAATTGGAAAAAAATTCTTATTTCTCTTCATGATTTTATTTCTTTATATATATGAGGTGTGTTGTGAGTGTAACAGAATAGGTTTTTAGTATACCCATCATTTAGATTAATATTTTCCTCAAAATTTGTGAGTCTTTTTTATATCTTAATTGTTCTTTTATGTATGTTTTCTTCAAAATATTCATAGGAATGGAGAAATTACATGTGACACTATTATCTCCTTTCCTAATATAATTTCAAGAAAAATATCCAAATTTAAGATATGTAAAATATCTCCCATTATATTCAAACTTTATGTTATCACTTCTTAGTTTATATTTTAGTTAAACAAGTTTTCTTCCTTTTTTAAGCCACTAGGCTTCTAGACACATGATCATGGTGTGTCCAAGACTTCCACAGAAGTATCAATTTCTGGACACCTTCTTTTTTAAGTCATTTTTTCTATATTTTTTAAAAATAGTCACTGATTCATATATTCTATATTTTAAACTTGGTTTACCCCACTTTTTTAGGCTAATAAACAAGCTATATCCTTCATATCATAATATTTTTACAACTTATCCTTAATTTCTTTGATATTATCATATTTCTTCTTCAGTTTGACATCCATATCCTTCAATATTGAAGTATATTCCACTCTATATTTTCTCCTGTATTCAATTGTTTTAATGAGAAGGATAATACATAATTTCAACTTCTTCTTTGTGGCCATTTGGTCTCCAGTATCTTATGAAATTTCCTTAATTAAATCACTTTGGCCCTTTATATTTTCACCCATATTCATTATGTACACATTTAAGGCCACTAATACTCCTCTTTATCTTTTATTATCCATGGAAGGATCCTCTATGAAAAAATAGTTCCCTTCATACATGAATCCCCATTGATATACTTTTCATATAAGGATTGGATCTCATCCTGTTTAATACGTGAACAACCACTTTATTGAATACATGATTTATTTGTCGCATATTCATTAGAATCAGTAAATCTATCAATATCAGAGGGTGTATTTGGATTTTATAGTTTGGAAATATCTTCTAAAACATTGTTAGAAATAAATATTTTCATTGAATTAGATTTTATCAACTCAGTTAGAGAATCAATCTTCTTGATATACATATTCTATTTTATTTTTTTTCTTGTCTTTTTACAGAAGGAAATCATTACCAAGTTTTATTAGTGGGTTCTCATCAATAAATAAAATAATAACCTTTACTTAAGGGAGGATCTACATCTTTTTTTAAACCCACTGTTCTTCCAAAAATATATTCCAAGGTTTTCTATATTTCGATGGCATTAGAGAAGTGTGAGGTTTTCATATAAACTTAATTTGGAAAGGATCTTACCAAGATCTTATATAAACTTTTATCAATAATTATTTCATCATGCTTAGTCAAATAAAAATCTCAAAATATATAGTCAATGAATTATTTAACACAATATTTTAAGTACATAACAATATCTTTTTTCACACCATAAATGTTAATATAATTTAAGAATGGTAATATTTAAATCCATGAAGAAAAAAATCCAAAATTGGAGTATCGGTTTAAATACCATGTCAAAAAAAATCTCTAATGACACTTGTTGTAAACCAAGAAACCCTGAGAGGTGGGTTAAATCATGGCTCAGGCCAAATTAAACTTATTATTCCATTTTTTATGTTTACTCAACATCATTTTTCCTTGTTCATGGTAACATTGGTCAAAATTTTTATTAATTCTATTTCTCTCACAATCTCACTAATCATCAAATAGTTGAGTAGAAATATAAATCACACATAGGACATGGGGATCTTACTTGATTCACCAAAAAAATTTAGGAAAGGTGCACTAGAGAGCCTTGGGACACTACCTATTCTTACCATTGTGAACAAAAATGGTGAAGGCCTTTTCCTGTATATAGAAAAATAGGTCTATTCATGATAGGCATAGTAAGCATGTTTAGTTTTAATCTTCAACTCAAATTATATTCTCATTGATATTTATGAACATTTATCTCTATTTCTTCAAAGAAATATAGGACCAAATCCTCAATGTGAGGGCTTTATCCTTTTCATCCTCTAACATAATAGAAGTAACTACTTCACTTCTAGATAAACACAATTCTTCACTTTAATTATCATGTGGTTCTCATATTCAGTTAATTAAGGCAGTAGTGGTACTCTATTTTCCTTCAATCTTCATCTCTCAAACTAAACTAGATATGATAGGGAAAATATTTAATGATTCCCATCTCTCTTCTCTTAATTCTTCTTCTTCTTTTGAACCTGATGCATCAATATTCTTAGCATATAATTGTTCTCTCTAATGTATATATATTTTTACAACAATATCATTGTAACTCTTCTTATCTTCTTCTTATTATCATCATACATACACTCAGTAAACCATGTGAGTTACTTTCCATATATTTAATATATAATTATTCCTCTAATATTAGTACATTATAATATAGCATGAGATATTTTTTATATTTTGATTATAGATACCCTACATGATCAGTTAAAATAAATTACATTCTTTAATACCTGTAATATTTTTGGTATGTGAATTCAAAAAACCATGTGAATATAATATTCTATAAATATAATCACCATGATTTTCACTATGTTGAATTAAAAGTTAAATCTCATGAATTAATCTCCCAAAAATCATGGATATTTTATTTCTCAATATCTCCTAATAATTCTCAAGACTATCCTCCACTTAGTCTCACTTAAATATCATGGTATTCAATCTAAAAAAATCATAATTATCTTCATTCAAATTGGACTGAATTATCAACCATAAATAAAAATTTATAATTATAATTTAAATACACATGTATGATTATAATTATCCCTAATTCACGCAGATGTGATGGTGAGAAACTCAAATCCATTGTTCCACAATCTTCCACTTCATCCAAGGGAAAATTTAAAGATCATTTGTATCCACACAGGTTCTGGTGTTTCATAAAACATATTACATATCAAAAAACATCTTATGTGTCAACCTGAATTTATTATGTATGAAACTGAACTACTTATAAACTTAGTGATGCCTAATGAATTTCATTTTCCACATTCAACACTCTATAAAAAAATTATGTATATTCCTAAGAATATTATGTATATTTGGAAGGTTTCTCATTGCTATATTTCAACATTCAAAGCCATATTACATGTCTCCTCAAGTTTCTGACACATCATGGTTAACCTCATGCCTTCACCAAATCAATAATTTCTGAACATCCTGCACTACTTCCAAACAACATATGTATCTCGAGAATCGTTAGGAATATAAAATTTTCACATTTCAAATATCATATGTACTTCTAGATACTCCATAACTACCAAATTTGTAACTTAAACATTTCTTATATATCAATCAAAAATATATTATGAATCACCTCAAATTTATTATGTATATAGGAAGTTCTAAAAAATTACTAATTTTACCTCTTCGTAGCCTCTAATATATTACATATATATGGGGACTAAATAGTTAATGAAATTTTCAACTCCCTCATATCTTATGTATACTATAGACTTTAGGAACTTCACCAGCTATAATATTCATTTTTTAAATATATTATGTATCCTCGTAGAGGATATTACATATCTTTAAGAACCTTGAATGATTACCAAATTTGAAATATCCATCTAAAATTTTCACTCTTCTATTAATCTATCCAAATAAAAATTTCAACTGTATAAACATGATTCATTACATTATAAAAAACATTAAAATAATTAATATATTCAATTATCTGACCTCTTACCAAAATAATTTTAGGCCATCTAAAATAATATTCTAAAATTATTTCTGAAAACTTTTAAATATCTTACATATTCATGGGAACATTATAAAATTTCTAAACTAACATCTCCAAAATATATTATATAACTTTTAGAACCTCATCCACGTGAAAAGTATCATATTTTTTCAAGGACTTTGTTAAATTTAGTTATACATCCCACATATCACAACATGCTCTTCCTTCACATATATCCTACCAAAATTTTCAAAATTCCTTCATGAAATCTCTCACATCATCTTATAAACATCCAATTATTAATACTCCTCAAACATCAAATCTATGTATGAAAATATTATGTTTCATCAATCAATAGAAATATCATTCCCAATAGTACGGTAACCATCCAATGTTGAATACATCACCATTTCTTCAATTATATCCTTAATAACATAAATCTTAAATGCATCCAATGATTATTGTCACAAATCCAACATATAAACTCCTAGTTGTAATAATATTTTATACTCATTCATTAATTATGTATTTTGTTTTCCCCAAAACCATGCGTAAGATATAGGAGTTGGTTGGATAATGGGTTTTTAAGTCCCTAAGGAACTTTGAGAGTGGGAATGAATTAGGTCATAGACCTTTTAAACATGTTTTTACATTTTCACTAATTCATCTGTTTTGATCTTATTCACATAGAGGAATGACCTATATTCAAGTGATCTCTCATTTATTTTACCTAAACCTCACCCAATTCCCACAAGTGAAAGTAGTAAAGTAAATATAGAAGGTACATAAGGATTTTACTTGGTTCACCCACACTGATCTTTGTCTGAGGAACATGAAATTAGTACTTTAATTATGCTCCAAAATCCACAACTTCACTAGTTCAAAGGATACAATGGTTTGTGGTCACTCTATATCACTACCTCCCAAGACTCACTTCCCATCCTCCTCATTTTCAAACAACTCTATGAAATATTACTCCCTTGTTTAAGGACATGTATGTCCCTTCTTCATTAGAAATATTTATGTATTTTAGTTCATCCTCATATCTATATAAAAACTTTGTTTATATCCTTACTACTTCTCCTTTGTAGGTAATCTTTTAAATCCTTCAAAATCGTATAAACTATTTTTTATCCCTAAAAAAAGATAATACCTCATAGGGATAATCCTATGACGCCTCCTTCAACTTCATGTTGTGGAAGTGAACTTTTTTCTTCAAATGAAGTGACTATAATATAATTTTTTTAATTAGTGAACTCATTCTTCTTCTCTAAGAAATCATGTTTTTAGGATAGTGTATGATTTTTTTTGTAAAGGGATCTTATTACCCTTTTATTCCATCAGGCTTCCTCTATTTTTTTGTTGGTAGATTTTAATCTTGAATTTAAACTCAAGTATAAAACTAATTATGGTTTATATAGCTTCAATATCATCTCTTAGATCATTTTCAAGTCAATATTCACTATTGGATTTGATTTGGGTTATTGAAACTTGAACCATAACATCCAAATTATTATAGAAGTGTTAACCCTTCAAAAACAACACATAACAACTATTTTTCAAACACCATAGTATGGTCCCTTCCCTACTCACACATTTTGAGATCTACCTCTGATTTTTCATGGAATGTTTCACCAAACATCACAGAATAGTGAAGCTTCTAAACGAAAATGACCACTACTATGGTTGAAAACATAGTTTTTTCACTATTTAATCATCTTGTCTAGAAATATCGATACTCAACATGATTAACTTCAAGGTGTGGTGTTTTTATGTTGTCCCTTTTGATTATACTTGAGGGATACTAGTTACTTCCACTTGGCCTTCCACTACACCCAATTTGCGCCTCACTGTGTTACATAGGTAAAATCCCAATTCAAAACACCTAACTCCATGACATAGAGAAAAGATGATCGATATTTCATAGAGTCTTTATCACCATCGTAATAAAAATATCAGGTTAAATGGTTTTCATTCCATTTCCATGTCTCTAGATCTTCACTAATTGTTGAATATTTAATTTCGCTAAAATTATGTTTACTATGGTATTTACCTTTTTGAAAATTACAACATGTAGAATACTTAATTAAAACTCCAAAATGAACTCCCATTAAAGCTTCAGTACTTCCTGGTATATATATAGATAATCCATTAATATCCTCACTATTTATCCTTCATAGGTAATCTATAACCTCCTTCACTATAAAAAAAACTCTTTATATATCTCTAAATGAAGATAATGACTCATCGGGATGAACCTGTGAATCCTTATTTAAATTCTAGGTATGGTTTTGAACTTATTCCTTCATATATAGTGAATGAAATTACTTTTCAATCACATAGTAATATCCTTATTCCTCTCTAGAAAATAATATCTTCAATATAGTGTAAGTTCCATTTTTTCAGAGAAATGTTCCTCTATGATTATTCCAACATAATCCCCCCTCCTTGGTTCGGAGATTTAGGTTTTGGATTCAAACGCAAGCACATAACTACCTCAAACTTATATAGCATCAATCTTGTTTCTCAAATCACCGTCATGTTAATATTTACCATTGCATTCGACTTGGGTCATAAAAACACAAACCATAATTTCCAAATGGTTGAAGAAGTGAACATTATTGAAAAACAAATTAACTTCTAATTTTCAATCACCACAGTGTGGTCCCTAATCACAATGCCCATTTTGAGCTCTACTTCTTATTATCCATAAAATATTGCACCAAATAAAATGGCATACTGATGATTCCAAAAGAATTCCCACCAATAAAACTGAAACCATTATTTTATACCCATTTTTTAATCTTTTGAAAAAATAACGATACTCATCACAATTATCTTCATGGTGTGGGGACATTCAATTATCTGTTTTAATAATCATTGATAAATTTGAGTTACTTATTATATGTTTTCCACTATGCCTATTTTGGGCCTCATAGTGTCTCATAGGTAAAACGTAATGTCAAAATACCTATCTATATGGTATGGAGAGCACCTGTTCTCCATTTAAGTTTGTAATTTATCACCATGGAAATCAAAACCATAGGTAAAACGGCTTCCACATCATTTTAACATATCTATATCTTCACTAATAATTATAGATTTAATTTATATTAAACATTGTCTATTATGGTGTGTACCTCATTTCCTTTTCCCATAAGTGGAATAGTGAATTGAAAACCCAAAAAAACACCCACTGCACCTACACTCCAGAAATTTCAAGATTTAAAATAGTTTAACTAGATTCACTGGGAATATTCCAAGACATGGAAAATGTTTCCTTTAGAAATTCTCTTCTATCCCCCTCCTGATAATTCATCTAATATTTATCCCCCAAAATATGGAAAACTACAGTAAAATATTCCATTTTCCATAGTAAAATTTCATTCATGAAATGTATTATATGATTTCATAATGGATTTAGTCGAAAATATTTGGATATTTGGATCAATTAAGATCTATATATGCATCTTCTGACTTAATTATTTACTCAGAATATTAATTCTAGATATAATATATCATCGTAGCCAAATATAAATCCTATATTTCAAAAAAAACACTTAGGGTTCCAAAAACCCCCCAATATATTTTGTTAAAAATACAATATCTTCTTTCTCCCCATTAGGAAATTAAATCCAAAAGGTAGACTTCATCATCATTTAACTTCAAATCCCCCCCCCCTGATGTTTGAATAACATGGGATGAAAACACTATATTCTTAAATACCCCTTTATGTTTAGAATACAAGAGTGTTTTTACTAGATTCAGATTTCCCTTTATATGAACAATTACATCTCCCAATGTGTTAACACACCTTCATTATTTAGCTTCAACCACCTATTGATAAACCCAATACCCTCTATACTAACTTTTAAAAATTTTGGGTTAGACTATCCAACTCTAGAATATTTGTTTAAGATAATCTCTATGATAGCTACATTAACCCAAATACATCCAATGAAGGAATTTATATCTTTACATTTAGGCTGACAAAAAATACATTAATCCTATTGGCCTGCGATTGTTGTTGGAAACAAGTTTCTAAATTAACCTCTTCAAAGTTGTCCATGTCACTCACTTTGGACAATAATTCCAATGATTCTTTAGTTTTCCCTTTTATTAAACATCACACAACCTATGATCTCAACCATATTCTAATAGAAACTATCAGCAAATAAATATTTAATGCACAGTAGTGTGAGACATACCACTTAAATGATCAATTTATACCACTCAGAAAAATAGAACTACTGATGTCTTTTGAACTATAAATCCTCTAATACATCATGGGATTCATAATTCACTAATGAGAGTGAAAATCCATTGAAAATTAATCATAAAATTCCCCTATAATATAGAATAAGATAAAAAATGTGTAATTTTACTAGTATATTTACCCCATAGATCATACCACTCCAAAAATTCTACACCACTTTCAAAATTGTTAGAAATATTTAAAGTGTATGAGGATAGGGGTATTCCATATTTCCTTAATTTAGGGAGATGGTTGGTATTAGTTGAAAAAATCTTTGTCTTCAACCTTTTTGTTCTACATTTTTAGATGTGAGGAAGGTAACTCCACAAATTCATCACTCTCATAATTTTCTTCATTATCCTCATTGGTGATCCTATAGAATTTTTTGAAATTGGGTATTCTTTGTGTCATACCATTTGTAAAAGTCTCATTTCATATAATTACTTAATATTTATCATTTACTGGATCTGAATTATTTTCCATTGAGAGATAAATTACACTTGTGAATTCATCTGCCCTTATTTCCTTGACATTGCTTATTTAATTATACTTCTTCATAAATTGGAAGACTCCTCCACCATCCATCATTTATTGTGTTTTAGTGGTTTATTTAGATCATTTTTAAATTCTTCATGATTTTATTACTGATGATCATGAGTTATATATTAGGATTTTCATTACATAGTGGATTCTTTACTTTTCATACAACTAAATTGGTTTCCTTCTTCTACTTCTGGATCAATATTTTTTCATTTCATAAAGGATATTATGATTGAATTATTTTGGGGATCAATGTACCCTTTTTTGAGCTCTATTTTTCTACTCAAAAATATTGAACCCTTTTTCCAAAACAACAATATTATTTTCAAGATAACCTCTTTCCCTATAGGTGACAATACTGGAGGATATCTTTGTGACTTATTTTTTCATTTTTTATTCACACTACAATTTCTTTCTACATGATTGAGGTTAGAATATATAAGGAATTTACCATAGTAATACTAACTCATGTGGTATTCTCTTGATTGGAATTTAGACATAGTAGGTGTTTTCTTTCTACAATTCTCATGTGCCACTAATAAAATTTTTTAGGATTCAACTTGATGGATCACTGAGTGGGTTAGGGGTGAATTAGTGATCCTTGTTTTATTTTATGAGTTAATACTCTTCAAACTAAACCTTTTATACTGTTGAAGGTTCTCAATCATGATACATTCTTTCAGCTTTGTTTCTCATGAAAATTCAAATTCCATCCCCATGATCATGATCCAAAAGGCTTCAATCCTTGATCCTCAAATATGAAGGTGTCCTCCAAAATTATTTATCCACATGTAAACTCTTTAGTGGGAAATTTATATCCCTATTAGCTTTTAAAAAAAATTCCCACTAATAGTTTCTCATGGACACATATTTCTCTATGAATCATGGATTAATCCACCAATTAATCCAACATGTTGAAGGATTTATAACACCATATAATTTCACATGAATCATAGACTAAAAAATATATAATTAGGAAACCACTGAAGACCCATTTTAGTGTCTTCACATTTAATTTAGCAAAGTACAATGTCGGTTCTATGCACCACAGCGTAACATGGCTTGCACAATATCCATGTATAGATTTTATTGTAGTTTTTCCTCCAAACACTACAGAACATGGGTGTAGTATCCTTCATCTGGCAATTTTGACAAGTTTCCCCACCTTTCGACCCTAAATTCCTTCAAAATGAGCATGGGGCTAGATATTTCTTCCATTTTGAACTATAAGTCATCACTTATTGACAATAACCAACTTCAGCAGACAATTCCATTTTGGGCGTCTCTATTCCTCATTGGTGGACATTATAAGCAACAAGAATTACACCATGGGTGTGTTCAATCCGTCTTTTCCATCTTAAAAATCACATAGTGGAAATCCCAGACCATGGTCTTCATTATAACCATTTTGGGCTAATCTATGTTGTATAGGTGAACCATGGCTTCAACATAGCTTCCTCTACCAATGTTTCATCCCGTGTTGGCCTATTTTCTTAGAAACGTGAACAGTGCTTTAGGTGTGGCATACTTTTCTCCTTATTCAACACATATTGACACATATAAAACTCATGTATTATTATTGAAAACAAATATAATCAAATCCAATGTTCTTAAAAAACTCCTCCTTTAAAATTTTTAACAATACATCTTTCTTATAAATAAATTCTTAGAACATACAAACTTCTTGTTAAAATATTAAATTCATTTCCCCTTAAGATCTTCTCATCCTTTGAGATTATTTCTCCTTTACTCTCCCCCTTAATCCAACATATCACAATTATTTAAAATCAAATACAAAGGTTGAAGAGTGAGGTCCTCTCAAATCATATTTCTCTTAAAAGATGAAATCACATGGTATCTTACCGAAGAGAGTTTGGTTAATCTACTCTAAGTCTCTAGGGGTAAAACTAGTGTAGAAAATAAGATATATATTACCAAGGATATCTAATAATTATATAAAATTTCAAAATTTTATAAAATATTTAGGAAATCTCATATTTTTCATCATAGAGGCTTCTTCAATACTTTTAGCAAGAGTTCCCTGGACACATCTCAACAAACATCATAACAATTCATATGCAAATCATACATCTCTCACTTTCTCATATCATTTGAACAACCAACACTCCTTCTTGATAAATATATTGTATATATTCATGAAATTGTATTCAAGGTGTTTATTCTCATATATAAGTTTCATATTTCTTTAGGATATCAAAAATTCTATATTAGAAAACTTTTATTCTTAAAGGTGATCCTCCATGAGGGATGAACTCTTTACTATTCATCAGAAAGTTATAATCTATATAAAACATAATATAATACAAAAAACCCTTTAATATTGCTTGAAATGTCCTTTATCAGTGCTAGAAAAGCTTTGACTATGTGAGTTATGTTAAAATCCTAAGACTTTTATCAGTGCAGAAAAAGCACTGACAAAGGATACATTTATTAGTACTAACAAAAGAGCTGATAAATAGGAAATTTCTCAACACTTTTAAAAAGGTGATAAACATCCCATTTATCTACACCTTTTTTAAGGCCACTAAAGGAGTCCTTTATCAGCTTTTTTATAAGATCTGATAAAGTACTTTTTATCAGTGTTGTCGAAGCACTGTAAAGTATACCTTTATCACAACTTTTAGAAGCACTGATAAATGTGTTCTTTATCAGCACTCTTAAAAGTTATAAGAATGTTCCATACTACAGTGTGCTATAATATAACACCGCATCACCAGAAGCACCAAAAACACACCAAAAACACACTAGAAACACACCAGATATCAACAAAAACTAGTCCCAATACATAATTAAAATTAAATGAAATTTACTACACAAATACCAAAAAACACTATATTATAAACATTTAAAACATTATGAGTGATGCAGAGAATCACGAGGACACTAGGTAGGAAGTTCATGTATGATTCTATGTTAAGAGGTAGTTTACAAAAAGTAGTGAAGTGAATAGAGAATTCTTAGTTTTTTTATTTATTTTGTGAGTGATGCATAGCCAATCCTTGTTTTGTCTGCATTGATCAATGGATCCAAATAGACATCAATATTATTTCAACTCTTTTGGAATAATTTTTCTTGAATAGAAAATAATTTAATCATAGATAGAGGATTTTGGAACGATTTTTTTCATGCTCTCTTGTAAACTTGATGACTTCTTTAATTCAATCTTCATGTTCAATTGTCAAATGATTAGCATGAATCCATTTTCAGTTCATATCTATCATATTAGGTTCATAACAGATTAATCTTATACAATATATAAATAAATACACATAAGATATTCGTTATCAAAATTGAAAGTTTTATACATTTATAATAACGGAAACTCAACATTTGATTATTTAAGATAATATCTGTATGTTGAATAAAATGTGTAATTGAATTTAAGAAAAGAGTTACTCCACATCAAATATTTCGTAAATCCCCTAAAAATGAAAATATAATATATGAAATTAAGAAATAATAATAAACTCAAATATGATAAAAATAATAATAAACTCTCATTCAATCTAATAGAAGATATAAAAATGTATTGGAACAAGTCATGTAGAAACCTAAGGAATTTTCACATTTAAAATTAATGATATATCAATATTTGAAAACATATAAAGAATCATGGGATTTCATATCACCACACTGACACATCCCAATGAAATTTATGGTACTCCAACTGGACATAGAATTAGCATTTATTGATGGATTACATGAATAGGAATTACATCAATCAAACAGATTGTTTTATCATTCTTTAATATGGGAATAATGTTTTTAAATTGAAAAAGGTCAAGTGTGAATTGAACTAATAACTAAGATCTTAGTAGTGAAGTTCATATGAATTATTAAAAAAGAATTAATTTAAAAAATGAGGAATTGATCATAATCATTACAAAAAAAGTAATTTTATAGATATATTGAAATTTTTTATAAATATGGTTGACATAATATTTATAGGTTCAAGAGATGAATGATAATAATAATTTTCTATATTAACAATGAAAAATATTTAAATGTTGATGATTTATGAGTTGACATTTTCATTAGTTTATAGGTGACTCATGGAATTAATGGGAAATTTATTTCCCAATCCATGTATGAGAGGGAAGTGTTTTATAGATTTAAAAAAGAATATTGAAAACCCATGTGGAAACCCACTAAAAATTGAATAAATTTTTCAAATGGTTTGTGTGGAATATCAATCTATAACATGGAGTGTGGGTGATTTGTTATATGCAACTTTTTTTATAGTAAAAATATTCAACATACTATTTTTTTATATATCGTATAGCTAGGTGTCAAAGTGATTCCATGTAAATCTACTTGTTATTAGTAAAATAAATACTCTAAAAGTGTGAAAATTCTTGAAAATATACATTTATGATAATGAAATTATAATTTCTTCTAATGGTATATAGGTCTCAAAAAAAGTTATATAACTAGAAAGGGGTAATCTCAAAATGATGTTTTTTTCAAATTATTGAGATACGGGGAGTAGGTTGATGATTAAAAATTATAATACAGTTGTAAAATAGTACATATAATCACCGTATAATATTTCATATATTATTCATAAAAGGATTTATAAATAATGTTGGATTAATCTAAAGAGAGAGAAAAATTAAATCGATTTTTTAAAGGTGTAGAGACATATAAAGTTGGATTATTGAGAAAATTTAGAACACATTTAACAATAGATATTGTTTCTAAAACAAACCCATGACAACCATATATAAAACACGAGAGTTGAACCATGATAGTGTCCAAGGGATATTCTCAATCCCCCTCGGGCTGGAAACAAGTTCCAAGGCATGAAAAACAACACATTTGGAATGATTTGGACCAAATAATAAATTAAACTAGTATAAATAAAATTTAAATAAAAACCATCATGATACATTCATATATTGGATTACCACACCAACCCAGATAAGTAGAAAAAAAAGATATGAAGTAGTATAATATTAAAGAAATCCATTAAACTACATTTAACTCCCTCACACAAAAAAACCACAGTTTCAATTTCTAAAATTTTACATGTATGGAATACCATTGATAAAATAAAGATATTAAAATATGTATCATATATTTGCACCATAAATTTTTTAAATTTAATCAAAATAAAACAACCAACTAAACTCCATGTGTCACCATCGAGTCCAGAAACAATAAATTCTCCACGAGCGATCAATATTTGAATCAAAGTTGGGAACTGAGAAAATCCAAATCCCTACATCACTAGTATATAATCATCAAACCAAAAATAATGACATCATGGAAGAAGAAATCAAAAACAAAACCAAAAATACATAAAGAAAATCATAAGGCCTACATCGCTTGGTTGAAGAAAATATGAGACCATCTTCGGAAACCCTAACTTCAATCGATCACCAAATGTTAGTTGAGGTGTTTGAGATTCGTTCGATGGGTGTGGTTTAATCTTAGATTCACCAAGGAGAAGAACTGATAGTGGGTGGCTACTATGGAAATATTTTGATATCACAACATGTTCGCAAATGGTTAGGGTTTTTTAATTAGATTGGGACACTTTTATCAGAACATTTAAAAAAGCACTAATAGAGATTCGTTTTATCATCAATTATTACTTAAGCGCTAATAAAACAACTCCTTATCAGTACTTTTTTCATGCTGATAAAGATCAGGCTCTATCACCACTGAAAAAGTGCTGCTAAAACCAATCTTTATCAGTGCTAAACAAATAGTACTGAAAAATGTTCCTTTTATCTGCACTTTGTTTAGCACTTTTAAAGGATTTATAATTATAAATATAAATAATAAAATTGTAAATATTAATATATACATAATAAATTTATATAAATATAGATATATTAAAAATATTCCATTTTAAATAAATTTATTATAATTTTATAATTATTTATTTATAATTGAATATTTATTTATTTATAAATATGGAAATATTTTTAAAAAATAATATTTATATCATTATCTATATTTATATAACTATGCATATTTATAATTAATATATATATATATATATTATAAATTTAATAATTATTTAAATATATATAATTAAGTATTTATAATTATATAAATACTTTTTAAAATTGTATTTATTTATAATTATAAATATATAATTGTATAAATATAGAAAATTTACATTTATAAATTTATTTATTTATAAATATCTTTTTCAAATATATGTTTAACATTATTAATGAATATCTAATTTTAAGTGCATGAATATATGTTAAACACGATTGAAATTGAATAAATTTAGAATAAGTACATTAAACAATATTGAAAAAATGGATAAGTTTTATGTGTGTGAATTGTATATAAAAATGAATTAAATATTTATATGTAAAATCAATATAACAAGGATTTTATCTAAGTTAAATTGAAAATTTAAACGATATTCAATTATATATCAAGTAATTTTCCTTCATTTATTCAGGTAAATGGGGTATAATACAAATAAAACTAGACAACATGCAATGCAGGGATGTACTTGGTGAGACTCGAACTTGAGACCTCACCAAGACCCCCAGGGATAGATACCACTAAACTACACCATGTGGGCTGTAAGTCGAGAGTACTATGAAATTAGTCAATACTTTTAAATCATGTTAATTTTTAATTATAAACCATTATTCAGTAAATATATTACTATTTAATGTTAAGTGCATAAATATTTTATAATATATAAATCATATTTATTTACATTAATATAAATCTATAAATTTTATATATACATTTTAATAACATTAATTATCATAATTATCAAATTAATAAAATGTTTAATATTTAATAATGTATTATCAATTTATCAGTTTTTATCAATAATTATTTTACTAATAAAGTTATTAATATTTTATTTAACAAATTCAATTTTTATTTTTTATTTACTTCATTATTACATTTTATTTAATCAAACATTTATCTATGTTAAAAAGCACTGATGAAGTAAGTATTTATCAGTGCTGAAAATAAAGCACTAATAAAGGCTACCCTTTCTCAGTGAAAAAAATAAAGCTCTAATAAAGGATACTCTTTATCAGCACTAAATATAAAGCACTGATAAAGGTCCCTTTATCAGCACTACAACAAAAGCACTAATAAAAGGTTAAATTTATCATCTCTTTCTCTAGCTCTGAAAAATATTCCATTTATCAGTGTTTTTTCTAGCATTGATAAATACCATTATTGTTAAAAGCCAGTTTTATAGTAGTATGAACTTCTTTGTCATCTAGAACTCATATACTCAATAATATCATTAAATTACCTACATGTTAACAAAAAACACATAAAGGATAACGATAATAAAGAGGGGCTTTTATGTTCCCTTGAGAGACTCCTTAGGCTGAGTGCATCCTCTCAACCTAGTCCATTCCTTTCACCCAATCTTCTCATAATTTTTGTGTGAGGAAAATTGCTTCACCTAAGGTTTCAAGACAACTACACTTCCTTTAGTTTTAAATTCCATCTTTTTGGTTCTTCTTGGGAATAAAAATAGTCATACAATCCTTTGAGATATTTCCAACTTTATTACACCCTTCACACTTCTCTAGATTATCACATATGGATGCCTTCTCATGCACCAAATTTTATTCATTTGATACAACATGATTTCCTTGATTATTCATCCTCCTTTTCACAAAAAAAAATACCCCTAAATTATTTCAGCTTTCTGCGTAAAGACATGTTAAAATAAAATTAATAGGCTTTGTGACCATACCTTCCACAACACCAATAATGTCCTTTGAATTGTGATCTTATTGAATGATTATAATATTGTTTATAATGGTAATGTTTATCTCCTCCTTGAGACTTCATTTGCCTAATGGTTGTCTATTTCTTTGAAATAATATTTTTTCATTTAAACTATAAGGTTTCTGCCAATATTCATCATGTTGAACAAACATAGGTTTTTTTGTAACACCTTCACAATCAAATGAGATAAATATTTCATCATGATGATTAGTTTTTGGCTTACCATTTTACTTTAATCCTCTCTTTACAATGTCCAGATATCATTTTCCTCTTACTCATTAGATTTTATGAAATATTCTCTAGCCACATTGAAATCATCTAAATTATATCACAAATGGACTGTGTCTCAAAAATATCTTCTCCTCTATCATTCAATATTTATTTAATATTGCAAAGTATCTTTTAATGTTAAAAAATAATCAATTTTTGTCCCTTGATCTATTTAGAGTAGGTCAAGTCCTTCTTTAAAATCAATTCATTTTCTTCATCAACAAATAATTTTTTCATTTCAAAAAAAATTAATCACTTCAGAATCCATTGCTTTGTACTCATTTTCTAGATTTTTCATTCTTTCTTGATTTGTGAAATATTATCAAGAAAATACTTAGAATTGCTTTTTATTTCTCATTTGATCTTTGTTCTATCATCTCCATTGTCACTACATGATGAATAAAAAAATTATATACATGAGAACTAAGAGTGCCTTCTTTTTCAGAGTTTCTGGATGAGCCATCATCCTTTCTTAGAAAGATTATTTTTTTAGTATTGAATTTATTAAATTTATTATGATTTTTCCTCTTCATAAGGATTTATTATTCCTCATCTAACATTAATCAACCTATTTATTTGGTGAAAACTTTTCAATTTGACCAATATCATTATAATTAATACATATAAGATATTATTTACCTTTTTCCTTAAAATTTAACTTCAAAAATATTTTTTACAAGATCATGCTAATATAATTGATATCTTTATTATATTTCTAATAATTGGTGTATTAAAATTTTTTATTCTTCACTTTTTTCTTGTCTTCAAGATCCATTTTTTTTATTATACTTTTTGAAAACTGGTTTCTTCTATATTGTGTATGCATTGATGTTATTGTGAAGTTAATCTAGTGAAATATATTCTTCATATTGAAAAGCTAATACATTGGAATCAAACTGATCTGGAAAGTTCCTCATAAACATCATTATAATAATGTTGTATTAAATATTATAACCAAATAAATCGATATTTCTTACTATATAATTTACCCAAGTAAAATAGCTATCAAAATATTTATCTTCATCAAACATAAGGTCTTCAAATCTGCTCTCCAAATTGAGTCATAGCTTCCATTAATTTTCAATTTCCCTCAAATATTCTAAAAAATTTATCCCAAATATCATTTTCATTTTCAAGACCCACCACATTGGTGTGTACCTTCTCTTATAAAGACTTCAAAAATGGATTTTTTTTCATTTCAATCCATCCGCATGTTTCTTTAATCAACATAGTTCATATGATAATTATTTAAAATAGGTGGGAAATAGGTTGTAGAAATAACACAAACCTCAAGGATAAGAAAAAGAAGGTAAGTAAGAATCATATTCCTCCAATGGTGTTAGTTTTTTCCACAAAATATAGGATCTCCTTAGCTATTAATCAAATTTTTATTCTCCATTCTTCTTAGATCAAAGAGTTAACCTCTTTTGACACAACTTGTTAAGATATAAGTTGATAGATTATTGAGAGGTGGAGGGGGTTACGTAGTGATCCTATCTTTATTTTAAAACTTACTCCTTTTCAAACTCAACCTCCTGAACTGGTAAAGGTTGTTGATCCACTATATTACCTATAAAACATTCCTTTTATGCATAATTGAAAATAACAACTTAGAACAAAAAATATTAAAGGTTTGTTATTAAATCCTACTTCATTCAATGTTGGTTAGTCCCCCTAATATGGATTCACCTACTACATTAAAAATTACTTATCAACATAGAGTAATCACTTTATTCTTCCGCTTGAATCTATAGGAAGATATAACTACACAAATACAATGATGATTAAAATAAGAAAGACCTATAATGTAGTTTTCTTCTATTTAAATATGAATCATAACGCATGTACATGTATTTATTCTCCAATAGCATTAATATTAATTGATTTATGGCTTCTTATCTTGATAATTCCTCTTAGTTTTGATCAAACTGGGTCTTATAAATAATTTTTCTTGAACTCCTTGGAGCAAGGGACTTGTCTTCCTCCAAAATGACTTCAATATTCTATCTCACAAGAATTTATTCAAGTTTTTTTCGTTCTCTATAATATATTTCTCATGAGAATTTAGATTATCTCATCACAATCAAGATCCAAAATTCATTGATCCTTACTCCTCAAATAGTAAGGGTTCTTCACAAATAACATATCAAATTTTCAAGTCTTTAATTTGAAATTAAAATTCTCCTTAACTTCTAATAATAACTCCCAATAATAACTACTCATGGACACTTTTTCTCTATGTCGTGTAGAAATGATTTTTCAATTAATCCATCATATTAAATGTTTCATAACTCCTTACAATTTCACTTGAAAAATATCCTCAAACTAAATCCTATTATTAAGAAACTATTTGATCATCATTGCATTCAATTTTTTGATGATCAACATGGTATCTATACATCACAACCTGACATAGATTTCACCACAACTTGGTGTAGAATGTTTGGAAATATTTCCTCCAGAAATCCAAGTACCATTATCATGGTCTACTTAATCTTGATGTTTTAACTAGTTTCTCCACCTATCGACCATGGATTACTTCACCATTGGTGTGGGGTTGTCTGTTATGTCCATTTTGGACAATATATCATCATCTTTTGACCATGTCCAACTTCAACGCACAATACCCATTTTGGGCATCCTAATTTCTCAATGGTGGACATTATAAGAACCAAAACAGACACCATGGGTGTGTTCAAAAACATTTTTCCTTCTCAAAAAAATATATTGAAACTCCCAGACCATAGATTCCATTATTCTCATTTAAGGTAATTCATTTTGCATAGGTGAACCAAGGCTTCACTACGGGATTCACCATGACTTCCTCTACCCATGTTTCATCCTGTGTTGGACTGTTTTTTTAGCAACATGCACATATCTTTAGGTGTTTCCTACCTTACTTCTTCTTCAGCACATATAGACATAATGAACACTCACTACTTAGTATTAAAAACTAATAAAATAAAATACAATGTTCCTAACAAAAAAACATAATTTAACCCAATTTCCTACTAAAAAAACTAGATATATTACTTATTTTGGGTTTTATTTCTCTTATATTATCCAAGATTCTCCAATTTATATATAGATTTTAGATCATTCTTATTCATTTGTTTTCTTGTTGATTTTTTTTAGTGGGAAATTCCTTCTATTTTAAGGATCTAAGTTGTGTTTCAATTCCCTCAATATTCCCATCCTTCCTGTTTTATTTTACATTCAGTTTGTTCAAACTTGAGTTAGAATTAATTTTGGAAAATATTTTTTCTTCAAGATGTGTTTTGACTATAAGAATGTTTTACTTTAGTTTCTTCTTCATTTCTATCTTCTTTAACAAATATTTGTAAATATCATCAAGTATATCAATTAATTCACTAATTTTATCACCCATTTTATTTTATTTTTCGAACATTAAATCCAACTATTTTCAATTTAACATTTTATTTTCCTTGGCTAAATAATTTAAAACATCACATGCTACTCAATGCATAACATATCAATGAACCACCTTCTCCTGTAAGGCCATGATCTCTTCATGCGTTCTAGAGGAGTCTCATTCATATTAGAAACATGATGTTGTATCCATATTATCTTTATTCACTTTAAATTATAAAGGGGAATATAAAATACCTAGTTTTCATTATCTTTTCAAAACAATGTTAGATTCAGGTATAATAGTATAATTATATTCAATCACCTAAGTTATAAAATATTTATTCTAAATATAATTCTTCTCATTTTTCATATTATTTTCTTTAGACATGAGATAGTTTTCATATCTATTTATCATAAATTGGAATCAATTCAATATAGATTCCATTCCAAATTAGTGTTCCAACACCATCCAAATTTATTTAGAAAACCTACAGTGAGCCACCATCTTGAAAATTTATTCTTCAAGATCCTTCTTTGATACCTATTTATCTAATGTGTCAATATCTATGTTTCTTGGATTTTTTTCAAAGATTACATTCCATATCAAGAGAAAAAATCTTTTAAGAACCACTCAATTAGGGACTCCAAGAAACACTTACATGTATTCATTAAACTCTATTTTCAACTTTTATAATTTAATACCACTGAAAAATAGTGGTTTCATCATCAACTCCATAAGTTTAGGAAATTAAATATAATATTTAGATATTTAACATCAAAATAGAACCATTAGGATCTAATACCACTTGTTAGGTCCCCAAGGAACCTTGAGAAGTTGTTGAATTATGTTTCAGCTGGTTTAAACCTATTTTAAACTTTTAATTCATTCATCTATTTAGATCTTGTTCCCATAAAGGTAGAAACTGTATTCAACAGATTCTTTATGTCTTTTACCCACACATCACTAAATACCCACAATTGAAAGTAGAAAAGCTAATATACAAGGGGCATGGTGACTTTACTTAGTTCACCCACAATGGGATACCTCCAAGGAATGTTAAATTGGTAGTGTATTAACGCACTAAAACCACTTCTTCACTAGTTCAGTGTATAGAAATGTTATTGATCACTCCATGTCTAGGATCACTAACTATACCAGGTTTTTAGTATTTCTCAAAGTCTCCCAAGACTCACTACCCTTCCTCATTCTTTTCACACTACTCTTGAGAAGATTACTCTATAATTTAAAGATATATTTTTCCCTTCAAAATCAAAAATATATATATAGATGAGTGTATATTAATATCTATATAAATGAATTGTTTATATAATCATGACTCCTTAATTGGTAATATGTGAACTCCTTTACTATTGCAATAAATCATTATTTAATATATTGATAAAGATAATACCACAAAGGGATTGACCTGTAACTCCTTCATCAACTTCTAGTTGTGGTAGTGAACATTTTTCTTCCAATGTAGTGAATGGAATAGATTTTTCATCATGAAGAAATATATTTTTTCTTCTCTAATAAATCTAATTCTCTGGATAGTTTGAGTTTTCTATTTTTTTTTTTCTCATGTTATTCATAAAGACAACATCGATTTTTTGGTTGGGATAATTGAATTTTGAATTCAAACTCAAGAACATAACTACCTCAAATTTCTATAACATCAATATCATCTATAAAATCATATTTAATTTAATATTTATAATTATATTTTATTTCTATAATTAAAACTCAAACCATAACTTCCAAATGGTTAAATAAGTTTCCATCCCTCATAAAAAATCACATAACTTATAGTTTTCAAGAACTGTAGTGTGTTCCCTACTCATCACGCCAATTTTGATCTCTATTTCAGACTTTACATGGAATATCACACTAAATAACATAGTATAGTGAATCATCCAAAAAAATACACCCTCAACTATGGTGGACACTTCCACATTACCATTTTTTCATCATGTCCAAAAAACCTGATACTCTCCATCTTGGAATAGTATTTATAATTTATCTATTTTATTCATCCAAGATAGAATCCAATTAACACCATTATGTATTCAACTGTTACTATTTTCTGCCTTACAATGTTACACAAGTAAAATCCCAAGTAATGACACCTAGCTCTATGTCACGGATCCCACCTTCTCACTCTTTCATTTTATACTTCATCACCACAGTCATCAAAATTCCAAGTTAAATGGATTTTATATCATTTACATATATCTATCTCTTCACTGATACATGTAGGATCAATTTATCTGAAATTTTCCCTACTAAAACCTATACCTCCTTACCATTTACCATTTTTTTAATACTCAATAAAAATTAAAACATAAATCCCCAATGTACCTACACTCTGGTTGTTTCAAGGTTCAAAACAGATTAACCGGATTCATCATGATGTGGTCCAAGCTATTGTGAAGTTTTACTTTACCAAATCACTTTCATACACTTATAGATAATTGATCTAATATTTAGCACCAAAATATAGAAATTTTTTAAAGAAAAATCCATTTTTATTTAAACTCTATTCACAACAAGGCTCGTATGCTTTCAGCATGGCATCAATAAAAATCATCTTGATATTTAAATCAATTAATATTGGGGAATACATAATATAACTTAAATATTTCCTAATATTATTAATTTATTAAAAAAAATATCATCTCGGCCCACTATCAGTCATATATTTTCAAAAAAAAACACAAGCCCATAGGGTTCGAGACGGGTTACACTAAGGTCTGTGTATAAGTGAATTTATTAAAGGGGATATAGGGTATCCAAGATTACGATAAACATCAACAAAATAATTACTCAAAAAATATGAAATTATAAGAGTAATAAACTGTACATGTTTTTTATTAAACCTATAGTGACAACCAGTACCTTCATCTCTTGAAACTCACTTCATTTAATAAAATTTATCTATTTTATATTTATTTGTTTACTTTAAATTGGTGTCAACCCCATAATTTTTTATATAGAACGTAACAAAAATTAAAATTCTAAAACCTCTAACATTCCTTGAGATATTATCTAGGGGAAGCCCTATGCTATTAATAAATTATAGAAACAAAATTATTTTTTCATGTTATGGTAACACGTTCGGCCACTACCTCCATTGCTCGTCAACTGATCCAATGGTCCAAATTCCAAATATACAAGAGGAATTATCCACACATGTAAAGAAAATAATTAAAGGATTTTCTATATTAATATGGGGGTGTATGTATTCTGTACACATAACAAATCGTGTAGTATTTCACCAAGTACCTTATTAAAATACTTTACAAAATAATCTAACTTGCGCTAGTTCTGAAATTCACAAGTAGCGCATTAATTTTTTGTGGGAAAATTAAGATGGTTATTATAGATAAGATTACAATTATAGAATAAAAAATGTTTAAAATAATACATAAAGAAATAAAAAAGTAATGAGAACCATGTACCATAAAATAAATAATCATGGGGAGGTACCAAGGTACCAAGTATTTCACCAAGTACCTTATTAAAATACTTTACAAAATAATCTAACTTGCGCTAGTTCTGAAATTCACAAGTAGCACATTAATTTTTTGTGGGGAAATTAAGATGGTTATTATAGATAAGATTACAATTATAGAATAAAAAATGTTTAAAATAATACATAAAGAAATAAAAAAGTAATGAGAACCATGTACCATAAAATAAATAATCATGGGGAGGTACCAAGGTACCAAGGTTGAGGTTACTAGGGTCAATACATCATCATATTATTATAGAAATAGGTTCTTGAAGGAGTGTTATGTTAACCCATTAGACTAGTTGAGGTGAGCATTGTGTTCAATGATGTGATATCTTATTATAGAAATTAGAACCTTAGATAGAACCACATTAATGTGGTGAACTATTTGAGGAGAGTATTGTGTCTCGTATTATTCACATAATCATATAACAAAACCCTCTTAAGATCTCTCCCAGGAACCCAAAAGAATCTCCCATAATGTTTTAATGATTCAAGGATCCATTTTAAATTATCTAAACACATATAAAAACATCATGTAAACCATTGAAATTATTAATGAAATAAAATTTTCAAATCCAAATTCTAAATAAAAAGTAAATTATTATCCCCACAAGATCTCTAACCTAACCTTTCCATTTTAATCTATTGAAACTTGGTTGATAATTTCATAAAATACATTGTAGGATAAAAATTAAATCAAGATATTTGTAATCATTTAAAAATATATATTTTACCCATTATAAGAACGAAGAAAATGAAATGGTATAATTAGTATGGCTCATAAAAAATCACCAATATAAACTTAATCATATTGAAAATTACTTTGCAACAACTTAATCAGTCATGGTTAAAAATTTCAAGGGAGTGAACACCCAAATCATTGGTCCACATAAAATTTTTTTAATAGTTAGTATTTATACAATATCATCATCTAGACCTAATATATAATTAGTAGAATTTATAAACTGAAAAATTAAATAAGTCATATAATCTACGAGGAGCGTTGAAGAATAATAACTCATCAGAATGTCATAGATTAATGGTGAAGCTTCTAACCAGGTATGGATGATACACTAACATATTCTCTTGCACTTGAGAGAAAAAACCACATAGTTTTTAAAGTATTTCACCATGACATATATAATCCCTCAAAAACTAAGAACTCTAAACATAGATATAACATGGGGAGGAATAGAAGAGGATTAAGGGAAAATATAATTAGAATACGAATAAAGTAAATTTGAATGAATAACATACCTTTGAGGAAGCTAGTGAAAAAACATGGAGGAGAGGGGGATTATAAGCCTATTTTACCCTTTTTAAAATTATTTTATAATATATTTATTATTATTGTATTAAAAATGAATTTTATAATAGGATTCTAATTATATACCTATTAACCCCCTATTTTTAATTCTCAGTTAATGATATTGAAATTTTAACCTCATGTTAATTAAAATATAACATAAATGCTTATAAAATTATAAAACAAAATATACATAGAATATAATAAAATCTATATTTTAAATAAGAACATTATTTAAATATTTTAAATATCATAAATTAATTACACTTATAAATAACAATTAAAAACATAATTACAGTACAATGGTCAATTAAAACATGTCTCAGAAGTTCATAAGTGAAATTTGAAATATCAGGTATCATCAAGGTCTTATATAGATAATAAATATATTTAAAAATAATAATAATTAAGGTGAGGGTGTTATAATTCTCCCCATCATAATGCTTTCTTCCCAGGTAAATCCCCTTTCAAGTCATTTTATTGAAAATCCTGTTCAAATTGACTAGGGAATGAATCTTCATTTGAAATAATTTATTATATGGTAAAACCAATTTTTATTATGAAAACACATTTTTAAAAAAATAAAACCACCAAGAATGATATTAAGAAATATTTAAATTTGAAAAAAAAATATTCATATGGTAACTCCACATCATATGTATTTTCATATTATATGTCATTTATGTATAATGGATTTGGGTAATGGTAGAATATAATTCAATGGAATAATCCCCCACCATGATAAAACTACATATAATCAATAACCTATTACTAGTAACCCATTATCATATTCCCATTATACCTCATTAATCACCTAGTCATGAAATGGAACCTCCTCCCCTTTCTTTAAATACAAACATGTACTTTAATGAGAAACTCAAGTTTAGGAAAAAAAACCCCTTGAAACAATTATTTCATTTATAAATTGATTTTTTCAGGACTCTTTAATCAATAAAAATAGAGTTTTTAGCTCCCCCTTACCTTTACCAAACAACATAAATCTTGTTTTAGGCTTTGATTTTATTGATATCAAAGCTCAAATGATTTCTCGAATCAACATTTATAGAAATTTGTAGTTGGATATCCATTCCCAATTACTGTTAAGATGTTTGACCTTTACAAAGATCATAAATGACACCTATTATAATTTTTTGTTTCAAAGGAGGTTCAAATAGGTTTTCCATATGTTTTCCACATTACACAATAAATATGAATGATCCCCAAACTGTTCACACCACCCGTGAATCAAAATTCCCCCAACTAGGGAGATTTGAAAACATGTATAGGTAACTTGAATTTCCATTCATGTTATCCATAGAATTCACAAACTCACTATAAAATTCCCCACTTTCCTATTAAAATTAATATTACCCATGCACTTTACCCCTACATCACCCTTTAATATACCAAAAATGGTTAGATTGATCCTTTTTTTGAAATTTCAACCATTAAATTTCTTGATATGCTTTAAATATTAAAATTAATCAATTAGGTAAACGTTTCAATTTTTTTTAAAAAAAAGTTATTATGATTGTTTCTACTAATATTACTTGTTTCTTTATTAAATATCAATTATTTTGTGGCATTTTATTTAATCTATATGTCATTTTTACAATTTATGACCAAAATCAGTCAAAGTAAAATACAATATTCCAAATTAGGAATACAACACAAGGTTAAAATATGAATTATCAATTTTAAATTTGGGTGTAACTTTACCCAACCCATAACCTTTAAACACTATAAATCGTGTTTTAGAATAAGCACTCCCATGAGAAACTTAAAAAGAAAACATAACCTTAGCCTAAAATGTCCACACCAAGAAAATAAATTTAAACCAAATTAGATTAAATAAATCAATTAGGCTTAACTCAATAGATTACCCAATAAAAAATCACATGAATCAACCCATTATTAATTTCAAAACCATTTCCACTCCATTAACCTATTAAAAATAAGCACTTTTAAGAAAAACACAACCATTCAAACATTCCCTAACATCAAATTTCAATAGAAATCAACAGTCTTTCAAACCAATTAAGCCTTAAATCACATAAATATGAAATCCATTCAACTGAATCCAATTATAATATTCGCAAATAATTTTAAAATTCATTCTAAACATAACTTTAAGTTATCTAAACACAACACAATCAGTCCATTATTTCCAAATGATTGAAATTAATCCTATTCTTTCTTAAAAACATTCTTTTTCAAAAGTAGACCATAATAAAATGATTTCTTGTGCTTCAAATCATTTTCAAATAAAATTATTTATATACAACTAATTAAAAACAAAACTCCACCTTTAAAACTCTTCCCATGAAACCATATATTTTTGTTTAACAAAACCTTCTTTAAACAATTCTATTCTACATCTAACCATCCAAACACCAGTCCACAAGGGGTGTATACCATAAATTCCAAGATACAACCATCCATGGACCATTTTAATAAAACATATTGAAAAATTCCACACATAAATAAAAATTAACAAATTTTGAAAATCCAAACAAGGATTTAAATTTGAGAATATAATAGTTGTATCTTGTAAATAATTTTGACAGACTAACTTAATTAATAAAAAACTCATACCCCCTTCTTAAAAAATACAACTATCATTATAAAGCATTTAACTAATAAATATAAGCCTCCCTTATACAAAAAGTAGTAATTTTTAACACACAAAAAACATGGGTACAAAGACATAAAATAAATTTAAATCATAAACAAATAAGGATAGTAATTATTTAACAAACTTACCTCTAATATAATCACTCATATAATTATATCCCTAAATCTATTTCATAAATATCACTGAAAACCAAACTCAACATTAATAATTAATTAAATATTCATTCATTAAAAACCCATCTTTCAATATTTAATTTTCCATTTTACATATATATCTCTCAAAACATACACACACAAAAACACCACACCAACAAGGTTTAAAATTCACAATAATAGAAAACTGTCATTCCTTTGAAAATAAACCATATATAATTCCAATACCACCATGAAAATTTATAAAACTAAAAAAAATTATTATAAACAAATTTTTAATTTCAAAGTACCGAGTAAATTTTAATAAAATTAAAAGTAATATTTATTATTAAAAATCGATTCCAAAATAAATGGTTTTCATAAAGAAATAAAAATAAATAACAAATCAAAAAAACATTAAAGAGTTATTGTAAATATTTTAAAACACATATAATTTATTTAATACCAAATAGAAATTGACAAAATAAATAAACTAATACACATAATATATTTCTAACAACACCAAAAATAATACACACTAACCCATAAAATGAATTTATAAGCCATTTTTAATTATGTATCCACTGAAATGTGCTATCTTACATTATTTATGAAACTTATTTAGCTTATTTTAAATTTTTTTAATTTCCTTCTCAATTTATGGAACCCAAACACCTGAAACAAACATTCTTTATGTAATTCACCTTCATCGTAATACAAGGATAAATCATTATATAAATAATGAAACACCTTTAAAGTAATATTAATCATAAATTGAAGCCATTTTATAATATCTGAGTGAATAAAAAACATTCTTAAAAAGAAATAAACAATCATGACTAAAATATGTTTAATTAATTTAATTCTAAAATTCAAGTTTCCAATCCATTTTTATAAATATCAAAAAAACCATTTATGTAAAATATTATTTTAAAAAGTTAAAAAAATATAAAACTTTACCATTTTGAGGAATCTACATTATATACCAAAAAATATTTTAAAATATCAAAATCAAATGAGAATGAAATCCTTTATAATATAAAATAACTTTATAAATTTAATTTACAAATAATAATTCTTCTAAAATTATTAGGAAAACAATTTCATGAAGATCTCCAACATTAAACATTCAAAATTACAAACAAAAATATTCAACATTTAAAAAATCACCATATATTTATAATTAAAAAACAATTAGAAAACTTCAAAACATCTCAAAACCCACCAAGGAACACATAATTGATTAAATTTCTACCAACACCGATTTGGAAAAGAACTAAATGTATTATTAGGGACATATGATCAGACAAAATAATTAATTTTTAATGAAATAAATTAATAATTAACATCACATGACTTGTAAATAGTTGCCTAAAACGCCTCTTCATGAAAATAAAAAAGAAATTCAACATAAAAAAAGGGTTTACAGACTATGCTCATTCCTAAACAACCTTGTCAATATGAGATTACTTTATAAAGAGGGAAATAATGACTTTTTATGGTTTACTTATCTAGTCCTGAAAGTACCACCACCACATACTGTTGACCTAAGTACCCTATCATGATCTAATTCCATTTCGTAATGAACTAATCATTAATATATTATCTCAATACATAAGTTATTATACCACAAGTCCTGAGGTGCATGCTTTATTTTTGTAGGATGGTAACAAGTTCCCATGGAGTCAAATATAAGTGTTGGAAAGGATTTCAACCTTAAAAAGAACAAAAATAGTTGATATTGAGGAAATAAATCATAAAAATATCCAAATACTAAATACATACCAAAACATGGATATAAGGTTAAAAATGACTAATACAAGACACACTTGACTAAACACAATGAAAAAAACATCACTAATTCCGCATAGAACCTGAGAACCTACATATAAAACCACCTCCTTTCTTCCTAAATTGAGCTAGTGTTCTCATTCCTAAAATAAGAGAGTTGTTATCTTCAACCATAAATAAAATCAATAAATGATGATCTACACATGCCTAGGGATGTATGTACGGTGTGAGCATTAAAAACATAATAACACTTCACCAAGTACCCAATATGAAACCTTTTAAAAATAATCAATGTATGGATAGTTTTAGAATACATACATAATAGTATCCTAATTATTTAGGTAAAAACAAATAACAGGGTTATCATAGAAAGACAGAATTAAATATATAATATTTTCAAAAGATTACGTACCCTTACATAGAAATACCTCATTGTATAAAGGTAAATCAACATACCTTTACACAAGGTATGAAATTGGAGTCTACATATAGGTAGATAGAGGTTTTTTTGGATTTCATAAAGGTAATTTACTACTTCTATATGTTACCGAAAGTTATGTACGTTTTTTAAGTATTAATAAGGGTTGGCCTTAGTTTTCATACCTTTTTTAATGGATAACCACTGATTCTATGCACCTTCTAAATGTAAAGCCTAAATTTTAATATCGATATATGGATAAATTATTAGTATTATAAAGGTAACCATGCATTTTTAAACCCATCATAATGGTAACACTGTTATTGAATTATTTTGTAAGGGTAAATAGGAGTCAATATAGGCTACATGAAGTTAAATTTTATCAGTGTAGGGGTACTTGTGGTTTCTCATGGCCTATGTAAAGGTTCTCACATTTTTGCAAACCATCCATAAAGGTTATGTGAGTTTCATAATATATACATAAGGTTTATTCTGAATCTATGAATCTTTCATAAGGTTAATAGGCTATGTAATGTAAAATCTATATTTCCTTTATGCACTACGTGACTCGGGTAGGGGTAATAGAATTTACCTAAAAATCCAAGTTTTTCCTTACCGTTTTATCTATAACTATTTAATGACATAATGTATATAAATAAATAAAATTAATTATTTAAATGTATCTTAACTCAATTAAAATTTTATATAATGTTTTCAAATGGTTTAACTAGATTGTAATCAATATTGGAGTCAAAACTAGATTAAATGAGTAATGAATCAAGTCTAGTGAGTCTTATGGGGTATTTTTAAAACCTATTCACTTTATATTAATATCATGGAATTCTCTCCTACTTGAATCAACTTGCCTTTTATCAATGTATTGGGGATCCTAGAGCCTTCTCTTGTATTATTTTGAATCCTTTAATTATAATTTTAGGCTTCTTCTATAAATTCCATCATGTGTGTAATTTATTTCACTCTCCACTATTTTGGGTTCAGCGTGTAAAGATTCTCTTCTCCATATAGGGAAATCGATTTCTCTCCCTTTTTATATTCATTTTTTTGGATTATAATTCTTTTACATTCCACTCTGTAAGTAGTATAAATTGTAATAATAATGAAAATATATAGAACTATTGAAATTGAAAAGGAATGGTGTGACACATATGTTGTTATCATGTGTCCTTGATATTATTTTTGATACTTTTAAATATAGAGATTTTCTAGGAGATATAGAAATCAATTATCAAGTGTTGTGAGATTTAATTTGTTAAAAAATTTATCATGATGATGAATAATTATAATTATTCTAGAAATTATCCAAGAGAGAGAAACAGATAATTTCATGTCGTTGAAAAATTATTATCTGTTAAAATCGAAATGATTGCTTGATAAATTTTCAAACTGCATAAATAATATTGATTAGAATTGTTTTTTAATTATGGATATTATATAATAAAAATGGGAATTACCACATGTTAACGATGATTAATATTTCTTATTGGTAATTAAATTATTGGTTGGGACTATTTTATTGAATGTGATTTATTTTTCATATTGATATTAAATAGATAGTGTGATATCTACTTGGATGTTCTTGTTGTAGTTTTTGTGGTTGTTTCTATTTTTTTATTTTTTCATTATATTTTCTTGTTATGGAATTATTTCTTGTAGTAATGGCTTGATTTAAGAATAATATTTTAATGGTTAAAGACTTAATGATGGTAAATGAAAATACATAGTTTATTATTCCTATTTTATACTTTATTTTTTTATTTGTATCTTGGTGGAAAAAGTAATAGTGGCTTGGTGACCTTGGTTTTTGTGGCTTAATGGAATTGGTTATTTACAGCTTGGTGGCCTTGGTTGTGATGTTGTGGTTCACCATAGTAGTTTCTTGAAATCAATTTGGTAGCAATGGAATAATATTATTATTATTCATATACATAAATGTTGTTTTGGATAAATAATTGTTGGGTTTGAATTCAAACTAATAACCCAATAAATAAATCTATGGGGGTAATCATTTAATTTAAAAAATATAAAATTGAACTTGGGTTTGTGTCCCCTTTGTGTGATGCTTATGGTCGGTGGTTATGTAATAGAGGCAATGCTTGTGTTGTGATATTATTAGTATTTTGATTATGGTTGTTCTAGTGTTTCTTATGTAAACCCATATATATAGGATTTTGTGAGAATATTATATACTTATATCTTCTTGTTTTTTCTTATGAACCCCACCGAAGTCAAGTAACATGACTAACACCCAGAGACCATATGTGTTTTTTCCTTAACAACTAGGATGGGGAGGATACAAATTGATGACTACCCCCTCTCACCCTATCTCTCTTTAGTTCCATATTCTAGTGATAATAGTGATGGATGATGAGATATATGGTTAGGTTCATGAGTGGTAGGATGAAGAACAAGGTTTATTTACTATGTGTTCATAATACCAATCTATATTGGTTACCTGATATGAGATATAAAGTTGGTACAATGAGACATAATATGTGTTTGGTTCCATGAGCCATGATATATGGTTGGTGTCATTATTAGAGGATATGGAAGGGATGTGAGAAATGGATGTATTCTCATTGGTCGAGATTGTAAAATTAGTAGGAATGTGTTTAGGGGTACCATTATATACATTCTTAATGTATTAATTTACTACTCTCATATGCGTTATTTCTTGAGAGAGACATGGTGAGTCTGGGGGGAACTAGTTGACCTATGTAGGTGATGGTTAGTTCAGTTTTCTTTTCACTGGTGAATTAGTATGCTCTTACAAATTTTTCACAAGATACCTTTTGTGTGATCCTATTGAGTATACATATTATGATAACCCTATTTTATATAAAAAAAATCAGGTTTTGAGGATTTATTTCATGGTTGATCTAGATATAACTCGCTTAAATATTAGGTTATTAATTTAATGGTGTCAGATTTCCTTTAGTATTATTTAGATACTTTTATATGTATTTGTTAAAATTGTTTAGGAATTATGGGATGGTTTTGTTTCTCTTTTTATATTATGTGATGTATTTTCATAGTTTTTATTCATTCTATATCCTGGTCCTATATTTATTACTAAGGGTAATTCCTTCAATATGTGTGATTTTTATACCCCTGTTCTAGTCACCTACATAAGGCTTACTAAAGGAGGGACTTGTGGGTAATTATATCTATTTCTTCATTATCATCCTAGAAGGGGTGTGTTTGGAGGGAGGGGTCAGGAGATAGTAGTATCATAGGTTAGTTTAAGCAATATAGTGGATCTTGGGATTAGGAAGTTTGAGTATTAATAATAATATTAATTCATATATACATTTTAGAATCATTTATTCATGAATTTTATATGTTTTATACTTCAATGCTGTGATTTTTTGGTTTTTATAGAGAATTAGAGTTGATGTTCAAAATGGGTATTGATTGTAAAAGTATGAAATTTTATAAAATTTACATCATAAAATCTAGTTTATAGCATAAATACCTCAAATATATATTCATGATCAGCCATAGATCAATGTCGTAAAACTAATTCAGGTCGTAACAGTTTCTGTTTGAATATGAACTTATGATATAAAGTCCATACTTATGTTGTAAAACCCCCAGGGCCTGAATATAATAAAAATTTGGTTCAATCCATAAAAAAAGAGATATATAATTCTAGAGACTATAAATCAATCACTTATGGCGTAAAACCAATACTTGGGCATAAAATCTCTAGGAAGAGAAATATTTGTAATGAATTATGGCATAAAATAATTTTACATCATAAGTTTTTTGGCCTATTTATATTCCAAGAGATCATAATTTATAGTTAGTTTTGTCTTTTTCATTCTATTTATGTTTAGTTACCCTAGTTCTCTGCTATATCTCTCTTGTTCATTCATGTATTTATACTGTGATTTCATTTTAAAAAGTTTTGAATCCTTTTCATTATTCCATTGTTTCCAACTTTCAACAAAACTATAATCTTGTGTTTCTACTTATAATATATTTAAGTAAGACCATTATTTCATGATTTCTTAATTGAAAATGGATTTGTTTAAATAAATATTTCAATCATGCTATACCAATTTCTTAAAGTGCAATTATTTCATTTCCATGTGCAGATAATCTAGAAAGAGTTAGGGATAACATGAACTTAATGAATCCTTAAATAAAAACTAGGTTAATACATTGGTTAGGAATTTAATAAATAATTTGTGTTTATCATGTTCTTTTTCATGACCCAAGTCCAAGGAATTTCAATAAAAGGACCATATCCTAATTGGAGATAAACTGGATAGGACTAATAGCTAGTGTTTCTTTCTACCTTTCAAGTTGTGCTTTATGCACATACACTGATGACCACCTCTAGACTAAATATTTCTTTCTAATATTGGTAGACCCAATTGGTTTCACCAAATCCAATTTTTTTTAGAAAAAGTCCAAATCCTTTAAATTCACATGATGAATCCATCTCTAGGTTATAAATTTTAGGCCACAATTCGTGTCATTGAATCCTTTAGTATTAGATTTCAGACATAAAATATTTTGTGTACCTTAACATTAGTAATATTTGAGTTTATATAAATTTCTAATATGATCACACCCATGAATAAATAACAACACTAAATGGGCGGGTAAAATTTTGGCACCATTACTAGGGAGTTGTGTTCTCTAAGGAACAATTAACTCTAGAAAAAACCTAGTATTTCCTCCCACCTCTTCCCTTTCCCAATAAAATTTACAATTTTCACACATGGATTAGTTTCTCCATCCATGATAAGTTGCTATTTCATGATCCAATACTCCCAGATTCATTCAATGGGCCTAGCACATTAAGAACATCTTACCCTTAAATCTAAAATCAAGAGATACTTGTTCACACATCATCACACATCCATGTCCAATCACAATAATCTAGCTACTCATAATCCTAAAAATTCCCAATATGTGCCTCTTAAATAGTATAGAGTTAAAATTATACTACCAGAGTGCACTATATAGACTTCATCTTTCCATCCATTAGTGTTTTTCACCTGGTATCATCCACCATCCCATCTAGGAACATACATTTGAAATTAAACCTGGAATAATTCACATGATTGAGAAAATGTTTCAATTTTATGGACTTTAGATTGAGGAACCACATGGGCATCTTTCAAATTTTCTCGATGCTCAAGAAACATTTAGAATTCAAGGTTTCTCTTCTGATGCCATTTTTATTAGGGAATTTCCCTTATTCTTTTGCAAAAAATCCAACGACTGGTTGAAAATTAAATACCCTAAGTCCATTACTACTTGGGATGATTTGGATAATAAATTTTCAGATAAATATTTCTCACCCATATGTAAATGGAAGCTATGAAATTACATTCAAAACAATTATTAGGTTTATTTAAAATCAACAAGGGAAGAATTGGAAAATTTTATAGAATTTACTTGAAAGTCACTACACCATGGGCTCGATGTTTTTTTGCAACTTCAAACCATATACCATGGATTACAACTTTCTTCTCACACTGTGGTGGATGCCTCCACTGATGGAAGAATCATACATAAGACAACTGATGTATGGAGAGTAATATTGTTTGAGATTTTTCACAATTATATCCTTTGTAAAAGCATAATAGGACCCCCAAGGCATGGGTTTCACCAACTTGAAGAGACCCCCCACTTTGTAGGCCTGGTAAAAACCCTTACTAAAAATATAGGAAAATTTAAGCTTCCTCAACCCCAAAAACAACATGCTCCTATTGTAGAGATTCAAGCATGTGAAATGTGTGGAGGTCCTCACCCATATTAGAAATGTCAGGATGATATATAGGTAAATTTTAATCAATATTGTAATTATGAAAATTATAATCAATAGTTGAAATACTTTTAATAAATGTATTACCAATAGAAACATCTTCAACAGCAACAATAGCCTAATTCAGGTTATTATCAATAGAGGAGTGTTCAAGATCCACAAATAAATCAATGACCACCTAGGTACCAAATATTGAACCAAAAACCCTGACCAAAAAACATTTTCATGAATAACCATACACTTCGGACTCAGCAACTTCCACTCCAACAAAAATAGTTCCAACAAAAAGCATTGTCTAGACTCAAACAGGTATCCCCACATCAATAGTCGAACCTAAAAAATATGTCCACCGTATTTTTTTTAATAATCAGACCAGTAAATGACTACACAAGAAACTGATATTCAAAATTACATAGAATCTCCATGTATCCTCAAAAATTAGTTTGGGAACATTTACATGACTCTTAGATTGACTAATTGTTATATTATCTGATAATACTAAGATCCATCCAAGAGAGGAGGCCAAGGTTTTAGTCCTTCAAAGTGAGAAATAAATGAATTTTTAATAGCCTTTTTCAACCAATCAGAAGAGGATATAAGAATAAAATTCAAATGTGGAAAAAATTGACAAAAAATGAGAGTATACACAAAGCTTGTAAAAAAAATCTAGAATCAAAATTGAGTAAAGGAGAAAAAGATAAAACACATGATCAATAATTCATTAAATAAGACATCTATGTGGAACTTCCATCATAAAAACCCTCTCTTACATTCCCGTAAACTATGTAATAACGGAGGATATAGGGTCAATACAAACAATTTATGGAGATATTTAAACAACTCCATATAGATGGCCCATTTGATAAAGATATTTCTCAAATGTTGGCTTATTCTGAATTATTAAATAAGGTAATCTCTAACAAGTGGAATATGGAATACTTGGGAGTAATATCTATGAAAAAATAGTGTTAGTTTATTGTTAAATAGAAAATTTCACCAAATATGAGATACCCTGGAAGATTCTTGATTCCATGCACTATCAGCTCATGTAATTTCAGAAAACCTTTATGTGATCTTGGCATGAGCATTAATATCATTCCAATGGGTGTATTAAGGATTCTAAGACTATAAGACCTAAAACTAACAATATTAGCACTATAGTTATCTAATTGATCTATCATATACCCTTAGGTCCTTATCGAGGATGTCTTATTTAAGGTTTGTAAGTTCATTTTTCATGTCAGCTTCTCGTCCTAGACATGGAAGAAGAAGGAAATGTACCCATCATGCATAGGAAAATATTTATTGTGACTAGTAAATTTCTTATTGATGCTAATGAAGGTATACCAGTTTTCCAAGTTACTAAAAAATGAGTGTTTCATCTAGTCAAAGTAGTAGAGTAAAGCGGTGATTTGCTAGAGTGTTAAGTAATTTTTCTCACTATTAAAGAAAGTGATATTATGGATATATAAAATGAGTAATCGGGACTATTACCTATCAAAAAATATTTTAGTGACTATGATGGGGTGAAATACATTGAACCTATTATGGGTGACCACTTCCCAATGTTCACACCTTCAATTTTTAAGCCACCAACATTAGAACTAAATCATATACAAGAACACTTAAATACTCGTTATTAGTGACTAAATATGTTTTGTTATCCATCATAAGACTAAAATTGAATCAATAAAAAGAAGATAAATTTATAAAAGTACTTAAGAGCTACAAAAATCCAATAGCTTGGAGTGTAGATTGTATTAAATGGATCATTACCACAATTTTCACCAACAAAATTATGATGGAAGAAGGCTCTAATCCAAAACACTAACCCCAAAGGTGTCTCAAACACCCATTAAAGAGATAGTTAATAAAGAATTTTTTTAATCTTCTTGGTGCTAGTATTATTTTCTCTATCTCTAATAGTGAATGGGTGAGCCTTCTACAAGTAGTACGAAATAAAGGATGTTTGACTGTAATTATAAATAATGAAAATGAATTACTCACAACTCGAACCATTATAGGATGGATATTTTTTTCAGCTATATAAATCTCAATATAGGAATATGAAAGGACCACTTCCATGTCCCTTTCATGGAACTGGTTTTTGAGTGATCATCTAGGAATTAATTATATTATTTCCTAGATGAACATTTTGCATACAATAAAATCCCAATAAACCCAGATGATTATTTATAGAAAAATTCTTCACATGTCCTTTAAAAACATTCAATTATCAATTAAGGTCATTTGTAATGTTTAATTCATCATAAAAATTCTAACAGTGTATGAAAAATATGTTTCAAAAAATGGTGAAGAAATTTTTATAAATCTTTATGGATGATTTTTATATATATTGGAAATCCTTTGAGGTATGTCTGGGTAATTTAGAACTCATGCAGCAACATTGTGAAGATAAATTTATAGTGTTAAATTAAGAAAAACTTCATTTTTATGGTGAAATGAGGAATAGTACTTGGGAAAATATTTCCAAAAAAATCATATAATTTGATACTAAAAACTCAGATTTATCAAATAGCTACAGGAACCCACCACTATATTAGGAATAAAGAGTGTTCTAGGCCACGTAGGTTTTTATCATTTGTTTTTTAAATACTTTTCACAAATATCTTGACCTATAAACCACCTAATATGAAAATATGTTTCTTTTTGAGTTCAATACAAAGTTTCAAGAATCCTTTGACACATAAAAAAACATACTTTAATCCCCTATCATTATCCCACCGGATTGGGATAAAGACTTTGAACTAACATGCAACATGAGTAAATTTTTTATGGGATAAATCTGAAGGAAGTGTATTGGTAATATTTTTATTCCCATATATTATTCCATTCAAAACAAAAATGATTCAAAAATTAATTATTCCACTATAGAAAAATAGGTTCATGTGGTGGTCTTCACATTCAAAAAAAATAAGATCTTAACTAGTGCTCTCTAGAATTGTAATTTTTAATAATCATTTGGCATTGAAGTATCTTATGAATAAAAATGATTCCAAACCTATGTTTATTTGGACGATCCTTCTACAATAGTAATTATTCTTTTTCATTTAATATATAAAGGGAACTAAAAATGTAACTGATGATCTTTTATCTATACTCCAGCTACCCAATATTGAAGATAATAAATATCTAGAAATTTTAGATGACTTCCTTGATGAGACACTCTTTTATGTGGATATGCAATATCGGACATGATTTTATAACATAGAAAACTATCTATCCATTTGAACACTCTATCTAAAATTATCATACCAGAATAGGAATAACATTCTAGCTGGTTCTTTACAATATTACTACGATGAGACGCTATTATTCATGCATTGCATTGATGGGTTAATGTGACAATGAATTCCAGAAGATGAAATTACTAGTGTGATAGAATTATATTATACATCACCAACTAGTGGAAATAATGTTTTTGAGCATACTGTGGCTAAATTTCTTCAAAGTGGATTCTTTTGTCCCATACTTCATCAAGACCCAAAAAGCATCGTGCAAAGTTATGATTGGTTCTAGTGAACATGAATAATTAGAAAATGTAATGAAATGACATAGAATTACATCTTATAAGTGTAAATATATAATTATTGGTGTATTGATTTCATGGTCCCACTTACGAGTTCCCATGGAAATTTTTACATTATTTTCTGTCAGGACTATGTTTCAAAGTAGGAAGAAGTCGAAGTTACCACACTTGACACAACCAATGTAGTCAAAAATTTTCTAAATAAAAACATGTTTTCTCAGTTTGGATTTCCTTAATTACTCATTATTGATAATGGAACACATGTAAACAATAATTCCATCAAAAGTATCATTGAAATTATTGGAATTGATACAATATCGGTAACCCTTACAACCCAAAAACTATTGGGAAAGTGGAACTATACAACCAAGAAATTAAAAATATTCTAGAAAATAAATTAAATACAAGTTTTAAGGATTATATAATAAAACTTGATGATGCACTTTGGGTGTATGGAATGGATTACAAGAAAACAGTCAACACAACTCCTTTTCAAATGGTCTACATAAAACCATTCCACATTTTGGTTAGATTATAACACCGCTCATTCTACTCAATCAAAAGGTTAAACCTAGAAGCTAAAAAAGATAATAAACAAAGGTTGTTTCAATTTGATGAGATGTATGAAATTATAAGGGATTCTTAAGAGAGTGAAAAAACTTATTACTAGAAAAAAAATTATTAGCATGACTGACACATTGTGTGATGGATATTCACACTAGGGTGCAAGGTTCTTTGGTTAAATTCCCTTCTAAAATTATTCCTTTGAAAATAAAAAACACAATGGTTGGGTCATTTGAATTTTAAAAGTCTTCCCATATGGAACTATATAAATTGTATGTGGTAATGGATACCATTTAAGTTCAATGGATAGTGGATGAAAATCAATTGAGAACCATTTCAAGAAATGTGTGTCTTATCTTAGAAATTCACTTGATTCAAGGGGGTTTCTAGCTCTGGACCTTAAATTAAGTTATTAATGGGAGGAAACCTAGGTTTTTTTATTTGATATTTTAGTATAGATTAAATTTTATTAGTTCACTAACGGTTTCCAAATGATGTGTTTTCATTTTAAAAATGTATTTTTGGTTTAAAAGAATCCTTTACACTATAAATATCACTATTTCAAAAATCCATTGTTGAAAAAATTTCATTGAAAATACTACATTTATGATGTAAATATATTTTTTGTCCTTGTTAACCCGTAATCCTAAAAAAGAGGCCTTCCTCCTTCCAAGAAGATTAGTGAGGGCCCGAAGCCTCCCATAGTGAAGCGTCTCACCCGAACACCTTCTTCACCACCTCCTTATCCACTATTATCACTACCACCTAGAGATACCACCCCAAATTCATCACCATCAGGTTTGAATTGACATATTATATCCCACCATTCATAGGATGCCACTCAACTCGCAAAAATTCACCCATTCCTATGGTTTAGAGACCCACAACATTAGGTACTCTTGGAACATTTATAGTCCAAGCCTATCAGACAAATAAGACATTGGATTTGGCTTCCTTATAAAACATCCTCATAGATGTGGAGGTCATGGAGGGACTCTAATGGATGCACCTATCGTATATTTTTATATCTATGAAAAGATATATTTGAGTTCTTATTTGAGTTCCTTTCTACTTTCGAGCTCAATATCAATCATGTCACCTTTCGAATGAGAGGTAGGTATTGGGAGCTCATGCTATGTGAGTTCATTGTTGGCCTTGGGATCTATTACCTAGACTCTAATACCTCTCTGGTTTATAGATCCTTTTACATATATCTAAATACGGCCAGTACATAAAATATTATGATTATTAAAGCTCATAACCACATGAGAATAAATGATCCACCTGCCGCGAAGAGGACCAATCATAAGGGTGAAACTCGATAGATCATCCATTGGAATTTATCCCATTCATGGTTGGCACGAGGTGACTCCTATGGGGTCATAATGTTGACAAAGGTGGTCTTTAAAGCCACAAAAATGTGATACCTAACATTGAACATATCACACCAGTTCACATTGTATTATGAGAGTCAGACTATGAAAAAAATTTACACCCTTTTGGGTGGATCCCTCAGCAATAATCTAGCCAGGCACTTAGGCATCTTCAACTCCTCCCATCCCCTATCCTCACTCATCCCAATTCAGTCCATAGAACTTGTCTTGCTCCATAAGATAGGTATATTTTAGAAGGTTGAAAATCACTAAGATTGGGAACCTGAGTACACCATGTCCATTGATGATATTCCTACTCCTAATGTGTTGAAATATCTTGATATTGCTACCAATATTCCCATAATTGTTATACCAAAGGATTTAGTTTCATCTTAGCATATCAACGTTCCATAGAATATATGGGAGGTGGTTTCAACCACAATAGTATTCTCTAGAAAATTTTGTATAACCATATGTGGATATTACAAAACTTTGGAATTCTTTTTTCTCACCCCCCCCCCAACAAAATCCTTCTTTTGTACTGCTATCACCCACTACATCCACCTCCCTCGCCCTTATACATCCGAACAAGCCTCTAAATCCTTTCCCACCGCATCCAACCTAGCACCATCAACCACCCTGGTTTAGATTCCTCCCAAGATCATAGACCGTACTTCTTAGTGGGAATATTTAGTGGAGCATGCTCGATGGGGAAAGGTTCATGCTCTATTGGCTACATCTGATGTGCCTTTTATTGATCATGATTCCAAACACATGGCCTCTATCTAGATTGACACCTCACCTCCTCCAACATCTAACCCATAACCACCAATGGGGACTGATCCTACTTCTAGCACTGTGGCACCTATTACGGAATTTTATCCACCTACTCTTGCATCTATCACTACTATTGTCATAGTGGGATAGATCCATCCACCCATACTTATGGATGATACCTCTGATGAAGATCTCATAGATTCTTCCCTCTCATCTTAGTTGTGCCCTAGTGTAACCATCCCCTATTTTGTTCTTTATGGGTGTATCTTTTTCACTGTATTCCCTTTCCCTAAATTTTATTGTTTAATACATCAAATTTAATGGATTAAATATTCTAAATGATTATAATATTCTTATAATTTCTTCATTCCTTGAACATCCTATTTTCTATGTATTGTGCATTTACTTATTGTATCACATTAAATGCACCGATTAGGATTCTGTTTGGCCTTCCACATGAGGTATTCCATTATGTCACTCTGATCTATGGACCACCCAAGGAGATCCATTAAAAAATGAATAGATGATAAAGTTTTTACAAGAGAGGTTTGGTGAGACCATTTTTGAGGTGGTGAATCCTCTGAAGTGACCCTTCAAGATCAAGGACACTACCTCTAGTTCTTGTAAGAGGTTGAGGAACACTAATCTAATGGAATAATCTAGTTTATCCCTATCTATCCATTTATATTATGATTTCATTGATATCTCTTTATGGTAGGAAACTCATAGTATATTCTTTTGAGTTGTAGTTGTGTCTGTATAGGTATTTTCTTTTCTTTATATTGGTCTGGTCTTCTAAGTTGGTCCTTCAAACGTGTCATTGTACTATGATCTATGCATTTATATGAGCTGATATTCATTTTTATCTCCTATGTTCACCTCCCCAGTTTTATGCTTTCATAATTAATACATGATTTCGACTAATAATTTTTGTAGTTTGGGTATGTTTTTTCTCATATAATATCATAGGTAGTATGGATTCACATCAATTTATAGTATTTTCCCAAATGGAATTTCAATCATTACATGGACCTATCAATTCTCTTCCTCTTTATTTTTTTATATTTCCTTCTTTTATACTGTCATCATCGTCTCTCCCACATCACTTCCAAAACAGTGTAGACACTACTTCATTTTAAGTGTGGGGGTATTCTTGATCCTTATTACATGTGCACCTTGATTGTTTCCTATTCTCCATATTCTATGAGAAATTTTTTATTAGAAATATTATTTAACATGAAATATCATTTCACTCATATAAATAAAAGAGAATATTTATATGGAAATTATTAAAATATATTATTTACTCCTACATAAAATAATCGTTATTACCTAGTTCAGTGATTTAATTATAATTTTAAATTCATGCAATTTTTATTGAATGAGTTATTAGTTGATAATATGCCCTAAGTGATTTACCTTCGTATACGTATTCCCATTCCCAAGAGGATTATGGACCGAAATTTTTCTGTTCTTTTCTAATCAAATTACTTTAGAGACACTTGGGGAATAAAAACCTATCAAAAATTGAACTCATATATTATTAAGGTCATGACTAAAGAAACACACTATTAAAATGACTAAGTCATTTAGATTGATTAATCCATTTTTCCTAAGACTTGATTATACATTATCCTTACTTTGCCTGAAATTTTTATGAATAACCTTGTTATGATTGATCCATGTTACAATCCCATTTTATCCTTCATTACCATACTCTTTCATATGATTTCATGATTTTCACTTGAATATGTGTGAGGTAATGGCCATTGCTACTATAAATGGTATGCTTGTTACTAAGGATATGTGCTGTGGTATTTTCACTAAATATGAGGGATATAGTCCATGGTATTTATGATGTACCTTTAGGATTATCCTATTTCAAAAAAAATGGGTTGTGTATTTGGATGGTTAAAAATCCCAAATACTAGACTAATGAATCTCATGGTAGATCATATATTGTTAGGTTGTGGATGTGAGATCTTTCCTAAACATGAATTTTGGGGGAAAAAAGGAAGAAATAGGATACATCCATCATACTTTCATAGCATGTTCATGGACCTACCTTTAGATTTTAGAAGTGCAGAGATACTATTCTCTGGAGGAGGTTCTTTATTATGCTATTTTATATTATCATGCATTATAATTGATATTTTACCCTCCATTTTGAGTTTGTTTTTTATCATCTACCCACCTACCCTCTACCTCAGAGTCATTTGAACCTTAATTACAAATCCCTCATGATTAATTATGTTATTTTCCTATATACAGTGGACATGTTAGATCCAATTAAATCCTTGGGGTAGAAACTTGTGTTCAAGGTATGATGATAACTCCAGATTTATTTTAACTTGATTGATGATAGAAAATTAAGGGTGAGGTAAATTGAAACATGGGTATAGTAATCTAAGTAAAATTTGAAAAATTGAAATTTAAGGAAAAATATACTTTAATAATGAACTTGACTATGAGGCATGACTAATTTTTTTAATAGGGGTGATTTTTGAGGACAAACACTTTCTACTAACTCTTTGTTTTATTTTCATGGTTGTAATGAATGTCTCATTTTAAAAAAAAAATCCTTTGATATTATTATTGAGACTCTTTTTTATTGAGGATAATAAATTGTTCAAGTGTGGGGGAGTCTGATATTATTAATTCAAATGTACATTTTGGAATCATTTATTCCGGATTTGTAAGTGTTTTATACATTGATACTATGATTTTTTCGTGTTTTTATAGAGAATTGGAGATGATATTGAAAATGAGTTATGATTATAAAAGTATAAAATTTTAGATAATTTACAATAGAAAATGTATTTTATGATGTAAATCCCTTGAAAACATAGTTTTTTTATCCATAGAGCACATCCATATACCCAGTTCAAGTTGTAAGAGTTTCGAGCTAAAGAAGAACTTGTGATGTAAAATCTAGACTTGTGGTGTAAAACACATGGGGCTCAAAGACCCAAAAAATTTCATTCAAGATGTAAAAAAGTTTAGATACTGAATTTTTGATACTATAAAGTTATCACTTACAGCATAAAACCAATACTTAATGTGTAAAATTTCTAGTTAGATAATGATTTAAAACGAATTACATCATAATATCCTTTTATTTCATATATGTTATAGCCTATTTATATTCTCGGTTCTAAAAAAATAGATCAAGACTTATCTTTTCCATTATGTTTACATTCCTTTAATGTAGTTATTTGGTTTTTATCCCGTTTTCATTCTTGTGTTGCTTCCTTGATTATGTTAGAATAAGTTTTGAATACTTTTAATTATTATAATGTTGGTTGTTTTTTATACAAATTTCATGTCATATTGTGGCTGCTTATATATTAATGTAAGACCATTGTTTCTTTATTTAATAATTGATCATGGATTTTTTTAAAATAATATTTCAATCATGATTCAACTATTCTATATGCTTAATTTTTTCATTTCTAAGATTGGTTAATACAAAGGGGTAGTGTGAACTTAATCGATCCTTATATCAAAACTTGGTTATCATTTTGGATATAAATTAGTTTGAGGGATCATGTTTATTGTTTTATTTCACATAACCATGATCTGGTGAATTACAATAGAAGCACCCTAACCTAATTGGAGTTAATAAAGCTATGACTAATAGTAAGTTTGGCATTTTCCTTCAAATTTATGATTTATGAACCTAGATTAATAACCACATCTTAACCAAAGATTAGTTTCCAATATAGGTATACCCAATTGGTTTGACCAAATACAATTGGTGAATTTTTAACTACTTCACATTCTAAGCAATAGGGATATCCTGATCTAGATTTTGGAATATCATTTTCATATGGTCTACAAAATTGATATTAAACCCTTCTAAATAAACTAAAGATTAATCCAAATTGTTTATAATATTTCCAACTCCTTTATATTTGAATGAAGAATCCATATCTAGGTTCTAAAATCAAGTTCACAATCAATGTCATCTTCTCTCTATGGGTTTGGCCCCATAATTCCACTATCATGTATACCTTCATAGTAGTGATAGTTGGGTTTATATAAATTTATAATATGATCATTCCCATGTGTAATTAATGACACTATGTGATTAAATCAATTACATAGGTTAGTAGGGAAACTATGTCAATTTTTCTTGGTGTGTGACCTAGGTCAGACAGAATAGCTAGGACATAGGATTTTAAGTCCCCCATGATCTGACATAGGGACTCTAAGACTACTAAACATCCAAGTGAGGTGGTACTACTTATAGGGTATAAACCTAAGAGAGGTGCATGAATCATGCTCTTTTGTGCTTGTGGTTGAACGGGTGACTCTAGGAATTAGATGAATTCTATGATACCGGGATTAGTGATTTTTTTCATCTTTAAACAAATGATGAGAGGGGGTACTTCTCCCACTAATATTTCATATTTTAAAGTCACATTTTCAAAATGTGTGGGAAATTCTGGCCCACCAAAAGTATACAATGTAATTGTGTGATGGTTGTTTTACCTTGATTTGTATGCTTGCGGAAACATTGTTTACAATAATTTGGGTGCTTGTTTTGATTGATGAATATAATGTGGTATTGACATTACACTCTTATAAATTATTTATTTTCAACAAAGGTAAATGGTATATAGAAATTTTTAAATTCTTGTAGTGTTTTCTTGGGTGTGTCCTTGATAATTGTAGATATGTTAATGATACAAAGGACCTTTAAACTTAATAAAGTAAATTGTTTCAATGACATGATTTATGAATATTTTTATATGTAGGTTTGGAATCTATAAATTCTTAAGTTTTTAGACATTGATATTAAGTTAACAAAAATAATGATTTAATATTTGATGTATTTGGTTATAACATTAGCAATGACTTCTTGACTTGCTTTATACCATGATGTTATTTTTTTTAAATTAATGATGGATATTCTTTTATTAATGGTTATAATGATTTTCAAAATGATCATATAACTAGTTTAAATGTATTTATAAATATTTCTACTATCCTCATTATATAAAAGAAAACATAAGAGTTCTTGTTAAAAAAAATTTAAAACTGATTCAAAAGGTACTCATTAAAATGTTTTTGGTCACTTATAAGGTTTTTAATGCATGGGTTTCAAGAAATTATTTTCATATTTTTAAAATTGATGTTTTTAAGGTCTTTTCAAGCATATTAAGTGATTATATTTCTATAAGTTATTTATTATTCCCTTTAAGAGTACATAAATCGTTATCATAGTTTGAATTATAAATTGATTTAAAAATATGTTTAATGTTTTTACTTGAGCAAAATTATATTGATACTATGAGTTGTTTAGTTGACTAAAATTCCATATTAGTTTTAAAATATAACAATTTAAATCATGTTAGAAATTTTAAATATTATTACAAACTAATATGAGTAGAATGTTAATGTGTTTTCATTAAGGAATATGAATGCTTAAAATATCATGATTGTGAGGGAAAACATTTCTAAAATTTTTTCTGAATTAAATATTACTTTGATGGATAATCATGATTTTTAAAGGTAGTGTTCAGAAAAAATTCATTATATTTTAAAATTCTTTGATGTGAAATGTTATTACATTAGATAAGATAAATTGATTATAATAAATTGAAATTTGAAATTGTGATTCATTTAATTAAGGATTATGCTAAGAGTTGTTAATTGTTAATGATTGTCTTGTGTAACTTATATAAGATGTGAACTGAATGTATAATGCACATTATATTTAAAATGGAGTTAATGACACATGATTTAAATTGGAATATTTTTTAAAGGAGATTATTAATGAGTACTAAACACAAATTTTTATGTAAGAAGTCTAATTTATTAGACATATTGTGCATCCCATGATTAGCGTGATAAGTTTTGAATGTTATAAATTTAATTTAAAACATGATTTTTTATGCTTGATTAAGTATAAAGCATTAAAGGATAGTTTGTAGAAATTAAGTGATACATTGAAAATATTATAAGAAATTAATAATAATGTGAAGTGATATAATCATGTCAAAATTATATAATCACTTGATATGATTCTTTCTAGAAGCATCATCCATGAGTTGTAATTATAATGACTTGTACTAGTTTTTAATGAAATGCCACCCATGTCATGTTTCTCTTAAATTGAAATACCATTATTATTATTATTTATATTCATAACCACTTGAACTACTTCCATGGTAGTAAATAATAAATCAAGTGTCCCTATTCTGTGTAATTGTTTGTTTGAGACCTTATAAAACAAGTTGTCCCTAATAGACTTAGTCTTTATAGACTTAAATTAAATAGTTTTAATCTAGGGAACTTTGATTTTTATATGAGTTATCATGCTATTATATCTTATAAGATTATGTTTGGAATTTATTACAAGGATTTAACATTTCAATTTAATTGAGAAATTCCTATGATATTGTAACACCACAAGATTTTAGAATTTATTTTCATTAAAAAAAATATTTGATTGCATGCGGTATACGCAATACCAATCTTAAATAAACCATGATATACTATAGAAATATAATTATTTAAATATGATCATTATTATGTAGACATTTTTTTAAATTGTATGAATATAAATAACCATACAATGAAATATTTTTAAAAAGCATTAATTTTCAATTATTTTAGAAAGAAGATGAAATATTTTAATGGTAAAATGGATATTTTTTATAAAAAAAAATATGTAATCAATGTAATTTAACTTAATACATTAAATTAATAGATATTGTTAAATTATTATAATGAAATATGTAGATAATATATTCAATTAAATGAATTAACATTCATTTAATTACTGATATTTGGAAAGGAATGGGAATAAAGTCATTTACTACTTCAAAAATGATTTTTATTACATTTTGTTTGTGAATATTATAATTAATTTCTGCCAATTTTATAAAAATAATTTGTAATAATGGATATAATTTTGAAAATTATCATTCTATAGTAGGAATAGGATGAAATTTTGGGAATTTCTTAAAAATATTTATTTTTTAGTGAATAGAAAAAAATGCCAATTTTTTAAAAAATAACTTTACTCTCTTTTAAATAAACTAATATAAAAGTCCCAATGTATTTTGGGGTTGATTTTAATGTAACATAACATTAATTTTATTAAAAATAGTCCAAATAATTACATATTAGTCAATATTATATTTTATTTTCGAATAAGTTCATTTTAATGCTTAAAACACAATTTTCTAAAAACTATTATACATTACATTTTGAACAATTATATTAAAAGTAATTTTGACCACCTAAAAAAATGAATATTGAAAAATGGATTTCATATTTGGAATTAATAGTTTTAAATTTTTTATGTAATTTAATTACATATATAGATATAATGAATAATAAATGTAGTAATAGTTTATCAACACATAATGGGTAAAACGAATTAATTAAGGTTAAGAATTTGGGTTATGGTCTCAAAATAAACTTGAAATTTCCATTTATTTAATTCAATGGGTTTAATTATACCATGAAAATCATACGTTCTAAAATATGGAGGTTTTTTCTCATTACATTGAATATGACCTTTAGAGTACTTTATGTTAAGAAAAAATGAAAAATGTCATCCTCTCTTTTTCAATATCTCAAATAAGTTTTCATAGGGAAAAAATAAAATATGAATGATAACAAATAATTAATATTAGTATGAATAAATTGTTTTTATTATATTAATTTATTTCAAATTTTTAGATATTATATAATTTCATTGAATTCTTACGCAACATCGATGAAACACTTTTGAAAGAAGTTATAAAAATTAAATATATGATTTTAAAAACATTAAAAGTAATATTTTTTAATAATTTAAGATGTCCCATGAATTTTAGGGATAATTATAATTTATAAGTGATGGTTAAATATTTTATACTCAAATTACATTGTTATCTTGATGAATTTAGAGTCAAGATATATGAATAGTCCCAAAAATAACCTTCAATGGTATTTTAGGTTTAAAAAAATATTAAATCATTACGAAATTATAAAAAAATCATATATTGACTCTAGTGGATGGGAATAAATTATATTATAATTTATGTTTCATTAATATAATACCCCAAATCAAATCATCGAGTCTGAGATGAAGTGACACATGACCTCAAGTGTGCCTCTACATATGCATTAGGCTGATGACTAGCGGCAAGGGCCTAATGTTTGGATGTGTAGACTTTAACTTTGGTAATCAACAATATGTGATTCAATGCCATGTGTGAATAATATAATAACTAATCATCACATGGATTAAACCATGAATGTGTGTATATTCCACCTTTAAGTAAAATACACATATATCTTTCAAAGAAAAATTATACACTCACCTTTAAGGAAATTTCTCACCCATGAATCATGAATACCATCCAATTATATGCACACTTTTCATGCTCAAACTCTGGAACTCTTCATATAAACAAAGACATTCCCCATCGGCACATCAAACCAGCCTACAGACCCTCTTTCAATAGCTTATGGTGTTCTCCTATAATGATCCATCCTATATTTATAGCAGCAACCAATGAATCATGTCATCCAAGATGCCCCTCTAAGGGGTCGGATAAGTCCATCAAGGTTACTTATCAACTTATGAACTAAAATAGAGGTTGCATACACTATGCACAAATCCATAAGTAAGGCACGACCGAGAAAGGAACAATTTGTCACAGGTAGTTTTTCACAGGATTAGAAATAATACACGAGAAAGGTAAAACATAGAAAGGACTAAACAAGGTATGTGAAATATTCTATATCTATTAATTAACCATATATTAGGGGTGATATAGAAAGGAACACAGAAGCCATACCAAACGATATCTCATGAGATACCCACACATTCCCACAAACCATGTCATAAAATGGTCACTAAAATAGGCACATGAATAAAATCCAATCATTCAAACAACTCCATATAAAGTGTCCAAGATAGTAATGACTTTTTAATTTTAACGTCTTGGTGCCAATATCCAGGATCCGATGAGGAATGACACTCATATCACTCTCACACACCAACATTCACAAGGAAAAGACTCAATCCATCATAATGGATTCTATAGAAATAGGATTCATGGAAGATATCATTCCATGATATGGATTCTATATAAAATTATCTAATGACACTTGTTGACAATGGATGTTCTTGGATTGATCAAAGAGAGGTCACAAATTCTCATGATCCAACAATGATTTATCCATAAAGCATGAATTATCCCTTACATCTAAGTGAATATTCATAGATATAGCTAATATATCTTAGATCCATGGCCAATTTAAAATAAATAAGGAATATTAGTCTTAGAATATTTATATCTTTCATCAATTGATGTCAACGGAGCGATATAGACTTTAACACACAGGAGAAGAGGAGGAAAATCCTATAGCACCAAGGGAGATCACTCTAGATGGTTATGGCCACAAATGGGTCAGATTATGGTGGTTATTAAGTTAATAAATAGATTAGGGGATAAATATCAAAACACAATTAATGATTCTTAATTCAAGGAACCATCGACTAACTGATGTATATCCCTCACCAGAGTCTCTAGTAAAAATGCATGAATTATACTTTATCCACCAACTATCCAGTGGGGTCTGTAAAAATACAAGTCTCTCTACTAGCACCACTGGATAAACTTTGTTCCCCACTATCTAGCTAGTGGCCTTATTTCAACCACTGTGTAGCCCACTAAGCCACCATCCTATAAAACACTAACTTTGAGACTATTTTACCCATAACACATGACTCCAAGGGAGAAAAAATACAATATACATCATAATTTTAAAACTAATGTACCTTGAATGTTAAGGAAGTTACAATTCTACCCCTATAGTGACTTCTCATCCCCAATAAGTACCTTTAGTGGTATTTATCAAACAAATCAGGCCACTACACCTAAACATCATACTCATGTTTTCGAGTATCATCTTGAAAATGATCCTGATGAAAAATGTCTTTGATAAGTGGAACTATATTCCCTCCCAACATTATTTCACTCTGGTCAATGATCCACACCATGAGCTCCACAATCAATGCATCATGTTCCAGATCAATGTTCTCACAATTGATTATATGTGTCTTATTGAGCATGTACCTTTGAATCTTGGATACATGGGACACACCATGCATTCCTCAATATGATGGAGGAAGATCCAAATGGTAGGACATTATCTTGGTATTCTGTTGAAATATATAATGGTCTAAAAAATATTGGTTTTATCTTCCCTAACTTGGATAAATGTTGATACCCTAATCAAGGATTCGCCCAAAAGAAAACTCAATCTCCCACAATAAACACTAAGGTTCATCTCCTCATATCATAATATGATTGTTTTATACTTTATGTGGTGATTAAATACTTCTATATCACCTCCACTCTCATATGGGTATCATGTACCAATCTTGGGACCAAAAAAGTTACCTCACCAACCTCATGCCAACACAGTAATGAGCGATGCGGTCAGCCATAAAGTCCCTCAAAATTTATCATATGAATTGAAGAATGAAATCTATTGTTGTACTCAAACTCGACCAAGGATAAGTGATCATACCAAAATACACTAAATTCCAAAATGAATACATGTATCATATCCTCTAGAATATGGACCATCCTCTAGGACTACCCATTAGTCTATATATGATACATTGTACTCAATCTCAGTTGGATACCCAAATCCTTTTATATGCTCCACTAAAACTATGATCTGAAATGTACATCTCTCTCTAATGAGATGCTTAAAGTAGATATATGTAGGTATAAAATATACAATACATATAACTTCCCCAATTAATCTGTGGAAAGGGTATCTCTAATCAGTAAGAAATGAGAAATTTTTTCCATCCAACCAAATATCACCCAAACCGCATCATGACTCCTCAGGGTTTTGGGAAAACCCATCATAATATATATCTTCATTTCAAACCACCTCCACGTAGGCACCAAAATGGAGGAATCAAACCACCAGGTCATTGATGCCCATTCGTTTCCCTCTAGAATGTAAGGCATCACGAAACAAAACTGGAGATATCCCTCTTCATACTTGTACACCAAAACTATATTCGGATATCATGGTACATATTTTTAGACCCTTGATACACTATCCATTTTGTGTCATGACAGTTTCTCATCAACTACTTCATCGGGTATGTTTTAAATACTACCCTTCCATGAATTTAAATCATGTCTTCATCATTTAAGGACCACCCTAGGACTAAATCATCCACCACCAAGTGAACTTGCATCACTATGCACTTGGGACCCAACTCTTGGATGGACTTTACCCGCTCTACTAAAGAATACATGATAACCAAATTTACACATGTCATATATCCATGATCCATATATGCATCCACTACCCACTCGTCTATTAAACTCATGATATGACATTCCTCCTGTGAAGGAAACTCTCAAGGATCCTTAATCTTCATTTTTTTCCTATTAAGAGAATATAAAATGACATTTGCTTTTCCCAAAGAATAGTCCATCACAAAATTGAAAGTATATAGATATTATATCCAACACGTCTACCTCATATTTAAGTCCCTCAAACATAATATTTATCCCTTGTTATTTTTGTTTGTGTAGATGATAAACCTATCACTAAATTGATAATATCACTAACACTTCAGTGCATTCCATCATTAATTCATGCATCAGTTAGTTCCACTCATTAGTTTGTAGTTGGCATGAACCATAAGAAACTACCAAAAACCTCCCCAATAGAATATCTCCCAATCCAACACCTATGGAATCATAGTATATTGTGTATCCTATCCTAGGATCTAGAAGAATCTGAGCTGGATTTTTCATCAATCTCCTCTTTATCTTTACATTGGCCTCTTCACACTGATCAAACCACTCGAATTTCATCCCCATTTTTGTTAGATCTGTCATCATCACTTCCAAACATGATAATTCATGAATAAAATACTAATAATACCCAAAATGCTTAAGGAAATTCCTAATCTCAAACATATTTATAGGGAATTCCTAAGAAATCATATCTTCTACCTTCTCTAGGTCCACTGAAATTATTGTATCATAAAATACATGCCTGAGGAACTGAACCTCTTAAATCCATAAGTGACACTTTGATAATTTGGTATAAATATAATAAGCTTAAAGTGTACTTAATAGAATATCAAGGTTCCTTTAATTAATATCTGAATCCCTCAAATATATTAGGATATCATCCAAGAATACAATGATGGGGAAGTCAATATATAGATGAAGAATCCAATTCATGAGGGCCACGAATGTCGTTGGATAATTTTTTAACCCAAAAGGAATGAAAAAATACTAATATTCCCTATACCTACTCCTAAATTATGTCTTGGGAATATCCTCCAATTTGACCTGTAGTTGATGGTATCCTGACTAATGTTCAATCTAGGAAAACTGTCAAGCTCCATGTAACTGATCAAACATATAAGTGATCCTAGGTAAATGTTACTTGTTATTCATCATTACCTAATTCATATTCCTATAGTATACATAGGTTTATAAATTATTTTCTTCATTCGTGGAAAACAACACAAGAGAATCACAAGGAGATGGTCTCAATCTGATAAATCCCTTCACTACAAATCCTCTAACTACACCTTCAACTCTCTTAACTTAGTATGTGCCGTATAATAAGAATAAATCGATGTTAGTTTCACCCCAAATAAAAGATCAATCTCTATTGATATTCCTCCATATTTAAGAATACCTGAGAATTATTTTTGGAATTCATCTCAAAAATGATCCACCAATTGAGGAAAGATATAAGGGTATATTACTAATTCTAAAATGAGATCTAATCCAACTACCTGTACTTTGAAAACTCTAATCTATCCTTAGTCTAGTACCATATTTTTGGATCCAACATCACACTCACTAGTAAATACGAACCCCGCTCCTCTAGGCATGGTAAAACATGCATGTCTCTAGTAGTAGTTAATATGATTTCAATAATTTTTCAATCATTCCATTATAAATATTATGTAGAAACTAGTCATACTAAGACCATGAAGTCCCTTGGATATTGATGGAAAAAAAATTATGGGACACTCAGGGAATCATTAGAGATGGTATAATATTTTTTCCAAGGGTGTTTTAAAGAGACACTAACTTAGAAGATAACTTAATCGGTAAGTCTAGTCTAATAATTTCTTAGGAACATATAAAATAATGGTAACCTTATATGTCGAACAAAGAAATATATAGCATAGAGGTAATCAGAATTGTACCTATAACTATATAAGTTCATTTTCACCAATGGCTAGGGCCACCTCTATCGTGTACACCCTATATTCCTTTGAAGCATGACCTTACCTCTATGGTTCATAACTCATCTATGTCACTGAGGTCTATGGTGCTCGTGTCTTCTTCTAAGGACACTTTCTTACACCTTGTCCTAACATCCTTGAGTTTAGACGTGTTAGCTTAGAAAACAATTGATGGAGATGATCCATATTTCCACATATATGAAATTCCCTTAGTGGGATAATGCATGATGTAGTAAAGTTTCCCTTATATCCTTCATTGTATAACTCGGAAGAACCTCCTCCCACAGAGGGAGTAGAAGAATACATTCTATACTCTACCTATCATCCACCTTATTGTACCAATTCATCCTTCATATTCCTACTACCAAAAGAGGCAATTTATATAGTACTAGAATGTTTGGAAATCAAGGCACTATAAGCTAGAAGGAATCCTACAATATTTTCCTCCTCTAGACATTTCTCAAAATTCAAGGACATATGAAGCACATATGCATATGTTGTTTGGTAAAAGACTATAACCTGACATCTAAGATCTATATGATGGCCAGTATCAAAATTACTAGATATTTCACGTCATTTACATCTAAAAAATGAGAAAATTATAGAAAATATATAAAGAAATTATGGTAAGCAGAAACCATTATTGTACCCAATGTATGCTTCACAAAATCCTGTGAATGGTCCAACTTCAGCATATCAAGAAATAACTCCTCAAAGAATATCTCCTTGAAGTCCTTTTAAGTAAGAAACTCATACTATACTACCTATAACATAATGACTCACCACTTCCCCGCATCTCCCTAAATCATAAAGGCTTCTAGCTTTACCATCTCATCCTTAGGAGTCTCGGCCAGATCAAAGATTTGCTCAACAATTCCAACCTAGTTCTTAGCATCCTAAAGATAACTTTCCCCTGTAATGTTACATGATGTGAGATGGAAATATAGGGCATAGTCAACAATTTTATAATGCACCCACATACCTTGTTAAGTCATAGTCTGTATGACTCCATGTTAGGGTGGGTTTACCACCTAAACCACTGGAGTGAGTGCGGGATCATATATAGGTGCATCCTCCTGCATAGCCTATGGTGGAACCAGTGCATCCTCTCTATAGGGATGATTCAGGCATCATTGAGGAATCATTTTTCGGAAAGGTCAAATTAATGTTTAGAATGACGATAGAAACTTTCATAAAAGTAAAGTTTAGTACTTATAAGTCACACACATGTGTGATTTATATAGGAATGCTTATCAAAGTAAATACCTTCACAAAAGTTATAACCCTCTTAGTTCTACCCAAGGCTCAATTAAAGGTCGTTGTACCTTTATGATAGTCACAATAATGTATATAAATCATATTATCATGCACATTTTTAGATAATTAATTCCAGCACAGATATATCAAAAAATCATAGAATATTGATATATCCAAACTATTAGCACAAGTCAATTCATTTTATTAAATAACTATTATTCAGAAAACAGTCTGTATATACATGAAATGTTTACCTATTTTCATGTTCATGATTTATGATTTCACCCAAACCCATAAACTATAATAGAAATCACATCACAGTAACTCAGACTTCTATTACACATAAGTTGGCTAGATGCATGGAAACTCCCCCACCTAAGTCCCATGTAGCCTATATTTATTCAACCTTAACCAAAAAAGAATAGAAAGGAAACAACAAAAATTTAATACCATTTTATAAAAAACCGACCTCAATCACTGGGCTTGAGTTGATGTTCCACATGACCTCATGTACGCCTCCCCATACACAAGAGAATATCGACTTGTGACGAGGGAATAAAGGTATAATGTTGATACTCTAACCTTGGTAAGCATATGCATACACCATAATATAGAAACATAAAACCAAATTCAATCAAACATAATAGTGAAAAAAACAAAATCCTAATGTTATATGGAATCATATATCCAGAAATCATGCACTCACCAAGATTCCATAAACCTCAGTCATACTTTATTTATCAACTTTTTAAAATAATGTCATAAATAGTCTCCACATGGCTTAAACAATTCAATGTTTTTGTTTTAATCCTTTAAGAACAATGCACATTAATCCTTTATGGAGCAAGTTTGTGTTTACCTTTAAGGGAAAGTCACACCCTTGACTCATGAATAACCTCTAATAGTATACACACTTGGAATGTTCTAACTATGGAAATCTACACATATTCAAAGATATTCCCCATCTAGAAATAATACCATCCTATAGACCCTCTTCCTATGTCATATGTAATTATACCTCCATGGAAAATTCATTATCCATAGCTACAAACAATGATTCATGTCATGTAAAACCCCTCAGGGGTTGGCTAATTCCATCAGATCCACCTTTCAACTTGAACACTAAAATAGAGATTCCACTAGTTATAAAAAAATCCACAAGTAAGGTAAAACATAGAAATAAATAATTTATAACAAGTAGTATTCCATGGGAAAAGAAATAATAAAAAATAAAAAAACAATATAGAAAGTAATAAATATGGAACATCAAATATTCCATGAGTATTAATTAATCGTATATAATGTAAAATGTAGAAATGGACATAAAATCCATACTAAAAAAGATCTCATGTGATACTCGTGCATGAATACTTACCATATCATGAAAGGTTATCTTCAATAGGCTTATAAACACAATCCAAGTATACTAACAACTCTATAAAAATAACCCAATATGGTAAAGTCTTCTTACGTTTAATGTGTTGGTTATAATCTCAAAGATCTATCAAGGAATCAGACCTGGATTATTCATGTGCACCAGCATTTACTAGAACAATATTTAATCCGTCATCAATGATTCTATAGAATTAGGATCTGAGGATGATATCATTCCAATAGACAGATTCCATATCAGCTTATCCAAATTGGATCATTGTTGATGGATAATGAAGAATCGATCAAAGAGTGGTCACTAATTCTCATGATCCAACATTGATATGTCAATAAATAAGTAATTATCCATTATATTTGAGTGTATATCTATATATATATGTAATATAGATTAGATCCATGATCAATTCCAAATAAATAAGGGGAATTATTATTATAATTGATAGATCTTACCTTAATGTATGCCAACAGGTCAATATAGACTTCAACACATAAGAGGAGAGGAGGAGGAACCTGGAGCACTAAGGGAGAACTCTTTGATAGGTTATGGTCACAAATTGGTTATATTATGGTGAGTTATAACTTAGAAAATGGATAAGAAGATAAAGACAAAAACACCCTTAATGATGGCTGATTCTGGTCACCACCAGCTAGCTGGTGTCTTGCCTCAGATTAGGTGATGTGCTTGGGTAGTATGCAAGAATTATACCTCATAAACCAGCTAGTCAATGGAATTATTTAATCCATTGTGCTTCCCACAAATCCTTCATCCTCTAAAACACAAACTCTAAGCCTCTTTTACCCATAATAAAAATCTCCAATGAAGAAAATAATAAAATATACCTCATAATTTAAAAAATAACATACTTTTAAAGTATATGAAGTTATAATTTATCTTCCATTTGGAATTTTAAAAATTACCTTCATGACCCATATAGAAAGAAAATTTTGTTACAATGGTTAAGGATAAAAAGGGTTGATTAGAGGGTTAAAACAACAGATAAGGATTATAAAGACACTTAAACCTATCTAAAATTGATTGGTTGATTGTATTTCAACAGTATCCATCAAATCATTGAATATAATGATGTTTGGAGATATTTATTATGATATATGCACATATTATATATTACTATTTCAAGTATTTTCATTTTTTTGCTCACCTCAATTATAAAATGGTGTCTTCTATCATCTATTCCTCACGCCTCTTGATCCATTTAGCTTGACCAATCCTTCCAAAATACCTTAACAACCTCTATCCATATGTCTTAAATTTTTTTTTCTCATAAAAAGACCAATCTATGAAGTATTAATATGTAATTAATTGTTGGCTTTTAAAATAATGTTCATGGAAATTCTTACTCGAGGTGATGGATTTCTCATATCAATTTCCATTATTTCATAAAAAAGAAATTTTAAACAAATCTTTTATTTTATAATGTATATAATTACATATGGATTTATATTATCTTTCATTTCTTAATATTTAAGTGTTTTAAAAATCCTTTTAAAATTCACTTGTTTAGTGTCCTTTTGATTCAAAAGATTCCAATGTGGTAAGAGATTTTCATTAAAAACTTCTTTTAAAAATTATCATATGAATATATTTCTATCATATGTAATTATTCTTTAAAATGTTTTAATATGGTTATTTAAATATTTTCAAATGGAATTTTTTAACTATCCTTGACACTTTAAAAGGGTTTTAAAATATACACTTTTAAATATTTTTGGAATGGGTCACTCTTGAATCTTTTTAACAATGTTTAAAAGAATTTTTTTTAAATATATAGAATGAATGTAATTTCATGTTTTCATATCATTTATCCATTATCCATCTTCCTTTAAAAGTTTCCAAGGTTTTAAAAATAAGATAATTTTCTCATTGTTTTGTGAATTTTAATTTTTTAAAATATTTTTAAAATAAAATGATATTTCTTCTCATTTCTATGAGATAACAAAAAGTGGGTTTTATAATAGGATGAAATTTCATTTTTATGGTTTTTATGATGAAAAGTAAAATTTGTTAAATTCTTGATTTTAAAACATGAGACTTGAGCATTATTGATAAAAGTGGGAATGGGGAGTGAACCCAAGCCTTTATGGGACTATGTTCATTGTTTAACCATTGGAAAATTTAGATCCCTATAATATATTGGGAAATGTGATAGAGTTAACTAATTTCAGTTACTCATAATATAATTTAGATGGAGTTAATTTATCTCATGAAATTATTGAGTAAATTATATAAGTTACTTCTAAGATAATGTTAGAATTATCTTATTAATTTATTCCATGAATAAAGTATGATGCCCTTAGTTTCCTACATGTTTTCCCAACACTTTCAAACGGTTTTTCATGGATATATTTTTATTTCAAAAGGAAAAAAATGGGTTTATTATTTAACAGATATATAATGATATTATAATGGTGAATTTTTTATTTTCATGGTAATTATTCCATGAATTATTATTTTCTATTTATGCTTTATTATAAAATATTTTCTGAAAACTTTAGGATGTAAAGTTTATTTCAGGAGTAGGTAAATTATTATTTTAGGATCAAAAGTTTAATATATAAAAAGGAAAACATACTTATGGGTTTTCATGAATTTCAACTGGATTATCAGGTTTCCTTTATTTTTATATCCCTTACTGGTATTTTTTCACTCATCCCAAGTGTTCAAATCTTTTTCAATGGTCCTATGGATGATTATGAATTATTATGAAGGCTATCTCTAAATAAAATAAATTCTCTTTGAATGAAGAAATTATTTCATGAATGAAATAGGAATACAAATTTAAGAATCCTTTTTTTTTTAAAAAGTGTCATTTAAGAAAAAGTTTCTAAAAAAAATTTAGGATTTGATATGTAAGGTATTTCTTAATTCTATAAAACTCTAACCCAAAAAGATCCTCGAAATGTAAAAAATTGAAACCCTTATTATAAATCATGTAATTAATGGTGTTTAAGATATGATGTATTATAATTTGTATCAAAGGAAACGTTTAGATAACTTTAGAAGTTATGATGATTCGGGTAATGATATTTTAATATTTTTAAATAACATTGTGTTTTAATATAAGTATAAAGTTGTTCATAAATTTAATGTAATAGATACCACTTTTGAGGTTTTATGTGATTGGCGTACTTTGAGAGACATTTATTGTGTTTTAATAAATGTTTGAGGTATATGTAACCCTAAATTTTAACATGTGTTATAGTAAAAAGGTTGTTTTAGGAAGAATGATTTTATAATTTTTTTATTTATTTTGAAAGGTATTGATAAACTGAGGATTGATATGTTCTTTTATATTGAGGTAATTATGGTTAATTCTGATAAAATGGTTATTCCAATTTGGGAACATATGATTTATCATATAGGTAACGATGGGATTGAAAAGTGATTTGGTGACTAAGTTATTAAAGTTATTTTGTAAGAAGTTCACTATGTTGGGAACATTATATGATTAAGGTATATGGAAATATGTTTAGGCAAATATTGAAGTTTATTTGAGTAATAAATAGTGGATTTTATTCTGGAATCATGTGTCATTTTATTATTCCTTAATGGTGATTTGGAATATTCATGGAATTGATTTTCATGTTTTGGAGGTTATGTGATTATGGAATATAATTTTTTGGTTTTGAATTTATGATTGATTGTTATTCTTTGTAAATAAATGATAAGTTTAACTAGGAATAATATTTGATCAAATATTTCAGATTTTTTGTTTTTAAACATGGTTAGGAATATTTTTAATACATTAAAGATAGTTACTTATGGAATGATTTAAGGTGGAATTTAGGTGTTGTTATTTAGGCTTTAGAGATTATGTTTTTATTTCTTCATATTAAGGTTTATTCATATTGGAAATTATTTTATCTTATGATAACAATTTTTTTTGGTTAATGTATAAAGATAGGATGAATAACTTTTTATCCATTCATAGATACTATGATCTTTTAAAAGTTAATTTTTGTGCCCTTAACAAGAAACATTCATATTGAAAATTAATTTCTCAGAGTAAGAGATGAGATGGAAGTATAAATTGATCTAATCACAACTAAATCATGAAATAATGTGTATGAAATTAAAATAAATCAAGTAAGTATATTTTATCATTTTCTCTATCTTGATAGTAAAAGAATCCCTCAACTCTAGGAAAAGGTTCTTAAAATGAAAATGTTATCCTTTTACTTCATTTCAAATGAATTTATGGTATTATTTATCCATTATTAATTTATGTTTTTGTGGTAAATAAATTTATAATTATGATGATCTTTATTTCTCTCTATTATTCCATGGGCATTATTTTTCTCTTCAATGTCCATATTTTCACCTCCCACCAATGTTATTCTTATTTGAGAACATAAATATGTTTTATTCTAGGTGACCATCAAATTTATCTTCTCATCGTATGAAAATAATGTTTTATTATCCCTTTTTTATATGTGTTTTTTCAATAAATGTTTATTTAAATAATTAAAATGTTTTTTTCTTTTATAATATTATATTTGATCTTCTAATCCTTCAAATTGTTATTATTTTTAAAATTTTATAAAAAAAATTATAGGACATGAGATAAATTTACAATGGTTAAATTTATTTAATGGGGATATAATGTAACACCTTGAACCCAGTTACCCAAAGTCGGTGCATTATTACATAATATTGGCATGATCATAAAAGATCAAGTCTCGAAAGACCGATTATTTTAGTAGCCTTGGAATAACTAGATACATTCATAAAGTTTAAATTACATCATAAAGTGAAAACTACTACAACAACATCTTGTCTTCATATCCCCTCATACTATCCCTACAGGTCATTCATAAATTACTTCTTCACATCCTGGGAAAAATAAAACATTGAAAGGGGTGAGCTCAGATGCTCAGTAAGGATAACAATATAGCAGAAGCTTTCATAGATAAGCATAAACACTGAAGGCAATGTATAACTAAAACAAAATCCTTTTAAACATGAAATTCAGCATAATATGGAAAAGATAAAATGAAATAATTACGTTTACTTATTCACATGGATATTCTACTAGTCGAATAATTACATGAAATATCAATAACCACTTTCATAATGATGGAATTCATAATGCCAGACTATCATAACCACGTAGGCAAGGCCTCGTGCATAGACTACAAATAAGATTTTTTCAAGGCCCCGTGCCAAGAAACTAGTTTGTCTCATGAGACCTACCGATGCATCGAGGATCTATAGTGGGCTCCACCCGTCACTTACTAAGTCCAATGCATTCCTCATATGAACATGTTTAAACATAACATAAACATTCGTATTAAAACTAGCATACAAAATGTCAATACTTTAACCACAAACCATGAATGGTATAAAAATAGCACATCCATAGTCAAACATAACTCATTTGATAAAATATAGAAGATTGTATTGTATCAGATTAACCTTAATCGATAATGATGAAGGATATTGACATAGATGAAAATAATCATCAAAACAATTGAGAGAAATATCCCCCTTTTTCTTGAAAACATTTCAAAGTCAAACTATTTGTCAAGAAGCCATTTAAAATTAGATTTTTGAATAAAAGTGTTTTATACCACTTTGAAACTTTTAAAATTTGTTTTAATTTTAAAACATTAATGTCCATATAAATAAATTCTTAAAACCATTTTTAAAACAAGGACATTAATGAGAAATATTTAGAAGAATAAGTCTTTAAAACATTTAAAAATGGTATTTTATTTAGAGTTTATAACCAAAAGAGATACACTTGAATACAAATAATTAAGTTAATAAAAACTTTATAATACCATGAGAATAAAGGGATTCATTATATACTATGTCAAAGTACATTATATACACCATATAAAAGTGATTCGGTGTATAACAACAAAGAAGTCTCAGTGGAATGTAAATTGACATGAATTCTCTTATAAAGACCATATCCTTAGGTTAAGGATAAATCAACGACATAATTATGTGTGAAAAATATAAATACACTCGATATGATTGGATATTTAGTGTAAATCAATCAAATGACATTCACACATATTCTTGTAAAAACAACACCAATGAATTGGATATTTAACTCAACAAATGGAGTTTGAGTTAAAATTACTCTTTTCATGTTCATACAGAGGACTTAAGAATTTATCAATGGAGTGATTATGTGTATCAAAATTATATCCACAGAAAGGGTATTGAAAATTATGACATAATCAAATGAATAGTGATTCCACACATAATCATGGAGTAAAATAATCAATGAAGTATGCCTAAAGCCGAATGAGTGCAAATTGAAATTTCAAATTCCCTTATCGATTAGGTAACTTATGAAACATACAACCATGAAAGAAGGATCATAAAATGAAAATGTAAATACCAATAAATTAAAGTATATTACACAATGAATACAATCATGGGCAGTACACATACACCACAAGCAATAAATAAGTGGTGAACAATGGAATTATCACGAAATTAACAGTGAGAAAAGAAACCCCTTACTTTGTACATTTTCCTTGGTCAACGGTAGGTTAACCTGGTGTATAATGGTGAAATAATTGTTATTTAGTTATACAAGAATCATTTACATTAATATGATATCATATATGATCTTTTAACATTGATTTGTTAATAATATCTTAGTATTATCATCTTTTCGAGTGTTAACGGATTCGTTTTCCTTTATATTATTTGTTATGAGAGCCGTATTTGTTATGGATGGTATGTATATTATTCATATCCAGAATGATATAATGTCTCTAAAATTTATTTTTATTCATCAAATGAAATTTATTCTTGAATGGATATGACGGGGAATGAATCTCATCGTGTTCGTGGAGACGGTAATCCGTACGTACGCACGAGCGACAATATCATTATTTTGATATTAAAATAATATATAATTGGATGGTATATCATGTATACAGAATAATTATCATGTTATATTTATTATTTACAAGAATTAAACATCATTATTATACCCATATAAATAATAATATTTTGAATAACAATTACACCACAACGTGGAGACTATAGGCCGTACGTACGAACGTATGGTGACATGTCATTCAAGGGATGGATAGAATAATGAATTTGTTAGTTCCATATTTATAATAACATAATAGTATATAGAAGATAATTTTTTTATTATTTTAGAATAGAAATAACAAATAAAGAAGAAGATGAAGAAGAAAGGAACTTGAAAGTGGGTGGTGAAAACATTACCTCTTCGTCGGGTTCTTCCTTTTGATTTAATCAAAAGTGATCCTTAGGTTGGCTTTATGATCAAACTAAGGAATCTAGGTTGAATTGAAGGGAGTTGGGAGGATATTTGGGCAGATTTGTTCTGAGCAAAATGGCTTTGAAGGTGTGAATTAATGAGAAGGGGGAGTGCCCTTTTATAAGAGGGGTGAGGGGCACCTTTGGAAAAGCTAGAAATATTATTTTATAATAAATTCATATTCGGTTTCTAATGGATACAAAGTGGATTATTTAAAGGTTAAGGTGGGTATGGGTCTAAAACCACTCAACAAATAGAATTTATATAGGTTTGGGTCATTATATTAACCTTATATTTTATTTTAACTCTTAGTTAATTAGTTTGACACTTAACATGTCACTTTGTATTTTTATATTATATAGTTAATAAACTTACTATATACCTCCAAGCGACCCCTAAGTGGTCCATTAATAATACACCTATCATGATATAAGTATCTTGGCCGAACCTTAGTTTTTAAGAATTTAATATCAATTAATAATATAATATTTGTTTTAAAAACTCTTTTATGTCAATTTTGACACTATTCAATAATTGATTTTTGTAAAAATCATAATAGATTGATTACTTCGAAAAAATTTAATTAATTAAATACTAACATGTCATATTATCCTATAAAATTATTTTTATTTATAAAAAGTCTCAAATTACATTTATTTGGGTATTTATAATTTCAATTATTCTAATTTTTCATTAATTAGGTAATTACTGCATCACTATTGTGTCATAAATAAATTAACTTATATAATGTCTAAAAATTATAAACAAAATACCACTATTTATGAAAACGTTTTAACTATCTAATTAATATTTATAGTCAAAAATCCAACATATATAATCCTATGTAAAAAAAAATTCTAAAAGATATATGCTTAAGCAATTTTGTATTTATTTTAGCTTAATTAAAATAAAGTGTCCCTATCACCTACAAGTGCCTCCATGGGGTCCCAAAATCAAGCCAAAGATGCCCATGGTCGGACGTGTATCCACCAATAAGGTTAGGACACGTTTTAGGGTAATTTAGTATTATTATAATATTATTTTTTAACCCTTATTTACCAGATTTACCCTTTAACCATGGTAAATAAAATATTTACCGAAGTAATTATTCAAAATGTCTAAAAATAAAAGTTACCTATTTACACAATTTGTACATCCTGATTGAAAATATGGAATCCATTTTTCCAAATTCAAAACACAAAAGTGACAGAAATTAATTTAAAATTAATTCCCGCTGTTAAAACAAAAAACGTGTTTTTAAGATATAATAACTATCAAAAGATTGATACTTGTTTATGTCCGGTTTAATTTTGAAATTATGTCCAATGACCAAAATTGTATTAAATGGTAAAAATATATTCTAAATATACTTTGAAACCACTCAAATTCATAATTTATCACTATTAATTATTTCGATTAAAAAATTTGTTTTTAATTAAAATTTAGTAATTTTCACTATTCATCAAAATAAGAAAGTTATCCGAAAAGTTCCAAAATTTCACCCTAGTATAATTTCGATATTCCGAATCCAAAAATGAAGTTCATTTTGAAATATAAAATGTATAAAACTTTTAAAAGTGGGTATTACTATTCATAATAGCTAGTTTTATTAGTGGTGGTGTGTGTTAGAACTTGAAGTTGTGTACAACACACGATACTGTATTATTCAGCGAGAAGCGTACCGTAGAAGCTTGGGGTGTTACATTCTCCCCTCCTTCAATAAATTGTGTCCTCTAAATTTTTAAAATTGTGATTGGGAATGTAATGGAAAGTCCCACATCGGAAAAATAGTCAATAAAACTATCACTTTAAAAAAAAAAGAAGTACAAAGGTCACCCGAGATAACCTATACTAGGATTACATGTAGAAAAACATGGATATGGATGATAAACTAAGTGTCAAGTTCTGATGGAGAGGGATAGAAAACAAGATCAAGACAAATTTAACAATAAGAAAACCACAAACTTGTGTTGGGACAAACGGTCATTAGTCTCTCAGTAGGAAAAGTAAACGGACAACATTTTTTGTTTTAAGTTACATTACATAAGGATGAGGAATTCATTTATGATATTCACTAAGAACATAAATATATATACTTACTTTTTAAGTGAAGATTCATTCTTTAATAAATTTCTACTACTAACTCATTTTTAAATGATGATTATTCAAGAAGACATGGTCACACTGGAAGAGCTAGAATAAACCTCTATAGAATCACATGATCCACGCAGGATAAACTATATATTTACCTTTCCTTTAGAGATTAATCAAAACCAAAATGGTTAGTATAAGATCTGTTGATCCCCTAAAAGTATATTCCATTATAGAAAGAAACACTAATCATAATTTCTAAAACTAAACCAACAATACCCCAAAGTTAAATAAATACCATTCAATACACAATTGTCCTTAAAATCCTTCAATATAATCCAAACTAATATTGAAACCCAAAACATAGAAGAAGTTGGTTATGTATTCTTCATGTTAAATTGTATCTCCAAATGACATCAACTACTCTCAAAGTCACATAATTAAAAGTAATTAACCTAATCACATATTCTCTATTATTGGTTAATCATTTCCATAAATAACCCAAATCACTATAAATCAAAAATAAAAAAACATAGATAAAAATCCACCATTACTCCTCAAATTAAATCCCATAGTATTCTATTTTCCTTGGGCATATAGTGTTCCGAACAAAGTGAACATCTTCCAAAATAACATTTATCACTTAATCACCAAATCATTTTCCTATACTAAGGGTATTCATTTGATAGGACATAAGATCCCAAATCAACTTATTATTGATAAATAAAATCATTTAACTAAAAATAATTAGTCACACTAACCAGGGACTACATGTAGTTCAGTGGGAGGTGATAAATCTCAATCGCAATTTGGTTGTGTGTTCGATTCCCACAGCTTTTTCCGACGCGACGGGTTGTCACACGCTCTGTGTGTTTTCCTTTTTTAAAAAAAATATTTTATAACATTAACAAAACGAGATAAATTCATCAAAATAACCATAACATAATTTAACCACAAATGTTATCTCATACCTTTCATTTTCATCCCAAAATATAATAACTTTTAATTTCCTCAAACCAAAAGATCATATAAAACCAAATGGTTATTTATTATTATATCCACAAGGGTAAAGATATGTCTTCCTCCAATATCATTCTCACATGGAAAACTGCAGGGTTACAAATCCAAGAGAAAATTATTCCAAAGTAATCCCATCAACAAGGAGCACTAATACTTTAAAACTTTTCTCCAACCAGTTATTCCCACATAGCTTCTTCTTTGACCAGGAAAATATCCTATAGAATATGGCATTGACTTGGGTGATGCCAAGGTCCCTTACATTTACGAAAAATGACCGTAATTGGAATCTTAGGATCATTTTTATTTTCATCCATAGTACTCTTTATTTTTTTCTCGAAAATTATTTACTTTATTTCCTTCTTTCCCACACATAAGGCATTTATTTTTTCCATTGAGACACTTTCCTGGGGGTCTCCTTCCACATTTCCAGCATGATGGAAATTTAGTTTTCTTCTCTCCATGGTCTCCATAGCTGGAGCTCTTATCATTTATTGTCTTTCTCTTCTTTGTTGAGTCCAGGAGTTGGTTAATATATATTTTCTTGATCATATTTTTGGAAAACTGATTCGGCATGAAGACAATATCCTTTATGCCTATCCACATTCCATTTCGTTTCTCATTTCCACCACTATTCCCACCTTGTACATCATTCTCAAAGTCAATATGGCTTCCTTGGAATCCAGCCATTGACTAAAACTAGAAATCATTGTGTATGAAACAGTAGCCATAAAATCATTTAGAGAATATCAGGTCACCATATTCTTAATTTGAAACACATTAGGATTAACCAAGTTCATTTACTCTCATCTTATATATAATACTTCAAATAGGTTTGTAAATAAATTGTAGATTATACTAAGCATATCCACCGGGAGTGTCGTAACCAAGAGTGCAGCAAGGCCCATTGTTGGGCACTAGTTCCCGTTTGAGTCTAGCTCAAAGTGGTGTTTTCGGGTTTTACCCCTAAGTACATATGTGCCAGAGCCGCCTCTACCTGCTCGTATCCAGACAGGGATGTATTTCCCAGAAAACTCACAAAATCTCTATAATACCAAAATTCTAGAAAGTTATTCTATACTAATTCTCAAAGTCTATCTTAGGGCTATGTGCTCTAATCAGAGTTTATCTAAATATAGCTCCCAAGGTTTGTACTAAACTTCCTCTGATACCAACTATAACAGCCTGAACCCAGTTACCCAAAGTTGGTGAATTATTACATAATATTTCCATGATCATAAAAGATCAAGTCTCAAAATACCGATTATTTTATTAGCCTTGGAATAACTAGATACATTCATAAAGTTTACATTACATCATAAAGTGAAAACTACTAAAACAACATCTTTTCTTCATATCCCCTCATACCATCCCTGCAGGTCATTCATAAATTACTTCTTCACATCCTCGAAAAAATAAAACATTGAAAGGGGTGAGCTTAGATGCTCAGTAAGGATAACAATATAGAAGAATCTTTCATAAATAAGCATAAACACTTAAGACAATGTATAACTAAAACAAAAACCTTTTAAACTTGAACTTCAGCATAATATGGCACAGATAAAATGAAATAATTCCATTTACTTATTCACATGGATATTCTACTAGTCGAATAATCACATGCAACATCAATAACCACTTTCATAATGATGGAATGCATAATACCATACTATCATAACACGTAGCCAAGGCATCGTGCCGAGACTACAAATAAGATTGTGTCAAGGCATCGTGCCAAGACACTAGTTTGTATCATGAGACCTACCGATGCATCGTGGAGATATAGTGGGCTCCACCCGTCACTTAAAAAGTCCAATTCATTCCTCGTATGAATTGGTTTAAACATAACATAAACATTCGTATTAAAACTAGCATATGAAATGTCAATACTTTAACCACAAACCATGAATGGTATAAAAATAGCACATCCACAGTCAAACATAACTCATTCGATAAAATATAGAAGATTGTATTGTATCATATTAACCTCAATCGAGAATGATGAAAGATATTTACATAGATGAAAATAATCATCAAAACTATTGAGAGAAATATCCCCCTTTTAATTGAAAACATTTAAAAGTCAAACTATTTGTCAAGAAGCCATTTAAAAATATATTTTTGAATCAAAGTGTTCCATACCAATTTGAAACATTTAAAATTAGTTTTAATTTTAAAACATTAATGTCCATATAAATAATTTCTTAAAACCATTTTTAAAACATGGACATTAATGAGAAACATTTAGAAGAATAAGTCTTTAGAACATTTAAAAATGGTATTTTAGTTAGAGTTTCTAACCAAAAGAGAGACACTTGAATACAAATAATTAAGGTAATAAAAACTTTGTAATACCATGAGAATAAAGGGATTCATGATATACTATGTCAAAGTACATTATATACACCATATAAAAGTGATTCGGTGTATAACAACAAAGAAGTCTCAGTGGAATGTAAATTGAGATGAATTCTCTTATAAAGACCATATCATTAGGTTAAGGATAAATCAAAGACATAATTATGTGTGAAAAATATAAATACACTCAATATTATTGGATATTTAGTTTAAATCAATCAGATGAAATTCACACATATTCTTGTAAAAACAACACAAATGAATTGGATATTTAACTCAACAAATGGAGTTTGAGTTAAAATTACTCTTATCAGGTTCATACCGATGACTTGAGAATTTATCAATGGAGTGATTATGTGTATCAATATTATATCCACAGAAAGGGGAGTAGAAATTATGACATATTCAAATGAATTGTGATTCCACACATAATCTTGGAGTAAAATAATCAATGAAGTATGCCTAAAGCCGAATGAGTGAAAATTGAAAATTTCAAATTCCCTTATCGATTAGGTAACTTACGGAACATACACCCATGAAATAAGGATCATACAATGATGATGTAAATACCCATAAATTAAATTATATTACATAATGAATATAATCATGGGCAGTACACATACACCACAAGCAATAAATAAGTGGTGAACAATAGAATTCTCACGAAATTAAGAGTGAGATAAGAAACCCCTTACTTTGTTCTTTTTCCTTGGTAGAAGGTAGGTTAACCTCCTCTATAATGGTGAAATAATTGTTATTTAGTTATACAATAATCATTTACATTAATATGATATCATATATGATCTTTTAACATTGATTTTTTAATAATATCTTAGTATTATCATCTTTTCGAGTGTTAACGAATTCGTTTTCCTTTATATTATTTGTTATGTCATCTGTATTTATTATGGATGGAATGTATCTTATTCATATCCGGAATTATATCATGTCTCTAAAAATTATTTTTATTCATCATTTGAAATTTAGTCTTGAATGGATGTGATGGGGAAAGAATCTCGTCGCGTTCATGGAGACGGTAATCCGTACGTACGCAAAAGCAACAATATCATTATTTTGATATTAAAATAATATATAATTGGATGGTATATCATGTATAAAGAATAATTATCATGTTATTTTTATTATTTACATGAATTATACATCATTATTATACCCATCTAAATAATAATATTTTGAATAACAATTACACCACAAGGTTGAGACGGTACGCCATACGTACGCACGTATGGTGACATGTCATTCAAGGGATGGATAGAATAATGAATTTGTTTGTTATGTATTTATAATAACATCATAGTATATAGTAGATACTGGTGTTATTATTTTATAATAGAAATAAAAAAGAATGAATAAGTTGAAGAAGAAAGGAACATGAAAGTGGGTGGTGAAAACATTACCTCTTCTTCGGGTTCTTCCTTTTGATTTAATCAAAAGGGCTCCTTAGGTTGGATTTATAATCAAACTATGGCCTCTAGGTTGAATTGAAGGAAGTTGGGAGGATATTTGGGCAGATTTTGGCTGATCCAAATGGCTTTGAAGGTGTTAATTAATGAGAAGGGGGAGTGCCCTTTTATAATAGGGGTGAGGGGCACCTTTGGAAAACCTAGAAATATTATTTTATAATAAATTCATATTCGGTTTCTAATCGCTCAAAAGATTATTATTTAACTTTTAAGGTGGTGATGGGTCAAAAACCACTCATCCAATAGAATTTATGCAGGTTTGGGTCATTATATTCACCTTATAATTTAGTTTTAACTCTTAGTTAATTAGTTTGACACTTAACATGTCACTTTGTATTTTTATATTATATAGATAATAAACTTACTATATACCTCCAAGCGACCTCGAAGTGGTCCATTAATGATACACCTATCATGATATAAGTCTATTTGCCGAACCTTAGTTTTTATTAATTTAATATCAATTAATAATATAATATTTGTTTTAAAAACTCTTTTATGTCAATTTTGACACTATTCAATAATTGATTTTTGTAAAACTCATAACAGAATGATTACTTAGAAAAAAAGTAAATTAATTCAATCCTAACATGTCATATTATCCTATAAAATTATTGGTATTTATAAAAAGTCTCAAATTACATTTATTTGGGTATTTATAATATCAATTATTCTAATTGTTTATTAATTAGGTAATTACTGCATCACCATTGTGTCATAAATAAGATAAATTATATAATGTCTAAAAATTATAAAAAAAATATCATTATGTAGGAAAACTTTTTATATCTCTAATGAATATTTATAGTCTACAATCCAACATATATAACCCTATATAAATCATTTTTTTCTAAAAGCTATATGCTTATGTCATTTTTGTATTTATTTTAACATAATTAAAATAAACTGTCCCTATCACCTACAGGTGGCTTCATGGGGTCCCAAAATCGACCCAAAGATGCCCATGGTCAGACATGTATCCACCAATAAGGTTAGGACACATTTTAGGGTAATTTAGTATTATTATAATATTATTTTTTAACCCTTATTTTCCGGATTTACCCTTTAACCATGGTAAATAAAATATTTACCGAAGTAATTATTCAAAATGTCTAAAAATAAGAGTTACCTATTTACACAATTTGGGCATCCTGATTCCAAATATGGAATCCATTTTTCCAAATTAAAAACACATAATTTTCAGAAATTAATTTAAAATTAATTCTCGCTGTTAAAACAAAAAGCGTGTTTTTAAGATAAAATAACTATCAAAAGATTGATACTTGTTTATGTCTGGTTTAATTGTGAAATTATGTCCAATTACCAAAATTGTATTAAATTGTAAAAATATATTCTAAATATACTTTAAAACCACTCAAATTCATAATTTATCACTATTAATTATTTTGATTAAAAAAGTTGTTTTTAATTAAAATTTAGTAATTTTCACTATTCATCAAAATATGAAAGTTATCCGAAAAGTAACAAAATTTCACCCTAGGATAATTTCAATATTCTGAATCCAAAAATGAAGTCCATTTTGAAATATAATATGTATAAAATTTCAAAAATGGGTATTATTATTCATAACAGCTAGTTTTATTAGTTGTGGTGTGTGTTATAACTTGAAGTTGCGTACAACACACGATACTGTGTTATTCAGCGAGAAGCGTACCGTGGAAGCATGGGTTGTTACATATAATGTAACACCACATTCTTTTATAACTTATTTTTAAAAAAAATATATACATGTTTGATAGCATGTGGTGTACAAAATATCGAGCTTCAATGAACCATGACATATTACTAAAGTGTTATTATTTAAATGTGATCGTTATAAACTTGTCATTGGTTTGGAATATATGAATAAGAGTGAAAATGTTATAAAGTATATAGATAAAGTTTTTCAAAATCTTATATTTATTATTAGTCATCCGTAAATGATGATAAAATCTTTTGAAGGTTAAAGAGGTATTTTTCATTAAACTATTTTTATGTACGGGATGTATTTTTATCTTAATAAAAAAATAATAAAATTTGATAAATTAATTTAATAAATTAATTATATTATATATTCAACTTAATTAATTATAATTAAATGAAAAATTATTAGTATGGAAGTAATAATAATAAATACATCTTATGCTTCAAAAATACATTTTCTTCCAATATGGTTTTTATTGTATTTTTTGCATGGGTATTATAATAAAATAATTCCACATTAGGAAATTATAATATAAATAATGGAAATAATTTTTAAATTAAACATTTCATAATATTATTATGGTGAATATTTTCTATTTTTTGGAAAACATTGATTTTTAGTGAATAGTGGAAAATGCATATTTTTGCAAAACCATCATTTTTTTATTTAAATAAACTAAATTAAAATTAAAATTATATTTTTTATTTGGTTCTAAAGTAATATAATATTAATATTAATAAATATAATCTGAAAAATTCCATAGGAATCAACATCATATTTTATTTTGGTATAAGTTCATTTTTATGTTTCAAAACACAGTTTTTTTAAAACTATTTTTTATTGTGTTTTGAGAGATTATACTAAAATTAATTTCTTAATATTATAAAAATAGAATCATAAAAAATGGATTTAATATTTGTGATAAATATTTTATAATTTTGTAAATATTTCATTTTTATTTTGAATCTTAATGAATAGTAACCATGGTAAAATTTTATAACCCCAGAAATCGGTAAAACAATTAAATTATGGTCAAAACTGTGTGATAAGGTATAAAAATGAAATAAAAACTTTCCAATAATTCATTTTATGGGTTTAATTAAACCATAACCATCCTAACTTCTAAAATATGGAATTGTTTTACCATGTGAATTTGATTATGACTGTTATATTAGTTCAAATTAAGAAAATTACAAAATGTCACTCTCTCTATTTTAATATCTAAAATATGTTTTCCTAGAGATAAAAAGAATATTGAATGATAGGTTTTTTTGAATATAAATATATTATTTTTATTATATAAATTTATTTTTAATTTTTATAGATATTATAATTGTCTTGAACACTTACACAACGTCGATGTGGCGCTTCTACAAGCACTTGAAAAATTCAATAAATGATATTTAAAACTGTAAAAGCAATATATTTTGGATTAATTTTTGTATCCAAAAAATTATTGGATAATTAAAATGTATAAATTATTGTGAAAGTGTTTATATTCGGATTAAATTGTTATCTTGATGCCATTAAATTCAATATATATAAACAGTCCCTAAATTGACCTTAAATGGTATTTAATTATTATATATTATTTTTAAGTCATTATAAAATTTTAAAAATCCTATATTTAATCAATTGGATGATAAATTTTTGATCCTATCATTCATGGTTAATTTTTGTTCCACTTTTAATTTTTAATATTACGTTCATGACCCTTAAAGAGAAAAAAATGTGTTACAACAGTTAAGGTTAAACATGGTTAATGAGGGGGTAAAACCAAAATATAAAGTTTAAAATGACACCAAAACCAGTAAAAAATTGATTGGTTGATTATATATCAAACTTAGACGCCTTATCATTGAATATATGGAATTTTGGATCTATTTTTGATGATTTATACACATATTATATAATAATATTTCAAGTATTTACCATTTTTTCACCCACTTAGTTTATAAAAGTTTATCACCTATCCCATCTTCCTCACATATGTTGATCCATTTAGCTTAATAAATCTTTACCCAAATAACTTATAAACCATCCCCTACATGTCTATGTTTTTTTCTCACAAAAAGACCATCGTAATAACTATTAAGGTGTAGTGATGTGGTTTCTTCCTTATAAGTCTTTGAAATATATTAATTAATATTTTTGAAGTTAGGTATTGAGACATCATGAGATTCTGAGGCCCAGTGAGCTTGGAATTGATATTAAAAAAATATTAAATATATTAATATCATGCACTTGTATTTTTTAGGAATAATGGAATAACTTCCAAAAAATTCATTAATCAGAAATCTGATACCACAGTTGAGTCTAGAATGTGGGGTTTACACTATGTGTGACCAAAGGTTAGTTGGAGCTAGAAATCTGGTTTAGGTAGCCATTAGCAGGTGCATTTAATTAAAATAAGTAAATAAAGTTTTTGTTTGTTTTATTAAATTACCTAATTAAAATACTTTATAAATAATATCTTATGAAAATTTTCCAAGAGTTATCTACGTAATCCTTGCAATATCTAAGATAAGGTACAAAGTGTTACTCATTGGCTAATTGGAATCGGATGACAAAAGGTGATCGAATTGAGGTGGATTGATAGGTAGTGGATATAGTTGGTCTTCCCCTTAACTGTAGAATGCTTTCCTTGCAAACTATCGATCTAAATCAAGCTAGTACTCATCAATTTTGGTTTTAACCCTCTTGAATAAATTGTTAAAACATGTATTTGATCTAATTTATTACTTGATGGTGATTACATGCCCCTCACATGAGCCCATTGGTAAACCAGATTTTCTAATTCAATTTAAATATTTTTATTCCATTCTCTCACCATGTATATCCCTAATCCATAGTCATTGTACAATAAAACTTTTCCAATAGTGATGTCATCTTTTTTCTTGTGCTTTTCCCTTCTCCATTCATCACGTTCTTCACTATTGGCCTATGGGTTCTGGTTCACCTTTCTCAGGGAGAGTTCAAGTCTGATCAAACCCATGGATTTTTTGTGCTATCATGAATTACATGTAGATAAATGGGTTATTTATGGATTAAGGAACGATGTGGGATTAGGTTTATACTCCATGGATCTAGGATTCTGAAGGGTGAAGGGATTGAACAGGAGGTGCATGGGTGGCATTGTGGGCTTCATATAGATCACTGGGTTCCAATTTCCAACCACTAGAGGGTCAGAAACAATGGTCAAAAGTGGGTACCTCTAATTTTAGGTGGTGTTTGGGATCGATTCAAGGTGACGATGTAAGATCAAGAAGCCTCATGGAGGATCTGAACTTTTTGTGGAAAATCTAACTACATACAATGTAGTGTAGAAGAACACATAGCATGTTCTTCAGTTTTTAAGATAGATAGGGTTTCACCCAACGTTATGGATCACACACTATGTGGATGGACCCACATGATGTGTGGCCCTCCCTAGGTGAACAAGTCATATTCCAAGTGGAACACACCTAGGACCTCGTGTGGGAGGACACGTCGTGTATTCTGGGAGTACAAAGGCATTGTCCAGTACATGGGAACAGTAAGGTTCATGGCCAAGTACACGGGTATGATGTGGCGAACATGGGTACAGCCAAGAGTACATAGGTAGGTCATGGGTGGATGATACATTTCATATGTTCTCCTTAAACACCGTTTATGTAGACATGAACATCGATATATGTCTATAGGAGAACGTAGCTAGGTAGAGAAGCGATACCACATGCCTCTTGTAGACCCCATACACATCAAATATCCCTTTGAGAACATTATTCCTCCTATATATCCTTCATTTAGACTCATATTTTAGATCATGAGTAGTCTATCCGAAGTATTTTTCCATGTCTAATGTGATGTTGGACGTCATAGTGGATTTTGATATATGATGCAACATTTTCTGAGTGTGACACTTCTTTAGGTAATGATCGACAATGGAAATGGTCAGTATAGGATCATCAGAGTGTTTCTAGGGTTAGTTCACCCCTATCACACTAGGATGTTGGTTTCATAGGATATCATAGAAATTTTGGTTTCATTAGATACCAATAACACCATAATGAAAATTCCCTAGGCTATTGTAGAGATGTGAGGGTTAGTAATTCATTATCACACTAGGTTGTGGGTTCCCCTATATTCTTTACACAGGTAGGGTCATTAATCCACTAACAACTAAATTCCATGGGTTCTCTAACTATGGAGTGGTGATCCACCATATTTTAGCTATTAAAGGGCGTAGGTCCTCCAACAGTGAGGTTTCTCCCTCAGATGTGGAGCATAGTTACAAGGTTCAAGCCCCTCCACATATATTCTGGTGAGGTTGCCTTTGATACTGGGCATCGGTGATGGAATTTTGGATTTGAAGTCTTACTCATCAACTTCAGCTAAGATATTAGATATATATCACCTTTATCTCTCTACTTGATTTTTTATGAGAATATATATGTGTATATGTTGTATTTTTTCCCTCTTGATTTTAATTGATATGACTATTTTTATGTCTCTCAATTTGTCTATTTCAATTTACGGGCATCCAGCTAGGTATGTTTAAACTCACCCCTACATGGGATTTTCCCACATATGTCATTTATTATACAGATGATGGAAAGATAAATGATGATTACAGTGGATCATAGTGATACCTTGGAGAATTAATCGGGTATGGTGGTCAGTCTTGTAGATCAAGAGTTGGGATCTCTCAACACTCTTCATTTCTATTTGTTGGGTTGGGACTTCATTTCTGGTTAGGTGTTTATTTTTCTTGTTTAAACTTTGGTTTTATTTTATTGTACTCTAATGTATTCCATAAATATTGTTACATTTATGGTTTATCTCTAGATGTTATGGTATCTACTTTAAATTCATCTACACAATTTTATATAGATGTTTGGGTGCATACATATAGGTTCATTAGGAAAAGGAATCCCATTATAGTTATTTCTTCTCAATTATTTCTTCTAGACCTTGGCATATTGGAGGTGGGATTGGGGTTGAGAAGTATTGTCCTTCCATGGCCAATGTAGGCCCCAGTGCATTGGGTCATTATAAAGTAGTTCATTCCTTGGAATCATATTCAGGTATTTCTAATTATGATTATTGGTTGGGACTTAAGTAAATGGTATGAATGTTTCTTGAGTGTGGATTTTAGGTTAGGGAACCCGGTGTTGGTGAAGTGTCCAATATAACCATTCACCAGTACTCTAACTACATTCTTATCGACTAAGCATATCGATACATCAGTTGTAGGGAACAGTGGTACATGTATCATATAGGATTGAGCCTTTTAACTATTCTTCTTGATTAAAATTAATATATATATATATGTGTGTGTGTGTGTGTATGATCATTTTACCATTGTATGTCATGATTACTCTACAGACTCCTCTACGAAGACATCCATCCATGTTACCAACTCAGGATCATGATGAGAATTCGACGAGTGATGAAGCCTCAATTCAGGGTCCATCCCATTATTTGTTTTCTCTATGTGGGTAGGTGGTATCACCCCCCCCCCCCCCCCTATCAAGTAGTAGTTAGTACTGATAGTTCAGGTTGAAGATGCATGCAGGCTGAGCATGCTCTATGAATTCCAGAGCTAGAGTCCACAGTGGTTCCATGGTAAGCTTGATCCCTAAGTGGTAGAGGGATGTCTTGAGTCAGTGTATCTATTCTTCAAGAGGGTTTAGACCCTAACCAATCAGATGGTTTCACTGGTAGACAGTCTTCTCCATGGAGAATTAGGGATCTGGTGGTGTTTGGTCATGCGAACCCATGACAAGACGACCCTCTCATGGTCCAACTTTCAAATGTTGTTTTGTGAGAATTATTACCCACTGTTATTGCGCTTAGTTCATATCCAAGAGATTATTGAGTTGTAGTAGGGTATCATGATTAAATATGAGTATGACGCATGGTTCACTGGACTTATGCGGTACTCCCTCAACATTTTATGAAATGGAATCTTCTGGGAGTGGAAGTTAGATCATGGTATCCATAGTGAAATTCAATCTAGTGTGGTATCCTCATATTTTCCTACTTATTCTCAAATTATAGAACTGGCTATGGTTACTGAGATATTCCAATTATAGGGGATCTGGGTTGTTAAAGCCAGTGGTGGGAATAATGTTGTTTATTTATCTATAATATGTATTAGGGGTCAAACATCGAGATCTCAATAGAGGAAGCACTATCGGACTTGGATGCATGGGTATGTGGATCAGGGGTCATATAAAGGATTCAGTCAACCTAAATAGGGGTTATGTTATGCTTGCGATGGGTGAGTAAGTTCATGATTTTTTAACCTAACATGTTGATCAGGATAGAAAGTCAGTAGATAGACCTCCATGGTAGGGGCAACACCATGATTAGGGATCTCCCAGACGTGACTAGGGTGGCCCTCAGGGAGGTGATATTGGAAGAGGAGTAGGCTCATCTCTTAAGGGAGTATAAATTAGTGAAGGGTTATTTTATGATCTCTTAAAACCACTACCACCACCATGTATCCCACATTAGGTTTTGGGGGTTTGTGGTTGGGGTTTCGGGTGGTTGCAAACCATAGAGGGCCATGAAAAGGCAGCACAAGAGATGATATGAGGTACATTATTTGTTTATTCTACTCTTTCAGTAGTACTAGTAGACATATGTTTGATTCATTACTTCATATATTTAATCAAGGTGTGATATCTAGATCTTATAGTTGATACTTTATCCCAATATCTACAGTCATAGGTTTCTACAAGGAGTGATTCTTTGATATCACTCATCTTTAGGTAGTGTAAGTTTCCACTTGGTGGAGATAGTTTCACATGGGACCTCTTGGTCATCATGTTGGAACCTTATGATGACATCTTTGGTATGGATTGGTTGTCCATGGTTGGATCCTAGATTTAATTTCACCATAGGCGGGTTTGATGCCTTCAATCATATGGGAAGAGATTCTTCTTTATGGGTGAGAGAGATTTCATGGTGGAATGAGTGGGTTTTGCTGGCAAGAATCTATAAACCATCACCCATCAGTTATAGAGTTTAATACTTTGAATAGTAGACTCTTTAAGAATATTGATTCCTTTAGTAGTGGAGGAATTTATGGATTTCTTCCTTGAGAATGTTTTGAGACTACCTCTGATGTGTAATATGAACCTTTTCATTGACTTTCACCTTGAGACCATACTGATATCTTCTACAACATATGGGATGGCCCGTATCGAGCTCTGTAATTTGAGGGCACAGTTATAGGACCTTTGAGATAAGGGTTTTATCAAACCCAGTGTGTCTCCCTAAGAATCATTGGTTCTTTTCATGAAAAAGGGGGATTAGAGATTGCAAACTTTTGTTGATTATCATCACATAAACTAGGATGTGATAAAAAAAAGTAACCCTTTTTTAGTATTAAAGTCCTCCTGGATCAGTTTTGAGGTTTGAATTAGTTCTCAAAGATCGATGTCAGGTCTGACTATCACCGGTTGAGGGTTTTCAAGGATGATTTTCCAAATATTGAATATTTATGTATCTATAGACACTATGAATTAATGGTGATTCCTTTTTTTATAATGAATTCCCACACTATGTTTATGGATTTTATGAATAGGATCTTGTACCCATACTTGGATATATTTTTGGTTGTCTTCATTCATGACCAACTCATCTACTCTATGTTAGAGGAGGTGCATGCAGAGCACTTGAGGATAGTCCTATAAATACTTAGGGGACACCATATTATAGAAAGATATCGAATGGATTATTATAAATCCATGAGATTCAATTCATAGGTTAATTCATTTTTGAGCATGGTTTATCAATAAATCTAGTGAAGATTTATGTATCACTTTCTTGGGAGCCACCCAAGAGTATTTCAAAGGTGCAGATTTTTTTTCTTGGAAGGGTACTATAGGAATTTCATGGTTTAGTTTTCTAGGATTACATCCCATTTGACCATCCAGGCATGGAAATGGTATCCTTTTACGTAGGCCAAAAATTTTCAGAGATCCTTTGAGGAGTTATGGATGAGACTAACAAGTTCTCTTATTTTGAGACTGCTGGAGGAGGGAATGGAGTACGTAGTGTATTTTAATGCCTCTAGATCTTGTATTGGATTTATGTTTATGTAAAGGTATGTATTGATTGCATATGGGTCAAGTTATTTGAGACCCCATAAGAAAAACTAGTTGACTCAAATCCTAGAGTTAGTAGAAGTAGTCTTTTCTCTGAAGATATTGAGTCACTATCTACTAGGAGAGTACATCATTGTTTACTCATACTGTTAGGGTCATAGGTATATCATCACATATAGTGATATGAACCTGATATAGAGGCATTGGTTAGAGATCATGGAAGATAATTAATTTTATATAGTTTATACTCTTAGGAAGGTAAATATGGTGGTAGATACCCTTAGTAAAAAGTCTCATTCTCATTTAGTGGAGGAGGCGTCTAAGTAGTTGGATTATTTGCAACTAAACCTGGTAGAGGAGAGAGGTTTAGATTATCTTCATTTAATGGTATTGACTCCTATGTTTCTCTAATGTGTGATAGAGGCTTATTTGGGAGGAATCTACTATGTGGCTATACATGACTAGATATCTTCATGAGATTCACTAGATTGGATTTCTAAAATAGAGTAACAAGTCATCCTTTTATAAGGATAGATGGTGGTTTTGTTCTAGATGCAATTTATGGTGATGAGGGAGTTTTTTACTTCTAATTTTTTTGTAAATATTAGGGTATGGAAGATGAAAATGAACCTTATTAGTAGTTTTGGTGAGCTGGAATAAGGAGGAGTGTTTCTGAGTTCATCTCTCAGTGTCTCACATGTTAGCAGGTGAAAGCTGAGCACCAGGTTATGTATGCTTTAACATATCCCCTTAAGATTATGATGTTTGAATGGGATGGAATATCCAAAGACTTTTTTATAGGGATTCCACAAATAGTGTGATTCCATTATGCCATCTAGGTGATAGTTGACTGACTTACAAAGTCTGCACACTTCCTTTCCCTAAGGGATTAGAGTTTGGTGGAGATTCTAGTATAGTTTTATGAGTGGGAGATCATATGTATCCATGGGGTACCATCAATTATTTTATTTGACCATGATTCATGGTTTATGTAATGGTTTTGAAAAGGCATGCAAGAGGCATTCAAGACCCAATTGTGGATGAGTATTGTATTTCAACCCCAGGTGGATGGGAAAACCGAGTGGACTATCCAAGTGTTGGATGATATACTAAGATCCTGTGTTTTAGACTTCTTCTAGAGCTAGTAGGATCACTTTCTATTGTTGTATTTTTGTTTTAACAATATCTATCACTCTACTATCATCATGGAACCTTTCGAAGCCATGTACGGGAGACCCTATAGGTCACCCCTTTACTAGACTGAGATTGGCGAGTCATATCTAGTTGGGCCAGAGATAGTTCATTTGATAATGGAGAAAGTTTATGTGATCCAAAATCATATTAATATAGCCTAGATTTGATAAAAATATTAGATAGATCAACATAGTATTCCCTTGGAGTTCGATTAGAGAAACCATGTCTTCCTGAGAGTCTCCATGTGATGAGGATTGTGGAGGTTTTGATGGGGAGGTGAGCTATCTTCAAGGTTCATCAGGATGTTTGAGATCTTATGGAGGGTTAGAAAAGTTTCTTACCATCTAGACTTACCCCCACTATTGGAGTGGGTTAATAAAGTCTTTCATGTTTCTCACATGAGGAGGTACGTGAATTTTCTTACGCGTGTTATTGACGGGGGTGAGCTGTACATAAAAAATGGAGCCACCTTCGTGGAATAACTGAGGGTAATTGAGGATCAATAGGATAGGATCCAGTGAATATAGATCATTCCCTTGGTTCTTGTGTTATGTCATCATGGGAGCATATAAAATATATCCTTATTATGGGATATCTAGATGCGTTCTTGGTATCCCCACTTTTTTCTTTAACTTTTCCTTTTGGGGGATGAAACTCTTTGAAGGTGTGAATAGTGTAGTAACCCTATTTTTCCATTGTAAGACATTGAAATAAATTTAAGAATATTTTCAAAGCCAAGAGATGTGACGGTGTGAGACTCTAAGTCTCGATGATCCCATAATTGATATTATAAAAATAGTAAATACACATGTGTGTAGTTTTTATGAATAATGGAATAACTCCCAAGAGGAGTCTTGGATAGGATATCGAAGACCACTATTGATTCTGAAACATGGGGTTTACCCTAGGTGCGACCTAAGTTTGGTCAGCGCCAGACATCTGATTGGGAAGTCGATGGTGGGTGCATTAAATTATAATAAATAAATAATCTGTTTTGTTTTTTTATTACACAACCTAATTAAAAATCTCTATAAATACCCTCTTATGATGCTTTTCAAGGAGTTATCCACATAACCCTTTCAAGATCTGAGAGGAGGTTCATATTTTTCCCACTATTGATCAGAATTGGACAATGAATGATGATCGGATCATGGTGGATTGAGAGGAAGCAAATATAGAGGGCCTTTTCATTTTCTATTGAATGTTCTCTTCACCTATAATTGATCAAAATTGAGGTAGGACTCATCAATTATTCTTTTATCCCTCGTGATTAAATTTTTAAATCATATATTTTATCTAAATTATTTCTTGTTGGAGACTTCACACCCTTGGCATGAGCCCTTTGGTGAGTTAAATTGTTTTATTCAATTTAAATATTTTTATACCATGTTCTTTCCCTAGATATCCTCAATCTATGATTATTGGATAAGAAAATTTGGACCATGATTATTGAACGTTTTTTTCTTATGTTTTTTCCATCTTCTTTCATTGTGTTCTTCACTATTGGCCTATCGGATCATGATTCAACATTTCAGGGTGGTTTTGAGCATGATCGAACCTAGTGATTAATTTCAGTAGCATAAAAAACATGCAGACTGATGGTTTGAGGAAGGATCGAGAAATGATGTTTGATGCAGGTGATAATTTTTGTATCTAGGATCTGTAGGGGTGATGGGATCAAATGATAGGTATGCGAGTGGAATTGTAGTCTTCATATATATCGCTAAGTTAAATTTATGACTAGAGAAGGGTCAAAAATGATGATCATAGGAAATTCCCTCATATTTTAGGTGGTATTTGGGTGGGATTCAAGGTGTCAATGACAGATCAAGATGACATGTGGAAAAAATGAACATTCTTTGGAAAATGTCACTATACAATGTACAGTGTGAAAAAAACACTTGGCGTGTTCTTTGGTTTCCAAAATAGCTAGGGTTTCAACTGAAGTTAAGGATCTCACAACATGTGGCTAGGCCCACACACCATGTGACACTCCTTGAGTGTCCAAGCCATGTGCCATCTGGGACACACCATGGAGCTTTTTCAGGAGGACACATCATGTACTATGGGAGTACATAGGCATGGGGTAGTTTAGGGTCCTGGCTAGGTACATTCCTAGGTACACGGGCATAGCCCAACGAACACAGGCACTGCCAAGAGCACACAGGTGGGCCCTAAGTGGCTAACACACATTTTGTGGTCTCCTTACATGTGATATACTTGGACATGGCCATTGATTCATGTCCATAAGAGAAAATTCCTTGGTAGAGGAGTGGTACCACACGTTATGTGGGCCCCATACATGTTGTGTATCCCTTTGAGAAACTTCTTCCTCTCATATCTCCTTCTTTTGGACTCAAATTTTTGTCCATGAGTAACCTATCTGAAGAATTTTTTTCATATTGAATAAAATGGTGTAATTTATAGTGTATTTTGGGATATGATTTGTTATTTTTGGAGTATGATGATTCTTTAGATGACACTCGACATTGGAAGTAATCATGGAAGGATCATTGGAGTGTTTTTAGGGTCTGTACTCCCTCTTCACACCAAGGTGTTAGATCCCTAGTCTATTAGAGAGATTATGGGGTCATTAATATTCTTTAACACCAGTTCATGGGTTCCCTAGTCTATGATAGAAATTTTTAGCTCATTACTCCCCTATCACACCAGGGCACAGACTCCCCATATTCTTTATAAATGTAGGGTTAGTACTCCCCTTGCTACTACTGGGTGCTGGTTATCAACCTATAGAGTGGTACTCCCCCATCTTCAAGATCCAATGGGATACAATTCCACCACTGGATATGTTACTCACATGGCTATGGATCACACTTATGAGGTGTGGGGGCCTCCAAACATATTCTTGTGAGATTGCATTTAATATTGGGCATCAATAATGGACTTTTAAGTTATAGGATTACTCCTAAAATTCATATAGGATATGAGATTGAGATCCCCTTTATCTCTCTACTGGGTTTATTTATGATCATATATATGTGTTTTTGTTGGGTTTTGTTTCCCTATTAATTTGGGTTTATCTAACTATTGATTTATCTCTCTATCTCTCCCATTCAGTTTCGTGGTGTCCTACTAAGTATTTATAAACTCACCCTTATATGGGCTTTGTCCGCACATGCCATGTCTTATGTAGAAAATGGACAGATCGGTAGTAATTATGTTGAATCATACTAATAACTAGGAGAGTTAACCAAGTATTGTGGTCAGGCTTGGAGATTAGGAGCTAGAATGTCTTAGTTTTCTTCATTTCTAGTTGTTCATAGGTTGGGACTTAATTTCTAGTCAGGAATGTATTTTTATCCTTTACACTTTGGTTGTATTTTGATATACTATAATTTATTCCCTAGAGTTTATTGAATTCATGGTTTGTATCTATATTTTATATTCATTACTTTATATTCCTCTATAAAATTTTATAGATATGGTTGGGTGTGTGTGTACGTTCTTGTTAGGAAAAGTCATACCATTATAGTTGTGCCTTATCGGGACTTGTTGACATCTCTAGCCTATTGGAGGTAGGCTTGGGGTTGTGACAACTCGGCCTTCCATAGTACAGGTAGGCCCCACTGGGTTAGTTCATTATATATGTTGTAATCCTTGGTAGTTTTTCTAAAGTAGACATTCTAATGTATGTATGTGGTCAGTCAGACTCAAGGTCAGGAATTTCTCATCTCAATTTCTTTTCATTGGGACTTATACTAGTTTCACGACATGATTTATTTTATAGGGAGGTTATACTACTATATGGATGGATTTTTCATTCATTTACTGATATTAATTTGGTTTTTAAATACTTTTAAAATTATCTTCTTCAATTTTCTTTTGATTTAAAAGTTTCTAAAGTGGTAAGAGATTTTATTTAAAACCATATTACAAAATTCTCCTATCAAAATAAATATCTTCCATATACTATCTCTTTAAAAAATTTCATGAATTTTATTCAAATATTTTAAAAGGAAATTATTAAATATCCTTGACTTTTTACAAAGGTTTTAAAAATGAATAATTGAAATGTTTTTGAAACTTTTAACTTTTGAAACTTTTTACCTAAGTGCAAAAGAATGTTTTTATAGTGTATGTGGAGTGAATGGATTTTCACTTTTTCGTGTCATTTATTCATTATCAATATTAATCTACAAGTTTATGATGTTTTACAAAAAATATAATTTTCCCATCATTTTTTGAATTTTTAAATTATAAATGTTTTTAAAAGAAAAGGATATTTCTTATCATTTTTATGATATGACATAAATTTGTTTTTATGATAGGAAAAAATAACAATTTTATTATTTTATGTTGAACAATTCAAGTTATTAAATGTTTTAATTTTAAAATATGAAACTTGGGTGTTATTGATGAAAGTGGGAAGATGGACTGAACCCCAACCCTTATGGGACAATGTCCATTATATGATGGGTGGTTCAATTAAATCCCTCCAATGTGTTGGGTAAAGCAAAAATGATAACTAATGTAAGTTACTCCTAATATAATATAGATAGATTTAATTACTCTTATGAAATGATAGAGTTAAATGATATAATTTACTCCTAAGTGAATAATGGAATTATCATGTTAGGTGATTCCATAATGAAAGTATAATTCCAAAACATTCTTATTTGTTTTATATATAATTTAAAATGGATTTTCATGGAAATATATTGATTTAAAATTCTAAATGATGATTTTATGATTTAAAGGAAAAATTATGATCATCTAAAGGCAAAAAAAAATTTCATGTTAAACCTTACATGAATTATGATTTTATCTTTATGTTATATTACAAAATGTTTTATGAAAACTGTAGGCTTCAAAACCTTACATGAATTATGATTTTATCTTTATGTTATATTACAAAATGTTTTATGAAAACTTTACGCTTCAATGTTTATTTCATGATTATGCAAACGATTATTTTGAGCTCAAATTTTTATTATGTAAAATTTTCACTTCATTATGTGTTTTCATGAATTTAAAATGTATAAGTGAGTTATATTTATTTTTTACATCCCTTTATAATATTTTTCTTCTCATCCCAAGTTTAAAAATATATTTAGTAGGTACTTGGTATGGGTAAGAACTATTACGATGTCGATCTTCAAATAAAAGAAATTTTCCTTTAATGAATAAATTGTTTCATGAATCAAATGAGACTATGAGTTTAAGAATCCTATTTTTTTAGTAAAAAACGGTCTTTTAGTAAAATTCTCCACATTTTTTGTAAGGGTTTGATTCTTAAGAGTTTTCCCTAATTATCTAAGCCTCTAAACCTAAAAGATCCTTGAAATGTAAGAAATTACAACCCTTGATATAAATCATGTGATTATGGGTTGTTTAAGTTACGAGGCACTATAGAGTTTGTAAGAATACCTAGTGATGACCCATTAATATCCAATAACATTTTCATGGATGATCATGTTTCTTTATTCCAAGCACGGATAAGGATTTAGGATTATAAAATATTAATGTTCTATATGACATGTTACAAATACCAAACCGTGTGAAGTTTTTTTAAATACCAATATGCATGCTTAATAATGAGTTGTTTATTTTTAAAATAATCATGTGACATGAACAGTAAATATGAAATTCATTAAAAAGAGAGCATGTATAAATATAAGGAATTTTTTAAGAGTTAAAGGGTAATTGTTCTAGAATCCATGTTACATACTTTGATCCTGTTGTACTAAAATATTAAAGTAAAAACATGTCATACCTTATATAACCTAAAATCATGTTTTTGTTGATATTAAAATGATTAAATGTAATATCTTAGTTATTTTGTGTAAGGATTTGGTATATTTTTGGAAACATTTCTAGATTTAGGCGGTGAGATGGCATGAGAATCTGAGGTCCCGTAATCCTAGAATTGGTATTATAAAAATATTAAATATATTAATATCATTTAAAAGTATTTTTTCTAAAAATAGTGGAATAAATATTAAATATAGCCTTGGATCAAAAATATTAAACCACCATTGAGTCTATAATATAGGATTTACCCTAGTTTTGACATAATTTTTTTGGTCTCAGGCTTTTTTGGTAAAGTTATAGCAAGATAAAATAATAAAATAAATTAATGTATTTGTTATTGTTGATGTTGTGACCTAAACATCTTCTATTTAATATCAATTATAACCATGTTTCATGTTTTTCATAGGATCCTAGAATTTGATAGAGTAATTTATGGAGGAGCTTCCATGGATGATCATCAAAGGATTGTGCTTTGGTGATCAGTGCACCAGTGGAACCTATGGATCTCACCAGCGACAGTGAATTATGATCATTACTTTCCAATGATTGATCCAAATCAAGTTAGGTTATTTTCTATATGATTCATTTCCCTATTTTATTCATAAATTATGAACCCAAATCAAATTAACAAATAGATTTATTTGCGAGTTGATCATATTGTGAGTGCGGGTTCTTTTACTTGGGATTTGGGAAATTATTATTTTCTATTTTTTGTTGGATATTCATTCATCGTTCTAACTGAAATTGATTGAGACCAACCAAAATAACATCCAATATTCATTTCTCATATTATGTTTTGTGGTTTATCCCTCCCCCACCATCCACCCATTATTCTATGTGTATTCATTTCCTGTATTTCTTGTGGTTGGCGGTTCAATGAAAAATCAGAAAATGATCATTACATATTTCATATTTGGTGTAATGGATCATTTATTTAGGTTATATTCGAGATTGATGATGAGATGGAGGTGTGTGAAAATGGTATTAAATTTCTTTTCAGTGATGCGATGGAGGTGTGAAAATTCTTGGCAATCAGGGTTATATCTGAGACATAAGAATCAAGTGTTTCATGAGATAGTGGCGATGCACAGCGGCAGGTGTTACCCGAGTGGCGTACATGGATATGATTTGGATATGAGTGATGAGGGGGCTCATTCCACCACAGATCCATAACCTGTGGCATACTTTCTAGTTGATTCCAAGTCTATGAAGTATTGGAAGACAATTCGTGTACAGAATGTAATTTCAATGAAATTACTGACAACACAATGGGTAGTCTTATGAACACATGACATCTAGTTTCTCTATTTGGTGCTATTTTATCTTTACAAATATAATTATCACAAACCATATGACATTTGTCATATTCCATGTGACCCTTATTCAACCAACTCATCATGTTCAGGGAGTACACGTCCATTTGTCCATGTGGCCCCACACACCATGTACTTATAAAATATACGGGCATGGGAAGATGTCATGTCAAGTGCAAGCCCATACCCCTACAAGTTATGATATTAAATGTACATGTTCATGGGTCATAGTACATTAGAATGGGAATGTGACACATTGAGTGATATCTCATCATCTACATGTCATGTACCCTAGGGACACACCGTGTATTGGGGAAAAGTACACGTCATGTGATAATGATAAACCGGCTATACCAGCCTTAGTGAGGTATGTCATGTACCCCATGGGACTAACTTTTTAATCCTTTAATTAAATGTTAGACTTCTAGTACTCTTTATTTATTCTTCATTGTGTAATTGTTTGAGCTTCTTTGGACTAGTATGAGTTGATTGTGTTCCCTTTGTAAATTTATATGAGGATATTATGTAGCATCACATACTTAGCCTATGATTGTGACCCCTATTTTTTATTTGTTCTTGGATAGAATTTTTATTATACCCCATGGTCCTTGGTGTAATCCTCTATAATCATTTTCCATATTTGGGGTTCTCAAAGTCGGTGTGACTAACTTTACCCAGGCATCGATCCCCTAAAAAGTTGTTTAAGCTAGATCAAACTATTGGTATACCCCATGGATCTTGGTTTGATCCCTCATCTATGTATTATTATCTATTCCTTTCCGATGTGGTGTAATTAAATAAATTTTGTATCTTAGATTATCCCTCTCATTTTCTTTCATTCTTCTCCATGGTTATACCCACCAACTATTACATCTCGGAAGAGTTCCATTAGTGGAGTGAGTCATGTCAAGCATGACCTCTCAGTAGTGTATTATCAGTAGAAACATATCGTTTGGAGAGGTTTCTCTTGGATTGGTGTTACCTTTGAAACTTGATTAAAATCCTATGGCTGGTATTATAATTATCACCACGTGGGATGTAGTTTCTGTTTGAGTATATCTGGGTTTATCCTTGTTTATCGTTATGTCTCATATCTTGTTTGAAATATGTATGTTTGATGATATTACTACCCTAGATTATTCATACTTGGTAATTTCAGGGTTTCCTACTATGTATTTTTATTCTCAACCCATAATGGGCTCTTCCTCAAATGTCATGTCTAATATAAATTAAAGGTCTTTTTACAGATTCCTTGGATGACCGGGATCTAGTGGAGAATAGTTTGGTCTAGAAGGAATGAGGTGTGTAATTGTGTTTCATTTCACAATATTCCCCTCCCTCTAAGTAGATTAGACTCTATCAGTTCATGTTCGGGAATATATTTGGCCCCATGACCTGGATGCTTGGTTTTTTCACATGTCGCGTTAGAGGAAATATATGCATGAAAAATTTCCTGATATCAATCTAGGTGAGCCAGATGTTGAGGGTGGAGATATCCTTTCAAATATCCTATTGCATTGATAATTTTTAGGAAAATTCTATTGATGGGTGAGTGTTTCCTTGGGTATATGCTGTTGACGGCACATGAAACATTTGAGATAGCTTGTCACGACCCGTCCTCGGGGCCCGTGTTGTGACTACCCCAAGCCCGCCTTCCATAGGCCAGGGGTTGGCGACTAGCACCAATGCGTAAATCCCGGTAAAAAGGGAAGGCATTGCCTTGGTAAAGAAAACAAGCACCACAGAGTAAGCAAGCGGAAAAGTAAACACTAAGTAAAAACAGAGTACAACTAAAAGTGCGGAAAGTAAATGGGCCAGTATACAAACCCAAACTGAAAGTAAAGTACAACTCGAAAGGGAAAACAGCAACTGTAAAGTAAAAGCCGCTACACCGAGTCGTCCACTGGAGATCCCACCTGAAGGGTGGGTACAGATAGCTCCACTGCTCCTCAGGTTCCGCCGTCCGCTCCGGGCACGTCCCGCCCAGTGGTCCACCTCCAGGTACCGTTCTGCTCTGCAAGCCTCAGCCACAATCAATGTTTTCCGTCGTCTGTAACCAACACAACGTAGTGCGGGCATAGCCCGTGCAGGGATGAGTATAAGCTACTCAGTAGGGACCCCGAGACCCCTGAAGGTCTCCCAAAATCCACAAAGGATAAACCACAAAGGAAGATACAATCACGAAGTAATAACCGACACTGCTTAGGTATATGCCCATACATATACCTAAGTCATCAATTCCAACATGCTCCAACCTCCGAGCCCAAGTACAACTCAGTCCACACAGGAAAGTATACGTATTCCACACAGGAAAGCAAAACGAAATACACACAGGATAGCACAACACAATCCACACAGGAAAGCAACAGGATTCAGCTCACACAGGTATACTTCTTCGAAAGACGATAAATATGATCTCTGATCCATCTAAGTCATCAGACCCACGAAGGATCGATAGGTAACTAACCCCCGCAAAGACCCACACAGGATCGGGCCCACACAGGACCTGTAGGCGCTGGTTCACACAGGACAGCTGAGCGCAGACCCACACAGGATCGGACCCACACAGGATCGGGCCCACACAGGACATGTAGCACTGATCCACGTAGGATCGCTGAGTGTTGTAGTCGTCATCGTCGAATCCACTAAGGATCTCCGTACTGTCGTCGTCGCAGTCACAGTAGCAGTAGCAGTAGTAGTAACAGTCACAGTCGCAGTCGCAGCCAGCACTAGGGTTCCCGCACACAGCAAGCTCATTCGGGAGGGTCCGCTCCACGAGCCGAGAGGCTGATACATCAACTGTCACATAGCCCAGAGTTGATGTATCCAAGAGTTCCGTATCGTCAACAGGAACTCAACGCAACAGACGGCGCGTCGATCGGACGCCCGGTCTGAGAGTTATTGGCTTTTTTGTCCCAGGGGCCCGGTTGGTTTTTAAGGCAAAACCAACCCGACCATACTCCACCTGCATCCAAACCTCGGGCGGAGTATGCAAAAAGATCTGTCTCATTAAGAGGAACACAACAAAACTGACGGCACGTCAATCGGACGTCCGTAGCTCAAGATATGAGTGTTTCCGCTCCGAGGGCCCGGTTGGTTTCGTGTACGAACCAACCCGGCCGAACTCAAAGTATTCCGAAACTTTGAGTGCGATATACCGAATCGACCGTCTCGATCCAAGGATCACTTCGCCGCTGATGGTTCGTCAATCGGAGGTCCGTAGCTCAAGTTATGGGCAAAAGACCGAAGTCGATTTGAAAACGGGGGGTCCGGGTATGGGCCGACCCGTCCCGACCCCCCCCCTGGGTCGGCCCGAACCGGGTCGACCCGAACCAGGTCAACCCGACCCGGGTCCGACCCGGCCCGGCCGGCGGCGCGGTCCGGCGCGGCGGCGCAGCCCGGCACGGCGGCGCGGTCCGGCGCGGCCGGGGCGCCGTTCGGGTGCCACGCGCGGGGGGCAAGGCCCCCGCCCTTCCTGCTGGCGGCGTCGCTGGATGTCGCGCCTTGGATCAAATGGCCCCCCTCGTGGGGGCCTGCCTTTGAGAAAAACGGGGGGCGATGCCCCCCCTTTTTGAAACCCCCCCCTCCCATTATGGGGGGCCAATTTAACCGCCCGGGGGAATTTAATTCCCCCGGTTTTGCACCGCCCCGGCCGGCCCAACCTGGACGGCCGGCTTCTTCTCAACAGGACCAGCATGGGCCGGTCCTCTTCCATTTTCCGGCACCGGCGGCCCGGCTGGCCGCCGGTCATCACGTCCCGCCGCGGCCCGGAACCGGCCGCGGCGCCTTCGGTTTCCTTCGACGCGGTGTGACGGCGTCGCGTTCATGATAAATCTTTCCACGGCGCGGCGCGATGGCGCCGCACAATAATTGTCGAATGATTCCCGCGTGGTGCGACGGCACCACGCCATCTCATTTCATCCACAAGGAAAAAATAATAATCAAGAACAAAGGAGGGGGGATTCGGCCGTGTTTGTGCGGTCCGGCCCCCCTCTCGTTAGATGATAACACTTAAACATTTATCCTCAAGATTTTCATGCTAGAACCAAGAACGAGAATAAATAAATAATCAACAACAAACCCCTACCTCGGTTTCAAGAACGATGATCGTCAACGACCCGCGGAAGACGAGCATCGCGGTGGTCGGCATCACGGAAGAAGGACGTCGATGTCGTGAAGCGAGGATTCGAAGTTCTTTGACGACGATTTCGTCGTGGGAAATCGTCGCGGAAGAGATGACGCGGAAGAAGACGTCGATGGTATCGCGGGTATGACGTCGCGGAAGATGGTTCCTGAGAACGTGGCATTCTTCGTCGATGTCCGAATGTTCTTCGCATTCTTCGCCAAAGTTTGAAGAAGATGGAGAGAATTCTCCAAACCTCTCAAGGTGGCTAGAGAATTCTAACCCAAATAAAATAAGCTAAGGACTTATTTTATTTACACAACCAAACCATTTTGAAATTCAAAGGTTTGAAATTAAACAACTCAACCCATTTAATAACCCAAGTTGTCAAGTCCATTAAAAGAGGAGTTTAAGGTAGTTTTAAAAAAAAGAAGGTGAGAAGTTATGCTTCGTGTGGGCCCCACCACACTTAATCCTCCCAAGGGAGGTTAAGTGTATGTGGGTCCCAACTCTAACTCCCTTTGGGAGAAAATAACCAACAAGTTAAAATAAAATTTGTATTCCACAAATTTATTTAACTTATTCTAAATTCCCAAAAACTAACTCCCAACCCGCAATAAACACAACCTCGGAAAAGGTCTCCTTAAGCGAATATCGGTGCTGTGAGTTCATCGGTGTCCTCGGATTTCAATTCCGAGCACCGGATCAAAAGTTAGAAATTCCCGCTCGTTCGTTCACTGAACGTACCTGAGCCAAACTTCGGAAATTGATTCCGAGCACTCCGGGCCTCGGAATCAGGTACCTTCAGAAACCGCGATCTTGTAAAATTCCAAAGAAAATTATGAAAAAATTTCCCTTGAATTTTACGGGTCTTTACATAGCTCATGAGGGCAAGAGACCCAGTTGAGAACTTGGTATCATAACTTGTGAGTAGGTTCTTCAGTTTTTAGGATGAAAATATTTTAATGTGTGTTTAAATAACATCTAATTTTTTCCATTTAATACTTTATAATATATTTAAGAACATTTTCAGAGCCAGGAACTGAGACGGTGCAAGAATATAAGGTTTAGTTATCCTAGAATTGACATTATAAAAATATTAAATATATTAATATCACATGCACACGGTTTTCCTGAAAAAGTAGAATAAATATTAAAAGGAGTCACATATCAAAAATTTAAGATTGAAATTAAGCCCAGAATATAGGCATTATCCAAGGTACTATATACTCTTTTTCAGGATCAGTTGTTTTTTAATAATTTTTCATGGGTGAAAATAATATAATAAATTCATTAATTTCATTAATTTTTTATCATTGACTTAATGAACTAACCCTATCCTATATAAACCCATTTACAAAAAAAATAGTTATGCCCACATTATCATGTAATTTGAGAGACGAACCAATGGGGAAGCTTCTCTAGATGATCATCAATGGATCTTTCATTGGTGATCGGTGTGCCAATGGAACCTATCAATCTCACCAATGATAGTGACATGAAATTGTTCTTCACCAACGATAAATCCAAATTTAGGTAGGGTTTTTTTCTAGGATTTATTCCCCTATTTTATTATCCCATGATTAACTCAAATCAAATCAACCAAAAAATTGTTTTGTGAGTCGATCATGTTGCGGGTGCAAGTTATTTTACCTGAGATTTGAGGAATTATTATTTTTTGTTTATTGTTGGATATTTTTTTCATTATAATAGAAATATATCATGGACAAACTGATCAATGGTTGTGTATCATTCCTTATCTTTTTTTTTATTTTCTCCCCCCCCCCATTCTATGTGTGTTCATTATCGACATTTATCTTGGATGTCAGTTCGATGAAAACCTAGAAAATGATCATTGTGTATTCATTCATTGGTGAAAAAAATAATTTCATTAGGTTCATATTCCAAATTGGTGATGCAATTAAGTTACATGATGATGGAAGGAGATCTGGGTTATATTAGAGACCCACAATTTGATTTAGTCATGCAACAATGGAAAAGTGTGATGGAAGGTGTTTCTCGAGAAGGAGACTTGTCTAAAATCCATCTATCGATGATGAGGGAGTTAGTTCAATCCTAGATCCACGAACTGTAGCATGAATCCCCTAATATTCAAAGGTTTTGGAGGATTTTATGATAATTCATGAACAGTTTGGAATTTCTATAAATTTCTTGACTACACGGCGTATAACCTCATAAGCACACGCCATGTATTCTCCCCGGTGTGGTGCTAAAGTTTATATGTAGTGGTATGTATAACACACCATGTGACATGTGTCACATTTCATGTGCCCCTTATCCGAGAAACCTTTCATGTATAAGGATTTCACATCTCGGTGGTCATGTGTCCCCACATTCCATGTACTTAGGAAGTACATGGGAACGGGCAGATAGAATACCATGTGTCTGCCCAAACCCTTACATGCCATGTGACGAAATGTACACAAGCATCAGTTAGAGTACACGGTAATGGGAAAGATACATGTCGAGTGCTATCTCAATATCTACACATTGTATACCCTTAGGGACATTCCATGTATTGTGAAGAAGTATATCCCATGTGATCATGATAACTAGGTTGTACCAGGCTTAGTGAGACACACTGTGTACCCCAAGGGACACACCATGTACTCCTTTAAGGAAATTTTTGAGTCCTCATTCTCCCCAGCTCATATTCTTTGTGAGATTATGTGAGCTTCTATGGACTGGTATCAGTTTAGTATATTCCCTTGCTCCTTTCCTTTGAGGTTATTATGCAGCATCAAGTCCTCATTCTGAGATTGGGAGCTCTCTTTGTATTTGTGCTATATAGATTTCGTATTATACCCCATGGTCATGGGTGTGATACTATATTATATTTTTAACAAGGTGTGGTTATCAGAATCAGTGTGACCAACTATACCCAATCATCAACCCCCTACATTATAGGTTAATTCAGATCAGGTTGTTGGTATACCTCATGACCCTAGCTGTGATCCTTTATATGTGTATCAGTTTCTATTCATTATCAATAAGGTGTATTTTAGTATAGTGTGTATCTCAGATGTTACCTCTCAGTTTCATTCATGATTATCCATAGCTAGACTTGATGAGCATTACCTATCAGACAATTTCCATTAGTGGAATGAGGCCCATCGAGTATGACCTCTCACTAGAGTGCCATCAGTGGAAGCATAGCTTGTGGAGTGGTTTCTCCTAGACAAGCATTACCTTTGAAAATATAGAAGTATGCAATGGTTGGAATTATATTTTCAACCATGTGGGACATAGTAAATATAGGAGTATATCTGGTTTTATCCTTATTTATTTTTATGTCTCATATCTTTGTTTTACATACCTGTGTTTAATGAGATGACTACCCTTGATGCTTTATGCTCAATGATTTCGATGTGTCCTACTGGTTATTGTTATACTCATCCCTATATGGGATCGTACCACACATGTTAGGTCTTATACATATGAATGACTTTTTACAGAGTCCTTGGAGGACCATAATCTGGTGGAGCACTGTTTGGGCTAAACAGACTAAGGTGTGTACCTGTGTTGAATTTGACAGTAGTCCCCTCCCTCTGAGTAGTTTGGTCTCTTTTTTAGTTTCGGGGTGGGCTTGTATTTGGCCCCTTTTTCACTTATATTAATTAATTTAGATACTATGATTGTGGTATTTATATGTATGTATACATTTGTTATCATTTATTCTTTACATTTCATCATTTTATGGGGCTTAGAGATATGTGCGTGCATACAGGTACTTTAGGATATGCCTACCATGTGTTTCAAATGCCTACATGGAACTAGTCATCAAACACTAGCCTATTGAAGGTGGGATTGGCATAATCACACTTGACTCATCATCGTCTAGGTGATCCCCATTTTGTTGGGTAGAGATATTAAAATAATATGTAATCTGAGCATGAATAACATGAGGTGTGAGAGCATAGAATGTGGATATTTTCATTGAATGTGTGCCTAAGTGTAGTTATTGAGATAAAAGATATGGGGTCACCTTCAAAATTAATTTAACTAAATAAAACAAATGGGATATGATGTTCTATATGGTGAACATTTTTTTTAAAGGCAATGTCCTAGTCAAATACCAAGACACAATTTACAAAAAGCAAGAAAGAAAATTACATGAGTCTGAAAGAGGAAATTTTATTACAATCTTTTTCATAGAGAGGGAGAAGGTCAACCAGAAACTTATTGATCCATGTAATGGACTGGTTGATTCCCTTTTTAGAAAGACCATCTGCCACTATCTTCGCATCATCGTAGGCATGGGTGGAAATGTATTTGAGCTCCAGAAGTGAGTCACGGCAGTTCTTCCAACTCATAGTAAGAGGCCAAGCAAGATGAACCACCCCATTCTAAATTGCTTGGACAATGGTGGTGGAGTTACTTTCAATCCAAATGTTGTTCCAGAATTTTTGTTTAATGAATTTAATGGCATGAATCAACACCAACATCTCAGCTTCAAGGGAAGTGGTGAAACCATAGCTTCCATGGAAACAACCATGGTAATAACCTCGAAAGTCTCTGAAAATGGCTCTACAGCCCGAAGGATCCGTATTTCCTATAGAGGCACCATCCACATTGATCTCGATCCATCCAGGAAGAGGGGCTTCCTAGAACACCTCAAAAAAGCGTTTTGGCTGAGTGAAGATTCCATCAATACTAATATGTCTCAAGATAACAAAGTCACCAATCGAGTTGTCACAATGAGCTTTTTGGATCGTGGCGGCATCGCTAATGGCAATCAGAATTCTCATCCGACCTGAAATAAGGTTGGAAGAGTAATTATTATGAATAATGGAATTTATATCATCCTAATAATGTGTAGGAGATTTACAACAGGAGATAGGAAGAGGTTATTGATTTTTTGTAAAGAGTCAATCTCTACACACCGTTTTAGCTAAGAGAAAATAGTGTCAGAAAAAAACTATCTACAATCAAACATGTCAGTAATAAAATTCCAAAGAGAAGAGGCCATAGCGCATGACAAAAATAGATGATTGATATCCTCTCTATGTTGATAACAGAGATGACATTTAGAAGAGAGTAGGATACCAAAATATTGGAGATATATCTTAGTAGGAATACGGTTATGCGCAATACGCCACATGAGATTAAGTCTTGATGGTTTAATACAAGGGTTTTCAAACGAATTAAACCAAGGAAAATTAGACTCTGAGTTCAAGAAATAATGATTGTAAAATTTTTTGGAATCCAGAATACCCTTGTGTGCAGGTTCCCAAATAACAAAATCATCATCATTAGAGAAAGGGTAACTATCAACAACCTGTATAATAAATGTAATTCCCCAACTCTAGTTACCCATAGTCGGTGCATTAATACATAACATTGGAATGATCATAAAAGATAATGACTTGAAAGACCGATTAGTTTAGCAGCCTTGGAAATAATAGATACATTCATAAGTTTTACATTACAATATAAAATTAAAAACTACCACAACATTGTCTCCATAGACCACACTCATATCCCTTAGAATATCCATGTAGGTCGGTCATAATATACTTCTTTGCATCCTAAGAAAAATAAAACGTAGAAAGGGGAGAGCTCAGATTCTCAGTAGGGATAACATTATAGAAGAAACATTCATAAAAAAAGATAAACATTTAAGGCAATTTATAAGACTAAAACAAAAGCCTTTTAAACATGAACTTCAGCATAATATGGCAAAGATAAAATAAAATAATGTCATTTACTTATTCACATGGATATTATACTAGTATAATATTCACATGAAATACCAATATCCACATTCATAATGATGGAACACATAATGTTGGACTTTAATTTCAATGTCAAGGCCTCGTTCCAAGAACTCGGGGCTAACTGTAACCGGACCCCAACCCGAAGAGCCTATGTAACCGGACTCCAACCCGGAGAGCCTCTGTAACCAGACTCTAACCTGGAGGGTCTGTTGTAACCGGACCCCAACCCGGAGGGCTTACTTTTACCAGTCCCCAACCCAGAACATACTAGTCCAACACATTCATCTTAAAAAGAGGTTGAAATAAAATATAAGCATTCGTATTAAAACTAGCATACGAAATGTCAATATTTTAAATATAAACCATGAATGGAATAAAAATAACTCATCCATAGTCAAACATATCACAAAAACTTAAATATAATATGGAAGATTTGTATCATAATAAATCAACTTCAAACAAGTGCAAAATTTAGAAAAGTATGTTGATGTAGATGAAATCGAAACTATTTCAGAGAAATATCTCTTTCTATTTTGAAATAATTTAAGAGTCACATAATTATAAAGAAAAAACATATTTTTAAAATATTTTTAAAATATTTTAATGTAAGATTTGACGATGTCATAATGGAGGAAAATAGCATCACCCACCATATAAGTTAAAAAACATTCTGACATTAATTTTTTCGAAAAGGTTATAAAGTACCTTTTTTGGAAAACAAAGGAAAGATTCCATTCAAAACATATAAGGTCAAATAAGTGTATAAATGACTTTAAAACATTGTATTTTAAATAGAAAAAATGTTTTGAAATACATTTTTTAAGAATACACGGATGTTGATGATAAAGAGGTCCCAGTAGATAATTACGTATAAACAACCTCGGATATTGAAGAGATTGTAGAACTAACCCTTACCTTGTACTTTTTCTTGGTCAAGGGTAGCTTAACCTCTTATATAATGGTTAAATAATTGTTATTAAATTATACAAGAACTGTATACATAAATATGATATCATATATGATCTTTTAATATTTCTTTGTTAATAATATTTTAGTATTATTGTCGTTTCGGGTGTTAACTGATTCGTTTTCCTTTATATGTCTTGATACATAAGTTGTGTTTTTTTATGGATGGGATGTATATTTTTTATATCCAGAATTATATCAGGTATTTAAACATTATTTTTAATCATCAAATGAAAATTATTCTTGAATGATTATGATGGGGAATGAATCTCATTGCGTTCGTGGAGACGGTAATCTGTACGTACGCATGAGCGACAATATCATTATATTGATGGTGAGATCGTATGTAATTGGATGGTATATCATATATAAATAATCATTAACATGTTATATTTATTTTTTTACATCAATTATACATCATTATTATAACCATCTAAATAGTGAAGTGTTGAATGGCAAACTACACCACGACGTGGAGACGGTAAGCCGTACGTACGCACGTATAGAGACTTTGTCATTTATATGATGGATAGAAAAATGAATATGGTTGCACCATTTTTATAATAACATCATAGTATATATAATATATGGGATTTATTATTTTATAATGGAAACAACAAGGAAAGAGGAAGTGGAAGAAGAAAATAACTTGAAAGAGGTGATGAAATATTTACCACTTCTTCGGGTTCTTTGTTTTGATTTGATCATAAGGGCTCCTTAAGTTGGATTTCTGACCAAAGTAAGTCATATAGAATGAATTGAGGGAATTTGGTAGGATATATGGTCTGGTTTTGGCCGAGCCAAATGGATTTGGAGGTGTGAATTTTAGTGAAGGGGAAGTGTCCTTTTGCAAGAGGCGTGACGGGCACCATAGGAAAAACATAAAATATTATTTTATAATAAATTCATATTCGGTTTATAATGTCTCAAAAATGATTAATTTAGAGGATAAGGTTGGGATAGGTCGAAATACTCTCAAAAAATAGATTTTAGATAGGTTTGCATCACCATATTAACCTTGTCTTTTAGATTTAACTCTTAGTAAAATAGTTTGACATTTACCATGTCTCTTTGTATTTTTATATTGTATGGTTAATAAACTTACTATAAACTTCCACGAGAACCCCAAGTGGTCAATTATTGATATATATAACCTTATATATGTAATTTGGTCAAACTATATATTTTTAGGAATATTATATCAATTAATAATATAATATTTGTTTTGAAAACTCTTTTATGTCAATTTTGACACTATTTAGTAATTAATTTTTTTTAAAGTCCTAAAAACATTATTAATTCGAAATAAATTCATTTAATCAATAGTAACATGTCATATTTACCTATAAAATTAGTGTAATTCATCAAAACTCTCAAATTATATTTATTTAGATATTTATAATATCAATTATTTTAATCATTCATTAATAAAGTAATTACTCCATCATCATTACGTCATAAATAAATTTAATTATTAAATGTCTAAAAATTATAAATAAAATACCATTATGTAGGAAATAATTTTTATCTTTCTAATGAATATTTATTGTCGAATTTATCTTATGTATAACCCTATATTAAAAATGGTTTACTTATTAGACTTTGATTTTAAATCTTTTAACTCTTCTTTAAATAAAATAATAATAAATGTCCAAATCTAATCCAAATGGACCAAAAAGGTTCATATTTTATTCCAAATGTTGTTTTTTGTCGAATTATACTTATCCAATATAATTGGGATATGTGTTAGGGTAATTATGATTTCATTTTTACCCATAATTACCTTATTTACTTTTAACCGTGGTAAATAAAAGTAAAAAAGTTACTATTCACCAAAAATTATTTTCATCTTATTGAACCACATTTTACTTATTGATATTAACCGGGTCTCTCAGATTTTTGAAATTAAACTCACAGAAGTGGTAAAATTAAGTTTTATACAAATTTGGAAATTCTCCTAGGAGGTAGGTAAAAGATGGTAAAAGTTTGATAAAATTTTATATATCTAAACATATTATAAAATGACTATAATGAATTATGTGGAACATATATAGGTATTATGTAACTATTTTGACCAAAAATATATTTAAATAAAATAATTAAAAATTTGGTTTTAAACAATAACGCAGTGTTTTTCACTATTCATTAAAAATTAAATGTTTTCAGAAAAATACAAAAAATTCACCCTAAGCTAATTTTGATATTCCAAATCCAAAAATAAAGTCCATTTTGAATGATAAAATTTATAAAATTTCTAAAATTGGGTATTACTATTCATATGTCTAGTTTTATTGGTTATGGTGTGTTTGAGCTCGATGTTGCATACAACACAAGATATTGTATTATTCAAAGGGAAACGTATCGTGGAAGCTTGGGGTGTTACATTCTCCCATCCTTAAAATAATTTTTTCCTCTAATTTTCTTGAATATTACTGCATAAAAATATTCAGGTGGTTCTTCATCATAATTTCCTTGGTTTCCCAAGTTGCCTCTTCCATCTTATGATTTCTCGATATAACTTTTACCAGATGAGTCGTCTGGTTTCCCAACACTTGTTCTCTGGTATCAAGAATTTTGATAGACTCTTAATAATAAGATAGATCATGTTCCAGTTCAATTTCCCCATAGGTGAGTACATGCATTGAGTCAGGCATGTATTTTCTCAATAGTTATACGTGGAACAGATTGTGAACTTTGGAGAGACTTGGAGATATTTCCAAACGGTAAGATACAACCCCAATTAGTTCTAAAATTTTGAAAGGTATGATGTACCTGGGACTTAGTTTACCCTTCTTACTTAATTTTATAACTCCCTTCCATGGATATGCATTCAAGAAAACATGTTCTCCTACCTAAAATTCCAAATCCTTCCTTCAATTATCAGCATAGCTCTTCTTCCTACCTTGTGCTGCTTTGATGTGGCTTTGTATAACCTTCACATTTTCCATCATTTCCTCAATAAGTTTTGGGCCTATGAGTTTTATTTCACCAACATCATCCCAAAACAAGTTGGTGTGCGACATCTCTTGCCATATAATGCTTTATACGGTGTCATCTGAATACTTCAATGGAAGCTATTGTTATATGAAAATTTTACCAGAGGTAAATATTGATCCCACATGCCTTGAAAGTCAAGTGATAAGGATATAAACATGTCTTCTAAGGTTTTAATAGTCCGTTCTGATTGTCCATCAGTTTGAGGGTGGTAGGCAGTGCTCAAATGAAGTTCAGTATCCAGGGCCTTCTGAAGAAATTTCCAAAATCTTGATGTAAAATGGGGATCACGATCCGAAACAACCGATAAGGGTACTCCATAAAGTCTTAAAACATCATTAATATATATTCTTTCTAAATGATCAAGTGGTAAATCTTCTCTTATAGAAATAAAATGTTCTGACATGGTAAGACGATCAATAATGACCCATATTTCCCTATTCCTTCTAGGATTCCTTGGTAGCCCCATGAAAAAATTCCATCATAATATCATCCCATTTCCACTCTGGTATGAGAATAGGTTACATGACTCCTCTAGGATGTTGTCTTCCATAATTCACTTGTTGACAAACCATACATCTCGACACAAAATCAACAATCTCTCTCTTCATGTTGTCCCACTAAAAATGATCTTTCAAATCTCTATACATCTTAGTGTTGCTAGAGTATATAGTGAAATTTGAGCTATGAGCATTATCCAACAATTCCCTTTCCAAATCAGGTATATCGGGAACACAAAGTCTCTTCCCAAATTTCAAAATCCCATCTTCATATACAAAATCGCTCAATCTCCCATCGTTCATAGTTTTAATTTTCTTTTGAAATTCCTCGTCATCAGCCTGAGAACTTTTTATCCTTTCTAATAAAGATGGTTTGGAAACCATTTGAAAAAGTATCGATGTTTTTCCTTCCATGATTATTCCCATATCCATATTTACTAGATCCATTAAAATAAGATCTCTTTCAACTCTCATCTTTTTCAAAACTCCATGATCCTTTCTACTCAAAGAATTTTCCACCTTATTTTCCATCCTTGGGTGGTAGTGTATAGTGAAATCATAATCATTGATTATTTAAATCCATCATATTTGCCTCATGTTGAGTTATTTATGTGAGAAAATATAATTCAAACTCTTTTGATCGGTATATATCTCACATTTTTCACCATAGAGATAGTTTCTCCAAATCATGAAAGCAAAGATTACAGCTGCTAACTCAATATCATGAGTGGGATAGTTTTGTTCATGAATTTTTAGTTGTTATGATGTATAGGCAATAACTTTATCATTCTGCATAAGGACACATCCAAGTCCTTTCTTTGAAGCATCACTATAAATAAAAAACACATCATTTCCCGATGGTAGAGTCAAGATGGGAGAATTGACTAATCTTCTCTTTAGTTCCTCAAAACATTCTTCACACTATTTTTTCGAAACAAATTTAACCCCATTATGTGTGAGCTTGGTTAATGGGTTATCCAATTGGGAAACATTCTGGATGAAACACCGATAATAACCTACAAAACCAATAAAACTGCGTACCTTAGTTATACTCGTCGGTGCTGGCCATTCTTGGATTGCTCTTTTCTTTAAAGGATCAACATAGATTTCATCCTTAGAGAAAATATGGCCAAGAAAATAAATCTCTTGAATCCAGAATTCACACTTTCTAAACTTCCCATATAATTCATTTCTTATAAGGGTTTACTGAATGGTGTGAAAGTTATTTTCATGATCTTCCTAGATTTTGGAGTATACTAGGATATCATCAATAAATACCACCACAAAGTCATCAAGATATTCCTTGAAAACTCTTTTCATTAAATCCATGAAAACATAGGGTGCATTAGTCATCCTAAAAGGAATTACTGTAAACGTGTAATGCCCATACCTAGTTCAAAATGCTGTTTTTGGAATGTCTTCCTTCTTCACACACAACTGACGATATCCAGATCAAAGGTCAGTCTTTGAAAAATATTGAGCTCCATGAAGTTCGTCGAATAAATCACCAATGTGATGTAGGGGATACTTGTTCTTTATTGTTATAGCATTGATCTCCTTATAGTCAATGCACAACCTCATAGATACATCTTTCTTATTAACATAAAGAACATGGGCTCCCCATGGAGAAACATTAGGGAGAATAAATCCCTTGTTACTCAATTCCTCTAGCTTTTCATTTAGTTCCACTAATTCCGCAGTGGCCATTCTATAAGGGGTCTTCTATAAGGGCATTGAACCAGGAATTAAATCAATGGAAAACTCAATTTCTCCTTCTGTAGGATGTCCAGGTCAATCTTCTGAAAACACATCATCATATTCTTGCACAAAAGGTACATCCTCTATTTGAACATTCCTTTCCTCACCCATAGATATTTCATTCTCTTCCACCCCAATAATTGAATTTAGTTGAGCTGCTGGGGGTGGATCTAGATAAGAATTTGGTGGAGACAATTCTGCTCTAAAGATAAGGTACTCCTTATCATCATCGAGAATTGTAACCTCCTTCTTACAATAAGTTTTTGCATCATGGCCCGGAAGCCAATTCATACCAAGGATTATATCAAATTCAATCATGGGTATGATGATGAGATCAGAAGATAACAAACATTTATATTCAATAATGGGAACTGATTCAAAAAACTTTGTTGCAATGATACTTCCCTTAGGTGTTTTGATAGACAACTCCCTTGTTAAGTCAAATTAAAAATATCTAATTTTCTTAGAAAACTAGGAAGATATGAAACAATGCGATGATCTGGAATCAAATAAATCATTTTCTAAACTTGAGGAAACCATTAAATTACCGGCCACCATATCTTTTGGAGCTTCAACCTCAACAGTAGTTATCGCATAAGCTTGGCCATGATCCCTTGGCCTTTTATAAGGTAGGTTTCCCTGACGTTAGGACATTTATTTTCATAATTCCCCTTTTCTCTACAATTGTAGCATTCAACATTGACGGCCTCTTTCTTCCTTTTTAAATCACGATCTTGGTGGCCTTTTTCACCACACTTGTAATAGACTCCCATTCCCTTCAGTGAAATATAGGGGTGTTTCTTCCCACATTTACTGCATGGTGGATATTCAGCTTTTCCCTTCTTCCCCTTATTTCCATTTCCATAGTGTTCATCATATCTCTTCTTCTCTTGCTTTTCTTTAAAGTCGTATGACTTAGATAATTACTATTCTTCCTTGATAGCACATGAGAAAATACCTTCATACGATGAGAAGGATTGTGAGACTAATGCTCTACGGAGAAATTGTTTTAACCAATCAAATAAATGATCAATATTACTTATTGGGTTATGTATATAATATCGAGCATGCCTTGCTATCCTTGTAAAGTTATCCTCTTAATTTGCGACAATATCATCCTCTTATTGTCTCAGACTCAAAAATTGTCTTTCTATATCTGCTCGATGGTCACGAGGAAAATATTTTTCTAAGAAAATATCTTTAAACTCCCTCCATTGCATATTTGATACTTCATCATCTTCTTTTGTGTTTTGAATCAATGACCACTATTGATCTTCATCTCACGTGAGGCGATAAACTTCTATGACAACTTTTTCCCTTTTGCTACTCCCTGAATCATGAAATATTTTCTCTAGGGAACTTATCCATTGCTCAGAAAGCAAGGGATTTGTACTCCCATTGAATGTTGGTGGTTGTTGCCTCATAAAATAGTCTAACATTGATCATCCGCATTGTGGATCAGGGTGCTCTATATGGGTAAGGTTATTATTCATAACCTGAGTGAGTTGTCCCAGTATGGTGATAAGTTGATCATCCCTAGTTTCATCACCAGCTCTACTATAATTATCTTGAGTAGGATGGAAATCCCTACATGGATTACATGCATTGATACAGTTTCCATTCCTTCCTCTAGGTGCCATTTCTAAACCATGGCATACACTAGATTAGTTAATGAATCGCAATACATAATTCTAAACATGTAAAATAGTTAACATAAATTGAACAGTTTATGGATATAATCCATAATCATAAAAATGTTTTATTTGAGGAAGTATATACTCATAAACCCTTCATAATGGTTTGTAAAGAAAGTGAGAATTATTCTAAGCATATCCCCTAGGAGTGTCGTAACAAAGAGTGCAGCAAGGCTCATTGTCGTGCACCATTTCATGTTCGAGTATAGCTCAAAGTGGCGTTTTCAGGTTTTACCCCTAGGAACATCTATGCCAGAGCTACCTCTACATGCTCATATCTATATAGGGATGTATATCTTGGAAAACTCACAAAATATCTACAATACAAAAATTCTAGGATGTTCTTCTGTACTAATCCTTAAAGACTATCTTAGGGTAATGTGCTCTAATCAGAGTTTATCTAAATCTAGTTTCCAAGGTTTGTACTAAACATTCTATGATACCAACTATAACACTCCAAATCTGGTTTCCCAGAGTTGGTGCATTATTACATAATATTGGCATGATCACAAAAGATCAAGTCTTGAAATACCGATTATTTTAGTAGCCTTGGAAATACTAGATACATTTATAAGTTTAACAATACATTATAAAATTAAAAACTACAACAACATTGTCTCCATAGGCCACACTCATATCCCTTAGACTATCCCTACATGTCAATCATAATATACTTCTTCGCATCCTGGGAAAAATAAAACATAGAAAGGGGTGATCTCAGATGCACAGTATGGATAACAATATAGCGGAAACTTTCATAAAAAAGCATAAATATTTAAGGAAATGTATAAGACTAAAACAAAAGCCTTTTAAACTTGAACCTCAGCATAATATGGCAAAGATAAAATAAAATAATGCCATTTACTTATTCACATGGATATTATACTATTCCAATATTCACATGAAATAACAATATCCACTTTCATAATGTTGGAATGCAAATGATAGACTTTAATTTCTGTGTCAGGGCCTCGTGCCAGGACCTAGGGGAAAACTTTAACCAGACCCCAACCCAGAGAGCCTCTGTAACCGGACTCCAACCTAAAGAGCCTCTGTAACCAGACTCCAACTCGGAGAGCATATGTAACAGGACTCCAACCTGGAGAGTCTTCTGTAACCGGAACCCAACCCTGAGGGATTACTTTGATCGTTCCCCAACCCGAAACATACTAGTCCAACACATTCATCTTAAGAAGAAGCTGAAATATAACATAAACATTCATATTAAAACTAGCATAAGAAATTTAAATACATTAACCATAAACCATTAATGGCATAAAAATAACTCATCCATAGTCAAACATATCACAAAACCTTAAATATAATATGTAATATTTTTATCATAATAAATCAACTTCAAACAAGTGTAAAATTTGTCAAAGTATGTTGACGTAGATGAAATCAAAACTATTTGAGAGAAAAATCTCTTTATATTTTGAAATAATTTAAGTGTCACATAATTATAAAGAAAACATTTATTTTTAAAATATTCTTATAAGCTTGTAAGGGTGGATTTTATGATGTTATAATGGCAGAAAATATATGCACCCACCATATAAGTTAAAAAAACATTATTACCATAATTTTGTCGAAAAGGTAATTAAGTACCTTGTTTGGAAAACGACGGAAAGATACCTTTAAAAACATATAAGGTAAAATAAGGGTTTAAATAAATTTAACCCATTGTATAGTAAATAGTAAAAATGTTTCGAAATACCTTTTTTAAGAAGACACGGATGTGGATGATAAAGAGGTCTGAGTAGATAATTGGGTATAAACAACCTCGGGTAATGAAGAGATTGTAGAATTGACCCTTACCTTGTAATTTTCCTTAGTTGAGGGTATTTTAACCTCCTATATAAGGGTTAAATCATTTTTATTAATTATAAAATATCCATATACATAAATATGATATCATATATGATCTTTTAATATTGCTTTGTTAATAATATTTTAGTATTATTGTCGTTTTTTGGTGTTAACTGATTCTTTTTCCTTTATATGTTTAGATACATAAGTCGTGTTTGTTATGGATATGATCTATATTATTAATATCCAGAATGATATTAGGCCTTTAAACATTATTTTTAATCATCAAATGAAAATTATTCTTGAATGGTTATGATGGGGAATGAATCTCATCGCGTTCGTGGAGATGGTAATCCGTACGTACGCACAAGCGACAATATCATTATAATGATGGTGATATAATATGTAATTGGATGGTATATATTATATAAATAATCATTAACATGTTATATTTATTATTTAAATCAATTATACATGATTTTTATACCCATCCAAATAGTGAAGTGTTGAATGACAAACTACACCACGACGCGGAGACTGTAAGTCGTACGTACGCACATACGGTGACTTTGTCATTCATATGATTGATAGAATAATGAATATGGTTGCACAATTTTTATAATAACATCACAATATATATAATATACTAGAGTTCGTATTTTATAATTGAAACAACAAGGAAATAGGAAGTGGAAGAAGAAAAGAATTTGAAAGAGGTCATGAAATATTTACCTCTTCTTCGGGTTCTTCTTTTTTATTTAATCAAAAGGGCTCATTAAGTTATCTTTATGACCAAATTAAGTCCTCTATGATTCATTTAGGGAAGTTGGGAGGATATTTGGGAAGGGTTTGGCTGATCCAAATGGATTTGGAGGTGAGAATTTGAGAGAAAGGGAAGTGCCCTTTTATAAGAGGGGTGAGGGGCACCTTAGGAAAAATATAAAATATTATTTTATAATAAATTCATATTCAGTTTATAATGGCTCCAAAATGATTTATTTATAGTCTAAGGTGGTTATGGGTATAAATCCTCTCAAAAAATAGGTTTTAGATAGTTTTGGGTCACCGTATTAACCTTATCTTTTAGATTTAACTCTTAGTTAAATAGTTTGACATTTACCATGTCTCTTTGTATTTTTATATTATATGGTTAATAAACTTACTATAAACTTCCAATAAAACCCCAAGTGGATAATTATTTATATATATAGATTTATTTAAGTCATTTTTCCAAACATTATATTTTAGAAATATTATATCACTTAATAATATAATATTTGTTTTAAAAACTCTTTTATGTCAATTTTGACACTATTTAGTAATTAATTTTTTTTTAAGTCCTAAAAAATCTATTAATTCTAAATAAATTTATTTAATAAATCCTAACATGACATATTAACCTATAAAATTATATTAATTTATCAAAAGTCTGGAATTATATTTATTTGAATATTTATAATATCAATTATTTTAATCTTTCATTAATAAAGTAATTATTGCATCATCTTTGTGTCATAAATAAATTTAATTATTCAATGTCTAAAAATTATAAATAAAATACCATTATATAGGAAATATTTTTATCTTTCTAATGAATATTTATAGTAGAATTTATCTTATGTATAACCCTATATTATAAATGGTTTTGTTATTAGACTTTGATTTTAACTCTTTTAACTCTTCTTTAAATAAAATAATAATAAATGTCTTAATCTAATCCAAGTGGAAAAAATAGGTGCATATTTTATTACTAATTTTTTTAGGTCGAATTATACTTATCCAATATAATTAGTACATGTGTTAGGGTAATTATGATATCATTTTTTCCCTTAATTACCTTATTTACTTTTAACCGTGGTAAATAAAAGTAAAAAAGTTACTATTCACAAAAAATTATTTTTAATCTTATTGAACCACATTTTACTTACTAATATTAACCATGTCTCTTTTATTTTTGATACTCAACTCACAGAAGCGGTAAAATTATGTTTTATACAAATTTGGAAATGCTCCTAGGAGGTGGGTAAAAGACGGTTAAAGTTCGATAAAATTTTATATATCTAGACTTATTATAAAATGACTCCAATGAATTACGTTGAACATATGTAGGTATTATGAATCTATTTTGACCTAAAATAAATTTAAATAAAATAATTAAATATTTAATTAAAAAGTCGGTTTTAAACAATAACGTAGAGTTTTTCACTATTCATCAAAAATTGAATGTTTTCGGAAAAATACCCAAAATTCACCTTAAGCTATTTTCGATATTCTGAATCCAAAAATGAAGTCCATTTTGAATGATAAAATTTATAAAATTTCAAAAAAGTGGGTACTACTATTCATAACGGCTAGTTTGATTGGTTGTGGTGTGTTTGAACTTGAAGTTGCGTATAACACAAGCTATTGTATTATTCAAAGGGAAACGTACCGTGGAAGCTTGAGGTGTTACAGTAGAATCACGGAGCTTCAAATTACTAGATTGCATAACCTCCTTTATAGAGAAGTGTATGTTGTCTGTATAGGTATTAGGTTGTAACATGGAAACGAGGTGAGTGCCAGTCAAGTTGTCAAGCAAAAATTGTATGGTGGATTACAAGCTAACCATACATCTAGAGTTATGAATGATATGGACAAATGAGTTTCTAATGGAAGGCCAAATAGATGAATTGACATAGTTCAAATTCACTTTTTTGATTCTCTCTAGGAATTTGTTTTTAAGGAAGTCTATGGGGTCATATTTATTATTGATCAGTCTCCAGGTGAGTTTGGCTTGGAGATCCTCATTGAAAAGTTTGATATTTTTAATACCTGGGCCACCCCACTCAAGAGGTTTGCAGTAGGTCGACCAGGGAATGGTAAATAGTTTCCATTCAATAATACTTCCGATCCAAACAAAATTTTTTATTAAGGTATTTACTCTCTTGAGAAGAACAAGAGGTCGTTTATAGATCATAAGGGAGTAAACCATTTTGGAGACAATAGCCGATTTCACAAGGCATATCCTGCCAGCCATGGATATGGATTTCCCTTTCCAGGAGGAAAGTTGATTAATCACCTGATCAACAATAGCGTTGAAGTATATGGATTTAGGCCTACCCCAAAAAATGGGTACTCCCAAATAGGTAAAAGGAAGGGAACCTTCTTTGATACCCCGATTTTCTATGATGTGACCTTTCCTATAAGGGGGGAAAAGTTTCCCAAAGAATATAGAATATTTTTTCCAACTAATGGATTGACCCAAGACCTCTTCATAGTGGGATAAGACATTTTTAAGGTTAAGAATATTTCTTTTACCCCCATTGAGGAACATGATTATTTCATCGGCATATAGAATATGGGTCGGAACGTTTATATTTCCGGCCGCTTGTATAGGTTTCAGTTTGTTTTGATGAACAATAGAGGTGAGCAGTCTGCTAAGATAGTTTTTTGTGATCGAAAAGAGGATAGCAAAGAGAGGGTCACCCTGGAAAACCCCTTTTGAGCATCTAAAATATCCCTTGGGGATCCATTGACAAGAATGAAGATGGAGGATGGTTTGAATAGAGATTGAATCCTACTTATGAAGATGGAATTAAAACCAAAACTCTGGAGGACATTGAAAATGAAGGACCAATCGATGGTATCAAAAGATTTCCTAACATCGATCTTAATATAAATATTGTTCCCTCTAGAAACATTGTCTAGAGAGTTAGTGCATTCCGAAGGAAAGAAAATGCAATCTTGTATGGATCTACCTTTGATGAACCCGAATTGGTTCCAAGATATGATTTTCTTGAACAAAGAATAAATTTTGTTGGAGATGATTTTAGTAATGATTTTATAAAGAGAGTTGATGAGAGAAATAGGTCAAAATAAATGGATGTCAGAGTCATTGGACACTTTTGTAATTAAGGTAAGGAATTAGGCATTGAGACCATAAGGAATGATACCTGTATTAAAACAATATTTAACAAGCTTGAAAACATCTGCATGAACAACCTCCCAATGGTGAATAAAATAACCATTATTGAAACCATCGGGACCTGGAGCACTATCAGGGTTAAGATTGAAGAGAATGGGTTTGATTTCATGGTCTAGGGGAGTACTCAAGAGAAAGAGGTTGTCATCCTCATTGACCAAAGTCAGGATGATCCTAGGGAAAATATTCTTATTAATATTTGGACCATTAAAAATATTATCAAAATAAGTGACCAGATGATTAATTATGGCTACCTCAGAGGCATAGATATTTTCATTTTCTTTAATAAATGATAGCGGGCGACTCACTTTCCTAATCCTTTTTAGGGAATTGTAGAACTTGGTGTTTCTATCACCATATGTGAGCCACTTAGTTTTGAAAACTTGTTTGCAAATGTTATCTTTGAGCACTAAAAGGCAGTTGAGCTTAACATATATGTTTATTTCATTTTGGGGATCAGAGGAAAAGTTAGAGTTAGTAGAGTTATTTTGAATTTGATTGAGCACATTGTCAAGGTTGGAAATGTCCCGGTCAATTTGTTTAGATTTAGCACTACGCCAACACTTAAGGCAATGTTTAAGATTCTTGAACTTGGTAACACAGGCAAAGGCATCATAGTGATGATTCATAGATTCCAAAAAACTTTGGAGAGCAGTCTAAATCTATTCTATATGGTGAACGATTTCCTTACAAGTATTAATATGTTTCGCTATGAATTTTTTTCTAAAATATAAGTTGGAATGATAAAATTGGGATAACATGATGTATTTCCCTGATATGAAATATATGCTTTAAATTTTTATACATTTTTTTAAAAAACCATGTGAGGTTATTATTTTTGTGATTATGTGTTATGGAAATGAAATAACCGTTGAATCCAACACCTTTTATAATAAAAAATTTTGATCATTTGATATTTCTAATAAAGAAGGATGCGGTAAATCTAAAATTAGGTGATGATATCATGTTGGAAAGACTTAATTCATGATATGATAATAAAAAAAAGTTGACTGGTTGATAAGCATTTTTTTGGTTTTTTATGGGTGTATAGGTGTATTTTTTTGTTCTTGTGGTTTAAATAGAGAAATTGATTATCTTAATTTTGATTCTTTGATTTAATGACAATATGAAATTCCTTGTATCTTGATAATAGTTTACTCATGTTTGTGAGATATCATCTGGGGAGTGTGGTCTGATTATAGTGTTTGTGTTCTGTATGTGGTGAGTTTCTTGAGAGGTATCTCATGGGGTTGTTATTAAGACCCCTTTTATCTTTCTTTTTTTGTATTTTTATTAATTATCAAGGATGAGAATTTATTGAGATGAATCTAATGTAAGGGTTTGGATTTTCCCAAATCCTTCATTTTTCATTCTAGGGTGTCTGAAAATTAATATATATATATATATATATATATATTAATAAGTGGAGTTAAAATGGGTTTCTTTTTATGAATGTAATTTCAAGGTTTTAAAAAGTTTAGTTGGAAATTAATTTATGAGTTTTAAAAGTGATTTAATTAATTTTTTTGGTGTTTTGTAATTTTTAAAATTTATAATAAATCCTTTAATTTTCTATTTTTTTCTTTTTTTAATTAAAAATATAATATTATAAAAATATTTCTCACCCTTGTAAAGGAAACCACCCATATATAAAGATAAATCTACTTACATTTATAAAAGGGATAAAATTAGAGAATATGTAAAGGTAAAAAAAGAGGTTATTATTGGTTAGGTAATGGTAACATACTATTTCTATGTGTTAGGTAAAAGTTATGAGTTTTTATAAAGAATGGGTGAGGTTGAACCTTAGTTTTCATACATTGAATAAGGGTTATATACTAATTATATGAGCTTCATAAATAAAAATCCTAAATTACAATATCAACATAAAGGTAACTTATTTTTTGTGTAAAGTAGCCTTGTATTTTAAAACCCTTCCAAAAGGTAAAATGATTATTTATTTTTTTTATAAATGTAAAAAAGGAGTGTCTATAGGCTACATAAAGGTATATTTTATCTATGTAAGGGTAGTTGTGGTTTCTAATGTCCTATGTAATGGTCTACTCATTCTGTTAAACCATTCATAAAGGTCAAGAGAGTTTTCTATTAGATATGAAAGGGTAATTCCAAATTTTTTAGTCTTGTGTAAGGATAACCAGCTATATAAGTGTAAAACTGTGTTACCTTTATGTAGTGTGTGTGTGTGTGTCACATAGCTGTATTAAAATTTAATTTAAAATACCAATTTTTTCTTCCCTTTAGATCTGTAACCATTTTTAGGACTTTAATGGAAATAAATACCTAAAATCAAGGATTTAAATGTTTCCCGACTCATTTAAAATTGTATCCAACATTTTCAAAGTTCTTAATTAGATAATAATGAAGGTTTTAGTCAAAACAAAATTAAATAAAAAATAAATGAAAATTCAAGTGAGTTTATGGGATATTCATTAAATAAATCTATCTTGCATGAACAATCATTCTCTCACCTCTATTTTTTGAGAAGCATTTAAATATTCTCTTTTATAGGTAGGGGACTCGAGTTTTATCCCTTTTTATGTGTATTTATGGGATTGTCATGCGTTTTAGTTTTATTTGGTGAGTGGTATGATTTTTCATATAAAAGATAATAAACTGAACTATTGAAATTTAGATGGAATTTTGTGATACATATATCCTTACCAGTTTTCCTTGATATTGGTGTTGATAGTTTTAATAATTGAAATTATCTAGGAGATATAAGACCCAACTATCACATTCTATAAGATTTTATTTGTTAAAAATTATCATATGATGAAGAATGATGGTAATTGTTCTAGAAATTATTGAGGATATAGAATTAGATAATTTCATTTTGTTGTCTAGTTATTATTTAACAATATCATAATTATATCATCTTATAGTTCTAAATTGGTTTAATAATATTAATGATAATTATTTTATAATTTTGGATATTAGAGGATTGAAATGGGGAATACACCAAGTTCATGATGATTGATATTTCTTGTTGGGAATTAAATTATTGGTTGGGAATTTATGATCAAATTTTTTTAATGATGCCTCTTCATATTTACTAGATATTATGTTATCAACATGGTTTTTTATGTTGTTGTTGTTTTTGTTTCATGTTATATGATTTTTATGGAATTATGCCTTTTACTAATGGTTTAATTTTAGAATACCCTTTCTATGGTTATATACTTAGATATGGTAATTGAAAACACTATGTTAAGTATGCCTATATTGTGCTTCATTTTTTGTTTGCAGCTTGGTGGCCTTAGTTGTTTTGGCTTGGTGGGCTTGGTTATTTCTGCTTGGTGGACTTTGTTGTTTGTAGATTGGTGACCTTTATTATTATACTCTGTTTCAGCATAGTGGTTTCTTGCTATTTATTCGGTAGCAATGGAATAATAATAATATTGACATACACAGATATGGTTATGACTATAGATTTTTTTGGTGAAAATTATAACTAATAACCCAATTAATAATGCATGGTAGTTGGTAGTTGAATTAATAAAATAGAAAATAGAACTAGGGTCATGTCCCCCTTTGTATGATTATTGCGGTTTGATGTTTTTTATTATGGGCAGTTCTTGGTGGTTTGATATTATTAGTGTAATGATGATGGTTGCAGTACTGTTGCTTTTGTGAACCCATAGGTGTGAGCTTGTGAAATATTTTTATATACTTATATCTTCTTGTGTTTTCTTTTGCACCCCACCCAAGTTAGGTGACTTGACCGAAACCCAGAGTCCATGTGGGGGTTTTTCCATAACTTGTAGGATGGGTAGGATATAGATATATAGTTACACCCTCTCTCCCACTCTCCTTTTAGTGGAAACATATGGTGACACTAGTGGTGGATGATAAGATATATGGTGGGGGTCATTCATGGTGGGAGGAGAAAATGAGGTTGATTTCTAATAAATTCTTGACATCCTACTACCCTGGTTACAAGATACATGATATGTGGTTGTTTCTATGAGACTTGATATGTGATTGGTGTTGTGATACATGATATACAGTTAGTTTTATTACTGGCAGATATGGAAGGGATGGAAGAAAATGATGTCTTATCATTGGGTGATAGCAGATAACTAGTGTAAAATGGTTGTGGGTAACTATTATCTACATCATTATGAAATTAATTTACTACTCTTGGAAGCATTATTTAGTGAGAGAGCCTTAGTGAGGCTGGGGGAAACTAGTTGACCTGTGCAGGTGCTAGTTATTTCTCTTATTTTTTCACTAGGACATTATTATTCTACTTCCACATTTTCATGAGGGATCTTCAGTATGAACCTACTAAGTATACATGTTATGCTCACTCTATGTATGTAAAAAATATTTTTTAGGTTTTTGGGAGGGATTTGGTGATTGATCTAGAGACTAATAGCTTGGATATTTTATTTCTTAATTACTCTCATAGGATTTTATTTGGTGTTATTTATAGACTTTTATTTGTATTTTTTTGGTATTATTCATGCATTGTGGGATGGTTTAGTTTCTATTTTTATATCATGTGATGGAGTTTCTTGGTGGTTATTTATTCTATCTCCCAATTTTTTATTTACCATTGAGGGTAATTTTCGCCATATGTGTGATTTTTATATCATTGGTGTTTGTCACCAACCCATCATCCCAAGAGGGACACCTTTGGAGGGAGGGGTGATGAAATAAATTTTCCAAAATAAAATAAAAAATTCAATACCCTTTAAGGGGAAAACTGTAAAGACCCGGAAATTTCAAGGAAAATTTTTTTCTTAATTTTCTTTGGAATTTTACAAGTGTGCAGTTTCTAACGGCGCCTGATTCCGAGGCCCGGAGTGCCCGGAATCAATTTCCGAAGTTTGGCTCGGGTACGTTCAGTGAACGAACGAGCGGGAATTCCTATCTTTTGAACCGGTGCTCGGAATTGAAATCTGATGGCCTTGATGAACTCGCAACGCCGGTAATCGCTTAAGGGAACCTTTACCGTAGTTGCATTTGTGCGGGTGAAGAAGTTATTAATGGGGTTTAATTAAAAAAGAAAATAAAATTGTTGAATCAAATTTTATTTCTTATCAAGTGGATATTTTTCTCCCATGGGAAGTTGGTGGTGGGGCCCACATCCACCCAACTTCCCATGTGTGGATAATTGAAAGGGTGGGGCCCACACAAACCCCCCCACCTTTTCAAATGCCTAAACTCCCTAACCCCTCTTAACCCCTCACTTTCCTAACTCCCATTAACTCACTTTAATTAATTTTTGACAACTTGTTATAATTAATAAAGTGTGTTACTTAATTTCAAACTCTTGAAATTCAAAAGGTTGGGTTGTGTTAATAAAGTAAGACTAAGTCTTATTTTATTTTTGTTAGAGTTTTGCCACCTTGAGAGAATTGGGAAGTGTGAAGTCTTCTTCTTCTTCAACCTCGATGAAGAACGCGAAGAACACCGTTCTTCAATGAAGAACATCTCCGACGAAGAACGCGACGTCTTCTTCCAACGATGTTTCCTCTTCGAACGCACCTCGACGACAACAGAATCGACGTTAGTTTTCCGCGACGCCTGACCTCCGTGATGCTCGTCTTCCGCGACTCGTTGACGTGCACCGTTCTTGAATCCGATGTAGGGGTTTTATTTATTTGATTCGTGAATACCAACTTGATGATCTTCGTGGATTTAAACCATTTTTTATCGAATAACGTGAGGGGGTCGGACCGCACAAACATGGCCAACCCTCCTCCTTAATTTCGTGATGGTTCCTTTGTGGTTGGTATGGGAAGGCGTGGTGTCGTCGCACCACGCGGTTTCATGCAGAAGGATATGCGCGGCGCCGTCGCGCCGCGCCATGGAAGGAAGTTTAAGAACGTGACGCCGTCACGCCGCGTCGAAGAAAACCAATGAACCGCGGTCGGAGTCGGGCCGCGGCGAAGGGGCATGGCGCCATCGGGTCGCGCTGGAAAACTACAAAGACGACGCTATTCATTTTGACGTGCGGATTGACGGGCGACGACAAAGCAGGCCGTTTTGGCATTTGAATCCCTTCGCGGTGAAGGTGGGGTCCCGGGGGGACCATAGGCGAAGACGGTAGGAGGAACGGACCATAGGAGCGCGTCCGATGGTCCGTGGAAGGCGGCGGCAGCGCGCCACTCCGGCGTGGCGGCGCAGGCGACCGGCGGCGGCGGCGCGCCACCGGAGGGTTGGCGGCCAGCGGATCTGCCGCCGGCCTCAATTAGCGGCGGGCGGGGGAGTCGCGCACCCCACTCCGCGATTCGGCTCGGCCACGCCGGCCGAGCCGCAGTCGGCCGGTCGGGCCGGACCTAGCCAGACCGAGCCGGACCGAGCCGGGCCGGGCCGGGCCGGGCCCAGACGGGTCAGAACCGGGGCGGGTCGACCCAGTTCGGCCGACCCAGGGGGGGTCGGGTCGGGTCGGCCCGGGCCCAGACCCCCGTTTTCGGACCAAATTCGGTCAAATGCTCATATCTTGGGCTACGGACCTTCGATTGACGCGCTGTCAGCGGCAACGCGATCCTTGGATCGAGGCGGTCGTTTCGGTATATCGCACTCAAGGTTTCAGTATACTTTGGGTTCGGCCGGGTTGGTTCGTCCACGAAACCAACCGGGCCCTCAGAGCGGAAACGCTCATATCTTGAGCTCCGGACGTCCGATTGACGTGCCGTCAACTTTGGTGGATTCCTCTTAGTGAGACGGATCTTTTGGCTCACTCCTCCTGAGGTTTGGACGCAGGTGGAGTACGGTTGGGTTGGTTTTGCCTTAAAAACCAACCGGGCCCCTGGGACGAAAAAGCCAATAACTCTCAGACCGGGCGTCCGATTGACGTGCCGTCTGGGACGTGAAGTTCCTGTTGACGATACGGAACTTTTGGATACATTAACTCTGGACCTTGTGTCAGTAGATGTATCAGCCTCTCGGCTCGTGGAGTGGACCCTCCCGAACGAGCTTGATGTGTGCGGGAACCCTAGTGTTGGCTGCGACTTCGACGACGACGACTGTGTAGAGATCCTCATTGGACTGCGACAATGAAGAGTGCTGGTCTTGTATCCTATGTGGGTCCCAGATGTGTTGGTCTTGTATCCTATGTGGGTCCCATCTTAGATGATTCAGTGCTGGTTTTGTATCCTATGTGGGTCCCAGTATAGATGAATCAATGAAGACAGCTGGTCTTGTATCCTATGTGGGTCCTAGCTGTGCTGGTCTTGTATCCTATGTGGGTCCCAGCTTGATGATTCAGTGCTGGTCTTGTATTCTATGTGGGTCTCAGCTTAGATGATTCAATACTGGTCTTGTATCCTATGTGGGTCCCAGTATAGATGAATCAATGAAGACAGCTGGTCTTGTATCCTATGTGGGTCCTAGTTGTGTTGGTCTTGTATCCTATGTGGGTCCCAGCTTAGATGATTCAATACTGGTCTTGTATCCTATGTGGGTCCCAGTATAGATGAATCAATGAAGACAGCTGGTCTTGCATCCGATGTGGGTCCTAGCTGTGCTGGTCTTGTATCCTATGTGGGTCCCAACTTGATGATTCAGTGCTGGTCTTGTATCCTATGTGGGTCCCAGCTTAGATGATTCAATACTGGTCTTGTATCCTATGTGGGTCCCAGTATAGATGAATCAATGAAGACAGGTGGTCTTGTATCCTATGTGGGTCCTAGCTGTGCTGGTCTTGTATCCTATGTGGGTCCCAGGTTTGATGATTCAGTGCTGGTCTTGTATCCTATGTGGGTCCCAGTATAAATGAAACAATAAAGACAGCTGGTCTTTTATCCTATGTGGGTCCCAACTTAGATGATTCAGTATCTATGTCTGATCATCTCTTTCACCTTTTCGATGATGTATACCTGTGTGAGATGAATCCTGTTTGATTTCCTGTGTGGATTGTGTTTTTCTATCCTGTGTGGATTACGTTTTGCTTTCCTGTGTGGAATATGTATACTTTCCTGTGTTGACTGAGTTGTACTTGGCCTCGGAGGTTGGAGCGTATTGGAATTGTTGACTTAGGTATATGTATGGGCATATACCTAAGCAGTGTCGGTTGTTACTTCGTGATTGTATCTTTCCTTGTGGTTTATCCTTTGTGGATTTTGGGAGACCTTCGGGGGTCTCGGGGTCCCTACTGAGTAGCTCATACTCACCCCTGCACGAGCTATGCCCGCACTACGTTGTGTTGGTTGCAGACGACGGACAGTGTTGATCGTGGTTGAGGCTTGCAGAGCAGGACGGTACTTGGAGGAGGACCACTGGGCGAGACGTACTCGGAGCGGACGGCGGGACCCGAGGAGCAGTGGAGCTATCTGTACCCACCCTTCAGGTGGAATTTCCAGTGGACAGCTCGGCGTAGCGGCTTTTACGTTTTAGTTTCTGTTTTCCCTTTCGAGTTGTACTTTACTTTCAGTTGGGGTTTGTATTCTGGCCCACTTACTTTCCGCACTTGCAGTTGTACTCTGTTTTTACTTAGTGTTTACTTTTTTCCGCTTTCTTACTCTGAGGTTCTTGTTTACTTTACAAAGGCAATTCCTTCCCTTTTTCCGGGATTTACGCCTTGGTGCTAGTCACCAGCCCCTGGCCTATGGAAGGCGGGCTTGGGGTAGTCACGGCACGGGCCCCGAGGACGGGTCGTGACAAATTGGTATCAGAGGAGTTCGGTTCTACTGCAGACTCTGGTCTTTCTTCTATGTGAAGCAATAGTGTTTAGCGTATTGAGTGTGGTTATCAGTGCAGGGAGTCCAGTGTTGGTGCGGCGGCCGACATATCCGTACACCAGGACCCTAACTTCTGATTTCTGACTTAATGCACGAAAACATTGATTGCGTGTGTGTTTCAAGTTTTCTTTGTGATTACTTGTGTCAACTCACCAGGTATACTGTTTGACCGTGGCGCACCTGTTTCCTTTTCAGGATGGCCCCACGACGGTAGTCAGCTAGGGTTCCGAGAGTTGAGTGTGACGACAGCCCACCGAGTGATGAGGCCTCGGTGCAGGGCCCTTTGTCAGCAGTGGCACCGGCGATAGCTCTACCCGCCGAGCTACCGATGCTTCCAGCACCAGTCGCTGACGATGCACGTCGCCTCAGTGCACTTCATGAGTTCCAGCGCCAGTGACTGCCCAGGTTCCGCGGAGAGACGGACCCCCAGGCAACCGAGGACTGGCTGGAGGCAGTCGTACGAGTTTTCAGGCTAGTGAGGACACCAGCAAACCTCATGGTGATCCTCGCTACGAGCCTACTGCACGCAGCAGCGGGCCGATGGTGGAGCTTGATGCTCCAGGTGCACGATGAGGCATCTCTTCTCTAGACAAACTTTGAGAGCATCTTCCGCTCCGAGTTCGTCCCAGCCACCCTCCGTGCGGTGCGAATTCAGGAGCTTCTTCAGCTACGGTAGGGTAGCTTGACAGTGGCCCAGTACTCGGCGAGATTTACTGATCTCTCGTGCTACTCCACAGATATGGTACGGGACCCATTCTTCCAGGCCCTGACCTTCGAGCAGGGACTGAGGCATGAGATCAGGGCTTCGATGATCTCCCTCAATATTCCGACGTAGGCAGATGTGTTGGAGAGAGCCCTTCTAGTGGAGAGTTTTCTCGCCGAGCAGGCTCCAGTGATAGGGCCCTCCGCAGGACGGCCCGTAGCAGGGTCTTCTGCAGTTGGCAGTAGACAGGTGACGCAGAGGTCCAAACGGGCCAGACCATCAGATGGGAAGTCACTGGATGAAGATTCGGTTGTGTGGGGCACACGAAGGAGATCCAGCTACACGAGGGGCATGCATTGCTACACATGCGGCGGGCAAGGTCACATGGCTCGAGACTTCCCGACTCATCTTACAGATGAGTAGAAGGTGGTAGAGGGACCTCCCAGACAGAGGTTCGGCCACGGTGGTCCGCAGGGTGCAGGCGGACGAGGCAGAGGAGCTGGCCGAGCAGCAGGTGGTGGACGACGCTTCGAGGTGTTGCCACCACCACCACCAGGAGGTCCGCCCCGACCGCAGGAAGTTGGTGGACATGGGAGAGCTCATCTTCAGGCAGCTGAGGCCTTCGATCATGGAGCTCTGGGAGAAAATGGACAGGAGCGGAACTAGTGGATACGTCCTTTGTACTTCTAGTTCCTTTTTGCTATTGTTTAGCGTCTTGTATTATGAGCTGCAATAAAAAAAGATGCATACCTTTGTGATGTTTTCATTCCTTTCCTCTTTTGTGTTGTTACTAAGAGGTTCCAGTTTTGACTGTTGACTTGACCCTCACTTGTGAGACATCTACTGGAGGAGACCTAGTTACCACACACTGATGCTGACAATGTGACTCAACCCTTTGAGAAGAGAGTAACGGTTGGATCTCTTGGTAGTAGCATCGAGTACTTACGACATCATCCTTGGTATGGATTAGTATCATCCATGTCGGGATTGACGGTATTAGGCAAAGAACGTGGTTCATCCAAGGGATGAGACCGGATTTCTCTTCTCGGCAAAGAAGAAATCATAGTAGCTCTTGTGGGACCAGAGGTGGTCCAGGCCACGATAGAGAAGGTCCAGGTCATCCAGGAGCGGATGAAGACAGCTCAGAGCCGACAAAATTCTTTCGCTGACAGGAGGCGGAGGCCACTAGAGTTTGAGGATGGCAACCACGTCTTCATGTGGGTCTCACCTCAACGTGGATTACAGAGATTTTTCCAAGGTGGCAAGTTGTCTCCATGCTTCATCGGACCCTTCCAGGTCCTCAGCAGGATTGGCGAGGTGGCTTACCGCCTAACTCTACCACCTTTGTATCCCTAGTTTGTGTTGAAGCTTTACGGGGACGTAAAGCCCTGTGGTGGGAGTAATGTAAAGACCCAGAAATTTCAAGGAAAATTTTTTTCTTAATTTTCTTTGGAATTTTACAAGAGCGCAGTTTCTGACGGTGCCTGATTCCGAGGCCCGGAGTGCCCAGAATCAATTTCCGAAGTTTGGCTCGGGTACGTTCAGTGAACGAACGAGCGGGAATTCCTATCTTTTGAACCGGTGCTCGTAATTGAAATCTGATCGCACGGATGAACTCGCAACGCCGTTAATCGCTTAAGGGAACCTTTACCGTAGTTGCGTTTGTGCGGGTGAAGAAGTTATTAATGGGGTTTAATTAAAAAAGAAAATAAAATTGTTGAATCAAATTTTATTTCTTATCAAGTGGATATTTTTCTCCCATGGGAAGTTGGTGGTGGGGCCCACATCCACCCAACTTCCCATGTGTGGATAATTGAAAGGGTGGGGCCCACACGAACCCCCCCAACTTTTCAAATCCCTAAACTCCCTAACCCCTCTTAACCCCTCACTTTCCTAACTCCCATTAACTCACTTTAATTAATTTTTGACAACTTGTTATAATTAATAAAGTGAGTTACTTAATTTCAAACTCTGGAAATTCAAATGGTTGGGTTGTGTTAATAAAGTAAGACCAAGTCTTTTTTTATTTTTGTTAGAGTTTTTCCACCTTGAGAGAATTGGGAAGCATGAAGTCTTCTTCTTCTTCAACCTCAACGAAGAACGCAAAGAACACCGTTCTTCAACGAAGAACATCTCCGATGAAGAACGGGACGTCTTCTTCCAACGACGTTTCCTCTTCGAACGCACCTCGACGACAACGGAATCAACGTTCATTTTCCGCGACGCTCGTCTTCCATGACTCGTTGACGTGCACCGTTCTTGAATCTGAGGTAGGGGTTTTATTTATTTGATTCGTGAATACCAACTTGATGATCTTCGTGGATTTAAACCATTTGTTATCGAATAACGCGAGGGGGTCGGACAGCAGAAACGCGGCCGACCCTCCTCCTTATTTTCGTGATGGTTCCTTTGTGGTTGGTACGGGAAGGCGTGGTGTCGTCGCACCACGTGGTTTCATGCGGAAGGATATGCACGGCGCCGTCGCACCGTGCCGTGGAAGGAAGTTTAAGAACGCGACGTCATCGCGCCGCGTCGAAGAAAACCAAAGAACCGCGGTCGGAGTCGGGCCACGGCGAAGGGGCGCGGCTCCATCGGGTCGTGCTGGAAAACTACAAAGACGACACTATTCGTTTTGACGTGCGGATTGATGGGCGACGACGAAGCAGGCCATTTTGGCGTTTGAATCCCTTCGCAGTGAAGGTGGGGTCCCGGGGGGACCATAGGCGAAGACGGCAGGAGGAACGGACCACTGAAGCACGTCTGGTGGTCCGCGGAAGGCGGCGGCGGCGGCGCGCTGCTGGAGGGTTGGCGGCCGGCGGATCCGCCGCCAGCCTCAATTAGTGGCGGGCGGGGGAGTCGCGTACCCCGCTCCGCAATTCAGCTCGGCCACGCTGGTCGAGCCGCGGCCGGCCGGTCGGGCCGGACCGAGCCGGACCGAGCCGGACCGAGCCGGACCGAGCCGGGCCGGGCCGGCCCGGGCCCTGCCGGGTCGGAACCTGGTCGGGTCAACCCGGTTCGGCTGACCCAGGGGGGGTCGGGCCGGGTCGGCACGGGCCCAGACCCCCGTTTTCGGACCAAATTCGGTCAAATGCCCATATCTTGGGCTACGGACCTCCGATTGACGCGCCGCCAGCGGAAACGCGATCCTTGGATCGAGACGGTCGTTTCGGTATATCGAACTTAAGGTTTCAGTATACTTTTGGTTCGACCGGGTTGGTTCATCCACGAAACCAACCGGGCCCTCGGAGCGGAAACGCTCATATCTTGAGCTCCGGACGTCTGATTGATGTGCCGTCGACTTTGGTGGATTCCTCTTAGTGAGACGGATCTTTTGACTCACTCCGCCAGAGGTTTGGATGCAGGTGGAGTACGTTCGGGTTGATTTTTCCTTAAAACCAACCGGGCCCCTGGGACGAAAAAGCCAATAACTCTCAGACCGGGCGTCCGATAGACGCGCCGTCTGCGACGTGAAGTTCCTGTTGACGATACGGAACTTTTGGATACATCAACTCTGGACCTTGTGTCAATTGATGTATCAGCCTCTCGGCTCATGGAGCGGACCCTCCCGAACGAGCTTGTTGTGTGCGGGAACCCTAGTGCTGGCTGCGACTTCGACGACGACGACTGTGCAGAGATCCTCAGTGGACTGCGACGATGAAGAGTGCTGGTCTTGTATCCTATGTGGGTCCCAACTGTGCTGGTCTTGTATCATATGTGGGTCCCAGCTTAGATGATTCAGTGCTGGTCTTGTATCCTATGTGGGTCCCAGTATAGATGAATCAATGAAGACAGTTGGTCTTGTATCCTATGTGGGTCCTAGCTATGCTGGTCTTGTATCCTATGTGGGTCCCAGCTTGATGATTCGGTGCTGGTCTTGTATCCTATGTGGGTCCCAGCTTAGATGGTTCTATACTGGTCTTGTATCCTATGTGTGTCCCAGTATAGATGAATCAATGAAGACAGCTGGTCTTGTATCCTATGTGGGTCCTAGTTGTGCTGGCCTTGTATCCTATGTGGGTCCCAGCTTAGATGATTCAATACTGGTCTTGTATCCTATGTGGGTCCCAGTATAGATGAATCAATGAAGACAGCTGGTCTTGTATCCTATGTGGGTCCTAGCTGTGATGGTCTTGTATCCTATGTGAGTCCCATCTTAGATGATTCAATACTGGTCTTGTATCCTATGTGGGTCCCAGTATAGATGAATCAATGAAGACAGCTGGTCTTGTATCCTATGTGGGTCCTAGCTGCGCTGGTCTTGTATCCTATGTGGGTCCCAGCTTTGATGATTCAGTGCTGGTCTTGTATCCTATGTGGGTCCCAGCATAAATTAAACAATGAAGACGGCTGGTCTTGTATCTTATGTGGGTCCCAGCTTAGATGATTCAGTATCTATGTCTGATCATCTCTTTCACCTTTTCGATGATGTATACCTATGTGAGCTAAATCCTGTTTGCTTTCCTGTGTGGATTGTGTTGTGCTATCCTGTGTGGATTACGTTTTTCTTTCCTGTGTGGAATACGTATACTTTCCTGTGTGGACTGAGTTGTACTTGGGCTCGGAGGTTGGAGCGTATTGGAATTGTTGACTTAGGTATATGTATGGGAATATACCTAAGCAGTGTCGGTTGTTACTTCGTGATTGTATCTTTCCTTGTGGTTTATCCTTTGTGGATTTTGGGAGACCTTCGGGGGTCTCGAGGTCCCTACTGAGTAGCTCATACTCACCCCTGCACGGGCTATGCCCGCACTATGTTGTGTTGGTTGTAGACGACGGATAGTGTTGATCGTGGTTGAGGCTTGCAGAGCAGGACGGTACCTGGAGGAGGACCACTGGGCGAGACGTACTCAGATCGGACGGCGGGACCCGAGGAGCAGTGGAGCTATCTGTACCCACCCTTCAGGTGGGATTTCTAGTGGACAGCTCGGCGTAGAGGCTTTTACTTTTCAGTTTTTGTTTTCCCTTTCGAGTTGTACTTTACTTTCATTTGGGGTTTGTATTCTGGCCCACTTACTTTCCACACTTGCAGTTGTACTCTGTTTTTACTTAGTGTTTACTTTTTTCTGCTTGCTTACTCTGAGGTGCTTGTTTACTTTACAAAGGCAATGCCTTCCCTTTTTCCGGGATTTACGCCTTGGTGCTAGTCACTAGCCCCTGACCTATGGAAGGCGGGCTTGGGGTAGTCACGGCACGGGCCCCGAGGATGGGTCGTGACAAAAACACTAATAAGAAACAAGTACCATAAAAATAATTGTGGGGAGGTATAAAGGGACCATGTTTGGGGGTCCAAGGTTCTATACATTGTCATCATATTATGAAAATTGGTTCCTAGGGGAGCTTTATGTCAAACTAGTGAAATAGGTAAAGAGTAATAGCGTTGAGTTTTTATTAAAATGATTGTTATGATTTTGATAAACTGAATATATCTTCTCATTTTATTATTCAATTTCTATTTGAATATTATTTAATTTAATTTCGGGAATTAAAGTTTAACTGGTTTGAATTTAGTTGAGTATTTATAATTTTAATATTCAAATCATTATTTGGTAAATTATAATTTGATATTTTAATTATATTACGTTTAAATAAAAAGTTTTCTGATCAATTGAAATTGGTTTAACTATATCATTGAGATTAAATTGATTTTATTTTATTATTTTTTAAAATTTTGTTTTATAAATTTTATTTTAAAATATTTTTTAATATATATATATAGTGTATACATATATTTTCATCATCTTTTCTACTTCATCTTTTTCACACCATCATGATGTGATATATCTAACTTTGGCCACATTGTATCTTACTTATTTCTCCAACCATGTGACACCACTCTTCAACCACATGTTGCTTCAAATAGATCTACATAAATGATTTAACATGATATCTATACCCAAAGACATCATTACATGAAACTAGTTCAACCCATTATCCTATGTAGTATTAGGTCCTCTGTTCTTAACCAACACTGAGCTCTCTATTATCCTACTCACATGCATATCTTCTGTGCTGCACATATTAAGTGGTATCACCACCATGAACTACCTACATATGTCACCTATTCATCTACCTTGGTAGTAGTATCTTGGATACTTTTAACATTATTATCACCCTATGAATGGTACAACCCACCTCAACCAACTTCATCATCATTTCAATGTTAGAAATATTCCACCCCTAGAAGCATGCTCCTTCCATTGCATGAAACCTATTGATATGTTTTTTTTATGGTACACACATCATACCTTTCCAATAGTATCACAAGCTTCAGTAGCATGATACTAATTTCATCTCTTGTTCCTTCAAAAAATATCACAATATATTTGATCGTAGAAGATGTTTTATTCCCTTCAAAGGTAGCACCACCCCATGAAAAAATTCCAACTCTTCTCTTAATGGTATCATGGACCCATAGAAACCTGACAATGATAGTGGAATCATGTATATATTTCACAATAACACTGGAACACTCTATAATAGTATAATTATCCCTATCTCCAATGGTAGTAGTGATACTCTATTTTTAACAGTAATGGAATCATCTACATCCTCTCCTAGCAGTGGAAAAATAGTAGTAATAGAAGAAGTCTTCCACATGTAGTGGTATCCTAGATAATATAAATAGAAAAACTGTAATGGTAGTGGATCCTTTGTTTTAGTGGTAGTTTTAGCAAGCATATTTTACAATCAATTAAAAAATATATTCTTCTTCTAGTTATAAAATGTGTGATCATCGAAAAGTAGCGCAATCTCAGCCTATGTTGTTTTTTAGTATACTTTTATAGAAAATATTTTAATTGTTATTCTAAATTTATTAACATGTTATATTTTCTAAAAATATTATTAGTTTTTTAATTATATATTTCGTTCATAAATTCATTATTCAAATGCACATGAAGTATTTGTGTAATGATTCTCTATTTTAATAATGAAAGTTTATTCAATTTATTTTAACTATTTTATTTACTTGGAGAATACATGTACAATCTATGACTATATAAAATAAATTTTGTTAGAGAAATATCATGGGAGATATATTTTGAATTAATGAGTTGTAAATTTATTTTTGTTTATACTATTTTTATATATTTTTGGAATATAAAATTACTAAATGTTGGTTAAAGTGGTTTTTATTATTTTATTCTTTTTAAAAACTCTCATTTGTACTAATGATAATTTTGGAATTAGTTTAATGAATTCAATATAGGAATTAGAGAACTATGAAATAAACGGGTAACAAAATGCTTACATATTTTCTAATATTACTAATAGTTTAATAGAGGTGATGAGTTTAGGAAACTCATGTGCAACAAGAACTGAAGGATGGAGTTAGATTATTTATAGTGATCTTTCAATAACTAAATACCAAGGGATTCAGTGTAATGATAATTGATACATCATACACAATTGATATATTTAGAAACTAATGTTTTATTGGTTTGATCAAAAAGGAGCTTCAATGTATTATTCTATACCACTAAAGTGGTTAGAGATCATCAAACTACATCAACTTCCACATATTTTATTTTCTAATGGTCTTCATTTATTTATAGATTTCAAAGTGTTATATGTTATTTAATCTTTTTTTAATTGTAATCATTGGTTTATTCTTTTATAAGTCAAAATAAAATCTATAATTGGTCATTATACTAAGAAAAAAGAAGGTTTTTGATTTTTGACTCCTAAACAAAAGTTAGGATAGTATAGTTTGTGACTCATTGACAACATTCAGGTTGCTTGTGACTTTAGGTATTACATAAGTTAGGGTCTATAAATAGGTTATCACACATTTAAAAGTGGTAGTGGGTATTAATCTTCTCGAGGAGGGAGAAGATTGAAGAATGGAGTGGGGTATTAGTAATCTGAACTACTATAAGAATACTATGTTCATATTTTATTTTTGTATCATTATATTCTAAACACTACACTACATGTTTTATTTATTCAATATTAAACTCTAATTTATTATTTTTGTTCAAAGTTTCAATGTACTATTTATCCCATTCTAGTCTATTAGTTCCACCCACCTAGGACCAATAATTGGAATCAAAGGGAATCCTTTAGAATATAGGTTTTGTTGCTTATTTTTTATTGTATTAACCTGAATATCCTATACCTATCATACTAAGGGATAAGATCCATGAATATGGAACATGTTAATGAAAATAATTGTTGGATAATGTAAAATCCCCCATATTTTTATGGAAGTGATTATGGGTATTGGAAAAACTAAATGGAATTATGATTGAAGTAGTTAATATTATATCATTGGACAATCATTGAGAAACCATATAAATTACCTAAAGATAAACTAGAGACACTTTTTGGTAATTATATGGAAAAGTATGTTTAAATCTATAAATTAAAGAATATTTTGTATTGTACTATAGTTGAAGGAATGTACGTCCATGTATCTGAATGTAAGATAGCCCCTAAAATTTAGGGAATTCTAAAAGTTACTCACTATGGGACTGACAATATTAAAATAACCAAACTGATAATGATTCGAGAATAATACAACGATTTCAAGATCAGAGAAGATGAGTCATCAAACTTGATGTTTCACTAGTATAAAAGTATTATAAATGGAATGATTACACTTATTGAAGCACTATGAAATAAATCTCTAGTTGAATGGATATAGAGATCATTACCAAAAATATGGTATGAAAATAAATTAGCGATCGATAAAAGTGAGAATTTTAAAGTATGAAAATCCTACTCTTTATTACACATTAGTTAATAATTTATTACATAATATTACACATAGTACAAACCAGATGATTGATATGTCTAGTTTCATTGGTAAATCTGTACATTACATAACAACTTAAAATTGGAATACATCATCTTTATTTAAAAATTTCTTAACATAATCATATTATTCCTTCCTGCTTAAAACTACATGGGATAACCTCGGGATATACATAAGATAGGGGTGATCTATAAATACCAATAAGGGAATAAACATGTAATAACATGAAGAAAGTAATACATGTTATACAATAGGTATATCAATGTGGATTAAAATGGGTGATAATCCTAAAAATGAACAATGAGGTATGATATAGCATGATAACATAAAGGCAACATGGGAAATGTGGCAACAACTTAAAACAATGCATCATAAACATAGGTCAATGATAACTGCCAAAACATCATGATTGAAAAAGTATCTTGATGGATTAGGTTCACTCCCTTATCTCTTGAATGACATATCATGAGACTAAAACATTACACAATGCATTAGAGTTCTATATAATTTTGTACACACCTATCATTTTCATTTCCCTCTCATGCTTAACTGTTCCATATAGATCATAAAACATGGAATCCTTTATCGTCACATTTTATTCCATGATCAAAGAGTGTGGAATAAATACATGTATGTACCTGGTAAAATAATTATAAGTTAATAAAGGTTAACACCCTTGATAGGAAATGGGTATAGGTGTTCACTACACAATTGTTTGTCATGGAAAATCATGGTGAAATTTTTGTAGCATAACAGGGGCATATAAATGTTCATGGAAAGGATTAATGAGAGTTAAAGGGGTCTATAATAATTTAATAATAATAAGGTCAATATGGGGATATTTTAAAACATATCCCAACATTAGGAAATGGAGAAAAAAGGTATAAGAAATGGATATACTTGAATAAAGAGGAGAGTGAGAGGATTCCTTACCATGAGAATGTGATTCCAAAAGATTGGAGGATCTTGTTGAGAGCTTGGGGTACCTCAGTAGGAATCTAGATTTGGGAGGGAAGATTAATTAAGTTCTCCAAGGTTTTTGAGTGGATATGAATGGGAGATTAAGTGGTTTAATATAGTAAAATAGAGGGGAGTTCTTTATTATTTATCAAACTGAGGTTTTGGGCTCTATATAACAGAATAAAAAAACCCAAAAACCTTCCCTTGATTTTTGTCCATGGTTTCTTCCAAATAGGGTTGGATTTCATTTTTTATAAGTAAAAGGTCTGAACTTATTAAAATATTACCCTTTCTGATGTATAAGTGAGTCATGTCCTTAAATAAATGATTTCAAAACCTTAAAATATAATATAGGTTTTGTATGATTCATAAAGTATTTTTAAAATTAATAAAATAGACTTAAAATTAAATTATTTTAAAGGTGAAACATATATTTTGTGGTGTATAGCCTTTATAGTATTAATCACATAATTTTTTGGTCTTTCTAATGTCCTAATACAGACCATATTTATACCGTGTTTAATTTTTACCTAAAAATTCCACTGTCTCAAAAAATAATTAAAAATTAACCATTTGATAATTTCAACTATTTGATTACAAAATAATATTTATTTCAACTATGTAATTTTATAAATATGCGAATTTTTAATGTTAGAATAATAATCTTCATTTATTGAGAAATTTTGGGTCTTTGACAATAATAGTTTTCGAACCCTTAAAAAATTAAATTTGACATTGTAAAAATTATATTATCATTTATATTTAATGAAAATTATTTAATAATATTATTATATTAAAGTATTATTTATTTCAAAAATATATTAATTCATAAAAATGAATGTCTTATTTTAAATTGAATGTTATTTAAAAATATAATTTGTTTTTATTATATCAAAAAAAATATTGTTATAAGATGTAAATATAACCATTATTCTATTGAAAATATATTATAAATATTTATATTGTTAGGGTATTGATACATATCCCTTTAATACACCATTAAACTCCTTAAAAGTAAGGTTCATGATGGTGAGACTTTCATGGGGTTGTTGGGAGTACATTGTTTGGGTCCTGATCTCGATGAGGTTGAACTTCTCCTGTAAATAGTTTTGTTCGTGATTAAGTTATTGAATCTCATCTTGGGATTGGTCAAGAGAAAATCACAGTGATGATATCATCCTTGGAATCTCTAATAAATTGGACTCATAGGGTATGATCCTACTGGTTGATGTCATCACTTCCTTTTCCTATGTCAATTATATTTGTTAATACCCTATATTTATACTAATAATATGATCATTTCTCAATAGTTATACTATCAATGGTAATTATGATTAATGTTCTTTCAAATATTATGTGATATAATGAAACCAAATAAGTGAATGTGTTTTCTATCTTCATAATATATAATAATTCATTTAATTAAATTGTAAGGAGAATTTTATTTGTAATAGTTTAGGTCATTACAATCATCCCCCCTTAGAAATGTGACCCTCAAAATTTTCATTTTACACACACACAAAAATGAGTTTAATTATGTTTCATCACTTCCTCTAGTTCCCACATTACTTCTTAAAACTAATAATTTCTCTATAACACTTTGACCAGGTGCATTGTCTTATTCTGTATAACTTTATCTCTATAATCTAAGATCTTCACCAGATTATCCTCATAAGAAAGATAATTCTCCAATGGTATCACATCTGTATTGAGTACATGTGAGGGGTTTGGTATGTAATTACACAAGAGGTATACATGGAATACATCGTGTACTTGGGATAGGGTAGTGGGAAACTATAGTTGATAAGCGAGTGATTTTATGTGATCAATATCTCAATGGGACTGATGTATCTTGGAATAATCATTCCATTCTTCCCAAATCTCATGACTTTATTCCATAGAGATATTCATAGGAATACCTTGTCTCCAACCTCAAACTATAGGTCTTGTTAAAGATTTTTGTCATATCTCTTCTGTCAAATCTAAACAGCCTTGATGTGTTGCGGAATAGTCTTGAACTTTTCCACCATTTCCTCGACCATTTAAAGAACAAACCATTTATGTTCCCCAACATCAAACCAACATGTAGGTATTATATATCTCTTCCCATAAAGGGATTAATTGGAATATATTTTGATGCTTGAGTGGGAACTATTATGGTATGAGAACCCAACCAGAGGAAGATTTTGATCTCGTCTTCCTTTGAAGATAATTGAGGATTCTCTTAGAATGTCCTTGAGTTTCAGGATGGTCTACTTAGATTGGACATAGTTTTTCTGGTGATAAGTTGTGTTGAAGTTCAACTCGGTATTTAGAGTTTGTTGGAGACTCTTCTAGAGATTATAGGTAAATATTATATCTTAATCAGATATAATTGATAGCGGTGTTCCATGCGGCCACACCACTTCTCTAATTTATTTCCTTAAAAGTTGGTCAAGTGATAAGTCCTATAAAATTGCAATTAAGTGAACAATATTTTTAAAATTATCCACAAAAACCTATATATAATTATTCCCTATTCATGTTTTCAGAAGACATGTGAAAAATTACATGGTTATGTTATCCCATTTCTATGTAGGTATGGGTATTGGTTTTATCATACCATTGGATATTTTTCTTTCTTCCTTATATTGTTGACATAAAAGACATCTTGATGAATATTCCATGATCTCCTTATTTATATTTTCCCAAAAATAGTGCTATTAGAGATCTTGATACATCTTTTTGATTCCAGGATGGATAGAGGAGTTCAAGCTATGATCATCATCTAATAGCTCCTTATTTAACTCGGGATTTGATGGTATACATATTCATGACCCAAATCTCAAAACTCCTTCTTCATTAACGTTGAACTTAGAGAATTTACCTTTTATTATAGCTTACACTTTCTTATAAATTCCCACGTTATCTCTTTGATCATCCTTTATCTTTTCTAAAAGGGGTTCTTTGGAAATCCTTTGTGAAAGGATTGATTATGTTCCTTCCTTTATGATTCCCATTTCCATCCTTTTTAAGTCTAAGAAGATCAAATCATTCCAAATTCTGATAAATGATAAAATTGATGGATCCTTTATGCTTACAGCATGTGACACTTTATTTTCTTCCCTAGGATGGTTGTGGATTGAGCAGTTATAGTACTTCATTAGCTCTAACTGTCTTTATTTGTTTATATTCATCTCTTTCTATGTCAATATATACTTAAGTTATTTGTGATCCATATATATTTCACACTTCTCCCCAAATAGATAATTCTGAATTTTATTTCAATGAAAATATTGTTATATCCAACTCTATATCATGTGTTGGGTAGTTTTGTTCATGAACTTTCAATTTCCTTTAAGTATAGGCTATCACTTTTTTAATTTTAATTAACACACAGTCCAGTCCCTTATTTGAAGCATTGTTGAATACCAGGAAAAGTTATCCACATGAGGGTGGTGTGTGTATAGGTGTAGTGATGATCCTATTTATCAAATCCTTGAATATCTCTTAACATTCATCATTCCAAAAAAAAACTTGAATCACTTCCAAGTTAGTTTGGTTAGAGGGTTTTATAATTATGAGAAATTTCTCACTAATTGATGATATTACCCAGATATCCCAAGGAAATTGTGGATTTATATCATAGTTGTTGGCCTCATCCATCCTTTAATTTCTTCTTTCTTTGAAGGGTCTATAGATATACCACTATTTTTTATGATATTCCCCAATAATGATACTTCATTTTACCGGAACTCACATTTTCTATACTTTTCATAAAACCACTCCTTTCGTAATATTTTTAGCATAATGCTCAAATGCTCCTCATGATGCTCCTTGCTTTTAGATTATATTATAATATCATCTAAAAATACTACCACATATTTATAATGTTAATATCTAAATAATCTACTTTTCAAGACCATGAATATTTTTGGAGCATTAGTGAGTATAAATGGCGTTACTATGAACTCATAATTCACATACCTATTAAAAAATTAGTATTAGGGATATCTTCATATTCCGCCCTTAATTGATAATACCCCAACCAAAGTTCCACCTTGGATAAGTATTTTACTCTATGTAGATGATAAAATAAGTCATCAATCGATGGTAGAGGATACTTGTTACTTATCTTGATCTTGTTTATCTCATGATAATCAATACAAAGGTGCATTGGAACATCTATCTTCTTGACAAAGAGGACTGGTGCACCCCAAGGCAAAGAACTTGGGTGTATGAACCCATTATCCAGATTATATTGTATTTGTTTCTTTATCTCTTTAAGTTCCACATCATCCATTCTATATGGATTCTTGGATAATGGTAATGAACCAGGTATAATCTCAATTGAAATTTTAACCACTCATAATGGAGGAAGACCGGGAAATTATTCAAGAAGCACTTTGGTGTATTCTCTCATAATGGACATGTATTCAAGGATGATATTTTCCTTAAAAGTAATCATTTTAGCTAGATAAACTTGATCATAGAAAAATAATTTCCATGCTAGATATTTTTTTGTTAAACAAGATTCATCCTTCTTCTAGAATTTGTACAGAATCAGAGGACGATTCATGATATAGAGAGTGATTTCAATTTAATATAAATTTATGTTGGTTATATATAAGTAAAGTTAACCCATGTAAAAAATTTCATCAAATTATACTAAAGGGAGTATCACAAGGTTCACTAAGAAATTTAGCCCCCAGATTTTGATAGGGGATGAGTTGAATGCCTGGGATAAAATAATTTCCCTATTTTTTTACTAACATCTATACTTATATTCTTTATGGTGGTGTTTGAATATCTCTACTAAACTTACATGATATGAAGGAATTCAAGGAACCATAAACAAAAATTAATTTTGTTATTATTGAATGAATAACTAGTATACTAGTCACCGCTTCATTGTCAGGATCCACCACAATTGTTGTGATGGAATAAATCCCACCCTTTCTAGCATGGAGGTTTTTCTTTGTCTTTAATAACCCTTGGATTAGTGCATAGGTTTTAAAAGTTCCCTTGTTCCCTAAAGTGGAAAAAATGAACAATGCATTGTGGGTTCACTATATCATTCATTTACTCTATTTCATTAGTGGGATTCTCCCATCGGCAATAACTAGATAGGTGTCCTTCCTTCCCACACATAAAGAATTTCATTATCTCCCTAAGGTAATTTCCAAGATTCTTCTATCCACACTTTTAAAAAGTGGGATGTTAAAATTTCTTAGCACCATTAGATTTATCCATCAGACCACTATAATTAAACTCCACTTTCTACTTCTTATCCCCATGATACCCCTCAGATTAAATTATTTACATTACGACTTTGAGGGAACATCAAAAAAATTTATCATAACTATCAAAGTCTCATATCACTACCAATTTTTTCAGAATAGGTTTTATCCCACCAAAGAAGCATGCAAATTTTCATTTTGGGGTAATAAAAAATCTAGAGGAATATCGTGCAAGTCGTGTGAAGTTCACCTTGTACCCCCTAATAAATTCATCAACTTTTTTATTAAGGGAAAGGAAACCCCTTTAAATTTTAATTTAGAGAGTGAAAGGAAAATATATATCAAAATAAAATTATCAGAATTAAGTCCACCCCAATGCTCTGATCACTTCCTCAGGTTTCATATTCTTTATCAATGTCCACCATATATCATATTCTCCCTCCATATGATAAATATATAGTATAATATTCTCTTTCTTGGATCATTGAATGATGGAGAATATATTATCAATGAATTTGATCCATTATTCCATGATTATAGAATTAGAAGATCCATTGAAATTTGGAATCCTTTATTACATAAAGGTGTCAACTGTAGCTTGATCTTTCTCAATGGAGTTGATCTATGTTTTGGGTTTTATCCATATATACATCAATAATAGAACCGCATCCACTTGTATTATCCTAGAAGGGATGTATTTTCTTGATAAACTACTTAATATATACTTTACCAAAATTTAGGGATGTTTTATTATACTTGGTTTTATTCCTAAGAATTTCACTAGAGTTTCCTAATCCTAATCCCAAAAATAACTAAACTTTTCCTTTGATACCAACTACGAAAACTCTTCTCTTTATTAAACTTTAATTCATGATTTATTACATATGATTAGACAAAATACAACCTATATGATTGATAATACTTATTTATTTGGGAAATAGGTACGTTAGATAAGAAATTAAAATAGGTAATACATCATATTTATTGAAAAATTTCTTAACATATTCAAAATATTCATTCATACTTAAATCTTCGGGGGATAACCTGGGGACATACATAAGAAATGAGTGAGATATAAAGACCATTAAGAGAATAAACATGGCATAAAATGAAGAAAGAAATATATTTTAAACAATAATAATATAAATGGGTCCTAAAATGGGTTAGAATAATAAACAAGAACAATAAGGCATGATATAGCATGATAACTTAAATTTTTTATGGGAAATGTGGAAAAAACATAAAACACTACATCATAAACACATGTAAATGGTAACTTTCATGAAAACGTGATGGAAAAAGTCCAATGATAGATTATTTTCACTCTATAATCTATTTCCTGAAATATCATGAATCTAAAATATAACCCAATGCATTGGAGCTCTATATAATTTTGGGGACACCCGTCACTTTAATTGCATTCTCAAGCTTAAGTGGTCCACATAGATCATAAAACATGTAATCATTTATCATAAAATTTTATTCCATGATCAAGGATCATGAAATAAATACAATTAATCCCCAAATAAAACAATTATAAGTGCATAAAGGTGAACACTCTTGATATAAAATGGGTATGGGTATTTACCTCACAATTTATTAACATGGAAAGTCGTGGTGAAATTTTGGAAACATAACGAGGGTGTATAAATGTTCATAAAAGGGATTATTGAAACATAAAGGGGTATATAATCATTTAGGAATAGTATGGGTGGTAATGGGGTATGGTATAACATATCCCAAAATTATTAAATATAGATAAAATGGATTAATAAAATGGTGATGCTTGAATAAAGAGGAGAAGGAGAGGACCCCTTGCCTTGAGAGTGTGATTCCAAAACATGGGATGAGATTATTGAGAGATTGGGGGAACCTTGGGAGGACTATAGATAGGGGATGGTATATTAAGGAAAATATCAAAGTTTTTTTAGTGGATATTAATTGGGGAAACGGTTGGATTATATAAGAAAATAGAGGGAAGTTCTTTATTATTTCTCTAATTTAGTTTTTGGACTCTATATAATAAAATAACCAAAAACACATATTTCCATGGTTATTTACCAAGTATTCTTCAAAATATTGGTGGTTTTCATTATTTTAAAATTCAAAGGGATGAAATTATTAAAATATTACACTTGATGATGTGGAAGTGAGTCATGTCCTTAAAGAAATGATTTTAAAACATGAAAATATAATATAGGTTTTGAAGGATTCATAAAGGATTTATAAAATTAATCAAATAAACTTAAAATCACATTGTATTAAATGTTAATCATATATTTGGTCATGGATACCCTTTATAGTATATATTACATCATTTTTGGGTCATTATGATGTCATAATACACAACATATATTTATACTGTATTTAATTAATACCCAAAAATTCAACTATCTCAAAAAATTATGATAAATTAACCATTAGATAATTTCCACTATCTGATTCCAAAAATAATATTTATTTTATCCAAATAATTTTATAAATATTTTAATTTTCACATTTAAAATAATAATCTTCGTTTATTGATAAATACTTGGTTATTGATAATAATAATTTTCAAACCCTTAAAAAATACATTTCACTTCATAAAAATTATATTATCATTTATATTTAATAAAAATTATTTAATAATAATATTTTGTTAAAATGTTATTTATTTAAAAAATCAATTAATTCGTATAAATTAATTTCTTAATTGAAATTGAATATCAATTAAGAATACAATTTGTTTTTTATTATATCAAAATTAAAATCATATAATAAGAAGTATATATAACAATTATTCTATTGAAAACAAAATATACATATTCATATTGTTAGGGTATTGATATATATCCCTTTAATGTGTGATAGTGATACTTTAATGGGATGGTTTAGTGTGTATGGTTTCATTCATGATCTCAATGGGCTTCAACTTCTCCCAAAAATGGTTTCGCTCATGCTTATGTTTTTGGATCTCAGATTAGGCTTGGTCCAGGGAAAATCCCAGTGATAGTATCTTCCTCAAAATCTCTGATAAATGGGATTTTTAGGGTGTGATCCTACTAGTTTAGGCCATTAATTCCTTTCTCTATTTCAATTGAATTTTCCAAGACTCTATATTTATACTAATCATATGATCACTATTCAACAACTATATTATCAATGGTAATGATGCTTAATGGTCTTTTAAATCTGATAGGACATAATAAAATCAAATAAGAGTATGTGTTTTCTATATCCATAATGTATAATAATTTATTTAATTAAATTTAAAGTGTAATTTTCCTTATAAAAATCTGATTCTTACATAAATAGTATGCTTTAGATAAACTAATCGATTCTTTGTAATAGTGTGAACTTTAATTGAAAAATATTGATTATCAAGAGTCTATAGAGAAGAAAGGAATTTCTTTTAAATAAAATGTTAATGAATCCTTTAAATATCTTGAATATGAGTTCCAAGAAACTTATAAGAAGATGGATCATTTTAGAAAGAATATTTATAAATTTATGAAAAATAAAGGAGGTAGGAGGAAGTTCAAAAAAAGAAAAAAACGGAGTGGATAAAAGCTTATAGTACCAATAATGGTGATGTTTCATAATTAACCTATTTTGAGTGTAGGAATAAATAACACATTATGAATGGTTTTCCCATACTTAGTCATTTAATGAAATAAAAATACAAAATGATAAAATATAATCAAGCATTATTTAGAGGATGGGATTGTTCATATAGTTTATATTCAATCAATGAATCGAGAATTAAACATGGGATAAGGAATCATACATTGATGGCTACACATTGTGAGGTACATAACTCGTTTTTACTTAATTGACAATTCTTTTTAATGTTAATTATAATGAAATATCTGAATATGGATAAGAATGTAAATTTTATTCTAGTTTTGATTCTAATTTTTTTAATTTAAAAGTCAAAAAACTATATAAAGATAATGATTAATTAAGGAATGATGGTGTAAGAATTATTAAAAAATATACTAACATAAAAATTATAAATAAAAAATTATTCAATGAAAATAAGGAACTTATAAGAGAATATGAAAATATATGCATTAGTATTTTCCAAAATAAGGAATAAAAAAAGATTTAAGATTTTGAGATATTGAAACTAAAAGAATAAAATGACTAAATTATAGATTTTTTAGTAGTAAATGATAAATGTAAAGAAATAAGGTTTAATTCAGTATTGGAGGAAATGAGGAAAGTTGAGAAGCAGTGCAATAAGCTCAATAAAAAAATAAAAAAAATGATAAATACAACTTTATGTTCAAATGATAAATTTTATACTGATTTAAAATCTAATCCAAAAGGGAATGTGGATTTGAAAAAAGTATGTTTCTAATAATATAGAAACCTTATATAATTTTTTTCAAATAAAATATATATATAATAAAATTATGTCATTGATGAAACCGAATACAACAATAATATTTTTGGTTATAACATTTTTTCACCATGACCTTTGGACCACCTGAAGTGCACATGCCGACTCTACAAGGAACAGGCACCATATAAGGATTTAGAGTAGGCACATTCAATAGAGTTGGGATAACTGGATTTGGAAGAATGAGAGGGTATGGAAACTTCCATAGGTACCAGGACTATGCACCTCTTCATAGGACAACTAGTCGACCATTCATGCGAAGGTGGAGAGCTTCATTACAATATTGACGCTGGGGAGGGGCAGTTTCAAGTAGTGTCTTAGGTGATTCTGACCTTGTTCCTATAAGACATTAATGACATGTAATGTGTCTTTAAGCCTACGAGACTTATAAGGGTTCTCCCTAAACCCTTAAAATGTGGATTATCCAAAAAAATTAAAAATATAAGGTCTTCGGGCTATTTGGGCCTAATAATTTGATTTATATAAAGATGATAAATAATTCAGGGAATTCAATTTCAGTGAAGATAATGATCAAGAAAATGATAATTCATAAATTTATGGGGATAAAATATCTTCAAAAACTAATCCTAATGAGTATAAAACTCATAAATAATTTCTTATTGAAAAATTAATTATAAATGTTTAATATTGAATATTAACTAGGAACTTTGTTTCAAATTATTATATTAATTCTGCATTTGTTGTAGATTTTGTGTCTAATAATATTGATAATTATTTAAATGATTCAAAAATAATTAATGATATTCATTAATAATTAAATAAATTTTATTGAAATAATGTGTGGAATTTGGTTGAATTACCAAAATATAAACAAATAATTAGAACTAAGTGTATTTTTTATAATAAACTTTATAAAGATTAGAACATAGTTAATAATAAAGCAACACTAGTGGATTAAGTATATTTTCTGGAAGAGGGAATTATGTTTAAATATTCTTTTTCCCTTATTTATTGGATATATCCTATTATAATTTAATTAGTATATATAATTTTTAAAGTATCAAAGTGTTTCAAATGGATTAAAAGAGTGTATTTTTAAATTGAATAATTTTTAACAAATTATTTTTTAAACAACCCCCATGATTTGAAAATAAAGATTTTCAAAATCATGTTTTTAAACATAAAAAAAATTTATATGGTCCTACATAAGATCCTAGATCTTGGTATGATATACTAACTTGGTTTTTATCACAAAATGATTTTTCTAAAGGAATGTTTGACCCTATGTTGTTTATAAAGATAGTTTCAAATGATATTTTGATTGTAAAAATATATGTTGATGATATAATGTATGGTTCAAAAAATTATTTTCTTTGTAATAGTTTTTCAAAATTACTGAACAGTGATTTTTATGTGAGGCTAATGGGAGAGTTGAAATTTTGTCTTGGTTTTCAAATTAATCCACGAAAATATTTCATTTTCTGAAATCAATCTAATTATGTTAAATATCATGTAAAAATGTTTTCCCTCGATTTACACAAGTCTATTAAAAAACTAACAACTAAAAATTCTAAATTATACTGGATAAATTTGGAAAGTGTATTGATGTTAAAATTTATAGTGGCATGATAGGAATCTTAATTTTTTAACAACATCTAGAGTGGATATAATGTTTTTAGTATAATTATGTGTTATATTTCAATCAAATCCTAAGAAGATTAATTTTAAAGCTATTAAGTGAGTTATTAGATATATAAAAATAATGATTTGTAGTGTTTTATTTTATTTAAAGCAGGTTTTTTATTTATTATCATATTCTGTATCTGATTTTGGAGGTTTTAGGATTGGATGTAAAATCCCAACAGGTATGTGTCATTTTCTCAATATGAATGTAATTTAATGGAATTATAAAAAACAAATTTATGTTTCATTTTCAATAGCTATGATTGAGTATATTTTTTATACTAGTATTTGTTCTCAAAGTATTTGGATTAAAAAAAACATTATCTAATTTTAATATTATCTTTGGTAAAATTCTAGTATTCTGTTAAAATTGTAGATATATTTATATTTTTAAAAATCCTCCACAACACTCTTGAGAACTTTATATAAATGTTAGATTTCATTTTCTAAGGTATTATATAAATAAAGGATATATTGTTTTAGAGTTTGTTCCAACTGAATGAAAACTTTTTGACATATTGACTAAACTATTAGATTATGTACGATTTGATAAAATGAAGTTTGAACTTGGTCTGTTAAAGGTATAATATTTTTTTTAATTATCATTATTGATGGTTAAAACTAGATACATGTTTTTATTGCTCAAATATCTGGTTTCATGAGAACTATTATTATATTTTATATTTTCATGAAAATTTTATACTTTTCAATATAAATCATATTGAGTTTATAATTATGTTAAATAATTTTTACAAATAAGTGATTTTCTTTATTTTGATAAAAGAATTCCGCTTGTGTAATATTCTTGTATTTAACATAGTCTAAATATTTATATATATATATATATATATATCATATTTATTTTAATAAATATATTTATAAAGGGGGTCTTTATGCATTTTTTAAAAAATACCACTATTTTTTTTCTTAATTAATAGAGACCTAGGTATTAGTAAATGATTATTATTTAATAGGGAAAAAGTTTTGGATATTTAGTGATTTTTTTAATTTTTGATAAATTTCAAAAGGGGAGTTGATTTGGAGTGTTTCAATTATAAATTTAGTTTTGAAATTAACAAAAATGTGGATAGTATAAGTGTTGAGCTTTTAGTCAGTTGAGTATTATTGTTTTGATAAACTGAAAACCTCCCCTCATTTTATTATTTAATTTCTATTGAAATATTTTTTTATTTTTTTATATGAATTAAAGGTTAACCAATTTAACTTTTTTTGAAGATTTATAATTTTTATATTAATCTCTTTATTTGGTTCATTATAAATTGGATATTTTAATTAAATAAAATTTGAATGAATATCATTTTGATCAATTAATTTTTTTTAACTGTATCATTGAGATTTAATTGATTCAATTTAATTATTTCTTAAAAATTTGTTTTAATAATTTTTATAAAATTACTTTTTAAATATATATATATATATATAGTGTATGAATATATTTTTTCTTGTGTCTTATCCACTTAAACTTATGCACACCGACATGTTTTGACGTAACTAGATTTGGCAACATGGTATCTCACTTATTGCTCTGACCATGTGGATCCTCTCTTTAACTGCATGTTTCTTCACATAGATCTATATATATTCTTGAATATGATATTTATACTCAATGACAACATTGCATGAAACTAGTTCAACCCATGATCTCATGCTATAATGAATCTTTTGTTCTTTATTGATTTCGAGCTCCCCACCAGCCCGCTACCATGCGTAGCTTTTGCATTTTACATCTTTATTGGTTGCACCGCTATGCACTTCCTTCATAAGTCAAAATTTCATCTATTTAATCAATAATTTATTGGCCAATTTCAACTTTAGAATCACCTTGTCGATGATATCCCTCAGCTTGACCAAATTCATCTTCTCTTTACCAGTTGAAATCTTCCATCATCAGAAGCATTATCCTTTTATTGCATAAAACTGGTTTCTATGTTTCTTTATAGTACCAATATCATCTCATTCCCAAGGTATCATAAGCTTTTGTCACATGATACCAATAAAATATCCTATTCCTTTGAACATTAGCACAATATATTCAACGGATGTAGATATTTTCTCCTCTTCAATGGAAGAACCACCTAATGAAATCACATCTTCTCTTCTCTTGATGGAAGAATGGATTTTTAGCAACCATACAATGGTATCGGAATCTTTCATATATTGCATAGTAGTGGCAGCACACCCTTCAATGGTATCACTGTCGTTTTTTCTAATGGTGGTAATGATCCTATGGTTTTAATGATAGTGGAAGCATCTACCTCCACTTATAGAGGTAGACTAATAGTAGTTAAAGCCAAATTATTCCACTAGTATCAATATCATATATAGTATCTATTGAAGAAAATTAACGGTATAAGATTCTATGATTAAGTGGTATAAATATCAATCATCTATTACCATTAGTTAAAAATATATATTCTTATGTTAGTTAAAAAATGTGAGATTGTTTCACAGTGTCATGACCTCAACCGGTATTTTTTCCCCACACTTTTATAGAACATATTTTAATTTTTATTTTAAATTTATTAACTGATTATATTTTCTAAAAAAATTATTATATGTTTTATAAAATATTTTGTGCATAAATATATTTTATAAATACATATGCATTATTTTTTAAATGATTATATGTTTTAGTAAATAAATTTTATTCAATTTATTTTAAATATTTTATTTCCTTGTAAAATACATGTATAATCCAAAGACTATGTTAAAAAAATTGTAGACAAATCTAATGATAGATGTTTTTGGAATTAATGACTTTCAATTTTTTTATACTTTGTTTTTATATTTTTGGACTATCAAATTACTACAAGTTTTTCAAATTCATTTTTATTTTTTTATTTATTTGAAAAAATATTATTTTTACTAACAAGCATATTGGAAGTTTTTTAGTGAATTTAATGCAGGATTTAGAGTGTGTGGAGATAAACGAGTTATGATGTGTTTCCATATTTCTTAATAATTATAACTATTTAATGGCGGTGATGAGTTTAGGAAACTCCCATGCAACCAGAATAGAAGGAGGTAGCTAGATTACCATTAGTGATCTTTCAATAAATAAAGTCCAAAGGATGAAGTGAAAAAGATAATTGATGCATGATTAAAAAAACTGATATCTTCAGTGTCTTTTGTTATATTAGTGTGATCACAAAGGAACTCCAATGTTTGATTCTCTATTGTTGAAGTTGTTGGCTGTTATCGTACTACATCAACTTCCACGTCTTTTTTTTATATTGGTCTTCATTGTTTTCTAGTTTTCATAATGTTATATTTTCTTTCATTTCTTTTTAATTATAAGTATTTATTTATGATTTTCTTAACCAAAATAAAGTCTGGTATTTGTTATTCAACCAACCAAAAGGAAGGTTCTTGGGTTGTGAATCCCAAAAAAAATTCAAATTTGAATAGGTTGTGACATCTATAAAAATTTTCGGTTGGTTGTGCCTATGGTAATTTTATAATATAGGATTGTGAATATAGTATCATTCCTTTAAAAGTATGATTTTTTAGTGGGTGTTGATCATCTCACTGAGTAGAGAAGATTAAAGATTAGAGTAGGGTCTTGGTATTATGAACTACTATAAAAATAAATTTTTCATATTTTATTTCTAATACATTATATTTTGAACACTGTACTATACTATTTATTAATTCAATAGTAAACTCTACTGGATTATTTGTGTTAAAAGTTTCATAAGATTATTCACCCCCTCCCCCAGTCCATTATTACTGTCAACCTAGGACCAATAATGAGAGCAACATATCCCATGGGTGGATATAATAATATAGAAATTTTTTCCCTAGGGTGTGTTATGGAAACCTAGTAAACTAGTTGATGGGAGATTCATATCACATATTAGTTAAATCATCATATAGAAACTCCCTCCTTGAATTCTTCAAAAGAACATAAAGTTATCACCCATGAAGTTTAAATAATTCAAGGTTCTATTTAAAACCGTTTTAACACAAAGAAAAAAATTGTTTAAACTAGGGGAATTATTAATTAAAAATATATTTTTAACCTAAAATTATTAATAAAAATCACATTGTTAATCCCATAATATCAATATATAAATTTCCATGAAAATCATTCCATTTTAACCTGTTACAACCCAAGACACCATGAGGGGTGAATCAAGGTGTAGGAAAAATAATTTTCTTCTTTTTCCTTATTTTTCTTACATTAGGATAATTTTCTCATGTTAGTGAGAACCATGTTCAACCAATTACTATCAATGTAACTCATAATAAAACATTAACATATGAAGAAATAAAAGGAATGCACATATTAGGATTTTACTTAGTTCACCCCAAAGGGATAATCCAAGGATCTTATGTCGATGATGGGTCGGTCTTACCAAAACCCACTACTACACTATTTTAGAACATATAGATTCAATCTTGTTCCTTCAATGAAAAGGTTGACTTCCTTATAATATATTAGTTTTTGGTAACTAATCACCCAAGTTTCACTTACTATTCTTCCCCTCCATGCAATACTTTAGGTAAGGGATTAAATAATTTATACACATGTGTTTCTATCGATGATAAGCATAGTGAGCTTGTTTAGTGTGTATTTTTAATTTCTATTAAATTATTGGTCAATGATTATGTCTTATATAATAATCTTGAATCCAGATTAGATCGACCCCACAATGAGATGGTTGTATATTTTTCATCATCTACCTTAGTAATAGAAAATTATTCTCCTCCTAATGAAGATAATTCCTCACTAGAGTTGTATTACATTCCCCTTATTTGACTTCCAAATGTTTTTGTGTAGTTCCTACACTCTTCAAGTCTTTTTCTATTCAAGAACCTGATAATTTAGTGATAGTATTTTATGAATCATATCTCTCCTTTATCATGTTCTTCTAAACCAAATGGAATCAATGTGTTTAGTATTCTTAAAATTTCATAAAAACTATATATATCGATCAGGAACCCCTCCTGTACAAGACTAAATATTCCACATCACACTCCTTTTGTTTACTTTCACTTATATATTTTTTTATTAGTTATAGTTTCATCATCATTCTTCTCTTCGTATTAATCTCATTATATAAATTAATAAAAAAATCAGGTGAGTTATTTTCCATAATTTGAATATGTAAATATTCCTCCAATATCATTCTAGACTATCCAATAATTTTTTTAATATCTGGAACTTTGTTTTATACATTTTATTATCTAACCAAATATCATGAATTGATCCCATAATTCATGTCTCTTTTATTTCTCAATAACTCTCCATTTTTATCAGATCATCTTCTATATAATTTCTTATAAACATTATGGCCTTTAATCCTCTACAAAATCTACAGGAATCTTCATTTAAATTTAACCAAATTGTCAATCATAAATTATTATGGATAATATGCATCTAAGTCCATGTGTCTTGCTAAAATTTTCTGAAATACATGCTAAAAAAGAAATGTGAGAATCCAATTCATTGTGAAACACCCTTCCATTTCTCCAGAGAAAAATTATAACATCTCACTTATCAGGAATCATCTTATGTATCAATAAACATCTTATTTATGTAACATGACTTCGAACATATTTAGTGATGTCCAAAAAATTTCCAAATCTCATATAATACTTTTTTACTTACCAACCAATTATCTTATAAATTAAATATTACTTCTTACATGTTATATCAAGTTTCACATGCATTAAGTGGAATTTTTTATTTTCCCCATTCAACACTCGTGAGAAAATATATTTCATATCTACCCAATTATCTTTCATATATCAGGAGTCTTTTCCCTTTTTCAATTATGTCCATCCCTAAAAAATCATACATTCTTATGGAACTCCAAAACTTCTCTAGATTCGAGTCTTTTAAAATTATTCCACATCCTTCCAAATATATTATGCATAGAAATAAACCTTCCAAAAAAAATTTGTTATACCACTTGTTAATAACTTGAATATTCTTGGGAACTCTAATACTTTTATAAATTCATATCTCAAAAATATATTTCATAAATTTCAAAAACTCCACCAAGTGTACAATATCGTATATATCCAACAAACTTTTCAACTTTTGGTGTATGTAACTTTTGGAAATAAATTTTCTCCCTTCACATATATTCTACCTGACTTTTCATAATTTCCTCATTAAAGATCCCACTTTAACTTCCAAAAAAATAATTATTCATTCACTTCAAACTTCAAATCCATTTATATCACTATTATGCATTCTCAATCAACCAAAATATGATTTCCAATTGTATGGTAACCATCCAATGATTTATCCATCACCAAGTCTTCAATTCAATCCTTAGTAGCTAAAAAAATCAATGAATCCAATAGATATAGTTCATATATCCAACACACCACCTCTTTTTGTTGTCAACTCTAATAGTTATTACCTAAAACTTATTGATATTATCAAATAATAGAACACACAACCTATTTATTGTAAAAGAATCCATTGAAACTAGGTTGATAATTTCATTTAATGCATTATGGACATCAAATTCAACCAATATATTCATAACTATTTAAACATATTACTTTTATCAATTAGAACAACCAAGAAAAGGAAAGTTATAATTATTATAGATAATCATAATTCATAAATATAAATTTAATAATAATTAAAATTAATTTTAAATAACTCAAGTACACATGATTTAAAATGTAAAGGAATGACAATAGTGTCACCTAACTCTTTGGAGTGATTTAAAAAAAATTAATGGGTATTATTCACATAATACCATCCTTTTAGACCAAATAAATCATTAAAAATAAGTTAGATACCCTAAATGAAAAGAATCATATAATATGTTGGGACCTTATATGTGTTGACACTCGCCTAAAAGTTGTAGATTAAATGAAAAAATTATATCTAGGTGAGAATGATACACCAAGGTCTTCTCTTACCCCCAATGTAAAACGTCTCATGGTTTTTGGGTGTTTCACCTTGACCTGGAGAAATCCCCAAAATCAAGAAACCTGGATAAGGAGAAAAAATGAGGTACGAATATAAGATAAAAAAGATTAAAGAGCATATTATGAAGAAGAAGAAGAATAAGAAAGTAAATAAAGAATAAGAACATACCTTGGAGTAAGTTGATGAAAACCCATGGAGGAGACTATAAGAGGGAGGAGACTTCCCTTCCCCTTGGTGTGTCAGGTGGATGAAGGAGGGGAAAAACTTAATCTCTTTTACCTATTTCTATGTTAGTTGATAATTTTATCATAATCATGGTTTTAAAATAAAATTCTTGAAACTCTTAGGATTCTTATTACATACACATTAACCCATATTTTAATTCCCAAATAATTAATTTAAAATTTTAACCACATGTTAATTAAAATCAAACATAAATATATATAAAATAAAAAATAAAAAATATATTTGACACATGAAAATATATATTTTAAAAAATAAAATAAGTTAAATATTTGAAACTTATTTAATTAATTAGATGATAATAAAAAAACACAAAAAATAACATAATAACAATCCAATAACCAATTACAACATGTATCAAGAAGTTTATATGTGAAATTTTAAAGGTATAGTATCATATATTAGTGTAGGTCCCCTGGAGACAACTACCTTTGTACTTTCTGATTACCCAAATATTCAAATTATGAATATTAATAAAAAAAATTATCACATTTTCACCATTATTTTTCAAGAAATTAAATTTGGTAACACCTTTAGAGTACATTTCATGTCCAAATGTCATTATAGTTCTCAACTATGATAAAATCCTTAAGATACTATGATATTATTCTTAAATAAATGTTCTATATAAGGATGAAATCATGTGATGGGACACATATGATGTGGTCTGTTAAGGGTAGGAGGATTATGATACATTAAGACACAATCTCATGGTGTTCTCCCTTGGTAATCTCAAAGAGTGGAGATCATGAGAACATACCTGCCTGTAAGAATTCCACATGTAATGTTTCATTGTATATTCTTATCTTTGAGTATGTATAATGTTCCTTAGACTTTATAATATCATTAATTATTTTCATTATTCATTTACTTTGATTAAAATTTTGACACCATATGTTCATGGCCAATTAGAGTATGTTAGGTGCATCACTAGTGACACAACATCAATGGATAATTCAATAAAGGATTTGTACCTTTCCTATTTAATGGAAGTAAATATCTATAGATAATTTATTTATATGGAACTACCTAATTAATTCTATGTCCATGGCATATTTTTGGTATGTTCATTTCCAAAAATTCAAAGAAATATATATCGAGCACATAGGTTGATGACATGGGTATGAAACCTACTTAATTTGAGATATTGTGATAAAGGAATTATATTACACAATGAGTGACTGTATGAGGTTTTTATCATCATTTAAACATTAATTTATTTATCTATAAAATCTTATATGTGTTACTACATTCTAATCTACTACTTTTGTAATTTTTGGCATAATTCTACTGAGAAAGGGTCCTAAAGGGTCACACACTGAGTGTATCTGAAAAACTCAGTTAAATTATTTATGAATTTCACATTAGAATAGAATATTATTTAATGTTAAAAAATAATATTTATTCAGGATATATTTATCACACTATATATTGGAGAATAATGTATTGGTATTTATTTATTAAAATAAATACTCATTAATCATGGTTTGATAAATACTGAGAATGATTGATGGGACAAGTTAGGCTCTTTCTAGGAATGATATATTATATATCATTTAAATAAATATTCATTTATTTATTTATTATATTTACTTATCCATAAGTTAAGAATGTGTTAAAGAAACATTAATATTATTTAAATTATTATTCGATGCGGGTTGTTCCAAGGGTTGAAAGAATAATTGGGGGCCTTTCGAAATTATTATTTTAACCTATCTTTATATAAACATGATTATATCATTTCCTAGGGAAGTGGTGATAAAAGATTTTGTGCATAACACATTCTCTAGAGAATCATCTCAAACCTTATAGAGGAATTCTCTATCAATTCTCTAAAGAACCAAGAGTGATCCTCCTCCATCACTCAAGTCTCAAGAGATTCAAAGAATTGTTTAATTCAGGAAGGGATTATTACTGAGATCATCGGCAGATGATGCAGGTGATCTGGATTGACCATGATAGCACTCGGTGACTCAACAGTGACGACCCAAGGTTTTAGGGCATGTCTAGATAACTAATATAGTTTTTCTATGTTGTAATATTTGTTGAAATGGTGTTATACCAAGAAATGGTTCTAATTATTCAACAATGAGAAAATAATTAAAATAAAAGATAATTCTCAATTCCAATTAATTAATAATAAATATTATGTGAAAAGATCTTCTGTATGGAGATTCTAATGTGAATTTGTCAAAACCTAAGGTTTATTTTGAGGAAATCGATGAAAATATTTTTACATACAATCCCAACTACTTCCGTTGTCCTCCTAAAAATCTTAAAGTAGTATCATATCAGTTATATATTTGTTTATATTTGTGTATTAATTCATTTTCTATACACATGTTATGTAATTTTCATTTTTGGTTTATTTTTTCTTAATATGAAACATTATATTGTGATTATTCACCTTTATATAACCATGAATTGGTCAAGAATCAATGAAGAACGAGTCAAAGAAATTTATCAAGATGTTCCAGATATTTTGTCCAGAAGACACGATTACGTAGCATGTAACTAAAAATAATATTTAAATATACCTAGGTTCACCACACCAAGATGATCCAAGGTATGTATAACTCACCAAGTGTTAAATATAATGTGGTCTATAATTGAGTCAATGTATCAATTATCTCACTCAAATTGGATTTTATAGACAAATCAAAGATGGTAAGCATGATTCTGGTCATTTACATCTTCTGTATGCCGATGATATTCTCCTACTTGGGAAAGATTCAATAAATACCATATCCTCTGTTCAAAATATTTTTTCACATTATGAAGTGGTAGTAGGAAAATCCATACTTTAGGAAAAATCCTTTATTGTCTTTTCTTATAGAATTCTGGTTGGCCAGAAAAATAGGATAACCATCAACCATAGAGTCAGGAGGGGATCTCTTCCCTCCAATTACCTTGGTGTTCCATTATTCTAGTTCAAAGTGAGAAGGCAATATATGGAAGGCATATGCACTATAATTTTTAATCAAATGGATAGGTGGAAAGGTAAATCCATGTCCCTAGCTGGAAGGGTGTACCTTATAATCATTATGATTACATCAAAGTTTGTCTACTAATTCTCCCATTATAGATGTCATAGAGGTCTCATTAAGGAAATTTAGGGAATGATTAGAAATTTACTATAGACTATGTCAACCTATGAAAAGAAATTAATCACAACTGCATTGAAGGAGTTCATTAATCCCATTAAAATGGAAGGATTTGGTATTAAGGACCTATGTATTTTTAATGATGGTTGCATTGGAAATTTTTCATGGAAATTTCTCTATAATGATGCTCCCCGTGATTTTTTATCTAGCATATTCAAAGAGAAATTTATAAATAGATAAAAACACCATATTTCATCTTTTGTTTGGTCATATCTTAATAAATTATTTAATGGTATCATTAATGATGCACAGTGGTTGGTAAGTAGGATCTCCACTCTCAATTTATGGACCACTAATTGGTTGGGCAGTCCACTACAGAACACAGTAAGCATACCCCCTGGTTTGTTACACATGATTTTTTCTTATTTAATTACACAACATCAAACTATGAAAATCTATTTCCTATTCAAACTATTCTGAATATTCATAATTACTTATTTATGAATTGTGATGCCCTCATATGGAAGCATAACAGGACTAGATAATTCATTATCAATTAGTTTTACTAACTAGAATGCAGGGTCTCCAATAGACCACCATCATGGCTAATGAAATTCAAGGAACCATTCATCAAACCTTCCAAATTATTCCTTCTTTGGAGGATATAGATTAATAGTCTTCCAATATAGGATCAAATTAAAATGAATAGCTAGAAAATTATTTTAGTCATTCACCTATTCTTAAAGGTTGGAGAGGAAATAAAACTCCTATTTTTAGAATGTGGTTTTTCCCATAATTTATGGGAATATGTAGGTTACCTATTTAGGATGTATTTTGACACTCCTATGTAGGTACATGACCTCATGGATAAGATTACTGGTACTGGATGAAGTGAGCAGGTTCAAAACATCTTAATTGCATCAGTATCATAGATTTTTTCAGTTGTCTGGAATGCTTGAAATGCCAAGCTATTTGATGAAAAGTGGGACACCACTTATATGGTCATGATTACAATGCACAAGGAGGTATACACTGCATCATTAGTGAAAATAAAATGTATTTATAATATATTTAATGACCTGAAGACTCTTATGGTTTTGGGTGTGACAGATAGACTGAGAAAACCCAAAGTCCTAAAGTACATATGATGGATCCTACCAATCAACTCATGAATCAAGGTCAATGTATATGGTGCACCTTCTGGCATTCCAGGACACTCGGGATGTGGAGGCGTTTTATGAACACATCATGGTTTTTTCAAGGGGTTCTTATATCATTACATTGGAATTAGAGTGGCCTATGAAGTAGAATTATGGGTTATTCTATATATATTCTGGTATTCCATCCAATATAAGTTGAACTATATATGGATTGAGTCTGACATCTAAGTTGCTATCAAATCCTTGAAAACAGGGATAAGAAATATGCCTCGGAAAATCCTACCCCATTGGATTGAATTCCTTGGTAATGTTACCCATATCAAGTTAGTTACCTCGCATGCATATAGAAAATAAAATAAGTGGTGGATGCCTTGTCAAAGAAGGTGCTCATGGTGATGAACATGATGTGGTCCTTTAAAGAACCTAACTATTGTGTACCAATGGTGAATGCTGACATGTGTGGTGTAATACATACTTGTATTTGTATTAATCCCTCTTAATGCTTGTATTTTCTTGAACCTTTTTTAGAATATTTTTCTAAGGTCGCCTTTGATCAGATCGTAGAATTTTTTGTTATTTGTTACACATCGTGTGTTGATCGACTAAATGGAACATTGTTTTTTGGATTACATGGTGTGTGTTTTGAATACATTATGTGTAGTCTACTCGGTTTCACATTGAAATCCACAAAAACTTTGTCTTCAAATGCATTTTGTGTATGTATTACATTACATGTGAGATTAAAATATATGAAACATTGGATTGCATGTAATGTGGATGGATTATACAGGTCATGTATCTCATACCCATTCACATGGAATACATTATGACCCTAGGATGTAACCATGTGAATTAATTACATGAACCAAAATTAATTACTTCATTAAATTTAACTATATGGTATGTAGCTGGTATACATATCGTGTAATGTGGTTTTAAAATAGTAAACTCCTAATTAATTTTTGTTTTAATTAAATTATTATATATCATGTATGGTTATATGCATTTTATACTTCGTGAGAATTAATTTTGCTACACACTATGTCATTTAATGTGTGTTCATGTGCCATAACTATGCCGAGTAGTTACATGGATTGACACACTACATGTTATGTAAATACATGAGACACCATATATTTCATGTGTTGTGGAAGTATATGGTACATGATGTATGACCATACAATATGTTATGTAATGTGAAATGGTATGAACTGCGTTATCTCGAAGTATATGTATTTTACTTATATATTGTATATGGAAATTCCTGGATAGTTTGAATGGACTATTAAGATAAACAGATTAATTAATTAATAATATAATTAATTTAATTAATTCAGATAAATTTATCTTAATAAATAGGATATAATTGAAATTAATTTGATCTAGTTTTCAAATGTGTATTTGTTGAATGCACAGATGATCATGAGCATGGACCAACCGATTCATGTTTGTATTCTTTTAATTTAATTATTATTACATAGATTTTACAATTATTATTATAATTAAATTAAAATGATGTAATGAATGTTATCTCTTTCTCTTTATTATGTTTGGTCTTGTGTGTCCATGGTTTATTTTATATAAATCCTAAAAATAATCCTCTAGTTACCCTTACCTACATGTGAGTGAAATCAAATATAAAGGATGGATCTCCCAAGAAGTAGTTCAAGATGGAGATGAGGTGAAACATTCCAAGGATATGCATATGAGTCTAAGTATAATGTTGCAACTCAACCCATGTATCGATTCAAGGATTTATTTCCCTTATGTTCAAAAGGTTTGTTTATTGTACACTCAATAAACAACCCATTAGAAATTCTCATGATCATCTCATATTAATTTATTTTATTTATGACATTTTCATGGTTATTTATTTATTTGTATGTATGTTTACATGATCACATATAATGAATTAAATAACAAGTATGCAAGAAAGAATTAGAATAAATAGATTATGCATAAATATTTTTATCAAACATGGTTAATACCTTATATAAAATATATATAATATTAAAACTCATGTGAAAGATAAAATATTTAATATTTATTCATAAATATAAAAATTCCCCAATCAAAATATTAAGTCAGTATAGAATTCTATTACTTGAGTTTTGAATGGAATCATAGTTCAAAGTACATTTTTTGGCCCAAGTTAGGGTTCTTTCAATTGTCATGGAATTTAGACATAGGATTTGGGTTTAAATAACTAATTTAAAATAAATAGTTGATTACCCAAGTAGGAATTGGTGTTAATTAGAGTAAAATTTTAAAGAAATAAATGTCTGGGATTTTAAGATTAGGGGTCCACTCAAAGGATCAAGGAGTTTTGTGGTGATATATTTGAAAATTCACACATACCTAAATACCTTTGAAAAGATTTATAGAATCATGTTTAGGTTATAAGATGGGAGAAATGATTCTTGCCACTAGAATAACCACATAATTGGATATTTACAGTCTAGTGGTGAGAGATATTAGGACTTGATAAATTAGTGGGATACTAATAAATAAACCTATTACATCTCAAATATTTTGGTAATAAAGATAAATTACTTAAACTTCTATTATTTTATTATAGAAAAAATAGAAAATAATACAATTTCAACATTATCGTTGAGATCTATACTAGTTAAGTATAACATTCTCATTGTAATAAGCATTCGGGAGTATTACAAGTTCTTGTACATTGTACAATGCTAATGTGCAAGAAACACTTGGATGACTCGCTATATGTATAGTGGTTGATGTTATCCTATATGACTAGTAAGCTCCATAATCTTCATGAATACATGGATGTATTCTTGTTTTTGTCTCATCTTCATGATCTATATCAATGGAAGGAAATAAATGAGTGTTATGAGATCTCTAATGAACTATTCATGTGTAATCTTATATAGGGGCACCAGTTGGGCCTCATGTAGTCAAGATGATTGGATATATTGAGTAGTTGGACATACTAGGATTTAAGATTCCAAATTGTTTTTGTATAGATATCATTCTTTACTTGATTACTCAGACTCTCAGTTTTCAATATGAGTTATAATCTGAATAATGTAAAGAAGACAATCTGGGAACTCCTCACTTTGATTCTCCTAGTATATAAGGATATGATTCATGAAAAACATGTGGTCCTTATGGTGAATAAAAGGAATTATAATACAAAGGGTCAAAAAAAATTCTCCAAGTATAAAGCTCATGAGGCCCACCCTTCTAAGAAGTGGATGATCTAACAGCAGTACAAGGATTAAGATGTAGAATGTTTTTTTATGGAAAGGTAATTCACTGGAATAACAGCTGCACTAGATTGTAGAAGAAGGGTGAGGATTACAGTGAATTTTTTATCAAGTGTAAGATTTATATTTCATCTAATTTGGTATTTTATACTATGTGTGGTGTTCATATATATCTATATCCAAATACATGAACCAAATATATTCCAAAAGGTTGTATTAGGTAATGTTCATTTATGGGATGCCAATGGGGTAAGGTTAGCTTCTCTATTCATTGGAAAATACCACCTTTGATTATCTATAGGGATTATATTGGTTTTCAATACCCATTATTATGTGTCTAGTGTTACAAAAATCATCATATCTATGTTAATTTTGGATATATGTGGTTTTGTATTCATTTTTAGAAATAAAACCTAGTTATTTTACAAAGATAGCATTTGTTATCATATGGAACACCTCAATAGGGGTATTTATGTATTAAATTGTGAAAACCAAGTGTTGTAAATAGATAACAAATCAATTTTTCATGAGTGATTTCACACAAATTTATAGTATCAATGTCTTGGTTATATAAAAGACAAGCATGCAAAAAATCTCTATCAAGATGGATATTTAGAATCTTTTAATCTAAAACCACTTGATATATGTCTTGCATATTTACAAGGAAAGATAAACAAGACGCATTTTATTGTAAAGGGTGAAATGGATATAGGGATTCTAGAATTGGTACGTACTAATGCATGTATACCTTTTCCAATAGAATATATCATGGGATACTCATACTTCATTACTTTTACCAACAACTTGAGTAGACATGATCATAAAAACACAATGTGATATAACTTAGAATCCTTTGATAAATTCATGGAATTAAAAAATGAATTTAATAATCATCTTGGTAAGAATATAAATACACTCTTCTCATACTATTTCAGAGAATATCCTAACCAAGAATTCATCGACTATCTATGGGAGTATGGGATCCATTCCTAACTCACTCTTCTTTATACACCAATGTGGAATGGTGTAATTGAAATAATGAATTATACCTTAATAGACATAGTATATTTGATGATGAGTCATGAATATAATTTATTATTCATTTGTGGATATGTATTACAAGTTATGGTGAACATACTATCTCTTTTTTCTTTCTTGGGTTATCCTATAAAGATACACTTACTTACCCGTGGTTGTATTTTTTCATATACTCATGCATAGGGTTGTGAGGAATTTATTAAGGTCTATTCAAGGAAAAATAGAAGCATGGGGAACTAAGTGTATCTTTATAGGATAACACAAGGAAGAAAAAAGAGATTACCAATATAACCCCTCTGACAAGAAGGTAATAGTGTCAAGGTAGACCATTTTTCATGAGAGAGATCACATCTCCAAAAGATATAGTGGGAGAAAGATTAACTTTGATAAAGTTTCTATTCAAGATACATAGGATTTGGAACTAGACAAAATTACACAACTACCCATTGAAGAGGATGTTCGATAGATAAAACTGCCTCATAGGAGAACCATAAAGGTTATATTACTAGAGACATATGGTTTTATATTCATTGAGGAAGGTGAATCATTGTTGTTTGACAGTAATGATCCTCTCACCTACAAGGAGGTAGTTTATATCTCAAAAGTTTTAAGTTGGAAATAATACATGAATCATGAGATGGAATCCATGTATCAAACCCAAGTTTGGGTTCTGTAAGATCCTAAGACTGATGTAAAAATAATCAGGTGATAATTAATATTTAAGATAAAACTTGATATGGAAGGGAAAATTAATAAATATAAATCTCTCTTGGTAGCAAATAGATTTTAAAAATATAAATTCATTTAACATAATGAAAACTTATCACCAATTTTGATACTGAAATCCATTATAATTATAATTACAATAGTATCTTTCCATGACTATGAGAATTGGAAAATGGACATAAATACAACATTCATTAATGGGAACCTGATGTAGGATGTATATATAGCACAACCTAAAGGTTTTGTGACTCTTGAAAAAGTCAATAAGTTATGAAAGTTATATAGATCCATTTATGTGTTGAATCATGCAATGTAGTCATGAAACATTCCTTTTGATGAATCCATAAGGTAATTTTTATCCATAAATAAGTGATTCAGGAATATTCAAATGGTTTTGTGGGATTTTAGTTGTTTTCTTATTAGTATACATTGATGACATATTACTTACTAGGAATGAGATACCTATCTTACAGTTAGTGAAGGAATGGTTGAATTCATGCTCCTCTATGAAGGACTCGGGTGGGGTAGCCTACATCCTCAAGAACAATATTATTCAGGATATATATAAAATACCTCTTTGACTATGTTATGGTATATACATTGATTAGATACTAAATATTTTTAGTCTGGAACAGTCCAAGTAGGGATTGGTTTTAGTGTCACAAGGTATAAAACACTCCAAGAAAATGTTTCCTTGGACACAAGAGGAGACACAAAGGATTGAAAGAGTCTCATAAACATATATTATAGGATCCATCATATATTACATATTATATTCTAGGATTGATGTTTCCTATATCTTGATCATGGTAGGAAAATATCAAATAGATCCAGATGACCACCACTATATGGAAGACAAGACCACCCTTAAGTATCTTAGGTGTACTAAGGATATTTTCCTATTTTATAGAGCATATGAGGGGATAATCATTAGGGGATATATAAATTCTAGTTTCTATATAGATCAGGATGATCTAAAATTACTGTTAGGATGTGTATTTTGTATCAATGGAGGAGTTGTGAGATAAAAGATCTCAATGTATCAAGTTATAGCTAATTATATAGTGGATTTAAAGTCTATTATTGAATCTAATGAAAATAACAATGTATTATGGATCAATAACTTCATATAGGATCATGATGTGGTTCTTATCATTAAATAACCTATAATAGTATTTTGTGGAAATTCTACATCAATGGGTCTAGTCAAGGAGCCAAGGCCTCATCAACAGATGAAGAATATACTTTTTAAGTATCACTTTCTAAGGGATTATTCTCAAAGTGATGAATTCCCAGTGAGTATATTATACATAGAGTAAAATTTGGTAGAACCTTTGACTAAAGTCTTATCTTAGCAAAAGCCTGAATCTCATATGGAAGCTAGTGGGTTTAAGGTTGTTTGTAGTTGGATATAGTATAGGTGGGGGTGTATTGGAGTTAGTTCCCTAAAACTAACTACCTTTTTACTTTATGGTTATATATTTATACAAGTTATGAATATTAATAAATTTATTATCATATTATGATCATTATTTTTCATGGAATCAAATTTGATAATGTCCTTATTGTATTTTTCACATCAAAATGTCATAGTACTTCCCCTCTATAATGAGAACCTTGAGATACTATGAAATTATTATTAAAAACATTTTCTATGGTTAGATGATATTGTAACGACCTGAATCCAAAGCCCTTCCACTGATGCCCCGTACCCGGTTCGCCACATGACCTCAGGAGCATTTCCCCAAACGCTAGAGGCTGCCGACTAACAGCGAGGGACTTGGTAAGTTATTGGGGAAACTATTCCCTCATTAGGTAAGGTATACAAGGCAAGAAAACAATAGTCAATGGTGGAAGAAGTAAACAGCATACAAACACTGAAACTAAACAGTGGAAGCACTGAACATATAATGATAATGATAATGATGCAGTAGGTACAAGTATCTAAGGGAAAGTAGCAAACACAACAACGTGCTGAAATACAAATGAAAAAAAAGTACGAAAGTAAACAGCAACTCCAGCAGCATCGCAATCCTAAGCTTGGTCCTATGCTCTCCAGCTCCAACCAACAATCACGTACCCGAAGTAGAAGGGCCAAAATCCCTATACACACCTGTAACCATATAACCTATTTGGGCCAACAGGACCCAAACAGGGTGTGAGACTAATCCCAGTAGGCAATCACCACGAAATTCGTGCCCTACTGTCAATGAGTAATATAGAAAAAGTAAAGGAAATAAATGCAGCAGAGAAGCAGAAATACACTAAAGTAAACAATCCTACCAATCTCCATTAACGTTTATTTAACAGTTCTATACAATCATTTAACTATCAACCAAGGAACCTAGCAACAGCTCTATACTCTCAAGGAAAGTAAGTAATCACAACAGGTAACTCAGAGTCTACCTAAGCAGCAAGCAGTACAAACCCAAGCTTGTTCTTTGGATTGGTGGACTCATCACAACCAACCAATAAATAGGGAACTGACTCTCTGGGTGGCTCCTACTAGCAAACCCCTCTAGTCAAATAAACGTACAAAGGCACAGACACTCTGGGAATCTCTCACCGTCAATTCCCATTTGGTCTTGCAACGAAAGATACAGAATTTTTGAGGAAGAACCATCATCTAATTCCCCATATAGTCTCGCTACATAACTAAGGACACTCTGAAGAAGCACAAAGTCCTATTCCCATAGGTCCTGCGATCAATACTAATTATAACAGACTCTCTAGGGAAGCCCTAATCGTAAATTCTCCCTTTATTCTACCACACCAGGTTCACTCATCCCTGAGTAGTTTAGTCATGCGTAATCGACTCATAGCAGCCTAAGTATATTCAGCAACTACTTGGATAATATCTACAAATGCATCCAAAAGCATATAAACAGCAGGCAATACATGCAATCAAGTCAACAGGCATACTAACAATGTGCAAAAAGGGTTGCCTCATAGGCAAACCGTGCCAAACGGCAATCAATAGACAAAACAAGGGAAACACCCGTGGGGTGATCCTCAAACATGATAACAAGAAATTATTAATCATATAATAACCTCAAGAATACAGGCAATATAAGCAGATAACAAAACAGGATCAAAACCCTAACCTGAGATACCCGATACATGGGTATCCGGCACTTTTGCACTAAAAAATCAAATACATTCAACGTAGGGAAACAAACCACCTACCTCGATCCCAGTAGATCGATATATGTGAACCACGACGACAGATTCCCCTTAGAATGACGTAGATATGAGAAAACACACAAAACGCTCAACCCATGATAACTTGAAAACGAGGAGGAAACGAGAAAAAAGGCTAAAGTATAACGAAGAACTCACCGCTGCGCTTCCAACACAATTGAAGGCGGCTGGAACAGAGGCCGGACAGAGGCACGGCGGCTCGGAGAAGATTCGGTCGTATGGTCGCTCTCGGACGAATGAAACCTGGAGAAGAAGATGCTTCTATGCATCAGGCGCGACCCTGGTCCTTTTAATGAAAAAAAGAATGTACACGGCGTGTACTTTTAGAGTACACGACGTGTACTAGGTCTTTTCCGTACTTTTCCAAAATCGGCCTCCACGTCACCCTTACACACCATGTGTGTGGCCCAGACACGTCCAACACACGGCTTCAGTTGGAAAGGAGAACACGGCGTGTACTCAAAAAGTACACGGTGTGTACTTCAAAAATTTCCAGAAAGTTCATTTTTCTCAAAAACTCCAGAAAAAGGAAAAGCGTACCTGAAATGAAGAACTGGGTTCTTACAAACTTCCCCCCTTAAAGAAATTCCTCCCCGAATTTCCCTAACGATATGGAGAAGAAGAAACCCCGAACAGCTCTGGCCACTGCGATCGTACACCGGCCTCCCTTTCCCAAGTCTCGTCTTGTACTCACCCGTGCTGCCATAGCACCCGTACCAGAGGAACAGACCACCCGTGGAGAAACTTCGTACTGCGATCGACAATCCGGATGGGATTCTCATCGAATGACGCATCTGCTTCAAGTTCGACCTCCTCGGGCTGAAAGATGTGAGACGGGTCTGAAAAGTAGCATCGGAGCTGCAAGACGTCGAAGACATTGTGCATGGCCCGATACCTCTGAGGTAGCTACAACCTATAGCCAACCATCCCAACTCTCTCCAAGACCTCAAACAATCCGACGTACCGCGGTGACATCTTACCCTGTCTCTGAATCCTCTTGTGTATCAACCTCGGGGTAACACGTAGGAAAACTTGGTCACCGACCTCAAACTCTAGAGGTCATCTCCGCTGATCATCATAAGACTTCTGTCAAGACTGCATTGTATCAATCCTCTTCCAAATCAGCACTATCTGCTCTGAAGTCTCCTGAACAAGACGAGGTCCCAGAAAAGCTGACTCTCCTGCCTCCAGCCAGCATAAAGGTGATTGGCATGGCCTACCGTACAAGGCCTTGTATGGGGCCATTTGAATGGTCTCTTGAAAACTGTTGTTGTAGGCGAACTCCACCAGAGGAAAATACTTCTCCCAAGAACCGCCAAAGTCTAGGATACAAGCTCGGAGCATATCCTCAAACACCTGGATCGTGCACTCTGACTGGCCATCAGTCTGGAGATGGTATGATGTACTCAAAATTACATGTGTACCCAAGGCCTTCTGGAGTCTCTTCTAGAACCGAGAGGTAAAGAGAGCATCCTTGTCTGAAACAGTGGAGTTTGGAACTCCATGTAGATGAACGATCTCCCGGATGTAAAGTCGTCCCAGATCATCGACACTGAAATTCTCCTTGATTGGAAAGAATTGAGAAACCTTTGTGATCCTTTCATAGACAACCCACACCGCATCGTTTCCTATCGACAAATTCGGCTAACCAGTCACGAAGTCCATCGCGACATCGTTCCACTTCCACTCTGGAATGGGTAGCTGCTGAAAAAGCCCCGCTGGTCGCTAATGCTCTGCTTTCACCTGCTGACAAGTGGAACATCTCATGATGAAACCAGAAACATCCTTCTTCATACCTGGCCACTATTACTGGCGATGAAGATCTCGATACATCTTGGTGATGCCAGGATGAACTGCCCAAACTGTCTAATGGAAGTCTCGCATTAGCTTCTCGCGTATATCTGCTGGCACCCATACGCGTCCCTGGAAATGCAAGATCTCATCCTCGCCAATGGTCCACCCGGGAAGGGTGTCCTCTCTTGGCATGATTTCCTATAGGACTAAGCCTTCTAAATCTTCCTACTGCCTCATCCGAACATGGTCCATAAGTACAGAGGTAACAGCCATAGAAGATAGGAAATTCTTCCCCTGCCTGTCGTGCACCTCCAAATGCATCTCCGAGAACAGAGCCATCAGTTTCCACTCACTGCTGGCCTCCTGAACTGTCTGTATCTGAGTTATCCTGCTCAGTGCATCAGCCACTGCGTTGCCTTTTCCAGGCATATAGGCAAGCTTGAAATCGAAGGACTGGAGATACTCAACCCACCTCCGTTGTCCCATATTCAGGTCACGCTGCGTGAAGATGTACTTGAGAATTTTTTGGTCAGTGTATACCACAAAATTCTCTCCCAGAAGGTAATGTCTCCAGAAACATAAAGCATGAACAACTGTAGCCAACTCCAGGTCAGCGTAGGATAATTCCTCCCATGAGGCCTCAACTGCCGAGATCCATACGCAACCACTTGATCCTCCTGCATAAGCACTGCTCCAAGTCTGATGCCAGATGCATCACAAAAAACTATATAGCTCTTGCCCAGCTTCGGAAAAACTAGTATCGGTGCTCAATTCAATCTCCCCTTCAGCTCCTAGAAGGCTGAGTCACAGGATTTTGACCAAAAAAACTTTACCCCTTCTTAGTCAAGCCTGTTAGCGGTGCTGCTAGGCGTGAGAAGTCTTGTATAAACCGCCTGTAGAAACCAGCCAGCCCCGAGAAGCTCCGTACCTCGAAGACGTTCTTCGGCTGCTCCCAGGTTACTACTACTCTCACCTTCTCTGGGTCTAGTGATACTCCTCTCTCTGAGATTACATGACCCAGGAAGTGAATCTCATCCATCCAAAAGTGGCACTTTGAGAGTTTAGCATAAAGCTGATGCTCCCTCAATGTACTCAAAACGATATCAAGATGGGTTTCATGGTCGTGTCAAGTGTGAGAGTACACCAAGATATCGTCCACAAAGTCCACGACGAAGGAATCAAAGTAAGGATAGAACACTCGGTTCATCAGCACCATGAAAACTGCTGGCGCGTTCGTAAGACCGAACGGCATAACCGTATACTCGTAGAGGCCATACCTGCTCCTGAAGGCTGTCAGAGGTATATCTAAAGGTCTAACGAGTAGCTGATGATAAACGGACCTCAATTCTATCTTCAAGAACACCTGAGATCCTTGAAGCTGATCGAAGAGATCATCAATCCTCGTCAAGGGATATCAGTTCTTGACCGTCAACTGGTTCAACTTCCGATAATCCATGCAAAGCCTAAGGGTACTATCTGCCTTCTTCGTGAACAAGATTGGAGAACCCCAAAGAGAAGTATTGGGTCAGATGAAACCCTTTTCCTACAACTCCTACAACTGCTTCTTGAGCTCTTACAACTCAGGTGTATCCATCCTATAAGGAGGAATGGACACCGGTGCTGCTCCTGGCACGAGCTCAATCGAGAAGTCTACCTCATGCTCCGGAGGCAAACCTGAAAAGTCTTCTAGAAAGACATCTGGAAAGAGATCAACCACTGGAGGAAAATCTAACTGTGAAGTCCCCTGGTCATCCAGATAAATACTAGAAATATGGGTCGTAACTCCTCCTAGCCCATGATGCTCGAGTCCGGCTTGACTCACCTGAACATCCCACTCACCTTTATGATGGAAAGATTCACCCTATGGTGATATGAAACTCACCCTGTGGTGATAGAAATCGACGGCTGCCTGGAAGGGAACCAACCAGTCCATACTGAGAATGACGTCATAGCCCGTCATCTCCAGGACATAGAGGTCCCATAGGAAATGATGCCCTGCAACCTCGAGAGGGAACTCCTTGCACTGACGTACGCTAGATGTCCTCATTCACAAGGGAGTGTCGAGAGTCAACATGTCAGCAGACGAAAAGAAACAGAGCTCAAGGATTTCCATGACAGCAACAGAGATAAAGTTATGTGAAGCACCAGTATCAAAAAGGGATGAAGATAAAACTAAGTCTACTAAGATCGTACCTCAAACTGTAGAGGGTCTGGGATCCTTCTCCTGATGAGTCTACTCTACAGCAAAAGTATGGCCCGTACCGCGGCCCTGTGTAGCAGCATGAAAACCCTAAGCTGCTCCTCCCTGAGCCTAACCACTACTTCCATGGCCTCTACCCTGACCTGAACATCATGAAGAACTCCAGACCCCATTCGGATGTGGAGCGGGCAATCCTGCTCCTGTACGCGGGGTCGAAACTGATCATCCTTCACTAGCCGCTAGAAGGGGAACCTTGCAGAAACGATGCAGGTGACCCATCTTTCCCCAGGATCGGCACTCCAATGGGTCCCTCGGGCACTAGGGCTTCTTATTACCGTTCCCCCCACACTGATAACACACCACTTGGGTGCCAGAAGGGGCATCCCGTCTACCAAAAGGAATACCTCTCTTCCTCGGGTCGCCTCAGGTAGACTCTCGGTGGCGCTTCATGCTGTCTGTCTGGAGGGAATCGGCCATGGATGTTGTACCGCCCTGGTCCACAACTCCAATCTACCTTAGGTTCCTCTCTGTGATGAGTGCCTGATTGACTATCAGAGTAATAGAAGTCACCTGAAATACATTCATCTATGCTCTGATCTTCGGTCTGAAGCCTTCCTCAAACTTCCTCGCTAGAAATAGCTCGTCATTCCCCAAGACGGGAGTGAATCACTATAACTCAGTGAATCGGGAGGAATACTCCATAACTGAGAGAGTACCCTGCTGTAGGCTCATGAACTCCCTGGTTCTGTCAGCCCTCAGCATCGCTGGGTAGAAGTATTCGTAAAACGTACACTGAAACTTATCCCAAGCCATAGCATGTCGGCACACCGTCTGAGAGACTACGTCCCACCATCTCTTGGAGGAATCTCACAGCATATACGTCGCGAGCTTCACCCTCCTCTCTGGAGGTGTCTCTAGATTCTCAAATATGGATAGCATGGATTCCATCCATGACTCTGCACCCTGAGGTCCACCATCCCCTGTGAAGGTGGGAGGATGCTGCTACTGGAAGACCCGCGTCAGCTCTACCACAGTCGGGGCAGGATGCTGAACTCCCTAGAAGGTCTGCATGAATATCATGAAACCCTCTCTGAACTATGAGTCGGCACCAGTTTCTAGAATCACTGCAGGTGCCATGTCCGGAACGATGGGTGGAACTACTGGAAGTCCCTGATCGGTCGTATCCAGCGTACGATCGCTGCCTAGTTCCAGGCGTACAACAGGAGGACGTCTCGGTTCCATAGCTCTGAAAGACCAAAACACAACTTCATTTAAGATGAACACTGTTGCAACAAAGTAGAGTGAAATGGAACAGGAGGTAAAAACCTTTAAAACTGTGAAAAACGTGACTACACGGTGTTTAATACCACTACATGTTGTGTTTCTTAAAATTTTGCTCAGGGCGTGTACATTGGCCATACATGGTTGTGTAAACTACCCAACTACACGGAGTGTTCTTAAACTACACGGCGTGTACTGGCCCTTTTCTCCCTGCCCGGTTACTCCTACACGACTAATTCACACGGACTGTCCCAGTCGAAGACTACACGGCATGTTTGAGTCAGACACAGCGTGTATTGGGCACGCCTTACCTGGCCCGTGTTGTTAGCGGCACGGCCTGACACACGGTCGACACTACACGGCGTGTTCCTAAGAGACACAGCATGAACTTGAAGGGAATCCTCGGCCCGTGTTGTTCGTGACATGGCCGGGAACTCAGCTATTCCTTACACGGCATGTTCCGAACAAACACAGCATGTATAGAAGAGGATAACACCGACCCGTGTTTTTCAAGACACGGCTGGGTACCTGGGAAAGGATACACAGAGTGTGCATACCGAACACGGCGTGTACTAAACACCCATTAACTGGCCCGTGTTGTTAGTTACACAGTCGGTCTCCTAGTTAACCTCTACACGGTGTGTACCTAGAGTACATGGCATGTTCTTGAAAACCATTTACAGCCCCGTGTCCCTATCCACACGGTCAGTGACACGGCCAAAAACTACACAGCGTGTATATATAAAGTACACGCCGTGTATTCTGGGTTTTTTCGGACAGTAGCCTCAGAACTGCACCGAAGCCCGGAAAACACAGAAAAAAAAGGGTTAAGGTGCCAAATTCTGATCCGTGGGGGCCCATAATCCCAGCGAATCAAAGCTTCGCATCATAATGGTTCATAGAACAAGCCACAGTATAAGAACTCACGACCCACCAAATTCCGATCCTTGAGGGCCCATAACACCTCTAAGACCAATGTTTGGCGTCCGTGATAAGAAATCTCCAACAACGATACCCTATCAACATAGCAGGTATTCTATCACAGCAGCTATCACAACAGCATGCATTGTCTATCACAAATCCTATCACAACAGCATGCAATCTCTAATTCAACCTAGATGGCATGGCAAGATGCATGGCATGTGATCTCCTAACATGTTCCTATATGATGCATGAGATGGCATACCCTCATCTCATCGGGTTGCAACAAAATAGAACTGCAATCATATAAACAGTAACATCACAAAATAAGTGCATCACCCAATGGTGAAATCAATTAAACTGTAATATTCGCAAAACTCAAAACTTTCAATATTCGAGGTAATCTGGCTTTTTCCCTGTACACGGGTTCTAGAATGCCCGGGAATAGCTATTTACCATTTACCTATTCCTTCATATCCCTGTCTAATGTTGCTAAATAGTAATTCAATAGAAAAAGGAAAGAAACACTTTGATACCACTTTGTAATGACCCAAATCCGGAGCCCTTACACTGATGCCCCGTACCCAATTCTCCACATGACCTCAGGAGCATTTCCCCAAATGCCAGGGGCAGCTGACTAGTAGCGATGGCCTTGGTAAGTTATTGGGGAAACTATGTCCTCATTAGGTAAGGTATACAAGGCAAGAAAACAACAGTCAATGGTGGAAGCAGTAAACAGCATACAAACACTGAAACTAAATAGCGAAATCACTAAAAATATAATGATAATGATAAAGATGCAGAAGGTACATGTATCTAAGGGAAAGTAGCAAACACAACAACATGCTGAAATACAACTGAAAACAAAGCACGAAAGTAAACAGCAACTCCAGCAGCATCACAAGCCTAAGCTCGGTCCTATTCTCTCCAGCACCAACCAGAAATCACGTACCCGAAGTAGAAGGGCCACAATCCCTATCCACACCTGAAACCATATAACCTGTTTGGGCCAAAAAGCAGGACCCAAATAGGGTGTGAGACTAATCCCAGTAGGAAATCACCACGAGATCCGTTCCCTACTGTCAGTGAGTAATATAGAAAAAGTAAAGGAAATAAATGCAGTAGAGAAGCAGAAATACACTAAAGTAAACAATCCTACCAATCTCCATTCACATTTATTTAATAGTTCAGTACAATCATTTATCTATCAACCAAGGAACCTATCAATAGATCTATACTCCTAAGGCAAGCAAGTAATCACAACAGGTAACTCAGAGTCTACCTAAGCAGCAAGCAGTACTAACCCAAACTTGTTCTTTGGCTTGGTGGACTCATCACAACCAACCAATAAATAAGGAACTGACTCTCTGGGTGGCTCCTACTAGCAAACCCCTCTAGTCAAATAAACGTACAAAGGCACAGACACTCTGGGAATCTTTCACCGTCAATTCCCCTATAGTCTTGCAATGAAAGATATAGACTTTCTAAGGAAGCACTTTCATCTAATTCCCCCTACAGTCTCGCTACGTAACTAAGGACACTTTGAGGAAGCACAAAGTCCTATTCCCATAGGTCCTCTGATTGATACTAATTATAACATACTCTCTAGGGAAGCCCTAACCATCAATTCCCCCTTTAGTCTACCACACCAGGTTCACTCAGCCCTGAGCAGTTTAGTCATGTGTAATCGACTATTAGCATCCTAAGTAAGTTCATAAACTACTTGGATAATAGCTACAAATGCATCCACAATAATATAAATAGTAGGCAATACATGCAATCAAGTCAACAGGCATACTAACAATGTGCAAAAAGGGTTGGCTCGTAGGCAAACCATGCCAAACGGAAATCAACAACCAAAACAAGGTAAACACCCGTGGGGTAATCCGCAAACATGATAACAAGAAATTATTAATCATCTAATAACCTCAAGCATACAATCAATCTAAGGCAGATAACAAACCAGGATCAAAACCCTAACCCGAGATACCCGATACATGGGTATCTGGCACTTTTGCACCAAAAACTCAAAGACATTCAACGTAGGGAAACAAACCACCTACCTCGATCCCAGTAGATCGATATATGTGAACCATGATGATAGATTCCCCTTAGAATTATGTATATCTAAGAAAATGCACAAAATTCTCAACCCATGATAACTTGAAAATGAGGAGGAAATGAGAAACAAGGCTAAAGCATAATGGAGAACTCACCGCTACACTTCCAATGAAATCGACTACGGCTGGAACAGATGTCGGACGGAGGCATGGTGGCTCAGAGAAGATTCAGTTGTACGGTCGCTCTCGGATGAACAAAACCTGGAGAAGAAGATGCTTCTGTGCATCAGGCACGACCCTGGTCCGTTTAATGAAAAAAAATAAAGTACACAGTGTGTGCTTTTAAAGTACATGACGTGTACTAGGTCTTTCCCGTAATCCACCAAAATCGGCCTCCATGTCACCCTTACACACCGTGTGTGTGTCCCGGACATGGCCAGCACACGGCTTCGGTGGGAAAGGAGTACACTGCATGTACTCAGAAAGTACACGGCGTGTACTTCAAAAAATTTTAGAAAGTTCATTTTTCTCAAAAACTCTAGAAAAAGGAAAAGCGTACCTGAAAAGAAGATCTGGGTTCTTACAGATATCATGTTATAGGACACACATGATACATGATATCATGGGTAGTAGGTTCATAAGACAATTATACACCTTCTCATGGTGTTATCCCTTGGTAATCTCTAAGATATGAGGTTATAAGAATACACCCTCCAATAGGAATTCTTCATGTAATGTGACATTCGATATTATTATACAAAATCAAGTGTAATATTCCTTATACTTGATATTATAATTAATTATTATCATGAATCTTGTAATTTTATGTATTGATGAAAATTTTGATGCCATTTTCCCATGGTCAGGTAGGTTGTGTTGGGTTCGTCACAAGTGATATGTCATTAATGGATAATTTAATAAACGGTTTGTCCCTACATCATTTAATGGAAGTAAATACCTATACCCCTTTGAAGGATTTGTAATTTTATGTATATGTTCATAGCCATGGGGTATTATTGTCATGTTTATTTTGGAAAATCAAAGAAATTCATATCGAGCACATAGGTTGATAACGCAGGTATGCAACCTTCTTGATTTGAGATATTTTAATAAAGGGATTATATTACATATTGAGACTTCATCAAAGGTTTTCATCATCATTGAGACATTATTTACTTTATCTATAGAATCTTATATGTGTTCTTTTATGCCAATCAAGGAATTTAGGCAAGTTTAGAATAATGATATTGAGAAATGGACCTAGAGGGTCACAATCTAAGTGTATTTGAAAAACTCAGTTAAATTCAATGTGAATTTAACTTTATAATAGAATATTATTTCAATTTCAAAAATAATTTTAGTCAGGTTAGATATATCACATTATTTATCAATAAATAATATAGTGATATTTATTTATTGAAATAAATAGTCATTATTCAGGGTTTGATAAATACTGAGGAGGATTGATGGGCCAAGTTAGTGTCTATATCAGAATGATATATTAAATATCATTCGAATAAATATTTATTTATTTATTTATTTATTATATTTACTTATCCACAAGATAAGTTCATATCAAGGAAATAATAATATTATTGATATTATTATTCAATGTTTGGTATACTAATGATTAAAAGAATAAATAGAGTCTTTTGTGCAATTAATCTTTTAAACTACACATATATAAAACTGATTATATCATTTATTAGGGAATATGTGATGAATTTTGTTGTGCACAACAAATCCTCTGGAGAATCCTCTAAATCCCTAGAAAGTACTTATATAAGAATTATTTAAATAACTGATATTGATCCTCCTCTATCTCTTAAGTATCGAGAGACTCGAAGAATCCTCCAATTCATGATTGGGGTTTTGATTTGGTCATCAGTAGATAATGAAAGCATATGGATTGACCATGATATAAATTGGTGATTCAATAATTATTTCCTGAGGTTTTTGAATCCTATGTGGATCATCGCTAATGGAGTTCAATGTTAGACTCTTCATCGCAATGATGATATGTCAAAAAAGTGTTATACCAATTCAAAAATGAAGAAAGAATTATAAGAAAAGGTTATTCTAAATACCTATAAATTAATTATAAATAATATGTGAAAATATCCCCTTTGTAGAGACTCTTTTGTTCATTTTTCAAGTCCTGGGATTTATTCATAGGGAATCGATGAAAAATCGTGTTGGGTATGAGCCTAACCACTTCCACTATGTACCGCAAAAACTTAATCATAAAGGTGTCACATGGATAATAAATATATTTAAAATAATAATAATAAAGATGAGGGTGTTACTGATTTCTCATCACACATGATTGGAAACAAAAATCTCTTAAAGGATATTCATAGGTATGATGTAGGAGTTATTTCTTTTAAAAATTATAGATAACTCAATGTGAAAGGATTTGAAAACACCAAAATTTTTGTAAATAAATTTTAATAATTTTATATTATCTTTGATAAATGTTTGGTGCATGATCTCATGAGTGTTTCCTGACTTTTTAAAAATATGAATAAGATTATTTTATAAAGGAATATATGTGAAATAAGTTGGATTAAGGATGTAAAAAAATCATAAAGAAAAAGTGAATTAATGGTAATATAGTCTATATTATGAATGATAAAAACACTTATTTCATAAGTGTGAATGAAGATAATGATATTTTGAATATAAGACTTAACTATTTTTGTGAAAAGAACAAGGAAAAACTTATCAAATATAAATCTATGAGAAATATAATAAAGTTTATTCAAGAGAGTAAAAACACATGTGTAATGTGTCAAAAAGGAAGGATGGTAAAAAAAACAACAAAATAGTAGAAAACAAAACAAATTAGTCTCTTTAACTAATATACATGGATGTGTTTAGACTAATGAGATTGAAATTGATCGATAGTGATAAGAGCATTGTTAATTTTGTTGATGATTTTACTCATATAACTTATGTTTCTTTTTTTAAAATTGAATTGCATGCGATTAAGATTTTTTAAAATTTTCATTAATGTGATAAAAAACAAGTTGGATTTGTTATCAAAATATTTTGATCCAAAAATGGAACTGAATAAAAAAAGAATTTTTTATACATATCTTGAGATGAATGAGATAGGGAATGAATGTATTCCTCCATACGCACCATAAAGAAATAGTGTAACTAAAAGGAAGAACCAAATTTTGATGTTGACAGGGAGAACCATGTTATCATAGTATGTCAATTCAAAAGATTTTTAGAGACAAGATAAAACTACAGTTTTCTCTTTTCTTAATTATCCCATACTTTGACCAAATTCAATCAATAAACCTTATGAAATGTGGTTTGAGAAGAATCCCATGTTGAGAAGTTTAATGGTATTTATGAAAACATATTATATAAAAATCAAAGGCGGACACTTGGGAAATTCTGATGAGCAATTTGATGAGGGGACATTTGATAGATATACCCATGATGGAATGATTTTTGATGTTAGAACTAGAATTTGAAAAAAAAATAGACATATTTGATGTTATTGTTATTGAGGATCATAGTAAATCAAGAATAACATTTATCGATATTGATGATATTAAAGAAAATTAAAGGGGTTATATAGGATAGTAAGAAGATGGTAAATATAGTATTGTATATTTATAAAATACCAAAGTTGAATCTAATATTTCTAATTATGAGAAAGGCCCAGATCAAGGAGGATATGGGTTTTAAAGACTTAAAAAATGTGTGGATTCATGAAATATTCATGGATACACCAATAAGGGAATTCACACATGAATAAGTTTGATAATTTTTATGTAATTCCTTAGCCTAGAATGTCCATCTGAACTAGAGTACCACACGGATTTAAGTGTGCCTCATAGTACACCAGAGGATTTAGACTAGCGATGAGGGAATTATTTATTCATGTGGAGACTATGCCCTCAAATAATTGACAAACATATTGTGGAAATAACTAAAATATATCTATTATAAACATAAATGTATTAATAATCAAAGAAACATAATGTTATATCAAAATATAATGTGGAAGCATAGAGACACGTCGTTATGGTAGCATACAAAAATGATCTCCCACTAGGTTGATCACATATATAAATTAAACCTAACTCACCCAAACACACCATACCTACTTCAATCCTTAGTTGTTGACACAACTGGTTTCCAAATACCCTCAAACTACTCTAGCCCGATCCACTACACGCCCTGTGATAAATCTGAAAATGGATATAAGGTATGTGTATGAACCAGAGTTCTCATGTAGGCTGTGAGAAATAAATCCCAATATGGTCTAATCACGTTCCCCTAATATACTCCATCATATATGTATATTATAACGAACTTACTCTTTATTACACACATAAACATAATTTATTACATAAACATGCACTTAAGACAACTCTGAGGATTGATAGGTCTAGTGTCTTGGGAAATTAGGGACATTACATAACAACTTAGAACATAAAACACGACATCTTTATTTAAATATTTCTTTACATGACTACAACATTCCTTCATACTTAGCATTAAATGGGATAACCTGAGGATGTGAATAAGAAAATGGTGAGCTATAAAGCCCAGTAAGGGAGTAAAAAAGTGATAACTTGGTGAATACAGTACATTTTAGGAAATAGGAATATCAATGGAGCATAATAGAAACATGAACATAAAGGCATGATATAGCATTGTTATCATAACATGGAAATGCGGTAATAGCATTTAACATGATATTATCATAATTTAAGGATCATTTAACATGGATCATGAGTAAACCCTCATTTAACTTGAATTATAATGATTAAAACCTCATTGCACTTGAAATATCATGACACTAATCTTTACCCAATGCATTGGAGTGCTATCAAGGCTCACCCTTATTAATCATTTCATTTCATGCATAAGTGTGCCACATGGATCAAATAACATTGAATCATTTAGAATCATCATTTATTCCACGATAAAGGAATGTGTAATACATACATGAAACTCTATAATCAATAATTAAATGTGTATAAAGGTGAATACCCTTGATAGAAAAATGGGCATGGTATTCACTACACGATGACTTTGTCTTGGATAATAACGGTGCAATTTCAGCAGCATAACGGCTTGACATAAGAATTCATGAAAATGGTTGATGAGAGAGAAAGGTGTATCTCATAATATTTACATGAAATTTATGGTAATAGGGTTATACAGATACATGTCCCAACATATGTATTTGAATTTATATACATGATATAAAATAATTTCTTTAATTTAAATGATGAGAGAGAAATCCCTTACGGAATTTTAGCATAGTAATAGGTGTACATGGGAGACATTAATGAGAGAGAAAGGGGTCTCTAATAATTAAAAAATAAGGAGGGAAGTATAGGGGAGGTGAAAAATCATACCCCAACATTTTTAATGGAAAATAAAAGGGCATAACAACATAAAGAAATTTGGACATAAATGAGAAAGGAAGAAACACCTTACTGAATTTTGGAATGGTAACGGGTATAAATGGGAGGCATTAATGAGAGATAAAAAGGTCTATCATAATTCTAAAATAGGTATTGAATTATATGGGAGGTTTGAAATCATACCCCAAAATTTTTAATTGATAATAAAATGGAATAACAACAAAAATAAATTTGGACAAAAATGAGAAAGGAAGAATCCCTTACTTGGAAGTGTGAACCAAAAGGCATGGGAGAGGCTTGAGAGAGGCTTCTTGGGATATTGGGAAACCTTTGGAGGATAATATAGAGAGTAGGGTAGAGTTTGTTTTAGCTCCAAAGGTTTTTAGTGAAGAGGAAGTGGGATCTTGAGTGAGTTTTTATAGAAAAGGAGAGGGAATTCTTTATTATTTAGGTTTTTGGACACCACACATTAAACTAATAAAAACCACAAACCATAAAATGGTTTTTTCAAAAGGGGAGTGGATAAAATTATTTTATAAGTAAAATTTCCTAAATTATTGAAATATAAGTCTTGTTTATGTGGAGGTGAGTCACACTCTCAAGGAAATCATTTTAAAATGTTAAAATGTTTTATAAGTCTTAGAGGGTCCACTAAAGATTTGTAAAATAAATATAACAACCCTAAAATCATATTATTTTAAATTTAAAACATATATTGGACTAATATCACATTTATATTATTTTATTACATCACTATTTGGTCATTATGATGTCATAAAACACATTATATATTTAAACGGTATTTAATTTTTACCCAAAAATTTGACTGTCTCAGAAAATTATGAAAAATTAACTATTAGATAATTTCAATGCCCTGAATCCAAAAATAATATTCAATTTATCTAAATAATTTTTTAAATATGTTACTTTTTTACTTTTAAAATAGAAACCGATATTTATCAAAAATTCATGGATTTGACAAAAACAGCTTTCAAACTATAATAAAAATTACAATTGTATTCAAAAAAATCATATGATCATTTATATTTATTAATTTAGTAATAATATTTTATTAAAATATTATTTAATTAAAAAATACATTAATTCATCAAAATAGATTTTTTAATTGAATATTAACTAAAAATACAATTTGTTCTTTGAAAACCATTTACAATGTAACAATAATAAAATGAATGTATATTCTTTATTATATACAAAATTAATGCACATAATCATAGTGCTCGAGACTTGTTACATAACCCCTTATAACACCCTAATAAGACCTAAGGGTAAGGTGTGTGATGGAGACAGACTCTTGGGGTCGATCGAATAACATCGCTCGGGTGGCAATCTCAATTAGCTTCCACTTCTCCCATAGGAGGTTCCATTCAAGATGAACACGTTGAAGCTTGGCTTGGTCTTGGTCAAGAGAGAATCTCAATGACGCTACCTCCTTTCCGAGATCTGACAAATGGGCTTCATATGGAGCAATTCTACTGGATGATGTCATCACTTCCTTTGTCTGTGTAAATTGGATTTGTTAAAGCCCTATATTTATACTAATCATGTGATCACTATTAAACAGAAATATTAGCAACGGTAAAAATTATTAACAGTATTTTTAAAATCCAAAAACATAAAACCAAGGAAGTGAATGTTTTTTATATACCCATTTTACATAATAAGACATTTAATTAGATCAAGAAGAATTTTCATTAATGAAAGTTTGGGTCGTTACAATCTCCCCCCTTAAGAAATTTCACCCTCAAATTTTCATTTTACCACACTAAAAAAGATGAGAGTAGCTATGCTTCATCACTTCCTCTAATTCCCATGTTGCTTCTTCAAACTTGTGGTTTATCCACAAAACATTGACGAGGGGAATTGTCTTATTTCGTAGAAATTTTTCCCTATGATCTAAGATCCTCACCGGCTTCTCTTCATAGGAAAGTTGATTCTCCAATAGTACCACCTCTGTATTGAGTACAAGTGATGGTTCAGGTATGTAATTCCTCAATATTGATATATGGAATACATCATGTACTTGAGATAGGTTTAGTGGGAGTGTTAGTCGATAGGCCACTGCTCTAATGCTATCAAGGATCTCAAAAGGGTTGATGTACCTTGGACTAATATTTCCCTTCTTCCCAAATCTCATAACCCTATTCGATGGTTATATATGGAGGAATACCATGTATTTGAAAATAAACTCTAGGTCCTATCAATGATTATCATCATATCTCTTTTGTCGAATCTGAGCAGCTTTAATGTGTTGTTGTATGTTCTTTACCTACTCCACCATCCCTTCGACCATTTTTGGAGCTATGAGTTTTCTCTCCCCATCTTCATCCCAACATGCCGGTGTTCTTCACCTCTTCCCATAAAGGGATTCATAAAGATCCATATGGATACTTGAGTGGAAACTATTATTATAAGAGAACTTAACCAGAGGATTATGTTGATCCAATACTCCTTTTAAGTCCATTGATCATGCTCTCAACCTGTCCTCAAGTGTTTGGATAGTTTACTCAGATTGACCATCCGTTTGAGGATAATAATCCATACTGAATTTCAGTTCAGTATTCAGAGTGTGTTAGAGACTCTTCCAGAACATAGAGGTGAATCTTTGATCTCTATCAGATACAATAGATAGTGGTACTCCATACAGAATTACCACTTCTCTAATGTATATCTGTGTCAATTTATCCAATTATAAATCCTCCCAAATTGTCATGAAATGTGCAGTCTTTGTAAGACGATCCACAACAACCCAGATGGAATTGTTTCCTTTGGATATCTTCAGATGTCCGGTGAAAAAGTCCATGGTGATGTACTCCCATTTCTATGTTGGTATGGTTAATGTTTGAATCAACCCCTTGGACTTATTCCTACCATCCTTCGCTTTCTGACATACCAATCACTTTGATGTATACTCAGTGATCTCCTTCTTCATGTTATCCCACCAATAATGATCTCGTATATCTCAATGCATATTTGTGTTTCCTGGGTGAATGGATAAATTCAAACTATGTGCATCATCCAAAAGTTTCTTCTTTAACTCTGGATATGAAGGAACTCATAGTCTTGACCCAAATCTCAAAATTACTTATTCATTAACATTGAACTCCGAGGAATTACTTTTTTTTTATATTTTACACTTTCTTATGAATTCCCACATCATCCTTTTGATAATCCATTAACCTTTCCAAAAGATATGGTTGAACAATCATTTGTCAAAGTATTGATGATTCTCCCTTCTTTATGATCCCCATGTCCATCTTCGTCAAGTATAAGAAGATTGGATCCTTTTAAATTATCATCAATGATATAATTGTTGGGTCCTTTCTACTTAGATCATCTTCCACCTTGTTCGCTTTCCTTGGGTGGTAATGGATTGAGCAGTCATAGTCTTTTATCAGCTCTAACCATCTTCATTGGTGCATATTTGACTCTTTCTGTGTGAATATATACTTGAGGCTTTTTTGGTCTGTATATATTTCACACTTCTCCCAAAAGAGGTAATGTCTCTAATTTTTTAAAGATAAGATCACTACATCCGACTAAAGATCATGTGTTGGATAGTTTTTCTCATGAACTTTAAATTTAGTTGAAGCATAGGTAATGACTTTGTCATTTTTCATCAACACACAGCCCAAGACCTTCTTTGAAGCATCACTGAATACCACAAAAAGTTCTCCACTTATGGGTAGTGTGAGTATGGGTGTAGTGATAAGTCTCTTTTTCAAATACTTGAAGATATATTTTCATTAATCACTCTAAGAAAACATGAAATCCTTTCTAGTTACCTTGGTAAGAGGGTTTGAAAATATTGAAAAAATTTCTCACAAATCGATGATAATATTTAGCTAACCCCAGGAAGCTACAGATATCCATTACCGAGGTTGGCCTCATCCATACCTCAATTACAGCTATTGTGGAGGGATCCATAGATATCCCATTGCTTGTGATAATATGACCCAATAATGAGACCTCCTTAAACCAAAACTCACAGTTTCTGAACTTTTCATAGATCTTCTCCTTTCGCAAGGTCTCTAGTATAATTCTTAGATTCTCCTCATGACTATCCTTGGTTTTGGAGAATATTAGAATATCATCTATAAATACTACCACAAATTTGTCGAGGTAATCTCTAAAGACTTATTAATAAAGTACATTAAGATTGATGGAGCATTAGTGACTCTGAAAGGCATTACTAGGAATTCATGGTGCCCATACCTTGTACAAAAAGTAGTCTTGGGGATATCCTCCATCTTCACATTTACTTGATAATATCCCAACCAAAAATACAACTTGGAGAAATATTATTCTCCACATATCTGATCAAACAAGTCATTAATTCAGGGAAGAGGATAATTTTTATTTATCATGATTTTGTTGAGCTCACGATAATCAAAGAAATGTCACATTGTCCCATCATTATTCTTGACAAAGAGGACTGGTGTAGCCCATGGTGAAGCACTATGGAATATAAAACCTTTATACAGATTCTCCTATAGTTGTTTCTTCAGCTCCTTAAGCTCTAAAAAATCCATTCTATATAGATTCATGGATATTGTCAATGCCTTAGGTATAAGATCAATTGAGAATTCAACATCTCTTCTATGAGTAAGACAAGGCAATTACTCAGGAAACACTTCAATGAATTCCCTCACAATATGCATGTATTCAAGGATGGTTTCTTCCTTAGACTCAATCATCTGAGAAATATATGCATGCTCATATGGAAATAATATATATGCTTGAGTTGAGGGTGCTAAAGAAGATTCATCCTCCTCCTTTAACTTGTATAGAATCAGGGGTCGATTCATCATATGGGGAGTGATTTCCCACTCATGGAAATTTATGTTAGATCTATATAGGGAAAGTCAATCCATGCTAAGGATTGCATAAAATTCTACCAGAGGGGGTGTGAAGATGTTCCTTGGGATGTTCAATCCATAGATGGTGATAGGGGAAGAGTTATATTCATGGGATAAAATGATTACCCCATTTTTCGTTCTAACCAACATCTCTACTTCTGTGATTTGAGGTGGTGTTGGGACTATTCTACTAACCTTTCGAAATATAAAATAATGAGTAGAACTAAAATCAAAAAGAATTTTTTGGATTCTTGAATTAATAACTAGCGTAATTGTCACCACTTCATTGTCGAGGTCTGCTTCAGTAGTAGTGATGGAAAAAGATATCTCTTTCTACCTTGGAGGTTTTTGGTTGACTTTGAAAACCATTGCCTTAGGGAACTAGTTTGCAAAGTGCCCTGGTTCTTTGTAGTTGAAACAATGAACAATGTGTTGAGGATTGAACGGAGAGTTCCTCTCCTCTGTCGTAGTAGTATATTTTTCTTTTAAATAGTTAATAGCTAGGTTCCCTTCTCTTTCACACCTAAAACATCTCCTCATCCCCTTAAAAAAATGGGGTACTTCTTTCCAAACCTTTGGTAAGTGGGGTGCTGGAATTTATTAGAACCGTTGCATTTTTTCGTTGGACTGCCAGAACTAAAGTCCACCTTAGGCTTCTTATCCCCATGATACCCCTGAGTTTCACTAATCTCCATTTCAACTTTGAGGGTACATCATACAATTTCTTCATAGCTCCTGAAATCACGGATCACTAGGTATTTCTATAGGCTAGGTTTTATCCCACCAATGAAGCGGTAAACCTTTCATTCAGGGGTAACAACAAAGCCGGAGGCATATCATGAAACCCTTGTAATGTTTTCCTCATATGATCCGATAGATTCTTCATCTTTTTTATTTAGGGAAAGGAAGTCTCTTTCCATCTTAAATCGGAGGGTGCGTGGAAAATATTTATCGAAAACATTTTTTGAAAATCCTTCCTTTCCAACTCCTCTATATCCACCTCATGCTTCATATTTTTTATCAATGTCCACCATTGATCGGATTCACCCTCCATATGATAATCATCAATAATAACCTTCTCTTGTTCGGAACATTGATGTATGTAGAAGATCTTTTCAATGGAGTTTATCCATGGTTCAAAAATTGATGGATCAGATGATCTATTAAAAGTAGGAGGTCTTTGTCTCATGAAGCTCTCGATTGAGACTTGTACTTTATTATTGGGGTTGAACATTCCTCTTGACCCATGTTTCTATTCAAAACTTGAGTTAACTGAGAGAGTATCGTAACAAAGTTTATGATTTCCACTCCTATTAGATTGTGAATCTCATTAGAATAGTCATCACATTAATCTTTTCATTGGTTGTTAGCTCGATTCCTCCTATTACCATCCATTAGCTAGAATAAAAGGAAATTTAGGGGTAACACATAAAGGTTAATCCATAAACAAAAATGGATAACTTATAAATTTCATTTATTTCCTTGGCATATGAATTTATAGGATTCAATCTATGTTATCCATGATCTAATTACAAACATATATTCTTAGGGGAATTTTTTTTATTCCCTTAATAATGGTTCATACTAAGATTATGAATTCACAAAAGAATATCCTCTGGGAGTGTCCTAACCAAGATTTTAGTAAGGCTCGTTTTATTGCACCAGTTCCCGTTCGAGTCTAACTCAAAGTGGTATTTTCTGGTTTTACCCCTGTATACATTTGTGCCATAGCTACCTTTACCTTCTTGTATCTAGAAATGGATTTATTTTCTTGATAAACCACTTACTCAATACTCACCAAAATTTAGGGATGTTTTTATTATACTTATTCTTATCCCTAAGGCTTTCACAAGGGTTTTCTAATCATAATCCCAAAAATAACTAAACCTATCCTCTGCTACAAACTATAACAACTCTGATCTTTATTACACACATAAACAAGATTTATTACATAAACTTGAACTTAAGATAACTCCAGGGATCAAGAGGTTTAGTGTCTTGGTAAATTAGGTACATTACGTAACAAATTATAACACAAAACATGACATATTTATTTAAATCTTCCTTTACATGACAATAACATTCCTTCTTACTTAGCATTGCATTGGATAACCTGAGGACATGCATAAGAAAAAGGTGAGCTATCAATCCCAGTAAGGGAGTAAACAAGGCGTAACATAGTTAATAAAGTACATGTTAGTAAATAGGAATATCAATGGATCACAAGAGAAACATGAACATAAAGTCATGATATCGCATGGTTATTATAACATGGAAATGTGGAAAAAACATTTAACATGATATTAGCATGATCCAAATCACATTGAACATGGAGAATGATTAAAAACTCATTGAACTTGAATTAGTATGAGTAAACCTTAATTGAACTTTATGTATCATGACATTAATATTTATCCAATGCATTGGAGCACTATCGGGGCGCACCCTTCTTAATCATTTCATTTCATGCATTAGTGTGCCACAAGGATCATATAACATTGAATCATTAAGCATCGTAATTTATTCCATGATAAAGGAATATGGAATACATACATAAAACTCTATAATAAATAATTAAATGTTTATAAAGTTTAATACCCTTGATAGAGAAATGGGCATGGTATTCACTACATAATGACTTTGGCTTCGATAATCACGGTGCAATTTCAGCAGCATAATGACATGACATAATAATTCATAAAAATGGTTGATGAGAGAGAAATGGGTATATCATAATATGTAAATTAAATGGATATTAATTGGTTCATATAGATAAGTTTCCTAACATATTTAATTGAATTTATATGCATGATATAAAATAATTTCTTGAATGTAAATGATGAGAGAGAAATCTCTTAAGGAATTTTTGCATGGTAACGGGTGTACATGGGAGGAATTAATGAGATAGAAATGGTCTTATCATAATTAAAACATAAGGAGTGAATTATATTGGAGATTATAAATCATACCTCAACATTTTTAATTGAAAATAAAATGGCATAACAACAAAAAGAAATTTGGACCAAAATGAGAAAGGAAGAAATCCATTACGGAATTTCGGCATGGTAACAGGTGTACATGGGAGGAATTAATGAGAGATAAATTATTCTATAATAATTAAAAAATAATTAGTTAATTATAGGGGATGTTATAAATCATTCCCCAACATTTTTAATTTAAAATAAAAAGGAATATGAATATAAAGAAATTTGGACAAAAAGGAGAAAGGAAGAAATCCCTTACTTGGAAGTGTGATCCCAAAGGCTTGGGAGAGGCTTGATAGAGGCTTATTTTGAGATTGGGGAACCTTGGGAGAATTATATATAGAGGATGGAATAGTTTGGTCGAGCTCCAAAGGTTTTTAGTGAAGAGGAAGTGGGAGCTTGAGTGGGTTTATATAGGAAATGAGAGGGAATTCTTTATTATTTAAGTTTTGGACACCACACTTTAAAATAATCAAAACCACAAACCATTACATATTTTTTGCAAAATTTTATTGTAAAAAATTATTTTATAAGTCTAATATCCTAACTTATTAAAATATAGGGCTTTATTATGTGGAGGTGAGTCACACTCTCAAGGAAATCATTTTAAAATGATAAATTGTTTTATAAGTCTTGGAGGGTGCACTAAAGCTTTATAAAATAAATAAAACAACCCTAAAATAAAATTATTTTAAGGTTAAAACATATATTGGCCTAAAATCCCATTTATATTATTTTATTACATAACTATTGGGTCATTATGATGTCATGAAACACAATATATATTTAAACAGTATTTAATTTTTACCCAAAAATTCGACTGTCATAGAAAATTATGAAAAATTCACCATTAGATAATTTTGATTCCCTAAATCCAAAAATAATATTAATATTATCTAAATAATTTTCTAAATGTGTGAATTTTTAACTTTTAATATAGAAACCTACATTTATGGAAAATTCATGGATTTGACAAAAATAGCTTTCAAACGATAATAAAAATTACAATTGTATTCACAAAAATTATATGATCATTTATATTTAGTAATTTATTAATAATATATTATTAAAATATTATTTAATTAAAAAATACATTAATTCATCAAAATATATTTCTTAATAAAATATTAACTAAAAATACTATTTGTTCTTTAAAAACCATTTATAAAGTAACAATAATAAAATGAATATATATTCTTTATTCTTTAGAAAAATAATGCACATAATCATATTGATGGGGTCTTGTTACATAACCCCTTATAACACCCGCATAATGCCTAAGTGCAAGGTGTGCGATGGTGATAGACTCTTGGGGTGGCTCAAATAACATCGCCCAGGTGGTAATCTCTATCAACTTCCACTTCTCTCATAGGCGGTTCCATTAAATCATAACATGTTGAATCTTGGATTGGGATTGGTCAAGAGAGAATCCCAATGATGCTACCTCCTTTCTGAGCTCTGTCAAATGGGCTTCGTATGGAGTAATTATACTGGATGAGGTCATCGCTTCCATTGTCTAAGTAAATTAGATTTGTTAAATACCTATATTTATACTAATCATGTGATAATTGTTTTACAGCTATATTATAAATGGTAAAAATTCTTAATGGTATTTTTAAAATCCAAAAAATTTAAAACCAAGGAAGTGAATATGTTTTATATACCCATTTCACATAATATGACATTTAATTATATCAAGAGGAATTTTCATTAATGAACGTTTGGGTCATTGCATATTTGCTCGAGGAAAAGTAATCATATCACATAAGAATGTTGTCCATCGTGTGTTTACTAGGCCTCCATGACTCCCTAAAAATCATGTCACATTGTGTTTACCAAGAAACCACAGCACCATACCATGCCTTTTTTACCGTAATTCTACTATTCAATCATTTCCTCGTGATGATGTCCATGTAACCTAGCTTGTACCCAATGACTTAGGGTAAAGTGTTATCCAAGTCCTGACATCTAAACGAAGGGGTAGGGGAGGGTCTTGTTTCCATGCTCTGAACTCACCTTCTCACATAAGGCGGTACCATATATAATGATCAACCTCTACTATCTCACTCGCGGTAGGGTTCATCCATCTAATCCTCTATCTCATTTGGGCCCCCTATCAATCATGGTGATCATGTTATCCGATCACGCATCATGTAATATCTTGGACTCCATATCACTAATGGGAAGAAAATAATATGTTCCCAAAGTCCAACCATATCACTCATGGATATCCCATTACACTTAAGACAAACATTTCACTCAAAGATGACCCAGAATCATCTCAACCCAAACATCTCACTCATAGTTATCCACTAGTAGTATCATCTCACTCATGGTAAGGCCAAACCTATCTCAAGTTAAACCATATCAATCATGGTTGGCCTAGAATTTACATACAATGAATAATTCATCTCACCCATGGTAGTCTATCCAACTCCATATCACTCTTGTTAGGGCTAGGCCTTGGGATCCTATACCCACGGGGTTCATCACCTGTCAAAAGAACACACATGAAACAACAAGAAAATCACACAGCCCATCACATATATTTCTTAAGTAGAACATCATGGACTATACTTCAACTATCCTCTCACATCATAGCACGTCTCATCTCACTCGTTAGGGAATTCACTAGGGTCCTCCAAACCCATCACGGTCTTTGGTCGTCAATACCAACTCACATCGGTCAACCCTTGGTGATACCAAAGCCCGTAAGCTCATCCTGAACTTGGCCTCATCAAGAGAGGATGGATTCCTCATCCATAGAAACATCCCATCCTAATCTCGACACCCTACGGACCTTCCCAATCTATCCATCTCTACATCCTTTATAATGCTAGTTCCATGTTCTAGATAATTCATATAACCCACACTAAGGAACCATATCATATTTACTAAGGGATATCTCTTTGTCCATCACTTGGTGGAAACCCCTCTCTATCACACCTCTTCTAGCCCAAAATGTCTTATCCCACTCTCTATATATAATAATAATTTTCCCCAACCTAAATAGGGAGTTCCTAGTTACTCATATGGAATACGGTCACCCATCCTATCAATACTTGACCCCAAGTCTATCATACCTATCCACTAGATCTAAACACTCAACTAGAGTATCCTATATCTCATCGCATACATGGAGACCTACCCATATCCTCATGTAAACTCGAATTGAACCCTCATTCCCTTGGATACATATTCATTAGGTATTCCCAAACTCCTAAAGTTATTAAAATAACTTATTCTATGCATAGGAGACCCAACCTTGTCCCATCTCTTCTAGATCACCTCAATCAAGTCTGTCCATTCCCCATCCAAGCTCGTACCACTACTAAATCTCTTACCTCTCACAGAATAGCATAAATAATTTATTACAAAAAAAATGATTAAATATTTAATTTAAACCAAAGATTTATATTTTATAGAAAACTCACCATGCATTTCCATCGTAATAAAACTTCCAAAAACACTAGGAGTTCATCCATTCAGGTCCTTCACTAGCCACTGCACAGGAAATCCCCATCATTTGGGGATTATTTCATCATGCTCTGATGAAATCATTACTAAAACCCTAACCAAAACTGAATGAAATTCTTGGATAAAATTTGAAACAAAAAAGAAAGAAAGAATGGATGAACCCACCTTGAACCATCATTAAAGCGCATCTAGAATAACCCTTAGACAAAAGACACTAAACAAGGGGTGTGAGAGGGAAGAAGTAGATGAAAATTTCCTCTCTTTAACCCCAAAACACCTAAAACTCAAAGTCCCATGACCAGGTAAAGATAGAAATGCCTCATTAATAGTGTTAATAGGAGGTTCTTATTGTGAATCCTACAACTGCCTGAAAAATTTGGGGTAATACTAGGATTCAGGAAACAAATTACACTTATTCCCAATATCTTCACCACACAACCAATATTCATGATATGAATCAGACCTGTGTAATGAAGGATCCATTTCCTCCCTAATTTGTGATCTAAAGCCCCGTGCCCAGTTCCATTAATAGCATAAATCACACCTATATAAGGGTCCTTCCCATATCCATCTAATATTAATAGCATGAGTCTTCCTAGGTCACAACACAACCTACTACAGTTAGTTGAATTTTAGCACCTAGTCCACCTAGACCTACTCCAACAGTCACCCGAGCACCCAAACAACCAATAGAGGATCGTTCCTCATCTAAAAACATCTCCATGAGATGTATTAATGCTCATATTATAAATTTAAATCCCAATTCAAGAATCAACCCACTCTCCAGACTAAAAATTCAAATTCCCTCTCCAAATAATGACTTAGAAATCTATGGTTCATTACATTTCAATCATACCATCTTACTTTCATAAGTAGAACCAGACTACTGATAAATATTTTTAACATGAGTATGAAATCATAACATTATAGGAAGATTTAAATTATATTTAGATGAATGAAACTTGGGGATTGATTTCAAATCCCAAATATGAGAATGTTATCAATATTAAGGTGTTATTTTGGGGGAAAATCAATGATATGGTAGAAGTAGTAATGGAAAAATCTCATTTCATGTGCAATTATTACTGTCAAATTGTTAGTATTTAATTTAATGTGAATTTTTCTCTAGTCACAAATCGTGAAATGATTTATATTTTTTTGAGATATCTGGTCAATGGAACTAAAAATTCTTCTAACTGGTTTTTAATTAAACAATATTGAATTGAGAACTTGTGGAGGAGTTCTATATTGAATAACCTAATGTTTTTGTCCTTGGTTATGATGGTTCTTGAGTTTTAAATATGTATAAAAAGTAGTGTAGAAAAGTGTTTTCTACATCAGTTTCATTAAAGTTATAATGTTGGTTTATTAGCAATGTCTTTGTAAGAAACATTCTGAATATTTTTTATGTCATTTTTTATAAAAAAAATTAAAAAAAATAATTTTTTTAAAAAATATTATTTAAAATATAGTTTACCCAACCTATAATAGATTAAAACAAAAATAAATAGCATCACAATGAAATTTTATAAAAGCAACATTTACATCAAAACATTGCTAAAGTAATAAAATCTATAAAATTTTTAATTTAAACTTCCAAATCTATATTTCAAATAGATATAAACTAAAACTAAATTGAGCTTGTAAAACAATTCATACATGCTCCTTGTATATGATTTAAATTTTTTCTAGTATAAAGGTGATATTAATTAAAAATATATAAATTAAAATTAAATTATTAAACATGTATTTTAAATATATTTATAAGATAAATAATAAAATAAAGGTTATATATAAAATATAACCTTGTGGAATTTTGTAATTGTCCTAGTTGTGAGTATTTGAAACATAAATCTTAGAGCATAATATTCACATTATGTTACTACTTTTGATGATGAAAATTCCAATTGAAAAGAAGTTTTATATTGAAAATAATATTTTAAATATATTCTAAATAATAATAATTATAAATTAAGTTATATTTGAGCACACATATTTGATATTATATTTCCTATTTCCTATTGACTCTCTATAGTAATCTCATGCCCTGGTTAAAAATGATATGTATGAAATAAAATTAAAATTTAGTATAATAAATAATTATTCAAATAATAAAATTTATGTCTCCAATACTTCTTTAATGTTTTCTCAAACATCACTATGTATGGACCATAACCCATGAGCTATCTTTTCTTTTAAAAAATAACACACAACATCTGATGGACACTAATATATAAAAATATAATGTCATCAGTTATTTAATAGAAAAAACACTTTATGAAATATATGTTTCATAAATATCAATATGAGGAAACATCCAAAACTGAATTTCATCATCCTAAAATAATTTAGAAATATATAATATTCTTTCATTATCCTTCATTACATTCATTACTGGAAAAATAAATTGTGTGTCCAAGAAAACCAACATTGATGCCATGTCATACTAAATACAAAGTTTATAAATATACCTAATAAAAAAATATAAGTAAAAAATTAGATTGATCAAATTAAGATAATTTAAAAAAATATGATAATAAATTTACATGGAAAATAATTATGTCACTATGAGCCCCAGAATTTCTGAATTAACTATGTCTATAATATATGGCCTTCAAATCATCATCGTCATATTATTCCTAGAAATTTAATCATCCATTGGATCCTCATAAACATCCAACAACATATATCTATATGTTTATAATTTATAAATCCCTTTATAAAAAAGTTGTATCTGAAGTCAAAAGTTCCTCAAAATGTTTTTTCATTTCATAAAATATTTATTTACCTTTGATGTATTCATATATATATATATATATTTAAAAAATTACACCAATATGAAAAATAAAGTTTAGAATCTATGCATAACTCATCAGTCAGTTATCAGACAAGTCTAGATGCTCAAAGTAAAAAAAAATTGACACATTTTCCTACTATATAAATGTAATTTGTAGGGAATGTAACTCTAGCTAATTCATCTATAATATCTTGTATGGTTAGCCTATGTATATCCATATCTATATACTTATTTTTTAGGGTGTCCCTAATATAATATATAGACGTGTATGCTACAATATAATACAAGTTATCCTCAATATATAAATTATAATAGATGGGAAGTTATAGAGGAGGAGGTGTAGGAGTGGGATATGAATGAGGAGGTGGAAGAGAGGGATATGTAGCTAGAGGTGGAGGATTTTGATAGGTACACTAATATTGTATATGTATGTCAACAAAAATTGACTGTACTGAATATCTGATCCTCTCCTCTATATTCTAAACCATCACCTAAAATTTATCTTCTAAATCATCTATTTTTCATTTATATACATCTTCCATTGAGGAAGTCCCTGGATGACCAAATAATTTTTTAATTGATACATCTACCTTGTATCCTTGTACATGACCCAGGTGTTCAGTATTTCCTAATGTAGTGGCTAATATATCTTTCTAACCCTCATGTATGAAGTCCCCATATGTGCACTTCTCCTTAAGGGATTCATGTATACAATATTTGAAAAATTTATTAGTGAATTAAAAAATATAAAGTGTTTAAAAAATAACTTAAATAATTCCTTACAATATTATCAGTTACCTCCCTTCTGTTTTCTATAAGATATTCTTTCTTTTTATACATCCTAGTGCTCTTCTATTTTTCATGTCTATATGAGGGGAAGGAGGGTCAATCGATGTTATTCTTGAAGATTCAGCTCTTAGTTTTTAAAATTTATCAACAATTATTTTATCTTACACTAATGGATACCCTCCATGAGATAAAGTGTGAAGGTGTATGTTTTTGGATTGGATCTCCTGATGTGATCTCCTCGGTTCTTAATAAATAAGGGAAAAATTCATTAAGAATATAATTTTAAGAGATTATACAAAAAAACAACAAAAAATCTACATTTCACTTACCAAAAATGGTTCTTTCCATATAATTTTAATAAATTTATTACATGTATCTTCATATAGAAAAGGATATATATCACGTGTATTTTTATTTTTTTCTTACACAAATAAATGAAATATGATGTTAGGGTTGATTTAAAATCCCTCAATTTCCTAGCAGTAAAAGCTAACCATTTCTTCCTATCTTCTTTAGAGTCAGTTATATCATATGTCATCTGATGAAGAGGAAAAAATAACATATATTAGTAAAATCATTTCATTATAAGTAAAATAATAATAAATTATCTTACCAAAATTGTCTCCCATGTCTAAACTAGTGCTTTAATATTGACACTTCTCCAATCAAAAATAAAAATTCTTACTTTTGTTATATTTTTAATTGCGAAAAAGTCCTAAATTTTTTCAAATTTATACCTCTAGGATTACCATTATCATAAAACTCAATAGATATCCTCTGGTCCTAGCTATGATCAAGTGATAATCTATGTAAATATGTGCTATCATGTTTACCAACCTTATAATCCTTCTTTATCCTTATTAAAGAAAAAGGTTCCCATGAAAAAGGGTCAGAAGGATCCTCCATAGAAGTATATTTAGGGTCCTCTCTATAAGATCACGATAAATTATCTGTTTGATCTGGCATTATCCTACAAATCTAATTAATAAATAATTAGTAAAAGATTATAAAAATATGATATTTACATGTGAAATTAAATATAAATTGAAAAATAATCCAAAAAAACTAAACTAAACTAGAAGAAACAAATTTTTATTCATATTCATTAAATTAGTTAACTAAAATTCTAAAAAAACTAACAATGTTTATACGGAAATAAATGATTCAAAAAAAGAAAAAAAAACTAAGTAAAAGATTATACAAATTCTTCTATTATATATAAATTTGAATAAAAATTATAAAATGATACAAAATAAACTAAACTAAACTAACTCTATCATATTCATTAGAGTAGTAAACAATTGTGTTAAAAAAATAGTGGAAACATTTATCAAACATGAAAGGATATCTACAAAATAAAATAAATATTAAATAAAATTTTATACGAATTCCATAGTTATATATAAAATTGAATAATTAAAAAATGATGCAAGAAAAAATAAACTAAACTTAAAAAATAATTTTTCATATTTGTTACAATATGTGGATTAATTAAAAATAAAATTATAAATTTTATATCTAACATTTTGAAAATTTTAGAAATTTAAATAAGGAATAAATATATATTACCTTTAATATTATGAGAATACTAGAGGGTTTTTTCTCATATTCTTAACTTGTGATCGTTCCATATGGAATAAACCATTTCTACAACATGTTCATCAATATACACTGATTATTTTTCTATGGAAGCATGGTTCTCACATAATTAATCATCATCCTCAAGTTTTGTATCACTAAAATACTATTTTTTACTTGATAAATGATAGACCATTACAAATTTTATGGATCAAGAACATGGAAATAAATTCGTATTTCTTTCCATGGTAAAAAGGTCATATTTGTATATTTACAATTTTCATATTGAATTCTTCATGTTTAACACTGTTGTTACTAATAACCCATTTACAATTGAACACAGGAACACAAAATTTAATATAATAAATCTCTTATATTTTTTCAAAAACTCCATAATATTCACTTGATGTAGAGATTATATTTTTTTCATTTTCACTCAAAAAATACATTACTTCATCGAACATCAATACACTGTTATTCTCAACTACACTTTTTTTGTCCAAAAATTTGCTATTAAATGTATAGATATTAATTTCATACCAAGACCATGTTATAATACTTAAAATTAAGTTGTCCAAAAACCATCTTAATGTTTATGATTCATATGATCTACCATGAATGGTCCCTTTGAGCCCTGACAAAAAAATTGATATGCTCATTCAATACCCACATATATTTCTTATTCAAATAATGTTGTTTTAACATATAGATATTTGATGTTATATATGATTGGGAATCATTTGTGTTATTAAATATGTGTAAATGTGCCAGCATTTTTTGTTCACTAGACAATGATTTTATTTTCATGCCACAAATCCTCTTTCTTTGATAACTGACTCATTCATAAGGAGATGTAGAAAAACCGGCATTCTCTTCAACAAAAAAAGTAGTTTGTACAAAAATATACAATCTCCTCATAAATATACTTCTCAATAGTAGATGATTTTGATCCATAGGTATTCTTAACAAACCCCTTCAATATTTTCATAATACTTTAAAAATGAAACATCCAATATTAATATACGGGACCCCAAAGATTTATTTCTTGCACTAAATGAACCATTAAATGTACCATTATATCAAAAAAAGATATTGGAAAGTACATATCCAATTTAAAAAGTATATAAATTGCATCATTCTATAAATTTTTCAATGAATTTAAATTTATCACTTTATTACAAATTGAATTGAAAAATAATACACCCTCATAATAACCATTTTTATGTGGATGGTTAGTATTACACACAATGAAAATAGTAATATTTTTTGCATCATAAAATGACAATCACTAGATTTCATGCCTGTTAACTTCAAATCTTTTAGTGACAAAAAATTATTTACATTTGGAAACTAACCTTGAGGTACTCTGATACCATAGATGCACAGATAAAAATTGATTTTCTCCCTCTTGGATAATGTGTGAAAATTTATAGGAAAATATGTTTGTTTTTATTTAGGAGTGGGATCTAACTCCAAACATGTTCCCATTCAAAATAAATCCATTCTTTCATTCGAACAATCCTTTATCTTGACTTTAATATATAAAAAACTTCCAATCAAACTATCACATATATTCTTCTCAACATTCATCACATAAATGTTATGTTTGATCTCATGATATCTCTAATATTAAATTTAAAAAAAAATATTCATCTTTTATTCCATATATTTGTAACATAGCATCCCTCACCCATTTCACATAGGAAGAGGTGGTGGTGCTACTGGCCTTAGGTGGCATCCTAAAGACACCAAAGACTAGAAATAAATACTGACGGATTCAAATAATATTAGAGGATGATTTTCCCTTATGAATAAAATAAATAGATTAACATAGACAATAAACATAAAATCCTATATATAATGCATGAATAAAAAATAAAAGAAAAGGAAAACTCAAAAGTAAACAATAATATCAAAGTTCAAATGGAAACCATTGAAATCAAACAAGAGAGTCTGAAAAAAAAAACTAAAACCATAGATAGAAAAGTGTAATTAAGACCAAAAAATCCCAACCAGCTTCAAGCTCCAACTCCACATGCCTCACCTACAGTATCAAGGAGCACCACTAATGAACTGAGATATCATGACTTTTCCTATGTCCCGATAGATGATATCTGCAAATGCATTGAAGTTCCCAAGAAGCGGGTGAGTATAAAATCAGCATAGTTTCCCCAAAAACTTACACACTCATGCCACTATGACAAGAACCAATTATCAGATTTTATATAAAACAATTTAAAATAATTTAAAACATTTTATATTAAAACCAAAAACTAGTTCAATAGAAATAAATATAAAATCTTTTAAAATGATTCTCACTGATTTGGAATACCCAATCCATTATTCCACACACATTTCATGTGATAGTTCCATACTCATGAGCAGCCTCTTGTAGATCCACCAAGTCATCACAAGGAGACTATTATCAGCTACCCCAATAGCACATGCCCCTTCCATAGGGTAACATCTATGAATGTACTGACACTAACCATGTATGTCAAACCCCATGAGAAAATCCAATCCATATAAAACATAAAAATCCTTTAAATCATTTTCTCAAACATCTTTTGTACAACAAAACAATTCCATAATTTTAGAACTAACATTTCAAATTTACTACCAATGTTTTTTCAAAAAATTCATCTAATTTCCAATATTTCCAAATCCATAACCAAATAGGTATTTTCATCATTATTCACACAACTCTTTCACAAAAATTATAATCAAAAAATTGAGTTAAAAATAAGCATTCAATTTTTAAGTCATATAGAGATAAGAGAGAAGTATCCTACCAAAACGGTTTGCAAAAATGAAGAAAAACATTTAAAACATCCATATTTGATCATGAACCACATTCCATTAACTATATACAACAAGATCTTATCAAAATTGACATCACACAACATATATATATCCATACTGGATAAGATTTATGTTCTAAGAGAGATTGGAATAATAGATCTAGAAAGAATAAGGAAGAATAGGTACTTAATGATGAATATGGGTCTCTAATGCACTTTAATTTTCTTAAGAATCGCTTTTGAATCAAATGGGTCAAATAGTGTTCCAACTATGTGGTGATATTATCTCAAGTGAACCCTTCATATGGTTCCATTGCCGGATTATAAAAACTATGTGACAACCATGATTTTCCCTCTATTTCAAGATACACGGTTTCCCCTGGGTGCTCATACGGTTTGGCCAAACTTTGTGCCTTCCTAGTGACCATTGTCCTCCCTTTTATGGTTTCCTAGAGATGGTGAAATATTTCTACATAGCATGCACAAATCATGCACCATCAGAAATGCCTCTAAAACATGAAAGAAAAACCTCGAAACCACCTGAAACTTAACCCAATCATTATGTAGACTCAAAATGAATGAATGAAGGGTTATGTACCTAAAAATGGGGTGTTTCATTCTACCCAACATTGGTCTTTCAATCCCCAAAAATTAGCAAAAATAGAGTTTTCATAGAATATTTTTACACACTAATCCAACATTTCCTTTTCACTCTCCCATGTTTCTTCTTGAATCTGGCCATGCTACCCTAAAACCCATACTAAACTAATGGTTATCTCATACTAGATTTTTTATTTTCTATCCACAATTTTTACCAACACATGAATCAATATTTCAACTAGTTCAATATCAACATAATTCTATCGAATCACATGGTCAGGAACATATTGGTACTTTTTCAATTGAGATACATGAAACTCATTATGCACATAACTAAACGTTGGGGGTAGATCCAACCTATATTCCACCTCACTAACCAATTACAATATCTCAAAAGGGCCAATGTTCTAAGGAGACAACCTCCCATTCTTACCAAAAGTACGATGTCCTGACCTTGAAAAATTCTCAAGAAAACATGATCAGTTACCTCAAACAATAACAGATTTTGATGACGGTCCACATATGATTTCTAATGAATTTTATTCATCATAGTTATATTTATAATCATATGAATCCTCTCTATTGTCTCATGTGCTATAATAGGATTGATTAGTGAGGTCTCACCTATTTCCACCATACAAAATGGAGAACAACCTAGGAGGCTATAAAATTCTTCAAAAGGAGCCATATCTATTTAGGCCAGTGAACTATTATTTTATGATAACTCCACTAAAGGTATATGATCCTCCCATTAGCCACCAAAATCCATCACAGAAGCCCTAATAATTCCCTCAATCATTTATATCATCCTTTAAAATTTTCCATCCATTTGAGGATGATAAGATATGATCAGATTCAACTGGGTTCTAAGGGATTACTGTAAGGATTTTAAAAAATGGGATGTAAACCTAGGGTCTTGTTAAGATATAATCGAGACTGGAATACCATGAATATTTATAATTCCCCAATTATAGATTTTGGACATGTCTTCCACCATATTAGTTTCATGAATATGGATGAGGTGATCTGAATTTAGGATTCCATCCTATATCACCCATATAGAATCATGTTTCATAACCATCCTTGGTAGACTTGTTATGACATCCCTAGTTTTATTCTCCCACTTCCATATGGATATTGGTAATGATTGAAACATACCATCCGAACGTTGATGCTTTGCATTTACCTACTGACATGTGAGGTATCTCAAGACATAATTCACTACATATCTTTTCAAGCCAACTCACTAAAATTGTTTTTTCAAAACATTAAACATTTTTTTGAATCCCAGGATGAACAACCCATATAGAATGATGGTAGGCACTAATGATTTCTTCCAGATAAGCCAAAGGTACAACCATCTGATATCTAAACTGTAACGCTGAACTCCTATCCAGATTTCATCCCTTAATGGTCTCCCCGCCATTGATTTTTGACCTCATGGTTACATAATCATGATTAGATGTTTGAGAATTTTTAACTTGGTACACCAAATTAGGGATAATATAAAATGGAAACAAAAATCGTAACATCAACTTTTTCTACATAATCTGGATTCATATCAGCTATGTCTGAAATAAGATTTCATTGATCTAAAACATATTTAGCAAGATGTTTATATTAATCTCTATTTAGCACAATGGTGATGATCCCACAAGATACCCAAAACTAGAGCCAAGTGTTTATCATGATCCTCTTTTATCCTAGAATACACCAGAATGTCATCAAAAAAAACTACCACAATGGAATCCAGATACCTCTTAAAAATTAGATTCATCAATTCTATAAAGATGGTTGGTGCATTCGTAAGATCAAAAGTTATAACAGTATACTCATAATGACGATATCTACTTATGAAAGATATATTTGGAATGTCTTCCTTTCGAACTCGTGGTTAGTGATATCCTAAATGTAAGTCAATTTTAGAGTGTAACATCCCATCCCGACTATCCATATAGCTGATAGCCAGACCAGTGGGTTACATGGATTCAAGCACGTCTCCCCGTACACCAAGGTTTTCGACGAGCAGTGAGGGTCTCATAAGGTGATAGTGGGGAGACTATACCCACATATCAGAGTTCAAACATTAGACAATAGTAAGAAATAGAGGAATAAATAGATAAATAATAGAAAGAGCATAAGACAGATAATAATCCTTTTATAAAAGTGTCCAACGCCATTTATACAATAGATGAATGCTTGTCATGGTAATGATAAATTTATAAAAGTAGTAAATAGGCTAGCATGCTTTCAATAAAATAAAAAATAAGGAAAATACGAAAAATCCCCATGGGAGATCTCCTTTAGTATCCCGAGCTCCAACTTGGTCTATTTCTCCTAACTCTAGGTACAAGTATACAGCAATAAGCAAAGTCCAAGGTCCAAGGACCATAGTCCTACAAACATGAAAGGTCTACTCAGGTGCCCCAATGCAATAGCGACCTGAGTAGGGTGTGAGATATAAATCTCAATAGGCCGGCACCACTGGTTTCTAACCCTATCCAGACAGTGTAATATAAATTTAAGATAGTGTGGACGTATGAAGAGGTAATGATATAATTGAATAAATAAACACTCATCCAAGTTCTTAAGGGACACCTTGAAACACCCCCAAGGTTTTTTAAAAATAAATTGAAATGAATGAAACTTTGTTTTAATTATATATTTATAACTATCCGTTAAATATAATTTCTCCACATATATTTTTTGAATTTTAAGAAACGGCCTTCTACGGTTGTGATCAATAAGTTATTTAGAGTCTGATAGAACCAACTTGTTTATTTGGGGAATAGTTACATACCCTTATGAATAGTAATATGACCCTAATGATTAGTAAATTTTATTATTATTTTATTTTCTTAAGTATTTAAGATAATTACATCTTGTTTAATTTTTCAATGTGATATAAAAGTAGTTATAGATTTAAAATTGTTAATTTTTAAATAAAGAATGATTTTATTTAAAAATTAAATTAATAATATTTAGAATATTATTTTCAAAAAATAGAGTTCATTTTTGAATTATACACATTGAAAAATGGTAAGGGTTAATTTTTGGGATTTTTCTGAAATTTTTAAATTTTTGATGAATAGTGAAATACAGTAAAATACCATATATTCAAATTATCAGTTAAATAAAATATTATTGACATTATAGCTAATTTAATCCCACTTGGTTCGAACTCACATGAAATTATTACTATTTTGGGTTACATGAATCAAGACTATTCATAGTCTTAATCAAAATATTAAAATAATTTAAAATACCTCCTCTCCTCCACTATAATTACTACCCTCGTTCCCCTCTTCCTCTCACACCTCTAAAGCCTTGATAATTGTCTAAGTTCTACCAAATTCCCTCCCCAAGTCTCTTCCCCACATCCTAGATCTTCTAGTCTCACCAAAAGGCGAAAACCAAAGGCCTTAAGAAGGATAGCAAGTAGAAGAGATCAGGAGGTAAGAATCCTCTTCCTTTTTCATGTATATTATTTCCAATTACTTTCTTTTCTTATACTCTCTTTCCATCCACCTATCCTGGAGGTATGAAATCTCCAGAATCTTATATATTCTATATTTTATCATTTTCATGTAAAATATTCATCATCTTCCTTTCTCTCCTCTCCCTTTAGTTCTAAAAAAACACCGCACGTGATGTGCCGATTTACCAAAATCATGGACGATGTGTTTCCAATTTCAATTAATTCCTTAAAATATGATCATAAAACACATTAAATGGTTGGAACATAATTTAAAGTTTGTTTTTAACCAATTTTATGTTCTATAATTAACTTATATGCATGAAATTATATTATATAATGAAACCAGTTCATGATTATCGAGGAACCACCAAAAATGATCTAAACAAACATCATTAATGTTTTATCTAATGATCCATCATCTTATATGATAAAAAATGATTTATGGTATCAATATATATTCTGAAAACATATTAATACCATTTAATTATACTTCTGGAATTTTATTTCCATATGACAAGATAATCAAATACAAATCGGTCAAGGAAATCATGTAAAGAACGCACCCAAAACAATGGAAATACCAAAATGCTAATAATTAAAGGGTGAAATGATGTTATGAAATGATCATATAAGGAATTATAAACATTAATATTTTTCTTTAAGATATTAATAAAACTATTTTAACCATTATATAGGAGTTTTAAATGAGTTTTAAGTAAGACAACCCGAGGTAAGGGAATTCTTAACCCAATTTCCATTCTTTGGGTTAACCTTCTACTTCATTATTTATGTGGTATTAAAATTGTTTTTGTGATGAATTTTTTTTTAAATTATGTTTAATTATGTTTATTTATAGCATATATACATATTCCATCCACTCTATTAAGTCTCACTTCAATTATATGATATTTATAAGGGACTTTACTTTTAAAAAACTCTTTTAAAATTCTGTTTTACGAAATTCAAAAGGCAATGTTTTTATGAAATTATTCATGTTGTGTGATTGTGTTCTGGTTCTTGTTGAATTTTTATTATGAAGGTTGGAACCTGTATATCCATACAATTAATTGGTTATGTATAAGTTGTAGGTTGGCAATATGGTTACTCCAAGTGTAACTATGATGGTTACACAAATTGTAAAGTATTCGTGAGTGTTACAAATTATAAGGTAGCCAAGAGGGTTATGAGATTATGTAAGTAATGTCCCAAGATACCTTTATGGTTATATTTATGTTCTATATGTTTTTTTAAATCTCATGGATATCTCAAGTTTCACAAAGTAAGTTTATATGGGTGAAAAGTATGTCTTTTCAAAAATGATTTCATACTTTACAAGTATTCATGGAGTAATGTTTTCTTTCCTTATTTTTATATCACTTAGTCATATTTTTGGGATCATCCCAAGTTTTTAAATTATTTTCATAGGTTATAAGTATTTTTAAGACAAATAAGTAATCCAAGTTAAATGTTATGAATATTTTTCAAAGAAATCATGTTTTATTTTGAAAAGTTCTATATTTTGGAAGAAATGAATACTGTTTTTATGGTATCCACTCTGTATTAATGTGGAATGTTATGAAATTATTATGTCAAAATTATATAAATATCTAAACTTGAAAATTTCCTCAATGTGAAAGTAAGTGAGTTCTTGACTAAATTCAAGATTATGTAATGTAATAAGGTTGGGTCCTTATAGTCGGTATCAGAGGATGGTTTGGATAACTTTAGGGGTTAGGATAATGTTAAAAGAATTCCATAAATGATTTTTAATTTATGGTTAATTTTAAATGATATATAATTTATAGATTCCCATGTTTCTTCGACTAAGATATGACTTTTCAGAATAGATTTCCACATAAGAAATAGGGAAGATTAAGAGGAGAGGCACCGACAGAACGATATCCTTCCAAATCTGCAGTCCAGAATGGTAGAGATTAGAACCGAGTAGTTTGTGACGATAATGGCTCATCTAACGCAGGAAATAAATGGTGGTTTAATCCATTCAAGAGAAAAAATGAGAGGTACCATAATGTAATATAACGATAGTAGAACATTTTATGAGACAACACCCTCCTACTTTCAGTGGATATTTTGACACAATACAAGCTGAAGGATGGATTAAAGCACATGAAAAGATATTCAATGTGATGGGATGTTTAGATAATCAAAAGGTAAGTATTTAAATTTATTTTTTTGTAGTTTAAACTGATCAGTGGTGGTCAATGGTCAAGATTATTAGGGATAGAGATGAGGTTGATGTTTTAGAGTGGGTTGAATTTAAAAGTCTTTTCCTTGAAAAATATTTTCTTAAGGTGGTTCGACTTATGAAGGAGAAGAAATTCCTTGAACTAAAGAAAATGGAGGAAGATTCAGTGGTTTTGTATGAAGAAAACATCACATGACTGGTGAGGTATTCTCAAAATATTATTCTAAATCTTGATCGAAAAATCAACCACTTTTACTCAGGATTAAAGCCAAGGTATTGAAGGAAATTTGCCTCTTGTGAATTTAAAATTTATGAGAAACTTGTCCAATGTGTTGAGAGGGTAGATATGGAGTTTTCTGATGATCATGTTCACTTTGACAACAAAGAGAGGAATGGGTCCATATGGCAAGTGATGGGTAAGAATCAACCAAATAAATCTGATGGTAAGAAATTCTAGTTTCCAGTTTGTGAAAATTGTGGCAAAAAACACCCTCGGAATGCCTTACCAAAACTGGAAAGTGTTCTCAATATAGTAAGTTTGGACATATGTCTCATGATTATAATGAAAATGATCTTAAGACTATTCCTAATTATCAAACTGTTAAGTGTTTTAAATGTGTAGAGATGGGTCATTATACAAATTTCTGCCCAAAGAGAGATCCAAATGATGTAAAGAAGCCATATTATAAGCAGAAAGGTGTTGTGAGATCCTTTGCGACTACATCAATAGAAATCAGGCCATCCAATGAAGTTGTATCAGGTACCTTGTCTATTTACTCATATTTTTCAAAAGTTTTGTTGGATACAGGGTCTACACATTCCTGTATTTCTAAGAAATTTTCTGGTAAATTAGAAATATCACCTCAATAAATGATACTAAAAGTTATTATTAAAACACAAGGGGGAAATATTATAGAAAAGATGAATTATAAAAATTGTTCTATTGTGTTATGTGGAAATAATTTACCTGAAAAACTTGTTGTTTTGTCCTTAATATAGTTTTAAGTTATTCTTGGAATGGATTGGTGTTTTTTTATCATGTTAAGATTGACTGTAGAGATAAAGAATTTATTTTTTAGAAATATTTTCAGTTTGTATACAAGAAAAAACCCATACAATTGATAAAATATTAGGATGCTAGGAAATTTTTGAATGATTGGAATGAAATTTATCTTTCTCATATTGTTGAAAATAAGGGAACTATTCAGATTAATGATGTTCTAGTGGTAAATGAATACCTTGTTGTTTTTTCTGATGAGTTACCTAGAGTCATACCTGATCAGAAATTTGAATTCACAATTGACTTAGTTCTTGATTCTAATCCAATTTAAAAATCCCCATATAGAATGGATCAAATATAATTTATTGAATTGAAAATTTAGTTATAGTAGTTGCTTGATAAAGGCTTCATTCATCTAAGAACTTTACCTTGGGGTTCTCTTATTTTGTTCATTAAAAAGAAAGATAGTTCCATGAGACTTTTCATTGATTATAGAGCCTTGAATAACATCACTATTAAAAAAAGTATCACTTTCCTCATATCGATGACTTGTTTGATCAGCTTCATGGAGCTTAGTAATTTTCCAGGATTGAACTAAGATTCAAATACCACCAGTTGAAGGTGAAGGAGGATGAAATATCGAAAATAGATTTTCATACTATATATGTGCATTAGGAATTTGTTTTTATGTCATTTGGGTTAACTAATTCACTTGTTGTATTCATGAATCTTATGAATAGAATATTTAATGAGTTATTGGATAAGTTTTTGGTTGTGTTTATTGATGAAATTTTGGTATTTTATAAGAGTAAATAGGGGCATGAAAAACATCAAAGGTTTGTTTCTCAAACCTTAAAGGAAAAGAAACTATAAGGAAAATTCAGCAAGTGGGAATTTTGGTTGAAAAAGATTCCATTTCCTAGAAACATTGTAAATAAGGATGGAATAATAGTTTATACTACCAAAAAAAGTGGTTGATGAATGTCCAAGACCTACAAATATTACAGAGATTTGTAGTTTTATTGGATTAAAAGGTTATTACCAATGGTTTGATAAAAAATTTGCACATTTATCTATCCCGCTAACTAAGTTAATGTGAGAAGGGGTTAAATTTAATTGGACAGAATAATGGGGTGTTTTTTTAAGGAACTGAAGAAGAGATTGGTGAATACTCCAGTTTTGGCCTTTCCTTCCCAAAATGGTGAGTTTTTAATCTATAGTGATGCTTCATTGAAGGTACTTGGTTGTGTTATGATGTCGAATGATCAGGTAATTGCTTATGCTTCAAGACAACTAAATCCTCATGAGTTAAATTATCCCACACATGATGTGGAATTGGCAACTGTGGTTTTTTCTTTGAAAACTTTAAAGCATCGTTTATACGGATCCAAATGTAAAATATATACTGACCATAAAATTTTGAAGTATATATTCACTCAGATTGAATTAAACATGAGGTGGAGAAGATGGCTTGAAATGATAAATGATTATGATTTCATGATCAATTACTATCCAGGAAAATCAAACAAAGTGGCAGATGCCTTGAGTCGAAAACATCATGCATCATTAACCATGTTACGTTTGGAACATGATCCCTTTATTAATGATTTGATGAATTTTTTCATAGAATTTATTGGTGAAGGAAATACATCTATTTTGTTCCATGTTTTAGTGTAGTAATCATTATCAAAAAGAATTATGCAAGAACAGAAGGAAGACCATGATCTACAGAAAAAGGTAGAATTGGTTAAAATGGGTAAGTTTCTAGAATTTAACCTTGATAAAGATTGTGTTTTAAGATTTAGAAAATGATTGTGTGTTCCTTGTGACTCTTATTTGAAGAAATATTTGTTGTGTGAAGATAATATTTCTCCATTTTCAATTCATCCTGGAAGTACTAAGATGTATAGAGACCTTTGAGAGTATTATTGGTGGGATGGAATGAAAGAAGATATTGAAACTTTTACTGTGAAATGTTTGACATGTCAATAGGTTAAAGAAGAGCCGCAGTTACCAAAGTGGATGCTTCAGACTTATCCAGTACCAGAGTGGAAATGGGAGAATATATCCATGGACTTCATTGTGGGACTATCTATGACTTGTCGAGGTAATAATGTAATTTTGGTTTTGTTGACTGGATGACTAAATCTACACATTTTCTTTCTATTTGAGATACAATGTCTTTGGATCAGCTTTCTTGACTGTACCTAAAATATATTTTCAGGTTACATGGAGTTCCTATTTCCATTATATATGACCAGGATCTCAGGTTGACTTATAGCTTTTTTAGGGGCCTTCAGAAGTCGTTCGGCACCGAATTAAATTTCAGTACAACTTGTCATCCTCAATCAGATGGGCATTCAAAACAAATGATTCAAACTTTGGAGGATATAATTTGAGCATGTTCAATGGACTACTAAGGAATTTGGGATAAACATATTTCTTTAGTATAGTTTCATTGTAATAATAGTTTTAATTCCAGTATACAGATGGCACCTTTCGAGGAATTTTATGGGAATCAATGTAGAACTCCATCTTTTTTGGATGACATTGGGGAAAGGAAGTTGAAGGGACCAGAATTAGTAGAGGAAGTGGCTGAGAATGTGAAGATGATCCAAGAACACATGAGGAAAGCTTAGAGCAGGCAGAAAATCTATGCAGACAACAGGAGGAAAGACTTTTATTTTGAGGTAGGTGATAATGTTTTTCTTAGAATCTCAGCATAGAAAAGTGTTATGTGTTTTGGTAATAAAGGAAAGATAAGTCCACAGTTCATTGGACCTTATGAAATTATGTATAAATTTGGACTAGTCTTCTACCGAGTAGCTTTGCCTCCAATTTTATCTCAGGTAGGTAATGTTTTTCATGTTTCAATATTGAGAAAGTATGTATCAGATTCACCTCATGTTTTGAGCTAGAGGTACTTTAGCTGGAAGAGAACCTTTCTTATAAAGAGAAACCAGTTCAGATTCTTGATTGAAGGGAACAAGTATTGCGGAATAAGGTAATCTACTTGGTAAATGTTTTATGGAGAAACCACATGATTGAAGAAGCAACATGGGAATCTAAAAATTCTATGAGGGAATGGTACCCTCACTTGTTTAATATGTAAATAAAATTACGACGATACAATTTTCCGAAGTTGGGGATAATGTAACACCCCAAGGTTATCTAAAAATAGATTGAAATGTGTGAAACTTTGTTTTAAGTAGATATTTATAACAAGCCTTTAAATATAATTTTTTCACTTCTATATTTTGAATTTCAGGAAACAGTCATCTATGGTTGTGATCAATAAGTTATTTTGTGTCTCATATAACCAACTTGTTTTTTTGTGAATAGTAACATACCCTTATGAATAGTAACATGAATAGTAATATGAGCCTAATTAATAGTAAATTGTATTATTATTTAATTTTCTTAAGGATTTAAGATAATGAAATCTTGGTTAATTTTTCAATGTGATATAAAAGTGGTTTTAGATTTAAAATTGTTAATTTTTTTAATAAAGTATGCTTTTATTAAAAAATTAAATTAATAATATTTATAAAAATAATTTCAAAAAAATGAGTAAATTTTTGTACTCTACATATCTAAAAATGGTTAGGGTGAAGTTTTGGGATTTTTTTGAAAATCTTGAATTTTTAATGAATAGTTAAATATGGTAAAATACCGTATATTCAAATTATCAGTTACATACGCTATTTTTGACGTCATAGCTGATTTAATTACACATGGTTTGAAGTAAAATTCAATTATTACTATTTGGGGTCACATGAATCAAGATTATTCATAGTCTTAAGAAAAATATTAAAATAATGATAAAAATAATGTAAAATACCTCCTCTCCTCCACTATAAATACCACCTTCATTCCCCTCTTCCTATCACACCTCACAAGCCTTTATAATTGTATATGTTCTTCCAAATTACCTCCCCAAGTCTCTTCCCCATGTCCTTGAGCTTCTGTTCTCACCAAAAGGCCAATACCAAAGGCATTAAGGAGGATCTCAAGGTGAAGAGATAAAGAGGTAAGAATCCTCTTCCTTTTTCATGTGTATTCTTTACAATTCCTTTATTTTATTATACTATCTTTACCTCCACTTATCATGGAAGTATGAAATATTAAAAATCTTATATATTATATACGTTATCATGTTCATGTAAAAGATTCATCATCTTCCTTACTCTCCTCTCCCTTTTGTTCTAAAAATAAAAACAGCGCCCACGATGTGTCGATTTACCAAAATCGTGACGATGTGTTTCCAATTTCCATTAATTCCTTAAAATATAATCATAAAACTATTTAAATGGTTTAAAAATAATTTAAATTTTATCTTTTAACATATTTTAAGTTCTATAATGAACTTCTATTCATGACATTAAATTATATAATGAAGCAAGTTCATGATTATCAAGGAACTACCAAAATGATCTAAACAAAAATCATTAATGTTTTATCTAATGATCCATCATCTTATATGATAAAAAAATTATTTATGGTATATTTATATATTCTGGAGACATATTAATACCATTTCACTCCACTACTATAATTTCATTTCCATACGATAAGAAAATAAAATACAAACCGGCCATTGAAATCATTTAAAGAACGCACCCAAAACAATGGAAGGAACAAAATGATAATAATTATAGGGTGAAATGATGTTATGAAATGATAATATAAGGTGATATAAACATGAATATGTTTCTGAAATATATTAATAACACTATTTTAACCATTATATAGGAGTTTCAAATGAGTTTTAAGAAATACAAAACCAAGGTAAAGGAATTATTAACTCGATTTCTATTCTTTGGGTTAACCTTCTACTTCATTATTTATGTGGTATTAAAATTGTTTGTGTGATTAATTTTGTTTATATTGTGTTTAATTATTTGTATTTAAAATGTATATACATATTTAATCTACTCTATTAATTCTCAATTCAATTATATATATATCTATGAGGGACTTTTCTTTTAAAAACCTCTTTTAAAATTCTATTTTACGAAAATCAAAAGAAATGTTTTTATGCAATTATTCATGTTGTATGATTGTGTTATAGTTCTTGGGAATTGTTCATGATGAATTTTGGGACCTATATATCCCTTTAATTTTTTGGTTATTTGTATGTTGTAGGTCAGTCATATGGTTACTCCAAGTGTAACTACAATGATTACACAAATTGTAAGGTAGTTGTGACGGTTACAAATTATAAGGTAGCCGAGAGGGTTACAAGATTGTGTAAGTAATTCCCTAAAATATATTTATGGTTCTATTTATGTTCTATATGTTTTTTTTAAATCTCATGGATATCTCAAGTTTCACAAAGTAAGTTTATATGGGTGAAAAGTATGTCTTTTCAAAAATGATTTCATATGTTACCAGTATTCATGGACTAATGTTTTCATTCCTTATTTTCATATCCCTTACTAAGATTTTTCTGATCATCCCTAGTTTTTAAATGATTTTAATAGGTTATAAGTATTTTTAAGACAAATAAGGAATCCATGTTAAATTTTATGAATATTTTTCAAGGAAATCGTGTTTTATTTTGAAAAGTTTTATATTTTGGAAGAAATGAATATTTTTTTTATGGTATCCACTCTATATTAATGTGGAATGTTATGAATGAATTATTTACCAATTCTATAAATCTATAAATTTTAAAGGATACTCAATGTTAAAGGAAGATATTTCTTGACTAAATTTAAGATAATTCAATGTAATAAGGTTGAGTCCTTATACACTTGATGGTGATACCTGTTTCAGCCCATCAGTAGTATGTCTGATCAAGTCACTAATAGTATATATATATAGTTTTCATGGAGTAATAATTCCTCCCACCAATAGGAAATAATGGCATGGGGTAAATATACCTACCACCAACATTTAACAGAATGGCTCGGGGCTATAATTCCTACCACCCACATTTAACAGAATGGATTAGGGATATAATGTCTACCACCCACATTTAACAAAATGGCTTGAGCCTATAATACCTGACATCCATATTTAATAGAATGGAATGGGTATATAATTTCTAGTTCACGCATTTAACATAATGGCATGGGGCTATAATGTCTACCACCCATATTTAACAGAATGGAATAGGGTGAATATATCTACTTCCCATATAGAAATCATCATCATATCCAAGACATAAGTATTTACCATATATATGGTAAGTAAACCATCTCACATAATTTCCAATAAAGAAACCAAATAAAAGTTCAATGATTTAATAATTGAACTCTAAAAATGGTACAAGTCCATGCCTCCCCTTGGGGCTATTCCAATTAAGGCATTTTATTTAAAGAGAATTAAACAATATCAAGTGTTTCAATCAAAACATTAACATAGAGATCAAATTCCATTCATCACATGAGGAATTCCCCTCTCATGCATGCCATTATGTGTAATTCATTCCTCTCAAGGTCATTTCACCCAATTTTCCTAAACAAGGAAAATTGGTTTAAGGGTCAAGTTTGCTATCTTAAGCCATGCTTACTATATTAACCCAAGGTGTGGTCTTACCACCCTAATCTATTCCATTTCAAGTTTAACCCTTTAATAAATTTCAAAGGAAGACATGTTATCCAAATTTCCATAACAAAAGCAGAAAGCATAGAGGAAGACCAATGTAAATATTCTAAACATGTATGAAAGTATATCCCTACATTTTAGATTTAAAGCAGAGCACCTCCATTGGAGGGGGTTTCTTACAAAACCATGACTTGTTAACAAACAACCATTTATTATATTTAAGAATCTATTCCATTTTACCATAAATTATCATTTTTGAAAAACTACTATAAATGGAAAATCTTTAATAAGAATGCAAGAATGAACAATTAACTAATTAATTCATGCTTTCATAATTTGAAAAGGGAATGGAAAGGGACCCTACCTCAATGTGGAACCAAGTCATCCACATTGGTTCTTGGTGATTTCTACCTAAAATTTTCATCTCCCCCACTGGGCATATGCAACTTCACAAATATGAAAGGACACCTAGCCCCTATGCACACACTCGCATGGCCATAAGCATGTGCAAGGGGATCCTTACACATATGATTATATGAATATACCCATCTCCACTCACCTATGTGTGCATTTATATATATATATATATATATATAAATGGGCACACCTAGCCCCATAAATGTAAAATCACTACCATGGATGATTATACAAGTAACGGGGGAACCCATATATATATTCACTTACCTATACACACGCAGGCGAGTCACCCTTGACTTGGAAACTCGAAACCAATAATAAGTGACCAGCGCACTACACAAATCATGATAGGGACTCATAAACACTGAAAACCCAAAAGAAAAACCAAGCAACAAGAATAAATATTACCCTAAAACAAATCTGGTGGACCGAAACCACCTGAACCACCTTTCCTTCAGTAGCGGTTGACAGAACATGCCTGAACACATCTCGAGAGACCTTCTGCATGACCCTAGAACCAAAGAAAACCAAAAACTAGATCAACCCTAAATACCTAGGGTTCAGCTGAATCTTTTAGGTTGATAGAGAGGCCAAAATCATCCATGAAATGGACTTAGATTATGGAAGAAGGCCATACCATGAAGTTTTACAGAGAAATTGGAAGGAACTGCGGATGAAAAAGAAGGATGGAGGAGGGTCGAAGATGGGAGATCGCGTGACGAAGGGTAAAACCCCCTTAGGGGTGCACTGCGTCGAATGAGAGGGGAGAGGTAAGTGTTTAGGTTTTTAGGTTCGTATTTTTATTTTTATTTAAAACATTTAAATTTCTAAAAATCTTGGTGTCATGCACAGTTAAGATACTCGGTTTGGTAAACTATGCGCCAACCGTGCGACACCCCTTTGTTTAAGAGATTCCCCTTGAAAAGTCTAGGTACACAGTTTGGGAAACCCTGTGTAGCACATGAGAAACATCTATGACCCTCTTAAACTAGGTTTCATGGTTACTTACAGTGGGGTGCATAGTTTACTAGATTGTGCGCCAACCGTGCACCCTCTACTGTACTTCAAAACTTGATGTTTTTTGGGTCTGGTGCTCCTAAAACTTCTCAAGCCACCATGGGAGACTTAACGAGGCTTCACCCAAGTCCAAAAACATCACTTTTATGTGACCCAACTCTCGAAATTTTGTTCCAAGGATTGGTTATAAAAATGAATCGTTCAATAATTGAAAAGGTTCAAAAACCTTCGAATTATCGTCTAGTTCAAAATGTGGATCATTACAACCTTCCCTCCTTATAACTTCTCATCCCCAAGAAACCTTAGGGAACAACATACACCCCACCCGACCTACTAGGGTCATGAGGATTCATTAAAATGGTAGTGTTGCATTCTCAAATTCCCAACACACCTTTAAACACCCATTTAATCAAGAGGCACTTAAGTTATTCAAAACTTCATACAATGCTTGTTTCCCAACCCAAACATCAAGACAACACTTACCCAAGACCATTAAACTAAATACATGATCGCATCATCATCTCTTTAATTATTTGGCCCAAGGTATTTTCCACCTTAGGTTTCAATGTTAAACAACCAAATTAACACTACAGCTCCTCCACCATTTGAATTTCCTTTCAAAGCACACTCAAATAATTCCAACGATGCTCCTAGAGTGATTTTTAAATGATGAAATGGTTGATTCACATTGATATCAAATCCCAAGTCGAGCTGATTTTCCATGGAAATCCTTGGTCGACACCAACCACACTCACCTCACTATGGTGACGTGCCTTAAATTAGTTCTTCACCAACCATATTCATTAAACAAGAGAGAAAAGAGTCAAGCCACTATGACCGACTAATTAAGAAGACGTCAGGTGTTTTATAAGATAAACCACGATGCCTTCTACCAAAGAAACCCTATTTTAGAACAAACATGCTCATAGAATCCTAAACCTGATTTTTGATGATGTATCAAAGGTCAAACCATGAAGAAAACCATGCATCCCACTTGAAACACCAAAAGAGAACCACCTAAACAAGACCAACATCTTTAAATAATCATCACGGCTTAAGACTGACACTCTCTTAGTGCATCTAGGATGAAGGAAAGATAGGGGACATGGTCATCGCTTAGCAGAGTACACCAACAATATTGAAATAGATTTTAGTTAAACATACCCAAAAAACTGGAAAGAAGACAGGTCAAACCACAATAGGTTGAATTGAATTAAAAGAGAATAGGCTTCACCTGTCGACACGTCACTAACGAACACATGCCATTACCACCCAAAGGCATTCTATGTTTATTCCAAATTTTACCACCAAATCTCATTCCAATCCAATGGTGTTTATCAAGGTTCGCATACAAAGAAAATGTAAGAATTTCATGTTTACGATCAAGCACCGACATGTATTTAAAACTCACAAGCCTCAAAGGAACTCAAATATAAATATACCATTCACAAATGGTTCACTTTGATTGGATTACTTCTACTTGGAAGGCCACATTTACCAAATTCGACATGACGTGCTCCCTGCTTTAGGAGTGTTCTAGTCCTCAAAGGAAAAGAAGATCAATTAGCCACTCACAAGAGTGCTAGTAGAAAACAACAAAAATGGAAGCGTGATGTTCATCTGAGCTACCATCACAAACCTACGTAAAAGGATGGTCAAAACCCAAACTGAAACCATAACCAAAATGACCAGTGTGTCATAACACCTGAGTCTTTAGAATCTCATCCCAATCATTGGGACAAACCTGATCATTTAACACTCAGGTCACTCTACCTGGAGATTACTCGAGACCACACTCAAAGGCACAAAACTCAATGATTTAACCAAACTCAATTGGTTCGTTATTTAATTTAACAATCTATGGAAGAAAATATATTAATTCATACTACTCGAGGAAAAGAGAAGGGGTCAAACAACCATAGAAACAACCGACCATGCCTAAGGAATTTCTAACCAGTTGAAAACAAGAATTACCCGATGCTCATGCCCAAAAAAAGGCCATGAAAGCATGACAACCCATTTGGAAAAGGGTTTCATTGGGATCCAAAAGTACTAAAAGGGACAATGGCACTCGAATGGTACCAAATATCAAGAAACAAATAGCACTATCAAGGAATTCAAGTTCTAAGGGTGCTACCTACTATGGGTTATCCCCTTACAAAGAGCATGCATCGTCCTAAGCATTTGGCCACGCAAAACAAAAGTTGTCAAATCAAAGCCAAAAATATATGCCATAACTAAAAGTAAAATAATGCCTACATAAAACATTACCATTTCCATTCTAAGGGTAATCAAAGAGAAACTCAAAACTACCCACACACGAGGGATTTACATAGAGGACACCACTGCAGGTTTCTTTTCCAAGCCCTTTTTCCATTTATTCACATTTAATCTTTAGGAATTGAAAGATTTAATTTAAAATATCATGTACCATTTTTCAAAACATAACTCAAAGTAATTGATTTAAAAACAACACCCTAAGGGAAAAATAGGAAAGCATCACAAACTTCTTTTTAAACATTTAAACATTCAATGAAATCCCATCATAAGTAGAAAATTTATCATAATAAATTCCTTTTAATATTTAAGGAATCCTAAAAGGTCCCCATTAATCCAATTCACTTTAAATCAAAATTGAACAACTTGCACATAAATAAGAATCTAAAAAAGCATCATGCCTTTACATTTAACTTGGGTTGTCATTTCCCAATTCATGATGTACCCATACACTTCATGGATTGAAAATTGGATCCCATTTATCATAACCAAAATTGCTTTATAATTTAAACATGCTCACATATATATACAATAGTTTATATAGGTGGGTGGCCATCTACCAACCTATAAAGAGCCCATGCACTTTATAGTTTGGCATTTGGCTCCCATTTAATCAAGATAAATTCACAAATGTATTTGAACTGTAGAAACCTTTACATTTTATTAATAGCCTAAAAATTTATTTTTCTTATGCTCAAAATGGTTTGAATCTATAGGTTACCCTTTTCTGATTATAAGGTTCTCATACACCTTATAATTGAAAATTGGTTCTCATTCATTCACAACCAATATATAACAAGGAAAAAACATGCTATTATAGGCATTAAACACAGAAGCCAAGCTAAACAAGGTAAAATTGTGGCATAATAGGCAGCTAACATAGAAGCATGTTATAACACATAGCATGATAAAGAAACAAAAGCACAGAATTCTAATCAATTAGGCATGTTATAATAACAGGAAAGTATGCTTAAAAATAACCTAAGTAGGTAAAAATCTAATAATGTTGTTAAAACACCTTACATGGCACAACACCCATGGCACAAATTCCAAATCAACATACATCCTACATATGTAGCAACATGGCAGGCATATGAATAACATGTGAATTTCCTATGTGACTATAAGGATGCATGAAATGTTTCATCTATTCTATATAAGTCCAAGGGTAGAATTCCATAAGGTCTATAAATCATTAAGTAGTGGAAAATACATCAGTCACTCAAGGTGAAATCATATCAACTATAATAGAAAACAGTATGAACAAAAATCCCATCCATGGAAACTTGGTCATTTCCCAAACATGGGATGATCAGTCCCAAAAACGGCTATTAACCAAGCACCGAAACATTCCTAGTCTACTGTCTACCAACCCAAAATAGTACAAAAAAGGAAATGAAATGTCCTCTGATACCACTTTGTAATTTCCCAACCCAACTGACCATAAACTCGGTGGCCGAACCGGTGATTCACATGGCCTCAAGCATGTCTCCCCATATGCTAGAGGCTTCCAACTAGAAGTGAGGGTCTTAGAAGGTGATGGTGGGTAGACTATACCCTTATATCAGAGTTCAAACATCATAAAATAGCATGAAATAGTAGAATCAATAGATAAATAACAGACAGTAGTGGAAGAAAGATAATAATCATTCTATAAAAGTGTCCAATTCCAGTTATACAATAGATGAATGCATGTCATGGAAGTAATATATATCAGAAATTAGAAAATAGGGAAGAATTGTTTCAATAAAATTCAAAATAAGGGAAAGACAACAAAGCCCCATGGGTGATCTCCATGAGAATCCTGGCCTCCATCTCGTTCCATTTCTCCTAACTCCAGGTACAAGTATACATCACCAAGTAAGGTCCAAGGTCCAAGGATCGTAGTCTTTCGAACACGAAAAGTCTACTCTGGTACCCCAGTGCAATGGAATCCTAATAAGGGTGTGGGATATAAATATCAGTAGTATAGCACCACCGGTGTATAGCCGTATCTAGATAGTGTAATATAAATTTTAGACAGTGTGTAGGTATGAAGAGGTAATGACAGAATTGAATAAATAAACAACACCCGTCCAAGTTCTTAAGGGACACCTGACAGTGATACCTGCTTCATCCCATGGTTGGTACGTCTGATCAAGTCATTATGAGTATATATATATATATATATATTCATGGGATAATAATACCTCCCACCCAAAGAAAATAATGGAACGGGGTAAATATACCTACCACCCATAGTTAACAAAATGGCTCGGAGCTATAATGCCTACCACTCACATTTAACAGAATGGATGGGGGATATAATGTCTACCACCAACATTTAACAGAATGAATCGGGGATATAATTCCTACCACCCACATTTAATAGAAAATAATGGGGATATAATGCCTACCTCCCACATTTAACAGAATGAAACGGGGCTATAATTCCAACTGCCTACGTTTAACAGAATGGCACGGGGTAAATAAACCTACCACCCACATAGAAATCATCATCACTGCCAAGACATAATAATTTACCATATACAAGTTAAGGAAACCATATCACATCATTTAGAATTGAGAAACAAACTAAAAGTGCAATGCTTTTATAATTAAACCCCAAAAATAGGGCAACCATCTCAAGTGTTTCAATCAAAACATTAACATAGTGATCACATTCTATTCATCACATGAGGCATGCCCCTCTCATTCATTCCATTAGGTGTAAGTAATTCCTCTCAAGGTCATTTCACCTAATTTTACTAAACATGGAAAAACATTTAAGCGTCAAGTTTGATATCTTAAGTCATTCTTACAATATTAACCCAAGGTGTGATATTACCACCTTAATTTGTTTCATTCCAAGTTTAACACTTGAATACATTTCAAAGGAAAACATGATATCTAACTTTCCATAATAGAAGCAGTAAGTATAGAGGAAGACCAATGTAAATATGCCAAACATGTATGCAAGTCTATCCCTACATTTTAGCTTGAAATCAGCACACCTCCATTGGAGGGGTTTTATTACAAAACCAAGACTTGTAAACAAACAACCATTTATCTTATTTAAGTAACTTCTATATTTCACCATAAAGAATCGTTTATAAGAAACTACTATAAATGGAAAAGATTTAATTAGAATTCAAGAATGAACAATTAACTACTTAATTGATGCTTTTATAAATTGAAGAGTGCTTGGAAAGGGACCCTACCTAAAAGTGTAACTAAGCCACCCACTTCAGCTCTTGGCACTTTCTAACTAAAAGATTCTTCTCCCCCACTAAAAATATACAACTACACACGCATGCAAGGACCCAAAGCCTCTATGCACACACCCGCATGGCTATGAGCATGTGCAAGGGGATCCTTACCCATATGTTTATATGCATATACCTATCTCCAATCACCTAAGCATGCATTTATATATATATATATATATATACATAGGAACACCAAGCCCCATACATGTAAAATCACTATCACAGATGATTATACATGTAACGAGGGAACCTACATATATATATTCACTTACCTATTCACACGCAGGCGAGTTTCCCTTGACTTGGTGGCTCGAAACCAATAAGCAGGGACCAACGCAGTACACAAAGCATTCCAAGGACTCATAAACACCAAAATCCCCAAATAAAAACTAAGAAACAAGAATAAATCTTACCCCAAAACAATGTCGGCAGACCGAAACCACCTGATCCACCTCGCCTTCAGCGGGGATTGTTAGAACACAACCAAACACATCCCGAGAGACGTTTCGCACAACCCTTGAACCAAATAAAATTGAAATAGAGATCAACCCTAAAGAAATTGGGTTCTTACAAATATTGTGGGTTGATGAAGAGGCCAAAATAGGCCAATAAATGGATGGATGCTAGGGAATAAGAACTTACCCTTGAGTTTCTAAGAGAAATCATAACGAACCATGGATGAAAATGAAGGACGGGGGAGGGCCAGAGAGGGGAGGTTGTGCGATAAAGGGGGAACCCCCCTTGGGGTGCGCTGTGTCGAATGAGTGGTGATAAGTGAGTTCTTATATTTTTTAGGTTTTTATTGTTAATTTATTTCAAAGTAATTAAATTTCTAAAAATCTGGGTGTCGCGCATGGTTTTGAAAATCATGCACCAACCATGTGGCACCCCTCTGTTTAAGAGACTCCCCTTGCACATGATAGGAGCATGGTTTGGGAAAATATGTGTAGCCCATAGGAAACGCCTCTTACCCTATTAAACCATGTCAAATGGTTACCTATAGTGGCTCGCACAGTTTAGTAGACCATACGCCAACCATGCACCCTCTTCTATACTTTAAAACTTGATGTTTTTTGGGTCTGGTGCTCCTGAAACATCTCAAGACACCCAGGGTGACTTAATGGGGATTAAACCAAGTCCAAAAATATCACTTTTATGTTACCCAACTCTTAGAATTAATTTTTGAGTCTTGTTTTTAAAAATGACATGTTCAGTAATTGAAAAAGTTCAAAAACATCTGTATTATCACTCAGTTAAAAATAGGATCATTATATAGAGAACCAATGGGCTCCTCTCAATTGATCAAATGGTTCATTGAATAAAGGTATATGATATCAATTCTTTTTCATAACTTGGTTAAGATTATGAAAATCCACAAAAATCGTAAGATTTTCATCCTCCTTTTCACAAAAATGATCGGTGCTACCCATGGAGACGTGCATGGCCAAATGAACCCCTTACTTTCCAACTCTTCCAAATACATTTTAAATTACTTCATTTCTATTGGTTCCATCCTATAGGATATAATTGGAATTAGATTGATCCCCAAAATTAGATCAACCATAAACTCCACTTCTCTTTGGTTGTAAACGTTAATAAATTTTCAAGTAAAATGTTAGGAAATTGGTTAATGATATTCGGAAAATCTTTCTTTCTAATCTCATCCATAGATGGAAACATAAGTGTTTCCAATTGATAATATATTCTTTCAACAACTGATGTCAAAAGTCCTACTCTTCCAACTTTTACATCCAAATCTCCTCTAAAGAGATGCTCAATGCTATCAAGAGTTGTGAAACTAAAATTTCGGGCATAACAGTTGATGTGATCTTTGAACAATGTCAACCAAACTATTCCCATAATAAATTCATGGCTATCCATCTCAATTATAGTGAAATCTGAAAAGCAACTCATCCCCATCGATAGTTATAGAACAAGATTTTCTCAAAAAGGATCAACACACTCGTTGTCTAAGAGGAGTTCGATGTTTCAAAATAGAAGGTTCCATCTCAACATGAAAATTCATATGATAAACAAAATGTGAAGAAATAAACAAGTGGGATATGCTTTTATCAAAGAAAGTTTGTTAAGAGTATAATTCAAAAGAATTATACCTCACACAATTGAAGGACCTGAGATACGTGATCACTTTCTCAACTCCATAAAATTGTTTACTTGTTGTTCTTTTATCTTTATTACCCTATTGAGATTGAATAGGTTTAGGATCCATGTTACTCATAGAATCACCTGGGATCACTTGATTCTGATGATGAGAATTATTCTGCTTCACTTGTCCCATCGATGCATATGATATTTGGGAACCATGAGATGTGTCCTTAGCACTTGACCTTGGAGACCTATGGAAATATCATTGAATATGTCCCTTATAATTAAAATTTTCACAGACTCTAGATGGTTCCATATAATCGCGCTTCATATGCTCGAAAGAAACACATTAAAAAAATCATGTCTTACATTTCAATCGATAAGTGATGTTCACTGCTCCGATGGTATGATTATGAGGAGTCCCACCACTCTAGAAGTAGGTGTCCCTCTTTCACTTATTCCTAGTATTAGAGTTTCTACCTATTACCGTAGTAATAAACATTCTCCCTCCAACAGTATTTCTTGAGATATCATTTTCTATTATTATCACTATATTAACCATTTTTGTATAGTTCATAATACAAGGAATGGAAATCACTGAGTAAATATCTAGTTGTAACCCCAACTCAAAAATGTGTGCCTTCAAGGACGCAGTTATAGAATCTTCCAGGGGAAAGCGATCTAAATCCATAAATTTTTCACATACTATGTTAGGAGAGATTATCCAGTTTTTGGCTAAAGAAATCTATTATTCTAGAAATCTGAAATGTGTAGGGATAGAATATGTTGTTAAAAAATCCTCAAAATCCTCTCATGTCATGACTCGGTCAAATTTAGCATGAGAAACCAAATCCCACCATTGGCATGCTAGATCCTCTAGAATATATGTTTCTAACTCTGCTTTAAACTGTATTTATGTCCTAAGGAAATTGAAGATTCAATTCATCCTATTCAACCTATCTTCTAATTTTTCTAAATCTAAATCCCCCCAAAAGTTGGGTGGGTTATACTTTTTTAAATTAACCGAATTGTCCTCTTGATGAGGATCATCATTCTGATTAAACCTATCCATAACCTGAAAAAACTTGGACAACACTTTGGACTAACTGTTGGTTCATCTATGGTTCAGATGAAACTACATTTTCAGAAGCATCTTCGGGTTGATTACTAAAATATATACCCTATTCCATTCTCTATTACCAAAACAAAACTCCATTTTGTCTCACTTATTAGCAATTGATGTCTTGGAAATTATAATTTACCACATCAACACATACCAAAATCCAACAATTTTCAACATTTTAATCATTTTCTAAAATATTACAACCATGCTTTTCAAATTTAAACCATTTCAACTATTTTCCAAAATAAACTCTTTTTCATCCTTTCATAAACCATTAAACTCAAAATAAAAAATACAGTCCTAGTGGGAAGTCTTACTATAAATGCATTTCATACAATTGTCATCAGCTAAACCTATAATGATTAGATGAAAACTCACCAAGAAGTGTCTTAAAACACTTATATACCCAAATTTCCTCGTAACATGAAGTTCATTATAAAAAGTTTAACTACATCTTTTAAGCTTTGCATTTCAAGTTTTGATGTTCCCATATCCTTTCTACCATCCTAAATATAGACTAATACCATTTCCAACTCAAGGACCGAACAAGCTGATACTATTTGTCCCAAAAAGAAAGGCGAACTATCCAAGACTGATACTATTTGTAATATACCTCCCCTCACCCATTGGCTTGGGAAGAGGCGGTGGTTATACTTGCCTTAGGTGACATCCACAAGACACCAAAGGCTGGTAAAAAATACCAAAGGCTTTAATGAATATTGGGGGATGGTTTTCCCTTTTTAATAAAACAACCATACGAAAATAGAAAATAAACATCAAATCCTCTATATGATGCATGAATAAACAATACAAGAAAAGGTAAATCCCCAAAATAAACAACAATATAAATGTTCTAATAGAAATCAAATACATCAAACAGAAGATTCTGAAATACAACTAAACCCAAAGACACTAAAGTGGCATTGAGACTAATAACTCCCAACCTGCTCCAAGCTCCAACTCCACATACCTCACCTGTAGTATCAGGGAACACCACTAAAGAATTGATATTCCTTGTCTTTACACATGTCTTGATAAATGAAATCTACAAATTTGCTAATGTTCCCAATAATGGGGTAAGTATAAACTCGGTAGGATTTCCCCAATGATTTCCCAACTCACTCAACTAGGACAAGAACCAGTTAGCATATTTTATATAAAACAATTTAAAAGAATTTAAAACATTTTATATTAAAACCAGAAACAAGTTCCATGGAAACAAACAAAAAAAGCCTTTAAAACACTTTTCATAGATTTGGCATACCCAATCCATGCTTCTACACACACACATTCATTCCAAGTGATAGTTTCATACTCAAGGGAGGTCTCTCATCGATCCACCGTGTTGTTACAAGGTGACCAATACCAAGTGCCCTAATGGCACATGCCCCTTCCATAGGGTCATGTCTATTAATTCACTCACACTAACCATGTATTCCAAACCCCATGCCAAAAAAAAATACATAAAAAACAAAAATTTCCTTTAAATAATTTACTTGAACATCTTGTGTGCGGTAAAACAATTCCATAATTTTAAAACTGACATTTTAAATTTTTTAACTAAGCGGTTTTTTCTGAAATCCATCAAATTTCCCATATTTACAAAGCAATAACCAAAGTGGGATTTCCATCAAGAATCTCATGAGGTTTTCAAAACAATTATAATATAGAGACATAATTAAAAATAAACCTTAAAGTTCTAAGTCATATGGATATGAGTGAGAAGACACCTACCTCACAATGGTTGGAGAAAACAAAGAACGTCATTAAAAACTTTTAGATCAGATCGCATGCCATGTTCCCTTCACTAGATCCTACAAGATCTTATCAATATTGACATGAAACAACATAGATCAATCCATGATGGATTATATCTATGATTCCGATAGAGAGAGAGAGAGAGAGAAGAATAATAGATCTAGGAATAATAAGGAAGAATGAGTACTTACTGATGAATTCAGATCTCCAACACACAGAATCACTTCTAGATCAAAGGGGGTCATCTCTCGAGCCTAGGGAAAAAAGGAATTCAATATATTGAGAGAATAGGGGATTAAAGAGGCTTAGGAGACTTAATTAGAATTAGATCCAAAGAATTTGGGGTGCCAACTATATGCCACACGATTATGTCACACAGTTTTTCAAACCGTATGCAAATTGTGTGGTGCTACTGTCTCAAGACAACCCCTCGCATGGTTGGACAGCATAGTTAGACAAACCATGTGTCAACCATGTTTTTTCCTATATTTCATTTTTTACGTTTTCCTTTAGGCACTCACACAGTTTGGCCAAATTGTGCGCCTACCCAATGACCATTGTCTTTCCTTACACAGTTTCCTATAGATGGTGCACAATTTCTACTTAGCGTGCACAAACTGTGCACCTCCAAAAATGCCTCCAAAACATGTCAAAACCCCTCATAACCTCCTAAAACCTAACCTAGATATTATATAGACTCAAAATACATGAATAAATGGTCATATACCTGAAACTGAGAGTGTTATAATATTTATTTCATTACCTGATCTTTGTGTTTTTTCGAATATGACATCAATGTTTTTCACTCTCTCAACATATTGACTAGTTTGTGAAGGATTTAGAACAATTTCATATTCTTATGAGTAGTCGACTGACATTTTTAATCTTTGATAAAATTGATCCATAGACAAAAACCTTTGATGACCCACGTTCATTGTTTTCCTCCCATGTTTCAGTTGAAAAAATGAAGTCCCTTCTTTAAAAATTGCACAAGATTTATTCCCCTTGACACTAAATCCATAAAATTTCCATATGTAGGGAAGTCATTTATAGTAAGCATAATCATTGCATGAAATTAAAAATATTCTTTTTTATAAGAATCATAAACTCTGATACATTCCTCTCATTAATATTTCAAATCATCAATTAATGGTGACAAGTAATCATTAATATCATTTCTTGTCAGTTTTTTTTCTATAAATCATTAAACACAACATGATATATTTCCAATTCATACGAAATTTAGGAGATAAGTTGTAAATTATCAACAAAACAGACCATGAACTATGCTTGCTACAAAGGCTCTAATATGGATTCTTTTCATCTATTCGCAACCCAAGTTTGACATTTCTAACTTCAATTTAAAATTTAGGAAATTATTGATCGATTTTCTCCCATTGTGGAAAATCAACTAGATGATGTAATTTATCATCAGATATTCACTCACCTCATTTCATTTTAACCATTTATGTATGATTTGAATTTATAAATAAATATTTCTGATGAGGAATTATAGTAACATACCAAATTGTTTTCATAGGATTTTTGGTTCTTTTCATAATAGATGAATCTATTTCTATTTTTTCAACTTCTACCATGATGTCCCATATTTAGGATACTCTAAAACAACATTTTATTCCTTCCAATATAGCACACGGTCATTGGGGTATACATGTAGAATCTTGTACCATGATCTCATCTTGCATAATAATTTTTTCAAATTATAATTGGAATCTGGAATATTGTTGTGTTCATGAAGTATGTCTTTCAATAATTGTAGAAATTGTATAAAACTCTTGTCACTCCACCAATTCTTAGATTTCAAGTTTATAAATCATAATGTTGTTCAAAAAATTATGAATTTTGTGTAACCTGGATACCATGGGTTTTCAACAACACCATATAAGTGCTCATTCAATGGTGTTTTATCAATTTCCTCCACTTCAATATCATGAATCATTTCTTCAATTTGATCAAAACATTCATTTCAAAAATTACCATCTTTATTGGATCATAAATTCTGTATAATTTCACCATGCTAAATCCAATGACTTTATGATCTTTGATTTCTCTTCTTTGTAGTTTTCTCTTATATAAACATTTCAATAATGGATAGAAAAATAATTCGATGTTTAGAACATTTTGTTTGAAAAATTCCAAAAAAACATCAACTCCTTCCTCATGTTCATCACTTGTTCATCATGCAGTAATCCAACTACAATTCATTATTTTCTATAACAAATCTCAAGTGTTAGATATAAGTTATTTTATTTCAAAATTTAAACTCAAATTCGCTTTTATAAATAACAATACAAAAAATAAAATATTGTAAAAAACAATAATAAAAAAAAAATGAAAAAATATATTATATTTCTTTAGTGATACACATTTTTTATTGGAAATTGTTAATCAATACATGCTAATAACAAATAAAAATATTATTTATAAATGTGAATAAATGAATAAAAATGAAAAATTTTAATGTAAAAAAAATAATGTAAAGCATATAAACTATATTTGTTACATTAAAAGTGTTGTTTTGTATGAAATACTCATGGGAAAAAAATAAAAATAATTTCAACTTTTAAAAACCAATGTTTATTATACAAAAATTTCATTTTATAAAACACGAGTTGTGCACAAATTATAATATGGGTACATAGAATAACACAAATTTTATTTATAAATATAGACTATAGAACAAAAATTATACATATATTATATAGAGGTTATAAATATATTATGACATAAATCATCATTCTTAATATCAACCGGTTCACAAAATTGTAATATGAGACACAAAGATTCAAAATAATAAAACATACACATATTACAATATATAAAATACAAACATATTACAAAATTAGATAAAATTTAATGATTTTCTAAATAAAAAATAGAAAAAATTTACACAAATTTACTAATTATAATAAATGAAATATGAAATAAAAAATAAAAATTCATAGCTTTGTGTTATTATTTCACATTACAATACATTAATTCCATATTTTACAAAAAAAAATCATTTGTTACTTGATAGCATAATTATTATAATACAAATATGAAATAATACTATTTCATATTATAATACCCAAATAAATAATTCTTAAAGAATATATAATAGGTGGAAAAAAATTATCAAGGCTATGAAAAACAGATTCCATGTTACCTACATGTTAATACACACATAGAATACATATTAAAAAGAAATTAAACTACCTGAGATATAGAGTATGGTATATACAAGGGTTATGAGATGTCATAGAGAAATCGAAGGAGGCAGCTGAAGGCAGCGGACGACCATTTAGGGCCACTGAGTGTGGCAAAGATGGGGTTGGAACACTGTGAAGAGAGCCTGAAGGAGGCCGCAGATGGCAGTTGAGGGTGGAAACAGAGATTTGAGGTTTTCAAATTGAACAAAAAAGTCTTAGGGTTCAATTTATGAGAAACCCTCTGGTGTTAGATGACTGAAACAAAACTATAAGATGGGTTCCCGATATCGTTACCATTTTTAAATGTTTTTTCATGTCACATAAAAAATAACTAGTGTGAAAACCCATTTATAACGTCGTTTTTAAATAACGGTCGATATAAATGTGTTGTTTTAAATAATATTTGTATTAGTGAAAGTATTGTATAGGCTTAAACAAACACACCATGTATGGTATTATAAGCTGGATAACATTAAAAAGCCAGAATTCCAGGAAAGGTATGGTTGGTAGCAATCTTTATGCGAAGGGAGATGTATGTCGATGACATTATTTTTATTAGAAATAAGGTGAATACTTGAGAGGACTTAGTTATAAAAATGAAAAATATTTTTGAAATGTATATGATTGGTGAGATGACATTATTTTTTAGTTTTAAATTCATGAACATAATAGGTTTTATATTTTTATCGCAACAAAATTATGCTCATGATGAGTTATTAAAAAGGTTTAGAATTAAAGAATCAAGATTGGTCTCGACTTCTATTACACTTGGGACTAAGTTTTTCTTGGATAAAAAAAGGAAGGAGTGTGGATCCAAATGAGTTTTGAAGGCTAATCTGAAGCCTACTTTACTTGAAATTATCATAACCTGATATTGTGTTTGTCGTTACTATGTGTATGATTCTAAATCAATCATTAATCTTATAGAAGTGGAGAAGATCTTGCGTTATATTAAATGAACTCTAAACTATGCCTTGAGGTGTGATAAAGGCACATCATTAAAACTTTATGGTTTTTCCTATGCAGACTGAGTAGGTGAGGTTGGAGATCAAAAATCAACTTATGGAGGTGCAATCTTTATCAGAGGAAGGTGTGTTTCTTGGTACACTAGGAATAAAAAACCGGTCTTACTAAGCATAACAGAAGATGAGTATAGTGTATCATTGTAAGCCATATTGAATTGATATGGATGAAGTCGCAACTATAAGACATGAGGGTGGATGTCTCATACCCACAGATGTTTGGGTGTGACAATCAAAGTGCAATAAATTTTTCCATGAATTCGATGGAACGTTCAAAATTGAAGCATATTGACATCAAGTAACAATTTGTAAAGGAGAAGGTGGAGCATGGAGTGCTTAACTTGGAATATGTTTCAATGAATAATCAAGTAATGGATATCATGAAGAAGCCTATAATGAAGGATTTCATCTAGTACTTGGGAGTGTTGTTAGGAGTGCATTATCTCCCAAAATCCTAATGAGATCATTGATCTATAAAATGTTGAAAAGATCATTCTAGAAGTGAACACATTATGGAAAGAAAAAAAACATTGTTGTGGTCAAGTCATTTTAGTGTAAAGGAAACTTGAAAAATGTTGAAAATAGATTCATTATCATGAAGAATATTTTTCTGAAGGTTTTGGAATGTCTCGCCATTATAAAAGTCGACAAAGTGTTGTTTGGATTTGAAATGATTTGTGTAACTTTTGGGAATTGGGTTTGACCAAAATTCACCACGTTGTGGAAAATAGTCATGTAATGGTTTGTGTAATTGAAACAAAATTTTGATACCACCAATCTTTTTGGTAAATTCAATGAAATATTTTATGCATTTTATTAATCTTAAATAGATGATCCTGACCAATATTTAATGAAGATAGAAGATGGGATGATCTAAGAAAGTTTGAGTGATATGGTTGATTTCTATCCTTTGATGCTAGGACTATAAGGCTATGAGAATATGGAAATGTGAAGAATTGTGAAGACTTCCAAAGCAGCTTGAGAGGACTAGTGGTGATTCTTTGAATAATTTCTAAAGGGCAATATATTTAATACTTTTTGTGAACCATCTTTTGTAAAGAATTATCTCAAATTAAAGGCCTTTTGAAGTTCATCAATGATTATGAGAGAACATGTTTCTTATTGTCGATGATTTGATCATTTTTGTATTTGATATTACCATATTTGTATATTATTGCAGGAGGCACAAGCGATTAAGAGACACTTTGTAATGTAAGACCAATACAATCTCTCCACTTATGTTTTGGGTTGATTTTTATAATAAGAAACAAATTGTACGATGTGGTGTATCACATACTCCACACTAATATTGGTTAGTCGAAATGACTGGTAAAGCATGTAAAAAATGTATGATTGTGTTTTCATTCAAGAGCAACTAGGAGAAGAATGGTGGGAGTAAGGATCCATTTTTAGGATGACGATGCATGTCGAAAGCTATGATAGGGGAATAATAGTGTACATTAATCCATAATTTGTACCCTATATACAGAGGAATTCAAATATCTCGACTCCATGAATCCTTAAATATTAACAATTCAAAAAAAACTCAGATGCATAAATACAACTACACATTACTATTTTTAGACCCTTGTCCCGCGTGTGTTCATCAACAGACATGAAGTCCTTCTATAACCAATGGATCCTCCACACCTCACCCATCTCCTCGATGGGAATGTCCATCGTCTCCGATAGAAATAAGTTGATGAAGACCGACATGATGAGGATGAACACCACGAAAAATAGAAAGAGTCTGAACTTCATGTGACACAACATGGTAAGGAAGACCTCCATTATCAAAAACTTGAACAACATGTTCATCGACACATTTATCTTTTGTACTACCGATCGAATCTTCAGTGGGAAGATCTCTGAGGGGACGAACCATCTCAAAGGATCCCAAGACCATGTGTACCCCGAAACATAAGCGTGTATGACAACAACACCACGATATATCACTTGGGTAACTCCCTCGGGTTCTCGTCCACTCCGAACATGACAGTGATACAAATCGCAATCATGATCTAATGCAAATAATTCTTAGTTAATTATTTTTTGTTTGACATAATTAACCAAGAATTATTTGCATTAGATCATGATTGCGATTTGCATCGCTGTCATGTTCGGAGTGGATGGGAACCGGGAGGAGCTACCCAAGTGATATATCATGGTGTTATTGTTGTCATATGCACTTATGTTTCGGAGTATGCATGGTCTTGGGGGCCTTTGAGATGGTTCGTCCCCTCAGAGATCTTCCCACTGAAGATCTGATCAGTAGCACAAAGGGTAAATGTTTTGATGAACATGTTGTTCACGTTTTTGATAATGGAGGTCTTCCTTACCATGTTGTGTCACATGAAGTTCAGACTTTCTATTCTTCACGATGTTCATCCTCGTCATGTCGGTCTTCATCTACTTATTCCTATAAGAGATGAAGGACATTCTCATCGAGAATATGGGTGAGGTATGGAGGATCCATTGGTTCAAGAAGGACTTCGTGTCTGTTGATGAACACGCGAGGGACAAGGGTCTGGAAATAGGTAATGTTTAGTTGTATTTATGCATCTGAGTTTTTTTTTTTTTTTGAATTGTTAATATTTAATGATTCATGATGTTCTTCCTCATTGTAATTGAACTCAACTCATAGACTCTACTCATAGACACGTAATAGTCTACTTCAACCCAATCTGACACCAGTACGAGAAACTCCCTCATAGGAAAAAACTTGATGAAACTAGTTAATATGATTGTTAAAAATTTCAAGATTGATGCACCAATTTTGCAAATGTTGGAGAAGATATTTCCTCACTAGTGCACCAAGGAGTTCCTCTTGGTGCTTCACCCCTTCAACTCATCCTCTGTATTTCTATTCTCTAACTGAAATTTCCTCTATTCTTTGGCTTTATGCTTCAAGGTATACTTTAGCAACGGAGTGACAGTACTTGCAGTAACCAAAATGGGTGTTTATTTTATTCTCATCAAAACAATAGAAATGAAGGTTGGAAGCTTCAGACAACTGACAAAATGCGTGACTGTCGCACTCACCTCATCAACAATTTTCTGTCTTTTGTAGGATTGATTGTGAGCACTTATGCATTGTAGCACCACCATTGAATCTTAATACACGATTTGAAGGTGCCAAGTGGATGGCTCATAGTAAGGACTTTTTAGAGTCTTGTCATTATTGAGCCTCGTGCGAGCCACATAAATAAGAAATGAATCAACTGTGATATAAAAAAAACTCCGCAACCAATTTTGATACAATTTCACTGCGAGCGCAAAATTGCATTGCCCAAAATAAATAAGAGCCAAATTTATCAACCCATCGGGCATCTGAGCAAATATACCTCGACTGGCTGATTATTGAACCAGTGTAAATATATCTTTGGAAAAATCAAACTGGGCTTTCTCTGCTAAAACCAGAGCCAACTGGTGCAAAGTAATTCCAGTTCCCCGGAGACGGAGGATACAGCAGCGGGGAGACGTTGGGGGTTGCGGAGGAGAAAAAGTAGGGGATACGACGGTGGATAAAAGGTACGGGATACAGCGGAGACAAAGGGAATTACTACGGAGATGGGTGAATTGTGGAGTAGCAATTGGTTCTAGAAGGACTTGGTGACTGCTGATGAAAACGTGGGGGGACAAGGGCGTGGAAATGGGAAACGCGTAGCTGTAGATCGAGGGGAAGAACTTCTTCAATAATTGCGCCGCTTGTTCAATCATTTTAAAACTCAAAAAATACAGAGATGCAAACCTGAGATATGCTAATGTATGGGGCACCCATGGCGGCAACGATGCTGGTGACCACGACAAAAACAGGTTCCCCTGGTATTCGCTGCGGTTGCCCTGGCCAATCACTCTCACGGCCGGCATTTTTTCAGGTCACTGGAAGAGACGATCTTGAGTACGGCGAGAGGGAGAAATGGCTATGGGTTGGAGCCCTATTTTACTCTAAAATTCTGTTTTTGACGATGCTGGTGAGTTGCTGGAACATAGGGATCAGGATGTCTATGGTGAGGTGGGGTCGGTACCTCCTCTTCACGAGGTTTCCCCACGGATGTTCCACCTTCTTGGAGGCTTCACTGGCTGCGACAAGGTCGGCGAGCTCCTCCACATTTTCCACCCCGCGGAAAATGTGTAGGGTTGAGGAGACCTATATGAAAACCCGTGAATCCCAAGGCTTCCAGCGAAGATCGCAAATACTTCAACGAAGTTATACGAGTCAAAAATTTCCCAATGAGAGCAAAGCGCAAGTCTGACGCAAGAGATGTTACCTCATCTGTTGAGAACGAGACCGCTGCTTGTCTACGATGACGAAAAAATTTGGGGTTGATTCGAACTTCAGGTACCGCATTAACTTGCAAAGATACTTCTTCAACTGATCTCCCAGCCACCACATCCGCAAATGATTTGAGATTAGCATTAGGGTTCGTCGTTCTCGACGGGTTCTGGTCTCGCCGCGTTTCAGTACCTCCTCTTCATGAGGTTTCCCCACGGATGTTCCACCTTATTGGAGGCTTCACTGGCTGCGACAAGGTCAGCGAGCTCCTCCTCCACATTGTCCACCCCGCGGACGCGACGGAGCATACTCTTGACACCCTCGTAGTAGCCATGCTCGATGATGGAGTTGGGAGTGTCGGGGAGGAGCAAGGCGCGGAAGCTGATGACCAGTGCGGGGGACGAAGGTTCCGTCGAGACTCAGCCGCCACCCCCACCCACTCTTGATCTGGAGGAAGAAGTCGACGAGGATGCCGACGGGGATGGAGAGGTGGAACACCATGTTAAGGCCCTGAAACTTATAGGGAGCCATCTCGGACAGGTAAAGAGGCACCCATTGAGCTCTAATTAAAAAGAATCTCCTCCATTAATATAATACGCTAATATAATACCCAGGGATAGTATATTTTCTAACTCGAAGAATAAAGAAAATTTAAATTCATGGGAGAAAAATAGTTGATGTGACATGACAACACATGATTTATTTTTTCTGCAAATTTCTTAAAAGCTCCTGCTTTATGGGGATATCGAGGTGTTTTTCTCTCTGTTTGTGTTGGCATCTGTGTCTTGTTGGGCATGAAGACGACAGAGGGCTGATGGCCCTGAGGCGTCCTTTTTAACTAGGGGGTTGATGATTGGATGGGACCTATGAAGGAACACACCCATGTTGGATCAAGGATGATGATTTGTATGTTATATTTCTAATAAAAAAATCAATGTGTATAAAAAATTATTAGGTACAAAGAAAGAGAACTACAAATCGACCCCCTTTTTTTACTAGTTAAAATGTTGATTTTCACTATCATTATCATATATATGAATATAAGATTAACATTTATTTCAACAAATGTTTGAAATTTTCCAATGAACCCTAGTGACATAAAATTATGGGCACAAAAAAATAAATGTCAATTTACAAACTGAATATGTAACATTTTCACATGTTGTCAGAGGGAGTGCTTAGGCATGGTCATGGGAACCCGTTAATCGAGTACCGAACACTATCTGACCAGATTATATAAGGTTAGGATGGTGGTTAAACAGGTATTTTATAGGGTTGGGGGTTGAACATTGAAAAGCTAATTAATAAATAGTTGGTGTTAGGGTAGTACTCTTAATGTACCGTAAACCTGAACCTGATTATACAAATTATTATTAATTAATCAACAATAAATTTTTAAATGACATTAAAATTATAAAAATTATTTACTTTGAGTTTTATTCTTATTATATGTATAATTAAATTGTAAATTTGAATTGGTATAAATTATTCATTACTAATTCATTGTCTATATATTATTAAATAATGCACAATTACAAATTATGTTTATTCTATAATTATAATTAAAATTTAAATATTTAATTTCAAATCGAGTTAAAAGGGTTAGGGTAGTTAAATGTGAAGTTAAAAATATAATAGGGTGAAGTAAAAACGGTTGGGTACAACCGCAAAGTGTGGCACACGACACTGTAAAGAAATTGCGGTAAACACGTAGGCCCGAGGACTTGACCCCACAACCTGCCCCCCGCTTGGGATAGGGTTATGGTTTTGTAAAAATAAACAAATTAGGGTTTGCGTATTCCAAAATTTTACTCGATCTGTTGTATCCCTACAAGTGCTTTATATTCCAATTAGCAGTTTGTTAAAGATATGGTTTATTGTTTTTCGGAACTCCATGACAAATAAATAACATACCTTAAGATAGCGCGACATGTGCCTTGCTATCATGTCAAATCAACAATAGAGTGAGTACAATTATTAAAAAAATATGAAATGAAAGGTGATCCAAATGGGAGATTTTTTTGATGTAATGAAGTACACATGAAAATTAATTGATATATGGTATGATCGTATTAGGGATGACAGAAACAGTGAGGTTCCCCGGGTATTCCTTATTGTTACCCTGCCCAATCACTCCCATGACCGACGTTTTTTTAGGGTACTAGAACTTGACGAGAAGACTTCAGGCTTGGGGACAGAGAGACAGAGACAAGAAAATGATGGGATGCAATAGCAAGGAAGGGAGATTGAGAGTTATATTGACATAGGGAATGTTTGTAGATATCGGATAAAAATAAAGCATAGGGGCGGTGGATGCAATTCATATATATTATGATTCGTGTGGGGGGAGGCCCCGACCCTTTGCAACTAAAAGGGAAATACAAAAAGGGCGGTTGGGGGGTACAGTATATTCACGGGACCATTGTTTATTGGAGATGAATGTCATTCCCATCGAGGAGATGTGTGCGGTGTGGATGAGCCATTGGTTCTAAAAGGACTTTGTGTATGTTGATGAAGATGTGGGGGAGAAGAGCATGGAAATGGGGAATGAGTAGTTGTAGACCGACAGGAAGAACTTCTTCCAGAAGGGTAGCATCAATGTTACACAATCTATTTATAATAAAAAGAAACATGATATCCAATCGTTTTAAAACTCAAAAAATACAAAGATGCAAACCTGAGATGCCAATGTCGCATCAGAAGATGAGACCACCCATGGTGACAACGATGCAAGTGACAAGGACCAAATCAGTGAGGTTCCCCGAGTATTCCTTGCTATTGCCCGGATCAATCACTCTGACGATCGACATTTTTTTATTTCACTATAACTTCTTGAGAAGAGTTCAGGCTTGGGGACAAATGTAATACATTAGGAAGGAAGAGAGATTTATGATGTGTGTGAGGGTAGGGCCATGCCCTTTGCAATGGAAACACACAAAAGGGTGGTACATATTTATTTTCTCTCTACTTTGAGCGTTTTATCACTAAGTTAAACCTATGCTTGTCCACCGCCTAATGGATCAATATTTGAATTTTGTATCGATGACCAATTCTGTCTTGATTTGTTTCAACACTACCACCATTCGATGCAAGTGCAGCGCCTAACAGTTGACTTCTTCTCTTGCACACCTCAAATTCTCGTAGAAGACGACCTCTACCGTCGTCAACCCCTCCTCTGTTGCCGCTGACCCATCCTCGACTGCCGCGAAGCCCTCCTCCTCCAATGCAAATCTCTCCTCCGCCGCCACGAACCCCACCTCCACCGCAAACCCCACCTCCACCTCTGAACCCCACCTACGCCGATGAACCCCACCTCCTCCGCTAATCCCACCTCCACCATGAACCCCTCCTCTGTCGCGAACCCACCTCCTATGTCATCTCTCCCGACCTTGCTGCCGTCTCTTCCTGCCTCACCACCTTCTCTCCCTACCTTGCAACCCTCCGTCTCCTTCGCCGTCGTTGCTCCTTGAAAGGTAAGCTCCTTTGACGATGAATAATCTTTATGTATCATGAAAGTTTTTCTCTTTACCACGTTTCAACATATTCTTAGTAGGGTCAATGTTTCTTATGTATTCCATGCCTTTAATAAATTCTTCTATCACTAGTGCAGAAATCGTTTTTTACGTCACCATTTTTTACGTCGGTTATATATAACCGACGTAACAATGCGGCGAGTAGATTTTTCACGTCGGTTATTTTAATAACCGACGTTACAAATCGTGCCTGTTGGGTTTTTACGTCGGTTATTTGATAACCGACGTAACAAATCAATGCGCGGGGGTTTTTGACGTCGGTTATTTTGTAACCGACGTAAAAAAACCGAGGTTTTTACGTCGGTTATCAAATAACCGACGTAAAAAACCAAAGCACCCTGGGGTTTATAACGTCGGTTATAAAATAACCGACGTAAAAAAGCTTAAAAATAGTTTATAACGTCGGTTATATAATAACCGACGTTATAAAGCATTTAAAAAAATTAAAGCCCGTGTTCTGTCATTTACGATTTTTTCGATTGACAGTCGCCGGCTCGTCTCTCTCTCGCGCGGTAAACTCTAATCGGCTCGTCGATCGCCTGCATTACACTCATTTTGGCTTCATTGTTTATCTTCTTCACTGCTCTCGGATCTATCATCTCAACTCGGGACATTCAAGTAAGCCTTCCACGAATTTATTTCGTTCGTTTTTGTTTTGATTCTTGATGTGCTTTTCGTTCGTTTTTGAATCTCGTGGAATTTTTTTTATTGCAAATGGTTATTATGTTCATTCAACTCGCAACATTCAACTCGCAAATGATTATTAAAACATTGTGGATTAGCTTCAGCAAAATCTGAAAAATAATGGGTGGTACTGTAACGTTCCATTCTTCCAGCAACATTATTATTTTCATTCCCTAAGTTATAAAAATAAGTATTATGTAGGATGATTCAAAAATTTAATCTGTGAGATGAGTTGATTTATGTGTGAAACCCAGGCCAAACACATATGTATTTTTTTATGGGTATTACATATATATAGTTCGACATATACTTTTTTTTACATTACTATGATATTAACATTACTTTTTCTAAAGAAATATTAATGTTCTTAGATTATATATCGGATCAAAAGGATATAATAATTCTAATATATAATCAAAATGATCAGATAATATGACAATATTATTAAACATAAAACAAATGGTCTATATTCATATTTTTAACATGACACTTATGATGTATAGCTATTTGGTGTTGGGTACTTATGAAAACTACTACTACTTTCAAGATTTGTTTTATATTTTAAATTGTTTTACATTCAAATTATGATTTTTTTCATATAAACATGTTTTGTCTTATCTTAAAAATATATATTTTTTGTTGATATTTGTTATAGGTAATAATGAGTCGAAGTTGGATTACGGCACATCAAATGAGCAATGAATTTGAGGAAGGTGTTGATGCCTTTTTGGAATTTGCAAAACGAAATGTTCCAAGTAGTGACATTTTTTTCTGTCCATGTCTGAAATGTTTGAATATGAAGAAGTTGAAAAGTAGAGAGATAAAACTTTTTTGTCATGGATTAAAAAGACTTTGCTTGGTAGATCAGATGTATCAGAGACATTAAAATGGATAGTGGGTGGTCCATGTTTAAATGTGATAACGTGGTCTGGTTATGACATTAATGGTTATACATTTCATACAAAAGCTCAGGACAACAGAAGTGCGGTTCAGAATAGTGGTGTATTGGTGTTTGCAGAAGCAATGCATTTTTCGAGTGCTAAGGACAAAAACCCAATTTCTGCATCAAATGCATATTATGGAGTGATTGAAGACATATGGGAGGTTGATTACTTTAAAATTAAAGTTCCCGTTTTTAACTGTAAATGGTTTAACGGTAACAACAGTGTCAGACACGATGAATTTGGAATGACACTTGTTAATCTGAATAGATTGGAAGACACAGCTGATTCTTTTATAATGGCAACACATGCAAAACTAATTTTTTATGTAGTAGATCAATCAGATATGCAGTGGGCTGTTGTTTTACAAGGAAAAAAACAATATGTTGGTGAGGATGAACTTGATGAATATGCTGATTTATGTGAGATCCCTACTTCAATGGAAATATTAACAGAACATAATGACGATCATGTTGAAGACATAGTTTGTGCCATAAGGAACGATCACGACGAAAGAATTTGGGAAAACAATCCATTTGTACATTCCTAAAATTACAGGTAACATATGTTTATTTCTTGTTTACATTTATTTTTTCCATAAATGTTAGATATTGTAAGTTTTTTATTTATTAAAACATGTTTTAAAATAAAATAAGTATATGTTATTGTTTGTTTTAAGTTTGTTTAGTTTACTTTATCATGTTTATTGTTGTACCCATCTCTCTTGGATTTTAATGATCACAATCACTCTCATCGTGTTCTAACTTGTTTTCAAGTGTTTTGATGCTAGAAAAAAGGTTGCCCAGGAGTTGGTCCAAGAAGGAGGATATTGACTCTCTGAGTCTACCGGCCAACCGGTGGACTCCCACCGGCCAGCCGGTGGTCTCTGGCAGAAGCATTGCTTTCTGCCAGAGCCACCGGTCAGACGGTGTTAGCGCACCGGCCAGCCGGTATGGGCACCGGCCAACCGGTTCTTGCCCACCGGCTAGCCGGAGGGCAAGGCAGTAGGCTTGCCCACTGCCTGGTGACACCGGCCAACCGGTGGATGACCACCGGCCAGCCGGTGGTCTCTGGCAGAAGCATTGCTTTCTGCCGGAGCCACCGGTCAGCCGGTGTTAGCGCACCGGCCAGCCGGTATGGGCACCGGCCAACCGGTTCTTGCCCACCGGCCAGCCGGAGGACCCAGGCCGTAGGCTTGCCCACTGCCTGGTGACACCGGCCAACCGATGGATGACCACCGGTCAGCCGGTGGAACCCAGACAGAAGGAAATGCTCTACGACCCAACAGTTTATAACCATTACATGATTTTTAAAATGCTTATTTTTGTTCAATGACAATTACTTTACCATGTTTACAATGTTTACCATGTTTACCATTTTTTCCATTTTTTACCATCTTGACCATTTTGACCATCTTGACCATCTTTGCCATCTTTACCATTGTTTAACATGCTTACCATATTACCAATGTTTACTATTATGTAACCCAGTACACTTTTCTATTTTCTGATTACAGTAGTATTAAAATATTTGAATTTGTATATTTGTGAACTGACGTTTGTTTTTTTGATTTGAAGGATAATGACAGATCATTCAGATGATCAACCACATGATTCTGGGGAGGAGCATATTGCTGGTCATACCTCTGGGGATGAACATTCACATGCTCCTATTACGACAAAGAGTTCAAAGGTTGGTAAACGTGGTTGCACACGTTTACCAAAATTATCACTTGCCCGTACGCAGGATCAGAGGATAGTAGTTGAGTTTGATGATGATGATATTCCTAGAGGTCCGAATGCCAAAGATTTTAAGAGTTTTGTTGCAACTCAGGCTAAGACCAAAGTTGTAAAGACCCGCAAATTTCAAGGAAATTTTTTTCTTAATTTTCTTTGGAATTTTACAAGAGCACAGCTTCAGACGACACCTGATTCCGAGGCCCGGTGTGCCCGGAATCAATTTCCGAAGTTTGGCTCGGGTACGTTCAGTGAACGGACGAGCGGGTTTTTCTATCTTTTGAACCGGTGCCCGGAATCGAATTCTGAGGGCACCGATGAAATCGCAGCGCCGGTATTTGCTTAGAAACGCCTCTTCCGGAGTTGCGTTTGCTCAACCGTGGTTTTAAAAATTTTGGGCTTTAAGTCGGAAATAAAATAAAGGTTGTGCGACAACTTTATTTTATTTCACTTAAGCCGTTTGGAAGTCACTTGGAAGCCACTTGAACTGAGTTAAAGCGGATAGGGTGCTATCCGGAAATACCCTACCCCTTGGTAGGATATTTGTGAGGTGGGGCCCGCACGAGCCCCGCCGTTTCTTTCGCTAAGTAACGCACCCGCGAAAACCCGTCAAGTAACTGAAAAGTCAACCGACGCGTTTTCCTTAATTCTTAACAGACCATTTAATTGGGCGGTTTATTTCGTGAATTAAATGGGCTGTTTCATTCGTTGAATTAATTCAACGAATTTAATGGGTCGTTACTTACGCGTTTGCGTTCGTTGGCAAATTAATAAAATAGACAAACTTGTCTATTTTGGAGGATTGCTATCGTTGTGCGAATCCTCTGAGCCTCCACCCTCCTCGCGAAGAACGCGAAGAACGTGAAGAACGCCGGCGACCGGAATTCGACGAGCTCTATCCGCGACGTTCTTCGGCGACGCCTCTTCTTCCGCGGCCGATCCTCGTTCGGCAACTCAGGTGAGAAACGGATCGTTTAATTCTCCCTTTTAATTTCAATGACAATGGATTTAATTAATTAAATCCGTTTGTTCTAGATCCGGAGATCGTCGGCGCAATGTTTTTCCCGCGGTGCGACGAACGTCTCTTCCGCGACGACGCGACGATCCCCTCCTTCCGCGACGAGCGATTCCGCGACGACCTCACGTCCGACGGCGACATCGAGGTAGGGATTTTATTTTTATTTCTTGGTGATTCGTTCCCGTGATCTAATTCTTTTTAATTAAAGAACCAAACTTGAACAATTTTATTTTTGGATAAAATTGTGGCTGCCTTAATCCCTCCCGATGATTTTATGACTAACGCGGAGGGTGCGGGTCTAACGAACAAGACCCGGCAACCCTCCTCCGATCTTTTTGTTGTGCGAATTTGGCGGACGACGACGAACCGTGCGGCAGGGGCGATCCGTTGATCCCGCAGTGAAGATCGGCCCCCGGGAGGAGCTATGGCGCAGACGGGAGGCAAAACGGGCCACCGGAGCAACTCCGGCGGCCCGCGGAAGGCGACGGCGGCGCCCGGCGCGCCGCCGTGAAGGAATCCGCCGCGGCTGAAGCCGCGGCGGCGGCGGCCGGTTCCGCGGCCGCGCGGAACCGGGGAGGGACGCGGCGGCCCGGCCGCGTCCGCGTGACAGGCGGCCCCCCCCGCGGGGCCGCGTTTTCCACCGAGCCGCGGGGGCGGCGCCCCGCGACAGCCCTCTTCGGCCGCTCGGCCGAAGCCGAGCCGGCCTGTCCGGTCGGCCGGGCCGCGCCCAGGCCGGACCGGACCCGGCCTAGCCGGGTCGGGTCGACCCGGTTCTGGTCGACCCGGTTCGGCCGACCCGGTTCGGCTGACCCAGGGATGGTTCGGGCAGGGTCGCCCCGGGCCCAGAACCCCCCCGTTTTCGGGCCCTCTTCGGTCTTTTGCCCATATCTTGGGCCCGGGACCTCCGATTGACGAACCGTCAGCGTCTACGCGATCCTTGGATCGAGACGGTCTTTTCGGTATATTACACTCAAGGTTTCGGAAGACTTTGGGTTCGGCCGGGTTGGTTCGTACGCGAAACCAACCGGGCCCTCGGAGCGGAAACGCTCATAACTCGAGCTGCGGACGTCCGATCGACGTACCGTCAGCTGTGGAGGTTTCCTCTAAGTGAGACGGAACTTTTGGCATACTCCGCCCGAGGATCGGACACAGGCGGAGTACGGTCGGGTTGGTTTTGCCCTAAAAACCAACCGGGCCCCTGGGACGAAAATGCCAATAACTCTCAGACCGGGCGTCCGATTGACGCGCCGTCTGTTGCGTTGAGATCCTGTTGTCGATACGGAACTTTTGGATACATCAACTTCGGACTACGTGTCAGTTGATGTATCAGCCTCTCGGCTCGTGGAGCGGACCCTCCTAAACGAGCTCGCTGTGTGCGGGAACCCTAGCGCTGGCTGTGACTTCGACGACAGAGCAGAGATCCTCCGTGGACTGCGACGACGACAGAGCAGAGATCCTTCGTGGACTGCGGCGACGACTGTGCAGAGATCCTCAGTGGACTGCGTCGACTACTGCACTCAGCAATCCTACGTGGATCAGTGCTACAGGTCCTGTGTGGGCCCGATCCTGTGTGGGTCATCACCTTACGGTTCTGTGTGAGCCTTGACTACAGGTCCTGTGTGGGCCCGATCCTGTGTGGGTCATCTCTTACGGTTCTGTGTGAGCCATTGCTACAGGTCCTGTGTGGGCCCGATCCTGTGTGGGTCATTGCCGAGGTTAGTACCTATCGATCCTTCGTGGGTCCGACGACTTAGATGGTTCGGTGATCATCTTATCGTCATCTGAAAAAGTATACCTGGTTGAGCTGAATCTTATGTTACTCTCCTTTGTGTTTGTGTTGAACTATCCTATGTGGATTTACTATTTACTCTCCCTGGTGGATTTGAGTCTTGCTTTCCTGTGTGGATCGAGTTGACCTTGAGCTCGAGAGCAGAGCTAGAAATGGGGACTTAGGTATATGTATGGGCATATACCTAAGTCGAGTCAGTTGTTTCTTCGTGGTTGCCCCTTTCTTTTGTGCTATATCCTTTGTGGATTTCGGGAGACCTTCGGGGGTCTCGGGGTCCTTACTGAGTAGTTTATACTCACCCCTGCACGGGCTTTGCCCGCACCTTGTTGTGTTGGATGCAAACGACAGACAGCGCTGATCTCGGTTGGGGCGTGGAGCAGGACGGTACCTGGAGGCGGACCACTGGGCGGGACGTGCTCGGAGCGGACGTGGGACCCGAGGAGCCTGGAGGCTATCTGTACCCACCCTTCAGGTGGGATTGCCAGTGGACGACACGAGGCCGCCATCTTTTCTTCAGTTGCTGTTCTTTACCTTTTCAGTTGTACTTTCAGTTGGGCTTGTATTCCAGCCCCCTTTACTTTTCTGCACTTGGTAGTTACTTTCCGCTTGCTGACTCTGTGGTGGTTGTTACTTATAAAGGCAATGCCTTCCCTGTTTACCGGGATTTTACGCCTTGGTGCTAGTCGCCAGCCCCTGGCCTATGGAAGGCGGGCTTGGGGTAGTCACGGCACGGGCCCCGAGGTCGGGTCGTGACAAATTGGTATCCGAGGTGGTCGGTTCTACCGCAGACTCTGATCGTCTTTTCTTTCTATATGAAGCAATAGTGTTTAGTGTATTGAGTGTGGTTATCAGTTCAGGGAGCCCAGTGTTGGTGCGGCGGCCGACGTATCCGTACACCAGGACCCTGACTCCTGATTTCCGACTTAATTCATGAAAACATTGATTGCGTGTGTGTTCCAAGTTTTCTTTGTGATTACTTGTGTCAGCTCACCGGGTATACTGATCTGCTTCATGAAAGTCTCAAGTTTTACTTGTGATTACTTGTGCCAGCTCACCAGGTATACTGTTCTGACTGTGGTGCTCTTGTTCTCCTTTTCAGGATGGCCCCGCGACGACAGCCAGCTAGGGTTCCGAGTGTAGGGCGCGACGACAGCCCACCGAGCGACGAGGCCTCGGTGCAGGGCCCTTTGCCACCAGTGGCACCGGCGGTAGCTTTACCCGCCGATCCACCGATGCTACCAGTACCAGACGCTGACGATGCACGTCGCCTCAGGGCACTGCATGAGTTTCAGAGCCAGCGACCGCCCAGGTTTCGCGGTGAGGCGGACCCCCAGGCCGCCGAGGACTGGCTAGAGGCGGTGGTACGGATCTTTAGGCTAGTGAGGACACCAGCGGATCTCATGGTGATTCTCGCGGCGAGCCTCCTGCAGGCGGCGGCAGGACGATGGTGGAGCTTGATGCTCCAGGTTCACGATGAGGCATCCTTGCTCTGGACGGACTTCGAGGGCCTCTTCCGCTCTGAGTTCGTCCCGACCACCCTCCGAGCGGTGCGCATCCAGGAGCTTCTCCAGCTGCGCCAGGGCAGCATGACGGTCGCTCAGTACGCGGCGAGGTTCACTGACCTATCTCGGTACTCGACCGACATGGTACGGGACCCCTTCTTCCGGGCCCGGACCTTCGAGCAGGGCTTGCGGCAGGAGATTCGGGCGTCGCTGATCTCCCTCAGCATTCCGACCCAGGCGGGAGTGCTGGAGCGAGCCCTCCTGATCGAGAGTTTCCTGGCAGAGCCTTCTTCAGCGGCGAGACCTAGCGCAGGGCGGCAGGTAGCTGAGTCTTCGGCAGCAGGTAGCCGACGGATGACTCTCGGGTCCAGGCAGACCAGACCCCCACGCAGACGGCCTCAGGACACCGGCTCAGCAGTGCGAGGCACACAGCGGAGTGCCAGCCTTCCGAGAGGCAGGCAGTGCTACTCCTGCGGCGGGCAGGGTCACATGGCTCGTGACTGCCCGACTCGCCGACCAGAGGAGCAGCAGACGGTGGAGGGGCCACCCAGGCAGAGGCAGAGGGTCGACCGTGGCGGTCCGCAGGGAGGAGGCGGACGAGGCAGAGGAGCTGGCCGAGCAGCGGGTGGTGGGCGACGCTTCCAGGCTCTACCCCCACCACCACCAGGAGGGCCACCTCGACCACAGGGAGCTGGCGGGCAGGGACAGGCCCAACTCCAGGCAGTGGAGGCCTACGACCCCGACATGCCAGAGATGATTCGAGGTACGATCTGTGTCTATTCCACCCTTGCTGCAGTACTTATAGACACAGGAGCGAGTCACTCTTTCATAGCCTCTGCCCTTGTTCGGAGCTCGGAGATTCCGACTGAGCCGTTGGCTCGATCCTTACGGCTAGAGACTCCTACGGGAGAAGACTCGACGATTACGCACTGGTGCCGGCAGTGTGAGCTTACTCTAGGAGGCGAGAACTTCGGCTGGGATCTCCTTGTAGCGGCGTCGAGGCCTTACGACGTCATCTTGGGCATGGATTGGCTATCCACGGTTCATGCCCAGATCGACTGTTTTAGGCGCAAGGTGCGATGTGTTCGCACCGACGGGAGCAGGTTTACCTTCACCGGTGAGAAGGGAACCTTTGCATCACAGGATGGACTTCCGCGGAGGAGAGTGCAGCCCATCTCTCATCAGTTGGCTAGCCTCATCCTAGGAGCAGTGGACGTGCGGAGTCCAGTTTTTCCTGCAGTGGTGGACCAGTACGTGGACGTCTTTCCCGACGACGTTCCAGGGCTACCTCCTCGTAGAGAGGTAGACTTTTACATCGAATTGTACCCCGGGACAGCCCCGATATCTACTCCAGCATATCGGATGGCCCCCGCCGAGCTTCGAGAGCTGCGGGTACAGTTGGAGGACTTGCAGAGCAAGGGGTTTATCCGACCCAGTGTTTCACCCTGGGCTTCCCCGATTTTGTTCGCCAAGAAGGCGGACGAGAGATTGCGACTGTGTGTCGACTATCGTCGCCTGAACCAGGTGACAGTGAGGAACAAGTATCCGCTGCCACGGATTGATGACCTCTTCGATCAGCTCAAGGGAGCGCGGTGGTTCTCGAAGATAGACCTCCGATCAGGCTATCATCAGCTCAGAGTTTGAGACGAGGACGTGCAGAAGACGGCCTTCAGGTGTCGGTATGGCCATTATGAGTTCTTGGTTATGCCGTTCGGCATAACCAATGCTCCAGCAGTGTTCATGAGCCTCATGAACAGGATCTTCCAGCCATACCTCGACCGATTTGTCGTGGTCTTCATTGACGACATTTTGGTATACTCGACGACTGAGGATGAGCATGCCTACCACCTGCGAGTTGTGCTAGACACACTCCGAGAGCACCAGCTTTATGGCAAGCTCTCAAAATGACAGTTCTGGTTACGTGAGGTCCATTTCTTGGGGCACGTCATCTCTGAGGCGAGAGTTGCAGTGGATCCCGCGAAGATCGAGGCAGTGCTAGCTTGGGAGCCACCCAGGAGCGTGACGGAGGTGCGAAGCTTCTTGGGCCTAGCCGGATACTATCGGAGATTTGTGCCAGACTTCTCCAGAGTTGCGGCACCACTCTCAGCCTTAAAAAAGAAGGGGAAACCCTTTGTGTGGTCAGACAGATGTCAGCAGAGCTTCCAGGAGCTGAGACAGAGATTGACCAGCACACCTATCTTGAGGTTGCCTGAGGAGGGAGTTGGATACGTAGTTTACTGCGATGCATCAGGGACTAGACTCGGGTGCGTCCTGATGCAGGAGCGGGCCGTGATCGCCTACGGATCACGTCAGTTGAGGCCGCATGAGCAGAACTACGCCACTCATGACCTGGAGTTAGCAGCGGTGGTCTTCGCTCTGAAGGCTTGGCGGAACTATCTGATGGGCGAGCGCTTCACAGTCTTTTCTGACCACCAGAGTCTCAGGTATATCTTCTCTCAGAAGGACCTGAACCTGAGACAACAGAGATGGCTTGAGTTCCTCCAGGACTATGACTTTGAGATAGTCTATACTCCTGGGAAGGGGAACGTGGTAGCCGATGCCCTCAGCAGGAGGACGGGCATTCAGCTACTTGAGGAGGCGACAGAGCAGCTAGCCTCCTTACAGATATCCTTCGTGGATAGAGACAGAGCAGCCTTTCATCAGTCTCTCACAGTCTCTCCTCCACTTCTACAGCGGGTCAGAGAGGCTCAGCATGGGGACGCTGACTGTGAGACCCGGCGTGCACTGATATCCTCAGGTCAGGCGCCTGATGGTTTCTCCCTTGGAGCAGAGCACGTCATCCTTTTCAGAGGACGTACCTTCGTACCAGTCGCTTTACGAGAGGAGGTGCTGAGAGAGTTTCACACTTCTCCTTTGGCGGTACATCCCGGAGCGGCGAAGATGTACCAGGATCTCAGTCGACAGCACTGGTGGCCGGGCATGAAGAAAGCTGTGGCAGAGTTCGTTTCACGATGCCTCACCTTCCAGCAGGTGAAGGCAGAGCATCAGGTACCAGCAGGCTTGGTACAGCCCTTGGAGGTCCCGGAGTGGAAGTGGGACGGGATATCTATGGACTTCGTGACTGGACTACCACGCACTTCCAGAGGTCACGACTCCATTTGGGTGATTGTCGACCGACTCACCAAGTCGGCACACTTCTTACCCATCAGAGAGCAGGGCTCAGTGGAGAGCTTGGGACGTCTTTACGTCCAGGAGATCGTACGGCTTCACGGTGTGCCATCGTCTATCGTCTCCGATCGAGATGCTCGTTTCACTTCCCGGCTTTGGAAGGGGTTGTAGGAGGCGTTCGGGACGCGGCTCCATCTAAGCACAGCCTTCCACCCTCAGACGGATGGTCAGACGGAGAGGACCATACAGACACTCGAGGACATGCTCCGTGCATGTGTTCTCGACTTTGGTCGCAGCTGGGATGACCACCTACCCTTGGTGGAGTTCGCGTACAACAACAGCTACCACTCCACCATCGGGATGGCACCATACGAGGCGTTGTACGACAGACCCTGCAGATCACCGTTGTGCTGGACAGACCCTGGGGAGTCAGCACTCGTGGGACCAGAGATGGTCCGAGCCACGACAGAGAAGGTCCAGATCATCCAGGAGAGGATGAGGACAGCTCAGATCCGGCAGAAGTCATATGCTGACAGGAGGCGGAGGCCACTAGAGTTCGAGGATGACGACCACGTCTTTTTGCGTGTCTCACCTCGACGTGGTTTACGGAGATTTGGCCGAGGCGGCAAGTTGTCTCCACGCTTCATCGGGCCTTTCCAGGTCCTCAGCAGGATAGGAGAGGTGGCTTATCGCCTGGCTCTACCACCTCAGTTGCACCGGGTGCACGACGTCTTCCACGTGTCTCAGCTGAGGAGATACGTGCACGACCCGACGCACATCATCGACTTTGGGGAGCTGGACGTGGACGATGGGGCGACTTTTGTGGAGGTCCCAGTGGAGATCGAGGATCGACAGGAGCGGGTCCTACGTGGGCGGTCGATTCCTCTTGTGCGCGTCAGATGGCAGCACGGGAACCTCCAGGAGAACACTTGGGAGCGGGAGGCTCAGATGCGTGCTCAGTACCCCCATTTGTTCCCCTAGTTTTTGATGTATCTTTACGGGGACGTAAAGCCCTGAGGTGGGAGTAATGTAAAGACCCGCAAATTTCAAGGAAATTTTTTTCTTAATTTTCTTTGGAATTTTACAAGAGCGCAGCTTCAGACGGCACCTGATTCGGAGGCCCGGTGTGCCCGGAATCAATTTCCGAAGTTTGGCTCGGGTACGTTCAGTGAACGGACGAGCGGGTTTTTCTATCTTTTGAACCGGTGCCCGGAATCGAATTCTGAGGGCACCGATGAAATCGCAGCGCCGGTATTTGCTTAGAAACGCCTCTTCCGGAGTTGTGTTTGCTCAACCGTGGTTTTAAAAATTTTGGGCTTTAAGTCGGAAATAAAATAAAGGTTGTGCGACAACTTTATTTTATTTCACTTAAGCCGCTTGGAAGTCACTTGGAAGCCACTTGAACTGAGTTAAAGCGGATAGGGTGCTATCCGGAAATACCCTACCCCTTGGTAGGATATTTGTGAGGTGGGGCCCGCACGAGCCCCGCCGTTTCTTTCGCTAAGTAACGCACCCGCGAAAACCCGTCAAGTAACTGAAAAGTCAACCGACGCGTTTTCCTTAATTCTTAACAGACCATTTAATTGGGCGGTTTATTTCGTGAATTAAATGGGCTGTTTCATTCGTTGAATTAATTCAACGAATTTAATGGGTCGTTACTTACGCGTTTGCGTTCGTTGGCAAATTAATAAAATAGACAAACTTGTCTATTTTGGAGGATTGCTATCGTTGTGCGAATCCTCTGAGCCTCCACCCTCCTCGCGAAGAACGCGAAGAACGCGAAGAACGCCGGCGACCGGAATTCGACGAGCTCTACCCGCGACGTTCTTCGGCGACGCCTCTTCTTCCGCGGCCGGTCCTCATTCGGCAACTCAGGTGAGAAACGGATCATTTAATTCTCCCTTTTAATTTCAATGACAACGGATTTAATTAATTAAATCCGTTTGTTCTAGATCCGGAGATCGTCGGCGCGACGTTTTTCCCGCGGTGCGACGAACGTCTCTTCCGCGACGACGCGACGATCCCCTCCTTCCGCGACGAGCGATTCCGCGACGACCTCACGTCCGACGGCGACATCGAGGTAGGGATTTTATTTTTTTTTCTTGGTGATTCGTTCCCGTGATCTAATTATTTTTAATTAAAGAACCAAACTTGAACAATTTTATTTTTGGATAAAATTGTGGCTGCCTTAATCCCTCCCGATGATTTTATGACTAACGCGGAGGGTGCGGGTCTAACGAACAAGACCCGGCAACCCTCCTCCGATCTTTTTGTTGTGCGGATTTGGCGGACGACGACGAACCGTGCGGCAGGGGCGATCCGTTGATCCCGCAGTGAAGATCGGCCCCCGGGAGGAGCTATGGCGCAGACGGGAGGCAAAACGGGCCACCGGAGCAACTCCGGCGGCCCGCGGAAGGCGACGGCGGCGCCCGGCGCGCCGCCGTGAAGGAATCCGCCGCGGCTGAAGCCGCGGCGGCGGCGGCTGAAGCCGCGGCGGCGGCGGCTGAAGCGGCGGCGGCGGCGGCCGGTTCCGCGGCCGCGCGGAACCGGGGAGGGACGCGGCGGCCCGGCCGCGTCCGCGTGACAGGCGGCCCCCCCGTGGGGCCGCGTTTTCCACCGAGCCGCGGGGGCGGCGCCCCGCGGCAGCCCTCTTCGGCCGCTCGGCCGAAGCCGAGCCGGGCGGTGCCCAGGCCGGACCGGACCCGGCCGAGCCGGGTCGGGCCGGGTCGGGTCGACCCGGTTCGGGTCGACCCGGTTCGGCCGACCCAGGGATGGTTCAGGCAGGGTCGCCCCGGGCCCAGAACCCCCCCCCCCCCGTTTTCGGGCCCTCTTCGGTCTTTTGCCCATATCCTGGGCCTGGGACCTCCGATTGACGAACCTTCAGCGGCTACGCGATCCTTGGATCGAGACGGTCTTTTAGGTATATTACACTCAAGGTTTCGGAAGACTTTGGGTTCGGCCGGGTTGGTTCGTACGCGAAACCAACCGGGCCCTCGGAGCGGAAACGCTCATAACTCGAGCTGCGGACGTCCGATCGACGTACCGTCAGCTGTGGAGGTTTCCTCTAAGTGAGACGGAACTTTTGGCATACTCCGCCCGAGGATCGGACACAGGCGGAGTACGGTCGGGTTGGTTTTGCCCTAAAAACCAACCGGGCCCCTGGGACGAAAATGCCAATAACTCTCAGACCGGGCGTCCGATTGACGCGCCGTCTGTTGCGTTGAGATCCTGTTGTCGATACGGAACTTTTGGATACATCAACTTCGGACTACGTGTCAGTTGATGTATCAGCCTCTCGGCTCGTGGAGCGGACCCTCCTAAACGAGCTCGCTGTGTGCGGGAACCCTAGCGCTGGCTGTGACTTCGACGACAGAGCAGAGATCCTCCGTGGACTGCGACGACGACAGAGCAGAGATCCTTCGTGGACTGCGGCGACGATTGTGCAGAGATCCTCAGTGGACTGCGTCGACTACTGCACTCAGCAATCCTACGTGGATCAGTGCTACAGGTCCTGTGTGGGCCCGATCCTGTGTGGGTCATCACCTTACGGTTCCGTGTGAGCCTTGACTACAGGTCCTGTGTGGGCCCGATCCTGTGTGGGTCATCTCTTACGGTTCTGTGTGAGCCATTGCTACAGGTCCTGTGTGGGCCCGATCCTGTGTGGGTCATTGCCGAGGTTAGTACCTATCGATCCTTCGTGGGTCCGACGACTTAGATGGTTCGGTGATTATCTTGTCGTCATCTGAAAAAGTATACCTGGTTGAGCTGAATCTTATGTTACTCTCCTTTGTGTTTGTGTTGAACTATCCTATGTGGATTTACTATTTACTCTCCCTGGTGGATTTGAGTCTTGCTTTCCTGTGTGGATCGAGTTGACCTTGAGCTCGAGAGCAGAGCTAGAAATGGGGACTTAGGTATATGTATGGGCATATACCTAAGTCGAGTCAGTTGTTTCTTCGTGGTTGCCCCTTTCGTTTGTGCTATATCCTTTGTGGATTTCGGGAGACCTTCGGGGGTCTCGGGGTCCTTACTGAGTAGTTTATACTCACCCCTGCACGGGCTTTGCCCGCACCTTGTTGTGTTGGATGCAGACGACGGACAACGCTGATCTCGGTTGGGGCGTGGAGCAGGACGGTACCTGGAGGCGGACCACTGGGCGGGACGTGCTCGGAGCGGACGTGGGACCCGAGGAGCCTGGAGGCTATTTGTACCCACCCTTCAGGTGGGATTGCCAGTGGACGACACGAGGCCGCCATCTTTTCTTCAGTTGCTGTTCTTTACCTTTTCAGTTGTACTTTCAGTTGGGCTTGTATTCCGACCCCCTTTACTTTTCTGCACTTGGTAGTTACTTTCCGCTTGCTGACTCTGTGGTGGTTGTTACTTATAAAGGCAATGCCTTCCCTGTTTACCGGGATTTTACGCCTTGGTGCTAGTCGCCAGCCCCTGGCCTATGGAAGGCGGGCTTGGGGTAGTCACGGCACGGGCCCCGAGGTCGGGTCGTGACAAAAGTAAGCATTCTGTATGATGATTGGAGAGGTGTGGATAAAGCGGTTATCTCTCAGTTGTGGGAGACGATTTTGGTAAGATCTTTTGTCATTGTTTGACCATTCTTTTAATGTTTCTGGTATATATAATATGTTTAACCTCTTCTTTATCAGATGACATTTGATATTCCTGACACTGGAGGAGTCAGGAAGAAATGCTTATCGTTGGCTGCCAGGAGATGGAGGGATTTCAAATCAACCCTCACATCTGATTTCATTTATGGTCATAGGAGTCATGACAATCCATGTCGTATATATCCTTTTATAGATGAAGACACATGGAGACAGTTTTTTGAAAGTAGAAAAAAAGAGTCATTTCTGGTAAGGGCAATGTAAACTTTTATATACTTTCTTATATAAATGATTTTATTAATGTTTTGTTAATGATTTCTTATTCTTAAATTATAGAAAACAAGGAAAGATCATCAGGAGATCCAATCTAAAAATGTATACCCTCATAGTTTATCTCGGGGAGGGTATACATTATTGGAAGAAAAAATGATAGCGGAAAAATTTCAACAACTAAGAGCTGAGTCTTCAAGCTCTGGAGAGGTGGCCCCTCCATCCCCTCCATCTAGACATGAAAAATGGAAGAGATCTTGGAAGGGAAAAAAAGGGCAATATCTTTCGGAAGAATCGAGAATCGTAGCTGAGAGGATTGTAAGATATCTATTTAATTTATTTAAGTTAACTTTTTTCTTCATATAAGTTTCAATCATTACAGAAATGTTCAATTAATTAATACAGGACTCTCTTGAGGAGCAAAGTTCAGAGGGGACATTTACAGCTACTGGGAGGGAAGATATTTTATTTGCAGCATTGGGAAGGCCCGAACATCCTGGTCGTGTAAGAGGATATCCGACAGGTGTATCAGTAAGAAAAGTGTTTCCACGTTCTTCAACTTCTAACATTGAGGGGGTTTATAAAAAAAAAATAGAATCCTTGGAGGCTGAAGTTCAAAATATTAATGCGACGATGGAAGACAAGATTAGAGATTCGGTGCAATCTATGTTTGCAGAAATGCAAAGACAATTTCAGACTGCAGCTCCCACTCCTCCACCTCCCCCTGCAGACCCCATTATTTATCCTCCACCTCCGCCAGTAGCTCCCACTCCCCCACCTCAGCCTGCGGACCCCATTTTTTATCCTACGCCTCCGCCGTAGCTTCCTACATATTGCAAGTTGTATGTTGATGATTCTCAACATCATATAGTAGCATACAGGTTGGTATATTGTATAGGAGATACAGTTCATCATCAACAATTAGAGGTAGAGAATCAGAGGGTCACTGTACAGGATATTATAGATAGATCAGCTAGGGTACCAATACCTACAGATGAGGTGGCGACAATTGGACAGAGTATCGGCCATTTTTTAGTTTGGCCATCCAGACTTCTTCGACTCATTACCATAGAGGTATGAATGTTATATCTTTTATTTTATTTTTTTATTAAAGTTGTTTTATCATTTGAAAACTACTATAATTCTCAATTTTTTTTTCATAGGAATACTTCAAAGGTAAAGAAATACTGTATAGACAACAACAAAGACAACAGACTATGACATCAGATACAGATTCTAGTGGTCTTGACAGATTGTCAAGATATTCACATTTGTTGTTGGGTTTTTATGAGTTTCCAATGGAATCTCATATTTTTGGACGTGAAATAACTATGGGGATTACAAAATCTGATATCATGGAGCTTGTTACTGGAGATAAGTTGGGCATCAACGTGGTGCAAATTTTTTCCATGCAAGTCTTAACACCTTTTCCCTGCGTTATATTTATTAAAAATGTATACTTATATATGTTTTGTATTAGGTATCTTTATAAAATTTGTGAGAGGAATGAACTGACAGAAGTATATGGATTCATGGACCCGCAATTGATTTCCCCTGAAGCATGTGCATTGACTGAGGAACAAAGAATGGTTTATATTGCTGAAAGATTTGAAAAGAATATAATCCAACAATGTTGGATGATGCCTTTTTGTGAGAGGTATGAAACACATTTCTCTCGAATAGTTAATTATCTTTTAACATAAAAAAACACTAACATTAAATTTCCTTTTATCAGTAATCATTGGATGTTAGGGATTTTTTGCCCAAGGGAGAAAGCTCTTTATTGGATATGCTCTGTTCATGGTGATGTGCGGGAAAGTTTTAAGAATATATTGGAAAAGTAAGTTTCAATTTCTCAATAGTTTTATATATTATAATAAATTTTAAATTTACCCCATTCGTATTATTTTTCTAACAGTGCATGGGCCTACTTTCGAAAAAACACAAAGAAAAGAAATGCAAAGATCAAATATGTAAAGGCGAAGGTAAATTTCCATTTATAATTTGTACTTTTTGATTTATTACATAAAAATAATATATTGAATTTACACTCATTCAAAACAGAATTGTCATGAACAACAAGGCCTCATCGAATGCAGATATTATATGTTAAGATTTATGTATGAAATAATAACAACTGAGACAGTTGTGAATTTTGACCTGGTACGATTTCCTCTTAAACTTTGCCATCATATTTCAATTTGATTTATTCATTATACACATAATCTATCTTCTTTTTCATTTGTAGCTTTTTGATGACCCTCAACCCTATACTGCTGAAGACATCAAACACGTACAAGTGGAGTGGTCAAATTATTTTACAGGTTTGATTGAATTTTAGTTGTTTGTAATGTAAAATGTAATTTTGAATATTGTCGTTTTAATTGTCTATTTGGTAGTTGTTTAGGTTTGATTTAGTTTTTTTTTGAAGTTGACAGTGTAAGTTTTGAATGTTATATAAGTGAATGTTTAATTTTGCTCTACTTCTTGTTTTGGTCTACTTTTGATGGTTCTTCTGGTATGGATTTGGGTCTGTGGGGGAGGGGTGGCAGGGATGTCCAGGGGTGTGGGAAGCCGGTCCAGGGGTGTGGGAGTGCTGTCCAGGGGTGGGGGGGTTGTCCAGGGGTGTGGTGGGGGCTGTCAAGTGGGGTGAGGGGGTGAGGAGGTGCTGTTCAGGCGGGTGGGGGGTTGTCGAGGGGTGTTTGGGGGTGTCCGGGGGTCGGGGGGCAGTCCAGGAGTGTGGTGGGGGCTCCAATGGGGTGGGGGAGGGTTGTCCAAGGGGGTATACATGAGGGTGAGGGCTCCAACAGGGTGGGGGAGGGCTGTCCAGGGGGTATACATGAGGGTGAGGGCTCCAACGGGGTGGGGGAGGGCTGTCCATGGGGTATAAATGAGGGTGGATTCTGTCTAGTGGGTAAGTTTTATATGTTATCTATTTATATGCTTATTTTTGATGTACTTCTGTTTTTGTGGTATGATTTCTTGATTTATTTTCTGGTTGATTCTGGTGGAGAGAAGATCACTGCATTCTGTTTAAAAAAAAAATTGGGTTTATCACGTCGGTTATTTAATAACCGACGTGATAAAATGCCTGGAAAATAGTTTATCACGTCGGTTATTTCATAACCGACGTTATAAAAGGCCTGTAAACTAGTTTATCACGTCGGTTATTTAATAACCGACGTGATAAAAGGCCTGGAGAATGGTTTATCACGTCGGTTATTTAATAACCGACGTGATAAAGGGCCTAGAGAATGGTTTAGCACGTCGGTTATTGAATAACGGACGTGCTAAACGGCCTGCACAAGGGTTTATCACGTCGGTTAGTCAATAACCGACGTGATAAACCCCCCTCCCCTAGTTTTTCACGTCGGTTTTATATGAACCGACGTGATAAACCACGCTCAGCCCGGTTTATCACGTCGGTTCTTATAGAACGGACGTGATAAACCACCCTAACCCCAGTTTATAACGTCGGTTCTTTGATAACCGACGTGATAAACATCGCGATTTTATGTTTTTTGACATCAGTTTTTAAATAACCGATGTCAAAAACCTTATTTATAACGTCCCACGTATTAACATCGGCTAGAAACCGACGTAAAAAATTAAAAATAACCGACGTAAAAAACGTTTTCTGCACTAGTGTATGTGATTTTTATTATAGATTTAGCCTCGAATATTCTTTAAGAGTTGGTTCCACCGCTTCCTCTGTTTCTGAAACTCAAAACTTCATCTTTTTAACTTTCGTTTATCTTCAATTCAAACATCCAAAAACAATTCCCAAAACATATCTTTATATTTCAGGAATTTAACCCATTATGAATAGAATATATGTTGGATAAATATAGATTTTCCTAACCTAAAGAGAAAGAAAAAAATCTTATCGGAGAAATGAAATGGATAGTTTTAAATGTCAAGATACCAAAGTCAAAGGATTTTAAGATATGAAAATATTAGTCTTTCATAAGCTACATATCAGAATGAGGATTAAAAATTACTATATTATAAATCACAGTAAAGGAATCTACATGTGTAGGTTGGTTTTTAAACCAATGAAATAAGTCAACATGATGGTGGTTAAACAGGAATCAAAACCAATGTACCCCTATCGTAATGCTAGGATGAGGGTACCCTTCACTTGAAAAAAATTGGTATGTATTTTAAATCTACTGTAATACTTTTATGTGACATGAAACAACAACATCATTATGTTCCTTAAGTTTACATGAATATTGATAGCTCCAAATCTAAAGCCACTTCCATCTCACACCATGTGCTATGGTAGGAGGCACGTGTATATAAAGACGGGATGCTAATAGATTAAAACACATAAAAAGTGTGGGAAACATGTGTAAGTTTGACATAAAAAAAATTTGTTTCACTTTAAATCGCTATTATGTAAAAATAATTATTTATTTTCCAATATTTTCTATCCAACATAGTAACATGAATCATAAACACCTATACCAGATGAATACATACTATGACTTGAAGCGACCAGAAAAATATGTTTGCGTTAGAGGTGTAGGTTTTGGGGTGACACCCAGATTTTATTTTGAGAAACAAACAAGAGGATAAAAGTGAAGAAATAAAACAGATGAAAGAAAGACTATCTACCTTTTAAGAACATTTATAATGGAAGAGAGATATTCTAGAAACTTTTTTGGGGGGAAGCAATGAGAAGAAATAACTCAATAACAACCAGTGCCTGACAAACCCCCACCCCCACTAGCTTTGAGGCGATCCATTCCCCTTAATGAGGTGTCTTAACTGAGACAATCAATGTTATAATAATTTTTTATTTGAAATATAAATCAGATATACATTGATACCTTTCATATACTAATATTCTACATGGTGATAATTAATGTGATTTATATCTATCAACACCCACCCATCACCTTATAGAGGAGGCTATAGTGTTCAATATCAAAAATGATATGCTACACAACAGACCACTTCCAACTGGTCATGTGAGAGTGTCAATTAACATATACCAAGATCTGAGTGCCGAGATACCTCTTTCAATTGATGAGGAAGATATTTATAAGGCCAAATAAGCTGTTGGAACATTCATTACATGGCCCTCACATCTTGTATACAACATGTGGACAAGGAGGTATTCATTTCCAATTTATTTTTCAAGTTAAAACTATAAAATTTAATGAAAAAAGGTCTAAATCGATGAATGTTATTACAGGAGAAAAAAGAGAATGGGTGAAATAAATGACCAACTCAAAACTATCTAAAATATTGACCAACCGAACAAAAAGATATATTGAATGAACTGTTACCCCACCCATTCCATATCCACATTTACTTTCATTAAAGGTTCATGTGGATACAAAGTAAAAAATGGTTGTAGTCACATAGTTGTTTTTGAATAAAATATGTACGAAGAAGAAGTTCAATACTACATTGGTGTTGATAATTTAAATGAAATCCTCAACTAGAATTGGTTAGGCACCTTAGTCATAAATTTATACATGAGGTTTGTTTTCATGATTTGATTTTCCAAAAGATGATATAATATGTTAATTATGACTAAATACATTTTATATTTTTGGAAGGAATATATATGAAAATCAATTAAAGGTATTTCTCCATGAATTACTTTTGGACTCATTAGTCCTCACATCTCCTCTACAGAACAACCAAAAATGGTTTTCAAAAAAGGATGAAATAATGGAAGTCCTGGTCAAATCGTTGAAAGAAAACTTATAGATGATAGACTCTTCTTAATACCAGTGATAGAGGGGTAAAACTATATTATTTAATTATATCAAATATATTTTCATTTATTTCATTAGTTATTACTTTTTACATTTTTAGGAAACATTGGATGCTCATTAAGGTAAATATGGATACTCTAAAAATTTATTTGTTGGATTCAATGCATGGATACCCAACAAACCAACCACACCTGATGTCATTTTCAATTTCTAATACAATACATCTAACATTTTAGAACTAAACATCAAGTTATATAATTTATATTATCTTTTAATGAGGATTCTGTTATAATAGGGCATTGCATCAATATTGTGAAAAACAAGGAATGATTCTAGGGGATAAACACAAATACCCTGACAAGTTCTACGACTGGATAATTATAAGGGTATATATAATAATATTTCACTATAATTATGAGGATTCTGTTATAATAGGGAATTTTAGACATTTTTTTGATGTTATACATGTTGAAAAAAATGTATGTGATAGTGTCATCGACACATTGCTAAATGCACATGAAAAAACCAAGGATCAAATTAAGTATAGGTGGGACATGGTGGACATGAGAATACGAGAAGAGTTCATGCCAATAAATAGTGATTTTTTTTTTCTTCCTCCAGCTTCTTACAGTCTTTCTAGGTAGGGGACAAATCAGTTTTTCAACTTCTTGAATGACGTAAAGGTTCCAGAGGCATATCCATCGAATATAAAGAACATCATATCAATGACCAATTTAAATTAAAAGGGTTTTAAATCACATGAATACCATGTTTTAGTGAAAGATCTAATTCCTATAGCTTTACATTTCATTTTTCCCAAGAATTTACATCATAAATTAACCAAGAACTATTTCTTCTTCAAACATATATGCAGCAAAGTTATAGTCCCGGTGAAATTTCCAACTATGGAAAAAGAAATTATCGTCATATTATGTGAATCGGAAATGTTCTTATCACCAACATTATTTTATATAATGGTTCAATTGGTGAGAGATATTAGATTATGTGGTCCTACGCACTATAGATTGGTGTACCCCATTGAATGGTATATGAATATTTTGAAAGGGTATGTCAAAAACCGAATTTGGTCAGAGGGTTATATTGTAGAGAGATATATTGTAGAGGATGTCATTGAATTCTGTACTGATTATCTATTTTCTGTGAAAAGTATTTGTCTATGGAAATCTCGCCACACTGGGCATCTTGTAGGTGGAATAATTTATAGAAGTTGTTTTGTCACAATCAATATTATAGATCGGGAGAAGGCCCACCTTTATGTTTTTCATAATAGTTTGGATGTTTCCCCATATGTTGAAACCCACAAAAAAATTATTATACATTTTAATCCATCAAGAGATGAAAGATGGATATCAAATACACATAATCAATATTTTATAGGATGGTTTCAGGACCATATTTTTAATGAGTTGGATAAAAATTCAGATTCAATTTCAGAACGACTTCGATGGCTAGCTAGAGGAAAAAATGTGTATGTATTATCATACAATGGTTATCTAATTAATGGTTATATGTTCTTTACAAATGAAAATTATAAACATAGTACCATGAAAACTAGTGGAGTTACACTTATGGCTGAAGCGATGCATGTTTCTAGTACAAAGGATAGAAATCCAATTTATGATAATATTTCATACTTTGGAATCATTAAAAAAATATGGGAGTTGGATTATACAACATTCTAAGTGCCAATTTTGAATGCAAGTTGGTTGATAACATGAGTTCTGTTAAAATAGATGAAAAGGGATTCATAAAAGTGGATTTTAGTATGGAAGGGTATAAAGAAAAACAATTTATAATGACATTATAGGTAGTACAAGTATTTTATGTTCTAAATCTGGAAAACTGAAAGTGGTTAATTGTTTTGTTATCGACCAAAACCACTGAAGGTTTGAATGAAAATTCAACGGAGGATGACCCTTTCATTGGGACGTCATAATCATTTTGTAGCAGTCCGAATGTAGATGAAGTTTTGAATATTATAGGAGTCCACAATGAAGAAAATTGGATACTTGATAGAGGGTTCAAATCCCTTCAGCCTTAAAAAAGGGAGTTAAATAATCAGGTTATATTCCTTTTGTAATATACATCATGTTACCTCATCTTATTATCGTTGTTGTATTTATGTAATCTATATTAAATGTTAATCCTCTTCTGAAGATAATGAATTATGCATGTTCCAGTGCTCCCAATCTTGAGGCACAATAGGTCTCTCAACCTGCTACTGCTCACAGTGCAGAGGTACAATGTGTTGGTGCTTCTAGTCCTAAGGAACAATAAGTTTCTGAACCTATTTCTATTCCCAGTGTATAGGTACAATGACCATCTGCACATTCTGATGCTACCACTCTAGAGGAACAACTCATTGATGATGTTGAATCTAAGGAAATGGTAGGCAATGAAAGATTGGAGACCCAGAAAAAATAGGAGCGCCGTAGTTTTATGATGTTATCAAAAATCATTAATGCAAAAATAAAATGCATCAAATATGAGGTTGATGGAATGTGAAAGACCATCATGTTAACCACAACAAGGCCATGTTCAGTAGTTACATTGGAATCGTCACTCGGCAACGCATGTAGATTAATGTATATTTGTGACACCATGTTGTGCTCGTGCTAAAGATATTTATGTGGTAAGATATTATGGTAACATTATGATATCATTTCTTTATTTTACTAAAAAATAAAATTAAGAAACACTGAATTACTCTTTATCACCCCTTATAGAGAGAATTTATAGTAGATGACTCCCAGAAGAAATATGTATTAATTCTTTCTGGAAGGATTCACAATAGATTTGACACAATTTTGACAAGACACCATCTTAAAGATGCTGAAGGGAAAATAAACCCGCACCCAACGCTTATCTATGCTGACCTCATAACCCAAGAAGTGTTGGATGCATTTACTATCCATCGTGCGGATGTGTCTTTTTAGGTACATTGAGGCTAGTAATATGTTGTTCGATGATACTTGTATTCATCACTTCGATCGAAAATTTTTTATTTATGAAATAGTAACTGAGTGCTGGAAATAAAGAACAGGCATCAAAACCAATGTACCCCTACTGTAAAGCAAGGATGGGGGTACACTTCACTTGAAAAAAATTGGTATGTATTTTAAATCTATTGTAATACTTTTATGTGACATGAAACAACAACATCATTATGTTCCTCTGTTTACATGAAGATTGATGGCTCCAAATCCAAAGCCACTTCCATCCCACACCATGTTCTATGGAAGGATGCACATGTAAATAAATACGGGATTCTAATAGATGAAAACACATAAAAAGTGTGGGAAACATGTGTAAGTATGACATAATAAAAATTTGTTTCACTTTAAATTGCTATTACGTAACAATGATTATTTATTTTCCTATATTTTCTATCCAATATAGTCACATGAATCAGTGACACCTATAACAGATGAATACATACTATTGGTGGACTTGAAGCGACTAGAAAAATATGTTTGAGTTAGTGGTGTGGGTTTTGGGGTGACACCCAGATTTTATTTTGAGAAACAAACAAGAGGATAAAAGGGAAGAAATGAAACAGATTAAAGAAAGACTAGCTACCTTTTAAGAATATTTATAATGTAAGAGAGATATTCTAGAAACGTTTATGGGGGAATCAAAGAGAAGAAACAACTCAAGAACAACCATTTCCTGAAAACCCCCCACCCCCACTAGCTTTGAGGCGATCCATTCCCCTTAATAAGGTGTATTAACTGAGGTAATAAATGTTCTAATAATTGTTTCCTTGAAATATGAATCAGATATAAATTGATACCTTTCCTATACAAATTTTCTACAAGGTGATAATGAATGTGATTTATATCTATCAACACCCACCCACCTCCTTATAGTGGGGGCTATAGAGTTCAATATAAAAAATGATATGTTACACAACAGACCACTTCCAACTAGTCATGTGAGAGTGTCAATTATTGTATACCAAGATTAGAGTGTCGAGATACCTCTTTCAATTGATGAAGAAGATATTTATAAGGCCGAATATTCTTTTGGAAAATTCATTACATGCTTTTCACATCTTGTATAAAACATGTGGACAAGGAGGTATTCATTTCCAATTTATTTTTCAAAACTATAACAATTAATGAAAAAAGGTCTAAATCGATGAATGTTATTACAGGTGAAAAAAGAGAAGGGGTGAAATAAATAACCAACTCAAAACCATCTAAAGGATCGACCAACTGAACAAATATATCTATTGAAAGAACTGTTACCCCACCCGTTCCATATCCACATTTACTATCATTAAAGGTTCATGTGGATACAAAGTAAAAAAATGGTTGTAGTCACATAATTGATTTTGGAGAAAATATGTACGAAGAGGAAGATCAAGACTTCATTGGTGTTGTAAATGTAAATGAAATCCCCAATTAGAATTGTTTAGGCACCTTAGTCGTAAATTTATACATGAGGTATGTTTTCATGATTTGATTTTCCTAAAGATGATATACTATGTTAATTACGACTAAATACATTTCATATTTTTTGAAGGCATATATATGAAAATAAATTTAAGGGATTTCCCCATGAATTTTTTTGGACTCGTTAGTCCTCACCTCACCTTTAAAGAACAACCAAAAATAGTTTCCAAAAAAAGGATGAAATAGTGGAAGTCCTGGTCAAATCGTTTGAAAGAAAACATACAGATGATAGAATCTTCTTAATACCATAGATGGAGGGGTAAAAATATATAATTTAATCATATTAAATATATTTTCATTTATTTCATTACTTATTAATTTTTGTGTTTTTAGGAAACATTGGATGATCATTGAGGTCAATATGAATACTCTAAAAATTTATTTCCTGGATTTAATGCATGGATACCCAACAAACCAACCACACATGATGTCATTTTTCAATTTGTAATAAAATACATCCAACATTTTAAAACTAAACATCAAGTTATATAATTTATATTATCTTTTAATGAGGATTCAGTTATGATAGGGCATTGCATCAATATCGTGAAAAACAAGGAATGATGCCAGGGGCTAAACACAAATACCCTGACATGTTCTACGACTGGACAAGTATAAGGGTATATATAATAATATTTCACTATGAAAACACATATCCAAACAAATTACATATTTTTTTATCATTGTTTCTATAGTTTCTAAAACAAATAAATGGAAAATATTTGGGTTATTATGTTTGTAAATTTATGAGAGAGATCATATTCCATGAACAAACTAGCACACCTGAAGAGGTATTTTCAAAGATAATTACCATTTCATTTAAAATATTTATTAATACTTTGTGTATTTATATTTTTTCAGTACTACTATGACTGTCGAAAAGCCTCATATTCACATGATTAAATAGATCTAATTAGAAATGAATGAGTAACATACTTGACAGAAGAATGTACACAAATAACATGAAGATGTGACTTCCATAGAAGTAGGGAATTCTTTCATATTAATGTTTAATTTAATTATTTTTAGCAATTCTCATATAATAATTTTTTTCTTATACAGATGGATAATTTTGTTCAAGTTGGGGTGGTTTGTCTGAAGATGCTCATGCTCATGAGAGATAGGACTTCGATACTGAAACTTAGAATTCAATGAGAAGGTGATGTTTTTTTAAATATACTATGTTTTTACTCATTGTAATATCTATTCTCTACAACATTAACATAATCTAGAATAAAATTTCAAAATGGATGATCCATTGAAGTATTTTTTTATATCTTAAAAGTTTACTTCTATTTAGTATTACACACATAATAATTGTTTTCTTATATAGGTGGATTCTTTTATTAGAGTTGAGGTGGTTTGTTCAAATCAGCTAATGCTTGTGAGAGATTGAACATAAAGGTTGTGACTAAGATAATGAAAATAGAGAAATGGGTAAAGAATGTATATAACCATAATAAAAAGACTAATTCCTACTACTTATTTAATTATTTTTTTATCATTTTATATACTATTTGTAAGTTATTTTCACTATAATTTTTATCTAATAGTTATTTAGTTATTTTCAAAGATCTTTATGCTTTCCATTGATTATCTTTATCGAGCTTCCAACAATGCATAAAGTTGATGTCATTTCATGGAAAAACCATTATAGATGAAATCCATAAGAGTGGATGAAGCTCATGTGTTGATACACTATCCATGATTTCAACAATGAGAAAGGTTTTTCCACTAAGAACATTGAGTCAATTTGCAGTGTTGATAGTTCGATAAAGATAGGAAATGTAAATCATGATAGCATTGACATTTATGTTTTGTTTCAAAACTTTTGTATGTGTGGGAATCATACACACCTCAATCCGACACACTGTGTGATAGGTATGACTCAAAACAATTCTTTCTATTTAAAATTGACATAAATTTTAGTAAAAAAGAAAACTAACATACATAAAAACTATGAAAACCTATTCATATTGTTTTGATACTTTAATAAAATGATCCATAAGTCATTTATAATATGTATGAATCAAACTCACCTCAATCTGACACACAGTGTGACCTTTATGACTCTAATTGGGATTTTTATTTAAAATTAAAATTAATTTTAGTAAAAAGAACAAGTGACATCCTAAAAAATGAGAAAAAACATTCATATTGTTTTGAAACTTAAGGAAAACGATTCATAATTCATTTTTGACATGTAGGAATCAGACACACCTTAATATGATGCATTCTGCATCTAGTATAACTCAAAGTGTGTCTTTTTATTTAAAAATGACATCAATTTTAGTAAAAAGAAAACGTGACATACTAAAAACTGAGAAAATGCATTCAGATTATTTTTTTACATTACAAAATGATCCATTAGTCATTTTTATGAGTAGGACTTAGCCTCATATCCATATGATGCATGATGTGGTCGGTATAACTCAAAGTGTCCCTTTTTGTTTAAAATCAACATTAATTTTAGTAAAAAGAACAAACGACATACTTAAAACTGAGAAAAAACATTTGTATTGTTTCAATACTTATGGACAACAATACATGAGTCATTTGAGATGTATAGGAGTCCACAACACCTTAATACAACTCATGATGTCATCACAATGACTCCAAGTGTGTCTTTTTATTTAAAATGGACATTAATTTAAATATAAAGAACAAGTGACATACTGAAAACTGAGAAAACACATTAATATTGTTTTGATACTTTAGAAAAATGATTCATGATTCATTTGTGACATTTAGGAATCAATGAAACCTCAACCCGATGCATGGTGTGACCGGTATGACTAAAACTGTCTGTTATCATTTAAAAAATGACACTTTAGTTCAAAATGTGTCACTCACTAAAAACCCAGAAAACATGCTATGATTGTATTGATAATTTAGGACAATGATTTATAAGTCATTTGTGACGTGTATGAAGTAGTCTCATATCAAAACAACACACTATGTGACTAGTTTGGCTCAAAATTTTTGTTTTTAATTTGAAATGAAATTTTAGTAAACAAACACAACTAACATACTGAAAACTTAGAAAACATGTTAGGATTGTTTTGATACATTTAAAAAATGACTTATATGTCATTTTTGAAATTTAGGAGTCAACTATACCTCAATCCAACACACAATGTGACCGCTATGACTCCAAGTGTGTCTGTTTATTTAAAATTGTCATTAATTTAAGTAAAAAAGAATAAGTGACATACTGAATACTAATAAAACACATTTTAATTGTTTTGATACTTTATTACAATGATTCATGAGTCATTTTTTATGTGTAGAAATCAACCACACCTCAATTCGATGCATGGTGTGACAGGTATGACTAAAAGTGTCTTTTATCAGTTTAAAATCGACATTTTAGTTTAAAATGTGTCACTCATTGAAAACCAAGAAAACACACTCCAATTGTCTTGATAATTTATAAAAGATATTCATAATTAAATTTTTGATTCTGTGAAGCTGTCTCATGTCCAACCAATGCACGATCCAACTGATATGACTCAAAATGCGTGTTTTCAGTTTGAAATGACATTTTAGTAAAACAACACAACTGACATACGTAAAATCGAGAAAACACATTAAGATTATTTTTATACTTTATTAAAATTATCCATGAGTAATTTATGATGTGTAGGAGTTAACCACACCTCAATATGAAGCATGATGTGATCGTTATGACTCGAAGTGTGTCTTTTTTATTTAAAATTGAAATTAATTTAAATAAAAAGAACAAGTGACATACTGAAATCCAAGAAAACACATTTGGATTTCATTTATACTTTAGGAACATGATGCATGATTCATTTTTTTTTGTGTATGAATCAATAACACCTCAATCCGATGCAAAGTGGTACCGATATGACTAAAAGTGTCTATTATCAGTTTAAAATTGACATTTTAGTTCAAAATGTGTCACTAACTGAAAACCAAGAAAACATGATATGATTGTCTCGATAATTTAGGAAAATAATCCATAAGTCATTTATGACGTGTATGAAGTATTATCACATAAAACCAATGCATGATGAGACTGGTATGACTCAAAATACATGTTTCTAGTTTGAAATGACATTTTAGTAAAAAACACAACTAACATACAGAAAATTGAGAAATTATATTCGGATTATTTAGATACTTTAGGAACATGATCTATCAGTAATTTTTGACATGTATGAATCATCCTCACCTTAATATGATGGACAGTGTGGCCGGTATACTGAAAGTGTCTCTTTTTTATTTAAAATTGACATTAATTTTTGTAAAAAGAATAAGTGACATACTAAAAACCTAGAAAAAAAATTCAGATTGTTTTAATAATTTAGGAAAAATGATCTATGAGACATTTTTTTATGTGTAGGAGTTAAACACACTTTAATATGATGCATGGTGTGACTGGTATGACTCCAAGTGTGTCTTTTTATTTAAAATTTAAATTAATTTAACTAAAAAGAACAAGTGACATACTGAAAACTGAGAAAACACTTGTGGATTTTTTTGATACTTTAGGAAAATAATAAATGAGTCATTTTTGAAGTTTCGTAATCAACCACACCTAAATATTATGCATGGTGTGACCAGTATGCCTAAAAGTGTCTGTTATCAGTTTAAAATTGACATTTTAGGTCAAAATGTGTCATTCACTAAAAACCAAGGAAACACACTCCGATTGTCTTGAAAATTTAGGTTAGAAATTAAGAAGTCATTTGTGATATGTATGAAGAAGTCTCTCAAAAAAATTGACACACGATGCAACCAGTATGACTCAAAATGCATGTTTCGAGTTTGAAATGACATTTTAGTAAAAAACAAAACTAACAAACTGAAAACTGAGAAAATGAATTCACATTATTTTGATACTTTAGGAAAACAATCCATCAATAATTTTTGACATGTAGGAATCAATTGCACCTCAATCTGATGCATATTGTGACTGGTATAACTCCAATTGTGTTATTATTTAAAATTGACATTAATTTTAGTAAAAGAACAAGTGAAAAACACAAAACTGAGAAAACCCATTTAGATTCTTTTGATTTTTAGGAAAATGATCCACAACTCATTTGTGACATGTAGGAATCACACCACCATAATACGATGCATGGTGTGATTGACATAACTCCAAATATGTCTTTTTTTATTATTAAAAATTGACATTTTATTAATGTATTCTTTAATATTATTGTTTAATTTATTTTTTTATAGTATTACTAACACAATATTTGATTTATTATATATGAGGAATCTTTTTCTTAGGTTTATATGATTTATTTGGAAATTGATACCATGGGCAGACATTTTTGAGAGGGGATCACAGGCATCAAAAGATGAAACATTAATGTTTTTAAATGTTCCTTGGATAATTGTAAATGTAATTATATATAACATTATTTAAAATGTATATAGCAGTGTTTTCTTGTATATACCATGGGAGGATATTTTTTTATTCATGATTTCAATTAAATGTATATAGCATTGTTTGAAATTATAGGGGTTTTCTGGGTGTGTTGTTATATTAATAACACATTTCATCCAGCTAGGCCTTTATCAGTGGTGTGATTAACAATGCTCTTTAGCACTATTAAAAGCCATTTTTCATGCTATTAAAGGGCATATGTGTAGTACTGCAATTAGATTAATCAACATTGATTTCATTTTGATTAGTATAGTTTTAATGACTCATCCAACGATGTTGATATTTTAAATGGACAAGCCCATCTTTCCTTTTCTCCAAGTACTACTAATTATTGTGCACAATAATTCACTTTTCCCTAAAAATGATATAAGTTAGGTTCTATAATTAGGTTATACAATTAGTTATTTCATAAAGACCCTTACCTAATTTCTTTATTATAACTAAACATCATATATAATAATAATAATAATAATAATAATAATAATACTATTATTATATTACTGTACATGCACTAAATCATGAATATTTAAATATAATTTATTATATAAATAAATCAATATTTATTTAAATGATGTTATGTATAATATATCATTTCATCTGGGATATTAACTCAACCTTCCAATCATCGCAAACATTTATCAAACCTTGAATAATAAATATTTATTTAAATAGTTAAATATCACTATATTATTCATTTAATAAATAAATAAATATTATATTCCCTAACTGGTGAATATAAATTTATTTAATACTAAACTCACATCTATTATCTCAAATAATAAGTTATTGAATTTATATGATCAATAAAACTTGAATAAATATTATTACTTGTTCTTAAGAATAATATTTATTCTAATATTAAATTTAAATATAATTTAAGTTAGTTTTTTTATACACTTAGTATGTGACCATATAGGCCACTTTACTAGGTGAATTAGGTGAGAGGACCTAAATTCCATGATTAATATCTAGTAACAATTCAATACACCCATAAATAAAGAAAATAATGTCACAAGGATGAAAAAATCATACACATTCTTACTATGTAATATACTCACTTTGTCTAAATATCTCATCAATAAGGTTTCATACTTGTTCCATCAACCTATATGCTTGATGTATCTTAATTCTACTACCTAAAATGAACTCGTTAATAAACCTCCTTGTCCATGGAATTAATCAGGATTTTCCATTTCAATCAAATGTCCTGAGATATCATCTTCAGATTTTGGAAGTGATAAATCCTTTCTTTAATTAGTCATTAATTATATATAACTTATGATACACCCAACAAGTCATACCTCAATATGAGTACATTTCATCAAATTTTTTCATCAATATGTCAAATTATAAGATTCATAATATACATTAATAATGATCTAAAATCTAATGACCAACACACATTCCCATAAATATGAATATCCAATGACACATACAACATAGGGAATTCCAATTAGTGGGTATGTTCTCATAACCTCCTTTCTTATATATTACCAAGTGTGAACTTCATGAGAATATGTCTCAATGTCTTATGAGCCCCCAACACTTGATAACCAAATACTATCTATAGCCCGTCAGATATATTCCATGTAACCATAAAACATATGTTTAAGAATATTTATATGACACTACAAGATTATCATCATAATAGAGAAATGCTATGAATATTCGATATGAAAAATATTCTAAGGATATTATCATATTAATATTATACATAAGAACACACATTATATGGTAATATATTAATTTAATATTCAGGTTATTGAATATATATGTAATTTAAAGTAAAAATGTAGTTTGTTTTAGGGAACTAAATCCAAGACCAAATGGATCACACATTAATTATCTTAAAATTATAGTCCACACTCCTAACTCCTTATAATATTCTTCAATAAGTGAATCAAACATACATATTTATTTTCTTTCTTCCATTAATTCCACATAACTAGCTTATGTTGTGGAAAAAGTAACCACCAGTTACATTTGTGGAATCTAGCTAATTGGCATTCCTCCACTGGTAGACAAAAATGTTATAGTTATCTTTGAGGAATATAAATCTCCAATGAGGTCAGTATCTATGTAACCTTGAAATGGATCATTTTTTCAATAGAACAACATTGAATATTTCGATCCCTTAAAGTATTGGATAATCCACTTCATAGGCTCCCTATTTTCCTTCCCAGGATTCAATATCCCACTGTAAAAGAAATGTCTAATTGGGTATGTATGATAGAATACATCAAGCTCCCTACCAATAATCCAAAAATAACTTTCACCATGCACCAAAACTCATATTTAATTTTATACATCTTCTCCTATGACAACATAAAGTGTTCAACCAATAGAGTTGAGATCAACTTATAACTCAACATTCCAAACTTTATGATGAGCCTCCGAATGCAGTCCATTTGAGATAGATCTAAATTCATAAATTCCCTATCTCTCTCAATATTCATTCCAAATATTTTATTATCATGTATGGAATCATTCCTATCAAATATTTTTAAAAAATCATGCTTCATCTTCTGAATCCTTTTAATATCTAGACCAATAGAAAACATATCATACAGATACAATTTTTTTTGATGAAACTTCCATCATCCCATGCATTTTGGTAGAAATAATTATTCACATTCTATCAGGAAAAATATTCCTCATCCATGAAAGCATTAAATTTATGGTTCCACTACCTTGGTGAAGGCTTTAATCCATAGAGACTTCTTTTTAGACTACACACATAGTCCTTATTTTTCTAATCCTTGAAACCCACCAACTACTTCATGTAAATATATTCCTCTAAGTAACCATGAAGAAATGTCTTCTATACATCCATCTATTAGTGAAGATTAATAGACACAATGATGGTAACTTCCATCTATATTGTTGGTTGGAGTAGAGTACTCAAGAGGGGGGGTGAATTGAGTATCTATTAAAATTTTTGTTTGAAAAGTTTTCTTAAAAGGTTCCCCAATAAAAATAAATATAGCCAAGTTAATAAAAGTAATATGGTTATGAGAGTTTGAATGTTTAAATAACTTCTCAAAAGATTTATTAATTCTCAGTAATCTTAATATAAATTATTAATATTACTTTTGAAGCTATTCTAATTAGGAAAAATAATTTTAACTTCATTCCAATGTTAACTATCATACTAAATTTAGTGATTTCTAAATTAGACAGTAAAACAGAGAAAACTAATTTAAACAACACAATGTATATAAAACAAGTTGTTCAGTCTCAATCTGATACATAATCCACTCCACTTGGTTATCACCTACCACCAAGTAGTTTATATTAATAAACTTGATCCATACCCTGGATCGGGGAAAACAACAGTACACAAGACTATCCAGGTCACACAAACTCTTCCAAAGTTCTTTGTGGGTATAAAATAACAGGTTACACAGGTACCTCTTCCACACTTATCTATGGGAGTAAATAAGTGTAAAAAGATATGAGAGGAAGGATATCTTGTATCCTCCAGTTTAATTCATGAGAAAGTGTGTGTTTTTACACACACGCACACACACTACTCGAAAGCTAAAGACAACAAACAATAGAGAAAAAACAATGAGATAAGGTTATAAGTGCTCTGAGTGTTATTCTATGAACCTCTAGACTTCTAGGATGAAACAGATGTAATAATAAAGTCTTTTTGCGATAAACAGAGTATAGAAAGCCATTTTTATCTGTCTCATGTTCTTCGTGAAGTTGGTATTGTGAAGATGTTCTTGAATATGATCTATGGTCTCTCAGCTTTTTGTATTCATGAATAATTTATGTGTTCTTTAGATGTATCTTGTTGTATGTGTTAGTTCTTTTCTCAAGAATGATCTTGAATGTTCTTCTCTCTTTGCTTTACTATATAATTTCTGGCCACACTTTTTTTTTTCTTAGAGTGCATGTGTTGGAGCGGATAGGGTGCATGTATTCTACACCTAGCACTTCGCACTGTTAGGTGACATGTCTACAATGAATATTCATTATGTCAGTGCATTTAAAATACTCAAATATGACCGTTAGAAATTAAATTAAAAAATGACAAAATAGATTAAATAATGATGTCACAGTCTGTATGGAAAATGGTTTCACTTGGAAACGGTGTCACCATGAAACAATGTCTTATTATTTTCCTTTGAGTGGTGAGACAGTTATGATGGAATATTTTTATAGAGATCAGGAACTAGTAGCACAAATGCGGTGTCTGGTCACAATGTCTGGGTCACAGTGTCTGCGTCAAGGTGTCTGGTCATGGTGTCTAGGTCACGGTGTCTGGGTCATGGTGTTTGGGTCACAGTGTCTGGTCACGGTGTCTGGGCCACGGTGTCTGGGTCACAGTGTTTGGTCTATTTTCTAGAAAACTAGAACCAGTGGCAGACTCACGGTTTCTCAGACTTAACAAAATATCTGTATACAGACTGAAGCATTGATATTCAAAGAATGGATTAGACTTAATCATTCATATAAGAAATCATTATAGACCAAAGTTAAATATAGTTTACAATAATCAAACATGATTTATAGGAATTATGATCTTGGGTAGGTTTATTTAAAGCCTAAAGAGACCAACTATCTATACACATGATTTGAGATAGATTAAACAGGATTAACAAGTTTTATATGATGTATAGGATTTGTAGGATGTTTATGATATGTGATTATGAAAACACGATTAAAATAGTATTTACAAGATATATAGGATTTTTGACCATTAAAACAATATTAAGACGGGTGGAGTCCAACAATCTCCCCCTATTTTATGATAAAAAATCATGTGGGTGAGACATCTGTTCCTAGAGGATGTGTCTCTCCCTTAGCGTGCATTTAGAGTGCATATCTCTCCCCCTTTTAGGATTATCAAAAAGAGTAAAGAAGAGAATAGACAAGAAGATTTCATGATACATTATATAGATAAATGGGTGTCATTACAAATAGTAGGCAACAAAAATACAAAAAATATCCCTATCAAATAATAGTGTTCACTTTTCTTCAGCACTGGTTGTCTTATCATTTCCCTTGGTAGCAGAATTAAAAGAATCCATATGAGAAGAGGTGGAAGTTGAAGAAGGAAGTGAACCAACTGACAGAGAAGGTAAAGGGAGTCCTTCAAAAACAGAAGGAGCCAAGGAAGGTTTGGTGGAAGACTGAGGTAATTGTTGGTCGAGGATAACAGGTCTGATCTGACTTAGAGCCTGAGAGACAGACATAGAGGTATAGACAAGGGTAGTCAATGAGATGGTAGGAAAACCAAGTCTCAAGGGTGTAGCTATAGGATCCATAATAGCAGGGGTCTATATATGAAGATAAGGCCTCAATATCTTGGTGAAGTTAGCAATAATCTCACCACCATACTGCATGGATTTCTCAAAGTCATATTTGTTCTCCATGAACTTTTCCAACAAAGGATTGAAATCTTTGAGCTTTTGAACTTGTGTTTTAAAATCTTTAGTGACAGGGGTATTTTTAGATTCTCTACAAGGTACATGAAATGGTTTGTCATATCATTCTTAGAGAAGATCCTATTGATGTAAAAATCCACCTTCTTAGTAATTTCTTTCTGAGCATCATTTGAAATCTTGGAATGAATTATCACCAAATCAAGAACTCTATCATTGTTCTTGACAACCACATATAGAGACTCTTTGTAAAATACACTGATCACAGATTGAAGTTCTTCCTTAGAAACTTTTATGAGCATATCACTATCCAAGGAGGGTTGAGATGACTGTCTAGAGGTACTAGAAGCTGTAACAATAGATGTAAGGGACTTTAGTTGATTCAGAACATTCTAGAGGAAGCCCTTATACCCATTAGTCAACTTTTTAATACCAATAACAAGATCACACATTTCTTGAACTATTTTCATGTTTCTTTCATCTACCATGATATATAAAGAATATAGTCTAGGTTGAATCATAGAGGCAACTTCATGTGGAATATGAACACTAACATCCTCAATAGGATGAGCAACATGATATGGTTTCGATTTCAACACTCTTAATATCTTCAACCATATATCTGAGAGACTTCACTTCATCACTTATCTATTTGTTCTCAATTCTATCCTCTTGAATTTCATGAAGAATTTTGGCTGAATCTTCCATATGATCTTTTCTAACAACAGGGAAGCATCTCTTTCACACAAGTTTTCCATAGGAGTAGGTTGGGTATTCATGAGCATTTCAACCGCAGCTAATAAGGTATATCCAAATGCTTTCAAGTAATCCTAACTCATCAAGGTGGAAGGTTCTTGTGAAGGTTCAGGAATAAGATCTGAGATAGGCTCAGGTTACTTTGCTGAGATAACTTCAAAATCAGATACTGGTTTCAATTGAAACACAATAGACATATCTATACTTTTAACTAAGGATTCCTGGGAATCATTCATATCAAAATAGATAGGGAATTTATACCATGTATCCATAGAGCTTGGCTCAAATAGATTAGGAACTTCAATACTTTCCAGATTGTGGGGATTCTCCCCATCAACATGTCCATCTCTCACAGGGCTAAGATATTTAGATCCTTGATCTATTTAAAATATGTTATCCCTAATAGCCTCGCCTATTTATGTTCTAGAAAAAATGAAAGGCTTGCTCCATTCTTTCTTCAGCAGGTGGGATAATTTCATGAACAAATTTTTCCTCATGTGTTCCTCAAAAGCAGCTTCTTTATCAAGAGAATGGTCTCTTTCTAGGTGCTCTTCTATAAAAGACATTTCACTTAAATTAGCAACAAATTATTTTTTAGAAGCAGGTTTTTCTTCCAGATCAACAATTTATTCAAGAACAAGTACTTCTTTATCAGTTATGTCTTAGATAATAGGTTCATTTTATTCCTTATCCAGGAAATTTTTCCATGTAGGTGCAATAGCCACTTCATCTTATTTCTCATCATAATATTCAATGATTTCATCTGGTTCCAAACTAGTATTAGAAATATCCTTAGGTCTTGAATATTGCTCAACTGGGCTGAAATTTTCATAAACCCTATCATTATCTTCTACCCATGATTTTCTCCATGGATTACAATTGATTTTAATTCATTTTAATGTGAAACTTGAGATACAAAATTCATAGTCCTTAATGACTTCTTCATCTAGTCCAACCAACCCTTTTGTATGAAGCATAGCTGAGATTAACCTTGAGTAGAATAGGGAGGTTGACATTGAGGTTGTCTTTATCATCTCACACATATGAAGTATAACATACTTACATAGGTTAATCTTGTGTCCATTATTCATAATATATATCAAAAATACATCATGATACTTGAGTGTAGAAAAATCACCTTTTTGGGGAAAATCAGATTCTAAACAAATTTAAACAAAATTCTGGTTTCACCATCTAGCTCAGTAGCTATAGTTATTCTCTTTGTTTCATTTCCAGTCAAGATTCCCAAGTCTTCTTCAAAAATAAAAAACTCACATGATGGAGGAGTACCTCTCTAGTAGTCCTAAAAAATACCCTCATGAGGTATCCTTAGGCATGCAACCCATAAACTCAAAGAAAAGGTGAATCTCTGGCCATTGATCTAGCTTCTTACAACAAAACCATCTTCTGTATCAAAAGAGAATTGAACGAACTGATAAAAATATGCAACTTGATTTGGGTAAATCATCCTATTCTCCTTTTTGAACCAATACATACATCCTTGATCTTTTAGTACTTTCAATACTAAAGACTTACATGAAATCAGCCACTCGGGGAAAATTTCGTTTTCAGGTACCATTATTCTGTTTACCGGGTTCAGATTTAAAGGACCTTAAGGAACTAAATTTAGTTCTATTTTCATCTTCTTATTTGATCTTCACTTCTCAGGAGTTGATGAGAATAGGAATTTCATCCTGGGAATTCAACAAAGGTTCGAGAGAGAGAGAGAGAACCAAAGGGTTGAAAGAGGGATTACAGTTTGAGAAAAGAAGGCACGAGTGAAGAAAGGAGTGAAAATTATTTCGTTTTCATCATTTAGGGATATCAAGCATCGCAAATTCAAAATTGAGAGAAATTAAAAGAATAAAATAATTACACATATTGATACAAGTTATAATATGTAAATAAAACGAAATAGTGTCTTTACGGTGAGATCGAAACAGACCTTCAGGGTGAAACTATAATAGGCATTCATGGTGAGACTGTAAAAGATTTTCATGGTGAGACCATAATAGGTTTTCATGGTGTCATCTTTAATGTGTGACTTAAAAACTGTGTGACCATATTGTTTGAAATAGTAAGTTCCAGACATTGACTGAGAGATTGTAGCTATGAGACCGTAAACAGGAAATAACAACTTTTAATATAGTAAAACTATATAACTGTTAGAGTTAGACAGTAATCATAAGACAATGACTTGTGAAACCGTAAAATGTGAAATAGTAATCTATGAAATAGTAAGCTATGAAACCGTACACTTAATACTTAAGATTTATCATTCCCAATTCATGTATGATGTAATCTATCATTTCAGAATTTAATTGTTTGGTGAATATATCAGTGAGATGATATTCAGTTCTAATGAATTCCAAAGTGATATCACCTTTTTGATAATGGTCTCTCAAAAAGTGATGTCTTATATCAATATGTTTTGTCTTAGAGTGTGAAACAAGATTTTTTGAGATGTTAATAGCACTTGTATTTTTACAATTTATGGGTACATTCTTTAATTGATATCCATAATATAGTAATGTATGTTTCATCAACAAATTTTGTGCACAACAACTACCAACAATTATGTATTTATCTTTAGTAGTAGATACTGTAATAGATTTTTGTTTCTTACTAAACCATGATACTAGTGACTTGACTAAGAAGTGACATGTTCCAGAGGTTCTTTTTCTATCTAACTTACAACCACCGAAATCAGCATCAGAATAACTAACTAACTCAAATGATTGTCCTCTAGGATAGAATAGTCCTAAATTGGGTGTATGCTTGAGGTATTTAAAAATTCTCTTAACAACATTTATATGAGATTCCTTAGGGTTTTCTTGAAAACGATCACACATACATACACTAAAAATAATGTTAGGTTGGATAGCAGTTAAGTAGAGTAGGATTCCAATCATTCCTCGGTAAGTGGTTTGATCAACTGATTTTCCATCTTCTTCAAGATCCAACTTACAAGTATTACTCATTGTAGTTTCACTAATTTTAGTGTTATCCAATCCAAAACGTTTTATAATATCTTTAGTATATTTACTTTGATTAAAAATAATACCATCATTATTTTGAAAGATTTGAAATCCAAGAAAGAATTTTAGTTCACCCATTAAACTCATTTCAAATTCGTTTGGCATCATTTTAGAATATTCAATACATAAATAATTTTTTGAAGATCCAAAGATAATGTAATCTACATAAATTTGAACTACTATAACATCATTGGAAATTCGTTTTATAAAAAGGGTAGGATCAAAAATTCCTATTGTAAAATCTTTGGAAATAAGAAAAGTACTTAATCTATCACACCAAGCTCTTGGAGAATGTTTTAAACCATATAAAGCTTTGGATAATTTAAAAACATGATTTGTAAAATTAGGATTTGTAAAACCAGGGGGTTGCTCAACAAAGACATCCTTAGCTATATACCCATTTAGGAATTCACTCTTAACATCCATTTGATATAGTTTTAAATTTAGATGTTCAACATAATCAAGAAGAATTATGATGGCTTCAAGTCTAGTTACTGGTGCAAAGGTATCTTTATAGTCAATTCCTTCTTCGTGACTATAGCCTGGTTCAAAAAATCTAGCCTTGTTTCTAAATATGTTACCAGCTTCATCTACCTTATTCCTAAACACCAACTTAGTGCCTATTGTAAATGTGTCTTTGGGTCTATTAACAAGTTTCCAAACTTTATTCCTTTCAAACTGATTAAGTTTCTATTACATATCCATCAACCCAAATTCATCATTGATATCATCATTAATGTTTTTAGGTTCAATTTGTGACAAGAAGACTTGATGTTCAACCTAATTTCTAAGAGATGCTCTAGTTTGAGTTACATTATCTAAATTTCATGCAACAAAATCTAAAGGATAGTTCATAAGAGTTACAACAACTCTAGAAAAATAAGGACTAGTAATTTCAGGTTCTTCAATAGGTTCAAGTTCATTGTGACTTGAATCTAAAGAATTTCCAGAACTGGAAGATTTCATAGATTCCTTTATAAGATTGTTAGAAGATTTTGAATTAATGTCCAAATTTAATACAGCAAGCTGTATTTACAACTTCAACCCAAAAATAAATAGGTAAGTCATATTACCTAAGCATGGTTCTAGCAATCTCTTGTAAGGTTCTATTTCTTCTATCCACAACTCCATTCTGTTGAGGTGTTCTAGGGGCATAGAAATTATGACTATAACCATTTTGAGAACAAAAAGATTCAAACTCTTGATTTTAAATCTCACAACCATGATCACTTCTTAAGGATTTAATTATAAGTCCACTAATATTTTCTACAGTTTTGGCATATTTGGTAAAATGAGAACATGCTTCACTTTTGTGAGAAAAAATGAAAGTCCAAGTATATCTAGAAAATTCATCTATAAGAACATAAACATAGTGCTTCCCATTTAAACTAGAAACCCTATATGGACTAAACTAATCCATGTGAACCAATTCGAGATGTTGAGAAGTTGACACTTATTTCTTTGGTTTTAAGGAAATTTTGTGTTGATTTCCCTTTTGACAAGGATTAAACAAATTATCGTTTGGAAACTCAAGTTTGGGTAGATCTTTGAATAAGATTTTTCTGGTTATCTTTTTAAGGGAGTGAATATTACAGTGTCCTTGCCTCCAATTACAAAGCCAAGAATCTTTGTGAAATACACTTAAACATGAAGCATTTTGAGAAACTAAAGAATCTATGTTAACAAAGTATAAATTTTCATTTTTTAATGTAAAAAACACTAATTCACTTTTAGAATTTAAAACATTGCAGGAATCATTTTCAAATTTAACATGAAATCCATCATCATATAGTTGTCAAATACTAATTATATTATATTTCAATCCATCAACAAAAACTACATTGGAAATTAAAACTGAGTTAGAGTTACCAATTTGTCCAAGGCCAATGATCTTTCCTTTGGAATTGTCACCAAATGTGACGTGTCCACCATCAATTTTTATTAAATTCTTGAAGCATGAATAGCCTCCTGTCATGTGTATTGAACACTAAATGTCTATGTACTATAAGCTTTTACAAAAGGTATTTAAGCAACTTTCCTACAAATTAGTCAAATAAAAATAGATTTTGGTACCCATATTTGTTTGGGTCCAGTAATATTAGTGACTAGTGATTTAGGAACCCATATCTTCCTCATAAGTTTCCTATAATAATTATGTAATGTGATTGAAAAATAAACTGTATTTGGTCTAGAAAATCTGGAAAAAGTAGAAAGTGTATCATAATTTGAACTAGCTGAATGTTTTCTAGAAGTAGGAGTAAAGCTATATGTCCTAGACATAGAAACAAAATTAGTTCTTCCAAAATTTCTTTTACCAGGTTGATAACCAATACCAGTAGTATATTTAGGAGCAATCTGTTTACTTAGAATGTGTACCAAAGTATCTTTACCATTAGTAAACCATTAATGATCATTTTTAAATTTCTCATTAGATTGTTTTCATTCATTGTTTTCTTTGAGTAATTGAGCATTTTTCTCTCTTTTATAGGAAGTTCAGATTTAATAGTTGAGGTAATAGAATGTTATTTCTTTAACGACTTGTATTTATCTTTTAGTTCATTACATGTCTCTTCAAGAATATTACAGTTCTCAAAAATTTCTTCATTAGACATATTTTCAAAATCACTCACATCTTATGAATAATATTAATTGTGTACATGAGATTCCGGTGATACCTCACATGTGTTTGTCATAAAACACATACTGGCTTTGTTAGCAAGTTAATCATGTGAAGATTCTGAGTCACTTGAACTATCCTTATAAGCACTCCATATTGCTTTCATTTCCTTTTTAGAATTTCTATCTTTGTATTCATATTTTTTTTGTAATTGAGCTTGAGATAGTTAGACTTTATATGTCCCTTTCACTTACATTCATAGCATACTATCTCATCAGACTTGTCACTTATTTTCCAATCTTTATTCCAGCTTCCTTTTTGATCATATCTTCCCTTGAAGTTAGGATTTCTAAAAAAATTATTCTTCTTGTAAAATATCTTAAAACTTCAGTATAATTAAGAGATCTCCTCATCAATGTCAAGTGATTATTGTTCACTACATGAACTTTCTACAAAGACTTCCAATTTCCCTTTCTCTTTGTGTTTAAGGGTGGTGGTCTTAAATGAAATAGATTTTTTTGGGTTCATCCTCCTATTACTTGTTTAATTTCATCTCATCTTCATACATAATTAGTTTCCCAATGATTTATTTTACAGGTAACATTCTGATGTTGCATGACTCTCTAATATAGATAGAGGTTCCTCTCCATCTGTTAGGTAGGCATCTGAGAATCCTCATAATTTTTTCTTTGGTAGTAACTTCTCTTCCAAGAGAAATCATTGTGTTGAAAATTTTGTTGAACCTGAGATACATGTTAAAAATAGAATAATCAGGTTTCATTTTAAAGTTATAATATTTAATAGTATAAGTATTAAGTCTCATTTCTTTCACACTAGAAGTTACTTCATGTGAAACATAAAAGTATCCCAAATTTCATGGGTAGTTTTACATGCAGAAATTCTGTTAAATTCCTCATATCCTAAAGAGAAATATAAAGAACTCATGGATTTGAAATTGTTATTATAGGCAGTATTGGTTGGGTCATCCCAAGTTATACTATCAGTACCAGGAATCTTATAATCATCTATAATTGAATACCAAATTTCAAAACTCATGCTTTCTAAATTCATTTTAATTTTAATTTTCCATTGGGTATAATTGGTTCCATTAAATAATGGTGGTCTGTTTTTTGCAACACCTTCCAATATATTATCCATAATAACGAAACACTTTGAAAGAGAAATAAATTTATAATTAATAGAAATCTAAAGATCATTAAAGTACAACTAAAATCACAGTCGAATAGGGTCAAAAATAGAGTCTTAACAAAAACATCGGATAAAAAATGTTGATCAGAGTAGAGTACTCAAGAGGGGGGGGGGGGTGAATTGAGTATCTATTAAAATTTATGTTTGAAAAGAATTCTTAAAAGGTTACCCAATAAAAATAAATTCAGCCCAATTAATCAAAGTAATATGGTTATGAAATTTTGACTGTTTAAATAACTTCTCAAAATATTGATTAATTCTTAGTAATCTGAATATTAGTTATTAATATTACTTTTGAAGCTATTCTAATAAGGAAAAACAATTATAACTTCTTTCCAAGATTAACTATCGAAGTAAATTTAGTGATTTCTGAATTATACAATAAAACAGAGAAAACTAAATTAAACAACATAGCAGATATAAAACAAGTCGTTCAGTCTCAAGCTAAGACATAATCCACTCCACTTGGTGATCACCTACCACCAAGAATATTATATTAATAAACTTGATCCACACCCTGGATCAGGAAAAAAACAGTACACAGGACTGTCCAGGTCACACGACCTCTTCCACAGTTCTTTGTGGGTATAAACTAATATGCCACACAGGGTCCTCTTACACACTTATCTGTGAGAGTAAACAAGTGTAAAAATATTTGAGAGGAATGATATCTTTTATTCTCTAATTTAATGCAGGAGATAATGTATGTTTTTATACAAACAAACACACACACACACACACTACTCGAAATCTAAAAACAATACACAACATATAAAAAAGGATGAGATAAGGTTAGAAGTGATCTAAGTTTTATTTTATGCATCTCTAGACTTATAGGATGAAGTAGATGTAAGAATGGATTCCTTTTGCAAGAAACAAAGTATCGCAAGTCAGTTAGATCGGGATCGTGTTATTCGTGAAGTTGGTATTGAGAACATGTTCTTGACTTTTATCTACGGTATCTCATCATTTTGGATTCATGAATTCTTCTTGTGTTCTTCAGATGTATCTTATTTCATGTGTCAGTTCTTTTCTCAAGAATGCTCGTGCATGTTCTTATCTCTTTGCTTCACTATATAGTTTCTGGCCATTCTTTTCTTTTTATTCTTGGAGTGCAGGTGTTGGAGCTGATAGGATGCATGTATTCTACACCTCGTACCTAATAATATTAGGTGACATGTCTAAAAATAAATATTAATTATGTCAAGGCATTTAGAAGACTCAAATACGATTGTTAGAAATTAAATTGAAAAACAACAAACATATTAATGAACGGTGTCAAGGTCTATCTGGAAAACGGTGTCACTTGGAAATTATGTCACCACAAAACAATGTATTTTTCTTTGCCTTTGAGCGGTGAGATATTCATGATGGTATAGTTGTATAGAGATCAGGAACCAGTAGAACAGATGTGGTGTCTGGTCACGGTGTCTGGTCATGATGTCTGTTCACGGTGTCTGGGTCACGGTGTCTGGTCACGGTGGCTGGGTCACGGTGTCTGGGTCACGGTGTTTGGTCGTGATATGTGGGTCATGGTTTCTGGGTCCTGGTGTCTGTTCATGGTGTTTGGGTCACGGTGTCTAGGTCCCGGTGTCTGGTCCCTTTGATAGAAAACCTGAACCGGTGGAAGACTCACGGTTTCTGAGACTTAGCCAAATATCTGTATACAAACTTAAGTAGTTATATTCACAGAATGGATTATATTTAATCATTCATAAAAGAAATCATTATAGACCAAATTTAAATATAGTTTATAATAATAAAACATGATTTATAACAATTAAGATCTTAGGTAGGTTTATTTAAAGCCTAGAGAGACCAACCATCTGCACACATTATTTGAGACAGATTAAATAGGATTAACATGTTTTATAGTATGTATAGGATTTTTTGTATGTTTATGATATGTGATTATAAAAACATGATTAAAACAATATTTATATGATATATAGGATTTTTGATTGTCAAAACAAGATTAAGACATGAGGAGTCCAACATATATGGTAGTGTGCTTAACTACTGATGATAAAATTGCTAATAATTCTATTCCTTCCTTCTGTTGAAATACCTTCACCACCAACTATGCCTTATAACTTTCTTTACCATAAACTTTTTAACATCCCAGCCTGGCTTACCATCGAACCAGTGGTCAGACCGGTAGGTCACATGGCCTCAAGCACGTCTCCCCATACGCCAGAGGCTACTGACTAGCAGCGAGGGTCTCAGGAGGTGATAGTGGGGAGACTATACACTCATATCAGAGTAACATAGTGGTATTATCAGAGTAAATAATATTAAATAGTGAAATCAGTAAACAATTAAAAGGCAGAAGCCAAAGACAGGTAATAACCATTTTTATAAAAGGTGGAAAACGCCAGTTTACAATGCATGCATGTACAGATGATGATACAGTTATGAAAGTAGGAATCAATATAGCATGCTTTAAAAACAATACAAAAAGAAAGAATAGAAAATCCCGACAGTGATCCCAGAGCATCCCAAGCTCCCACTTGGTCCTTTGATCCTAACTCCTTAGGTACAAACAGCACAACACACAACCTAGGTCCTGCAGCAAGAGGGTATACTCGGGTACCCCAGTGCAATGGTGACCCGAGTAGGGTGTGAGATATAAATCTCAGTAGGTCGGCACCACTGGTGTCTAACCCAATCCAAATAGTGTATAATAATTAAACAGTGAGTAGGTATGGAGAAATAAGTAAACAGAATTACATAAGTAAATAACACCCGTCCAGGTTCCCAAGGGACACCTGACGGTTATACCAGCTTCGACTTGTTGTCGGTAAAGTAACATAATCATGTCACCATATATATATAAAAGCATTTATATCATATATGGTGTGGGGTAAGAATGCCTCCCACCCATTAATAAAGAAAGCTACATGAGGTAGGAATGCCTCTCATCCCTATAAGTCAACTGGCAAGGGGTAATAATGCCTCCCTTCCATCACATTCATTCAACCGGAATGGGGTATAACTGCCTCCCATATATTACATTAATAATACTAGCATGGGGTATAACTGCCTCCCATCCAAACATGTAATCATCAACAGAAGTCAATTGGAAAGGGGTAAGAATGCCTCCCATCTAGAAATGTAATCATCAATAGAAGTCAACTTGCAAGGGGTAAGAATGCCTCCCTTCTAGACATATAATCATCAATATAAGTCAACTAGAAAGAGGTAAGAATTCCTCCCTTCTAGACATATACTGTCACACTGGCATGGGGTATAACTGCCTCCCATCCAACCACGTATCTGTCACTAGGTGGCCTCATCATGCACTCACCTTTATTATCATTCATTATGTGGCATCAGCATGTGCGCACTCACAATACAAGCATGTCTATAGTATACTACTTATGACATTACCTCATAATCATTAAAAGAATCATACCACATACACATAAGAAAACACTTTCACATTCATACATAAGGCAACTCATCTTGAGTATCTAAATCAAGATATTCACATATTCATTTTACTAACATAAGTCGTGCTCATTATGTTATCCCAAGGCATGGTCGTACCACCCTAGTCTGTTTATTCCTAGTTTCACCATTACATCTTAAAGGATACGCTTATCATTCTTTAACCCTTTGATACCTTTAGAGGTAACAAGTCATTTAGTATTAAGTCATTCCACTATGGTTATCATCTTACTCAATTTTCCTAAACATGGAAAATTGACCCAAACACAAGTATCACAACCATTTCATTCCCTTTGTCTCAACAAAGAAAGTTCGCATACAAAGCATCAAAGAGACACCACAAAAATCCAGCAGGCAAGCATAAAAAGTCTATCACTACTTTTTATCTTGAAGACAGCGCACCTCCGATTGAGGTGTTTTATTATTAAATCATTAGTTCAGTGATCAAGCAACCATTTTATCTTATCCTGTATTTCACACTCTTTTCTAGGAAGCATTTAATCAAAACCAGATTGCAAAATTAAAATACTAAGGCATTGCAGTACTAAACTAATTAATACTTTTACTTTAATTTAAAATGGCAAGGAGAGGGACCCTACCTCAAGGTGGATTCATCCATCCACTCTGGCTCTTGGAACTTTCTAAATAAGAGCCGCTACTGCTCCCCCACGACATATGTGATTTCACATACGTATCAAGACACCTATGCCCACATGGGTGAATCTCCTAAACTCTGGAAACTCAAACCCACACCAAAACATCCAACACACTCGAACCAAAGCCAGCAACCGAAACCGCCTGAATCCAACTCACCTTAAGAAGAGGATGTCGAAACTCGAACCCAAGGGTCCTAAGACAACCATAGTACAACCCTAGAATGAAGGAAAAACAGAAATCAAGAAACCCCCAATACCTAGGGTTCATCCGAATCCCGTGGGTCCACAGAGAGGCCAAAATATGACTGTAAAACAAGAGGAGAGGGAAGGAGGGAACTTACCACGGAGGATCATAGAAGAAACCAAGAGAAAAAATGAAGAAAACGGAGGAAGGAGGAGGTCATAGGAGGAGGGCATCTCGCGGCTCAAGGGTAGCCCCTCCCTATGTCGTTCAACTTGAGTGAGAGTGAGGGAGTGCTTTTCTTATCTTTTTATGTTTTTTTATTTTCATTTATTTTAATTTTTATTAAAAACCTAAACTCACCAAAATGAACGGTTTGACCTGCACGGTTTTCCAAACCGTGCGCAAACCGTGCAGAGTCTACTGCCTCCAAGATACTTATTGCATGGTCTAGGCACACGGTTTGGGAAACCATGCGCAGACCATGCACAAGCCGCTGCCCACCTGATTTAGGCCACACGGTTTGGGCCGCATGGTTTGGTCAACCCGTGTGCCAACCGTGTACCCTCTACAGTCCCTTAATAACTCTAGTTCGATGCTTCCAAAACTGGCTGAGTCACTTGGGAAACTCCTCGAGCCTTCGCCCAAGCACAAAACCAAAACAACAAAGAATTTCAACTCTCAGAATTGCATTCTGAATCTCATTTTTAAAAACAACCCGTTCAGTAAACAAAAATGATCAAAATCCTTTCGGTTTTAGTACAGTTCAAAACGAGGGTCATTATAAACTTCTTCTATAAAATTAAACACCCACTTATTCTCCACTACTTTCTTCCCATGTGTTAACTTAGTTAGCTCCCATGTTATATTGATATCCAGTAAATACATATCTTTTTTTATTACTGACTCCCACTATCTAGAGTCACAGAGAGTGGATGCCTCTTCCATGATTTCTGGTTCTCTAATGTATGTTAGAATTAATAAGTTCATGTCATCTCCAAACCTATAAGATTGTTTTCTAACTTGGGTAAATCTCTATAATTTGACTTATTACTAGAATTTATCTAATAATTCATATTATGGTGATATAACTTTTATATAATTGACTTTGAAATCATTTATTCATTCTTTATAAATACTAGATCATTCAGGAACATCTTCCATTTGTTTATCTATTTGGATTTCAGTGCATCCATTACAACTCTCTAGAAATTGTGTTTTTTTGGTACCCCCGATCAAATCAACTTAGACATGATCACCTGAATATTTACTCTCAACTTTATTCTCAACCAATTTATGGCCCTTCCATGATACCTTATAATTGAAAAATCCCATCTCCTAATTATCTTATGATGACCATCATCCCAGAGTTAGAATAAAAAAATTTCATCAGGATATACAAAAAATAAAAATGTATTATAATTTTTATTATGTTTGTATATATACTTACTACTAACAAGTAAATGTGCAATACTTATAAAAATTTTGAGGTGGAAATGTTTTGTTATTTTATAAGAACTTATATACTTTAGAATTTCCTATCCCAGTGGATCGGAAAAATATTTGTTAACCAAATATGCTACCATGTTTACATTCTTTATGAATTAAAATATGATTAATTTTCTCTAACACAGCATTTTTCAAAGGTGTTTATGGAAAAAGATTTTGTATCCCAATCCCCCTATTTCAACAGAAGTTCCAGAAGTTACTTCCATTGTACTCACTACCATTGTCAGATCATATACATTATTAAATTCTAACTAGTTTCCATATCCACCATTTCCTTCCACTAAATAAATTCTTTGAATACATCAGAAATTTTCTTCATAAATTAATCCCATAATTTCCTTGTTTCATCATCAATGAATGTAAAAAATCATAGTGACCCTTCATGATACTAGACTAGGGAAATTCAATTAATGTTTGGGTGATGTAGTTTTAACTTCTGGGATATGGGATTCCTTCCATTTAAGTTGAAAAACACCATATTCTAAATTCCAAGAACAAAACTTTCACAAATCCCAAACTCAGTGTGATCGATATTTATCATGTATTTTTTTTCATTAGTACTTTTATGTTCTTGTCACTAAGGTATCTGAGATGGAAATTCCACACCTTTCAATTTTTAGATGTAGATACTTACCACTCCATTAGCTATTTTTATTAGATATAGGGTTACATCCTTGAAACCTCATGCCACTACCATGGATCCTTGAATCACCATTCAAACAATATTATTAAAGCTTATTCTATAGAGTGACTCATTTAGATGAACTATAGAAATTAGGTTCTTCCATACCCCTAGTATGTGTATCACCTATTTAAACTGTAATAAGATTTTGTTATACATATAAACATTAACATCACCTTTCCCCATTTAATCCATATCCGCATCTTCTTCCAAAATTACATTGTCAAATATTTAAAACACATGATTTACCATTAATCCTTGCTCCATCATTGAGTGAAATGATGCACCTGATTCAATTACCCATGACTCCATCATAATGTTTACATCGAGAAACAAGTTATTGTTCTTGTTGGTTATACCCATGGAATTTGAACTTCTAGAAAATGATATTCCAAAATTCTATTTGTGATTCCTATAATCCTTCTTATAATTTCCACTTTTCCCACACTACCAACATATAGGTCTAAGACCAACTGATTTTTATTAACTTATCTCTCGAGACCTATCTTTTGATTAATTCTTCCAAATTCTCCATTAGGGTGACCATTCTAATCCTTTGTAATTTAGCTTGTTTTCAGAAGGTTCTTGAACTTTCCTCAATCTGAGTTTTTTTAGTATTAAGTTCCTAAAATCATCAAACACCGAGTTGTTTTTTCTAAATGAATCTATAAATATAATTATCATCCATACCTAGAATCCAACAAAGAAGATATTAATAGAATATCACAAACATTGGTTATGAAATTCACCTTTATTGACTTGAGATTCCCTTGATTCTTGTTGGATTATCTCACATGATTTGTTGCAAGTATACCTTTTTATATCCCCGTGCTAAATAACCTCCACATATTGAACACTTACTTAAGTGTCATAAACTTATGATAAATTTCTTTCAAGACCTTCATTAAATTAATCATGTTATTCACCTCCTAGATGTTAAATGATATATATTATTTGAATGAAATTCATTCTAACCCAAATGTTTTCTTGTCCAACCATTACCATTTTTATTCTTCCTTTTTTCCAATATAACTCCATCCAATGGAATGTTAAATTCCCTTTGAATGAGATAATACTCTATATTCATTCTCAATAATCTGAAATATGTTCCTTTAAACATTTCCATATATACCGTAACTTCTTATGAAACTATAACTTCTGATGATAGAAAAGTCTCATTAAAAAAATAACAATAAGAAAAGATAATGAGCATTAACTTGTCTTACTTCTAGTGTGAAAATGAGTGAGATGGAACTAAAATATCTGATACCACTTATTGGGAATCCATCGACATCCAATCATAGAAATTTATACACTAGATGATACATGCATATAAAATTTATCATTTGGAAGAAATCCCTAAATCATAGTGAATCATAATATAAGAAGTATTAACACCCTAATCACCACACCAAGTTGACCATAAATGAGATATTACCTAAGTACATGTTTTTATATGATATATTAATGGGATCAATTTCTAATTTTTTAATAATTATGATTTGTATGAATTGGGTATATTATATCATGTATGCTGGAAACCCAAACCATTTCACCCATGTAATATATCATTGAATGAAACTGTTTTATATTTATATGAAACATATAAGGAGTAAAAGAATATGATACATGAACCAGATATGGAATTTATACATGTATTTTAACACATGAGTTAATGTGGACAAAACCTTAGGGTCATCCTTGGGTGTCACATAAATCACTTCCATGCGATGGTAGTGTGGTGTGTGTGTGTGTATTTAGCCAATGACTCATAGGAATAAAAATATCACTTTAATATTCCTACATTAAATTTAAAGGTACTAGTATACCATGGAGAAAAATGGCTATGAATCAAGTAGAGTTGAAGAAATGAATTTCTTTTGATACAGATGAATGTGAATCAAGTAGATGGGCAACATTTCCCACCTCAAGTATGTGAATTATGTTCATCACCCAACCACTTTACAAACTAATTTGCTAATGTATAAGGAATGAAGAGTTATGAAGCTATATTATAACCAAGGAAATTATAACTAAACTAAGATAGACCCCCATTTAAATTCAATACCCCTCTCAATTTTCATACCATCAGTAATACCAGAACCCACCACCATTTCAAAAACAATATAATAAACTATAAGAAGAGAAAAACTATCAACCACACATTTTCTAGAAAAAGTATTATGAGAAGACATCAACCAGTGCACCATCATATGAGAACCAATAGATAAAATATATTATTTATTGTTGAAAGAAAATATAAAATATTTATCCAACATGTTCGTAATTATTATAATTTTTTTGAAAAAAATCAAGGGAAACTCCCAGCCAAAGTGATCCAGAATCTAAAGGAGAGCACGAGAGTGATTAAAACATGAAGTGGAAAGTAGATTTATCCTCTTGAACTAAAAAAAATATAACATTAACTTGAAGAAATAAATGATGATAATTCTATAACTAATCTAGAAGAACAACCCAGATGGCCAAAAGATGTGGAAAAAAGAAAGAAGAAGTATGGGAATGGATTAGGAAAGAGTGACATGAAACTACCTTACAAAAGAAAAAATGGGAAAAGAAGGAAATTAACATTCCATTAAATTATTGGTTCAGTAATTCAACAAAGTTTTAAGAGGATCAACTCCAATAAAAGATTCAATAAACCTTTTAAATGGTTCAAATAATCATGCCTCTATTGGATTCCATTCAAAAAATACCCAAGTATAAATAATTTCTCAATGAAAAATGCACAAAAAAAGAATAATAATTTACGAGAATAAAATAATAATATTGGTAAGAAGCATCTCATGTTTTAGTACACCATCGATACCACAAAAATTTCAAGATCCAGAGATATTTTCTATTCTATGCACCATTGGATCTGTAAATTTTTCTGATGCTTCATGTGATCTGGGTGCTTATATAGATTTTATGCCTCAATAAGTGTATACATATTTTCAAATAGGAAAATTTAAATCCATAATATTGGTATTTCATTTCTCAAATAGATCCATTATTTTCCTTGCAGGAGTTCTGTAAGGATTCCTTGAGAAAGTAAAAGATCTACTATTCCCATCTGATTTCTACATGCTAAACATGGAACAAGATTGGAGTTTATCACACTCACCCATCATTTTTGTAGTACCATTCACTAATAAAGAAAAAATAATCATCAACATATATGAATGAACACTTTCCATGGAGCTTGGAGACAACAAAAAATGCTTCAACATTATTGACTCCATGAAGCACCCTTTAAGTAACCATTTAGTCTATGAAATTTCCCCTGAAGATAGTAATGAAATTATTGAAAAATCAGGAATGATATGTGAATTATTAGCCTATGAAGATAATTTTTTACTTGAAAATTCCATAGAATAGGTAAGTTCCCAAAAAACTGGAAATTATTATTTCAAGTTTGAAGAAGAGATAACATTTGATTTCATTGATAGTTTATTAAAAATAGCTAACATGATTTATTTTACATGAAAGATTCAATATTTGGAAGAGAGGAACCAAAATTAAATCTACTCTCCTAAAAATGTGGAAAAATAAGAGAAATTAGGATAGTATTATGAGATCAAGACAAAAAAATAAGCTGAACAAGAAATGATTATCAAGGATCTTGAAAAGGAACTGACTGCAAATGAAGAAGAACTGGTCGTGATGCAATACATTTGTCTCATAGTGAAAAAATTATTGAAAAAAGACATATAATACTTCCCTAAAGCTACATAGGTAATTCAAGAATATTCTTGGACAAATAAGAATAAAATTTCACATGAACAAGATAAATCTACACTAAATTAATTATAAAATTATCTTATTTTATTTGATAGTACAAATGTAAAAACTAAAGCCAAGGATATATGGGCCAAGAAAAATAGGGGTAATATTACAAAATAATTTAAGTTAATAATTTTCCAAGGAGGGTAAAACCCCTTAAGAAAATTAAGGTTCAATTTACAATAGGAAAACCACAAAAAATCTGAATAGATCATGAACCAATATGGAAGAACAAAATTTCAAGGATTTTGATGGTGCTGCGGTAAGAATGGACACAATGCCTATTCTTAATAGTTTAACATGTATTTACCAAGATAAAGGATAGTAATGATGATAAGTTCTTTTGAGTATATGTGGATAAAATCTAAGATAAAAATACCTGTGACTAGATCCGCAATATAATAACATACACAAAATAAATTTTAGAGTATGGAAGAATCTTGTGAGAGATTCAGTATTGAAGGGAATAAGTTATAGGTATTCATGAAAAATATATATGGGAAGCTTACCTAGGTTTTTAAAGGTAATATAATACAAATAAAACCCTATAGTAAGAATTAAAATAAAGAGTTCCTAGTTTTTTGGCCAAATCAATTGAAATTAGACAATGAATTGGAGGATGATGAAAAAATTTATAAAACCAAATGGAAGTAAATGGATTCAAAATGAGAAGAAACCCCATTAATTATAAATGTTAATTGGCTAAATATGTACCATGAGAACATAACTGAAGAACCAATGGGGAATATTCCACTATTTAAACCCGATTATCAATGAAGAATAACTAGTTTATACCTTTCCTTTACATTTGATTGAATACGAAAATTCCATTTAAAATATACTTAAGTAAATAAATATTTGAATAAATTATGGAAACTATATAAATTAAGTGTGTGGGATGAAATATTTTGGTCTATGATTTCATTCAAAATTTTCACTTTTTGGGTCGATCCAATGATAATAATCAAAAGCACTTTTGGGAGGCAACCTGAGTTTTTGAATTTTTTTTATCTTAGTCCAATATTCCCCTTGATTTCTATTTAAGTCCAATTGAATAATCCTTAAAAATAATTTGTTTTTATCATTATTTATAGTTCCATAAAAATAGAACAATTCAACATTAATAATATTTATAGAATTCAAACTATAAAAAGGGAGTTTACACTATGTAAATGGAATTCATGTCGTGAAAGGAGAATTCATGTTGTGAAATGATATAGAATTGAAATGGTATAAAAAATACCTGGTCAACCTGAATTTAAGTATCATGGTAATTGGATTATGAGTTTAAATTCATTATTTATTTTTACTTCCTATATCTAATCATTGAAAATATATTTTTTTGTTTTTATTTTTTTCATTCCCCACTTTGAACTTTTTTACTCCAGTATCAATCTAGGAGACATATAAATTACCTAGGATAATCATTATGACTTGTTTTGATTTTAAATATTGACATGATTATATTAGTGAAATGAAAAATTAATTAGTAAAGTTAATCATGAGGGAATTATTTTATAAATCATGATTTTTTAGAACGAGTTTATTCTTGTAAATGAAATTATTCTTAGATTTGGCATTTTTTGAATTTCTGAAATTGATATTGATTGGTTTATTGTTTTTGTCTCATTCCATGATTAAATATTCCAAACCATATGTTCTCATTCATAGGAAAATTTCTAAATTGTTGTTTTCCATTCTTTAAATAGTATATTTCTTGAGAGACCAGAGTATGTTTTTCTTCTATGACTTTCTTGGAATCTTATCAAAGATATGACTAAAAAAATCACTTTTAATATTATAAAGACCTTTTTTGTGTATTTTTATATCATTTGACACACCTTGATATTGAATCTTACTATTTCCCCTATAACCCATGAATTAACTTCATAGGAAAAGATCCAAGTGTCATGCTGATTATATCCTTTACCACCCCACTCGTAGTATATAGCATGATATTCTAATGACTATGTTTAGAGATGTTGGTTGTCCATGGAGGATGTTGAACTACCTCAATAAGAATATTTTTCTATGGGGTTTTCAGGTGATTTTTTCATAGGCCATGTTACGATTTATTATTCATTTTTATTCACCTCTCTTAATAAAAAAATAAAATAAATAAATAAAATCAAATAAAACAAATGAAAAAAATTTGTTTAGTCTTGGGAGGGTAAAAAATCACAATTTATAGACCAATTATAATAGTATTATATGGGGTTTTTTGGTGGATGTGAAATATTTCATAATAATAACTTTCAAAAAATTAAAAAATAAGAAAATAAAAAGAAATAGAAAAAATAAAAAAACAAGGGAGGGATATTCATTCTGTATCCTTACTCATATTGTATGATCCCTTATTTTTCTAATTACACCCCTTTTTTAGTATTTATATTAAAAATATTTCATCAGGTTTTTTATTTCGATTTAATCCTTGGGGGATAAGTCTTGTTCAGAGATAGAGAGACGTTATTGAGGAAAATGACCAAAATTTATAAGTTGTATATTTATTTTAATTAATGGAGTCTAAGTATAAACATGTAAAATGGGTTGACAAAGGTTTTCCATGCTTTATAAGTCTTTGGAGGTCATTGAGGTCCTTTTTGTGGAAACTCAATTGAAAACTATCTGCAGAGATTTTTCAAGCCATGTACATGTTACACAATTTGTAATTTCCACCATACATATTTTTTGAACTAGTATAGGTTGTGAATCAGTTATACACTATTTAAACCATTCACGTCCTAGAAAAATTCATGTGAGATAAATATTAACCTAAGGCGATGGATTTTTCAGCATACCTCTAAAATGGGAAGTACAAGATGTGAAAAAAGGTTACACGCCATGTATTTATCCGGAGAAGTGGTTTTAAGGCTTCTATATAGATTTAATTTTCATTATTCTTCCATTCATCCTTCCTTCTCTTGACCTAGGATGAATTCTAAGTGATTTTGGAAGCCTTTCCTTCATTCTGCATGTCCCATTTGTACGATTGATCCCTAGTAAGTCTTTATATTTTTCCCCTTCCTCTTTCATTGTTCTATGTTAGGGAAGTGGAATATTTTGAATTCTTTAGGATGTGATCTTGAACTAGGATGATTTAGCTTATACTTTTAATCTTCATCACTTTCTTCCTCATTAGGGTTACCCTTTAGAAGCATTGCGTTAATCATTGGTTAAAGGTAGGGAGTCTAAACCTAACCCTATCATTTGTTTAATTGTAAATATATGAAAATTGTGATTTCACTAACCTAATGGTAAGTCCAATTAAATTATTCATTGATAAATAGTGAATCATGGATTTCAATATTGGTTGGATCCCTTTGGATTCAATTGTTTATGCAACCTAGATTTTTTCTACCCATTGGGTGAGTAAACCCTTGATTAAAAATTCAATTGGATAATGTCTTAAAGTGTGTTTAGCATGACATGAAGCCTTAGGTGATTTATTGATATAGAATCTCTGATTATGGCTTGTTTATTGATATGGATGTTGATAAATTGTGATATAAATGAATGTGTAATTGAAGGATAAATGGTAATTTTCCTAATTAACCATTGTGACTTATGATGTGATATTGTGATATCCTTTATATTATGACTTGTTGTGTTATCATTCTAAAATGATTATATAAGGGACTATGCCTTGATACATGATGAAGTTCTTATATACTGGGCTATTCCCTAAGAAATACTGAAATGATTATATACTGGGCTATGCCCTAAGGCATACTAAAATTAATATATATTGGGTTGTGCCCTGATACATGCTGAATTACTTATATACAGGGCTATTCCCTAACACATCTTGAAATGTTCATATAGCAAAATATTTCTAGTGGCACATGCTGAAATGCTTATATAGTGGTCTTGGCCCATATTTTTTTGATTTTCCATGGATATATGGATATTATTATCATGGTTGCGTTACACGCCTAAAGAAATTTCGGCATGGTGTCAAAGTTGGTCGATTAATATATTGTATTCATTTATTAATTAATACACATTTTTATCACTTATTGAGTACACTTATTATTAGAATGGTTATGTTTATACATGATGGTGTCAACCTACTAAGTTTTACTAAAATCCTATATGGGTCACTATTTGGTAATCGATCAGATTTCATGGATTTAGGTTTAGACAAGAGCAATGGACCTTTTTGATGATTTTATTGTTTGTTGGCTGGGCTGGAGTATTGAGATGACATCGACATGGGGTTCAGGACCATAATATGTTGGATTTACTTTATTTCTACTAATTATTTTATCATATTACTCTTAGTTTGGCATTTTGATACATCTAAGAATGTCATTAAATGATTTATTACTATTGGAATATTTGTTCTTCCATATATTTCCTAGTTGTATGAGATATTTTTTCCACTTTTCTATTATTCAGATTATGTTATATGTCTTGTTTATTTACTAAGATATATAACTCCATAATTGGTGGCATAGTCTCCCCACTATACTGATCACATCCCCACTACCATTAAATAGCCTTTGGAATTCTGGAAGGCATGCTTGAGGTCTCATAACCAACACTTTTGGACATGTGATAGAGTGTCTTATTAGGGGATGTTACAATGTGTTATCAAAGGAATATGTTTTTCTTTTCTATTTCTTTACTATTTGGGAAAGGTAGAAAAAGGACTATGATGTGTTGGTAATTTTAAATGAGCTTGTTCATGGGAGTATCTAACCCATGTAAGGGTGAAAATCCGAGTGTCAGGGATTAGATTGTTGTTTATAATATTTTTTTATTACAGTTGTTATTATTTCACCTTGGGCGATTCACATGTTGCATGAGGTTATTATTTCGAGATGCAATTGGTTCTTGAGATTTATACTCATGGCCTGGTATGGAATGAGATGAGTATGTATGCATCATAATTGGAATATGGGGATATATATTGACATTTATTATTCATGATAGGGAGATATTTATTTCCTATGATATATACGTTCTTGTATGAACTTTGATATATGATACCATATATATATGAGAAATGAAATAAATGAATTGATATGTTATTCTAAAACACTTTTAATCCATGTTTAGAGAGTCCTAGATTCAATGGATCTTTGTTTTTTTCACCTATTTAGGTTGTCCTTGTTATATCCAGTGTTTTAAGGAGCGTGTTTGTCCTATAGATAAAATGACTCCTCATCATCTTTGTGTTAAGCATCGGGAGAGTGGAAATCAGAACACTCCTAATGTAGCCAGGACAAATATTCCTATATATTTTGAGGATCAAATGGATGTTCAACTTTTCAATAGATTCTTGAGGGCCATGTGATCCATGGAAAGGAAGACTATTTACACCATGCCTTTGATGTCTGAGATTATGAGAGAGTTCAAGCTACAACATCCGCCTATGTTCACTGAGTAGGGTAGCCCCCAATCAGTTGAGTTCTGGGTTGAGTTAGTCCATATTATCTATAAGTATCTCGATACACCCATATATATGAGGGTGAATCTTGTTTCATATATACTTCATGGACTAACCAAACATTGGTGGGACATTCTGGAGCAGGATGGACTATAATATGAGTTATCTTGGAAGGAGTTTGAGATGAATTTTCTGATCCATTTTTACCCTAATATGTTGAGGTATGAGAAGTATCATGAGTTCATGAACCTGAATCAGGAGGGCATGTTTGTTCTGGAATACGTTGGATGCTTCAACAACCTATAGTGATTTGTTTCATCTTTAGTTTCTAATGATATCTCTAGGGTGAGATGATTTTAGGATGGTCTTCACTATGTGATCAGGTCATAGGTTAACATTTTCTATCTGAGAATTTTTTAGGATGTGATTAATTATACACTCATCACAGGAGGGAATCCGAGAGAGGCCCTGAGTAGTGGAATGACTATTTCAGTAGGTAGAATCTTGAACTCAAATTATAGTGTAATGAAGTGTCACTATGACAGTTTCTTCTAAGGAAATTATGGGCCGAAAATTTAGGGAAGTGGAAAATCATATTATGATCATATTCTGTTATAGTGCTATCGGTGTGGCAAGATGGGCCACAAGTGGCCTATGTGTTTTTAACCAACAATCAAGTGTTGATATTATGGAAGGATGGTCCACATACAGAGGTTTTATTAGGGAATGTTTTAATAGATAAGGGGAAGGGGAGAAGGATAGGTACCGGATTCTGGGAAGGAATACACTACTCCTCCATAGACCGGTAGCTAGAGTCCTAGAGGAAATTTTGGTCGAGGTAGGGGATGTGGTACCATAGTACAGGAATGGTTGTACCAGGTATTGGGAATAGTTAAGGGGAGTTATACTGGAGTCCAAGGTAGAGGGGCTAGTCAGCTACATGTTATGTAGACTACTCTAGCTAGTGTGACTGCAGGACCGTCTAGAATTTGAGATTCAATTCTTATATCATCTTCCCATTCTTGCATTTTTTTTTATACAGGGGAATCACATTACTTTTTATTTATTATTTTTGCAAATATTTTGGGATTGTATGTGTAAAACATGGATGGTGCTTTAACCATCGACACACTACAGTGAGTATGATCAAATAATATCAAAAGATACAAGGCATGTTCTATATATATTGGTGGTCACTTTTTCTTTTGGGAATTGTTTGTACTGGAAATGGTAGGCTTCAATTTAATATTTTGTATGGATTATATAGTTCTATACTAGGCTCATGTTGACTATTATCGGGGGATATTTACCTTTAAATATCTATAAGGAGGTAGTTATTCTCACTAAAGTGAGTGGGATATTCAAGCTGGTCATGCATGAATAATTTAGTGTAGATTTGATTGTCTCATGGCTTAGATAGATGGTCTTGTTCTAAATGATGGTGTAATGTTGATTTATAATTTTCCTCTAGTGGTAAACCATTTTTAGGATGTATTTCTTGACGATTTCTATGGATTACTGCCCAAGTGAGAGATTTAATTCACAATTGATTCGGTGCTGGGAGTAGAGTTAGTTTCTATCATGCCTTATAATATGGAACCATCCGAGCTTTGGAAGTTGAAATTTAAATTTTAAGATATAGAAAATAATGGTTTCATACAACCAAGAATATCTCCATGGGTTCTCGAGTTCTTTTCTCCAACAAGGATGATGGTTCTTTGCACTTATGTGTGAATTACTGGAGATTAAAATACATGACAATCAAAAACTGGTATCCCCTTCCACGTATTGAGGATATATTCAATTATTTGAGAGGTGATAAGATATTATCCAAGAATGATTTGATATTAGGATACCATCAGTTGAGGGTGAGACCATTTGACATACCTTATACTACTTTTAGGAGCAGTTATGGCTTGTATGAGTTTGTAGTGATGTTGTTTGGTTTAACCAAGGCACTAACAATATTCATGGCCTTGATGAATCAGATCTTTAATCCATTTCTGGAACAATTTATGGTAGTTTTTTTCAATGAAATATTAGTTTATTCCCAATCAAGAGACAATAATTCCAAACATCTAAAAATCATTCTAAGTTCATTGATAGAGAATCATCATTACACTAAGGTAACCAAATTAAGTTCTTGGATTGATAAAGTGCACTTCATTGGCCATGTCGTCTCAGAGGCATGAGTTCTATTGGACCCTGAGAGGGTTTCAACCATGGTATCTTGGGATAAACACAAGAATGACCTTGGTATTTATAGAATTATGGGTTTTGGAGGTTATTTTCAGTGCTTTATCCTTGAATTCTCCAATTTGGTAGCACCAATGTCTGGGCTGACCAAGAAGGGAGTAAAGTTTTTTTGGTCGGATGTTTGCAAAGGATCTTTTTAGGACTAAACTCAGCACTTATCCTCACTTTATCTATTCTAGTAAAATCATATACCATGTACTATGATGCCTCCAGAGTTGGAATCAGATCAATTTTAATGAATGAAGATCAAGTAGTTTCTTATGGTTCTTGACAACTAAGACCATATAAGAGGAATTATCATACACATGATCTAGAGTTGGATATGGTGGTACATACATTGAGATTTTGGAGTCAATTTATTATGGGTGAGTGGTTTTTGGTATACATAGACCAGAATATCCTCAGGTACATATTTTCTTAGTGATACTTAATCCTTCGACATAGGAGGTGGGTTAAATATCAGCAGTATTTCAACTTTGAGTAGGATTATACACTAAGAAAGGGAAATATTGTTGATGATTATTTGAGTTGGAATACATATAAATAATAAATACATGAGTCTTGCGATGATTTTAGGATGATTAAACACTTTTTAGATACTCATCTAGATGTCTAAGAGTCTCAGGGATGAGTAGCTCAGACTTTGACATCTATTATACCCGTGATTTTGGACAAGTTTAGAGAAGAGATGTTATCTAATCTAGAGGTATTAGTTCTAAGATACGTCATATATGGTGGGGATACACCATTAGGATGGTCTCTTGGCAGTGAAAATTCTTTTATTTTCCATGGCTGAGTATTGGTTCTTACAGGCTTGCATGAGTAATTGATGAGAGAGTTTCATGCTTCTAGATTGCCGGTACATATTGGTTTGAAAAATATATATCATGATCTACATATATAGTACTAGTGGTAAATAATGAAGAAATAATTAGTAGGATTTGTGGAGAGATTTTTTACTTATCAGCAGGTGAAATCCAAACATCAGAGGTCAGCTTGGATTTTACAGCCTTTGCTCATTCCTACGTGGAAATGGGATGATGTCATTATGTAATTTGTGGCAGGACTACCCAGGACAACCTGCAAGAATGATAAAGTATGGGTGATCATGGATTGACTTATTAAGTTTGAACACTTATTTCCTATTAGAGAGACCTTTACCATCGATGATCTGGGTATTATTTTCATTTATGAGATAGATTATCTGAATGGTGTTCTGAGGAGTATCATTTCTGATAGAGATCCTCATTTAAAATCATGATTCTAGAAGGGTCTTTAGAAGGCTCTAGGATCATAGGTTCTTTTGAGAACAACCTATCATAATTATACTGAAGATCAATCTAAGTAGACTATTTAGGTTCTGGATGATATTTTAAGAACCCATGTCTTGGATTTTAGTAGTTCATGGGAGAAACATATGAAACTCATGGATTTTGAATATAATAATAGCTTCTAGGAACCAATTTAGATGGAACCTTTCAAGGCATTGTATGTAATGTTGTGGCATTCACCTCTTTATTGGTTGGAGGTATGTGAGTTAGTGCTTTTTGGGCCTAGTCTTATAAAAGATACGTTTGAGCATGTTCAGATGACCAATAGGTAGTTTTTGACCATGAATAGTATGCAAAAATTGTATGCTAACCATCAGATATGACCTCAAGAGTTTGAGTTTGGTCATCGTGATTTCCTTTGGGTGTTACCTAGGTTGGGGAAACACCGTATTAAGAAATAGGGAATTCTAGAAACTAGGTTTTTCGGGACATTTGAGATAGTGGATAGGGTCAGTCCAGTGGCATATCGATTTACCCTTCCATGATGCTACAGTTCCAGGTACATTGTGTTTCAAAAGTTTTATCTTTATAAATATTATCCTAACCCTTCTCATGGGGTGGAAATCATGGACCTTGAGCTTTATGATGATGTAACCTTGAAGGAGCATTTGATATGGATGATTGACTATAGGGATAAGTATCTTTGGGGTAGGACTATACCTCTGGTTTGATTGTAGTGGTATTATGAGAATGTTCAGGAGGATACCTGGGTGAGGGAGTTTTATATGTGAGCACAGTGGCTAGAATTATTTTCCAAGACACCATAATGATGCTTGGAGCAACTTAATGATAATCTATTATATGGTGGGGAGGTTGTAAGATCCCATTTTTTCTAGGTACCTCCCTCTTTTATTTTTTTGCATTAAATTTCTTTCATCGTGTTTTCCCTTTCCTTTATGCCTTGGGGGATGAGCCTTGTTCGAAGATAGAGATCCTTTATTGGGTAAAATGACCTTAAGTTTAGTGATGTATGTTTATTTGAATTAACTGAGTCCAATTATAAACATTTAAAATGGTTTTATGAAGGTTTTACATGATTTGGAAAGAATTTGAGGTCGTTTGGGTCATTTTAGTCAAAACTAGTCTAAAAACTATATGCAGGGCATTTACACACTGTGTACATGTTACAGGACATATAACTTCCACCAGAAATATGTCATGAATCAGTACAGGTCTTCAAGTGGTGAGAGATCATGTAAACCATTCACATTGTGTACAAGTTTAGTAGGATAAATATTAACCCGAGGCGATGGTCTTTTTGGCATAACTCTCAAGTGGGAAATACATGACGTGAAAAGAGGTTAGTTTCCATGTATTTAATGGGAGAAATGGTTTCAAGGCTATTGTGAAGATTTAATTTTCATTTTTATTCTTTTAATCCTTCCTCCTATTTACCTAGGAAAAATTCTAGGTGATTTTGGAATCCGTTTCTCCATTTAGAACATCATAATTGTGTGATATTTCCCTAATAAGTATTTGGATTTATATTTCACCCCCTCTTCCATTGTTATCCATTAGGGTGGTGGAATTTTTGGATCAATTTTTGTTATGATATTGAACTAGGTTTATTTAGGTTCTTATTTAAATATTCAACACCTTCTTCCTTGTTGGAATTACCCTTTGGAAATGATGCGTTAATCACCGGTTAAAGGAAAAGAGTCTAAACCTAACCCTATGATCTGTTTAATTATAAGTATATTCAATATTGTGACTGCACCAACCTGATGTGCACTCCAATTAAATTATTCATTTATAAATGGTGAATCATGGATTTGAATATTGTTTAGATACCTTTGGATTCAATTGTTTATGCGACATGGATTTTGGATACCTGTTGGGTGAGAAAACCCTTGATTAAAAATTGAATTGCCTAATGGATTAATGTTTGTTTAACATGACATGAGACCTTTGGTGATTTCTTGATATATATTCCATCATTTTGGATTGATTAGTGATATGGATGTTGATAAATTAGGATATTAATGAAAGTGTAATTGAAGGACACATAGTAATTTTCATAATTAACCATTGTGGATTATGATGTGATATCCTTGTTGTTATGAATTTTTGTGTTATCATAACCAACTCAAAAATAATATATTTTATTAAATGGGTAAGTGAAAAACATAATGGAGGCCTAATATAATGGAGGCCAAGGTATTCATGCTGAAATTATTATATATCAGGTGTGGGCTATACTTATATGATTTTTCTATAGAGATATGGATATGGTTGGCATGGTTGTGTTACATATGTAGTGACATTTTGGAATGTTGCTGTAGTAGGTTGATTATTATATTTTATTAATTGATTAATTAATACTCCTATTTATCACTTATTTCATACACTTATTATAAGAAATGTTATGTTTAGAAACTATGGTGTTGACCTACTGATTTTTACTCACAACCTATTCAGGACACCGTTTGGTACCTAAGAAAATTTCTTGGATATAATTTTGGACAAGTTAAAGAGACCATGTTGCTAATTTTATTGCTTGTTGGTTGGGATAGTGTTTCGATATTGTAATGACATGGGGTTTGAGACTAGAGTATTTTGTGTATGTTGTTTATTTTTTTATACTATTTTCAATTTGACATTTAGATACATCATAGCATGTAATTATATGATTCATTACTATTATATTATTTTTTATACTTTTATTTCCTAGTGGAATGATATATTGTTTTTTATTATCTATTACTATGATTATGTTATTTATATTATTTATTTACACTGCTATGTAACTCCATACTAGGGGGTATAATCTCACACTAGACTGATCACACCCTCGCTACTAGTTGGCGGCCTCTAGCTTATGGGGAGGTGTAATTGAGGTCTTGTAACAAAACCATTCTGGTCACGTGAGAGAGTGTAGGATTGGGGGATGTTACACATATCATGTGGATACTTTGAGATTTGGGGAGTTGGGGAGATGACATATTCATCATTGAATGAGTATTTTATTAGGATTTGTGACATCATGACCTGGGTGCCACACACTGGTTCCCTAATCTAGTTAGTCAACAGGCCTCAAACATGCCTCCCAATACACTAGTGGCTACCGACTAGCAGTGAGGGTATAATATCGATCATGGGGCGAATACACCCTCTTTATCAAAGTAATAAACCAGTAGAAGTAAATAAAAATAACCAAGTGATATAACCATAACCAAACCCAATTTCAAAAGAAGAAAAAAATAGGAAATACAATATCATAATTGAATAGTATATACGCCATGATAAATTACATGTTAAGTGTTAAAAATGAAAAGTCAAAAGTAAAGATGCTGAAAACTCCCAACAAAATCCAAACACCAAGTCTGGTTCCCTCATCCATGCTCCATCCCAACTCAGCCATATTACAAAGGGCCATTTCCCTTAACCTATCATGCAACCATGAAATCTATTCATGTACCAATCTAACATCCCTAAGAGGGTGCGAGTACAACTCAGTAGGCCACCACCAACTACATAAAAAACAATATCCAGTAAAAAAAGTGTATATTGTTCTATAAATAATAAATAATGTAATAAATTAAACAATTTACATTTATTCAATTACTCTTTATTTAACCACATAAACCAATGGGTTCCTTAGGAAACTAGAACTATCAATAACTACTTCAGCCTATGTCGGAGTCTGAACTATATCACATATTCAATTCACAATTCATTATAACACATGGGATTTTAATACCCATTTAATTTCAATTTATAATATGGCTAATTGGAACCAGGTCCAATGCTAACATTTTGGGCCGAGGTCTCTATGCCTAGGAACATATGGGATTTTGATGACATAGTATATGTACTACACTCATCTATCAATCAATTTATAAGTATGGGATTTGGAAGTAGCAGGACATGTCCCACACATGTTTATAAATCAATTTATCACTATAGGATTTGGAAGCAGCAGAACATGTCTCAAACATGTTTATCAATCAATTTATCACTAAGGGATTTGGAAGTATAAGACCATGTCCCACAAAAATTTATCAATTAATTTATCACTATGGGATTTGGAAGCAACAAACCACTCCCTACACACATTTATCAATCAATTTATCAGAACGGGATTTTGAAGTAGCAGACCATGTCCCACACATGTTTATCCATCAACTATAGTATCACATGCACCACAACATCATATCAATCAAGATTAATATAAATTAATCCTCTTTCACATTTCAAAATCACAACATTACATTAATTAATTCACAAATTAATTAATCCAATTCAACCAATTTAGTATTCACCACAATTCCCATTAATTAATTCAACAATTAATTAATCGAACTCAATCAATTTCACATTAAAAAAATCTATTAATCAATTCACCAATTAATTAATTTAATTACATAATCACAATAATCTATTAATTAATTAAACAATTAATTAATCCACTTTAATAAATTATATAAATATAATAATCTCTATTAATTAACTCAACAATTAATTAATCCCACTCGATAAATTGTATAAACACAACAATCTCAATTAATTAATTCAATTTAGGTAATTAAATTGATAAAAATCATTATAAAATCTATAATTACATTCATGTAATTGAAATAAAGAATTTGGGATTTGAATAATAGACCACCTACCTCGAATCATTGATGAGATATTTCCCGATGAAAATTACCCAAATTGAATCAAAAAGGTAAAACCCATGATGTGGAACATGATATAGACACAAATCCTAGATCCAAGATCAATAAAATCAAGATATATAAAACCTATATCTATATTTACAATGAAAATAAGAAAAAATCCCCTAAAAGGATCAGAGTAGAATCAAAAATTGGGAGGAAACTACACGAGATAAGATTCACTTACTCGAAGAGGTGTAGATATTCAATTAAGACTTTGAATTGCAAAGAACACAAGTCAAGAGCCCTAGTAATTCTTCTAAGAGCCTAAAAAATGATAGAATTTGATTAGTTCTGATTTGTGGTTAATTTGGGGGTTCAGGTAATTTTAATAAAAAATTTGGGGTTAATTAGAAATCCGCACACAGTTTCTGGGGTAGGGGAGCACAATTTTCCAAACCATTCTCCTTAACCATGTGTCTCTTCTAGGGGAGGTTCATGGTTTATTCTAAGAGTGAGCATGGTTTAACAAACTATGCACTGACCATGCGATTCCTCTCTATGAGGGGTTTCATGATTTGCTGGTCCAGGGCCCACAATTTGGGAAAACCATGCGCCGATAGTGCACTACCCTTCTTTCTTCCAATTTTCTCAAATTTTCAACTAAATGAACCAAACATAAAACCAAAACAAAATATTCCAAAATTAAGGAAATGGAATGCCTGAATCAAATCTCGATAATTGTCTATAAAAGGTTGAGATCTTACAGGCTTATCTCTTAATATCAAGTAATATTCTAAAGATTCAATCATCCTTTTTGAGCATTATCTTTATTCATTACCTACCTACCTTTAACATCAGAGACATTTTAAATTTGATTAAAAGTCCTCATAATTAATTTTTATTTCTATATTTATGCAATAGAGATGTTAGATTCCTTGAAATCCTATGAATAGTGATATGTACATGATCTATAATCTCAACCCCATTACATTTATTACCTTGAGAGATGAGTAAAAAAAGAATTAAATGTGAGTTAAATTTCATATGGCATGTGAATAAATGATGAATTAATATATATAATATGCATTAAGTAAGAGTATTTTTATTTCAGAAAAGTAAAATTAAAATACTATATTGGGTTTATTTCTTTGAAGACTGAGTCTTTGGATAAATTCTTTTGTGTGGAATTTGAATGTTTATTTTTCATTAGTAAAAATTTGGTTTTATTTCCTTAAAATTTAAATTTTGGTATAATAAAGATCCTTGGTGAGGTTTTTTCGATTACATGATTGGGGAAAAAAAGTTCTATGTATGGATTAATCGACATAACAATATTTTTCATGGTTAATTTGATGTAAAAATCATGGGTTGTATAATTAATGGATTAATCCTTCCAATGTTTGATTTTTTTATGATAAGATACAAAAAAGTTTGAAATGAGAAAAAGGGATTACTATTTTCATCAAAATAGGGCTTTATGTGATGGGGGGTGACCATGGGGTGTTTGCAAGGCTTTAAAATAAATAACCAAGCTAAAATAGATATAAAGTCACTCTGAAACTCCCATTCACCTCGTGAATGTGTTATTCATGATGTGAAACTTGAAGGAATTCATGATGGGAAGATAAAGCATGAATAAAAAGTCTCTTGATAGGAAAAAACAATATTTTACAATGTAACACTATTTTTCACACGTTGAACCTTGATGGGTAGACTCAAAAATGGTTCAAAATATGAAAAAAAGTGATGAGTTCACCCATATGATATTTTCCATGAATATCTGTGACGTAAAATTCTAATTTATGTTGTGAAATAAAATGATAGAATGTTCCAACATCATCAGTAATTAATACCTTACCCTTACCCAACTGAGGTGTATAAGGGTAACACATGGATTAAACTTATATAGAGTGGTATGTATAAGGGTTGTATCTACTTATACTTACGTATATTAGTCAATATAAGGGTCATCAAAACATACCTTCACACAATGTGTTGTGTAAATGTATATGTGTTTTTAAAAGGGTTACATGAATGTAACTGACCGGTTTCCCTTACACAATACCCTTACACAGAAGGTCTTCATAACGGTAACCTATTTGTTAACTTTTTGTAACTGGATTGTGTGAAGGTAGTACCCATGTGTAGAAATTCCATAAGTTTATGTAAATGTAATATCATTTGTACTATTATGAGAAATGAACTGAATAAAGTTAATCATTGAATTACCTTTACATAGCATGTTAGACTTAATCTATGTAAAGGCAAGTAGTGACTTGCCTTTATGCAAGTGTTTTTAAACAGTCTGTGTAAGGGTAGAAAGCTTTACCATTAAGCAGGAATTCCCTTATGTGTTCGGGTAATATGAATTGTTTTATTTTTTAAAAAAAAACTTAACATTTAAATTGATCTAGATGGTTTATAAAATGTTTATCAATCATTATAAAAGGTATTTTGGGATATTTTAATTTATAAAATTTTATAGATTAATTAATTCTAAATAGTTAATAATTAAATAAATTTTTATGAAATTTGTTTCCCAAAATATTAAATATTAATATTTCAAATACATTTTAACCAAAATATATGGCATAACTTATGATATAGAAATAAAAGTGTTTATTTAGAAAACATAAGTGTTAATTTATAATGGGTTACAAATTATTAAAAAAGGCCAAAATATAAAATGTTTATATTTAAATTACGAATTGTTCATAATTAACTGTTAGGAATTTCTCACAATAAATAGGGGGACTTATCTAGATATTATTTAAATCACATCAAAAATGTTTCTATGATTTATGCAATCAAGGTTTAAATAATTATTAGGTATATGATATTTAGATTATGTAAGATGTTTACATAATATAAGCTAGATTATAAATAGTTTATAATTCATATAATTTCATATATTTAAAATAGAAATTCCATATAATGATTAATATTAAAGTGTTCATATTAGAATTAATATAAAATTTTTATATTCCAAATTATGGAATGTCTATAATTTTAAATATGAAAATTATAAAAGGGTTTATAATTATATTACATTACAAAAAGTGTTCATTTACCTTATTCATATGATGTATCGAGATATGTATGAATATATTTGACATATATTTTTGAGTAAGTAACAAAATCTTCTGTGTTGTGTAAATATTTATAGATCAATATGGTTTGAACATAATGATTAGGAAGAGGGAATAAGATTCCAAACTAAGGTATTAGAATCATGCATACATAAAAGGGAATAACATGAGATAAGATGTCGAGATTAAAATCTCCTTCAAATACTAAGTGTTAGATTCCTTCCAAAGTGACACTTTTCAAGACCTAAATAATTCAACCGGGAAAGTCATGCAAAATTTGGGTGCCCCTAGATTATCTTGTGTAAGGAAAGAAATTAATAATTGAGTCTAGATTGTCCTTTTGGGTAGTTCGTTCTAAATCTATGTGCACATGGACTATCCCATGTTATCTTGTTTTTGGAATTTTATTTGGGTTAAACTTGCCAGGTGAACCAAATATGATTACGTTACAAGATAAATAGAGTTTATTTTATTCATACGATAGATTGGAAAGAGTTTTTTCTGCATGAATATCCAAGATTCAAATATGATATGATTGTGATGATGCCGTCCCTAAATATAAAAACAATAGGAGAACTCCTAAAGAGACCCAAATATTAGTGAAATATGGATCTTGGTTCACTAATGGATATAATGGAAATATTAAAGGCCCCTTCATTTTAGTGGGATCCCATTTAATAAAATTCCTTGTTAAATGGTTAATAATACATGATACTCATATGATAAAAGCTTCTATTTGTTGATAATATCATCATTATCATCAAGCTAAAATTTTTAATTAATCTTTTATTAGTATAATCTTAATGTATGTAGCTCTCAAGATTGGTAAATTAAGAAAAGTTCTTAATAAATATTAGTGATTTAAGAAATTTTCTTATGGAAAATCATATATGTCAGAATAATAATAATAAAGTATGACTAGATTATCCAAGATATACCTGAAAGAGTTTTTAAAACTCCATGGAAGGTCCTTATTAGTTTTAGATTTTAAAGAAATTAATTCTTAAATTTTAAATGGCATGTGATACTGAATGTATATTTTAAAAAGTGTTGTAAATATATTGGAGTTCAAAATCAAAGGAAGAATTTATTAAGATTACAATTTATATTCATGAGATATAGTAAATAGTTACTACATCAAGGATTTTAATGTAAAAGGTTTTTATAAAGATCAAATGAATCTAATTAAAATATGTGTTCCTTCATCTCATTTCTATTATGTGATAAAAAAATTTGAATGATTACATAGAGTTTTTTTTAACAAGTATGAGATGATTAATTAGATAAATGTGTTTATCCAAGATAAAATTTTCATCTAAATGTTTATTAAAATATGAGATAAGAAGAAAAAATATCCTAAACAAGTTTATTTATTCCGTACGAAGCCCATTTTTTGGATCTTGGGAGGGAGGTAGAATCATTGGGATTTTCTCTTGACCAAGATTAAGCTAAGGTTAAAAATTTTAAGCTTGAATAAAATCACATACGAGAGAAGTTCAAGTTAGTGGAAATTACTACTCGAGCGATGTTATCCGAGTCACCCCAAGAATCTATCACCATCACACACCTTAACCTTAGGTCATATTCTTGTTCTATAATGGGTTACATTTCAAGGTATTAGTTACTTAATGTATAATACCTTTTTATAAATAAAATTTATTGTTTCATCATTTCCATTTTGAGAATGGACTTTCTTAAAAATATGACGAATTTGACAAATTGATTTTTTGGATAGAAATTATAATTTTTAGAAATGATATAACAATTATAATAAATTAATTTATTATGATTAGTGATTATTTTAATTTAATAATGTGATTAAAATACTCTTATTTAAATTTAAATTGTAAGAAAATTTTATTTTTTTTCAAGCATGAGAAATTTTACTATGTATTTTCTATCTGCTATTATTTTTGAAAAATAATTATTTTTTATATTAAAAAGTTAAATTTCTCATAATTATGGAATTATTATGATAAAATAAACATCATTTTTTATATCAGAACATCGAAATTAGGTTAGGTATAATTTATGATATTTTTTAAAAATACTTTGTTTTTTGATGAGTAATAAAAATATAATTTTGAGTTCTCGATATGTTTAAGGACATCATCATAATGTAATAAAGAATATAAAATTATTTTTTAATATTGTGGACTAAAATAATGTAATATGTTTCCTAAGTGGATAATACCATGGAAAAATACCACGGGAAATCCCATGGTTTTGCAAATATCACTACTGAGGTGTCCAAGGAAATTAATAAAAAACTCATTCTCTTTTGCTATAAATGACCACCCATTTATCCATTATATTTAATTCCTAATTAATCCCCCACAAATCTCTGGTAGTTTTACCACCCAAGTAGTCCTCCCAAGGTGTCTTCAATCCCTCAATCTCCCAATCTTTGAGTTTTAGGAGTTACTCTACAAGGTAAGAGAAATCTCAACTTCTCTTTCCCTTTCAAGTTCTATTTTATGTGGAATGTATTTCAAATTTCCATAACATTTTTTTATGTCCATTTTATTCTATCCGTTTACTATATTAATATTATTTTATAAATGTTAGGGCCTTTTCCCCTCTCTTTTTAATATTTTCTAAAACCATATTTCATACCTGTTTTGCTTCCAAACTTTCTTCTCAAAATATCTATATTTTTATCAAGAAATTATTTTATTTTATTTATGTTAATACAAAAACCTATTTCTTATCCAGGTTTATTCACGAATATTTAAAAATGTTTTATTTTATTATTTAATTTACATACATAAAACCCTGATTCCCTTTCTATGGGTTATAAATTACATAATGATCATGTTTTTAAGCAATTTTTAAAATGCCATGGCTTTGATATGAAACTCATTTCTTTTTTTATCCACAAGTTACTTATGGGTTGTTTTATTGTGATATATGTGGATCACATGATAATTAATACATATTAAGGGTTCACCATGATATCACTCCAATGCATTGTGTATAGAATTTAATATATAGAGATGTCATGTTTTACGATACCTTGGTGAATAACCTTGGTAATTTTTATGACACCTCGGTCACAAACCATTGTGATATACTTATGATTTTCTAAATTAAATTTTGTAGATGCATTTAAAATTTATGATTCATGTTATTTTACTTATGATATGCCTCATGTTCTATTTTTCATGCCATAATGATATTCCTAAAGTTATTATCTATATTTTTCATGATCACATGTAAACTATTTCTCTTTTTTTCCCTTACAAGGAACTATGCTCACCCTTTCCATTGATGTATGTCCCCAAGTTATGAGATGAAATTAATGTAATTAGGATGAACCTTGAATAATCCAATCGAGTAGAATATTTTTTTTATGTTTTCTTGTATTATGTACCATATTTCCAAGAAACTAAACTTTAAAAGATCCTCTCTTTTATACAATGTAATGAAAAGTTATTTAAAAAAAAGGTAGGATGCCATAGTTGTTATTAAAGGATGGTTTAGTTATTTGTGTAAATTAGTGTTTTTAAACATTAAGAATAACCTTAGGGGAATGTTAAAATATAGGAAAACATCTTGGCATGTTGGTGAAATATTAAGTAAGTGGTTTACAAGAAAAGAAATCACTATTTAGATATGAACAAGTTGATGGGGCTCTGGAACATATGTATCTAGGGGTAAAACTAGAAAACACCACTTTGATCTAGTCTCAAATAGGGACTAGTGCACGACAACGGGTCTTACTGCACTCCAAGTTTGACACTCCCGGTGTATATGTTTGGTTAATCACAAGATTTTTTATGAACCATTGTGAAGGATTTATAGAAAATTTAATTATTATTAAAGGAAAAAATATTAAGCAAGATGTTTACAAAATTAATTTAGAATTATAATATTATTAAATGAAAAAAATTTCTTACTGGGGTTTTCTTCTTTTATAAAATGGCTGGAAATAGGAGAAACCATGTAAATAGTGAGCATAACAGACCTGGCACTGACAACCTTCTGATAGAATCTAGAATGGAAAACTTCATGAGAATGATGAATCAACTTAGTTGAGTTATGATCAGTATCTTGAATCAAGATAAGCGAATAGATTCACCATGAAGGGAACAATTTTCTATTGAGTCCTTTATATGTCAACGACCACTAACTTTCAGTGGATCTATCGACCCATTGAATGCTAAATAGTGGATAATCTCTATCAAAAATATATTTTTTGTACTCTGTTGTTCAGATCAAGATAAAGGCACCCTGGATGTTTAATGCTTAGAGGGATAAGCTGACTAGTAGTGAGAGATGATAAAAAATATGAAGCCAATAGAGGATATCTAAGCTATGGAGTGGGATAAGTTTAGGGGAACCTTTTTCAAAAAATATTTTCCCTGTTCAATGAGAATGAAAATGGATAAGGAATTCATAGAGCTAAAGAAGAAGTAGAATTCATATGTGGGATTCTATAAGATTAACTTCACAAGACTTTCCCATTACACATATAGCTTTTTCATAGATTCTAATGGGGAGGTTGATAGATTATTCAATGGAGTAAGACCCCATATACATAATAATCTATACAACCAAGACTATGAAAATTATGAGGAGATCATGAGGAGTGCTATGAAAGTTGAAATAGAGTTCAGAGAGATGAAGTGGTACCATAGATCGAATTAAATGAATAGATATTTAGAGAAAAACATGGGAAGAAGCTTTGATAGAGTAAGAAGATGAAAGAAAGGGAGATTTTCTACATTAAAAAAATGTGGGAAAAAACATTCGGGGAACTACATTCTTAGGAGTGGGAAATGTTACAAGTGTGGAATATATGACTATATTGCTCAGAACTGTCATAGTGAGGTGAGGCCTCAAATTCAAAACACAAACAACAAAGGGAATATGGTATATACACTACCTAAAGTCCAATGCTTCAAGTGAGGATAGCCTGGCCACTTTTCCAATCACTATCTAAATATGAGGGTAGTAGGGGGAATCACCATCAACCTCAGAATAGGCCAAGGGATAAAGGTTGGGATTTTTCTATCATGATGGATATATTTTAATCTCCAAATAATGTTGTGGTTGGTACTCTTGTTGTTCTCTCAAAGAAATAAAGTACTTTGTTTGATTCTAGTTCTAAACATTCCTTTATTTCTTCCAAGTTTTCATAGTATATAGAATCTATCCCAGAACTTCTAGATATTGAGTTGTCTATCAAGACTCATAGAGCGATTATCCAAGCATCAATAGTGTATAGAAAATATTGTATTTACTTTGGTGAGAACAATTTCCTCACAAATCTAGTAGTCATTCCCATGTCTGAATTTGACATTATACTAGGGATGGACTCACTCTCAATGTATAATGCTAATATAAACTATATAATTAAGGAAATATTAGTAGTCCTGAATGGAAAACCTATAGTTATCTTCAATGGAGAGATATCATGACCTTATCTTTGTCTAAAAGCAACACCCATAGTCTTTTTTATGGAGATGATCGGTGAATATGAAGAAGGAAATGAATGTATATAAATAGAGAATATCCCCATCATTTAGGAATACATTTACGTATTTCCTGAGGAGTTACCTGGACCTCCCCTAGAAAGAGAGGTAGATTTATCCATTTAATTCATGCCTGGATCCAAGCCGATATAAAAAACCCCATATAGAATGGAAAATGTGGATCTAGAGTAATTAAATAAACAAATCCAAGTTAATTTGGAGAAAGGGTTTATCCGACCAAGTGTGTTTCTTTGGGGAGAACTTATTCTCTTTGTGAAGAAGAATGATGGATCAATGTAGGTATGTATTGATTATAGAGAACTTAACAGGATCATATGGAAGAAAAAAATACTCTCTTCCAAGAATTGATGATTTACATGACCAGCCTCATGGGGCTCAATTATTCTCTAGGATTGATCTTTGATTTGGTTATCATAAATTGAGGGTGAAGAAATAAAATATTCCAAAGACCATCTTTCGATCAAAATATGGGTATTATGAGTTTGTTGTTATGCCCTTTATCTTGAATAATGCACCTTATATTTTTATGGATTTGATGAATAGAGTGTTTAATGACTACCTTGATAACTTTTTGGTAGTTTTTATTAATGATGTAATGATATATTAAAAAAGACACTAGGAGCATGAGGATCATATAAGAGTTATTTCAAAAACTCTAAGAAAGGATAGGCTATTTGGAGAGTTTAGAAAATGTGAATTTGGGTTATAATAAGTTGATTTCTTTGGGAACATCATAACCAATGAAGGAATCTTAGTTGAATCTATTAAGACAAGGGTTGTAGAGGAATGGCCTCAACATAAAATGATAATTTAGATTCATAGTTTCCTTGGTTTAACAGGATATTATAAGAGGTTTGTGATTTTTTTTCATGACTTTATAATACACTAACCAAGTTAACACAAAAAGGGGTAAAGTTCAACTGGACAATGGATTGTGAAGAAAGTTTCCAAAATCTGAAGAAGATATTGGTCACAACACCTACGTTAACTCTACCCTCTATTATAGAAGGATTCATTATTTTTAGTGATATATCTATGAAAGGGTTTGGGTGTATCATCATGAAAAATTAAAAGGTGATTGATTATGCATATCGATAGTTGAAGCCTCTTGAGAATAACTATCCTACACATGACCTAGAGCTAGCTATGATTGTATTTTTCTCTGAAGATATATAGACACTATATTTATGTAGAAAAATGTGATATATACACAGACCATCAAAGTTTTAAGTATATTTTCATGTAAAAGGAATTAAACATGTAACGAGCCAAACTTTTTAATAATTTTTATTTCCTAATTTTTGAGTGTTATTTTATTTTATACTCAACAAAACTATTTCATTTAATGAAATGAATGAGACCATTGGGTTTCAACTGTTATATGACCGTTGGTCAATATGACCATTGTAAACTAAATGTTTCAATTATTGTCTCTAAATACAAGTGATCTTGGTTAATTAATACAGAAAGGAGATACGATGGCCTCATCCAGTAGTCTCGGGCCGATCGAAGCCCATCTGACGAAACCTGGGAAGGAGGTAGCACCACTGGGCTTTGCTCTGGACCAAACCCAAGCTGAACTTCATCATGTGAAGCTGGAACAGAATCACCTTTGGGATAAGTTCAAGATTATAGAAATCACTACTCGGGAAATGTTGGCCGCGCCACCCTTAGATTCTCTCACCTTAGCACACCTTACACTTAGGTCCTATATTGTGGTTAAAAGGGGCTATGTAACGAGACCGTAGCTACTTTGTGTAATCCTTTGAGATAAATAAAATTGTGATTTCTTCTTATGGCGATGTTTGTGTTTTTTTTCAGATGTCCGATTAAATATAGGATGTATGTTGATGAATTTTAGGAAAAAGAGATATTTTAAAATATTTATGTAAACCTTAAATAATTAATGATGTGTAACGATTTTCAAAAAATGGACTTCTGGAAATGTGTTCAGTAAGAAATTTAGAATCCAATAAGATCAACTTAATTTTTTGTGAATAGTAATTTATGAATAGTGATTTTATGCTTAAGATTAGTAATGTGACCAAATGGATTAGTAATATTACTTAAAAGAAAGTATAAATATAATTTAGGCACCTTGATTAAGTAATGTGATTCAATAAAATAGGTAAATAACTGTTTCATAAATTATTAGTCAAGTATTAGTTTTTTTGGGTGAATAGTGTTTTTAATTAAAAATTAAATTAAAAATATTTATAAAAATATTTTTATAAAATGGAGTTTATTTTTGAATTCAGAGCATTGATATTAGGTTAAGGTGATTTTTGGGGATTTTTCTGAAAAAAAAGAATTTTCGGTGAATAGTGAAAATACAATTTTTAGTTTCGGGTGTTTAATGACATCATTAAGGATGTAATAATTATTTAATCTTTATGGTTGACTAATGAATAGTAAGATAAGGTATTATGTGTACCAAGTGACCAATACCATGGGAAAATACCATGGGAAAGCCCATATTTTTGCCAATACCACCGATGAGGTGTCCCTTGGCCATTAATGACTTGTCCCCTCACTTCTCCTATAAATACCAAGCCTTTACCTAATTATTTTCATTTAAAAATCCTCATCAACAAATTTATGGTCATATTAACTCCCAAGGAGTCCTCCAAAGGTGCCCTCAAGCCTCCCAAGGTCCTGACATTCAAGCTTTCGAAGTTACTCTTCAAGGTAAGGGATCCTTTCACCCTCCTTTTAAGTCAGGACTTCCTTTATGTTGTGTCTTATATTTTCCATATCTTTATTTTGAGGATATGTTATTATATGTTCTTATTACTGTCCATTTTATTTACAAATGACTATAGACCCTTTATTCTCTCATCAATTTGTTTTCTGAATTTTTAAGTGATGTCGTTAGGCTGCCCAATTTCTCATAAAAGGAATCACGTCTTCTCTTTTCTTTCATGATTCCATTTCATGTGGCATGTCATTAAAATTTCCATACCATGTTCTTACCTCCATGTTGTTCTATATTTATATTATATTATAAGTTATCTATGAGTGGTTTACTCTTGTACCCTCTCTTTCCAATGTTTTCTAAAACCATGTTATATAGTTGTTATGCTGCAGAAATTTCGCCTCAAAATTTCTATCTCTTTCTCTCAAGAAATTACCTTGTTTATTTATGTGAAGACCCAGTCCTATTTTGTTTCTTTTGGTTTTCATAAATATATAAATATGATATATTTTATTCAGTAATGGACATACATATAACCCTCACTCCCTTTCCATGGGTTATAAATGATATAATGATCTTATTTTTAAGAGCTTTTAAAACGTCACGATTTTGAAATGAAGCCCATTTCATTTATTCTCTATGGGTTATTTATGAAATGTTTGAATATGATATATGTGGCTCACATGTAAGTAAAGAAATATTATGGGTGTTCCCTGATAGCGCTCCAATTCATTGGGTAAATATTTAATCTCTAGAGAAGACAAGTTTTACGATACCTTGGTGAATAACCTTGGTAATTTTTATGACACCTTGGGGATGGACCTTGGTGATATGTTCATGAATGTCTAAATGAAATGTTATAGCCACATATTCAAGTTATATTTCAAGTTCTTTTCATTATGATATGCCTATACTTCCATTGCTCATATCTTTATGTTGTTATTCAAGTTCTTATTGATATCACAAGTACATTGATTCCCTTGTTTACCCTTACTAGGCCTTCTGCTCACCATTTCCTTTGATTTATGTCTCCAGGATATGAAAGGCAATAATTGTACTTTGTATGATCTTATTATGAAGCCTTATAAGTGGATTAGAAGACTGTTTTATGTTGTATTCAAGTTTTATTGTTCCTGATTTCCAAGACACTAGACTTTAAAGATCTTATGTATGTAAAATGTAATGAAAAGTTATGTATTAAATAGGCGGGATGCCACAGTTGGTATCAAAGGATAGTTTAGTTATTTTTGGAAATTAGTCTGTGAAAACTTTAGGAATAACCCTATAGAAAAGTTTAAATATAGGGAAAACTTCTTGGTATTTTGGTAAGTATTGAGTAAGTGGTTTATCAAACAAATACATCCCTATCTGGATAAGAGCAGGTAGAGGCGACTCTAGCATGGATGTACATAGGGGTAAAACCCAAAAACACCACTTTGAGCTAGACTCGAACGGGAACTGGTGCACGACAACGATCCTTGCTGCACTGTTGGTTACGACACTTCCGGGGGATATGTTTGGTTAATCTCAAGCTTTTTATGAATTATTATGAAGGAATTATAGAGAAATATTATTTTTTTAGCTTGAAGTTTTAAGATGTATAATCCTTTATAGTTAAAAGATTTGTAAATGAAACAAGTTTCTCACTAAGATTTTATTCTTTTAGAAAATGGCGGGAAATCGGAGGAACTGTGTAAATGGTGACCGCAATAGACCATGCGCTGACGGACCTCCGATGGAAGTCAGAATGGAAACATTCATGCGAATGATGAACCAACTGAATCAAGTTATCATTAATAACTTGAATGAAGCTGAGAGGCCGATCTCACCACAAAGGGAATAATATTCTGTTGAGTCTTTTATGCGCTAATGACCACCAACCTTCAGTGGATCGACCAACCCATTGATTACTGAGCAATGAATCAGCTCTATAGAGAATATCTTTTTTGTGCTACGTTGTTCAGATAAAGAGAAGGTCACACTGGTTGTATATCACTTAGAGGGAGAAGTTGATCAGTGGTGGGAACTGATCAAAAACACGAGGCAAAGAGTGTAAGTTGAAGCTATGGAGTGGGAAGAGTTCAGAGGGATATTTTTCAGTAAGTATTTCCCTCATTCCATGAGAACAATAATGGAGAAGGAGTTTCTCGAGATGAAGAAGAAGGAGAATGAATCTGTGGGAAGCTATGAGATGAAATTCACAAGGCTTTCACGATATACCTATAGCTTTATCATGGATCCAAATGGTAAGGTTGATAGATTCTTCAGTGGACTGAGAACTCATCTGTAGAAGAATCTAGCCCACCGAGATTATGATAGCTATGAGGAGATCGTGCAGAGTGAGATGAAATTTGAGTTAGAGTTTGGTGAGATGCAGTGGTCTCATAAATCCAATGAAAAGAATAGATTGATAGATCCCATCTTAGGGATGAATTTTGATTAGGGAAGATGAGGAATGTAAGTGAAACTTCCCACGTGTAATAAATGTGGGAAGAAGCATTTGGGGAACTGCATGCTCTGGAGTGGGAAGTGCTACAAGTGTGGAAGAGATGGCCACATTGCGAGGAATTGTCATGGAGAGGTGAAACCTAAACTTCCAAACACAAACGACAAGGGGAAGATGGTGCAGGCTATACCTGATGTCCAGTGCTTCAAGTATGGACAACGTGTTCACTTTTCCAATCACTATCCAAATCCGAGGGAAGTGGAGGGGAACCACCATCAGCCTCAGCAAAGGAAAAGGGATCAAGGTTGTGCTTTTTCTATCATGACAGCTGAAGTCGATGCTCCAAATGATGTGGTATCAGGTACTCTTGTTGTCCTCTCAAATATAGCAAGTACTTTGTTTGATTCTGGTTCTACGCATTCCTTTATTTCATCCAAGTTTGCAAGGAATTTAGAATCAACCCCCAAATTGTTAAAAGTAGAGTTGTCATTCAAGACTCTTTGTGGGACTATCCAAGCATGGTCAGTGTTCAGAAACTCTAGTATTTACTTTAGTGAGCACAATCTTATCACAAATCTAGTAGTCATTCCCATTCTGGAATTCGAAATTATACTAGGGATGGACTGGCTCTCAAATTATAATGCTAAGATCAATTGCAGAAGCAAGGAAATATCAGTAGTCTTGAATGGAAAAACTAAAGTTATCTTCCAAGGAGAGATATCACAACCTCATATTTTTCTGAAAGAACCCCATATATCCTTCTTTATGGAGTTGATAGGTGAATAAGAAGAAGGATATGAGAGTTTGATGATAGAAAATTTCCCCATCGTCCAGGAATACGTTGATGTATTTTCAGAGGAGTTTCCTGGACCTCCCCCAAAAAGATAGGTGGAGTTCTCCATCAAACTCATACCTGGATCTCATCTGATATCAAAGACCCCGTATAAGATGGAAAATGTGGAGCTGGAGGAATTAAAGAAACAACTCAAAGATCTTTTGGAGAAGGGTTTTATCTGACCAAGTGTGTCTCCTTGGGGAGCACCTGTTCTCTTTGTGAAGAAGAAGGATGGATCGATGCGGCTATGCACTGATTATGGAGAACTGAATGGGATCACAGTGAAGAACAAATACCCTCTTCCAAGAATTGATGATTTATTTGACCAACTTTGTGTAGCTCAATTCTTCTCTAAGATTGATCTTAGATCTAGTTATCATCAATTAAGGGTGAAGAAAGAAGATATTCCAAAAAATTCCTTCCAATTAAGATATGGGCATTATGAGTTTTTTGTTATGCCCTTCGAACTGACTAATGCACCTGCGATTTTTATGAATTTTATGAATAGAGTCTTTAAGGACTACCTTGATAAATTTGTGGTAGTTTTTATTGATGATATTATGATATATTCCAAAATTTGTGAGGATCATGAAGATCATCTAAGGGTTATTTTTCAAACTCTGTGGAAGGAGAGACTTTTTGGAAAGTTCAGTAAGTTTGATTTCTGGTTACAACAAGTCGCTTTCTTACGGCACACTGTAACCAATGAAGGAATCACAGTTGACCCTGCAAAGAAAAAAGTTGTAGAGGAGTGCCCTCAACCTAAAATAATAACTGAGATTCTTAGTTTTCTTGGATTAGCAGGATATTATAGGAGGTTTGTGAAAAACTTTTCACGACTTTCTAATCCATTAACAAAGTTAACTCGAAAAGGGGTCAAGTTAATCTGGACAAAGGAGTGTGAGGAAAGTTTCCAAGAGTTGAAGAAGAGATTGGTTACTAAACCTATGTTAAATTTTCCCTCGAGTAGAGAAGGATTAATTATTTTTAGTGATGCATCTCTAAAAGGGATTGGGTGCATCCTTATGAAAAATGGCAAGGTTATTGCTTATGCGTCTCGACAGTTGAAGATTCATGAGCAGAATTATCCTACACATGATCTGGAGCTGGTTGTGGTTGTTTTTTCTCTGAAGATATGGAGGCACTATCTATAAGGGTAGAAATGTGATATATACATAGACCATCAAAGTTTGAAGTATATTTTCACACAAAAGGAATTGAACATGAGGAAAAGGAGATGGTTGGAACTTCTTAAAGACTATGATTGTTCAATTCATTATCACCCTGGAAGAGCAAACAAAGTTACTGATGCATTAAGCAGGAAATACCCAGTTGTTCTTTCCATGATGAGGATTCAAAAAGATCCTTTGATCAATGAACTAGTAAATCTGGACATGGGAATTATAAGGGAAGGGACATCATCAACCCTAACCCAAATGATTTCTCAACCGTCATTACTAGAGAAGATCAAGAAAGCTCATAAAGAAGATACTTTGTTGAAAGAGAAGTTTGAGGCTATAAAGGATGGAAATTTTCCTGAGTTCAATATTGATCAAGAAGGTGTACTGACATTTTGTACAAGACTATGTGTTCCATCTATTCCAGAAATAAAGAAGGAGTTGATGGATGAAGCTCATAGCTCTACTTTCTCTATACACACTGGAAGAAAAAAATTTATAGGGAACTTCGTGATCATTTTTGGTGGGATAATATGAAAAGGGAGATTATTGACTACACTTCAAGGTGCCTAGTATGTCAGCAAGTGAAGGCAGAGCGACAACTTCTTAAAGGTGTATTGAAACCACTACCCATACCAGCATGGAAGTGTGACAATATCACTATGGACTTTGTCACTGGTCTTTTGATAACTTCCAAAGGAAACAATGCGATATGGGTTATTGTGGACCATCTCACTAAGACTGCCCATTTTATCTCTATCCGGGAAGATTTCTCTCTTGATAAACTTTCCAAGATTTACGTGAAGGAAGTGGTAAGGCTTCATGGAGTTCCACTTTCTATCGTATCTGATCGTGATCCAAGGTTCATATCAAAATTCTGGATAAGTCTTCAACATGCTCTAAGCACTAAATTGAATTTCAATACGTCCTATCACCCCCAAACTGATGGACAATCTGAAAGGACTATTCAAACACTCGAGGATATGCTGAGAACGTGCTCAATGGAATTTAAGGGTGGATGGGATCAACATCTCCCTTTATTTGAGTTCTCTTAAAAAATAGCTTCCACTAGCATTCAAATGGAACCCTATGAAGCTCTATATGGGAAGCGATGTAGAACTCCTACTTGTTGGGATGAAGCTGGTGAGAGAAAGCTTCTTGGGCCTGATCTTGTGCAAGAGATGACAGAAAAAGTCCATGCCATCCAACAACACAATAAGGCGGCTTAGAGTCGGCAAAAGAGCTATGCTGACAACCGTCGAAGGGACTTGGAGTTTGATGTCGGTGACAAGTTCTTTCTTCGAATTTCACCTTGGAATAGAGTCATGAGGTTTGAGAAGAAAGGGAACCTCAACCCTAGGTACATTGGCCCCTATGAAATCCTTGATCACATGGGAGCAGTGGCCTATCGGCTTGCACTTCCTCCAAATCTAGCACAAGTTCATGATGTATTCCACGTATCCCTCTTGAGGAAGTACATACCTGACCCTTCACATGTACTAAACCCAGAGGTGGTACAACTGAAAAATTACCTCTCTTATGAGGAGCAACCAGTGGAGATCTTGGATTATAGAGACAAGGTTCTACGTAACAAGACTAACCACCTTGTTAAAGTTTTGAGGAGGAACCACAAATATGAAGAAGCCACGTGGGAACCAGAGGATTCTATGAGGTATAAATACACACACCTTTTCTCCTCTAAGGGTATGAGTTAATAATTTTGGGGACAAAATTTTCTTAAGGGGGGTGGAAGAATGTAATGACCTGAACTTTTAAATAATTTTTGTTTCCTAATTTTTCTGTGTTATTTTATTTTATACTCAGCAAAACTATTTCATTTAATGAAATGAATGAGACCGTTGGGTTTTGACTATTATATGACTGTTGGTCAATATGACTGTTGGAAACTAAATGTTGCGATTTTTGTCTCTAAATACAAGTGATCTTGGTTAATTAATAAAAAAAGGAGCTATGATGGCCTCATCCAGTAGTCTCGGGACGATCGAAGCCCATCTGACGGAACTTGGGAAGGAGGTTGCACCACTGGGCTTTCTCTGGACCAAACCCAATCCGAACTTCATCATGTGAAGCTAGAATGGAATCGCCTTCATGAGAAGTTCAAGCTTATAGAAATCACTACTCAGGTAATGTTGATGATCCACCCTCAGATTCTCTCACCTTAGCACACCTTACACTTAGGTCCTATGCCGGGGTTATAAGGGGCTATGTAATGAGACCATAACTACTTTGTGTAATCCTTTGAGATAAATAAAATTGTGATTTCTTCCTATGGTGAAGTTTGTGTTTTTTTCAGATGTCCGATTAAATATAGGATGTATATTGATGAATTTTGGAAAAAAGGGATATTTTAAAATATTTATGTAAACCTTAAATAATTAATTATATGTAATGATTTTCAAAAAATGGTCTTCTGGAGATGTGTTCAGTAAGAAATTTAGAATCTAATAAGATCAACTTAATTTTTTGTGAATAGTAAATTATGAATAGTGATTTCATGCTTAGGATTAGTAATGTGACCAAATGGATTAGTAATCTTACTTAAAGAAAGTATTAATATAATTTAGGCACCTTGATTAAGTAATGTGATTCAATAAAATAGGTAAATAACTGTTTAAAAAATTATTAGTCAAGTATTAGTTTTTTCATGTGAATAGTGTTTTTTAATTAAAAATTAAATTAAAAATATTTATAATTTTTTTTTTATAAAATGGAGTTCATTTTTGAATTCAGAGCATCAATATTAGGTTAAAGTGATTTTTGGGGATTTTTCTGAAAAAAATGAATTTTCAATGAATAGTGAAAATACAATTTTTAGTTTCGGGTGTTTAATGACATAATTAAGGATGTAATAATTATGTAATATTTATGGTTTACTTATGAATAATAAGATAGGCTATGAGGTTTCCCATGTGGCCAATACCATGGGCAAATACCATGGGCAAGCCCATGGTTTTTCCAATACCACCGATGAGGTGTCCCTTGGCCATTAAGGACTTATCCCCTCACTTCTCCTATAAATACCAAGAATTTACCTCATTATTTTCAATTAAAAATCATCCTCAACGAAGTTATGGTCTCCTTACCTCCAAATAAGTCCTCCTAAGGTTCCCTCAAGCCTCCCAAGGTCCTGACCTTCATGCTTTCGAAGTTACTTTTCAAGGTAAGGGGTCCTTTCACCCTCCTTTTAAGTCATGACTTCCTTTATGTTGTGTCTTACATTTTCCATCTATTTATGCTGAGGGTATGTTCTTATATGTTCTAATTACTGTCCATTTTATGTACAAATAACTAGAGACCCTTTCTTCTCTCATAATTTTTTTTTCTGAATTTTTAAGTTACGCCGTTAGGCTGCCAAATTTCTCGTAAAAGGAATCACGTCTTCTCTTTTCTTTCATGTTTCCATTTCATGTGGTATGTCATTCAAATTTACATACCATGTTCTTACCTCCATGTTGTTCTATATTTATACTATATTATAAGTGATCTATGAGTGGGTTACTCTTGTACCCTCTCTTTTTAATGTTTTCTAAAACCATGTTATATAGTCGTTATGCAGCAGAAATTTCACCTCAAAATTTCTATCTCTTTCTCTCAAGAAATTCCCTTGTTTATTTATGTGAATACCCAGACCTATTTAGTTTCTATGGGTGTTCATAAATATAAAAATATGATATATTTGATGCTTTAATGGACATACATATAACCCACACTCCCTTTCCATGGGATATAAATGATATAATGATCTTATTTTTAAGAGCTTTTAAAACGTCACGATTTTGAAATGAAACCCATTTATTTTATTCTATATGGGTTATTTATAAAATGTTTGAATATGATCTATGTGGATCACATGTAATTAAATACATATTAATTGTGCGCCCTGATATCGCTCCAATGCATTGTGTAAAGATTTAATCTCTAGATATGACAAGTTTTACGATACCTTGGTGAATAACCTTGGTAATTTTTATGACACCTTGGGGATGGACCATGGTGATATGTTCATGAATGTATAAATGAAATGTGGTAGCCACATATTAAATTTATGTTTCACATTATTTTCATTATGATATTCCTATACTTCCATTTCTCATATCTTTATGTTTTTATTCAAGTTCTTATTGATATCACAAGTACACTGATTCCCTTGCTTACCCTTACCGGGCCTTTTGCTCACCCTTTCCTTTGATGTATGTCTCCAGGATATGAAAGGAAGTAATTGTACCTAGGATGATCTTATTATGAAGCCTTAAAAGTGGATTATAAGAATGATTTATGTTTTATTCAAGTTTTATTGTTCTTGATTTCTAAGACACTAGATTTTAAAGATCCTCTGTATGTAAAATGTAATGAAAAGTTATGTATTAAATAGGAGGGATGCCACAAAACATGAGACATAGGAGATGATTGGAACTTATTAAATAATATGTTTTTTTAATTCATTATCATCCCAAAAGATCAATCAAGGTCACTAATGCGTTAAGTAGGAAAGATCCTGTTGTGTTTCTAATGATGATGATTCAAAGAGACCCTTTGATCAAAGACCTAGTAAAACTGGACATGGGAATTTTAAGGGAATGGAAATCATCAACCCTATTCCAAATGACTTATCAAGCATTATTACTAGATAAGATTATGAAATCTCAAATATAATAACCTTTTTTTCAGAAGAATATAGAGTCTGTAAAGAAAGTGAAGTTTCCTAAGTCTAATATTGATCATGAAGGGGTACTAAAATTTCATACAAGACTATGTGTTCCATATATTCCAGAAATAAATAAGGAGCTGATGGATGAAGCTCACAGCTCCACATTCTCTATAGATCCTTGTAGTACAAAAATGTATAGGGACCTTCATGATCATTATAGGAGGGATAACATGAAAATGGATATTTCCAACTACACTAAAAGGTTCATAGTGTGTCATCAATAGTGGTCTCGGCTTATATTACACTTGGGGACTAAGTTTTTCATGGATAAAAAAATTAAGGAGTGTGGATCCAAATGAGTTTTGAAGGCTAATCTGAAGCCTACTTTACTTGAAATTATCTTGACCTGATATTGTGTTTTTCATTACTCTGTGTATGATTCCAAAGCAATAATTAATCTTATAGAAGTAGAGAATATCTTGAAATATATTAAAGTAACTCTAAAATATGCCTTGAGGTGTGATAAAGGCACATCATTTCAACTTTATGGTCTTTCCTATGTAGATTGAGTAGGTGAGGTTTGAGATCAAAAATCAACTTATGGAGGTGCAATATTTATCAGAGGAAGGTGTGTTTCTTGGTACACTAGGAATCAAAAACCTGTCTTACTAAGCATAACATAATATGAGTATATTGTATCATTGTAAGCCATATTGAAATGATATGGATGAAGTCGCAATTACAAGACATGAGGGTGGATTTCTCATACCCACAGATGATTGGGTGTGACAATCAAAGTGCAATAAATTTTTCCATGAATTCGATGGGTCATTCAAAATCAAACCATATTGATATCAAGTAACACTTTGTCAAGGAGAAGGTGGAGCATGGAGTTATTAACATGGAATATTTTTCAATGAATAATCAAGTAATGGATATCATGATGAAACCTATAATGAAGGATTTCATCTAGTACATGGGAGTGTTGTTATGAGTGCATTATCTCTCAAAATCCTAATGAGATCATTGATCTATAAAATGTTTAAAATATAATTCTAGAAGTGAACACATTATGGAAATAAAAAAAACATTGTTGTGATCAAGTCATTTTAGGGTAAAGGAAACTTTCAAAATGTTGAAAATAGATTCATTATCATGAAGAATATTTTGATGAAGGTTTTAGAATGTCTCACCATTATAAAAGTCAACAAAGTGTTGTTTGGATTTTCAAATATTTGTTTGACTTTTGGGAATTGGTTTTGACCAAAATTCACCACGTTGTGGAAAATAGTCATGTAATGGTTTGTGTAATTGAAACAAAATTTTGATACCACCAATCTTTTTGGTAAATTCAATGAAATATTTTGTGGAGTTTATTAATCTTAAATAGATGATCCTGAATAATAATTAATGAAGATATAAGATGGGATGATCTAATAAGGTTTGATTGTTATGGTTGATTTCTATCCTTTGATGCTAAGACTTGAAGGCTATGATAATATGGAAATGTAAAGAATTGTGAAGACTTCCAGAGCATCTTGAGAGGACTAGTGGTGATTCTTTGAATAATTTCTAAAGGGATATATATTTAATACTTTTTGTGAACCATCTTTTGTAAAGAATTATCTCAACTTAAAGGCCTTTTTAAGTTCATCAATGATTATGAGAGAACATGTTTCTTATTGTCGATGATTTGATCATTTTTTCATTTGATATTACCATATTTGTATATTATTGTAGGAGGCAGAAGCGATTGAGAGACACTTTGTAATGGAAGACCAATAAAATCTCTCCGCTTATGTTTTGGGTAGATTTTTATAATAAGAAACAACTTGTACAATGTGGTATATCACCTACTCCACACTAATATTGGTTAGTCGAAACGACTGGTAAAACATGTAAAAAATTTTGTGATTATGTTTTCATTCAAGAGTAACTAGGAGAAGAATGGTGGGAGTAAGGATCCATTTGTAGGATGACGATGCATGTCGAAAGCTATGATAGGGGAATAATATAGGACTTTAATCCATAATTTTTACCCTACTTATAGGGGAATTCAAATATCTCAACTTCATGAATCATTAAATATTAACAGTTAAAAAAAATAGATGCATAAATACAGCTACACATTCCCTATTTCCAAGCCCTTGTCCCTCATGTATTCATCAACAGACATGAAGTCCTTCCAGAACCAATGGATCCTCCACACCTCACTCATTTCCTCGATGGGAATGCCCTTCATCTCTGGTAAGAAGAAGTAGACGAAGACCGATATGATGAGGACGAACACAGCGAAGAACAAAGAGTCTGAACTTCGTGTGACACAACATGGTAAGGAAGACCTCCATTTTCCGAAACGTGAACAACATGTTCATCGACACATTTACCCTTTGCGCTATCGATCAGATCATCAGTGGGAATATCTCTAAGGGGATGAACCATCTCAAAGGCCCCCAAGACCATGCGTACCCTGAAACATAAGCTCATATGACAACAAAAAAACCACAATATATCACTTGGGTAGCTCCTCTGGGTTCCCATCCACTCCGAACATGAGAGTGATGGAAATTGAAATCATGATCTAATGAAAATAATTCTTGATTAATTATGTTAGATAGAAAACAGTGATATTTTTCGATTGAATTATATGAAAAAAATAATTATCTGACATACAAGAATCCGGGCGCCACCTTACAGGAACAACAGCCTCTAACCCCACTTATCAACACCGTAGATGGAAATGACAGTATCAACGAAGTTAGATCCAAAAAATTTGGGGTTCCAACTATATGTTATACAATTAGGCTGCACAGTTTTTCAAACTGTATAAAAATTGTGTGGTGCTACTGTCTCAAGCCAACCCCTCGCATGGTTAGACTGTATAGTTAGAAAAACCATGTGCCAACCATGTTTTTTCATATATTTAAAGTTTCACATTTTCCCCTTGGCACTCACACAATTTGGCCAAATTGTGTGCTTACCCAATTACCATTGTCTTCCTTGGCACGGTTTCCTAGAGATGGTTCACATTTTCTACTTAGCGTGCACAAACTGTGCACCTCCAAAAATGCCTCCAAAACATGTCAAAACCCCTCAGAACCTCCTAAAACCTAACATAGATATTATATAGACTCCAAATACATGAATAAAGGGTCATATACCTAAAATTGAAGGTGCTACAATATTTTTTTCATTACCTAATCATTGTGTCTTTCTGAATATGACATCAATGTTTTTCACTCTCTCAAAATATTGACTAGTTGGTGAAGGATTTAGAACAATTTCAATTTCTTATGAGCAGTTGATTGTCATTTTTAATCTTCAATAACAATTATCCATAGACAAAAACCTTTGATGACCCACATACATTGTTTTCCTCTCATGTTGCAGTTGAAAAAATGAAGTCCCATCTTTACAAATTGGAAATGATTTATTCCCCTTAACAATATATCCAGAAAAATTTCCATATGTTGGGAAGTCATTTATAATAATCATAATCATTGCATGAAATTAAAAATATTCTTTTTTATAAGAATCATAAACTATAATACCTTCCTCTCATAAATGTTTCAAATCTTAAATTAATGGTGACAAATAATCATTAAAATCGTTTCCCGTAAATTTTTTTCTATAAATCATTAAACTCAACATGATATATATCCACTTCATATAAAATTTAGGAGATAATTTTTAAATTATCCACAAAATAGGCCATGAACTATGATTGCTACAAAGGCTCCAATATGGATTTTTTTCATCTATGCACAACCCAAGTCTAAGATTTCTAACTTTATTTCCAAATTTAGGAAACAGTTGATCAATTTTCTTCCATTGTGGAAAATCAACTGGATGATGTAATTTTTCATTAGATATTCACTCTTCTTCATGTCATATTAACCTTTTCTACGTGATTTGAATTTATAAATAAATGTTTCTGATGAGTAATTATAGGAAGATACAAAATTTTTTTAGTAGGAGTCTTGGTGATTTTCATAATAGATGAATCAATTTTTATTTTTTCAACTTGTACCATGATGTCCCATATTTTGGACACTCTAAAAGACCTTTGTATTCCTTCCAATATAGCACACAATCATTGGGGTAGACATATAACTTCTTGTACCATGATCTCATCTTGCATAATAATTTTTTCACATTATAATTTGAATCTGGAAGATCGTTGTGTTCATGAAGTATGTCTTTCAATAATTGTAGCAATTGTATAAAAATCTTATCACTCCACCAATTCTTGGATATCAAGTTTCATAATAATAATTTTGTTTAAAAAATTATGAATTTCATACAACCTAGATACCGTGGGTTTTCAACAACTCTATATAAGTTCTCATTCAACAGTGTTTTATCAATTTCCTCCACTTCAATATCATGAATCATTTCTTCAATTTGATCAAAACTTTCATTTCAAAAATTACCATTTTCATTGGATCATAAATTCTATATAATTTCACCATGCTAAATCCAAGGATTGTATGATCTTTGATTTTTCTTATTTGAAACATTCTCTTATTTAAACATTTCAAAAATGGATAGAAAAAGAAATCGATTTTTAGAACATTTCATTTGATAAATTCCAAAAAAACATCAACTCCTTCCTCATCTTCATCACATGTTCATCGTGCAGTAATACAATTATGATTCATGATCTCCTATAAAAAATATCATGCATTAAATATAAGTTATTGTATTTCAAAATTTAAACTCAAATTCACTTTTATAAATAACAATACAAAAAAAAATATTTTTAAAAATAATAATAATAAATTCAATTAAAAAATATATTATAAATAATAAATATATTATATTTCTTTAGTGATACACATTTATTATTGGAAATTGTTAATCAATAAATGGTAATGAAAAATAAATCTATTATTTATAAATGTAAATAAATGAATAAAAATAAAAATTTTGAATATAAAAAAACAAATTTAATGTAGAGAATCTATATTTGTTACATTAAAAGTGTTGTTTTGTATGAAATACACATGGAAAAAATAAATTAAAATCATTTACAATTTTAAAAAACAATGTTTATTATACAAATATTTCATATTATAAAACACAGTTTGTGCACAAATTATAATGTGTCCAAAGAATAAAACAATTGTTATTTATAAATATAGATTATAGAACACAGATTATACAAATATTATACACTGGTTATAAACATATTATGACATAAATCATCATTTTTAATATCAACTGGTTCAAAAAATTGTAATCTAAGAAAAAAAGGTTCTAAATTATAATACACACATATTGTAGTATATAAAATACAAACAGATTACAAAAGTAGATAAAATTTAACGATTTTGTAAATAAAAAATAGAAAAAAATTACACAAATTTACTAATTATAAAAGAAAGAAAAATAAACAAAAATTCATAGCTTAGTGATATTATTTCACATTACAAAGCATTATTTCCATATTTTACAAAAAAATATCATTTGTTACTTGATAGAATATTGATTATAATACAAATATGAAATAATACTGTTTCATATTATAATACCCAAATAAATAATTCTTGAAGAATATATAATAGGTGGAAAACAAATTATCTAGGCTATAAAACGCAGATTCCATGTTACCCACATATTAATACACAGAGAGTGTACATATTACAAAAGAAATTAAACTACCTGAGATGCAGACGATGGTAGAGACAAGGGTCATGAGATGTCATAGAGAAACCGAAGGAGGTAGCTGAAGGCAGCGGATGACCATTTAGGGCCACTGAGTGTGGCAGAGATGGGGTTGGAACACTGTGAAGAGATCCTGAAGGAGGCAACAGATGGCGGTTGAGGGTGACGACAGATATTTGAGGTCTCTAAATTGAACAAAGAAAGCTTAGGGTTTGATTCACAAGAAACCCTTTGTTTTTAAATGGATGAAACAAAACAAAAAGATGGGTTCTCAATATATTTACCATTTTTAAAAGGTTTTTCATGTCGGATATAAAATAACCAATGTGAAAACCCATTTATAAAATTGTTTTTATATAACTGGCGATATAAATGTGTTGGTTTAAATAATATTTGTATTAGTGAAAGTATTTTTTAGGCTTAAACAAGCACACCATGTATGGTATTATAAGCTGGATAATAGCTTAAAAAGCGAGAATTCCACGAATGGTATGGTGGGTAGCAATAAGGTTAATACTTGTATGGTGGGTATTCTAGGAAAGGTATGGTGAGTATTATAAGCCTGTATTTGTATGGAATGGTGACATTATTTTTATTAGCAATAAGGTGAATACTTGTGAGGACTTTGTTATAAAAATGAAAAATATTTTTGAAATGTACATGATTGGTGAGACGTCATTCTTTTTTGGGTTTAAATTCATGAACATAACAGGTTTTATATTTTTATTGCAACCAAATTATGCTCATAATGAGTTATTAAAAAGGTTTCTAATTAAAGAATCAAGAGTGGTCTCGACTTCTATTACACATGGGACTAAGTTTTTCTTGGATAAAAAAAGGAAGGAGTGTGGATCCAAATGAGTTTTGAAGGACAATCTGAATCCTACTGTACTTGAGAGGACTAGTGGTGATTCTTTGAATAATTTCTAGAGGGCTATATATTGAATAATTTTTATGAACCATCTTTTGTAAAGAGGTCTCTCAACTTAAAGGGCTTGTGAAGTCCATCAAATATTATTGGAGAACATATTTCTTATTATCGATGACTTGATCATTGTTGTTCATATTCTTTGTATTTGATATTATCATATTTGTATATTATTGCAGGAGGCACAAGTGATTGAGAGATACTTTGTAATGGAAGACCAATACAATCTCTTCGCTTCTGTTTTGGGTTGATTTTTATAATAAGAAACAACTCGTACGAGGTGGTATATCACCTACTTGACACTAGTATTGGTTAATCGAAACAATTGGTAAAGCATGCAAAAATATTTTTTGTGATTGTGTTTTCATTAAAGAGTAACTAGGAGAAGAATGGTGGGAGAAAGGATCCATTAGTAGGATGTAGATGTACATTGAAAGTTGTGACAAGGGAATAATAGGACTTTAATCCATAATTTTTTCCCTACTTACAGAGGAAATTCAAATATTTCAACTCCACGAATCATTAAATATTTACAATTCAAAAAAACTAAATGCATAAATACATCTACGTGTTTCCCATTTTTAGGCCCTTATCCCCCGCGTCTTCATCAACAGCCACAAAGTTCTTCCAGAACCAATGGATCCTCCACACCTCACCCATGTTCTTGATGGGAATTCCCTTCATCTCCGGTAGGAAGAAGTAGACGAAGACCAACTTGATAAGGACGAACACTGTGAAGAATAAAAAGAGTCTGACCTTCATGTGACACATCATGATAAGAAAAACCTCCACTATTAGAAACGTGAACAACATGTTCACCGACACATTCACACTTTGACCCACTGACCGGATCTCCAACGAGAAGATCTCTTAGGGGACGAGCCATCCCAAAGGCCTCCACTACCATGCATACCCTGAAACATAAGCGCATACGACAACAACGACCAGAACAACGTACAACTTGGGTAGCTCCCCCAGGTTCTCGTCCACACCGAACTTGACATCGATGCAAAATCGCAATCAGGGTCTAATGCAAACAGTTTTTGGTTAATTATGTCAGATGAAAAATAGTGGTATTTCCCAGTTGAATCATATGAAAAAAATAAGTGTCTGACATACAAGCATCAGGGCACCGCTTTACAGAAACAACAGCCTCTGACCCCGGTTGTTGACATCATAGATGGAAAAAATGATAGCGACGACATGAGATCGTGATTGAGATTTGAACATTGTCGCTACCATCATTTCTATCTACAACGTCGACAAGTGGGGTCGGAGGCTGCTGTTCCTATAGAGAGGTGCCCAGATGCTAGTATGTTAGGTACTTATTTTGTTCATAGGATTCAACTGAGGAATACCACTGTTTTCTGTCTGACATAATTAATCATTAATTATTTGCATTAGATCATGATTGCGATTTGCATCACTGTCAAGTTCGGAGTGGATGGGAACATGGAGAAGCTGCCCAAGTGGTATGTTGTGGTGGTTGTTGTTGTCATATGCGCTTAAGTTTCAGGGTACGCATGGTCATAGGGATCTTTGAGATGGCTCTTCCCCTTAGAGATCTTCCCACTGAAGATCCGATTGGTAGCACAAAATGTGAATGTGTCGGTGAACATATTGTTCACATTTCTGATAATGGAAGTCTTCCTTACCATGTTGTGCCACATGAAGTTCAGACTCTTTCTGTTCTTCGCGGTGTTCGTCCTGATCCTGTCAGTCTTCGTCTACTTTTTCCTATCGAAGACGAAGGGCATTCCCATCGAAGAGATGGGTGAGGTGTGGATGAGTCGTTGGTTCTGGAAGAACTTTGTTTATGTTGATGAAAACCAAGGTGAGAAATGCGTAAGGGTATTTATCTATTTGATTTTTTTGAATTGTTAATATTTAATGATTTGATTTTTTTTGAATTGTTTATATTTAATGATTCGTGGTGTTCTTCCTCATCACGTCGGTCTTCATCTACTTCTTTTCAAGGTAGTCAAACTCAAAAATCCAATTAGAGTCGTTCGAGGTCAGGGAACTCAGCTCGTAGACTCAACCCGTAGACATGTAGGAGTCTACTTTAACTCGATCTGACACCCCCAGTAGAGCAGGAACAAACTATATGAAACCACTTGATATGATTCTTAAAAATTTCAAGATTGATGCCCCAATTTTGCTAATGTTGGTGAAGATATTTCCTCACCTGTGCACCAAGGTAATATTTCCTCCCTCACCATGTTCAAGTCTCTACGTGTTCTGCTATTCTTCTTGCTCTGCTTCAAGGAATACTTTAGCAACCGAGAGCAAGTGCTAACCAAAATGGGTGTTGATTTTATTCTCATCAAAACAATAGAAGTGAAGGTTGGAAGCTCCGGACAACTAAAATGTGTGAACACCATCACACTCACCTCATCAGCAGTTTTCCTTGCCTTTTGTAGGATTGATTGTGATCACTTCTGCATTGTAGCACCAGTATTGAATCTTAAAACATAGTTTGAAGGTACCCGATAAATAAGAATAGAAACAACTGGGTTATAAAAAAAATCTCCACAATCAATTTAGATACAATTTCAATGCCAGTGCAAAATTGCCTTAAATATGAGCCAAATTTATCAACCCAGGAATCTGAGCAAATATACCACCACTCGCTGCTTCTTAAACCCGTGTAAATATATCATTGGAAATATCAAACTGGCCTTTCTCTACTAAAACCAGAGCAAACTGGTGCAAAGTAATTCCAATTCCCAGAGACGGGGATACGACAGCATCGTGACGTTGGGGGTTATAGAGGTAGGGAATCGAAGGAAGGTTATGGGTCCGGCGGCATCAGGGGCTCCGACGGTGTTGACAACGAATAAATTTAACCCTAAGGGGTGATGTGAGGGGAAAAGGGTTTCCATAAAAACCCTCAATTTTTTAATTAAAAAAAATGGAATGTCACCCGATGGAAGCAGCCAGTCTGCCCATATCGATCCGAGTCGGCCCATTTGAAAACGATCGAGTGGATCGGTAAACCCGTATGACTGTACGTGTTGCCTCACGAGTTGGACTACCTTTCTTTTTATACCTAAGAGGAAGGGAATTCCCATGGGAATATGGGTGAGGTGTGGAAGATCAATTGGTTCTGGAAGGAATTGGTGACTGTTGATGAAAAAGCGGGGGAAAAGGACCTGGAAATGGGAAACGTGTAGGTGTAGACCGAAGGGAAGAACAAATTCAAGAAGTGCGACATCCAGGTTACGCTGCCTGTTCAATCGTTTTAATACAGAGATGCAAACCTGAGATTTTCCAATGTCGTATGGGAAAACGAGGTTCCCGGGGTATTCCTTGTCCTGGCTCTAGCCAATCACTCTCACGGCAGACATTTTTTCAGGTCACTGGAAGAGACGACTTTAGGCTTGAGTACAGTGAGAGGGATAAATGGCTATGGGTTGGAGCCCTATTTTACTCTAAAATTATGTTTTTGACGATGCTGGTGAGTTGCTGAACATAGGGATCGAGATGTCTATGGTGAGGTGGGGTCGGTACCTCCTCTTCATGAGGTTTCCCACGGATGTTCCACCTTCTTGGAGGCTTCACTGGCTGTGACAAGGTCGGCGAGCACCTCGTCCACATTTTCCACCCCGCGGAAGTGACTGACCATACTCTTGGCAGTCTTGTAGCGGCCGCGCTCGATGATGGAGTTGGGAGTTTTGGGCAGGAGCAAGGCGCTGGCGGTGATGAAGAGTGTCAGGACGAAGGCTCCGCCGAGACTCAGCCGCTCTTGATCTTGGGGAAGAAGTCCACCAGGATGCCGAGTGTGATGGAGAGGTGGAACCCGATGTTAAGAGGACCCCGAAACTTATAGGGAGCCATCCCGGACAACGCACCTATTAAAAACAATCTACTTCATTAATATAATACCAAGGGATAGTATATTTTCCTATTGAAATAAAAAAAAACTAAAATCATGGGAGAAAAACGGTCAATGTAACATGACTGCACATGCTTTTTTTTCACAGGTCTGATGTTCTGAAAATCTCTTGCTTTATGGGGATACCAAGGTGGTTTTCTCTCTATTTGTGTAACATCTGCATCTCGTTGGGCATGAAGATGGCAGAGGGCTGGAAAAGATGAGAATGGGCCCTGAGGCATCCTTTTTAACTATGGGATTGATGGGTGGATGGGACCCATGAAGGAACACCCCCATGTAGGATTAAGGATGATGATTTGTGTGTTATATTTATAATAAAAATTTCAATGTGTATATAAAATTATTATGTACAAAGAAAGAGAACTACAAATCAACCCCTTTTTTTGGTACTATTTAAAATGTTGATTTTCACCATCATTATCATATATGAATATAATATTAACCTTTCTTTCCACTAACGTTTGAAGTTTTCCAATATCCATGGAACCCTATTGATATAAAGTTATGGGCACCAAAAAATAAATGTCAAATGACAAACTGAATATGTCACATTTTCACTGGTAGTCAGAGCGAGTGCTTAGGGATGGTCATGGGAACCCATTAATCGAGTACCCAACATTGTGACTAGATTAAAAAAGGTTAGGATGGTGGTTAAACGGGTATTTATAGGGTTGGGGTTGGAAATTGAAAAGATAATTAATAAACAATGGGTGTTGGAGTAGTACTCTTAATGCACCGTAAACCTGAACCTGATTATACAAATTTTTATTAATTAATCAAAAATAAAATTTTAAATGACATTACAATTATAAAAAATATTATTTATTTTGATTTTTATTCTTATTATATGTATAATTAAATTATAAATTTTAATTCGTTTAAATTAATCATTACTAATTCATTGTCTATATATTATTAAATAATGTACATTTACAAATTATATTTATTTTTTGATATTTTTATTCTAGAATTACAATTAGAATTTAAATATTTTAATTTCTAATCATGTTAAAAGGGTTAGGGTAGTTAAATGTGTAGTTAAAAATATAATAGGGTAGATTTAAAAAGGATGGGTACAACCGTAAGTGCGGCACACAACACTATAGAAAAATTACTGTAAACAAGCAAGCCCGAGGACTTGATCCCACAACCTACCCCCCCCCCCCGGCTTGGGTTAAGGTTATGGTTTTGTAAAAATAAACAATTGGAACTCCATGAAAAATAAATAACATAGCTTAAGATATTGCGACATGTGCCTTGCTGTCATGTCAAATCAACAATAGAGTGAGTACAATTATTAAAAAATATGAAATGAAAGATGATCCAAATGGGAGAATTTATTTGCTATAATGAAGTACACATGAAAATTAATTTATATATGGTATGATCATATACGGGATGAAAGAAACAGTGATGTTCCCCATGTATTCGTTGTTGTTTCCTTTCCAAATCACTCCCACAGCCGACATTTTTTCAGGGTACTGGAACTTGCCGAGAAGACTTCAGGTTTGGGGACAGAGAGACTGAGACGAGCAAAGGATGGGATACAATAGCAAGGAAGGGATATTGAGAGTTATATTGACATAGGGCATGTTTTTAGATATCGGATAAAAATAAAGCAGAGGGGCGGTGGATGAAATTCGTATATATTATGATTCGTGTGAGGGGATGCCCCTAGTCTTTGGAACTAAAAGGGAAACACACAAAGGGTGGTTGAGGGGGTACATTATATTCACTAGACCGTTGTTTACCAGAGACGAAGGGAATTACCATCATGGAGATGGGTGAGGTGTGGAGTATCCATTGGTTCTATAAAAAATTTGAGTATGTTGATGAAGATGTGGGGGAGAAGGGCTTGGAAATGGGGAACGAGTAGTTGTAGGCCGACAGGAAGAACTTATTCAATAAGGGTGACATCGGCGTTACACCGCCTGTTCATAATAAAAGGAAACTTGAGATCTAATTTTTTTAAAACTCAAAAAAATACGGAGACGCAATCCTGAGATGCCAGTGTCATATCAAAAGACGAGGCCACCCATGGCGACAACGATGCAGGTGACCAGGACAAAAACAACGATGTACCCTGGGTATTCCTTGTTGTTTCCCTAGCCAATCACGCCGACGACCGACATTTTTTTAGGTCACTGGAAATTCATGAGAAAACTTCAAGTTTGGGGATAGATGTGATGCATTAGGAAGGAATAATGATTTATGATGCGTGTGAGGGAAGGCACATGCCCTTTGCAAGGGAAACAGACAAAGGGCGGTACATATTTGTTTTCTCTCTGCTTTGAGCATTTTCTCTCTAAGTTTAACCTAGTCTAGTCCATCGCTCGATGGATCAATATTTTAATTTGTATCAGTGACCAATTTTATCTTGATTTGTTTCAACACTACCACATATTGACGCAAGTGCAGTGCCTAACAGTCGTTTTCTTCTCTCGCACACCTCAAACTCTCGCGAAAGCCGACCTCTACCGCCGCTGACCCCTCCTCAGCCTCTGCCGACCCCTCCTCGGTCACCGCCGACCCCTCCTTGGCTGCCGCAAAGCACTCCTCCTCTGCCTCAAATCCCTCCTATCTCACCATGAACCCCACCTCCGCCGTGAACTATGACAACCCTGCTTTTATTACAAACTTAAACATGATTTATTACATAAAACTTCACTTGATACAACAAAGAAGATCGAGAGGTTAAGAGTCTTTGGGGATTAGGATCATTAAATAAAAACTTAAAACATGAAATACAATATCTTTATTGAAAACTTCCTTTACATGACCACTACATTCCCTCGTACTTAGCATTGCATGGGATAACCTAAGGACATGCATAAGAAAATGGTGAGCTACAAAGCCCAGTAAGGGAATACACATGGAATAACATGAGGAGTACAATAAATGTTAGACAATAGGCATATCAATAGATCATAAGAGAAACATGAACATAAAGGCATGATAAATCATGATAATCATAACATGGAAATTTTCCAACAACACTTAACATGGAATTAGCATGAGTCAAGGCTCATTACACATGGAGCATGAGTAAATCCTCATTGCATATTAAGTATGAGTAAACCCTAATTGCACTTGAATTAGCATGAGTCAACACTCATTGCACATGACGTATCATGATACTATACTTTAACCAATGCATTGGAGCGCTATAAGGGCGCACCATTCTTAAACATTTCATTTCATGCATAAGTGTGCCACATGGATCATAAAACATGGATTCATAAAACATAATCATTTATTCCATGATGAAGGAATGTGGAATTAATACATGATACTATATAATCAACATGTAAATGTGAATAAAGGTGAATACCCTTGATGGAGAAATGATCATGGTATTCACTACACAATGGCATTGGCTTAGAAAATCGGTGCGATTTCGGCAGCTTAACGGCGTGACATAAGAATTCATAAAAATGGTTGATGAGAGAGAAAAAGGGTTCATCATAATATTTACATGTAATGTACAGTAAGGAGGTAATATAGATACATGTCCCAACAATTTTAATTGAATTTAGATTCATGATACAAAAGTATCGATTGAATGTAAATAAGGAGAGAGAAGTTCCTTTCGGAATTTCGGCATAGTAACGGGTGTACATGAGAGACATTTAATGAGAGAGAAAGGGGTCTCCCATCATTCAAAAATAAATAGGGAAGTATGAGGGAGGTGAGAAACCATACCCCAACATTCATAATTGAAATTAAAATGCAAAACAACTTAAAGAAAAGTGGACAAAAATGAGAAAGGAAGAAAAAACCCTTACTTGGAAGTGTGCTTCCAAAGGCTAGAGAGAGGCTTGTGAGAGGCTTCTTGGGAGCTTGGGGAACCTTGGAAGGATTCTAGAGAGAGTAGGGAAGAGGTTGGACGAACTACAAAGGCTTTTAGTGAGGAGGAAGTGGGAGATTGGGTGGGTTTATATAGGAAAGGTGAGGGAATTCTTTATTATTTAGGTTTGGGACCCCTTATATTAAATTAATCCAAACCACAAACCATCCCATGGTTTTTGCCCATGGTTTTTGGCAAAGGGAAGAGGAAAATAATATTTTATAAGGCCAAGGTCCGAACTTCTTAAAATATTAGGGTTGCTTATGTGGAGGTGAGTCACACTCTCATGGAAATTAATTTAAAAAGACAAGGTGCTTAATAAGTTTTGAGGGGTCCATTAATGCTTTCAAAAGTAAGCCAAACAAACCCAAAATCACATTATTTTAATGGTAAAACATATATTGGCTGAAAATAAATATTAGAGTATTTTATTACATCATTATTGGTTCATTATGATGTCATAAAACAGATTATATATTTGAACGGTATTTAATTTTTACTCAAAAATTTGACTGTCTCAAAAAATTATGAAAAATTCACCGTTGGATAATTTCAACATCCTGATTCCAAAAATAAAATTTATTTTATCTAAATAATTTTCTAAATATATTAATTTTAACTTTTAAAATAAAAACTGACATTTATAAAAAATTCACGGGTTTTGACAAAAATGGCTATCAAACCTTAATAAAAATTATAATTGCATTCATACAATTACATGATCATTTATAAATAATAAAATTAATCTAATAATAATAATAATAATATTTTATTAAAATATTATTTAATTAAAAAATACCTTAATTTAATAAAATAGATTTCTTAACTAAATAATAACTAAAAACACCATTTGTACTTTAAAAACTATTTACAATGTATCAATAATGACAAGAAATTATATTCATTATTATATACAAAAATAATTTACATGAATATAGTACTATCGATTAGTTACATAACCCCTTAAAACAGCTGCATAAGACTTAAGGGTAAGGTGTGCGATGGTGAGAGACTCTTGGGGTGTCTCGTATAACATCGCTCGAGTGGTAATTTCTATCAACTTCCACTTCTCCCGTAGACGGTCCTGTTCGAACTTGAAATGGTGAAGCTCAGCTTGGGCTTGGTCAAGAGCGAAGCCCAAGGAAGCCACCTCTTTTTCGAGCTCCGATAAATGGGATTCGAATGGGGAAATTCAACTAGATGAGGTCATCACTTCCTTTGTCTAAGTAAAATTGGATGTGTTAAATCCCTATATTTATACTAATCATGTGATCACAGTTCAACGACTATAAAAGTAAGGGTCACAATTTTTATCATAAAACCAATGTAGTTGACATTTTATAAAAACATTTTATATAAAGAGGCATTTAATAAGATCAAGAGGGATTTTCCATTAATGAAACTATCGGTCGTTACAATATTCCCCCCTTAAGAAATTTCGCCCTCGAAATTTTCCTTTTCCCACACTGAAATAGATGTGGGTAACTCAGCTTCATCACTTCCTCTGATTCCCAAGTTGCTTTTTCAAACTTGTGGTTTCTCCACAACACCTTGACGAGGGGAATTGTCTTATTTCGTAGAACTTTTTCTCTATGATCTAAGATATTCACTGGTTACTCCTCATAAGAAATATCGTCTTCCAATTGTACCACCTCAGAAGAGAGTACATGTGAAGGGTCTGGTATGTACTTCCTTAAGAGGGATACATGAAAGACATCATGTACTTTTCCCATAGTAGGAGGAAGTGCTAGTCAATAGGCCACATCCCCGACATGATCAAGAATCTCAAAGGGGACGATGTACCTTGGACTTAACCTCCCTTTCTTTCCAAACCTCATGACCTTCTTCCACGGAGAGATGCGTAGAAAAATCATGTCTCCAACTTTAAACTCAAGGTCTCGTCGACGATTATCTGCATAACTCTTATGTCGACTCTGGGCTTCCTTGATATGCTGCTGAATGGTTTTCACCTTCTCCGCCATTTCCTCAACCATTTTTGGTCCAAGTAGCTTACGTTCACCAAACTCATCCCAACATGCCGGTGTTCTGCACCTTTTCCTATACAGGGCTTCATATGGTGCCATTTGGATGCTCGAGTGGAAACTATTATTATAAGAGAACTCAACCAGAGGAAGATGTTGATCCCATCCTCCTTTAAAGTCCATTTAGAATGTTCTCAACATATCCTCAAGTGTTTGGATAGTCCGCTCGGATTGGACATCAGTTTGAGGATGATAGGTCGTACTGAAGTTCAGTTCAGTATTCATAGCATGTTGAAGACTCCTCTAAAAATTAGTGGTGAATCTTGGATCTCGGTCAGACACAATAGATAGTGGTACTCCATGAAACCTTACCACTTTCTTGATATATATCCATTCCAGTTGATTCAATGAGAAATCCTCCCGAATAGCAATGAAGTGTGCAGTATTTGTAAGGCGATCCAAAATAACCCATATTGCATTGTTTCCTTTGGATGTCCTCGGAAGTCCAGTGACAAAGTCCATGGTGATGTTTTCCCATTTCCATTATGGTATGGGAAATGGTTGCATCATCCCCTTAGACTTCTGCCTCTCTGCCTTCACTTGCTGACACACCAGGCACTTTGATGTATATTCATCAATCTCCTTCATCATATTATCCCACCAAAAGTTTTCTCGGAGATCTCAATACATCTTTGTGCTCCCTAGGTGAATAGAGAAATTTGAACTATTTGCATCATCCAAAAGTTCCTTCTTCAGCTCCGGACTTGACGGAACACATAGTCTTTTCCCAAACCACACAATTACTTCTTTATTAACATTAAACTCCGAGGATTTCCCTTTTTCTATAGCTCCCACTTTTTCTTGAATTCCCACACCATCCTTTTGAGCATCCTTTAACCTTTCCAAAAGAGATGGTTGGGCAATCATTTGTAAAAGGATTGATGATGTTCCCTTCCCTATGATTCCCATGTCCATCTTCATCAAGTCTAAGAAGATTGGATCCTTCTCAATTCTCATCATTGATAGAATCACTGGATCCTTTCTACTTAGGGAATCTGCCACCTTGTTCACTTTCCCAGGGCGGTAATGGTTTGAATAGTCATAATCCTTGATGAGATCTATCCATCTTCTCTGGTGCATATTAAGCTCTTTCTGTGTGAATATATATTTAATACTCTTGTGTTTAGTATATATCTCACATTTCTCTCCATAGAGATAATGCTGCCAGATTTTCAAGGCAAAGATCACTGCCGCCAACTCCAGATCATGCGTTGGATAGTTTCACTCATGGATTTTCAACTACCTTGAGGCATAGGATATCACTTTATCATTATGCATCTGCACACATCCTAATCCCTTTTTCGAAGCATCACTGAATACCACAAAAAACTCCCCACTTGTGGGTAAAGTGAGCACGGGCACAGTGATAAGGCTCTTTTTCAACTCCTAGAAGCTTTCTTCGCATTCATCACTCCAAGAAAACTTTACTCCCTTTCAAGTTAGCTTGGTAAGTGGGTTGGAAAATCGTGATAAATTTCTCACAAATCGTCGATAATATCCAGCTATCCCCAAGAAGCTACAGATATCTGTTACCGATGTTGGCCTCGACCATCCCTCAATTGCACATATTTTTGAGGGATCCATAGATATCCCATTACTTGTGATTATATGGCCCAATAATGAGACCTCCTTCAACCAGAACTCACACTTGCTACACTTTTTGTAACACCCCAAGATTTCATAGTGTGTAATTTCTTCAAAATAATTCAATAACTTGCACTACACACAACACCGAGTTCAATTACACCATGACTTACCAAACAAGCCGTTCAAAAGAGGTTATGAATAGTATTAACTAAATTTTAAACTTTATATAATCCTTATAATTTTAGAATCCATATTATGAGTTTCTTAGACATAATGTAAGAACAAATTCATTTTCAGTATTGCACTTTTACCAACTTTTAATGGTGAACCCTTTTTAAATAAAATATTTTAATCTTTTTGACTAAATGGGGACATCAAAAAAAAAAAAAATATACATCCCAGGCTTCCACGGGATGCTTTCCATTGAATAATACAGTAGCGTGTGTTGTACGCAACTTCGAGATCTAACACACACCACAACCAATCAAACTAACCGTTATGAATAGTAATACCTACCTTTTAAAATTTTATAAATTTTATCTCTCAAAGTGGACTTCATTTTTGGATTCAGAGTATCGAATTTAGCCTAAGGTGAAATTTGGGTACTTTTCGGATAACTTTCATATTTTGATGAATAGTGAAAATTACCAAATTTTAATTAAAAACAACTTTTTTAATCAAAATAATTAATAGTGATAAATTATGAATTTGAGTGGTTTTAAAGTATATTTAGAATATATTTTTACCATTTAATATAATTTTGGTCATTGGACATAATTTTACAATTAATCCGAACATAAACAAGTGTCAATCTTTTGATAGTTACTATCTCTTAAAAACACACTTTTTGTTTTGACAGCGGGAATTAATTTTAAATTAATTTCTGCCACTTCTGTGTTTTGAATTTAGAAAAATGGATTAAATATTTGGAATCAGGATGTTCAAATTGTGTAAATAGGTAACTTTTATTTTTAGACATTTTGAATAATTACTGCGGTAAATATTTTATTTACCATGGTTAAGGGTAAATCCGGTAAATAAGGGTTAAAAAAATAATATTATAATAATACTAAATTACCCTAAAACGTGTCCTAGACTTATTGGTTGATACATGTTCGACCATAGGCATATTTGGGTCGATTTTGGGACCCCATGGTGCCACATGTAGGTGATAGGGACACTTTATTTTAATTAAGTTAAAATGAATACAAAAATGACACAAGCATATATCTTTTAAAAAAACAATTTTTAAATAGGGTTATATATGTTGGATTTTAGATTATAAATATTAATTAGAAAGATAATAATATTTCCTACATAATGATATTTTATTTATAATTTTTAGACATTAAATAATTTAATTTATTTATGACACAATGATGATGCAGTAATTACTATAATAGTGAAAAATCAAAATAATTGATATTATAAATACCCAAATAAATATAATATGAAACTTTTAATGAATTACAGTACTTTTATAGGATAATATGAAATATTAGGATTTATTTAATTAACTTTTTTCGAAGTAATCATTCTGTTATGAGTTTCACAAAAATCAACTATTGAATAGTGTCAAAATTGACATAAAAGAGTTTTTAAAACAAATATTATATTATTAATTGATATTAAATTCCTAAAAATATAAGGTTCGGCCAAGAGACTTATATCATGATAGGTGTATCATTAATGGACCACTTGGGGGTCTCTTGGATGTATATGGTAAGTTTATTAACCATATAATATAAAAATACAAAGAGACATTGTAAAAGTGAAACTAATTAACTTAGAGTTAATACTTAAAGATAAGGTTAATATAAGTACCCAAACCTGTCTAAATTCTATTGGTTGAGTTTTTTGCGACCTATCCCCACCTTAACCTTTTAATAATTAACTTTGGAGCCATTAGAAACCGAATATGAATTTAATATACACTAATATTTCTAGCTTTTCCAAAGGTTCCCCTCACCCCTCTTATAAAAGGGCACTCTTCCTTCCCATTTCTTCACACCTTCAAAGCATTTTGGTTCAGAAAAACTCTGCCCAAATACTCTCCCAACATCCCTCACTACAACCTAGAGGCCTTAGTTTGATTAGAAAGCCAACTTAATGAGCCCTTTTGATCAAATCAAAAGGAAGAACCTGAAGAAGAGGTAATGTTTTCACCACCCCTTTTCAAGTTCCTTTCTTCTTCCACTTCTTCTTTATTTGTTATTACCATTCTAAAATAATAACTCCAGTATCTTATATATACTGTGATGTTATTATAAATATGGTACAACCATATTCAGTATTCTATCCACCCTTTGAATAACATGTCACCATACGTGCGTACGTACGACTTACCGTCTCCACGTCGTGGTGTAATTGTTATTCAATATATTATTATTTGGATGGGTATAATAATGATGTGTAACTCATGTAAATAATAAATATAACATGTTAATTATTCTTTATATATGATATACCATCCATTTATATATTATTTTAATATCAAAAGAATGATATTGTCGTTCGTGCGTACGTACGGACTACCGTCTCCACGAACGCGATGAGATTCATTCTCCATCGTATCCATTAAAGTATAATTATCATTTGATGATTTCAAAATGATGTTTAAGGACTTGATATAATTCTGGATATGAATAAGATACAACCTATCGATAACAAACATGGCTTATGTAACAAAACATATAAAAGAAAATGAGTAAGTTAACACCCGAAACGACGATAATTAAAAGATATTATTAACAAATCAATGTTAAAAGATCATATATGATATCATATTAATATATATGATTCTTGAATAATTTAATAACAATTATTTCACCATTATACAGGAGGTTAACCTACCCCAACTAAGGAAAAGTACAAGGTAATGGATTTTCTTATCTAACTTTCAATTCCGTGAGATTTCCATTGTTCGCCACTAAAATATTGAAAGTGGTGTATTGTGTACTGCCATTTGATATATATTATCATGATTCTCTTTAAATCCATGTTATTCTGTAAATAATTTGGTGGTTATTAACTTTTGGCCATACGACTCAGTTGATTAACGTGGTAAGGGGTTTTCATCTCACTCCTTATTCCCGTGAGATTCATGCCATATTGCCACCATCACCTTTTGTGTGGTGTGTGTACTACCCGTAATTATATTCTTTGTGTAATACACCCTAATTTATGTGTATTTACATATTCATTGTATGATACCTCTTTCATGGGTTGTATGTTTCATAAGTTACTAAATTGGTAAGGTTTATTTCGCAATCTCTTCATTATTCGAGGTTGTTTATACGTAATAATCTACTGGGATCTCTTTATCATCCACATCCATGTTTCTTAAAAATGAATTTCAAAACAGATTTACTATTTACTAGAATTATGGGTTAAAGTCATTTATACCCTTGTTTGAATTTTTATAAGAGGTTTATAAAGGAATATTTCCGTCGTTTTCCAAACATCGTGCTTTTTATCCTTTTCGACAAAATTAAGGTAAGAATGTTTTTTTTAACTTATACGGCGGGTGTGGCTATTTTCCGCCGTTATAAAATCATCGAAGCTTCCCTTAAAAGATAATAACAATATATTCAAAAAAAAAAGTTTTATTTCATAAATATAAGACTCTTAAATGATACCAAAATAGAAAGAGGTATTTTTCTAAAACAGTCTTTATTTCATCTATGTCAACATCCTTTGATGGATTTTAAGCTTATTTGAAGTTGATTTATTATGATACAAAACATCCATATTTTATTGAAGGTTTTTTGATATTTTTGACTGTGGATAAGTTATTCTTATGTCACTCATGGTTTTTGTTTAGAGTATTTAAATTTCATAAGTTATTTGTAATCTGAATGTTTATGTTATATTTCAACCTTTCATTCAGATGAATGTGTTAGACAAGTATGTTCCGGGTTGGGGACCAGTAAAAGTAAGCCCTCCGGTTTGGTCTTCGGTTATTAGAGGTACTTCGGTTTGGTCTCCGGTTATTAGAGGCACTCCGGGTTGGTGTCCGGTTATTAGAGGCACTCCGGGTTGGTGTCCGGTTATTAGAGGCACTCCGGGTTGGGTTCCAGTTACAGTTAGCCCCTAGGTCTTGGGACGAGGCCTTGACAAAGAAATTAAAGTTCAGCATTATGCATTCCGACATTATGAAAGTGGTTATTGATATTTCATGTGATTATTAGATTAGTAGAATATCCATGTGAATAAGTAAATGGCATTATTTCATTTTACTTTTTCCATACTATGTTGAAGTTCAAGTTTAAAAGGCTTTTGTTTTAGTAATGCATTGCCTTAAATATTTATGCTTATTTTTGAATGTTCCGTTATATTGTTATCCTTACTGGGCATTTGAGGTCACCCATTTTCTATGTTTTATTTTTCCCAGGATGTGAAGAAGTAAGTTATGAATGACCTGCAGGGATATTATGAGGGGATAATAGTGTGGACTATGGAGACATTATGTTGTCGTAGAAGTTTTTTCACTTTATGGTGTAATGTAAAACTTATGAATATATCTAGTGTTTCCAAGGCTACTAAACCAATCGGTCTTTCGAGATTTGATCTTTCTTGTGATCATGCCAATGTTATGTAATAATGCACCGACTCTGGGTAACTAGGGTCGGGGCATTACAGTTGGTATCATAGGAAGTTTAGTACAAACCTTGGAAGCTAGATTTAGATAAACTCTGATTAGAGCACATAGATTTAAGATGAATTTTGAGGATTAGTATAGAAGAACTTCCTAGAATTTTGGTATTGTAGAGATTTTGTCAGTTTTCCGAGCAATACATCCCTGTTTGGATACGAGCAGGTAGAGGCGGCTCTGGAACAGATGTACCTAGGGGTAAAACCCGAAAACACTGCTTTGAGCTAGACTCGAACGGGAACTGGTGCACGACAACGGGCCTTGCTGCACTCTTGGTTACGACACTCCTGGGGGATATGCTTAGGATAACTCTCATTTTCTTTACAAATCATTATGAAGGGTTTATGAGTATATACTTCCTCAAAAGAGACATTTTTATGATTATGGATTATATCCATAAACTATTTAATTTATGTTATGTGTTTCAGAAGTTTGGGATTAGGTATTGTTATTCATAAACTAATCTAGTGTATGCCATTGTTTAGAAATGGCGCCTAGTAGAAGGAATGAGAATTCCAGCAATGCACATGATACAAAGAGAAAGAAGGATCATATATTTCATGGTCTTAAGCCAGAATTTAAAAGAGAAATAGTCTCGCATGTATTATCCTCATATAAAGAAATAATATCATGTGTTGATAAGATAAGTAAAGAGTTTACTGAGTCCTATGGATTTGAAGGGAAGCAAGAGAAGAAAAGGATGAAAGAGAGAAAGATGGATAAAGGGAAGAGGAAAAAGATGAATTTTCCCATATGTGATAACTGTGGAAAGAAACACCCTGGAACTTGCCTGAAAGGAATGGGAGTTTGATATAAGTGTGGAGGAAAAGGGCACAAAGTACGTGACTGCAAGGGTAAGAAAATGGTTTCAAATGTACAATGCTTCATTTGCAAAGAGTTTGGACACTACGCGAACCTATGTCCCTGTCATCAAACTATGCCTAAAATGATGCTATTGGATAATAATCAAGTTATGATACTACCACAGATGAAGAGGAATGATTAGAGTTCTAATGTTGATTATGTCAATTGAGTGTTGTATCAACAATGTACTTGTTATAATAATTATGGAATATATAAGGATTGTACTGCAGTACTATTTTATTAAGGACTTTAGATTGTGTGGAACAAAGAAAAGTGACTCAATAGCCGGATAAATTTTTGGAAAATATATGGTTGAGAGAATGATAAACCATAATATAGTTCTGATACCGAGGTAGTGATTTTGGAATAATACATGATTGTTTTGGATAAATGATATTGGATATTCTTGACTACCTTGGAACTGATTAATGATTTTTATATTCCATCATTATTGGGGTTTAAAACATTTTTGGATTGATGAAGTATATCCAGCATTCTATATGGAATAAGGGAGCATGAATGTAATCAATAAGGAATATGGTAATTCAGGATGTTTCAGTGTATTAAAAGAATACATGATGAAGGTATTCATATGCTATTACGGGGTAAAAAGGATCTACATTATGTTTAACTTCCTTATAAATGTTGGACTATGAGTTTGGACAGAAGAATTTTGGATAGTTCTAGTTTGGATTATTTTGGATTGCCATAAAAGGACAACTCGGAGGTCGGGGGACAACCCGTCACGTCCGGCAAGGCTGCGAGACTTGAACCCGCAACCGAAGGGCGACAAGGTTGTATCACCTAACACTGGCCCATGAGATGTCCTGGATTAAATAATGTAGTTTTTTTTAAGATCTGGCAGATGAATTATAAATTCATTTATTTTGGAACCCCGTACGAATAGTATAGATAGAAATTTTTTTTACGTTCTATTATCTTTTAGAGTGAAAGATGAGTTTGTGGTAGAAATTTATTAATGGATGAAACACTTATTATAAAGTAAGTATATCTCCTTATGATCTTAGCCAATCTCATAAATAAATTCCTCAACAATAATAAAAGGAACTTAGAGCAAAAATGTTGTCCTAGATGGTACCTTAAATCATCACTAATTTATGGCTTTGGGATTGTTGGCCTTTTCATAGCCATGTTCTCTACCACTCTCCATCAGATAATTCATGGTTAGATTTCTCTTCCATATCCATATTTTCCTACATGGAACCCTAGTATGTGTTATTTTAGGTAATCTTCATACATTCCACTCTTTATTTTAAATAGAGGCCTCATTAATTCATTTTTCGATGTGGGATTTCAACTCAGATATTTTGAAACGTCAAAAATGTGTTATCCCAATACCCTATGTTTTGTTGAACCGATGGTATTTCAAATCATCATAGATTGATGAGTTTAAGGACCTCAATTTTATACTTGTTTGTGATTGATGACCACAATCACTACCTATAAATATTTATGCTTTTCCTCAAATTATATGTCTCTAATTGCCACCAATGTTCTCCTAATCGAGATCATAATTTGGTGGGGACCCTTTCATTTCTCTTTTCCTCATATTAAGACTAAATTTTAGTAACCCAATTTCCGATGTGGGTTTTCCCACAAATATATTCTCTATTTTCAACCTTTTATTTTCTAAGAACAATTTCAAATTGCGAGGACGCAATTTATTGAAGGAGGGGAGAATGTAACACCCCAAGATTTCATAGTGTGTAATTTCTTCAAAATAATTAAATAACATGCACTACACGCAACACCGAGTTCAATTAAACCATGACTTAACAAACAAGCCGTTCAAAAGAGGTTATGAATAGTATTAACTAAATTTTAAACTTTATATAATCCTTATAATTTTAGAATCCATATTATGAGTTTCTTAGACATAATGTAAGAACAAATTCATTTTCAGTATTGCACTTTTACCAACTTTTGATGGTGAACCCTTTTTAAATAAAATATTTTAATCTTTTTGACTAAATGGGGACATCAAATTTTTTTTTTAAACATCTCAGTCTTCCACGGTACGCTTTCCATTGAATAATACAGTAGCGTGTGTTGTATGCAACTTCGAGTTCTAACACACACCACAACCAATCAAACTAGCCGTTATGAATAGTAATACCTACCTTTTAAAATTTTAGAAATTTTATCTCTCAAAATGGACTTCATTTTTGGATTCAGAGTATCGAATTTAGCCTAAGGTGAAATTTTGGTACTTTTCTTATAACTTTCATATTTTGATGAATAGTGAAAATTACTAAATTTTAATTAAAAACAACTTTTTTAATAAAAATAATTAATAGTGATAAATTATTAATTTGAGTGGTTTTAAAGTATATTTAGAATATATTTTTACCATTTAATATAATTTTGGTCATTGGACATAATTTTACAGTTAAACCGAACATAAACAAGTGTCAATCTTTTGATAGTTACTATCTCTTAAAAACACGCTTTTTGTTTTGATAGCGGGAATTAATTTTAAATTAATTTCTGCCACTTATGTGTTTTGAATTTAGAAAAATGGATTCCATATTTGGAATCAGGATGTTCAAATTGTGTAAATAGGTAACTTTTATTTTTATACATTTTGAATAATTACTGCGGTAAATATTTTATTTACCATGGTTAAGGGTAAATCCGGTAAATAAGGGTTAAAAAAATAATATTATAATAATACTAAATTACCCTAAAACGTGTCCTAGCCTTATTGGTTGATACATGTTCGACCATAGGCATCTTTGGGTCGATTTTGGGACCCCATGGTGCCACATGTAGGTGATAGGGACACTTTATTTTAATTAAGTTAAAATGAATACAAAAATGACACAAGCATATATCTTTTGGAAAAACAATTTTTAAATAGGGTTATATATGTTGGATTTTAGATTATAAATATTAATTATAAATATAATAATATTTCCTACATAATGATATTTTATTTATAATTTTTAGACATTAAATAATTTAATTTATTTATGACACAATGATGATGTAGTAATTACTATAATAGTGAAAAATCAAAATAATTGATATTATAAATACCAAAATAAATATAATATGAAACTTTTAATGAATTACACTAATTTTATAGGATAATATGACATATTAGTATTGATTTAATTAACTTTGTTCGAAGTAATCATTCTGTTATGAGTTTCACAAAAATAAACTATTGAATAGTGTCAAAATTGACATAAAAGAGTTTTTAAAACAAATATTATATTATTAATTGATATTAAATTCCTAAAAATCTAAGGTTAGGCCAAGAGACTTATATCATGATAGTTGTATCATTAATGGACCACTTGGGAGTCGCTTGGATGTATATGGTATGTTTATTAACCATATAATATAAAAATACAAAGAGACATTGTAAAAGTGAAACTAATTAACTTAGAGTTAATACTTAAAGATAAGGTTAATATAAGTACCCAAACCTGTATAAATTATATTGGTTGAGTTTTTTTGACCTATCCCCACCTTAACCTTTTAATAATTAACTTTGGAGCCATTAGAAACCTAATATGAATTTAATATAAACTAATATTTCTAGCTTTTCCAAAGGTGCCCCTCACCCCTCTTATAAAAGGGCACTGTTCCTTCCCATTTCTTCACACCTTCAAAGCCTTTTGGTTCAGAAAAACTCTGCCCAAATACTCTTCCAACATACCTCACTACAACCTAGAGGCCTTAGTTTGATCATAAAGCCAACTTAAGGAGCCCTTTTGATCAAATCAAAAGGAAGAACCTGAAGAAGAGGTAATGTTTTCACCACCCCTTTTCATGTTCCTTTCTTCTTCCACTTCTTCTTTATTTGTTATTAACATTCTAAAATAATAACTCCAGTATCTTATATATACTGTGATTTTATTATAAATATGGTACAACCATATTCAGTATTCTATCCACCCTTTGAATAACATGTCACCATACATGCGTACGTACAGCTTACCGTCTCCACGTCGTGGTGTAATTGTTATTCAATATATTATTTTTTGTATGGGTATAATAATGATGTGTAACTCATGTAAATAATAAATATAACATGTTAATTATTCTGTATATATGATATACCATCCATTTATCTATTATTTTAATATCAAAAGAATGATATTGTCGCTCGTGCGTACGTACGGACTACCGTCTCCACGAACGTGATGAGATTCATTCTCAATCGTATCCATTAAAGTATAATTATCATTTGATGATTTAAAAATGATGTTTAAGGACTTGATATCATTCTGGATATGAATAAGATACAACCTATCAATAACAAACACAGCTTATGTAACAAAACATATAAAAGAAAATGAGTAAGTTAACACCCGAAACGACGATAATTAGAAGATATTATTAACAAATCAATGTTAAAAGATCATATATGATATCATATTAATATATATGATTCTTGAATAATTTAATAAAAATTATTTCACCATTATACAGGAGGTTAATCTACCCCAACCAAGGAAAAGTACAAGGTAATGGATTTTCTTATCTCACTTTCAATTCCGTGAGATTTCCATTATTCGCCACTAAATTATTGAAAGTGGTGTATTGTGTACTGCCATTTGATACATATTATCATGATTCTCTTTATATTCATGTTATTCTGTAAATCATTTGGTGGTTATTAACTTTTGGCCATACGACTCAGTTGATTAACGTGGTAAGGGGTTTTCATCTCACTCCTTATTCCCGTGAGATTCATGCCATATTTCCACCATCACCTTTTGTGTGGTGTGTGTACTGCCCATAATTATATTCTTTGTGTAATACACCCTAATTTATGTGTATTTACATATTCATTGTATGATACCTCTTTCATGGGTTGTATGTTTCATAAGTTACCAAATTGGTAAGGGTTATTTCGCAATCTCTTCATTATTCGAGGTTGTTTATACGTAATAATCTACTGGGATCTCTTTATCATCCACATCCATGTTTCTTAAAAATGAATTTCAAAACATTTTTACTATTTACTAGAATTATGGGTTAAAGTCATTTATACCCTTTTTTGACTTTTTATAAGAGGTTTATAAAGGAATCTTTCCGTCGTTTTCCAAACATGGTGCTTTTTAACCTTTTCGACAAAATTAAGGTAAGAATGTTTTTTTAACTTATACGGCGGGTGTGGCTATTTTCCGCCGTTATAAAATCGTCGAAGCTTCCCTTACAAGATAATAAGAATATTTTCAAAAAAATGTTTTATTTCATAAATATAAGACTCTTAAATGATTTCAAAATAGAAAGAGTTATTTTTTTAAAATAGTCTTTATTTCATCTATGTCAACATCCTTTGATGGATTTTAAGCTTATTTGAAGTTGATTTATTATGATACAAAACATCCATATTTTATTGAAGGTTTTGTGATATTTTTGACTATGGATAAGTTATTCTTTTGTCACTCATGGTTTTTGTTTAGAGTATTTAAATTTCATAAGTTATTTGTAATCTGAATGTTTATGTTATATTTCAACCTTTCATTCAGATGAATGTGTTAGAAAAGTATGTTCCGGGTTGGGGACCGGTAAAAGTAAGCCCTCCGGTTTGGTCTCCGGTTATTAGAGGTACTCCGGTTTGGTCTCCGGTTATTAGAGGCACTCCGGGTTGGTGTCTGGTTATTAGAGGCACTCTAGGTTGGTGTCCGGTTATTAGAGGCACTCCGGGTTGGGTTCCGGTTACAGTTAGCCCCTAGGTCGTGGGACGAGGCCTTGAAAAAGAAATTAAAGTTCAGCATTATGCATTCCGACATTATAAAAGTGGTTATTGATATTTTATGTGATTATTCTATTAGTAGAATATCCATGTGAATAAGTAAATGGAATTATTTCATTTTACTTTTTCCATACTATGTTGAAGTTCAAGTTTAAAAGGCTTTTGTTTTAGTAATGCATTGCCTTAAATGTTTATGTTTATTTTTGAATGTTCTGCTATATTGTTATCCTTACTGGGCATTTGAGCTCACCCCTTTTCTATGTTTTATTTTTCCCAGGATGTGAAGAAGTAAGTTATGAATGACCTGCAGGGATATTATGAGGGGATAATAGTGTGGACTATAGAGACATTATGTTGTCGTAGTAGTTTTTTCACTTTATGATGTAATGTAAAACTTATGAATATATCTAGTGTTTCCAAGGATACTAAACCAATCAGTATTTTGAGATTTGATCTTTCTTGTGATCATGCCAATGTTATGTAATAATGCACCGAATCTGGGTAACTAGGGTCGGGGCATTACATTTGGTATCAGAGGAAGTTTAGTACAAACCTTGGAAGCTAGATTTAGAGAAACTCTGATTAGAGCACATAGATTTAAGATGAATTTTGAGGATTAGTATATAAGAACTTCCTAGAATTTTGGTATTGTAGAGATTTTGTGAGTTTTACGAGCAATACATCCCTGTCTGGATACGAGCAGGTAGAGGCGGCTCTGGCACAGATGTACCTAGGGGTAAAACCCAAAAACACTACTTTGAGCTAGACTCGAACGGGAATTGGTGCACGACAATGGGCCTTGCTGCACTCTTGGTTACAACAATCCCGGGGGATATGCTTAGGATAACTCTCATTTTCTTTACAAATCCTTATGAAGGGTTTATGAGTATATACTTCCTCAAAAGAGACATTTTTATGATTATGGATTATATCCATAAACTATTTAATTTATGTTATGTGTTTCACAAGTTTGGTATTAGGTATTGTTATTCATAAACTAATCTAGTGTATGCCATTGTTTAGAAATGGCGCCTAGTAGAAGGAATGAGAATTCCAACAATGCACATGATACAAATAGAAAGAAGGATCATATATTTCATGGTCTTAAGCCATAATTTAAAAGAGAAATAGTCTCGCATGTATTATCATCATATGAAGAAATAATATCATGTGTTGATAAGATAAGTAAAGAGTTTACTGAGTCCTATGGATTTGAAGGGAAGTAAGAGAAGAAAAGGATTAAAGAGAGAAAGATGGATAAAGGGAAGAGGAAAAAGATGAATTTTCCCATATGTGATAACTGTGGAAAGAAACACCCTGGAACTTTCCTAAAAGGAATGGGAGTTTGATATAAGTGTGGAGGAAAAGGGCACAATGTACGTGACTGCAAGGGTAAGAAAATGGTTTGAAATGTACAATGCTTCATTTGCAAAGAGTTTGGACACTATGAGAACCTATGTCCCAGTCATCAGACTATGCCACAAATGATGCTATTGGATAATAATAAAGATATGATACTACCACAGATGAAGAGGAATGATTAGAGTTCTTATGTTGATTATGTCAATTGAGTGTTGTATCAACAATGTACTTGTTATAATAATTATGGAGTATATAAGGATTGTACTGCAGTACTATTTCATGAACGACATGAGATTGTGTGGAACAAAGAAAAGTGACTCAATAGCAGGATAAATTTTTGGAAAATATATGGTTGAGAGAATGATAAACCATAATATAGTTCTGATACCGAGGTAGTGATTTTTGAATAATACATGATTGTTTTGGATAAATTATATTGGATATTCTTGACTACCTTGGAACTGATTAATGATTTTTATATTCCATCATTGTTTGGGTTTAAAACATTTTTGGATTGATGAAGTATATCTAGCATTCTATATGGAATAAGGGAGCATGAATGTAATCAATAAGGAATATGGTAATTCAGGATGTTTCAGTGTATTAAAAGAATACATGATGAAGGTATTCATATGATATTACGGGGTAAAAAGGATCTACATTATGTTTAACTTTATTATAAATGTTGGACTGTGAGTTTGGACAGAATTATTTTGGATAGTTCTAGTTTGGATTATTTTGGATTGCCATAAAAGGACAACCCGGAGGTCGGGCGGCAACCCGTCGCGTCCGGCAAGGCTGCGAGACTTGAACCCGCAACCGAAGGGCGACAAGGGTGTATCACCTACCACTGGCCCACAAGATGTCCTGGATTAAATAATGTAGTTTTTTTAAGATCTAGCAGATGAATTTTAAATTCATTTATTTTGGAACCCTGTACGAATAGTATAAATAGAATTTTTTTACATTCTATTATCTTTTAGAGTGAAAGATGAGTTTGTGGTAGAAATTTATTAATGGATGAAACTCTAATTATAAAGTAAGTATATCTCCTTATGATCTTAGACAATCTCATAAATAAATTCCTCAACATTAATAAAAGGAACTTAGAACAAAAATGTTGTCCTAGATGGTACCTTAAATCATCACTAATTTATGGCTTTGGGATTGTTGGCCTTTTCATAGCCATGTTCTCTACACCTCTCCATCAGATAATTGATGGTTAGATTTCTCTTCCATATCCATATTTTACTACATGGAACCCTAGTATGTGTTATTTCCGGTAATCTTCATACTTTCCACTCTTTATTTTAAATAGAGGCCTCATTAATTCATTTTTCGATGTGGGATTTCAACTTAGATATTTTGAAATGTCAAAAATGTGTTATCCTAATACCCTATGTTTTGTTGAACCGATGGTATTTCAAATCATCATAGATTGATGAGTTTAAGGACCTCAATTTTATACTTGTTTGTGATTGATGACCTCAATCACTACCTATCAATATTTACGTTTTTCCTCAAATTATATGTCTCTAATTTCCACCGATGTTCTCCTAATCGAGATCATAATTTGGTGGTGACCCTTTCATTTCTCTTTTCCTCATATTAAGACTAAATTTTAGTAACCCAATTTTCGATGTGGGTTTTCCCACAAATATATTCTCTATTTTCAACCTTTTATTTTCTAAGAACAATATCAAATTGCGAGGATGCAATTTATTGAAGGAGGGGAGAATGTAACACCCCAAGATTTCATAGTGTGTAATTTCTTCAAAATAATTCAATAACTTGCACTACACGCAACACCGAGTTCAATTACACCATGACTTACCAAACAAGCCGTTCAAAAGAGGTTATGAATAGTATTAACTAAATTTTAAACTTTATATAGTCCTTATAATTTTAGAATCCATATTATGAGTTTCTTAGACATAATGTAAGAACAAATTCATTTTCAGTATTGCACTTTTACCTACTTTTAATGGTAAACCCTTTTTAAATAAAATATTTTAATCTTTTTTTCTAAATGGGGACATCAAAAAAAAAAATTAAACATCCCAGGCTTCCACGGTACGCTTTCCATTGAATAATACAGTAGCATGTGTTGTACGCAACTTCGAATTCTAACACACACCACAACCAATCAAACTAGTCATTATGAATAGTAATACCTACCTTTTAAAATTTTAGAAATTTTATCTCTCAAAATGGACTTCATTTTTGGATTCAGAGTATCGAATTTAGCCTAAGGTGAAATTTTGGTACTTTTCGGATAACTTTCATATTTTGATGAATAGTGAAAATTACTAAATTTTAATTAAAAACAACTTTTTTAATCAAAATAATTAATAGTGATAAATTATGAATTTGGGTGGTTTTAAAGTATATTTAGAATATATTTTTACCATTTAATATAATGTTGGTCATTGGACATAATTTTACAATTAAACCGAAAATAAACAAGTGTCAATCTTTTGATAGTTACTATCTCTTAAAAACACGCTTTTTGTTTTGACAGCGGGAATAAATTTCTGCCACTTCTGTGTTTTGAATTTAGAAAAATGGATTCCATATTTGGAATCAGGATGTTCAAATTGTGTAAATAGGTAACTTTTATTTTTAGACATTTTGAATAATTACTGCGGTAAATATTTTATTTACCATGGTTATGGGTAAATCCGGTAAATAAGGGTTAAAAAAATAATATTATAATAATACTAAATTACCCAAAAACGTGTCCTAGCCTTATTGGTTGATACATGTTCGACCATAGGCATCTTTGGGTCGATTTTGGGACCCCATGGTGCCACATGTAGGTGATAGGGACACTTTATTTTAATTAAGTTAAAATGAATACAAAAATGACGAGGTTCGTGGGATGCAATGATTGCCCCATATTCCGTACTCACCGACAGCTTCACTTCCATGATTTGTGGTGGTGCTGGGATTGTTCTACTAAACTTTTGAGATATAAAAGAATGCTTAGAACCTGAATCCAAAAGTACGTTCGCTCTTTTTGAATGAATAACTAGCGTACCTATCACCACTTCGTTTTCGGGGTTCACTTTGGCAGATGTGATGGAAAAAGCTCCTCCTTGCTGCCTTGGAGGTTGTTGGTTGTCTCCAAAAACCCTTGGATTAGGGCACTGATTTGAAAAATAACCCGGTTCTTTGCATCTGTAGCATTGAACAATGTGTTGAGGTTCGAACGGAGCATTCCACTCCTCTGTCATAGCCGCAGGTCTTTCTTGCCGACAGTTAACATCTAGGTGCCCTTCTCTTTCACACCTGAAGCATTTCCTCGTCCCCTTAAGGCAATTTCCCGGGTGCTTCTTTCCGCACTTTTGGCAAGTGGGGTGCTGGATATTCTTAGCACCGTTGGATTTATCCATCGGCCCACCAGCATTGAAGTCCACCTTACGCTTCTTATCTCCATGATACCCCTGTGATTCTCCGATCTCCATTTCAACCTTGAGGGCACATCGGACAATTTCCTCATATCTGTCGAAGTCACGGATCACTAATGCTTTCCGCAGGCTAGGCTTCATCCCACCAAAGAAGCAGTCAACCTTGCATTCGAGGGTAACGACAAAGCTGGAAGCGTATCGTGCAAGCCTTGTGAAGTTTGACTCGAACGCTCCAACAGATTCTTCGTCTTTTTTCTTGAGGTAAAGGAAGTCCCATTCCATCTTAAGCTGGAGGGTGCGTGGAAAATATTTATCGAAAAACATCTTCCGGAAATCCTTCCATTCCAACGCCTCGATCTCCTCCTCAGGCTTCATATTTTTGATCAATGTCCACCATTGATCTGCTTCACCCTCTATACGATAAGCTGCCAGAAGAACCATCTCTTGTTCATAACATTGAAGGATGGAGAATATATTTTCAATGGAGTTGATCCATTGTTCAACGATCATGGGATCAGATGATCCACTAAAAGTAGGAGGCCTTTGTCTCATTAAGCTCTCGGTGGCGACTTGTTCTTTCTTAGGGGGGTTTGGAAGTTCCTCTTGACCCGTGTTTATTTTCAATGCTTGAGTTAGTTGAGAAAGAAGCGTGACAAATATTGCGATTCCCGCTCCCATTGGATTGGGCATCTCATTAGCACAATCATCACACTAATATTCACATCGGTGGTTAGCCCGAGTGTTCCTATTACCAGCCATTGGCTGGAATAAAAGTAATGATAGGGGTAACACATAAAGGGTAATCCAAAGACAAAACTTGATGACTTATAAATAAAATTTCATTTCCTTAACTCATGAGTCTATAGGCTTTAATCTAGGATTTTCATGATCTACTTTCTAACATATATTCTTATGGGCATTTTTTTAATTCCCTTAATAAGGGTTCATACTAAGCTTGTGAATTTACCAAAGAATATCCCCCGGGAGTGTCATAACCAAGAGTGCATCAAGGCCCGTTGTCGTGCACCAGTCCCCGTTTGAGTCTAGCTCAAAGTGGTGTTTTCGGGTTTTACCCCAAGGATACATTTGTGCCAGAGCCGCCTCTACCTACTCGTATCCAGACAGGGATGTATTTTCTTGATAACCCACTTACTCAATACTCACCAAAACTTAGGGACGTTTTTATTATACTTAGACTTGTATCTAAGGATTTACTAGTGTTTTCTAATCCTAATCTCAAAAATAACCAAACCTATCCTCTGATACCAACTATGACAACCCTGCTTTTATTACAAACTTAAACATGATTTATTACATAAAACTTCACTTGATACAATAGAGAAGATCAAGAGGTTTAGTGTCTTTGGGGCTTAGGATCATTACATAAAAACTTAAAACATTAAATACAACTTCTTTATTGAAAACTTCCTTTATATGACCACTACATTCCCTCGTACTTAGCATTGCATGAGATAACCTGAGGACATGCATAAGAAAAGGGTGAGCTACAAAGTCCAGAAAGGGAATACACATGGAATAACATGATGAGTACAATACATGTTAGACAATAGTAATATCAATAGAGCATAAGAGAAACATGAACATAAAGGCATGATAAAGCATGATAATCATAACATGTAAATGTGGCAACAACACTTAACATGGAATTAGAATGAGCCAAGGCTCATTGCACATGGAGCATGAGTAAATCCTCATTGCACATGAAGCATGAGTAAACCCTCATTGCAATTTAATTAGCATGATTAAACACTCATTTCACATGAAGTATCATGATACTATACTTTACCCAATGCATTGGAGCGCTATAAGGACGCACCCTTCTTAAACATTTCATTTCATGCATAAGTGTGCCACATGGATCATAAAACATGGATTCATAAAACATAATCATTTATTACACGATGAAGGAATGTGTAATTCATACATGAAACTTTATAATCAACAAGTAAATGTGCATAAAGGTGAATACCCTTGATGGATAAATGGGCATGTTATTCACAACACAATGACATTGGCTTAGAAAATCGGTGCGATTTCGGCAGCGTAACGACGTGACATAAGAATTCATAAAAATGGTTGATGAGAGAGAAAGGGGTTCCTCATAATATTTACATGTAATGTACAGTAAGGAGGTCATATATATACATGTCCCAACAATTGTAATGGAATTGAGATTCATGATACAAAATTATTGCTTGAATGTAAATGAGGAGAGAGAAGTTCCTTTCGGAATTTCAGCATAGTAACGGGTGTACATGGGAGGCATTTAATGAGAGAGAAAAGGGTCTCCAATCATTAAAACATAAAGAGGGAAGTATGAGGGAGGTGTGAAACCATACCCCAACATTCTTAATTGAAACTAAAAGGCAAAACAACTTAAAGAAAATTGGACAAAAATTAGAAAGGAAGAAAAAACCCTTACTTGGAAGTGTGATTCCAAAGGCTAGAGAGAGGCTTGTGAGAGGCTTCTTGGGAGTTTGGGTCACCTTGGGAGGATTTTAGAGAGAGTATGTCAGAGGTTGGACGAACTAAAAAGTCTTTGATTGAAGAGGAAGTGGGAGCTTGGGTGGGTTTATATAGGAAGGGTGAGGGAATTCTTTATTATTTAGGTTTGGGACCCCTTATATTAAATTAATACAAACCACAAACCATACCATGGTTTTTGCCCATGGTTTTTGGAAAAGGGAAGAGGAAAATAATATTTTATAAGCTCAAGATCCGAAATTCTAAAAATATTAGGGTTTCTTATGTGGAGGTTAGTCACACTCCCATAGAAATTAATTTAAAAAGACAAGGTGTTTAATAAGTCTTGAGGGGTCCATTAATGCTTTGAAAAGTAATCCAAAAAAACCCAAAATCACATTATTTTAATGATAAAAAATATATTGGCCAAACATAAAGATTATAGTATTTTATTACCTCACTATTTGGTCATTATGATGTCATAAAACACATTATACATTTAAACGATATTTAATTTTTACTCAAAAATTTGACTGTCTCAGAAAATTATGAAAAATTCAGCGTTGGATAATTTCGAAGTCCCGATTCAAAAAATAACATTTATTTTATCTAAATAATTTTCTAAATATGTTAATTTTCACTTTTAAAATAAAAACCGACATTTATAAAAAATTCACGGGTTTTGACAAAAATGGCTTTCAAACCTTAATAAAAATTATAATTGAATTCATACAATTACATGATCATTTATATATAATAAAATTAATCAAATAATAATAATAATAATATTTTATTAAAATATTATTTAATTCAAAAATCCCCTAATTTAATATGATAGATTTCTTAATTAAATAATAACTAAAAACACCATTTGTAATTTAAAAACTATTTGCAATGTATCAATAATGACAAGAAATTATATTCATTATTATATAAAAAAATAATGTACATGAACATAGTACTATCGATTAGTTACAAACCCCTTAAAACAGCCGCATAGGACCTAAGGGTAAGGTGTGCGATGGTGACAGACTCTTGGGGTGGCTCGGATAACATTGTTCGAGTGGTAATTTCTATCAACTTCCACTTCTCCCATAGACGGTCCCGTTTGAGCTTGACATGGTGAAGCTCAGCTTGGTCTTGGTCAAGAGAGAATCCCAAGGACGTCACCTCTTTTCCGAGCTCTGATAAATGGGCTTCGTATGGGGAAATTCTACTGGATGAGGCCATCGCTTCCTTTGTCTAAGTAAAATTGGATGTGTTAAAGCCCTATATATATACTAATCATGTGATCACTGTTCAATGGCTATAAAAGTAACAGTCACAATTATTATCATAAAACCAATGATGTTGAAATTTTATAAAAACATTTTATATAAAGATACATTTAATAAGATCAAGAGGTATTTTCCATTAATGAAACTTTGGGTCATTACAAAACTATGAAAACCCTGCTTTTATTACAAACTTAAACATGATTTATTACATAAAAATTCACTTGATACAACAAAGAAGATTGAGTGGTTTAGTGTCTTTGGGTCTTATGATCATTACATAAAAGCTTAAAACATGAAATACAACATCTTTATTGAAAAATTCCTTTACATGACCACTACATTCCCTCGTACTTAGCATTGCATGGGATAACCTGAGGACATGCATAAGAAAAGAGTGAGCTACAAAGCCCAGTAAGGGAATACACATGGAATAAAATGAGGAGTAAAATACATGTTATACAATAGGAATATCAATAGATCATAAGATAAACATGAACATAATGGCATGATAAAGCATGATAATCATAACATGGAAATGTGGCAATAACACTTAACAAGGAATTAGCATGAGCCAAGGCTCATTGCACATGGAGCATGAGTAAATACTCATTGAACATGAAGCACAAGTAAACCCTAATTGCACTTGAATTAGCATGAGTCAACACTCATTGCACATGACGTATCATGATACTATACTTTACCCAATGCATTGGAGCGCTATAAGGGCACACCCTTCTTAAACATTTTATTTCATGCATAAGTGTGCCACGTGGATCATAAAACATGGATTCATAAAACATAATCATTTATTCCACGATGAAGGAATGTGGAATTAATACATGAAACTTTATAATCATCAAGTAAATGTGCATAAAGGTGAATACCCTTGATGGAGAAATGGGCATGGTATTCACTACACAATGACATTGGCTTAGAAAATCGGTGCGATTTCGGCAGCGTAACGGCGTGACATAAGAATTCATAAAAAAGTTTGATGAGAGAGAAATGGGTTCCTATTAATATTTACATGTAATGGAAAGTAAGGAGGTCATATAGATACATGTTCCAACAATTTTAATGGAATTTAGATTCATGATACAAAAGTATTTCTTGAATGTAAATGAGGAGAGAGAAGTTCCTTTTGAAATTTCGGCATAGTAACGGGTGTACATGGGAGTCATTTAATGAGAGAGAAATGGGTCTTCCATCATTAAAACATAAATAGGGAAGCATGAGGGAGGTGAGAAACCATACCCAACATTCATAATTTAAATTAAAAGGAAAAATAACTTAAAGAAAATTGGACAGAAATGAGAAAGGAAGAAAAAAGCCTTACTTGGAAGTGTGAATCCAAAGGCTAGAGAGAGGATTGTGAGAGGCTTCTTGAGAGCTTGGGGAACTTGGGAGGATTATAGAGAGAGTAGGTCAGAGGTTGGATGAACTCCAAATGCTTTGAGTGAGGAGGAAGTGGGAGATTGGGTGGGTTTATATAGGAAAGGTGAGAGAATTCTTTATTATTTAGGTTTGGGACCCCTTATATTAAATTAATCCAAACCACAAACCATACCAAGGTTTTTGCCCATGGTTTTTGGAAAAGGGAAGAGGAAAATAATATTTTATAAGGCCAAGGTCCTAAATTCTTAAAATATTATGGTTTCTTATGTGGAGGTGAGTCACACTCCCATGAAAATTAATTTAAAAAGACAAGGTGTTTAATAAGTCTTGAGGGGTCCATTAATGCTTTGAAAAGTAATCCAAACAAACCCAAAAACATATTATTTTAATGGAAAAACATATATTGGCCGAACATAAAGATTATAGTATTTTATTACATCAATATTGGGTCACTATGATGTCATAAAACACATTATATATTTAAACGTTATTTAATTTTTACTCAAAAATTTGACTGTCTCAGAAAATTATGAAAAATTCACTGTTGGATAATTTTGATGTCCTGATTCAAAAAATAACATTTAATTTATCTAAATAATTTTATAAATATTTTAATTTTCACTTTTAATATAAAAACCGTCATTTATAAAAAATTCACGGGTTTTGACAAAAATGGCTTTCAAACCTTAATAAAAATTATAATTGCATTCATAAAATTACAAGATCATTTATATATAATAAAATTAATTTAATAATAATAATAATAATATTTTATTAAAATATTATTTAATTCAAAAATCCATTAATTTAATAAAATATATTTCTTAATTAAATAATAACTAAAACACCATTTGTACTTTAAAAACTATTTACAATGTATCAATAATGACAAGAAATTATATTCATTGTTATATACAAAAATAATGTACATGAACATAGTACTATATCTTAGTTAAATAACCCCTTAAAACAGCCGCATAAGACCTAAGGTTAAGGTGTGCGATGGTGACAGACTCTTGGGGTGGCTCAGATAACATCGCTTGAGTGGTAATTTATATCAACTTCCACTTCTCCTGTAGACGGTACCGTTCGAGCTTGACATGGTGAAGCTCAGCTTGGGTTTGTTCAAGAGAAAAGCCCAAGGACGCAACCTCTTTTCCAAGATCCGATAAATGGGCTTCGTATGTGGCAATTCTACTCGATGAGGCCATCACTTCCTTTGTCTAAGTAAAATTGGATGTGTTAAAGCCCTATATTTATACTAATCATGTGATCACTGTTCAACGACTATAAATGTAACGGTCACAATTCTTACCATAAAACCAATGAAGTCGACATTCTATAAAAACATTTTATATAGATATATTTTTAATAATATCAAGAGGGATTTTAAATTAATGAATCTTTGGGTCGTTACAATCTATGACAACCCTTCTTTTATTACAAACTTAAACATGATTTATTACATAAAACTTCACTTGATACAACAAAGAAGATTGAGAGGTTTAGTGTCTTTAGGGATTAGGATCATTACACAAAAACTTAAAACATGAAATACAACATCTTTATTGAAAACATCCTTTACATGACCACTAAATTCCCTCGTACTTAGAATTGCATGGGATAACCTGAGGACATGCATAAGAAAAGGGTGAGCTACAAAGCCCAGTAATGGAATACACATGGAATAACATGAGGAGTACAATACATGTTAGAAAATAGGCATATCAATAGATAATAAGAGAAACATGAACATAAAGGCATGATAAAGCATGATAATCATAACATGGAAATGTGGAAACAACACTTAATATGGAATTAGCATGAGTCAAGGCTCATTGCACATGGAGCATGAGTAAATCCTCATTACACATGAAGCACGAGTAAAACCTCTTTGAACTTGAATTAGCATGATTCAACACTCATTTCATATGATGTATCATGATACTATACTTTACCCATGGTTTTTGCCCATGGTTTTTGGAAAAGGGAAGAGAAAAATTATATTTTATAAGGCCAAGGTCCGAACTTCTTAAAATATTAGGGTAGATTATGTGGAAGTTATTCACACTCCCAAGGAAATTAATTTCAAAAGACAAGGTGTTTAATAAGTCTTGAGGGGTCCATTAATGCTTTGAAAAGTAATCCAAACAAACCCAAAATCACATTATTTTAATGGTAAAACATATATTGGCCTAAAATAAAGATTATAATATTTTATTACATCACTATTGGGTCATTATGATGTCATAAAACACATTATATATTTAAACGGTATTTAATTTTTTCTCAAAAATTTGACTGTCTCAGAAAATTATGAAAAATTCACTGTTGGATAATTTTGACATCCTGATTCCAAAAATAACATTTATTTTATCTAAATAATTTTCTAAATATGTTAATTTTCACTTTTAAAATAAAAACTGACATTTATAAAAAATTCACGGGTTTTGACAAAAACGGCTTCCAAACCTTAACAAAAATTATAATTGCATTTATACAATTACATGATCATTTATATATAATAAAATTAATCTAATAATAATAATAATATTTTATTAAAATATTATTTAATTCAAAAATCCCTTAATTTAATAAAATATATTTTTTAATTAAATAATAACTAAAAACACCATTTGTACTTTAAAAACTATTTAAAATGTACCAATAATGACAAGAAATTATATTAATTATTATATAGAAAAATAATGTACATGAACATAGTACTATCGATTAGTTACATAACCCCTTAAAATAGCCGCATAAGACCTAAGGGTAAGGTGTGCGATGGTGACAGACTCTTGGGGTGGCTCGGATAACATCGCCCGAGTGGTAATTTCAATCAACTTCCACTTCTCTCATAGAAGGTCCCGTTCGAGCTTGACATGGTGAAGATCATCTTGGGATTGGTCAAGAGCAAATCCCAAGGATGCCACCTCTTTTCCGAGATCTGATAAATGGGCTTTGTATGGGGCAATTCTACTGGATGAGTCCATCGCTTCCTTTGTCTAAGTAAAATTGGATGTGTTAAAGCCCTATATTTATACTAATCATGTGATCACTGTTCAACGGCTATAAAAGTAACGGTCACAATTCTAATCATAAAACCAATGAAGTTGACATTTTATAAAAAAATTTATATAAAGATACATTTAATAAGATCAAGATGGATTTTCCATTAATGAAACTTTGGGTCGTTACAAAACTATGACAACCCTGCTTTTTTTACAAACTTAAACATGATTTATTACATAAAACTTCACTTTATACAACAAAGAAGATCAAGCGGTTTAGTGTATTTGGGGCTTAGGATCATTACATAAAAACTTAAAACATGAAATACAACATCTTTATTGAAAACTTCCTTTACATGACCACTGCATTCCCTCGTACTTAGCATTACATGGGATAACCTGAGGACATGCATAAGAAAAGGGTGAGCTACAAATCCCAGTAAGGGAATACACATGGAATAACATGAGGAGTACAATACATGTTGGACAATAGGCATATAAATAGAGAATAAGAGAAACATGAACATAAAGGCATGATAAAGCATGATAATCATAACTTGGAAATGTGGCAACAACACTTAACATGGAATTAGCATGAGCCAAGGATCATTGCACATGGAGCATGAGTAAATCCTCATTTCACATGAAGCACGAGTAAACCCTCTTTTCACTTGAATTAGAATGAGTCAACACTCATTGAACATGACGTATCATGATACTATACTTTACCCAATGCATTGGAGCGCTATAAGGGCACACCCTTCTTAAACATTTCATTTGATGCATAAGTGTGCCACATGAATCATAAAACATGGATTCAGAAAACATAATCAGTTATTCCATGATGAAGGAATGTGGAATTCATACATGAAAATTTATAATAAACAAGTAAATGTGCATAAAGGTGAATACCCTTGATGGATAAATGGGCATGGTATTCACTACACAATGGTATTGGCTTAGAAAATCGGTGCGATTTCGCCAGCGTAACGGCGTGACATAAGAATTCATTAAAATGGTTGATGAGAGAGAAAGGGGTTCCTCATCATATTTACTTGTAATGGATAGTAAGGAGATCATATAAATACATTTCCCAACAATTGTAATTGAATTTAGATTCATGATACAAAAGTACTGCTTGAATGTAAATGAGGAGAGAGAAGTTCCTTTCGGAATTTCGGCATAGTAACTGGTGTACATGGGAGGCATTTAATGAGAGAGAAATGGGTCTCCCATTATTAAAATATAAATAGGTCATTTTGAGTTAGGTGATAAACCATACCACAAAATTCATAATTGAAATTAAAAGGAAAAACAACTTAAAGAAAATTGGACAAAAATGAGAAAGGAAGAAAAAACCCTTACTTTGAAGTGTGCTTCCAAAGGATAGAGAGAGGCTTGTGAGAGGATTATTGGGAGCCTGGGGCACCATGGGAGGATTCTATAGAGAGTAGGGAAGATGTTTTACGAACTCCAAAGGCTTTGAGTGAGGAGGAAGTGAGAGATTGGGTGGGTTTATATAGGAAAGGTGAGGGAATTATTTATTATTTAGGTTTGGGACCCCTTATATTAAATTAATCCAAACCAAAAACAATCCCATGATTTTTGCCCATGGTGTTTGGAAAAGGGAATAGGAAAATAATATTTTATAAGTCCAAGGTCCTATATTCTTAAAATATTAGGGTTTCTTATGTGGAGGTGAGTCACACTCCCAGGGAAATTAAATTAAAAAGACAAGGTGTTTAATAAGTCTTGAGGGGTCCATTAATGCTTTCAAAAGTAAGACAAACAAACCCAAAATTACATTATTTTAATGGTAAAACATATATTGTCCGAACATAAAGATTATAGTATTTTATTACATCACTATTGGGTCATTATTGTGTCATAAAACACATTATATATTTAAACGGTATTTAATTTTTACTCAAAAATTTGACTGTCTCAGAAAATTATGAAAAATTCACCGTTGGATAATTTCGATGTCCGGATTCCAAAAATAACATTTATTTTATCTAAATAATTTTCTAAATATGTTAATTTTAACTTTTAAAATAAAAACCGACATTTATAAAAAATTCACGGGTTTTGACAGAAATGGATTTCAAACCTTAATAAAAATTATAATTGCATTCATACAATTATATGATCATTTATATACAATAAAACTAATCTAATAATAATAATAATATTTTATTAAAATATTATTTAATTCAAAAATCACTTAATTTAATAAAATAGATTTCTTAATTAAATAATAACTAAAAACACCATTTGTAATTTAAAAACTATTTACAGTGTATCAATAATGACAAGAAATTATATTCATTATTATATACAAAAATAATGTACATGAACATAGTACTATAGATTAGTTACATAACCCCTTAAAATAGCCGCATAAGACCTAACGGTAAGGTGTGCGATGGTGACAGACTCTTGGGGTGGCTCGGATAACATCGCTCGGGTGGTAATTTCTATCAACTTCCACTTCTCCCGTAGACGGTCCCGTTCGAGCATGACATGGTGAAGATTATATTGGGCTTGGTCAAGATCAAAGCCCAAGGACACCACCTCTTTTCCGAGTTCCGATAAATGGGCTTCGTATGGGGCAATTCTTCTGGATGAGGCCATCACTTCCTTTGTCGAAGTAAAATTGGATGTGTTAAAGCCCTATATTTATACTAATCATGTGATCACTGTTCAACGGATATAAAAGTAACAGTCAAAATTCTTATCATAAAACTAATGAAGTTTACATTTTATAAAAACATTTTATATAAAGATACATTTAATAACATAAAGAGGGATTTTCCGTTAATGAAACATTGGGTCGTTACAATACTATGACAACCCTGCTTTTATTACAAACTAAAACATGATTTATTACATAAAACTTCACTTGATACAACAAAGAAGATCTAGAGGTTTAGTGTCTTTGGGGATTAGTATCATTAAATAAAAACATAAAACATGAAATAAAACATCTTTATTGAAAACTTCCTTTACATGACCACTACATTCCCTCGTACTTAGCATTGCATGGGATAACCTGAGGACATGCATAAGAAAAGGGTGAGCTACAAAGCCTAGTAAGGGAATACACATGGAATAACATGATGAGTACAATACATGTTAGAAAATAGGCATATAAATAGAGAATAAGAGAAACATGAACATAAAGGCATGATAAAGCATAATAATCATAACATGGAAATGTGGTAACAACACTTAACATGGAATTAGCATGAGCCAAGGATCATTGCACATGGAGCATGTGTAAAAACTCATTGCACATTAAGCATGAGTAAACTCTCATTGCACTTGAATTAGCATGAGTCAACACTCATTGAACATGAAGTATCATGATACTATACTTTACCCAATGCATTGGAGCGCTATAAGGGCGCACCTTTCTTAAACATTTCATTTCATGCATAAGTGTGCCACATGGATCATAAAACATGGATTCATAAAACATAGTCATTTATTCCAGGATAAAGGAATGTGGAATTCATACATGAAAATTTATTATCAACAAGTAAATGTTAATAAAGGTGAATACCCTTGATGGAGAAATGGGCATGGTATTCACTACACAATGGCATTGGCTTAGAAAATCGGTGCGATTTCGGCAGCGTAACAGTGTGAAATAAGAATTCATAAAAATGGTTGATGAGAGAGAAATGGGTTCCTAATCATATTTAAATGTAATTGAAAGTAAGGAGGTCATATAGATACATTTCCCAACAATTTTAATGGAATTTAGATTCATGACACAAAAGTATTGCTTGAATGTAAATGAGGAGAGAGAAGTTCCTTTCGGAATTTCGGCATAGTAACAGGTGTACATGGGAGGAATTTAATGAGAGAGAAAGGGGTATCCCATCATTCAAACATAAATAGGACAGTATTAGGGAGGTGCGAAACCATACCCCAACATTCATAATTGAAATTAAAAGGCAAAACAACTTAAAGAAAATTGGACAAAAATGAGAAAGGAAGAAAAAACCCTTACTTGAAAGTGTGCTTCCAAAGGTTAGTGAGAGGCTTGTGAGAGGAATCTTGGGAGCTTGGGGAACCTTGGGAGGATTCTAGAGAGATTAGGGAAGAGGTTGGAAGAACTCCAAAGGCATTGAGTGAGGAGGAAGTGGGAGCTTGGGTGGGTTTATATAGGAAAGGTGAGGGAATTCTTTATTATTTAGGTTTGGGACCCCTTATATTAAATTAATCCAAACCACAAACCATCCCATGGTTTTTGCACATGGTTTTTGGAAAAGGGTAGAGGAAAATAATATTTTATAAGGACAAGGTCCGAACATCTTAAAATATTAGGGTTTCTTATATGGAGGTGAGTCACACTCCCATGGAAATTAATTTAAAAAGACAAGGTGTTTAATAAGTCTTGAGGGGTCCATTAATGCTTTGAAAAAAAAGCCAAAAAAACCCAAAATCACATTATTTTAATGGTAAAACATGTATTGGGCGACCATAAAGATTATATTATTTTATTAAATCACTATTGGGTCATTATGATTTCATAAAACACATTATATATTTAAACGGTATTTAATTTTTACTCAAAAATTTGATTGTCTCAGAAAATTATGAAAAATTCACCATTGGATAATTTTGACGTCCTGATTCCAAAAATAACATTTATTTTATCTAAATAATTTTCTAAATATTTTAATTTAAACTTTTAAAATAAAAACCGACATTTATAAAAAATTCACGGGTTTTGACAAAAATGGCTTTCAAACCTTAATAAAAATTATAATTGCATTCATACAATTATATGATCATTTATATATAATAAAATTAATCTAATAATCATAATAACAATATTTTATTAAAATATTATTTAATTCAAAAATCCCTTAATTTAATAAAATAGATTTCTTAATTAAATAATAATTAAAACACCATTTGTACTTTAAAAACTATTTACAATGTATCAATAATGACAAGAAATTATATTCATTATTATATAAAAAATAATGTACATGAACATAGTACTATCGATTAGTTACATAACCCCTTAAAACAGCCGCATAAGACCTAAGGGTAAGGTGTGCGATGGTGAAAGACTCTTGGGGTGGCTCGGATAACATTGCTCGAGTGGTAATTTCTATCAAATTCCACTTCTCCCGTAGACAGTCCCGTTCGAGCATTACATGGTGAAGCTCTGCTTGGGCTTGGTCAAGAGCGAAGCCCAAGGACGCCACCTATTTTCTGAGCACAAATAAATGGGATTCATATGGGGCAATTCTACTAGATGAGGCCATCGCTTCCTTTGTCTAAGTAAAAATTGGATGTGTTAAAGCCCTATATTTATACTAATCATGTGATCACTGTTCAATGGCTATAAAAGTAATGGTCAAAATTCTTATCATAAAACCAATGAAGTTGACATTTTATAAAAAAAATTTATATAAAGATACATTAAATAAGATCAGGAGGGATTTTCCATTAATGAAACTTTGGGTCGTTACAATATTCCCCCCTTAAGAAATTTCGCACTCAAAATTTTCATTTTCCCACACTAAAACAGATGTGGGTAACTCAGCTTCATCACTTCCTCCGATTCCCAAGTTTCTTCTTTAAACTTGTGGTTTCTCCACATAACCTTGATGAGGGGCATTTTCTTATTTCGTAGAAATTTTTCTCTACGATCTAAGATCTTTACTGGTTGCTCCTCATAAGAAACATCATCTTCCAATTGTACCACCTCAAAAGAGAGTACATGTGAAGGGTTCGGTATATACTTCCTTAAGAGGGATACATGAAAGACATCATGTACTTTGGCCATAGTAGGCGGAAGTGCTAGTCGATAGGCCACAACCCCGACGCGATCAAGAATCTCGAAGGGGCTGATGTACCTTGGACTTAACTTCTCTTTCTTTCCAAACCTCATGACCTTCTTCCACAGAGATATGCGTAGAAAAACCATGTCTCCAACTTTAAACTCAATGTCTCATTGACAATTATCTCCATAACTCTTATGTCGACTCTGGGCTGCCTTGATATGCTGCTGAATGGTTTTCACCTTCTCCGCCATTTCCTCGACCATTTCTGGTCCAAGCAGCTTACGTTCACCGACCTCATCCCAACATGCCCGTGTTCTGCACCTTTTCCCATACAGGGCTTCATATGGTGCCATTTGGATGCTCGAGTGGAAACTGTTATTATAAGAGAACTCAACCAGAGGAAGATGTTGATCTCATCCTCCTTTAAAGTCCATTGAGCATGCTCTCAACATATCCTCAAGTGTTTGGATAGTCCGATCGGATTGGCCATCAGTTTGAGGATGATAGGCCGTACTAAAGTTCAGTTCAGTATTCAGAGCATGTTGAAGACTCCTTCAAAACATAGAGGTGAATCTTGGATCTCGGTGGGAAATAATAGATAGTGGTACTCCATGCAACCTTACCACTTTCTTGATATATATTTGTGCCAGTTGATCCAATGAGAAATCCTCCCGAATAGAAATGAAGTGTGCAGTCTTTGTAAGATGATCCACAAAACCCCATATTGCATTGTTGCCTTTGGATATCCTCAGAAGTCCGGTGACAAAGTCTATGGTGATGTTTTCCCATTTCCATTCTGGTATGGGCAATGGTTGCATCATCCCCTTAGACTTATGCCTCTCTGCCATCACTTGCTGACACACCAGGCACTTTGATGTATATTCAACAATCTTCTTCTTCATATTATCCCACCAAAATTTTTCTTGGAGATCTCGATACATCTTTGTGCTCCCTAGGTGAATAGAGAAATTTGAACTATGTGCATCATCCAAAAGTTCCTTCTTCAGCTCCAGACTTGATGGAACACATAGTCTTTTCCCATACCGCACAATTCCTTCTTCATTAACATTAAACTCCGAGGATTTACCTTTTTCGATAGCTCCAACTTTTTCTTAAATTCCCACATCATCCTTTTGAGCATCCTTTAACAGTTCCAAAAGAGACTGTTGAGCAATCATTTGTGAAAGGATTGATGATTTTCCCTTATCTATGATTCCCATGTCTATCTTCATCAAGTCTAAGAAGATTGGAACCTTCTCAATTCTCGTCATTGATAGAATCGCTGGATCCTTTCTACTTAGGGCATCTGCCACCTTGTTCGCCTTCCCAGGGTGGTAATGGATTGAACAGTCATAATCCTTGATGAGCTCCATCCATCTTCTCTAGCACATATTAAGCTCTTTCTGTGGGAATATATATTTAAGACTCTTGTGGTCAGTATATATCTCACATTTCTCTCCATAAAGATAATGCCGCCAGATTTTCAAGGAAAAGATCACCGCCGCTAACTCCATATCATGCGTTGGATAGTTTTTCTCATCGATTTTCAACTTCCTTGAGGCATAGGATATCACTTTATCATTCTTCATCAGCACACATCCTAATACCTTCTTCGAAGCATCACTGAATACCACAAAAATCTCCCCAGTTGTGGGTAATGTGATCATGGGCGCAGTGATAAGCCTCCTTTTCAACTCCTTGGAGCTTTCTTTGCATTCATCACTCCAAGAAAACTTTACTCCCTTTCAAGTTAGCTTGGTAAGAGGGTTGGAAAATCGTGATAAATTTCTCACAAATCGTCGATAATATCCAGCTAACCCCATGAAGTTACGGATATCTGTTACCGATGTTGGTCTCTTCCATCCCTCAAATGCATCTGTTTTAGTGGGATCCACAGATATCCCATTTCTTGTGATGATATGGACCAAGAATGAGACCTCCTTAAACTAGAACTCACATTTTTTGTACTTTGCATAGAGATTCTCCTTGCGCAAAGTCTCTAGTAAAGTTCTTAAATGCTCCTCATGATCCTCCTTGGTTTTGGAGTACATTATAATATCATCTATAAAGACTACCACAAATTTGTCTAGGTAATCTCTAAAGACTCTACTCATCAAGTCCATGAATATTTCTGGAGCATTGGTGAGTCCTAAAGGGTTTAATATGATTTCATAGTGCCCGTATCTTGTACGAAAAGCAGTCTTGGGGAAATCTTCCTTCTTCACCCTTACTTGATAATATCCCGACCGCAAATCTACCTTGGAGAAGAATTTTGTTCCACACAGCTGATTGAACAAGTCATCAATTCATGGGAGAGGATACTTGTTCTTTATCGTGATTTTTTTAAGTTCACTATAATCAATGCAAAGCCGCATTGACCCATCCTTCTTCTTGATGAAGAGGATTGGTTCACCCCATGGTGAAGCACTTGGGCGTATAAACCCTTTATCCAGATTCTCCTGTAGTTTTTTCTTCAGATCTTCAAGCTCTACAACAGACATTCTATATGGAGTCTTGGATATTGGTAAAGCCCCAGGTATAAGTTCAATTGAGAATTCAACAGCTCTTCTAGGAGGAAGACTGGGCAGTTCCTCGGGAAACACTTCCGCGAATTCCCTCACAATAGACATTTCTTCAAGGATGGTTTCTTCCTTGGACTCAATCATCTGAGCTAGATATGAGTGCTCATAAGGAATTAATATCCATGCTTGAGATGATGAAGCTAAAGGATATTCATCTTCCTCCTTACACTTGTAAAGAATCGGGTGTTGATTCTCTATATGGAGTGTGATTTCCCTCTTCCGACAATTTATTTTGGATCTATATAAGGAAAGCCAATCCATGCCAAGAATTGCATCAAATTCCACCAGAGGGAGTATGACGAGGTTCTCTAGGAAATTAAATCCATAGATTATAATAGGGGAGGACTTATATTCATGGGATGAAATGATTGCCCCATTTTCCATACTCACCGACATCTTCACTTCCATGATTTTTGGTGGTGCTGGGATTGATCTAATAAACTTTCGAGATATAAAAGAATGCGTAGAACCTGAATCAAAAAGTATGTTCGCTATTCTTGAATGAATAAATAGCGTACCTATCACCACTTCGTTGTCGGGGTTCACTACTGTAGAAGTTATGGGAAAATCTCTTCCTTGCTGCCTTGGAGGTTGTTGGTTGTCTCCAAAAACCCTTGGATTAGGGAACTGATTTCCAAAATGACCCGGTTCTTTGCATTTTTAGCATTGAACAACGCGTTGAGGTTCGAACAGAGCGTTCCTATCCTCTGTCGTAGCCGCAGGTCTTTCATTCCGACAGTTAACAGCTAAGTGATCTTCTCTTCCACACCTAAAGCATTTCCTCGTCCCCTTAAAGAAATTTCCAGGGTGCTTCTTTCCGCACTTTTGGCAAGTGGGGTGCTGGATCTTCTTAGCACCGTTGGATTTATCCATCGGCCCACCAGCATTGAATTCCACCTTACACTTCTTATCCCCATGATAAACCTGTGATTCTCCGATCTCCATTTAGACCTTGAGGGCACATCAGACAATTTCCTCATAGTTGTCGAAGTCACGGATCGCTAATGCTTTCCGCAGGCTAGGCTTCAGCCCACCAAAGAAGTGGTCAACCTTGCATTCGGGGGTAACGACAAAGCCAAAAGCGTATCGTGCAAGCCTTGAGAAGTTTTCCTCGTATGCTCCAATATATTCTTCATCTTTTTTCTTGAGGGAAAGGAAGTCCCTTTACATCTTAAGCCGGAGGGTGCACGGAAAATATTTATCAAAAAACATCTTCCGGAAATCCTTCCATTCCAACACCTCGATCTCCTCCTCAGGCTTCGTAATTTTGATCAATGTCCACCATTGATCAGCTTCACCCTCCATATGATAAGCTTCCAGGAGAACCTTCTCTTGTTCATAACATTGAAGGATGGAGAAGATCTTTTCAATGGAGTTGATCCATTGTTCAGCGATCGTGGGATCAGATGATCCACTAAAAGTAGGAGGCCTTTGTCTCATGATGATCTCGATAGCGACTTGTTCTTTATTAAGGGGGTTTGGACGTTCCTCTTGACCCGTGTTTCTATTCAACGCCTGAGTTAGCTGAGAGAGAAGCATGACAAAGTTTGCGATTCCCGCTCCCATTGGATTGGGAATCTCATTAGTACAGTCATCACGCTGATCTTCACATCGGTTGTTAGCCTGAGTCCTCCTATTACCGGCCATTGGATAGAATAAAAGGAATGTTAGGAGTAACAAATAAAGGTTAATCCAAAGACAAAAGTTTATTACTTATATATAAACTTTCATTTCCTTAACTCATGAGTCAATAGGCTTCAATCTAGGCTTTTCATGATCTACTTTCTAACATATATTCTTAGGGGAATTTTTTTAATTCCATTAATAAGGGTTCATACTAAGCCTGTGAATTTACCAAATCATATCCCATAGGAGTGTCGTAACCAAGAGTGAAGCAAATCCCGTTGTCATGCACCCGTTCCCATTCGAGTCTAGCTCAAAGCGGTGTTTTCAGGTTTTACCCCTAGGATTCATCTGTGCCAGAGCCGCCTCTACCTGCTCGTATCCAGACAGGGATGTATTTTCTTGATAACCCACTTACTCAATACTCACCAATACTTAGGGACGTTTTTATTGTACTTAGTCTTGTATATAAGGTTTTACTATGGTTTTCTAATCCTAATCCCAAAAATAACCAAACCTATCCTCTGATACCAACTATGACAACCCTGCTTTTATTACAAACTTAAACATGATTTATTACATAAAACTTCACTTGATACAACAAAGAAGATCGATAGGTTTAGTGTCTTTTAGGCTTAGGATCATTACATAAAAACTTAAAACATGAAATACAACATCTTTATTGAAAACTTCCTTTACATGACCACTACATTCCCTCGTACTTAGCATTGCATGGGATAACCTGAGGACATGCATAAGAAAAGGGTGAGCTACAAAGACCAGTAATGGAATACACATAGAATAACATGAGGAATACAATACATTTTAGACAATAGGAATATAAATAGAGAATAAGAGAAACATGAACATAAAGTCATGATAAATCATGATAATCATAACATGGAAATGCGGCAACAACACTTAACATGGAATTAGCATGATCCAAGGATCATTGCAGATAGAGCATGAGTAAATCTTCATTGCTCATGAAGAACGAGTAAGCCCTCATTGAACTTGAATTATCATGAGTCAACACTCATTGCAAATGACGTATCATGATACTATAATTTACCCAATGCATTGGAGCGCTATAAGGGCGCACCCTTCTTAAACATTTCATTTCATGCATAAGTGTGCCACATGGATCATAAAACATAGATTCATAAAACATAATCATTTATTCCAAGATTAAGGAATGTATAATTCATACATGAAACTTTATAATCAACATGTAAATGTGTATAAAGGTGAATACCCTTGATGTAGAAATGGGAATGGTATTCACTACACAATGGCATTGGCTTAGAAAATCGGTGCGATTTCGGCAGCATAACGGCGTGACATAATAATTCATAAAAATGGTTGATGAGAGATAAAGGGGTAACTCATCACATTTACATGTAATGGAAAGTAATGAGGTCATATAGATACATTTCCCAACAATTGTAATGGAATTTAGATTCATGATACAAAATTATTGCTTGAATGCAAATGAGGAGAGAGAAGTTCCTTTCGGAATTTCGGCATAGTAACAGGTGTACATAGGAGGAATTTAATGAGAGATAAAGGGGTCTACCATCATTCAAACATAAAGAGGGCAGTATGAGGGAGGTGTGAAACAATACCACAACATTCATAATTGAAATTAAAAGGAAAATAACTTAAAGAAAATTGGACAAAAATGAGAAAGGAAGAAAAAACCCTTACTTGGAAGTGTGCTTTCAAAGTCTAGAGAGAGGCTTGTGAGAGGCTTCTTGGGAGCTTGGGGAACCATGGTAGGATTCTAGATAGAGTAGGGAAGAGGTTGTACGAACTAAAAAGGCTTTGAGTGAGGAGGAAGTGGGATCTTGGGTGGGTTTATATAGGAAAGGTGGTGGAATTATTTATTATTTAGGTTTGGGACCCCTTATATTAAATTAATCCAAACCACAAACCATCCCATGGTTTTTGGAAAAGTGAAGTGTAAAATAATATTTTATAAGGCCAAGGTCTTGAAATTCTTAAAATATGAGGGTTGCTTATGTGGAGGTGAGTCACACTCCCATGGAAATTAATTTAAAAAGACAAGGTGTTTAATAAGTCTTGTGGGGTCCATTAAAGCTTTGAAAAGTAAGCCAAACAAACCCAAAATCACATTATTTTAATGGTAAAACAAATAGTGGCCGAAAATAAAGATTATAGTATTTTATTACAACACTATTGGGTCATTATGATGTCATAAAACACATTATATATTTAAATGGTATTTAATTTTTACTCAAATATTTGACTGTCTCATAAAATTATGAAAAATTCACCGTTGGATAATTTCGACGTCCTGATTCCAAAAATAACATTTATTTTATCTAAAAAATATTCTAAATATGTTAATTTACACTTTGAAAATAAAAACTGACATTTATAAAAAATTCATGGGTTTTAACAAAAATGGCTTTCAAAAATTAATAAAAATTATAATTGAATTCATACAATTACATGATCATTTATATATAATAAAATTAATCAAATAATAAAAATAATAATATTTTATTAAAATATTTTATTTAATTAAAAAATCCCTTAATTTAATAAAATAGATTTATTAATTAAATAATAACTAAAAACACCATTTGTACTTTAAAAAATATTTACAATGTATCAATAATGACAAGAAATTAAATTCATTATTATATACAAAAATAATGTACATGAACATAGTACTATAGATTAGTTACATAACCCGTTAAAACAGCCGGATAAGACCTAAGGGTAAGGTGTGCGATGGTGACAGACTCTTGGCGTGGCTCGGATAACATTGCTTGAGGGGTAATTTATATCAACTTCCACTTCTCCCGTAGACGGTCCCGTTCGAGCTTGACATGGTGAAGCTCAGCTTGGGCTTGGTCAAGAGCGAAGCCCAAGGATGCCACCTCTTTTCCGAGATCTGATAAATGGGCTTCGTATAGGGCAATTCTACTGGATGAGGCCATCGCTTCCTTTGTCTAAGTAAAATTGGATGTGTTAAAGCCCTATATTTATACTAATCATGTGATCACTGTTCAACGACTATAAAAGTAACGGTCACAATTCTTATCATAAAACCAATGAAGTTGACATTTTATAAAAACATTTTATATAAAGAGACATTTAATAAGATCAAGAGGGATTTTCCATTAATGAAACTTTGGGTCATTACAATATTCCCCCCTTAAGAAATTTTTCCCTTGAAATTTTCCTTTTCCCACACTAAAACAGATGTGGGTAACTCAACTTCATCACTTCCTCTGATTCCCAAGTTGCTTCTTCAAACTTGTGGTTTCTCCACAACACCTTGATGAGGGGTATTGTCTTATTTCGTAGAACTTTTTATCTACGATCTAATATCTTCACTGGTTGATCCTCATAAGAAAGATCATCTTCAAATTGTACCATCTCAGAAGAGAGTACATGTGAAGGGTCCGGTATGTACTTCCTTAAGAGGGATACATGAAAGACATCATGTACTTTGGCCATAGTAGGCGGAAGTGCTAGTCGATAGGCCACAACCCCGACACAATCAAGAATCACGAAGGGGACGATGTACCTTGTACTTAACTTCCCTTTATTTCCAAACCTCATGACCTTCTTCCATGGAGATATGCGTAGAAAAACCATTTCTCCAACATTAGACTCAAGGTCTCATCGACAATTATCTGCATAACTCTTCTGTCGACTCTGGGCTGCCTTGATATGCTGCTGAATGGTTTTCACATTCTCCACCATTTCCTCGACCATTTCTGGTCCAACCAGCTTACGTTCACCGTCCTCATCCCAACATGCCAGTGTTCTGCACCTTTTCCCATACAGGGCTTCATATGGTGCCATTTGGATGATCGAGTGGAAACTGTTATTATAAGAGAACTCAACCAGAGGAAGATGTTGATCCCATCCTCCTTTAAATTCCATTGAGCATGCTCTCAACATATCCTCAAGTGTTTGGATAGTCCGCTCGGATTGTCCATCAGTTTGAGGATGATAGGCCGTACTAAAGTTCAGTTCAGTATTCAGAGCATGTTGAAGACTCCTCCAAACCTTAGAGGTGAATCTTGGATCTCGGTCAGACACAATAGATAGTGGTACTCCATGCAACCTTACCACTTCCTTGATATAAATCTGTGCCAGTTGATCCAATGAGAAATCCTCCTGAATAGCAATGAAGTGTTCAGTCTTTGTAAGATGATCCACAAAAACCCATATTGCATTGTTTCCTTTGGATGTCCTCAGAAGTCCGGTGACAAAGTCCATGGTGATGTTTTCCCATTTCCATTCTGGTATGGGCAATGGTTGCATCATCCCCTTAGACTTCTGCCTCTCTGACTTCACTTGCTGATACACCAGGCACTTTGATGTATATTCAGCAATCTCCTTCTTCATATTATCCCACAAAAAGTTTTCTTGGATATATCGATACATCTTTGTGCTCCCTGGGTGAATAGAGATATTTGAACTATATGCATCATCCAAAAGTTCCTTCTTCAGCTCCAGACTTGATGGAATACATAGTCTTTTCCCAAACCGCACAATTCCTTCTTCATTAACATTAAACTCCGAGGATTTACTTTTTTTGATTGCTCCCAATTTTTCTTGAATTCCCACATCATCCTTTTGAGCATCCTTTAACCTTTCCAAAAGAGGCAGTTTAGCAATCATTTGTGAAAGGATTGATGATGTTCCCTTCTCTATGATTCCCATGTCCATCTTCATCAATTCTAAGAAGATTGGATCCTTCTCAATTCTCATCATTAATAGAATCACTGGATCCTTTCTACTTAGGGAATCTGCCACCTTGTTTGATTTCCCAGGGTGGTAATGGATTGAAGAGTCATAATCCTTTATGATCTCTATCCATATTCTCTGGCGCATATTAATCTCTTTTTATGTGAATATATATTTAAGACTCTTGTGGTCAGTATATATCTCACATTTCTCTCCATAGAGATAATTCCGCCATATTTTAAAGGCAAAGATCACTACCGCAAACTCCAGATCATGCGTTGGATAGTTTTTCTCATGGATTTTCAACTACCTTGAGGCATAGGATATCACTTTATCATTCTGCATCAGCACACATCCTAAGTCCTTTTTTGAAGCATCAATGAATACCAAAAAAATCTCCCCACTTGTGGGTAATGTGGGCATGAGCGTAGTGATAAGCCTCCTTTTCAACTCCTTGAAGCATTATTCGCATTCATCACTCCAAGAAAACTTTACTCCCATTTGAGTTAGCTTGGTAAGAGGGTTGGACAATCGTGAGAAATTTCTCACAAATCGTCGATAATATACAGCTAACCCCAAGAATCTATGGATATCTGTTTCCGATGTTGGCCTCGACCATCCCTCAATTCCATCTGTTTTGAAGTGATCCACAGATATCCCATTTCTTGTGATGATATGGCCCAAGAATGAGACCTCCTTCAACCAGAACTCACACTTTCTGTACTTTGCATAGAGCTTCTCCTTGCGCAAAGTCTCTAATACAGTTCTTAAATTCTCCTCATGATCCTCCTTGGTTTTTGAGTGTATTAGAATATCATCTATAAAGACTACCGCAAATTTGTCTAGGTAATATCTAAAGACTCTATTCATCAAGTCCATGAAGATTTCTGGAGCATTGGTGAGTCTGAAAGGCATTAATATGAATTCATAGTGCCTGTATCTTGTACGAAAAGCAGTCTTGGGGACATCTTCCTTCTTCACCATTACATGATAATATCCCGACCGCAAATCTACCTTGGAGAAGAATTGTGCTCCATGCAGCTGATCGAACAAGTCATAAATTCATGGGAGAGGATACTTGTTCTTTATCATGATTTTTTTAAGTTCATGATAATCGATGCAAAGCCACATTGACCCATCCTTCTTCTTGACGAAGAAGACTGGTGCACCCCATGGTGAAGCACTTGGGCGTATAAACCCTTTATCCAGATTCTCCTGTAGTTGTTTCTTCAGCTCTTCAATCTCTACAACAACCATTCTATATGGAGTCTTGGATATTGGTAAATCCCTGGGTGTAAGTTCAATTGAGAATTCAACATCTCTTCTAGGAGGAAGACCAGACAGTTCCTTGGGAAACACTTCTACGTATTCCCTCACAATAGGCAGTTCTTCAAGGATGGTTTCTTCCTTGGACTCAATTGTCTGAGCTAGATATGAGTGCTCATAAGGAAGTAATATCCATGCTTGAGATGATGGAGCTAAAGGAGATTCATCTTCCTCCTTACACTTGTAAAGAATCGGGGGTCGATTCTCCATATAGAGTGTGATTTCCCTCTCCCGACAATTTATGTTGGATCTATATAAGGAAATCCAATCCATGCCAATAATTGCATCAAATTCCACCTGAGGGAGAATGACGAGGTTCGCCGGGAAATTCAATCCACAGATTATAACAGGGGAGGACTTATATTCATGGGATGCAATGATTTCCCCATTTTCTGTACTCAATGACATCTTCACTTCCATGATTTGTGGTGGTGCTGGGATTGTTCTACTAAACTTTCGAGACATAAAAGAATGCGTAGAACCTGAACCAAAAAGTAAGTTCTCTATTCTTGAATGAATAACTAGCGTACTTGTCACCACTTCGTTGTTGGGGTTCACTTTGGAATAAGTGATGGAAAAATCTCTTCCTTTCTACCTTGGAGGTTGTTGGTTGTCTCCGAAAACCCTTGTATTAGGGCACTGATTTGCAAAATGACCCGGTTCTTTGCATTTGTAGCATTGAACAACGTGTTGAGGTTTGAACAGAGCGTTCCTCTCCTCTATCGCAGCTGCGGGTCTTTCTTGCCGATAGTTAACAGCTAGGTGACCTTCTCTTCCACACCTGAAGCATTTCCTCATCCCCTTAAGGCAATTTCCATGGTGCTTCTTTCCGCACTTTTGGCAAGTGGGGTGATGGATCTTCTTAGCATAGTTGGATTTATCCATCGACCCAATAGCATTGAATTCCACCATATGCTTCTTATCCACATGATACCCATGTGATTCTCCGATCTCCATTTGGACCTTGAGGGAACATCAGACAATTTCCTCATAGCTATCGAAGTCACAGATCGCTAATGCTTTCCGCAGGCTAGGCTTCAGCCCACCAAAGAAGCGGTCAACCTTGCATTCGGGGGTAACAACAAAGCCAAAAGTGTATCGTGAAAGCATTGTGAAGTTTTCCTCATATGCTCCAACTGATTCTTCATCTTTTTTCTTGAGGGAAAGGAAGTCCCTTTCCATCTTAAGTCGGAGGGTGCGTGGAAATTATTCATCGAAAAACATCTTTCGAAAATCCTTCCATTCCAACACCTCGATCTCCTCCTCAGGCTTCGTATTTTTGATCAATGTCCACCATTGATCAGCTTCACCCTCCATACGATAAGATACCAGGAGAACCTTCTCTTGTTCAGAACAATAAAGGATGGAGAAGATATTTTCAATGGAGTTCATCCATTGTTCAGCGATCGTGGGATTGGATGATCCACTAAAAGTAGGAGGCCTTTGTCTCATGAAGCACTCGATAGCGACTTTTTCTTTATTGGGGGGGGGGGGTTTGGACATTCCTCCTGACCCGTGTTTCTATTCAATGCTTGAGTTATCTGAGAGCGAAGCATGACAAAGTTCGCGATTCCCACTCCCATTGGATTGGGTATCTCATTAGTACAGTCATCACACTAATCTTCACATCGGTTGTTAGCCCGAGTCCTCCTATTACCGACCATTGGCTGGACTAAAAGTAATGATAGGGGTAACACATAAAGGGTAATCCAAAGACATATGTTGATGACTTAAAAATAAACTTTCATTTCATTAACTCATGAGTCTATAGGCTTCAATCTATGCTTTTCATGATCTAATTTCTAACATATATTCTTAGGGGCATTTTTTTAATTCCCTTAATAAGGGTTCATACTAATCTTGTGAATTTACCAAAGAATATCCCCCGGGAGTGCCATAACCAAGAGTGCAGCAAGGCCCGTTTTCATGCACCAGTTCCCGTTCGAGTCTAGCTCAAAGCAGTGTTCTCTGGTTTTACCCCTAGGATACATCTATGCCAGAGCCGCCTCTACCTGCTCATATCTAGACAGGGATGTATTTACTTGATAACCCACTTAATCAATACTCTCCAAAACTTAGGGACGTTTTTATTGTACTTAGTCTTGTATCTAAGGATTTACTAGGGTTTTCTAATCCTAATCCCAAAAATAACCAAACCTATCCTCTGATACCAACTATGACAACCCTGCTTTTATTACAAACTTAAACATGATTTATTACATAAAACATCACTTGATACCACAAAGAAGATCGAGAGGTTTAGTGTCTTTGGGGATTATGATCATTACATAAAAACTTAAAACATGAAATACAACATCATTATTGAAAACTTCCTTTACATGACCACTGCATTCCCTCGTACTTAGCATTGCATGGGATAACCTGAGGACATGCATAAGAAAAGGGTGAGCTACAAAGCCCAGTAAGGGAATACACATGGAATAACATGAGGAGTACAATACATGTTAGACAATAGGCATATCAATATATCATAAGAGAAACATGAACATAAAGGCATGATAAAGCATGATAATCATAACATGGAAATGTGGCACAACCCTTAACATGGAATTAGCATGATCCAAGGCTCATTGCATATGGAGAATGAGTAAATCCTCATTGCACATGAAGCATGATTAAACCCTAGTTTCACTTGAATTATCACGAGTCAAAACTCATTACACATGACGTATCATTATACTATACTTTACCGAATGCATTGGAGCGCTATAAGGGCGCACCCTTCTTAAACATTTCATTTCATTCATAAGTGTGCCACATGGATCATAAAACATGGCTTCATAAAACATAATAATTTATTCCACTATGAAGAAATGTGGAATTCATACATGAAACTTTATAATCAATAAGTAAATGTGTATAAATGTGAATACCCTTGATGGAGAAATGGGCATGGTATTCACTACACAATGGCATGGGCTTAGAAAATCGGTGCGATTTCGGCAGCGTAACAGCATGACATAAGAATTCATAAAAATGGTTGATGATAGAGAAATGTGTTCCTAATAATATTTACATGTAATGGACAGTAAGGAGGTCATATAGATACATGTCCCAACAATTGTAATGGAATTTATATTCATGATAAAAAAGTATTGCTTGAATGTAAATGAGGAGAGAGAGGTTCCTTTCGGAATTTCGGCATAGTAACGGGTGTACATGGGAGGAATTTAATGAGAGAGAAAGGGGTCTCCCATCATTAAAAATAAAGAGGGAAGTATGAGGGAGGTTCAAAACCATACCTCAACATTCATAATTGAAATTAAAAGGCAAAACAACTTAAAGAAAATGGGACAAAAATGAGAAAGGAAGAAAAAACCCTTACTTGGATGTGTGCTTCCAAAGGCTAGAGAGAGGCTTGTGAGAGGCTTCTTGGGAGATTGGGGCACAATGGGAGGATTGTATAGAGAGTAGGGTAGAGGTTGGAGGAACTTAAAAGGCTTTGATTGAGGAGGAAGTGGGATCTTGGGTGGGTTTTTATAGGAAAGGTGAGGGAATTCTTTATTATTTTTTGGTTTGGGACCCCTTATATTAAATTAATCCAAACCACAATCAATACCATGGTTTTTCCCATTTTTTTTGGCAAATGGAATAGGAATATAATATTTTATAAGTCCAAGGTCCTAAATTCTTAAAATATTAGGGTTTCCTATGTGGAGGTGAGTCACAGTCCCTTGGAAATTAATTTAAAAAGACAAGGTGTTTAATAAGTCTTGAGGGGTCCATTAATGCTTTGAAAAGTAAGACAAACAAACCCAAAATCAAATTATTTTAATGGTAAAACATATATTGGCCAAAAATAAAGATTATTGTATTTTATTACATCACTATTGGGTCTTTATGATGTCATAAAACACATTATATATTTAAACGGTATTTAATTTTTACTCAAAAATTTGACTGTCTCAGAAAATTTTGAAAAATTAACCGTTGGATAATTTTGACGTCCTGATTCCAAAAATTACATTTATTTTAACTAAATAATTTTCTAAATATGTTAATTTTCACTTTAAAAATAAAAACCGACAATTATAAAAAATTCACGGGTTTTGACAAAAATAGCTTTCAAACCTTAATAAAAATTATAATTGCATTCATAAAATTACATGATCATTTATATATAATAAAATTAATCTAATAATAATAATAATATTTTATTAAAATATTATTTAATTCAAAAATACCTTAATTTAATAAAATAGATTTCTTAATTAAATAATAACTAGAAACACCATTTGTACTTTAAAAACGATTTACAATGTATCAATAATGACAAGAAATTATATTCATTATTATATAAAAAAAATAATGTACATGAACATAGTACTATCGATTAGTTACATAACCCCTTAAAACAACCGCATAAGACCTAAGGGTAAGGTGTGCGATGGTGACCGACTCTTGGGGTGGCTCGGATAACATCGCTCGAGTGGTAATTTCTATCAACTTCCTCTTATCCCGTAGACAGTCCCATTCGAGCTTGACATGGTGAAGCTCAGCTTGGGTTTGGTCAAGAGCGAAGCCCAAGGACGCCACCTCTTTTCCAAGCTCTGATAAATGGGATTCTTATGAGGAAATTCTATTGGATGAGGTCATCTCTTCCTTTTTCTATGTAAAATTGGATGTGTTAAAGCCCTATATTTATACTAATCATGTGATCACTGTTCAACGACTATAAAAGTAACGGTCACAATTCTTATCATAAAACCAATGAAGTTGACATTTTATAAAAACATTTTATATTAATAGACATTTAATAAGATCAAGAGGAATTTTCCATTAATGAAACTTTGGGTCGTTACAATATTCCACCCTTAAGAAATTTCATCCTCGAAATTTTTCTTTTCCCACACTAAAAAAGATGTGGGTAACTCAGCTTCATCACTTCCTCCTATTCCCAAGTTTCTTCTTCAAAAATGAGGTTTCTCTACAGCACCTTGATGAGGGGCATTGTCTTATTTCGTAGAATTTTTTCTCTACGATCTAAGATCATCACTGGTTGATCCTCATAAGAAAGATTGTCTTCCAATTGTACCACCTCAAAAGAGAGTACATCTGAAGGGTCCGGTATATACTTCCTTAAGAGGGATACATGAAAGACATCATGTAGTTTGGTCATAGTAGTTGGAAGTTCTAGTCGATTGGCCACATCCCCAACACGATCAAGAATCTCGAAGAGGCTGATGTACCTTGGACTTAACTTCCCTTTCTTTCCAAACCTCATGACCTTCTTCCATGGAGATATGCGTAGAAAAACCCTATCTCCATCTTTAAACTCAAGGTCTCGTCGACAATTATCTGCATAACTCTTCTGTCGACTCTGGGCTGCCTTGATATGCTGCTGAATGGTTTTCACCTTCTCCACCATTTCCTCGACCATTTCTGGTCCATGTAGCTTACGTTCACCGACCTCATTCCAACATGCCGATGTTCTACACCGTTTCCCATACAGGGCTTTATATGGTGCCATTTAGATTCTTGAGTGGAAACTGTTATTATAAGAGAACTCAACCAAAGGATAATGTTGATCCCATCCTCATTTAAAGTCCATTGAGTGCGCTCTCAACATATCCTCAAGTGTTTGGATAGTCTGCTCGGATTGGCCATCAGTTTGAGGATGATAGGCCGTACTGAAGTTCAGTTCAGTATTTAGATCATGTTGACGACTCCTCCAAAACATAGAGGTGAATCTTGGATCTTGGTCAGACACAATAGATAGTGGTACTCCATGCAACCTTACCACTTCCTTGATATATATCCGTTCCAGTTGATCCAATGAGAAATCCTCAGGAATAGCAATTAAGTGTGCAGTCTTTGTAAGAAGATCCACAACAACCCATATTGCATTGTTCCCTTTGGATGTCCTCAGAAGTCCGGTGACAAAGTCCATGGTGATGTTTTCCCATTTCCATTCTGGTATGGGCAATGGTTGTATCATCCCCTTATACCTTTACCTCTCTGCCTTCACTTGCTAACACACCAGGAACTTTGATGTATATTTAACAATCTCCTTCTTCATATTATCCCACCAAAGGTTTTCTTGGAGATCTCGATACATCTTTGTGCTCCCTGGGTGAATAGATAAATTTGAACTATGTGCATCATCCAAAAGTTCCTTCTTCAGCTCCAGACTTGATGGAACACATAGTCTTTTCCTAAACCGCATAATTCCTTCTTCATTAACATTAAACTTCGAGGATTTACCTTTTTCGATAGCTCCCACTTTTTCTTGAATTCCCATATCATCCTTTTGAGCATCCTTTAACCTTTCTAAAAGAGACGGTTGAGCAATCATTTGTGAAAGGATTGATGATGTTCCCTTCTCTATGATTCCCATGTCCATATTCATCAAGTCTAAGAAGATTGGATCCCTCTTAATTCTCATCATTGATAGAATCACTGGATCCTTTCTACATAGGGAATCTTCCACCTTGTTCGCTTTCCCAGGGTGGTAATGGATTGAACAGTCATAATCCTTGATGAGCTCTATCCATCTTCTCTGGCGCATATTAATCTCTTTCTGTGTGAATATATATTTAAGACTCTTTTGGTTAGTATATATCTCACATTTCTCTCCATAGAGATAATGCTGCCATATTTTCACGGCAAAGATCACCACCGCCAACTCCAGATCATGCATTGGATAGTTTCGCTCATGGATTTTCAACTGCCTTGAGGAATAGGATATCACTTTATCATTCTGCATCAGCACACATCATAAGACCTTCTTTGAAGCATCACTAAATACCACAAAAATCTCCCCACTTGTGGGTAATGTGAGCACGGGCGCAGTGATAAGCCTCCTTTTCAACTCCTTGATTATTTATTTGCATTCATCACTCCAAGAAAAATTTACTCCCTTTAGAGTTAGCTTGGTAAGAGGGTTGGACAATCATGAGAAATTTCTCACAAATCATCGATAATATCCAGCTAACCCCAAGAAGCTACAGATATCTATTACTGATGTTGGCCTCAACCATCCCTCAATTGCATCTGTTTTGGAGGGATCTACATATATACCATTGCTTGTGATGATATAGCCCAATAATGAGACCTCCTTCAACCAGAACTTACACTTTCTGTACTTTTCATAGAGCTTCTCCTTGTGCAAAGTCTCTAGTACAGTTCTTAAATGCTCCTCATGATCCTCCTTGATTTTAGAGTTTATTAGAATATCATCTATAAAGACTACCAAAAATTTGTCTAGGTAATCTTTAAAGACTATATTCATAAAGTGCATGAATATTTCTTGAGCATTGACGTGTCCGAAAGGCATTACTATGAATTCATAGTGCCCGTATCTTGTACGAAAAGCAGTATTGGGGACATCTTCCTTCTTCACCCTTACTTGATAATATCCTGACTGAAATCTACCTTGGAGAAGAATTGTGCTCCACACAGCTGATCAAACAAGTCATCAATTCTTGGGAGAGGATACTTGTTCTTTATCATGATTTTGTTATGTTCACGATAATCGATGAAAAGACGCATTGACCCATCCTTCTTCTTGATGAAGAGGACTGGTGCACCCCATGGTGAAGCACTTGGGCGTATAAACCCTTTATCCAGATTCTCCTGTAGTTGTTTATTCATCTCATCAAGCTCTACAACTGCCATTCTATATGGAGTATTGGATATTGGTAAAGCCCCGGGTATAAGTTCAATTGAGAATTCAACATCTCTTCTAGGAGGAAGACCAGACAGTTCCTCGAGAAACACTTCCGTGAATTCCCTCACAATAGGCATTTCTTCAAGGAAGGTTTCTTCCTTGGACTCAATCATCTGAGCTATATACAAGTGCTCATAAGTCAGTAATATCCATGCTTGAGATGATGGAGCTAAAGGAGATTCATCTTCCTCCTTACACTTGTAAAGAATCATGGGTCGATTCTCTATATAGAGTGTGATTTCCCTCTCCTGACAATTTATGTTGGCTCTATATAAGGAAAGCCAATCCATTCCAAGAATTAAATCAAATTCCACCAGAGGGAGTATGACAAGGTTCTCCGGGAAATTCAATCCATAGATTATAACAGGGGAGGACTTATATTCGTGGGATGCAATGATTGCCCCATTTTCCGTACTCATCGACATCTTCACTTCCATGATTTGTGGTGGTGCTGGGATTGTTATACTAAACCTTCGAGATATAAAAGAATGCGTAAAACCTGAAAAAAAAATTAAGTTCTCTATTCTTGAATGAATAACTAGCATACCTGTCACCATTTTGTTGTCGGGGTTCACTTCGGCAGAAGTGATGGAAAAAGCTCTTCCTTGCTTCCTTGGAGTTTGTTGGTTGTCTCTGAAAACCCTTGTATTAGGGCACTGATTTTCAAAATTACCTGGTTCTTTGCATTTGTAGCATTGAACAACGTGTTAAGGTTCGAACGGAGCGTTCATCTCCTCTGTCGTAGCCGCGGGTCTTTCTTGCCGATAGTTAAAAGCTAGGTGCCCTTCTCTTCCACACCTGAAGCATTTCCTCGTCCCCTTAAGGCAATTTCTACAGTGCTTCTTTCCGCACTTTTGGAAAGTGGGGTGCTGGATCTTCTTAGAACCGTTGGATTTATCCATCGGCCCACCAGCATTGAAGTCCACCTTACGCTTCTTATCCCCATGATACCCCTGTGATTCTCCAATCTCTATTTCAACCTTGAGGCACAACGGACAATTTCCTCATAGCTGTCGAAGTCATGGATCGCTAATGCTTTCCGCAGGCTAGGCTTCAACCCACCAAAGAAGTGGTCAACCTTGCATTCGGGGTTAACAACAAAGCTGGAAGCGCATCGTATAAGCCTTGTGATGTTTTCCTCGTACGATCCAATAGATTATTCGTCTTTTTTCTTGAGGGAAAGGAATTCCCTTTCCATCTTAAGCCGGAGGGTGCGTGGAATATATTAATCGAAAAACATCTTCCAGAAATCCTTCCATTCCAACACCTCGATCTCCTCCTCAGGCTTTTTATTTTTGATCAATGTCCACCATTGATGAGCTTCACCCTCCATACGATAAGCTTCCAGGAGAACCTTCTCTTGTTCAGAACATTGAAGGATGGAGAAGATCTTTTCAATGGAGTTGATCCATTGTTCAGCGATCGGGGGACCAGATGATCCACTAAAAGTAGGAGGCCTTTGTCTCATGAAGCTCTCGATAGTGACTTGTTATTTCTTAGGGGGGTTTGGACGTTCCTCTTGACACGTGTTTCTATTCAATTCTTGAGTTAGCTAAAGGAGAAGCATGACAAAGTTCGTGATTCCTACTCCCATTGGATGGGGCATCTCATTAGTACAGTCATCACACTGATCTTCACATTGGTTGTTAGCCCGAGTCCTCCTATTACCGGCCATTAGCTGGAATAAAAGGAATGTTAGGGGTAACACATAAAGGGTAATCCAAAGACAAAAGTTGATGACTTATAAATAAACATTCATTTCCTTAACTCACGGGTCTATAGGCTTTAATCTAGGATTTTCATGATCTACTTTCTAACATATATTCTTAGGGGAATTTTTTTAATTCCCTTAATAAGGGTTCATACTAAGCTTGTTAATTTACTAAATCATATCCCCCAAGAGTGTCGTAACCAAGAGTGCAGCAAGGCCTGGTATCGTTAACCAGTTCCCATTCGAGTCTAGCTCAAAGCGGTGTTTTCGGGTTTTACCCCTAGGATACATCTGTTCCAGAGCCACCTCTACCTGCTCGTATCCAGACAGGGATGTATTTTCTTGATAACCCACTTAATAAATACTCACCAAAACATAGGAACATTTTTATTGTACTTAGTCTTGTATCTAAGGCTTTACTAGGGTTTTCTAATCCTAATCCCAAAAATAACCAAACCTATCCTCTGATACCAACTATGACAACCCTTATTTTATTAAAAACTTAAACTTGATTTATTACATAAAACTTCACTTGATACAACAAAAAAGATCAAGAGGTTTAGTGTATTTGGGGATTAGGAGCATTACATAAAAACTTAAAATATGAAATACAACTCTTTATTGAAAACTTCCTTTACATGACCACTACATTCCCTTGTACTTAGCATTGCATGGGATAACCTGAGGACATGAATAAGAAAAGGGTGAGCTACAAAGCCCAGTAAGAGAATTCACATGGAATAACATGAGGAGTACAATACATGTTAGACAATAGGAATATCAATAGAGCATAAGAGAAACATGAACATAAAGGCATGATAAAGCATGATAATCATAACATGGAAATGTGGCAACAACACTTAACATGGAATTAGCATGAGTCAAGGCTCATTGAACATGGAGCATGAGTAAATCCTCATTGCACATGAAGAACGAGTAAACCCTAATTTAACTCGTATTATCATGAGTCAACACTCATTGCACACGACGTATCATGATACTACACTTTACCCAATGCATTGTAGCGCTATAAGGGTGCACTCTTCTTAAATATTTCATTTCATGCATAAGTGTGCCACATGGATCATAAAACATGGATTTATAAACATAATCATTTATTCCAAGATGAAGGAATGTGGAAATCATACCTGAAACATTATAATCAACAAGTAAATGTTCATAAATGTGAATACCCTTGATGGAGAAATGGACATGGTATTCACTACACAATGGCATTGGCTTAGAAAATCGGTGCGATTTCGACAGCGTAACGGCATGACATAAGAATTCATAAACATGGTTTATGAGAGAGAAAGGGGTTTCACATCATATCTACATGTAATTTATAGCAAGTAGGTCATATAAATACATTTCCCAACAATTTTAATGGAATTTAGATTCATGATACAAAAGTATTTCTTGAATGTAAATGAGGAGAGAGAAGTTCCTTTTGGAATTTCGGTATAGTAACAGGTGTACATGGGAGGAATTTAATGGGAGACAAAGGGGTCTCCCATCATTAAAACATAAAGAGGAAAGTATGAGGGAGGTAAGAAACCATACCCCAACATTCATAATTGAAATTAAAAGGAAAAACAACTTAAAGAAAATTGGACAAAAATTAGAAAGGAAGAAAAAACCCTTACTTGGAATTGTGCTTCAAAAGGCTAGAGAGAGGCTTGTGAGAGGCTTCTTGGGAGCTTGTGGCACCTTGGGAGGATTATAGAGAGAGTAGGGGAGAGTTTGGACTAACTCAAAAGGCTTTTAGTGAGGAGGAAGTGGGGGCTTGGGTGGGTTTATATGGGAAAGGTGAGGGAATTCTTTATTATTTAGGTTTGGGACCCCTTATATTAAATTAATCCAAACCACAAACCATCCCATGGTTTTTGCACATGGGTTTTGGAAAAGGGAAGAATAGAATGATATTTTATAAGGCCAAGGTCCGAACTTCTAAAAATATTAGGGTTGCTTATGTGGAGGTGAGTCACACTCCCATGGAAATTAATTTAAAAAGACAAGGTGTTTAATAAGTCTTGAGGGGTCCATTAATGCTTTTAAAAGTAAGCCAAACAAACCCAAATTCACATTGTTTTAATGGTAAAACATATATTGGCCGAAAATAAAGATTATGGTATTTTATTACATCACTATTGGGTCATTATGATGTCATAAAACACATTATATATTTAAACGGTATTTAATTTTTACTCAAAAATTTGACCGTCTCATAAAATTATAAAAAATTCACCATTGGATAATTTTGATGTCCTGATTCAAAAAATAACATTTATTTTATCTAAGTAATTTTCTAAATATGTTAATTTTCACTATTAAAATAAAAAACGACATTTATCAAAAATTCACGGGTTTTGACAAAAATGGCTTTCAAACTTTAATAAAAATTATAATTGCATTAATACAATTACATGATCATTTATATATAATAAAATTAATCTAATAATAATAATAATATTTTATTAAAATATTATTTAATTCAAAAATCCTTTAATTTAATAAAATATATTTCTTAAATAAATAATAACTAAAAACACCATTTGTACTTTAAAAACTATTTACAATGTATCAATAATGACAAGAAATTATATTCATTATTATATACAAAAATAATGTACATGAACATAGTACTATCGATTAGTTACATAACCCCTTAAAACAGCCGCATAAGTCCTAAGGGTAAGGTGTGCAATGGTGAAAGACTCTTGGGGTGGCTCGGATAACATCGCTCGAGTGGTAATTTTCATCAACTTCCACTTCTCCTGTAGATAGTCCTGTTAGAGCTTGACATGGTGAAGCTCAGATTGGGCTTGGTCAAGATCAAAGACCAAGGATGCCACTTCTTTTCTGAGCTCTGATAAATGGTCTTTGTATGGGGCAATTATACTGGATGAGGCCATCACTTCCTTTGTCTAAGTAAAATTGGATGTGTTAAATCCCTAGATTTATACTAATCATGTGATCACTGTTCAACGACTATAAAAGTAACGGTCACAATTCTTATCATAAAACCAATGAAGTTGACATTTTATAAAAACATTTTATATAAAGATACATTTAATAAGATCAAGAGGGATTTTCCATTAATGAAACTTTGGTTCCTTACAATATTCCCCCTTTCACCCTCGAAATTTTCGTTTTCCCACACTAAAACAGATGTGGGTCACTTAGCTTCATCACTTCCTCCGATTAGCAAGTTACTTCTTCAAACTTGTGGTTTCTCCACAACACCTTGACGAGAGGAATTGTCTTATTTTGTAGAACATTTTCTCTATGATCTAAGATCTTCACTGGTTGCTCCTCATAAGAAATATAGTCTTCCAATTATACCACCTTAGAAGAGAGTACATGTGAAGGGTCTGGTTTGTACTTCCTTAAGAGGGATACATGAAAGACATCATGTACTTTGGCCATTGTTGGCGGAAGTGCTAGTCGATAGGCCACAACCCCGAAATGATAAAGAATCTCGAAGGGGATGACTTACCTTAGACTTAACTTCCCTTTCTTTCCAAACCTCATAACCTTCTTCCATGGAGATATGCGTAGAAAAACAATGTCTCCAACTTTAAACTCAAGGTTTCATCGACGATTATCTGCATAACTCTTCTGTCGACTATGGGATGCCTTGATATGCTGTTGAATGGTTTTCACCTTTTCCACCATTTACTCGACCATTTCTGGTCCAAGCATCTTACGTTCACCGACCTCATCCCAACATGCTGGTGTTTTTAACCTTTTCCCATACAGGGCTTCATATAGTGCCATTTGGATGCTCGAGTGGAAACTATTATTATAAGAGAACTCAACCAGAGGAAGATGTTGATCCCATCCTCCTTTAAAGTACATTGAGCACGCTCTCAACATATCCTCAAGTGTTTGGATAGTCCACTCGGATTGGACATCAGTTTGAGTATGATAGGCCGTACTGAAGTTCAGTTCAGTATTCAGAGCATGTTGAAGACTCCTCCAAAACATAGAGGTGAATCTTGGATCTCGGTTAGACACAATTGATAGTGGTACTCCATGAAACCTTACCACTTCCTTGATATATATCCGTGCCAGTTGATCCAATGAGAAATCCTCCCAAATAGAAATGAAGTGTGCAGTCTTTTGTAAGACGATCCATAACAACCCATATTGCATTGTTGCCTTTGGATGTCCTCAGAAGTCTGGTGACAAAGTCCACAGTGATGTTTTCCCATTTCCATTCTGGGATGGGCAATGGTTGCATCATCCCCTTAGACTTCTGCCTCTCTTCCTTCACTTGCTGACACACTAGGCACTTTGATGTATATTCAGCAATCTTCTTCTTCATATTATCCCACCAAAAGTTTTCTCGGAGATCTCGATACATATTTGTGCTCCCTGGGTGAATAGAGAAATTTGAGCTATGTGCATCATCGAAAAGTTCCTTCTTCAGCTTTGGACTTGATGGAACACATAGTCTTTTCCCAAACTGTACAATTCCTTCTTCATTAACATTAAACTCCGGGGATTTCCCTTTTTCGACAGCTCCCACTTTTTCTTGAATTCCCACATCATCCTTTTGAGAATCCTTTAATCTTTACAAAAGATACGGTTGATCAATCATTTGTGAAAGGATTTATGATGTTCCCTTATCTATGATTCCAATGTCCATCTTCATCAAGTCTAAGAAGATTGGATCCTTCTCAATTCTAATCATTGATAGAATCGCTGAATCCTTTCTACTTAGGGAATCTTCCACGTTGTTCGCTTTCCTAGGGTGGTAATGGATTGAACAGTCATAATCCTTGATGAGATCTATCCATATTCTCTGGCACATATTAATCTCTTTCTGTTTGAATATATATTTAAGACTCTTGTGGTCAGTATATATCTCATATTTCTCTCCATAGAGATAATGCCGCCAGATTTTCAAGGAAAAGATCACCGCCGCCAACTCCAGATCATGCATTGGATAGTTTCACTCATGGATTTTCAACTGCCTTGAGGCATAGGATATCACTTTATCATTTTGCATCAGCACACATCCTAAGCCCTTCTTCGAAGCATCATTGAATACCACAAAAAGCTCCCCACTTGTGGGTAAAGTGAGCACGGGTGTAGTTATAAGCCTCCTTTTCAACACCTTCAAGATTTCTTCACATTCATTAGTCCAAGAAAACTTTACTCCCTTTCGAGTTAGCTTGGTAAGAGGGTTGGACAATCATGAGAAATTTCTCACAAATCGTCGATAATATCCAGCTAACCCCAAGAAGCTACGGATATCTGTTACCGATGTTGGCCTCGACCATCCCTAAATTGCATCTGTTTTGGAGGGATACATAGATATCCCATTGCTTGTGATGATATGGCCCAAGAATGAGACCTCCTTCAACCAGAACCCACAGTTTCTGTACTTTTCATAGAGCTTCTCCTTGCGCAAAGTCTCTAGTACAGTTCTTAAATGATCCTCATGATCCTCCTTGGTTTTGGATTATATTAGAATATCATCTATAAAGACTACCACAAATTTGTCTAGGTAATATCTAAAGACTCTATTCATCAATTTCATGAAGATTTCTAGATCATTGGTGAGTCTGAAAGGCATTACTATGAATTCATAGTGCCCACATCTTGTACGAAAAGCAGTCTTGGGGACATATTCCTTCTTCACCCATACTTGATAATATCTTGACCGCAAATATACCTTGGAGAAGAATTGTGCTCCACGCAACTAATCGAACAAGTCATCAATTCTTGGGAGAGGATACTTGTTCTTTATCGTGATTTTGTTAAGTTCACGATAATTGATGCAAAGACGCATTGACCCATCCTTCTTCTTGATGAAGAGGACTGGTGCACCCCATGGTGAAGCACTTGGGCGTATAAACCCTTTATCCATATTCTCCTGTAGTTGTTTCTTCAACTCTTCAAGATTTACAACAACCATTCTATATGGAGTCTTGGATATTGGTAAAGCCTCAAGTATAAGTTCAATTGAGAATTCTATATCTCTTCTAGGAGGAAGACCAGACACTTCCTCAGGAAACACTTCCGTGAATTCCCTCACAATAGGAATTTCTTCAAGGATGGTTTCTTCCATGGACTCAATCATCTGAGCTAGATACGAGTGCTCATAAGGCATTAATATCCACGCTTGAGATGATGGAGCTAAAGGAGATTCATCTTCCTCCTTACAATTGTAAAGAATCATGGGTCAATTCTCCATATGGAGTGTGATTTTCCTCTCCCGAAAATTTATGTTGGATATATATAAGGAAAGCCAATCCATGCTAAGAATTGCATCAAATTCCACTAGAGGGAGTATGAGGAGGTTTTCCGGGAAATTAAATCCACATATTATAACAGGGTATGACTTATATTCATGGGATGCAATTATTTCCCCATTTTCCATACTCGCTGACATCTTCACTTCCATGATTTGTGGTGGTCCTGGGATTGTTCTACTAAACTTTCAAGATATAAAAGAATGCGTAGAACCTAAATCAAAAAGTACGTTCGCTATTCTTGAATGAGTAACTAGTGTACCTGTCACCACTTCGTTGTTGGGGTTCACTTCGGAAGAAGTGATGGAAAAATATCTTCCTTGCTGCCTTGGAGGTTGTTGGTTGTCTCCGAAAACCCTTGGATTAGGGCACTAATTTTTCAAAATGACCCGGTTCTTTGTATTTGTAGCATTGAACAACGTGTTGAGGTTCGAACGGAGCGTTCCTCTCCTCTGTCGCAGCCGCGGATCTTTCTTTCCGACAGTTAACATCTAGGTGCCCTTCTCTTCCACACCGGAAGCATTTCCTCATCCCCTTAAGGCAATTTCCAGGGTGCTTCTTTCCGCACTTTTCGCAAGTTGGGTGTTGGATCTTCTTAGCACCGTTGGATTTTTCCATCAGCCCAACAGCATTGAAGTCCACCTTATGCTTCTTATCCCCATGATACCCCTGTGATTCTCCGATCTCCATTTCAACCTTGAGGGCACATTGGACAATTTCCTCATAGCTGTCGAAGTCACGGATCGTTAATTCTTTCCGCAAGCTGGGCTTCAACCCACCAAAGAAGCAGTCAACATTGCATTAGTGGGTAATGATAAAGCTGGAAGAGTATCGTGCAAGCCTTGTGAAGTTTTCCTCGTACGCTCCAACAGATTCTTCGGCTTTTTTCTTGAGGGAAAGGAAGTCCCTTTCCATCTTAAGCCGGAGGTGCGCAGAAAATATTTATCGAAAAACATCTTCTGGAAATCCATCCATTCTAACGCCTCTATCTTCTTCTTAGGCTTCGTATTTTTGATCAACGTCAAACATTGATTAGCTTCACCCTCCATACGATAAGATTCCTGGAGAACCCTCTCTTGTTCAGAACATTGAAGGATGGAGAGATATTTTCAATGGAGTTGATCAATTGTTGAGCGATCGTGGGATCAGATGATCCACTAAAAGTAGGAGGCCTTTGTCTCATGAAGCTCTCGATAGCAACTTGTTCTTTCTTAGGGGGGTTTTGACGTTCCTCTTGACCCGTGTTTCTATTCAATTATTGAGTTATCTGAGAGAGAAGCATGACAAAGTTCGCGATTCCTGCTCCCATTGGATTGGGCAACTCATTAGTACAGTCATCACACTGATCTTCACATCGGTTTTTAGCCTGAGTCCTCCTATTACCATCCATTGACTAGAATAAAAGGAATGTTAGGGGTAACACATAAAGGGTAATCCAAAGACAAAATTTTATGACTTATAAATAAACTTTCATTTCCTTAACTCATGAGTCTATAGGATTCAGTCTAGGATTTTCATGATCTACTTTCTAACATATATTCTTAGGGGCATTTTTTTAATTCCCTTAAGAGGGGTTCATACTACGCTTGTGAATTTACCAAAGCATATCCCCCAGGAGTTTCGTAAGCAAGAGTGTAGAAAGGCCCGTTTTCGTGCACCAGTTCCCATTCGAGTCTAGCTCAAAGCGGTGTTTTCGGGTTTTACCCCTAGGATACATCTGTGCCAGAGCCTCCTCTAACTGCTCGTATCCAGACATTGATGTATTTGCTTGATATCCCACTTAATCAATACTCACCAAAACTTAGGGACGTTTTCATTGTACATATTCTTGTATCTAAGGCTTTACTAGGGTTTTCTAATCCTAATCCCAAAAATAACCAAACCTCCCTCTGATACCAACTATGACAATCCTGCTTTTATTACAAACTTAAACATGATTTATTACATAAAACTTCACTTGATACAACAAAGAAGATCGAGAATTTTAGTGTCTTTGGGGCTTAGGATCATTACATAAAAACTTAAAACATGAAATACAACATCTTTATTGAAAACTTCTTTTACATGACCACTACATTCCCTCCTACTTAGCATTGCATGGGATAACCTGAGGACATTCATTAGAAAAGGGTGTGCTACAAAGCCCAGTAAGGGAATACACATAGAATAACATGAGGACTACAATACATGTTAGACAATAGGTATATCAATAGAGAATAATAGAAGCATGAACATAAAGGCATGATAAATCATGATAATCATAACATGGAAATGTGGAAACAACACTTAACATGGAATTAGCATGAGCCAAGGTTCATTGCACATGGAGCATGAGTAAATCCTCATTTCACATGAAGCACGAGTAAACCCTCATTTCACTTGAAGTATAATGAGTCAACACTAATTGCACATGACGTATCATGATACTATACTTTACCCAATGCATTGGAGCGCTATATGGGTGTACCGTTCTTAAACATTTCATTTCATGCATAAGTGTGCCACATGGATCATAAAACATGGATTCATAAAACACAATCGTTTATTCCATGATGAAGTAATGTGGAATTCATTCATGAAACTTTATAATCAACAAGTAAATGTTCATAAATGTGAATACCCTTGATGGAGAAATGGTCATGGTATTCACTACACAATGGCATTGGCTTAGAAAATCGGTGCGATTTCGGCAGCGTAACGACGTGACATAAGAATTAATAAAAATGTTTGATGAGAGAGAAAGGGTTTATTCCTCATATTTACATGTAATGGAAAGTAAGGAGGTCATATAGATACATGTCCCAACAATTTTAATTGAATTTAGATTCATGATACAAAAGTATTGCATGAATTTAAATGAGGAGAGAGAAGTTCCTTTCGGAATTTCGGAATAGTAATGGGTGTACAGGGGAGGCATTTAATGAGAGAGAAAGGGGTATCCCATAATTCAAACATAATGAGGGAAGTATGAGGGAGGTGAGAAACCATTCCCCAACATTCATATTTGAAATTAAAAGGCAAAACAACTTAAATAAAATTGGACAAAAATGAGAAAGGAAGAAAAAACCCTTACTTGGAAGTGTGCTTCCAAAGGGTAGAGAGAGGCTTGTGAGAGGATCATGGGGAACCTTGTTAGGATTCTAGATAGAGTAGGTTAGAGGTTGGACGAACTCCAAATCCTTTGAGTGAGGAGGAAGTGGGATCTTGGGTGGGTTTATATAGGAATGGTGAGAGAATTATTTATTATTTAGGTTTGGGACCCCTTATATTAAATTAATCCAAACCATCCCATGGTTTTTTCCCATGGTTTTTGGAAAAAGGAAGAGGAAAATAATATTTTATAAGTCCAAGGTCCGAACTTCTTAAAATATTAGGGTTTCTTATGTGGAGGGGAGTCACACTCCCATGGAAATTAATTTAAAAAGACAAGGTGTTTAATAAGTCTTGAGGGGTCCATTAATGTTTTTAAAAGTAAGCCAAACAAACCCAAAATCACATTATTTTAATGGTAAAACATATATTTTACGAAAATAAATATTATATTATTTTATTACATCACTATTGGGTCATTATGATGTCATAAAACACATTATATATTTAAACAGTATTTAGTTTTTACTCAAAAATTTGACTGTCTCAGAAAATTGTGAAAAATTCACCATTGGATAATTTCGACGTCCTGATTCCAAAAATAACATTTAATTTATCTATATAATTTTCTAAATATTTTAATTTTCACTTCTAAGATAAAAACCGACATTTATCAAAAATTCACGGTTTTTGACAAAAATGGCTTTCAAACCTTAATAAAAATTATAATTGCATTCATACAATTACATGATAATTTATATATAATAAAATTAATCTAATAATAATAATAATAATATTTTATTACAATATTATTTAATTCAAAAATCCCTTAATTTAATAAAATATATTTCTTAATTAAATAATAAATAAAAACACCATTTGTACTTTAAAAACTATTTACAATGTATCAATAATGACAAGAAATTATATTCATTATTATATACAAAAATAATGTACATGAAAATAGTACTATCGATTAGTTACATAACCCCTTAAAACAGCTGCATAAGACCTAAGGGTAAGATGTGCGATGGTGACAGACTCTTGGGGTGGCTCGGATAACATCGCTCGAGTGGTAATTTCTACCAACTTCCACTTCTCCCATAGACGGTCCCGTTCGAGCTTGACATGGTGAAGCTAAGATTGGTCATGGTCAAGAGCGAAGCCCAAGGACACCACCTCTTTTCCGAGCTCCGATAAATGGGCTTCTTATGGGGCAATTCTATTGGATGAGCCCATCGCTTCCGTTGTCTAAGTAAAATTGGATGTGTTAAAGCCCTATATTTATACTAATCATGTGATCACTGTTTAGCAGCTATAAAAGTAACGGTCACAATTCTTATCATAAAAGCAATGAAGATGACATTTTATAAAAACATTTTATATAAAGATAAATTTAATAAGATCAAGAGTGATTTTCCATTAATGAAACTTTGGGTCCTTACAATACTATGACAACCCTGCTTTTATTAAAAACTTAAACATGATTTATTAAATAAAACATCACTTGATACAACAAAGAAGATCGAGAGGTTTAGTGTCTTTGGGGATTAGGATCATTACATAAAAACTTAAAACATGAAATACAACATCTTTATTGAAAACTTCCTTTACATGACCACTACATTCCCTCGTACTTAGCATTGCATGGGATAACCTGAGGACATGCATAAGAAAAGGGTGAGCTACAAATCCCAGTAAGGGAATACACATGGAATAACACGAGGAGTACAATAAATGTTAGACAATAGGCATATCAATAGAGCATAAGAGAAACATGAACATAAAGGCATGATAAAGCATGATAATCATAACATGGAAATGTGGAAACAACACTTAACATGGAATTATCTTGAGCCAAGGCTCATTGCACATGGAGCATGAGTAAATCCTCATTGCACATGAAGCACGAGTAAACCCTCGTTGCACTTGAATTATAATGAGTCAACACTCATTGCACATGACGTATCATGATACTATACTTTACCCAATGCATTGGAGCGCTATAAGGGCGCACCTTTCTTAAACATTTCATTTCATGCTTAAGTGTGCCACATGGATCATAAAACATGGATTCATAAAACATAATCATTTATTCCATGATGAAGTTATGTGGAATTAATACATGAAACTTTATAATCAATAAGTAATTGTGAATAAAGTTGAATACCCTTGATGGAGAAATGGGCATGGTATTCACTACAGAATGGCATTGGCTTAGATAATCGGTGCGATTTCGACAACGTAACGGCGTGACATAAGAATTCATAAAAATGGTTGATGAGAGAGAAAGGGGTTCCTCATCATATTTACATGTAATGGACAGTAAGGAGGTAATATTTATACATGTATCAACAATTGTAATGGAATTTAGATTCATGATACAAAAGTATTTCTTGAATGTAAATGAGGAGAGAGAAGTTCCTTTCAGAATTTCGGTAGAGTAACGGGTGTACATGGGAGGAATTTAATGCGAGAGAAAGGGGTCTCCCATCATTCAAACATAAAGAGGGAATTATTAGGGAGGTGAAAAACCATACCCCAACATTCATAATTGAAATTTAAATGCAAAATAACTTAAAGAAAATTGGACAAAAATGAGAAATGAAGAAAAAACCCTTACATGGAAGTGTGCTTCCAAAGGCTAGAGAGAGGCTTGTGAGAGACTTCTTGGGAGCTTGGGGCACCTTGGGAGGATTCTAAAGAGAGTAGGGCAGAGGTCGGTCGAACTCCAAAGGATTTGAGTGAGGAGGAAGTGGGAGCTTGGGTGGGTTTATATAGGAAAGGTGAGGGAATTCTTTATTATTTAGGTTTGGGACCCCTTATATTAAATTAATCCAAACCAGAAACTATCCCATGGTTTTTGCCCATGGTTTTTGGAAAAGGGAAGAGGAAAATAATATTTTATAATTACAAGGTCCGAAATTCTAAAAATATTAGGGTTTCTTATGTGGAGGTGAGTCACACTCCCATGGAAATTAATTTTAAAAGACAAGGTGTTTAATAAGTCTTGAGGGGTCCATTAATGCTTTGAAAAGTAAGCCAAACAAACCCAAAATCACATTATTTGAATTGTAAAACTTATATTGGAATTAAAAAATGTTTTTTAGATGGGTAATCATCAAGTATGAAGATATATTTGTTTGATGGGCTGCACCATACTTCTGGTTTATGCATTCGACTTGTAATATTGCAAGGCTGGAAAGGAAATATATTTTTCTGATGGGATGCACCATACTTCTGGTTTATGAATTCGACTTGTAATATTGCAAGGATGGAAAGGAAACATTCCTTGAGGTCTTTCATCAAGAATAATACATGAAATATTGCAAGGATACAATTCTACATTGTGGGGAATCATGAGCCAAGGTAGAGACCATTCAGCAGGTGAAAACCATTCAAAAGTTTTCTTGGAGATCTCGATACATCTTTGTGATCCCTGGGTGAATAGAGAAATTTGAACTATGTTCATCATAGAAAAGTTCATTCTTTAGCTCTGGACTTGATGAAACACATAGTCTTTTCCCAAACCGCACAATTCCTTCTTCATTAACATTAAACTCCGAAGATTTCCCTTTTTTGATAGCTCCCACTTTTTCTTGAATTCCCACATCATCCTTTTGAGCATCCTTTAACCTTTCCAAAAGAGATGTTTGAGAAATCATTTGTGAAAGGATTGATGATTTTCCCTTCTCTATGATTCCCATGTCCATCTTCATCAAGTCTAATAAGATTGGATCCTTCTCAATTCTCATCATTGATAGAATCACTAGATCCTTTCTACTTAGGGCATCTGCCACCTTGTTCGCTTTCCCAGGGTGGTAATGGATTGAACAGTCATAATCCTTGATGAGATCTATCCATATTCTCTGGTGCATATTAATCTCTTTCTGTGTGAATATATATTTAAAACTCTTGTGGTCAGTATATATCTCACATTTCTCTCCATAGAGATAATGCCGCCAGATTTTCAAGGCAAAGATCACCGCCGCCAACTCCAGATCATGCGTTTGATAGTTTCGATCAGGTATTTTCAACTGCCTTGGGGCATAAGATATCACTTTGTAATGGCCCGGACCTCTCCGGTCCATTACTTTGTGGAATTTTGGTGTTGGAGGTGTTCCGGGAGGCCAAGGGGACTTATCCCCAACACTTTGCCAATTTTCCAGTTCTATGAACAGTGTTTCCAGTTTTATGAACAGTAACAGATCGGTCTCACCGATCAGTTTCACAGATCGGTCTCACCGATCAGTTTCACAGATCGGTGTGACAGATCGGTTTCACAGATCGGCCTGACAGATCGGTTTCACAAATCGGTGTGACAGATCGGTTTCACAGATCGGTCTGACAGATCGGTTTCACAGATCGGTGTGATAGATCGGTTTCACAGATCGGTCTGACAGATCGGTTTCACAGATCGGTGTGACAGATCAGTTTCACAGATCGGTGTGACAGATCAGTTTCACAGATCGGTGTGACAGATCAGTTTCACAGATCGGTCTGATAGATCGGTTTCACAGATCGGTGTGACAGATCGGTTTCACAGATCGGTGTGACAGATCAGTTTCACAGATCGGTTTCACAGATCAGTTTCATAGATCGGTTTCACAGATCGGTGTGACAGATTAGTTTCACAGATCAGTTTCACAGATCGGTTTCACGGATCGGTTTCACAGATTGGTTTCATGTACAGTAACGGTGGGTGAACAGTGTTTCCAGACTCCTACAGTTTTTCCCCTTTTGACGTTTCTTTTGACGTAAAATACATTTAAAGCCTTATTTTTTTAAGGGCTCTTAAGGCCTATTCAAATTCCATAAATCCTATATTAATTATTCCTAAGGCTTGGAATGTTTTACTTGGTCAAACCGCGTGGGTTAATGCGATCCGTTTTTAATGGAGAATTAACCGGATCTTAAACCGTCACCTCGGTAAATCTTAAAAAAGGGACGAGATATCATTCTCCCTTGTTCTTTTCCTTTGTTCTCAACTAAGAGGCGCTAGAACCTTTCAATCCTTTCCATAGGAGTTGCACAATCAATCTTTACTCCTAGGATTGGTTCCTCTTTGTTTTGATGCAACCAAGCTGTGTCGATCAATCTTCGATATAAGGTATGTTGTATCGTCGTTCTTTTGGGGTTCATCTTCTCCTATCCTCCTTTCAATAATTATACCATGTATTCTCCAAGATTCTAATGGGTTTTCTTGGGGTTGGTTGGTACTGTCGTACCGCAGCATCCTCTGGTGGATGCAGTTGTCGCGAGGGGAGGATCGTGACCTGTTGTGTGGATAAAGAACGTGAGGAACTGTTTGAGGTAGGGGATTCATGGCTTCTCTAATTGTATATGTGCAATTGTAGAATTATCATGATTTATCCCTTTGTATCACAATGAAATTGACCTAATTAAATACTTGAACCGGATTAAAAGAATGGGTTGATCGCATGTTGTTGCTTTATACCGTGATAACGGTTTGCCTCATGTTTTTCTAGATATAGTGATATCTATGTTTTCTTTGATTTTTTGTTCATTCATGATAGAAATTAATAATGAATGTAAAGCCGGAATTAATTGTTAATTAATTGGATAAAGATAAAGAGGCATGTAAATTAATCTGGTTGTTGCCGTTGTTGTAGTTCTAATTTGAGGATAATAAAATTAGGGAAGTAAGCATGTTTGTTTAATTGTGATAGCTTACTGATTAGGTATCCATGATTGGAACCTACGAATAACAAATCTGTTAATTCAATATGGATTAGAGAACAGATTATGTGGGAATTTCTAAAAGGGTTCTGAGTTACCCTCTTGTTTGTTAAAGGGTCAAGAGCCCATGATGTGATGTTTTTTTTCCTGCTGCTTGTGCTGTGATGTGAGCCTGGATGGTTGTTGTGATATGTGGCGGCATGGAGGCCTTGTGGTTATGGTAGCAGATGACGCCTAGAGTGGTGAGATGCATCAGTTTATGCATGTGGGTGTCGGGGAGGACACCAGGGGTGATGGAATGGGATGGATGTGGTTACTGGTTGCTTGTGGTTTTCTTGAATGTTAATCTGCTTTGCTTTTCCCCACTACTCAAGGCAACTGGTCTTGCTACCCTTCTTCCGAAGGAGGCGAAGACGCGCGGGGTATGCCACGTGCTTTCCGTGTTTAGCCTCTCGATGGAGAATTGGTATATGCTCTTTCTATAGGCAGCAAAGACTCGACGGGTAGTATATATATTCACCGTGTTGATCCTCCTTTGTGTTTAGAAGCATAGGATGCTTTTCTAGAATGCCTGGGAATGTGGAAAAGTAATTCTGTAATGAATGTTTGATTAAATGGTGAAAATCCACGGGGATGGAGATGCTGGAATTTAAAGGTGATGTGAATCTTAAAAAGGAGCAGTTGTTTTTGAATGTGATGCCATTTCAGTTTAATGTGGAATTGTTCATTCTTAATTAATGTTTAAAGAATTAATTAACGTACAGTGGAACTGATAAAATGAGAATGGAGTAATCTAATAAAGCTCTTCAAATGGTTGTGTGCTTGTAGGATACCTAGTCTTTGAAGTAGCAGCCTGGAGTCTGAGAGACGCTAGCTTCCATTGTTTCTAAGACTAGGTAATGCCCATAGTGTGGATGTGAGTTACTTATATATTCTGTACTTTTTGTGTTTCTATACGCTACTCCACCCTGTCGGTAAGGGAAACTGACACCCCGGGGATTCTGAGCCCTGGGAGGGTGTTTTCCCCAACATTCTGATGGGAGGTTGAATGGCTGACTACCCCCTTTGGCCCCGCTCTCTTCTCTTGGTAGATACTTGTGCCATGAGGCACAACGGTTAGTTACCCCATATATGTGTGTAGACGGCTGTAATGACTTGTGGTTATTCACACACATATATTCTGGATATAGTATCCTACGGACTACTATAGGTGTAACGTGTATAGGCTATGATGGCTTGAGGATCCTTACTCGGTGTATGGGCTGTAATGGCTTGAGGTATTATATCCGACGTATGATACACGTTATGCGAGCTGTGGTGGCTCCCGGAAATTACCTGGTTACTTTTGGTTATGAGGACGGTGTGGTGCTTCGCCCAGGTGTCTGCGGGCAAGCCTTTGTGGTGCACGAGGTGCAGATTGTGGAGCTTAGCCCAGGTGTCTGCGGGCAAGCCTTTGGAGAGAGATGCACAGGACGTATGTCGTTGGGGCAAAGCGGAAAACCAGTGGGGAAGTAGTAGCGGGGTACCCTTGATATTCTTTACTATATTTTATATTCTTGTATGCGTTACTTGGTGAGAGTCGCCATGGTGAGGTTGGGAACATAGTATACCTATTAGGTGACGAGTTAGTTTCACTTGTTGTTCACTGGGCTTTAGCATGCTTTCTTTACCTTTGCACGAGAGGCTTGGGGAGGATCCTACTGAGTATACTGTTATACTCACCCTATGTACATATAAACTATTTTTCAGGTCACTTGGAGCAGGTTGGAGATCAAGCGGGTTACTACTAGCTTGTGGTTGGAGGAGGAGCTGTTCGGGCTCGTGGTCGCTGCCGTTTTTCTTTCTTTTGGGTACTTTTAGTTTTCCCTTTCAGTTGTAGTACTTTTTCAGGACATTTCATATATGTACTTGATTTCCTTTTGACATTTCAGTTATGAGTTGGAGTTGGTTGGAGTCTATTCTATCTCTATCTTCTGCATGTGTTATCTTAGAGGGTAATGCCTCCCATTTGTGTGTTTATTATACCCTCGGTGCTAGTCGCCAACCCGGGGCCTACTGGAGGCGGGACTCGGTGGTCATTATCTCCCTTCTCACATTGCCGGCCCAGGAGGGGTACACTTTGTGGGGAGGGGGTCGTGACAAAGTGGTATCAGAGCTCTGGTTGAGGGATAAGATGGAGTTTGGAGTTAGGCACAGGTGAGGATGCGTGGGATGGTAGGGCAACGATGTCATTCATGTTTAGCAAGTGGGGTAAACATTGGAGACCGGCAGAGACATAGGCGTTCAGGGCCCCCTATGATCTGTTGCATGGACCTTTAATTTTACGATGGCTACTAAACAAAGTGATACTGGTTGCAGGGTAGAGACCTAGGAAAGGATCATGCATCATTATTCTTTGCGCCTGTGTTTGAATGGGTAGACCTTGGGATAGGTAACCTAAAATTAATAAAACAAAATAATTAATTAATTAATGTTGAATCTTCCATATTCCAGGCTTAGGAGCTCTAACAGTTGTTATTTTACAGGTATGGATCCAGGTCGACGTCCTCGTCAGGTTTGCGCAGAAGGTAACCAGCAGGCTGTTCCAGCAGATCGCCGCCGGGTAGAGGTTGACGACGATGACACTTGGAGGAAGACACTCTGAGAGTTTCAGTGCCAGAGTATACAGAAGTACGAGGGCTCCGTTTCAGATGCAGTCACAGAAGACTGGTTGGAGGAGGTCGAGATAGGCTTCAGTTCGATTCGTTCTCGGAAGAAACACTGGGTGTCCTTGGTTGTGACGATGTTGCGTGGAGCAGTGAGACATTGGTGGTTCTTGTTCCTCGGGGATCGTGAGGAGTCAACGATCTCATGGGAGGAGTTTCGAGACAGGTTTAGAGTCGAGTTTCTTTCTTCGACTGCGAAGGCGTCCAGTCGCCAGGAGCTTCTTACCCTTCGACAGGGGAGCTCCAGTGTTCGAGAGTTTGGAATCCATTTCAGGAACCTTCTACGATATGCTTCCGACCTGTTACCAGATGATGAGGCTAGGGTGAGGCATTTCAAGGAGGCTTTGCGTCCAGAGATCCAGCGCAAGGTCACCCCATTTATGCTGAAGACATATCTAGAGGTGCTGGCGAGGGCAGAGGTTGTTGAGAGGACTTTGGCTAGGACCGGATCATCACGAGAGGGGAATCGTCATGATTCCTCACAAAGCAGGGATGTGGTCTGGGGTTCCCGGTTTTCAGGGCAGAAGAGTTTCCGTTCACCTGGGGGTAGGTCCCAGCCCTTTCCATCTCGTTTCTCCGGAGGCAGAAACTCTCAGGCCTATGCAAAGGGATCAGGCGCTTGTTTTTCTTTTGGTGGTCATGGTCATCAGCAGCGGGAGTGCCCGACTTTTCAGAGTAGTCATCGTGCACCAGGCGCTCCACTCCAGGTTCCTCCATTGAGGCAGTTCCAGCCGAGGCAGAAGCAGAAGGTTGCACCAGCGTTAGATCACCAAAGGGTAGATGGAGCAGGCAGAGGACAACCCCATGACGCTCCCCGTCCTCAGAGAGAAGAGCGTGGCCGTGGTGGTGGTCTTCATCAGGGTCAGAGAGGCCGTGGAGGTGGTCGTGGTCAGCTTCATGCTCTAGCGTTGCCAGCTCCAGGCGAGCCAGACGTCGTCCGAGGTACCCTTTGCTTGTTTTCTACCTTGGTGTATGCCTTGTTTGATTCAGGAGAGACACACTCCTTTATATCCCCTACCCTTGTCCACACTTTGGGACTTGAGGTAGGGAGGCTTCCAGTGCCCTTGGCGTTGACTACGCCAGTTGGAGGTCGAGCTAGCTTGTTTGAAGTATGTAGAGACTGTGAGCTAGTGTTGGGGTAGCACCGCTCTTGGGGAGATTTCCTATGTTTACGAATACAACCATATGATGTCATCCTCGGCATGGATTGGTTGTATTCGGTGCAGGCTATTGTGGATTGCTACAGGAAGAAGGTCGTTTTCTTTGATGAAGATGGAGAGGAAGTAGTGTTTGTTGGTGAGAGAGATCCTCAGATGAGTCATAGACGAGTTTCATCCTTATCATCCATGATGGCTGGGACAATACTGAGTTCTTCAGAGGTTCAACAGTTGGTGTTTCCTAGGGTCGTAGAGGAGTACCCTGATGTCTTTACAGAAGAGGTTGTATCCTTACCCCCTCGACGAGAGATCGAGTTTGGGATCGAGCTATAGCCAGGAGCGTCTCCTATCTCTATGTCTCCGTATAGGATGGCCCCTTCTGAGTTACGAGAGCTACGTATTCAGCTCGATGGTCTGTTGCAGTGTGGTTTTGTTCGGCCAAGTGTGTCACCTTGGGGTGAACCAGTTTTGTTTGTGAAAAAGGCTGATGGCAGTTTGCGGTTGTACGTCGATTATCGTCAGTTAAACAAAGTGACAATAAAGAACCGCTATCCTCTCCCGCGGATTGATGACCTATTCGATCAACTGAAGGGTATAAGTTGGTTTTCAAAGATAGACTTGCGGTCAGGGTATCATCAGATGCGTGGAAAGGATGAGGATACCCCGAAGACTGCTTTCCGCTGTCGTCATGGGCATTATGAGTTTGTTGTGATGCCATTCGGCGTGACAAATGCTCCAGCTGTTTTCATGGGGTTGATGAATGCTGTGTTCCGTGAATTCCTGGACAAGTTTGTTGTGGTTTTCATCGACGACATCCTTGTGTACTCCACATCTGAAGAGGAGCATGCAGAGCATCTACGAGCCGTTTTGGGAGTTCTTCGCCAACATCGATTGTTTGGTAAGTTGTCCAAGTGTGAGTTCTGGGCTCGAGAAGTTCATTTCTTGGGACATGTTGTGTCCCAACATGGAGTAGCTGTGGATCCTTCGAAGATAGAAGCAGTGGTGTCTTGGCCAGCCCCCAAGACCGTGTCATAGGTGCGAAGTTTCCTTGGTCTCGCAGGCTATTATAGGAGGTTTGTAGCCAATTTCTCTTGAGTTGCGACTCCTCTGACAGCTTTGACCAGGAAGGATCAAGCGTTCATATGGACTGATCAGTGTCAGACAGCTTTCGAGTATCTAAAGGGGAAGTTGGTAAGTGCTCCAGTCCTTTGTCTTCCAGCAGAGGGAGTCCAGTTTGATGTTTTCTGTGATGCTTCACATCTAGGGCTAGGCTGTGTTCTCATGCAGCAGAGGTCTGTTTTTTCTTATGGGTCCCGACAATTGCGCCCCCATGAACGCAACTACACCACCCATGATCTTGAGTTGGAATCCGTGGTGTTTTCTCTAAAGTTGTGGAGACATTACCTCATTGGTGAGCACTTTGTGGTTTTCAACGATCATAAGAGTTTGAGGTATGTTTTCTCCCAACGTGATTTGAACTTGCGGCAGCGTCGGTGGATGGAGTTCTTGCAGGAATACGACTTTGAAATATCGTATACACCTGGGAAAGGGAACGTTGTAGCTGATGCACTAAGCCGAAAGTCACGTAATGATGTTGTGCGTGAATCTGGTGATTCCTGGAGAGTGATGGAAGAGCTATCCGCTTTGCATCTTGATATGGGAGAAGTTGGGGGAAGAGGTTGTCTTTTCCAGATGATGGTGCAGTCATCCCTGATGCAAAAGGTGGAAGAGTCTTAGTTGGGTGATCTAGAGGTGGAAGTTTGGAGAGACAGAGTTGTTTGTGGGGAGGCCCCTGATGGTTGGTCGGAGGATGAACAACACCGAGTGTTGTATCATGGTAGGATTTTTGTTCCCTTGGCGATGCGCGAGACGGTTCTCCGAGAGTTCCATAGTTCACCCTTGGCGGTACATCCTGGTGTGACGAAGATGTACCGATCCTTAAGGAGTCAGTTTTGGTGTCCTGGGATGAAGCGTACAGTTGCAGAATGTGTGTCTCGATGTTTAGTCTTCCAGAAGGTGAAGGTCGAACACCGTGTTCCTGGTGGTCTTCTCCAGCACTTAGAGATTCCTCAGTGGAAGTGGGAGGACATATAAATGGACTTTGTTACAGGTTTACCTCGAGCTCCGGGAGGACATGATGCTATATGGGTGGTTGTGGATCGTTTAACTAAATTGTCCCACTTCATAGAAATCAAGGAGTCGAGCTCAGTGGAGGTTTTGTCGAGGCAGTATCTGGAGGAGGTGGTGAGGCTTCACGGAGTTCCTAAGACGATCATTTCTGATCGAGATCCTCATTTTACCTCTAGGGTGTGGAGAGGTCTCCAGCATGCTTTTGGCTCTCAACTATGCCTTAGCACTGCTTTTCATCCTCAAACGGATGGTCAGACAGAGCGAACCATCCAGACTCTTGAAGACATGTTGCGCTCTTGTGTTCTTGATTTTGGAGGTTCATGGACGAAGAACTTACCTTTGGTAGAGTTCGCTTACAATAATAGTTTTCACTCTAAAATCGGCATGGAGCCGTTTGAAGCCTTGTATGGCCGGCCATGCCGTTCTCCGTTGTGCTGGACTGGGGTCGGAGAGTCTGCAATTCTCGGACCAGAACTAGTGCAGAATACGACAGAGATGGTTCAAGTGATTCGTGAGAGGATGAAGACATCACAAGATCGTCAGAAATCTTATGTTGATCAAAGAAGGAGACCGTTAGAGTTTAATGTTGGGGATCATGTGTTTTTGAAGGTGACTCCCCGTCATGGGCAGCGAAGGTTTGGTCGTGGAAGTAATCTTTCTCCCCGGTTTGTTGGGCCTTTTGAGGTGTTGGCTCGTGTTGGAGCTGTGGCGTATCGAGTAACACTTCCCCCTCATATGAGTCGGATACATGATGTTTTCCATGTATCACAGCTCCGTCGTTATCTTCATGATGAATCTCATGTTATCGATTGGGGAGAGATCGATATTGATGATGATGCAACCTTCGAGGAGCGAACTGTGGAGATCCAAGACCACAAGGAGAAGGTGTTGCGTGGGCATTCTATCCCCTTAGTTCGTGTCTTGTGGCGACACGGTGGCATGGAGGAGAGTACCTGGGAGCGTGAGTCACAGATACGTGCTCAGTACCCAGATTTGTTCAAATTTTAACTCCTTTCATGTAATGATGTTTCCTCTCTAGTTAGATATTTCATGTTTTATTTATGTACCTTTGATGTGATGTTATGTTTGAACTGTTTGGGTATGGATTGTTTGTTCCCGGATGTCGTAGTTTTGTTCCAGATTTTCGAACAACTCATGGTCGTTTTCCCCTGAGAGGTATCTTATGGGGTGGTTGTTCGGACCCCTCTTTTCTTCTGGGTTGGTTTTTAATTCTCGAGGAGGAGAATGTTTTGAGAGGTATCTAATGTAATGGCCCGGACCTCTCCGGTCCATTACTTTGTGGAATTTTGGTGTTGGAGGTGTTCCGGGAGGCTAAGGGGACTTATCTCCAACTCTTTGCCAATTTTCCAGTTCTGTGAACAGTGTTTCCAGTTTTATGAACAGTAACAGATCGATCTCACCGATTGGTCTGACAGATCGGTCTCACCGATCAGTTTCACAGATCGGTGTGACAGATCGGTTTCACAGATCGGTCTGACAGATCGGTGTGACAGATCGGTTTCACAGATCGGTCTGACAGATCGGTTTCACAGATCGGTGTGACAGATCGGTTTCACAGATCGATCTGACAGACCGGTTTCACAGATCGGTGTGACAGATCGGTTTCACAGATCGGTGTGACAGATCAGTTTCACAGATCGGTGTGACAGATCAGTTTCATAGATCGGTCTGACAGATCAGTTTCACAGATCGGTTTCACAGATCAGTGTGACAGATCGGTTTCACAGATCGGTGTGACAGATCAGTTTCACAGATCGGTTTCACAGATCGGTTTCACAGGTCAGTTTCACAGATCGGTGTGACAGATCAGTTTCACAGATCAGTTTCATAGATCGATTTCACAGATCGGTTTCACAGATCGGTGTGACAGATCAGTTTCACAGATCAGTTTCATGTACAGTAACGGTGGGTGAACAGTGTTTCCAGACTCCTACAGTTTTGCCCCTTTTGACGTTTCTTTTGACATAAAATACATTTAAAGCCTTATTTTTTTAAGGGATCTTAAGGCCGATTCAAATGCCATAAATCCTATATTAATTATTCCTAAGGCTTGGAATGTTTTACTTGGTCAAACCGCATGGGTTAATGCGAACCTTTTTTAATGGAGAATTAACTGGATCTTAAACCGTCACCTCGTTAAATCTTAAAAAAGGGACGATATATCATTCTACCTTGTTCTTTTCCTTTGTTCTCAACTAAGAGGCGCTAGAACCTTTCAATCCTTTCCATAGGAGTTGCACAATCAATCTTTACTCCTAGTATTGGTTCCTCTTTGTTTTGATGCAACCAAGCTATGTCGATCAATCTTCGATATAAGGTATGTTGTATCATCGTTCTTTTGGGGTTCATCTTCTCCTATCCTCCTTTCAATAATTATACCATGTATTCTCCAAGATTCTAATGGGTTTTCTTGGGGTTGGTTGGTACTGTCATACCGCAGCATCCTCCGGTGGATGCAGTTGTCGCGAGGGGAGGTTCGTGACCTGTTGTGTGGATAAAGAACGTGAGGAACTGTTTGAGGTAGGGGATTCATGGATTCTCTAATTGTATATGTTCAATCGTAGAATTAGCATGATTTATTCCTTTGGATCACAATGAAATTGACCTAATTAAATACTTGGACCGGATTAAAAGAATGGGTTGATCGCATGTTGTTTCTTTATACCATGATAACGGTTTGCCTCATGTTTTTCTAGATATAGTGATATCTATGTTTTCTTTGCTTTTTTGTTCATTCATGATAGAAATTGATAATGAACGTAAAGCCAGAATTAATTGTTAATTAATTGGCTAAAGATAAAGAGGCATGTAAATTAATCTGGTTGTTGCCGTTGTTGTAGTTCTAATTTGAGGATAATCAAATTAGGGAAGTAAGCATGTTTGTTTAATTGTGATAGCTTACTGATTAGGTATCCATGATTGGAACCTACGAATAACAAATCTGTTAATTCAATATGGATTAGAGAACAGATTATGTGGGAATTTATAAAAGGGTTCTGAGTTACCCTCTTGTTTGTTAAAGGGTCAAGAGCCCATGATGTGATGTTTGTTTTCCTGCTTCTTGTGCTGTGATGTGAGCCTGGATGGTTGTTGTGATATGTGGAGGCATGGAGGCCTTGTGGTTATGGCAGCAGATGACGCCTAGAGTGGAGAGATGCATCATTTTATGCATGTGGGTGTCGGGGAGGACACTAGGGGTGATGGAATGGGATGAATGTGGTTACTGGTTGCTTGCGGTTTTCTTGAATGTTAATCTGCTTTGCTTTTCCCCACTGCTCAAGGAAGCTGGTCTTGCTAACCTTCTTCCGAAGGAGGCGAAGACGCGCGGGGTATGCCACGTGCTTTCCGTGTTTAGCCTCTCAAGGGAGAATGGGTATATGCTCTTTCTATAGGCGGAAAAGACTCGACGGGTAGTATATCTATTCACCGTGTTGAGCCTCCTTTGTGTTTAGAAGCATAGGATTCTTTTCTAGGATGCCTAGTAATGTGGAAAAGTAATTATGTAATGAATGTTTGATTAAATGGTGAAAATCCATGGGGATGGAGATGCTGGAATTTAAAGGTGATGTGAATCTTAAAAAGGAGTAGTTGTTTTTGAATGTGATGCCATTTCAGTTTAATGTGGAATTGTTCATTCTTAATTAATGTTTAAAGAATTAATTAACGTACAGTGGAACTGATAAAATGAGAATGGAGTAATCTAATAAAGCTCTTCAAATGGTTGTGTGCTTGTAGGATACCTAGTCTTTGAAGTAGCAGCCTGGAGTCTGAGAGACGTTAGCTGCAGTTGTATCTAAGACTAGGTAATTCCTATAGTGTGGATGTGAGTTAATTATATATTCTGTACTTTTTGTGTTTCTATACGCTACTCCACCCTGTCGGTAAGGGCAACTGAGACCCCGGGGATTCTGAGCCCTGGGAGGGTGTTTTCCCCAACATTCTGATGGGAGGTTGAATGGCTGACTACCCCCTTTGGCCCCGCTCTCTTCTCTTGGTAGATACTTGTTCCATGAGGCACAGCGGTTACTTACCCCATATATGTGTGTAGAGGGCTGTAATGGCTTGTGGTTATTCACACACATATATTCTGGATATAGTATCCTACGGACAACTATAGGTGTAACGTGTATAGGCTATGATGGCTTGAGGATCCTTACTCGGCGTATGGGCTGTAATGGCTTGAGGTATTATACCCGATGTATGATACACGTTATGCGAGCTGTGGTGGCTCCCGGAAATTACCTGGTTACTTTTGGTTATGAGGATGGTGTGGTGCTTCGCCCAGGTGTCTGCGGGCAAGCCTTTGTGGTGCACGAGGTGCAGATTGTGGAGCTTAGCCCAGGTGTCTGCGGGCAAGCCTTTGGAGAGAGATGCACAGGACGTATGTCGTTGGGGCAAAGCGGAAAACCAGTGGGGAAGTAGTAGCGGGGTACCCTTGATATTATTTACTATATTCTATATTCTTGTATGCGTTACTTGGTGAGAGTAGCCATGGTGAGGTTGGGAACATAGTATACCTGTTAGGTGACGAGTTAGTTTCACTTGTTGTTCACTGGGCTTTAGCATGATTTTTTTACCTTTTCACGAGAGGCTTGGGGAGGATCCTACTGAGTATACTGTTATACTCACCCTATGTACATATAAACTGTTTTTCAGGTCACTTGGAGCAGGTTGGAGATCAAGCGGGTTACTACTAGCTTGTGGTTGGAGGAGGAGCTGTTCGGGCTCGTGGTCGCTGCCGTTTTTCTTTCTTTTGGGTACTTTTAGTTTTCCCTTTCAGTTGTAGTACTTTTGCATGACATTTCATATATGTACTTGATTTCCTTTTACATTTCAGTTATGAGTTGGAGTTGGTTGGATTCTATTCTATCTCTCTCTTCTGCTTGTGTTATCTTAGAGGGTAATGCCTCCCATTTGTGTGTTTATTATACCCTCGGTGCTAGTCGCCAACCCAGGGCCTACTGGAGGCGGGACTCGGGGGTCATTATCTCCCTTCTCACATTGCCGGCCCAGGAGGGGTACACTTTGTGGGGAGGGGGTCGTGACAAATTTATCATTCCGCATCAGCACACATCCTAAGCCCTTCTTCGAAGCATCATTGAATACCACAAAAAGCTCCCCACTTGTGGGTAAAGTGAGCACGGGCGTAGTGATAAGCCTCCTTTTCAACTCCTTGAGGCCTTCTTCACATTCATCATTCCAAGAAAACTTTACTCCCTTTTGAGTTAGCTTGGTAAGAGGGTTGGAAAATCATGAGAAATTTCTCACAAATCGTCAATAATATCCATCTAACCCCAAGAATCTACGGATATCTGTTATCGATGTTGGCCTCGGCCATCCCTCAATTGCATCTGTTTTGGAGGGATCCACAGATATCACATTGCTTGTGATGATATGGACCAAGAATGAGACCTCCTTCAACCAGAACTCACACTTGATGTACTTTTCATAGAGATTCTCCTTGCGCAAAGTCTCTAGTACAGTTCTTAAATTCTCCTCATGATCCTCCTTGGTTTTGGAGTATATTAAAATATCATCTATAAAGACTACAACAAATTTTACTAGGTAATCTCTAAAGACTCTATTCATCAAGTCCATGAAGATTTCTGGAGCATTGGTGAGTCTGAAAGGAATTACTATGAATTCATAGTGCCCGTATCTTGTACGAAAAGCTGTCTTGGGGACATCTTCCTTCTTCATCCTTACTTGATAATATCTCGACCGTAAATCTACCTTGGAGAAGAATTGTGCTCCACACAGCTGATCGAACAAGTCATCAATTCTTGGGAGAGGATACTTGTTCTTTATCGTGATTTTTATAAGTTCACGATAATCGATGCAAATCCGCATTGACCCATCGTTCTTCTTGACGAAGAGGACTGGTGCACCCCATGGTGAAGCACTCGAGCATATAAACCCTTTATCCATATTCTCCTATAGTTGTTTCTTCAGATCTTTAAGCTCTACAGAAACCATTATATATGGAGTCTTGGATATTGGTAAAGCCCCGGGTAAAAGTTCAATTGAGAATTCAACATCTCTTCTAGGAGGAAGAACAAGCAATTCCTCGGGAAACACTTCTGCAAATTCCCTCACAATAGGAATTTCTTCAAGAATGGTTTCTTACTTGGACTCAATCATCTAAGCTAGATACGAGTGCTCATGAGGAAGTAATATCCATGCTTGAGATGATGGAGCTAAAGGAGATTCATCTTCTTCCTTACACTTGTAAAGAATCGGGGGTCGATTCTCCATATGGAGTGTGATTTCCCTCTCTCGACAATTTATGTTGGCTCTATATATGGAAAGCCAATACATGCCAAGAATTGCATCAAATTCCACCAGAGGGAGTAATACGAGGTTCTTCATGAAATTCAATCCACATATTATAACAGGGGAGGACTTATATTTATGGGATGCAATGATTTCCTCATTTTCCGTACTCACCGACATCTTCACTTCCATGATTTGTGGTGGTGCTGTGATTGTTCTACTAAACTTTCGAGATATAAAAGAATGCATAGAACCTGAATCAAATAGTACGTTCTCTATTCTTGAATGAATAACTAGAGTACCTGTCACCACTTCGTTGTTGGGGTTCACTTCGGCAGAAGTGATGGAAAAAGCTCTTCCTTTCTTCCTTGGAGGTTGTTGGTTGTCTTAAAATACCCTTGGATTAGGGAACTTATTTCAAAATGACCTGGTTCTTTGCATTTGTAGCATGGAACAAAGTGTTGAGGTTCGAACGGAGCGTTCCTCTCCTCTGTCTCAGCCGCGGGTCTTTCATGCTGATAGTTAACAGCTAGGTGCCCTTCACTTCCACACCTGAAGAATTTCCTCATCCCCTTAAGCCAATTTACAGGGTTCTTCTTTTCGTACTTTTGATAAGTGGGGTGCTGGATCTTTTTAGCACCGTTGGGTTTATCCATCGGCCCACCAGCATTGAATTCCACCTTACTCTTCTTATCCCCATGATACCCCTGTGATTATCCGATCTCCATTTCGACCTTGAGGGCACATCGGACAATTTCCTCATAGCTGTCGAAGTCACGGATCACTAATGCTTTCCGCAGGCTAGGCTTCAGCCCAAAAAAGAAGCGGTCAACCTGCATTCGAGGGTAACGACAAAGCCAGAAGCGTATCGTGCAAGCTTTGTGAAGTTTTCCTCGTACGCTCCAACATATTCTTCATCTTTTTTCTTGAGGGAAAGGAAGTCCCTTTCCATCTCAAGCCAAAGGGTGTGCGGAAAATATTTATCAAAAAAAATCTTTTGGAAATCCTTCCATTCCAACGCCTCGATCTCCTCCTGTGGCTTCTTATTTTTGATCAATGTCCACCATTGATCAGCTTCACCCTCCATACGATAAGATTCCAGGAGAACCTTCTCTTGTTCAGAACATTGAAGTATGGAGAAGATCTTTTCAATGGAGTTGATCCATTGTTCAGCGATCGTGGGATCAGATGATCCACTAAAAGTAAGAGGCCTTTGTCTTATGAAGCTCTCTATAGCAACTTGTTCTTTCTTAGGGGGGTTTGGACATTCCTCTTGACCCGTGTTTCGGTTCAATTCTTGAGTTAGCTGAGAGAGAAGCGTGAAAAAGTTCACGATTCCCCCTCCCATTGGATTGGGAATCTCATTATTACAGTCATCACACTGATCTTCACATCGGTTGTTTGCCCGAGTCCTCCTATTACCGGCCATTGGCTAGAATAAAAGGAATGTTAGAGGTAACACATAAAAGGTAATACAAAGACAAAAGTTGACGACTTATAAATAAACTTTCATTTCCTTAACTCATGAGTCTATAGGCTTCAATCTAGGCTTTTCATGATCTACTTTCTAACATATATTCTTAGGGGTATTTTTTTAATTCCCTTAATAAGGGTTCATACTAAGCTTGTGAATTTACCAAAGAATATCCCCCGGGAGTGTCGTAACCAAGAGTGCAGCAGGACCTATTGTTATTTTGTGCTTACATTATGGGGAATCATCAAGTATGAAGATATATTTGTCTTATAGGCTACACCATACTTCTGGTTTATGCATTCGACTTGTAATATTTCAAGGCTGGAAAGGAAACATTCCTTGAGGTCTTCCATCAATAATCCTACATGAAACTCCAAAAAGAATATATTACCAAGAGTTGGGAGGACCTATGCTGCTACATGGACTCAATAAAAGGTGGCACATTGATGATTTTAGGGTTTCTTTGTCATGAAATAAAATCTTGGTTCATATAAAGGGGTAAATATCTTATTTAGTGTGGTTCTGAATGTTGAGTGCTTTTGACAAGAAGGAATTGGGTTTTCTATGATGGTCTTGTACACAAATAAGAGGGATGTATATATTGGTATGGAAAGTGAGATTATTGGTCTAGCCTGAATTGTGCAAGGTAAAGAACTACATATTTATGGAGGGATAATTAGTACACGGTATACACAACCTGAAAAAGAAGATGTCAGTCTGTTACTAGTTCCTGAATATATATAGGCATGATATGGTGATGATCTCAGTGACGAGGGACATGATGCAAAGCAAGATTTAAGTGGTTAGATAGGGAATGGAGGCTAAAATTAGCTAGGGTTAGTGCATGGGAAATTTGACATGGAATGGTGGAGCATGCCTTTTTATCTAGAGAAACACGAAAAAATCATTTTACGACTATGAATATTGAAGTTGCTTTATTCATTATATTGAAAAATTGGAGGGATAGATTTGATAGTGACTACACCATGATAAAGAAACAATCTCATGATTTGTAAGGTTCTTGGTGTGGCACTACATGTGTACATTGAGTCTACTTTGGAATTTAGAACAAAACAAAAGTGATTATTGGTAAAATTTTCTTGGTAGTTCTAGATTTATGTATCTGTATTTGGAAAGTGTAGATTTTAGCTGGGGTTCTACTCTTTGAGGTAGTATTTTCAAAAGATTGCATGTGGGATACTAAAACATTATAGTGTAAGGGATTCTAATAGCTAGTTCCATTGATCAGGTGGTTAGGAAGATGGTTGTGATCTACTCTAGTCCTGAGTAATGCATGGAGAGGACGTCGTGGATCTGTAGTGGCTTTGTGTATGGGATCTAGTCTTCAAATAATAAAAATATGGATTCAAAGGATCTACTAATCATTTTTAGTTAGTTTGGCTCTAGAATCATGGGCATTACTTGATGTATCCAAGGCAATGATGATTTACAGTTGGTTAAATAGAGCTAGACCTGAGGTAAGTATAAAAGGCTTCTGCATTGGTTTAGAAGGAGAATTGGAGCTATAAGGGCCAGATGTGAAAAGGATATGGGGTGGTTGAGTCTGTCAAAGAATGAAAGTAGCTTGATATTTAGTGATTTCAAGATAAGTTTTATATGAAGTAGTGAAAAGCTGTGTGAGATAAGAATAACTGTGAGAAGCTATATTTTATTGAATTCACTTTAAATAAAATTTTATCAAATCTTATGACATAAGATGATGAGAGATACATGAAATTTTATCTATTCATGTCTATTTTATGATAAAATTTTCATTTAAAAATTATATACATAACATTTAATTATGAAAATTCCATTAATGTTGGCTATAATGGAGCACTTCCCCCCACCCTTTTCCAAGTATCTAGCATTTGGGTTTTTATCTAAATTATAGCCACATTCCTTATCTCATAACATATATACCCATACATTGGATTTCAATAATGGGAAAGAGTTTATAGGGTTCTTTTTTAAATTTTCTATATAAAAAGATTAAATTATTCTACGGGACTCAAGGTAAGGGTATTTTTTACCATCAAAAATACTATTTTTAAGTTTTAAAGAATTTCTCCTAATTTCTCTCCAAGCAGTTTCCACGAACATTATTTCTCAGTGGTTTCATTGAAAAAAAATTAATTTTAATGATATTGGTTTAAAATTTTGTGTTCATGGATGGAAAAGGTGTTTTTAATGAGCTTTATGATAAAAAATGTAACCTTCTACTTTTTTTCAAATTATGATACTTGGGTGGTGTGGCCTTAATTTGATACTTGTTTGCCACATATCTTTTGAGAATGTAATGGAGTTTTAATGAAAAAATGTGTTTTTATGTATAGTTATGGAATATTGGTTGTTTTGTAATGAAATTTTAATTATTTGAATATTTTTTTAATGATGTGAGGTTTTGGTGGAAAAGTGATTAATTGCTCTTATATTAATCTTATTATATTTTGAGAACAAATATTTTGATGTATTACTACTTGAACATTTCCACTAACTTTTTATATTAATTTTAATCCATTTCATGGATCATCCTCTTGATAAAGGTATTATGTGTCATTTACAGATATAGATTGGCTGTATTTGATTTTTCAATCTCTGTCCTTGCTATATCATCTTATTTTTACTAGATTTCTTATATACCATGTTCTCTTTCTATTTATTTCTCCTTAATATTTTATTTATCTTTAAATTATTTTTTTTAAAGCATTTCCTTATTATACTTATGCCAATATGAGTTCCCCTTAGAGATAAATGGTGTATTCCAAGTGGTTTTATCCCTATTTATGGAATGAAATTCGATGAAAATTGTTTATGATAATGACTAAATGGATTTTTTAAAAGAATTTTTTTAGTTTTAAAATTATTTGTAATAATTGACTTGATGTTTTAAAAATTATTATTGTGTTAATTGGATTTCAAACCAAGAGTTTGGGTGATTTGAAAGTGTTAAAAATGTTAGAAAAATATTGTTTTATTTTTATAGGTTCATGTTTGTTTTATATTTTTTTACTTCCTTTAGATCTTCTGAGAGGGATATATATTTGGACGATGACCCTAGTTGAACATATTTTGTGTATTTTTTTAAATATTAATATCACCGAATAAAATAGGATGTATGTGAATAATGAATGGATGGATGCTAATCATCTAACAAAAGAGTATGAATATGGAGTGAAAGAGTTCATCAAGTTTTCAAAATATCATGCATATGACCCTTCTAAAATCCTTTTTCCATGTTTACGATGTTTTTATTAAAGAGTAATTAGTCCATAGGAGTTGGAAGAACACTTGATCTATCATAGAATAGATGGAAGTTAAAAATATTGGAATAAACATGGGGAAAACGTGAATGTAGCTAGTGGCTGGGATAACATTTTGTTTTCTGGATCATTTGATACAATTGCAAGTATGGAAAATGGGTAAGACCATATCGAGGATGTGATTACAGATGTGAATGATGATAAAGAACGTATTGAGAAAATGAAAAGGATAGTGGAAGATGAACTTCATGATTTCCCAAAATTGTTTGAGAAGATAAAGAGTTGGGCATAGAAATCAGTGTATGCTGGTTGCACTAAATATATAGCATTTTCAACCATACTAAAACTGTATAATTTGAAATTAGAAAATTGATGGAGTGATACCGGCTTTATGGAACTAATTGATCTCTTAAAGGACATCCACCCAGAAGATAATGAGTTGCCGATCCAAACATATGATGCCAAACGAATGCTGAGCTCGATGGGTATGATCTCTGAAAGAATACATGCCATCCCAAATGAATGTATATTGTCTCTCAAGGACCACGAATCACTTATAAAATGCCAAAAGTGTGGTTCTTATCGATACAGGAAAGATAAATCAGGTCCTTCGAATGTTGTATGACATTTTCCAATCATTATAAGGTTTAGGAGCCAATATGGAAGTGTGGAGACTACATGGAAATTGACATGTCACACAAATAAATGAAATACATATGGGAAACTACGTCACCCAGAACACTCTCCTCAGTGGAAGAGAATTGATCATGAGTATCCCAAATTTGGAAATGAGCCGAGAAACCTTCATCTTGTGTTATCTACAAATGGAGTGAATCCTTTTGGCTTTCAAAGGAACACTCACAATACATGGTTGGTTATATTGGTAAATTATAAATTTCCACCATTTTTATGCATGAAATGAAAATACATCATGTTATCTATGCTTATATTAGGACTAAAACAACCGGGTAATGATATTGATGTTTATTTGGATCCATTTATAGAGGATATGAAATTATTTTAGGATTCATGTGTTACGTTGTATGATGCTTATATAAATGAATATTTCACATTGAGAGACATGTTGTTTGAGATAATAAATGACTTTCCTACTTATGAAATTTTTTCAGGATATAGAATTAAAGGAACTCAAGAGCGTCTCATTTGCGAACAAGGTACATAGTCAATTAGGTTGAAACAGTAATCGAAAACCATGTTTCTATGACATCATATATTTATACCCCGACAGCATAAGTACTAATCATGGATGGAATCATTCGATGGAAGTTCAGAAGAACATAAAACACATTCTCCACTAACAAGTGATCAACTATTTGAGAAAGTAAAAGATGTGGAAACTTTTTTTGGAAAACTATTTTCAAAAAAACTTATGAAAACCGGTTGAAAAAAGTGATTAGTTTTTTTGAATTACCATACTGGAATTGTCCGTACGTCAAAAAATTTATTGATGTTATGCATGTTGAAAAAATGTATGTGATAGTGTCATAGACACATTGCTAAATACACCCAACAAAACTAATGATTGAATTAAAGATAGGTTGGACATGTTTGACATGGGAATACGAGAAGAGTTTGACCAATGAAGGGTGAAAAACAAACTTTTCTTCCTCGAGATGCTTACACTCTTTCTAGGTAGGAGAGATATCAGTTTTTCAACTTCTCAAATAATATAAAGGTTCTAAAGGGGTATCCATCAAATATGAATAACATTTTTTTAATGAGCGATTTAAAGATAAAGGTTCTAAAATCACATGACTTCCATGGTTTAATGCAAGATCTAAATCCAATATATTTACATTGCATTGTGCCTAAGAATGATCATCATACATTAACATGATCTGTTTTTCTTCAAATCTATATGTAGTAAAATTATAGACCATGTGAAATTTCCAACTATGAAAAGAGAAATTGTTTTCATAAGATGTGAATTGGAAAAGTTTTTTCCACCAATATTATTTGATATGATGGTTTATTTGATGGTTCAATTTTTTAGAGAGATTCGACTATATGGTCCTACACACTATAGATGGGTGTACCCCATTAAATGGTATATGAAGATTTTAAAATGGCATGTAAAAAATCGACTCAGGCCTTAGGGTTATTTTATAGTGCGATATATTTTTGAGGATGTCATTGAATTCTATACTAAATACCTTTCTGGTGTTAAAATAATTGGTTAATGGAAATATCATCACACTGGGCATATTGTAGGTGAAGGGATTTCTAGAAGATATGTTTTCACAATCAATATTATAGATCAGGAGAAAACCCACCTTTTTGTTTTGCATAATAGTTTGGAGGTTTCCCCATATATTGAAACCCACGAAGAAATTCATAGGCATTTGATGCACATAATAAACATTTTATAGGATGGTTTCAGGACCATATTTTTAAGGAGATAGATGAAAATTTGGATTCAATTTTAGAATGACTTTGATGGCTAGCTAGAGGACCAAATTTTTATGTATTATCTTAATATGGTTATGTAATTAATGGTTATAAATTCTATACAAATGAAAATTATAAAGACAGTGTTGAAATAGTGGGTGCCCTAGACCCAACTATTCAGTGAATTTTGATTACTATATCATGTATACAGTTAGATATATGTGATGTCATCATACCATTATAGTGTATAATTTTCTGCGTTCACTACAGAAATGGTAATGTCCGAAGATTAATTTTCGCATTGAAAGGTTATAGAAAATCTCAGGATATAATGAGAACCTATAAATACTATGAAATTAATCATATATTAAGGTTTTATGGTCTAGACACATCTTATGGACTGGAGACAGTAGATGTTGACTATTAGGTGTTGGGGGCTCATAAGTATTGAGACTTATTCTAATGAAGTTTGCACTTGGTGATCTCTAGTATTGAGATCATGAGGAAAAACCCACCAATATGAACATCACATGTTTTGGGTTTCATTTGATGTTCCTCTCTATGATCATGTGTAATGTTTTCCTGACTTCAGATCATTTCCAGTGTATATAATTTGATCATGTACTTTTACACAAGATGAAAACCATGATGTTGAAATCGTGGCGAGGTAATTTGTGTTGGGTATGTCATTGATGGCATGACATTAGTAGAATGATTAGGAAAGGATTTGTTTCTTCCGAGTTATGGAAGTAATATATATCTTAGGCCATGTGGATATGGATGGAAGTACCTTCATAAGACCATGGCCATGGCAGTTGAGGGTAAGCCCATATAGTTGCATCAACAAACAATAAATCAAGTAAAGGGTGATGACACTGGTGTGCGTCATGATTTATGAGATATTAAATACAAAGGGATTATATTACACAATGTATGTTCGTAACCTGGTTGTCGCTGCTATGAAAATCCTCATCTCTTTAGGGGCCATGATGGGTTGCTAGATCCCACTCTTGGTCTGTGAATACTATTCACTACTATTGAGATAAGGGCCTAGAGGGTCACACACAATAGCGTATTCGATAATCTATCCTATCTAGTTGAATAGGAGGTGTGGACATGGTGGGCCCCACCACTGGGGTTCGGGATTTGTCCAAGGAGATACGGTCTCCAAGGAATAAATAAATTCACATTATTCAAGTTAAGAATAATGGGAGTTGTTAATACTTATTAAATTTATTTACTAGTTTTATGTAAATACATGAAAAAAATTATTTGAATGAATATTAAAATATTCAAGGTTTATTAATATTTGTGGGAGTAAGAGCCGAGTTAATGAGTTAATTATTATCGCGTAATATATTATATATATTACAGGAAAGTGATAATAATAATGAATAATATTTATGACTCAATTTAGTAGTCAAAATATTATTTAATAGTGTGTTAAGTATTCGGGTGGACGGGTGGCAATACTAGATATTTTCTTAACACTTTATAAATAGATGAGGAGAGGAGTTTTCTATACACTATTCACTTCTTCTCTATCTCCTCCTCTCTCTCCCATATCCTAGAGAGAGAGGATCTAGATCCAAGAACCTCATATTGAGATCTCTCTCAGGCATCGCATGCAGAGCGATGCGGTGATCATCCGAGTGTTGAAGGAGTCATCGTAGCTCTATGATAGCACTCGGATTACAACTATCAGTGCTCGAGCAAATTTCTTGAAGCACGTGTGGATGATCTAGATGAATTTGACTTCAGATTTTTCGAGCAGTGATCTATAACGATGATTAGACGTTGTGTGTGTCTTCAGATTAAAACTAGGTATTTTACGGTTTTATTTTGTACTTAATACTCTTTACCTGTGATCCTATGCTTAAACCGGGATGCCATTCGCCGATGTTGACAAGATTACATCGATTGTCAGGGATTTTTTTTAAATCCTACCTGTTTGGGGATTCTACTACCTTCCTAGTTCCTTCAAGTGGTATCAGAGGGATGCATTTTGATTTTAAGTCAATTGAAAAATTAAATTTGCATTAATCTATGAAGAGGGTATTGTTCTGGTTCCAACACTGCAGACTGGACCTTAATCTGATATTGGATGACCATTCTGCAGTCATCTAATGTTTTATGTTCGGATTAAAACCGGATGTTTTTATGAGATTTCTTAAATCCTTCATCAGATGTGTAGCCGGTCAATGGAATAATATTTTTTGGTGAGGTTAATGATAATAATTATATTATAATAAAAAAATAGTTTTATTATTTTAATAATAGTTTTATTATAATAATTTAATTATTATAATATTTTTGTTACTAAAATATTTCATCTTATAATAATAATATTATTTTCCCAATCCTATATAGGCTTTATGAAAATTTTAATAACGGTGGATCGCTTTTAAAAAAATAATAAAATAAAATAAAATAAAAGAGGAGAACTGCATTGCAGGTCTCGATAGAAAAAACACATGCCCCCCTATTTCCCCGTCGCACTGCAGCAGCAGCGCCCCAAGGCTGCCTTCACCGGTAGGCACCTGCCGGACCAGTCCACTGCCCCCTCCGACGGCAGCGTGTCGCCGCTGCCCCATCCGTTGTACTCGGTGCCTCGGTCCCGTGATAGAGGATCGATGCAAGGGTAACACAAACCACATGCACATGCAGATCACTAGAGGTGATCGCAATAATAGAAATGGGGCAGAAACAACACAGTTTTTATTTCTTCTCTCTTCTCATGAAATACAACACACAAAACACTCCCTATTTATAGGGATACATCCATACAACAAAAAACAAATGAAAAAAAAGTATGCAGTTTGTTACAATAGGTGTCGTCCAATCCTCCAGATCCACACATGTCAAGACGTCTTTAGGGAACTCTTCAAGCCTCCTTCCCAGCAGTGGATGGTAGGCACCATCAGAGGAATAGTGAGTTTAATATCCAACATCCCCCATTAAACTCATATTCCTCGTGACCTAGGATTTTGAATCATATACGGGTGGTTGTCCAACCGGTGCAATGACTTCACCATAGTCAAAGCCTTCCTATTTCTTATATCCAACATCCCCCCTTAAACTCATATTCCTTGTGACCTAGGATTTTGAATCATATCCGGGTGGCTGTCCAACCAGTACAATGACTTAACCATAGTTAAAGCCTTCCTTTAGATTGTAGCCTTTGGTTGCGTCGCTGAGATAGATTTCCACCTCTATCACTTTCTTCCACATGTCATCAGTTTTAGCTTCCTCGAAGCTAATTAGATTGGAAGTCACTGAGAGACAGTACAAATTTACATACTCCTCCATTGGTTCTGTTCTCTCATATATATCTTCAAGGATTCGAACGTTTTGAGGACATATATGAGAATTTTCTCGTTTGATGTCTTCAGATGTCAGAGTATTTGACGATGGCTTCAACAGTTCTTCAGTTCTTCGTTCCTCAAATGCTACTTCTTCAACTATTTCTTCATCTTCTAGAGTGACTCGTACCTATCTAGAATCATCATCTTGATTCCACTTCCATGTCTCCTTTTCATCAAAGATAACATCTCTAATGAATATAATCTTCTTCGTGATGGGATTATACAAACGATATCCCATTGCTCGGTCTCTGTATCCCATAAGGACACATTTCATACCTTTGTCCTCAAGATTTGTTCGTTTTTCCTCTGGGATCCTGACGTAGATAATATAACCAAAAACTCTAAGATGACTCACACTTGGATTGTGAGTACTCCAGTCTTCATATGGCATCATTTCTTCAAGGTTTTTTGTTTGGTATATATTGAGGATATACACCACACATGAGGCCACTTCCGCCCAGAAAGTCATGAGAACTCCTTTTTCTTTCAACATGCTTCTTGCCATGTTGAGAATGGTGTGATTTTTCCTCTCATCTACTCCATTGAGTTGGGGTGTGTAAGCCTATGTCAGCTGGTGCTGAATTCCGTGCTGCTTGAGGTACTCTTGAAAAACATCAGAGGTGTACTCTCCACCTCAATTAGATCGCAACATTTGTATGCAATTATTGCTTTGATTTTCAACCAGCGCCTTGAATTCTTTGAAGACGCCAAACACTTGTAACTTAATTTTGTGGAAGTATATCCATGTTTTTCTACTATAATTATTGATAAATTTCAGAAAATACCTCCTTTGTCCATCTGATTTTGGATTCAATGGACCACACACGTTGGTTTGAACTAGCTCCAGTGGTGCTGCAGCTTTCGAATTGGCATTCGTTGCAAAGTTGTTTCTATGTTGTTTGCTTAGAACATAGCTTTCAAAAATTTGATTCGGGTGCCAAATGATAGGAAGCCCATTCACCATATTCTTACTTCCTAATAATCTTAAACTTTCAAAGTTTAAATGACCGAACCTGAGATGCCATAGCCAGTATTTATCATCACGTACCATTGCCAAACACTGTGGTACATCGGGTTGTATCATGAGTGGAAACATGCGGTTCTTCGCCATCAGTACTTTTTTTATCAACCTTCCTCTGTCATCGACAATCACCATTGGTTTATTTTGAAGGATTATGTGAAATCCTTTTTCCACCAACTACCCGATGCTCAAGATGTTGGTCTTCATGTCAGGTACATAGTAGACGTCCGAGATGAAATCATGATTGTCATATTTTTGCTTGATCAAAATATCACCTCTTCCATATACAAATACTATCGAGAGATCACCAAATGAAATTTCTCCTTGAACCCGTTCATCTAGGTTCGTAAACAGGTGTTTGTGCCCTGTCATGTGATTGCTAGCTCTAGAGTCAAGATATCACATAACTTGATTTTGTGTTGATGTTTGTGCCATCAACACACGGGACTCCTCAAAATGATTTTCTGCTTCGATGATATGTTCCTCCTCGGTGTCGTTCTCCATGGGTTGCTTGTACCATAATTCATCGCTATAATGTCCATATTTTTGACAATTATAACATCGAATGTTTCTTTTGTCTGGTTGGCTATTGTTGAATCCACCTCTTCTTCCTCGTCCACATTCTCATGGAGTATAGGTTTGATATTCATGGCCTCCTTGAGTTGGGCTTCTTCCACCACGTCCTCCTCATCCTCCTCTTCTTGGATAAAATTGTTGTCTGCAGAATCCTCTGCCTCAGGTTTTTTGAGATGTCCCCCCTTGCCCCTTTTCAGAGTTATTGATGAACAACTTTGATTGCATGGCATGATCCACTCCATTGGTATCACTCCGACGGTTCAACTTTAATTTGTGGGTTGGAAGAGTCCCCATGAGTTCTTCGATAGAGATTGTCTTCAGGTCCGTTGTTTCTTCCAGGGTGACGACTATGTAATCAAATTTTGGATCAAGGGATCGCAAAATTTTCTCACATACCCACATGTCAGCAGTGTCTTATCTATTTCTTCGCAGTTGGTTCACCACAACCATTACATGAGTATGATACTCGACAACAGTTTCAGATGTTTTCATAAATAGGGATTCGAACTCCCCTTGCAGAGATTGAAGTCGAATCCGCTTCACTTTGTCGGTTCATTGGAATGCTTTGCGAAGAGTATCCCATATCTCATTTGATGATTTCGACGAAGTGATTATTTTGAAAGTTGCTTAATCAAGGTCTTGATAAATGTGATATTTCTCCTTGAATTCCCGCTTTTGTTCTTCCTGAAGAGTGGTCTTTTGAAAATCTATTAGAGCAGCCTCCACTACTTTGGATTCTGGATCGGTGTATCCGTCCTCCACGATGTCCATGACATCTAAGGTGCCAAGTACCGTGCGCATTTGGATGCACCAATTATCATAATTGTTCTTCATCAGCTTTGGGATCATTGGTTATGCAAATGCATTCACCATGATGACAAATTATTTTTGATGAACAATAATAGATACAGATATCTTGAAGTGCAGAGTAATTTTTTTCTAGAGATTCAAACTACTATATATATATATATATATATATATATATTAGCAGTGCAGATTGATAATTTTTTTTGGACACCACAATTTTTTTTGAAATTGGGGACACCCAATTTTTTGTGTTGCACCGATATAAATGAACGGATTTATATATATGTGTGTGTGGTTTTATGAGGAAAAAATGGTAGGTTTTTTTTGAATGGTGTGATTTTGTGGAAGGGTAATACATGGGAGGTAAAAAAAGGGGAAGTGGGGACAATAAACCCACATTAACAAATAGAGTCACCTTTCCCTTTGTTGAAAAAAATAACTACCTTTTCCTTTGTTGAAAAATGAAAAACCAAATGCAGAGGAGAAAAAAAAAATCTCACGGATTAGGAATAGTTGAGAATACTATTCATCTTCTTCTTCGCAGGTACAATTGTTCGGTTGTAGATCTTACGGGATCTCAAGGATTTCTTTTGGCGCAGAATACCTTTGACCTCCATATTCTTCCCTCTGATACCACTGATGGAGGATCGATGCGGGGGTAACACAAACAACATGCACATGCAGATCACTGGAGGTGATCGCATCAATAGAAATAGAGCAGAAACAATACTGTTTTTATTTCTTCTCTTTTCTCGTGAAATAAAACACACACAACGCTCCCTATTTATAGGGATACATCCATATGACAAAAATCAAAGGAAAAACAAGTCTGAAGTTTGTTGCGGTAGGTTTCGTCCAATCCTCCGGATCCACACACGTCAATCCGTCTTCATGGAACTCTTCAAGCCTCTATCCTAGTAGTGGATGGTAGGTGCTGTCAAAGGAATAGTGAGATTAATATCCAACATCTTGGACACCCCATGGCACCCGTCTGCTACCCCTGCCCGACCCGCAGAACCACCCTAGGGGCTGCCTCCTCCCGGACACCCCGCAACTGGCATCTCACACCAGGCTGGCCGCCCCTAGTGCCCTCTTATGCCCTGCCACTCGCCTCCCGGACCAACCCCGTCCTGGCCAGCCGCCTCAGGTGACGCCCCGCTCCCGGGTAGCTCCTCCTCGGCCAGGAGATTCCCTACTTGGAATGCCTCAGTCCGACCTCCTCTCCATGACAGAGCCCCTCACGCGCAACCGCCCAGTCACGCCCGACCTCCCTCTCCCATAGAGCTTCCCCGCACCAGTTCTTCCCTGCATGGAATCCCGAAGACCGATGCCCCACCAGCGTTCCTACTGGATGCTCCAAGACCACCTCATTTTTGCCTCAGCACACTGTCCCCATTCAATGGATGGACCACCACTACCACGAGCTATTATTTTGTGGGTTCAGTTTGGTCTGAACAGACTAAATTTGTCCCGTAAGGGGTTCATGTGGGTCTTCCCAGCCAAAAACTAGGGTGAGCAGACCTGTCTGGCCTAGATCACCCTGTACAGGGTCAGTTAAGCTCGGGATGGACCTGCGGAGATCCGAAACGACCCGTACATGCCCTGCTCGGGGTTTTCGGGGTTCGGGAAAATTTATTTAATGAAAAGATAATTAAAATAATTAATTTAATTACTACTGATAATTAAATTAATTAAGTATTATTTTTTTATTTAATAATTACTATGGTGTAAATTAATTTAATTTGGTGATTAATTAAATTAATTGATTAATTTAAATTTTAGTTTTAAAAATAAATAAATTAGTTTGGACCGAACGATGTTAAAATATTGAATTAAAAATTAGAGTGAAATTTTTAATTCAATTTAGTGCCCTCGAATTTATTTAATTCAAGTTTAATTTTAATTATTCATTTAGTTTATATACGCGAGTTAATGTATATGCTCATTATGAGTTAGAGACCGACCAATTCATGTCTAATGCTTGATTATTTATTTAATTTATTTAATTAATTATTGCATGGTATTATAATAATTAGTTTAATTAATTTAAAGGTGATCTTCATGTCATCCCAGAGTCATTATATGTGTAAGGTCATGCACGAAAATTCATAGTGTTGTATTTTTATACCCCGAGACCCTCTCGCCTACGTGTGAGTATTTTTGTATAAGGATGAGATGAAAAGTGATGCTTTTCGCGCCGAGTGATGGTGACACATCAGATGGGAGTTCGATGCATTGGATGGACATGCGCTGAAATTCGAGTCACAAACGACAAGACTCAAGGTATCACCCCTTAGGGTTTTATGTTGGTACAGATCAACCATTAGTATCAACTCATGATCAAGTTGTCATTTTATTATTTCATGGTTTATTATTTTTTTGAATGTGTAGTTAATGCACAATCACATAGAATAATAATAAACAAGCATGCTTAGATAAAATGATCATGTGATGCAATGAGTTTTTTATTTACAACATAGTCAATTGTGAGTGAGATCACATATAACATGATTTAAAATAAAAATAGAAAATGTTTTCTTTCGTCACATTAAAGATAATACAACCCTCAAACATATGTATTAAGTCATTACCTTCTTCTATCAATTGAATTTGAAAAAAACCAGCTGTATGAGGTGCCGATCATGCCATAGCTGAGGGTGCCTCTCACTACTGGGGAGTCCTTATAAGAGTGATCAGTTGACTTAACTGATGTTCTAGTAAGGATTATCCATAGATAACTTGATATCATTTTATAGGAAAGCATTGAGTGAATCAAGTTTTGATTTTAGATGTTGGGACTTCACTCAACAGATCAAGGAACCGCGAGTTCATGCGGTTGATGTAAAGACCCAAAATTTTCCATGTATTTTTTTAATTATATGGAAATATTAAGAGTCTTCAAAAACTAAAGACCTGTGATTCTGAGACCAAGTGTGCCCAGAATGAATTTATTAACTTTTTTCGGGTATGTTTAGTAAACGCGTGAGCGACATTTTTTAAATTTTGAAATGGTGCCCGGAATTGAAATCTGAGGACACTGTTGAACTCACAACGCCAATATTCCCTTAAGGGAACCTTCATCTGGACAACATTAGGTCGAGGGTGGAAGTTTGATTTCCATTTTTTCGTGGGAGAGTTAAAAAAATAATAATAAAAATAAAACAATTAAATTTTATTTTTAATTATCTAAAACCTCTCATTTTAATCTTGGAGGTGGGGACCACCCAACCCTAAACCCCACTTATAATGTGAGACAACTCTTGGAATCCGCCCAATTAGTGAGCCAAAAGTAATTGATCAATTAATTAAATTAATCTTAATTATGTTTTCTCCTCACCTCTCATGGTGGGGAATCATTGGAATAGAATAGATTTGGGAGGAGAGAACATGGGAGAACCTGGGGAAGAACCCCCTCCAACGGAGAACGAACCTCCAGATAAAGAATGAGGAAGAGACGCTCGAGCTCAGATCGAAAGCGTGTTATGGGAGCGATGAATGCCGATGTCTCCTTCATCGTCTTCATCTTCTTCCTCATGCCACCTCCAATGAATAAATGAAGTAAGTAATTGTTCATATTGTTCTTCGTGGTTTTATGTTGATTTAATCTATGAACCACCTGCTATCAATCTAAAAAAGTGGGTGTAGGCCAAACACACACATCCCGATCCTTCTGCTATTTCATTGTTGACGCATTCTTCACGGACGGATCAACGAGTTGAGTGGAACCCGATCACGTCACCGGTGTCCGACACCGGTAGGGTAAAGGTGGCTATCGACACACTGGCCGACCGTGATGGTGGTGGTGGCACAACCACGCCGCCGAAGGAAGTCGTGACCCATTGGTCACAGCGGTGGAGAGGGGAGGCCGACACGCCGGGCAGCCACGTGGAACCGGGGCAGCACGCGTCCGTGCTACCGGCAGAGGAGGAGGCCGTGGCTGTAGAGCCACGATGGCACAACAGGAGGGTGGCTTGTACTCGGATGGACGTAGGAGGTGCAGCGGCGACGTCACGCCGCTGGAAGGGGGAGCCGGCCGGAGGCCCGACCGGCCGCATCAGGCCGAGCAGGACCCGCTCCGACGGGTCCTCCATGCCAGCATGCAGTGCCACATGGCACCTCCAAGTTGGACAAAATTGAACGGCCCTTGGGCCGTTCAGGAATTTGGGGGGCGCCTCCCCCAATTGTCGGCTAGGGCAGACCCCGCCACGGTGGGCCACCCCGACTGTGGGCCGCCCTGCGACCACCCCAGCGGGCCGCCCGAGCGGGCTGCCCCCCTTTGTTGGCCGGGATGGACCGCAACCCAGTGGGCTAGGCCCTCTGTGGCCCAGCCCTTCCGAGTCAGACCCGGGCCCATCTGGACCCAGATACGCTTTTTTGGCCATATATTGAGAACCGAGCGGTCGTTTAATAAACCGTCTACAGTTATAGAATCTTTGGATCAAGATGGTATTTTTGGTATACTCCACATGAGTTTTGGATAATGTTAGATTATGACCGTGTTGGCTCGAACCCGAATCCAACTGACCCCTCAGAATGGAAATGCTAATAACTTAGAGACCGAGCGTCCGATTGACACTCTGTAAGTCGCATTGGGTCCCTATTAACATGACATACCTTTGTGGTACTTCTTAATGAGACTTTGTGGTATTTGATGTATCATATGATGGAGTTAGGAGAGGATCCTCCTGGAATCAAGCATGCTTAGTGCGAGAATGCCGTGGCTCACTGTACTTGGATAATCTTCGTATCCTGTGAGGGTCAGCATCTACCGATCATGTGTGGTTCATCTTCATATCCTGTGTGAGCCATCTTACGATCATGTGTGGGTCATCATCAGATCTTGTGTGGGTCATCTTTGGATCCTATGTGGTTTTGCATCTTTGGATCCCGTGTGGGTTATCTTTGATCCCGTGTGGGTCAAAAATAGAGCTTCTCGATGAAGTAAGTTGATCTAGCAATACAAATAATCAACTATACTTTCATACTTATGTTATACCTAGAGGGAGATGAGTCTTTACCTTTGTGGTACACTTCTGTGTGGTGATACCATCTTGTTATTCTTCTGTGTGGTGTTACCATTGTTGTATTTACCTTCATGGTGTTACCTTTGTGGTAATCTTTCCTTCATGGAATAGTTGTGCTTTTGGATAAAGAGTTGGGCATTGTGTTTCATCATGAATGATACAGGTTTACTTGATAACTTAGGTATATGTATGGGAATATACCTAAGTAGGGTTGATTATTACTTCGCGCTTTGTAATTGTGGTCTTGCTTTGTGGTTTATCCTTTGTGGATTTTGAGAGACCTTTGTGGGTATCGGGGTCCCTACTAAGTATTGTTATACTCACCCCTACATGGGCTATGCCCATAGATTGTTGTGTCTTGTGCTGATGACATACAGCATTGATCGAGGCTGAGGTTGTCAGGACTGAAGGATGATCAGAGGTGGACCGTTAGACGAGACGTACCGCAAAGACGACCGTTCGAGAGCTGTACCTACCCTTCAGGTAGGATCCTTGGTGGGTGTTCATAGGATCTATTTTAAGTTTTACTTGTACTTTCTAGTTTGTATTGTATTCTAGACCCTTTACTTACTGTACTCACCCTATTTACTGTATAGTTTACCTTGTGCTTGTATCTTGTTGTGTGCTTGGATTGTTTGAGTTTACAGGATAAAAAGGAAATGCCTTCCCGGTTTTAGGGATATTCCTTTCCTATGCTAGTCTCTATCCCCTGGCCTATGGAAGGTGGGCTTGGGGTAGTCACGGAACGAGCCCCGGGGGATAGGTCGTGACAAATTTGTATAAGAGGAGTTAGTTCTACCAGATAACTTGGACTCTGATCTTTTGATTTGGCAATATTTTTAAGTGTAATGATTGTGGTTTTCAGTTTGGGGAATCCAGTGTTGGTGCGACAGCTGATGTATTCATACACCAGGACCCTGACATTTGATTTCTGACTCAGTGAATGAAAACACTGATTGTGTGTGTGTTTCTGAAAGTTTTCTTTGTGATCTCTTTGAGTCATCTCAATAGGTATAACTTATTGACCGTGGAACACCTGTTTCTTTTCAGGATGCCTCCACGCAGATAGCCAGTCAGGGTTCTAGGTAGAGTACGTGATGATAGCCCACCGAGTGATGAGCCTTCGGTGTAGGTCCCCCTTTCGATAGTTGTACCATCGGGTGGTGTACGAGCAGCACCACTACCCATTGGGTAGCCGATGCCACCAGCTCCAACAGCAGAGGATGCACACCGCTTGAGCGCAGTGCACGAGTTTCAGTGCCAAAGACCACCAAGGTTCTAGGGATAGATGGATCCACATGTGGTTGAGGACTGGATGGAGGTCGGGTTTAGAGTTTTTCGACTGTCAGGGACACCAGCTGATCTCATTGTGATCCTTGCCGCCAGTCTTCTTCATGAAGCAATGGGAAGATAGAGGTGCATGATTCTCTAGGTTCATGATGAGGTCACTCTCATCTGGGCGGACTTCGAGAGCCTTTTTGTGGAAGAGTTCATTATACTGACCTTACGCTCTGTGCGTATACAGGAGCTTATCCACTTGCAATAGGGCAACATGACTGTGGATCAGTATTCTACGAGGTTCACTGAACTCTTTCACTACTCCACTAATATGGTGTGTGACCCTTTATTCAGGGCCCAAACCATTTAGTAGGGGCTCATATGGGATATTAGATATTTTATGATTTCTATCAGTATCCCAACGCAGGCGGGGGTGTTAGAGCGAGCACTCTTAGTGGAGAGATTCCTTGTAGAGTAGTCACCAGCAACGAGACCCACCACCAGACGTCACGTAGTAGAGTCATCTGCAGCTAGAAGTAGACAGATGACGCAGAGGTCCAAGAGGACCAGGACAACATGTGGATGACTGCAGGATATAGGGTCAGTCATGTGGGGCTCTCGAGACAGATCATGATAGGTGAGGAGCACACAATGTTACTCATGCGGCGGGCAAGGTCACATGGATCGTGACTACCCAACCCACCGTACGGACGACCAAAAAACGGTCGAAGGACCGCCTCGGCAGAGGCGAAGATTCAATCGAGGAGGTCCGTATGTAGGAGGAGGACGTGGAAGAAGAGCTGGCCTTGTAGTGGGTGGTGGATGATGATTCGAGGTTCTATCGCCACCACCACCAGGTGGTCCACCCCGACCACAGGGAGTAGGTGGACATGGACGAGCTCAGCTCCAGGCACCTGAGGCCTACGACCACGATGCTCCAAAGATGACTCGAGGTACGATATACATCTACTCCACCATAGCTTTAGTACTTATAGACACAGGTTCTAGTCACTCTTTTATTTCCATGACCCTCGTTTGGAGCTTAGAGATCCTGGTGGAGTCATTGGCTATATCCTTACGGCTAGAGACTCCTACGGAAGAGTATTTGATGATTACACACTGGTTCTGGTAGTGTGAGCTTACTCTAGGAGGCGAGAGCTTTGGCTGGGATCTTCTAGTAGCGACGTCGAGGCCTTACGATGTCATCTTGGATATGGATTGGTTATCTACAGTCCATGCTCATATCGACTGTATTAGGCACAAAGTGCAGTGTGTCCATGAGGATGGGACTAGGTTTTCCTTAACCGGTGAGAAGGGAACCTTTACAGCACATGATGGACTTAACTGGAGGATGGTGCAACCAATCACACATTAGTTGTATATCCTTACCATCAGTGCGGTTGATGTTGAGAGTCCGAGTTATCCTATAGTGGAGGACTAGTACGCTGATGTTTTCCATGATGATTTTTTAGGTCTACCTCATCGTAGAGAGGTGGAATTTTATATCGACTTATACTCCAGGACGACACCAATATCTACACCAACATATCAGATGGCTCCCGAAGATCTTCGAGAACTGCGAGTACAACTGAAGGACTTAAAGGGGAAGGGGTTTATTAGGCCCAATGTTTCTCCTTGGGAAGCCCCTATTTTGTTCGCCAAGAAGGCATATTGGATATTGAGACTCTGTGTGGACTATCGGCGCCTGAACTAGGTGACTGTGAAGAACAAGTACCCACTACTGAGGATTGACAATCTTTTTTATCAGATAAAGAGAGAACTGTAGTTTTCAAAGATAGACCTCAGATCAGGATATCACCAGATCAGGGTAAGAGACAAGGATGTGCAGAAGACGACCTTTAGATGTCGGTATGACCAATATGAGTTCTAGGTTATGCCATTCAGTGTGACTAATGACCAAGAAGTGTTCCTAGGACTCATGAATAGGATATTCCAGTCATACCTCGATCACTTTGTGGAATTATTCATCAACAACATCCTGGTATACTCAACTATAGAGGAGGAACATGCCTATCACTTGAAGATAGTTCTGGACACACTCTGAGAGCACCGAATTTATGGTAAGCTCTCAAAGTTCTAGTTCTAGATCTGAGAGGTTCATTTATTAGGCCACGTCATCTTAGAGGCTGGAGTTGTAGTGGATCCAACTAAGATTGAGGTTGTTCTTTCTTGGGAGCCACTCAGAAGTGTGATGGAGGTGCGGGGTTTCCTGGGTTTTTCCAGTTATTATCGGAGGTTTGTGCCTAACCTTTCCAGAGTTTTTGCACCCTTATCAGCGTTGATGAAGAAGGGGAAACCCTTCGTGTGGATGGAGATATTCCAGCAGAGATTCCAGGAGTTGAGGTAGATACTGACGAGTTCCCCCATCTTGAGGCTACTAGAGGAGGGCGTTGGTTACATAGTCTACTGTGGCACATCAGGGACCGGGCTCAGACGTGTCCTGATGCAGGAGCGAGAAGTGATTTCTTATGGTTCTTAAAAGATGATACAACATGAGTAGAACTAAACTACCCATGGAATGGAGTTAGCAGTAGTGGTATTCTCCTTGAAGATGTGGTGACATTACCTGACGGTTGAACATTTTACAGTCTACTCTGATCACATGAGTCTCTGGTATATCTTCTCTCAGAAGGACCTAAACCTGCGACAACAACATTGTCTTGAGTTCCTCGAGGGCTATGACTTCATGATGGTCTATACTTCTAGGAAGGGGAACATTGTAGCAGATGCACTCAATAGGAGATCTGGTATATATTTTCTGCGTGAGGTGACAGAGAAGCTAGCTGCTTTGTGGATATCCTACGTGGATCAAGATGGAGCAACTAATCTTTAGTCTCTGACAGTAACTCCCCCAAATGATGTGATATGCACGGGGTGGCCCGATCTTCATGATGTAGGGAATAAGATGTAGGATGCAATTTTGGGATAAGTTGCAAATGATGGGTATGAATAGTGGAATCAAGTATTCAATAAATTCTATAAGGAGTGTGAATTACTAATTAGAAAACACACTCAAGGGAGGGATGTGATAGCCAATCCACACAACAACGCACTTGGGTTGAGGCACAAAATTGGGGGATTTTTGATCATGAATCACCAATCTAACTTGTAGATTGACAAGGCAAGAATGCCAAGAGCAAGGGGGAATTCAGAACAATTCTCACACAATGGAGAGAAACAAAGCATAAGCTCTAAATTAAGTCTTGAATGGAAATACAATGCCATGGGGTGGCTATATATAACCAAGGGGGTGATACAATGGTCAAGGGTATAATACCCTAAAGTAATAAAGGCTAAACCTACCTTGTCCCCTTAAAAGTCAAAAATATAATGTCTAACAATGACTTTTTCAATAGTATCACACAACTTTCCAACATAGCCCACCATATTTGACTTTGAGTGCACAACCCACCAGATTTGACTTTGGTGTCTGAAGATTCCATTTCTAGAATCCTCCATGTGGGCATGGCATCCGAATTCGTGCAACCATATGGGCCAAACTTTAAACATCAATTTTGGGCTTGAATAAGTGATATTATAGGCCCATTTTATCCATCCATGAAATGAAAGATCCATTGAGCCTTTAATAAAGCAAGATGCGTGCCCATTGTAGCATTGATCCTCGTTAATCTCCCTTAAGTCATTGGGCCTTGGAAATCCAACTCTCCCTCCCACGCAATCAACTTGGTGCCTTTAGCATGGTTCTCATCATCCTCTACCTCTTGGAAGGGAGTCTTCCTTGACTCTTTATCCTCTACACCCAAAAAAGTTAAAAAAAAAGAAACATTGAATGTGTCACTTACACCATACTCACCTAGAAAATATATATTGTAAGAATTGTTGTTATTCTTCTTGACCACTCGGAATGTTCTGTCTCCTCGTGGCATGAGTTTTGATTTCGGCTTGTTGGGAAATATCTCCTTTCAAATATGAATCTAGACCAAGTCTCTAGTCTAAAAAAAAAACTTTTTTGCGACCCTTGTTCGCACAATCAACATATTTTTGGGTCATCCGATTGATATTTTTCCACAATCTTCATGGAGTTGTTTGATGAATTCTACGATCCCTTTCACATCCATATTAGTCTCTTCTAGCAACGGAAAATGAACTAGATCAATAGGGGAAAGAGGGTAAAAAACGTAAACAATTTCAAATGGATAATATTGAGTAGTGGAGTGCTTGGCCCTGTTATATATGAATTCCACATGTGGAAGACACTCCTCCCAATTCTTGATATTTTTCTTAAAAATTGTTCATAGAAGGGATGATAGGGTCTGATTCACCACCTTCTTTGTCCCATCAGTTTGTGGATGAAAAGTAGTGGAAAATATTATCTTTGTACCCAGTTTTCTCCACAAGTTCGTCCAAATGTAACTAAGAAATTTTGTGTCTTGATCCGACACAATCGTCCTTGGCATTCCATGGAGTTTGACTACTTCTTGAAAGAAAAGTGCTGCAATGTTAGTGGAATCATCTGTTTTGTGACAAGGAATAAAATGTTCCATTTTTGAAAACCAATCCACCACAAAAAAAAGGAATCTCTCCCTCTATTGGTTCATGGTAACCCCACAATAAAGTCCATTGATATGTCCTCCCAAGGGTTGTTGGGGATTGGGAAAGGAATATATAGTCCATGTGGGTTCAACTTCGATTTGGATTTATGGTAGACAATGCATTTTCCCAAACATTTCTCAACATGTCTAGATATCCTAGGCCAATAAAAATGCTGACTAAGAACACTTATAGTTTTTACAACACCAAAATGACCCATTAACCCACCCGAATGTGACTCCTTTAGTAAAATTAAATGGATAGAGCAATTGGGAATGCAAATCTTATCAATCCAGAACAAGAGTCCATCAAGTAAATAAAAATTTTCCCAACTAACTCTAGGTTTACAATGTTCATAAGGTTCTTTAAAATAACTATCAATGGAATATAAATCCTTAATGTATTCAAAACCAAGAAGTTTTGAATCCAACATGGATAAAAGAGAATATCTACATGAAAGTGCATCAGCCACAATATTTTCTTTACTCTTTTTATGATTAATGACATATAAAAATGATTCAATGAATTCCATACATCTAGCATGTCTCCTATTTAGTTTATGTTGACTCCTAAGGTATTTAAGAGCCTTGCGATCAGAATGGATCACAAATTCTTTAGGCAAAAGATAGTGTTGCCATGTCTCAAGTACTCTAAAAAATACATAAATCTCTTTATCATATGTAGCATAGTTTAGAGTTAGGCCATTTAACTTCTCACAATTCCACTTGCATCACATTCAATATCAAAGGTCTTACCAAAGTCTAGAAGTTCAAGTAGAGGGGCGTGGGTGAGTCGATCCTTGAGAGCATGGAAAGACTTTTCTTGAGTAGTCCCCCATTTAAAAGGAACATAATTCTTTTTCAATTCATTTAATGTAAATTCTATTGTGCTAATGTACTTCACAAATCTTCTGAAAAAACTAGCATGTCCATGAAAACTTCTTACTTTCCTAATGGAGGTTGGAGTTGGCCATTCTTGTATTGCTTTGATCTTCTCAGTGTCTACTTCAACTCCATTCCCACTCATAAAAAATATAAGGAAAACAATCTTATCGAAGAAACATTAACACTTATTAATGTTTCCAAATAATTCTTCTTTCCTTAACATCTATAGGACTTTTCTTAAGTGATCTACATGTTCATGAAAAGTCCTACTATACACTAGAATATCATCAAAGTAAACTACCACAAATTTTACAATAAATACATGTAAGACATGATTCACTAACCTCATAAATTTTCTAGGTGCATTGGTGAGACCAATGGGCATGACTAACCATTCAAAAAGTCCATTTTTTGTCTTAAATGTAGTTTTCCACTCATCTCCTTCTTTCATCCTAATTTGATGGTAGACACATTATAAATCAATTTTTGAGAAAATAGTTGAACCATTTAATTAATCTAGCATATCATCTAATATTGGTCTAGGATGACGATACCTGATTGTGATGTTATTGATGGATCTACAGTCAATGAAAATTATCCATGTTCCATCCTTCTTTGGTACTAGAAACACCAGTACCGCACAAGGACTAAGGATATCTCTCACATATCCCACATACAACAGATCTTAATCTTTCCTTTGAATTTATTTTGTCTCTTCTGGGTTGGTGCGATATGTAGGGAAGTTTGGTAATGATGCTCTAGGTATGAGGTCAATTTGATTCTCAATACCTCTAATGGGTAGCAAACCAGGTGGAACCTCTTCAGGAAACCCATCTTCAAATTCCTACAAAAAATACTCAAAAACATGTGGAAAAGGATATGTTATGTTGTTTGTGTTCAACATCACCTCTTTGTATACAAGTACTAAGAGATTTTGCTGAGAAATCAAAGCTTCCTTAACTTCACTCTTTTTTTCCAACATCAAACATTTCTCTCCTTTAAAATCTTTTTCCCCTATGGATTTTTCTTTTCTCTCCATTTCTTTTCTTCCCTCATTTTCTATTTTTCCCTCATTCTCTCCTTTTTCATTTTATCTCTTTTTTCCCTCATCACTCATTTTTTTCTTTTATCTCAAAATTTTTTCTTCCATAATTTTTTTGGGGTCATGGGGGTGAGGGTTATAGGTTCACCTTGTAGTAAAAAAGAGCGACGGTTCAAGAAACCATCATGAGTAACACGTAGATCGTACTGCCACGGTCGACCCAACAACAAGTGGCACACCTTCATAGGAACAATGTCTCAAAATACATCATCCTTGCATTTACCAATGGAGAACAATACCTTCACCTGTTTGGTAACCTTCAACTCTCCACAACCATTCAACCACTGAAGCTGATATGTATGTTGATGCTTCAAAGTAAGAAGTCCCAACTTATCTACTAACTTTGTGCTCGCAATATTACTACACCTTCCTCCATAAATAATAACATGACATTCCTTCCCATAGATATTTCATCATTTATGAAAAAGGTTCTCTCGCTACTCCTTCTCTCCAATGGTCATTTGTGCACTTAAAACTCTCATTGGGACAAGAATCTCACCATCTTCCATAAATTCTCCATTTTTAATTTCTATATATTCTTCCTCCTCATCTTCCGAGCTCTCTCCATTGGTCTCCCATTCTATATACTTTTTGATGGTCACGATGCACCAATTCAAGCACTCGCTAGCAATGTGACCTCTTCCTTGACATTTGTAACATCGAATTTCCCGATTCTTATTTTGGCTAGCCTCAAAAGTAGGTTTCTTAGGTTGGAGAATTAACTTGTCACTTTTGCAATCAACCTCCTATTTTTCTTTTGACGGTTCTTCAATATCCTTCCTCAGATTTCTCTATGGCCTGAAATGGGTAGTGGGTTTCCTCGTGTTGATCCTCCTTTTTATTTTTTTCTTGATCTTGGTGGCTTCGTGATTCATATCATGTATTTTTATGTGCTGGTACATCTCCACTTGATCGACAATCTCCCCATTGAGCCCATGTAAAAATCGTGCCATGGTTGCCTCCGGATCCTCCTCAATGTTATTTCGAATCATGAAAATTTCCATATCTTTGTAGTAATATTCCACGCTCTTACTCCCTTGGGTGAGCCGCTGAAGATTGTTGTGGAGATATCTATGGTAATGTGTGGGAACAAACCACTTCTACATGGTGAACTTCAAGTCATCCCAAGTGTTGATGATACATCCTCCATATCTATCCCACTCTTTTTGTATTTGATCCCACCAAATTAAAGCATAATAATAAAATTCAAGGGAAGAATGTTTGGCATTTTTTTACTCAGAATATTCATGGCTTGAAAAGACCTGCTCGATCCACATCTCCCACTACAAGTATGATTCCAGATCACTTTTTTCCTTGAAAAGAGGGTACCTTCACCTTGATCTCCCCAAGTAGGTCATCATCATGTTGTATCATTTTTCCTACTATTGGTTATGGGTAAAACCTCCTCTGTTGTGCGACATTATCAAGATCATCATCAAAGTTCACCATCTACTCCTCCATGATATAGGGATGATGTGCTGCCGGAGCGCATCGTGGGTTATCATGGAACATCCTTGGGCTTGGTTTATTCTCCAATTCATAAATCCTCTCATGTAGCACTTCCAACTTCATATCAAGAAGCTTCTCAAAGTGGATCACCAAAGCTTTCATTTGGAGTTGTGTAGCATTGGGTGCGGGATATCTACTTTGACTTCCTTCATCGCCAACATGAGAAATTTTCTTCCCACGAACTTCTGCCATGATAAGTTTCGCAAACACAAACACACACCAGGGGGGGGGGGGGGACACTCACAATGATACACACTCACTCACACACGCGAGATGCACACACACACACACAAGATGTATACACTCACACACACAAGGAAACACACTCACACACACAAGGACACACACTCAGGCATGAAAGATATACACACTCACACACTCACACAATAAGATGTATAGACTTACACATACAAGATTTTTTTTTGTTTACTTCTGAACACTCTCAACGCTTAATTCAAATTCCAAGCTCATATGAGATTTTATTCCTTGTTTGGGATGATCATGTTCCACCAATATTTACCCAATCAAGATTATGTCGGGGGATGGTTTTACACAACCCGCATGAGTGGTAAAGGGTAAAGGGTGAAAATAGGGTAGAAAATATGGGTAAAATGGTGGAAAAGTATAGAAAGTTGTTGTGTGGGTGTTTTTCCCGATTGTGAAAGATAAGAAAAATTAATAATAATATGAGCCAAATATAATATAGGGATGGAGAAAACTTATGGAGAATTTCATGTACAGAAATGGAAAGTTCTAATAATATAAACCACGATGATGAAGTAATTGTATCTGCTTTTTTTTATTTTTTTGTAAAATCTCCCCAAAAAGTGTTGTTCTTGGAGTTTTAAAGCACAAGATGATGAACGGGGAGTAATTTTTTTTTTTGAAATCAAGGAAAGGATGTGCTTAATTTTGAGAAGAACAAAATGATGAGTTGAGAGAATTTATTTATTTTTGTTTTTTCTGATATAAATCCCATATAGAGAATTAAATGTGAAAAGAATATGGATAAATAATTGAATCAATGTAAAAATATTTCAATCTTGCTCAAAAAAGGAAAATTATAGAGGTTTTCAAAGAAAATGTTTTTTTGAATGGTTGGATAATAAAGAAATATGAGAAGGGTAATCGATATATGGGATAAAATGGGGTGATAGATGCCTACCGTGTCAACAGGATCTTTGATACCAACTGATGTGAGATGTGTGAGGTGGCCCGATCTTTACGGCGTAGGGTGGAAGATGTAGGATTTGGTTTGGGGCTAAGTTGAGAATTATGGGTATTGATAGCGGAATCAAGTTTTCAACCAATGCAATAAGGAGCGTGACCTACTACTTAGAGAACACACTCAAGGGAGGGATGTGATAGCCAATCCACACAACAATGCACATGGGTTGAGGCACAAAATTGGGGAATTTGTGATCTTGGATCACCAATCTAACTCATAGATTGACAAGCCATGATTTCTCATGAGCAAGGGGGAATTCAGAGCAATTCTCACACAACGGAGATAAACAAATCATAATCTCTAAATTAAGTCTTGAATGAAAATACAATGCCATGGGGTGGCTATTTATAACCAAGGGGGTGATATAATGGTCAAGGGTCTAATACGCTAAAGTCATAAAGGCTAAACCGACCTTGTCCCCTTAAAATTCAAAAATATAAATTCTAACAAATACTTTCGGAAAAGTAGCACACATCTTTCCAAAATAGCCCACCAAATTTGACTTTGAGTGCATAGCCCACCAGATTTGAATTTGGTGTCCAAAGATGCCATTTATAGAATCCTCCATGTGGGCAAGACATCTAAATTCGTGCAACCATGTGGGCCAAACAATAAACATCAATTTTGGGCTTGATTAAGTGATATTATAGGCCCATTTTTTCCATCCATGCAAGGAAAGAACCATTGTCCCTTTAATGAAGCAAGATGCTTGCCCATTGTAGCATTGAGTCTCTTTAATCTCCCTCGTGTCATTGGGACTTGTAAATCCAACTATTCCTCCCGTAAAATTGACTTGGTGCCTTTATCATGGTTCTCATGACCACTCCTTTAGCGTGTCAGGGAGGCGAAGTGTGGGGACACTGACTGCGAGGCTCGACATGCTCAGATATCCAAAGGAAAGGAACCTGGTGGATTTTCTGAAGGTGGGGAGCACATCATCCTCTTTAGAGGGAATACTATGGTACTGGTGGCACTATGGGAGGAATTTTTGAGGGAGTTCCCTACGTCCCCTCTAGAGGTACACCCAAGAGTGGTGGAGATGTATCAGGACCTCCGACATCAACACTGGTGGCCAGGAATGAAGAAAACAGTGGTAGAGTTTGTCTCACGGTGCCTCACTTGTCAACAAGTGAAGGCAGAACATCAGGTTCCAATAGGCTTAGTTCATCCACTAGAGGTACCATAGTGGAATTGGGATGGAATTTTCATGGACTTCATGACAGGACTTCCATGCACGTCCAGGGGTCATGATTCTCTCTAGGTGATCATTGACCAACTCACCAAGTCGGACCACTTCTTACCTATCAGAGACCAGGGATCAATAGAGGGAATGCGATACCTCTAAATATAGGAGATTTTATGGATTCATGGAGTGACATTGATGATTTTATTTGATCATGATTCAAGTTTTACTTCCCGACTATAGAAGGGGTTACATGAGGCATTTGGGAATCAACTTTGATTGAGCAATGCCTTTAATCCTCAAACAGATGGTCAGACAGAGCAGGCCATTCAGACCCTTAAGGACATGCTGCGTGCTTGCGTCATTGATTTAAGCAGTAGATGGTAGGATCACTTGCCCTTTGTAGAAATTGCATACAATAACAGTTATCACTCCACTTTCGGTACGGAACCATTCAAGGAATTGTACAGGAGACTGTGCAGATCACCTCTATGTTGGACTGACCCAGGGGAGTCATCACTCATGTGACCAGAGATGGTGTGACCTACCACAGAGAAGGATTAGATCATCCAGGAGTGGATGAAGACTACAAAGAGTAGGAAGAATTCATATGCTAACAAGAGACGAAACCCTCTCTAGTTCAAGGATGGTGACCATGTCTTCCTACGGGTCTCACCTAGATGAGGTTTGTAGGGATTTGGTCGGGGCGAAAAGTTATCTTTGAGGTTCATAGGACCCTTCTAGGTCCTCAGTAGAGTAGGTGAGGTGCCATAAATCCTAGATCTTTCCCCTCAGTTGCACCGGGTACATGACCTTTTCCACGTATCTCAACCGAGGAGATACGTCCAAGATCCTTCACACATCATTGACTGGGGAGAGCTGGACATCGATGATGTGGTGATGTTTTCAGAGGTTCCAGTGGAGATTGAAGATTGACTGGTGTGGGTCCTTCGTGGGCAGTTGATACCTCTGGTGCACGTACGTTGGTAGCATGAGAACCTCCAAGAGAGAACATGGGAGTGGGAGGTTCAGATTCATGCACAATACCCCAACTTGTTTCTCTAGTCTGTGTTGTGGATTTTGGGGACATAAATCCTTGAGGTGGGGAGAATGTAAAGACCCAGAATTTTACATGTATTTTTTTTCATTATATGGAAATATTACGAGTCTACGGAAATTAACGGTGCGTGATTCCAAGGCCTGGTGTTCCCGGAATGAATTTATGAACTTTTTTTCAGGTACGTTCAGTAAACGTGTGTGTGACATTATGTAACTTTTTGAACCGATGCTTGGAATTGAAATCTGTGGACACCATTGAACTCGCAGCACTGATATTCTTTTAAGGGAACCTTCATGTTGACCATAGTAGGTCGAGGGTGGAGGTTGGATTTCTGGTTTTTCGTGGGAGAGTTAAAAAATAATAAAAATAAAAATAAAACGATTAAAATTTTATTTTTAATTATCTGAAACCTCTCATTTGAATCTTAGTGGTGGGGACCACTCGACCCTAAACCCCTCTTACAATGTGAGGTAACTCTTGAAATCCCCCCAATTAATGAGCCAACATCAATTGATCAATTAATTAACTTAATCTTAATTATGTTGGCTCCTCAAATATCGTGGAGGGTAATTTTTGGGAAATAAGAGATTTGGGAGGAGAGAACTTGGGGGAGCATGGGGAATAACCCCCTCCAATGACGAATGAACCTATGAATCAAGAACGAGGAACCGATGCTCGAGCTCGGATCAGAAGTGTGTTACGAGAGTGACGAACGCCAACATCTCCTTCATCATCTTCATCTTTTTCCTCATGCCACCTCCAACGAACAAATGAGGTAGGTAATTGTTCATATTGTTATTCATGGTTTTACATTGATTCAATCTATGAACTGCATGCTATCGATCTAACACGGAGGGTGCGGGCCAAACACACAAGGCCCGATCCCTCCGCTGCTTTATTGTTGATGTGTTCTTCATAGGAAGATCGACGGGTTGAGTGGAACTCGACCACATTGTCGGTGATCGACGTTGGTAGGGTAAAGGCAGTGACCAGCCCACTGATCGGCCACGATGGCACCGATGGCGAAACCGCACCACTGAAGGAGGTTTTGAACAGTCAGTCGTGGTGGTGGAGAGTGGCGGCCGACATGCCTGCCGGCCATGTGGAACCAGGGTGGCACGTGTCCGCCCCAATGGAAGAGGAGGAAGCCATGACTGCTGAGCTGCTATGGCGCAACTGGAGGGTGGACGACACCCGACCAACTGTGAGAGGTGTAGTGGCCGTCGCGTCGCTGGAAGGGGGAGCGGACCAGAGCCCCAATCGGTTGCATCCCACCAAGCAAGGACCACTCTGGTGGGTCCCGCATTCCAATAGGTGATGCCGATAGTATGTCCAAAATCGAATGGCCCTTAGGCCATTCAGGAATCTGGGGGGAGCCTCCCTTGGGTGTCGGCTAGGGCAGACACCGCCACAGCGAGCCACCTCGGCCGAGGGTCGTACCGCGGGCCAGGCCCGCCATGGCCCAGCCCTTTTGGGGTAGACCCGGGTCGGGTCGGGTCAAACAGAACCAGGTCGGGTTAAACCATGCCAGGTCCGGCCGTGTCGGTCCGATCGGGTCAGACTGGACCCGAGCCCATCTCGACCTAGATACGCCTTTTTGGCCTTATCTTAAGAACCGAGCATTCGTTTGACAAACCGTCTGCAGAGCCGTACTCCTTGGATTGAGATGGTACTTTTGGTATAATCCAATAGAGTTTTGGATAATGTTGGAGTACGACTAGGTTGTATCGAACCTGAATCCAACTGGTCCCTCGGAACATAAATGCTGATAACTTACAGACCGAGCATCCGATTGAAACGCCGTCAGTCGCGTTCGGTCCCTATTTATTTGACCGACCTTCGTGATAATTATTCATGGGACTTCATGGAAATTGAAGTATATTCTGATGGCTTGAGGAGAGGATCCTCCCAGAATAAAGTGTTCTTATTGCGGGAACCCCATGGCTGGCTGTACTTAGAGAATCTTCGGATCCTGTGTGGTTTAGCATCTACCGATCCTATGTGGGTCATCTTCAGATCCTATGTCGGTCATCTTCCGATCCTGTGTGGGTCAGCATCTTCAGATCCTATGTGGTTCATCTTTGATCCTGTGTGGGTCAACAGCAAAGCATCTCGACGAATTAAGATGATCTAGCAATACAACTAATCAACTATACTTTCGTACTTAAGTTATACCTGGTGTGAGTTAAGTATTTACCTTTGTGGTAAACATCTGTGTGGTGATACCTTCGTGGTTTTCTTATGTGTGGCGTTACCTTTGTGGTACTTACCTTCGTGGTGTTTCCATTAAGGTAATCTTTCCTTCGTGGAACAATTGTTCTTTTGGCTAAATAGTTGGGCCTTGTGTTTCCTCATGAACGAGACAGGTTTACTTGATAACTTATATATTAGTATGGGATTATACCTAGGAAGGGTTGATTGTTGCTTCGTGCTTTATAATTGTTGTCTTGCTTTGTGGTTTATCCTTTTTGGATTCTGAGAGACCTTCATCAGTCTCGGGGTTCCTACTGAGTATTGTTATACTCACCCCTGCATGGTTTACACCCGCACCGTGCTGTGTCATGTGCAGACGACGAACAACATTGATCGAGGCTGAGTGTGCTAGGACTGGAGGGTTCTTGGAGGTGGACCATTAGACGAGACGTACCGCTGAGACTACTATTCGAGAGTTGTACCTACCCTTCAGGTAGGATCCTTGGTGGGTGTTCACATGAGCTGTTTTCATCTTTACGTGAACTTTCCAGTTGGGCTTGAATCCCGACCCCTTTACTTGTTGTACTCACCCTATTTTCTATATAGTTTACCTTGTTCTTGTATTTTTGTGTGTGCTTGGATTGTGTGAGTTTGATGGATAAAAAGGCAATGCCTTCCCGGTTTTAGGGATATGCCTTTCTGGTGCTAGTTGCCAGCCCCTGGCCTATGGAAGGTGGGAATGGGGTAGTCACGACACGGGCCCCGGGGGATGGGTCATGATAGTTGACCAGCCAAAAGTCTACCTTGAACCCTCAAAGTAGTGGAATAGACATAGCTTGTAGACTATGGGGGTGATTATAGGATCCTTGACACTAGAATACTCTAACGGTAGAGTATTCTGATTCTAGCATAGTTGAAACAACCCAATGTTTTTAAATGGAAATTCCCTTCATATAAATATGTCATAAAATTACATGAAAACACAACATAATGAACTAATAAGTTCTAAGTGACCTTTAAACATAAGTTTTTCACTTTTGTGTTTGGAATTTTGAAAATCCGACATACACGGTTGCAATCAGTAAGTTATTTGGAGTCCGATAAGAAAATCAAAATTTTTGCTGAATAGTAACCTCCCCTTATGAATAGTAACATACCCTTATAAATAGTGATACACCCTATTGAATAATAACCTTACATATGATAAAATATAAATAATATTCAAGTTGAAAGTATGATATACCTATATTTTAGAATATGTAAATGAGTGTTTTAAAACTAGTTTTAGATAATAAATTATGATTTTAATCAAATATTAAGATAATAATATTTCAAAAATTATTTTTGAAAAATGTATTTCATTTTTGTATTCTACATGTCGAAATATGGTAGGGTGAATTTTTTATATTTTTCTGAAATACTTGAATTTTTTATGAATAGTAAAATACGATAATTTATGATAAATGCTAAATAATGGATTTATTCAGTCATTGATGATGATCTGCTGATGTAATCCCAATTGGTTCGAAGTCACATGCATTTATTACTGTTTTTGGTTATGTAATCTTCACTATTTTTGGTCTTGAGGGAAAATAATATACTAATGATTATAATATTATGAAAACCTCTCCTCCACCATAAAACCCCCTCTCAGTTCCTCTCCTCTTCACTACTCTCAAGACTTGTGCCTTGCCAACTTTCTGCCCAAATCTCTCCCCAATATCATCCCCCATTTAAAAAATCCCCTATCCTTTTCAAAATACCAAGACCTCTCCCCTTGATAGGTTATCAACGGAGGATGTATCACGAGGTAAATTCCTCTTTCCAATTACTTCATTTCTTTTATGTTCTTTTCTTTTTGGTTCTTTCCTCACCTACCTTCACCCAAATGATATGATTACTACATTAACAAACATGTACTGGAATTATATTACGCTAATGGGATACATTATTATCTTCTACCCTTTTCCCATATTTTATTTGAAAGAAATGAAAACACCGTTTGAGATGTGCTAATTTAGCACATTCAAGGACAACAATTTATCAATTTCTATTATCATATTTAATTATGGTAATTAAAACATTTGTGTTATGGTTAAAAAATATTATTATATATTTAAAATATCATAGTTAAGGTTTTTTATTCCTTTGGTACTAATGCTATTAAGTTATAAACCAAAAAATATTCATTGTAATCAAACTCACCGATTAACCAAAATGGTTATCACTAAGGTTTTAAATATAATAATTATACTTCACTCTAAATAACAAATTTAAAATTGTAACCATTTAATCTTATATATAATCACTAATAATATACATCTTAAATTCTGTACAATAACTTTTATCATACGTGTTTATTCGAACATGAACCGATCATTAAAGCCAAGTAAGCAAACAAACCCGAACAATGAAATTGAAACTCATAACCAATAAAAATAGTTATAAATGAAAATAAAATGATTATAATAAACCAATTAAATATATAAGATGTTATGGAATTATTAATTAATAAACCTAATTTTTTTATTTAGGTCTTTAATAACATGTGAGAACACCAACTGATTTAAGGTAAGGGATTTTCTTCATTTCTCTCTTAATCAAGATTTTCGTCTATGCTATGACTTTTATGAATAATACCAAATCATGGGGTATGTTTTAGAACCTTCCACATACTTCCCTCAGGATATATAAGTGATGATAAACCCTTTATATCTCTCATCAATCCCTCTTAGGTAAAACCGACACCATGATGATAAACCGTAGTGAATTCCACCCTAACCTCCTTTGTTCTTTCAGGTTGCCATATCTTTCTTTTTATCAAAATGTAATTATCTTATCTATTTATGTAAATATTATAAATTAGGTTTAGTTTTATAAAAATTCATTTATTAATACCCTTTAAACACTCTCTCTTGAGGATATACATGTTTTTATTATATTCCCTCCTTAGAACTTTCTGATAAGCAAAACAGTTTTAAGGGAACTTCCCTAATTTTTACACAATTTAAAGTGGACTCTATCCTCTATTTTAAGCCACAATTGACTTTATAAAATCACTCTTTTTATTATGAAAAATTTATTAATTTAATTCTTGTTTTAAATAAAATATTTTCATCTTTTCAATTTTAAAGGCTCTATAGTATTTTCCTTAAAACCATAAAAAAATGTTTTAATGCTAATGATTTTAAAATACATTTCTTATATGTTGTCACTTATGTTTGAAATCACTTAACATGTTATATTAATATTTTACCTTATTAAATTCCATGTATTTTCTAATCCATTTCTTTCATGGACACTTTCGTGATACACCCATTGGTTATGCTTTATGTCATGATTGTGGTACCCAATTCTTTCCATGGGTACCCTTATGTTTATGTATGGTTGATTATGTATAATTATTTATATGGAAAGAAAATTCATGAAAATGTTGAGATGGGTGCACCCAGATAGTGCTCCAATGCATTGGGTAAAGTTAAGTCTCATGAGATGAAATATGAAACGGTATTGGTAGTTATCCTTGACTCGTACAAAAAAGGGAAACAATATTGGCAGTTAGCCTTGAACCATCCCAAAATGGGAAACAGGGTTGGAAGTTAGCCTTGAACCATACTAAAGATATGTTTTATGATTATTCCACATTTATATGATTTCATATTTATATGATCCCATGCTTATATGATATTATTTCATATGTTTTATTCTTTGGATATCATTATGTCATTCTGCCTAACTCATGTGCTTAAGATGTATCCTTATTTTCATTCCCTTTATTGGATTTTCAGATCATTACTTTTTTCATGTGTTCCCTAGGGTACCCTATGCAGATGTAAGGGCTCAAATGAAGTTAGGAGTTTTTTATGGAGATTAAATAAATTTTTTTAGCCCCATGTTTTATGTTTTATGTTCCTAGTCTTCAAATACACTAGAGTTAATGATACTTGGCTTGTACTCCGATTTATAAATATTCTTAATATCATGTAATGTTTTATAGAAAAGACTTGGGTCGCTATAGTTGGTATCATAGGATGGTCTGTTATTTTTGGAGATTAGGAATATAGAACCTTAGTGAGAACCTTAAGGATGAGACTATGTATAAGAAAACATTCCAAAATTTTGGTGATTATTGAGTAAGTGGTTTATCAAGAAAATACATCCCTATCTAGATATGATTAGGTATAGGCAGCTCTAGAAAAAATGTATGTAGGTGTAATACCCGAAAAAAACACTTTGAGCTAGAATCAAACTGGAACTGGTGCACGACAACGGGCCTTACTGCAATCTTTGTTACGACACTCCTATGGGATATGATTTGGTAGATTCATGAGCTTAGTAAAAACAATTATTAAGGGACAACAAGCCTATAAGAATATTACTTAAGAAATATATCAATCATAATCTAGATATAAACCTAAGGAATCAAAAGTTAGGATATACTTCTTCTTTATAATATTATCCTTTTATGTTCAAAGTATCCTTTTTATGCTCAATAACTAATTATTCGAGGACTCTAATTATACATTATTTTTCTTAGTTAATGGTGGGAAATAGAAGAACACATTTCAACAACCAATGTGACAGGAAATGTGAAGATTTCCCTAATGATATGCCTGATACGATGAGAGAGGGTGCTCAAAACTTCATGACAGTACTTGCTCAGCTGGCTTGAGTTATGAATAATAACTTGAATAATGCAGAATTCCCTACTCCTCCAAGTAAAGATAATGTTTCCACAGAATCCTTCATGTGGCCAAGGACTCCCATGTTTAGTGGATATTCTGATTCCCTCCTCGCAGAACAATGGATTAACTCCATTTAAAATATATTCTCTGTCCTCTAGTGCTCTAAAGAAGAGAAGGTTATACTAGAGGTCTATCATTTTGATAGGGAAGCCGATCAGTGTTGGACACTGATGAAGAATACAAAGTCCCAAGAGGAAATATATTCCATGGATTGGGAGGAATTCAAGATTTTTTTTTCAACAAATATTTTCCTTGAAGCCTCCCTCTCTAGAGGGAAAAAGAGTTCCTTGAACTCAAGCAGTAGGAAGATGAGTCCATCAGGGTGTATGAAGAAAAATTTACTAGGATTTCAAGGTACGCATATAGAATTTTCATGAACACCGAAAGCAAGGTGGATCACTTATTTAGTAGACTAAAGCTGATATTACGAAAAACATGGGTGATTAGAGACTTTGAAAATTATGAGGATATTGTGTGTTGGGCCCTCAAGGTTGAATTGTAGATTAGAGACCCTCAGTGGTCTTGTGGTACCAGTGAAAAGAAGTAGAAAATGAAGAAAAAAATGGGTGGTTCATAAAAAGAAATCCCATGATGGAAAGAATCCTGGATTTTCCCCTTGTAAATGTTATGTGAAGAAGCATCCTAGAAATTGTCTGAAGGGAACCGAGAATTGCTTCCAATGTGGAATGTTTGGTAATCAATCCAAGAACTACCGAAAGGGATATGAAAAATTACTCAAATGGTGAATGATAAAGGATGGTTCAGAGACACAACCATCCTAAAGTGTAGTGTTACAACTTCAAGGAGCATGTGCATTATGCATGCAATTTCCCTGAGCTGATGGTTGTCAGAGGCAATCAACAACAACGTCCAAGTAAATAAGGAAGGGATTATGCTATCACTAAAACTAAGGTTGAGTCAGACCATGATGTGGTGAAAGGTGTTCTAGTTATTTATTCAAGAATAGTAAATGTACTATTTGATTTAGGTTCTACACATTCTTTCATATCATGGATGTTTAGTAGAACTATTCAAACACCACCTCAAAATTTGGTGGAAAAGTTATCTATGAGAACAACGAATGGGGAAATCATTGTAACCATGGTTTATAACTCCTCCCTGGTTAATGTTTGGGGACTGAACCTCCACAAAAATCTCATCATACTTCCTTTAGTGGAGTTAAACGCTATATTGGGCATTGATTGACTATGTTTATACAAATCCAACATCAACTGTCGGAAAAGGGAGATCACTCTTCACATCCCGAAGCATACTAAAATGATTTACAATTTTAAAGAGGAAGATGAATCTTTTTTTGAATCATAATATAAAGTGTGGATATTGTTTCCTTATGAGCAAGAATATCTAGCTAAAATCACTGAGACAAAGAAGAGAATCATTCTTGAAGACATGCCCATCATGAGGGATTACACTGATGTATTCCCTGAAGAGTTGTCTGGTCTTCCTCCTGACTGAGAGGTTGTGTTCTCAATTGAACTTATCCCGAGATCTCTTCCTATCTCAAATACACCTTATTGAATGACCACCATTGATATAGAGGAGATAAAGAAGCAGTTGTAGAAGAATATTGAGAAGGGTTTTATACGCCTGAGTGCTTCACCGTGGGGTGCACCAGTCCTGTTAGTCAAGAAGAAGGATGGACCAATGAGCCTCTTAATTGATTATTGTGAACTAAATAAAACAATGATAAAGAACTAGTATCCACTTCCATAGATAGATGAATTGTTTGATCAGGTTCGTGGGGCTAGTTATTTCTCTATGGTGGACCTTTGGTCAGGATATCACCAACAAAAGGTGAGGAAGGAAAATATTCCCTAGACTACCTTTTGAAAAAGGTATGGACACTATGAGTTCATGGTGATACCCTTCAGACTCAATAATTCTCTATCAATTTTCATGGATTTAATGAATAGTGTCTTTAGATATTACCTCAAAACATTTACAGTAGTCTTTATTGATGATATTCTAATATACACCAAGAGAAAGGCAGAACACAAGGTTCATTTGAATACTGTGTTAAAGAATTTGCGAAAGGATAATTTGTATACAGATTATAGTAAATGTGAGTTATGGATGGAGGAAGTATCATTCTTGGGGCATGTTATCACCAATAAAGGGATATCTGTAGACCCTTCTAAGACAAAGGCATTTGAAGAGTGCCCCAGAACAACTTATGTAACGAAGATCCGCAGCTTTTTGGGTCGAGCTGGGTATTATCAAAAATTTGTGAAGAAATCTTCATGATTTTAAAACCCAATGAAAAAGATGACCCGAAAGGGAGTAATGTTTTTCTGGACACAATAATGTGAAGACTTTTTCAAGGAGTTGAAAAAGAGGCTTATCACTGCGCCAGTACTCACACTGTGCTGTAAAGTGATGCTTCAAAGAAGGTCTTAGGCTATGAGATAATGGAAAATGATAAAGTGATAGCCTATTCATCAAGGCAGCTAAAAATATTTGAGAAAAATATCCCACGCAAGATTTGGAGTTGGCGGCTGTGATCTTTGCACTGAAAATTTGGCGGCATTATCTATATGGAGATATGTGTGAGATATATACTGACCACAAGAGTCTCAAAGATATATTCACCTAGAAATATATTAATATACACCAATGAAGATGAATAGAGATCATCAAGGATTATTAATGCTCAATCCACTACCATCCTGGTAAGGAAAACAAAGTGGAAAATGCTCTAAGTATAAAGGATCCTGCATCTTTAACAATGATGAGAATTAAAAAGGATCTGATCTTCTTAGATTTTTAGAGGATGAACATGGGAATAATTAAGGTAGGAACATAATCAATCCTTTCTCAAATGATTTCTCAACCATCTCCCATGGAGAAAATAAAGGATTCTCAAAGAAAAGATGTGAAAATTCTGAAAAGGGTGGAAGCTATCAGAAATGGGAAATCCTAAGAGTTTAAGGTGGATGAGGAAAGAGTTGTAATATTTGGGTCATGATTATGTGTACCATCTGATTCGGAGATTAATAAAGAGCTTATGAATGATGCACTTAGCTCTCCCATCTCTATCCACCCAAGGAGAACAATGATGTATTAAGATCTATGAGAAAGATTTTGGTGGGACAATATGAAAATGGAGATTACTGAATATACATCAAAGTGCTTGGTATGTCAACAAGTGAAGGCTGAGAAGAAAAATTATTAGGGGATAATGAAACCACTACCCATACCAACGTGGAAGTGGGAGAACATTACTCTGGACTTTTTCACTAGACTTCCAAGGACATCTAGAGGAAACAATTCTATATGGGTCGTTGTGGATTGTCTTACAAAGATAGCTGAATTTATTGCGATTCGAGAGGACATCTCATTGGATCAAATTGAAAAAATGTACATCAAAGAAGAGGTAAGGATACATGGAGTACCACTATATATTGTATCTGATCGTGATCCAAGATTCACCTCAAAGGTCTTGAAAAGTATCCAATATGCTTTAAGCACTGAACTAATCTTCAGTACGACCTATCATCCTCAAATTGATGGCCAATATGAGAAAACTATTCAGAAACTGGAAGACATGTTGAGAGCGTGTTCTATGGATTTCAATGGAGGATGGGACCAACATATTCCACTGGTTGAATTCTCCAAAAACAACAGTTTCCACTTGAGTATCTAAATGGAATCATATGAATCCATTCATGGGAAAAGGTGTAGAATACAGATGTGTTGGGATGAAGTTGGTGAGAATAATCTACTAGGACATCAAATGGTTGAGGAAATGGTGGAGAAGGATAAAACCATTCAACAACATATCAAGGAATCCCAAATTCAACAGAAGAGTTATGAAGATAACTATTGATGAGACCTTGAGTTAAATGTTGGATACATGGTATTCCTACGCATATGTTCATGGAAGAAGGTCATGATATTGGGGAAGAAAGGGAAGTTAAGTCCTAGGTACATTGGCGCCTTTGAGATCCTCGATCAAGTTGGAGCTATGGATTATCGATAGACACTTTCACCTACTATGAAAAAAGTACATTATGTCTTTCATGTATCCCTATTAAGGAAGTACATACCAGACCCTTCCCATGTACTCTCTCCAGATGTGGTATAGTTGGCGGATGATCTTTCCTATGAGGAGTATCCACTGAAGATCTTGGATCATAGAGAGAAATTTCTACACAACAAGACTACTCATCTGGTCAAGGAACTATGGTGAAACCATAAGTACAAAGAGGAAACATGGGAACTAGAGGAAGCAATGAAGGAAAAGTACCCCCACCTATTTTTGGCCTAGAATGTCAAATGAAATTTCTAGGGAGAAATTTCTTAAGGGGGGAAGAATGTAATGACATAATGTTTTTCAATGGAAATTACCTTCTAATAAATATGTCATAAAATAAGGTGAAAACACAACATAATTAACTACTAAGTGCTATATGACCTTTAAACATAATTTTTTTCACTTTAGTGTTTGGAATTTGGAAAATCTGACATACAAGGTTGCAATTAGTAAGTTATTTGTAGTCTGATAAGAAAAACATAATTTTTGGTGAATAGTAACCTACCGTTATGAATATTAACATACCCTTATGAATAGTGATATACCCTAATGAATAGAAACCTTACATATGATAATATATAAGTAATATTCAAGTTGAAAGTATGCTATACCTATATTTTAGAATAAGTAAATGAATGTTTTAAAACTGGTTTTTGATAAAAAATTATAATTTTAATTAAATATTTAAATAATCATATTTAGAAAATTATTTTTAAAAAATGGATTTCATTTTTGGATTTACACGTCAAAAAATGGTTAGGGTGAATTTTTTAGATTTTTCTGAAATACTTGAATTTTTGATGAATAGTAAAATACGATAATTTATGATAAATGCTAAATAATGGATTTATTGAGTCATTGATGATGATATGATAATGTAAGACCAATTGGTTCGAAGTCACATGCATTTATTACTGTTTTTGTTCATGGAATCATCACTATTTCTGGTCTTGAGGGAAAATAATAAACTAATGATTATAATATAATGAAAGCCCTCTACTCCTCTACTATAAAAATACCTCACTCCCTCTTCTCTTCACTACTATCAAGCCTTGTGACTTTCCAATATTCTACCCAAATATCTCCCCAAGATCCTCCCCCACGTCCAAAACCCCCTAGATTATTCAAAATACCAAAACCTCTCCCCATAAGAGGTTCTCAAAGGAGGAAGTCTCAAGAGGTAAATTCCTCTTTCCAATTCCTTCATTTCTTTTAGGTTCTTTTCTTTTTGTTTATTTACTCACCTCCCTTCACCAAAATGGTATGATAACTATAGTAACACACATGTACTGGAATGATATTATTCTAATGGGATACTTCATTATCTTCTCTCCTTTCCCCATATTTTATTTGAAATAAATGAAAGCACCATTTGAGATTTGCTAATTTAGCACATTCAAGGACAACGATTTATCAATTTATATTATCATATTTAATTATGATCATGAAACCATTTGTGTTATGGTTGAAACAGAATATTATATATTTAAAATATCCATTTTAAGGTTCTTTAGTCCTTTTGTACAAATTTTATTAAGTTATAATTCCAAACATGTTCATTGTAATCAAACCCAATGATTAACCAAAACGGTCATCACTAAGGTTTTATATATAATATTTCAACTTCAATCTAAGTAACCAAATTAAAATTGTAACCATGTAATCTCCTTTATGTTCACTAATAACATACAAATTCAATTATGGAAAATCACTTTCATTATATGTGTTTATCCGAATATGAACCGATCAATAAATCCAAGTAAGAAAATGAACCCGAACAATGAAATTGAACCTCATAACCAATAAAAATGGTTATAAATGATTTTAAAATGATTATAATAAACTAATTAAATATATAAAAGGTTATGGAATTATTAATTAATAATCCTAATTTGTTTATTCAGGTCTTTAATAACAATTGGAGAAGACCAACATAATTAAGGTAAGGGATCATCTCCATTTCTCTCTTAATCAAGATTGTCCTCTGTGATACGCCTTTTATGAATAATACCAAATGATGGGGTATGTTTTCACACCTTCCTTATAATTACCTCATGATTTATAAGTGATGATAAACCCATTTTCTCTCTCATAAATCCCTCTCAGGTACACCTGACACCATGCTGATACACCGTAATGAATTCCACCCGAACCTCCATTGTTCTTTCAGGTTGCCATATATTTATTTATATCAGAATGGAATTATCTCATCTGTTTATTTAAATATTATAAATGATGTTTAGTTTTAAAAAATACATTTATGAATAACCTTTCAACATTCTATCTCAGGTATATACATTTTTTAAAAAGATTCCCTCCTTAGAACTTTTCGACAAGCAAACCAATTTTTAGGGAACTTCCTGAATTTTTACCCAATTTCATGTGCAATATATCCTCTATTTTAAGCCACAAATGTCTTTATAAAATCATTACTTTTATTATGAAAACATTCTTGGTTAAATTATGGTTTTATATAAAATATTTTCCTCTTTTCGGTTTTAATGGCTCTATAGTATTTTCCTTAAAACCGCACAAAAATGTTTAAATTCTAATGTTTCTCAAATACATTTCTTATATGTTGTCACTTTTTTTTGAAAAAAAATACCATGTTAAATGGATATTTTAGTTTATTAACGTCCATGTATGTTATAATCCCTTTCTTTCATGGACACTTTTGTGATACACCCATTGGTTATGCTTTATGTCATGATTGTGGTACCTAATTCTTTCAATGGGTACCCTTATGTTTATGTATGGTTGATTATATATGATTATTTATGTGGCAAGAATATTAATGAAAATTTTGAGATGGGTGTGCCCAGATAGTGCTCCAATTCATTTGGTAAAGTTAAGTCTCATTAGATGCGATTTGAAACAGGATTGGCGGTTAGCCTTGACCCGTACTAAAAAGGGAAACGGGATTGGCGATTAGCCTTGACCCATACCAAAATGGGAAATGTGATTGGCGGTTAGACTTGACCCATAATAAATATATGTTTTATGATTCTTCCACATTTATATTATTCCATGTTTATATGATCCATTGCTTATGAGATATGATTTCATGTGTTCCATGATTTGGATATAATTATTTCATGCCTCCTAACTCATGTGCTTAAGATAAATACTTTTGTTCATTCACTTACTGTGCTTTTTAGATCATACCTTTTTTCATGTGTTCCCCAAGTTACCCTATTCTTATGTAAGGTCTCAAAGGAAGTTAGGATCTTTTTATGGAGATTAAATAAATAATTGTATTTTTAGCCCCATGTTTTATGTTTAATGAACCTAGTCTTTAAAGACACCAGACTTAATGATCCTTGGCTTGTACTCGGATGTATAATTATGATTAAAATAAAGTAATGTTTTATGTAAAAGGATTGGGTTTCTAAAATAGAGGGTTCCTAGAATCCGATCAAATAGTGGGAGCCATTAAATGATTACGTAATTAATAAAAATGTCTTAACTGGTAATCATGATAAAAGAACTAATCTGTTAAAATTTATTTTTGTAGTAAAATGGGAAATTATACCACAAGTTTAAACTACGATAAATATTGGACAAAGTAAATTTCCTCACTGACACGAGTATCCATGAATAGTACATGTGTGTGTGTATATTACTGTGATACATGAAACTCAAGGATCCAGTATCCCCTACACCTATTATACTACCTAAGGAATCAAGGGTGAAATTGTTTATAGGAGACTTATGTAAAATGAATATGATGGTTATACCATTATTCTTTCATCAATGTCTAATTTAGTTGAGGTCGTTACATTAGGACATGGATGGTAAAATCATGAAGTCTTATCTCCAAGATGATTGTAAGGAGAAATAAAAGTAATGATATGAATAAGGCGATGGTTATACTGGCATGTGTGAATTGAAAGATGGATCATGATCTTTAAATGGATCCCTTTCTCATATCATTTTCACCCCTTTACTCAAGTTTCATTTTAAGTTATAAAATGAACAAGTATTGAGTAAACGATTCATATCAAATTTAGGTAACGTTCTCCAAGATAATAAGAATATCAAAGACAATTTCATCTCTAATTATTATGGAGAATAAATTGAAAGAAAATGAAAAAAATACAAAAGGAAATTATAGACACTAGCACATTTGAAACATCCTTCAATGAATGTGTTATTAAAAAAGTTTATTTTCATTTTATGTTATAAAATAAAAAAATGGATGTTTAAAAGTAATAAACTGAATTAAAAAATCATGTTACCCACTTCTTCTTAAAAAATATTAATCAATTGTAATGTTTCAGTTACTACTTGAGTATTAAAAACAATATGCTGGTGACATATGTGTATTCTAATATGGTAACCAAGTAAGTATATAAATATTACTAGAATTCAAGTGTATTCTCCATGTGGATTTGAAAGGGTGATACCTAGGCCAGTGGTAAGAAGTACACATCTTCTTTCCAATTGAAAGATTCAAGTAGAAATATTATTGAGAATAACCATAAACATTAATCTCATGTGTCCTAGGAAACATGGAGAAATTATTCCAGGTTCCTGAAATAATGTTGTTTTTGGTATTTAATACTCAATAATTAGTTCAATGATACACGAATCACATGAAATGAGTGATGAATATAAAATGTAAGAATTATACCCATGTGGAAAGATAATTCATTATAAAGTAAAACTAAAAGTGGTCATCAAGAAAAATACCTTGTATGGTATTTAGGCTTGGTATAACTAAATACTTTCGGTATCATTTATGTTTTTAGTTTGGATAATGGATCCTTTAGAAATAAACGTGTGTCACAAAGCTTTTGGAAATAGTTCTACATGTGAACGTGAACTATTCCAAGGGTAAAATAGAGGTATAAATATATGTCATAAGGTTCCTTTATGTTATTAAGGAATAATAAAGTGAAGCATATGCATGTTTAGAAGATACGAGTTTCTTCGAGTTGGCATACCAAAGGATATCTTGACCAAGCATTCATCGATCATAACAATGTAGCATGGAGTAATTCCTAAACACACATTACATTATCCACATCAGGGCATTGATGATAATGAGGAGGATAAATGATGAAGTCTTAAACGTCAAAATTGATCAATAAAATGTAGTTTGGATAAATTATTAAACACAAATATTATATATTAGAGTAATGATGTATGTAGTATTAATGTTGCAACTTGAAGAAACTTCCATTATATTTCATGACGTGCTTCGTAAATAACGGCGTAATCCCATAATCATATGCTAAATAAAATGAAAAACTGGATATAATATGATTTATTGTATGATGATAAACCCTTTATGTCATTTGAATATGTGTTTGGATACAAATAGTTTGTTAGGATATAAACAAACGTGCATCAAGAACAGACATAATGTGCATCTATTATAATTATCCTAATGGTTGCTTAGGATGCTACAAAAATCCCTATGATAGAAAATATATAGTCAAGTTATAAACTATATTTCCATAAACGGGTGTGTATATCTACTTGAGAGAGTGGGAGAAAGATTTAATTGATCTTAGTTAATTCTCATGATGCACAAATATTTGTCATAGGAACAAGTTCCACAAGTACATGTGGAAAAATATTGTTACAGAGACACATACTGCGTAGGAAGGAAAAACCATGGCATTGTATTTGAGTTCACCATGGTTGGTGATACAATATTTATTGTGAATAATATTTCCTACAAGTAAGAAGTATATAGAAATTAGCTAATATTGACAAGACAAATAAAAATTTAGTAATGGATTCCATGTATCAAATTACAAAGGGGATTATAAATTGAATACTTTGGTGGGTGTTCAAGTGAGTTGATACACGGGTGGTACAAGTGTGGTACCAATAAGGCTCGATTGGTTTCACCAAGTAATTATTCCTAAATCTGTTAGAATTTTACTCGTCATAAATAATTTTTATGATCATATTATTGAGCATTTGATTTCATGAACACCAATTGTGGATGGTGTCCATACGACACAAACAGAAAGGGATGATCACGTCACATAACGCTAATAAATGTTTCAACTTACTAAAATCAAGTTTAGTATTAAATTAAGAAACAAGATCATAGAATATACATTAGGAAAAAATGATTTTTATGTGTCTACATAGGTTAGTGGGAGCACAAAAAATTTTCAATGTAAAATATGTTCAGAAACATATGGAAAACAGATGGTCTTCAATTTAGTGAAGACCCAGATGAAATTTATTCTCCAGTGATTGACTTAAAGTAGTAACCTAAGTTCTATGGAATAGGATCTACTATGGTAGATCTATTGTTTTATTAGTCCTATTAAATAATACATATAGTAACATTTTATTGAAAAAATAAAAGTTGGAACAATTAAAGATAAGAATTGTTACTAATGTCACATGACATAATCTCTCTAGGTTTCCATGTTCGGGACATGTGAAGAGATACTTATGGTGATATGAAATTCATACACTTAAGCAATGGATTAATAACATATTCCATGATATGTAAAATAATTGATATTTCCAGTATATGATTTATAATAGGAAGATATTAGATGTATCTAGGAGCACTACAAGTGAAGCAGTCAGAACTATCTAACTATACTTTGGAAAGTACAAAAGATATGTACAAGGTAAGTGGAGAAGTAAGGATACTAGTTTTAAGGGAAAAAACTAGTATTATTTAGATCCATGTGATATAATATCACATTTAGGATAAGGTGATGACCAAGACAAGCTCATATAATCCAGTGGTAGAGATATCTACAAATACTAAGTACATTGCAGCTTTTGAGGCAGTTAAGAACCTGTTATTAAATGCAAGGATTTTTTAATGTTCTTGGAATCACACCTTTTGAGACAACTATTATCATAATTTAAATTAAGTTATTCTTAATATAAAAGATGTCATGTTATGATTGTGGATAAGTAGGATATACTCAGGATACCATCTCTTGATAATTTTTACTCAATGAGACGAGGTCACAATAGTAGAAAAGCCAAATGGAAGAACTATGGCACACCCAGTAGCTAAATATGTTACTCAGTAGAAACATGATGTTTATCATGTGAGTAGCTAACATGTTTGGTTAGAAAGTCATCTCTAGTGCATGTGGGAGTGTTGAAATAGTGGGTTCTCTAAACCCAACTATTCATTGCATTTTGATTACCTTATCATGTATACAGTTAGCTATACATGATGTCATCTTACCATTATAGTGTAGAATTTTCTACATCCACTATAAAAATGGTAATTTCCAAATATTAATTGTCATATCAGAAGGTTATAGTAGATACCGGGCTATAATGAGAACCATTAGACACTATGAAATTAATCTTATATTAAGGTTCTATTGTTTAGATACATATTACTGACTGGATATAGTAGATGTTGACTATTATTGCTGGGGGATCATAAGAATTGAGACTTCTTCTCATGAATTTCACACTTGGTGATCTCTAGTAGTGAGATCATGAGGATAGACCTGGAAATAATAACACCACATGTTTCGAGTGTCATTGGATGTTCCTATCTACAATCATGTGTAATAATATCCTGGAATGAGATCATTTCTAGTGTATGTCATTTGATCACATACTTTGATGCAAGACAAAAACCATGATTTTGAAATTGTGGTGAAGTAGTTTGTATTGGGTACGTCATTGATGACATGACATTGGTTGAATGGTCAAGAAAGTATGTATTGCTTCCCAGTTATAGAAGTAATATATATCTTAGTCCATGTTGATATGGATGGTAATACCTTCATAAGACCATCACTACTGGAAATTTAGGCTATAGCCATGGTTTCAAACCGTGGCTACAAGCCCAAAAACCATGGCTATAGGTTATAGCCATAGTTCAATAAACCGTGGCTGGTATTGGCGTGGCTATAGGCCAACTCATATAGCCATAGTTTCAAACCGTGGCTAAAGCCTATAGCCATGGTTCAAACCGTGGCTAAAGCATTATAGCCACAGATTTAAACCGTGGCAGAAGGTAAAACAAAAACAAGCCTTATAGCCATGGTTAGAAACCGTGGATATAGATCAAAGTTCAATAAATAAAACACAGCAGGCCTGACAGTCCCCCCTACCCCATAGCAGTCCCCCCTGCCAGCCCCCTGCCCCTGCTAGTCCCCCTGCCCCCTGATAGTCCCCCCACCCCTGCCACCCCCTGCCCCTGCTAGTCCCCCTACCAGTCCCCCATGCCCCTTGCCACCCCTGATAGTCCCCCCTGCCCCCTGCTAGTCTCCCTTGCCACCCCTTTCCAGTCCCCCCCTTCCCCCTGCCACCCCCCTACGCCCTGCCACCCCCTGCCAGTCCCCCTGCCCCCCTTCCCCTGCTAGTCCCCCTGACCCCTGCCCCTGCTAGTCCCCCCTGCCACCCCTGCCAGTCCCCCCTGCCCCCTGCTTGTCCCCCTGCCAGTCCCGCCTTCCCCTACCACCCCCTTCAAGTCCTCCTGCCTCCTGCCAGTCCCCCCTGCCACCCCTGCCAGTCCCCCTGCCCCCTGCCAGTCCCCCTACCCCTGCGAGTCCCCCTGCCCCTGCTAGTCCCCCCTTCCAGCCCCCCTGCACCTTGCTAGGCCCCCTGCCAGTCCCCTGCTAGTCCCCCTGCCCTCTGCTAGTCCCTCTTCCAGTCCCCCCTGCCCCCTGCCACCCCCTGCCAGTCCCCCCTGCCCCCTACTAGTCCCCCTATCCCCTGCTAGTCCCCCAACATGGACACCCCCTACTGTACATATGTTGGAGTTTTTCAAAGTAGCAACACATCAGAATCCTATCAGAGTACTGGAAGGTTTTCTTTGGTGGGCCAAATAGACTATGGATGAGCAACACTTGGTTTTTGTAATGGTGAATAAAGGCTATAGTTGGGATGCCATTACAGCTGGGCTATCTATGCTGAAACTATTTGGTTTTACACGAGATGTTGGTGGATGAAAGGACATAATGGTTCAAGAATAACTGCACCATAAGGAGCTCCTACATGTTCCAGATAATGCTATTATGGATGGAGAGAAGGATATTGCAGTTATATCCAACAACCATCTTAAAGATGAAATGAGATAATATGATGTTTTGAATGAAGAGTGAAAACCAATGTTTCCCATGGTTATATGTGTTGTAGTTATCACTACTCTTGGTATCAATGACGATGGAAAGCCTACCCTTGTCCATTTATTACTTTTAGAGTCAAATAACAAATAATAATTGGTTTTTAGATCCACTAGTACTTCAAATACGTTGACTGTAATAGCAAAGAAACATGTCTGCCATGCTCTCCTAGTCAGGAAATTAATTCAATGATGGTGGTGACGACGATGCTGGTGATGGAAGAAACAACGGTTTACTTGATGAAGATGAAGTTTTCTCATGAGTCGAGACTCTTTGAAGCATGTGCAATCAACCAGGAAATGATTTCTGTTAGCGGTTTCTGGATATTCACCTTGAGGACATGGTGGGTTTTTCTAAGGGTGGAAATGCTAGGAGTGTGGATGTGTGGCTCTCAGTTGTGCTTGGCAGGGATGTCCTTATGTGGGTGTGGCTGGTGGGATGTCCTAATGGAAATAATGTCTTTTACTTTTATTAGTTACTAGGGGTTTGTAATAGTAGGTAGGGGTGGATGGTTGTTGGGTTGGGGTATTAAATAACGGCGTGGCTAGGAGCCGATCCTTGGGAGGTCTGGGAGGCCCTTTGAGAAGTGGTCTTTCTAGGAGAAGTTCTTCTCTTCCCTCTTCATTTTATTTTTCATTTTTTTCTTCTTAGTTTGTTGTTAACTCTGTTCCAATTACTTCTACTGGATATAACAACTTCTGCCATATTTTTGTTCTCTTCTTCCTACCTAATCTGTACCATTGTTAGGCAAGAGTCCTAACACTATTCAAAAGGTGTATTTTTATCACTTATTTAAGTGATATTCTCTAGAAATATATATGTAACTATTTTTTAGAATCAAAATGTAATTTTCATTAAGTGTTGTGAAATGTAGCTGAGGATAGTTTAGTTCGCTCATTTGTCTAATGTTTTCAGAAGTGGATTGAACATCGAACTAGCTGAAGCACTCGTTAAAGATTCAATTATCAAACCATGGTTATACCGGTTATTATTAAAATAATATATTTTTAAAAATATATATAATTAAAATTTAAACATTTTATTTTCATTATTGGAGTCGGTGTTCCACATCAGACATGAGTGTTTTGTCATCTTTATATTTCCCTATAAATAAGCTCCAAGGCCTCTATTAAGAGGTATTTTGGGTACTGGTTCACCTCTCTTATCATTATACATGGTATCAAATGGGGTTTGATAAAATAACCCTTAGTCTCATTTCTCTAATTTGATCTAGGGTTCATTTCCCCCCTAAGGGGGGCGATGGCTGTATGCCCTTGGCCACCAACGCGAGCAGACTCCGCCCCCCAATAGAGCCCTACTCCCTTCATGAGTGTGACCTAATACCATAGCGGCCCTCTTACCGTCATCAGAGGCCTCCACTCCCATCGGCACCCTCCTACCATCATGAGTGTGACCAACGCCCCTAGAGGCCCTCCTCCCATCGTGAGCGCCCTCTGCCCCTGCGTGACTGACCTCCTGTGCACCACCCCTCTCACCGGTGGCCACTCCTTGCACATTTACCTCATGCACACCCTTATCCCATGGGAAACACCCCATCGTAAAGGAATATCCAGCCGCCTCCTCCCTCCAGGCAGACGTCGCCTCCCTCCTCTCCCTCCCTCCAGGAAGGTAGTGCCTCTAGGCCCCTCCTATGTTGATCGTGACACCTCCTTGTCTGCCTACACCCCTGCACCCTTTCACTCGACCTCCCATCACCGACTTCTCCCAGTGCGGCTTTCTCGGTGCCTCGCCTGTGTGGATTTCCTGGTGTCCCGTTGGCTGGCCCCACCTGTACGACTTTCTCAGCGCCCCGACTCCCGGCCCCGCCTATGCGGATTTCCCGGTGCTTCATCGACTGGCCTCGCTCGTGCGGCTTTCCCGACGCTTTATCGACTGACCCTTCCTATGCGGCTTTCCCGATGCCACGTCGACTGGCCCTACCTATGCAGTTCCTCTACTGCGCCTCAATGAATTTCCACACCCCTGATGTAATCCATCTATTTTAGTGACATCTTCTATCATCCATCATTTTCATCTCGAGGGGGAGCTATGATCACTGATGATTTCATTTTTTTTGTCTTGTTTTATAATAAATCTGGATATGTCCATCTTGAGGGGGAGTAATAAATTGAATTTTATTTGTTTTTATTTACTATTTTTTCTTTAATTATGTATTCAAGCTAGGTACACCTTGATTGAGAGGGAGTGTTGGAGTCTGTGTCCCACATCAGACGTGAGTGTTTTGTCATCTTTATATTTCCCTATAAATAAACGCCAAGACCTCTCTTAAGAGGTATAATGGGTATTGGTTCACCTCTCTTATCATTCTACAACCATCAACCATCTTTTATTAACTATATGGATGTAAAAAAACTTCATTTTTACTAAGAGAAAATGAAAATTCAATTACAATCTATTAAATAACAAAAAATGATATCCAAGTCACACACCAATTGATCCATGGTATAGAGTGAAGTGGAGACTTATATAATGCTTTATTTATTCTTATTAAAATTAATAAATTATTTAATAAATTAATAAGTATTTGTATTGTAATTTGAAGGGATGTATTGAAAATGGTAGGTTACAATTCATTGAAAAGTGGTGTGTGCCATTGTATGGGAAAACGAGTGGGAGTGGGGCATGCCATTGGGAATTCAGCATTTCAAATCATAAATTATTTTAGATTTCAAATTTCAATAGAAATTAAAAAAATTAAAAAATTAAAAGCTTAATACACAGACTAGTGGTATGCTAGAGGAAGGAAAGCTTCTTTGGTCAAGTATTCAAATCTTTGGGAGGTGCACCCATTTCAGCTTCTTTTTCCTTTTAAAAAAATATGGAACTGGGGGAACATATTTTCTAGTTTTTAAAGGTTTTGGCCATTTTTGAACCATTTTTTCATTTTCCCCATTTCTAGAAGTGCTGGGACCGAACTACTGGCCCCTTGACCGATTTCCCAGTTGGACTCGGCAGTCCAGTCCGGTTCTGATTACCATGCATTTGTCAGGGATATTGGTTCTATACTGAACCACACTTATGTAACTGTGATTTGGTTCAATAATTGTTATGAATCTCAATCTTAAGAAAATTCATAGTAATTTCATTCCATATATCGTGTGTTTAGGTGTAGCTTTGATTGGAGAATTAGTGAATTGATTTCTAAATAAAGTGAGATAAAATGAAGATGGTGGTTCTTTCCTGTTATCTCACGTCACAAACCAATTATCACCCAATAGTGGACTACAAGTTAGCACTCCCTCAAAAGTACCCGTCAAAGCATGATGTACTTCAAGTGTCTTGGATGCACTAATACTCTCTACACACAACACATGTTTTTTGTCCTGATGAGGATTAGTAGGATGTAGATGCTTCATTAGAGGAGTATCTCATTCATATTGTTGATTAGAGTGTGAAGACACTCCATGTTAAATCAGTTCCCCTAGTACAGGTGCTATAACAACATAGTCGAGTACATGAAGAGACCTAGGAAAGGGAAGATGATATATGAGTTTAGCAGCTAGAAATATTCACTAAAAATTCCTTTTGAACTTCATAAGATCAACTCGAGGATGAGTTTCATTGATGGGAGGCTGTAATTACCCACCATTTCCGGTGGCAGAGGGCTGGCATGAGTGTTTTGCAGGAGGCTGGGGGTGGTGGCTGGTGTGGGGGATGGTGCGGGCTAAATTGCAGGTGGCTGGGGGCTAGTGCGGGCTCGAATGCAGGTGGAAGGGGGCTGGTTGAAGGTGCTGGGGGGATGGTGTGGGTTGGATGTGGCAGGAGCAGGGCCAAACCACGGCGTGACCATGACGTGACCATTGTGTGACCGCGGAGTGACCGCAGCGTGACCGCGTCATGTTGGCCCGGTCCAATGACATCCGTGGGGCAGCATCTTCCAGATTCAGGTGGAAGGGGGCTGGAATGTTGGTGGAAGGGGGCTGGTTGCAGGTGCTGGGGGGATGGTGTGGGCTGATTCGAAGGTGCAGGGGGCTGTTGCGGGCTGGAATGATGGTGGCAGCGGGCTAAAATGAAGGTGGAAGGGGGCTGGTGTGGGTTGGATGTGTCTGGAGCAGGGCCAAATCACATCATTTCTGCGGCGTGACCACGACGTGACCGCGGCGTGACCGCGACGTGACCGCGGCGTGACCGCACCGTGTTGGCCCGGTCTAGCGACATCCGCGGGGCAACATCTTCCACTTAGTTTCAAATAGGATGATATGGATGGCATGATAGGATGTTTTCTCAGAAGAGTTAACTAAATGAATGATAATCTATGATGACTAGAGGATTGGATGACCCCTGATATACCTAATTCAGTGAGGTTTGAAGATCTAGTAATGTGTAGGAATACCTAGAGGAATACCCCATGGGATTAGGAAAATCACAGGTTAAATAACATGTAATCTGACATTAATGGTACTGTGGGACCCCTGGGCTGTGGAACTGGGATTTTGGTTGGATTTAAATATCACATGCCATGTGACATGGCCACACAACATGGGACCCATCTTAAAAGTCTAACGGCACTTAAAGAGTGTCTTGGTTCAAACAACCGTTTTAATAAAAAGAGGGAAACCCCCTACAGGGATATAAAAAAGGTCAAGTACAATGTGTTCTTTATGACCAACAACGACATCGAGTATAAGGAAAACATCAATGCAATAATGTTAAGAAAGGTATACCACTGTGAGTTTTCGCAGACAGCACACCTCCGTTGGAGGGGTTTTATTACAAAACCATGACTTATTTATCAAACGAAACAATTTTCTTAACTAACACTTATTCAAGAATTGCAATTTAATATAAACATGCAAAATTAATAAGGCAACTAAATGCAATTTAAAACATTCTTGAATTAAATAGGCTATGAGAGGGACCCTACCTCAACCTCAAGGCGTGTTTGCTTTTGACGACGACAACTCGAATATTCCTTTTTTCTGCTTGCATGCATATGCAACTTAACATATATATAAGGACACCTAGCCCCTATGTACATATTTTCATGTCCAAATATGCACAAGGGGGTCCTTAGATATATGTTTATACTTTCATATACCCCTTTACACTTACATGCGTATGCATTTTTCATATCTATATATAAGCAAACCTAGCCCCAATATATATATTCATACTGCCATGAGTGAATATATATAAAGGGGGAACTTATATATGCATATGCCTACCTATGTATACACATGTAAGCCTTCGCCAATGGCGACTCGAATCCACCTCAATGAAATCCAAAACACACAACAAAAATATAAGGAACCCAAAAATAAGAAAAGCCCTAATTAAAATTTGGCCAAAGAATAAAAACAGAATAAACCTTACACAAATCTTGAACTCATTGTCCTCTATTGTGGTGGATAGAACTGGTCTTATCATAAGAAACCACCTATAAGAAAATAGTGGGAAAAGAAATGAGATATAACAACATCTTATATATATGTGATCAGTGTGTCAACTGTACATGATAAATGATACATGAATCCATAACCAACAATGAACAAATAATAAAGGATAATTTTGATATATATATATTATATGTTATTATTTTATTGGATTTAATCACTATCCTTAACATTTATCTATATATAATGGGGTTTTTGGTAATATTTTAACCAGCCTCAGGGCTTAGTCTATATCTAGGAATGTATAGATTTTGGTTTCACAGGATTCTAAACATTTACATAAAATGGTTTCATGTAAATTATACATCAGATTCATTTTGATATGTGTGAATATAGTTGGATATTTTTAGTTAAGTATCAAAAATCATGAGCTATAAAATGTGTTATACCTTAATATATTTCGATCATATTAATTTGGTTGAATGTATAATATATAAAAACTGAATAATTGGAAGAATACGTATCAGAGATAATATAATGAAATCATAACACTCATTAATATAATAAGTGATAGATTCCTTCCAAAGTGAACACTTCTCATGACCATAATCATCCAAATGAGTAGGTTCCACTACTAGAAATTTAGGCTACAGAAATAAAAGCTGTTGATTTTTTGTTCATTTACTTCTACTTAGTTCTGGTGTGAGACTACTTGTTAGTCCAGAGTCCTAACGACTTATGATAAACAGTTTGAAAAAATTCATGGCGTTCTATTTCTGAAAAACATTTACACTTCCAATTCCAGTAGAAAACCACTCAAATAAGTGTCAGAATAAAAAATTTCAATAAGAAATCTAGATCCACTGCCCTTGCCCCTTCCCCCTGCCCCCTGCCCCCTGCCCCCTCCACCTGCCCCCTGCCCCCTGCCCCCTGCCCCCCTCCCCCTGCCCCCTGCCCTCTGCCCCCCTCCACCCTCCCCCTTGCCCCCTGCCCCCTACCCCCTACCCCTGCCCCCTGCCCCTCCACCCTCCCCTACCCCCTGCCCCCTCCACCCTCCCCCCTGCCCCTTCCCATTCCCCCTTCCCCCTTCCCCTGCCCCCAATCTTGAAATCTCAAGATTCTAGGTTTGAGTAATTAAATTCTTAACCGAAGCTAGATCAAAGAGAGTATCCCAATCTTGAAACCTCAAGATTCTTGGTTTGAGGGAGACAAAACTGAAGCCCCGTGTTCTTGATTTTAATTCATCCTAAGAAGTGGAAAAAATTCCCTACCAATCGACACCATGATCCATCCACCGACGACCCAAATCTTATGGAACCGCTTTAGGAGATCTTCAATTTTCCATGGGTTATTATTCTGCTGCAACATTAAACATCCACGAATTAAATTATTCATTCTTCTAAAAGCTCTTCAATAATTTTAACGTTCAACTCAATAAAATCTAAAATACCATTTCTCATAATTATTTTATTTTATGAATCAGAACTTTCTCTAAGGTTAAAAAATATCTATCTGAGCATAAGAGAGATGGTTATCCTTCAAATCATCTTGAACATTCACATTACAGGGATCCTTCACATCATGATTCGCTGGACTATCTTCATCCAAACCTAAAGGCACTTGAATCACACCATGTCCAACAACAACCTTCTTCAAAATCTCTAATGGAATCCTCCTCCGGATTGAAGTAGCACTCCAACAGGAAAGCCATAAATCAAGGGAGGAATAAGGAATTAACCCAAAATGGGAAACATCCTTTAACAAATAAATAAGACCATCGAGTCATTAGTTGAAAAATAACAAGTCCATCTACCATAGCTTCGTCCACATCCAATATTAGTTTCAGATTCAAGAAATAATAGAAGAAATCAAATAAATTTTCAAATACCATGATGATAGGGAGTGGGGGTGTCGACCTCGGCCTCCGGGGTGTTGAGGGTTGTGGGGGAGAGCCGTCGGGAAGGAAGGGAGGAGGTGGGGAGGCCACTCAGAGCAGCTTCGATGGAGGAGGAGGATCGTGGGGAGAAGGATCGCGGTGAGGAGGCATCATGGGTATTGAGGGCTATTGGTGAGGAGGCGTCGGGGAGGAGGCGTCGGGGAGTTGTCAAGAAGAAAGAGAGGAGGTGGGGAGGCCGCTCAGAGCAGCTTCTCTGGATGAGGAGGGTCACGGCGAGGAGGATTCAGGGAGGGAGTCGGGCTGTTGAGGGGTTTCATAGAGGATGGATCGAGTGGAAGGAATGAGTTGAGGTATTTAGCCATGGAGATGTGGCTATTTGTGTGGGTATAGCCACAGATTTTTTAGTCCGTGGCTTTATAAACATGGATATATCTCAGTTTCCTAGTAGTGATAGAAAGAAGAGTATCTCAACACATGAATTTTTTTTCTTCACTGATAATTAATTCCTAGATGAGAAATGGTTCAATATTAAGATGAAATAATCTTTCTTCGAAAATGGGTATGATGAACAAATTTGTGACATATAGGGTATTTTAATCCACCTAAATAGTTGGGATAAATTTTTTTAAATCACAACCTAATAACATCTTAGTCAATTGATACTAGTTTGAATAAGTTAACCATTGGTAATAAGGATACCACTACCACAATTTTAGGAAATGGTGCATGGGATTATAGTATCTTCTCCTCAATCAAAAAACATGCCACTGGTTTGTATGATGGATATGTGGCATGGATGTCATTACCAATTAGAGGAGTCATTTTTGGAATTGTATACACTTTCTACTAATTTCTATGAAAGGGGAAAATAAAAGGTTATAATTATGTTTTTTGTAATTCCAAGGGGATAATCATGATTGAATGATTTAGGTTGCTAATGATTTAGATATCAAAGGTTTTAATTATGTTAACATAGAAAAGGATATTAAATAAGGTTTTGAGCACCCTAATGTTGACACCACCATTTCTTGGACACATTCTTCTGGTGAAGGGATATAACATGAAATTTATTGAGTGTAAGATCATAATAATGTATTGGAAATCCATAATTATTCCATCTTCATGTTTGACTTTTTTCTAATTGTTGTTCTAGAGCAACATTATTTTTATCATTAGTAACTTTGAAATTCTTTTTATAAATCTAACTTCAATTAAACAAAACTTGTTTACATTTTTCATCATATAATTCATCTACCTACAATTATGCTTACAAATGTTTTAATCCTATAAACTAATGTTTAATCTAGTTCAGGATTTTTATTTTCTCAAAAAAAAATTCAGGTTAACCAAAATCCAAATCAAGACAAACTACGACCCCATTGTATGAATCTTCATAGGGGTATCTATCGATTCCCTAATTATTCATTTGTTCAAATTCTATTTCATTTTTATGAGATTTATTTTCCCACAACAATCCCCATCACCCCCTTCACACCCCCCTCATACTCTTTGAACCTCTGTCAAATTGTGGCCAATGAGTGGGCTCAGAAATTCTAAGTGAAATTGAAATAAACATGTAAATCCAAAAGGCATGGGTGGTGCAATGGTAGTATTTCGGAATGACTCATCCATACATCACATGTCCTCACCGAAGGAAAAGAAAACAAAAACAAAACAAAAAAAACATAGTATAAAGATAAAAATAAATGAAACACACAAATTAATCTCTCCACTACCCCGATCTCCCTCCCTTGCAAAGAAAACCGTGTAGCCGCCTCCAATGCCCTTTTGTCCCCCTTCACAGAATATAACTACCCTCCATCCACAGAAAGTAGTAAAAGCCTAAGTGTCCAATGCGATAAAGAAAATAAAATAAAAATTAAACAACAACATACCTGTTTCCTGTGAATAATTATATCTCTAGTTTATTGAATTTTTCTATAGAAACTTAATGCTCTTGTGGTAACCCACTATGATTGATACAAGTCAGGATAAAGATTGAAAACAATTAATACCTTTCAATGTAAAAAAATAAAGAGAGGATAATCAGACCTTTTTCAATGATTGCTATATTTAGTATGATGTTCTGAAAAGTCTAGACTCTTGCATTTTGAAAACGGGAAGACCAACTGTTGCAAGTGTAATCAATGTGGTTAAAGGAGTGATAAATGGTTTTCTAATTCAATTATGTATGCTTAAAATCCAAAACAAGAATAAAACCATGACTTGTTTATCAAACTAAACAATTATCTTAACACTTACTCAAGAATTGAATTTAAATATAAACAAGAAGAATTAAAAATTCAGCTAAATGAAATTTAAAACATTCTTGAATTAAAGAGTCTGGGAGATGGAATTCATAAATGTTTTAAATTATAAAAATTCCCTAATATTCAGACATAAGTTCCTAGAATGAGGATCGATTATAGTAAAAAGAGTTTATATGAAATCTAAGAGAAAATAATGATCAATTCCCAAAAGTGTTTGGGTTAATTCATAATGAGTTGTGATGTTTTGTATTAATTTTACAATGATTTATTGAAATTTAGAGACATTTTGAAAATATAAACCATCTCATATACCAAGCATTAATATTAAAGAATTGGCTGAGAATTAAAATGGTAAGAAATGAGAATAATAACTAGAAGAAATAATATATTTTTACATTATTTTTAGAATATTAAGATTATATAATTGGAAAGAATAATAATTATATGAAGATGAGATACAACAATGGACTATATTAACTTGTGTGTGTTCCCCTTGGTCACCCCCATGAGGGTAAATTTTTTTATTACATCCTAATAATAGTATTGTGATCTCTTCTGTGGGATTAGTTTTAGATAGTGTTTGGGAATCCCTCTGTGTGACCCGGGGTGTGATCCTCTATAATTTTTTCTATTTCCCTAGGTGGGGTTTGTGTAATCATTATTACCAACTAATTTGTGTGTAAAATCCCATAATTAGTGGGATATTCTAGGTATGGTATGGTATACCCCAAATGCCCTTGGAGAGATCCCCTATCTATGTATCGTGATCTTCAGAGTTACATTGAGTACATCTTTGGTGAGGTCTGATAATCATGACCTCTTAGGCATGCACCATCAGTGAAAGAATAGATCATGTTGTGAGTGCAACCATAAGAGTGTTAAATTGTATCCTTGAGTAGAATCATATGGATAAAATAATGGTTAATATGACATTGAGGCCTGTTTTATGTTAGGGGTATATCTAGTTTATTGTTCCTATTTCTATGTCTCATATTTTTAATGACATGTCTATGTGATGATGAGATACCTACTCTCCAAATGCCAATTTTTAGTGATTTTGGGGTGTCCTATTTAGCATTGTTATACTAAACACTACATGGGATCTGCCCATACTTCTCATGTCTTATGTAGACAATATTACTTTTGAAGGAATCCTTGGAGGAGAAAGAGAAGATAGAAGATAGTGATCTAGATTGACCATGGTTCATGCTAGGTTGTTGCATCTGTCAGTAGTCCCCTCCCTCATAAAAAGTTAGTCTCTTTTATCTGTTTTTGTAGGATTTTATTTTCCCCTTTATTCTTTTCATGTGTACAGGTACCTTAGGCTAAGGACAACCTTCTGTGTGTTATTCCTACTTAGGGATGGTCACTAACCCCTATCCAATTAGAGGTGGGATTGTGGTGTCATTAGTGTCATTTACCTGAGAGCCAAACCCAATACAATTTAACACAATTCCCCTAAATATAAAACCAATTCTCACAACTATAATATCTCTAAACTCTATCCTAGGAAATATTAGGCTCTGATACCACTCTAAAATGACATGAAACTCTAGGCCCCACTTGGCTGATGGTAAATTGAGTGTGCCACCTAAAAACCACTTGTAATTGGGAAGGGACTGGTGACTATCATTGATTAGGAATATTAAATATATGGGAGAACTTAAACTAATGAACCTATATATTTGCGCACATATTTCCAAGCACAGTAGAATAATTTGGAAGAGTAAAACACTGAAATTTTTAAATGCATGCAAAACCTATAACATCCCACAACAAAGTATAAAGCACTTAAAAAATGTAAAGGGGAAAAAATATAGGCCCAATAACTAGTAGGTAGGTCTAATATAACCAAAATAGATAATACAGTCTAATCATGAGGCCTCCATTCTAAAATCAGTCTAAACGCCACATCCCCCAAGCACCAATACACACCATCTACACTATGTCTGCCTAAATCTCCCTAAAAAACAACCATTTTCATAATACATTATATGTTCAAGATGAACCCATGTAAGGGTGAGTATAAATATAACCAGTAGCACACCCCAAAATAAATAATTAAAGCACCAATAAGTAGTTATATTGAAACAAAATAATAGAGGGTAAAGAATGGTGGATGGGGATGAAGATAGGGGATTACCTCTGGTTGTGGGAGAGAACCATCTGGAATGGAGGAGGAGGGGAGGCAGCTCGGATCAGCTTTGCTGGAGGAGGGTCGGGGTGAGGAAGGTCATGGTGAGGAGGGGTTGAGGGTTTTTAGGGTTGCTGGGGGTGTCGACCTCAGCGTCAGAAGAGAGACGTCAGGGAGGAGGGTCGCGACGAGGAGGCTTCGGGGAGGAGGGTCGCGGCGAGGAGGCGTTGGAAGAGCGGCGTCGGTGAGGAGGGTTGTGGCAAGGAGGCGTTGGGGAGGAGGGTCGCGGAGATGAGGAGGGCACGGTGAGGATGCGTCGGGGAGGAGTGTTGCGGTTATGAGGAGGGCGCTGTGAGGAGGCGTCAGGGAGGAGGGTCGCGACGAGGAGGAGGGCGCGATGAGGAGGAGATCACAGGGAGGAAGAATCGTGAGGAGGAGGAATCACGAGGCACGAGGGGGCTGTGGGATAAGAGGGTTTGAGAAGGCAACCTATATCCACGGCCATCCCATTAAATCATTACTATAAACAAGCTATAGTCACAGACTGATAAAACCGTGGCTATAGATATGTGGCTATAGCCTAAATTTCTAGTAGTGCATGGCCCTGTAAGTCGAGGGTAAGTCCATCTAGTTGCATCAACAAACAATAAAGAAAGTAAAGGAAGATGGAACTATTGTATGTCATGCTTTATGTGTTATTAAAGACAAAGATATTATATTACATAGTGCGTGTTCGTATGCTGGTTGTCAATGCTGTGACAATCCTCATCTCTTTAGAGGACATGATGGGTTTCTAGATCATACTCTTGGTCTATGAATACTATTCAATACTATTGAGATAAGGTCTTAGAGGGTCACATAGAATAAAATATTCTAGAATCTACCATGTTTGGTTAAATATGAGATTTAGAAATGGTGGGACCCACCACTGGAGTTTAAGAATATTCCAAGGAGACACAGTCAACAAGGAATAAATAAATTCACATTATTCAAGTTATGAATAATGGGAATTGAATTTATTTATTCAATGTATTTACCAATTTTAAATAAATACATGAAAAATATTATTTGAATGAATATTAAAATATTCAAGGTTTATTAATATTTGTGGGAGTAAGAGCTGAGTTAATTTCTTATTTATTATCACATAATATATTTAATATATTATAGGAAAGTTATAATAATAATGAATAATATTGATGACTCAATTTAGTAGTCAAAATATTATTTAATGGTGTGTTACGTATTCGGGTGGCCAGATAGAAATACTGGATATTTTCTTAACACTCTATAAATAGAGGAGGAGAGGAGTTTTCCATACACTATTCACTTATTCTCTCTCTCCTCCTCTCTATCCTATATCCTAGAGAGAGAGTCTCCAGATCCATGGAGCTTGTATGGATCTCTCTCTCAGGCATCGCAAGCAGAGTGATGCGGTGATCGTTAGAGTGTTGACGGAGTCATCATAACTCCACACTAGCACCCAGATTATGATGATCAGTGCTCCCATGGATTCCTTGAAGTATGTGTGGATGATCTAGAGGAATTAGACATTTGATTCTTTGTTCAGTGACCGCCAATGATGAGCAGACGTCATGCGCAACATCATATTTAAACTAAGTATTTTACGGTTTTATTTTGTTCATAAAACTCTTCACGCATGATCCAAAACATAAACTGGGATGCTATTCTCTGACATCGACAAGATTACTTCGATCTTCGGTAATTTTTTTTAAAATACCACCTGTTTGGGGCTTCCTCTCCTTGCCCAGTTCCTTCAGAAAGTACCATGTAAACTAGAGGAGTTACACTTGTGGCTGAAGCAATGCATGTTTTCAGTACTAAGGATATAAATTCAATTTATGTTAATATGTCATACTTTGGCATCATCAAACAAATATGGGAGTTGGATTATACAATATTCTTAGTGCTGATTATCAATGCAAGTGGGTTGATAACAAGGGTGATGCTAAAATAAAGGAATTGGGATTTGTGAAAGTTTATTTTAGTATGTAAGGGTACAAATACAAATCGTTTATAATGGAATCATAGTTAGTACATGTATTCTATGTTCCATATCCCAAAAAACGAAAGTAGTTAATTGTTTTGTTATCGACCAAAACCACTGAAGGGTCAGATAAAAATTCAATTGAGGATCACCCTTTCATTGGGATGTTGCAATCATTTCACTACAGTCCGAATGTAGGAAATTTTTTTGTATACTAGAGGATACCAAAATAAAGAGATATGGATAGCTGATAGAGGGGTCAAATCCCATCATCCTTAAAAAACAAGAGTTTAATAATGAGGTTATGTTTTTTTGTAATATACATCATGTTACCTCATGTTATTATCACTTTTATATTTATGTACTCTATATTAAATGTTAAACTACTTATATAGAGAATGAATTCTCCATGTTCCGATGCTCCTAATCCCGAGGTACAACATGTCTCTCAACCCACTACTGCTCGTAGTGTAGAGGTACAATGTGTTGGTGCTCCCAATCCTAAGGAACACAAGGTTTCTCAACCTATTACTTCTCCCAATACAGAGGTACAACAACCATATTCACATGGCAGTGCTACCACTCAAGATGATAAACATATTGATGATGTTGAATATGATTAAATGGTAGGCGATGAAATACTGAAGAAGTAGAAAAAATTGGAGCGCCGTAGTTTGACGGTGTTTTCAAGAATCATTAAGGAAAAAATAAAATGCATCAAATATAAAGTTGATGGAATGCGTGGGGATATCATGTTAACCCCAACAAGGCCATATTCAGTAGTTACATTGGAATCTTCACTCAGCAACACATGTCAATTGATGTAGATTTGTGACACCATGTTGTGCTTGTGCTTAAGAAACTAATGTGGGAAGATATTATGGTAACATTATTATATCATTTATTTGTTTTACTAAAAAATAAAATAAAGAAAAATTGACTTACTCTTAATCATACTTTGTAGAGGGAATTCATAGTTTATGAATCCCACAAGAAATATGTATTAATGCTTGCTTGAAGGATTCATAGAGTATTTCACACAATTCTAATGAGACATCATCTTAAAGATGCTGAAGGGAAAATACAACTACACCCACTGCTTATCTATGCACACCGGATAACCCATTAAGTATTGTATGCGTTTACTGGATGCCGTAAGAATGTGTCTTTTTAGGTACATTGAGGCTAGTAATATGTTGTTTGATGATACATGCATTCATCACTTTGATGAAAAATTTTTATTTATGAAATAACAACTGAGTGCTAGAAATAAGGAAAGGGCAACTAAAAAAAACATACCCCTATTTTAAAGATAGTATGGGGGTACACTTCACTTGAAAAAAAGTATGTATATTAAATCTACTGTAATACTTTTATGTGACATCAAACAACAACATAATTATATTCCTATGTTTATATGCAGATTGATGACTCTAAATCCAAAGCCACTTCAATCCCATACCATGTACTATGGAAGGAGGAACAAGTAAATAAATATGGGATGCTAATAGATGAAAACAGACAAAAGTGTGGGAAACATGTGTATGTCTGACTTAATTAAAATTTGTTTTTCTTTAAATTGCTATTATATAAAAAATATTAATTAGTTTCCTATATTTTATATCTGGAATAGTAAGATGAATCAACAAAACCTTTAATGGATAAATACATACTATCAGTGGACTTTAAGAGAATAGAACAATATGGTCACGTCAGAGGTGTTGGTTTTGGGGTGACACCCAAAATATATTTTGAGAAAAAAACAATAGGAGGATAAAAGTGAAGAAATGAAATAGATTAAAGAAAGACTAGCTACCTTTGAAGAAAATTTCCAATGGAAGAGAGAGATGCTTTCAACTTTTATGGGGGGGGATCAAAGAGAATAAATTAATCATGAACAACCATTTCTTGATGATCCCCCCACCCCCACTAAAATTGAGCCAATCCATTCCCCTCAAAGAGGTGTATTTGCTGAGGTAATAAGTGTTCTAATAATTATTTCTATGAAATTTTAATCAGATAGACACTCATACCTTTCCTATACTAATATTTTACAGAGTGATTATGAATATGATTTATATCTATCAACACCCACCCATCACCTTGTAGTGAGGGATATAATGTACAATATCCAAAATGACATTCTATACAACAGACCATTTCCAACAGGTCATGTGAGAGTAATTATTAGTGTAGCCCATGATTTGAGAACCGAGCTACCTGTTCCATTTGATAAAGAAGATATTCCTAAGGATTATTATGCTTTTGGAACATTCATCGCATGGTAGTCATATCTTGTAAAAAAACATGTGGACAAGGATGTATTCATTTCCTATTTATTTTTCAAGATAAAAATTTAACAATTAATAAAAAGATATAAATTGATGAATGTTATTATAGACAAAAAAAGGGAAGGGGTTGAAACAAAAGGCCGACTCAAAACCATCTAAAGGATAGACCAACTGAACAAAAAGATATACCAAAAGCACTGTTACCCTTCCCATTCCATATCCACATTTACTATCATTGATGGTCCATGAGGATAAAAAGTTAAAAATGGTTGTAGTCACATAGTTGATTTTGAAGAAAATATGTACAAAGAAGAAGTTCAAGATTTCATTGGTGTTGAAGATGTAAATGAGATCCTACACTACAATTGGCAAGGAACCTCATTTGTAAGTGTGTACATGAGGTATGTTTTCATGATTTGATTTTCTGAAAGCTGATATACTATGTTAATGATGACTAAATAAATTTCATATTTTTGGTTGGAATATATATGAAATTAAATTGAAGGGATTTCTCCATTATTTTTTTGACTCATTAGTCCACACATCACCTCTATATAACAACAAAAAATAGAATCCAAAAAAAGGATGAAATCATGGCAGTCCTGGTGAAATTGTATGAAAGAAAACTTACAGATGATAGACTCTTCCTAATACAAAAAATGTAGGGGTAAAAATCTATAATTTAATAATATCAAATATATTTTCATTGTGGTCAATTTGGATACTCCAAAAATTTATTTCCTAGAATCAATGCATGAATACCCAACAAACCAACCACACGTGATGAAATATTTCAATTTTTAATTCACTAAATCCATCATTTTGGAGATAAACATAAAGTTTAATAATTAATAATATCTTTTAATGGGGATTATATTACGATAGGGCAGTACATCAATATCGTGAAAAACAAGGAATGAGGCCAGGGGCTAAGCACAAGTACCCTAACAAGTTTTACAACTAGACAAGTATCAGGGTGTATATAATAATATTTCAATATCAAAACACATATCCACAAAAACTACTTATTTTTATCAATGTTTCTATAGTGTCTGAAAAAAACAAATTGAAAATATTGTGGTTATTATGTTTGTAAATTTATGAGAGAGATCATATTCCACGAATAAACCAGCACCCCTGAAGTGGTATTTTAAAAGATAACTAAAATTTCATTTAAAATATTTATTAATCCTTTGTGTATTTATATTTTTTCATTTCTACTATGAATTTCGAAAAGAATCATTTTCACAAGATGATACAGATCTTCTTAGAAACAAATGGACAACATACCTGATAGATGAATGTACACAAATAGAATAAATATGTGACTTACATATAATTAGAGGATTATTTCATATTTATGTTTAATTTAATTATTTTTAGTAATACTCACATAAGAATTGTTTTCATATATAGGTGGATTCCTTTGTTCAAGTTGGGGTGTTTTTTTAATATTCTCATGATCATGAGAGACAAGACTTTGAGGTTGAAACTCATAATTCAATGAGAAGGTAATGTTTTTTAATATAATATTATTTTCCTCATTATAATATATGTTATCTACGACATTAAAATAATATAGAATTGAATTTAAAAATGGATGATCCATCAAAATATTTTTTTGATATCTCAATGGTTTTCTTATTTTTAGTATTATACACATAATATTTGTTTTCTTATACAGGTGGATTCCTTTGCTCATGTGGAGGTGGTTTGTTCGAAGCTGCTAATGATCGTGAGAGATTGGAATTTGTGGTTGCAACTAATATAATAAAAACTAGAAAATTGTTTAATAATTTATACAAAATTCATAAAAAGATGAATCCCTACTACTTATTTAATTAATTTTTTCATCATTTTATCTACTATTTTTATGTTATTTTCCATATCATTTTTATCAAAAAGTTATTTAGTTGTTTTCACATATCTTTATGCTTTATACTGATTATCTTTTTCAATATTCCAACACTGTGTAGAGTCGATGTCATTTCATAGAAAAACCATTCTAGTTGAAATCCAGAAGAGTGGATAAATCTCATGTGCTCATCCACTCTCTAAGCTTTCAACAATGAGAAAGCTTACAGAAATGAAGATTTCACATTGAGATCCATGTTGTTTGGGATGATAAATGACTTTTCTGCTTATGGAAATTTGTTAGTATATAACATTAAAGGAACCCAAGAGTGTCCCATTTGAGAATAAGGTACATATTTAATTAGGTTGAAACATTCATCGAAAAACATGTTTCTATGACATCACAGATTTATACCCCAATGGAATAAGTACCGATATTGGATGACATCATTCAATGGAAGTTCATAAGAACATAAAACATAGTCTCCACTAACAGGTGATCAACTGTTTGATAAAGTAAAAGATGTGGAAACTTCTTTTGGTAAACAGTTTTCAAAAAACCATTTGAAAACCAGTTGAAAAAAGAGATTAGTTTTTTTTGAATTACTATACAATAATTGTTTGTACGTCAAAAATTTTCATGATGTTATGCATGTTGAAAAAAATGTTTGTGATAGTGTCATAAGCACTTTGCTAAATGCACCCGGAAAAACAAAGGACCGAATTAAGGCTAGGTGGGATGTGCTTGACATGGGAATACAAGAAGAGTTGTTGCCAATGAATGGTGAAAAATAAACTTATATTACTCCAGCTTCTTAAAATCTTTCCAGGTAGGAGACATATCAGTTTTTAAATTTATTGAATGTCATAACGGTTTCAGAGGGGTATTTATCAAATATCAAGAACATCATGTCGATGACCGATTTAAAGTTAAAGGGTATGAAATCACATGACTGCCATGTTTTAATGAAAGATATAATTCCTATAGATTTACATTGCATTTTTCTTAAGAATATACATCATACATTAACCAAGATCTATTTATTCTTCAATGTTATATGCATCAAAGTTATAGTCCTGGTGAAATTTCCAACTATATAAAGAGAAATTTCTATCATATTATTTGAATTGGAAATGTTCATCCCACCAACATTCTTTTATATTATAGTTCATTTGATGGTTCAATTGGTGAGTGATATTCGACTATGTGGTCCTACACACTATAAGATAGGTTTACCTCATTGGATGATATATTAATATTTTGAAAGGGTATTTCAAAAACCATAATTTCCAAAAGGGTTATATTGTAGAGAGATATATTGGTGAGGATTTCATTTAATAATGTACTGAATACTTTTCTTGTGTGAAAATCATTGGTCTATGGAAATATCACCACACTAGGCATCTTGTAGGTTAAGTAATTTCTAGAAGATATGTTTTCACAATCAATATTACATATTGAGAGAAGGCCCACATTTATGTTTTTCATAACAGTTTGGAGGTTTCCCCATATGTTGAAACCCACAAAGAAATTATTAGGAATTTGAATCCATCACGAGATAAAATATGGATATAAAATACACACAATAAAAATTTTATAAGATGGTTTCAGGACCATATTTTTAAGTATTCAGAAGAAAATTCAGATTCAATTTCAGAACTACTTCGAAGGCTAGTTGGAGGACTAAATGTGTATGTATTATCTTATAATGGGTATCTAATTAATGTGTAACATCCCAGATCTGGGTGCCACCCAAAGGTTCCCTATACCCAATTGGTCACATGGACTCAAGCACATTTCCATGAATGCAAGAGGCTACCGACTAGTAGAGAGGGTGTTGGGTATGATAGTGGAAAAAATATACCCTCATTGGAAGAGAAACACATTGGAATAAAATTAATAAACAATAGAGGAATCACTAATACCATAGAACATAAGTAAAAAACCGAAGAATGGTAGTAAATAAACAAATGGATCACATATATAAATGATGCATGTCACATATGTCTAGGAAATAATCCAAACAAGACACAATGATGGAAATAAAGTACTAAACCAAAGTAAAAAATATTTAAACTACTATAGCATCTCAAGCCTCAGCTTAGTCTCATGCTCTCCAGCTCCATCCACAATCAAGTACCTAATGTAAAAGGGAACTTGACCTTATCTATACCTTCAACCATATAATCTGTTTGTGACCAAAAGAATGACCCAAATTGGGTGTGAGATGAATCCTAGTTGGCAACCAACAAAAGATTTATGCCTAACTATTAGTGAATATATATAGCATACAATGTGAAAAATGAAGCAATAAAAAAGGAAGTACTCAAATGTAAACAATACTATATCTTCCAATTACATTAATTTAAATTTATTAATTATTCAAACCATTTAATAATGGAATCCAGGGATCTAGCCTAATATTTTTATCCCCTAGGTTATAGAAAAAATACATGTCTCAGAATACCATCTAACAATCAAGTATGATCGAGTCTAAGCTTGTGATATGGATTGGCAGACTCGTCACAATCAATCAATCATTCACAAGAAATCCTTTGGGAAAGATCTCGTAGTCTAACCCCTCTGGTTCAACATATCACATATTAAATAAATGTATCATGACCCTCTGAGGAATCTCACATAGTCTAACTCATTTGTTCTCACAAACAAAGACTCTCTGAGGAAGCACTCACCATCAATTACCCCTGTGGTATTTTAACGATAAACTATAGACTCCATGAGGAAGCACTCAACGTCAATTCCTCCTTTGGTCTTATAATGATATACTATAGACACTCTAATGGAGAACTCACCTTAAATCCCCCTACGGTCTCACAATGTAAACAAAACAAACACTCTGGGGAAGCCATCAATGTTAATTCCCCCTATGTTTTCACTACACCAGGTTCTCACAACCCTATGTAATAAATTCGTTCACAAATGATATCCATCAGCCCAAATTAATCTCAAATACTATAAGGCTAATCAGCTACAATACATAACACCGGAATTTAACAATAAGCAATTAAGAAATCAATTCTAACCTAACAACCAAGGCAAGGAAACAGGGTCTGCCTCATAGGAAACCTGGACCAAACTGCCATAAATATTCAATAAAGAAGACGCACCCATGAGGTGTCCCCTAAACATGAAATTTAGCATAACATATCAACAAAAATTCTTAATATATAAATCATTCTAAGGGATATAATAACAGGGTTCAATTAATCAACATGAAATACTAGAATCATGGGTAATCAACACATAGGCATATATAACTCAAAGACAATCTCTAAAAGGAAAAAAACAACCGAACTCGATGTTGTAAGATGATTAATCATGAACTTCGGCCCTTGAATCAGCCTAGAACATTGTAGAACTACAAAAAGGTAAAAAACGTTCAACCTTAGGTAACTCAAGAAAGCGGATAAAATAGGAAGTGAGTATCTAAAATAAGGAAGGAATCACTGGTGGGATTCCAACACGCCCACTGGAGTTATAATTAGACCTTAGATTGAGAAACATCGGCTCAGACTTTTATTTTCACTCCTGGTCACTCCTAGATGAAATGAGGTTAGAATAAGATCATTCTAGAGATTAGACGTGACCGCAATATGATAAATAAAATAAAAATAAAAGTACACCGAATGTTCATTTAATGTACACACTGTGTACATTCCTCAACTAGAACCCACTTTAGGTGGTCCACACAGCGTTGTAGTCGGCCGTTACACGACCATGTACTCAGGTATTACACGGCTAGTACATGGCTACCCACGACAACCAGGTACATGATGTGTACATAGAAAATTTATAAATTCTTCTTTTTTCTAAAAAAACAATCTGAAACAAGATCCATACCTAAAATGAAGATCAATGTTTTTAAAAAATTCCCCCTTAAATCAATTCATCCACGAATTTCCCTTCCAAGGGTGGTGAAGAATAAAAGTCAAACAACTCTAGCCACTGTGATCGTACATTGGCCTCCCTCTCACAAGCCTCATCCTATACTCACCTGTGCTACCATAACACCCATACTAGAGGAACAAACCGACCATAGAGAACCCTCTTACTACAATCCACATTCTGAATAGGGTGCTCCTCAAAGGATTCATCCAACTCCAATTCAACCTCCTTGGGTTGAAAAACCTGAGACGGGTCTGAAAAGTAATGCCTTAACTGAGAAACGTGTAAGGCATCATGCATAGCCTGGTACCTCTGAGGCAACTGCAACTGATAGGAAACTGGCCTGACTCTCTGCAAAACCTCAAACGAACCGACATACATCAGTGAGAGCTTCCCCAGTATCCTAATCCCCATGTTTCCTAACCTCGGTGTGACATATAAGGAAAATTGATCTCTGACCACGAACTATAGAGGTCGTCCCCATCGTTCTGCATAAGATTTCTGGTGAGACTATACAATAGTAATCCTATTCTAAATCAAATCCACTTTCTCAGTGGTCTTCTAGACAAGAATAGGTCTCAGCATAGCTACCTCTCCTACCTCCAGCCAACATATGGGTGATAAACATGGCCTACTATAAAAAGACTCACAATGTTCTATCAAAATCATCACCTGAAAACTTTTATTGTAGGAAAACTCCACTAGGGGTATTGTGTTTCTCCCAAGAACCCCCGAAATCTAGGACGCATGCTCAAATAATGTCCTCCAACTCCTGAATCGTACGCTCAGACTGGAAATCTATATGGGGATGGTAAGATGTACTTAGAAGTACCTATGTACCCAAAGCCCTCTGCAGTCCCTGCTAGCCATGAGAAGTAAAATGGTCATCCCTGTCTAAAATGATAGAGTACAAAACCCTATGAGACCATAAAATATATCGGATGTACAACCTTCCAAGCTCATAATAACTAAAGGTATACTTGATCAGAAAGAAGTGTGCAACCTCCATAAGTATATCAATGAAAACCCAAACTGCATCATTCCCTCAAGGAGACCTCAGTAAACATATCACTAAATCCATCGTGACATTATTCCACTTCCACTCAGGAATGGGTAACTACTGTAAAATCCCTACGTGTCACTAATGCTCCACTTTCACCTGCTGACATGTGGAACACCTCATGAAAAAACTGGAAACATATCTCTTTATACCTGGCCACCAATACCGATGGTGTAGATCTCAATACATCTTGGTGACACTAGGATGAACTTCCCAACTTGAGGAATGAAAATCTCTCAACATATCCACAGGTATGTCTGCTGACACCCATATGCGCCCATGAAAACACAAGACCTCACCCTCACCTATGGTCCACCCAAGAGTAGGGTCCTCTCCTAACACACTCTTCCGTAAGACTAGGCCTTCAGAATATAATAGTTGCATCATTAACACTCGATCCAGAAGGGTAGAGGTAGATAAAAAAGAAAGAAACGTCTTCCCCTGACTGTCGTGCACCTCTAAATGCATCTTAGAGAATAGAGCCATAAGCTTTCACTCTCTACTAGCCTCCTAAACTTCCTGTATCTGAGTCCTCCTGCCTAACGCATCAGCCACCATGTTGCCTTTACCAGGCATATAGGAAATATCAAATTGAAAAGACTAATGGTACTCAACCCACCTTCATTATATCAAATTCATATCACACTAAGTAAATATATACTTGAGACTTTTGTGGTTAGTGAAAACCACAAAATTTTATCCCAAAAGATAATGAATCAAAAAAAGTAAATCATTCAAACCTGCAGCCAACTCGAGATCATGCATCAGGAAATTCCTTGCATGTGGCCCCAGATGTCGAGACCTGTACACAATAACTACTTCTTCCTGTATAAGCACTACTCCCACTACGATACTAGATGCATCATAGTAAACATTGTAACTCTTGCATGGCTCTAGAAAGACCAATATCAGTGCTGAAGTCAACCTCCCTTTTAGCTCCTGTATGGACAACTCACAAGAATCTTCCCACAAGTACTTCACACCCTTTTTATTCATGCCCTTCAGTGGCACTAATAAGCATGAAAATTCCTATATAAAGTGTCTGTATTATCTAGGCAACCATTGAAAAATCTATACCTCTAATACTTTCTTCAACTGATCCCAAGAAACTACTACTCTAACTTTCTCTGGGTTTACTGACACTCCTGTCTCTGAGATAACATGACCAAAAATGTCAATCTGGTCCATCCAAAAGTGGAATTTTGAGAGCTTGGCATATAACTGATGCTCTCTCAGTGCACTCAAAATGACATGAATATGGGTGGAATGGTCATGTCGAGTGTGAGAGTACACCAAGATATCATCCAAGAAGACTACCACAAAAGAATAAAATTATGTATGAAACACTTGGTTCATCAGTGTCATGAAAACTTTAGGCATGTTTGTGATACTAAACGGCATAACCACATATTCGTATAGACCATACCTACTCCGTAAGGATATAATAGGTATATATGATGGTCTAATGCACAAAAAATGATAATCAGATCTTAAATCAATCATTGAGAACACTAAAGATCCTCAAAGATGATCAAATATATCATCAATCCTTAGCAAGGGATATCGGTTCATGACTATCAACTAGTTCAACTTTTGACAATCTATGAAAATGCTGAGGGTACCATCCACCTTCTTTGCAAAAAGGACAGGAAAACCCCATGGAGAAGTATTGGGTCAGATGAAACCCTTTACCTGCAACTCCTCTAACTACTTATTGAGCTCCTGTAACTCAAGTGTAGACATCCTATATGGAGAAATGGACACCTATTCCACTCTTAGAACAAGATAAATATAGAAATCTACCACTCAATCAAGAGTTAAACTTGAAAAGTCATCTGGAAAGACATCCCTAAAATGATCCACCACTGGAGGAATGTCCATCTATGAAGTCCCCTGATCATCCAGATATGAACTAGAAATATGGGTGGTAACTCCTCCCATCCCATGATGCCCAGGTCCCTCTTTTCTTGCATGGACATCCCTTCACCCTTGTGTAGAAATGACCCACCCTCTTGTGCTTTTAAACTCACCCTACGGTGATAGCAGTCCAAAAATTCCTGGAAGGAGACTAACCAGTCCATCTCGAGAATGATATTGAAGCCTATCATCTCTAAGACATAGAGGTCCCATAAGAAATGACACCCAACAACCTCACGAGGGTAATCCTTACACTGATGTACACTAGTCATCCTAATCCAAAAAGGAGTGTCTAGCATCACAACATCCTCAGAAGTAAAGATACAGAGATGAAGACTCTCCACAATAGAAAAAGATATGAAACTATGGGAAGCCCTTATATAAAAAAGAGTAGAAGCTAAAACTAAAGCAACTTGAATCGTACCTCTAACCGTAGAGGGTCTAGGATACTGATACTACAGGGTCTACCCCAATATAAAGTTATGACTTGTACCATAGCCCTGTGACCCTGCCTGACTACCCTAAGCTGATCCACCTTGCGATTGCTGAAAACCTTTTGCCGAAATCCCACGTCCATGGCCTCCTACTTAGCTTGAATAGCCAGAAGAACTCTAGGTACCATACTGATGAGAAACTAGTGGTCTTACTCTTGAATGTGGAGTCATAGAATAACGCCAATCATTAGCTACTGGTGAGAAAAATCAGCAAAAATGATGAAGATGGCCCATCTTGCTGCAATATTGGCACTCGACTGGGTCTCTCGGGCACTGAGGTCTCATATTACCACTCTTCACACATTGGTAGCATACCACCTGGATACCTAAAGGATTATCCCACCTACTCAGATATACATGTGTAGGCCCAATGCGGTGCTTCCTACTATCAGTCAGAGGAGTACCAAATCTGGATGCTGAACCACCCTGGTTCACAGCTCCAGAATCCCTCATATTTTGCTCAGTGATCAGCACCTAGTTTACTATAGAAGATATGGAAGTCAACCTGAAGATGATCACTTGGGATCATATGTCATGTCTGATACCATCATCAAAATTCCTCCACAGAAATAACTCTTCACCCCCCAGAATGGGTTTGAAGCGCTGCAGCTCTTTGAAGCAAGAAGAATACTCCATAACTGAAAGTGTACACTATTCTAGACCCATGACTATTGGTATCAGTTGACCCTCAAGGTCCCCAGGTAGAAATAATCATATATGGTTTTCCAAAACACATCCCATGACATAAATCATCAGCTTCCTATCCGTGATATCACATCCCACTATCTCTTGGAGAAATCTCAAAGAATGTAAGTTGTGTGATTCACCCTCCTCTCAAGAGGTGTCTTGATATGCTTGATGATATAAAACATGAAATCTAACCATGAATATATATCCTGAGGTCCTCTATCTCCTAATAATGTGGGAGGATGCTACTGCTGAAAAACCCACATCAACTCTTCCATAGATGGGACATGATGCAGTGCTCCCTGGTAGGTCTGTATAAACCTCATGAAACCTTCTCAGAACAGTGCATTCGCACCGGCATCTGGTATAACAGCTGGTGCCAAGACAAGAATGATGGGAGGACCTTTTGGTAGTACTTGATATACCATTTCCAACGTCTGATCACTTCCCTATATCAGGAATATAACCAGAGGACATCTTGGTGACATGACTCTACAAGGTCAAGCGCACACCTCAGTTCAATATTATTAAGGAATGAAACATAAAAGTGAAATAAAGTAATAGGAGAAGAGATAATTGTAGTTTAACAAAACAGGGTTACATGGCATGTATATCCTCTACACGGTGTGTTCCCTTAGGTTTTAACATGGGCGTGTACCTCTTCCCAACTTGGTCTTGTAACACCCACACACACGACGTGTTCATCCTCAGACATGGCGTGTACTTTAATTTTCCCTCATGCTCGAGTTCTTCTACATGGATATACCACACGGTTCTCTCATGAGTAACACTAAATGACGTGTTAACCCTAGAAACTGTATGTACTACCTATTCCTTAAGCACTAGTGTCGTTAGTCACATGGTCGGAGACACGGTCGACTTTCACACGACATGTTCAAGCTGGACACAGTGTGTAATACCTCAAATTCATCAACCCATGTCATTAGTCACCCAGTCAGATACATGGCCCCTATTGCATGGTGTGTACTCCCAGTACACAACATGTTCGACCAAACAATTACCAACCCATTTATCTGCTCACACAGTTTAAGACTACACGACATGTACATACAGTACACGATGTGTACTTAAGAGAAGTTGTTTCTTCTAGAATATAAGAACACATGGCATGTGTTCATAACACCACACGACGTGTTGTCTGTGTTTCTAGATAGTAGGCCTCTAAAAAATCGCCATAACACTTAAAAAATTAAACTTTTGTCTGAGGGATGAACAATTCTGACCCCTAAGAGCCCATACTCCCACAAATCAAAGTTTGGCATCCTTATTCATATCATAATATGAAAAAATTCAATTAAATTTCATAAATGATCCACGAAATTCTGATCCATGAGGGTCCATAACACCAGAGGGACCAAAGTTTGGCTCCATCCAAATGAAACATTACATTTTAGCAATACCCCATCAAATAGTAGAAATTCTATCAAGTCATCTATCACAATAGAATGCATATCTAGCACAAAATCTATCACAACAACATGCAATTCGTAATGCACCCTAAATGGAATGACAATTATTCATGACATGTGATCTCTAGAAAGTTCTTATATGATGCATGAGATGGAATACCCTCATCTCATTGGGTTGAAATAGAAATAAAACCTCAATAACATCAATGATAACAGTAAAATACGAGTGAATCACCAAATAGTGAAATCAAATCAACTGTAATAATTGAAAAACTAGAAAAATTGAAATATTTAAGGTAACATAGCATTTCCCTGTACACGGATTAGCTACTCCTAGGAACATCTTATTACCAACTACCTATTCCTTCTTATACATGTCTATATGCTCTAGATAGTAATCCAAATCAGAAAATAACCCCCTTGATACCACTTTTTATTGTCTCGGATCCTGGTGCTGCCCAAAGGTGCCCCGTACCCGGTTGGTCACATGGCCTCAAGCACATTTCCCCGAATGCCAAAGGCTGCCGACTAGCAGTGTGGTTCTTGGGTGTGATAGTAGGGAAACTATTCCATCATTGGTAGAGAAACACAATGAAATAACAATAATAAACAACAATGGAAACAATAATACCATACAACAAAACTAAATAGCAGAAGACTGCTAGTAAATAAACTACTAGAGCACATATATAAATGATGCATGTCACATATGTCTTGGAAAGCATACAAACAAGTCACAATGCTGGAAATACAATAATAAACCAAAGTAAAAAAAGAAATAAGTAAACTCCTGCCACATCACAAGCCTTAGCTTGGTCCCATGCTCTCCAGGTCCCTAAAAAATCATTTACCTGATGTAGAAGGGAACTTTCCATTATCTATACCTACAACCATATAATCTATTTGGGCCCAAAAGAAAAACCCAAATAGGGTGTGAGACGAATCCCAGTAGGAAACCACCAAAAGATCTATGCCTAGCTGTCAGTGAATATATATAGCAGGTAATATGAAAAATGAAGCAATAAACAAGTATGTAATCAAAATTAAACAATCATACAGTTTCCAATTACATTCATTTACATATATTAATTATTCAAACCATTTAATAATGGAATCCTAGGATCTAACATAAGCTCTGTATCCCCCGGGTAGTAGAAAATCAGATGTCTGAGAAGACCATCAAACAATCAAGTAAGACCGAGTCCAAGCTTGGGCTTTGGCACGGAAGACTCGTCACAATCAATCAATCATTCACAAGAAACCCTATAAGAAATATCCCAGAGTCTAACCCCTCTGGTTCAACATATCAAAAATTAAATAAAGATATCATGAACCTCTGGGGAAGCTCACATAGTTTAAACCCTTTGGTCTCACAAACAAAAGCTCTCTGAGGAAGAACTCACCTTCAATTCCCCCTATGGTCTTTTAACGATAAAATACAAAATCTTTGAGGAAGAAATAAATGTAAATCACCCATTTGGCCTGGTAACGATATAATATATACACTCTAAGGGAGCACTCACTGTCAATTCCCCCTATGGTCTCACTACACCAGGTTCTCACAACGCTATGTAATACAATCATGCATAAACGATATATAGTAGCCCAAATTAATCTCAAATACTACAAGGATAAGCAGTTATAATGCATAACATAGTAACAGAAAAAGTAGGAATTAAGCAATAAATTCCAACCTAACAATCAAGGTAAGTAAAAAAGGTCTTCCTAATATGAAACATGGACCAAACCGTCATAAACATTCAACAAGGAAGACGCACCCATGGGGTGTCCCCTAAACATGAAATTTAGCATAAAATATCAATCAAAACCCTTAATCTATCAATAAATCTAAGGCATATAATAATAGAGTTCAATTCATTAATAATAAATACCTAAATCATTGGTAATCAGCACATAGATATATATAACTCAAAGACAATCTCCAAAAGGAAACAAACCACCTACCTTGATGTTGTACAAGGATCACTCCTGATATTTAGCCCTTGAATTGGCCTAGAATGTCATAGATCTACAAAAAGGTCAAAAACATTCAACCTTGGATAACTCCAGAAAGAGGAGAAAATATGAAGTGAGGATCTAGAAGAAGGAAGGACCTACCGGTGGGATTCCAACGCACTAGCCAGTGTTCGAATCAGACCTTGGACTGAGAAATGGTGGCTTGGACTTTGATCGTCACTCCTGGTCACTCCTTGATGAAATGAGGTTAGAAGAAGATCATTTTGGAGATTATACATGTCCTCGGTCCTGTTAATCAAATAAAAAGAAAAGTACACGACATGTTCATTTAATGTACATGCCCTGTACTTGCCTTAACCGGCCCCCACTTTAGGTGGTCCACACAACCATGTACTCGACCATTACACGACCAGAACATGAATACCTACAAAAACCGGGTAAATGACATGCACTTAGAAAATTTCCAAATTCATCATTTTTCCATAAAACAACCCGAAACAAGGTCCATATCTGAAATGAAGATCTGGGTTCTTACATAATGGTTATATATTCTATTAAAAATACAATTATAAAGATAGTACTATCCAAACTAGTGGAGTTACACTTGTGGGTGAAGCAATGCATGTTTCTAGTACTAAGGATAGAAATACAATTTATGAGAATATTTCATACTTTGGAATCCTCAAACAAATATGGGAGTTGGATTATACAATATTCTAAGTGGCGATTTTCAATTCAAGTGGGTTGATAACAAGTGTGTTGTTAAAATATATGAATTGGGATTCGTAAAAGTTGATTTCAATATGGAAGGGTACAAAGAAGAACTATTTATAATGGCATCACAGGTAGTACGAGTATTTTAGGTTCTAAATATTGAAAATCGAATGTGTTTAATTGTTTTTTTATCGACCAAAACCACTAAAGGGTCAGCTGAAAATTCAACAGAGGATAACTTTTTCATTGGGATGTCAAAATCACTTCGCAGTAGTCCCAATGTATATGATGTTTTTAATATCAGAGGAGACCACAATGAAGATATTTGTATGTTTGATAGAGGGGTAAAATCCCTTCAACCTTAAAAAGATAGAGGTAAATAATCAGGTTATATTTTTTTTTGTAATATACATCATGTTACCTCATGTTATTATCACTTCTGTATTTATGTACTCTATTTTAAATTTTAAACCACTTATAAAGATAATGAATTCTGCATGTTCCAATGCTCCCAATACTGAGGCACAAGAGGTCTCTCAACCTGCTGCTACTCACAGTGGATAGGTACAATGTGCTGGTGCTCCTAATCTTGAGGAACAATAGGTTTCTCAACCAATTTCTACTCCTAGTGCAATGGTATAATGAGCATATACACATGAAAATGCTACCATTCCAGAGGAACAACTCATTGATGATTTGGAATCTAATGAAATGGTAGGCGATGAAAGACCAATGACACACAAAAAATTGGAGCACTATAGTTTGACGGTGTTATCAAAAACCGTTAAGGAAAAAAGAAAAGGCATCAAATATGAGGTTGATGGAATGTGTGAGACCAGCATGTTAACCCCAAAAAGTCCATGTTCAGTAGTAACATTGGAATCGTCACTCAGTAACGCATGTAGATTGATGTAGATTCGTGACACCATGTTGTGCATGTGCTTAAAAAATTGATGTGGTAAGATATTATGGTGACATTATGATATCATTTCATTATTTTACTAAAAAATAAAATAATGAAACATTGAATTACTCTTCATAATCCCTTATTGACGAAATTCATAGTAGATGACTCCCACACAAAATATGTATTAATTATTGTTGTAAGAATTCACAGTGGATTTCACACAATTCTAACGAGACATCATCTTAATGATTCTGAAGGAAAAATAAACCTGCACCCATTAATTATATATGAACACCTGATAACCCAAGATGTGTTAGATACATTCACTCGCTATCGTATGAATGTGTATTTTTAGGTACATTGAGGCTAGAAATACGTTGTTTGATGATACATGTATTCATCACTTTGATTGAATGTTTTTTATTTATGAAACAACAAATGAGTGCTGATAATAAGGAACGGGAATTAAAACTAACATAACCCTACTATAATGAAAGGATGTGGGTACCCTTCACATGAAAAAAATGGTATGTATTTTAAATCTACCGTAATACTCTTATGTGAAATGAAACAACAACATCATTATATTCCTTTGTTTATATGCAGATTGATGACTCCAAATCCAAAGCCAATTCAATCCCACACCATGTGATATAGAAGGAGACACATTTAAATATAAATGGGATGTTGACAGATTAAAACTCACAAAATTTGTGGGAAACATGTGTATGTGTGACATAATAAATTTTTTCACTTTAAATCACTATTACATAACAATGATTACTTATTTTCTTATATTTTACATCTAACATAATCACATGAATTAGAAAAACCTGTACCAGATGAATACATACTATTGGTGGAATTTAAATTACCATAACAATATGGTTGTGTTATAGGTGTGGGTTTTGGGGTGACACCCAGATTTTATTTTGAGAAAAAAATAAGAGGATAAAAGTGAAGAAATGAAATAGATGAAAGAAAGACTAGCTACCTTTGAAGAAAATTTCCAATAGAAGAGTGAGATTATAGAATATTTTTTGGGGGAAAGAAAAAAGAATAAAAAACTCAAGAACAACCATTGCCTGAAAACCCCCACCCCCACTAGCTTTGAGGCGATGCATTCCCCTCAAAGAGGTGTCTTAGATGAAGTAATCAATGTTCTAATAATTGTTTCTTTGAAATGTTAATCAGATATACATTGATACATTTCCTATAATGATATTATACAGGTTGATAAGGACTATGATTTATATCTATCAGCACCCACCCATCACCTTTTAGTGAGGGATATAGTGTTCCATATCCAAAATGATATGCTACACAACAAACCACTTCCAACTGGTCAGGTGAGTGTTGATTAGTGTATCCCAAGATCCAAGTGCTGAGATACCTATTCAAATTGATGAGGAAGATATTTATAAGGTCAAATAATCTTTTATAACATTCATTACATGGCTGTCACATCTTGTAAAAAACCTGTGGACAAGGAGGTATTCATTTCCAATTTATTTTTCAAGTTAAAAATTTAACAATTAATGAAAAAGGTCTAAATATATAAATGTTATTACAGGAAAAAATAGATGGGGGTGAAACAAAATTCCAAATCAAACCATCTAAAGTATTGACCAACCAAATAAAAAGATCTACCAAAATCATTGTTACCCCACCCGTTCCATATCCACATTTACTATCATTAAAGGTTCATGTGGATACAAAATTAAATAACGATTGTAGTCACATAGTTGATTTCGACAAAAAATTTTATAGAGAGGAAGTTCAAGACATTATTTGTGTTGATAATGTAAATGAAATACTCTACTATAATTGGTTGGGAACCTTAGTCGTAAATGTATACATGAGGTATGTTTTCATGATTTGATTTTCCAAAAGCTGACATACGATGTTAATTATGATTAAATACATTTCATATTTTTAGTAGGAGTATATATAAAAATCAATTGAATGGATTTACCCATTAAAAAAATTTGGACTCATTAGTCCTCACATCACCTTTATAGAGAAACCAAAAATAGATTCCAAAAATAGGATGAAATAGTGGCAGTCCTGGTAAAATTGTTTGAAAGAAAAGTTACAGATGATAAACACATCTTAATACCAGCGATGCGGGAGTATAACTCCATAATTTAATCATATAAAATATATTTTCATTTATTTCATTACATATTAATTTTTTAGGAAACATTGGATGATCATTGCGGTCAATATGGATATTCTAAAAATTTATTTCCTGGATTAAATGCATAGATACCCAACAAACCAACCACACATGATGGTGTTTTTCAATTTTTAATAAAATAAATTCAACATTTTAGAACTAAAAATATATTTATATAATTTATATTATCTTTTAATGATGATTCTGTTATGATAGTTCATTACATCAATATTTTAAAAAAACAAGGAATGATGCTAGGAGCTAAGCACAAGTGCCCTAGAAAGTTCTATAGCTGGACAAGTATCATGGTATATATAATAATAGTTCACTATCAAAACACATATCCAAAAAAATTACTTATTTTTCTCAATGTTTCTATAGTTCCTGAAACATACAAATGGAAAATATTATGGTTATTATGTTTGTAAATCTATGAGAGGGATCACATTCAATGGACAAACTAGCACCCTTGAAGTCGTATTTTCAAAGATAATTACTATTTAATTTAAAATATTTATTAATCCTTTGTGTATTTATATTTTTTCAGTTCTACAATGACTATTTAAAAGAATCATATTCACAAGACGATATATATATTATTATAAATTAATGATTAGCATACCTCCTGGAAGAATGCACACAAATAACATGAATATGTGACTTCTATATAAGTAGGGGATTGTTTAATATTTATGATTAATTTACTTCTTTTTAGTAATACTCACATAATAATTGTTTTATTATATAGGTGTATTCCTTTGGTAATGTACGGGTGGTTTATTTGAACATGATCATACTCATGAGAGATAGGACTTCGAGGCTGAAACTCAGAATTAAATGAGAAGGTGAAGTTTTTTTAATATACTTTGTTTTTTATCATTATTAGATCTCTTCTATAATGCACTAACATAATATAGAATGTAATATCAAAATGTATGATCCATTAAAAGAGTTTTTTTGACATGTCAATGGTTTACTTATTTTTAGTATTACACACATAATAATTCTTTTCTTATATAAGTGGATAACTTTATTCGAGTTGAGGTGGTTTGTTCGAAGCTGCTAATGTCCATGATAGATTGTACTTCAAGGTTTCCACTGAGATAATGAAAACAATGAAATGGGTCAAGAATGAATACAAACATCATAAAAATATGAATTCATACTAATTATTTAATTATATTTTTCATCATTTTATCTACTATTTGTAAGTTATTTTACACATCTTTTTTTATCTAACACTTATTTAGTTGTTTTCATAGATCTTTATGATTTCCATTTAATATCTTTTTCGATATTCCAAAAATGCATAGAGTCAATTTTATTTTCTATAAAAACCATTCTAGTTGAAATTGAGAAGAGTGGATGAAGCTCATGTGTTCATCCACACTCCAAGCTTTCAACAATGAGAATGGTTTTTCTGCTATGAACATCGATTCAATATGCAGTGTTGACAGTTCGACAAGGAAAGGAAATGTAAATAATGATAACATTGAAATTTAAGGTTTGTTTAAAAACATTGGGATGTGTGGGAATCATCCACACCTCAGTCTGACACACAGAGTGATTGGTATGACTCAAAGTGCTTCTTTCTATTTAAAATTTACATAAATTTTAGTAAAAAAGAAAACTAACATACTCAAAACCATGAAAATCTATTCATATTGTTTCGATACTTTTATATAATGATCCATAAGTCATTTCTAATATGTAGGAATCAATATCAACTCAATTTGACACACAGTGTGACTTTTATAACTCTAAGTGGGCCTTTTTATTTAAACTTATCATTAATTTTAGTAAAAAGAACAAGTGACATACAAAAAACTGAGAAAGTGCATTCATATTGTCTTGATAACTAATGAAAATGATCCATAATTAATTTTTTAAATGTTTGAATTAGATGAAACTCAATATGATGCATTGTGTGTCTGGTATAACTCAAATTGTGTATTTTTTTGATAAATGACATCAGTTTTAGTAAAAAGAAAAAGTGACATACTGAAAACTAAGAAAATGCATTCAGATTATTTTTTTATAATATGAAAATGACCCATTAGTAATTTTTGATGAATAGGACTTAGCCGCACATCAATATGATGCACAATGTGGTCAGTATAACTCAAAATGTCCCATTTTATTTAAAATTTACATTAATTTTAGTAAAAAGAAGAAGTGACATACTGAAATCTGAGAAAAAAAATTTGGATTGTTTTGATACTTACAAAAAATGATCCATGAGTCATTTAAGATGTGTAGGAGTCAACCGCACCTCAATAAGACACATGGTGTCATCACTATGACTCCAAGTGTGTTTTTTATTTAAAATCGACATTAATTTAAATAAAAAGAACGAGTGACATAATCGAAACTAGAAAAAAATATTAATATTGTTTTTATACTTTAGTACAATGATCCATGAGACATTTTTGAAGTTTTGGAATCAACGACACCTCAATATGATGCATGGTGTGACTAATATGACTAAAAGTTTCTGTTATCATTTTAAAAATGACATTTTAGTTCAAAACGTGTCACTCACTAAAAAATAAGAAAACATGATCTGATTGTATTAATAATTTAGGAAAATGATTTATAAGTCATTTGTGATCTATATAAAGTATTCTAACATAAAAACGATGCAAGATATAACCGGTATGGCTCAAAATGCATGTTTTCAGTTTGAAACAAAAATTTAGTAAAAAAACACAATTGACATACTGAAAACTGAGTGAACACATTCAGATTGTTTTGATACTTTACAAAAATGATCTATAAGTCATTTTTGACATGTAGGAGTCAACTCCACATTAATCCAACACACGTTGTGACTGCTATGACTTCAAGTGTGTCTTTTTATTTAAAATTGACATTAATTTATGTAAAAAGAAAAAGTGATATATTGAAAACTGAGAAATCACATTCAAATTGATTTGATACTTTAGGAAGAAGATACATGATTAATTTTTGATTTTTATGAATCAACCACACCTCAATCCAATACACGGTGAGACATGTATGACTAAAAGTGTCCGTTATTAGTTTAAAATTAACATTTTCATTCAAAACAAGTCACTTATAGAAAACCAAGAAAATTCACTTTGATTGTCTTGATAATTTACGAAAGTGATTCATAATTCATTTGCGACTTGTATGAAGCAGTCTCATGTCCAACTGATGCACGATTCGATTGGTATCACTCAAAATGCGTGTTTCTAGTTTGAAATGACATTTTAGTAAAACAACACAACAAACATATTGAAAATTGGGAAAAAAATTAAGATTAGTTTGATACATTAGTAAAATGATCCATGAGTCATTTTTGATATGTATGATTCAACCACACGTCAATACGATGCACGATGTGATCTCTAAGAATCCAAGTGTGTCTTTTTTATTTTAAAATTGACATTAATTTAAATAAAATGAACATGCAACATACTGAAAAGTGAGAAAACACATTCGGATTATTTTGATACTTTTGAAAAAGGATACATGACTCATTTTTGATGTGTAGGAATCAACCACACCTCAATCTGATGCACGATGAGACCAGTATGACTAAAAGTATATGTTATCAGTTTAAAATTGACATTTTAGTTCAAAATGTGTCACTCATTGAAAACCAAGAAGACACGCTCTGATTGTCTTGATAATTTAGGAAAGTGATTCATAACTAATTTATGATGTGTATGAATTAGGATCACATAAAACTGATGAATTATGATACTAGTATGACTCAAAATGCATGTTTTTAGTTTGAAATGACATTTTTGTTAGAAATCCTAACTGGCATACTGCAAATTGATCAAATGCATCCAGATTATTTTGATACTTTAGGAAAATGATCCATCAGTAATTTGTGACATGTAGTAATAAACATAACCTTAATATGATTCACAGTGTGGTTGGTATAAAAAGTGTATTTTTTTATTTAAAATTGACATTAATTTTAGTGAAAAGAAAAAGTGATATACTGAAAACCTAGCAACCGAATTCATATTTTTTTGATAATTTAGGAAAATATCTATGGGTCATTTGTGATGTGTAAGAGTTGACCTCACCTCATTATGATGCACAATGTGACTTTTATGACTCCAAGAGTGTCATTTTATTTAAAATTGACTTAAATTTTACTTAAAAGAACAAGTGACATACTGAAAACTAAGAAAACACATTTGGATTTTCTTGATAATTTAATAAAATGATACATGAGTCATTTTTGAAGTTTAGGAATCAACCAAACCTCAATCTGATACATGGTGTGACTGGTATGACTAAAAGTGTCTGTTATCAATTTAAAATTGATATTTTAGGTCAAAATATGTCAGTCCCTAAAAGAAAAGGAAACACGCTCCGATTGTCTTGATAATTTAGGCTATAAATTCATAATTCATTTCTTGATATGTATGAATAAATCTCACATCGAACCGATGTAAGATGTAACTAGTATGAATCAAAATGCACGTTTTGAGTTTGAAATGACATTTTAGTAAAAAACAAAACAGACACACTGAAAACTAAGAAAATACATTCACATTGTTTTGATACTTTAGGAAAAAAATCCATCAATAATTTTTGACATGTAGGAATCAAACACACCTCAATCTCATGCATAGTGTGACCAGTATAACTCTAATTGTGTCATTATTTAAAATTGACATTATTTTAGTAAAAGAACAAGTGAAAGAATAAAAACTGAGCAAACCCATTCATATTATTCTGATTTTTAGGAAAATTATCCATAACTCATTTGTGACAGGTTTTAATCACACCATCTCAATACGATACACAGTGTGACCAGTATAACTCCAAATGTGTCTTTTTTTATTAACAATTGACATTTTATTAATGTATTATTTCATATTAATGTTTAATATACTGCTTTATTGTATTATTAAAACAATATTTGTTTTATTATATAAGAGGAATCTTTTTGTTAGGTTAAGAAGTTTTATTTTGAAACTGATACCATGGGAAGACATTTTTTAGAGGGGATCATGGTCATCAAAAGACAAAACATTTTTTTTAAATGTTTGTTGGATAATTTCAAATGTAATTATATAAAACATTATTGTAAATTTATATAACACTATTGTTTTGTATATACCATGGGAGGATATTTATGTATTTATGATGTCAATTAAATGTATATATCATTGTTTGAAATTATAGGTTTTTTTCTGGGTGTGCTACTATATTAATAGCACATTGCAGCCATCTTGTCCTTTATCAGCACTGTGATTAACAATGCCCATTAGCACTGTTAAAAGCCTTTTTTCTTGCTATTAAAAGGAATATGTGTAGTAGTGAAATTATATTGATCAAATTTGATTTCATTTTGATCAGTATAGTTTTGATGACTCATCCAATGATGTCGATATTTAAAATTGAAAAGCCCATATTTCCTTTTCTCTAAGTATTACTAATTTGATGAATCAAAGGCAATTGTGTGGAATTTATGTCGATCAATCGATAATATATTCTATGAAATTAAGTTGTGCCTTTTATCACAAGGGTTGTAGTTCAGTGGTTACACCACTACTATACCCATGGCAGTGAGTTGAGGAGGTCCTGATTTTGAACCTTCGCGTCTGCAACTTTATTTCCTTTGTACCCTCACCCTCAAACCCACCATGTATTAAGCGACACCTTTTATCAGTGTTAAAACATTGTTGGGGAGAATCCTGATTTCAGGCCAAAAAGTGATTGCAAAATATTTTTGTTAAATCCAATGAAATATTGAAGAGGTATAAATTTGAATAAATAAATCAACATGTAAGATTTTTTAACATGGAAAAACCCTCACATGCGAATGATTAAAAAACCACAGGGAAATTCCAAAAATATCCACTATAAATAAGAAAATAAAAAGAATCCAACTAATTCGAAAACTTAAATTAAAAATTATAAAGAATAGAAAACCTATATGAAAACCACATCATGACACACCTCTACCTTCTCTCTGAAAAACAAATCGCTAACACCATTCTCGAAAGATCAATCTATGACAAAGCATCACCATTATGTGGATAAAACATTACTACCTCAGATATCTTCATCCAAAAATGCATCAGTGTCACACCATATTACAACACACAAAGGATTTCACACTCTCATGATCTCTCCATCATGATGTATCACTGATCATTAAATGGGACATTCCACCCAATCACTGCTATTAAGAAGAATTTCGATACATGGCCTCGATCATCGATTATGTCGCTATTACTCTACACCTGTTAAACACCGATGTTCCATACATGCTACCGCCGATGTGGTATGTACCAACCCAATAAAAATTAATTTCTTAAAAATATGTCATATAATCACATGAAACAATATAACAATGAACTACTAAGTACTATGTGACCTTTAAACATAATTTTGACACTTCTGTGTTTGGTATTTCGAAAATATGACATTCACTGGTACGATCAGTAAGATGTTTGGAGTCTAATATTACCAACTTATTTTTTTAAATAGTAACATACCATTATGAATAGTAATGTTACCCTAATGAATAGTGATATACCCTAATGAATAGTATCCTTAACTATGATAGTATATAAATAAGATTTGAGTTAAAGTATGATGTACCTATATTTTGGAATAAGTATCTAAATGTTTTAAAACCATTTTTTTAGAATAAATTATGATTTCAATTAAATATTAAATTAATAATATTTATAAAATTATATTTCAAAAATGGATTTCATTTTTTCCTTCAACACATCAAAAAATGGTTAGGGTGAATTTTTGGGATTTTTTTGATATACTTGAATTTTTGGTGAACAATAAAATACATTAATTTGCAGTATAAATACATTATAATTTAAATCCACTATTCCTTACCACATAAGTGATGTAAGCACCCAAATATAGAACTCACATGAATTTATTAATATTATTAGTCATGGAATAATCACTATTTCTTGTCTTATGGAAAAATAATAAACCAATGATTATAATATTATGAAAACTCTCCTCCCCTCCACTATAGATACCACACCTTCCACACTCTTCTATTCACTCTTCTCAAGCCCTGTTACTTGAAAAAATTCTTCCAAAATATCTTCCCAAGATTCTCCCCCACGTAAAAAATCCCCTAGTATATTAAAATAAAAAATCCTCTCCCATTAATAGGCTCTCAAGGAAGATTGATTCAAGAGGTAAATTCTTCTTTTCCTTTCTTTATTTTTCTTTTCAAGTTAATTTGTTTTCTTTTCTATCCTTAACCATCCTCATCCAAATGTTATGAAAAATCCAGTACCTTACATGTACTGGAATTTTCTAATGATAATGGAATAAGTAATTATCATATCTCTTTCCCCCACCTTTTATTTGAATGAAATGAAAACACCATTTGATTTGTGTTAATTTAGCACAATAAAGGATGTCGAGTTATCAATTTCAATTACTATCTTAAATTCTGGTAATGAAACCATTTTTATGGTTGAACCAGAATATTATATGTTTATTTTATCTTATTTAATGTTATTTAATCCTTATTCACCCCTGATGTAAAATAATAATACAAAAAAAGTTAATTATAGGAAAAAACTGCCAATTAACCCAAAAGGTTGTCACTAATGTTTTACATAATGATTCAACTTCATTCCAAGTTACCAAATTAAATATTCAACCATGTATCCTTCTTTATGGTCAATAATAAAATATAACTTTAATTCTATATAACCACTTTCATATTACATGTTTATCCATTCATGAAAATAATTCAATCCATCATAAATACCAAGAAAACGAACAGACCCGAACAATGAAATTGAACCATTTAACCCCTAAAAAAAGGTCATGAATGAACATAAAATGTTTCTAATAAATATTTTACATATATAATAGGTTCTTGAATTATAAATCAATAAACCTAATTTGTTTATTTAGGTCATTAATAACAAGTGGAGAACACCAATGGACTTAAGGTAAGGGATCCTCTCCATTTCACGTTAATTCAAGAATGTCCTCTATGCTATGCCATTTATGTGTAATCCCTAATAATGGGGTATGATTTCACAACTCACCCATACTGAACTCATGATGTATAAATTATTAGAAACCCATTTATCTCTCAATAATACCTCTTAAGTACACCCGATACCATGCCGATAATCCGTATGGAATTCTACTCGAACATCCTTTATTCCTTCGGGGTTATCTATCATTATTTTTACCCAAATGAAGTAGTATTTTATTTTTATGTACAACTTCTAAATGATTTTTATATGCTCCAAAATAATGTTTCAAGATCCATCCCTCATTATATTTTGGGGATATACATGATTTTAAGTGATTCCCTCCTCGATATTTTCCAATAAAAAATCTCATCTTAAGGGAACTTCCCAAATTTTTTACCCAATTCTAAATTCCCTCCATCCTTAATCCTCAATTTTCTTTATAAAATCATTATTTTTATTATGAAAACTTTCTTGGTTCACTTCTGCTTTTATATAAAATATTTTTCCCTTTTCTATTTTAAAATCTCTATAGTATTTTCCTTAAAACCGCACTAAATTGTTTTAATGATAAATTTCTCAAATACATTTCTTATGAGTTGTCACTTCTATTTTACATCACTTACCATTATATATTCCTATTTAACCTTATGAATGTACATGTATTTTCTAATTCATTTTGTTTCATGGACACATTCATGATACTCCCATTGGTCATGCTTTATGTCATGATTGTGGCCCCCAATTCCATACATGGGTAACCCTTATGTTTATGTAAGATTGATTATGTATGACTATTTATGTGTCAAACATATTCATGAAATGTAATATGGGTTTACCGAGGTATCGATCCAATGCATTGGGTAATGTTGGGTCTCATTAGGCGTTATGTGCGACAGTCTTGGCGGTTAGCCTTGGATTGTGCTACTATGTGCAACAGTCTTGGCGGTTAGCCTTGGCATGTGCTACTATGGGAAATGGTCTTGGAGGTTAGACTTGACTTGAACTAAATTCATGTTTTAGGTTTCTGTCACATTTCTATGGTTCCATGTATAAATTACCCCATGTTTAAATGTTATGATTTCATATGTTACATGCATTTTTATATCATCATGTCATGCTTTCTTTCCCTTATTCCAATGCTTTATTCTTATAGTTATTCCCTTACTGGGATTTTATATCATCCATTTTTTTCATGTTTTACCCAAGTTATCATATGCAGATGTTTGAGCAGAATGGAATATAGGATATATTTATGGAGTTCAAATAAAAATATGTTTTTATAATGTTTGATTATGTACATAGTCTTCCAAGACACTAGACTTTATGATACTTGGATTATACTCTGATGTATAGTTATGCTTAAAATCATGTAATATTTTATGTAAAAGGATAGAGTATCTATAGTTGGTATCATAGGATGGTCTAGTTATTTTTGGAGATTTGAAATAGAGCACTTTAGTAAGAACCTTAAGGATGAGAAGAAGTATAAGAAAACAACCGAAAATTTTGGTAAGTTTGGAGTAAGTGGTTTATCAAGAAAATACACCCCTTTATGGATTCAAACGGGTAGAGGCAGATATAGAATAGATATACCTTGGATTGAAAAATCTGACAAGGAGTTTTGTACTTTATTTAGGGTATCCTGGTACACGAAAACGGGCCTTGCTGCAATCTTGGGTTGACACTCCCGGGGGATATTCTTTGGTGAATTCATGAGCTTAGTACAACCATTATTAAGTGAATAAAAAAATCTCATAAGAATATATGTTAAGAAATAGATCTAGGATAACATAGATTTAAGCATAAGGAATCACAAGTTAGGATATAATTATTCTTTACAAGTTTATCATTTTATGTTCAAATGTTTCCTTTTTACGTTAAATAACTAAGTATTTAAGCACTATAATTTTACGTTACTTTTATTAGTTAATGGTAGGAAATATAAGAACACATTCGAACAACCAATGTGATAGGAAATGAGAATATTTCCCAAAAGATATGCCAGATATGATGAGAACGAGTGCTCAAAACAACATGACATTACTTGCTCAGCTGGCTCAAGTTATTAATAATAACTTGAATCATGTGGAACACCCTTATCCTCTAAGGAAAGAGCATGTTTCTATAGAATCCGTCATGCAGAAAGAGACTCCCATGTTTAATGAATATTCTGATCCCCACCTCGCGGAATAGTGTATTAACTCTATTGAAAATATATTCTCCATCCTCTAGTGTTTGGAAGAAGAGAAAGTTGTGCTGGAAGTCTATAGTTTTGACAGGGAAGCTGATTAGTGGTGGACACTGATCAAGAATACAAAGTCCCAAGATGAATTGATTCCATGGATTGGGATGAATACAATAGGATGTTTTTCAATAAATATTTTCTTTGAACCCTCTATTTCAATATGGAAAGATAGTTCCTCAGACTCAAGAAGAAGGAAGATGAGTCCACCGGGGTGTATAGAGAAAACTTTACAAGGCTTTCAAGGTATGCCTCTATCTTTTTCATGAAAACTTAATGCAAGGTGGATCACATCTTTTGTGGGATAAAGCCGAGTGTACAAAAGGTATTGGTGATTTGAGATTTCAACAATTATGATGATATTTTCCATTATGACCTCAAGGTTTAAATGGATATTGGAAACTCTCAGTGGCCTCATGGGCCCAGTGAAAATAAGCGGAAAATGGAGAACACTATGGGTGGTTCAACAAACATATCCCAGGATAGAAGGAAGCTCTAATATCCCAATTCTAAAATTTGTGGGAGGACGCATCCTGGGAACTATCTAAGGGGAACTAGGAATTGCTTCAAACATGGAAAGATAGTACATATGGCCAAGAACTTCTAAAGGGATATGAAAAATTCCGCTAATGTGGAAGAAGAAAGAAAGGTTAATATCATTTCTCAACCAGTGATGTAGTGTCACAACTGAAATGTGCCTGGGAATTATGAAAACAATTTCCCTAAGACAAGGGTTGTTGGAGGAAATCAACAACAACCTCCAAGGCAACAAGGAAGGGCTTATGATATCACTACAGCTAAGGTGTAGCTGGACAATGATGTGGTGAAAGCTACGCTAGTTTCCTGTCAAGAATAGATAATGTTCAATCTAATTCTGGTTCTACACATTCTTTCATATCTTTCAATTTTAGTAGAACTATTCAAACACCACATCAAAATTTAGAGGACAAGTTATCTCTGAGAAAAGAAAATGGGGAAATTATTACATCCATGGTTTATAAATCCTCCCCAGTTAATGTTTGTGGGATGAACCTCCCATCAAACATTGTCATAATACCTTTAGTAGAGTTTGATGTTATCTTGTGAATGGACTGGCTATCATTAGACAAATCCAACATCAACTTTTTGGAAAGGGAGATCACTCTTCACATCCTGAAGCATCATCCAATTAATTACTAATGTAAAGAAGAAGATGAATATCCATTAGAATCATCATCTCGAGTGTGGATATTTATTACTTATGAGAAATAATATCTATCCCAAATGACTGAAGAAAATGATATAATCATGCTTGAAGACATGCCTATTGTGAGGGATTATGATGATGTATTCCCTAAAGAGTTTCCTGGTCATCCTCCCGATCAATAGGTTGAGTTCTAAATTGAACTTATTCCTGGATCTCTGCCTATATCAAAGAAAGATTATAGAATTTCCACCGTAGAGATATAAGAGCTGAAGAATCAGTTATAGGAGAATATGGAGAAGGTTTTTATATTCCCAACTGCTTCACTGTGGGGTGCACTAGTCCTCTTCGTCATTAAGAATGATGGATAAATATACCTCTTGATTGATTATCGTGAGCTCAATAAAACCACGATAATGAACAAGTATCACCTTTCATAGATATATTACTTGTTCAATCATATTCGTGGGGCCAATTATTTCTCTGAGGAGTACCTTCGGTCGGGATATCACCAACTAAAGGTGAAGAAAAAAGATAGTCCCAAGACTGCCTTTCGAACGAGGTATGGACACTATGAGTTCATAATGATTCCATTAAGACTCAGTAATGATCTATAAATTTTTAGGGATTTAATGAATAGAGTCTTTAGATATTACCTTGATAGTTTGTGGGATTCTTTATTGAAGATATTCTGATATACTCTAAGAGTAAGGAGGAACATGAGAAGCATTTGAATACTGTGTTAAAGACTTTGCAAAGGGGGAAGCTGTAAGAAATGTACAATAAATATGAGTTATAGATGGAGGAAGTATCATTATTGGGGCATGTTATCATCAACAAATGGATTTCTATGGAACCTTCCAAGAAAATGGGAATTGAAGAGTGTCCCATGCCAACATCTGTAATGGAGATCCACAGTTTTTTGGGTCTAGTTGGGTATTATCCACGATTTTTGAAGAAATTTTCACAATTTTCAAATACAATGACCAAGATGACACGAAAGGGAGTAAAGTTTGTATGGACCCAGGAATGTGAAGATTGTTTCAAGGAGTTGAAAAAGAGGCTTATCACTACCCCCGTAATTACAATCCCAACAAGTGGAGAACTTGTGGTGTAGAATGACCCTTAAAATAAGGGATTTGGTTGTGTGGTAATGAAAAATTATAAAGTGATAGCCTAAACCTCAAGGAAGCTGAAAATACATGATCAAAACTATCCCAAGCATGATCTGGAGTTTGAAGCTGTGATCTTTGTGTTGAAAATCTGGAAGCATTATCTCCATTGGAAAAAATGTGAGATATATACTGATCAAAAGAATCTCAAATATATATTATCACATAGAAAGAGATTAATATGAACTAATGAATATGGATAGATCTCATCAAGGATTTTGACTTCTCAATCCACTATAATCCCGTTAGGTAAAACAAGGTGGTAGATACTCTAAGTAGAAAGGATCCTGAATCTTTATCAATGATGAGAATTAAAAAGGATTTGATCTTCTTAGATTTTTAAAGAATGGACATGGGAATCATTAATAGAGGAACATAATCAATCCTTTCTCAAATTATTGATCAATCATCCCTTGTTGAGAAAATAAATGACGGTCAAAGAAAAGATGCGAAACTTCAAAAAAGGGTGGAAGCCATTAAAAATAGTAAATCCTTTGAGTTCATGATTGACAAGGATGGAGTTGTAAGATTTGGGTCATGATTATGTGTACCATATGATCTAGATATAAAGAAGGGGCTTTTTAATGACACACATATCTCAAAATTCTCGATCCACCTAGGGATAACAAATATGTATTGAGATCTCTGAGAAAACTTTTGGTGGGACAATATGAAAATGGAGATTGCTGATTATACATCAAAGTTCCTGGTATGTCAGCAAGTGAAGTTTGAGAGGAAAAAGTCTAAAGCGATGATGAAACCACTACCCATACCAACATGGAAGTGGGAGAACATTACCATGGAATTTTTTCATTGGATTTCCAAGGACATACAAAGGAAACAATGTTATACGGTTTATTATGGATCTTCTTACAATGACAACTCACTTTATCACAATTCAAGAAGACTTTTCATTGTCTCAATTTGCACAGATATATATCAATGTGGTTGTAAGGCATCATGGAGTACCACTATCTATTGAATTTGATCAATAATTGAGATTCACCTCAATGTTTTGAAAAATTCTCCAATATTCTATAAGCACTGAACTGAACTTTAATATGACCTATCATCCTCAAAATGATGGACAATCTAAGATGACTATTCAAACACTAGAAGATATATTGAGAGTGTGTTATATGAAACTAAAAGAAGGATGGGACCAACATCTTCCACTATTTGAATTATCCTACAACAACAGTTTCCACTCAAGCATCCAGATGGCACCATATGAATCCCTTTATGGGAAATGGTGTAGAACACTAGCATGTTGTGATGAATTCTGTAAGTGTAAGCTACTAGGACCTGAAATGGTCCAAGAAAAGTTGGAGAAGGTGAAAAAAATTCAGTATCATATCAAGGTAGCCCAAAGTCAAGAGAAGAGTTATACATAAAATCATTAACATGACCTTGAGCTCAAAGTTGGAGACATGGCGTTTCTACACATGTCTCCATAGAAGAAGGTGGGGAGGTTCAGAAGGAAAGGGAAGTTAAGTCCCAGGTACATCGGCCCATTTGAGATTCATGATTGTGTCGGGGTAGTGGAATATCAACTAGAATTTCCACCAACCCTGTCTAGAGTACATGATGTATTCCACATATTCCCCTTAAGGAAGTACATACCATATCCTTCACATGTACACTCTTCGGAGGTGGTACAATTTGAGGATGATCTTTCTTACAAGGATCAGCCACTAAAGATCTTGGATCATAGATATAATGTTCTACATAAAAATACTACTCACCTGCTCAAGGTATTATTATGGAACCATACATATAAAGAGTCAACATGGGAACTAGAGGAGGCAATGGAGGAAAATTACCCACACCTGTTTGTTGCCTAGAATGTAAAACAACATTTCGAGGGAGAAATTTCTTAAGTGGGGAAGAATGTAACGACCCAATGAAAATTAATTTCTTACAAATTGGTCATATAATCACATGAAATCACAACCTAATGAACTACTAAGTACTATGTTACCTTTAAAAATAATTTTTATACTTCTGTATTTGGAATTTTGAAAATCTAACATTCACGGTTACGATCGGTAAGATGTTTGGAGTCTAATATGACCAACTAAATATTTTTGTAAATAGTAACATACCTTTATGGATAGTAATATTACCCTAATTAATATTGATATACCATAATGAATATTAACCTTACATACGAAAGTATATAAATAATATTTAAGTGAAATTATGATGTACCTATATTGTGGAATAAGTAACTAAATATTCTAAAAATGGTTTTTTAGAATAAATTATGATTTTAATTAAATATTAAATTTATCATAATTATAAAATTATTTTTTAAAAATGGATTTCATTTTTTTATTCTACTCATTGATAAATGGTTAGGGTGAATTTTTGGTATTTTTCTAAACTACTTGAATTTTTGGCGAATAATAAAATACATTAATTTACTGTATAAATACATTTAATTTAAATCAACTATTCCTGACATAATAAGTGATGTAAGCACCAAAATATCGAACTCACATGAATTTATTAATATTATTGGCCATGTAATCATCACTATTTCTTGTCATATGAAAAAATAATAAACTAATGACTATAATATTATGAAAACTCTCCTCCTCTCCACTATAAATATCACCTCTTCCACCCTCTTCTAAAAACTCCTCTCAAGAATTGTGACCTGCCAAAATTCTTCAAAAATATCTCCCCAAGATCCAAAACCATGTCCAAAATCCCCTAGTCACTTAAAATAACAAATAATCTCCCCTTAGGAGGCTCTCAAGGATGATTGATTCAAGAGTTAAGTTCCTCTTTTCCTTTCTTTCCTTTTCTTTTCAAGTTCATTTGTTTTCATTTCTATCCTTACCCCTACTCATCCAAATGTTATGTAAACTACAATACCTTATATTTACTTTAATGATATTATGATAATGGAATAAGTTATTATCATCTCTCCTTTATCCACCATTTATTTTAAGGAAATGAAAACACCATTTGAGATGTGTTAATTCAGCACAATCAAGGATGGTGAGTTATCAATTTCTATTACTATCTTCAATTCTGGTAATAAAACCATTTTTATGGTTGAACCAGAATATTATATGCTTATTTTATCTTATTTAATGTTCTGTAATTTTTATACTCCCATGATGTAAAATAATTATACAAAATAAGTTAATTGTGGGAAAAAACTGCCAATTACCCAAAAGGTTGTCACTAAAGTTTTACATAACGATTCAACTTAACTCCAAGTAACCAAATTAAATTTTCAACCATTTAACCTTATGTATTTTAAATAATAAAATATAACTTCAATTCTAGAAAGACACTTTCATCTTATATGTGAATCTTTTCATGAAAATAATTAAATCCATCATAATAACCAAGAAACCAAACAGACCCAAACAATGAAATTGAACCACTTAACTCATAAAAAAAGGTCATGAATGAACTTAAAAAGGTTATAATAAATATTTTACATATATAATTGGTAATTTTATTATTAATTAATAAAAATAATTTTTTTTATTCAGTTTATTAATAACAAATGGAGAACACCAACAGACTTAAGGTAAGGGATCCTCTCCATTTTGCTTTAATTCAAGAATTTCCTCTATGCTATGCCATTTTATGTATAATTACTAATGATGGGGTATGATTTATATCCTTAAAACTAAATCCCTCATGATTTATAAATTATGATAAACCCCTTTATCTCTCAATAATCCCTCTTAAGTACACCCGATACCATGCTGATAATCCATAAGGAATTCTACCCAAACCGCTTTTATTCCTTCGGGTTCCTCTATCTTTATTTTTATAAAAATGAATTAGTTTTTTATATTTATTTAAAACTTATAAATTATGTTTATATTTTACAATAACATGTTTCAAGATCCATCCCTTGTTCTCTTTCAGGGATATATATGCCTTTAAGTGATTCCCTCCTCGATACTTCCCAATAATAAAACTTGTTTTAAGGGAACTTCCCAAATTTTTTACCCAATTTGAAGTGACTCTATACTCTATTTAAGACAAAATTGTCTTTATAAATTATGTATTTATATTATAAAAACCATCTTGGTTCAGTTATTTTTTTATATAAAAGATTTTTTCCTTTTTCTATTTTAAAATCTCTATAGTATGTTTCTTAAAACTGCACGAAAATGTTTTAATGCTAAAATTTCTCAAATAAATTTCTTACTAGTTGTCACTTATATTTGAAATCACTTTCCATGATATATGCCTATTTTACCTTATGAACATCCATTTATATTCTAATTCATTTCTTTCATGGATACTTTCATGATACTCCCATTGGTTATGGGTTATGTCATAATTGTGGTACCCAATTCTTTCCATGGGTAACCCTTATGTTTATGTAAGATTGATTATGTATGATTAATTTTGTGGGAAAAATATTCATGAAATTTAAGATGGGTGTACCCATATATCACTCCAATGAATTGGGTAAAGTTGAGTCTCACGAGGTGTTATGTACGACGGTCTTGGAAGTTAGCCATGTCTAGTGTTACTATGTAATGGCCCAGACCTCTTTGGTCCATTACTTTGTAAAAATTTGATGTGGTCAAACATGAAACGTTTTATTATAATACTTTTTGATAATAATAATTGATAATGGTGGCGTGAAAATATTTGGTGTTAATTAGATCCAATCGTTTTAATTTAATCATTGTGAAATAAAAGAAATAAAATTGAATGTATTTAATTCAATGAGGGGAGGTGCATGGTTTCATTTTGATTTATTTAAATTTTAATAAATAATAAATTCTTTGTGTAATGGGCATATAATGGGAGGCGCATGGAATAAATTATAAAGGAATAAATTATAATAAATGAGGCGCATGTAATAAATTATAAAGGAATGAAATGCATGGGGCGCAACCCCTTATGGGTGAATCCAACTTGTATTTTGGAATATTAAAATAATTCTAATAATATTCATTTAACAGATTATAAAAAATAATAAAATGATAATGAAGAATGGAATGGGTTCCCAACCCGTGCGTGAATATCATGTGATGGGAGAGAGGGAGTAATTATAAGATAATAATGGGCACTAATAATAATAATAATTATTAATGATAATGATGGCGACCCATTGATGAAATTGAAAGAGGATTTATTACTATTATATTAAACAATAAATGGTAATGGTGGATTTTATTGTGTGATTAATTAAATGGAATGGTTTTAATTTAATATGGGAATAATCATGGTAAATTAATTTAATTAGATTAAATTAGAGCATTAATGATGGGTGTTATTATTATTAATTTTATTAATAATAACATTGAAGTGATAATGGAGTAATGGAAAGTTGAGGCGCCATTTTTGGTGGAGTGGGAGAAGAAATCGTGAATATTAAAAGATATTGGAGAGATAAAGAGTTTAAAGGAAATAAAGATTTAAAATTTAAAGTAATAAAATAAGTAAGGAAATCAATCAAGGTGGAATTGGGTGATGCAGATCAAATTGGGGAGATTTTTTTGCATGGATTTTGAAGGTGAGAATTTAAGGAATTAAATTAAATTAAATTAAAAATAATAATAATATAATAATGTGATTATTATTATCGTTGGGAAAACTGAATTTGGACGATATCTACCTCATGTGACCTCAGTTTCACGAACCATCAGTGATAGTATAACCCTGAAATTATGACGGTCATTTTAAGACCAATGATGAATACCTTTTTATGACTCATGTCTTGTGTCAATAAAACACCTATTATTAATTGAAGTTATTATTATCATTAAACACATGGAAACTACGTGACATGTCATGTGTTGACCAGTCAAACAACATAACAGTTGTACGGTCATGTCGTGTATTCAATAATACACATTGGGTACCATTTTACCTTTTCATTTCCTATATAAGAGAGGTTCACCTGTTATTTATGGACCCCTCTTCTTCTCCGCACAACGACGCTCCTGGATGACCTAGAAGCCTTCCTGATATCTTCTTCATTTGGACTCTGATCGTCGATCTATCGGTGGATGAGAAATCGTGTCGATGAGGTGAACATCATGCACCTCGTTCCTTTCAATCTTTTTCGACTTCCTCTTCGCAGTTTCCTACCGAGGATATTTTTGATATTTGACAGTAATGATGCTCTTCGATGAACGTCATCTTAATGGTACGTTCTACCCCGTTATTATTCCTTCGTTGATCTCCTCTTTCTATTCCTCCTTTCCATGCTATGATAAGTGACACCTTAAACCTTAATGGAGTATCTCTTTGTTGTTAGTGTGGTTGTGCCGCATCATCCACGAGATGACGTAGTCACCGGTAGGAGTGATAGAAATCCTCGTGGTGGTTGTTCTAACAGAAGGACATCAAAACCTGTTCAGGTAGGGATCTTAACTTCGTCTCATTTTTTTTGTTTATCATACGGTGTGGGTATCCTCTTGTTTTCATAAGATACGGTCGAACCAGTAAATAAAGATAATAAATGGTTAAACAATGGGTTTGGGGAAATTTTGCTGATATTGTGGTTTTATTTCCATAAATGCTTATACTTTGATTATGTTGTGAATTCAATAGGCTTATGCCTACTAAAAATCACAGTCGTTGGTGGCCTTTTCTTTCACAATTAAATGTTTCCCTATTTTTCTAGATTGTTTTGTGGATGGAATTTCATAGAATGTGGAAATTGGTAAATCAGGTAAAGTTAGATGACTAAAGGAATACCTGGAACCCTTGTTTGATCACCTCAGTTAAACTAAATGAAATAATGAATTTGTGGGTGCTGGTTGGGGTTTAATTATGTGAAGGGGTGTTTTTTGGGTTGTTGTGGAACGGGTGAGCAGCGGGGCTGCGGTTGACTGGGTTGTGGGTTGGCGTGTATGATATTATTTTGATGGGTAGCGGAGCTGCGGTAAATGGTATCAAAGGGATGATGATGTGGTACGAGTTTTGTTTCCGATGTGTTTGTGGTTATGGTGGTTGGAAGTAGGGCTGCAGGGATGGGTTGTGTATATTAATAAAAGTGGAAGAGTTAACTAATGTATTGTGGGGCATGGTAGTTTATTAAATACAGAAAATAAAGGGAATTGATTTGATGATAAAAGAAAATAGTATTGTGTTTCTTGTGTTTCCCTAACTTTATTTGTGGTTCGCAGGGATATGTTTTACGAACGATTGATCTGGTTTGGTTGTTGTTAATTTCTCGGTAGTTAAGGAACTGATAATCTAAAACTGTTGAAACATGAAAAGATAATGGGGTTTGGGGCTATTTATTGTGTGCATACTTTGGAGGTAGCAGTGTCGAGGCATGTGCTCAGATATTTTGTGTAGAAGCCTTAGGATGGGTTGAGTGGTTGATATAATTATATAAATCTGTACGTTTTATGTTTCCTTACACACCCCACCCATGTTGAGCACTACGTGCCGAACACCCGTGGGATGGGGGGTGATATTCTCAAACATCTAAAGGATGGATGGTTACTGTTCTTCCCTGTGCTCCCTCTTCTAGGTTCTATAGCCCAAGATCCTTCGGGCAGGTTATGACAGATGTTTCCCAAGAGTCTTCGGGATGAGGATGTGATATGTTCCCAGGTGTCTTCGGGATGAGATGTGATGTGGTTCCTAGGTGTCTTCGGGATGAGATATGGTTATGGCCGAGGATTGAGTGCTGGCGGGATACTATGAGCATCGTATGGCCAGGTTGGGGCACTAGCTCGAGCTTCGTATGGCCAGGTTACGGAACTAGATCAGGAAGAGGGGGAAGCATTAGAGCATTAGGCATGAAGGCTTGAGCAGTATTCAATGGGAAGGTGGTGCGGGGTACCCATAATTTGATAATATTACTATAATAATCTATTGACTTGCGATATTTGGTGAGTGTGGCATGTAAGGTTGGGTGGATAGATTCCTTGCTAGGCTTGGTTGCTTCTGTTTTCTCACGGGGCATTAGGATGTCTCCCCACATGTTCACGAGAGATTTTGGTTTTCCTACTGAGTATAATTGTATTCTAACCCTTTGTTAACTTTCAGTTTTTAGGAGGAATTCAGGGACCGTGCGGGACCTTTCATGTTGGGTGTTAGAGTTTTTATGGTTGTAGTTTTTGCATTCTTTTTTTTGGTATCGTACTTTGGATATTTTCTTGTACTTGTACTTTTGTTTCAATATTGTATAAAACTTCCATATGGGTTTGGTTTTGGGTTCATTTTCTTTTACTTGTTTCTTTTTCTTTGGGTGTTTGACTCATCCTATTTCACAATCTTAAATAATAAAAAGGGTAATGCCTCCCATATTTTGTAAAAAATCATACCCTTGGTGCTAGTCGCCACTCTGGGGCCTACTGGAGGCGGGACTCAGGGGTCATTATCTCCCTTTCACCATTGCCAGCTCAGGAAGGGAATCTTTAGTGGGATGGGGTCATGACAGAATGGTATCATAGGGAACTTGGTTGAGGAATATGATGGAGTTTGGAGTTAGGCACAATGTGGATTGCATGGGATGGTAGGGAAACCGTGTTGGCTGATCTTGGTGCATGACATTGGCCAAGGAAGACTGGCTAGGACACAGGATTTTAGGCCCCCCCGTGATCCGATGCAAGGACTCTGAGCTTACTGAATGACCAAGTAAGACTACATTGATTTCAGGTTAGAGACCCTAGGAAAGTATATGCATCATCATGATTTGTGTTTTACTTGATTTGGGTGTTCTGGGTAAGAAATTGAAATAAAATGATAAAATGAAACATTGAAAAAATTTCTTTTCTACTTGGGCTTAGGTGTTCTTTGTTTACCATACATCCATGGCACCTAGACGTCAAGAGAGAGGCAGAGGAGTGAGATGTGGACAGTTACATGCAACAGAAGTGGCAACCCTAGTAATGCCAGAGATCGAGAGAGATGTTTTCAGTTTTACTTAAATGCTATCATTTATGTTTTGTTTCAATTCAAGAGCATCACACTCCTTTGTTGAAACTCATTCTCACCCATGCTTTGGGCCTGGACCATGTTTTTCATGAGTCTATAACACTAAGTTGTTTTCCTCTTTCCTTTAAATGTGTGTGAAGAATCCTAACATGTGGGGAGAGGAGGACTTGATCCCTAATCAAGACGCATTAATGTGGACGTGATTAAACCCGTGCAGGTGAGTCAGTGCTGCCCAAAGAGGATAGTATCATTACATGGGAGAAGGAATTCCCCAATCCATGTGTTAGGGCAGTGTGTTGCTTGTTTTGTGCAGTTTTGGGTGCAGTGTGTGTATGAGAAATCCTAAACTATGGGGGTGGGAGGACCTAATCCCTAATCGAGATGCATTAATGTGGATGCGATTAAACCCGTGCAGGTGAGTCAGTGCCGCCTAAAGCGGATAATATCTCGACATGGGGGAAGGAATTACCTGACTCATATAATTAGGATAGTGGTTGGATTCCTGTTTTGACGAGAGCCCTGAGAGGTATCTTGTTGGATGATTTTTCGGACCTTTCCCCTTTTTATGGGTTGGTTCTAATTCTCGAGGACAAGAATGTTTTCAAAGGTATCTGATGTAATGGCCCGGACCACTCCGGTCCATTACTTTGTAAAAATTTGATGTGGTCAAACACGACACATGTTATAATAATAATTTTTGATAATAATAATTGATAATGGTGGTGTTAAAATATTTGGCGTTAATTAGATTAAATGGTTTTAATTTAATCACTGTGAAATAAAAGAAATAAAATTGAATGTATTTAATTCAATGAGGGGAGGTGCATGGTTTCATTTTGATTTATATAAATTTTAATAAATAATAAATTATGCTTGTAATGGGCATATAATGGGAGGAATATGGAATAAATTATAAAGGAATAAATTATACTAAATGAGGCACATGTAATAAATTATAGAGGAATGAAATGCATGGAGCGCAACCCCTTATGGGTGAATCCAACTTGTATTTTGGAATATTAAAATAATTATAATAATATTCATTTAATAGATTATAAAAAATAATAAAATGATAATGAATAATTGAAGGGGATCCCAACCCGTGCATGAATATCATGTGATGGGAGAGAGGGAGTAATTATAAGATAATAATGGGCATCAATAATAATAATAATTATTAATGATAATGATGGTGACCTGTTGATGAAATTGAAAGAGGATTGATTACTATTATATTAAATAATACATGGTATTGGTGGATTTTAGTGTGTGATTAATTAAATGGAATGGTTTTAATTTAATATGATAATAACCATGGTAAACTAATTTAATGGGATTAAATTAGAGCATTAATGATGGGTGTTAGTATTATTAATTTTATTAATAATAACATTGAAGTGATAATGGAGTAAAGGAAAGGGGAGCCACCACTTTTGCTGGAGTGGGAGAAGAAATTGTGAATCTTAAAAGAGATTGGAGAGAGAAAGAGTTCAAAGGAAATAAAGATTTAAAATTTAAAGCAATAAAATAAATAAGGAAATCAATCAAGGTGGAATGGGGTGATGAGCACCAAATTGGGGAGATTTTGTGAGTGGATTTTTAATGTTATAATTTAAGGAATTAAATTAAATTAAATTAAAATAATAATAATATAATAATGTAATTATTATTTTCATAGGGAAAACTGAATTCTGATGGTATCTTCCTCATACGACCTCAGTTTCATCAACCATCAATGGTAGCATAACCCTGAAATTATGACGGTCATTTTAAGAACAATGATGAATACCTTTTTATGACTCATGTCCCAGGTCAATAAAACACCTATTATTAATTTAAGTTATTATTATCATTAAATGCACGGAAACCACGTGACGTGTCATGTATTGACCAGTCAAACAACATAACAGTTGTACGATCACATTGTGTATTCAATAATACACACTGCATACCATTTTACCTTTTCATTGCCTATACAAGAGAGGGTCACATGTTATTTACGGACCCCTCTTCTTCTCTGCACAACGACACTCCCGGATGACCCAGAAGCCTTCCTCCTATCTTCTTCATCCGGACTCCAATCGTTGATCTGTCGGTGGCTGCAGAATCATGTTGAGGAGGCGAACATCATGCACCTCATTCCTTTACCTCCTTTTCAACTTCCTCTTCACAGTTTCCTACTGAGGAGATTGCTGATATTTGAAGGGAATGACGCACTTCGATGAATGTCATCTTAATGGTACGTTCTAACCCATTCTTATTCCTTTCTAGATCTCCTCTTTCTGTTCCTCCTTTCCATGCTATGACAAGTGACACCTTAAACCTTAATGGAGTCTCTCTTGGTTGTTAGTGCGGTTGTGCCACAACATCCACAGGAGGACGTAGTCCCCGGGAGAAGTGATCGAAATCCTCATGGTGGTTATTCTCGTAGAAGGACATCAAAACCTATTCAGGTAGGGATCTTACCTTCGTCTCTCTTTTTTTTGTGCATTATGTGGGGTGGGTATCCTCTTGTTTTCATAAGATATGGTTGAACCAGTAAATAAAGATAATAACTGGTTAAAGAATGGGTTTGGGGAACTTTTGTTGATATTGTTGTTTTATTTCTATCAATGCTTATCCTTTGATTATGTTGTGAATTGAATAGGCTTATTCCTATTGAAAATCATGGTCGTTGGGGGCCTTTTCCTACGCAATTAAATGTTTCCCTATTTTTTCTGGATTGTTTTGTGGATGGAATTTCATAGAATGTGGAAATTGGTTAATCCTGTAATGTTGGATGATTAAACGAATACCTGGAACCCTTGTATGATAACCCCGATTAAACTAAATTAAAGAATGAATTTGTGGGTGTTTAATTATGTGAAGTGGTGTTTCGTGGGTTGTTGTGGAATGGTTGAGCATCGGGGTTGCGGTTGGCTGGGTTGTGGGTTGGCGTGTATGATGTGGTTGTGATGGGTAGCAGAGCTGTGGTAAATGGTATCAAAGGGATGATGATGTGGTACTGGTTTTTTTTGATGTGTTTGTGGTTATGGTGGTTAGCAGCAGGGCTGTAGGGATGGATTGTGCATATGAATAAAAGTGGAAGAGTTAAATAATGAATTGTGGGGCATGGTAGTTGATTAAATATGGAAAATAAATGGAATTGATTGGATGATAAAAGAAAATATTATTTTGTTGCTTGTGTTTCCCTAACATTATTTGTGGTTGGTAGGGAAATGTTTTACGAATGATTGATCTGGTTTGGTTGTTGTTAGTTGCTCAGTAGTTAAGGAACTGATAAACTAAACTGTTGAAACATGAAAAGATAATGGGGTTTGGGGCTATTTATTGTGTGCGTACTTTTGATGTTGCAGTGCCGAGACATGTGCTCATATATTTTTTGTAGAAGCCTTAGGATGGGCTGAGTGGTTGATATAATTATATAAATCTATACGTTTTATGATTCTTTACACACCCCACCCATGTTGAGCACTACATTGCGAACACCCGTGGGATGGAGGGTAAGATTCTGAAACATCTAAAGGAAGGATGGTTACTGTTCTTCCCTGTGCTCTCTCTTCCAGGTTTTATAGCCCAAGATCCTTCGGGTAGGTTATGACCGATGTTTCCGAAGAGTCTTTGGGATGAGGATGTGATATGTTCACAGGTGTCTTCAGGATGGGATGTGATGTGGTTCCCATGTGTCTTCAGGATGAGATGTGGTTATGGACGAGGATTGAGTGCCGACAGAATACTATGAGCTTCGTATGGCCAGGTTGCGACACTAGCTCGAGCTTCGTATGGCCAGGTTACGACACTAGCTCAGGAAGAGAGGGAAGCATCAGAGCATTATGCGTGAGGGATTGGGAAGTATTTAGTGGGAAGGTGGTGCGGGGTACCCATACTTTGATAATATTACTATACTACTCTATTGACTTGTGATATTTGGTGAGTGTGTCTTGTAAGGTTGGGAGTATAGATTCCTTGCTATGCTTGGTTCCTTCTATTTTCTCACGGGGGAATTTGGATGTATCCCCACCTGTGCATGAGAGATTTAGGTTTTCCTACTGATTATACTTGTATTCTCACCCTAAATTTACTTTCACGTTTTTCGGAGGATTTCAGGGACCGTGCGAGACCTTGCTTGTTTGGCATTGGAGTTTTTCTGGTTTCAATTTTTGCTTTCATTTTTTTGGGTATTGTACTTTGGATCTTTTCTTGTACTTGTACTTTTGTTTCAGTATTGTATAAAACATGCATATGGGTTTGGTTTTGGGTTTATTTTCATTTACTTGTTCCTTTTTCTTTTGGTGTTTGACTCATCCTATTTCCTGATCTTAAATAATAAAAAGGGTAACGCCTCCCATATTTTGTGAAAACTCATACCCTTGGTGATAGTCCGCACTCCGGGGCCTACTGGAGGTGGGAATCAAGGTTCATTATCTCCCTTTCACCATTTCCAGCCCAGGAGGGGCATATTTGGGGGGAGGGGGTCGTGACATACTATGTGCAACGGTCATAGCGGTTAGCCTTGGCTTGTGATACTATAGGAAATAATCTTGGAGGTTAGACTTTAATCATACTAAATACATGTTTTATGTTTCTACCACAATTATATGATTCCATTTATAAATGATCTCTTGTTTATATGTTATGATTTAATATGTTACAAGACTTTTTATATCATCATGTCATTCCTTCTTTCTAATGTGCCAATGCTTTGTTCTTATGGTTATTCCATTACTGGGCTTTTAGATCGTCCCTTTTTTCATGTTATTCCCATGTTATCATATGAATATGTCTGATCATAATGGAATATATGATATATTTATGGAGTTTAAATGAAAATTTGTTTTTATAATGTTTGATTATGAACATAATCTTCCAAGACACTAGACTTTACGATCCTTGGCTTGTACTCTGATGTATAATTATACTTAAAATCATGTAATGTTTTATGTAAAAGGCTAGGGTCACTATATAGTATCCCTATCCTTTCTCTTGGTGGACTATATCTTGAAAATATTTCCAAGATACTCTCAGAACTTACTAGATAATTGCATAGACGTCGTCATGTCACACATTCCACTACAAACGCGACAACCCCTACCATGTTCTCTTATTCCGGCTACATCATGTTGGAACACCTTTTAAAATATTTTACTGTATCCTCTTATATTGACACCAAGTCCATATCTCTAATAAATGAGGTGAACATTCATTATTAAATCCATTAATATTAAGAAAAACTCTCCCTTAATGTTGGGAAAAAATCTCCAATCAATGTTGTGATAAATAACTCTATTAATAATTTTTTCTCTCATCAATAAATGTGATGAATCTCAATAACCTCCCCCTTCAGCACATTAAATAATAAAAACCTCCCACAAAACCAGTTGGAAGGAAAATAGGTCAGTGTCACACCAACCATCGTCATTTTTAGAAAATATAACGACGCCATTTTTCACTTATGAAAAAACTCTCAGACCCCCCTGTAAAAAGAAATCCAAATGCTGAAGTCTTTTTCACATCTGTATCTACACCATCCTGCTAAACTGGACCAGAACCAGAAAGAGATGGCTCCTCCATAATCTTGATCACCACCCAATTCAGAGCACCCATAGAAACAAATTTCTTTGCATTCCAAAAATCCCTAGAGAAGCTAGTGCATTGCCTCTCTCAACCTGCTTTGATTTCCAAATCATATTCCACTTCACACATGAATATGTGATCATCTCTGAAACATCTATAATTCTCATGATAAATTGAAACCAAAAACCTTCACCTTTGATACCACTATGGGGGAGAATCCTAATTCCGAGCCGAAAATCTAATATTGAATATTTGTTAGAAACCTAATGAAATATGGATGAAATATAAAGTAGAATAAATAAATCATCAGGAAATATTTTTCAACATAAACCCCCCAAGTGGAAGATTAAAAAACTAGGTCTCAATTCCAAAAAATATCCACTATGAATCAAAAAAATACAAAGAATCCATTTAATTCCCAAACTTGAATTAAAAATGAGAGAGCATAGAAAACCAATGTGAAAACCACACCCCGATACACCTCTTCCTTCTCTATGAAAATAATCTCATTAATTCCAGGAACACAAGATCAATCTGTGACAAAGCATCACCCTTTCTTCAACAAAATGTCACTACCTCAGAGATCATCATATGAACATGCATCAGTCTCGCACCATCTTGCGACACCTGAAGAATTTATCTCTCTCATGACCTCACCATCATGATGTATTTTCAATCATGAAACATGACACACCACCTGATCACCGCTATTAGTAATATATTTGATAGATGGCCCCAATCATCGATTGCATCACTGATTCTCTACTCCTGTTAAACGCCAACACACCACACATGCTACCACAGATGCAATAGGCCCCTTATTGATCTTAATGGACTACATCTTGAACATATTTCCAAGAACCTCTCTATACATACACAATATTTGTGTATAACTCCTCGTGTCCCATGGGCCACCACAAACGCGTCAACCCATTCCTGTTTTTCTCTTGCCGGTTATATCGTGCTGGAACAACTTTTGAATTTTGTTACCACATCCTCTTATTTAGACACCAAGTACATATCTCCAATAAATTATATCACACCCATGAATTCTTTTAAATGTATTTTTAATTTAATTTTCTTTATTTCTTTTATTTGAAGTTTCCCATGCATTTTGATTGAAATGGTGAGTTTTCAAAATTTGGGCCAAATCGTGATCCCATTTCCAGATTTAAAAATAATTTTTTTTTTCTTTTATAAATCCTTTATTTTTCAAGATTTTACACCCATTATAATTCCCAATTGACATACCCTAGTATATTAATACCACCATATCAATTTTAACCCTATAGGAATCCATAATAATGATGGATTTGGGTTTTTTTATTAAGGTGTTGGGACAACTCAAAATCCCCTTTCATGCTTTAATTTATATAAATATTTAATATCTAACTCAATTATTAAGGGTTTTCAGTGATTCAAACTCTCAATCGAGCTCACTTACCCAAGGCGTGCCCTTATGCTCTCCTCCCCCCTCTTTAGAGCTCATATTCATCGCGAATTTGGGAGAAACTTATCATGATTTATCAAATAGCCCATATTTGAAGAGGTAAATTGTTTATTTCATAAATCCTTCAATTTTTACTATTTTACCCCATTCTAGTTCCTAAATGACATATTCAAACTTTTGAGAACCTCACTTGCATTTTTACCTATTTATAAATTCAGCTATTGGTGTATTTAGTTCGTTTTATTCATGATTTCTTAGAGTAAGTGTTTCTCTCTCCATTTCCTTCCTTCTCCTCAGGGTTTCCTCCCTCTTTCATGAAGTTCTAAAATGAAAAGAAGTTAGGGTTCGTATATAGGGATTTATTTGGTGTCTTTTTGGTCAAATATTTGGTTTTTAGGTTGGATTTCACTCCATCATGTCATGACAGTGGTGAGGTTGAAGTTTCTCACAACGAATTGGTGTTTTGACACAAAAGGTAGGTGGTTCCCTGTGTATGAATCCTAATATGAGTTATCATTGCTTCATTCATTGTTTTATCATGCTCCTCTTACATTATATTTGGTCCGATAACCATTTTTGGTAGTATTGATTAAGCGTTTAGTATCAAAGATCCATATTTGTTTGAGAATGCGTGTTTTCCATGTGTATCTTTTGTTGTATCATTTGAGGTAATTTGATAACATTTGAAAGCGGTTTAATAAATGTTTATAGGGCTTCCAAATCTGTTTTTAATTGGCATTGGGGAGATTTTTAGCCTTGAAAGAGGGTTTTGAAATGGGTCTTGTGTGAAAAACATGGTTATAACCCATGGGATTATTTTATGATAATTGTAAGTGATTTATTGAGTTAAAAAAAGTGGAAAAAGGATGTACATGTACTTTTTTGGTGAGTGTGTTCTCTCAAGATGGTTTTTTGAACAGTAAACTGGTGATTTAAGATATCAAACATTTTTAGAATGTTTTATAAATTTCTGAAATGATTTATCAAATTGAAAGAAAGGCACGAAAAATGTTTGTGGGAAGTTTTGTGTGAGTATGATGTGAAAACTGAATATTTGTTTGTGAAAGGAGTATTATGTGAAAGGTGTGAGGGATTTTTGGTGTGTGTGTTACTTGGAACTTTTATTTTCATGTGAAAATTGTATTTCAGGGCTTGTGGAACTTGTTTGAGCACAATAGGGAAAACATATTTATCTAGGTGGGTGGACATGTACTAGTATACTAGTGATCCCGTGGGGTTTGGTCCCAGTTTCACATAGGAATATTGATGATGAAAACACTAAATAAACTATGATGATGATGATGATCATGTTGGGGGACCACTAGGTTATGGGTATGATCCTTACTAGGGGCTCATGTGCACGAGAATGAATATTTGTATGGTTACTTTCACCGAGAAACGAGTTACCTGAGACCCACAATGAGCTAGTTCCAAGGGGTTCTTTTCCTGTTTCTTATGCTCATTAGATACATTATGATTACTATCTATATTTGGTATGTTTGTCTGGAAAATTCAGTGGCTTTGGAATTCTATTTAAAAGTGTTGATTTTTAAAGTATTCCACTTGAAAACTATTTTTATTTAAATTTGTATCTCTTTAAAATTCTTATTAGCATTTCATGTTTATGAAAACATGAAATATTTTCATCATTGAATGTTTATCATAGGGAATATTTTAGTGGTGTCATACTACTACGATTTGTCTCACACCCTTCTTACACTTTTGTGTGTAAGTAGACTTGGTTATTTTGTCTCAGGTTTGGCTTAATATTTTAGTGCCCATTGTTCGGGTTTCTTGTGGTCTTTGTTGGTGCAGTGTTATGGAGATGGATTGAGGGAAGTGCCCCTTTCTATGAGGTGGTTCTTGGGCTATCCATTTTGGGTTTCATAAATTTTTATAGAATTTGAGAATTATTTTAAATTATGTAATTCAATTATAAATTTTAGTAAAACATGGTTTGTTTTGAAAATTCCAGATTTGTTATATTGGATTTGTTTGTGGTTTTATCTTTATAAACTTGGATAAATAATTCCAAAATTCCATTTTATGATACCCAGTAACTTGTTCTAGTGCATTGGAAATACGAATGCCTTTTGGGCCATGCCATGGACTAGGTCAGGTGCCAGTTTTGATGGTGACCAGATCTGGTTCGTGACAAAATGGTATCAGAGGGCAGGTTCTCTCTCTTGGGTCATGTTATTTGAGGAAGAGTTGGGATAGTCTAGAGTTATGATTGTTGGAGTTTGACATTACAATTATGAGTAGTGAGCCTAGATAGCACACCTCATGACGTGATTCAAGTTTCTAGGGGAAGTCGAGATTTATCTGAGTCCTTTGGTTTTTTTTGTTTGATGATGATTAGGGGAAATGGAAAGAGAGTTGGGTTAATGGTCTCAGTGAGCTCGTAGGGCCTGGAAAGCCATGTGAAGACAAGGATATTTCTCTAAAACACTCTATGTGATGGCGATGTGGCTATCATACTACCGCTAACCATATGTCGAAGTCACCCACCAAAATTAGTTTCCTCTCATATTGCCTCGTGTCACTTCAAGTTGGAATCTTGAAAATTGGTTTTAAGAAATAAAATACATGATTTAAGAAATGTGACCTTTTATGAAACAATTTTTCAGTAAAGAAGAAGTGGATTGATTTCTGAAATGGTAGAACTGAATTTTGGGAATTGTTTTGAAATGGATAAGGGTGTGTTTACACCTATTTTGAAAGTGGGAAATTAAGTTAAAGTAGGTTTTTAAAGAGTGTTTCCAATAGAGTTTTCTAAACTATTGAAATGTGTTTTAAGGGGATGGAATTTTTTGGAGCTCAGGTGTGGAGTTTATAAAGGGATTTTGATTTGGTAACTAGAGATCATTTGAAAAATATTATGAAATTTTCGAATCTTGTTTTGAAATGAGAAGAGTTGAGTTCCCAATTCAATATCGATTTATGAAATAGTGTTTTTCATAAAACTAGATGTGTTTTGAAACAGGCCAAAATGTTTTGAAATTAATGTACATGAATTGAAAGTGAGTTTTTACAGAATTATTGGTGATGTTTTGAAAAGTTTTACGAATCATTGGAACCCTATTTTAAATAAGAAGAGATGAGTTTTCAACGAAATGGAGGTTTATGAAAGGGAGTTTTCATAAAACCGGGATTGTTTTGAAATGGGATGAGATGTTTTAAAATTAATGTGTATGAAATTAATGTGAGCTCTTATTTGAATGATTGGTCCTTTAAAGAAAAAAAGTTTGGTAAGATGTAAATTGGGATTTTGATTTCGTGGTTAACAGTCTTGAGAAAAAAGTAAGTGTTGGTTGACGATTTTGGTTTTGAAAAGTGGATTTTTTTTTGTTTTAACATTTAGTATTTCCATGGGAGACCACATGAATGGGGTAACATGGGATGATGGATGGTTAATGGAATATATGGATGAGTTCCATTATTGATATGAGGATGGTGCCCGGTGAGGCATGAAAACATGCATGTGTGAGGCCCATGGGGTACCATTGGTGGATATACTAACCGCTAAACCATTTATTTTCAATGAGATTATTTTAAAGGAAAAAAATGATGTCTTGATGAATGGTTTGGGATGGTTTGTCTTATGTTCTTTTGGAAAGTTTGTCATTATGGACTGTTTTGAGTCCAAGAACCCCTATTGTTTGAACGGTGTTTTGGGTTTGTGTTTGGTCGGTAAGTCGGTTTGAAGGGATGGTTAGTGGTATCTTCTGAGAAAAGTTTGGGAATCCGTTATGGTGGTTCCCCTCATCTATTCGATTCTAGTTTGTGGCTTTTTTTGACCAATGGACCATCTTGGTTGGGTCCTTGGGTTCTCTTGTTGGATAAGGTACTCCCCCACTAAGAGTTAATGCACGAATGAAGTGCAACCGAGATTGTTTTGCCATTGGAAAATCCTCCAATTGATCAACATAAGTATTTTATTCTCAATTTTTGGAGATTGAGTATACCCCCTTTACCTTTCCATGTTTTGGGGATCCTCTGGTGGTAGGTGAGGGCTCGTGGAAGGTTGAAAGAGACCTTGATATCTTAAGTTACATGAGTCTTCAAAGGTGATAGTAGTCTGGGGTTAATATTATGGATGGTGTCTAAGAGGGATGTGGGGTCTTTCATAGTATCTTTGAAGAAGGGTTTCACATTAAACCACCAGTGTGGGAAATCTAGTCATGAGAGGCTATTATAGCCACTTTCTAGAAATGTGTTCTGTTTGGGACTTGACATAAGGTCCCTCTCCTTGTGTTTTCATTATGAGTCACAATGGTCTTGTTTGGTGACACATTGTGATGTTGTTTGTTCATCTAAATATAAGGGTGAAGGTTGTGAAATCTCATGAGAGTCTCTATTTTTTGGATGCGTTCCTCCCATCCGGGAATTCCAAAATCCTTTGTTTAGAGGAAGGTGTTTCCATATATCATATCCTCTTTCTGTTTCTCATCCTAAAAAACAAGGGATGATTTGTGCACATCTTCTATGCAATTGTTTTAGTGAAATGTCAAGTTAGGGTAATGTGAGTTTAAAATGTGTTATGTCTTGGTAAACCCATATGGGATTACGGTGTAGTTTTTTGTAGCACTGGAAGGAGATGTTTCATTCATGGATTTCCATAACCCGACTGTGAGGCCCAAGATTCTTCAATCATATGACCTCGAGCCATAGGTACCAGAGTGAATCTAGTGCTTAGTCAGGGGAAATCCTAGGGTCGTTCAAACCTTTGTTCAAAGTACAATCCTCAGTATAAAATATGGGAATAGTTTAAACCTCCGCTGTCATCGTCTTGTTTCAGTCATTCCCATTTTTTGGTAGATGTGGGAGGACCTCATGTCGATGTTATCGCCCAATGTCATTCCTTCCCCCTTCGGTTTCCATTGAGTTTTTGGAGAAAGGTTTGAGATTTTTCTAGACAGGTTGAGCGAACGGTTTGTAGTAACCATGCCCTAGAAAACCATGTAGATAGAAGGATCCCCACAATTATCGCATGGTTTCCTAAACTGTGGAGAGTAACTGTGCAGCCGTCCCAACTCTTTAAATTTTGGGGTTGTTTTATTCCATATCATGCTAGTTGGTTATGATGGAAGGTTCTTATGGTGGGGAGAACAACTATGAGTCTTATGTATGTTCTTTTGGAAAATTCTAATGAATATATACCCCTTATGTCGGGAGTTCATTCTGCCCTCCCCTATTAGTGTCCCGATTCTATCTTGGGAAAAAAATTGAGTTGCCCCTTATAGTGGGGAGTCTATTTGTGTATCCCTGTATCGATAACTTGGTTTTGTCCCTAACATTGGTATGGAAATATTTAGTATTGTTAAGTGTAATTTAACCTCTAACTTTCTCCTTGATTAATCGTCAGGATTGGAGTGCGCCCCACATATGTTTTGAGTAAGACAACGGTGACCTCGTTCGTTTTGTTGTTCATTCTAGGTAAGTTGCTTGAGAATTGTTCAGATAGCGTTTGAGGTGTTTTATTTCATAATGTTTCATGAATATGTTGACTGTTTTAGTAAGTGGTGAATTTTTTTAGTGAGAGAATTACTTACTTAATTGATCAATTGGAGGTGTTTTGTCCTTTTGGGGGAGGGCGAAACATGTGAAAGGAGTCCATTTTGGACTTTCGGTTGGGTTTGATTTTTTTCTTTTGGCCTTAATGTGGCTTTCCAAGGGTTGAAAGTTTTATGGTGGAGATAATTTTCACACACATGACTTCTTTTAAATGTATTTTTCATTTAATTTCCATTTTATATTTGTTTTGGGGTTTTCCCCAGCATTTTGGTGGAAATGGTGGGATTTCAAAATTTGGGCCAAATTGTGTGCCCATTTACAGATGTAAAAATAAATTTTGTTTCTTTTATAACTCAGTTGGTTTTAAAAAATTTACACCCATTCCAAATCCCAATTGGCACTCCCTGGTATATTAAATCCAACATATCAATTTGGACCCCATAGGAATCCATAATAATGATTGACTTGGTTTTTTATGAAGGTTTTGGGCCTACCTGAAAGCCCATTTCATGCTTTAATTTTTTTTAATTACCTAATATCTCATTCAATTTTTATGATTTTTAGTGATTATAACTCTAAGACGAGCGCACTTACCCAAGGTGAGCCCCCATGCTCTCTTAACCCTCTTTGGAGCTCATATTCATCACGAATTTGGGAAAAAAATCACTGGATTTCTCAAATCACCTAGATTTTAAGAGGTAATTTGTTTCCTTCATAACTCAATAAATTTTTACTCTTTTACACCATTACAGTTCATACATGAACTCATTAGCCTTATTCAAACCCAACATTCATTTTTGGCTATTTGTAAATTCATCTACTGGTGTATTTGGGTATTTTAGTCAAGATTTCTTCAAATGTTTTTCTCTTCATTTCCTTCCCTCTCCTTAAGGTTTCCTCCATCTTTCATGAAGTTATAAAATGTATAGATGTTAGGGTTCATACCTTGGGATTTATTTGGTGTCTTTTTGGTCAAATCGTTGTTTTTCAGGTTGGATTTTACTCCTTCATGTTGTTGTGGTGATGTGGTTGAATTTTTGCACAACGAATTGGTGTTTTGACACAAAAGGTAGGTGTATCAATGTGTAAGAATTGTAAGATGAGATAGATATGATTAATTAATATTTTTATCATGCTCCTATAACATTATGTTTGGTGTGGGAACCATTTTTGGTAGTATAGATTAATCATTTAGTTTCAAAGTTGCCTATTATTTTTGAAAATGTGTGTTTTCCATGTGCATCTTTTGTTGTATAATTTGGGGTAATTTGGTAACATTTGAAAGTGGTTTAATAAATTTTTCTAGGGATGAAAAATTTGTTTTGAATTGGTATTGGGGTGATTTTGGCCTTGAAAGAGGGGTTTTAAATGGGTCTTGTGTGCCAAACATAGTTATACCCCTTGAGATTGTTTTATGAAAATTTTAAGTGATTTATTCAGTTAATCAAAGTAAGAAAAGGATGTAAATGTGCTGTTTTGGTCAGTGTGTTCACTTAAGATGGGTTTTTGAATGTTAAAGTGGTGATTTAAGGTATTGAAATTTTTTATAATGTTTTAGAAATTTCTGAAATGATTTATCAAATTTCATGAAAGGCATTAAACACGTTTGTGGGCTGTTTTGTGTGAGTATGATGTGAAAAATGAATATTTGTTTGTGAAAGGAGTATTATGTTACATGTGTGTGGTATTTTTGGTTTTTGTGTGACTTGGAACTGGTATTTTCATGTGAAAATTGTATTTCATGGCTTGGGGAACTTTTTCGAGCACAAGAGGGAAAACCCTAGTATCTAGGTGGGTGTTTGTGTACTAGTATTCTAGTGATCCCGTGGGGTTTGACCCTAGTTTCAAGTAGCATGTTTTTATGATGAAAACACTAACTAAAATACGATTATTATTAAGATTATATTGGGGGACCACTAGGATATGAGTATGATCCCTACCAGTGGGTCGTGTGCATGATAACATATATTTTTATGGGTACTTTCACTAAGACATGATGTACCTGGGACCCACAGCTTGCTAGTACCTATGGGTTATTTTTCCATTTCTTATGCTCATTATATAATTTATTATTATCATTTTCATACAATATGTTTGGATTAAAAATTTAGTAGCTTTGGAATTCTATTTAAAAGTGTTGATTCTGTAAAGTAGCCCACTTGAAAGCTGTTTTTATTTAAAGTTGAATCTCTTTAAAATACTTATTAGCATTCCATGTTTATGAAAAATTGAATGATTTATGTCCTTGAATGTTTATCATAGTGAATATTTTAGTGGTGGAATCCTACGGGGCTTTGGCTCACACCCTACTTACACCCAAGGGTGTAAGTAGACTTCTTTATTTTTTCGCAGGTTTGGGTAATGATTTTAGTGCTAGTGGTTCGGGTTTCTAATGGTCTTTCTTGGTGCAGTGTCATGGAGATGTCTTGAGGGAGGTTCCCCTTGCCATGAGGAGGTTCTTGGGATGTCCATTTTGTGTTTCTTCATATGTTTTAGACTTTGAGAACTATTTTAAATTATTTAATTCAATTCTTAATTTTTGTAAAAGATGGATTGTTTTGAAAAATCCATATTTGTTATATTGGATTTGTTTGTTTTTTATCTTTATAAAATCAGGTAAATCATTCCCAAATTTCATTTTGTGATACCCGGGAATATGTTCCAGCCCTTAGAGATCGAGAAGGCCCTTCCGGCCTTGCCAAAGGCCGGGTTGGGTGCCGGTTTTAATGGAGACCAGATCTGGTTCGTGACAAATGCAGTCAATATTCATTAATCCATCTATTAATATTAAGACCAACTCTCCATTAATGTTGGGATAAAATCCCAAATAAATTTTGAGATAAATATATTTATTAATAATTTTCTCTCATTAATAAATGTGATTAATGCCAACAAACAATGTTAATTCATGGCTTTTCATTTACACTAGAAAAAGGTGCTAATAAAGGTTACATTCATCGATGAAAAAATGGTGATAAAAGGTCAATATTTATCAACATTTTTTTAGCATTCGTAATGTTTAAAATTGATAATCATTTTTCTAGTGGTTATAAAAGTGTAACATTTATCAATGCTAAAACAGTGTTTATGAAAGTCTCTTTGTGTATAATCTATTTTTTAAATACATATTTATAAATTTTTAAATATTATTTATATAGAAATAAATATATATGTTTATTTATATAAATACAATATATATATTTTTAATAATTTATATTTTTTTATTATTACACTATTTCAGAATTACAGATATAAATATATATAATTTTAATTACATACTTTTTTTGACAAACAATAAGTGAATTTAATAAATCGATCAGGGATCAAGTAATTCAAGAGACATCATCCAAGGAAGAAAATTGACCAATCAAATATGAGACTCTCCCGAATGACCCTGAGTTGACAGAGCATGACCACCCTTATTCCCTTTTCTTTGAAAGAGATCTTGCATACAGAGAAGGAGATGAGATGGGATAGGATCTTCAGGACTAGAAAACCAAAGGACCGGAGACCATTCTTCAGTGCATAGATTGAATTAATAATGGAGATACAATACAATTACAAGATGATTGATCTCCATAATTTCTCAATAGAAAGACTCAAACCCTCTCTGATGGCATGTGCTTCAGCAACTGGTGGCTCCCAGCACTACCAAAGATTCGGCTTTAGATGACACCACCCTTTTATAAATGCTAAAAAAAGTTCTTATAATGAGGGTAATTTTATCAATGCTGAAAAAGTGATGGTAAACAGTGCTTTTATCATCGCTAAAAAAAGCTGATAAAAGTAATCGTTTTTTTTGTGTTTTTTAGAACTAATTATATTACCCCATTTAAGAGAACTTTTTTAGCACTAATAAATGGTACTTTTATTAGTGCTTTTCTTTGCACTAATAAAATGAATATTTTATAAAAAATTTATTTATCATTAAAAATAATATTTCAATATATAAATATTCTTATATTGATATAAATATAATATATTTTATAAAATACGATTTATAGAAGACAAAATATGCAGTTACACTTAATATATAAGATATTTATTGAAAAAATGGATTATAAAAAAATATAATATTATTAAATAATTTTATAATTATTATTGAATAATAATAATTTAATAATAATTTAAAAAATAGAAAAAATCAAAAAATCAAAAATTGATCTAAAATAAGTTGAAAATGTGACACGAATTTTAAATGACCATAACTTTTGATCCCGATGTCCATTTGAGTTCTAACACATTTAAAATCAAACCTATAAAAAATATCTACACTATGGTAAACTAGGTAAATCACAGTCATCATTATTTTGGGGTCCCAAAAGGCCAAAAAGACCCACAAAATTTAGTTTTTTGTCGGTGTACCGCATTTTTTATCATTTCATGGAATTTCATCCTCATTTAATGGAGTCTTATTATATTTTTTGGGCAGAGACTCAATTTATTTTCAAGTTTTACCCTCATATGGATATTATGATGTTCAAATTTTATCATTTTCCATATTATAATATTATTTATTATGAAATATATTAAAATATATACATATTTTGTTTATATTCATACATAAAAAGTTAATTTTATGAATAAATATATAAAAATATTTACATATAAAAAATATTTATACATTTATAAACCACATATAAATATGAAATAATATCCATTTTAATGAAAATAAAAAATATATGAATATTTATATAAATATACAATTAATGTATATATAATGTTTATATATATAAATATTTTTGTGTGTGTATTGAAAAACAGATATATATATATATATATCTATATATTCTAATATATGTATATAAATATAAATATATAATATATATAAATAAATATAAAATAAATATAAATATAAATAATTATATTTATAGACTCACACATATATATTAATATGCATATATATGTTTGTATGTATGTATTTATGAACACACACACAGAAAACATATTTTATATTTGTATTTAAAAATAATTATATAAATATATATATAAATATATGGATAGAAAATGTAATGGTATATATATATACACACACACACATAGATATATCATAAAATATAGAACAAAAAAAATATAGGGTGGTGGAAAAGGTACGAGCATGTGAGGGGGTGGTCTCTGGTTCTAAACTCACTGGAGGTAGGGTTACACATAAGAGGGCTTAGCATTGTTAAAGGGGAGGTGATGGGGGGGGGGTGAGGGGTTTCTAGTGTTGAAAAAAATTCATTATAAAATTCCCTTTTTCAACTTTCATAATTAATTTTCGTAATGCTAATAAAAGGAGAAATTTATTAGAATTAGAAAAATAAATCATAAAAGTCCCCTTTTACTAGCGCTTTATTTTAGAACTAATAAAAGGGGACTTTTATTAGTGTTTTTAGCACCAATAAAAGGGGTCTTTATCAGTATTTTTTAGAAATGATAAAAGGGACCCCCTTTTATCAGCACTATGATTATCACTGCATTTTTAGCATTATTGATGGATTTTTTTCACTGTTAAAATTTTATCATGTAGTAGTGCAGTGAGCATGAATATAATGTTGGAATACTACAACGAAGAATATGAGGGAGTCATAGACCACCACACTAATCCCAACAGAACATCCTCTAGAGATCAAGGCATCCATGTTAATCTTTAGTGTATGCAATGGCGGTGGAAAGAAAACAATGTCACATGAATGAGTTTTTGGAAACACAAGTTGAAAATAAAAACTTTTCTTTGTTTTCATTCAAGATGCAACTCGTTTGATCCAGAATGTAGTAGGTCTCAATAGATAATTAAAGAATAAATCATTCATTATAACCTAGATAAACCAAGTGATTATGCAATGAGTTTTAGCTTTCTTAACAGAGAGAGAGGAAGACCACTTCAGTAGGTACGAAGTAGGATTATTTTCTATGTCCACCAAAATATCAATGTTGGAATCTCATGAATTCCATACAGACCTGTTATTGAGGAAAAAAAGATTTCATGTGATGGAAAATCTGGCTCATCCATGCACAAATGGCAAGTAGAATTATCATCATTATGATGGAACATGAGGATCTACTTTAAGGGGAGGATGATGAAACATAATGGACATAAAAATACCATATTTTGGGAGGAACTGCCAAATGCCACAGTGTCTTCAAAACAACATCCTCCTTTGGGATTCATTAACAATGTGCCATTTCATATGAAGATTTAACCGAAAACATTTTTGATCTCTCTCTACTCCAATAAACATTATCCTTACCCATGTCTTTAACAAAAAGGGCGCTCAAAATGATTTTCAGTCTCTATCATTAAACTAGACTTCAAATCTATTAATACACCAATAATTACAAGAACAATATAGCTAGGAGTTAATCATGGAATCTTCACACCCTCAGACCATCAGAGAGGTGGAGTTCATCCCATTTTTGTCAACCATCTAGAGATTTCTAGAAATATTGAAAGTGTCATCATCTCCAATTCACCAGTAGAGACCCCTGCATAAAAGCTCATGAGAACCCCATAAACATCACCAAAATAAAATCAGATAGGGTCCAAGAATAGATGCACTATAATCTTAGTGGGAAAAAATTTGTCCTATAGCATTCAAGTGCACATCAAATTAGGATTTTATATAAGCCTACAAACTTGCTTTGCTAGAAGTACATCCTTAAATTCACACAAATACTAGATCACAATTCTACCATAGGATTTGGGGGTACACAACTTGTTCCAAGACATACAATGAGATTTATTTCCCACACCATTAAGCTCCCCACCATTAGTTGGAAAGTAGGGAGTGTATATTATTAATAAAAAAACTGGGAAGTTAAAAAATGGACATAACATTGGTTAGGTTATCTTGTGGCACAAACTTGATAAGAATCTCCTTCCCCACTTTAGATATTTTCTTAATGGATGATCCTTGATTTTTATTTTCAATTCTGTCCAGGATACTTTAGAAAACCTCTATTTAAGAATGTCCAAATACTTTGGGAATCCAAAAATATTTACTATCCTTATCAACAACCCAAATACCCAAGGTTTTGTTGATTTCTTCTTCCATACTTATAAGAACACTATAAATGAATGAAATTTATGATTTAGAGAGGTTGAAAGATTTTTTGAAAGATCACACATAAATGAAAATCAAGTGGAAAATAGAATTTAATTTTACTATAGTGGCCCTTGAGAAAATCAAGATATCATGGAAAAAAATATATGGGAGGTGGGTGGAATTTGTCTGTAAACTTTTTCCCCATGAATCATTTTATCATAAGAAACTATCAAAATAAGATTAGAGAACATGTCATCCACCATAATAAAAATAAAAGAGAAAAGAAAATATCCCTGATGAAGATCCATGTATGGTGAAAAACTTTGAGAAAATATTCCATTAATTTTAATTTTTAAATAGATGGACAAAACACATTTCATGACTATTTAAATTCATTTTGGGAAGAACCCCATTTTTCACATAAAAAATTAAAGAAAAGTCCATTCAACCCTATCATAGGACATTTTCATATCCAAATTTTAATACATAGTGCCTCTATTATAGACTAAGTGGGTTTTCAATGAGTGAAACACTTCATGGAGGATAATGGAATTATCTGAAATGATCCACTTAGGGATGAAAGCAGTATGTTTTTTAGAAATACTAGAAAGAACCCATGGTCGAATGCGATTAACTATTTTTTTGAGAAAATTTTGTAGAAAACAATGCATAAAATGATAGACCTAAAGTCTGATACAAATGAGGGTTTCTTGATCTTAGGTATGAATGAAATGATTATTTTTTTCAACTCATATAACATATCCTTACCTTCTTATAATTATTTTATGAGGCCTAAAATATCATGCCTAATAATATAACAGAACTTTTTAAAAAAACAGAGTATGGATCCCATATGAACTTGGAGCTTTCATGGAGAGGACTTTATTAAGAGCAATGTAAACTTACTCATCAGAAAAATCATGTTTAAGTTGAATATTCAATGCCTCTGTTACCATTTGTTGAATAAATGAGAAATATTTGATGAAAAGGAAAACTCCCCCACAGTGTAAAGCTCATGGTAGAAATTATAAATCATATCGTGTATCCCAGACTCACTAGAAACTACAAAAACCTCCATATTAGTCAATAATTTAATGGAATTATTATGTTACCATGCATAATACTTCTAATGGAATTAGGAGGTATCATAATTCACTTCCCTGATATGGGTTTCATATGCTCGTAAGGCCTAAAATATCTCCTTAATTTTATGGGTAACATCCAACTCCACTTCATCTATTGATATTCTATGAATAACAGAATCAAAGGAGGGGTGTGAGTTCAGATTGTTTATATTTATTCAAATGTAGTCACAATGAGAATTTGGTTGGAGGAACATGGCATTGCTCTAGTGCATCAGACTATCTATTAGCTATTTGACATTCCTTCCCATATCGCCCCTCCTTCTTGTGTGAGCATATCACATATTCTCATTCCTTATCCTTCATCTAGAAGCTTTCAAATTTGAAATTTTTTTCTTTCCTCTATTTTCATCTTTCGTGATAGAATTTGATGAGGATAAGGAAATGGTCCAAGGAATTCAGGTCAGGGTGAGAAACCTAGATTATGCTGAAAATATTTTTACATTAACTTGTCCCTAGGTATATTTATAGTCATTACATAATTCATGTCTTTTCATTATTACCCTAGAACCATGTGTGAGGGTTTTCATAAAACCCCAGATCAGTAAGACTAGAAAACTGCGTCACCAACTGAAACTCCATCATTTATGCAAGAGGTTTGTTTACACCCCCTCTCTTTTGATTTTGAAATAAAATTTCAATAAATTCCCCAACAATAAGGAGAGGATAGATAAATCTCTCCCACAAGGACCTAATAAAATTCCATGACTTCCATTTATCCTTTTCCGAGGTCCATCCATAGAAGGAAACAAACGTCTTATCCTACACACTTTTTTAGTGAATAAATGTGGTTATGAGAGGCATATTTAATCACTAAATCCACCTCCTATCTCTAGAGAAGAGATATCCCCCAACGTATTCTTGTCGGGAAATGGTGAAACAACACAGAAATTCATCTTTTTTTGAAACATCATCCATGTAATCATGTTATAATATGGTTTCATGCAGGATGACCATATCAGGGGATCTTTTATTACATCAACACTATAGAATCTGAATTGGTCATGGGTTTCCAAGACCATGGATGTTCAAACACAAGTTTTTTTATTACAGTAGGAAAGACTGGATCAATCTAGCCTCTAACTATGAAACTTAGAGAAGGTAACCATCGCCCACCACTTCACATATTTTAGGAAGACACTCCACATATTGAAAGGCCTCATAGTCTCATTTAGATCCACAATAAACCATATCAAGAGTTTCAGATTCAGGGACCCCTATGGTTATCATCTTCCACATATGGTGATGTTTAGGGAATGACATCGTCAATCCATAAAATTTTTCACCATCCTTAGATGAAGGAAAAGGAGAGACCTCACTTAGGGGAAGGACTAGATCTAGGGGGGGGGGGTTGAGAAAATCTATTTCATCTAGGTGGAGGGTATAGAAAAATACTCAGAACCTATTTGTATCAATGCATACAATATTCTCCTATCCAAACAATAGTTATCCACACCAAAATCTATATTTCCCAAATCACTCGGACCCGTTTGGGGAGCGGGATTCATTATTTCTTTTAGTTTCAAAGAATCGTTATGATCTATATAAGGATAAGGTGAACCAAAAATTATAACCTTATTATGGACAATGAATGCATGTTTTTTAAGGGCTTTCACAGGATTTTATCTATCCTTAGACCTTTTCGACTATAGAACAAAGTATGCCCCTTGATTTTTTTAATGTAACCAAGGGACATAATGCATAATAATATTACCATTTTGTACCTCTGACTTGATAGAACAATATTTTTATGAATGTCTAATGAACTCATAGAAGAAATAGAATATAGTTATTTTTTCATATTCACATGAAGTCCAGATCATTGAGTCATCTGAGGAAAGGAACATACCCCATAGAAGAGGGTAATCAATGTCATCTATTACCCTGATCTTCATTGAGAGTCCCCTAATGAAAGGGTCTGATTTATCCCATTTTATAAAAGTTCCAATACAGTCCCCAATTTCCGTAAAAACACATTCTGATCTCCCCTAAAAAGAAATTATAGTGACCCAAATCCCAAAAGGAGATGCAGTGATGGAAAAATTCTTGATGTATCAATCGTTATCCAGATATTCCATTAAAATGATTTTCTTATAAAAAGTTTAGGACCTCCTAAGAAGAATATTTAATTTATCATTCTCATTAAATAATTTGAATACCAAAATCCCAAATCCAACCTCATCTATGGCCACACCATCCTATATAATCCAGACAGATTGTAACATGTTCTTCAAAGAGATCATATTAAATGGTCGATTAATAATGAATTCCCCACTCTAAGGAGGCCCAGTCACAAATATTCTCTTGAATAATTGGCGATTGAATTTATTTGATCAAAACAACCTAAATAAATACAATTCCCTAGTCTTGAGAATAACATTTATTGAAATATTAAATTCAAATAGAATCGAACTGAGGTTCTATAAACACCTACTGTGTGATACTATAGGTCTCTATCTCTATGGAATTAGGTGAGCTAGTCTAAATTCTATGATTAGAATCTAGTAATAGTTTAATTCACCCATAGATAAAAAATCTAATGTCACAATGACAATAACCACATACAAATTCTTACTATGTAATATAATTCATTTTTTTGATACCTCATCAAACAGGTTTCATAATTGATTCATCGACCTATATGTTTGATATATCTTTCTTTGATGACCTAAAATGAACTCTCCAATAAACCTCCACGTCCATGAGCTAAATCAGACAATTCTATTTCAGTCATAGGGCCCAAGATATCATATTATGATCTTGGTAGAGTCAAATTATTTCGTGAATTATTAATTTATGTAATATCACTTATCAAACATCCAATGTATCCTACCTCAATGCAAGTATATTTCATCACAATTTTCCTCAATACATAAAAGTACTCAATTCATGATATATATATTTATAATAATATCAAGTCTAAGGACCAACACACATTTTCAAATATTGGAATATACAATGACTTATAAAATTTTTAGAATTTAGATTAACGGGTCTATTATCATAAATTCTTCTTTTGGAGATTAACAATTGAGAATTTCATGAGAAGAAGTCTTGATGTCCTACGGTCCCCATCACGTGATAGAAAAAAATGATCCATGTCCCATCTAATAGATTTCATTCATCTATAAAACATATGATTAGGAATAACGTCACAATACATGAAGGGAATATTGTCACAACACTTCAAGGTTCTCATTAGAATGGAGAACTGTTATAACATTTCAATGTGAAAAATATTCTAATGACGTTATCAAGTTAATATTATACATAAAAAAACAGATCATGTGATAATATATTTATTTAATATTCAAGTATTTTAGTATATAAGTAATATTAATAACAATGTAAGTTGGTTCTAGGAAACCAACTCTAATAGAATACCACTTTAAATAGAGTCAAAATCTAGAAAAATTTAGTTTTCTAGCTATCACATGATATAGATTCTAATGCTGATATAGGCTTTACTCAATAGATTCACTTTGTCATCCTCCATGGAAACTCTGTTTACTACAACCTCACCCATTTGAGAAGAATCCTACAAGTGGTGATACTTTCAAAGTATGTTCTTCATTTGTCTATGTGACCCTGAATCATTAGCTAGGACCACCACAATAATATTATCACAATACAATGTGATAATATATTTATTTCTAGGAATCATATCAAGATCTTGGACAAAGTTGCGCTTACAAACTAGTAATTTAGTTGTATCAGAAGTCAAAATATAATCACGCTCTGTTGTAGTGTCAATGACCACTGGATTCTTTTGAGGTTTTCTATATCACAGTTCCTACACTAAGGTAGAATACATATCAATATTATGATTTCATATCATACAATTTTTTCTAGAATCTGGAATTTTTATATCCCCATTTGACCAATTCCTCATATCCTCCATAAACCAAGAACATATCCATAGTATTCCTCAGATAAATTAGGATAATATTTATAGCTATCCAATGTATATCACCTAAGTCTACTTGATATATGTCTACCATGATCAAAGTGGAGGAAAAATCATGTCTAGTACGTTGCATGACATATATGGTAGAACCTATCACAAAAGAAAAAGAGATTATACTCATTATCTGTCTCTCTCTATCTCTATATCTCTCTTTGTGCCTGAGGATACATTTTCTTTGAAATATGTATACCAAGTGGAATTAGAAATAATCACCTATTAGTCTATTCAATATTGATTCACTTCTGTACCTTTTCAATGCATATACCCTAACTTAGACCAAGAAGCATCTTAAATCTATTATGAATGCTCTTGATCCTTAGAATGTAGGATACTTTAGCTAATTCATTCATAAAGAAGAATTTCATTAACAATGTATTAACTAACTATTAGACTGGCATATCATTACCCATAAGTAATATATCATCATCATATACTACTATTAAAATGACCATACTCACACTAATCCTTTTACAGAGGCAAGGTTCACATTCATTCTTTATGAAACCAAACTCTCTAAGGGATTCATCAAAATGAATAGTCTATGATCTTGATGATCCCTTCAACCCAAAAATTATTTTCTATAACTTTAACACCTTATTAACATTATTTGGTGTATCAAGCCCTTTTGGTTGTGTTATACATACATCTTCTTTAAGGTTATCATTAAGGAATATTATTTTGGAATCTATTTTCAAAATATAATAAGCATGGTAAGCTATTATGTAAAGAATATTTTTAACCAATTTAATCCTAGTAAGTGGTGAAAATGTTTCTTTTTAGTCTATTCCTTGGTGTTAATTAAACCCTTTAGCAATAAGTCATGCTTTATTGGTACTAACTTCATTATCTATGTCTAGTTTCTTCTTCAATACCCATTTTACCCAATTGAATGTACATTTAGGGGATCTACTAGAACTCGTACTTGGTTATGGTATATGGAATCCATTTACGAATTCATGGATTATTGTCTCCTTATAATTTATAAGATGATTATTGCTTCCTTTTAGGATATAGGTTCATCATTATAAACAAATAATGAGCCATCATCGACCATGAATATAAAAACATATCTCTCTAGTTCTCTAACATCTCTAGTGCTACAAAAATTACTTGTGCCTTATGAATAATCTCTTCCATAGGTATTTAAGGAATGATTTCCATTTCAAACTCTAGTATATGTTGAGGATCAACTTTATCAAATTTTATATTTCTCCCACAATCATGTTTGGAGATGTGATCTATATCAAATAATATGGATTGTTTGGTCACTATTATATTTTAATATAATGGTTCATATAGATAATATAACCTTTTTTACTTGGGATATCCTATAAAGACACACTTCATTCCTCAAGATATGAACTAGTTTCCAGATATTTTTAACAAACACTTTGCAACCCCATAAACATGTATGTGAAAAAATAAGTTTCTTTACACTCCCAAACTTGAATGAAATCTCAATTACTTCTTTATTTGTCACTCAATTTTGTGTTTATACTATATTTTATAACTAATATCCCCAAAAGGACAATGTAATATCCACATGAATCATCATCAATTTTACTATGTCCCATAATGTGTGGTTCCTCCTTTTAATGACACCATTCCACAATGGTGTATAGGGGAGGAGTGAGTTGAGATAGTATCCCAAACCCTAGTAGATAATCAATGAACTCATGGTTAAGATATTATCTGGCATAGTCTTAGTATAGTTTCTTTATATTCTTACCAGGATGATTCTCTACTTCACTATTGTATTCCTTAAATTTCTCAATGTAATTAGATTTATGCCTCATTAAGTAAATATATAAATATCTACTAAATTCATCTAAAAAATATATGATGTAAAATAATCAACCTCTAGCTTGAACTAGAAATGGTCCAAACACATCTATATGAACTAATTCAAGAATATTTTTGGTATTTTCATCCTTTCCAATGAATATAGGTTTTATTATTTTTTATTGTAAAAAAATGACACACATCAAGTTGTTTTAGTTTAAAAGATTCTAAATACCTTTCTTGATATAGTTGTATCAAATATGTCTCACTTACAAGACCAAGCTGGTGATTCCAAAATTGGGTGTAATATGAGTCTATCGAACTTAATCCATTATTAATTTCTAGTACATGGTTTTCATATTATAATACATAAAACCATTATTAATTCGTTTCAAAACATAACATTGATGGTTCTAGGTGTAGCGGAAGCATGTGTTAATGGGTGATATATTAAAATTAATTTTAATATTTCTATAACCAAAACCACAATCTAGGATCTTGAACATTATGTTTATAACTGATTTATTTATATTGGATGATGAAATTAATTCATATTAGGTTCATTTCTTCATAGTTGATGTTGATCGTCTAAAAATACCCTTTTAGATTCCCTTTGTTGCGCTTTTGAGTATCCAAGGGTAGAATCCATCTAGTGGCGATCCACACATGCTTCTAATGATCTTTCAGGAATTCCACATGATCTCTAGGTGCCAGTGTGGAGAATCAAATGTCTTGTGTTTTTCTTTCATGATCGCTAATTCATTGGTCTTGGGGAAATCTCTCTTGCATTATCATTCTTAATAGGGAGAGAAATGGGGGAGCCGAAATAGAATTTATTGTGTGCAAAATTTCTATTTTTTTATTTTTTAATAAATATCCATAACGATCTATTTATAGAGGTAGGATTTAGGTTAGAATATTATATAATTTCATGATGACCCTTAAATAATTTTAAAAACTTTAATAAACCTCATGCCGCATAATAATAATATTACTATTACCTTGGGACATGTTCCATGACAAATAATATTTACCAGATTGTAAATAATTATTATCACCAGACATAGAATTATTCCATTCGAACTCCTCCATATTTTTTGAATACCGAAATAAATATTTTGTTCATAAATAAATATTCAAATGAAAAAAATACAAGTATTTTTATTCACTTGCTGAAAAATAATTATTTATTTAATTTATGTGATCAATATAACTTAAATAAAACAATTCCTTAGTCAGGAGAATAATAATTATTCCATTAATTAAACTGAAATAGAATTTAATTGAGATAAAAAAAGCACTTAGTGTTTGACCCTCTAGGATTCTATATCATTGGTATTAGGCAGGTTAACCTAAAGTCTAGGATTACTATCTTACCATGGGTTAGGGTACCTAAAAGAAAGAACTTAATTACAGAATGTTGACAACCAAATATGAAAATTATTTAATTAATATAATCCCCTTATCAAAATATTTCATCAAGTAGGTTACACATTTGTGTCACCAACCTATATACCTGATACATATTTATTTTACTATCTAATATAAAAATTTCATCACACCATGACCATAAAATTTAAGGAGATGGTTCTATTATAATCAAAAGGCCAATATATCTTCTTCCCTATATATGGATGGGATAAATACTTTCTTGACTAATCCATTAATAACACGTCACTCCTGACGCACCCAATGTATTCGAGTTTGTTATGAACCATTATTATTATGGTTCACAAAATACATATAATTACACGAGTTGTAACATGCATTAAAAATAATCTTACAGTCTAAGGACCATTACACATGCTTGCATATAGGAATATCTGATGACACCAAGACATACATAATTCCTACTAGTGGGTCTATTATCATAATCTCATGTCTTGGAGATTACCAAATGTGAACTTCATGAGGAGAAGTATCATTTACTTAGGAGTACTTGAACCTGAAAATCTATTTACTATGTGTCCCATCATTGTACATATCCAAATATAGAACATTATTTAAGAATATCATCATAGCACTTCTAGGTTCTCATCATAGTAGGGAGTTGGTAGGATCTTATCAATGCAATTTATGCTCTAGAACATTATTAAATTAGATTCATACAAAACAATGAACAATATGTAATAAGAATTTTTATTAATGTTCAATACATTGAATATATATGTAATAGAATTAAAAACAGCTGGTCCCGGGACATCAACTCCAAAAAACACCCACTTAGGCTAGAGTCAACTACCTATGAGTTTTAGACTTCTAGAACTAACATGATAATCATGTTTTCGATAGTAATGTCATTAGTCAAGGGGTCTGACACATTGTATTTTGGGGAAATACTACTCACTGCAACCTCACCTCTCTGAGAAAAATATCTCAAGGGATGATTGTTTTGATGTATTCTCTTCATCTGCTGATGTGGCCTTGGATCATTTTTGAGAGCCACCGATGTAGTGTTATCATAGTAGAGTGTGATAGGGTCTTAACTCTTAGGTACCACATCAATACCTTGGATGATGTTTCACATCCATGCTACTTATTTAACTACCTCAAAATTCACAATATACTCGAACTCTACTATAGAATGAATTATGATAGCCTAATTTTATATTTTCTGACTCACAACACCTCCATTAAAAGTGAAGATATATCCTGTTTGTGATTTCATATCATCTTAACCAATTTTGGAAACTAGAATCTACAAATCCTTTGATGACTAGTTCTTCATAACCTGTATAAACTAAGAACAAATACTTAGTACATCTCAGATACTTAAGGATAGTCTTGACCTCCATCTAATGGAGGCCTCCTAGGTTAGATTGATATCATCTTACTACACTAAATGCATAGGAAAAATTATCATGACCCATCAAAAAGGATCCCATGATGTGACTCACCAAGCCCACCTCCAATAGGCCATGTACTTGTGACTAGTGCCAAGTACGCATATCACTAACATGAGAGGCCTTAGCCTAAGTAATTTTACATAAGCACACACATTTTAAATCCCATGCAGTGATGAAATTTAAAAAAACTGAACAACCATGGATGCATATATATAAATCCAAAAACCAGAGTACAAAAAGAAGTAATGGAAAGTAAATAGGGCCAAATAAAATCCATCCACCAAGATTATGAAAATAAGTTCAACCCAAAAGTAAATATTGGGAATATTTTCAAGGTACTATAGGAACACACCTTGGTCTAACTAGTCTCACTAAGAACCGTCTGGTCCTAGTCTGTCTAGGAATCTCTCAAAAGATTGATCATCTACACATGATACGACACATAAATGAAAAGATAGTGTAGGTTTGAGTATAAAAATACCTAGTAGGACACACAAAAACCAAAAAGCATGAGACAAAGGAATAAAAATCAGTTCTACATAGGTATATTTATATAATGTATATAACAAGAATATTCTGACATATTCAATAAAGACACAAAATCTGAATGTAACTTCACAATCATAATGATAGCCTAGGAATCCCGCTCGAAAGGTTCTACATAGCACTGATCCGGAAGAATGAACTCCATGATGATAATATAACTGATGATTTCCATCCGAGAGGTCATTCTCATTGGGTATCATCATAGGGAGTATACTCTGGATGTATGAAGAGATACGATACACATACGAGGATCACACCCGAGGCCATGGGGTATACCAACAACTCAATTTGGAATAAACTACTAAGTATAAGATCAATGCATGCGTAGATTTGGTCACAAGGATTTTATGAACTCCACCTAGGGAATGATAGAGGATCTCATGCCGAGCCTCATAGAAGGATTCCAAGAACTCTATCCAAGAAGTCCCACTGAAGGGATCAATATCCTATGTGGAGGAGGTTATTCCAAACAAACCCTCAAGGAATGGATATGGGGAATGTACCCTAAATTTTTTTTCTAAGATATATAGGAAAAGGGATCCATGCCAACATTAAGGGAGTACATAACATTTATTATAGGTACATGCCATTTCCCTTTGACCCTGGGTCAAGATCATGTAAACGGCCTATGTAAGTGTCATTGTAATAGTTCACGACATGGTACTACCCATGTACATCATCCCATATCCCAACACATTTCTTAGCCTATGTACATGTAAGCTAGTTGTGTCTATATGGGATTACACGACATGCACAAGCCTGTGTACTCCAGGCCGTGTCCATGTACCCTCTGAAGTACAAGCTGAGCTAATGGGGAAGGGGTCACATTCCATGTGATACTTATCATTCTACCAAAACCCTAGCCACTAATGAGAGGTCCCCACATACCGGGTAACCCCAGATTACATTCCATGTGTTACAGGATTTTCCAGAATCCTAGATCTAGATTCCACATGTCTTCTCCACAACTCTAGACACTAATCTGACCGTGCATCATTCCGAAATCAAGGATTTCCATTGATCATGCATTGATGCTATCAAATAATAGAAATATATCCATCAATATATTCGGAAAATTCCTTTAAATGGTGTTATTTGTTTTGTGTTGAAGAACACAACAAAACTGGGTATCTACATTATCTGGTCCACTACCGCTTCTGTCGTCGCACCACCATCATGTCATGCTGAGTCTGGATCTATGATATCGAATCATTGCACCAAGAAACAGGTGTGCAATGATTGATTCCTATGTTTATGTCAAACCAGGGGCCAAATGAAGAATTCTCGTGATGAAAGAAGAATCAGGGGAGTAAATCAAAAAGAAAAATCATGAGGAACAGACCTCGGTCAATGTGCATGTCAACCTCGATTTATTACCATTACAATGAAGAATGAAGAGATAATAGATAATCATAAAGAAACTCTCCAAATTTCCAAAATAAACTAACCCATTCCATAACATTCATAATCCAAAAATAAATTCGTTAGTTGATCAATTCATGTTCATCATAAGAATAATAAACAGGGAAAGAATCCAATCAAAACAAAAATCCTACCACAATTTGGATCAATCACTAATAAAGGATAGAGCAACATCATGATTTTTGGTGAGATCCTCTAATTATGTCTCACATCATTCATTGATCATTGATTTGGTCATCATCAACTAACTAAATATCGTCAAATGGATCCAATGGCTCTCGTCAACTCATAGGGTTATAAGGATAACCCTTCACATTTTCCATAAGTGTGTATTTAATGTTGGAAAACATGTCAATGCGTTAATGAATAAATAAAATAATTTATTTAATTATTTTATGCCAGGGATGAATTTTCTACAACCACCCCACATCGAAAAAGGATATGTCAATCCTAGGGTAAAAACCATGTTTTGAAATCAATACTGCACTCATATTTTTGATCAGGGTCCCCACTTAAAAGATATTCCAATTTTTTAAGAAAACTACACCCACAAGATATTTAATATATTTAATATATTTAGTCATTTATTCCAGACACACCGGGCCTCATAATTTCACGTTGTCTTACCATGTGGTCTAAAAAATAATCCATATAATATAAAAAACTGATAAATGGAATATCTATGTCATTAAATTCTCCTCACCTTGAGGATTTACATCCCGAAAATCCAAGGCAAGGGATACTCAAAGAGATGTGGGTACTAAGAAAAAATATAAGCCTCCCACTCCCATGCTCTGTCTTAGAGATTACCATGTTTCCACTGGACACTCACTAATGGAATCACTCACTCTTAAAGCATCCTCTCCTACCAATCCTCAATCTCTATTGGGTACTTAGAAAAGGTAGATCCATCTTCGATGTCCAAATCTTCCCAATCGATAAGTTGTGATGGGTTGCACACATACCTACTCAACAATGACACATGGAAGACGTCGTGTACCTAGTATAACTATGGTGGTAGAGCTAAGTGGTACTCCACATCACCAACTCTACATAGTGTTTGGAAAGGGACAATTAATCTTGGTGATAGATTTCTGCCCAATCCAAATCTCCACATCATACATTGAGGTGAAACCCATAGGTACACATGGCCTCCTTCATCGAACTCTAGAGGCCTCCATCATCTACCCGTATAAGATTTATGATAGCTTTGTGCAGTCCTCATCCACTTATAGATGATCTGAACCTTCTTAGTGGTAGCTCACACCAAATATGTGCCTATAAGTGGTGACTCTCATGGGTTCTTCCATCAATGTGTTAACCTGTAGGTTTCCCCATACAAATCCTTTAATGGTTCCATGCTAATGGTGGAATGGTAGTTTTTATTTTATGAAAAATCCACCAAATATAAGTGATCCTCTTAACTATAGCCAATGTACAACATGAAAGATCACAACATGTCCTCTAGAACCTGAATGGTCTACTCTGTCTAGCAGTTAGTCTGGGGTGAAATTCTATGCTCAAGAATAACTCTTCCAAAAAATCCTATTGCAATCCCTTCCATATCTGAGATGTGAAGCGAGAATCAGGGTCAGAAATGATCATGGATGAAATTACATGGAGTCATAATATCTCTTACATTTATAGTAATACCAAGATCTCTACTGAAATATTCTCTCGGATTATCTAATATATGGACTGACTTAGTGACTCGGTCTATGATCACCCAGATGGAATCTTGTCCCCTAAATGTACGTGGTAATTTATTCATGAAGTCCATGGATATTCCATCCCACTTCCACTATGGCACCTCAAGGGGTTGAGATAAAAACACTGAATCTTGGTTCTCAGCCTTGACTTGTTGATAAGTAATTCATTAAGAGACAAACACTACAAATCCCTTCTTCATCCCTAGTGACCAAAAATGATGTTGGAGGTCCTGGTACTTATTTATCTCAGTCATATGTACCACTAAAGGATATGTATGAATATCTCTCCAAACCTCCTCCCGCAGCATCACCGATACCATCTTGTGTCCTCAGAAAAAACTGCATGCTCCCACATTCATAAAATTCATCAGGAGCACATCTAGTGAATATATGAGTATGTAGGGTCTAACAGTAAGTATCCCAAAGTTGTTCCTCCCTGACACACTATAAATGAATAGGGGAAACAACCATTGAGTTGAGGTAATTTTCTCCATTTTGATCCACAAAGGATAACTACAATGAGGCCAAATACTCTGATGCCTCAATTAGTAATTGCAAATAAGATCTGATGCTGAGAGAATATTCAACCACATTCTCCTTCCTAGAAGTATAGAAAATTTCAAAGTCACAATCCTAGAGGAAATCTACTCAATTCCTCTATCTCAAGTTAAGGCCCTTCTAAGAGAAGATATACTTGAGGCTCTTATTTCTAGAATAGGTGATAAAACACTCAACCATCAGGTAGTGTTACCACATTTATTAGGGTTAAGACGAAATCCAATAACTCAGGATAGTGATTCATGTAGTTCTTCTCATGTGGTCTCAACTAACGTGAACCATAAGCAATTGAAACATTCCTCTACATCATTACAGAACCAAGCTTGGTTCCTAATGCATCACAGAGCCCTATTTACTTGACACCCTCCTCTAGAAATCCCAAAATGGGATCAGTCTAGAAAATTGTCCTCAACTCCTAAAAATCATGTTAACACCATTCCGTCCACATGAAAGGCTACACATTTTGGGTAAATTATGTCATGAGGAATGATATTCTGGAGAAGTCAGGTATGAATCTTTAGTAATAGCCAACCATCCCAAGTAAGCTATGCACCTCCATCATGCTATTGGGTGGATCCCAATATTACACAACCTCAACCTTGGTTGGGTCCAATACCACTCCATCTTTTGAGATAAATAATCCCAGAAAGTGGACATCCAGAATCCATAACTAACACTTTTAGAGATTCTTGTAAAGATGGTGAGCTCAAAGTATGTCCAAAACCATCGTAAAGTGTCTCATATGCTCCTCCTTAGATGATAAGTACAATAAGAAATCATCTATGAATACCACTAAGAACTGGTCTAATGAAGGGTGAAAGATCCATTTCATGAGTCTCATGAACATTGTTGGTGCATTCATCACACCAAAATACATCCCTAGGTACCCATAATGACCTTATTATCATCTGAATTCTGTATTCGGTATATCCACATTCCGTACATGTAATTGGTGATATCCTGACACAATGTCAACCTTAGAGAACCATAATTCACCTCTCAAATGATAAAATACTTCATCGATCCTTAGTAGTGGGTACTTTTTATTCACTGTCACCTAGTTCAAGCACCATTAGTCCACACATTACCTAAACCTCCCTTTCATCTTCTTGGAGAAAAAAACTGGGTAAACCCAATGTCAAACATTGGGTCTTACAAATCCCTTCTTCTGCAAGTCCTCCAACAACAACCTTATATTGTGAAGCCCTATGGGATCCTTCTGATATGATAGAACATATATCAGTGTCATACTACTGTGTAGATCAATGAATAAGTATATCTATCGATGGGGTGGTAAACCTATAACATCCTCAGGGAAGACAACCTCATACTCTACCATCACTGTGGGGAACTGAAAACCTAGAAAATCCATTGCACCAAGGGTCATTATAGGCAACTAATGAGTAATTGGATGTACCCTTCTATGAATGAGTCCATCCTATGCTTATAGAGTTTCTTTTTCACCCATTAAGGAAAAATTGGTCCCCTCACTACAAAAATACTACATCATCTACCTAAAACAATCAATTTGGTCGTGAAATGTAGATAAACAATCCCTACCTAAGGTGAAATAATAAGGCCTCATTGCTACTAAAAACAGATCCCAAAAGAAACTCTCACCTCCAAGAGTCATGTCACACTATCAACACAGGTGTGTGATCGCTGAGTCATCTATAGTATAAGTCTCCATGTGCAAATGTTGAGCTCAAGACTCAACTGGAATATCAATTTCTTGAACCAGATTGGTGGAAATAAAAGAATTTATAGAACCTATGTCTATAAATACTATATATAAGGTAGAAACGACATAGATCATACATAGTATCATTCCTGGAGCCTTTGGATCATAATCCTTGACCGCCTCCAGCTTCTCCTGCCCCTGTCCTCTAGCTCCTTGAGCCAGGTTCGGACCACCTCGAGGTGGTGGTGGAAACAATTTAAAGTATCTACCACCTCAAGATGCTTCCCCAGTTTCTCTCCCATGTATTTCACCCGGAGTACCTTTCATATTCTTCCAATACCTCTACCGAGGCGGTCCATCCAGTGTCTCCCTATCAACTATATGGTGGGTTAGACAATATCATGCAAGATGCCCCCTTCCAAAACAAGAGTAGAACCACCTCTCATTGGGCTGAATGGACCCATCATATGAGATATGAACTATAGAACCTCTATCTTGGGACCTCCTCTTAAAATTTATCACACATCCAGGTCTGTTAGACTGACGTTGGAACCCTAAGACTGAGGTCTCTACTCATACAAGCCCACATCAGACAACCACTATCTGCGTCTGCTCATCCAAGAATCTTTCAACCACCAAATCTCACTCTAGAACCCCATATTAGGTAGGAATACATAGATGTATATCACCATCCTGGATGTCTTTACACAGAAATTACTTGAAGGTCTGAGCATGAATGGATAGATTGTGAACCATATCCATCGAGTACCTAGATATGTTAGTGAACCACAATAAATACTTAGATACTACTGTGCTACCCTGCAAAAGTTATAGAGGCTCCTAAAACATATATCCCCTAGTATATATGGAGAGAAATAATATCTAAAAATGGTCTCAAACTCTTACCATTCTAGAGTAACCTCTTTGTAATACTGGGTAACTAACCCCCACCTACAGCCTACTGAGCCTTGGAGAAGTCTCACTACTAGGACCACTATCTGATCTTCTATTATATTGAACTGATATAAAACATGGTCCACTATCTCAATCTAGTCCTCCAAAAAATATGGGTAAGGTTCACCTCATAACTTGAGGGGTATCTGTCATTGAAACTCATGAAGTGTGATCAGCCTATGCACCTCATTTGTTGGTACTCTGGGTACCATCTACTGCTCTATAGGTGGTGGTATATATGATGCACCAAATAGAGGTAGAACCTCCAGAAATAGTTCCTGTATTGATACCTCATCACTAAGGGGATCATCCTCACGATCATAATGCTAAATCCTAGATGACCTACATCTTTGAGGCATCCCGATGGTTAACATGATGTCCATGCTCAATGAGTATATCTGGAGTGCTAACTCAAGAAGGATACATAAACCAAAAATCATCCTATATGATGCATGTACGGTTGTTTTCCCTACAAGAAATGTTATCTTATAACAAGTAAAAAAGAAGGTGGTCAGAGTCTTGGTGTATGGATATGTTGGCTGGCACACCAACACTAGATCCCCTAACCTGAAATCCAAACTCAAAACACTTAACACTATTGGATCAAACCAAAATAAAAAACTTCAGTCCTAAGGTAGAACCGACTCCTCTACTACCACTCTATCATGACCTATCCCAAAGGGGATCATGCTGCAACTCCCCATGCCCGCCATAAATATTATAGGGGCCATAGACTAGGGTAAAGTAGGCATATAACTAATATGAGAGGCCTTAGCCTATGTACCTATGCACACACACACACACATCTTCATTCCCATACAATTATGAAATAAAATAACAAATGGATAACCAAGCATGAATACCTCTAATTACCACAACTAGAGTACGACAATAAGTAAACAAGGCCAAATACAAGACCACCACAAAGAGTCTAAAAACATTTTCAACCTGAAAGTAAATATAGGGACTACTATCTAGATACCATAGGATCACACCTCAGTTTTTCTAGTCTCAATAAGCATTGTATGGTCCTGGTCTGTCTAGGAATATTTTAAAAGGTCCATCTTCTACAAAATACACAACACATTTGCGCAAAGCCCGTGCATAGGTGAGTATAAAAATACCCCTTTGGACACCTTGAAAAAAATTATACAATAAAGGAATAACAGTCATCTATACAAAAGTATATTTCTATAGTGTATATAATAAGATTATCCATATATACTCAACAAAGACACATAATCTCATGGAAAAGTCACAATCATAATTACATCCTAGGATTCTAGCTAGAAAGGTTCCACATAGCACCCGTTTAGGAGAACACACTCTATGAGTCTGATATCACTGATGTTGTTCATCCGATAGGTTATGATCTTTGGGTCTTGTCATAGGAAGTATACACTGAAACTATTAAGAGATACGATACACATATGATGATAACACCCAAGGAAATAGGGTATACTAACAATACAATCTGGAATAAAGCACTAAGTAGAGGATAAATGCCTGCTCATTTTTGTTCATGACAATTCCAATAACTCCACCTAGGGAAATAATGTGATATAGGATCTCACTATGGGACTCACAGAAGGATTCCCACAATTATATCCAAGAAGAATTGATAAAGGGTAAATTTCCTACGTGTTGGAGGCAATTTCATACTAACCCTTAGGGAATGGATATGGGGAATGTACCCTACAAAATCTGTCCAAGATATAGAGGAGAAGGTCCACAAGTCAACATTAAGGTAGTACACGACATGTAGTAGGGGTATACATCATATCCCATCAACCTCAGGTCCAAGTCATGTAAATGGACCATATCCATCACCATATAATAGTACACGATGTACTACTAAATGTGTACTTCATCTCGTGTCCTATTATATGGTTTAGCCCATGTACATCTTGGTTGGTCATGTATGAGTGGGATTACATGACATAACTAAGCTTTTGTACACCATATTGTGTCAATGTAACCTTATAAGTACAACTCAAGCTACTAGGGAAGGGGTCAGATGTCGTGTGACATGGTCAAATTCCATGTGATACTTATCTTTCTCTGAAAACCCTAGCGGAAATTGAGAATCTTCCACACACCATGTAGTGCTGGATCACAAGTCGTGTGTTATGGGATTTTCCAAAATCCTAGATCCGGATTTCATGTGTCATATCTACTATTCTATCCACCAATCCGGCCACACCTCATGCTAGAATCAAGTAACATCGTTTGTTGTGACTTGCTGCCACTGAATCATTGAAATCTAGCCATAAATCAATTCTGAAAATGCCTTCAAAAGGTGTTTTTTGTTTCATGCTGAAGAGTAAAATAAAACCATGTTTCAACATTATCTGATCTGCTACTGCTTCCATCATCTCACCAACTTCACATCATCCCAAGACCAGATCAATGATATCGAATCATTGTTCTAAGAAATATGTGGGTAATGATCAATTCCTCGGTGTATGTCAAACCACAGTCCAAAGGGAGAGAGTCCTCAATGAAAGAATTATTATAGGATAAAAGAAAAAATAATAATCATGAGGAATGGACCTCAGTTGATGTTCATATAGACCTTGATTCATTTCTATTAGAACAATGAATGAAGAGATAACATCTAATTACAATGAAATTCTCCCAATTCCCAAAAATACTAACTCATCACGCAACATGTGCGATCCATGAATAAATTTGATAGTTTATTGATTAATGTTCATAATAATAATAATAAACGGGGAACAAGTCCAATGAAAACAATTCTCTACCATAATTCATATCGATCACTGATGAATAATGGAGATGCACCATGATTGTTGGTGAGATCCTCAAATTCTATTTCACACCAGTCATCGATCTTTGATATGACCATCATCCACCAATGTTGTAATGTCACGGTTCTGGAATCCACCCAAAGGTGCCCCGTACCCGGTTGGTCACATGGCCTCTTGTGCATTTCCCTAAATTCCAGAGGCTTCCGACTAGCAGTGAGGGCCTTGGGCGTGATAGTGGGGAAACTATGCCCTCATTGGCAGAGAACACATCAGATGTAAATAAACATGCAGTAGCAGAAGCAGTAAATAACCAAAAACAATAAACAGCGGAAGAATAAATCAATAAACTGGAGCGGATATGTATATATGAAATGATGCATGATACATATCTAGGAAAGCAGCCAAACAATTCACAATGCTAGAAAATACCACAGTACCGAAACAAGTACAAAAGAAAGTAAACATCTCCTCAGCATCGATATCCAAAGCTTGGTCTCGTGCTCTCCTGCTCCAAGCAACCAAGTACCAGAAGTCTAAGGGCACTTTCCCTTGTCTATACATGAAAAAACATAGTCTTCTTAGGCCCAAAAGAATTGCCCAAATAGGGTGTGAGACTAAATCCCAGTAGGCAACCACCCAATGATCGGTGCCTAACAGTCAGTGAGTATATGGTAGGTAGTAGTATAGTAAATAGTAAACAGTAGCAGTAACAACAGGCAATAATCAGTAATTAGTAAACAGGATGATGCACAAAAGTAATCAATCCACAGAACAACAATAAGCAGCAGTAAGCAAACAACTAACCACAACAGGAAACCCTCTGGGGAGTACGCACAGCCATCCCCTCTGGTCATAACCAAGAAGTACCATTACCCTCTGGGTAGTTCACTCAACCTAAGCCCTTTGGTTTGGTCATACGAATTTATAAGACTCTCTTGGGAAGCTCACTCGGTCAATTCCCCTCATAGTCTAGGGTAGTCAGGAACTCTCTAAGTAAGATCACGTGGTCTAACCCTATTTTCCCAAAGGTCTAGAAACTCTCTAAGGAAGCTCGCTCGGTAAATTCCTCCTATAGTTTCAGGTCTATCACGGAATCTCTAAGGAATCTCACTCCGTCAATTCCTTATCTAGTATGGAAAGGTTTTAAAGAAATTAAAACAAAGTAAATACTCTCTGAGGAAGCTCCCTCGGTCTACCCTCCTGTAGTCTATAATATCTAAGGCACTCTGGGAAGCCCAATCGGTCTATCCTCTGTAGCCTATAATATCTAAAGGCACTCTAGGAAGCTCACTCGGTCTATACCCTATAACCTACAATATACAAGACTCTCTAGAAAGATTACTCGGTATATACCTTATAGTCTATAGCACCAGGTTCTCACGGCCTCGTGCCAGTCAGTGCATAATAATGATATAAGGCCAAAGTACACTGATAGATCTACTTGGCTAACCAAATTACACCAATAGAGCTACTTTGCTAAACAATCTAAATCAAATAAGAATATTATCATCATTACTCCATTCTACGGTCACTAGGCATGGAAACAAGAAAAACGACCAAGGATAACAAAGACCCAAAGGTCATAAATAGAACAAGGCATGGTAAAAACATCCAAGAACAACATATTATCCTAAAACATGATCAATTTAACTCTAAAAAAGCCTGCAAGCAAGGCAGGAATAACCACAAGGGGAAAACAATAAACATGCAATACCCCGTTCATGGGTATTGGTGTAATTTTCACATAAAACTCAAAGACATCAAACGATAAGGCACAAACCACCTACCTAGATGCTTGGAGATCAATATACTTGAGCCAGGCAGATTTATTCTCTTTAGAGCATCAAAGATATGTGAAAACATCCAAAATGATTAACCGACGATATCTTGAGAAAGAGGAGGAATTGGAAAACAAAGATCTAGGAGAAGGAAGTACTCACCGTTGCGGTTCCAATGACATCGATGATGATAAAATAGGATAATGGAGGAAGGATCGGTGTCTTGGGGAAGATCCGTGGCCGTACGACTTCTCTCGGTCGAACGAGACGTAGAAGAACATGTTTCTGTCGATTAGGCGCGACCCCAGTCCTTTTAATGAAAAAATAAAATACATGGCCTGTAATTCTTGGGTACATGGAGTGTACTCTATTTTTCTTTACTCCGATTCAATTAGCCTCCAATTCATCCCTACACACCATGTGTGTGGCCCAAACACGGCCAGCACACAGCCTGGCGCGACAAGGGAGTACAAGGCGTGTACTTCAAAAATTTCTAGAAAATACTCTTTTCTCAAAAATGTCAGAAAAGGTGAAGACATACCTGAAAATGAAGATCTGGGTTCTTACAAACTTCCCCCCTTAAAGAAATTCTTCCCCAAATTTTCCAAGTGAGGCGTAGAAGAAGAAACCCCGAACAGCTCCGGCCACTGTGATCATACATCGGCCTCCCTCTCCCATGTCTCGTCCTATACCTACCCATGCTGCCATAGCACCCATACTAGAGGAAAAGAAAAACCTCAAAGAACCTTCGTACTGTGATCAAAAATCTGGATAGGTTGCTTCTCAAACGACGCATCCACTTTGAGCTCAACCTTCTCAGGTTGAAAGACATGAGACGAGTCTGAAAAGTAACGTCGAAGCTGAGAAACATGGAAGACGTTGTGCATATCCCAGTACCTCTAAGGTAACTGCAACCGATAGGTGACCGTCCCAACACTCTCTGATACCTCAAATGGCCCGACGTACTGCGGTGAAAGCTTTATCTATCTCCGAATCCTCTTGTGTCCCAACCTCGGTGAGACACGTAGGAAAACCTGATCCCCGACCTCGAACTCCAGAGGTCGTCTCCGCTGATCAGCATAAGACATCTACTGAGACAGTGCTGTATCCATCCTATTCCAAATAAACTCTATCTGATCTGAGTTCTCCTGAACATAACGAGGTCCCAGCAAAGCTGCCTCTCCTGCCTCCAGCCAACATAAGGGTGATCGACATGGCCTACCGTACAAAACCTCGTAAGGTGCCATCTGAATAGTCGCCAGAAAACTGTTGTTGTAGGTGAACTCAACAAGAGCTATGTACTTCTCCCAAGAACCTACAAAGTCTAGAATGCAAGCTCAGAGCATATCCTCTAGCACCTAGATCGTGCGCTCGTATTAGCCATCAGTCTGGGGATGGTATGCTGTACTCAAAAGTACATGTGTACCCAAAGACTTCTGAAGTCCCTGCCAGAACCGAGAATTAAAACACGCATCCATGTCTGAAAAAATGGAGTGTGGAACTCCATGCAGATGTAAAACCTCTCGGATGTATAGTAAATCCAGATCATCAACACTGAAGGTCTCCTTGATCGGAAAGAATTGAGCAACCTTCGTAAGCCTGTCGAAGACAACCCAAACAACATTGTTCCCTCGAGGTGACCTTGGAAACCCAGTCACGAAGTCTATCACGACATCATTCCACTTCCACTTCAGAATGGGTAACTATTGTAAAAGGACTGCTGGTCGTTGATGCTCCGCATTCACTTGCTGACAAGTAGAACACCTCAAGACGAAACTAGCAACATCTCTCTTCATACCTGGCCACCAATACTGGAGATGAAAATCCTGATACATCTTGGTGATACCAGGATGAACTTCCCAAACAGAGGAATGAAAATCCTGCATCAGATCCTCGCGTATGTCTGCTGTCACCCATACGCATCCCTGGAAATGCAAGATCTCATCCTCGCCCACTGTCCATCCAGGAAGAGGGTCCTCTCTGGACACACTCTTTTGCAGGACTAAGCCTTCTAAGTATGATAGTTTCCTCATCTGTACCCTATCAAGAAGCGTATAGGTAACAACTATAGAAGATAGGAAAGCTTTTCCGTGTCTATCATGCACCTCCAAGTGCATCTCAGAGAATAGAGCCATAATCTGCCACTCACTGCAGGCCTCTTGAAGTGCCTGAATCTGATTTCTCCTGTTTAATGCATCTACCACAGTGTTGCCCTTTCCTGGAATATAGGAAAGATCAAATTCAAAGGATTGAAGATACTCGACCCACCTACACTATCTCAGATTCAGATCACACTGAGTGAAGATATACCTGAGACTCTTGTGGTCGGTGAAAACCACAATGTTCTCTCCCATAAGGTAGTGTCTCCAATAGCGTAAGGAATGAAAAACATCTACAAACTTCAGATCGTGCATTGGGTAGTTCCTCTCATGTGGCCTCAACTACCGAGACCCGAATGCGATGACTCCTTCTCCCTAAATAAGCACGGCGCTGAGTCCGATACCTGAAGCATCAGAGTAAACGGTATAGCTCTTTCCCGGCTCTGGCAAGACTAGTATCGGTGCTGACGTCAACCTTTCCTTCATCTCTTGAAAGGCTGACTTGCAAGAATATGACCATAAGAATATAGCCCCCTTCTTGGTCAGACCTTTCAATGATGCTACTAGGTGCGAAAAGTCTTGAATGAAGCGCCTGTAGTATCCAGCCAGCCCTAGAAAACTCTGCATCTCAAAGACATTCTTCGGTTGCTGCCAGGAAACTATAGCTCTCACATTCTCTGGGTCCACTGAAACTCTTTTCTCCGAGATGACGTGGCCCAAGAAGTGAATCTGATCCATCCAAAAGTGGAACCTCAAGAGTTTAACATAAAGACGATTCTCTCTCAGTGTACTCAAAACGATCTCAATATGGGTGGAATGGTTATGTTGATTGTGAGAGTACACCAAGATATCGTCCACAAAGACCACTATGAAGGAATCTAAGTAAGGATGGAGCACTCGGTTCATCAGCTCCATGACCACTACCAGCGTGTTTTTGATACCAAACGAAAATATTTTATACTCGTATAGACCATAACTGCTATTGAAGGCTGTCAGAGGTATATCTGATGGTCTTACATGCAACTGATGATAGCCTGATCTCAAATCAATCTTCTAGAACACTCTGGATCCTCAAATCTGATCGAAGAGATAATCGATCCTCGACAAGGGATATCAGTTCTTGACTATCAACTGGTTCAACGTCCGATAATCCACGCAAAGTCTTAGGGTACCGTTTACCTTCTTTGCAAAAAGAACAGGCGAACCCCAAGGAGAAGTACTAGTTTAGATGAAACCCTTTGCCTGCAACTCCTCTAAGGGATTCTTGAGATCCTACAATTCATGTGTAGCCTTCCTATAAGGAGGAATGGAAACTGGTGTCACTCCTAGCACGAGCTCAATCGAAAATTCTACCTCACGCTCTGGAGGAAAACCTGAAAATTACTCTGGAAAGACAACTCTAAAAGGATCCACCATTGGAGGAAAGTCCAACTATGAAGTTCCCTAATCATCCAGATAAAGACTAGCAATCTGGGCTGTAACCATTCCTATCCCATGATGATCGAGTCCTTCTCAACTCACCTGAATGTCCCACTTGCCTCTATGAAGGAAAGATTCACCCTCTGGTGATACGAAACTCACCCTACGACGATAACAGTCGATTAATTCCTAGAAGGGAACCAACTAGTCCATACCAAGAATGACGTCATAGCCTGTCATCTCTAGGACACAGAGATCCCATAAAAATAAATACCCTACAACCTCGAGAGGGTACTCTCTACACTGACATATGCTAGGAGTCCTCGTTTCCAACGACAAGTCTAGTGTCAATGTATCGGCAGAAGAAAATATACAGAGCCCAAGGATCTCCAAAATAGCAATAGAGATAAAACTATGTGAAGCACCAGTATCGAAAAGAGCTGAAGATAAAACTGAGGCTACTAAGATCGTACCTCAAACTGTAGAAGGGCCGGGATCCTACTCCTGATAGGTCTGCTCCACGGTGAAAGACTGGCCTGCACCGCGGCCCTGCGCTCTTGGTTGACCACTCTGAGATTATCCACTCTTCTATCGCTGAGAACCTGGTGAATGACGACCACAGATGCAACCTCCACATCATTCTGAACGAATGGAAGAACTCCAGTTCCCAGACTGGTGAGAAAATGGTGAAGCATCTCCTGAATTCGGGGTCATAGAAGAACCCCTACCACCAGCTGAAGGTGAGAAGATCTGACAAAAGCACTGAATATGGCCCATCTTGCCGCAAGATCGGCACTCCATCGGATCTCCCTGACACTGGGGACTAGTATTCCCACTCCTACCGCACTGGTAGCATACAACCTAGCCACCAGAAGATACATCTCACCTACTTTGATCTCCTCGAGACTGCTCCTTGTGGTGCTTCTTGCTATCAGTAGGAGGAACACAATCTCTGGATGTCGAACCGCCCTGGCTCACTGCTCCAGAATCCCTTAGATTTCGCTCAGTGATAAGCTCCTGGTTGAAGATAGAGTATATCAAAGTCAACCTGAAGATATTCACCTGGGAATGGATCTCCTACCTGAGACCGTCCTTGAACTTCCTAGCAAGGAACAACTCATCACCTGCTGGGATCGGTGTGAAACGCTGCAGCTCAGTAAAACGAGATGAGTACTCCAGAACAGAAAGAGTACCCTGCTGTAGACTCATAAAATCCTGGGCTCGATCGGCCCTCAGGGTCTCTGGATAGAAGTAGACATATAAGGTGTGTCGAAACTCGTCCCAAGACATACTCTGTTGGCACCCTGACTGTGAGATCACCTCCCACAACCTCTTGGTGGTGTCTCGAAGCATATAGGTGGCCAACTTTACCCTAGTCTCTGGGGGTATCTCGAGATGCTCGAAGATGGTCAGCGTGGACTCTAACCACGACTCGGTATCCTGGGGTCCTCCATACCCTGAGAAATTAGGAGGATGCTGCTGTTGAAAGACCGGCGTCAATTCGGCCATCGACGGGGCAGGAGGCGGTGCTCCCTGAAAAGTCTGCATCATCCTCAGGAAGTCCTCCCCGAACTACATATTGGCTCTGGCGATGGGAATAACTACTGGTTCCAAGGATTCCACAACAGGAGGATCTGTAGGAGGATCCTGATCAGCCATATCCAATGTCCTATCACCATCTGGAAACTGTCGTACAACGAGAGGATGTCTCAGATGCATAGCTCCGAAAAGATAAATAGCACACCTTAGATCAGGATTATCAACGATTGAGAACACAGAAGTGGAAAATGGGAACCGGAGATGGAAACATCCAAGTTTTACACAACACGACTACACGACGTGTATAAAAACTACACGGCGTGTTCACTTAGACCAAGTACATGGGCGTGTACCTCTGCCCCCTACTGGTCGTGTGACACCCCAACTACATTGCGTGTTGTCCCCACACATGGCGTGTACTTGGACTCCACTCCCCTGCCTGAGTCTCCTTACACGGCTAACTCACACTATCCGCTTAAACTAAAACTACACGGCGTGTTCCCTATGGACACGACACGTACTAGAAAAGGTTTCGGTAACCCGTGTTGTTAGTTACACAACTGTCTACATAGTTGACATTACACGACATGTTATGAACAAACACAACATGTATAGGAGAGGATAAAACCAACCCGTGTTGTTCGTGACACGACTGGGTACCTGGAACAAGACTACACGGCGTGTTCCTTACCAACACGGCATGTTCTAATCAAGCTTCCCTGACCCGTGCTGTTAGTGACACGGCCGGGTACACGGATCACTACTATACGACGTGTACCTACCCTACATAGCGTGTTCCTGAAGATTTTCCACAACCCTTGTTTCTGCTCACACAGTCAGTGACACGGTTTAAAAACTACACGGCATGTATATATAAAGTACACGCCGTGTATTCTGGGTTTTTCCGGGAAATAGCTTAGAAACTGCACCGAAGCCCAGAAAATATAGAAAACAAGCCACGAGGGTGCCAAATTCTAATCCGTGAGGGCCCATACCCCCCGCGAATCAAATATTGACATCCCCTACATATCATATACAAGAGGACAAGTCAATGATCCACCAATTTCTGATTCAAGAGGGCCCATAACACCTCAAGTACCAAAATTTGGCATTCATTTAAGCAATGTACAATACAAACAATCCTCTATCAATCATCAGGGATTCTATCAAAGCATCTATCACAACAACATGCATAATCTACACAAAGTCTATCACGAAAACATGAAATTGCTAATTCACCCAAGATGGCCTGGAAAGAATGCATGGAATGTGATTCCTAACAAATGCTTATATGATGCATGAGATGGAATAACCTCATCTCATCGGGTTGCGATAGAAATTGAACCATAATAACAACAATAATAACAACGAAAGTCTTGTGAATCACTCTAGGTGAAATCATATCGACCGTAAAAATCAAAACTAGAAAACTGCAATAAGTAAGGTAGTATGGATTTTCCCTGTACATGGGTTAGCTAATCCTGAGAACAGCTTAACACAAAGTACCGAATCCATCCTATCCCCGACTAAAGGATCCAAACAGTAAATCAAGAGAAAAGAATCCCTCTGGTACCACTTTGTAACATACCGGTTCCGGAAGCCACCCAGAGGTGCCCCATACCTAGTTGGTCACATGGCCTGAAGCGCATTTCCCCAAATTCCAGAGGCTTCCGACTAGCAACGACGACCTTGGGTGTGATAGTGGGGAAACTATGCCCTCATTGGAAGAGTACACAGTGGAAGTAAATAAACATGCAATAGCAGAAGCATTAAATAACCAACAACAATAAACAATGGAAGAATAAACAAAAAAATGGGGCACATATGTATATATGAAACAATGCATGATACATATCTAGGAAAGCAACCAAACAAGTCACAATGCTGGAAAACACCACAGTACCAAAACAAGTACAAAGAAAGTAAACAGCTGCTCAGCATCGTAAGCCAAATCTTGGTCCCATGCTCTCCTTCTCCAAGAAATCAAGTACCAGAAGTCGAAGAGCGCTTTACCTTGTCTATACCTGCAACAACATAGTCTGCTTGGGCCCAAAAGCATGGCCCAAATAGGGTGTGAGAATAAATCCCAGTAGGAAACCACCTGAAGATCTGTGCCTAACAGTCAGTGAGTATTTGGCAGGTAATAGTATAATAAACAGTAAACAGTAGCAGCAACAACAGGTAGTAATCAGTAAGTAGTAAACAGGATGATGCACAATAGTAATAAATCCACATAACAACAACAAGCAGCAGTAAGCAAATCACTAACCATAATAGGAAACCCTCTGGGGAGTACTCGCAACCATCCCCTCTGGTCCTAACCAAGAATTACCACAACCCTCTGGGCAGTGCACTCAGCCTAACCCCTCTGGTTTGGTCATACGAATTTATAATACTCTATGGGGAAGCTCACTCGGTCAATTCCCCTCATAGTCTAGGGTAGTCAGGGATTCTCTGAGGAAGATCACGTGGTCTAATCCTATTGTCCCCAAGGTCTAGAAACTCTCTGAGGAATCTCGCTCGGTCAATTCCTCCTATAGTTTCAGGTGTGTCACAGACTCTCTAAGGAATCTCACTCAGTCAATTCTTTCTCTATCCTGGAAAGGTTTTAAAGAAATTCAAACAAAGTAAAGACTCTCTGAGGAAGCTCACTCTGTCTACCCTCCTGTAGTCTATAATATCCAAGACACTCTGGTAAGCTCACTCAGTCTATCACCTATAGCCTATAATATCCAAATTCACTCTAGGAAGCTCACTCGGTCTATCCCCTGTAGCCTACAATATCCAAGACTCTCTGGAAAGCTCACTCGGTCTATACCTTATAGTCTATAAGACCAGGTTCTCCCATCCCCATGCCAGTCAGTGCATAACAATTATAAAAGGCCAAAGTACACCTATAGAGAAACTTGGCTAACCAAAGTACACCTATAGGGCTACTTGGGTAAAAAGACTACAAAAAATAATCATATTATCATCATTACTCCATCCCACGGTCACTAGGCATGGAAACAGGCAAAAGAGCCAAGGATAACAAAGACCCAAAGTTCGTAAACAGAACAAGGCATGGGAAAAACATCCAAACATTGAATATTATCCTCAAACATGATCAATTTAACCCTACACAAGCATGCAAGAAAGGCAGGAATAACCACAAGGGAAAAACAGTAAACACGCAATACCCTGTCCATGGGTATTGGTGGAATTTGTGCATAAAACTAAAAGACATCAAATGGTAAGGCACAAACCACCTACCTGGATGCTTGGAGATCAATATACTTGATCTAAGATGATTGATTCTACTTAGAACATTGAAGATCTAAAAAAACATCCAAAACATTTAACCAATGATATCTTGAGAAATATGAGGAATTGAAAAATAAAGCTCCAGGAGAAGGAAGAAATCACCACCGCGGTTCCAACACAATCGACAACGATCAAATCGGAGAATGGATGCAGGCTCGGAGGCTTGGATAAGATCCGTGGCTGTAGAGATTCTCTTGGTCGAAAGAGACCTAGAAGAAGACATTTCTGTCGATTAGGCGTGACCCCGGTCCGTTTAATGAAAAAAAATACACGGCGTGTACTTCTTGGGTACACGGAGTGTACTCTATTTTTTCATACTCTGCTTTAAGTGGCCTCCAATTAATCCCTACACACCATGTGTGTGTCCCGGACACGGCCAGCACACGGCCTGGCGTGATAAGGGAGTACACGACATGTACTTAGAACGTACACGACGTGTACTTCAAAAATTTCAAGAAACTCCTCTTTTCTCAAAAACATCAGAAAAGGTGAAGACATACCTGAAAATGAAGATCTGGGTTCTTACAAATGTAATATCCTCTAACGGATCGAATGGATCTCATCAACTCAGAGGGTTATGAGGATAAACTCAAAATTTTTACATAAGAACATATTTAAATAAGGAAAATAGGTTGATTCATCAACCAATAAATAAAATAATTTTTTTAATTTTTTTATTCATTTATTGACTGTGAAGAATTTTCTACAAACCTGATGCACTGACCATGGTTATCTCATGAATATGGTAAAAAATTTCTTTTAAACTCAGAGGTTCCCTCATATTTCTTATTTGGGACACCATTTAGAAGATATTACACATTTTCATAAAACTATGTGCACATTCTATTTAATATATTTTATATATTTCAAAAATTTATTCTGGACACACCGAGCCCCATAATCATATTCTGTATCAGCGCTTGATCTCAAAAATAATTCATAACATATCAATAAATAAATAAATAGAAAATCCATGTCATTACAAAAATTTATACTAGTACATAACATAATATACATGACATGATCGATCACTGATGAGTTTGGAATCCTTTCCATCCTATTTCCTTCCTCATTTGTCTAAAGAACCTTTTTCCTAGAAAGATGAATTCCATGTGACACTGGAAATAATCCCCTCTTAGATTTTTCTATACTGAATCTCTTCAGTATCTTTTCAATGTATGTAATTTGACTTAGACTGAGAAACCTCTTGGATCTATCATGATGGACCTTAATCCCAATAATATATAATGCCCCACCCAAGTCCTTTATAGAGAATATTTTATTCAACCGTGACTTTACAGATTATAATATTGGTATTTTGTCTACAATGAGTAATATTTCATCAATATATACTATCAAGAAAATTACTATGCTCCCACTAAAACCTTTATTGACACAAGCCTCCCACTCATTATTTTTGAAACCAAATTATGTTATGGCTTCATTAAAAAATGTTGTTCCATTCTCGAGATTATCTCTTTAGTAAAAAAATGGATTTTTTCAGTTTTTATATTTTTTGACATAATCTGGAGTCACAAACCCTTCAGGTTGTGTCATATAGAAATCTTTCTGAAGGTTACCATTAAGGAAGGTTTTTTGGCATCCATGTTACAAATATCATAGTCATGATAAGCCATAATGGAAAGTATACATCGAATGGATTTTAACAATAAAATTGTTTAAAGGTTTAATCATAGTCAATGAATTGAAATTTTTTAATCCATTCTATAACTGGTCATGCCTTATAGGTACTGAATTTTCCTCTTATGTCCAGTTTCTTCTTGAATACCCATTTTAAACTACGAGATTTACATCCACTGGAGGATTTACCAAAATCCATAATCGTATTTTTTATATGGAATGCATTTAATAATTCATGGCTTCTTGCCTCTTGGGATCATCTATACCACTTACAACATCATTTTAGGTTAGAGGATCATTTTTATCTACTAATAATGAGTTACCATCCCCAGTGACTAGAAAACCGTACCATTTTGGTTCTCTAACCTCTATAATACTCCTATGATATAATTATGTCTCAGGAACAACTTATTATTCCAGAAGGCATTATAGAATTTATTCCTATTCCAACTATTGTGTATCATGATCTTGGACATCATCAATGTTTATATTTCTCCCACTATCTATTTCAGAGATTAGATCCTTATCAAGAAATATGATACATCTATCGATGATAACCCATTAATCTAAAGGACCGCACATTCAATAACCCTTTTTTGTTTGAGATTTCCTATAAAGGTACAATTTGAGCCTAGGGGTACAATCTTGTTACCTAAAGAGGCCTTGAAAAACACTTTACAACCCCACACATGTTTGTATAACAACACAAGTTTCTTTAAATTACAAAATTAGTATGGTATACTGTCTGTTGCATTAGTTGGAACTTAGTTTAGTACGTATTCTTTTTTATAAGGTGTATCCCCAATTGGATAATGAAATGATCACATGAATAATCATTGAACTCAACATGTATAATAAGGCGTGGTTCCTCCTTTTAATCACACCATTCCACTGAGGTGTTTAAGGAGGAATGAGTTGAGATAATGTCTCAAACTTCCATAGGTAATCAATTAAGTCTTAATTAAGACATTCCCCACTATGGTTTGAGTGGAGTTTCTTTATATTCTTATCAAGTTATTTCTAAACTTCATTATTGTATTCCTTAAATTTTTCAATAGAATCCAACTTATACCACATTAAATAGACAAATCCATATCCACTAAAATCATCAGTAAAAGTTTTGAAGTATGAGTACCCACCCCTTTCCTCATTAGGAAATGGTCCACACACATATGTATGAACTAATTCCATAAGCTATTTAGCCGTTTCACCATTTCATCTAAATTGGGATTATGTAATTTTTCCTTGTAAACATGAATGACATACACCAAGTGGTTTTAGTTTAAAAGAATCTAAATATCCATCATTGTGTTATTTTTTCAAATGATTTTCATTTACATGAACTATCTGGTGATTCCAAAGTTCAATGTTGTATGAGTCATGTAAAATTGTTTTGTTATCAATTTACATTACTTGGTTTGTGTAATCTAAAACATAAAGACTATTATTTAATTTTTCTATACCATAAAAAACTCTATCTTAATAAATGTAGAAATATTTAATTCCAAAATTAAAAATTTTACCATTTTATCTAGACTAGATACTTAAATAATGTTTTTGGTCACTGAAGGATCATAATAACAACCATTCTAGCTGGAAATATGAGGTGGTACTCCTTGATAAATACAACAGAAAGTTTTTCTCCATTGGCTACTCATAGATCTACCTCCCCTCATTAAATTATTCTAAATATACTTTGTTCCTGTATTTGAATACATATGTGATCAAAAAAATTTATTTATATTACCCAATTTGTAGAAACATATAAATTTCACTAGATAACATGCGTATCTAAATCTTCTACTTACTTCTTCTAGGGGAATTTTTCTTCCAGTGGCCCTTCTTTCCACATGAAAAACAAAAAACACCATGTTCCTTCTCTTTCCCCTTGATCTTCCCCTTCTTTTAAGGGAGTTGCAAAGAAGCCTTAGACTTGGGTCTTTTTTCTTGGACTTTTAACTTGTTCAATATAAGAACATAGGTATTTTCACACTTCATCTCATTATCCACATGATGAGGAAGAGTGATAAGATCTGGCAGAAACTTCTCAATGCTGTTCATATTATAATTTACAACATAACTGGAGAATATTGATGAGAGTGATTCTAGAAAGATATTGGTTCCTAGTTATTTAGGGAGTTTCAACCCTCGAACCTCTATGAAATCAATGTATCTAATGATCTTGAATATGTGAATCTTAGCTAAGGAACCCTCTCCAAGATTTCTTTGAAAGGGTGCTTTGGAAATATCAAACTACTCATAACTATCTCTCTCCTCATATAGGCCACCAAAATGACTGGGCATGCTATATGCATCCATGTTTTCGTGAGAATTCATGAGATCACTTAACATAGATGAATTCACCAAACATTGAACACTAATTGCATTGTTCATATGTTTCTCATAGACTAGGAACTCTTTATCACTTGCCTTTTTAGTAGGAAGATCAGGAATTGGGGACTCTAGAATGTATGATTTCTGTTTAGTGCTTAAAAAACCCAAAGGTGTCCGTACCATTCCTGGAAGTTACTACATTGGTGGATGTTTTTATTCTCCAATATCGATTATAGGGATAATGTGGATGATGATTTTTCCATTTTATTATGCTATTCAAAAGATCAGTTTATTATTACCTTTCTTGATTATAGTTATGTGAGAAATAAAAAATTAATTGATTTTATTAATTATATCATTATTTTATCATGTCCCAAAATCCCTCACCATTAAACAAAAAATTTATAGTTTCTATGACATTCTATGGGCATGTAACCCTGTTACTTTTCTTAATGATCAAGAATTTGGCCATGAAAACCATATAAAAATTATTAGATGGGTCTTCATGGAAACAACGAGCTTGTAGCTCCTTGATATATTTGAGTGGATTCCCCGATCTTGAAATCCTGACATGGACTTCCTTAACACTTGTCTCCAAATTTGTATTGAATAGAATTTGTATGTTGAACTAATTTTTTTGGTTAAGTCAACCTAAAACCCTCATGTGAACTCACCGATAAAAGTAAGTTTATAGAATTTGGCCATGTACTACACATAGATCTGTAGTTTAATTCTCAATAAAGTTATGGAAGGATTAGTTTGAATTAATATAATGTTGAGGGATTTAAATAAATTATGAACAAATTTTATCATGTTTTATCATTTAAATGTCTTATTAACATTACGTGGATGTTACTTAATTAATTAAACATGTTGGATGAATCATTTACACATAATTTATTTATTTAGTTTCTACATTTTCTCATAAATTCATTTATTTATTTTATTGCAGTCTTGCATGCATAAAATAAATAATTCATATATAGAAATAAAAAAATATAAATGACCTGATCACGAGCTTATCTAATGGTCAATTTAATGAGTGGAAATTAAATCAAACTTTGACCTAGGGGAAATAACTTCTAATACTAGTCTTTGCATGAGTTACAGCATTCCACCTTTCCAACCGCGTATCAAGTGAGTTGGCATCATAATGGCTCAATCTTGAATCGCCTTATAATAACCTTTCAATTTATTTCACATTAATACATGATTTATTATATAGGATTACACTTAATATAACCTGAAATATCAATAAGTATAGTGTATTTGGGAATTATTTATATTACATAACAACATAAAATAAGTAATGCATCATCTTTATTGAAAACCTTCTTAACATGTTCATAATATTAGTTTGTACTTAAAACTGAATGGGATAACATGGGGACATAATAAAGGGGTGATCTATAAATACCAGTAATGGAATAAAAATGGTATAAAATGAATAAAATAATACATGTTAGAAAGTAAGGATATCAATGTGGAATTAGTGGAATGAGAATCATAAACATGTACAATATGGAATGATATAACATGATAATCATAAAGGTAACATGGGAAATGTGGAATCAAAAACAAAATAGTATCATAAACATAGGTCAAGACTAATTGGCAAGAAATCATGATTGAAAAAGTATCATAAAGGATTTCAGTTTACTCTCTCTCCGAACATGACATCTCGTGAGACTAAACATTACCCATTTCATTGGAGAGCTATATAATTCTGGGCACACCTGTCAGTTTCATTTCATTCTCATGCTTAAGTGTTTCACATAGATCATACAACATTGATTCAATCATCATAATATTTTATTACATGATCATGATGTTTGGAATACATACATTTAATTACAAAGTCAAATAATTATAATTTTATAATTTTTAACACCATTTATAGGAAATGGGTATCTTATTCACTAAATAATTGTTTTGATAAGGAAAATCACAATGACATTTTGTCAGAATAACAATGTCACTTAAAATATCATAAAAAGGGATGATGAGAGACAAAGGGGCCTCTCATAATTTTTAAATAAAAAGGAAAGTAATAGGGACATGATAAAACATATCCAAATAATAGGAATTGGAAATAAAATGTATAAGATAATTAATAAACTTGAATAAAGAGGAGAAGGAAAAACCCTTTACCTTGAGAGTGTGACTTCAATTGCATGGGAGGAGCTTCTTCAGAGATTGAGGGAACCCTGAGAGGACTATAGAGATGTAATGTAATAGTAAGAACGTTCTAAAATGAATTTTAGATAAGAGAACTGTGATCTGGGGTGAATTTATATAGAAAAAGAGTGGAATTCTTTATTATTTCTCAAATTTAGGTTTTGGACTCTATATTATAAAATAACCAAAACCACATCCCTTATCATAAGGTTTTCCCATGTTTTTAGAAAAATGGGAGTGGTTTCCATTATTTTATAATTCCATGGTCCAAAAAAATAAAATAATACCCTTTCTTATGTGGAAGTGAGTCATACTCTTAAAGAAATGATTTTAAAACCATAAAATATATTAATGGTTTTGGAGGATAAGTAAGGGCTTTATAAAATTAAACAAATGAAAATAAAATCAAATTATTTTAAATGTAAAAATTATATATGGTCATTGAAATACTTTATAGTATTTATTAAATAATTTTTTATTCATTATGATGTCATAATATGCACAACATATTTATATGGTATTTAATTTTTACTGGAAAATTCGATTGTCTCAAAAAATTATAAAATATTAACAATTGGATAATTTAGACATTTTGATTCCAAAATTAATATTCATTTTATCAAAATAATTTTTAAATATGTTCATTTTCACTTATAAAATAAAAAATGGCATTTATTGAGAAATGATCGGTTTTTTTTGACAATAACAGTTTTCAAACCCATATAAAAATTAAATTTTTCTTCATAAAAATAATATTATCATTTATATTAAATAAAATTTATTTTATAATAATATTTTATTAAAATATTATTTGTGTCAAAAATCTATTCATTCATTAAAATAAATTTATTAATTTAAATTGAATAGTAATTAAAAATACAATTTGTGTTTTATTGTATAAAAATTAAAACCATATATAAAGTAACGATAATAAGATGTTAATATAACCCTTATTGTATTGAAAATAATGTACATACTTATATTTGTAGGGCCTTTCTATATATTCATTTAATATACCAGAAAACCCCTTAAGGGTATAGTGTGCAACAGAGAGACTTTCCTAGGGTGGTTCAATGTACATGGTTTGGGCTCTGATCTTGATGAGTTTGAACTTCTTTGATAAATTATTTCACTCATGATTAAGTTATTGGTTATCATCATGGGCTTAGTCTAGGTAAAATCCTAGTGATTCTATCTCCCTAGAAAGCTCTGATAAATGAGCATTATAGGGTTCAATACTATTGGTTGAGGCCATCGCTTCCTTTGTCTATTTCAATTGGATAAGTTAAAACCCTATATTTATACTAATCATGTGATCACTATTCAATGAAAATATTATCAGTGGTAACAATTCTTAATGGTATTTTATATTTGATATTATATAATAAAACCAAATAAGTTCATGGGTTTTCTATATCCATAATATATAATAATGAATTTTATTAAATCACAAGGGAAATTTTATTTATAGTAGTTCGGGTTTCTATAATCCCTCCCTCAGAAATTTCACCATTGTAATTTTCTTTTCCCACTATAAAATAGATGTGGGTAATTCTATTTCATTTCTTCCTCCATTTCCCACTTTGCTTCATCAAACTTGTACTTTATGAACAACACTTTGATAAGGTGAATTGTCTTATTTAATAGAACTTTGTCTCTATGATCTAAGATCTTCACCAGATGATCCTCATATGAGAGATTAATCACCAACTATACCACCTAAAAATTGTGTACATGTGAGAGGTTTGACATGTACATCCTCAAGAGGGATACACAGAAAACATCATGTACTTGGGATAGGTTAGGTGGGAGTGCTAGTCAATAAGCCACCACTCTAATGCGATCCAAGATCTCAAAGGTGATGATGTATCATGGACTAAGATTTATTCTCTTCCAAAATCTCATGACCTTATTCCATGGAGATATGTGGTGAAATACCATTTATCCAACATCAAACTCTAGGTCTCATCGATAAATGTCAACATAGAACTTCTATGAACTCTAACCAGTCTTGATGTGTTGCTGAATGATCTAAACCTTTTCCATCATTTCCTCAACCATTGAAATACCTAGTAGTTTTTGTTCCCCAAATTCATCCCAACATGTAGGTGTTCTAAACCTCTTCCCATAAAGGGCATTATAGGGGGCCATTTGGATGCTTAAGTGGAAAATGTTATTGTATAAGAAACTCGACTAGAGGAATATATTTATCCCATCCTCATTATAAATCAATTTAGAATGGTCTCAACATATCCTCATGTTTCTATATAGTACTATTATATTTAACATCAGTTTAAGGGTGATAGGTCCTTCTGAAGTTCAACCCAGTATTTAAAGCATGTTGGAGACTCTTCTAGAATATAGAGGTAAATCTTTGGCCTCAATCAGATAAAATTTATAATGATGTTATATGAAACCTCACCACTTCTCTAATGTATATCCTTACAAGTTGATTGAGTGAGAAGTCCTATCGAGTTTGAATTAAGTGACAAGTATTCATATGATGATTCACCACAAACCATATAGAATTATTTTTTATTGATGTATTCAGAAGACCAGTGACAAAGTCCATGGTGATGTTTTCCCACTTCCATATTGGTATGGGTAATTGTTGCATCATCCCTTTGGATTTTTCCCTTTCTGCCTTCACTTAATGACATATAATACAACATGATTTATATTTTGTGATCTACTTCTTCATATTGTCCCACCAATAGTGTTCTCAGATATCTCGATACATCTTTATGATTCTTAGATAGATGGATAAAGTTAAACTATGTGCATCATCCAAAAACTCCTTATTTAACTTATGATTTGAAGGTACACATAGTCATGACCCAAACTATACAACTTCTTCTTAATTAATATAGAAATATATGGATTTACATTTTCTTATAGTTTCCACTTTCTTCTAAATCCCCACATCAACTCTTTGAGAACCATTTATCCTTTCTAGAAGGGATGGTTGAGCAATACTTTTTGAAAGTATTGATGGTGTTCGTTTATTTATGATTCCCATGTCTATACTTTTTTAAATCCATGAATATCAGATCCTTCTTAATTCTCATAAATGATAAAATTATTGGATCCTCTCTACTTAGAACATTTTCCACATTATTCTCTTTTTTAGAAGGGTAGTGAATTGAGAATTCATAGTTCTTGATCAGTTCTAACCATCTTCATTGGTGCGCATTCATCTCTTTCTATTTGAATATATACTTGATGATTTTTTGATCAATATATATATTTTACACTTATCTCCAAAGAGATAATTCCACCATATTTCCAAATCGAATACCACTACACCCAAATTCATATCATGCGTTGGGTAGTTATGTTTGTGAACTTTCAACTACCTTGAAGCATAGGCTACCACCTTTTCCTTTTGTATTAAGACATATCCCAATACATTGTTTGAAGCATCTCTGAATACTAAGAAAAGTTCACCACTTATGGGTTGTGTGAGTACATATGTAGTGATAATACACTTCTCAAACTCATTAGATATATCTTTTCAATCATCATTCCAAGAAAAATTGACTCCCTTATAAGTTATCTTGGTTATAGGTTTTGAAAATTGTGAAAAATTAATCAAAAATCGAAGATAGTACCAAGGTAATCCAAGAATTATATGGATATCTATCACAAATGTTGGTCTCAACTATCTTTTAATTGCATCTATCTTTCACGGGTCCATAGATATCCTATTAATTGTGATAATATTCCCCAATAATGAGAATTCCTTCAACAAGAACTCACATTTCCTATACTTTTAATAAACATTCTCCTCTCGCAAGTTCTTTATCATAGTGCTCCGATACTCCTCATGCTCCTCCTTGATTTTTTATGTATATTATAATATCATCTATAAAGACTACTGTAAATTTGTAGAGGTAATCTATAAAGAACCTATTCATCATGTCTATGATGATTTATGGAGAATTAGTGAGTCTTAATGACATTATTTTGAACATATAGTGCCTGTACCATGTACAAAAAGAAGTCTTGGGGTTATTCTCCTTATTCACCCTAACTTGGTAATATCCCGACCATAGATCCAACTTGGAGACATATTGTGCTCAAGGTAGCTGATTAAACAAGTCATAAATCCACGATAGAGGACACTTTTTCTTTATCATGTTCTTATTTATGTCACAATAATCAATGCATAGGAACATTGAACCATCCTTCTTCTTGATGAAGAAGACTAGTGAAAGACAAGGTGGAGCACTTGGGCATATGACCCTGTATAGAGATTCTACTATAGTTGCTTCTCTAGCTCTTCAAGTTTCACAAAATAAATTCTATATAGATTCTTGGATAATGAAAAAACTTAAGGTATAATATCTATTAAAAATTCAACCACATACATAGATATAAGACTAGAAAATTTCTTAGGAAACACATATGTGTATTCCCTCATAATGGTAATGCCTTCAGGGATGATTCCTTACTTAGAATCAATTATTTGAGCTATATATGCTTTCTCGTAGGGTAATAATATCCATGCTTGAGATGTTGGTGCTAAAGAAGATTCATCCCCTCTATTCACTTGTACATAACCAGGGGTTGCTTAACGATACAGAGAGTGATGTCATTTTCATGATAATTTGTGTTGGATCTATATAGGGAAAGCCAATCCATACCCATAATTGCATTAAATTCTATCAAAGGGGGTATGAAAAGGTTCACTAGAAAGTTCAGCCCAAAAGTTTTGGTAGGGGAGGATTAATATACATAGGGTAAAATAATTTCTCCATTTACCATTTTCACAGACATAACTACTTTCATTATTTGTGGTGGTGTTTGAATAGTTCTACTAATCTCTCGTGATATGAAGGAATGTATAGAACTAGAATAAAAAAGTTTAATTTTTATTCATGAATGAATAACTAGTTTACCTATCAAAACATCATTTTTTGGATCTACCTCAATGGTTGTGATGAAAAAATATCACCCTTACTACCTTGGAGGTTGTCTCAAAAAACCCCTAGCTTAGTGACTTAATTTGAAATGTGCCCTAGTTCCTTATAGTTAAAGTAATAAACATTGTACTATGGGTTTACCTGAGCATTAATTTCCTCCATCACATTGGTGAGTTTCTCTAATCGAAAGCCACTATATAGGTGTCCTTCCTTCCGGCACTTAAAGAATTTATTCGTCCCGCTTAGTAAATTTATAGGATTATTATTTCCACACCTTTGAAAAGTGAGATGTTGAAATTTCTTGGAACCATTATATTTCTATACCATAATGCTAGAAATAAACTCCACAATCCATTTATTATCCCCTCACACCTTTGTGATTCTACAATATCCATTCCAAATTTTAGGGAACACTAGAAAAATTCCCCATAGTTATCAAAGTCTTGAATCAATATGAATTCTCATAGATTAGGTTTTATCCCACCAAATAAGTGTTCAACCTTACATTCAACATTAATGATAAATCCAGAGGTGTATCATGCAATTCTTTTTATGTTTACCTCACACACCCTGATATATTTTTCATCTTTTTTGCATGAGGGGAAGGAAATCCCTTTCTATTTTATGTTGTATATTTTGGGGAAGATATTTACCAAAAAACATTTTCTAAAATTACTTTCACCCCATCACTTCAATCTCTTCCTCAGGCTTCATATTCTTGATCAGTGTCCACCACTAATCTGATTATCCCTCCATATGACAAACAACTAGTAGAAAATTATCTTACTATGAACATTTAAGGATGGAGAATATATTCTCAATGGAGCTGTTGCATTTTTCTGTTATTAAGGGATTATATGATCCATTGAAAGTTAGGGGCCTTTGTTGCATAAATATCTAAATTATAGCTTGTTCTTTTTTTGGGGGATTTGGGACCTCCTCTTGATCTAGGTTTCTATCCAATTTTTGTCCATTGGCTAGAATAAATAAAAAATTAGGGATTATTATTTTTAAAATTTTAAACACATAAATCGGAATCTGATGTAATTAAATTGATAAATTGTAAATTACATGTGTTTCTTCAACTTAAGAATTTATAGGCTTCAATCTATGTTATCTATGATCTATTTCTGAAAATATATTCTTATGGGTATTTTTTTGTTCCCTTAATAATGGTTAAAAAATCGATTTTAAATTTACCAAAGAATATCCCATGGGAGTGTAAAACCATATGTGTAGCACGACCTTTTTCAATGCACTAGTTCCGGGTCGAGCTTAACTTAATGAGGTGTTTTTCGGTTTTAGGACCATTTATATCTCTACCAGATCCACATCCACTTGTATTATCCAAAAATAGATGTATTTTATTTATAAACAAATTAATCTATTCTTATTAAAATTTATATATTTTTTCATATACTTATTTTTATATCTAAGTATTTCACAAGAGTTTTATGATCCTAATACCATAAATAACTAAAATTTTTCCTTGATACCAACTATAATAACCTTGATATTTATTTCACATTAATACATGTTTTATTACATAAGATTACACTTAATACAACCCATAATATATATAATTATAGTGTATTTGGGAATTAGTTACATTATATAACAACTTAAAACAAGGAATACATCATCTTTATTGAAAACCTCCTTAGCATGTACATAATATTCCTTCATACTTAAAACTGCGTGGGATAACATGGAGACATATATAAGAAAGGGGTGATCTATAAAGCCTGGTAGTGGAATAAACATTGAATAACATGAAGAAAATAATAAATATTAGAAAATAGGCATATCAGTGGGGCATAAAATGAATAATAATCATAAACATGAAAAAAAGTCATGATATATCATGATAATCATAAAGGCAACATGGGAAATGTGGAAACAACATAATACACTGCATCATAAACATATGTCAAGGATAACTTCCATGAAATCCTGATAAAAGTAGTCCCATAAAGGAATCAGGTTTAATACCTATCTGAACCTGACATAACATGATTCTAAACATTACCCAATTCAATAGAGCACTATATAATTATGCGTGCACCCGTCACTTTCATTTCATTCTCATTCTTAAGTCTTCCCCATAAATCATACAACATGGATTCGTTCATCATAATTTTTTATTGAAAAATCCAGGAGTTTAGAATAAATATATGTAATACCCAATTCAAATATGTATAATTTTATAAGGGATAACATCCTAGATATGAAATTATTATGGTATTCACTGTACAATTATTTTGGCATGGAAAATCGTGGTGAAATTTCGACTGTAGAATGAGGTCACAGAAAAATACATAAAATGGGCTGAGAGAGAGAAAAGGGTATTTAATAATTTTTAAATCAAAAGGATAGTAATTGGGACTTGGAAAAACATATCTGAATAATAGGAATTGGATATATAAGGCATAATATAATAAAGAAACTTGAATAAAGAGGAGATGATAAAGATCCTTTACCTTGAGAGTGTGAATTCAAATGCTTGGGATGAGATTTTTTATATTTTGGGGGAACCTTGGGAGGACTAAAGATAATGGATCATATATTGAGGACATTATCAAAGGATTTTTAGGGAAGATAAGTGGGATATTGGGTGGGTTTATATAGGAAAACAGTGGGGAATTCATTATTATTTCTCAAAATTAAGTTTTGGACTCTATATAAAATATAAACAAAACCACAAAAATTCACAATGTATGGATTATTTCAAAGGGGAGTGGTTTTAATTATTTTATAAGGCCAAGGTCATAACTTAATAAAATAATACCCTTGCATTTATGGAATTTAGTCATACACTTAAATAAATGATTTTAAAACATTAAAATATATTAATGGTTTTGGAGGATTCATAATGGTTTTATAAAATTAACAAAATAGAAATAAAACAATTTTTTTAAACTAAAAACATAGATTTTTTCTTTAATACCCATTATAGTATTTATTACATCACATTTGGGTCCTTATGATCTCATAATACACACCATATATTTATAATGTTTTTAATTTTTAACTGAAAATCTAACTATCTAAGAAAATTATGAAAAATTAACAGTTGGATAATATCAACTATATGAATACATAAATAATAATAATTTTATAAAAATAATTTTATAAATTGTTAATTTTCAATTTTAATAATATAATTGATGTTTATTGAGAAATTCTGGGTTTTTTTGACAATAATAGTTTTTTGAACCCTTATAAAAATTACATTTGAATTCATAGAAATTATATGATGATTTATTTTTAATAGAAATTATTTAAGAATAATAATTATTTAAATTATTATTTATTTCAAAAATCTATTAATTCATTAAAATAAATTCCTTAACTAAAATGGAATACTTATTAAAAATAAGATTTGTATTTTATTATATGAAAATCAAAATCATTTATAAGGTAAAAATAATATGATGTAAATATAACCATTATTCCATTGAAAATAATTTACTTATTCATATTTATAGGATCTTGATACATATCCATTTAATATAAGATAAAAATTCCTATGATTAAGGTGCATCATGGTGAGACTTTCATGGGGTGGTTCATCGTACATGGTTTGGGCCATGATCTCGATGAGCTTGAACTTCTCCCACAAAAATATTTTCTCATGATTATGTTGTTTGATATCAACTTATAATTGGTCATGGTAAATCCTAGTGATTCTATCTCTCATGGAAGCTTTGATAAATGGGCTTCATAGGGTATGATCCCACTGTTTGAGGCCATCGCTTCCTTTGTTCGTGTCAATTGAATTTTTTAAAACCCTATATTTATACTAATAATTTGATCACTATTCTATGACAATATTATTAATGCTAATGATTCTTAATGGTATTTTAAATTCAATAGTACATAATAAAAACAAATAAGTACGTGGGTTTTCTATATCCACAATATGTAATAATTCATTTAATTAAATCATAAGGGGAATCTTTTTTATAGTAATTCAGGTCATTACACACCTCCATGTGCCTTTATATACTCCATTAACTACTTGTATTCATAAACCATATATTGGAGAGGAGAACCAAAGGAGTTGTTTATGGGGATTACATAAATAACCATAGACATATAGGTCCTACATAATAATGGAGGGAGGGGCGGCTCTCAAACAATAATTTTAATTTAATATTAAATAATTGAAATCCCATGTAATAAATGAAATTAAACAAATTCTAACTCATATATGGGTCTTGGTTGAGCTCATGATTGGTCATACATGAAATTAATATGAAAATGTAACCAACTAGAACTAATTTTTTATTCATTCTTTATTATTATGATAAACGTGCTTGCATTAAATAAATAAATCCATTTTTATATTAATGATAATCCAAACATAATAAGAGATACTCCTAATTTAGGGAATTCATAGAAAACAAATGGTATAAAAAATAATGAAATATTTATTATAATAAATTTATTGAGCATTTAAAAATATTTGAAACCATTATTAAATTTTCAAACACACAATAGTGTTCCAATCAATAAAATAAAGTTTTAATGGTTCATTTTTTTCAATGAAATGTAATTTTAAATTTTTTTCCTTTAATTGGTGACTAAATGCTATGTACAGACTAGATACATGCTGTGTATCTCAATTTCCAAGTTTCCAGGGTATACACCTAGGTTTGTGAGGTGTACCTCAGCCGAACTACATGACCTGTATATGCCACCTACACACCGTGTATCCAATTTCCATGCACATAAGATACCCACATGGGTATTCGATGTGTAACTTAGTGGATTACATTCCTTTTATAGGCCAACGACATGCCGTGTGGTCTGAATTCCATGTGCTCATGATACTCACCAAACATTTCAGCATGTTCTCAGGTGAGAGACTACATGACGTGTGGACTCCAGCTCCAGGTCGTGTATCTTTAATGCTGTTTGTCCAGATATCTTGGTGTGTATCTCAGATGTAGGAATTTATGAACTACATACTTTGTAAACCTCATACAAATCATGTTTATCATAAATGCTATAATTTTTTAGTATCAAACGGTTTTACCTTTTATTATTACATCTTGGATTGCACGATTTACATATCTAACCCATGTAGACTACACAACATGTTTGTCGATACAAGCCATGTAATCCAAAAACGGTGTTCCAGGTTGGCCAGTTAACATGTGGTGTACATTACATGTCATTACTATGTGGTGTTCCATGTATCCCTTAGCACATACAAATTCTATGCACTAGGGTAGATGATGTGGACTTCTGAGTACAAGCCATGTAACCCTGTCTTGTCAGAAAAAAATTTGGTGGTTCTTGATGGAATCTTTATTCATTCTAAATTTATTCTTAGACCATTAATAAAATGAAACAATTAATAAAAATGATTAATATGTTGAATCGTGTTAATTGAAATTTGATTAAAGAACAAAAAACATGAAATTAAAATCTAACCACAATTGATAATAGATGAACATTGAAATAAATAATTATAAATTTAAACATGACCCCTTCAATACCACTTCATGGTTCCTGGAATAGTGGAATCATGAATTAATGAGCGATATATTAAAATTAATTTTAATATTTCTATACTCAAAACCATGAGTGAGGTTCTTGCACGATAAGTTTATAATTAATTTATGTATATTGGAATAAAGCGATTACCCCATCTTAGGTTTCTATCCTTATAGTCGATATTGATCATCTAAAAAGACCCTTTTAGATTTCTTTTTTTTCACTTGTGAGGATCCAATGGTTGAATCCCTCTAGTAGTAAAAAACATGCACTTCCAATGATCTCCTGGAAATGCCACTCGATATCCCGGTGCTAGCACGTTGAATCGAACATCTTTCGTTGTTGGTTATTGATTGCTCATTCTTTGGTCTTGAAGAAATATCTTTTTCATTCTCAATATTTAGAGGGAGAGATATGGAATAGTCGATAGATAATTCATTGTGTGTTAGAATTCTCACTTTTTTATATTTTCTACACAATAGAGATTACAATTTATTTAAGGAGGTAAGGTTTATGTTAGAATATTGTTTAATTTCATTTCATCCCTTAAAAAATATTAAAACCCTTAATAAACCCCATGCCACATAATAATAATAATATAATTATCACTTTTTGGTGTGAACCGTCTTTCCCAAATGATAAATAATTTTTACAAGATTATAAATAATTATTTATCACTAGATGCGGTCTTGGTCCGTTCAAACTCCTCTATATTTATTGTATACATGAACACAATTTTTACGCATAAATAAATATTCAATAAAATAAATAAATATATTTTTATTCGTATGCTGATGAATAAATATTTATTTTATTTATGCGATCAATATAACTTTAATTAAATTATTCTTAAATCTTGAGAATAATATTTATTCCATTAAAAAAATTAAAGTATAATTTAATTGAGATCTACATAAAAAATTAGTATGTGACCCTCTAGGATTCCTTATTATTGTAATTAGGTGGGATTTCCTAAAGACTAAGAGTAAAGTCTATTATTGGGTTATGTAACAACATATAAATAACTTAATATTGTAACATCTACAACCATATAGGAATTATCATTATGTAATATAATCCTTTTCCCGTAATATATCATCAAGAAGGTTGTATATATGTGTCACCAAACTATATGATTGATACATATTTATTTGACAATATAAAAGGAACACATCATTAAACCATAGACATCGAATTTAGGGAAAACGTTATATTCTAATCAAAGGGCCAAGATATCAGCTTCTATAAAGATGGAAGGGACAAATCCTTCCTCAACTTATTCATTAATGACATGTCACTCATTATGCACCCAACATATCTGACTTCACCATGAACTCTTATCATCATGATTTATGAAATACATCTTAGTATGTGAGTCATAAAACACATTAATAATAATCTTAATGTCTAAGGACCATTACAAATGGTCATGGATAGGAATATCCATTAACACAAAAACATGTTGAATTCATACTGGTGGGTCAGTTCTCATAACCTCCCATATTTGAGATTACCAACTGTGAAATTCATGAGAAGAATTGTCATCTTATTAATAGAACTCACATCTAATAGTAAATGTACTATGTGTCCCATCATAGCATGTTATCCAACCATGAAACATTATTTAATAATATATTAATAGAACATAAAGGTTCTGATCATAGAGTTGAACTATTAAGATCTTATCAATGTGATGTATACTATAGTACATTATTACATTAGAGTCATGCATAAAAATGGACAATATGTAATAAGAAGTTTTATTATATTCAATTAATCAAATATACATGTAATAAAATTAAAAATAGTTCATCCTAGGACAATAACTCTAACAAACATATTTTATATTTATAAAAGTAGTAGCACTTATTTTTTTACTTTAAAATTAATCTATCTATTTCTAAACAAGACACAAATATAATGTTTTTGGTTACACTAGTAACATAATAATAATTCCTTAAAACTATAATTAAACTCATGAAAAAAATTAAGGTGGTAGTCATTAATATCTAGTGTAGCGAGTCTTACTCCATTGGCAGCTTGAAGATCAAGATCACATTTGAAAACCTTCCAAAATATACTTGGTTACTATATTTGGATACAAATGGGGAAACCATAAGATATATATAATACCATATTTTTAGAAATAGAGAGGTTAAATTTGATAAAAAATTTCCCTAAATATTCCACTTCCTCCTTCACTAAGGTTTAGTTCTTATTCTAGGGGATCTTCTCTCCACATAGAAAACACACTACGTTTTGTTCCTTTTCATTAACCTTAATTGTCCTTTTCTTGGTTGTGAATTGTGAAGAAACCTTAATAATGGGGTAATTATTAGAGGTTTTAACCTATCCATTCATCTTATTCACCTTCAGTAATGATGGTTTTTCATGCCTCATGTCCCTATCTAACTGGCCAATTAGAGTAAATAGATCCGAGGGTAACATCTCAATATTATTAAAAATAAAATTTTCAATAAAAACAAATATATCATTAGTATGTGATGATAGCATGAAGTCAATACTAAACTATTTTGGTAGATTAAAACCTAAAATTTCCAAACACTAAATATATAAAATCATATTGACTACATGAGGTCCGACTAACAAACCTTATCTAAGATTTCATGTAAATATTTATTTGGAGAACTAGTAACTCTCATGTATTACCGTTTCCTAATAAATATTTAGGAGATGTGACAACATGGTGTATGCAGCCATGCTCTCATGAATATTTTGGATATCACTGTTCATGGATAATAACATGAGGAAATGGATATCCAATACATAATCTACATGTTTTATGTAGAGAATGTGATCCTCCTCACTTCCCTCTATTGAAGGATTTTTGGGAACTAGGGACTCTAACATGTTGAACATATTTTTTTAGTATAGTAAAATATTTAAGAACTTGTACCACTCCTAGTTGTTTACATAGGTCAAGATACCATCATTATATAATATTTTTCAGAATGATAATTTAATGGTAGACATAATTTTCATTTTCTATTTTAAAATAAAATCATATTTTATTTCATTATGTTAATCACCAAGTGTGATGTAATAAATTTATTTCCTAGTATTCCACTATTTTATAAAATCCTAATAGTCATCATAATTGGATTTGGAATATCATTTTGTATGGATATTCTAGTGTAATTTATACATATTTAACTTATAATAATCTATACTTGGTCCATAAAAATTATTTGAATGCATTTATGTAGGTGGTCTGGCCAACTGCATAAACTGGAAGTTCATTGATTCGTTGAGTAGACTCTCAAATCCAGAAATCCTAGACTGAAATTTCTAAATGAATTTGGTAATGACCCAATATTTTTTAAAGGAAATCACATTATTATAAATATTTCATAATCACATTAACTACTAAGTGCTATGGGACCCTTAAAACATAAGTTGTTCACTTCTGTGATGTGAATTTGAAAAATCCGACACACACAGTCGCGATCAGTAAGTTATTTAGAGTCTAATAAGAAAAACTTAATTTTTGGTGAATAGTAACCTACCCTTATGAATAGTAACATGCCCTTATGAGTAGTTATATAACCTAATGAATAGTAACCTTAACTATGATAATATATAAATAATATTCAAGTTGAAAGTACGATATACCTATATTTTAGAATAAGTTAATGAATGTTTTAAAACTGGTTTTTGATAATAAATTATTATTTTAATTAAATATTAAATTAATAATATTTAGAAAACTATTTTTGAAAAATTGACTTCATTTTTGGATTCTACACGTTAAAAAATGGTTAGGGTGAATTTTTGGGATTTTTCTGAAATACTTGATTTTTTGATGAATAGTAAAATATGGTAATTTACCGTATATATACATTATAAGCTAAATAGAATATTCCCAGAAATATTTCCGATGTCACCACCATTAATCCAAATTCACATGATAAAATTACTATTCTTTGGCATGTTATACTTACTATTACTTGTCTTGTGAAGAAATAATAAATTAATTAGTTTTATATTAAGAAATCCCCTTAATCCTCCACTATAAAACCCACCTATCACCCCTCTTCCAATAACTCCTCTCAAGCCTTGTTCCTTATCCAAATTATTTCCAAATACCCTCCCAACCTCCTCTCCCACGACCATAAAGCTTTGGTCTCATTAAAAGACCGAAACCTCTCCCTTAAGGAGGTTCTCATGGAAGTTTGGTTCAAGAGGTAAATTCCTCTTTTCAATTCTTTGTCTTTCCTTTCAAGTTCATCTGTTTTCTTTTTATATTACCCCTGTTTATCCAAATTTGGTGATAAATCCAGTAACTTATATGTAATTGAATGTTTCCATGATATTGGAATAAGTTATCATCATCTCCCCCTTTTTACCTTCTTTTATACTAGTAGCGAGAAAACCATCTGAGATGTGTCAATTTTACACATTCAAGGACGATGGAATTTCGATTTCTTTTATCATTCTAAATTCTAGTCATGAAACCATTCCTATTATGGTTGAACCAGATTATTATATATAATATAACCTATTTAAGATTCTGTAATCCATTTATTCACATGGTGTTAGGTTATAAAGAAAAATGAGTTCTTTGTAATCAAAACCCACAAATTAACCGAAACAATTATCATTAAAGTTCTATATGATAATTAATCCTCATTCCATGTAACCAAGTTATATAAATGAACAAAAACACCTATTTATGTTCATAAATAATATATAATTTCAATTCTGGTGATTTACATCCATTCCACTTCATTACTTAAAAACAAGTGAACCGAATATGAAAATAAGAGAAACAAACACTCCAGAACGATGAAATTCAATACAATAACTTGTCAATAAAGACACAAATGAACTAACCAGAATTTTGGTAAACTAAATAAATGTCTAATAGGTTCTGAAATAAGTTATGAACAATTATAATTTCATATTCCAGGAGCTTAAGTACAAGATCAGAACACATTTGGAGTTAAGGTAAGGGTTTCTTCATCTGACTTCCATTTTTGTGAGATTTTCCATATTCATTACCAATACTTCTGTATGGTGTATGTATACAGAACATTGATTTCACATATCAGGAATATATTTATCCACATGGTATTAAATATATTATTTTTTATATTATTAATTTTTGGTGCATACGAATTGTTTGATTACAAAGTGGTAAGGGTTTTTCAACCAGAACTTCCATTTTCATTCTGGATACTTTAATTATCTAATTACCTCAATGAAATTATTATGTATTGTTATGTATTCATAATATATTCTATGTGAGTATCATAAATATGTGTACAAACCAGAACCCTTTCTTATTTTATGGATAGTTACACATTTTAAAAGGAACTTTCAAAGTTGTTTCCAAAATACAAGCCTGATCCAAGGGAATTTCTCAAATTCTTTCCTATTTTCAAGGGCACTCTATGATCTATTTTTGGAAACCTTTATTCTTATAAAATCACTCATTTTATTATGAAAATAATATCTTACCTAACTTCTGGTTTTATACAAATATTTTTCCAAAAGAACTATTCCTTTCAAAATAAAAGAGTATTTATCTCAAGAATTGCTCAATGATTTTATAAGATTGTTTTCATCTAGCTCAACACTCTTGTTGATTCCATGGTATTATTGGGTTTAATAATTTATTAAGAAATCTACCATATTTTTATTAATGGTTTATGACTGACTCTATTGTGGATGAACAGTCCTAAAACCATTCACCATATTATTCGGAATTGTTAGTGTTTATGTTCAATAATTGGGGAAAGTTTGTTACATTTCATATGATAGTTTCAATATGAATGTATATGTTGTTTATGTTTATCCCCACTCATATGTGTAATTCATTGGACTTATTATGTGATGTGTGGGGCCCACTATAGCCCCTCGATGCATCGGTAGGTCTCATGAGACAAATAGACGTTGAATTGGCCGTGGCCATTCCCAATGTGATATAGATTTTGGCCGAGGCCATAATCATTAGGCGTCTTGTCCGAGGCCTTGAAAAAATGTTTCAGAATGTCCGACATTATACATTCCATCATTATGAGCTCAAATATTGATATTGCATGTGTTTATTCGACTAGTAGAATACCAATGATTATGTTTTATTATGGAATTATTTACTCAGCTCATATTCATGCCGTAATGTTTTCATGTTTATTATTAAAGGCATGTGTTTTTAATTATTCACCATGTCTAATGTCTATATTATCTTCCACTATATTTCTTACTCTTACTAATCATTTGAGCTTACCCCTTTCTTATGTTTCATTTTCTCAGGACATGAAGAATTATTTTATGAATGACTTTCAAGCATAATCTAGGAGATGTGATGACCCTAGTGGAATAAATTAGTGTTGTTTTTTACTTTACTTATGTAAAGTTGAACTTATGTATGTATCTTGTTTCCAATAATACTAAACTACTTGGTCCTTCAGGATTCGTATTCCTTGTACGCATGCCAACATAATCAAACAAGGCACCAACTCCATGCAACTGGGGTCGGGTCTTTACAGTTGGTATCAGAGGAAGTTTAGTAGAATACTTGGAAACTAGATTTAGAAAACATAGAATTAGGGAAGAGTCCCTAAGTTAGTCTTTGAGGATATACATACAATGACATCCTAGTATTTTGGTAAGGAATAGATTATGCGGATCTTTCAAGCAATACATCCCTGTCTGGATACGAGCAGGTAGATGTAGCTCTAGCATAGATGTATCTAGGGGTAAAACCCAAAAACACCACTTTGAGATAGACTCAAATGGGAACTGGTGCACGACAATGGGCCTTGCTTCACTCTTTGTTATGACACTCCTGGGTGATATGCTTAGGATAATTCACATTTTCTTTACAAGCCATTATGAAGGATTGAAATGTAAAATATTCGTCAAAGAAACCATTTATGTGAATATGGGATTATCCATGCGTAGGATATCAATTTTTCAGAGTATTTTTAAGTTATGATTATACATTATGATTTATAAGCTAATATAGTGTATTCCATTATCTAGATATGGGGCCTAGTGGACGGAATGGAAATCGCATGAATGCACGTGTCCCCTGTAGGGATTTTCCTCCGACACAAGACAATGATGTTGGATCTGGTGCTGTGAATGGTGCTGAGTAACTCATAACTATACTGGGACAACATACTCAGGTTATGAATAATAACCTTACCCATATGGAGCATCCAGATCCACCATGTGGATGAGCCATGCTAGATTGGTTTATGAGACAACAACCTCCATCATTCAATGGGACTACAAACCCGTTTGTAGCAGAGAAATGGATATGTTCCCTTGAGAAGATATTTATCACTTTGTGATGTAATGAAAGAGAAAAGGTTGTCATGGCAGTATATCATCTATCGGGATATGCAGATCAGTGGTGGTCATTAATCCAAAACAAAAAAGAGGAGGAAGAAATAGAAGATATAGAATGGAGGGATTTTAAGGAAATATTCTTAGAAAAATATTTCCCTCAAGAACAAAGAGAAGATATGGAGAGGAAATTCTGGAATCTGAGGCAAAAGGAGGATTAAAATATTGCCAAGTATAGAGACAACTTTACAAGGCCAGAAAGACATGCTGTGGACTACATACGAAATCTAAGGAGCAAAATCGAATGATTTTTTGATGGCCTAAATCCATTCCTCTGATGGGAACTGGTCTCCAAAAATTTTTCATCATACGGGGACATAGTTTCATGTTCTATCAAGACTGAAAAATAATTCTCTAAATCTTATGACTTTAAGGGAAATAAAGGAAAGAAGAGGGCTGCTGAAAACCATGGGAAAGGAAATAAGGAAACAAGGAAGAACAGAAGAGTTGAATTTCCACCATGTGACAATTGTGGAAGGAAACACCCCAGTGCATTCTTAAAAGGAAAAGGATTCTACTACAAATGTGGCCAGAAAGGCCATCTTGCTGGTGATTGAAAAGGAAAGAAGGAATCCAATGATGTTCGATGCTATAATTTTTAGGATATGGGGAACTATGATAATAATTGTCCAAAATTTCAAGGAAATATGAAACATAAGAGGAAAAGGGAGCAAGGACAAGAATATGCGATCACAACTGTAGAGTTTGAAGTTCCGCGTGATGTGGTAGCAGGTACTTTGATCGTTTCCTCAAGTTTAGCCAATGCTTTATTTGATTCTAGATCATCTCATTGTTTCATATCTTCCCAGTTTTCTATGAAAATTTGATATTTCCAATTTGATTTAACAAGTGATTTGTCAGTCAAAGCTCTTAAGGGAAGTATCATTGCTACAAATTTCTATCAATCTATTCCCATTAGGGAATAAAAACATTATTTATCTTCTGATATCATCGTCATACCCATGGTTGAATTCGATATAATCCTCGGTATATATTGGCTTTTGGATCATGATGCAAAAATTTATTGTAAGAAGAAGGAGGTTACAATTTTTGATGACGATGATAAAGAACACCTTATCTATAGAGCAGAATCATCACCACCTGATTCTTATCTATATCCACCCCCAGTAGCTCAACTAAATTCAATTATTGGGGAGGAAGAGAATGAAATAACTGTGTGTGAGGAAAGGAATTTTCAAATAGAGGATGCACCTATTGTGAGAGAATATGTTGATGTGTTTCCAGAAGATTTACCTGGACATCCTCTAGAACGAGAAATTGAGTTTTCCATTGATTTAATTCCTTGTTCAAGGCCCATATCGAGGACCCATTATTGAATGGCCACTGTGGAATTAGTGGAACTGAAGAAAAAAAATCGAAATTGAGTAATAAGGGATTTATCCACCCTAGAGTTTCTCCATGGGGATCCCCTGTCCTTTTTGTTAAGAAGAAAGGTGGATCTATGAGGTTATGTATCGACTACAGGTAGATCAATTCTATAACAATAAAGAACAAGTATACCCTACCTCGGATTAATGATTTATTTGACCAACTGCATGGAGCTCAATACTTTTCAAAGATTGACCTTCGATCTGGATATCATCAGTTGAGTGTGAAGAAGGAAGAAATTCCGAAAACAACATTTTGAACCAGGTATGAGCATTACGGGTTTACAGTAATGCCTTTTGGATTGACTAATGCACCCTCTATCTTCATGGACCTAATGAAAATAATTTTCAAAGAATATATCTATAATTTTATAGAGGTATTTATTGATAATATCTTGGTATACTCCAAAATCTACGAAGAACATGAAAATCACTTGCGCATTATCCTGAAGTCTCTTAGAAGACATGAATTATATGGGAAGTTTAGAAAGTGTGAATTCTGGATTCAGGAGATTTCTTTTCTTGGCCATATTGTTTCTAAGGATAGAATCCTAGTTGATCCTGCTAAAACAAAGGCAATCCTAGATTGGCCCATGCCAACAAACATAACTGAGGTACACAGTTTTATTGGCTTAGCAGGTTATTATCGGTGGTTCGTACAAAAATTTTCCCGACTAGCTAACCCGCTAACGAAACTCACACACAAAGGGTTTAAATTTGTTTGGACAAATGATTATGAAGAATGTTTCGAAAAACTGAAGAGAAGATTATCCAATGCTCCTATATTGACTCTACCATCAGGGAATGACGAGTTTTTTATTCATAGTGACGCTTCAAAGAAAGGACTTGGTTGTGTCCTTATGCAAAATGATAGGGTTATTTCTTGTGTATCACGATAGCTAAAAATTCATGAGAAAAACTATCCTACTCATGATCTTGAGTTATCTATTGTAATATTTGCTTTGAAGATATGGAGACATTATCTCTATGGTGAAAATTGTGAGATTTATACTGATCATAAGAGTTTGAAATATATCTTCTCCCAAAAAGAACTCAACATGAGGAAAAAGAGATCGCTTGAACTACACAAGGATTATGATTGCACGATACACTACCACTTGGGGAAGGAAAATAAGGTGGCATATTCTTTGAGCAGAAAGGATCATGGAGTTTTGAGCATTATGATAGTTGAAAGGGATCCTAGTTTCATGGATCTAGTAAAGATAGATATGGGAATAACCATGGAAGGTGAAACATCAATGATTTTTCAAATGGTTTCCAAACCATCTTTACTAGAAAGGATAAAATGTTCTCAGCCTGATGATGAGGGGTTTTAAAAGAAGATTAAATCTGTGAATGATGGGAGATTGAGTGACTTCGTATATGAAGATGGAATTTTGAAATTTGGGAAGAGACTTTGTGTTCCCGATATACTTGATCTAAAGAGGGAATTGTTGAATGATTCTCATAGGTCCAATTAATCTATACACCCTGGTAGCACTAAGATGTATAGAGATTTGAAGGAACATTCTTAGTGGGACAACATGAAGAGGGAGATTGATGATTTTGTGTCAAGATGTATGGTTTGTCAACAAGTGAAAGCTGGAAGGCAACAACCTAGAGAAGTATTGCAACCTCTTCCCATAACTGAGTGGAAATGGGATAATATCACGATGGAATTTTTCATGGGACTACCAATGAATACTAGAAGGAATGATGCAATATGGGTCATTGTTGACCCTATTTCCAAGTCATCGCATTTTCTTGCTGTAAGAGAAGATCTACCACTTGAACGTCTAACAAGACTGTATATTAATGAAGTTGTGAGACTTCATGGAGTACCCCTATCAATTGTTTCTGATCATGATCCACGTTTTACATCAAGATTTTGGAAAAGTCTTCAAAAGGCCCTAGATACTGATCTTCGTTTGAGCACTGCCTACCACCCACAAACTGATGGACAATCAGAACAGACTATTCAAACATTGGAAGACATGTTGAGGTCTTGTTCACTTGATTTTCAAGGCATCTGGGATCTGTATTTACCTCTCGTAGAATTTTCCTACAACAATAGCTTCCATTCAAGTATACTGATGGAACCCTATGAAGCATTATATGGGAGACGATGTCGTACACCAACTTACTAGGATGATGTTGGTGAAAGAAAGCTCGTGGGTCCAGAACTTGTTGAAGAAACAATGGGAAAGGTGATGATTATCCAAAATCATATCAAAATAACTCAATGTAGGCAAAATAGCTATGCAGATAACCGAAGGAAGGATTTTGAGTTTCAATAAGGTGATCATGTTTTCTTAAAGGTATCTCCATGGAAGGGTATTATAAGATTCGGTAAGAGGGGAAAGTTTAGTCCCAAGTACATTAGACCTTTTGAAATCCTGGACCGAATTGGAGTCATAGCTTACTGTTTGGAAATGCCTCCAAGTCTCTCCAAAGTTCACATGTGTTCCACGTGTCAATGTTAAGAAAGTATATGCCAGACCCAACACATGTACTCACTTATTAAGAAGTGGAAACTGAGGCCGATCTATCTTACTGTGAAGAGCCTATCAATATTCTTGATACCAGAGAAAAAGTATTGAGAAATCGAACGAATAATCTGGTAAAGGTTCTATGGAGGAACCACAAGATGGAGGAAGCAACATGGGAGCCTAAGGATATTATGTTAAAGACATAACAAAATCCTTTTAGGTAATATTTTTGTGAATTTCAAGAACGAAATTTTTGAAAGGAGGGGAGAATCTAACGACCCAATATTTTTTAAAGGAAATTACTTTCTTATAAATATTTCATAATCACATTAACTAATAAGTGCTATGGGACCCTTAAAACATAAGTTTATCACTTCTGTGATGTGAATTTTGACAATCCGACATACACAATCGTGATCAATAAGTTATTTAGAGTCCAATAAGAAAAACATAATTTTTGGTGAATAGTAACCTACCCGTTTGAATAGTAACATACCCTTATGAATAGTGATATACCCTAATGAATAGTAACCATACATATGATAAGATATAAATAATATTCAAGTTCAAAGTACGATATACCTATATTTTAGAATAAGTTAATGAATGTTTTAAAACTGGTTTTGATAATAAATTATTATTTTAAATAAATATTAAATTAATAATATTTAGAAAATTATTTTTAAAAAATTGACTTCATTTTTGGATTCTACACGTTGAAAAATGTTTAGGGTGAATTTTTGGGATTTTTCTGAAATACTTGATTTTTTGATGAATAGTAAAATACACTAATTTACCGTATATATACATTATAAGCTAAATAGACTATTCTGAGAATCATGGATGATGTCACCACCCTTAATCCAAAGTTACTTGATAAAATTACTATTCTTTGTCATGTAATACTTACTATTACTTGTCTTGTGAAGAAATAATAAATTAACGAGTTTTATATTAAGAAATCCCCTCTCTCCTCCACTATAAAACCCCCCTCTCACCCCTCTTCCAATCACTCCTCTCAAGCCTTGCGACTTCTCCAAATTCTGGACAAATACCCACCCAACCTCTTCTCCCACGTCTAGAAATATTTGGTCTCATTAAAAGTCCAAAACCTCTACCTTAAGGAGGTTCTCAAGGAAGTTTGGATCAAGAGGTAAATTCCACTTTTCAATTCTTTGTCTTTCCTTTCAAGTTCATTTGTTTTATTTTTATATTACCTATCTTTATACAAATTTTGTGATTCCTACAGTACCTTATATTTACTATAATGTTTTGATGATAGTAGAATAAGTTATCATCATCTCCCCCTTTTTACCTTCTTTTATACTAGTAGCAAGAACACCATCTGAGATGTGTCAATTTTACACATTCAAGGACGATGGACTTTCGATTTCTTTTTTCATTCTAAATTCTGGTCATGAAACCATTCTTGTTATGGTTGAACCAGATTATTATATATAATATAACATATTTAAGATTCTGTAATCCCTTTATTCAAATGGTGTTAGGTTATAATGAAAAATGTGTTCATTATAATCAAAACCCACAAATTAACCAAAACAATTATCAATAAAGTTCTATATGATAATTCATACTCGTTCCATGTAACCAAGTTATATAAATGAAAAATTAAACCTATTTATGTTCATAAATAATATATAATTTCAATTCTGGAGATTTACATCCATTCCACTTCATTACTTAAAAACTAGTGAACTGAATATGAAAATAAGTGAAACGAACACTCCAGAATGACAAAATTAAATACAATAAATTGTCAATAAAGACATAAATGAACTAACCAGAATTATGGTAAACTAAATAAATTTATAATAGGTTCTTAAATAATTAATTAACAAGTATAATTTCATATTCCAGTAGCTTAAGTACAAGAGCGGAACACGTTTGCAGTTAAGGTAAGGGTTTCTTCATCTCACTTCCTTTTTCATGACATTTTCCATATTCACTACTAATAATTTTGTATGGTGTATGTATACTGACCATTGATTTCACATATCATTAATATCTTTATCCTCATGGTATTAAATCTATAATTTTTATATTATTAATTTTTGGGGCATACGAATCGTTTGATTACAAAGTGGTAAGGGTTTTTCCACCCGAACTTCCATTTTCATTCGAGATACTTTCATTGTCTAATTACCTCAATGAAATTATTATGTATTGTTATGTACTCATCATATATTATGTGTGAGTATAATATATATGTGTACAAACCAGAACCCTTCCTTATTTTATGGATAGTTACACATTTTAAAAGGAACCTTCAATGTTGTTTGAAAAATACAAGCCCGATCCAAGGGGATTTCTCAAATTCTTTCCTATGTTCAAGGGAACTCTATGATCTATTTTTGAAAACCATTATTTTTATAAAATCACTAAATTTATTATGAAAATACTATCTTACCTAACTTCTGGTTTTATACAAATATTTTTCCAAAAGAACTCTTCTTTTCAAAATAAAAGGATATTTATCTCAGGAATTGCTCAATGATTTTATAAGAGTGTTTTCATCTAATTCAACACTCTTGTTACTTCCATGGTATTATTGGGTTTAATAATTTATGAATTCATCTATCATATTTTATTTAATGGTTTATGACTAACTATATTGTGGATGATCTGTCCTAAAACCATTCACCATATTATTCTGAATGGTTAGTGTTTATGTTCAATAATTGGGGAAATTTTGATAAATTTTATATGATATTTTCAATATAAATATCTATGTTGTTTATGTTTATCCGCGATCATATGAGTAATGAATTGGACTTATTATGTGACAAGTGGGGACTCTATATCCCCTCGATGAATTAGTAGGGATCATGAGACAAATTGACGTGGAATTGGCCGAGGCCTTTCCCAATGTGATATAGATTTTGGACGAGGCCTTAATCATTAGATGTCTTGGCCGAGTATAAGGCCCCGACCTTAAACCTTACTTAATATTGAATTAAATGAATAATTCACATTGAGGATATTTTCAGGTTTAGAGTTTTAGAGAATTATAACATAACTATTACATCTCAAAAGATTACAAAGTAGACACTTCTACTAAGTTTCTATAAAATAAAAACTCTAAAAAAGAAACATGTCTAGTTTCATGTTTTAGGTAGCATGACTTTCCATTGATCCCATCCTTGACTCTATTCCACGTTAAGTCCTATGAAAAACATTTCAAAAACATGGGATGAGCATAAAAAGCTCAGTAAGGGATACACAAAGAATGAAAACTGTTAGTTTTTCAAAACAACAAGTAAACCATGTAAAATTTATTAAATTAATACTTTTCACCTTCTCGAAGTAGTAAAAACTCTTCACTGAATAAAAGTTCATTACTTACCCTTCTGTAACCAAAATATTACCATAAAACCCATATAAAGATCACATAACATATAAAGGTAACTTGGGACATAAACATACTTAAGTGGAATAACCATGAGGTCGACTTCCACACATATCACTTAATGGAATAGCCATTCGGCCGACTTCCATACATACTTAATGGAATACCCATACGGCCGACTTCCATACCCAATGCATTGGAGGTTATAATGTAACCACCCGTCCTGGTATTCACGGCACCACCCGTCATATGGTTTATCACGTAACCACCTGTAAAATGTCCAAGTACCATTATAAAATTAGAACACATATAACCAACATAAAGGAATGATAACATTTCCACATTTCAATCACAATATATCATTTAAATAAATTGACATAATAGAATACTTTATCAAAACCATTTTCAATACCAAAATACAAAAAAGTATATGGTATTTGTTTTATTTTAAAAAAACATTACGGCTTGTTGAGGAATCCAAAGACCAAATAATACTCGCGGCGGCAGAGAAGTCGTTGTCGCCGCATACGTACGACAAAAACATTCCCTTTTGTCATTTAGTAAAATGATTAGTATAAAAGGATTTCTTTTGAATAAACGTAAAAGTCAAAGGGGTTTATACACCGTATTAAAGAAAGTGGTGTATAAAAAAAATGTTCCTCAATGAAAGGAGATTGAGACGAAGTCCCTTATAAAGACGGTATCCTTGGTTTAAGGATAAATCAATTACATAATTATGTGTGACAAACGAATACACCCAATATAAGTGGATATTAAGTGTAAAACAATTAGAGTTTATTCACACATATTCATAGAATGACATATTCAAGGAGTACAAGATTATCCTAAAGAATCAAATTTGGGTTAAGAAGTTCCCTTGCAAAACTTTGACGGCCTAACAACATCACTACAAAATTCAGAAAATGAGTTGATGAGAGAAAAAAAGGGGTATCTCATCACTTGGACATAAAATTTAAATCAATAAGGATATAGAAGAACATATCCCAACATAATATTATGTGAATTAAAATACATAACAAAAGAAGTCTTTTACAAAAAGAGGAGGGTGAAAGGTTCCCTTACCGACATGGGTATCTTTCGAGACATGCACCCCGTGAAAGAAGGACAATACAAAATTGATGTAAATACTCATAAATGAAAGTATATTACACAATGAGTAAAATAATGGGCAGTACATACACCACTCAAAGGAAATTGTGGCAAATGTAGCATAAATTTCACGGGAATAAAAGTGAGATGAAAAATCCCTTACGAAAACTCGACAGCCCAACGACGCCACATAAAACTTACAAAAATGGATTGATGAGATAAAATAGGGTCTCTCATCATACTAACATAAAGTTTACATAAATAGGAATATAAAAGAACATCCCCCAACATAACAAATAGGAGCTTAAAATAAGTGACATAAAGGAGAGTACTTTAAAAGAAAGTGAGGGGTTTGATCTCTTACGAAAATTCGGCAGCCTAATGGCACCGCTCAAAACTTCCAAAATGGGTTGATGAGAGAGAATAGGGTCTATCATCATATGAAAATAAAAATTAAATTAAGAGTAATATAAAAGAACATCCCATTAACAATAATGATGAGCTTTAGAAGGAATGACATAAAAGAGTGTACTTAAAAAGAAAGAGAGGAGTAAGATCCCTTACCTCGGGTCCGACTTGACTCGATCATTCTTTAATCTCCTGAATAAAAAACATGAGTTAATTTATACTTCCTTAAGAACCTTTTTCAAGTTCATTATTCTTTTTATATCACTTATTACCATGTCATAGACATTATTTAATCATTTAAGTTAATAATGTTTGTTTTGTCGATACTTGGTTCTTAAGTCGAAAGTGGACTTCTTACAATTACATGTTGTTCGTGTGGTCAAAGGTTTATTATATCCAGAATTTTATTCATCATGTATATTTCATATATATCATATATATCCTGTATATTCATGAATTTATAATATTACATAACATTTAGAGTTAAGAAATGAAATGCACCGTTCATGGAGACGGTAAGCCGTACGTACGCATGAACCCTACTTCCATTTCTATTTCATATTTAATGGAATTAAAATATAATGATACATAATAGTATTTTAATTACAGTATGGTATCATATATAATATCATTAAATATATCCTTTATACGTACCACATATGGTATTAACGAATCAAATCACTTTGAGGGGGCGGTAGTCCACACTTCCTTAAATGAAGATATCACGTTTACCCATAATGGAAACCATAAAGGTATGCCATAAATGAAAAATACAGAAGCTTAAGTAAAACATAAACATATTATATATCATATATAAATATAGTGTCATCTTAATGGCAACCTTTTAAGGTGTTATAAGAATGTTGAACAATCATCGTTTTGGGAGGCAGAAATTCGCCATCCACGAAACAATATGTTCTTTAACCATTAGATGTAGGTGTGTGTAAGTGTAGATAGAAAACTTATTATAAAAACATCCTAGTTTATTTAACATACTGTATTTTTTACAAAAAAAAGAATAAAAAGAGTTTGGGGGGTTGGAGAAGCAAAATAAAACAAAAGGACTCAAGCGAAGACATTACCTTAAAATCTGGTAATTTCCTTTGATTTGAGCTCAAAGGCTTCCTTGGAAAGGATTATGCCCAAATTGAGGGTTCAAGGAGTTATAGAGGGATGTGGAGAGATGAAATGGCCATAGTTTGGCTGAGCCAAAGGCTTGAGAGGTGTGGGTATGGAGGTAGAGGTGGGGGCCTTTTATAAGAGGAGAGGAGGGGCAATCTTGGAAAGTAAGCAAATGTTACTTTATTTGAAAAAGCGTTTCGGATTTAAAAGGTACCACATTGATATAATTCGTGGATAAGGTGATAATGGTTCGAAATCCACCCATCCAATAGGTTTTGGACATGTTTAGGTCTTATATATTACATTATCTTTCCATTTTATTTAAATCGTTAAATAATGAGGTCATCGCTGCATCATCATGATGTTATAAATAATTTAATTTATTTAATGTCTAAGAATTATAAAAAAACTAATATGATGTGGGAAATATTTTTAGCTTTCCAATGGTTATTTACAGTCAAATATCTGACTTGTATAACCGCATGTAAAAATTGTTTTAGTAAAACATCTCATGTTTGTGTCATTTTTACTTTATTGTTAAATAAAAAGGTATTAATGTCATTTTCCTTCCAAAGTGGCTCCATGAGGTCCCCAAGTAGACCCATGGATTTTCATGGTCGGCCATGAAACATCAAATAAGGGTAGGACATGTGTCAAGTTCATTTCATATTATTAAAACATAATTTTTACCTTAAACTACACTAATTACCTCTAATCGCGATTAAAAACTTAATAAGTTACTATTCACCAAAAAATTATTTTAATCCCATTGAACCACATTTTACTTCTTAATGACAACCATTTATGTCAGATTTTTTAAATTCAAAACACAAAGGTGGAAAAATTTCATTTAAACGGAAAATCAGTTTTTATAAGTACTACTTAGTGGTTTCACTATTCATCAAAAATTGAAGTTTTTCAGAAAATTACCAAAAATTCACCCTACTATATTTGATATTACGAATTCAAAAATGATGTCTATTTTACAAAATTCAAAACATATAAGTTTAATTAATTAATTTAATAATTAATTCCCGCTGTCGAAACAAATAGCGTGTTTTTATGAAACAAAATGTATCAAAAGATTGACACTAGTTTAAGTCCGATTTCAAAGTGAAATTAATCCATCAACCAATATTGGATTAAATGGTAAAAATATATTCTAATTTAACTTTAAAACCAATTAAAAATATAATCTAATCATATTAATAAATTATATTAAAAAGAGGTTTTGAATTAAAATACAACATTTTTTACTATTCATTAAAAATTGAACTTTTTCGGAAAAATACCAAAAATTTACACAAAGTAAATTTTGATGTCCCGATTATAAAGAAGAATTTCATTTTGTCAAATATAACACATAAAATTTTCAAAAAGTGGATTTAAAAGAGGTTCGCCATCAAAAGGCGGTTAATCGATCTTTTAAAGAATATTAGAATGTTTACGCTTAAAATTGGATTCATTCGCATTTTTAATCCTCTAACATTTATTTTAAAAAGAAAAAATATTTGACAAACATATATAATAATTTGTTAGTTAGTTCTGTTCATTCACTCCATTACAACAGCTAGGCGTTAACTACCATTTAAAATAATATTATTTTATTATTAGAGTGCAACGTAAGATTCTCAAGAAACTCGTTGTTGCGTATTGGGTACGCCATCGAGCATAGCATCCCCTTTCAAGTAATATTAATATTTTTTTCACAAATATGTATAAATATAAAAATGTCATATTCTTTATTTACCTGGGGTGTTACATCCTTCCCCCCTTTTGGGAATTGCGTCCTCGCAATTTTAAAATTGGGCTTGGAAATATCCTTGAAAGTCCCACATCAGAACAAGAGTCGGTAAAACAATCACTTTAAAATAAAGAAAGATAAGTCCAGAGGTCACCCGAGTTAACCCATACTAGGATTCCAAGTATGAAAATATGGACGTGGAGGAATAAACAAGGGGTCATGTTCTGATGGAGAGTGATAGTAAACATGTCTAGGAGAAAGTTAACCATAAGAAAATCACAAACTTGTGATGGGTTAAACGGTATTTGATTCCCCAGTAGGAAAAGATAATAGACAACATTTTTGTTTTAAGTTACTTTTTATTGAGGAATTTATTCATAAGGAAACATAATCACTTATCATGTTGACTTTCAACTTTTACACAAAATCATATTTTCTTCAAAAGACGAGTATTTAGGAAGACTTGTTCACATTAAGAGTACTATAATCAACTTCTAGTGAATCACCTAATCCACAAAAGAGAACTATATAATTCCCATGTCTTTAGACTTTAACCAAAACCAAAACCAAACAGGTTAGTACAAGATTAGATAATCCAGAAAAGGATAACCCTTTATAAAAAGAAAATATATTCTTAATCTCCAAAATTTGTCCAACAAAACCCAAAGTTCAACGAGGACCATCCGATAAACAATTTGTCCATAAAATTCTTCAAAGTAAACCAAAATAAGATTGAAACCCAAATATTTGAAGGATTTAGTCACATAGTCTTCCAAGTTAAATCTTAACATTTATCTCCAAACAACATCAGTTGCTCTTAATGTCTCGTATTGAAAAGTAATTAACCTAATCAAATATCCTCCATGATAGGTTAATAAATATCCATAGATAACCCAAAATAAACTTACTCTTAATTCATAAAATCATGTAACTAAAAAGAATCAGTCAAACTAACCAGGGACTTCACGTAGTCCAGTGGTATGCGATAAATACCAGTCGCACTTTGGTTGTGGGTTCGATTCCCGCAGCTTTGTCCGACGTGACGAGTTGTCACACGGTCTACGTGTTGTCCTTTTTATAAAACTCCAAAAATAACCCTAACATGTTTTAACCTCAATCGTTTCCTTATACCTTTAATTTTCATCCGAATTCTTTACGTTCTCAAAATCTTAATTCTTGAAGTCTTATTTCACCACCATAAGATAAAATAAAACGATTCCCAAAATGAATAACATCATATCTTGATCATGGCGTCCACTCGGTTTCATCGTCATCTTGCTCACGTAGGTAGAAGTCCCATGCATTACAACAATGATTTAGAGATCCTTAAAAATCATTTTCTTCCTCCATCCAAATACACATTGTACAACATGGGTCATATCTGTGTTCGCAGAAAAATAGTTTTGGGAAATAATCACGTATGACATATAATTCCAAAACATCTGATAAAACATGATTTCTATAAATTAGTCGGACCGAAATTGAGTTGAAACTTTCTTTTATTGGTCCTTTTAAAATACCATAAGTATGTGATATGAGAATATATTTTAAAAGCAAATATAAATAGGTTGCGCAAGGGTCTCCTTCCTCAGCACCATTTTTAAAATCATAATATGCTTCAAATTCTTGTGATAAGGTAAAATATTTGAAAATACCTTGATAATATTTACCTTTCTTGAAAATATGAGAATATTGTGAAAATAGTATTTGTCTAAAAACAAACCATGATCCACGATGATAACGAGGTATAGTGGAGGTGTTTGATATCTCAAACAACTGCTTGCAAGTGAGTTGTATTCTAGAAAAATTTTCACAATCATCCGAAGATGACTTCGCAATAATTATTGCAAGCATGTCATCAGGAAGAGATAGGAATGTCGTTTGAGTTCCTTCTCCTTCCATTCGTAACCGACTGTACTTGACCTGAAAAAAATGCAATTAAACATCGATTTAACGGAAATAATAAATATAGGGACTAATCATGTGTCTCACGAGAACTCTTAATCCCTAAACTTGTCTAAACCGACCTTTGATACCAACTATAAGGCCCCGGCCTTAAACCTTACTTAATATTGAATTAAATGAATAATTCACATTGAGGATCTTTTCATGTTTAGAGTTTTAGAGAATTATAACATAACTATTACTTCTCAAAAGATTACAAAGTAGACAATTCTACTAAGTTTCCATAAAATAAAAACTCTAAAAAAGAAACATGTCTAGTTCCATGTTTTAGGTAACATGACTTTCCCTTGATCCCATCCTTGACCATATTCCACGTTTAGTCCTGTGAAAAACATTTCAAAAACTTGGGATGAGCATAAAAAGCTCAGTAAGGGATACATAAAGAATGAAAACTGTTAGTTTTTCAAAACAACAAGTAAACCATGTATACTTTATCAAATTAATACTTTTCACCTTCTCGAAGTAGTAAAAACTCTTCACTGAAAAAAAGTTCATTACTTACCCTTCTGTAACCAAAAGATTACCATAAAACCCATATAAAGATCACATAACATATAAAGGTAACTTGGGACATAAACATACTTAAGTGTAATAACCATGAGGTCGACTTCCACACATATCACTTAATGGAATAGCCATTCGGCCAACTTCCATACATACTTAATGGAATAGCCATACGGCCGACATCCATACCCAATGCATTGGAGGTTATAACGTAACCACCCGTCTTGGTATTCACGGCACTACCCATCATACGGTTTATCACGTAACCACCCATAAAATGTCCAAGTACCATTATAAAATTAGTATGCATAAAACCAACATAAAGGAATGATAACATTTCCAAATTTCAATCACCATATATCATTTAAATAAATTGACATTATAGAATCCTTTATCAAAACCATTTTCAATTCCAAAATACAAAAAAAGTATATGGTATTTATTTTATTTTAAAAAAACATTACGGCTTGTTGAGGAAGCCAAAGACCAAATAATACTCGTGGCGGTAGAGAAGTCGTTGTCGCCGCATACGTACGACAAAAACATTCCCTTTTGTTGTTTAGTAAAACGCTTCATAAAAAGATTCCTTTTGAATAAAAATAAAAGTCAAAGGGGTTTATACACCGTATTAAAGAAAGTGGTGTATAAAACAAAAATGTGCCTCAATGAAATGAGATTGAGACGAAGTCCCTTACAAAGACGGTATCCTTTTTTAAGGATAAATCAATTACATAATTATGTGTGACAATTGAATACACCCAATAAAAGTGGATATTAAGTGTAAAAAAATCAGAGGTTATTCACACATATTCATAGAATGACATATTCAAGGAGTACAAGATTATCCCAAAGAATCAAATTTGGGTTAAGAAGTTCCCATGCAAAACTTTGACGGCCTAACGACGTCACTACAAAATTCAGAAAATGAGTTGATGAGAGATAAAAGGGGTATCTCATCACTTGGACATAAAATTTAAATCAATAAGGATATATAAGAACATATCCCAACATAATATCATGTGAATTAAAAGACATAACAAAAGAAGTCTTTTACAAAAAGAGGAGGGTGAAAGGTTCCCTTACCGACATGGGTATCTCTTGAGACATGCACCCCGTTAAAGAAGGACAATACAAAATTCATGTAAATACTCATAAATGAAATTATATTACACAATGAGTAAAATAATGGGCAGTACATACACCACTCAAAGGAAATTGTGGCAAATGTAGCATAAATCTCACGGGAATAAAAGTGAGATGAAAAATCCCTTACGAAAACTCGGCAGCCCAACAACGCGACAAAAAACTTACAAAAATGGATTGATGAGATCAAATAGGGTCTCTAATCATATTAACATAAAGTTTACAGAAATAGTAATATAAAAGAACATCCCCCAACATAACAAAGAGGAGCTTAAAAGAAGTGACATAAATTAGAGTACTTTAAAAGAAAGTGAGGGGTTTGATCTCTTACGAAAATTCGGAAGCCTAACGGTGCCACTCAAAACTTCCAAAATGGTTTGATGAGAGAGAATAGGGTCTCTCATCATATGAACATAAAATTTACAGAAAGATTAATATAAAATAACATCCCAATAACAAGAATGATGAGCTTTAGAAGGAATGACATAAAAGAGTGTACTTAAAAAGAAAGAGAGGAGTAAGATCCCTTACCTCGGGTCCGACTTGACTCGATCGTTCTTTAATATCCTGAATAATAAACATGAGTTAATTTATACTTCCTTAAGAACCCTTTTCAAGTTCATTATTCTTTTTATATCACTTATTACCATGTCATATACATTATGTAATCATTTAAGTTAATAATGTTTGTTTTTTCGATATTTGGTTCTTAAGTCGAAAGTGGACTTCTTACAATTACATGTTGTTCGTGTGGTCAAAGGTTCATTATATCCATAATTTTAATCATCATGTATATATCATATATATCATATATATCCAGTATATTCATGCATTTATAATATTACATAACATTTAGAGTTAAGAAATGAAATGCACCGTTCATGGAGACGGTAAGCCGTACGTACGCATGAACACTACTTCCATTTCTATTTCATATTTAATGGAATTAAAATATAATGATACATAATAGTATTTTAATTACAGTATATTATCATATATAATATCATTAAATATATCCTTTAGACGTACCACATATGGTATTAACGAATTAAATCACTTTGAGGGGGCGGTAGTCCGCACTTCCTTAAATGAAGATATCATGTTTACCCATAATGGAAACCATAAAGGTATGACATAAATTAAAAATACAGAAGATTAAGTAAAACATAAACATATTAGATATCATATATAAATATATTTTCATCTTAATGGCCACATTTGAAGGTGTTAGAAGAATGTTGAACAATCATTGTTTCAGGAGGCAGAAATTCACCATCCACGGAAACAGTATGTTCTTTAACCATTAGATGTAGGTGTGTGTAAGTGTAGCTCGAAAAATTCTTATAACAACATACTATTATATATAAGATACTGGATGTTTTACAAAAATAATAATAAAAAGAGTTTGGGGGGTTGGAGAAGCAAAATAAAACAAAAGGACTCAAGTGAAGACATTACCTTAAAATCGGGCAACTTCCTTTGATTTGAGCTCAAAGGATTCCTTGGAAAGGATTCTGCCCAAAGTGAGGCTTCAAGGAGTTATAGAGGGATGTGGAGAGATGAAATGGGAAGATGTTGGCCGAGCTAAAGTCTTGAGAGGTGTGGGTAAGGAGGTAGAGGTGGGTGCCTTTTATAAGAGGAGAGGAGGGGCAGTCTTGGAAAGTAAGAAAATGTTACTTTATTTGAAAATGATTTTCGGATTTAAAAGGTCACACATTGATATAATTCGTGGATAAGGTGATAATGGTTCTAAATACACCCATACAATTGGTTTTGGACATGTGTAGGTCTTAGATATTACATTATCTTTACATTTTATTTAAATCGTTAAATAATGAGGTCATCGCTGCATCATCATGATGTCATAAATAATTTAATTTATTTAATGTCTAAAAATTATAAAAAAATACTATGATGTAGGAAATCTTTTTAGATTTCCAATGACTATTTATAGTCAAAAATATGACGTGTATAACCCCATGTAAAAATTGTTTTAGTAAAACATCTCATGTTTGTGTCATTTTTACTTTATCATTAAATAAAAAGATATTAATGTCATTTTCCTGCCAAAGTGGCTCCATGGGGTCCCCAAGTTGACCCATGGATTGTCTTGGTCGGCCATGACACATAAAATATTGGTAGGACATGTGTCAAGTTCATTTCATATTATTAAAACATTATTTTTACATTAAACTACACTAATTACCTCTAATCGCGATTAAAAACTTAATAAGTTACTATTCACCAAAAAATTATTTTAATCCCATTGAACCATATTTTACTTCTTAATTACAACCATGTATGTTGGATTTTTGAAATTCAAAACACAAAGGTTCCAAATTTCATTTAAATGGAAAATCAGTTTTTATAAGTACCACTTAGTGGTTTCACTATTCATCAAAAATTGGAATTTTTCAGAAAATTACCAAAAATTCACCCTAAGCTATATTTGATATTCCGAATTCAAAAATTATGTCTATTTTACAAAATTCAAAACATATAAGTTGCATTAATTAATTTAATAATTAATTCCCGCTGTCAAAACAAGTAGCGTGTTTTTATGAAACAAAAGATTGACACTAGTTTAAGTCCGATTTCAAAGTGAAATTAATTCCATCGACCACTATTGGATTAAATGGTCAAAATATATTCTAATTTCACTTTAAAAACAATTCAAAAGATAATCTAATCATATAAGTAAATTATATTAAAAAGAGGTTTTGAATTAAAATACAACATTTTCACTATTCATTAAAAATTGAACTTTTTCGGAAAAATACCAAAAATTTACACAAAGTAAATTTTAATGTCCCGATTCTAAAGAAGAATTTTATTTTGTCAAATATAACACATAAAATTGTCAAAAAGTGGATTTAAAAGAGGTTCTCCATCAAAAGGCGGTTAATCGACCTTTTAAAGAATATTAGAATGTTTACGCTTAAAATTGGATTCATTCGCATTTTTAATCCTCTAACATTTATTGTAAAAAGAAAAAATATTTGACAAACATATATAATCATTTGGTAGTTAGTTCTGTTCATTCCTTCCATTACAACGGCTAGGCGTTAACTATCATTTAAAATAATATTATTTTATTATTAGAGTGCAACGTAAGATTCCCAAGAAACTCGTTGTTGCGTATTGGGTATGCCATTGAGCATAGAATCCCCTTTAAAGTAATATTAATATTTTTTTCACAAATATGTATAAATATAAAAATTTCATAATCTTTATTTACCTGGGGTGTTACACCGAGGCCTTGAAAAAATATTTTAGAATGTCCGGCATTATACATTGCATCATTATGAGTTCAGCTATTGATATTTCATGTGGTTATTCGACTAGTATAATACCCATGATTATGTTTTATTATGGAATTGTATACTCAGCTCATATTCCTGCCGTAATGTGTTCATGTTTATTATTAAAGGCATGTGTTTTCAATTATTCACCATTTATATTGTTTATATTATCTTCCACTATATTGATTACTCTTAATGAGCATTTTAGCTCACCCCTTTCTTATGTTTCATTTTCTCAGGACATGAATAAGTATTTTATGAATGACTTGCAATCATAGTCTAGGAGATGCGACGACTCTAGTGGAATAAATTAGTGTTGTTTTTCCTTTCCTTATGTAAAGTTGAACTTATGTATGTATCTTTTTTACAATAATACTAAACTACTTGGTCCTTTGGGATTCGTATTCCTTGTATGTATGCCAACATAATCAAAGAAGGAACCAAATCCGGGAAACTAGGGTCGGGTCCTTACAACTTTCCCCCTAGTAACACTAAGTCTTTCTTAGACAATCAACCCTTAGTGTTAACTAGGTTAAGCAGACACAAAAACATTGCTAAAACAATCTGTTAATTGTATCTACCTTAACTTGGGCCAAAAAATAACTTTGAACTATGTTTGTATTATATACCAATTAATAAAATATTTTTTTGACTTAATATTTTTTTGAAGGGTTTTATCTTATGCATATATTTTCATTATTTTATCCTTTTATATGATTTTTAATATTATATGAATTTTATATAATTAAATAACCTTGCCTAATAAAATAATTTAATCACAATCTATTTATTTTATTCCATACTAGAATGTTTTTAACTAATTTACTTTATGTGATCATGTTCAAACATCTAATAAATACTGTATCACATAAATAAACAATTCACCATAAATTGGAAAAAATAAAATAAACTAGTGGTATTATCATGATCATTTATCTGTTTATTTATTTATTGAGTGAATGATAAACCAACCCTTGAACCTAGGTGAATAATTCATTGAGCTAGGTTTGAATCAAGTTGAATCATTATACCTATAACCATTGTATCTCTGTAGTTGGTTTTACCTTGGCTCCATCTTGAACCACCTCCACTTTCCTGGGAGCTCCAAACATTATATATGCTTCCCCACACATCGGTGAGGGGAACCTGGGATTTGGGGTTACATAAAAGAAATCATGGACATGTTTTCCCATATATAATAATAAGGAAGGGGTGATACATAGATCATAACTTATAATTTAATAAAACATTTTCCCCAAAAACCCATATAATAAATAATTAAATTAAATACAAACCCAACACATGCATAGGTTGTTCAAGATAATAATCATCCATGTATGAAATGACTAAAAATTTTAAACAAGCTATAATTTATTTCAATATCTTATTTTTTAAGTTAAAAATGAAGAATTAATGAATAAATTATATTATTAATTAATTTATACATTCATTTTCACTGTCAATCCCAACATCCATTGAGATTTCCATCCTCTATAATTTTCAATAAATTAAATAAATTAATTTTAATTTAATATTAATTAGTACACGATGTGTACTAGTAAGGGATATGGTGTATACCCATTTGGTATGTTTTAAATTTAGTATAGAATTTAATATTCACAACTTCTTCTAAAATAAATATGACATGTTCCGTTTTAATTTAAATGACACGTATTGTCACTCGCATAACATATGAGTAATTCTCAGATTTGACCTTGTATTATACTGTTTTCTTACACAACATTTAGGCAAACATGGAATGTCGTGATATTAAACGATTTTTTATTTTGTGGATAAAAAATAATATTTCACACGATATATATGAACACATGATATGATATTAATATACATGATGTGTATGCTAGCTACATGGCACATAATAACATCTTGCGCGTGTTACTCAATTGGAAGTCAATACACGACATGTATTAATTATATGTTGCATAATTTTACAATATGGCTTCCATGATTCCCATGTGACCTAACCACGAGGGGTGTACACAGTGTGTATCCTAGAAATCTATGATGTAAACCTATCAAGATTCAGGGAAACTAGCCGTCAATATATGGAATGTAATTACATCACATCCTATTCTCCCACATGACTTTCCATGATTTTTATGGCTCATCCTAGTGTGGTTGATCATGGGTATGCAACATGTATTTTTCCATTACATGTTTTTTTATATAAGTTACGTAACTTGAATCCTCAATGCCTCTAGATAGGATTTTCGAGTGTTTCTATCAATTTCTGGACTATTATTGTTTACATGAAATTGAACAATTATATTAACTTAACTATTGTATTAACAATGAAAATTATAAATGAAAAACTTACAAATAAATTTGGAAATCGATCAATAAATAATAAATAATTATAAATTAATATGTGGCTACTCTGATACCATTTGAATGGTTTTGGGGTGTAGTGGAAGCTATCAAGCCTATTCACAATAATGTTTTTCATTAATTTCGTAGGATCAAATCGTCAGACCTGGATGAAGAAAACACAAGAATATTCATAGAGGGGATCATTCCACATAAAATTTATAATTAATTTATAAACAAGAATCACCTTCTTTTGGAATTTTTTTTCCATTATTGTTTCAGTTAACCTTTTTTTCTCACTGTAGTTGTGTGATGTATCTAAAGAAAAATCTCTATAGAGGCATCTACACATGCTCCAAAAACCTCAGAACATCACCGTAGGAACTATTAATTCTAGAATAGATGATCCAAACATCATTAGTCATTCCTTGTTGATCGCAATAAGAATATATTTGGACTTGATAGATTCTTTCTAGCTCTCAGATTCTTGAGAGAAGAAGTGAATGACCACCTCTCATTCTAGAGAGTATTCTTAAGAGTCTTCTCTTTAGGTTTGAGAGAATACTTTTGATAAAATATATTGTGCACAATAATTCACTTTTAACAAGAAATGATATAAGTTAGGTTCTATACATAGGTTAGACAATTTTTTATTTTATAAAGGCCATTAACTAATTTCTTTATTCTAAGTAAAACTCACATATAATAATAATCAATATTACGATTATTGTATTACTTTACACGTACTAAATAATGAATATTTAAATATCGTTTATTAAATAAATAAATAAATAATATTTTTAAATGAAGTTAAGTAAACTATATCATTTAGTTTGGGATATTAACTCAGTATTTCAATCATCATCATCATTTATCGAATGTTGAATAATAGAAATTTATTTAAATAAATAAATATCACTATATTATTAATTTAATAAATAAATAAATATTATATTCTCTTACTGGTGAATAAATACTTATTTAATTCTAAAATCACATATATTATCGCATATAATAAGTTATTTAATTTATACGATCAACACAAAATGAATAAATATTATTACTTGGTCTTGAGAATAATATTTATTATAATATTTATTTTAAATATAATTTATTTGATTTTTTTCATACACTTATTGTGTTACCATCTAGGCCACTTTACCAGTGGAATTAGGTGAGATGACCTAAAGTCCATGATTAAAATCTAGTAATAATTCAATAAACCCATAAGGAAAGAATCTAATGTCGCAAGGATGACAAAATCATAGAAATTATTACTATATAATATACTAACTTTGTCTAAATATCTCATAAATTAGGATTCATACATGTTCCATCAACCTATATGCTTGATATATCTTTCATTGACTACATAAAATGAACTCTTTAATAAACCACCTTGTCCATGGAATTAATCAGGCTATTCGATTTCAATAAAATGTCCTGAGATATCATCTTCAGACCTTGGAAGTGACAAATCATTTTTTACTTAGTCATTAATTCCATATAACTTATGATACAACCAACAAATCATGCCTCACTATGAGTATATTTCATCAATATTTTCATCAATACATCAAATTACATGATTTGTAATATACCTTAATAATAATATAAAATCTAAGGACCAACAGACATGCCCATAAATATGAATATCCAATGACGTAAAAAACACGGGGAATTCCAACTGGAGGTTATGTTCTCATAACCTCCTTTCTTATAGATTACCATGTGTTAACTTCATGAGAATATGTCTCAATGTCTTATGAGCCCCGAACACCTAATAAACTAACACTATCTATATCCCCTCAGATAGATGTCACGTAAACATAAAACACATGTTTAAGAATATTTTTATGACACTAAAAGATGCTCATCCTAATAGGGAACTTATATGACCTTTTGATAAGAGAAATATTTTATTTATATTATCAAATAAATATTATACATAATAACACACATTGTATTGTAAGATATTAATTTAATATTCCAGTTTTTGAATATGTAAGTAATTGAAAGTACAAAACTAGTTGGTTTTTGGGAATTAAATCCAATACCAAATGGATCACACTTTTATTATCTTAAAACAATACTCCACCCTCCTAACTCCTTATAATATTCTTCAATCAGTTAATTAAACATACAAATTTATTTTCCTAATTCCATTAATCCCACATAACTGGCTTATTTTGTGGAAAAAGTAACCATAGGTTACATTCGTGTAATCTAGAAAACTATCATTCCTTTATAGGTAAACACAAACCTTATAGATCACTTTCAGGAATATGAATCTCTAGTGAGGTCAGTATCAATGTAACCTTGAAATGGACCATTTTTTCAAGAGAGGAACATTGAATATTCTGATCCCTTAATGTATTGGATAATCCACTTCATAGGCTCCCAATTTACCTTCTCTGGATTTAGTATCCCACTGTAAAAGAAATTTCCAGTCGAGTATGTATGATAGAATACATCAATCTCCCTACTAATAATCCAAATAGAACTTTCACTATGCAGCAGAATTCATCTTCCATTTTTGACATATTCTCCTTACCTTCTAACTAAACATTCTGAACGTCATGATGATCATCCAAATGTAGTTCGTTTGAGATAGAACCAAATTAAAAAAATTCCCTATCTTTCACAATATTCATTCCAAATAATTTCTTATCATGTATAGAATCATTCATAACAAATATTTTGAAAAAATCATGCTTCATATTTTGAATCCTTTTAATATCTAGACCAACCAAAAAAATATCATACACATACAAACATGTATGATGAAACATCCATCATCCCATTCCTTCTAGTAGCAATAGTGATTCACATTCCATCGAGAAAAATATTCCTAATACATGAAATCATTAAATTTATGATTCCAATACCTTGGTGAATTCTTTAATCCATAAAGACTTATTTTCAGAATACACATGTAGTCCTCATTTTAAAAATCCTTGAATCCCACCAAATACATCGAGTAAATCTATTCATCTAAGTCACAGTGAAGAAAGGTGTTTTATAAATCCATATTTAAGTGAAGATTAATGGACACAACCATGGTCACTACTATCTATACGATTTTGTTCTTAACTTATGACGATAAAATTGCTAATAATTCTACCCCAAACTTCTATTGAAATTCCTTCACCACCAACTATGCCTTATACCTTTTCTTACTATCAACTCCTTATTTTAAATTAAACACCCACTTATTCTCCACTGCTTTCTTCCCATGTGCTAACTCAGTTAGTTCCCATGTTCAATTGATATCTAGAAAATACATTTCTTTTTTCAATGCTGACTCCCACTATCTAAATTCATAGAGAGTGTCTACCTCTTCCATTCTTTATGGTCCTCTAATGTTTGTTAGAATTAATAAGTTCACGTCATCTCCAAACCTCTTAACAATTTTTCTAATTTGGGTAAATATGTATAATTTGAATTATTACAAAAATTTATCTGATAATTCATCTTATGGTGATCAAACTTATATATAATTTACTTTCAAATCATTTATTCATGCATTATCAATCATAGATAATTTTGGAACATCTTCCATTTTTTTATCTATTGGAATTTTAGTGAATCCATTGAAAATCTCTAGAAATTGTGTAGTTTTAGTACCCCCACTCAGATCAACTTAGGCTTGATCACCTATATCTTTACTCTCAACTTCCTTCTCAACCAATTAAATTCTCCTTCCATGATACCTTCTCATTGATGAGAAAATACCATCTCATAAATATCTTATGATGATCATCACACAAGATTTAGAGTCAAAAATTTTCACCACCATATATCATAAATAAATATTTATTATAATTTTTATTGTGTTTTTATCTATTCTTATTATTGACATGGAAATGTGCAATACTTAAGAAAATTTTGAGGTGGAAAACATCTGTTATTTTATAAGAACATAGATACTTTATAATTTCCTATCCCAGTGGAGTGGAAAAAATCTGTTAACCAAATACGCTACCATGTTAACATACTTTATTAACTTTTAATTAACATCTGAATAATTTTCTCTAACACACTATTTTCAAAGGTTTTTTGGGAAAAATATTATGTGTCCCAATCCCCCTATTTCAATATAACTTCCAAACTTTTCTTCCATTGTACTCACTACCATTTTTAGCTCTTATACATTATTAACTTCTAACTAGTTTACATCTCCACCCCAGCCTTACACTAAATAAATGCATTGAATACATTAGATATGTTCTTCATAATGTAATCCCACACTTTCCTTTTTGAATCATCAATGAATGTCAAAAAGTAGAGTGTCCCTTCATGAGACTGGACAAGGGAAATTCGCCAAACATTTGGGTGAAGTTTTTGTAACATATGGTCTCTAAGACTCCTTATATTTAAGTGAAAAAACTCTATATTATATTTTACAAGAACAAAACTTTCACAATTCCCAAACTCAGTGTGATAGATCTTTAACATGTGTTTTTTTCCATTAGAACTTTTCTGTCCTTGTCACTAAGGTATCTGAGATGGAAATTTCACACCTTTTGATTTTCAGATGTTGTTACTCACCACTCCATTACCTATTTTGATTAGATATAGGGTTCCATCCTTGAAACCTCATGCCACTACCATCAATCCTTGAGTCACCATTTAAACTATAATAGTGACTCTTATTCTATAGCGCGACTCATCAAAATTACATATAGAAATTAATTTCTTCCATACCCCTAGGATTTGTTTCACTTCTTTAAACTTTAATAAGATTTATTTATTCATCTGAATATTAACATCACCTTTCCCCATTTAATTTATACCCTCAACTTCTACCGAAATGACATTGTCAAATATTCACAACACACGATTCACCATTCATCTTTTCTCCAGCATTGAGTGAAATGATGCACCTGATTAAATTACCCATGACTCCATTAGAATGTTGACATAGAGAAACAAGTTATTTCTCTCGTTGGTTATTCTAATTGAATTTGAATTCTAGATAATGATATTCCAAAATTATATTTTTGATTCCTGTAATCCTTCTTGTAATTTCCAATTTCCCCACAGTATGAACATATAGATCTAAGGATAACTAATTTGTCTCATTTTATCTCTTGAGACATATCTTTTTATTAATTATTCTAAATTATTCATTGGTGTGACCATTCAATTCGTTTTCCATTTAGCTTGTTTTCAGAAGGATATTGGACTTTCTTCCATCTGAGTTATTTTTTAGTATTATGTTCCTAAAATCCTCAAACAATGAGTTGATTTTTCCATAGGAATATATAACTATAATTATCATACATCCCAAGAATCCAACTATGAATATATTAATAGAAGATCACAAACATTGGTTATGAAATTCTCCTTTATTGACTTGAGATTCCCTTTAATATTGTTGAATTATCTCACATGATCTGTAAGAAAAATAACCTTCACATCATGAATTTTTTTAAGTGTCGTTGACTTATAATAAAATTCATTCAAGGCCTTCATCAACTTACTAATTTTATTCACATACTAGATGATAAAGGCCATGTTTTATTCAAATGACATTCATTCCAACCCACGTTTTTTCTTGTCCTACCATTACAATTTTTTCTTCCTTTTTATGCAATATGACCCCAGCCAATGGAACTACCCATTCCTTCTGAATTAGATAATCCTATAGCTTCATTATCAAGATGCACAAATGTGTTCCATTAAACTTTTCCATGTGTACCTTGACTTCTTATTAAACTATAAGTTCTGGGGATAATAAAGTATCATTAAAAAAATCACAATAAAGAACGAGAGTGATCATTACCTGATCTTCCTTATAGTGTGAAAATGAGTGAGATAAAACTAAAATATTTGATACCCTTATTTGGAATCCAACAACATCAAATCATCGAAATTTATACACTAGATTATACATGCATAAAAAATGGATCATTTGGTAGAACTCCTTAATCATAATGAATCATAAGAAAAGAATTATTAACACCCTAATCACCACACCAAGTTTACCATAAATGAGATATTCCATAAATACAAGTTTATATAAGACGTATTTATGGGATGTATTTCTACTTGTTTGGAAATTATTATTTGTATGAATTGGGTATATTATTTCATGTGTGTTGGAAACCCAAACCATTTCACCCATGTAATCTATCATTAAATGAAACCATTTCATACTTATATGAAACATACAAGGAGTAAATTAATATGATACATGAACCAGAGATGGAATTTATACATGTATTTTTACACATGAGTTAATGTGGAAAACACCTTTGGGGCTTCCTTATGTGTCACATAAATCACTTCCATGCGATGGTATTGTGGTGTGTATCGATATTTCAACAATGAATCATAGTAATCCAAATATCACTTTAATATTTATACATTGCATATAATGGTAATATTATACCATGGAAGAAATGGATGTGAATCAAGTAGAGTTGATAAAATGATTTTTTGAGACAAATGAATGTGAATCCAGTAGAGGGGAAACATGCCCCACCTCAAGTATGTGAATTATGCTCATCACCTAATCACTTTACTAACTAATGTGCTAAATTATGAGGAATGAAGAGTTTTGAAGCTATATTATAACCAATGAAATTATAACTAAACCAGGATAGATTCCCTCGTTATATTGAATACCCATACCATAAGTAATACCATAACCCACCATCGTTTCAAAATCCTTATAAAAAACTATAAAAGGAGAAAACCTATCAAACAAACCTTTTATAGAAAATGTATTATGAGAAGACCTCAACTATTGAACCATCATCTGAGAGCCAATAAATATAATATAAGGTTGCCGGGTTGAACGAAAATGTAAAATATTTATCCTACAAGTTCACAATTACAATAATTTTTCTGACAAACAAAAAAGGGGAACTCCCAGCCAAAATGATCCAAAATCTGAAGGAGATCATGAGAGTGATTAAAACATGAAGTGGAAAATATATTTATCCTATTTAACCAAATAAATAAAAATTAACATGAAGAAATCATGGATGAAAATTTGGTAAAGATTCTGTAAGAACAACCAAACTAGCCAAGAGAAGATGAAAAAAGAAAGAAAAGTAAAGGAATGGATTAGGAAAGAGTGAAATCAAAATACCTTACAAAAGATACAATGGGAATATAATTAAATTACAATGCCATTAAATTATTTGCTAACTAAGTCAAAAAAATTTGAATAGGAGGAGTTCCAGTAAAATATTCAATAAACATTTCAAATGGTTCAAATAATATGGCCGTTGTTTGATTCCATCTAAAAAATAACCAAGTATAAATCATTTCTCAATGAACTAGGAAAAAATAATGAATACTTGATGAGAATAAAAAAATAACATAGGTAAGAAGAATCACATCCCTTAATACACCATCGATACCAAAAAAATGTCAAGATCCAGAGATATTTTCTATTCCATGCACCATTGGATCTTTAAATTATTCGGAAGATTCATGTGATCTTGGTTATTATATTGATGTAATGCCTCAATACATGTATACATATTTTAAAATAGGAAAATTTAAATCCATAATATTGTTTATCCATTTCATAAATATATCATCTATTTTCCTAGTAGGAGTTTTAGAAATCTTCCTTGAAAAAGTCAAAGATCTACTCTTCCCATCTGATTTTTACATGCTAAACATGGAACAAGATAGGAGTTCATCACCCTCGCCCATCATTTTTGGTATACCATTCATGAATAATGAAAAAATAGTCATCAAAGTATATTATCGAACAATTTCAATGGATCTCAGAGACAACACAATGTGCTTCAACATTCTTGACTCCATGAAGCACCCTTGACCTAACCATTCACTCTGTGCAATTTCCCATGAAGATAGTAATGATGTTATTGATGAATCAGGAATGATATGTGAATTATTATCATCCAAATGTAAATTTTACATTAAAATTCCATATAATAGGTAAATTCCCAAAATACTAGAAATTATGATTTCATATTTGAAGAAGAGATAACATCTGTTTTCATTGATAGTTTATTAAAAATAGCTTACATGATTTATTTTACATAAGAGATTCAATATTTGGATGTTGAGAACCAAAATTTAATCTACTATTATAAAAATGTTTAAAATAATATAAATTAGGATAATATTATGAGATTAATAGGTAAAAGTATAAATTAGCTTTATAAGAAATGATTATCATGGATATTGAAAAGGAACTGACTGCAAATGAAGAAGAACTGGCCATGATGCAATCCATTTGTCACATAGTGCAACTCCAGTTGAAAAAAATACATATAATACTTCACTAAAGCTATAAATGTAATTTAGGAATCTTCTAGGACCAATAATATTAAAATTTCACACGAACAATGTAAATCTATACTAAATTAATTTTAAAATAGGCTTGATTTATTTGATTGTACAAATGTAAAAACCAAAACCAAGGATATGTGGGCCTAGAGAAATAGGGGAAATATTACAAAATAATTTATGGTAATAATATTAAAAGGAGGATACAACCCCTTAATAATATAAAGGTTCAATTTATAATAAGAAAATAATAACAAAAATCTGAATAGATCGAGAACCAATATGGAAGAACTAAATTTCAAGGATTTTGATGGTGCTGTGGTAAGAATGGAAACAATTCCTATTCTTACTAGTATGACATGTATTTACTAGGTACAATGATAATACCAAGAAGGAGTTTTTGTGACTATATGAGGATAATATCTAAGATAAAAATACATGTGACTAGATATGCATTATAATAACATACACAAAACAAATTTTAAAGTATGGAAGAATATTGTGAGCGATTCTGTGTAGAAGGGAATAAAGTGTAAATTTTAATGAAAAATCTACAAGGGAAGGTTCCCTAGGTTTTTAAAGGTAATTTGATACAAATAAACCATATTGTAAGAATTTCAAAAAATATTTCCTAGTTTATGGTCCAAATAAATTGAAATAAGAAAAACAAATAGAGGATGCTGAAAAAATTTCTAAAAACAAAGGAAAGGAAATGGATTCAAAAGGATAATAAACACCATTTATTATAAATGGGGTTGGGATAAATATTTACCACGGGAACATAATGGAAGAAAAAACAGAGGATATTACACAATTTCAACCCAATAATCAATGAGGAACATCCAGGTTATACATTTCCTTTACATTTGATTGAATATGAAAATTCCATTTAAAATCGAATTACCTGAATAAAAATTTGAATAAATTATGGAAAATATATAAATTAATTTTAGGGGATGGTATCTTTTAGTATAGGATTTCATTTAAAATTTTCACTTTTTTTGTCGAGTCAATGATAATAACGCAAAACGCTTTTGGGAGGAAACTCGAGTTTTTAATTTTTTTATCTTTGCCCACTCTTCCCTTGATTTATATTTAGGTCCAATTGAAGAATACAGCCTAAAAATTTGTTTTTTTCATTATTTATAGGTCCATAAACATGTAACAATGCATCATTAAGAATATTTATAGAATTGAGACTATAAAAATGGATTTTACACTATGTAAATGGAATTTAATCCATGAAAGGGAAATTCTTATCGTGAAATGAAATAGAATAGAAATTTTATAAACAAGACCTGGTAATCCTGAATTTAAGTATCATGGGAATGGTATTATGAGATTAAATTCATGATTTCATTTTAATTCCTATATATAAGCATTGAAAATATATTTTTGTGTTTTATTTTTTTCTCATTCCCCACTGTAAACTCTTGTACTCTAGTATAAATCTAGGAGACATAGAACATACCTAGGATAATCATTATGACTTGTTTTAATATAAAATATTTACCTGATTAGATTATTGAAATTAAAAATTAATTAATAAATTTAATAATGAAGGGATTATTTTACAAATCAAGATTTTTTGGAATGAGTTTATTCTTGTAAATGAAATTATTCTTAGATTTGGAATTTTTTGAATTTCTAAAATTGATATTGATTGGTTTATTATTTTTGTCTCATGCCATGATTAATTTTTACAAACCACATGTTCTCATTACTTCTAAAATTTATAAACAATTGTTTTCTATTCATATATATTATATTTCTTGAGAGACCCGGACATGTTTTTCTTCTATAACTTTCATGGCATCTTATAAAAGAAACAACAGAACTGAATCACTTTTAATATAATCGATCCATTTTATTGTGTATCCCCATATAATTGGACCCACCATGATATTAAATCTTACTATTTCCCATATAACATATGAATGAAATTGATAGGAAAAGAGAAATGTGTCATGCCTATTATATCCTTTCCTACCCTACATGAAGTATATAACATGATATTCTAAATACTAAGTATTGTGAAGTTGGTTGTCCATAGTGGATGGAGAATTACCTCATTAAGGATATTTTTCTAGGGGGTTTTCAGGTGATTTTTTGAGATTCCATGTTACTATTTATTATACTTTTTTATTCACATCTCTTTCTAAAAAAATATAAAAATATGAAAACGAAAAAAAAAGAAATGGGTTGAGTCTTAGGAGGGAAAAGAATCACAATTTCCAGGCCAATTATAATAGGAATATATGGGGTTTTGTGGTGGATGTGAAATTTTTCTTAACAATGAATTTAAAAAAATAAAAAAACAAGAAAATAAAAAGAAATATAAACAATAAAGAAACAAAATACAAGAGAGGGATATTTATTTAGTATCCTTACTCATATTGTAAAATCCATTACTTTTCTAGGTACATCTCTCTTTGATTTATTATATTAAAAATATTTTATTGGGTTTTTATTCCTATTTAAGCCTTGGGGGATGAGTCTTATTCAGATATAGAGAGCCTTTATTAAGGAAAATGACCTAAATTTTAGGGATGTATGTTTTTTTGAATTAATGAAGTCTATGTATTAACATGTAAAATGGGTTCAGAAAGGTTTTCCATACTTTACAAGGATTTAGAGGTTGTTTGGTTCCTTTTTTCATAAAGTTGATTGAAAACAATCTTCAGAGATTTTACACATCGTGTATATGTTAGATGATGTGTAATTTCCACCATAAAAATTCCGTGAACTAGTATAGGGTGTGAAGTAGTTACACATTGTGTAAACCATTCACATCTTGTGAAATTCATGCGAGATAAATATGATCCTGAGGCGATGGGTTTTTCAGCATACCACTTAAATGGGAAGTACAAGATGTGAACGGAGGTTACACTCCATGTATTTAATGGGAGTAGTGGTTTTAAGGCTGATATGTAGATGTAATTTTCATTCTTATTTCATTAATCCTTCCTCCTCTTGACCGGGGATGAATTCCAAGTGATTTTCGAAGCCTTTACTCCATTCCAGATGTCCCGTTTGTGCGATTGATTCCTGTTAATTCATTAGTTTTGTTTTCCCCATCATCCTCGTTGTTATTTATTAGGGAAGTGGAATATTTGAACTTCCTTTGGTTGTGATCTTGACCCAATTTTATTTAGGTTATACTTGCGATCTTCATCACTTTCTTCCTCATCGGTGTTACCCTTTGGAAGCATTGTGTTAATCATTGGTTAAAGGTAGGGAGTCTACACCTAACCATATTATTTTATTAATTTTAGTTATATGAAATATTGTGATTTCACTAACCTAATATTAAATCCAATTAAATTATTCATTGGTAAATAGTGAATTATGGATTTAAATATTTTTTGGATCCCTTTGGATTTAATTGTTTATGTGAAATAGATTTTACCTACACATTGGGTGAGTAAACCATTCATTAAAAATTTAATTGGATAATGGCTTGAAGTGTGTTTAGAGGGACATGAGGCCTCAGGTGATTTGTTGATATATAATCCCTGATTATAACTTGTTTATTGAGATGGATTTTTATTAATTGGGATATAAATGAAAGTTTAATTGAAGGATAAATGGTAATTTTCATAATGAACCATTGTAGATTTTGATGTTATACTGTGATATCCTTGATATTATGATTTTTTTTGTTATCATACTAAAATTATTATATACCAGACCATGCCTTGTTACATGATAAAATTATTATATACTAGGCTATGCCATGAGAAATAGTGAAATGATTATATACTGGGCTATGCCCCGAGACATGATGAAATTCATATATATTGGGCTATGACATGATACATGTTGAATTACTTATATACATGGCTATGCCCTAACACATGTTGAAATGTTTATATAGCGATATGTACCCAGTGACACATACTGAAATTCTTATATAGTTTTATTGGACCATATTTGTGTGATTTTTCCATGGATATATGGATATGATTTTTAAGATTGTGTTACATGATTAAAGAAATTTTGGCATGGCGTCAAAGTTGGTCAACTGTTATATTGTATTCATTTATAAATTAATACACATTTTTATCACTTATTGAATACACTTATTATCAGACTAGTTATGTTTAGACATGATGGTGTCGACCTACAAAGTTTTACTCAAACCCTATCCAGGCCACTGTTTGGTAATCAATCAGATTTCTTGGATGTACGTTTGGACAAAATTAGTGGACCTTTTTGATGATTTTATTTCTTTTCAGCTGGGCTGGAGTTTGGAGATGAGATTTACATGAGGTTCAGGACTATAGTATGTTGTATTTACTTTTTATCTACTCATTATTTTATCATATTATTATTGGTTTGACATTTAGATACATCTTATCGTGTCATTACATGATTCATCACTATTTTAATATTTGTTCCCCCATTTATTTCCTAGTGGTATGAGATATTTTTTCATCTTATCTATTACTCTGATTATGTTATTTGTATTGTTTATTTACACCACTATGTAACTCCATACTTGGGGTATAGTCTCCCCACTATAATGATCACACCCACACTGCTAGTCTGTAGCCTCTGGAATTCAGGTATGCATTCTTGAGGTCTCATAACCAACACTTTTTGGCCACGTGATAGAGTGTCGTATCGATGAAAGTTACAAAGTGTTATTAAAGGAATATGTTTTTCTTTTCTATTTGTTTACTATTTGGGATAGGTAGAAAGGGGACTATGATGTGTTGGGAATTTGTAATTATCTTGTTCATGGGAGTAGCTAACCCATGTAGGGGTCAAAATATGAGTGTAAAGTATTATATTGTTGTTTATACTATTCTATTATTAGAGTTGATGTTATTTCACCTTGGGTGATTCACATGTTGTGTGAGGTTATTTTGAGATGCTATTTGTTCTTGAGATTTATACTCATGGCTTGGTATGGAATTAGATGAGTACACATTCATCATAATTGGTATATGGGGATATATATGGACAAGTATTTTTCATTATAGGGATATATTTATTTCATGTTATATATACGTTCATGTATGAACTATGATATAAGATAACAGATATATATGAGAAATGAAATAAATGACCTGATATGTCATTCGAAAACACTTGTAATCCAATTTTAGAGAGACCAAGATTCAATGGATCTTTGTTTTTGTCACGTATTGAGGTTGACCTGTTATAGCCAGTGTTCTAAGGAGTGTGCTTGTCTAATATAGAACATGACTCGTCATCATCTTTGAGATGATCATCAAGAGAGTGGAAATCAGAACAATCCTAATGTAGCCAGGAAAAATATTACAGTATCTTTTGCGGATCATATGGATATTCATATTTGTAACATATTCCTAAGGGTCATGTGTTACATGGAAAGGATGACTATTTACACCATGCCTTCGATGTATGAACTGATGAGAGAGTTCTAGCTGCAACATCCGCCTATGTTCATTGAGGAGGGAGGCCCACAATCAGTTGTGTTCTGGGTCGAGTTATTCCATGTGATCTTTAGGCATCTCGAGACCCCTACATATAGGAGGGTTAAGCTTATTGTATATATTCTTCATGGAACAACCAAACATTGGTGGGACATTCTGGAGTAGGATGGACTATAATAGGTCTTTTCTTGGAAGGATTTTGAGATGAAGTTTCTATTCCATTTCTACCCTAATATGTTGAGTGATGAGAAGGATAAGGAGTTCATAAACATGAATCAGGAGGTCATGTCCATGATAGAATATATTATATACTTCATCAAACTATAGTCCTCTGTTACATATTTAGTTAATGATGATATCTCTAGGGTGAGATGATTTTAGGATGGTCTTCACTATATGATCTGTTCAAAGGTGAACATTTTCTGTCCGAACATTTTTTAGGATGTGATGAATTATACACTAATCACAAGATGGAATCTAAGATTCATCCCAAGTAGGGGGATGAATATTTCCATTGGATGAATTTTAAAATCTTCTTCTTGAGGAATGATGTGTCACGATGACATTTTATTCCAAAGAAACAATGGGTAGAGAATTCAAGGAAGTGGAAAACCATATTAGGATCATGTTCTATTATTGTGATATTAGTGTGGATAGATGGGCCAAAAGTGGAATCAATGTTTGTAACCTAATTTGGAGCATTTATCTTATGACATGATGATCCACCTACAAAGGTTTTTTAGTGGAATGTTGTAATAGAGAAGTTGCAAAAGATTAGGATAGTTACAAGATTCTGGGAAGGAATTATGTACTCTTCCATAGATAGGTTATTAGAGTCACAAAGGAAATTTTGGTTGAGGTAGGGGATGTGGTACCCCAGTGCAGAAATAGTAGTACCAAAGAGTGGGAATAGTTCATGGGAGTTAGACTAGATCCCAGGGTAGAGGGGCTAGCCAACTGCATGTTATATAGACCACTCTAGCTAGTGTGGATGCATGAACGTCTAGAATTAGAGATACAATTATTATATCACATACCATTTCTTGCATTTTGTTTGATACAGGGGAATCACATTCCTTTTTATTTATTATTTTCGCAAAAATTTTGGGATTGGATGTGGAAAACATGGATGGTGATTTAACTATTGACACACTATTGGGAGTACCTTCAGATAATATCAAAAGATACAAGGTATGTTATATATATATTGGTTTCCACTTTTTCTTTTGGGAACTGTTTGTGATGGAAAAGGCCGGATTTGATTTAATCCTTATTATGGATTGTATAGTCCTATACCAGGCTCATATTTACTGCTACCAAAGTAGATTTACCTTTATATCTCTGTAAGGAGGAATCTATTCTCACTAAAGTGATTGGGATATTCGGGCTGGTTGTGCATGAACAATTTAGTATAGATTGGATGGTCTCATGGCTAAGATAGATGGTCTTGTTATAAATTATGGTTTAATTTAGCTTGATTCTTTTCCTCTAGTGGTAAACTATTTTTAGTATGTATTTCTTGATGAGTTCTATGGATTAATACATGAGTGAGAGATCTAATTCCTGATTGATTCGGTGATGGGAGTAGAGTTAGTTTCTATCCTTCCATATAAGATGTAACCATCAGAGATTTGGGATTTGAAAGTTTAATTGGATGAAATGGAAAGTAATGGTTTCATACAACTGTGAATATATCCAGGGGGTCTTTAGTTATTTTATCCAATAAGGATGATGTTTCTCTGCACTAATGTGTGGATTATTAGAGATTGAAAATGATGACAACCAAAAACTAGTATCATATTACATGTATCAATAATATACCTGATTATTTGAGAGGTTCAAATATATTCTCAAACAAAAAATTGAGATTAGGATTCCATCAGTTGAGGGTGAGACCATTAGACATACCTCCAACTTGTTTTGGGAGCAGGTATGGCTTGTATGAGTTCATAGTGATGTTTTTTGGTATGGCCAATGCACCAACGATATTCATGGCCATGATTATTCAGATATTTCATCCATTACTGGACCGATTTATAGTGGGTTTTGTTGATGAAATATTAGTGTTTTTCCCCATAAGGAGACAATCATTCACAACATATAAACATCATCCTATGTACATTTATAGAGAATCAACATTATACAAATCTAACCCAATGCAGTTCTTGGATTGATAAAGTGCACTTCTTGGGCCTTGTTGTCTCAAAGCCATGAGTTTTAGGGGACCCTGAGAGGGTTGCAGCCATGGTATCTTGGGAGAAACCCAAGAATGGATTTTATATTCAGATAATTATGGGTCTAGAAGTTTATTTTTTGTGCTTTATCATAGTCTTCTCCTATTTGTTAGCACCAATGTTTTGGATGATGAATAAGGGGGTGATTTTATTTGGTTGGATTCTTGTGTAGGATCTATTCAGGATCTGAAAGGAAGACTGAACTCAGTACCTATCCTCACTTTAATTGTGGTAGGTAAATCATATACCATGAACTATGATTCCTCCAAAGTTGCAATCAGAGAAATTTTGATGCATTAAGATGAATTAGTTTCTTATGGCTCCAGACAACTAAGACCATATAAGAGTAATTATCATACACATGATCTAGAGTTAGCTACGGTGGTACATACATTGAGAATTTGGAGACACTATCTTATGGGAGAGTGGTTTTTGGTATACATGGACCATAATATCCTTAGGTACATATTTTCTCTATGGGACCTGTACATTTGACAGAGGAGGTGGGTCAAGTATCTGAATTATTTCAACTATGAGTTGGCTTATACACCAATAAAGTGAAATATTGTTGACAATTATTTGAGTTGGAATACATATAAATAGAAAATACATGAGTCTTGCAATGAGTGTAGGATGATAGAAAACTTTTCAGATGCGCATATAGATGTTCAAGAGTCTTAGGGAAAAGTAACTATTAATTCAACATCTATTATACCCATGATTTGGGACATGATTAGGGTAGATCAATTATCTAATCTAGAGGGATTAGTTTTTAGAGAAATATTATATGGTGGGGGAGACACCATTAGGATGGTCTACTGGCAGTTGAAATTCTCTTATTTTCCATGGATGAGTATTGGTTCCTACAGTCTTGGATGAGTAATTGGTGAGAGAGTTTCATGATTCTAGATGGGCGGTACATATTGGTTTGAAAAATATGTATCATGATCTCCATATATATTTCTAGTGGTCAAAAATGATGAAATAATTAGCAGGATTTATGGAGATCTATTTTACTTATCAATAGGTGAAATGAAAACATCAATGGTCACCATGGACTTTACAACCATTGATCATTCCTAAGTGGAAATGGGATGATATCACTAGGGATTTTGTGACAAGACTACCTATGACAACCCACAAGAATGATAAAGTTTGGGTATTTATACATTGACTTATGAAGGTAGAAAACTTCATTCCTATTATAGAGACCTTCACCATCAATGATCTGAGTAGTATTTTCATTCGAGAGATATGTTATCTGAATGGTGTTCTGATTAGTATAATTTCTGATAGAGATACTCATTTAAAATCATGGTTCTGGAAGGGTTTTAGAAGGATCTGATATCATAGGTTCTTTTGAGAACAACCTATCATCCATATACTGATGATCAATCTGAGTATACTATTCAGGTTCTAGGGGATATTTTAAGAATGCGTGTCTTGGATTTCAGTAGTTCATAGGAGAAACATATGGTAATCATGAATTTTGAATATAATAATAGATTCTAGGAACCAATTCAGATAACACCTTTGAAGGTGTTCTATTACATGCCATGACATTCACCTCTTTATTGGTTGGAGGTAGGTCAATCAGTGCTTGTTGGGCCTATTCATATACAAGATACATTAGTGAATGTTCAAGTGACCAATAGGCATTTGGTGTCCATTAAAAGCATGAAAAAATCATATGATAACCACCATAGATTACCTCAAGAGTTTGAGGTTAGTCATCATGTTTTCTTTTGGGTGTCTCCTAGGATGGGGAAACATTTTATTAAGAAATAGGTAATTCTAGCACCTAGGTTTCTCAGGACATTTGAGATTGTGGATATGGTGAGTCCAGTGGAATATCAATTAGCCCTTCCATGATGCTAAAATTCCATGCACAATGTGTTTTACAAGTTTTATCTTCTGAAATATTATCTGAACCCTTCTCATGTGGTGGACATCATGTACGTAGAGCTTTGTGACGATGCATCCTTGAAGGAGCATCCAATATGGATTATGGACCATAGGGAGAAGTATCTTTGTGGTAGAACTATACAATTGGTTTGAGTGTAGTGTCATCCTAAGCTTGTTCAAGAGGAGACCTAGGAGAGGGAGTTTTATATGTGAGAACAGTGGCTAGAATTATTCCCTGAGACCCCACAGTGATTCTTGGAGAAGCTTAAGGATGAGCAGTTATATGGTGGGGGAGGTTGTAAGATCCCATTTTTTCTAGGTTCCTGCCTCTTTGATTTTTTTTTCATGAAATGTCTTTCGTTGTGATTTCCTTTTCCTTTAACCCTTGGGGTCTGAGACTTATTCAAATATGGAGAGAATTTGTTGGATAAAATGACCTTAATTATAGGGATGAATTTTTATTTTAATTAATTAAGTCTAGTTATAAACATGTAAAATGGGTTTTTGAAGGTATTCTATGTTTAGGAAAGCATTTGAGTTCATTTGGATCATTTTTTTGTAAACTGGACTAAAATTTGTATGTAGAGCATTTACACACCCTGTACATGTTACATGACATAAAACTACCACCAAAACATGTCATGAACCAGTATAGGGCTTGAATTTTTGACACATCCTATAAAACATTCACATCATGTACAAGTTCAAAAGGAAAAATATTAACCTGAGGTGGTGTGTTTTTTAGTATAACTCTTAATTGGGAAATACATGATGTGAAAATAGGATACATTCTATGTATTTAATGGGAGAAATGATTTTATGGATGTTGTGAGGATTTAATTTTCATTATTATTCTTTGAAGCCTTCATCCTCATTACATAAGACAAATTCTATGTGATTTTGGAAGCCTTTCCTCTATTTCAAACATCCTATTTGTGCGATCGATCCCTAATAATTATTTGGATTTAATTTTCCCTCCTCTTCCATTGTTCTCCTTTATGGTGGTTTAATCATTGGATCAATTTTTTTGTGATATTGAACTGGGTTGATTTAGGTTCTTCTTGAAATCTTCAAAAAATTCTTTCTTGTTTGAATTACCCTATGGAAATTCCACATTAATCTCCTGTTAAAGGCAAGGAGTCTAATCCTAACCCTATGATCTGTTTAGTTATAAGTATATGAAATATTCTGATTGGACTAACTTGATGTGCTCTCCAATTAAATTATTCATTTATAAATGGTGAATCATAGATTTGAAAATTGTTTAGTTACCTTTGGATTCATTTTTTTTATGCGACATGGATTTTAGATACCTGTTGGGTGAGAAAACCCTTGATTAAAAATTGACTTGGTTAATGGATTAATTCTTGTTTAACATGACATGATACCTTTTGTGATTTCTTGATATTGAGTCCCTAATTATTTATTGATTAGTGATATGGATGATGATGAATTTTGATATGAATGAATGTGTAATTAAAGGATACATGGTAATTTTCATAATTAACCATTGTGGATTACGATGTGATAATGTGGTATCCTTATTGTTATGAATTTTTGTGTTATAATAACCAACTCAAAAATATTTTATTTTATTAAATGGGGATGAGAAAAAATCATTGTGGCCTAAAGAAACGGAGGCCAAGGGATTCATTTAGAAATGCTTATATAGCAGCCTTTGGTTAGAATTGTGTGATATTTCTATTGACATGTGGATATGGTTGGAATGGTTGTGTTAAATATGTAGTGAAATTATGGCATGGTTCTAAAGTAGGATGATTATTATATTATATTAATTTATTAATTAATACAACTATTTATCATTTATTGCATACACTTATCATCAGAATGGTTATGTTTAGAAACAATGATGTCAACCTACTGATTTTTACTCACAACCTATTCATGAGATAGTTTGGTACCCCAGAAAATTTCATGGATATAGGTTTGGACAAAGGAATGAGACCTTGTTTCTAATTTTATTTCTTGTTGGTTGGGATAGAGTTACGATATGGTACTAACATGGGGTTCAGGACTAGAGTCTTTTTGGTTTATTTTTCATATGCTATTTATTTTATTGTATTGTTTTCAGTTTGAAATTTAAATACATCTTAGCATGTAATTATATGATCCATTACTATGTGAGACAGTGAAATATTGGGTGGATGTTACACATTTCATGTGGCTAATTTGAGAGGTGGTGAGTTGGGGAGATTAAATATTCATCATTGAAGGAGTATTTTATTAGGATTTGTGACATATTAACCTAGGTTCCACACACTAGTTCCATGATTAGGTCAGTCAAAAGACCTCAGACATGGCTCCCTGTACTCTCAAGGCTACCGACTTGCAGTGATAGTATAATATCAATCAATGGGAGACTATACCATCATTATCATAGAAATAAACCAGAGGACGTAAATAAAAATAACCATGTGATATAACAACAACTAAACCCAATATCACAAGAAGACTAAAATTGAGAAATACAATATCAAAAATGAATTGTAGATATGCTATGCCAAAGTATGTGTCATGTGTCAAAAATGAAAAATCAAAAGTAAAGATGCTGAAAACTCTAAAGAAAGTCTCGACACCGTGTCTGATTCCCTCATACATGCTCCATCCCAACTCATCTATTTAACATAGGGCCATTCCCCTTAACCTATCCCAAAACCATGAAATCTCTTCAGGTGCCAATCTGATAGCCTGAGGCGGGTGCGAGTACAACTCAGTGGGCCACCAACAACTACATCTAAAAAATTATATAGTCAAAAAGTGTATAGAGTTCTACAAAGAATAAATAACATAATAAAGTTTACAATTTAGATTTATTCAATTACTCTTTGTTTAACCACATAAACCAATGGGTTCCTGAGGAAACTGGAACTATCAATACATACTTCAGCCAGTGCCGAAGTCTAAACAATATCACATAATCAATTCACAATTCATTATAACACATCAGATTTTATTATCCATTTCATTCCAATTTATAATACAGATAATTAGAACCATGGTCAAATGCAAACATTTTGGGACTAGGTCACCATGACTAGGACCCTGTATAATTTTGAAGCCACAGTCTCTGTCCCACACTCATTTATCAATAAATTTATCACTATGGTATTTGGAAGTAGTAGAACATGTACCAAACATGTTTATCCATAAATTTATCACTATGGGATTCGGAATTAGAAGAACATGTCCCAAACATTTTTATCAATCAATTAATCCCTACGGGAATAGGAATCAGCAGACCACATCCCACACACATTTATCAATCAATTTATTACTACGGGAGTTGGAAGCAACAGACCAAGTCCCACACACGTTTATCAATAAATTTATTACTATAGAATTTGGATGTATCAGACCATGTCCCACACATTTTTATCAGTTAACTACAATATCACATGTACCACAAAATCATATCAATCATGATTAATAAACATTACCCCACTTTCACATTCTACAATCACATAATTCCATTAATTAATTCACAAATTAATTAATCCAATTCAACCAATTTAATATTCGCCACAATTCCCATTAATTAATTCAAAAATTAATTAATCAAATTCATCTAATTTCACAATCACAAATATCTATTAATCAATTCACCAATTAATTAATTTATTTCTAGAATCAAAATAATCCATTAATTAATTCAATAGTTAATTAGTCCCATTCAATCAATTGTATAAACACAAAAATCTCCATTAATTAATTGAACAATTAATTGATCCCACCCAATCAATTGTATAAACACAAAAATATCAATTAATTAATTCAATATAGGTAATTAAATTGATAAAAATTCATTATATATTATACAATTACATGCATGTAATTGAAATAAAGAATTTGGGATTTGAATAATATACCACCTACCTTGAATAACTGATGAGTGATTTTACAATGGAAATTACCCAAATTGAATCGGAAAGGGAAAACCCATGATGTTGAATGAGATCTGGACTCAAATCCTAGATCCATGATCAATAAAATCAAGATCCATAAAACCAGGATCCATATTCACAAAGAACAGAAGAAAAATACTCAAAAAGGATGAGAGAATAATCGAAAATAGGGAGGAAACAACATGAGATAAGATTCACTTACTTGAAGAGGTGAAGTTCTTCAATATAGACTTTGATTTGTGATGAACAGAGGTCAGGAGCCTTAGAAATTCATCTAGGAGCATAAAATGATGAGAGAATTTGATTAGGTCTGAGTTGGGATTAATTTGGGGGTTTAGGTAATTTTAAAGAAAAATTTGGGGTTAATTAAAAATTCGTGCATGGTTTTCAGGGTAGGGGTGCATAGTTTTCCAAATAATTATCCTTTATCTATGAGGGGTTGCATGATTTCCTAAGCTAGGGCCCATAGTTTGGGAAAGCCATACGCCAATAGTGCACTACCCTTCTTCCTTCCAATTTTCTCAACTTTTCACATAAATGAACCAAAGATAAAACCCAAAAAAATATACTAAAATATGGAGAAATAATACCTGAAATGAATCTCGAGAATTCTCTATAAAAGGTCAGTATCTTACATGCTTATCTCTTAATATCAAGCCGTATGCTAAAGTGTCAATCCTCCTATTTGAGCATTATTTTTATTCATTACCTAACAACCATTATCCTTATATACATTTGAAATATGATTAAAATTCATCATGATTAATTTTGATTTCTGTCTTTATGAAGTAGAGATGTTAGATTCCATGAAATCATATGTATTGTGATATGTACATGAGGTGTAATCTGAACTCCATTACATTTATTACCTTGAGAGATGAATAAAAAAATAATTAAATATGAGTAAAATTTCAAGTGGCATGTGCATCAATCATGAATTTAGAAATATAATATGCATGAAGGAAGAGTATTTTTATTTCAATAAAGAAAAATTAAAATACTATATTGAGTTTATTTCTTTGAAGAGTCAGGATTTTTAAAAATTCTTTTGCGTGGAATTTGAATGTTTATTTTACATTGGTAAAAACATGGTTTTATTTATTTTAAAATTTAAATTTTATTATAATTAAGTTCCTTGGTGAGGTTTTTGAGATTACACGCTTGAGGAAAAACAAGTTATAAGTATGGAGGAATTGATATAACCATATTTTTTTTCTTAATTTGATGTAAAAATAATGGGCTGTGTAATTAATGGATTAATACTTCCATTGATTGATTTTTTTTATGATAAGATAAAAATAGGATTGAAAATGATAAAAATGGATAATATTTTCATAAAAAGAAGGATTTACATGATGGGTGATGACTATGGGATGTTTACAAGGCTTTGAAATAAAAAACCAAGCTAAAACATAGAGAAAATCACTCGAAAACTCCCATTTACACAGTGAATGTACTATTTATGATGTGAATCTTGAAGGAATTAATGATGAGAAGATAAAGAATGACGAAAAAGACTCCAAATAGGAAAACAAAATATTTTATAGTGTGAAACTATTTTTCAAACCTTGAACCTTTATGGGTAGACTAAAAAATGCTTCATAATATGAAAACAGGCCATGAGTTCACCCATAAGAGATTTCACATTAATATATTTGATGTAAAAGTCTAATTTATGATGTGAAATAAAATGACAGAATGTTCCAACATCATAAATAATTAAGACCTTACCCTTACCCAACTGAGGTACATAAGGGTAACCAAGGGATTAACCTTATATAAGGTGGTCTTTATAAGGGTTGTATCTCCTTACCCTTACATATATTAGTATATATAAGGGAAATAAAAACATAACTTCACATGAAGTGTTATGTAAAGGAATATGTTTTTTTAAAAGGGTTTCATAAATTTAATTGACCAGTTACCCTTACATGATACCCTTACGCAGAAGGTTTGCATAAGGGTATCCTCTTTTTTAACTTTTTGCGACTAGATTGTGTGAAGGTAGTACCCTTGTATAGAGATTAAATATGATTATGTAAATGTAATATCGTTTGTACTATTATGAAAAATGAGTTGCATAATGTTAATATTTGAATTACCATTACATAGCATGTTATACATAAGCCTTTTAAAGGTATGTAGTGACTTGCCTTTATGAAAGTGTTTTTAGACCGTCGACATTAGGGTAGAAGGCTTTACCATTATGCACGAATACCCTTATGTATTCAGTTAATCTGAATTGTTTTAATTTTTTTTAAAACATAACATTTAAATTGATTTAGATAGTTTATAAAATTTTTATCAGTCATTATAAATTGTATTTTGGGATATTTTAATTTATAAATATTTATATTTTAATTAATGATAAATTTTTTATTATTAAATAAATTTTTATGTAATTTGTTTCCCGAAATAATAAGTATTAATATTCATAATAACTTTAAACCAAAATATATGGCATAACTTATGATATAGAAATACAAGTGTTTATTTAGAAACGATAAGTGATAATTTATCATGGGTTACAAATTATTAAACAAGGCCAAAATATAAAATGTTTATATTTTAATTATGAATTGTTCACAATTAACTATTATGAATTGCTCGCAATAAGTAGGGGCCTTATTTATATATTATTTAAAGCACATCAAAAAAGTTTTTATTATGACATCAAGGTTTAAATAATGATTTGGTATGTGATATTTAGATTATGTAAAATTTTTTACATTATAGAATCTAGATTATAAATAATTTATAATTCATATAATATCATATATTTAACATATAAATTCCATATAATGATTAATATGGAAGTGTTCATATTGGAATGAATATTAAAGTTTTATATTCCAAATTATAGAATGTTTATAATGTTAAATATGAAATTTATAAAAGGGTTTATAATTATATTCCATTAAAAAAAGTTATCATTTACCATATTAATATGATTCATATGGATATGTATGAATATATTTGAAATATATTTTTGGGTAAGTAATAAAAAATTGTAGGTTTTGTATACATTTACAGATCAATATGGTTTGAACATATTGAATAGGTAGAGGGAATAAAATCCCAAACTAATGTACTAGAATCATGCATACATAAAGAGGAATAACATGAGATAAGATGATGGGATTATGATCTAATTCAAATACTAAGTGTTATATTCCTTCCAAAGTGACACTTGTCCAGACCTCAATCATCTAACAGAGAAAGTCATGCTAAATCTGGGTTCCCTTAGATAATATTCTTTAAGGAAAAAAAGTTATAAGTGACTCTATATTGTCATGTTGGGTAGTTAATTCTAAATCACGGTGAACCTAGATTATTCCTTGTTAACTTGTTTTTGGAATTTTATTTGGGTAACACATTCCAGGTGACCCTAATATGATTAAGTTACTAGATAAATAGAGTTTATTTTATTTATATGATGGATTGGACTATTCTTTTTTCTATCTAAATATCCTAGATTCATATATGATATGATTAGGATGATTCCCTCCCTAAATATAATAATAATGGGAGAAATACTAAAGTGACCCAGATATTAGTGAAATATGGATCTTGGTCCACTAATGGATATAATGGAAATATAAAAGGGACCTTCAATTTAGTGGGATCCAATTTAATAAAATTACTTGTTAAATGGTTAGTAATTCATGATACTCATATGTTAAAATCTTCTATTTTTTGTTAATATCATCATTATCATCAATCTAAACTTTGTAATTAATCCTTTATTACTATAAGATTAATGTAAGTAGCTCTCAAGCCTCATAACATAAGGAACGTTCTTAAGAAAGATTAGTGATTAAAGAAATGTTCTTATGGAAAATTATATATGTCAGAATAATAATAATTAAATATGATTGAATTATCCAAGTTATACCCGAAAGAGTTTTTAAAACTCCATGGAAGGTCCTTATTAGTTATAGATGTCAAAGAAATTAATTATTCAATTTTAAATGGCATGTGATACGGAATGTATATTTTACAATGTGTTGTAAATATATAAAAATTCAAAATGAAAGGATGAATTGATTAATCTTATAATTTACATTCATGAGATATATTAAATAGTTACTACATCAAGGATTTGAATGTAAAATGTTTTTATAAAGATCAAATGAATCTAATTAAAATATGTGTACCTTCATATCATTTCTATTATGGGATAAGAAAATTTGTTTGATTACAAATATTTGTTCTGAACATGTATGAGATGATTAATTTTATACACATGGTTTATGATTAAATAGATAAATGTATTTATATAAGATAAATTGTTTGTCTAAATGTTTTTTAAAACACGAGGGAAGGTGAAACAATAGCCTCAACCAGAAGATTTGTTCCATATGAATCCCATTTTTCAGAGCTTGGGAGGTAGGTAGCATCACTGGTCGTTTCTTTTGACCATGTCCAAGATTAGCTTCAACATTTTATGCTTTAACAAAATCACCTTTTAGAGAAGTTCAAGTTAGTGGAAATTACCACTCGAGCGATGTTATCTGAGTATCCCCAAGAATATATCACCATCATGCACCATAAACATAGGTCATATGGAGGTTCTATAATGGGTTTTGTTTCAAGGCCTTAGTTAATTTATGTATAATTCCTTTTTATAAATAAAATTTATTGTCCCATCATTTCTATTTTGAGAATGGACTTTATTAAAAATATGACGAATTTGATAGATTGATTTTTCAGAAAAAATTATAATTTTTAGAAATGATATAATAATTATGATAAATTAATTTATTATTATTAATCATTATTTTAATAGAATAATTTGATTAAAATATCTTATTTAAATATAAATTATATGAAAATTTTATTTTTTTCAAGTGTGTGAAATTTTACTATTCATTTTCTATCCACTATTATTTGAAATAAATAAGTATTTTTATGTTTAAAAGTACAATTTATCATAATTATATATTTATTATGATAAAATAAACATAAATTTTGAAATAAACACATCTAAATTAGTTTAGGTTTAATTTTATAGAGTTTTAAAAATATTTTGTTTTTTGATGAATATTAAAAAATTGTTTTGAGTTTTCGATTTGTTTAATGTCATCATAATGTTGTAATAAATAATATAAAATTATTATTTAATATTGTGTATTAAAATTATGTAATATATTTCTCAAGTGGTCAATACCATGGGAAATCCCATGATTTTTCAAATAACACTACTATGGTGTCCATGGAAATTAATAAAATCCTCTCTCGCTTTTTTATAAATACCCACCCATTTCCCTATTAGATTTAATTTATAATTAATCCTACACAAATATCTGGTAGTTTTACCTCACAAGGATTCCTCCAAAGATGTATTCAATACCCCAAGCTCCCAATCTTTGAGTTTTAAGAGTTACTATACAAGGTAAGAGAAATCTCAACTTCTCTTTTCCTTTCAAGTTTTATTTTATGTGGCACGTATTTAAAAATTATATACCATGTTATTCTATCAATTTTATTCTATAAATTTACTATATTAATAGTATTTTATTAATTTTATACCCTTTTCCCCTCTCTTTTTAATATTCTCTAATACCATGTTTCATACCCGTTATGCTGCCAAATTTTCTTCTCAAAATATCTCAATTTTATCAAGAAATTATTTTATTTTATTTATGTTAATACCCAAACATATTTCCTATCTAGGTTTATTCACCAATTTGTAAAAAAATATTATTTTATTATGTAATTTACATACATAAAACCCTCATTCCCCTTCCATGGGTTATAAATGACATAATGATCATGTTTTTAAGAACTTTTTAAAACTCCCTGGTTATGATATGAAACCCATTTCTTTTATTGTCTATAGGTTTTTTAGAAGTTGTTTTATTATGATATATGTGGTTAACATTATATTTAATACATATTTATGGTGCACCATGATATAACTCCAACGAATTGTGTATAGAATTTAATCTACAGAGATGACATGTTTTACGATTCCTGGGTAATTTTTATGACACCTCAGTGACAAACCATGGTGATATGCTTATAAATATATAAAGTAAATGTTTTAGAAAATTTTAAAATTTATGATTCATACTATTTTACTTATTATATTCCTTATGTTACATTTTTCATTCCTTAATGATATTACTCATGTTCTTATATATAATTTTCAGGATCACATGCACACTATTTTTCTTGTTTTCCCTCACAAGTAATTATTCTCACCCTTTCTTTTGATCTATATCCCAAGGTTAAGAGATGAAATAAATTTACTTAGGATGAACCTTGGAGAATCCATTCAAGTGGAGTCGTTTTAATTTTTCATGTATTATGTACCTTATTTACACAAAACTACACTTTAAAAGATCCTCTCTTTTTTACAATGTAATGAAAAGTTATGTAATAAAAAGGCGGAATTCCACAGTTTGTATTAAAGTAAGGTTTAGTTATTTTTGGAAATTTGTATTTTAAAACTTTAGTAATAACCTTAGGGACAAGTTAAAATATAATAAAACATCCTAGTATTTTGGTGAAATATAATGTAAGTAGTTTCTGAGAAAATAAATCCCTATCTGTATATGAACAAGTTAATGGGGATCTGGAATATATGTATCTAGGTGTAAAACTAGAAAACAAACCTTTGAGATAGAATCAAATTGGAACTGGCACATTACAATAGGACTTACTTCACTCCTGGTTTGACACTCCTGGGGGATATGTTTTGTTAATCATAAGCTTTTTTATGAACCATTGTAAATGATTTATAGAAAATGAAATTATTGTTAAAGGAAAACATATTATGCATGATTCTTACAAAATTACTTTAGAATTATAATATTCTTAAATGAAACAAATTTCTCACTAAGGTTTTATTATTTTATAAAATGTTTGGAAATGGGAGAAACCATGTAAATGGTGAGCGCAATGGACATGGTGCTAATGACCTTCCGATGGAAGCCAGAATGGAAATATTATTGAGAATAATGAATCAACTTACTTGAGTTATGACTAATAACATGAATCAAGATGAGAGAAAATATTCCACATTAAGGGAAAAACTCTCTTTTGAGTCCTTTATATGTCAATTACTACCATCTTTCAGTGGATATATCGACCAATTGAATGCTTAATAGTGGATAAGCTCTATCAAAAATATCTTTTATATACTCAGTTGTTTAGAAAAAGAGAAAGTCACCCTGGATGTTTACTAATTAGAGGGATAATCAAACGAGTGGTGGGATATGATAAAAAAAGAATCCAGAGAGGATATTGAAGCTATGGAGTGGGACATGTTTAAGGAAACCTTTTTTAAAGAATATTTTCCCCATTAAATGAGGATAAAAATGGAGAATGAATTCATAGTGCTGAAGTATAAAGAGAATGTATTTGTGGGATGTTATGAGATAAACATCACAATACTTTCCCATTACACATCTATCTTTTTTCATGGATCCTAATGGGGAGGGTGATAGATTATTCAGTGTACTATGACCCACTCTATTGAATAATCTATCCAATCAATACTATGAAAACTATTAGGAGATTATGAGGAGTGCTATGAAAGTTGAACTGGAGTTCAGAGAGATGAACTTGTCCCATATATCGTTTTAGAAGAAGGGATATTTAGAGACAAACATGGGAAGAGTCTTTGATCAATGAAGAGGAGGAATGAAAGTGAAATATTCCACATTCAAAAAATGTGGGATGAAAATTCTGGAACTACCTGCTCAGGAGTGGGTAGTATTACAAGTGTGGAAGAGATGTCTATATCACTTAGAACTATCATAGTGAGGTGATACATAAACTTATTAACACAAATGAAAAAGGAAAGATGGTTCATTCCATACCTAAAGTGGAATGATTCATGTGTGGATAGCTTGTCCACTTTTACAATCACTATCTAAATATGAGTGTAGTAGAGGGGAATCACCATAAACCATAGTATAGGAAATGGGAGAAAGTTCAATATTTTTCTATCATGACGACTAAAGTTGAATCTAAAAATGATGTATTGGTAGGTAATCTTGTTGTTCTATCAAAGAAAGAAATTAATTTTTTTGATTCTAGTTCTATAAATTCCTTTATTTCATCCATGATTTCACAAAAATATAGAATCAATCCTAGAACTTCTAGTTTTAGAGTTATTAGTCACGACTCCTGGAGGGATTATCAAAGCATTAATAGTTTATATAAACTCTAGTATTCACTTTGGTGAGAAAAATTTCATTAAAAATATAGTTGTCATTTCCATATTGAAATTTTACATTATACTATAGGTAGACACACTCTCAAAGTATAATGCTAAAATCAACTATCGAATTAAGGACATCATAGTATTTCTGAATGGAAAACCTACAGTTATCTTTAAAGGTGAGATATTGTGATCTGATCTTTTTCAAGAAGCACCACCCATAGTCTTCTTTATGTAGATGACAAGTAAAGATGAATAATGAAATGATTGTATATGAATAGAGAATGTCCCAATTATTTAGGAATACATTGACGTATTTCCTGAAGAGTTTCCTAGACCTCCCAAAAAAAGATATGTAGAGTTCTCCATTGAACTCATGCCTGGATCCAAGCCGATATCAAAAACCTCATATATAATAGAAAATGTGGATATAGAGGAATTAAATAAACAACACCAAGATAATTTGGACAATGGGTTTATCCAACCAAGAATGTCTCATTAGGGTGGACTTATTATCTTTATGAAGAAGAAGGATGGATCAATGCGGTTATGCATTGATTATAGAGAACTTAATGAGATCACATGGAAGAACAAATACCCTCTTCCAAGAATTGATGATTTACATTACCATCCTCGAGGGGCTCAGTTCTTCTTCAAGATTGATTTTTGATATGGTTATCATCAATTGTTGGTGAAGAAAGATGATATTCCAAATACAATCATCTGGTCAAGATATGGTCATTATGAGTTTTTTTATTCCCTTTATCTTGAATAATTCACCTTATATTTTAATGTATTTGATGAATAGAGTCTTTAAGGACTTCCTTGATAACTTTGTGGTAGTTTTTATTAATGATATTATGATATATCACAAAATTTTCGAGGATCATGAGGGTCATTTAAGTGTTATTTTTAAAACTCTAAAGAAGGAGAGGCTATTTGGAGAGTTTAGAAAATGTGAATTTTTTCTATAATAAGTTTCTTTCCTAGGGAACATCATAACCAATGAAGGAATATTATTTGAAACTATATAGAAAAGGGTTTTAGAGTAGTGTCCTAAACATACAATGATAACTGAGATTCATAGTTTCCATTGTTTAACATGATATTATAGGAGGTTTGTGAAACAAAATTCACGCCATTCTAGTCCACTAACCAGGTTAACTTGAAAAGAGGTTCAGTTCATCTGGACAAAGGATTGTGAAGAATGTTTCTAAGAGATGGAGAAGAGACTAGTTATGAAACCTATGTTAAATCTACCCTCTATCAGAGAAGGATTCATTATTTTTAGTGATACATCTCTGAATGGGATTGGGTGCGTCCTCATGAAAAATAAATAGGTGATTTCTTATGCATCTCAATAGTTAAATCCTCATGATAAGAACTATCTTACACATTACCTGGATCTAGCTGTAATTTTTTTTTCTCTAAAGATATGGAGGCACTATCTTTATGAGTATGAATGTGATATATACACAGACCATAAATGTTTGGAGTATATTTTCATGTAAAAGGAATTAAACATGAGACATAGGATATGATTGGAACATATTAAAGAATATTATTGTCTAATTAATTATCATCTAGAAATATCAATAAAATTCACTAATGAATTAATTAGGAAAGATCTTTTTGTGTTTTCAATGATGAGGATTAAAGGAGATCCGTTAATCAAGGAACTAGTAAAACTGGACATGGGAATTATAAGGGAAGGGACATGATAATCCATATTACAAATTATTTGTCAACTATCATTACAAGAGAATATCATGAATCATCCAAGATAATATCCTTTTCTAGAAAAGAATATAAATGCTGTAAAGAATGAGAAGTTTCTGGAGTCTAATATTGATCAAGAAGGGGTACTAAAATTTCATACGATACAATGTGTTCCATCTATTCTAGAAATCAATAATGAGTTGATGCATGAAGCTTGTAGCTCCACATTCTCTATACATCCTTGAAGCACACAAATTTATAGGGACCTTAATGATCATTATTGGTTGGATAACAAGAAAAGAGATATTGCTGACTAAACTACATGGTTCCTAGTGTGTCATCAAATGAAGGAATCACAACAAATTTCTAGAGAGGTATTACAACCACTACCCCAACTTGCATGGAAGTGGGACAATATCACAATGGACTTTTTCATTGGTCCCCTGAAAAAATCGAATGGAAACATTGTGATATGGGTTTTAGAGGACATTCTAAAAAATAATTCCCATTTTATCTTCATTTGAGAAGATTTATCTCTTGACCAACATTCCATGATTTATGTGAAGGATGTGGTGAGGTTTCATGAGGTACAACTCTATATCATTTTCTATCATGATCAAAGGTTCACGTAATTTATTTTATGAAGTATTCAACATTCTCTAGGCACCGTATTGAATTTTAGTATGACGTATAACCCCCAAAGTTATAGAAAATTTGAACAGACTATTCAGACACTTGAGGAAATAACGAGAACATGATCAATGTAATTTAATGGTGGATGGGATCAAAATCTCAAATTAGTTGAGTTCTCATACAAAAAATTATTCTTTTCATATATTTAAATGGCGCCTTATGAAGCTCTATATGGGCATCGATGGTGAACTCCTATCTATTGGGATGAAGTTGATGAGATAAGGATTCTTGTTCTCGATCTTGTGCAAGAGATAAAACACTACTGGAAAAAAGGCCTATACCCACGGTTCAAAACCGTGGGTATAGCCCCCAAAACCGTGGGTATAGGCTATACCCACGGTTTTGGGAACTGTGGGCTGGAACGCCGTCGGTATAGGTCCCCAGCCTATACCCACGGTTTTCCAAAACCGTGGGTATAGGTGTTCTGCCACCGTGTCAACAAAACATTCCAAATTGCCACGGTGTCAATGTCTTTTACCCACGGTTTCAAAACCGTGGGTATAGATCCTAAAATAAAGCCGTAGGCGGGTTTCGATCCCACGACCTCCTCACTGCAAAGTACCGCGTCTACCACTACCCTACTATAAATTATGTGTATATATGTATATATTTAGTTAAATATAGTTATATAAACCGTGGGTATAGAGGGAAGAACCATAGGTATAGGACTCCTGCCAAAAAAAAATTTTCCCGCGGAAAAAAAAACTTTCCTGCGCACACATGGGAAACCTATACCCACGGTTTTTCAAAACCGTGGGTATAGGTTTTTTATCCTATACCTATCCCCACGGTTCTCCTCCAAATCGTGGGGATAGGTACCCCTATACCTACGGTTCTTGAAAACCGTGGGTATAGGTCAATTTTCAAGACCTATACCCACGGTTTTGGAAAACCGTGGGGATAGACCCCCCTATGCCCACGGTTTTTGAAAACCGTGGGTACAGGTCTTGAAAATTGACCTATACCTACGGTTTTTCAAAACCGTGGGGATAGGTCCATTTTCCAGTAGTGAAAGAAAAGGTTTATTCCATCCATCAAAACATACATTCTGCTTAGAGTCAAAAGATGAGCTATGCTAACAACCATCACAGTGATTGGAGATTGATGTTGGAGACAAAGTATTCCTTCAAATTTCACCTTGGAATAAATTCATTTGTTTTGGGATGAAAGGGATGATTATCCATAGGTACATTAGCCTTTATGAAATCCATGATCTCATAGGATAAATGTACTATTGGCTTGAACTTAATCCAAATATAGATAATGTTCATGATTTATTCCACGTATCCCTTTAAGGAAGTACATACCTGACCCTTCACATGTAATAAATACTGAGGTAGTACAACTGGAACATGACCTCTCTTATGAGGAGAAGCCATTGGAGATCAGAGACCATAGAGACAAGGTTCTTTACAAAAATACTACCCACCCCGTTAAAGTGATGTAGAGGAACCACAAAAATGAAGAGACCATGTGGGAACTATAAGAAACAATGCAGAAGATGTACCCTCACATTTTCTCATTAGAGGGAAAAATATGAAATTTCAGGGACGAAATTTCTTATGGGGGGAAGAATGTAAGGACCCAAACTTGTTGGATAATATTTTATTCTTGAAAATGTATGTTATATATTTTTATTTTATAAAAGAATATATATATCTTTAATAATGAAGTGAGTATCAATTGAAATGTGAACATCATGTTTTGACCGTTATATGACCATTGGTGAATATGACTATTGGTCAATATGACATTTGGTCAATATTACCATTTTTCAATATTACCATTTGAAACTATAATATTGATGATAATTTTAAAGTTATAATTTTTGTTATGAATAGAAATGATAATTGTTAATTAAGGAAAAAAAAGAGAAACACTGGCCTCAATGAGTGGGGTCATGTTTCATGAATACCATTTATCAGAGCATGGGAGGAAGGAAACATCACTGATATTTTCTCTTGATGAATCCCAATCTGAGCTTTAACTTGTTAATATTCAAAAAAATCGCATATGGGAGAAGTTCAAGTTAGTGGAAATTACCACTCAGGTGATGTTATCCTTGCCACCCCAAGAATCTATCACCATCGCACACCTTACCATTAGGTTGTATAAAGGTGTTATAAGAGGTTATGTTTCAAGACCTTAGTTACTTAAGTTATAATACCATTTTATAAATAAAATTTATTGTTCCATTATTTCAATTTTGGAAATGGTCTTTCATAAAAACATGACGAAATTGATAAATTGATTTTTCAGACATAAATTATACTTTTCAAAAATGATATAATTATTACAATAAATTAAGTTATTATTAATAATGGTTATTTTAATTAAATAATGTGATTGAAAAACTCTTATTTAAATTTAAATGATAATAAAAGTTTATTTTTTTCAAGTGTGAGAAATTTTACTATGCATTTTACTACGTATTTTCTTTACAGTATTATTTTTAATAAATAAGAATTCTTCTATTTGGAAGATAAATTTATCATAATTAGAGAATTATTATGATAAAATAAACATCAATTTTGAAATCATTATTTCAAAATTAGGTTAGGGTAAATTTATGACATTTTGATAAACTATTTTGTTTTTCAATGAATAGTAAAAATACAGTTTTGAGTTTTTGGTATGTTTAATGAAATAATTATTATGTAATAAGTAATATAAAATTCAGGTATACTATTTTGGATTAAAAAAATTTAATAGGTGTCCTATGTGAAAAATACCATGGGCAAGCCGATGGTTTTGAAAATACCACTATTGAGGTGTCCGAGGAAATTATTAAAAAAATACCTCAGTTTTGCTATAAATACACACCCATTTATCCAATATATTTAATTAACAATTAATAATCCATAAATATTTGGTAGTTTTACCTCCCAATTATTCTTACCAACGTTTCTTCAATCCCCCAAGGTCCCAATCATTGAGTTTTAGGAGTTACTATTCAAGATAAGGGAAATCTTAGCTTATCTTTTCCTTCCAAGTTCTCTTTTATGTGGTATGCCATTAAAACTTCCATACCATGTTATTATGTAAATTTTATTATACCCCTTTACTGTATTAATATTATTTTATGAATGAGATACATTTTCCCCTCTCTTTTTACTCTTTTCTAAAACAATGTTTCATAACTATTATACTGCTGAATTGTCCTCTCAAAATAACTATTTGTTTCTCAATAAATTCTTTTATTTTCATTACGTGAATACCAAAACCTCTTTATTTTATAGGATATTCAAAAATATATAAAAATTATTTATTTTATTGTAGAATTAATATACATAAAAACCTCATTCCCTTTCCATGGTTTATAAATGACATAATGATCTTGTTTTTAAGAACTTTTTAAAATGAAAAGATTTTGATACGAAACCCATTTGTTTTATTCTCCACATGTTATTTATGAGAGTTTTTATTATGATATATGTAGATCACATGATGTTTAAGACATATTAAGGGTGAACCTTAATATTCCTCCAATGCATTGGCTAAATAATTTAATCTCTAGTGACGACATGTTTTACAATACCTTGGTGAATACATTTGGTAATATTTATGACACCTCAGTGAAAAACCTTAGTGATATTATTATTAATGCCCAAATTAAATGTTTTAGGCACATTTGAAACTGAATATTCATTTTTATTTAATTATTATATGCCTCATGTTTTATTTTTTATGCCATAATGATATTCTTCAAGTTCTTATTTGTATTTCTCAAGATCACATGTAATCTGTTTAACTTATTTTCCCTTATCGGGCCTTATGCTCACCCTAAAATTTTATGTATATACCTAGGTTATTCGGTGAAATAAATGTACTTAGGATGAACCTTGAAGAAGAATTTATATTGGAATAGTAGAATAATTTATGTTTTCATGTATTATATACCTTATTTTTAAGAAACTAAACTTTAAAAGATCCTTTGTTTTGTACAATGTAATGAAAAGTTATATAATAAAAAGGCGGGATGAAATAATTTTTGATTCCCCAAAACTTGAGGTTGATGAGATACCCAGAATGAGAACATATATTATTTTATTCCCTACTCACACAAGTCTATATATTGATTTATCTAATCTGAGGGTGGTTGGGTATGTGGTTGACCATGTCATCGGTATTAGCTTAACCAAGATGGGATTTTTCATCTTGTATGATGAGTATGACATCCGGTCCTTTGATTGATATATACCGTGTGAGTGTGAAACTACACCTAGATATTGTATATATACCTAGATAAGGGAAATATGATGTGATTATCCATAAAGATGAATAAAATGTAAGATATTCATAGATCAGATACACCCATACTTTATGAATTGATAAAAAATGAATTGGATATATGGGGATTGACATGCTTCATGTCCCATGGTTACTCGATGTCTTGGACGAAGGGAAAATATGAGAATGCATTTTTTTAAAATGATGAATAAGGGTAGAAATATGTATATAGATACATGTTTTTGATCAAGATAATGTTAGATCCCTTTATAGCTTGTGTAGAATTAATACTTTTCTAAAGGATTCTCTTTGCTTTCATACATGGATTTGAGGATTCATATTTTTTTATCAATACAATAAAGGCCCATTGGGTCACACTTTTTGGTTGACTGAATGGAGATTTATTATTATTCAAATATCTTCCCTAAATGTTTTTAGAGTTAGTACAAATAGATTTTGGATGGGTGTTCACAATGTATTTAATATGACATGATACAAGATGAAGTTAATGAAAGGTTTCCAAAAGTGGTTTGTAAGATATCCAAAAAGATTTTTGGATATGAGTTCACAAGTTATTATATGTGATACAATATAAGGTGAAATTACACAAAGTATATTAAACATTAGTGAAAGTGGATGATTAAAGGGGATATTCCCTAAATCCATATTTATATATGATGTATTTATGAGTTATATTTCAGACTGTATGAAAATTATTATTTTTTGCATTGGGTATATTAATTCATGTGATTTGGATAGCCTAACCATTTCCCCCATGTATGCTATAATTAAATGAAATCATTTCATAATTATATGAATCATATTGGGAGTAAATGTATATGATGCATGAAGTGAACATATCATTTATACAAGAATTTTAACACATGAGTTAATGTGAAAACACATTTGGAGGATCCCTAATTGTAATATAAATCACTAACCTGTGATGGATGTGTGGTGTGTGTGGATATCTTGCCGAAGATCCTAGGAACTTGAAGCTCTCTTTAATCTTCCTCCTATATATATATAGGTACTATAATACCTTAGAGAAAAAGTAAACCCCTTCCAAATTTTGGTTGACTTAGATTAGCCCATAGATACCTAATGTGGTGGGATTTTACCCCACTTTTATGTTCTCTCTCATACTCATGTGATAGAGTTTGAAGATAATGTAATAGATCTATGGTGTAAGGTATACCATTAAAATATTTCTTAATTTCAATATTTTACACAGTTTCATATTATCTTCCATGGAGATACTTAGTCATGGGTTTATAATCACATCCACTTGATTTGATAAATGTTGTTATACTCTAAGAAAACTATTTAGAACTCACACCAACATAAGATTAATCTCAAATCAAAAAACTCACCTGAAGAATGAAAAAGTTAAAGATACATGAGTTTACATTGTTCATAAATGAGTCCTACATCCATGGGAGAAACACTACTTCCCTTTTTTATTACAATCATAAGTCACAATAATTACAATAAATTTCTTATGTAATAAAATTAGATAAATAATTAAAAGTAATCTATCAATTTTATTCAAACACTTATATTTGTGGTTCCAGTTATAGTGAGTATCAACTGATCACCGAGTTACAAATCTATCTAAAAGTCACAAACAACACACCATTGAACCTTGTGACTTCTAATCTCTAATAGAAACAAAAACATCACCACTGATGTCTGATAAAAAATACAGATTACCCTTATGATCCTTTTAATGGCACTTATGTATTCATTGTCAGAGTACCAAACATAAAATTTGTAGATTCTATTCATTCATTGTTCAGACCACTGAATAGTGTACATGCCCATCAAATGATATCATCCTCTCGTCAACCTACCATTGCTAAATAATTTCTGTTGCCACTGCCTGAACACAAAGATCGAGTTAACATTTGGTTATTCTATGTATAGTTTTTTGACTCAACTTTTGAGCAAGATTCACACTCCTAACATATTTTTGTGTATGTATATATATGCATGTGTGCATCTGTATTTTTATGTATGTGTATGCTTATATGTATGTATATGTGTATGTGTATGTATATTTAGAATTTTAGTGATTTTAAAATCAATTTTTCATACTATAATAATAATTAAATTATTAATTAAAATTTATATTTAATTAATTATTATATCATATTTTAAATATTTTCATATGTATATATATATATAATATTTATCAATTTTATAAATAAATAAATTTTTAATGATAATTAAAACATTTATATGTAGATAATTATTAATTATATTTTTTATATACAATCAACAAAATATATACAAAAATATGATTAATTAGAAAGAATTATATATCTAAATATTAGTAATTATAAATCTATTAAATTATAATTATTAAAAATTTAACTTTTAAGTTTATAGTTTTATAATTAATAATATATTAGGACCAGGTTTTGAGTATTGGTTTGTAAAGATATTATAACAATACAATATCAGTACTGTAGTAGGTACAATAGAATACACTATTGCACAATAGTTAGGGTATTGTAGCAACTAGTACTATTAATTGGAAATGGGATTTCAGGCTATAAAATTGGGTCTTTAGGTTACAGGGCCTCTGACCCATCATTGGCCTTCTGGTAACAGACCTCCCAAAAATCATAGGCTTTCGAGTCACCGAACTTTATGACACCCCTTGTAGAGAACATGTGACATGTAGGGACAAGTAAAAATGACTTGACGAAATAGGAAACTGGTGAAGCATAATGACATGTAGGCGTCGTTGGGTGGGAAACCTCAAAAGTGGGATGGGTGCATTGGAACCTCTTAACTAGATTTCTATCACTATAGATTTATATTATGGGATGGATGGGTGCACTACCATGAGACTATTGAGTAGTGGAAGCATCCAGATGATGGGGAATAACAGGCTGGCGATGTAGTGAGGTTCCATATAAGGTATCATTGGATGGGCGGCTTGAAAGAGAGATTGGTGTAATGGAAATAATCATTCAAACCCCTTCCCAAATGATTCTCTTATGTGGATAGAGGGGTTCCTAACCACTGTGTGTCGAAGGGCAGCATGATACATAAGTTCATGTTAGAGGGTGATAGTGATACTTTTTGATGTATACTACAGAGGGTGACAAGGGGTTTGACTAGTTCATACCATGATATAGGAATATTAATTGGGCCTTCAAGCCATATTCCGTGCCTTCAGGCCACTAGGATTTTTGGCAACACAATAGCCTTTAGGTCACTTGGTCATTAGGACACAATATGTAATAAAATTGGCCTAGTGGGTGCTTGCCATTTTTTGTGGGGAGGGATGAGTCTTGTCCTACTAGAGTGTTTGAGTGTGTGTTTTGTTTGTGGGTTTTTATCCCCTAAAAATAATATAATACCTAGTATTAATACATTTATTTTCCATAATTTTATACATTTATTAATATTGAAAAATTTATCATTCATTGTATTAATAAATTTATTAATCAGGATACTAATACATTTGTTATTTATAATATTAATATATTTTTATTTATAATATCAATACAATTATTGTTTATAATATTATACTTTTATTACACATATTATCATTAAATTTATTATTCATAATATTAATACATTTATTATTCATAATATGAATACATTTATTATTCATAATATTAATAAAATTAATTTATTTATTAACAATATTATTATATTTTTTTTTAATTCATAATATACATACATTTATCAATATATGTATTATCAATAATATTTTTACATTTATTATTTATTATTCATAATATTAATAAATTTATTATCATTCATATAATGAATACATTTATAAATACATTTATCACAATATCAATAAATGTGTTCCAATTTTTTATTATAATTCATTTACAAATACATTTTTTAATAAAACATTTATTATAATATTAACAAATTTACTATAATATTAATACATTTATTATAGTATCATAATATTAAAAATTTTATGTATACATTTATTATAATATTAATAATACATTTATCATAGTAATAATACATTTGTTATAATATTAATAAATTTTTTAATACATTTATCATAATATCAACACATTTATCATAATATAAATAAATTTATCATAATATTTATACTGTTATTAATAAATTTAATATAATTAATATAATTTATTCATTTTTTTATTTTTTATATATTTTTTTATATTATTGTATTTTTTTATATTTCTATTTTGTTTATTATATCTTTTTAACAATTTTTAATTTTTTATAATATTAATATATTTATTCATAAAATTTGTCATAATATTAATACTTTTTTAATACATCTATTCAAACAAGTTGGGGTTATAGTGACCAAAGCTTTAGATACACAATTATTACATCTTTCTATATGAATATTCAATATATTTCATAAACACACACTTGAGGATCATATTAATTTAGTGAAATTGGAGGCTAGGTACCCAATATTTTAAATTGGTGGAAGATATTAAACATCTCCCATAAAGATCTTCCCCTTTAGTACTCTTCCCAAACACTCCCTACGTAAAACCATTCTTCATAACTTGAGTAAAGAAAACATAATAAAGGGTGAGCTTAGATGCGTTGTAAGGGAAAATAAGGTAGATATGTAATCATGACATGAACATAAGGATTTGAGAACATGATCATGAAATTTGAAAACCATAACCTCTATATCAAAGATCATAATACTGATCCATGCCATAAATATTGATAGTTTAGTAGACCCAAATCGAAAGGAAATCAAATAATTTGAACCATGAGAGCATAACATTAGCATAATTTATAAATTTTTTTCATACAAACAGGCATAGAAAATCATTTCCATAGTAGTCGAGGCTCACTTACAATGCTATCATAGTTTAATGGGTTCACTCTCCAAACCATCATAGCAATCAAGACTCACTCCAAAGACCATAATCATAGTCAAGGTTCACTCCCAAGACCATAATAGTGGAAAAATACCCTTACTAAACTGGGTTCGCTCCCTATTTCAATCATGTCTATCTCACAAGATATAAATTTTTACCCAATTCATTGGAGGGAGATATAGGTAGCACCTGTTACATAATGACAACCATACTTATGTGTGAAAAAATATCATAAAACATTCATCATATCATAACCCTTGAAATGTAATGGGTTTCATAAATAATTCATCATATCATAACCTATGTAAAAGAGAAAGGTTTCGCACTCATTTCATCATTTCATCATAGCATAACCCATGAAGAGAAGCAAGATTATTAATAGTTCTATCATGGAATAACCTATGGAAAAGAAATTGGTTTCATAAATATCACATCATCATAAAGATAAACCATTCCTAGAATGAATAAAAATGGTATCCTTGGATCATTTCCCCAGTAAATCATATGTAATCTCGAAGTATTTCATCTTATATTTATAACGATTTTGAAAGATAAATCACATGGAATTTTTCTTTAGGAAGATAACCTTTCCTTTAACTTCAATTTTTAAAAAACATTATAAAATATTTAAGAAATAATTTTAATTGAAAATAAACTTTAAAACTTATAAATGAGTCATTATAAATCATTTAAAACATTTCATTAGGGAAATATCCTTTCCTATTTTATTTTTTTAAAACATAAAACATTTTGAAGATACTTTTCTCAGAAAATATTCTAAAAACTTATAAAGGAAGCTTTGAAATAATATCAAACATTTCTTGGGGAAAATATCTTTTCCTCTTCAAAAGAAACTTTTTAAACCATATTTTTTTTTGAAAATCATTTTCTTTCAATATAATATTTAAAACTTATAAATGAATCTTTTTATAAAATAATGCTCATGATGGTGAGAAATTATATTCATGTTGTACAAGTTAAAATGAATATTTTTTTCACTTTATCAATAAAAGCCAAACATGCAATATTTGGAATGCAACAATTATATTCCTTTCAAAACATTTTTTATAAAGGGAAAGTGGGTAAAAATGTATTTAATAAATCATTGAAATAAATTTTAAAACATTTTTAAAACATTTTCAGAAAACATGGTTGGGGATAGAGAAGGGTTTTTTTATCCTAGAGAGGAATAAAAAGGATTTTTCTTAAAAACATTATTTTGAAATCTTGAGTGAATAAATATACGAAAATATAGGGAAGATCATATCCTAGTGACATAAAAAGAAGATAATAAAATTAATAAATATCTTGGAAAATGAATCAAAATATTCTATTGTTGAAGACGTAATCATAAAAAATCTAGATAAATGATGAGATTGTATCATAAAATATTTTCCAGTTGGTAACTTTGAATTGTATGCCCCATAAAAGAATAAAAACAATCGAAACATAAAATATCATATGAATAAATAAATTCATGATATTACATATCAAAATGGATATATTTACTCCTAATAAAAGAAGATATATTCATATCTTAACATATGTATGAAGGAATAAAAATTTAGAAAAAATCCCTTACTGCTTTAGAATAATAATAATAAAATAATTATCATATTTATACATCAATTATAGAATAATTGATCATGGTTCCACAATCTATAGAATAATAATAATGAAATAATTATCATATTTATACATCAATTATAATTTTAATACCAATCATTAATGATGGATTTGACAAATTAGGTATGTTACGATCACAGAGACAATAGGTCGTATGTTCGCATGAGTAATATTTACATTTTGCAATGATCATTATGGAATGTAGGTAAGTAATATTTTATCTTTAAAATATTATAATAGTATCATAAATAACATATTATTACTTTAAATATACTTATAAAATTCATCCATTTGGTGTGGTGATAAAGAGAGAGAGTCACATCGCTTCATGAAGACAGTAGTCCACATCTACATAAATGACATTATCTTCTTTTAGTGAGTCAAAATAAAAAAAATAAATGATATATTAAATTTTAAGAATGGTAAATATTTAATTAATATCATAATTATTTTATTTATATCACATATATAGATTAAATTTAACCTTATTATCATCCATGAAAAGTGTTAGTGAAAAAAAAATCACATCACTTTGCGTGCTGGTATTTTATCGTACACAAGAGCAATGTTATTTTATACACTAAAAAATTGAAAGTATTTAAGTTATATATGATATAATTATTACATAGGTATAATTATTCTTTAAATATCATATATATAATTTATATCTATCATCATAACAAACCTTGAGATGGGTTAATGGAAAGGAAAATGACATCACTTCATGAGGCGGTAGTCCACCATACACCTGAATGATGATTTCACAAACCATTTGATAAAAGTGAACATGGTTGTAGGTCATTACCTTAACAAAAAATTATCATTATATTTATGATACTGAGTTTATTATATCATCATGTTTTAATAATAATTTAATGATATGGAGGATGAAATAAAATAAAATTTCTCTATGAAGGATGTTACATATTCTTCGGGAATCCTCCTTATGTTTTCGCCAAAAGCCTTCCTAGGTTGGATTGATGCCCAAAATAATGCATATAGGATTAGATAATGGAAATTGTGATGTGATTTTTTAGGTATTGTAAAAATCAAAATGTTTTGAAGGTGTGAATAGGAGAGGATAAGGAGTGTCCTTTTTAGGTGAGGTGAGTGACACAATTGTAATATTTTGAGAAGAAAAAGGTATAACCACGTTTTTCAAATGTAAAAGGTGTCAAAAAATGGCTAATTATAAAACATATAAGTGGTAAAATAAACATATATCTATAAAATGTGTTTTGGAAATGTTTTGGGTCATTTTTACCCTTATCGTTTTTGTTTAACCCCCAGTAAACCCATTTTTTTACTTTAATTGCAATAATTAATTTTAACCATTTTAACTTTTAATTTTTGTCAAAAAATAATTTAAAATAATTATATAATATAAATTATGATGATTAAAAATATGTAATATATTTTTCTAAATTTAATTCATAGATGTGGAAAATTTTAATAAAAAATTAATCCCAAAGATGTGATGAGAAAGTAGGTTTTCATAGGGAAAAAGTTTAAAAGTTTACATGGTTACTATACCATAATTCAGTATAAAAATGACTCAAATGAACTATATTAAATTAATAGGTATATAATTGAACTAATTTTTTTTATCAAAATTAAAATTTAATTTATATTTATAAATTATTTAAATTAAAAGAATGTTTTCAATTAAAATTTTGTATTTTTCAATATTCATCAAAAAATAAATCTTTTCAAATAATTATTCGAAATTAACCCCAAGATAATTTTGATATGTTGATTTAAAAAATGAAGTTTATTTTATCAAATAAATATTATAAAGGATTGAAAAATTAATTATATTATTGTTCTAAATTATTTTGTCTTCTTATTTATAAAAATACATTATTTTTGAGAAAATATTATATTTGAAACATATAGAGTTTATTGAGGAATTTATTACTTTCATATCAATATGTGTTATTTATATAAAACCATTACTCTAAATATTTAAAAATGTGTCACTATTTTTCACATCTATAAGTTTAATGGATTATTTATAATCGATGCATTTGAATAATATTAATAATATATTGCGATTTTGTTAAAAATCAATGTATTGTGTAATACAAGATAAACTTAGTGCTGTGTATAACACAAGAATAACTCAGTGTTTAGTGTAACACAATCTATCCATGAAATTTAATTTATTCAAAAAAATTATAATTCATAAAAACATAGGGTACTACATTATGCCCCCTTATAATGAATTTAGACCTCAAAAATCATCACTCTAATTTTAACAAATGAGAATGATTTTTCCTTATGATTTCCTTAGGTTCCCAAATAGCTTCCACAAACTGGTGGTTTCCCCACAAAACTTAGACCAAGTATGTGGAATGGTTTTGTATAAATTTATCTTTATGATCTAAAATCTCTATATGTTGTTCCTTATAAGAAAGTTCTTTCTGTAGTGGTATGACCTCTGAGTTTAGTACATGTGATGTGTCATGTATGTACTTCCCCAAGAGAGATACACGGAACACATCATGGACTTGGGAAAGGTTTGGTGGAAAAAAACCAATAGGCTACCATACCGATATGATTAATAATGTAATACGGGCTTGATATGCCTGGGGATTAGTTTCCATTTCTTCCAAAAACTCATAACCTTCTTCCATGGGGAAATTATTCCAAACACATTATCACTAACTTCAAATTATAAATCAAGCAGGGGATTGTCAGCATAAATTTTATCCTATCACTGTATTTCCTTTGATGTGTTTCTGAATGGATCTAACATTCTCAGCCATTTCTTCATCTGTCTCGCATCCTAATGGATTTATTTCTCCAACTTCATGCCAACACATTAGATCTATACATTTATTTCCATAAAGGGATTCATAAAGAGATATTGTATTCGTGAGTAAAAGATATTTTTGTAAAAAAATATACATTATGAAGGTGTCGATCCCAATAAAATATGAAATCCATAGAAATAGATCATAGCTTATCGTATAGGGTTTGAACTGTTATCTGAGACTAATCATATGTCTGAGGATGATATGATGTGCTGGAACTCATGTCTATATCAAGGTCTTACTAAATAATTTTCTAGAACTTTGAGATGATCCTTGGATCCCAAGCAGATACAATTGAATGTGGTACTCCACGTAACTGTACCACTTCCTTAATTTATATTCTAGCAAGCTAATTAAGAGAGAATAAATCTATAATAGTGATTAAGTGTACTTACTTTGTAAGTTGATCAACTATAACCCCTAATTATATCTAGATCAATGATAAGATAAATCCTAAAGGTTACCAGTTATTTTAATCATAAGACCAAAAATTTTAAAGGCATTAATATTTAAATAAAATTTCCACTAAAACATATATAGAACCAAAGGGTTCTATTTCTATAAATTTCTCTTAAAATATCCTTAATCTTGATAAAATCCGATCACATAAAAACCAAAAAAGGGGTGTTAGTGACTTTGAAATTATAATCAACCATAAATTCCTAAATCCATGATGGTATTCATAACTCTTATGTTAATCTTACATATATGAATATATTATTCAAAAATATAATTCAACATTTATTCCGTAAATAAGATCATATCTCATATTAAAAAATTTCCATTAGAAGATTTGGTTTAGCCTTGTACTGATAAAATATCAAACATGATTTTATTATTCTGTAATACATATAGAGGGAGATAATCAATGCTCAAAATCACATGAAATTTCACTGAAGGATGAACAATAATATTTTTAAAGGGATTATTCATACAAAATAAAACATGAGATACCCATATAGGGAGTTGAGTACAAGTGTACCCTCATTATCATGATTCACTTCAACAATTGTGATTGTATAAACTTTCTATTTTTTACTTTTTATTCACAGTTTATTATGGCTTATCATCCTCATTATAGCTTGTATTGGGGAATTGATTTTCATAATTCCTATACTCCTTGAATTTGAAATAATAGAGCGTGGGTGGTGCATTATGTGTATATTTCCTTCTATTTTCATTATTAGCTAACTTATTCCCATCACTTTGATTTCATGATGACCATACCTTACACACTTAAAACATTTACTAGTTCCCTTTGAAACTTTTACTCCATGATTCTTTCCACACTTTGAGAATAAAGTAAAGCTCATCTTCTTCTCTTGATGGTTTTTATATTTTCCTTTGAATTTCATTATTATCTTCTCATAAAAACCATGTGATTGATACATATCACTAACAGACATTTCTACCATGATAGAAAATCAAAAAATATCTTCATAGCTACTGATGTATTTTATGACTAACACACTTTAGAGACTAGTTTTCAACCAATGAAGAATCAATCTACATTACATTTAAGTTGGATGATAATACTAGAAGCATTGCTCACAAGTCTTGTAAAATTCTCCTCGTAGGTACCAATAGATTCATCATCATTTTTCTTTAGCTCAAGGAACTCATTCTCTATATTTGTTTGAATAATATGATGAAATTACTTATAGATAAATATTTTCTTGAACTCATCCCAATCCATGGAGTAAATTTTATCCTTTTACTAAATATTCATGATAATATTCCACCACTGAATCGCTTCTCCTTCCAAATGAAAAACATAAAAATGAATTTTTCATGCTATGGACACTGGATAATAGAAAATATGTTTTTAATGGTTATAACCTAATTCGTAGAAACTAGTGGATTAGTATAACCACTAAAATAAGGTGGATATTTCCACATGAAGCAATCAACATAATGTTGTTTCCTCTTTTTTTGGATGCCCTGCGTGATTCATATCTTGAGAAAGTTTTGAGAGCATAACAATGAGATTTTTCAATCCATATCCCATAAAATATTTATTATAAAGAGGAAAATCATTTCATTTTCCATCTCACAAAGAATTAACATGATTACTTTAGGTTCTAGATGTTTACTAAAACAAAAAACATAGTGTGAGAAACATTAATCATAATATAAAACCACATAATAATGAAAAATAACTTATTGGATATGTAAATAATGAAACTAAATTTTAAATATATGAAACCTTAGTATTGAACTAGTTTATCCATGATTATCATACATTTACATCCTTCATGATGGTTTATACAGAGTTTGTTGATTTCCATAGAATGTCCTACAAGAGTGTTAAACCAGGTGTGCATCAAGGCCCATTATCGTTCACATGGTGATGATCGAGTCCATCTCAATATGACATTTTCAGTGTTATTACACCTAGGTACCACTATTTTAGAGCCACATCCAATTTTAGTATCTATTATGAGATGTAATTTTTTGGAATCCACTCACTCTATCCTTAAAAAAATTCTAGGACATTTTCCTATACATCAACTCACCTTTAAACTTATCCATAGACATATCCTTAGAGATCCCATTTAATATTTATCATCCTTATTTCCAAAGGATAAATAAAACTTTAATCTAATACTAAATATAGTGACCTAGGATTTTCATTCAAAGATATTACATCTTTTTGGATGAATATTTAATATGTTACAAAAACACATTCTTGAGGACCATAATAGTTTAGAGTCTTTAGTGAATAGGTACACAATATTCTAATTTGATAAAATATCTTCAACATATCTCATAAAGATCTTATCCATTAGTATTCTTTAAAAACATATCGTACTTAAAACCATTATTAATAACCCAGGTAAAGGAAACATAAGAAAGGGTGATCTCAGATGCACAGTAAGGGTAAATAGGTGGGATACATAGTATAACATGAAAATATGTGTATGAGATCATGAGAGTGAAATTTGAAAACCATTCCATACATATCAAATATCATAATATTGAGTAATAAAATAATTATGTTTAGTTAATAGTCCATGAATCATAAGAAAAGAAAATAATAAGAGCCATAAGGGCAAAACATTATCATAAGACATAAAATTCTATCATACACATAAGCATAGAAAATCATTTCCATAGTAGTCAGGAATCACTACCAAATCTATAAAAGTGGAATGTGTTAACTCCCCAAACCATCATAGTAGTCAAGATTCACTCCCAAAATCATCATAGTAGTCATTGTTCACTCCAAAGTCCATCATAGTGGACAAAGTCCCTTACTTTACCACATTCACTCCCCATTAAAATCCAATCAATCTCATTAGATATAAATATTTATCCAATGAATTAGAGGGAGGTATATGTCTCACCCATCACATAATTAAAATCATATGCATGTGTTCTACAAAACCATAAAACAGTCTAAATATCATAATCCCTGAAATGAAATGGATTTCAAAAACATTTTATCATACCATAAACTATGAAAAAATGGAAGGTTTCACAATCTTTTCATCATTTCATCACAACCTAACCTATGAAAATAAGAAAGATTCATAAGATTTATATCATGGTATAACTCTTGTAAATGAAATGGGTTTCATAAAAATCACATCATCATAAACAAAAACCATTAAGAGAATGAATAAGGTTGTTATCCTTGAATCATATCCCTAACAAAAAATATGTAACCTCAAATTATGTCATAGTCAATGGATAATTATTTTTAAAGAAAAATCACATCGAATGTTTCTTTAGGAAAATAACCTTTCCTTGAAGATCACTTTTTAAAAATAAAATTTATAAAATATTTTGGAAATAGTTTTCTTTGAGAATAAACGTTAAAAGTTATAAATGAGGATTTAAAAATTATTTAAAATATTTCTTGAGAAAAATAACCTTTCTTCATTGATTTTTTAAAACATAAATTAGTTCAAAATCCTTATCTTTAAAAATAACCTTCAAAACATGTAAAGGAAGATTTAAAATCATTTAAAACTTTTCTTGAGGAAAAAAACATATTTATTTGAAAAATTATTTTTAAAACTTAATTTTTTAAAATCATTTTATTATAATTTATCCTCGAAATTTTATAAAGGATGATTCAAAAAAATAATCTCCATGGGGTCGGGGAATTATTTCCATGTCGTTCACTTTAAAACAACGATTCCTTTCACACTTTCAATAAAATAAAAATACACATTTTTTACAAAATGACATGAATATTCCTTTAATTTATTTTAAAAGTAAATAATTAGTAAAAATGTATTTAATAAATAATATTAATAATTCAAAAGAAAAATTTAATTTTTTTTCGAAAATCATGTTTTTGGATGAGAGAGAATTTTTGAAAGAAGAGACAAATAAATTTGTTTATCCTTAAAAACATTATTTTAAACTCTTGAGTATATAAATAGAGGTAAATTAATAGAAAAGATTTATGATCATGAAATAACCAAATGAGAATAAAAGTCATAAGTTTCTTGAGAAATGGATCATAACATTTCTACATTAGAAACATCAATATAAACAATCCTAATAAATGATGAGATTTTTACATAAAATTTTGACCACTTTGGTAACTTTTAATTTTAATCCAAATGAATGAATAAAATTAAAAAGAACTTAAAATATCATGGGAATAAATATATTCATGATATTAAATTTTAAATGTGATGTATATAGACATCATAAAATAATTTTGGTGCATAACATTACATATGTATGAAGAAAAGAAAATTGAGACACAAATCCCATAACACTTTAATAATCATTTGAATCTTAAGAAACAATAAATAATAACAGAAAATAAATATTTATATATCATTAAAATAAATATATTAATGATATAAAATTTCGAAGGGGTAGTTTATATTCCTAAAAAAAGAATTGAGTGGTGAATTTTCATATGTATCTCAGAAATAAAAGAGAGAATAGAACCCTTTACTTTATGTCTCGACTTCCTTCGTACAAATTAAAAAATCAAGTATAATAAATAAAATTATATTATAAATATATTATATAAATTTAGTTATATATATTATACCATATATGCTTTAATTATGATAATTAATTACCTGTTTATTAGTGTTTCCTTTTTAAAATAATGTTTCAGTTAAAAATCACTTTGTTTTTCAAAAATATTTTGATTTTTAATTTGCGGACCTATTATATTGATAATGGTTAAATAATTTATAGAATAATAAAAATTACAGAATTATCATATTTATACATAAATTATAGTTTTAACACCAATCATGAATGATGTTTTAAGGAAATTATGTATGTTATGATCATGGAGATAGTAGACAGTACGTACGCTTGAGTGACTATTCCATTTTTCAATGATCCTTATAGAAAGGATGTAAGTAATATTTTATCATAAAAAAATATAATAATATAAAAAATAAAATATTATTACTTTAAATATACTTAAAAATACCATACATGTGGTTTAGTGATGAAAATATAGAGTCACATCGCTTTGTGAAGGCAGTAGTCCACACATAAATGAACAACATTATCATCATTCTGTAGGTAAAAAGGTAAGAAAGAAAATGATATATTACATTTTAAAAATTAAAAATATGTCATTAATATAATAATTATTTCATTTATATCACATAAATTAATTAAATTTGTCCTTATTATCTTCCATATAAAGTTTTAGTGAAAAACGAATCCCATCGCTTCGTGAGACGGTAGTCCACTATACACATAACTCACATTATCAAACCCCCCATGGAATCGAAATTAAAAAGGTTATATATGATATAATGGATCCATAGGTATAATTATTTTATAAATATCATATATATACTTTATTTCTATTATCATACCCAACCATGAGAGGTGGTAATGGAAAAATTAATGACATTGGTTTGCGAAGCGTTAGTCTGTCGTACACACAAATGATGATTTTATTAACCATTTTATGGGAGTAGAGATATTTTTAGGGAATTAAATTAACATAAAAAACCTCATTATATATATGACACCATGTTTATTATATTATTATGGTTTAAGAATAATTGAAATTGATGGAGGAAGAAATAAAATAAAAATGCTTGTTGAAGAACATCACCTCTTCTTTGGGAAACCTCCTTAGGATTGCACCAAAATACATCCAAGGTTGGTTTTATGCCCAATATAATACTTTTATTAGGGGAGGTGGGAAGTTGGAAAATTATTTGGGTTGGTATTGACCGATGAAAAAGGGTTTTATGGTGAGAAGAGTATAGGAGAGGTGGTGACCTTTTATATGTGAGGTGAGTGGCACACTTGTAATTTCTTGAATAGAAAAAGGTGTACCCACATTTTCACATGTCAAAAAAGCCCAAAATGGGACATTAAAAAAAATAAGATATAAGGTTTAAATATGACCAACCAATATGTGTTGGTAAAGTATTAGGACATTTTTAACCCTTAAGATTTACGTTTAACCCCTAATAAACACATTTTTTACATTAACCATGACAATTAATTTTAACTGTTTTAACTATTTATTTTGGTCAAAAATTAAGTTTAAATTAGTAGATAAAATAAATAATTATGACTATAAATAGAAAAACCATTTTTTCAAATTAAATTCACATAATTGAAAAAATTTAATTTAAAATTAATCCTGTAGACACTATAAGAATGTGGGTTTTCAAAGAGAAAACATTCAAAAGATTACAAGGTGTTTATATTAAAATTCAATTTGAAAATAATTAAAACGATCCAAATTGAATTAATTGATATATATTCTAAGTTATTTTAATTTTTATGAAATTAAAATGTAATTAAATATTATAAGTAATTTTAAAAAAACATTTGTTTTTAATTTAAATTAAATATTTTACTATTCATCAAAAAATTAATATTTTCATATTTTTTTTTAAAATTAACCTTAATATAATTTATATAAGATGATTTTAAAAATTAATATTATTTTATCAAAACAATTTTCTAAAATTATCAAAAGTTTAATTTATTATTATTCAAAAAAACATTTGTTGAGGAAATAACATTTTCGAAACACAAAGAGACATTATTGAGAAATTAAGTGCTTTAAAAAAATATTTTTTGTTTATATATAAAAATTACCCTTAATATTTGAAATGTGGTTTTTATTTTTCAGATCATAAAGTTTAACGACTAGGTTATAATGGCTGTATTTTGATAATGTTAATAATAAGTTGTGGTTTTGTTAAAACATAGTTTGGTGTGTGACACAAGCTAAAACCAAATTTTCATGTAACACAAGATTAACTTGGTGTTGTGTATAATGTAAGATATCAATGAAATTTAATTTATTGAATAATAATAATAATAATAATAATAATTCCTAAAAAATCAGGGGTTTTCAAGGTTCAAGCCCCTTTATTTTTAAAAAATAAACCATTTTTAAGTGGGAGGGATCCCATTACATGAAAAAATGACCCATATGAAATACATCCTAATTAACAATGTGTACACAAACCAAATCCCAAAGGACCATATATAGAAATCCCCAGAGAAAAAATTTCCATAGGTCGTGTGTCCAAAGACAAATTGGTGATCCAAAGGACCTATTTATACATAAAAAATAGTCTATTAAAAAGACAGATCAGAAGACCATATGAAACGTTACATACCAAGAAACCCTATGCAATAGATCCACTAACCACCATTTCCTAATTCCACTAGATCACTGTCTTCCACCACCACTGAATGGATTAACACTTGATAATGACATTTCACAAGATCAACTTCAATGATGATGCTATTCTAACCTACAGTGGAGGATTCAAAATGTTTGGTTGACTGTTCAAGTGTTGAGCCAACACCACAAAGACTTCCATCCTACATTGATGAACCATCATGCCTACTAGAATGTCATGTGTCACCAACTATCCACTACCATTTCCAAGAGATCCTCCATTATCAACTAACCCAACCCATGACCGACCACCACAACTACCATCACTAATGTCATACTATAGAATTTAATGGAACACCTGGATCTACAAGGATTGTGGGGAAGTATCAGGGATGATAACCAAACACATATGGGATCACCACAACAGAATGACCATTTCCTAGAGGAATAAAAGCATTCTTTTTCAGTAGGGAAGCGAAGCATGTCATTAATTCAAGGGTAACATGTGACAAGTGATATAGCCACATATTATGGAGATTTTGGACCATGTAAGGATTCCCTATCAATCCAATTGAGAATATGTGTTATCCATATAAAAATTAAACAAGGTTGGAAGGGAATAGAATTATCATAATATTAATACATGTTTTGATACATTTAATATAACTAAAATCATTTATTCATTTTTAACATTTTTTATTTATTTATTTTTCATATATATTCCATTTTATTTGGGGGGTTTTTTCGAGGCATTGTAGCAACAAAGAGAATTTTAGTGGCGGGTACGGTTGCAATACTATTCACAGTGGGACTTAAGGCATGAATTTAAGGTCATATTCTATTTGGGTATACAGGACATATACTTTGGGGTCATTAGGTCATGTAATAGTTCTATCTCAAACCAATTTAAATGAGGTTTGTTTCATTAATAAAAGATGTTTGAAATTAATTTTTTTCCATAATAACAACAATAAATTTAATATAAATTATATTATTTATTTATTTTAAATATTTTTTTAAAACAGACGAGCCCAATGAGTTTCAGAATCATTGGACCAAAAAAACACCGTAGGAAGCAACAAGGAAGGGGCATCATGAGAAGAAACAGGTCATAGGTAGCAATGATATGTTGATAAAAAAATATATATTCAGTCATCGCTACACCATAGAACCCAAAACGATTAAGATGAGGGACGATGGAAGGAGATGGTGCAACATGATATAAATGATGATATCTCTGTACACTCAAAGAAGGCATTGGATTTCCCTCTTAAACCAACTGTGAAAAATACCTATCATGGAATTTGAGAAATGGAGGACCTACTGTCTATACATTTTATGTAATCATTACTGTCTTATTGTTAATTCAATAAAAATTTTAAACTATTTTTCAAAAAACTACAACAAGAAAGTTGAGGTAAAAAAATAAAATATATAATTCATCCTTGTGATTAGAAAATGTAAACAAATATATGAGGTCTATGTTGATGGATTGGTCTATCAATTTCTTATTTTAATGATATTAAATTATGTTTAATGTATTTATAAATATTTTAATGTAAATCATCCGTGATGAAAAAACTGCATAAGGAATTTGGATGCATGATATATTCAATCGTCCAAGTGAGTTGAAGGACAGATTTTAAGACAATTCATTTAGTGTTAGAACCTATTTTTACTCATTTTCATTTTATGGTTATTTTTTTAATAGTTAAAGTGTCACACAATTATTTCAAATTACAGCTAAAAATGAAACAAACCAGAGTTGAAAAATGTCAGAAATGGAGAAAGTCATAAATAAAAGGATTCATTAATGAAACATATGCATAAGAAAAAAACATACACATTCATGATAAAATACATTGAATCGATCATGGATGATGGGATGTGGATCTTTGTCCTACCACTGGGGACATATCCTACGTTTATGTCCTTTTTGTGTGACAAATGATGTATCATAGTCCCCCTCCCCAATGTCGAGGCCAGTCCATCTCATTTATGATGCGAGTAGACATTGGTCATCCTTAGGAGTGCAACCTATTAATATCAATGAATAATTGATAATTGATATAAATTAAAAAATAATAAATGAAATACAGAAAATAAGAAACATAAATATATCAGAGATGACATTCAGCTAATCAACAAGAAAGGTAATAGAATGAAATTCACCAACAGAAATCCCAGGTGCCCTATAATAGTTAACCAAAGTGCCCACATGATACACTAGTTCAACATGGGTCTCCCATGATATGTTCATTGATGAACAAGCTACATAAAAATGTGTACATGGATATCTCAATGCCGGGAAGCTACCAAAATCACAGTACCTGTTATCCAACATGACTAATGGAACTTGAACAATATTGCCTATAACATGGTCGTGTGACTCTCTTACATGAAAGAATATCTATACAATATCGAAGGTTATAACATGAAATGATGATGCATCATGCAGTATCTAATCAATGGGACTTTGGTAATGCTGAGTAAAATAGATTAAATTTTGCATCCTCTGATTAGACTTTTGAAACTGTTCAACAAATTAATTCATACATATATAAAATGTATCTTATAAAAACTGTATGATCAATAGTTTTCACACACCCTTGAATACCCCTTTCATGCATTCAACTATATTAGTGTTCATATGGCCATATCTCCAACCACTATCATATGCCAATGACCATTTATCCTTTGAAATCCTCATCATATAATCAAACACATCTTTATTAGCCCTTCTAATTTATATAAGACATTTCTTAAACCTTTTTTTGTGGATATTATGCTGAAAACATAATATAATAATGTATTTAAAAAGATATAAAATTTTCATTCAAAAAAATCATGTTCAAAATAACACACCAACTTATTGATTTCCTTATTTATTGACCCATCTATGAAATTATTATGCACATTACTTGAAATATGTATAATTGAATATCGACAACAAAAATTTAGCTCTCTCTATGAAAGACCATCACTATTAATGAACTTTATAATTGATCGATGATGATCAGATATCAGACACACTCCCTTGGTTTATTTGACACGAATGTACATACATGCTAAAAAAAACTCCTGGATTAAAAATTATCCATTTTAATAATAGATAATTCAAGTGGTAGAGGGTCACAATTACCGACATATGAGGAAATAATAATTATAACACCTGTATTATTTCCATAAAGAAAATTTCCATTGATTTGGATTAATTGTTTACAGTAGGGGAACTGAGAGATACTTGGAATGAATGCCCAAAACAAACTATTAAACATAAAATTTAATTGATCAACTTGCTGATCAGAGAAGAAAAACTCAGTAGTGTCCAAATGAAAAATAATATCATTATTGATAGACAACAATCCCATAAGTTTTGAAAACATTGAATATGATTCATCCTAATCATTATACACTTTTAAAATTGTCTCTTGTCTTTCATTCCATGTTTTATAGTAGGATATCTTATATTTAAAAACTGTTGTATTAATTCATGAAAAGAGGACACATGAATGTCCTAACACGTTCATATCATATCTATAATAAAAGTTTATATAAACTATGCATCATGCAAAGTGTGATACTGTGATAATTTATTTGTACAAAAGTTTGTGGGCCTTCTAATTTTTTTATCTTACAACATAGAAAAAATTATCATATATTTCCCCCATTTGGAATTTACAGTCTAACCCATATTTTTCACATCGAATGATATATTCTTCCTTCTTCATCTCATAAACCAAAAATGAAATATTCCACTCTATGTGGTATTGTTTTGTCAAATTTTCAAGGTAAATTTACATTCAAACATCTTCCTAACAAATATGGTGTTATCTGTTGATGCAGATATATTTTTTATAATGTCAGGGAATTTGTTATCTAGTGTAATGACATCCCAATAAAAATACTATTCACAAGAAATTCATTAGACTAAGAAATTAAATAGTGTTGGATGATCACCACTAAGTGGTGGATTCCTATCTCTCATATTAACCTCAGAAGGTTCATTCTGCATATCACCCTCACTCACATAAGCTCCTGATGCCTCACTAGATACTTACTTATCTGATTAACTATCATTAAATAAATTTAGAGTATATATAGGGATTTCCCCTACATTTCAATCCCAATGATGGTCATCCTATCCATAATTTTTTCCATCATAGGAATCATATGATCATGAAATGTATGAGAGTATTGTAAAGGACCAAACTCTATAGAGTTTACAAAAGATGGTTCTGTAGTTGTATGTTGGACCTCCTGAATATCATAAATCACCAAATATAATTTCAATAGACCATTACTACACTAATGTCTAAATAATAATGATGCATCCATCTAACTCTCATCATCGACCAGAGTGTAGGTTCTAGGAACATCAGATGAATGGTGATGGGTGGTGACCACCTTTTATTTTTTTCTATAATCAAAGATAAATACATGATATATGCACTGATGAATTCCATGATCCAAATAATTTAATAAAAAAAAGAAAATGAATAATTGCGTTGGAAATATAGAGAGGGATTATCAGATATTATTTTAAATCAATTTAATTAAATAATAATTATCTCAAAGGAATTCGTTTCTCATTGATGAATCAGTGGTAGATATGTGATGCACCATTATTGCATTGTAGATACCAAGTGTATATTTTCTCTAGCGGTGATCCACACAAGTTCCAAAAATATCCAAACATCACCGACGGAATATCCATGTTCTATGACATAATATCCTTACACTTGTGTTTTACTCATTTAAACACCTCATAAAAAACTTCCAAAGAATGCTCCTTGAACTAGTGGAGGAGGATTGTTCCATTCTTGAGAGCGTTTCAGGAGAATAGAGATCTCTAGTAATGAGTGGTTTTCACCATGTTTGTTGTGCACAACCAAAAAAATGAATTAAATTATTGATAAAATAATATAATTGGGTATTTATATTTCTTGGGTTAAAATAAAATAACTTCACTAGTGCCTTTATTTATATATTTACTACTAAAAGAAAACCCTTTGTCAAATAATAATAAATAATAATAATATTTATCAACATTTTCTTTACTTTTTGAATTATAATAAAATTTTATTTAATTAAATAATATTCAATATTATTATTTCTCACTAGACCATTAAGCTCGATCATCCATTCCTCTAAAATATTTATCAAGAATTGGATAATGAATATTTATTTATTAAATAAACATCACTTCATTATTAACCAATGAATAAATAAATATTAATATAAAAAATGTAGAAAATAAATATTTATATGCGACCGGGCATATATGAATAATTATTAAACTAGGTAAGATAGTAATATTTATTCAACCTATTAAATAATAAATAATAATATATTATTTACTTTAAATTCTAGATACACTTATTTTGTGGCCTTTAGGCTACTTTCTTAGTTGAATTAGGCGAAGAAGCATAAAGATCAAGGTTAGAATCTAGAAACATGCCAAGGAACCCATAGAGAAAGAAGATAATTATGCAATGATATGTCACCTCATATGAACACTTACCATGTAATATAATCTCTTTATCACAATATCTCAATTCCAGAAGGTTGCATGTCAGTTCTGTTAACCAATATCCTCGATATCCCATTCTTTGACTTTCTAAAAATAGAACTTTCCTATAGAACACCATGGCCATGGATTTATTTATGCTATATCATTTCCATCAAAGGGTTTGAGATATTAATTTCCATTAAAGAAAAAAGGGATAAATCCTTTTATGCATTATTCATTAATGAAATATTATTCATGATGCAACCTACATATACTACCTCAGCATTAATATATATCATCATAGTTTTCATCAATAGATCTAATTGCATGACTCATGATACTCATTAATATTAATATTAAATTCAAAGGACCAATACACACATCCCCATATTGGAACATCCAATGTAGCATAGAAATGGTGATTTCATACTAGTGGGTCTTGTTCTCATAATATCCTACTGAATATTACCTACGGTGTGCAACATGAGAATATGAATCAAAGTCCTATGCGTCTCCACCCCTCATAGCCTGTATCATTTTTCCCTAAAATGATATTTTTCAACTATAGAACATATATTCAAGAATAGTGTCATATCACTTTTGGGTTCTCATCAAAGTGGGTAAATGCTATGAACTTTTAGCATGACAACCACTCTTAGGACATTATCACATAAAATATTACAAAGAAGAACAATCATGATGTGATAAATAGTTTATTAACATTAAAATCTATGAATACATGTTTATCATAATGTAAAAATGAAGATTGTTATAGGACACCAACTCTAAAAGATTCCCTCTTGTACTAGATCCAACTACAAACAACCTTCAGTCTTTTAGCTCTTACATGATACTCATTCTTTTTCTGAGATATAAATTTAGTGAAGGGGTCCTCCACGTTATCTTTTATGGGTACTATTTTAACTGCAAATTCACCCCTCTAATAGAAATTTCTCATGAGGTTCTAGTTTGTTTCCCAAGAAAGCCTTAATAAACACCTCAGATCCCCATTCATGTGTATGCAATAAAATGGGTTCATTACACTATATGGATCAACAGGAATTCCATTTTACGATTCATTTGATACTATATTTAATGTGTATTCTGTAGTTTGTAATGTATAACCCCAAAAAGATAATGGAAGATATTTATGACTCATCATCGACTTTACCTTGTCTAACAAGGTAAATTTACTCCTTTCACTAATACCATTCCACTATGGTGTATAAGGTGGTGTGAGATGAGATAGAATCCTAGACTCATTTAGAAAGTCGATGAACTGTTGGTTAAGATTTTCAACACCTCTATCTAATCGAATATTCTTTATCTTATTACCAAGATGATTCTATACTTCATTATTTATTTCCTTGAAATTCTGAAAGGTCTCGTACTTATACCTCATAAAGTAGATATAGCCATATCTACTCAAGTAACAGGTAAATGTTATGATGTAATAATATCAACCTCTATCTTCCACGGAAAATTGTCAACACATATCAATGTGTACTAATCGTGGAATCTATACGGTCCTTTCACCATATCTACCAAATGGTGGTTTGGTTATTTTTCATGTAAGAAATAATGAAATCTATCAAGTGGTTTTCGCTCAAAAATGTCTAAATAACCATCTTGACAGAGCTTAGTCAAACACTTCTCTTTTACATGACTAATATGGTGATGTCACAAATGAGTGTTTTATGAGTCACATGGACATTATTATTTATCGATTTCCAACACTTTGCTTTTATAATTTAATACATAAATATTTTTACTTAAATACACCATACCATAACATATGTTTTACTTATAAAAGAAACAACTTTTATTTCCAAACTTGAAAATAAACCCATCTGTATCTAGGAATGATAAATAAATAATATTGTTGGTAACTGTAGGTACATAATAACATAATTTTAAATACAAAATAATTCCTATTGAAAATTAAAGGTGGTAGTCACCAATGGCTAGAGTAGCCAGACTCGCACCATGGGCAGCTCGTAGATCCACCTACCCTCTCGCAATCTTCTTAAATCTACTTGGTTCTTGCATTTGAATACTGATGTGAGATATACAAGCTTTATAAAATACTGAATATATATATATATAAATATTTCACTCGATAACGAACACATGATTAGCTTCCCCATGCTTTTTAGTGCAGTTCTTCTTCTAGTGACCAAACATTCCACATGCAAGACATACTGGCTCTTTTTCCTTGCCCTGCCTATGGATGTTCCCCTTCTTGGTCGGATAGTGCCCAGGAGATTTAAACTATTTATATTACTGGCCCCTTTTCCATTTCTTTAATTTTTTATTCACTATAAGGAATTCAGTTTTATCAATCCCCATGTCCATATCCACTTTGTGAATTATTGTCAGAAGATCCGAAAGACTCTTCTCATTATTTCTAATATTATAATTCAAAATAAAACTATAGAAGGTCTTGGGTATTGATGAAAGTATGAGATCTATAAGAAACTCATTTTGAAATTTAATCCCTAAGATGTCCTTACATTTAATATAGCCGATAATCTTGACAAAATAAGGAATTGCTGGTAAAAACTCTCCTATATTAGTTGTAAATAAATCATGGGAGATCTTGTACCTCTATTGTCTCTCCTTTTCTCAATATAGATCCCAATGTCAAGACATCATGCTATATGCATCCATATCATCATATTTTTTCAAAATCTCATTGGACATGGATGATATCATGAGACATTAAAAATATATAGCATCATTCAGATGTTTATCATAGATAGATAATTGTTCATCAGATGCTTCCTTTCAAGAAGAAATTGGTAAATGTTCTTCTAGAATATAAAATTTTCTTTAACGGTGAACGATGACATGTAGGAACCATTTCCACTCTTTAAAATTTGAGCTAGTGATAAGGTTTTTCTTCTCATGTTTGGATCACAATGATATGTTTGATGCCATTTCTAATTTTGTTTCTATAAATATGGTAAAATGAGATTTAGTAATTTTTCTGAGAAAATTTGGATGAATAAAAAAATATAATATTTTTTAGTCTCCCACTATTTTATTGAAACCCAATAGCCAACACCATTGGCATCAGAATATCCTGTTTCTTGGATATTAAAGTGGAAAGGATCTATATTCCCCTTCTCATTACCCCAAATTTGGTTGGTCAGGAATCTTTAATGGTTTTCGATAGGAATTATAAATTCCAACTACATTAAATCATAATTCTGTGATCCGATGAGTGGACTCCCAAATCATGAAATCATTAATTTAGAATTCCACAACCTTTGAATCATAGTGACACTAAGTATTGCTTTTGCAGTAATCCCTTGATGTGAACCACATTATTTCAACCAAAAAACTCATGTTATAATTCCTTTCTAATTGAAAGCACCCCAACTTGGGCTGGACAAACACTTTGAACTATGGTTCGATTTTAACCTAATTAATGGAAGGCTATACCGAATTAATGTTTTATTGATGGATTTTATCATCTATGATTAAATTTCTAGTTATTATCTTTATTACATGCTTGTTAATATTAAGTGTTATTACTTAAGTGATTAATCGTGCTTTAGATAACATTTACGCATAGGCTAGTTTATTTTAGTTTCATCTTGTAAACTTGTTAATTCATTAATTACATGATTGTGAAAAAATCTCCCATAAGGCAATAAACATGAAACTAATATGATTAAAATAAAGGGTCTGACCATGATCTTATAGTAATGGTTTGTTTATCTAGATATTGATAAACTAATAGTTGACCAAGGGGAAAACACCTTGAACCATTGAGGTTTGTGTTATAGATTTTCACCTGTCCACCTATATACCTCCTTGGATTGGTTTCGCCTTATCCCTAAACCTGAACATACTCCACTATCTTGGGATATCCATCCATTACATATTCTTTTTACTCACATGTAGGTGAGGAGAAAATGGGGTTTTCATAAAATAAACCATGAGAACAGATTCCCCACATAATGAGGAGAGAAAGAACAAAATCCAATAATTTAATTTAAAAAATTAAATGAAACTAATAACATAAAAAGGGTCATGTCTAGATCTTGATAATCCACTATAATTAAAGAAATTACACATTTAATAAAACTAGCATTAAATTCTTGATAATTATTTTTTAAGAAAAATTGAACTAAAAATGATTAACTATTGACTTTAATTATTCAATCCTTTTATCTTAATACTTATCTGAATTTCCTTGAGATTATCATAAATTATAATTTTAAATAAATAAAATAAATTCATTTAAAATTAACTATATACATTACTTGTACCGTGGAGGAAACAAGGTGAATACCCTTCCAAATCTACTTAACATGTAATATACATGTATAAAGTTTATTCATTGTAGCATATAGCATGCACGAATTATCACATACATTCATAACGAGTAGAAACAACACAATGATCAAACAAATTACATGATTTTTTGGTAACATGATTTAATGCACATAGAATAATAACTACAATAAAACTCAAACATGACATGTAGATCTTGGACATTATGATGATATCAACTAAAAATTTATATATATAAAAACATTTAAAACCCCTCACATGGAATGTACTATCGATTTAATGATGACACAAAAGAACATATCTCATGTTTTACATAATATAATAAATAAATTTATAAATCTGCGTAATTGGTAAAAGTACACAGTGTGTAGATATGATCTACATGACGTGTACATCCCTCATCGTCCATCTAAGGTACAAGCATATGGACTTGGTGTGTGAAGCGTACTTAGGAAAGTTGGGAGTACATGGCATGAACAATAGGCCACACACCGTGTTATCTCTATATTACATGGTCATCGGTCGGTTAGGCAATGTATGGAATATTCAACCACATTTCTTATATGAAGGGATTACATGCCATGTAGTTGGAAACATGGAATGTACATTAGATGTTTGTGACCCAGAATGTACGGATCAACACACACTGTAAGAATTAACTACACTACCTGTCATCAATGCACACAACTTGAGTAATTTTTGAACTAACTTTTGGTGCATTGACCACAAGTTCACAATGTGTAATTCTTATTATATGGAATTTAATATTGTGTTATCTGACCATAATCCTCGGAAGCTCTAGAGGAGTTATTCAATTTTATTTTAATCATAATGTTAATAATTTCCATTAGATCTGTGAGAAATAACAGAGGAAGAAGTAGATATCACAATTTAGATTAAAGAATGAATAAACATGAATTGAAAAACAAAATTACAAATTCATAAAGAAACAATAACTGTAAATAATTTTAAATTATTATTTAACCTGGCTCTAATACCAATTTTAGTTTCTAGGAATATTTTAAGCGCAATGATAGACAGTGCCCAATATTTATTTTTTTCCACAATCAAAGATCAATCTGGGATCTATGTGATGATGATCACTGTGATTCATGGAATTGAATCAAATAAAATAGAAAATGAGAATTGTACTGGAATTAGAGAGAGGGATCATAAAAAATTATTTATAATCAATTTAATTAAATAAAAATGACCTCAAAGTAATTCTTTATTCATTGATGAATCGATGAAATATCTGTGATGCACCATCGTTTCATTGGAGAAACCAAGTGTATATTTCTTATAGTTGTGATCCACATGCGTTCCATGAATCTTGAGATATAGCTGAAGGAATATCCAGGTGCTAGCATAGAACACCCATGATCCCGCGTCATCTGCCTTTGATTTACATGAGAACTACTTCAAAATCATTCTCCTTGATCTGGTTGAGGAGGATTTCAGTTTGTTATTGAGAGAGTTCTTGTAGAATATATCTCATTAGAATTTACGGGTTTTCTTAAAATCCATTGTGCACAGCTAGTACAAATGGTTTGGGTTGTTGGGAAAATAATATAATAGGGTATTTATATTACTAGGATTAAAGTAAAATATTTACATAAGTTCCCTTATTTATTGAAATATAAAAAAAACCTCATGTCAAATAATAATAATAATAGTATTTCTCAACATGTGCTTAAATTTCGAATTATAATTAAATACTATTTAATTAAATTATATTAAGTATTATTATTTATCACTGAACCATTAAACACATTCCTCCATTCCTCTATAATCTTTATCAAGCCTTAAGTTATGAATATTTATTTATTAAATCAATACCACTCCATTATTCACCAATAAATAAATAAATATTATATTTTCTAAATATAAAATAAATATTTATATGTGATCAGGCGTACATGAAAAATTATTAAATGATGCATGGAAATAATATTTGTTCAAACTATTAAAAAATAAATAATATTATATTTTTTAACTTATATTCTGGATACATTAGTGTGCGACACTATCGCCCTCTTTCTCAATTAAATTTGGTGAGGCAGTCAAAAGTCCTTGGTTAGCGTCTAGAAAAACGTGAAGGCGCCCATACAGAAAGAAGTTAATTCCGCAATGACTTGTTACCTCATATGAATGATTATAATGTAATATAATCTATTTATCACAAAATCTCAAATCAATCATGTTTCATGTCAGTTCCATCAACCTATATGCTTGATATCTCTTTATTTGACATTGAAAAAAATAGAACTCTCCTATAGAACACCATAGTGAGGGATATTTTTAGGCAAATAATTTCCATAAAAGGGCCTGAGATATTAACTTCCATTAATATACAGACGGGATAAATTCTTTCTCGCATTATTCAATAATGTAATATTACTGATGACATACCCAACATATCCTATCTCACCACAAACATTTTTCACCATGGTTTTCATCAATAAATCTAAGTGTGTGAGTCATAATACCAATTAATAATAATATTAAAGTCTAAAGACCAATACACACATCCGTAGATATGAATATCCAATGACACATAGAAATGTGAATTTCCGACTAGAGGTTCTCACTCTCATAATATCATACTAAATATTACGAGGGGTGTACACCATAAGAAGGTGCCTCAAATTCTTATGAGTGTCCACCCCGGATAACCTGTAAGATTTTTTATCTCAAATGATATCATATGACTATAGAAAATATAGGTAAGAATTGTGTTGTAGAACTTCCAAGTTCTTATCATAGTGGTGAACTGCTATGACCTTTTGGTGACAATTACTCTTTGGACATTATCACATACAATGTTATGCAGAAGAAAAATAATGATGTGATAAATATTTTATTAATATTCAAATACATGAATACATATTAATTATAAATTAAAAAGAATATGGTACTAGGGCACACATCAAACGTAGAGGACACTCAATGTACCAATGTTATACAAGATTTTGAAGATATCGATACATAATTGAATTAATTGATTGATCAACCCTCAGTTTAACCGACTATGAATATACTTAATAACATCATCCAATGTCACAAAATCATGAATATTTTCAACTATTGTTAGTGGAGAGCTATAGATAAAAAATTGCTCAGATTGAATTAACTCATCATTGTAATGTATTTTCCAAGACTTGATTACCTAAAAAAATAATTAAGTGGACATTGATGTCCTTACATACGTAGATAGAGGGATGAACCATAGTCCATCAATGAGGAAAATAAAATGCAATTATTACAAATTATAAAACTAAAAAAATAATAATTGAAATTTAAATCATTCATTGGTTGTTAATATCAAGATTATCCAATTATTAACAAATTAGATAATCAGATAAAAAAATACAACATGAAATTCAAATCATACATTTGATGAGTATCTCATGATCAATCAACATTCTAGATTTCTAATATGTTTTTTGAGATATTTATTATGTTTTAAATCATTTAAATTTACTTATAACTATATTTAATAAATATTATATATATATATATTGAGACTTTCACAAATATTTTTCATTGTTACAAATGAAAAACAAAAACTAAAACCTTGATCGATATAAATAACCTCACTATTGATATATATGGATGGTGATATGAATACCAAAGAATGTTTAATAAAACATTATATATTTTTATACCACATAATGAAATGTTTCAAATATTTTAATTACCTTTGAATTAATAATAGCGACTTGATCTTGAGACCTTTTCTATGTCTTAGTTTATCCTTATTTAATAGACTAACCAAAACCTAAGGTTGAACCCTTGTAACCTCTATTATTGTATATTTTAACAACCATAAATATCCTTACAAACCACAATGCCTCTTGTCAAAAACCTTTTAATTAAAAAGTTACTCACACGCAAGTGAGGGAGTCTAGGTGTTTGAAATACATAAATGTTTTTAGGGAGACACACAGGTCCTTACATACTTAGAGTGGGATGACTCACAAATCATCAATTAGGAAAATAAAGAAATTATTACAAGTTATATAACCACATAAATAAAATAATACATGAAATTTCAGTTATGCATTGTTTGGTCATTTTAATATCAGTCATCACACAATACTCTTAGAATGTTTTTGCTATACTTATTATGTTATATATATTATATAACTTTACTTATATCTAGATCAAATAAACAACAAATATCTACACTTTCTTTCCAAAATTCTATGTGTGTATGTATATATATATTTTGGTAGATTCAATTTATTTACAGGTGTGTGTCAAATATTATAAATTAAATTTCTTAACTTTAGATATAATATACAATAATGTATAGATATGAATATATTTAAATAATATAACATATATATATATATAAATTTTAATATATTCAACTTTATTTTTTAATATATTAAAATATAATTAAATATATAATTATAAACAATAGATTTATTAATATATGTATTATTAATTTCTATAAAAATATTTTAAATATTTTTAATAATAAATTTTATTAAAAAAATTAATACAATGTATACTTAAATAATAACCATTACTATATTTTAAACTTATGTTATTTTCAATATTATAAAATTCTATGTGTATATATAATATTTTTGTAAGAATTATACCTTACAAAATTTAAGTATTTATATTTTATACATTATTACATGGAATATTAATTATTTATACTTAATATATTTTATAATTATTATTTTTATTAAATTAAATTTATATAATTTACACTTACAAAATAGTCATTAAAATACTTTAAAATTATGTTATTTTAAATTTTATGAAATTACATATATATATATATAAATTTGTTTTCATATTTATACTTTCACAAATTTAGGTAATTATATTTTATACTTTACTACAAGGAATAATAATCATTTGTACTTAATATAATTTAAAATTATTATTTAAAATTATTATTTATAGTAAATAAAAGTAATATAAATTACCATTACATAATAACCACGAAAATACTATAAACATTGTTATTTTAAATTTTATATAATTATATATGTATATATGAATTTGTTGTCAAATTTTTTATTCCAAAATCAAAGGAATTGTATTTTATAATTTATTACTTGAAATAATGATTATTTATTCATATTATAATTTAAATTTTTTATTTATTGTAAATTTTTTTATGTCGTTAACAAAAGTAATATTATATATATATTTAGATAAATTTTATTATGATACTTAATATTACTGGTATTTATTTAATAATATATTTATTATAAAATAATTAGCTAATTACTTATGTGAACAGAATATTATAATTAAAATTTTTGTTACATTGAATATAATATATATTATATAAATAAAAATATATTAAAATTTAATTAATCACCATTAAAATTACAAATAAATACATACTTCAAAACAAAATTATTTCACTAAAAATAAATTATATTTTATACATAACATTTCAATTATATAAAATCCATTTTTAATTTTCCTAAAAATTAAATATAAATTAAAAAAAATAATATCTCTTTTGGAAATTGAATTATAAATAGGGAAATAATTTATACATTCATACATTCATAGATCCATATATATTAAATAAATAAATCATACAAACAAAATAAATAAAAAAATTAGACAGATAAAATTTTAAATATAAATTTTACCTTCTTAACAACCAAAAATATATGTTGAGAATGAATTATATCAGGTCTTCACAGAAAAATATAGAGGAGAAGAATTGAAAATGGTGGGGTTAGGCACCACATTTTATATATTTGGGTGGCCATGAGGCACAAACCCTGTTAATGCCTCCTTTCTTAAAACTTTGAAGGAAGAATGAACGAGGTTCACACTTCCTCCATCATGATGAAGAAGAAAAAAACAAGGTTCAAACTTCCTCTATTGTAGAAGGAGAATCATTAGCCTCATTCACATTTCTTTAAACCTATTTTTCAAATACCTGAAACCTCATCTTTTTTTTTTGTGAAAAAATTAAAAACCCCTTAAAACACCACCTTATGACCATTGTAACATTAATAAATTTACTATAATATAAGTACCATTTTTAGAATAAAATTATAATAATATTAGTAAATTTATCATAATATTAATATATTTATTAACATATTTAAAATAATTAGTATCATTTATTATTTAATATTACTGTTGTAATTTATTTATTTTTGTTATAAAGAAATTTTTTATTTTTTATATTAATTTTTATATTATTACAAATTAATTGTAATTTTTATAATTTTTACAAGTATTTAACTGTGCTAGAGATAATAATGATAAAACCACCCCTTATCACCACTATTTTTAATACTGATAAACTTTATCAGTTGATTTAGTTTTAGTGTGGATAATGGTTAGTTTTATAAGTGTTTTTTGATAGAACTTACAAAACCCTTCAACTCTCTTTAAAATAATCCTAAAAAATTACGCTGCTCCTACTTAAACTATTCATGCAATTATGAAACCCAATATTTGTAGTTTCCTTTGTCAAATTTTAATGATAATCGATCATCAAAACAAAAGTAATGATATATGTTACTTTTTTTTAAGGATTTCACCTGATTGTTTGATTAGTTTTTTTTCACATTTTTGGCTTTGTTAATCCCAAAAGAAATGATATACTGTTTGAAATGTGTAAATATGGTATTTTTATATTTAGGAGATAAAGGAACCTATAGAGAGTTTATTGAACCTCCTTAATCATGGTTTTAGTGATGATTACCACGTTCTTCTGGTTTCCATAAGATTCTTGTAATTTTTATTAAATTTGATATTTTTAGGTGATGTATTTTAGGTTTTTTTATTTTTAGTGATTGATAATTGAATTATTAAATCAATATTAAGATTTATTTTTGAGGACTATTTAAATTCACAAATTAATTTTTATAATAAATTTGGATATGATTATTTAGTTTTCACATTTTTAAGGAGTCGTTTGTTAATCATCCTGACTGCCCAGACTCATCATTTGTTACCAAATAATTAGTTAAGCTTGATATATATTGAGAATTTTTAATTGATTATTTTTAGTGAAATTTTAGTATACATGTAAAGATAATATAAGTATTTTTTTTCATAAATAAGTGTTTAATGGTTTTAATTCAATTTTTATTTCTAAAAAATATATGAATTTTACCCCCATAAAATTTATTTTATATAAATCATTTCTAATTAAAAATAAATGAAAACTTTTCACTGATTTCGTCTTAAACAATACTTATCTTGTTTAGATTAGTTGATTTCCTTATTATTGTCATTTTAAATAGAAATTGTATGTTGTTAGAGTCTTGTTTGTTTATGATTAATTGTCTAAACAGAGGGTCATATTTTTCATTTATTATAAAATTACTAGGTATGTCTTAATGTTTAATGTTCTAGAAGTTTCATAATTGTGGTCTCCCAACAAGGAATTTTCCCCAATATGTGGGAGGGGTGAATTATTGTATTTAGGTATACAAAACATTTTTTTCCTGATCACGATCGTGTTTTTGCAGCATGAGGGATACTTTCTTCTCTCCCTTTATATCTCTCTTGAGTGAATATGGTAGCAAGGGATATAAATTTTTTTTAACTTTGTTTAACTACACTGGGATAATCCAAGGATAATGTAGTCAAAAGTGTTCCAATAAAATTGTTTCACTGAGAATACTACCTTTTATAATTACAAAATGGAGTGGCCACACTAACCTTCTAGACTCACTGTCCATAAAAAAAATGAAAGGTTCACTACACTACTTCACATTGAGGAACACAATTATCCTCTTCATAAATTAGTGATCTCTCCTCTTATCATGATTATTTTATTATTTATTCACCATAGAGTAGATAATATACCGAAATATATGTAACCCTTAATAATAAGATAAAGATCTTATAATGAAGCTAAAATCCTGGAAAAACCTATATGTTCATATTCAACTTTCCAGAACACTCTCCTGGAAATGCCTCCTTCCTTCTAACAAGAAAACTGGTATAACCATCTCCTTATGTGTTTAGATGATGCAATCATAGTATATAGAGAACCACTTCTTTCAAATATTTCTATACTAGGGACATGTCAATGATCATATATCTAACCATGTTTTTTATGATGTGATTCCTTCTTTTGACAAATCTATTCTTCTAAAGAGTTATCACTGCATAAACTTACTGCCTAATCCCATACTTTTTCATATATTCTTAAACTTAGGGATTTATAAATTATGTACCATTTTCAATTTAAAACATCAATATTTTAACACAATGTATTTTTCAGATTCTCTTCAACATCGAGTGATACAATTTTACATTATAATCTTGTGATTAATCACCATCAACTTTTCCATATTTCTAAATTCATAAAAAAATACATAATACATTTTCTAATGAAATTATTAAGAGTTATTGGAATAAAAAAATCCATATGAAAAAGCTATAAAACTCTATATAATTTTTCCTTATTTATATTTTTGGTCTTCTAAACTTTCATCCCCTTTTGACATGAATCACATGTATGATTATTTTCACTTTTGAGTGTTGTAGAATCATGATATCCTTCATTATGCACCAAATTTTCAATGAATTTGGGCTCAAATGATTGAGAAAATTGTGCCACATACTATTTTCATCATCCTTGTACAAAATTACCAAAAATTATCTTCCAATCATTAAAAATATTCCCATTAATTTTTCTTCCATATAGAAAATGTTAACCAAATTTAGCTTTAAAATTTAACCCATTTTGTTAAAATACTACAACATATCTTGATCCACACAGCTAGATGTCACATGGAGGATTGTGGCTATGTTCTTCCACCAGGAGCACATATGTCTTCTTAAGAACCTTTCCATAGCCTTATGCTTCATAGTTTAATGATTTTGAGTCCCTAATCATTACCATATCAAGCCTCTAATTTTTATTATATTAAATTATAGAGAAAGTTTTTTATTTCCAGTCATGTTCGAGGTACATCCATTAACAAGAAACCATAAGACATACTAGTCTATTACCATAAATGACATATCAGTAAATTTTTCCTTTTTTCATACCAATTTTTCTTCTTCCATGACTATTGATGAACTTATCTTGATTATTGAAACACGTGTTTCTCAAATGATTCAACAATATCCTCTTCAACTTGAAAAATTGAGAATATGTTTTCATTTTTCATTTTATGTTTGTTGAAGTTACCAACTGTTGATTCCCTCCTTTAAAATCTCATGAGTCACTTTACGTTGAACCCTGAAGGCATAATATGCAGCCGTGTTTCCATAGGTTTCATACCAAAAATCTATAACAATTAAAATCATCTGAAAATGATGAAAATATTATTGCCTATTTTTTCTTTTATTAATCTATGAAAAACATTTTATTAATGGAGTAAACATATTGAATGTGACACAATTTTATAAAGAAATAATACCTAATTTTTGGTTTAATATTTACATAAATTTTTACTAGATCAGTATCCTTTTGAGTTTCACCTAGGAAAACTTTCTTTTAAGGAGTTGGTTCTTGTGGCCTAACACAAGGTATGATAGTGTCATCATTTTAACATGTCCTATTATAGATTTTACTTTGTTTTTAATAAATTTTACCTATGGAATGGGAGTGTACTCTATAGCCATCTCACCCAGGGCTTCAATGGGTTAATTTAGAACTACTGTCTTAGAGAAACTCGACTCAATGCCATATGTGAGGATTTTATATTTGTCCTCATATTTACAATGACATTCTATGTCTTCATCCTGAAGTTTCTAAATACTTTTGGCCTTTTCTCTCATAGTGTTGGTCAATCATACTTGATTCATGTATATTCATCCACTTTGATCTTATAATGTACTTCATTTTATGATTTTCTAAAAATTCCATATTTCTGATTTTCAATATCTTCTTTCAGTTTTGAATTATATTCCTCTTGTTATTGAATATACAACATTGAGACATGGAAATTTTCATTTTACTTATTGATTTTATTCCTCTATTTTCCAAGTTCTTTAAGGACTCACTCAAGATTAAATTGAAGTTCAACTCTTCCCATGTCATTATATTTTTCAACATCATTATCATAATTTTCCAGACAGTTAATAAAATATACTAAGTTATCTTCACTAAACTCCCTATAATCCTATACTTTTTCTACTTTAGTCTCATATGTGATTTTTCCCTCATGAGATATTTTTTTCTACTTAAAGAATTTCCATTATAGTTTTATCTTTATTTTTTCACGTTTGAAATATTTATTCAAAGAATCATTATCCTCGTCATTTTGATTTTCTTAAAACACTTAGTAGTTAGATATCCTAACTTACCACATAATAATAAAACAAGTGGAATATTGTCTTCAAATTTTCCTTTTCCCCTATGATGGTTATAGGAAAAGAAATACATCACCCCATTGACCACATCATTATTTGCGTATTATTTAACAAATAATTTATTCATTTCCTTAAAATAAACCTCATGTGAGTTCTCATTCACCCTAACTACATTTTATTTATTTATCATTTAAAAAGTGACAAGTGTACTGTGAATGATATCCAAATATACTTATTTCTGAACCCTTTTTATAGAAATGGATACCTTTTTATTGAACCACATAGGTAGTTTTCTTAATGTTCCATTAACGATCTTGTTATAATTATATTTTCCATAATGTCATGTATTTATTTTACAATAGAATTTAAATTTTCAAAGAACACAACAATATTTTTAGTTAGAATCATCTTCAAGTCATGAAATTTATTCCATAGTACTCTCAATATAGTTTCTAAAACATTGGATTCACCTTTATCTATTTTCAAAATATTTTTCCAAATATCATGATGTGTTTTTTAGGACATCAACTTAGTATAGATATGGTTATCTAAAGATCCTTCGAATGCATTGATTTCCTTTTCATCTATATCCAACCCCTTATGGTGTCTTTTTGAAAAGACTCCACATTCCATATTCACTATTATTCTATGAGTGGGTGTCTTTTAAAATTTCATCCCTAATTAATTGAAGTAGTGTTTAATCTCGTTCTTCCATAAATAGAAATTTTTTCCATTTAAAATATAATTAACTTTTTGATTCGCAATTTACTCCTCTTACATGATCATGAGAGGGAAAACATCAGCCCAATAATCCATTATCTAATACAAATTGTCAGTCCCTTATCAACGGTATTAACTTGAGGGGGGGGGGGAATTAGGGCATCATAAGAAAATTATGTTCAAAATTTGATCTCGATCTTGTACCCTCGATGTGAGGAATACAATTTTTCTCCCTTAACATATCCCTATGAATGATGAAATAAATAAATCACTTAATGGATTTTACTTTTTTCTCCCAAACCTAAATATTCCAAGGATCATTAAAAGATGGCGTGCCTATTTACCTAAAACACTAGAGTGAAATGATTCTCTTTGAATAACACAATAGAGTGGTATCACTAACCCTTAAAACTCAATTATCACAAAAAATGAAAAACTCACTATCTTCCCATGTAGTGAAAACACTTCTTCTTCCTAGAAAAATCCATTATTGAAAAAAGAGAATTTAAATTAACACCTAATGTGGTGTGTCACTTTAGTAATTGTAGAGTTTCTAGAGGGGGAGAAGACTCATAGAATATATTCTTCTTCAGTTCTAAAATTTCAAATTAAATATAGAAAGACCTATACTACTCCTTTGATTTCAATCCATGAAAGATATCCTCTTTTATTTCTTTATAATTATTTTAGAATGAATATTATTATATTAATCAAATATTTACAAGAGATTTAAAAAAATCACACACATTAACCACATATTGACTTTGAAATAAATCCCCACAATACTAATAAAAAATTAAGGATTGGTTTTTATAGGCTATCACATAAATTAAAATCTTGATGTTAATGTATTATTCATAGGGCGACAAACACTTGGTAAGAATAACTAAAAATATATATTGATTTCATTGAATGATAGGATTATTCACGATGTGAACTTCACCTAGGCATATCCATTGAAATCCAATCTTTATCTATTTATGGTGTGACCTTGAATCATGAAATGAACCCATTTATTTTATGGAATGAATACTATTCATGGAATGAGGTAAATTTTACATAACTTTTAATCTCTATCATAAATCCCCATGAAAAACATCTAGATAATGATCATTAACCTGTCAACTTGATTCATAGCATGAGAGAAAAGTTTCATAGTGTTTACCATTTCTACCGACCTAGATTTGATTCCAAGAGTATCCAAGATTCTCTAACATACCTTTCACCATGGATGAACCATTAAAACACCATTAAAAACCATTAATAAATATTTTATCATTCTCTATCAGCAAACACATACCAAAAATAAAGTGAGCGGAGTTTTTTGATAAATTAAATGTACACCAAGGGGAGAATTGCATCGTTATAATATTCCTCTAGTAGGTTATTCTCAATAATCATATTTTTATCAACGTTATTTATAAGTTTATTCATTCTCTCAGCCACTACATTCAGTTATGGAGTTGTAATTTAAAAAAAATGATGTTAAATCCCATATTTTTCCTGATATTCTTCCACTATGTTGTTGGTGAATTTAATTCCATTATCGTCTTGATCTTTTTGAATTTATAATCCTAATATATTTTCATCCTAGCTATGATACTGAGTGATGCTCTTAAACACATCTACCTTGTGAGAAATCATCATAAGACAATCCATCCTACTAATATTGTCCATAAATTATAAAATATATATTTCTATTTCATTATTTGGCCATCATTGGCTAACACACATGAACATAAAATATCTTGAGTAACATTTTTGATCTTTCCCTTTTCATCTTATAGGTTTTTAGACAATATTTCCATTTTAACAAGAATCACATTTGTGATAGTTATCACATATATAATTGTGTATATCTCAAGATCAATTACTCATCACCAAATTTTCTAAGTATTTTTGGCTCAAATGACCAATATGTTTGTGCCATAATATGTTTTTATCCTCCTTGGATAGTATGAAAAAAAATATTCACCAACTAGGAAAATATACTACTTGGTTCTCTTTCATTGTGAGACGTTGTTTTGATAACTTCAATTAATAATGGATTAATTCTTGTTGAACTCAACTACATTACATGAGTCACACAACTAGTTAACCCTTTTCATCTAGTGATTGATACGTTCAACTAAGAGTACATCCATTCATCTAATATATCTGTGTTATAATAGAATAAAGATGAAGACACCAGAGGAGACTAAATTATGTCATTCAAGAAGAAAATTACCATTCTAAATTGATCCCTTCTAAACATAGAATGTGAAACTATTCTCTTTCATATAGTAGTTTAGGTACTGAATAAATAAAATAGAGATACAAAATAGTTTTTATATTGGTTTGGGAAACAATTATACCATAGTAAACTCCACTAAAACTCTCTCCATGATCTTAGTGATTTTAACTAGTAGATCATTTTCCAACGGATCTCAATAGCTGAGTGCATGAAAATTCTATTTTATATAATATATTTTACAAATTTTTAAAGTAGGATGAAAAAAATTCCTCGAAACACTTCACACTCGAGTGTTGAGAAACAACATAGATTGAATTTAGTGGGATAAAATCACAAAGAAATCATTTAGATGTAGAATATTTAGCTGATAAAGGAAATATCTTCCAAGAAACATATGAAAAAAATTAAAATCATATTCCTTAAGATGAATATATTATCTTATCACAAAAAATAATCTGATAAAGAAGTAGTAGAAACTACATCAAATTCATAGTAGTAAGGTGGTTACAAAATTGTAGTGTAATATAACTAGCATATACCCAAAGTGTAGTCCTAAAAATATTCAAAAAATATTAGTAGATTTATCATAGATATGTATCACAATAGAAAAAAATAGAATAATATCTTCTTCAATCATAAATATCCTACATAATTTCAGTGAAAGAGAACCAGTTTATATAGTTATAGAGAGTCAGTTCATTAGATAATAAGACAATTATTTATCTAGATACAACCATTGAGAATAAATAATAAGGAAAATTTAATTATGCTCAAATAGATTATGAAAATATACTAGAGAAGTCATGATATTTAAAATGCATAGTGTATTTAGAATTTAAATTTTATCATCCCGGAAAAAATATTCCCTTTTAATTTGGAATAAATAAATAATTGATGTTGATCTCTTGAAATGATCCTTTAATCAGTTTATCAAGATATTGAATCCTGTGAAATCATAAAAAATATAAATAGTTCAAAATTTAAATCTAGTATATGAATGGATCAATGTGGGGAAACCCGAAATGAGGTTAAATGAAAATTTACGGTTTCATGTGTATAGTTAATTATAAATATAGAGTTACATAACGTGGAGTATGAAACCAATTTCAGGTTACTTATGTGAGGTATATACCAATTTTTAGGCACTCAAATGTGAGGTTTCTTAAGAAATATTAGGTTATCAAACATACCATTCATCTCAAACATGTGGTTCTAAACATGGGTTTAGATACCAATGTTTGGTTACAACTACAATTTCAAGAAAGTTATTCTAGAATCCTTAACCACACCTATAACATCTAAAAGAATAAAATTAAACCCAAATATAAATTACATTACTAAAATAACGTCTTTTAGAATTCCAGGAAAAATAAAATAGTTATTAAATTAAATATAAAACTAGAATCAACTAAATGTAACTTCATTAGTAAAAAATGATGGCATTTATGAGCATAAAAATAAATTAAAACTTATTATACCAATATTAATTTTCCCAACAATCTCCCCATTTTTAATGATCATAAAACCCATAGAAATAAATTAAAACAAAAAAAGATTTACAAACTTATAGGTTTGAAAATTTTAGTTACAAATATTTATTAAGTAAAACAAAAAATGTAAAAAATGTATTAAATACATAGAAAATATATTTTTTAGAAATTTTCTTTATACATAATTTCCCCCTTATAATATCAAAAATAAATTATGAAAATGGAATAAAACATTTTTTTTGAATAGAACTATTTATAAATTTCATGTAATATAAAAATATGAGTATTCTGAAATATATATTTTTTGGTTGGAAAAAATAAAAGAGCATAATAAAGAACACACAAAGACAATTAAGTAAAAGAAAATTAATTCTATAAAATATTGCATATTAAAATAAGAATTTTCAGCTCAAAAAGAAAAAATATTATGGTTTAGAGTTTGGGGGAGGAATGAAAACATGTTGAAATTCATTAGAAAAAGACTCAAAGGTTAAGGAATCTCAAAGTGTTTTTGTGAACTTCAGCAAGATTCACTATCATATATTTAAAATTATGGTTCAATAGAGAAGTAAAATCTCGTAGAATATTTATTTAATCCTTAATAACTTTCAAGGAATTTACAAGGATCACCTTTATTTCTTTTGAAATGTCTCAGAGGAGTAAACATACTTGTTCTAATTCACCCAAACCGGTTGAGCATATCCCTGATAATGGGTTCTGAAGAAGATAATACAACAATTACTCCTTCTAATTCTCTAAAATAGCTTGTAGATGGACACTATGAGACTAAAAATTATGATTTCGTTCATCCATATCATGTGTATTAGTAGATAAAATCTCCAATCTTCTTATAACATCTTCAAAGACTGCTCCATTATAAGTAGAGTCTATCATCTGAATTAAATTGGAAAATTCCATTGCCTGAAGCTAATTTTATAAAATCTTATTCAAATCACTGAATTATACCTTTTAGACCATTTACCCTTTAATATTTCCAAACTAGCCATAAATATTTATTTTCATAGCATCAAAATCATTCCGTGAAGTTGGATTATCCTTAAAATTATGATATCAATTCTGAAAAGACTCATATTATACTTTGGAAATATATTCACTAATAAATTATTTAAATTACTTCCTAGAACTCTCAAGTTCTTCTTGAAACCATAGAACATTATCATTTAGAAAATTTGAAAAATAAACAATATTTGGAGTAAAAGTTTGACTACGAGCCTAAAAAATTGATTCATCTTCATAATCTGATGGCTCCCTCACTAACCATATTGAGGGTTCCCCATATTCAAATAAATTAAGGGATATGACTTAAAAACCTTCACGAGATAGAGAGTAAAACTCACAATGTACTTCTATTATCTTAACCTATTCTTCAAAAATCATTTCCAAGGGCTTCTCAATAAATGAAACTTACTGATCATTGATCAATTCAATTGAAGAATAAACATTAACAGTTCTTCAATAAAATGATCTTCTTATATTTTTTTTATACCTAGTGAGCAATAATAATCCAAAACTTTTTGTTCCGCAACATCAAAAACTTACTCACCTATTCCCACGACAGCTGAAACGGGATGGACAACTTATGTAACATCCCTGACCCGAAAGCCACTAAATTGGTGCTCCGATCTGAGTTATCACATGACCTCAAGCATGCCTCCCCATACACCAGAGGTTACCGACTAGTGGTGAGGGTCTAATGAGTCACATGGGTAGACTATATCCTCTTTACCATAGAAAGAAACAATATAAAAAAATATAAATAGAGGAAACAATACAAACATCCAATACACATGCATAACCCAAAATTTCCCAAACGGGGTACAACCACAAATAAAATACAACAATGTCATTCCATACTAGTAGTGAAAAGTGGAAGATACCCAAAATAAAACAAATGTCCAAAACTAAAAATGGGACCCGACTCTAATTTTGGGTCCTTCTCCATGTTCATCCCGAGCCCAACTCAACCTCCTAGAGTAGGGCCTTCTCCCTTGTCCTGACTTACAACCAAGAATTCTTCTCAGGTACTCAATGGCAGACCGAGAAGGGTGTGAGTAAAATAATCAATAGGCCACCACCAATGGTGTTGACAAAATATCCAGTATAATAGATAGTGTGTACAAGTAAAAAAAATGGTAAGTAAAAAAGGGACTGTTTGGGTTCCATTAGTTAACAGTGTTCATTTAATTCATGACTAGTATTTATCCCAATTCCATTTATTATACCATCTTCATTACATAATACATTTTTATCACATGTTCCATGGGATAGGCATAAATATTATCTACACAAGGGTATAAGCAATCAATAAAAATGCATAGGGGAAAAAAATCAAGTCCCTATCTCACTAAGGATTCACATATCACATCAATACAATATCTTCACCTCGAATCCTCAGCCCGAGTGGAATGAAATAGTTATGGGAATATATCCTCTGACCCCTTCCCTAACCCATGCATTTTGGGGTGGAGTTTAGAGCCCTAGGCATAGAACCTCAAGTCAATACCCCACTCTACCCAGCCATGTGAACATGCTTATTTTTCAAGTCACCACAACCATTCCATAACATAGAAAAGAATATTCAATTCCATTGGATATCACAACACATAACAACAACATGGGAATTATTACTATTCCATAACCGATCAATAAATTTACCATTTATAATTAATATCCCTTTAGCCAAATTCCCATTCCTGTGCCTTAACCTATTAGGTGTATTCATAAATCCCCTATGCATTAGCCTAATTCATCATGGAATATTTATTAACCCATTTATCCCATTTATCATTTCACAATCATTTAACAACTTATGCATTTCAAATTCATTTCTCATATCACATAACACAATCCCTTTATTATATTCAGTCATTAAGGCATACCACCTAATTATCATGTATTAACTCATTCCACAATTTAATCCATTCCCTTATTACAACATATTCACACATTCCCCATTTACCATTCCATTACCCAATTTCAAGTTCACCATTTAACATTCCCTAATCCCCCTTAGGCATTTCTAACAAAATTCATGAAAGAATCAACATAACATCTTTCAACCCAATTAACCATTTTCCAGTCATTCTAACAACACCTTATGAATTTATCACCCTAGTAATAATTATCATTATTCTATTTATAACTTAATCAATCATTATGACATATTCTACATGGGATTCACATTCTTATTTGGCAACCCACCACTTAAACCTACCACACTATCAGTCCGGGTTTGCTGGCACACCCCATGGGTAGACCTAAAATGGTCAAGTCATACTCAATGCATCCCACAGGGATCGTGAGGGTTTCAATTGGTCCCTTAGACACCCATTTTTATCAAATATTTCAACAGAACCATGAACAATAAAAGGGGAAAATAAGAACACCAACTTCCATACACAAATCCAAAATAAAACTACAGGATAATACATACAGACTGCCTACCTCAAATCCGACGATGAACACACTCTCAATAATGGACTTAGATCTAGACTGAAACATCCCTTGAAGCCCCAAACTAAGATCCACTAGAGAAAAAGGTTTTAGGGTTTTGGAAGAAGATGGAATAAATCATAAACCCTAATCCCAAAAGGAGAAGGAATGAGAGGATTGAACATACCTAGAGCTTCGAACCACAACCAACGACGTCCAAAATGGCCAATAATTGAAGGAGAAACATCTCTTGGAAGTTTTGGTCATCCATGTTATTCACTATGGTAGAGAGGTGAGGAATGGAGGAAAATCCCGAGAGGGCTTTTAAAATCCCGGGGTGGGATTTTTGTAATTTTCTCAAAGTTTCTGGGCCTCACAGTTTACCCTCATATTTTTTCAATCTGTGCACAAATAGTACGTGAGGCACTATTTGAAAAACATCCCTCTGCACTATTTACTAGGTATTACACATGGTTTGCATAACAATGCACCAAATTTGCATAACCATATATCCATGGTTTCATGGTTCCCACACGGTTTTTACTAACCATGCACAAAACATTCAACATGACCATGAAATCCCTTTTCATCCTATTTCAAGTCCCGAACCCTTGGAACACCAGCAGGAATTTCCATGAGCATGGTGAAACAGTTATCTAGCCAAAAATAAGTGGCCAAACCAAAACCTAAACAAAAAGATACCTTAAAAAGGACTAGGATCTTACATCCTCCCCACCATATAACGGCTCATCCTTGAGCTGATATTATGAGAATTACTAACTTCCATAACAAGGGATCATGCCACAAGGCCTACTTATCCGTTCCCACTTTCAATGTTCCTAGTTTCACATCATAAGGACAATGATCACAGACCAAGGGAACATACTTTACCATCAAGGATTCCTCACTACAACCCACAACACAAACTAGATAAACTCTTCAAGGATGCATCCACATCAACAACACTGACTACGAGATCTTCATGGGGGAATCTTAGGCGGAAACACCTAACTAACAACACATAGAGACTTTACACACATCATTAAATCATCATGGAGGAACCAATCGACACCTCATTAGCCAGTTCGCCTATAAAACTAATGACCCATATCACTTGGGGTCATTTTCTTCTGTTTTCTAAAATCTAATGGTGAAAAACCCGGTACCACCCAGAGGAGAACACACGATCCTTCCAAAAATGTCTCCCTAAAATTTAATTCCACCACTATACAACCAAACGACACCGAAAACTCTCAGTTACTCAACCAAGAAATCTCATTCCAAATCTCTTTACAAGGGCTAAATCATCAAAATAGTGACCACTGAAGTCCTTCCAACCCAAAACACTAATCACATCATCAACCAACCATTTATCCGGCATGGTTCTGTCCACCATTTCTAGTTACATAGAACCTCCACTTTCAATGAAGGACCACCAGAACTAAACCCAACTTTTCCACTGCCTAACTTGTTCTGACTCACAGCACCCAATCATCCATGGGAGAATTACCCTACATTGGCATACAACTGCACCGTCAAAACCATTCGGAAGGACATTCCTACACTATCCCTTTAAGGAATAATATCAACATGACCTAACTTCATTAAAACATCATTTCCAAAGAAACTTTCCTCTATAACATGTACCTTGGTGGTGGGTCACTCTCACCACACCCATTCAATTTTAACATCTTAGGTTAGACCACGCCCAACAGGCTTATCCCAGAACACCCTCCTTCCACTGATGGTACACAATCCACTTATCACCTTTCCAAGGTTCTTAATGACTTAGAGACTACCATTATCATACCACACAACCACTGAGGATGTTTCATGAATTCCAGTATAGTTTCATCATCACGGCATTACCTCCCTTTAGACTGTCATCAAATTCACCATTGGCATGACACCACATCACATGTCCAAGGTTCACCCAACTTCAAGATGTTCTAAAACGACTAAGGGTAAATTTCCTGAGTCTAACCCCTGATCTTAGTTGGAGTTATAGAACACAAACTATCTTGACACAACCAATTGTAATATCCAACCACACCCTTATACGACTTCATGAAAGCCATCACAAGATTCACACAGAACCACCCTCACCCAAAGCCGACACTTGTCTCATCATTCCCCACATGAGCTAGATGTTCTCCTCTCTACATCTAGGACTAACTCATCACTCCCCACATTAGGAGTTCTGTTACCATTTCTCACCATGAGGGATTACAACCACCACTTTTTACAATCAAGACAATAAAACCTCATCCTTAGACATGGTCATCTATCTTTTCCCACAACAAGGAAACAAACATCACCCAGTGCCCAATCTCGGCTTCCATGAACATAACCCATGAAGTTTTCCATCATTCAGTCCATCCTGAGGACCCCACTCAAAGCCATTGAGGATGTACATGTAAGAACCGAGTTTTTTTCTATAAATGACTTTGGAATATTCTTGATGTTATTCCAGAGCAGCGCCTTCAAACGATGTGCGATTCTGAGCCCCAGTGGGGCCGAAATTATGTTTTCAGTGCATTCACATTGGGAACAACAAATAAATTGGATAAATACTAAATGGTGATCCAGATCAGAGATATGAGTGGACAGATGGGTCCGGAATGGGTTGTTTACCCTAGGAACGACATAAAAGTTGTCGGCACGAGACATTTGGACCCCTCGCCCGTTAACGAAATGTTAAACAGATGATTAAAATAATTAATTTAATCATTTAACGGCTTAACTCAAGTATCTATTAAACGGTTTCTCGAATTGGGAAATCGAAGGCACCATTGAGTGCGAAATGTTCCATTTAACCTAGGAGGGGTGTAACTTTCGTGGGCATGGGCCTTCGGTGAAAAACACCGCCAATGGTGTTTTCGTAATTTAGCGGCCTCGGTCGTTAAATTTTATAACTTTTGAACGGGGCCTCGGATTAAAATTTCAAGACCTCTATTGCGCTCAGAATGTGGTGTTTACCCCAGGGGAGGCCTAATCTCGACCCCGCTGAAATTTCGGGTTCGGGCCGACAGGCGGGTGGTTAAGTGTTTTCTATTTAAACACTTAACCCACCCCTCTCCTCTCCCCCTTTTTCCCTGGTTCCAACAGCTCCCAATGATTAAGGAGGAAGCTCCTCCTCTCTTCCTCCCCTTCGGTAAGGCAGCGGCGTAGCAGTGGACCCTACGTGAAGCGTCGGGCAAGGCCCAAACAGGTAGAAGGTTGCGTTTTGTATTTTCATTCCTGTACTTAACTTTGAACAAAAATTTACTTGTTGAATTACAGAAGAATTGTCGAGAGAGGCCCCTATTTGAGTTGTAAATATTATGTCCTTTTAGACTCTTGTTTCGAACTCGAAATCCAAGCTCTGTGGTGTCTGCAATCATCCGAAAAAAGTTGTGGGTTCTTGGGGGTTGTTTTTTCGGCGGTTTGGCGAGGTCCAGGCGGCGACGCGACATCTCCAGACTGCAGCGGTATCCCCATGCGGTGACGTCTTCAGGCGGAGGCACGGTTGGCGCGAGATGCGGGCAGTGGGATCCTCGTCAAAGGAGGTCGGCGTGGACATGGTCTTCATCGGTGCTAGCTGGGGCGATGGTGAGCGGCACTCCGTGGTGGACTGGGGTCGCGTCGCGCGACCCCGCGGAGGAACTCGACCCGCGTCGCACGGGTCCTCACGCGGTGACCGGCCTCAGCCGGTCGGGCAAGTGGTGGACCAGGTCCATCACCGGCCCGCGTGGCCAAGCCGCGGGCTAGGCGTTGCGAGCCGGGCCGGCCAGCGCGGCCCGACCCAAACCGGGCAGACCGGCCGGCCCAGGCCGGTCCAGCCCAAGGGGCTTTGCCCCCCCAGTTTTCGAACACCCGTATTTTCCGCTACGAGCGTCCGTTTTGCGTTCCGTCTATGGAGACACGTTCCGTGGATCGAGGGGAACGCTTTGATATGGTTTCAAGAATTTTTAATTCCCGGGACGGGAATTCGGTGGCATGACACATCTTTAATTGGAATGTCGTTTTCTCTGGGGGTTCTAGTTTTGGGCGGGGACACATCTGGAGTCCGTTTTGAGCGTCATAAGAGGCATTGAAACCCTAGAATCGAGGCGGAGATTTCCAGTGTGGTTTCATGGGTTGAAACCAGAGTTGAGACATGGGCCCCACGACCCATCTGTTGAGCTGTGAGTAGCGTTTTGTAACTTTTTCATTGGATGTCCGTTTAGGACGTGCGAGTAGTCATTTTTGGGTGTTTTTTTCGAGGGCATTTCATTGGCGCAGTATGCCCGCTTTAATTCCGCACGGTGGTGCGGGACCCATGAGGGGCCGTTTCGGGAGTTGGCGGGGATTTCCAGCTTTATCACCGGATGTCTGTTTTGGAAAAGTGAATAGTCCATCTTGTGTACTTTTTCGAGAGGATCGCAACGGTGTGATCCGTTCATTGTGCTTTGGGATAGGGTTACAGGTCCCACGAAGCACCGCTCATGTGCGGTGCAACGGAATGCATCTTTTTATCTGGGTATCAATTGTACTCAAATGAATAGTCAATTTAACATATTTTCCCGAGTGGATGGCAATGGTGCAATGCACCCGACTATTTTCAGGGCTGAGGCTCATGACCATGGGATGCCGTTCAGGAGTAAGGCGGTGTTGGTGACTTTTTCATCGGATATCCATTGGAGGTGAGTAAGTAGTCGATCTCGCATGTTTTTCCATGAGGATTACAACAGTGTAATCATCTCAGGTGTACAGAGCCTCTTGCACGATCTTATTAAATGTGGAAATATGAAGGGTGCTCCGGTGGCAGTTCTTATTGCTGTTTTCCAGAGCGAACCCTTGGCGTGAGACCGCATGCACTCTCGTGTGAGTGAAGTAAATTTTTCAAGATGTGTAGTTGGCCATGCTTGGTCCAATGATGTGGACAGTTGGAGTTGTTACGTTTATGCCTTCGCGTTGACGTTGGGTTCCATGTGCACGTTAGCCTTTGGGCTGTAGGCGTGGAATACTCTAGGAGTATGCGAGAACGTGGGGAGGTACTTCTCGATGGTTGTACCTGAGAATGTTTGTGTGCATGGTTGGGGTTGATTTGGGGCCACACATCGTGTGGGCCCATGTGTGTGTCGTGTTCTGCTTTGCGTACACTTGACCTTTCGCGACGTAGAGGGTCCTTCTATTGTCGTTTGTTTGACCAGCATAGATGAGTTTTCCCCTGGTTATGTTCTCATTTGTTTGACCAGCAGGGTTGAGTTTCCCCTGGTTCTATTATCGTTTGGTTTCGACTAGTAGGGTTGAGTTATTCTCCCCTGGTCCTGTTCACGATAGTTTCAACCAGCAGGGTTGTGTGGTTCTCCCCTGGTTCTGTTCTGGATGGTTTGGCCGACAGAGTTGCTTCGTGTTCCCTGGTAGAGTTCTTGTGGATTCGGTGTGACCAACACTTTACGTGGGCACTGATCCTCTACCCAGGAGGTTGTTTCTAGCAGGGATGGCCATGAGGTTGTTTCCAGCAGGGATGGCCGGTGAGGTACCATCCAGCAGGGATGGCTAGTGAGGTACCATCTAGCAAGGATGGCCAGTGTCATACCATCAAGCAGGGATGGCCAGTGGGTTACCATCCAGCATGGATGGCCAGTACAGCGGTGTTCACCGAGTAGTACCATCTAGCAGGGATGGCCAGAGTAGTTCCGGTTTTACCTCCAGCGGGGATGGAAAGGGGTCCCCGATGCCGGTTTTACCTTCAGCTAGGCTAGGAAGTGGTCCCCGATGCCGGGTTTACCTCCAGCTGGGCTGGGAAGTGGTCCCCGATGAAGGTTCCGAGCCTCCCTCTAGTGGAGTACCCTTTTATGGGACTGGGAATTGGGAATCATCGACGAATTTAGCCTGGTCGTCCTCCAGTGCATTACCCTATTATGGGACTGGGCAGTGTGGCACCCGTCGACTCTTGCCGGGTCTCCCTCCAGTGGGAACCCATCGACTTCCAGGGATCACCCTCCATCAGGGCAGGGCAAGGGGTCACCTGTCGACATTTAGGAGACCTATCGAATACGGGGCAATGACGAGGTGTGGCTTGACATTCCCCCAGAACTCTCAAGTACGAGGGGCGATTTCCCCACCGAGATGCGTTCTTGGGACGCGACCTAAAACAGTGCGGGCGATTCAGTGCCACCCAAAGTGGATAGTTTAGAGGTACAATGATTTGATTCCCTTGACTTGTAGTTTGGGGAAGACGTGCGAGATACTGGGCATCAATGGTGTTTACTTCTTGGACTGTTGGCTACTGACTTTCTTGGGCTGAGCTACGGGATAGAGATCCCCTTACGATCTTGTTTGGGCTTCATGATTGAGCATATGGTTATGTATATACCTTGTTCCAGTACCCACTTCTTGGGCTTGGTTACTCTCCTTCCAGGAGAGGGAAGGCGCATGGGGTATCCACGTGCTTTCCGTGTCTAGCTTCTCGTGGTTAGATGAGTAGACGCTCCTGCTATAGGTAGCGAAGACTCGATGAGAAGTTTATATTCTCACCGTTTCATGCTCCTCGTGTCTGGACGAGTCTATCTCCTTTCTCTTTTTTGGTTGAGTTGGACTCTTTACTGTTACTCTTACTGCACACCCAGTTGTACTCCTCTACTTTCCATGTTCGATCTACTGTTCACCCCTCGGTACCTTCTTTATTGCTCCCTCGAGCCTTCGGGGTATCCTACTGAGTATTTTTATACTCACCCCTGCTTGGGATTTTCCCTCACTTGGTGTGACTTTGCAGAAGATGGATAGGTTGGTCGTAACTTTAGTGTATCTTATGAGTTCGGGAGCTTGGAATGTGTGCGGTGGTCGTAGTTAAGTTCTAGGTGGGGGACCCTTCCAGCTATTTGCTTTTGTTTACCTGTTGTCGGATTGTGGCACTTTTCTAGTTGGGTGCGTGTTTTCCCCTTTTCTTTTCAGTTTACTTTTAGCACTTGGTTTGTACTGATTAGAGGTCAATGCACTTTTGGTGGTTTATATATAGCAGTTTTCCTTTCCTTTACTTGTCTTTCCCTTTTATTTTTCACTTTTTCATTGAGTGTTCTACATGTGTGTGTACAGGTACTCAGGAAAAGGCCTCCCTGAGTTGTTTAGCATTCGGTGCTTGTGGCCAGCGCCTGGCCTATGGAGGTGGGCTTGGGGTAGTTGCGGCTTGAGCCCTGGTAGGGTCGGGTCGTGAAAAAGTGGTATAAAAGGTGGTTCATTCCATGGGACGTTGTTCGGATGTCCCTAAAAAGGAATTGGTTGGGATTTGGGGAAACAATGATAACGTGTCTCGAGAGAGGCTCTCAGGCTAGGGAGTCCAGTGATGGTGCGATGGCCGACATATCCATTCACCAGGACCTTGATAACCCGCATGTCGACTCGCCATGCTGAGACGCTTGTTGAAGGGGAAAATGGGTTGTGCATAACATAGGATTGAGTCTTTGACTATCCTTCTTGAGTCAGATCTCCATCATTGTTGTTGTTGTGATATACATATTTGCTCATCTGATCGCGGAACTTCTTGATAATATTCAGGATGTCTTCGCGAAGATAGCCAACCAGGATACAAGCTTTGGTTTGTGATGATGACCCTGTGAGCTACGAGGCCATAGTCCAGGACCCATCAGGCGAGCCCCTTTCTTCGGGTGGTCCGGTAGTAGTACCCCAACCTGGTGAGCAGCAAACAGCTCCAGCAGAGCCGACGGGACTTGAGCGCAGGATGAGCATGCTCCGCGAGTTCCAGCGGCATAGACCACTGAGGTTCAGTTGTGAGCCAGACCCTCAGGCAGTAGAGGTTTGGCTAGAGACATTGGTTTTCCTTTTCAGGCATGTGTAGATGCGGGTAGATCTTATGGTGGCTTTGGCCGCCATCCTTTTCCGCAGAGCAGCTTGGCGTTGGTGGAGTCTGGTTACTTAGTTTCTTGACAAGTCATCGCTTTTGTGGGGAGAAATTGAGTTGTTGTTTCATTAAGAGTTTTTCCCCTCCTTCTTACGCTCCGTTAGGATTCAGGAGCTCCTGCAGTTTCAGCAGGGAGGGATGATGATGGCCGAGTACGCGACTAGTTTCGCAGACCATGCACGCTTTTACCCGGACTTGGTCCATGACAACAACATCCGAGTGTGAAATTTTGAGCAGGGTCTTCACCAAGAGATTCATGATGTCATAGTATTCTTGGGAATTTACACATATGCCGAGGTGATAGAGCAGGCGCTGGTGACAGAGAGCTTCCTGTCACATTCGAGAGTTGGTGGTGGCAACAGGCACATTGGAGCCAAGACGTCTGCCGCAACTAGCGGGTGTCGGCAAGCAAAACCTCGACGCAGGTGGATTTATGACAACCGGACTCAGGGGCGTGGTCATACACCATAGTGGCATCATAGGGCACCATTGTAGCCCGAATAGAGTCGGTTCTATGCTTGCAATAGGCGAGGTCACCTGGTACGGGACTGCCCGACCAGGCATGCAGAGAGCTTTGGGCAGGTAGCAGGTGCACCACCATGACAGAGGCAGCATAGTGATCAGTGTAGAGTCCAGAGAGATGGTTCTAACAGAGGAGCAGTATAAGCTGGTAGTTGGGGACGGTATTAAGAGGTCTTCCCATCACCACTAGGCGGTCCACATGAGGCTCCAGGAGATGACAGTTGGTGCCACGGACAACTGCGAGCTTTGGATGTCTATGATCCTTCAGAGCATGTGGTGATAAGAGGTATTCTCTACATCTCTTCTAATTTTTATAGTAGAATTGATATACTCTATGTTTTAGATGCTTTTCTCCCGAATCCTTGTTTGAGTTGTTACCAGGGTAGTGCGGTGTGTCGGTGTAACCCTGTGTTGGTAAGGTAAAAGGCATGGGAACTTTTTCTCTAGTCGATGGTGTCGACTCCTTCTCCTTTTGAGCATATAATAGATCCTTGGGTGTGGAACATCGACTATGAAAACATGCATGATCAGATATCCTTGGGTGTTTCACCATATGGGTATTCTGAGGAGGGAATCACCGGGCCTTGTCCTAGGTCCAAGCGGTGATTCCAGTCATGGCGTGCGACGAAGGGGTTCGGTCGGGGAGGTGAGCTACCCCTGAGAGACTTCGGGCCATTTGAGACCGTGCAAAGGGATGGTGAGGCTCCCTACCGCCTTGCCCTAACCCCAAAGTCATGAGTGGGTGCACGACGTCTCCCACATGGCTTACCTGAGAATATGTGTGCGTGCTCTTATGCACGTCATTGGCAAGGGCCGACCTCGCGTGAACAGATCAAATCCTTTGTTCTGTGTGCGGTGACGCGGGACTGTGCAATAGTTCTTATGGGTACAAGAGAGCCAAGTGTGGGATTAGTACCTTGAGTTTTTCCCTAGTTTTTCTTTTCGTGGATGAAAATCTTGAAAGAGGGAATGATGTAAGAACCCCGTTTTTTCTATAAAAGACTTTGGAATATTCTTGATGTCATTCCAGAGCAGTGCCTTCAGACGGCGTGCGACTCTGAGCCACGGTGTGGCCGAAATTAAGTTTTCAGTGCGTTCACACCGGGAACGCCAAATAAATTTGATAACTCCTAAACGGTGATCCAGATCATAGATCTGAGTGCATGGATGGGTCCGGAATGTGGTGTTTACCCTAGAAGTGACATAAAACATGTCGGCGTAGGATGTTTGGACCCCTCGCCCGTTAACGGAATGTTAAATGGATAATTAAAATAATTAATTCATTCCTTTAACGTCTTAACTCAATTATATCTTAAACAGTGTCTCATATTGGGAAACCGGGGGAACCATTGAGTCTGGAACGTGCCGTTTACCCTAGGAGGGGTGTAACTTTCGCGGGCGCGGGCCTTCTGTGAAAAATGCTGCCAAGGGCGTTTTTATAATTTAGTGGCCCCTGTCGTTAAATTTTATAACTTTCGAATGGGGATTCAGATTAAAATTTTGAGACTGTCATTGCGCTCAAAACATGGCATTTACCCTAAGAGAGGCTTAATCTCTACCCCGCCGAATGTTCGTGTTCGGGCCGACGGGCGGGTGGTTAACTGTTTTCTATTTAAACACTTAACCCACCCCTCTCCTCTCCCCCTTTTTCCCTAGTGCCAAAAGCACCCAATGACGAAGGAGGAATCTCCTACTCTCCTATTCCCCTTCGTAAAGGAAGCGGGATGGTGTTGGACCCTATGTGAAGCGTCGGGCAACGCCCCAATATGCAAGAGGTTGTGTTTTGTATTTTCATTCCGGTACTTAACTTCGAACGCAAATTTACATGTCTAATTATTGCCGAATTGTCGAGCGAGTCCCTAATTTTAGTAGTACATATTTTGAGATTTCCAACGCTTGTTTCAGACTCAAAATCCGAGCTCTGTGGTGTCCACAATCGTCCATAGAATGTTGTGGGTTCTTGGGGGTTGTTTTTTCGGCGGTCCGGCGAGGTCCAGGTGGCAGCGCGGCGTCTCCAGGCGGTGGCGGCATCCCCACATGGCAGCGTCTTCAGGCGGAGGCGAGGTCGGCGTGAGCTGCTGGTGGTGGGCTCCTTGGCTCTGGAGGTCGGCCCGAGCAGGGTTGTCGGCGGCGCTAGCGGGGGCGACGACGGGCGGCGCTCCGCGGTGGATCGGGCTTGCGTCACGCGACCCTGCGGGGGAACACGACTCATGTCGCGTGGGTCGTCACGCGGACGACTGACCTTAGCCGGTTGGCCAAGCGGGGGACCGGGTCCATTGCCGGCCCGCGCGGCCAAGCCGTGGGCCAGGTGTTGCTAACCGGGATGGCCAGTGTGGCCTGGCCCAGACCATGCGGACCGGCCGGCCCAGGCCGGTCCCGCCCAAGGGGCTTTGCCCCCTCAGTTTTCAGATGCCCGTATTTTCTGCTACAGGTGTCCATTTTGCATTCCGTCTATGGTGACGCGTTCCTTGGATTGAGGGGAACACTTTGAGATGGTTTTCGGATTTTTTAATTCCTGGTACAGGAGTTCGGTGGCATGACACGCCTTTAAGTGGAATGGTGTTTTCTCTAGGGGTTCTTGTTTTGGGCGGCACAAACACATCCAAAGTCCATTTTGAGCGCCATCAGCAGCATTGCAACCCTGGAATCAAGGCGGAGATTTCCTGGGTGGTTTCTAGCATTGAAACTGGAGTTGAGATGTGGGCCCCATGACCCGTCTGTTGAGCTGCGAGTAGCGTTTTGTAACTTTCTCGTTGGACATCCGTTCAGGGCGTGCGAGTAGTGGTTTTTGGGTGTTTTTTTCGAGGGCATTGCATTGGCGCAGTCTTCCCGCTTTAATTCCACACGGTGGTGCGGGCCCCATGAGGGGTCGTTTCGAGAGTTGGCGGTGATTTTCAGCTTTATCACCGGGTGTCCATTATGGACAAATGAATAGTCCATATTGTGTACTTTTTCGAGAGGATCGCAACAGTGTGATCCATTCGTTGTATTCGGGACCGGGATGCGGGTCCCATGAAGCACAACTCTTGTGCGGTGCGGCAGAAGGAATATTTTTCTCTGGGTATCTGTTGCACTCATGTGAACAGTTAGTTTGACGTGTTTTCCCAAGGTGATCGCAATGGTGCGATGCGCCCGACTGTTTTCAGGGTCGAGGCTTGGGACCACGAGACACCGTTCGGGCGTAAGGCGTTGTTGACGACTTTTTCGTCGGATATCTGTTGGAGGTGAGTAAGTAGTCATTCTCGCATTTTTTTCCATGAGGATTACAATGGGGTAAACTGTTCATGCATGTGGAGCCTCTTGTGCGATCTTATTAAATGTGGAAATATGAAGGGTGATGTGGTGGCTGTTCTTCTTGCTGTGTTTGAGAGCGAACCCTTGGCGTTAAATCGCGTGCACTCTCGTGTGAGTGAAGTAAATGTTTGAAGAGGCGTAGTTGGCCATTCTTGGGATGATGAGGTGGAAATTTGGAGTTGTAGAATTTACGCCTTTTCATTGACGTTGGGTGTCGTGTGCACGTTAGCCTTTGGGCTGGAGGTGTGGCATACTCTGGGAGAATGCGAGAATGCTGGGAGGTACTTGTGGATGGTTATACCTGAGAACGTTTGTGCAATTGGTTGGGGTTGATTTGGGGCCACACGTTGTGTGGGCCCCATGTGCGTACCATGTTCTGATTTGTGTACCCTTGACCTCTCGTGACGTAGAGGGTCTTTCTGTTCTCGTTTGTTTGAACAGCAGGGTTGAGTTTTCCCCTAGTTCTATTATCATTTGTTTGGCTAGCATGGTTGAGTTTCCCCAGGTTCTGTTCTCTTTTGGTTTCGACTAGTAGGGTTTAGTGGTTCTCCCCTGGTCCTGTTCATGATATTTTCGACTAGTAGGGTTGAGTGGTTCTCCAATGGTTCTGTTCTCGATGGTTTGGCCGACAAAGTCAATTTGTGTTCCCTCATAGAGTTCTTGTGGATTCGGTGTGACCAACACATTACGCAGGCACCGATCCTCTACCCAGGAGGTTGTTTCCAGCAGGGCTGGCCAAGAGGTTGTTTCCAGCAGGGCTGGATGGTGAGGTATCATCCCACAGGGATGGCCAGTGGGTTACCATCCAGTAGGGATGGCCAGAGCAGTACCATCCTACAGTGATGGCCAGTGGGTTACCATCCAATAGGGATGTCCAGTATAGCGGTGTTCACTGAGCAGTACCATCCAGCAGGGATGGCCAGAGCAGTTCCGGGTTTACATCCAGCGGGGCTGCGAAGTGGTCCCTGATGCCGAGTTTACCTCCAGCTGGGCTAGGATGTGGTCCCCGATGCTGAGTTTACCTCCATCTGGGTAGGGAAGTGGTCCCCGATGACGGTTCCGATATTCCCTCTAGTGGAGTACCCTTTTACGAGACTAGGCATTGGGACTCGTCGACAACTTTATCCGGGTCACCCTCCAGTGGATTACCCTATTAGGGGACTAGGCAGTGTGGTACCCGTTGACTCTTGTCGGGTCTCCCTTTAGTGGGAACCCATCAACTTCTAGGGATCACCCTCTAGCGGGGCTGGGAAGGGGGTCGCCTGTCGACTTTGAGGAGACCTGTCGACTGCGGGGTAGTAATGAGGTGTGGCTTGACGTTCCTCTATAACTCTCAAGTACTAGGTGCTCTTTCCCCACCGATACACGTCCCTGTGACGCGACCTAAAACCATGTGGGTGAGTCAGTTCCCCCAAAAGCGGATAGTTTCGAGGTGCGATGATTTGAGTTCCTTGACTTGCAGTTCGGGGCAGACTTGCGGGATGCTAGGCATCGATGGTGTTTACTTCTGGGATGGTTGGCTACTCACTTTCTTAGGCTGAGGTATGGGATAGAGATCCCCTTACGATCTTGTTCGGGATTCTTGATTGAGCATATGGTTATGTATATACCTTGTTCTAGTACCCACTTCTTGGTCTTGGTTACTCTCGCTCCAGGAGAGCGAAAGACGTGCAGGGTATGCCACGTACTTTCCATGTCTATATTATCATGGTTGGATGAGTCTACTCTCCTACTATAGGTAGATAAGACTCAACGATAAGTTAATCTTCTCACCTTTTCCAGCTCCTTGTGTCTGGATGAGTCTATCTCATTTCTCTTTTTGGGTTGAGATGGACTCTTTACTGTTACTCTTACTGCACTCTCAGTTGTACTCCTCTAATTTCCATATTCGATCTACTACTCACCCTTCGGTACCTCATTTGTTGCTCCCTCGAGCCTTCAGGGTATCCAACTGAGTATTGTTATACTCACCCCTGCTTAGGCTTTGCCCGCAATTGGTGTGCCCTTACAGACGACAGACAAGTTGGTCGTGACTTTAGTGGAGCTTAGGAGTTCGGGAGCTTGGACTGTGTGCTGTGGTTGTAGTCAGGTTCCAGGTGGGGGACCCTTCCAGCTGTTTTCTTTTGTTTACCTATTGCCGGGTTGGGTCACTATTCTGGTTGGGTGTGTGTTTTTCCACTTTTCTTTTCAGTTTACTTTCAACACTTTCTTTGTACTAATTAGAGGGTGATGCAATTTTGGTGGTTTATATACAGCAGTTTCCCTTTTCTTTACTTGTCTTTCCATTTTAATTTTTACTTTATCATTGAGTGTGCTGCGTGTGTGTGTACAGGTACTCCGGAAAGGCCTCCCCGAGTTTTTTAGCCTTCGGCACTTGTCGCTAGCCCCTGGCCTATGGAGGCGGGCTTTGGGTAGTTGCGACTCGAGCCCGGGTAGGGTCGGGTCGTGATAGTACATCCCATCCAAAGGATTCATTCATTCCATTTTCATAAGCATAAACTCCATGATGTACCTCATCCAACCGAACACCTTAATGTCTCTTGGCATGAGCTAATTCTTCTTAACTTACCTGGGACGATGTCAAGATGTTGGGCATGCTCATCACTAGCTGAGGTACGCTAAGAAGTCATCGAAGTACACCACCACCAACTTATCTGTTCCTAATGTCAAGCTATGGAACACCATGAAATTCTAGGGATCTCGAGCTTCCCCACCGAACGTGTCACATCAACATTTAACCATGACCACTCAGGTGTGATTTCCAACCGGGTTCAACCATCACCCCATAGCTAAACCATTCACACAAACAAGTTCATCCACATGACCACCCTTACCTCGGGTGTCACCATCAAGTGAGAGTATATAACCACACTCTAGCCACCTTTGTCTCTTCCACTCAAAACATCCTCAAGTATCCATTAATTATCATCTAGACAGGTGATTTAGGAATCCATATGATACGAACCTTCAAAAAAAACCTTAGATCCTATCAAGAGCACTCGATTTCCCTTACGAAAGAACTCGGTATAAGTATACCACTTATTAAATCTTTGTGGTACTCAATATGCATTATCACAACATTTGAAGAATCTCCCATGCTTCATATTCTGAGGTACCTGCACCACTGGGCTAAATTCCCTTGTGGTAACCCTTGATTTGTCGGAACTATAAATGCATAACCATAAATTGAGTATCACCACCGACCTTCAACCCCCTCTTAGCATTCTAGGCCAAATCCGCACCATACAACACATTGAGTTCCACTATAAAAGTCCTAAATATTTATATGTGAGAGACACGCCCAAAAGCACTAGAGACTCCATCTATCCTCTCACTTAAGTCACATAAAAGGATTAATGGAACCCACACCCTAGACTGGATTCAAAACCCGAAGAAGCCATTGGTCCTCTCTCCAAACCCTACATATCATGAATCAAACAAAGCAATTATCGTGAATTGAACTCTCAGTCCCATTCCGATGCACACTATGCCAAGGACACCCAATAACCATTTTCTCTAGGTTCTAGCCCAAAGGTAGGATTAAAAACAGAACACTTAAGGTCTCTACTCACAAGGCCACCAAGACTGAGGCACCATCCTTAGGGTCCAGCATGCACTCCGTACAATCACTAACCACGACTGTTTTATAACTCACATTACCAAACAATTCCTCACAACCCAAAGAAAACAACCCTACCAAGGGTTCCCTAAACACACAACTTAGTCCATATCATAATCAGTCATGCCTCACAATCCAAATCCAAGGTCTCAAACTGGAGCACTCTCATAGCCCCAACCCTCACACAATGGTCCAAATGACAACAAAAGGGATACTCACTATTGAACTCAGTCATTATCATTTTTTAAACTTATAATTCACTAGACGCTTTGAATAATGTACGACATGATTTAACCATAATGATGGAAAAATTATCACACTATCAACCTTAAAAAACTCATTCTTCATACTCTATCCAAATGGTCATCATCACACTTAGAACACTACCCTCTACCATACCAACCACAGGTCATGGTCAACATGGGGTAACCAATTTACATAATCATGAGTATTTATTGAACCCTTATTCAAACCCATTCTTCTTTTACAAAACAATCCCTTCCTCTTAGTCACATTTCCCATTTTGAAACTTGTTACAATCATCATTTGAACTCATTTACACCCTTAATTAATAAATATTCATTAACAATTTTATCATATTTATGTAATCCTTTTCCTTTTAGACACTAAATCACCCTTTACAAATTATCACAACCCAATAGTTTAACCCCGATCACAACCCTTATTTATACATCATATTCCTTAACTATTAATTTACATTATTTTCATTAAAAAACTTTCACTACCATTATTAGTTATCATTTTCTTCATATTTATTAGGAAAATAAAATGAATTCTACTCTCTATGCCCCACACACTCATCCCGTGTGTGTTCCTATAATGATGCATGCCACTTATATCCTTAGGTGACTAAAATAATGCATGAATTCACAACCTCATGACATTCCATCCATGAGAAAAATATCATAAATCAGTCAAATCACACAACATGTGCATCACCCAATGGTGAAATATCATTCACGCGTAACAACACACTCCCAAAAAAAATTCCCTCCTAGGGTGACTGGGGTTTTCCCTCATACAAGGGTCAGCTACTCCCCAGCACAAGATCATTACCAAGGCCAGACACATCCTAATATCATGTCTACCATCCCCAAATAGTAAGAAAGGAAAATGAAGTCCTCTGATACCACTTTTTAACATCCCCAACCTAGATTCCACTAAACTGGTGCTCCAAGTCGGTCCATCACATGACCTCAAGTGTGCGTCCCTATATACTAGAGGATGCCGACTAGCAGAGATGGTCTAATAAGTCACATGGGGAGACTATACCCGATTTACCAATGTAATCCACAACAGAACACAATATAAATGGTGGAAACAACACCAACAACTAATAAACATGAACCACCAAACCTTTACAAAATGGGGTACAACCCAAAATCAAATACAACAATGTCATGCCGTACTAGTAGTACAAAGTGAAAGAAACCCCAAATAAAAAAAATGGCCAAAACACCAAATGGGTCCTGACTCTATGTCCGGGTCCTTCTCTATGTACATCCTAAGCCCAACTCAACCTCCTAGAGTAGGGCCTTCACCTTTGTCCTGACCCACAACCAAGAAATCTAATCAGGTACTCAACAGTGGCCCGAGCAGGGTGTGAGTACAACAATCAGTAGTCCACCACCAATGATGTTTACAAAATATCCAATCTAATATACAATGTATGAAAGTACAAAATAAATGGTATGTAAACATGGGATAGTTCGGGTGCCATTAGTTAACAATGTTCATTTAATTAATGACCAGTATTTATCCCAATTCCATTTCTTATATCATCATGATTACATAACACATATTGATCACATGTTCCATGGGTTAGGAATAAATATCATATAAAAAAGGTATACAGAAATCAATAACAATGCATAGGAGAAACAAATCAAGTCCCTATCTCACTAGGGATTTACATATCACGTAAAAACATTATCCTAAACTCGAAACCTTAGACTGGGTGGAATGAAACCATTAGGGGAATGAGCCACTATCCCCTTCCCTAACCCATGTATTTTGTGGTCGAGTTTAGAGCCTCAGTCTAACTCAACCTGTGGTCCTAGAACCTCAAGTCAATACCCCCACTCTACCAAGACATGTGAACTTTCTTATTTTTCATGTCACCACAAACATACCATAACACAACCAAGCATATTCAATTCCATTGGATATCACAACACATAAAAATAACATGAGAATTGATACTATTCCATAACCCATTAATACATTTACCATTTAAAATTAATATCCATTTACCCAAATTTCCATTCCCAGGCATTAACCCATTAGGTTTATTCTACAATCCACTATGCCTTATGCAAATTCATCATGGGCCATTCATTAACCCATTTATCCCATTTATCATTTCACAATCATATACCCACTTATTCATTTCAAGTACATTTATCCTATCACATAACACAATACCTTAATTATATTCAATCATTTTGGTGTACCACCTAATTATAATGTATTAACACTTTCAACAATTTCATCTATTCCTTTATTACAACCCATTCAAACATTCTCCATTTCCCATTCCATTACCGAATTACAAGTTCACCATTTACATTCCCTAATCCCCCTTAGGAATTTCAAACCAAATTCATGAAATGATTGACATAATCTCTTTCAAACCAATTATCCATTTTCCTGTCATTCCAAAAACACCTTATGAATTTATCATCCTAGGAATATTTATCATTATTCCATTTATAACTTAATCAATAATTAAGACAAATTCTACATGCGTTTCACATTCTTTTTTGGCATCCGACCACTTAACTCCACCACACTCTCAATCCAGGTTTACCAGTGCACCACATGGGTGGCCCTAAAATGGCCAAGTCATCCTAGACGAATCCTAAGGGGATTGTGAGGGTTTCAGTTGGTCACTTAGGCACCCATTTTTATCCAATACTATAACAGAACCGAGAACACAAAAATGGGAAAACAAGAAAACCAACTTCCATGAAAAAATACAAAATAAAACTACGAGATAATACATGTAGACCACCTACCTCAAATATGATGATGAAATTCATCTAAATCATGGACATAGATCTGGAACCAAACACCCCTTGAATCCCCAACCTAGGTTCCACCAGAAAGTGGGGTTTTTTGGGTTTTATAAGAATATGTAATAAATCACAAACCCTAATCTGAAAAAGAGATAGATAGGATTAGACTTACCCGGAGCTTCGATCCATAACAAATGGCATCCAAAACGGCCAAGAATCAAAGGGGAAACACCTTTTGGAAGCTTGTGTCGTCCAAGTTCATCACTAGGGTTTAGAGGGTAGGAATTGAGGAAAATACTGAGTGGGGTTTTAAAATCCCCAGGTAGCATTTTTTTAATTTTCTCAATGTGTCTAGGCTGCACAGTTTACCAACACTGTTTGTCAAACCATGTGCAAACTGTGCATGAGCCACTGTTGGAAAACACCCCTTCACACGGTCTCCTTCGGATTACACATGGTTCTATTAACCATGTTCCAACCATGGGTATGCCTCTGTCTATGGCTGCATGGTTCCTGCATGGTTTTCACTAACTGTGCACAAACAATGCAACAGACCCATGAAATCCCTTTTCTTCATTTTTCATGTCCCTAACCCTAGGAACACCCTCAGGTCTTCACATGAACATGTTGAAACACTTATCTATCCAAAAAGTAGAGTCCAAAGTAAAAATTAAACAAAAACATACCATAAAAAGATCCGGCATCTTACAACTTCTCTTGGAGCCGATCCAACAACTTGCTCAACATGTACAGGTTTTTCTCTCCTCTAAGGAATTTGAATAAGAAAAAACTCATAATCATCCTCAGTAGAGGGTTATTGATATAAAATTGGAATTTAATAACTTCCCCAATTCTTTCAGGGATGATCTTACCCAATACTTTCCTTATTCTTATACTGGTAGGGATATTTTCACCCCCAACAGTTTGATAAAAAACATTGTAACTTAACCATCGGCCACACATGAATCAACATTAAATCCTTCCACTCTAGACTCAACAATTTATTTTCCACCAAGCCTAGTTGATCAAATAGTCTTTAAACTTTTATCTCCCCCCCCATCATGAGAACCTAATGGTTCATTTAATTCAACACCAATTAATATACTATTTCCTCTAGTTACACTCTAGAAGAAACCTAATTTATTAAAGATTCTAGTAGATATAATGCTACTATGGAGAATCCTTAATCCAGTTATGATATCACAAATTATCCCTATATTCTAAATAATAAGATACTTCATATTTCCATAATGATAAAAATAAAACCTTCCAACCTTATAACCACAATTTTTCATGTATCTCAACTTCTGCTGACCAAAATTTAACTTGATGTCACTCATCATGAGAAACATGATATACATATCAGGGAAGAGAATATTCTTCAAATCTATAGTCCTTAGCACAAAAAAATTTAAATGAACTTGAAAATGAATTTTTAATCATCTTTTATGTCCTTTACCATTATATTTGTAATATAAGATATTCCAAAAAGAAAGGAAACCAAGTCATCAGATTTATGAACTCCATATCTATTCGATATTAAATTGATCTTGAAATTTCTTCATAAGGATACTAAAATATTTGATATATCTCTACAAAAAAGTGTAAAATTCCTTATAATTCACCTTTAAATAGATGATATCTTTAGTGTCATTGAAACTGAATTGGATATTTTTTAAAAACTATATCAATTAACTTTCAAAACCATACTCAAAATTTCCTCTATTGAAAAAAAATTACCTACCATAAAATATTGATTATTTCTCTAACATTATTTTTATCTATAATAGCCACTCGAAGTTGACTACCTTCCCTTGGAGCACCCACTAATCTGAAATTGAAGGTATTTTCATTTTTCCTCTACTTGGACCATTATCATCAGTACGATTTTTCTATCCAATGTGAAAGTAGTAGTATAAGGATTTAGTTTCAAAATATCTTGTGTTCGAGAGATCGAACAACCAACAGAATGAGGTGGAAATGGTTCAAATTAAAGAGGTAGAGAAAATATTATCTATGATGATTTTTTTGCAATGTTTGAGTTTCTCAAGCTAATAATTCAATTTAATCATTATGGTTTTTAAAATTAAATTATGTCTTTAAAAAATAAAATAAAATAAATATTTTAATAAAACCAACTAATAAGTAAATAAATAATATAGTAAATAAATTTTTATAAACAAATAATTTAAAATATAAATTTAATAAATCAAATTTTTAACACAAAAATATTAATAAGATAGATAAATTAGTTAATGCTAAAAAAACCTAACCCAACATTAATAAAATACAAACTCGATGCGGGGAGAATTTTAATAATAATACCAGCAAGATGATATATATTATTAACAAATTCCTAAGTGATATATTCCTTTTGAACATGAAATCTTAGAAAATGACACCGAGTTTCAATATTCTTTGTTATTGAATAAATTAATAGATTTTTAGAAATATTTATAGAACTAGTATTATCAGATAAAATAGGGACAATACCAATATTATGTTTTATGTAAAGAGAAGTTTGTTTCATACACAAAACTTGTGCACAAAAACTAGAAGCAGATATGTTTTCTACTGCAGATGTTTTCAATAAAACTAATCATTTCTTCATACTACACTGTGAAAGTAGGGAATTTACTAAAAAGTGATAGGTTATAAAGGTAGGTTTTTTATGTAATATAAATCATTAAAAATTAGAATTTGAATGTGAAATTAAATCGAAACCATAGGTTTTTTCATAAATAAAAAATAAAGAAACAAGTCCTTTTAAATATTTAAAAATCATTTTAAAAATAGTTGAATTAGTATATTTTTTATTCGACTAAAATATTGAATATAATAAAATTGAAAACATTATATCTATTCTACTAGTAGTAAGATATACCAAATAATAATCCTAACTCTATATAACTTGTTTTAAACTGGTTTAACAACTTCTTCCAAATGAATTCTTCTATTAGTACACATAATAGTTATAAAAGACTCGATGTTTTCTAGCCAAAACTTTAAAGATAATTTAAAAATATATTTTCTTTGATTCAAAAAATTTAAACAATCTATTTTATATATTTAAAATTCTATAAATAAATGTAATTATATCTTAATAATCATTTCAAAATCTTTTTTCAAAAAGTTTGGAAAAATATTTACAAATATTTTGACTAGAAAAACCAAAACTTACATCATATACGTAAATCTAAACTAATAAAATATCATATTAATAGGTTTATTAAAAATAGTAGGACTAGTCAATCCTACAATAATTTTCTAAAAGAAAAGAATTTAATCTCTTATACCAAACCCTTGGTTCTGGTTTAAGAACATAAGGATATTGAGTAAGGTTAACAACAAGATTTGTAAAATGCATATTTTCAAAACCTGGGGGTTTTTCCACATAAAATCACAACATTAAATAATCATTTATAAAAATATATTTAACATCCATTCAGTATAATTTAAAATTCATAGAATATGCATAATCTAAAAGGATCCCAATTTATTCAATCCTAGAAACGAGGGAAAATATTTCCTCCTAATCTATACCGTCTTCCTAATTTCAACCCTTAGAAACTAGGATAGATTTATTTATAGTTATTTTGTTGCTATCATCCTTATTTTTACTAAAACCACATTTAGTTAGTATTATAGGATTATCTGAGGGCCGATCAATTAATTCCCAAATTTTATTTCTCTTAAAATAGTTAAATTCCATCAATATAGCCATCACACAAATTTTATTATATAAGGATTAATCTTCATAATTAGATTCAATGTGGGATAGAATGAATGGAAAATAAAAAAGGTTTACAAAATTACTCCTATTCCAAAAGGTATCCTATAACTATCTCTAAAGGATAGTTCTTTTAACACCCCATGATTTCATAGTACATTATTTCTTCAAAGTAATTCAATAACTTGCACTACAGAAAACACCGAGTTTAAGCATACAAAAACTTACCAAACTAGCCCTTATGAATAGTAATACCCACGTTTTTAAATTTTATTAATTTTATATTTCAAAATTTACTTCATTTTTTTATTCAGAATATTGGAATTAGTTTAAGGTGAATTTTTGGTATTTTTATGAAAACTTTCAATTTTTGATGAATAGTGAAAAACACTGAGTTATTGTTTAAAACCGAATTTTTATTTAAATAAATATTTATTTTATTTAAATTTATTTTAGGTAAAAATAGATACATAATACCTATATAAGTTCAATGTAATTCATTGGATTCAGTTTATAATAATTTTAGATATATAAAAAGTTTATTGAACTTTTCACCGTCTTTTACCCATCTCCTAGGAGAATTTGAAAATTCACATAAAACATAATTTTACCACTTCTATGAGTGGAATTTTGAAAATCCAAGAGACACAGTTAATATCAAAGAGTAAAATTTGGTTCAATAAGATAAAAATAATTTTTGGTGAATAGTAACGTTTTACTTTTATTTACCACGGTTAAAAGTAAATTGGGTAATTAAGGTTAAAAATGATCTTAATATTACCCTAACACATGTCCAAATTATATTGGACAAATTTATCTCAGCCAAATACAAACTTAGGAATAAAATATTATCATTTAGGTCCACCTGGATTAGATTAGGACATTTATTATTATTTAATTTAAAGAAGAGTTAAAAGAGTTAAAATCAATGTTTAATAACTAAAACATTTTTAATATAGGGGTATAAAAAAGATAAATTCGATTATAAATATTCATTAGAAAGATGAAAATATTTCCTAAATAATGGTATTTTATTTATAATTTTTAGACGTTAAATAATTTAATTTATTTATGATACAATGATGATGCAATAATTACCGTATTAATGAAAGATCAAGATAATTGATATTACAAATACCCAAATAAATGTAATTTGAGACTTTTTATGAGTTAAAATTATTTTCTAGGTTAATATGACATATTAGTATTGGTTATATAATTTTTGTTATGTAATAATGTTGTTATGAATTTATCAAAAACAAAATATCCAATAGTGTCAAAATTGACATAAAAGAGTTTTTAAAACAAATATTATATTATTAATTGATATTATATTCCTAAAAATCTAAGATTCGGAAAAAGGACTTATATCATGATTGTTGTATCATTAATGGACCACTTGGGTGTATATTGGAAGTTTATAGTATGTTTATTAACCATATAATACAAAAATACAAAGATACACGGTAAATGTCAAACTAATTAACTAAGAGTTAAAACTAAAAGATAAGGTTAATAAAGTGACCTGGACCTATCTAAAACATATTGGTTGAGTGGATTTCGACCCATATACATCTTAACCTCTAAATAAATCAATTTTTAGCCATTATAAACCTAATATAAATTTATTATAAAATAATATTTTAAGTTTTTCCTAAGGTGCCCCTCACCCCTCTTATAAAAGGTAACCCCCCCTTCACTCTAAGTCACACCATTTAATACATTTAGATCTACAAACCCCTGCACAAATACCCTCTAAAATATCCTATTTTTAACCTAGAGGCCTTATTTTGATAGTAAAGCCAACCTAAGGATCCATTTTTTATTAATTCAAAAGGAAGAACCCGAAGAAGAGGTAATGATTTCACCACCCTCTTTCAAGTTCCTTTTTTCTTCCACTTCATTTTTCTTTGTTGTTTCCATTCTAAAATAATAAATCCAGTATATTCTATATACTTTGATTTTATTATAATTATGGTACAGCCAAATTCATTATTCTATCCACCCTTTGAATGACATGTCACCATACATGCGTACGTATGACTTACAGTCTCCACGTCGTGGTGTAATTGTTATTCAATACATTATTATTTAGATGGGTATAATAATGATGTTTATTTGATTTAAATAATAAATAAAAAATGAGAATTATTCTTTATATATGATATATAATTCAATTATATATTATTTTAATATCAAAAGAATGACATTTTCCCTCGTGCGTATGTACGGATTACCGTCTCCGCGACGCGATGAGATTCATTTCCAAGTTCACCATTCATCGATGATTATAAAAATATATGTTTCTAATATAAATGAAATATATGACACAATAATTCTACTGGAGATATATATTTATATATATAATTATTTATGTACTTACATATATCTTATTCATTTACTTTCGTTCAATACTATATGAAAATGGAAACGAGGTTTATGCGTACGGACGAACTACCATCTCCAAAAATGGTGTTTTCAATTTCATATATATGTCTATTATACATATTATATTATAAATATATATGATATATAAATAATGTTTTATATTCTGGACGTATTTAAATCATGAACTAAGTGATACAATCAAGAGTAACTAGTTAAAACACGTACGATAAAGAATGCGATTATTACCCGAAATATTATTATAACATGGAAATTATTATTAAATGGGTAGTATAAAGTCCTAAATGAATTATTTATGATATCATAAATATTAATATGGTTTTGTTACAATTTAATAACATAATATAGACTTAATATAGGAGGTTAAACGTACCCTCGACTAAAGGAAAGTGCAAGGTAAGGGGTTTTCATCTCACTCCTTATTCCTGTGAGATTCATGACATATTGCCACTATTACCTTTTGTGTGGTGTATGTACTGCCCATAATTGTATTTATTGTGTAATAAAATTTAATTTATGTGTACTTAATTATTCATTGTATGATACTTATTTCATGGAGTGTATGTTTCGTAAGTTACCAAATTGGTTAGGGTTTTTTCACAATCTCATTATTATCCGAGATTTTTTATGTGTAAGTATTTACTGGGAAATTTTTATCACCCATGTCCATTTTTCATAAAAATGATTTCAAAATGAATATTTTAAGGATTTGTGAAAGGTACCCTTTATGAAGATCATAATTTTAAATGTTTTAAAGATTTATCTTTCTAAATATTTTTAATTATTGTCCCTGTTTTCAAAATGATTTTAAGGATTTATTTATATGGACATGAATGTTTTGAAACGATAATTCTTTTCAAAATTTTCAAAGTGGTATGGGACACTTTGATTCAAAAATCTCTTTTAAATTACTTCCTTTATAAATGTGTGACTTTAAAATGATTTTAAAAAAATTATATTTCTCTCAAAATTTTTTACTCATCTTTTTCAACTATGTCAGCAACCTTTACTGGATATTATTTTTGATTGATTTTTATTTATTATATTACAATCCTCCATATTGTGTTGAATTAATTATGATATGTTTGACTGTGGATGTTCTATTTTTATACCATTCATGGCTTATGGTTAATGTATTGACATTTCATTTTCTAGTTTTAATACGAATGTTTATGATATGTTTAAACCTTTTCATATGAGGAATGTATTGGACTTAGTAAGTGACAGGTGGAGCCCGCTATAGCTCCTTGATGAATCAGTAGGTCTAATGAGACAACTAGATGTGGAATTGTCTGAGGCCCTTTCCCAATTTGATATATGGTTTTGGCCGAGGCCTTAATCATTTTTAGACGTCTTGGCCGAGGCCTTGACAAAATGTTTCGGAATGTCCGACATTATACATTCCCTCATTATGGAAATAATATTTATGGTTCATGTGGTCATTCGACTAGTAGAATACCCATGATTATGTTTTATTATAGATTTATTAACTCAGATCATATTCTTGGCATAAATGTATTCATGTTTATTATTGGTAAAGGAATGTCATTTCAATTATTCACTATGCTTAATATTTATGTCCTTTTCCGCTTTATTACATACCCTTACAGAGCATTTGAGCTCACCCTTTCTTATGTTTCATTTTCCCAGGATTCCAAGAAATGTATTATGATTGATATACAGATTTAAGGTAAAGGGAATAATGGCGTTATCAAATAATTATTTACGCTGTGTTTTATGTTTGAAATTGTAATGTAATTTTAATGCATGCAATCTATATTCCAAGACTGCTAAACTGATCGGTCCATTAGGACATGATTCCTTGTAATCAAGCCAATGTATTAAAATAATGCACCGACACTGGGTAACTGGGGTCTGGGAATTATAGTTTGTATCAGAGGAATTTTATAAATAACCTTGGAAACTAGATTTAGATAAACTCTGATTAGAGCACATTACCGTAAGATAGACTTTGATGATTAATATAGAAGAACATCCTAGAATTTTGGTAATTTAAAGGTTTTTTGAATTTTCCATGAAAATACATCCCTTTCTGGATACAACCAGGTAGAGTCGGATCTGTCACAGATGTACCTAGGGGAAAAACACCAAAACACCGCTTTGAGATAGACTCGAATGAGAACTGTTGCACGACAATGTGCCTTGCTGCACTCTTGGTTATGACACTCTTGGGGGATATGCTTAGGATAATTATCATTTTCTATACAAACCACTATGAAGGGATTATGAGTATATACCTCCCTGAAGAAACCATTTTTGTGATTATGGAAGATATCCATAAACTGTTCAATTTACATTAGGTATTTTACATGTTTGTAATTATGAATTGTGATTCATAAACTGACCTTGTGTATGCCATTGTATAGAAATGGTAGCCAATATAAGGAATGTGAACTCCAACAATATGTATGATCCAAAGAGTAAGAAAGATCATTTCTTTCACAGTATTAAGACAATATTTATAAGGGAAATAGTCTCCCATGTATTCTCAATATATGAATAAATAGTGTCATGTGTTAATAATATAAGTAAATAATTCTCTAAGTCCTATGGCTTTTAAGGGAAGCAAGGGAAGAAAAGGTTGGAAGAGAGAAATATGGATAAAGGGAAGAGTGAAAAGAAGGATTTTCCCATATGTGATAATTGTGGAAAGAATCAGCATGGTAAATTCTTGAAGGGAATGAGAGTTTGTAATAATTATGGAGAAAAAAGGACACCAAGTACGTGATTTCAAGGGTAAAAAAAATTCAAATGTACACTGCTTCATCTGCATGGTGTTGGGACACTACAGGAATCAATGTCCCATTCATAATAATATACCGCAAATGATGTTATTGGATAATAATGAAGTTATGATACTACCTCACATGAAGAGGAATTAACAGTGTTCTTATGTTCTTATTATAGAATTATTTTATTTGAGTGTTGTATCAACAATATACTGGTCACATGAATTATGAAGATAAATAAGGATTGTACTTCCCTACTATTTTATTGAGGATTTGAGATTATATGGTTCTAAGAAAAGTCACTTAATAGTAAGCTACGATTTTTTGAAAATACATGGTTGATGGAAATGTAATCCTTAATATGGTCCTGATAATGAGGTAGTGTTTTTGGAATAATATATGATTGATTTTGGTAATTCAGGATGTTGCGGTGTTGTAAAAGAATACATGATGAAGGCGTTCACATGTTATTACCTCGCAAAAAAGATCCTCATTATGTTTAACTTCCTTATAAATTTTGGGATGAGAGTTTGGATATATGTATTTCAGATAATTCTAAAGGATGGAATGTATTAAGCTTTAAATTGGATACTATTGTTAAGGTTATTTTTGTATTTCCATAAAAAGGACAACCCGGACGTCGGGCGGCAACCCGTCGTGTCTGGCAAGCCCGTGAGACTTGAACCTGCAACCAAAGGGAGACAACGGTGTGTCCCCTATCACTAACCCACTTGATGTCTAGGATTGAATAATGTAGTTTTTTTAAAGGGTCTGGTAGATGAATTATAAATTCATTTTTTTGGAACCCTATACGAATATGATAAATAGAATATATTTTTTAAGTTCTATTATCTTTAAAAGTGAAAGATTATTTTGTGGTAGAAATTAGTTAAAGGATGGAAATATACTTGAAAAGTATACATTTTTTTCTTCTCTTATAATATGAGGAAATAAATTCGTAAACATTAGGTATGAAATCTTAAAACAAAAAATTTGTTATCCTAATACCTTACATTTTGTTGAACTGATGCTATTTTAAAACATCATAGATTGGTGGCTTTGAGGCCCACAATTCTATAATTGTTTGTGATTGATGACCTCAATCACTCCCCTTAAATATTTATGTTTTCCCTCCAATTATGTGTCTCTAATTTCCACCACTGTTCTCCTAATCGAGATCTTAATTTGGTGGTGACTTTTCATTCCCCTTTTCCTCTCATTAAGACTAAATTTTATTAACCCAATTTCCAATGTGGGTTTTCCCACAACGGTATTTTCTATTTTCAACCTTTTATTTTTGAAGAAAAATTTTAAATTGTGAGGGCACAATTTATTGAAGTAAGGAATAATGTAACACCCCAAGATTAAATAGTACATTATTTATTTAAAGTAATTCAATAACTTGCACTACAGGAAACACCAAGTTCAAGCACACCATAACTTACCAAAATATCCATTATGAATAGTAATACCCACTTTTTGAATTTTTATAAATTTAATATATCAAAATGGACTTAATTTTTGGATTCGGAATATCAAAATTAGCTTTGGGTGAATTTTTAATATTTTTATGAAAACTTTCAATTTTTGATGAATAGTGAAAAACACTAAGTTATAGTTTAAAACCAAATTTTTATTTAAATAATTATTTATTTTATTTAAATTTATTTTAGGTCAAAATAGATACATAATACCTATATAAGTTAAATGTAATTGATTAGATTCAATTTATAATACTTTTAGATATATAAAAATTTTATTGAACTTTTCACCGTCTTTTACCCATCTCCTAGGAGAATTTTCAAATTCACATAAAACTTAATTTTACTGCTTCTGTGAGTGGAATTTCAAAATACCAAGAGACACGGTTAATATCAAGGAGTAAAATTTGGTTCAATAAGATAAAAATAATTTTTGGTGAATAATAACTTTTTACTTTTATTTACAACGGTTAAAAGTAAATAGGGTAATTAATGGTAAAAAAGATATTAATATTACCTTAACACATGTTCTAATTATATTGGAAAAGTTTATCTCGACCAAAAACAACCTTAGGAATAAAATATTATCATTTAGGTCCACTTGGATTAGATTAGGACATTTATTATTATTTAATTCAAAGAAGAGTTAAAAGAGTCAAAATCAAAGTTTAATAACTAAAACCTTTTTAATATAGGGTTATACATAAGATAAATTAGATTATAAATATTAATTAGAAATATAAAAATATTTACTACACAATTTTATTTTATTTATAATTTTTAGACATTATATAATTGAATTTATTTATGACACAATGATGATGCAGTAATTACCATATTAATGAATGATAAAGATAATTGATATTATAAATACCCAAATAAATGTTATTTGAGACTATTTAGGAATTAAAATAGTTTTATAGGATAATATGACATATTAGGATTGGTTATATGAATTATTTTATCAGTAATAATTCTTTTATGAATTTATCAAAAACAAAATACCCAATAGTGTCAAAATTGACATAAAAGTGTTTTTAAAACAAATATTATATTATTAATTGATATTCTATTCCTAAAAATCTAAGATTCTACCAAATGACTTATATCAAAATAGGTGTATCATTAATGGACCACTTGGGGGTCTATTTGAAGTTTATAGTAAGTTTTTTAACCATATAATATAAAAATACAAAGAGACATGGTAAATGTCAAACTAATTAACTAAGAGTTAAAACTAAAAGATAAGGTTAATAAAGTTACCCAAACCTGTATAAAACCTATTTTTTGAGTTGATTTCGACCCATTCCCACCTTATCCACTAAATAAATCAATTTTTAGCCATTATAAACCGAATATGAATATATTATAAAATAATTTTATATTTTTTCCAAAGGTTCCCCTCACCCCTCTTATAAAAGGGCAGTCCCCTTCACTCTAATTAACACCTTCTAAGCCATTTCCTCGGCCAAAACCTGCCCAAATACCCTCTAAAAAATCCTCCATTAAACATAGATTCATTAGTTTTATCATAAAGCCAACCTAAGGAGCCCTTTTGATCAAATCAAAAGGAAGAACCTGAAGAAGAGGTAATGATTTCACCACCCTCTTTCAAGTTCCTTTCTTCTTCCACTTCTTTTTTCTTTGTTGTTTCCATTATAAAATAATAAATCCAATATATTCTATATACTGTTATGTTATTATAATTATGGTACACCAAAATTCATTATTCTATCCACCCTTTGAATGACATGTCACCATATGTGCGTACGTTCGACTTACCGTCTCCACATCGTGGTGTAATTGTTATTCAATACATTATTATTTGGATGGGTATAATAATGATGTGTATTTGATGTAAATAATAAATATAACCTGATAAGGATTCTGTATATATGATATAACATCCAATTATATATTATTTTAATATCAAAAGAATGATATTTTTTCTCGTGCGTATGTACGGATTACCGTCTCCGCGATGCGATGAGATTCATTTCCAAGTTCACCATTCATCGACGATTATAAAAATATATATTACTAATAAGTATGTAATATATGAAATAATAATTCTACTGGAGATATATATATTTTATAAATAATTATTTATGTACTTACATATATCATATTCATTTACTTCCGTTCAATACTATATGAAAACAGAAACAACATTTATGCGTACTGACGGACTACCGTATCCATAAACAGTGTTTTCCATTTCATATATATGTCTATTATACATATTTATATTCTAAATATATATGATATATAAATCATTTTTTATATTATATAAGTATTTAAATCAGGATCTATGTGATATAATCAAGAGTAACTAGTTAAAACACGTACGATAAAGAAAGCGATTATTACCCGAAATATTAATATAAGATAGAAATTATTATTAAATAGGTAGTCTAAATTCATAAATGAATAATGTATGATATCATAAATATTAATATGGTTCTGGTAAAATTTAATAACATACTACTGTTCTCATACAGGAGGTTAAATGTACCCTCGACTAAAGGAAAGTTCAAGGTAAGGGGTTTTCATCTCACTCCTTATTCCCGTGAGATTCATACCATATTGACACTATTACCTTTATGTGGTGTATGTAATACCCATAATTATATTAATTATGTAATAAAATTTAGTTTATGTGTATTTACATATTCATTTTATGATAATTCTTTCATGGGGTGTAGTTTTCATAAGTTACCAAATTGGTAAGGTGTTTTTTTCACAATCTCATTATTATCCGAGATTGTTTATTTGTAAGTATTTAATGGGAAATTTTTTCATCCATGTCCATTTTTCATAAAAATGATTTAAAAATGAATATTTTAAGGATTTGTGAAATGTAATCTTTATCAAGATCATAATTTTAAATGTTTTAAAAATTTATCTTTCTAAATATTTTTAATTAATGTCCATGTTTTCAAAATGATTTTAAGGATTTATTTATATGGACATGAATGTTTTGAAATGATAATTCATTTCAAAATTTTCAAAGTGGTATGGGAGACTTTGATTCAAAAATACCTTTTAAATTACTTCCTTTATAAATGTGTGACTTTTAAATGATTTTAAAAAAAGGATATTTCTCTCAAAAAGTTTTACTCATCATTTTCCACTATGTCATCATCCTTTGCTGGATATTATTTTTGATTGAGGTTGATTTGTTATAATACAATCTTCCATATTGCAGTGAATGAGTTATGATATGTTTGACTGTGGATGTTCTATTTTTATACCATTCATGGTTTATGGTTAATGTATTGACATTTTGTATGCTAGTTTTAATACGAATGTTTATGGTATGTTTAAACTTTTTCATATGAGGAATGTATTGGACTTAGTAAGTGACGGGTGGAGCCCGCTATAGCTCCTCGAAGCATCAGTAGGACTCATGAGACAACTTGACGTGGAGTTCACCGAGTACCTTTCCCAATTTGATAGATGGTTTTGGATTAGGCCTTAATAATTTTTAGACGTCTTGGCTGAGGCCTTGACAAAATGTTTCAGAATGTCCGACATTATACATTCCCTCATTAGGGATATAATATTGAGGATTCATGTTGTCATTCTTCTGGTAGAATACCAATGATTATGTTTTATTATGGAATTATTTACTCAACTCATATTCTTATCATAAAAGTATTCATGTTTATTATTGGTAAAGTCATGTGGTTTCAATGATTCACCATGCTTAATATTTATGTCTTTTTCCGCTATATTACTTACCCTTACTGAGCATTTTAGCTCACCCCTTTCTTATGATTCATTTTAACAGGATTCCAAGAAGTGTATTATGATTGATATGCAGGGTTAAGCTAATGGGAATAATGGCGTTCTCAAAGAACTATTTATGCTCTGGTTTATGTTTGAAATTGTAATGTAATGTTAATGTATGTAATATATTTTCTAAGACAGCTAAACCGATCGGTCCTTCAGGACTTGATTCCTTATAATCACACAACTGTATTAAAATAATGCACTGACTCTGGGTAACTAGGGTCGGGGCGTTATAGTTCTTCATTGTACTTGGATATGTAAGTAAGACAGTTTCTATTTCCTCAATTTCATTTTCTTCAAAACTAGATTGACGATGACCATGTTGTGATTTAATTTCACACTTATTATAAGAATAATTAATTATCTATTTATTTAAAGAATCATTATATTTTTCTTTTTTTTGGTGATCAAAGGGATCACTCCCATAAAAAATTACATAACATTATTCTTCAACTATCCTTGAATTTTTTTATTAAGCACTCTATAAGAATTAGAAGTAGTAGAACACCCAAGAATGATTCCTTCATAATATTTTGTATTTAACTCACCATTATTTTCATTATTATTTAATATATAAACCTTTCATCCAAAAACATTAATGTAACCAATTTTTTATATATTATTTCATAACTCATGTGGTGTCTTTTTAAGAAGAGGCCTAATAAAACACTATTTATAATTTTCAATGTTGTATTAACAGATTCTTCCCAAAAATTAAGTAGGTAATGCTTACATATTTAACACTGTTCAATCCATTTATGTATAGTCCTTTTTCTTCATTCAAAAATTCTATTTTATTAAGTTGTTCCTAGAGTAGAAAGAGTATTTTTAATACCCATATATGTGAAAAATAAATAATTTATTTATTCAAAAATTATCCTATATGATCACCTCTCAATGAATTTATTTTAAAATCCATTTTATTTTTTAAATGAATTATATAAATTTGTAAAAATTAAAAAAGAACCACTTTTAAACTTGAAAAAGAAAACCCAAGAAAATATGAAAAAAATAATCGACATAAAAAATAAAAGAATCTTCCTGATTAACTTTCTACTCTAGAAGGTCCAAATAAGTCCATGTGGATATGTTATAGATTTTTATATGTATGAAATTTATTTATTTATTTAAAATATGACATATACTACTTTCCTATTTAACACACATCAAAATTTCTTTTATCGTTAAACTCTGGACAAGGTAGGTCAAAAACCAACTTATTATTAGATAATTTAGATAATTAAAATATATTCCAATGACCAAGAATTATATTAAATATCTAGGATTCACTTAGTTAATCATTTAAATAGTTCATTTTTTTTCACATAGAAACTGAGGTCCAATGTATAAACATTTTCTATTTTAGGTGATCTATCTTACGTAACATATTCTTAAAAACTGAAATTTAATTATTAATAAAATCCCAAATAAATCCATCATGAAATAGTTGATAAATAATCATTATATTATGATTCAAACCTTGAAAATAGAGATTTTTTTTGACCAGGATTTATTTTTGATCTCAAACTAATCCAACTCCAATGATCATTCCAATGGAATTGTCACAAAATGACACCAAACCTCCATTAACAGTAGATAGTTAATGAATTTTGGAAATGTATCCACTCACAAGTATGAAAAAGTCACTACCCATATATCATATAGAATTTCTATTTTTATGACTTCTCACCTATAAAAATATCAAACCATAATTTTTTTTGGTACCGAAATTATTTTGGGTCCTATGGTGTCCGCAAACAAGGATTTGGGGAAATAGATCTATTTAATTTTACTATAAATTTTAAAGTTAACCTTATATAAATATCTGGTAACATAATAATTATTAAAACTTCTACTTTGAGGGTTATTTAATAAAAAATCCTTAACATTGTGACCATTAATGCCATAATAAAAACATATAACTTTAGACGTGCATTGATTTTTGAGTTTGGAGAAAAAATATTTATACATAGTTTAGGTTTCTCACCATTACTAACAATTCAATATTTTTTTGTTCTTATGTATATATTTTCAATGAATATTATTTAAATAATATTTTCCTTTATAAAACAAATGGTTATCACTTTTAAGGATTATCCTTTAGTAGTAAAATCATTAATTTTACTATCATGATAAATGTAGGTTGAGGTAAATTTGTTTATTTGATTATTTTAACTCTTATTACTATTTTTATCATAGCATATTTCTCAATTATGAAAAAAATTGTGAATATACATGGGATACTTATTATTTTTTAAGGATGTTATATTTTCATTTAGCATGGATCAATATTCAATTAAATATTAATTTTTATAGTTTTCATAATTAGAATAATAATAGAGGTATAATAAGATTGTACTTCAACTTATTGATACATAAAGAACATTTTTTCTTTATGATTTGACTACTCTTACTAATATTTAGAACTTTAAGAAGAGTTGGAATCTTCAGATACACTCTAGGTATCCTTTATGACTTTATTCCCTTTTGCCTCAAAATTATCTTTCACCAGAAATTTATTTTCCTAATTCTCTATTTTTATTCATTCCTTAAGATGGGGGAAATCAATTTTGATATGTCTCAACTAGTTGCAATCTTAACATTTTATTTCCTTTAGTCTTAAAATATTTTTCTTGTAATTGTTGATTTATTTACTAAAACCTTTATTTATATTTTTTTGTTGAATGTTTTGGAAAACTTGGAAAACTCTTCAATTGAATTTGAAAAGATTGAATCATTGTAGAATATAACATCCTCCTTTGACTTCTTTTAACCTTTAAGGAAATAAAATTTGAGTGATTTATTTTCTTTCTTGATAATTATATGTTCTTAAACGTTTTCTTTCATCTCATCCTCATACATCATTAGATCACCAATAAATTACTTGGTCATTAAATTTTTAACAAGAGTTCTATGCCTAATTATATATGAAATGACATTCAATATTGTAGAAAAAACTATAAAAACATTAAAAAATTTATCAGGTTTAGATAGAGGTGTTTCGAGAGTAGCAACACCATCTATTATCAATATCAATATTCTATAAATCTAAGTGATAATTTCACCTTCATACAATAAAAAAGTATCAAAATTAAATTTATATATATTTTATATTAATTTATTGACATTATCAGTACCTTCACAAGAATCAATGACTATCTGTCACACTTTATAAGAAATAGTACATTTTGAAACATGATTGAACTCATATAGTCCAATTACATATATAATTTATATCATGGTTATAGAATTCTAATCATATTCATTTCCTTAGAAACATCAAATTTTTAGGGTACATTATTTGGGATTTCATATGGATTGAAAACCATCAAATAAACTGGCAAACCACGATTTTTCAAATATATAACTAGTTGATCTTTCCAGCATCCATAGTTTTCCCCATTAAAATATGGATCCCTGATCATTTTGATACCTTCTTTAAGGCCAAACATCGACATTATTATTCTCCTGGATGATTACAAAATCTTGTTGGAGCTAAAATAAATCTTCAATATATCCCTCCTTTGATACCATTTTTTGTGATAGAATGAAGAAGAATACACAAGAGGAGGTGAATTATGTCCCTTTAAAAAAAATTGATAATCTAAAACTGATCCCACATGAATTTAGAAAGAGAATATGTTATTTTTTCTTTAATATTGTATACATTAGTAAAATTAAAGAATGAGACACAATATTTTTTATTTGTGGTTTTGGGTACAAATATAACCTAGTCCACTCCACCAACACTCACCCCACGATCTTAGCGATTTCCACTTACAGATCTATTTCCAGGGGATCTAAATTGTTAAGTGAAAGAAACAAAAATGTTTTATAAAAATGTTTAGAAGTATTTAAAGAAGGATGATAAAAAATCCTTGAAATACTCCACAATAATGTGTTTAGAAAGAACATCTATTAAATTTGGTTGGATAAATTCTCTATGAAAGCATTTAAATGAAGATGGTGTAGCTGAAAGATATATAAATATTTGAAGGAATATATGAAAAACTTAAAATCATGGTCCTTAAGAAGAATCTCCAAACATTATGTAGAAAATAATCCGCTGAAACAAAAACAATAACGAATTTAACTCTCTAGTGGTAGGATATACACATAGTAGTGACTTAATATAACATATATATCTTCAATGTGTAGTCTTGAAAAGATTTAATGAACTATAATAGATGTATTAAAGATAAGTATAACAAAAAAATTAAAATAATCACTTTTGTAATCATAAAGATAAAATGTAATTTTAGAGAAAGAGATATTGGTCAAAGGGTTTCATAGGTTCATATCATTAGATCATAAAACCATCCTTTATCTATATGCATTGATGAGAATGAATAAGTATGAAAATTTAATTCTGGTCGAACAGATTTGATAGATATGTCAGATAAATCATGATGTTTAAAACACACAGTGTAGATGAAATTTAAATTTTACTCACCATAGAAAAAAAAAATCATTTATAAAGGAACATATAAATCCATTGATATCAAACATGATGACCACCCTCCTCATATTCTACATGTTCATCTATAATAGGGTCTTCACCCCAGTCACATATATATTAGGCTCAATAGCCTCAACATTTCATGTAAGATCAATGAAAATCCCATGAAAAATATTTTCCATGGGAGGAAGAGATTCTATCACAGTTCTATAAAAATATACCTGGTGAAGTACACCTCCCTCTACCGAATTAGAGATGTGAAAGAGGAGGGTGATACGAGCATCTTGAATTTTTTTTTCTGTTAAATAATGTTAATAAAAACTGTTCAACAGTGGATGGAGGAATTATTATCAGGTAATGTTAGCCTCATCTACGTCACGTAAGAAATCTGGCTGAGGACATGCCGTACTGGGGCACATTATCTAGCTGATCGAATAAATGAATATGTACTGTGTTGAACCCTCATAATCCAGAGTCATGTCTTATGTCCCACAAATTAATATATCATGCATGATATCTCAACAATCAAAGTCTTTATTCCCTGGAATCTTTAGTGAATTAAGTCAAGGTAACATACTGGGGGCTGTAAAAATGGGGTGATAGAATCAGAACATCCTCATAACCCTATTAGTTTGATTCCACTCAAAAATATAAAAATGAATTAACAGAATTATGTATGATACTATGGAAAGAATCTCCCTATAATATGATGGGAGACTCTTGATGATAGCCTCAGTATATGGTATCCATGACATTTAAAAAAATTAATAATAAATTAATAAAAGAATAAATATAAAATAAAAAAATATTTATCTATATAATTGACAGCCACTTACGTCATCTGGTTGAAGACTGTATAACATAAGTCTGTAAGATTGGACATCGTGTCTAGATGTATCTGAATAATTATGTGCCTGACTCCACCTATAGATTACATTGTTATAGTAATATTTAATCATATAAATTTATACATTTAATTTTTAAATGATAAGGTAGGAAAACATACCATCATCCATGGTGAGACTCTACTGCAATATCAGTAGGAAATAATGTGCGTCATTATGGTGATAAGCAAGGGTGTGATCCCATATCAATATCTGTATAAGAATAACACATCCTGTTATTTGTGTCTTATCAATGTAACAATAACTACAAAGACTTGTTTTTATATGAGATACTTGCAGACCCCCATTTATATTTCCCTTCCTGGTCTAAGTCTCCCAATAAAGGTAGGAACATCAAATATACAAATGTTGTTGAATGACCAATGAATATCATGCCACGAATATGCCTCAAAATGTAAGCACATGAAAATCGTAGAATGGTTATATCAAATGCATCATTGGCTTAATGAGAATTTTTTTTGTCTATCCATAGAATGCATAACCTACTACCAATGACGAACCATCCATTTTAATGGACCTAAATGCCCAGTAATCTGTGAACTAGCTCAAACCAATCTGCACCCACTCAGTCAATCACAATCACACCATCAATAGAGAGACCCAACATAACAGATACATCATGAATTGTAATAGTCATATCACCCTTTATAAAATGGATTTATGAATATCTTACCTCCATCACTTTACAATCTCACTAATGAACCGAGGATCAACAAATGTGAAGTCTTGCATCGCTACTCTGTAAAACCCACCCTGATGAAGACAAGGGATGAAAAAAGAAGTTAGTGGATATTGATGGAAATTTTGAGATCTATATATTCTCAAAGAAGGAACTGGATATACATCTAAAATCAGCCATGAAACATTTATATCATGGTATGTGTGTAATGGACGACCCTCTATTTGTGCATTTGGTATCATCGTTACTTTTTTATTGTTTATAAAATAACAATTTTAAAGTATTTTTAAAAAAGTATAAAAAGAAAAAGGAGGTAAACAATTAGCATGTATAATTTAGTATTATGATAAAAAAGTGTTAAAAAATATATGTTATTGATGTTGTTGTCTTATTCTATCAATTAATTATTTTAGTGATCTATAATCATGTTTAATTTAATTCTAAATATTTATATGTAAATCATCAATGATGAAAACGCTGAATATAAAATTTGGTTTCATGATATATTCAAATGACTGTGTGAATTAAAGGAAATTGTCACGACCCGCCCTCGGGGTCCGTGCCGTGACTACCCCAAGCCCGCCTTCCATAGGCCAGGGGCTGGCGACTAGCACCAAGGCGTAAATCCCAGTAAAAAGGGAAGGCATTGCCTTTGAAAAGTAACAAACACCACAGAGTAAGCAAGCGGAAAGTAAACACTAAACAAAGCAGAGTACAACTGAAAGTGCGGAAAAGTAAATGGGTCAGAATACAAACCCAAACTAAAAGTAAAGTACAACTCGAAAGGGAAAACAGCAACTGAAAAGTAAAAGCCGCTACACCGAGCTGTCCACTGGAAATCCCACCTGAAGGGTGGGTACAGATAACTCCTCTGCTCCACGGGTCCCGCCATCCGCTCCGTGCACGTCCCGCCCAGTGGTCCACCTCCAGGTATCGTCCCGCTCTACAAGCCTCAGCTAAGGTCAACGCTATCCGTCGTCTGCAACCAACACAACGTAGTGCGGGCGAAGCCCGTGCAGGGGTGAGTATAAGCTACTCAGTAGGGACCCCGAGACCCCTGAAGGTCTCTCAAATCCACAAAGGATAAACCACGAAGAAAAGTACAATCACGAAGTAACAACCGACACTGCTTAGGTATATGCCCATACATATACCTAAGTCATCAATTAAAATATGCTCCAACCTCCGATCCCAAGTACAACTCAGTCCACGCAGGAAAGTATACGTATTCCACATAGGAAAGCAAAACATAATCTACACAGGATTGCACAACACAATCCACACAGGAAAGCAACATGATTCAGCTCACACAGGTATACTTCTTCAAGGACGATAAAGATGATCACTGATCCATCTAAGTCGTCGGACCCACGAAGGATCGATATGTAACTAACCCCCGCAATGACCCACACAGGATCGGGCCCACACAGGACCTGTAGCACTGATCCACGTAGGATCGCTGAGTGCTGATGTCGTCGTCGTCGAATCCACACAGGATCTCTGTACTGTCGTCGTCGCAGTCACAGTAGCAGTCGTAGCAGTAGAACAGTCGCAGCCAGCACTAGGGTTCCCGCACACAGCTAACTCGTTCGGAGGGTCCGCTCCACGAGTCGAGAGGCTGATACATCAACTGTCACAAAGACCAGAGTTGATGTATCCAAAAGTTCCGTATCGACAAAAGGAACTCAACGCAACAGACGGCGCGTCGATCGGACGCCCGGTCTGAGAGTTATTGGCATTTTCGTCTCCGTGGCCCGGTTGGTTTTTAAGGCAAAACCAACCCGACCGTACTCCACCTGCGTCCAAACCTCGGGCGGAGTATGCCAAAAGATTTGTCTCACTAAGAGGGACTCAACACAGCTGACGGCACGTCAATCGGACGTCCGTAGCTCAAGATATGAGCGTTTCCGCTCCGAAGGCCCGGTTGGTTTTGTGAACGAACCAACCCGGCCGAACTCAAAGTAAACCGAAACCTTGAGTGCGATATACTAAAACGACCGTCTCGATCCAAGGATCACGTTGCCGCAGACGGTTCGTCATTCGGAGGTCCGAGGCTCAAGTTATGGCCCAAAAACCAAATATGGTTCGAAACGGGGGGTCCGGGTCCGGGCCGACCCGGCCCGACCCCCCCCTGGGCGGCGCGGTGGCCGGCGGCGGCGGCGCGGCGGCGTGGGGAGCCGCGGCGGGCCACGGTGGCTTGGCGGCTGGCGCCGCATGGAGGCCGCGCGGGGGGCGGCTTGTCGCCGCAAGGAGGCCGCGCGGGGGGGATCAAACCCCCGCGGTTTTGAGGGGCGGCGCGGCCTTTGTGCCGCGCCCGTTTCTTTTAAAACGCCCCCCCCCCCCCCCCACGTGGGGGGCCTGATTTGAGCGAACCGGGGGGGCCGGCTGCCCCCCTCCCTTCAAAGAAAACCGCCCCCTCATAAAGTGGGGGTTTTGAGGGTTGGCCAGGGGATTAATTCCCCCGGTTTTAACGGCATCCAGCCGGCCAGCTGGCCGGCCGGTTTTCTCCAACGGGACCGGAAATTCCGGTCCCCTCTTCGGCTTCCGACGCCGGCGGCCCGGCCGCCGGTCTTCTCTTCCGCCGCGGACCGGAACCGGCCGCGGTCTCCTCGTAACGCCGCGGCCCGGAACCGGCCGCAGTGTTCGTCGTCCGGCGCGGTGCGACGACACCGCACCCCTTCGCCGTGCCTTGATTCCTTTCAACGCGGCGCGACGGCGTCACGTTCTTGAAGATTCTTCCTCGGCGTGGCGCGACGGCGTCATGTAAGATTAACCTACAATTATCCGCGTGGTGCGACGGCACCACGCCACCTTGCTTCCGCCCGCAGATAAACAACATGAACGATGGAGGGGGTTCGGCCGTGTTCGTGCGGTCCGGCCCCCCTCACGTTAAAATAATAACGCAACTTTAAATAAATCAAGCCACTCGTTAGTCTTGCTAAAATCACGATCAAGAATAAAAAAAGGAAACCAAAAAGAAATCAACAACCCCTACCTCGGGTATAAGGTTCGAAGATTGTCAAGGTTCCGCGGAAGACGACGTCGCGGAGGTCGGGCGTCGCGGAAGCCGTTCGTCAAATCCGATGACGAAGGGATGCGTTCTAAGAGACACGTCGTTGGCGAAACTTGTACGCCGACGAAGGTTGTCCGAGAAAGAAGTGGCGTCCCCTTTCGTTGACACGGTAAACGAAGAAGAGCGGAGCGGCGTTCTTCGTCGGAAATTGAGCGTTCCTCGTCAAGTCTTGAGGAAAGTCAAATAATAAAGAAAACAACGAACTCAAGAACCTCTACCTCGATAGTCGCACGTTGACGTAGTCGTGGAATATCGGTGTCGATTCCTTTGACGTCGGAGGAAGAGTCGTTGTCGATGGCGTTCGTCGCGGAAAACCGTCGCGGAAGAGATGACGCGGAAGAAGTACGTCGCGTCGTGGATATGGCATCGCGGATGGACCGTGTTCTTCGGCGGAGAAGTTCTTCGTTGAAGAACGACGTTCTTCGCGTTCTTCGTTGAGTTTGAAGAAGAAGAAGAGCTCTCCACCTCTCAAGAAGACAAAGAAATAACCCAAAATAAAATAAGCTACACCTTATTTTATTTTCACTTTGCCAACCTTTCAAAATTCAAAAGTTGAATTCAATACATTAATTAAATCTAGAGTTGACAAAATTAAGTGAAGAGATAGGTTGGCAAGAATTAAAGTAGGGAAGAGTTACATAATTAAGAGGGGGTTTAGAGGGGTTAGGGAATTTGAAAAGAATTAGGGGTTCGTGTGGGCCCCACCACACTTAATCCTCCCAAGGGAGGTTAAGTGGGTGTGGGTCCCACTTCCAACCTCCTTTGATAGGTTTTAAGAAGTTATAATAAAATTTTTTCTACACAAATTTTATTTAACTCAACTAAAAACCCCAAAAATTAACTTTCAACCCGCAACAAACACAACTCCCGAAAAGGTCTCTTTAAGCGAATATCGGCACTGCGAGTTCATCGGTGCCCTCGGATTTCAATTCCGAGCACCGGATCAAAAGTTAGGAATTCCCGCTCGTTCGTTCACTGAACGTACCCGAGCCAAACTTTGGAAATTAATTCCGGGCACTCCGGGCCTCGGAATCAGGTGCCGTCTGAAACCGCGCTCTTGTAAAATTCTAAAGAAAATTAAGAAAAAATTTCCCTTGAATTTTACGGGTCTTTACATTACTCCCACCTCAGGGCTTTACGTCCCCGTAAAGATACAACAAAAACTAGGGAAACAAATGAGGGTACTGAGCACGCATCTGAGCCTCCCACTCCCATGTGCTCTCCTGGAGATTCCCGTGCTGCCATCTGATGCGCACAAGAGGAATCGATCGCCCACGCAGGACCCGCTCCTGTTGATCCTCTATCTCCACCGGGACCTCCGTAAAAGTCGCCCCATCGTCAACGTCAAGTTCCCCATGATCAATGATGTGCGTCGGGTCGTGCACGTATCTCCTCAGCTGAGATACGTGGAAGACGTCGTGCACCCGGTGCAACTGAGGTGGTAGAGCCAGGCGATAAGCCACCTCACCAATCCTGCTGAGAATCTGGAAGGGTCCAATGAAGCGCGGAGATAACTTGCTGCCTCGGCCAAATCTCCGAATACCACGTCGAGGTGAGACCCGCAAGAAGACGTGGTCGCCATCCTCGAACTCCAGTGGCCTCCGCCTCCTGTCAGCATATGACTTCTGCCGGCTCTGAGCTGTCCTCATCCGCTCCTGGATGACCTGGACCTTCTCTGTCGTGGCCTGGACCATCTCCGGTCCCACCAGTGCTGACTCCCCAGGGTCTGTCCAGCACAAAGGAGATCTACATGGTCGGCCGTACAACGCCTCATACGGTGCCATCCCGATGGTGGAGTGGTAGCTATTGTTGTACGCGAACTCCACCAAGGGTAGGTGGTCCTCCCAGCTACGACCAAAGTCGAGGACATATGCGCGGAGCATGTCCTCGAGAGTCTGAATGGTCCTCTCCGTCTGACCATCCGTCTGAGGGTGAAAAGCTGTGCTAAGACGTAGCTGTGTACCGAACGCCTCCTGTAACCCCTTCCAAAGCCGGGAAGTAAAGCGGGCATCTCGATCGGAAACGATAGATGATGGCACGCCGTGGAGCCGCACAATCTCCTGAACGTAGAGACCTCCACTGAGCCCTTCTCTCTGATGGGTAAGAAGTGTGCCGACTTGGTGAGTCGGTCAACAATCACCCAGATGGAGTCGTGACCTCTGGAAGTGCGTGGAAGTCCAGTCACGAAGTCCATAGATATGCCGTCCCACTTCCACTCCGGAACCTCCAAGGGTTGTACCAAGCCTGCTGGTACCTGATGCTCTGCCTTTACCTGCTGACAGGTGAGGCATCGAGATACGAACTCTGCTACTGCCTTCTTCATGCCCGGCCACCAGTGCTGTCGTCTGAGGTCCTGGTACATCTTCGCCACTCCAGGATGTACCGCCAAAGGAGAAGTGTGAAACTCTCTCAGCACTTCCTCTCGCAAAGCTACTGGTACCATGGTACGTCCTCTGAAAAGGATGTCGTGCTCTGCTCCAAGGGAGAAATCATCAGGTGCCTGTCCCGAGGATATCTGTGCACGCCGTGTCTCACAGTCAGCGTCCCCGCGCTGTGCCTCCCTGACTCGCTGCAGTAGTGGAGGAGTGACTGTGAGAGACTGAAGAAAGGCTGCTCCATCTCTATCCACGAAGGATATCTGCAAAGAGGCTAGCTGCTCCGTCGCCTCCTCGAGTAGCTGAATGCCCGTCCTCCTGCTGAGGGCATCGGCTACTACGTTCCCCTTTCCAGGAGTATAGACTATCTCAAAGTCATAGTCCTGGAGGAACTCGAGCCATCGTCGCTGTCTCAGGTTCAGGTCCTTCTGCGAGAAGATATACCTGAGACTCTGATGATCGGAAAAGACTGTAAAGCGCTCGCCCATCAGATAGTGTCGCCATGTCTTCAGAGCGAAGACCACTGCTGCTAACTCCAGGTCATGGGTAGCGTAGTTCTGCTCATGCGGCCTCAACTGTCGTGATCCATAGGCGATCACTGCCTGCTCCTGCATCAGAACACATCCGAGTCCGGTCCCTGATGCATCGCAGTAGACTACGTACCCTACTCCCTCCTCAGGCAACCTCAAGATAGGTGCGCTAGTCAATCTCTGTCTCAGCTCCTGGAAGCTCTGCTGACAACTGTCTGACCACACGAAGGGTTTCCCCTTCTTCGTCAAAGCTGTGAGTGATGCCGCAACTCTGGAGAAGTTCGGCACAAATCTCCGATAGTATCCAGCTAGTCCCAAGAAACTCCGAACTTCAGTCACGCTCCTGGGTGGCTCCCTTGCTAACACTGCCTCAATCTTCGCGGGATCCACTGCAACTCCCGCCTCAGAGATAACGTGTCCCAAAAAGTGGACCTCACGTATCCAGAACTGGAACTTCGAGAGCTTACCATAAAGCTGGTGCTCTCGGAGTGTGTCAAGGACAACTCGCAAGTGATAGGCGTGCTCCTCCTCTGTCGTAGAGTAAATCAGAATGTCGTCGATGAAGACCACGACAAACCGGTCGAGGTATGGCTGAAAGATCCTGTTCATGAGAGCCATGAACACTGCTGGAGCATTGGTTACACCGAAAGGTATAACCAAGAACTCGTAGTGGCCATACCGACATCTGAAGGCCGTCTTCTGCACATCCTCGTCTCTGACTCTGAGCTGATGATAGCCTGACCTGAGGTCTATCTTCGAGAACCACCGTGCTCCCTTGAGTTGATCAAAGAGGTCATCAATCCTCGGTAGCGGATACTTGTTCCTCACTGTCACCTGGTTCAGGAGACGATAGTCAACACAAAGTCGCAATCTCCCATCCACCTTCTTGGCGAACAATATCGGGGAAGCCCAGGGAGAAACACTGGGTCGGATGAACCCCTTGCCCTGCAAGTCCTCCAACTGTACCCGTAGCTCTCGAAGCTCGGCGGGGGCCATCCGATATGCTGGAGTGGATATCGGGGCTGTCCCGGGGTACAAGTCAATATAAAAGTCTACCTCCCTGCGAGGAGGTAGCCCTGGAACGTCGTTGGGAAAAACGTCCGCAAACTGATCCACCACTGCAGGAAAACCAGGACTCCGCACGTCAACTGCTCTAAGGATGAGGCTAGCCAACTGATGAGTGATGGGCTGTCCTCTCCTCTGCGGAAGTCCATCCTGTGCTGCCAAGGCTCCCTTCTCACCGGTGAAGGTGAACCTGCTCCCGTCGGTGCGTACACATCGCACCTTGCGCCTAAAACAGTCAATCTGTGCATGGACCGTAGATAGCCAATCCATGCCCAAGATGACGTCGTAAGGCCTCGACGCTGCTACAAGAAGATCCCAGCCGAAGCTCTCGCCTCCTAGAGTAAGCTCACACTGCCGACACCAGTGCGTAATCGTCGAGTCTGCTCCCGTAGGAGTCTCTAGCCGTAAGGATCGAGCCAACGGCTCTGTCGGAATCTCCGAGCTCCGAACAAGGGCAGCGGCTATGAAAGAATGACTCGCTCCTGTGTCTATAAGAACTGCAGAAAGGGTGGAATAGACACAGATAGTACCTAGAATCATCTCGGGTTCGCCGTGGTCGTAGGCCTCTGCTGCCTGGAGCTGTGCCTGTCGCTGCCCGCCAGCTCCCTGTGGTCGGGGTGGACCTCCTGGTGGTGGTGGTGGTAGAGCCTCAAAGCGTCGGCCACCACCAGCTGCTCGTCCAGCTCCTCTGCCTCGTCCGCCTCCTCCCTGCGGACCGCCACGGTCGATCCTCTGCCTCTGCCTCGGTGGTCCATCAACTGTCTGCTGCTCCTCGGCACGACGGGTCGGGCAGTCACGAGCCATGTGGCCCTGCCCGCCGCACGAGTAGCACTGTCTGCCTCTCAGAAGACTGGCCCCGCGCTGTGTGCCCCGCACTGCTGAGCCAGTGCCCTGAGATCGTCTGCCCGAAGGTATGGTCTGTCTGGACCGCTGAGTCATCCGTCGACTGCCTGCTGCAGATGACTCTGCCACGTGCCGCCCTGCGGTGGGTCTCTGTGCTGGTGTAGACTCAGCAAGGAAGCTCTCGATCAGAAGGGCCCGCTCCAGTAGTCCTGTCTGAGTCGGTATGCTGAGGGAGATCAGCAATGCCCTGATCTCGTGTCTCAAACCCTGCTCGAAGGTCCGGGCCCGGAAGAATGGGTCCCGTACCATGTCGGTCGAGTAACGCGAGAGATCGGTAAATCTCGCCGAGTACTGAGCGACCGTCATGCTGCCCTGCCGCAGCTGTAGAAGCTCCTGGATACGCACCGCACGAAGGGTGGCTGGGACGAACTCCGAGCGGAAGAGGCTCTCAAAGTCCGTCCAAAGAAGAGATGCCTCATCGTGCACCTGGAGCATCAAGCTCCACCATCGTCCTGCTGCTGCGTGTAGTAGGCTCGCAGCGAGGATCACCATGAGGTCTGCTGGTGTCCTCACTAGCCTAAACACTCGAACCACTGCCTCCAGCCAGTCCTCTGCTGCCTGGGGATCCGTCTCCCCGCGAAACCTGGGTGGTCGCTGGCGCTGAAACTCATGCAGTGCGCTAAGGCGACGTGCATCGTCAGCGGCTGCTGCTGGAAGCATCGGGGGCTCGGCGGGTAGAGCTACCGCCGGTGCCACTACTGGAAAAGGGCCCTGCACCGAGGCCTCGTCGCTCGGTGGGCTGTCGTCTCGCTCGACTCTCGGAACCCTAGCTGGCTGCCGTCGTGGGGCCATCCTGAAAAGGAAACAGGTGCGCCACGGTTAGAACAGTATACCTGGTGAGCTGATATAAGTAATCACAAAGAAAACTTTGAAACACACACGCAATCAATGTTTTCGTGCATTAAGTCGGAAATCAGAAGTCAGGGTCCTGGTGTACGGATACGTCGGCCGCCGCACCAACACTGGACTCCCTGGACTGATATCCACACTCAATACGCTAAACATTATTGCTTCACATAGAAAAGATCAGAGTTCGCGTTAGAACCGAACTCCTCTGATACCAATTTGTCACGACCCGCCCTCGGGGTCCGTGCCGTGACTACCCCAAGCCCGCCTTCCATAGGCCAGGGGCTGGCGACTAGCACCAAGGCGTAAATCCCAGTAAAAAGGGAAGGCATTGCCTTTGAAAAGTAACAAACACCACAGAGTAAGCAAGCGGAAAGTAAACACTAAACAAAGCAGAGTACAACTGAAAGTGCGGAAATGTAAATGGGTCAGAATACAAACCCAAACTAAAAGTAAAGTACAACTCGAAAGGGAAAACAGCAACTGAAAAGTAAAAGCCGCTACACCGAGCTGTCCACTGGAAATCCCACCTGAAGGGTGGGTACAGATAACTCCTCTGCTCCACGGGTCCCGCCGTCCGCTCCGTGCACGTCCCGTCCAGTGGTCCACCTCCGGGTACCGTCCCGCTCTACAAGCCTCAGCTAAGGTCAACGCTGTCTGTCGTCTGCAACCAACACAACGTAGTGCGGGCGAAGCCCGTGCAGGGGTGAGTATAAGCTACTCAATAGAGACCCCGAGACCCCTGAAGGTCTCTCAAATCCACAAAGGATAAACCACGAAGAAAAGTACAATCACGAAGTAACAACCGACACTGCTTAGGTATATGACCATACATATACCTAAGTCATCAATTAAAATACGCTCCAACCTCCGAGCCCAAGTACAACTCAGTCCACGCAGGAAAGTATACGTATTCCACATAGGAAAGCAAAACATAATCCACACAGGATTGCACAACACAATCCACACAGGAAAGCAACAGGATTCAGCTCACACAGGTATACTTCTTCAAGGACGATAAAGATGATCACTGATCCATCTAAGTCGTCGGACCCACGAAGGATCGATAGGTAACTAACCCCCGCAATGACCCACACAGGATCGGGCCCACACAGGACCTGTAGGCGCTGGCTCACACAGAACCGCTGAGCGCAAGGACCCACACAGGATCGGGCCCACATAGGACCTGTAGCACTGATCCACGTAGGATCGCTGGGTGCTGATGTCTTCGTCGTCGAATCCACACAGGATCTCTGTACTGTCGTCGTCGCAGTCACAGTAGCAGTCGTAGCAGTAGAACAGTCGCAGCCAGCACTAGGGTTCCCGCACACAGCTAACTCGTTCGGAGGGTCCGCTCCACGAGTCGAGAGGCTGATACATCAACTGTCACAAAGACCAGAGTTGATGTATCCAAAAGTTCCGTATCGACAAAAGGAACTCAACGCAACAGACGGCGCGTCGATCGGACGCCCGGTCTGAGAGTTATTGGCATTTTCGTCTCCGGGGCCCGGTTGGTTTTTAAGGCAAAACCAACCCGACCGTACTCCACCTGCGTCCAAACCTCGGGCGGAGTATGCCAAAAGATTCGTCTCACTAAGAGGGACTCAACACAGCTGACGACACGTCAATCGGACGTCCGTAGCTCAAGATATGAGCGTTTCCGCTCCGAAGGCCCGGTTGGTTTCGTGAACGAACCAACCCGGCCGAACTCAAAGTAAACCGAAACCTTGAGTGCGATATACCGAAACGACCGTCTCGATCCAAGGATCGCATTGACGCAGACGGTTCGTCATTCGGAGGTCGGACGCTCAAGTTATGGCCCAAAAACCAAATCTGGTTCGAAAGGGGGGGGGGTCCGGGTCCGGGCCGACCCGGCCCGACCCCCCCCTGGGCGGCGCGGTGGCCGGCGGCGGCGGGCGGCGGCGCGGCGGCGCGGGGAGCCGCGGCGGGCCGCGGTGGCTTGGCGGCTGGCGCAGCATGGAGGCCGCGCGGGGGGCGGCTTGTCGCCGCAAGGAGGCCGCGCGGGGGGGATCAAACCCCCGCGGTTTTGAGGGGCGGCGCGGCCTTTGTGCCGCGCCCGTTTCTTTTAAAACGCCCCCCCCACGTGGGGGGCCTGATTTGAGCGAACCGGGGGGGGGGGGGGGGGGGGCGGCTGCCCCCCTCCCTTCAAAGAAAACCGCCCCCCTCATAAAGAGGGGGGTTTTGAGGGTTGGCCGGGGGATTAATTCCCCCGGTTTTAACGGCATCCGGCCGGCCAGCTGGCCGACCGGTTTTCTCCAACGGGACCGGAAATTCCGGTCCCCTCTTCGGCTTCCGACGCCGGCGGCCCGGCCGCCGGTCTTCTCTTCCGCCGCGGCCCGGAACCGGCCGCGGTCTCCTCGTCCTGCCGCGGCCCGGAACCGGCCGCGGTGTTCGTCGTCCGGCGTGGTGCGACGACACCGCGCCCCTTCGCCGTGCCTTGATTCCTTTCAACGCGGCGCGACGGCGTCGCGTTCTTGAAGATTCTTCCTCGGCGTGGCGCGACGGCGTCATGTAAGATTAACGTACAATTATCCGCGTGGTGCGACGGCACCACGCCACCTTGCTTCCGCCCGCAGATAAACAACATGAACGATGGAGGGGGTTCGGCCGTGTTCGTGCGGTCCGACCCCCCTCATGTTAAAATAATAACGCAACTTTAAATAAATCAAGCCACTCGTTAGTCTTGCTAAAATCACGATCAAGAATAAAAAAAGGAAACCAAAAAGAAATCAACAACCCCTACCTCGGGTATAAGGTTCGAAGATTGTCAAGGTTCCGCGGAAGACGACGTCGCAGAGGTCGGGCGTCGCAGAAGCCGTTCGTCAAATCCGATGACGAAGGGATGCGTTCGAAGAGACACATCGTTGGCGAAACTTGTACGCCGACGAAGGTTGTCCGAGAAAGAAGTGGCGTCCCCTTTCGTTGACACGGTAAACGAAGAAGAGCGGAGCGACGTTCTTCGTCGGAAATTGAGCGTTCCTCGTCAAGTCTTGAGGAAAGTCAAATAATAAAGAAAACAACGAACTCAAGAACCTCTACCTCGATAGTCGCACGTTGACGTAGTCGTGGAATATCGGTGTCGATTCCTTTGACATCGGAGGAAGAGTCGTTGTCGATGGCGTTCGTCGCGGAAAACCGTCGCGGAAGAGATGACGCGGAAGAAGTACGTCGCGTCGCGGATATGGCGTCGCGGATGGACCGTGTTCTTCGGCGGAGAAGTTCTTCGTTGAAGAACGACGTTCTTCGCGTTCTTCGTTGAGTTTGAAGAAGAAGAAGAGCTCTCCACCTCTCAAGAAGACAAACAAATAACCCAAAATAAAATAAGCTACACCTTATTTTATTTTCACTTTGCCAACCTTTCAAAATTCAAAAGTTGAATTCAATACATTAATTAAATCTAGAGTTGACAAAATTAAGTGAAGAGATAGGTTGGCAAGAATTAAAGTAGGGAAGAGTTACATAATTAAGAGGGGGTTTAGAGGGGTTAGGGAATTTGAAAAGAATTAGGGGTTCGTGTGGGCCCCACCACACTTAATCCTCCCAAGGGAGGTTAAGTGGGTGTGGGTCCCACTTCCAACCTCCTTTGATAGGTTTTAAGAAGTTATAATAAAATTTGTTCTACACAAATTTTATTTAACTCAACTAAAAACCCCAAAAATTAACTTTCAACCCGCAACAAACGCAACTCCCAAAAAGGTCTCTTTAAGCGAATATCGGCGCTGCGAGTTCATTGGTGCCCTCGGATTTCAATTCTGAGCACCGGATCAATAGTTAGGAATTCCCGCTCGTTCGTTCACTGAACGTACCTGAGCCAAACTTCGGAAATTAATTCCGGGCACTCCGGGCCTCGGAATCAGGTGCCGTCTGAAACCGCGCTCTTGTAAAATTCTAAAGAAAATTAAGAAAAAATTTCCCTTGAATTTTACGGGTCTTTACAGAAATATTTTAAGATAATTAATTTAGAGGATGAACCTATTTTCACTCATTTTGGTTGTTTGTTTATTTTTTTAATAGTTAAAGGGTCAAAAAATTATTTCTAATTGAATAGAAAAATGAAACAAACCAGAGTTGTAACAAGTTAGAAATGGAGTAATTTAGAAATAAAAGGATTCATTAATGAAACATATGAATATGAAAAAAACATAAAAATTAATGATAAAATTCATAAAATAGACCATGGATTGTATAATGTGGAGCTCTATACTACCACTTTGGGACATATCTTATGAGTATGCTGATCACACCATGATTCACTGTTTCATTTTCACACTTTTACCACTCTGTTAAACTGATTATGTATAATAAATTCAAAATTTAATAAAAAAACCCACTTCATGTTTGATTAATTTATTTTTTGTTTAAAAATATTAAAATGGTAAATTTTTCTTTAAAAAAAATTAAATTGTAGGAAGAGGTGATTTGGAGGGCGCATGATGAAGTTAAAGAAAAATGGGCCAGATTGTGCAGGATCCAACCACACTGGTGGACTCAACCACACACTGATACTAAATATTACATCCGAATGGGATATTGTTTTTTTGGGATGGTCAAATAGTAAATGGGATACATTTAATATGCAGACACCGAATCCCCATTCATCCATTAATGGGCCCATCTGAACTGATTTGTCTAGGGGATCAAATCTACTCAAATTTAAAATGTGGGTTATGTATTTCATCCATTTATCCAGGTGTGATTTTCCATGTGGAGATAAATTTTCCATGGAGATAGTTAAGAGTTGGGGATACAAGTTTTTAATTTTTTCAAAAGTGATATAAGACTACATATCCATTAAAAACCATGGGCCAATTGGTTTATCAAAATTAGGGTTCCCAGACCCATCTTTGACATTTCATTGTGAGGGAGCTACACATCTTGTAATCGGATTTTTGAAACTTGTAATAATACTAGTTTGATGTATTTTGGGTTTTAAAACATTTAATTTATATGTATCTTAATTTTATTAATGTTTAAATTTTTTGTTTGATTGAATCAAATGGAATGATCTTTAATTTTAACCGATTGGTGTGAAATACTGAGTGCATGACTTGTGTTGTTCCGATTGGATAGTACAAGAATCATTTTATTCCCTAATTATTTTATATTTCAATTTGATTTAGAAGTTATTATACCATGAATGAGATCTGGACCATGGATATATGAATGTTATGTCAAGGATATGATCAACATTCTTTGATATAAAATCTTGGAAAGTAATAGGGGTTATGATTAATTTCAACCAAATACTAACATAAAAACCTAATTAATATCCACAAAATATTAACATGAAAAGTGTGTAGTGAACTAAAAATGAACCCTTTTTCTTACATTTTTCAAAATCCACTAGGTTTTAGAACTATTAAACTCATTAATTTAAGTTATTTTCATAATGATGCTTTCAAAACCACCCCCTCTTTTCGTAACATTTTTTATAAATACACAATTTAAACAAAAAAATCCCCTTGAGAGATGACCTAGTGTCTTCCATATACAATATATCAACCTTAAAAACATAATAAATTTGACATGTCATGACCGAGCATTCAAAATTTGGCACTGTTTTTGGGGATCCCTTTGGTTTTTGGTGCATGTTTTTTTTTATAAAAATATTATGTATTTTGTAAATATTTGTGTGATTCCTTTCATCTTTCATATTTTAGGTTGATTTATAAAGAAATAAAATTTTAGGCCTTGTTCAGGATGTGATCTTCATCAGAGGAACTACCACCTTTCGAACATGAACTAGAGAGGGTCCTACATTAGCAACACTGAGACACACATGAGAACCGCTTAATGAAGGACATACAAAATATTGAATCTCTTCTCGATCATTATTTTTATTCTACTAGAACCCAATTTAAAAATGAATTAAACATGTATAAAATGGTTTAAAATAATAGAAAACTAAAATAACTAACCTCAATAGATGTCTATATCCAACCAACATACATTCAAATAAAAGGTGAGGCACAAAATTTTGAACTTAAATCTAGTTTAATTCACTTGTTATCAAGATTCCATGGACTCGTAGTGGAAGATCCATATAATCACTTAAAATAATTACATAATATGTGTTCAAAATTAAAACCTAAAAATGTGGATGATTAATATTTAATGCTTAGGGAATTACCTTTTTCATTATAAGACACAACAAAATATTGGATTTGCTGTGTTAATTCACCAATTAGAGGACATGCAGATACGAAATTCCTTTTTCTTAAAAAACACTTCCCTACCTCTAGAACTAAAATTATAATGAAATAAATTTATTTTATAAGGAAAAAACAAGGGGAAATGATTCATGAATGGTGGGAAATATTTAAAAGGATTTTTTCAAGTTTCCTACACTAGCAGACAAGTGATCAACTTTTAATTTAGTAATTTTATGATGGTTTAATTTATTTTGGTCAAAATATGACTGAAGCTACTATAGGTGGTGTGATAATTTATGATACCCCAATTACTGCATGAAACCTAAGAAGGAACATGGCACATAACGGTCAATAATTTCGTTCAATGTCTAGTGTACGCATTCGAGGTGTCTTTGAGGTTCAATGTACTGAATTTAAGAAAAAAGCGGGCACAATTTTGAAAACGTAAGTAACCTATTTTCAAAAACGTGATCTTTCCCATGGAAAATACCAATATCCTCCTCCCATATATTTCGATACATATTCTTTGGAAACCCACTATTTTGACGAATTCCATCATCTAAGAGAAACTTATGAGTGTTTGGAGTCAATTTTTATAGGGCACCCCTGTAATAAACCCACTAAGAAAGAACAATTTCATCCATACAAATTTGGTTAGAATGAAAACCAAGCATATAGATAAATGGGGTATTCAAACCAACAACAGTGGATCAAACTAGGGAAGATTATTCATCCACCACTACCAGCCAAAAATACTCAACCACAAAGAGGCCTTTCCAACCATGCCTCTAAAACCTGAGCCTAGCCTAGAAGACATGATGATAAAAATTAATAATATAACATCTAATTCCAGAAAACCCCTCAAGCATCCATAAAAGACCTAAAAAATAAATTAGGACAACTATCAAAATCAGTTGGGGAAATTCAAACTCTTGGGTTAGGAAAACTACCCTCTCAACCAGTAGTCAACCCTAGGGATATCAGAAGTGTTAGTTCCATCACCCATAGGGGTGGTATACAACAAAAAATTCAAATGAAATCTCCATTAGAGTAATCCCCTTCTTAGGGAACCACAATCCCAACCACAGAAAATGGTCAAAATGTGGAGAAACCCTGTCTTGAGAGAATCCCTTCCAAAGGAAAGAATTTTTAATTTGATGAGATAGTTATCCCAACCAATCCTATTATATTTCCTCAATGGGACACCCTACCAAAAAATGAAACTAACATTGATAAACAAATTTTGTTAACATTCAAAAATGTGTAGGTTAACATCCCCTTGATTGATGCCGTGAAGAAAATTAAAAGATACACCATGTTTCTGAAAGATATGTGAACACATCAAAGGTGATTTTAGGTATTGAGAAATTGAGCTTGGGGAGGAATGTCCCAGAATTGATAGAGCCATAAATTTACCACAAAATTCAATGATTCAGGAACACTATCGATTCTATGAACCATCCAGGAGTATTCATTTACCAATGATATTATTGATTTGGGTGATTCTATAAATGTGATGCCTAACATCATTTACCCTTCATTATATGTCAGAGAACTAAACCCCACCAAAATTTTTGTTCAACGAGAAAACTGGAGTACTGCACGCCTCATTGGGGTGTTAAAGGATGTTCTTATGAGGATGACAAAATTTATTTTTTTATGATTTCTATTATGTTCATAAAATGGTAGATGAAAGGATGAATAGATATTCCCTAATTATATTGGAGAGACAATTCCTAAAAACTACAAAAATCATAATTAATGTCCAAATTGGTACATTATCTAGGGAGTTTGGTGGTGACATTGTAAAGTTAAACATATTTGATACCATGAATCACCCCTCAAAATAACATTAATCACTTTTATTTAATTAAAATGATATACTCCCTTCCCCTAAAAGAAAATATTTTTCACCTGATACCCTTTCCGAGTTATCATCCTTGATTGAAATTATAGGCAATGAATCATGAATTTAATGTTTTACAATTCAAGAAAAATGTGAACCATGTTTTTTAATTGATTAGTTCTTGAATACTGAAGATTCTATGACCAACAAAGATACTTCTAATATTGTAAAAGCTCATTCCCCATCTGAGGATGAATCCATTGGGTAGTTAGATGATATCTTTGACCTTCGATAGTCACATTAACTCCCATAAATAAAAAATACACCTGAATTTGAACTTAAAATAGTTCCTCAAGGTCTAAAATATTCATATCTTGAGAATAGAAAAATATTCCTGTCATAATTTCTAGTTCACTCCCTCCAGAGAATGAAATGTGAATTCATAATCTTTTGAGGGAGTATAAAAAGGATTTAGGATGGACACATACTGACATTCCTAGTATTAGTCCGTCAATTTTCACACATCTTATATTCTTAAATGATGAGGCTAGATATGTGAGGCAGGCTCAATGTCGACTGACCCCAACCTCCTAGATGTTTTTAAAAATGAGGGAATAAAATTATTGACTTCTAGAATCATTTACCACATATTTAGAAACCAATGTGTTAGTGTAGTTCAACTAGTTACTAAACAAACTAGCCTTACTATAATTAAAAATGAAAATAATGAATAGGTTCCCACTCATGTACAATATAGATGGAGTGTCTTTATAGACTATATCCATTTAAACCAATACACTAGGAAGGACCATTTCCCATTTCAATTCATTGACCATATTCTAGAGAGGCTAGTAGAGATATCCCCTTATTATTTTCATGATGGGTATTCTAGATACTTTCATATCCATATTACCCCTATGGATAATGACAAGACAAAATTTAATTTCCCCTTTGGCACATTTTCCAATAGAAGGATTCCATTTTTCCTGTGGAATTCTATGATTACATTCCAATGATGCATGGTTTGTATTTTTTTTGATTACATGGATGATTTCACAGATGATTTCACTATGCATAGATCCTCTTTTGGTGAATTTTTATGTAGCATGGGATCATTCCTACATCACTGTATTGAAAATAATATCATATTATATTATGAGAAATTACATTTCATGGTGTAACATGGTATATTATTGGGAAATGTCATCTTTGGGAATGGTATCCAAGTAGATAAATCAAAAGTGTATGTCATTTATTCCCAACCACTCCCCAAAAATGTGATGGATGTTTAGTCTTTCTTAGGTCATTCTAGGTTTTTCCATCATTTAATTCATGACTTTAGTAAGATTTCACTCCCCCTCTCCTGCTTAGTCCAAAAATACAAATAATTTGTTTTTGAGAAATAATGTGAGGAATCTTTTAATAAATTGAAAAAGAGTCTGATGTCACCCCTGTTAATCCAACCACTACAGTGGGACTTACCATTTGAGTTCATGTGTGACACCTATAACTATGTAGTTGGTGTAGTCTTGTCACAAAGGGTTGACTAAGCTCTACATGTCATAGCCTATACCTCACTCACATCAGACCCCTCCCAAACAAACTTCACCAAAATAAAAAAATAATTACTTTCCATTGTGTTTGTATTGGATAAATTCAGGTCATACCTTTTAGGTTCCAAATCCATTGTGTTCTTATACCATACAAACTTTTGTTATATTTTTAAAAAACTAGAATCCAAACCACACCTCATTCACTGGATGCTCCTCCTTCAGGAATTTAATCTATAAATTAGAGATAAAAAAGGAGTAGAGAATGTGGTGGATGACTATATCAGTAGGATCATCTTATCTTTAGGTATTGACTCATCCCCCTATATTCCCATAAATGAAATATTTCCTGATGAGAAATTGTACTGAGTGTAAGATTCTATTCCTTGGTATGATGAAATGGTAAATTATTTGGCATCATCTTGCATTCCTTATGATTTCAACAAAAACAAGAACAATTATCTAAAACATGATCCGCATCGGTACATTTAGGATGAACCATACCTTTGGTGTACATGGATTGATGAATTCCTTAGGATCTATGTCACTGATAGTGAGTTTCAGTCTGTAATTAGGTTCTTCGACACACTCGCTTGTGGGGGCCACTTTGGTCCCCAATCGACTAGTCAACAGGTCCTCGATTCTGGTCTCTTTTGGAATACATTATTTTAGTATTCCCATGATTTATATTATTATTTTCCTCATTGTAAAATAATGGGGAATTTCTATAAAAAATAAAATTCCATGAAATCCTTTCTCTTATATGACATTTTTGATGTTTGCGGAATTGACATTATGGGTCCATTTCCCAATTCCTTTGAAAACTTGTACATTATATTGGAAATTGATTATATGAGAAAATGGGTAAAGGCATGTTCCATGAGGATAGATTATTCCAAGTTAGTTGTAGAGTTTTTGAGAACCCAAATTTTCGGTAGGTTTCTATTAATTAGGTTCATCATCAGTGACCTGGGTTCTCTTTTACACAACCGAATAATGTAATCAATTTTGTGCTGATATGGGGTCAGACATCAAGTGTCAACTTCACATCACCCCTAGACCAATGGTCAAGATGGGGTGTCAAATAGATATGTAAAAAAAATTATTGAAAAAATGGTTCAACCCAATCGAAAATATTGGGCTCTTAGACTCAATGATTCATTAGGGTATTTAATACTACCTTTAAAACACCCATTGGAATGTCACCTTATCAGCTTGTTTTTGGAATGATTTATCACCTCTATGTTGAGACAAAGAACTGATCCTACTAGAACATTAAATAATGAAATTCTAATATTTCTAGTGTAGGTTTTCAATGTAAGTTGCATATTCCAGAGATTGAGGAAATGTGTAGAGATTAATTTGAAAAATCCCATATTTTTAAGGAGAAAACCAACAATTCCCACGACCACCTCATCTGTCATCATTAATTCCAAATAGGGTAGAGGGTCCTACCTTAAAATTTAAGGATAAAGTTTCATCCATGTAAGATTATTTCCCACTGGTATGATCCAAACATTATTACTAATGTTTATCCATTTTGTGTTGTTCAAATTACAAATGAAGAAACCAAACAAACCTTCACTATTAATGGTTATTGGCTGAGGAACTTTCATGAATCCATTCCAGAATACTCAATGGAGGAAGTCCAAGTCCAAGGAACAACCTACCAATGGAACTGACTAGTTTTTATCATCCCTTAACACATTATCTTTGGTATGGGGGGGGGGGGGAATTATACTCTAGATGTGGGGGGATGGGTACATTCCTGTGTTACTTAGTAATTTTCATCATCTTTTTACCTTTTAGAGTACTAAATAGTATTTATAATTCCCCCTCATTTTCCCCTCCTTTTTTTCTGGAATATTCATTTTTTATCCCCAACTAATCATTTAATATGATTCCCACTTAATCTTGGAAATTATTTAACGTGCATGAGGAATTTCCCTATTTCAAGTTATTTTAACATTCATGAAAGAATTTCCGATGAAATGTGTAATTAAGAATGAATTTTACATTGTGGTGTGACTTTATCCTAAGAATTAGTTGTTTCATAAGATATATATTGTTATATTATTATGAAACCTTTAAGAATAATGGTACCCTTTGTGTGAGTAATTTAAGGAAAAATCGTGTCACTTAATTTCTTCACACATCTTTGTGCCCATCCAAGAAGTGTGAAAATTTCTTACTTAATAAAAGGTAAATATAAATTAGGTTAATTTTTATATACTTTAAAAAATTATTTTTCCATAAGTTCATTACTTATCCGATCTATTTCATTATTGTACCATATTGACCTATGTGTCTGTACCTATAATCTGATAGTTGTATTCCATAAAAAAACACACAAAAAACCAATAAACATTGAGGGGAGTGATGAAATGTAAAATATATGGAGATATCTAGGTTAGGATCTTATTTTTTGAATTATAATTATTCTTAAGTTAGTGGGTCGTGAAATTTGATTACAAAGGATGTATGACAGGTTTAGAGGAAAGGATCATGTAAGTAGATTTTTTTTAAAATAACCTATATTTAGTTGATAGAAAGTGGAAAGAATATAATTAAATTGTTGTCACACACATATATGGAGAATTATTTACATATTTAACTTTTGAATTATTTAAAAAATTAGTATCATTCAAATCCATAAATTTCGTTTTGATACAATTTTTGAGATTTCTTTTTCCATTATTTCTGAGAATAACTCTTTGTTGTGATTTTTTATTTGATCACATTTCTATCAAGAATTAAATTTTCATTTAATGTTATTCTTAATGAATTTTGGAATATCTCCATTCAAAAGTAATGGAAATGTGACTTTTCTTAGAAGTGCAAATTTTTAGGTGTGGGGGTGTGATTACACTATGATTTAATATTTTATTTTTACCCATTTACCACTATGTTAAGCTGTTTTTGTATCATTAATACCAAATTAAATAAAAATGTTCACTTCATGTTTGATTGATTTTTTTTTGGATTTTTATCACTCTTAAATAAGGAAATTTTAATTTTTTTGTTAATTAAATTTTAGGTGGAGGTGATTTGGAGGTCCCATGACGATGTTCAAAAAAATGGGCCAAACTATGTAGGAACCAAGAACACTAGTGTTTTAAACCACACAGTGATACTAAACTATGATTACAATTGGACAATTGGGATCATTAAGACCTCCATATAATGTTTCTTTAAAGCAATTTCCTCAGATTTTAATGGGTCTCCTCTTCTCCTTGTTCATAAGAGGTATTCTCTTTTTTATATTAAATTAAGGGGGCTTCACCGTCAACATTTAAAAACAAGTAATTAGAAATTAAATAATTGTAATTAGTAAATTATTAATTGTAATTAGTAATTGATTAATTAAGTAATTAATTTTAATTAGTAGTTAAATAATTTTAATTAGTGATTACATAACTGGAATTGGTAATTATTTTATAATTACATAATTTTAATTAGTAATTGTTTAATTGTGATAATAAATTGAATAATTAAAATTAGTGAAATAACTTATTAATAATTATGTAAAATTTAATTTGAATTAAAAACTAATTAAAAAATAATTAAAAATTAATTAAGAATAAAATAAATAATTAATGAATGATTAAGTAATAGTGACCTTACGCTTCAATAATTCTGAAGTACTGAGTATGTAATAATTAATTATTGATTAACATAGGATTAAATTAGTTTAAATGGAGGATTAAATAATAAATAGATAATGATTAACTTCATATTAACATTGGATTAAGTTAGGGTCAAAGACAACTAATTTTTGGAATCAGTTCCATTGAACCCACTTCTGTGTACTTTATGATAACCCGTATTTATTGTTTATAATATTAATAAACTCATTTTCAAATTATGATTATTATTCTACATGACATATTATGTGATAATGTCCTAAAAGTATTTGTCATACTGAAAGGTCCTAACAGTTCCCCACTATGATGAGTACTCATAATTTCCACAATAATATTCTTAAATACTTGTTATATAGCTAGATGGAATCATTTAAGGGACACAAATGTTACAGGATATTAGGGGTGGAGACTCATATGAATTTTAGGCACCTTCTCATGGTGTACTCCTTTGGTAATATGTAGTGTAGGATACTATGAGATGGAGACCCACCAATAGGAAATCCACATCTATATGTGTCATTGGATGTTCTTATCTACATATGTGTGTGTTGATCATTATACTTAATGATTATTATTAATGAGTATTATAAGTCACATACCTTAATGTATTGATCAAAACCGTGATGACATCTGTTTGCAGTGAGGTAGGATACACTGGGTGCATCATGAGTAATAATTCAATAACAAATAATACAAGATTGTATTTGGACCATATGTTCTTTAACAGAAGTTGATATCTCAGGGACTTTGATACATATTATATAGCCTAAAAAAATCTATGGTCACAGTGTTCAATAGGCATGTTCGATTCTCAGAAATTCAATGACAGAGACATCGAGCACATAGGTTGATGACACTAGTATGCAACATATTTTATTAGAGATATCATGATAAAGTGATTATATTACATATAAAGAATACATATGAGGTATTATTTCATATCATAATTACTTTATTTCTCTATGGATTCCTTTGTGTGTTCCTAGGGGAGAACCATGGACTTTAGGCTGTTTCTCCTAATGCAATTGAGAAAGAGGGATACAAAGGTACACACTAAGTGTATTTAGAATCTCATTCAAATAATATATTATTATTTATTATTTAACAAGTTTAATATATATTATTACCATACACTAATTAATGGGAACTCTCATGATATTTTTATAATCCTTACCATGGTTATTCACATGTATACAAAATTTTCATCACTGAAATCATCCCTTCAAGCACAAAACTTGAATATTCATTCACAAAAAGTCATTATCACTAAGGTTACTCCGAATAAGTACAAGTCACAATATCATTAGTAACTAGATTATCTTCTCCAATATCACTAGGATTTTACACATAACCTATAACATGATCAAACTAAGGGTTACAAATCACAAATCACCATCTTGGTACATCTCCATAGACATTCCATGAATGATTTTCCCATAGGATAACCATATCAACGGGCCATAGACATCTAGTTTGGTGAAACATAATTCATATTTGCCTTACATGTATAACTCCACATAGAATATTGTTGGAAACTTAATTAACTAGAAACATATATTGGATACTCACAAAAGATTATTTAATAACACAATTAATGTCGTACAATGGCCTTATAAGCTACACTGCACAATCCATTCATAGAGGAACTACATCCTCATTGACATAATTATGAACTAAGTGCACAACAACATGGTCTCACATGACCTACTATAAAAAGTAGACATGAATTAGGGTTCAGATGAATAGAATGTCATCATTAGGCCAGACGTGTAAACATAGTACAAGTTGTTGACACTAAAACAACTGAGTCCTCAGTTATCTGTAAAACTACATAAAAGAAGCATATATTTCAGGTGAAATCTATATGATGAATAAGATTCATATGAATCCCCTTTTCGATATGGACTATATTCAAATCCATATGAAATCATCAACCTCAAAAATCCATGTGTGTCACATGAGCTGAAATATTATAACCAAAATTACATAACTAAAAACCTCAATCCCATGTCCTAATAAACTGGAATTCCCTCAAGAATGGTGTTTTGGATGCACCAAATCATGTTTAATCACAATATTCCACACATTCCTTTCTTATTTGTCTTACGACTCCACAAATCAGTAAAACATGATAGATTTGACACCATTTTTTTACACACAGACATGAATTAAAAGGATTGAGTTGGATTTCCACAAGACCCCAAGTGTGAATTCCCATATTACAAAGGAATTAAACTATAAATGAGGGTCGATAGTGGTTCGTGGGGAGACAATAATTCCAATTGGAGTACATAAAAATAGATAAATAACCAAACGTGTAACAATATAAAATTATTTTACATGGAAGACGATGCACATACCATCATTAATTAATGAATATATAAACAAAAAACTTGAACAACCATATCTGAAAATAGGACACTTATCACCCCCCAGGTTGGTCTTATAAAAAATATTGAATGGTAAAAAAAAAAGTAAAAATGGGAATTTCACCCAACTCTAAGCCTCACCCCTCCCAATATCCAAATAAAAAATGTGCTATCTACCTCAACAATCAAACCCCATCTCATCCCAAACTATACCCATAATAAGTGAAGTATTATTGAGTACCCAAGTGTTATGGACTCCCAAGAAGGGTGTGAGTATAACTCAGTAGGGAAACCTCTGACGACGTACACTACCTAATTGGTAAATTTAGTGTTTAGGCATGTGATAAGCTTATCCAAAATCAAATAGACAATACAAAAATTTGACAAGTATAACATATAATCACTAAATCATAAGTAAGAAAAAAAAACACATATGAAAAGTGATCATTCACTCACTATACTTCCATGAACCCCAACTATACATGATTTGGCTCCATGCCAGTTGATGTTTTTTCCAGCTACCTGAAACATCCCCTTGATGAGATAGTCCCAAAACATGCCTAACACATATGTCTTGAAGGGATATCCCATCTTCATACTAACAAAACATGTAAAAAGTCCCCCTTGATTGGTAGTCCATATAGATCAACATTCAAGCTCAACTATATAATAATGAGTAACAAAACATGAAATAAAAAAAGATTGGATAATAGATCAAACATCACCTCATGTAAATAATGATTGAAAATAATTATATATCAAAATTTGAGGAAACATGAAATAAAGATTTCATGGGGCATCACAAACACATCACATGTGATCAATATAGATAATAGGTATCATGGTCCACTCACACACATGCTATCAATCATCAAACATGGTATCATAGGATACACATGCAAAAATATGTGATCAATATTTTACCATTAGTGGAAAACATAAATATAGTTCCCAAGGGACAGTTTTAGCCCTGTAACCTTGTTTAGTTAATTTAGGCGTGGTTTAATTAATTATATTGATGGTTTCGGGTGCAGTGGAAGCGTGGTTAGGAAGGAACCCAACTTTTATTTTGACAATAATCAAAGATTATTCCAGGATCAATACGACAATGAATGAAAGTCTCCACAGAATAGAATCAACGATTTAGATAAAGAAGGAAGTGGCCTGAAACCTTTAAAAAGGATCATGCACATCATGTTTATAATTAATTTAATTAATTTCATAAAGAAATGAATACCTGGATCATCGTTATTTTCTTCGTTGATGATGTTGATCATTTTGAATGACCATTCCATATTATCTCATTGTGCTTGCGAGGATCCAAACTAGAAATCCCTCTAGTAGTGTTCCAAAATGTGCTCTGATGGCCTCTGATCAAGGCCACTCATTCTCCAGGTGCTAGCATAGATAAGATATTGACTTGTGCCAGTCGTTATGGATCTCTTGTTCTTCAGCCTTGAATAATGTCTCTCGTTATTAATAGGGGTGGGAATAGGATTCAAGAGATATATTTTTTAGCTCAACAATCCTGAATTCACCGAACGTGCAGTGTGTTCTCTATGGAACAATAGATGTACTTGTCTATTTATATTCGTGAAACTTTAGTTACTATATATACTTTCATAACAATAATTAAATACATTAATGAACTCAAAGAAAACCAATTCTCATTATAATAATACCATGTTATTATTTATGGTGCACCAACTTGCGCAAAACAAAATTATGAAAAAAATTCCACATCACTAAATAATAACATCATCATTATTATTTTAACTTGTTCAAAATAATAATTATTTACCCTCTTTAAAATAATTATTTCACTATCAGACCAGCCTTGGACTACTCGAACTCTACATCCATTTATTGAACACCTAACTAAATAATTAAATAATTTATTATATTAAATAAATATTTTATTTAAAGACTAGTAAATAAATATTTATTAAATTTTCAACTAAATAAATAAATATATTTTGTTTAATTTATGTGATAATCTTAACTTGAATAAAATTATTCCACAGTCTTGAGAATAATATTTATTTCATTAATTAAATTCAAATAAAATTTAATCGAGACCACTAAAAACACTTAGTATGTGACCCTCTAGGATTCTTTTTCATTGGAATTTGGCAGGCTTGCCTAAAGTTCAAGAGTACTGTATAGAAACAGGTCAAGGCACCCAAGGGAAAGAACATAAAGTCCCAACAATGACATCCACATAGGAATTCTCACTGTGAAATATAATTCCTCTGTCTCAATATCTCATAAAGAAGATTTCATGATAGTGTCATCAACTTTTATGTTTGATACATTGTTCTTTGAATATCTAAAATACACTCATCGTTACACCATGGACATGGAATTTTGTGTGATAATTCTATTTGAATCATAGGGCTGAGATATCAACTTCCATAAATGGATGGGAGAAATCCTTCCACGACCTATCCATTAATATCATGTGACTCATGATGCTCACAATATACCATACTTCCCACCAAGTATCTGTATGACAGTTTTTGTTAGTAAATCAATGTGCATGAGTCATGACACATATTAATGATAATATTAAATATTAAGGATCATTATACATGCTCACAGATAGTAATATCTGATGAAACCAAAACATACAGAATTCTTACTGGTGGTCCTGTTTCATAATATCCTATCTTGGAGATTACCAAGTGAGAACTTAATCAGAGGAAGTCTCATCTACTTAATAGTACTCACACCAGACGATCTATATTCTATGTGCTCCTTCATAGTATGTCCTCCAACAATAGAACTATATTTAAGAATATTTTTATCTCTTTTCAACGTTCTCATCATAACGAGGAGTTCCATGACCTTATCAATGCGACAAATACTCTAAGACATTATTACACCATAGTCATTAAGAACAATGAAAAATTAGTAATAAGATGTTTAATATTTAAATACTATAAATATCATTGCAATCAACATACAACCAATTGGTTCTAGGACACAAAATATTATAAACTTCAACTTGTACTAGAGCCAAATGCCTACGAATTTCAATCTACTAGAACTCCCATGGTGATCATGTTTCTGCTGCCTTAAGGATTTAGTCAAGGGGTCTTCCACATTGCCATCCGTGGAAATACTACTCACTGAAACTTCACCTCTCTGAGAAAAACCCCTCAAGAGATAATACATCTGAATTATGTGCTTCATCCACTGATGTGACCTTGGATATTTTGTGAGATCCACCACTATAGTATTATCACAGTACTGTGTGATGGGATCATTATTGCTGGGTATCACATCCATCTCTTGGATGAATATTATCATCCAAACAGCTTCTTTGGCTGCTTGAGAAGCTGTGATATACTCTAACTTTGCCGTATAATCTGAGACCACACTCTACTTTGAGCTCTTCCATCTCACTCCACCTCCATTCAATATGAATATGTATCCCGTTTGTGACTTCATGTCATCTGGATCAGTCTAGAAAGTAGCACCTGCATATCCTATGATAACTAGTTCCTCATCCCCTCTATAAACTAAGAACATATCCTCAGTACAGCTCCGATACGTTAGGATAGTCTTGACTACCATCCAATGAGATTCACCTGGTTTATCTTGATAGCTTCATACTACACTTAATTCATTGGTGACATCCATCATAGTAAATAGCAAGGCATACATGACTGACCCAATCACTAATTCGTATGGAGTCCTTTCCATTATCATTCTTTCCTCATGTGTCAGAGGACACATTTTCTTGGAAATATTTAGGCCATGTGACACTGGAAACAATCCCCTCTTGGATTTTTCTATAATAAATCTCTTAAGTATCTTATCAATTTATATACTTTGACTTAGGCCGAAAAATCTCTTGGTTCTGTCACAATGAATCATTATCCCATGAATATGTGTTTCCTTGACCATGTCCTTCATGGAGAAGTATTCATTCAACCCTACTTTAATAGACTGTAAGATTGGTATCTGATTGCCAATAAGTAATATGTCATCAACATATACTATTAGGAAAAAATATTACTCCAATTAAACCTTTTGTTGACATAAGTATCACATTCATTCTTGATAAAACCAAATTATGTTTTGGTTTCGTCAAAATGAGTGTTCCCTGACCAAGATGATTGCTTAAATCCATAAATTGATTTCTGCAACTTCTATTCCATATTGGAATCCTTTGTAGTCATAAACCCTTGACGTTGGGTCATGTAGACATCTTCCCGAAGGATCCCATTGAGGAAGGTTTTTTGACATCCATTTTCCAAATCTTATAATAATGGTAAGCGGCATTGGACAATATAATTTTGATGGATTTTATCATTGAAACTGGTGAAATGGTTTCTTTGTAGTCAATACCTTGACGTTGTTTGAACCCTTTTGAAACCAGTCGTGGCTTATAGGTGCTAACTTTTCCTTCCATTTCAATTTTCTTCATGAATACCCGTTTTCAACCAATATGATTTACATCAACTGGAGGATCTACCAAATTATGGACATTGTTTTGGTACATGGAATCCATTTCAGAATTCATGAATTCTTGCCACTTAGCAACATATTTACTACATACTTCTTCTTTGTTGGTTAAAGGATCATTATTATCAACTAATAAGGAGTCACCATCCTTAGTAACTAGAAAACCATACCGTTTCGATTCTCTAACATCTCATGTACTCCTACACAGATCTTGTGTCTCTAGAATAGTTATTTCTTCCATGGGCCTTTGTATAATATGTTCTTGTACCAAATCATGTGTACCATGACCCACAACTTCATAGAATTATACCTCACTCCCACTATATCATTTGAAGATGTTCTGACTCTAAAGGAATGGGGCATGTCTTGCCACTATATCCTTTTTTCTTGAGGGTTTGTATAGGTAATATCCCCTTATTTATTTAGGGTATCCTATAAGGGTACACTTTTCTCCTTGGGGTGCAAGTTTTTTTCCTGAAGAGGCCTTAACAAACACATTGATTCCCCAACCATGTCAATTCGATAATATGGATTTATTTCCACTCCAAAACTCATATGGAATACAATTTCTCAATTTAGTTTATACTTGGTTATGTATCTTCCCTGCTGTTTTTAAATCATATCCCCAAAAGGATAATGGAAGACTTGCATTACTCATCATTGATCTCACCATTTACAATAGGGTGTGGTTCCTCCTTTTTCTCACACCATTCCACTGGGGCGTGTATAGAGGAGTGAGTCTGGAGAGGATCCCAAAATCCTTTATGTAATCAATGAAGTATTTATTAAGATATTCTCCACCTTGGTCTGACCGGTGTTTCTTAGTCTTCTTATGATGCAGGTTCACAACTTCATTCTTGTATTCTTTGAACTTATCAAAAGAATCTTACTTATACCTCATTAAGTAGATATATCCATATATACTAAAATCATCAGTAAAATTTAGAAAGTATGAGTACCATCCACTTTCTTCAACTTGAAATAGTCCACACACATTTGTATGAACGAATTCAAGAAGTTCTTTATCCCTTTCACCTTTCCAACTAAATGGGGCTTTGGTCATTTTTCCTTATAAACATGCCTGACATACACCAAGTGGTTTTAGTTCGAAAGAATATAAATATATATCTTCATGTAACTTTATCAAGAGTTTCTTGTTTACATAACCTAGTTAGTGATGCCAAAGTTGGGTGTGGTATGAGTCATGTGAAGTATCTTTGTTATCGATTTACATTACATGGTTTGGTTAATCAAACACATAACGACTGTTGTATAAATGTGACCTATCAAAATAAATGATATATTTGTAAAATAAGAAGCATTATTTTCCAAACATGAAAACAAATTCATATGTATGTAATAAGGATACATAAATAACGTTTTTATTAACAAAATACACATAATAAAAACCCGTTAACACCAAGATCATCCCAGTAGGAAATCTGAGGTGGTAGTCCCCGACAGCTACCACAGCAAGTCTGGCTATGTTGGCTGCTCCTAGATCTACCATCCCTTGGTCAATCTTCTAGAATCAACTTGGTTACTGTATTTGGATACACATGTGAGGACCACAAGATATATATAATTCCCAATTTGTATAAAAATATAGATTGAATTAGATAACAAATTCACCTGATGATTCCCCTTTCTTCTTAGGCTGGGTGTAGTTCTTCTTCTAGTGGCCCTTATCGCCACATGAAAAGCAAACAGTATCCTATTCACATGCCTCCACTTTGATCATCCTTTTCTTGTAAGGTCGTGAGGAAGGTTTGTGCTTAAATATATACACCTTTCATTTCCTCTTATTCACCACAAGGACAGAAGTATTTTATCGCTTCATATCTTTGTACACATGGAGAATGATGATAAGAAGATCAGATAGAGACTTCTCAATTTTGTTCATATTGAAATTGACAACAATGTTAGAGAAGCTATGAGGGAGTGATGCAAGAATGAGCTCAGTGCCCAGTTTTTCTGGGAGTTTAAGCCCTAGAACCTCTAGGAGCTCAATGTAGTTAATGAGCTTGACTACATTGGGCCCAAAAGGGGAACCTTCTCCAATAATACCATTAATGAGATCATTAGAGATCTCAAACCTTTATTTTCTTTCTCTCCCCAGGTAAAGACCCTGAAGGTGGTCGAGCATGCTATATGTATCCATGTTTTCAGGAGACTTTATAAGCTCACTAGACATTGATGATAGAATCAAACATTGAATGTAACCCACGTTGTTCATATGATTATCATAGTCCAGGGAGTCCTCATCACTCGGCTCTTTGGAATGCAGATCAGGTAATACTGACACTAGAACTTAAGACTTCCATCCATTGTGTAAGATAACCCAAAGTCTTGTAAATCAGTCTTGGATGTTATTTCTAGTGAGGATATTGTATTTATCCAGATTTTATTATAGGGATATTGTGGTTGACGAGCTTGTCATTTTTATTCTAAAATTAAAAGAGAATATCATTAGTACTTTATTGATTGTATTTTATGAGAAATAACAAATTTTTCTTTAGAATCCCACAATTTTATCAAGTCTCAATGGGCCTCACCATTGAACTCAGAATTTCTAGTTTCCAAGACATTCTACTTGAAAGGATCCGCATTCCCCTTTGCATAATACCAACATGGGTTGGTCAAGCTATTAGAAGGTATTTATGTTGGATGGTCTTTGCCAACTATGGGCTTGCAACCACTTGATCAATTGAGTGGACTCCCCAATCCTGAAATGATGAATTTGGATTTCCTCAACTCTTGGATCCAATATTACACCAAGTATAGAAAGGGATACTCCACTTGATGTAATATGGTTAAGTCAAAAAAAAAAATTCACAAGGGCTTCCTATGTTAAAGTAAGTGTCCCAACATAGGTTGGGAAAACACATAGTTTTATTGAGTTTTGTCCTTAATTAAGTAACAAAAGGCTTGTTCTAACTTAATATTTTATTTGATGTATTTTTATCTCTTATGTGTGAATTGATTATTATCATTACCACATGATTGTTAATATTAAGTGGAACTTACTTAAGTGATTAACCATGTCTTGATAATATTTACACATAAGTTTGGTTTATTTTAGTTCTATCTTTCATGCTTGTTTAATTCATTAATTTGATGATCATGACAACACTTCCATAATGATAAACCATGAAACTAGCATAAATAAAATAAAAATAATGATCGTGATATTTTCTAATGGTTAGTTTATCTAGTGGTTTCTAAACTAACCCTGACCTAGGGGAGAAACTTATTGAACCTTTTGGGTTCATGTTTACAGCTTTCCACCTATCGACCTCTGTATCTCCTGGGATTGGTTTCATCTTTGCTCCAACTTGAACTGCCTCCACTAGCTTGGGATTTCCATCCATTACATATGCCGTTCGTTACACTCACATAAAGTTGAGGGGTAAAAAAGTTGTTTTACATAAAGTAATCGTTGGGCACACAGGCCCTAAATATTAATGAGGAGAAGGCTCACATGCCAAAAAATATAATTTAAATAAATAAATTAAAAGAAACCATCCACATACAAAGGTCCTGGTATAGCTCAGGATCATCCCTACATGCAATGATATTTACGCATAAATAAAACTATCATTCAATTTTTTAATCATTCTTGTTTAAGATAAATCATGCTCGAATCAATTAATTATCATCTTTAATTGATAAATCCATTTAACTTAAACCATTTTCTGAATTTACTTGAGATTATCATCAATCATAATTTTAAACAAATAAATTCATTTAAAATTATATTTGTATGTAACTTGTACCTTGGAGGAAACCCGGTGAATTCCATTTCAAAACTACCAAATGAGTAGAAATTAACATTACACAAATGATAAATTAAACACACATATGTAAAACACCTATCACATGTTATGCCTCAGCTTTATGACTTAACGATGATACACGTCTCAAGGTTTAGTATAATATAATAATAAATGTTAATAAATATGTAGAATTAGGATTATTACAGGGTGTGTAGTTCCAACTACATGGAGTGTACTATTTGTTCACCATCCATACGAAGTACACGCTCGGGGGAATGGTGTGTGAGTGTAATTTGGAAATCTTCGGAGTACATGAAATTTATAGTAGGCTACAAGTCGTGTAGTTCCTCATTACATGGTCTCCATCCGGGAAAGGTGTGTACTAGGTACATTGTCCAACCCTAACCTGAAGGGACTACACGTTGTGTCCAATGGGCCACACGGTGTGTAGTCCAGAAACCACGTGCCACATGTTAGTAGTCAACACATGGAGTCATTAATACGTAGTGAAACTCAAATGACACAACTTGGTTTAGCAAACCAGACCCGGTGCATTGAACCTTGGCTACACAGTGTGTACTACTGAATACACATCATTCCTTCTTGTGTTGTATATCCAGGAACCATTAGCACCTCTGGATGAGATCCTCTATTTTATTTTAATCAAAATTAAAAAGTATTGATCGTTTCTGTATGGTAGATGAGAAACAAAAGCGGAGGAACAAATATCTAGATTTAGGTTTGTAGAACGATTAACTAGAATTGAAACAACTAAATTATTAAATTCATAAATCATCAAAGAAATATTTAAATAATTATAAACTATGATGTAACCCATATGATACCACTTAAAGTTTCCGGGCGTAGCCGAAACGTGGTTGGGATGGAACCCAACTTTGATTTTTACCATGATATATGATTATTCTGGTATCAATATGAAGATGAACACTAGTATACATAGAATAGAATAAAAAATTTAGATAAATAAGGAAGAGGCCTGAAACCTTTAGAAAGAATCTTGCACATCATGTTTATAATTAATTGAATTAATATTATAAAGAAAAGAACACATGGATCTTCGGTATTTTCATGGTTGATTATGTTTATCATTTGGAATGACCCTTTCAGGTTATCTCATTGCACATGTGAGGATCCAAACTAGAATCACTCTAGCAATGATCTACACGTACTCCGATGGCCTCTGGTCAACACCACTCAGTCTCCGGGTGCTAGTGCGGCGAAGCGACTTCCTTGTGTCAGTCATTATTGATCGATTATTCTTTGACCTTGAAGAACATATCATGTTCTTTAGAGGTGTAGAAAGAGGATTCAAGAGAGAAATTATTTTGCTTGACAATTCTCAATTCACCAAGTGTGCGATGTGTTCTCTATGTCACAATAGACATAATTTTATGTTTATATGCATGTAACTTCAGTTAAAAATATTTAATTTCATAACAGAAATTAAATACAATCATGAACATAGAGAAACCCATTCTCATAATAATAATACCACTTCCTTATTTATGGTGCGATAACTTGTGCAAAACAGAATTAAGAAAAAAATTCAATGTCACAAAATAATAGTAGCGTCATTTTTAGTTTAACTTGTTCAAACTAATAATTATTTACCATCTTGAAAATAATTATTTTACAATGAGACGGACCTTGGTCTAATCGAACTCCACTTCCATTTATTGAACACCTGAATAAATAAATTAATAAATTATTCTCTTAAATAAATACTTTATTTAAAAACTAGTAAATAAATATTTAATAAATGTTCAATAAAATAAATAAATAAATGTAATTTAATTTATGCGATCATCTTAACTTGAATAAAATTATTCCATGGTCTTGAGAATAATATTTATTTGATTAATTAAATTCAAATAGAATTTAACCAATACCACTAAAAACACATATTTCAGACCCTCTTGGATTATTTCTCATTGGAATTTGGTAGGATTGCCTTAAGTCCAAGAGTATTTTCTAGAAATGGGTTAAGGAACCCAAGAGAAAGAGAATAAAGTCACAACAAAGACATCCACATATGAATGCTCACTGTGTAATATAATCTCTCTGTCTCAATATCTCATCAAGCATGTTTCATGATAGTTTTATCAACTTTTGTGTTTGATACCTTGTTCTTTGACGACCTGAAATAAACTCATTTTTACACCATTGCAATGGAATTTCGCGTGACAGTTCAATTTCAATAAAAGGGCCGATATATCAACTTCTATAAATGGAAGGGAAAAATACTTCCTCAACTGATCTTTTAATATCATGTCACTCATGATGCACCCAATGTACCGTACTTCCCGACAAATGTCTATGTGATATTTTTTTTCAGTAAATCAAAGTGCGCGAGTCGTGACATCCATTAATGATAAATTTAATGTTTAAGGATCATTACACTCTCTCACAAAGAGAAATATCCGATGACACCAAAGAATGCAGAATTCCTACTGGAGGGTCTGTTCTCATAATCTCCTTTCTTGGAGATTACCAAGCAAGAACTTCATGAGATGATTTACCATCTTTTGACGAGTACTCGAACCGGACGGTCTACATGCTATGTTTCCCTTCATAGTATGTCATCCAACTGTAGAACTATATCTAAAAAAATGGTTATACCATTTCAAGGTTCTCATCATAGAGGGGAAATTCCATGACCTTAGCAATGAAACAAATACTCTAAGAAATTATTATATCGTAGTCATGCCGAACAATGAACAATATGTAATAAGATGTTTTATATTTAAATACTTTAAATATCTATGAATCAAAGTAAAACCCGTTGGTTCTAGGACACCAACTCTTACATAGTTAACACTTGACAATCATTAAATAATTAATAAATACATGTTATTCATAGCACAATTATAAAATATAATTCATTCACACAACATTGAAAACCTCATATCACAATCCAATAAACATTCTATAATACAATGTGGTAAAGTACACTAGAGCACCTACCTTAGCAAAAAACCAACTCCCATACAAGAAAATTCCAACTAAATTTTATGTGTCCAAGTCCATTCAACCTCCTTTAATCACAATAAAATTATAGTACATGATCTAGAATTACATTTTAATTATTTATAAATAAATTATAAATAATTAATTGATTACAAGAAAACTTACATCCAAAGGTGAAAGTAATACTTGAAAAAATATTTTTCAGGTATTAATGCCTAGATGAAACCAAGACCAAATCACCATGTAAGGTTTTTACACATTGTTAATATAATTTTGGGTAAAATCCCTATTATATGAAAAAAATCCAATTTAATATAAATAAATTGGATCCTATATATCAACCCAACTATGCGACGTACCTTAGATGCTACATCTTATAACAAAGTTCAAGACACTCTCAATATAATTTTTATTGTAAGGAATGAATGATCTCTAATTTGACTCAATGACCCAATATCCAATTCAACTCAATTAAACCAAAAAATATAGTAGGAAAAACAAATGGATGTACATTCTTCTAAACACCCAATAATGAACATCCTCATCACTATAAGTCATCATATAACCATGATGTTATATGTCTCTGTTATTCACATAAAATTAAACCATGATCTAGTAGAATTGTTATCCATTTCCATTATCAAAATTAAAAAAAATTGTGGAAAAAATGACAAAGGAAAAGAGTAATCAAAGAGAATTTTGAGATTAAAAGATTATGAGGATCAAGACACGCCAAGAAGAGTCACCCAGGATGAACAACACAATGATAGTCCACCACACAAGGAATATGGAGTCAATACCCAATAAGAATAGAGTCACTCACATAGATTAACCCCTAGTTTTCATCTAGATCCACCCAATATCAATGGAATCTAGAAGATGGAGGGGAAAAGAGATCATACCTAAATGGATCTCCAAAATTTGAGCTAGTGAAATTAATCTCAAGTGGCCTCAGTTTCCAAAAAGACCATAAGGGAACCCACACAACATTTCCCAACATAGCCCACTGGATATCTAATCAGTGTCCATTGGATATAAGGTCGGCAACCAACCACCTAATGTAGGATCACTAGATGGCCGGTGTGTCCTTCTTTCCATCAAGGATATTGACCACTACACTGGTTACCTGGTGGCTTTTTCATCAACTTGACTGCGACTGGATTCTTCAATTAAAAATATGATCTCTGATTCACCCACTAAGATTAATTTAATGTAAAGGACAAAACTTAAAGATATTTAATAAATTATCCTAGTTCAATAACTATTCTTATAAATGATCTACCAACTAAATTAAAAGTTCAATTTCCTCAAAAAATCATAACCCCTAAATACATATGTCCCTACACCAATCCTCAAGGTGTTTACACCTGGAGGATAACAAGAAATTATTACACATATTGAGTAACAATAAGACTAAGGTAAAGTGTTTCAGGTAGATTCCCCACACTAGGTTGATGAGATGATCATTATAGTAGTATAGGATTAGAATGCATTTAGGATGAACATGCTACATGTGAACCAGGGGAAAAGGCCACCTAGGTTCTGGAGTCATCCTAATCCATAGGTGGAAGATGATTGGATAGAGTTTATGTTTATAATTTTATTCTTTTCTCAAATTTATTTTGACTAGATAGTGGTTATTTTGGCTAGTATTTATAGTAATGTAGTATAAAGTTATTAGAGTTTGGTGACTCAGATTCATGATGATTTGTCGCTTCAGTGAGACGTGTTCGAGCACATCTTTTGAGAGGAGTATTTTCTAGAGAAGTAGTGTTTTATGTATATTAATTAGATCCTTGAGTTGTATGTTTGGAACATAACCATTTATAAGTATTAATTTTTGTTCAATAACCTTACCAGATACCCAAAATATATGGTTTTAAATGGGTTCTTCCAAGCATGGATGTTTGATTGAGGGATTTAATGGTAGATTCTTGATAGTGTCTTCTAAATTTCTATTCCTAACTACACTGGGGTATGGATGGATACTTGATGGTGGATGAATTTCTATTATAGGATTAAAAGTTTTCATGTGAGGTTAGTAAGCACCATGGGGTAGAGCCTTCAGCCGCAGTTATCAAGCGATGGGCTACTGAATCCTGACAGAGGTGGAAAACTTGTGATAGGAATTAGAAACATGGTTAAATAATGTTGAGAACATGGAGGTGATATATTCATCTAGAAATTAGGCATTTCTACCCTTGTGAGGGAAAAATCCTTGTTAGGTCCACAAGGATGAATACATTGAGGGGGGGGGGGGGGTGAATCAGGATATGACTAATTTAAAATTAAAGCCTGTTCTGATCTTGTTTCGCTATTAACCTAGACATTCTTCTCTCTATTTCCTATTGAAAAATATAAGCAGAAAGTAAAGAATGCATAGGACACATCAATTTTACTTGGTTCACCGCTAAGGGCTATGTCCAAGGAGCATATGCTGGCAGGTTGTCGGTCGTACCAAATTCTACTAAACTTCACTAGCTGCGGATTACAAGATTCGGGCTAGATCACTTCTATGCCCAGGCTCACTGCCTTTACAATGTTTAGGGTCAGCTCACTGCTTTCCCAAGGGTCACTCCCTGTTTATCTCTTTCTGGGTCACTTCCAGTGAAGAGGATCACCTTCTTTCTCTTCTTTTGCTCACTACTCTAGAAGGAATCCACTCACAGTTTATATACCTGTAGGTCTCTTCATTTGCATGAAGGAATGCATCTTTCTCTTTGTGTAGATGCTTTGTTGAAGCCCAAACTTCACTCGTAAATGAATCTATCTTTTCACCGAAGATATCTGGAAAACTTTCAGCTTCCACGTAGCCCGAAAATCACTTCCAGAAATAAACCTTACTCGGCGTGCAAGTCAATCTCGGCGTGCAAGTATTGGCACGCAAGTCACAACTAGTGCGCAAGTCCATCTCACACACTTGCATGAAACAAGCTTCCTCAACTCCAAACGTTCGTGACTCACTTCCTTTTACGCCCAAACCAATAGTGGCACGCAACTACTAACCAGCGCGCAAATTTTCACACTGGCGTGCAACTCCTCACACTGGCGCGCAACTCCACCTGCGCGACCACACACCACTTGCACGACCACTACACTTGTGCGACGGGAGCTCTGATTTCTCAAAATGTTGAACTCCGGTGAAGAATGAGGAGGGGTGGTCCAATATTTATAGGCAATTTGACCACCCTGCGCGACGACGCGCAAGTCTCCCTTCAGCGCGCAAGTCTCAGCGCGCAGCTCTCTGCCCCTACAAGTCACTTGATCAACCCACTTCCAAACATGCGCAAACCTCTTGCCTTTGCCATATTTTGATCTTCTGATCTTGAAAAACCAAAGGCGTGGAAGGTTCCAATCTTCCTAGGCACCAGCGCACAAGTCCTTTCTTCGGCGCGCAAGTCACCTATGCGACCAACTCAATACTTGCGCGACACTTATCCCTTTTCCATAAATTGATGTTCTGATCTTCAAAAACATATGGCACGCAAGATTCCTATACTCCAAGACCTCGGCATGAAATTCCAATTTCCAAAAAAACTTTTCTTTATTTGTCAAATTTCAGGCCCAAAAATTTGGCAAACACTGGAAAACGGAGCCACCTTGTATCTGTTCTTTTTGTACTGCCTCCAGATCATCCATCTCTTTATCGACGTTCTTGAATCAAACATGGATCGTTGACCACAGCTATTGAACTCGACATTGCACCATGAACTCCACTTTGTCACCAAATTTTAATTTCATTGTTTGCATTGTCAACAATCACAACACATATGTTCACATTGTCAACAAACACAATCACCTAAAAAATACTTCAATGATGCCTTGAGGAATTTTTTCCCAACAATATCCCCCTTTGGGTTTGTTGAAAACTCTTCCATAAAAATATACATCGTTAATTCTTCAACCTCCATTCGCCTTTTGCGATTCTGATAGCGATCAAGGATTTACTCAACACATACTCTAAGCCCACATGAGCAAAGCTCGGCGTGAGAAACAAGAGTAAATGAAAAGTTCATCAATGAATCACTTCATCTCGGACATCCATTGTTGACACCAAACTGATACCAATTTTTACCAAACCCATACCAATATTTGGAAATATTCTTACCATATTCCAACACCTGTCTTATGCTTTTATCACAATCCTCAGCTATCGTGATATATATTCTTTTATCAATCACTTCTAACATCGTCAGATTTAAAATGCTCTCCCTTTCTCATTGCACTCCCCCATCTGAATGCTCCACCTGTCAGCTTCTCCCCATATCAATCATGATTTCTCAAATAACCACACTGTCTCCCCCTTGAACAATCACTATTTTCCCCCCCTTTTTCAATGAACCCAAATGTCACACCTTTGTAGTCTGTAACATAGTAGAGAACACATATCAATACATTAGGGAAAAACACACATCATACCTTGGGGAGAGGGGGGGGGGGGTGTTCCACATCCACACTATTTCAAGTGAGGGGAGTCTACTGAACTCCCAGAGCCAGTCGATGCCTTTCAAATGCGTCCTTGGGTAAGGCCTTTGTTCGAATGTCTACAACCTGTAGCTCTGTAGGCACATACTCCAACTTCACAATTCCCTCCTCAACTTTATCCTTGATAAAATTATACTTTATCTCAATGTGATTTGTCCTTTAGTGGTGGACGTGATTTTTTATAAGATTAATAGCACTTTAGTTATCGGACTAGATTCTGATCGCAGACTTCACTTCAACTCCCATATCTTCAAGCTGCTGCTTCATCCACAATAACTGTGTGCATGCTTGAGTGGCCGCAATATACTCAGCTTTCGCGATGCTAAATGAAATGAAATCTTTCTTCTTGCTAATCCAAGAAATACACAATCCACCAAGATAGAATTCACCACCTGACATTGATTTTATATCATCCGCTGAACAGGCCCAGTTTGCATCAGTATATCCCAATAACTCTGTCTGATATTTTTTAGTATATGTCAAGACGAAATCCATTGTGCCCTGGATATACCTATGTATTCTTTTCACTACAAGCATGTGGATTTCCTTGTGATTACTCTGATATCTCGCTGCTTGGCATGTGGAAAAAACAATATTAGGCCTTTTTGTGGTTAAGTAAAATAGACTTCAAATAATTTTCCTTTATTCTATGAAATTAACTGCCTTCCCATCCTCATCTTTTGATAATTTCATCCGGGTAGCAACCAGAGTCTTCATTTCCTTGGAATTCTCCATTCCAAACCTTCTCAGAACCTCCTTAACATATTTTGATTGAGAAATCAGTGTTCCATTCCTTTCTTGTGTCACCTGTAGACTGAGGAAAAACATTAGCTCTCCAATCATTGACATTTCAAACTCATTTTTCATGAATTCGTAAAACTATCTACACTGAGCTTCACATGATCCACCAAAAATTATGTCATTAACATACACAAGAACCATCATCACTTGATTACTGTCATTACTGAAATAGAGATTGTAATCAACTCCTCCATGCTGGAAAACAAGCTTCTTCAGGTACTGATCAAGCCTTGAGTACCATGCCCTTGGTGCTTGTTTTAGCCCATACAACGCCTTCTTCAGCCTGCAAACAGTTTTCTCATCCTCATGAATAAGAAAACCATCTGGATTCTCAATATAAACCTCCTCTTCCAGAACTCCATTAAAGAATTTACATTTGTCATCCATCTAGAACACTTTAAACATTCATTGCATTGCTATGGGAAAAAATAATCTGATTGTCTCTAGCCTTTCAACCGGTGCAAATGTCTCATCAACATATATTCCCTCTATCTGGGAGTATCCCTTGCACACTAGCCATGCTTTGTTCCGAATCACTGTGCCATCTTCATTCATCTTATTATGATAGACCCATTTATTTCCGATGATATTCTTGTCTACTGGCCTCGAAACAATATCCTATGCCTGGTTATTCTCAATCTGAGAAAGCTCTTCATTCATAGCCTGAACCCATTTTTCATCTTCAGATGCATCGGAAAAACATTTTGGCTCCACCTGAGATAAAAACAATGTTTGCTATAATGATTTCATTCTTCAAGTATGAACTAGAGTTGTCTGATCACCAATGATATTCTTCCTATTAATTTCAGCTTGACTCTTTGGATTCCTTGTAGACATAGACTTGAAACATTCTTATTCATCATCAGTATCTTCTTCTGAGTCAGCCTCTCCCACTTATGCTCCCCCAGTGTTTCTTACCTCATCATCACATTCATCCAGAAACTGTTCACTGGGTCGTTGAGTATTCTATTCATTTTCAACTATAGTGACATCATTGCTGTCAACAATTTTTCCCAGCCTCTTGTTGAAACATTTATATGATTTGATTTTCCCTGAGTAGCCAAGGAATATCCCCTCATCTCCTAATGACTTAAACTTCCTGTGATTTTCTTTGTTGAGAATGAAGAACTTACTCCCAAAGATTAGAATGTATATCAGCATTCGATTGTTTCTATACCAAATTTCATACGGAGTCTTCCCTTGCTTTGGACACAATAGAGACCTGTTCGAAATATAGACCGATGTTAAAACTGATTCCTTCCCAAATTTCTCTGGTAGGTCCTCTTCAATAAGCATTGTTCTGTCCATGTTTTTGATGATCTGTTTTCTCCTCTCAACCACTCCATTCTGCTGGGGAGTTCTCACTGATGAATCTTGATTCCTTGTCCCATTTTTCTTGAGATAGTATTCAACTTGACTGTTTGTGAATTCTATACCATTATCAGTACAAAACTTCAGAATTTTATTCCCAAGCATCCTTTCTGATTCCCTCTTATACTGCTTTATACAACTGAACAAATCTATCTTATGGGTAATGACAAATAACCAAGACATTCTTCTATAATCATCAATGAAATGAACACAATACCTTTTCCCATCTATAGCTCATAGTGAGATAGGTCCACATACATCATCATGCACCAATTAGAGCACTCCAGTTGATTTCTGTTCCTTTCGCCTGTATGTTTTTCTGATGATTTTAACTTGTTGGAAAGCATCACACGTATGAGTGCGATCACGTGATATTTTGAGAAGGTCTCTAGTAGCATTACACTTCACCAGATCTTCCATGGATGGTTGGCATAGATGACCAAGTCGCTTTTGCCAAGATGGTTTTCTTCCTCTCTGGATAAAAGGCACGTATCTTCTTCCCCACCTACAAGATAAAGATTTCCCTTTGTCCTTTTTCCCTGTAGACCAACTACTCCATCTTTTCCTTTCACAATACACATCTTCTTGGTAAATCGGATAGAATGCCCAGAGTCACACAGCTGACTGACACTAAGAAAGTTATGAATAAGACCCTATACTACCAAGACATCAGCACGTTTAATTTCTTTGCCCCCAAACATGGATTTCCCTGAGCCAACAATCTTCAGGCTTTCATCATATTCAAATTTGACAACTCCTTCTTTTTCATATTTTATGCCTGTAACAAGATCCTTATTGCATGTCATGTGATATGTGCAACCACTATCAAGGATCCACACACCAGAACAATCTGATGCTTTAAGGGAAATCTACACCACCACGACCTTCTCATTTTTCTTCTTCTTGGTCCATACTTTTTCTTTCACACTCAGAATGGATTGAGACTTCTGTTCTTTCTCAGAGTATGATGGACCCTCTTCATCTTGAAAAGCCGCAAATCTATTCTGCATTTTTAACTCACCTATTGGTTTATTGATCTGCGGCTTGCGAACATTTTGATTCTGCTTTGGAACATTTCATTGAATGGTCTAAGTTCAGTACCTAGCCATGTGCCCAAATCCTCCGCAACAAAAACAGTATCCTTCGAAATATGTTCTAGAAAACCATTATAAGTTTGGTTTCCACCTCTGTTATTATTTCCATTGATATCTCTTGGATATGGAACACACATACTGTGAATATCCCATCTTTCCACAATAATAACACCTGATATATGACACGTTCCTTCGTGGTACTTCAGCACTACGAGTTTCCCCTTGGGATCTCTGAATGTTCTGATTTTGGTTTATGCCCAAATCAACCTTCAATCTAGGGACGGGTTCTTGTGGTCTGACTTCAATTGCCACAAAGTTTTTCTACTGATCATGCCCTGAATCAGCCTTAACATTTGAGCTCAATTGCTGTTTTTTCCTGTTGAACTACTAGGATACTCTTTCATATTTTCAGTATTCGGAATGATCTGCTTTCCCAAGAATGTATTGGTAATCAAGGGTTTTTCTTGGTCTTTAACTTTTCTCCGTAGACCGACATATTCTTCTTCAATCTCTTCGATACACATGACATGATCTTTCACTTTTCTGTTCAAGACATCAATCTTCCTTTTCCGTTCTTCAATCATGAACTTATGCTCACTAAGTGATTCTGAATTCTCTGGTGTTTATAACTTGAGTTTTTCAATTTCTTCCATCAAATCAGACTTCACATCTTACTGCTGCTGCATATAGAGTTTCGAATCATGAACAACTTTATTGGCTTTCTTTATTTTCACTCTACAAACATCTATCTCCTCAAGAGCTACTTCCAATTCGGATTCCATATCAACTCTTCCTTCAACTTCTTCTTCTTCCTCTCCAATGTTAGTTTTTTCCTTTTCCTGAGAACTACCAACGACTACCACCATAGCATTTTGTCCATAATCTTTAAAATTTTCAAACTCTTGAACCTCTTCATCCTCAGAGTCATCTAAACTATCAATTTCTTGTGAAAGAATATTATTCTTCTTGAAGAAATTTCTCTTGAACTGCTTCTTCCCTTTCACATAGGCTGAATATTTATTCTTGGGATTTTCAAATTCATCTTCATCATTTTCTTCTTGAAACTTTTTGGGGAATCTGGCAGCGAGATGACCAACCTTTCCACATCGAAATCATGCTAATGGAATTTTCCATTTAAACTATCCTTTTCTTCTTTGTAGATTTGATGAAAGGAATGAAATCACCTCATCTTTCTCTTCTTCCTCCTGAGAATCTTCAATAGTGAGCTTCTTCATGGCCTTAAATTCCACCTCTTTGGATTTCCCCTTTTCCAAAGCGTCGTTATCATCATTTCTCATTTCATAAGCAATAAGTGTGCTATGCTAGTTATCCAATGTCAGCTCTTTCAGGTCTTAATCTTCCAAAACAGAAACTTTCGGATTAAACCAAGGTGGAAGTTTTCTCAGGACGCGCTTTACAATTTTAATTTCATCGATAATCTCACCAAGACCTCACATGTCTTCTACCACAACATTTACCCTGTCAAATAATGCATCAATAGACTCATTTGGGTTCCTTCTCAGATCTTCATACTTGTTCCACAACACTTGCAGCTTTGCCTCTCTGACCTTTTTATCCCCTTCATAAATATTCAAAAGCTTTTCCCACATGGCATGTGAATTTTTTCATGACATCACCTTTGTATAGATGGGATTGGAAAGGGCTCCCCCTAAGGAATTTATTGCTTTGGAATCAACATCCAATTCTCTTTGCTCAGCTTTTGATAAGGCCCCACTAGTAATATCAGTTGTGATACCATGCATAGCTGCTGAAAACACATCTATTCCCAGAGATCCGAAATAGTGTTGCATTCGATTCATCCATATCTGAAAATTACATCCGTTGAATATCGAAATACCTCTATCATTAGTGACCTCCATTGAGAGAAGAACAAATATCAACCTTTCCCTTTGATAGCAATTGTTAAGACCACAAGGCTGAATACCCTGAGATGAGGGGTGAATCAGGGTATGACTAATTTACAATTAAATCCCATTCAGATCTTGTTTCACTATCAAGAAAGACACTCTTCTCTCTCTTTCATGTTGTACAATATAAGCAGAAAGTAAATCATGCACACGACCCATTAATTTTACTTGGTTCACCGCTAAGGGCTACATCCAAGGAGCATACGCCGACATGTTGTCAGTCGTACCAAATTCCACTAAACTTCACTATATGTGGATTACAAGATTCGGGCTAGATCAATTTTATGCCCAGGATCACTACCTTTACAATGTTTAGGGTCAGCTCACTGCTTTCTCAAGGGTCACTCCCTATTTCTCTCTTTCTGGCTCACTTCCAGTGAAGAGGATCACCTTCTTTCTCTTCCTCTACTCACTACTCTGGAAGGAATCCACTCACAGTTTATAGACCTGTAGGTCTCTTAATTTTCATGAAGGAATGCATCTTTCTCTTTGTGTAGATTCTCTGTTGAAGCCCAACTTTCACCCATAGATGAATCTCCCTTTGCACTGATGATATCGGGCAAACATTTAGCTTCCACACAGCCCAAAAATCACTTCCGAAAATAAACCTTACATGGCATGAAATTCAATCTCAGCATGCAGGTATCGGCGCGCAAGTCCACCTCACACACTTGCGCAACACAAGCTTCCTCAACTCCGAACTTGCGTGACTCACTTCATTTTAAACCCAAACAAACAGTGGCACACAACTACCAACTGGCACTCAAATTCTCACACTGGCGCGCAACTCCTCACACTGGCGCGCAACTCCACCTGCGCGACCACACACCACTTGCACGACCACCACACCTGCTTGATGAGAGCTCTGATTTTTCAATGTGTCGAACTCTGGTGAAGAATGTGAATGGTTTTTCTAGTATTTATAGGCAATTTGACCACCCTGCGTGATGGCGCACAAGTCTCCCTTCGGCGTGTAGCTCTCGGTCCCTCCAAGTCACTTGCATGACCCACTTCCAAACTTGTGCGAACCTCTTGCCTTTTCCATATTTTGATCTTATGATCTTGAAAAACCACAGGCACACAAGTTTCTAATCTTCCTAGGCACCGATGTGCAAGTCCTTTATTCGGCGCGCAAGTCACCTTGGCGACCAACTCAATACTTCTGCGACACTTATCCCTTTTCCATAAATTGATGTTCTGATCTTCAAAAACATATGGCGCGAAATTTTCCTATACTCCATGTCCTCTGCATGCAATTCCATTTTCCAAAAACACTTTTCTTCATTTGTTAATTTTCATGCCCAAAAAATTGGCACACTGAAAAACGGTGCCACCTTGTATCTGTTCTTTTTGTACTGCCTCCAGATCATCCATCTCTTTATCGATGATCTTGAATCAAACATGGATCATTGACCAAAGATCTTGAACTCAACATTCCACCATGAACTCCCCTTTTTCAACAAATTTCTAGGTCATTGTTTGCATTATCAACAATCACAACACAAATTTTCACTTTGTCAACAAACACAATCACCTCAACAATACTTTAATGATTCCTTGAGGGATTTTTGCCCAAAAATCCATTAAGCGAAGTAATTCTCCACCCTTAGTGAAAAAAAATAAATACATACAGTGGATTTTCCATTGTGAAATATAAAATGACAAGATCATATACCTCATAGTGGTGGGTGAACCACAAGGATGAGGTTATTGCCCAAGATTTTAAGGTGATATAGTAGGTGGTTTATGTTAGGATCTGATACTACCACAAAAATCACCTCTAGGTGGTCTACACTAGTCTTAGAGAGATGTTGGATAAGGATACATTCAATTTATATGGATGGAGGGATATGGACAAGAATACCATGATATGTTTCTAGGTACGATCATTTTATTCTCCACCTTAGCGTCAGATTTGGTAGACATCAGAATGATCTATTTCTTTATTTCCCTATCACTTATTCATGAGACATAAATTCCAAAAGGGATTCATGACTAACCCTTATAACTAGAGTCTCATATTTGGGGATATTATACAATCACAATAATCTTTCAATAGTGTGACTTAGCTCTTAGTAAATATATGTTCATGTAGGATCTCTTAGTAACATAAATGAATCTTTATGATTCCATTAATCATATAGAATGAGTATCAACATCCTATGATCAGATTGACTATTTCCATCATAAATTAAGATGTGTATAGTTGGATGGTTCATGATTTTACTTTAGTATAATGAGTAATTTTAAAAATAAATAGGTTGGGATCATATATCGTAAGTTTATTTCAATTTCCAATAAGTTGACTAGCCTAACCATAGAGAAAAATATGTTGTGGAATTTAAATTTACAAAAGATATGGAGGAGTATATAAAGGCTTTCCCCAAGGGCGTAACTAGTCTATATCCTCTTAGAGAGATTGATTTATGTATTGAAATACACCCCAATACCACTAAAATATATTTAGAAACATATCATATAAACCCTTATGAGCATCAAGATCCAAGGGTGATGTTGAAGTATATTCAAAGGAAGGGATTTAGTAGACCCAATATATTCCCTTGGGTAGCTCTAGTAATGTTTTCCAAGACTAAAGACATAATCTTGAGGTCGTGAATTGACTATCTCTATATAAAGTATGTGAATGTAAATAATAAGTACCCTTTGTATAGAATTAATGATCTATTTGATCAGATGAAGTTTGAAAAGTGGTTCTTAAAGATTTAACATAGACAATGTTGTCATTAGATATTATTAAATAAGGAAGTTATATTGATGATGTATTATCAATTTCTATATGGTTACTATGAGTTCCTAGTAATTCCATTTGGAATGAATAATTCCTTGATGATATTTATGGGACTCATAAAATAGATCTTCCACTATTTTCTGGACTAGTTTATATTGGTCATTGTCAATGATATAATTATTTACTAAATATAAGAGGCCAAGTATCCAGAGCATTTAGGTATGGTTTTGTATATACTTCAAGTGATTCATATGCATTGTAATTTCTCAAAGTATTATTTGTATATTTGAGAGGTCCACTATTTTGGATATTTTATCTTGAAGGATGGAGTATTTATAAACTCGACAAATATCAAGGCATTGCTTACTTTGGAGCTACACAAAATTGTGATTGAGGTGTGAAATTTTCATGTGATTAATGAATATCTCTAGTTTTTTGTACATGACTTCTCCATGATTAAATCTCCCCCAAAAACATTGACTCAGAATGGGTAGCCGTTTGTTTGGTTATAGAAATATTAGAGTGGCTTTGTGGATTTGTGGAATATATTATCAATTTATCCCATTCTAATATTTCTAGATGAGGGGGTTGAGTTTGTGTTCTTATGAGATGGATATAGATTGGGGATTGGATGTTCCTTTATATAGAGGTAGGAAGTGATTTCTTATATATAGAGACAATTGATCCCCCATGATTAGAATTATGTGATCTATGATTTAGTGCTGGATGTTGAGGGTTTCATCATGAAAAATTTGTGAAACTACCTTATTGGTGAGTGATTTGATGTTTATCTTGACAATAAGATTCCAAGTTATATATTAACTCAATGTGATATCAACCTAAGATAATGGTGATGGATAGAGTTACTATAGGACTTTGACTCCAAGACAATAGAAACTATTGGGAAATGAATTGTGGTGGGGGATATTATCATTATAAAATCCCATTCTAGGATGTTAAGAAAGGTGTCAGAGTAATTAGACTCATTATTGTTTTCCTTAGTGGATGGAGGAGGAGAAACACATCTCAAAACGAAGGTAATTTCCCTTCCATTTAATCAATGTGTGAGGAAGAACAACATAGAGATGTTGATTATGAGTTCTATTATGAACAATTATTCACATTAATGCTCCTGATGGATTAACTAAAATTTTATGGAATGTTAACCCCTTATAAGGATGGATGGTATTATCAGTCATACTGTATGAGGAGGTACTAAGGGATTTCAATACATCCACACTAATTGTACATCATTGAGTGGTGAAGATGTATTGAGATCTTGAGTGATAGTTTTCATGGACATAGATGAAGAGAACTACTGCTGAGTTTACATCATAGTACCTCATTTATCAGTAAGTTAAGGAAAGGTGTCAAGTTATAGTGGGTTTTTTCCATCCCATAAAGGTACCAGAGTGGAAGAAGGTTAATATATATATAGATTTCATGATAGGAATTCCATGATCAGTGTGATGTCATGATGCTATCTAGGTGATAATTGAATGACCCACTAATCTGACCTACTTTCTTACCATTAGAGACCATAGAGAAATGGAAATTTTGGGATGATTGAATGTGTAAGAGATTTTATGTCTTGATGTATTTCCTTAATTTTTTTTATCGAGTGACAAGTTTCAAGTCCTAATTTTTTATATGATTAAAAGAGGATTTTAGAATGCATTTTTGGATGATCACAACATTCCAAGATGGAATACTAGACAAAGAAGACCATTAAGTTCATTTAAGAAATATTTTGAGCTTTCATGTTCAAATTTTTCAAAACCTAGGATGATCATCTCCCATCAGTGGAGTTTTTGTACAACAATAAATACCACCCCATAATTTTTATGGTGCCATTTGAGGAATCGTATGAGTGAAACTATATTCCACCCTTTTTGATATTCATATATTTATGAATCAATACTCATGGGTCCTAAGTTGGAGAATGTGATGACATTGAAGTTTTAGATCATATAAGAGAGGATTAAGACTAAAAAGAGATATTAGATGTCCTATGAAGACTTTGGAATAAGAACCCTTGAATTCGATGATGGAGATCACGTGTTCCAAGAGGTCTCACCTTAGCATGGACTGTAATGATTTGGATGGGCTGTCTAGATCTTCCAAGATTCATTTCCCTGATCTAGTTTCTATGAAGGGTAGGAGTGGAGAATTACCACAAGTAATTACCACTATATTTGGAATGATTTCACAATATATTCCATGTGTCATAGTTGAGGTGGATTGTACATGATATATCATAAGTTATCAACTAGGGGGGTCTATATATTGAGGTTGAATCATAATTCTCAAAGTATTTAGTGGGGATTGAGGATGGATAGGAGTGGTCCATTTACAGGTGAGATATTCCCTTGGACTATATTCTTTTGTAGTATAATAATCTTTAGGAGAGCTTGTGGGAGTGTGAGAACAAGATTCAAGATCATTACCCCATATTTTTTTCCAAGGTGTTTCTTTTATGGGTAATAATATCCAAATATATAGAGGGCTTTATGACTCTAGTTAATATGAATAATGCATTTGACAATTTATTGATGATTCCATTAAATTTATTAGTGGAGAAAACATGTACATTAGCGGGTGTAATGATAATGGTATTTAGTATATAAAATAATATGTATATTTTATCAAACTTCTAGGATAATTTTTAGATAAAATATTGTAACTCTTAATTAATGTATCATATTGAGAAACTGATAACATTATTGAGTGTTTAATGTAGATTTTACAAATATGTGACATAAGTTTCTTTCGCATCAACCCCATGATGGTTCATAGTCGTGAAAAGATTAAAATGTTTAATTAAATAATTTAATATGTTTTGTTAAATTAACTCTTGAACTAGAAAGAGCCTATTTAAACCCCATTTAAATGAATATACAAATCTATATATATAATATTGTTATTTTTTCAAATATATATATGGTAAAATTATTGATGGACGAACCTGGGATTGATAACTGATAATGAACGCAATGGTATTCATCAATGAATTTAGCATAGAGAAATATTCCCCAATAATGGATCATATTTCTAGGTATGACTTATTTTATTAGTGGATTTTCCCCATTCTTAATGTTTTTGTGAACGTGGATCAATCACTCCTAAGTTAATTCCATGCTTTGATAATTCAAGGTCTTTCCAAATTATGTTTTTCATAAAATTATGATTTGAGGATTATTTGTTTATAAAATTATTGAACCCTTTTAATCCTTTGATTTCAATACCAAAAACGATATTGAAATCATGAATTAGTATCACATATTAATTAATTTTTTAAGGATTTATCCCCCAATCATGATGTATTCATCATCATCCTTGTGTTTTGGGAAGCTATTTGACCATTTCCATTTACTGATTTGTTATGTGTTCGGTTATTGGTTCTATAGATCATGTTATGGGTCTATTACCAAGGATCATAGTACATAGTAGGTCACTATGACTGAGTTTTACATGAAAATCCTGATTATTGGAACGTTTGAGTGATGGTGGCTCACTTGGGGCAATGAGAATGTGATTCACTAATGAATGGTGTCCAAAAAACGGTCACTAAAACAAATTTGGACTCAGTCAATTCACTAGGTTCTCGTTTTGACAGGATTTGAGGTGGACTAGTACATGTGGAAGAATATCATGATATGAAACCTTATTTTGGAAAATTATTTACTATAGGGCATTCAGTTAAGAAGAAAACACATTGGGTATCATGGGACATGTGTTGGGTAGGGTTTCAATGGAAGTAAAATTCTACATGTGATATGATATACCTAAACATCATTTGACCCTAATTCTGCTAGTTAGGTTTGTACTTGGAGTAACCACCTAGTAACATTAGTGGCCTCAATCATCATTTATATTTAGAACACACACTATGTGTACTTGATGGAACACTAATTGGGAAGAATGGTACACACCATGTTCCTCTCCAGGTCTTCCATATCGTGTACCAAACCTACACACAATGTGTTTGGTTCTTTTCTTTCTAAGTGGAAGGGTAGTAAATGGAAAATGATTTGACTTAGGGATAGACGTTGTGTACCCCATTATACATTCTATGCAGTCTTACTAGGATAATCCACTGTCTATATCGCCTTTCTTATTCTTGGATTAGTACATTTGAGTAGTCCTTTTTGAGTAGATTTCTTACTGATATGTGGTATTTTACCTACCATTGTAGACATAGATATGGAATGTGGTGATGCAATAATTTTTGATCTATAAATACAATAGATATCAGGCGAGGGTATGGAACGTTATTGGTAAATATATGCCCACCCTAATAGATGAGTTATATTAGAGACTAATTTCATCTCACCATCCGCAAGATATGAATGGTATCCTCCCCAAAATTTTTATGTAATATCCCAGGGAAAAGGATCCACTACATATGGATCAGATAGGGGTTTTTATACCCCCTGTCTACTCAGGGTGTGAGATCCTCTATCTATGGAGTTGGTATTCCATTTACCTAATGATCTTCGACGGGGTACATGATCCTCCATTGGAGTTAGTATTCCTTTTACACTACTAGGGGCATGAAATACTCCACCGTAGGTGCATAGAGGTTACATGGGTTGAATATCTTATTATCCTTGGGAGAATAAAAGGAATAAAATTATCATTTGTATAGTTTTAATTATAATTCCTTACCTTATAGATTGAGTCATTTATATGAAAAAATATAGGTTATCCTTTCATTATCATCTTGAATATGGTTTAGAGATGAATCTTCATTTTATGTTTAATTTATTTGGAAATTTTAGGGAATACTACATGTTAGGTATATAGTCCCCACTTTATTGGATTTCTCATACATGTTGTGTCTTATGTAGAACACATTCCATTTGATGGTAATTTTGGTGGATAAGGTGCGGGTGGTGCATAGTGGTGCTTGGTGGTGGTGTCAACAAGACTATGTTTAGACTCTGGGGGAGGAATAAAAGGACCCACTTCATATCAATTTATATTTTGGAACTATTTTTTGTTTTGTGATATTTTTTTAATCTATTATTTTGGTTATATATTGTTATAGTTTATTTTGTGTTGTTAGTGGGTATGCATACATTTATTACTCCAGCTATTATTTTTTTAACATTATTATATAATGTATGGAGATTTGTGTATATAAATTTATTAGGGTAAGCCCTCCCATGTGTTTAATATTTCTACTTGGTTCTTGACACATTCCCCTATCCTATTAGATGCAGAATTAGGGTGGCACACTAAGTTTATCTCTAGTTTGGGTGGGGCCTTTGTGGGACGGGCCATGTTAGAAATAGTAATACTTAATAATGACTATATATTTCTATATTTTTTATTTGATTTAGAAACAAGAGTCATCATATAATATACCTAATTAATAACTAATTTTATTGGATCCCATTAGTCTAGATAATTATTGATACGTTAGAGGAGTTGGGTTTGGAGTGTCACCCTAAGCATACTTTTAGAAATCAAGGACACATAGTGAAATAGACGAGAGAATAAAAATATGAATTCATATATAAATGATTTAATTTAAAAATATAGTTTATGAGATTATGTAATAGAATAGTTTATTTAAAGGGATAAATGAGAAGAAACAACACAGTATCAACCAAAACACCAAGAGACACCCTCAACATTGAGGCTAGGTGTTCCTCTCACATGCCTTCCCGACCCGAGGTGACTGATTTTTTCATAATGGTTTCTATTAAATGTGAATTATAAAACTAATTATACCTTTTTTATTTCAATATTACACATGTTGAGATATATTGTGAATTATATCTATCTGAACACACACATCACCTTGTTTCTAGGGGTAAAATTTGAAATATCCAAGGAGATATTATACATAATAAAAAATCCAAAAATATAATGTGGAAGTAAAGATTAATATAGCTCACAAGACAAGAACTGATATACCTATCCCCCTTGATGATATTGATATTCACATATCCGAACGTTCTGTTGAATTTTTTGTATCATGGATTTTTATTATTATAATGATACATGATAATAATGAGGTAAATAGTTTGTAATTTATTATATATATAAAACCTCAAACAATTAATGGTAAATTTTCTGAAATTTGGTATGTTAAAACAAATGGATAAAAGTATGAGGAAATGGAAGGTTAATTCGAGATAATCTTAAGGATCAACCAAAAAAGTGAAAGGAATTTATAAGAGTACCTTTTCCCCAAAAATTTCATTACCACAATTATTAACATTATAAATTCATTTGTATATAAAATTCCAAGATCAAAATATGTCCTACACCAAATGTGAAGATAAAATGTATAGATAGACTATTATAGACCTTATTGTTCCTAATTACATTATAGAAATTCTCTATCATAAATGGTTACGAGACATGTTTTTGAATGTACACATGAGGTATATTTTCACAATTTTATTTTATGATAATAAATTTACTATGTTAATTATTGGTTAATAATATTCATATTTTCTATAGGAATATATATCACTACTATGTTAAGGTAAACCCCTATGAAGTAAAAGTTTCGCTCATTAGTCCACATGTCACTTCTACACAAAAATGTTCAATAGAAGAAGATACAATTTTAAGAAAAGAACATATAATATCTATTGAATTTGAAAATTAAATAATATATGATAGGATATTATTAATACCTAAAATTTAGGTGTATAACTCTATAATGTAATAATAATAAATATATTTTCATTTTTTTACATTACCTATTTCATTGTGTTTTTACGATCAATCAGATTGTCATTGTGATTAATTTTGATTCATTGAAGATTTAATTTTTATATTAAAATAATATATATCCAAAAAAATCCACACATCATGCACCTTTTGTATTTTTAATACACATGATTCAAAATTTTACAAATAAATTTCATATTATAAATTTTATATTATGTTTTAAAATTAATTTTGATATGACAGGGTAGTGTTCATTTATTATAAAAATCATGGTATGAGGATGAACAATGCCCACATGAATCCTATGAATTTCTACAACTGGATAAGTATTATAGTATATATGACAATATTTCACTATAAAATGATATATAAAAATAGAATAGTAATGTTTAAATTTTTTTTTTGTTGTGTCTGGAATAGAGTAGTGTTGATGATCATGGTTATCAGATTTGTAGATTTATGAATGATATAACATTCCATGAATACTATGCTCATCCCTCCTATGAATCATCTTGAATCCATTTCATATATATGATAACCATTCTAAATCTCATTAAACCACAAAAAATTCCATAATAATAATAATAATCTCATATTTAACCAAGTAGAATTCTGGAATTTACTACAACATGTGTATTATGCATAATACCAAAATCGATCACAGCCTATGCTTGTGCACCCATGGGAGGCCATAACCACCATAAATAGATAAAATTATGTGTTATAACATTAAGATGTTATATACCTCATATAAATTTATAGTATGATCAATATCCATCCTATCCAGAGTCAGACCATACCCTATACCTTAATTTGTCACACCCATAGAGTAATACTATAGATGAAGGGAGAGAAGGGGAGAGGAATCAGTTAGTTATCTCTTTACACGCCAACCTGGATGTTGGGAAACAAACCCCCAAAAACATTTGGGTCTCGTTTTCTCTATGAACTCATGGGGTGAAGTGTAGTAAATTATAAAATATAAAATCTATCTCATAAAACCACACTATGGGAAACTACCAATCCATAGACTCTTATACAACCACTATCTCTTAAGAAACCGGACTGCCTCCACTATGTCCTACCAAAATAAATGTCTTAGAATCATTGAATCATTTAGGTTTTAATTTTTATTAACCAATTATATTTATAAGTTTAGTAATTAAAAATATTTTTTAAACTATCATAAACCCCCTCTTATATTTCAGTTTCATCTACATGAAAACATGCATCCATAATAATTTTTATAGTATTCAATCATCATTTATGAGAACCAATTATAAACACCATTATTATATTATTTAATTTATCATTTATATAATTTTATGTGTACTATAGGAATCATCTTAATCTACCCCAAAAAATACGCACTTGTAATACATAATCCAACTTCGATAAGAAGCTGATATTAATGATAATCTACCACATATAATTCCATCCATAAAAAGAAACATAAAAAAATATATTGATGATAAAAAGATATCTACATTAATCATGAACACCTTAATTTCATCCACAACCCCATTTACCATGATAATTTCCATCCTTTCATCGCTAACATCAACCAAAAATATAATTGCAGGAAATTTTTTCCAATTTCTTATCAATAATGCTACCATACCAGTTTTACATAAAACCAAAAAAAGTATCTTACATCCTATATCATGCAAAAAAGGAAATTAAATATGTTTATATAGTAAAATTTCAAGGGTAATAAGGCTATATAATCATGGAATTCAATCATTTCGCAAATAAAAAGGAGCTATCTCATCCCCAATCAATTATCTTTGGAAAAAACCATTTTAATTACCATATTAAATTAAATGATTCATTTTGAATAGTTTTGAAAGATAATAAACCTATTATTAAAAAATAATTCTAGAGTTAATTTTATCATAATCATGATTCAATCATAACCTCCATGTATAACCAATTTACAGAATGGATTATAATTAAATTACAAGCTTCTTTAATTAATCAATTTTATCATTCCATATTTACATTTATTATAAAATTTCAATAATATTAATGATGATATATTTTAATGATAATATATCCTTTTGATAAATTATTTTCTATAAAATAATGATGAAACATAAATATATCATAAAACACAAATGATCATAATTTCCCAATTCCGAAAATCATGAAATAATAATAAACTACAACATGTTATTAAAAACATCCTTTATTTTAACTAATTTTTTATTATTATATAATAATATTATACTACATGTGACATTAATTTTCATCGTATTATGATTATTTATAGATTATCAAATGTTCGTTATCTATTTGGTGAAATAATATTCTATAGAAAATTTCATAAATTTCTATATTATAAAATAATAAAAAAATTTGCAGTATGTGATAACACCTTCGTTTTCATGTTTTTTTTCATTAATAATCCATATTATTTTTTTGGTTTAAGACCAATCAAATCTATTTACCAATTAAAACTAAATTATAATTAGATCAATCCTTTAAAAAAATAAAGAGAGTTGTAAATTAATCCTATATCTCATAATAACTCCACTGCAAGCTGCACTAATAAGATTGAAAATTAGGAAATGTATAACCATAGGTGGAAAATGTATGGGGGATTAAATTAATCATAGGTATTTATAGGAATCTCCATAGTAATATTGATTTTCTAGTCTTGAGAGAAACTAATAAAACATGAATTGGGGGTGAAACTATGTTTAAGAGAAATATAGATAACATATAAAAGTTTCCCTAGGTATTTCCAAAATACTCGACCAAACTTCTTTTATATAATTTTTATTAATTTTAAACAAATTTTATTTACTGAAAATTTTATTTTAGTCTTCTAAATTCAAGGAATTAACTACATAAGTCAATGATCATGTTAATATTCTTTGTAATTAGTTAAAAATTAATTTATTTTATTTTTTATTTCCTTTTATTCATAAAAATATGTCAAGGAATTAATTTCAATAAAATTATTAATTTTGAGGAATTTTATGTACGTAATATAGTTTCCTTTATGTAGTTATACACTTATATAGATGTATCCTTAAGTGACATTATGGTATACCTTGACACATCTCGAGTAACCTTTATATTGAGAATGAAATGATGAGGTTACCTTTAATTGAAGAAGGATCAACCTTGACGCGTTGTAGTGTGATTTGAGACTAAAAGGATTTTCAAAATAGGGTTACCTTCAGACAATAAAACTAAAACATTTCTTACCCTTATGAAAGCTATGAAAAGTACCTTTAAATTGTGCATGAGAGGTACTACCTTTAAAAACCTCTCAAAATCCATCTTACCTTCACCTAACTCTTGAAAATCATGTTTTACCAATATATATAGAAGAAAAATCATGTTATATATGGGTAGATGGATTTATGTTCATGTAGGGATGTATTTTGGCATAAGAGTGGGAAAAATCTTTAAAATAATTATATTTGAATTAAAATAAACTTATAATAACAAAGGTATCTGTTTTATAAGTATTTTTATTATTATTAATTTACATCTAAAATAATTGACCTATTTTAAAATTGAATTCATAATTTTTTGAAAATATTTTAAAGAAATTTAATAATATGAAAACTCTCTCTAGCCACTGGAAGACCTTGAATTACAAAGAAAAGACTCTAGTGAAATCCATTCCTTTATATTAAATACCTTCCAAAAAAAATTTAATCATTGAGAATTAAAACCAATCTAAAAAAGGATAAGCCCCTAAAAACCACCCCATGAGATAACACTCAAGGAATCTCCCACATCTATAGAAAAATCTATGAATGACGAGTCAGGAGCAGCTAAACACATAACATCATCATTCAGTTTAAAAAACACACCCAGGTATGATACCTCTTAACATGTGAAAATTCATCCAAAAGAACCATATTAGGGAAGATAAATGATCAGATGAATTAGTATCAATCCAATCATACATAAAAAACCCTCAAAATAACATAGGATATTTATTTTGAATTCAAAAATCCCACTTCCATGTAGTCTCTTCTATGCCACTGTATCACAATAGGAAACTAAACAATGAAATAACATGACCATGAAACACTTTATCTTGATGGTACTGAATATCAAAAGCTCATTCCTCTAAGGTCACACCATCTTTAGCTTCCATCTCAACCTAGTTGATGATGTGGGATTTATCATGAAGATACCGAAAAAGATGCGAAATAAGGAAGGCATCATGATTTTGGATCTTTTAAATGGGGAGTGCTAAATGATATTCAATAGCTCCAATACATTCCAATACAAAGAAATTTCCAAAAAAATTAGGTTAGGGATTATTCCCATTATCGAACCTTTATTTTACATGATGATGAAACACATTAAAGAACACATTTTATCCAACTTCAAACTACACATGCCCACTTCTATAAAAAATAGGAATTACAAAGATCCTTCCCCACCATCATTTTATCAGGGATAACCTATACCGTATATGTCATAATATAAACCAATTCTGATATAGGAACATAAAAGTCTATATGTTCGGTACAACATAATGGAGATAGAAATGTTTATCCACACAATGATTAAATTGGATCTATACCAATAGTGTAGTGATAACTTTTATTTTAATAATACTCAGTTAAGGATAGGTGTCTCACCCATGAATCTCAAAAATAAAGGACTCATGTGCATGACATGAATTTAAGAGATGGAATAGTTCACTTTGTCTGACCATCCACTGAAAGATGAAAAGAATTATAAACTAAAAACTAAATTAAAAAATAATGTTGGATTCCTATCCAAACCCTAGAGGAAAAATGAGGATCAAAATCAGAGTTAATAATCTTTGCAACCCCATTATGTTTTTCCACTTCATCCAAATACTACCTTGACAAATCCTTTGTTGAACTCAACTACTTAATCACTTATAAATGATATGAATGAACAAAAAGGACCATGATAACCAATATAACTTCATAACCACATTGATATTGATGAAAATTGTTGATGAAGACCATCAAGATGTCCTCACGCCACCATTGGGGAATATTATATAGCTAAAAACACTCCAAGAACATAGTGGTTAACCTTAACACTTTGGGTTAATAAGAGTAGATAGAAAAATTCTAAAACTAGTCTCTTCATAGTATAAAAGCAAAGCTATCCTTTCAGATAATGAAACATCTTTACCACACTGAGATGTAGAAAAAATGGTGATCAATTGTGGAACTCACAATGAACAAAATTATGCATAATTAAATAAATGAAGAGACTTACATGAAGTGACACTAAATGGTAGTCATCCATTTGACTTACCTTATGAGAATATCTATAAAAATATCAATATTATAATAAATCCATAATAGAATCCCCTAGTTGGGGATCCTCAACCCCCTTCACTAAATACAAATGCACAAACATCAGATAAGGTTACCTCTACCATAAACTTCTCTCATATCAATTTTCCTCAAAACCGACTCTTCTATAACTTTCCCAGATTCAATAAACTCATTTATGGAACAAATACTTGACTTCTTACTTAAGGAATCATCTATAGTATTCCAAGGGAATCCACAGAAACAAAAATAACAGAATTCATAGGATCCAGTGTTACTCCTCAGATAGACACAACGTGTCCTAGAAATAGACCACACGATCCCAAAAACTCATATTCTCTGTATGACCCCGTTAGGCATAAAAACGGATGGATTTCATGAATAAACACCTCTGCGAATTGATTTAGAAACTCAAAGAACACATCGTTCATTAATACCATGTGTAAAAACCCAAAACTCACATATATTAATATTATATATTAATAGATGAATATTAATCACAAAACATAATGATACACACCAGAATTGTTTTGGTATATTGAATATAGAAACTTGTAAAAATCAAAAACCAGTCCATAAGTGAGTTATAACATCTCCCACGAAGTTATTCATAACTAAAACCCTTCTATGAAATACCATTCATAATATAGTTTTTCATCACCTAAGTAAAGGAAACATAATAAATGGTTATATTAAATACATAGTATGGGTAAAAAAGTGATATGTTATCATATCTTGATCATTAGGGTACAATAAGATGAGGATAATATTTAAAAACCATACCTTTTATATCATATATCATAAACACGAGTCATGAAATAAAACATGGAAAACTATATTTCATTAATCATAACTAAATAATGGAATGAAAACAATGAGAATACAAAATTTTCATAATACATATATTTTTGGCATACAAATAAGAAAAAAAAATATTTTTCGTATCATTTCAAGGATCTTTTCCAAGACTATCATAGTGGAACTGGTTCGCTCCCCAAACCATCAAAGTTGTCAATGTTTACTACCAAGAATATCATAGTGAACATAGTCCCTTACTTAACTAGGTTCAATCCCTATTCTAGTCATGTTTATATCATGATATATACATATTTACCAAATGCATTAGATAGAGTTATAGGTCTCACTTATCAGATAAATAAAATAAAAAATATAAGATACAAAATATCATAAAAAATTCATAAAAAAAATACCCATAAAAAAATTGATTTCATAAAAATTTCATCATATCATAACATAAGGAAAAGAAACATGTTTCATAATCATTTCATTATTTCTTCATATAATAACACATGTTATTAGAATCAAGTTTCAAAATCATTTTATAATGGTATAAATCATAGAAGAGAAATGAGTTTCATAAAAATAAAATCATTAGAAAAATAAACCATTAAAATAATTAATAATAATGGTATCCTTGGATTATATCCAAATTAAATAATAAGAAACATCAAAGGATGTCATCTTAGATAGAAAATAATTTTGAATGAAAAATGAGATCGAATGTTTTTGAGAAAATATCATTTCGTTGAAAATATACCACTTGATATTAAAAATTCATAAAATATTTTGGAAATAATTTTCATTGAAAATAACCTTGTAAATCAGATAAATTATGATCTGATTAAAATAATGGTCATTGAGTCCTGAAATTTCCATTCTTTCCGTACACGTTAAAACAAAAAATCAAATTTTTTTTCATTTTTAGTAAAAGCCAAATGCGGATTGATAGGAAAATGGTATGAATATTCATTTAATTGTTTTTAAAAAATATAACCATTCTTAAAAAATATATTCAATAGATCATTTGGAGAATTAAAAAACATTTTTGAAAACATTTTTAGAAAATATGGGCTTGAAGGAAAAGGTTTTTCGATCGAAAGGGAAAAAAAGATAATTTTTCTTAAAACAATTATTTAAAAAATTTCAGTACATAAAGAGATTAAAATTAAGGGGAAAAATAAATTATATGGAAATAAATATAGATTATTAAAACAAAAAATTTTATTAGGGGATATATACCAATATTTTATCATTGGAAGCATAATCATGAGCAATCATGACAATCTATGATATTGTAACATAAAACCATTACAACTTTGATAACTTTGAATCATTAGACCCAAGAAATATTAATATTAATTGAAACATATAACATCATGATAATAAATAAATTCATTATGTTACATGGAAAATGGGATATATATATATAAATAATAAAATAATTTAGGTGAATAACCCTACATATCTCTCAAATAAGTAAAATTGGGAAAACAATTTATTACCTTAAATATCATCTTCCTTCATACATGTTAAAAAACCTGTATAATAAATATAATTTTATTATAAATATATTATAGAAACATACTTATATATGTAATACTATATACTATTTTCCTAGGACCTTTTATTTCTCATTTATTAACAATTCCTGGTGAAAGTGACGTTTCAGGCAATACCTTTTTTTAGTGTATGTTTTGATTTGTTAATTTTTTGTCCCATTAAATTGATCATAATTTAATAATACCCTTAGTTTTAACCATGATATAATTAAAATAAATATGTATTATATATATATATTTATTGTAATCCATAAAAATTAGAGATAAGAAATGAAATACATCGATTATGGAGACGGTAGGTCAGACGTACGCATGCACACTATTTTAATTTGTCTCTAAAGATTGAAATAAAGAAAGGTAATTAATATATTAAAATTTAATAATAATTTTAGTTTCTATATATCCCATATTTAATTGAGCTCGTACTTATTACCTTTAATATAAAGCATGAACAAATCACATCGCTTCATTAGGCAGTAGTCTAACATACACATAATCGATGTTATCGTATTCCAAAAGAGTGAAAATAAAGAAGATATATGTGATAAAATAAAAATAATAAGTATAATGATATCATAAATATAATATATAAACATTTTATCTATCATTTTATCATGTCATGAGTGGTGGTGAAGGAAAACAAATAACAACGATCCGTGAGGCAGTTGTCCACCTTACACACGAATGAAGATTTCCTATCCCATTCGATCAAATTGGAGATGGATTACATGAAGATAATAATATATAATTATAATGGAAATAATTTTATTACCATCTAATAATAATTTAACAATATTTTAAGGATTTTTGAGATGAAGTAAAATAATAACACGTAGTTAAAAATTTTACCTCTTCTTCGGACAACCTCTTTAGGTTTAACATAAATCCTTACAAGATAAACTATATGATCTAAGAAAAGAATATATAATGTAGGGATGTATGTAAGATATATATTTTATTAGTTATTTTATGAACCAAAATTTATTTGGATGTTTGAAGAGGAAAGGACAGAGGGAGGCTGTTTATAAATGATGTGAGCGGACACTTATAATTTTGGAAAAGAAGAAGTGGTACCTATGTTTTAACTTGCCATATGGCTCAAAAAAAGAAACAATAATGGGAATTATATATTATTATGTATATATATTTCCATAAAATGGGATTTTTACAAGTTATTGGTCATTGATAATCTATATATTTTTAGTGTAACACCTGGTAAACAAAGTTTTTCCTCAACCACAATAATTAATTTTACTATATTTACGATTAATTATGGTAAAAAATCAAGATAAGATTATTATATAATATAGATTATTATAATTCGAAATATGGAATCCATTTTTTAAAATTCAATTCATAGAAGTGGAAATTCTTAATTTAAAATTAAACCTACATACGTGACGAGAAAGTGGATTTTCAAAGAGAAAATGTTCAAAGGTTTAAAACATTTTTACATTAATACTCAATATAGAAATAATTAAAATAACCTAAATTTAATTAATGGACATATTATTGAGCTAAATTTACTTTTAAACACATTTTAAGACAAAAAATATGTTATATATTATTTAAATTAAAAGGATGTTTTCAAGAGAAACCAGTATTTTTCACTATAAATTGAAAAATTAATCTTTTTATAAAAATAAGGAAAATCACCCAAATATAATTATTACATGATTATTTATATAATAGAGTTTATTTAATCAATCTAATTTTCTAAATGTGACAAAATTTTATTTTATTATTGTTCACAAAATAAGTAAAATAGCATTTTATTTGAAAAATTAGTTCTTTCAAAGCATATATAAAATTTACCAAACGTTATATACCATTAATAAATATGTTTTGTTTATATAAAAACATAATAATTAATTTTTAATATTTAGTTATTAATATTTTTTCTTCCATGTTTAATGTCCAGGTAATAATGGTCAGGTTTAAATAATAATAATAATATTTTTTCATAGTTTGTTTAAACTCAGTGTCGTATGTAACACAAGATATCAAAGGAAAATATTTTATTTTATTTTTATTTCATAAAATATCATGGTGTTACATTAAAAACACTTAAAATAAAATTTCCCATCGAAATTACATTCCTCCAACACAAATAGATGATGATACTTTTGCCTCATTAATTCCTCAAATTGCCATGTAGCTTCTTCAAACTGTTGGTTTCTCCATAAAACATTATCCTAGGGAGTGGTCTTATTTAGGTTAACTTTATCTATTAAATACAGAATATCTATTGGTTTTTCCCAATATGAAATATATTTCTCTATAAGTACTAACTTTGAGTTAAGTACATGTTAAGAGTTAAGTATTTACTACCACATGAGAGAGATATGAAACACATCGTGAACTTAAGCGAGGTTTGTTGTGAGCAATAATCGATAGGATACTATATCGATACAATCAATAATATCAAAGGGAATAATATACATAATTCTCATTTTTCCCTTCCTTCAAAATATCATTACCTTTTTCGATAGAGAAATTATTAGAAACACCTCAGAACCAACTTCCAATTACAAATTAAACTGAATATTGTCATCATAACTTTTCTACCAACTCTAAACTAGCTTGATGTATTGATGAATAGATCTGAACTTCCCTAAAATTTATTCAGCTATCTTATGTTTTAATTGTTTTCTTTATCCTGCTTCATTCCATGACGTTGGAGCTCTACACTTCATTCCATAGTGGGCTTCATAGTGATCCATATGAATACTCATGTGAAAGATATTATTATATGAAAACCCAACTGGAGGATAGTGTTGATGCCACCCATCTTTAAAATAAAGTTAATAAGATAATAACATATACTCTAGGGTTTTAATTTCTCTCTGGAGATGACCATATTTTTTTGGATGATACACAATGTTTAAACTAAACTTCATAAAAATAGCTTATTAAATACTTCTACAGAGATTTTAGGTAATACATGGTTCCCTATCAAACATAATGGAATATAGTATTACATGTAACCTTAACACTTATTAAATGTATATCCTAATATCCTAATATAGGTATACTTCTTCTTTGACCATGATTAAGTGTGTTGACTCTTGAATTTAATCTATTACAACCAATATAACATTATTTATTTTAGATGTTTTGGGGATTATAATGAAAAAATCCATTTTGAGAATTTCCAATTTCCATTATATTATGTGTAATGGATGTAACATCCCATTTGAGTTTTGTCTCTCAGCCTTAACATGATTACATACCAAGCTCTGAGATATAAACTCAATAATATCTATCTTCACGACATCCCAACAGAAGTGCTCATTCAAATATCTATAAATCATCATACATACAGGATGAATAGAAATTGATGTACTATGTTATTCCTAAAATAAATCCTTAAAATATGGCATGGATAGAAAAAATGGTTGTTAAACCTTATCATTCCATCATGATAATGGTTAAAATGAGGAATTTTTCATACCATCATTTATAGTTATACAAATTTCATCTATGCCTCTTTTATCTCCGTTGGAGAGTTAGTTGGACATTTAATTAGGAAATATAAGATTTATTCCCTTATTTTAAAATATCGAGATCAATCCATTGAACTTGTAGGATTATTAGATCTTTTTTTATTCTCATATTAGATAATCTTCTACGATCCTTTCTATTGAAAGAAACATCCACCTTATTTTATTTCCATGGGAGGTAGTGTGTTGAGCAGTCATAACCATTAATCAGTTCTAACCATATTCTTTGGGATGTATTCAATATCCTTCCATGTGAATATATAATTTAATATTTTTATGATCATTATATATATCACAATTCTTTCCATAAAGATAATATCTCAATATCATTGATGAAACAATTACCACTTCTAACTTCAAATCGTGATTTGGGTAATTTTTCTAATAAACCATTAATTATAATAAAGGATTAGAAATAACCATGTCATTTTTTATAATAAAAAATCCCAATCCTTTATTGGATGTATCACTATAGATTAAAAACCCTTCTCACTATATGGTAATGTTAGCCCAAGTGTGCAAACTAATCTTATCTTCAGTTCCTTGAATTTTTCCTCACATTTATCTGTCTAGAGGAACTTGGATTCCTTCTAAGTGAACATAGTGAGTGGATTTTATATCCTTGAGAAATTATCCAAAAACCCTTAGTATATTCTAGTAAAACGAAGAAAACTACATATCTATGTCATTGTGATTTGTCTGGGGAAATATTCAATATCCTATGCCTTTAATGTATGTACCCATATACCCTATATTGAGATTATATGTCCCAAAAATGAAATATTTTTCTTCTAAAATTCACATTTTTTAAATTCATAATATAGTTCCTCATTCCATAGGGTGTTTATTATGATTCTTAGGTGATATTCATACTCTTCCGTGCACTTTGAAAATATGATAATATCATCTATATAGTAGGTCACAAAATGAATAGGGTAATCTCTATAGAATCTATTCATTAAACCCATAAAGATAACATGAGAATTGCTAATAAAAAATGTTATTTATATATATTCATATTTCCCAAGCCTTGTATAGAATGCTATATTGGGTATAAAATACTTACCAACTCTTAATTGATGATATCCAAAATGGAGGTCAATCATAGAAAAGTATTGAGATCCATTCAGTTGATTAAATATTTCAATAAAACATGGAAGATGATACTTTTTCTTGACCATGATATTGTTCATCTCCTAATAATCAATTAAGTTCCACATTTATCTATATTTCTTAAATAAATAACATTTAAAACATATGGTGACACACTTGGATGAATGAACACCTTGTCCAGGTTATCCAAGTGCTGATTCTCTTATTACTAAAATTAAAACATGACCGTTATATAGAGAGTCTTTGAAAAAGGTGTTGCACCTGCTATGAGTTCTATTGAAAAATCAACTCTATGATTTACTGTAAGACTAGTAATCTCTTCTAGAAAGAGAAAAAAACAATTCAAGCCTAATAGGCATATAATTATTTTCGATTTTCTCCCAAGTCATTTGAGATAAACCCCCTTCAAAATGGGAATCAAGACCCATATGGGGGATGTGATTTCCATCAGAAGTTCATAATTAACATCAAATTGATATACCATCATAGGTTGGTTTGGAATATCATATTTGACTTACCTTACATAAAAATTTATATGATATTTTCTTATGTAAATAAAATACATGCCTAAGATAACATCAAATTCCACCAGAGGAAGAATGAAATTTTTTTTAGTAATAACATTCCAAAAAATGATATAGATAGAGGAAGCATGAACCTGAGAAAAGATCATCATACCATTTTTATTATTCACTATTAATTCAAAATATAATCATTTTGGTGTAATCCTGATACCATTATAAAAATCTTTAGATACAAAATAATGGCTAAATATATAGTCAAATAATAAATTAGCTATTCTAGAGTGGATGGTAAGTGTACCTTTCACCACATAGTTATCACACCCCTCTTCAAAAATAGTTATGACATGAGATTTACCCTTTCCCCTCAAATTAATATGTTTCCAATGTCACGAATTATCATTAACCTTCAGATTTTGGAAACGGTTAGCATAGTGACCATAATCCTTGTATTTAAAACATTAGTATGTGAGTGGTACCTTGTATGTCTGTTTCTTTCTATTTGCATCATCAGAAAGCTTCTCCCCATCAATTTGGAAATAAAATGCTCAATGACCTTCCATTCCACACATAAAAAATTTAGTACTCACCTTATGATAATTACCTCTATTTTTGCTTCCACACTTTGATCATGAATGAAAGATCATCTTCTTTTCTCGATTTTTTATAGTTTCTTTTGAACTCCATATTCCCTTCTTTGTCAAATACATGATGTTGATGTGTAACTTAGATCTCCATTTCCACCTTGATTTCACATTGAACGATTTATCCCTATCTTCTAATGTCCCTTAAGGATAAAAGATTTTAGATAATGTGTTTAAATACAATAAATAATCAACCAACTATACTTTTAGGTAGGATAGTAATTACAAAAGAGTACATGACAAGTCTTGTAAAAATTACCTCATAGTTAGTAAAGGATTAATAATACTTTTTCTTTAGCTCCAAGAAATCCTTCTCCAATTTTGGATAATGGAGATGAAGGTACTAATAATTGGAAAATAACTGCTACACTCATCCCAATCCACGGAGTCAATTTTATCATGATACCTTGTATTCTAAATGTGATTCCACCATTGATATGATTCATCCTTTATGCGATAGATAACCAAAATGAATATCATGTTTTGAACACTGTAGAATGGGAAATATATTTTAATCGGAACTGATTCATTACTCAATAATTAGTATATCAACAAGTCCACTGAAGTAAGGTAGACGATACCTCCTGAAGGACACAACAGAATGTTGTTACCTCCTTTACTCATTTTGGACTTCACCAAAATTTATAGATTGAGAAAGATGTGTTAGTATTACAATGATATTTTTCATTCCATATCCCCTAATGATTGTCAACTCAGTAGTATAATCATTTCATTGTACATCACACTTGGAATTAACATGGTTCCTTTAGGTTCAAACCATTGACTTAAACCAGAAATCATAGTGTAATTTACAATAATTGTAGTGGGGAACCACATAATCATAAATATTACTTAGAGGATGCCTAAATCACAACACCTTATTTTTAATCTATGAAAACTTAGGTTAATCCTAGGATATTCATAATCATAATATATTTTAATCCTTGGTGATGTTTAATAAGGATTTTTTTATTTCTAAAGAATAGCCCTCTATATTGTTAAAGTAGGGGTACAATAAGTCCCGTTATCATGTACTTGGGGATGATCAAGTCTAGCTCAATGAATTCTTTTTAGATTTATTACCCCTAGTTACCTCTTCACTAGAGACACAACCACTTGTAGTATCTAGACAAGGATGAAATTTATAGGAAACCATTCACTATATCCTTTACAAAAACTCCAAGATATTTTCTTATACTTTGAATCATCCATAGTCTTATCCTTAACATATCATTAGGGATCTCACTAAATATTTCTCATCATAGTTTCCAAAGATAAAATAATAATTTCTATAATACCCACTATAAAGACCCAAATTATCATAAATTTATATTTTATCTTAATAGATGAATATTCATTACATAACATAATAATACATGTTAGAATAATTTATGTCTAGTTCAATTGGAAACAAGGAAACATAAACAAATTGTCCATAAGTGAGCTACGCCATCTCCCAATATTTTTTTATAACTAGAATTATTTAGATATATTTCACATAACACCTTTCATCGTAACCTAGGTAAAAGAATCATAATAAAGTGAGAGCTTAGAAGCTAAGTAAGGGTAAATATGAGAGATATCAACATATCATGTGCATAAGGGTATGAGAATAGGAGGATAATATTTGAAAACTTTACCCTTCTTATTATATATCATTAAATTGAGTCACGGAATAAATATTAGAAGTTCATTAGACATAAATCATATGTAAATCAATTACCATGAACCATGATAACATAACATCGGCATAAGATACCGATTTGTGGCATACACATAATCCTAGAAAATCATTTCCTTCATAGTTGATTGATAATTGACTGGAGTATAATAGTTGAATTTGTTCACTCCACAAAGAGTCATAGTTTTCATGGTTCACTCACAACAAAATCACAATGGACATAGTCCCTTAATGAACAATGTCCACTCCCTATTATAGTAATATTTCTCTCATGATATATCAATCTCTATACAATGAATTGATGCGATATATAGGTCCCACCATTCACATTATGAAAATCATATCTATGGGAGATAAAATATCATAAAACATTTATAATATCAGATCCCATGAAATGAAAATGGTATCTTAAAAATTTCATCATAGAAAAAACTATTGAACAGAAATAAGTTTAATAACCATTTACCCATTTCATTATAGCATTTGATGAACCTGACTTGGATGCCCACTCAAGTCCATACATAAATAGAATTTTTATGTACCCGATTAGAGTTTGTGATCCCCATGGGATGGTGACTAGAACCCATGCATCAAAAAAAACTAGAGGGTGTGATTTCAACCAAACTATAGTAATAAAATGGCATATAAATATACAACAAAAAACAATGGAAGAGATAAATATTCCATAACTAAAAGAAAAATATAGAAACAATAAAAATAAAAAATAGTTAGAGTATCCAAAAGTAGAAGTCCAAAATCACAAGAAAATTAAAACAGAAACTAACTACTCCCTATGATATCATGTGAAAACTCCAACCATTTCACCACTAGCTACCCAGATACAACTGACAGAAAACCTCATTGCCTCACTACGACACCTTTCCTTTCCTTTCACTGAAGGACATGAAAAGTTATACACACCACTGAAGGGGTGTATAGGGTGTGATCTAACAAGATCAGTTGGATCCCAAGTAGGTGTTCCATGTCAAGTCTCTCTACAATAATCTAGAAAACATTATATTTATAGAAAACAATTCATGATAAACAGATGAAAAATTTCTATAACAAAATAATGAAAAAATAATAATTTTTCATTTTTACACATTTCAAAAATAATATAGGTAAAATAATTTCAAATAATTTCATATAAATCAAAGCAGTCACATCAAGGAAAAGACTGTATCACCTATCATACAAAGTCAATGTAAGTATAAGGAAAAATAGTTCAATCTATAGAAGATGTAAAATATCATTCCAATGATCACTATAGGTCACTATAGCTCGGACACTCAAACCCAAATATAGGAAACCAAACACATCAGGCCTCTAGATATATGCATCTAATATAGAGAGTACCAGAATACCCCAGAAAGTGATCCCTTGAATAAGTCTATCATGTCCTTAGAACAATGGGCCTAGGGAGAATAGGAACACCCCATGACTGAACCCCCTGTGAATTTATGATGACTATTACAACACCTTCCACCTAAGTATCCAAGGATTCACATGTGCTATATTTTATAAAACATTTTATCAAAACCATTATTTGAAAACCATTCCCAAAATCCATTTCACAATGATTTAAAAAATACCTGTTCCATTTTCCAAAACCAGGGAAAAATCATATTTTATGAAAAACCCTCTCTCCCAACATAAATAAATCCATCAACCAATAATTCAATTTATAATTTTTTTACCAAAACCAGAGCAATGAGATTCATCCAACATGGGACAGATATAGAACCACATACCTAAAACATGGGTCGTACACACCTCCAACCGAATCTATTGACATGGAACTTATCAATGATAATAATAGAGGCCCTAGAATCAATCCACATGTCATAGATTTTATTTAATTTAGGAAAATGTTCTGAAAAGAGGAATAAACTTCCCATACCCAAAAAAACAATTGTCACACCACAATAAACACATGGGTTATTCATTAGAGGAAGATCATGTAGCTGATATAGAAGGAATCAAGAAGATCATCCCCCAAATCAGAAGATTCATAAGAACAACATAGTGGTGATTCCATGATCAAAATAAATGAAGAAGCTAAAAGGTTTACTCACCTAGATAATTGAAACACAACAACAATGATGATCAACCAGTGAAAAAAAATGATTCAGAATAAGTGGAGGTCTCCAAAATCGGCCCTAAGATATTCTCTGTCAAGAGAGAATATGGAACTAAAATTAATGAAGGAAAGATAAGTCATGAAGTTCCCCTAAATATCAATCTCTCTAGACTTACATAGATTAAAATACCTCTATAAATCATTTAATACATAAAACTAAATTATATTGAGATACACATCACCATTTTATTAAAAACCTGATTTTACCATTATGTAGTGTATAAAATTCTCATGCCCAATAATAGTTCACTTCTTATTCCCAATGACAAATACATGCGTGTTAAAAAATTACATGACATTTATTTAACTTATAAATATCAAAAATCCTAGAAATACTCTATGATTCCTTGAACATAGGGAGAACCCAAAAATCCATTAACTCATTTATACTCACACTCTATTAATTAAAGAAAACATACATCTGAAAAATTTATTTAATTTTACCTAGTGAGTTCTCCCCATTTTTTTATGTCCCCATAAGTACCCAAATAAAGAGGAAAATTATAATAGAGAATATAATTACCTGAATTTATCTAATGAGATGTTACAATCTCTCCACCATAAGACTCTCTATCCCTAGGAAGTAATGTGGAAGAATGATATCTGACAAAGAGGTGAGGCCACTAATCCCTCATCAATAACTCGTGCTCCCAAGTCTTGTGAGAATCTGATCTATGCCACCATAAAACTATGACCAATGTAATCACCTTCCCACACAATAGTTTTTACACATATTTTATGATCTCCATTATCTTCTCCATAAAAACACATTTGGATATAAATCAATCTCTACCAAAATTTGAATATGAGAGGGATCAGGATGTTATTTCATAAGATGTGACATGTGGAAAACATCACAAATACCTACTTATTGAACTGGGAATACCAAATGCTAGTCATATTTTCCAAGCCACTCAGGGACCACAAAAGGTCAACCATATTTAGAAGCTACCTCTCTTTATTCTATAATCCAATGGTGACCCAACCGAGGAGAAACTTTCAAGAAATCCTAGTCACATATAAAAAAATACAAAGGAAGATGCTGCTGATATGTATAATATTTCTTTAAAATTTGAGATATAACTAGATGATGACATATATCATGAGTCCTAACTAATGTCTCCTCAATATGTCTCGATCCCCAGTAAGTACATTTCATGCATAAATTTTAGATTATTTTAATGTATTTATTTGTGTATTTAAATGAATAATCTTACCAATGTTGGAGAGAATTAACTTTTTTGAAATTTTTTGGCAGGAAAATACATATTTATGAAATGGAATGACTCCATATTTTTGTGAAATAAGAAGATATAAAAGTTTGAGAAGGAAAATTACACATTGTGTAATCCATTTACACTTTGTGACTTCATCAAGAGAAGTTTTCGGGTTGGAGATGTGATGACACCATTACACAAAGTGAAAAGAATATACACATCGTGTAACTGAAATACATGTCATGAATGATCACTATAGGATATATTTTATGATTTTATGATTACACAAATTACACATCATGTAATACAATTACACAATGTGACCTTCTTTAAGATGAGTTGATGCGGAAAATTACAACGCCTTCCCATGGAATGAAATTCAAGGGACTACACGATGTGAAATTAAATTATAGACCATGTATGTATTGGTGAATAGAAAAGTAAATTCTATTATGACCAAATTTTGATAGGAAATTTCTATAAAATTACCCATCATCTTCACTTCAACCATAATTATGGGACCAAATGAGAATAACAACCCCACCCAGAGGATACATATGCACAAATTTACACCATAGAGCCTAGATTCACTACCGTTCTTCATCGAGTACCAATACAACTCGTTTTCATCATGATCAATATATATGTGTTGTTTTCTTTTTTTTGGGTGATGTGATTATAGAGAGATGTTCTATTAGGGATATTTTTTATCTATTATTCATGTTTCGGATTTCTGCAATACAATTTATCAATTCCAATCTTCTTCTTTATGAAATTTCATTACCATTTCTTTTTATTTGAAGAGTATTTTTCATTGTAGTAATTAATCTTCCTATTTTGTGTATTATCATTATGAAATATAGGTTATTTATATTTAAATAAGGTTTTGGGATGCATAATTTTCTGATTATGTTTAGTATATGATCATTCAAACAGTTTAATTGTAGGATTAGAGCTAGGTACATAGTCCAAGGATACCTACAGACCCAATTCCAACACCAAATCTGAATAAACCCATATCAATTGAATCACAAGCATGAAAATAAGAAAATAATAGGACCTATAATGCCTCTATCTTGATATTGAACCTAATAAATCCTTCTATTTGTTTCTTATTTTGTAAAAAATCAAACAATTTCTATATTTACTTCATAAATTAATTCATAACTTACAGATATTTTCAATTGTTTCAAAACTCAGACTTTCTAGATACTACATATTTTGTTAGGTTTTATAAGTTTAAGAAATTACTAATTTTTTTGTAGCCCAATCGGAATTAACGATACCCTATAAGTATTTAGTCTCACCAAATATGTTTCACACAACTCTACCCAAAAAAGTGGTGACCTACACGTGCAACCATACCGAGCCTTGAAAGGAGTCATTCTGATCAAATACTCATAACTATTGAGATAAGAAACCTCAATCAGTCTTAGATGGATATCCCAAGATTCACCAAAATCTTGGAAATGTGCACATATCATATCCTCCAAGACCTGAATAGTAAGGTCTATTTGACAATCCGTCTATGGATGACAATTTGTTCTAAACCTAACCTTAATACCCATCACACCTTGGAAACTATTATATAACATTGATGTAAACCTAGGATCCCTATCTAGAATGATGCCGAAAGGAACACCACACATCCTCATGATCTTCTGCACATATGACCTATACAGATCATTAACTTTAGTTGTGTCCTTGATGAAAATTAAAGAGGTTGAATTTTTCAAATGCTTTATAATAACCAAGATTGCATTCCTTCCTTGAGGAGTCCACAATAATATATCCAAAAAATTCATGGAAACTGCTTCGCATTTCTGAACCAGTACTAAAAGTCCATGGAGAAAACTGGAAGGTTTTAGATGCTCTATCATTATCTATTGGAATATGTAACGGTATGAAACTTAATTAGTTGTGTTTCCCATCATTCCCAACCACCGGTATCTCCGTCTCCTTTCATAATACAACTAAATTGTTCCCAGATGAAAAGACCTCTAAGAAATATGATATTAATATATATGTAAGATACACATAGATTCTGGTATGATAAAATGATCCCCAAAATGGATAATACCACTAGAAGAGATAGACCAACCATAAATCGTATCCCCACCATAAAGGATTTCCTAAATTCATTTGATGTTGTCATCCTACTACTGAGTCTACAAAATAGATTAATGTAAAGATGATGATAACCAAATATTGGCCAGAAGAATACCTAAAAAATCATCTAGAGCATCTAGGTGTTACTGAGTGAAGAGACCTCTTAGTTTCTAATCTTTATATTCATAACATCATTCAATGATACTTTCTTACTAAGATCATTTGCAATGAAATTCCTCTTCTCCAAGGTGTAGGTGATATCGAATTAAAATATTGGGGGTATTCCACCCACCACCTCTATCTGAGATTCATGTATTTCTGGGAAAATATATGGATATTATGTTTATGGTAAAATATACTTTTAACCTCTCCCCTAAGAGATAGTAACATGAACACTCAAGGTCATGCATTACCATGACAATATCAAAATAATGAATTGGGTAATTCTTCTCATGAAACTAGAGTTGTTGAAAACCGTAATCTTCAAAATAACCATCCTACATTAGCACGCAAACCACACCAACACCTGATGAATAAAAAAACCACATACCCCTTTTCAAGATCATGTAAGATATGAAATGGAGACGATGTTATAATACTTCACAGTTCATCAAAATAATTCAAACACTTTTACCTAACATGATTTTTACCCATTTACTTGAAAGTTCTATCAACATGATTCTATCTTTGAGAAATCCTTAATGAACTGTCGATAATTTCCCATAAAGCCAATTAAACTAAAAATTCAAATACTTTCCTTAGATCTTCCCATGACATGATAGCATTATAATTATTTTTATAAAATGATAATTCCTTCTTAGAAATCATGTGTCCCTATAAATTCACATCATGAATAAAAAAAGTACACTTCTAAAGCTTTCCATACCAATAATGACTCCTTAGGATTTATAGAACAAAACTAAAATGGTCCTATTTCTTATTGTTTGATATTAAATAAACCAAAATATTATACATGAACAAAACCAAATAAGTGTCTACATACTCATTTAAAATCAGATTCATGAAATCCATACAAACAACACGATTAATAGTCAATCTAAACAAAATCACTAGATATTTTTGATGGTCAACCCTAGTCCTAAAAGCTATCATTGATATGTCAGACTATCAAACCTGAATCTAATTATATCCTAACAGAAGATTAATATTTTAAAACCAATTTACCCTTAAAATGATCAAATATATTATCCACATGGGTAAAAAATAATTATCATTAACCATAACATTGTTAAACATATAATAATCTACATACAATTAGAGTACACCATATACCGTCTTTAAAAAGTGCATTGGGGATGACTATGAAAAAACACTAATGTGATCAAAAACCTTCACCAATAGGTCATCCAACTGAATCATATTCTATTTCATCTCTACTAGATTCATATGATAATAATGTATCTAAATCTGTTGCGTACTGGGAACATGGTCAAAAATAAACTCTACCTCTCTCTTTGGAGGAAGGATGAACGAATAATCTGGGAATACACTAAGAAAATTATGAAAAACTATGGGAAGGTCAACAATATAATAAATTTCACCGATCTCAACTACTATAATGAAAAAACTTATTATATATGAGAAGAAAGGTCCCATATGACCAGACCTCAGATGCCACTTTCCTTGAAATACCAAGGATCTCCCATCAACCGTAATAAACTTGATAGTCCGATTATAATAATCAACCTCATCATGATGATAAACATGCCCACCCATCCCTAAAATGAAATCAAACTGATCTAGAGTGAGAAGGGGAAGTCCTAAACTAACTCTATATTATCTATTGATAGATAACAATAAGGGAATAAACCCTGCTCTTTCCTCTCCCCAAGTGGTGTCACTAATAGGCATAACAAAGGACATGAGCTCCATTGGAAGAATATGTTTATAAAAAGATGTATGTTATGAACCAGTGAAAAACACCAATACTAAACAATGAAACCTATACTGAAGATGCATTAAATATGTTACCGCTCACATTCACTGGACTCATATCTACCTATATTGGAAGCTCATCCACTACATGAAGGTGATTAAGTACGGAGGCCTATTTTTGGATACCAGTTGTCTTTGAAGCATCAGACTATTCCATAGTATCATTTTAGCCAACGAACCCTAACCATATTGAGGTGTAGACAGAAAATGACAAAACAATTATAGGTGATCATAACACCCAAAACTATTACACACCATTGTAGGTTGAAGACAAGAACATCAGGTGTGTTTGACCTTTCCACACTGATAGAAAGACATAAGAAAATTTATAGCTATAACTGAGGGTGAAGATTAGGCCTTACACTCGGAACCACATCCACCACTCTGGATATGAGTTGGATACTTCATTTTTCCCTTATTCACCACTGAATATTCCACTGTGTGGAAGATTAGGGGAAGAATATCCATCATTTACTTCCATATTCATCTCTACCATCATTTCCCTATCTATCATCTCTTCATAGTTTTAAATATTAAGCATACGTACCCATGATCTAATATCAATTTTCAAAACCTATAGGTACATTTTAGTTCTCAACTAGACATTCTTTAATACATATAGTGAAAGATGAACTAGCTCAACAAACCTATTGGTGTATGCCAACAGTAGATGCTCTCCTTGCAGCAAAGAGAAGAACTATTCAGACTTATCTATCATCATAAATTCTAGAAAAAACTTCTATAAGAAGAAATTATTGAATCCCTTCCGGTACAAACCAATATTCATATCCACATGTAACATGGATTACTCCCATCACATGCTGGGACCTTCAAGTCTAAACGCCACACACTTCACGTTGATACTCTTAGGTGTATCTAGACACTGAATGATCTGGTCAATATTTTCTATCCATTCATACATATTTTAAGGTTAATTCATACATCTAAAGGGTGGTGTCTTATCACACATGAACTCCCATGATAGATACATGTCTCCTCTAGCTCTTGGTGGCAACTCAGAAACTACATTCTCAACCACCAGTTCATTAAAGTTGATTGTACAAATAGACTGCATGATAGACTAGATAAGATTCTGATTAGTAGGAGTATTCCCTTGAGGATCATCTACTGCACCCTATCGAGGAACAAATTGGACATGATATGTAGGAATACTACAAAAAAACGAAATATAAGAAATGATTAGAAAACAAAATAATCATTCTTCAAACTAGAGAACCATTAGAAAAAGTTGATATTAAGATCAAGAACTCAAAATAGGAGATACCCATCCCAAAATCCCATGGTAACTTGAGTCTCATCATGGTAGGATATGACTAGGAACTCACCAAAACCTACCTCTCATGTCCTGACCCTCCTATATCTAGACCACCAAACATCCCAAGATAATGACTCTTGATTATATACCACCTTTTTTACCAAACTATGATGAACTTAACCTGGATACCCTTTCAATTCCACACTCAGCCAAAATTGACACATATTAGAATGGAATTCCTAGTCCTCATGGGAAAGAGACTAGCACTCATGCATAAATAACAACCATATGGAATGATTTAGTATATCTTTAAGAAAATAAATGGAATATGAATATACTAAAGAAAACAATAGAGTAGATAAATATGCCATAACTGGTTGAAGACATCAAGAATCATACAACTTAATAATAGTCAAAACATCCCAAAGTATAAGTCTATCATCAATGGAAAACTATAAAAGAGGATGAATACTCTATGTGATAGCGTGGAAAAACTCCCACCATCTCACCACCAGCTGCAATGACACCGCTGATAGAAAAACTCACAGTATCACTATGATGCCTTACCTTTCACTACATCGAAGGACTTACAAAGGAAAACATACCACCGAAGTGGTGTATAGGGTGTGAGATAAATATATTACTAGGATCCCATTAAAGTGATCCATATCAAGTCTTTGTACAATTATCTAAACATCCATAACATTAACAAAAACATGGAATTGAAATTTTTTAAAGAGTATTTATATCAAAAAATGGAAAACCATTTAATTTTCCATTTTAAAACATTTCTAAAATAATCCAGCTAAGAGGATTTCAAAGAAATTCCTATACATAAAATCAATCACATAAAGGTAATTAATGTCTCACACACCATATCAAATCGATGGAATTAGAAGAAAAAATAGTACAAGACAAAGAACAGGTAATATATCACACAAAGGATTACTATAGGTCATGCCAAATAAGAAATGTGTACCTAAATATAGAAAATTTCACACATCATTCCTAAAGATATATGCGTTTAACTTAGAGAGATGAGAACTCCCTAGAATGTAAACCCCCAAATAGGTCTATCATGTCCCTAGAACAATGGGCTTAGGGAGAATAAGAATTCCCTAAGAGTGAACCTCTTATTAAAGGATGAGGCCTATTACCACAACATAATCCTAAGTAATCAAGGACTACAATGTACTGTATTTTCCAAAACCATTTCATCGAAACCATTATTTGAAAAGAATTTTTGAAACCCATTTCAATATTCTTTGAAAATATGTATTACTCATACCAAAAAAAGAAAAAAAGTATCTTTCATTAAAAAACATTTTTCTAGACACAAAAAATCCATCAATCAATCATGAAATTTCATTAATAAGATAATTTATAAATCACTATGTAATTTAGTTCATCCAACATAGGCTAGAGACATAACTAGCTACCTCAAACTTAGGTCGTACACACCTACAGTGAAATCAACCAATAAGGAAGAACTAAATGACAACAATTCAGGCCCTCGAATCAGTCCACACCACATAGAACTAATTTAATTTAGGAAGAGAGTGAGAGGAGAGGGAAAAAAAATCATAACTCAAAAAAATATCACAGTCAACCATAATGAACACAATAGTTAGCCTATAGTGGAAGATCATGAAATATATCTAGATGGAAGAAATAATATCATCACCCTAATAAATAGATTCATAAACACAATTAAATAGAACTATCATGATCAAAAGAAACAAATAAGTATAAATTATCACTCACTCTGAGAAATGCAGTACAAATACAATGACAATTAATCAATGAATGAAATGATTTAGATGGAATATAATTCACCAAAATGACCCATAAGATCATCTAGGTCTAGGGGGAGGAGGAATGAAAAATAATGAATTTTCATCCATGTAATGACCTATAATCCCAACCAGTGAGTCTTACATAATGAAAAACACCTTTAATAGTCATATAATTCATGAAACTGAAGAAATTAAAAAAACTCACTGCCTTTTAATTAGAAATATGATGTTACCATTACATGGAATGTAATGGACATTAATGGCCTATAAAATTATCATTGCATAAATTGGTTCATAGTTTCTGCCTGGGAAAAAATACACAGTGTGTAATCAAATTATATGACATATACTTCGCTTGGAGCTAGAAAAAGGGCTAGTAAACTCTACCATTTTCCAAACTTAGGGAGAACCCAACAATCCGACATTTTTTTCTTAGACTCCACAAATTCAAAAAAACATATATCCATGAAATTTAGGTCATTTTAAAAAGAAAATTATATCCATCCTTAAGAGTCCCAAAATTCACCCAAATAAAGAGTTAAATGAAAATATATCATATAAATATGTAAAATTTGGTAATAGGATGTTACATATCATAATCTATTTAAAATGAAGTGGGTTTAATAAGCATTTTATCATGTAATAACCCGTGGAAGAGAAATAGGTTTCGTAAACATTATGTCATAAAAAAATGAACCATTAAGATATTTAATAATAATCATATCCTTAGATAATATACCCAATAATTAATAATGGACATTAAATTATTGAATCTTAGAAGGACGCTTAATTTGAAATAAAAATCACGTGGAACTTTTCTTGAGGAAAATATCCTTTCATTGAAAATAACCTTGTTAAAATTAAAAATTAAAAATTTACTATTTAAATAATATTATTTTAAGATTAAAATGAAAAAAATATAAAGGAATTTTGAAATAAAATAATGGTCCTGACCTAATTAAATTTTCATTCATGCTATACACATAAGAAAATCCCTTTAAGATTTTCAGGACAATCCAAATTGACCTTATTTGGAAAGAGACATGAATATTTATATAAATATATTTTATAAAAAGTAAAACATGGGTAAAAATGTATTTAATAAATCATAATAACGATGTTTAAAACACTTTTAATTTCTTGAGAAAACATGGTTTTGGAAGAAAATGTTTTTTCAACCAAAGAGTGAAAAAAGATGAATTTTATTAAAAATTTATTTAGAACTGTTGAGTAAATAAAGACATTAAAATTAAGGGAAACCATTTTTATCTAGAAATAAAAATATTATAATAAAATAAATTGTTTTATTCATAAATATATAATAATATTTCACTATTGGAAACATAATCACGGGAAATCTTGATAAACAACATAACTGTAAAGAAAAAGTTGTACCCATGTTTTTCACATAAAATTACGATCCAAAATAGACCATTATTGAGAATTATATTTTATATGGTGTATATATTTCCATACTACTTCTTTTGGAAAACATTATGGTTATTTTAACCCATACCATATTAGTTTAACCTTGTGGTAAACACATTTTAACCATAACCACTGTAAATAATTTTAACATTTATTACTATTCCTTATGGTTAAAAATAAAGATTAAGTTATTAGATAATAAAAATAATGGTGAATTAAACATGGAATAAATATTTCCAAATTCCATTAATATAATTGGAAAATTATAATTTTAACTCAAACCTATAGACACGAGATCTAAAAAGTTTTCTAAAGGAAAAATGTTAGAAGGTTTAAGAAGTTTTTATATAAAAACATAATATAAAAATGATCTAAATGAAATAAATGAGATTTATTTAATTTTAATTGAACTAATTTAATTTCTAAAATCATTTTGAAATAAAATAAACATTATTAATTATTTAAATAAAAAGATAGTTTTCAATAAAAACCAGTTTTTTCACTATTCATCTAAAATTTAATCTTTTGAGAAAAATCTAAAAAATTAACCTTAAGATAATTTTGAAATTATTATTTTAAAAATAATTTATTTTAAAAAATTAATTTTCTAAAAGTTTCAAAATTTATGTGTATTTTTTTCTCAAAGAATAAAAAAACATTTTTTTGTGAAAATTGTCTTTTGAAAAGATATAACGAATTTACTAAAAATAAAGTACTTTTCATAAATATGTTTTATTAATATAAAAATATTACACTTAATATTCAAAATGTGATTGTTTCTATACATTATTACACATTTAACATCTATGTACTAATGGGCACGCTAAAATAATATTATTAATAGTTTTTCATGGTTTATTAAAACTCAATGTTTCATGTTACACAAGCTATCGAAGAAATTTAATTTATTCAAAAACAATATCTCATAAAATGAAAGGATGTTAAACCATGAAAATAGTTGGGAAATTACACTCATCAAATAACATCATTATGATCCTTTTATCCCCATCATAACATTTAAAAAATTTCATAAAAATATTCTCATCCTTCACTTACATATGATGACATCCTAACTACAATCAATCATGAGGAACCAGGTAGCTCCCTCCAACTAATTATATTAATAATAAATCTATAAAATAAGGCATTATTACTTAAATTTCATTTTATTTAGTTGTTGATAATCAATAAAAAAATATAGACTATCATTGACCATCATTTTAAGTAGATATAGATCTTCCCACGTTGACATGCTCGGCCGAATGAAACCTCATTATAGGTGATCATCGATATGAATCTACAAGTATCAAAACTCAAAAGGATTCGTATTATATAGGCTTATCAATATAATTGAATATAACATATATAATCCTATCCCAAATATGATCTCTTATATAGATAGTAACAACACAAACTCTTCAGGGAAGACATATTGGTAATATATAACAACCTTAGGAAACTCCATCAGGTAATCCTCTACTAAACTCAACATCTCTCCAACCATCATAGAATATAAGAATCCATCACGTGTTCAACCCATCTGAGGTTATTTCTCTATAATAAACACAAAATTCTCTCCAAAAACATCACAAAATATTACATTTCTTTGTAAAAATCCATTATATCCTATAATAAATACAACCAATCCTTGTTGAGGATAATTTCATGTGGATATATCAATAAATATAGGGAATCTCTATAAGAGAAGTGATTCTCTATAATTAGCTCATAATATCTGCACATATCATAAAATATATCTCAACCTTAAATTAGAAAACTCAATGCCAATGTAATTGGTAGTATCTCTTCCTCAAGTCTCAAGGCATGGAATAGGGTGGATAAAACAAAAGATTCCATATCTCGCAAACGAAATGATGCATGTTAGAATATAGAAAGTAGATAGAGAGTACATCACATGAAATCGACCTCACCAAGAACTAGAAACTACGAGACGTATATATGACCAAAACCTAATATATAGAATCTCTAATATTGGGAGTGATCACCATCAAAATAAGAAAACAAGTTCAATCTATTAGTAAGGGTTTGAGAACTTACACTCCTAGTGAAACATGTTTATCAAGGATGAAACATGATCTAAAAGTTATGAAACTTCATCTTCTGACTAGTGAAAAATTCTTATCAAAACCCTTCTCCGTAGAGAATTTTGTTAAATCTAATCTTAGAATGATTTAGTTTTAACTACCATTTTTTCAATAAATTTTCCCTTATCCATTACACCACTATATGAATTTAACATAAAAGGGCCGACCTGGTGATAGATATATAAATGTAAATCCTCCTTTAAATTACTTAACCTGGCCTCCTCATTTGAAAAAATATATGAAACATAATATAATTTGTTCTTATATATATATATATATTTTGTTTTTTATTATTTTTTTTTGTTTTTTTGTTTTTTTTGTTTTTTTTATTTGTTTTATTTGTTTTTATTTTTTTATATAATTTGTTCTTATATGATATTATGAACACTCATATTAAATAACATCCTTAATGAAGGTTAAGCATATCCTGCAGACATGCTACCTTCACGGTCAATGAAAGGACCTCGACCAAAAATTGATTTTGAACAAAAAAAGGACTCCTCACATGATGAATAGTTGTAATATGCTTCTTTGGATCTAAGCTAATGATAGGTCACTGCATGTAAATACATCTTGAAATTATTTTCTCATGGAAAACAGAACCCCCACTGCCTAGCTTCTACACATGACATCGTCCAAACAAAAGAAACCCATTGCTCCTTAAAAGGAACATACAATAATGATTCATGATCAATATATAGGTTATTACCACACATAAAACATCCTTTTTATTAGTATGTTAAATAAATTTGAAGATTAATATGTCAGATCACAGGGGGACCTAAATACCCATATCATATCTAGTCTCACTTGTTACATCATATACCAAGTCTAGGAGATATCGTTGCCTTACAAACTGATTAAGAAATTACTAATTAATATATCAAAAATCCATTATATCTCTCAATGATATGCACTGATACCAATTTATTGTGACCCCCACTCCACTTTTACCATACACAGTCGAGACGTGAAAATAAATAGAAGAACCATGAATCCCTCCTCAAATACACAATGGGTTGGAGAGTATCACCAAGTATATAAAAATTCTAAGCATGAGGTATTAAAAAAATATATAAATTTAAGGATTAGAGATAATATTTGATACACCAATCAACTCTTTATCTAAATTAATGAAGAAATACTAATATTTTAATGTAATGTAATACATAACTAATACAACTAAAAATAAATTTAATTAAATCTCAGACAATTAAAATGAAAATCCAACAGCTCTTTAATTCCTCTTCTATGCGAGTAAGTCCCCATTTGATCACCAAATAGCTTCTGTGGAGATAGAAAATAGTATATATATATATATGAAGGTTGAGTATAACATGTATATTCATTTGGATCCTCCCTAAAGCCTCTCATAGAAAATGTGAAATAATCCTATAAAATTCTTGTGATTAACCCAATGAAACTAACCGATTAACTATGTATTAAAACCAATTTTCAATCCTCACCATGGATTTTTTCCCAAGTAACAAATAAGAGTAAATAATTCTATATCTAATCATATATATTAATATAGGTACCCTATTTCAAATTCCCCACTAGTTTTTCTCTCTCACAACCCAACAGATCAAGTCATGTGCTCATCCCTCCCATGAATCATCCTCTTTCCCATGAATATGTATCACAACTGTTATGCATCTCATACAACGTGACACAATCCAATCATTATCATCTCATTCATGACAAAGTAGAAGTCTAGAAGCCACTATAACCTATGTATGATGTATTATACCTCAATCCATCATAACCCATGTATATACACCCATGGGAAGTTATAGCCTCTGTGATCAGATACAAGTATATGATATAACTTCAAGTCTTTACAGCCTTCACCAGCATTTTTAGTAATATAGTGATACATCATATCCTGAGTGAGGCAATATCTTATACGTTAATCTATCAACCCCCATATAAACCCATATAATAATAATACAACTAAAGGGTGAGTGGGGGAGAGGGAGTAGTCAATCATCCATTTCCTCACCAACCTAGATGTTGGGGGAAAACACCTTAAAGTATTTGGGTGTCTGTTACCCAATATACTCGAGTACTGAAGCATATTAAATCAAAAAATATAAAATATATTGCACAAAAAGACAAAAATAAAACAATATATCCTTAGAATCATCTTTAACTATCATCTCTCATGAAATCCTGTTTTCATCACTGTGTCCTAGGAGAATAAATCTCAAAGAATCACATATAATTTATGGTTTAATTATTATTAACCAATTCCACTCAGTAATTTATAAATTAGAAATACTTATTTAACTATTATAATCCCTGGATTAACTTTTAATTTCAATTAAAATCCATGAGATTCTATATTCATTATTGATGTTTGTCATCATCATCTATAGTTACCATGAATAATCCCTATTTTTTTATTAATATATTTATTATTTTTATAATTTTCTAAACACTAGTATCCTTTTCCTAAGACACCAAAAATAAAGATATACTTTCCATACATAAACTAATTACACCAAGAAGTTGAAATCAATAATAAATATCCATCTAGAAATCGAGACATAAAAATCAAATAACAAACATTTATCAATGAGAAATCCTAGCTATCAACTCATATTAACCATCCTAGTGTCATCCCTAATATTATTGTTAAAAATAATTTCCATATTTCCATCATCGACGTCAACCATGAATATACACCTGGGGAATTCCTTCCAATTGTTTTGCTAGTAATAAAACTATACTGAGTTCACATAAAATCAAAAAATGCATTTAACCTCATATAGCTTTCACATAACGAAACCAAATATATTTCTATCACACAATTTCAATGGAATTAAAGGACACATTAATAAAGAATTCCGTCCTCTCACAAACAAGAATGATATTGGTCATCCCCAATAATTCAACTTCTATAATTTTTTTATATTTCCATATTTAACTAACTAATTAATTATACATAGTTTTAAAAAAAAGAGAACTACTATAAATATATATCTAATGTCATAATATAATCATAAATAATCTTAATTAATAAATTCAATATTTTTTAAATTTATAGAAGAAACAATAATTAAATTACATTCCATTCTCTTAATCAATTTTTTCATTCTTGTATTATATTGGTAATAAAATTAGAAGAATATTAATCATACAACATGGAAACAATGACATAGCCCACAAAAAATGTTCTATATAGAAAATCAATAAGAAATATAAACATATCATGTAACCCATGTGATAAAAATTTACCAATTATTTATTACATTTAAATTATTTTATCCAAATTAATGAAATAAAAATAAACTGTTGCATGTGATTCCAAACTTCCCTTATTTTATTTAATTAAATATTATTATCTAATAAAAATATACTATATGTGATATTACATTAATATTTCTAAAAATAATATCAAGATTATCAAACGTTCTTTGTCTACTACATGAAATAATATAATCCAACCAATTACTTTAATTTATATATTATAAAATAATAATAATTTACATCATGTAATAACACCTTATTATTATTTCATTTTCATATCATTGATCATTTATATTATTTAATTTTTAAAGATATTCCCATATATTTACCCAAAAAAACTAAAGTATGGTTAAATATCACCATGTAAAAAGTAAATAGATAGTTAAAATAATACCATACCATGAAATAAATTCACAGCATGATACACCATGAACAAGGAGAGAGATTGAGAAAAAAAGGATAATCATAGGATGAAAATGTAAGAGGGATCAGGTCAATCACCATTACATTCCTAACTCAAAAGGCTAGGCTTTATCATCCTGGCTTGATAAAAAATAAGAAAACTGAAATGGGGAGAGACTTCCTATTTTATAAAAATACTAATAGTAGATAAAAATTTCCTAGATGATTCCAAAATACATGGAAAAATTAATTTTATTTAATTTTTATTAGTTATTCTTATTTTTTATTTGCTGAACATTTCTTCATAATCTTCTAAATTCATGGCCTGAATTAAGGAAGCCAAAGATACTGTTTATTTTCATCGTAACTAGTTTCAGATCCATTTATTTTAGTTTTAATTTCATTTAATTAATAATAATAAATTTATGAATGAATCTAGATGAAATTATAAATTTTTAGGAATTCTAGGTATATAATATATCTACCATTATAAAACACTACCCTTATAACAGTCTATCCTTACTCAAGATTATTGTACCCCTTTACACATCTTGATATACATGTTCAAAGTGAATGAAAATTTTAACCTACCTTGTTGAAAAAATGATATACCTTGATATGAGCTACCCAAAATTGATACCAAACAAACCTAAAAAAATCCAGGCTTCCTTCATGTAACAGCAGAGAAATCAATCTTATCATGATCCGAGAAAAAAACTACGTTTACATATTTCTTGAGAAGTAATAAATTTATGAATCCTCTCCAAACCAAACATAACTTTACAAAACTCATTTGAATCATGTTTTACCCACATGAAAAGAAGGAAAACCAACCTACATTATGAGGGATTGATTTAGGTTCATCCATGGATGGGGTACTATGTAAGGGTAATTAAAAACATTAAATTAAATTAAATTTAGTTAAAATAAAACAATTAAAGTAAATAAATGGGATTTATTATTATTTATGAAATTCTTAAATTACATATAAAATAATTTAATCACTTTAAAATAGACATAATTTTTTTTAAAAACAATTTAAAATAACATTTATTTTATGAAAACTGTTATGATCTTCCAAATGACCTATAATAAAAAGTAAAGGCTTAGAGAAAATGTAATCCTTTACATACCATGATTGATGATAGTCCTTGTATTTAAAAGAGGAAGTGGATTTCTTTATAAATGAGTGGGTAGATTAGATACACTACTGGAATTTGTATTTTTCCCAACAGCAGTATACCAACGGTTCAATTAAACCGTTGGTATACTTAGCCTTTGCCAATGGTTTACTGAAACCGTTGGGAAAGGGGTGCTAAACTTATCCCTTTCCCAACGGTTTATTGAAACCATTGGCAAAGGTTTCCTTTTCCAACAGTTTTTACCAACCGTTGACAAAGGTTTTGCCCAAATAGCAACCCCGATCTGCTCTCCCTCATTCGAGACAGAGCCCTAATTATCCTCCGCTCCCGTGCTCTCACGAACCCCCCATGCGAACATCATCGACCCCCATCCGAATAGGTACACCCCCCATCCGAACAGGTAAAAATTGATCTCAATCAAGTTGTTGTAGTTGTTTTAATGAATTGATTTTTCCATTAATTAAAAAATAAACCCTATGGTTCCATTTTTATAGAAGCTTAAATGCCAATGGTGGACAATTTTATAATGCATATAGATTCTATTATTTTTAGATTTCTTCTCTTATGGATATGTGTTGGTTTTCTACATGGAATGCCTTGACTATCTACTTAGCATGATAGAGGGTTTCTTTTGGAAATTTCCAATGGAAATTACATGATCCTATAAACATTTTTATGAATTTTCCTATGCTAGATGGATTGTCTGATGTTTCTCTAATGATCAAGGACAGAATTTTTGGAGGACATCACAAGTCCTGACTAGTTGATCCTAGAAGCAATTTCATGATAATGGATGTAATTCCTATAGGTAATCTCTTGATTTTGGTGATCTTCTCCATTTTCATCAAAAGACATGTTTGAAACACTGGGAGGGAAACTCTAGAGTTAGTGTGACATGTCTTGAAGGGTGATTTATGTCTATAGTGACATGATTTGAGGACATCACATGACCTAGTTGGTGTGCCTGGAGGGTGTTAAGGGAGCCATCTAACATTCCTGACATTTAATATGAGACTGAGATAATATGTATTGATTCCCCTATATAGAAGGAGATACATATCTATTGGAAAACATGTAGTCTATATGGTGAGAATTAAAGGCTTTTCATTACAAGGGTGGCATATTCATGGGTACCATCTTATTTTATTTGACATGTCAAGGGGACATGAAATGATCAAAATAGGTTTCCAATGGAATGTATTGTGAACAAGATGACATTTCCTAGTGCAATAAAATTTCATAGGTGATGCATGTTATGAACATTAGGGTCAACATATATTTCCTTCACCTTAGTCTCCCATATTTTAGTATTTCATCCATACTTTTATCCCAAATTCCATAGATTTATACATTATTTTATTATATTATGTCTCAAATTATCTAAAATATGTGTTTGATGTTCTTCACATGACCTATCATAATTCCTTCTCATAATCTATAGTGATCATGGGAAGATCCCATGCATGATTCATGATCACTCAAATTATTCTGCAGATCATACATAATGGAAGCCTTACAGGATGTGAGATGATTATATCTATGAAATCTACTCAGGTACCTGGTGAGGAAGTGCATATTAATTCAAAAAGGTAAATCGCATATGAGGATACCCTACTAATATGGTTATGGGATGAGGCATGATCTGATGTGATAACACATTAATTTCTTTTTGGTTTTACATTTTTTCAATAACACATTAGTTTGTTTTTTTCACATGTGTAGTTGATACCATGATTATTTTCTTCCTTTATCGATTACTTAAATTTATTTTCTATTAAAGTTCAATCCTATAGAATTGTTTATGAAAAAATGACTTATATGAATTCTTTTTACTGAATGGACAGAAGTTGGATGTATGAAACCGATCGTATCTCAAGCGATTTTCAAAACAATTTGGAGAGCTTTATAGATTTTGCATTTCACAATGCTTCAGATAGTGGTCGCATACACTGCCCATGTTCCAATTGTGTTGGTATACCTTGGTTGAGTCATGAAGAAGTCAGCTACCACATAACAAAAAATGGTTTTCAAGCAAACTTCTTTGTGTGGTATCACAATGGGGAGAAAATGAATTCTCAAATTGGTGATGATAGAAATGAAAGGACTAGAATGGAGAATTTTTTAGATGATCGGTTTCTGTTTATTCGTCATCATGAAAAATAAAGGATTTCGAATCAAGAAGACGTCAATATGAGGACAACTGATGCATCTAGTGAAAATGATGATATTGATAGGGTGAAAAAATTGAATGATGCTGCCACGACTCCAGTATATCGACAATGCGATAAAATGAAAAATTTGGAATTTTTAATCAGATTGTTTCATGGAAAAACTATGTATGGGATTTCTAATACAGCAATTGATTACATTCTTACCCTCTTGAAGGATTTACTTCCAGATGATGCAGATATTCCCTCAAACCACTATATGGCATGGAAGTTAGTTGAAGAACTTGGATTTTCCAGAAACAAAATTCATGCTTGCCCGAAAGATTACAGTTTATTCTGGGAAGAAACCGCTGAACGAAATGAATGTATTAAATGTGGCACATCCCGCTAAAAGTCAAAATCTGATAGAACACCATCCCGCATTCCACATAAAGTAATTTGGCACTTTCCATTGAACCCCAGACTCCAGAATCTTTTTATGTCTGATGACATATCAATAAAAATGAGATGGCATGATACCGAGAGAAAGAAGACTAATGATGAGTTGGTTCATCCTGCAGATGGATTTTCATGGAAGAGATTTGATGCTCGACATCCTGATTTTGCAGTTGACGTGCGTAATGTGAGGCTGGGTCTTTCATGCGACAGTTTTAATCCGTTTGGGAAGATTCTTACTTCGCACAGCACATGACCGGTTTTTATACACATTTATAATCTTCCCCCATGGTTGTGTATGAAAAAATCTTTCACTTTCATGAGTATACTCATATCTGGTCCTTCTGATCCCGACATTGATATTGATGTATACATGCAACCTTTAATAAAAGAGTTGAAACTTCTTTGGGATGTGGGTGTGCGCACATACGATGCATGTTCGAAAGACATATTTCAGATGCGTGCTACGCTTATGTGGACGATCAATTATTTTCCGGCTTATGCAATGATGTCTGGATGGAGCATGAAGGGAAAACTGTCATGTCCAGTTTTTATGAAGAATACACGATCCAGAAGACTGAAACATCGTTGTAGTTTCAATTTTATGGGACATCGACGATTTTTGCCAAAGGATCATCCATATAGAATGAATCTTCGAAGATTTGATAATACCATAGAGACCGATGATCCACCTCTGCGTATGTCTGGAACTGATGTGCTTAATGAAATGAAAGATTTCAGTTTTTCATTCGGGAAGGGTCAAATGAAGTCTGGAAAGAGAAAGAATATTTCCACAGAAACCTGTTACAATTGGAGGAAGAGGAGTATCTTTTTTGATTTGCCTTATTGGTCAACCAATTTTCTACGTCATTTCTTAGACATAATGAATATTGAAAAGAATATATGTGAAATGTTTCTTTCAGTTCTTCTAAATGTCACGGGGAAGATAAAATATGATTTACGATCTCAACGTGACTTGGTGGATTGGGGCATCAGACCAGAATTGCATCCTGTGCGTATCAGTGAAAATAAATGGAAACTTCCAAGTGCTTCTTATGTGATGAAACCTACTGAAAAAAAACAATTTCTGGATGTATTAGAGACTATTAGAGTTCTTGATGGATATTCAAGCAACATATCTAAACGGGTCAACAGAAGAGAGTTGAAGCTAAAATCTTTGAAGGCTCATGATTATCATGTTCATCTGCATGAGTTGATTCCAATAGAAATCCGTCATCTTTTGTCCAAAAATGTATGGGTGGGTGTTATTTGGTTGTGCCATTTGTTTAGAGATCTTTGTGTTAAGAAGTTGTCCAAGTATTTCTTGCAAAAAATGTTGATAGATGCCCCATTAATTTTGTGTGAGTTGGAGAAAATATTTCCCCCATCATTTTTCACATGCATACTGCATCTGACTGTCCATATTCCAACTGAAATACTTCTCAGAGGACCTGTTTCTTTTCGTTGGATGTATCCAACTGAAATAAATATGTTCACATTAAAGTCTTATCTTGGAAACAAGAATCATCCCGAAGGTTCTATCGTGAACTGTTACTTAGCTTAAGAATGTATGGATTTATGTTCGATGTATTTGTCTGATCTTACTACAAGAATAAACAGATCAATGAGAAATGAAGAAGAACAATATGAGCAAATTGAACCCCGTTTTCCATCACTTCCTCAAATAGGAGGAATTCCTGGATCATATACATTGAAGACATTAATCCATGAAGAGCGGGAGATGGCACATCGCACAGTTTTGTTCAACTGTGATTTGCTCGATGAATATATCAGGTAAAAAAATTGAATATCTATATCTTACATATATATCTGTTAAACTAATTCATATTTTTTTATCTACAGGGAACATAAAACAATGATAAATAGGATGCATCGTTCTTTATCTTTGAGAAGGAGAGAGACTTTGCATAGAAAAGAGTTTTCTGCTTGGTTAAAATTGAAGGTAAAAATATTACTGTTTAAATTAATTATTTCAATATTTACTTAAGTTTAACTGTCATATATATTGCAGGTATTGAGTTTGTATGCTGACTCTGTCTCTGAGGAAATAAGAGCTTTGGCTTTTGGTCCTAATACCATGGTTCGTGACTGTAAATCAATTGATATCAATGGGTACAGATTTATTGTCACTGAATGAGCCAAAAACATGAGAACACAACATGATGGTATTATGGTTACTGCCACAACAGATTGTTATGCCAGTGCATCAGATAGTAGACCGCGACTTGAAAATGTGGGTTATTATGGAGTCGTTGAGAAAATAATAATATTGGATTATTACTCTCATGGATGAGTCACAATGATGAAATGCCATTGGTTTGATTCGATGACGAGACATGGCACATTTATTGATGATTGTGGATTTCGAGTAATTAATATGACCCGCACTCTTGCTACCGAAGAACCATATGTGTTGGCATCAATGGCTAAACAATTTTCTTATGTCAAAGATCAACTTCAACCTGAATTTGGTGTCATAGATGAAGTAATTCCAAGACATATTTTTGATGATGCTGATGATGGAATTGACACTGTCCCTATTGCCATTGGAACCAATCCATTTATTTCTTTTGATGAATCCAATAGCTCAATTGTCAGAGTTGATTGTGAACCTGAATTTGTGGTTGGAAATATATAGAATCATTCATCCATGTTCTCAATTCTTTTGGTTTACCTCGAGTTGGGTTGTTAAGGTTGGTAATATGAATATTTATTTTGCATTGATCACAAATATGTTTTAGCTGACTTGACCGTTATGTGAATTTTCAATGTTTATTGGTTGCTGTTTTATTTGAATTGCATTTTTTAATTTGGAATTCAACTGTATTCAAACCACATCAAACAATATTTCTAACTTGGTGAACATTACAACTTGTATGTTTTATTAAATTCATTCAATCTCTTATAAAACAATTGATAGCTAAATTACCAATGAATCCCCTCATTCCCTCATATATTTAGTTTTTTGGTTTACACATTAATTTCCTTTTTCCAATTAATTACATATTTGTCTTCAAATGCAGGAAATGCAGCCAATTGAAGAGAGACGAAGAAAAAAAATGGCGAAGAACAATCGTTGGATGGAGGAGCTGGCCATTCCACCATTAGTGCCTACAGTGAGTACTTTATTTAAAATATATATATATATATATATATATATATATATATATATATTTACAGAATATATAATGTCATGTGATTAATTTTTTTGTATACTTTTTTGTAGGATCCACCGTTACGTCGATAGTTATTCGACGAGGAGCCTAGTACTGGTCCTAGTACTCAGGCCGGTGGTACGAGGAGGGTTCGTACCAGAGGTGGACGTAGAGCTGCGCGTGCCCGACTAGACCCTTCCCCTCCCACTGACATTTCAGCCTTCCCACATTCTGATCCCACTGTGTCTTTAGGGGCACATAGGGTATTTAGGCCTCCCATGTATTCGCTACCTTATGCATCTTCTGCCCCATCATTTTCACATCCCATGATGATTCCCACTCCCCAGTCAGCATCAGGTCATACAGCTGTTCCATCTTCTTTTCCTTCTACTTCTGTCTCTCCGAGCTTTTTTATATTCCATCGTCTTCGACTCCTATTCCACCAGAGGGTGTTCCATCAGGTTCTGTGGATTCGGCGCCACTCATTGATCAGACTAGCGCAGGTATATTTATAAAACCCTAACAAATTTTTATAGCAATATTTATTTTAATTATAAAATTTTTTGATAAAATATTTGTTTTTCTTTCATGATAGATACATCTACTGACAGGAGGCGGGGGCGGGGCAGTACACGCATGCGTTCGGTGTGGAACCATCGCACACAGGTTATGGTGGAATATAATGAAGACAATGAGATGGTTGAGAAAACAGGGCAGCAATGTCAGAGTTTTTTGGCGACGCTTGCCAAATACTCCGACATCATTCCCGTCAGCCCGCTGTCGTGGATACATTTTCCACATGAGGTCAAAGATAGAGCTTGGGTAGAGATATGGGTAAAAAAAATCTTTTGTATTTAATTCCATGAATTATTTTTGTATTTATATAAATTAATATTTTGATTTCAGCTTCGATTTAATTTTCCTGATGGTGAGGGTGCACGACTGGATCGTCTAAAGGATTTAGGTGAGATTTGGAGAGCCTACAAGGATGAGCTGTATATTGGATGGCATGCTAGAGTTGGCACTGAGTTAGAGGTGGTACTAGTCGTGGATGATTGTCCTATAGAGCAGTATTGTCAGATGATTACTCATTGGACGAGCACCCAGTTTAAGGTATGAATTACATTTGAGGTATTCAAATAATAACTTTAAATTATTTCATTAATATTATCCTTTGCATTATCTAATTTTATTTAGGAATCATCTGGAAAAAGTAAAAAAAACATTGATGAAAAAAAATACCTCCATACACTAGGACGCACGACGATGTCAGATCATGAGAGGCAGCAGGTATGACAATTGTTTATAAGTTTTCTTTACGACTTACATTTTCTTTTGTTTCCACAATTATTTAATCATTTGCTAAAGTTTTTATATAACTTTTGTTTTCAATGTCATTTTAGAGGCAAGTACAAAATATTGAAGGACGTGTGCCTCGAGCAAAACTGTTTTGCTCGAGTAGACGAAAAAAGGATGGAAGTGCTGTCAACGAAGCGACTCAGCAGCATATTGTAAGTTTTAATCTGTTGATTTTATATTTTAATATCTATTTTGTAACTTAATAATATATTTATATTTGTAACAGGATGCTTTAGAGGCCCTCGATGCCCAAGAAGAAGACAATTTTGGGCCATCTGATCACTTACATCAGGTGTTGGGAGAGGATCATTCTGGCAGAGTACGCCGTCGACCTAGGATAGCCCTGAAGAGGTATTGGCCTGCCTCAGGTACGAGTTGTAGTTCCACCAAACTGCAGCAAGTTAGGGCACAGGCAGAACAGGCTGAGAAAAGGGCCACATAGACGGAAGAACAGTCTGCTAGAGAAAACAATGCATTTATGAAATTTATTGAAGTTCTACGTCCAACACATTCAGCAGAGGCCAGCCTAGAGATTGATGAATACTTGTCGTCGATACATTCTATATATGGTGCACCATGTGGCAGTTCCAGTGGTGGTCAGGCCGATGTCCATCTTGAAGATGATGATGGCGAGGACTCTGATGCGGAAGAGGAGGAAGATGAGGAGGGTGAAGGCGAGGAGGAGGGTACTGTGGAGGGTGAGGACGATGAGGAGGACGACAAGGAGGGTGATGAAGATGTTGATGATGTTGATGGTGATGCTGATATGGGTCATATAGAGCCGTTACATTTTTGACTTATATTTCTGAGATTTGATGTTTAATCTATTCTAGTTGTTGGTTTTTTCTAGACTCGTAGTATAGTATTGGAGTTGAGTTTTTTTTATATATTGTCTGTTTTTATGGATGTTGTTGTCTTTTAGTGGTTGTGTGTTTGAGAACTCCCTGGAAAACCCCCCTCATTCTTGGACCCCGGACAACCCCCCTCCCCCTTGGACCCCGAACACCCCCCAAACACCCCCTGGACAGCCCAGCGGGCAGCCCTCTGGACAGCCCCCCGTACAACCCCCCACCCTCCACCCTGGACCCCGGATAGCCCCCCGGACAGCCCCCAGACAACCCCCCCACCCTCCCCCTTGGACCCCGAACAACCCCCCAAACACCCCCCAGACAGCCCCCCGGACAGCCCCCTGAACAACCCCAGACAACCCCCTAAACAACCCCTGAACAACCCCTGAACAACCCCTGAACAACCCCCTGAACAACCCCCGGATAGCCCCCTGAGCAACCCCAGACAACCCCCTGAACAACCCCCAAACACCCCCCGGACAGACCCTGCACAACCCCCCCACCCTCCTCCTTGGTCCCCGGACAGCCCCCCGGACACCCACCAGACAGCCCCCCCGGACAGCCCCCCGGACAGCCCCTCCACCTTCTTTAATTTCATTAGCTCTGAAATGTTTCATAGCACGATCAACTATAATCTAATCAATAATAAATATGATATAAAAATATTCTATATGAATTTCCATAAGATTTTAAGTGAAAACAAAAAGTGACATACGAAAAACTGATCAAATGCATTCGAAATGTGTTGATGCTTTAGGAAAACGATCCATGGGTCATATGTGACATGTACAAATCAACCCCGCCTCAATCCGAGGCATGGTTTGGCCGGAAGAACTCAAAGTGTATTTCTTTTGTTTCAAATGGACATCATTTTAAGTGAAAAACATCAACTGGCATACATAAAACTGGCCAAATGCATTCGGATTGTGTTGATACTTTAGTTCAATGATCCATGGGTCATTTGAGATGTATACGAGTCAACCCCGCCTAAATCCAAGATGTGGTGTGGTTGGGACCACTCTAAGTGACTTTCTTTTGTTTAAAATGGACAGTATTTTAAGTACATACGGAAAACCAACCAAACACATTCGGTTTCGGTTGAAACTTTAGGAGAACGATCCATGGGTCATATGTGACGTGTACGAGTCAACGCCACCTCAATACAAGGTGCGGTGTGACCGACACCACTCAAAGTGTCTCTATTTTGTTTAAAATGGACTTCATTTTTAGTGAAAACAACAAATGACATACGGAAAACCGACCAAACGGATTCCGATTGTGTTGATACATTAGCAAAATGATCCATGGGTCATATGTGACGTGTACTAGTCAACCCAGCCTCAATCCGAGGCGCGGTGTGGCCGGCACAACTCAAAGTGTATGTCTTTTGTTTCAAAAGGACATCATTTTAAGTGAAAAACATGAACTGGCATACGGAAAACCGACCAAACGCATTCGGTTTCTGTTGAAAATCTAGGATAACGATCCATGGGTCATATGTGATGTGTACGAGTCAACGCCACCTCAATCCGAGGTGCAGTGTGGCCGACACCACTCAAAGTGTCCCCAATTTTTTTTTAAAATGGACTTCATTTTTAGTGAAAACAACAAATGACATACGGAAAACCGACCGAACGGATTCTGATTGTGTTGATACTTTAGCACAATTATCCATGGGACATATGTGACGTGTAAGAGTCAACCCCACCTCAATCCAAGGCGCGGTGTGGCCGGCACAACTCAAAGTGCATGTCTTTTGTTTCAAAAGGACGTCATTTTAAGTGAAAAACATCAACTGGCATATGGAAAACTGTCCAAACGCATTTTGATTATGTTGATACTTTAGGAAAACGATCCATGGTTCATTTGAGACGTGTACGAGTCAACCCCGCCTAAATCCGAGACGCGGTGTGGCCGGTACCACTCTAATTGTGTCTCTTGTGTTTCAAAAGGACAAGATTATAAGTGAAATAAACAACTGGCAGACGAAAAACCGACCAAACGCATTCGGAATCTATTGAAATTTTAGGACAACGATCCATGGGTCATATGTGACGTTTAAGAGCCAACCCGGGCTCAATCCGAGTCACGGTGTGGTCAGAACCACTCTAAGTGACTTTCTTTTGTTTAAAATGGACAGTATTTTAAGTACATACGGAAAACTGACCAAACGCATTTGGTTTCTGTTGAAACTTTAAGAGAACGATACATGGGTCATATGTGACGTGTAAGAGTCAACGCCACCTCAATCCGAGGCGCGGTGTGGCCGAAACCACTCAAATTATCTCTATTTTGTTTAAAATGGACTTCATTTTTAGTGAAAACAAAAAATGACATACGGAAAACCGATCGAATGGATTCTGATTGTGTTGATACTTTAGCACAATGATACATGGGTCATATGTGATGTGTACGAGTCAACCCCGCCTCAATCCGAGGCGCTGTGTGGCCGGTATAACTCAAATTGTATGTCTTTTGTTTCAAAAGGATGCCATTTTAAGTGAAAAACATCAACTGGCATACGGAAAGCCGGCCAAACGCATTCATATTGTGTTGATACTTTAGGAAAACGATCCATGGTTCATTTCAGACGTGTACGAGTCAACCCCACCTAAATCTGAGACGCAGTGTGGCAGGTACCACTCTAAATGTGTCTCTTTTGTTTAAAACAGAAAAGATTACAAGTGAAATAAACAACTGACAGACGAAAAACCGACCAAACGCATTCGGAATCTGTTGAAATTTTAGGAAAACGATCCATGGGTCATATTTGACGTGTACGAGCCAACCCGGGCTCAATCCGATTCACGGTGTGGTCAGGACCACTCTAAGTGGCTTTCTTTTGTTTAAAATGGACAGTATTTTAAGTACATACGGAAAACCAACCAAACGCATTCGATTTTTGTTGAAACTTTAGGAGAACAATCCGTGGGTCATATATGACGTGTAAGAGTCAACACCACCTCAATACGAGGTGCGGTGTGGCCGACACCACTCAAAGTGTCTCTATTTTGTTTAAAATGTACTTCATTTTTAGTGAAAACAACAAATGACATACGGAAAACCGACCGAACGGATTCTGATTGTGTTGATACATTTGAAAAATTATCCATGGGTCATATGTGACGTGTACGAGTCAACCCCGCCTCAATTCGAGGCTCGGTGTGGCGAGCACAACTCAAAGTGTATGTCTTTTGTTTCAAAAGGACGTCATTTTAAGTGAAAAACATCAACTAACATACGGAAAACCGACCAAACACATTCAGATTGTGTTGATACATTAGGACAAAGATTCATGGGTAATTTGAGACGTGTATGAGTCAACCCCATCTAAATCCGAAACGTGATATGGCCGGTCCCACTCTAACTGCGTCTCTATTGTTTAAAAGGGACAAGATTATAAGTGAAATAAACAACTGACATACGAAAAACTGACCAAACGCATTCGGAATCTGTTGAAATTTTAGGACAACGATCCATGGGTCATATGTTACGTGTACGAGTCAACCACGCCTCAATCCGAGTCGTGGTTTGGCCAAGACCACTCTAAGTGTATCTATTTTCTTTAAAATGGTCTACATTTTAAATACATACGGAAAACCAACCAAACACATTCTGATTGTGTTTATATTTTAGCACAACAATGCATGGGTCATGTATGATGTGTACGAGTCAACCCCGCATCAATCCGAGGCGTGGTGTGCCCGACACCATTCAAAGTGTCAATCTTTTATTTAAAAAACACTTCATTTTAAGTGAAAACAACAACTGGCATACGGAAAACTGACCAAACGATTTCAGAATATGTTGATACTTTAGGACAACAATCAATGATTCATTTGTGACGTGTACCAGTTAACCTCACCTAAATCCGAGGCATGGTGTGACCGGTATCATTACAGGTGTATGTATTTTGTTTAAAATGTATATGATTTCGAGTAAAAATATATGTTGTACAAAAAACCAATCAAATTATGAATTGAATTCCGGATTCCACATATGATTGTCATCTAAATGTTAAATTGAATTCTAAATGAATTATGTATGTTTATAATTATGTTATGAATTCTAATTTAATTATGGATGAGTATATTTCCAGGATGCATTATATGTGTTGGTTGGTTGGTTTGCATTATTTAAATGTGTTGGTTTGTTCTCTATATGTATGCATTGTATATGTGTTACAGTTACAATAATTAGATTGAAAATTGAATTGAAAATGTAAATTGAATTGAAAATGAGCCCAAAACAGACCTGCTGTGCCAAAATGAGCCCAAAACAGACCTGCTGTGCAAATTGCAGGCTGCTGTGCAATTTGCACAGCAAAGCCTATGCCAATGGTTTCAAACCATTGGCATAGCCCATATGGAGCTGTTTTTACCAATGGTTCATTGAACCGTTGGTAAAAACATACTATCCCAACGTTTTGAACCGTTGGGATAGCTTTTGGAATTGGTGTTTTTACCAACGGTTGGTATAACCGTTGGTAATAACCTTTCCCAATGGTTTTCAAACCGTTGGGAATGAAAATATTCATGGGGGCCAAACCGTTGGGAAAGGCTTTTCCCAATGGTTTGGCACAACCATTGGGGTAGGTTGATTTTTTCTAACCTATCCCAATGGTTCCTTGTAAACCGTTGGGAAAATCCTTTCCCAACAGCTTACTTCCCCATGGTTGGAAGAACCATTGGTATAACATATACCAACGGTTCTGCACCCTTTCCCAACGGTTTAGAACCGTTGGGAAAGGATGGATTTCCAGAAGTGATAGTGTTAGAATTCTTGAAGATATCATATAGAGGCGATATCCTATCACATTGTTTTATTTCATAATGATCATGAATAGTTACTTTGTCTACTACTTATTTAGTTAATTTTCTAACAATTTTAATTAAGTGTATTGGAGGGAGGTTTTACAATCAAATGGTTTGTATATTTTTAAAATTATTATAGAATATACAGATTGTTCATTTATAAAAGGAGTATGTATCATTGTTATGGGTGTGATATTGGCACATAGATCAATAATTCATTTATGAAATGTAGGAATTAACATCATGTGAATCCAAGGAATGGTGTGTCTAGATTGACTAATTTTTTTTCTCAATTTCGAAGTTATGTTTTTGGTCAAACACATGAAACCTACTCAAAACTAAGAAAAAAATACTTATATTATCTAGATACTTTAGGAAAACAATATGTGATTCATTTTTGATGTGTGGGAATCAACTTCACACCAATCTGTCATACAATGTGGATTTTATGACTCAATGTGAATGGATCCATTATCAATTAAAATTTGTGGTCACAAATCATATAACATAGTGAAAACTGAGAAAACATCGATAAACTATATTAATACTTTAGGAAGAAAATAGATAATTCATTTATGAGGTCTAGAAATTAACAACATGTAAATCCAGACACACAGTGCGTAGAACACCCTAAATTTTTGGAAATATTTTATGTATTTAAATTACATGCCCATAATTATTAATTATGTTTTCCTATTCATTTAAAATATTTAAAGTTATTATTAAATAAATCATAAAATAAATCTATCAAAAGAGAAACAATTTATTCATTGATAGATGGAAATAACAACGAAAGTACATGAAACAATGCATTTCATATGATGCACTATTACATATCATCAATTATTACACCCCTTAAACATCCATAAATTAAAAGTTTACAATAAATATAAAATTAAAATATCATCACAACTAGAAAATCCTATAAATCATCTTTATTTTATTGACTAACCATTATTTAAACAAAACCCACAGTGGGAAAGAATATAATCAAAGGATAAATTAATTTACAGAATCTAAAATGAAAAAGGAATGATAAGTGTGATTTAGGTGGTAAGAATGGAATTGATTTATAGGAGGCAATTAAGGGTAATATTGATATTATAAAGGGGTAGATGGTTGTTGGTTAAAGGGTTTTTTAAAATATGGACATTAGATATGGTTTTATCAGGTATAAATACATCTAATCTCTCTATTGAATATTTTTGAATTGTAGTAACAAATTTAATATAATATAATTATATAATAAAATATAAAAAGAAAATATTTTAATATATATGTATATATATGTGTGTGTTATGTTTTAGTATTATTTTTAGAGGGTCATTTGATGTATTTATTAAATTCAAAGGGATATTTTAATTCAAGGGTTTTGATAAAATTTAACTAATAATTTTTAAATAAATCTCAAATAATTAAGAATCAAATCATTTAGCGATAAAAATACCTTTTGTCAAAGAATTATACCTTTTCAGTATATTGTGTGTTTTAAATCAGTTGATAAATATTGTATAATGTGGTATATATTAAAAATTTAAATAAAAAATAAATTAATGTTAATCCAGATATTTTCACTTGGATGGTAATATGAATAAAATATTTTTCTACCTTAATTATACATTTTTTAAAAATTTATTTGATGCGTTATGCATAAATCAATTAAAATTTATTTTTATCAAATATTTATTCTAAGTCTAATAAAAAAGTCTTAATATATCTAATCATAGTATAAAAACAAATCATATAAGGTCATTTTGTTTGTTAACATAAAAAAATAAATATATCATAATAAATAATAGTTACCATGACAAATAAATTATTTTTCAAATAATTATTTTTATAAAAACTCATTAATTTTTATATAAATAAATTAAATTGATATATTTTAAATGAAATTTCAAAATATTATTTTTAAATATATAATTATGTAACACTTATTTAATTTTTAATTCATAGGGAATAAGAATGAGAACATTTAATATTTTAAAAGTCATTTTTCTTCAAAAATATTTTTTTCCATATATCTCATGTTTTAATTTAAAGTTAATTTTCATAAATTTAGAAAGAAAATTAAGTTAAAAATTGTAAATATTTTTATTCATCACATTTATATTTTTTAATATGGGATATCTTATATATATATTTTTAAAAAAGTTAACAAGGTAAATATTTAATCAGGGTTAATAAGTGTAAAATTGGTAACATAAAGTAGATTGATTTTTTATAAATTAAGATGAAAATTATACCATATAAAATAAAATGTTCATGTTTAAAATTCATATACATATGTCAAAAATCCTTTCCTCACCTAAATTGCATAACCCTCATGAGATTCCTTCTTTACCTCTCACCTAACATCCATTTCAAAGGAAAAGTCCCTCTTTTTCACATAAGAAAGGATGTCATTTACACAGACATAAGTTGAAACTTAACCTAACAATTATTATTTAAAAACGCCCCATTTATATCTATTAAAACAATATTACATTATTTTTTTCCCCTGTTTATAATAAAGTGTCCAAATTCCTCCATTTTAAAGTGGTCTTCCAAGAGAAGACTTCAACTCTTAAATTTGTCATTATCGACACATTAAATTCATCTTATCTATTTTTCTCATCCAACATATTAAAAAATAATAATAACCATAATAATATAATTACATCCGTATAATTATTATAGTATTATGTTATTATATTAATTGAACATCCATTATATATATCCCCCTCATCCAATGGAAAATGAAAACAAAACTCATGTTATGTGTGGACTACCTCCTCTATGAATGAATGTTTTTCCATCAACACCATTAATGGATGGTTTTAAATATGGTTTAAATGAATAAATATGATATTTATGAAATTTTTGATATTATTTGTGATAAATTTTTCATTCTAATAAGAAATTAACAATAAGTTATCATTGTAAAATTAGATGACTAAAATGAAAACACAAGAGGAATAATGATTTATTATTTCTAACAAAAAACATCTTATCTTAACTTATTCATAAAACTAATACAAATTATGATTTATATCTTTAATAAAACCTATATAATATCATTATAATTATATATTAATGAAATTAAAATAAATTCACTTCTATCCATTGGTTATAACATGTTTTGGTTTGTGTCCATTTAACCCCTATATGAACGATGTTATAATTTTTTTCATGGATGAATATTTAAAATTATTTTATAGAAGAAAATTATATTAATATATAAAAATATTTTGATTTTAGTTATTCAATGGTTATATTAATATTCAAATCATAGAAAATTTACCACATCCAGTACATTAAAAAATATTGAAGTAATCTCACCACTGATTTCATATTCATGAATCATAACTAATATTATCCAGGAATGAAATTATAAATTTATAAAAAATTATGGAAGATAAATTATATTATCTTAATTAATAGATTAATGATAATTTTTTTAACAAAGAATGAGAATTGAAATCTTTATTATGAAGCTTGTATAAAATGAACAAAACTATCAACATCTGATGATGAAAATAACTATAAATAACGAACATATTTTTGGAAAATGATTATAAATAAGGATTATAAAAGGTAATATATATGAATAGGGTTATGAATTATGTGATTAGGATAGTTATGTTCATTATACCCTATGTTAGTGCACGCCCAACCAGAAGAGAATATAAGGTAAGGGATTTCATCCCAATTTCTTTTTACTATGGTATGTTTTCATATTATGCATCTATTCAACTATTACATGGTGTAATTACTAACCCATTATATTATATTATTATAATCAAGTTAGTTTTATGGGATTTAAAATTATATTCTTGTATCCATCCTTTATATTGTTTTAGTATTTCTATTATTGAATTTTTAAGGGTTTCATCGTAGTTTCTCTCCACTGACTATGAAATTAGAAGTTTCTTATATTTTTCCATCTCTTCATTTCATAAAGTACATGAACTTTTTATCTAGATAATTTAAATTATTACATGCAAAATATGTTTCTTTTATGGATTCACTTCACTATAAAAAATGACCTTAATAAGATTAACCGTTACTATCTCAATTGTATTTTTTAATGGTTCCTCGCATAATATAAGTCCCTATTCAGTAGTATCCAACTATTATCATTGTTGTGATAAATGAATAATCCAATACATACATGGTAAAAATTTATCATGACAAATGAATTAATTAAAATATTAATCTCCATTAACACTAGAACCAAGAAGAGAGGATGTTTCATGAAAAAATTATAATTAATTTAATAAAATAATTTCCTCAATAATGGGAATCCTCTCTTCATAGAACTATTTAATCATATGAACACTTTTTTGTTTCACCATCATCGCATCAAAGTGTTTAAATCTTAATCCAAATTTTTTCAATCCATACCTACTCCCTTTGATCTCGATGTTTTGTCAATGATACTCTGGTTGCTAGTGCATCTGTATCAATAATCTTGTATAGCTCCATTTGATCACTACCAAGATCCCTTAAATATTGAAGGGTGATATCTCAATTTCTCTATATTGAGATCATGATGAATGAGGAATATATTGTGTTTTTCTTAGGATATAACCCTATATAAGTTCTTCATTGAGATAGAATTATCAAGGAAGAAGAATATTATTCACACCACCCCTTAAAAATTATATATAATAAAGTATTTATAGGAATTGGGTCATGGTTTAGTATTAGTCAATTTCAAAAGTACCTTAATTTTATAATAATACCTTAATAAACCCCATTACTTATAAATTAATAATATTTTTATTTTATCTCATGGAGTGCACTAACTCCCATGGTGATAAATCCTATTTCTTAGTCTTGTAATTAAATATTTATTACGAAACTCAAAGACCAATTTTCTTACCATTGATATTTAATGAATATTGGACCGATATTTAAATAAATATTATTCATTAAATAAATTAATATTTTATTCACAATATATTTTATATTCCTATAAATAAATATATTATTTATTTAATAAATAATTATTTATTACATTTAGAATAATAAGAGTAAAAAAAATTATATATAAATATATAAATATAATTATATTGATAATAAATATTTATTTAATTTTTTTGAAAAATAAATATTGAATAAATATTATTCCTTGGTCATGAGATTAATATTTATTTGAATAATTAAATTTATTTGTAATTTAATTATGATTAATAGAAACACTAACTGTGTGGCCCTCTAGGATTCTTCTTCAGTGATATTAATTATGTTCGCATAAAGTAAAATATTATCATATAGAGACACATAAAAGAATCCATGATGAGTACTTTAATGGTACAATGTTGTAAACCACATGTGAACTATCACCATGTAATATAATATATTATCTCAATATCTCATCAAGAATGTTTTATACCTCCGCCATCAACCTATATTCTTGATACAACTTTCTTTGACTTTCTCAAAATAACGCATCTATACACTACATCCATGGAATTTTATGTGAAGGTTCCATTTCAATCAAAGGATTAATATATAAACATACATAAATATGGAATAGAAAAATCTATCCTTGTCCTATTCATTAATAACGTATCATTCACGACTTAACCAATGTACTCTACTTTCCTTAAACACAAGGAATCATGGTTTAGGTTAGAAAATAAAAATTTTCAATTCATGATAAACATTAATAATGATATTAAAGTCCATGGATCATTACACACACTTGTAGATAGGAATACACAATGATGTACACACTATGTAATTCAAATTGGCACTTCGGTCCTCATAATCACTAATCATAGAGTTTACCATGTCTGCATTATTGAGATAAAGTGTCACCCAATTATGAGAATTCACTCCAGACATTCTTCATTATTAGTGTCCCATGATGTGATTTTATATGATATTAGGACAATTTTTAAGAATATCATCATTTCATATCAATGTTCTCATCATATCTGGGTACTTCTTATGAAAATTTCCATGAAAAAAATACTCTAGGATATTATCACAGTAAAATTTTATAAAAGAATAAAAAATTCATAATATATATTAATTTTTAATTATATGAATATTGATAAAATCTAAAGCATTAATAAGTTGTTTTAGTAAAATAACTCTAGTAGACATCCATTGGGACTATAGTAAACTTTTAATGACCTTAAGTCCAGTAACTCTTATATTATGTTTGGATTTATGTTATGACATGGATTTAATCAAGGGGTTGACCACCTCTCAGAGATAAATTTCTTGATAGATGATATTTTTGGAGTATGTGCTTCATTTGATTATGTGACATTTTTCTTTTTCAAGATATATCACTACATATCATAGTATTGTTTTATAGGGCCTTTAATATTAGGAACCCCATCAAGATATTGGATGAATTTTTGTATCAAAATTATTCTTCAACTACCTCATAAGCCGCCACTACACCCATAAGGAAACCATAGATTGCTTTTATTTTTTTGAGCACATGGAACCTCCACTGAGAGTGATGATTGTAACGACCCAAATCTGGAGCGACTCAGCTGGTTCCCCGTGCTAGGTTCGACACATGACTTCAAGTGAATTTACCCAAACACCAGAGGCTTCCGACTAGCAGTGAGGGACTTGGTAAGTTATTGGGGGAAACTATGCCCTCATTTGGTAAAGTATACGAGGAAAAAGGAAATAACAATCAATAGCGGAAGCAGTAAACAACATAAAATAACTAAAACTAAAAGCGGAACCAATGTATAAATAAGTAATGATACAACATGGTACATATGTATAAGAAAATAAGAAAACAAAACAACATGCTGAAATACAACTGAAAACAAGAAATAAAAGTAACAGCAACTCCAGCAGCATCACAAGCCTAAGCTAGGTCCTATGCTCTGCAGCTCCAACCAGCAATCATGTACCTGAGGTAGAAGGTCCACAATCCCTATCCACACCTACAACCATATAACCTATTTGGGACAAAAAGCAGGACCCAAACAGGGTCTGAGACTAATCCCAGTAGTCAATCACCACAAGATCTGTGACATACTGTCAGTGAGTAAAATAGAAAAGTAAAGGAAATAAATGCATCATAGAAACAATGGTACACTAAATTAACAATCCAAAAAATCTCTACTCACATTTATTAATCAATTTAAACCAATCACTAAATTAGCAACCACAAAATATATCAAACAACTCTATATTTCCAAGTCAAAGCAAGTAACACAACAGGTATCTCAGCAGACTACCTAAACAGCAAACAGTACAAAACACAAGCTTATTCTTTTACTTGGTGTAATCATCACACTAAACCACACAAAAATTAATTCTTACTCTATGGGTGGCTCCTACTGGTAGAACCCTCTAGTCAAATAATCATATAAGGCACAAACACTCTGGGAAGCTCTCTCCGTCAATTCTCCTATGGTCTTGCAACAATAGCTACAAACTCTCTGAGGAAGCACTTACGTCTAATTCCTCATGTTGTCTCGATATGTGCGTAAACTAAGGAAACTCAAGGGAATTAAAAAGTCCAATTTCTGTAGGTCATGCGTATGAATCTAATTTATAACAGACACTCTAGGGAAGCCCTAAACCATCAATTCCCTCTTTAGCCTACCGCACTAGGTTCACACAGCCCTGAGCAGTCTAGTCATGCATAATCGACTATTAGACGCCCTAAGTAAGTTAAAAAACTACTTGTAAAATAGCTACAATGCCTCAAAATAATATAAAAAACATGCATTACATGCGATCAATTATATCAAGGCAGACAACAATGCAAAATGGTATGCCACACGACAACCTAAACTAATCAGTGATAAATAGTTAAAACAAGGGGAATCACCCATGGGTGATCCTCAAACATGAAACCAAGCAATTATAAATCATCTAATAACCTCTAGCACATAAGAAATCTAAGGCATATAAACAATGGAATCAAAATCCCTATCCTAGGATACCCGATTCATGGGTATCCGACACATGTTTCACAAAAACCCAAATACATTCAACGTACAACAACACACCACCCACCTCGATCCTAGGAGATGGATATTCTTGAACCCTGGCCTGTGAATCAGCCTAGAATGGAGTAAATTTTCAAAAATGTCCAAAACATTCATCCTCAGATAACTCTCACTAGAAGAGGAATCATGAAACATGACCAAAGAAGAACCAAGGACTCACCGCTGTGATTCTATTGCAATTGATGGCGTTCGATTCGGACAACCGGTGACGGATCGGTGGCTCGGAGAAGATTCGGCCTTCTTGGACGCTCTTGATGGGATTAGGTGAAGAAGAAGACATAAAATGGGATTAGACGTTACCCCAGTCTGATTAATGAAATAAAATTAAAATTACACAGCGTGTACTTCATGAGTACACGGCGTGTACTCGCCCTTTCCGTACACCTCATTAAATGACCTCCACCTCATAACTACACCCCGTGTGACTGGCCTGGACACGGCCAACACATGGTCTCGCACGGGAGAAAAGTACCTGTCATGTACTTACAAAATTTCTATATATTCCTCTTTTTCTCAAAAAAATACCAAAAATGGAAAACATACCTGAAAAGAATGTCTGGGTTCTTACAAACCTCCCCCCTTAAAGAAATTCATCCCTGAATTTCCCTAACAAGGTGGTGAAGAAGAAACCTCGAACAACTTTGGCCACTATGATAACATATCGGCCACCCTCTCCCAAGTCTCGTCCTGCACATGACCATGCTACCAAAGCACCCATACAAGAGGAACAAACCGGCCATAGAGTACCTCTGCACTACGATCAACAATCCTGATAGGATGCTCCTTGAACGATGAATCCTACTCCAGCTCAACCTCCTCGAGTCGAAAAACATGAGATGGGTATGAGAAATAGCGTCGAAGCTGAGAAACATGGAAGACGTCATGCATAGCCTGATATCTCTTAGGTAACTGCAACCTATAAGCAACCACCATGACTCTCTCCAGAACCCCAAACAGCCTGACACATCTCAGTGAAAGCCTACCCTGTCTCATGATCCTCTTGTGTCCCAACCTCAGGGTAACACGTAGGAAAACCTGATCTCTGACCTTGAACTGTAGAGGTCATCTCCGCTGATCATCATAAGATTTCTGACGAGAATGTGCAGTATCCATCCTTTTTCGAATCAACTATATCTGCTCTAAGGTCTCCGGAATAAGATGAGGTCCCGGTAAAGCTACCTCGCCGGCCTCCAGCCAGCACAAAGGTTATCGGCATGACCTACTGTACAAAGCCTCACAAGGTTCCATATGAATAGTCTCATGAAAACTGTTGTTATATGCGAACTCCACAAGAGGAATATGTTTTTCCTAAGAACCACCAAAGTCTACAATGCAAGCTTGGAGCATATCCTCAAGAACCTGAATCATGCACTCTAACTGGCCATCTGTATGGGGATGGTAAGTTGTACTCAGAAGTACCTATGTACCCAAATCCTTCTATATCCCCTACCAGAAATGCGAAGTAAAGTGTGCGTCCCTATCTGAAATGATAGTACTCGGAACCCCCTGCAAGCACACAATCTGTCGGATGTACAATAGTCCAAGTTCATCGACACCGAAGGTTTCCTTTATCGTCATGAAGTGAGAAACCTTCGTGAGCCTATCAACGACAACCCATACCATTTCTTTTCCTCTCGACGATCTCGGTAACCCTATCATGAAGTCCATCGCGACATCATTCCACTTCCACTCGGTAATGGGTAACTACTGCAAAATCCCTGCTGGCCGCTGGTGTTCTGCCTTCACCTGCTGACAAGTAGATCATCTTATGACAAAACCAGCCACATCTCTCTTCATACCTGGCCACCAGTACTAGCGGTGTAGGTCACGATACATTTTGATGACTCTAGGATGAATTGCCCAAATTGAGGAATGAAAGTCTCGCATCACCTCCTCACGTATATCTACTAGAACCCATACGGATCCCTGGAAACTCAAGATATCATCCTCACCAATGGTCCATCTGGGAAGAGGGTCCTCTCCTGACACGCTTTCCCATAGAACTAGGCCTTCATAATCTGCTAACTGCTTCATTAGAACTCAGTCAAGAAGCACAGAGGTGATAGCTACAGAATATAGGAAAGTCTGCCCCTGCCTATCATGCACCTCCAAATGCATCTCAGAGAACAGAGCCATAAGCTGCGCTCACTGCTGGCCTCCTGAACTTCCTGTATCTGAGTCCTCCTGCTCAGTGCATCAGCCACTGCATTTCGCATCCCCGGTGTATAAGAAAGCTTGAAATTGAAGGATTGGAGATAATCGACCCACCTCCACTATCTCAGATTCAAGTCACGTTGCGTGGAGATGTACTTGAGACTCTTGTGGTCAGTATATACCACAAAATGATCTTCTAGAAGATAATTCCTCCAACAAAGAAATGCAAGAAAAACTGCATCCAACTCTAGGTCGTTCATAGGATAATTCCTCGCATGTGGCATCAACTACCGAGATCCATATGTAACAACATGATCCTCCTTTATAAGAACTAATCCAAGCCCAATGCCAGATGCATCACAGAAAACTGTGTAACTCTTGCCCGGCTCTGGAAAAACTGGAATTGGTGCTGAAGTTAATCTCCCCTTCAGCTCTTGAAAGGTTGAATCATAGGCTTCTGACCAAACAAACTTCACCCTTTTTTTAGTAAAGCCCATCAACGGTGCTGCTAAGCATGAGAAGTCCTATATGAACTTCCTGTAGTAACCATCCATCCCCAAGAAACTCCGTACTTAGAAGATATTCTTCGGCTGCTCCTAGGTAACTACTTCTATCTTCTTCTCTGAGTCTACTGATACTCCAGTCTCTGAGATGACCTGACCGAGGAAGTGACTCTCGTCCATCCAGAAGTGGAACTTTGAGAGCTTAGAATATAATTGATGCTCCCTTAGTGTACTCAAAATGATCTCAAGATGGGTAGCATGGTCGTGTCGAGTGAGAGAGTACACCAAGATTTCGTCCACGAAAACCACCACGATGGAACCCAAGTAAGGATGGAACAATCTTTTCATCAGTGCCATGAAGACTGTTGGCGCATTTTTGAGACCGAACGACATGACTGTATACTCATATAGACCATACCTACTCCAAATGGCTGTAAGAGGTATATCTAATGGTCTAACGCATAACTGATGATAGCCGAATCTCATGTCGATCTTTGAGAACACCCTATCTCCTCAAAGATGATTGAAGAGAACATCTATCCATGGAAAAGGATATTGGTTCTTTACCATCAACTGGTTCAACTTCCTATAATACATGAAAAGACTAAGGGTAACATCTTCCTTCTTCACAAATAGGACAGGAGAACCCCAAGAAGACGTACTTGGTTAGATGAAACCCTTTTCCTGGAACTCCTCCAATGTTTATTAAGCTCCTGCAACTCAGGTGTAGCCATCCTATAAGGAGGAATGGACACCAGTTCCGCTCCTGGAACGAGCTCAATCGAGACGTCTACCTCACACTCTGGAGGAAAACCTGAAAATTTCACTGGAAATACATCCCTGAAACGATCCACCACTGGAGGAAAGTCTAACTGCGAAGTCCCCTGTTCATCCAGATAAAGACTGGAAATCTGGGTAGTAACTCGTCCTAGCCCATGATGCTCTAGTCCAGCTCTACCTACCTGGAAATCCCACTCGCCTCTATGAAGAAATGACTCACCGTCTGGTGAAACGAAACTCACTCTACAATGATAGAAATCGAGGAATACCTAAAAGGGAACCAACCAGTCCATCCCAAGAATGAAATCATAGCCTGTCATCTCTAGGACATAGATGCCCCATAAAAAGTGACACCATGAAACTTCCAAAGGGCACTCGTTGCACTGATGTACGCTAGATGTCCTCATTCCCAAGGGTGTGTCAAGAGTCAACATGTCAGTAGATGAAAAGATACAGAGCCCAAGGCTCTCCATGACAAAAAAAAGATAAATCTATGTGGAGAACCTGTATCAAAAAGATATAAAGACAAAACTAAGGAATCTAGGATTGTACCTTGAACTGTAGAGGGTCCTGGATCCTGCTCCTGATGTATCTTCTCTACAACAAAAGTCTGGCCTGTACCGTGGCCCTGTGTAGTAGCCTGAAAGCCCTCAGCTGACCCTCCTTGAGCCTGACCATTGCGTCCATGACCTCTACCATGACCTGAAAGACCTGAAGAAATCCAGCCCCCAGTATGATGCTGGACTGGTAATCCAACTCTTGTACGTGGGGTCGAAACCGATCCTCCTTCACTAGATCCTGGAAGGGGAACTTTGCAGAAATGCTGCAGATGACCCATCTTGCCGCATGATTGGCACTCCACTGGGTCTCTCGGGAACTGGGGATTCTTATTCCCACTCCTCCCACAATGATAATACACCAATTGGGTGCCAGAAGGCAGATCTCATCGACCAGAAGGAATACCTCACTTCCTTGTGTTGCATCAGGTAGACTCTCAGTGTCACTTCCTACCGTCTGCCAGAAAGGAATCAACCCTGGATGCTGAACCTCCCTGGTCCACAACACCAGTATCTCTCAGGTTACTCTCCATGATGAGTGTCTGGTTGACTATTAGAGTAATTTAAGTCAAATGAAAGACATTCGCCTATGATCTGATGTCCGGTCTGAGGCCTTCCCCAAACTTCCTCACTAAAAACAGCTTGTCATTTCCCAGAACGGGGGTGAAACAATGTAACTCAATAAAGTGAGAGGAATACTCCATAACTGAGAGAGTACCCTGCTGCAAGCTCATGAAATCCCTATCTCTTTCAGCCCTCAGCATCACTGGGTTGAAGTAGTCATAGAACGTATGCTGAAACTCGTCCCAAGCCATAGCCTGTTGGCGCCCTGTCTCCGAAACCACATCCCATTATATCTTGGTGGAATCTCGCAGCATATAAGGTGTGAGCTTCACCCTCCTGTCTCGGGGTGTCTCTAGATGGTAAAATATGGATAACATGGCTTCTAGCCACGACTCCGCAGCTCGTGGTCCTCCATCCCCTGTGAACGTGCGAGGATGCTGCTACTGTAAAACCTGCGTCAGCTCTGCCATAGTCGGGGCTGGATGCTGAACCCCCTGGAAGGACTACATGAGTCTCATGAAACCCTCTTTGAACTGAGCATTGACACCAGTGTCCATACTCACTGAAAGTTACACCTCTGGAATGATATGCAGAATTACTATTAGTGTCTAATCGGTCGTATCAGGCATACGGTCACTGCCTGGTTCCTGACGTGCAATGAGAGGATGTCTCTGTGCCATAGCTATGAAAGATCAATACACACCTTCATTAATGACAAACACAGTTGCAACATAAGAGAGTAAAACAGAATAGGAGGGAAAAACCTTTAAAATTGGGAAAAACATGACTACATGGCATGTAATACCTATACACGACGTGTTTCCAGAAATCATACCCTGGGCGTGTACCTTGGCCATACATGGCTGTCCAAACAACCTAACTACACGGTGTGTTCTCTAACTACACAAGGTGTACTGTCCCTTTTCTCCCTGCCCGGTTAATCCTACATGACTAAGTCACATGGACTGTCCCAGACAAAGACTACACGACGTGTTTGAGGAAGACATGGCGTGTAGTAGACATGCCTTACCTGGACCGTTTTGTTAGCGACACGGCCTGAAACACGTTCGACACTAAACGGAGTGTTCCCAAGGGACACTGCATGCACTTGAAAGAAAACCACGGCCCGTTTGTTTTGTTAGACGGTCAGCTACATAGCTAACCCTTACACGTCATGTTCTGAACAAACAAGACATGTGTAGGAGAAGATAACCCCAACCCATGTTGTTAGTGACATGTTCGGGTACCTAGAACAAGGCTACACGGCATGTTCGTACTACAGACAGTGTGTACTACCTAATATTTCTCGACCTGTGTTGTTAGTGACATGGTCGAGCATACGGTTTACAACTACACGACGTGTACCTACCGTACACGACGTGCTCCTAAAGACCTTTTATAGCCCCGTGTCCCTGTCCACATGGTCAGTGACAAGACAAAAAACTACACGGCGTGTATTTATAAAGTACACACCTTGTATTCTAGGTTTTTCTAGACAGTAGCCTCAGAGCTGCATAGGATCCCAGAAAACACAGAAAAAAGAGTTTAAGGTGCCAAATTCCGATCCATGAGGGCCCATACTCCTCACGAATCAAAGCTTGGCATCATAACAATGCATATAATAAGAAAACAGTATAAAAAACTCATGAACCATCCAATTCCAATGCTCGAGGGCCCATAACACCTCTAAGACCAAAGTTTGACGTCCGTGATAAGGAAGCTCTAAACAACAGATACCCTATCAACATAGCATGTATTCTATCACAACAGCGATCACAACAGCATGCATTTTCTATCACAAGGACTATCACAACATCATGAAATTTCTAATTCAACCTAGATGGCATGGAAAAATTCATGTCATGTGATTTTTCTATCATGTTCCTATATGAATCATGAGATGGAATAACCTCATCTCATTAGGTTGCAACAAAATGGAACCACAATCACATAAACAATAACAACACAAAACAAGTGCATCACCAAATGGTGAAATCAATTAAACTATAACATTTTCTAACCTCAAAAATTACAAAATTCGAGGTAATCTGGATTTTTCCCTGTACATGGGTTCTAGAATGCCCAGGTACTGCTATTTACCATTTACCTATTCCTTCTTATCTTTGTCTAATGTTTCCAAACAATAAATCCATAGGAAAGGAAAAACCTTCTCTGATACCACTTTGTAACGATCTGAATCTGGAGCCACTCAGATGGTGCCCCGTGCCCGGTTCGCTAAATGACCTCAAGCACATTTCCCCAAATTCCAGAGGCTGCCAAATAGAAGTGAGGGCCTTGGTAAGTTATTGGGGAAACTATTCCCTCATTTGGTAAAGTATATGTGGAAAAAGGAAATAGAAATAAATAGGGGAAGCAGTAAACAACATACAATAACTTAAACTAACAGCAGAAGCAATGTATAAATAAGTAATGATGCAGCATGGTACATATGTCTAAGGAAAGAAGAAAACACAACAACATGCTGAAATACAACTGAAAACAAGAACTAAAAGTAATAGCTACTCCAGCAGCGTTGAAAACCTAAGCTCGGTCCAATGCTCTCTGGCTCCAACCAGTAATCATGTACCTGAAGTAGAATGGACACAATCCTTATCCATGACTGCAACCATATAACCTATTTGGGCTGAAAAACAGGACCCAAATAGGGTGTGAGAGTAATCCCAGTAGGCAATCACCACAAGATCTGTGCCCTATTTTTTGTGAGTAATATAGAAAAAGTAAATGAAATAAATGCAGTAGAGAAACAGAGGTACACTAAAGTAACAATCCTACAAATCTCCATTCACATTTATTTATTAATTCAAAACAATCATTCAATTATCAACTAAGGAATCTAGAAAACAACTCTATATTTCCATGGAAAATAAAGTAACACAACAGGTATCTCAGCAGACTACCTAAACAACAAGCAGTAGAAAACACAAGATTTTTCATTGGCTTGGTGGACACGTCACAACCAACCACACAAAAATTAATATTGACTCTATGGGTGGCTCTTACTAGCCGAACCCTCTAATCAAATAATCATACAAGGCACAAACACTCTGGGAAGCTCTCACTATCAATTCCCCTATGGTCTTGCAATGATAGCTACAGACTCTCTAAGGAAGAACTTACGTCTAATTCCTCCTGTGGTCTTGATACGTGCATAAACTAAGGACACTCTTAGGAAGCACAAAGTCTAATTCTTGTAGGTCCTGTGTATGAAACTAATTTATAACAGACTCTCTAGGGAATCCCTAAATTGTCTATTCCCTCTTTAGCCTACTGCACCAGGTCCAAACAGCCCTGAACTGTCTAGTCGTACGTAATCGACTATCAGCAGCCCTAATTAAGTTCAAAAACTACTTGGAAAATATCTACAGTGCAACAAAAGCATATAAAAATAATGCATTACATGCGATCAATTATATCATGGCAGAAAACAATGCAACATGGTTTGCCTCACGGAAACGTAATCCAAACGGCAATAAACAGCCAAAACAAGGGGAAACACCCATGGGTGATCCTCAAACATGCAACCAAGCAATTATAAATCATCTAATAACCTCAAGAAATAAAGTAATCTAAGGCAGATAAACAATGGAACAAAAATCCCTAACCCGGGATACCCGATACATGGGTATCCGACACTTTTTTCACAAAAAACCAAAGACATTAAATGTAGAGAAATAAACCACCTACCTCAATCCTAGGAGATCGATATTCTTGAACCTCAGCCTTTAAATCAGACTAGAATGGAGTAAATATGCAAAAAGTCTAAAATGTTCATCATCAAATAACTCTCACAAGAGAAGGAATCAGTAAACATGGGCAAATAAGAACCAAGGTCTCACCGCTGTGATTCTATTGCAACCGAAGGCGTTCGATTCGGACAACCAGTGACCGATTGGTGGCTCGGAGAAGATTCGGTCTCCTCAGATGCTCAGGGTGAGATTAGATGAAGAAGAAGACATAACCGGGGATTAGACGCGACCCCGATCCGATTAATGAAATTAAAAGAAAAGTACACAGTGTGTACTTCATGAGTACACGATGTGTACTCACCCTTACCATACACCGCATTAAGCGGCCTGCACCTCATCACTACACCCCATTTGACTAGAACGGACACATCCAGCACACGACCTCACGCGGGAGAAAGGTAAACGACGTGTACTTGAAAAGTACATGGTGTGTACGTATAAAATTTCAGGATTTTCTTCTTTTTCTCAAAAAAAGACCAAAAAAAAGGAAAATATACCTTAAAAGAAGGTCCGGTTCTTATAATGATGTACCCCATTATGATTTCATATATTCTTTATATTTTTGGAAATTTGAATTTTTATATCCCCTAATGTTTATTTCTTAATCTACTCTATAGAGATGGATCATACCATTAGAATAATTCACATACTTCAGGAGAGTCTTCAATACCATCTAATAGATGTCACCTAGGTTATCTTTATATCTTCTTACCATTATTAAGGTATAAGTGAAATATAGACTAGTAAATAACAAACAATATGTGACTGACCTAATCACCAATGTGTGTGGAATCCTTACCAGTATATGTCTCTACTAATGTGTCTAATGATAAATTCTCTTGTTGTGTTCCATTCCATGTGACATTATAAAAAATGCCCAATTTTATTGTTCCATATATATTATATTGAATATATTTTATATATATATAAATTGAATTAGTCCATGTAGCCTCTCAGATCATTAACAATGGTTCATGATCCCAAGAATAAATGCTACCTCACCCAATTATTCCATATACAAGAATAAGTTTAGACAATTATTTATGATCTATAAAACTGGTAATTCATTTTCGTCTAGTTGTATGTCATCAACATATAATATTAAAAAATGGACTCCCACTAAAATGTTTGTAGAGAAAAGGAAGGAATTCATTCTTCATTAATCTAAATTACCTAATGGAATCATTAAAATTAATGTTCCATGACTTGAATTCTTTCCTAAATCTATAAATGGATATATATAACATTCATACATTATTGGAATTATTAGCGGTCACAAACCCTTCTATTCGTGTCATATAGAAATATTCCCAAAGGTTATATTTATGGTATTTTATTTACATCCATAGTCTAAATCTCATAGTCATGGTAAGAAGCTACGAAATGTATAATTATGATAGATATTAGTATAAAAACATGTGAAAGGGTTTCCTCATAGTTTAAGCATTAACACTATTTAAAAACTTTTGTAACAAGTCATGCCTTATAGGTATTAACTTATCTATCCTTGTCTAGATTCTTCTTGAATAAACATTTTAAACTAATATTATCTACATACACTACAGTATCTTACAAAATACCTAAATGGTTTTGGTGCATCAGATCCATTTAAATAGTCATGGATTGTTTCCATTTGGAATATAATATAGAACTTACTTCTTCCTTATTGGTTACTAGATCATTATTATATTATAATAACAAGTAAAAAACTTTTAGGTTCTACAAATGGTTCACATTCTCAAACTTTTTTTCATGGGGAGTTCCTTGGAGATCTCAACCTTTTCCTGTATGGATCTCTATTAATAAAGATCATTGAGATTATTGATAATTTTATAGATATCCATGTTCTGATTTGACATAAAATGTTTTATATTTCTATAGGGAAACGTAAAACTCTTGGAGTATTGTGTATCATTCATGTGATTTTCATATACATCTAACTCCTCATCACTTTCCTCATTAGCTGCTAGATCATGGATTGATGATTCTAGCATGTAGTGATTTTGTATACGGTGTCATAAAACACACCAGAACCTATAAAATTCATGGAAGTCACTAATAGAGAGGATTTGGTATTTCTCCTAAATTAACCAGGGGATAATATGATCAATTAAATTTCCATTTAACAACAATATTATAAAAGTAGAGATAAGTTCTTTATATGATTAGAAATATATATAATATAAAATAAATACAAATTATTAGCCTCCCACTATTTTATCATGTCCAACATATCATAAATATTTTACTCAGGATGTAGTTATGTATATAAATTATAGTTAAAAGATCCATATTTCCCTTCTCATAACCCATAAATGGTTCTGGTCAATTACATAAAGTTATTTAGATATATAGTCTTTCCAACTGTGGGTTTATATCTTTTTTATCCATTTAGCACACTACACATTCATGAAATTATTTCACATATTTACTACAAACATTCTTCCATTATACATCAAGTCTAGAACGGGGTACATCTCTGAATGAAAACATGGTTATGTAAACCCAAAAACTGTTATTGGATCTCCTGGATAAAATAATATTCCTTTACCAGGGACCCATCAATAATTAGTTCACTATTTTCATTATAAGTAAATTAATATCCAGAACACTCCCTCTAAATATAACCATTATGCGATGGAAATAAATAAAAAGAGATAATGACCCTTGAGTCCCGCCTCTAGCAATCCTCAGGTTGGCATCAAGAACCATGGGTATAAAAATAGTACACATAGAAGGAATTAATCTGAAATAACATTGGATTTAGAGACAAGATAAAGAAACCTGAATATAAATCAACATATAATATAAAATTAAAAACAAAACCATCCAAAAACTCATGAATAATTTTAATAAATACAAATAATATTCTTTATGTAAATACTAAAATACAATTCTAGTAATATTGAATAAATGAAATGTCCAAATCCATTGTTTGTAATGTCCAGATCATTTTCCAAAGTTCCCATGAAAACCTAAAAAATAGAATACATACATAGGGGGAGCATACAATAATAATTAGTAGGATCACAACAAATCTCCCATGTGTACATGTGAAAAAAGAATACTAATTAAACCCTAAAATAAAAAGAAAAACAAAAAATCACAGAAATAGGTTATCTAACTAATCCCAGCCTCAACATGGATCATTACCAAAATCATGTTTCCATTATAGGATTATAGAATAAAAAAAACAAGGCACCCCACTTCCACTTCCAAAATTTTTTCACTCTTACACCCCAAGGTTTAACATAATATTCTCCCATCCCTTCCATGCATATCACATCACAACATTTTATTCATGAAGACACCTGGGAAGTATCTGATGTGGGTTGGGATGAATCCATACCTAGCCCAACCACATAAGGTGTATCATCCAATGATAGCATCATGCATCATCATATCACTACCAAAAAAATCACACATCATATGAGGACACCAAGTCCATCTCATCTCATCTCATCAAAAAACCAAGGAAGTAGGGTATCATGAACATGAAGGACATCAAACTTGTTCCTTCCTCCACAACAATTGACCTCTCCTATATATAACTTCACATCACTACCTCTTCAGATCAGATATTTACAAAAACCACATAGGCCAACACTACTGGGTAATCTATAACACCATCCCATAACATCATTTCTTCTAAAGGAAGATTGGAGAATATGGGGTAGTGAACCATTCATATCACCACCATCCTGGATGTTGGGGGAAAAACCAGAACCTAAGAGTTATGAGCATCGGTATGGTTATAAAAATTGGTTTTGGTGTGTATAGAAATGACAAAATATATATGATATTTATAGATATCACACAATAACTGACCTAAGAGTTTAAAAAAATGAACTAGCGTACACCACTATGCCACCACAACACCCCCACATCATATAATAAAACCCATACCACCACTATATAGAACAGACCACATTAAAACCATAGAAAACCAAAAATTTCCACAAAACTTATAGGTTTCATCACTTTCTATATTTAATGAGTTTCCAAAAACTCCCATTTACAATCAACCCATTAAATATTTACAAAACCCATTCATTTAATTCAATTAATTTAATTTATTTACCACATATCAATTTCTACCCTTATTTTATTAATTTAACAACCCAAGTGATTTCATTTCAACATTAAAAATTTACCCCATGTATACTCAAGGATCTAACAAAACCACACCACATAATACCTCAACCATCACATTCGAAACAAAACCACATCACCCCCAACATCAAAGTCATAATACCAAAACAAGCACATGTCATAACCGCTACACATTACTACAACATCATCCACCAAAACCTCTGTGTGAATCTACCCAGATCATATCCCATGCCATCCAATCACATTACACATCACATACCTACCTATTTTTATATCCTAACTACTCACCAAAATCATCACACCATATTTCTCAACCCATAAGAAAAAACAACAAGAAGAACCACACATAATGACACGTCATTGCTTCCCTAATAAATTTATGGTCTTTAATCACATTACATTAATATTTCATTTGTGTATTATCACTAAAATCACATTTCCATGGGAAAAAAACTTAGTATCCATATAAGTGTTCTTTAACTATTTATTGGTGGTGCAATCAATGAAAAACACAACAAGTGTCACACAAGCTCACAAACTATAACATAAAAAAGACTCCCAACAGTTGTGATTTATAGTATTGGAAATATTCAGGCATAACATCATCATAAATATCATCAATGTAGTAAAATAATTACATTTATACCCATCGACATAAATTTAATATTTTCCAATTAAGGATCTTTTTTCGATGAACATAAATACACACCCAATGGAATGAAAAGAACACAATCCCCAAATATAGAATGTAAATATGGAGAGGATGAGTATCCCCTACCTCAAATAAGACTTTTGATTCGACTAAACTCTATAGGGTGCAGAAGAAACAACCAGAAAACCACCACTACACAACAAAACCGTAGATCAAGGTGAACCACATAAAAGGATCTTAAAAAATACCAATCTCATCCTGAATCAAAATAACAACATCATAGTGAATCCCTATTAGAATAATAGAAATAAAATAAATGAATAATGGGAATAAATCACCAACAATTTTCAATGAACAACTATTAGAACCTAAGTACAAACACAAGAGGAGAGGTGCTGGAATATCCTCCATAAGAATCTTGGATTTCCCCAAAAAATGAGAGGAAATTAGTGCATGATGACTTGGTTGAACTGAACAGTAACCCTATAAATAGTCTGCAAGTTCCCTTATGAATGTCATGAATTCTATTTTAAATTCATGAATTTCACTTGGCATATCTATAAGAATTCATGAATCCAACTCAAGGTATGAATTCTTAAAATATCTTTACTCACACTAAAACTCAAAGTTCCTCACCCTAAATAAATTCATGACTTGAATTCCCATTTCATGTCTTGAATTTGTCTTACACACTATTCCACCGCCACATACAATCTGTTAATTTTTGGCTACACATGTTGCAAAACAAAAACTCTTGTCGTGCATCCCCATTTAATTCTATGTATTTCCCACTATAGTTCTGTTACAGCTCCAACATCCACCAAACCATATAGTGACCCTAATTTCTCTTACATGACACTTAGATAAATTTTAAGACAAAAAACATAATATTGGTACAAGCCACGATCCAAAGGGTTCATGTTTTGGGAATAATACGCTCATATATCAGCAATATATAATTGAAATTAAATATTATTTAAATACAAATTATTTTTCCTTATAAATATCTTAGGATCTCTTTAGTACTTGTAGTCACCTTATCATATAAATCAAAGAAATGGGTGAGCTAAAATCCCAGTAAAGATAAGAATAATGTATATGAATCAATAGTAAATGGGTGAGAATAATAACAATCATCATATAATTGGAATAAAATCATCATCAATATCATAAGGGAGAATTTTTTTAATGTCATGGAATGTTGAACATTCATAATAATGAAACATTGTAACATATTGGTCAAATACAACACAATTTTTTGGACAAATCTGACATCAAATTCACATATAAGACATGTGCATAAATCATAACATCATTATGGTGAAAAATATTGAATCATTTCATGCATAATACAAATTATGTTAGGATATATATCAAATTACCTACTATATTGGTGTTATATATAATTCTGGGCTCACCCTTCACTTCATACATGCTCATATATCATGCATGTCACATAAAACGTATAACAATCATATTCATGAAATAAACCCATGGAAGGGAATGAGCTTCAAAAATGTTTTTGCATATCATACATAATGGAATATCCTCTTTGATTTAAAAATGAATATGGAGATCAAAATATGGAATAAATTTTTTTATTTTAAGAAGAAACAACTCTAGTTGAGTCAAATATGTGTTTGGGAAACAATAAAATCTATTTGAAAAATCATTGTAATTGTTTAAAAATTTTTCTTAAAAGGTAAGAAAATGTATAAATCATAAATATCAATTTTACAATGTTCATATATAAATAAATTATATTTTCTTAGGAAATTAAATACATTTATTATTTGAATTATATATTTTATTAAAAAGGTAATTAGAAAAAAAAATATTGTTATTTTAAAAGAATACTTTAGAATTTGAACTTTGGAAAATAATTATTTGGTTTAGAAAAAATATTTATTTTATTTAAATTAACCATTTAAAAAATTTCATATGTTATTTGTAAATAAAAATTATCTACAATTGATTAGTTTATTATTAAATCATTAATGATATAATTTAAAATACACCATTTATGAAAAATTTGTATTCTCACTATTCACCTAAAAAAAGTATTTTAATAAATTTCCAAAACATCACCCCTGGAAAAATTTGACCTGATAACTTATAAAATAACATTCATTTTATTAAAATAATTTTCTAAAATAGGTTGTTTTAATGTTAAATATAAAAATAATTATTTTTAAAAAATACCTTAAAATGAGGTTTATTTAAAATGTGCTTATATTTTATTTGAGTATTTAAGGTATATATTTAATGGATCTATAATATTTAAATTCACTTAACTTACTAATTATAAATATTATGAACCTAAAATTTTATTATTTTCTGTCATATTACTACTCCAATAGTCAAGTTACTATTACAAATGGTAATGTTACTATTCTTAATGGTCGGGTTTCTATTTCAACAATCACATTACTATTATAACAATCACATTTACATCTATAAATAATACTTTATTAATTCACTAAATATTCACTAAAATTATGCCCAAGTTTATTTATTTTTATTTCCAAATATACCGAATGGTTTACTAATTATTTGTCTAATTTCTATAGTGTTGGATATAGGGGCGATGATTTTAGTAGTAAGGAAGGATCATAATTTTACCATCTTAATTTATAATTTTTTATCCCATTGTAATGTTGGAAGTTTTCATGGGTTTAATTTCTAATATATGTAAAGATATTTATTAATGAAATAAATTGTTTTCAGTTTCTTTATGTTCTCTATTTGTTTTATATTATACAATAATATAACACTCATTTATTTCAAGAAAAAAATATCATTTACAAACTATGTGTTATTACATTTATCCACTAGTTATAAATTTTATTCTTGAAATCTATACTCATATTATCAATTGAGAATAGGTGAGGGTACTACTATTTTTTTATTTCATCTAGTTCCAAAATCACGTATATATATATTTATAAATTTCTACTAAAAAACATTGATAAGGTGAGTTTTATTTTTGAATAGAGCATTGTCCCTATAGTCCCAAATCTTTACTGGATTATACTTATATGAGAGTTCATTCTCCCTATTTACCACCTCTAGATTCAGAACATGTGAGGGATCTGGTATATACTTTCTCACGAGTGATATGTGGAACAAATAATGAACATGAGACATATTTATTGAATGTTTAAGACTATTAGCCACTTATTCTTTGTCATCTTGGAAATAAAAGGGGCTAATGTACCTCAGTATAATGTTCTCTTGCATTCCAAACTAAAAGAATCTCTTCCATGGTGATATTTAAAGGAATTTTCCCCCAATCTACAACATCAAACTCCATATCCATTTAATGGTAATTAACGTAGATATTCATTTGAATATGAGTAGATATCATCTGTAATTTCATGTATTGAACTTATATGTCACATATTTCACCAGATCCAGTTCGTATAGCTTTCATTCCCCAACTTCATCTCAACAAGTAAGAGCTCTACATTGCTTCCCATACAGAGCTTCATATAGATCCATTAGAATACTCTATTGGAAGCTGTTATTATATGGTAAGTCATCTAATGGGATATGTTTATACCATCCTCCTTTAACTTCAATATAATAGGCTCTAATCATGCCCTTGAGTTTCTGAGTAGTCCTTTTAGATTGGCCATTAGTCTGGGGGTGATAAGCCAAACTAAAATTCACCTCAGAATTCAATGTATATTGAAGAAGACTCCATAATTTAGATGTGAACTATAGTCCTTGAAGAGAGAAGATTGAATGTGGAACCCCACGTAGACTAAATAAATCATTTACATATATCTTATCGTGTATTTCAAGTGGGAAATATTCTATAATAGTGATGAAGTGGGCAGTCATGGTGAGTTGATCCACTACAAACCATATTTCATTACTTCCTTTGGATGTATTTGGGAGACTAGTGAAATATTCCATGCTGATTTTCTCTGATTTCCATGTTGGCATGGTAAATGGCTGCATTATCCTCTTAAAATTTATTAATTATACATTAAATTTCATGAATTCAAATAACTTTTAGGTATACTCAGCTATCTCATTCCTCATGTTTTCATACCAAACGTTCTATTAGAGATATGGTACATCTTGGTGCTTCCAGGATGTGTGGATAAATATGATCTAGAAAATTATCATATATCTACTTATTTATCTATGGTGATAAAGGCTAAAAAATTGTAGTTCTAAACTAAATCAGACCAACATCATCACTATGGAATTCTCAAATCTTCCTTTTCTTTACTGGATTCACCTTTTTTAAAATCTCCAGATCATCTTTTATGACTCCATAATATTCTCTTTGATAGATTAATGGGAAAGCAATCTGGAAAGGAAAGATGTATTCCTTACTATTATGATTTCCAAATCTATCCTTTTTATATCCATAAATCAAGTGTCTTTCTCAATTCAAATTGTATATAAATTTGTAGGCACTTTTTTGTTAAGATCATTAGAAACCTTGTTCACTTATCAAAGATGTTAGTGAGTAGAGAAATAATACTCTTTTATTGGATCCAAAAATTATCTTTGATGCATGACGAGGTCCTTCTATATGGATATATAATTTTGATTCTTGTAGTTTTTATATATATCACACTTCTCACGATATAGGTTGTTCTAACAAATCTTTTAGGAGAAGATCATAAATGATAACTATAGATCATGCATTTGGTAGACCTACTCATGGATATTTAGTTTTCATGAGGAATAAGATCTCAATTTTACATTCCCCATGATTACACAACTCAAGGATATATTTCAATAAACAATATATATCAAAAAACCTTCTCCACTTAATGGTAGTGTTAGCACATGTGTAGTTATTAGAATCTTCTTGAGGTCATTAAACTTCCACCAACATTCCTCCATCCAGACAAAATTTAACACTTTTCATGTTAAATTAGTTATCAGGCTATAAAATTATGAGATATGTCTCAAGATTTTTTTGTAACGACATTATAATCCCAAAAAACAATGTATTTTCATGACACTGGTAGGTCTTAGCCATTCCTCGACTTCCATTGTCCTTGAATGTTTCATATAAATTCCGCCACATGTGAACATGTGCCCCAAAAATGTGACTTACTACATCCAAAATTCACACTTCCTGAATGCAACATACATTTTATCCTTCCTTAACGTTCCTAACACAATATTTATATTCTATTAATGTTTCTACTTACTATTGGTGTAAATTAGAATATATCAATAAAAACAACCAATTTTTTTTGTGAAAGTCTCTGAAGACTATATTTATAAAATCCATGAAGATAACAAAGGAATTAGGATGTCATAAGGGAATCACTATAAATTTATATTTCCTATACCCTATGTGGAAAGTTGTCTTCTGAATATTTTGATTCTTCACCTTAAAATAACGATAGATAGAATGATGATCCAACTTTGAGAAATAGTATTATCATTGTAGTTGATCAAAGAAGTTATAAAACTTTTACAGTGGAAACTTTTTATTTATGATGATCTTGTTGAGATCCTAGTAATTAATATACAGCCACATTGATTCATCATTTTTATTGAATAGGGGAACCATTGAACCCCAAGGTGATGCATTAGGTAATATAAACCATTTTCACAAATCTTATTTCAGATTCTTCATTAACTCTACTTCAATCAGGATCATCCTATGGAAGAATTTTGATATAAGAGTGTCGCCAGATATAAGATTTATTATGAAATCTAGATAATCATCTTGGGGATGTATGGATAACTCTTTTGAAAATACATCTATGTATTCCCTCACAATATGAACTTCCTCAAGGTTAATACTTTCCTTTGATTTTTTTTGTAAAGGTATGATTCTTCAATGGGTATCATCACCCACTCAATCAAGGTATTTTACAAAGGAGATCCATGTTGTCCCTTGAAATTATATGGGGACATTGGGTAGTTTTACGTATAGGAAAGGATTTCCTTTTTCTAAAATTTTATGTGTGGTTTATATAATGATATCCTATCCATTCATAATATAGAATCAAATTCCACCAGGGTAAGGATTATGATATTATTTGGGAGAATCTTCTGACAGACAATAACAAGAGAAAATTCCAAAACTTGGGTTGCAATGATCACACCACTTCGTGTTTTTACACATATATCTACTTCATGGTATCGAGGATTCAATTTAACAGTTCTATAAAACCTGAAGGATATAAATGAATATTTAGAAGTAGAATGAAATATGAATTTTCCATTATTGAGTGAATAGTAATTTTACCTTGTATTAATTCATTTTAATTACCCACTTCAGTAGTAGTGATGATATAATATTTCCCTTTCTCCATTTGATTTGGTGGTTTCTCACACCAATTACCCTCAAGGACCCTTTGTTTTGTTTAATTGATTTTATAGTACCCTTGTGCCCTAAAATTGAAGAATTTAACTGTGGGTGGTCAATTTTGGAGGTTCATTCCTTTCCTTCATCAGGTTTTATATATTCTTCATGTCACTTTGACATCGGTTAATTTTTTGGCCATCTCTCCAACCCTTGAATCATTTTACCATCCCTTTGATGTAATTCCTTGATCAATCTTCCCAAATTTAGAACATCTAGGTGGTTGGATCGTGTTTCATCAATCTTAATTTGAGCCAACATCTTGAAACTTCATTATTCTCTTCTTATCTCAATAACCATGGGACCATTTTCCAAAGTACCTCTATACTATGAGAGAAAAACAAACTACTTATTCATAACTCTTAAAGTCTCACATAGATAGATCATCTCAAAGGTGTGGTTTTATACCAATAAATAATATATCCATTTTTATATCATTGTTGATAAAAACATGAGGTGTGTCATGTAATCCTAGTAATTTTTTCCTCATATTCTATTATAGATTCAACTTCCTTATTCATCAGTGCTAATAATTCTCTCTCCATCATTTTATTGAGCATTTGAGGAAAATACTTGTTAATAAATATTTTCATAAATTATTTCCACTGTATATATTATATTTAATCCTTCAGATTGGTGTTATTTATCAACACCCACCATTGATCAGCCTCATGACCAAGATAATAGATGACCAAAGTTACGTTCTCCTTCTCAGAATAGTGTAGCATAGAAAATATCTTCTCTATTGAATTAACCCATTGTTCAATAAAAAGCTGATCCGAAGAACCACATAATCATGGTGGACATTTCCACATAAAAGGATAAATATAAAGATTATCATTATCATATTAATGTGGGTTTCTTACATGGTTTAGGTTATTATTCATTTCCTGAGAAAATTGGGAAAACATAACGTTGATGTTTTTAACTCTACCTATGATGGCATTTGGGATGTCATTCAGATAATCATTGCATTATCCATCACATAGTTTTTTGGTCTAATTGTTCTGGGTTCCCGCCATTTTATAAAATAAGAAAATTTAACAAATCATAAGTTAAGAAATATTGATTATCAAATTTATTATTATTTGAAAATTATCATTGAAGCCATATCTTATATGGCCAGTATGATTATCCTTAATATAAAAATATTATTATAGGATGTTAACACGTACATAGAAATATACTTATGGTTTCAACTAAATTTTTCGAATTCTACTTCCGAGGTTAAATAAGCCATGTTTTTATACCAACCATATCATTCCAAATTTTTTCTTATATTACTACTACTTCACTTTATTGATAAATAACATAATATTTCTAAAACCAAGGATCCAAATGTTTAGTGTCGTGGGAATATTATTACTATAAATATAATGAAAATAGTAAAACTTAAACACTATTTAAATTATTCTTTTTTATTCTTCTATAGCCCTCACAATATCCTTATTAGATGAATTCACTTTATGATATACATCTATGAAAGGGGTGAGCTAAAAGCCTTCTAAGGGGATGAATAAGGGATATGAATCGATAGTACATGGGTGAACATAATAAATACCATCATATCATAAGCATATAATTATCATCAAAATAATGAGGGAAACATTCTATAAATGCATGGAGTGTGGCATATTCATAGATACAAAAAATCATAACCCAGTATTATAATACCCCACAATTTTGTGAACAATGATAGAATCATTTTCAGGAATAACATATGTGTAAAAATAATACCATCATTATTATGAACAAATCCAGAGTCATGTTAATAGATAATAAATTTTTTACATCAGATATATCGCACTACCCACTTCATTGGAGGAAAATATATTTCTAGGACCACCCATCACTTCATAAATTCTCATATATCATGAATTCCACATAGAAGGTATAAAAAACATAGTCATGATATAATCTAATATAAAGGAATGAATTTTATAAAGGATTTCACCTTACATACATCATGTATTAAATTTATTTATTTCAGAATGAAAATGGGAGATCATAATTTGGAATGAAATATTTTTGGTCTTTGAATAATAATGAACTCAATATGAGTCAAAGTTGTGTTTTGGGAAAATAATGTATTTTTAAAAACTATATATAATTAGTTGGAAAGTAATTTTTACAATGTAAAAACATGTATATAATTTAAATAAAAGGAGAAGATAGAGAAAATAAATTTTAGTGACATTATAGGAATATCTATAATAGAAATAAGGTAAAAGAAAAAGATAACCCAAAAGGAAGGAATTGGGTTCGAGAATCCCCTTACATTAAATCCCTCTTTAAAATTTGGCATTTAATACTCCATAATAATAAACACATATTTATTAACTCATTGAAACAAAAGTAAATTGTTTTCATTTTTTTCACTATTTATCAATAATAATCATTTGATTAATTTTTCTTAATTTCATTTTTTGAAGTAAAAGTGTTTTAATATCATGTTTCGATTAAAATTTTTCTGTTTCGCTTTGATTATGATATTTTTATCAAGTTAGTTTACACATAAGTATAAAAGATTATAGAAGATTTATATATATCATAAATAATTTATTATAACAATTCATATGGTTGGGGATATGGAAATAATTGGAAATGTATTATTTGGTAGTAAACTAATCACTAACAGGATATTGTCTGAAGGGGACGGAAGAAATGTATGAAATTTAAATACATAATAATTATTATTTATAAATTTGGTTGAAATAATTTATATAATGTTAAAATGCAATCTAATTAAGCGTATAATATTTTTTTAAAGGGATAAAAAAAATTCATATAAGAGGAACACACAAAGAAAACCTAATGAAAAACATACCCTCTTTTCAGTGTTTCTTACCTTGTACGACACTAAAATACCTTGATGATTAGAGTTGGTTTACTATATAATGTTCCTAAGGATTATAAGATTCTTAATAGAGAATATTTTATTATATTTTTGTATTTTATAAGTGATGGATTAATAGTTTTCAAGGGGGTGGAAGAGGGGTTATTTATACTTGATGTGGGGGTTATTTATAGAATAAAATAACTTATATAATTCTATATCAAAGGAAAACATTAAAATAGTGATACTAATAACTTTATGGATTATATATAAATACAAATGTAATGGTTTTATTACTTTAAACCCCCTTATAATTTGAATTAAATTGTCTATTAAAAAATAAACTAGATAAAATAGAATATTGATTTTTTAATGGAATAAATTAAAATTTAGACTATAGAAATTTTTTTTTTCAGTTTGGATTTTTTTTTATTTAAAAGAATTAGTTATCAAATTTAATATTTTCTATTTCAATATAGATTTTCTAGAATATATTATTCAATTATTATATTATTAATGATGTTATTTAAAATACAATGGTTATGGAAAAACAATATTTTTACAATTCGCATAAAAATTTAATTATTTTAGGAAATACCAAAAAATCACCCTTATAGAATTTTGACATGCTAATTTATAAAACTAAATTCATTTTTTCACAATGATTTTCTAAATAAGGTTCTTTAAATTTGTAATAAAAAAATATAATTTTTAAAAAATACATTAAAATATTGTTTATTTAAAATTTGCTTATATATTCAATGATTTTTAATAATGATATCTATTTTATGGTAGTATAATGTTTATATTTTCTTAAATTACTCATGAAAAATATTATTACAACTATATTTTATTATTCTGAGATGAAATTTCTATTTTATTGGTTAGATTACTATTCCCAGTGGTTAGGTTACATTTCCCAATAGCAAAATTACTGTTCTAATGATCATACTACTATTCTAGTGGTCACATTTCCTCATATAAATACAACTTAATTCCGTCATTAAAAATTATTTACAATTAACCAAGTGTTCTGTATTATCATTTTCTAATATGTCAATCATTTTTCTAATATTTTTTTTTCATTTATATATTGTTAGCCATTTGGGTGATGAATCTAGCAGATTAGTATGATCCAAAGATTCCCTTTCTATTTTCACTAATTTATATTTTCTACCCCATTATAATATTTGGAACATTCATGGGCTTGGTTTTTTATTAATGTAATGATCATTATTAATGAGATTAATTTTTTTTTCTATTTCTTGATTTGTTTTATATTTATAATATTATATAATAATCTAACAAGAATTAATTTCTAGAAGAAAATATTATTTTTGAACTATGTGTTGATAAAAATGCCCTCATGCCTCTAATGAAACACCCCCAAAACCAAAACAAGAAATATAAAAGGAAAAGAAGGCATAAAACATTATATTATATAACTATATAACAATTTATACCCTTCAAAATCATAACCAACCTCAGAAAAAATGATTGGTTCTGAAAAATAATCTAGTGAAATATTCTCAAGGATCTCATTACGCCTCAACTATATTAAAAAATAGAATACGAAAAACTCAAACCTAATATTGGTACTCGGCAAACATATTCATCTCTCGCTCTGAGGTAATATCCTCCATGCCACTATTCCTCCACAACACATGAACCAAGGGTATAATTTTTTCCATGAAACGCATTTTCTCGATGATCTTAGATTTCTACTAGCCACTCCCAGAACATTGCATCATCATTGATATTCAAATACTCACACTTCATGAAATTGGATTCACCATCAAGATATAAATGAAGATGAGACACATGGAAGACGTTGTGGATCCTTCCAGGACACAACAGTAGTTCAAACCAATATGATACTATTCCAAATCTCCCTAACACCTCAAAGGACCTACCAAACATGGGAGAAATATTATTCCTCTACAAATCCCTATCATGAATTTACTTAGGAGAACCCCTCATGAATAGATGTTATCCAACCCTGAACTCCAAGGGACTTTTCATATTATCATAATAGGAATTATGATGGTCCTAAAACCCCTTTATATTCCCTCTAACAGACTGGATAATCTTGGTTATTATCGGTACTACATCAAGACCAAGAAATTCTAACAACACAACCTCTGTCCAAAAAAAAGGAGAACATAAGTACTACCCATAAAAAACCTCAAAAAATCACATCCACTGGTTGAGAAACAACTATTGTAGTATTAAAATTAAACTAGTGGAAGCTACCTTCCAAATGATCTTCCAATGTCCAGGAAACATGACTTCAATATATCCTCTAGCATTTTCATTGGTCTTATTCATCTACCCATATGTTTGAGGATAGAAGGAAATCCTATGGCGAACTAGGTTCTGAAATCCTGTTGCAAGACCCTATAGACCGATGAGGTAAAATGAGGATACATGTCATAGATAATGGTATATAGTTCCTTGTGAATCCTAACTATGTTTTCCACATACCTCATGAATACATCCATGGAACTCGACTAATAGATTTCTAATAAATTAGTGGACTTAATCAGTTTATCCAGTCTAAAAAAAACTTCATCACAACAACACTGAGCCAAGGGTAGCTCAGTGAATAAATCCTACAATATGTGCTCCCATTTACACCTAGTACTATCTATTATCTTTAAAAACCCAATGAGATCACAACATTATGATTTATCCTACTAACAAACCACACACTTCTCCCCAAACTCCACCTCAATCTAGTTGATCCAAGGCCACGAAAGATACCTCTTAATTCCATTATACATCATAGTCACACCATGAAGCACTAATAATGGTGATTTGTGAGACTCATGAAGAAATACAATATGCAGTTCCAATGGAATAAAAAAACTCATTTGAAAGAATATCCCATTTTTAGCATCCTCTAACCAACCCTCCAGAGAATCATTATGGCCAACATAGTAACAATCCACCATTACCATAGTGTAGACCCCCTGAGACTCCTCCACATACTACATAAATATATAATCTATGGTCATCTAATAATGTAAACCAACAACACTGATCCCTCTAACTTCAGGATGTATCTATGCTAACACCTAAATCCATTTCCATGCATTAGAAGACTCTCGAACCACCTCTCCTCGAGAATTCCATATCAATGCATTGAAAATAAAATTCCCCATTACTACGGTGTAAAAGAACACAAATTTTTAATCATAAATGAACTTAAAAACCCTCCAATGATATAGATTTAGATCCCATATAGAGAAAACACATTTAAGGATCTTATGTTTTGAGAAGACTAAAAAGTGATCACTGGTGAGTTAATGCATCCACAGATTCTGGGGAAACACAATTACCAGTAGCTCCAGATCATGAGCGTAATTTTTATACTTTTTTGGATGTAACTTCCTAGAAACATAAGAGTTCATCACTATATTTCTCATTAAAACATGTTCCAGGCCTTTATTGGTAGCATCATAGAAAACCCTGAACATAACACCCTCCTCCTGCAGTCGAAGATCTAGAGCATTGATCAACTTCTCATTCAGATAACCAAATAATTCCAAACATGTACCAATAAATAAAAAATCATATTCCTTCCAATAAAAAAACCAATGGGTATGTAACTCATTATAAATTAGATGAAAACCACTTATATTTGATCATAATACCCAAGAAACCTCAAAACTTTTCCATTTTAATGGGTGATTCCAACGAAGAAACAATGCTGACCTTTGATTGGTCCATGAAAAAACATTACATTGACACCACATGTTTGAGAAAACACACCTCTAATATCTAGTTATTTTACTTGGACAATATTACATATAGTTGATAGTGTAAAGGGGCTTGTAAAAAAGCTCTCAGATACATGACATTGTCACCATCTAAATTCATACAGACCATGTTATCATCAATGAACATGATGATGAAATGTCCCATGTAGTCATGGAATATGGAGTTTATAAACCCAATGAACATGAATTTTGTGTTTGTGCCATAGAGATACATAACCACAATCTATAAGTTCCCATTACTACACCTGATGATAATCTATGGGATATCCTCACATTTAACCCAAATAAAATTATATCGAATTTGGAATTCAAAAATAAACTAGAACCATTTAATTAGTCAAACCGATCTTTGATCCTCAGGAGGGGGAAATGGTTCTTCACCATTAACTGATTCAACGTTGGGTACTATACAGATAACATCAAACCACCATCCTCCTTCTTGGAGAACAAAAATGGAGCACCCTAAGTAGACACACTGAGTAAGATGAAACCCCTCTACATCAGATCATCTACCTACATCATCATCTCTCATAGCCCTGTAGGCACCATTTGATTGGGATCCATTGAAATCAGTGCGACACATGACTGTAACTCTATCCTAAAATTGATTTCATGTCAATGGTGTGGTTTCATAAAATCATATAATAAAACATCCATGAAATCCTCTACAACCCTATGAACTTTATTTTCCTGGGATTAAACCGACATATCTACCAACTGAGACAAAAGATGCTCCACTTTTCTACCTCCCATTTAACAACCTCAATAACCATTGAACACTAATAACTTAACATTCACATTATAAAATGATAGTATCATATGAAAATAGTTGATTACTACACAAATAGAATAAAACTAATCAATGTGAATAATAAAATCATATTGTTGTATTTGAGGTAATAACAAATTTTCCACTGACTAGTGCCACCCCATCACAAGTATATATACTCGATACACAAAATGAAAAAAGATCTTGAGTCTAATAGGTGTATATTAAACAAGGGGAATTAGAATCCTCACCACATACAGTCTCTAATCATAAGAAAAAGTTGGAGAAACAAAAGAGTGTGAGGATCCTTAATAAAATTTCATAAAAATGTAGATGATAAAATGATAAAACCATTGACAATATCTAGACATTATGGCATTACAACCTCTAACACATGCATCTCACCGCATTTAGCTTCTATTCATCTTTGAGGTGATCCTCCAAAACTATGCTCTGGGGTGTGTTCTTTTAGATTAGGACCATAATGAGTCTACCCCTACCAACACAATCTACCGTCAACTACTGCAAGAGTGTTGGTAGTCCTTGCTGTGGAAACTACCTCAGAGGTAACTACTTCTACAATCAAAAAGGGGTCGAACACCACCTAAAAATGGTCTTCCTAAGTGGCCATACACTGCATCTAATGGTGTCCATGTCCTCATAATACATATCACACAAAAAAACTCCCATTAAATGTTATCAGAATCATGATATCCCCAAAGCATTTGAAAAGCTCTACTACGGTCAGTTCCCATAGCTGAATCTCCGACTGCTTGAATGGCCATGAACCACTATTTGAAAATCTTCTCCTTGAGACTCCCTTTTGGACACTATACTGAGGATCACCTCATAAGGAAAGAATCCAATTGATAAACTCAACATTATTATATACTTACTGGTATATAGAATGCGTGAATGAGGTGACTATGAACCAGATAATTTGGTGAAAATCCTCCTCTATGTATTGTTCTCTAGACTCCTCATCTGGAAAAACATCTTATGAGAAGTACAAGATGTCATAGAACATGATCCCAATACACCATGAAAAAAACCTCCCTTAATGAAGAGAGGGAAAATAATACCATTTATCTACCTTAGTTATCAATTATAGGAAATCTGAATGAAACTCCCCTTGAATTTAAATCCAAAATAAATCATCTTCCTTTTAGTCACCAAGATATAGAATGCAGCACTAACATGTAGATCCCCACAACTGACTATATACCAATGACACCCAAAACCCATACCGATCGTGAATCATATCTAAAATGATATCTATATTCTCCAATGAGTTCTCTATCTCCACATATGAAATTCCCCCACATAATTTCCCAAAATTTTCCACCTAAAATAATACACAACCCTATGATAAGACACATCATCCTCTGTTAGGTAAATTTGAAGATGGTCCATTGGATATTCCTCTTGAAGCTCAACCAACAAAGCTACTCATGCATGAAAAACAAGAGTAGTTCATAAAAACAAAGGAGGAATCCAAATCCAGGTAGTATATAATTTTAACATAGGGCTATTTAATTAATTAATATTAATTTCCCATAATCAACCAATTCAGATATGAACACAATCAATCATGAAAAATTTACCTATTGTAGGTCTCTAACAAGAAAATAGGTTCACCTCACATGGTCATTCAATAAGCTCTGAGTTCATGAACTGGGTCCCTAGGGAAATAAAATCCAATTTCCTAGGTAGTATCCTTAGACTATTTTATACACCAAGGGAAACTGGCACCATTTCCATACCAGTCTGTTCAATCATACTAGTTACTAACTCCAAAATCCATCTTATATCTCAACCAAAAAAATCTGATACCCCTCTTTAATGAACACCTCTATAAAAATATACCCTTACTAGGCTGGTGATGAATAAAGAGATATAATGACCCCCTTAGTCCCTCCTTCAGCAGGCCTCGAGATGGGGACAGGATCCAAGGGTATAAAAATCTCACACATGGAAGGAATTAACCTCATATAACATATAATCAGAGATAGGATACATAACCACCATGTTACTATAGCATATAATGTAAAATTAACCACAAAAATAAACCACAATTCATGAACAATGTCAACATATACAAATAAAACCCTCCATGTAAATAAAAAAAGGCAAGTCCTATTGCAGCTACTCAATAGAAACTCAAAATCCCAAGATTGTAGTGTCCAATGTGGTCCCTAATGTCAACCTAAAAACCTAAAAATTTGATTATATATTTAGGGTGATCATAAATTTATACTCAGTAGGATCATCACAAAGGTATCAAGTTCACACTTGAAAACAACATACTAATGCACCAGTGAAGTAAATAACATAACCAAAAACCACCGAAAATTGTCAACTAACTAATCCCAACCTCACTATTGATCACTCACTAAATCACACATTCCATAAAGTGATATAAAATCCCAAAAAATATAAGGTACCCCACTACCTCTTCCCCACCAATTTTCCACTAACATTCCCCAAGGTTGGACATCATATGCTCCCATACCTACCATGTATATCACATCACAACACATCTCAACTAAAGGAACCAAGTCCATCCTTGATGTGGGTTGGGATGCATCCATACCTACCCCACCATTTCAAGGAGTATCATCCGATGCTAGCATCATCCATCATCACATCAAAAAAGATAGATAGGGAATCACATCAAATTTTGTCACAAAACTAGGGAAATAGGGTATCTTGAATGTAAATGACATTAAACTCATTCCCTCCTCCTACCAAACATGACCCAAAACATATAAAATAATATAAATACCTCATAAAATAATGTATATATTTAAACCACCTTGGAAAACACTTCTATGTAATCTCTATAACAAACCCGTAACATCATTTCTGCTAGAGGAAGAGCAGGGGGAATCTAACCATCCATTTCACCACCACCTGAGATGTTGGGAGAAAAAACCGGAACCCATAACGTCTTAGTGTTTTTATTTTTGTCCCACTGTAGTGGGAATTCATAAAAATTACAAAAAATACATGATATATATAGATATAGCACAACAACCAACCTATAGGTTCACAACAACTGCACTAGCATACACCACCATGCCACCGCTATATCATACATCAAACATGCCAATTGTTTCCACTACTATATGTAACACTCCAAACAACCACCACATATATGTGAAAATTTCCATTTTTAATTATAGGTTTCACCACATTATATATTTGATGAGATATCACAAACTCCCATTTACATCAAACCCATTTCCAATTTACATATCCCAATCACTTAATTAAATCTATTTAACCTATTTACCACATATCAAATTCCAATACTTTTCTTATTCATTTACCAACACATTTAATTTCATTTCAGTTTTAAAAATTTATCCCAAAGATAATTGATTAGCTGAAAAAATTACTCAATGAAACTACTCACCCATCACATATCAACCATCACCAAATTTCGATAATAGTAAGACCATCTTACCACACAAACTGCATTTCACAACCGCTACACATCACTACAACATCACACAACACAACCACATTTCATATCTACCTACATCACATACCATGAAAACCAACCATATTAGTCCTCACTCCCCACTTATTTTCAAATTTCATTCCATCACTAGAATCATCCCACCATAAACCTCATTAGGAAGGGAAAGAAAGCATATTCCCACACAATGACACATCCAAACTTCCCCAAGTAATTTATGATTTTTTGTCACATTACTTCTTTATTTTTCTTGGGTATTATCACACAAACAATATTTCCAAGGGAAACTAATTCATTGTCCATATATAAATTAATTAACATTTTATTTGTGGTAAAATAAGTCAATAACACAATAAGGATTGGACAAATAAATCAGCTACATAAAAGGCTCCAAAATGCTGTGATTTTTTGTATTGGAAACCAAAATTCATAATAGCATCATCAATATCATTAAATAAATAAAATCTTATGATTTATCCCTATCCCCATAAATTCCATATTTCTCAATTAATTATCTTATTAATCTAACCCTTAATATCCACCCAAAGGAAGTAAAAACCATGAAATACCCACACATAGTATGTAACTAGGGGAAGAACGAGGATACCCTACCTCAAAGAAGCATTCTTATTCCACTGTGCACCATAGGGAGAATAAGAAACAACCCAAAAACCACTACTGCACTATGAAAACCTAGATCAACCTAATTCACATCATGGAATCATAAAAAAACATAGCCCAAACACACCCCAAATCAAAACAAATACATCACAGTGAGTCCCTAGTTGAATAATGGAATAAAAACATCGGAATAAAGGGAATAAATCACCACTGATAACCAAAAAACAACTAGTGGAACACAAGGATCAATTTCTCATGAGACGGGCTGGATGATCCACCATAAACATCTAGGGTTCCGGCAAAATCCATAGTAAATGAGTACCAGATGAGTGGGTTAGGTAAAACAACAACCATATAAGTATAACGTATTTCACCTTATTCATGGTGTGAATTCCATATTCATGTTGTTAATTCCATGTGGTCCATGGATTAAAATACATGAATCCCAGTCATGGAATTAATTCCATAAAAATATCAAATTCCAACAAAATTATTGGAGTCATGTCCCAAATAATCCAAAAAAGTGACTTCAAATTTCATTCCAAGAAATCGATTCATGTATTACACCATCGCAACATTAAATCCATGAAATTTTGGATTCAAATGTAGAACACAAAATCACATTGTGAATCATCCATTCATAAATTGAATTGACCATTGTAGTTCTATTGTAGCCCCAACCTCCAGCGAACATTATCAACCCTCTTTCAAACACACCCTAACACTAAAAATGGGAAAGTAACATAATGATAAGGAACATACTATTAAATTGAAAACCTTTAAAATTATTCATCATTCTCAAGAATCAAAACCAAACCCAGAATAAGTGAAAGGGACTAAAGAACCTCTTTTATTGATACCTCTTAAGGATCTAATTGCATCTCGACTCAACCAATGGAAAAATAGTTTAAAATAGAATGTCTGAGAAAACACATTGAATAACCACATCCCCATATGTCATTGTGCTGAACACTACACCATTAAAAACTAGCCATTATAAATATCTTTTATATATAACTACATTTAATACCAAATCATCCTCCAAATATCATAATATAAAACTCACTATAACCAACACACACCACTATTTTGAAGACACAAATCATGGAATCCCATCTCCTGTATCATGATATTATCCTCTTTGGGTTTCATTTAATTTATCACAATGTTTTAAACACGTCATAATATAAAAAATCTTGATTAAGAACCTATCCTTACCATATTTCCAGTCTAAAAGCTTTTTTACAGACCACATCCTCAAGGAAAAAAATACATATAATAAAATAAAAAGATCCAATTATCACATCATCAAGAAAAATATAGTAGAACAATGTTCAAAAAACGGTATGTTTACTGGGCAGGCATTTGAGTATCTCGCTACCACGTACTATCCTATAGGAAACCATTCCTCAAAAAAAAAAAAACAATGTAAGGGTATGGGTCTTCCACATAAAATATTTTCTCAAAAATTCTAGATCTCTGTTGGCCTCTCCATGAATGTGAAATCATCTTCGATATTTAACTCTCCCTAGTCGATGAAATGGGAGTCACATTGAAGATACTAATAAATCTACGAAACATAAATGAAGTTATGGACCATATCTAGCTGTTTTTTCAATGCCAATCGATACCCCACCATGCCAACACACCCAAACACCTCAAAGGGACCAACCCAATAGGGAGAAAGATTACTCCCCCTATCAATACTCCATCATCCTCACCAAAGAAAAACCCTCAAGAAAACTTTTTGTCAAACCTAGAACTCTAAGGGAGTCCAAATAGGATCATAATATGACCTCTGATGGCCCTATAACACCCTCATCTATAGCTAGAATAAATATATCTTCTTATTCATGCTCTACAATACATCACAAATGTGATTTACTCACTTCCCATCCTCTTTCCAATATAATAGAGATTTTTTTATCCCTTATAGTTCCTAAAATGAATCCATTTCCATAGATGACCGATAGCTTTTATTGTATGAAAACTCAACCTAAGTTTTGTTCAGTAAACATGATATTCTAAGGTCCACGATCCATGCTCCCAATATATCATCTATCATCTAGATGACATGCTCCATCTTTACCTCTACCTGAAGGTTGAAAGCAGTTATAAGGTGCAACTAGGATGTAAAATAATGCTAAAATCACATTAATACCTCTGATGTAACATTAAGATCCCAATAAGTGATGACCATCCTAAATACCCCATGAATCCTAACTATATCGTCCACATACCTCCATACTATGAGGTAACATTAAGATCCCACAATGTCTACCATTGACTATATCATCACATGCCACCAAGATGATTCCTAAAACCATGATACTTCTTGTTTACCGCATAATGAACTAATAATGGTGAGTTTTGAAAGTCCCTAGGAAGTCCCTCACCCACTGCAAATGGAATAAACAACACCCTCTGAAAAAAAATTCGATTCTGAACATCCTTTGACTATCCTTCAAACACATCACTATGGACAATCGGGTCACACATCACCTATAGCTCAGCATCTTCTCATGAGTCTCCACTACTAAATGAATCAATGATTATTCTAAAGTCTTCTGATAAGGACATCCATGTCCACTTCTTTTACAAAATCCAGATGCATCACCAATAGAACCTCCATCCCTTTGGAACATTAGGGTACTCCCAAAAAATATCTTCTCAGGGCTTATGACTCAACGCATCAATAAAATTATTACCCTTTCCTAGAGTGTAATAGATCTCAAAATTGTAATTTTGATGAAATTGTATCCATATGTTCTTTCATATATCCTAATATCATTGAAAGAAAACATATTTATAGCCCTTATGGATTATGATAACTACAAATCCTTAACTAATTACTTAATTCCACACCACATTAGAGAAATCACAACTACCACTAGCTCTATATCATGGGTGGAATAGTTATTCTCATGTGGATTTAAGTGAATAACCCTTTAAGAGATCACTACTCCCTAATAATTCAACATGCATAGCAAGACCAGGTAGGATGAATTAGTGAAAACCTAAAATTTCACACCCTCCTATAGATATTGAAGAAATGGGGAACATATACACTTTTCCTTTAGATAACCGAACGATGTATGACACTAATAAGTCCATAAAAATCCCTATTATTCCAAGTAAAAGAATTCAATAGGGATGTAAAATGAGAAAAATCATACAAAAAACTTTGATAATATCCCATAAGACCAATGAAATTACAAATATCTACCAAATTAATGGGTTCTTCCCAAGAAATATTTACCTTGTCCTTCAATTAGGTTTTATCCACACCATACTGGGAAACCAAAATGTCCAAGGAAACACACCTCTCATTTAAAAAAACTAAACATATATGGATTTCCCTAGACTGGATGGCCTCGAATGTCTTACAAGGAAGATCTAAGATACTGACATGCTCTTTCACTGACTTTGAGTATGTGAAGACAATATCGATGAACTCAATGATGAGCTAGTCTATGTAATAATGGAATATGGACTTTACGATCCCCATGAAGATGGATCATATATTTGTGATATCGATCATAATGGCCACAAACTCAAAGAACCCAAACCTTAACCTGAATAATGTCTTTGGGGTATCCTCACATTTCATGCTCATATGGTGATATCCAGACTACAGGTAAACCTTCAAAAAACAACTAGCTCCCTTTAGATGGTAGGAAAATCATTGGACCTTTGGAGGGGGTAACGGTTCTTGAATGTTACCTAATTAAACCATTAATAGTCCATATAGATCCTTATACCACCATCCGCCTTATTGGATAATAACACTGGTGCAGGACAAAGTGACACACTAGGTCAGATAAAACCCCTTTGAATTATATCATACACTAGAATCCTCAAATCTCATAGTTCCATAGGTGATATTTTATTGGGATCCATCAGGATAAAATTTTTTCTAGGTTGAAACTGTATCACAAACATGATTCCATGAAAAGGGGGTGGTGTGATAAAATAATCTGGGAAATTTTACATGAAATCCTATAAAACCCTAGAAATATCCTCTACCGAATATTACATTAAAGGTTCCACTAACTGAGACAAAAGAGAATCCTCTTGGATTCCACACATCCGATATCATTGCTCAACCATTAATGCCACTCAAAAGGCTTAAAAATTGGAAATTGAAGCACTAATATGAAAGGAGTTGATTAATTCACACATAAAATACATCCAATACATTCCAAGTATAAAATAAAATGGATGTATGTGATGAAAGAAGAAATATACCATTCACTGGTGCAACCCCATCACTAGTCTACATCCCCAAAAAACATTAAATAAAGCATCATGACCACTAAACAGTGTAGATAACTCCATGGGAACTAAAATACTCATAACATCCAATCCCAATACATAGAATGAAATGGAAAAAATGAGTTCAAGGATCTTGATTTAAAAAAATTACAAGCAAGAGAAGATGATACACTGATTGTACCTCAGATAACTTCTGGACCTACGAGAACAACTACCTCCAACCCATGAAACTAAGCATTCCCATCTCCTATACATATAATCTATTTTTATCCATGAAAATGTTCTAGAATAGGAAATTTTGGATAGGGGACATCATGAGGTTGTACCCTTCTGACCCCATCTTCCCTCAGTTTTTGAATAATCACCAATAATCCCTACGATTAAAAAGTTCTTGGAGGAAAAAATGCTCCTACGAAAGAGGGGAATGAATACCCACATAGAACTAGCATCCCTGAGTGATCGTAAATTGTGTCTAGTGGTTTTCATATACTCCAAATAAAAGTCTTGAAAATAGAAAGCCCATAGTAGGTTCTTAGAATCGACATGTCCCCAATGGATAAGAAAAGATCCACCAAAGTCAGTCCCCCCAGCCTTCCATGACCCGATACATGATATTATACTCCCAGAGATAGACTAATGGCCACTATCATAAGGATTAAATCACATGGATTGAATGAAATTGATATTTTTTTCTTATTTAATTCCAGATATGTTGAAAGTTTAAACAAGGGGACTGTATACCTGATCACTAGGTGTAAAACCTTCTTCAAACACGACACTCTAGACTCATTACACAGAAAAATATTTATGGAAATGTAAAATAGGTCCTTACACATAATTCCAAGCTCCCTAACACTGAGTATCCCTTATGAAAGAGAGAACAACTTATAACTCTTCATTTCATTTTTGATTAACAAAAGGTGCTCCAATTGAAACTCCCTTTGAATGTCAGGACAAAACACAAGTGCCTCATTTTGGTAACGAGGATACATCATCCTCCACTAATGTTAATCTACTAATACATACTAACTACTAAGAGAACCCAAAATACATCATGAGATCAAATTAGACTGTAAACAATGTTGATATCCTCCAACAATCACTATGTATCCACATCTGAGATGCTGCCCTCATACATTCCCAAACTCTACCAATTAAACGAACACAAAGAACTCTTCTAAGTCTTATCCTCCTCTATTAGGTTGATCTAATTATGATCAACTGTTTCATCTGGTAGAACCTCAACCACTTGTGCTACTCATGAAAAATGACCCAGATCCATTGTAGAAAATAAACGAGGAATTCTTAGCTAGGTAAGATGGATGTTTATCAAGATGGATGTTTATCATAGGTTTTTTTAATTAATTCATTTTAATTTCCCATAATCATAAAATTAAAACACGGACACAATAAATCAGGACTTATGAACCTCTATTAGGTCTCTACCATAAAATTAATTCCATCTTACTTGAAAATTCAATTATCTTAGAGTAAATTCATCAGATCACAGGGGCCCCTAAAATCCTATGTCCTAATTGGTCTCCCTATAAAATGTCACACACCAAGGTCAACTAACAACATTTCCTTGATATTCTAAGAAATCCCCATAGTCAAAAACTCCAAATTCCAACCAATTTCTCAACAAAAACCTCTGATACAATCCAATAATAACCTCCTTCCCCCAAAGATACCCTATCTATGTTGGCGATGAAGGAAGATAGATAATTACCCCTAAGTCCCACCCCTAAGATGCCTCAGGTTGGTAACAAGAATCGAATGTAAAAAATCTTTAACATGAAAGTCATTACCCTCAAATTACATAGAATAAGAAGATAGGATAAAAAATCACTAGGAAACTCCCTCATTAATTGAAAAATTAATCCCAAACTATCCCAAAATACATGAAAAATGTTAATACATATGTCTCCTAGTAAACACAAAAAGACATGTCCTATAACAAAAACTTAATAACAACTCCAAATCCCAAATTAGTAATGTCCAGATAGGTCCCAAAAGTCATAATGAAAACTTGAAAAATAGTTTATATACATAGGTTGAACATAAAAGTATACTAATTAAGATCATACCCATGTTCGTAAGTACAAATGTGAATATAATAAAATAATGCACCCGTGGAAAAAAAACATAACGACAAGAACCTAAAATATGCCAAATAACCATTCCAAGCCTCAACATTGATCACTCACTAAATCATGAATCCAATATAGTAGTATTGATTAAAAAACATAATAAGGTGAACCACTACTGCTTCCCCATTGATATTACACTCTCATTACCCAACATTGAATTTCCTCTTTCCCATTACCTCCATGAATATCACATCACAACACTTCTTGTTCAATGACATAAGACCCATCTCTAATATGGGTAGATACACATACCTTCCTATCCAACCCTCACAAGGTCTAGAATTAATTGACAGCATTAGGAATCATCACATCACAACCACATCACATCACATATCACCATATAAAACATGGTCTATAATATCTTATCTTATCCCAAGTCCATGGGTGTAGGATATCAGAAACTTCAAAGACATCATTATTGATCCATTCTACTTCCATTCATGTCCTCCAACACATATCACATCACATCACTATCTAATCACATCAAATCATTGAAAAAAATACCTAGGACAAAACTGGTGGGTTATCTCCAACAATAACCCGTGAGATCACTACATCTGAATAATGAGTGGGAAATATGGGGTAGAAATCCATTAATATCACCACTATCCTAGATGTTATGGTAAAAAAATAGAACTGAGGATGTTTGAGAATCGGTATGGTCATCAAACTTGTGCGTCGTATACATTGAAATAACATAAAATACATGATATATATTGATTACACAGAATAACCAACCTATGGTGTGAAAAAAATTGTTTTAGTGTAAACCACTGTGCCACCACTATACCATGAGTAATCCATCACAACAATGACCACTACTATAAGAAACAAACTAAAAATCTGCAACACAAATACACACATTTCCACATTCATTTATAGGGTTCCCCACTTTCAATATTTAACTATTTTCCAAAAAAATACCTTTTAAAATCCATAAACTACACATTTAAAAAGTCCATTAATTTTATTCAATTCATTTGAGCCATTTACAAAATATAAATGTCCACCATATTTCTTTTTAATTTACAAAGAAAATGTCATTTTGTTTCACCATTGTGAATTTATCCCATGTATACCTAAGAAACTAACACACCCACATCATGAAATAACTTTCCCATCAAATACAAATCACCAAAAAATCCCCACAATAGCGATGATATATTACCAAAATAACCACACAACACTTCCATAACACATCACTACAACATCTCATGCCACAACCACATTACACACCTACCCACATCACATCACACACCTAGAAACGAAGAAACTACCAAAGAATCATTACCACCCTAAAAATCCATTTATATACTAGAATAAAATCAGGGGATCATAAAAAAATCCTTCCATTATAATACTGAATAAAAAAAACAAAATCACAACAAATATCTAGAATAAAAATTGAAAGAAAACATTGGATTAAAGGGATGTACTGACCACTAATCCCCAATGAACAAATTTTAGAACATAATAATCTTTTTTAGAGGATAGGGGATGAAAATTCCTTTGAATTTAATTAGGTTTCATCCAAAACCAAGAGGAAATGAGTGCCGCTGAGGGGATTTTTCTAAATTCTAACCCTATAAATATGATGTAATTCATCTTATTCAGAGCATGAATTCTATATTCACCTCATGAATTACACAAGGTTTATGTATTACAAGTTGTGATTACAACTCATGGATTTAATTCCTCAATAATATCAACTTCTAAAAAAATTCATTGTTATTCACACTAAATAAACTCATGATGTTATTTCACATTTCACGTCCTGAATTTTTTACATGAACTATAATACCACCTTATATACGATGTGAACTAGTGGGTGTAGATATTGTGAAACACCAACTCATGTCATTAATCCACCTTTCGCAAAATGAATTTCCCATTATAGTCCTGTTGTAGCTTCAACATCGACCATACCTCCTAAATCCTCATTTGAAACACCCCATAACACGAAAAATGGAAAAGTAATTGGATTAGAAGGCAGGATCTGTAACTAGTAGTTTAAGGATTTTTTTGAATTAATATTTCAATATGGTATTTTGTTCATTAGGCAAAAATTTCTCTTATTTTATCATTTTACATTCACTTTCAATATTAAGTTGTAATGATCTGCTTATTCTCATTTTCTTGATAGTACAATGAATCATTACTAGGCCATAAGAAACATCTCCGAGATGCCAAAGGCTGCAAATAAATTCTGAAGGGTTTAAATACAAGTGGGGGAAGATTGAAACTTTAATAATAAATCCATTAACCCAACAAAACATCACCAAAAAACTCACTTATGATTCATGAATAACTGAAAGACAACTTAACCACTTCATTTATTTCAAAACCCCACCATAGTTTACAACATCGGAAGACAAAGAAACTATCAATGGAAACATCTGAAAAGAAACTAAGGACTCCAAGATGACTATAAGACTCCATTATTCACAATATAAATTCTACAATATCACCAAACAAACTCTCTATTATGAGGTGGTGCTATATACCTGTTATACATTACCTTTCCCATGTCCCAGAAGATAGAACCTGTAAAATCACCAATGTGACTGAGAATGGGTGAATATTAAACTCATTAGGATTTCCCCAATGACTTCCCTACTCACACCAATAGGATAGAAATGTTAGAAACATTTATATAAAACACTATATATAAACCAATTTCCCCAAATAGTTTATAAATAAATACAATAAATTTCCAAAACCATTTATAAGCAAATGTAAACAGGTTATATTTTAACCAATTTTCTAGAATGTAATATTTCAATAAAAACAACCAAAAAAAGCCTTAAAAGTATTTATCTATAAGTTTTTGGCATAACCATTACAATTTATACAACAAACCCATGTATGAATGATTTTATGACAGATCCACACTCATGTGCAGACTCTTTTCGGTCTTCCAAGTCATCACAAGGTAATTATATCCCATGTTATGATACACCTTTGGCACCAGGCAAAAGGTCATATTTCAACCACGCGTTATAAATACGTTATGAACACATACAACTAGGGTGTAATTACACATTTGGCACCAACAAAAATGCATTAATTCAACCAAGAATTGTTAATGCAATATGAACACACACAACCATTATGCCATTATCCAATTCCCAAAAATTGTTTTCATCCATTTCAATAAAACCATTCTTTTACTAGAAACCATTAAAAATACCAATTCCAACCAACCATTTCATTTCTAAAATAAATTATTTTTATTTAAAACATCTTAATAAAATCCACGCACCACATTTCTATAAATTCCCCATTTTAATGTCCATATTTTAAAATCATGATCAAAAGTGAATTTTCAAGATCACGAATTTTTTTAGATTTCCACAATTTACCAAACTTTCACTAAATATGGTTTCCAAAAATTCATAAAAATACAATTAACATTAAATTTAATATAATAAAATAAATTTAATGTATTATATTTAGTTCTAATATAAGGTTTCAATAGTGAATCCACCAACCTTGACCGTTTTTGGTGGAAACAGAAAACGGACAAAGAAGTCTCAAGAAACCATATCAAATCTCCACGAAACAGCCTTAGATATCTTCTCCTACCATGATCAAGACAAAATATAAACTTATTTAGAATAAAAAATCTTATATCTAACCAAAATGTGTGTAGATCTAAGAATACAATAAGAGGTGTGAAAAAGATCTAGGAAAATATGACAAGAATGATTAAGAAATATTAGATACCACAAGAATCAGGCTTCTAAATGCTAAGGGAAGGATCTGAATTGATTTTGATTTTCTTGGGAGAGGTTCTCCCACCTTCAATGGAGAAGAATCCATATTTAGTTATGTATAAGATAAATAATAAGGGTTTTACAGTTAAAAATGTGTGAGATCCAGTTTTTTAGGATTTCACTTTGACCCCACGAACAGTTTTGTCGCATTTTTAGTGAAACTATGTTCTAACCATGCATTAGATACTGCCTTGGATGAAAATTCCATAACCTCCTCACATGGCCTACAAAACCATGTTCCCACCATACCGAAGCTACTATCCAACATCTTCCATAGTGCACAGTTTTTTCTTGGATTGCTACATGTTATGGACAAACCCTGGATAACCCGCGTGCTTCCCCTTTTTTCCACTAAAACTCTTTAAAAGATCACTAAAATATGTGAAAATTCACTCTTATAATAAATATACATAAAAATCACAATGTAATTGTTACATACCAGAAATCAGGGGTATTAAATTCTCCCCACTATTGGACTTTCCATCCTCATAATGTAGAGAACCACCATTGTCCTGAAAGAGTTCCAGACATTGCTCTCACATTTCCTTCCAACATTCCCAAGTCACTTCCTGAATCAGATCGTGTTTCCATAAAACCTCAGTAGACCAATTTTTCTTCACAAAAAAATTCCTATTTCCTATCCACAATTTGCACCAGGTTATATACAAAAGAAGCATTCAACTCTAGGTCAACATGATACCAACTTATCACATGGTCAGGATCTGTCTGATTCATTTTTAACTAAGATAAATGGAACACATTATGCATCAAACAAAACCAGGGTGGTAATTCAAAATGGTATTAATCCTTTAAAACTCATTCCAATATCTATAAAGGATCAATGCATCTAGAAGATAGATTTCCTGGATTCTCAAAACAACGATGTCCATGACTTGGAGAGATCTTTAAGAACACATGACCAATCACTTCGAATGACAATGGTCTATAATGATTATCTACATATGATATATAATGACTCTGATCCATATCAATCCTATTATTGATCAAGTGTATCATCTCTATCATTTCATGGAAAATGATCAGTCCAACTAATGTATTCCCACCAATTACCAGCCAACAAAATGGAAAATGACAAGGAATTCGATACAATGATTAGAAAGGATCCATATGTATTGAGGGGTGATAGATTTTATTATATGATAACTCCACCAATGGAACACGATCTTACCATGAGGTACCAAAATCTATTACACAAGTCCAGAACATGTCTTCCAATATCTATACCATCTTTTAAGATTGACCATACATCTGATGACGATACATCAAATTCATAGTCAACTAATTCAAAATGATTTTTTAAGGATTTATAGAAATGATATTGGACCTTTGAACCCTATCAAAAACTAACAAAACTGGTACTCCATGACTATTTACCTCTTCTTGGATATAGATCTTGGAAATATCCTCCACTGTTTGATTTTAAAAAATCAGAATGAAATGGGATGACTTGGCAAGCCGGTCCACTATTACCCATATGAATTCTTGTTTCCAAAGATTTCATGGGAGAAAAATTACAAAAACCATCTCTATCTTCTCCCATTTCTACATTGGGATAGGTAATGAATACAACATACATGCTGGTCATTGATGCTCATCCATGAATTGATTTCATGTTAAGCCCATTGAAACTAGTGCACTCACATTCCATTTCATACCCATCCACCAAAACTATACCTCCATTTCCATATACATATTTTTTATTCTCGGATGTACAACCCATCCCGAATGGTGGTAAGAATTATGAAGTTATTCTTGATAATACATAGGTACAACCATCCGATCTATGAATGAAAAAACCAAACTTTCATCAAGTCTCCACCCCTCAATGGTCTCCCCACCATTGAGTTTTAAACTCATAACTTCATATTATACATATGATTTTTGTGCCTCCTTGACAATATATGAAAATTAGGAATCATAGAGACTGGAAATATAACAAAAAAGTTACCTCAGTCTTCAAATTCCAAATGCATGTTGTCTAGGACTGACATAAACTCCCATTCATATGAGGCTTCCTTTTCTAACTATGCATATGAATTTCTGCTTAATGAATCTGCCAACGTACTTCCGTTTCGGGATGTATAAATCATGTCAAAGTTAAAAATCTGGATATACTCCATCCATCTCATTTTACTCAAATTCAAATCTCACTATGAAGAAAAATGGTTTAAACTCTTATGATCCAATATATGGAGTTAATTTCTCACTAAAGGGATAATGACGCCAAGTATTCAATGTATTAATGACTAAAACTTACTCAAAATCGTGTGTTAAGTAATTATTCTCACATATTATCCAAATCCTTGAACCATAAGAAACCACATGGTCTAATTTCATTAGATCACATCCAAAAATTGATCTTAAAGAATCACAGTAGACCCCATACACATATCCTAAGTCTGGAAAATCATAATAGGTGCTGATGTAAGATGAGCTTTCATCTCTTGAAAAGACTTCTAGCATTGCTCAGTCCATTAATATTGAACAGTAATCTTTTTCAAAACTGTCTAGGTGATGTTAGTCACAAGAAGTCACAAAAAAACCCTTTCCTAAAAACCAATGAAACCAATAAATTTTTATATCTCAAATGTTGTTTTTTCATAATTTTCCAAGAGATAACCCCTTATATATTTTTAGTATCCACTGAAACACCATTTTCAGAAATAACTTGGATGATTAATAGTACATGTTGTTTCCAAAAATCATACTTTGAAAATTTGGCATATAAATGATGATCTCACAAGATTCCTCACACTACCTCCATGTGTTTCCTATCATCATCCCTTGTCCCTGAATACACCAATATGTCATCCATAAACACCACAACAAAATAATTTATATATCTATGAAATATCTGATTCACAATTCCATAAATATTACTAGTGAATTTGTAAGAAAAAAAGGCATGACTACATATTTTTAGTGATCATATCTACATCTGAAATTTGTCTTCGGAATATCTTCCTTTTGAATTCGTAGTTGGTGGTATCCTGATCACAAGTTATTTTTAGAGAACCATTGAGTTCCCCTCAATTGGTCAAACATATCCTCTATGGGTGGAAGTGGATATATATTATTTATCATAACTTGGTTAATATTACAATAATGAATGCATATCCTTGAAGTTCTATCTAATTTCTCCATGAACAATACCGGTTCAACCGAAAGATACATACTTGACTGAATGAAAGCATTACTTACTTGACTGAATGAAAACATTACTTTCCGGATCCTCCAATTGGACATTTAGTTACCTTAATTCCATTGGTTTTCTCTTATAAATGGATGATACATAGGACTAGTCACCAAAAGGATATCAATTTTAAACTATTCTTCCCTTATAGGTGGTAAACCTGGTAATTTATTGGGAAAGACATCTAGAAATTGATCCACAGCTAATGAAAAATGGGTATCCTTGATCTCTTCCATCGATGAAAAGGTCAATGAATACAACTAGTAAGAGATCATTTCCACCATTGGTTCCAACATACCCATTGCACGTGTGTTTACAACACTTTGTCCTCTAAAGAGATGCTCGACGCCATCCTTGGTTGTGAAACTAATCATTCTACTATAACAGTTGAAGTGGTACTTGAACATTCTAAACCAATCCATACCTAGGATTACATCAATGACATCCATATCAAACACCATGATATCCCATTTTTTCTTATCTCCATAAACATTTATAGAACATGTTATAAACACAAAGGCTAAAAAATTTCTTCCACTAAGAGGAGTTTGAGGTTTTATCTCCAAAGGAACCAAATAAGGTCTTAATTTTATAAAATTGATATCATGAGAAGAAAATAAGGAATGTGATTCACTATAATTAAAAAATCCCTTGCACAGGGGTTGAATTCAAAATAATCATACCTCTCACCATAGATTGTCCCACCGGATCATACAAAATCACTTGCTTATCTCCATACAATTGCTTCATCATTTTTCTTTACTACTTATTTCCATGTTGAGATTCCCCTTATTCCATCAATGTATATGATACTTGTGACTCCTAATAAGTGAATGAAGCACCTAACCTCATAGCACTGTGACAAAAGCATTGAAGATGCCGTAACTTTTTAAAATTATGTCATTCTCTAGGTTACTATGAACTCCCACTTGATGTAACTCAATGAACCACACTGGAAATATCTATTATAGTTCTTCGATCTTAGTGGATGATTATGTACTCTTGTGTTCTAATTCTTTTGTTTTCCACATTCATGAAAAAAGATAACACACTTTTTTTTATCTTAGTGATAGAGTTCTCACCTCCTCTTATGAATAAAACCATGCTTCCTCTACATTTATTTCTCATAGTGGGAGATATCTTAAAAAGAGTATCCAACTTCAATCCAAACTCAATGGTTTGAAAATCATGCATGATACTTTGGAGAGAAAGCTGGTTCACCCATGGATCAGGTGCAACCAAAATTTCAACAGCTTCTTTCGACTGGTTCTTATAATGCCTGCTGTGTGCCATTTTCTATATGAACAAAAAACTCTATAAGACTCACTTTTCTTGAGACTAATGGCTTATAATTTCAAATTCTATAACATCAACTATCAAAACATTGTTTTCCAAAAACAACCTCTTCCATGTTCCACCATTTTTTAAAGAATTCGATTATTTCTTTTGGAAATCAAAACAATTTCAAAATGCGTCAATCACTCTCTTTTAAAAGTATTTCATTAGAAGATATATTCCTCAGTTTTCAAAAATTTACACCATTATAGAAAATCATAAATCATTAATAAAAAAAAATAAATATGAAATCCTATTCGGAAGTCATACTTTTATAATTCCTATCATGCTCATGTCATTGGATAAACCCGTCAAAAATGAGATTCCAATGTCCTATTAATGTATACAGAACATTTATGTACCCCAATACATTGTAACATGATGTTGAACATAAAAAATGATAGAAATATCTTTTTATGCTCTACATTTCATTTTTTGAAAACCCTACATCTTTATAAGATCATAACCTATCCAATAGACCAGTATGAAATTCAACTCTAAGAACAAGTAAAGTGATGAATACATGTTCTAGACAGAAAGGAACAATCTGATACCACTTATCTAAAATAAAATTTTGGATCAAAAAAACTAATACCATTTTTAATGACCTGCTTATTCTCGTTGGATTGAGAATACAATGAATCATTACTAGGACTTAATTGACATCCCCAAGAAGCAAAAGGCTGGAAATAAACACTGATGAGTTCCAATACAAGCGGGAGAAAATTTTCCATCTAATAATAAAACCATTAACCCAAAAAACCATCACAAAAAAAACTCACTATATTATGCATGAATCAATGAAATAAAAGATAACAACATTATTTATTTCAAAACCACAACAAAGTGCACTAGATTGAAATACAAATAAACTGTCAATGGAAATAGAAGGAAAACAACTAAAAACTCCAAGATGGCCACAATACTCAATGCTCAACAAGCTCCATGCTTCAATATCCACAAATAGACAATGTATCATGATTTGGTGCTAAATATGTGTGATACGTTACCTTTTCCCATGTCTTGAAAGACAACATCTTCAGAAGCACCAATGTTCAAAATCAGGGGTGAGTATAAAACTTAGTAGTTTTCCCCCAATGACTTACCTAATCACACCACTAGTATAGAATGGTTAGAAGAATTTATATAACAGAATTTATATAATATAATTTCCCAAAATAGTTTATAACTATATAAAAACAAGTTCCACAACCATTTATAAGAAAATGCAAACAAGTTCTATTTTATCAAATTTTCCATCAAGTCGTATTTCCAAAAGAACAACCAAACAAAGACTTAAAACCATTTCAAAATTATGTTTTGGAATAACTATAAATTTTTTCACAACACCCCCACAAAATAATTATTTCTTGAAAATTCCATACTCATGAGCAGTCACTCGCCTATCGACCAATTCATCAGATGGTAATTTTATCCCATGATCCATTACACCTTCGGAACTAAGCACAATGTCATATTTCAACCAAGCCTCATAAATGAAATATGAACACATAGATCCATTGTGACATTACACCATTTGAACTGTGACCAATATCATATTTCAACCAAGCCTTTTTAATGCAATATGAACACACACACAACCATTATTCCATTAACCAATTCCAAAACAAATGTTTCACCCATTTCAATAAAAATGTTCTTCTATTGAGAACCATTAAACAATATAATTCCAACCAAACATTTAATTTAAATAAAAAAATAATTTTATTGAAACCATATTTATCAAATACAAGTTCAACAATTCATCCAAATACCCATTTTGAAGTATAAATTGTAAAATTAAGATGAAGACAACATGTATAAGAACAAAAAGTTTTCCAGATTCTTACAATTTACCAAACCATCACAAAAGAGGGTTTCCAAAAATTATTAATTATACAATTAAAATTCAATTTAACATAATAAAATCAATTTTAAAGTGTACCAATCAGTTATACTAAGAGGAGTTTAGAGTAATCCCACCTACCTCAACCGTTTTGGAAAAAACTAAATATGAAAAAATAATGCTCAAGAAACTAGGTCGATTCACAATGAAATTTACCTAGTTATCTTACCCAACCCTTATCATTTCAAAATATCATCATATTGGAAATAATTAATCTTAGATCTAACAAAAATGGGTGTTGATATAATAATTCAAGAATAGGGGTTAATAATATCTATGAAAACATGACAAGAAATATAATGAACGATTACATACTGCAAGAACCAGTCTTCTAAACTCTAGGGAAGGCTCTGAATTGATTCAAATTTTCTTAAGAGAAGTTATAAAAACATAAATTGGTAAGAATCTTGATTTAGGGCTGTATAGAAGAAAAAAGGGATTAAGAGTAAAAAATGAGTGATATCTAGTTTTTGAGGATCTCACATTTACCCCGCACACAGTTTGACAAAATGTGCACTAATGATGTGTCTGATACTACCTGGTATGAAACTCTCATGACCCCCTATCACGGTCTCCCTAAAAATTCATCCACCATGCTAAAGCTACTATCCAATACATAACAAAGTGGATGGTTTCTACTAGGATGCCTTAACGGTTTAGACAAACTGTGCACAACCCGTGCACTTTGCCTTTAGCCCCAAAACTCTTTGAAAGTTCCCCAAAATCTCCCAATCATAAAAATTATACTTAATATACCTAAAAATCACAATGTATGTGTTACATACTAGAATCCATGGGAACTATATAAATGGATTCTACATAACTTATGAAACATGTGTTGATAAAATGTATACAGATAATCATTTTATTATTTATTCCAATTGGGATTGATTATTATTTGACTCATTTATTTTAATGATTATTCAATATCATACCTAAGTTAAAATAAATAAATATTCACAATAAAATATAAATATATTTCATGTTCATGAGATTTATATTTTTCGTTGTTTGTTGTGAAGACAGTAAAAAAACCATTATCCATGATGGAAGAACTCCTTAATCTGGTATGGTCAAGAGATGAATAATTTCACCTATGTACTATGTATCAATTGAGTTCATTTCACCTCTATTCCATCTTCATCTAACTCCACACTCCTAGGATATCTATCTTTAAAATTTATTTACTTCACACACTAGTGATGAGAACAATAATGGGAGTTTATAAAAAGTAAACCATGAGTATGCAGGAGATAATTTTTATTTATTAATAGTAGATTTCTTAAAACACATGTTTTAAATTAATTAAAATAAGACACATACATACATAGGTAGGTCTTAGATTGTTATCATCCATGCATGAAAAAAGTAAACATTAAATAAATTAGTATTTACTTCTTAAATTCATAATTAGGATCAAATATTCTCAAATCAATTAATTATATTTAATAATATAATTAATTATAATAATTTCCATCCAAACTATCCTTGATATTATCATACATTGAAATTTTAAATAAACTTAATTAATTAATTATATTTAAATTTAATTTAGTACAAGACATGTACTTGGAGGTAGCACAATGTGTAATTTTCCGAACTACCCAACATAGTCCCCGTTATCTACTTTGTACTCACATGACATCTAGCTTAAATAGAGTGTTATGTAAGTTCCTTACATGTACTATTAATAAATGGAAAACATATTTAAATTACACAGCGTGTAAATATTTTTAATGCATGCAGAGTACATGGCATGTGATGACCATACTCGATGTGTAGTTCTTAAAATTATGTGAAAATTAATTAAAAATTTAATTTATATAAAACCTATAAAATATAGTTTACTATCAATAGTTGAGACATAGGAAATTGTTAATTAGGTTTAATATAGTTGTTAATTAATTTATTAATTCCACATAAATATTTTTGGGATACACTATGTGTATAATCCAGTGGCAAGCCATGTAATCCACTCTCTATACATCCACCCCACATGCCTACGGAATGGGGGTGTTTTCCACTCAATGATATTTATGATATATATGGCATGTACGCCTGCTACTGTGTGACCTTTAATGACCCAAAAAATTATAAATAATATTACCTTAGTGATTGAATTTAATAACCTATTATGGTTATAGAAAACTCATACACTTTAGTATAAATATAGGGTTATGATAAATTCTATTGACATAGACAATGGAATTGATGGCCTCAACAAGTAGGATCATACCTAATAAATCACATTATTATAGCTTCTGTGGGATATAGTATCCAAGGGGGTTCCCCTGACCATACCCAAGCCAAGATAGAACAACTAAAGCATGATAAAACTGTTTACATGGGAATTTCACGCTCATCATTATCATGAACCAAACCATGTACACCGAACCACCCCATGAAAATATCACCATTGTGCACCTCACCCTTATGGAATTTATTGGAGTAATAAAGGGGTATTTTTTAACACCATAATAATTTGAATATTTGTATTGTATTTTTAAATACATGATATTTAAAAAGATATTATTATTAAATAATATGTTTTAATCATAGTTGATAAGATAATTTTATATGGTCAAAAATATTTTTTACAATGGTTAGAAAACTTTTATTTCCAAAACCCATCATTTCTCAATAAATGCTGATTATTATTTTAAAAGTGAAAATTGAAATACTAAGAACATTATTTGTATAAAAAATATATTATTTTTTGGAATAAAAATGTCGATGTTTTCAAATGGTGAATTTTTCATAATTTTATGAGACAATTGATTTTTTTTGTAAAAAGTAAATATAGTATAAATATTCAGTTTTTATTATGAAATCATAATGAGTGAAAAGTGATATAAGAAATTCCATATATGGTATTCCCAACCTATTATATGTTTCCAATTTAAAATGTATAATTTTAGGTTATTTTTTTAGTCTTTAAAATCTTTTGGAATCCTCCAAAACCTATATTATATTTTAAGGTCTTGAAATAATTTCTTTATGAACATGAGTCACTTAAACATAAAAAGGGTAATATTTTGATTATTTTGACCGTTTTCACTATAAAATAATTAAAACCACTCCTCATTTTTGGAATTAATGGGAAGAACCATGTTAAGGTTTATGGTATTGATTAAATTGTTTTATAGAGTCCAAAACCTATGTTTTGGAAATAATAAAGAACTCGCATATCATTTCCTATATAAACCCTCCCAATCTCCCATACCTATCCACTAAAATACTTTGTAACATTTTTTTACTCATCCCTTCCCACTATAGAGTCCTCCAATGGTTCCCCCAATCACCCAACAATCTCCTATAAAGATTTTGTAATAACCATCTCAAGGAATGTGATCCTTTCTTTATCCCTTTTATTAAAGAATATTCTTCATCTTATGCCCTTGGTTTCAAATTCCTAATTTTGGAATATGTTCTTCCAAATCCTTATTACTTTCCCTTTTATTACCAAATGATTAGGGACCCATTTATATCTAATTAAACCATTTTAATAAACTTTAAGTACTATCTTTTTCCTACGGAAATATCACTAGAATTTTTCCATTCCAAACCTTTATATTGTGAATACCATCTCTATTTACACTTAATGTTATTCACCTAGACATATTTTTACTCCTTTTATTTAGGGAATTTAATTTATTTATTCCAAACTCTTTAATCATGGTGTTTAATGTGATGAAATATGATCGTCTTTTGAATGATGTATGTGGAACACTTATGCATGTATATTATAAGAAAGTGGCAGGTGCACCCAAAATTTTATAAAGATCCATTAAATTGGGTAATGTTTCAATCACATGTGATGTCATGCAAGGGATTTTAGGGTGAACCTAATCCATCATGGTACCTTTTACACCACTTTATTATTTCATGGTGGTTATCCTTGACCTATGTTTATGAAGTCATTTTTATATTTGTTGCCACATTCTAATGTTTTTGTATGTTATCATGCTATATCATTCCATTTTCATTATGTTAATGACTCACAACCATTTTTATGTCCTCTTGAAATTCATATTGTAAAACATGTAATAATTTCTTCATGTTATTTCAAATTTATTCCCATACCTAGATTTATAGATCACCCCATCACTATGTATGTACCCAGGTTATCCAATATAGTATGAAGAAGGATTGAATATTATGAGTATGCTAATGGATTTTTCTCTAATTCCGATGTACAAACTTTTTTTAAGTCCGAATGTAATTAACCTAATTAACCAAATATAATAATCTTTTCAATATTTTGGTTTATAATATGTGGGTCTTAAGTAATAAATTATGAATTAGTGTGTAATAAAGATAAGGGTTTTCATAAATGTAATCAAAGGAACGTTTAGTTTTTTTGGTATTAGTATTATAAAACTATATAGAAAGACATAGGTATAAGACTAAACATAATAATACATGCCTAAATTTTGTTAAACTATAGATTAATTAGTTTCTATGAAAACACATCCTTGTCCGGATACTACATGTGGATGTGGCTATGGTATAGATGTACCTAGGGGTAACACTGGAAAACACTGTATTAAAATAGACTCGATGAAGAACTAGTTTAAAAAACATGCCTTGATGCACCCATATATTGAAAAAATGGGGGATATGATGTTTTAAATTCAAATGATAATAATGAACCATTATTAAAGGAAAAAAATCCCCGTAGGAGTCTATGATATGAAATAGATCATGGATAACATTGACTCATGCCTAAACATTCATAGGTTATATAATAAAATTAATTTTTAAATATCCCATTTACTAATATTTTATTCCCTTTTATGTGTCTAGTAGTTAAAATGTTTTCATATATTTTTTTTCTTTATTCAAGCGAATGGTTGGAAATTGTAAGACCCTAGTAAACAACCAATTTGAAGGGAAATGTGATGAAAAAAATGAGATTCCTAACCCAATGGGAGTAGGAATCATGAACTTTGAGAAGATAATATCTCATTTAAATTAGTATATTAATATAAACATGAATCATTAAGACTTACCAAATCACCCAAATAAAGAAAAAACTTTTATTAAGACCATTATGCGACAAAGGCCTCTGACATTCAATGGATCATCTGATCACTTAATTGAGAAACAATAGATATACTCCATTGATAAGATCTTACCCATAATTCAATGTTTTGATAAAGAGAATTAAATACTATTTAATTATATTATGGATGGATATGATGATCACTATTAGATATTTATTAGGAAAACAAAGCACGAAGAGGATTTTAAAGTGATGGGGTGGTGGGAATTCAAAAAAATATATTTTGATAAATATTTTCCTTGATTTATTTTATATAAAATGAAAAGGGATTTACATTACCTAATGAAAAGGGACTATGAATACCTCAGGGTATATAAATTAAACTTCACTAGACTTGAATGACATGCCTCATGATTTGTCCTTACCCTCGAATACAAAGTTTACCGATTCATTCGTGGGATTAAACAATGTCTTCGAATATCCCAAGAATTCTGAGAATTTGATAGCTATGAGGAAAGTGTCTGATGTTCCCTCAATATCAAAATATAGTTTAAAAAATTTCAAGGGTCTCATGTGGATATGAAAAAAATGGTATATTTTAATTATGGTGGTATTATGGAGAAAATGAATAGTCTTAAGAAATTATAACATCCCACTTGTCCAAAGTGTTGAATGAGGCACCCCAATAATTTACTAAAGTGGACAATCAAATGACTAAGGTGTAGGAGGAAATGAATCCTATAAATTGATTGATGTCAGGAAGAACACACCAATGTAATCAAAGAGAGAAATAATCTAGTCAACTCCCAACCTTTTTTCAGATGATTCAATTACAAGAAACATGGGAAATTTGCAAACCAAAAATCACTAAGACGAGGGTGGTTCGAGACAATCAGTTCCAAAAAAATCCAAGGCAGCAAAGGTGATTTAATACCACTACAAATTATAAGGTGGAACATAAAAATGAAGTGTTTACTAGTATTCTAGTTATTTTTCCAATAACATTTGATGTAATTCTTAATTCTAGTTATATGCATTCCTTCATATCACACAATTTTAGTATAACTATTCAAACACCACCACAGAGCATGGAAGTATAAATACCGGTGAAAATGGAAAATGGGAAAATTATTGCATCCCATTTATATAACTTCTACCCTATCAAAAATTGTGGATTAACTTCCCAGAAAACAATATGATACCCCGTATATGAGAATTTGATGAAATTCTAGGTATAAATTGGATTTACTTATATAAAGTCGACATAAATTTCTATGAGAATGAAATCAAAATCGTTATTGAAAATAATCCTTCAATTCTGTATAAGATCAAGGAGAAAGATAAACCTTATATAGCACCAAAATCTCAATCATGGATATTATTTCCATAGGGGAAAGTGTATATAGCTCAAATGATTGATTATAAGGAAAAATCAACCTCAAAGACATGCCCATTGTACAAGAATAAAGTGATGTGTTTCTCAAAGAATTTCACTATCTTCCTCTTATTAGAGAAGTTAAATTTTCAATCAATATTATACCTGAGGATTTGATAATATCTAAGGCTACTTATAGAATATATGTTGTGGGACTTGATGAGTCAAATAAAAAACTACATGAGAATTTGGATAAAGGCTTCGTATGCCCATGTTAATCACCGTGGGGTGCACCAGTCCTCTTCATCAAGAAGAAGGATGTATTGATGCACCATTCATTGATTGTTGTGTGATCAACATGAAGGATCCAGATATTTATTATCATGATATGTATAATTATCCTCATCCATAGATTGATTAATTTCTTGTTAATCTATGTAGATCCCAAAATTTATCCAAGGAAGATCCTCCATCGGGGTATTATCAATTATGAGTGAAGAAGGAGGATATCTGCAATGATACTTTTTGTACATGGTATGGGCAAAATGAGTTCATATTAATTCAATTTAGACTAACTATTTTTCCATAAATATTCATGGAATTGATGAATAGGTTCTTCATAGATTACCCTGAATTTTTTTGTAGTATTTATAGAAGATATTATAATAAACTCCAAATGAAAGGAGAAGCATGAAAAACATCTGATAACTATGTTAAATACCTTATGAAATGGGATGGTTTAGGAAATATACAAAAATTGTTAGTTCTTCTTAAAGGGAGTATCAATATTGGGGTTCATTATCACAAGTAATGGGATATCTATATTTCCTTAAACGATATATGAAATTTAATGATGGACAAGGAAAACATCCATGATGGATATCTGTAGATTCCTTGGACTGGATCAGTATTATCATTGATTTTTGAGATATTTTTTCCATATTTTCAACCCCTCTAAGTTCACAAAATTGGATGGGAGTAAATTATCTTAGGATAATTAATCATGAAAAGCTTCCTGGAGTTAAAAATTTGTCTTATCACTACAAATCTACATATGCTACCACAACGTGAGGAACTTTTCATTGTATACAATGATGCTTAAAATATGGTTTTGGGAAATTTAACAATGAATAATGGAAATGTAATAGCATATTCCTCATGGAAATTGAATTTTCATGAACAAAACTAACCAACTCATGGTTTGGGGTTGGCCAATGTAATCTTGATGTTGAAAATCTGGAGGTATTATCTATTTGGTGAGAAGTGTGAAATATTTAAGAATCATAAGAGCCTAAATTATATATTCACATAGAAAGAACAAAATATGTTCCAAAAAAGATGGTTAGAGCTGCTTAAGTACTATGACTGGTTAATTCACTTCCATTATAGATACGAAATCTAGTGGTAGATGCTATAAGTAGAAATTATTATTTCATCACAGAAAATACCATGATGGGATTGAATGACATTTTTTTGGGGTTGGTGGAACAACCTTTACATGAAATAAATTCATATCCCTTTATGGTGGTTTCCAATGGGGTTTATTCATGGAACGATAAACACCAAACAGTTCTATACCCATGAGGGGAATTCTAAATAAATGCAGAAATTTTTTGGGATTTTTGGACAAAGAAACTTAAGAAATAACATTGATCGAGCAGATGGGAATTTGGGCTTATCAAACCCTTTTGGGAGGAGATTATTGCCTAAACCAAAACTCTCTTATTTATTTAATGTATGTTCCTGATTGCATAATTAGTTCATTAGTATGATGTGTATCACCGTAAAATTTACAATCAACTGTTAACATGTATGGAATTCATAATCATATGTATGTATCCAAGGTTATGCATCAATGATATCCTCTTATGTACATATTATATATTCTTTTTATTATGATGATGTTGGTTTTTGGACACACAGTGGGGTTCTCTTGATGTATCATCATCTAGGGAGATGAGAGTTGTTTCGATGTTGAGATTGGACCCATAAGATGGTATTCATATATATCCTTGTGAAAGAAATCAGATCCCACATATATTGGTTCCACTTAAGTGGGAACATCATACCTTTTAAGGTCATGTAAAAACGATGAAACCATGTATTTTAACATCATATGAGAGGAAATATAGGTGAAAGGATCATAGTAAAATATAGTTGTTAGACAAAAGATGAGGTAGACCAAGGAACCTGAAAAGGGATATGGATTCCCATGTTGGATAAGACTCTACTAGGAAAGTGGATAAATGATAATTAGGTTGGATTTAGGGTATACGGTTTGGACCGTAGGGGGGATTCCTATCTCTCCCATTTCTGTGTGAATCAAGGCCCAAACATTTTAGTGTTGAGGACTCCTAACAATAGTGTCCCTATGAAGGTTTGTCTAATAGAGAATTATAAGCCTTTTATTGGATTAATTTGGGGATTAAATCTAAGGAGTATTCCTTTATTGGGTTTGTGGTCCTTGACGAGGGACCTTACTCCTAGAGAATTGAGGGTTTGGTTTGGGGATTATCCCTGATAAGGATGACATGTTGTGAAAGGTTTGGGATTATAGAAAATAGGATGACCAAAGATTGGTATGGTCTTACACATCAAATGATTTTCAAAAGGATTGGGATCATGTGGATTTCATGACCACCATAATCCTCAAATCCCACACGAGTCACGCTCGGTGTGATAAATCAAAGGAAATGGAAAAAATGGGAAACCACATAATCCACATTCCACTAAGGTTGGATACATGTTCATGTGGACCATGAATACAATATTAAAGAGATAGTAATATTGGGAAGAATATTCTCTACCTAGACATGCATATGACTATGTGGATGTCATGATTGTGGATATCTTCTAAGGAAACATGAGTCGTTATGAGTCATGATTGAATTTGAGAAACAAGATGAAGTGGAAGATCCATAAAACTGCACAATCCCCCTTCGAATGGGGGAATATTACATGGGAGAGACCCTTACCTCCCTTAGTTGTACCATAGAACCCAAGGGAGAGAGAAATTTATTTGAAGTGCCCATATATCCTCTTATTTTGATATCCAGGATAGTCACATTTGGGGATCATTCCAACTATAGACTATTGGTATGGAGACATAGGAAATAATGAATCAGGAGTGGTCTTGAAAGAAAGGATAGGGGTGTACTCCAAGGGGGATGCCCTAAAATTGGTTTTATAGGAAAAACTTATCTCATTTCCTATCATATGAATCAGAATGTCTGATCATCACCCTCCCTGAGTGGAACAAGGTTCCTCAGGTCTAAGAGATAGTAAGGGAAGAACATGGTTTTTATTCTAGTACATGAGACTGGGAGTTCCATGACACCACCTCCAGGGTTGGGGTCCTCAATACCATGGGAATTACTCACATGCACCGTATGGTCCCTACCGATATGGAAGGTCAAGTGCGGGATATAACTTATGGAATGCATATCCAAATGGGAGACATGATGGTGTGACTCTTTTTATTGTTTTGTATGTTTGGATGCTTCAGTGGAGGTTCTAATTCCCCCTAGTTTGAGGGATCCAACGGATAAGGGTTCCTCCCATTGGTGGCTTAAATGTGGACTCAATGGGGGGGGGGGCTCCTGTAGGTCTTGTATTAGAGATAAAAATATCTTTCTATAGGGACTAGGAGGAAGTTTAGGTGCTCTATGCAAGGTGGTAGGCCTTCATGAGATAAATACACATTTGGGAATGGATCAGTTGTTAATCAACACTTTTCAGATGCTTTAGCTTTGGCACCATGAGTCTCCTTGGGTGTTCATGGGTGTGTCATATGTTGTTCCCTAATTATGGAAGGGTCGTTGCACAGGTGGTTGTCCCCTAGGGGAAAATTTGTACATCACATAGGAGTCTTGTATTTTAGACCCTGGAGGGTCTTTGATCCCAATACTCCCGCTTTAATTACCTCTATTATCAGGTTATATTGGGGTACCTATGTTATTTTTGGAGACTTCAGTGAAGGATATGTGTGACCCAAGCTTGGGGGATTCTTCTAATTTTATTGTTGTTCAAATGAAGATCCATTGGGTCATATTTATAGGAAAATGGGGAACCATAGTCAAAGGAGTTACTTCATGTAGGTTAATGGAACATGTACCTAGAATAGGTAGTTTTCACGGGGTTCCTAGTCTTTCCGTGTTGTGCAGGGTTGGTTCATGTAGGTGCTTAGCATAGGGGTGGATGTGCCATCTATGATGTTCAAGAAGGGAATGAATGTGCCTCTTGGTGCACAAGCTATGTCCATGTAGGACCACCTAGGTAAACCCGATTCTTCAAAGCATTGGGATTGCGTCCCGACCCTCTACATGGTATCATTGTCGGGTTATGGTCCAAACCCTAAGGGCGAGTCCCTTTACTACTGTCACTCACCCCCATGATAAATGGAGTGTATCACCAAAAAATATTTGGGTCAGGTCGAGGATGTTTTGAGTAATGAAAAATGAAAATCCAATCTGCTCCTAAATTCGGTATAAAGTTATATTTCTACTCAAACTAAACATTTGGTTTCTAAGTGAGGTTTATATCATGAATTATCCAGCAAAGTGCATGGAAGAAATTTTATGGTGTCAAAAAATTAACAGACCCCTTGGAATTACATTCATTCATAATGAGAGGAATCTAGTTTTAATGTATATATAGGGAACGGTGACACATTCCAACATCATTTTGTGGGATTTTGTGCCACCCCAGGTATGTAAGGATTCTATAATTCTTGGACGATCTATTGGTCTTAATGAGGGTAGTTCAACATGATTCTAGGGTTATATAAACAACCATACAAAAATTTTGCTTTTTATATCACAAACATATTGTTTTCCTAATTCTAATACAAAGAAGACATGAGGACAAGACATTGATTTTTCTTAAATCACCCTTTATGGGTTTTCATCCTAACCAGTATTTTTCCTTTTTCTTTTAATTTCTTGATTTTTGACTAAAACCCACATTATAAAGACACCAACTGTGATTTCCTAGAGATAGTGCCTTATTTCATTACAATGTTACAAGAATGTCATATCTTGAAGGAAAAAAATAGTTTAATAGATTTGGAAAACAAAATACATACATAAGTTCCAAATTAAAACATGAAAATAAGACAATATAGAATTTCATTGGACATCATTAAGAACCCCTAGGTTATCCCTACATTTCATTCGTAATATAACTATTCATGCTTAAGGAAAAATGAAACATAAGTAAGGGGTGATATTAAATGCTTAGTAAGGGTATGAAATATAGTGGAAGTTAGCATAAACATAAACAATAGGTGTAGTGAATAACTAAAAACACATGTGTTTAAAAATATACTTGAAGCTATTATGGCATGAATAAGATATGAATAAATAATTCCATAACAATAATAATAATGGGTTTTATACTAGTTGAATAACCTCATAAAATTTATAGTGATAGTTTCATAATAGGGGAATGCATAATTCTGGACATCAAAACCATATGCTCATGGTCTCTTTCTAAGACCATAAATAACCATTTTTTCAAGGGCTTGTGCCAAGACCGTAGCTCATCTCATGATACATACAGATGCATCGAGGGGATATAGAGGTCCCTAACCATAAATTACTAATTTAAATTCATTCCTCATATGAATGGGGGTACACATAAACAAAATATAAATACATATTGAAGCTAACATTTGAAATATAAGTAACTTTCCAAAAAAACATTAATCACAAACACTAACCATTGAGAGTAAATTGGTGAATGGTTTTCTAATAGAAAATCCACCCTCAAAATAATCATAAAACATTAAATTAAATATTATAGATGATATCATAAATTATTAAACCCAATAATTCCTACAAATAATCAATATCATTTAAATAGATGAATATACTCTTATGAAATCATCGAGTAATTATTGAGATAAATACTCTTTTACTTTGAAATGAAGAGTGATTTTGGAAAAATATTTTTATAAAACTAGAATTTAAGTAAGATATTATGTTAATAATAAAATTATTTATTTTATAAAGATAATTATTTTTAAAAATATATTATAGAGTTATCTAGAATATATATATGAATTTGAGAAATTCCCTTGAATCAGGCATGTATTTCTGGAATTTTTTTTGAAAATTCTTTTTAAAACATATAACTTACAATAAAAAAAAGTATTATTATGGTTGGTAAAAACATATAGATCATTAAAATAGAATATATGAGGAGTAAATAAGAATAAATATGAATTTAATTGAGGTACGTATAAAATAAGGGTAACCCGAATGAAAATGGAGGTTCTGGTAGAAAACCATTACCATAAGTTTGATGGGGTTCTTCACAAGATCATAGTGACCTAGATAAACAAATTAAATTTATTAATTAATATTAATAGAACCTATTATTTATTAAATTGATTTATTACAGCCTTATTATGTTCATTAACGTCCTTTATGGATTTAGTAGGTTCTATTTTTATTATTTGGGTGTATTTTCTTCATAGGTATTCATGACCAATTTAACTATATACATGTAAGGATAAAAATGAAAGACGTGAACTATTGTCCAGAATAAATTTTTTTTATTTTTAAATATCCTTAAGATTACATGGTTATTACATTAATTTTGTTATTGGTAGTGAAGATGAATCATTATATAAAATTTAATGATAATTTTTTGGATTAATTAGATGTTTTTTATCACAACAAACTCATTTTGATTTATAAATTAATATAATGTGTAAAAAAATATTCTAGAACCATAAATAAATTATAATAAATAAATTATAATCTGGTTCAACAATAAAAATGGTTCCATGACAGTAATTGAATATGGTAACAGAAATTGGAAATCCCACGTCATTGAATGTGATAAATTAACACATATCAGATGGTGTCTTCATTTCTAGTGTAAAAGAAGGGGGAAAGAGAGATAATAAAGAATTATTAAATTTTCATAATAAAATTACATTACATGTAAGTTAATTGAGTTATCATAAAATTTGGATGAATAGAGATGAGAAAAAGAAAAGAAAAAAAGGAACTCATAATAAAAGAAATGAAAAGAGGAATTTAACTCTTGATGTTATCTTCTTTAAGTGCCTCTTTAGGGGAGATGATTTGGTATTCTTATAAGACCATCGGCATCTAGATGTGGGGTAGGATCTCAGGAATATATTTTAGTATAATTTATACAATTCATAATTCTTTAGAGAAGTTAAGAGAAGTGGGAGTGAGGGGGGGTTATAGTGGAAGAGGGGGTGATTTTTTAATATCTTATTCATCATTTAATTATTTCCCGCGATAAAACCAAGAGTGTTGATTCATGTAACCCATAATAGTAATTATTGAATGTTAGTTAGAAAAAAGTGTTCTTAAATAATCCATGATAATAGAAATAGTGAATTTAACAGATAATGTATATATACGGTAAATTACCGTATTTTACTATTCATAAAAAATTGAGTATTTTAGAAAAATACAAAAAATTAACCCGAAAAATTATGTGACTTGTAGAATTAAAAAATGAACTCCATTTTTTGAAAATAATTTTCCAAATATGATTAATTTAATTTTTTTTAATAAATTCATAATTTATTCAGAAAATAAAAATTTTTAAACTACAATTCATTTTATATCACCTTGAAAAAGTAGTCTGGATCTCATTAACTTATAAAATTATGAAAATAAAATAATAATATGATTTACTATTCATAAAGTTCATATTACTATTCATTAGGGTATGTTACTATTCAATAAAAAATAAGTTTGTCTTATCATAATCCAAATACCTTACTGAACCCAACTGTGTATGTCAGTTGATTGAAACTCAAATCACAGAGGAGGGAAAATTATGTTTACTAGATTGGTTATAATAAAGTGGTGTTTTTTAGAGACTCATTGTTTCACGCATTCAAAAATAAATTTATTTATAAATCCTTGGGGTGTTACATTCTCCCCCCGACAAAAATTCCATCCTCGAAATTTCAAGAATGATACCTCACAAAAATATTTGTGTTGTTCCTAATCATAATCTCCTCAGGCTCCTATGTTTGTTATTCGATTTTTTGATTTTTCAATGTATCATTACTAGTCGAGTCATCCAATTACTCTAAACCCATTATTCAGTGTTTAGAATCTGGATAGGCTCTTCAATGTAAGATAATGTAGGTTACAATTCTATTCCTTTATAAGTGAGGACATACGTTGGGTCTAGAATGTACATTCTTAGGATTGAGATATGGAACACATTGTGTTCTTTAGATAGGATAGGAATCTTATGCAAAGGATATGAAACTACTCTAATTTTCTCTAGTATTTCAAAAGGTCCAATGTACCTAGGGCTCAGTTTACCTTTTTCTCCCAAATCTTATAACACCCTTCCATAGAGATACATTCAAGAAAACATAATATTCAGCTTGAAATGCCAAATACTTCTTTTTATTATTATTATAGATATTTTTCTTGCATTAAGATGCTTTAATACGAGTTCGAATATTAATTAACTTTTATGTTGTTTCCTCCACAAGATCTAGGCCAAGAAGCTTCCTTTCATTAACTTCATCCTAACATGTTGGTGTATGACATCTCTATCCATATAGTGCTTCATATGGTTCCAATTGAATGCTAGAATCGAAAATATTTTTTAGGAAAACACCGAATAAGGTAAATGCTGATCCCTGGTACCTTGGAAATCTATTGTGCCTGATATCAACATGACTTTTGAAGATTGTATCACTATTTCTTATTTCCCATCAGTTGGAGGGTGATAAGAAGTACTCAAACGAAGTTTAGTATCCACATCATTCTGAATAAATTTCTAGAATTTTGATGTTAATAGAGGATCAAAATAAAAAACTATTGATAGAGGTTCCCTATGACGTCTTACAACTTCTTTGATATAGATCCGTACAAGGCGCTCTAGTGGAAAATCTTCCCTTATGGTGAGAAAATGTGTAGATTTAGAAATTTGATCCATAATTACCCATATTACATCATTCTTTATTGGATTTTTGGGTAATGTAGTGGAATCATACCTGGTGATCTCATCCCATTTCCATGTAGTAATACTTATAGGTGTCATGGCTCATCTGCGATTTTGTCTTTCAGCCTTCACCTATTGATTGACTAAAAAACATGTTTCATAATTAAGAATTTCTTGTTTCATGTTTTCCTACCGGAAATGTACATTCTAATATCTATAAATTTTAGTACGACCAGGGTGTATAGGAAAAATCAAGTTGTTTGCATCATATAATAACTCCATTTTCATCTTGGGTATAGAGGGGACACATATCCTCTTCACAGATTTTAGAATTCCATCTTGACACACGAAGTAAGACAACTTCACGTCCTTCACCGCATTAATTTTCTTTTGAAGGTTCTTATCATCAGGATGAGAGATTTTGACCCTTTCTAAAAAATACGGTTGGGTAACCAAATGAAAAATTAATGATGTTTCACCTTATTTTATAATTCCCACATCCATATTTAATAGGTCCATAGACATCAGATCCCTTTCAATCCTCATTTTTTAGGGAACCATGATTTGTCCTACTTAATGCATCTTCCTGCTTATTTACCTTCTCAGGGTGGTAGTGTATAGAGAAATCATAATCCGCGAGTGGTTAGAGAAATCACATTTTCCTCATTTGAGTTATTTCTATGAGAGTATATATTTTATTCCCTTGTTATACGTATATATCATATATCATTCACCATAGAGATAATGCCTCCATATTTTTAAAGAAAAGATCATAGCATCTAACTCAAGATCATGATAATGGATGTTTTTTCATTAATTTTTAACTGAATTGATATATAGGAAATAAATAATTCATTTTACATAAGGACTCAACGAAGTACTTTTTTTGATGCATCACTATAGATCGCAAAAGCATCATTCCATGAAGGTAGAGTTAGGATTGGAGAATTCACTAATATACTCTTTAATTCTTGGATACATCCCCCACATTCTTTTTTCAATTAGAACTTAACCCGTTTATGAGTAATCTTGGTTATTGTTTTTTCAAAATAGGTGATGTTATTAACGAAATGCTGATAATAACCTGATAAACCAATAAAACTATGTACCTAAATTATGTTTGTTGGAGTCGGCCATTATTTAATAGCCTTTGTTTTCACAGGATCAAAAGATATTCCATCCATAGAGACAATACAGCCATGGAAGGAAATTGATTGAAGTCAAAATTCACACTTTATAAACATCTCATATAATACATTTTTTCTAAGAGTTTTTAGAATAGTGCGTAATTGATTTTCATGATCTTTGCAGCATTTTGAGTATACCAAGATATTATCAATAAATACCCCCAAATAGTAATCAAGATATTACTTGAAAACTCTATTCATTAGATACATGACAACAAAGGGTGCATTAGTCAGACCAAGAAGGCATTATTGTAAACTCGTAATATCTATACCTTGTTCGAAATGATGTCTTTGGAATATCTTCCTTCCTCACTCACAACTGATGTTATCCAGATCAATGTTCAATCTTCAAAAAATATTGGGATCCATGAATTTGATCAAATAAATCATTAATGCGAGGTAGGGGATACTTTCTCTTTATTGCTATAGCATTGATCTCCTTGTTGTCAATGCATTACCTCATAGATCCATCTTTATTTTTAACAAAAAGAACATGGGCTCCCCATGGAGTAAAACTAGGGAGAATAAATACTTTATCACTCAAATATTCTAGTTTTTTATTCAGTTTTCCTAATTCAATATTGGCTATTCTATAAGGAATCTTTGATATAGGTCTTGAACCAGAAATTAAATCAATTGGGAACTAAACTTCACACTCTGGAGGATGTCTAGGTAAATCCAATGAAGAACATCAACATAATCTTGCATAATGTAAACATCATATATTTTAACAATCATTTCCTCACTCATAGATATTAATTTCTCATCCTCCTCAATAATTTCATTCAGTAGAGATGCTGGGGGAGGATCTAGATGAGAATCAGATGGTGATATTTCAACCCTAAAGATAAGGGATTCCACATCGTTCTCTAAAATTGTAACTTCCTTATTCATGTAATATATTTTCACATCATAATTTGAATTCCAATCCAAACATAGGATTATATCAAATTATATCATGGGTATTATGATAAATTCAGATTGTTTATATGACATAATGAGGATTTCTTGAAACATATTTGTTGCAATGATAATTCCCTTTTGAGTTTTAACTAACAAATCCCTTATTAAATTAAATTGGAAATATGTAATTTTCCTAGAAAAATAGTATGATTCGAATGAATTAATTGATCTTGAATCAAATAAATCATTGTCTATGTTTGAGGATTCAATTAAAGTATATGTCGCCACATCACTGGGAACTTCAATAACAGTTGTTGCGATCACATGAGATTTTCATTGTTCCTTTGTCCTTATTTGGGGAATGTTTCCTTAACATAGAGGAAAATCATGTGAATAATATCACCTCCCCTTGAAATTTTAGTATTGAACATTGGTAGCTTATTTTTTCCCCTTACTATCTCGTGATTTATGGCCTTTCTCTCGATACTTGTAACAAACACCGGTTCCCATCAGAGAAGTACTATGGTGTCCCTTACCATAATTATCAATAGTTTGAAGGTAAAATATTATCTTCTTCCCCATATCATTATTTCCTTTTTTATAGTTTTCGCAACACTCTTCTTATCTTAAATTCCATTAAAATCATAAGGCTTAGATAGTTTCTTCCTCATCTTGGTAGCACATGAGACTATATCTTTATATGATGAGAAAAATTAGGAGACTACATCACTTTTGAAGAATGGGTTTAAACCATCAAATAATTGATCAACCTTGACCCTTGGATCACATATGTAGTTTAAAACATTTCTAGATAACCTTGGGAAGTCATATTCATACTTTGAGACATTCTCATCCTCTTTTTTCCTCAGATTCAGAAACTGCCATTCTATATATGCTTGTTGTTCATGAGGAAGTATTTTTCTAAAAATATTTCCATCAAATCCCTCCATTAGATTTTTTATATTTATTCCTACTTTGTGTTTTTAATTAATGACCACCATAGATGCGCATCTCCCGATAGATGATAAACTTCCCTGAAAACCATCTCTCTTTCATTACATCCCAAAGAGAGAAATATCTTCTCAGATGAACTTATCCACTGCTCTGCTATAAATGGGTTTTCAGTCCCATTAAATTATAGACGATGATGTCTCATAAAGAGGTATAACATAGTTCATCCAGGTTGTGGATCTATATTCTTCATACAGGTAAGGATATTGTTCATAAACTGAGTCAAATGTCCCAGAATAGTTATTAGTTTCTCACTACCAGTTGCAGAACCAGATCCAAGATCATTATCTTACACTATAGGGAAATCCCTATATGGGAACACATTTTCATGAAATTTCCATTCCTCCCACTAAGATACATTTTTTAAATAATGGAATACACTAGACTTGGTTATGAGTCATAATCTTTAATCTCAACATAGAAAAATACTCAGAATCTATTGAAATATCGTACAAAGATAATCTATTAATCATAAACATGGTTTCTTTGAAGACAAATATAGATTTAATTCCTCCATAATGGTTTGTAGAAGAAAATGTGAATTATCAAAAGCATAACTCCTATTAGTGTCAAAACAGGTGCATTATAAGGCCCATTGTTGTGTTCCAGGATACCCTGGGTCAAGCCCGAGACTCCTTGTTAGAGTTGTTACTCCTAGGTACATCTGTTCCAGAACCAAATCCAGTTGTAGTGTCTGGACATGGATGTATTTTCTAGAAAAATACACAGAATCTATTTCTAACCAAAATTACAGGATGTTCTTGTATGTTTTTCTTCAACTACTATCTTATGGGTTCTTTCCCTAATCTACGTTTTCTAAATCCAGTTTCCTAGTTTTCTACTAAAATTCCTATGATACAAACAATAAATACACTAACCCCAGTCTCCCGGAGATAGTTCCTTATATCATTACAATTGAAGGATTATAGTAATGTCGCATCCCAATGGAATTAACAGTTTAGTAGATATGGAAAACCAAATAGATACATAACATCAACATTACTACTTGAAAAGAAAACAATATAAAAATTCACTTGAAAACATCAAAGTCCCCTAGTTATCCCTGTATGTCATTCATAATATACATCTTCATGTCATAGTAAAAATGAAACATAAGAGAGGGGTGAGATAAAATAATCAGTAAGGGTAAGAAATACAATGTAATATATCATAATCATAATCATTGGGAATGGTGAATAACTAAAAACACGTGCCTTTAAATGTAAATTTGAACACATTATGGCATGGATAAGAGTTGAATTTGTAATGCCACAGTAATGCATAACCATGGGTCTTATGCTAGTTGAATAACCTCTTTAACATTAAATTAATTTTTCATAATGAAGGAATTCATAATTCCATACATCATAACTGTACTGTCAAGGCCAAATGCCAAGACCATAAATAACCATTTTTTCAAGGCCTTGTGCCAAGGTCGTAGTTTGCCTCATAAGACCTTCAAATGCATAGAGGGGATATGGTGGGCCCCAAATATAACATAATAAGTCAAATTATTCACAAATATTAATGTGGATAAACATAAACAACATATAAAATCATATTTAAGCTAACATATGAAATGTAAATAACTTTCCCCGAACATTAAGAATAAACACTAACCATTCAGAGTCAATTGGTGAATGGTTTTAAAATAGCACATCCATAGTCAAACTAATCATAAACCATTAAATTAATTGTGGTAGAGGATATCATAAAATATCATTCCCAATAATAAAAAATAATCAACTAGAGTGTTGAAATAGATGAAGTTACTCTTATAAAATCGTCAAGTAATTATTGAGATAAATACTCTTTTGATTTGAAAAGATGGGTTCTATTCTGAAAAAATTGTATAAAACTAAAAGTTAAGTAATATAATATCTTCATAATAAAATTATTAATTTTAGAAAGATAATTGTCCTAAAAACATATTATATAGTTCCCTCGAAAATAGGTAAGAATTTGAGAAATTCCCTTGAATCGAGCTTGAATTTCGGGAAGAATTTTTGAAAGAACCTTTCAAAACATATAAATAATCCAAAATGAAAGTAGAATTCTGGTTGGTAACAATATATATAACATGAAAACAGAATATATTTTGAGTAAATATGAATAAATAATAATTCAATTGAGGTATGTAGGGAATAATGGTAACCCAAATGAAAATGGTGGTTCAGGTAGAAAACCCTTACGATAAGTCTGATGGTGTTCTTTACTAGATCTTAGTGTCCTGGATGACAAAATTAAATTCATTAATTAATATTTATATAAAATATTAATTATTTAATTTAATTATTATATCCTTATTAAGATCATTCATGACCTTCTTTATGGGTTTAAGAGGTTCCATTTTTATTGTTTGGGAGCATTTTCTTCATTGGCATTCATGGTCGGTTTACTTATATACATGTATTGATTAACACGTAATATGAGAATAGTTTTCTATAATATAAGTTGTATTTTATTTTTTAACATACATAATATTACATTTTTATAAAATTAATTTGGTTATTAGGAGTTAAGATGAATCTTTATATAAAACATTAATGATAATTGTTTGGGTTAATTGGTGATTTTTTTATCACAACGAACACATTTACATTTATAAATAAATATCATGTGTAAAAAGTGATTAAAAATCCTTAAATAAGTTATAATACATATATTATAGTTTTATTCAACAATAAAAATTGTTTCATTACTATAATTTAATATATTAATAGAAATTGAAAACCCGTCGTCCTTGAATGTGATAAATTAACACATCTAAGATGGTGTTTTCATTACTAGTATAAGAGAATTGGAATGGAGATATGATGATGAATTATTAAATTATCATAAGAAAATTATAGTACTTGTAATGTACTTGAGTTCTCATAACATTTTTATGAAAGTATGTGGGGAAATAAAATGAAAAGAAAGGAACTCGAAATAAAAGAAATGAAAAGGGGAATTTACCTATGGATGTAATATTCCTTGAGAACCTATTTAGGGGAAAGTTATTGGTATTTTTATAAGACAAAGGGATTAAGGACATGGGGTAGGATCTTGGGAGTATATTTGATCAGAATTTAGATAATTTATAAGGCTTTATAGGAGTGAAGAGAAGAGGAAGTGAGGAGAATTTTTATAGTGGGGGAGAGGGGTGATTTTTGAATATCTTATTCAATATTTTATTATATCAATAAATAAAACAAATAGTGTTGATTAATGTGACCCATAATATTATTAAGTTCATGTGTGTTCTAATTATGTTTTATTACATCATCCATGATGCAAGGAATAGTGAATTTAACTGATAATGTATATATACAGTAAATTACTATATTTTACTATCCATAAAATATTTGAGTATTTCAGAAAAATACAAAAAATTTACCCAAACCATTTTGTGATTTGTAGAATTCAAAAATAAACTCCATTTTTCCAGAAATAATTTCTTATATATGAGTAATTTAATTTACAAATAAAATCTAAATTTATTCCCAAAATTACAATTTTAAAACTACAAGTTGTTTTATATCACCCTGAAAAATTAATCAGGATATCATTATCTTATAACATTAAGAAAATAAAATAATAATATGTTTTACTGTTAATAAGAATCATATTACTATTCATATTAAAATTCAAAAGGGTATGTTAATATTCACCAAATACTATGTTTTTTCTTATCAGACTCTAAATATAATACTGAACGCAACCCTTTATGTCAGTTTTTCAAAATTCAAATCACACAGGTGGAAAAGTTATGTTTACTGTCTTGGTTATAAAAAATTGGTGACTTTTAGAGACTCATTGTTTCATGCATTAAATAATAAATTTATTTATAAATCATTTGGGTGTTGCACACGTAGTGCCCACTGGTGAGATGAGACTCAATTTATACCTACATTTCCCTTTGCAGGTTGTCAACCTGGTGAGCACTTTGTCTATTTTTTATTGGTAGTTAAAAATCTTGGAAAATAGACTAAAGAGATTGGTGTTTATGGTAAAACATATTTTACCATACTTTTCTAAATGATGAACTAAATAAGCATTGTGGGTTCAGAATGTTCTAACATTATTCAAATATCTGAAGGAAAATTTTGAGTTATGATTTTGCGGTTCCCAGATATAAAACATGATATATGGTAATATTAGAGGTCTATCATAACGATGAAGTTACCACTGGTTGAAAAACCCATTTTCTATGTTATTTTATGAAAATTAAACTAGGGAGTGTTAGTATATAGTAATATAATGTCATCCAACGTCTACTAATACATGAAACATTGTGTACGACTTATGAAAATCCAACTAAGGATTGTTACAAAATAGTCAGGAAAATGAGTTATCAAGAATAATGACATTTTGTTACCGATGTAAGATGTATGTTTATATATATTCATATTTCTCATAACCATGATGGTGGGTTTTTCAAATAGAAGATGTTTGAAAATGATGATATAATCTGTATTGGCATTGGCCTTGAATGGGAAACTGCTCCTACATGAATTTTGATTGTCTGAAGAATGGTCTATTTTGTTAAATGTCCAATTCTAGGAGGAAAGGAAATTTCATAACATGGGTTAGATCCTCATTCTATTTGATGTTGTGTGTCCATGACATTGACCATTCTATTTAACATCTTACAAGAAGGAAATTTACGTAAAGTTTAACATCTTGTGACTGGGACATTATGCTATATTGTTTAATTTCCTACATCTTGTACATTATGCTATAAAGTATAATGGTGTATAACAAAGACATTGCATAATGCAGTTTTAATGTCACACAACAAAGAAATATTGGGTGGCTATAATTTAATGTCTTCAGCTTTTACCGAAAGATTGATAATTCTCCCCTTTCAGAGTATTATATTCAGGAATGCACTATCACTTCCAAGTTTGAGGAGAGGAATTTATGTAATCTCTAATGCAACACCCCAACCCCAGTTACCCAGAGTCGGTGCATTATTACATAACATTGAAATGATATGATGAATCATGTCCCGGAAGATAGATCTGTTTAGCATCCTTGGAATTACTAGATACAAACATATGTTTTACATTACATTATAAAATGAAAAACAAAAACAACATTGTCTCCTTTGAACACATTCATATCTCTTATACTATCTCTGTAGGTTAGTCATAATATACTTTTTCACATCTGGGGAAAAATAAAACGTAGAAAGGGGTGAGCATAGGTGCTCTGTAAAGATAACAGTATAGAGGAAAAATTCATAAATAAGCATTAACATTTAAGGTAATGTATAAGACTAAAACACAAGACTTTTAAACTTTAACATCAGCATATTATGGAAAATATAAATCAAATAACTCCATTTACTTATTCACATGGATATTCTATAAGTCGAATAATCACATGCAATATCAATAGAAAATTTCATAAAGATGGAATACAAAATTCTAGACATCATAACCACATAGTCAAGGCCTATTTCCAAGACTACAAGTAAGATTTTTTCAAGGCCTTGTTCAATGAAGCTAGTTTGTCTAATGAGACATATCGATGCATCAATGAGCTATAGAGGGATATACCCATCACTTACTAAGTCCAATGCATTCCTCATATGAAATGGATGAAACATAACATAAAAATTTGTATTAAAACTATCATATGAAATGTTAATACTTTAACCATAAACCATGAATGGTATAGAAATAAAACATCCACAGTCAAACATATTTGAGAACCTTTAACAAAATATGGAAGATTGTATCATAATAAATCAAATTCAAATAAGTGTAAAATGCATCAAAGTATTTTGACATAGATGAAATCAAAACTATTTGAGAGAAATATCTATTTCTATTTTTAAATCCATTAAAATTCACATATGTAACGTCCCGGTTCCAGTAGCCACCCAGAGGCACCCCATACCCGGTTGGTCACATGGCCTCAAGCGCATTTACCCAAACTCCAGAGGCTGCTGACTAGCAGTGAGGCCCGTCGGTGTGATAGTGGGGAACCTATTCCCTCATTGGAAGAGTACACAATGAAAGTAAAGAACACACAGTATTAGAAGCAGTAAATATCCAACAACAGTATCAATGGAAGACTAAGATAATAAACAACTGGAGCTAATGCATAGTAAATGATACATGATACATATGTCTAGGAAAGATGCCAAGAAAATCACAATACTGGATACAACATTACTAAACCAAAGTACAAAATAAAAACATAAATAGCTCCTCAGCATCACAATCCTTAGCTTGGTCCCATGATCTCCACCTGCACAGCAAATCAAGTAGCTGATGTAGAAGGGCACTTACCCTTATCTATACATGCAATGATATAATCTTTTTGGGTCCAAAAGCATGACCCAACCTGTGTGTGAGGCTAAATCCTAGTAGGCAACCACTACAAGATCTGTACCTAACAGTTAGTGAATATATGGCACGTAATGTATTAATAACAGTATATAGGAAAGTAGTCAACATAAATAGTCCATAGATTTTAGATTTAAATTCACAACAAGAAGAAAATAATCAAATCAGGTAACCCTCTGGGAGTACTCACATGATACCCGTCTAGTTTAACAAAAAAAGTACAAGAAACCCTCTGGTAAGCACACATAGTCTCACCCCTCTGGTTTAGCTAAAGTATAGACTCTCTGAGGAAGCACTCACCGTCAATTCCCCCTATAGACTCGTATCAGTACTAAAGGCACTATGGGGAAGAACTCAATGTATCATTACCCCTATGGCCTATGTTGAGGAACTATAGTCACTCTGAGGAAGCACTCAACGTCAATTCCCCATGTGGTCTTGCATAGTAAAATTTTAAAGACACTTTGGAGAAGCTCTTAAGTCCATTCTCCCTATGGTCTACAACGCTTGGTTCTCATGGACCTTTGTATGTTAACAATTATGGAACTCGTATTGGCCAAAGTATACCTCAAGAACTACTTGGATATCATTCTATGGAATATCAGTATATCAGAACGACAATCACAACAACCTACAAAACTAGGTGTGGGAAAAAATAAACAAGGAAGCCTAACAGGCTAATCAAACCAAGAACCCGTAACAAAAACATGCATGGGTAATTCCTCCAAATAAATAAATTCACCCTATTCACAAACAATTCAATCTATACTCATCCATAAAAACATAGTATGAAAATAATAGGGCTAAAACAGTAAAAGCACAATACCCCGTTCATGGGTATTGGTGATTTTGCACATATAACTCAGAGACTTTCAACAGAAAGGAACAAACCGCCATCCTTGATGTTAGGAGATCACTATGTGTGAAACTCAAGGCTTGAAACACCTTAGAACACCGAGGATCTATAAAAACATCTAAAACGTTCATCCCACGATAACATAGAAAAGGGGAGGAATTGGAAAACGATGCTCTAGGAGAAGGAAGAACTCACCGATGAGATTCCAATGCAACCAATGGTGTCTGATTCATAGAAAAAATGCACGCTCAGGGGTTCGTCGAAGATCTATGGCCATAGGGAGATCTTGGACAAACGAGCACTTGAATAAATGTGTTCTAGTGATTAGATGTGACCCCAATGCGTTTAATGAAGAAAAAAGAAAGTACATGGCATGTACTTTTGAAGTACATGGAGTGTACTCGCCTTTTCCATACTCCACATTAGGCGGCCTCCAGAAACCCCTGCACGACCATGTGTGTGGACACTATATGGTCATCACGCAGCCTACTATGGTATCGTAGTATATAGAGTGTACACATATAGTACACGACGTGTACTTTGAAAATTTCAAGAATTTCCTCTTTTTCTCAAAAATGACCTCAAAGGAAAAACCTTCCTAAAAATAAAGTCCGAGTTCTTAGAAACTTCCTCCTTTAATGAAATTCATCCACAAATTTCCCTAGTGTGGTGTAGAAGAAAAAACACCGAATAACTCCGGCCACGGAGCTCGTACATTGGCCTCCCTCTCTCAGGACTCATCCTGTACTCGATTGTGCTGCCATAGCACTCATACAAGAGGAACAAACTGGCCCCAGAGAACCTTTGTATTTCATTTAGAAATATGGATTGGAAGCTCCTGAAATGATGAATCCACTTCGAGTTCAGCATAATTGGCTTGAAAAGACATGAGACCGGTCTGAAAAGTAACGTCAGAGTTGAGAAACGTGAAAAACGTCGTGCATTGCTCGGTAACTTGGAGGTAACTACAATCGATAGGAAACCGACCCAACTCTCTCCAAAACCTCAAATGGCCTGACCTACCTCGCCAAAAGATTACCTTGTCTCTTAATCCTCATATTCCCCAACCTCAGTGTGAAACGCAGGAAAACCTGTTCCCTGACCTTGAACTCCAGAGGTCGACTCCGCTGATCAGCATATGACATCTACCGAGACTGTGAAGTAGCCATCCTCTTCCGAATCAACTCTATCTGCTCTGTGGTCTCCACAACAAGATGTGGTCCTTACAAAATTTTGTCTCCTGCTTCCAGCCAACATAAGGGTGATTGAAATGACCTACCATATAAAGCCTCATAAGGTTCCATCTTAATAGTTTCATGAAAACTATTGTTGTAGGAAAACTCATCTAGAGGTACATGCCTCTCCCAAGAACATCCAAAATCCAGAATTCATTATCGGTGCATGTCCGCAAGCACCAAAATCGTACACTCGGATTGGCCATCTATCTAGGGGTGAAAATCTATACTCAAAAGTACCTATGTTCCCAAAGCCTTCTAAATCCCCTTCTAGACCCGAGAAGTAAAACATGCATCCCTGTCTAAATTAATGGAGGGAAGAACTCCATGCAGATGTAAAATATCTCGGATGTACAACCATCCCAACTCATCAACACTGAAGGTCTCCTTGATCGACAAGAAGTGACCATCCTTCGTGAGTCTGTCAATGACCACCTATACTGCATCATTCCCTTTGGACGACCTCAGCAAACCGGCCACGAAATCCACCGCGACATCGTTCCATTTCCACTTGGGAATGGGTAACTTCTGTATAATCCCTACTGGTCGCTAATATTCTGCCTTCACTTGATTACTAGTGGAACACCTCATGACAAAGCCAGCAATATCCCTCTTCATACCAGGCCACCAATACTAATGGTGTAGATCATGATACATCTTGGTGACACAAGTACAAACTGCCCAAACTGAGGAATAAAAGTCCCACATCAGCTCCCCACATATGTCTGCATACACCCATACATGCCCAAGAAAATGAAAAATGTCATACCACCTATGGTCCATAAAGGAATAGGGTCCTATCTAGATATGCTTTCCCGTAGGACTAGGCCTTCTTAATCTGATAACATCCTCATTTGTACTCGACCAAGAAGGGTAGAGGTAACAACTACAGATAAAAGGAATGTCTACCCCTGTCTATCGTGCACCTCCAAATGCATATCAGAGAACAGATCCATAAGCTTCCACTCACTACTGGCCTCATGAACTACACGTATCTGAGTCCTCCAGCTCAACATATCGGCCACTAAGTTTCACTTCCCCGACATATAGCCATGCTCAAAGTCAAAAGACTGATGTTTCTCAACTCACCTTAAATATCTAAAATTCAGATCACACTGAGTGAAGATGTACTTGAGAATCTTTTGGTCAGTGAAATCCACAAAATTCTCTCATAAGAGATAATTTCTCCAATAGGGTAAGGCATGAACAACCACTACCAACTCCAGATCGTGTGTCTGGTAATTCCTCTCGTGTGGCCTCAACTACTGGGACCCATACACAACGACTCCATCTCCCTACATAAGAACTACTCATTTCCTAATACCTGAAGCATCACCGTAAACAGTTTAGCTCATTCCCGAATCTGGAAAGACTAGTATCAGTGCTGAAGTCAACATCCCCTTCATCTCTTGAATGGTTGACTCACAAGAATCTGATCACTAGAACATCGCACCATTCTTAGTCAGACCTATCAACGGTGCTGCTAATCACAAAAAGCCCAATATGAAATACTGGTAGTATCCAACCAGCCCCCGAAAATGCCGCCCCTCAAAGCCGTTCTTTGGATTCTCCTAGAAAACTACCACTCTCACTTTCTCTGGGTCCCCTGACACTCTTGTCTCTGAGATAACATTGCCCAAGAAGTGAATATGATCCATCCCAAAGTGGCATTTCAAGAGCCTAGAAAATAAATAATTTTCTCTTAGTATACATAGAATGATCTCAAGATGGGTAGAATGGTCATGTCGAGTGCGAGAGTACACCAAGATATCATCCACAGAAACAACCATGAAGGAATCCAAATAGGGATGGAACGCTCGGTTCATCAGTGCCAAGAAAACTGCTGGCGCATTCGTGAGACCGAATAGCATAACCACATACTCATATAGACCATACCAACTCCGAAAGTTAGTAAGAGGTATATCAGATTGTCTAACATATAACAAATGGTAACCAGATCTGAAGTCAATCTTCAAAAATTCCCGGGCTCCTCAAAGCTGATTGAAGAGATCATCAATCCTCAGAAAGGGATATCAGTTCCTGACAATCAACTGGTTTATCTTCCGATAGTCCATACAAAGCCTAAGGGTACCATCCGCCTTCTTCGCAAACATGACATGCGAACCCCACGGAGATGTACTGGGTTAGATGAAACCCTTTCCTAGAACTCCTCCAACTACTTCTTGAGCTTCTGTAACTCTGGTGTATCCATCCTATAAGGAGGAATGGACACTGGTGCTGCTCCTGGAAGAAGCTCAATCGAAAAGTATACCTCGCGTTCCGGTGGAAAACCTGAAAAGTCCTCTGGAAAGACATCTCTAAAAAGATCCACCACAGGAGGAAAGTCTAACTACAAATTCCCCTAATCATATAGATATAGACTAGAAATCTGGGATGTAACTCATCCTAACCCACAACGCTCTGGTCCTGCTCTGCTCTCCTGGAAATCCCGCCCGCCCTTATGAAGAAACGATCTACCCTCGGGTGAAATGAAACTCACCCTACGACGACAATAGTTGATGACTGCCTTCAAGGGAACTAACCAGTCCATCCAGAGAATGAAAACCTAGCATGTCATCTCTAGGACATAGAGATCCCAAAGAAAGTGACACCCACCGAACTCTAGAGGGAACTCCTTGAACTAACGTATTCTAGATGTCCTCGTTCCAAATGGCGCGTCAAATGTCAACATGTCAGTAGAAGAAAAGATACAGATCCCAAGGCTCTCCACAATAGCAACAGAGATAAAGCTATGGTAATACCATATGTTGATAAGTGAAAAAGATAAAACTAAGGCCACTAGGATCATACCACGAACTGTAGAGGGTCTGGGATCCTGCTCCTGATGGGTCTGCTCCACTTCAAAAGTTAGGCCTGTCCCATAGCCTTGTGACATCTCCTTACCACATTGGACTGATCCACTATGCTATCACTGGTATCCTGGCGACTGACCCCCACGTCCACAACCTCCACCTTAGCCTGAATTTTCTGAAGGACTCCCTTTCCCAGACATGTGAGAAACTGGTGGAGCTACTCCTATATGAGGAATCATAGATGAACCCCTATCACCAGCTTCTGGTGAGAATAACTAACAGAAACACTGAAGGTGACCCATCTTGGCCCAAGACCAGCACTCCACTAGGTCACTCTGGCCCTGCGACCTCGTTTGTACAGCCCTTCCACACTAGTAGTATACCACCTGCCTACCTTAAGGTGTATTTGACTACATGGGATCCCCGCACATAGACTCCCTATGACACTTCCTGCTGTCTGCTGGAGAAGAACTATCTCTGGAAGCAGAACCACCCTAACTCTCAGCTCTGGGGTCTCTAAAAGTTTGCTCCGTGATCAGCACCTGGTTTACTATGGAACAAATGGATGTCAACCTGAAGATATTCACCTACGAGTGGATGTCCTGCCTAAGACCATCCTCAAATGTCCTCGCCATGAACAACCCATATCCCCCGTGGAGGGGTATGAAATGCTTAAGATTGGTGAAACGAGAATAATACTCTATAACCGAAAGCGTACCCTACTCCAAGCCCATGAACTCCCGGGATCAAATGACCCTCAAGGTCTCCAGATATAAGTAGTCATAGAAGATGCGCTGGAACTCCTCCCACGCCAAAACTCACCGATGTCCCACCTGTGAGACCACGTCCCACCACCTCTTGGATGAATTCCATAACATATAGGTAGAAAGCTAGACCCGCCTCTCTAGAGGTGTCTCTATATGGTCAATGATGCTCAGCATGGCTTCTAGCCATGACTCTGCAACCTGAGTTCCTCCTTCCCTTGAGAAGGTGGGATGCTGCTGCTGCTGGAAAACACGTGTCAAGTCTACCATGTTCGAGGCAGGAGGTGGTGATTCCTAGAAGTTATACATCATTCTCAAAAAAACCCTCCCTAAACTGCGCATCTGCATCTGAAACTGGTATAACGGCTGGTGCCAAAACTGGCACAACAGGAGGATCTGCAGAGAGTCCCTGATCAGCCATCTCCAGTGTCTGATCACTTCCTTATCACTGGTGGACAACCGATGGACGTCTCAGGGGAATGAAACTACAAGGTCAAATGCATGCCTTAGATTCAATATTAACAAGGGCAGAAAACTGAAGGCACAAGAAGGAAACATGAGAAAGAAATCATTCATGTTATTAAAAAGAGAACTATATGGCGTGTATTTCCTCTACACGATCTGTTCCCTTACGTCATTCACATGGGTGTGTAATCTTTCCTATACTGGTCGTGTAACACCCAAAACACACGGCGTGTTGTCCTAGAACATGACGGGTACATGTATTTCTTTTCACTGCCCGAGTAATTCTACATGGTTAAGCCACATAAATCTTCTATGGAAAGACTACAACGCGTGTTCTAAGTAGATACGACATGTACTAGAGAAGCTTTACCTGGACCGTGATGTTAGTGACATGTCCTAACACATGGCTCACCATACACGGCGTGTTCCGGGCAGACACAACGTGTATGTGAAAGGATAATACTGACCCGTGTTATTCGTGACAAAGTCGGGTACCTAGGTCAGACTACACGACATGTGAAAAACTTGACATGACGTGCATTGCTTATGTTCTCTCTGTTCGTGTTGTTAGTGACACGGGGGGACACAGGGTCAGAACTACACATCGTGCATAGAAGATACACGATGTGTGCCCACAAGAAAATCCCCATCCCGTGTCTCTTCCCACATGGCCTATGACATGGTTAGAGACTACACAACATGTAGATCAGTTACAAGGTGTGTACTTATGAAAAATTGTTTCTTCCCGAACAGAAGAACACGTGGCATGTAGTCAAAACTACATGGCATGTATTATAGGTTTTTTCCAGATATTAAGCCTTATAAACTATTGCGAAGCCTAGTACACCCTGAAACGGTCAAGGAATGTGCCAATTTCTAATCTGTAAGGGCCCATACTCCCCGCAAATCAATATTTTGAATCTTATACATGTTATAAAAAACAAAACAAGGAAATGATCCACCAAATTTCGGTCCATGAGGGCCCACAACACCTCAATAACCAAATTTTGGTGCCCATCCAAACAAGTCCTTACACCAAAATACACTATCAAACAATAGGTATATTTATCAAGGAATCTATCACAACAGCATGAATATTCTACATATCATCCATCACAACGACATGACATTTCTAAAGCACCCTAAATGGCATGTAAAGAATGCATGAAATGTGATTTATAGAAAGTGAAAATATGATGCATGAGATGGAATACCCTCATCTCATCGGGTTGAGACAGAAATAGAACCTCAATAACCAAAATAGTAACATCATGAAACATGTCAGTCACTCATGTTGAAATCCAATCAACTGTAAAATTGAAAAACCAAAAAATTGCAATAAACGAGGTAGATTGGCTTTTCCCTATACATGGGTTTGCTACTCCTAGGAAAATATTATTACCATGTACCAATACCTTACTATCCCTGACTACAAGCTCCAAACTATAAATCATGAAGAAAATAATCCATCTGATAGCACTTTGTAACGTCCTAGTTCTGAAATCCACCCAGAGGAACCCCGTACACGGTTGGTCACATGGCCTCAAGTGAATTTTCCAAAAACGCCAGAGGCTACCGAATAGCAGCGAGGGCCTTGGGTGTGATAGTATGGAAACTATTCCCTCATTGGTTGAGTACGCAGTGGAAGTAAACAACACATAGTAGTAGAAGCATTAAATATCCAACAGCAGTAGCAGCGGATGACTGAGATAATAAACAACTGGACCTAATTCATAGTAAATGATGCATGACACATATTTCTAGGAAATAAGAAAAGAAAATTACAATGCTGAATACAATAGTTCTAAACCAAAGTAAAAAAAGAAACACATAAACATCTCCTCAACATCTCAAGCCTCAGCTTGGTCACATGCTCTCCAGCTCCACAGCAAATCAAGTACCTGATGTAGAAGGGCGCTTTCCCTTATCTATACCTGCAACATTATAATCTGATTGGGTCCAAAAACATGACTCAAATAGGGTGTGAGATTAATAACAGTATACAACCACCACGAGATCTGTACCTAATAGTCAGTGAATATATGGAAGGTAAATTATAGAAAGCAGTAAACATAAAAGTAATCAACAGTAATAAATCTACAGATTCCAGCATTTAATTCACAACAAGAAGCATGTAATCAAAGAAAAGAACCCTAGAGGAGTACTCACAACCTACCCCTCTGGTTTGACCAAACTAGTAAAAGCAACCCTCTTGCAAGCACACAAATTCTCACCCCTTTAGTTTAGCTAAAGTATAGACTCTCTGAAGAAGTACTCACCGTCAATTCCCCCTATAGTCTTGTATTGGTACTAAAGGCGCTCTAGGGAAGCATTCAATGCCTCACGCCCCCTGTGTCCCGCGTTGAGGAACTAAAGACATTCTGAGGAAGCACTCAACGTCAATTTCCCCTATGGTCTCGTATCTTAAAATTATAGAGACACTCTGTAGAAGCCATTTCATCCATTCTCCCTACAACCTACTACAATAGGTTCTCACGGCCCTATGTAAGTTTACAAGTATAGCATGTGCATTAGCCAAAGTAAACCTCAAGAACTACATGGCTAGAATTCTATGGAATATCATCATATCATAATGACAATCACACCCTCCTATAATACTAGGAATGGAAAAAATAAACAAGGAAGCCTAACGGGTTAAATAAACCAAGAATCCATAACCAAAACATTCATGGGTAATACCTCCAAACAAACAATTCACCCTATTCACAAACAATTCAAACTGTACTCAATCATAAAAGCATAGTAGTCAAACAATAGGGATAAAATAGTAAATGCACAATACCCCGTTCATGGGTATTGGTGATTTTGCACATATGACTCAAATAATTTCAAAAGAAAAGGACAAACCACCTACCATGACGTTTGGAGATCGCTATATGTGAACCTCGAGTCTTGAAACACCATATAATTCTGAAGATCTACAAAAACGTCTAAAATGTTCAACCCAAGATAACTTGGAAAAGAGAAGGAATTGGAAAATTATGCTCTCAGAGAAGGAAGAACTCACCGATGTGATTCCAATGCAACCGACGATGATCGATTTGGAGGATGGACGCATGCTACAGGGTTCGTCTAAGATCTATAGTTGTAGGTAGCTCCCGGCCAAAAAAGCCCTAGAAGAAACCTATTCTAGTGATTAGACGTGACCCCGATGTGTCTAACAAAAAAAATAAAGTACACGACGTGTACTTTTGATGTACAAGATGTGTATTCGCTTTTTCCGTACTCTACTTTTGGCGGTCTCCAGACACCCCTACACGGTTGTCTATGATTCCACTACACGGCCAACACATGGCCTCTTGCGGCATTGCAGTACACGACATGTACTCATAAATTACAAGCCGTGTACATTGAAAATTTCCATAATTTTATATTTTTCTCCAAAACGACCTGAAAGGAAAAACATACCTGAAAAGAAGGTCCAGGTTCTTACGACAAAATTATAAAATAAAATATTTATTTTGAAAATATTCCTAAAATATTGTAAAGGAGGCATCAAATATTTTATAATGGCAGAAAATAGCTGCACTCGATGTATAAGTTAAAAAACATTCTTTTCTTAATTATGTTGAAAAGGTCAGGATGGACCTTGTTTGGAAAATGACAGAAAGATTCCTTTTTAAAAATCCAATAAAATGTATGAAAAGGGTATAAATAAATTTAACCCATAGTCTAGTAAAGAGTAAAAATGTTTTAACATACAATATTAAGAAACACAGATGTGGATGATAAAGAGGTCTCAATAGATACTCATGTATAAACAACATCAGATAATAAAGAGATTGTAGAATTAAAATTACCTTATAGTTTTATTTGGTCGAGGGTACGTCAACCTCTCGTATAATAGTTAAATCATTATTATTGAATTATACAAGAAACAAATACATAAATATGATATTATATATGATCTTCTAATATTTATTTGTTAATAATATTTTAGTAGTATCATTGTTTCAAGTGTTAACTGATTAATTTTACTTTGTATGTTTACTTATATAAGTCATGTTTGTTATAGAAAAAATGTTTTTGATAAACATCAATATTGATATTAAGTTCTTAAAAATTATTTTTAATCAGTAAATGAAAGTTATTCTTGAATGGTTACTATGGAAAATGAATTTAATCGCGTTCGTGGAGACGGTAATCAATACGTATGCATGAGCGTCAATATCATTTTATTGATGGTGAAATCGTATGTAATTGGATTGTATATCACATATAAATAATCCTTACCATGTTATATTTATTATTTAGATCAGTTATACTCATTATTATACACCTCCAAATAATAAATTGTTTGAATAACAAACTACACCATGACGTGGAGACGGTAAGCCGAACGCACTCATGTACAGTGACTCGTCATTCATAGGATGGATAAAATAATGAATATGGATGTAATAGATTTATAATAACATGAAAATTTTTATAAGGTAATGTAGTTATTATTTTGTTATGTAAATAACATAGAAAGGGGATGTGGAAGAAGAAAAGAACATTGAAAGAGGTGGTGAAATTTTTACCTCTTCTTCAGGTGTTTCCTTCTGAGTTCATCAAAAGAGATATTTAGGTTGGCTTTATTATCAAAATAAGGACTCTAGGTCAATTTGAGGGTAGTTTTGAGGCTATTTGAGAAGGTATTGGCTGATCCAAATGGATTTGGAGGTGTGACCTTGAAAGAAGGTGAAGTACCCTTTTATTAGAGAGGTGAGGATCACTTTAGGAAAAGCTTGAAATATTATTTTATTATACAATAATATTCTGTTTATAATGTATCAAAAAGGATTTATTTTGAGGTTAAGGTATGTATGGGTCGAAAAAATCTCAGCCAATAGGTTTTAAATAGGTTTAGGTCACCATATTAACCTTATCATTTAGATTTAACTCTTAGTTAAATAGTCTAACTTTTACCTTGTATTCTTGTATTATTATAATAAATGGTTAATAAACTTTCTATAAAAGATAAAGAGAAGCCCAAGTGGTTAATTATTGATATATATAACTTTATCTATGTACTTTGGATGAAAATTATGTTTTTACGAGTATTATATCAATTAATAATATAGTATTAGTTTTAAAAACTCATTTATTTCAATTTTGAAACTATTGGGTATTTTGTCTTTTTGAAAGACATAACCACATTATCACATCGAAATAAATTTATTTAATAAATAATAACATGTCATATAAACCTATAAAATTAATGTAACTCATAAAAAGTCTCAATTTACATTTATTTGGACATTTATAATATCAATTCTTTTAATCATTCATTAATAAGGTAATTACTACATCATCATTGTCTCATAAATAAATTTAATTATTTAATATCTAAAAATAATAAATAAAATACCATTATGTATTAAATCATTTTAGATTTATAATTAATATTTATTTTTGAATGTATATTATTTATAAACCTATATTAAAAATGGTTTTGTTTGAAACATTGAATTTATCACTATTAACCATTCTTTAAAAATAATAATAATAAATATCCTAATCTAATACAAGTGGACCAAAATGATCATATTTTATTCCTAAGGTTGGTTTTGGTCTAAATAAAATTATCCAATAGTATTAGGACATGAGTTATTGTAATTATAATATTATTTTTTACCCTTAATTAGCCTATTTACTTTTAATCGTGGTACATAAAAGCGAAAATTTACTATTCACCAAAAATTATTTTCATCTTATTGAACCTCAATTTACATAATGATGTCAAAATTTTCTCTTATATTTTTGAAATTCAATTCACAGAAGCAGTAAAATTACGATTTATGAAAATTTAAAAATGCGCCTAGAAGGTGGGTAAAAGACGGTAAAAAGTTCAACAAAATTTTATATATCTAATATTATTATAAAATTACTCCAATGACTAAAAATGAAAATATTTAGGTATTATGTATCAATTTTTACCTAAAATAATTAAATATTATAACTAATTATTTAAATAAAATGTCGGTTTTGAACAATAATGTAGTGTTTTTCACTATTCACAAAGATTACTGGGGTGTGTTATAACTTAGTCAGGCCATGTATTTCTTTGGAATTACGAAATTTTATTGCTGATGGCTAAAGGAAACTTATGAAGATTCAAATTTACCCTAAAACAAAGTCATTTTTTGGAAGGAAAGTACCTTAATATGGGAGGATAATTTTAAGTAAAAATTATTCAAGAATGGGGGAATAATCTTCCCACAGTAGTCTGATCCAAATTTAACAAATATGTTGCATATAGTTTTTTTCATATGACTAGGACAACAAAACTATGGAAACAATAAGTAATATGTTTCCTACTAGACAAAAATCATTCTAGAATACATCAGAAATATAGGAGGAAATAGTGAACAATGGTCTTGGGGGTTCTCAGATAGGGAGAAAGGATGTGATAAAAATATGTAAGGGATTATCAAAAACTAATTTTAATCACAAGTTGAAATATAATGCTTTCAATGCTTATGAAGGAAGAAGGGGATTCTCCGGAGGGTAATTTTACCGCTTGTTGACAAACCCATTTTATGGGATACATTATGAAAATAAAAATGTTGTGTTTTAATGAATAGTCAAAAAATGACATCTTTTGTCAGAAAAACCTTTTCTATGGGTAACTTTATTCATAGCCAACTGGGGTGTGTTACAACATAATCAGGAAAATGAGTCCCCAGGTTTCAAACATTCTATCATTTGGAGTTGTAGAAATATTATAATGATATGAAAGATTCAAATTATTAGGAATATGAAGAGTTGTAGTGATATTTTTAAGCACAAAGGAAGAATTTGGGATTGATATTGACCATGAAGTTTATAGTTCCTTGAAACAAGGAGGGGGAAATCTCTATATCCATGGTGGACCCCCTAATAAGGGGACTTGAATTAAGAGCTCCTATATAGATTTTTATTTGTACATAGAAAATGGTCTATTTATTTTTACCTTGTGGATTGGACTAGAATTTGAGGCCTATGTATGAATATATATCTCACTATGATGAGAATCAAGATGCACATAGTTCTTAAGGTACCATGCCGTTTAAATTCATTTGCACAAGGAATTATCCATGCAGTTTAATGTAATGTCGTAAGGTTGAAAGATAATTTTTGTGAAAGGGTAATACTACGATTGGAATGGGATATAGGATCTAGGTGTCAGTACATTTCATGTTGGAGGAAGAACAAATCCACACGTAGTTCAAGAAAATATTCCCCAGACTGATTGAATTCATGTGTGAAAAAAAATTCATTTTTTAATATGGGCTCATGCATGGGGTGAGACACCTTATTCAGTACTATTATATATATTTGAATCACACATGGGAGATTGGGGAAATTTACATTATTGTGTATCATCCATGTCCATTATTAATGATATGAATATCACTACATATTTTATTAGGATGAGAATCAAACCACACATAGTTCCCAATGAATCTATGGAATTTCATTTAATGGGGAAAATATGTTTAGTGTGCCTTTTAAGGTATTGTGATCAGGTCCATGATAACCCTGATGTGAATCGATATCCCTTACTCATGTTGGGAAATTATTAACCAAAATACCTAACCCCACACGATCAATTTTTGGTGTGAGAAACAAGGAGTGGTAATGGTTTCTTATACCACACTAAAACAATACAATAGAATGATAAGGGAATTTAGAATTTGTAGTGGCTAGACCAAGATGTGATATCTAAGAATTACTATATCTCTCATTATAATGAATACCATGCCTTACATTGTTCTAAAAACACAATTGAAGGATCCAGGCATAATGGAAGTGTGGTAGTTAGAGGGCCCAAATTTTCATTTTTCGTAATCGATTACCAATCCGGGATCAATAAAATGGTGAATGCCAGTATCCAAAAATTAAAATTAAATATTATGAAAAGGAGAAGAAAAGAGACAGATCTCAGAAAGAGGATCCTTCACATCATGTTTATAATTAATTTATTAATTTTTAATGAAGTTAAATAATCAGGCCTTTTGTAGTTTCTTCATTGATGATCGTTGATCGTCCATAATGACCCATCCGAATTGCCTTAATTGTGCTCATGAGGATCCAAAGTAGAATCACTCTAGCAGTGATCCCCGAATTATCCAATGGTCTCCAAACAATGCCACTCGTTCTCTAGGTTCTAGCACAATGAAGCAAATGTCTTGTATCGATCATTCTTGACTGCTCATTCTTTAGTCTTGAAGAACTTCTCTCTTTATTTAAAGGGATAGATGAGAGGATTTGTGAGTGAAAATGTCTGGCTCAATAATTCTCAATTCACCATGGTCTGGCATAACATACATACCTACCTATAATCATAATGGAATTTTATTTAAAATAATTAATTGCAAAATATAAATTAAATGAAATTATAATTATTAGATAAAACTCATACCACATAATAACAATAACAACCCCATTATTTTTGGTGTACAAACTTGTGAAAAATGGAACCATAAATGAAATCCCATGCCGCATAATTATAAAAATATTATTATTTTTTATTTTTCTAACTGGATAAACAATATTTACAAAAATTTAAATTATTAATTTATCAACAGACACTGTCATGGTCCATTCGAACTACTCTTCCATTTATTAAACCCTCAAATAAAATATTTCATTCTCTTAAATAAATATTTATTTTTTACAAACTAGAAATAAAATATTTATTAAATGTTCAATAATATAAATAAATATATTTTATCCCCATTTCATTGAATAAATTTTTATTAAATTTATGCAATCATATTAACTTGAATAAAATTATTCCATGGTTTGGAGAATAATGTTTATTCCAATAATTAATTTAAAATTGAATTTAATTGATACCACCAAAAACACTTAGTGCATGACCCTCTAGAATTATTTATCATTAGCATTAGGCGGGTTTTACTAAAGTCCAAGATTACTGTCTAGAAATGGGTTAAGGAACCCATGAGAATGAACTTGAAGTTATAATGAAGGCAACCACATACGAATGCCCACTGTGTAATATAATCCCTTTTTCTCAATATCTCATCAATAAGGTTTCATGAAAGTATCATTATCTTATATTCTTTATACATCATTCTTTGAGTACCTAAAATAAACTTGTTGTTTCACCATGGACATGTAACTTAGGGAGAGAGTTCTATTTCAATCAAAGGGATAATATATAAACTTCCATAAATGGAAGGAACAAATCATTCAACGAATTATCCATTAATTACTTGTCATTCGTGACGCACCCAACATACTCTACATCCTTAAAATATATTGAGTGATCATTTTGTTCAGAAAATATAAGTGCATGAGTCATGAAAGGTATTAATGATAATAAAAAAGTATATGGACCATTACACATAATCGTAAATAGGAATATTTGATGAAACTAAAACATGTGGAATTTAATCTGGTGGGTTTGTTCTCATAATATCCAATATTAAATATTACCAAGAGAAAAATTAATGAAGAGAAGTATCATATTCTTATGATTACATTCATGTGACAATCTATATACTATGTGTCCCATAATAGTTTGTCACCCAATAATATAACTATGTTTAAGAAGATTATCATAGAACATGAAGGTTATCATCATTGTGGGGGACTGCTATGAAATTTTTAATGTGACAAATAATCAGGGAAATTATTAAATTATAGTTATTTTGAATAATGAAAAATATGTTATAAAATGTATAATATTTAAATATATAAAATACTCATGTAATCAATGTACAAACAATTGTTACTAGGGCACCAAATCCAACAAACTCACACTTTGACTAGAGTCAACTGCTTATGGCATTCGGTCCACTAGTCCTCACAAGATGATCATGTTTCTGCTAAGTCAAGGAATTAGTCAAGGGTCTGCCAAATTTTCTTCTGTTGAAGTAATTATTAAAACAACATCACCTCTCTTAGAAAAAACCCTTAAGATACGATTCTTCGGAAGTATGTCCTCTATCCACTAATGTGACCTTAACTCTTTTTCTAGAGCCACCACTACAAGATGATCACAATAGAGTGTGGTCATATTTTTCTACTAGGAACCACATCCTTCTCCTGTATAGAGATATATATCTAAAAGTATTCTTTAGATACTGAAGAAGTTGCGATATACTTCGAATCTGCTGTAGAATCTGTGACCACACCTCTCTTTGAGCTATTCCAGCTCAGAACACTATCATTTAAAGTGAAGACGTATCCCATTTGAGACTTCATGTCATCTTGATCAGTATGTAAACTAGAATCTTCATATCCTATGTTGACTAGTTCCTTATCTCCTCCATAAACCAGAAACATATCCTTAGTATTCCTCAGAAACATATGGATAGTTTTGACTACCAAACAATGGAGGTCACTAAGAACATCATGATATCTTCCTTCCACACTCAATGAATAGGGGACATCGAGACTAGAGAATAACATATCATACCCGACTAACCCAATCATTGATATGTATGGAATCAATTCCATTAACATTATTTCCTCAGGCATCTGAGGACACATTTTCATGGAAATATGAATTCCTTATGATGATGAAAAATATCCCTCTTGGATTGTTCCATACTAAATCTCTTCAGTGTCTTGTCAATGTTTGTACTTTGACAAGGGCCAAAAAATATCTTCGATCTATCCTGATGGATCTTGATCCCATGAATATATGCAACCTCACTATGTCTTTCAGGGAGAATCATTTATTCAACCATGGATTAACATATTGTAAGACTGATATTTCATTTGCAATATGTAATATGTAATCATCATATACTATTAGGAAAACAACTGCACTCCAACTAAACCTTTTATAGACTCAAGGATCACAATCATTCTTTATAAAACCAAATTCCATTTTGGATTCATCAAAATTAATTTTCCAGTTCCTTGATTCTTTCATTAATCTATATATGTATTTTTGAAAATTACATATCTTATTGGAATCATTTGGAGTCCGAACCCCTTTGGGTTGTGTCATTCAGAAATCTTCTTGAAGGATCCTATTAAAGAAGGATGTTTTGACTTCCATTTTACAAATCTCATAGTCATGGAAAGTGGAAATGACTAGTATATTTCTAATGGATTTCAATATTGCAACTGGTGAAAAGGTTTAATCGTAGTCAATGCCATAACGTTGTTTTAGCCGTTTTGCAACTAGTCATGCCTTATAGGTCCCGGCTTGTCCTTCCATGTTTAGTTTCTTATTGAATACCCATTTGCATCAAAAAGTATTTACATCTACTTGAGGATCTAAAAAAATCTTGAAATAGTTTTGGTACATGGAATCCATTTCAGAATCAATGGCTTCTTTCCACTTAGCAATGTCTGTGCCACTTACTTCTTCCTTGTAGGATATAGGATCATTATTATCAACTAATAGTTAGTCACCATCCTTAATGACTAGAAGAATGTACCATTCTAGTTCACTATCCTCTCTTATACTCCTATGTATATCTTATGACTTAGGATTAGATATTTCCTCCATAGGGATTTATGGAATCTTCTCCTATAATTAGTCTTGAACACATTGATCCTAGACATCATTGAAGTCTATCTCACTCACTCTATCAATTTTGGATATGTGATCTCTCTAACGGAATATGGTGTGTCTTTCCACCAAAACCTTGTAGTACAAGGGGTCATATAGGCAATATCCACATGTTTTTTTGGGTATATCCTATAATGGTACACTTTGTGACCTAGGGTGAGTGTTTGTTACCTAAAGAGTCCTTAACAAATAGTTCACTTCCCTACACATGTAAATTTGATAACATGGATTTTATTCCACTCCAAAGCTCATATGGAATACCATTTCTCGATTTATTTAGTACCTGGTTTAGTATGTGTGCCAGTGTTTGTAACACATATCCCCAAAAGGATAATTGAATACTTCATGACTCATCATTGGTTCAATCATGTCACACAAGGCGAGGTTCCTCCTTTCACTTACACCATTCCACTAGGTCATGTAAGGAAGAGCGAGTTGGGATAGGATTCCAAACTCTTCTAAGTAATCAATTTAGTCTTGATTATAATATTCTATACCTTGGTCTGAGCAGAGTTTCTTAATCATCTAACCAAGATGGTTCTCAACTTCATTCTTGTATTCATTGAACTTATCAAAAGAATACAACTTATAACTAATTAATTATATATATCAATATTTAATAAAATAATCATTAAAAGTTCTGAATTATGAGTACCCACCCATTTCTTATGGAATCTCACCTTTTTATTAAATAACATTTCATTACATTTTACAAAGAAAGGATCTTTAAAGTCATGTGTCTTGGAAATCAGGGAAATAATACCTGAAAACAACATAATTTTTTTTCTAATCCACTTGTAAGTCATCATCATGTGTTCATACTCTTTACAATTATTGTGTCCTATATCCTGGAGACATACATCAAAGTAAAGGTTGAGAATAAGGCCTGGTAAGGGTTAACACAGGAAACCGTTTACTTGTGATATCAATAAGAACATGAATAAAAACTTAAAGACATGATAAATGGAAGTATAGGCATATCATAATGAAAATAAATTTAAAAATAAGTTTAATATGTGGATACAAAATTTCATGGAGAAATTCATGAACATATCACCAAGGTATATCCCCGACGTGTCATAAAAATTAAAAAGGTTATTCACAAAGGTATCATGAAAATTGTCATCTCTATAAATTAATTCTTTACCTAATAAATTAGAGTTCTATTAGGGAACACCCTTAATATGTATTTATTTTCATGTGAGCCACATATATCATAATCAAACATTTCATAAATAACCCATAGATAATAAAATAAATGGGCATCGTTTCAAATTCATTACGTTTTAAAAGTACTAAAAAATAAGATCATTATATTATTTATAACCCATGGAAAGGGAGTGGGGGTTATATGTTTGTCAATTATAGAATCAAATATAATTTTTATATATGTATGAAAACCCATAGAAACTAAATAGATCTAGGTATTCACATTAGTAAACAAGAGAATTTCTTGAGAGAAAGAGATAGAAATTTTGAGAAGAAATTTCTACAGCATAACAGCTATATAACATGGTTTTAGAAACCATTGAAAAGATAGGGGAAAAGGGTCACCCATTCATAAATAATTCATAATGAAGTATGGGTATAGAATAAGATCATGGTATCAATATTTTAATTACCTACCACATTAAAATGAAATATTAAGGAAAATAAAAGATTCCATTTTTTTATGAGAAATTTTGCAGCCTAACGACATCACTTAAAAATTCAAAAAAAAAATTGATGAGATCATAAAGGGTATCTAAACAATTAGACATGAAATGGATAGTAATTAGAAAATATAAGAACATACCCTCAACATAAAGATATGGAAACTAGAATACACAACATAATAAAGAGGGTCATGACTTAAAAGATGAGGGTGAAAGGATCTATTACCTTGACGAGTAACTTTGAATGCTTGATGGTCGGGACCTAGGGATGCTTTAGGGAAACTCGGGAGGAATCCTTGGGAGGTAAAGAGACCAAAACATCGTTGAGGAGGATTTTTGACTGAAATGGGTGAATTAACGACTTTGTATTTTTAGGAGAAGTGAGGGAATAAAATATTAATTTCCAAGGGACACCTCATCGGTTGTATTGGAAAAACCATGGGCTTTCCCATGGTATTCTCCCATGGTATTGGCCACTTGGGACAACTCATAGCATATATTACTATTCATAAGTTGACTAGATTTTTTACATAATTATAACATCATTAATGACATCATTAAACTCCCAAACTTAAATCTGAATTTTTACTATTCACCGAAAATTCAACTATTTAGAAAACTCCCAAAAAACTACCCTAACATAATATCGAAGCTCTGAATTCAAAAATCAACTCCATTTTGTGAAAATAATTTTCTAAATATTTGTAATTAAAATTTTAAATAAAAACACAATTCATCCGAAAAAACTAATACTTACCTATTAATTACTGAAACAGTTATTTTCATATTTTATTGAATCACATTACCTAATAAAGTTTCATAAATTATATTAATACTTTCTTAAGTTAGGTTACTAATCCATATGGTCATATTACTATTCATAAGCGTAAAATTACTATTCATAATTTACTATTCATTAAAAATTAAGTCGATCTTATTAGACTCTAAATTTATTACTGAACATAACTATAGAAGACCGTTTTTTAAAAATCATTACACATTATTAATTATTTAAGGTTTACATAAATATTTTAAAATATCTTTTACCCAAAATTAATCAATAATATACATCCAATATTTATCCGGACATTTGAAATTCACAAACATTACCATAATATGAAATAATAATTTTTATTTATATCAAAGGATTAAATAAAGCAGCTAAGGTCTCATTTTATAGCCCCTTATAACACCAGCATTAGACTTATGTGTACGGTGTTCTAATGTGATTGAATCTTGGGGTGGCTCAGCCAACTATGCCCGAGTGGTGATTTCTAGAAGCTTGAACTTCTCCCGTAGGCGATTCTGTTCGAGCATCACATGATGAAGTTCAGCTTGGGTTTGGTCCAGTGCAAAGCCCAATGGTGCTACCTCCTTCCCATGTTCTGTCAGATGGACTTCGAACAACTCGAGACTACTGGATGAGGCTATCCAATCATCTTTCTGTAACCAAGATCTCTTATATTTATTAAAAATAACCGCAACATTAAGAGTTTAGTTTCAAAAGGTCATATTGACCAACGGTCATATTGACCAATGATTATATAAAAGTTCAAACCCAACGATATCATTTTAATTATACTCATTTCATTATATAAATAAAATAGTTTTGTTGAGTATAAAATAAAGTAACACAAAAAATTTGGAAACAAAAATTATTTAAAAAGTTCAGGTTGTTACATTCTTCCACCCTTAATAAATTTCATCCTCGAAATTCTTACTTGTACCCTAAGAAGAGAAAAGGTGTGGGTACTTTTTCCTCAAAGATTCATCTAGTTCCCACCTGACTTCTTCACATTTGTGGTTCCTCCCCAACACCTTAACAAGGTGGGTAGGCTTGTTGCATAGACCCTTGTCTCTATAATCAAAGATCTCCACCAGATGCTCCTCATAAGAGAGGTCATGCTACAGTTTTACAACCCTTGGGTTTAGTACATGTGATGGGTCTGGTATGTACATCTTCAAGAGGGATATGTGAAATACATAATGAACATGTGCTGTATTTGGAGGAAGTGCAAGGAAAATATGCCACTACTCCTACGCAATCAAGGATTTCAGAGGTGCCAATGTACCTAGGGCTAAGCTTCCCTTTCTTCTAAAACCACATGACTCTCTTCCAATGTGAAATTCGAAGAAATAACTTGTCACCAACATCAAACTCCAAGTCCCTTCAATGGTTGTCGGCATAGCTCTTTTTCCAACTTTGAGTAGCCTTAATGAGTTGCTGGATGGTGTGGACTTTTTTAGTCATCTCTTGGACAAGATCAATCCCAAGTAGCTTTCTCTCACCATCTTTATCCCAACAAGTAGGAGTTCTACATCGCTTCCCATATAGAACTTCATAGGGTGCCATTTGAATGCTCAAGTGGAAGATATTATTGTAAGAGAAGTCAACTAAAATGACATGTTTATCACATCGACCTTTAAATTCCATTAAGCATGTTCTCAGCATGTCGTCAGGTGTTTGAATAGTCCTTTCATATTTTCCATCTATTTGGGGGTGATATGCCTTACTGAAATTCAATTCAGTGCTCAGAGCTTGTTGAATACTTCTCCAAAATTTTGATGTGGACTTATGATCATGATCAGATACGATAGAAAGTGGAACTCCATGAAGCCTTACCACTTCCTTCACATAAATCATGGAAGGATGATCAAGATAGAAATATTTCCGAATAGAGATAAAATGGGAAGTCTTGGTGAGATGGTCCACAATAACCCATATCGCATTATTTCCTTTAGAAGATCTTGGGAGACCAGTCATGAAGTACAGAGGGATATTGTCCCACTTCCATGTTGGTATGGGTCGTAGTTGTAATACCACTTTAGGAAGTAGTGGCTTTGCCTTCACTTGCTGACATACTAGGCACCTTGTAGTGTAGTCAGCAATCTCCCTTTTCAAATTATCCCACCAAAAAATGATCACGAAGGTCCCTATAAATTTTTTTTCTTCTAGTATGTATAGAGAATGTTGAGCTCTGAGCTTCATCCATCCACTACTTATTTATTTCCGGAATAGATGCAACACATAGCCTTGTGTAATGCCCCGACCCCATTTACCTAGAGTCGATGCATTATTACATAACATTAGCATGATCAAAACAAAGATCAAATCTCGAAAGATAGATTGGTTTAGTAGCCTTGGAAACACTAGATATATTCATAATTCTTACATTACATCATAAAAATTAAAACTACAACAACATCTTTTCTTCATATTCCACACTCATATCCCCACATACTATCCCTGTAGGTCATTCATTATTTACTTATTCATACCATGGGAAAAATAAAACATAAAAAAGGGGTGAGCTCAAATGCCCTATAAGGATAACAATATAGCGGAAACTATCATAAATAAGAATAAACATTTAAGGAAATGTATAACTAAAACAAAAGCCTTTTAAACGTGAAATTCAACATAGTATGGCAAAAATAAAATGAAATAATGCCATTTACTTATTCACATGGATATTATACTAATCGAATAATCACATGCAATATCAATAACCACTTTCATAATGATGGAATGCATAATGCCAGACTATCATAACCACATAGACAAGGCCTCATGCCAAGACTACAAATAAGATTTTGTCAAGGCCTTGTTACAAGACACTAGTTTGTCTCATGATACCTACCGATGCATCGAGGAGCTATAGCGGGCTCCACCCATCACATATTAAGTCTGATGCATTCCCATATGAAAAGGTTAAAACATAACATAAACATTCGTATTAAAACTAGAATACGAAATGTCAATACTTTAACCATAAACTATGAATGTTATAAAATAGAACATCCACAGTCAAACATATCACAAAACCTTAAATACAATATATAAGTTTTGTCTCATAATAAATCAACATCAAATAAGAGTAAAATCTATCAAAGGATGTTGACATAGATGAAATCAAAACTCTTTTTATAGAAATATATCTTTCTATTTTGAAATCATTTAAAAGTCATATATTTATAAAATAAAACATTTTCTTTTAAAATATTCTTATAAGCTTGTAAGGGAATCTTTGACGATTTTATAACGGTGGAAAATAATCGCACCCGCCGTATAAGTTAAAAAAACATTCTTACCTTAATTCTGTCGAAAAGGTTAAAAAGCACCTTGTTTGGAAAATGATGGAAAGATTACTTTATAAAACTCTTATAAAAAGTCAAAAAAGGGTATAAATGACTTTAAACCAAATTCTTTTAAATATTAAAATTGTTTTGAAATACATTTTTAAGAAACATGGATGTGGATGATAAAGAGATCCCAGTAGATTATTACGTATAAAAAACCTCAGATAATGAAGAGATTGTGAAATAACCCTTAACTTGAACTTTTCCTTGGTTGGGGTAGGTTAATCTCCTGTATAATGGTGAAATAATTGTTATTAAATTATACAAGAATCATATACATTAATATGAAATCATATATGATCTTTTAACATTGATTTGTTAATGATATCTTAGTTTTATCGTTCTTTCAGGTGTTAACTTAATCGTTTTATTTTATATGTTTTGTTACGTAAGCCATGTTTGTAATGGATATGTTGTATCTTAATCATATCCAGAATGATATCAAGTTCTTATATACTATTATTAATCATCAAATGAGAATTATACTTGAATAGATATGATGGAGGATAATCTCATCGCGTTCGTGGAGACGGTAGTCCGTACATACGCACGAGCGACAATATCATTCTTTTGATATTAAAATCATATATAATTGGATGTTATATCATATATACATAATAAATTTCATGTTACATTTATTATTTACATGAATTACATATCATTATTATACCCATCCAAATAATAATTTATTGAATAACAATTAAACCACGACGTGGAGATGGTAAGCCGTACGTACGCACGTATGGTGACATGTTATTAAAAGGATGGATAGAATACATAATATAGTTGTAACATATTTATAATTACATAACAGTATATATATGATACATGAGTTATTATTTTAGAATGGTAACAACAAAGGAAGAGGAAGTGGAAGAAGAAAGGAACTTGAAAAAGGGTGGTGAAATCACTACCTCTTCTTTGGGTTCTTCCTTTTGATTTGATCAAAATGGCTCCATAGGTTGGCTTTCTGATCAAACTAAGGCTTCTAGGATGTATTAATGGAATTTGAGAGAGTATTTTGGAAGGATTTGGCCTAACCAAAAGTCTTTGAAGGTGTGAAGTAATGAGAAGTGGGAATTCCCTTTTATAAGAGGGGTGAGGGGCACCTTTGGAAAAGCTAGAAATATTAATTTATAATAAATTAATATTCGGTTTCTAATGGCTGAAAAGTTGATTATTTAAAGTTTGAGGTGGTTATGGGTCGAAAACAATTCAACCAATAGAATTTAGACAGGTTTGGGTTACTATATTAACCTTATCTTTAAGTATTAACTCTAAGTTAATTAGTTTCACTTTGACAATGTCTCTTTGTATTTTTATATTATATGGTTAATAAACTTACTATATACATCCAAAAGACCCCCAAGTGGTCCATTAATGGTACACATATAATTATATAAGTCTCTTGGCCGAACCTTATATTTTTAGGAATTCAATATCAATTAATAATATAATATTTTTTTTTAAATACTCTTTTATGTCAATTTTGACACTATTCAATAATTGATTTTTTTGAAACTCATAACATAATGATTAGTTCGAAAAAAGTAAATTTAATAAATAATAATATGACATATTAACCTAGAAAATTAGTTTAATTAAATAAAAGTCAAAAATTATATTTATTTGGGTATTTATAATATCAATTATTTTAAATTTTCACTATTATGTAAATTACTGCATCATAATTGTGTCATAAATAAATTTAATTATTTTAAGTCTAAAAATTATAAATAAGATATCATTATGTAATAAATAATTTTAGCTTTCTAATTAATATTTATAGTCTAAAATCAAACATATATAACCCTATGTAAAAATTGTTTTTCTAAAAGATATATACTTATGTCATCTTTGTACTTATTTTAACTTAATTAAAATTAAGTGTCCCTATCACCTATAAGTAGCTCCATGGGGTCCCAAAATCTACCCAAATATGCCTATGGTCGAACATGTATCAACCAATAAGGCTAGGACACGTTTAGGGTAATTTAGTATTATTATAATATTATTTTTTAACCCTTATTTACCGGATTTACCCTTAACTATGGTAAATAAAATATTTACCGAAGTAATTATTCAAAATGTCTAAAAATAAAATTTACCTATTTAAACAATTTAAACATCCTGATTCAAAATATGGAATCCATTTTTCCAAATTCACAACACATAAGTGGCAGAAATTAATTTAAAATTAATTCCTGTTGTTAAAATAAAAAGCGTGTTTTTAAGAGATAATAACTATCAAAAGATTGACACTTGTTTATGTCCGGTTTAATTGTAAAATTATGTACAACGACCAAAATTGTATTAAATGGTAAAAATATATTCTAAATATACTTTAATACTAATCAAATTCATAATTTATCACTATTAATTATTTTGATTAAAAAAGTTGTTTTTAATTAAAATTTAGTAATTTTCACTATTCATCAAAATATTAAAGTTATCCGAAAAGTACCAAAATTTCACCTTAGGCTAAATTCGATATTCCGAATCCAAAAATGAAGTCCATTTTAAAATATAATATATATTTAATTTCAAAAGGTAGGTATTACTATTTATAACGGCTAGTTTGATTTGTTATGGTCTGTTAGAACTCAGTGTTGCGTGCAACACACGCTATCACATTATTCAAAGAGAAGCGTACCGTAGAAGCTTGGGTTGTTACATTCTCCCCTCCTTCAAATAATTTCATCCTCGAAATTTATAGAATATTTATCACATGAAAAGACTCAGGTGGTTCTTCATCATAAGTTCCTCGGGTTCCCACGTTGCCTCTTCCATCTTATGGTTTCTCCTTCCCTGGTTATTCCCATGTCCATATTCACTAGATCAGTGAAAATTGGATCCCTTTCAATTCTCATATTGTTTAAAACTCCATGATCTTTTCTGCTCAAAGCATCTGCCACCTTGTTTTCCTTCCCCGGGTGGTAGTGTATCGTGAAATCATAATCCTTGAGTAATTAAATCCATCTCCTTTGCCTCATGTTGAGTTCTATTTGTGAGAAAATATACTTCAAACTACTGTGATCAGTATAACTCTCACATTTTTCACCATAGAGGTAGTTCCTCCAAATCTTCAAAGCAAAGATCACAACTTCTAACTCGAGATCATGAGTAGGATAGTTTTGTTCCTGAATTTTCAACTGTCGTGATGCATGGGAAATAACTCTATCATTCTGCATAAGGACACAACCAAGTCCTTTCTTCGATGAATCACTATAAATAATGAACCCATCATTCCCCGATGGTAGAGTCAATATAGGAGCATTGACTAATCTTCTCTTCAGTTATTTGAAACATTCTTCACACTCTTTTGTCCCAACAAATTTAACCCCTTTACGTGTGAGTTTCGTTAATGGGTTAGCCAATCAGGCAATATTCTGGACAAAACGTCGATAATAACCTGCCAAACCAATAAAACTACGTACCTCAGTTATACTCATAGGTGGTAGAAATTCTTGGATTGCCTTGGTCATATAAGGATCAACATAGATTCCATATTTAGAGACAATATGGCCAAGAAAAGAAATCTCCTGAAGCCAAAATTCACTCTTGCTAAACTTCCCATATAATTCATGCCTTCTCAAAGTCTTCAAGATAATGGGAAAGTGATTTTCATGATCTTCATAGCTTTTGGAGTATACCAAGATATCATCAATAAATACCACCACAAATTCATCGAGATACTCCTTGAAAACTCTATTAATCAGATCCATGAATACAGAGGGTGCATTAGTCAATCCAAAAGGCATTACAGTAAACTCGTAATTCCCGTACCTGGTTCGAAATGTTGTCTTCAGAATGTCTTCCTTCTTCACACACAACTGATGGTATCCAGATCGAAGGTCAATCTTTGAAAAGTATTGAGCTCCATGCAGTTGGTCAAATAAATCATCAATGCATGGTAGGGGATACTTGTTATTTATTGTTATAACATTGATCTCCCTGTATTCAATACATAACCTCATAGATCCGTCTTTCTTTTTAACAAAAAGAACAGGGGCTCCCCATGGAGAAACACTAGGGCGAATAAATCTCTTATTAATAAATTCCTCTAGTTGTTTCTTTAGTTCAACTAATTCTACAGTGGCCATTCTATAAGGGGTCTTTGATATAGGCCTTGATCCATGAATTAAATCAATGGAAAACTCAACTTCTCGTTCTAGAGGATGTCCAGGTAAATCTTCCGGAAATACATCTACAAATTATTTCACAACAGGTACATCCTCTATTTGAACATTCCTTTCCTCACCCAAAATTATTTCATTCTCTTCCTCCCCAATAATTGAATTTAGTTGAACTACTGGGGGTGAATCTAAATAAGAATTAGGTGGTGACGATTCTTCTCTAAAGATAAGGTGTTCCTTATCATTATCATCAAGAATCGTAACCTCTTTCTTCTTACAATAAATCTTCACATCATAGTCCGAAATCCAGTCCATACTGAGGATTATATCAAAATAAATCATAGGTATGACGACGAGATCAGCAGATAAAGAACATTTATGTGCTCTAATGGGGACTGATTCACAGAAATTTGTTGCAATGATACTTACCTTAGGAGGTTTAACTGACAACTCCCTTTTTAAATAAAATTGGAAATATCTAATTTTTCTTAGCAAACTAGGAAGATATGAAACAATGTGATTATCCGGAATCAAATAATGCATTTTCTAAACTTGAGGAAACCATTAAATTACCTACCACCACGTCTTTCGGAGCTTCTACCTCACTAGTAGTGATAACAGAAGCTTGGCCTTGATCCCTTGGCCTTTTTTGAGGTAAGTTCTCCTGACACTTAGGACATTCATTTTCATAATGCCCCATCTCCCTACAATTGTAGCACTGAACATTGGTAGCTTCTTTCTTCCCCTTGCAATCACGAGCTTGGTGGCCTTTTTCAGCACACTTGTAACAGACTCCCATTCCCTTCAAGCAAGTACCGGGGTGTTTCTTACCACATTTACCACATGATGGATATTCAAAATTTCCCTTATTCCCCTTATTTCCAGTCCCAGATTGATCAGCATGTCTCTTCTTCTCTTTCTTTTTTTAAAGTCATAAGACTTAGAGAATTCTTTTTCGGTCTTGATAGCACATGAGACAATGTCTTCGTACGATGAAAAGGATTGTGAGAGTAATGCTCGATGAAGAAATGGTTTTAACCCATCAAAGAAATGATAAATCTTACTTCTTGGGTTACATATATAATCTCTAGCTTACCTTGCTAACCTTGTAAATTTAGACTCATACATTGCGACATTATCATCCTCCTTTTGTCTCAGACTCAGAAACTGCCTTTCCATATCTGCTCGGTGGTCGCGAGGAAAGTATTTTTCTAAAAATAGATCTTTGAACTCCCTCCATTCCATATTTGATACTTCATCATCTTCCTTCATATTTTGAATCAATGACCACCATTGATCAGCATCTCAAGTGAGGCGGTAAACTGCCATGATAACGTTTTCCCTTTCACTACTCCCCAAAGCCTGAAATATTTTCTCTAGGAAAAATATCCATTGCTCAGCTACTAAGGGATTTTTACTCCCATTGAACATTGGTGGTTGTTTCCTCATGAATTGACCTAACATTGATACCCCACACTGCGGATCAGGGTGCTCCATACGGGTAAGGTTATTATTCATAACCAGATTGAGTTGTCCCAGTATGGTGATTAGATGATCGGCACCAGTTGCATCACCAGCTCCACTATAATTATCTTCAAAAGGAGGGAAATCCCTAAATGGAGTGCGTGAATTTATACAGTTTCCATTTCTTCCACTAGGCACCATTTCTAATCAATGGCATAAACTAGATCAGTTTACGAATCAAAATACATAATCCCATACTTATAAAACACTTAACATAAATTGAACTATTTATGGATATAATCCAGAATCATAAAAATATTTTCATTGAGGAAGTATACACTCATAAACCCTTCATAATGATTTGTAAAGAAAATGAGAGTTATCCTAAATATGTCCCCCGGGAGTGTCGTAACCAAGAGTGCAGCAAGGCCCGTTGTCATGCACAAGTTCCCATTCGAGTCATGCTTAAAGCGGTGTTTTCGGGTTTTACCCCTAGGTACATTGTGCCAGATCCGCCTCTACCTGCTCATATCTAGACAGGGATTTATTGCTCGGAAAACTCACAAAATCTCTACAATACCAAAATTCTAGGAAGTTCTTCTATACTAATCCTCAAAGTCCATCTTAAATCTATGTGCTCTAATCAGAGTTTATCTAAATCTAGGTTCCAAGGTTTGTACTAAACTTTCTCTGATACCAACTGTAATGCCCCGACCCCAGTTACTTAGAGTCGGTGCATTATTACATAACATTGGCATGATCACAAGAAGGATCAAATATCGAAATACCGATTGGTTTAGTAGCCTTGGAAACACTAGACTTATTCATAAGTCTTACATTACATCATAAAATTGAAAACTATAACAACATATTTTCTTATTATTACACACTCATATCCCCACATACTATCCCTGCGGGTCATTCATTATTTAGTTCTTCATACCCAGGGAAAAATAAAACATAAAAAAGGGGTGAGCTCAAATGCCCAGTAAGGATAACAATATAGCGGAAACATTCATAAATAAGAATAAACATTTAAGGCAATGTATAACTAAAACAAAATCCTTTTAAACTTGAAATTCAACATAGTATGGAAAAAATAAAATGAAATAATTCCATTTACTTATTCACATGGATATTCTACTAATCGAATAATCACATGCAATATCAATAACCACTTTCATAATGATGGAATGCATAATGCCAGACTATCATAACCACATAGCCAAGGCCTCGTGCCAAGACTACAAATAAGATTTATTCAAGGACTTGTGCCAAGACACTGGTTTGTCTCATGAGACCTATCGATGCATCGGGGAGCTATAGCGGGCTCCACCCGTCACATATAAATTCCAATGCATTCCCATATGAAAGGGTTTAAACATAACATAAACATTCGTATTAAAAATAGCATATGAAATGTCAATACTTTAACCATAAACTATGAATGGTATAAAATAGAACATCCACAGTCAAATATATCACAAAACCTTCAATACAATATAGATGTTTTGTATCATAATAAATCAACTTCAAATAAGCGTAAAATCTATCAAAGGATGTTGAAATAGATGAAATCAAAACACATTTTAGATAAATATCTCTTTCTATTTTGAAATCATTTAAGATTCATATATTTATAAAATAAAACATTTTCATTGAAAATATTCTTATAAGCTTTTACGGGATTCTTTGACGATTTTATAACGGCGGAAAATAACTGCACCCGCCGTATAAGCTAAAAAAACATTCTTACCTTAATTCTGTCAAAAAGGTTAAAAAGCACCTTGTTTTGAAAATGATGGAATGATTTATTTATAAAACTATTAAAAAAAGTCAAACAAGGGTATAAATGAATTTAACCCATATTCTTTTAAATAGTAAAAATGTTTTGAAATACATTTTTAACAAACATGGATGTGGATGATAAAGAGATCCCAGTAGATTATTACGTATAAACAACCTCAGATAATGAAGAGATTGTGAAATAACTCTTACCTTGTACTTTTCCTTGGTTGGGGTAGGTTAAACTCTTGTATAATGGTGAAATAATTGTTATTAAATTATACAATAATCATATACATTAATATGATATCATATATGATCTTTTAACATTGATTTGTTAATAATATCTTAGTATTATCGTTGTTTTGGGTGTTAACTTACTCGTTTTCATTTATATGTTTTGTTACATAAGACATGTTTGTAATGGATAGGTTGTATCTTAATTATATCCAAAATGATATCAAGTCCTTAGATACTATTACTAATCATCAAATGAGAATTATACTTGAATAGATACGATGGAGAATGAATCTCATCGCGCTAGTGGAGGCGGTAGTCCGTACATACGCACGAGCGACAATATCATTTTTTGATAATAAAATAATATATAATTGGATGGTATATCATATATACAGAATCATTATCATGTTACATTTATTATTTACATGAATTAAACATCACTATTATACCCATCCAAATAATAATTTATTGAATAACAATTACACCACGACGTGGAGATGGTAAGCTGTACGTACACACGTATGGTGACATGTTATTCAAAGGATGGATAGAATACTGAATATAGTTGTACCATATTTATAATAACATCACTGTATATATATGATACTAGAGTTATTATTTTAGAATGGTAACAACAAATGAAGAGGAAGTGGAAGAATAAAGGAACTTGAAAAAGGGTGGTGAAATCATTACCTCTTCTTTGGGTTCTTCCTTTTGATTTGATCAAAAGGGCTCCTTAGGTTGGCTTTATGATCAAACTAAGGATTCTAGGTTGTATTAAGGGAAGTTGAGAGAGTATTTGGGTAGGGTTTGGCCTAAACAAAAGGCTTTTAAGGTGTGAAGTAATGAGAAGGGGGAGTTCCCTTTTATAAGAGGGGTGAGGGGCACCTTTGGAAAAGCTAGAAATATTAATTGATAATAAATTCATATTCGGTTTCTAATTTCTCAAAAGATGATTATTTAAAGTTTGAGGTGGGTATGGGTCGAAAAAAATTCAACCAATATAATTTAGACAGGTTTGGGTTACTATATTAACCTTATCTTTAAGTATTAACTCTAAGTTAATTAGTTTCACTTTGAGAATGTCTCTTTGTATTTTTATATTATATGGTTAATAAACTAACTATATACAACCAAGAGACCCCCAAGTTGTCCATTAATGGTACACCTATCATGATATAAGTCTCTTGGCCGAACCTTAGATTTTTAGGAATTTAATATCAATTAATAATATAATACTTGTTTTAAAAACTCTTTTATGTCAATTTTGACACTATTCAATAATTTATTTTTTTGAAACATTGAACACAATGATTAGTTAGAAAAAAGTAAATTAAATCAATCCCAATATGTCATATTAACCTATAAAATTAGTGTAATTCAATAAAAGTCTCAGATTATATTTATTTTGGTATTTATAATATCAATTATTTTAATTTTTCTCTATTATATTAATTACTACATCATAATTGTGTCATAAATAAATTAAATTATTTAAAGTCTAAAAATTATAAATAAAATATCATTATGTAGGAAATCATTTTATATTTCTAATGAATATTTATAGTCTAAAATGCAACATATATAACCCTATGTAAAAATTGTTTTTGTAAATGATATATGGTTATGTCATCTTTGTACTTATTTTAACTTAATTAAAATTAAGTGTCCCTATCACCTACAAGTGGCTCCATGGGGTCCCAAAATCGACCCAAAGATGCCTATGGTCGAACATGTATCAAAAAATAAGTCTAGGACACGTTTAGGGTAATTTAGTATTATTATAATATTATTTTTTAACGCTTATTTACCGGATTTACCCTTAACCATGGTAAATAAAATATTTACCGAACTAATTATTCAAAATGTCTAAAAATAAAAGTTACCTATTTACACAATTTGAACATCCTGATTACAAATATTGAATCCATTTTTCCAAATTCAAAACACAGAAGTGGCAGAAATCAATTTAAAATTAATTCCCGTTGTTAAAACAAAAAGCGTGTTTTTAAAAGATAATAACTATCAAAAGATTGAGACTTGTTTATGACCGGTTTAATTGTAAAATTATTTCCAATGACCAACATTGTATTAAATGGTAAAAATATATTCTAAATATACTTTAAAACCACTAAAATTCACAATTTATCACTATTAATTATTTTGTTTAAAAAAGTTGTCTTTAATTAAAATTTAGTAATTTTCACTATTCATCAAAATATTAAAGTTATCCGAAAAGTACCAAAATTTTACTTTAGGCTAAATTAGATATTCCAAATCCAAAAATGAAGTCCATTTTGAAATATAAAATATATATAATTTCAAAAAGTAGGTATTACTTTTCATAACGGCTAGTTTGATTGGTTATGGTGTGTCAGAACTCGGTGTTGCGTACAACACACGCTCTCACATTATTCAAAGAGAAGAATACCGTAGAAGCTTGGGGTGTTACACCTTGTACGAAATTTCAGTACACCTACTTGTTCAATATTAAACATAGGATACTTCCCATTCTTTATAGCCTCAAAATTCTTCTCTAAAAAAGGATCTTCTTTCTGAGCTTTCTTGATCTTCTCTAGTAATGATGGTTGAGAAATCATTTGGGTTAGGGTTGATGATGTCTATTCCCTTATAAATCTAATGTTGAGTTTCACTAGGTCATTGATCAATGAAACTCTTTAAATCCTCAGCATGGAAAGAAAAACTAGGGTTTTCCTGCTTAATGCATCAATAAAATTATTTTCTTTTCCAGGATGATAATGAATTGAACAATAATTGTCTTTGAGAAGTTCCAACCATCTCCTTTGTGTCATGTTCAATTCCTTTTGTGTGAAAATACAATTCAAGCTTTGATGTTTTGTGTATATGTCACATTTCTCCCCATAAATATAGTTCTTCCATATCTTTAGAGCAAAAACAACCGCAGCCAGCTCTCGATCAAGCGTGGGATAGTTCTTCTCATGTGTCTTCAATTGTCAAGATGCATAAGCAATGACTTTTTCATTTTTAATGAGGACGCACCCAAGAATTGTTTTAGATGCATCGCTATAAATAATGAATCCTTCTCCACATGAGAGAAGAGTTAACACAGGTGATGTAACCAATATCTTCTTCCTCTCTTGGAAACTTTCCTCACACTCCTTTCTCCATACGGACTTGACCCATTTTCGATTTAACATGGTTAATGGATTAGAAAGTGGTGACATGTTTTTCACAAACCTCCAATACTATCCTTCCAATCAAAGGAAACTTTGAATCTCAGTTATTGTTGTATGCTAAAGCCACTCCTCTACAACTTTTTTCTTTTCAGGGTTAACTGTGATTCCTTCATTGGTAACAATGTCACCCATGAAAGAATCTTGTTGTAACCATAATTCACATTTACTGAACTTTCCAAAAAGCCTATCCTTCTGTAGAGTTTGCAAAATAACCCTTATATGATCTTTATGCTCCTCATGGATTTTTGAATATATCAGAATAACATCAATAAAAACTACCCCGATGTTATCAAGGTATTCCATAAAGACTATATTCATCAAATCCATAAAAATAGCAGGTTCATAAGTTAGTGTGAAGGGCATAACAACAAACTCATAATGCTCATATCTTGATCAGAGGAATGTTTTTTGGAATATCATCTTTATTCCCCCTCAATTGATGATAACCAGATCAAAGATCAATCTTAGAGAAGAATTGAGCCCCACGAAGTTGGTCAAATACGCCATCAATTCTTGGAAGAGGGTATTTGTTCTTTACTGTGATGCCATTCCGTTCTCTATAATCAATGCATAGCTGCATCGATTTGTCCTTCTTCTTCACAAAGAGAACTGGTGCACCCCAAGGAGACACACTCAGTCAGATAAACCCCTTATCCAAAATATCATGGAGTTGTTTCTTTAATTTCTCCAGATCAACATTTTCCATCCTAAATGGGGTCCTTGAAATCGGATGAGACCAGGTACGAGTTCAATGGAAAACTCAACATCTCTTTCTGGGGGAGGTCCAAGTAACACCATCGAAAATACGCCAATGTATTTCTAGATGACATGGACATTTTCTATCCTTAAACTCTCATTTCCTTCTTCTTCTTCACCGATCAACTCCATAAGAAGGATATAGGGGGTTATTTTAGACAGAGATCAGGTTGAAATATCTCTCTGTGGAATATAACTGTAGGTTTTCCATTCAAGACTAATGATATTACCTTGCTTCTGCAATTGATATTAGTATTATACTTTGAGATCCAGTCTATATTCCAGCATGGGAATGACTACTAGATTTTTGATAAGATTGTGCTCACTAATGTAAATACCTGAGTTCCTAAACACATATGATGCTTTTATAATCCCACAAAGTGTCTTGATTAATCACTATACTTCTTGAAAATTGGGGGTTGATACTAAATTCTTTGCAAACATGGAGGAAATAAAGGAAAGCATATAATGAGAATCAAACAAAGTACTTGCTAGCTTTGAGAGGACAATAAGAGTACTTGCTACCACAACATTTGCAGCTTCAACTTCATATATCATGATAGAAAAATCACGAAGGTGCTCCCTTGGCCTTTGTTGAGGATGATGGGGGTTCCCCTCTACAACCCTCATATTTGGACAATGATTGGAAAAGTGCTAATGTTTTCCACACTTAATTCACTTGACATCAGGTAAGGCCTGCACCATCTTCCCCCTATCGTTAGTGTTTATAATTTGAGGTTTCATATCACTATGACAATTCATCACAATATGGTCATCTCTTCCACACTTGTATAATTTCCTGCTCCCAAGCATGCATTTCCCCGAATGCTTCATCCCACATTTATTACATGTGGGAAGTTTAACTTTCTTGCCACCTCTTCTATGATCTAAGGTCCTCCCTATACTGGGATCCATTGATCTCTTCTTTTCATTTGATTTTTTAGACCACTACATCTCACCAAACTCCAGCTCGACTTTCATCGCACTCCGCACGATATCCTCATAGCTATCATAGTCACAGTTGGCTAAATTCTTCCACAGATGAGGTCTCAGTCCACCGAAAAATCTATCAACATTACCATTTATATCGATGAAAAAGATAGTGGTATATCGTGAAATCCATGGTAAGTTCATCTAATATCTTCCCACATATTCATTCTCCTTATACTTATGCTCGAGAAACTCCTTATCCGTTATTGTTCTCATCGATCGAGGGTATTACTTGTTGAATAATATCTCTCTGAGCTCTTACCACTCCATAGATTCAACATCCACACATGGCCTTGTGTTTTTAATCAGTTCCCACCACTGATCAGCTTCTAACTCTAAGAAATAAAAAGCCAAGGTAACCTTCTGTTGCTCTGAACAACAGACCACATAAAAGATATTATCTATAGAGCTGATCCACTATTCAACAATCAATGGGTCGGTAGATACACTGAATGTTGGTGGTCATTGACGCCTAAAGGGCTCAACAAAATGTTGTTCCCTTCGCAGTGAGATCGGTATCTCAGCTTGATTCATGTTATTTCCCATAACTGGAGTCAGTTGGTTCATCATTCGCTTTAAATTTTCCATTTCGGCATCCATTGGAGGGCCATCAGCGCATGGTCCATTACAGTCACTATTTGAATGGTTCCTCTTATTTATCTATATTTTCTAAAAAAATGAATCCTTAGTGATAAAATTATTTCATTTATGAGTCTTTTTACAATAAAGGATCTTCTGTATTATAACCTCATGCTGAAACAATTACATTCCTCTATAATTCATTCATAATTATTCATAAAAAGAATGAGATTAACCAAACAAATTCCTCAGGAGTGCCATAAACAAGAGTGAAGAAAAGCCCGTTGTCATGTACCTGGATACCCGAGTGAAGTCCAAAACTCCTTGTCAGAGTTTTCACTCCTAGGTACATCTGTGCCAGAGCCGCCTCTACCTACTCATATCCAGAAAAGGATGTGTTAGCTTTATAAACCACTTTCTCAATACTCACCAAAATACCAGGATGTTTTACTATATTTAAAATTTTCTATAGGATTCTTCATAATGTTTTAATAGCCTAATTTCTATAAATAACTAAACTATAATTTGATACCAACTATTGAATCCCACCTTTTTATTACATAACTTTTCATTACATTTTACAAATAGAGGATCTTTAATGTCTAGTGTATTTTAAATAAGGGACAAAAAACATGAAAACAACATAAAAAAATATTCTAATACATTTTTGAGGCTTCATAATATGTTCATCCTATGTACAATTACTGCTTCTCATATCCTGGAGACATACATCAAAGTAAAGGGTGAGCAGAAGACCCAGTAAGGGTAAACAAGGGAAACAATTTACTTGTGATATCAATAAGAACTTGAATAAAAACAGAAAGAGATGAGCAATGGAAGTATAGGAATATCCTAATGAAAATAACATGAAACATAACTTGAATATGTTTCTATGACATTTCATTTAGACATTCATGAAAAAATCACCAAGGTATATCCCTGAGGTGTCAAAATATTTTCCATGGTTAATGACCAAGGTATTGTAAAACTTGTCATCTCTAGAGATTAATTCTTCACCCAATGCATTGGAGTGCTATCAGGGCACAAAATTAATATGTATTTATTTCCATGTGATCGACATAGATCATAATCAAACATTTCATAAATAACCCATAGAGAATAAAATAAATGGGTATTATTTCAAAATCGTTACGTTTTAAACGTTCTTAAAAATAAGGTCATTATAGAATTTATAACCCATGTAAAGGGAGTTAGGGTTATATGTATGAAAATAATAGAATAAAATTTCATTTTTATATATTTATGAAAACCCTATATAAACTAAATAGATCTAGTTATTCAGATAAATAAACAAGAGAATTTCTTGAGAGAAAAATATAGAAATTTTGAGACAAAATTTCTGCAACATAACGACTATATAACATGGCTTTAGAAAACATTGAAAAGAGAGGGGACAAGGGTCACCCACTCATAAATAATTCATATTATATTATGGGCGTAGAATAAGATCATGGTATGAATATTTGAATGACATAACACATGAAAAGGAATCATGAAGGAAATGAGAAGATGCGATTTCTTTTACGAGAAATTTTGTAGCCTAACGACGTCATATAAAAATTCAGAGAACAAATTGATGAGATCAGAATGGGTATCACAACAATTATACATGAAATTTAAATTATTGATAATATAAAAGAAAATACCCTCATCATAAAGAGATGGAAACTAGAAAACACAAAATAAAGATGGTCAGGACTTGAAAGAGGAGGGTGAAAGGATCCCTTACCTTGAAAAGTAACTTTGAAAGCATGAATTTTGGGACCTTGGTAGGCTTGAGGGAACTTTGGGAGGACTCCTTATGAGGTAACGAGACCATAACTTCTTTGATGAGGATTTTTTTTAATGAAATGGGTAAAGGAATGTCTTGGTATTTATAGGAGAAGTAAGGGAATAAATTTTTAATTTCCAAGGGACACCTCATTGATTGGATTAGAAAAACCATGGGCTTTCCCATGGTATTATCCCATGGTATTGGCCACTTGGAAAACTTCATATCATATCTTACTATTCATAATATGACCAGATTTATTACCTAATTGTTACATCATTAATGATTTCATTAAAATCCAGAAACTTAAATCTGAAATATTACTAATCACTGAAAATTCAATTATTTCAGAAAAATTACAAAAAACTACAATAACCTAATATCAATGCTCTTAATTCAAAAAAGAAATCCATTTTATGAAAATAATTTTCTAAATTAATTTAATTTAATTTTTAATTAAAAACAATATTTATCTAAAAAAACTAATACTTAACTATTAATTTCTAAAATAGTTATTTGCTTATTTTATTGAATCATATTGCCTAATCAAGGTGCCTAAATTATATTAATACCTTCTTATGTGAGGTTACTAATCCATTTGGCCAGATTACTATTCATAAGCATAAAATTACTTTTCATAATTTATTATTTATCATAAATTATGTTCATCTTATTAGACTATTAATTTATTACTGAACATAACCTTAGAAGACCATTTTTTGAAAATAATTACACATTATTAATTATTCAAGGTTCACATAAATATTTTAAAATATCTTTTATCCAAAATTAATCAATAATATACATCCAATATTTATCCGGACATTTGAAATGCAAAAACTTTACCATAATAAGAAATAACAATATTTATTTATATAAAAGGTTTACATAAAGTTGACAAGGTCTCATTACATATAACCTTATAACACCTACATAAGACTTAATTGTAAGGTGTTATAAGGTGATAGAACCTTGGGGTGACTCGACCAACATTTCTCGAGCGGTGATTTCTATTAGCCTGAACTTCTCCCGTTGGCGATTTCGTTCAAGCTTCACAAGATGAATTTTCGCTTGGGTTTGGTCCAAAGCAAAGCCCAGTGGTGCTACCTCCTTCCCATGTTCTGTAAGATTGGATTTGAAAAGCCTGAGGCTACTGGATGAGTCCATCGATTTGCCTTTCTGTAACCAATATCACTTGTATTTATAAACAATAATCTCAACATTAAGAGTTTAGTTTCCAAAAATCATATTGACCGAAATTCGTATTGATGAATGGTCATATAAAAGTTGAAACCCAAAAGTATCAGTTTAATTATACTCATTTCATTAAATAAATAATTTTTTTTGTTGAGTATAAAATAAAAAAACACACAAAATTAAGAAACAAAAATTATTTAAAAAGTTCTGGTCATTACATTACTTCTACTAGAAATGGTTCACACACATTGGTATAAACCAATTCAAGAAGCACTTTGTTCCTTTCAACATCCCACTAAACGGTGCTTTGGTCATTTTTCCTTGTCATCATGAATTACATACACGAAGTGGTTTCAGTTCAAAAGAATATAAATATACATCTTGATGTCAGTTTTTCAATTGTTTCTCATTTACATGACCTAGCTGGTGATGCCAAAGTTAGTTGTGGTGCGAGTCATGTGAAGTAGCTTCGATATCAATTTCCAATAGTTGGATTATGTAATTCTACACATAATTTACATTTTATAAATGTTATTTACCAATAAATATTCTATATTTATAAAATAAGGAACATTCATTTCCCAACCGGAAATTAAATACATCTGTATCTAGTCTGGATACAATGATATATTCTTTTGAAATAGATGGAACATAATAAAAAACATTTAATACCAATATCATCCCAATCAGCAATATGAGGGTTTTAGTCCCTGACAACTATAGTATCAAGTCTATCTATTTTTTCTACTCATAGATCTACCTTCTATCGGCAAGTTTTCTTCAATCTACTTGGATCCTATATTTGGATACATATGTGTGAACCATAGGCTGTATCTAAAACCCAATGTATAGAAAGAGATAAATTTCACTCGATAAAAAATGCACCTGAAGCTTCCCATTTATTCCTCATCAAGGTTTAGTTTTTCATCTCATGGACCTTCATGCCATATTAAAAATAAATAGCTTCTTATTCCCTTCCACCCTCTTGATCTTCCTTTTCTTGGAAGTGTGTGAATAATGTTTGGGCTTAAAGCTATTTTCCATCCCTTTTTTCTTATTCAGCATACAGTCAGAAGGATTTGTGTCCATGTATTTTTCAACATGGAGAAGGAGTATAAGAAGATCTATTAGAGAATTATCAATGAGTTTCATATTGAAATTCACAATAACATTGGAAAAGATCTGAGGGAGTGATGCGAGAATGTGGTCGGTACTCAGTTCTTCAGGGATTTTACACCCTAGAAACTCTAGGAGCTCAATTTATAAAATGATATTGACTAAATGAGGCTCAATCGGGAAACCCTATCAAGGATTACTCTGAAAGAGTGCCTTGGAGATCTCAAACCGTTCATGTATTTCTCTCTCATGGTAAAAACCAAAGAGGTTCTCAAGGATGCTATATCCATCCATGTTTTTCTGGGACATCATGAGTTCACTAGAAATTGATGATAACATCGAACATCGAATGTCGACGAAATCATTCATATGTTTATTATAGATAAGGAAGTCTTCATCACACACCTCTTGGGATGATGGATTTTTAAATGAGGACTCCATCACATAATATTTCCATTCATGGAGTAGAGTGACCTGAAGGCATCTAAACCATTCCTGGAAGTCACAGTCAGTGAGGGTGTTGTCTTTATCCAGTATTGATCATAGGGGCAGTGTGGTTGAAAATCATATGATTTTTATTCTATGATTAAATGATAAAATAATTATTATGTTATTGATTACATTTTATGATAAATGGTAAATTAATTTTATTAATTCACCCACTATTTTATCAAGTCCCAATGTTTCAAAACATTGAACTCAGAATGGCTAGTTTCTAGAACATTCTAAGTTTAAGGATCCATATTACCCTTCACATAACCCCTTAAATTGTTGTTCAATCTATTTAAAGGTATTTAGGTAGGCATGTGTTTTCAAAATACAGGCTTTCTCCATGATTTGTTGAGTGGACTCCCCAATCATGAAATCCTGACATGGGTTTTCACAACATTTTCCTCCAAATTTTGACCAAATATATTAAGGGATACTCCTATTAATGTACAATTTTTTGTCAAACCCAAAATCTCATAATATTTTCATGTATAAGAGTAAGTTCCCCAACAAGGGTTTGTCAAACACTTAGTTTTATTAAGTGTCTCCCTTAATCATGTAACAGAAGGCTTAGTCTAAATAAATATTTTATTGAGATATTTTTATCTCTTATGAGTAAATTTACTTATTAACTTTATCACATTATTTTTAATATTATGTGGAAATTACTTATTCGATTAACCATGTATTGAGAATATTTATGCATAACCCTGTTTTATATTAGTTCAATCTAGAATTCTTGCTAATTCATTAATTATGTAGTCGTGATAGTATATCCATAATGAAAAAACATGAAACCAAAAAAAAATAGAATAAGGAAATGGGAAAGATCATGAGGTTTTAAAATGGTTCTTTTATTTAGTGGTTGATAAACTAACTAATGAACATTGGGAGAAACACCTTGATCCTTTTTAATGTTTGTGTTTACAAAAATCCATCTATCCACCTTTGTATCTCTTGGGATTGGTTTTTCCTTAGCTCCTAACTTGATCCGCCTCCACAAGATTGGGAGCTCCATCCAATACATATTATTTTTATCATTCTTGTAGGAGAGGGGTAAAAAGGGGATTTACATAAAAGAAACCACGACCACACATGACCTAGGGACTTGACTAGTGAGTCATACTTTTGAATTCTCGTAGTACACGATGCATCTAGTGGGCCACACACTGTGTTGTCTCCAGGTTACACTGTTACTGGTCAGATTAGCCTTATAAGGGATGCACAATTTGGACCTTGACCTGAAGGGACTACACGCCATGCCCAGTGGTCCACACAGTGTGTAATCCAGTAGACTGTGCATCAGTCTATCCTGGTGAACATGTGGGGTAAGAATTAACTACAATGCATGTCATTACATCACATAACTTGAGTTATTTACGAATTACTCCTGATGCACTGAACAAAACTACATAGTGTGTAATATGGATTACATGAATTTTAGGGAATATTACATGGAATGTAACTCCAGATACAAAATGTGTACTATTGTGTTACCTATACAGATCCATTGGTGCCTCTTGACAAGATCCTATATTTAATATTTATGAAATAAAAATTCGTTTCTTTTAGATTTGTGAGAAATGAAATGATAAAGAATATATATATCTAAATTTAGAGAACCAAAACAATTAAAAATGAATTGAAAAACTAAATTATTATAGAGTAAATCATCAAATAATTATTTAAGTAATTATAAATGATGATGATCCCACTTTGATACCACTTGATGGATCTGTATGCAATAGAAGTGTGGTTGTGGGGAGGTCCCAATTTTGCTTTTTCCATAATCGATGACCAATATCAGATCAATATAATGATGAATTCCTGTATCCATAAATTAAAATCAAAGATTTAGAAAAAGAGAAGAAAAGAACTGGATCTGAGAAAGTGGATTATTAACATCATGTTTATAATTAATTTATTAACATTGGAAGATATTAAATACCTCTGTATTTGGTACTTTCTTGATTGATGATTGTTGATTGTCCGGAACGACCCTTCCTGATTGTATTCATTGCTCTTATGAGGATCCATATTAGAATCCCTCTTAGGGTGATCCACACAGGCTCTAGTGGTCACCAATAAACACCACTTCTTCGGTAGGTTCTAGCATTGTGAAGTGAATGTCTTGTGTCGATCATTCTTGATCGCTCATTCTTCAGTATTGAATAGATTATTTCATTCTCAAGAGGGAGAGTTGAGAGGATTCACGAGTGAAAATGTTTGGATAAACAATTCTCAATTACCCTGGTTTTGAGACAATAGATGTAGCTACCTATTAATCCAAATGGGGTTTCAGTTACAATATTTAATAGTGAAACATCAATTATATATAATTATAACTATTTGAGAAAACCCATTACACATAATAAAAATAACCAAACCATTATTTTTGATGTACCAACTTGTGAAAAATGGAACCATAAATGAAATAATGTTCCACATAATGATAATAATAATATTATTTTCGCTTGATCCAACTAGATAATCATTATTTATCGACTTGTAAATAATTAATTTATCGAAAAACACGATCTTGGTCTATTTGAACTTCTCATCCGTTTATTGAACTCCTGAATAGTATTTTTTTTCTCTTAAATAAATATTTTTATTTAAAAACTAGTAGATAAATATTTATTAAATGTTCCTAATATAAATAAATATATTTTATTCACAATCTGGTGAATAAATAAATATTTATTTTATGATTTAATTTTTACAAGAATACAATTACTTCTCGGTCATGAGAATAATATTTCTTCTATTAATTAAATTGAAATAGAATTTAATTGATACCACAAAAACACATAGTGTGTGACCCTCTAGGATTATTTCTCATTTCAATTATGTGGGGTTGCCTAAATTCCAAGACTACTATCTAGAAATGGGTCAAGGAATCCATGAGAAAGAACAATAAGTCACAATGACAAAAACCACATAAGAAATTTCACTAATTAATACTATACCTTTGTCTCAATATCTCATTATGTAGGTTTCAATATAGTTTTCTCAAACTATTTGGTTGATACATCATTTTTTACTACCTAAAATAAACATGTCGTAACACCATGACCTTTGAATTTAGGACAAAAGTTCAATTTCAATCTAATGGATGAGATGTCAACTCCTATAAATGGAAGGTACAAATCATTCATCATCTTAACCATTTATAACTTGTCATTCTTGGCAAACCCAATGTACCCTACTTCCCACAAAAGAAATGGAGTGATGGTTTTCACCAACAAATCTATGTTCATGAGTCATGAAACATGTTAATGATAATATTAAATTATAAGGACCATTGCACATGCTCGCAGATAAGAATATCTAATGACACCCAAACATATAGAAATCTTACTAGAATGTATTTTCTCATAATCTCCATTAATAGAGATTAAAATATGATTACTTCATTATAATATGTCTCATCTGATAATGAGTACTTTCACCTGGTGGTCTATATACTGTGTGGCCCACCATAGTATGTCATCCAACCGTAGAACTATATTTAAGAATATTTTCAGAGCACATGAAGGTTCTAATAATAGAAGGGAACTGCTATTCCCTTTTTAATGTGACCAATACACTTGTAAATGATTACATTATAGTCATATAGTACAATGAAAAATATGTAAAAATATGTTTAATATTTAAATACATTAAATATTCATGTAATCAAATTACAAAAAATTGGTTCAAGGGAACCAAATCAAACAACATGTAGCTTATCGTCATGCAGTGAGGGAAAAGTATAAATGACATGAAAGTGAATAAATATTGTAGATGGGCCTATGGATGGAAATATGGGAATAATAACGTATCTCTTTTGGATGAGAATAAATCCTTATATAGTTCTGAAATATTGTTTAGATTATCATATTTCAATGTGGATGTTTTCCATACAGTTTAACATGTTGTGGTAAGAATGTGGGTAACCCGACGTGGAATGGTGTATTGTATAAGGACATGGGGATTGAAATCGAGTGTCACTACATATCATTTTGAATAAAGAATCAAGCCACACATAGTTCTTGAAATAGATCCTCACATAAACCATGTTTTGACATAATGAAAAGAGGGCTTTAACATTTTCCAAAACAATGATTGGTACTAAGATATGGGTTCTATACATCAAGACATATCTCGTTGTAATGAGAATCAATACATATGTAGTTCTATATAAGTTCCCCATGAAGGTATTATTCATAGATATGAAAAAAATTGTTTTTTATTTATCACTTCCGGACGAAGGATGGGAGGTCTCAACATCAATACATGTCTCACTAGAATGAATATCAAGCCACAAAGACTTTTTGAATATAGGTTTGGTTGGGGAACCAAAAATAAATATCATTATCCACTCAAAAATGATTGAAATGCTGTATTGTTTTACATAATGAAACAAGGACATAAACCATGAAGTTTAGCAACCTAAAATCTGGATGAGATGCTACCCATTATAGAGTTATATTGCTTGGATTATATATGGTTCTATACACTTTAATATCCTCCACCAATGGTTATACATCATGACTTTTAAGGTCATGAGACAAAGACCAACTATTCAGTTTGACATCTTACAACTGAGATGAGTGCCACATCATTACACGAAATATTTCATTAGGAATATTTCTTTGGTCGGGGTCGTAATCATCTACCCTTCAATTGATATTAAGGAATCAGATTTGATAGAGTGGACCATGTGTATGAATTAAGGCCCACCAACTTTGGTTCAAGTTTTAGAGGATTTTTTCCTTGTTTCAATGGAGTCCAAAAGAACAAAACCATTTCTCCTTGGAGGAATGAATAGAGGTGGACCTTTTTTGATAAATTTTCATACTATCTAGTTTTGATAGACTTCTAAGTGATGCAAGCTGTGAAATATTTTATTATCGGGCCACTGAAACTAATCCTGTTTGATTCTATTATTTATAATATATGGATTTCTTCCATAGATGGTAACATTGATCAGTATAAGCTAGGACTTTATGGTCAAGACTGCATTTATTCCGTACACGATAAAATACATGGGCACTTGTGTGTCATTACAGGTTGATGTCTCGTAATCCCACAAGGCATGCAAGAGATTTTCAAGTCAAAGATTTATATCTTTATCCACCATCTTATAGAGTATGTTTGATAGGGTCATGTTAAAGGACTATATTGGTCTGTTAGACACTGCATGACAGCGGGATGAATGGTTGGATTTGATATTGTACATTAGATATAAAATTTACATCTTATAATAACAGAAATTGGTTCCATTGTCTATCAGTATTGTATGAGAGAGACCAAATATGGTCATGATGATGGCTTTCACAAAGCTGAAAAATATTTTGGTCCAGACTACATTGAGGGGAATTGCCTCAACCAATTTAGAGAAGAAATTGGTAGATGTAATGATGTATTTGAACTACTTGGGCATAGCTAGAGGATATGGTCCCGCAATATCCATTCGCCATATAGAAGTTTTGTTGGTGTATTTGGTTGTATTTAGTTATTCTTTGGTTAGTTCGATGAATTTTTCATGCACTTGGATGGAATGAAACATCTTGGTGAATTTAGTGTAATCATGTATCATTGAAGGGAATAAGTATCCAAGCCTTTATATTTGTTTGGAGAACATATACCCATACTGGTTGTCACCAAAGGATTATATGTGTGCTTCCTTCATAATAGTCGCAGTCTCTTCCCTATTGATACATCTGATAAGGACATCACAAAATCCTCCTTTATAGAGGACTTTATAATGATTCGAGCCATCATAAAGTGTAGAATAGGTTTCTCATCTCCATATTTTCTCTTTCCCATATATTTAAAATTGATTTAATATATTTTGATGGTATTACATGATGGTAAATTTAAACCTTGTGGTAGGACCATACAGTTAAGGATAGAGATATTTTCATTGATCTCTTTTGTTTTGACTTGAACAAAAGGTGAGACCATTCGACAATGGAAATGTTACTGATAGTATTGTCCTGTTTTGGATCCTCCATAACTATAAATAAATTCCCCAATGAATATTATTGTGATTTATATGAAAATGGGATGTTATTCAATGTTTTTTTCAAGTATAATTTTTCCATTAAACCTTGAACATAGTAAAGAAGGGGGATTATCTCTTCTTTTCTTATTCAATAATTTCCATTGATTTGTTTTGTCAACAACTCTGATCCACCTCTCACATCCAGGTAGTCCAATGGAATTTGGAGTGTTATTTACAGGCCTATAATGAGGGACTGATATCCTAACTCATTATTTTTACAGCATTTTAACAATAATAAAGAGTAAGGTAAAACTACCATTGTTGGGAAAATGAGAATGATCCATAACCTGACTTTTTTTAGCATGGGGTCTTCCATTCATTTTCCTATTAGGATCATAGGTTCACTACCAATGTATATCTCCCACATGTAGAGGCCATCATTAAAATATAATTTCTCTTCATAATCTAATTTAGTACGTAAAGATGTTGTTTATATAGATGGGTGTTCCAAAAGGAAATATGTCAAGGTAAGACCTTTCATTTCATTATGAGGCAAAAATTATATATCCAACTATTGTTGAATAACCTCCCACTATACCTATTGTAATGCCAATATAGAATGCCTGAGGATTTATTTAAGTTGGTTATTGTGACTGACTATATGGGATTCATGGTGCTGCAAGTAGTGTCTCAGTTTCTGAATCACAAATATTAATTCAAGATATATCTTATTGAAATCTAAATAATGATTCTCAGTGTTCATCATGGTCCAACTAAGATAATAGAGGCAGTTATCATTCCTAGAATTCTAATTTTCAATGATGAGGGTAGTTAGTGATTTGTCCAGGGCGATCAAATATAGAATGACTGGCTTTTCTTTAATGCATGACATTAATACTAGAGGAATCATGAGATATTTCTTCAGACTATTAGATGCTTCCTGATAGTCATAAGTACACATATATTCAACCCCTTCCATCATCAATTTGGTGATGGGAAAGAACATTCTTGATATGTTTTCTATAAATTTTCTAATATATGATATGTTTCTGAGAATTCCCATCAACTCATTGAGGTTTCAACAAGGTGAAATGGTATGTAGAATTTTTTTTCACAGGGTTGAATTCTATTCCACGATGGTGTATGACGAAGCTGAGAAACATTCAATGGGTTACCCTTACTGCACAATTTAATGATTTCATTTTCTGGTTATTCTATCATATATTTCATAAGATGGTAAGAATATTATCTAGATTATCACAACATTTTTGTGAATTAACTAGTATATCTTCAAAATTCATTTCAAAAAACTCCCCCTTTAAGGGATTTAGGATGCAATTCATTATAGTTTGGTATGTGGAATTGTCATTATTTAAGTAAAAGAGAATCACATGATAGTATAATACTTCATGAGGTCTCTAAAGTAGGTTAATTCTTCTTCTTATTGGACAATTTATATTTTGTTGTACCCTAAATATCCATCCATAAAGTAGAGGCCTTGATAATCAGTAGTCACATCAATTATGATTTCCGTTATTGGAACATAGAATCCATATTTCAGATATTGTCGGTTCAGATCACTAAATTCTATGTGAACTATGATTTTAACATTAATTTTCTTTATAGGGGAAATTTTAGGTGGACATTTTGGATGATGTGCCTCTATGATGAAGCCTAATTTTATGATCATGTGCAATTAAACCTCAATTTTAGAAGCATGAGTTTGGTGAGTTTGTCGGGATGACTGTTTTTATCCCATGTGGTTCTAAAAAATCAATGTAATGGGTGAAAAAATAGGATATAATCTTGGAATATCAATGTAATTGTAGGAAAACGTATAATGTATTTACTTTAGAATGTGTTTTTATAACTCATTTTATATTGAATTCAGGGCCAACCATATTAAAGTGGGTTGTGGATATTCATCTGTAAGAATATTTATTTATCTAATTTCATCAATAGTGGTGGGGCCACAATCCTCAAATGCTGGTGGGTCATCTTGGAGGTCTTACTCCTCTCCCTCTTCAACATTATTTTCCACCTATGAATATTCATGGGAACTAGGTAATGAAGAAGTATTCTTAGAGTTAGGAGAGGAGTTGACATTTGTAAATTCAGAAGATGAGGTAACCATTAATGGCTCAATTTCTAGTGTGAGGACTTTTTGGATCTCTAAAGGGGAGACAAGGGACTAAGAACAAGCATCAGTGTTTTATACCATTATCCGGACAATTTATTTAAGACTAGGTAATTTAGAAGGAATTTATTGAAGACTCTATTATGGAACAAATTCATCTTCATCGAGGCTTTCATTTATACTCAGAGAGTTGACAACTTCCCCCGTGATTCTGGGATTAATTTTCATTATTGATTTCACCAAGATGGTATTTCTCATTATTAATGAAACACAATAAAATTAAATTGGTGGTGGAAATGTTAGATTATTTGAAACCCAGTTGGAAATGTTTTCTGATTAAAAGCAGGTTTACTCCTGAACTGTTGACAATGAATTCTCATGTAATATCAATGTCATTTATGCATTGAAATATATACAACGGCCTAACATATCCCTATATGATCATGTCCTCATCCTTTTCTTTGATATAGATGATCGTGTGACATTCCATAGGATCATTTTCTATATGATATAATTCAGAACCCACAACATTAGCTTCATATTCTTGAGGCCCTAACAAGGATTCTATGATTTCTTCTTGGAGGTCTTTTGGAAGAATCATAGAATCGGGGATTGAAAACATGGCCCACACCAGGGATAATTGCTTCCAAATTTCATACATCTGGTCACAAGTTCTATGCTTCCCAAAATAGGGATTCTCTTTTATAGGTTCTTTTGGAGATGATGTACTTGATTTGGATAGATTTTCCCTTATAATAGTAACTAATGGTGGTTCTACTCTTGGTGTATAAGGCTAACTAGGTATGAAACCACGCAAAGGTTGATTTTGTGATGGTGTACCATCACACCTATTGTTTAGGATGATCACGTGAGGGTAGAACCTATCATGTGTGGTGGAACTCTATTTCTCCTGATGATATCGCTGGAGGGATCTCCCACGAGTTTCACCTATATAGACAGTTCAAGGAGTGATGTGGTTATAGTAGTGACTCCTAGAATGACCACATCTTCCCATGTATCCTCAACTAAGATTAACTCTTACCAATGCACACAAATAAAATGTTGTGAATTAAGGTTAGTATTCATGATCATAATCTAATAAGGGATCCATTAACTGAATAAAATTAATTGAACCAAAGATCAACTTCTCATCTGATGGACATTTCATATGTAAGGTTGACTCTTTATTTACTCTATGGTAGGGTGCTTCCCATGCATCCAACACTATTGGAAAGAAGTCTCATAAAGTTAATGACAACATTGGACTTGGAATATGTTCACCTTCGTGTATTTGTTTCTTTCATTTTCGGCAATGTCTTTTTATGGATGACTGGATTCTGTAGGACAGAGATACCAGTACAATATTTCATGTTGTAGTGGAAGAAGTTGAGGCATAGCTAGCTATTAAATCTATACTCAGAGTATAGTATGAGTTAGGTTTTATCATTTTTTTAACATAAAATCACTAATATTCCATGCACCCAGAGCTGTTAACTTCATACCATTCATTATACTCCTCAAATTTAGTGGTTAAAAAACATTCCACATGAGATAATAGCCTTCCCAGCTTCACTTTCTCAGTGTCCACCAGCATTTTCAAAATGTATTTGAAAACAAAAAACTCATGGATATTTTACCCCAATACATGATGGAATGAGAAATAGTTCAAGAGATATTATTCACCATTCTTACTAGGTTTGTTGGGGTATAGAAATGAGATCATGTTGTTTTCCAATTCCAAGATAAAATAGCTTGAGAATTAGTAATTTCAGAAACAATAGACATTTTTTTGATCTCCTAAAATTATTTTCATCCCTTCTATATTTGATCATCCTAATTAGGAAGACATTGATGGTGATGCTCACGAGGTGGAATCGTAATACATGGTGTTGGATTGAGAGTAGGAGTGGGTACATGGGAATATAAAAGCGCAAATCTTTTTTAATTTTCTTTACATGTTCTCTTTCCCTTAGTTAATGGAATTTCTCAAGGCTTAGCACTGGTCTGTGCGATAGAGTCTTCCACTCTTTGAGTGATTACAGTAGGGTCCTGAAACCCTTTCAATCTCCCGTTGTTTTTAGTTTGAGAGGTCTGGGACTATTGTGTCCTATAACATCATAATAAAGTGGAATATAATTTTATGATGGAGGTCTTCCAACCCATTAATTGATTGAGATGGAAATATGTTGTACCATACAAATGATGGCCCCTATACTAATATCACGAAACACCTGAGTTTCACTACCACCAATTGTTCAAGGGCCCCATCATGGGATCACAATGAGGGAATACATGAATCAAATGCAACTTCGGCTCTCCAGCACCATTAAAAATTGGAACTGTAGGGTTCCTAATGTTCGGTGGGGGAAGAGTCGGATCTATCCATTTGTGTTAAGAATTATTTTCCAAATGTTTTACCATGATCAATTCCTATATGGACTCCAATCAAACCATTAGTGATTAAATAATGTTCATGATACCTTAGGGAATTTATAGATAAGTTGGAACTTGAATATGTGTGGCGGCCAATGGGGTTATCAATGGTGGCACCCCTTGTATTTATCATTGGAAGCCTATAATGGAAGTCTAATAAGGATTCCGTTAGCACTTTAATGGTTTTGCACCCAATAGAGGGAGTTCGTGATTTTATTTTGTGGGATAAATGTATATAGGTGGTTGATATGACACATTTTGTCGACTTTCCTGATAGAATTCAGTAACCAGGATGAACCCGCTTTGATGGGGTATTCTAGTTGGGGGTGTGATTTGAGGATCTTATTACAAGAAATATCCTAGGGTAAGGATTCCCTTGAGTAATGTTTTATTGAGTCTCCTAAATTCTATCACATATTCCTCATACTGAGATAATCTTTGTTCACGTGAATGGGGTCAACCACTTGAAGAGGTAAGTGATGCATAATCGTAACCTTACCGCATTCTTAATTGGATGACATTTTAGGGTCTAATTGAATTTTAATTACGCAAATTCCTAGATTCAAGAAGAGTATCTAGTTCCAGATATGTACAACTTCATAAATGGTTTAATTTTGTATCGTATTCCAAACCGAAGATTCCACCTCCATGCCCCCCTCCAAATTGGCCTTGTGTTAAATAAGGAATATAGGGGCAGTGAAAATGAAATTCCCTACAATGAAATGCATTTTAGTAAATATATTAGTGTATTTGTGAGATTTAATTTTTATTTGACCTCCATGAAGCCTTATCACATCCGTAAAATATTCTCTAGGGGCCATTTAGTGGATGTTAATCCAAAGGTAATATATAAACAGTTCAACTGTGCATGTTTATAATGAAGGTAATCAATCATATGATGATATTAATCGGGAAGATCCATTCAAGGAAATTTCCCCTAATTGGGAAATGATTAATTATATGGAGGAGGAGGTTGCTAAGGTTAAAAATACCCCAGCCTTGAGGGATGGGGCTACTCCTATTCCACTTTCACAAATAATTGATCCTGGTTTTCTGACCTTGAAGATTTGTAGGAAAATACCCCAAGCCTCATGGGCTAGGGAATATCCTAAATTGTCACGGATTCTACTACCATGAATGATGTCCTGATTTTATAGAGTTTTTTTAATATGGGTTAGGTGGTTCATTTGGTATGCACTTGGATCATTTGATTCAAAATATAATTTCACTATTTCCGTTATTTCCACAATCTAACAACTGAATTTCCCTAAGAGGGAGGAATTATTAATATTTTTATATGCCAAATGGAACAGTCTTTCAATATCCTAATCTCTTTTGTCCCAACATCAGGGAGAGTCCGTCATCCCTGTTTCTATTGATTATATCATCAGTTTTGAAGATATTCCATTTGTTGAATCCCACATGATGTTTTTACATTGAATTATTCAACCTTAGACAATATTTTTTGTTTTGGGAGAATGGTGTAATGTAATGCTCAACATTCACCCTATCCCAAAATAAGATCACTAGATGGGGTATCTGCGATTAGCTATAACAATATTTTTAATGTGTTGAGGCATTCGCGCTGGAGGGGTCCTTATTATTAATGAAACCTTGTATCTCATGCTTTTTGGAGATCCTCCAAGTCAATTTGGAATTCCATATACCGTGAAGTGAATGAGATAATTTTCATAGGGTAATAGTATTTCTCTCATGTGATGAAAATTTGTTCATATATTGATGTATATTTCATTCACACAATGTTATGAAAATACTTATAGAAATCTGTAATAAGGGGTTGCTAAAGGCCAAAACATGACTATTTATTCATCTTTAGCTTAATGTTTCCTCATGTTTACCATGTCATTCTTTTCATTTTATATATTTCACTCAACCTAGTCTAACCAGAGTGGATATTTTCATACAAATCTATCATAATAAATGATATAGTTTGGGACTTCCTCTATTATATTAGAAGTCAATTGATCCAAGGGGGGTTCAAAGAATGACCGCCACCTTAGTATGTATTCCAGCTAAGAAATCATTTCACTTTTCAATGGAATCTAATTATATACGAATGAAATTTTTTCCCAACTATTTTATAGTAATAGGGATTTGGCATTATTAGATCTCCAGGGGGATGTATTTTTTTTAATGAAATGAAACACTACTCTAGATAAAATGTTTTTATATAACTACATCAAAAGGAGGACTACCACAATGGATTACATCATGGGAAGATCCTCTAACTCATTAACTTCTCTACCCACATGAGGGATTTCGTGAATCCATTCAGGAGATAGGCTCTTGAGATAGATATAAATTTGTTCATGAAACAAGACTTCATGGTGAAGTGTTTGAGGAGGACCTACAAAATTACTACTACTGCTCCGGTAATTTTGTAATGAGAGAGTATGTTATTGAACTGGCATAGATAAGCATCTGCAGGGTTCATGAAATCTATCATTATGTATCGAGGGATTGTAGATAATATATTAATTATCTAGTTTCCTATCGTGAGGATTCCTTTTGGATTTCATCTTGTGAGTAATTGATCATGCTTTATAGAAGAAGTGGTTTTTTGGAATTGAAAATTGCTTGAATGGATACCTTAACACTTCCATAATTTATCGAAAGGCTCTTGGAAATTTTGAAAGGGTTTGTTCCTACCTTGGAGTGGATATTGGAATAGGACGATTACCTCTATTAGGATGGATGTATGTTATCGATCTGGTTTTTTTATATCATAGGATAGTTTTAACTATAGGCCTCCTAGATGGGAGTAGAGGCATGTGTCTGATCTGGGGTGTCACACTAATGAGCATCACTATTTTAGGGGATGGGGCTATGTCTACAAACGTTTTCACTATTTTTTACACTGTTATGATGTCTTGAAAGTTCAATAAGATATGGGTAGGGATTTTCTTCTTCCCTTTCCGCAATTTTAGGATATGCATGGTGACTTAAGCGATTGTAATGAGGATATATATCCATTCTTCATCTCAAGATGGGGTGTGTGTCTACTCCTGTCCTCTATTTCTTGCCTATGGATAAGGACAATACCCAGGTGTGGGGATAGGTATTTGAGTATACCCTATATCCATCATCAACACAGTTTATATAATATTTGAAGCTGATACTAGATGAAACTATTTGCACGATCGATGAATGCAGAATGGTGTGTGCGCCTGCTTGAAGTTTACTGCCGAAGTTGGATAGAATGATTTACAGGTGAGGGTAGGTGTTTATACCTTCTCACTATCTGCCACCATTTTTTTTGGTGGAATTCTCTTGGTGCATCTACATGAGTCTCCTATAATGATTTATTACTATGGATTGGTGTATGTTTCTTCTCGTAGTGTGCTGCCAATTTTGAATTTCACACTTCCATGGATACTTCTAGGTGAGTATGTAGGAAGGATGAATTTGGCAGAGCCGGTGTCTGTTCCTACTCATAGATTTCCACAAACATTTGTTTGTGGGAATCTTCAGAGGAGAAAAAGGGGTGGCCCTACTCCCTGTTTACCAATTTTCCCCCCCGAGAGGTCATTTTCCGCTTCTTGGTCTGGATGACCTAGCCCGGACTGCTGAGGATCACATCATCATCACATTTAAATTTATTTTCCACTAAAAATTTGAATGTGGTGATTGTTAGAAGGGTACCCTTATAAGGAAACATGTGTCTTATAGACGAGGCCATCTATGGCCTCTGGATCAGCCACCCCAAAATAGGGGAGGGAATGGTTGTTTCGTTTTGGAGATAATATCCTAAAATGGTTAAAGTTGGTATTTGGTGATGATTACTTCTAGACCTCCAGTCATCATTGATTGGATGATCAGTGGTGTTTTTCTAGATAGAGGTATTTTTAGGTATCCCAAAGTGTTAGAATTGTTCCATATGGGAGATACTATTGTTTTGGAGAATTTGAGACCCAGTGTTGAAGACACCAAGATGGTGACAGTGTCATTTAATTAGATGAATACATGATTTGAATAGTATTTCGGAATACATTGGTGAGAGTTAGTGTTATTACATTTTTATTGAAGGGAGATAATGTAGTATGTTCCAAGATTTAGATGAAAAAAACATGAAAACCACCTCAAAGGAGAATCTCATTTAAACTAACACATTTGTGATTAATTGTCTTCTTTGGAAATCTTTTATTTTGAGAGTGAAAGTGGCCTTCCATATGGGTGACCACATCATCTTGGTTACGGATTCATGCCAAGATCACCATTTTTGTTTAATCTGCTAAAATGAAACATGGATTTGGAATATAATTGTGTGTTGTTGGTGGAATAACCTTTACATATAACTCATATCCACATACCTTTAGGGAGGTTTCCAATGGGGTTTATTCATGGAATCAGAAAAAACCAATGCTTCTTTATCCATGAAGGAATTTCTTCCTAAATGAATGAATTCATTGGGGTGATTGAACTACAATACATAATAAATCAAATTGTTCAATAGTAAGGGAGGATAGGAACATCACACCCTTTTGTGGGGAATTGTTTCCTACTTTGGTACCCTCTTATATATTTAATATATGTTTATGCATCCTTTATTAATTCCTAGGAATGAAGTGGGTTACCCTTTTATTAAAAATAAATTATTAGGATGTGTTGAATTTAGAATCTTAAATATGTATCCATGTTTTTCCATCAATAATATCTTATTATGTACTAATTAGATATTTTTTGTTGTTTATTAGGACTATTATGGTTTTCAGCCACATAGTGGGGCACTCTAGGGTGTATCATCATCTTGGGAGATGAGAGTTGTTTCAATGTCTGGGTTAGACCCATAATATGTGATTACTACATTTCATTGAGAATGGAATCAAAACCCATGTAGTTTGTTTCCACTTAATGGGGAATATGATACTTTTTTAGTCATGTTATAAGGACCAAACCATGTAGTGTAACGTCATATAAAAGGGATTCCTAGGGGGAAGATTCATAGTCAATGTTTAGTGTGGTTCTTATACTGAATCACACTAGGGAACCTTGAAGTGATATAGATTCCAACGTTGGATAAGAATAAAATTGGAATATGGACCAAAAAGTATTATAAATGATTTATGCTATTGGGTTCAGACATTATGGAGGATACCTATGGATCCCACATGGATTAGAATCAAATCCCATATAGTTCAGTTGAGAGGAACTGTAACTATGGAGGACCTCTGACCATTTTCCTTGCAAGGGAGTAATGATCTTTGAGAGGAATATGTTGGTGCTTAATCCTAAGGAGGATGCCCTGATTAAGTTTGGAAGACATGACAAGTGAATTGACTCATTAGGATATGAGGGTTTGGTTTAGGGCTTACACTTGAGGAGTATTATATATTGTTACAGGTTGGGGATTATACCAAGTAGGAGGATCGATGATTGGTTGGGGTGCACACTTGGAATGATGCCCAAAATGTCTGGGATCATGTGGATGTCATGAACATAGTGAAACTATAATCCCACATGAGTTATTCTGTGTGTTAGAAATAAGAGGAAATGAATGATCTGGGAAACCACAGAATCCACTTTTTCCAGTGGTTGGAAAAAATTTTATGAGGACCCATGCCTATGGAGACTATCATAAGGAAGGTGTGATGAAGATCTAGAAAATGATTCCATACCAAAACATGTATCAGAATATATGGATGTCGGGATCGTGGGTATCATCTAAGACCACATGAGTCATGATGAGTCATTTTTGAATGTGAGAAACAAGAGGAAGAAAAATATATTGAAAACCGCATAACCCCCCTTCTACTGATGGAACAGGAAAGGGTGATGACACTTCCCTCCAATAATTATACCTTGGACCCAAAGGGAGAGAGAATGTTCTTTTTGGTTCTCATCTCTCTATATATTTTGACAACCAGGATTGAGAAATTTAGTGATGTATCTGGATATAGCCCATGGGTATGGATATGAAGGAAATAATGAAGTGGGAGAGTTTATAAAAGAAAGGTGAGGGGATTAATTTAGAAGGGATGCACTAAACTTGGTTCCATAAGAGGATAGGAGGATACCATTACCTATTTAAGTGACATGCAAGCATGATCCTCCGCCTCCAAACTTGGAATCCGAGGCCATGGGTGTTATAGAAAAATATGGAAGGACATGGACCAAAATCTAGTAGATGAGACCGAGTGTAACTTAACAGCACCCCTAGGGTCTGGGTCCTCATGTATGTGGGAATTCATACTCACATTCAACCTGAGGAACCAACCCGTTATGTAAGACAAGTGTGAAAACCATAGACTAAAATAATGCATACCAAAATGGGATACATTCTAGGGTTTAAAATTTTATAGTTTTTCATGTTTGGTGGATTTGGTGAAGGTTATAATTTGTCCTCCCTCAGTTGAGGGATCCAAAGGAGAGGGGTCTAACTATTGGTTGATTAAAGGAAGATTTAGTGGGGTGGCTTTCACAATTCCATGTTAATAGAAAAGGTGCTTCACACAGGGCCTAAGAGGAACTCTAGGAGCTTCACATTGAGGTTAGGCTTGCAAGAGATGAAGATTTCATTGGCGATGGATCACCTGATAAAAATAAACATGTGAGAGGATTTATCCTAGGAGCCACAAGACTCATTAAGTGTTCCTGGGTGAGTCTCACATAGGTCCATGATTAGGGAAGGGGTCTCACATAGACTATTTTACACTAGGCGAAATAGGGTCCTCACATAGGTATCTTATATTTCAGAACCTGGGGGGAATTTGGTCCCTATATCCCCCCTAGGACCCTCTTTTATCAAGTTATAGAGGGATACCTGAGGTTCTTTTGGAGACCTAGGAAAAGGAGCTGTGATACCGGAGCTTTGAGGTTTCTTCTAATTTAATAGTTCTTCAAATGATAACCCTGTGGGCCCTATTTATAGGCAAATAGGGAACCATGGTCAATGTAGTTACCTAATGAACATACATGGTGTAGGAACATCACACATTTACTCCTTATAAGGTGGCTAGTCTTTAATTGTTCTATAGTTTTGGTGCATGAAGGTTCCTTGCACAGGTGTGGCTGCGCCTTCATGTATGCAAAAGTATGGATTACACAAGCCTCTTGGTTTTCATTCTATGTGAACACATGACCAACTAGGAATATCACATGGGAAAACCAACTACATTATATTAATGGGGATACACCCCCACCCTCTACTCAGAATCCTGGCCGAGATGTAGTCCCAAAACTTTCGGGCAATCCATTCACTACTACCACTAGCCCCATGAATAATGGAATTTCACAATGTGAATATTTCATGTTGGGTCAAGGATGTTCTTGGTTGCAAAAAATGAAAATCTAAACTACTCCGACATCTGTCAGAGTTCATGGAAGACATTTTCAAAGTCAATATCAATCCAATAATTTTATCATCTATGAGAATTAAAAAGGATGGTCATATAAATCATAAAGGAATGAACATCATCAGCCCTTTCATAAATGATTTCTCAACCATACCTTTTAGATTAGATAAAGGATTATCAAAGAGAAGTTGTGTAAATTCAGATGAAAGTGCAATCTATAATAAAATGTAAATAACTGTAGTCCAAAGTTAATGAAGAAGGAGTTGTATGAATTTGGTCCTATGTATGTATATCATCAAATCCCATGTTAAAGAAGAATCTATTTGATGATACACATAGCTCAATCTTCTCCATCCACCCATGGAGTAAAAATTTGTATTTAGAAATCTGAGAGCACTATTTTTGGGATAATATGAAGAAGGAAGTAATGGAATATACCTTAGAAAAGTTTTGAGGTTTCATAGAACACCACTATTTATTTTATTTTATAGAGAACTAAGATTTACCTCCTTGTTTTGGAAGTGTCTCTAACAGGATCTAAATACATTGTTGAACATCATCACATATTTTCACCATCAAACTTGTGGAAAATCTAATATGAATATCATGACACATGATGAAATGTTGATAACATGTTCAATGGACTTCAAAGGAGGATGGGGAAAACATCTCCCTATGGCCAAGTTCCCATACAGTAATAGATTCCACTCAAGAATCCAAATGTCTCTATATTATTTTGTTTATGGGAAGAGGTACATAACACCAGCATGACGGTATAATGATTGTGAATGAAAAATGTTGGCTCCTAACATAGTAATTGAAATGGTGGAAAATATCAAGAAAATTAATCAACACATTAGGGCTTCTCATTGTCGACAGAAGATCTATGTTGAAAATCATCAATGAAACTAGGAGTTTGAAGTTGGATATAAAGTATTCCCCCACATATCACCATGGAATAAATTCATGATATTTGGGAATAATGGAAAGCTTATTCTATGAAACATCAGTCCCTTTGAGATCTTTGATAACATTAGATTATTGGAAAATCAACTAGCACTCCCATCTTACATATATCAAGTACATAATGTGTTCCATGTATCCCTATGGAGGAGGGAAAAACCAAAAACCTCACATGTACTAAATTCAGTGGTGGTACTTTTGGAGATGTTCTCATGAATAAGGAGTAGCCGATGATGATCTTAAATCATGTTCTATGAAATAAGAAAAATCACAAGGTCAAAGTGCAATGAAAAAACCAGACGTTTGAAGAAGAAAGACAGAACCAGAGCAAGTTATTATACAAAATAACCCTCATATGTTTTAGTCTGTGAAGTGTAAATTATGAGGGAATATTTTCTGAAGGGGGGATGATTGCAATGAACTAAACTTTTATAAATAAAATTCCCATTGATATTGAATTATAATCTCTATCATGATTATAGAAACCATAAGAACTTCCATACTTTTATTATATCCCTTCATATTTAAATGACCATTAGAAATCATAACTATTTATAATATAGCTATTTAATACTGATCTTATAATTTTTATTAATATTGGGTTATAAAAAAACCAATTAATACAAACAAAGGAAGTGATGGCCTCAGCTAGTTGGATTGTACCTTATGAAACCCATTTCTCAGAGATTTGAGGGAGACAACATCACAAGTCCCAATCCATGATCTAACAAATAAAGCACAAGAAAAACCATTTATGGGAGACAACATCACAAGTCCCGTAGTTAGTTTTCAGGTGTAATAATGGGTAATTATTATTGAACCTAATAATATGAATCTTTATATATTATTTTTTATAAAATAATGGTTATATTTATTTCTTATTATTTTTACTTTATAAATGATATTGACTTGAATTCAATAAAACACAAATTGTATTTTTGGGTGACATGCAATTTCCATTAATACATTTCTTTTGATGAATTGGAATTTTTTGAAATGAATTATTTTATAATAAAGAATTATTATTTTAAATAATATTTATTATATATAGTTAATAATATAATTTTAAGAAGTCAAAAATAATATTTATTGGGATTCAAAATGGATATTTTAAACCAACAAGCATTTCTCAATAATTGTCAATTCATATTTTAAATGTCAAAATTCACATATTATTTGTATAATATAAATATTATTATTGTAATCATATTTTTGATATTATTCAACGGTTAAATTTTCATAATTTTCTGAGATAGTTGAGTTTTCGGGTAAATATTAAATAAGGTATAAATAAATGTTGTATATTATAAAAACATAATGATAGATTAGTGATGTAATAAATTCCATAAATGGTTTTCAAGACCCAATCTATGATTCAATTTTAAAATAATGGTATCTTGAAGTAATTTTATCAATTTTATAAACCATTTTTGAATCCTCTAAAAACAATATTTTATTTTATTTTTTTAAATCATTTCTTTATGAATATGACTCACTTTCACATCATCAAGGTTTATATTTTAAATAATTTTCGCATTTAATTATGAAATAATTAAAACCACTCCTCTGTTTCAGAAACCATGTGAGAAAAAACCATTTTAAATGTTTTGGTTTTGATTACATTATTGTATAGGGTTCAAAACTCATGGTCGGGAAATAATAAAAAACTCCACTCTATTTTTCTATATAAACCCAAAAATCTCCCATTACTCTCCACTAAAAACATTTGACCAAGTACTTATTATACCCTACACACTCTAGAGTCCTCCCCTGATTCCACAATCTATCAATAAGATCCTCCCATGCTTTTTGAATCACCCTCTCTAGGCAAGGGATCATTTTCTTATCCTCTTTAATCATCTTATTCATTTTAGGCCTTTTATTTCCATTTCCAAATGATGGGATATGTTTTTTTGAACATCAATATTACATTTAATTTTATTTCCAAATAATTATAGACCAATATAAATCTAATTAAACCATTTTTTGAATCTTTAACTACTGCTATTATGCTGACAAAATTTCAATAATATTTTCTATTCCAAAACATTATATTGTGAATACCGTTCCAATGTACAACCAAGTTTATTCACCAAGAAAAAACTATATTCCTTTTATTTGGTAAATGAATTTAATTATTCTAAACTCCTTGATCATGTAATGTAATGTGAATAAATTTTATCAGGTGGTGAATTATCTATGTTTCACACTTATTCATGTACATGATAAGAATGTGATGGGAGAACCTAAAATTATATAGTGATTACTATATGAGGTAATGTATTAGTCCCATGATACATAATTCAATGTATTATAGAGTAAACCTAATCTATCAAGAGACTCTTTCCACCATGTTATGATGTCAAGGTGGTTAGCCTTGACTTCTGTTTACGATGTCATGTTTAATTGTGTTTCCACATTCCCATGTTTCCTTTATGTTATGATGCTGTATTAGGACATTTGTTAATGTTTATGATTGTATCCCCTTTTATGTCGAATTGAAATTCCTATTTGTAACATGTAATACTCTCTTCATATTCTTCCATGATTATTCCCTTACTGGGATTTATAACTCACCCTTTTCTTTTATTTGTCCCTAGGTTATCCCACTTAGTGTTAATAAGGATAGAATATTATGATCATGTTAAGGATGTCTTCAATAATTCCGATGTACCACTTTTTTTTGAGTTTTCATGGAATGTTCCTAATTACCCAAAGACACTAAACTTATCAATATAATAGGTTGTAATATGTGTGTTCTTATGTAATAAATCAGGAATAAATATTTAATAAAGAAAAAGATTTCCTTATGACCTCCGTGCTTCATGGTTATTAGGCAGACACATAATTTAATAAATTCAAAACACAACTATGACTATATAGTTTTCACTATGAAAATTCTATTACTAAAAAATGTGTAAATGAGTTACATGCTGTGTAGTCTGGAAACAATGTGCTAGGTTAGGTCGGTCAACATGGAGCGTGTGTTAATACATGCTGCATGCATTTACTATTCGACAACTTTAATTTCTCACGGATATAATTTTTGTAGTGTACACAAGTACACAACATGTACCAATAGGCTATACATCACGTACTATGGTGATTCTAACTAAATAATTTTTCCCTTTGGAATATTTCTTCAATTGTCATTTTCATTTTAATAACTCATTTTTTATTATATGGGTGAAAAAAATGATGAATAAGAGAAGATCTAAACATTCAAATTTTTAATGAATGAAATAGAGAAATGAAAAACAAATAATAACTTCATAGATCATTAAATATTTAATAAATAATAATAAATTTTAATGTGACTGATATGATACAAATTCAAGGTTTCAGAAAATTTAGAAGTTCCTATAGGGTAGTATCCACCTTGGATTTTTGTAGCAATTAATGACTAATACAAGATGTACATTACAAACAGTCACTATGAATGATGAATTAATTCAAATATTAATTGATATAAAAAAGGAATAATAATAGAGGATCTTTTATGTAAAATTTATTATTAACTAGTTAAAAGAGTTACCTCAATAATAGAAATTATTTATTAATAGAAGAGGTTGATTGTTCAAATGCTATTTGATTTCACTATCATTTTGTTAGAGGATCTAATGTAAAATTCCTCTATTGATGATACACACATGATCCCTCTGATATTGAAGCATCCATGATTATACTCTGAGTTCTAGTGAAGTGGTATAACTCATATTTTTTTTTCTCCCTTTGGTCTCTACAACAATTCCTTTGATCTTCAAGGGCCATCTGTTGGTCTCTATGGCATGTTAGAAGAAGGAAGGAGGATGAGATTGTCTCAATCTTAAGAGCGAACCCAAGTGATGTTCTTTGTTGAGAGAGAATTTTCTAGCTAATATTTACTTCATATTAGTTTATAATTGAGTATTTATGGAACTAAGGCTAGGGTATACGGTTAATTATTTGAAGAAATTCCCTAAATTTTATATTAATCCTTCCTCAAAACCCATTACATGTAAAATAATAATAATAATAATAATAACAATTTTTTATCTCATAGAGTGTACTTATTGTCTGGGTAAAAAATATTATTTTAGAGTCTGGTAATTAAATTTTTAAACAGGATCCAAATCCCATTCCCTTACCATCCTCAACTTATATTGTCTTCATGAAAATATTTTTCCATATACATCATTTAATAAATAAATAAATATTCTATTCAATGTCTGGTGAATAAATTTTTAATATTCACATAATTAAATAGATTACTTTATTAATAATTTTTTATTTATTAATTTTGAATAATTATATTTTAATAAATATTATATATCTGTGTAATTATATAATTACATGGTGAATAAATGTTTATTTTACATTTTTATCCAATAAATCCTGAACAAATATTTATTCTCTATATGGAGATTCATATTTATTATATAATGAAATTATATTTTAAATAAATTAAGATTAATAGAATCATTATGTGTGTGAACCTCAAGGATTATTCCTTAGTGGAATTAGTCTTATTTTCATGCAGTTTAATATCAGTGTCTATAAACATTCAAAGTAGCCAATAAAAATAAGTTTATTTAATAATGTAGACAACTACACGGAAATTATCACTGTGTAAAATAATCTAGTTGCCTTTATATCTTACCAATAATGTTATAAAATCATATCATCAATCTATATGGTCGATATGTCTTTCACTGAATTTTTGATGTGAACTCATCATACACCATACACATGGATTTTAATGTGGATGTTCGATTTAAATCAAAGAGATGAAATTAAAATTTTTATAAATACTGAAGGGGAAAATCCTTCCTTGACTTATTCATTAATAACATATCATTCGTGACATACCCAACACCCTCTACTTCCTATGAACACAGGAATTACATATTTGGTTAGTAAATCAAGCATCAGGAGTCATGATACTTTTTAATAATAACCTGAATGCATCAAGATCCTTAAACATGCTTGTAGATAGAAATATATAGTGACATAAAAACATGTTCAATTTCTAATGAATAATTTCTTCTAATAATCTCTCATCATAGAGATTAACATGTTGGAAATTAATGTGGTGAAATATTATTTTCTTTTGTTTTATCATACGTGATAGTCTTTATCATAGGTGTCCAATAAGATGACATCATATGAACAGAAGAAACTTTTTAAGAATATATTCATTTTGTATCAGGGTTCTCATCAATGTAGGGAACCACTAATGAAATTTTTATCATAATTGATACTGTAAGAAAGAATTACATTAAATTTGAGAAGAATAAAAACAAATATTTTATAATATTATTATTAATATTCAATTCTAGGAATAAACATAAAATATAAAGCACATAGAAGTTGGTTCTTGGACACCAACTCCAACATCAATCTACATTATATTCATATTCATTATTTTTAAAACTATTTTCAAATCTTATTTTAATACACAATAAAATATTATCTCATGTGAGATTTATATTTCTTGTTTCCTCTTTTCAGTAAAAATATTTATTACTCTTTTAAAATATGTGTATTTCAATAAAAGACATTTAGAATAATAACTATATTTATTATCTGATTTATATAAATTATCTTTCACTTTATATCCTTTTAATTAACCATTATTTCCTTTCATGGATACATTATTGAGATTTTTTTACAGATGTTTTTTTAAAAGGTTTTCATATTACCTTCTTGAAAATGACATTTGTATATTACTCAAATCATTATATTTTTACAACAAGGTTAAAAGTGTTTCACAAAATATGTTTTGATGATTACACTCCCATATTTATCTCTAGAAGAAAAATCCTATATTGGGTTATATTTAATTAATCCACCTTTAAATTAATTTATTAATAACTCCTTTTGGGAGATGGAATTTTTTGTATCAATAGATCTAATCATTCAATTATTTTTTATTCCATTTGAAAATGCTACGAAACCCATTTCTTTTCCATGTGTCCTTTTTGATATCATGAATGATTGATTTAATGTGGAAATCATATATATAGATGAATATTATGTGAGAGTGGGGTCCTATATCATCCTCCAATGAAAAATTTTATATAACATGATATCCATCCATCCATCCAAATCAAATTTTTATTCAATGAGAGAGAGAAATAAAATTAGCGGAACAACCAAGAGATCCCAGGATTAGGGAGGCCTGAAATAGTGCAAGAAAAGGGAATGCCCTTTAATTAAATTAGAACACTTTGGTTTGAAACTATTGAGTAGTATAAGACTAGTGGATATTGAGATTCGGGCTTCCATGTATGCAAAATGATCCACGACCTTATTACCCTCACACCATGTTTGAGTCACTTGGATATTGTTCCCAAGAATTGTTATACATTTCCCGATGATGTTAGAGATTGACCAAGGAGGGGATCCTTTAACAAGCAAGGTGTTTTGAAGAATCATGGAATCAGTCTCTACCTGTGTTATCTCCAGCTTCTCCCAGATGTATAGGTACAACCCCTTGAACATAGAATTGGTCTCTGATGAGAGTGAAGAGACATATCCAAAGGAGGATAAGGACAAAAACACCTCTCCCTAGGGCCGCGAACCACCCCCACTCTTTTCATCACCACCATAGCACATGCCCCGTCCATGTTAAGTTTGATTCAGGAGCCAAGGGATTCCAATACACCCATCTCTCAAGTGGCTAAACCTTGGTAGGTGGAGCCGAAGATCTATTGACTTTAAGAAGATTGAAAAAGGGGGTATCTTTCCAATCATTAATGATCACATCCAAATCAATTAGAAAGAACTAGATGTGCGTGATGATTCTCCTGACTGTAGGAGATGAGGCCTCAAACCTCACTTGATTCCTAGCTTTCCACAAGAACCAGAAACCTGCACTTAAAACCATAGATGGAATTAGGTGATCCTTATCATAACCATCCATGACATGGAACCAACTATCGATTTAAGTTCCAACATTCTTCTTGTGAGAATTGATTTCCAGGGACACTCCAAATCTAGACCACACCGCTTGAGCCCAATCCCCCCCAAAAAATAAGTGTTTTGTACTTTCTTCCCACCTGTTATAGTAGTATTGACAACGAGAGGTCAATCTAATTCCCAGAATCCTAATGGAATAATCTATTTCTAAAGAAAAATTCTTGATACTTCATGTAAGGAAATTAAACTTCTCTGGAATCACATGGCACCACACTGCTTCATTCCACCACTCCTAGAGATCCTTCTCAAAACAACTGTTTGCAAAAGTCTCTGCTAGAGAAGGCCCCCAAGTATGCTGGAGTGAAGGAAAATTTATCCAGTTCATCATTGAAATCAATGGTTTAAATAAGGGCCTACTAATCATCATCCAGAATAGCCTTGGTGAACCTGGGATGTTGATATGCTTCTTTAACCGAAATTAGGGGAGCTGGGCAACCTCTGAAGGCAAGAACAGAGCCCAACAAGTACTTTTTCAAAAATAGGTCATCCCCAGTGCCCACGATCCAAAGGGAATTAATTTTATGAGTCTGATACAGGGGATAAATTTTCTCCCACAATGTAGAAACATAACCTCGAATAACCTCAACATTAACACCTCACAAAATAGATATGGACTCACCCCAAAAGGATTGTTCCTTGACGACTTCCTAGGAGAGCTTGGTGTGCATGAAATGAATCATGGTCCATAGAATTTTCACATTAATTATGACATCCTTTACAAGCCCCTACATCCTACCCCATGATGTCCAATGTCTCCTACCTATATATTCTTCATCCCATACAAAGCTATCAAAATAGGAGCTCCGATGTACTCCATTGGAAAAGATATGTGATTAATGTCCATGCGGTTGCGAAAAGAAGAAACACATACATGATGGCTTTTAGTTGAGATGTAAAAACTAATTTTGGAGCTACTGATGAATTTCCCACTCTAGAAGATATATTAATCCATAATGGCCTTGATCCCATCAATAGATCCCAGACCACAATTGATGAAGTTAATCGTGTCATCGACGAACATCAGATGAGACACTGTTGGACTGTTCATCTTCCTCCTAAACGGAAAAATAACACCCTATTATATACCTTTTTTTTTATAATCCTACTGATAATATCCTATTCTAGAATAAAAATTCTAGGAGAAAGTGGGTCTCCCAACTGGATACCTCTCATTAAATTGAAGAAATCATGAGCCTTCCCACTGATGGAGACCGACAACCATGATGATATGAATCTCCTAATGAAAAGGTCCACCTTTTTTTCCAAGGGACCTATACCTGATATAACTCTATTGATAAAACTCCATTGTATCCTATCTCAATCCTTGTTCATTTCCACTTTTATAGCCATCTTGGATCCATGGGTTTTAATGTTTGTATCCTTTATCATCTCTTGAGACATAGCTATAACACCCTAGATGGAGCTTCCTCTCACAAATCTGTGTTGCTCAACTGATATCCACCAAGGAAGAAAGTTGGATAACATTTGGTTTAACACACATGTTAGGATATTATAGGGGAAGTTACAAAGGCTCAATAGACTATAGTTCAAGAGAGAGGATGGGTCTTTGATCATAGGAATGAGAACCAACGAAGTTTCACTAGCCCCACAAGGGAGGCACCCACCACAGAATAAGTACTGAATAACATCAGTTATATTGGGCTAAGAAACCTCCCAGAACCCCCTCTAAAAAGATCATAGAAAATCATCAGGGATAAGGGTGATCTACGAGTAGAGATTTTGCATAGCTTCATGAATCTCTTCATCATCGGGGATTACCTCCAAGACCCCGTTATACTGATGAGTCACCAGAGTGGGGATCGACTCCCACAACACTATGTTACCCCTAGGATACCCGCTGGGCATCCTCATATTCGGTCCAGCCAGAAGGTCCTTGAAGAAGGAGTTTTCTATACCCCTAACCGTATTGATGTCATCATTATAGGATCGATCCTCGAGTAAGAAGTTTGGCAGGGGAAAATTCCTCCTTTCTCTGATTCACGCATCAAAATAAGAAGAGTTTCTACTACCCTCCTTAAACCCCCTCATCTGGGAACATTCTTGGGCCACCCACTCCTATTTAAGATGCACCTTCGCCCAAAACATCTTTCCCCCACAATATCATAAATCACTGAAGCATCTCCCTCCAACTCCAAGTTAGATTTGTTAGGACCAATAGGGGCCTATATACCATGAGAGGGGGGGTGAATTAGTGTATGGATATTATTTTCTAAATTATTCCTGCCCCACTAGATCTTGACCTCTTTATTACAAGATTAACTTTTTTTGAACTTGTGTGTTTATTATGATAACTTATTTTTCTTCTTTATCTAATGATGATGCTTCGAATGCAATGTAGGGAAGCAAGAAGACAAACACATAGATTTTTAATTGGTTCACCTTCACTAGGCTACGTCCAAGGAGCATACAATGACGATGTTCCGCTAAACCAAATCCACTAAAGCTCACTATCAACAATGTTTGGGATATATCACTTCTATGCCCAGGCTCACTGCCTTTACAAAGTTTAGGGTTACCTCACTACTTTCCGAGGGGTCACTCCTTGTTTCCCTTTTAGTGGCTCACTACCGGTAGAAAGGATTACCTTCTTCCTCTTCCTTGGCTTACTGCACTTGGAAGGGATCCACTCATAGATTATAGACCTGTTGGTTTATTAATTTTCATGAAAGAATGCATCCTCAAATATAGATAAATGATCTATTGAAGTTCAATGTTCATCAACTGATGAATACCCCTTTTCCCCTGAACACTGAGCAATTACTTTGGAAATACCTTCGTAAAGCACCATACTTCGCGAGGCTCCCAATTTTGCGAAACTCAAAAAAGCCTTCGCGAAGCTCCTTCCTTTTCTCAAAGCTCAAGCCATTGCAAAGATTAATCCGTCAGGAAGCGCACTACCTTCGTGGAGCTAGATTAGCAATCGCGAAGAACCTATCTTTCACGAAGAACACTAATTTCACGAACCATCTTCTCGAACCAAGAAAATAATATTTTCTTCGAAAAATCTCTACTTATCTCGAGGGGGTCGACCTCTATTTATAGACGATTCCACACCGACCTTCTATCCTTCCACGCGAAGTCAATGCCACGTCATCACAAATCGTGAAGATCCGATGTTCCTTCCAAACATCTATTTCAATATCATGATGCACCTTGGAAAATTTCCAATCGCAGAGATTGATGCAATCATGGAGAATTACTATCAATTCCGTCATTCCTTCGCCGAAAAGCTCCCTTGCAAATCCCTTCACTGTCGCGATGCGCTTCAGCCTCTTCCATTCACGAAGCTTGACATAATCATGAAGAACCCCATCAACATTCTTCTTTTCTTCTATAAATTCAATCCATGAATCCTATCTTCGCGAAAATCATGCCCCTTCCATATTTAAATAAGATCTTCAAGGATATCAACTTTTCACGATGCTCACCAACCTCCAAATTTTGGACCCCAAAAATTTGGCAAACACTGGGAAACACCGCCACCTTGTTCTTATCTTTTGTACCTCCTTCAGATCGTGCATTTCTTTTTCATGGTTATTTTTCAAAATTGATTGTCAAAAATATCTCTGGAACTTGACAATTGACCATGGAAACCTGCTTTGTCAACAAACACAATCAACCCAAAAATACTGCAATGTTACCTTGAGGGTTTTTTCCCCAACAATCTCCTCCTTTGGGCTTGTTGACAACTCTTCTCAGAATGATTTTCTACACTTCAATACCTCTATGAAGCTCCTTCCATCCACCACCACCATTCGCCTCTTGCAATTCTGATAGCATTCAAGGAATCACTTAACATGTATTCTAAGCCCACATGAGCAATGCTTAACACGAGAAAAAACTAGTAGTATGAAAAGTTCATAAATGAATCACTTCACGTCAGATACAAATTGTCGATTCCAAACTGATACCAATTACTAAATTGATACCAATTGTTGAACCACACTGATACCAATTGGTGATAGCTGGAAACATTCTCTCACCAATCCAACATCACTCTTATGCTTTTATCACGATCCTCAACTATCGTGATATCTATTCTTGGATCGATCACTTCTAGCATTTTCAGATTTGAAAACACTCCCCCTATCTCAATGATCTCCCCCTAACTCGCTTCTCCACCTATTATCTTTTCCTGATATCATTCATGATTTCTCAAAAAGCCACATTATCTCCCACATGAACAATTACTATTTTCTCCCCTTTTGTCAACGAACCCAAAGGGTACTCCTCTACAGTCTGTAACAGGGTAAAAAAAACATATTAGAACATTAGATAAAAAAATCATACCTCGAGGAGAGGGGATCCCACATCAACACTTTTTCAGGAGTGGGAGATCGACTGGACTCCCAGAGCTAGTTGATGCCTCTCAAAATCTTCCTTGGGTAAGACCTTAGTCATAATGTCTGCAACCTGTAGTTCTGTAGGCACATACTCCAACTTCACGATTCCATGCTCAAATTTCTCTTTGATTAAATGATACTTTTTCTCAATGTTCTCATTCCTTGAGTGATGGACTTGATTTATGATGAGATTTATAGCACCTGAGTTATCACATTGTATTCTGATGAGAGACTTCAATTCAACTCCCATATCATCAAGCTGCTGCTTCATCCACAATAATTGCGTGCATGATTGAGTGGCCGCAATATACTTGGCTTCTGCGGTGCATAATGAGATTCAATCTTTTTTCTTTCTTATCCATGTAATACATAGTCCACCGTCATAGAATGCACCTCCTGATGTGGATTTCCTATCATTCACTGAACCAACCTAATCTACATCGGTATATCCCAATAACTCTGTCTGATATTTTCCATTATACATCAAGACGAAATCCACTATACCCTTGATATACCGAAGTATTCTTTTCACTACAAGAATGTGTCTTTACTTGGGATTACTCAGATATCTCACTGCTTGGCATGTGGCGAATACAATGTCAGACCTTGTTGCTATAAATTATAGAAAACATCCAATGATTTGAATGTATTCTGTGATATTAACTACCTTTCCAACCTCATCTTTGGGCAATTTCATCTGGGGAGCTACCATAGTCTTTATCTCCATAGAATTGACCATTTGAAATCTTTTCAAAACTTCCTTGGCATATTTGGATTTTGAAATGAATGTTACATTCCTTCCTTGTGTCATCTGTAGACCAAGGAAAAATGTTATCTCTCCAATCATTGACATTTCGAACTCACTTTCCATGAATTCGGAAAATTGTATGCACTGAGTTTCATCTGATCTTCCAAATAATATGTCATCGACATAAACCAACATCATCGTTATTTCATTACCATCATTGCTGAAATAGATATTTCAATCAACTACCTCACGCTAGAAACCAAGCTTCTTCAAGTACTGATCAAGCCTTGAGTACCATGGTCTTGGTGCTTGTTTCAGCCTATACAACTCCTTCTTCATTCTGAAAACCATGTTCCCATCCTCATGAATGTTAAAACCATCTGGATACTCAATATACACCTCTTCCTCTATAACTCCATTCAAAAATGAAGATTTGACGTCCATCTAGAACACTTTGAACTTCCATTGCACTATGACGGCTAGGAATAAATTAATTGCCTCTAGCCTTGCAACCGGCGCAAATGTCTTGTAGACATCTATTCCCACTATCAAGGATTACCTTTTGCACACAAGTAGTTATTTGGTATGAATCACTGCGCCATCCTCAATCATCTTGTTGCAAAAGAACCATTTATCCCCAATGATATTCTTATCAGTTAGCCTCATAACAATCTCCCATGTCTAATTATCATCTGAATCAGTATCAACCACATTTAATCCCCCAGAGTCTCTTACCACTTCCTCACTTTAAATAGAAAAATTTTAACCATGTCATTGTTAAATGAGGTCATTTTATCCAACTAATTTTATGATCTTCTTGTTGAAACATTGTTGATGCTCTCTCACAGCTTCTTGGTATCTTGAAAACAGTTATCTGATACCACATAGTTAGAACAAAATAGATAAGCATGAAATGCATGATTATTTCTACTTCTCTATCAATATGTCTTCTCTCAGTAGACAACACATGAGCTGGGTCAACCAATTATTTCATTGATGGATCATCAATCTAATTATGATATCAAATTCTCTCCCAATGTTATGAAAAACCTCCCAGGATTAGGCCCACCTTTTAGACCCATAAACAATCTTTTTCTCCTGCATCATATATTTTCATATTCCACTCATAATTGAGCCACTAAATAAATCTATAAGCCAACTGAGTTGGCACACGGTGTAGGAAACAAGATTCAATGTTAGCAAAATAATCACTTTCTATTGTGCTCTGTTTCCCCCTTTCTTCTTCAACTTTGGTACCTGATTTGAGCCAATCTAAACACTGAATCATATCACTTCTCCACTTTTCATATTTAGATTCCACTTCCCCTTGGATCATATCTCCCTAAAACCTAAAACACATGAATCATTAGTTAACCACATTTATATACATAGGGAGAGGGGTACTTCTGGAATCCTCAAGATGAGGATGGTGGTTGATACTGATGGGTCAAACCTATGAATCTTTCTTATAGAGAATCACACTCTTTCCTTGCTTCTTCTAGCTGTCTAGACCATTTTAGCAGCTCTGGCCATATGACATAGCATTATTTACCCACTTCGTGAGTCTTTTTCTTATATGTAGACTTTGCAGGCTTAGCCTTTATTACAATTTGGGGTTTAATCCAACCTGTACACATTTCCTTCTTTGATTCTCCACCAAAATTACATTTCCCTTGATTCCTTCTCTGGGTTGGAATCTCTCTACTTGTCACCCTCCCTTTTTCTTCCACCATTGTAGGGGTCTTTCTCTTTCCTACACTTCTCACTGCGTAACACTACATGTGAATTTTTCAATACATTCATTGTTCGTCTTTCTTTTATCAGATATCTAATTCACCACTCTATTTTGCATTGGTGGTAGGTCCTCCACTGAATTTACATTATTCTTACTCACAACTGTATCATTTCCTCCATTTTCATCTAGATTTGTTCATGTTATTTCTTAAAGAGAGTTTGTGAGTGTGACAGAGGAGGTGATTGATACACCTTTCATTCAGCTCCAAGTGATTCCCTTGAGGCTCTAAGCCTATTTTCCAATTTACCACTTTGTCTTCTAGTGTACCATTTCACATTGTACACCACTAGAGTTGTGAATCTCCTTTCAAGTTCATTTCCCTTTCATGCTTTCTTCTTGCTGAAAAGTCTTTCCAAATGCCCATTATCAGAACATATAAATCATTTTCCATCAAAGGAATACCTCATTTCATCATTTCTCTATCGAGATGTCGATGCATCTGGAGTTCTTCCAATGACATTGAGCTCCTGAGCTTCCTGACACATACTCATGTTAAGACCCATTTTTCCACAGTAATAGCATCTAATAAATGCTTTCCCTTGAGAGACACTTCTTTCAGATTTCTTATAACAATTATTCTTATTCTCATATTTGGTAATGTTTATATTTTACAGCCTGAAATGTATTCACGAGACTCTAAACTAAAGCTTGATGTGTGTCCATGAATCCCGAAGAAATAGAACATTTCATCACTACTTCTTGTAACTATCCTCTTAGGCTTGTCTCGAGCACCTACATGATTTTTTCCTCTTCTGGAACTGTTCACAGCTCTCTTTCTATCATGCATGGGAGGGGATTCAACAAATCCAATACTAGTTTTACCCAAACTGTATGGTCTTTGAGATGATAAAATATTATGTTGTTTCTCTTCAAAAATATCATATTTTATTTTCATTTCATCATCACCTACCAAAGGATAATCATATAGTAAGTGCAAGGCATCCTTAATTTTAGGTTTTCCTCTAGCATTGGATTTATCCACTTCCTTCTACATGGATTCTAGCTCTTCTTCCAATGTTTTAAACATCATATCCCTTGATTTAAGTTGGGAATTGAGTTTTCTTCTGAGATTACTTCCAGAACTCATCTCATCTTCTATTTCTCGTGTGAGCTTTTATACCATATCACTTTTCTCCTTTACATTCAATTTTTCCTGAGAAACAGATTCAGAGATAGATACATTCTCTTATTGTAGCCTTTGATTCTTCTGAACTTTTTTAGACAATTGTATATCTAGATCATAATTTATGGCTTTTAGATTCTGAACTTCATCTGACTTTTGATTCTCTTCATATTAATCAACCTTTTTTTCCTTTCATTGTAGCCATATTTTGAATTTCCTCACCTTGAGAGTCATTCCTCTCCCTTAGGTCAGTGGCCACATCAATAAGTCTTTGATTTAAGCCTCTTAGCTTGTTGACCTCAATTTCCAATACTTGGATCTAGATATATTTAGATTTAACTTCTTCATCCAATTTCCGTTCCAATTTATTTGTAATGTTGACAAAATCTACTCGTGGAATCCTTCTTAAAACTTATTCATCATTAGTAGCTTTGGTATCACTTTGATGTTCACGTACTTTACTCATTCTACATCATTATTGAGTAAATCAATCTTTCCCCTATCAGATTCATCCATGTATTCCTTGAGAAAGATATTTGATTCTTTTAGTAGGATAACACTTTTTCCATAAACACTTCCACACAGAGGGATATCACCTGAAATCTTATTCTTTTTTGTTGTTTTTCCCTTTTCCATGGCACACCGAGATAAGAGAATACTGATTTAACCACACAAATCGACTACACCTAGTCAGATAAAACAAGTCTAATAAAAGAAACCTTCCCTCTGATACCAATTTTTAGGACCAATAGTGGCCTATATACCCTGAGAGGGGGGGGGTGATCATGGTATAGATATTATTTTCTAAATTCTTCCTGCCCCACTGGATCTTGGCCTATTTATTACAATGGTCACTTTGTTTGCACTTGTGTGTTTATTATGATCACTTCATTTTTTCATTACCTGATGATGGTTCTTTAAATGCGATGCAGGGAAGAAAACATGAATACACAGAGATTTTTACTTGGTTCACCCTCATTGGGCTATGTCCAAGGAGCATACAACGACGGAGTGCCACTGTACCAAATCCACTAAAGCTCACTGCCAACAATGTTCGGGATGGATCACTTCTATGCCCAGTCTCACTTCCATTACAAAGTTTAAGGTCAGCTCACTACTTTCCCAAGGGTCCCTCCCTGTTTCTCTTTCACTGGCTCACTACCTATAGAAATGATTACCTTCTTCCTCTTCCTTTTCTTGCTGCACTTGGTAGGGACCCACTTACAATTTATAGACTTGTAGGTTTCTTCATTTTCAGGAAATAATGCATCCTCAACTATTTATAGATTCTCTATTGAATTTCAAAGTTCATCCACTGATGAATACCCCTTTTCCCCTGAACACTGAGCAATTCCTTTGGAAATACCTTTGTAAATCACCCTACTTCACTAGGCTCCCAATTTCGCAAAGCTCAAATAAGCCTCCGTGAAGGTCGTGCCTTTTTGCCAAGCTCAATCCTTTTCAAATATTAAGCCATTGTAAAGCTCATGCCTCTTCACGAAGCACACTCCTTAGAAAACGCAGCCTCGCGAAGCGCACTACCTTCGTGGAGCTAGATTAGCCGCCGCGAAGAAAATCTCTTTCTTGAAGAACACTACCTTCACGAACCACTTTCATGAACCAAGAGAGAAATATTTTCTTCGTTAACTATCTACTTCTCTTGAGGGGGTTGACCTCTATTTATAGGCGATTCCACCAACCCTCGATCCTTCCACACGAAGTCAACGCCACATCATCACAAATTTCATTGCTCCGAAGTTTCATACAAAATTCTCTCAATCTCATGAAGCTCCTCGGTAATTTTCTGATTTTGGAGATTGACGTAATCATGGAGCGTTATCGTCAATCCCTTAATTCCTTCACCATGAAGCTCCCTCACAATTCCCATCACTGCCGCGATGTGCTTCAACCTCTGCCGTTCGCGAAGCTTAACATAATCGCAATGAACCCCATCAACATTCTTCTTGTACGGCCTTCAGATAGTGCATTCCTTTTTCATGGTTCTTTTTCAACATTGACTGTCAACAATATCTCTAGAACATGACAATTCACCATGGAAACTTGCTTTTTCAACAAACACAATCAACCCAAAAATACTGTAAAGTTAACTTGAGGGATTTTTTCCCAACAAGATTCATTGATTTTGATGTTCTATTTAAGGATATCCGGTGTGTGATTGAAGATATGTAACACCATAGACCAGGCCTTTAACCCATGGTTCTATCTCCTTATCTTGTTTTGGAGAGAAACCCACATGTTCTCCTTATTGGTAGCCTCCCATATCTCCCTCACTAGCATCTTATAGTGTTGGTTCTGAGCCCACTGATGTCAGAACCTAAAGGACTCTCAGAAATCATGTTTGGGAAGAAAGGAAACTAGTATACGAGAATGGTCAGATATACTTCGAGCTAGATGCATCACCATGGCCATAGGGAAGGTAGTGATTGTGTTGTTATTTCCCAGGAAACCGTCAGTCCTACTCCAACAAAGCCTTCCTCCTGATTGGTTGTTTCCCCACAGATACCGATTTTTAGAGTACCCCATGTGGAGAAGCCCCTTGTCTTACATGAAGAGGGAGAAGTCAAAACTGGCATGTTGAGGGAAATCCGTGCTAAAATTATTCTCATCGAGATCATTAATGGAGTTGAAATCCACCACTACATACTATGTGAGTTCCTCCAGATCAAAGAGCCTAAGCCCCTTCCACAATCGTTTTCAGATCTGAGCATTGGAACTACCATACACAAATGAAACACAGAAACTGCCCCCCCCCCTCATTGACACTTTCGTGGTGATTAATTGATCCCCCAACTCAACATGATGCAGTGATACCTCCATATCCATGAAGATCCAAATGTTGTGGTCAGTTTGATTAGTGTGCATGGAGACATGAAAACGGACATTGTGACTAAATGCCTTGATATTCTCCCGGTTTTCTTGTGCTCAAGGATAACAATGACACACACATTATTATTCTGGACATTCAAGGCAATAAGGTCTATCTTTACATGGTCACCTAGTCCATGGGAGTTCTTGATTAAAATAGATAACATTATGAAACGAGGAGCCCGAATTTGGCCCTATGCGAAATGGTCTTCATGCTACTAGGAGAAAGTATCCCCCTAATGTAACTTGATTGAGCCTGGGTACACACACCCAGGATCTAGATAGACATTACCAAAGCTATAGGTGATCCAGGAAGTGGGAGCACCGCAACCCCCCCTTCACAACCTTTAGATAGGAGAGGGAAGAAGGGTTCTGAACTTCCTGCCCTGCTGCGATAGAGGTCAATGAAAAACACCCCAAAATCACCACTATAATAGTGTTCCACACCAGCCTCACAAATAAAGGGGACCATAGGTAGGCTTCCCAAGGCCCTCTGATGCATAGGAACATCTGCCATAATGACACCTAGGGGAGATCTCGGTGCCCGTAGATCCCATATAGGTGACAGGGTATCCAGGATCCTTTTCCATATCCACTGATCTTCACATACCTATACCTAGAAGAGAAATAGATATGAATGAATATCAATAGACATGGTATACACCTCTACCTTGAATGGTACGAGAACCCAACAAGAGGGGCCCCCATTAATGAGAGGAAGGGAAAGTCGATGCTTGAGTGCTGGAACGACTGGAAGATCCAGATCACCCACCAAAGGAACAATAGTCTCACTTGAGGGGCTGGGTTTAGGATCAACCGGGCTGTGAGGAAATAAGCTCCCCCCTGGGATGATGCTTCGGTCCGGGTACCAGCCACTCTGCTTCTAGATCCAACACAAATGCCTGGAATGGCCCTGCAAGCCGCAAGATGAACAAAACCGAGGGAACACCGGGAAGAAGAGGGCCTGCTCCAAGTCGACGACATCTCTCACATTCAACACTACCTTATTTGGAGGCAGCACTGATAGATCCAAATCAACACAGATTATATGAACTAGGGTGTTTACACAAAAGAGGGTGCGGTCATCCGCACATAAGAAAACACCAAGAGAGTCTCCAATCAACTTTAGAAAATCACCATTTTGAAAAGGTAACGACAAGAATAGGAGACCTACCCAAACCACAACTCGAGGAATTTATTTCCCCTTATGGGCATCTAAAGACCAGTGATCCAAACTGATCCTCCGCCTCCCAAAATCTCTGGGAGCCTTGCAAAACACAAAGATAAAATCTGCTTCCAATTCCCAAACCATATAGAAGGACTGCCGATGAGTCACAGAGAGATGAACCGGGCCTTAGAAGCACCAAGATCCCACGAAATACTTGAACACATTTAGAGGAGGTTTATCCTGCCCAAAGAGATCCATTAAGTTCCTCTGGAGACATGCGTCCGTCTCCAAAAATTCCACCGAGGGAACCTCTAAAGAGATGCAAACATGGTCCCTTGAAACCACTTGAGAGACCGGGCACTCATCTGGGAAACATCCAGCGAAAGGTTATCATGGAAAGAAACACAAGGCATCACGAATAGAACACATAGGCTTCTGAGGCTAAGGGAGACCATTTGGGGACTTTGAGATCCACTTAGCTCCAGAACCTATGAAAGCACCATGATAGAAGATATAAGGGTCTGAAATCTCCACCCGAGCCTCTCCGTTCAGAAGACCAATGGTCAGGAGAAATTGAAAATCCAGTGTGTGAGGCACATTCTCTTAAGAGATAGAAACTATTTCCCACACATTTTCAATGCTCACACCAGTTCTAATGTGTTACAAGAATCTTATACTGATGTTTTATCCAATATTTTTTGTGAAATTTGTATTGATAACAGATCCATTAGATTATATTTTACTATTATTATATTTATTAAATATTTCTATGTTATATGATGTTATATGACACACATTTTATTATATCATGTTTCAAAATTGTTATTCAATGGTATATATATGATCACTTGAGGTTTTATGTCCTTATATAATTATTTATATACAACATGTATTGTTCAATATTTCTTTCATGTTTTCTCATATGCTTATGATCTAACCTCTTAATGACTCATTGATTGGTTGGTTTCTTAATGAGTGTTTGAGATCACACTTTGTTATGTTTTCCACATCCCGGGAAATTTATTTAAAAGATTCTGTGGAGAAGGAAGTGTTATGTAAAGATGTTGTGTGATATATTGAAGCAATTACATGGAATAATATTATTGATATCTAATTTTAGTTGACCCGAAATCCTTGAGGTAGAGAGGAACAGACAAACTCTACATGGAGCAGACTCTATAAGAGAATTTAGAGAAGGTGCATTCACCAGAGCAGAAGCAAAAAAAAATTGGAAGAAAGAGAGGGTATTGAATTATCATCAGAACCAGCCTTTGCATGCATTGGAAGACTAGCTGAATAGCCATGAAAATGTGGAGAGATGATATCATGATGTAGAAGATATGGAGGTGTAGTTCCCTATAGTTATAGTTTGGATATTTACACTAAGAATTACAGGTCATGTAATCTCTAATCGTACATGCCTTATATGTTTTCTCCCTTATCCTTTGAATGGGGAATTATATAAAACCAATATAATGATGACATTTGGGACATTCAAGAATGTATGTTTGAATTGATTCCTCTCACTTTGTATCTAAGATATTGTTTAAGTAATGTTTTTACCCCCAGATCTGGGAGTGTAGGTTTCGGTCACCTCAATAGGTATTAGAGTGATTTTATGTCATTTTTAGTCATTAATTCAGTTATATTAGCTATTTTGATGATATAAAATTAACAACAACCGTAAGGATGTGTCAAATATAATATTTTTTAAATATTTGGTAAAGTATAGAGTGTATGATTTCATTAAAAGAGAATCCCTATCTTGTTACAAACATGTAGATGTAGGATCTTGAAAGGATTCACTCAGGGTACAGAATCCCAAAGAATGTTTTTTAGTTATTAATTTGATCTTCACCCGATGTACAACAAGCGAAACTAACTGTACACTTGGTTTTGAAGTTAAGGAGGACATGCATTGTTCGATTCACATTCTATTTATGAACAAATATAATGGGTTTCAATGAAATTTAATGATGGAAAATATAACTTGTTAGGTTAGAAATCAGTATTCCAAAATAAACATTTAGCCACGATTTAAACCACCACTAAATCATTTTGCAACAGTTTTGGAAAACCGCCACTAAATTATTTCACATAAGAGTTTTTATTTTCTTTTAATATATTCTTAATTTTCATAATCATATTATATTAATTTTTATAATAATATTTTATAATTCCCATCATTAATTTATTAATATTTAAATAATTTATTATTTTAGTATTTTATTAGTATGACAATTAGTTATTAGTTATTTTATTGTTGTTATTGTTAATTTTTATTTCCTATAATTTATTTATTATTTATTATTATAAAAATTTATTATTTATTATTTATTATTCATGTAATTAATTATTTAATAAATTTATTATTTTATTAATTTTGATAATTTGCAATTTGTTGTAATTTATTAATTTAGTATTTATTAATAAGCACATGAACATGAAAATGCACAAAAACATTCATGTATATTCCATATATAGAAATTTTGCATTGTGTGAGATTTGAACCCCTTTTCTCTAGCTTATTTTCCAAAGACATTACTACTCAAGAAGACTCATCATGTGGTGAATAAATAGAATTTAATATACTAATATATATATATTGATTGAAAAAAATAATAAATAAAAAATATATATAACTAATTAATTAATAATAAATAATAAATTATTAATAATTACTAATTAATTTGTAATAAGTAATTATTAATAATTTAAAATTACTAATTACTAATTGAAAAATATAATATAAATGAATGATTAATAAGTAAAATATAATTGAATATATATATATATAATATGGTAATAGGTGGTAAATAGTAAATCTTAAATAATAAATAGTAAATAGTACGTAAAAATGGGAAATTATAAATAGTAAATAATAAATAATAAATAATAAATAATAAATAATTAAAAAATAAATATATAATATATAATATATAATAAATAATATATTTTTAATGTATAAATAAAAAATTAATTGAAAAATATATTAATATATGATAAATAAATAACTAATTGATAAATAATAGATTATAAATTATAAATACTAAATTAAGAATAAATAAACCACCAGTATATAATGACTATATAATAAATAAGTAATCAATAATACATTAATAATAAATTAATAATTAATATTAAAATAATTAAAAATGAAAAATAAATTAATAATTAATGTATAAAAAATAGAAAAACAATAAATGAATAATAAACAATTATATATGAAATAAAAAATAAACTAATAATGAATAATAAATAAATAGTGAATAAATAAAAAATAAATAATACATAATAAATAATACATATTAAATAATCATTTAATAATAAATTGATAATAATGTAATAATAAATTAAAATAAATTAATAATTAATGTATACACAATAACAAAAATAAAATAAATAAATAATAAAAAATATAGAATATATTAATTAAAAAATAATAAAATAATGATATAAAATAAATAAATAATAGATAAAAAAAAGAAGAGAAACAAATAACTAAGAAATTATAAATAAATAAACTAAGAGTAAATATATAAGTAAACAAGTAAATAAATAAGTTAATAAACTAATAAATAAATATGTAAATAAAAATATAAAAAATAAAAATAATAATTGATAAATAAATAATAAATAAATAATAAATAATAAATAAATAATAACTACATAATGAATAATGAATAAAAAAATAACAAATAATAAATAATAAATGAATAAAAGAATAAACAATAGACAATATATAATAAATAATAAATATTAAAATAATATGTGGATATAAATATCTATAAATATATATACATATAAAAATTAATCCATGGCTCATGCCATTCCTAGTATAACAATAATTACATAAATATATATAAACACAAATTTATGTTACATAATTATATATAATCACACCCATATATTTAACTGTATATTAAGACACACATATATATAAACACAAATTAATATGAATATATCTTTATATATATATATTGACACATATATGTAGTTGGGGGCTTACGCAAGTGGAAAAGATTCGTAATTCTGCATGAGACCCGTGTTCAAATCCAGGTGGGTTCATATACTATAATAGTACTATGTAGGTAGTGACACCAACATGATGATGCAAACATGACACTATACTGGGCATTCAGACCATGTTATGGGATTCCTTCCCACTGGGCCAATGATCCATGTACTAAATAAATATGTCTTGATGGGTGGGCTATCCCCTTGGGTTGGCTCTGGTTTGCCTTTCCGGCCTACACATGTGGTGAGTGTGTGTTTGAATGTAATTGTACCCCCAAGAACCTATATATATGTTTACACATATATAACATAAAAAAAATAAAAAAATATGAATTTTTTTTACAAATTCATATAAATATACACAAATATACATAAATTCATATATACAAATATTTATAATTGATAATAAATTAGTGAAAGAAGGGAAAACACAATAATAACAACACTACCAAATCAATAGGAATGTAAATCAATGGAATAAATTATAAATGTAATAAAAAGAATATAAATGCACTCTTAAATGATGATGAGATCTATTCGAATGTGGATGATATATATAACCATATACTTATTTAAATATATTATATATTAATATTTATTTAAAAATTTTAGAACATAAATGAAAATATATATCTGTTAATCAATAAGAAAACATATGTATATATTAACATTATTTTCATATGTGTGTCTGTATGTATATATTCGTATTGTTTTTATATAAATTTAGTTATATACTATTTTTAATGATCATCATATATTTATATAAAAATAAAACTACATATGATGTATACACATAATATTATTGACACACAACTACATATTTATATTTCTCAAATACATACCCAAATATATATATATACATATGTATTTATTTATAGATATTATAATATACACATAAATATATATTTTTTTATTGAGACACACATGTTAATATATAAACATTAATTTTTTGTGAAATATGAGACCATACCCAAAAGATAAATTCTCTTATATAATTAAAATAAAGTACAACTTACAAAGGTCTAAAAATAAGAAATTTACATTTATCCCTCAAAAGAATAGGAAATCAAGAACCAGATTATACGAGAACAAGATATTTCCACAGACACCGATATTGGAAATCCAATCTAAAACTGAATTGTCCTCTCTATAGATGCGAATCTCAATGTAGTCGATGGAAGAAAGATAATCGAATCAATTATTCCACCGATCGGTTAACTACAATAAGAGATGCTCAGAACCATCTCTGATAGCCTGGACCATAACAGAACAATCACATTCCAACCAATTCGAACCCCATACATGAAGTGAAGCGTATTCAATAACCTCAATTTCACCCAATTATTTTCCCTCAAGTTAGGAGGAAAAACCAAAAGAACCATATAGGCAGCCTAAAGCATCCCCATTATTATTTTTGAAGATATACCAATAACATGAAGGACCCGAGTTACCCCTTAAAGAACCTTGAATATTTATTTTAGTCTATCCTATGAACGGTGACTTCCAAAATAATTCAAACGTGCCTTAATGTGGATGGATGTTACCACTAATATCAAGCCTTCTTTAGACTCAAAGATCATGTATAGAGTTAAATGAAAATCCCTTTTGGATAAAATTATCTTCATTTATAACAACCAATAATTGAGAAATATATGTTTAGGTAAAAAACATAACCTAGTCATGTAACCACTTTTTGAGAGCATTCAAGATAATGGAGATTAACTATGTTTTAGAAACCCAAAAGATATTCATTAGTTATGGGAATAACTAATGTGACGACAATCTATTAAGAAAACATTGAGCGGAGCACATACATGGTAATGGGATTTCGATCATATCATAAAGAGGACACATCATTGATGATGTTGTAGCACATCTCAAGAATAAATGATCGACATAATACCTATGTATATGGTAGATATCACATGAGGAACAAATTGAAATGTTGTAGTTCTATTAAAAATGATTAGTCAGTAACATGGAATGTGATAATCACCAAACAAGGATTGACCATTAAGGATGAATAATGTTCCTATAATGTTTTCCTATACACTCCATGTTTATATGTGAACCAACAAGATGGTTATAGAAATTATTTTATGTCAAAATTACATTAGGCACGAGACACCAAACCTAGAAATCAGTTCGAGGAGAGAACTGATATCTGTTGACAGTAGCTCTGATGTTTTCTGAACTCTCATTTTAATTGGTCAATTGAAGTGAGACTGAAATAGATAAATTTGGATTAATACCGTTATCCAAGAGAGATTCCACTAGAGGAACTCCCATCCAATTTGATGTATAAAATTTTGATGATGAATCTCTAGAGAGAAACCACCTTAAATGAAAATCAATAGTAGAAATGTTTTTTTAGGGAAGGTCAATAAAGGAATTCGTATAAATAAGATCCTCAAATTTATGTTTTTACAGAAATATGGAATGAAGAACGTAAAGTGACACAAATTTACTAGTGACTAATCTCTATATGAAATTATATTTTAAGGATTTATTAAAAAAATTAAGGGTTTTTATACCAAGACCCCTAGAGGTATGAGGCATGAGACACTTTTTACAATGTACAATAGCTAATTTCTATTCATGAATACTGCTGCTCCAAATAATTTTTTTAATAGAGATGAAAATATTCTAAATAAGAAAAGTCATCATTCATAAACCATAAAATAGTAAAAAACATTGAGATGATGATTGATTTCACAAAAAGTGCATCCAACAATCGAAAGAGACTTACCTTTTCATAAAGATTGATGCTTCATGTTTTGACTAATGATATCAAAAATATGGAAATCCATTGTCTTACCCTAGAAAAAATTACACTGTGACAAAGAAATGGATAAAACCCTTATCTCATGCCCAAATTACCAATAATTTAATGATTTCTAGAATCAGAGATCCCCATACAAATGTTTTTGAATGATTTATTTTAGATAACAACCTAACCAAAGGATTATTTATAATGAAATAATTATTTCTTCATGTTTCTGATATTGATCCTATCCCTTTTATAAAGTAGAATAATTTTATCTACATATAAAAAATGATAAGGATAAGAGAGTAATCTACCAACATTAATGGGTTTATGTTTCCAATTATCAACAATGATAGATAAAATCCTACCGAGATAATCCTCATAAATAGAGAAAATAATAAAGGAAATAGGATCACATTGTCTTGTATCTCTGTAGTTATAAAAATAATCTTATGGGAACCATTGATGAGAACTGAAATCTGAGTTAATCCTAAAATTCTTGTATTCCAATTGATTAAAGAGCTATAAATACCAAAATAGGAAAGAACCTTTCAATTGAAGGTCCAATCCATAGTGTCAAAAGCCTCTATAATATAAAGTTTGAGGGAAATATTACAATCAATAGCATTCTTCTTGTGCAGATTAACACATTTAGAGGCACTGATAAGATGATCCTGAATTGTCCAACCTTTTATGAATCCAAATTTATTGGGAGAATCTATTTTATTTGGGATAGAGGATAACCTATTTTCAAAAAATTTGTTATGATTTTATAAATTTTTTTCACCAAATCAACTAGCCTAAAGAGAAGAATTTCATTTGAATTTTCCACTTTGTGTATTAATGAATGAAATTGTGAGTTAAGTCCTTAGGTAATAGAACCACACCTAAATGAATATAGGAAAATCTAATAAATATCCACATGAAAAATCACCCAATAATACTGAAAGAAAAAATTTCCAAAATGAGCCGAGCTGGGAGAACATTGAGAATTAAGATAAAAATCAACTCCCTTAGTTTCTGAATTTAATGGGATAACAGTGAGCCCAAAATAATCATCCAAATTGAGAATATGGGGAATAATACCATCCAAATTCTCAATAATGGTATATGAATGATGGAAAATCTTTATATCGGAGGAAACCGCTTGATCATATAGATCCTGCCTATTATCTATTATATGATCACTATCCTTATGAAGTGATAATTACTTGGAAATTCATCTAGAATGTTATAGGGAAGTAAATAAATTCAAAATACAATCAACATCATTGATAAATTTAGATTTTAGAGGTTTTCCATGATAATAATACTTAATGTTATAAATATTATTATGCTTAATAGAAACCTTGACCTCATTCAAAATACCTCAAGAGAAGTCATTGTAGGTATTTAATTCTTGGATTTATTGAAGACAATATTCAAGGGAGGATATATAACAATCAAGTGAACTAAAATAATCCTTGATCCAAGATTTAAGATTATTTTTTACTAATTTTAATTTGATAATACAGGATAAAACATCATCAATGAAATTAATATAGGTCCAAAACTCCTATATAATTTTTCAAAAATCCGGTCTAGAAACCCAAGAATTATTGAATCTAAGTAGTAGAGAGGGTTTGGGGGTCTTGGTTGTAAGATCAAGAAGCATTTTATGGTGATTATAATTAAACCATGACAAGGTGGTGCAAGATATAGATTCCTAAGTATCCAAGATAACTTCATTATTAAGGGATATATCATGTTCCTTAACAACCATTCGAATGATATTTTTCATATTACAGGTATACTTTTCTCTAACCCTATTTATATAAATCAAATTAATAACTTCAATGAAATATATACAATCCTTACAGGATACAGAACATGTGATAGTGCTCTATTTCTCATTTGGACTCATAATTGAGTTAAAATCCATAATAAATGACCAATGACCAGAAATAATGTTTTTTAGAGAATCAATATCTAACCAAAGTCTTATTTGATCTTGATATTTTTTGTGAGAATAAATAATTGAGGAACACTACTGAATACCTATATAACTAACAAACATGTGATATATTCATCATTGGAGGCCAACAATATAGGAATCACCAAAGAGGAAAGAAATAAGACCCACATATTCTTAACATTATCATAACATCATTTAGTGTCCAATAAACAAAAACCTAAATGTTCATGATTTCCAATATTAGGATAGAATAATTTTTTAGGTTTACCCAACCTAATTAAAATAGGCTCATGTTTCTGAATATGGAACATAAGGGAACCGAAAGTCAAACTATTGGCTAGCCCATGGAAATTCAATAAAAGGGTCCACATTTAGGCTTGGATTTGGGGTAAACTTCCCTTCTTTTACCCCCTCTTTCTTAACTATGGATTTAGGAGCCTTCCATCCTTTATATAACGTACTGGATCACTATGAATAAAAATTCAATTTCAAAACCCATAACGAATGAATTATCGACCACCTTATCAGAGGGGGAGCATTATCCAAGGAAGACATTAGTGGAATCTAGGACTCTCACAAATCTGGATGCTCCATTGGTGTCTTCCCCAAATTATAATAAGCCCCAATATCTCCTAGTTATACAGTACTAATTGGTGGATGAGGATGAAGAGTAGAATTATTTGAGCTACCAAAGTAATTTTTAGCATTATTTTCCAGAACATATGATTCTTTTCAATCGAAATCACAAGTTCCCTAATATTATTTTCAATGTCTGAAGATATAACATTATTATCTAGATTATCTTGTATCTTATGGTCCAACTCATTTAAATCCATTGAAATTTTTCAGGATAATGAGACATTATATTAGGGTGTGTTTTTTAATGCACCTTAGATGCACGTAGGTTTGAAGGGGGAGTAGGAGGATGATCCCCATCCTCAGCAATACCTACCCAATATTTTTCCAATTGAGACACTGTTAGGGGAAGTACAAAAGTTAAGGTGTCCGTTGAATCTTTGGAGGCAACCCCCTTTTTATGAACAATATCTTTGTTCTTTAAATTTCTAGTCACTTGCTACCAATCCTTATCTTTTAGAACAAATATAACTTTTATTATAAAAACATTATTGTTTAACACTATGTGACCTACAATATTGCATAAATCACAGAAATGTGGGATGAGTTCAAATTCTACTTTGACATCGACATTATTATCATTGATAGTCGTAGTAATATTAAAAATACGTTTAGATTACAAATTCACATCAAGAAGGATATGAAAAAAACAGCAACAATTTTAAGAGTGTGAAGATCCATTTAGATTAGTGCACCAATGTAGGAATCCAAACCGTTAACAATATTGGGTGCTAATACCCCAAATTCAAACCAAGTAAATGAATCCATACATGAGAATTTGATTCCATATGAGTCATGGAATTGAAGTTAATTTCCTAATACAAGATATAAAGGATAACATATTTATGTTGTAGATTGTATATATTCATTGGACCTAAATTATCCTCTCTATATCGATAAAAAATGTGGAAAACCCCTCTATTGGTTAGAATGAGTTTCCAAGAATTATTCTTCCAAAAATAAAAGAATAGATTCTTGAGGTCGACATAAGACCATGGATTATCTTCTACTAAGAAAATCACATGACAAAGAAGAGAATATTTGGATAGATTATGTTTTTTTGAAGTTCTATTGGGTACAAAATTACTTAAATGACAACATATTCGAGCTTGTTGATATTCGATAATTGAGGGGGACCTTCTTTAATCAGATCTTGAAACCCTGATAAAGCTTCTGAAAAATAAATGTTTGTTATCCTTATATGAGAACAAGAATAAGAATCCATACTCATATAATAATAGTCATGAAGGACATCCTTGAAAGAAAACTCCAAATATATATTGAATGAATCAATGATCAATCTAGGAAACAAAGGTCATTGTTATTGAAGATATGAAGATCTCTTTTTCTCACTCCCAAATCCATCCGTTTTTAGAAATAATTCAATTTGTTTCCATATATATACATTACTTTTATTGGTATATATATAGAAATTAATGTGTATTTATGAGGTACATAAAATATATAAATATTTTTTAAAATTAAATGAATAAAAAACATTTATTTAAAAATGGTTTATATATTTAAAAATACATTTCTTTGTAAATATTCATTTATACATGTGATTTATTATAAATAAATGTTGTGAAAATCCCTTATGGAAAACTATTGGTGTTTTTGGCATGATTATGATTGTTGAAAAATCTATATTATTGTAAATGAGTATGTTTGGTGTTTCCTAAAGAAGGATTTTAAGGTGGCACATTTTCATAGTGTTGGATAAATTTTTCGATCTTAAAATCCGGGGTTTTTATTTTGAAAAGGAATGTTTCTGAAAAGGATTTCAGAGTCCGTATATTTTCAATAATATGTCACGGACCATAAAGGTGGTGCATAAAATACTGAATGAAAATTTTCAAAGGCAGGATTTCCACAAAGTAGCACTATGCAGACCACGAAGCATGTTACATAGACCACGTAGGAAAAAATAGTTCATGGGATGGTATTCTATGGTGATGGCTGTATCACAATGAATATTTGAGTATCTTAGATTAGTGGATATTGAAGATATATTTTCATATATAATGACCACCAATAGATTCACTAAGGAGTGTAGTTTTTAATGGAAAACATTTTCCCTCTAGGAATAATTTGGAGAATTCCAAAAGAGTTTATGAGGAAGGATTCTATGAAAGAGAGAGTTCATAGGGAAGCAATTTTGTGATGGGATTTCTATGAAGGTAGTTCACAGAAAGAGTTTTTAGGGGATTTTAATCACACCCTGGAAAATAATTTTCAATGGAGGGGAACTCCACTGAATAAGAGTCTATCCGTGAATAAGGGATGGTCCGCAGAAGACAAGGTGGTCCACAAAGAAATCATGCCACGTGTTAAAATATAGTTCATGGAGGAAGAAATACAATTCACAGAGGATTCAACAAATTGTGAAAAGACACTAAAACATTTCACAATAGAAATTTCGACAAACTTATAGTTCTCAGAAAAGTGGATTTTATATATGGGTGAAGACAAGACTTCAATAGATCATCTACCTATAGTTGAATATGAATTAATTCTTTCAAATGATGGGACCCAAAGTCCATAAACTGTGTGTGGATCCTTTCTAGAATAGTCAGAAAAGGAAGAGAAATATTTTGACCCTTTCCACTAGTTTTGATCTAGAGAAATATACATAGGGATTGATCCTTGGTAAAGTAGTGAGCTGACCCTAAACATTGTAAAGGTAGTGCGACTTGTCAAGGAATCGATATACAGAGAATCATGTACTTTGGTAGTGAGAGTTAGTGGATTTGGAACATCGAAAAATTACCATTTTATGCTCCTTTGATAAAGAATCGTCAGGGTAAACTAAGTATAATTTCTATGTCTCTTACATGGTTTCAATTTTTCTCGTACATCATTTTGGGAAATAGAGAGAAGACTGTTTATTAAGAATGAAATAAGATCTCAATGGGTCGTTTTTTTAATTTGTTATACCACAATTCATCCTTTATCAAGGTATTTAACACAATTTGGATAATATTAATTATAAGAAAATATGCATATCTTTAATTATAAATAAATCTACATTGTAAAAAATTATAAAATTTTGAAACCATAATATAAATATGATTATAATCCACGGGAGTAAATTCTATTCCAACCAAAAACATATAATAATTCCCCCTTAAATGAGGCTGAAATTCCACTGAATGTTAAACTAATGGGATAACTTGTATAAAAAACCTGTTTTAGAGGCCATATTAGCCATTTTTCTTCAAAATTCATCAAAATGGTTCTTATTAGCACATAGGTTAGAGTACTCATTGCAAGATTCTATTTGGTATGTTGTAGAGCCCTAATGGACTCTGAGATAAAAATTTATTTATATTTGAAGTTCAAATTTTTTTTTTCTTGGAACTATAACACATTTCATTCTTTTAATCATTCCATAACTCAAATATAATGGTTTGGTAGTTCATTTTAAAAGCATTTATTATAAGGTTGTGGTGCCCAAACCAACTCTAATATCAAATTTTATGGTCATTTGATACTAAAGAATGATTTTCAACTTATTGATGCTTTGATTTCAGTTTCAAATTATTATTAACTACTTAATTATAAATATTTATTAATTAAAAAATTTCAATTTATTAAAATTATAAAAAATTAACTATATATGATAGTAAATAATAAATAAAAGAATTTATTAAATATTTGTTTTTTAATTTTTTTTCCATTAATTTTGGATTATTTTTTTAAAAAAAATCACTAAAACATAATTTAACTTTTAATAGTAATAAAATATATATGATATTAAATAATAAATCATAAATCATAATCAAATAGTTTAGTTTTCCATTTTTTTCCTTTAATTTATCGGTAGTTTTAAAAAATATAATGGAAAAATTAATTTATATTTTTTTCATTTAAAAAATAGAAAATAAAACAATATCTAAAAAATATTTAGTGGAAATTTTAAAAACTACTATTTAAAAACTACCATAAAAAACTTCTTCTAAATTAGGGTTATCCTATTGTGAATCCTAATAGGAACATGATCATGGATAACCTAGACTAAAAAACAGAGACTCATAAGTTTGGTTATGATTTTATTTTATTATTTGGTAATTTTATTTTTATAGATGTATTTTTTATGTATTGCCACACATAAACTTAACTTTATTTAATGTGATGGATGAGGTCTGGAGGAACCGAGTTGATAATGGGATCCTTGGATAATCCAATGATTGTCTAATTGAATTAGAAAATGAGATAGAAGATGGAGTAAGAAATATTCTTTTTATGATTAGGTGTCTATCTTGAGTTATTAATAACCATTTGAACCTTTTTTAATTTATAGACACAAAAAATAATAGAAAAAAGGTTTTTCATGAATGTTTAGGTGCTAAATGTCTATGGAGGAAAGACGATTCATTTTCATACATGTAAATAATGAGTGTCGAAGAACCTATGGAATTGTATCAATGGAATAGGAAGATATCTTATTTGTGGTAGAGGTGGTCATCATCCAATCAAATATTAATGAAAGATGAAGTGTTTTGTTAACATGATAGAGGTAAATAATTTTCATCATAAGGTATCACTATGAATTTGATGTTTTAAATGAAAGGAGTTTTGGAATTGTGTAATTCGATTCCCTAACTCAAGGGACAATGAGGGTAAAATACATCAATAAACATTATGACAATGGGAACAAGGAAGAACCATTGAAATTAAAAATAAGTATGTGGATAATGATTATTATGGTACACTTATCATCCCCTATGGGCTTGTCTATGTCTTATTAGATTATAGTTATAGAAACTATATTATATTATGGACGTTTCTAAGATCATCAAATCACCATACCAATGATTTATTATATTATAAATAGAGAAAGCTTCTAGTATTATGATTATTGTATCCCAAGTGGGTGTTTATTGGAATATGTTTCATTCATATCTTAATATTGTTACTTTAGAAATGTTTAGGTGATTTTGGGAAGGGATTGACTATCTCCACATTGACTCCATTTTTTTAATGAAAATTGGAAAATAAATTTTATATTTCAAGTGAAAGTATGATAATATATCATTTAAAGAATGAATATGAACTCTTTAGTAAAATTAATTTCAATATATGAGTTTTAAAGTACAATTATTGGGGGGGGGTGTTTAGCTCTAATGATAGGATAAAAACTCAATATTTGGGATATTCCTGTTATGAGGGAAAATATGTGTTTCCTTGTCTTACTAAAGATAATAAGAAAGATATTATGTTGAAAAAATTATCTTCATTCATGTTTATATTTTAGATACCCTTAAATATATTTATTTGTACGATAAAAAAATGTTTCAAGGATACAATTTATTTAGGGGTGAAGGTAACACTCCATGTTTTAAGAAAATATTTTAATTCATTAAACTAAATTTCCATATTTCTGAATCATATTTTTCTATTTATTCAAAGAATTATAATTTATTAGGAAATAATTCATATAATATATTCATCAAAATAACAGTAATTTATTCAATCATAGAGGAAGTGTAACATCATTGGTAAATAAAAAATAATTCATTTTCATATTTTTGAATTAAATATTAATTTTACTTTAAAGGGGAATCTATTCTTGATAGAATACTTGACACACAACAATTAGTTTCTCCAAAGTCTAATGTTTTACATAATGATGAGTCATATTGAAAAATAGTAATATATTATTTTATTAAATGGTATTTAACACTTAGTTTTTGTATTGGAACGAATGAACATAACTAACTACAAAATGATTATAAATGTATGTTAAATGGTTTTACATTTATCCTATAAAAGTTATAGGCTTAAAATAAGAATGAATCAGATTTTGAGCTTAAATGCTGTAATATTCATTAAAAATAGATTTACTGCCTTTTGATGGAGAAACTTCATTAAATAATTTTTTTTAGTTTTATATATTACATTTGACAAAATAAAATTTTTCTTCAGAATCAGATCATCAAAATTTACCTTGGTAAATTTTAGGTATTTTTCTGATAAAATTCGTTTTTAACGAATAGTTAGAAATATTGTATTTTAATTCAAAACGACCTTTTAATATAATTTATTTATATGGTTAGATTATATTTTCAAATGATTTTAATGTGTAATTAGATTATATATTAACCATTTAATTCAATTTTTGTCATTGTAAGTAATTTCACTTTGAAATTCGATATAAACAAGTGTCAATCTTTTGATAGTTAATATTTCTTAAAAACAAGGTTTTTGTTTTGACAACGTGAATTAATTTAAAATTAATTAATGGAACTTCAATTTTTTGAATTTTTTAAATTAGAAATCATTTTTTAATTTGGAATATCAAATATATCATAGGCCTGTTTTTGGTATTTTTTTGAAATACATCAATTTTTGGTGAATAGTGAAAACACTGAGTAGTAGTTAAAAAACCAACTTCATCATTTAAATGAAATTTTACCACTTATTTGAATGGAATTTAAAAAATCCAACATACATGGTTGTTATCAGTATGTAATATGTGCTTCAATAAGAGGAAAATAATTGTTTTGGTGAATAGTAACTCTTGTCTTTTATTTACAGCAGTTAAAGGTAAATAGGGTAATTCAAGGTAAAGACATATATTATAATTATATAAAATTACATTAACACTTATCCTAATCCTATTGGATGAGTCATGGCTGACCAATACAATCCGTGGTTGAGATTTTTGGCCTTTGGAAGCCATTTAGGTAAGATAATGACATTAAAAACTTTTTATTGAAAGTAAAAATCAAAATATCATAAACATGTAATGTTTTGCTAAAAAATTTTAATATGGGGTTATATAAGTGATATATTTGAGTATAAATATTCAATATAGATCTAAAAATATTTACTAAAACATTTTATTTTATTTATAATTTTTATATATAAAATAAATAAAATTATTAATGACACAATAATTACGTACTGTTTACAACATTAAAGAATGATTTAAATAAATAATATTATAAAGATTAAAAAATATTTAAACCTGTCCAATTCTTATTAGATTATTTTATTTCTATCAAGAGTAATCTTATCTTTGACATAAATATGGTTTTGACCTTTAGAATCTAAAAATCATTATATAATAAAATAAAATTTTCAAACATTTCTAAAGATCCCCTTCTCCCCCTTATAAAAACCCCTCACCTATAACCCATTACACACACCTCTAAAGCCCCTTGTATAGTAAAAACTCGTCCCAAATAATCTCTCAAGATCCCTCTCTTCCACCTAGAATCCTTACCTAAGGCATAAGGCACTTCAAGAAGCCCTTTTGGTTCAAACCAAAGGGAGATTCTTGATTTAAAGCCAACGTATTCCCTTAAGTTATTTTCTTTTATTTTACTTATCAAACTCCATAAAATCTACTAATTAAATTAATTTATAACAACACTTATATCATCAATATAATAGGTTGTTTTATGAGAATAATTCGAACTACTCTTCCACACACTACTGTCTAATGTGTAACGAACATACTGTTTCTGTTGACGGCAAACTAATGCCTCACGAAACGATGATTGTTCAATCTTCTCCTATAACCTCTTATGTTGGCCATTATGATGGAACTATATTTATATGTGATATATTTTATATTTATATTATCTACATACTTTTATATTTTTCATTTATAGCATACCATTATAGTTTCTATTATAGGTAAATGCGATAATTTCATTTGAGGAATTGCGGACTACCGCCCCTCAAAGTGATATATGTCATTCATGCCATACATGTAAAGAATAAAGGATGGAGTTAATGAAAATATATATGATATTATATTGGATTTATAATATATCTACTTATCATTATGTTCTCATTCCATTAAATACAAAATAGAAATGAAAGTAGCGTTCTTGCGAACGTAAGGCTTACCGTCTCCCTGAACGACGCCTTTCATTTATTATCTCCAAATGTTATATACTATTATAAATACACACATATATATATATATATATATTGGATATATATGATATATATTATATCTAAATAAAAAATATTATTCTGGGCATAATGGACATTTGACCACATGAACAACTTGTAATTATTATAAGTTCATTTTTGAGTCAAATACCAAATATCGACAAAATGACCATTATTAACATAAATAATTGCATAATGATTATAAAATGGTAATAATTGATATAAAAGAAATAATAATATTCATAATGGTTATTAAGAATTAATAAAATAACTTTAGTTTATTATTCAGAAGATTAAATAATTAATGGGTCAAGCCATAAATGAGGTAAGGGACTTCATCTCAATTTCCTTTAAATGAGGAATATTTTGTTTTATAAATGACTTTATATTATATAGTGTATAAAGACTTTCCAATTTTAATTTTATTCAAAATGAATCTTTTTCTATGAGGTTTTTTACTAAATTAAAAAAAGAATGTTTCCATTAATGTAAGCGGTGACTACGACCTTTTCTGGAGCCGTGAGTATTATTTGATCTATGGTTTCCCTAACAAGCCATATTGTTCTTAAAAGGAAAATTATTAGCATATAATATTTTACATATTTTGGTATGGAATATGGTTTTGATAATGGATTTTTTATCTCAATATATTTAAAGGATGTGTAAATGATATCTTTCCTTTATATTTGTTTTATGTGTTATGAATATGATATGGTTCTTGGGAATTATTTACATATACAGTTGGTTTTATGATAAAACTAGGGTGGGTGAGCCCGAGATAGCTCTCCAATTCATTGGGTAATGTGATGGACATAAACGTGAATGTTTCTCCTTTTATATTTGGGGGAATATATTATGGTTGGTATTCCAAATGGAACTCCCTACATAGCTGTGATAGCTACAACGTAATTATATTATGGATGCCACAAGTTCCCTTTATGATTTGTGATTACTATGTGTTATTCAAATTTTTACGATTTCATAAGGTATTTTAATCAGTTTATGTTATGTATGTATTAATGAACTAATGTTTTTTCCCTTTTTCACAACCCTCATGGAGATTTTTATTCTCATACCATGTTTTGAATTGGTTTTCACAAGACATAAAGATGTATAGGGTCAAGGATGGGATCAAGGAAAAGTCATGATGTCTAAAGCATGGAACTAGCCATGACTCTATTTTTCAAGAGTTTGTATTTTATGAAAAAATGGAAATTGGGTGGAAGTTTTTACTTTATAATTTTTGAGATGTAATGTAACAGTTATGGCCTGATTCTCTAAAACTCTAAACCTGAAAAGATCCTCAATTTGAATTATTCATATATTTTAGGATAATGAATTGTTTTATGGTCAGGTCATTATTGTTGGTATGAACGATAGGTTTAGACAACTTTATGTGTTCAAATATTTTTAAATGAATGTCCGTAAATTAATTTATGGTAAGAATGAAATGATAGAGCATTTAATGATTACCATGTTGCTTCACCTAAAAAATTTCTATGTTCAGAATGGTTTTCCACAGAGGAAATAGTACAAATATGATGGGATGAAATCCAGAGTGAGACAACCTTCCAAATTAGCAACCTGAGATGGTCAGAATCGGAACTGAGCAGTTTGTTGCAGTGACGACATAATTAACTCATTCTATAAATGGTGTTGGTATCCATTCACGAGATTAGACTCATTAACCAAAGAGGAACATGTAAGTAGTATAGAATTTCATGAGGAAACATACCCCATCATTCATAGTATCATATGACCTTATGCTAGCATAATGGTGGATTAAAGCACTAAAAAAGTCTTCTGATGTCACGAGGTGTTCAAAACTACAAAAGGTTAGTCTCACAGTTTACCATTTTGAAGGTTAATCTAATCAATGGTGGTAGATGGTGAAAAATATCAGGGATAGTGAGGAGATTGATTCTCTAGATTGGGATGAATTAAAAGGTATGTTTCTTGAAAAATATTTTCCTAAGGGGGTTCATCTTAAGGATGGAAAAACAATTCCTTGAATTGAGGCAAGATGATTACATAGTGGCTTCTTATGAAGTAAAATTCACTTGACTGGAAAGGTATGATCTAAATTTCATATGAGATCTTAACATTAAAATCAACCGTTTATACTTAGGATTAAAGCCAAAGTATCAATGAGATTTAGAATCTCATGAGTTAAAAAGTTGTGAAAAACTTGTTCGATGTGAAGATATGGTAGAAATGGAGTTTTCTGATGATCAGGTATACATTTACAAACAACAGAATTAGAGGAATAGGTGGAAGATGAATGGGAATAAATCTTCAAAAAATGTCTGATGGTAAGAATCATATGTTTAAATTTTGTGAAAATTGTTGTAAAATGCATGTTGGGGAATGTATTTTTAATTCTGGAAAGTGCTACCAATGTGGATAAATGGGAAATAATGCTCGTAATTGCACTGAAAAATATAAGGGTAATGGTAAGACAAAATATGATTTAAAATCAAAAAAATATTTTGAGTGAAATAAAATGGGTTATTATGAAATTTAGTTTCCAAAGAACATCTCCACTGAGGTGAAATAGCTGGACTACAAGCAAAAAGGGGTGGTTAAATCCTTTGAAACTACTTCAGCAGATGTTGGGCCATCAAGTGATGTAGTATTAGGTACAATATTTGTTTTTTCAGATTATGCCAATGTGTTTCTTGATTCATGGTCTACAGATTCATTCATTTCTGTTAATATTCCTAGTAAATTTGGAATTCCATCCGAAGATATTAATCCTAAACTAATTGTAAAAACTCTAGGGGGAAATGTTGAGACAAAAAGAAATTATAATAACCTTAATATCCTTGTGTGTAGAAAGAATGTACCTAAAACATTATTATTTTTCCTATAGTAGAGTTTTATGTAATTTTGGGTATGGATTGGATTTCTGTTTATCATGATAATATTGTCTGTAGAGAAAAAGAGGTTTATTTTCGTAAATAATTTTAGTTTGTGGACATTAATAAACCCTTACTTTTGATAACATATCAGGATGCTAAGAAACTAGTAAAATATGGTAATGAATATTACCATGCACATATTTTTGAAAATAAATGAACTTTTCAGATTAATGATGTACCAGTGGTAAATGAGTACCTCAATATTTTCCTTATGAGTTTCCTAGTTTTATACCTAATCGGAAAGTAGAATTTACTGTTGACATAGTTCCTTAAGCAACGACAATTTCAAAAAGCCCATATCGAATGGATCAAATTGATCATTTAGAGTTAAAGATGTAATTGCAGGAGTTATTAGAAAAAGGATTCATGCGACCTAGAACATAACCATGGGGTGCTCATGTATTGTTTCCAATAAATTAGGATGGTTCAATGAGACATTTCATTGACTATAGATACATGAATAACATAACTTTTAAGAACAAGAATAATTTTCCTCAAATAGATGATATTTTTGATCATCTTCATGGAGCTCAGTACTTTTAAAAGATTGACATAAGGTCGAGGTACCATCAGTTGAGAGTAAATGAACCACACCTTCCAATGACCGCATTTTGTGCTAGATATGGCCATTATGAATTTGTGGTTATTCCTTTTGGGTTAACCAATACACCTATTGTATTCATGGATCTTATGAATATAATTTTTCGTGAGTTCTTGGATATGTTTGTGGTTCTGCTCGTGGATGATATTTTTGTTTATTCCAAAATTTAAGAGGAATGTTAAAGTCATTATGGGTTTTCTTGCAAACAATAATAGAAAAGAAGCTATTTGGAAAATTTAGAAACTGTGAGTTATGGATACAAAAAATTTCATTCCATGGTCACATTGGTTAAAAAAATGGCATAAATGTTGAACATTCAAAAATAAAATTTGTTAAATAATGGACAATACCCACAAATATATTCCTGATTCGTAGTTTTATTGGTTAGGAAGGTTATTACGGGAGGTTTGTTGAATATTGTGCAAGTTTATCAAGCCCACATGCTATGTTAACTCAAAAGCTGTTATGTTAATTTGAGAAAAATAATGGGATGATTTTTTTAGGAATTAAAAAGAATATTGGTTAATGCTCATGTTTTGGAATTACCTTCTAGAAATTAGGTGTTTTTTATCTATAGTGATGCTTCGTTGAAAGGACATGGTTGTGTCCTTATGCAGAATGATAAGGTAATTGCTTATGCATTATTTCTGTTGAAACCCCATGAGTTAAATTACCCCAAACATGATTTTTAATTAGATGATATTGGTTTTTCTTTAAAAATGTGGAGGCATGATTTGTATGGAGTAAAATGTGAAATATATACTAACCTAAAAAGTTTAATGTATATATTCAATTAGAATGAATTGAACATGAGACATATGATATAGTTAAAATTAATCAAAGATTATTAATTCACGATTCATTACCATCTAGGAAAATCATATAAAGTGGAATATTCTTTGAGTCGAAAAAGTAATTCTTCATTAACCATGGTACATTTGGAATGATATCCTTTGGTTTTTGATTTGGTGAAGCTTTCATAGAAGTTGTTGGTGCAGGAAATTCCACTTTTTTGTTTCATTTTTTAGTGAAATAAACTCTATTAGACATAATTAAGAAAACAAAGTAGTAAGACAATGTGTTAGAGAAAAAGGGAGTGTGGGTTCTGAAGGGTAAGTTTCTAGAAGTTAACAATGATAATTATTGTGTTTTGAGGTTTGAGAAGAGATTATGTGATACTTTTGATTCAATGTTGAAGAAAGAGTTGTTATGTGAATCTCATAGTTCTCCATTTTCAATTCATCCTGGTAGTTCTAAGATGTACAGAGATCTTCAAAAGTATTATTGGTGGGATGGAATGAAAAGTGATATTTCTGGTTTTACTGTGAAGTGTTTGATGTGTCAAAAAGGTAAAGTAGAGAAATAGTTACCAAAAGGGATTCTCCAGGCTTTACCGGTGATAGAGTGGAAATGGAAAAATATATCCATAGACTTCTTTGTGGGGTTACCAAATACATCTCAAGATAATAATTTAATCTGAGTTACAATTTATTAACTGACTAAATAGGCCCATTTCCTTACTATTCAAGATAATTTGTCTATAGATCAACTTTCTCAGATGTATGATAAAGAGATAGACAGGTTGACTAGAGTTCCCCTCTTCATTATATCTGATCATGATCCCAGGTTTACTTTTAACTTTTTTAAAGTCCTTCAAAAGTCGTTGGGTACTGAATTAAATTTTAGTACATCTTTTCATCCTCAATCAGATGGGTAGTTATAACGAAAAATTCAGAACTTAGAGGATATCCTACGTGCATGTTCAGTGGATTACTGAGGAATTTGGGACCAACATCTATCATTGGTTGAATTTTCATATAATAACAGTTTTCATTCTGTTATAAAGATATCCCCATTTGAGAAATTATATGGGAAGCGGTGTCGAACTCCATCTTTTTGGGACAAAGTAGCTGAAAGGAAGTTTATGGGACCCGAATTGGTAGAAGATATGGCAAAAAAAGTTCAGTTCATTCAAAATAACATGAGAATAGCTCAGAGCAGGAAGAAATGTTATGAGAATAACCAGAGGAATCATCCTTCTATTGAGGTAGGATATCATTTCATTCTCAAATTTTCTCGATGGAAAAATGTGATGCGTTTTGGTAAGAAGGGAAAGTTTAGTTTGAGGTTCACTGGACCTTATGAAATACTAGAGAAAGGTGGATTAGTTGCGTACATTGTGGCTTTATCTCCATTTTTATCCCAGGTACACAATTTTTTTCGTTATTCTATTTTATGAAAGTATATTCTAGATCAATCTCATGTTTTGAGCCCAGAGGTAGTTCAGTTGGAAGAGAATATCTCTTATGAGGAATAACCAGTCCAAATTCTTGAACAATGAGATCAAGTGTTGAGGAATAAGGTTATTCATCCAGCAAAAGTTTTCTAAAAAAACCATATGGTTGAAGAGGCAATGTGGGAATATGAAAATTCAATGATGGATAAATACCTCAACTTATTTAATAAGTGAATTCAAATTGTGAGGATTAAATTTCCAAAATGGGGGAAAGATGTAACATCCATGGTAAATAAAGAATAATACATTTTCATATTTCTGAATTAAATATTAATTTAACTTTAAAGGGGATACAATGTTTGATGGCGTACCTGACATGCAACAATGGGTTTCTCTAATGTCTAATGTTGCACACAATGCTGAGTCCTATTGAAAAATAATAGTATAATATTATTTTAAATGGTAGTTAACACCTAGCTATTGTATTTTCAGAAATGAAATGAACTAACTAAAATATTATTATACAAATTTTTTAAATGTTTTAATAGTTATCCAATAGAAGTTATATTCTTAATAAAAGACATAATCTGATATTAAGCATAAATACTCTAATATAAATTAAAAGGACGATTTACCACCTTTTGATGGAGAAACCTATTAAAATATATTTTTGTTCACATTTATATGTTCTATTTGAAAAAATAAAAATCTTCTTTAAAATTGAAAAATCAAAATTTACTTTGGGTAAATATTTTGTATTTTTCTGATAAAATACTATTTTTATTAAATAGTGAATAATACTACATTTTAATTCAAAACAACCCTTTAATATAATATATTTATATGGTTTGATTATATTTTTAATTTTTTTAATGTATAATTAGAATATATTTTTACACTTTAATCCAATTTTGGTCATTGGAAGTAATTTCAATTTTAAATTGGACATAAACAAGTGGAAATATTTTGATATATATTATTTCTTACAAACACACTTTTTATATTGACACCGGGAATTATTTTTGAATTACATAATGAAAATTATATGTTTTTAATTTGGTAAAACATACATAAATTTTGAATTCGGAATATCAAATATATCTTACGCTGAATTTTGGGTATTTTTCTGAAAAACATGAATTTTTGATGAATAGGGAAAACACTTAGTTGTAGTTAAAAACTGATTTCTTCAATTAAATGAAAATTTAATGCCTCTTTGAATTGAATTTAAAAAATCCAACAAAAAATGGTTTTTATTATTAAGTAAAAGTTTGTTCAATAAGATGAAAATAATTTTTATTGAATAATAACATTTTCCTTTAATTTACCGCGGTTAAAAGTAAATACGGTAATTTAAGTTAAGAATTATATTATAATAATATAAAATTACGATAACACTTTCCCTAACCTTATTGGATGAATCAGTGATGACCAATACAATCCATGGGTGAGATTTTTGGCCTTTGAAATCCATTTGGGTAAGATAATGACATTAATAACTTTTTATTTAAAGTAAAAATAAAAATATCATAAACATGTATTGTATTGCTAAAACAATTTTAACATGGGGTAATATAATTAATATATTTGAATATAAATATTCTTTATAAATCAAAAATATTTCCTAAATCATGTTATTTTATTTATATTTTTTATACATCAAACAAATAAAATTATTTATGGCACAATAATGATGTAGTGTTTACCTCATTAATGAAGGATTTAAAAAACAAAATATAATTATAAAGATTTAAAAAGTATCCAAAACCTATAAAATTCTTATTTGAGGATTTTATTTCGAACAAGAGTCATCTTATCTTCTACTTTAATTTGTTTTGGACCTTTAGAAGCCGAAAATCATTATATAATAAAATAATATTTTCTAACTTTCCTAAAGAGTCTCTTCTCCCCCTTATAAAAAGACCTCACCTCTAACCCATTACTCACACCTCTCATGCCACTTGGATGGACCATAATATTCCCAAATAAGATACAAATATCCCTCTCTTCCACTTAGAATCCTTAACTTAGGAAAAGGCACTTCAAGAAAAACTTTTGGTTCTAACTAAGGGGAGTTACCCAATTTAAAAGTAACATCTTCTCTTAAGTTCTTTTATTTTATTTTAAATTTAAATCCCCATAAACTCTCTTTATTGCTTTATTTTATAAAATAAATAGTATCCTCAATATACTAGGTTGTTTTTATGAGAAATATTCCAACTATAGTTCTACACACCTCCGTCTAATGGGTAAAGAACATACTGTTTCTGTGGATGCCGAACTACTGCCTCATGAAACGATGGTTGTTTAATCTTCTCCTACCACCTCTTATAGGGGACATTATGATGTAACTATACAAATATTTGATATATATTATATTTATATTGTCTATATACTTCTTTATTTTTCATTTATATCATAGCATTATGGTATACATAATTTCTAAATGCGATAATTTCATTTGTGGATGTGCAGACTACTACCATCTCAAAGTGATATGACTCGTTTATGACATATGTGGAACATATAAAGGATGGTGTTAATGAAATTGTATATGATATTATATTGGAATTATAATATACCTATTTATAATTAATTTCTCATTCCATTAAATACAGAATATAAATCAAATTAGTGTTCATTCGTACATACAACTTACTGTCTCCATCAACGTTGCATTTCATTTCTTACCTCCAAATGTTATGACTATTATAAAAACATATATATTCTGGATATATATAATATATATAATATGTAAATCATGAATATAATTATGGAGATATGAGAATTTTGACAACATGAACAAATTATAATTATAAGAAGTTCATTTTTGACTCAAGTACCAAATATCGACAAAAGGACCATTATTAACTTAAATGATTGAATAATATTTATGGCATGGTAATAAGTGAAATAAAATGATTAATAAACCTGAAAAATGTTCTAAATCAATTATAAATTAAATTTAATTTATTATTTAGGAGATTAATGAATGAACAGGTCATGTCAGACAAGATGTAAGGGGCTTCGTCTCAATCTCCTTTCATTGAGGCATATTTTGTTTTATACACAACTTTCTTTTATATGGTCTATAAACACCTTTTACTTTTCATTTCATTCAAACTGAATCATTTTCTATGAGGAGTTTTATTAAATGAAAAAAATAATGTTTCTTTTAATGTAAGTGGTGACAATGACCTTTTCCACCGATGGGAGTATTCTTCGATCTATGGCTTCCTTAACAACCTGTAATATTTTTAAAAGGAAAATAAAAACCATATACTATTTTACATATATTTGTTTCGAAAATGGGTTTTAATGGATTTTTTATGTATATATATTCAAATTATGTGGAAATTTTATCTTTCCTTTATGTTTGTTTTATTTTATATGAATATGTTATGGTTCTTGGGCATTATTTACATATATGGATGGTTCAGTGATAAACCTAGGGTGGGTGAGCCCGATATAGCTCTCCAATGCCTTGGGTGACTTGATGGAGGTAAACGTGAATGTATCTCCTAATAGATTTAGGGAATACACAATGATGGGTATTCCAAATGTGACTCCCTACGTATCTATGAAATATACTACGTAAGTATGTTATGGATGCCGCAAGTTACCTTTATGATTTGTGGTTACTTTGTGTTATGCATAAATCTTTTGATTTCATGAGGAATATTAGGGAGCTTATGTTATGTATGTACTGATGAAATAATGTTTTCATTCTTCTTTTTATAACCCTTACAGATCTTTTTATTCTCATCCTAAGTTATGAAATGTTTTTTTACATGACTTAAAGATGATTAGGTTTAAGGATGCGATCAAGGAAAAGTCATGCTCTCTAAAAAATGTAACTAGACATGAATCTTTTTTTCAAGAGATTTTATTTTATGAAAAAATGGAAACTGAGTATAACTGTATACATTGTAATTTTTGAGATGTAATTTAATATTTAAGGACTAATTTTCTAAAACACTAAATCTGAAAAGATCCTGAATACAAATTATTCATTTAATTGAAGATTATGTAATTTTTTAAGGCGGAGTCCTTATTGGAATAATAAAAAAATACCAGGAAACTAGGTATTTCAAACATTATATTAATACATATCATGGATGATTATAACCCTTAAAAGTGAATAAATTAAATGGAAAAAATAATTAAAAATTAATCATATCTTCGCAATAAGGAAATCAACTTTAGCATCATCACCCTTGAGAATAACATTTGAAGAAATAAAACATAAAATGAGAAATAATATCTTCAAAATAGAATGTAAAGTGAGAAATCTAATATTTAAGGGAAAGAGTAGTGTGATTTAAGTACTAAGAATGGAATGAATTTATATGAATTTGTGGGTGAAATATAATTATTTTAAAGGTGTATATGGTTGATGGATGTATGGTAATTGGATATAGGCTATCTAGCTATGAATTAATCTAAAATGTAGGCTAATTTTTTTAAAATTATAGTATTAAATTTACAATTATACAATTCTAGAAATAAAAATTTTTTATTATCATTTATATATAAATGAATAACATATTATTAATATTTTTTAAATAATAATTTTATGTTTTTTATAAAATTAGAATGAATAATTTAAGACCAATATATTTATAAATTTTATCCAACCCTTCTTAAACAAGTAATCTATCTCATAGAATTATGAAGAAGATAATTTATTGATAACATAACATTTCCTCGAAGAAAGATAAATTTTCTATATATTGTGTATTTTTAAACCAATTAATAACTACTTAACAATTTTTAATATATTAATAATATATATAAAGAAATAAATTATTTCTCGTCTAGATATTTAAAATTAGTATGGAATATGAATAATTTTTTTTCAACCTAAAAATAGTATTTTTCATCCTAAAATGTGTTTTTATATGTTAAGTATGATTACATTAAAATTAATTATTAGGGAATATATAAATTGATTTTAAGAAAATAGTTTTAATATTATTATGTAGAATATCATAATTATTTTATAATACCATTTCCATTTTTAATAGAACATTTTTAAAAATTAAAAATTATTTACCATGATAAATTAATTATTTTTCAAATAATTGTTCTTATAAAAGTAATTTAATTTTTATCTAAATAAATCAAATTGGACTATTTTAAATTATTAATAAAATTTTATATTTAAAAAAATATATATTAACAAACATTTAATTAATAATTGATATGAAATATTTATGGGAATAATAATTATTTAAAAATATTTTCTCAATAAAAATGTTTTACTTACTAAATATTATTTTTTAAATTAAAAGAAAAATTTTATCAAATTAAAAAATGAATAAGTAAATTTAGTAATAGGGTTTATATTATATTTTTAGTGACAATATTATTACCATGGAAAACAGTTAATTCAGGTTAATATGGGTAAAGATGGATAACTTAAAGTGTATCACATTTTGATAAATAAAAATGACACATTGAACTTATATAAGACACTTTTAGGTCATAAATCCATATCCTTATATCTACCAAACATTTCCTTTAATAAGTCACCCAACTCCCAAGAGATTCCATCTTTCCCCTCACCAAATTTTCATTTCAAAGTAAATTCCTTTTTTTCATTAGTAGAAGGATCACAATTCCACCCACTTCAAATCATGACTACCATTATAAATACTCTTAAAACAATTCATTTTTTTTTCATATCCTATAATTTTTCCAACCATTTCATAGCCCTTGGTTATAATATGGTTCCTCAGTACTCCGTTTTTATGTGGTCTTTCAAGAGAAGGCTCAAACTCTCATCATGAGTGTTATCCACTCTCCACCATTCTCATCTCTATTATCTCATAAAAACTCCTGTAAACCTCTTCAAAACATAATAATATAATTACATCAGTATCACTAGTACCATAAAATATTATAATATTAATTTAATACCCTTTATCTATTTCCCTCCCATATAATGGATAATGAAAATGGCATTCGTGTTATGTGTAGAGTACTGCCTCCGTAAATGGCATATTTCGTATTTCATAAATGAATTTTATAGATGGTTATAAAAATAGAGTTGATGAATAAATATTATATTTATATCATGATTAATATTTTTACATATAAATAAATAATTCTAATGATAATAATAATAATAATTGATCTTCGAAAATTGAACCCTATAATATGAGAAAACTGAGAGGGTAAAAATTTATTCTTTTTAAGGAATTGCTTCATATATTAACTTATTCACCCATATATTATCAATTATTATTTATATAATTAATAGTTTTTTATAATATCATTATAATTATGGAATAATGATATTGAAATAACATTCACAGTCATCCATTATTTATAACACGTTCGGGTTTGGGTTTTTTTAACTACATACATGAATGATAATATAAATTTTTATCATTCATGATTATGGATAATTAATTACTAGTACAATGTGAAATTAATATATAAATTCGTTTTTTATATTTTAATTTTAATATTAATATTTAAATAATTTTTAAGATACCATATTATTTAAACAAAATGTTGTAAATTGTTATTTTGAAACCCAAAAAATTATCATGTCATGCAACCTTAGTATTTTCTTTAACCATTTTGAAAGTGATGATTTTATTACTCTTTTGAACTATGTGGGTTTTAGTAAATATATTTTAAAATCTTATAAAATAATCTACTTTTTTGGGTTATATTATCTGTCTTTCACTACAGGTTTTTTATTTAACCATTATTTTCTGATAGGGATCCATTATTGTGTTTTATTTTAATATGGTTGTTTAAATATTTTCTCATGTTACACTCTTGAAAATGAATTTTTAAAATGAACTCTAACTTTTTTTTTATGACATGGTTTTTTTTTGAAATATCTATTTATGAGTTCACTCATATTTTCCTCTTTATCAGAAAAATAACTACTTCCCATGGATTTATTATTTATGAATCACCATCTAAATGAAATTAGTAAATAATCCCTTTTAGTGATTTAATTTTTTTTTCAATTGAACTAATTATTGAAGTTGTTTTATGTGATACCATTTGAAAATGTTTCAAAGTATATTTACTTGACACTAGTTATTTATGTTATGATGAATGATTTCTTTCATGTGTGACACATTTGTGTGGATGAATTTTGTGCGAAAATTATAGTCTTATATCACTCTAGAATGAATTCTTTAATGTCTTATATCTAATGAAAAAATTATGGGAAAAAAGTATTGATGGTTGATCCACTATAGGAACCAGGTATTTATGCATGTTCCACTATGATATGGGAATTATATAGAGATTCCTACTCCGCAATTCTTTGGGAAACAAGTATTGAATCATTCTCTATTTTGTTATGATTTCTTATACTTATGCTTATAACAAATTTATTTGTTATATGATTATCTTATTCTCCTTGTAACATGTTTTATTCTATCACGTTTTCATACTCTCATACCATGATATATGTTTTATCATTTAAGGATACAATTCATTGTATCATTTTTGTGGAAAATATTATTATTTTATATTTATATAATGTCTTATCATATACTTATGATCTAACCTATTAATTACCCCTTGATAATTTTTTCCATTACTAATTATTTGTGCTCACCCATTCCTATACATTATACTTTTACGTGAAATTATGCGTAAGATTATGTGTATATTGAAGAGTTATGTAGTGATGTTGTGAGAGTGTTGATGAAATTATGTGAAATAATATTTATAAGTAGTTGATATCTAGATATGCTAAACCTTTATGTTATGAGATTGTGCTATTACTGTGAGATATAATATATGACTTATTGGACCATATGTATGTGTGACTTGTGACATCTCACATGGTATCAAATCATTCATTTAATGTATATGTTATAGTATAAGATCATGGAGGGTCGGTCTGGGTCCCTAGAGTGTGGATAAATTGATTGAAAGTGTGTATTTTTAGTTTAAAAGTGACAATTTAGTTCAAAAAACCTGTTAGATTCTCAATAAAATAAAATACACTTGCATTTTCTGAATAATTTAAGAAAATAATCAATGGCTCATTTATGAAATGTATGAATAAAACTAACGTAAGTCAAATAAACAGTATAGATTAATGACTCAAAGTGTGTCTTTTTAGTAGAAAATAAACAATTTAGTTCACAACATGTGCAACCAATTTATTACAAACAAATGATCTTGTTCTGCATTGATAATTTACAAAAAATAAACATAAGTCATTTTTTACATTTAGGAGTTACCCTCATATGTATCCACTGTTCCTCAGGATATTTGGAACCACTATGAATAGGGGGATGGTGAATCATCAATGGTCTTTTAAAATTTTAAAATTCTATAATTTTAAACCCTACAAAATTATAGAGTTATTTTCTTTATAAATTTATATTTCAAAATATCAACCATGCAATGATGATAAAGTAAAACAATGAAAGAATGATTTAATAGATTCACCCCCTATGTTGGTGACTACATCCATACATTGGGTACTCTCTTTAGGCCCATGAAATTAACTATAATATAAAAGTGAATAAAATTATCCAACTCCTATTATACACCTTATTTCATCTAATAAGTAGTATTATAACAAATACCTTTCTTTATAAGGGATTACATGTGAAATAAATAAACAAAAAGTTTCACTATATCTTTGAATGCTCATTAGGAAGATACTCAATCTGGTTTTATCTATCTTGTAGGTGTTTGTGCAATGGACCGTTCTTATATCCAGTGCACCCCATTTAGAGTGCCTCACTAACACTACATCAATTTTCTAAAATGTGTTCCATAAGATAAAAAAACCACTGAACCTTAGAAACGACTCATATAATCTACCCGAAACACTATGTTCGGTATCTCAAAACTGAATTCCTTTCCTAATTACTCTAATTAGTTCATATATTATTCAAAAAAAATTGTTTGGAAACTCTCTATACTAAAAAAACAAGATGTTGAAACTTTTATGGATAGCTATATCTGATTCGTTTGTATAGTACATTTATTTTTTTAAATTGTGAACAATAATACTTTTCATACTATACTTTCACCCTATTTATAAATTCACTTTAAATAGAAATTTCAAGAATCCAATTTCATTTTCCTTTGAGGATTAATTTCTCTATATGATTTTCAAATATTCTAGTGTCTTCCTTAAGCTTCATGAACTCTACATCATTCACAACCTTCTTAAAAATTAATTATTCCCATATTTATGGTAATTATTAAATATTTATTATCTCATGTAGATGAGTAAACATTGATAGATCACTATAGAATTATCAATGTTATGGTATTTACAAATCCATGAAATGAATATGAAAATCTCCATCCAGTGGAATTTTATGTTTGATATCTTCTTTAAAAACTCCAATGTTTAGTGAAAATGTCACTTATCCACTTTTCATCATCTATATGACTATGTCTGGTCATCCTTCTCCAACTAATACTTTATAAATAAATTTTATTCAAAAATACTAGTTTGGAACATCTTCTCAAAATCATACATCTGATGTCATCGATAAATATCATCTAATGTTCATTATTCTGATGGATCCTTCCCAATATTTTTTCCTTCCCTGAATCTATTTGGAAATTCTCAATTTGAAAACATTCTTAATCAGATGGTTCCCCATCCGTTGGACTCAAACTGATGCCTCACTTTTCTCTTCATTAATTTGAAATTCATATAAGATGTATCATAGATCATTCCAAGTTGACATTTTTAAAAAAAAATCTATACAAAACATCCATTTGTCCATATCTGTTAAAATAAAATGGCTAATGTTTTTTAGCATAGTTTCAACATTTATTGACCTCTTCATAAAAAATCCCTTATCTATATTAAAAAATCCCTCTTCATATATTTATTTGTCATTTTCATTTGGACTTCCAAAATATTTTATATATTCAGAAACATTATATTCTTACAAATATAAATAGAGTAACACAATGCTTGTGCCATCTATTATGTCTTTCTACTAGTCATTAGTTATCTTTAGAAAATAGGTATAGTAACCTTACGCAAGGCATAATTATATTTACCCTTCCTAAGATTCCTTTACCTATACAAAACATTCATAACTCAGAATGTAAACTTACACAACCAAAGAAATACCTAAAAAAAATATCTATCTTGTAACAATAAATATAGTATTTGTGGTACTCAAGATTGTACTTACTATTCTTGCTCACTTTTATCAAATTTTATCAAACCATATCCATTAGATTATTCCATGACACAACATTGTTGGATAAAAAAATATTTTTAATAGAATTCCATTCCTTGGCGACAATACATTTTGTGCCTATATTAATATAATCTCCCCCTTAATTTCATATTATCCACTATTTTATGATAATCATAGCTTAAAATTCATAATCGAAAGATCTGTTCCCATTTTTACAAAGTTATACCTATTCTCCAAATTTGTTAGTATAAAAAAATCACAATGTGTGAACTTCCTTATGAATAGTAGGAATTAACGGGTGGTATATAAACATATTGTTATATCCTTAATTCTATAATGCATTCCCTTAACATATCTTTTATGAATACATCCTCTATTTAATACACTGTTGAAATGTACTCATGCATAATATCTCCACTAGTAATTTTATCTTATATGAAGTGATACGTTATATCAATATATATTGATCTTGAATTTAGTACATGGGTTTTAGAAAGATCAATAACACTTTGATTATCATGAAGAATATTCAATAGCTTACAAAACATTACTCTCAAATATTCCAACTCAACATTCATCTGAATCATTTGAGTAAAATCATTGTAAGATTCCATATATTATCTGCCTATAGTAATTAAAGTAAATATAATTTTTTCCTACTATTCCAACTCACATAACATTCTACCAAGAAATAAGTTCCCCCTGATGTTGACTATTTTTCATTGTAATCTCCAGTCCAATCAACATCAGTGTATCCACAAAGGATAATGTCATAAATTCATTTATACAATATCCCATAATATTATGTTCCATTAACAAACCTAAGAGTTCATTTAGCATACAAATTTTGTGATTCTTTCACTGTACATTAATATCTTATGCATATTCTAACACCATAAACATTTGGTAGCCCTGAATATGTAAGATATTGAATGATTCTTATAATATTCCAATTGTATTTATGATTCACTCTTTTCCCAACATTATATTTACTCATATTCATACCAATAGAAATAAGAGTTTTATCTTCTTTTCAATCCTATATTATAGAATTTTCCAACAACTCCTTGGAATATTTTTCTTATTATTGAAAGATCCATACTTTGAACTTGTAATCCCAAAAAGAAATATAATTCTACAAGAATTTACATTTCATATCTTTTATTAATGTCATTAAAAAATATTTTAAAGATTTATATCTATTACCATTAAAAATTATTTCATAAAAATACACATTAAAAATTATTGTTACAGAGTTCATTTCATTTAGATATAATTTCCTATCAACTTTTCCTTTAGAAAATTTCATCTTTTTCTAGAAACTATCATGTTTTTTTGTGCAATGGTTATGGATCTGGTTTCGACGTGATCAAATATTTATTTGAAATACACAAATTGCTTCCATATTTATCATGTTTGAACCCTATGGGTTGATTAATGAAAACTTCTTCTTATATTTATCTTTTTTCGAAAGCATACATAATATCCATCTAATAAACTTGGTAACAATAATGCGTAATAACTTCCATAGATATTTTTATAATCATCAACCATAAAACATGAAAAAAAATTCATAAAAATCATAACTATACACCTATGAGTAAAAATTTAAAAAGAGTTGATATCTATTTTATAAAATTTCTCCATGTTTATTATGATTTATATTAAACACCCACTATTACCATTAAATATTATTTCCTACTGGTCGTGGAAAAATTTCAAATGTGTTATTTTTCCCAATTTGGTCGAACTATTTATTCATAGATTGTACCCATTGTTTATGTTCAACTACCTCCAAAACTGATTCTTATTTAACTAGTTATAATTTTCATGTTATATTTTCTAGCCTCAACTTATTCTAGTCTAAACTAGAGATTTATAATTACCAATTATGTTCTTATCCACAACCTATTCCAACAAGATATGATGTTTGAGATTTTTTTCTAACCATCTTATATTATTCATCACACAATTAATCAGAGTCACTTGGAAGATATTTTGGATCACATTCATCTTTTTTTTTATTATTCTAATTTTATGTCTTCAATTTATCTTGTATTAAATATTCAAAAAAATTTATTATGGAGGTTGGATTTTCAATAACAATCACATAATTGGAATCCCAATTTTTTTGTATATTTTTATTAAAACACTTTTAACTTCTTCAAATAACTAAATATTCTATGAGAATTCATTTCTCATTTTATTTCACAAAACATTCTATGATATGGATTTTTGATCTTAAGAAGGAATGGACTCAGAAAAACCATAATGTATTCCACTATAGTTTTTTAAAATATCACATATAAAAGGGCCACATTACAAAATTTAGACACAAGAAACATTTTTTTATACTAGAACATTATTTCTGACAGATTCTTCCCAGAAAGACATAAAATGTTTATATTCAACCATTATACTCCATCCCATTTCTACTAAAATTATTATTTGTGAGTCACCATAATTTTCTTGAGTAGTGTATAGATCACTAAATTTGTGTTTTATTCCATAAGTCTTCATAAGGATATTGAAATAATTTCCTATGTAATCTCTTCCATTTTTAGTTATAAGATTAAATATATACACACACATCTCTCTTTAAAATTACCTTAAGAAATATCTAAACACATTAACGTCCTATGATTTATGTTTAATACAAATTATATTGGTTATTTGAGTAAAGTGATCAATAAAAGTGTTAAATTACAAATCCAATTTTTTGATTGATATCTCATTGGTTCAGAAATATTATAGTGTATAAGCTCATGTGGTATTATAGATTGGATTTAGATTTATTATACCTTCCACTAACCATCATTCATTTTTTAAATATCGTAGAAACATAAACTTATTTCCTTCTTAGTAGTGGTGAGTTTCTCCAAACCTCTAGATTTTAATTTTTTCTCATTATTTTCTAGATAATATTTCCTTGTATTTGATTCCATAACTTATTTTCATTATCAACACTTAATAAATAGTTGTTACAAATATCACTAATTTGGAAATTATTTCCAATGGTCCATTCACCCTTAGAAAAAAAAATTCTATATTACAAGATTACAGTGATACTAGAATAATTCCTAATGTTATCTTCCTTCCTATAATTAGAAATTTGGCTAACACTAAGAAGGTTATACATGAATTTTTCAACATATAAAATTTATTCTGATTTCAGTTTCTGAGCATTTATTTCCACTGATCTTATTCCTATGATTATAAGGAATTATATTTTCTTAAAGTAACACCTACACCTTCACGTTATTCAATATTGATCAATATTTTTAAATTAAATTTCATGTTTGAGGAATAAGAACTATTAATAATCCAAGTTCCATTTATTATTCTAGATTTTAGAGGTGTCTCAATAAAAAAATATCTTTGATCAACTTTGATATTTATTGTTCCATTTTCTTTCCTGGTGAAGAAAACTTTTCCTAGATGATTTTTAAAACATTCTTTAGTAAAGTGACTCAGTTAGTCACATCTTCCAAAAAATTCCTCCAGGTAATCAAACTATTTTTTTTCATTGGAAAATATATCGAATCATATGTTTTTGTCTTTCTTTTTTCATACAACTTAAGAGAGTTACTAACTTTTCTTCCACTATTTCTCACCCTTTATACATTCTTATTTCTAGGTAGAGACATATTATTCCATAATTCATAATTTTTGTGACCATATATCCCAAAAAATTTAACCAAAACCCATAAAGTATTCATCATCTTTAGAACTATAGGTTTTCCCAATAGAAGGTTTTTTGAGGTTCATTATATCATTGATTTCTTCTCCTCCTTTCATAGGGAAACATCTTTATTTTGGTTATTTTCATATTTTGTACGTGTGATGTGTTTTAAATATCATTTTTAATATAGGGTTTCACAATTTGTTTTTCTGACCCCCACATGTCTTGATATATTATAGTAAATTCTTTGTTTAGGGGGTAATGAATTAACATGATTCATGGGAAATTTTGACTTAGTAGCTCGAGATGATTCAAATTTTACCTATGAATTTATTTCATAGATTTTGATTCATCTACTGTAAGATATTTTGAACCTAAATAAATCGGTATTGATTTTGAAAAAAATAATCGACCTTAGAATCATGTTTCTTACTATGTTATTTTACAATAATTACTTAGTCGTCCACATTCAATTTCAGGTTCTTAATTTTCTTAATGTAGACACCTTACCTATCATGAGGATATACCTTACCTATATAATTTTTTAAAATTTATTTATTCATCAATATCATTTATTCCATGAATTTTATTTCTCAATAAAGACATTACCCAATTTCTAATCTCAACTGAAAACAAATTTATGATTATTTAACACCATCATATTCACTATTTTTGGAATTGTTATCTTTTTGAATATTTCAAAAGAAAATTATAAAATTCCCAAAATGTTCATCTTGAAAGAATTAATAATAACAGTTTTAGAATCTAGATTTTTACTCAAAATAATTATTATATTTTCAATGAAATTTTTGTATTGTATACTGGTTTTTATCTTCCATAGTAAATTTGAACCACTTATTCTTTGAGTTTTTTCTTCAAAATATTCTTCATATTATATAAATTTCATATAAGGTAAATTCATAGAAAACTAACCAGTATCATTAAACTCAAAAAAATTACGTGGTAGTTTTACTCCATATTTTACATTACCTAATTGATAATTTTTAGAGATAAGATACATGATTTTATTCATTAATTTCATCATCTTTATTTTCTTCTAAATCAATGGGATTTTCCATCTCAACATCCTGTATTTTTAAATTTTTGCATAGATTCAAAATATATTTTATGTTATTTTTTTTAAACAATAGATATTTTATTGTCACATTTGAAATAATAAATAAATGTAATTAATCCTGATATAAATAATTTTATCTTCTAAATTAGATATTTTGGAACAAAATCTATAAGGGAAGCATCTCAAGAGTTTTAAAACAATGGTATAATCTTCCAAGACATCTCTGAATTATTAGAAGTTATAAAAAATTATATTGAATCTAGTGAATTAATTAGTAACAAATTTTTAATCTTCAATATTAATTTGTTTGAAATTTTTATGCATGAAATTAAACTTTTCCTCATTCACTTTGGTTCTTCCCTTGAAGATAATTTCATGTATGTCCCATGTTTCTTTAGTCCTTTTGAGAACCATCTCAATAATAAAAACATTTTATGACAATGAAATACTGATATATTTTCATTCTTTCCCATTAACACAAATATTTCACTTATTAGAAAACATTATAGCATAATATATCTAAAATGTGGAAACCAAAATGTTGCTACATCAACAACGTCCATGAAAAGAGATAAAATATTGGGCACCATTCTGAGTTTACAACCATGATAATTTTTTTATAAAAGGTAGGAATACAAATGATATTAACTGAGTTTATATTTTTCATGATACTTATCAAATTGGGGATCCATGGATCCAATACAAATTGAAGTTCCTTAGGATCATGGTATGAACTAAGAGAGGTAGGGGACATTGTTGATCATTTTCCAATTTATAATTCCCTAAAATTAACCAGTGTAACTTGTTATATTTTTTAACCATATTACCAATTCATTCGAACCTGAAAATCAAGAAATGAAGATAAATTAAATAAGGACATTCCATATTTACATAGTTTACTCCTAGTGTTGTTGACTACATATTTTCAATGGTGATTCCCAAAAATCCATGGAAATAAATATAATATATAACTGTATATAATGAGCCACCTCAATTTAGAATAATTATATCTCTTTATAGGAATGATTATACTAATTAATGTCAGTTAAAAAAATTTTCTTAAGAAACTAAAGCACAAAAAAAATTGATTTTCATCACTTTGAATGTTCATCTTAATTAAACTCTATCACTTTTCACCACTACAAATGTGTCAAATTGGTTCACCTAACCTTCATACTGTGTACTTCATCTAGTGCATCTCACTAATATTCTTTACCTTTTATAACCTATAATATATCATATATAAATAAATTATGTGCATTATAATATGCTCAAAACCTCTATCTAATACTCTCTTCCTGGTATCGAAACTTTGATTGCTCTATCCTATTACTATGATCAGTTCATATTTTATGAAACTAAATAAATTGGAAACTCCCTCTTCTCAATGGTATTTTAGTTGGATATTTTTTAGAGTATTTTTTTGATAGTTTTCATTAGAAATTTAACTCTATTAAATGTGTGAATAATACTACTTTTCATACTGTACTTGCACTTTTTTTATAGGTTCACTTGAATGAGAAAAGGCAGGAAGACAATTTCATTCTCCTAATCAAATGAAATTTACTAGATGATTATATAATATTATAGAGTTTTCCTTTAGCTTTTTGAGTTTTCTATAATCTAAAACCATCTTCGAAATTCCTTAACCTTAGTGTTAAAGACCTTATTCTATCTTTTTTTATAATAAATATATAAGAAAACATTTATTGATAAACATAACATTGTAAAATTAATGGGGTTTATATGTTTTTGTAAAACATCACTAAATATTCATAATATATAATGTGTGTTGGAAGTCTTATTTAGGAACTCCTCCATACGGTAACAAATATTCACTTATCTAATGTTTTTCTTCTTGATGACTCTATATTGTCATCATGTCACAACTCAAAATTAAATTTTTTCTCTTATTCACAAAAATCTCACTGATACAGTTTCTCAAAATCATCCATTCACTATATTTATAATGTTATTCATTTGTTTTTTATCTGATAGAGAATTCTCCATCCATTTTAGTTCTTTTCATCTATTTGGATATTCTCTGTCCAATATCATTATCCATATGATGGATCATTATTTTATGAAATCAGACAAATTACTTCATTTATTAGAACCCTTCATGACTTTGAACTTGATATAAACTTATATGGTAAAAAACTTACATTTTACTTTCGTAAAGATTGTTTTTTCTAATAAATCCATTTACCTCTGTCTGTAGCAGTCGAATGGTGGAATTGATTTAACATTGTTTCATCTTTTAAATACATTATTTCAAAGAGGAATTTCCTCTTCACAATCTATCATCCATCTACATAGCCATTCCATTCTTTTCCATTTTTACTTTTTACACTACAAATTGATTCATGGACCTGAGATTCGTAAAAACCATCTTTTAGTAACACTTTTCTTGTTTTATATGTTATTTCTTTCCACTAGACATCAATTAACTTTAAGAAATCTATATAATACACTTACATAAGGTATAATGAAATTTTACCTTATAAGAGCTTTTTATACCCTTTCAAAACCTTTGAAACTCATTCTATACCCTTATGAAAATGAAAGTAAACCTATACACAATATTTGTCTGATAAAAATATTCCTGGTCCATCAGGCACTCTTGCTTACACATTGTATGTCGACTCAGATTATGGCTTATCACCCTTGGAATTTATACCATTGAATCTATTCCCACTTAAATCTATTCAGTTATCTATGTCTAAAGATCATTTTTTATTTTATTTGAAAAAAATTATTTTACATATCTTTCCTATTAAATCATCTTCATCCTACCACCTTATGTTTGGTAATCTAAGTTTATTGGATGCAATTTACCCCTTCGAAAAAATGATTGGATCATGATATTATTTATGATTTTGGATATATTTACTAACATATTAGAATCACCGAACATAGGGAATGATTCATTAGAATGTTATATAAAATTCCTTTCTTCCTATATCAACTCATTCTCACATGTCTTAAAGAAAAACATTCATAAAAGTCTGATAAAACCAAATACAAAACACATTATAAAAACATCCAAAAGGATCTTCAGAACTAATACACGGTCTGTTTAAATTGACTAAAAATGAATGTCTCCATTTAAATGTGATATTTTAGTTCAAAAAAATACAACATACGTAAAACTAATAAAAATTACTCAATTATATTGATACATTAATAAAATGACCCATGATTTATTTTCTGGCAAGTAATAATCAAATGAACATTAATCTAATACAAGATATGGCCATTATGTCTCAAAGTGCATGTTATTAGTATAAAAAACATTTTATATCACAATAATTTTTATTTATTTAATAATGTGGACACATTTCTAAATTTAATTTATACTTTTTTAAATTGATACATGATTCAACAATGATGTTTATGAATTAACTGCATAAAAATTCGATACACGTTGTGGTTGGATTGATAGAATGATGATTATTTTATATTTAAATTGACATTTAGTATAGATAAAATGTCACCTAATAAAAATAGTATAAAAGATCATCTCATATGAAGAATTTATAAAAAAATATATATGAATAATTTATGATATATAGGAATTAACATCACATTAATATAAATAACAGTGCCACTAGATTTATTGAAAGTGTCTATTTCAGTTTAAAAGTGAAATCATTTTCTGAAAAATAAATCATGCACTGAAAAATAAGATAACCCATATAATGACCCATACTTTACATACATTGTTAATACTTCAAAATTTAAGAACACTTATTAAAATATATAACAAAAACCAGAAAGGACCGTATAGGTATACTGTCCTTAGAAAATGGGAAACATAAACAACTGGTTCATAAAGCATCTACATTGTCTCCCATTTATTTCATCATATCTAGAGTCCCTTTTGGAATATCCTACTTAATAACCTTCTTCTTGACCTGGGGAAGGAAAACATACAAAAGGGTGAGCTCAAATGCTCTGTAAGTGCATACAAAAGAAATATCAATCACATCATATTCATAAGAACATAACATTTTGGAAATCTTATCCTGCAAAAGAGATCATAATATCATAACATGGGATAAATCATAGTAGTGAAATGTAATACCAATAATCATAACATAAAACATGAAACTTTGTGGCATACACACATAATCATAGAGAATAATTTCTTAGTAGTCATGACTCATAGACAAGACTATCTTACCGGAGAAAGTCCATTTCTAAACTGAGTTCACTCCTCGTTTCAGTCCTGTTTCACTGAGCCGGTTTAACCTTCTGTTCCAGCCTTGTCTATATCATGAGATATAAATCTTTACCCAATGCATTGGAGGGATATATATGTCCCACCCATCTCATAATGATACAATTCTTATGTGTTCCACAAAATCATAAATCATACATCATTGCATAACCCATGTAATAAAAATGGGATTCTTAATCATCATGACATCATAAAACAATTAAAATAAGATAAAGGAATTCCTAAAAATAATTCGATCAAAACATTATCAAATCAATGTAATAATAGGGATAGAAACAGAACCCTATAATATCATAGATGGAAAATAATTTGGATAAAACACTTGCAGTCCATTTTTGAGGAAAATATGCCTTCTACTTCAAAAACATTTTTCCTATCTTAACATGTCATAAAATAGTAAACTAAAAGTATTTGATTAAAAATAAACATAAATACTTGTAAACTAATCTTCTTGGAAATAATGTTTTAAAAATCCATTCATGCCTTATAAGTTAAAAAAACATTCTTCTCATACTTTTGTCGGAAATGTCAAAAAGTACCTCGTACGAAAAACGACAATTGATCCCTTTCATATATTTTACTAAAAACTCACTAAAGGGTAAAATTGGATATAAAAAATTTTAGAAGGATATAAATATTACATACTGAGGAAACATTGATGTGGATGACAAATATTCCCTAGTAAATTCTGAAGTATAAACAATCTTGGATAAAAATGAGATTGTGAGATTTTCCCTTAACTTAGGTCCGATTTGCTTCATAAGTGTCCGAACCTCCTGTATAATGATTTAAATAATGTCATTGAATTATTCCATAATCATACTCATTGTTATGATATCATATATGGCCATATTCTTAGCTTCTTATTAGTAATATTTCATTTCTACTTGTTATTCGGGTGTTTATTACTTTTTGTTCTTATGCGTGTTTTGTCGAATAAATTATCATTCATCTCTTCAGGTTATCGATAACTCATTTCAAGAATGTTATTAGTGTAATATATATCATATTAATTCATTCAATTCATTTATATAATCATTATGTAATGAAGATCATGTAGAACGAGTCACATCACATCGTGGAGATGGTATTCCGTACGTACGCACGAGCAATGATATCGTTCCCATGATCATGGAATTGTATTGGAGTGTATTTATACTATTTAATAATCAATTTCACTTTACAATAATAATATAAAGTTATTATTTAAACCATTATACCAATCCATGTAAGGTGGTGGTGGAAAACAGATTACACCACGGCGTGGAGACGGTATTCCGTACATACGCACGCGCAGTGATTTCATTTTCCGTAGGATGGATAGATGGTGAAATAGGGTTGATTCATACTTATAATAACATATCAGTATATGAGTGATACTTATGTTATTACTTCATAATGAAACAATTAAAGAAGAATAAGTGGAAGAAGAAATAAAGTTGAATGAAGCGATAACAGACATTACCACTTCTTTGAAGTGCCTCTTTGAGACCTCCTCTTAGGGCTCTAAAATTGGTCGTTGAAAAATCCCAGGACCTCTAGGATGTTTCTTGGGAAGTGGAGAAGAGAATTTGGCATGGTTTGGACGAGCATGAAGGCTCAAAGTGGTGTGAGGAAGAGAGGGAGGAGGTTCCCTTTTATAAGGGAGGAGAGCGGCACCTTTGGAAAAACTAAAAATATTATTTTATTATAAACTCATATTCGGTTTTTAATAGCTCCAAATTGATTTATTTAGAAGATAAAGTGTTTATGGGTCTATTTCCACTCATCCAATAGAATTTAGACATGTTTATGTTTCTATTTTAACCTTATCATTTAGATTTAACTTTAAGTTAGATAATTTAACTTTTACCGTGTCTTCTTGTTTTCTTACAATATAAGGTTAATAAACTTACTATAACAAGCCAAAAGAACCCCAAGTTGATTTTTATTAAACCATATAACTTTATCTAAGTCATTTGGCAGATCCTTTGATTTTTAATAATAAAATAACAATTAATAATATAATATTTGTTTTAAAAACTATTTTCTGCCAATTTTGAAACTATTTGGTAATTGATTTTTGTGAAACTCATAAAAGAAATATTAGTTCCACAAAAGTTACTTAAATCAATACTAACATGTCATATTAACCTAGAAAATTATTTTAACTCATAAAAAGTCTCAATGTTTTTATTTGGGTATTTATAACATCAATTATGTCAATATTTCATTAATAAGATAATTACTCCATCATCATTGTGTCATATATAAATTACATTATTCATTGTATAAAAATTACGAATAAAATACCATTATGTAGGAAATCGTTTTAGCTTTCTAATGAATATTTATAGTCGAATTTATCTTATTTATAACCCAATATTAAAAATGATTTAGTTATTAAACATTGATTTTAACTATTTTTACCCTTCTTCAAATAAATTAATAATAAATGTCATAATCTAACCCAAGTGGGAATTAATGGTCATATTTTATTCCTAAGGTTGTTTTTGGTCGAATTAAACTTATCCAATATAATTAGGACATGTGTTAGGATAATAATAATAACATCTTTACCCTTAATTTCCCAATTTACTTTTAACCGTTGTAAAAAAAATAAAAAGTTACTATTCACCAAAAATTATTTTCATCTCATTAAACCACATTTTAGTCCTTGATATTATCCGTGTCTCTCCGATTTTTGAAATTCCACTCACAGAAGTGGAAAAATTAAGTTATATGTAAATTTGCAAATTCTTCTAGGAGGTGGGTAAGAGACGGTGAAAAGTTCAATAAAAATTTTATATATCTAAAATTATTATAAAATGACTCAATGAATTTCATTGAACTTATATAGGTATTATGTATAAATTTTATCCTAAAATAAACTTAAATAAATAATTATTTAAATAAAAAGTCAGTTTTCAAATAGTATCCTAGTGTTTTCACTATTCATCAAAAATTGAAAGTTTTCAGAAAAATACCAAAATTTCACCCTAGGATAATTTCAATATTCCAAATCCAAAAATGAAGTCCATTTTGAATAATAAAATTTAAAAAATTTCAAAAATTGGGTATTACTATTCGTAAAGGCTAGTTTAAATAATATTTTAATAGCATATCGTTGTTTAGTGAAACTCAGTATTGCGTACGACACAAGCTATCGAGGAAGGTCGTGATTGCATGTAAAGCAAGCCAAGATAGTGTTGTGTGTAGTGAAAGATTCCTTTGATGATTTATATGGAAACAATATATTTCTCATAAAAGTCTCGGGTGTTACATTCTACCCCCCTTAAAATAAATTTCACCCTCGAAATTCGTCACTTTGTAACAAACAGATGAGGATACCTCTCCCTAATCATATCCTCAAGCTCCCATGTAGCTTATTCTAATTAGTGGTTACTCCATAAAACATTAACTAAGCTAGTGGTATTGTTCCGTAGGACATTTTCACTATGATCTAGAATCTCTATCAGCTTTTCTTCATAAGAAAGATCTTGCTCCTGCAGTAAAACTTCTGAGCTGAGTACATGTGAAGGATCAGGTATGTAATTTCTCAGGAGAGATACATGGAACACATCATGAACTTGGGAGAGATTTAGTGGAAGCGCCAATCGGTAAGCTACCTTCCTAACATGATCCAGAATTTCAAAAGGACCGATATATCTAGGGCTCAACATTCCATTCTTTCCAAATCTCATGACCCTCTTCTAGGGAGATATTCTTAAGAACACTTTATCACCCACTTAAAACTCTATGTCTTTTGTTCGTCTATCGGCATAACTTTTTTGTCAACTCTGAGCTGCTGTAATGTGTTGTTGAATAGATCTGACCTTTTCTACCATCTCATCAACAAGACCAGGTCCTAATATCTTTCTTTCCCCAACTTCATCCCAGCAAGTTGGAGTCCTGCATTTCATTCAATAGATAGCTTCATAAGGAACCATCTGAATACTGGAGTGAAAGCTATTATTATAAGAAAATTATACCAAAGGTAGGTGTTGATCCCAACCACCTTTGAAATCCATAGTGCAAGCTCTCAACATATCTTCTAGAGTTTGAATTGTCTTCTCAAACTGACCGTATCTCTGAGGATGATAAGAAGTGCTGAAAATCAACTCTATATCCAGAGTATGCTGAAGACTTCGCCAAAACGTTGAGGTAAACCTCAGATCCCGATCAGATATAATGGAAAGTGGTACTCCATGCAATCTTACCACTTCCTTCACATATATCCTGGCAAGCTGATCTAGAGAGAAATCCTCTCTAATAGTAATGAATTGTGCAGACTTTCTAAGATGATCAACTATGACCCAGATAGCATTATTTCCTTTGGATGTTTTAGGAAGTCCAGTGACAAAGTCCATAGTGACGTTTTCCCATTTCCATTCAGGTATGGGGGTTGTAACATCCCCTTAGACATCTGTCTCTCAGCTTTAACTTGCTGACAAACCAAGCATCGAGAGACATATTCAGAAACATCTCTTTTCATGCCATCCCACCAGAAGTACTCTTTCAGGTCCCTATACATCTTCGTGCTTCCAGGATGAATAGAGAATGAAGAACTGTGGGCCTCATCCAGCAGCTGCTTCTTTAATTCAATGATGGGATGAACAAAAACCCGATTCCTGAACTTTATTATCCCATCACAATCAAGGTTGAATTCAGGAACATTTCTCACCTTCTTTTGTAACTCTACATCTTCTTTCTGTTCCTCTTTAATCTTCACATGTATAGATGGTTGAATATTTATTTGAGAAAGTTATGATTTTCCCCTTCCATTATAATTCCAAGATCCATCCTTTGTAAATCCATAAATATTGGATCTTTTTTTATCCTCATCATAGATAAACTGGCATGGTCTTGTCGACTTAATGCATCTCCCACCTTATTTGCTTTCCCAGGGTGGTAATGAATTGAGCATTCGCAATCCTTAATCAGCTCCAACCATCTTCTTTGGCGCATATTCAGCTCCTATTGTGTGAAAATATACTTTAAACTTTTATGATCAGTATAAATATCACACCTTTCTCGATAAAGATAATGCCTCCAAATATTTAATGCAAATATTACTGCAGCTAACTACAAATCATGAGTTGGGTAATTTGCCCATGGATTTTCAACTGTCGTCAGGTATAAGCTATCACCATATCATTTTTCATAAGAACACACCCCAACCCCTTCTTGGATACATCACTATAGATCACAAACCTTTCTCCACTACAAGGAAGTGTGAGTACAGGTGCACTGGATAACCTTCTTTTCAACACCTTGATATTCTCTTCACATTAATCCATCCACACGAACATAACTCCTTTTAGAGTCAACCTGGTGAGTGGATTAGATAATCGTGAAAAATCTTTCACAAAATGTCGGTAATATCCAGCCAAGCCAAGAAAACTTCAGATCTCGGTTACTATTGTTGGTCTCAACCTTATTTCGATAACCTCTGTTTTTGATGGATCCACAGATATCCCCTCTTTTGAGATTATGTGGACCAAAAATGAAAATTTTTGAATCCAAAATTCACACTTGGTAAATTTGGCATAAAGCTTCTCATTTCTAAGCGTCTTCAATATAATTCTCAAATGATCTTCATGTTCTTACATTCCCTTTGAATAGGCAAGAATATCATCTATAAAGACTACCACAAATTGATCAAGATAGTCTCTAAAGACTCTATTCATCAGATCCATGAAGATAGTAGGGGAACTAGTAAGACCAAATGGCATCACTATAAATTCATAGTGTCCATACCTTATATAGAAAGCCTTCTTTGTTATATCCTCCCTTTTGACCCTTAATTGATGATACCCTAAACAAAGATCAATCTTGGAAAAGTATTGAGCTCCGCGTAGTTGGTCAAATAAGTCATCAATGCATGGGAGAGGATATTTATTCTTGATAGTGATCTTGTTAAGTAATCGATAATCAATGCAGAGTCTCATTGATCCATCTTTCTTATTAACAAACAGAACAGGTGCTCCCCAAGGTGACACACTAGGGCATATGAATACTTTATCAAGATTCTCTTGGAGTTGCTTCTTCAATTCCTACAACTCAATTGGGGCGATTCTATAAGGTGTCTCTGAAATAGGCAAATCACCCAATACGAGTTCTATTGAAAAATCAACTTCACGATTTGGTGGAAGACCCGACAATTCCTCTGGAAAGACATCATCAAACACCTGTACAATGGTAATATTCTTAATAGTGAGTTTCTCACCAACCATTTGAGATAAATAACCTTCATTTAGTGGAATCAAAACCCATAAGATGGAAGAAATTTCAACTGGAAGGTTATGTTCATCCTTGCATCGATAGACGATCATAGATTGATCTAGAATAAGAAATGTTACTTCCTTTTTTTGGCAATTGATATGAGCTCCATATAGAGAAATCCAATCCATGCCAAGAATGACATCAAATTCCACTATAGGAAGGATCACAAGATTTCTAGGAAGCACATTCCCACAAACTTTAATCGGAGAATAATTATAAACTTTTGGTGCGACTGTTGTGCCATTAGGGGTTGTGACAGCTAACTCAACATCTAATTGTTGTGGTAATACAGTGATACCCTTAGAAAATTCTTCAGAAATAAAAGAGTGGGTGGATCCAGAATCAGATAAAACATTTTCTAATTTAGTGTGGATGGAAAGTGTACCTTTCACCACTTCGTTATCATACTCCACATCGCTGATAGAAATTGCATGTGACTTTCCTTTGTCTTTGGCCTTAAGAGTTTGTTGACGTTGATCATCATCATCAACCCCTGGATTGGGGCATTGATTGGAATAATGCCCCATTTCCTTGCACTTGAAACATTTAAGGGTAGTAGGTTCATTCTGCGTATCCGTTCCTTTTTTTGCATCATTAGACAACTTCTTCCCATTATTTCGACATTCAATTGCCCGATGACCTTCTATTCCACACTTATAACATTTTCTTGTCCTGTTAAGACAATTTCCTCCATGTTTATTTCCACACTTTGAGCATAAGGAAAAACTCATCTTCTTTTCAGTGTGCTCTTTATATTTTCCTTTGAATTCCATTTTCCTATTCTTATCAAACCCATATGACTGATAGGTTACACCAATCTCCATCTCAGCCTTGATAGCACATCGAACAATTTCCTCCTAGCTATTGAAGTCCCTTATAGATAATGCCCTTTTAAGACTTGGTTTTAAGCCACTAATGAATCGATCTATCTTACTCTCCGGTTGGACAATAATACCATAAGCGTACCATTCATGTCTTGTAAAATTTGCTTCGTAGGTACCAACAGATTCATCATCCTTTTGCTTTAGTTCAAGAAATTCCTTCTCCATATTTGTTTGAAGAATACGAGGGAAGTACTTATTGAAAAATAAGTTCTTGAACTCGTCCCATTCCATGGACTCAATTTCATCCCTTTGACTCGTATTCTTAATAAGATTCCACCATTGATCAGCATCACCTTCCAAACGATAAACTGCTAATATGAAATTATCATGTTCAGAACATTGAACAACTGAAAATATCTTTTCAGTGGTACTGATCCATTGTTCAGCAACTAATGGATCAGAAGACCCGCTGAATGAAGGTGGGCGTTGCCTCATGAAGGATTCAACAGAATGTTGCTCTTTCCTTTTCTCATTTGGAAGTCCTTCATGATTCATAGCTTGAGAAAGTTGTGTGAGCATGGCTACAAGATTTTTCATTCCAGCTCCCATAACGTTTGTTTTCTCAAGGGGACAATCATTGCATTTCCCGTCGCATTCTGCATTAACATGGTTCCGTCGAGTTCTAGCCATTGACTAAAACCAAGAAAAATAGTGTGAGCAATAGTAATTAGAATAGGAAAAAAAACATAATCAAGAATAAAATTTCACACTTAAGGTCTTATCATAGGTTATTCATGGCCATTTCTAAAACACTAATATTGTGTTCTATGCTTAGACTTATCCTTAGGGTTCTTACTAAGGCTTTCACATCCTAGTTTCCAAAGGTGGACTATACCTTTCCTCTGATACCAACTATAACGACCCATACTTTACATACATTGTTAATAATTCAAAATTGAAGCACACTTATTACAAGATATAACAAAACCATGAAAGGACCGTATAGGTATAGTGTCTTTAAAGACTAGGAAACATAAACAACTAGTTCATAAAGCATCTACATTGTCTCTCATTTATTTCATCATATCTAGAGTCCCTTTTGGCTTATCCTACTTAATAACCTTCTTCCTGACCTGGGGAAAGAAAACATACAAAAGGGTGAGCTCAAATGCTCAGTAAGGGTATACAAAAGAAATATCAATCACATCATATTCATAAGAACATAACATTTTGGAAATCTTAACCTGTAAAAGATATCATAATTTCATAAAATGGGATAAATGATAGTAGTGAAATGTAATCCCAATAATCATAACATAAAACATGAAACTTTTTGGAATACACACATAATCATAGAGAATAATTTTTTAGTAGTCAAGACTCATAACCAAGACTATATTAGTGGACAAAGTCCATTTCTGAACCGAGATCACTCTTCATTTCAGTCCTGTTTCACTGAACCAGTTTAACCTGCCATTCCAGCCAAGTCTATCTCAGCATATATAAGTCTTTACCCAATTCATTGGAGGGAGATATATGTCCCACCCATCTCATATTTATACCATTCTTATGTGTGCCACAAAATCATAAATCATACATCATTGCATAACCCATGTAATAAAAATGGGATTCTTAAACATCGTGACATCATAAAACAATTCATATAAGATAAAGGAATTCATAAAAATAATTCCATCACAACATAATCAAATTAATGTAATAATAGGGATAGAAACATAACCCTATATAATCTTATATGGAAAATTATTTTGATAAAACACTTGAACTCCATTCTTGAGGAAAATATCCTTTCTGCTTCAAAAACATTTTTCCTTTCTTAACATATCATACAATTTTAAACTAAAAGAAGGTGATTAAAAATAAACATGAAAAATTGTAAAGGAATATTCTTGGAAATAATGTTTAAAAAATCCATTCATTCCGTATAAGTTAAAAAAACATTCTTCTCTTACTTTTGTCGGAAAAGTCAAACAGTACCTCGTACGAAAAACGACAAAAGATTCCTTTCATATCTTTTAATAAAAACACACAGAAGGGTAAAATTGGATATAAACAATTTTATAAGGATATAAATATTACATATTAAGGAATCATGGATGTGGATGATTAATATTCCGCTGTAAATTCTGAAGTATAAACAATCTCGGATAAAAATGAGATTGTGAGATTTTCCCTTACCTTAGGTCTGATTTGCTTCGTAAGTGTCCAAAACTCCTGTATAATGATTTAAATAATGTCATTGAATTATTCCAGAATCATACTAATTGTTATGATATCATAAATGGCCATATTCTTAGCTTCTTATTAGTAATATTTCATTGGTACTTGTTATTCGGGTGTCTATTACGTTTTGTTCTTATGCATGTTTTGTCGAATAAATTCTTATTCTTCTGTTTAGGTTATAGATACCTCATTTCCAGAATTTTATTAGTGTAATATATATCATATTCATTCATTCAATTCATTTATATAATCATTATTCAATTAAGATCATGTAGAACGAGTCACATCACATCATGGAGACGCTATTCCGTATGTACGCACGAGCGATGATATCATTCCCATGATCGTGAAATTGTATTGGAGTGAATGTATACTATTTCAGAATAAAAATAACTTTACAATAATCATATATAGTTATTATTTACACCATTATACCCATCCAAGTATGGTGGTGGTGGAAAATAGATTACACCACGGCGTGGAGACGGTATTCCGTACGTACGCACGCGCGGTGATTTTGTTTTCCGTAGGATGGATAGATGGTGAAATATGGTTGTTTCAAACTTATAATAAAATATCAGTATATGAGTGATACTGATGTTATTACTTCATAATGAAACAACTAATTAAGAAGAAGTGGAAGAAGAAATAATGTTGAATGAATCAGTAACGGGCATTACCTCTTCTTTGAAGCGCCTCTTTGATACCTCCTCATCGGGCACTAAAATTGGTCATTGAAGAAGACCAGAACCTCTAGGATGTTTCTAGGGAATTGGAGAAGAGAATTTGGCATTGGTTGTCGGAGCATGAAAGCTCAATTTGGTGTGAGGAAGAGAGGGAGGAGGTGCCCTTTTTTAAGGGAGGAGAGGGGCACCTTTGGAAAAACTAAAAATATTATTTTATTATAAACTCATATTCTGTTTTTAATAGCTCCAAATTGATTTATTTAGAAGATAAGGTGGGGATGGGTCGAAAGCCTCTCATCCAATATAATTTAGACAAGTTTAGGTTTCTATTTTATCCTTATTTAGATTTAATATTAAGTTAGATAATTTAACTTTTACCGTGTCTTCTAGTTTTCTTACACTATAAGGTTAATAAACATACTATAACAAGACAAAAGAACCCCAAGTTGTTTATTATTAATATATATAACCTTATCTAAGTCATTTGGCTGAACTTTAGATTTTTAGGAATAAAATAACAATTAATAACATAATATTTGTTTTAAAAACTATTTTATGTCAATTTTGACACTATATGGTAATTGATTTTTGTGAAAATCATAACAGAAAGATTAGTTCTAAGAAAGTTAATTAAATCAATACTAACATTTCATATTAACCTAGAAAATTATTTTAATTCATAAAAATTCTGAAATTAAATTTATTTGGGTATTTATAACATCAATTATGTCAATATTTTTTTAATAAGATAATTACTGCATCATCACTGTGTCATAAATAAATTAAATTATTTATTGTCTAAAAATTAAAAATAAAATACCATTATGTAGTAAATAGTTTTATATTTCTAATAAATATTTATAGTTTAAATTATCTTATGTATAACCCTATATTAAAAATGATTTATTTATTAAACATTGATTTTAACTATTTTAACCCTTATTTAAATAAATTAATAATAAATGTCCTAGTCTAATCCAAGTGGGCCTAAATGGTCATATTTTATTCCTAAGGTTGTTTTTGGTCGAATTAAACTTATCCAATAGAATTAGGACATGTTTTAGGGTAATTATAATTACATTTTTACCCTTAATTTCTCTATTTACTTTTAACCGTGTTAAAAAAAAGTAAAAAGTTACTATTCATCAAAAAATTATTTTCATCTCATTGATCCACATTTTAGTCCTTGATATTAAATTTGTCTCTTGGATTTTTTAAATTCCACTCACCGAAGCGGTAAAATTATGTTTAATGTAAATTTGAAAATTTTTCTAGTAGGTGGGTAAAAGACGGTGAAATGTTTAATAAATTGTTTATATATCTAAAATTATTATAAAATGACTCAAATGAATTGCATTAAACTTATATAGGTATTATGTATCAAATATGTCCTAAAATAAATTTAAATTAATATTTATTTAAATAAAAAGTCTGGTTTTAAATAGTAACCAAGTGTTTTCACTATTCATCAACAATTGAAAGTTCACAGAAAAATACCAAAAATTCACCCTAGGCTAATTTCAATATTCCGAATCCAAAAATGAAGTCCATTTTGAAAAATAAAATTTACAAAATTTCAAAAATTCGGTATAACTATTCATAACAACTAGTTTTAATAATATTTTAATAGCATATCGTTGTTTAGTGAAACTCGGTATTGCGTACGATGCAAGCTATCGAGGAAGGTCGTGATTGCGTGTAAACCAAGCCAAGCTAGTGTTGTGTGTTGTGAAAGATTACTTTTATGAGTTATATGAAAACAAAATATTTCTCATAAAAGTCTCGGGTGTTACAACACAATCGTATGATATGATACTTTTTGAAAATGATATGTGATACATTTGTGGCATGTGGGAATTTACCTCACAACAAATCGACACATAATGTGATCAATATGACTGAATATAACATCGTGAGAGTCTAAGAAATAAATTATTTGAAATTCATTTATTTGATATATTTTATTATATTAAATTCACAGTTTATCTTGTGTTATACACAACACCATGTTTATATTTCATTCCATGTGACATCAAGTATCTTCGATAACATGTGTTAAACGAAAGAATGAGTTTTAAAAAACAATAATATAACATTAATACATAATTTGAATGTTATCTTCTATCTACTATAATTTAGGGAATGAGTGATATTAACTAAATTATTATAATATAATAAACACATTTTAATAAAACTAATTCATTCCAATTAATTATAAATGACCAATTTAATATTATAGATGAGTTTTTAGGAAAAAACTATTTTTATGACCAGAATGGATATTTATCTTAATAAATTATAATAATCACTATTAGTTAATGATATTAATGAAATTTATATTTTATATATTTAATAAATTATTTTTTAATTCATCCAATATGTTTTATAGTTATAAAATTATAATAAATTCAATTTTATGTATAAAAGATGTATTTTTCTAAGTTGTAGGTTTGTATCCTTTTAATGGAAGGCCTTTTTGGAAAATAATTTTTACACTTTTATAAATTTTATTTGAAAAAATAAAATAACTTTTATGATATTGAATATCAAAATTTACTTTTGGTATAATTTTTTTTGTATTTTTTTCAAGAACATTCAAATTTTGATGACAAGGGATGATATCGAATTTTATTTCAAAATAATCATTTCATCTAATTTATTTATATTGTTAAAGTATATTATAAATTTATTTGAACTTCTAATTAGTTTTATTTAAATAAATAAATCTGATTTAAGTAATTTGAATCAATTTCACAATGAAAATGTATATAAAATGTTTTCAAACTTTTTAACTTTTGACTTTAAACACTCGTTGTTTCGTCCCATATGTGGGATCAATTTTAAATTAAATTCTACCACTTATCTTTTTGTAATTTCGAAAAATGGTTTAATATTTTTAGTTAACATAAATTATAATTTCTAATATAGTAATTTTTTTTTACCAAACATATTACTGAGAACAACAAAAATTAATTATAGAGATTGAGTAAAAAAACCTGTTTACATAGTTGTTAAAATGTAATCTTGAGGGGCCAAGTTACATAGAAATTTGTCTAATAACCCTTTTGTGGACATATTTCAACCCATATTACCATATTAATGATCTATATGAGTTAAAGAGAATAATATTAAATGGAAGTGACCCATATAAAAACATAAGAAATGAAAAGACAGAAAATGTACCTTTCTTCCTTTTATTTAGAATACATCTTTGAGGATATAGAGAAACTATTTAGGTTTAGTATTAAATATAATTTTTTAAAATAAATGAATATTTTTTATCATAGTAATTTATAATGATATATATCTATAAACCTAATATATTTTGACTCCATTATTTTGTTAATATTATTTAAATTTAATCATATATATAATGTCAAAGTTGACATTAATATTATTTAATAAAAAATTATATTATATTAAATGATTTGGAATTACTAATGGTCCTATATTATATAAATTTATTTTTAAATATTAATAAATTTAAAATATGTTCAATTCACGGATGAATTGATCATTAATATTGTACATATTGACCCCTAAATAATTAAAACATTGTTTTCAAGGTTATGGTTAAAGCAATATTTTTATGCGTTACATGCACTTTTGTTAAATTTAATTTACTATGGACATGAAATTTTTATATTATGATTTGGATTTAATATTTAGTTTTATTGAGTATAAATTTAATATAATTATTACTTTAAAGTAGTCGGAATGAAAGAACTATGTATGTCTGAAACCTACTTACCTTAATGAAAAACAATAAGGATAAAAATAAGCATTGTTACTGTTGAAGAATAATTTTATAAAAAAATGAATTTATTTAATGTGGTGTGAGTTTAGATCGACCAAAACTCCCCTAAAATAAATTATTCTTATTTTTTTAATCACAAAAGGTATGAAATACATCACAATAGTGATTACCTTTTTGTAATTACAAGAATTCCCCACCTCATCCACTATAAAAGGGAATTCCGTCTGCCCCATCATTCACACCTCTCAAGACTTTTGGATCATCAAAAGAATTCCCAAATAAGATCCCAAAACTACCAAATCATCCTATAATCCGGACATTGGCCATAAATAAAACCAATGAAGACCATTCATTCAAACCAGATAGAGTTACCTAAAAAAGAGGTAACATTGTTTATTGGGAACTTTTATTCTATTTCTCTCTATACCCATTTGATTGTACACATTCCATGGTAATATAATAAAAATTATATAATCAATATGATTATATATTTTTATGTTATGGTTTCTAAACACACACACATCCCTAAAATGGGTAACAAATTCACTATTAATGTGTATGGCGGACTACCACTTCGTGAAAAAATGTCGTTAAGTTTTCTATTGCTGTCTATATTGGTTGGGAACAATGATGAATATAATGTTTTTATATGATATATATGATATTTATTATGTATTTATGTTTCTAAATAAAGTATATAACTCAAAAATTCAAGCATTATATTTTTTGGGAATACAATAACATCAATTTTTGATGTGTGGACTAAAACCTTCTCAAAATGATGTGATTCATTCACACTTTTGATGAGATGTATCAAAGATCGGTTTAATAATAATAAATGATATAAATTAAATATTTATGATATTAATGAAAATACTACCTAAATGGGAATATTACATGTCAGTTTTGTCATTCAATTTTATCTACTGCAAAATTGATTACGTCGTTTGTGGATGTGTGTACTACCCCCTCCTCAGAGCGATGTGATTCATCATTTTTCATCCCCACATAAAAATAGAGATATATATAAATATATATAGTTAAATAATATGGTATTTATAATATAATATTAATTTTTTAAAGATAAAATTTAGTTACCATCATTCCATAATGACAATGGAAAAATGGGAACATTACTCAGGCATACGTAAGACCTATAGTCTCTATTATTGTAACATTGGTTCATTTTTCACAACCATATTTACTATTTTATTATAAAAGTAAAATTGATGTAAAAATTTGATAATTATGTCATGTTTATTATTATGGATATGTTGAAATAATGACCTCATTGACCTTAGTATACAAATCAATGTTAGTTTTGACACATAAGCTGAAGATGGTCAAAACATCTGACTTTAACATTAATGATTAAGTAATTGTATGTAACATGTTTATATGTGAAATAAAATTAATAATAGACATATAAAAGTTTATTAATAAATAAAATAATTAAAATAATAATATTATTAAGGAATATAGAGGAAAATCACGATAAACTATACTCATGGTAAGGGATTTTTATCTCACGTTTTACATATGTGAGATAAATGTCATATTAAACACCTACTTATTTTATCTGGTCTATATAATATCCCTTATGATATTTTATATCATGAATTATTTAATATTTATGGTATTTAAGTTTGTAATTTTATGATTATTACTTTTGGGGTTTTTGATTTCATTGTTACCAAAATTTTAAGGGGATTTTCAGTTTTACTTTTATCTTTTCTTGAATTATGTCATATTATCCGCTCCTCTATTTTGTGTGGTGTATATGTAGAATATATTACATATCACATCATGAATTTAATTATTATAAATTTATTTAATATTATAGAAATGTTATTACTTCATGGGGAATATGATTCAAAATTATTCAATACGGTGTGGGACAATTTGAATATTTAAAGATTATATTTATAAAGAATGTTTTTAATGATATTTTAACGGAATTTCCATTCGCCAAAAACAAAAAACTTTTTTGTTGATTATCCTCTACTAGTTATATTAATTATTAATACTAGATACATTATTTATTTCAATGAATTATAATAATTTCAAATATATTTTTAAGGAACCAGTTTCTTTTCCATGTCCTAATACTGTTTTGAAGATATTGTTATGGATCTCATTTATTTACCATGGATCATTCATGTTTCCAAGAAATTTTTTATGGAAAAAATATATTTTACTTGGGTTTATAATTTTTCAGTGAGATTTGTATAGAACCCATTTATTTTCCATGGGTTAATCGTGTTTCAATGTGATTGAAATTATACCCATTTTTTTTGGGTTTATGAGGTTATTAATAAATAACGATTGAATATATGGGTTTTATGATGATGGTGTTTTATTTTTGATATAGTATATGAGAATTATATGATCTTTGTGATCCTGATACATATTATACAAATGTATAATTCCAATTATAGCTCATGGGTGAGCCAATATAGATTATAAAAAGGGTTAGGAACCATTATATCTCATGATTAATGGGTGACCATGGTATCAATTATTCGAAGGGTGAACCCCATTATATGTCTCCAATGTATTAGGTTATGATAATGATGGAATTAGGCCATATGGTTTTCCAAATAATATAGTTTTCAACGGGTTTTGATAGGGTTTTATGAAAACGATGCTCTTAGTTACCAAAAATCATTTTAATTTCTTGTTACGAGTTTATAATATTTACAACGACCGAGATTGGTATTACATGGTTTTTGATTATTGAATTTTATGAATTTATCCTTTTTCAGGTTTTAATATTTTATGATATGAGAATTTATGGGTTTTAGTTTTTTTATTTTTTTCTCATAAACTTGGATTTTTTCATCCTAACCATATAAAATATTATGCTCATTTATGACATTAATTTATTAATGCTCATGTTTTACCTTAGCAAGCATTTAGGGTCACCCATATTATGTTTTCTTTTACTGGGTTTAAATAATGGTGTAAATTGATTTATGTATATAAAGGATTGAATAAGTATGATGTTGATAGCCTATTGAGAAATAATAAATGTTGGGTTAAATGGAAGAAATTTTCTCTTGCCGATTGATAAATTACTTATGTATGACATTATCCCAAATCTATAAAACTCTAAACATAAAAGGTCCTCCAAATGTAAGTGATCCATGTTTTAATTTTGATGTTATAATGTTTGATGGAAAAAATATTGGGTCATAATTATTAGTATTAAAGATAGAAATTTAATGTTCTGGATTTCAATACAGGAATCAAGTGTATCGGTTATGGGATGTAATAGAGGGTGTAAAATGTTGGTTTAGATGACATTAGATATTATGATGTTTTCATATGATGTTATCTTAAGAGTTATGGATACCATCATAGGTCTATAAGATTAAGGATGATCATAATTTCAAAGTCTTAAACATCCCATATGAGGTCATTATCTAGTAATAACTTTGGGGTTATAAATGAAATATTAGGGTATATATTATTGGGTTAAGGTATATTTAAAACATTGATTGAATCTAAATTATTCCATTAAAATTTTCATATATAAGTTTTAAGGTTATGATAAACATTAGGGTTCATATGATCCTTTATATTGTGGTAATTATCAGAACACACATGTTATTATATAGATAACCACAGGATATAATTATTATTTAGTGAAAAAGTGGCTAATGTTACTTAAAAAGATGATCTCTGTATTCTTGTATTGGAATTTGGAAGGTATTATATGATCCTTGAGGTTAAAAAACTTTTTAATTTTATGGTTATTGAGGTTATTTTGGATATAGGGTTATAGAGTGACTTAGCTTCCGTTTGGGAATTACAATTTAAATTTAAAGATTATTTTATGAAGGTATATTCATTATTTAAATTAACCAAACATGTTCTAACAATAGTGGGTTTGTTTATTGCTTAAAGAATAGAGGAATACCATGCTATACCTTTTATGTATATGCGTTCTTTAAAATTTGATTTTAATTCTTTAGTAGTTAAAAATTCCACATTAATACACATCATTTGGAGAAAATATGATAATGTTGTAGAAATTCACAAATGGATGAAATTATACTCAACATGTATGTTTACATCCATATTCTATAAGTCTATATGGTGACTTAAACCCTTCACCTTTAGAAAAAGGATTTTGAAATAAAATTTTATCTTATTAGCATATTTTCTAACGACATCAATAAATTTTTTAATACATTTTTTAGGTGTATTTTTTTTGTTGAAATCATATTGGATATGTTTTCATTAAATTTCTATTAGTCCATGAGAATTAGTTTTTAATTCCAATTCAACAATTTAATTTCTGACCAATGGTCTCCCTATGTGGAATTCTAGTTATGTGTATCTTCTGGAGAGGTTAATTTTTTCCAGTATCTATTTTAAACAGTATTATTTATTAAGAACTTGTACGATGTGGGTTAAAATGAGGAATTATAAATTTTTTAATTATTTTATATCTTAGATGAATTTCATTGGAGAAATTCGTTTGAAGGGGTGTAGGATGTAACATCGTAAGATTTTAAGAAATATCAACTTTAAATTATATTTATTTCAACACTTTAATCATTCACTGTTAAAATTTTATCTTTAATTATATGTAGCACTGTGTTTATCTTGGGTTTCATGAAACATTGAGTCTCTTTGATAATGTGTGTTATATGCAAGAATGAGTTTTACCCAAAACTAATAAAACATAAATTTTTAGTATGGTAGTTATCACATAGAAATTGGAATGGAAGGAACGAATGATATTAACTAAATCATGAGAATATATATTTACACATGATTGTAAAATTAATTCGTTATATTTAACTTGAAATGAATGGATGAATATAAAGGAGGAGTTTTTATGAAAAACTATTTTATGATCATAATGGAGTTTTGTATTAATAAACTATATTAATCACAATTGGTGAAATATATTAATGAAATTTTTATTTTATATACTCAGTCAATTATTTTTTGGTTTATAAAATAATATTTAATGGAATAAAGTAAGGTCAAATACCTCTTTATGCGTAAAAGTCTGTATTTTTTTAAAAGGCATGTTTTCCTTCTCTTAATAGAAGACTATATTTCAAAATAAATTTTGAAAGTTTTATAAATATTATTGGGAAATATTAACTATTTTTTTTTAAATTTTAATATAAATATTTACCTTGGGTGAATATTTGGTATTTTTAGAAAACAATAATATATTTTATGAATAGTGAATGTCACGATATTCTAAAAAAACTACAAAATTGTCAAATTTATTTACATAGTTAAATTAAAATTCCAATTGATTTTATGGTATATTTAGTTCAATTATACATAAATAAATATAATTTCTCTCATTGGAATCAATTTAACATTGAAATTATAAATCAATACATTTCATGTTCTTGAACTTTTTATATTAAAAACTCGTTGTTTTGTCCTATCTGTGGGATCTATTTTAAATTAAACTTAGCAAATTATGGTATTGGAATTTGTGAAAATTGATTAAATATTCAGAATTAGAATAATATATAATGTCTTATGGGGCCAACTTATTTTTTTTGAAAAAAGTTTAGTGAATGAAATTAAAAATAAATATAGTGATTAAGGTAAAAATGAGTTTACATAGTGGTTAAAATTTAATCTTAAGGAGTCAAATGATGTAAAAAATATTATAAAACCCCTTAGATAAAATTATATTTACCCATATACCATTATTAATTATTTATATGAGTTATTGGGAATACTATTCAATAGATGTGACCCATACAATATGTTTTGAAAAAGAAAACGTCAAAAAAACACCTTTCTTCCTTTTATTTTTTTAAAGGTTTCGGGATAGGAAAAAAAACTATATAGGTTTGGTTATAAATATTATTTTGAAACAAAAATTAATATTTTTATCATAATAAATTGTACTTAATTTTTATAGATGATATAATTAAATTAAATTTTTATGAAAAGCATGTGCATGGAATATTTAATTAATAATAAAATAAAATAAATGATAGTTAATATATTAAAAGTGCGGTAAATAAATGAATTTTTGTGTGTAATTATTATTTTTATGAATATATAAGGATAAATATCTATGAACCTAATATATTTTATTTCCATTATTATCTTGATATTTTTTAAATTTACTTAAATATATAATGACAAAATTCAAATGGATGTTATTTTATAACAAATGATATATTATTAAATGATTTAAAATTAATAAATAATACAATATTCTATAAATTTTTTTGAATGTAAATAAATATAACATATGGTACATTAATGTAACAATATGTGTTTTATAATTAACAAATTGACCCCTAAATAATGAAATAATTGATGGCAATGTTAGGGTTAAAGAATTATTTTTGCGTGTAACATGCGCTTATGTTAAATTTAATTTCAAAAAAACATGGGTTTTTTATATTATAAATTTTATTTAATATTCCAAATTATTGGGTATAAATTTTATAAAAATTATCACATTAATTTAGTAATAATGGATGAAATAATATGATATAAAAATATTTACATTAACAAAAAAATAAATAAATATTGAATCATATGAGTTATGGGCTATTTTTTTTTAAAAATGCCTTACTTTTTTTAGTGTTCATGTGTATCTACCATAATTCCCTTAAAATTAATTATTTTTCATTTTTTAAGTAACATTATATAAGTATGACCTCACAATAGAGTTTAACATTTCATATTTTTCAGAACGCCTTTCCTCCCCCACTAAAAAATGGAAATAAATATCCAAAATGATTCCCACATATAAAGTATTTTGTATAATAATAAACCAAAAAATAGTCTCCCACATTCACTACATTCATAACAGATAAATAAATTTGGTAACAATTCAAGAAAATGAATTCCTTTGGTGAAAACTAAAAGCTTTTACCTCAAGAAAAGGTAATACTCTTCCATGAGAATTTTTATATTACTTAATTTCCACGACATAAATTATTATTATACCATGATTATATAATAACTTTGGTATCCATAATATACTTATATATTGTAATGTTATAGTTTTGACCAACACATTTTCACTCTTCTATCATATGGGTAATGAAATCACTTTTTGTGTGTACGAAAAACTACAACATCATGAAACAATGTCATTATTGTTTCCATTACAAACACTCATGGTTGGTAATTATGATGTAAATAATTTTTATACAATATATACAATATTTATTATGTATTTATGTTTCCGTATTAATTATATAAATCATACCTTCATGTTTTCAATTTTTTTGGAATAGAACAACATCGTTAGTGGTTGTGTGGACTACAGTCTCCTCATAGGGATGTGGTTCGTTCATGAATTACATGGGATGTATTAAAGATGAAATAAATAAAAATATATGTCCAAAATTTAAACATTATGTCATTAATTGAATAATCTTCTATCTGGACATATAACATATAATTTTTTTCTCAGTATTTCACACACTAAAAAAGTGATAACGTTGTTTGTGGATGTTTAGACTACCTCCTTCGTGAAGTGATTTGGTTCTTACTTTTTCATCACCACATAAAATGAATGGTATATATAATTATATGTAATTAAATAATATTTTGTTTATGATATAATGATAATTCCTGAATGTTAAATGGCGCGTACATTCTATCCATAACAATCATTGAAAAATGAGAAAGTTACTCATGCGTTCGTATGACCTACAATCTCCATGACCGTAACGTTAGTTAATTTTTCATAAAAATCATTCATGTTTCCTTTAAAAAGGATAATATATAGAAAAATGGGATAATTATTTCATGTTTATTACTCTGGATATGTTTAAATAGTGAAATCAACGACCATAGTAGACCTATCAAAGTCAGTTTTGACACATAAGCTGAATGTCGTCAAAACATATGACTTAAATATTTTTGATTAAGTAATTGTATATAAATTGTTTATAAGTGAAATAAAAATAATGATTATCTATGATAATATTATGAGTCAATTATGCAACATATAGTACTTTATTGTCAAATTAGACATAAGATATGGTATTTTCATCTCAGTTTTTTCATATGTAAGATAAATTTCATATTCACCACATATTTATTTTATGTGGTGTTTCTACTACCCATTTTGATATATTATATCATTAATTAATTTATATTAATGTAATTAAATACATCATTTGATGATTATTGATTTTTGGGTTTCTGATTCTGATGTTACATGAGTCTGAAAGGGATTTTTATTCTAATTATTTTTTTCTGTGATACTTATCTCATGTTTATAACTCATTTCATTTGTGTGGTGTATAAACAGACCATTAACATATCATACAATTAATTTATTTATTAAAATTTTATTTAATTAATAATTAAATGTTATTTATTCATTGGTTTTATGATTGATATCGTTTCAATGTGCTATGGGAGACTTTGAATTTTTTTAAGATTATTTTCCACAATAATGTTTTAAATTATATTTCAAAGGGTTTTACATTCATCAAAATAAACAACCCTTGTTTTTTCTTATCCTCCACTGGGTAAATTTTTTATTTATATCATCCTTATTGTTTATTTTTATGGATTATTATTATTTAAAAGATATTTTTAATGAGTATATATATATTTTCATGAGTTAATATTGTTTCCATGTGATTGTTATGGAAGCCAATTATATTCCATAGGTTACTCATGATTCAAATAGTTTTTTTGGAACCAGCTTCTTTTCCGTGGGTATTCCATGTTTCAATTTTATTTTTATGGATCCCATTTCATTTCCACGAGATAATCATAATTTAAAGGGATTGAAATTACCCCAGTTATATTCCATGTTTTTATCATGTTTTAAATGAATAATGATTATTTGTATGAGTTTTATTACTAAACAATATTATTATTGATTTGGAAATTGGGTGTTATGTGAAACATTTGAGACTAATACAATTTATATAATGGTTTTAGTCCCAATATAGCTCACGGGTGAGCCTGATATATCTTATACAAATGTTTAACCTTATAATATCTCATCAATAATGGTTGATCCCGATATATATTATACAAAAAGTGGGATTGATTATAACTCTCCAATACATTGGGTAATGATAATGCTAGAAGTCGGCTGAATGGTTATTCGAATTAAATTGGTTTTGAAGGTGATTTGAATTTTTTTAATTTATGTGATGCCCCATTTTTCCAAAAATAGTTTCGATTACCTATTATGAGTTTATAATGTTTATAATGAACAAGATAGATAACACAACGATTTTTATAATTGATTTTATTAAATCTTGTCACTTCCATTTGTTCATATTCAATGATCTATTTATTAAAGAGTTTTAGTTATTTTTTTATTCCTTCATTCACTTTGAATATTTAATCATACCAGTATGAACTATTATGCTCATGTGTGACATTAAATTCTCAATGATTAAATTTCTAGTTATAGGTAATTATATCTCATCCATAATATGTTTTCTTTAACCCATTTTTTATAGAATTATCTTGAGACATTTATGACTATAAATATTTTCACAAGGATGTTGTTGATGACCTATTGTGAAATAGGAAAATATTGGTTAAATGTTAAAAATATTCCATCAATGACTAATAAATTTTGTATATAGGACATTTTCTTAATTCTATAAAACTATAAACCTAAAAGGTTCTATATAATATGAGTGATCTGTGTTTTAGTTTTGAAGTTATAAGGATTGATGTAAAAAAATTTGGTCACAATTATCGATATCAAAAAAGAAAATAAATCTTATAGATTTCAATATAGGATTCGAGAATGTGGGTTATGGGATGTTATAATAAAAGTGCATGTTTTTATTTAAATATAAAATATTATATCAAAATTCATGCCACATAGTAAAAACTGAGCAAAAAATACTGGATTATATTTATACTTGAGGAAAATTATTTTTGATTCATTTTGGATATGTAGGTATTAACAACAAGTCAATGTGGTTCCCAATGTGGATTTTATGACTAAAAGTGCATGTTTTTATTTAAAGGGGACCTTATATTCTAAAATATGAATTATATATTCAAATCCAAGAAAACATTATTTTATTTTCTTGATAATTTAGTACAAAGGGATGAAATTCAATTTTTGAAGTTTATGAATCAACCTCATGTCATTATGATGCATAGTGTGAATGATATGTTTGAATATGAATGTTTCCATTTAATGGTGTTATTTTTTTTCCAAATAAAAATAACATAATAAAAATTAAATAAATATTCATGTACTATCATTATACATTATAAAAAGATAAGTAATTAATTGTTGATTTGTATGAATTAGCCTTATGAAAAAAAACTTCATGGTGTGGTCTAATTGACTGTTAGTGCGTGTTCTCAGTTAAAAAGTTAAATTTAAAATCAAAATATTTTTCCAATACTGAAAACTGAGAATCCACATTCAAATTTTCTAAATACACTACAAAGAAATAAATGATTCATTTTGGAGATTTAAGAACCAGTTTCCTGTTAATCAGTCACACAGTGTGGCTGGTGGAACTCAAAGTACATACTTTTAATATTAAATTAAAATTAAAATTATAACATTCATCACATTTGAAAAATTGAAAAAATAGAACTTAATTTTTTTGATTATTTATAATAAATATAAATATTTCATTTCGATGTGCCAGCCTAGGTTATTCTAAATAATATACTAGTTTTTTATTATATTCACACTATGAATTTATATTTTTTAAAGAAATATATATTATATAAATCATATATATTTATTCTATGTCCCAAAATATATTATATAATCAAATTATAAACTCATTATAAATTTAAAATTATTATTTTTACTTTATGATTGAAAAGATTTTATATTTAAGGGCGATAAATGATTTTTTAAATGATTTATTCTTATAATCTATTTAAATAATTATTAATTATTTTATATTTTATAAATAGATAAATTTTTTAGTTTTATGGATTTATATTGATATTTAATTAATTTACTTTATAATGTTATGAGATTAGATTATGATTTTTCATTAGATAAAAAATAGTTTTTATTCTAAATAAATTATTTTCAATATGATATAATACATTATTTAAAAATAAAATTTAGAAATTATATAAGATTTATTTAATAAATGGGAATCTTTTTTATCACCATGAAAAAAAATCTAGGTTGATTTTTTGTTATTTTACTAAGAAAGATGGTTTTTTTGTGAATAGTCAAAAGTAATCTTTTTATGAATTATGTGTCATTTATGAAAGAATAATGATTTAAACGTGATATAAAAATTAATTACTCTTTTGGAACATCTATAACATGATAATATAATAACAATATCACATAAATATTATCCAATTAATACAAATTAATAGTTATATCATGATAAATATGAAAACATTTAATGGTGGTAATGTAATGGTAAAACATCATTGAAAAAGTTATATTGATGTCATTAAGATAATACCTTGTAATGGGTATGTCTTTTCTAAACCATGAGAGATAGAAATTGTGAATAATAATTTATGTTAACATATATTCATGATTTTTAATATTATATATCAGGTTACTTATCCAAATATCTTATTAGATCTTGTAGAAGTTAAGAAAAGTCAAAATAATATCTTAAATATACTCTTGTGATAAGTACTGGTGTAAAAAAACACTATTAATTGTTATATATAATAATAATTATGAATAATAAATTATATTTATGTTATTAATTTCTTTTTAATGTAAAATAAAAATTATTATTATCTACAAAACCTATATAACATTGATAAAATGATTGTGTTAGGAGGAGAAAAGTTAATGTATTGGTTTAAAATATATTAATGGTAATAAAATTCAAATAATTTATTTTATTTCGTGATTGTTAGTGATTGATATTAATTTAAATTAATCAATTAAATATTTAAACAATAATTTCATTGCTATATAGATATTTTTGGAGTTGAATTATGTAAATTTCCCTAAAAGGTTTTTTAAAGAGAATTTAATAATCAAAATGATTTTTAAATTAATAATGAATTATAATTATTTTACCTATATTATTTTTTATTGGAAAGGATCAATCATATCACTTATTTTTAATTAATTATCCACTTTCATTTTTTAAAATTTTTCATTGAGTGTTAAGAAAATATTATTTACAAAAACATAATTGATTTTTTCGTTTACATGTGACTCATTTTAACCTATCCAAAAAATGTCTCAAGTTTTAATTTACCTTAATTTTATTCAAAAATACAACTATAAAATTCCATTCACATATTTTTAATCTTCATTGAATTCCAAAATTCATTTCTCCAAAGGCTTTAGATTCAATCTGAAGGAGGAAATTGAAATAACATGCTAAGAATTTCTCTGTAACTCTATCAATTTTTATTTTTGAATCATTATCTTAAAACTATTCTAAAGGTTTTATTATTTTTCCTAAATGACTCAATTATCATGTTATTTAACGAATATATATGAATTATTATGATATAACACACATTACCTCTCATCAAACTCTTTTCAAAAGTCGTTACTATGTCAAAATTCAATTTTTCCTAAATATTATCTTTTTAATTTCATTTCTTATATTACACTTTTAAAAAACATAAATAATGTTTAAAAGTTACCAAGATTTATTATATTGGAAATATTATATTTTTTATAATACTCTTATATTTCCATTTTTTCCTTATTTGAAACTCTTTTAAAAAACATTCCTCAATATAGTGGTCTTACACTACCTAAGTGAACCATCATGTTTTAAAACAGTTGTCATTTTTTTATATTATTTAATTTTTTTTAGTATAACATTAATAATCAATAAATTTTCTAATTATTATTATGTAATGGTAAAATATACATTATAATTATAAAATTGAAATAAATTAATTGACGTCATTTCTAACTTTTAAAAACTCGTTTATCGAGGATGTTTCTATTAATGGTAAATTTTTAATGAGCTAATGAACTTATTTACTTATTTAATGATATTTATAGATTACCTTGAAAACCATTTAGGCTATAGGGACATTTTTTATGTACCTATGATACTTTAAAAAATTCAAAACTTTTTTTGGAGAATTTGAACTAATCAAACTCAAAATAACTGATGTGGAAGGCACTCCCATTATAAATGAATGAGAAATTATTAAAATGTAATAAATGGAATAAAAATATGGTAAAGAACATGAAAATTTCTGTCTAATTGTTTAAATAATAAATATATTTTTATATTTAGGATGATATAGGACATACAATTCTAGTCAATACTTTTGTTAATGTGGTTTTCCTGAAATAATTTACATTAAAAGATTTAAAGTTTTACTCTCAACTCTTTCTTCTCTATAATCATATTCTTTATATTGTGTTATAAATTTAATTATATATTCCTCTAAAATTTATTATTTTTTAATTTTTATTTTCCATGAATTTATTAACTAATAATAAATAAATTCCTTTACAAAATTTTCACACAGGAACAATCTTTACAAAAAGGGTGAAGGGAATATAAATTTAAATATTATTTTCATGATCACAATATGATTATGTGTTATTTTTTTTATAATGATTAATTTCCTTGTTTTCATGGTTTAATAAATAATTACTTATTGTCATTGATTTCTAAATTATCTTATCTGATATAAAAGTGAATTTTTTGAATTTTTTATCGCTTGGTTTAAAAGATAATTTTTATAAACTTAAAAGGAAGTATTAATGAGATTAATGGTCTAATGTAATATATTATAAATATTTTTATTCAAATTATGGTACATGATAAAACCATTTGCGAACAATTTGAGTGAGTCTACAATCTAACATTTTCTATTTTTTGGATTGGTGGGAGGATTTCCCAGCTATTTAAATAATCCATGAATTTACCATAGTGCACCCCATGATGGGAGCACAATAGGTGCTCGATTTTTTAAAATATATGGAATCCACGGGATTCACCAATATTTTTAAATATTTAAATAATAAAATTAATCTATCCCGTCATTAAAAAATTTAGGTTTCCCCCTATCCCCCTTTAACACAATTCTATATCGAGGAGGACCCCTACATGCACCCCTCCACTCCTCCACCTCTATTCCAGGTTGTAATTTTTTTCTAGATTAAAATCGGTGAGGGTTATTCCTTCTCTTTCTACTCCTTACTATTTTTTCTTATTATTATTTCTTCCCCCTCTTACAAAATTCAAACCCTAGGATAAACCCTAGGGTTTTATATTGATCAATTTTTATTGTTTCATTTCATACAGGGTTATTCAGCCTCTCCAATGGTCTTACTATTCCAGAATCAAAGGGATATTTCTTCATCCACATTCGATGGAGGTAGATGCTTCCATAATTTTAGTTTTTATTAACATTACATGTTTGATTTGGTGATGCTATTTTTGTTATTCAAATTTGGCATGCTATTTTAGTTCTATGAATTTAAGTATATTTATCGTAAAATGTTTTTATGTAATTACAGTTTATTTATATGTGTGTTTATTTTTGTATTTTACCTTATTATGTGTTTACACCAAAATTATAGCTATTTTATTTTCATATAAAACATTAATTACTTTATTTATATATAATTTGGGTATGTAATCATTGTTTAATAATATTTATTTGATTATTGGTTTTGTTTCTTGAGTTTAAGAGGTTTATTTAGTATGTTTTTCCTTATTCGAAAAATTTTATTATGTTTAATTATTTATCCCATATGATATGAACTTGTGATTAATGTTATAGGGTTTCATGTTTTGTTTCGTATTTTTAAAAAATTTTGGGGTTATATATATATATATATGAAAATATTCATATATTCACCTGAGAATATTTGCATTTAAAGATTGATAAACACACATATATATAGGAATGTATAAGTTATAATGTTAGACGGAAGATCTCAAATTAAAAATTAATTGTATGAATTTAGTTTTTATTATAGGATTTAAAATTGGATTTATATATTTATTTTTTAAATCAAAATTTAATAGCTTAGTCAAAATTATTTATATGGATTTATTAAACTATGATTCTCCTGTATTTGAAGCCCCAATTTTTTTCTGTATATAAAATCATGAAGTAATCTTTAGAAAATAATATGATTAACTAATTCGTAAGGAAATATCCTATTCTATTGGTTGTTCTTGTTTTCTAATCCTCATGGGAAACCCCATGTACATAGGTAGGAAAACTTATAAGAAATAATATCACATTCCACTAGCAATTCTAGTGAATTTAATGTTATATATCCATTTTATAGTGACAAGTTCTTTTTTTTATCTTGTTAAGGGTTTAACCCTAGTTAATGTCATATTTCTAGGTTCCCCAATCCCTAATGACCTTATGTAAATCAACATGTGATTCCCATTTTAAATTACTAATTTTTTGTTTTTCGGTTACTCTAACTTTACATTAAATTTCTCATTTTATATATTCATTTTTACCTCGACCTTTTTAGTACTTATATGGTCAGTCTTATAACAACTCAAGTCATATTCTATTAGATATCATTTATTTTACCTACTTATTAGTGAGATATATGTGTCTGATGATTTATTTTTGAATGTTTAGGTTCATTTTAATATTTTCAATAATAAAAAAGAGTTATTTAGAAATTATTTTATGAAAAATAGTAAATCGAGCTATTGGTTTATAAAAAGAGGGTTTAGAAAGAAATCATGTGTATTTGTTTTCTTTGGGATACGAATAAATTTTCATTAAATTCGTATAATTAAATATATCATATAAAGAGTTTTTTTAATGTGAATGCATATACGCATTATTGAAACCCAAATTAGATATTTATCTCATAACTTACTTACACCAGTTAGTGTCTATATACAGAGGGAACAATATAGGTCCAGGTTCTGTTTATGATATTTCCACATCTTTGGACGTTTTCCCCATCCACTCTATGAGAAATATTTTATATTTTATGGTGGATAATGACATTGGGTCACATGGGATAGATTGATTAGGTTTTTCAATGTTTATTTTTAGTGATATAGTAGTTTCAGACAAGTCATAATTTTCTGATATACATTAATATGTGGAATAATATTTATATATGGACTATGGAATATAATTTAGGGGATGTTTCTATTGTGTGAGTTAGATAGGATATGATGGAATTTATTATTCTTTTATATTATATTTTTTATTGTTTTCTTATTGTTTGATTTTTAATGGGTGCCAAATAATGGATGATTCACATCCAAATTTCATTTGTTTCTCCACCACTTGTTATATAATGTTTTACTTGGGGAAAATAATTCCTAAATTGTGATTCCTAAATGCCCAAATTATTCAAAAAATTGCGATTTGGAACACCCATCTGGTTTGTCTCATACTAGCTTGAGTGTCCGATAGTGTGATGCGCTGAGTTTATTTGTGGCTGGTATGTGGTTTGAAATAACAAATTTAGTAATTCCATTATTATAGATATTTTAAGGGTGATTTTTAAAAGTGATTTGAATATAATTCCCAAATTTTCCTTCTGGATTTTATATTCTTTCATTTATATTTAATGGTGTTGAAGGGTTATTTGAAACCCTTCATGTTTTGATCATTACAAAATATCATATCATTATTAATTATAATTTTCATAAATTTACTTAGTATATTTTTTTTTCTGTAATTATTTATATTTTTTATAATCCATAATATATTGATAAATTTACCAATTTTATTCTATTTAACATAAGTATTAATTTAGTGTTATCTTCAGTTTTTTATATATTGATTTTAAAGGATTTATTTTGAATCTTATATAAATTAGTTTTATTTAGTTTTTTATTTAATTTTTTTATTAGTTTATTATTACAATTAATTATATCAAATTATTCATTCCTTAAAATATCTTTAGATTCCATGTTTGGATTGTTCCAAATATTTTATAAAAGTCCTTTATTGAGTTCCTAGGCTATATACATTATTTAAAGACTTAAAATACCATTTATTTAGGTTTTTTTGCTATTCCCACATATCCCTTTAAGGATTCACCATGTATCCAAATGTGAATCTATACAACCAATTCACAATCTTCATAGCCAACTTTCCAGAATCAGTTAACTTCTGTAATTTTTCAATATATTGATCTATGTAACACTAAAATTGGTAATAATTTTTCAATTATAATGATAAAAAATATTTTCAACATTTCAATTTAAAACATAAAACTATAAAAACAACTCATTTATGTAAACCATTATCTTAGAAATTACCATATGTTTTTATTTTAAAATTTTCCGTTTTTTTGAATTGTTTCTCTACATTCTTTTGTTGATTACATGGACTAAATATCTCTGATTAATTTTATTATATATTATATTAAAAAATAATGAAGGTATATAAATGTAATTCAATTAGATAAAAACCTTATTCCAACATTTAGAACTATTTTTAGGTCCAAATTTTTTTAAGTCAATCAATTGTTTAAACTCTATAATCCCTTATGTGAATTTAGCTACATTTGAAAATTTCCTTATATGAGAAATGAATACATGGATAATTACCTACAGCAATGATATTTGACTATATGTATAAATTGGGTACCTAGTGAGAAATTGTTATGTGAATTTTTTTATATTAAATGGCTACAAAAATTATCTAACATAAATTGGTTATGTAGGTTCCCTTATGTATATTCACTTACATGACATTCATCTACGTTAATTTGACTACATATATTTGATTATGTGGTGAGATTTGTATATGTATAGGAAAATTTCAAAGAGAAAATCAAATATTTTTTTTTCCATACATGGTTATTCATTTCTCTACAGGTTTTAATAAAACCTAAATATATGATCTTTTTTAAGTATGTTTTTACGACAATTTACTATATATTTATTTTTAGTATTTTTAATGTATTATTTTCTAATAAATTTATGATTAATTAAATAGTGTCTATGTGAATATGTTTTATTTTATTAATAATGAATTAAATATTACTCTCATTGGATTCACCATGATTGCTCGATGAAATTTTAGAACATGAAATATCCAAATTCAAATCTGTTGAAATTTGATGTGTTAATCTCAAATACCATGAGAGGGGTTTTGAATGATATTATTATTCATTATTAGATATTGTGTTACTTGTTCTAAACATTATATATACCTAAATCTCACATGGATATTATTTATATATTTTTATCTATGTGTGATTAGTACACATTCTTTCATAGTGAAATAATTAAATTAAAATTGTATTGAAAAATGGAAGGATAGAATCACATAAATTATTGAAGTATTCTAAGGGATTTATTATCAAAATTTATAGAAATATGCACTACTGTATTAATTATTTATTATTATAATGATTAATTGTATACATCATGTTTTTTATTTTAACGGTATAATTAAAATATTGTTAAGTGTGACATTTTATCATTTTAATTTATGAAGGAGATTTATCATATTTAAGTATAGAAAATAGTTTTTTCCATTTTAGTGTATAAAAATATAAAAATATTAAGTTACGAGACCAGTAACATGATTCTTATTTTGTTTTACCTGCTGCATAGTTTAAAACTGAGTCCAAGAGCTTTATCACTAAAATTCTTGCTGGAAGTACACTATTGGATGATCTATCTTTTCTGTTTCAACATATAGAAGGGATATAAAACTACCTGATTCATATTCCATTATCTTCATTGAAAATTATTCCACGGGTTAAACCAAATTATTATTTCATTGTACTTTAATTTTTTGTGATGTATTGTCTCACATAGTGTGTCTTTATTAGGGTAACACAACCATAACAAAAGGAATTTCTGGGTTTGGATTGTATTCTTAGAATATTTAGTTCTTCCTATCCCCTTATAATAATAGGTTCATCGTAACATATAAAATAGAATAGTAAAAGAATAATCCTATATGTTTACAGGTTTAGTATTCCCCCTTTGATGAACGAGTTCCTCTTATACCAAAACATGGAAAAAGTTTGGATTTATCCTTTGTGACTATAGGTTGGTTATGCACCTATAAGATTATATGTTAGTTTTTCTATCATAACAAATATGATTCCTTGTAAAAATGAAAAATAAAATAGGTTTGTATTTTTTATTAAAATTTCTACATTAGGTATTCTTCTGTAAAAGGATTTTTTCTTTTATGAATACCTTAATGACAAGATAATTAGGTTTACCCTCTATGTGTGAAAAAAGGGGATGTGAAGAGTTTTCACTCACCTCAAAAAGTGATATTACATAGTGGGTTCCATATACCGGGTTGGTGTGGAAAGATTAGACATATCATAATTTATATCTGAACTACTATAAAAATATATTGTGTTCATATTTTACTTTTTGTATTTTAGCTTCTCACTATTTTCTTATATTGTTAAAATAAAATTATGGAATATTTAAACCAATTAATTTATACTAATAATGTTCATAATATGATTAATGTTTAATGAAAAAAAATCATCATTTCTTTTCAATTTACATCACCCCTCAGAGACCTATCATTTTGTATGAAGGAATGGATCTTATAAGGAAAATTAATGATTGTTGATTTTTTAATACCCAATAACTGGTATTAGTTCTAGAAAATTTTATGGTATGAGAACTATTATTTTTTATCATGATACATATCAATTGGTACAAATTCTTGGCTCTTGTATGTTTATGTTTAGTAAGCTGATCTGTCTGATACCTTACACTTGATATTAGAGAAATACCCTTTGTGTATGATTTAATTTTTCACTTTATTTGATATATAATAATTAATATCTAAACGTGGATTATTTTGGATATATAGTGATTCATTTTTTTTATATTAATTACGCCCATTTTTTATCCTATCCCTTAATAAGATTTAAGGGAAATATATTTTTCGGAGATCGCTAAATTGTGGAATAAAAGTGGTTTAAATCAGAAATTTCAACAACACTTCAATAGAATTATGTACAGAAAGTGTAAGATAGGTATAAAATATTACCTAAAGAGTATTGATAATCTATTTTGGGATATTACGATTAGATCTTATGATTTAACTAAATCTAATAAGCTTGATTTGATAGAATAAGGTTAAGTTAAATATGATCTTAATTATAATATCATCAATATTATTTATTTTTAGTTTTCTTGAAATATTTTTGAAAAACATTTTAGGTGTAACACTACACATGAAATTTGTTAACATCTTGAGAAAACTACTTTTAAATAATAATGTTACATGATGTGTGTTTTCTTTAACTATAGAAAATTTTCATAGATGAAAACGTAGATTCCATCAAATAAAAATAAAGAAAATCATTTTCATGTATGGGATATCATTCATGGTAACTCAAATTGAATTTAGATTGTTCCAATATTAGTTTATATGTCTATAAGAAGAAATGATATATTAAATTTAATTTTCTAGAGCCTAAAAATATGAGTAAGGTCATGGAGAAAGAAAATAAATCATTGAATTCATGAATTTATTCCAAAAGATCCTACAACAAGCCTAGAAGCCAAAAATAAATTTTTAATGTTGTACTTATTGAATATATTTTAAGGTTACATTTCCACCTCCAAATTCAATTTTAGGTGATCTTTGTTCGTATGCTAGAAAAGATGGAAATATATGAGTGAAAATTAAAACCAAATATAGTGATTTTAAATATAATTCTCTTACTTAAATCAATTATTTATATAATTATCCATGTGATTAATATATAAAGGAAATGTGTGATTTACGAAAAGTTAAAATAATCTAAATTAAATCTATATATTTATCACTCTAAGATAAGTATATAAGGGTTCCATTTTTGGAAAAGGATATTATCTTCCAAATTCAAGAATGTTGTCTAATTTAAGAAGTTTTTTACTCCTGGAATTTATAAATATGGAATAATAAATGTTGATTATATAATGTTGAATCTTAAATCTGAAAATGATGGAACCAAATATTTTGATTCCAAGAATAGTGATGATAAAGAAAGAATGTCTAATTTATCTTTGGATAACATTTCTAAAGTTGATGTTCAATGTAATAATCTCAAATAGGATAATGAAATTCATAGAAACACAAATTCCTCCCCACATGAAATATTTTGTGATGATTTGTAATTCCTTAAAAAAGAAAGAAATAAGATAAAGAATAAATTAGATAACATAAGGATTAAAAATAATTGTTTGAAAATAATAATTTATGATTAATGTTCTCCAAATTTCAATATTAGAAAAATTCATTATTTCAATCGATAAAATGATAAAAGGAATGAACTTAATTTTAAATCCTTTTTTCAATTATGTTTAAAAGAAATTTCGTGAAAGGAAAAACATTGGCTATTACTTTAGTCAATTTCACTAAATTTTGTTCATATATTTATTATTATTGTGATTTTCCTTTTTATTTTTCTCAATATTGAGGTCAAAAAATGAATTTCATATCTAAATATGTTTTCAAGGAGAAAATGTCCAAACTATATACTGCATGGGGACATAAAGATATCTATTCTAATTTAGATAATATAAATCCATATTTTATACCAAGTTAATAGTAATCATTGGATCCCTATGTTCATTTTGTGTGAAATAATAGTTTTATTAATTGTATATTATCTTAAGAATCTTACATTTTTTCATTTTATATTGGATAAGCATGAATACTCTATTTTGTTTTGTGATGCTTCTATATCCTTTTCCAATCTAGTTAATATATTTGTATGAATTGTAGATATGTTTTTATAGTTATAATTTTTTGTTTACATTTATGATATTATTTTTTTCATTTATAATTCTAGGAATAAATTATGACATTTTTCATGGTTCCTTGTTATATTAGTCTATATTTTTTGAGGAGTTTTCTCTGTTGGAATAAAAATTATTCTCATATTGATTTTTTTCCTTTTTATAGGAGGGAATCTATTTAGGGTTAGTTACATTAGTTTTATAATTATGATATATATATATATTTGTAGTTATAATCACTATTTTATATATTCCAGAATAGAGGTTCGATTCCCATTTTAAATTTAAATTACTTCATTTCATATATAGATTACATAGATTTTAGGAGAGGAATAATTATTTCTATTCTAAAATAATTTTTATAAAATTTTTCATGCATTAATTCTATGTTGATCATGATGAAATCTGAATTTTATTTTTATATGGGAATACTGAAGTTTTTCTTTATTATATATCATGATAAATTATAGTAAACTTTATGGCTTCATGATAATGGAAAAAAATATGGTTGAGATCAAATGCTCAGTATGGTCTAAGTACAACGGAAGCTATTATGTGTAAATGAAGTGTAATAAATAAGGAATGAACAGTATGTAAAATTAAATATTAGAACACAAATTCTATTAAATAATTGACTAGAATAATCAATGTTATGGTAAATTACTTAAAAATATGCAATTTTATCAATAAACTGACTGTTATGAATGGATAATGCATAGCCAATTTGGAACGGTAAATAAATTAAAAATCATTCCATTTAATCAATAAATTGAGAATGAAATTCATGTAGAGATAAAAACATTGTAAAAATCTCATTGCTAATAATAAATAAATTAATAATGAATTAATTTCCTAATTAATGAATGTAATGTCTCTAAGGCACATGATACATTTACCATCAATATCTATCATTAAGAATGTTTAAAACATACTTGGAAAAAGTCCATTTTATTATCCCATATAATTCATGTCATAAGACTACAGATGTACTAAGGGACATTCTATAAGTGGTCTACAACACATGTATTTTATTTCCAAATCATTCATCATATATCAAATAATCAATTTTAATTCTTATGCAATGTGGATCATCATCAAAAACCCATATTGAGTAAATAATATTGATTTATAAATATTTCCCCAAATAAAAAATTAACTTTAAATCCAAAAAAAGTTTGTTAAAATGTTATATATATTAGGTAATTAGAATATTAGTGAAAAATAGTATGGATATTTCAATGAGATTTAATTTGTAACAATCACATGAAAGTGAATATATTAAGTGTATCATTATGACAATAAAAATTCAACATGAAAGTGAATGTCAAAGAATTAAATGGTGAAGCTGATAAACAATTATTTATATAAATAAAAAAAGATAGTATTAATAAAACATATAACTGTTAGAGTAAAAATAAAGGGTGATTTTCATTTATTAATACACATAAAAATGATCTTTCATGATATTTTCGAGGAATATAACCTTATCATTTCGATTTTTTTCAAATCCTTTTCATTGAAAATCACTTCTAAAACCACATTATTTAAAATAATCATTGTAAACATGAAAAGTATGACTCCATGAAAATATTATCATTATGGTAGGTAATTATACACATTCATTAAAATCTGAAAATACCATTCCTTTTAAAATGTTAAATTGTAATGAAAGTGCCTTGTTTGGAAAATGACAACAAGATTCATCTCATATTTTTTGTAAAATACAATAGGGAATTGTTTTCAAAACTTTATAATATTAATTTTGAATGATTTTTTAACGAGTAAGAATGTGTGAAAATATCTTTAGTAAATCATTTTTAAAAGGTTAAAAACAATTTTGAAATAATTTTTTAGAAAACATGGTTTCTGAATGTAAAATTTTCCACCTCAAGAGAGAAATGAAGTCATATTTTGTTTAAAACATTTTATGATTTTTTAAAGTAACAATGAGTACAATAATTTTAGAATTAGTTTTAAATATCTTGAATAACAATATGGTAAAAAAATAAATGGGTTTATTAAGAAATGGAAAAATAATTTCCTTCAACTAAAATTCAAGAGTAAACATTGTTTATTAGAGTGATACTCTAAAATAATCCCTTATAATGATAATAATGTAGAATTGAGAATTAATAAAGAAATACAATATGTGTTTCAAATATAAATACACATTAAAAAGTCAAAATAAAATATAAGGTCATCCAAAGTCATCATACTCATAATCTTATAATGACATAATCAATGGCATAAAAGATAAAACAACCATACTATTTTTTTCACATTATTACATGATTTATTTCATAAAAATAAACTTAATAAAACCCAAACTATGGATAAGTCTCGATTATTTGGTAATTATGTACATAAAATATCATTTGGAACAAGGTATACAACAACTTTAATGAAAACATCATTATCATGCCCCTAAAAATACATGGATTTTTAAAATGGCACAGGATAACCTGTGGAAAACATAATAAAGGGGTGTGCTTTAAAACACAGTAAGGGAATAATAATGGACTAACATGAATATGATAATAAATTTTAGTAAATATTCATATCAATGGTCTATAAATGGAACAAGAATAATAAAGATTTGTATAACATGAGAATTATAACATGGGAAATGTTTTAACAACATAGAACACAACAACAAAAACATTAGTCAAGGATACAAAAAGACATCATGATAATAAAATTCCTATAAATTAATCAAGTTAATTACCTATAATAACATTATATATCATGATATAAAGCATTACCCAATTTATTGGAATTCTATATAATTCTTGGTGCACCCATCTCTTTCATTTCATTTACAGGCTTAAGTGTACCACATATATCACACAACATAGATTCATTAAGCATCATATATTATTCCACTATAAAATAATTTGGAATGAAAATATTTATATCCCCAATCATAGATGTATAATTTTATAATAGTGAAAACCCTTTATAGGAAATAGTTATGGTATTAATTACATAATTGTTTTGGCATGAAAAATCGTGATGAAATTTCAGCTGCATAGCAACATCAATAAAAAAAATCATAAAATGCATTGATGAGAGATAAAGGGGTCTATCATCAATTATATATTAATTTATATTTAATTTGGACATGGAAGAATATTTTCCAATATTATAAATTAGTGATCAAAGGCATAAGGTAATGAAGAAACCCGAATAAGGAAAAGAATCTTAATTATAATTCAAAATGGTAATGGGTGTTTATAAAGAATAATGGGAAGCACAATGATACAAAAAGGGGGGCGGGGAATAGTAATTTATAAATAAAATTTAAAATAATATAAGTTTCTAAGAATATATCCCAACATGATGAAACTAAAATTATGAAGAATTACATTAAAAAGGGTGCTAAAATAAAAAAATCCGAGAGAAATCACTTACAATATTTATGCGTAGTAACTGCTTTGATAAAGTTAAAAATGTGAGAGGATAAGTGATCTATAATTCCAAAAAAATCAATTTTAATGTAATTTAATGATTATAAAAAGAATTAATTCATTAAATATTGAAATTTAGATGGTTATTTTCAAAGAATGTGCATGATTTGAAAGGAGGTGAGGAAGGTCCCTTACATGAGTGTGTGACTCAAAATGGTTGGGAGGATCTTATTGAGTGCATTGGGGCACCATGGGGGGACTATAGAGAGTGTTTTAGAGAGAATTAATGTTTTTCATGGAGTTTGGGTGAATAGAAATGAGATCTTGGGGGGGATTATATAGGAAATGAGGGAGAAATCTTTATTATTTAGGTTTTGGACTCTACATAATAAATTAAACAAAACCAAAAACCATCCCACATTTGTATCCGATGGTATTTTCAAATATAAGTATTTATCATTATTTAATAAGACCAATCCCCTAAACTAATAATATAATTCCCTTCCTTATGTGGAGGTGAGTCCTACTCTTAAATAAATGATTATAAAACATTAAAATATACTATTATTTTGGGAGGATTCATAATGGGTTTATAAGATAAATAAAATAAACTTAAAATCAACTTTTTTATAAATCAGACACATTCATTTTTTTGTGGAGACCATTAATAGTAATTATTACATCACTTTTGGTTCATTGTGAAGCCATACTTCACAAAGTACATTTACATGGTATGTAATTTCTACTAAAAAATTAGTTTCTCTCATAAAATTATGAAAAAATCACCAATGGATGATTTCAACATCATGATTCCAGAAAATAATTAAATAAATATATATAATTTTATAAATATTAGAATTTTATCTATTAAAATAAGAATCGACATTTATTGACAAATGCTAGAGTTTTAATGATAATAATTTTTGAGTCCTTATAATCATTACATTTGACTTCATAAAAACTATTTAATAATAATATTTAATTAAAATATTATTTATTTCAAAAAACCATTATTTCTTGAAAATTAATTTGTTAATTAAAATTTAATATTACCAAAATGTTTTTATATTTTATTGTATCAGAATATAATTTTTATCAAACTTATAACATAATCATTTATATAGTATAAAATAATTAATAAATATAATTACCAATTACATGAAAATTTAATTTAAATATTCTAAATATTTGGGTTACTTTGTTTTTTTCCATTGTTAAATTATTTTTACCCTCAATTAACCATTTTTTTTACTATGGGAATAAAAATTTCCACAGTTACTATTCATGCAGCTCAACAATTAAGTTGAACATATTCCATAATATTAATTATGATCATTAAAAAATTGAATCAATTTTATCAAAATAAATTCATAGAGGTGGATGAATTTAATTATATTTGAAACCCATAAGAATTAGGGGAAGAGTTTTAATGAAAAATACATTTTTATGGAAAAAATTATTTTACATTAACTCTATAAGTAATAATAATCAGTGTATGGATTTAAATTCACAAATATAGATATATTGTATAAAAATATCATTTTGATAATTTTTTATTAGGGTTGAGTTTAATTAAATATAATTGAGGGACATTATGCATTTTAAAATAGTTTGGAAAAACAATTTGTTCGTAAATTCGAAAAATTAACTTACACTAAAATCCAATATAAATAAATTTTAAATGTTATTAATTTAATTATATATAACTAATTTGTACTTATATTTCTTTTAAATCACATTATAATAATAATTAGACATTTTAACTCATTAATTTATCAGAATAAATAAAAATTTTAAAAAAATTATATTTTATAATTTTAACTAGAAAACTAATATTTTTCAAAAAATCCCAAATTTTCACTATATGTTAATTAGGATATTATTATACTAAAAATGGAGTTCAATTTATCATTTAAATTCTCAAAATTTTATATAAAATGATTATAATATTTATTTTTTCATAAATAGAAATAAAAATGATATTTGTTGAAAATTTATTTTGATGGACATAATGATATTACCAAATATTTGTTGATTGCTTTGTAATAATTTATCATTATATTTTGGATATATATAAATTTCAGAGGCAATTTAATCTAAATAATATCTTAAATTTAGTGGAATATTTAATATAGTCATATTTAAATAATCACTGTTTGATTGCAGTTGGAATTTCTTATCACATACTCTATTGAATATAGTTTTCCATTTAAAAAAACTCAGGGCATTAACTTTTACCCCTTTAATAAATGGAATCCTCAAAATTTAACCTTGATCTTAATATGAAATATTTTTTCACTTGAGATTATCTTCATTGAAAACCCACATATTAAAAATGGTTAATAAAACATCTGATTGATATGAGAGTAAATGATGTTTGATTGTCATCACAAAAAAATGTTTCCCTATTGGAGAACATTATTCACTAAAAAATAAATTTTTATTATCAAAAACATTTGGAAAAATTGAGAAACCATAGATCAATCACAAGACAAGTATAATTTAAACCTTCTAATTTTAATGTTCCAAGATATTATCCACGAGATAGTGTTTACCTAAGTGTTGGATTCCTCCATCAGAAGATCTTCGAACATTAACGCCAGATTTTACCAAGAGTGGATGTACTCTTCAATGATGAGAATCACTTTTTTCAAATCATATCTTTTTTATCAATCAAGGCGTCCTTACCCTAATTTGGACTTAACCTTATATATCTTTCCATCATTATTAATTAATATTTTTCAAGATCATAATTGTTAGAATTGTTTCAACAGTTCCCTCTTCTGAACACATAAGAAATTCCAACGACTATATGAGCATAACATCAGGCTCCCTATTTAGAAAAGCTGACATGGATAGAAAGTGATCAATATCATTCTACTTAGCCTTTGACTACTTCACAGATATGATATCCATTGGTAGAGGTAAATATGGTTAATTATTCCTTTATTTATAGTTTTACCTCATGCTATTACTTCTCCTTGGGATTTGATACATACTATCCCTACCATCATCTTTTGTATTGACTACAATGTGGATGAAAGTTTCATCAATGGACCCATTCCCATGGACCTTCTTTTCATCACTCTATTTTATTACTAAATATTTTTATAAACATTATACTAGATCATCATGGGATAAAATCCAAAAATGGTTTCCTTACATAAGACATTTACCCTCCCAAGGGCCCTTTCTAATCGAGGCCATGACCTCTACTACCATTCCAAAACCTTGAAAACTATAGGAATACTCTCTCTAGGTTCCTTTTGAGCCTCAACCTAGTAGCTAGCATTGATAACATTCCCTAATCCCCCCACATCAACAGTTTTACCATCCACAAGAGTCTTGGGACCTTTATCATCCACCATTCATAGTTCCACCTAAAACATATTCCAACTGACACCATGGGGACCCACAAGAGGAGGGTCAAAAACACCAAAAGTTGTCTCTAAATCCGATCTCGATTTCACTATTGAAATTTTCATAGAAGGATGAGGTTTAACCATCTACTTCCTCAACTGGCTAGAGTTAGAATCTTTTCTAGGACCAAGGTCACTATTACCTGACACAAAGTACGCTTCTTCATTGTATGATGTTTAAAAGAGTGTCTATGGTGGTACTTCATCCACCATTTTAGTTTCCACTGAGTTGATACCACTATTCGGTCAATCCTCATCCATAGTATCACCCTCTTTCCCCATAAAAGATGGAATTTGAAACTGAGATACACCCAGATCATTCCTCAATATACTGAAGACATCATACATTAATGGATTCACTCCCTATCACCCTCGATTCACCTCTGTGGTATATTTAAGCTCAGGGTCCACTACTTTTAGATTCTGTTCTAACAGGTCTACCTCAGCACAAGCTTCGGGTTCCTTACCAAAACATACATCCACCCGCTTTGTGGGATATTAATACCCATGTCGATAGTTTTATATTGATTATGCCAAACACTTGTAGACAAAACCGAACTCACAACATGATCTATAGGCCACACACTGTATTCACGAAAAGAATTCACAAATTGTATTCTAAATATTACAAAATTGAACTCTGGACACATCCATTTCCACACAGACCCACGAGTTAACAGGATGAAAATTAGAATTAGTTTGGTTCTCTGAGAACCGGTATACTAACTAGGTTCCAAAACATTCATATAATCAACATATTATGAAATGGTAATAGGAGGTTAGAGAAACACACCCTAAACTCTTCTATAGTATAATCTTGATTCACCTGGAAGTCATATGTCCATATAAACAGTTAGAACATAGATGCGTTGAAACTACGAGGAGCACTATACCAGGGTCTAACCAAATCATCCTTGTTTAAAAAACATATCATAATATGTTTGTTTTCAATCATACCCATTGTCTTAATATCCTGAAAGTCCCATGATCCAAATACATACCTATTAAAGGAATCAACTGGGGGACATTGCTACATGAACAATGAAATCATGGTCTGATTTAGGAGCACCAAGGTTTTGGTAAACTCATTGATCAATAAAGAGAGGTTTGGGAAACCATGGAAAAAATTGGGGAATTTTGGCCACAAAAAAGCTTGCGGAAAAAGGGGAAGGATATCAGAGTCAGAAAATGCGAAGAAAGAAGAACATACTCCCTTTTTGATATCGGAGGTCCCTCCTCCTCTAGTGGGAGAGGCATCAGCTCAGTGGCCATTTCCATCACTAAGAGGGAGTGAACACCACAACTTTATTTATTTCAAGTTTTATAGGAGAATTTTATGGGGTGTTAAAACAAAGACATGGAAGAAGAAAATAACACTAATGAACTAATAGTCATAGATATAGAACAAGGTTAATTGAATTCCATGGATGAAAAAACAACTAATATATGACGGGTGATAAGACTGTAAATTAATTTAAAATGATCTTAAATGGAGAACTAATAAATGACGCTTATTCCTTAGCTTATGAATTTCTATGTTTCAATCTAAATTTTCCTCCATCAATTTCCTAACATAAATTCTAATGAGAATTTGTTTGTTCCCATAATAATGGTTTAAAAAGAGATTATTAATTTACCAAATAATATCACTTATGAGTGTCAAACCAAGAACACTGTAAGTCCTATTTTCATGATCTAGGTTACCCTAAGAATGGTTCAGGACATATTGTTAGAGTGGTTACTTATATGAACTTCTAGACTAGAACCGCATATACATATAGTATCCATCTGTAGATGAATTTTCATGATGAATTATTAACTCTATAATTAAAAAAATTTAGGGATCTTTTCTTGTACTTAGTCTTGAACCTAAGTCTTTCTCAATGGTTTTCTAATCCTAATCCCAAAAATAACTAACTCTTTCTGTGATACCAACAATAACCACCATGTTCTTTATATTACATTAATAAATTATTTATTACATAAAATTACACATAATACAACCCAAAAGATATATAATTATATTTATTTTTATAATTGGGTACATAACATAAAATTCCAAACATGGGATACTAAAACATTTTTATAAACTTCCTTAACATTATTTTAAAATTACCTAGATTTTTAAAATTGTATGTGATAACCTACAGACAAACATAAGAAATGGGTGAGAAATAAAGACCAAAAAGGTAATTAAAAAGGCATAAAATGAAGAGGAAAATACATGTTAGGAAATATGAATATCAATGGTTCATAAAATGATCATTAATAATAAGTCTTGGTATAACATGCTAATCATAACATGGAAAATGTATCAACAACAAAAAACATAGAAACATAGTCATAGGTCAAGGAGAAACCTTACAAGATATCGTGGTGGAAAAATTCCCACAAAGGAATAAGGTTCACTCCTTGTCCCAACATAATTTATCATGGCACTAAACATTACTAATTTTATTTGATCGTTATATAATTTAAGGCACTCATGACACTCTAAATTAGTTTACATGCTTTAGTGTGCCATATAGATCATATAACATGGATTCATTCAACATCATATTTTATTCCATGATCATGAAATGTCGAATGAATACATGTAAGTCCAAAATAAAATAACTATATATATATAGAGGAGAATACCCTTGATAGGAAATGGGTGTGGTTTTAAATACAAATTTGATATGGCATGGAAAATTTCGCTGAAATTTCAGCAGCATAACAACATAAAATAAAGAATAATTAAATGGTTTTATGAAATATAATGGAGTATCTCATACTTTATACATATAATGAAAAGTAATAGATACCTGGAACAATATATTTTAACATTATAAGTTAGAGACAAATGGAATAGAGTAATGAAGAAACCTGAATAAGGAAAATAATCCTAACTATAATTTGATTGGGTAATAGTTGTACATAATGGATCATGGGGGACTTAATGACAATGAAAGGGGGATATCATAATTTATAAAAAAAATTAGAGTAAGGTAAATATGTATGAATATATCCGAACATGATTAAACTAAAATTAAGAAGTATAACAAAAAGGGGATATTGGATAAAAATAGTGGAGAGAAGTCCCTTATAGAACGTCGACAATATAAAAAATTAGTTATATATTAAAATTGTAACACCCCAAGATTTCATAGTGTGTTATTTCTTCAAAATAATTCAATAACTTGCACTACACGCAACACCGAGTTCAAGAGGACCATGACTTACCAAACAAGCCGTTCAAAAGAGGTTATGAATAGTATTAACTAACTTTTAAACATTATATAATCCTTATAATTTTAGAATCCATATTATGAGTTTCTTAGACATAATGTAAGAACAAATTCATTTTTAGTATTGCACTTTTACCAACTTTTAATAGTGAATCCATTTAAATACAATATTTTAAACTTTTTTACTAAATGGGGACATAAAAAATTTAAAATGAAACGTCCCAAGCTTCCACGGTACGCTTTCCTTTGAATGATACAGTAGCGTGTGTTGTACTCAACTTCGAGTTCTAACAGACACCACAACCAATCAAACTAGCCGTTATGAATAGTAATACCTACTTTTTGAAATTATATATATTTTATATTTCAAAATGGACTTCATTTTTAAATTCTTTGTATCGAATTTATCCTAAGGTGAAATTTTGGTACTTTTCGGATAACTTTCATATTTTGATGAATAGTGAAAATTACTAAATTTTAATTAAAAACAACTTTTTTAATAAAAATAATTAATAGTGATAAATTATGAATTTGAGTGGTTTTAAAGTATAAATAGAATATATTTTTACCATTTTATCCAATGGCGTTCATTAGAATTAATTTCACTTTGAAATTGGACCTAAACAATTGTCAATCTTTTGATATATATTGTTTCTTAAAAACACGCTATTTGTTGTGACATCGATAATTAATTACAAAATTAATTAATGAAACTTATATATTTGGAATTTTTTAAAATAGACATCATTTTTGAATTCGGAATATCAATTATATCTTAGGTTGAAATTTTGGAATTATTCTGAAAAACTTCAATTTTTGATGAATAGTGAAACTACTAAGTGGTAGTTAAAAAACTGAATTATTCATAAAACTTAATTTTACCACTTCTCTGATTGAAATTTCGAAAATACGAGAGACACGGTTAATATTAATAAGTAAAATGTGGTTCAATGAGATGAAAATAATTTTTGGTGAATAGTAACTATTTACTTTTATTTATCACGGTTAAAAGTAAATAGGGTAATTAAGGGTAAAGATTATATTAATATTACCCTAACACATGTCCTAATTCAATTTTACAAGTGTATCTAGACCAAAAACAAGCTTAGGATTAAAATATTATCATTTAGGTCCACTTGGATTAGATTAGGACATTTATTATTATTTAATTCAAAGAAGAGTTAAAAAAGATAAAATCAATGTTTATTTACTAAAACATTTTTAATATAGGGTTATACATAAGATAAATTAGATTGTAAATATTCATTAGAAAGATAATAAGAGTTACTACATAATAAAAGTTTATTTATAATTTTTAAACATTAAATACTATAAGTTATTTATGACACAATGATGATGCAGTAATTGCCATAATAGTAAAAATTTAAAATAATTGATATTTTAAATACCCAAATAAATATAATTTGAGACTTTTAATAAATTAAACTGATTTTATAGGATAATATGGAATATTAGTATGGAGTTAATTGACTTTTTTAGAAGTAATTGTTCTGTTATGAGTTTCACAAAAATCATCTATTGAATAGTGTCAAAATTGACATAAAAGAGTTTTTAAAACAAATATTATATTACTAATTGATATTAAATTTACAAAAATCTAAGGTTCGGCCAAGAGACTTATATCATGATAGGTGTATCATTAATGTACCACTTGGGGGTCGCTTGGATGTATATAGTATGTTTATGAACTATATAATATATAAATACAAAGTGACATGGTAAATGTCAAACTAATTAACTAAGAGTTAAAACTAAAAGATAAGGTTCATATAGTAACCCAAACCTATCTAAATTCTATTGGTTGAATGGTTTTAGACCTATTACCACCTTTACCTTTTAATAATCAACTTTGGAGCCATTAGAAACCGAATATGAATTTATTATAAATTAATATTTCTAGCTTTTCCAAAGGTACCCCTCACCCCTCTTATAAAAGGGCACTCCTCCTTATCATTTCTTCACACCTTCAAAGCCTTTTGGTTCGGCAAAAATCTTCCCAAATACTCTCCAATCATCCCTCACTACAACCTAGAGGCCTTAGTTTTCTCAGAAATCCAACCTATGGAGCCCTTTTGATCAAATCAAAAGGAAGAACCCGAAGAAGAGGTAATGATTTCACCACCCTTTTCCATGTTCCTTTCTTCTTCCACTTCTTCTTCCTTTGTTGTTACCATTCTAAAATAATAACTCCAGTATCATATATATAATCTGATGTTATTATAAATATGGTACAACCATATTCAGTATTCTATCAACCCTTTGAATAACATGTCACCATACATGCGTACGTACGGCTTACCGTCTCCACATCGTGGTGTAATTGCTATTCAATATATTATTATTTGGATGTGTATAATAATGATATGTAACTCATGTAAATAATAAATATAACATGTTAATGATTCTGTATATATGATATAACAACCATTTATATATTATTTTAATATCAAAAGAATGATATTGTCGCTCATGCGTACGTACGGACTACCATCTCCACAAACGCGATGAGATTCATTCTCCATCATATCCATTCAAGTATAATTCTCATTTTATGATTAATAATAGTATCTATGGACTTGATATCATTCTGTATATGAATAATATACAATCTATCCATTATAAACATGACTTACGTAACAAAACATATTAAAGAAAATGAGTATGTTAACACCCGAAACAACGATAATACTAAGATATTATTAACAAATCAATTTTAAGAGTTTTATAAGTGTTTTATAAAGTAATCTTTCCGTCGTTTTCCAAAAAAGGTGCTTTTAACCTTTTCAACAAAATTAAGGTTAGAATGTTTTTTTAACTTATACGGCGGGTGTGGTTTTTTTACCGCCGTTATAAAATTGTCAAAGCTTCCCTTACAATCTTATAAAAATATTTTCAAAGAAAATGTTTTATTTTATAATTATGTGACTTTTAAATGATTTCAAAATGAATATTTTAAGAATTTTGGAAAGGTACACTTTATCAAAATCAGAATTTTAAATGTTTTAACGATTTATCTTTCGAAATATTTTTAATTAATGTCCATGTCTTCAAAATGGTTTTTAAGTATTTATTTATATGGACATAAATGTTTTTAAAAAGTTAATTCCTTTCAAAAGTTTCAAATTGGTATGGGACACATTGATTCAAAAATGTCTTTTTAATTACTTCCTTTATAAATGTGTGACTTTTAAATGATTTCAAAAAAAGGAAATATTTCTCTCAAATAGTTTTGATTTCATCAATGTCAACATCCTTTGATGAATTTCATGATTATATGAAGTTGATTTATTGTGATACAAAACTTCTATATTGTATTGAAGGTTTTGTGATATGTTTGACTATGGATGTGCTATTTTTATACCATTCATAGTTTATGGTGAAAGTATTGACATTTCGTATGCTAGTTTTAATACGAATGATTATGTTATTTCTAAACCTTTTCATATGGGAATGCATTGGAATTAATATGTGACGGGTGGAGCCCGCTATAGCTCCTCGATGCATCGGTAGGTCTCATGAGACAAACTAGTGTCTTTTCACAAGGCCTTGGAAAAATCTTATTTGTAGTCTTGGAAGGAGGCCTTGGCTATGTGGTTATGATACAATGGCATTATGCATTCCATCATTATGAGAGTGGTTATTGATATTGCATGTGATTATTCGATTACTAGAATATCCATGTGAATAAGTAAATGAAATTATTTCATTTTATTTTTTCATACTATGTTGAAGTTCAAGTTTAAAAGGCTTTTTTTAGTTATACATTTCCTTGAATGTTTATGCTTATTTATAAATGTTTCCACTGTATTTCTTACCCTTACGGAGCGTTTGAGCTCACCCCTTTCAATGTTTTATTTTTCCCAGGATTCCAGGAAGTATATTGTGATTGATAAGAAGGGTTAAGACAAGGGAATAATGGCATTCATAAAGTATTATTTATGTTGTTTTGTATGTTATGAAGTGTAATGTAACATTCATCTATATAATCCATTTTCCAAGACTGCTAAACTAATCGGTCTTTCAAGACTTTATTCCTTTTAATCATGCCAATGTATTAAAATAATGCACCGACTCTGGGTTACTAGGGTCGGGGCATTATAGTTGGTATCAGAAGAAGTTTAGTACAAACCTTGGAAACTAGATTTAGGTAAACTCTAATTACAGCACATAGAGCTAAGATGGAACTTGAGGATTAGTATAGAAAAACATCCTAGAATTTTGGTATTGTAGAGATTTTGTGAGTTTTCTGAGCAATACATCCCTGTCTGGATACGAGCAGGTAGAGGCGGCTCTGGCACAGATGTACCTAGGAGTAAAACCCGAAAACACCATTTTGAGCTAGACTAGAATGGGAACTGGTGCACGACAACGGGCCTTGCTGCACTCTTGGTTACGACACTCCCGGGGGATATTCTTAGGATAATTCTCATTTTCATTACAAACCATTATTAAGGGTTTATGAGAATATAATTCCTCAAAGGAGTCTTTTTTATGATTATGGATTATATCCATAAACTATTTAATTTATGTTATTTGTTTTACAAGTTTGGGATTAGGTATTGTTATTCATAAATTAATCTATTGTATGCCATTGCTTATAAATGGTGCCCAGTAGAAGGAATGATAACTCCAGCAAAGCACATAATCCAAAGAGAAAGAAGGATCATATCTTTCATGGTCTTAAGCCAGAATTTATAAGAGAAATAATCTCCCATGTATTATCATCATATGAAGAAATAATATCATGTGTTGATAAGATAAGTAAAGATTTTACTGATTCCTATGTCTTTGAAGGGAAACAAGAGAAGAAAATGATGGAAGAGAAAAAGATAAAGGGAAGAGGGAAAAGAAGAATTTTCCCATATGTGATAACTATGGGAAGAATCACCATGGAACTTGTCTGAAAGGAATGGGATTTTGTTATAAGTGTGGAGGAAAAGGGGACAAATTACGTGACTGCAAGGGTAAGAAAATGGTTTCAAATGTACAATGCTTCATTTGCAAGGAGTTTGGACACTACACGAACCTATGTCCCAGTCATCAAACCTTGCCGCAAATGATGATATTGGATAATAATCATGTTATGATACTACCACATATGAAGAGGAATGATTAGAGTTCTTATGTTCATTATGTCAATTGAGTGTTGTATCAAAAATGTACTTGTTATAATAATTATGGAGAATATATGGATTGTACTGCAGTACTATTTCATTAAGGACTTGAGATTGTGTGGAACAAAGAAAAGTGACTCAATAGCAGGATAAATTTTTGGAAAATATATGGTTGAGAGAATGAAAAACCATAATATAGTTCTGATACTGAGGTAGTTATTTTTGAATAATACATGATTTATTTGGAAACATTATATTGGATATTCTTGACTACCTTGAAATTGATTAATGATTTGTATATTCCATCATTGTTGGGGTTTAAAACATTTTTGGATTGATGAACTATATCCAGCATTCTATATGGAATACGGGAGCATGAATGTAATCAATAAGGAATATGGTAATTCAGGATGTTTCAGTGTATTAAAAGAATACATGATGAAGGTATTCATATGCTATTACGGGGTAAAAAGGATCTACATTATGTTTACCTTCCTTATAAATTTTGGACAGTGAGTTTGGAAATATGTATTTTGGATAGTTCTAGTTTGGATTATTTTGGATTGCCATAAAAGGACAACCCGGAGGTCGGACGACAACCCGTCACGTCCGGCAAGGCCGCGAGACGTGAACCCGCAACCGAAGGGCGACAAGGGAGTATCACCTACCACTGGCCCACGAGATGTCCTGGATTAAATAATGTAGTTTTTTTAAAAGATCTGGTAGATGAATTATAAATTCGTTTATTTTGGAACCCTGTATGAATAGTATAAATAGAATTTTTTTTACGTTCTATTATCATTTAGAGTGAAAGATGAGTTTGTGGTAGAAATTTATTAATGGATAAAACTCTAATTATAAAGTACGAATATCTCCTTATGATCTTAGCCAATCTCATAAATAAATTCCTCAACATTATGAAAAGGAACTTAGAACAAAAATGTTGTCCTAGATGGTGCCTTAAATCATCACCAATTTATGGCTTTGGGATTGTTGGCCTTTTCATAGCCATGCTTTCTACCACTGTCCATCAGATAATTGATGGTTAGATTTCTCATCCATATCCATATTTTCCTACATGGAACCCTATTATGTGTTATTTTCGGTAATATTCATACTTTCCACTCTTTATTTTAAATAGAGGCCTCATTAATTCATTTTTTGTTGTAGGATTTCAACTAAGATATTTTGAAACGTCAAAAATATGTTATTCTAATACCTTATGTTTTGTTGAATCGATGGTATTTTAAATCATCATAGATTGATGAATTTAAGGACCTCAATTTTAAACTTGTTTGTGATTGATGACCTCAATCACTACCTATAAATATTTATGTTTTTCCTCCAATTATATGTCTCTAATTTCCACCAATGTTCTCCTAATTGAGATCATAATTTGGTGGTGACCCTTTCATTTCTGTTTTCCTCATTTTAAGGCTACATTTTAGTAACCCAATTTCCGATGTGGGTTTTCCCACAAAGATATTTTTTATTTTCAACCTTTTATTTTCGAAGAACAATTTCAAATTGCGAGGACGCAATTTATTGAAGGAGGGGAGAATATAACACACCAAGATTTCATAGTGTGTTATTTCTTCAAAATAATTCAATAACTTGCACTACACGCAACACTGAGTTCAAGAGGACCATGACTTACCAAACAAGCTGTTAAAAAGAGGTTATGAATAGTATTAACTAAATTGTAAACTTTATATAATCCTTATAATTTTAGAATCCATACTATGAGTTTCATAGACATAATGTAAGAACAAATTCATTTTCAGTATTGCACTTTTACCAACTTTTAATAGTGAACCCTTTTAAAATACAATATTTTAAACTTTTTGACTAAATGGGGACATCAAAAATTTAAAATGAAACATCCCAAGCTTCCACAGTAAACTTTCCTTTGAATGATACAATAGCGTGTTATGTACGTAATTTCGAGTTCTAACACACACCACAACCAATCAAACTAGCCGTTATGAATAGTAATTCCTACCTTTTGAAATTATATATATTTTATAATTCAAAATGGACTTCATTTTTGGATTCAGAGTATCGAATTTATCCTAAGGTGAAATCTTTGTACTTTTCTGATAACTTTCATATTTTGATGAATAGTGAAAATTACTAAATTTTAATTAAAAACAACATTTTTAATCAAAATAATAAATAGTGATAAATTATGAATTTGAGTGGTTTTAAAGTATAATTAGAATATATTTTTACCATTTTATCCAATGGTGTTCATTAAAATTAATTTCACTTTGAAATTGGACCAAAACAATTGTCAATCTTTTGATATATATTGTTTCTTAAAAACACGCTATTTGTTGTGACAGTGGGAATTAATTATAAAATTAATTAATGAAACTTATATGTTTGGAATTTTGTAAAATAGAAATAATTATTGGATTCAGAATATCAATTATAGCTTAGGGTGAAATTTTGGCATTGTTCTGAAAAACTTCAATTTTTGATGAATAGTGAAACTACTAAGTGGTAGTTAAAAAACTGAATTTTTCATAAAACTTAATTTTACCTCTTCTTTGATTGGAATTTCAAAAATCCGAGAGACACGATTAATATCAAGAAGTAAAATGTGGTTCAATGAGATGAAAATAATTTTTGGTGAATAGCAACTTTTTACTTTTATTTACCACTGTTAAAAGTAAATAGGGTAATTAAGGGTAAAAATTATATTAATATTACCCTAACACATGTCCTAATTCTATTGGACAAGTTTATCTCGACCAAAAACAACCTTAGGAATAAAATATTATCATTTAGGTCCACTTGAATTAGATTAGAAAATTTATTATTATTTAATTCAAAGAAGAGTTAAAAACGTTAAAATCAAAGTTTATTTAGAAAAACATTTTTAATATAGGGTTATACATAAGCTAAATTCGATTTTAAATATTCATTAGAAATATAATAAGCTTTCCTACATAATGAAATTTTATTTATAATTTTTATACATTAAATATTATAATTTATTTATGACACAATGATGATGAAGTAATTACCATAATATTGAAAATTTAAAATAATTGATATTTTAAATACCCAAATAAATATAATTTGAGACTTTTAATGAATTAAACTAATTTTATAGTATAATATGTAATATTAGGATGGAGTTAATTGAAGTTTTTCGAAGTAATCATTCTGTTACGAGTTTCACAAAAATCAACTGTTGAATAGTGTCAAAATTGACATAAAAGAGTTTTTAAAACAAATATTATATTATTAATTGATATTAAATTTCTAAAAATATAAGGTTCGGCCAAGAGACTTATATAATGATAGGTGTATCATTAATGGACCACCTGTGGGTCTCTTGGATGTATATAGTATGTTTATTAACTATATAATATAAAAATACAAAGTGACATGGTAAATGTCAAACTAATTAACTAAGAGTTAAAACTAAAAGATAAGGTTAATATAGTAACCCAAACCTGTCTAAATTTTATTGGTTGAATGGTTTTCGACCTATTCCCACCTTGATATTTTAATAATAAACTTTGGAGCCATTAGAAACATAATATGAATTTATTATAAATTAATATTTCTAGATTTTCCAAAGGTACCCCTCACCCGTCTTATAAAAGGGCACTCCTCCTTCTCATTTCTTCACACCTTGAAAGACTTTTGGTTCGGCAAAACTCTGCCCAAATACTCTCCCAACATCCCTCACTACAACCTAGAGGCCTTAGTTTGATCAGAAAGCCAACCTATGGAGCCCTTTTGATCAAATCAAAAGGAAGAACCCGAAGAACGGGTAATGATTTCACCACCTTTTTCCAAGTTCCTTTCTTCTTCCACTTATTCTTCCATTGTTGATACCATTCTAAAATAATAAATCCAGTATAATATATATAATGTGATGTTATTATAAATATGGTACAACCATATTCAGTATTCTATCCACCCTTTGAATAACATGTCACCATACGTGCGTACGTACGGCTTACCATCTCCACATCGTGGTGTAATTGTTATTCAATATATTATTATTTGGATGGGTATAATAATGATATGTAACTCATGTAAATAATAAATATAACATGGTAATGATTCTTTATATATGATATAACAAACATTTATATATTATTTTAATATCAAAATAATGATATTGTCACTCGTGCGTACGTACGGACTACCGTCTCCACGAACGCGATTAGATTCATTCTACATCGTATCCATTCAAGTATAATTCTCATTTTATGATTAATAATAGTATCTAAGGACTTGATATCATTTTGGATATGAATAATATACATCCTATCCATTACAAACATGACTTACGTAACAAAACATATAAAATAAAACGAGTAAGTTAACACCTGGAACAACGATAATACTAAGATATTATTAACAAATCAATGTTAAAAGATCATATATGATATCATATTAATGTATATGATTCTTGTATAATGTAATAACAATTATTTCACCATTATACAGGAGGTTAACCTACCCCAACCAAGGAAAAGTACAAGGTAAGGGTTATTTCACAATCTCTTTATTATCCGAGGTTGTTTATACGTAATAATCTATTGGGATCTCTTTATCATCCACATCCATGTTTCTTAGAAATGTATTTCAAAACATTTTTACTATTTAAAAGAATATGGGTTAAAGTCATTTATACCCTTGTTTGACTTTTTATAAGAGTTTTATAAAGTAATCTTTCCGTCGTTTTCCAATCAAGTTGCTTTTAACCTTTTCGACAAAATTAAGGTAAGAATGTTTTTTTAACTTATACGGCGGGTGCGGTTATTTTATCGCCGTTATAAAATTGTCAAATCTTCCCTTGCATGCTTATAAGAATATTTTCAAAGAAAATGTTTTATTTTATAATTATGTGACTTTTAAATGATTTCAAAATGAATATTTTAAGAATTTCAGAAAGGTACTCTTTATCAAAATCAGAATTTTAAATGTTTTAAAGATTTATCTTTCTAAATCTTTTTAATTAATGTCCATGTCTTCAAAATGGTTTTAAGGATTTATTTATATAGACATAAATGTCTTTAAAATGTTAATTCCTTTCAAAAGTTTCACAGTGGTATGGGACACTTTGATTCAAAAATTTCTTTTTAATTACTTACTTTATAAATGTGTGACTTTTAAATGATTTCAAAAAAAGGAGATATTTCTCTAAAATAGTTTTGATTTCATCAATGTCAACATCCTTTGATGAATTTTATGATTATATGACGTTGATTTATTGTGATACAAAACTTCTATATTTTATTGAAGGTTTTGTGATATGTTTGACTGTGGATGTGCTATTTTTATACCATTCATAGTTTATGGTGAATGTATTGACATTTCATATGCTAGTTTTAATACGAATGTTTATGTTATGTTTAAACCTTTTCATATGGGAATTCATTGGACATAATATGTGATGGGTGGAGCCCGATATAGCTCCTCGATGCATCGGTAGGTCTCATGAGACAAACTAGTGTCTTGGCACAAGGCCTTGGCAAAATCGTATTTGTAGTCTTGGCACGAGGCCTTGGATATGTGGTTATGATAGTCTGGCATTATGGATTCCATCATTATGAAAGTGGTTATTGATATTTCATGTAATTATTCGATTAGTATAATATCCATGTGAATAAGTAAAGTGAATTATTTCATTTTATTTTTGCCATACTATGTTGAAGTTCAAGTTTAAAAGGATTTTTTTAGTTATACATTTCCTTGAATGTTTATGCTTATTTATAAATGTTTCCACTATATTTATTACCCTTACAGAGCGTTTGAGATCACCCCTTTCAATGTTTTATTTTTCCCAGGATTCCAAGAAGTATATTGGGATTGGTAAGAAGGGTTAAGACAAGGGAATAATGGTATTCATAAAGGATTATTTATGTTGTTTTGTATGTTATGAAGTGTAATGTAACATTCATGTATGTAATCTATTTTCCAAGACTGCTAAACTAGTCAGTCATTCGAGACTTGATTCCTTGTAATCATACCAATGTATTAAAATAATGAACCGACTCTGGGTTACTAGGGTCGGGGCGTTACAAAAATAAGAGAGGATAAATGATATAACATTAAAATAACATCAACTGGATAGTGAGGGAATGATTATAAATGAATTAAAATATAAAAAACTGAAATCAAGAAAACTAATTCGATAGAATGATCTTGAATTTAAAGTAGGAGAGGAAGGTCCATTACTTGAGTGAATAACTCCAAATTCTTGGGAGGGGCTTATTGATAGTTTGGGGGAACATTGGAAGGACTCTATAAAATTTAAAGAATAGTATGGATGGGATAAAAGGAGTTTGATTGAAGGGAAGTGTGAGCTAAGGTGGGTTTTACATGAAATGGGATGGATTTCATTATTATATAGATTTTGGACTCTACCCAATTAATTAAACGACACAAAAAACCATCAGATCATTTTTCCGATGGTTTATGCCAAATGGGAGGTTTTATCATTATTTTATAAGGACAATCTCCCCACCTAATAAAATATTTCCATTTCTTTTGTGTAGGTTAGTCATAATTTTACAAAAATAATTTTAAAACCTCAATAAATATACAATAAGTTTTTGAGGATAAATAATGGATTATAAGAAAAATAAAATAAAAAAACCATTTTTAAAGGTAAACCATATATTTGGTAATGGATTCGATTTATAGTAATTATTAAATCACTTTTGGGTCACTATGATGTTATCATACACAATGTTTATTTATATGACATTTAAATTTTACCCATAAATTCTAATGGCTCATAAAATTGTGAAAAATTCACCATTGTATAATTTTGACGTTTTATTTCAAAAATAATATTAATTATATATAAATATTTCTATAAATATTATAATTTTCACATTTTAAATAATAATTGACATTTATTATGGAATAATGGGTTTTTGACAATTATAATTTTTAAATCTTTATAAAAATTACATAATACTTCATAAAAATTATAACATAATTTATATTTAATAAATATAATGAAATAATAACATTTTATTAAAATAAAATTTATTTATAATTATTTCATTAACATAAACATCTTAATTTAAATTTAATATTACCGAAAACAAATTTTTATATTATTGTATCAATTTTTTTTTATCAAAATATTTACATAATAAATTTTAATGTAAAAAAAATAAAGTATAAATATATAATTATATTAAATTTAAATGAAATATAAATACTCATAATACTAGGGTTACATTGTTTATAGTCCTTGTTAAATCATTTTTACCCTTAATTAACTAAACTATTTTTCTTTTACCGTGGTAATAAATATTTACAATATTTACAATTCTTATTGCTTAAAAATAAAGGTGACTATATTTCCCAATATTAATTATTATGATTAAAAAAATGGAATCCATTTTATCAAAATAAATTCACCAAGGTGCAAGAATTTAATTCTATATGAAACTTGCAAGCTTGATGGAAAGCAATTTAATGAAAAACACATCTTTTTACGGAAAATGTGATCTTACATAAAATTTATAAATAACAATATTCATTGTATATATTTCAATTAAAAAATATAGATACATATTCTAAAAAACTCATATAGATGAATTCTCATTGGGTTTTATTTTAATTAATTACAATTTAGTGATATTATGCATTCTGGAACAGTTTTTAGAAAAATGCATTTTTAAATCCTAAAAATAAACTTATAATAAAATTAGGTATAAAGATGATTTAATTGTTATGTTTTGAATAAAATAAAAACAAGGAATAATTATATTCCATTTAAATAACATTAAAAGAATAATTATACTTTTAAATTAATTAATTTATCAAATGAAATGACAATTTTATATGAAATTGTTATTTTTTCAATTTTATCTGGAAAACATTATTTTTAGAAAAATCCAAAATATTCATCAAAAGTTAATTTTGATAGGATGATACAAAAAATGTATTTTATTTTATCATATAAACTTATATATGTTGTATAAAATTATTATAATATATATATATATATATATATATATATTATTTCATAAAAATAAATAAAAACCACATTTGAAGAAAATATATTTTGACCAAAAAAAGACATTATCAAATACTAATTCATTATTTAGTAATAATTTATCAACATATTTAATATATATATATATATATCATAGGGTATTTTATCCAAAACATATCCATAATTTAATGCAAAGGATAAAATGGTAATATTTAAATAACCATTGTTAATTTGGGATCACTGTCGTGTATCACAAACTTTATCCAACATAGTTTTCTATTTAAAAAAACATGAGGCGTTACAAAATATTATCCGAGTCAACATAAATTGAGTTATGAAATATCTTATCTCAAACATCCTTTTATATGGACATTAATTAACCTCTTGAAAAGTGGTTTAAATCATGTTATTAACTTATAACAGAATCATATTAATATTTATAATGCTATATATAATCCTTTTATAACATCTTTTTTCCCATTCATTAATAAAATTTTATTATATTCACGAAATTTTTTGTTACATTACCTTTTTTCTCAAGTGTGTTTCATAATGAAATATCTTAATCTTGTGTATATTATATAGTTATATAATCCACATAATAATAATCATGACATAATTATCATATTTTAACATCAATTTCACTTTTAAAAACAATTATGAATGAAAAATATGAAAACAGTGTTTGAAAATGTGTATATAAACTCACACTGGATGGTGAATGAAAAATAATCTCTTAAATTCTACTAGGACAAGTGTATGGAGTCTTCATTGATGAATATGAACAATTCAGTGAACCATCAAACTCACCCAAAAATCACCATAAAAAACCAGCTGAGGAATATGGACTCACTATTGGATAACCTGAAAGATGATATTTATAAATTGTTTTTTCATGACATAGGAGGACATATTGGAATGGGAACTGGTCATAAACGGTGTTCAAGACTATATATACTTCTCCACTCCTGAGATGAAATACATTCATTATTGGAAGGGTGATTTCAATAACAGATGGATGATGCCTTCCCACTTCTCACTCATCTCATGAATTTCTATCCCCAATGTTCCAGTCGATTCATTCTTATAGTACATAGGTTTGACACTCTTCTCGATATTTTCATTATTCACTCAAAATAGGGAAGATTTAGATCATTTATTCAATTTCATTGAAATGGATTCAACATTTTGGAATTCTTTGTTCGTGCTATTTGATCTATATTCTATTAAAAATAATAGAATCAACAACATTCTCTATGAGATTTTGAAAATTAAAATGTCTAAGAAATTAAAAAATCTTCTATGTGTTTCATGACCTAATATTCTTCACAAGGTATGGAACAAATGAAATAAAGAAATACATGATAACACATCATTCAAATTACAACATGATTTCACATAAATTTTAACATCAATTCCACATGAAAATCATTTCCCAAAAAGAAACATTAATAATTCTATTAGTGAATTTACTATGCTGAGATTAAAAAATGTTCCATGTAACTACCATCCTCCTCATGGATTGTTTTATGTGTTTTGGAAATCTCTGTTTGTTGGTTGGAAAAGGGCAACATCGATGGAGCTTCCGAAGGAAATCCTCATCCAACGGGATTTGGGATAGCGACGAGGGATCACAACAGAGAAATTATTGAACGCCTATATGGAAATTGTTGCAAACTCAATGCCATTAAAGGTGAAATGACATTATTCATTAATGTATTCCACATGGTTAATCAATAAATCTGGAATAAAATCTGGTTAGAATGTGACTCAACTATGATTGACAAAGCAGTGAGATGCAATACCATCCATTTATCCCGGAAACTCACTACAAGATAGTATGAATGTATTTATATGTTTTCAATGAAGTTATAAACATTAATTCATGGTTTTATTTAAGATATCACTCTTTTTGATATTATTAAAAACAATGGAAGGACACAAATGCTTGTACTCATGCTTCATCTCTTCCTGTTGATCTTATATCTTTTCTTTAAAAAAATAAATGTAAAGTCCCTAGTTATCATTAGGTTTAAATTTATTTTTTACTATATAATAAGATCCAATGAAATCATCATTATAAAAATAATTCCATATTATATACTATTATATACCATCCATGCAGTGCTATGACGAAAAGAGAGTCACATCACGACGTTAAGGTGGTGGTCTACATGTACACGAATGATGTTATCATATTGACTTGAATGAAAAGGAATGAAATAAAATTATATATATTTTCATTTTATAAGAATAAATATATCATTAATATTATAATTAGGTAGTTTATATTACATATAATTAACATATTTACCATTATCTCCTTCTATATGAAGCATTAGGGAATGACGAACTACATCGCGTCACAAGGCTACAGTCTATCGTACACAAGAAAGACTGTATCGTATATCCCACAGAATGGAATTTAAATATATATATATATATATGATATATTTTCTATATATATATATTAGTATTGTAAAAATATCATATATAGGCTTTATATCCATCATCATATGCATTCTTAATAGGTGTAAATATAAAAATAGACCACACCGGGTCGCGATGCGGTAGTCTGCCCTATGCACAAATGATGATTTCACAACCCATTTGATGAAAGTGGAGATGGTTTTAGGTGATGATATTTTTAAGAAAACTTCCCAATATATCTAATATACTAAATTTTTCAAAAAATATTTTTTTTAATAGAAACTGATGAAGGTGGAGAAAGAAGTAATATAAAGACACTAATTGAAGAACATTACATCTTCTTTGTGTATCCTCATTATGTTAGTAGTAAACCATTAAATGGTTGACTTTATTCCCAAACTAAGGTTTCTAGGATTAGGGGAAGGAAGTTGGTTTGTTATTTGGGAATTTATTGTCAGATCCGAAGAGGAGTTAATGTGTGAAGAAGATAGAAGTGTGGACAGATTTTTATAATCGTGGGAGATGATACACTTGCTATTTTTGAAAATAATTGAGTGCTCACACATTTTTCATATATTAAAAGGACCCAAATTGTGAAATTATCTATCATTATAGTTTTATTGATAATTTTATTTCCACATAATAGTTCTTTGACATGTTTATTTTCAATTTTTACTTGAATCTCCTTAGTTTAACTATCTAGTAAACCCATTATTACAATTAAAGTGCTAATTAATATTTACTAAATTCACAATTCATTTTGGTAAAATATTATATTGAACATTCTATAAATTTTTAAATAGTATGATTCAAAATATAGAATACATTTTTTCATAATAAATTCATTGAATTTTTGAATCATATTTTAAAATTAATGCTGTTGAAATGACGTGAATGTGGGTTTTTAATGTGAAAATGTTCAAAAGTTTACAATGTTTTTATATAAATATTATATAAGATAACGATTAAAATTATATAAACCAGATTAAATTATTTAAAATATAATTAATTTAACTTTATAAAAAAATTAAAATTAAATTTAAATTTATAAATAATTCAATAAAAAAGAACATTTTCAATTGAAAATTTGTATTTTTCACTATTCATCAAAAAATGAAACTTTTTTGAATAATACCCTAAATTAAATGTAAGAAAATTTTGTTCATTAAAATATAAATAATTAAGTATATTTTTGAAATAAATTTTTATAAATGTTGGAAAAATTAATTTTAAATAATTTGCGCATAGTTCGATTAATCTATTTGTTAAAAAAATACAATTGTTCAGAAATCATGCCTTTTTCTTTAAAATGTTTTTATTTTATTTCTAATAAATTTATAAATAATAAATGTTTGTAAGATATATAATTTAATTAGTTAGTTAATCTTAATAATATCTTAAAATTTTATGGATAATTTATAAGTATTAAATTAATTAAATATATTTTAATAATATATTTTAGTTCGACAAAACATTGTCTGGCATTTAATAAAAGCTATCAATGAAACTCATTGTTGCATGTGATTCAAGACCAAATAATTTTTTTGTGTAATGAAATATATTGAATAAATTCATTTTATTTAAAAATAAATATATCATAGGGTCATAGGGTGTAATATTTCGTTACACACTTGGTGTTGTGTTTCGTATTAGCTATCAAATACAATATCCTTATTTTATAATTTCAGGGTGTTATATTTTCCCCACAAAATAAATTTAGTCCCTACAATTTAAAATTGATGTTGATAATATAGGGATGAAATTTGGAAATAACATTGCTGTAAAACTAACATAATAAAAGGGTTAATAAAACACCCTCACAATAAGAGAGAAAAGGGAAGTATATGGGCCATATTAAATGACACATAACTATGTTACTACATAGGAGATCATTGATGGATAGTGATGATGTGGAATTGGGTGAAAATTTTAAATAATTATAGAGAATGATATAGTTCATTGATCATAATATAGTTAATGATCAATGAAAATTCACGTTCTAATAAACCATAAATCCATGATGATTAAAAAACTGTCAAATTTATTGGATATGGGTGTAAAAGGATAATTTTTTTTAAATATCATTTTATTAAATTTGGGTAATTATTTTTCTATCTATTAATAAAATGAAATATATATACTTTATAAATTTCAATTTTATACTAACAATTTGATCCATTGGTTTTACTTCATTCAATTTCCAATTCATTCGTTTACTCTAAACACTAAATGTCCAGAAATTATTTTTTTATGCTTGAAACACAAAAATTAACATTTAATTGATTTTAATATACATTAAAGAGTGACGAGTCTTCCCTCCTGAATCCAAATATTTTCCGAAACCAATATTGTTTGCACAAGTTATCCAATATTCATAATTTTCCATATGGTGAATTAATATATCAATCATTAAGGTATCACCTATTGTTCATCTTAAACCATTTCATAAATAGATAGACTTATGACCCTTCCAAAATATTTAGATCCATTTCTCTATAAATATGGTCTCTAAATTTCCAAAAAAAACTTATCATTAATCTCTCAATCAACATAAGTAGCTCTTAATTGTCACATACCAAACATGTGAATACAATCATAATGTATTCTCTTGAAACATGAAAATCAGCTGGATTTCCAAAAAACCTTATTTAAAACATGAATTATTCAATATTATTTAAGTAAAATAGTAATTATTGTATATATTCATTAAATATGAAGTTGTTGTAGACTCAATCATTATATATTAAACTATTTCATCGACAAATTACTAACCAGTTCCAAGGTAGACAGTACTATCTAATTTAATTTGTTTTTAATAATCATCTCCTTATCTCAACATCATTATACAAATATTAGGAACATATTAGATGTTTTAATTCCCCGAATAATGTTATTCGGATGAAGACAATCATTTCAATGAATCATTTTTCATGGTCATCTTCACCGTTCAACACATTCATTCAAATCCTTAATAAATTTTTTTCGTTACAATCCTTATATATTTAATAATTATTAAAACTAGAATATCATTGATAAAATAAATAAATAAAATTATTATTCAATCCATATTTATGAACAATAATCATTCTTACTCATATTTTATAGTATCATAAGCTTGACCATTATCCATTAGCTTATTTTGAGGTATAGTCCATTGACACTTGGGATATTGATTTTCATAGTTACCTATATCCTTAATAATAATGAATTATACATTGGAATCTTTTCTCATTATATTGAAAGCACATGAACAATGTACTTTTTATCCAAATGTGAAGAGAAATCCTTTTCCTTTTACGCATAAACCATGGTATTTTCTTCCACACATATCTTTTGTTGGAAAATACTTCATTATTTGCTTCCATTTATATATAATTATTTATATTATCAATTTTCTTATATTTATTTCCTTTGAAAATATAATACTTATATAATTATTTTTTTTTATTTTTTTCCCACAATATAATGAAATTATAGGATGAGAATGTTTTGGATATTAGTTCTATTCAAAATATTTTAATAAACACATCAACGAAATGATCATTCATACTCTTTAGATAATGGACCATGATGCGACTATCATTCCTTCTTCTAGTAACCATTTCGAAACATGAGAAAATAATAGATTAAATCATGTCATAATGATTCATAATATATTATCCCAAAATTAGTGAAATACATAACATAAATTGTGGGATTTAGGCATAACTACCCTAATAATCATAAACATTGTTTCTTCGGGAATATCCCCTTTTCAAATCCTTTTTAATTGTTTGTAAATTAGATTTGAATTATACTAAGAATATCCCCTAGGTGTGTCAAACCTGGTGCACAGTAAGACCCATTTTCATTCACTAGTTAATGATCGGGTCCATACCAATTTTTCATTTTCATATTTATTAACACCAGGTACATATGTTCTAGAACTACGTCCAAATGTAGTATCCAGGGAGAGATGTATTACATGGGGAAAACTCACAAAAAAATTAGGATGTTCATCTATAATTATCCTCAAATTCTATTAGAGGGTTATTTTCCCATATATATATATACATATATATATTCCTAAATCTACTAACTAAGGTTTATACTAAATTTCCTTGAATACAAACATTAGAGAACCCATACCTTGTAGCATAGATCTAGTTTCTTACTTTATTAATTTGGAATAAGATACATGGAATCACATCTAGTAGGACTAAATAGTTTTGCAGTCTTGGTATACTAGATACATACATAAGACTTATATTAAATTTAAATATACAATTTACAACAAATATTTTTACAGAATAACATTATTCCATATATTGTATCCTTTCATATTAATTATGGTACAGTTCATGGATTCTAATGACTGAATAAAATATCATTGATTTCAAATTATCAGTAAGGATTAAGTACAATAGAAGCTATCATGAATAAATAAAACATAATCAATAAGGAGTGAACAATATGGAATGTTAAATATCTAAATGTAGATTCAATTTAAATAATTGGCTAAAATAATCAATGGAAATGTAAATAACTAAAACACAATATATTTAATCTATAAAATTTCTATTATAACTGGATGAGGCATACTAAATATGGAATGGAAAATAATTTAAACACATTCCATTTAGGAAATAAAATGAGAATGAAATTCATCAAGAGTTAATATCATTAAAAAAATAACATGGATAATAATAAATGAATTCTAAATGAAGTAAATTATTAAATATTGAACATCATGTTTCCTAAGAACAAGATACATTTACCATCAATACATATTCTCAAGAATGTTTAATAATTTTTCTGTATAAACCCATCTTATTGGGCCAACTAGTTAGTTTCATTAGACTAATGATTCATCGAGGGGATTTCAGTAAATGGTCCCTAAACCATTTCTTGTGTTTCCAAATAATTCCTTATATATTGAATAATCTATTTCAATTCATAAATAGAGTTCCTTATCATCAAATATCCATATTGATTAAGGAATATACCTTTAAAAATATTTCCCCAGATAAAGAAATAAATTTCAAGGTAAAAACCATAAGTTGAAATGGTATATGGATTTATAAATAAGTGTATTTTTTATAAAAAATACCAATATTGAGGGGAAATTTAATTTCTAGTGAACAAAAGAAAGTAAATATTTCAAGGGAAAGTTAATGACTACCAAAATTAATCATGAAAGTGATTGTCAAAACGTTACTTTGTGAAACTCATCAAAAATCACCCATAGATTGAATAATGATGATATCAACCCAATTTATATCCATTATAGTAAGAATAAGGTGTATTTTTGCTGATGAATATAAATACCACATAAAAATAATTAAAAATACAATTTAGGAAAATATATATTTCATTTTGAAATGCATTTTGAGATTACTTTTCTTTCAAAATGAATTTAAAAACATTTCTTTTAAAAGAAGCTGGAAAAATTGAAAAGGATGATTTAAAAAATGAGAGTCATGATGGATGGTAATTATGTATTTTCCATTAATCATAAAAATGATATTTACATTCACATGATAATGGATAGGAAAGTGACTTGTTCGAAAGACATCAACAATATTCCCTCTACATTTTCATTAAAATCAAAATGGTATTTTTTTAAACAAGATAAGATTCCATTGAGATGTTTTTTGAATGAGTTACAATGAAAGAAAATTTATTTTATAAATATTTTTCAAAATGATAAAAAAATTGATTTTTTTTAGAAAACATGGTTTTGGAAGAAAACTAATTTTCAGCTATAGAGAGAAATGAATTCTAGTTTTCTTTAAAAAATATCTCAAATAATTTAATTACTAAAAAGTGAAGAAGTTTCAGTATTAATTTTAACTATCTTGAATACCTGGAGGAGAATAAAATAAAATGGGTTTATTAATAAATGGTTGAATAATTTCCTTCAAATGAAATTCATTGGTAAATAATCTTGATTAGAATGAGATTCCGAAATATGAATTTACCATGATCATAATGTGAAAGTGAGAATTAATTGATGAATTGATTATGTTTTTGGAGCATAACTCCACATAAAAAGGTGTGAATAAAACATATAATAATCAAAATTATTTAGACACATAATCATATAATTAAAAAATCAATGAAGTAAAAGATTAACCTAATGAATAAAACTAGAGTTATGAAATACCTTACCTCACACTTCCTTTTGATTAATCTTTATTTAATATCATATATTGTGGTTTTGACCATGTTATTAACTAATAAAAGATCCATATTTATATTTATAATATTATATATGATCCTTTTATATCATCTTATTACTCATTCATAAGAAAAACATAATTATTTTCATTGTTTTAGGTATTAATATCTTGGTATTCTCATACGTTTCATCACGAATGATTGGTTTTTTAGCATATTATATAGTAATATCATTTATTTGACAGTAATAATGAAATAATCATCAAATTATTACATTAATTTTAATTTTTAAAAGTAATATTTATTAATGGTCATAAAAAATGAAGTACATTACAGTTAAGGGGAGTATCGGCCATACATACACATGTATGACATTTCCATTTTTCACCAATCATCATGGAATGGAGGGATGTAAAATTAACACATTAAATAATGATAATAATATAATTAATACCATATTAAATACTTATATACATCATCCATGTGTTGTGGTGATGAAACTAGAGTCGCATCTCTTTGCCATGGTAGTAGTCCACAAGTACACGAATGATGTTATCATCTGTACATGAGTGAAAAGTATAGAAATAAAATTATATATATTATCTATAAATATTTATAAAAATCCCATAAATATAATAATTATATAATTTCTATCATATATAGTCATTAACTATATCTTTATCACTATCTATTTGAAGCATTAGTGATAAAAGAATCACATCTCCTTGTAGTTTAGTAGACCGCCATACAGACAAGCGACATTATCATATCTCCAACAGAATGGAAGGTGAAAATATATATATGATATATTGATTATATAGATACAATTATATTATATATATATATAATATATACATAAAATACATCATCATTCCCATCCTTGAGTGGAATAAATGGAATAACGAATGACATCGACTCGCGATGCGGTAGTCCGTTGGACACATGAATGGAGATTCCACAACCCATTTGATGGAAGCAGAGATGGTTTTTGTAATGTACTACAAATTAATTGATGTTTTATTAAAATTATATGGAATTATTGAAAGACCATATTCCTTGAGGTCACCTGATTCTGAGGCCCAGTGAGCCCAAAATAGAAATTAGATCCTTTTTAAGTTCATTTAAATAAAAGTACGACCATGTTTTTATAAATTTTAAAATGGTAATTTGATTAAAAATTTAATGGATCTATTTAACATAGAATTATTGGATTCATCTATAATGGATTTGCCCTCAACTTTCATGGGTCTAGGGAAAAAGTTATTTTCCCATTCTTTTTAAAGAAAAAGTAAAAAATAAAATGAATTATTTTAATTTTATTTTTATGAATTTTATGCCATTGTAGTGAAACATTGTATAATATAATGAAACCGAAAATGTTGTTTCATAAATGAAACATTATAACAATTTAGTATCAGAATTTAACTGAAATATTGGTTTGTGTTTCGTCATTTAATTGCTGAGAAAACAACACCAGATAGTTGGAACAATCCAGGTTCTCTTATGAAGATATGGTTTGTGAAAATCATAAATTCCAATAACACCTAAATAATGGATCATTGATCAATTAATGGAGGAAATGTTCTTCATCCACCCTTCTAATATATCATTTCCAATTAATGAGTTGCTTATGTAGGAGTTTTTTTTTGTGGTTTAATTTTCTCGTTCTTCATTCTAAAACAAAGAATGCAGATCTACCAATGAATAGGTTGATCCATGGATCATGTGTTCTTGAGGGAGGGTGTTATTCTTTTGGTTTTCACAAGTATTGGTTATTATCTAATAGATCTATAATATAAAACCTCACTATGTTTAAAATAGTAATGAGGAGGGAACATTCCAACACGAACAATGCTCGTTCCCACAGACCTTGATCATTATTCGTGGCCGAACCTCCATGTTGACGACGAAGAAGTTTCAAGGTCATATCAAGGAAGTAGGTACCCCATGGATGTCAGAGGAATAGGAGGTGAGATGAATGGACCACCAAAACAGACCTACTAGCCTATAGAAAAACACTCTGGTGCGACGTCGCTCGTGGCGGAAGCCGCGGGTAAGTGGTGGTGTGCCATGACGGCACACTAGAAGGAACGCTTCGACCAGATCTGGCCACCACATTATGGTGGAAGCTTCTAGACTCCATGACGATGGTGAGTGGTTGGTGAGAAAGGACACCTGGCCGCGACAGAGTCGCCTAGCCACGTCAGAGGAACTGCAGACCCATACCGCGCCATTTCACGTGGGCTGGTTGGGACCAGATATGGGTTTGTTGAAACACGGGTTGGGTTAGTGGATCCAGGTTGGTTGAAAGATCCAGTTCAGGTCGGTTCTGTTTGACCAGGACGGACCAGACCTAGACCCGACCATCCCCTCTTCAGAAAATAAATCATACCTTTCAACGAGGGTTTCCTATTGATGATCTTTTTGTGGAATTGTCACCATCGTTATAAGGCCGTTATTTTGGATTTTTCTAGGGAAAAATTAATGGATGTTTAAATATGACGATCAACTTGAGGAATAGATTTTCTCGGTATCAAGTTCTCTTTGAGCAGGAATCCTGTGGTTCGATGAGACCCAAAGACTAGAAACCATATGTGGATTAGATCCTAGAGACCCTGTATAGAACAGCTCTTAGAGACCATGTGTGTATAATGTCTTAGAGACCCTATTTGGATCATGACCTTGCAACCCTGTGTGGATCAGATCTTAGCGACCCTGTGTCGATTAGCTCCTAGAGTCCTTGTACGGATCAACACCAAGAGACCCAGTGTGGATCAGATCTTAGTGACCATATGTGGATTAGGTCCAAATGACCCTTTGTGGATAAAATATAAGTGGCTCTGTGTGACCCAGCGGACCCACGATACTCATCTAGGATATGTATCTCAATAGTCCTTGGTGTTCAGTGTTACGACTGCAAATATTTCTTTCCGTACTTAAGATTATACCAATGTGAGTATGATTTCTTCATGATCATGCTTCATGTTATTCTTTTGTATTTCATTGTGGTATTTCCATATTGGATTGGGGTCCCTACTATGTATTTTTTACTCACCCCGTAATGGGTTTTTCCTGAATGTGTTGTGCCTAGTGTAGATGATAGATGAATTGGCAGAAGACGTGGTGGCCCCAGGCCAGGTGGTGCCTGGTGAGATGAGGTAGGCATGATGTTCTTGTACGGCTTCCAGCCGCTACACAATACATGACCATTTGGTGGGGATTTTAGTGGACATCTTTCAATATATATCATATTTACTGTTATTGTAGTTGTATTTTTTTGGGTTTCAATTATGGCCTACTTACATTCAGTTGTACTTTTACACTTAGTGGTTGTTTATTTGCATGCATTTTCTATTACCTATTTTTCATTGTATGTGGTTATTTGTGATTGTGAACAGTTACTCAGGAAAATTCTTCCCACTTGAATGTTGATTCCATCAATTCTATTCACCAAACCCTGAAATTCAAGAGGCGGCCTTGGGGGAGTCAATGTATGGGACCAGGGGGACGAGTCTTGAAAAAGTGGTATCAGAGGTGGTTGGTTTAACCTCAAAGACTGGGAGTCTGTTGTTTTGATATTGGGTATTAGTTAGACTTAGGATTCTGGGAGTCTAGTTTTATTGCAGGAGCCAACGTATCCATACATAAGGACCTTGAATTCTACTTTTCGACTCTATACATAAATACATTGGTTGCATGCATTATATAAGAATTGAGTGATTTTTCTTGTTCTTCATTAATTAATATTAAGTTATGGGTGTATAATATATTGACCATGGTACATATTGATCTGTTTCAGTATGCCTCCTCATAGATATCCAACCCGGACTCTGATATGTGGCTGTGATGATATCCCACCTTAAATTGAGGTGTCTGTTCTGGGAATAGTGCTACAGATTGTGCCACCGGGTGGTGCACCAGTGTTACCACCACCAATTGGTTAGAATCTTCAAATGGAGTTACCAGTAGAGGATGAACAAAATATTAGTGCCCTATATTTTTTCAAAAAAAGACCTCCTAGGTTCTGGGGATCGACAGATCCTCAGGTCGTTGAGGATTGACTAGAGGTAGTGATGTGGGTCTTACTCTTAGTGAGGACACTATGTGACCAAATGGCAGTTCTAGCCATGATCTTTCTGTGGGGTTCAGTATGGAGATGGTGGGTTTTTACCATCTAGACTCATGATGAGACAACCCTTTCTTGGGATGAATTTGATCAACTTTTCTGGGAGGAGTTATTCCCCATGACCTTGCACTCAGTGCACATACAAGAGTTTCTTCACCTACAACAAGGTGTCATGAAAATGGCTGAGTACACTGAACATTGAAGCAAACTCTCTCATTACACAAAAAATATGTAATGGGACCCTTTAATCAGGTCCAATACCTTTAAGAAGAGACTCCGACGTGAGATAACGATGTTGATGGTTTCCCTCAACATCCCCACACATGATGGAGTGTTAGAGTGAGATCTACTGGTTGATAGCTTCCTTACAGAGAAGAAATCGATGGTGAATTTTACCACTTGGCGACATGTGTAAAATTAATCCATGGGAGGTATCTAACAGATTAAGAAGACGTCCAAGAGGGCTTGACTATTTGGAGGGAGACCCTATGACACAAGATCGGTGGTAAGAGGCCACCAAGGCAGTGGCGATTAGAAGAGGAGTCGAGCATGGTACTCATGATGTGAGCTAGGAAACATGGATCATGACTACCCAACACACTACACAGATGATCAATAGTTGATCAAATGGCCACCGATGGAGTGGAATAGGTTTGAGCAGTGTGTTCTGAAAGGTGGCGGGCGTGGTAGGGGAGCAGGCCAAGCAGAAGGCGGTGGATGACAGTTTGAGGTGCTACCACCACCACCCTAGGAGGTCCACCAAGAGCTCAGGGAGCTGAAGGGTAGGGGAGAACCAAAATTCAGGTGATGGAGACCTATGACCATAATTCTCCAGTGATGATTAGTTGTACGATCTAATTATTCTATACCTAGGCTATAGTTCTTATAGTTATAGGTGCAGTCACTCTTTCCATTCCATAGAGCTTGTTCAGATCTCGGAGATTACGGTGGACTTGTTGGCTCGATACTTTTGATTAGAGACTCATACAGGATGGGATTTGAGGATTAAACACTAGTGAATACAGTGTGATCTTACTCCTGTAGGTGATATCTTCGGCTGGGATCTCTTAGTAGTGGCGTTGAGGCCTAACAATGTCATCTTGGGTATGGAATGTTTATCCACTGTTCATGATGAGATTGTATGTATTAGGATTAGAGTGCATTGTGTCTGTGATGATGGGTCCATTTTTTCCTTCAATGGTGAGAAGTGAGCTCTTATCATGCAATATGGGCTTTTAAAAGGGAGGGTTTAGCCGATCACTCACTATTTGGTTGGCCTTGCCCTTCGGGCATTGGCTGATAGAAGCCTGATCATTCCTATATTGTTGGATGATTATGAAGATGTTTTTCATAAGGATGTACTAGGGAAACCTACCCATAGGGTGATATACTTTTTTATATACCAATACCCTTGGACGACACTAATATCCAGACCAGTGTATTAGATGGTCTCCACAGAGCTTCGTGAGATGAGGGTACAATTGGAGGAATTTCATGGAAAGGGTTTCATGAGGCCCAGTGTTTCACCATGGGTGGCCCCAATTTTGTTTCCCAAGAAGGCGAATAGGTTCCTAAGGCTATTCCTGGATGTCCGATGCCTGAACCAGGTGATTGCGAAGAACATGTATCCACTACCATGAATTGATGACCTCTATGATCAGCTAAAGGGAGTGAGGTGGTTCTCGAAGATAAACCTAATATTAGGCTATCACCAACACTGGGAATGGGATGAGGATGTACCAAAGAGTTCCTTCATATGCATATATGGCCACTAAATGTTCTTGGTGATTCCCTTTGGGGTGACAGATGCCCCATCTGTGTTCATTGGACTCATGAATAGGATATTCCAGCCTTAACTTGATCGTTTCATGGTGGTCTTCATAGATGAAATTTTGGTGTACTTATCATCATATGAAGATCATGGCACACCCCTATGGATAGTCCTGGGTACACTCCAAGAGAACTTGTTTTATGGGAAGCTCTCGAAGTGCCAATCCTAGATTACGGAAGTACACTTTTTGGGATTCATCGTCTCAGTGGTTGGAGTTGTAGTGGATCTGATGAAGATAGAGGTAGTCCTTTCTTGGGATCCACCCAAGAGCTTGACTGAGGTGAATATTTTGGTGGGGTTGAGTGGATATGACTGAAGGTTCATGAACAACTTCTCCAGAGTAGCATCACCCTTATTGGGATTGATAAAGAAGTCACAACCCTTTTTGTGGATGGAGGAGTCCCAACAATGTTTTCATAAACTGAGGTGGATAATGAAGAGTTGCCCCATCTTGGGATAACCAGTGGAGGGAAATGGGTTTGTAGTTTTCTGCGATACATCCAGGACTAGATTTGGTTGTACCCTGATGTAGTAGCATGATGTTATCACTTGAAGTTCCCAACAATTGAAGCTACATGATACAAACTATGCATCCCATGACTAGAAGTTAGAAGCAGAAATAATTGCACTAAAGATGTGGCAGCACTGCTAGATGGGTGAATGGTTTCCGGTATACTCTGACGACATGAGTCTCAATTATATCATCTCCCAGAAGGAATATAACATGAAACAATGGTGATGGATGGAGTTCCTTCAGTACTATGACATTGAGATATTCTATAGTCCTAGGAAGGGGAACATGGTGGCAGACACGCTCAACAGAAGATCCAGTTTGCGGCTGTTGAGTGAGGTGACATAGTAGATATCTGTGATGTAGATATCCTTTGTGGATGATGAGGAAGCAGATTACCTTTAGTTGATGACTGTTACTCCCCAACTCTTACACCGAGATAGGGAGGCACAACTTGTGGATGTTGACTATGAGGCCCAACATGCTCAGCTATCATCATGAAAAGATCCTAATGGATTTTTATAACTGGGGAGTACATAATTCTTTTTAGAGGGAACAACATAGTAATTGTGATGTTGCGAGAGAATATTTTGAGGGAGTTCCATACCTCCCCCTTGTATGTACATCCGAGAGTGGTGAAGAATTACAAGCCTATTCATCATCAGTACTGGTGGACATGGATGAAGCATGAAGTGGACATGTTTGTTTCACAGTGCCTCACTTTTAAGAAAGTGCAGGATGAACACCGGGTTCCTGGAGGCTTGGAACAACCACATTAGACACCAGAGTGGAATTGAGATTCTATGTCGATGGAGTTTGTGGCAGTATTACCACACTTGTCCAAGGGCCATGATTCTATCTGGGTGATCATTGACCGACTCAACATGTTGGTTCACTTCTAACTCATCTGAGAGTAGGGATCAGTAGAGGGCTTATGATGCCTCTACATCGAAGATATTTTTTTGGATTAGAGATGTTCCATCAATGATCATCTTGGATAATGAAGATCACTTCACGTCCCGGTTATGGAAGGGATTGCAGGAGGCATTCGAGACTCATCTGTACTTAATCACATCCTTTATCCCACATCATGATGGTCTGATGTAGTGGATCATATAGAACTTATAGGAAAATATTTTTGATTGAATCATTGATTGTGGTTATAATTGGGAGGACCAACTACCACTGATGGAGTTCACATATAACAACAAATATCAGTCCAGCATTGACATGACACAATTTAAGGATTTGTAAGAGAGGCCTTTCAAGTCAACTCTGTGTTGGACATACACAAGGGAGATTGTACTCATGTGTCCATAGTTGGTATGGGCTACCCATGAGAATGTTTGGATTATATATGAGAATATGAGGACTACATTGAGATGGTAGAAATCTTACTTTGAAAGGATATAGAGTCCATTAGAGTTGAAGTAAGGACACCATGTGGTCTTTCGGGTCTCACCGCGATGGGGATGGCAGGGATTTGGCCGGGGAAACAAGTTATCTCTGAGGATCATTAGACCATTATAAATTCTAAGCAGTGTTGGTGAGGTGGTTTACCTCATGTATCTTTCCCCATAGATGCACCAGGTGCATTATGTTATTGACATGTCCCATTAGAGGAGGTATTTTCATGATACATTACATGTCATTGAATGGGGCGAGCTAGAGATTCATTATGGGGAGAAAATTTTGGAGTTCGTGATGGAGATAGAGGATCGATATGAGAAGTTAAATTGTGGATGTTTGATTCTTCTAGTGTGTGTTTGGTGGCAGAACAAGAATATCTAGGAGAGAACCTGGGAGAAAAGGTCTTAGATTCATACTCAGTACAACCATTTGTTCATTTATTTTTGTTTTGGATTACGGGGCCGTGAAGCCCTAATGATTTGGGTAATGTAATGTCATGGAAATTCCATGTACTTTTTTTAATTTATATGGGATTATTTAAAGTCCAGATTCTTTGAAGACACCAGATTTTGTGGCCCGGTGAGCCTAGAATATAATTTTCAACTATTTAATTTCATTTAAATACACGTCCGAGTGGGTTTATAAAGATTTAAAACTGGTAATCAAATTAAAAATATGAGGGTCCTATTGAACTCAGAAAGGTAAGATTATCCTAGAATAGAACTAGCATCGACTGGAAAGGGTTGAGTTGAAATATTATTTTTTCAGACATTTTAAATAAAAATGTAATAATAAAATAAACTTTTTTATTTGGATTTTATGAATTTTCAAATTATTGTAGCGAAATGATGTATATTGGATTGAAACCAAATTTTTTTTTTCATAAATGAAACAGTGTAACAACTTCAAAACAAAACATAAATAAAATTATTTCTTGTGTTTCTTCCTTTATTGGTCAAGAAAACAACGTAGGATTTTTGGCACAATCACGGTTCTTCTCTGAAGGTATTGTGGGTGATGATGATGAATGCTAATGACCTCCAAACAATGGATCATAGAGTAAAAAATGGAGGACTCATTCTTCTTCCACCCTTCTAATGGTCAATTTTAAAGGAATGGTTTACTCAAGTAAATGTTTTATTTGTGATAGAGGTTTCTCGTTCTTCATTCTAAAACAATGAACATGGATCAACCCACGAACATGTGGATCCATTGATCATGTGTTTTTGCAGGAGGGAGTTTTTCTTGGGGTTTGTACTCTGATTGGTTGTTATATTATAGAATTGTAATCACAACCTCCCCATGTTTAAAAATATAATGTGGAGGGAGGTGGATAACATGATCAAGGACTGAGCCCCTCTGGCTTATGAGTTCTTTGTGGACAAACCTTCAAGTTGACAATGAAGCGGTTCCAGGGGCGTAGTAGGGAAGGCGGTAACCCATGGAGACTTGAGGCAAGATGGCATGAAGAACGGACCACTAGAGGAGACCTGGTGGCCTGCTGAAGAAACCTCTTATGCACTGGTGCACCCCGATGGTGCCCTGGAAGGAACACCATGGTCAAATCGGGCCGCGTCAGTGGCACCACATACACGGTTCCATGCCACGCCACACATAAAACTACACCATGTCACAGGCAGCATTACACTGTGTCACACATGGAATCGTGACATGTCACACATAGAAAGGTTGCGGTCAATGGAATGTCCCAGAGGAGGTGGCCATGCAGATGACACATGAGGAATTAGGGAAGGCAACACACGAGGAAGGATGGCGGAAACAACTTTTGGATTTTCCCAACAAGGTAGGAGTTAGCCCACGACTAATGGGATGGGCCAGATCATTATCGGGTCAGACCTGGGTCGAGTCGGTGGATCTGGGTTGGGTCATTACGACTAGGTCATACTGGACCCATACATGACCAACCCATCTTCATAAAATCAGCAATATCATTCAAACAAGGTGTACAACTGATGATCCATTTGTGGAATTTGATCCCTCGTGAAGATGCGGGTCTTTTTGGAATGCTCTAAGGAAATTTTCTTTGATGTTTAAATACCACCATTGTATTTAGGAGTATATTCTCCCGGAATTAAGTCCCCTTTGTGGGGGAATCATGTGGCTGGCTATGTCCCAATGACTTGTGAACCTATGTGGATCATCCCAAAGCGACCCAATATGGACCATATCCTATAGACACTGTCTGGATCACCTCATAGAGACACTATGTGGTTCAGCTCCTAGAGACCCCATGTGGATCTTCTCATAGCGACCATGTGTAGATGTACTTCTAGGGACCCTACGGGGATCTGCTCCTAGCGACCCGATGTGGATCAACTCCATGAGACCCAGTGTGGATCATATTCTAGAGACCCCGTGTGGACCAGATATAAGAGACCCTATGTGGATAAACTAAAACTGACTATGTGTGACCCAGAAGACACATAGTACCAATCTAGGATGAGAACCTTAATATTCCAATGTGTTTAGTGTTATGACTGATAGTCTTACTTTCCTATATACCTGTGTGAGCTATCTTGCTTCAGGATCACACTTCATGTTTTTCTTGTGGATTCATTTTTGGTATTTCCTTGTTTTTTGGGGGTTGTAATGAGTAGATTGTTACTCATCCCTACACATTCTTCACATACACATGTTGTGTCTCGTGCAGACGATTGATGGCTTGGTGGAGGACTTGGGGGCTTGGGACCAGGTGGAGCCTAATGAGATCATGTAGGAATGACATGCTTCTACAGCTTTTCGTAGACAATCTATACTTTCCCATTAGGTGGGGTTTTCATCTAATGTCTTTCTATCAATCTCGTACTTAGTATAATTGCAGTTTTCTTTTGTTGGGTTTGTATTATAGCCCATTTACATCCAGTTTTACTTTTACGAGTAGTGGCTGTTTATGGGGATACATGTTCTCTTCCACAATTTTCATGGGATGTGGTTGGGTGTGTGTTTACAAGTAGTCTCGAAAATGTCTCCCACTTTTAGGTTAAGGTCTTCATCACTACTCGCCGACCCAGGGCCTTCCGGAGGCTGTCTTGGGGGAGTCATGGCATGGGCCCTGGGGGACGGGTCGTGACAGTTTTAAGTCATGAACATGTTCTAAAAATGTACTAGTATAATGAAGACACTATAGTTATTATATCATTGTGGTTTAATAAAATTGGGGGTGTTTGAGAAATAAGTAAAATAAAGATTATAATTGAATAACATTATATCTTCTTCGGGTATCCTCTTTAGCTCTGAATATAATCCACCAAAGGCCAGCTTTCTACACAAAATATGGCCTATATAATCAGGGGATTGTATTTGGGAAGTTATTTTGTTATGTATTGGTCTATCCAATGAGGTGTGATGGTGTGAAGAAGAGAGGATTGTGTGTGGCCTTTTATAAGTGGGGGGGGGGGGTTAGGACACACTTGGTATTTTGGAAAAATATTTAGTGATCCATCATTTTTCAGATTCTAAAAGGGTCCAAAATTGATCATTATCAACCTATTGAGGTTTATTGTATAAAATATGGCTATAAAATGGTATTTGGACAATATAAATGCATAATTTATTATTATCTTCTTAGTTTGACCCGTGGTAAACCCATTTTTTCCATAACTAGTATACTAACTTTTTACTGAATTCGCTTTTCATATTGGTCCAATATTACGTTTAAATTATTATAAATTATAAATTATTCTGATTAAAAGTATGGAATATTTTTTTCTAAATTAAATTCAAAGAAGCGGAAAAAATATTATTCAATATTAATCCTATAGATGTGATGATAAAACTGGTGTTTAAAGTGAAATATCCAATGTTCAAAATTTTTTATATCAAAATTCAATATGAATTTTTTTAAGGAACAAAAATCGGATAATATATATAAATTTAAACTAATTTTACTTCAAAAATAATTCAAAATACAATTTTACAATAGAAATTGTTTAAAAAATGACAGTTTCAATTAAAATTTATTATTTGGAACTATCAATTAAAGTAAATTTATTTTGGAACAGTGAAAAAATTTACACTGAGATAATATTGGTACAATGATTAAAAAAATGAATTTTATCTTTTCAAATAAATTTTATAAAACTATGTCAAATTAATTTTAAATTATGTTATCAATGTTCCTCCAAACCGTCTTTTAGATAAATACAATTTTTTAAAAATATTTATATTTCATTTAAATGTTTTCTATTTTATTTTTAATAAATATATAAGTAATAATCATGTGTAATACATATATGTACGTATCTTATTGCGTTCTATTCATAACCTCTAATTTAATGTCTCAGTTATAACTATTTTTTTTAAACTATAATATTTTAATAAAATATTGTATTTTGATAATACTTGATGTTGCATGTAACACTACCTATCAAAGAAACTCAAATTTTCATGTAACACAAGATAAAATCATCGTTTCATGTATTAATATCTATTGAATGTATCCAATTTAATAAAAACTAAATATATCATAAGTACTTGGGGTGTCATATTACCTTCTATTCTTGGTGTTTCATGTTGTACACACTATCAAATATAATGTCCTTATTTTAGATGTTTATCACTTTACATAAAATATAGAAACATTTTTCCATTTTAATATTTATTAATTTTTGTATATATTTTATCATTATAAAAAAATTTAAATACTACTCACACATAATATATGATGTTAACATATTATTTAATCTTTTAGTTATCATAATAAGATGTTTAATGAAGTTTTTTTAATTATTTTTCATAATAAACTTGTAAAATTATATTGGTTGTATACCGCTGGATGGTTTAAAAGAGGATTATTGATGTATTTTCTTGAAATATGGGAGTTTAATAATGTTAGGAAATAAAATGATATTTATCAATATTTTTATATTTAAATAAAATCAATTCCTTGGTATTAATTTTTGATAGATGAATTTTTCTATGGAACATTTATCTTTTTCATTATTTTAAAAAGTGGAGAAGTTTTGAAAATATATGTGGTTATTTAATTATCAAAAATGGGGATAATTTTGAGTGTTCCTTGAAAGACATCTTTTTTGACAAAAAAATGACATCATGATTAATTTTAATATTTATAAGATTTGAAAGTATTATATTTATTGTGTTATTATTTTTATTATTTATTAGTCTTAATAAATTTATAATATTAATTGTTTCATTCTCATTAATATAAGTATTAATTCTGTTTCATTTTTTTATCTTATATATTTATTAAGGAATACATTATTTTGGTTCTTATATAAATTATTTTTTAATTAGTTTTTTATCTTATGTAATAATTTATTCATTATTCACTTTGATTATATATTATTATTATTTTATTAAAATATATTTAGAGTTCATTATTTATGGATCATAACATGTTATGGATGTCTTATATTTATTGCCTAGAAAAAATATATCATTTGTGACCATAAAATACAATTTATATATGTTATTAATATTCCAACATAGCTCTTTCATGGTTCAAAATGATTCCGAATGTTCATCCACATAGCCTATTTTTATTTTATATAGCTAATTTTTTGAAATTAGTTACCTTTTCTATTTTGACAATATCATGATATATAAAAAACCAAATTGGGTAATTCTTATTGTTGGAATTTGAAAAAACTTATCTACATTTAAATTTATGACACAGAGCCATGAATTGAAATACATAATGTTATAAATTAGGTTATAATTTTCTATATGTTTTTTATTTGAAATCTGTTGTTCTTTGTAATAGTTTTCAACAATATTTTGATGATAACTTGTGATACATAACTCTGATTAAATTTATTCTTGATTATTTTTAAATAAAATGTAATTATATATATATATTTAAACTACTTATAATGTGAATCCATCCATTTATAGGTCTATTTGAGGTCTTACATTTGATAAGCTAATCAATTTTTCAAAATTCCAGCATCCCTTACGTGAATTCGACTATGTGAGAAAATTAACTTATCTGATAAGTCAATATGTGGATATCCAGCCAGCTTAAAATTATTTTCTACATGAATTAGTTTTCTATGTAGTGTAAAATAGTTACCATAATATTATTAAATGTAATGGAAATGTAAATTACCTTACTTAAATTGGGTACGTAGAATCCCTTATGTAACTTCCTTTATATGACATTCACCTACCTGAATTTAGCTATGTCGATTTGCTTTCAAGGTGAGATTTGAATATATACAGGAAAAAAGGCTACATAAAAATACAATTCACAGATTTACCTATATTGTTATTCAAGTTTCTAAAGGTTTTTAGTAAACCTATAAATATGAACTATTTTTTTCTTTATGTTATAATTCAATTTATTTCAAGTTTATATTGAATATTCATAATAATTTATTTGATCTAAAAGCAGTCATTAATTTTATTAAATCCATGAATGTTGGTTTTTGGATTTTCAATGATTAATTTAATATTATTATCCGGAGATTTAGCATGATGTGCTACCCACATTGAAATTTCAAAACATCAAATTTCCAAATTCAATTATACTGAAATATGATGATTTTAACTTGAATATTGTTATAGGGTTTTTGAAGAATATCAATATTCACTATTAATGATTATATTAATTGATATAAAAATTATATTGAGATATATATAACATGGATATAGAATATCTATTTTTAATCTAAGCATGATTACTATGAATGCATTCAATGTGAAGAGATTATGATATAATTTTATTAGAAAATGGAATGTTAGTCTCACAAAAAATATTTGTGTATTCAAAAGAATTTATTTTAAAACATTATGTATATATTTACTAATTTATAATTTGTTTATTTTTCTTATTATTTTATTTGTACAAGATTATTTAAATACCCCATAATGTTTTTCAAGTTTTTATTTTAAATAAATACTATAATATAATAAGTATCTAAATTTAAAGATAATAATGAAGAATTTTTTTTGATACACTAAATTCAGTACATAATTAATATACAAGAAATTTGAAATAATTAAATAAAATTATTGTAAGAAATAGTAATACAATTGGAACATGTCTAATAAATGTAATAATTCCAACAGTATAACCCACCTCTTTCAGATCATCCATTATTAGAATAGTTTCTTCAAGGAAGATAGAAAAAATACAGTGAGTAAGAGGAATATAGAGAACCATTTGGGGAGTAATAAAATTTAAATATAGGAATAATGGTTTATCGGAGTACCACTAATACAAGGCTATTTATAGAAATTTTTATTTGAACATTATTAAAATATATATCGATTATAATTTTTCTTTTAAAGGTGATAAACAAAAATTAGAAAGATCCATTGATAATAAAGGAAATGAAAAGAAATTTAATGTTTCTATAAGTTAAATTATAATTTTAGATTTGGTATAATAATTATATTTAATTATTATATATGACTATTAGAAAGTTAAAAAATAAAAATAAATTTAATATATATTACCTAGCATGATAAAAAAAATTACCCACTAAGAATGAAAGGGTATTCATGTGCATTCATAACCAAATATTTGGGGGAAAATAGTGCACTAAACCAACCCTGATGGACTAGGATGGAATCAACAAATGTGAAATCATGGGATCAAATCATATTTCGGCCTTACCATGGGTGGACCTGTTTATAAGACCTGGTGACTATGTGTAGATTTGGCACACTGCGTACTAGGACGAATCCATGCAAGGATTAAATTTTGATTTTAGAGAAATGATTTCAATGGTTTACTAATTATTCATGGAAAGTACATAGAATGTTTCAGTTTCGGATGCCTGGTTATGGTAATTGTTCACCCATTTTAAATAGGATCAAATTTATCTTAGTCATTCGATCTGTTAGGTCTTAGCCATTTATAATATCATAAATGTTTGTCATTAACCGTGAGTTTGGTCGAGCAACTGTTGACAGAGGATTTTCTTCCTCCTCCCCTAATATATTCACCCATGTTGAACCATGGCCTAGAAATGTTAATGCCTAATCTAGAATAAATTATGATTATCAAATGGGATATAAAAATATTAATATGTTGTTTTCACATTAAATATTTTGCAGCAATTTTTATATACATATACAAGCGAGTGAAAAAATCATATAATTTAAATATATATAAATATATATTATTTCATAATCTATATTGATGGATATCCTTGAATACATTGTCTTAAAATTCCGGTCATCTTTGGTGGCCTTCAAGTTTTGGGTTGCTGAATAATTTATGCAGTAGCATGATATGAATTATATATATATATATATATAAATTTTTTATCCTGATAATACCAAAAATATGTTTTGGATACTAAAATTTCAAACATCAAAAAATTATAAATTTAAAAACATGTAATAAGACACTTTGGACTACTATGAATATGGAAATAACCCTCATTCTATACACATGAAAGGCTCGAATCACATCTCCCTATTGTTTTGGTGAAACCAAATACCACAAGGCCTTATTTAATATTTGTTTATAATTTTCGGCAAGGGAGTTATTATGAAAAATAATGTTTATTTTCCCTCAAAATCAGATATATATTTTCAATATATTTTCCTATCAAAATAATGTTATAATTAAAAATGGCTTTCTCTTTTCATAATTATCATAATATGTTAATTCACAAAATTCAAATATACAAGTAGTTAATATTTTATTTAATTTAATTATATAAAAATTATGTTTTAACTATAAATGAATTTATGTTATTATTTTTATATATCTTTTTAGCACCTATTTTACTGATAATTCAATGATTAAATTAGTTTTTGCATTGAATAAAATTTTTAATTTTATATAAATATGTAAAAAATTTAATGTTTTAATTATTAAGGGAAATTATTATTTTTTTATTTCAAGATTTTATTTTTTTAAAATAACTTTTTTGGTATTATATTTTCATAAAAAAAATTAAAGAGTATTCCAAATTAGGTAAAAAGTAATTTATTTTCTAACGATTTTAATATTCAATTCTAGGGTTTTATTTTAGATTTTTAATCAATAACAGAAATAGTTTTTTATTATGTAATTTAATTTTTTTTATTTTATTAAAAATCACTCTGAAATTTCTAATCCATCATTTTATGTGAAATACAGTTTTCAATTTTTATAAATATCATGAAAGTTTCTAGATTTACTATTATCTATTACTCTGGTCATTTAATGCATTTTTAAAATACACAAAAGTTAAATTTTATTGTGTTTATGTTCTATAAATATGTTCTCTGAATGGACGAATTTATTTTTTGAAATATGGATTTATCCTAAACATTTAAGTGTTTTATTTAATTTGATTTACAAAAGATTATGAGTTATAAAGTAATTTTCTTCCCTTAATATAATTTCAGTAATTTTTTGAAAGGACTTCATCGAATTTATGAGAAAGATAGATAATTACGAAAATGTTTAAATAAAATGAAACATGGAGATTACATTTCAAATTTGATAATGTGGAATGGAGAATGAACCTATAACATCAATATGACGTTCTCCTACCCAAGATATTACTATGTATCCACAATGGTTTTATACGATATGTCATGTATCATTTTAATCCATAAACGTATTGTTATTTTCAAATGATTTTTAAGGATAAATTGAATTGTTTTATAAATATTATTTTCTAAATGAATTTTCAAAATTATAAGTATTTATTAAAAGAATTGAAATGTGTTTTATATATGAAAATTTTATATTTGATATAAAGAGTATTAAAATAGTTTTTAAATAAGTATTTAAAAATGTATTCTTCATTGTTATTAAAACCACTTACTGGTCAATTTTATGCTCATCCCATGTTTTAAAAATATTTTCACAAGTATCTTATTGGTTCTAAGATGGATGGTTTCTTTACGTACTTAGCTCACTTAAAGAGAATTAATTTTTTAAAGTTATTATAATTTTTAAAAATATGATAATTTTTAAGGATACAATTAATTTTATAGAACCATGACAGAAAAAGGACCTCATATGTATACAATACTATTTATTTGTAATTATCATTTATTAAAAAATAATCATCATATTCCTAGTACCTATTCTGGAAGTGTAGGTTTGGGTATTTACATTTGGTATCAGATGGTGGTCCTAGATAATTTGGGAAATTATAACTTCTCATTAGGTTAAGTATAATTTCATAGTAAAATACATTCACTACTTCAAAAATTTCCTATAACCATTTTTTAGAACTATTGATATATACTTCAAAACTGTGGCTATTGGTAATAATACATGTCTCATTTCCGATGGTTGGAAATGGCGTTGCTATATGGAAATGAATATAGCCATTGTTCCAATTGTGTAGTTGGATACTTGCACATAGATTTTTTACATGGGTTATAACCATGGTACTAGGACAATAGCCACATTTTAGACCATGTACATACGTATACTTGCAAATTTTATAGCCATGGTTATATCAATTATTTTATTGAAAAAAAAACATATTATACGACCATTTTTGTAAATTGTGGATACATCCTCCAACTTCCATAAAACTTACCCTACACTACACCCATAATTCACCACCATTACACCACACTGCACCCCTAGAACACCCCACTACACCCCACCACACTTCATAACCCAACATCACTGCACTGTCCCCACCCCACTACATACTCATACACATGAGGTCGTACTATGTACCTAGATCAAGCACACTTCTATCAACATGAATACAACTAAGTAATGCAAGGTGCATTATAAAATAAACCACATACCATAAACAAAATTACAAGTTAAATAGATACCAATGGAAAAAATTAAAAACTATATAGGAATAGTGAATGTGATGAATGGGCCTCAATGAAAACATATCCCCAACACAAATAACACATGTAGTCTGAACAAATAAACTCTTAGAAAATCCTAGATAAACTACACTACATCCCACATATAATCATATACATATCACGAAAAAAGTGAGGAATGAAGATAATAATGCCAAATGTAATAATTGATTGACATCATTGGAATAAGAGACAACACATTGAGGCCACTAAATATACTAGGAAATGTAAAATATCTTGGTCTAACCACAGTGTTATGTGGAAGACAGAACCACTAAATTTCACACTGTAATGATATTATATCATTTACAACTAATTTTTTTGGTGAGGATAATCTTCCATCTTCACACTATTGTACCTCCATGATATTCTTTCCCATTCAAATTTACAATATATCTCAAATATCTAAGGTTTTAATAATTTAAAAACTTCACATATGTGGCTTCCCAAGCCTATCTATATTAACGGAGTTTCTGAAGTACAAAAAATGATAGAGGTGTAATTATTGTAAAACCTCACTCAAGGATGACTAATGGATTGAATGTTCTGTATGGATAAGGTTCTCAATAGGTAGGGGTTATATGATGTTAATTAGGATGGATTGGGTGGTGGGTGAGCAGGGTTGGTCTTACACTACTTTGTCTGTTTAATAAGTTTCTTCTTGGTTTTTTGGTGGTGGTGGTTATTTTCATTTGGATGGGGTCCAAATTTTTTCTATGATCTGTGTGGAGGGTAAGGATTGATATATTAGATAGTGGTTTGGAAAGGGTTACCTGAATTTGTTTTTGATTGAGAGTGTATGCAAAAGTTTGTAGGGATATTTAGGGATTTTGGGTGTTGGTTGGGATATGAGGAAATATATGGAAGTGAAGACATGAGAATAAGGACATGAATCAACTCATGTTGAGTCTGGAGTGGTTAACATGTCTATTTAAGGCCTTATTGGTGCATTGTTTTTGAGGATTGGGTTTCTTGGAGATGAATCCACTATAGGGATAGTGGACTGAGATCATGATGAAAACTAGAGTTTATGTTGGGTATTTAAATGAATTTAAAGTTTTAAGATGTGACACCATTGGAAATGATATAATGTTTTTTGGCTTCCATATCCATGGATTTTTTTATATTATTTTCACTAAAGTGTTGCATTAAGGGATGCTGTATTAGTGTGTAACTTTAGTAGGGAACATTTTCACATTAAAGCTTCTGTGAAGCCTTGTTTCATGGAGTGAACCTATGCATGTTTGGTGCCATTATGTTTTTCTATAATTTTGTTTATTATAGCATTATATATAACACTACACTGTGATTTATTAAAGAACAATGAAGTATGCTTCCACTTGGTGGTATTGTAGAGTGTGTTATTCCTTTTAAAAATTCATCATTAACATTTTTTCGATGAAATTAATTTTTTTTGGGTGTTGTAGTGATTGTAACACTATTATCAGTTATTCACAACCCATGCATGAGGTTGTGGGGTCTCATTATATATAAATTAGTTTAAATCCATTGAATTATTGGTACTACTCTAATTATATGTACTTTCAATTACAATATATGTTATGTATATTGAGTAAGGTACAGAAGATGCATGCAGGAGTAAATCATAGTAGGATACATAAAAATATTTCCCTATCTTAAACCCTAATATACTATTTTATTCATGAAAAAATAAATAAAAATAAAACATTAAAATTAATGAAATAATTTGAGGTTATCATATAAAAACCTGAATGTATGTTCCCAGTAAGGATAAAAAAACCTTTAATCCTATTAAATATTTCATTCCCTGATTAAAATAGTTCAAATAGACATCTAAAGGAACACAAAAATTTATAAGGATCACTATTAAATAATAATAGATAAGCCCTTGGTATGGTTTTGAAATGATCCATTACCACACATTACAAGAGAAATAATCATTTTATGAAGAATAAAACGAGTAGGATAAGCCCTTACACTCATGTAGAACTATTTTAAAAATCTAACATATGACGTGATAAAAAGTTTCTGTAACAAAATATTTTATTGTTATTCTTTATAATCTTATAAAAATATAAAATTTATAGTAAACTCTTCACATTCTTACCCAGAAGATGGTATGAACATTCTGGACTACGTAATGAATCTCATTCCAGTTTTCCCAGTTAGATATTTTTAGTCTGATTACTTAATACATGAAAATATATCACTACCAGAATACATGTGAGAAAATTATAAACACCTTCTTCTTTAATATTAAAATACCAATTTGATAATACTTGTAATATTATAACAAACATAATATGATAATAAACTAAATACGATGACCAAGTTAATACATTGCAATATGGTCTCTTATTTCCTTTCAATTTTTTCTAGTGTTACTTATTTAATAAAAACAACCCAGAACCCTTTTTTCAATCTATAATTTCTTTAGTGATCTACCTTATCACCCCCTCTTCATGAAAAATAAACTCTTCAGGAATGTAAAAAGTACATTCACCATTTATAGGTGCCAGAAAATAGTTTAGGTGAGATTCCTAAAATTTTTCCCACTAAAACAAAATTTCCAAATTTTCATGTTAACTAGAATTTTGGATATATGTATGAATTTTTCAACACATCTAAAATATTATAGATCCTTCTTGAATCTGCTATCATCTTCATCTATTCATTATATTTTATTTACAGACACTAACCTGATTTCTTCATTATGTTGATGTGGACCAAATGAAGGAAACAAAAAATCTTCTTCAAATTTCAATCTCCCCCTTTGATAACATTTTTGTCAATATCCTTCACATTATTAACAAAATCAAGTCCAATTCTAGTTCTTATTTTCATTAATTAAGAAATTTGAATCTATATTATGTCTTATATGATAGCTATTGGCCCAATTGATAAAATCATTTGAATATAAATATTTTTCCCTCTCTTTTATATATACAACACACATCAACTTCCCTGTCAGACGATTTTTATATTTTTTATTTTGGTCTAACTAAAAACTAATAAAAAATATTTCTTAAATTTTCCACAAACCTAGAATACGTTTAAATGAATATGAATCCTATGAACTCGTTGTGTTTTCATTGAGATAGGAAAACATCATTTCCACCAACATTTTTGTTCAAAAACTTTGTCTTGAATCATGATTTTCTCCACTAATTCAATTACATAGAGGATCTGCTTCAACAATATTTTAACTTGCAGTGGAATGTATTGTGATATCCCAAAAACTTTGTCTTGAATCATGATTTTCTCTCATTCTTCCCAATTACAATTAAAATATTTTTCCAGACTCATGCAATGTTAGATGACCATTTTATTCTAGAAATATTTTCTCTCAGTAAAACTGGCCTTTTCAAGCATTGTGTGTCTGATTTCATGATGATGGTGGTCAATCTGATTTTCATAAAATAAAAAGAGATGGGATTTTATTTTCTTTCTAAACATCCTTGACATCAGATTGAAATACCAAAATATGATCACCTTCCATATCATCATGGTTCTAAAAATAACCCCCATTGGATTTTTTTTCAATAATGTTTTATAAATCACTGAAAATTATGACAAAGAGTTATGGATCATATATAAATAATTCCACACATATGTGATATAACTAAATACAGGTAAAAAGAAGTATTGAATGAAAAACCATGATGTCCAAATTTAGTGATAAGAAAACTACTTCATCTCTTTTTCAGTTCTTCAAATTTCATGAAAAATATATTTTTGTTTCCTAAAACCAATTCAAAATACCATTAGAGTAGTTCACATACTCATAATTATGGATTGAAAGAATGCCCTAAAATCAACCTTTTTACATTCATCTGTAAGGATATATTTATGAAACAATTATCCCACTTAACAAAACTGTACAAAGGTAAGTTGAGAGAGGGGAGAAAACACATACCTAAACCATGATGAGAATGATGTAGGAAGCCCACGTTCATCCCCAATTTAGAAAATCATTCCATTGATAGTGGTTATGTTAAAATTTCAGCAACTTATTTAGACGTAGGAACATATTTTGGATTCAATTTGTTCTTGTCCACAATCTCCTTGATGAAATGATATTTGATATAAATATGTTTTGAATGATAATGTTATACTAAATTCATGGTGTGGAAGATGTTAAATTTATTTTCACAATAAAAGAGAACGTGAAACATCACTTAAACATTTAAATATTATAATTGAGTCTTTATCCACAATTGTTGGCTAAAATCTTGAGTAGGAGAAACATACTAAACATTAGTCCTACTCAGTGTTACTGAATTTTGTTTCATTGAATTCTAACTAACAAAACTAATTCTTAGAATGAATATTCCACCATAGCTGGATCATATATCATCAACATTTCCTGCTCAAAATATGTATGAATACCCACAAAAATAAATAATTTCTACATTATCATATTTAATTCCAAATTTTTTATTACATTCATGTATGTGATATTTTTTATAGCAAGAAAATGTGATTCTCTTGGAGAACATTGAAATCTTGGAAAAAAAGGTAATTTTATTTTGTCATATCATTTAGTCAAATACAAAAATCTTCCAATAAACTTCCAAAATTATTTCTGATCAACTTTATTACCTTATATATATTTAGACAACATTGTTCCCACTAATATCAGTATGGAAATTTATTTTTAGTTTTCCATTCCAAACTAATTAAGATTTTTCTTATAAAATTTTCTTTCAAAAGAAAAAGGTATTTATTTTTTGTAAAATTTGTAACCCAATAATTTATTTCATTTCCTTGATCATAGTCATCTTAAAGAACTATTTCAATTCATAGGAAAATATTCCCCAAGTTCATTCATCATTCCCACCGAATATAATGTTTTCAACATAAAACATTACAATAAGGGAATAATTTTGAATTTATTTGATGTAAATATTACAGTAAACTCTTTATTTCTTAAAACTCATATTCCTTAAGAATGTATTGAATTGAGAATACCATGACATCAGAGCTTGATTTAGACCATCCAAAGAATTATTCAATCTATACAAATAACTTTTATCTTTCCCAACAACAAATCCACAAGGTTAGTTAATATAAACTCCCCCATTAGGATCCGAATATAGAAATATGGACATTACATCAATTTGAATGAGTTTTCATCTTCCTTGAGAAGCTATTACTTGAACATTTATAATTTTTTCTAATATAGATATTAGAGGAAATGTTTCTTCAAAATAAACATGTCAAATTTGTGAGTAACATTTGTAAACTAATATTTCATTGTTTCTTATCACTTCACCTTCTTCATTCATATTATCACAAAAAACCCACTTTGTACCTATAATATTGTTGCTTTCTGAATTGGGTACATGTTCCCATATATCATGTTTTTTCTCTATATGATCCAACTCTTTAGAAATGGTCTAAACCCATTCCAGATACTCAAATTATTCTTTTACATCATTCGTCTCAACATTTGACTACAAATATGTATGTGTAATATCAGTTTTGGTTTTTATTTTTTTGAACCTTCTAATGTTGGTCACCAATAATATTATGAGTTTTTACTTGACACCTCAAAATTGGATGATACATTAGAGATTTTTTTTCATCACTAGAAATAGATGTGTTTGATTCTTCTTCTTTGGTTGGATTAAAATTATCTATATCCTTATCAGATATGATAAAAAATATTCATTTCCCTTCTCAACATCTATATGTTTCTGAAAATTTTTATATTCCTTGGGGTATTAAATAACTATCATAAAAATAGGAAAACAATTATTCATATTTCTTTTTTGAAACACTTGTATCCACTTCCTTATTGAGCATAACCATGAAATATTCCATCTTCACCATTATGTTCAAACTTTCAATAGTTTCCACCTTTCTTCTTTATAACACATTGACATCATAAAAACTATTTGGTGTTTTAAAAATGAAGTTTTTTCATAAAACCTTTCATATGGATTCATATATGATGTTGAACTAAATAAATATTGGAATTGAATATAAATAGTAGTACTCATGGCTTTCCTCTAATTGGAATGATAAAGGCCTTGTTCAAGTTACCTAGTTATTCCCATTTCTTCCAAGATTTTTTTATTCTTTTCAACAAAACCATTTTCTTCAGGAGTATATAGAGATTTATACTCATGGTTAATTCCATGCTTCTCAAGATAACATTAAAATTATTGATTTCTATACTCACCCTAAGTGTTTGTTCTCAACATTTTTACTAAATACTCACATTCTATCTCAGCCTTCCATCTGAAATTTTTAAATATTTTAAAACCATATGAATTATATTTCATATACATAACAAATGTAATGCATGTAAAGTCATCAATGAAAGTGATGAAGTACTTATCTTTGTTCTCTTATTATTTTCTCATTGGCCCATAGATATCATAATGAATAAGCTTGAGGGGTTGTTTGGAAAAAATATCATCTTTCGTATGCACTGAGTTTGTAATTTTTCCCCTTTGAAAAATAGTGCAACTATAACGACCCGCCCTCGGGGCCCGTGTCGTGACTACCCCAAGCCCGAGTTCCATAGGCCAGGGGCTGGCGACTAGCACCAAGGCGTAAATCCCGGTAAAAAGGGAAGGAAATGCGTTTGAAATGTAATCAAGCACCACAGAGTAAGCAAGATGAAATGTAAACACTAAGTAAAAACAGAGTACAACTGAAAGTGCGGAAAAGTAAATGGGCCAGTATACAAACCCAAACTGAAAGTAAAGTAAAACTCGAAAGGGAAAACAACAACTGTAAAGTAAAAGCCGCTACACCGAGCTGTCCACTGGAAATCCTACCTGAAGGGTGGGTACAGATAGCTCCACTGCTCCTCGGGTCCCGCCATCCGCTCCGAGCACGTCCCGCCCAGTGGTCCACCTCCAGGTACCGTCCTGCTTTGCAAGCCTCAACCACGATCAACGCTGTCCGTCGTCTGCAACCAACACAATGTAGTGCGGGCATAGCCCGTGCAGGGGTGAGTATAAGCTACTCAGTAGGGACCCCCAGACCCCCGAAGGTCTACCAAAATCCAAAAATGATAAACCAAAAAAGAAAGATACAATCACGAAGTAACATCTGACACTGCTTAAGTATATTCCCATACATATACCTAAGTCATCAATTCCAATACGCTCCAACCTCCGAGCCCAAGTACAACTCAGTCCACAGAGGAAAGTATACGTATTCCACACAGGAAAGAAAAACGAAATCCATACAGGATAGCACAACACAATCCACACAGGAAAGAAACAGGATTCATCTCACACAGGAATACTTATTCGAAAGACGATAGAGATGATCACAGATCCATCTAAGTCATCAGACCCACAAAGGATCGATAGGTACTAACCCCTGCGAAGAACCACACAGGATCAGACCCACACAGGATCTGTAGGCGCTGGTTCACACAGGACCGCCGAGCGTAGACCCACACAGGATCAGTAGCACTGATCCACACAGGATCGCTGAGTGCTATAGTCGTCGTCGTCGAATCCACTGAGGATCTCTGCACAGTCGTCGTCGCAGTCACAGTAGCAGTCGCAACCAGCTCTAGGGTTCCCGCACACAGCAAGCTCGTTCTGGAGGGTCCGCTCCACGAGCCGAGAGACTGATACATCAATTGTCACAAAGTCCAGAGTTGATGTATCCAAAAGTTTCGTATCGTCAACAGGAACTCAACGCAACAGACGGCGCATCAATCGGACGCCCGGTCTGAGCGTTATTGGCCTTTTCGTTCCATGGCCCCGGTTGGTTTTTAAGGCAAAACTAACCCGACCATACTCCACCTGCATCCAAACCTTGGGTGTAGTATGCCAAAAGATCCGTCTCACTAAGAGGAACTCAACAAAGCTGACGGAACATCAATCGGACATCCGTAGATCAAGATATGAGCGTTTCTGCTCTGAGGGCCCGGTTGGTTTCGTGTACGAACCAACCCGGCCGAACTCAAAGTATTCCAAAACTTTGAGTGCAATATACCGAAAAGACAGGCTCGATCCAAGGATCGCATCACCGCTGACGACGCGTCGTTTGGAGGTCCGTAGCCCAAGTTATGTGCATTTGAACCTAAACAGTTTGGTATCGGGGGTTTCGGGCCCGGGCCGACCCGGCCCGAGACCCCCTGGTTGGCCCGAACTGGGTCGACCCGCCCCGGACAGGGTCGACCCATCTAGACACGGCACGGCCCGGCCCATCGCGGCCAGGCGCATCAGTTCGGCGCAAGGCAGCGCGCTGCCAGCTCGGCCGAAGGTCGAGCTGATTGGAACGGGGGGCGCCTGCCCCCCCCCCCCCCTTTGTGAAACCGGCCCCCCTCATTATGGTGGGCCGTTTATTTTCTGGCTGGGAGAATTAATTCCCACCTGTTTTCCTCCCTTCCGGCCGGCCCGACCTAGCCGGCTGGTTCTTCCTCAACGGGACCGGCAAAGGCCGGTCCCGTTCCGGCTTCCGACACCGGCGGCCCGGCTGGCCGCCGGTCTTCTCGCTCCGCCACGGCCCGGAACCGGCCGAGACCATCGTTGTCTGGCAGGGCGCGACGGCGTCACGCCCTTCCGCCACGGCCCCGCTCCGGCTGCGGTGTCTCTGAATTTCTTCAACGCGGCGCGACGACGTCGCGTCCTTGCATTATTTTATGACACGGCGCGACGACGCCGCACGTTTCTTGCCGTATGATCCTGCGCGGTGCGACGACACCGCGCCACACCCGTTTCAATCCCCAACAGAATCAACATGAAAAAGGAGGAAGGTCTGCCATGTTCATGTGGTCCGGCACCCTCGCGTTATTTGCTAACAATTGGACAAATTTCACGAAGAAATAAACATGGGTATAAATCATGAACAAAGGAATAAAATAAACCCCTACCTCGGTTTCAAGTGCGGAGCACGTCAACAATCCGTGGAAGACAAGCGTCATAGAGGTCGGGCGTCGCGGAAACCGAACGTCGTTTCATTGATGTCGAGGTGCGTACAAAGAGGTATGTCACTGGAGAAGCTTCGTAAGCTGACGGAGAAAGTCCGAGGATGAAACGACATCTCCTTCAATTGACACAGGAAGAAGCTCGAAGATGCGGCGTCGTCGATCTTCGAAAACACACCGGCTACGAAGAAGAGAAGCGGCGTTCTTCGTCGGAGCTTAAGTGTTCTTCGTCAAGGTTGAAGAAGATGGAGAGAACTTACCAAATCCTCTCATGGTGGCAAAGGAAACCAACCAAAATAAAATAATCTTAATGCTTATTTTATTTACACAAATAAACAACTTGAATTTCAAAAGTTTGAAATTAAAACAACTCAACTCAATAAATAACCCAAGTTGTCAAGATTAATTAAAGAGGAGTTATAGGGAGTTTAAAGGGAAGATGAAGTGTTAGGTTTCGTGTGGGCCCCACCACACTTAATCCTCTCAAGGGAGGTTAAGTGGATGTGGGTCCCACCCCTAACTCCCTTTCGGAGGTTATAACCAACTTGGATAAAAAATAAAATGTGTTTCCACATTTTATTTAACTTCTTTTTAATTCTCCCAAAACTAACTCTCAACCTGCATAAAACGCAACCTCGGAAAAGGTCTCCTTAAGCGAAAATCGGCGCTGCGAGTTCTTCGGTGCCGTCGGAATTCGATTTCGGGCACCGGTTCAAAAGTTAGAAATTCCCGCTCGTTCGTTCACTGAACATACCTGTGCCAAACTTTGGAAATTGATTCCAGTCACACCGGGCCTCAGAATCAGGTGCCGTCAGAAACCGCGCTCTTGTAAAATTCTAATGAAAATTAAGAAAAAATTTCACTTGAATTGTACGGGTCTTTACATTACTCTCACCTTAGGGCTTTACATCCCCGTAAAGATACATCAAAACTAGGGAAACAAATGACAATACTGAGCACGTATCTGAGCCTCCCGCTCCCATGTGCTCTCCTGATGATTCCCGTGCTGCCATCTGATGCGCACTAGAGGAATCGACCGTTCACGTAGGACCCGCTCCTGTCAATCCTCGATCTCCACCGGGACCTCCGAAAAAGTATCCCCATCATCAACGTCAAGCTCCCCATGGTCAATGATGTGCGTCAGGTCATGCACGTATCTCCTCAGCTGAGATACGTGGAAGACGTCGTGCACTCGGTGCAACTGTGGTGGTAGAGCCATGCGATAAGCCACCTCGCCAATCCTGCTGAGGACCTGGAAGGGTCCGATGAAGCGCGGAGATAACTTTCCGCCTCGGCCAAATCTCCTTATACCACGTCGAGGTGAGACCCTCAAGAAGACGTGGTCGCCATCCTTGAACTCTTGTGGCCTCCGCCTCCTGTCAGCGCATGACTTCTGCCGGCTCTGAGCTGTCCTCATCCGCTCCTGGATGACCTGGACCTTCTCTGTTGTGGCCTGGACCATCTCCGGTCCCACATGTGCTGACTCCCCAGGGTCTGTCCAGCACAAAGGAGATCTACAAGGTCGGCCGTACAAAGCCTCGTACGGTGCCATCCCGATGGTGGAGTGGTAGCTGTTGTTGTACGCAAACTCCACTAAGGGTAGGTGGTCCTCCCAACTACGACCAAAGTCGAGGACACATGTGCGGAGCATGTCCTCGAGAGTCTGAATGGTCCTCTCCCTCTGACCATCCGTCTGAGGGTGAAAGGCTATGCTCAGACGTAGCTGTGTCCCAAACGTCTCCTGCAATCCCTTCCAAAGCCGGGAAGTAAAGCGAGCATCTCGATCAGAGACGATAGATGATGGCACACCGTGAAGCCGTACAATCTCCTGAACGTAGAGACATCCCAGGCTCTCCATTGAGCCCTACTCTCGGATGGGTAAGAAATGAGCCGACTTGGTGAGTCGGTCGGCAATCACCCAGATTGAGTCATGACCTCTGGAAGTGCGTGGAAGTCCAGTCACGAAGTCCATAGATATCCCATCCCACTTCCACTCCGGGACCTCCAAGGGCTTTACCAAGCCTGCTGGTAGCTGGTGCTCAGCCTTCACCTGCTGTCAGGTGAGGCATCGAGAAACGAACTCTACCACAAACTTATTCATGCCCGGACACCAGTGTTGTCGTCTAAGATCCTGGTACATCATCGCCACTCTAGGATGTACTGCCAAAGGAGAAGTGTCAAACTCTCTCAGCACCTCCTCACGTAAAGCGACTGGTACCATGGTACGTCCTCTAAAAAGGATGTCATGCTCTGATCTAAAGGAGAAACCATCAGGTGCCTGTCCTCAGGATATCTATGCACGCCGTGTCTCACATTCAGCGTCCCCACGCTGTGCCTCTCTGACTCGCTGTAGTAGTGGAGGAGTGACTGTGAGAGACTGAAGGATGGCTGCTCCATCTCTATCCACGAAGGATATCTGCAAAGAGGCTAACTGCTCCGTTGCCTCCTCAAGTAGCTGAATGCCCGTCCTCCGGCTGAGGGCATCAGCCACTACATTCCCATTCCCAAGAGTATAGACTATCGCAAAGTCATATTCCTGGAGGAACTCTAGCCATCACCACTATCTCAGGTTCAGGTCCTTCTGCGAGATGATATACCTGAGACTCTGATGATCAGAAAAGACTGTAAAGCGCTTGCCCATCAGGTAGTGTCGTCATGTCTTCAGAGTGAAGACCACTACTGCTAACTCCAGGTCATGGGTATCGTAGTTCTGCTCATGCGGCCTCAACTGACGTGATCTATAGGCGATCACTGCCGGATCCTGCATTAGGACACATCCGAGTCCGGTCCCTGATGCATCACAATAAACTATGTATCCTACTCCCTCCTCAGGCAACCTCAAGATAGGCGCGCTGGTCAATCTCTGTCTCAGCTCTTGGAAGCTCTTCTGACATCTGTCTGACCACACGAAGGGTTTCCCCTTCTTCGTCAAAGCTGAGAGTGGTGCCGAAACTCTAGAGAAGTCTGGAACGAATCTCCGATAGTATCCAGCTAGTCCCAAGAAACTCCGAACCTCCGTCACGCTCCTGGGTGGCTCCCAAGCTAACACTGCCTCGATCTTCGCAGGATCCACTGCAACTCCCTCCTCAGAGATGACGTGTCCCAAGAAGTGGACCTCACGTATCCAGAACTGGCACTTCGAGGGATTACCATAAAGCTGGTGCTCTCGGAGTGTGTCTAGTACAACCTGTAAGTGGTTGGCGTCCTCCTCCTCCGTCGTCGAGTAAATCAAAATGTCGTCGATGAAGACCACGACAAATCGATCGAGGTATGGCTGAAATATCCTGTTCATAAGGGCCATGAACACTGCTGGAGCATTGGTTATGCCGAAAGGCATAACCAAGAACTCATAGTGGCCATACCGACATCTAAAGGTCGTCTTCTGCATGTCCTCGTCTCTGACTCTGAGCTGATGATAGCCTGACCTGAGGTCTATCTTCGAGAACCACCGTGCTCCCTTGAGCTGATTAAAGAGGTCATCAATCCTCGGTAGCGGATACATGTTCCTCACTGTCACCTAGTTCAAGAGACGATAGTCAACACAAATTTTGAAGCTCCAATCCGCCTTCTTGGAGAACAAAATCGGGGAAGCCCAGGGTGAAACACTGGGTCGGATGAACCCCTTGCCCTGCAAGTCCTCCAATTGTACCCGTAGCTCTCGAAGCTCAGCGGGGGCCATCCGATACGCTGGGGTCGATATCGGGGCTGTCCATGGGAACAAGTCAATATAAAAGTCTACTTCTCTAAGAGGAGGTAGCCCTGGAACGTCGTCGGGAAAAACGTCCGCAAACTGATCAACCACTACAGCAAAACTAGGATTCCGCACGTCAACTGCTCCAAGGATGAGGCTAGCCAACTGATGAGTGATGGGCTGTCCACTCCTCTGCGGAAGTCCATCCTGTGCTTCTAAGGCTCCCTTCTCTCCAGTGAAGGTGAACCTGCTCCCGTCGGTGCGTACACATCGCACCTTGCGCCTAAAACAGTCAATCTGTGCATGGACAGTAGATAACCAATCCATGCCCAAGATGACGTCGTAAGGCCTCGACGTTTCTACAAGAAGATCACAGCCGAAGCTCTCACCTCCTAGAGTAAGCTCACACTGCCGACACGAGTGCGTAATCATCGAGTCTGCTCCCGTAGGAGTCTCTAGCCGTAAGGATCGAGCCAACAGCTCTGTCGGAATCTCCGAGCTCTGAACAAGGGCAGCGGCTACGAAAGATTGACTCGCTCTTGTGTCTATAAGTACTGCAGCAAGGGTGGAATAGACACAGATAGTACCTCGAATCATCTCAGGCGCGCCGTGGTCGTAGGACTTTACTGCCTGGAGCTGTGTCTATCTTTGCCCGCCAGCTCCCTGTGGTTGGGGTGGACCTCTTGGTGGTGGTGGTGGTAGAGCCTCAAAGCGTCGCCCACCACCTGCTGCTCGGCCAGCTCCTCTGCCTCGTCCGCCTCCTCCCTACAGACCGCCATGTTTGACCCTCTGCCTCTGCCTCGGTGGTCCCTCAATCGTCTGCTGCTCCTCGGCATAGCGGGTCGGGCAGTCATGAGCCATGTGGCCCTTCCCGCCACGCGAGTAGAACTGTCTGCCTCCCGAAAGACTGGCTCCGTGATATGTGCCCCGCACAGCTAAGCCAGTGTCCTGAGGTCGTATTCCTAAAGGTCTGGTCTGCCTGGACCCTTGAGTCATCCATCGACTTCCTGATGCTGAAGAATCTGCTACGTGCCGCCCTGCGGTGGGTCTCGGCGCTGGTGTAGACTCAGCAAGAAAGCTCTCGATCAAAAGGGCTCGCTCCAATACTCCTGTCTGGGTCGGAATGCTGAGGGAGATCAGCGATGCCCTGATCTCGTGTCTCAAACCATGCTCAAATGTCTGGGCCTAGAAGAATGAGTCCCCTACCATGTCGGTCGAGTAGCGCGAGAGATCAGTAAATCTCGCCGAGTACTGAGCGATCGTCATGCTGCCCTTCCGCAACTGAAGAAGCTCCTGAATACGCACTACACGGAGGGTGGCTGGGATGAACTCTGAGCGGAAGAGGCTCTCAAGGATCGTCCAAAGTAGAGACACCTCATCGTGCACCTGGAGCATCAATCTAAACAATCGGCCCACTGCTGCGTGCAGTAGGCTCGCAGGGAGGGTCACCATGAGGTCTGCTGGTGTCCTCACTAGCCTGAAAACTCGTACGACTGCCTCTAGCCAGTCCTCAGCTGCCTGGGGGTCCGTCTCCCCACGAAACCTGGGCAGTCGCTGGCACTGAAACTCATGCAGTGTGCTGAGGCGACGTGCATCGTCAGCGGATGGTGCTAGAAGTATCGGTGGCTCGGCGGGTAGTGTTACCGCTGGTGCCACTACTGACAAAGGGCCCTGCACCGAGGCCTCGTCACTCGATGGGCTGTCATCACGCTCGACTCTCGGAACCCTAGCTGGCTGCCGTCGTGGGGCCATCCTGAAAATGAAACAGGTGCGCCATGGTCAGAAGAGTATACCTGGTGAGCTGATACAAAGTAATCACAAAGAAAACATGAAACACACACGCAATCAATGTTTTCGTGCATTAAGTCGGAAATCAGAAGTCAGGGTCCGGGTGTACGGATACGTCTGCCGCCGCACCAACACTGCACTTCCTGGACTGATAACCACACTCAATACGCTAAACATTATTGCTTCACATAGAAAAGATCAGAGTTCGCGGTAGAACAGAACTGCTTTGATACCAATTTGTCACCACCCACCCTCGGGGCCCGTGCCGTGACTACCCCAAGCCCGCCTTCCATATGACAGGGGCTGGCGACTAGCACCAAGGAGTAAATCCCGGTAAAAAGGGAAGGCATTTCCTTTGAAAAGTAAACAAGCACCACAGAGTAAGCAAGCGGAAAAGTAAACACTAAGTAAAAACAGAGTACAACTGAAAGTGGGGAAAAGTAAATGGGCCAGTATACAAACCCAAACTGAAAGTAAAGTACAACTCGAAAGGGAAAACAACAACTGTAAAGTAAAAGCCTCTACACCGAGCTGTCCTCTGGAAATCCCACCTGAAGGGTGGGTACAGATAGCTCCACTGCTCCTCGGGTCCCGTCATCCGCTCCGAGCAAGTCCCGCCCAGTGGTCCACCTCCAAGTACCGTCCTGCTCTACAAGCCTCAACCACGATCAACGTTGTCCCTCGTCTGCAACCAACAAAACGTAGTGCGGGCATAGCCCGTACAGGGGTGAGTATAAGCTACTCAGTAGGGACCCTGAGACCCCTGAAGGTCTCCCAAAATCCACAAAGGATAAACCACAAAAGAAAGATACAATCACGAAGTAACATCCGACACTACTCAGGTATATGCCCATACATATACCTAAGTCATCAATTCCAATACGCTCCAACCTCCGAGCCCAAGTACAACTCAGTCCACACAGGAAAGTATACTTATACCACATAGGAAAGCAAAACGAAATCCACACAGGATAGCACAACACCATCCACACAGGAAAGCAATAGGATTCATCTCACACAGATATACTTCTTTGAAAGATGATAGAGATGATAACTAATCCATCTAAGTCGTCGGACCCACAATGGATCGATAGGTACTAACCCCCGCAAAGACCCACATAGGATCTGTAGGCGCTGGTTCACACAGGACCGCTGAGCGCAGACCCACACAGGATCAGACCTACACAGGATCGGTAGCACTGATCAACACAGGATCGCTGAGTGCTGTAGTTGTCGTCGTCGAATCCACTGAGGATCTCTGCACAGTCGTCGTCGCAGTCACAATAGCAGTCGTAGCCAGCTCTAGGGTTCCCACACACAGCAAGATCGTTCGGGAGGGTCCGCTCCACGAGCCGAGAGGCTGATACATCAACTGTCAACATTTCCAGAGTTGATGTATCCAAAAGTTCCGTATCGTCAACCGGAACTCAACGCAACAGACGGCGCGTCAATCGGACGCCCGGTCTGAGAGTTATTGGCTTTTTCGTTCTAGGAACCCGGTTGGTTTTTAAGGCAGAACCAACCCGACCGTACTCCACCTGCGTCCAAACCTTGTGCAGAGTATGCCAACAGATCCTTCTCACTAAGAGGAACTCAAAAAAGCTGACGACACGTCAATCGGACGTCCGTAGCTCAAGATATGAGTGTTTCCGCTCCGAGGGCCCGGTTGGTTTCGTGTACAAACCATCCCAGCCGAACTCAAAGTATTCCGAAACCTTGAGTGCGATATACCGAAATGACCGTCTCGACCCAAGGATCGCATCACCGCTGACGGAGCGTCGTTTGGAGGTTCGTAGACCGAGTTATGGGCATTTTAACCTAAACAGTTCGGTATCGGGGGTTTCGGGCCCGGGCCGACCCGAGACCCCCCGGTTGGCCCGAATCGGCTCGACCCGCCCTGGACAGGGTCGACCCGGCCCAGCCAGGCGCAGCCCAGCCTGGCCTGGCGGACCGGCCAGGCGCACCGGTTCGGCGCAAGGCAGCGCGCTGGGTGCGCCGTCAGCTCGGCCAAAGGCCGAGCTGATTGGAACGGGGGCGCCCCCCCCCTCCTTGTGAAACCGGCCCCCCCTCATTATGGGGGGCCATTTATTTGCCGGTCGGGGGAATTAATTCTCCCCGGTTTGCCTCCCTTCCGGCCGGCCCGACCTGGCCGGCCGGTTCTTCCTCAACGGGGCCGGCAAAGGCCGGTCCCCTTCCGGCTTCCGACACCGGCGGCCCGGCTGGCCGCCAGTCTTCTCGCTCCGCCGCGGCCCGGAACCAGCCACGACCTTCGTTGTCCGGCACGGCGCGACGGTGTCGCGCCCTTCCGCCGCGGCCCCGCTCTGGCCGCGGTCTCTCCGACTTTCTTCGACGCGGCGCGACGGCGTCACGTCCTTGCATTATTTTACGACGTGGCGCAACGGCGCCACACGTTTCTTGCCGTATGATCCTGAACGGTGCGACGGCACCGCGCCCCACCCTTTTCAATCCACAACAGAATCAACACGAAAAAGGAGGAAGGTCGGCCATGTTCATGCGGTCCGGACTCCTCGCGTTATTTGCTAACAATTGGAAAAATTTCACGAAGAAATAAACACGGGTATAAATCATGAACAAAGGAATAAAATAAACCCCTGCCTCGGTTTCAAGTGTGGAGCACGTCAACAAGTCGCGGAAGACAACCGTCGCGGAGGTCGGGCATCGCGGAAACCGAACGTCGTTTCCATTGACGTTGAGGTGCGTCCGAAGAGGTACGTCGCTGGAGAAGCTTCGTAAGCTGACTGAGAAAGTTCGAGGAAGAAATGGTATCTCCTTTCGTTGACATGGGAAGAAGATCGAATATGCGACATCGTCGATCTTCGGAAACACACCGGCTATGAAGAAGATAAGCGGCGTTCTTCGTCGGAGCTTAAGTGTTCTTCGTCAAGGTTGAAGAAGATGGAGAGAACTTCCCAAATCCTCTCAAGGTGGAAGAGGATTCCAACCAAAATAAAATAAGCTTAAATCTTATTTTATTTACACAATTAAACAACTTGAATTTGAAAAGTTTGAAATTAAAACAACTCAAATCAATAAATAACCCAAGTTGTCAAGATTAATTAAAGAGCAGTTATAGGGAGTTTAAAGGGAAGATGATGTGTTAGGGTTCGTGTGGGCCCCACCACACTTAATCCTCTCAAGGGAGGTTAAGTTGATGTGGGTCTCACCCCTAACTCCCTTTGGGAGGTTATAACCAACTTGGATAAAAAAATAAAATGTGTTTCCACATTTTATTTAACTTCTTTTTAATTCCCCCAAAACTAACTCTCAACCCTCATAAAACGCAACCTCGGAAAAGGTCTCCTTAAGCGAAAATCAGCGCTGCAAGTTCATCGGTGCCCTCTGAATTCGATTCCGGGCACCGGTTCAAAAGTTAGAAATTCCCGATCATTCGTTCACTGAACGTACCCGATCCAAACATCGGAAATTGATTCCGGGAACACCGGGCCTCGGAATCAGGTGCTATCAGAAACCATGCTCTTGTAAAATTCTAAAGAAAATTAAGAAAAAATTTCACTTGAATTTTACGGGTCTTTACAGCAACACCAATCTATTCATCTTAGAAAATTAGGAATATCTTTGGCAATATCTCTCTTTGATAACTTTATCATGTTTCTTTGAAACATGTGTCCCCCCATACTCACGGACTAAAGAGATTTTTATTTCACCAACTTGAAAAATGTTTTAGTTTGTATTTTGACCCCTTATAACTATTTTCCATATTTGTCACTTTTCTCCAAAAACCAATATTTTATAAAAAAATTTCCCTCATCAAAAAATTGGAAAAAATATAGAATTTTTTTAAATCCCATCAACATACAAAGATTTGTTTGGATTTCATCTTTTCTTTATCAGTGATGGATAGTCCAAACCATTTGATATTAAGGGATTATTCATTGCCAAATGTCACTGTTCCATATTTAACATCTTTTAAAATAATTAAAAATATTGAATACTGTGTCATTTGAGAATAAATCGATCTATAAATAATAAAATTTCGTCCCCCATTTATAACATTCATACTGGTTTCAACAGTAATAGGCTTTTATTATTTCTTTCCTTTCTTAACTTCTAGGGTTTGAGAATTGTTAGGAAGAATTTTTGCACCAATAACAAAATATGTAATCCTTTTGGAAGTGGTTTGGGTTGTTCACATCTTTCAAAAATTGTTTCAAAAGGTTTGATGTTTTTTTCATCTTCAACACCAACCTTCTTGGGTTTCTTTCTAGCATCCTTCTCAAAATTCATTAATTGAGGGGACTGATTCCCACTCAAACTTTTCCTACCATAAAATGTGGAAAAATAGTAATATTGTTGTTTAAATAAACAAATAATTTAAAAATGTTATAATCCACCACAATACTGGAATTATCTATAGAGATAATATTTTCCTCCGAATCTTCCATACAACTCTGAGTTTTGAGCATGTTTCTCAGAAACCTTCATGTCCTTCTTTTCCAAACAGTCAATATTTTAGTTATCAATAATGATATTCATTTTATTTTCTACCTTATAAAAATTAAAAGTAATAAAAACAGTTGTTTATTCATAATTTTAAGAATCATTTTCAAACCTAGATTTCTAAAATTTATGGATCTCCAACATTGTTGGTCTTGACCCCATACATAACTTTCACTGTAGTATTATTTTCATAAAAGTATCCATTTTTCTTATCAAAATTTTAATGTATGTTTTTATATCTATCTTAGGCTTTTTATTTTGATAAGATTCAAAACCATTATAGATAGAGTTTTTAAAACTTGTATTTATCTTTTCGTATTTAGAAAGTTTTTTTAGGAAAAGTTACATATCTTATTCTTTTTCTTTCATCTTCACATCCAGAAGTTCCTTATGATCCTTTTTAGCTCAAGATATTTATTTAAAGCATCAATTTCTTTCACCATATTAATTTTTGCATTAGGAACACGGTCTTGATTGTTTTTTGAGGAAATTTAATTTATCAAATTCTAGATTTCTATTTCATTACTTCTAATCATTTTCAATAATTATTTCAATTATTCTTTCAAATGATATTCTAATCGAGTATCTTATTATTCATAATTGCTACTTCCAAACACTTCATCATTCAATAATATAAAAAATTATTCTAAACAACATACTCAACATATTTTTGGATTTTAGCATCACTTCATTCTTCAAAATCATCTATAGTTAAGGAACTTCTTCCTTTGTATTTGATTAATTTTTTATATTTCCCTTTGGAAAAAGATTTCTCTTAATGACCATGTTTAATTGATGATCTTCTTGGCCTTATTTCTTCCCCACAACAATCCTCATATTTATTTATTTTTGTACAATTAGAAACAATTTTCCCAATGCCTCAACATTCAAATAATTTCAAGGGATTTTTCCTGTTAAATTTCCTTATACTTCTTCTCAAATTTTTAGAATATGAGGATAAAATATCATCAAGATTTTTACATTCCACATTTTCTAAATTAGAATCTCTAGATTCAATTTAAAAAATAATATTTGTTTATTTTTCTTTATTAATATACTTGAAAGACATTTATCTATTATTTTTTTTTCATAGGATTATCACTTCTCAATTCATAAGTGATGAGATTGTTATGAAAATAATGTAGAGAAAATGTTTCAGGATCTGTGTCTTCCAACGAAGAAAGTTTTGCATCAAAATTTTCACTAAGGATTCTTAATATATTTTCAACAAGTGAATAATATTCTAATTTTTCAGCAAGACATCTGATAGTACTGAAAATGTCATTCACCTTTGCAAATAAGACCCCAATATATTCATACTCACACATTTTCAAATATCCACAAATCAACAACATGATTTGAAATTCTTCCTTCTTCACTTTTTTCCCTTCGTATATGTTTTTCAAATTGTCTCATATACCTTTATCTATGGAAACACACTTCACCCATTAAATTTTACCTTCATTATGTGAAGATATTAGATAATTATTGTCCCTTACATCATTATAATGATTGTTCTTATCATGATATGTACGATGAATATTTTCATCAATAGGAGGAAATAAATCTGTTTCAGCTTCAAGAAAACCATAACTAATAAACATAAGATAAGGAAACATTATACAGTTTAAGATATGAATGTTATTTCTATCAAAAACCAAGATACATTTATTGTTCAGACAATTCAAATTCTCCATAATTTTTTTTCTTCAAAACATTTGAAAATAATAGGTGAATGAAACGTTCAACTCCTATACTAGTAGTATGTTCCCAATCGGGATAATGTTATCAAATGAAAGGGGTATGGGGTGAATCAGATATATCTTTTGTTTTTATGTCTCCTTGGAAATTAAACAACCTTATCCTCTTATTAGTAATTTAATTCCCTACTTAAAACAATTCAAATTGACATCTAATGGAACATAATAATTTACAAGGTATATCTTTCAAGAAGATTATATATTTTTATGGTGTGGTTTTTAATTGATAAAATACCAAAATATTAACTAGAAATCAATCCTTTTGTGTGAAATACAATGAGTAGGTTATTCCCTTACACTAATTTAATACTATGTAAACAGTCCAATATTGTGTGTGCTCCCTCAATCACAGATGATGTAATACAATGATTTTGTAATAAAACATGTTATGGTGCATCTTTATCAACTTTTACAATTATAAAAGAAATTATTCAATTTCGTACCTAGAATATTGTATGATCTTCCTAAAATATGTTGTAAAACTATGTCTGATTTGACAAATCCAATTTCCTAGTCCAATTGTTCAATACGAAAAATATATCTTTGTTAAAATATGGTTGAAATAATTTTAAGCAACTTATTCTTAAATCCATAAATCCCATTACAATAATCCCTCCCAATACAATAACCGAATGAATATGATGATTATCTGAATATGGTGAAATCTTATCTCTTCTCCATTCACTTCTATCTTGTGAAAATTATTCAATAAAAACAATTTGGATCCCTCTTCTTCTCTATAGAATTTCTTCATTGCTCTACATTAACTCCTTATTTTTTGGAATAATATTTTATTAGGAATGTATAGTGTACGTTTTCCATTTATAGGTGACCCAAAAATGGTTTCAAAGGGAAGCATAATATTTTTCCAGCCCAACAAAATTTTCTTAATTTTCCTGTTTACATGAATTTCGGATACATTTATCACTTCATAAATGTTTCTCAATAATTCTTGATACTTAAAAAGTTTTATAAAAAAATAAACTCTTTATAAGCAATTCTTCATAAACACTATTATGATTTCTTTATTACACTTCTTTGTACACAATGAATAAAACAAAAAAACATGATCTAATTTCATGATCCCCCTTTCACAACACATCCGAACATTTCCTTCAAATTCGTAACAAACTACAGTCTGATTCTAGATCTAATTATCATTACTTGATAATAAATAATCTATATTAACTTTGATACGATGTCTCTTGACACAATTGATAAAATAATTTGAAAACAAATCTTATTTTTTCTATATTTTCAGAATATGATACTCATTTGATTCATTCTCTAGATAATTGTATCTTTCGAAATTTTGTCTGAATGAATACCAATACCTTCATGTTTTTACATTTTCAACAATCCCTCTTAGCATTTAAATAAATATGAATCCTATGAACTCATTATGATTATCTTGAGACTAGAAAACATTGACATCACCAACTTTATTCTTTCACAAACATCAGGTTGTATCATATATTCCTCCATGACATTGATTACGTAGAGAATTAACTACATCCATATATACCATACAATTTAATATATTGTGGCATACAAACCATTATGTTTTCTATCCTTTTCAGGATGAATACGATGGACTTGATTAAAATCAGACTGAATATGATATCCTTCACATTTTCTCCCCTATTCTTTCATCAAGGATTCATCAAAAGTATAAAGAATAGTTGTGATTTATGATAACTACAATATTAGAGAAGCACCACCACAATTACATCATACATAGAAAGACTCTGATTCTTCCCCATTATGATCAAACCATTCATAACAGACTCATGGTGAGTCTAAGTACCATTTTCTTCCAACAAGATTCTCCATAAAAATGATTGACCATTTAATGAATTTTGAATCTTCTTTCATAAATACTATGGTAAATCCAATTTTTATCAAATAAAATTTATGGTGGTTTTCCTTTCTTATTAAACGTCTTTGAAAAAAAAGACAATACCTAAATATGATCACCTTCTTTATCCACATTATCATAACACTGACTACCCATAATCACAACACTAACATATATGATCATAAATGTTTAGATATAACATTTTAATAAAGAAAATACCATAGACTAAAATGGGGTAATGATTAAAAAACTATTTCATACAATTTATATAATAGTATGGTGTCCTTGTGACATAACCAATATTTCAATAAAATAGATTATAAATGATTATTTTTAATAGAACCAGTATCTCTAATATATATACTAGAAAGGATTTATAATTAAAATATTGTTCTATTGAATCATTTTATTAGAAAGGATTGATTAAAATAAAACATGTCTATATAATTGATGAAATAACATAGAGTATTGGTTACAACACTAGTTTCTCTAAGTTATAAACTAACAACGAGACCCATTATAATATTTTTCTATCCACTAATCTTTTATCTATAAATATTTATGTTATGTATCATGGAAAATATCTCAAAGGGAGTATATTGTGTCCCGTTATAATTACATTGGTTTCTATGTATGTGAATCAGAATCAGATAATATGCATCATCTCAAAATCATGTTGTATTACACCATGACTAATAAAATAATAAAAATAACATATGGAATATAGAACCAAATCCTAGTACTCTAATAGCATTCATGTATCCGAACTATCATATATCAAGCACATGTCATCCTATCATGGAATACATTAATAATAATAATATAACCAATCACTCACTAATCAATATAAGTTAACCCATATATACCAAACCCACTGAGACACTAAACAATTCCCCTCACTAGAAATGCTTTAATGGTCATTGTATCTTTCTCAATTGAGAGATCATTTATCATGAATCACATTTTTTTCAAGATAATATTATTTATTCTAGAAGGATAATAAATTTAATTAAATTATATGATATATGGTTAAGAAACACAATAGTTCTTTATATTTATCACTTAATTATAAACCCTCTACTACATATTCCTCGATCACATGAACATTCCACCATCAACCAAGAATGTGGAAATAAAATAGAACTCTTGAAGGTGATAAAATAAGATCATAGGATACTAATTAATAAATATCAAATCTTTGAATTCTTCTAGTTATGGTAGTTGATTTTATCTAGTTCAATTTCATAATGATGTTAGTTAAAAAAGAGTCATGTTTTGAAGGACTATTTTTTGTGTTTGAAGAAAATAAAACAAATATTTTCTTTATGTTATAGATTTTTATTAGTATTCTATGTTCACGTTTTCTCAAAGTGTGGATACTTTCATCTCTAAAGTGAGAAAATTTATATTTTCTACTATTGATATGGCATAAATTTCATACTAACCACATGAAGGGAGATTCATCTTTATCCATTAGAAAAATAATTATGATTTATTTATTTTAGGTGATTCTATATTCAATGCATGTTAATCCCATAAATTCAAGATGATCTTTTAAAGGACCTAGAACTAGAATATAATTCCTTGTTATGTTAATGATGGTAGGGATTTTAAAAACTGTTGGTGATTTTGAGAAAACAATAATTTTAAGACATTCATTTTTATTATTTTCTAATAAAAGAGGATAATTTAAATCAAAATATACATATGTCCAGATATTTTTATCATTTCTCATATAGAACAGTAAGAATAAATTTTTATCCTTATTGTTGGGTGCTAATCCATATGTTTCAAAAGCTGTATGTAAATTCAAATAATCTAATAAAATTTCATCATTGTTTCATTTTATTACCTGAAAATAAAAGAAGCATTATATTATTCTTGAAATCATCATTGAAAAAGGTAGTGGTTTCTAGAAGGAATGGGAAGGAGGACGAAAATTCTGACAAAAGAATTATAAATGATTTAGGGAAGCATCATACACCATTTTATTCTGTCACTTCATTACCTATAGTAGCTGAGGTAGAGGTAATTTCCTTGAATGTTGTTGAAGTCAGATCCTATGGGGTTAAAGAGTCTTACTGTGAGGATAAACCTACATAAAATGCTATGATTTCGGTTCTTGTAGTTGTAATTGATGATTTTTAGATGCTAGATAGTGAATAATAATGGATGTTCAGTCTCATTAGGATAGGATGAATGAGTCTATTTAATATGTTAGTAATAAAGAGGTTGAGTATGAAGTTGGAGGATCTTTTTTTTGTATAGTCCAGTTATTTCTTTTTTACAAAATCATTGGGAAGGTACTAATGATTTTGAGGTTTGGGTTGACGAGATTGCATAAATAAGATGTAATGATGTAGTTTGTGATGAAAATATCCCATACATTCTTATTTATGAAAGCCAAGAAGATTCACCTTTTATTAATAGATAGGAAAGTAGTTCATATACCAATGAATGTTTTTAGATACAGAGGTGGAAACTAGTCCAAATTAAAGGCTTACGGAAATCATGTAAAAAGGGTCAAAACACCACTTCAAAGCGCCAAAAAAATTGAATAGAATATAAACATTATATAGTAATGAGATGTTGTTTTTAAAACAATAACGTAATTATGGAGGTTAAATTAAATAGTTAGGAATAATGAACCTTCTACATCATCAAGGGGTAATGGTTTGGATGAAAACAACTCGAATATTCCTTTTTTGTATTTATCGTACACACATATGTAATGTCACATATATATAAGGAGACCTATCCCACTAGATATGCACAGTGATGTCTGTAGATATATGTTTATACATGAATATTTCCTTTTACACTTATTCATGTATACATTTTTCATATTTATATATAAGAACAATTAGAAACAATATATATACATATATTCATACATCAATGAGATAGTATATATATATATATATATATATATATGGGGAACATGTATATGTATATGCCTATATATGAAGAAAAATGTAAGGCCCCTTTAGAAAATACATCTTGGATTCAACTTAATGAGATTTAAAACGAACTACAAAAATATGGGGACCCGAAAAATCACAAAACCCATAACTAAACCAAGGATAAAGTATAAAAATGGAATAAACCTTACATAATATGACGATGAACTCAATATGTTCAGGAATAGTGGATAGAACCTGGTCCACTATAAGAAACCACTTGTAAGGAAATAATGGAAACAATGAGATATAAGAACATATTATATATATGTTATTAGTGTGTTAACTATTAAAGATAAATGATACATGAATATATAACAAACAAGGAGAAATGAATATTTCTATTGATATGTACATCCCAATAAAAAATAACACGATCATATATTAAGTGTTTTTGTTCATATGATATCCAATTCCATTCAATACAGACACCACAAAGTGGTATCATTAATCACAAAATAACAAAAAACACAATATGATGGATTTTACTACATCATTCTTTAAACGTTGGTGTATATTTTCAATAATCATCCACATTTACATATGCATTTTATGGTTTTTTCAATTCATTCAAAATCATAGACAAATTATTCCATCTATTTTGGATATGATCTTCATATAAACACACTCCAACATTGGTAGAAAACATTGTACTAAAATTTATCATGATTCTATTATGTGATTTATAACACAAATTCATTTGTAGAATTTAAAAAAATTATAATTACTTAATAAATAATAGTATTAAAATGGGAATATAATAGAAAAACATTTTATCTACTCAAGATTTAAAGGGTTCTACAATGATAACAATCAAGCCAAATCATATATTAGAATGAAAGTTTCCACAATAGGATTTATCTGTATACATAATTTAAATTATTTTTCAATATGTTTTTAAGAAATTGAGTAAATAATATACATATAAAATTTTAAGGTATTATATAACATCTCATATTCTCTAAATTAGCCAAAACAGGTAGACCAATTTGAATAATAAATACACAAGTCATTTTATATGTAGATCAGTACATCACATGTCCCTCAACTAAGATGTGTTCAATACATTGGTGAGACAAATAATAATTATCATAGATGATTAGGAAATAAATAATGGGTCTGGACCTTATTGCCTATACAATTAACAACATTTGATAAATAATATGGAATATCTTATAGAAAGATGAACTATGTCAAAAATTGAAAGACAATGAGCTGATGTCTGTTAAATTTCTATAAGATTTGAAAATTAACTAATTCAAGTAGTTACCCATAAACATATACTAATATCATGTAATGTTTTCGTCTATAATTATATATTACAAAGGAAAAACACACATAGTCCAAATGTATGTTGATGTCATAATAACATGTAAGGTCGATAAAAGTGGTGGTGACCTAAAATTAATGATCACAGATAGTCAGATGTAACTCCAACATGGAAATATTGAATTAATAAAAATATAATTGGTAATTTTAAAATATAAATCCTAAAGTAGTGAACTAAGTGAAAAATTCAATCATTTTGATGTTAAAAATTCAAAATGTATCAGGTCAGGAGAACGTAGTGTGGTATATTTTACCTAACATAACATGATGCATCAAATATACAGAAACTAATTTTAAAGATAGTTATAAAAACATGATGCTAACATATATTAAAAACATACCATTTAATTATAGACTATTAAAAAAATAATGATTTATTATTTACATTTTATAATTTTAAAGAATTACCAAATTCTAAAAAGCCACATTGATAATTGACATTTATAGACAGTAATCTCCTGAAAAGGGTTAGTTTTTTTAAGAATAAAATATACAGTAATAAATTTTAAATATAAATCAAATAGAATTGCTGCTACATAGTTTCACTTGTTCTGGTTCCTCGTGACCCCATAATTAATAACTAAGTAATTCCATAAGATAAGAATTGTGAAACAATGATTCATGTTCAATAAGAAAATACAAAAAATTTATTGATCAAGGAAATGGAAGACAGTTCAAACATGAACAAAAAAAATAATGATAAAACCAATATGGAGTTAACTTAGGACATTAAGAAAACCTATACTAGGAAATAGACACAGACCCCTCATGTACATGAACATATAAGATAAATTAGTAGGATCAACATAATGAGAGGAAACCTTCCTCAATAGAAAAGGCTAACATCACCTTTTCTAGTTCCCTTTATATGATATCAAATAGAGGCTTAAAAATGTATAATATGAAAAAAATTAAAAACCATAAAATGATACATAATATAAACCATCTTTATTTATAGTAAATCAGTAAAGCATTTTCAATCAAAATATGGTAGACATTAAATATATTTTACAAAAGAATGTATGTAGTGCCTGATTTATTTTTGGAGAAATTAGTCATATGTTCTATATATAGAAACACACAAACATACACACACACATCTATATATACAACTATAAATATACATGTTATGATGGAATTTTACCGCAATACAAAATAGTGTCAAATATTTACGTTCTAAACATAGAGTAACTTGCAAAAAAACACTTTGTGTATTTTTATTCTTATAATTTACAAATATGTAAAACAAATAGAGTGATGTTTCACATAAATAAAATAAATTATTTACCTATAATAAAAACATTAAAACAAAATGTGTGAAATGATTTAAAAGGAATTTCATCATTTTTACCATATTTCATTAGAATAAATATAATGCATATAAACAATACCAATGTATAGACTAACTGAGAATAATATTATGAAACATCATACAATCACCAATAAAATAAAAAACATGTAAATTTTAAATGGATCTATTGTAATTACTAGACAAATGATTCATAAATATTAATATATATGTGTTATAATAGACTAAATAATGTAAATTATTAGATATCTATAGGTAATGAAACTAATATAATAGTATGTTTATATAATGTTTGAGTTTATAATGTAAAATTACAACATGCATAATCATATATCACACTTGTTACCAAAATATAAGTTGGAATTATAAATTAAATAGTCAGTTAACATAAACCAAAAATATTCCAATCAATTAAAATAAAATCAAATAAATCATTAAAAATAACAAATATAATTAAATAATACAACTACATGTTACCTTACCATTCACATTTATACATGCAATAATATATAAATGTTAAAAAATTCTGAATGGTACCATTGAAACACTGTTAGGAATAAGAAATAACTAATTCATTCTTAATCCATACTCAAAAATCCCTATAACAATAAAAATTTAATAAGGGTCTAATAAGAAAAAAATATTAATAGAAGATAAAAAACAAATAGATTATACTATTGTTGGGTAGTTTATGAGGATTGAAACAATATAGAAATTCAAGAGGAAAACATAAGATGAAAATATTATTTAAAAGGAATTCCAAATTAAAAAGCATCAATGAGTATTTTTTTATAGTTAACCCATATTTTGTATGTTATGATTCAAAAAACCCAAAAATTAATTTTGGAATGAGGTCATACTCGGCCATTATTAATCAAAACTCAGAGTTCATATTAATAATCAAAACACAGTAAGAGTGTGATATGAATAAAAATGTATTTTTGTTAAAAAAATAGATTCAAATTCTATTTAGAAGTTATAGATTACTTATCGTGTTTAGAAATTATAGAGGATAATGATATATCAAAATCTAAATCAAAATGTAGTCAATATATAGGAAAATATATTGTGATATAATGGTGATGAATGTGATGTAAAAATTTTGAGAATAAAAATAAATCAGATGAATCCTATTTTTTGGAACGTTCTTAACGTTATTAAAGTGGCCATGGTGTCTAGATAATTTGAATAATCATAAACTCGGTAAAAAACAGTAGGAATATCTTGACCAAATGATCATTTTCCTAAAAAACCTTCTCCACCCCAGAGTGGATGACGGTGGAAGGTAGTTGAATAAAATTGTGGGTGGTTACAATAACATGTTTGGAAAGAAATAATATTGGAATCTCAAAATGTAGTAAAATATATACTTACCAAAGGATATATGGTGATGAAAATGGTAGAATATCTATATGGGTGAAGAATCCATGCTTGGGTTTTGCGATGCAGATGATGCTATTTTTAATGAATGGTAGAATGAATGGAATAGAGATCCAAAGTGAGCTGATGTTGGATGGATTAGTGGTTGCGATTCCCAAGGATTTGTGGTTTTTCCTTCAATAGGAGGAGGTGGGTGGCCATTTTGGGGCAACATTGTATGTTGTGGGGTGTCCTCATTGGGGATGGGGGAGAGTTGAAGAATGTGTAGATCTAAATGGGGTGTACAATTTGAGTTGAAAATTTTGTGGGATTAGGTTCACGCAGATGTGATATAATGTGTATGAAGTTGGGTTGAAGAGAGGATAGGTCCCTTAAAGGAGAGCTCACAATGGTGGTGGAGAGGTTGTGAAGTGGGGAGGTCACCAATAGGAGAGCTCACAAGGGTGGAGGAAGGGAGATGAGAGGATAGGTCATAGGGGTAATGGGAGGGGGCCGTTGAGAGGAGTAGAGTGGCCTATGGGAATAAAACATACCACCCCATTTTTTAGGAAGCCATGGAATCAAATAACCACATTAAAATTATTTAACATAAATCCTGGATATAACTTAGGATATATCCATATACTTGTAAAATCGTCTCTATAGTTCCATGGTTAAATATCAATTTTCTAGTAGAGTTTATTATATAATTTCTAGATGGAATGAAGGAGAAAACAATCATATATTTCAGCCCTTATAGATTAGTTTCTTGTTAGGATTATTATAAAATACTTATTAGGTTAATTTGAGCCCTTTAAAAAACTTCTACTTTCTTTTAAACACTTATTTAAAATATAAAACACATATAAAATAGTACAATCAAATCATATATTAGTATTTTGTTAATTATGAAATATTGAAAACTCAACTTTCCAATTATGTAAACCAAAGAAAGTATCGGGTGGGTGTTTTAAATTGTTTTTACCTTGTCCAACCAATATGAATCATTTAATTTTTATTAATCCCAATGAAAAAATACATCTCTGCATTGCATATATGTATCCCCTATTATGTTTTTGTTTATATGGAATAATTAGAGGAAGAATCGATGATGGCTTCAAAATATTTAAACAAGAGTGGGTTTGATAATTTTATAGGAATGATGTTTAAATTGGCCTTTATGAGATATATACTCATTAAACTTCTATTATAAGAACTTATCAATTTTTACATTAATAAAACCTATATATGAAAAGTCTCATATGGGAAAGAGAAGCAGAAGAACAAGAAGCCACATTTAGGATCAATTTAATTAGAGGAAACCATCTTTTTTTGTGAGAATCATCAACATTAGAGAATTCGGTTATGGTAAGAATTATTTAAATTTAAATCCACTTCTTGTTAATATCTGTGAAGTTATTTTTTGGAGTGAGGTCAATATACATGACAGAATACTGGGAAAAAAATAATTAGAGTATGTGAACTGATGAAATGGAAGGGGACAATTAATTAAGGGGTGGGGGATGTAACAACTAAATCATTATATATATATTTTCTTTTATGTAAATACTATAATTAAATATTACTATAAATTTAAAGACTAGAATTAAGAAAATTTTATTTACAAAAGAACATCAATATATCCTTACAATATAAGATCTTGCAACAAATTTAAGAAATTTTTTAGAATCCTTTGTAAATCAATTGGAAAACCATTAATCAGTGTAATAATTGCAAAAGAATAACAAAAAACTTTTTAATCTTCCATGATTAGAAAAGTAGAAAAAATATAGACACAAAAATAAATAGTGTAAGATTAAAGTTGAGGCCCATTATAGGAATATGAAAATATAGGTTTGGGAATACTAGTTAATCTGAAAAATAATAGGGCCTAGATATTGATAAGACTTTCTTTGACCATTATATAAAAATATAACCTTTGGAATTTTGGTTTTAAATGTTATAGTGAAAATGATAAAAGATCCATTGATATGAAATGACATGAAATTAAATTTCAAATAGTTATAAGATAAATGATAATTATAGATTTGATATATTGAATTCTATGTAATTTTGGTATTTGAATATGAACATGTTTAAAGGAAAATAATTGTATAATATATTATCATTATAAAACTAATTTTCCACCAACCATGAAAGGGTAGTCATGTTCCTGTGAACCACTTTTTAGGTGGGAAGAAGCGCGCTTGGGCTACCCTGATAGAATAGGGGGGATCAAGAGATGTTCACACATGGGATCAGAGTATAGTTCAGGCTAAATATATGAAGGACCATTCATAAGGGCAATTGACCGTGTATAGTTTGGTAATAGAACCCATAAAGACATACCTGTGTGAGGTGTTTATTTTAATTTTGGAAGAAGGATGTCACCAGTTTACTTATGAAGTGTGGGAAGAACATAACATGTTTTGATGTCGGACACTCTGTTATAGTTACCACTCACTTGTTTTAAACGTTATGAATTATATCATAGTTTTTCAATCCGTTTGATCTCGTACATTCAAAATAACATCATTGTTTGCCTTCAACCTTAGGTTCTGCCGAGAAAACCTCAACAAAACCATTTTAATTCTTCTATAATGATATTTCCCCCATGTAAAACTATAGTACAACAATGTTATTGAGTCACCATAAATAAATCATGATATTAAAATGTGATATAAAAATATATCCTAAAGCCATTTCATTAAATTGGTTGAAGGGGTTTTCAAATATTTATACAAGAAGTCAAATTCATCTTATGATGTGAATATACATATACATATACACACACGCATGCACACACACACACACACACACACACACATATATATATTTATATTTATATTATCATCATCAGAATTTTTGGATGTCCTAAAATAAGGTGTCTGAAAATATTATTCATCTTTAGTGGGTTTTAGGTTTCCAGTTGCTTCACAATTTAGGCTATATCATGAGATAGATTAAATATCACTAGTACAATCATGACCTTTAGTAGCCGCCAAATGCCGTCACTAAAGGTCTATAGCGGCAACCTAGCATCAGCCAAATGGTGACAACTTTTGCTCTAGGCAAGATGGAATGATCTAAAGTAGCCGCCAAATGGCGGCCGCCAAAGGCCGAGATGGAATCACCTACTTCAGCCACTTAACGGCAGCTGGTGTATGCTATCATTATAGCGGCCGCCAAATGGCGGCCGTTATAGGTTTTTAATTTTTTTTAAAATATCAATAACACAATAAAATATACCCACATAAATCTCATCAGTCATCTTCGAAGCTCCACATCCATTATCAAATATAACTACATAACAAAATTTAATAACAAAATTTGTACCGAATAAAAACTATAAACAAATAATTGAAATGAAATACCATATTTCAATTCAAACGTACTGTAACAGATCAAAAGTATTTGATTTTCACTATATATTAATAATTTTAATTACTGTTTTAAAATTTTAAAATCATTAATTCTAAGGTTATAATTAGATTGTTTCCCTGTGATTTCATGTCAATATGATGTCATCCGCTATGAATTTGACCGTTAAACGCCCGTTTTGGCCATTTGTGACACTAGAACTGTGTTCTCGGTCACAACGGGCACATGGAACCTCCGATTGATGTGACATATGAGTGACCACTTCAAAATTCACTCACATGTTGTTGAAGTCTGATTTCAGGCCATTCCGACATCGTTCGGCCCATTTGGACCCCCACACACGTTTATGAAGCGTGCCCAACACTTAAAAAACCCACATTGAGCTGTACCGTAAAAACTGCACATCCAATTGACGTTTTGTCTTCTGATACATGTCACGAATAATAATTATATTGATTCCCTGTGATTTCCGTCAAGTCTGATGTCATTCTCCATGAATTTGACCGTTAAATGCCCGTTTGGCCATTTATGACACCAGAACTGCATACTCGGTCAGCATGGGAACACGACACCTCCGATTGATGTGCCGTCTGCACGACCTCTTCTCAATTCACTCACCAGTTGTTGTCGTCTGTTTTCCGGCCATTCCGACTTCATTCGGCTCGTTTGGACTCGCCATGCGCATTTATGAAGAGCTCCCATCACTTAAAAAATGCATATTGAGCCGTACCACACAAACCACACGTCTGATTGACGTGCAGTCAGCGCGACCAATTAAAAATTCCCTATCCTATTGTTTTCTACTGATTTCATTTCATTCGAACATCGTTCAGCCCATTTGGACCCCCATTCACATTTATGAAGGGAAACCAATAATAAAAAAATGCATATTGAGTTGTACCGTGCAAACTATATGTACAATTGACGTGATGTCTCCTCATACATGTCATGGAGAATATTTAGATTGTTTCCCTATGATTTAAAGTCAATCCAATGTCTTCCTCTATGAATTGGACCGTTAAATGCCTGTTTGGGCCGTTTATGACACCAGAACTGCATTCTCGATCACTACATGCACATGGAACCTATGATTGATGTGACTTATGCGTGACTACTTCACAATTCACTCACCCATTCTTTTCGTCTGATTTAAGGCCATTCCGACTTTGTTCGGCCAGTTTGGACCCCCCACGCACATTTTTGAAGCGCGCCCAACACTTAAAAATGCATATTGAGCTGTACCACTAAAACCACATGTCTGATTGATGTGCGGTCTCCTCGTACAAGTCAAAAATATTAATTAGATTTTTTCCAGTGATTTCAGGTCTATCTGATGTCGTTCTATATGAATTTGACCATCAAACGCCCGTTTTGGCCGTTTGTGACACCAGAACTATGTTCTCTATCACCACGGGAACATGGCACCCCCGATTGATGTTCCGTCTACTCTAACACTTCAAAATTCACTCACCCAGTGTTTTTTGTCTGATATCAATCCATTATGACTTCATTTGGCCCATTTGGACCCCCCATGCTCGTTTTTGAAGCGCGCCCAACAAATAAAAAATGCATACCGAGCCATACCATGCAAAACGCATGTCCAATTGACGTGATGAATCCTCGTAAACATCACGAATAACAATTATATTGTTTCCCTATGGTTTCAGGTCAATCAGATGTCATCCGCTATGAATTTGACCGTTAAACGCCAGTTTTGGCCGTTTATGACAATATAACTTCGTTCTCGGTCACCACGGGCACACGGTACATCCGATTGACGTGACATCTACGTGAACACTTCAAAATTCACTCACCCATTGTTGTAGTTCTATTTCAGGCCACTCCAACATCATTTGGTCCGTTTGGACCCCCACACGTGTTTATGAAGCGCACTCAACACTTAAAAAACACATATTAAGCCATACCTTGCAAACCACACATCCAATTGACATGCCGTCTATGCGACCAATTAAAAAATCACTCAACCATTGTTTTCGTCCAATTTCATGCCATTACGACATCATTAGGCCCATTTGGACCCCCCCACGCGTGTTTATGAAGCGCGCCCAACACTTAAAAAACACATATTGAGCTATACTGCACAAACTGCACGTCTGATTGATGTGATGTCCTCTTATACACGTCATAAATAATAATTATATTGTTTCCCTATGATTTCAGGTCAATCCGATGTTGTCCGCTATGAATATGACCTTTAAATGCCTGTTTTGGCCGTTTATGACACCAGAACTGCGTTCTCGGTCACCGTGGGAAAACAGCTCCTCTGATTTACATGATATCTACGCAACCGCTTCAGAATTCACTCAACCATTCTTTTCGTCTGATTTCAGGCCATTCTGAGTTCATTCAGCTGGGTTGGACCCCCCACGTGCGTTTATGAAGTGCGCCCAACACTTAAAAAACTCATATTGGGTCGTACAGCTTAAACCGCACGTCCGATTGATGTGTCGTCTCCTATTACACATCAAAAATAATAATTATATCATTTCCCTCTTATTTCTGGTCAATATGATGTGGTTTGATATGAATTTGGCCATTAAAATATTGTTTTGGCCGTTTATGACACCGAAAGTACGTTCTCGGTCACCGCAGGCACAATGCACCTCCGATTGATGTTTTGTCTGCTCGAAAACATCACAATTCACTCACCCATTATTTTCGTCTGATTTCTGGCCATTGAAACTTCATTACGCCCATTTGGACCTCCTCACACATATTTATGAAGCATGCACAACTTTTAAAAAAATGAATTCTGAGTCATACTATGCAAACCGCACGTCCGATTGACTTTCCGTCTCTGCGACCAATTCAGAATTCACTAACCCATTGTTGGCATCTGTTCTCAGGCCATTCCGACATCTTTTGGCCCATTTGGAGCCCCCACGCCCATTTATGAAGCGATCCCAACACCTAAAAAATGCATATTGATCAGTACTGCGCAAACTGCACATCCGATTGATGTTCCATCTCCTCGTACACGTCATGAATAATAATTAGATTGTTTTCTCTATGATTTTAGGTCAATACAATGTCATCCGAAATGAATTTGACTGTTAAACGCCCGTTTTGACCGTTTATGAAACTAGAAGTGTGTGCTCAGTCAACACGGGCACACAGAACCTTCGATTTACGTGACCTCTACTCGAACACTTCAAAATTCACTCACCCGTTGTTGTCGTTAGATTTCAGGCCATTCGGACTTCATTCTGCCCATTTGGACTCCCCAAGCATGTTTATAAAGAACGCTCTACACTTAAAAAACACATATTGAGTCATACTATGCAAACCGCACGTCCGATTGATGTGTCGTCTCCTTGTACTCATCAAGAATAATAATTATATTACTTCCTTGTGATTTCATGTCAATCCAATGTCGTCCACAATGAATTTGACCATTAAACGCCCGTTTTGACTATTTATGACACTAGAACTTCATTCTCGGTCACTACGGGCTAATGTCACCTCCGATTGACTTGTCATCAGCTCGACCTCTTCATAATTCACTCACCCGTTGTTGTTTTTTGATATCAGGAAATTCCATCTTCGTTCTTCCCTTTTGGACCCCCACGCGTGTTTATGAAGTGTGCTCAACACTTAAAAAAAACTCATATTGAGCAGTACCATGCAAACCGCACGTCCAATTGACATTCTCTCGACGTTAACACATCAAAATTAACCCAGCCATTTTTGTCGTCTGATTTTAGTCCATTATGACATCGTTCTACCCGTTTGGACCCCCACGCGCGTTTATGAAGCGCACCCAATACATAAAAATTCATATTGAGCCGTACATCACAAACTGAATGCCTAATTGACATGTCGTCTCCTCATAAACATCAAGAATAATAACTATATTGTTTCCCTATGATTTCAGGTCAATCCGATGTCATCCGCTATGAATTTGTCCGTTAAACGCCCGTTTTGGCCGTTTATGACACCAGAACTGCATTCTCAGTCACCGCGGGCACATGACACATCCAATTGACGTTCCGTCTATGCGAAAACCTCAAAATTCACTCATATATTTATTTCATCTGATTTCAGGACATTGGGACTTTGTTCATCCCATTCCCCCCCACGAGCGTTTATAAAACGCGCCCAACAATTAAAAAAATTCATATTGAGTCATACTGTGCATACTGCATGTCTGATTGATATGTCGTATCCTCTTACACATAAAGAATAATAATTATATTGTTTCACTGTAACTTCAGGTCAATCTGATGTTGGCCGCTATGAATTTGACCGTTAAACACCCGTTTTGGCCTTTTTTGACACCAGAACTGTGTTCTCAGTCACCACAGGCACACAACACCTCCTACTGACATGTCGTCTGTGAAAACACTTCACAATTCACTCAACCATTGTTTTCAGTAGATTTTAGGGCATTCTGACTTCGTTCTGCCCATTTGGACCCCCCACACGTGTTTATGAAGCACGCCCAACACTAAAAAAATGCATATTGAGTTGTACCACTCAACCCGCACATCCGATTGACGTGAAGTTTCCTTTTACACGTCAAAAATAATAATTAGATTTTTTCCGTGTGATTTCAGGTCAATCTGATGTCTTCCGCTATGAATTTGACAGTTAAATGCCCGTTTTGGCCATTTATCACACCAGAACTGCGTTCATGGTCACTACGGGCACACGACACCTCCGATTGACGTGCCTTCAATCCGACCACTTCAAAATTCCTTCACCCATTGTTTTCGTCTGATTTCAGGTGATTCTGACATCGTTATGCTCATTTGGACCCCCACATGCTTTTATGAAGTCCACCATACACTTAAAAATCGGCATATTGAGTTGTACCGTGCAATCCGCACGTCTGATTGACGTGTCGTCTACGCGACCATTTCACAACTCATTCACCCTAGAAAGCTACAGATATCGATAGAGTTATTGGGCTTCTCACAAGAAAAAACTGCATGATGTTTCTCTCCATCCACTAACAAACATTCCTATGAGATTATTTGACCCATTAATTATATCTCATCAATACCAAAATGACATATATATAGCTTGGTGTATAGTTTATGCTTTGTAAGTGTAATCTGGATGGTGTCATTATATTGGGTATGATCATCATCATTCTTGGAGTACATGAAGATGTCATCCAAAAATACTAAAATAAACTAATCTAGGTAAAAATGGAAGATTATATTCCTCAAGTATGTAAAAACATCTACCGAATTTATCAGCACAAACAAAATTACCTCATCCATGGTGTTCATTCTCATCTGGATCACTGATATCACAACGATGTCCCCCAGCTATATTTGAAGCCTACAATATATATCAATAATATGTATCATAAACATATCAATAAATGTGAATCTGGGTATGGTTTGTTTTATTGTTTACCTATGGCGCCACTTGTTGCGTCATCATTTCATTGATAGATGATGACATATGTGACAACCAATCCTCATACTCTGCATGTAACTGCTGAAACTGTGAATCAAAATTCTGCTGCATATCCTGCATGGAAGCATCTATCTCAGTCAGTGTGTGCATCCCTGAATCTCTGCATGCACCCATCACATCGGCTCTAACAACTCCAAATCGTGAGAGAGCATTTCCATAAGTCAAAGAATAACCATGACCATCACACACCATGACACGGTGAAATATTTAATCTCTATGCACAGTACTACGACATTGCTCCTCTAGAAACTCTGCTAACTGAGCATCAATCTGAGCCTGTAGCATATAATGAATCAATGAACAAATATGAATAATTTAAATAAAATAAAAATACATTTATTGTTAAATAGTATTCTTACAATAACACCGAAAACATCGGGATTACCCGCCCTACGAGTTCTCACCCATATGGACATCCGATCGATCATCTCTCTACGTAGGTGTAACTATAATAAAGGGGTTCACCATGTTATTCTTAATTTTTTTAAAAATGAATGAACAATAAATTCTAAACATACATCATGTCTGAGCTGTGACCCCTGTCGAGTGCCAAGTCTAGAAGGCGTGCCCTATGTCACCCGATTATGTGAATAACGAGGAGAATCGGTGTACAGTCAACGTATTTACATAATAGACATTTGAAAAATTAGTCATTTATAGATTAAATGTAATAAATATTACCATCGCTGCCTCACTCGACCAATACACAACCAAATCCTGCCACTGTGCAGGAAGAATGCCTAGAGGGACTCACTGTAGAATGTCTGGCACACTCATCATTGGTGTCCAGTGATCTGTCTTGACCCTTGACTTGTAATCCATAAATAATTTTCAGCATTTGGAGATACATACAGCCTGAAAATCATCTGGACAACATGTCAAATTATCCTATTAAAACAAATTGTCTGTAGATGGGACTATAGTAATAAAAATATAATGAAAATTTAAACATTGAATTTACCTGAACCTCCATCCATAATCTGTTCATCGTATCCTGGGGAAAGAACTCCATTCGCGAGTCGTTAGAGGGAATCTGTGTGAGTCTCGTATCATAGTCCAAAAGTGACGACTCACTATAGTTGCACCTTCTCGAACTAGATGAAATGTTTAATCAAATAACACATCCATTCGGGATCCAGAGTTCCAGGATCTAACCTCTCTACTAGGACCCCTGCATCTTCTGAATGGCGCACTAGATCCTCATAAACATAAATTCATAATTCAATTACAATATAAATTAACGATATGAAACAGTTCGGGAAATATACTAAAAAAATTACAATCAATTAATTTATAAAAATGAAAACATACATACCGACAACAACATGAGAACCATTGTGACCACCATGTGACATACCTACATTAAAATAAATTATAGTTATATCAAGCAATTTTTATACATATATAACTCATAAATATTTTTACAAACAATAACTAGGGATATAATTACAATTTTCAGTATTCATACAAGTCTATCATATCTCCTTCAACTGTATCTCTGGAAAATTTAATATCTTCATCCCATAAAACTAATGTTTTTTGGTCAAGTGTTTATCAGGAAATGCGACAAATTTAGGTTCCTCTTGGTCAATTAGAAAAACCCATCTTCTAGACATTTTCACAAAAAATTTCCAATCAGAATCAATGCCAACATAGTAAACTTGTTCTAACTACGATGTGTGTATGAAGGGCTCATTGCTTAGTCGGTCATCTTTATATAGCATATTATTAAAGTTTAATAATATAAATTGAAAGTTATCATCATTATTTCCATGAACTGGATCGACCCAATCACACCTTAACAATATGTGTATTAAGCCACGACGATAAATAACCTCAATAATATCTCTCAGCAATCTATAATAATAACCCTAACAAACAAAAGAACAACCAACCCCACCATTTTTTGTGGCTCGGTTCATTTCCACATCGCTAATACGAAATTAGAATCCATTAGCATCCAAAGAATTGTAGCGATGAGCTGCAATAAATGGACCATCAACTAGTTGGTTGAGTTCTTCACTCACATGATGGGTTCAATCACGCAACTTTTGAACATGAAAATTTTACATATATAGTTTATTGTATAATGGATTGTGAAAAAACAACTAGGTTTCACTATATAAATATTAAATTAGTTATACGTACATGAGTCTTGAACCACTCATGAAATGTGTTGAAATGATGTTTTTGGGTTTGATAATCAGTTGCACAGGGCCTTTCACATTTCAAATCAGCGATATTCATCCTAAATCACAAAAAAATATAATGTAAGCAATAAAATAAATATAGAAACAAAATAAACATCATCTATGAAACTTACTGTATTAATGGAATAACTGATGGAGTGTTGAGAAACACACATCGATGAGCTTGAACACACTCATCATTCTGTATATCAAACGTTATTCCTTCTCAAATTGGACCCTCATCATTTTGGGAGGTTTTATCTATCATTGTTTCAACCTCATCAATATATGAAGCACAGAAATTAGTACACTCATTGATTAAATATCCCTTGGAAATTGAGGCCTTTGAATGAGCTTTGTTGCGCACATACCATTTCAACATATTTATTTATCGCTCTACTGGATACATCCACCTGAATTTCATGGGACCGCCAGCAATGAATTCACTAGTTAAATGTATGGTCATGTGAACCATGATATCAAAATAAGATGGTAGAAATAGTTTTTCTTGGTGACATAGTGCAAGTAAAATCTTATCCTGTAGCTTTTTCAAATCGCTCATGTGATGATTCCTAGAACAGAGCTGTCTTAAAATACTAGAAACTACAATAAATAGATCAGCAACCTTGGAAGGTAAGAAATCATGAATTTCTATAAGAACTAACTATTGAAGAAAAATATGATTATAGCGACTTTTAAAACCCTGTAATGTCATTCAATTCATATTCATATGCATAGAAATATTAGAGAAATAACCATCTAGCACCTTAACGGACTTCAAAATTGATAGAAATGTTTGTTTCAATATTTTACTCTTTGTGTTCTGTGCAACAGGGATGTATGCCCGATTACCTTCACCAAGCTATAAATGTATATGTTTTCTCAATCCCATTTCATGCAAATCACGTAGAGCATTAGAACTGTCCTTTGATTTCCCCTTGATGCCTAAAATGGTGCACAATATATTATCACATACATTATTTTTCAATGTTCATCAAATCCAAATTATGTCTTAAAATATTTTTTTTCTAATAAAGAAATTCAAAAAAATACTCTGTTTCTTCATATTATGACATCACTATCTATTTGCAGTAGGAATAAAAGGCAATGCTAGAACCAATAAATCTTGAAAATCATTCATTGTACGGATGTTTTCTTGATCACACTGTGCATAAATTTCAACCCCAGATAGTATTTGTGGTGATGGGTCATACTCTATATTCCTATCAAATGATACACGGTCTTTTCTAAACTTGCGCAATGGAGGAAGATAGCATCTATGACCAAGATATTCTGCTTAAGCCATATATATTTATTACTCTTATTACAACATGGGAAATAAAATTATCTTTTTGTACTCCAACCTGATAAGTTAGCTTACAATGGGAAATAATTAATTGTACATAACAAAGCAGCCTAAAGTCTAAACAATTCAATAGTTTCTGAGTCAATAGTCATTACACCATCAGCCAAAAAATCTTAGAGCTCATCTATCAAAGGTTTCATATAGACATCGATTTTATCACCAGGTCCTCTCGGTCCATCAATAAGAATTTTCAGTAACAAAAAATGTTGCTTTATACATACTCATGGGGGAATATTGTACGGAACCAACACCATTGGCCATGTACTATGTGTCACACCATCCATGGACCTAAATTGGGTAAAACCATCTACTGCCAAACCCAGTCGAATATTACGATCATCTCAGGAAAAGTCTGGGTGTCTTTGATCAAACTCTTTCCATGTCATAGAATCTGTTGGGTGAGTTAATTTATCAACATATTTCTTTCTCTCTGAATTCCAAGTCATCAATTTAGAATTTTTTTTGGATAAGAAGATTCTATTCAGTCTCATTTTCAGTTGGAAATAATGCATCTGTTTAGTAGAAACTTGTTTTCCTTGATTCAAGACTCTCGTAGAAAGAATCTGACTACCTTGATTAATCTCACTGGTCTTCCACCTGGATGTATAGAAAACATTACAAATATTTAATTGAAAATTATCTTTTCAGAACAACATATAATTATTGTGACACACATCAATTGTATCATATATTTACCATGATAATAGGTCAACTTGCGAACATGATAGAATGACTCCGGAATCATCACTCCATCAGGGAGTACCTTCTTCAACAATACTAACAACATGTCGGATGAGGTTTCTTGACAACTGGTTCACGGACATTAGGTGTAATGATTCAATGATGAACACCAATTTACTAAATTTAGTGCATCATGGATATAATTCAGTATGCACATCATCATGAATTTCAAATAATTTCAATGCTTTTACATCTGCAGAAGAACGAGGATTACTCAATCCAGCATCATCATTTACGACATTACTATCTTCAGGTTGAAACTGACGCATCATATAATTTTGCATTATGTTCATCCCATCATCTGTTCTTGAATCAACATTCATATGGATAATTTCTGAGCAATGACATGAAATAGAATCTTCTCCATGACGTTTCCATGTCTTATAATTTTTCAAAATCCCAATCAAAAACAAATTTTCTCTATCACTATCTCATTTGAAGAGATATCTATTTGCACATTTTCTTCATGGACAGCTAATCATATCACTTAGAAATCTGTTGGGGAAATCCATAAATACTTTAATCCCCTCGTAATATTCCGATGAAAACCTATATTTCATATCAATATAGCTCCTATCAATATCTATATTTAATAGAAATAAAAAGTGAAATATCTTATTTAAATTCTAAAAAAATAGATATCATTAAAATTTAAAAACAAACTTTGAATGATAAAAAACATTACCTGCAGAGGACTCGACTGTGGGAAATGGGGTGTGACTTGATTTCGGATCCATGACGGCGTAGCGACTTGACGATAGTGGTTCAACAGCTGGACTCTAAAGGAGAAGATCCATTAGAGGAAGAGTGGGAGGGTTCTACACTGCTGGGCACAACCGGCCGAGAGGGTCCAACAGAGGTTGGATGACTTTCCAGAGGGATGCAGCAGGGCTGGGAGGGGATGACGGTGGTAGGACTATATGAAGGAGTAGCACAGAGTCAGGGGGTGAGGGTTTCCGAGTCACGGGGGTGTTGGGGTCACGGGGGGCGCAGCATGGAGGCAAGGCGGTGGGGGTTCCCGGGGTTGCGGGTGGCGCAACATGAAGGCAAGGGGGTGGGGGTTTCCAGGGGTGGGGGTTGTCGGGGTCACCGGGAATCGCCTGGGGTTGGTGGTCGTCGGGGGTCAAGGTCGCAGGAGGTCGGGGGTCGGGGTCACCGGGGGTCGCGGAGGGGTCTCCAGGAGTTGAGGAGGGGTCCCTAGGGGTCGGGGCCACCGGTGGTCGGGGTCGCCGGGTCGTGGGGTCAGGGTTGCCAGGGGTCAGGGTCATGGGGTCAGGGAGGGGTGGGTCGCAGGGTCAGGGAGGGGAAAATGGCATCACAGGGTCGGGGATGGAAAAATTATATTTAGGATATACTAAAATGTGGCGGCCTCCATTTGGAGGCCACTGTTGATAGTATTAGCGGCCGCCAAATGGCGGCTCCTATAGGTCCCCCACCTCAAATGTTAAAAAATCTAGTATAATATATATATATATATAATGATAAATCCATAAATCTATTGCAGATACTCAAATTTACTCCATTATAAAATTGTAAATTAAAAAATAATTAAAATAATGTTACAACGTACTATAAATATGGAAACAACCATTCATTTCATACACTAGAATGTCTCGACTCAGATATCATTCTTCTATTTGGTGAAACAAAATATTAGCATGCCTTATTTCATCATTATTGAAAATTTTAGTTAAGGAATTTATTTCCAAAATTTAAGTTCATATTTCTAAAAAATTACCAATATATTTTCAACACAAACTTATATAAAAATTATGTTCTAATTAAAAATGGGTTTCTATTTTCCTAATTAACATACCATTAAATTACGTTAAACTTATTTGTATGGGTTTTTAATATTTTCTATAATTTAATTATATCAATATTTTTATTTAATTAGTATGTAATTTATTTCATTATTGTTCTATTCCATTTTTACCCATATTATTTAGATTATCTAAGGGTTAAATAAATTTTTCCCTTGAATAAAACTTTGAATTTGGTATAAATATGTACTATATTTTATATTCTGATTATTAATGGAGATTAATATTTTTTGTTTTAAGATATTATTCTTTTAAACCACCCCCCTTTTGCAGTGATTATATTTTTCATAAAAAAAGTATGAAATTATGTTCCAAATTTGGTAAGATAAGTTATTAAATATGACAATGTTTTAATTTTAATTTTTATGGTTTAATATCATATTTTAAAACAATATCAAACCATGGTTTTATTATTGTTTAATTTTAATGGTGTATTATTTTATTATAAATATCTATAAAATTTCTCATCTATCATTTTATTAGAATGATTACATTTAATTGCTGTAAATGTTTTTCATGTTATATGATATGGCCATTATCTATAACTATGCACATTTCATTCATGTTAAATACAAGAAATTGTATAATTTTAATGAGCCTATGTTCTATGTTTATGTATGTTGAATGTAAGTATTTATTTTGTATGTTTTTATTTCTCCAAAACATATTTGGATATTTGGTAAAGAGATTTATAAAATCATAGATGTTTTAAATTTTTCATCTTCCTTGAAAATAATTTAATTATTTTTTTGAAGGGATTTTTATTGTCTATTTCTGTGAAAGATGAATCTTCCAAAAAATGTTTTCAAAAACTAAAATTTGGAATGTTCATATTAAATGTGATAATGATGCATGTGAAGTGAACACATGACCTCAACTGCATTTTTCTTACTAATTATACTATTAAGTAGCCACAAGGGTTTTATAAGACCCATCATGTATCATTTTATCAAAAAATTATTACTATTTTTAAATAATTTCTAAAGAGAAATACAAATGGTAATCTAAGATTATTTATGAAATAAATTTTCAAAATAATAAGTATTTTCTAAAATATTATAAAATTATTTTAAATATAAAATATTTACATCAGATACAAATCATTCAATAAGATATTTTAAATAAATATTTATGAAATTATTCTTCCATTGTTTTAACACCCCATGCTAGGCAATTTTATTCTCATCTCATGTTTTAGAAATAATTTCAAATGTATCATAAAAACTGAAGAAGGATGGATTCATTAATGGAGATATCCCATGAAATGATAATTTTCTATTATATAATTAATTTCTTAACTCTAATAATTTGTTTTGATAGACCTAATTTTATAGAATCTAGACAAAAAACCATCCATGGATGAATTAAATATTGTTTATTTTCAGATATCATTTATATAATAATACACTACTAGTTATTATTACAAAATCTAGTAGTGGGGGTTTATATATTTACAACGATTTCAATTTTAATAGTTTAATTAGATTTTCCTCTATGTGATGTTTCAATAATTGGAATTCATGAAGGAGATTCATTACATTTAAGTGGAGAAAATAATCATTACAATTTTATTGTAACAAATGGACGAAGAATACAACGAAGAGGTAACATGACTTAAATTTTCTTTTATATACCATATTGTTTGAAATTAAGTCCAAAATCATCATCGTTCATATGCTTACAAAAATTACACTTTTGGATTCTTGAGATTAATTAATTCATCATTTGGAAGGGCCCAATCACTACCTAATTCATTTTCTAGCATCTTCATTGGAATTTTTTCAATGGGTTAAAATTATTTATTCCTTCATTGTACTATAACTATCTATGTTGTATTGTCTAACATAGTTTGTACTTCATGGGGTTATAGTAACATAAAAAAGGTATGGCTAGGATTGGTTTGGACCCTTATAATACTATGTTTAGTTTATCCCCTTATAAGAACATGTTTTGATTAATATGTAAAATAATGGAAGAAAGGAATTTTTCAATAAGAGTATGGGTTTATACTGCCCCATTAGAAGACTTAGTTACTCTGGACGAATGTAACGCCCCGACCCCAGTTACCTAGAGTCAGTGCATTATTACTTAACATTGGCATGATAACAAGAAAGATAAAATTTTTAAATAACGATTGGTTTAGTAGCCTTGGAAGCACTAGATATATTCATAAAGTTTTACATTACATCATGAAGTAAAAAACTACTACAACAACATATTGTCTCCATAATCTACACTATTATCCCCTCATAATATCCCTGCAGGTCATTCATAATTTACTTCTTCACTTCCTGGGACAAATAAAACATAGAAAAGGGGTGAGCTCAAATGCCCAGTAAGGATAACAATATAGAGGAAACTTTTATAAATAAGAATAAACATTTAAGGCAATGTATAACTAAAACAAAAGCCTTTTAAACTTGAACTTCAACATAGTATGGAAAAAATAAAATGAAATAATTCCATTTACTTATTCACATGGATATTCTACTAATCAAATAATCACATGCAATATCAATAACCACTTTCACAATGATGGAATGCATAATGCCAGACTATCATAACCACATAGCCATGGCCTCGTGCCAAGACTACAAATAAGATTTTTCCAAGGCCTTGTGCCAAGACACTAGTTTTTCTCATGATACCTACCGATGCATCGAGGAGCTATAGCAGGCTCCAATCGTCACTTATTAAGTCCAATTCATTCCTCATATGAAAAGGTTTAAAAATAACATAAACATTTGTATTAAAACTATCATACGAAATTTCAATACATTATCCACAAACCATGAATGGTATAAAAATAGCACATCCACAGTCAAACATAACTCATTCGATACAATATGGAAGATTGTATTGTATCACATTAACCTCAATCAAGAATAATGAAGGATTTTGACATAGATTAAAATAATCATTAATACTATTTGAGAGAAATATCCCCCTTTTTCTTGAAATCATTTAAAAGTAACACTATTTGTGAAGAAGCTATTTAAAAAAATATTTTTGAATAAAAGTGTCCCATACCAATTTGAAACTTTTAAAAGGAGTTTTAATTTTAAAACTTTAATGTCCATATGAATAAATCCTTAAAACCATTTTTAAAACATGGACATTAATGAGAAAGATTTAGATGAATAAGTCTTTAAAAAATTTAAAAAAAGTATTTTAGTTAGAGATTCTAACCAAAAGAGAGACACTTGAATACAAATAATTGATGTAATAATTTTTTTTTAATATCATGAGAATAATGGGATCCATGATATACTATTTCAAAGTACATTATATACACCACATAAAAGTGATTTGGTGTATAAAAACAAAAAAGTTTCAATGGAATATAAATTGAGATGAAATCTCTCATAAAGGCCGTATCCTTAGGTTAAGGATAAATCAACGACATAATTATGTGTGAAAAATATAAATACACTCAATATTATTGGATATTTAGTGTAAATCAATCAGATTACATTCACACATATTCTTGTAAATACAACACCAATGAATTGGATATTTAACTCAACAAATGGAGATTGAGTTAAAATTACTCTTATCAAGTTCATACCGATCACTTGAGAATATATCAATGGAGTGATTATGTGTATCAAAAGTATATCCACAGAAAGGGGAGTGGAAAATATGACATAAGAAAATGAATAGTAATTCCACACATAATCTCGGAGTAAAATAATCAATAAAGTTTGCGTAAAGCCGAATAATTGGAAATTGAAATTTCAAATTCCCTTATCCATTTGGTAACTTATGAAACATGCACCCATGAAATAAGGATCATACAATGATGATGTAAATACCCATAAATTAAAGTATATTACACAATGAATACAATCATGGGCTGTACACATACACCACATGCAATAAATAAGTGGTGAACAATGGAATTCTCACAAAATTAAGAGTGAGATAAGAAACTCATTACCACGTTAATCAACTGAGTCGTATGGAAAAAAGTTAATAACCACCAAATGATTTACAGAATAACATGAATATAAATAGAATCATGATAATATATATCAAATGGCAGTACACAATACACCACTTTCAATAATTTAGTGGCGAACAATGGAAATCTCACGGAATTGAAAGTGAGATAAGAAAATCCCTTACTTTGTACTTTTTACTTGGTAGAAGGTATGCTAACCTCCTGTATAATGGTTAAATAATTGTTATTGAATTATACAAGAATCATTTACTTTAATATGATATCATATATGATCTTTTAACATTAATTTGTTAATAATATCTTAGAATTATTGTCATTTCGGGTGTTAACGGGTTCATTTTACTTTATATTCTTTGTTTTGTGAGCCATATTCAATATTAATGGGATGTATATTATTCATATCTAGAATTATATAAAGTCCTAAGATACCAGTTTTAAATCATCAAATAATAATTATACTTGAATGGATATGATGAAGAATGAATCTCATCGCGTTCGTGGAGACGGTAGTCCGTACGTACGCACGAGTGACAATATCATTCTTTTGATATTAAAATAATATATAATTGGATGGTATATCATATATACAGAATAATTATCATGCTATATTTATTATTTACCTTAGTTACACATCATTATTATACCCATCCAAATAATAATAAATTTAATATCAATTACACCACGACGTTGAGACAGTAAGCCGTACGTACGCACATATGGTGACATGTTATTCCATGGATGAATAGAATACTGAATATGGTTGTACCATATTTATAATAACATCACAGTATATATATGATACTGGATTTATTATTTTATAATGGTAATAACAAATAAAGAAGAAGTGAAAGAAGAAAGGAACTTGAAAAGGGGTGGTGAAAAAATTACCTCTTCTTCAGGTTCTTCCTTTTTATTTGATCAAAAGGGATCCATAGGTTGGATTTATGATCAAACTAAGGCCTCTAGGTTGTAGTGATGGAACTTGAGAGAGAATTTGGTCAGGGGTTGGATGAACTAAAAGTCTTTGAAGGTGTGAAGAAATGAGAAGGAGGAGTGCCCTTTTATAAGAGGGGTGAGGGGCACCTTTGGAAAAGCTAGAAATATTAATTTATAATAAATTCATATTCGGTTTCTAATGATATAAATATCATGATATAAGTATCTTGGCCGAACCTTAGATTTTTAGGAATTTAATATCAATTAATAATATAATATTTGTTTTAAAAACTCTTTTATGTCAATTTTGACACTATTCAATAGATGATTTTTGTGAAATACATAACAGAATGATTACTTCGAAAAAAGTTAATTAAATCACTCCTAATATGTCATAGTAACCTAGAAAATTATTTTAATTCAACAAAAGTCTCAAATTATATTTATTTGGGTATTTATAACATCAATTATTTTAAATTTTCACTATTATGGTAATTACTGCATCGCCATTGTGTCATAAATAAATAAACTTATTTAATGTCTAAAAATTATAAATAAAATATCATCATGTAGGAAATAGGTTTATCTTTCTAATGAATATTTATACTCTAAAATCCAACATATATATCCCTATGTAACAATTGTTTTTCTAAAAGATATATGCTTGTGTCATTTTTCTATTTATTTTAACTTAATTAAAAGAAAGTGTCACTATCACTTACAAGTGGATCCATGGGGTCCCAAAATCGACCCAAAGATATCCTTGGTCGACCATGTATTAACAAATAGGGTTAAGACACGTTTTAGGGTAATTTAGTATTATTATAATATTATTTTTTAACCCTTGTTTACCGGATTTATCCTTTAACCATGGTAAATAAAATATTTACCGAAGTAATTATCCAAAATGTCTAAAAATAAAAGTTACCTATATACACAATTTAAACATCCTGATTCCAAATATGGAATCCATTTTTCTATATTCAAAAAATATAAGTGGACGAAATTAATTTAAAATTAATTCCCGTTGTTAAAACAAAAAGCGTGTTTTTAAGAGATAATAACTATCAAAAGATTGGCACTTGTTTATGTTTGGTTTAAATGTGAAATTATGTTCAATGACCAAAATTGTATTACATGGTAAAAATATATTCTAAATATTCTTTAAAACCACTCAAATTCATAATTTATCACTATTAATTATTTTGATTAAAAAAGTTGTTTTTAATTAAAATTTAGTAAATTTTACTATTCATCAAAATATGAAAGTTATCCGAAAAGTACCAAAATTTCACCCTAGGATAATTTCGATATTCCGAATCCAAAAATGAAGTCCATTTTTAGAGATAGAATTTATAAAATTTCAAAAAGTAGGTATTACTATTCATAACGGCAAGTTTGATTGGTTGTGGTGTGTTAAAATCTCAAAGTTGCGTACAATGCACGCCATTGCATTATTCGAAGGGAAACGTACCGTGGAACCTTGGGGTGTTACATTCTCCCCTCCTTCAATAAATTGCGTCCTTGAAATTTTTAAAATTGTGCTTGGGAATATAATGGAAAGTCCCACATCGGAAAAATAGTCAATAAAACTATCACTTTAAAAGAAAGAAAGAGAGGTATAAAGGTCATCCAAGATAACCCATACTCGGATTCCATGTAGAAAAACATGGATTTGGATGATAAACTAAGTGTCAAGTTCTGATATAGAGGGATAGAAATCATGATCCGGATAAAGTTAACAATAATCAAACCACAAACTTGTGTTGGGACAAACGACCATTAGGCTCCTAGTAGGAAAGTAAATAGACAACCTTTTTTTTGTTTTAAGTTACATTACATAAGGACGAGGAATTCATTTATGATATTGAATAAGAACATTAAGAGATATACTTAATTTTTAAGTATAGTTTCATTCTTTAATAAATTTCCACCACTAACTCAATTTTTTTTAAACGATGAGTATTCAAGAAGACTTGGTCACACTGGAAGAGCTAGAATAAACTTTTATAGAATCACATGATCCATGCAGGATAAACTATATATTTACATTGTCTTTGATGATTAATCAAAACCAAAATGTTTAGTGAATGATCTAATGATCCCCCAAAAGTATATTCCTTGAGATAAATATGCACTAATCTTAATTTAATAAAATTAAACCAACAATGCCCCAAATTTAAATAAATACCATTCAATAATCAATTGTCCTTAAAATCCGTCAATATAATCCAAACTAATATTGAAACCCAAAAAATAGAAGAATTTGATTATGTAGTCTCCATTGTTAAATTGTATCTCCAAATGACATCAAATACTCTTAAAGTCACATACTTAAAAGTAATTAACATCATCACATATTCTCTGTTATAGGTTAATCATTTCCATAAATAACCCAAATCACTATAAATCCACAATAAAAAACGTAGATAAAAATCTACCATTACTCTACAAATGAAACCCCATTGTATTCTATTTTCCTTGGGAATATAGTGTTCCCAACAAAGCGAACATCTTCCAAAATAACATTTATCACTTAATCACCAAATCATTTTCCTATACCAAGGGTATTCATTTGATAAGACATAAGAACCCAAATCAACTTATTATTGATCAATAAAATCATTTAACTAAAAAAATAGTCACACTAACCAGGGACTTCACGTAGTCCAGTGGTAGGCGATAAATCCCAATCGCACTTTGGTTGTGGGTTCAATTCCCAAAGCTTTGTCTGACGGGACGGGTTGTCACACGGTCTACGTGTTGTCCTTTTTCAAAATCTATATTTTATAATATTACCAAAATGAGATAAATTCTTCAAAATAACATAATTTAACCACAAATGTTATATCATACCTTGAATTTTCATCCCAAATTATAATAACTTATAATTATCTCAAACCCCAATGATCATATAAAACCAAATGGTTATTTATACCTATATCCACAAGAGAAGAGACAATTCTTCCTCAAATATCATTCTCACATGGAAAACTGCGGGGTTACAAATAAAAGAGAAAATTATTCCAAAGTAAACACATCAACAAGGAGCGCTAATACTTTTTAAACATTTCTCCAAACCATTTATTTCCACATAGCTTCTTCTTTGACCACGAAAATATCCTATAGAATAGGACATTCACTCGGGTAATGTCCATGTCCCCTAAATTTACAGAAAATGACCGTAAATGGACTCTTGGGGACCATTTTTATCTTCTTCTATATTACTCTTCATTTTTCTTCGGCAATTATTCTCTTTATGTCCTTCCTTCCCGCACGTAAAGCATTTCGTTGTCCCATTGAGACACTTTCCTAGGTGTCTCCTTCCACATTTCCTGCATGATGATAATTGAGGGTTCTTTTCTCCATGGTCTCCGTTGCTGGAGCTCTTATCATTCATAACCATTCTCTTCCTTGTTGAGTCTGGGATTTGGTTAATATTTATGCTGTTGATCATATTTTTGGAAAACTGATTTGGCATAAAGACGATATCTTTCACGCCTATCAACATTCCATTTTGTTGCTCATTGCCACCACCATTTCCACCTTGTACATCATTCTCAAAGCCACTATGAATTCCTTGGAATCCAGCCATTGACTAAAACTAGAAAGCATTGTGTGAGTAAGAATAGTCGTAAAATCTTTTAGAGATTAACATGTCACCATATTCTCAATTTGAAACATATTAGGATTAACCAAGGTCATTTACTCTCATCTTATATATATATTACTTAAATCGGTTTGTAAAGAAAATGTAAATTATCCTAAGCATATCCACTAGGAGTGTCATAACCAAAAGTGCAGCAAGGCCCGTTGTCGTGCACCAGTTCCCGTTTGAGTCTACCTCAAAGCGGTGTTTTCAGGTTTTTCCCCTAGGTACATCTGTGACAGATCTGCCTCTACCTGCTCGTATCCAGACATGGATGTATTGCTCGGAAAACTCACAAAATCTCCACAATACCAAAATTCTAGGAAGTTCTTCTATACTAATCCTCAAAGTTCATCTTAGGTCTACGTGTTCTAATCAGAGTTTATCTAAATCTAGCTTCCAAGGTTTGTACTAAACTTCCTCTGATACCAACTGTAACACCCTGACCCCAGTTACCCAGAGTCGGTGCATTATTACTTAACATTGGAATGATCATAAGAAAGATAAAATCTCGAAAGACTGATTGGTTTAGTAGCCTTGGAAGCACTAGATATATTCAAAAAGTTTTACATTACATCATGAAGTGAAAAACTACTACAACAACATATTGTCTCCATAATCCACACTATTATCCCCTCATAATATCCCTGCAGGTCATTCATAATTTACTTCTTCACTTCCTGGGAAAAATAAAACATAGAAAAGGGGTGAGCTCAAATGCCCAGTAAGGATAACAATATAGCGGAAACTTTTATAAATAAGAATAATCATTTAAGGCAATGTATAACTAAAACAAAAGCTTTTTAAACATGAACATCAACATAGTATGGCAAAAATAAAATGAAATAATTCCATTTACTTATTCACATGGATATTATACTAATCGAATAATCACATGCAATATCAATAACCACTTTCATAATGATGGAATGCATAATTCCAAACTATCATAACCACATAGCCAAGGCCTCGTGCCAAGACTACAAATAAGATTTTGCCAAGGCCTTGTGCCAAGACACTAGTTTGTCTCATTAGACCTACCGATGCATCAAGGAGCTATAGCGGGCTCCACCCGTCACTTATTAAGTCCAATGCATTCCTCATATGAACAGGTTTAAACATAACAAAAACATTCGTATTAAAACTAGCATACGAAATGTCAATACTTTAACCTCAAACCATGAATGGTATAAAAATAGCACATCCACAGTCAAACATAACTCATTCGATACAATATGGAAGATTGTATTGTATCACATTAACCTCAATCAAGAATAATGAAGGATGTTGACATAGATGAAAATAATCATCAATACTATTTGAGAGAAATATCCCCCTTTTTCTTGAAATCATTTAAAAGTAACACTATTTGTCAAGAAGCTATTTAAAAATATATGTTTGAATCAAAGTGTCCCATACCACCTTGAAACTTTTAAAAGGAGTTTTAATTTTAAACCATTAATGTCCATATGAATAAATCCTTAAACCCATTTTTAAAACATGGACATTAATGAGCATGATTTATATGAATAAGTCTTTAAAACATTTAAAAAAAAGTATTTTAGTTAGATATTCTAACCAAAAGAGAGACACTTGAATACATAAAATTGAGGTAATAAAAACATTGTAATATCATGAGAATAAATGGATCCATGATATACTATGTCAAAGTACATTATATACACCACATAAAAGTGATTTGGTGTATAACAACAAATAAGTCTCAATGGAATTTAAATTGAGATGAAATCTTTTATAAAGGCCGTATCCTTATGTTAAGGATAAATCAATGACATAATTATGTGTGAAAAATATAAATACACTCAATATGATTGGATATTTTGTGTAAATCAATCAGATGACATTCACACATATTCTTGTAAAAACAACACCAATGAATTGGATATTTAACTCAACAAATGGAGATTGAGTTAAAATTACTCATATCAAGTTCATACCGATCACTTTAGAATTTATCAATGGAGTGATTATGTGTATCAAAAGTATATCCACAGAAAGGGGAGTGGAAAATATGACATAAGAAAATGAATAGTAATTCCACACATAATCTCGGAGTAAAATAATCAATGAAGTTTGCGTAAAGCCGAATAATTGGAAATTGAAATTTCAAATTCCCTTATCCATTAGGTACTTATGAAACATGCACCCATGAAATAAAGATCATACAATGATGATGTAAATACCCATAAATTAAATTATATTACATAATTAATACAATCATGGGCAGTACACATACACCACATGTAATAAATAAGTGGTGAACAATGGAATTCTCATGAAATTAAGAGTGAGATAAGAAACTCATTACCACGTTAATCAACTGAGTCGTATGGACAAAAGTTTATAAACACAAAATGATTTACAGAATAACATGAATATAAAGAGAATCATGATAATATATATCAAATGGCATTACACAATACACAACTTTCAATAATTTAGTGGCGAACAATGGAAATCTCACGGAATTGAAAGTGAGATAAGAAAATCCCTTACTTTGTACTTTTTACTTGGTCGACGGTAGGTTAACCTCATGTATAATGGTGAAATAACTTTTATTGAATTATACAATAATCATTTACTTTAATATGATATCATATATGATCTTTTAACATTGATTTGTTAATAATTTCTTAGAATTATCGTCATTTCAGGTGTTAACGTGTTCATTTCACTTTATATTCTTTGTTATGTGAGCCATATTCATTATTAATGGGATGTATATTATTCATATACAGAATTATATCAAGTCCTTAGATACTATTTTTAAATTATAACATTATAATTATACTTGAATGGATATGATGGAGAATGAATCTCATCGTGTTCGTGGAGATGGTAGTCCGTACGTACGCACGAGCGACAATATCATTCTTTTGATATTAAAATAATATATAATTGTATGGTATATAATATATAAAGAATCATTATCATGTTATATTTATTATTTACATGAGTTACACATCATTTTTATACCCATCCAAATAATAATAAATTGAATAACAATTACACCATGACGTGGAGACGGTAAGCCGTACATACGCACATATGGTGACATGTTATTCAATGGATGGATAGAATACTGAATATGGTTGTACCATATTTATAATAACATCACAGTATATATATGATACTGGAGTTATTATTTTATAATGGTAATAACAAAGACAGAAGAAGTGGAAAAAGAAAGGAACTTGAAAAGGGGTGGTGAAAAAATTACCTCTTCTTCGGGTTCTTCCTTTTGATTTGATCAAAAGGGATCCTTAGGGTGGATTTCTAATAAAACTAAGGCCTCAAGGTTGTATTGAGGGAATTTTAGAGAGTATTTGTGTAGGGTTTGGCAGAACCAAAATCCTTTGAAGGTGTGAAGAAATGAGAAGGAGGAGTGCCCTTTTATAAGAGGGGTGAGAGGAACCTTTGGAAAAGCTAGAAATATTAATTTATAATAAATTCATATTTGGTTTATAATGGCTCAAAAGTTAATTATTAAAAGGTGAAGGTGGGGATATGTCGAAATACATTCATCTAACAGAATTTATACAGTTTTGGGTCACTATATTAACCTTATCTTTTAGTTTTAACTCTTAGTTAATTAGTTTGACATTTACCATGTCACTTTGTATTTTTATATTATATAGTTAATTAACATAATATATACATACAAGAGACCCCCCAAGTGGTACATTAATGATATAACTATCATTATATAAGTCTCTTGAGCGATCCATAGATTTTTAGGAATTTAATATCAATTAATAATATAATATTTGTTTTAAAAACTCTTTTATGTCAATTTTGGAACTATTCAATAGTTGATTTTTTTGAAACACATAATAGAATGATTACTTCTAAAAACGTTAATTAAATCAATCCTAATATGTAATATTAACCTAGAAAATTAGTTTAATTCAAAAAAAGTCTCAAATTATATTTATTTGGGTATTTATAATATCAATTATTCTAATTTTTCACTATTATGGTAATTACTGCATCACCATTATGTCATAAATAAATTAACTTATATAATGTCTAAAAATTATAAATAAAATATCATTATGTAGGACATCGGTTTATCTTTCTAATGAATATTTATAGTCTAAAATACAACATATATAACCCTATATAACAATTGTTTTTCTAAAAGATATATGCTTGTGTCATTTTTGTATTTATTTTAAATTAATTAAAATAAAGTGTCATTATCACTTACAAGTGGATCCATGGGGTCCCAAAATAGACCCAAAGATACCCAGGGTCGACCATGTATTAAAAAATAGGGCTAATACACGTTTTAGGGTAATTTAGTATTATTATAATATTACTTTTTAACCCTTATTTATCGGATTTACCCTTTAACCATGGTAAATAAAATATTTACTGAAGTAATTATCCAAAATGTCTAAAAATAAAAGTTACCTATATACACAATTTGAACATAATGATTCCAAATATGGAATTTATTTTTCTAAATTCAAAACACAGAAGTGGCATAAATTAATTTAAAATTAATTCCCGTTGTTAAAACAAACAGAGTGTTTTTAAGAGATAATAACTATCAAAAGATTGGCACTTGTTTATGTCTAGTTTAAATGTGAAATTATGTTCAATGACCCACATTTTATTACATGGTAAAAATATATTCCAAATATACTTTAAAACAAATCAAATTCATAATTTATCACTATTAATTATTTTGATTAAAAAAGTTGTTTTTAATTAAAATATAGTAATTTTCACTATTCATCAAAATATGAAAGTTATCCGAAAAGTAACAAAATTTCATCCTAGACTAATTTCAATATTCTGAATCAAAAAATGAAGTCCATTTTTAGAGATAGAATTTTTAAAATTTCAAAAAGTAGGTATTAATATTCATAATGGATAGTTTGATTGGATGTGGTGTGTTAAAATCTAGAAGTTGCGTACAATGCACGCCATTGCATTATTCGAAGGGAAACTTACCATGGAAGCTTGGGGTGTTACAACGAATAACATTGAATATGTTATGACTAAGCCAATGTATGTAAAGGTTAGTTATACACTAGTAAATTATTTGGTTATTCTTTCTCTCATAAAATAATAGGTTCTATATAAACATGAAAATGGAAAGACATCAGGATGCGCCTAAAAAATTCAAGGTTGGGTCTCCTCCTGCAAAAGGTTGGTTTTTTCTGAACTCATAAATAACAATGGAATTGGGATAAATCTTCTGGTCATAAAAATTCCATTTTAAGGATTTCTTTGACACCTTAAAAAGATATAAACCAAAGTGGGTTCTATACATGGGGTTGGTGTTTGAAGAATAATCATAAAATCATTTAGATCAAAATTATAATTAAAGTATATTTTTTTTATCATTTTATTAGTTGAATTTTATTTTCAATCTCTTTCCTTATATTGTTGTGGTTGAATTTTTTAATATTTGAACAATATAATGTATACTCCTAAATTTTATACTCTGATTAATTTTTAATGAAACACATTTCACCCCATTTGTCCATTTCCATCACCCATATAGGACCAAACAAATAGAAAGCCTTGAATTTCATAATACAAGAAGTTTTTTTGTGTAAATTTCTGTTTTCATATTTTTAATTGATAATTATAGTTTTTAATGGAATATATTTGATATTATCTAAATTTAATTTTTTCATATGTTTTAATATTTTCTAAAGGATATATTTACCTGTTTTTATTTTATATGATCGATTACGAGGATTCTTCACAAACTAATTTTGAGAAAAGTAGTACATTTATTATTTGATTGTTATTTTGTATGAACTTTTAGTAATGTGATTAAAAGAAGTACTTATCAATTCTTTTTGAGTATTTCTATGAACTAACGAGTTTTTTCTTTCATTTATACAACTTTTTGAGTTTCAGGCTCATCCTATGTTTTAGAAGTTTTTCACAAGGATTAATGATGACTCAGAATTATTTTAAATACTACCTTCAAATATGAGATGTTGTCATTGAAAAAATTAAGTGTTTCATTAAAGGAGTTGAGTTTAGTTGAAATTTTTTACATATGTAGAAAAATTAAGGATTTTATTATGTAAGGGATTTACTTATTCAATAAATGTATAATATAAAATTGTTATGTGAATGAAATTATTTTTTTATATAAATCTTCTAAATATTGTTGAGTTAAGTATGGGTTATTATTGTTGGTGAAAGAGAGAGGTATAAATATCATTAGAGGTTGGTATGTCATTTGGGGAAGGTAATTTTAGTGTTATGGATATCATCATGGGTTGGTAATATTAAGGGTGTCAATAAATTTAAAGGAATGTTTATTTTTTGAGGTCTTATTTATTGTATTTTAAGGTTGTTAATGATACTTTGGGAGACATTTAGCTGATTTTAGGAAAAATAGATGATTTAGGGATATATAATATTTGGGTTTAATATGTGATTTAGTGTGATGGGTTTTTAGGTTATTTGGGGATAATGATAATATATTTTTAGGAACAAGAGCTGAAAGGTATAGATAATCATTATAATTAAAATCTTATTTTATATTGTCGTAATTATGGTTAATTTGGATAATGTCTTATTTGATATCGGGAAAAGAAGTTGTTTTGTAAATGTAACCTTCTGTATTGAAAAGTGATTTAGTGATACGATGATTAGAGATATTTTTGGGATGGTTCACTATATTTTTGAGAAAAATAAATGATTATGGTATATTTCTATCCAGTATGTGATTAAAGTAAGTATGGTTGATATTATTTGGGGGATAATGATTATGTTATTTTTTAAAATAATATATAATAGTTTTTTATTTTTTCATGGTGATTCAGGTTATATTGGAAAACGTTACTAAATTTTGGTTGAATTTATTATTAGGGTATGTACATATTAGTTATGTGACATTATTAATGACTTTATGTTGTTTGGGGAAAAAATTTATGTTAAATTTTTATGAATATTTGACCAATTTTTTCTTATTTTTTTGTTTCTAATTTGTTTTGATATGGGCAGATGATTTTTAGGTTTTTGTTATTTATAGAATGACTTATGTTAATCATGGATTTTTATGGTTTATATTTAGGTTTTGAATATTAAACAATTAATTCTTCACATTATGGTTTGTTCATATTTCATTTGTTATTAAAATTAGTCATGATAATTTTTTTTTGTAATTCGTTAGAAACATGAGGAATAAATTTGTATAAAAATCCTCCATAAAATAAGGAATATTATCATTTAGTGTATCTAATGATCCATTATGAGTTTATAGTCCTGATTTAATAATGAAAAATACAACATGGATATTCAAATTTTAGAATTTGAGACTAAATATATGTAGAAACTAAATGAAACATCGAACCAAAGGATAATATTGTATTTATGGAAACATTAAAATAAAATTAGATTTTCTAATATTATCCATCCACATCATAACATTATTCCTAAATATCAAGAAAAAGAAACAAAACACTATCAAATATTATGTGGAAAACATCACTAGAATATCAGGGTACACCTTAGACTCCCATTCAAATGTACGAGTCTTATAAAATATAATGATTGTTTGAAAACAATATTTATAGTAAGTTTCCCAATTAACCAAGAAAGGTTTGTTACTAATATTTAGGATCTATTTTTAAGATACCCATTATTATTCATGTATTTTTATTTTATTTTCTATCTTCTTCATTATGATACAAATAAAATATATTTAAATTTATATGTTACACATTTAGAATGATTTATAATGTATTGATGGTCTCTTATTCTTCTCCATTATGGATTTATTGTTCACACACTATGTTGTTCATAATTATTTTTTTCTAGATCGATTTTCATCAAGTCATGAACTCACTTCTTTAAATATATTCTCATAAGATGGGTTTACGCTACCCAAAAATTATATCATGTTCCTATTTATTTTATAGAAATTAATATTTATTTCTTAAAATTTGTAATGAGTTTTGTCTTAATTATCCTTCTTTGAGACAAGTTTTTTGTTACAAAACTATTTTATTTTTTATGGTGTACATAATAATATTTTGAAATATATACTCACAATATACATATTATTTATTGTATTTAAAATTTCTTTGGAGACTCAACATTTTTGTGGTTTTTGATTCACACATTACCAAATACGTCAAGTGTTTTTTGGCTCAATATTTTTTGCCTGGATCAGAATTTTTCATATTTGATCATGTTCTTATATGATTTATATATTCCCTCATTCTATTTTTAAAATGTTATTTTATATTTCAGACTTGGTAAATTACATTTTATTCAAATTCTATTTTTCTTTTTTGTCGTTTCAATTTTAAAAAATATTATGTTGTTAAAATTAAACCACCACCACATTTTTGACTATTATTGGGTTATAAGTCCATGTTATTTTTTATAAAAGATGTTATATTTTTTGATTTAGAGGATAAATATGTAAAATCTTATGAATAATTCATATTTCACATTATATATATTCCTAATGAAATGTTATATTTCTCTTTCAATGTAGGTTTCCATGAAAACCATTTATAAATCCATAAAGGAATTTCCAGAAACTTATATATAATTTATCATCCACTACATATAAATTATATTTAAAAATAAATTCATTGTATGTCTTATTATTGTGGATTTTTTTTGAAAATTACAGTTTTGAGGACAACTTTTACCTTTTGAAATTTATTTTCTAGATGGATAGTTCTATTATTTCACTTCATAAACCCTTGTTCCTAGAAACATAAACAACATTTGAAATTGGGGATTCTTAAGTGGTATAAATTATTTTATTACGAATTGACTTATATTTTGATTTTAGAACCAATAGAATATTCGGATTAGTAAAATATTATTTCACATTATAGAAAGGATATTTTATGGAATAAAACATAGAAGATTGGATAAAAATATAAGGGTTAGTATGACTGAAGTGTAATATGTAGTGATATGTTTACTTTTTTTGACAAGTGAATAAATTACTATGAGGATACAATTTAATTAATGGGGAACTGAAAACCCAAATATTTTTAAATAATACACTAGTTTTTTTGAATATTTAATATTCATACTATGAATTTATATTTATTTAGGAAATATTTATTTTATAATGTATATATATTTATTCCATTTCACAAAAGATATTATATAATAAAATTATATACTAATTATATATTTAAATTTCTAATTATTATTTATTACAGAAATTACATTTTTGAAGGCTTAAATATGTTTTCTTAAAAAATTTTTCAGTTATGATCTATTTGATGAATTATTTTAATTATTGGATATTTTTTAGGTGGATGTTTCTTGTAATTATATGGTATTATATTGATATTTATATGAATAAGTTTATCATTGTATGGAAAAATAATATGATTTTTCGTTTTAGAAAAGAATAGTTTTTATTAAAAATAAATTTTATTTCAATGTAATATATGGTTGTATTTAAAACATAAATTTTTAAAATATAGAAGTTTAATTTGATAAAATTATTTTTTTTCATCACATTGAAACTAGAATAAAGTAATTTTTTTCAATTTTTCTAATCATCTTTTTTTTATGAATAGTAATAAATACAGTTTTTATTAATATCACATCCTCTACGAAATCATCTTAACATAAAACTGGAATAATAATTTATTAAACAAATAAAATGTATCTTACTTGATAATATTCTCAAAATATAATATTTAAATTATTCCATTAATTCAAATAAATTTTTATGCTAAGAAAAAAACAAAACAATTTATTGGTATTGAGTTAATGGTTAGGAAACGTTGAAAAAGATATATTGAGATATTGAAGATAGAAGATAAGAAGAGATAACTATTTCCTTGAATATAATAAGAAAAAATTAATAATATTTTTTTTTGAAATATATTAATTAATTATAAACTTATATTAAATTTACTATCAAAATTATTTCCCCGCACTTGAAAATTGCATGAAAGGAAAAAAATAATGTACAAAATACGTTTTTATGATAAGGATGAGAATAAAAATACACTATAAAGTGTTATATATGATAATATTTATAGGGAATAAATTATATTAATGTTTTTAACTTTATTTAACTTATAAATGATAAAATAATTATTTTAATCTAGTTCAGATGTGGAAGGGTAGATCATATAATTAAAAATCAATTTATGACCCACTTTTCATTTTAAAATTTCATTCTTCACCCCTAAAAAAATAATATTTATTTATACAACGTTTCATTTTTTCAAAATATTAGTGAGTCATTATAACCACGGAAAAACAAAACTCTTATATATTTTTCTCTCTATATTCTTCCCAAATATCTATTTGAACATCAATTTTCACATTCATAAGCCTCTATACTTTTCGAAAATCCTTTCTATTATACTTGTAGACTCTATCTGAAGGAAGTGATTCCAATAGCAAGGTAAGAGTTTCTAAGCCTCATTCTCATTTATGATTTATGATTATGTCTTTATACTCTATTAAAGATACTATTATTTTTCTAAAATTCCTCCATTATCATGTTAATAAAATATTTTTTTATCTATAATGATGATAAATCACCTATTACGCTCACCAAACTCCTTTTATAAGCCATTACCACGTCAAAATACGCGTTTTTAAAAAACATTATATTTTCATTTCAATTATGATCTTACACTATTCAAAATAATAAGTAGTTATTAAAAGTATCCATAAGGTGTAATATTGGATATAATATAATGCTGTTATAAAAATAACATATTAGTGGATTTTCATCTTTCAAACTATTTTATAAGAGATCACTCATCATAGAGGTTTTGCATTACCAAAGTGAATGATAATGTTTTCAAAAAAAAATTTATTTCAATTATATTCATAAAAATTGATTTTATGATTGAATATAAAATTTATATTAAAATAATTTCCCAATTAACATTATATAATTAAAAAATATCCATAATAAAAATGATATTAAAAGTAACTAATCCAAGGTATTTTTATATATTAAAAACTGAATTATCTAGAACGATTCTCTAAATGGTACTAATTAATGACCAATTTTACTAAGTCTATTATTCTAAGATGTGAAAAAAATAACTTTACACTTCTATATAATATTTTAATATTAGAAAAGTACCTTTTACTATTATAAGTATAAAAAATTTGTTTTTGAGAATGGGAATTGTCCAACCTCAAAATGATCAACGTGAGTATTATTAATATAATATATCAATGAAACATGATAATAAATAAGATAAATAGAATAATAATAAGGGAATAAAAATGAAAATATTTCATAGTCATGTATACATTATGTTAGAAGATGTATTAGGTGTGTTAAAAATATAGGTAAATGGATGTTCTTTAAAATCATGGATTTAAAAGTTTTGAAATTTTCCTCTCAAATATTTCTTGTACATTATATTAATATTTATTTTTTTTATGATATCACTTCTCTAGATTTCTATGATTTATTAACATCAATTTATAATGTCCTTTTTTACATAAAATTGATGAAAGGAAACTATTTTAATCTTATTAAAATGGGTACATTATTTGTAAAAATATTAATGGAAAACCAGTTTAATTTTTTTTAACATGATATCACATTCCTACTTTCTTCATCTGTTTTCTATAAAAATATCCCTTTTAAAGTTATTCTGATTTTGTGAAGTAATTTCTATTCTCATTATTTTATAAAATACATTATTTGATATAAAATGGTATATATTATTAGTTTATGGGTTGTTTTTAAAAGTTTATATTGATGGGCTGAAGATGAGGTTCAAATGAGTTTTATGATGACAAGTGTAAGCATATAAATATTTTTGTTGATATTATTGTACTTTGGAATTGTATTTGATGATGGGTGAGCCAGATATATTTTTTGTACAATGCATTGGGTAATGATTTTTTCTCAAGAGAAATGGTGTAAGAATTAAAAGATTAAGCTATTCTATTATAAAGATGAATTTAAGGGTGATTTATAAGAGGGATATGAATATCATTTCCCAATATTCCACCATGGGTTTTGTGAGAACACATTTATTATTTCCAGGTATGTTTTTGATTTCTGGTTATTTTTGAAGAAAAGAGGCGTTTTTTGGAAATTTTTTAAGTACATGTCGTGTACATTATATGTACAGGTTGTGTACTCGGTTACTGTAGGTAGCTATGTGTTGGCCATGTAATGGCTCTAGAGACGAAAGTGTGTGGTGACCTAGAGACCACATAATGAGGGGGCTGGTTAAGGCAAGTACATGTCATTTACTAATAAAGTCCACACCGTGTACTTTCTTTTTATTTCATTAAATGGACAGGGGTCACATATAATTGACAGAAGTGTCTTCTTCTTCACCTTCTTGGACCGAGAGATTCCGTACGGTGCTGATCCTTCCTCGAGCCCCTGATCAAGCATCCGTTCTCTAAATCGACAGTCATTGATTGCATTGCGATCGCTACAATAATCTCTTCCTTCCTCTAGATATTCATTTCCCGATACCTCCTCTTTATCAAGTTATCAATGATTGAATGTTTTGAACATTTTTTCAGATCTACTGCCTTCTATGGTGATTCAAGGCCTGAGATTCAGGTATATCTATCTCAAAATACCGAGGTAGGTGTTTTGTTTCTTTCGGTATATATTCATTGAGTTATATGAGAAAAAGATCCCAAGAATGTCATCCATGGTATTGCGTGCTTATGGTTTTAGCCATGTTTTTTTCCTTCTTTGCCTTGTGTTCTTGAGTAGAGGTTTGTTTTTTGTAAATACGGTTAATTTTGATATGCAATGGATTTTTTTCCCATGCTTTCTTGTTTTGACCATTTGGTCTATTTTTTCCTATTATGCTGTTTGATTTTATCACGCCTAGTATTGTAGGATGGAGTGTTTTATCTGACATGCTGTTATGCTGTAAAATATTTATCCAAGTAGTTATTATGGTTTACTTTGGATAATATATATATCTATATGCTCGATTGACTTACACAGGGATATGAGAACCTGGTGTAGTAGACCATAGAGTGGATGAATGTTGAGGGATTCTCCAGAGTGCCGTCTTTAATATAACGATGCGAGACCATAGGGGGAAATGGACTTAAGTGCTTCCTCAGAGTGTCTATAGTTCCTCTATATGGGCCAAATGAATAATTGGATGTCTATTTCTTCCACAAATTTCTTATTAGTTACCGATATGAGACAATAGGGGGAATTGACCATGAGTGCTTTCTCAGACAGTCTGTGCTAAAGCTGAATCAGAGGGGTTAGATTGTGAGTACTTCCCAGAGGGTTTCTTGTACTTTTTTTGTTGAACCAGAGGGGTTAGTCTCTGATTACTACCCAAAGGGTTACTTGTTTGTGATTATCTACTTACATGTTATATGAAATTGAATTCAATTGAATTTTGGATTATTTATTGCTAAGTACTTCATTGTTATTGCTTCTTCTTGCTTAATGCATGCCATATATATTCACTAACTATTAGGAAACAATCATTGGGTGGTTTCCTACTAGGATTAGTCTCACACCCTTCTTGGGTCCTGCTTTTGGGCCCAAACAGATTATATTGTTTCTGGTATAGAAAACTGCAAGTACCGTTCTTCATCAAGTACTTCATTATTGAGGAGATGGAGACCACAAGACATTGGTGAGGATTGCGATGCTACTAGAGTTTATCTACTTTCTTTGTACATTGGGTAATAACTATTTTCTTGCATTGTGACTTGTTTGGCTATTTTCCTATAAATATGTATCATGCCTCATTTATATATCTGGGATCTAATAATTTATTACTTCCACTTTTTACTTATTGTATGTTTTAATGCTTCAGCTATTACAATTTTTTTACTTTCTATGTGTTACTCTTCCAATGAGGGCATAGTTTCGCCACTATAACACCCACGTCCCTCATTTCTAGTTAGAAGCCTCTCGCGTTTGGGGAAATGCACATGAGGCCGTGTGACCAACTGTGTATGGGGAGCCTCGGGGTTGTTTTTGGAATTTGGACATTACAAAGTGGTATCAGAGGTGGTTATTTTCTTATTGACATACTTTTTGGAGCCTATATCCATGGATAGGAAGGAATATGTACTTGGTAATAAGTTGTGCCTAGGAGTATCTAACCCGTGTATAGGGAAAATCCAATCAACCATTTTATTGAAATTTTTCAGTTTTTCCAATTTTACTGTTGATTTGATTTTCAACGTTGGGTGATTCACATATATTGTGCTATTATAGTTGATGTTATTGATGTTCTATTTCTGTTTCAACTAGATGATATGAGGGTATGCCATCAGATACAACATATATGCACTTTCTATAAATCCCATGTCATGCATTCGTGCCATTCCATTATGGGTGCATTAGTGATTGCAAGTTGTTGTGATAGAGGTTGTGTTAGATATTCATGTTGTTGTGATATATTCCTTGATATAATACCTTCTTTTTGATAGGGGTATTAAATTGTATATGTTTTTTTTTTGAATGAACACCAAACTTTGGTTTTTGAGGTGTTATGTATCCACATAGACTAGAATATGGTGGATCATTGTATTTTTATTACTTGTATGTAACATTTATAAGATTAAAAACATTAATTCGTGGGGATTATGGGCCCCCAAAGATCAAAATTTGGAACTTTAATGTTCATTTCAGGGTTGTTCTAGGTTTTGGAGTAGTTTCTGAGGCTTACTATCTTGAAAAACCCAGAATACATAGTGTGTAATTTTTACACACACCGTGTGTCCTTCTGTTTGGGAAGGAAATTTTTTTCTTAAGTTCACATCATGTACTGTCTGTACACGCCATGTAATCTCTAACTGTGTCACATACTGTGTGGGCATAGAAACTGGTTTGGGAAATCATGGTAGAACATGATGTGTACCGGATGGAAACGTTGTGTTTTGTAGACAGTGTGTCCACAATGTGAATAATGACACGGATGGCTAAAACATAAGTTATACATGTTTTGTAATGTGTGAACACACCGTGTAGTGTAACCCATTCATCTTACCATGTAACGAACAACACGGATGGTGGAAACCTTCTTGTACATGCAGTGTCTGGGATAAATACCCCATGTATAGTCATCAGTGTGTTCACCCGTGTGACTAACAACACAGGCAGTTGAAACCAATGCACTGCACACCGTATCCATCTGGAACACGCCATGTAGAGTGAGTCGGGTAACTGGCCAGGTGACTAACAAAATGGGTTAGTGAATTTTGTCCAGTACATGCCATGTCTGGAACTAACTTGCCGTGTAGTCTTGTTCTAGTAGAACCGTGTGTCTAATATGTGTAATAGAACTTAGGAATGGGAAAAATTCAATTACATGATGTGTGTTAGAACAAAACACCAGGTTAATGGGTTGTTACATGACCCTTTCGGCACAAGTATACTCCCAAGTGAAGGCTTAAGGGAACATGCCATGTAGTCATCACACACGTCATGTATCCATGTTTTGAAAAAACATGAATACATTATTTCTCTTGTTCTCTTATTACACATCTAGTTTTCAGTTCCCATTGATATTGATATATGGTGTGCGGTTGACATTGCAGAGTCACACCACCGAGACTTCCTTCGGTTGTATGCCAGTTACAAGGAAGTGATTAGACCCCAGACATGGCTGATCAGGGACTAAAAACAGATCCTCCAGTTGTGCCAGTTTTGGCACCATCATTCATCCCAGACACAGGTGCTGACACACAATTTTTATAGGACCCTGATGAGGTTCATGCAAACCTTCCGAGGAGGTCATCATCCTTCCCCATCTATGGTAGAGTTGACGCAGCTTTTCCAGCAGCAGCACCCTCTCAGCTTCACAGGGGAAGGAGGACCTCAGGTTGTAGAGTCATGGTTAGAATCCATTCTGTCTATCTTAGAGCAACTGGAGACACCTCTTGTGGAGAGGGTTATGCTATCGACGTATAAGTTTTGGGATTCCTCGAAGAGATTATGGGATGTGATCTCATCGGCAGGACACCAGCTAGTCAGGGTCTAAGATGAGTTCTAGTGTGCCTTCTATGACTACTTCTATCCGGAGACATTGAGGGTTGATCAAGACTGAGATTTCATGATTCTGATGTAGGGTACTCATTATATTATGGTGTATTCTTCTCACTTCACGGAGCTGCAGTGCATCACTCCCATCCTAGGAGGTGAATAGTTATTCCTAACAAGTATGCTTCAGGATGGTCTTAGGGAATACATTCCATCCGAGGTGAAATCATCTTGTTGACTTCCATCACCACTATAGTCAACCAAGCACTGATCATAGTGAACAATCTGATGGATTCTAGAGTTGTTAGATAGGGTGACATGACATCCGTAGTTGGTATCCAGCCATATGATAGCAGGAATCTCCATAGGGAGTCTACGCATGGGGATCTGAGGAGGTGAGAGACTTCTTTCGGTAGCGAGGTGGTGTGCTACTATTGTGGGATGGTCGGGAATACGAGTCCACATTTCCTGAGAGGCCCTGTTGAGTGATGATCTTGCGGCAAGCATCTTCAACACTTCTGTCAGATCTTCTCACTAGCTGCTGGTGACATGGGTTCGTCTATGACTCCTCATCTAGGAGCTGCACCACCAATCTCACACCAGTCAGCAAATTGGAGTTCTTTCGGCTGTTCATGTCGAGGTAGAGGTCCTGGACCTAGTAGCCAATCACCAAGAATTTGTTGACAATTGGGTGGATCAGCTCAGAGTGGTCAAAAAGGGTCATTAGGGAATCATTACATGGAAAAATTTTGTAGTGGAGCAGACCCAGCAGGAGTAGGATCCCGGACACTCTACTGTTCAAGGTATGATTCTAGTCGCCTCAATTTTATCTTTTGTTCTTTTTGATATAGGGTCTTCTCATATAATTATATCTATTTATATTGTGGAGGGCCTTGAGATTTGTATATTTTATTTTGTAGATATCTTTATGTTAGACACTCCATTGGGGATGATAAAGACTAGTGTATGAAAGTGTAAGTAGTACCCTTTTACGGTTGGTGGGTGTGACTTCTTATGAAACCTCAATGTCTAAGAGATGACATGCTATAATGTCATTCTCATAATTGACTGGTTAGTTACCTTCTAGGATATTGTTGACTGATATCTCCGTAGGGTGAGTTTCACATCACCCAAGGGAAATCACATCTTCATAAGGGAGAATGGGATGTCCAGGCAAACAGAGCGGGACCCACACATCATGGGTTAGGGGGAGTTATAGCCCGGATTTCATGTCTATATTTGGATGACCAAGGGACTTCACATATAGAATTTCCTCTAGTGGTAGACCATTTTAGGGATGTCATTCTAGTGGAATTTTTAGTTTTTCTTCCAGAGAATGAGGTGGAATTTTCTGTAGGTCCTTTTCCAGGAGTGGAACTTCTATCCATTCCCCCTTATAGGATGGATACAACAGAGTTACAGGAGCTCAAGAAGAAGTTGGAGGAGTTTCAGGAAAATGGGTTTCATCTGAAAAGTTTATTCTTGATGTTTTCCAGTCCTATTTTAGAAGAAGGCAACGGTACCCTCAGACATTGTGTGGATTATCGGAATCTGAACCAGTTGACAGTCAAGAACTGATATCCCTTGCCAAGGATTGATGATCTCTTTGATCATCCTCAAGGATCTCAGGTGTTATTAAAGATTTAAATGAGATCTGGTTATCATCAGTTGCGTGTTAGACCATCTGATATACATCTTACAGCCTTCCTGAGTAGGAATGGTCTATACGAGTATGTGGTTATGTCGTTAGGTCTCAAAAACACGCCTGAAGTCTTCATGGACCTGATGGAGCGAGTGTTCCATCCATACTAGGATTCATTCATGGTAGTTTTCGTGGATGATATCTTGGTGTAATCTCACACTCGACATGACCATGATACCCATCTTGAGATAATTTTGAGTACACTGAGAGAGCATCAGTTATATTCTAAGCTGTCAAAATTCTAGTTTTGGATTGTCCGTATTCACTTTTTTGGTCATGTTATCTCAGTGACCGGAGTATCAGTAGACCCAGAGAAAGTGAGAGTAGTAGCTTCCTGGGAGAATCTGAATAATGACTTTGAAGTGACGAGTTTACTAGGGATGTCTGGATAATACCGATGTTTCATACATTACTTTTCACGCTTGGCAGCACCACTGACGGGCCTGAATAAAAAGGGGTAAATATTCTTATGGTCAGATTCTTCGGATTCTGCCTTTCAGGAGCTGAATGAGAGGTTGACTTCATCATCGATACTAGTATTTCTAGATCTAGGAATGCTCTATTTTATGTACTTTTATTCATCAGGTATTGGGATTGGACCTGTGCATATGCAGTGGGAATGAGTCATTGCATACATGTCTCAAAAGGCGAGGACACATGGGAAGAATTACCCGATGCACAATCTCGAGTTGGATGCTATTGTCCATGCATTATATTGTTGGAGACATTAACTTATGGAAGAGAATTTTGGGGTTTTCGCCAACCAATAAAGTCTCAAGTACATATTCACTTAGTGTGACAATAATTTGAGACAACGAAGTTGGTTTGAGTACCTTAATTCCATTGAAATTGTGTTTTAATATATGCATGGGAAAGGAAATGAAGTGGCTGATGCGCTGAGCAAGAGGACTCAGATACATGCAGTTTTGGAGGCCAATAGTGAGTGGCATCATATGGCTCTGTTCCTTGAGATGCATTTAGAGGTGCATGTTAGACAGGGGAAGACGTTTCTTGATTATGTTGTTGTTACCTCTACTTCTATTGATCGAGTACAAATGAGGAAGAGATCAGATTCAGATGGCCTATTCCTAGGGGAAATCATGTCAGGAGAGGACCTTATTCATAGATGGACCATAGGTGAGGATGAGATCTTGAATTTTCATGGGAATGTAAGGGTGTCAGCAGACATACACGAGGAGCTGGTGCAGGACTTTCATTCCTTTGTTTGGGCAGTTCATCATGGAGTCACCAATATTTATCGTTATCTACACCATCAGTATTGGTGGCCAGGTACGAAGAGAGATGTCACTAGTTTTGAGATGAGGTGTTCCACATATCTACAGGTGAAGGTAGATCAATAGTGACCAGCAAGGATTTTTTAGCAGTTACCCATTCCCGAGTTGAAGTGGAATGATGTCGTGATGAATTTCATGTTATGTTTGCCAAAGTCACCTTGAGGAAATGATGATGTATGTGTTGTCATTGAAAGAATCACGAAGGTTTCCCACTTCAATCCGATAAAGGAGACCTTCAGTGTTGATGATCTAGGAAGGTTTTACATCCAAGAGTTTGTACATCTACATGGGGTTCCACACTCCATTGTTTCAGATAGAGAAGCAAGTTTTACTTCTCAGGTCTGGAAGGGGATATAGAAGGCTTTGTGTACATAGGTACATTTGAGTATAGATTACCACACCCAGACAGATGGCCAATCTGAGAGTACTATTTAGGTTCTTGAGGGCATGCTTTGAGAATGCATCCTAGATTTTGTAGGTTCTTAGGAGAATCACATACCTCTTGTGGAGTTTTACTATAATAATAGTTTTCATGCAACTATTTAGATGGAACCTTACGTGGATTTGTACATTTGGCCATAATGATCACCCTTATGTTGGATGGAGGGAGGAGAGGTAGCTATGCTGGGATCACATCTTGTCCAGGAGACCACGGAGCAGATAGAGTTGATTCAGAAGAGGATGGTTACTGCACAGTCATGATAGAAGTCTTATGCTGATCTATGGAGATGACCTATGGAGTTCGAGGTTAGAGATCAGGTTTTTCTACATGTCACACCGAGGTTGGGACATATGGGGGATAAGGAGACATGTTTAGATTTTTACAAGGTAAGTTGGATCGTTTGAGTTTTTGGAGAGAGTCAGGCTGGTTTCCTATTGGTTGTAGTTACCTTAGAGGTACTGGGCTATGCATGATGTTTTCCACATTTCTCTGCTTTGAAATTATTTCTCAGACCCATCTCCTTATTTTGAACCCAAGGAGGTTGAGCTTGAAGTGGATGCAGCTTTCGAGAAGCATCCTATCTAGATTGTTGATTGCAGTGCGAAGGTTCTCCATGGTCGGTCTATTCCTCTGGTACAAGTTATATGGCATCACAAGCGAGTACAAAATGAGATCTGGTAGAGGGAGGCCGATGTACGATCACAGTGGCTGGAGATTTTTGAGGATTCTTCTTCAACGCGGCCTTGCTAGGGAAATTTGGGGATGAATTTCATTAAGGGGGGATGTTGTTAAATACCCATATCTTCTTTTTAGGTATGGTTTTTTCTTTTTGGATGTCTTTGAGGAAAAATTGGAGTTTTTGGAAATTTCTTAAGTACACGCTGTGTATTCGGTTACCACGGGTAGCCATGTGCTGGTGACCTAGAGACCTCCTAATGTGGGGTTCTGTTAATGCTAGTACATGCCTTGTAAAATCGTTTTATTTTATTAAATAGACGGGGGTCATGTCTAATTGGTAGATGTTTCTTCTTCATCACCTTCTTTGACCGAGAGCATCCGTAAAGTGCTGATCCTTCCCCGAGCCCCCGATTGAGCATTCGTTCTCCGAATTGACCATCGTAGATTGAGTTGGAATCACCACATTAAGCGCTTACTTCTTCCTGAGCTTCATTTATTGATTGTTCCTCTTTCTCATTTTAGCATTGGTTTAACATTTTCGATGTTTTTTTAGATCTACCATGTTCTAGGTTGATTCAAATCCTGAGATTCATGTATATCTATCTTAAAACAACAAGGTTATGTGGTTTGTGTCTATCTATTGATACTCTTTGAGTTTTATGTGAAAAAGTTCCCAATACACTCGTTCGGGGTATTACGTGTTTACGGTTTTAGCCCTGTTTGTTTCTTGATTATCCTTGAGAGCTTTAGTAGAGTTTTTTATTGTAAATAGTGTTAACATTAATATGCCATGGTTGTTTTACCCATGTTTTCTTGAATTTATAGTTTGGTCTAGTGAGCCTATTATTCTGTTTGTTTTTCCCATGCCATGTATTGTAGGATGTATTATTTTATCTAACATGTTGTTATGTTGTAGACTATTTTTCCATGTAGTTATTGAGGTTTAATTTGGCTGTTATATATATCTCTGTGCTTGATTGACTTACATAGGGCTGTAAGAACTTGGTGTAGTATAACGTAGGGAGAATTGATGTTGATGTCTTCTCCAAAGTTTCTGTTTTAATGTGATGATGTGAGTCCATATGAAGAATTGACGTAAGTGATTCCTCAGAGTGTATGTTGTTCCTCGGTATGGCCCAAAGTGGGAATTGGACGTTGGGTGATTTTTTAGAACGCATATTAGTTACCAATACGAGACTATAGGGGGAATTGATATTGAGTGCTTCCTCTGAGAGTCTGTGCTAAAGCTAAACTAGAGGGGTCAGACTGTGACTACTTTTTAGAGGGTTGCTTATACTTGTTTGGTTAAACCGGAGGGGTTAGGCTGTGAGTTCTTCCCAAAGTCTTATGTAATTTTTATTATCTACTTACATTATATGTGGAATTTAATTCAATTGAACTATAAGATTGTATAATGTTGAGTACATCCTGGTTACTGTTTATTTTTGCTTAATGCCTTCCATATATATTAACTGACTGTTAGGCCCAGATCACTGGGTGGATTCCTACTGGGGTTAGTCTCACACCCTTTTGGGTCATGATTTTGAGCCCAAAAATATTATATTGCTACAAGTTTAGAAAAGGGAAATCACCCTTCTACTTCAGGAACTTGATTGCTAAGGAGATGGAGAGCACGAGACCAAGCAGAGGCTTGCGATATTACTGGAATTTAACCATTTTTCTTTGTACTTTGGAATATCACTGTTTTCCAACATTTTTTCATGTTTTTATTCTTTCCTAGAAATATGTATCATGAATCATTTATATATGTGGTAACTAGTTGTTTATTACTACCATTGTTTACTTAATGCATGTTTTATTGCATCCCCTATTACAATCTATTTTTAATTCACTGTGTCACTCTACAAATGAGGGAATAGTTTCTCCACTATCATATAGAAGGCCTCACTGCTAGTCCATAGACTTTTGCGTTTAGGGAAATGGGCTTCAGGTTATGTGACCAACCGGGTATGGGGTGCCTCGGGGTGGTTTTCGGAACCGGGACGTTACCGGTTTTCTTTGAATTTAGTTATTTTTAATGAAAATATTTTTATTTTATGAAACAAGAAGTGAATATTATTAGTAATGGGAACACTAAATGGATTTTTAAAAGATCCTTCGTGAAGAAAATATATTTTGATAAAAATAGTAGTTAGAATATTGGTATTCACAATGTTCATACAATTTTGTCTCAAGAACCATTTCAGTGATGACTATTTGTGAAGGAATATAATTTCTTCAAAAATGATATGGGATATACTATATAGGAAATGGTGAGAAAGGGTTATTTGAGAATGACTTCACCAATATATCACTAATGAAATCATACTAATATTCATTATGATGGAAACACTTCTCCATTATTAAAATTGTTTCAATTGGTTAATTTCCAATAGTGTTCTTTCATCATAGTTTTCGATGGGAGAGAAATATTTTTTGGGTGGGTATCAATTTGGATGTATATATAGTCATTCGCAAGCACCGATCAAATATTAGTTTTCCAATTACAAATATCTATATCAAATATTGTGATTTACGACCAATAATCTATACAAAATAACCCATTAAAAAAAATTAACTATAAATACCAACCCTCTCTTATCCCCATGTCATTATTTCTACTACAATTCCCCCTTCGGTTCTCTTTAAAAATGTCCAATTTTTATAGAAGTTATATTGTAGTTATAGATCATGTTTTTAGGATTCAATATTCCTTCATATTGTTTTTTAAAGTACATAAATATTTGTTAGTTTTTTTATTTATTATTGAAACTGATTAATTGTTTGAATGATTAATTTTTATTAATAAAAATTATTAATAATTGTATTTCATTTGTATTAATAAGTAAGAAGTATCAATAATTAGTAAATATATAAAAAACTAGTGAAAACCATAAATAATTATTTAAAATAATAAAAAAATACCCAAAATGAAAAATAATTAGTTAATATTAGGACTAATTTGTAAAAATTAAAAATATATACCAAAGTATTCACCATTTATTAAAATTTCCCCTTATTAGTAATAATTCTTAATAATCAGTAATAATTCAATAGAATTAGTAATAATTTACAATGATTATGAATAATTTAAAAATTGTAATTATTTTAAATAAATATGAATCATTATTCACAATAATTACTAATAAATATTACAAATTTGGAATAATTTATAATAATTAGTAAAATATATTTATTTTTTTAATTATAAGTACCAATTCTTAATAATTATTAAAAGGGAATATCTCATCAAAATTTGGAATAATTAGTAAAAACTGTGAATTGTTAGTAAAAATTTGTAACAATGAGTAATAAATAGTAATATTTGTAAATAATATTAATAAATTATAAGTATTATTAATATTTAATAATAAATTATAAAAAATATTAACAATTATGAATAATTTGTAAAACATAATAATAACAATGAATAGTTTTGAATAATTAATTTTTTTTTTTTTATAAATATGGATAATTTGAAAAAAAATATTATTTACGAATAATTATGAGTAATTCAAAACAATCATCAATAATTCTGAATAATTAGTTAAAAGTAGTAATAATTCTGAATAATTAGAAAAAATGTTAAAAAATGTGGATTTATTGGTAAAAATTGGTAAAATTTAGAAAAAATAGCATTAAATAATTATAATATGTAATAATTTGGTATAATAAGGAATAATTAGGAATAAATATTAATAATTTTGAATAATTTGGAATAATTATGAAGAATTACTTACAATTAGAAGTAATCATATATAAATAGAAATAAGTTGAAATAGTTAGTAATAATTTTTAGTATATTGAATAATTATGAACAGTAATCAATAAATAGAAATAATTTTGATAATTAGGTATGATTACAAATAATTTTGAATAATTGGAAATAATTATAAATAATTAAAAAATGTAAGGAAAAATTTGGAGAAATAATAATTAAGATGCAATAATTTTTAATAATTTTCACTAATTAGAATTAATTTTCTATTAATGACAATAATATCCAATAATGTGAAATAATAAAGAATAATTAATAATTATTATTAATAATTTTGAGAAAATAAAATAATTTGGAATAATAAGAATCAATTGGAAATAATTTACAATAAATAGGAATAATTAAAGATAATTAACATTAATTAGGATAAATTAGATATAATTTGGGATTATTTTAAATAATGCAATGTGTCTATTTTTTTCATATATCAATTTTGAATATTTAATGAATATTATTAGATATTAGTTTAGAGTTGGTGAAGGATTTCATGTTTGGGGAGCCTCTGTGTGGATATATTAAAAATATTAAATTATTATATTGGGTGCACATTTTTTTAGAAATATATATTTTTATAAAATCAAATATTTGAAATTTTCCCAAGGCCCAATATAATATTTGAATTTGTCAAATATTTCGTCTAGGTGATGTGATGTAAAAAATAGTAGGAGAACAAATTAGATTTATAATTTATTATATATTAAATTACTATAACCTAGGACTCCTCTATTTAGTCATGGATATAACTAAATCGTAGGTTTTTTATTATGACTCTATATATTGGAGTAGACTTCCATGGATGAGAGCATTAGTGGATGATGATGAAATCCTCTATCAATGATCAGTGGACCAAAGATGATGTCATCATCCCTAAAGTTATTGGATCTCACTAACAAAAATAAAACAAGATCATTCTATATTACTGAATGACCTAGTTTTTGGTCGGATGATTGTATTGGTCATTTAACTATGTTCTTTATTTATACATTGAAAATGTCATGTAATTATTTTATAAGTTAAATTAGTTACCATTTCTTTCTGGATTATAGTTGATTAATTTTTGATTCGTAGAATTAGGAACTATTTATACTTTATTTTTAACCCATTTATTGAATTCTACATCAAATACTAAAGGTAAAAATGAATTATGGATAATGTTTGTTTCTAATTTATTTTTGTTTTTCGGATTTTTTCCAACATTCTTTGGTCATTTTCCTTTGGTATTTTCATTATATTATAAATTAATATAAACCAGGAACCAACCATTGTGAAATCAATAACTAGAGAAAAGGATCATTTCTGCTTTTTTTGGTTTTGGGATTGAATCCATGATAGAGATGTGGTGATGATAATAGAGATTTGGTGAAGGTGGGGGTGAAGGTGCATTCAAAACCCATATTGCATAGGAACATCATGCTGGCGACCACAAATGTTTTTTAATATAATAGGTGGCCAGAATCTTACCACGGGTGATGACATCGAAGAAATGTCCTAGATCATTTTCATTGTGGTAAAATAAATGGAAGTATCAAAGGTGGTGGATGTTTGGGTGAAAATACGTGAGATATTGGGGATTTATCTGAAATCCATATCTACAATGCATGTAGTTCTAAAGAACACATGAAATTTACACTTAATTCCACAGGGGATTGGGGTTACATGTGGAGATAAATATTACACTCACATATGATATGTCCACACACTGTGTGACACTTAAGATGGATACCAGTGTGTACCCCATGGTACACATGCACTTATATAGAGATTGTACATAGGCACGACTAGAGTACATGTTCATGTGATATAGTACACGGGCATGATCACATTAATTATTATACATAGAGGGACACACCGCGTTTTTCTTATACACATATTGTGCCCCCTTCCAGGGAATGTTATAGCCCTTGATCCCCCATTCCTGTTTCAACTCCAATTTGGAGGCATATCCTTTTTCCATCCTTAAAAGGGTACAAGGTGGAATCCCTCCTTGTTCATGAAATAAGATATTCGAACTATAGGTTAGTTTGGTTATAGTTGGGTATCCCTCCTTATTTCCCACGGTGTGATCTTCTTCCCTTATTCACTAGTGTTGGCCAGGTATCCAATTTCTGACATCCATGGCATGAAATCCCATTAATAGTCCGTTATTACTGATTTGGATATTTAACCCCCAGTGGCCAATGTTTTGATCCCCTACTAAGGTATTGATATCTTATGAGTTCCAGTGTGTACCTAAATATGGAACGGCTTGATGAGTGTGAACCCCCAGATGCATTCTATATGTTTTTGTGGGACTCGAGAAATGATTTTCCGCAAAAAAATGTCACATTGGGCCTCAGGTAGAATTATTGGTTTGCAGTGAGGACATGAAGTTACATTAAAACATGATGTTTAACTATATTAATAGATGGAGATATTTATTTAATTCTATTTGAAACACCAATTTTTTTTGTTTAGATGACTCCCTCTCATGCTTTATTTATCAATTTTGAGGTATTATACTTGGTATGTTTATACTCACATATATATGGGAAATGCAGTAGGTTTCATGTCTTATGAAAATGGAATGCCATTTCCTGGAGTCCGATGTGGACCGACAGTAGGTGGAGTTTAGTTGTTCTAGATGAGTTGTTGATCGTTCTAGGAGTTACATCTTGACAATAGACCCCTTTTTTAAGCATGTTGGACTCTTTTTAAAACTATGGGATATTTTTTTGATCATTAAGCATTCTATAATCTTTGTCATAAATTGATGTCAGAATAGTTTTTATACATGAATATATAGAATCTTGTGTTTATCTGTTTCTTATTATACTTGTGTATAGAGGTGTGTTTTTATGATAAATTTTCTTTTAAGGCCTCCCATGGGTGTAATATGCCTACTCAGCACTAGTTGTCATCTCGTAGCCTATTGATGTGGGGATTGGGGTGTCACAGTTAGCTTACAGCCATCCGTACAGTCCTTGAAGAGTTAGTTCAAGATAATGTGGTATCAAAGAAGGATTTCACATGATGGGATTTTCGATATATTCTAGATTAACGGATTTGGTTGGGACGTATGATAGTAGTTTTAAAGTGCCTCAAGATTGGATTTCAAGATAGGGAACCTAGTGATGGTGAAAAGACTTACGTATCCATTGAATAAGACTCTGATAACATCTTTCTAGACTCAATACATGTAGGAACTAATTGTAGGGAAAAATCAACACATTTACGATATATGAATTGTGATTCATTTCCATATCCTTCTTGATTTATCTATGAAGATATGATCTGTTGATCATTTTATATCTTGAATATTTTAAAATTAATCCATGAGGAAAACCACATAGTATTCCTTGTAGGATTGTCATGATTATCCTCATATAAAAGAAGCATTAGTCCCAAGACATGCTTTTTAGGTGGTAAATCTGAGTGGTTTACTAAAATTAGCTCCTACCATTGAGAAAATTATTATTTTAGTAATACTGGTCATTTGCATTCATAATCTAAGAACACGTCATGAGTAAAAGATTTAATGACCACATAGGTTTTGGGAGAAGTCATACCCCAAAATAGTATTGGTTGTTCTTGAGATAGTTGGGTCATATTTTTTTGCATTGTTAGGACCCCTCTCGACCATATGATAGTATCAGTAGTGTGCCTTCTCTATGGTCTAGTTGGGTGATTAAGGAGAATGGTAGCATAAAAACATGATGATATTTCTCTCTCTTATATATATTTTGAGTGATTCTTTAGAGATTATTTTTATCTGGTGAACTTGTGGGGAGTACATATTTGGGAGATTTTGAAGGAATAACAGTAAATCATTACAGTTAAAGAGTATGCATCATGGATGACTATCTTCTCACTAAATTCCATGTATATAGTTTATAATGATAGATTACAAGAACAAGACACTGAGTGTGTCCTTCACTAATATATATTATATGGAGTGGTATATATTTACATCCCTTCTTATGTTAGGGTTTTAGAGCTGCCTTTGTTGTGGAGGGCTTCTTAGTAGGGCAGTTTTCGATAGTTAGTTTTCGATGTTTGTAACTTTCAAATGTAACCTCAATAGCCAGTAGTAAATGTTAGGAATAGGTATCTAGGGGTGTGTGGTGGATTCAGAAGGAATCTAAAGAGAGTGGTTCAACTTCATAGGCCTCTTTGGGTGGATCCACTCATCTGAGAGAGAGGTCATGTTTTTCCTATGATGGGTGAGGTTCGATTATGTAATATTTCCCAAACATCAATGAATCATATAAAGAGACTATCAATTTGAGTCCTACGTAGTGGCACCATATTGAGATGGTAGGCCCAAAAGGGTGGAAGAAATTGAATATTAGAATGGATTAGAGAAGATGGTGGTTGATCTTATGATATATTACCACCACTCCCACATCTAATTGATCCCCACAAAAGCAATGGGAGATGGGGGAAAAGCTCATGGACAACTAGAGGTGGTGAGGATTTTGAACCAAATAATATCTACATGTTCTATGTTAATATCAATAAATTTTCAAATTTAGTTATAGTTTTGATAGACATAGGAACGAGACAATAATTTCTTGACACATCAATTATTTAAGATATGGATATTTTTGGGGATATTTTGGATCGACCATCATGTTTTGAGGTTACTACCTGAGGATATTTAGTAATAAAAAAACTATAGATATTTTGATACATTAATCTTTTATGATATTTCTTATTATGGGACTATTTGTATCCATGTGAGGCCTTACAATTTCATTCTCTGTATGTTAAGGCTCTTCATGGTTCGTGCACAGACTGATAGTTTTAAGAATATAAATCAATAATTCCTTATTTATGGAATGATATTTTACATTGTTGCTAAGAGGGAATTCTAGGAAGAGTATGATTGGATCATACGCAGTGCGATATAACCGATCTGTCATCAGTTATGATCTATGAACTTTTTAGAAATAGAAGTTGTGACCTTTCAGTCGTTTAGAGTGGTGGAGGAATATGTGGATGTTTTCAATGAGGATGTATTGGGATAACCTCCAAATCTTGATATCGATATATGCAAAGATAATCACACTGGAACTACCAATGATATTTACACTAGCATATCATATGGTCCTCATAGTTTTGTGGGAGATAAAAGTGTCATTGAAGTATTTATAGGGGAAGTTATTTGTTAGACTTAGTGTGTCGCCAATGGAATCCCCAATTTTGTTTAAGATGAATTTGGATGATAGATTGATGTTTTTCATGGGTTATAGTCACCCTAACTAGGTGAACCGCAAGAATATGTATCCACATACTAGAATTGATTACTTATTGAACTAGTTTTAATGTTTGAGGAGGTTTTCAATGAATTTCCTATGGTTTAGTTATCTATTACTCCAATTTTTAGAGTATGATATATCAAATATGATATTCTAGTGATACTACTATCCCTTTAAGTTCTTGGTGATGCCCTTATACAAGTACTACTACCCAATAATATTCATGGGGATCTGAAACTGGATATTTTAGGCATTCTTGGATAAGATCATGGTAGTCTTCACTGATGTTATTGTAATATACATAGTTTCAAAAGAGGACCACATATGGAATTTTAAGACTATTTTATGAAATCTATGAGAAAACCAAATTTGATGGAAACTTGTGAAGTGTCAATACTGGATTCAAGTAGACCGCTTCTTAGGACATGTCATATTAGAAGATGGAGTTGTAGTAGACTTCCTGAAAAGCAAGTTAATACTAACTTTGGAGCCACCCAATAGTATGATCGATATAAAAAGATTCGTTGTTGTCGTAGGATTCAATTACATAGACATTCCTAATTTATCTTATATTACGGAACCCTTAAATTCTATGATATGTAAGGGGTTGTATTTTTTAAGGAAGTAATAATATTTAACAGTATTTTTTGGAGAAGTGGAAGAGGTCTACAAGCACCCCCATCTAGAGAATTCTAGAATATGGTGTCGAGTATGTGGTGTTTTGTGATTCCTCTAGAGCTGGGTTTAGATTAATTCAGATATAGATGAATTTACTAATTTACATGGGTTCCTAGGATTTGTGATTACCTATAAGGAACTACAAAAATCATGTTTTGAAGATGGAAGTAGTTGTGTAAAACCAAATGACTTGGTAGAACTATCGTATGGGAGAGAAATTCATCTCCCATTCTTAATAGAAGTATATCAAGCATATTTTTTCATAGAAATAAATTATCATAAGGTAGAGAACTTTTCTCTATATACCATAGGATTATGAATATGAGATAGTCTATATTTGTATATACTGGAATATGGTTGGAAATTATCTCAGTAAGAAATCATGTTAGTTGTTTTTGAGCGAGGTGGCATAAAATTTGGACTCATTGTAGTAATCCCTTACGGACGAGGATAGTGAATTGTACCTCCATTATATGGTTGTTATCCCACCACATCTTTAGTATTTTATAGTGGAAGATGTTTTGATATAAATGATAAGGATTTACATGATCATATATCAATTGGAAATACTCCTGATAAATTTTATTATGTTAGGGATCCTATCACACCTTTCTGAATATGGATTATGGTAACCGTCATGCTTTGAGAGGAGGTGCTGATGGAGTTTTTACAACAGCTTTTGTAGTACCTATAGGTGAGGAAGGGATATACTATAAGGGCTGTTGTCTGGAGAAACAACTATTTTGTACTTTGATTACATGAATATACTCTTATTATATATTGTTCATTGTTATTCATGACTATAATATAATAATTTCATGGAATACTTGTTGTATTAATAAATCCATGTGATCCCCTCTATGATGAGAAACTTGAAATGATATAACAATATTCTTAAATAAAGTTATATGGTTGGATGGCATACTATGATTGGACACATAGTAAACTAACCGTCATGTGCGAGTACTCATAACAAGATGACACTCTCTCTTATAGAGATTTGTAAGGGTTGGTGTCCTGAGAACCAACTATTTTTTACTTTGATTACATGAGTGTACACTTATTATATACTGTTCATTGTTCTATATGACTATAATATAATAATGTCCTGGAATATTTTTTGCAATAATGAGGTCATGGTAGATCCCAACTATAATGAGAACCTTGAAATGCTATAACAATATTCTTCAATAAATTTATATGGTTGGATGACATAATATGATAGGGCACATAGTATATAGACCGTCATGTGCGACTACTCTTAAGAAGACGAGACTCTCTCTGATGGAGTTCGCACTTGGTAATCTCCAAGATTGGAGATTATGAGAACAGAACTGCCCGTAGTGGTTCCGCATGTCATGGTTTCATCAGAAATTACTATGTACGAGCTTGTGTAATGGTCCTAAGACTAGAAGATTATCATTAAATCATGTCATACCTCACACAATTATATTTGCTAATGAAAACCGTCATGAAGAGAGTTGGCGGGAAGTAGGGTATGTTGGGTGTGTCATGAATGACATGTTGTTAATGTATATGTCGAGGAAGGATTTTTCCCATCCATATTTATAGAAGTAGATATTTCGATCCATTTGATTGAAATAGAATGGTCGCACAAATTCCATGGCCAAGGTGTCATGAAATGTTTACTTCTAGAAGTCAAAGAATGAAAGATCAAGCATATAGGTTTTTGACACTGCAATGAAACCTGATTGATGAGATATTGAGACAAAGGGATTACACTACACAGTAAGCATTTTTATGAGGTGACACATCAATGCAGCGTCAACTTCTTTCTCTTGGTTGCCTTGACCAGTTGCAGGACAACAATCTTGGATATTAGGGAAGCTAGCCTAATGCCAACAAGAAAGAGGCCTAGAGGGTCACACATTATGTGTATCCATGTATCTCAAGTAGAATAAAGATTATTCCTATATGAGGTATAATAATTATTTAATGAATACAAAATAATTTTAATGTTGGGGGAAGAATAAAATAAAAAAAAGTACATGCCATGTATTAATGATTACTCACAGTGTAGTTTTTATTTTGAAAACAAGTACACGTCGTGTATTCATTATTACACGTCGTGTAGTTTCTAATGAAAAACAAGTACACACCATATATTAATGATTACACACCATGTAGTTTTTCTTGTCTGGATTTTGATAAAATATCGATTTATTAAATGATATTTATTATAATCAGCATGGGTGCATTTCAAGAAATTAATGATTCGACATGGGGGTTTCAAAAGAGTTAATGAAATAAATAGAACGTGTAATGTGTTTATTTATTGTCATAACTCTACAACTTCAAACACGATTACAAATATCCCCATAACCTCGAATATTTTCAAAAGAATTGTTTTGAAAAATATTTCTAGAGAATTCTCTCAAGACGGAAAGAACTCCTTCCTCTTAGAACACTCTCAAGACCCAGAGATATCCTATTCATTAGATCAAGATGATATATGGTGGGAGACACAAGCAAAGTTTTGTCCACGCTATCACCCGGATACACCTTTGGTGACGTCCAGAGATACGTGGTGCACGTGTGGATCACTGCTAGGGGAAGTGTACAGTTCGATTTTGAGGTGCAATGACGAATCACATTGGAACGTGATTGGAAAAATCAAAAAAGAAAGAAATATATAAAAGTTACTTCTTGTCAATAAATTAAATTAATTATAATCAACCTGTGATGATCATTCCTTTTTGGTTTCGAGAATTTTCCTTTTCTTTGTCTATTTATGTGATTCGATCCATGGACACATGAATTTATCATCATATTGATCCAGTTTTGATCATTTCTAATGTCAAAAAGCCATGTGCGCACATCCACCCACGAGCATCTGTTGTACCCGAGTCCATCAAATACTAGGAACATCAAAATTATTTTATATGTCCAAGGATGAATCCCAATATTTATAATTTTTTATCTTGATGACTCACTTTACAATAAGTGAAATCCAAACAATAGGTTCTCATGGTTGGGACTAAATCCTTACAGTGACCGGGTGGATGTGGGATGACATCTTCATGTATTTAATGATGAGAATATAATGATCAGGTTGAGGTTAAGATGCTATCTGAGTTCATGTATACCAAATCAAAAAGATATTTTCTTCATAACCATCAGATAGTAGGGTTCAATGGAGAGTTTATGATGGATGTATATGCCAAAGATATTTCATCATTATAGAGTTACCACAATTATAATTTCATAATGTTGTGGTTGTTTCATGTCATGATTATGGAGTGGACAAAAATAATAATTTGCGAATCAATTTCTATTCGGAATGATATTTCACCATAGATAGAAGGACAAACAGAGAAGACCATTTAGGCTATAGAGAAAATAATTTGGGTTTCTATGTTAGATTTTGGAAAAGGTATATAGGATCATATACCCTTGGAAATGTTTGTGTATAACAATAACTACAACTTCACTATTGAGTTTTCAACATTTGAGGCCATTCTTGGGAGACCCAAAAGGTCAATGGTGTGATGGTCAGAGCTGAGGGAGACAATAGTTATGGGCATAGAGTTTGTTCGAGCGATAACTGAGAATGTTTATATCATATAGGTGTGGATTGGGTTTCCGAGATCCATTAAAAGGTCTATGTGTACTGACGAAATAGGCATGTGGAGTTCAATTAATGAGATCATATATTCTAAATGTCCCACCTCAACATTCATTACAAATATTTATTTAATTTGACAAAATCTATATGATATTAATTGTCCGTTTCTATAAACATTGTGGGTTGGTGAGGTAGAATATCAATTATCACTACAACTATAATTAGATTCGGAGCATGAAATTTTCCAAGTTCCTTAACTAAGGAGTTATGCTCACTACTCACCACACTTTATCAAAAGGGTGAGATGGACATAGAGGATGGATCAATATCCTTTGAGTACCTAGGGATCATTAAGGATCATCAAGAGAAGATCCATCATGGGGGAGAAATATCGTTTTTTTGTGTTCATTGGTTGCATGTAAATCTTCTGGAGAGAATATCAGAGAGGGAGGACCAGATAAATGGTCAATACCCATACCCCTATGAGTAGGATTTTCATTTTGGGATAAAAATCATTGATTTTGTGGAGAATATAACGACCCTATTTATTCCATGTTTCACTGTTGAATATTTTAATGAATTTTGTTAATGTTAGGAACATAGTTAGTATGATATTTTTGGTCCCATTGAGCCTCAGTGTTGATATATTAGAAATATTACCTTAATTTTACCGTAATCATGTTGTTTTAAAGAAATATTGGATTACACATTAATTATGAATTATATATAAAATTTTAGATAATCATTAAATCAAGAATATGGTTTTTACACTAGGTTTATTATAAATTAGATTTTTCATTAGATGTTTCATTTAAATTTATTCATGGGAAATATAATTGAAAAAACATTTGATAGTCAATTTATTGTTTATTAAATTCACATAACCTAAATCTCATCTATTTTATCCCATATGCAGTAAAATACTAAGGTTTTTTTGTATAACATGAGATATTAGAAGAGAAGAATATGGAGGAGAGATTTTATGGATGAAAATGGAATCATTGATCGATGATCAGTATACCAATGAAATTTTTATGTCAATAGAGTTCATGGATATCACTGACGATAATGAAACATAATCATCATTCATTGGGGATTGATGTAATTTTTTTAGGATTTTTATTTTTTTGACTAAATTCTATTTTTTATTTCATTATAGAGAATGTAAATTAATTATTTTAGAAACTAATTAACAAAATTGTTTGGATTTCATTTCATTAATTTTTTATTCATATATTTATTAATTTTTTACCGTTTTTTTATTCGCTATTTATTGAATTATATTTCAATTAATGAATTGGAAATTGAAAATTTTCCAATTCTTGTTTCTTAATTTTTTGTTTGGAGGGTTTCTTTCACCTTGAATTTTATTTTTTTATCAGTATCTCTTTTGGAAAATAATTTTACATAACCCGGGAACTGGTCATTGTGAAATTTATCTTTTATACAATTGATCATTGACAAGTATTAGGTTTTAGGATCAATGTTGTGATGTAGATATGAAAAAAATGTATATTCGATGATGGTTCCAATGATGGGGTTTTCATGAGTTGGACCCTGCATTTATTTTTGGATGGTGACGATAATTTGTTTCAAATCAAAGGGGTGGTTTGAGTTCAACCATTAATTATAATGGGGGATCAGTCAACCTTGATCTAGTTTTTGTGGTGGGACTTATGATAGAATCAAATGATCTAGTAGAGTAGTCTCAGAAAATTAATAGGTATATGATTTCAATGAAATATATTTCTACACATCTTGTATTTAAGAAGAACAAATGTTATATGGACAGCATTGTGGTAGATAGGGTTTAGACAAGATGATGAATATCGCACAGGAATGTGACTAGTAAACACATATTGTTACCCTTATGATGGTGACCCATCATAAAACATAGGGTATAAAGACACAAAAATGACCAATATACATTGATAAGAATATAGTATATGAGAATAGGCTAGATTAAACGAGCCTGTGGAAGAGAAAGGCTAGACTTAGTAGGATACGCCCAATTCCGCTCTCAAATTCCCTATATCTATTTGAGGGATGGATGGTTCCCTTGATTTAGTCAATCATGTTTCAGTATCACTATTGATATATTCACATGGTATATCCATAAGTTGATACAACGTGGAGTCATGTTCTGATCATAAGATGAGAGATACCCTCTATGAGTTAGTTCTGGACAGTGTCAGGCTTCCTTTCGAGGATCATGAGTTGCGATCCTCTATCATTATTTCATTGGATAGTTCATGTATCCTATTTTATACAAACATGTGATGTGATCCCTACTCTAGTGAATTATTTAGGATCGGGTTAAGTATAACCCATAGGTTAGTGGAGTGATCCCATACATATGTATCAACATCCAATGAGTTCTATGATGTACCTCAACATGGAAAGGTTCAATGAGTGTGACATAATAGTTGAGTTCCATCAACATTAGTGATAATTTAGAAGTGTGTTAACTCTGATAAATGTGACCTATGAGAGTCTTTCAAAATTATAGGATGGTAGTGGGGATGTGACCTTACATTAAGACATAGTGGGAATATATGATCATATCTATAATTTTTTATATTTATTTATATCTGAATCATTATTCTTGGGTTTTAGATGAATTTATTTGATGATTTATTTTGTTATTTCATGGTGTCATTGTATATATGTTTATTAGCATCCTTTCACAGGCACTTCCCACACAGTTTTGACTTGTGAACATGAATAGTATTGTGATGTAATCCTAGGAGGACCATAATAATTTGAATCTTTATTTTTCTAGACGTAATGTGGATGATTCTAGGAGTTTCATCTTGGCAACAAAAGTATTTTCTTACACAGTAAGAATCATTTTACTGTTATAATTATAATAAATTCTAATCTTTTCCTTTCTAAAATCATTAACATACACTGATATGAGATTAATTTTCATACATTCATATACGGTATCCGTTATTTTTCATTCCATAATTATTCTAGTGTCTGTATATATGTGTGTATATACATTTACTTTAGGATTTGGCCTACCAGGTGTGTGAAATGCATACTCAATGCTATTCACCATCACCAAGCCTATTAGTGGTAGTATTGGGGTGTCATAATCATCTTATAATGAGTTAGTATCCCCCTTGGTTTGTCTTGTTTTTAATAATTTTGAATAATTATAAATAATTAATAATAATTAGTAATAATTAATAATAATTACTAATAATTAGAAAAAAAAATTATAAAAATTAGGAATAACATGGAACAATTAGTAAATTTTTTTCATAATTAGTGACAATATTTATTCCCTTTTGTCAGATAAATCATAACTAATATTTCTTGCAAGCTTCTCAATTTACACTATTACTCATTGCCTTCTATTAGATTAATTGTGTGAAATATTTTTATGAGTTTCTCACATTATTTACTATATTATTTCCTTTTATGGGATTAATCATGAAAAATATTTCTTAATATTTTTTAGTTATAATTGGAGTTATTTATACAAAAATTTAGTGAAAATTAATATGAATTAGTAATAAATAGTGTTAATTACTAATAACAAGTATAAATTAGTATTAAATATTTTATATAATATTCTCATTATAATTCATTTTAAAAAATAATGTATCCAGAAAGTAGACACTAGTTTTTTATTACTAATCCTTGAATAGATAAATTATCATATAAATCCAAACATTTTTTTTAAAATATTATTTGTAATTTTTATATTGAATAATTTATATCACCTCCCTCTTCAAATTTATAATTTTTTAGAAGAGATAATTTAGTGAACATATAAAAAATGTGGTTTTGGGATATTTGAAACATTTGAAAATGTTGGGCTTCATTTATTTAATTTTTTATTTTATAAGGATAATGTATTTTGGTATCAATGTGGGGAAAATAATTCATTAGTAGATATAATTTGTTTTCATGATTCATTGTAGTTTGAAACTATATTACATGAGGTTTATGGCCTATATTTTAAAAAGACATAAACTAAGAATGATAATTTGACTCCGGATTTGAAGACACCACCATTTTATGATTTGTTTAATTTTTTCATGGGAGAATTATATTCTGGGTGAAAGATAATAAAATATAAAGCTTTTATAAAATTTAGAGAAATAAAATCAAATATTATATTATAAAATTTTTATTTTGATCAAATTTATTCTTTTGTTAAATTATTGTTACATGAGAGAAATAAATTAACTATAAATTTATATAAAAGAAATAACAGAGTCTATATTTTGGGTATTAGTTTTCATATTATCCATGAATGATCAACTGACAACATTTTACATTACGGTGAAATTGAACGAATTGATAATCTTCATACATGTATAAAATCATGGTATAAAGTCATATAAAAAGGAAAGTAAACATTTTTTACAGTTAATTTTTTTTTATTTTCCTCTTACAACTAGTTTTAACCATTTATTTGTTTCTCACAATATTACTTCTCTAATGAAATGGAATTCATGAAATATCCTATCTAGTAAAGCTTAAATAATCATTCAAATTGTTATTCTTGGAAACACATGATCATGTTCATCCCTCTTTCAATTTGGAAGCTCATAACATGATGTCAGGCCTTTATAATGATGGTTTATATATATTTGGGGAATTTGACAATCCAAAATATTAATTTATTGTCTTCATAACTCCGTAAAATATACTTTATTTATGGTCAATGAAGGAAAAATTTATTTATTTTAAATTAGTAATTATAATTCATCCAAAGAAGAATATTTATGTCTATTTGAATTAACTAATTCATGAGATATATTTATTATTGACTTACTATATAATTATATATGATTTAATTCAATAACAAAATTTTACAATGAAAAATAATTTCAATGTAGATATTCTGTGACTTTCCTGTGTGTGGAATGTGATTTGGATACAATAAACTTGGTCTAGAATCATGTCTGTATTGTACAAGTGACAAAAAGGAATTTATAAATTTAAATGTATTAAAACCATGTTAATTATCTATAATTGAATATTTTTTTCAGTAGATCGTCATTTCTGAAGGAATAGAAATAGTTTAACAAGAGGCACAATTGAATGATATGGACCACTGACAATACTCTCAGGTGTTTAGTTAAAATCTATGACCTCTTTGTTACCTAAAATTTCCATTATACCAAATATAATCCAAACATAACAGGTTTCTTTGGGAATGATCTGTAACACCCCAAACTTCCACGGTACACTTCTCTTTGAATAATACAGTAGCGTGTGTTGTACGCTACTTCGAGTTCTAACACACCACAACCAATCAAAGTAGCCGTTATGAATAGTAATACCTAATTTTTTATATTTTATAAATTATATCTTGCCAAATGGACTTCGTTTTTGTATTTGGAATATCAAAATTATCCTAAGTTGATTTTTTGTGATTTTCGGAGAACTTCTAATTTTTTATGAATAGTGAAAAATACATAAAAACAACTTTTTTAATCAAAATAATTTATAGTGATAAATTATAATATTGAGTGGGTTTAATGTATAATTAGAATATATTTTTACCATTTTATCCAATGGTGTTCATTAGAATTAATTTCACTTTGAAATTGGACATAAACAATTGTCAATCTTTTGATATATATTGTTTATTAAAAACACGCTATTTGTTGTGACAGCAGGAATTAGTTATAAAATTAATTAATGCAACTTATATGTTTTGAATTTTGTAAAATAGAAATCATTTTTGAATTCGGAATATAAATTATAGCTTAGGGTGAAATTTTGGGATGGTTCTGAAAAACTTCAATTTTTGATTAATAGTGAAACCACTAAGTGGTAGTTAAAAAACTGATTTTTCATTTAAATGAAACATTACCGCTTCTATGAATTGAATTTCAAAAATCCGACATACATGGATGTCATGAGGATGTAAAATGTGGTTCAATGGGATTAAAATAATTTTTTTGGTGAATAGTAACTTTTATGTTTTATTAATCGCAATTAAAGGAAATTAGTGAAATTTAAGGTAAAAATGATATTATAAAAATATGAATATACCTTTACATTTTTCTACCCCTATTGGATGAGTCATGGACGACCAATACAATCTATGGGTCAATGACGGGACACCATGGAGCCACTTTGGTAGGAAAATGACATTAAAAACTTTTTATTTAATGTTAAAATAAAAATGTCACAAACATGAGTTGTTTTACTAAAAGAATTTTTAAATGGGGTTATACAAGACATAGTTTTGACTATAAATATTAATTATAAATCTATAACAATTTCCTACATCATGATATTTTTTTATAATTTTTAGACATTAAATAAATTAAATATTTTATGACACCATGATAATGCAGCGATTACCTCATTAATTAACGATTTAAATAAAATAAAAAGATAATGTAAAATATTAGACTTACACTTGTGAAAAACCTATTGGATGAGTATATTTCTAAACCCTATCACCTTATCCTCGAAATTTATAAGTGTGGGTCCTTTAAAATCCGAATCTCATTATATAATAAAGTAACATTTCATGACTTACCAAGAGTGCCCCTCCTCTCCTCTTATAAAAGGCCCCCACCACTACCACCTTAATCACACCTTCAAATACTTTTAGCTCGGCCAAACTCTTCCCAAATAATCTCTCAACTTCCCTCTCTTACTTCTAGAGACCTCACTTTGGGCATAATTATTCCAAAGGAAGCCTTTGGCTCAAATCAAAAAGGAGTTACCCGATTTTAAGGTAATGTCTTCTGTTATGTTATTCTGTTTTATTTTGCTTCTCCAACCCCTTAAAATATTTTTATTACTTTCTTTTGTAACAAAACCAGTATCTTCAATTTAATAGGTTCTTTTTATAAGATTTATTCTAGGTACACTTACACACACCTACATCTAATGGTTAAAGAACATACTATTTCTGTGGATAGCGAATTTCTGCCTCACGAAACGATGATTGTTCAACACTCATTTAAAACCTTCAAAGGTGGCCATTAATATGTCACTATAATTATATATGATATATAATATTTTTATGTTTTTCTTAAGCTTATTTATTTTTCATTTATGGCATACCTTTATGGTTTCCATTATGGGTAAACGTGATATTTTCATTTTAGGAAGTGCAGACTACCGCCCCTCAAAGTGATTTGAATCGTTAATGACATATGTGAGATGTATAAAGGATGAAGTAAATGGTATTATACATTAAATTATACTTGAATTATATTATACCTTTATATAGTTATAACATCATTCCATTAAATATGAAATAGAATTGGAAGTAGCGTTCATGAGTACGTACGGCTTACCGTCTCCATGAACGGTGCATTTCATTTCTTACCTCTAAATGTTATGTAATATTATAAATGCATATATATACTAGATATATAGGATATATATGATATCTACATCATGAATATAATTATGGAGATAATGGATATTCTACGACATAAAAAACTTGTAATTATAATAAGTTTATTGTTGACTCAAGTATCAAAGATCGACAAAACAACCGTTATTAACTTAAATGACTACATAATTTTCATAAAATTGTAATAAGTGATATAAAAAGGATAATTAACATGAAAAAGGTTATTAAGAAAGTATATATTATCTATAGTTTATTATTCTGGAGGATAAAGGGATGTCGCGTGAATTCGGACACGAGGTAAGGGAACTTCTTAACCCAATTTCCATTATTTGAGTTAATCTCCTAGTTTCAAATTATGTCATGATATTATTTTGTCCTATATTTTATTTATACTTTATTTATGTGTAAATATAGTGAATACACATAATAGATCTATTTTATTTTAAAAAATGATCTTTGAAAGGGACGTCGTCTCAATCTCCTTTCATTGAGGCATATTTTTTTAAACACAAATTTCTTTTATACGGTGTATAAACACCTTTGACTTTTACTTTGACTCAAAAGGAATATTTTTATACGAAGTGTTTTTTCTAAACGACAAAAGGAATGTTTTTTTCATACGTATACGGTGACAATGACTTCCCCGCCATCGTGACCATTATTTGAGTTTCGACTTCCTCTACAAGCCAAAACTTTTTTTAATGAAAAATAAATATCAAGTTTTCATTTTCTTTTATTTTGGTATTGAAAATGGTTTTGAAAGTGTTTTTATTATATCAATGTGTTTTATTGATATTTTGTGATTGAAATGTGGAAATGTTATGTTTCCTTTATGCATTTTTTATGTGATATGATTATGTTATGGTTGATGATATTATTAAACCTGTTCATATGAGGAATGCATTGGACTTAATAAGTAACGGGTGGAGACCGCTATAGCTCCTCGATGCATCGGTAGGTCTCATGAGAAAAACTAGTGTCTTGGCACGAGGAATTGACTAAATATTATTTGTAGTCTTGGCAGGAGGCCTTGGCTACGTGGTTATGATAGTCTGGCATTATGCATTCCATCATTATGAAAGTTGTTATTGATATTGCATGTGATTATTCGACCTGTAGAATATCCATGCGAATAAGTAAATGGAATTATCTAATTTTACTTTTTCCATATTATGTTTAAGTTTAAGTTTAAAATTCTTTTGTTTTAGTCATACATTTACTTAAATGTTTATGTTTATTCATGAAGGCTTCCACTATATTATTATCCTTACTGAGCATCTGAGCTCACCCCTTCCAATGTTTTAATTTTTACAGGATGTGAAGAAGTATATTATGAATGACCTGCAGGGATAGTATGAGGGGAAATTAAGACAAGATGTTGTTGTGGTTTTATTTTACTTTATGATTTAATGTAACATTTATTAATGTATCTAGTGTTTCCAAAGATACTAAACTAAATGGTCTTTCGATACTTGATCTTTTGTTATCATGACAATGTTACGCAGTAATGCACCGACTCTGGGTTACTGGGGTCGGGGCCTTACAGTTGGTTTTAGAGGTAGTTTAGTACTAACCTTGGAAGCGATATTTGGATAAACTCTAATTAGAGAACATAGACCTAAGATATACTTTGAGGATTAGTATAGAAGAACTTCCTAGAATTTTGCTATTATAGAGATTTTGTGTGTTTTCCGAGCAATGCATCCCTGTCTGGATACGAGCACGTAGAGGCGGCTCTGGAACAGATGTACCTAGGGGTAAATCCCGAAAACACCACTTTGAGCTAGACTAGAATGGGAACTGGTGCATGACAATGGGCCTTGCTGCACTCCTGGTGAAGACAGTCCTGTGGAATAAGCTTAGGATAATTATCATTTTCATTACAAACCATTATGAAGGGCTTATGAGTACATAATTCCTCAAAGAAAACATATTTAGGATTATGGATTATATCCATAAATAGTTCAATTTATGTTAAGTGTTTTACAAGTATGGAATTATATATTTTAATTCATAAACTAATCTAGTTTATGCCATAGTTTAGAAATGGTGCCTAGTGGGAGGAATGGAAACCGTATCAATACACGCACTCCGTATAGGGATTTCCCTCCTTCTCGAGATAATTATTGTGGAGTTGGAGATACAACTGGTGCTGATCAGCTTAATACCATACTGGGAAAACACTCTCAGGTTATGAATAATAACCTTACTCATATGGATCACCCGGATACGCAACACGGGGGATCAATTTTAGACCGCTTCACGAGGCAACAACCACCAACATTTAATGGGGGTAAAAATCCATTAGTATCTGAGCAATGGATAAACTCATTGGAGAAAATATTCCACGCCTTGGGGAGTAGCGAAAGGGAGAAGGTCATCATGGCTGTTTACCGCCTCACTGGAGATGCCGATCAATGGTGGTCGCTGATTCAAAACACAAAGGAAGATGATGAAATATCAAATATGGAATGGAGGGAGTTAAAAGAGATTTTCTTAGAAAAATACTTCCCTCGTGACCATCGAGCAGATATGGAAAGTCAATTTCTGATTCTGAAAGAAAAGAAGGATGAGAATGTCGAAATGTATGAGGCTAACTTTACAAGGATATCAAGGCATGCAACAAATTATATACGTAACCCAAGAAGTAAGATTGATCATTTCTTTGATTCGTTAAAACCATTTCTCCATCGACCATTAGTCTCACAAACCTTCTCGTCGTACGAAGATATTGTCTCGTGAGCTATTAAGATGGAAAAGGAATTCTCTACGTCTTATGACTTTAAAGCAAAGCAAGAAAAGAAGAGATATTTTGATCAATCTAGAAATTGAAATAAGGGGAAGAAGGGAAGAGTTGAATATCAGTCCTGCAGTAAATGTGGGAAAAAACACCCCGGTACTTGCTTGAAGGGAATGGGAGTCTGTTACAAGTGTGGTAAAAAAGGCCACCAAGCTCATGATTGCAAGGGAAAGAAAGATGCTGTCAATGTGGAATGATATAATTGTAGAGAGATGGGACATTATGCAAATAAATTTCCTAAGTGTCAGGGGAAATTACCTCAGAAGAGGCCAAGGGGTCGAGGCCAAGCTTATGCTATCACTACTGCTGAGGTTGAAGCTCCGAAAGATGTGGTGGAAGGTAATTTAATGGTTTCCTCAAGTTTAGAAAATGCATTATTTGATTCTGGATAATCGCATTGTTTCATATCTACCCAGTTTTCTAAGAAAATTAAATATTTCCAATTTGATTTAACAAGAGAATTGTCAGTCAAAACTCATAAGGGAAGTATTATTGCAAAAAAGTTTTGTGAATCCGTCCCCATTATAGCAAAAAACTATTCTTTATCCGCTGATCTCATTGACATACCTATGACTGAGTATGATATAATCCTCAGTATGGAATGGATTTCAGACTATGATGCAAGGATTTATTGTAATAAGAAGGAGGTTAAGATTTTTGATGATGATGATAAGGAACACCTTATTTTTAGAGCAGAATCGTCAACACCTAATTCTTATTTAGATCCAGCTCCAGTAGCTCAAATAAATTCAATTATTGGGATGAAAGAAAATGAAATGACTAAGGCCGGGGAAAGGAACATTCAAATAGAGTATTTAACTATTGTGAATGAATATGTAGATGTGTTTCTGGACGATTTACCTGGGCATCCTCCAGAATGAGAAGTTGAGTTTTACATTGATTTAATTACTGGATCATGGCCTATATCGAAGACCCCTTATAGGATGGCAAGCATGGAATTAGTTAAACTAAATAAACAACTTTAGGAATTGAGTAATAAGGTATTTATTCACCCTAGTGTTTCTCCATGGGAAACCCCTATCCTTTTTGTTACGAAGAAAGATGGATCTATGAGGTTGTGTGTTGACTACATGGAGATCAATGCTATAACAATAAAGAACAAGTATCCCCTACCTCACATTGATGATTTATTTGACCAATTGCATGGAGCTCAATACTTTTCAAAGATTTAACTTTGATCTTGATACCATCAGTTGTGTGTGAAGAAGGAAGACATTCCGAATATAGCATTTCAAACAAGGTACATGCATTATGAGTTTACAGTAATGCCTTTTTGATTGACTAATGCATCCTCTATATTCATGGATATAATGAATAGAGTTTTCAAGGAATATCTTGATGATTTTGTGGTGGTATTTATTGATGACATCTTGGTGTACTCCAAAAGCTACGAAGATCATGAAAATCACTTGCGCATTATCTTGAAGAATCATAGAAGGCATGAATTATATTGGAAGTTTAGAAAGTGTGAATTCCGGCTTCAGGAGATTTCTTTTCTTGGCCATATTGTCTCTAAGGATGGAATTTCTGTTGATCCTTCTAAGACCAAGGCAATCCCAGAATGGCCAGCACCGACGAGTATAACTAAGGTACGCAACTTTATTGGTTTGGCAGGTTATTATCAACATTTTGTCCTGAATTTTGCTCGATTGGCTAAGCCATTAACGAAGCTCACACGAAAAGAGGTTAAATTTGTCTGGACAAAAGAGTGTGAAGAATGTTTTGAAGAACTGAAGAGAAGACTAGTCAACGCTCCTATATTGACTCTACCATCATGGAATGATTGGTTCATTATTTATAGTGATGCATCAATAAAAGGACTTGGTTGTGTCCTTATGAAGAATGATAGGGTTATTGCCTATGCATCACAAAAGCTAAAAATTCCCGGGCAGAACTATCCTACTCATGATCTCGAGTTAGCTGCTGTAATCTTTTACATGAAGATATATAGACATTATCTCTATGGTGAAAAATGTGAGATATATACTGATCACAAGAGTTTGAAATATATTTTCTCACAAAAAGAACGCAACATGAGGCAAAGGCGATGACTTGAACTACTCAAGGATTATGATTGCATGATACACTAACACCCCGAGAAGGTAAATTAGGTTGCAGATGATTTTATTAGAAAACATCATTGAGTTTTGAACATGATGAGAGAGGAAAGAGATTTTATTTTCATGGATCTAGTAAAGATGGATATGGGAATCACCATGGAGGGTGAAAAAACAAAAAAATTTCAAATGATTTCCAAACCATCTTTACTAGAAAGAATAAAGTGTTCTCAGGACGATGATGAAGAGTTGAAAAAGAAGATTAAAGCTGTGAGTGATGGGCGATTGAGTGACTTTGTGTATGAAGATGGAATTTTGAAATTTGGGAGGAGACTTTGTGTTCCCAATATACCTGATTTAAAGAGGGAATTGTTGGATGATTCTCATAGTTCCAATTTATTTATACACCCTGGGAGCACCAAAATGTATAGAGATTTAAAGGGACATTTTTGGTGGGGCAACATGAAGAGGGAGATTGCTGATTTCGTGTCAAGATGTGTGGTTTGTCAACAAGTGAAAGATGTAAGGCAACTACCTGGTGGAGTATTTCAACCACTTCCCATACCTGAGTGTAAATGGGATAATATTACGATGGATTTTGTCATGGGACTACCAAAGACTCTTAGAAGAAATGACGCAATATGGTTCATTGTTGATCGCCTCATGAAATCAGCACATTTTCTTGCTATAAGGGAAGATCTACCACTTGAATGTCTAGCAAGAATATATATTAATGATGTTGTGAGACTTCATGAAGTACTCCTGTCATTTGTCTCGGATCATGATTCTCGTTTTACATCAAGATTTTGGAAATGTCTTCAGAAGGCCTTGGATATTGAACTTCGGTTGAGCACTGCTTACTACCCTCAAATAGATGGACAATAATAAAGAACTATTCAAGCCTTAGAAAACTGTTGAGATCATGCTCACTTGACTTTCAAGGAATGTGGGATCAATATTCACCTCTGGTAGAATTTTCCTATAACAATAGCTTCCATTAAAGTATTCAGATGGCACCATATGAAGCGTTATATGGAAAGAGATGTTTCACACCAACCTGTTGGGATGATGTTGGTGAAAGAAAACTTGTAGGCCCAGAACTGGTGGAGGAAATGATGGAAAAGGTGAAAGTAATCCAAAACCATATCAAAGCAGCTCAATGTAGGAAGAAGAGCTATGCAGACAATCGAAGGAAGGATTTGGAATTTCAAGTAGGAGATCATGTTTTCTTGAAGGTATCTCCATGGAAGGGAGTTTTACATTTCGGTAAGAAGGGTAAATTGATTCCCAGGTACATCGAACCCTTCGAAATTCTAGAACGAATTGGGGCTGTAGCTTACCGTTTGGCAATGCCACCAAGTCTCTCCAAAGCTCATGATGTATTCCATGTATCACTGTTGAGAAAATACATGCCTGACCCAACGCATGTACTCACCTATGAGGAATTAGAACTGGAACCTGATCTGTCTTATTGCGAAGAGCCCGTCAGGATTCTTGATACAAGAGAACAAGTGCTGATAAACCGGACGACTCGTCTGGTAAAAGTTCTATGGAGAATCCACAAGATGGAGGAGGCAACGTGGTAACCCGAGGAACTTATGATGAAGAATCACCCGAGTCTTTTTATACAGTGATATTATATGAAATTTCGAGGACGAAATTATTTGAAGGAGGGGACAATGTAACCCTCCAAGATTCCACGGTACACTTCTCTTTGAATAATACAGTAGCGTGTGTTGTACGCAACTTCGAGTTCTAACACACACCAAAACCAATCAAAGTATTTGTTGTGAATAGTAATACCTAATTTTTGAAATTTTATAAATTTTATCTTGCAAAATGGACTTCATTTTTGTATTGGGAATATCGAAATTATCATAATCTGAATTTTTGTAATTTTTGGAGAACTTCCAATTTTTTATGAATAGTGAAATATACTTAAAGACAAATTTTTTAATCAAAATAATATATAGTGATAAATTATACTATTGAGTAGTTTTAAAGTATAATTAGAGTATATTTTTTCCATTTTATCCAATGGTGTTCATTAGAATTAATTTCACTTTAATGTTGGACATAAACAATTGTCAATCTTATGATATATATTGTTTATTAAAAACACGCTAATTGTTGTGACAGCGGGAATTAGTTATAAAATTAATTAATGCAACTTATATGTTTGAAATTATTTTAAATAGACATCATTTTTGAATTATGAATATCATTTATATCTTAGGGAAAAATTTTGGGATAGTTCTGAAAAACTTCAATTTTTTATGAATAGTGAAACCACTAAGTGGTAGTTAAAAAACTGATTTTTCGTTTAAATGAAACTTTACCGCTTATATGAATTGAATTTAAAAAATCCAACAATCATCGTTGTCATTTGTATGTAAAATGTGGTTCAATGGGATTAAAATAATTTGTTGGTGAATAGTAAGTTTTATGTTTTATTAATCGCGATTAAAGGTAATTCGTGAAATTTAAGGTAAAAATGAAATTTTAAAAATATGAAAATTTCATTAAACTTGTCCTTACACTATTGGATGAGTCATGTCCGACCAAGAAAATCCATGGGTCAACTTGGGGACCCCATGGAGCCACATTGGTAGGAAAATGACATTAGAAACATTTTTTTTAATGTTAAAATAAAAATGTCACAAACATGAGTTGTTTTACTAAAAAAAAATTAAATGGGGTTATACAAGTCATATTTTTTGCTATAAATATTAATTAGAAAACTAAAAAGATTTCCTAAATCATGATAGTTTTTTTTTAATTTTTATACATTAAATAAATTAAATATTTTATGACACCATGACGATGCAGCGATTACCTCATTAATTAACGATTTAAATAAAATAAAAAGATAATGTAAAATCTAAGACTTAAACTTTTCAAAAACCTATTGGATGAGTATATTTAGAACCCTTATCACCTTATCATAGAAATTTATAAGCGTGGGACCTTTAAAATTCAAAACTCATTATATAATAAAGTAACATTTCATGACTTTCCAAGAGTGCCCCTCCTCTCCTCTTATAAAAGGACCCCAACATTACCACCTTACTCACACCTTCAAAGCATTTTGGATTGGCCAACCTCTGCCCAAATACTCTCTAAGCTTCCCTCTCTTACTCCTAGAATCATCAATTTGGGAATAATTTTTCCCTAGGAAGCCTTTTCCTCAAATCAAAAAAGAGTTTCCCGATTTTAAGTTAATGTGTTCTCTTATGTTATTTTGTTTTATTTTTCTTCTCCATCCCCTTAAACTCCTTTTATTCCTTTATTTTGTAACAAAACCAGTATCTTAAATATACTAAGATGTTTTAATAAGAAGTATTCGAGCTAAACTTACACACACTTACAAATAATGGTTGAAGAACATACTGTTTCTGTGGATGGCGAATTTCTGCCTCACGAAACGATGATTGTTCAACCCTCATATAACACCTTCAAAGGTGTCCATTAAGATGTCACTATATTTATATATGATATATAATATGTTTATGTTTTCCTTAACATTCTGTATTTTTTATTTATGGAATACCTTTATGGTTTCCATTATGGGTAAACGCGATATTTTCATTTTAGGAAGTGCGGACTACCGCCCCCTCAATGTGATTTGAATCGTTAATGCCATATGCGGGATGTATAAAGGATGGAGTAAATGGTATTATACATTATATTATAATTTAATTATATTATACCATTATATAATTAATAATTCATTCCATTAAATACGATATAGAATTGAAAGTAGCGTTCATGCGTACGTACGGCTTACCGTCTCCATGAACGGTGCATTTCATTTCTTACCTCTAAATGTTATGTAATATTATAAATGCTTGTATATACTGGATATATAGGATATATATGATATTTACATCATGAATATAATTCTGGGGATAATAGATATTCTACCACATAAACAACTTTTAATTATAAGAAGTTTATTGTTGACTCCAGTACCCAAGATCGACAAAACGACCGTTATTAACTTAAATGACTACATATTTTTCTAATTATTGTAATAAGTGATATAAAAGGGATAACGAACATGAAAAAGGTTCTTAATCAAGTATATATTAAATATAGTTTATTATTCAGGAGGTTAAAGAGCATTCGAGTCAATTCGGACACGAGGTAGGGGAACTTCTTCACCTAATTTCCATTCTATGGGTTAATCTCCTACATTCAAATTATGTCATGATATTATTATGTCCTATCTTGTATTTATAAAATATTTATGTGTAAATATAGTGAATACACATAAAAGATCAATTTTATTTTAAAAAATGATCTTTGAAAGGTACTTCGTCTCAATCTACTATCATTGAGGAATATTTTGTTTTAAACACAAATATCTTTTATACGGTGTATAAACCCATTTGAATTTTACTTTTACTCAAAAGGAATCTTTTTATACGAAGCGTTTATAATTAAGGACAAAAGGAATGTTTTTTTCTTACATATGTGGCGACAACGACTTCCCCGCCGCCATGACCATTATTTGAGTTTCAGCTTCCTCTACAAGCCATAACATTTTTTTTATAAGAAAAATAAATATAAAGTATTCATTTTCGATTGTTATGGTATAGAAAATGGGTTTGAATGTTTTTTTATTATATCAATGTGTTTTATTGATATCTTGTGATTGAAATGTGGAAATGTTATGTTTGATTTATGCATATTTTATGTGATATGATTATGTTATGGTTTATGATATGTTTAAACCTGTTCATATGAGGAATGCATTGGACTTAATAAGTGACGGGTGGAGCCCGCTATAGCTGATCGATGCATCGATAGGTCTCATGAGACAAACTAGTGTCTTGGCACGAGGCCTTGACAAAATATTATTTCTAGTTTTGGCACGAGGCCTTAGTTATGTGGTTATGATAGTCTGGCATTATGCAATCCATCATTATGAAAGTGGTTATTGATATTGCATGTGATTATTCGACCAGTATAATATCCATGTGAATAATTAAATGGAATTATCTCATTTTACTTTTTCCATATTATGTTGATGTTCAAGTTTAAAAGGTTTTTGTTTTAGTTATACATTGCCCTAAATGTTTATTTTTATTTATGAAAGCTTCCGCTATGTTGTTATCCTTACTGAGCATCTGAGCTCACCCCTTCGAATGTTTTAATTTGTCTAGGATGTGAAGAAGAATATTATGAATGACCTTCAGGGATAGTATGAGGGGATATGAAGACAAGATGTTGTTTTAGTTTTGTTTTACTTTATGATGTAATGTAACATTTATGAATGTATCTAGTGTTTCCAAGGCTACTATACTAAACGGTCTTTCGAGACTTGATCTTTTGTGATCATGCCAATGTTACACAATAATTCACCGACTCTGGGTAACTGGGGTTGGGGCCATACATGATCAAAATTGGAAAAATATTATTTTATCTTAGGAACATCCATATTGGTTTCATTTGTTAGTCCTTGACATGATAGATGTCATGCATATTAACAAGAGAAATTTTGGAAACATATTTTATACCATATTGGATAAACTAAGGACTTTTGTTATTTTAAAATGACATATCATTAATTTAATGAATCCAAAATAAGATTATTAAATTTATTAATAATTAATTTATTATTATATTATTAAATTTTAGATACGTGGTTACCATATGGTTATTCTGTTAATCTAGATCACTTTGTTAGATATTGTCATATTACGAAATTAAAAATTTATGATTTCTATGTAATAATGTATATATTAAAATGGATTTTCTTTATATAGTTTTTGAAATTTCATATATTATTGAAGTGTTGAAGTAAATATAACTTTTTTTCTGATGAAATTTTCATGGGACATTATATTATGTTACACTTAGTATATTTCAGAAATATGCTATTTTGATTTTATATATACTAAGAAAACCATTGTCCTTATTTGATTCAACGAAGCATTTAATATTAAATTTTTCATCTAACAAGATTGTACTTGTAAATAACATAACCATAGAAGCCTAGAAATTCTTGGTACATTTTAATATATTAGATGTATATTAATGGAATCCTATACTATAAGACTAAATAATTTCAGAGTCCTGGAAGACTAGATATATACTTGTATCTCTTATTATACATGAAAACAAAAAATAAAACTTAGGGATTCATTTTGTAACACCATCATTCCCATTATCATATCTATGAATATCAGTTATAATACACATCTTGGAATATTAGAAAAATTAATCCTTATAATGTGGTGAGCTCTGATGTCTAGAAAGGGTATGGATACAACATAATCTAATAATATATTAATAACAAATAAAGATTAAAGAATAATAAAATAGTTCCATATAGATAATAACATGATCTATAAAGTTATTTAAGGATATTAAAAAAATAATAATCACATGTACATAGATAAATGATTTTATAATGATGGAATTCATAATGCCGAACATGTGAAAATTATGGTTGGGGACTTATGATAAGAAATCTTACATAAATGGGTAAGGCATCATCCAAAAAAAGAAATCTAGTTTGTATCATGAATCCATCCAATAAATCATGAAAATATAAATTTTTTGGTGCCACACGTTACATAATAATTAATATTCATTCATTGTCGGAATAAATAATACAACTAAATCAATATCCCTTAAAAATCAATAACTTTCATTATTTTAAGAATTTTCATACAAAATATTAATATTTTCCAGAATCAAACAGATCGTAAACCATATAAATAAATATGGTGGTTGGTAACATTAGTGTATACACATATTAATTTATTATATTCAACTAAGAATGTTGACATAGACGAAAATATTTACAAAAGATCACTGAATTTTTTAGGGAAATCACCCTTTTCACATTGAAATCACATATCTCAATTTTTTCCTAACATTAATGAAAAAAATATATTCTAAAATAACTTTTTAAACTTTTAATGTATGTTTAAAACAAATTAGTGGCCTGAATGGTCGAAAATTCCATTCATGATGTTTATCCTCAACAAATATTCATTTCGCACTTATGTAAAAAGGTTAAAAAGTATCTTGTTCTAAAAAAAAGAAGATTAATTTTAAGACCTTTTTTATAAAATTAATAATTGGTATGAATTAATTTAATAATACATGTTATAATGTTAAATACATTATTTTAGACAATTTAATAATGATATGGAAATTGAATATAATTATTCCTGACCGAATAGATAATACAATGTCAATTTTCCATAAAAACTTTATTTCTATATCATGTGTTATGAGAGAGATAAAAATAAAGAAAAATGTTTAATTTAAATAAATTAACATAGGAAAATAATTTTTTTTATGATATATATATATATATATATATAATATAACACAACCGTTGTATACATAAAAAAAATCCTAAATAATGATGAGATTTGGAAATAAACCCTGAACACAAGTTTAAATTCCTTATCTAACCGAACAAACTATCTAATAAATATTGGATTATTATAAATATATTAAATAAACATAAAAATATAAAATATACCAAATATTATTTAATTATAACCTATTATCACCCATTTTTTAAACATTCTTTTTTAAAATCACAGTTGTAGGTAAAAAATGAAATATTTTTTCTCTATATTTTGGTTCATTAGATTTAGTACAAGTATATTGATCATGGTTAAATAATATATAGATTTATATTATTTATATAAATACAATATATATTTATTATATGTTTATTTATATTAATCTATAAAAGTTAATCATACTAAAATTAATAACACCAATAATATAGACGATGGGCCATAAATATACACGAACATTGTTTTCATTTTTTAATGGATTGGAAAAAATAAATATAAATTGTAATTAATCATTTCAAAAACAATATTATTTAATATATATGATATGTATTAATTAAATATGTCCTTATCACCTTCAATGTAAAAGTGACATGAAAATACAATCACGTTGCTTCATAGAGGTTGTAGTCCACTCGTACGCACAAGAGATATTATCTTTTTCAAATATATTGAAAGTTAAGTAGGTAGATGAGATATTATAATTACATAAGTATAATAATTTCATAAATATAATTTATTTTCATTAAATTCAACAGTATATCGATCCAAGAGAGGATGTGATGGAAAACGAATTATATCGGTTCACAAGGTGGTAGTCTGTCAAACACATGATCAAAGATTTTGTTTCCCATTTGATGGATGAAGATATGGATATATGATATACCATTAACATAAAAAATATATTATATTATACGTAAGTTTTTTAATCATTTTTAAGAATATTTTAATGTGGTAGAAAAAAAATGAAAATGCATCGTTAAGAAGAAAATATATTATTTGAAAAACCTCTTTTGGTTTATAATTGAAGACTTCCAAGGATGGATTTATAATCAAAGCAAGGAACCCGGATCATAGTGAGGGAGGTAACAGATATTTATGGGTAGGTAGTTCTTGAACTAAAATTATCATTAAGTGTGTAGAGGAAAAGAGAGGATGTATCCTTTTATATGTGGGGGAGGGAAAACAACTTTAAATTTCTGAAGAGAATACAAAATGATAATTTAATTATCATGAAAAATTATTCCCAACAGATAAATATTCAACTATGGGATATAATAAGGAATACAAAATTCCTTTAATAGGATTTAGAAATGTATAATTGGAAAACATACCCGTATATTTTAGTATAAACCTTAGTAAACTCACATAAACCTTAACTACAAAAATTTGTTTTACCAATTTCAACTATTTATTAAAAAAAAAATAAAGTTGATTTTTTTAATATTATTCATAATACTGAATCAAAATAATCAATAAATGTTATCATATTCATTTTATTTATGTGGCATAATTTAATTAAAAATTTTACACCTATGCGTGATGAAGAGAGTGCTTCCTAAGAGAATATTTCCTTATATATAAAATGTTCTTATTTCACACACCAACATAATATCGATTCCAATGACCTATGAGTTGTTAATAATAATATTGTTGAAATAATTTCTTTATGGTAATTTTAAAAACAAAATTTTCTTTTTAAATTAATTATGCAAAAAACATTGTTCAATAAAAATAATTATTTTTCACAATTCATTGAATTATTAATCTTTTCAGAAAATTATGAAAAAATCACTCTAAGGTAATATTGAAATATTGATTAAAAAAATTAATTAAATATTTTAATATACATTTCATAAAAGTGGAAAAAATTAATTTTTAAACAAATAAAAAAACATGATGAAACATATTGTGAGAAAAAAACTATTTGTAAGCATAAAATTAGTTTAGTTATTTTGTAATGTAATGAAAAAAATATTAGATTGATGATAAGATGTTTTATTAAATATATAATATAAAAAATTTCCTTAAATTTACTAAAAATTATAGATTAATTTAAATAATTAAAATTCACATTACATCTATACAAATTTTTTTTATAGAAACATTTCATTTTCTATCAAATTATTTTTTGTTTTCATTTTGTATCAATTGACCACTAATGCATATATTTTATACATGTGTAGAATATATAATTTTCATAAAACAGTTATTCATATTAAAACCGACCAAATATTGGGCTTTCGAATTATAACCCACTAAAAATTAAATTATTCCACAAATTTCTATTACATTGATATAAAAAATAGAGGATAATTATGCCTCATCCTCTCCTTAGGTTTCAATATAACATCTAAAAATTGTTTTATTTGAAAAAAAACACTGACCAAGTGTGTGGAATTTTTTCTAATAACTACTTATAAATTATAAATAATATAAAAAAGGTTGTTCCTTAAATAATAGATCATTTTTAGTGGTACAACCTCTGAGTTTACTTCATGTGAAGGATAAAAAAGCATCCCCTTTGGAGAGATACAAGAAACACATTGTGATCTTTAGAATGTTTTGGTGGCGGCACTACGAAATAAGGTACCATCCCTAATTGATCTAGAATATATAAATGATAATATACAATGGGATTATATTTCCATACATTATATATATCAGAACCTTCTTCCTTGGAGAAATCGATAGAAGAAAATTCACACCATATTCAAATTCCAGATCATGCTAACAATTGTTAACATTACTTTTTTGTCAACCTTGAGGTTCCATGATATGATGCAGAATGGCTCCTACTATATCTTCCATTTCCATAGCTATATCAGCTCCTAATAGCTTTATTTATTTATCTCATACCCATCATGATGGAGTTCTACACTTATTTCCATAGTGGGATTTATAAGGAATCATCTGAATTCTCGAATCTAATCTATTTTTTGTATGAAAACTTGACTAGTTTAATGTCTTGATAAAAAAAAACTATAAAATATGTATAATAAGATCTCAATATATCATCCAGGGTTTAAATTATTATCCCAAAAAACCATCTCTATAAGGATGATAAGAAGTATTAAAACATAACTCTGTATGCAAGGCATACAGAAGAAATCATGGGAACTTCGAGGTAAACCACACATTATAATCAGATACAATAGAATTTGGTAATCCATGAAACCATACCGCTTCCATAATTTATATTCAGAAAAAAGGATCAAGAGATTAATATTCTCTAACAGAAATGAGGTATACTGACTATATAATGTAATCTACTACAAATCATATAGAAAATGACCATTAGTCATCTTGGGGAGTCCGATGAGAAAATAAGTGGTGGTGTTTTCCAATTTACATTGTGGTATGGGTAGTGGTTCTAACATTCCCATATAATAAAGTCTATTATCCTTAGAATGATTACATACCAGGCACCATGATACCTACTCCAAAATATCCCTCTTCAACTTATCCTTCCATAAAATAATCATTAATATATCAATGCATCCTTGTGATTCAAGGATGAATAGAGAATGATGAAATATGAGACTCATGCATTAGATCATTACTCAAATTTTGTATGGATAGAACACATACACAGTTCTTTAGCATTATCAATCCATCATAATTATGGTTGAACTCAAGAAGATTTCTCACATTCATCTATGTATCCACTTATTCATTATGAAACAAGTTAATCCTCAAATAGATAGATGGTAGAGAACTCATTTAAGAATGATAATATATATCCCCTTCCTTCAAAACATCCAGTTACATATTTTTTAAATACATAAATATCATCATTTTTTCATCCTCATCATAGATAGGACAACATGACCTTACAAACATAGAGAATCAACTACCTTAGTCACCTTTAGAGGGTGGAAAAGTATTGAGAGTTCATAATATTTGTCCAACTCTTATCATATTTTTTGGGTTATATTACACTCCTTATTTGAAAATATATACAACAATATTTTCAGATTTGTTTATATATAAAGCCTTTTACAATATATATAACACCTCAATATCTCAAATGGAAAAAAATTACCACAAAAAACTCCAAATCACGAGTATAGTTATAATTACCATCAATTATAAATTTTTCAGAGGTATATGATACAACAATGTTATTCTATATAAGGAGACATACTATTCCATTTATCCATTTCATCAATATATTTCCCAAACATTTCTCCATTATAAGGTATTATGCAACCAGGATCACCTACTAGTGTTATCTTCAGTTCATTGAAACCTTATTCTAATTCATATGTCCATAAGAACTTAACTCCTCTCTATGTGAAGATGGTTAGTGGTTTAGAGATACATAATAAATCATTGATAAAAAATAAATTGTATTCATCCAACTAATGAAAAACATGGATTTCAATTATGATGGTTAGTCTCAATCATTGGCTAGTGACCTCTATCTCTGAAGGATCCACTAATACACCCTAACGTGAGATTATGTGACCCTATAATGAAAATATTTTATGAAAAAATTCACACTTTGAATAGATTTCATAAAACATATCCACCATGAGTGTATTCAGCATAATTCTCATATTCTCATCATGATATTCCATACACTTTGAATATATAAGAAATCATCTGTAAATACTAAAAAAAATTGATCATGGTAATATATAAAGAATATATTCATTAAATTTCTAAATACAAGATGATTATTGTTAAATAAATATAGAATAACAATATATTCATAATGATCATAACTCATACGAAATGATTTCATAGGAATATCATCATTGTTGATCTGTATATGATGATACCGAGATCTAAGATAAATCATTAAAACATGTAGATATATTATTACAAGATCAAACAGATCATTGATAATGGGTAGAAAATACTATTTCATAGTTGTTATCTTTTAAGTTTCTGATAATTAATAAAAATATTAATTTACCTATATTTAATATAAAAAATGATTAAGTGAATTACATGGATATGAACAAGGAAAAAAGAATCCATTATGGAGATTCTGTTGCATTTTCCTCTTTAATTCATGTAACTCAATCATGGCCATTCTATATGGAGTCTTTGAAATATGCGTATCCGCAATTAAGAGATCCATTGAAAACTCAACCTATATAATTTGGGGTAAAAAATGAATCTCTATAGGAAATACATCATAATAACCTTGTACATTATTATTAATTTCACTTCTGGGTTTTTCCTCAACCAATTTTGATAAATATATATCAGTATTAGTTTGGAAACCTATAATATAAAAGTTATTTCCCTTGGGTGTTTACATTAGTCCTCACATAGATAGATGGATGGAGATTAATTCAGAATATCAAATATGACTTCCATTCATAAATAATTGGTATGGGATTTATATTTAGAAATAGAATACATACCCAAAATGGAATCCAAATCAACTTGATCAATTATTACATGTTTATTCACAAAAATATGATAAAATTATATTACAAGTGTGTAATATACTTGAAATTCTGGGGTATAACCATAAGGATTTTCCACCACAAACTCAATATCTATTTTTTGAGGTGGTGTTGTAATACCCTCAAATAATTCATTAGATATAAAAGTATATGTAGAAATAGAGTCAAATATAATATTTTTATTCATAGATTGGATGATATGTTTACCTGTCACCACATCATAAGGAACCTCCATATCCTCTATATTAATTTTATATGATTGAGAATCATCCCAATATATCTTTTATGGATAGTTACCTTGAAATTCGGGGAATATGTTTGAATAGTCCCACATATATTTAAAGATATAACATTATAACTTGATGGATTCTCCCATAATATTTCATTCATGCACATGATGAAAATTTTATCCACACTTGATGTAGAACTGTTTTCATTTTAGGCATGTTCCAAAGTGTTTCTTTCTACAGGTACTTCATGTTGAAAAATTTACATTTCTCTTATTCCCCATATCCCTTACTTTTACTATTAGTCACTTTTTTTCTCTTTATTTACTTCAAATCCATAAAACAAGGAGTAGTATTTATCTATCTTGAGAGAACATGATACTCTATACTCATTTTATGAGAATTTTTTGGATATTGGTTCCCTTTAATGTATTGTTTTAATATCATCAATGAAATAATCTATCTTACTCTTTACATTACATATATAGTCTATAATCATACTTGATTACCATTAGAGTTAGCCTCAAACATACCAACATCATCATATTACTTTTATCTATGAGTCAATAATTGTATCCCCATATTATCTTGTTGTATGCAAGGAAAATATTTTTCTATGAAAAGTTCTACAAAATCCTTTCATTACATGATCACTATTTCCACATCGTGCATAGTGTTATGAATAAATTACCACCATTTTGGATTAGCAGGCATCTCCTTTAGGGAAAGGTTATTGTTCATAACTTGATTTATTATCACCAATATATTTTTAAATTATTATTCTCAAAATATATATCCAACTCCAACTTCATTATCACGCGAATGATGGTAATACCTAGAAAGAATGCAAGAAATTATACAATTTCTATTCCATAAAATATTCTCTATTAAAAATCAATTTTAAACACTAGATTGTATTATAACATCTGGAATCAAAATGTATAAATTTTTAGCTATTGAAATTCTTAACAGAAAATTTAAAAAAAATTCATTCATAGATAAAACCATAATCCAAAACTTGGTCTCTATTGGTGGTGGTAATGGAGAATTTCTCTCTTGATGGTGTGCCTCTCGATCGAGCTCCTCCCCTGGAGAATTCACCCCAAGAGATAGTTCTAATCAACAAAGGGTTTTATAAGGATATAGACCCACTCTTAGACTACTAGGAATTTTATCTTCCTCACTACATGAAAATCCCCATCTGTGTCAATGGAGTTCCAAATATCCTATTTTTAGATGAAGTAGTTATGATTTTGTCCATCAATTTTTATCATACATGGTTAGGGTACTTTATTGGTTTTCATCCTAATATATCTAGGATCCATAATATGATAGAGTTATTGGATTTTCTCTGGTTAATATTTTTCTCTTTTATGATCTCTAGGTCACTCTTCAATTCAATGATGTAGAAGAACTATATCATTAATTGTATCATGAATCATGGATGATTGCAAGTAATATAATTGTTTTCTACAAGTTGTTTCTATTCATTCATAAAATATATGAATCCATGGGCCTCCCAGTCTAGGTTGGATTTTCTAGATTACTCATTCATCTATTTCAAAAACATGATTTTTCTACTAATACAGATTTTATTTGAAACCCTATCAAGTTTAACTAAGATATTCTCACACTTTCTAGACAATATTTTTCCCACATGTGTATAGATGTGGATATTTCTAGGGTGTTACCTTAAGGTATTTGGATTATGAGCGAGTAAAAAGTATTATTTTATTATGAATAATAAGTGGATATCCTTGATTATTGATTTATTTTTTATCAACATTGTCATCCAGATTCTAATTGTGGGCTTCCCGATATATCATGGATCCCAAAATCCCAAGTGGAGTGTAGTTGTGCTCAAAATTTCATAGAGAATGTTTATTTTTAAAAATAGATAGTGGTAGGATAATGGAGTCTAATACTATCTATGTTTTCATTGTTACTGGTTATCATTTAGTGATGTGGGCTCTTATGAATCTGAATTAGGAAAATAAAATTATTTGACTCTAAATTATTTTGTTCAGGATTCTGGTGATGCTGTTAGACAAGAAAATTTTTTAGGCAAGTTAATTTGAGTAATTCCCATTGATGTGGACGATACATCAATGAAGGACCGTTCTGTCTTTTAGGTAGGGGGATAATTGGATTTTCTCTATGTCTATTTGTCATCTATGATTAAATCATTTAATACTAGTGATAAAGAAGTTATCCAATCTATTGTTGATAAAAGAAAAAATCCTGTTGCTGATGGACATGGAATCATATTTGTTTAGGATATCAAATCATGACCCTAAAGGGACTATTCTAATAAACATATAACTATTAATATGAGGTTAAATAGAAATTATCATTCTGTGGTGGTGGTTATACATGGTGATAAATAAAAATATATCCTCTTATGCAGATTCACTGGTATGATGGAAATAAAGATGAAAAACCTGGGGAGTATATTATCCATTTTGAGAAATAAATGTTCGAGGAGGATTTCCAAATCAATGATTCATAGGAGAATGAATAAATAAATATTTATATGATTATTTATGTTGATACTAATGAGGATAATTGTTTGTGGATCCATAAAAAAATCATATTTTTCTTGAGGACTGGACAAAATGAAGAAAAACTTGGTGGAGCACATTAAGACATGCGAAAAGATGGCATATTATTTTGACGTTCTTATCAAGGATGGACCGTATATCAAGGGAACCTTAGTTTAATGGTCATTATACTAGGATAATTCTTTTAATAACAAAAAACTACACTTTAATGATTTTGTTATTTTTTTGGTGTCTGATGTTTCCTGGTATGAATTTTTTTGGTTTCCCACTTATTACATAAATGTTCTTTTAGAACAAGATACTAATTTTCAATTGTATGATCATGGTTTATTATGAATACATTCAAATCATAAAAATATTTTTAAATCTGTTATAATTATTTGTAAATATAATAAATATTAAACCATGTATATCCATGAGGAGTGTAAAACTAGGTTCGCAGTAAGGGCACACTCACCATGCACTAGAATCATGGCCAATATATATTCAAAATGACTATATGTGGGGTAATTACCTATATATTAATCTATTAATAAACAAAATAGACTTGTAGCATCTAGATTAGGATGTATTTCTAGGATGAACACATAATCTCTATCTTAACAAAACATTCATATGTAATCCTGTACTTATGTATACCCTCAAAGAGATTCATAGTGTTATATTACCTCATATATATTTTATTAAATCTAGTTCCAATGGTTTATACTAAATATAATATGATAAAAAAAATTTAAATATCCAAACCCAAGTAGCTAAGAGCCAGTGGTTATTTTATTACATTGGCATTTGATACAAGCAATCACATATTGAGGGACTGAAAAGTTTATTAGTCTTGGTAAAATAAATTCACACCTGAATCACACATTGTTTATGAAAATGAAAAATATGACATTATATTTTATTTTTGAACACCATTAAGTCCATTATAATTATTATACATATTAATAATTACAAACCTCATGCATCCTTGGAGAAGGAAACATGTGAAAGGGTTGAGATTAGATGCTCAATAATGGTAGTATACATTAGAATATAATAAGGAAAGAATAATATAACAAGAATAAATGATAAAAAATATTTTTATATAAATAATCACATGATTGAGAAACCGAAACATTGATATCATAAAAAACCAATTAATCACATGTACATAAATAACTAATTTCATAAAAATAAAATGTATATTGTCAAACATCTGAAATTTACTTGTGAATCTTTATACCAGGACATCATACATAAATGTGTAAGTCATTATCCAAATACTCAGCTTAGTTTTCTCATGAGTGTTTCTAATTTAACTAGGGTTTATGTAATAGTAGTACCCACCTGTCACTTAATAAGTGAAATTCATTAATCATATTAATATATAATACAATAAAATCAACATGACTTAAAAACAAACAACTATACTAATTTGATGAATTATCTTACAAAATAACATTACTCCCCCAAGTCAAAGAGATCACAAACCATCCAAATTAATATGCTGGAGTGTATTATTAGATCATAACCCCTATAAATAATAATATTCAAAAAAGGATGTGGACATTGATGAAAATAATTTCAAAAGATCACTAAAAAATTCATATGGTAAATACCACATATTATGTTTTAATGAACATATATGAAAATTTACCAATTTTTAATGAAAAAATTTCATTGAAAAAACACATAAACATGTAAATAATCATTAATGTAATGAGGGTATAGATGTAAGGAAGTTCAATTACATCCATATAATTCTGAAAAATTATTCCTTTAAAACATTTGTAAAAGGGTCAACATGTACACTTTTGGAATATGAAAAGAATATTCAATTTAAACTATTTTTTACAAAGTCATACATGGGTAATAATTTCTTTAATAAATCATTTTATATTTTTTTAAAAATTAGATATTTAAAAAAAATATGTACATGTAATAGAAAGATTTCACATCAAGTAGAAAATAAAAGGATAGTCTTCCATAAAAATAATATTTCAGTATCCTTAGTACAAATAGAGATTAAAATGAAAGTAAGGATTGTAATTTATCACCATGTTTAAGATATACATATCAAATAGTACCCTAACCAGATACTTAAAAATAAAAAATCACAAATAATGATGAGAGTGTAAAATAAACACTTACATTAGGTTTTAATTCCTTCATATGTGTTGGAACCTATGGTATAATATATAAGTTTATTAAAAATATATTCCAAACCCATACCCATATATATTATAAAATATAGTATTTTTTCAAAATTTGTATAGCCTATTTCTTCATAAATATGTTAACATTATTGTTTTGGGTAATAATTTCATTTTTATGTGTATTTTATTTCAGTAGTTTCGGCCAATGTAAATTTATCAAGGTTAAATTATTTCAAGAATTATTGTAATGAAATAAATATCATATTTATTAATTATATATGCTTTTAGAGTAATTAATAAAATCAATATATATATAAGAATGAATTACACCGTTCATGGAAATAGTAGTTTATACCTATGCATAAACACAATTTTCTTATTTATGATGGATCTAAAAATTGATAGATAAATAGTTATTCAAATTTCAATAATAATTATTTTATAATAAATATCAAATATATACATTAAATATATTCTAATTATAATTAATGTCAAAATTAAATGAAAAATGAATCACATCATTTTGGGGAGGTAGTAGTACACATATTAGAATGATGGACATCATACTTTTTCAATATATTGGATGATAATATGGAATGTTAACAAACAAGATTTTATGAAATATTATTTTCTAATAAATTTTATTTATTAATAGCACGAGTTACAGAGAACACAATGCTTTATGGAATTTTTATATACTATAAATATTATTATTTAAAGATGACCATTAGAACCTAATTTTTAAACATGGTGGAATTAATATGTATAATCAAATTCATAAAATTTTAGTATATTTTTCTTAGATAAATATAATATATTGATAAACAAGAATCTAATTTTGGGTAAATTATTTATATACATCGAAAATACATATTTCCAAAAAACAATTTTTATTATTTTCTTGGAACAAATAATAAAATTATGTTTTCCAATTTCATAAAATATATTTGAGAAAATGAAAATTATTTTTTAAATATATGTTTCTAAATTATCTTATGATAAAATTTTTGTATTTTTTTGAAAATTTTAATTTTTCTAATGAATAGTTAAAAAACAAATCTTTATTGAATAACACCTTTTTCATAAATCATTTGGAATGTTAAATATTTATTAAATATGATTTAAAGGTAAAATTAATTCAATAATGTAAATATGGACCCAATTTAGTCAATTTAAATCAAATTAATATTGACTTTTTATATTTAAGGTTTCTATACTCATGAAACATTGTATTATTGGAAAACCAATTTTACAATTCCATTGTGGTTTTAATATTAAATTATCACATTCCATTATATGAAATGAATTTGTAATAATTTATTCGATAGTTGTAATCATCACAATTAATATTATATATAAATTTCAACTTAATTTGGGTCAAAATGAATTGTAAAAATATTAAAAATTAATTACAGAAGTTAATGTAAAAAATTGTTAACTAGGGGGATTTAAAAAACAATAAGGGTTAAAAACATCTAATAAATGTTCCAAATTCAATTTTATGGATATATTATTACCTTATCTCTTATAATTAAAGATTATGATCCATTTGGCTCCTTGCGACATGTTTTAAACATTGGTATTCCAGTTTGTTTTCAAAAATTTCAAGTGTGTTCTATCACCCACTTTTAAAAGGGAACCCTCTCTCATCTCCGGTTAAATGTTTCAAAAAATTTTTGTTTAGAAAATACCCTACCAAATCAATTTCTTAATTCCCTATAGAAATCATGAAGACATTTTTAATAGTACTCTCTTAATAATTCTATTACTGACAACCGAAAGAGGATGTCCATAGGAGAGGTATCAGTCTTAACTTGGTTTTTTAATTTTAATTATTATTCGAAATCCATAAACTTACATTCAAATACACTTATATAATAACATAAATTTCAATCATATACATAAATTGTATTATGTTTAACACATAAGCTAAATCTGTTTATACTCTTATAAAATGGGAAACGAAACTGTAAACCATGTGTATAATGGACTACCGTATCATGAACCAATGTAATTAATTTTCCATCATGGTCTCTTATAGATGGATATAATGTTTTATTTAAATAATACATATCTATAAAAGAGATTACTATAGTTTATTTCAATTTTAAATAAATATTCACATAGATTTATATCGGCCACACCATACATCAGTTTGAGGTAAGGCTAATTCCTACTTTTTTCAAATGACTTTTGAATAGTTTTTATAAAATATACAAAAATATGAATGTCTTTGATGGGTTTTGAGTATATCACTTTTCTTTTTTAATAAAATTTAATTTTAAATTTTTGTAACACAATTTTACTTATACGAATCACATATCATTTTGGTTTAACATGAGAAAAATTCATACACATCACAAATGATTTATAATTCTATGACCTAAATTATCAAGACAATCCTTGCTTGTTTTCCTAGTTTTTATTGGGTGACACTGTTTAAAGTCAAATGGCAATTTTAAACACTTAACATGATTATTGTATCATTTCCTTGAAGTATCAAAACAATATGAATATGCTTTCCCAGTTTTGAGTATGTCTTTAGTCTTTTTTACAAAAATTAATTTCAATTTTAAATAGAAACAAGTACTTTGATTCATAATGATCGCATTGTGTGTCTGATTGATGTTCTATTGATTCCTACATGCCCCAAAGTCCACAAAAAATTTAAAATGTAAATGAAACCATGATTTCCATTCACATTAAATGTAAAAATTCCAACACAACATGAGTAGCTTTGAACAAACCAGCACAACTTGAAAAAAAATCCACTTGTATAGGAAAAAAATTATTAAGAGTAATAGTATAATGAAATACATTAAAAATATACATGAAAAAATACATTAATTTTATGGGCAATGATTTTACTATGGAAACATCAATATTATATCCATGATTTAACAATGGAGGGAACTTGAAGGAAAGTAATCAATGTCCACACTATAAGGGTGAATTTCTTTGAGGGAGAATAAGTCTAGGTATGCGTTGGTCCATAAAGGGATGAATGATGGACGTGGAACCAAAAATCAAATAATTTAATCTACATATATTAAAAAAAATTATTATGTGAGTAATTATAAAAATAAATAAATTATTCATAATTAGGAAACAATTAAAAAAATTATAGGCAATGATTTTACTATGACAACATCAAGATTTCCTCTCTAATTGAGAAGATGTAGTGTTGTTTCTCTTCCTATAAAGGTATTCGAGGGAACATGAAGGATAATGATAAATGAATCACTATAACAGTGAAAATTTTTTGAGGTAGAAAAATTATGTGGATGTTTTGGGGTAGAAAGGAATGAAAGATGGACATATGACCCCAACTCGAACAAAATAATCCACATATAAAAAAAATTATAATGTGAGTACTAATATAAATAAATAAATTAAAAATCAATAAGAAGCAATAAAAAAAATTAAATGGACAATGAATTTTATTTGAAAACAACACTATTTCCTCTATTATTGAGCATATATGGAATCATTTATATCCTTATAACGGTATGATAGATTTAAAAAATAATCTAAAATTAATAGACTTTGTATGGAATAATGAAAATTAAATCACCGTTCCATTATATAGTTTTTTTTATTAAAATAGATAACTTATATCCTAAAATTACCTTTAAAATTTTCCAAATGTTTTTCTTCATTATATTTTGTTATTATAAATTATTAGTAATTTCAACATGTGTCAAAGAAATTTTCTACATAATTAGTCAAACATTTAATTTAGATTATATTATTATAGTTTATAACATATAATATTAAGTGGAAAACATAGTATACTGAAAAAGACTTTTACCTTCTCATTGAACTCTCTTTATTGTTCTTAAAGGTATCAAGGTTTTGGTTCCTATATTAAGAATCTAAATCCCCTCTTCATGACTCCTCTAATGTACAAGAAACTACCTAAATTGGGACTGACATCATATGATTGTGATGTCCCAATTAAAGGGTCTTCCTTGATTGAATTTTCTTCAGACTCACATTTTTTTAGTAACCAACAGAAAAATAAATAAATTCATGCCTATCATATCAAAGAATTAACCTAATTTCAATACTTATGTGGATGTTATGAACATATCAACTTTCCCCCATTCAACAATGAAATTGACCATCACAAAACCCATTTCGTCAACTTTCGATTGCACTAATGTTCTCAACCCATTTTCTATAACAACCATTATATTTATTACAGACATAAAAACGATTTATTAAATAAACAATCATTTAATACAACCCAAATTATTTATATGACTAGTGTATTTGGGGATTATGAACATTACATGAAAACTTAGGAAAAAATATACAACATCATTATTGAAAAACATTTACCTGACCACAACATTCCATCATACATAAAATTGTATGGGATGACCTGCAGACATATATAAGAAAGTATTGAGCTATAAATATCATTATTAGACTAAAAAAGGCATAAGATGAAGATTAAAATAAATGATAGGTAGTGGGTATATCAATGGGGCACAAGAGAAACATGAACATAAAGGCATGATATTACATGATTATCATATCATGGAAATGTGGAAACAATATACAACATGATATTATCATGATCTAGGGATAATTTCACATGGATTATATTGATTAAACCCTAATTTCACATGGTTTATCATGATAATAAACATTACCCAATATATTGGAGCACTATCAGGGCACACCATTTATAAACATTTCATTTCTTGCATAAGTGTGCTACAAGGATCATATAACATTGGATCGTTCGACACAATAAGTTATTACACGATTTAGTAATGTGGAATACATACATGTATGTACCATTCAATAATTATGCATGCATATAGGTTAATTACCTTGATATATAAAATGGTATGGAATTCACTACACAATGATTTTGTCTTGGAAAATCATAGTGCAATTTTGACAGCATAACTTCGTCATATAGAAATGCATAGTTGGGTTCATGAGAGAAAAATTGATCTTTAATCATTTATACATGACACAGATAGTAAATGGGAACATGTAACATAGTAAACCAAAATATTTAGTGGAATTTAGATGCATAATATGATAGAAATAATTGAATGGATATAAGAAAAAAAAATCCCTCACAAAAATCTCAGCATGGTAAAGTGTACACGGATGGTATTAATTAGAGGTAAAGAGGTATATAATCATTTAATAATAATTAGGTATGTTTCGGGTAGGTTATAAATCATACCACAACATTTTTAATACCAAATAAAAGTGTATAACAACATAAATAATCTTGGAAAAAAATGAAAAAGGAAGGAATCCCATACAAAAATTCGGCATGGTAAAAGTTGCATATAAGGGTTCATAAAAGGAATAAATGAGTGTCAAATTGGATCTCAAAATTTATACATAAAATGGGAAGTATGTTGGATATTTAATAAAATATCCCAACAATGTAATAAAAGATATTATAAGACATCACATGAAATTATTGTTTGATAAAAGAGGAGGGTGGAAGATCCCTTACGAAATTTTGACATACTAATGACTTATATATGGTTCAAAAAGATGGTGGATAAATAATAATTCATTAAAAGAACATAAAATGTAAATTAATATAATTATTATAAAATAATCACATTTTAACCATTCAAAATTACAAGAACTACTTTTGAATAAGATATTTGAATTAGAAAGGAGGATAGGAAAGCGAGGATCCATTACTTTAACGTGTGATCCCATAGGCTTGGGAGAGGATTATTGTGAGCCCAGGGGTGGCTTGGGAGGACATTAGGGAGTATGGGTCATATGTTGGTGGAGCTCCAAATGTTTTTAGTGAGGTGTGATGGGAGATTGGGTGGGTTTATATTGGAAAAGAGAAGGAATTTGTTTAATATTTTGGTTGTGAACATTACACATTAAACTACTCAAAAAACCATACAATTGTTTTCTCCATGGTTTCTGCCATAATAGGAGTGGTATAAAATATTTCATAGGTCCACGAGATGAAAAAATTAAAATATTAGTCTTGTTTATGTGGAGGTGAGTGACACTCTTAAGGAAATCATTTTAAAATGTTATAATATTTTATAAGTCTTGGAAGGTCCACTATGGCATTATAGAAATAATAAAAAAATTTAAAATCACATTATTTTAAATTCAAAACATATATATGACAAATAAAACTTTTATATTATTTTATTACATCACTATTGGGTTATTATGTTGTCATAAAACACATTATATATTTATATGGTATTTAATTTTTACCCCAAAATTCTACCATCTTAGAAAATTATGAAAAATTAATTATTGGATAATTTAGACTTCCTGATTAAAAAAATAATATTCATTTTATCTTAATAATATTCTAAATATGTGATTTTTTACTTTTAAAATATAAACCTTCAATTATTTAAAATTGACCGGTTTTGACAAAAAGTGTTTTAAAACCATAATAAAAATTACTTTTGACTTCATTAAAATTACATAATCATTTATCTTTTATAAAATTAACTTAATAATAATATTTTATTATAATAATATTTATTTAAATAATCCATTTATTCATTAAAAATATATTTCTTAAATGAATTCCAATATTAACCAAAAAACACTATTTTTGCTTTATCAAATCAACATATAATTTATTTAAAATGATCCATTAAAAAATTATAATGTAAAAAATAATAATAAATAAATTCAAAAAAAAATTTCAATGAGAAAGAAATATAAATATTCATATTGTTATAATTATATTGATTCTCCCATTTTTTGTCAAATGATTTTTTTACCGTTAATTATCCCATTTTAATTTTCTAACGATTATTAATATTTACTATAGTTACTAATCATATTATTAAAATATTAAGTCGAAATTATTCGATAATATCAATTATTATGATTCAAAATATGGAATGAATTTCATCAATATAAATATAGTTTAATATAAAATCAGTTGGTATTATGGAAAAAGTTTTTTTTGAAAAATACAATTTTAAGGAAAATATGAGTTCACATTAACTCTAAAACTACTAATATTAATTTTATTATTTTAAATTCACAAAGATATATATATATATATAATATTAATATTTAATTAAGTTAATTTAACATTAGGGGTTATTTTAAGATATTAAAATGGTTATACTTTAGAGATTTAAAACCAATTTTTAGAAAAATAAATTATTAAATTCTAAAAATAAACAAATAATAAATTCTAGTATAAATATTATTTTCATGTAATTAATTCAATTAAATATAATTCAAAAATAATTATGATACTTTAAATACAATTAATTGAATAATTAATTTATTTATCAAAATAAAGGAAAATTTTATGTTAAAAAAAATTTCAGTATAAAAAAAAATCTATATTTTCTGAAAAATACTATATTTTTACCCATAGATAATTTTGATATGATGAGAAAAAAATTTAGTTTATTTATAATATAATTTTTATATATGTTCTAGAAAATAATTCTAATAAATAAATAAAAATCATTTTTAATGAAACCATATTTTGAAAAAACAAAAATGAAACCAAAATTTGATTAAATAATTAATAATCATTTTTCAATATATTTATGACATATATATTTCATAAAGGGATACTTAATAAATTACATTTATTTCCTAATATTAAGAATTTATTTGCATCAATCTATGTTTTTTATGATCTATTTCCTAAAATATATTTTTATGGGATTTTTTCCTTATTTTAATAATGGGTTTACTAATATTATGCATTTAAAAATGCATATCCTTCTATAGTGTCTAACCAAGAGTTATACAAGTCCCATTTTCGTGCAGTAGTTCACATTCAAGTCTATCCCAATGTAGTGTATTTGGGTTCTACCCCAACATAGATCTATTCTAGATCCATGTATACTTGTTCGTATCGAGAAAGGGATGTATATTCTTGATAAATCAATTACTCTATAATCAAAAAATTTAGGAATATTTTTCTTATACTTAGTCATATCCCTAAGTCATTCACTAGGGGTTTCTAATGATAATCCCAAAAATAACTAAAATTATCCTCTAATACAAACGATAATAGCCCTTCTCTTAATTACACACATAATCCTAATTTTTTTTACAGAAACATGAATTTAATACAACCTAGAATATAGAGAGGTCTAATGACTTTAGGGCTTAAAAAAATTACACGAAAACTTAAGACATAAAATATATCATCTTTATTGTAAACGTCCTTTACATTACCACAACATTCAATCATACATAGCAATTCATGGGTTTACCTAAATACCTACATAAGGAATGGGTGAACTATAAATCCCATTACTAGAGTAAAAAATTCATAAAATTAACAATACAATACATGTTATGTAGTAGGTATATCAATGGTGCACATGAGAAACACAAACATAAAGGCATAATATAGCCTGATTATCATAACATGTAAATGTGGAAAAAACATACAAAAAGATATTATCCTAATACAAGGATCATTGAACATTAATTAGAATGAGTAAACCATCATTTAACATGGTGTATCAAGATACCAAACATTTCACAATTCATTGGAGAGCTATCAGGGAGAACCCTTTATAAACATTTCTTCTCATGCAAAAGTGTTCCACATGGATTACATAACATTAAACCATTAAACTTCAAAAGTTATTATATGATTAAGGAATGTGGAATAAATACATGTAAGTACCATTAAATAAGTATATTTTCATAAATGATAATACCCTTTATAGATAAATTGGTATAGTATTCACTACAAAAAGATTTTTTCTTGGAAAATTATAATTCAATTTCTGTAGTATAACTTCACCATATGAAAATTAATAAGTTGGGTGTATGTGAGAGAAATTGGTATATAATCATTTATACTTGAAATAAAAAATTAGGTGACCATGGAACATAGTATCCCATCATATGAAACTGAATTTTGATGCATAATATGCGATGAATATTTGAATAAAGATAAAAAGAGTGAAATCCCATACGGAATTTCGGCATTGTAACGAGTGTACATGGATGACATTAATGAGATATAAAGTTTAATATTATCATTGAAAAATTAATAGGACAGTATTTTGGAGATTAGAAATCATCCCCCGACATTTTTAATTAAAAATAAATGGGTATGAAAACATAATGATACTTGGATAAAAATGAACAAGGAATCCCTGATGAAAATTGGGCTTGGTAACAAGTGAATATAAGGGGTCATAAAAGGAATAAATGAGAGTGAAAGGGGAAATAATAATTTATAAATAAAATAGGAAGTAATTAGGATATTTAATAACATATAACAACATAGGAATAAAATATATTATAAGACAAAACATGAAAATAATGCTTGCTAAAAGAAGAGGGAAGAAGATCCCATTTGAAATTTCTCCATAGTAACAACTTAGGTAAGGGTCAAAATGAGGGAGGATAAATAATCCTTCATCAAAAAAAAAACAAAAAATTAGTATAATTATTATAAAATAATTCAATTATAACCATTTCAAATAACAAAAAATACTTTCGAATAAGATACTTGAATTTGAAAGGATGGGTGGAAAGAGGGGATCCCATATTTTGTAAGTGTGATCCCAAAGGATTCAGAGGGGCATCTTGGGAGTTTAGGGGCGCCTTGGGAGGACTATACGGAGTATGAGGTAGAAGTAGGTCTATATCCAAATATATTTAGTGATGATTAATGAATTTTTGGGTTGGTTTATATTGGAAAGGAGAGGGAATTCATTATTATTTTTATTTTGGATATTTCACTTTAAACTAATGAAAAAAACAAACCATACCATGATTTATCAAATGGTTTCTACCAATGGGGAGTGGTATAAAATATTTTATAATTCCAAGTAATGAAAAAGTTGAAATAATAGGTTTGATTATGTAGAGAAGAGTCACACTCTCAAGGAAATCATTTTTAAAATGTTAAAATATTTTATAAGTCATTCCACAAAGGTGTTATAAAATTAATATAAAATAATATAAAATCACATTATTTTAATTTTAAAACATATTTTTTCCGAATACCCCTTTTATTGTATTCTATTACATAAATATTTTTTCATAATGATGTCATAAAACACATTATATATTTATACTCTATTTATTATTTACCCAAAAATTCGACTATCTCTGAAAATTATGAAAATTTCACCATTGTATAATTTTGACTTCCTTATTCCAAAGATAATATAAATTTTATCAAAATAATTTTATAAATACGTGAATTTTTACTTTTAAAGTAAAAATTGACGTTTATTGAAAATTGATTGGTTTTTGACAAAAATAGTTTTAAAACCTTAATAAAAATTACATTTGAATTCCTAAAGGTTAGAAAATTGTTTATATTAAATAAAATTAAATTAATTATTACATTATATAATCTAATTATTTATTTAAATAATATATTAATTCATTGAAAATATATTTCTTAATTGAATTTGAATACTAATCAAAAATTCTATTTAGAATTTATCATATCAAAATATAATTTTTTAAGCTAGTCAATTAAAAAATTATAAAGTAAAAAAATAATATATAAATATAATAATAATTTAAATGAAATTTAAATTCAAATATTCATATTGTTAGAGTTAAATTAATTTTTTCTTTTTTTTTGTTAAATTATTTTGTTACTATTAATTATGTTTTTTTCCTTTTATCCTTATTGTTAATATTTACTATAGTTAATAATCCTATTATTCAAATATTAAGTTGAAATTATTTGGTAATATTAAATATTATGATTCAAAATATGGAATATATTTTATCGACAAAAATTTAATATAATATAAAATGTGCATGTATTATGGAAAATAGTTTTCAGAAAAATATATTTTAAAGGAAAATATGAGTACAATTCAACTGTAAAACTAATAAAATTAATTTTATTATTTTCAATTTATAAATTTAGATATATAATATTAATATTTTATTATGTTCATTTATCATTAGGGGAAATTTCATTTAATTAAATTGGTTATACATAATGCATTTTGAAGGAGTTTTCAAAAACTTTAATTTTTATCCTGAGAATAAACAAACAATATAATACAGTATACATATGATTTACAAGTAATTTATAGAATTAAATATAATCAAATAATAATTATTAAAATTTTATATATAATTATTAGAATAATTAATTCATTTATCCAATGAAATGGAAATTTTATGTGAATTTTTTAATTTCAGTATTCAGAAAAAAACAATATTTTCTGAAAAATACAATATTAATACCAAAAGTTAATTTTCATATGATGAGGCAAAAAAATTGATTTATTTATAAAATAAACATTATATATTTGGTATAATATAATTATTAAAAAAAATAAAAAACATTTTTAATGAAAACATATTTTGAAAAAACAAAAAGGCATAACCAAAATTTTATTGAATAATTAATACTCATTTATTAATATATTTTCCACATATATAATTAAAAAATCAGATAAAACTAATCATATATTAAATTATAATATAAAGTATAAAATTTTCATATTTAAATAATCATTTTTTTGTATAGGTTTAGTTTTGGGTAATCCATATCTATCAAATATAATTTTCAATTTTAAAAACTCAGGTCGTTACATTTATATTGAAAAATACAAAATTTATTTGTTTAATAATACAACTAATATATCCATTTGATAATAAAAAAAGTGGACATATTTTAATAAATTGGATTTATATCCTTAGATCCAGATATGTGCATCACTTTAGCCATAATCATAACACCAGTATTTTTCATTATATTGAAGTCTCATGTCCTTTTTTATAGAACATATAATCATTTATTACAAAACCTGTGTATGATATAAAATTTTCATTTGGCCCTCTTTCTATCCATTGGAGTTGATTTTAAATTGAATAGGGATTTTTAGAGAACTCCTTATAAATTTGTTCTCAAAACCTTCCTATAAATTTTTGTTTATGGGTATTTTATATATATCCTTTATCCATTACTGTATTCAAGTCTCTAATAAATTATTTGTGGGATTCAATATATGGATCAAAATATTCAGGATTCTGTAATATATAAAGGTGGTATTTCTCCCACTATATTAAGGTAATTGTAAAAAAATATCATCTAGAAATCCAATTTCCCATAAGGTTTTCGCTAGGATGGGAAATTTGGAGACTGATGCTTTCATCATCTAATAGGTAATAGGTAAAAAATTCAATATCTTATTCAAAAATATATCACTCTCTAATAAAAACTTCTTGAGAACTTTGATTCTTGAAATAACATTTAAAATTATTCATAGAAAATTCAATGGGGGTACATCCATCTGTAATTGACATAACCACATAGTTGAACCACTCCAACCAAGTGAACCATTAGGTGGACCATCATATCAATTAATTTTGGTGGGAATAAAATTTGTAATTATCATAATATGATTAAAACATCTCTATTCATTTTGGGAATCATTTTTGGGTTTACATATTTTCTACATCTGTCTCTGATTAATAACCAGAGTTTGGTTAATACTAGTCATAAATTTTGTGGCAGTATGAAACTGAATGAACTGGGCTTTAAATACTGTATCATAAGACGATAGTCACATTATTTTAGTCATTTTAACTTCCAATTATTCATTGACATAAAATCCAGGAGATTTTTTAAAAACCCATGTGTAACTTTTACACTGTTATGGAAAAGTAAAAATTTAAAATCATCTTTTCAGGGTAGAGTGTTGGTTACTGGGGGAAGAAAAGTCCACCTTTTACCCTTCATCGGTGAAAAATATTCCCATATCCCCATTTTAATCAATTCCATCATTTCCTTGATACCATATTTCGTTTTATGAGGAACATTTAGTAATTGGACAATTACATTGTAAAATATATATTTTTCTACATACATGACATCACGAATATATTTGATAACCAAAAAATTAAAATACGATAATTAAATGAAAATTGATCTCTTCTTGAAGAAATATTTTGTAAGGTTATTTGAAAATGTTTTAAAAAATAGTGTCAATATCTTTTACATTATTATATAGTATATTTCCCATTAATGGAGATGGTGTCATACCTTTTTCTATTTTCCTATCGAATATAAATATATAAAGACAATATTTATGTCATTGAGGTAAAATATATCGGATATCCTAAAATCATAGTCTTCGAGGAATGTTTCAACTGAATTGATAATTTTCTTTATTCATAAATGAGAAATCCAAAGACTCCTTTAATTCTATATACTGATAAATTTCCATATGTGGTGATGTCATTTATCATTCCAAACTGATTTCCAAAAATGAGAATTCTTCACTTCTATGATTATCAAACATTGTAAAACATGTATCCTCTATCAATTTCAAATCATCAATCAATGGAGTCAAATATACATCACTATCACTACCAGGTTTCTTTGGTCAAGATACATGAAGAGATGACATAATTTATTTTTCCTTCATGTATATCCATGGAGACATGTTAATATTTACCAACATGACATGCCATGTACTATGAGTACTACTATGTTCACCAAAATGATTTATTCCATCTATAGATAACACAAGATGTAACTTTATCATCTAATTTCAAAATTCAAGACACTCACAATCAATATTATTAAACTGGGAAGAATCTTCTTGCTGACGTTAGTTCTCATATTTAATTATTGAATCTAAATTCCATTCCAATTATCTCAAATTTTATTGACATTTATATAGTTTTCTAAACCATGTAATGATAGGAAAGTACTAGATAAAATTCAAAGGACTTGATTCATTTTTATTTTATCGATGTGCATCAGACATGCAATTTTATGAGTGATTCATGGTCTATGGGAAATAATTTGAAATAATATGGACAAGCTCATTTTATAGAGATCAAGTCCATTGAATGTAAAAATCATTTAGTTTCATCTGTTCATAACCATAGATTATTTTTCTTCTAGTATCATATCATTCAGGATACCAAATTATTCAAAGGATTGAATATCAAATGATTAGGGGGTGGGCTGAATCAGTTTTCCACTTTTTATAAGTTTCAAAACATTTAGAAAGTTATCCCCTGCAACGTGTTATGATTTATTTCCTAATAAAAATTTAGAAAATTCTCATGCATACTAGAACTGGAACGAAATTAAAGAACACATGATGGACAAGGTTCTAACATATTGTGAGAAAATATATTCTTTCCATAGAAACTCCCATTGGTCTATGAAAATCCACTATTATGAATAAGTGAATACAATTTCTCCCAACTCCAATTAGACAACTTCTGTCTGCCTATAAGAAATATTATACTCACTCCCATCAGTTTACAATGTTTACTTATATAACCATTGATCCAAAAAAAATAATGAATTTGTTGAATCTACTCCACAAATGCTCAATCTGAATCTTCAGTTGAATTTGGAATGGTATGGTTTTCTCAAAATAATAATGATGGATCTGATACCCTTAGTAGAATAATGATAGATTAGAATCTCTGAGTATGAAAATGGAAGAAGTTATTACATTACTAATATGTGATCAATACCAAGAACTCATTATAAATTTGCAAAACTCAATCTCTGCTAGAATACTCATTATGATGTACCTTAGTTCGATTGCTTCAATCTAATTGACTGAATCTTTTTTTCTTAACACGACCGTGCTCAATCTGGAAAAAAAACATTCAACTGTCTAATCATCCACATGGAATCTCTGGATAACAATGACTCTCACATTATCTCTTCAGTGCTCAGCAATTTCTACTTTCATGTAAAATAGCCCCACAGAATAAAGGATCTGAGAAAGTATTTTTAGGGTACTCTGAAAATAACAGTGGGAAATATGAAATATTTTCTCGCTTCCTAAAATCTCGAAATATCTAAAACTATATTACATTTAATATTCAATCATTTACTTCTTCAAATCTCATTATATTTCATTTAGATTTATGAAAAAAAATAAATTCATGTTTGACCTCTTCAAATCATCGCTCCTTATGATATTTCTCTTTCTTATCTCATAACGGTCTTTTTAATTCACATATCATTATGATCAGATTCTTTCTTATCTCATAACAATATTTTTCATTCTTAGCTCATTATGATTTTTTTTCTTTATAATCTCAAAATGATCATTCTCATTCCCATCTCATTATGATCAATTTATTTCTCAGATCGTATACTTAAGTACGAATACCTCAATATGAAAAACCATGTATGATAAAATCCGTACCATTTTCCCAGTATTAATGTCTCCATAAAATTCTACATCAGTATGAATATCCCCATATGAAAATCTCAAAAGTATTTTCTCCATGATCATTTATTTCCCCATTATGATGTAATTCACCATTACGTTCAAAATCCCCTTTTGAAACTCTAAAAATAATTAAACCCCTAGAGCATTTCATTGAGTGATGTTATTATGATAGTTTTCATGATTTGTAAGAAATTATTAAACAGAAAAACATAATTTTATTTGTTTTTAGATGGTATTCAAGTAGTCTAACTCAGTACTTCATATTATTCTTTTAAAAATCATCATCCAGAATAAATTCCAGCTTCAATGATTTTCAATGTCATGTCGATGGACTTGAATACGATAGAGTGATTGATCAAAAACATTATCTTCCTGAAATATTCTATGTCTATTGTATTTCAACATGAAAACCAGGGTATGATATCTTAGGCCTAAAATACTAACTCATTGTGATTTTTTGGGTCTGATTCCTTAATAACAAATACATTCTTGAACAAAAAAGCTTAGCTGTCAACAAATATAAAACACTGTTAAAACAATTATTATAAAGGTTCTTCAATATCACTCATTGGATTTTTTTGACAACCCTCATTAAAAACATTCCTAACTATTAGCATTTATTTTGATTTATTTTTAATATATTTAAAAAAACCTAGCCTTTAACTAAATAGAGTGTTCGGACACCACACTACTGGATAAAGTATGGTTTTTGAAGGAATTCCATCCATAAGTGATAGGAATGTTTTGTGGACATGTTATGATAAATGACCCACACTTTTGTTCTCATACACTCCCCCATTATATGATGACCAAAAATTCAGATTCGTAAAATAATGATAAATGAAAAATTCTTACAATTTACAAATTTTTCAGTTTTTCTCCCCCTTGGTCAACATAATCCAAATCACAGTGGGGGTTTCTTCCTTATGAGGATTAGGAAGACATGTGAGGAAGATGAACATGAAGTTTTTTCCTCAACTCCACTGACCTATCTTTTGGCATCAGCATTATAATGATTTAAAAAATCTCATGCTTTTTTTAAATGTATTCTAGAAAAACAACTCCAACAGAAACATTCTCCAATATAATGTGAAAATTTTTATCAATGTGTTCTGATTTTAAATGATATATAATATTTTTAGAAAGATAAATGTCACTATAATTATCACACAGTGTCATCAATGGTTTAGAAAATTTTACATTCAAATCTTCAAGGTGTAATTTCGTCCAAACATTTATGTACGTCCTTGAGCAGATGCAACATATTTCGATTCTACTGTGCTCAAGGGTACTAAACTTTTATTCCTACTATGCCAACTCATACAATGTTCACAAAAGAAAAATGTTCATCTTTGAGATTGATTTTCTATCCTTACAATCTCCATCACAATCGTTATCAATATTACCGTAAAACATCATCTTAGAATTTATTTTTCATAATAACCCAAGTGATGTTGTTCCTTTTACATATCTCAGAATTCTCTTTTCATTGAAAATATGAGACTTTTTTGGATTACGTTGATACCAGGAACAAAAAGTAATATCATAAAGAATATCCTTCCTTGAACCTCTAAGTTAAATATGACATCCCATCAGCTTCCAAAAATCATTTAAATTCACACGTTTTCTAGATCCATCATTATTCAATTTTGTGCTCACTGAAATAGGAGTTGAATCTAAATTGGATATTTCCATCCCAAACATCTTTAACAATTCCTTCACATACTTTTATTGAAATAATAAAATTATTTTTTCCTTTTTTTTAACTCATAATCCTAGGAATAAAGTTAATTAACCTAATATAGTCATTTAAAAATTCTTGATCATTTCCTCATCAATTTTTTTACAAACATATTCTATATTCCCATAAAAACTACATCATCCACATAAAGACTTAAAAATACAGATTAAGAGTCAAAATATTTCACATACAAGATTCTATCAACATTTACATTAAAAAAGTTCAACAATTTCAAATAAATTTCAATCATAGAATACCATGAACATGAAGCATGATTTCTGTCATACAAGCCATTATTAAATTTAAAAACCTTTTTTCATCCCCATCATGTTGAAACCTGCAAGGTTTTTTAGGGAAAAATTCATTCTCAATCTCATAATTTATGAAATATTACTTTACATCCACCATACAATATTTGTAATACTGATAAGATACCACTGCAAGAAACATTCAAATAGTTTTATGCCTTGAAACAATGCAAAAGGTTTCATCAAAATCTATACCATCCACATATTATTATCCTTTACAAACAAGTCTTTCTTTATTTCTTGATACTTATCGATTCTCATTAAATTTGATTTTATATTCCCACTTTGTTAAAAAAACAATTTAAATAGGTATCCTTTCAAAAATTTACCATGTTTTATTATTCTAAATCCGATCCACCTATTCATTCATACTATCTATACATTCTAAGGGTTGAATAACTTCTAAAACTGATTCTGGTTCAACTTTTGAAATAAGTGAAGTCCAATTTTCTAATATAATAATTAATATTTTTTTAACTATAGACTTCCGATTCCAAATAATGTTTTCAAATTCAACAAGTTTTTTAAATTTAGTAAATTTCAATGTTTCATACACAGCATAAACAATTACATCACAAGGTTATTACGAATCATGATATGGATGTTTTGAATTAATTTCAACATTGTTTGAATAATATAGTTTTTCAACCTCACCATTATCTAAAATAATTTTCAAGGAACATATATTTTACTATATTGAATGTTTTTATTATTCTAACATGTTTCTTCCAATTTCCAAAAATCCCTTATTCTTTCTTTCTATTGCTCAATTTTTTTTGTGGAGTATAGGGAGCACTATACCGATGTTTGATACCATTTAGTCTCATATAAAATTCAATTGTATTGTTTCTCAATTAGTTACCATTATCTATTCTCAACTTCTTTATGTAAACTCCGATAAATTTATCAGTATCGTTTCTGATGAATTTGAACATTCCAATAGCCTCTGAATTGTGCTTCAAAAACACGATGTTTTTCACTTGAGCAAAATAATCAATAAAAGTGATAAATTATAATTAATATTTTTTTGATTGATGTCTCATTAGCCCACATAAATTGGAATAAAATTTCACAGGTGTTCTAGAAGATTGAATCTCAATTATCTTATGACGTTTGATAGTCATATTTCTTTCTAGTAGGTAATACAAACATCTTCTTATATTATTTTCAATTCTAGAAATTATTAGACAACATAAAATTTAGAATGTCTATTAATGTTTTTCTACCAAATGGGGCCATGTCTTTGTTTCCAGAACTTGTTTTCATGTCCAAAACTCATGTATAAAGATTTATATAATTCTCCAATTTGGAAAATATTTCCACTAGTTCTTTCTCCATTATTAATCACATTTCAATCATTCACACATTTGGTAAAAAATAATATTTTCTGAAAATGACTTCTTTTCCATCATTAAAATGTTGACATACACTATGTATGTTATGTTTTATCCAAAAAAATAAATCTTTTGTATAAATAAATTTTTTTACATAAATCTCAGGCATTCTAATTCATTTGATTTTTAATTAACTAAAATTACCAAAGGTAACTTATCCTACATCATGAATTTCAAAATTATTCAAAATTTTTATATCTCCTATCATTTGTAATCAGAATCCACTATAATGTATTCATGGTTTTTTACATTTAAGTGCATTCAAATCTATCTTAGTAAAAAATAACATTCCTCAACATTCTTTTTTGCATCTTTATTTTTGTTTATATAATAAAAAACTTGTTTTGGAAGGAGTTTACTACATATTTCAGCAAGCTGACCATCCTGATCAGAAATTCTATAGAATTATTCAAAACATTTGAATTGATTTTTTGTTGGGATGTTTGTAACATCTTGTAAATTTATGTTTTCATCTTTTTATAAGATAGGAATGTTTATCATTCTACATTTACTATTTCTTCCACTTTTCTCAAATGTTCATCCGATTTGAGGTAAGTTGTGCAAGAAAATATAAGCTATATGCCCATAGATTCCACAACACTTGAAATATACATCATGTAAAGAAATTATACTGATGAAATATTTTTATCTATATAAAACTTGTTTAGGTTGGTACCTTCTTCTAGATCTAATAGACTCTGTACTTATCCCTTCTTTTCTTTGGAGAGAGTTTTCTAATTTTGTATAATTGATAGGTTTCCCACAAACTCTTCCACCCAATAATTACCAATACCATTCTCAGAACCTAAAATGTTATAAGAATCAAATGAAACATTATTTTTTTAACAGGGGATTTCACATGATTCTCATTTTGAGCCTTTTTACCAACATTAGAATTATCCTCTTTTACATCTAAATATTTTTTGAAATTTTTAATTATCTTCCGTAAGGTACATTCAGACTCATGTTGTTTTTATTGAAACTTGTTAACATCTTCTTCTTCAGCATCCTTCCTCTGAATGAGATACTAAATCATGTTTCCTTTTCCATCCATTCTATGTTTGTAACTTAAAACCTCCTAAATGTATTCATTTTACTACTTGATGAGTTATTTTCTTCAATCAGCAACCACTTAAAAATCATTCGTCATAAATCTGATTTCGTTAATGATATTTTTTTTCTCAAGAAATGAAATAATTTTTGTTCTGAGATAACAATCTCTATAAGATTCATCATGACCTTCTTCACTATCAAAGGAATCTTTGGTTTTATCATCTTTTACAATGAAGGTTCTGAATTTTTATAATCTTTCATCATCAGTGAAATTGTTGTTAGTTGTGTCTGATTCAACTTTTTTAAAAATCATATTTTTTTAGTAAACTTGTTAGGGTATCTATTAGAATAGTTGTATTATTTTAATTTATTATTCCACATCTTACATTGATATTATTCATCATAATCATCTCGATATTCTCCAACATGTTTTTTAATTGATGGAAAAGTGTCTAATTTAACAACACTCAAAAAATTAGAGAGGAAGATAACCTCCATATATTATTCTTCCTATTAGTTAGTTCATGGACATATGAGACATTATTTTTTCATTCAAATCATCATCCACTTTATCATTGGACTCATAAGGATCGGATTCATCAACATATGTGATTTTTAACCTTCTCACAGATTCAAATTAAATTTCATATTCTATCTTCTATTTAATCATTGTAGCTTTCCTCATTTCATAAGAAAAATAAATTTATTCAATTCATCAAGAGTTAAATCATCCATATCTTCTTAGGAAGAAATTTTATAATCAAACATATATATAAACTTTCTCATAAGTTTCATCACTATTGTAGAATCTTTAAAGACATGTATAAATCCTCTAATTTTGTATAAAATTACATTAACTATAGTGAAATATTCCTCAAATGTTTCTTCATCTCTCATTATGATGACTTTATTCATACTATTCCATATTTATAGATTTTCTTCCTTAACTTTTGGATTCCCTTCGAAAAAACATTCTAGGTTATCCCACATACCTTTAGAAGTATTGAGACCCAACACCTTCTGAAAAACATACTCTGATAAATTCATAAGGATTTCATTTCCATCCATTCTATCAACGTATATAGTTCTCTTATCATCTATGTTCATTGATGTATCTTCTATAATAGTTGTAAACCCAAAAATATCAGTATGAAAAATATCCAGTCCAAGTAATATGATATAAGGAAACATCATATTTTATATCTATAAATATTTTTCCATCAAACGTTGTAATTCCTCTTCTATTTATGCATTGGTATTATCAATTATATAGATTCAATAGCGGAACACGGCTCTCATACCACATAAATTTACAATGGGTATAATAGAAACTGAGAAGGCGGGAGAATAAATAGTTGTTCACTTTTAATTTTTTAAAAAAATTTGGAAACATATCACCTGGTATGTTTTATAATTTATTTTGATAAAATATTTTAGAAAAATATCAGACATGAAATAATAGGAAAGCATGTAAGGAACAACAAATTTACAAGTTTCGGCCTCAGTGTGAGAACCTACATCCTTTCTATAGCCACTCTCAAAGGTCTATAGGAATCCAATACTATAAAGGAGTCGATAAAACATGTGCCAAATTTTGTTAGACACCTTATATCTCTGGATAATAATGTTTATACTGAATATCATCAGTTTTCAATGTTTTCGTATAATATAATTCATCAAAAAAAGATTTAATTAATTTGTTTAATCGTCTCTACAAATGGTCAATCTGAATCCTTAGTCCAATTGGGCTAGGTACAATTTTTTCAATACAGTAATGTGTGATCTGATACTCTGAGTATGATAAATCTAGATGTTATACTCTGAGTAAAGTAATGGTGGATCTAATTCTCTATGTATGATGGAATCAACATAACAAACTCATTCACAGTAAGATAAACTCAAACTCTACACAAATACTCAATACGTTGTACAATAGTCTAGTTTCCCCAATCTGATTGACCGATAACAATCTTCTTAATAAAAAAATTCTCAATATAGTAAATAAAAATTCAACTATCTGATTATCCACAAAGGATCTCTACCTTAAAATGACTATCATAATATTTTTTCAGCACTCGTATTTTTTCACATGCATTCCCAAAAGTCCCATTGAAAAAACAATCTGATGAATTATTTATAGGAAAACAGAGCTAGGAAACTTGAAATCATTTCCCTCTTCCCAAAATCTCAAAATATCCACAAATCGCACCCATTTAGTCTTCATTCGTTGACTTCTTCAAACCTCTTTAGAATTATCCTTGATTTATGAAAAATTTAAATTCATCATTATCTTCAACATATGTCCGTTATATTCATATCTCATTACAATATTTTTCATTCTTATCACATTAAAATCATATTCATTCGTAGATCATAACAATTAGTTTCATTCTCATATTATAATATTCAGTTTTATTCTCAACTGATTATAATCTTTTTTGATTCTGAGTTCAAAATTATCTTTTTCATTCTCAATATTTTACGGTCAGTTTCATTCGTATCTCATCTTCTTATGTACTAATTCATCCTTTTAACATATATATTATGGAAATATCAGAATTATTTTCCCAGTATGAATGTATCAGTATGATTCATCATTAGTACAAAAAATGGAGAATGAAAATCTTAGTATGAAAATCAGATAATGATTTTCACCATTATAATTGATTTTCCAATTATGATGGAATTTCACATTATGATGGAAAAACCATTTTTAAAACTATGAAAATTTTCAAACCTCTCCACTATATCTTCAAAAGATTTTTCATGAGAGTTTTCATTACTTGTGAGAACTTATTTATCATCAAAATCATCGTCTGATTAGGTTTTAGAATGTATGAAATCTTTCAAACTCCTTACATCAAAATCATCTTTAAAAAAACCCATAAATAAATCATTATACCTCTGAAGATAATGAATTTAATGCCAATAAACCTAAATAAAATAGTGTGATTAATCAAAAAATTATTCTTCCCTACTTCTTTTATGTTGGGTGATGATAATAGAGAAAACCTCGTTCTGGTAACTTGTTTCCGAAAAAATCCCTATTAGGTTGAATTGAGTTCGATTTCTATATAACAAAAAAATTCCTGAACAAAAAAAGATTAGTTGTGAAAAATATATATAAAATATTGTTAAAACAATTTATCAAAAAGGTTCTTCAAGACTATGTAGTTTGGTAAAGATGGTGTCACTCAATCTGCTGCCACAATTCAAAATACATAACATCAGTAAAACATACAATGCTGTGTATTTATTACAACTGGTATAAAATGGTTTCTTGGAACAACAGTTAAACTCATCAAACAACTTTGTACACCCACGAAATCCATATTCAATTTCCAATTTCATTTTCTAAATGTGATCTCCATCATCATGTTCATTTCTATTCATATCAAATGATTCATAAACCATAGTATCATCCCTATAGAAGTACACATTCAGTTTTTCCCATGTTTTTTCCAAAATTTATAGCCATGATCTATTCGATAAAAATTTAAATGTTCTTCAAAATCATCTATAATAATTTTTTTGAATAAATGTAACGTAAACATGGATATGTGAATTCAGAAGGCTCACCTACATGCTACGTTGAAAAAATGATGAAATATTTCTTTCCATGTTCATAAATTTTTGTCAAATGATTAGTGTGCATCAATTTTCGATTCATATCCATCAAATAAGGTTAATAGAAGATTATTTTTCTATTAAAAAAAATTAATACAAATAATACATTCATTATCAAGTGTGAATGTTGTAAATGGTTCTAATAATGGAAACTAATCATTTCATTATTTCATAGAATTTTAGTATGTTGAAGAAAATGGGAAATTGAATATAAGAAATGAATTACCCCACTTTGGCTGATTTCATCCTCTGAATTCATTAAAAGATGAATTATATTGACAACCATTATCCTCTTCAAGTCATCTCTAAGACATTTGTCATTTCATTTTTTTTGAATAATACTTCATCTCTTGTGTACATTTCCCATTATTTCATGAATTACTCTAACATGTATTAATCCATTGTATAACTAATTATCAATGTAGTAAAAAATATAAACATGATTTGGGATGAGTTTCTAGAACGAAATTTCAAAAATTTATATTTAGGAGATGAAGTCGAGGAGGATGACCGTTGTCTTTAAAAGAGATGGTAGAGGAGTCTCATGAAACAAATTGCAATAATAACTATTGTTTGACCCACATCGAGTCTTTCATAAATCCCATAATCAAATGAAAATATAATATATTCAATTTATGAGTAATAATATTCCCAAATATGATAAAAAAATAATAATGAACTTTCATTCAATCAACTTGAAGAAAAAAAATGTATTGATAAAACATATTAATAAATAAAGATATATTTCATATACATGGATAGTAATTCGTGATTACTAGGGATGGAACTGGTACATGTAGAACTAAAATGATGACTATCTAAATATAATTTATAACATATACAATTTTATAACATCCATTGTAGTTTTTTGGAATAAGTGATGTCGAATCCTTTGGAATTATTACATTCAAAATAATTGTTATATAAAATATTAGAAAACAGATCAAGAAACATGGGATGTGTAATCACCAAAATGACACATCCAAATTATTATTAGGAGGTCTTCATCTCATATCTACCAATTTGATGGATTTTAGGGAGGAAATCTGATAAACACTAACCCATCCTTCAGATTTTAGAGAGGCCCATAATGATGTTTTCATAAAAAAATAATAAACATTAATAAGATATATCACAAAAATGTGGGAAAACACACCAACCATTGAAATTTATTTCCCACACATACATATATATATATATATATATCATGGAATTAATAATAAACATACATTAAAAACTAATGCCAATTTGAAAATAAATTTTAATAAAAATAAATACAATCCTATCCTAATTTGAAATCCAGAACCCAAATTTGTGTATTAAAAATTATAATTTTTTTTTAAATTATACGTTTCATTAAAAATAAAAATAGATAGAAAGATATATATTTACAAACTCACATATATATATCGACAAAATAAACTTAAAGTGATAATAAAATATGTAATCCATAAAACAGAACATTAAAACATTATAAATAAATATAACACCACACAAATTTTGAAAATAAATAACTATTGGAAATAACTAAATATAGTGTCACCCTTATGAAGGATTCTATTATAATAAATTAAAAAAATTATGAGAAAATAAAATTTTAAGTAAACACCCATACACCATAATATTGAAAAATATATATAAATAAATTACCTTTTATGAGTTTCATAAAGTTAACTTATTTTCTTGCATGAAACAATCACTGGACTAAGATTTGATTTTCTAAACAAATTTTCTCCTCTGTTTAAGGTATTTATATCCAAAACCACTACTATTTAAACAATTGATTAAGAATTTTTAATTGGTTTATTTGTGAAAAAAGGTAATTCTCTATGATATTTTCACATCAAAATTAATCTTGTGAAGCAATATGAGGTACTGATGTAGAAAATTATGAAAAATCATTCAATACATTAATTTAATAAGATAAAAAGAAGATATTATAATTAGTTGTCATGAAATAAAATGAATATAAAAAATAATTCTATTCATAATCTAAATGAAAAACAGTGTACAAGGATCCGACAATAAATAACATACAAAAAAACAATATGCAGGACTACCTCATGAATTTGAATGAAATTTAAGACACTCAGGTAGGATCTTGATGTTTTTTCAGAAACCCTAGCTACAACCGAACACCAGATTCTAGATGATGTTCAAGTGGAGGCAGTCGAGTTTGTTTTTTTATTTGTGCATCTATTCAATGAGTAGGAGCATCGATAGTGGGTGGAATCTGTTGAATGCTTTTGATATCGTGATAGGATCAAAAATGCATTCTGGTTTTTAAATAGATCAAGACAATTTTATCAGAGATTCCAAAAAATAGTTGATAAAGAGTCCATTTATCAACACATAAGTAATGAGGGTGGATGAAAAGAATTTTTATCAACATTTTTTTAATGCTGATAAAGACTCGTATTTACCAGTGCTAAAAAAGAGTTGATAAAGATGCCTTAATTTTCTCTTATTAATAAAACGTTGATGATGGATTTATAATTTTAATTTTGAAATATTTTTTTTAAATATTTATATACATAATAAACATACATAAATAAAAATATATTGAAAATATTTATATTTAAATATATTCATTATAATTTTATAATTATTTAATTATATAACAATATATTAATAATTATATAAATATTTTTAAAAAAATAATATTTATGTCATTATATATATATATATATATTCATTAAATAAATAAATATAAATAAAAATATAGTAAACATATTGATTATTTAAATTATTGTTTTATAAATTTTATAATTATTTCTATTTATATACTTATATATTTATAATTATATAAATTATTTAAAAATCATATATATATTTTTATATTAATAAATACATAATTGTATAAATATAGTAAATGTTAATTTAAAAATATTTTTATTTATAAATAATTTTATTAGAAATATATATTGAAAATTATTATTGAGTATCTAATTTTATGTGCATGAATATATGTTAAAATTGTGTGAAATTGAATAAAAAATAAGTACACATTAACTATATTGAAAAAATGAATAAGTTTTATGTGTGTGAATTCTATAGAAAAACGCATTAATTATGTACATGCGAAATAAATATAACATATATTTGATCAATGTTAAATTAAGAAATCAAACGACATTCAATTTTATGTCCAATACTCTATGAAATTGGTCATTATTTTTAATTCATATTAAATTTCAATTATAAACCTCTTTTCACGAAATATATGACTATATAATGTATGTCGCATACATAATTTTTAATATATAAATCAGATTTATATACAAAAAAATATATATATTTTTAATATACAACTTTTTTTAACATTATAGATAATTATCTAATTAATAAAATTTTAAATATTTAAGAATGTAAAATACATTTAGTCATTTTCTATCCATAATTATTTAATTAATAAATTTTTTGATATTTTTTAATAAAATAATTCTTAAAATTATTTATTAATTTCACTTCATTAATTTGGACCTTTATCACCACTAAAAAGAATGAATAAAATGCAATTGTATCATCACTAAAAATAAGTTGCCGATAAAGTGTATCCTTTATTAGCGTTAAAAATAAGGTGATGATAAAATGTTAAATTTTTCAGGACCTCCTTTAGAACTAATAAATGTGCTATCTATCAGATATTATTTTTAGTGTAGATATATTCCAATTCTATTAATGGATTTTTTTAGTAGTGAAAATGCAAATAGTGTTTATGCATACGTACGACCTACTGTCTCAATGAACTGTGTAATTAATTTTGTAACTATAAAATTAATCGATTAATATAAACACATATATAATGAATATTTATGATTTTTATGTCATTATTAACATTTTGGATAAAATTTAACCCAAATCAATGTAAAAGGACTGAAAATACCATTATGAAACATATAGGAAAAATGATGTGGTTATTTCCCAAATCATGATTTTAACATGGATTTGTTTATAAAATCTTTATAAATGGTCACAAGAAAATCATATATGGTGTGTAATATATGATTATATATCAATATTCTAATTATAATAAATTTATACTTAATATATTATATTTTAAAATGTCTACAAATAAATTCATGGCTTAAGGTAAGGGATTTCTAATCTCTTTTTTATGGGAGTCATATGTAATATTCACCACTTGTTTCTTTTGTGCGTTGTATATAATATCCCATTTATAGTTTCTAAAATTAATCTACTTATTTTCATGATATTTAATGATTCATTTGATTTTATTCTATAATGTGGATTATGATGTAAAATTTTCCAAACGGGAAATGGATTTTCATCTCACTTTTATTTATGGGGGATACATGGCTTATAGAAAACATATTTCCTTTTATAGTGTTTGTACAATAGATGAATTTATAATATTATTATTTTTATGAAATTTTTAGATAATACATATATATTTATGTTTATTTCATTCGTTTGGATTGTGATTTAAAAGATACCAATGTGGTAAGGGTATTATGTTACATCCTCATTGTTTTATTAGGGTTGTTTATGATTATGTTCCAATGATGAGATATTATGATATATATCAAAATAAAATACTAAATTTAATTATGATATGTTTAATTCTGAAAATTAAAACATTTCTATTAATTTTCTACTTTTTATGTACTCAATAGACCAAAATAATGTTTTTGACGAATACATTATTTATATTTTTGGTTGATAAAATTTTTTCTTACATGTCAATGTTTTCTGAAAATGTTTTAAAAAATATTCATTATATTCTATGAGATTATTTAAGGATGTATTTACCCATGAATTAATTTTTAATTTTTTAAAAGGAATATTATTTTCATTTACCAATCATGCCCCATTTTTATTTTATCGGAAACGTGAAATGAATCTTTTTTAGTATATAAAGAAAAAAAATTCACGAAGTTTTTATAAAGGTAAAATTAATTTTAAAGTTTTTTTATAAGTAATCAAATTTATTTTCAAAAAAGTTTTTTTAATATTTTTTAAGTTTATAAAATCTAAATAAGTGATTTGAAAATGAAAAATATAATATCCTAAATAAAATTTCAAAGTGATTTTAAAATTCATTTTCCATCTAAGATAACATCATTTTATGTTACTTAAGATTTAACGGGGGTATGATCTAATGATAAGATTCATGTTATTTGTCTATAATTCATGTGTTTAAAATGAAAATATTTTTATGAAACCTATTCATTTTAAATGGGTTATGTAATTATTATGCGATGAAATGTTTATTGAAAACATTTCTTTCCCCATGGGATATTCTATGATGAAATGTTTTTGAATCAAAATTATTTTAATGGGTTCAGATATGATTCTTTTTTTATGATCATTTAGAACACAAATGGATGGACTATTTTATGGTTAGGACCTATATATCCATCAAATTAATTTGGTAGGGATTGATATCTCATGAAATAAACTCATGTGGAATAGGGAGTAAACCAAGTTCAGCAAGGTACTTTTACAAATATTATAGTCTTTGGTGTGAACATTCCACACTATGATGGTTTTTGGAGTTAACCAATTCCACTATGATGGACTTGGAAGTGAACATTTAATTCTATGATGGTTTGGGATGTGAATCCAGTCCATTATGATAGTATTTCTAATGATCCTTCATTACAAATGAAATTATTTTCTATAATCATATGAATTCCATAATTCTGGGTCTTATTCCATTATTATGATTTGATAGATTAAGTTATTTTATTACTTTATTATTCATTCCATATAATCAACCAATATTTATACAAATATTAAGGATTATGATCTATGATTTGAATAGTATAGTTTTCAAATATTATTTTCATGTTCTTATACCCTTTTCTATGTTGATGTAGATATTGACCTTATTTACTATTACTGAGAATCTATGTTCACCCTTTAATATGATTCCATTCACCATGTTATGAGGAATTTAATTATTTATGATATTTGTTTAAAGGGTTATAATTATTGAAACCAATATATGATATGATTTTTTTCACATATGAACTAGTTTTTTATGTATCCAAGTTTCAAAAAGCACTAATCCTAAACAATTTCCATTTTGGAATATTATGTAATGTAATGAATATTCACTTATTTTTAATTTATATCAATGTATGAGTAGTTTGTATCTTTAATGTTGTTATTATAGAAACCTTTTGTTAAACCATTGTAAGAAATGTCGAAAAAACATTAGTGAATAATAAATAAAGTGGTTTCCAAGAAATTAAATCCCTCTTTGAATACTACAAGTGGATTTGGATATGGAATAATTATACATAAGGTAAAAAATAAAAAAAAGGTTTATTTAACTGTACTATATCATAAGCTGGTGGATGAAAATGAGCATTTCCACACACTGGATTTGACAATCCCAGTGGATATGTCTTGAGAAATCAAAAAATAATTATTAATTATCGAGAAGGATTTTAATAGATAACGACCATGAATAAACTAGGTTAAACAATAGGTTTCATTGATTTAAAAATATGGTGTCATGATTTAGACATCCTATATATGTTTTTAAAATTATTATTTGGTTTCCCACTAAGATTACTATTTATTACACTATTATTTTTACTGTTGGTTAATAGAAAGATCCCAAAGGAATAATTTTATGGATAAATGAGACTAATAAATAAATGTATATCATTCAAAGAAACCATACATTATGGGAGATATAAAAAAATCTCATTGGTATTCCCACAAAACATTATAAACATATGAATAATGATGACATTTTAAATTAGAAAAGGGGAAAACGATTTTTTTGAGTCCTTCATGAAGAAATTTACACCTTGTTATAGTGGTTCCATAAATCCAATTATTTTTGGGGAATGTATTAGTACCATTGATAATATACATATCATTATCTAGTGTTTGTACCAAGAAAAATCATATTTTATTTAAATCATTTGGAGGTAGAAGCTGATTAACGGTGGACTCTAATCAAGAATACAATTCAACTATATTAAATTGACTACATAGAATGGGATAATTTTATGAAAATAATTTTCAACAAGAAAATTAATTTTAATATTCACTAGAAAATGGAGAAGGCATTCCTTGATGTAAATAACAAGTATGGTTAATCCTTTGGAACCAATGAGTAATTTTTTATCAGACTTGTGAGGTGTAATTTTAGTATTATTAACCAAACTGAAGGTAAAGTTGATCAATTTTTCAGAGGACTAAAACTTTGTCTCTTCATATCGCTATTCATAAGGGTCTTCAATAGTTATAAAGAAATTGTTCGATGTGATATCAAGGGGGAAATATATATTTTAATTACCCATAAATGTTTTGGGTTTTATAACATAATTATTATGGAATTCACAAGAAACTATAAAATTCATAGAGAAAAGAAGATGATATTTTATTTATTCTTAAATTGTGGAAGGAAACCAGGAGGAAATAATCGTGAAGAGGCTGGTAAATGTTTTATGTGTGTAAGGGATGGTCTCATGAAAACTATTTCCAACATGATGGGAATATGTTATTTAATAATTTGAATATAGATAATTCTACACAAAATTCATCACAGACATTATAGTATTTTAATGTTAAGGATTTTAATAATTATGCTGACCAATTACCAAATATGAAGATTAATAATGATTATCCACGATGGAAAGATCTTATGATAACAGACAAGGGGAAATATGATGTGACCACTATTTTTAAAAATGGGTGTGATAAATATCTAGTGAAAAGTACACTTAATACCACCCCTAAAAATAAATATGTGTTATTTGACTATGGATCTACCCATTATTTTATATCTAAATAATTATCTATGGGATAAAACTTCCACTAAAATGATTACTTGTTGATTTAGAAGTGACCCCAAGTAGAATATGATTCTCTACGGATTGATGTTCATGGAAATGTGATTCCTATACATATTTTAATTGTCCTTCTAGTTTAATATGATGTAGTATGAAGCACGATTTGATTTTCTCTACATAAATCTCACATCAATTGATGAGTAAGGGAAGTCATGTTTGATATATAAAACCAACCTATGAACAAATATCAATGTGATGATAAATATAAACTACAAATATAAGTTTCACTAATTTTATGGGTCCTTTTTCTTCTAAAAAATGAATGATTTTCTCAGATGGATTGAGATAAAATCAACATTTATGTTATTCAATTTATAAAGGATATTTCCATTTTATTTATGGAAGAGTTTCATAGTCTTCGACCAAATCATGATGTTTTGTTATATATATAAATTATACTTGGTGCTACTCTTAATTCTGAGATTCCTAGAGAGTTTCCCCAATTGAGTTGCCAAAATTTAAGAAGGAACTCTAAGAGAATCTTGACAAGGGATTTATTAGGCCAAGTGTGTCACCATGGGGTGAACCTATTCTTTTTGTTATAATGAATGATGGATGGATACAAAACCTCATTTATTATCATGATATGAACAAGATTAATAAGAAGGACATACACAAGACACCATTACATACAAGGTTTGTACACTTTGAATATATTGTGATTGAAATTGGCCTTTATAATTCCCATATTATATTCATGGTTTTAATGAATAGAGTATTTTGATATTTAATTTATTAGTTAGTTGTAGTGTTTATAGATGATATTATTATATATTAAATGTGAAATAAAATGTATGATGAACATTTATGAATTGAACTAAAGACCCAAAGGAATGAGAAACTATATATTAAATTTATAGTGTGAAATTTGGCTATAATAGTTTTTATTTTGGGTCATATATTCTAAATTGAAGGTATATCATTAATATTCTAATTTAAAACAAATACAGACTTTAATAATTTATATGTTATTCTATATGGATAATATATGAATAAATTATTATTATTATTAAAAATTGACAATTATAATTTATCCATTATATTGATGGGAATGGAAAATATTTTATATATTATGAAATATAAAATTTTCACACCCATAATTTTTTTTTAATTTTGTCATTGTAAATAATTACTAGATATTTATTAAATTAATTATATTATTTATTTAGTATTGTCATTTTCTTCAAAAAAACATTTTTTCTGTAAATTTTTTTATTGTTTTTTTTGTAAAATAATATAATTAATTTTTAGAATATTTATGAAATTAATTTGATAATATGAAATCCATTTTTGAAATCAGGATACCGAAATTTTCCAATGGTGAAATTTTTATAAATATATGAAATTTATATGTTTTTATTGAATGGTGAAAAAATCTATTTTTACTAGAGAATTTATTTTATTTATGTGGTCAAATTAGGATTGTGAGTATTTTTAAACTTATAATTAGTTCATTTTTATTTAATTTAATCCCATTAGGGTTTTAGGGGATTTTTTCCATTTTTGGAAAAATACCCACATTTCCAAATGACCAAATATCCAATTGGTTGAATACGTAAAATGGATATTCGGCCACTTATCCATTTGGCCATTTGAGAATTTGGTCATTTATCCAAACAGAAAAACATGATAAATCCCTTATAATTAAGTAAACAAATAAATATAAATTATTTCTAATGATATTAAAATACGTGTTTCCTCTTAGGATCAGGCAATTTAGTGCACACCAAAGTGTGAATATATGTCATATCATCTTTTTTTATGAGACATCATATAAAAATTCAATAAAGTTATAATTATTGTTTTTTCAATTAAAATTAGTAATGATTAGGATTACATTAAACTTAGTAATCCTTCAATATATGATCATTTCATGATATTGTTTTGTTAGACCATTAGAGAATATTGATACACCCTATAAATCTGAACATACTATACTATTCCATCTAATATATAACCCTTAATTATATGACCACCATATTTCCTGATGATCCATCAACCATGTGTCCTTGGAAGCCTCACCATCAAAATGTTAATCCAATACTATAACGAACATGTTAATTCAATATAAATAAAGTAACAATATAGATATCAATTTAACAAAAAAATTACCAATAAATTCACCAATGATTTTTCCTTGATTTCATTACCTATATAACTTCATGGTGCTGGTTTCACCCAAATGATATCGTTGAAATTTGAGATGGTTCTAATAATACATCTACACAACCAAATATTTTTACCTATTATCTAATATAAATAATTATAAATAACCTTTATTTATGTTTGGTGATTTTAAGCTTCACACATACTGATGTTCCCACGTCAACAATTAAAATATCAAAATGAATAAGATAAAATCACAGAATTTTTTTTATGTCAGGGTAATACAAGAAGAAATTATTTCTTATAATTTAACACAGTTATAATTAAAAACTGATTCACGCTGCACAAAAGGCTCTGATGGATCCATGGGATGTCCTAAATCAGTATCATCTGGAGGATGTGCATATTCCAATTCATGCATTGGGTGATCTTTATGCACTTGAATAGAATATAAAGGAAAACAATCATTATATCTTGGATGCATAAAAAGAAATGGAGGTGGTGTGGACATGGAATGGTAAGGATAAAATGGATGGGGATATGTAATATGATATGGATATGGTAATTGTTGGAACATCCCTAGAGGTAGAATAGACATGGTTTGGGAAGAAAAGCCTAAAAGATATGATAATGGATGAAGGGGAAGGAACACACCTAAATACTCATTTGGAGGATGGAAAGGTGCAGTATACAAGGTGTCCTTTTGAAATTTATGCTGCGAATGTGTACAATAATTGATCCATATAGGTCTAGGAGCAACCCCTCTCATACCCACACTAGTAGGGTAATTATAATTTGACTCTTATTTAGATGAATGTCCCTGAAATTGTTTAATATAGAATAACGTCATGACATTAAATGTAATGCAGCAGAAAAATATTATAATTATTATACTCACTAATGGACCCAGAAGAGGCAACATGAGGATGCATATCCATTGATAATTATTAGATAACTTATTCCTTACAAGTTATTCAATATCATCCATAATCTACATAATATTGAAATTTAAATTTATTAGAAAATAAATTTTAAAATTTATTTATAAAACATTGAATTCAAAGATGTCATAATGAATGATATAATATGTTTTAACAACATTAATTTAAAGCCCAGTTATATAATATTTAATTTTTTTTATTCTATGTTTTCTTAATGAAAATAAATTTATTTAATTATATTGAAAAAAATAAGACAAAAATAAATAGATCATTCAAAAATGAAACTAAATTAATGTAATTATAGTCATAGCAACCTGAGAAACCCGCATCCAGGTAAACTGAATTAACTAGGATAATATATGGATGCCTCTATATATTACCCAACAATACATCATGTTCAATATAAATACTCACAATTGGACAATTTGAGTCATAATGTAAAATATTTTGGTCAATATTAATTGGGGAATCAATTGTGTCAATTTAGACACCATCCTGAAAAATATGTCTTTGGATTACATCAATAATGACATAAAATCATATCTATGATGATATTTTCTCTTAAAAATATGCATTTCCATTGATGTGAAAATATTTGGTTAATCAATAGCATGGAATCAAGTCATTCTAATAACTCTATATCCACATTCATTAATAAATTTATCATGTTCCATCCTTGATTCAACCAAATTATATTTCATTATTGTGACTCAACCATGAGAGTAGTAATCCAATAACAAGATATTCTAAGAAATAACATAATAATAACCCTTTTTATATTTAGTCCCACTATCTAATAGAATGTAATAACAGTCTAGTCTATTTGTTTTCTTAATTCCATAACGTTGTATTCTCATTTTCACCAGTCAATTAGTTTTAGCAAGTTTATAATAATTGATTATAAAATATTTTCATTCATGAACCAATAAATTAGGACTAAAATCCAACACTATTAATTCTTTTGAGATGGAGTCAATAAGTAAACTCAATACCTGAAATATATATGAATAATACTACTAAATGGAAATTTATATTTTAATTTAATTAATTTAATGGTCATACATTTGATTTCAACTAGGAAAGTAACTATTTTCTATGAAAAGACTCTCATTCCTAATAGAAATGATTGATTAAATCTATGAATAATATGATTATGTTAATAAAAAAAATATAATATATGTTTAAGGTATAAGAGAAATGACACAGTATGAGAAAAAATATAAATATTAGAATTATATATTTGAAATAGTAATTTAACGAATCATTGTTAAAAAGAATATGTGATGTTCTAAATCACGATATTCAAGGAAAAATGTAGACATTTTATATTAACATGGAATTAATCCTATTTGGGAATGAGTTGGAAATTAAGAATAAATTAACCAACACTTATAATCTTCATTTTTTATTGTCTGCATTTTTATTATTCTCACATCAGATAAATACTTGGGAAAAAAATCCATACAATATTGAGCCAGATAACCTCTCATAATGAAACATTTTGGATGAATCTTATTTCATATATAATATTTCATAATGATCATATTTATTTTTTAGGATACATACACTGAAAATAAGAGGGCCCCAGAGATTTTTTTTCAATGGAATATAAACTATTAAATGTTGAATGCACCTAAAAATGATGGAGGAAATTTTTTACCAACTCACACAAAATTGATGCCCCTTATGGAAAAAATTTTATGAATAAACATTTGGATAATATTTTATAAAAATATTATATATAAAATGGATCATGTGAATCACCATCAACAATTTATTAATTGGATAATAAATACCAGATGGCTATAGGAATCAATATATGAAGAATGGTGTGATAATATTTAATTTTTAGTGTTTTTAGCTTCAACTCCCATCTATTGACTCATTAAGATGTGTTACAAAAATAGAGATCTATAACCTCGATGTTCTCCAATACATACTGAAGTTCATTTTTCTCTAATTGCGTCCTCACATAAGGTGGACAAGGAACATTCTATAAGTTTTCATGTATAGAGACAAGATGCATTTCTAGTAAAATTCCATAATCCAAAAAGACCTCACGATATCCTAGGTCATATTTGGTCTTACTGTTAACAATTTATTGGACACTATCCTTTTGTTTAGTGTTCATAGGCTTAATTTCAGGTAATAGTTTTCCTTATCTGAGTAATTTTTATTTCAGTTATAACATGAATAGTTTTTGGGGTGGAAATTATAGAAAATTAGAGGAAATAGGGTTGTGCATGGTTGGCACACAGTTCCAACCAACCGCGCAATGCAGTCTAGCTAACTATGAGAAGCGATGCAGAGGTGATTCCCACTATTGGTGTATGGTTGGGAATACAACACACATTAAAAGTAGAAACTGTGAACCCCTATAATAGAGGCACACTGTTAGGGAGAACTATGTGACCTAGCTCATCAAATCTTGTGTGGGAATAAAATTCACCAAAAAATTATATTTTAAATCACCCAAAACCCTAAATCACACCACATTTTACCCCCTTTCGAACATAGGCCTACTTTCATGATTTTGGATCTCTCAAGATGAATTTAATGCCTTTAAAACCTTAGTTCTTAGCAATTCAAAACCTAGATTGTAGATCTGCACCCTCCCTATAAGTGGATTCTATACCATTGGATTATTATTGGTTTGGTGGTATTTTATGAAATGTTTTGTAAGATATAGATAAAAATTTGATGAGTCTAGATCAGTAATTATGTGTCTAGATATATATTTAAGAGATATTTAATTATTTAAACATTATTTTGGTAATAGATCTGAATCTCATTCTATACCACTAGTCTGCAGACTATTGTGGATTTCAATGGGTGAGCGTTCTTCGTCAAACTTTAGGTACTTGGTTTATGATCCAAATCCCATAGTCGTGATTACAAATATGTGTATGCATTTATAGAATTTATATTTGGTGTTTATCATTTGAGTTTCATGATTTATTTAATTAATATGGTCAATTAATTAATTAAGGAAATATGGAATTGGGGATCTGTGGAATTATAGATTTTGGTAATTAATTATATAATTAGTTCAAATATATTTAGTATTTTATTGATATAATTCATTTTAAAACTAATGATAAGATATAGATATTGTTGGTTGGAGATAATCAATTCCAAGATTAATTATTAGATATTGGGATATTGAGATTTGAGATACTTAATTACGGAATTAAGTATGTAGTATTGAGATTTTGAATGAGATAATTAATTATGGGATTTTTATATTGTGGTTATTGTTTAAATAATTGGTGAATTAATTAATGTAATTGATGTATGTAATTACATTTTGATTTAATTAACAAGATATATGTGATAAATTAAATATTAAATTAGTAATGAAGCTGATGTGGATAATTAATTTTTGCATTAATTATTTTATGAATTGTAACATGGCCATTTTGTTTTGAAATAATCAATGGTAACTTGGTAAATATATTTTGTGGGTTGATTGGTAACATGGTTATTTAGTTGCGAATTTCAGAATGTGAATGTCACAAACCGAATCTGATCGCCACCAAAACCAGCACCTAACTCAGCCTGCGACAAGGCCAAAAGGGCGTTCCCGATCCCCACGGGTTAGAATAAGTGAATGGGTATCGAAAAATGAAAATTGGGAACGATTAACCCGAGTTTCTATACTTAAAACTACAAAAGAATCCAAGAAATCAAATCTGGATTTTTTAAACCAAAACATATTTTACTAAAATTCAGAACTGAATTACACAATTTTAAACAATGTTTTAAGACCATTACAAAGGTAAAGACCCAATAAAATACAGCCCATGATCCTGCACAAGAAAATAGGGTCCACCCTCAAGCCATCTCCATGACACTGCATCACGATGGACTGCTAAAAACCAAAACCAAAGGCATAAAACCTGTTGTGACATAAAATAAGCATGTCTACTTACACCCAAAGGTATAATTAGGGTGTGAGAGAAAGCCCAGTAAGATACCCCTTCTAATAGATTCAATGTGATAAACATTTCTTGAAAAAAATCAATGCAAGTTTTGTAAATAAGAAATGCTTGTTACAATTTTCTAAAGGATGCAATAATAAATGAAAACAGTTTTTATGTGGGACAATTTTAAAAGACTAATAGTTTAAAAGTAAATAACAAGGCTACTGAATTTTCCAGCCAACAATACCGCATACTGACGGTAAGTACAAAGGATCTAATGACCACAAGTAATTGGAAATAACCCCTATGCACTAGCAAGATGTGGGTCCCTGGTACCTCGTATCTTGGTGAGAGTAACCACAAAAAATATTTGTTCTCATGCACGAGCCACTAGTAGGGATAATACACATAACCTAGTGGTCCTCAATCATCATCATCATAGTTTAGTTATAGTTTTAAGCGTCAATCTTGCCAAGTGAAACAGAGCCCAAACCTCACAGATTCACAAGCAAAATAGTACACGTCTACCCACCTAGATACAAGGGTTTTCCCTTTGTGCTCAAACAAGTTCAAAAATCCAAGAAGTATATTTTTCACTTGAAAATATCAGTTCCACATATCACATTAACAAATAAGCCCCATTTACATCACCCAATTCACAAATTCAAATTTTCATCAAATGCATTTTGAAATCAAACTCACACCAAAATTGCCTACAACACTTTTCACATTTCTTTAACACTTCCAAAAATCCTTTAAACAATTTTATAAAACAATTACATGATATTAAACTCCCATAAAATCCTACACACATGTCACATAATACCCTTATCACCTTCATAATACATTTTATCAATAAACTGACACAAAACATCCCACCCCCTTGTTTTTCACACAAAACACAATTTAGTAAAACATTTCAGCAATTTATAAAACATTATATAAATGTTTGACATCTCAAATCACCACTTGACCATTCAAAAACCCACATTAGGTGAACAAATTCACCAAAACAGTACATATAGACCCTTTCTAAACTTTGTTTAACCAAATAAAACAATTTCAATTTTTAGAAAACAAACCCAAGAGGTATAACGCTTGTTTTCACAGTAAACCCATTTCAAACCCCTCATTCAAAACCAAAATCATACCAATACCAATAGAAAACAGAATTTTCATCCCTAAAAAAATTATTAATCCCCCCACAGTGTTATAAAAATACATCAAATAATACCACAAAGATACACATGAAAAACACATGTTTTCATAAATCAACTTCATGAAGTACAAGACAATTTTACACATTAAACTCATTCAAAAAACTCTTTTCAAGGCCCACATGACAATAAGGAATTAACAAACCAGAATTGGCATCCCCTTTCAAGACTAATAAATCACTTTCATAAGTTATAAACTAAACCAAAACATTACCCCAAGAGTCACACATGGAAAGTACCCAATTTCAAGCTAAAATACAACTAAAAAATAAATGTTTAACCGAATCCATCAAAAACAGTTTTCACACTACAAAAAATAGATTATAAACATACTATATTAATAAAAAAAGAAAACTAACTCATCATAAAATGGTTATACTTGGAATCACCTACCCTTTTGAGTCGAAACTCTCAATACTTGGTGTGAAACCTTAAGCGCACCACCGCTGCATCACAAGGAATATAAATCCAGACCTAAAACACAATAATTGACCCAAAAGAAACCAAATCAGACCTTGAAATCGAACCCCAGATTATGGATATGAGGAACTTCAAGAAAGAGGAAATATAACTAAAATAGGATGGAAGGAACCAAGATGGAATTATCTTACTTGAAAAATTGTGAAGAAATCGGCCCCAATCCACCAATATTTGAATCTTGAAGTACCCAAAAATGTTATGGAGGATTGAAATATTTATATTAGGTCATGTGGGGACCAAATTTGAGAAAAAAAAAATTTATGGAGTTATGAATGAATCATTTTACCTCATCAAGTCTGCTTGATTTGAGAAATATTGAGAAAGATAGACCTAATCCATAGGGTATATGAGCTCCAAAGAGGAAAAAGCGATACAAGGGTTGAGCCTGAGGTTTTTTTCTTCTATTGGGAGGTCGTATCACTGAAAAAAAGTAAAAAAATAATGAGATATTGAAATTAAAAAAAAATAGTTTAAAGAAAGAAATATGCTTACGGGCAGGCCCATTACCTTAATCAAAAACACAAATCCATCATGAATTTGTATTTATATGTGGTCAAAAGGGATATGGTGATTTTAATATATCAGGGTATGCCAATTGGGAAGTGGAATGGGTGTAAAAGAGAAATAATTGAAGGAGTTATATAAGAAAATATTTTTTTAAATCTGGAATTGGGCTCACGGTTTGGCCCAAATTTTCAAAACCCACCATTTTCAAAAAAATGAGTGGTAAACCCCCATAACAAATCAGGAATGGAAATTAAATGAATAATGAATTTTAAAAAAAGGTCATGGGTGTGGAAATTCTCCCCAGCATAAATCATTCCGCCCACAGAAAGCCACATCAAGGACAAAGCAAAAAACCAAACCCAACCGAAAGGCAGAAATGGACTCTTTTGCTATGTTTCGCCCCCAAAGGCCAAAACACCTATAGTGATCAATTAAGGAAGGAATATTTCACAAACATAAAATAAAACTATTTACTGAAATTATCATGAAAATTCAAGATTTATCCTAAAATAAAACTCCTCAAACACTATCTGAACAGGGCTCAAGCAATTTACCCAAACAGACATGAACCTCGAACAAGGTTACACTGACCTTGATGTAACTAAACCATTGGGCACTCTACAACCCCAATTTTTACCCAAGGAAGATGTATGTGGTTATATAGCTCTGAAAAAGACTACACACATCCAAACCATGACCAAGGACAAAAGTGAGTTACTGGAACAAAGATACACAATTGGGCTCCCCACCATAAGAGACAACGTAAATTTTTCCGAGACAGAATCAAGACACTAAAAGAGGATCCCCAAAAAAACTCCCCAGTACAAGGGGTAGAATACCATTAAACATATTCAAAATAATATACATGAGACTCACAGTGGGTCTCCCCACCATAAGAACCAACCATCTTAACTTACCAATATGGGCTGGCATAGAAAGATCCCAAAACTCAATGAGTTGGGACGGTCACATGGTTAGCCCGCACTGTTTGGGAAAATGTGCACTAACAATGTGGATCCTTATACCTACATGGTTTTCTGGGGAATGGTTACTACTATATGTGCACTCAACATGTCTGGACAAATCTAAAACATTTCCCCCAAAACCAATGGGAGAAAAAGGGGAAAAGAAATTCATTGGGAGATAACATGGGTATGTGGCCCTCAACCTCTTTCCACCGAACGGGGACAAAAGAATAAAGATGAAAACACCAAATTTTTAAACTATTCCCATATATCATACTGAGAACATTTATTTTTATAAGGTTAAAAACTACAATGAGATTTCTTGCGACTACGTGCCAGCTTCTCTCCGGGACCTATGGCTGGAGCTAGAATGATTGAACCATCTTCAGCGTCGTAGTTAGGATTTGGAAACCCTTGAATAGAATTGTTTCTTCCGATGATACAAACAACTACACGCAATCCTAGATGGGTCCACCAAGAAATTTTACACTCAATAAATCACTTTAGCCTAACTTCCAAATTCACTAAAATAAGGGTTTAGAGGATGCACTCACATCACACCTTGTTTCTTTGGGTGAGAAACAACAGAAATAAAGGACACATATAAACATCTTCCACTAAAATAGAGGATGTCGAGTTCTCCCAAAAGGAGAAAAACTTCTGAAAAAATAGACTCACAAAATACTATACAACTTCACCATTACAATCAATGGAGAACGCGACGTCACATTGTGTCACCGAACATGACTAAATTGACAGATAGAAATAATAAAAGGAGGGGGCCTTACACAACACCCCCAAAGATCACAACATTCCAGAAAGTGGCCATAATAGCCTCTCGTGGCTAGATTTCCCACAGTGTTGGTTTAACATAAACCCCTTCCTTGAAGAGGCAATGAAGGAATTAGAGGCCCTCTTAGACAATATCCATACCGACAACCCTAGAAAACATTCACCTTCGACGAATTAGGTTGCTTAAGAAACTTAGGTCTCTTTCAACCATCCACTAGCACTCTTCCGCAACAAGTGGATCTAAAAAAAACAAAGAATGTAAATGGTGTAGACTCATTCTACATAGCTCAAGAAATGATTCCTTACATTGATCAACTGGTGGATTTTCCAATGGCGAATCCATCCGGGTTGCACTTCAGTTGTGCACTAATGCCTAATGGGGCGTACATTATCCAACGAGAGAACCCAAGGACCCAACCAAGCTGGTCCATTGGAAAACAAACATGCCACAAAATATATCCAAACTCATTAATGGGACCACCTTAAAGGTTTCCTGAAACATATATCATAGGAGAATACTAACCGGACCTTTTACCCAGCTTACTGACCAATCACAAAACCAAAACACAGTTCGAACAGGAGGGGTTCTTGGACTCAAAACATCCCAAAACATCAACATTTTCCAAAAACACATAATATATACTATCCCAAACAATTCATCAATAAATCATGTTTTTCTTTAAAAACATTTCTTTGAAAACCAACGATTTAGCAGTTAGCGTATCCACCAATGGTACCCCATGGGCCTCAGACATGCATGTTTCTATGCCACACCAGGAACCCTCCCCATATTCATCCTGACACTCATCCGGTCATGCCATAAACCATCCATCATCCCATATAACCCACTTCATGTGGTCGCTCATGGAAATACCAAAGGTTAAAATGAAAATTCTTCCCACTTTTCAAAAACAAAATGGTCAACCAACCCATCCTTTTTCTCCAAACTACTAAAAAATGAGATCAAAATCACCATTCACATCATACAAAAACTATTCATAAGGGCACAACCATTTAGAAAATAACTCACTTTAAAGTTATTCACATAAATTTGAAAATATCTCATCCCATTAAAACACCCTTTACTTGTTTAGAAAACTATATTGTAAACACTTTTGAAAACCAACTTCAATATGGTTTCTGATTTGAAAATAGGTGTAAGCACACTATTTTCAATTTCAAAACAATTCTTAAAATTCAGTTCCCCGATATCATAAATAAAAATATTCCCTCTTTATTTGAAAATCATTTCACAAAAACATTACTCTTCATAAAACCAAGTCACTTTAAAACCAATGTTCCATGATTTCAAAACTAAAGTACAAAACAATGCGAGAGGAAACTAGTTTCAGTGGGTGAATTGGACATATGGTTGGCTGCCATATTCCAGTCACTTCACTATTAAAGAGAGTGTTCTAGGAATATCTTTGGAACCAAATGTCTTTCCAGACCCTACGAGCTCAATGAGACCATTAACACACCTCTCTTTTCATTTCCCCTAATCATCATCAGACTGAGAAAACTAAAAGACATAGATAAATCCCGACATCCCCTAGAGACATGAATCCCGAAATGAGTTTGGTGATCAGGAACACTACCCATAACCATAATTTCATGTCCTGATATTCTTAACTCCCGAATATCCCGACTATTTCCCAAATAACATGACTCAAATAGTGCGAACCTCCTCTGATACCATTTTTTCACAAACGGAATTTGATCGCCACCAAAACCGGCACCATACTCATCCCCTGACATGGCCCGAAGGGCGTTCCCAATCCCCACAGACTGGATAAGTGACTGGGGATCATGAAATGAAATCTGGGAATGATTTACCAGAGTTTTTATAATTAAACCAACAAAAGATTCCAAGAAATCAAATCTGGATTTTTCAATCCAAAACAACTTTTACTAAAATTATGAACTGATTTAGACAATTTTAAACAATGTTTGAAAACCATTAGAAAGGTAAAAACCCAATAAAATAAACCCCAAGAACCTCCACATGGAAAGAGGCACTGCCCTCAAGCCATCACCACGACACTACATCACGATGGACTGCTAAAAACCCAAACCAACGGCATAAAACATGTACCCAAACCTGTGACAAAAAATAATCAAGTCTACATACACCCAAAGGTGTATGTAGGGTGTGAGAGAAATCCCATTAGGATACCACTGCTATGATATTCCATGTAAGAAACATTTCATGACAAAAAGCATTGTATGTTTTGTAAATAATAAATGCTTGTTACAATTTTCTCAATGATGCAATAATAAATGAAAACAGTTTTCATGTGGGTTAATTTTAAAGGGACAACAATTTTAAAATAAATAACAAAGCTACTGAATTTTACAGCCAACAATACCTTATAACGAAGGTAAGTACAAAGGATCTAATGAGCAGAATTAAATGGAAATTACCCCTAGGAACTAGCTAGCTGTTGGTCCCCAGTACCTCGTATCTCGGGGAGAGTAACCACAAAAAATATTTATTCTCGTGCATGAGCCACTAGTAGAGATCATACCCATAACCTATCGGTCCCCAATCATCATCATCATAGTTTATTTAGAGTTGTAAGTGTCAGTCTTGCTAGGTGAAACTGAGGCCAAACCTCACGGATTCACTAGCATACTAGTACACGTCCACCCACCCAGATACCCGGGGTTTCCCTTTGTGCTCAAACAAGTTCAGCAATACAAGAAGTGTAGTTTTCACATGGAAATATCACATCCACATCTCACATTAACCAAACATCCCCACGTACATCACAAAAGTCACAAATTACACTTTTCATTCAAATGCATTTTGAAATCAAACTCCCACCAAAATTGCCTACAACACTTTTCACATTTCATTAACACTTCCACAAATCCATTCAACAATTTTATAAAACCATTACAAGATATTCAACTCAAATAACATCCCACACACATGTCACATAATACCCTTATGTCCTTCATTATATATTTTATCAATAAACTCACACAAAACATCCCACACCTGTGTTTCGCACACAAAACACAATTTAGTAAAACATTTAAGCAATTTATAAAACATTCTAAAAATGTTTGACATATCAAATCACCACTTTACCATTGAAAAACACACATTAGGTGAACACACTCAACGAAACAGTACATAAACACCCATTCCCAACAATGATTAACCAAATAAAACATTTTTAATTTTTATAAAACAAACCCAAGAGGTATAACCATTGTTTGACACTAAACCCATTTCAAACCCCTCATTCAAAACCAAAATCATACCAATAACAATCGAAAACATAAATTTCAGCCCTAAAACAATTATTAAACCACCCCCACGTGATATAAGAATACATCAAATAATACCACAAAGATACACATGAAAAACACATGTTTTCATAAATCACCTTCACGAAGTACAACACGGTTTTACACATTAAACTAATTCAAAAACCTCTTTTCAAGGCCCTAATGACAATAAGGAATTAAAAAAACAGAATTTACAGCCCCTTTCAAGACTAATAAATCACTGTCATATGTTATAAACTAAACCCAAACATTACCCCAAGAGTCGCACATGGAAAGTACCAATTTAAAGCTAAAATACAACTAAAAATTTAATATTTAACCAAATCCATAAAAAAAAGTTTTCAAACCACAAAAACCAGATTATAAACATACTTAATTAATAAACCAATCAAGATAAATCATCATAAAATGGTTACACATGGAATCAACTACCCAATTGAGTCGAAACCTTGAAAACATGGTGTGAAACCTTAAGCGCACCACCGCTGCACCACAAGGAATATAAATCCAGACCTAAACCACAATAATTGACCCAAAAGACACCAAATCAGATCTTGAAATCAAAACCTTGATTCTGGATATGAGTAACTTCAAGAAAGAGGAAATAAAACTAAAAGAGGATGGAAGGAACCGAGAAGGAATTCTCTTACTTGAAAAATCATTAGGAAATCGGCCCCAATCCACCAATATTTGAATCTTGAAGCACCCAAAACTAGTATGGAGTATTCAAGGATTTATATTAGGTCATGTGGGGACTGAAGTTGGGGGAATAGACTAAAAAATCATGGATTAATGAAAGAATCATTTTACCTCATCAAATCTGCTCGATTTGAGAAATATTGATAAAGATAGCCCGAATCTATGGGGTATATGAGCTCCAAAGAGGATAACACGATAAGGCGGTGATCTTGAGTTTTTTTTCTTCGATTAGGAGTTCTAATCACCGAAAAATAGTTAAAAACGAATGAGAAATTAAAATTTTTAAAAAATAATTTCAAGAAGGAAATTGGCTTACGGGCAGACCCATTACTTTAATCAAAAAACAAATCCTTCATTATTTTGGATTTCTATGTGGTCCAAAGGGATATGGTGATTTTAATATATCAAGGTATGCCAATTGTGAAGTAGAATGGGTATAAAATAGTAAAAATTTAAGTGATTCTAGAAGAAACGAAATTTGTTTTTAAATATGGAATTGGGATCATGGTTTGGCCCAAATTTTCAAAACCCACCATTTTCAAAAAAAAAATGAGTGGTAAACCCCCTATAAAAATTAGTTATGGAATATAAATGAATAAATAATTTTAAAAAAAGTTCATGGGTGTGACAGGGAACATTGGAATAATTTTGTGTAATCTGTTAATGGTAACATGGGTATTCAAGTGTGAATAAAATAATGGTAACAATGGAATTCTATGATATGATATCCCTCATACATGCTTTGGGCTCTGTTAAGATTCAAAGTAGGGATTGTGGAACATGATCTATGATAGCCTGGTTGGTTTATGTGGTCAAATAAATATTAATTGATAATGTGATTATTATTTACTTATTCACTATAATTATTTATTTATATAAATTCATTCAATCAGTATTGAATATATGTTGTTTTAGATGCTTTTGGTGGTGTCCAAATAAGTTGAACTCACACCCTACAAGGGTTTCTTGACCGATACCTAAATAATCTTTGTATTTATTTTGGATACGTTAAGTGGAAAAGCCCTAAGTTGGACGACTGATTTTGGATGGATCTTGGAAGAGTGAACCTAACATGTTTTCATACCCTCTTGGGGTAGTAATTAGTGTATTTTTTTCAATATAGACACGAACACATACCTTGAAATTTAATATTTTCTCCATTAGTTTTGATATTTTTTTTCCAATTATGACTATTATGAGATATTAATATTATTCATGGTTATATGATATTATTCAATAGATTATTTACATCCACTGGTGTATTACTCCGCTAAAAGTGGGTATAGTGCCCCATGTATAATATTATACCCTCACTATTAGTCGGTACCCTCTGGCATATGACGAGGAAAACTTCAGCTCATGCCACTAATCGATTCAGGGTACTGATGTCTAGTGCATGGACTGGGATGTTACAAGGTGGTATCAAAGCCAAATTTTATTTTCTTTTTATTTTTTATTGTTTGAGAAATATATATATGGTACTATGAAGAGTCTGGTCATGGTTATGATGTCATGTGTGGGAGTAGCTGACCCATGTATGGTGGATAATCCAAGTACCAAGGGTGAGATTGTTGTTATTGTTTTTGTTATATATGAATTTTGTTTAACCTTCTGTGAAACACTTATTGAATGATTTGATTATTGTTTCTGAGATTTAATTAGATATGTATTGGGGGCTGGTACTACATAAGAGTTGAGTTTTCATGCATCATCCAAGGAACTGGTGATTTTTTTTTGAAATGCATCATTTTAGGCATACATGGGAAAATGGATTATGAAAATCTTAAAAAACAAGAATAGTGTATCATTTCTTGGTAAATTGAAAAGAAATTTGTTCTTAACATGAGGTGAAAAAGATTTTAAAGTGAGGCATGATGAGGATTAATGGGAGTTTAAATGAGAAAACAGATTAATTAGAATTAATTGATGTTTTTGAACTATGACCTAGAATTAGGATGGTTATGGGGAGTAATAGTGTCTTTGTTTCGATAGTGTAGAAGGGTTTGTGAAATTACATGTTATGTTATAACTATTTCTTAAATGTTTTAATGTAGTAAATTTTGTCTTAAGGTTTATGTTTGGAATTGTTGAGATATTATTGCATGATGATTCTTATTGAGAGGGAGAATAGAGGTCCTAACTTGAGAAGATATTCTAGTAGTGGAACATGAGGCACTGATTGTTCTAAGTTATTAAGAAGAAGAGAAGGTAAAATATATCGATGATCACATTCAGAAATTTATTGTAAGTGACACAAAGTGGGTAGTGAAGAGTATGCCTAATATGATGAGGGAGTTCTAGTTACTGCATCCTCCAAATTTTACTGGAGTGGTTGGACCCAAGGTAGTTGATTTCTATGATGATTCCACCAAGTCTATACTTGAATATATGGAGAATCCTTTATAAAGGAGTTTCATGTTGGATACTTTTATGATATGAGGATTAGTGAATGCGAGTGGGATGGCCTAGTGCAGAACAGACTAGTTGACAGAATGTTATGGAAGGAATTATAGGAGATGTTCCTCGAGCACTTTTATATAGAGAATCTGAGTCCGGAGAGAGAATCTGAGTTCATGAGTTTTACATAGGGTAGTAAATCCCTTATAAACTATGTTGGAAGCTTTAAATATTTTCATTTCTTTGCTTTAGCATTTGTAGTTGATGAGACAACTACGTATGGTGATTTGAGGATGGGCTTAAATTTGAGTTTAAGACCTCGGATAAAAATTTTGGATTAAAGGAGTTTGATGAGGTAGTGGTTATGGATCCCATATATGAGAGGGACCTAATAGAAGATTTCAATAGAGGACATATTGTTACAGCTAGACAATCGGGGTATATATCTTCCAAGAGTAGGAGACTTCACTATGACATCGTCATCCAGGGAAGTGGGAAAATGAGTACACATATATAGGTACCATTTTCATAAGACCGTACTATAGTGATCTTTCACCACTGTGGTAGGTTATAAATCATCCAATGTTTGTTCCCCCGACCTCCAATATTGATATGATATTATGATAAGATGATACATCTATAGAAGTTATACAGGACCCAACGACATGTCGATAGTGTGGTTGGTTCTAGGAAAAACCTACTTGATGGAAGGGGATCATGTAAACCAAATCAGGGAGGCAGTTAGGAATTTATTGGAAAATTATTTTCAGGTACTGGATGTGAAGATTTATGGTAGGAAATCCCATATCAGCCGACTGGTGCAGCTTAATAGAGCTTAACTGCATCACAAACAAAAGGGGACCGAAAATTACATTCTATGTAGCTTACACTTGTGGGGAGAGATGCTGGATCATCAATAGTAAGATGCACTATTTTTGTAACTTCCACAATATCTAGTGCCTTATTAGATAATCATTCCACTCATTAATATATTTTTACAAAACCGATGAATGGTTTGATCCTGGTGATAGTGTTTTTGAGTTGGGTTATGATAATATATACACAGTTTGGTGTACGTTTGAGAGAAATTTTCTTGGGAATGGGTGTTCTATCATGGTTGGAGAGTTTCATTTTATATGGGATCTATATATTATTGATATGTCAATCACTGAAATAATAATATGTATGGGATGCCTATTTATAAAAATCCGACATTGATTGTTAACAAAATAGAGTGACATTTACGTCTCGTAAGGGTGAAAACTATATTCACTGTTGAGAGTGGTATATCCTGGAAGGATGTGCTGGTCCGATCACTTAGAAACTAAGAGAGATCTCAACCCTAGATTCTAGTAAATTTCTAGATAATGGAGATAAAAATAATATGTCCTTCCAACCATGGTTGAAATATTTCACGTTGTATTTCTCGAAGAATTCTTAGGGTTTCCACTAGAGAGAGATGCAAAATTCACCATTGAGCTCTTGTTGGGGGAATGGATAGTTTCTATTACACTGTAAAGGGTGGAATTAATAGATATTCAAGATCTTAATACTCATATGGAGGATTTTGAGGACAACATATTTATGCATCTGAGTACATTTCCTTAGGTTTCACCTTTGCTGTTTTCAAAGAAGGTTGATGGTAATGTTCAAATATATGTAGATTACCGAAGGATGAATAGGAAGGTTGTGAAGAACTGATATCTCTTTCCCCATATCAATGATATGTTTTACCATTTGAGCATAGTTTGTGGCTTTTATAAGATAAACATGACATTTCTGTATCAAAAGTTGAGAGTTCATACTTATGATATACCAAGGAAAGCTTTCAGAAGTAGGTAAAACCTATATAAGTTTGTCGTTTTTCCATTTTGGTTGACAACTGAACCAAATGTGTTTTTGTTCTTGAGGAACAATATCATAATCCACATATAGATCAGTTTATGGTGGTGTTTGTGGATGGCATATCGGTGCACTCCAAGACTCATGATGATCATTACCAACATCGTGACATCATACTGAGTACATTGATAGATTAATTGTTATACACATTGTTATATAAGTTCTAGTTTTTGATTGGTCAAGTACACTTTTTGGGTCACATCGTCTCATAGGAAGGTGTGCCATTAGATGTAGATATTGTTTATGTAGTTAATTTTTGGGAGGATCCTAAGAACATGTTAAATATCCACAACTTTATTGTATTATCTGTATATTATAGGAGGATAGCCTCATACTTTAGTTCCTCATTTAGGATTGACCAAAAATAGGATAAAGTCTGAATTTTGTGATGATTTTGATGATTCCTTCTAGGAGCTGAAGAAGAATTAAAATAAGGCATCCATCTTAATCCTTCCTAAGCTAGGTGAGGAGTACATGGTGTATTGTGATGCTCCTGGGATTAGAATTGGAGATGTTTTAATGAAAGGATATTGAGTTGTGGCTTATGTGTCTCAATATATGAGATATCATGAATGGAAATACTGTACACATGACCTTAAGTTGGTAGTAGTGGTTTTTGCATTAATTTGTTTGAAATATTACCTATTGGGTGAAAATAATTCTATGTCTAAGGACCACCAGAGATTGATGTATATATATTTCACATTGATATATGAGTCTTCAGTAGTGGATATGGGTTGAGTACATGTATTATTCTGATTTGAGATGACATATATGCCCAAAAAGTGGAAGAAAATGTTATTGATTCATTGAGTTGGAAAACTCAGACTCATGCAGTTCATGAGTCAAATGCTAAGTAGAAGATGATGATATTGTTGTCCAAAATGCATGTGATGGTATATGAGATTCAAGAGTAGATGTCTCTTGTATCAGATGCAATGAAGTCTAAAATTTTATGCTGAATTAATGACATAATTTATGAGGTTCCAAAATACATAACCATCATGGAAATCATTGAAGGTTGGGAGGATCCTCCATATTTTTCCATATATGTTTATGATAACATTTATATCAGGAATTAGTTTATTTTATGTATAAGCATATGAGATGAGCTAATGGAGAGTATCATGCCTCAATGTGGGTAGTAAATCTAGGTGTGACAAATATGTACCATGACCTATGATGACAGTTTTGTTTGCTGTTCATGAAAAGGGATTTAGAATGATTCATGACACAATTCTACATATGTCCGTACGTGAAGGTGAAGCATCAGTTACATGTAGGATTGGTAAAACGATTAACTATTCCAGAATGGGAGTGGGAAAACATGATAATAGACCTTACAGAGGGTCTCTGAAGGATGCTTCATGATAATGATGAATATGGGGTGATTAATGATCGGCTAACAAAAGTAAAAAATTTTGTTCCTATACGCGAAACTATTTTAGAAGAGAAGTTTGGAGATTTGTATGTTTGGGAGATAGTTTGTCTGCTTGGGGTGCAACAAACTATTATTTCAGACCATAATTATCATTTCACTTAGCACTTCTGTAATGTATTATATATGGTTCTTATTACGTAGGTTTTATTGAGTCTAATTTTCCAACAACATACAGATTGGAAGTTGAGCAAAATATACAAGTTTTCGAGGACATGCTGCGAGATTGTTTTCTTGAATTTAGTGGGTCATGTGAGAAGAACCTAGAACTAGTGGAGTATTCATATAACAATAGTTATCAGGAAACTTTACAGATGTTACCATACATGACACTTATGGTAGGTTAATAAGATCACCTCTATGATGATTGAAGACCAGTGAGTCATAGTTTTTGGGACTGAGTCTCATGTAGGACATGTAAGAGTAGGTACAAGTGACTCAGAATCGTATGTATATGGCTTAGAGTAGACAAAATTCATATACTCATAGACATAGAAAGTTCCTTGAGTTTATTGAGGGTGATCATTTATTCATCAGGTGTCACCTAGGATGGGTCACTATAGGATACAGAGACAATGAAAACTTTCACCCAGGTTCATTGGACCTTTTGAGGTTATTGAGAGAATCAGGATGGTGGCTTACCATTTGGATATACCATAGAGATACATTGTTATGAATGATGTTTTCCAATTGTCACAACATCAGTGGTATCATTCCAACCCTTCACATATGATAGATTTGGATAATTTTAAACATGAGATAGATGCATCCTTTGAGGAGCATCTGATACGTGTGCTAGATCGTAGTCAGAAAGTGATTAGGGGGAAATACTATGCCAAAAGTTAATTTATTGGGGAAAAATGGATGTGTGATGGTAGAAAGATGGGAAATGTATTTATATATGAGGGCTTGGTGGAGAAATCTTTTTGAATTTTAATCATAGAGTTTCTTGGGTGTCAATCTCGAGGACAATCTATTACAAGGTTGGGATATTGTAAGATCTCGACCAATTCCGGAGTAGAATCATTATTGACTTTAGGTACGTTTTTATCCTTATCTAAGTAATTTTGGTTTGGGTTATACCTTGAGGAGTTTTTCAGTGTAAATTAGTGAAAAATGGATGAAATAGGGGTTTACATGATTCGCTCAAAGCATTCCCTAATCGTGTTCCCAAGACCAACTGACCATATGAAACCCCAATACAGGGAATCACATGGTTATCACATTGTATGGAAAAACATGTTCTTTAAAAAGAGAAATATTGTACCTCTATAATAGAGGAACATAGTTAGACACATGGTTGGGATAATTCTACACCCTTTGCAACAAACCGCACACATGAATTAAAGTAAATCAAAAATTATATTTTAAATCACCCATTCCCACAAATATCCACACACTTGACCTCCATTAGACCCTATTTAATTATCTCGCTTTTGGAGCTCCATAAATGAATTTCAAGAGTTAAAAATTTCAATTCTTCTTAATTTATATCCTAGATCATAGATCTGCACCATCCTAGTAAGTGAATTCTATCATTTTGTTTTCTAATTCATCTCATGATCATTAGGTGGTATATTATCCTCCTTTTCATTAGATCTAGATCTAGATTTAATGAATTTAGATCTAGGATTGTGGATCTTGATCTACATTTAATATATCATGAATTTTTCAATCTTGAATTAGATTATAGATTTGTATATTGTTCAACTCCATTACTCTGCTGAATTTTGGAATTTTTTTGGTTAGCATTCTCTGTCAAACTTGAGGTAGGTGATCTATGATTAAAATCCCACATTTATGATTTTATTTATGTGTGTATAATTTTAGAATTTATATTTGTTTATTATAAAATGAGTTTCTTATTTAGTTAATTAAGTTGGTGAATAATGTAATTGAATAAATGTGTAATTGGGGATTTTGAGAGTTTTTTATTTCAGTAATTAATTGTAGAATTAATTATAATATGTTGAGTTGTTGATTGACATAATTTATTTTTCAATTAATTATGAGATATAGATATTTTGGGTTGGTGATAAATAATTGATGGATTAATTAAAATATATTGAGATATTGAGATATTGAGATAATTAATTATGTAATTAATTATGTAGTATTGATATTTGGAATGAGATAATTATTTATTTAATTAGTTTTTGGATTTTGATTTTGTGGATATTGATTAATTAATTGATGAATTAATTATTAGAATTGAATTAAATAATTAATTTAGGTATTAATTAAGGGGTTATATGTGATAAAAAAATATTGAATTATCAATGGAAATTATGTGGATAATTAATTATAGAATTAATTATGTTTATACACGAAAACATGGTCATTTAGTTTCGAAATAAATAATGGTAAAATGGTCATTAAAATTTGTTGTGTGAATGGTAACATGGGCATTTATTTGGGAATTGAAAAATGGGAACATGGTTACTCTTTAGTGTAATGTGTGAATAATAACATAATAATTGATGTATGAATTAAATAATGGTAATAATGGAATTCAAAGATATGATATCCCTCAAAAATGCAATGGGATCTGTCTTGATCCATAGTAGGGATTGAGGTATGAGTTTCTATTTGAACCCAGGGGTTTATGTGGTTGAATAAATATTATTTGATAAGATAAAAAATACCAAGCTATTCATTGTAATAAAGTAATTATAAAACAGAATACAATTTCAATTGATCGGATATTGCATTATATGTCGTTATTGGTATCGTACTGAGCAGTAATCACACTATACTCGAGCTACCTGATCAGTTCCAGAATAGACTTCGTGTTTTTTAGAAAGCTTTTGGGAAAAAGAACCTGAGTGAGAAAACTGAGTTGGGATTCAAAATAGGCAAGGTAACCAGATGTGGTTCGAGAACCACGTGGGAGATTCGTTAGTGTCACTATTTTGGGTTGATGTTTAATCAATTGACACATATATTGACTTGACATATTTTTTGCTTTATTTTCAATATTTTATTTCCAGTTTTGGTTATTATGAGATGTTGATATTATTCATGGTTATATGATATTACAAATTTTTTTTATTTAAGATTGGTATTAGTCCTAAAAAAGTTGGTATAGTCTCCCCATAACTAATATTAGACTCTCACATCTAGTTAGAACCTTTTGGAATATGACGAGGCATATTTGAGGGAATTTGGCCAATTAGTTTGGGGCACTTTTGTGTGGCACTTGGGCTAGGATGTTAAATATTTAGAAGAACAAAAAGAAACATTTCACCTATATATTTCTAATGTGAATTGTGTAACACCCCAATATTTCACTATAAGATATCTTCAATATATTGTGTTGCACACAAAAGCTAGTTAGCTTGCGTTACATGAAAGATTATGTTTCTGCGAAACAATGCATTAGTGAAATAATTATTTAAATGATATAGTTTTATCATATCATTTAAATATATTAATATAAAGAGTAATAAATAAAATTTAAATGTTATTTATAATTTTATTCACATAAATAAATCATATTTATAATGAAATGTATAAGTTTCTTTAAAATAGTTATACGTTTAGAAATAATATTTTCTTAAAGGAACCACATTTTATGTCTTTTTTGAACAATAATATTATTTATTTTACACACTCATAGAAATTTAATTTTGTAAAATAGACTTCATTTTTTATTCCATAGTATTAAAATTATCTTAGGGTGAATTTTTTGTATTTTTTGATAACTATCAATATTTTGATGAATAGTGAAATGCACTGCATTATTGATAAAAACCTGACTTTTCATTTATGTAATTATTTTAATTTAAATTTCTTTTAAAGTCAAAATATATAATTAATACATATATCAACCCAATGTATTTCATTTTAATTATTTTTATAATAAAATATTATATTGAAATTCATTAATCCTTTTAAACATCTTTTTACCTGCCTTTTCGCCACATTTAAGGAATATCATTAATCATAATTTTACCAAATGTGTGAATTGAATTAAAAAAAATGGAAATATATTATTGTAATTATTATGAAAAATGTGGTTCAATAGGATTAAAATATTTCTTGTTGAATTGTAACTTTTGAATTTTATTTACCAGGGTAAAAGGTAAATAAGGTAATTAAAGTTATAACTAATATTATAATAATATACAATTACCATAACACTTGTCCTAATTTCATTGGATAAGTGTGTTTCAACTATAAAAACATTAGGTAAATAAATATAATCCTTTTTAAACCACTTGTGTTAGATTAAGACATTTAATAAATTTTATTAAAAGAAGTGTTAAAAGTATCATATTCAATGTTTAATAACCAAATTATTTTTAAAATAGGGTTTTACATAAGATAAATTATACTATAAATATTCATTATAAATATAATAGATTTATAAATCATGATAATATATATAACTTTTATACATTAAATAATTAAATTTAATTGTGACACAAAGATGATGCATTAAATAATTTATTAAAGGAAGATTCAAATAAATGATATTAATAACAATAAAATAAATTTAATTTGAAATAATTAACAACCTAGATTAATTTCATCAATAACATAGACATGTTCATGACATACTAAAAATATTTTTTCAGTTTTATCATGTTGGTTTAATATTTTTAAAAATTCCATTATTGAATAGTATTAAAAGTTAAATAAATGATAAATTAAAATAAATACTATTTTGTTAAATGATATAAAAGTAATAAAAAAATAAGAATTGGAAAAATAACATTGATGTTTTCAAATATTTCATAAATTATCCAATTGAGATTCTTTTGGTATTTTATAAAAGTCCATTTACCCTATTGTGTAAAAATAAAAGAAGATCCAGTAAGAGTTAAACTGTTTAACTAAGGGGAAAATACAATAGATTAGGTTAATGTTATGATATAAACTTTTAGAAAATCCATCTTACATACAATTCCATATCATATAAACATTAAAGAGATGATGTTGTCGTTCGTGCATACATACAGATTTTCGTCTCCTCAATGCGATGAGATTCATCTTCCACATTCACCATCGAAGAATGAATAAAAACATTTATATTATGAATAAGTGTGAAATAGATGACATAATAAATTTACTATAATAATATATATAAATATATTTATTTATTTATATGTATGTACATATATGTCATTAACTTACATCCATTCAATACAATATGAAAACAGAAGCAATGCTAATGCGTATATACGTCCAACCATCTCCATAAACAGTGTAGTAAATTAATTTATCTATAAATTATATATATTTATATTCTATATATATATGGTGTAAAAATTATGGTAGACATTATGGATGTATGTAAATTATGATCTATGTAATATGATCAGGAATAACAAGTCAAAACACGTATGATAAACAAAGAAATTATTATCTGAAATGTTTCTTTGACTTGAATATTATTAATAAACACATAGTATAATGTATTAAACGAATCATGTATGATATAATAACTATTATTATGTTTCATAGAAGATAAAAATATGTTATAATCATTATATAGGAGTTTCAGATACGTATAGAGAGTATCAATCCTATGGTATGGGAATTTGTTCTCACATTTTATTTTCTTGATATATAAGCCATTTTCCCCGTCTTTGACTTCTATGAGGGGTATGAACAAGCCCTATTATATTTGATGTCATGATTAATTTTATCTTCATGGTATTTAAAGATCCATATGAAGATATTGATCTTATTATATCTAAAATATTAGGGTCAAGTCCCTTTATTAAAAAAGAAAATACAAGAAACCCTTTTTAATGGGAAAGAAAAAATTATTACACGCTATTATTGCCAGAGGGATCAACCCACTACAAAACCGAGTCCACGGACCATTACAATGGCCCAAAGGCCCACAATTAATGATCCAACACACACCCATAGGTCTAGAGAAAACCCTAGAAGCATCGACATTGTATTGCCATCTGAGGGAGGCCCTCTGGTATCCCAAGCTGCAACCGCACAACAAGGGTCGCTAAGAATTCAGACCAGATCTGGTCTGGGAACCAGATCTGGACCTGATCATCACCCACATCCATCACCGGTGCCTACCTGTGTCATCACCATCACCACCTCCCAACACGAGACCAGTTCATCATCGAAAAGACGGTTTATGAATGATATACTTTATATCATTTTTGACAAATTAAAGAAAGAATGTTTTTAGTTTATTAGGAACAAGTGGATATATTCCACTGTTATGATGACTAAACGTTTTGATCCTTTACATAAAATATTACAAGGATATTTTTAAAATAAATATTGTATTTTATAATTTTGGGGATTCTAAATGATTTCCATATAAAAAAGGGATATTTCCCTCATAGTATTTTAATGAATGAATTAAATTAAATTCATCTCTGTCAACATCCTTTGATGAATTTTATGCTTAATTGAGGTTGAATAATTATGGTAAAATATTCCATATTTTATTGAAGGGTTTATTATATATATGACTATTGAAGTGATATGTTTATACCATTCATGGTGTTTGGTTTTAAGTATTAAAATTTTGAATGCTAGTTTTAATACAAATGTTTATGTAATGTTTCACCTTTATCATAAGATTACTTCATTAGACATAGTGAGTGATGTGAATAACCCACTACGATCCCTCGATTCATTGGTAGGTGTCATAATACCAATTGGTGTCTTGGAACAAGGCCTTGACGGTATGGTAATGTTATTCTCACGAGTCCTTTCCGGCATGGTTATGATGTCCAACATTATGAATTCCTTCATTATGAGATTAGTTATTGATATTACATGTGATTATATGACTAGTATAATATCAATGTGAATGATTAAATGGAATTAATTGATTTATTAGTTCCATAATATGTATATGGTTATGTTTTTAAGGATTGTGTTTCATTTTTATACTTTTATTAAATGTTTATGCATATTTATGAATGATTATAATGTATTGATTAAACTTATTGAGCACTTGAGCCCACACCATTCTTATGTTTCATATTCTTAGGTTTCCAATATATAAATTATGATTGATACGAAGCGTTAATCTAGGAGAATAATGAGGTTCTCAATGGATTATCTATGATGTAATTTTATTTCAATTTTCAATGTAATGATCATGTTTGTTCCATATTTTCCATGGATCCTAAATTGATTGGTAAATCGGGATTTGATACCTTATAATTGTGTTAATGTATTAAAATAATTCTCTAATTCCTGGAATTTGGGGTCATGGAGTTACAGTTTGGATCAGGGGATGTTTAATACAAACTTTAGAAACTAAATTTTGAAAACAAAAATAGATTATGGATCATAAACTAAAGAAACAATTTGATGATAAGTATAGAGGAAGATCCTATGCTTGTGGTAATGTAGAGATTATGTGGTTATTTCAAGAATATAAATCCCTAATTGGATAATACATTTTAACATGGTTTTGGTATAGATGTATCTATGAGTATAAAGTCCGACAAGGAGTTCAGGGATTGACTTGGTTTCACCAGGTACATGAAAATGGAAAGTATTGTGAACCTAGTTTGAAACTCCCGGGGGATATGATTTGTTTAATTAATATTTTATTTACAATATATTATGATGGATTTTTGAGTAAATATGTTCCCAATGAAACCAATTTTTATTATTATGAGGTTGGATAAGTGAAATTCTTAAATTTATGTAAATTTTTTTGTTCTTTTTATTATTAAACATTACGATATTATCTAACCATGTGTATGTAATCATTTAAAAATGGATCCCACAAGAAGTAATTTGAACCTCATTGATGCAAGTGATCCAAAGATTATGAAAGATGATATCTTTCATTCCCTTAAGAAAGTTTTTCAAGGGGAAAAATGTCCCAATAAATCCCATCAGAAGAGGAAATAATATCAAGTGATAGAGGTATATAAAAATAATATCCTAAGTGATATGGATTTGGAGGGATATATGAGAACCAAAAGATAGCTGCAAAAAGTTTGGACAATTATTTGATGGGAATGAAGTATTTTCCCACATGTAATAACTGTGGAAGGAAACACCCTGGTGCCTTCTTTTTTGGAAAAAGAGTATGCTTCATGTTCTATGAAAATGAAACTATGTTCATTATTGAAAGTGACAAAATGAATTTTCCAATGTTCAATGCTTCAACTATAAGAATATGGGGCACTACACAAGAGAATTCCTCATGAATAAATGTATTATACCATAAAAGTAGCTAACAGATAACTATCAAGACAATGATTCTATGACGGATTAAGAGGAATGAATAATGTTCTTCTATTGGGATTAAAGAATATTTTCATTTGAGTATTGTATCAATGATTTACTTATTATATAAATTATGTAATGAAATAAAGATTGTACTATAATACTATTCATTATAGATTTGATATTGTATGTTACCAAGTAAGGTGACTCAATTTCATATTAAAATTACAGGAAAATATATGATTTAGGGAATGATAAGCCGTAAAATGTCTGATGTAATGATTTTGGAATAATGATATGATTTATTTGGATAAATTATATCAGATATTATTTAATATTTTGGAAAATATTAATGGGATATTTATTCCACCGTTGTTGTACTTTACAACATTTTCGTCTTTAAAGAGTATATCAACTATTCCATGTTTTACATAAGGAATAAAGAAGCATGGATGTAGTAAAATAATATTTTATATTAATTAAGGGTATTTCCTTATTTTAAAAGAATACACGATATAGGTATTCACATGTTAGTTGTGTGACAAAAAAACCTGCATTATGTTACATTACCTCCATTATAATTTTTTGGACTGTGAGTTTGGACAGAAGTATTTCATATAAGTATAAAGGTTGGAATGGATGAAGATGGAAATTTGATATTATTGTTTATCGTTAAAACATTTCTTAAGATTATTTTAGTTGTTTAATGGTTTTTTGAAAAGGAAAAACCCCTGGTCGGGTGACAACAATCACATCCGGCAATGTCGCGAGACTTGAAAGCGTAACCGAAGGGTGACAATGGTGAATCACCTACATCTATCATATGTGATCTTCATGTTTACATGAAATAATTTTTTTATTGAAATGGTTTTACAGGTGAATTATAAATTAATTTTTTGAACCATATTTGACTAAGTTAAATAGAATATTTTTGTATTTATTTTTTTATAGAGAAAGATGAGTTTGTGATTGAAATTAGTAAAGGATGGTACTCTACTTGTCATTGAAGTATGCTTCATTTTTATTTATTCAAGGAGGTAAATTAATTCATAATCTCTAGGTAAATGACCTTAAAACAAAAAAAAACAAGTAATTTCTTTTGCAAGTTATCAAATTGACCCTTGGATCATTAGAGATTCATAGTTTTGTGGTAGTTTACTTTTTCCAAATATTGTTCTCTATCATTCTCCATTAGAACATGATGGGTAAATTTTCTTTTTTTTCCATGTTTTAGTATATGGAACCCAATTATGTGTTATTTATTGTGAACTTTGTACAAAGTTTTCGTTATTTTAAAATTATGGTATCATTAATAAATATCCAATGTGGGATTTCAATAAATATATTTTGAATAGTCAAACACATTGCCTTCTATTTTAAGATTAAATTGCGAGGATGCAATTTATTAATGAATGGGAAAATGTTACACCCCAGTATATCATGATATGTTTTTTAAATCTCTTATGTTTCATGCAACACTGAATTTTCTTGTGTAACACACAAGATTGAGTTTCTGCAAAAAAACATTAGTTTCAAAATTATTTAAATGGTATATTAATAATATGTCATTTAAATAAAGTAAAAAATATTTTTTAAATATTTTTTATAATTTTGACATAAATAAAACGTGTTTATAATGAAATGTATAGGTTTCAATAAAAAATTATATGTTTAGAAATACTATATTCTTAAAGGAAATACTTTTTATGCCTTTTTTGAACAATAATAAAATTTCTTTTAGACAATCATAGAGATTTAATTTTGTAAAATATAATTCACTTTTGAAATCGCAATATCAAAATTATCTTAGTGTGAATTTTGGATTTTTTTAAAACATTGAATTTTTGATGTACTGTGAAAAACACTACATTATTGTAAAAGACTGACTTTTTCATTTAAATAATTATTTTAATTTAAATTGATTTTAGAGTCACAATAGATAAATAATACATATATTAACCCAGTGTATGTCATTTTAATTATTTTTATAAAAAAATTGTATATAAAAATTCATTGAACTTTTATAACGCCTTTTTACTCGCCTTCTACTCACATTTACATATTAGCATTAAATGTAATTTTATGATTTCTGTGAATTGAATTTCAAAAATCCTACATGCATGGTTGTAATTAGGATATGTAATGTGGTTCAACATGACCAAAAAAACTATTTGGTGTATAGTATCTTTTGAATTTTATTTACCATGGTAAAAGTTAAATAAGGTAATTAAAGGTAAAAGTAAAATTATAATAATATAAAATTACCCTAACACTAATCCTAATTCATTAGATAATTTTTTCCAACCCAAATCAATATTAGGTAAAAAATATGATCCATTTAAGCCATGTTTTTTAGATTAAAACATTTATTATATTTTATTTTAAGAAGAGTTAAAAGTATCATATTCAAATATTAATAAAGAAATAATTTTTAATATAGGATTATACATAAGAAAAATTATACCGTAAACATTCATTAGAAATAAAAGATACTTATCTACATCATGATAACTTTTTTATAATTTTTATACATTAAATAATTAAATTTAATTATGAAACTACGATGATGTAGTAATTGATTTATCAAAAGTGTAATCAACTAAATTATATTAATAATATTAAAATAATTATATTTTTACTTAATTAATAAAAAAACTTATAGCTAACTTCTACATGGTAGTGAAATATTGGATGTTCCTTTTCAATGTTATCATATTATTCAATATTTTTAAAAATGTAATTATAGAAAAGTATTAAAATTGTCATAAATGATATTTTAAAATAAAAATTGTTTTATTAATTGATATAAAAATCATAAAAATATATTTTTTTCCCAATAACTTGGATACTGACAAGTATTTCATAAATAATCTAATTGGGGTTCATTGGAAATTGTATAGTAACTATATTAACCCTATTGTGTAAATATACAAGAAGACACAGTAAGAGTTAAACAGTTTAACTAAGAGTTATATGAAAAAGATAAGGTTAATGATATGACCTAAAAATGTCTAAAATTAATTGGTTAAGGGGATTTACTCCCATATTTATATTAGGCCCCAAATAAGTTACTTTTTATCTATTTGTTTCCAAAAATAAATTTTTAAAAAATTAATATTTTGAGATCATCCAAAAGTGCCCCTCACATTTCTTATAAAAGGGATCTTCTTCTTCTCATTAATTCACACTTACTAATACCTTTGGATCGGCCAAAACCTACCAATTTAATCTACCAACACCCCTCAACTCATTCTAGAGGACATAAATTTGGATGAAATCCAACCTACATTGTAGAGACCCGAAGCTTGATGTACATGGACATTACATTACTTTTGCAGAATACTTAATACATAAAAAAAACAGACACACAAGGAACGTAATAGTTTAGTGTCTTTGGAAACTCAGAACGTAATCTTCTAATCAAGGTGAAATATCTTCAACATCTCCCATAAAAATCTTTCCCTTTTTTTTCTTACCTAAAACCTTTCATCATATCCTAGGGAAAAGAAAACATATAAAGGGTGAGCTCAAATGCTCAGTAAGGGTAAGCATGGATAAAATAAAACAAATCATATACATTTGAACTTAAAAACATGAACATAATGTTTAAACAGCAAAATCTTGAGCAATGACATAAAACATGGTAGTATATAAGGAATAGATCATAAATAAACATTAATCATGATAAAATAGCATGGGAATAAAACATGTGATTGTGGAAACCATTAAACACATGATATGATTTCCATAGTAGCCAAGGCATTGCTGCAAAGACCATCTTAGTGGACAAAGTCCCTTTCTGAATCGAGTTCACTCATCGTTCCAGTCCTGTATTACTGAACTGGTTTAACTTGCTGTTCCAGCCATGTCTATCTCATGGGAAATAAATCTTTACCCAATGCATTGGAGGGAGATATAGGTCCCACCCATCTCATAATGAAATCATTCTTACTTCTACCACAAAATAATCATACATCATTCATAACAACCCAACGAATAAAATAGGTTTCAAAAACATCATCCCATCATTACATAATCCATATAAAAGAAATGGATATAATTTCATAATAAGAAAACTGAAACCATGTAAATCATAGATACATGATACTTGAAACATTCACATATGAAATAATGTCATCTTAGATGAAAAATGGTTTTGATAAAACACTTGAAATGAATTTTGAGGAAAATATCCTTTTTTCTTCAAAATCAATTTATTTTCACAAAACGTCATTCAATTTTTTTAAAAAAAAGTATTTTGTTGAAAATATTAATGAAATATTTTGGAGGAAGCTTCATGAAAATAAGGCTTTATAAAACCGTAAAAATCCTTTCATGTTGTATACGTTAAAAGAACATTCTTCCCATACTTTTGTTGGAAAAGTCAAAAAGTACCTTGTAGGGTAAATAAAATAAAGATTGCTTCCATACCATGGGGTAAAAGTAAAAAATGGGTAAAAAGGAATTTAAACATACATTAATACTATTTTATTAATGATGTACACGGATTATAGCAATAACCCGAGTAAATAATTATGAATAAGCAATCTTGTATAAAATTGAGATTTGCAAAATTATCCCTTACCTTAGGTCCGATATAATTCGTATGGATCCGAAACTCATGTATATTGATTTAAATAATGTCATTGAATTATTAAATAATCATATTCATTGTCATTATGTCATATATGTTTCACTTGTGACTTTATATTACCCATTCTTTTGTAAATTCCATGTTAAAGCAGCGTTTTGGGTAAAATTATTTCATTTATCGTATATGTTTCGATTTTTCGTTCTTGATATTATTACTTATATCATGATTTCCATAATTCCAGAATGTATAACATGATTTATATATAATATATATTCATCATATACATATATATGATATATCTATAAAAGGAATGAAATGCACCGTTCATGGAGACGGTAGTCCGTACGTACGCATGAACGTTGTTTTCGTTTACTTATTGAATTGAATGGAATTAAGTAGATGATATATATATATATATATATATATATACATAAATACAGTGGCATAATTATGTCATATATTTCATTATTATTCATCATATATAATTTATAATCATTCTTCAATGGTTAGTCATGGAAAATGAATCTCATCGTATTCCTGGAGACAGTAGTCCGTACATACGCACGAGCGATGATATAATTCCCATGATCGTGGAATTGTATTAAAGTGTATGTATAATATTACAGAATCAATATAACTTTACAATAACCATATATAGTTATTTATTTACACCATTATACCCATCCATGTAAGGTGGTGGCGGAAAATAGATTACACCACGGCATGGAGAAGGTATTCCGTATGTACGCACATGCGGTGATTTTGTTTTCCGTAGGATGTATAGATGGTGAAATAGGTTTGTTTCATACTAATAATAAAATATAAGTATATGAGTGATAATTATGTTATTACTTCATAATTAAACAACCAAAGAAGAAGAAGTGGAGGAAGAAATAATGTTGAATGAATCGTTAACGGACATTACCTCTTCTTTGAAGTGCCTCTTTGAGACCTCCTTTTAGGGAACTAAATTTGGTCTTTGAAGAATACAAGGACCTGTAAGATGTTTCTAGGGAAGTTTAGAAGATAATTTGGCAGGGGTTGGCCGATATGTAAAGCTCAATGTGGTGTGAGGAGGAGAGGGATGAGGTTCCCTTTTATAAGGGAGGAGAGGGGCACCTTTGGAATTCTTTATAATATTAATTTATAATAAATTTTACCCCACTTAAAAACCTCCAAATATTACTCATACTCAAATATTATATGATATAGGGTTTTAATCTCATCAACCAATTAAATTTAGACATGTTTTGATCTTATTTTAAACATTATCATTTTGATTTATCCTTATTTAATCTATTTATGTTTATTTGTGGTAATAAAATTCTAAATATTAAATGGTTTTAAATAATCACTTTTGTGTTTATAATCTTACATAATTGGATACTTTATGACATTTTAGACTATATAAATTTCAATTTACAATTTTTAAATATTTTTGTGATATTTTAACAATTTAATAATATGTTATTTTTATAAAATAACAATAGTGTCAATTTTGACACTATTCAATTATTTGAATTTAAATAAAATCTAAATAGAATATATATTAGAAATAAATTATTTAATAGATTCATAAAAGGTCATATGTATCTATAAAATTAGTGGATAACATTAAATAGTTCATATAATATTTATTTAATTATTTTTAAAACCATTTATTTGGTTTATCTCTTAATAAAATAATTACTACGACATTTTTTATATAATTATTTAATATACGTATTTGTTGCATAAAAATTAAAAATAAACTCCTATGATGAGTATAAATCTATTAACTTTCACTATAATACTTTTACTCGAATTTATCATCTTAAAATCACAATAGTTAAGTTGTTATATTTATTAAATTATGAAGGTGACAACTTTGGCATCATTTAAAATAAAATAATATAAGTGTCCTAATCACTTTTATATGGCACCAAATGGTCCAATATTCGACCATTATATGATTATGGTTTACCTTTACATGACTAATAAGTTTTTGTCAGGGTTTTGTGCATTTTAGGGTCACTATTAGTTTAATAAAAGCTATATTCTTCATTTTTCACTAGATAAACAATTTCAACATCACTATTGTGTCACAATTAATGATACTTATTTAATCCCTAAAAATTATAAATAAATTCATATGATCTAGATAATGTTATTAGATTTTTTGATACTATTCATTTTCAAAGTTTCATGAAGTTTATCACTAAATTAAAATTATTATACTTATAAGATTTAAGAGAGTGACATGTTGTCACTTTCATTGGTTTTAATAATAATGAAATTATTTTAATGGTCCAAAGTCCATAAGATGAATATAATCCGACCCTTAGGTGATATGGGTCGACTTTTATCCATACAATAGAATTTTGTCATGTGTTAGGGTAATTTTATAATATTATATTTACCCTTAATTACCAGATTTACCTTTAACTATGGTAAATAAAATTTACCGTAATTACAATTCATAATTCCCAAAAATAATAAGTAGCCTATTAACAAAATTTGGACCCAATGATTCCAAATATGGAATCCATTTTTCAAAATTCAATACACAAATGTTTCAGAAATTAAATTAAAATTAATCTTGTTGTCGAATGAAAACGGATTTTTGTTTAAAACATTGCAAAATATTGAATTGATTTAACCTACGAATTCTAGGTAAAATCAATTCCAATGACATATATTATATTAAATCGTAAAAATATATTCTATTTATACTTTATAACCATTAAATATTATAATTTATCCATATAAATTCTTATGATGAAAAAATTAGTTTTTAATTAAAATATAGTATGTTTTTACTATTCATTAAAATATGAAAGTTATCAGAAAAATATCAAAACTTTATCCAATGTAAATTTTTATAAACTAATTCAAAAGAAGAAGTTTAATTTGTAAAATTGATTTTATAAACATGTCAAAAACTAGATTTAATGTCGGTGCACCATCAAAAGGCGGCAAAAATGTATTTTTTGAAAAATACTTATATTACCAGAAAAATTTATTTTGTGCTTATACCATGTTGTATAAAATGTGTAAGATGAATAATAATGTTATAAAATTCAAAATTTAGTTAATAATATTCATAAGGGATAGTTCATAATAATATTATAATATTATATCGTTGTTTAGTAAAACCCAGAATTGCGTACAAAACATGCTATCGAGGAAGGTCGTGATTGCATGTAATGCAAGCCAAGTCATGGTTTCGTGTAGTGCACGACTCTTTTGTTGTTTCATATAAAAAAATCCAACCATATTTCATTAATAAATTGAATATATATATATACTCAATGTTGCGTAGAATAACTACTATCAAACAAACTTCAAATTGTGTTGAACACGATCCAAGATTAGTATTGCATATACTGAAAGCTAATACGGTGTTACGTATAATGAAAGATAATCTTGGAGTATCATACAACACAATACATCAAATAGATTAAAAATAATACTTCTCATAAAATCTCAGGGTGTTAAATTCTACCCCACTTAAAATGAATTTCGCCCTCAAAATTTTTCGGGGTTATTAATGGTTGACTACTTGAAAGTTTCTTTAATAGAAACCAACATACTAAAACATATTTTTAAAAAGTGATGTGTGAAACATAATGGTTACCCAAATTAACTCGTCACTGGGATTACTCGTGGGATAACATAGGTGAAAATATGGATATGGAAGAGAAATCTAAACATCAAGTTCTGATGGAGAGTGGTAGAGGACATGGCTATGAAAAATCAAACAATAACAAAGCCATATATTTGTGATGATATAAGGTACCATATGATTAATAGGATATATGGGAACTATGAAAACATTTTTTGTCATCAGGATCATTTCTCTAATGTTGAATAATTCTTGAATCAAAAGAAATACATACTTGATTTTGGGGCAATCTCACCGTTGTTCATGCCTTGAACAATTTCCACTTAATCTCTTAATGAAATGAATTTGAATTTTTAATTCATGAAGTGTTAGCAGATCGTGTGATAGAATGATGATTCATTCCATCTGTTTCAAAAAAAAGGTTAAAAAAAGTTATCAAATATACATAAGTCCATCTATGGTGAGGTTAATCATATAAGATTGCAAAAATGAACTTATACTTCATATATCATACCGCTTAATAAAATAAAACTATTTTCTACTAACCAGGGACTTCCTATACGGTAGTGGTAGGCGATAAAGGCCAGTCGCACTTCAGTTGTGGGTTCGATTCCCACAGCCTTGTCTGACGCGATGGGTTGTCGCCCGTCCTGCAGGTTATCCTTTTTGAAAAACTACATTACTATAACATCCCATCAATAATATCGAAAAAAGTTCTATCCTTAAACAATAATAACTTATGTCCAACATAATCAATTACAATATTTAGGCTTATCTAAAATACTTCGGTCCAACCTCATTGTATAAAGAAAATGATTACTTGAAATGTCATCAACCAAGCATGTGAATACCATCATTTATCCCCATATATCTTGTTGGTCACATTCCAATCATGTGAATACATTAATCATGTATTCTCTTGAAAAATGAATACCCATTAAACCTTAGTGAAAGCATGAATGATGTCAAAATTTAACTCTTTCAACATACCAAAATCCAAAAATTCTATATACTCAAACAATGATATAACCTTCTCCTTATATCAGTCATGAGCTCATTAATACTATCAAACATTTAATTTTATCTTTATCCCTTCATTAAGTTCATATCATCTACTTTCCAAAAATATCTGAATAACCTTTCATGGTTACTCGTACCATTCATCATACACTTTCAAAACATAAGGAAAGAAAATAATGTAACAATACTTAGATGTCTCTTTATTCTATAGTTCCATGAGATTACTTATACAACATTACACTTGATAAACATGTAATCATTCCACTACATTCTTAAACCATTGACCGAGCTTCAACAATTCATTCATGTCACATATCATTTGTAGTCTCTTCATCATCATCATCATAAATACTACCCATACGACCATACTGATTTTCTTCATGAGACTTTCCCTTAGTGCATTGGTTTGCATAATGCCTGTACATTCGACATTTAAAACATTTAACCTTTGTTGATGTCGTAGCAATACCATTGTCTTCATCCATGGTGTTAACTGAACCTTTTCCATTGGACTTACTGGCTTTGTGTCCTTGTTTTCCACACCCAAAGCATCTTCCAGTTCTTTGAAACATTCTCCTTGATGTCTCTTCCCACAAGATTTACATAGGGGAAATTGAACATTCTTTCCTCTATGATTATCATGAAACTCCATCTTTCTCTTATTAGCTGAGTCCGTAAACTTACCAAATTTGAGTTTATTGATCATATTATGAGATTGCTGATTCGGAAGAATAATGATATTTGGACTTCCAATTCCCATTTCATTTGGTTTCTCATGATGAATATCATTCCATTGTCCGTCATTTCCTCCATTATCGTGAATCATCTTGTTTCCAGAGATTTTCTAAAACCCAAAAATAATAGTTTGAGAGGAAAAATCATAATAAAGGGGGAGTAACATCAATATCTAACATCTTAGGTTTTATCTAATATCGTTACCATAATTCTATGACTATAACCTATACTTATACTTAACCTTAGGGACATCCCTATACATACCTTAGAAATATCTCCAGAGATCTCACTAACGTTTTCGCATCCCAGTTTCCAAAGATTGACTAAACCTTTCTTCTGATACAAAATGTAGAGACACGAAGATTGACGTACATGGACATAACATTACATTTGCGGAATACTTAATACATAACAAAAACAAACACACAAGGGCCATAGTAGATTAGTGTCTTTGGAAACTCGGAACGTAATCTTCTAATCACGGTGAAAGATCCTCAACATCTTCCATAAAGATCTTCCCCTTTTGTTTTCATACAAAAAACATTTCTTTATATCATGGGGAAAATAAAACATATAAAGGGTGAGATCAAATGATCAGTAAGGGTAATCCTGGATAAATTAAAACAAATCATATACATTTGAATTTAAAAACATGAACATAATGTTTGGACATCAATATCTTGAGCAATGACATAAAACATGACAGTAAATAAGGAATAGATCATAAATAAAAATTAATCATGATAAAATAGTATGGGAATAAAACATGTGATTGTGGAAACCATTGAGCACATGATATGATTTCAATAGAATCCAAGGAATTGCTTCCAAGACCATCTTAGTGGACAAATTCCCTTTCTGAATCGAGTTCACTCCTCGTTCCAGTCCTATATTACTGAACCGGTTTAACTTTCCGTTCTAGCCATGTCTATCTCATGACATATAAATCTTTAACCAATGAATTGGAGGGAGATATAGGTCCCACCCATATCATAATGAAATCATTGTTACTTGTTCCACAAAATAAACATACATCATTCATAATAACCCAACGAATAAAATGGGTTTCATAAACATCATCCCATCATAACATAATCCATATAAAAGAAATGGATATAATTTCATAAAAAGAAAAGTGAAACCATGTAAATCATAGATAAATGATACTTTAAACACACACATGTGATGTAATTTCATCTTAGATGAAAAATTGTTTTGATAAAACACTTGAAATGAATTCTTGAGGAAAATATCCTTTTTTCATCGAAATCAATTTCTTTTCACAAAACATCATGCAATTTTAAAAGAAAATTATTTTATTGAAATTAGTCATGAAATATTTTGGAGGAAGCTTCATGAATATAAGGCTTTATAAAACCGTAAAAATCCATTCATTTCGTATACGTTAAAAAACATTCTTCTCATACTTTTTTTGGAAAAGTCAAAAAGTACCTTGTAGGGTAAATAAAAGAACGATTCCTTCCATAACATGGGGTAAAAGTAAAAATGGGTAAAAACGAGTTTAAACATAAATGAATACACATTTATAAAACATGGAAATGGATGATAGAAATAACCCCAGTAAATACTTATGAATTAGAAATCTCGGATAAAAATGAGATTTGAAAAATTACCCCTTACCTTAGGTCCGATATGCTTCTTATGGATCCGAACCTCCTATATATTGATTTAAATAATTTCATTGACTTATTAAATAATCATATTCATTGTTATGATATCATATATGTTTCAACTGTGACTTTACATTACCCGTTCTTTTGTAAATTCCATGTTAAAGCACCGTTTTGGGTAAAATCATTTCATTTATCGTATGTGTTTCGACTTGTCGTTATTGATATTATTACTTATGTCATGATTTACATAATTCACGAATGTAAAACATGATTTATATATAATATATATTCATCATATACATATATTTTATAGATCGATAAAAGGAATGAAATACACCGTTCATGGAGACGGTAGTCCGTACGTACGCATGAATGCTGTTTTCGTTTCCTTATTGAATTGAATGGAATTAAGAAGATGAAATATATATATTTATATATGTATACATAAATCCAGTAGCTTAATTATGTCATATATTTCATTATTATTCATTATATATACTTTATAATCATTCATTAATGGTCAATCATGGAAAATGAATCTCATCGCATTCGTGGAAACGGTAGTCCGTACGTACACACGAGCGGTGATATCATTCCCATGATCGTGGAATTGTATTGAAGTGTATGTATAATATTAAAGAATCAATATCACTTTACAATAACCATATATAGTTATTTATTTACACCATTATACTCATCCATGTAAGGTGGTGGTGGAAAATAGATTACACCACGACATGGAGACGATATTCCGTATGTACGCACGCACGGTGATTTCATTTTCCGTAGGATGGATAGATGGTGAAATAGGGTTGTTTCATACTTATAATAACATATCATTATATGAGTAATACTGATGTTATTACTTCATAATGAATCAACTAAATAAGAAGAATTGGAAGAAAAAATAAAGTTGATAGAATCGTTAACGGACATTACCTCTTCTTTGAAGCGCCTCTTTGATACCTCCTTTTAGGGCATTAAAATTGGTATTTTAAGAAGACCAGGACCTCTAGAATGTTTCTAGGGAAGTGTAGAAGAGAATTTGGAAGGGTTTTTCCGATCTAGAAAGCTCAAAGTGGTGTGAATAGGAGAGGGAGGAGGTTCCCTTTTATAAGGGAGGAGAGGGGCACCTTTGGAATTCTTAAAACTATTAATTTATAATAAATCTAAAACCACTTAAAAACCACCAGAAATGACTCATATTCTAATATTATATGATATAGGGTTGTAATATCATCACAAAATTAAATTTAGACATATTTTGATCTTATTTTAAACCTTATCATTTTGATTTATCCTTATTTAATCTATTTATGTTTATTTGTGGTAATAAAATTCTAAATATTAAATGGTTATAAATAATCACTTTTGTGTTGTTAATATTCCATAATTGGATACTTTATGAAATTTTTTACTATATAAATTTCAATTTATAATTTTTAAAATTTTTTGTGATTTTTAAACAATTTAACAATATGTTATTTTTATAAATTAACAATAGTGTCAATTTTGACACTATTCATTAATTTGTATTTAAATAAAATTTAAACAGAGGATATATTCAAACTAAATTATTTAATATATTCATAAAAGGTCATCTGTATCTATAAAATTATTGGAGCACATTAAATAGTTTATATACTATTTATTTTATAATTTTTAAAACCTTTTATTTGGTTTATCTCTTAATAAAATAATTACTACAACATTTTTGTATAATTATTTAATATACTTATTTGTTGTATAAAAATTAAAACTAAAATCTATGATGAATATAATTCTATTATCTTTCACAATAATACTTTTACTTGAATTTATTATCTTAAAATCACAATATTTAATTTGTTATATTTATTAAATTATGAAGGTGACAACATTTGAATCATTTAAAATAAAATAATATAAGTTTCATAATCACTTTTATAAGGCTCCAAATGGTAAAATATTCGACCATTGGATGATTATGGTTTACATTTACATGAAAAATAAGTTTTGGTCAGGGTTTTGTGCATTTTAGGGTCAATATAATTTTAATAAAAACTATATTCTTGATTTTTCACTAGATAAACAATTTCTGCATCACTATTGTGTCACATTTAATGATAATTATTTAATCCATAAAAATTATAAATAAATTCATATGTTGTAGATACATTTATTAGACTTCTGGAGACTATTCATGTTCGATGTTTCCTGAAGTTTATCACTAAATTAAAATAATTATACTTATAAGATTTAAGAGAGTGACATGTTGTCACATTCTTTGGTTTGAATAATAATTAAATTATTTTCCTGGTCCAAAGTCCATAAAATGAATCAAATCTGACCGTTAGGTGATATGGGTCGACTTTTAGCCATCCAGTAGAATTTTTTCATGTGTTAGGGTAATTTTATAATATTATATTTACCATTAATTACCCTATTTACCTTTAACTATGGTAAATAAAATTTATCATAGTTACTATTCATAATTCCCAAAAAAAGTAGCATATTAGAATAATCTGGACCCAATTATTCCATATATGGAATCAATTTTTCTAAATTCAATAAACAAAAGTTGCAGAAATTAAATTAAAATTAATCCCGTTGTCGAATGAAAACAGGTTTTTGTTTAAAACATTGCAAAATATGGAATTGATTTAACCTACGAATTCTAGGTAAAAATCAATGCTAATGACAAAAATTATATTAAATGGTAAAAATATATTCTATTTATACTTTGAAACCATTAAATATTATAATTTAAACATATAAATTATTACGATGAAAAATGTAGTTTTTAATTAAAATATACTGTGTTTTTACTATTCATTAAAATATAAAAGTTATCAGAAAAATATCAAAACTTTATCCAATCTAAATTTTTATATCCTGAATCAAAATAAGTAGATTATTTTGTAAATCTTAATTTATAAACATGTCAAAAACTAGATTTAAAGTGGGTGCTCCATCAAAAGGCGGCAAAACTACATTCTATGAAAAATACTTATTTTACCCGAAAAATTTATTTTGTTCTTATACCATGTTCTAGAAAATGTGTAAGATGAATAATAATGTTATAAAATTTAAAATTTACTTAATACTATTCATAATGGCTAGTGCATAATAATATTATAATAATATATCGTTGTTTAGTAAAACCCGGTATTGCGTACAACACACACTATCGTGGAAGGTCGCAATTGCGTATAATGCAAGCCAAGTCAGGGTTGCGTGTAGTGAACGACCCTTTTGTTGTTTCATATAAAAAAATCCAACCATATTTCATTAATATATTTAATATATATATATATACTCAATGTTGCATAGAATAACTACTATCAAACAAACACAAAATTGTGTGTAACACGATCCAAGATTAGTGTTGCATATACTGCAAACTAATACAGTGTTGCGTATAAAAGAAGATAATATTGGGGTATCATACAACACAATACATAAAATAAATTAAAAATAATTCTTATCATAAAATCTTGGGGTGTTACATACATAGTCCGTTTGTGTGAATCAAATGGAGACACTCGAAGAAGTGGTAATTGTTTTAACAATTAAATTCAATTTCTTTTCTTTTTTTTACTTTCTCTTCCTTTTTTGAAAATAAATTAATAACTACAGAATATAATATATTAATATAGGTTTTTTTATATTGTTATCTATTTACCCTTCATATGGAAAACAATATCACCATGCGTACGTACATACGACTTACCATCTCCACACCATGGTGTAAACAGTTTTTCATGTACTCATTATTTATATCACTATAATGTTGAATATAATCGATGTAAATAATAAATAAAACATGATTTTATTCATTAAAATTTATATTCCACCTAATTTTATACCCTTTAACCATCCACGAAATGAAACAGTCCCTCCTGCATACATGTGACTTACCGTCTGCACGAGGCGATGAGATTCATCTTCCATTTTCACCATCATAGAATGAATATAAAAATATTTGTTATGAATAAGTATGAAATATATGATATAATAATAATTCTATAATATATATATATATATATGTATATCTATGTGTGTGTTTTCATTTACATATATTTCATTCAATTAATTCCTTCATTATGATAAGAAAAGTAAAATAGTAGTCACACGTACATACATCCTACCGTCTCCATGAATGGTTTATTCCATTTCAATTATCTATCTTTTATTTGTTTTTATATGATGAATATATATTTTATATAAATAATTTTATAGGTTCTTTAATTATGTAAATTAAGATCTATGTAATAGGATCATGAATAACAAGTCAAAATATGTATTATAAACAAAACAATTATTACCCATAATGTTGTTTTAACATAGAAATAATTAATAAATGAATAATATAAAGTCATAAATGAAACATTTATAATATCATAAATTTTATTATGGTTCAGGTATAAGATAATAATATTTTTTTAAAAATTATTCAGGAGTTTCAAACATGTACAGAGAGTATCAAACCTAAGGTAAGGGAATTTCATCTCACTTTTTAATTTTCATGAGATATAAGAAATTTTCACCACATTATTCTTCTATGAGGTGTATTTAATTCCCATATTATAATTGATATCACGAATAATTTTATCTTCAGGGAATTTAAATAATTATTTGAAGACAATGTTCTTGTTATTTAAATTTTCAATGTGGTATGGGATGCCTTGAATGTTTAAAGAATTAATCTTTTATCCATTTCAATATTCTTGATATTATTTTACAGAACTATTTATATGGATATTAAAGGATTATAAAGATAATTATTTCTCTTTTTATGTGTATTCAAATTTTTAAAAAATTGATTCTTTTAAAGGATTTATGTAATGTTTAATTATTAAATCTCATTTTTATTCATGGTTGTTTATACATAAGATTCAATTGTAACATCTATATCTTCCTTATTTATGTTTCATAATTGTTTTTTAAAAATAGTATCAAAATTTAATTAAAATAATTTTTTCCCATTATTGACCCTTTATAAAATTTTAAGAAGATAATTTCCATCATTTTCTAAAATTGGTACTCTATATTCTTTTCGAAAAATTAAGGAAATAATTCTTTTTTAACTTATATGGTGTAAGCGGTTGTTTTATGAAATTATGAAATTAAAATATTTTGAAGCTTTTCTTACATGATTACAAGGTTATTTTCAAAAGAAATGTTTTATTTTATAATTGTGTAGATTCTAAATGATTTCAATGTAAAATAAAGGAAATTTACCTCAAAATGTTTTAATGAATTTATTAAATTATTTTCATATATGTTAACATAATTTGTTGGATTTTATGATAATTTGAGGTTGACTGAATTATTATATAATCTACAATATTTTATTGAAATTGTTATGATATATTTGAATGTGGATTTTCTAGGTTTATTCCATTCATGGTTTATGGTTAAAATTCTTAACATTTTTTTGATAGTTTTAATATGATATTTTATGGTTTATTTCAAACTTTTCATAAGAGGAATGCATTGGACTTAGTAAGTGATGGGCGGGGCCCTCTATATCCCCTCATTGAATTTGTAGGTCATATGAGACAAACTAATGTCTTTTTACAAGGCCTTGACATTATGGTAATAGTCTTGGAATGAGTTGTGGACCTAATGGTGATGATGTTCGGCATTATGCATTCCCTCATTATCCAAATAGTTATCGATATTACATGTGATTATTCGACTATTATAATATCCATGTGGGCGATTAAATGGAGTTATTTTGTTTATTCCTTCCATATTATACTGAAGGTTATGTTTATAAGGCTTGTGTCTTAGTATTATACATTACAAAAATGTTTATGCTTTTTTATTAATGATACTACTATATTGATTAAACTTACTGAGCATCTGAGCTCAGTGATTTCTTATGTTTTATTTTCCCTGGATTCCAAGATGTAAATTATGACTAATATGCAGGGTTAATCTTTTGGAACAATAAAATTCTCAATGTATTATCAATGTTGTATTTTATTTTTCATTTTGTAATGTAATGTTCATATAAGTAAATCATTTTTCCAAATCTATAAAATAAATCAGTCCTTTGGGATTCATATCTTTATAATCATTCCAATGTATTAAAATAATACACCATCTCTTAGAATCAGGTGTTGGTGTGCAATGGTTGTTATCAGAGAGTGTTTTTTACAAACCTTGGAAACTAAATTTAGAAAAAAAAATAGATTGCAGATCATAACCATAAGATAGAATTTGTGGATATGTAGAGTGGAACATCCTAAAATTATGGTAATGTAGAGATTATGTAGTTATTCCTAGAAAATTAATCCATGTCAGGATACTACAATTGGACATAGATCTGGAAAAGATGTACCTAGGTGTAATAACTCCAACAAGGTGTTTTGGGATTGACTTGGGGTAACCAAGTACCCGACAACACGCCTTACTATTCACACGGTTCTACACTCTCAGCGGATATTCTTTGGACAAATTACATTTTCGTTTCAAACTATTATCAAGGGGTTATTGGTAAATATGTTCCCAATGAAACAATTGTCATGATTATGAGACTTGATACCTATAAATCTAAAATATATGTTAATTTGTTTTTGTAGTTTTTGGATTATACATAATGATATGATCAATGATAGTGTTTGTTTTCATTTATAAATGGTTCCCAGTAGTAGGAATTTTAACCTCACAGATTCACATGATCCAAAGAGTAAGAAGGATTATACCTTTAATGGTTTTAAGAAAATATTTTGAAGGTAATAAATTTACAATGAATTCTAATCATATGAGGACCTAATATACAGTTATAGATGTATATGTAAGGAATTCACTATGTATTATGTATTTGGTGGGATGAATATGAATAAAAGGATATCTACCAAAAATTTAGATAAAGAGAAGAAGGGATGAAATATTTTCCCACATGTGATAATTGTGGAAGGAAGCACATTGGTCCATGCTTGAGAAGAAAAATAGTATACATATTGTGCATAGAAAAAGGACACCATGGTCACGATTGAAAGGGGAGAAAATAATTTTCCAATGTTCAATGCTTAAACTATAAGAATATATGTCACTACATAAGAGAATACCCTGGGAATCAAAGGAATATACCCTGAAAGTTGTTAATATATCACAATCAAGACTATAAATATACCATATACAAGGAGGAATGATTAATATCTTTTTGTTGGGACTAAAGACTTATGTAATTTGAGTATTTTATTAATGATGTAATAGTTATATAAATTATGGAAACAAATAAGGATTTTTATGTAATATTATTTCATTATGGATTTGAGGTTTCATTGTATGAAGTAAAGTGACATAGTTTCAAGAAAAAAGTTTTAGAAAAAATATTGTTCTTAGAATAATTTACCTTAATATGTTTGAGATGATGATGTTGGAATAAATATATTATTTATTTGGATAAAATATATTGGATATTATTGAATTCTTTGGAACTGATTAATGGGAAATTTATTATATCATTGTTGGATTTTACAATATTTTGGATTTAAGGAGTATATCCAGTTTCTATATTTTACATAATGAATAACGAATCATGGACATATTAAAATAGGATTTTGTGGTAACTAATGATATATCCATATTTTAAGAGAATACATGATGACGTTATTCACATGATAGTTTTGTGAAAAAAACAAGTATTATGTTATGGGACCTCCCTTATAAATTTTTTGACCAACATTTTGGACATATGTATTTTGAAAAAAATTTAATGTTGGAATGGATGAATATTGAAATTGGATAGTATTTTTTATGGTTAAAACATTTCTTAATATTATTTTTAAAATGTTACAGCTTTTTTAGAAAAGGAAAACATGTAGGTCCAACAACAACCCATAGGTTGGATGATAACCTGTCGCATCCAACAATGTCATGAGACTTGAACAAACAACCGAAGGGAAAAAAGTGTGAATCACCTACCACTGTACTACGTGATGTTCTGGTTTTCATGATGTAGTTTTTGTATTTAAATTTAATCTCAAATGAAGTATAATTTAATATTTTTAACCCTATATGATTAAGATAAATATCTTTTTTTGAATTTATTATCTTTTGTAGAGAAAGATGAGTTTCTGGTAGAAATTATATAAAGGATTGAACTGAACATTTCAAGAAATTATTCTTCCTTTTTTTCATATTCTATGAAGTAAATTATTTATTAAAAAATATGGAAAACTTCTTTAAACCAGATTTTTTTCCTAGTACGTTCTTTTGGGATGAATAAAATGGCCCCATTGATCATCACATATTTATATATGTTTGGTCATTCACTTTTTCCTAATAATGTTCTATATCACTCTCATTAGTGTTTGATGGGTACATTTTCTTTCTTTTCCACGTTTTCTTACATGGAACTCTAGTAAGTTTAATTTTTGGTGACATTCTTACTTCCATTTCTATATTTAAAAATGGTTGTCTAATTAATCCATTTTCCAATGTTGGATTTCAAAAAATATATTTTTGAAAAGTAAAACAAAAAGTAATCAATTCCAAGTTTAAATTGTGAGGATGATTTTTTTTGAAGTCGGGGAGAATGTAAAACCCTAATTTTTTCACAGAATGTTATATTCAATATCCTTTTTTTCCTGAAACACCGACTTGGTTTGTGTAACATGCATGATTGGGTTTCTATAAAACAACATTTTAATGTCAAAATTATTTAAATGATATATTTATAAACAATGCATTAAATATATTAATATAAATATTAATAAATAATTTTTAAAATTTATCTATAATATTTTCATATAAATAAATCATATTTATAATGAAATGTATATGTTTCGGTAAAATAGTTATAAGTTTAGAAATACTATTATCTTAAAAGAACTACTTTTTATGTCGTCATTTTGAATAATAATTTTTTTTTTAAAACACACATAGAAATTGAATTTGTTAAAATAGACTTCATTTTATAATTTGGACTATCAAAATTATCTTATGGTGATTTTTTTGTATTTTTCGGAAAATAATCAATTCATCATGAATAGTGAAAAAACAGCATTGTCGTTAAAACCGAAATTTTTTAATTTAAATAATTATATTAATTTAAAATTATTTTAAATTAACAATAGATAACTAATAAATATATAAACCCAATTTATGTCATTTTTTTTATTTTTATAATAAAATTTGATATAAAAAATAATTAGAATTTTTTAATGCTTTTTACCCGCCCTCTAGCCACATTTTCATATTAGTATTAAACATAATTTTATAACTTATGTGAATTGAATTTAAAAAATTGAACATAAATTTTTGTAATTACTTTGATAAATGTGGTTCAATAGCATCAAAAAAATTTAGAGAATAGTATCATTTGACTTTTATTTACAATTGTTAAAGTTAAATAGGTTAATTGAATGTAAAAATTATTTAATAATAATCTAAAAATATCATAACACTTGTCTTCTTTTTATTGTATATGTTTTCTAGAAAAAAATTAATATTAGATCAAAAATATGATCCTCTTTTAAACCACTTATGTATGATTAAGACATTTAATATATTTTATTTAAAGAATAATTAAAAGTATAATATTCAATGTTTAATAAAATAATAATTTTTAATATAAGGTAATACATAGGATTAATTATACTATAAATATTAATTATAAATATAATATATTTAGCTAAATCCTGATAATTTATTTTTAATTTTTAAAAATTATATAATTAAATTTAAATGTGGAAAAATGATCTTGTTGTAATTGATTTATTAAAGTAATAATCAAATAAATGATATTAATAATATTAAAATTAATATTATTCTAATTATTTAACGAAATATAATAATTTTATAGATAAAATAGACTTGTTAGTGACATATTGGATGCATTTTTTCGATATTATCAGGTTGTTTTGATATTTTTAAAAATTCCTATATTGAATATTATTAAAATTGACATTGATGATATTTTAAAATAAATATTATTTTATTAAAAGATATAATAGTCATAAAAATTTATGGTTTGGAAAAATAACATGTATACTTCCAGAGATTTCATAAATAAACCAATTGGTTTTCATTTGACATTTTATATTATGTATATTAACACTATTGTGTAGAAATACAAGAATACATGGTAAGAGTTAAAATGTTTAACAAGAGATTAAGTCCAAATGATAAGGTTAATGTTATGACCTAAACAAGTCTAAAATTCATTTATTGAGAAGATTTAGACCAATACTCATATTTGTATTGAAAAAAATAACTATGGAGATATTTTAAACCGAAAATCAATTTAAAATAAATTAATATTTTATGTTCTCCCAAAAGTGACCATCAGCTATCTTATAAAATGGATCCTATCATTCTATTTAATTCACACATCCAAAGATCTTTAAATCAACCAATCCCTACAAATTTACTCTCCCAAACTCCCAAACTCCCAAACTTCATCATAGTGTCCCAAATTTGGCATAAACCAAGCCTAGGGATTCATTTTGTGAAAATCAAAAGGTGACACTCGAAGAAGAGGTAAATGTTTTTCAAATTCAATTCAATTTCATTATTTTTCCTACTCAGTATTCCTATATTGATTCCAAAATATTGTAATAAAACCAGATTATAATATATGATTATATGTGGTTATTATTATTGGAAAACCATATTCCTCCTTTTACCCATCCTAGAGTAAATAATATCACCATGCGTACGTACGTACAACTTACCGTCTCTACGTCGTGTTGTAAAATATTTTTCGTTACACATTATCTATATAGTTATAAAGATGAAATTAAATGTTTTAAATAATAAATATAACATGATATTTTTATCTATAAAATTTATATTATATCCATTTTTATACCATTTAACCGTTAAGGAAATGACATTGTCACATGTGCGTACGTACGACTTACCGTCTCTACAGCATGATGAGATAAATCATCAATGTTCACAATCCAATAATGATTAAAAATATATATTATGAATAATTATAAAATATATGAAATAATAATTAGACTTGATATATATATTTTTATATTTTTTTGTATTTACATATATTTCATTCACTTACTTCCATTCAATATAATATGAAAACAGAAACCACATTCATGCATACATACGTGCTACCATCTCCATGAACGGTGTATTCCATTTCATTTATCTATCAATTATAGAAATTTATATTCTAAATATATATGATATATAAATAATCTCATAAATTTTTTATTTAATTAAATTATGTTGTACGTAATAAGATCATGAATAACAAGTCAAGACAAGTATTATAAACAACGGGGTTTTTTCCAGAAATGTTTCTTTAAATTGGAAATTTTCAATAAAGGGTAACAGAAAGTCATAAATGAATCATGTATTATATAATAAATATTTTTATGGTTCTAGTATAAATTATTAAAATGATTAGAAAAATTATACATGAGTTTCAAATACGTATAAAAAATATAATTCATAAGGTTATGAAATTTCATCTAAACTTTAATTTTCCTGAGATGTAATCCTCTTTCACCAACATTTACTTTTGGGAGGGGTATGTAATCCCCCTATTATATATTATATCATGATTAATTTTAACATAATTATATTTAATGATTAATTTGACAATATGTTGATTATTTTTTTAAATGTTCAACATGGTATGTGATGCTATGTAATTTTGGGGAAATAATCATGTCTCAATTTCAATATTAATGATATTAGTTTAAATATCCATTTATATCGATACAAAAGGATTATAATGTAAATTTAGGACTTTTTTTGTTCACTCAACTATTTTCAAAAAGGAATATTTTTAAGGATTTAGTTCGGGGTAAATTTCCCAAACTAATATTTATTAAAGTTTTTTTATACACAAGTCTCTATTGGGACATCATTATCAACTACACACATGTTTCATAAAATGTTTTACCAAATATTATCGAAAAATATTTAAATTAATTTATACCCATGTTTGACTCTTTATAAATGTCTTTAAAGGAATCTTTCCCTCAATTATCAGATGAGGTACATTATAGCCTTTTCAACAAAGGAAATAATGTTTTTTAACCTACACAGTGCAAGCGTCTATTTTCCACCATTATGAGGCCTTTAAATTTTGTTGCTTTCAATACAATATTACAAGGTTATTTTCAAAATAAATGTTTTATTTTAAAATTTGGAGTATTTTAAATGATTTCAAAGTAAAAAAAATGGATATTTGTCTCAAATTGTTTTAATGAATATATTTAATTATTTTCATCTACATCAATATCATTTTTTTGATTTTATGTTTATTTAAGGTACAATTATTTTGATTCAATATGCCTTATAGTACTGCAGGGTTTATGATATATTTTAATATGGATGTGCTATGAATATACCATTCATGGTTTATGGTTAAAAGTATTATCACTTCATATGCATGTCTTAATACGAATTTTTATATTACGTTTCACCCTTTTCATAAGAATAATAAATTGGACTTAGTAATTGATAGTTGGGGCCCATTATAGCCCCTTGACGCATTAGTAGGTATCATGAGAAAATCTAGTGTCTTGGAACAAGGCCTTGATTGTATGCTAATATTCATTTAATAATGGCTTCATAGTATGGTTATGATGTCTGACATTATTAATTCCCTCAATATGAGATTTGATATTGATATTACATGTGACTATTTGAATATTAGAATATCAATGATAAATATTAAATAGAATTATTATGTTTATTCTTCCCATATTATGTTTAACGTTATGTTTATAAGTTATGTGTTTCAGTTTTATACTCCTCTTAATTTTTTTTCTTTTTTATGACTTCTTCTACTATATTTATTAACCTTAATAAGTATATATGCTCACGCCATTCATATGTTTCATTTTCCTAGGTTTCCAAGATATGAATTTTGATGGATATATAGGGTTAATCTAGGAGAATAATTACTTTCATAAATGTTTTTTTATGTTATATTTTATGTTTAGATTTGTAATGTAAATTTCATGTTTGCAATCTATATTACATGGAAACTAAATAGATTTATAATTTTGGATTTGATTCCTTATTACCATGCCAATGTATTTAAATAATGCACTGAATCTGGGATCTTGGGCCGAGGCATTATAGATGGTATCAGATGAAATTGAGTACAAACATTAGAAACTAAATTTAGAAAAAAAAACATAGATTAGGGATCATAACACTAAGGTAGAATTTGAGGATAAGTACAGAGGAACATCCTAAAATTGTGGTTATTTAGAGATGATATGGGTTATCCTAGAGAATACATCCCCGAATGAATACTAGAAGTATACATGGTCCTGGAATAGATTTACCAAGGATTAATAACTAGAAATAGTTCTTCTATGATTGACTTGGGTAAACTTGGTAAACGACAACATACCTTACTGTACACCTAGTTGTACACTCTTGAGGGATATGCATAGGATAATTCAAATATATTTTTTACATAATGTTATGAATGATTTATGAGTAAATATCTTCTCAAAAAAACCATTTTTATTTATATGAGACTATATACGTGTAAATATCCAATTTATGTTATGTTTATCTGTAGTTTTGGTATTATATGTTACGATATGATCTAACCTAGTGAATGCCATAATTTAGAAATGGATTCCAATAGATGTAATTTTAACATCAGAGATGAATCTGATATAAAGGGTAATAAAGATCATATCATTAATTGTCTTAAGAAAATATTTTGAAGGTAAATAAACTCTCAATAATTCTCATCATTTGAGGACATAATATTATGTGAAATAGGGATTGGTTAAAAATACCCTATGTATTATGGATTTATAGGGAAGTATAAATATAAAAGGATAGATGTGAATAAATTGGATTAGGAGAATAAGGGAAAGATGTATTTTCCCACAAGTGATAATTATGGAATCCAACACCCTGGTTCATTGTTGAGGGGAGGAGTTTTCATCAGATGTAAGGAAAAAGAACTCCATGATCATGATTACAAGGGTGGAAATAAATTTTTCAATGTTCAGGGCATCAACATCAAGAATATGGGGCACTACCCAAGAGAATTCCCCAAGAATAAATGGAAGATACCCAAATGTTTCCAATAGATGACAAAAAATATTATTATTCTATTATAGACTAAGAGGAATGATTATTGTTCACATGTTGGGATTGAATAATTATATCCTTTGAGTATTTTATCAATTATGTTTTGGTTATATGAATTATAAAAATAAATAAGGTTTCTACTACATTATTATTTCATTATGAATTTGAGATTGTGTGGTTCTATGTAATGTGACATTGTTACAAGATTATTATTTTGGAAAATAAATGGATGAGGGAATTATAACCCTTAATATGTACATGAGAATGATGTTTAAATAAAGAGATTATTGATTTAGATCATTTATATTGTATATTATTGACTTCCATGGAACTGATTAATGGTCTATTTATTTCATCACTGTTGGAGTTTACAACATTTTTGGATACAAGGTGTATATCTGGTATTCTAATTTTTTCATAGTGAATAATGAAGCATGAGCATATTAAAATAGGGTTTTATAGTAATTATGGTTATTTCCATGTTTTGGGACAATACATCATGAAGGTATTCAAATTATAGTTATGTGACAAAAAATACTTTCATTATGTTATTTGACATCCCTTATAAATATTTGGACTGAGTGTTTTGATAGAAGTATATTGGATAAGCCTAAAGGTAAGAATGGATGAAGTTGGAAATTGGATAGTATAATTTAAGGTTAAAAAATTTCATAAGATTTTTTAATGTTATAGTTTTAATGAAATTAAATCCCATAGGTCAGAAGACAACTCGTCGCATCTGACAAGGTTGCGAGACTTGAACTCATAACCAAAGGGCGATAAAGGTGCATCTTCTACCACATGCTAACGCTTTGTCCTGGTTTTCCATATGTAGTTTTTTTATTTAACAGAAATGACAGATGAAGTATAATTACATTTTTGGAACCCTATATGATTAAGATAATTATTATATTTTAGAATTTATTATCTTTTGTAGATAAATATGGGTTTGTGGTAGAAATTAGTTACAGGATGGAACTCTACTTGTCAAGTAAGTATGCATCCTTTTGTTCTTAATCACTGAAGTACATCAATTCTTAAACTCTATAGAAAATATCTTAAACCCAAAAATTATTTCTGTGTACTTTCCTTTGTGATGAATCAAATGGACCCTTATATCATTATAGATTTATACCTTTGTGGTTGTTCTGTTTTTCTTAATCATGTTCTCTATCACTCTACATTAGAACATGATTGTTACATTTTATTTCATGTACATGTTTTACTACATGGAACCCTAGTATGTGTTATCTCCAATGACTTTCATAGTTCCCATAATTCATTCTAAAATTGTTGCTTCATTAATCAATTTTCTGATGTGGAATTTCTATATTTATATTTTCAAAAGTCCAAACCATATTGTCTGATTCCAATTTTAAATAGTGAGGACACAATTTATTGATTAGGGGAGAATATGACACCCCAATATTTCACTGTTTGTTATCTTAAATAGCTTTCCTTGAATGAAGCACTGACTACGATTGTGTAACATGTAGGATTGAGTTCCTGTAAAATAACACATTATTGTCAAAATTATTCAAATGATATATTTTTAAAATATACTATAATTAGATTAATATGAATTGTAATAAATTATGTTTAAATATTATTTATATTTTATTTTCATAAATAAAACATATTTGTAGTGAAATTTATATTTATTGATAAAATGGTTATATGTTTGGATATATTATTTTCTTAAATCAATGACTTTTACTGCTTTTCTTGAACAATCATAAAATTTACTTTATATAGTCAATGAATTTTTTTTGGGTAAAATATAATTCATTTTTGAATTTGGAATATCAAAATTATCTTAGGTTGAATTTAGGGTATTTTTACGAAAACTATCAATTTTTGATGAATAGTAAAAGAACACTACAATATTGATAAGAACCGAGTTTTTCATTTAAATAATAATATTAATTTAAATTGATTATAATGTCACAATTGGTATATATTACATATATTAACCCAATTTAGGTCATTCTAAATATTTTTATAATAAAATTAGATATAAAAATTCATTGATCCTTTTTAATATCTTTTTACCCGCCTTCTAGCCACATTTGTAGATTTGTATTAAACAGAATTTTACCACTTATATGAATTGATTTTTATAAAAGAGACATAAATTTTGTAAATATGTATAAAAAATATAGTTTAATAAGATCAAAATATTTTTAATAGTAACTTTTGTATTTTATTTATCATTATTAAAGGTATATAGGATAATTAATGATTAAAATAATATTATAATAACATAAAGATTCCATAACATATGAACTAATATCAGTGTATATGTGTTTTTAGACCAAAATCAATATTATATAATAAATATGATCCTTCTTAAACAACATATGTCAGATTAATACATTTAATTTATTTTATTTAAAGGAGAGTTTAAAGTATCATATTCAAAGCATAATAACGAAATAATAACTAATATATCGATATTCATAAGATAAAATCTACATTAAATCATTATTATAACTATAATATGCTTATAAAAATCCTAATAATTTATTTATAATTTTTAGACAAAAAATAAATAAATTTAATTGTGACACAATGATGATGGAATAATTGATTTATTAAAGGAAGAATCATTGAATAGATATTAATAATATTAAAATAAATATATTTTTGCTTAATTAATGACATCTAATAATTGTATATTTAACATAAACATGTTAGTGACATATTTGAAGTATTTTTTAAACTTTCACATGTTTTTTGGATTTATTTAAAAATTCCAATATTGAATAGTATTAAAATTGACACAAATAGTATTTTAAAATTAATACTATTTTTTAAAATGATAAAAACGTCGTAAAAATATATATATTGTCCAAATAACTTGTATACTATCAAATATGTCATAAAGTATCCAATTCATGTTCGTTTTTAATTTCATAGTAAGTATATTTCCCCTATAATATAAAAATAATAGATGACGTGGAAAGGGTTACACTGTCTAAATAAGGGTAAAATCTAAAAGATTAAGTAAATTTTATTACAAAAAAAATTCTAAATTTCAGTTGTTGGGAATATTTATTCCAATAATCATCTTATTATATAAATAAATTACTTCTTTCTATTTGAAACCGCAAATCTATTTATAATAAAATAGAGACACTCGAAGAAGAGGTAATTGCTTTACCAATTGAATTTAATTTCTTTTCTTCTTCCACATACTCTTAGGATTTTGTTTCAAAATTATATTAATAACCATATAATCTAATATATTTTGATATGTTTTTATTATAATTGGAAACCATATTACTCCTTTTACCCATGTTATGGATAATAATATCACCATACGTGCGTACGTACGAATTACTGTCTCCAGACCATGGTGTAAACTGTTTTTCATGTAAAATTTATTTCTATGGGTATAAATATGAATATAAAAAATTTCAATATAAATAATAACATGATATTGTTTTTTATTAAAATAAATATTCCATAAAACTCCTTACCATTTAACCATTAAGGAAATTATACCATCACCCGTGTGTACGTATGACATATCGTCTCCACGATGCGATGAGTTTAATTTTCCACGCTCATCATACATTAATTATTATAAAAATATATATTATGAATAAGTGTAAAATATATGGAATAATAATTCTACTGTAAAAATAGATATATTTATGTAAATATATTTCATTTACTTACTTCAATTCAATACGATAAGAAAATCGAAACATCATTTATGTGTACGTATGGTCTACCATCTCCATGAATGGTGAATTCCATTTAATTTATCTATGTATTATATATATTTTTATTCTGAATATAAATGATATATAAATAAGTTTTTACATTCTGGATATAATTAAATTACTATATATGTAATATGATCTTGAATATCATGTCAAAATACATATGATAGACAGAACGATTATTACCATAAATGTTGATTTAACATGGAAATTTTCAATTAAAGGAAAAAAAAGAAAATATCAATCATTTATGATATAATAAATATTATTATGGTTCTGTTGTAATTTCATAATATTTTTAAAAACATTATACCAGAGTTTCATACTTCTACGGAGAGTATCGAACCTAAGGTAAGGAAATTTCATCTCACTTAATTTTCGCGAGTTAGACGCCATTTTCAGCAACTTTGTCTTGTGTCTGGGATATGTAATAACCCTATTATATTTTATATTAGGATAAATTTTATATTAGTGGTATTTAAGGATTATTTTAATGATATTTATATTATTATTTAAATTTTCAAATTGGTATGGTACTCTTTGAATGTATAATGAATTAAGCCTTTCTCCAATTAAATATTCTTGATGTTATTTTAAATAACAATTTTTATGTTTATAAAAGGATCATAATGTAAATTTTATATATATTTTAATGTTATTTAATTTTTTCTCAAATAGGAATCATTTAATGGATTTATTTTTGGGTTAATATTACAATCTAATTTTTATTCAAGGTTTTTTTACATAAGAATCTACTAAGACATATTTATCATTCATTTTCGTGTTTCATAAAATGTTTTTTCACAATATTGTCAAGAATTATTTAATTTCATTTAAAACCAATTTTTAATCATTATAAATGTTTTTAAATTAATATTATCTTCGTTTTCCTCATTAGTTGTTTTATAACCTTTCAGAAAAATAAATGAAAGAATGGATTTGTAACATATACGATGGAAGAAACTATTTTCTGTTGTTATGAGTACTTAACATATTGAAGCATTATTTACAATATTATAGTGTTATTTTCAAAATAAAAAATTTATTTTATAATTTTTATTATTCTAAATGATTTCAATATAAAAAATGGGCAGTTCCATCTACGAGTTTTAATGAATTTAGTAAATTATTTTCATATCGGGAAACATCCTCTCATGGATTTTATCTGTATTTATTATGATTGAATCTTCATTATTTATTTAATTTTTTAATATATTTGATTGTGGATTATCTATGTTTATACCAAATATGGTTTATGGTTAAAAGTGTTAACATTTCATATGCTAGTTTTAATACAAATTTTTATGTTATGTTTCATCCTTTTCATAAGAGGAATGCATTGGAATTTGTAACTGACAAACAAGGCCTTCTATAGCCCCTAGATGCATTGGTTTGTCTCATGAGACAAAATAGTTTCTCAGAACAAGGCATTGATGCTATGTTAGTTATCTTGGAATGATTATTTGAGGTTATGGTTATGATTTCTGACATTATAAATTCCCCCATTATGAGATTAGTTTTTGAAATTTCTTGTTATTATTTGACTAGTATAATTTCCATGTGAATGATTAAATTTAATTTTTTGATTTATTCCTTTCATATTACACTGGATGGTTTTTATAAGTCTTGTGTTTTAGATTTATACTTTCCATAAAATTTTATTCTTATTTATGAATTCTTCGACTATATTGATTAACATTACTGAGCATCAAAGATCACCTGTTTTTTATGTCTTATTTTCCTAGGATTCCAAGATGTAATTTCTGATTAATATGAAGGGTTATGATAGGGTAATAATAATGTTCTCAAATTATTATTTATGTTTATTTTACGTTTTTTTCAAATGTAAATTTCATGTATGTAATATATTTTCGAAGGCACTTAAACTAATCGTTCCTTCAGGATTTTATTCCTTATAATCATGCCAATGCATAAAAATATTGCACAAACTATGAGAATATGGGTTTGGAGTGTTAGAAATTATGACTAAACAATGATATGTCAAATTGGTAGACCAATATGGAAACTCAAAAAATTTACATCCCTTTTTCTAATTGTTTGTGGATTTACCATCAACATTCTTAAATTTTATATATTTCATCTACCCTTTCCATATTATAAAGATGAAATATTTCAATTCAATAAATTTATATGTTACTTACATTTTTCAAGGTGGATTTTCATTTCCAACAGTATTGTATAAACTCTTTCAATTCATTATGTATTTATGATCCATTGGAATGAATCGTTGATGTCCCATGAAACTGAAACTGTGACGATGTTTATGTCTTCTTGATCATGTATTCTTCATAGAAATAGGACATGATAATTTTACCTTCATGGTCCTGATAGAAATAATTACCCATGTAGGGAAATAATTAATAGTCTATAGAAGGTTTTCACACATCTAAAATATTTTTTTTGAAGAAAAATAAAATTTGCACACACCCATATACCAAAGTTGTTTCAAATCTCTTATTATATTTTTCAAATAGTTGTATATATCATTTCCAATTAAGATATTAGTATACTGAAAATGTGAATTTTTATTATTATAATCCATGGAAATGTGAATAAAAACTATCCATGTGTTGTGAGTAATTAGAATCTAACCACACCGATTAAAACCATCACATGACAGGCAAAACCTGACAATACACACCTCAGCTACGAAATAGGGATGTTGTGTATCAAATTACATATATGGTAATCCATCCATAGGATAAAACAAATCATATTTATGTTTAATTATCTTATTATATTTTCATCACATATTTGTTGAGATTTATACAGACATGAATATATTTTGATGAATCCAAATCAATGGAATGTGCCACAAGACATTTTGTGGCATAAAATATGGTGTTGATTATTCATTTTACATCCATAGATATGTAAAAAATTAGTTATAGTAATTATGGTATATTATTCCCTCTTAAACTAAAATACTATCATTCAAATTTTAATGAATTTATTTACTAGAGAATCCATGATTCTTAATTATCATCTGTGGATTGTAATGATATAAGGGAATATCTGCACTGTCAGAAACTAATACATTAAAAAGGTAAGAATATAATCAAATGAGGTATTATAAATTACATATATCTTTTTATCATATAAACACATTAAAAATTCAAAAAAATTATTTTAGGGCATTCATGATATACCTGAGTTTTAGCGTCATCCATTAATCATTTCACTCTCTCAACATCATCATCTTGATTCTTTTCCTCATATGTATTGATAAATTTTATAAATTCCTTAGAATACTATATCTCTTGGGATGATTCAAAATTATAAATTGATCAAGTATAAAATTCTCCATTACACATTTTTATTTCTCTTTACGGATAGGAGAAGATGGTATCATCTCTCTATTCTGATACCAAATTTAATATATTTTTTCTAAATCCATATTTTGTTATAATTTTTCTATCTTCCTCCCAACTTAACCATGGTATTCCAATATAATCATAATATTGAGACTATATAAAAACTACATTTAAGGTATTTTAAAAATGGTAAATCTCAAAAATATCCATGTTCTTTTGAAACTCAGTTGAAATTTGATCGATATGTTACATTCAGCTTTAGTCGATTTTATTACAGGGAAGAAAGTTATATTCAATGAAACAATGTAAACCATAATTTAATTTTTTTAATATGAATGTCAAAGAATCATTCTAGTATCAAGAAAAAAATGAATAAGATAAAAAATATATGTTATAATTGATACCCACAAATAAAAAACAATACAATATATAAGAAATGGAATGATAAATAACTATAACACAATTGAAATATATAATCATCTTTATGACGTAATAGTTTTTAAAACATCCAATTTTAAAGTGTAAATTAACCCCATTAAATAAAATTGTCTTTATGATTGAATTATTTTAGTCAAGAATAATAAAAACCTGTATGACAACATTAAAAATAACAAAAATGTGAAAATTCAACAACAATTGATATAATTATAAATAATAATCAAATCCAAAAATGAAAGAAATTTTGATTTAAAAAATAAAAAACTATAAAAAATTTTAAAAAATGATATTAAAGCCTGATGTTTTATGATATTTTAAATGTGAATGTGTATATGGATTTACGAGACCTTTAAGACTATCATATTGGGAAATGGAAAATTTGGTATAGTTATAGTGCCAAAATCCTAACCGATATAGAGTATGTGTCTCTAAATAAAAATCCCATCATTCAAAAATAATTAATCTCTGTATATGATACTATATTAGGGGATCTATCTAAAAATTATACCCATTTATATTATTAATAATCGGGAAATAAAAATGAAAACATCTACTATGATTAGAATAATTATAGAATAACATCTGAATTCAAAGACAAATTAAGAATACAATGCAGAAGAAATTATAAAAAATTAATAGGAAACCAAATTGAATAAAATACATGATAAAAGTGTCCATTATAGAATAATACTATACATCCCAAAAGGGAAGAAGTGATATCATAATAAAAACCAAGGCTTACTCATATAAATTATAATAGGGCACATTTATTCAAATAAATAACAATTAAGGAATACTAATAAAACATCTTCATTTCTTATGCATGGAGGTAATTTAAATTGAAAACATAAATGAGGTTAATATTTAATAATAGAAGGATTTTATTTAGTATAAAATTACTAATATAATTAAAACAGAAGGAAAATATATTTTAGATGATGTTATATTTCAATTTATGAACTATTTAATATGGGGTAGATCCATAAAAGACTAAATAATTAATCCATCATGCCCCCACATAATAAAAATCATAAGTTACAATAACAATAATGAAAAATATTAATTGAGTTAATCTTTAATAAAATTATTATTAATTCATTTAGTGTGTAGTGGATATAAAAGGATAACTACTCAATACATGAATAATGTACTATTGAGGGATTCTTGACAAAGAACTAATTTATAATCAAAACTTCATCAAAATAGGTGAAACAATGTTTTAAACAATTAAAAATTTCTTAATGTTCTAAATTATTATGATAAAATGTATTAATACAATATATATTTCATAAAATCAATGGGATCCAAAAACCTTTGAATTATAACTAACAAAATTATTTCATGACATTTTCAAAAGGATTTTATAAGTATTTGTATATAATTATGGTTTTATCATTCATTATCATTTGAAATCTAAATATTTATGTATTTGAAATAATATTTTGTCATTCATTATATTCTACATATTTACAATGAAATACGAGATTAATTATTGAAAAGTAAAAAAAATACAATAGTGAATTCTTGAAGAACCACCCTTCATTGATAAAGTAATATTCATGAATTACTTATAATAATATAATCTTTTACATCATCATATAATTATTTATTTTTGGGATAAAAAAATCAAATAAATATTTTAAACATGTTTCATGATATACACAATTATTATTCAATAATTAAATCTCAAAACAATTGGAAATTACAAACCAACTTTAAACCATTAGTTAACTTATATAAGATTTCAAAATCTAAACATATCTATATCCATAAATTACAGTTACAAATATATCTCAAATTTAAATTAAATTCATAACCATCTATAGGATTGTTTTCAAAATAAATAAATTATAATTAAAATAGATATAATATAAATTTAATAGTCTATATTTGATTTATATTAGATGATAAATTTAAAATAAAATGTTATAAGATATGTCAGCATGATCCATTAGATTTTCATATAGAGATTCAAATGAAAAAAATTTCATCTAAAGAGAATATATATATATATATATAAGACACAATAATTGGATAGTTAAGAAGATTAGAATCAAAGAATCCTTGAATTAGTGGAGAACGTGGGAGATGAAAAACAGTCATTTCTCAGATGAGTGAGTGGGGTGAAAGAGGAGGAGGTAAAAAAGATTACCTCTCAAATGTTGAAATAAAAAATGATAGAAATGGAGAAAGAGGAGATGGCCGGAGGGGGAAACATCACTTGAGAAGGGGAGGGGACGAGGGGAGGTGGATCCCGATATGTGAAGGAGGTGTACCCACTATTTTTGAAAAACCATTTGTATAGCTCAACCTATACAGGCAGTTTTTAAAAATGTGGGTCTAGCATTATCCAGGATTTTTATACCCTTTTTCTCAGAAAAATGTGGGAAATAAATTCTTGAGGATATCCCCATTTCCAATTATGTTAAAATTATCATGACAATGTCTTCCAACACTATCCATTGCAATTTTGGAGTTAGTTTTTTATTCAATATCTTTTTTTTTCATTTTTAAAATATTCTCTCATTCATGGGAACAAATAATGTGTTGTCTTAGGAGACCCTCATAGTTCCCTTACTCTCTTTTTAGAAGGATGTTTTATTAATAATTTTCAAGATGTGGGATTTCAACAACATTATTTTGAAAAGTCCAACCCATAGTTTTAAATCTAGTATTTTTATTGAAATGAATCAATTTATTAAATGGGTAGAATGTAAAATAATCTATTTCTAAAAATAAATAATATGTTTTATTGTTTAAAAAATACTCCACTTCAATCATTAACAAATAATCATATCTTTTCATATAAATAAAACTATTAGAACCAAACTTATAAATTGGGAAGAAGGAAAATTATTAACCAAATTAGGTAATATATAATGTTGATAATCACCAATAATGTGTTAATAAATTCGTTTTATATAAGTACTATATTTTTAGTAAATTAATTCTATTTTATTTTTAGTAAAATAAATTTATTCATCAAAAGAATGTTTTCTTCAAAAAATGATTTTATTAATTTTTGTTTTCACACAATATAATTAATTTATAGAAATTTTAAGAAATTTATTTGATATAATTGACATTATTTTTGAAATCATCTTATTCAAAATTTCTTAGGGAGAAATGGTCATAATTTGTGGAAAAATGTTATTTTTCAATGTATAATAAAAAATATTGGTGTTTGTTGAATGGTGTGTTTTATTTATATGGAAAAATTATGCATAGGATTTGTTTTAAAAAATTAACTAGTTAATTATTATTTAATTTAATCCCATTATGTATTTTTAATATATTTTATACTTTATTTTCATATAGAAATATTTTATATTTAAAATAGAGCATTTTTTCAAAAAAAAAATATTGATGCATTTTTTTATTTAATTTTAAATAAAATTATATAACATCTTGTTTTTAATTTTAAAAATTGGATTCCATATTTGGAATTATAATTTCAAATTTTTGTAACTATGTCCCTTTTATTTTGGCCAATATAAATAGTAATATAAAAAATTTCTATTACCATAGTAAAGGGTAAATCAGGTAATTATGGGTGAAAATAATATTACAAGGACCATGATGTTATCCTAAAACATATACCAATTTTATTGGATTGTACTTTTCTGACCCAAAAAATACATGGGTCAAATTTATGAACTCTTAGTGCCACTTGGTTGAGATTAATTAACTTATTTTATTTTATTCTATGAAAAGTCACACTTCTCACATTAATGTTTTTAATACCTATAGAATATTTAATATATGGTAACCATGAATCTAATTTTCAAAATAATAACATCAAATATAAATTATATATCTTCATCATTATAAATTATTTTCTAATTTTTATGATAGAAATATTTACCTTAAAGGCTTGAAGAATTATGATGCGGTAAATTTTAAATTCATTTAAAAAATTATATTTAAACTATTAAAATAAATATAAATTTGGATATTAAAGGTGGAACATGAATTATAAAGATAAATATGAAATATTAAATACATATAAATTATTCTTTTTCAAATTGCACTCAATTTTTGGTGTTATAGTAAATTAATGTATCAATATTGACAATAAGGATATTTCATGAATATGATATTTTATTAAGTTATTATAAAATCATAAAAATATTAAGTAATTTTAAATGGGAAAATAAATTCATTAAAATTAAATAAATCTTGAATCTAATGGATTTGTGGATTTATTTTAATCTATAACTGCCTTATTATATTGAAATATTTTGAGAAATTATGAATGTTCTGCTCAAATAAATTATAAAAGGGCACCCCTTTCACCACACTATTTTACTACAATGATCTTTTTAGATCACCCATGATCTGAAAACATAACATATAGAGTTACTTAGAAACAATATACTATTTTTGGTCTCAGTAATATACCAGTTTCATGTTCCTTGATGGATCCTTCAACGATGTGATATTCAAGAAGTAACATCCTTAAACTACATCTCTTAATTTATTTTATTCATTATCTTCACCTCACCTAAATATTACATCATGTAATAATAATTAGAATATCATGTATATACTATAATGTTATATTTGTTATTTAATATCTTATTTAAATATATTTCTCATATCCTCTTATTGAAGAAAATTGAAACTATTGATCAAATTATGTCAATTAACTATCTCTGTGGATAATGGGTTTTCGTTTTTCATTACCTCTAGAATGACTAGTCAGAAAATAATTATAATGGTTAAAAATTCTGTAATAAGTGTAGTAAAACTTATATGGTGTTCAATAACTAATATAAATACATGAAATTAAATAAAATGTTACTAATTTGAGAAGGTCAGAAAAACTACAAAAATAAACTAAATAACATCCTTAAAGTTTTATCAAAAGTATCATACCCATGTCCAATGGAAAAAAGATATATGAGACCTTTTAGAATATTTATGTTTGTGATAACCAAATAATTTCTCTCCTTTAGTATTATTCCCATTTTAAATTAACATCCATATAAATACAAACATTAATCATCTATCAAACCACGAAACAAATTCTCCATGAATGAAACATATTATCTTTATAACAGAAAAAAATATCTATAAATGAACCTAATAATGATATGATAAATAAAATATATGTGTTAGTGTTTCTAAATTATTTAATTAATGAATATGAATTTATTTTATAGTATATATATATTGAGTGTAGAACAAATTCAAACAGAAGGTAAGGGAATTAGTAACTCAATTTTAATTCTTTGAGTTAAAATTATACTACATTATGTCATGCTATGATTTAGTGTGAAATATGGTTATATTAATTTTTATTTTATTTCCACTTATTTGTTTTTAGTGGATTTACAGACAATCCACATAATTTACTCAATTTATTATTTTTTAATTCAATGATATGATTTTTATAAGGGACTTTTCTTTACAGATCATATTTAAATGACTATTTTTGCAAAATTCCAAAGGAATGTTTTTTTCAAAACATATATAGAATGAGTATATTTTTCCAATATCATTATGCATTAATTTTTTGAAGCTAACATTATAGGATTTAAATGTTACATTTAATGAAATATTTTCCCTTAATTTCTGCACATTGTTCTTTTAAAATAAGTCATTTTCCTCAGGGAATGTTTTTGATGATGCAACTATTCATGTTTTATGATTCTTATACGGTTTTTTGGTCATTGTATATGATAATATGTGGTTCTATTATATTCAAAATATTGATGGGTCTATGATATCCCTTCATTGAATTTGGTATGTTGGAAGTCAACCGTACAATTATTCTAAATGTAACTATGATAGTTACTCTATATATAACTGTGAGGTTTATGTCAATTATAACCATGAGGTTTATTTTTTCATAATCTTGAGGGTTAAGTAAATAGTAAATACGAAAATTATTCCCTGAGATACTTATCAAATTATTTTTAGTCTTTATATGTCTCTACAAAAATATTTTGTCTTCAAAAGGAATTTTATTTGTTTTATAGACAAAGGAAATTATATCTCACTCTTCAAGGGAGAAACTTATACCTCAGTGAAAATTATTTTTTGGTTTTTTAAGTTTTTTATGAAATATTTATGGGTTTCATTTTTCTATTTATACTTCTTATTAATATTTTAGGAAATTATTTGGGACAAAAAGGTGAATTCATGGGAAATAAATTTTTTATTTTTAGCCCAATGGTTATTTTGAAAACATATTTTTTATATGTATTCATGGAATAATAATTTATTTTTATATTTAATGACCCTTACATAGTTTTACCTACTCATACACTGTTTATTTGAAAAGGTTTAAGGGAGACTAGGGGAAACAGTGAGATCATGGAGAAAATTGTGATGAATTGTCAAGGATAGAAATGTTGTTTTATTTTAAATACTTTTTATGATAAAAAATGGATACTGAGTTGAAGTATCCTAATTTTAATGTATGGATTTTTTATATAATAGTTATGACATGACTATTTAATACTATAAATATGAAAGGATACTCAAATGTAATAGGATAATTTTATAACACAAAAACATGAGGTTATGTGATGTTTAATGTCTCATCCGTTACAATATCAGTTGAACCATCAAAGAATGGTGTTATTAAATGTTATCCTAGTACAAACATTGTGTTTTAGATATTACTTTTTCATAGTTCATATATATATTATCTATTTTTTGTAGATAATTTATTATTCATATCTAATACACATTCCATGTTATCATAGAAGAGGGAGAAGTTCCATTGGATATATGATTATGTGTAATATTTCTAGGAATTAAAGAGAAGATTAGTAAATGCACTTCTGCTTACGTTACCCTAGAGTGGAAAAGGATATTTAATATATAGTGATTCATAAAAGAGTTATTGGTTTTCATTCTCGTTCATAATGAGATTGTTTTTCTTTCAACTCATGATAATTTATTGTTAATGAGAAAAATTACCAAACTCGTGATTTGGAATCAACGACGACAATATTTTAAATAAAGATATAGAGAAATAATATTTAAAGAGAATGGTGTAACATATATACTGATAATAAAAGTTTTAAATATATATACACATATATATATTAGATGATGCACCACGGAATATTTTTGGAGACGATTAAAGATAAGGACTTATCAAAACATTTCCACCATTGGAAAGAAGCAAAGTAACTAAAACCTTTAGTGAAAAGAATCATGATAGATAATTTATGATGGGGATAAATAATGATCAAATATTTATTTATTTAAATTTTTTGGATATTTAAATCATTAAGGATGTGAGAATATTATATCATTCTAAAATAATTGTTCAACAGTCAATCCATGTTAAGATTAAAGAGGTGTAAAATGAAGATGTAGTGAAAAAAAAGAATGTGACAAATGTTCCTGAATTTGAACTTGATTGTGAGGGAATTACATGGTTCATGAGCAAATGTATGTGTTTAAATCATACCTAATTTGAAGAATGAGATATTAGAGGTAGTTTTTAGTTCTTAATTATGTATTTATCCTTGAAATGGATAGATGTACTCACATTTGAAGGAATATTTTTGTTGAGATTCCATGAAGATAGATATTAAAGAGTTTGTATATCGATTCTTGCTATGATTTTATTTTAAGGATAAGAGAAAAAAATATATGGGGTTGTCAAAATCATTATTCATACTGGAATGTAAATGGGTAAACACCACCATGGATTTTGTCATCTCACTCCCAATAACGTTAAAAGGTAATGATGTTATATGGGTTATTGATAATTTCCCTATAAAGTATCATAGCTAATTGACATCAAAAAATAATTATGTACATATTAAATTTTCAAGATGCACATTAAGATGTTATAAGGTTACACAGTGTACAATATTCTATTATATCTGATCGGGATACAAGTTTTACATCATGGTCGATAAATATCCTTCATCAAGAAAAAGATACATAAGTGATTTTTATGATTTTGACACATCCTCAGATATATTGTAAATCCTTGAGAAAAGTTACAAACCAAGGAGATATGTTGAGTAATTTTTCTATGTATTTAAATGGTACTTGTGATAAATACATTAATCTAGTCATGATTTCATACAATAATAACATTCACTCTAGAATTCATATAGATCCTTATGAAGCCGACTATTGGAAGAAGTAGGGAACTCTACTGTATTGTGTTGATGGTGGATAAATACCACTATTGGGACTATAGAAGGGTGAATAAATGGAAAATAATATAAGATACATTCACCAAGACATAAGAATATCAGAATGTTGAAATAAAAGTTACACTGATAATCATTGACATGATATGAAATTTAGAGTTGGTGAGAAGGTTTTTATTACATTCATTGTGAAATAATGTTATTATATTTGGAAAGAAGGAAAATCTAAATACTACTAATATTATCATCTTCATGATTCTTGACCACGTATGTATGGTTTCTTATAGCTTGGTGCTTCCACGGAACCTCTTTCAAGTCCATGATTTGATCCATGTATCTCATTAGAGGAAGTACATAACTAATCATGCAAATTTACTGAACTTAGAGTTCATCGTCCTAGATCATGATCAACCCTATAAAGAACAAAATTAGTATATTATATATCATAGGGAGAAATTTCTATTAAACATGGCCTCTCACCTTGTCAATGTTTTATTGGGAAACCACTAACACGAGGAAGCTACATGGGAACATGAGGATACGATGAGGAAAAATTATCCTCATTTATTTGTATCAGAGTAACATAATTTTGAGGGTAAAATTATTTTTAGGTGGAGGGGTATAATATTATACCCCAATATTTTTTTGAGATATATTTTTTGATTAAATTTAATTTCTATGATAGCTTACATTATTGCCATCATCGATATTTAAAGAACAACAAATGAATATTAATATTATTATTTAAATATGGATATTATAACCATGATTCCAAACATTGTGGTATCAATATAAATAATCACAATTTTAAAATTAAGATGAATGATTTTATATTATGTAAATATATTGAGATATAGAAAACAATTTTCATTAAAGTATTTATATTATTTGAAAATATAATTTGTTTAATTTTTTTGTTTCTTTTTGTGAAGAAATATATAAATTATTTTTTCCACTATTATGAAATTTATTTAAAAACTTTATAATCTTTTTGGAATAAACCATTAAAAATTTTCATATTGTGAATTTTTATGATATTTTTAGTATTATTTTTAATGAATAGTAAAAAATAATGTGTTTTATGAAAAATAAAATTATGGTTAAATGGTTTACGAAGTTAAATATTATTTTAAAATATTTTAAAAGAAATAATATTTAAATTTAATAATTATTAATCCAATTTAGGTCATTGGAATCATATTAATATTGAATTTTGTTGTTAAAATATTCTATACTTATTAAAATTTACTTTTTGGAAAATTACTTTGTCATCTCAGCCATGGGATTATTATTAAATTAAGATTTAAAAAATATATGAATGTAATTTGTAAAAATATATTCCATCAACACATCTCATAGATGGATATAATGATGGATTTAATGTATACATCCACACACACAAATATATATATATATATATATATATATGATATTTATGAGCTAATTATACTTATAAAATTTTAATATCATGTCAACCATCTTACAATCCATTTCTCTAAAAAATGGAAACATCCATCATGTGTACTTGTAGACTATTACCACCACAAAGTGATGTGATAAATTATTCATTTTATTTTTAAATGAATTTTAATACAGATAGATTAAATGAATATATATGATATATGTGACATGAAACTGATTCTAGAAAGGTGAATTAATTTTTACCATTCTTTTGTTTTATCTATCTAGGAAATGGAAATAGCATTAACACGTACACACAGCCGAATTTATCCATAATAAGTGTAATTAATATTATATATATAACATTAATGGATTTCTATAATTTCATATTTTATGAATATATATGATATTTATATTAATTTTATCTTTCTAGATGTTATGGAAACATGATAAAAGTAAAAGTACTGAAGTGAATAACCAAAAGGTACATGAAACACAAAGTATTGATTTCCCAAAACGTGATTTGAATATGGAATTTAAAATAAATAGGTAATAAATAATCCTAATAAAAACATATATCATATGATATATTTGAGTATGTTTTGGTAATAGATTTATAATAACCCTATATTTATTATACAAGAGGTTATAATGTATACAAAGAAAATGAAAATGCGAGGAAATAAATTTCTAGTAACTATTTTATTTTTCGGAGACATATTCCATATTTAAAACTTATTATTTTATTGAGGTTTATCCCCAATCCATTTGACATGTTATAATGGGAATATAACTATTTTCTGGATATTTAATGTTTAATTATATTTTATTCTTTATTGTGGCTAGTGATTAAAAATTTCACTAAGTGGTAATGGATTTTCAACTCCGTTCTATTTTGGGGGAATCATTACTTATATGCCACCTATTACTTATGTTTTGTTTATATACATCCCATTAATTTATTTTTTTAATATTAGAGTGAAATTAAGAGATATCCTTCTTCATGAAACTTTATACCTTTCATTGAACTTTTGAATTTAATGATACCAATTTTCTAAGGGTCTTATATTATAACCACATTAATTAATGGGGTTGTTAATGATTAAGTTTCAATGATGAAATTTTATGAACTAATTTTCAAGAAATAGAAGAATTTATTCCTTGTCTATTTATTTTTTTTAAATTACATGTTTTCTATTTTAATTCCTCTATTTATGAACTAATGATATAAAAGTTTTTTAATTAAAACTAAATTTATTTATCTCTTTGGTCGAACAACTATTATTCAATTTAATAGTTTTATAAAAACAAATATCTATTATTTTACTATTATAAAATTATTATATAAGATCATTTTACCACTTTTTTGAATTTTAAATAATTTTTTAAAATGAAAATTCTAATTTTGTTCCCAAACAAGGACCATTTGGATTTTACCATGAATTTGAAAGGAATATTCACTTTAATATGTAGAAGAAGAAAGATATCTTCCATTGATAGGAATGATTAGTTATTTAATGATTTATTTATATAATTTCAATATGTTTTCTGAAATGTTTTTTTCATTAATATTTAGTAATTTTTTATATTTTAAATAACTAATTTCAATGTGAATTGTATAATTTCTTCAATAATTACTCCATGTGATATAAAAAATCCACTACCATCTAAGACAACATTTATGATCTTACTGAAGCTTTAATGTGGATTTTATCTAATTATACCATTCTATTTCGTTTTCTAGATGGTTTATGCTTATGATAGAAATATACTTATGAAACAAGTTCCGGTTCCCTAGGTATGTTATTATGAAATGACAAAATGTTTATTAAATCGATTTCTTTTCCCATGTGTTATACTATGATGAAAGTTTTACTAATACCATCAATTTTCAAGGGTTATAGTAAGATAAATGTTTTGTGATCTTTTGGATAAAAAACATTCAGATTATGTAACTTTTCTAATGTTTATACACCACCCAATCATTGGGTAATGATTTATACCTCTTGAGATAAACAGAACCAAAATGGGGAGTGAACATTGACTACTAAGATGGATTAGAGAGTGAATAAAATACACCGTGATAGTATTTTAAATGATCCTTTACTAATGAGGAAATCATTTCGGTACTTATGTTTATGACACAATTCCATGACTTATTTCAATGCTTTGATTCCTTGGATTATGTTTTCTGATTTTTTTGATTTATGTATTATAAAATGAAAATATTTATTCTACGAAACAAGATTTCAATATATTATATGAATGCAATGGTTTATAAATTTTATTCTATTATTATTATATCATTATGCTCATGTATTTTTTATATCTCTCTTCTTTTCTCATATTGAGCATCTGATGACACCCTTTCATATGATTCCTCTCCCCAGGTTATCAAGAAAGGAATTTTGTTTGATATGACTAAGAATAGTAATAGGTTTGAATAAAATAATGTTATATGATGTAGTTATGTTATGAAATTATAGTTTTTGTATACATGTTAACGAATCCATTAGAACTAAAAAGCTTCCGTCATGGATCGTTATACAATGCATTGAATATTCATATATTTAGATGTGATGTATATGTATGATAACTTCTAGTCCTTATAATGTATATGTAATAAAATAATTATATAAATATAATTTTTCCATAAATTTCATTTATATTCATAAAATAATTAAATATATCCATCCATGATTGGTAGTGATGGAAAACAAAATACATCTTCTTGTCAGGAAGTTTACATCCAAACTCATGATCGACAATTTCATTTCCTATTTGATAAAAGTAGAGAATAATATAGGTTATTCCATTAAAATAATAACTTTTTAGTATATGGTATATATTTTTATTATTATTTAATGATTGTTTAAGAATATATTAAAGTAGAAGAAGATGAAGTGAAATGAAATTTCATGGTTTATAACTATGCCTGCTCTTCGAAGAACCTATTTTGGTTTATAAATAATGTAATACTCAAAAGGATTGTCAATAAATAATTTGAATATATGTTATGGGTATTGATGTATATAGGGTTATGGGTTGGTCTTGGGAAATAAAAAAGGATATGGATGTTTATAGAGGATACGAGGGGAGGAGTCCTTTTATATGTGGCATTGGAGATCCACATGTAAAATTTATTAAAAAAAACATAAAAAATTCATTCTGATGAAAATTATATTTAATGTAAATATATTAATTTTTGGGACTGACTAGGGAAGAAATATGGACATAAAATATCATTAAATGAATTTATTTTAAAACCATACCCATATCCATTGTCATAACGCATGGTAAACCCATTTTAACATTAACTGCAATATTTATTTATTACAGTTTATACAATTCATTATGTCCAAAAACTATGTTTTAATCATTATATAATTCTAATTATGATGATTAAATTTTTTTAAATTATTTTCCCTAATATCAAATTCACAGATGTCATTGGGTTTTATTAAAAATTAAACATAGTTGTTCAATGAAATGCAATTTTCCAATGATTATATTCTTAATTATCAAAAAAATTAAGGTCCACACTCAACATAAAATTAATTAAAATGGTGTAATTTTTTTAATAATAATATAATTGAACTATGTTTACTTTTAAAATATTTTTAAAATAAAATTTATCTTTTGAAATTATTTAAATAAAAGGACAATATATAATAAAAATAAATACTCTTCACTATTATTATTGAAATTTACCATTTTAAAAAATTATAAAATATTAACATTAATATAATTTTTGATATTTTTATTCACAAAATTATGAACATTTTGAAAAATAATTCTTATAAGATTGTGAAAACTAATTTTATAAGAAGTGTGTAAAAGGTGATGAATCAATTTTTTAGTAAAATAAAATTTTAAGAATAAAACTGGATTTATTGTTATCCAATGCCTAGAAAAATATTAAATTAATGATAACAAATTTTATTTAATATTTATAATTTTTTTTAAAATAATACAACAATAGTGATTAATATAATTTTAATTAAAAAATATATTGCAAATAAAAACAATTTTTTATAATTTTTTTTTCAAATTCATATGATTATCATTTTAATTTCAATAGTTTATGATCATTGAATTAAATTTATAGTTGTGAAAACCATATATTTTTTATTATTTGGTTAGTCCTATTGATAAATGATAATTTAATTTTTAGGTTATAATAGTGTAGTATATTAATGTTTTTTTAGAATTAGGGTTGTGTGATATGCAAGCTATCAATGTGATTAAATTTATTTAAAAATATATATATAATAAAATAATTGGGTGTTTCAGTACAGTCCTGGAACTTGTACCCATACAAAAAATAGATGAAAAAATTAAAGAAGATGGTAGATAATAAATTATTTGTTTAAGGGTCAATTATAGCGGCATATTTATGGGAGAAAAATCAAAATTTATATTCTTATTATTTTCATTATGAATATCAATACAAACATAATTAAATGGGTCATAGTTGTATCGTCCCGGTTCCAGAAGCCACCCAGGGTGCCTTATACCCGGTTGGTCACATGGCCTCAAGTGCATTCCCCAAAATGCCAGAGGCTGCCGACTAGAATCGAGGGCCTTGGGTGTGATAGTGGGGAAACTATTCCCTCATTGGCATAGTACACAATGGATGTAAATAAACATAAAATAGCAGACACAGTAAATAACCACAATAATAAACAGCGGATGACTAAATCTACAAAAAATTGGAGCACATATGTATATATATGAGTGACGCATGATACATATCTAGGAAGATATCCAAACAAGTCACAATAATGAAAAATACAATAGTACCAAAACAAGTACAAAATAAAGTAAACAGCTCCTCAGCATCGCAAGCCAAAGCATAGTCCCATTCTCTCCTACTCCATGCATTCAAGCAATAGAAGTCGAAGGGCGGTTACCCTTGTCTATACCTGCAATAAAATAGTCTGTTTTGGGCCCAAAAGGATGAACCAAATAGGGTGTGAGACTAAATCTCAGTAGGAATCCTATCGAAGATCTGTGCCTAATAGTCAATGAGTATATGGAAGCTAATAGTACAATAAGCAGTAAATAGTAGCAGCAACATCAGGAAATAATCATTAAAAAGTAAACAGAATGATATACAATAGTGATCAATCCACAGAAAAACAAATAGTGGTGAAGCAACAGCTAACGCAAGCAGGAAACCCTCTGGGAAGTTCTCACAACCATCCCCTTTGGTCCTATCCAAGAAGTACCACAACCCTCTGGGCAGTGCACTTAGCCTAAACCATCTGGTTTGGTCATACGAATTTGTCAGAATCTCTTGGGAAGCTCACTCGGTCAATTCCCATTACAGTCAAGGGTAGTTTGGGACTCTCTGAGGGAGATCACGCGGTCTAACCCTCTTGGCCCCAAGGTCTAGAGACTCTATGAGGAAGCTCATTCGTTCAATCCACTTACAGCCTTAGGTATACCACAGACTCTCTGAGAAATCTCACACGGTCAATTCCTCCTATAGCCTGGGAAGGTTTTAAAGTCATTCAAACAAGATGAAGACTCAATGATGAAGCTCGCTCGGACTACCTGCCTGTAGTCTATAATAACTAATACTATCTGGTAAGATCACTCGGTCTATCCTCTATAGTCTATAATGTAAAAGACTCTCTGAGGAAGTTCACTCGATCTATCCCAGTGTAGTCTATAATATCTAAGACTCTCTTAGAAGCTCACTCGGTCTATCCCTTATAGTATATAGCAACGGGTTCTCATAGTCTCGTTCTAGTCAGTGTATAATAATGCTATAATGACAATGTACACCTATAGAGCTACTTGTCTAACCAATGTACACCTATAGATCTACTTGGATAAACAGTCTACAAATCAATAAACATGTTGACAACATCATTCTGTCCTACGATCACAAGGCATGGAAACAGGTACAACGACCAAAGGCTAACAAGACCCAAAGGTAGTAACAAGAACAAAGCTTGGGAAAAACATCCATGCATGATAATTAATCACAAAAATTATCAATTTACCTCTACACAAGCATGCAAGAAAGGAAGGAATAACAATAAGGGAAAAAAGGTAAACACGCAATACCCCGTTCACAGGTATTGGTGGAATTTGCACGTAAAACTCATAGACATCGAAAGGTATGGAAAAAACACCTGCCTCGATCCTAGGAGATTGATATAATTGAACCACGAGGCATGATTCTCCTCATAACATCGTAGATCTACGAAAACACAAAAAACATTCAAACCACAAAATCTCGAGAAAGAGGAAGAATTGGAAAACATGTCTCTAGGGGAAGGAAGATATTACCTCTGTGGTTCCAACGCAATCGACAGAGGTCAATTCGAAGTACAGATGGAGGCACAGGGATTTAGAGAAGTTCAGCGGCCGTACGATGTCTCTCGGCCGAATGAGACCAAGAAGAAGCATGTTCTGTCCGTCAGGCACGACCCCGGTCCGTTTAATGAAAAAAAGAAAATACACGGTGTGTACTTCTTGAGTACATCCCATGTACTCCACTTTTCTGTACTCTGCATTATGTGGCCTCCACTTCACCCCTACACACCGTGTGTGTGGCCCGGACATGGCCAGGACACGGCCTAGCGCGGAAAGGTAGTACACTGCGTGTACTCAGAAAGTAAACGGCGTGTACTTCAAAAATTTCCAGAAACTCCTATTTCCGCAAAAAATCTAGGAAAAGGAATGACATACCTGAAACAAATATCCGAGTTCTTACAAACTTTCCCCCTTAAAGACATTCGTCCCTAAATTTCTCTAGCGAGGCATAGAAGATGAAATCCCGAACAACTCCATCCACTGCGATCATACATCGGCCTCCATCTCCCAGGTCTCATCCTGCACTCCCTTGTGCTGCCATAGCACCCATACTAGAGGAACAGACCGGCCACTGAGTCCTTCGTACTGCGATCGATAATCCGGAGGGATGCTCCTCAAATGTCGCATCTGCTTCAAGCTCAACCTCTTCGGGATGAAAGACATGAGACGAGTCTAAAAAGAAATGTCGAATTTGAGAAATATGGAAGACATCGTGCATAGCCTGGTACCTCTAAGGTAACTGCAGCTGATAGGAAATTGTCCAAACTATCTTCAACACCTCAAACGGCCTCACGTACCATGGTAAAAGCTTACCCTGTCTCCAAATCCTCTTGTGTCCCAACCTCAGTGCGACACGTAAGAAGATCTAATTCCAGACCGTGAACTCCAGAGGTCGTCTCCACTGATCAACATAAGACTTCTACAGTGACTCTGCTATAGCCATCCTCTTCCAGATCAACTCTATCTGGTCTGAGGTCTCCTGAAAAATAAGGGGTCCTAAAAAAGGTGACTCTTCTGCCACCAACCTTCATAAGGGTGATAATCATGGCCTACCGTACAAAGCCTCATAAGGTACCATCAGAATAGTCACCTGAAAACTGTTGTTAAAGGAAAACAACACCAGAGGAATATGCTACTACCAAGAACCGAAAAAGTCTATAATGCAAGCTCAGAGCATATCCTCAAGCACCTGGATCGTACGCTCCGAATGGACATCACTCTAGGGGTGATATGCTGCACTCAAAAGTACCTGTGTACCCATAGCCTTCTGAAGTCCCTGCCAGGACGGAGTAGTATAGCGTGCATCCCTATCTGAAATAATGGAGTGTCGAACTCCATAGAGACATACAATCTCTCAGAGGTACAACCGTCCCAGCTCATTTACTCTGAAGCTCTGCTTGATCGGCAAGAAGTGAAAAACCTTCGTAATCCTATCAGCGACAACCCAAACAACATCACACCCACAAGGTGACCTCGGAAACCCGGTCACAAATTACATCGTGACATCGTTAAAATTCCACTCAGGAATGGGTAATTGCTATAACAGCCCCGCTGGTCGCTGATGCTCTACTTTCACCTGCTGACAAGTAGAACATCTCATGAAAAAAACCAGCAACATCTCTCTTTATACCTGGCCACCAGTACTGGCGATGTAGATCACGATACATCTTGGTGATCCCTGGATGAACTACTGAAACTGAGGAATGAAAATCCAACATCAGCTCCTCGTGTATGTATGATGGCACCCATATGCACCCTTGGAAATGCAATATCTCATCCTCTCCCACTATCCATCCTGGAATAGGTTCCTCTCCTGACACACACACTCCCGCGGGACTAGGCCTTTGGAGTCTGATAGCTTCCTCATCCGTACTTGATCAAGAAGAGAAGAGGTAACAACTACAGAAGACAGGAAAGTCTGTCCCTGTCTATCATGAATCTCCATGTGCATCTCAGAGAACAGAGCCATAATATGCCACTCACTGCTAGCCTCCAGATCTGCCTGAATCCGAGTTCTCCTGCTCAACGCATCATCCACTGTGTTTCCCATTCCAGGTGTTTAGGAAAGCTCGAAGTCGAAAGCCTGAAGATACTCGGCCCACCTACGTTGTCCCATATTCAGATCATTCTGAGTAAAGATATACATTAGAATCTTTTGGTCAGTGAAAACCAAAAGGTTCTCCCCCAGAAGGTAGTGTCTGCAATAGCATAAGGCATGAACAACATCAGCCAACTCCAGATCGTGCGTGCAATAGTTCCTCTCATGTGGCATCAACTACCGATACCCGTAATCAATGACTCCATCTCCCTGAAAAAGCACGACTCCCATTAAGATACCTGAAGCATCACAGTACACAGTATAGACCTTGCCCGGCTCTGGAAAGACTAGTATCAGTGCTGACATCAACCTGCCCTTCAGCTCTTGAAAGGCTGACTCACAAGAATCTGACCACAAAAACATCGCACCATTCATGGTCAGACTAGTCAGCGGCGCTGCAAGGTGTATAAAGTCCTGCATGAAACTCCTGCAGTATCCTACCAGCCTTAGAAAACTCTTCACCTTAAAGAAATTCTTCAGCTGCTCCGAGAAAACTATAGCTCTCACTTCCTCTGGATCCACTGATACTCGTGTCTCTGATATGACATTACCCAATAAGTGAATCTGATCCATCCAAAAGTGGCATTTCGAGAGATTAACATATAACTGATGCCCTCTATGTGTACTCAGAACGATCTCAAGATGTGTGTCATGGTCGTGTCAAGTGAGAGAGTACACCAAGATGTCATCCACGAAAACCACCACAAAGAAATCTAAGTATAGATAGAACACATGGTTCATCAGTTCCATGAATACTACTGGCGTGTTCATGAGACCGAACGGCATGACTGTATAATGGTATTGACCATACATCCTCTTGATGGTTGTAAGTGGTATATCTGATGTTCTAACACGCAACTGATGATAACTGGAACTCAAATAGATCTCCGAGAACACCTGGGTTCCTCGAAGCTGATCAAATAGGTCATCGATCCTTGGCAAGGGATATTGGTTCTTGACAACTTTTTCAGCTTCCGATAATCCAAACAAATCCCGAGGGTGCCATCTGCCTTCTTTGAAAACAGGACAGGCGAACCCCAAGGAGAAGTAATGGGTCAGATGAAACACTCTGCTTGAAACTCCTCCAACTACTTCTTGAGCTCCTGCAACTTAGGTGTATCCATCCTATATCGAGGAATGAACATCGGTGACTCTCCTGGAATGAGCTCAATTGAGAAGTCTACCTCAATCTCTAGAGGAAAACCTAAAAAGTACACTAGAAAGACATCCATGAAACATTCCACCACTGGAGGAATGTCAAACTGCGAAGTCCCCATGTCACCCAGATAAAGACTTGATATTTGGGCTGTAAATCCCCCTAGCCGATGTTGCTCTGGTCTGTCTCTACCTACCTGGACATCCCACTCTCCCCTATGAAGGAAAAAACCGCCCCCTAGTGATACAAAACTCGCCCTATGACGATAGAAATCTACGAATTCCTGGAAGGGAAATAACCAGTCCATCCCAAGAATGACATTATAGCCCGTCATCTCTAGAAAATAGAGGTCCCATAAGAACAGAAACCCTAAAACCTCAAGAGGGCACTCTCTTCCCTGATGTAAACTAGATATCCTCATTCCCAACGGCGTGTGAAGTGTCAACAAGTTTGAAGATGAAAAGATACAGAGCCCAAGGATCTCCACAACAGCAACAGAGATAAAACTATGCGAAGAACTAGTATCGAAAAGGGATGAACATAAAAGTGAGGCTTCTAATATCATACAACGAACTGTAGTAGGGTCGGTATCCTGCTCTTGGTAGGTCTGCTCCACGGTGATGGTCTGCCCTGTACCGCGGCCCTGCACCCCTGGATGACCACTTTGAGCTGACCCACTCTGCTCTTTCTAGTAACCTGGTGACTGACCACCACGACCGCGACCTAAACATCGGCCCAAACAGCCATAATAACTCCAGTTCCTAGACTGGTGGGAAAATGGCAAGGCATATCCTGAACGTTGGGTCATAGAAGAAACCCAACCACCAGCTGAAGGTGAGAAGATATGACAAAAGCGCTGAAGATGTCCCACCTTGCTGCAAGATCACCACTCCATCAGATCTCCCTAACACTGAGACCATGTATTCCCACTCCTACCGCACTGGTAGCATACAACCTAGCTTCCAGAAGATCCATCGCGCCTCCTATGAACTCCTCGAGAAGACTCTCTACGGTGCTTCCTACTATCCCTAGGAGGAAAACCAACTCTGGATGTCAAACCGCCTTGGATCATTGCTCACGAATCCCTCCGGTTGTGCTCAATGATCAGCGCCTGGTTGACGATAGAGGATATCAAATTCTACCTAAAGATATTCACCTGGGAAGGGATCTCCTACCTGAGACCGTCCTCAAACTTCCTTGAAAGGAACAACTCAACACCTATTGGGACCGGAATGAAGCGCTGCAGCTCAGTGTAAAGTGAGACGATTACTCCATAACAGATAGACTACCCTACTCGAGACTCATAAACTCTCTGGCTCGGTCATCCCTCAATGTCTCTGGGTAAAAGTAGTCATAAAAGGTGCACCGAAACTCGTCCCAAGACATACTCTGCTAGCGCCCTGACTATGAGATCACCTCCCACCACCTCTTGGTGGTGTCTCGGAGCATATAAGTATCCTCCTTTACCCTTTTCTAAGGGGGTATCTCCAGATGCTCAAAGATCATCAGTGTGGCCTATAACCATGACTCTTCATCCTGGTGTCCTCCATCCCATGAGAAAGTAGGAGTAAGCTGCTATAGAAAGACCCGCATCAATTCGGCCATCAATGGGGCAGGAGGTGACACTCCCTGAAATTTCTGCATCATCCTCAAGAAATCTTCCCAGAACTATGCATCGAGGCTTGTGATGTGTAAGACAACTGGTGCCAAGGCTGGCACAACAAGAGGATTTGCAGGAGGTCCTTGATCTGCCATATCTAGTGTCTGATCACCGTCTAGAAACTGACGTACAACCAGAGGACATCTCGGAAGCATAGCTATGGAAAGATCAAAATAACACCATAGATCAAGATTGTCAAAGTCATAGAACACAAGAGTAAAAAACGGAAACATGGGAAGGAAAAAACTCATGTTTACGAAACATGACTACATGGCATGTATAAAAACTACACGGTGTGTTCACTCAAACAAAAGACATGGGCGTGTACTAATGCCACCTCTGGTCGTGTGACACCCAAAACTACACGGCGTATTGTTCCTACACACATCTAGTACTTGAACTCTATTTCCCTGCCTGAGTCACTTTAAACAGCTAACCCACACTGTCTTCTTATGCTGAGACTACATAGCGTGTTCCCTGTAGATACGGCGTGTTCCTTATAATGTATATGTAATAAAATAATTATATAAATATAATTTTTCCATAAATTTCATTTATATTCATAAAATCCTTAAATATATCCATCCATGATTGGTAGGGATGGAAAACAAAATACATCTTTTTGTCAGGAAGTTTACTTCCAAACTCATGATCGACAATTTCATTTCCTATTTGATGAAAGTAGAGAATAATATAGGTTATTCCATTAAAATAATAAATTTGTAGTATATGGTATATATTTTTATTATTATTTAATTATTGTTTAAGAATATATTAAAGTGGAAGAATATGCAGTGAAATGAAATTTCATGGTTTATAACTATACCACCTCTTCAAAGAACTTGTTTTGGTTTATAAATAAAGTCATTCTCTAGAGGTTTCTCAATAAAGAAATTGAATATATGTTATGGGTATTGATGTATATAGGGTTATGGGTTGGTCTTGGGAAATAAAAAAGCATATGGCTGTTTATAGAGGATACGAGGGGAGGAGTCCACTTATATGTGGCATTGGAGATCCACATGTAAATTTTATAAAATAAAAAAACATAAAAAATTAATTCTAAAGAAAATTATAATTAATGTAAATATATTAATTTTTGGGACTGACTAGGGAATAAATATGGACATAAAATATCATTAAATAAATTTATTTTAAAACCATACCCATATCCTTTGTCATAACGCATGGTAAACCCATTTTAACATTAACTGCAATAATTATTTATTACAGTTTTTACAATTCCTTATGTACAAAAACTATGTTTTAATCATTAGATAATTCTAATTATGATGATTAAAATTTTTTAAATTATTTTCACCAATATAAAATTCACAGATGTCATTGGGTTTAATTAAAAACTTAACATAGATGTGCAATGAAATGTAATTTTCCAATGATTATATTCTTAAGTATAAAAATTTTTAAGGTCCACACTCAACATAAAATTAATTAAAATGGTGTAAATTTTATTTATAATAATATAATTGAACAATGTTTACTTTTAAAATATTTTTAAAATAAAATTTATCTTTTTAAATTATTTAAATAAAAAGACAATATATAAAAAAAATAAATACTCTTCACTATTATTATTGAAATTAACCATTTTAGAAAATTATAAAATATTAACATTAATATAATTTTTGATATTTTTATTCACAAAATAATGATCATTTTGAAAAATAAATTTTATAAAATTGTGAAAACTAATTTTATAAGAAGTGCGCAAAACGTGACGAATCAATTTTTAGTAAAATAAAATTTTCAGAATAAAACTTGATTTATTGTTATCCAAAGCCTAGAAAAATATTAAATTAATGATAACAAATTTTACTTAATATTTATAATTTTTTTTAAAATAATACACCAATGGAGATTAATATAATTTTTATTAAATAATATATTTCGAATAAAAAAAATTTTGAATTTTTTTTTCAAATTCATATGATTATCATTTTAATTTTCATCAGTTTATGATCATTGAATTTAATTAATAGTAGTGAAAACCATATATTTTTTATTATTTTGTTAGTCCTATTGATAAATGATAATTTAATTTTTAGGTTATAATAGTGGAGTATATTACAGTTTATTTAGAATTAAGGTTGTGTGATTCGCAAGCTATCAATGTTATTAAAATTATTTAAAAATATATATATAATAAAATAATTGGGTGTTTCAGTACAGTCTTGGAACTTGTACCCATACAAAATATAGATGAAAAAATTGAAGAAGATGGTACATAATTAATTATGTGTTTAAGGGTCAATTATAGGGGCATATTTATGGGAGAAAATTCAAAATTTATATGCTTATTATTTTTTAATATGAATATCAGTACAAACATAATCAAATGGGTCATAGTTATAATGTCCCGGTTCCAGAAGCCACCCAGGGCACCTTATACCCAGTTGGTCACATGGCCTCAAGCGCATTTCCCCAAATGCCAGAGGTTGCCGACTAGAATCGAGGGCCTTGGGTGTGGTAGTGGGGAAACTAATCCCTCATTGGCATAGTACACAACGGAAGTAAATAAACATAAAATAGCGAATGTTGTAAATAACCACAATAATAAACAGCGGATGACTAAATCTGCAAAAAATTGGAGCACATATGTATATATATTAATGATGCATGATACATATATAGGAAGGAATCCAAACAAGTCACAATGCTGAAAAATAATATAGTACCAAAACAAGAACAAAATAAAGTAAACATCTCCTCATCATCGCAAGCCAAAGCATAGTCCCATTCTCTCCTACTCCATGCATTTAAGCAACAGAAGTAGAAGGGTGCTTACCCTTGTATATACCTACATTAAAATAGTCTGTTTTGGGCCCAAAAGCATGACCCAAATAGGGTGTGAGACTAAAGATCAGTAGGAAACCTCCCGAAGATCTGTGACTAATAGTGAATGAGTATATGGCAGGTAATAGTACAATAAGCAGTAAACAGTAGCAGCAACAACAGGCAATAATCATTAAGCAGTAAACAAAATGATATACAACAGTGATCAATCCACAGAACAACAAACAGTGGTGAAGCAGCAGCTAACGCAAGCAGGAAACCCTCTGGGAAGTTCTCACAGCCACCCCCTTTGGTTCTATCCAAGAAGTACCACAACCCTCTGGGCAGTGCACTCAGCCTAACCCATCTGGTTTGGTCATACGAATTTGTTAGACTCTCTAGGAAATCTCACTCGGTCAATTCCCATTATAGTCAAGGGTAGTCAGGGACTCTCTAAGGGAGATCACGCGGTCTAACCCTCTTGGCCCCGAAGGTCTAGAGACTCTCTGAGGAAGCTCACTCGGTCAATCCCCTTGCAGCTTTAGGTATACCACAGACTCTCTGAGGAATCTCACTCGCTCAATTCCTCCTATAGTCTTGGATGGTTTTAAAGATATTTAAACAAGATGAAGACTCTATGAGGAAGCTTGCTCGGTCTACCCGCATGTAGTCTATAAAAAATAATACTCTCTGGTAAGCTCACTCGGTCTATCCTCTATAGTCTATAATGTACAAGACACTCGGAGGAAGTTCACTCGGTCTATCCCAGTATAGTCTATAATATCTAAGACTCTCTGGGAAGCTCACTCTGTCTATCCCTTATAGTCTATAGCAACGGGTTCTCACAGTCTCATTCCAGTCCGTGAATAATAATGCTATAAGGAAAATGTACACCTATAGAGCTACTTGGCTAACCAAATTACACCTATAGAGATACCTGGATAAACAGTCTACAAATCAACAAGCATGTTGATAACATCATTTTGTCTTACGAACACAAGGCATGGAAACAGGTACAACGAACAAAGGCTAACAAGACCCAAAGGTGTTAACAAGAAAAAAGCATGGAAAAAACATCCAAGCACGACAATTAATCACAAAAATTATCAATTTACCTCTACACAAGCATGCAAGAAAGGAAGGAATAACCATAAGGGAAAAAGGTAAACACGCAATACCCCGTTCATGGGTATTGGTGGAATTTTCACATAAAACTCATAGACATCGAATGGTAAGGAAAAAACCACCTACCTCGATCCTAGGATATTGATATACTTGAACCACGAGGCATGATTCTCCTCATAACATCGTAGATCTACGATAACGCAAAAAACATTCAAACCACAAAAACTCGAGAAAGAGGATGAATTGGAAAACGTGTCTCTAGGGGAAGGAAGATCTTACCTCTATGGTTCCAATGCAATTGACAGATGTCAATTCGGAGTACAGATGGAGGCACAGGGATTCGGAGAAGTTCCATTGTCGTACGATGTCTCTCGGTCGAACGAGACCAAGAAGAAGCATCTTCTGTCTGTCAGGTGCCACCCCGGTCCATTTAATGAAAAAAAGAAAATACACAGTGTGTAATTCTTGAGTACATCCCATGTACTCCACTTTTCTATACTCTGATTTATGTGGCCTCCACTTCACCCCTACACACCGTGTGTGTGGCCCGGACACAGCCAACACATGGCCTAGCGTGGCAAGGTAGTACATGGCCTGTACTCAAAAAGTACACGGCATGTACTTCAAAATTTTTAAGAAACTCCTCTTTCCACAAAAAATCTAGGAAAAGGAAAGACATAAATGAAACAAAGATCCGAGTTCTTAAAAAGTTTCCCCCTTAAATACATTCGTCCCCGAATTTCCCTAGCGAGGCATAGAAGAATAAATCCTGAACAGCTCCGTCCACTGCGATCATACATCGGCCTCCCTCTCCCAGGTCTCATCCTGCACTCCCTTGTGCTGCCATAGCACCCGTACTAGAGGAACAGACCGGCCAAAGAGTACCTTTGTACTCCGATCGATAATCCGGATGGGATGCTTCTCAAATGACGCATCTGCTTCAAGCGCATCCTCATCAGGTTGAATGACATGAGACAGGTCTAAAAAGTAACACCGAAGTTGAGAAATATGGAAGACGTCGTGCATAGCCTGGTACCTCTGAGGTAACTGAAACTGATAGGAAATCGTCAAAACTATCTTCAAAACCTCAAACGGCCCGTTGTACGATGGTAAAAGCATACCCTGTCTCCAAATCCTCTTGTGTCCCAACCTCGATGCGACAGGTAGAAAGACCTGATTCCCGACCGTGAACTCCAGAGGTCATCTCCGCTGATCAACATAAGACTTCTTCCATGACTGTGCTATAGCCATCCTCTTCCAGATAAACTCTATCTTGTCTGAGGTCTCCTGAATAAGACGGGGTCCTAGAAAAGCTGCCTCTCCTGCCACCAGACGACATAAGGGTGATCAGTATGGCCTACCGTACAAATCCTCGTAAGGTTCCATCAGAATAGATGCTTGAAAACTGTTGTTATAGGAAAACACCACAAGACGAATATGCTTCTCCCAAGAACCACAAAAGTCTAGAATGCAAGCTCAGAGCATATCCTCAAGCACCTGGATCGTACGATCAGAATGGACATCAGTCTGGGGGTGATATGTTGTACTCAAAAGTACCTGTGTACCCATAGCCTTCTGAAGTCCCTGCCAAAACCGAGAAGTAAAGCGTGCATCCATGTCTGGAATAATGGAGTGTCAAACCCCATATAGACATACAATCTCTCGGAGGTACAAACATCCCAGCTCATTAACGCTGAAGGTCTCCATGATTGGCATGAAGTGAAAAACCTTCGTAATCCTATCGGCGACAACCCAAACAACATCACACCCGTGAGGTGACCTCGGAAACCCGGTCACAAATTCCATCGCGACATCGTTCAACTTCCACTTAGGAATGGGTAAATGCTATAATAGCCCTGCTGGTCGCTGATGCTCTACTTTCACCTGCTGACAAGTAGAACATCTTATGAAAAAACAATCAACATCTCTCTTTATACATTGCCACCTGTACTGGCGATGTAGATCACAATACATCTTGGTGACGCCTGGATGAACTAGTGAAACTGAGGAATGAAAATCCAACATCAGCTCCTTGTGTATGTCTGTTGGCACCTATATGCGCCCCTGGAAACACAATATCTCATCCTCTCCCACTATCCATCCAGGAAGAGGTTCCTATCCTGACACACACACTCCCGCGGGACTAGGCCTTCAGAGTCTGATAACTACCTCATCCGTACTTGATCAAGAAGAGAAGAGGTAACAACTACAAAAGATAGGAAAGTCTGTCCCTGTCTATCATGCATCTCCATGTGAATATCAGAGAACAAAGCCTTAAGATGCCACTCAATTCTGGCCTCATGATCTGCCTGAATCTGAGTTCTCCTACTCAACACATCATCCACTGTGTTTCCCTTTCCAGGTGTTTAGGCAAGCTCGAAGTTGAAAGAACGAAGATACTTGACCCACCTATGTTGTCTCAGATTCAGATCATGCGGAGTGAAGATATACATGAGACTCTTCTGGTCAGTGAAAACAAAAATGTTCACTCCTAGAAGGTAGTGTCTCCAACAGCATAAGGAATGAAAAACATCATCCAACTCCAGATCATGCGTCCAATAGTTCCTCTCGTGTGGCATCAACTACTAATACCCATAAGCAATGACTCTATATCCCTGCATAAGCACAGCTCCCATTCAGATACTTGAAGCATCACAGTACACAGTATAGCCCATTCCTGGATCTGGAAAGACTAGTATCAGTGCTGACATCAACCTCTCCTTCAGCTCTTGAAAGGCTGACTCACAAGAATCTGACCATAAAAACATTGCACCATTCATGGTCAGACCAGTCAGCGGCGCTGCAAGGTGTAAAAAGTCCTACATGAAACGCCTGTAGTATCCTACCAGCCTTAGAAAAGTCTTCACCTCAAAGAAATTCTTCGGCTGCTCCCAGAAAACTAGAGCTCTCACTTCCTCTGGATCCACTGATACTCATGTCTCTGAGATGACATGACCCATGAAGTGAATCTGATTCATCCAAAAGTGGCATTTCGAGAGCTTATCATATAACTGATTCTCTCTAAGTGTACTTAGAACGATCTCAAGATGTGTGTCATGTTCGTGTCAAGTGAGAGAGTACACCAAGATGTAATCCACAAAAACCACCACAATGAAATCTAAGTACGGATAGAACACTCGGTTCATCAGTTCCATAACAAATGTTGGCATGTTCGTGAGACCGAACGACATAAATGTATACTAGTATAGACCATACATCCTCTTGAAGGATGTAAGAGGTATATCTGATGGTCTAACACACAACTGATGATAACCGAAACTCAAATAGATCTCCGAGAACACTTGGGTTCCTCGAAGCTGATCAAAGAGGTCATCGATCCTTGGAAAGGTATATCGGTTCTTGACAACTTGTTCAGCTTCTGATAATCCAAAAAAAATCCCGATGGTGTCGTCTGCCTTCTTTGCAAACAGGATAGGAAAACCCCAAGGAGAAGTAATGGGTCGGATGAAACCCTTTGCTTGAAACTCCTCCAACTGCTTCTTGAGCTCCTGAAACATAGGTGTAGCCATCCTATAACGAGGAATGAACACCGGTTCCGCTCCTGGCATGAGCTCAATTGAGAAGTCTACGTCGCACTTTGGAGGAAAACCTGAACTGTCCGCTGGAAAGACATCCCTAAATCATTCCACCACTAGAGGAAAGTCTAACTGCGAAGTCCCGTTGTCATCCAGATAAAGACATGATATTTGGGCTATAAATCCCCCTAGCCCATGTTGCTCTGGTCTGGCTCTACCTACCTGGACATCCCACTCGCCCCTATGAAAGAACACCCACCCCATAGTGATTCAAAACTCACCCTACGGCGATAGAAATCTACGAATGCCTGGAAGGGAACTAACCAGTCCATCCCGAGAATGACGTCATAGCCCGTCATCTCTAGGACATAGAGGTCCCATAAGAACAGAAGCCTTGCAACCTCAAGAGGGCACTCTCTTCCCTGATTTACACTAGATATCCCCATTCCCAACAATGTGTGAAGAGTCAACAAGTTGGAAGATGAAAAGATACAGAGCCCAAGGCTCTCCACAACAGCAACAGAGATAAATCTATGTGATGAACCAGTATCGAAAAGGGATGAAGATAAAAGTGAGGCCACTAAGATCGTACCACGAACTGTAGAAGGGTCAATATCCTGCTCTTGGCAGGTCTGCTCCACGGTGAAGGTCTGGCCTGTACTGCGGCCCTGCACCCCGGGCTGACCACTCTGAGCTGACCCACTCTGCTGTCGCTAGTAACCTGGTGACTGACCACCATGACCGCGACCTAAACCTCGGCCAGAACAGCCAGAATAACTCCAGTTCCCAGACTGGTGGGAAAATGGAAAGGCATATCCTGAACGTTGGGTCATAGAAGAAACCCTACCACCAGTTGAAGGCGAGAAGATTTGACAAAAGTGCTAAAGATGGCCCATATTGCTGCAAGATAACCACTCCATCGGATCTCCCTAACACTGAGAAGATGTATTCCCACTCCTACCGCACTGGTAGCATATAACCTAGCTGCCAGAAGATACATTGCAGATTTTATGATCTCCTCGAGAAGACTCTCTATGATGATTCCTACTATCCCTAGGAGGAACACCAACTCTGGATGTCAAACCGCCTTATCTCATTGCTCAAGAATCCCTCAGGTTGCGCTTTGTGATCAGCGTGTGGTTGACGATAGAGGATATCGAAGTCTACCTGAAGATATTCACCTAGGAAGGGATCTCCTACCTGAGACCGTCCTCAAACTTCCTAGCAAGGAACAATTCAACACCTACTGGGACCGGAATGAAGCACTGAAGCTCGGTAAAGTGAGACAATTACTCCATAACAGATAGATTACCCTGCTCAAGACTCATAAACTCTCGGGCTCAGTCATCCCTCAAGGTCTCTGGGTATATGTAGTCATAGAAGGGGCACCGAAACTCATCCCAAGACATACTCTGCTAGCGCCCTGACTATGAGATCACCTCCCACCACCTCTTGGCAGTGTCTTGGAGCATATAAGTATCCACCTTGACCCTTTTCTCTGGGGGTATCTCCAGATGCTCAAAGATCATCAGTGTAGCCTATAACCATGACTCTACATCCTGGTGTCCTCCATCCCATGAGAAAGTAGGAGGAAGCTGCTGCTGAGAGACCCGCATCAATTCGGCCATCTATGGGGTAGGAGGCGACACTCCCTGAAATGTCTGTATCTTCCTTAGGAAATCCTCCCAGAACTATGCATCGAGGCCTGTGATGGGTAAGACTTCTGGTGCCAAGGCTGGCACAACAAGATGATCTACAGGAGGTCCTTGATCTGCCATATCTGGTGTCTGATCACCATCTGGAAACTGACGTACAACCAGAGGAAATCCCAGAAGCATAGCTCTGGAAAGATCAAAAGAACACCATAGATCAAGATTATCAAAGTCAGAGAACACAAGAGTAAAAAATGTAAATAGGAGAAGGGAAAAACTCATGTTTACAAAAGACGACTACATGGCATTTATAAAAACTACATGGCGTCTTCACTCAAACCAAAGACATGGGTGTGTACTAATGCCACCTTGGGTCGTGTGACACCCAAAACTACATGGCGTGTTGTTCTTACACACAGCGTGTACTTGAACTCTATTCCCCTGCCCGAGTCTCTTTAAACAGCTAACCCACACTGTCTTCTTAAGATGAGACTACGCGGCGTGTTCCCTGTAGACACGGCGTGTAGTAGAAAAGGTTTTGGCAGCCTGTGTTGTTAGCTACATGGATGAATACACGGCTAACACCTACATGGAATTTTCTGAACAAACACGGCATGTATAAGAGAAGATAAAACCGACCCGTGTTGTTAGTGACACGGATGGGTACCTGAAACAAGACTACAGGGTGTGTTCCTTACCAACATGGCGTGGTCTACTCGAGCATCCCTGGCCCATGTTGTTAGTGACACAGTTGGGTACATGTCTCTGTACTACATGGAGTGCACCTACTGTACACAGCTTGTTCCTAAATTCATTTCCTCAGCACCATGTTCCGGCTCACGCAGTCAGTGAAACGGTCTGAAACTACACGGTGTGTAGTCCTAAAGTACATGCTGTGTATTCTCGGTTTTTCCGGGCAGTAGCTCAGAAACTGCACCAAAGCCTAGAAAAAACAGAAAAAAAGGCATGAAGGTGCCAAATTCTAATCCATGAGGGCCCATACTCACCACTAATCAATTCTTTTAATACAAATACAGTCATATATAAGGAAATATTGGTAAATGATTCACCAATTGACGATTCAAGAGGGCCCATAACACCTCAAGAACCAAAATTTTGTGTTCATTTAATCAAGGTACAATAAAAACAATCCACTATGAAACAAAAAATATTATATCAAAGCATCTATCACCACATCATGCATAATCTACACAATGTCTATCACAACAACATGCAATCGCTAATGCACCCTAGAAGGCATGGCAAGAATGCATGCCATGTGATTTCTAACAAGTTCCTATTTGATGCATGAGACGGAATACACTCACCTCATCGGGTTGCGACATAAATAGAACCATAATAGCAACAACCATAACAACACAATCCATGTGAATCACACTAGGTGAAATCATATCAACCGTAAAATCTCAAAACCATAAAACTGCAATAAACGATGTAGTATAGATTTTCACTGTACACGAGTTAGCTACTCCCAGGCATAGCTTTTTGACATGTACCAAATCTGTCATATCCCTTGTTAAAGGCTCCAAATAGTAAATCAGGAGAAAAAAATTCCTATGATACCACTTTGTAATGTCCCGGTTCTAGAAGCCACCAAGGGCGCCCCATTCCCAGTTTGTCACATGGCCTCAAGCGCATTTCCCCAAATGCTAGAGGCTGCCGACTAGATGCGAGGGCCTTGGGTGTGATAGTGGGGAAACTATGCCCTCATTGGCAGATTACACAGTGGAAGTAAATAAACATACAAGAGCAGAAGTAGTAAATAACCACAATAAAAATAGCGGAAGACTAAATTAGAAAACACCTGGAGAACATATGTATATATATGAATGATGCATGATACATATCTTAGAAGGCAGCCAAATAAGTCACAATGCTGAAAAATTAAATATTACCAAAACAAGTACAAAAGAAAGTAAACAGCTCCTCAGCATCGAAGCCAAAGCTTGCTCCCATGCTCTCATGCTCCATGCAATCAAGAACTAGAAGTCAAAGGGATCTTTCCATTTTCAATACCTACAACAACATAGTCTATTTTGGCCCAAAATCCGGACCCAAATAGGGTGTGGGACTAAATCACAGTAGGCAACCACCCAATGATATGTGGCTAATATTCATTGAGTATATGGACGGTAATAGTACAATAAGCAGTAAATAATAGCAGCAACAACAGACAATAATCAGTAAGTAGTAAACAGAATGATATACAATAGTGATCAATCCACAGAACAACAAAGAGAGGTGAAGAAACATCTAACACATCAGGAAACCCTCTGCGAAGTACTTACAACCATCCCCTCTAGTCCTATAAAAGAAGGACCACAGGCCTCTGGGTAGTGCACTCAGCCTAACCCCTATGGTTTGGTCATATGAATTTGTAAGACTATCTGGGGAATCCAACTAGGTCAATTCCACTTATAGTCTAGGGTAGTTAGGGACTCTCTGAGAGAGATCAAACGGTCTAACCCACTTGGCCCCAAGGTCTATAGTCTCTTTGAGGAAGCTCACTTGGTCAATACACTTATAACCTTAGGTATACCACATACTCTATGAGGAAAAGCACTTGGTCAATTCCTCCTATAGCCTGGGAAGGTTTTAAAGATATACAAACAAGATGAAGACTCTCTGAGGATGCTCACTCGGTCTACCCTCCTGTAGTAAATAATAACTAAGACTCTCTGGGAAACTCACCCAGTCTATCCCCCTGTAATCTATAATGTCCAATACATTCTGAGGAAGCTCACTCGGTCTATCCCCATATTGTCTATAATATCTAATACTCTCTTGGAATCTCACTCGGTCTATCCCTTATTGTCTATTGCACCGGGTTCTCATGGTCTCATGCAGGGCACCCCATACCCGGTTGGTCGCATGGCCTCAAGTGCATTTCTCCAAATACCAGTGGCTGCCGAATAGCAACGAGGGCCTTGGGTGTGAATGTGGGGAAACTATGCCCTCATTGCCAGAGTACACAATGAATGTAAATAAACATACAATAGCGGATGTAGTAAATAACCACAATAATAAACAGCGGAAGACTAAATTAGAAAACAATTGGAGAACATATGTATATATATGAATGATGGATGATACTTATCTAGGAAGGTATCTAAGCAGTGTTCTAAAACCTATTTTTTGTGGTGTTAATTATTGATGGATTTCATATTATGAACAACAATGTTATAATACATATTTTATGCTCAAATGTAAATAAATGACATGATTTGTGTAGTAATTGATTGTTGTACATATTTTTTAATTATTTATAAAAAATAATGTTTATACTAATTCTTTAATAAATTATATTATGGTTATACAAAATATAAATTCGGAAACATTGCATAGGATTCTATTAATGAATGTCAAAAATATAATTTTTCATACTAGGTTCAAAGACTGGTATGTTGAATCATTTTTGTTCAATCCTATGGAATTAGTTTTTAATTATATATATTTTAATAAATTTCAGTTTATTCATATTTTCTGACATGAAAATAAATTTATAATAAATTATATTCATTCAATAAACCACCATATTAATTGGTTACATTATATAATTCATATATCTTTATGATATATTGATTTCTTATAGACACATATAATGTATAAACCAGATAAAAAAATGTGCCTATTTGAAAGGATCCCATTATAAGAAAGGGATGATAACTGTTATGTCATAGTGGATGGAAAAAATTTAGTTATGTTATATAAGAATGAAATATATAATAATTTTCTATTGTCATTGGATTGATTATGATCAAGGGGTTCATGTTAAACTTTGACATGGAGTCACTAACATTAAATATGTGTCTTATTATATAAAATGATCTATTTATGCCGACACATCAATCTCATAATTTTTATTATAAAACATTATTCTACATTATGAGATTTAATAGAAAGTTGGAGTGTATTAAAAATTAAATAGCAATAAATCTTGTTCATGGAAAATTAATGCGGTTCTGTTTAAGAGTGATATATTGATTTTTTTTAAGAGACATGATAAAATAATTATTTTAATTATATATACAAAAATATCAATGATGAAACATTATAGTTATAGGATGATGGTGTTGATAATGTTGAAGATGTAAAAAATGATTTTGAATAATAAGAGATTATGAAATTGATGCTCACAAAGATACAGATGATTTTTAGGAGGAAAACGAAGTCATTGAAACTGATTAATATAATGATTACTGTGAAATATCAAATATTATATTCTCTAATAGATATATATGTTTTTATTACAAATAAATACATTACATATTATTTACTTGTGACATTATTTTTTTATTTTATATGGATATTGAAAATATGGATGACCTGTTTGAGGTCCTCTTAAATATTGTGCTCCCCGGGGATAATACCGATGACCCTTCATCCATCTTCCTAAATGTAGTCAGTACTTCATTGACATGGAGGACTTAATTCATAGTGATATTGATTATTTTAGACCCTATTTAAAATCAATGACCATATTTTGATTTTTATCCACACTTGTGGAGGTTAGTTCAATTGTGTATTTTGTTACATTTAATTTATTTTATTATGTTGAAATTTTTTGGTTTCCTATTATGTTTAAAATTGTTTTCACATATAGTTTTTGGGTAGCTAATTGCGATTATATTGAATTATTTTTATGGGTCATGGTTGTTGTGGTTTCATGCTCACATAATTTTTATTCATTATTTTTTTAATCAACGGTCGGTATGAAAATAATTGTTTTTAAATAAATAATGAATAATTAACTTGATAAAATTATTTATATTAAGGTTCTATGGTCTATAGTCGATGTTGTCTTGAGGATCTATGTCTGGGAGGAATGATAAATTCTGTTACATCATTGTTTTTTTAAAACAACATCAGAAATAAATCCATCGATAATTCTTTTATTGTAGTTTTTGAACAGCCTTTATTTTATCATCGACCATAATACATCCCATCACTATCTTCGACTGGATTATTCTCCTAACAAGTAATAAATAATTTTCATAGGACTTCGTAATTTATTGCAAAAAAACTAGGTGATGTGGGAGGTCACACATAGAGATGGGAGTCAAACATTTGTTATTATTTTTAGTCATGTTTTAATTAAATATTTTAATTAAATGTTATTCAATTTATATGAAAAATTCTTATGTTATATTTTCCTAGGCCACTATTGATCCTGACATTATAGATATTGAGGTTTAACACAACATACACACCGATAATGTTATAGAAGATATTAATTAACCATTGAAATTAATAGAGACATACAATGTCATGAATTATTATACATAGTAGAGACCGATTGGTTAGATTAAATGTTATATTATATATGTGATTCATGTTTTTATGAGGTACTGTGGGAGTGGGAAACCGTGCATAGTATCGAGATAGAGATAATGATCAATAATAATTCACAATCATTGTCGACCCGTTATTATGGTGGTGATGTGAGGTCATTGGGTATCTTAAGGGGAGATTGTTAATGGGTTTCATCATCAATTGTAGAGTATGAGTAGAGATTCTAAGTGTACATAAATATTATATATAACAGGTGAAGATTTATGGATGAGTAGTTTTATATGGAGGAGTAGTTTTACGAGGTTCAATGTTCGGAGAATGTGAAGATGATGGGGTACATACATCGAGGTTCACATGGATTGGGGATTGAGTTCACTTCATCTAACACTTCTTCTAATCCCATACCCTATAGTTAATTTATGATATTTTATGGATAAATATATGGTAGGTTAAATGGGAATTATATATTTTCGAAGGGTTTTATATATTCATTTATTTATATTTATATTTTATTTTTTTATTATATCTTGATTTTTTTTAATATTTTAAAAAATTTCTCATTTGAAATTGACAGATAATATTTATTGATGAAAAAATAACTACAAGGCCATTTTTCACCATGGGTAATTATGGATTGAACCCCATCACATTATACTTTTTTCAATGAGATTCTGTCCCAAATTACCTATCACCAAATTTTTTTTTATATTGTCGATGTTTTACTATTTTTAATCCCATTATATTTTTTATGTAATTTTTTTTATAATATAAATATTTAATGTTTTCCTAATATTCCATTTTTACTGAAGGAACATTTCATTGATTTTGTTATACATGATTATGAGGCTTTTATAAAAACAATTTGAGGAAAAGAACTTGATAGCTTCTGTAGATTTGATTTTATATGTTCTCGTGGATATATGTTTAATGAAAATATTTTTCAATGGTTTTTTATTATTTCTATGGAAAAACATGTCTTAATTATCTTTTATACCCCTTATTGTGTTTTTTTCTCATCCCATGTTTTTAAATATTTTTCACATGGCATAAGGATTAGATAGAAAGACTATAATGTCTTTATTTAACATGATATATTATTGTTGAATAAATAATGTGTATAATTTGAATAGTTTTTTAGTTTAAATTTATTTCGTATATTGTAAAATTATTGGTTTTGTTTTGTAAGGTACCTCCAATTTCTCTAAAAAGATAATCCTAAAAGGTAAAAATGAATATCTGTAATATCTTCAATAAATATTGTAATTGTTGGATGATTATTTATGGGTATTTACATGGGATGGTTAGAAATTAAACTCAAGTTCATATAATATATGGTGTGTCTATATTGATCTAATTTTCTTGTTTTTAGTTGAAATGAGACCTTTTAGTTTAAAACATGCATCAAATACTAAAAAACTAGGAAAATTAATTTATATTTTTTTTGTTACTGTAATAAAATGTTTTTTCATTATATTATTTCTTCTTTAATCAATTATATATCAATCTGGCACTCTATAAGGATTGTATGGACAAAATTTCATGTTTTCAATATAAAAACAACATTTTTTGTGCACAATGAGAACCACATAGTAAAAACCAATAAGACACTAATGTATTTTCTTTATGCTTTTGTAGAGATATTAATATTTAATTTTTTATGATAATTAATTAACCTCACATCAATTAATTATATTATGTGTATGGATTCATTAAAATTCATATTTTTGTCTAAAGTTGAAATTTTAGGACAAAATGAATGTCACATACTCTAAAATGAAAAAAATATTAGAGAACACAAAATTCATGTACATTAATGTTACATCCTAATAGAATAATATTTTTTAAATATCATAACAATCTATGTCGTAATAATTTATGTCTAGTTCCTTTGAAATCATAGTAACATAAATATATGTTCCATAGATTACTTATGATGGTCGTCTCTGCTCGGACCTCGCAATGGAGGAACCATAGAGAATGCTAAATGAAGCTTCCCCCCTTCCATGCAGTGGCGGGAGGGGGGAGGATGATTTTTCTGGTCCTCCTCTGAAGCCTGAGACTGCTTTTTTTCCTTCTACTAACACTAATTTTCTTCTTAGGTTATCAGTGATTGAACTAAATCCAAAGGTGCTCGATCTTCATCTTGGAAATCCTCATCTTCCAATCTTAGTGTCAGAGTTCACTGAAGCGACGAGGCACCTAGGCATGACCCTGGTGTCTCGATTCAACTCTTGAAGGCCGTCAGTGGGTGAATTTGATCAGTTTGTCTTTGGTAAATCGAATTTGAGAGATCGTGCAGTGGTTGGCCTTCTTGATAATCGTCATTTCATGATCTGGTTTGCTTATGAAGATGATCTAGTCAGTGCATGCTCCACCACTCCCCTGCGATGCAATGGGTGAAAATTTTTCCTCTTTCGGTGGATGATTGACTTATGTATGAATCGTGATCCTACTTCCCTTCCGGTCTAGGTATGTTTTCCCCATATCCCCTTACCCTTTTAATATCCAACAATTTTTACTATGCTTGGAAACATTGTTGGTTGCTTCTTATGTTCTGATGTGGGTACGTCTACGTTGAGTCACTTGATCAATCCTCGATGTTGTGTTGAAGTGGATATTTCTCGACCTCTGGTTGAATGGGTTTGGATCTCTATTGGGGGGAGTTCAGATGGAAGCAAGCCATTATTTATGAATCCTAGTTGGTTTACTGCTCCAACTGCAAAAGATTGGGACACTCATGCTTGAGATGTAAAAATGGAACCAAGATCAGGAGGTCATTTAGAATGAATATGAGGATAGTGCAAGAGAGGTATGTTGTGGATGTCACATGTATGAATTCTATTGTGGGTCCTTGGGATCAAATGTATGATGAAAAATCCGATGGAGATCCTATAACTCCCTTTGTGTCTGTTGTGTTAAATAGGCTTAGACAAGATCTGAAAATGGGGAGTTATTCAAATAATATATTAATCGCGGGGGTGCCGCTGGTGGTGGTGTGGAAAACCATTCTGGTGAGTTGATCACTATTAATCCTCAGCAGGTGCCGGAGGCCTCTGCTATGCAAGAGGTGGCTGGTCTTACTTCTAATGGAATCAACCGGACTGATTCTGGGGTGGATTTTCAAAGCAGGGGGAGCGACAGTGGTGGTATGGGTAAAGGCAGGCAGGGGGGTGCATTGGCTATAGGCAAGAATCACAGGTGGTCCCCTACAGTGAAGGAATTAGGCTCTGATGGAGCTAAGATAGTTGTGGGAGATTCGGAGGCCTTTGCTGACAAATGTAGTGGCCAAGGTAATGCTGACAGCGGTGTTATGATAACTGTTCCCACGGGTAACTGATTCCAAGGATCAAGAAATGTGACTCTGGATGAGGCATCTCCAGTTTATGATATTGACAACATGAAAGTAGAAGCACAAGTGGATGTTGAAGCAGGTCAGTAGGGGAAAAATGTTGTTCAGGAAGTACAGGAGTACCCGCATTGGTTGGTGATGATTGATCAGAGGGACCAGTTAGTGAAGTATCAAGAGATGCAGATTCATGGACAATGGGGGGATCTTGCTGACAGTGATAAAGAGAATGACAAACCATCGTACAACGACATTGTCCATGGGGAGAATAATATTTTAGCGGTATCCCAGGAAAATAAAAGTGCTTCTCCATGAGGAAAGATGAAAAAGGACATATCCCACTTTCTAAAGGCAATGTCTACTAGAGCTACTATCAGGAACATGCAATCTCCTACTTAATTTCTCTCACTGGAGCAGTTGAACCTAGTAAGGAGGAATGCTAATGTTCTGAATCACTATGAAAGCTCGGAGTGGGAAACGATGACTATGGAAGAATCTATTATTCATAGAGGTGGTTATGGGTGTGATTTTGAGGATGTGTAATCGTTTTTATGGGTTTTTATGTTTGTTTCTGTATCTTCTATTTTATTTTAATAAATGGTCATAGGCCTTGCCTCTGGCTACGCTTTCTGGGTAAACAACAGTTCCACATCTCAGCTAAGCCATCTCCCCCAAACTTCTTCTTAACTAGATCATTTATTCAATATATCATATGTAATACCATTCATTATATCCTTGGGAAATGAAGCATAAGAAAGAGTGAGATATGATGGTAGGTAATGGTAAATATGGGAGATATCACAATCTAATGATAACAAGGGTTTAAGAACATGAAAATAAAATTTGAAAACCATACCATTTATATCATAGATCATAAACATGAGTCATGGAATAAATCATAATAGATGATAAGTCATGAATCATAAAGGAATCTAGAAACAACTTCCATGAGAGCCTAACATTGGCATAAGATATAGAGTTTGTGAAAACACATAATCATATAAATCCTTATGTAGAGGAAGCTAAATAATGAGTTCATAACATGTGAGGCTTTGTATAACCACTAATGTACTTGTTTCAGTAATGGAATAAACTCCCATGTACCCTATTTTTGAGAATATGAAAACCCCCCCTTGTACCCTATGAGCTCTTTGATCATTAATCATTACCGAATGAATTGTAGGGAGATATAGGTCACAGACATAACATAATCCACAAATTATTATATTATAAGATCATCATAAATTCATCATATCATAACCAATGAAATTAAATAGGTTTGATAAATCATTCATCATAATAGAAACCATGAAAATATATAGATTTGATTATTGTTTCATCATATTATAACATACTGTAATGAACTAGGTTTCATAAACAATTTTCCATTATTGATATAAACTGTACATTAGAAATACTAATAATGTTATCATTAGATCGTATCCCTAGTAAATATAATCATATACTGAAAATGATTTTGAATATACACTTGTAAAATTTCTTGAGGAATATATCATTTCTTTGAAAATTTAAATTTAAAATTTAAATTTAAAAAAATCAAATTTGTTTATTTGAAAATATTTTTCAAAACATGTAAAATATTCATTAAATATTATTTAGTTCATTTCCTGGGGAATATAAACTTTCCAATTTGGAAATTAATTCCAAAACATAAAACATTTTCAAGATCCTTTTGTTTTTAAATAACTTTGGAATCATGTAAAGTGTGATTTAAAAATCATTTAAAACATTTGTTGAGGAATAAATTATTTGGAATTTAAAAATATATTTTCAAATAATAAAACATTTAAAAATTACATTTTTTTTTGAAAATAATATTCTTATTATACAAATAAATATTTAAAATATTGAGTGGTCATGATAGTGGAAAATTCTGTTTATTCTGTACATGTTAGGATAATGATTCCATTGACATTTTTTATAATATTCAAATGCACCATGTCTCGAAAAATATATGAAGATTCCCTTAAAAATAATTTTTTTTAATTTATAGCATGGGTAAAAATGAATTTAAAAAATCCTAAGATAATAATAATATAACTAAAACATTTTATGAAATCATGGATATCAAATAAAAAGTTCTTTCTTCAGCCAAATTGTGAAATAATGATGATTTTCCTTAAAAATGAGACCTTCATCTCTTGAGAACAAATATAGGGGAAACTGAAAGTAAAATATTTTTTTAATAAAAAAAGGATTTTAAATATCAATAATATATTGAGAAATGAATCATAATAATTCATGATTTAACATTTAATAATTAACAACTCAAATAAATAATGTGATTATATCATCAAGCCTTTATTATTTGGTATCTTTTGAATCATATTGACCAAATAAAATAATATAAATTGAAAAATTAAATATTATGAATATATTTATATTAATGATAAAAAATTTAAACACTAAATTATATTCAAATCTTATAAAAAGAAAGGCATATAATATAACATATGTCCCAAAGAAGGCAATTTGAGACAAAAAGAATCTATTACCGCTTTGGTATCAATTTCAATCATAATCGATACTAAATAATAACCTTAAATGAAACTATATTTATCTTATAATTAGGGTTATTCATGATATAACATTTGATATTCATAGTATGTAAACTTTATAGAAGAAGATAGGTGCATGAGAAAACTTATGTCCCAAAGGAGATCTGACACACAGAAACATATTAACATATTGGACATATTTTAAATCCTAATAAACATTAAAAAAAATCCTTAAATAAAAAATTATATATCATTTTGGAATTTATTTTCATGATATAAAATTTCAACACTGCATTATATACACAACACAAATGAAATGAGTGGTGAATACTGAATATATCTCCCATAAATAAAAGAGAGATAATAAATCCCTTACCTTAAATCTCTAATTCCATTTTAGATATTCAAAAATTATTTACAGTAAATATAAATTTTTGATAAATATATTATATAACCATAAATATATATATTATACCATATATGATTTTCGTAGAACCTTTTATTACCCATTTATTAATAATTTTAGTTTAAAATCACGTTTTGGGCAATAACATATTTGTTTTCTATTTATGTTCGGATTTTTTCTTTTGGTCCTCATAGTATGATCATGATTCCATAATCTACAAAAAAAATAAAATTTACATAATTATAATATATAATTTTCTATATATGTATTTATAGTAATCCATAAAATATAAATATTTAAAATAAAATACATCATTATTGTAGATGGTAGGCCTTGCATATGAATGATCGTTGTCTATATTTCATCATAAGAAAACATGATAATAAATAAGAATTCATTTTGAAAAATTCATTATAATTTAATATATTTCAAATTTTACTCATTAAATTTATCCACATTACCATCTATATAGTGTTAATGAAAACGAATCACATCTACTCACGAGGCAGTAGCCTGCATTACACGTGAATGATGCTATTGTTTTTCCTGAAGAATGGAATATAATAATTTATATTTGATATTTTAATTTCGAAAGTACGTTTTTTAATAATATTATATATAATAATTTAATCTTCCCTTACTACCAACCAAGTAACATAGAAATGAAAATCCAATCACATTGGTTCATGAGGCAGTAGTCTTCTGTACACATGAGGGACACTATTGTTTTCCAATTGGATGGCATGTAATTCGGTAGACAAGGTATTTTAATTCAATATTTATAATAATATTCTAAATATCAGGTATTAAAAATAAATAGATCTTTGTATCTAGCTGTGAGGGGTGGTTATGGATAACGTATGTACTTCATCTGGAGAGATACATGGAACACTTCATAGACTTGAGAGTGGTTCAGTGGAAGCGCCAATCGATATGATACCATAGCAATAAGATAAATATTTTCAAAGGGACCGATATACAAATTTAACCATACATTTTATTTTAAAGAAAGTTTCATCTTTCAAGTTTGCTTCATTTTGTTCCCACCTCATCTCTTACTCTATGAAATGAAGGTGGATTTGATATGCCTAATGTACTTAAGGATCACAAGATCCATAATGGAATTATAAATTAATCCTTCTATAAATGGTGATTATAATAATAAATGGTAATCATAACTTATTCATTATGTATGATTCTTTATATAGTTATGTAATACATTAATACCTAAAACGAAAATAATATTTCCATTAATGATGTAGATTCTATAGAAAATATTTCCATTAAATCAAATTTCTATGTCGTCAATAATATTTAACATATTATATTAAATCCTTATTTCTAAAAATCTAAAGAACAACCCATATATATTTCATGATTCATATGACATTATTCTTTAGTTCCCACAAAACTTCAATCATTAAACTTTATTATAGAACCATTAACCATGATTCCTCATCTTATTCCTTATTACATATTGATGAAAATATAAAATATGAATCATGTATTAACATTAAGTAACCTCAATTTAATAATTCCTCTCACACTTAACATAAACAATACTATTACAATAGCACTAAACATTCATATGGAATTTATGGTCTCTTAATCATTAGCAGTAAAAGAAAAACTCAAAACACCTTACTAATTAACTTCATGAGATTTACACTTTGGAAATATATTTTTATAATGCCTATATATTCCACATTTATAATATTTAACCATTGACGATGCCTTAGGGAAACCATTATTCTTAACGCTTTCATTACCCAATCATTTCATTTTCCTATAAATTTAGTTATTTTTGACCCCATTATCTACACTTAAAAAATCCTCTCATATCGATGATATATTACCTAGAGTGATTCTTCCCAAATTCTCAACATGTTGAAAACTTATAATTCTTTCCTCCATGTCCTCCACCATGTCGGCTCTCGGTGAACTGTATCCTTATATTCTTTATTGAGTTTGAGAGTTGGTTGAGATGAAATTTTTTAGTATTATATCATGATCATTGTTTAAGAATAATATCAATAAAGTTAAATTTATTTATCACCCCATTTTTATTCTAATAAAAAAATGCCTGTCACATTCAATGATTACCTAGATGTTTCTATTTCTCACCACATGCTCAAAACAAAATGTTTTTTTTGAGGAATAATAATCATACTAGTAACCACATTATCATGAAATATTACTTATATGATGTATTTATATTGACACCTACTTTTCTATATATGAAAACATAGGCCTAACCTATGTCATTATTCAATACATCATGATTTTTTATACTGATTTTTTGAATTCCAAAAAATATCCACCGGGAGTGTCAAACCTGGTGAGTATTAAGGCTCACTATCATATACTAGATAATGACTAAGTTAAGACTAAATATAAAATTATTGAGGTGTTACCCCAAGGTATATATGTTCCAAATCTACATCCAACTATAGTATCTAGATAGGGATGTACATTCTTGGAAACCACTTTTTTTATCCTTCACAAATATTCCAAGATATTTTTCGATACTTATAATTATCCTAATACATAACCTTATGCATATCTGTTGGGATATGATTGATGTTTTCTTATCCTAGTATCCAGTGGTTTATCTAATCCATTCTATGAAACCAATAGTAGATTCTCAAACTTCTTAGATATGGATATTACATCATAATATATGAATATTCACTACATAAAATAATGATCCATGTTGTAATCATTAATTTTTTGTTACATCAAAGGCTTAGAAACATAAAAAATTGGTCCATAATTGAGCAACAGAATCACCAACTATGTTCAATTTAAATATCACACTTCTTAAAAATATAATACACAATACCTTTTTTCAAAACCTAGTGAATGGAATCATAGGATTGGGTGATCTTAGATGATCTGTAAGTTCATTCAAAGAATATATCAACATATCATGAGAATAAGGGTATTAAAACATGATAATAATATTAAAACACCAGACTCTAGAAGTAATTTATTATAAGATTGACACATGGAATTAATAAGGTTAGTTCGTAAGATATGAATCATAAATGAATCAAAGAACACAGTCCTTGAAAACATAACATTGTTCTAAGACATATATTTTTTCCAAAAAACATTAGCATAGAAAAACATATGTCATGTATAACCACCAATACATTAATAACATGTTATTAATTTATTAACCACCCTTGTATATATATGGGGCATGGGATAACCTCATGTTTATTCCATTTTCAGGAATTTGATAACCTCCAATGTACTCTCTGAGCTCATAGGATATTAATAATTCCCTAATGCTTTGGAGGGAGATATACGTATCACACATCAATGAATCCCTAAATTTTTGTGTAAAAGGATCATGAATCATTTTTAATATTAGAACCAATGAAATGAAATGTGATTTATAAAACATTAATCATATTAGAACCCCTGAACAGAATATGATTTCTTAAATAAATCAATATAGCATCTCCCACAGTAAAGTATTGGGTTTTATAAACATTTTTTCATTATAAAAATAAACCATCTATAAAAATACTAAGAATAGAATAATTTGATAATATCCCTACTAATTCATAAATAAAATTAAAATATTCATATTTAGATCAAAAATGAGTTTGAAAAGATAATTGAAACATTTCATGAGGAAATTTTTTTTTTAAATAAATTTTTAAAAACTAAAAATTCATAAAAAAAAATTAAGATCCTTTTATTTGAAAATAAATATTGAATCATACAAGATAATAATTAAATATAAATGAAACATTTGTTGGGGAAAATATCATTTCCATTTTTATTTATTTTTAAAGCAAGAAATATTTTCAAAATACCATTATTTTGAAACAACCTTGTAATCCAATAAAGGAAGCTCTAAAACTATTTAATACATTTCCTATGGAGCACACCCTTTACACATTGGGCAAAAAATTAATCACATGAAATTTTGAAAAAAAAAATCATTAACTATAACCATGTTTAAATACTTATGAATCCATAAATCATCGAGTTATCATGATTGTGGTAAATAAAAATTATTCCCTACACATTAAAAAACGAATCCTTTCACATTTTAGATAAAATTCAGTGAAGCCTTTTTCAGAAAAGGGAAATTTTTTTAATAAAATTGTTAAAAAATAAAACATGTGTAAAAATATTTAATAAATCAATTTTATAATTTTAAAACTCTTTTGAAAATATTTTTGGAAATCATGGATATGGAATAAAAATGGGTCTTGTCTGAAGAGTGAAGCAATGCAGATTTTCCATAAAAAAATTATTTTGGTCTCTTGAGTACATGATGATAGTAAAATGAAAAAAAATTATTCTTATTTACTAACCAGTATAAAATAATATTAATGATGTTCTTGAAAGTTATATCACAATATTTCATCCATGAAATAATAATCATAAAAAATAATAATAACCAATTATATTATAACATAAAACCTTTACCATTATGGTATGTTTTGAATCATGGGTTGTAAAGACCCGGAATTTCAATGTGATTTTCTTTTATTATAATGGAATTTTACAAGTCGGTAAAAATTTACAGCATGTGATTCTGAGGCCCCGTGTGCCCAGAATGTAGAACCCCCTATTAGTGAAATGTAGCCACTATTCATGATTTTTATAAGTGATTAATGTGCATGGGATGAGTTTATAAGAGTTTGGGAGATTTTGGAATGTTTTTGAAAACGTTGGGAAGTTTTCATATAAAGTGCGGTTTGAGCAGGGTTAGGGGAAACTGTGCAGGTTCTCCAGGAAACCGTGCAGGGGGAGGAAATAGGCTTCACATGGCCTATGCAAGGTTTTCCCAACAATGTGATGCAACCATGAGGACCCCTCATCTTGAGATAGTTGCATGCACAAAGTTAGCACACAGTTTTTCAAACTGTGCAAACTAACAGTGTGACCACTTAAAAGAAGGGATTTTAAATTCGGGCTCCTTCGGGATTGAAATATTTCACTCCCAATATTCTCCCACTTAAGCCTCACTCTGAATTTTTGTTTCTCAGAGGTTGATGGTGTAGGTTCCGGGCGCAACAGAAGTGCGTTGGTGTGTTTTCCCAACATTAATTTTAACGTTAAATAACGTTCAATCCGAGATCTATCACGATATAAAACACTGAATCTTTATAATAGAATGAAAAACGAAAAGAAAAGAAGAGTCCCGGAACCCTTTAGGAGGATCATAAAATGTTTATTATAATTAATTTAAATAATGAATAATAATTACTTCGTTGGAATTCTTTATTCGTTGATGTGTCCGATCACGATTCGGTGAACCATCGTTGCGTCGTAGAATCCATGTGTAGGATTCCTCTAGCGGTGATCCACACATGTGTCACGTATCTCCGGACATCGCCGAAGAGATCTTCGGGTACTAGCGTGAAAGAACCTTTGCTTGCGATGTCCGCCTTCGACCGCCTTGATCTGGTGGAGGAGCTTTCTCTCGTAACTTGAGGTAGTTCTTGGTGGAAAGGGAATTCTCCCTTGGCATGAGAGTATTTCCAAATCCATTATGCACAACAATGGATCTTCAAAATGTTGGGGTTGTGAGGATATTTATAATCGGGTTTGAGGTTAATAGAGTTATGATAATAAATAAACACGTTACGCATTTTATTTATTTCATTAACTCTTATTGAAAACCCTCATGTCGATTATTAATTCCTTGAAAAGCGCCCACGCTGATTATAATAAATCTCATTTAATAAAACAATATTATATCCTCAAAATTCCTATCGGAAAAACTACACAGCGGGTAATAATTAATACATGGCGTGTACTTGATTTCCATAAAACTACACGACTTGTATATTTAATATACACGGCGTGTACTTTTATTTTCCATTTTTCTCCACCACATTTATTAGACCTTGAGCAATGACTATTTATTTCTTAAATAAATGTAACCTCATTACTCACTAATAAATATATTATTTCCTCCAAAATATATTCTCTCGAATAACTAGTGTCAAAATTAATGTGATCAAACATCTTAGAAAATTATTAAACCACAGTCAGGAATAATATTTATTTATCTTGTTAAATTAATATTTAACTGTGATACATGGACACACTTTGTCTATGACCCTCTAGGCCTCTTTCTCAGTGGCATTGGGCAGAGCCTACCTAAAGTCCAAGGTTAGCATCTTGCAACACGCCAAGGAACCCATAGAGAAAGAATTTAACACTATAATGACGTGTAACTTCCTATGAACCCTTACCGTGTAATATAATCCATTTGTCTCGATATCTCTAATAAAGAGGGTTTCATGCTAGTTCCATCAACCCATGTGCCTGATTTTTCTTTCTTTGAATTCCCGGAATTTAACTTTCCCATACATTACCATGGCCGTGGATTTATATAGGCTATATCAATTCCATCAAAGTGCATGAGATATATACTTCCGTTATTTAACAGAAGGGACAAATCTTTTCTCGCATTATCTATTAATGTGGTATTACTCGTGAAGCACCCAACGTATCCTACCTCGCTGCGAACAGTGTGTCGTCACAGTTTTCATCAATACATCTAAGTGCAAGAGTTGTAATACCCATTAATAATAATCTTAAAGTATAAGGACCAATACACACGTCCATAGATAGTAACATCCAATGACACTATGAAATGTGGATTTCCTACTGGCGGGTCTCGTTCTCATAATAACGTCACGGATATTACCAAGGGCGCACACCATGAGAAGGTGCCTCAACGTTTTATGAGTCCTCACCCCTAATGACCTGTATTATTTGTGTCCCTCAAATAATATCATATGGACATAGAACATACATTCAAGAATAATGTTATGGCACTTCCGGGTTCTCATCATAGTAGGGATCTGCTACGTACCTTTAATGCAATAGTTGTCCTTAAGACATTATCACATGACATGTCATGCATAAGAACAATCAAGATGTGATAGGGCTATTATTTAAATGAATAAAGTACAAAGTAGTTGGTTCTAGACCACCAACTCCAACAGGCTCCCACTTGGACTAGAGCCATCTGCGAACAACATTTAACCCACTAGCTCTCACTTGATATTCATGATTCTGCTGAGATAGGCCTTTAGTCATGCGGTTCGCTATATTATCTTCCCTGGACACTCTGCTCACTACAACTTCACCCCTTTGATAGAAATCCATCAAGAGGTGATACTTCCAGAGTATGTGCTTTGTCTGTTGATGTGACCATGGTTCTTTTGCAAGAGACACTGGTGCAGTATTATCACAATACAATGTAATGGGATTTTTTATTCTAGGCACCACATCAAGATCCTAGACAAAGATCTGAATCTAGACAGCTTCCTTGGCAGCATCGGAAGCCGCTATATACTCGGACTCTGCTGTAGAATCGGCGACAACTGGCTGCTTTGAACTCTTCCAGCTCACAACTCCTCCATTGAGACAAAAAACATATCCAGATTACGACGTCAGATCATTCTGATCTTTTTGAAAACTTGCATCCGCATACCCTATGATGACAAGCTCCTCATCTCCTCCAAACACTAGAAACATGTCCTTAGTTCTTCTCAGATACGTAAGGATAGTCTTAACATCAGACCAAAGATGTTCTCCTAGATCTGATTGATATCTGCCTACCACTCTCAGTGCATAGGCAACATCAAGCCTGGTACATAACATGGCATACATGATGGATCCGATAGCTGAAGCGTATGGGATCCTTCTCATCCTATCATTCTTCTGTCATGTCTGGGGAAACATTTTCTTAGAAACATGTAAGCCATGTGACACTGGAACCAATCCCCTCTTGGAATTTCCCATACTAAATCTCTTTAGTATCTGGTCAATGTATGTACCCTGACTTAGTCCAAGCAGCCTCTTGGATCTGTCACGAATGATCTGGATCCCTATAATGTAGGTTGCTTCTCCTAAGTCCTTCATGGAGAAACACTTGTTCAACCAGTTCATAACTGACTATAAGGCAGGTACGTATTTTCCAATAAGCAATATGTCATCAACATATACCACTAGGATGACGACCACATTCCCATTATATCTCTTATAAACACATGGCTCACATTCGTTCTTAATGAAACCAAATTACTTTATGGCTTCATAAAATCGAATATTCCATGACCTGGATGCTTTCTTTAATCCATAAATGGATTTCTGCAACTTGCAAACCCATTTGGCTTCACCTTGTGTCACAAACCCTTCTGGTTGTGTCATATAGACATCTTCCTGAAGATTCCTGTTAAGGAATGATATTCTGACATCCATCTTCCAAATATCATAGTCATGGTAAGCTGTTATGGAAAGTATGATTCTTATGGATTTAAACATGGCAACTAGAGAGAAGGTTTCATCATAGTCAATTCCTTGACACTATCTGAATTCTTTAGCCACTAGCCTTTCTTTATAGGTGCTAACATGACCATCCAGGTCCATCTTTCTTTTGAATACCCATTTTCATCCAACAGGCTTTACATCAACTGGCTCATCGACCAGAACCCAAACTTGGTTCTGATACATGGAATCCATCTCAGAATTGATAGCTTCTAGCCATCTTGCAGCTTCTGAGCTTTCTACTACTTCCTTGTAGGATAGAGGTTCATTATTGTCCAACAATAATGATTCACCATCCTCGGTGACTAGGAAACCAAATCTCTCGGGTACCCTTACATCTCTTGAGCTCCTACACAGTACTTGTGTTTCTGGAACCTCTTCCATGGGGACCTGTGGAACTTGTTCCTGTACCAACTCCTATGTATCTTGAGCATCAACTTCGTCTAATTCAATCTTGCTCCCACTATCCTTCTTTAGGATGTTCTCCCTCTCAAGAAAGACGGGTTGTCTGGCGACAGTCACTTTATTGTCTTGAGGGTTATATAGGTAATATCATTTCTTTTCCTGGTGATATACTATAAAGATACATTTCATGCCCCGGGGTGCTAGTTTGTTGCCGGAGAAGGCCTTAACAAACGCCTGGCATCCCCATACACGTGTGTGCGACAAAGTGGGTTTCCTTCCATTCCATAACTCAGATGGAATTCCATTTTCTGCCTTAGTTGGTACACTGTTTAATGTGTATGCTGCAGTTTGTAATGCATATCCCCAAAAGGATAATAGAATATCTGCATGACTCATCATCGATCTCACCATGTCCAACAAGGTGCAGTTCCTCGTTTCACTAACACTATTCCACTATGATGTATAAGGAGGAGTGAGATGAGATAGAATCCCAGACTCCCGTAGAAGATCGATGAAATCTTGGTTCAGATATTCTCCACCTCGATCCGATCGAAGCTCTTTTATATTTTTACCAAGATGATTCTCTACTTCATTATTGAATTCCTTAAATTTCTATAAGGACTCTGACTTATACCTCATTAATTAGACATAGACATATCTACTCAAATCATCAGTAAAAGTAATGAAGTAAGAATATCCACCTCTAGCTTCTACTGAAAATGGTCCACACACATCCGTGTGTACCAATCCTAGAAGCTCTGTGGCCCTTTCACCATGTACACCAAAAGGCGGCTTGGTCATTTTTCCTTGTGAACAAGCGTGACATCTGTCAAGTGGTTTTAGCTCAGTAGAGTCTAAATAGCCATCTTGGAAGAGCTTTGTCAAACGCTTCTCGTTCACATGACCAATGCGGTGATGCCATAACGGGGTGATGTATGTGACATGTGAGTTTGTTTCGTTATCTATTGCCAACACTTGGTTTTCGTAATTCAATACATAAAAGAAATTATTTAAATGTTCCATACCATAACATACATTGTTCTTATAAAATGGACAACCCTTATTTCCAATTTTGAAAAAAATCCATCTATATCTAAACAAGATATAGAAATTATGTTCTTGGTAACACTAGGAACATAATAACAGTTATGTAAAACCAAAATCATCCCAGTCGGCAATGAGAGGTGGTAGTCGCCAATAGCCAACGTAGCCAGCCTTGTGCCATTGGAAGCTCGATGATCCACCTCTCCTCTGGAGATCTTTCTAAATCTACTTGGTTCCAACATTTGAATACAGATGTGAGCCCCACAAGCTGTATCTAATACCCAATGTGTAGAAATAGAAATATTGCACTCGATAACAAACACACCTTTAGAGTCCCCACGCTTCTGGGTGCAGTTCCTCTTCTAGTGGCCCTGCTTTCCTCATGCAAAACACACTGCCTCCCGTTCCTTTCCCTGCCTCTATATCTTCCCCTTCATGGAGGGATGATGCTCGGGGGATTCAGACCGTTTATAAGTCTTTGGCCCCTTTTCCTTGTCCTTCCATTTCTTGTTCACCATAAGGACCACGGTTTTGTCACACCCCATGTCCTTATCTACCTGGAAAGTCAAGGTCAGAAGCTCTGATAGAGTCTTCACATTTCCACTCATGTTATAGTTTCCAATGAAGCTAGAGAAGGTCTTGGGCAGTGATGATAGGATGAGATATGTACGAAACTCATCCAGGAATTTAACCCCTAAGATGTCCATGCATTCAATGTAGCCAATAATATTTACTACATGAGGCCCAGTTGGTGCAGACTCTCCAGGCTTCAGGTAAATAGAGCATTGGAGATCTCATACCTCTACTGTCTCGCCTTCTCTTGGTATAGATCTTTAAGGTCAGACATCATGCTATATGCATCCATGTTTCATGTTTCTTCAAGAGCTCATTAGACATGCCCGATAGCATGAAACACTGGACATCTGTGGCATCATCCATGTGTTTCATGTAGAGAGATAATTCCTCATCACTAGCCTCTTTCCCAAGTGCAATTGGAATAGGCCCTTCCAACATATATAATTTCCTTTCGTGGTGAAGGATGAAGCGTAAACTCCTCTACCACTCTTGGAAATTGGTGCCTGTGAGAAGGTTTTCATTTTCAAGTATGGTGTACAATGATATGTTTGAATTCATTTTCTTTACGTTTATAAAAATTAAGATGATAAATGGTTTAGTACTTTATTACAAAATTTGAGACAAATAAATAAATTAATACTTATTAGTCTCCATCTATTTTATCAAAATCCAAAGCCCTCACCATTGACTTCAGAATATTCTGTTGCGTGAATATTCTAGTGGCGAGGATCCATATTTCCATTCGTATTACCCCAACTAGTGTTGGTAAAACAACTTGAAGGGTTTTAGGTAGGCATTCAAAATGCCAATTGCATTAACTCGCAGCTCCTTGATCCGCTGAGTGGACTCCCCAATCCTAAAATCCTTTTGGGATTTCCTCAACCTTTGCCTCTTGGCCACACCAAGTCCTCCTGTGGCAGTCAACCCTTGATGCGATCCAAGTCAAGTCAACCCAAAACCTTGAATTAGAATTCCCCGATAATTGAAAGCACCCCAACTAGGTTTGGTCAAGCACTTTGAACTATGGTTCTATTCTAACCAAGATTATGGAAGGCTATGCCGACATAATATTTATTTTGAGGGATTTTATCCTTATACGTAAATTTCCATTTTATTATCTTTGATTACATGCTTTTTAATATTAATTGGGATATAATTAATTGATTAACCAAGTCTAATATAATATTTATGTATAAGCCGGTTTTATTTTAGTTCCATCTTGCATGCCCGTTTAATTCATTAATTGTGTGATCGTGAAACACACCCACAATAAATAAACCATGAAACTGATAGAAATAAAATAAATCGTATGATCATGATATTTGCTATTGGTTAGTTTATCTAGCGGTTGATAAACTAACCCAAGACCTAAGGGAGAAACACCTTGAACCTTTCGGGTTCGTGTTTACAGCTTTCCACCTATCCACCTTTGTATCTCCTTGGATTGGTTTCACGTCGGCTCCTGACATGATCCGCCTCCATTAGATTGGGAGCTCCATCCATTACATATGAATTTATCTCACATGTAGGTGAGGGGTAAAAGGGGTTTTTACATAAAAGAATCATTGGGTGCACAGGCCCTACATATTAATGGGGATATGGCTCGCAGGCCAACAAATTTAATTTAAATAAATAAATTAAAATAAATCATTCACATAAAAAGGTCTCGGTCTAGCTCATGATCATCCATACATGCAATGATATTTACACATAAATAAAACTAGCATTCAGTCTTTTAATCGTTCTTATTTAAGATAAATCATGCTCGAATCAATTAATTATCTTTATTTAATCAATCATTTTATCTTAAATCCCTTTTCTGAATTTCCTTGAGATTCTCATCCATCATAATTTTAAACAAATAAATTCATTTAAAATTATCCTTGTACATAACTTGTACCTTGGAGGCAACCCAGTGTATTCCCATTTATTATGCCGATGTTAAATTAAACACATATATATAAAACACCTATCACGTGTTGTGCCTCAGATTTACGCCTGAACTATGGTACATGTCTCAAGGGTTTGTATAATATAAAAATATATATTAATAAATCTGTGTAATTTGGGTGAGTACACGGCGTGTAGTTCTGAATACACAGCGTGTACTTTTCTTCACCGTCCATCCGAAGTACACGCCCGGGGACAGGGCATGTTAGTTTACTTCGGAAATTTTTTGAGTACATAGCATGTATAGTGGGACACACTCCGTGTAGTTTCTGCGTTACACAGTTTCCAGCCGGGATGGCCGTGTATGGAGTACACGACCCAACCCTAGCCCGAAGGGACTACCCACCGTTTTCATTGGACCACACGGCGTGCATTCGGCAAACTGTGTGACACCTCTTTCTGGTCAACACATGGTGTATTAAATTCTTAGAATGAATCCAACACAAGGCCTAATTTGGCTGATCAGTCAATGCATTGAACCTAGACTACACGGCGTATACTTCTGAATACATGCCGTGTATTCTGGTGTTATATGGCCAGAAACATTTGACTCCTCCGGATGAGTTCCTCTATTTTATTTTAATCAAAATTAAATGAAAAAATCATTTCTGTGAGGTGAACGAGAAAGATGGAGGAGAATAGATCTCGATATTCAGATTTCCAGAATGATTAAACATGAATTGAAATAACTAAATTATTAAATTTGTAAATTTCCAAAGAATAACTAAATAATTATAATCAACGATATGACTCCCTCTGATACCACTTGTAGGTTCTGGGCGCAGCAAAAGTGCATTGGTGGGTTTTCCCAACTTTAATTTTAACGTTAAACAACATTCAATCCAAGATCTGTCGTGATATAAAAAGACGAATATTTGGAATATAACGAAGAACGAAATGAAAAGAAGAGTCCTGAAACCCTTGAGGAGGATCATCATATGTTGATTGTAAATAATTTAATTAATACATAATAATTACCCCGTTGGAATTATTTCTTCGTTGATGTGTCCAGTCACAATTTGGGGAACCGTCGTTGCATCGTAGGTTCCAAGTGTAGGATTCCACTAGCAGTGATCCACACATGTGTCACGTCTCTTCAGACGTAGACGAAGGGATTTCCAGTTTCTATCGCTGAAGAACCTTCGCTTGCGATGTCTGCCTTCGACCGCCTTGATCCGGTTGAGAATCTTGTTCTTGTAACTTGAGTGCGTTCTTGGTGGAATGGGAATTCTCTCATGGATTCAGAGTAATTCCAAATCCGTTGTGCACAACAATGGCTCTTCAAAATGTGGGGGTTGTGAGGATATTTATAATCAGGTTTGAGGTTAATAGAGTTTTGACAATAAATAAACACGTTACGAGTTTTATTTATTTCATTAACTCTTTTTGAAAACCCCCATGTCGAATTATTAATTCCTTGACATGCGCCCACACTGATTATAATAAATATCTTTTAATAAAACAATATTAAATCCTAAAATTCCCAACTGGAAAAACTACACGGCGTGTAATAATTAATACATGGATGTACTTGTTTTCCATTAAACTACATGGCATGTATATTTAATATACACGGCGTGTACTTTTATTTTCCATTTTTCTCCACCACATTTATTAGACCTTGAGAAATGACTCTTTATTCCTTAAATAAATGTAACTGCATTACTCGCTAATAAATATATTATTTCGTCCACAATATATTCTCTAGAATAGCTAGTTTCAAAATAAATGCGATCAGACATCCTTAAATAATTATTAAACCACAGCCGGGAATAATATTTATTTATCATGTTAAATTAATATTTAACTGAGATACATGAACACAATTAGTGTGTGACCAAGTAGGTCTCTTTCTCAGTGGCATTGGGCTGAGCCCGCCTAAAGTCCAAGGTTAGCGTCTAGTAACACACCATGGCACCCATAGAGAACGTAGTTGACGCCGCAATGACGTGTCACCTCATACTAACTCTTACCATGTAATATAAACCTTTTTTCTCGATATCTCCAATCAAGCGGGTTGCATGATAGTGCCATCAACCCATGTGCTTGATTATTCTTTCTTTGACTTCGCGGAATTGAACTTGCCCATACCTTACCATGTCCATGGATTTTTTTAGGCTATATCAATTCCATCAATGGGCCTGAAAAATCTACTTCTGTTATGGAACGGAAGGGAAAAATCCTTTATCACATTATCTATTAATGCAGTATTACTCGTGACGCACCCAACCTATCCTACCTCACTGTGAACAGTGTGTCGCCATAGTTTTCGTCAATACATATATGTGCTCGAGTTGTAATATCCATTAATAATAATATTAATGTCTATGGGCCAATACACATGTCTGTAGATAGGAACATCCAATGACACTATGAAATTTGGATTTCCAACTGGCGGGTCTCGTTCTCATAATATCCTCCTAGATATTACAAAGGGTGAACACCATGAGAAGGTGCCTCAATGTTTTATGAGTCCTCACCCCTAATGACCTGTTTTATTTGTGTCCCTCAAATAATATCATCCGGGAATAGAACATACATTCAATAATAGTGTTATGGATCTTCCGTGTTCTCATCATAGCAGGGATCCGCTACGACCCTTTAATGCAACAACTGTCCTTATGAAATTATCACAAGACATGTCACGCAGAAGAACAATCAAGATGTGATAAGGATTTAATTTAAATGAATAATGTACATAGTAGTTGGTTCTATACCACCAACTCCAACATAAGGTTTTCTCCCACTCGATTTGGAAGAGATTCAAAGTGGATTAGTTGTGTTTTGAGGGTTGTTTCTCCTGGGTAAGTCTCCACTCTTTGATTCATTGTGGTTTCCTCTAGATATTCATCTCCCTCTCTCTCTCTCAGTTTCCTATATCTACATACGTTTCATGTATATCTAGTGTTGGGGATTCCTTGGGTGTTGATTTAAAGTGTTGTGGATGACATGGAAGGAGATCTATAGTTGGTTTCATGAAGCATTCACCTGGTTTGGAGTGTGTTTGGGTGAAGGGTTGATTTCACCAAACCCTAAGAGGTAGGTGGATTCTATTTCAAATCCACTAGGATGAAATGTGAAGTTCATTTAAAATTAAATTGGTTTCTTAAATTTAATGTTAAGCATGTTGTGTGAATTTTGATTGAAAATTGAATGGGTTATGATTTGTGGGTTTTGGCATGAAATTAGGGTTTTGTTCAATTGGGATCATTGGTTAATTCGAAATTGGTGATTTTAAATTGGAATGATTTTGAGATGAGTTCTTACCTATGTGGTACTTCCCTTCATGGTAATACCTTGGTGGTATTCTTCTGTGTGGCATACCTGCGGGGTACTTAGGTATTCATTCAATTGTGGAACATTTGTGCTTCAGACTTTTGTGTTGGACCCTGTGTTTCCTCATGTTTGAGATGGGTATTCTTGATAACTCAGGTATATGTATGTGCATATACCTAAGTAGGGTTTTCAGTTGATTTCATGATTTGTGGTTTATCATTTGTGGATTTTTTGAGACCTTGAGGGTCTCAAGGTCCAAAATGAGATTCGTTATACCCACCCATGCACGGTCTATGCCCATAACTTGTTGTGTTTTGTGTAGACGACAACCAATGTTGATTGAGGCTGATGGTACCGGGACTGGATGGTGCATGGAGGTGGACCATACGGCATGTTGGTACACAGAGGAGACGAGCAGACATGGATTGTTGAGGAGGCGATCTGTACCTACCCTTCAGGTAGGAACCTCAGAGGACGACCTAGCCATTGTCTTTTTATTTCCTCGGTTGTATTGTTTTTTCAGTTGTACCTGTATGTTTATTATTGGGCTTGTATTATGGCCCCTTTTACTCTCACAACTCTTTTTTCTATACAGTTGACTTATGTTCATAACTTGTTTTGTGCTTGGTTGCGTGTGTTTACAGGTTATAAAGCCAATGCCTTCCCAGTTTCAGGAAAATTCCTTTAGGTTCTAGTTTCCAACCCCTGGCCTACGGAAGGCGGGCTTGGGGTAGCCAGGGCACGAGTCTAGGGGGACGGGTGGTGAAAAATTCGTATCAGAGGAGTTGGTTCTACCATAGAACATAAGACTCTAATATTTTTACGTCAATTGTGTTACATGTATTGAGTATAGTTATCGGTTAAGGGATTCTAGTTTTGGTGTGGGAGCAGACGTATCCATAAACTAGGACCCAAACTTCTGATTTCTGAATCAGTGCATGAAAAAACTGATTACTTGTGTGTTTTGAATAGTTTTCTTAGTGAACTATTTGAGTCATCTCACCAGGTATAACTTATTAACCATGGAACACCTGTCTCTTTTCAGGATTCCTCCTCGTAGACAGCCAGCTAGGGTTCTGGATGTAGTACGCACTGATAGTCCACCAAGCTACGAGGCCTCGGTGCATGTCCCTCTTCCAATAGTGGCACCAGTGGAGGCACCAACTATACCATTACCGATTGGGATACCAATTACACTAGCCCCAACAGTAGAGGATTCACACCACTTGCTCTCATTTCCCAAGTTCCTTCACTAGAGGCCACCACAGGTTCATGGTAGAGATAGACCCACAGGTGGCTGCGGATTGGCTGGAGGCCGTGGTGAGAGTCTTTTGACTGGTGGGTACACAAGATGATCTCATGGTGATCCTTGAAGCCCGTATTCTGTAGTCAGCATCTGACAGATGGTAGAGCATGATACTCTAGGCACAAGATGAGGTGACACTTCTCTGGTTAGACATCGAGAGCTAGTTTCGAGCAGAGTTTTTCCCATCGACTCCTCACGTAATGCGCATTTAGGAGCTACTTCATCTGTAGTATGGCATCATGACTATGGCTCAGTACTCAGTAAGGTTCACTGAAAACTATCGGTACTCCAATTATATAGTGTGGGACCCATTCTTTATGGACCAAAACATCGAGTAAGGACTTAGGTGGGAGATAATGGATTCGATGATCTCACTCAACATCCTGACACAAGTGAGGGTGTTAGAGAGAACCCTCATAGTGAAAAGTTTCTTTGATGAACATTCGCCAACAGCGAGACCCCCCAATCATCATATAGTAGATTCATCTACAGCTGGAAGCAGACAGATGACACAAAGGTCCAAGAAGACCAGATATATAGGTGGATGACCACATGATTCAAGGTCGGTTGTGTGAGGCACCGGAGACAAATCCAGTCCTACGAGGAGCAGTTAGTGTTTCACATGTGGCGGGCAGGGTCACATGCCTCATGACTGCCCGAACCGACGTAAAAATGACAAAAATGCAGTTGAAGGACCTCCCAAGCAGAGAAAGAGGTTTGATAGAGGAGGTCCTCATGGAGCAGGCAGACATGGCAGAGGAGCTGGGTGTGCAATGGGTGGTGGGCGAAGATTTGATATGTTACCTCCACCACCACTAGGAGGTCCAACCCGACCAAAGGAACAGGTGGATAGGGAAGAGCTTATCTCCAGGCAGCTGATACCCATGATCATGGCGCTCCTGAGATGATACAAGGTATGATATATGTCTACACCACCTTATCTGCAGTGCTTCTAGACACATGTGACATTCATTCTTTTATTTCCACTACCCTTGTTCAGATCTCGGAGATTTCTGACGAAGTCATTGGCTCGATCCTTACTGATAGAGACTCCTACGAGAGCAGATTCGATGATTACACACTGGTGTCGGTAGTTTGAGTTTACTCTAGGTGGTGAGAGTTTTGTCTTGGATCTCCTAGTAGCTGCATCGAGGCCTTACGAAGTCATCTTGGGTATGGACTGGTTATCTACAGTCCATGATCATATTGAATGTATTAGGTGCAGTGTGTGGTCTGTTTGAAAGGATTGGACCAGGTTTACCTTCACCAGTGATAAGGGAGCCTTTGTAACACAATATGGACTTACTAGGAGGAGAGTGCAGTCACACTCATCAGTTGGCTAGCATTAACCTCAAAGTAGTTGATGTGGAGAGTCATAATTATCCTGTAGTGGTGGGCCAGTATGCATATTTCTTTTGTGATGATTTTTCCAGTCTACTTCATCAGAGAGAGGGGAACTTCTACATTGACTTGTACCCCTAGAAGACACTGATATCCACACCAGCATATCAGATTGCTCCTGTGGAGCTTCCTGAGCTGCGGGTAAAGGAGGAGGTCTTTTGGGGGAGGGGTCCATCTGGCCCAGTGTTTCCCCTTGGGCAACCCCGATTCTAATTTCCAAGAAGGTGGATGGGAGCCTGAGACTTTTTTCGACTATCGTTTCCTGAACCAGGTGATCGTGAAGAACAAGTATCCACTCCTGAGGATAGACAACCTCTTTCATCAGTTGAAGGGAGCATGGTTGTTCACAACGATAGACCTCATGTCAGGCTGTCACCAGCTCAGAATAAAAGATGAGGATGTGCAGAAAACAACATTTAGATATCGGTATGGCCATCATGTTTTTTTGGTAATTCCGTTCAGCATGACCCACACTCCAGCAATGTTCATGGGACTCATGAACATGATCTTCCAGCCATACCTTTATCTCTTTGTTGTTGCCTTCATCAATGACATTCTGATATAATCGACTACCGAGGAGGAGCATTCCTATCATTTTTAGATAATTCTGGACACACTGTGAGAGCACTAGCTTTATAGAGAGCTCACGAAGTGCCAGTTCTAGATCCAAGAGGTTCAAATTCTGGGCCACGTCATCTTGGAGTCTGGACATACAGTGGATCCTGTGAATATTGAAGTAATACTTTCTTGAGAGCCACCCAGGAGTGTGGTGGAGGTATGAAGATTCCTAGGATTGATTGGATACTATCGGAGGTTTGTACCAAATTTCTCTAGAGTTAGAGAACATTTATCAGCATTGATAAAGAAGGGACAACCCTTCGTGTGGTCATAAAAATGTCAGAGGATTTTTCAGAAGCTGAGGAAGAGGGTGACTAGTTCCCCTTATTAAGGATACCAGAGGAGGGCATTGGGTACATTTTCTACTACGACACATCTGGGACAGGAATGGTATGTGTCCAGATGTAAGCGCGAGTAGTGATCGCATATGGTTCTCGACTGCTGAGACAACATGATCAAGAATTATGCAACCCATGACCAGGAGATTGTAGCAGAGGTCTTTGTCTTGAAAATGTGGCAACATTATTTGATGGGAGAATGTTTTATAGTGTACTTTGATCACAAGAGTCTTAGATATATCTTCTCTCATAGGGAAATGAACCTCAGACAATGATGTTGTCTTGAGTTTTGTAAGAACTCGGTTCTTCGTTCTTAGGTAAGTATTTTTATTGGAGTTTTTGAGAAAAGTGGAGTTATTGGAAATATTTGAAGTACATGTCGTGTACTTTATGAGTACACACCATGTACTCCCTTACTGCTCAAAGTCGTGTGCTGGCAGTGTCCGGGCCACACACATGGTGTGTTGGGATGATGTGGAGGCCGCTTAAAGCGGAGTATAGAAAAACAGAGTACACACCGTGTACCCCAGAAGTACATGCCCAATATATTTTTTCCATTAAACGGGCAGGGGTCATGCCTGATGGACATAACACACTTCTTTTAGGACTCGTTCGACCGATATTGTTCCGTATGGCCTCAGATATTCAACGAGCCCCCAAGCCTCTGTCCGATCTCCATTTCAGTAACAGTCGATTGTGTTGGAACTGCAACGGTGAGTTATTCCTTCTCATAGAGCCTTCTTTTACAATTCCTCATTTTTATCAAGATATAGTGGGTTGATCATTTTGGACATTTTCTCAGATCCTCGAAGTTCTAAGGATAATCAATCATCATGGTCCATGTATATTGTTCTACTATCATCGAGGTAGGTGGTTTGTTCCTTTTGGTAGGATTTCATTGAATATTTTGTGCAATTCCACCAATTCCGTTAAACGGGGTATTGTGTGTGTTTCCTATTTTTTCCCTGTTCTTTCCAGATTTTCTTGGTTGCTTGAGTAGAGGTAATTTCTTATGAATAGGGTAGTTTTCACTGTACCTTGGATGGTTTCCCATGCTTTTTTTCTTGTTTGGAATTTTCCCAGTTGCCATGCCTGGTTGAAGGATAGTGGAACTGTTGTACTGTTATGATTTTGTGCCATAGAATGATAGCCAAGTATTTTTTGAGGTTTATTTGGTGCGATACACACGCTATTAATGTTTGTTTTACATAGGGCTCAGAGAAACTAGTGTAGTGGATCATAGGGAAAATGGACGTAATGGATTCTCCAGAGTTTCTTAATTTACGACGCGAGACCACATGGTGAATTGATGTTGAGTGCTTCCTCAGGGAGTCTGTGGTTCCTCGACGCAGGCCACATGTGGAATGAGACGTTGAGTGTTTCCCCAGAGAGCCTTTAGTACGATACGAGACTATAGGGGTAATTGACGGTGAGTAATTCCTTAGAGAGTTTATTCTTTAGCTGATCCAGAGGGGCGAGATTGTGTGTGCCTCTCAGTGGGTTGCTAGTACTTGTAGGTTGAACTATAGGGGTTAGGCTGTGAGAACTGCCCAAGGGTTTATCTGTTGTTCTTATTGTCTATTGGATATTGTCCTGTGTACTTTATATGCTAGACACTATGGATTGCACCTACTATATGCTTTCCTGTCTACTGCTTTCTGTATTTTTACTTCCATGTATTCACTGACTGTTAGGCATAGATCTTAGGGTGGTTGCCTATTAGGACTTTTTCTCACACCCTGTTTGGGCCATGCTTTTGGGCCCAAACATATTATATTGTTGTAGGTGTAGATAAGGGAAAGCACCCTTCTACTTTAGGTACTTGACTTGCTGTGGAGCTAGTGAGCATGGGACCAAGCTATGGCTTGCGTTCCTATGGAGTTTACCTGTTTCTCTTTTTCACTTTGGTTTAGTATTATATTCATCATTGTGACTTTTTTGGCTATTTTTGTAGACATATGTATCATGCATCATTTTATATACATGTGTGTGTGCTCCGGTTGTTTACTGTTAGTATTCCGATGTTTATCATTTACTCTTGTATGGATGGTGATGTTTTATGCAGTTATCTATTTTTTATTCATCCACTATGTACTCTGCAAATGAGGGCATAGTTTCCCCACTATCACACCCAAGTTCCTCTTTGCTAGTCGGCAGCCTCTGACGTGTGGGTACATGTGCTTGAGGCCATGTGACCAACTGGGTATTGGGTGCCTCTTGGTGGCTTCAGGAACCGGGACGTTACAATGTCGTATCAGAGGGTTTCTTTTCTCTTGATTTATTATTTGGAGACTTTATTAGGTAAAGGAAGGATTTGGTACTTGGTATTAAGCTGTGCTTGGGGGTAGCTAACCCATGTACATGGAAAATCCGTACTACCTTGTTAGTTTCAGTTTTCCAGTTTTTGAGATTTATGAATGATATGATTTCACCTAGAGTGATTCACATTCCTTGTGTTATTATTGTTGTTGATATTGTGGTTCTATTTCTATTGCAACTCATTGAGATGAGGGTATTCCATCTCATGAATCATATAGGAACTTGTTAGAAATAACATATCATGCATTCTTGCAATTCCATCTAGGGTACATTTGAGAATTCATGTAGTTGTGATAGACTTGTGTAGATTATGCATGCTATTGTAATAGATGCTTTGACAGAATCCCTGCTATTTTGGTATAGAAGTTGTTTGTTTCAAACTTTGCTTAAATGAACACAAAATTTTGTTTCTTGAGGTGTTATGATCCCTATTGAATCAGAAATTGGTGAATCATTGACCTGTTTTCCTTATATAGGACTGTATTGGATGCCAAACATGGACTTGTGGGGAGTATGGGACCTAACGAATCAGAATTTGACACCTTCATGCTCGTTTTTCAGTGTTTTCTATGCTTTGTTGCAGTTTCAGAGCTACTTCCTGGAAAAACCTATAATACATGGTGTGAACATTATATATACAAACCACTTAGTTTTAAACCATGTCACAGAATGGAAAAATTTTCAAGTACACATTGTGCCTATTCCGAACACGCCGTGTAGTCTCAGCCGTGTAACCGGCCGTGTAACTAACCACACTGGTAGTTGAAACCATGTCCACTACATGCCATGTCCACCTGTAACATGCCATGTAGTCTCATTTTAAGAAGACCGCGTGGGATAGCCATGCAAGGAGACACGGGCAGGGGAATAGAGTTATGTACTCACCGTGAAGATTTTATACACGCGGTGTAGTCACATTGTGTAAAACATGACTGTTTCATTCTCCTATTACCATTTTATAATCCTTTGTTCTCTATCATTGTTTTCCTGATCTAAGGTATGATTTTGATCTTTAAGATATATGCCTCCGAGTTGACCTCTGGTTTTACATCAGTTTCTAGATGGTGATCAGACACCAGATATGGTTGATCAGGGACTTCCTGCCGATCCTCCAGTCGGCCTAGCTTTGGCACCGACTATCATACCAGTTGCAGGCACTGATGCAAAGTTTAGGGAAGGACTTATGAGGATGATGCAGAACTTTCTGGGAGCACATCCTCTTGCCTACTCTATGGCAGACTTGATGTCGGTTTTCCAGCAACATCATCCTCCTATATTCTTGGGGGAAGGAGGACCACAGGCTGCAAAGTCATGGCTGGAAGCCATGCCGACTATCTTTGAGCCTCTGGAAACTCCTTCTGAGAGGCGTTTCAAGATTGATACCTATATGCTATGAGACACCACCAAGAGGTTGTGGGACGTGATCTCATAGGTGGGTTATGAGCAGGTTATGGCTTAGGAGGAGTTCCAGCATGTGTTTTACGACTACTTTTACCCAGAGACCCTGAGGGCCGATCGAGCCCGGGAGTTCATGAGTCTAGAGAAAGGTACTCTTTCTGTCCTGTAGTATTCTGCTCGTTTCACCAAGCTGCAGCGTTTCACACCCCTCCGGGATGGAGATGGGATGTTCATGGCAAGGAAGCTTGAGGATTGTATCAGGAGGGAGATATGCTCACATGTGAATCTCTTCTAGTTGACTTCTATAATTTCCATCTTAAAACAGGAACTGATTGCGGATCACAATCTGAGAGACTCCGGAGCTACGAGCCAGGGCGGTTCAGCTTCCAGAGCTAGTGTTCCTCTAGTGGATAGCATGAAGCACCTTAGTGAGTCTATGTGTGGTGATCCGAGGAGGTGAGATACATCTTCAGGTACCAAGGTACTATGCTACTAGTGTGAAAGGGTAGGGAACACGAGGCCGCAGTGCCAAAGAGATGCATTAGAGTGCCGATCTTGCGGCAAGATGGGTCACCTTCAACGTATCTGCCAACTTTTCTCACCAGTAGCTGGTGACGAGGGTTCATCCATGACTCCTCGTTCAAGAGTAACACCACCAGTTTCTCACCAGTTGGGGAATTGGAGTTCTTATTGCCGTTCGAGCCGAGGTGGGGGTTGAGGCCGTGGCAGTCAATCACCATTCCGTCAGTGACAGCAGGGCGGATCTTCTCAGAGTGGTCAGGCAGGGCCACAGGGTCATGGTACAGGTGAGGCCTTTGCATTGGAGCAGACCCAGCAGGAGCAGGATCCCAGACCCTCTACAGTTCACGGTACGATCATAGTAGCCTTAATTTTATCTTAATCTATTTTCGATACTGGTGATATGAATAACATTATCTCTATTGCTGTTGTGGATAGCCTTAGGCTCTGTATCATTTTATCTGCCAACTTGTTGACACTAGACACACCCTTGTGGATGAGGACATCTAGTGTACGTCAGTGTAGAGAGTTCCCTCTTGAGGTTGCAGTGTATCATTTCTTATGTGATCTCTATGTCCTAGAGATGACATGCTGTGATTTCATACTCAGGATAGACTAGTTGGTTCCCTTCCATGCAGTCATCGACTGTTATCACCGCAAGGTGAGTTTCATTTCACCAGAGGGTGAATCTTTTCTTCATAGAGGTGAATGGGATGTTTGGGTGAGTCGAGCAGGACTCGAGCATCATGGGCTAGGAAGGGTGACGAACCAGATTTATGGTCATTATCTGGATGATTAGGGGAATTCATAGGTGGAATTTTCTCATATGGGGAATCGTTTCATGGATTTATTTTGAAAGGAATCTTCAGGATGCCTCCAGAGCGTGAGGTGGACTTATTTTTTGAGCTCGTTCCAGGAGTGGCACCGGTGTCCATTCCTCCCTATAGGATTGCTACACCTAAGTTGCAGAAGCTCAAGAAGAAGTTGGAGGAGTTGCAGGCAAAGGGTTCCATCCATACTAGTACTTCCCCTTTGGGATCACCTGTCCTGTTTGCGAAGAAGGCAGATGGTACCCATAGGCTCTGTGTGGATTATCGGAAGATGAACCAGTTGACGGTCAAGAACCGATATCCCTTTCCAAGAATTGATGATCTCTTTGATCAGCTCCGAGGAGACCACATGTTCTAGATGATCAATTTGAGGTCCGGTTATCATTAGTTGCACGTTAGACCATCAGATATACCTCTGAAATCCATCAAGAGAAGGTATGGTCTCTACGAGTATATGGTTATTCCGTTCGGTATCATGAATTCTCCAGTAGTTTTCATGGCACTGATGAACCGAGTGTTCCATCCTTACTTGGATTCCTTCATCGTGGTCTTCGTGGATGATAACTTGGTGTACTCTGACACTCGACACGACCATGCTACCCATATTGAGATCATTCTGAGTGCACTGAGAGAGCTTTGGACTTATTCTAAACTCATTATGTTCCACTTTTGGATGGATCAGATTCACTTCTTAGGTCATGTCATCTCAGAGGTAGGAGTATCCATGGACCCAGAGAAAGTCACAGCTTTAGTTTCCGGAGAGCAGTGGAAGAATGTTTTTGAAGTGCAGAGTTTCCTAGGGATTGATGGATAATACAAACACTTCATTCAGGACTTTTCACACATAGTATCACCATTGACAGGTCTGACCAGGAAGGGGGATATGTTCTTATGGTCAGATTCTTGTGAGTCAGCCTTTCAGGAGCTGAAGGGAAGGTTGACGTGAGCACTGATACTAGTCTTTCTAGTTCCAGGAAAGATCTATAATGTTTATTGTGATTCTTCAGGTATCGGGATGGGTGCTATGCATATGCCGGGAGATGGGGTCATTGCATACAGGTCTCAACAGTTCAGGCCACATGAGAGGAACTACCCAACACATGATCTGGATTTCGTAGCTATTGTTCATGCTTTACGCTGTTGGAGACATTACCTTCTAGGAGAGAATTTTTTTTGTTTTCACTGAACACAAGAGTCTCATGTACATATTCACTTAGCGTGATCTGAATCTAAGATAGCATAGGTGGGTCGAGTATCTACAGTCTTTTGATTTCGAGCATGCTATACGCTGAAAAAGAGAAACGCAGTGGAAGATGCGTTGAGCAGGAGAACTCAGATTCAAGCAGTTCAGGAGGCCAGAAGTGAGTGGCAGCTTATGGCTCTGTTCTCTGAGATGCATCTGCAGGTTCATGATAGACAGGGATAGACATACCTATCTTCTGTAGTCATTAACTCTATACTTCTTGATCGGGTATGGATGATGCAATTATCAGACACTGAAGGCTTAGTCCTGTTGGAGAGTGTGTTAGGACATGACCCTCTTCCTGGATGGACAATGTGATAGGATGAGATATTGCATTTCTAGGGATGTTTATGGGTTCCAGCAGACATATGTGAGGAGCTTATGTGGGATTTTCATTCCTCAATTAGGGCAGTTCATCCTGGCGTCACCATGATGTATCGGGATCTTCATCACCAGTACTGGTGGCAAGGTACGAAAAGAGATGTTTCTAGTTTCATCTCGAGGTGTTATACTTGTCATCAGGTGAAGGCAGAGCATCATCGAACAGTAGGCCTTTTACAGCAGTTACCAATTCTGGAGTGGAACTGTAAAGATGTCGTGATGGAATTCGTGACCGGATTGCCGAGGTCACCTCGAGGGAACCATGCTGTTTGGGTTTTCATAGATAGGCTTACGAAGGTTTCTTAGTTCTTACTAATAAACGAGACCTTCAGTGTAGATGATATGGGATGACTATACATATGAGAGAATGTATGTCTGCATGGATTTATACACTACATTGTTTCAGACAGGGATTTAAGCTTTACTTCTCGGTTCTGGCAGGGAATTTAGAGGGATTTGGGTACATAGATAATTTTGAGTATAGCATAACATCCCCAGACTGATGGCCAGTCCGAGCATACGATCCATGTGCTTGTGGATATGATCTGAGTTTGCATCCTATACTTTGGAGGTTCTTTGGAGAAGCATATCCCTCTTGTGGAGTTCGCCTACAACAACAGTTTTCAGGCGACTATTCAAATGGAACCTTATGAGGCTTTGTATAGTAGGCCATGTCAATCTCCTTTACATTGGATGGATGAAGGAGATGAATCTCTAATGGGACCCCATCTATTTCAGGAGACCTTAGAGAAGATAGAGTTTATTCGGAAGAGGATGACTACAGCACAGTATCGATATAAGTCTTATGCTGATTAGCGGAGACGACCTCTGGAGTTCGAGGTCGGGGATTTGGTTTTCTAGCATGTCGCACCGAGGTTGGGACACAAGGGGATTTAGAGACATGGTAAGATTTCACCATGGTACATCGGGCCATTTGAGGTATTGGAGAGAGTTGGGTCTATTGCCTATCGGTTATAGTTACCTCAGAGGTACCGGGCCATGCACGAAGTCTTACATGTCTCCCAGCTCCGATGTTACTTTTCAGACCCTTCTCATGTATTTCAGCCAGAGGAGGTTGTGATCGAAGTAGATGCATCGTTTGAGGAGCATCCTATCCAAATTGTCGATCGTAGTACGAAGGTTCTCCGTGTGCGGTATGTTCCTCTAGTATGGGTGTTATGGCAGCACGGGCGAATACAGGATGAGACCTAGGATAGGGAGGCCGATGTACGATCATAGTGACCAGAGCTATTCGGGGCTTCTTCACCTCTTCCTCGTTAGGGAAATTCAGGGAAAAATTTCTTTAAGTGGGGGATGTTTGTAAGGACCCAAATCATTGTTCTCAGGTATGTGTTTTTTAGAGTTTTTGAGAAAAGAAGAGTTTCTAGAAATTTTTTATGTACACGTCGTGTACATTATGATTACACTCAGTGTACTCCCTTGCCGCTTGATATCATGTGCTGGCTGTGTTCAGGCCACACACACGGTGTGTAGGGATGATGTGGAGGCCAATTAAATTGGAGTACAGAAAAACAGAGTACACACCATGTACCCCAGAAGTACACGCCCTATATTTTGTTTTTTTCATTAAATGGGCCTGGGTCATGCCTGACAGACAGAACACACTTATTTTAGGTCTCATTCGACCGAGAGCATTCCGTATGGCCGCAGATCTTCAACGAGCCCTCGAGCTTCCGTCCGATCTTCATTTCAGCCACTGTCGATTGTGTTGGAACTGCAGCGGTGAGTTCTTCCTTCTCCTAGAGCCTCGTTTTCAAATTCCTCCTTTTTATTAGGATATATTGGGTTGAGAATTTTGGATGTTTTCTCAGATCCTCGATGTTCTATGGAGAATCAATCATCGTGGTTCACATATATCGTTCTCATAGCATCATGGTAGGTGGTTTGTGCCTTTTTATAGGAATTATTTTAATATTTTTTGCAATTCCACCAATTCCCTTAAATGAGGTATTGTGTGTGTTTCCTATTCTTTCCCTGTGGTTTCCAGCTATGCTTGATTGCTTGAGAAGAGGTAATTTCTTGTGAATAGGGTAGTTTTTATTGTACTCTGGATGTCTTTCCATGCTTGTTTGCTTGTTTGGTGTTTTTCCAATTTCCATGCCTAGTTGTAGGATATTAGAACTGTTGTACTGTTAGGCTATTGTGCCTTTGAATGATATCCCAGTAGTTCATGAGTTTATTTGGGGTGATATGCGCGCTATGTATGTTTGTTTTACACAGGGCTGAGAGAACCTAGTGTAGTGGAACATATGGAGAATTGACGTAAGGGATTCTCCAGAGTCTCCTTAATTTACGATGCGAGACCACAGGGGGAATTGAATTTGAGTTCTTCCTCAGAGAGTCTGTAGTTCCTCAACACAGGCCACATGGGGATTGATACATTGAGTGCTTACCTTGATATCCTTTAGTGCGATATGAGACTATAAGGGGAATTGACAGTGAGTGCTTCCTCAGATAGTATATTCATTAGCTGAACCAGAGGGGCGAGACTGTGTGTGCCTCCTAGAGGGTTGCTAGTACTTGTAGGTTGAACCATAAGGGATAGGCTGTGAGAACTTTATAGGGGGATCCATGTTGTTCTTCTTGTTGATTGGATATTGTCTTGTGTACTTTATATGCTAGATACTGTGGACTGTAGCTGCTGTATGCTTTCCTGTTTATGGCTTTCTGTATTTTTACTACCATTTATTCACTAACTGTTAGGAATAGATATTTGGGTTGTTGCCTACTGGGACCTTGTCTCACACCATGTTTAGGCCATGATTTTGGGCCCAAACAGATTATATTGTTGCAGGAGTATATAAGGGCAATATCCCTTCTACTTTAGGTACTTGACTTACTGTGGAGATGGAGATAATGGGACCAAGCTATGGCTTGCTATGCTGAGGAGTTTACCTATTTTTCTTTTTCACTTTGGTTTAGTATTGTATTCATAATTTTGACATGATTGGATGTTTTCCTAGACATATGTATCATGCATCATTTGATATAAATGTGTGTGTGCTCCAGTTGTTTACTGTTAGTCTTCCATTGTTTATCATTTACTCTTGTATGGATTGTGATGTTTTCGGCGGTTATCTATTTGTTAGTCTTATTCTGTGTACTCTTCTAATGAGGGAATAGTTTCCCCACTATCACAACCAAGGCCCTCCCTGCTAGTTGGTAGCCTCTGGCGTTTGGGGAAATGCGCTTGAGGCCATGTGACCAACCGTGTATGGGGAGCCTCTTGGAGGCTTCCAAAATGGGGACGTTACAAGTTCCTCAAGAACTATGACTTTGAGATAGTCTATACTCCTAGGAAAGGGAATGTTGTATCACATGCACACAGTAGGAGATCTGGTATATAGCTTCTAGGTGAGGTGATGGAGCAGCTGTCCGCTTTGCAGATATCCTTTGCGTATCGAGATGGATCATCTTTTCTTCAGACTCTTATAGCCACTCCCCACCTTCTTTAGCGATTCAGGGAGGTGCTACATGGGGATGCTGAATACGAGACACGATGTGATCGGATATCCACTGGAAATGCACATGATGGATTTTATGATGTTGGTGAGAATGTCATCCACTTCTGAGGATGTAACATGGGACCAATGTCTCTTCGAGAGGAATTGTTGAGGGAATTCCACACATCCCCTCTAGAGGTACATCCAGGAGTGGAAAAGATGTATCAGGACCTTCAAAAATAGTATTGGTGGGAAGGAATTAAGAAATAAGTAGCAGAATTTTTCACTCGATGCCTCACTTGTGAGCAACTGAAGGTAGAGCATTAGGTACCAGCAGGTTTGGTTCAGCATTTAGAGGTCCCAAATTTTATGTGGGATGGGATATCCCAGGACTTCAGAATAGGACTTCGACGTACATCTAGGGTACATGATTCTACATAGGTTATCATCGACCGAATAACCAAGTAGGACCACTTCCTTCCGATCAGAGAGTTGAATTTGGTAGAGAGATTGGGACACCTCTATGTGTAGGAGATTGTACGGCTGCATGGGGTAGCCCCGACGATTTTCTCTGATCATGAAATGTGTTTCACTCCTCGGCTATATAAGGGGTTACGTGAGACTTTTGGGGGGAATCTTCATTTGAGCACTACCTTCCATCCTCAGATGGATGGTTAGAAAAATTGGACCATTCAGACCCTTGAAGACATGCAACATGATTGCATCCTCGACTTTGGTCATAGCTGGGAGGATGACTTTAATTTTATGGGGATTACATACAACAACAGCTATCACTCCACCATTGGGATGGCACCTTTCGAGGCATCATACAGACGTCTTTCCAGATCACCATTGTGCTGGACTGAGTCGGGGGAGTTAGCACTCATGGGACCAGAGATGGTACATGCTATACAGAGAAGGTGCAGATCATCCAGGAGCAGATTAACACAGCTCAACGCAGGCAGAAGTCTTATGTCGAATGGAGACAAAGACCTCTGGAGGTTGAGGATGGTGACCACATCTTTATACAGGATTCAAACCAATGAGGTTTAAAAAGATTTGGCCATGGAAGTAAGTTATTTCTAATGTTCATCAGACCGTTCTAGGTCCTTATCAGAGTTGTAAAGTTGGCTAACCACCTAACACTTCCCCCTCAGTTTCAATGGGGCACGGAAACTTCCATGTATTCCAGCTGAGGAGATATGTGAATGAACCTTCTCACATCATCGATGACATCATGCTGGACACTGATGATGGGGTGGCATTTACGATGGTTCTAGTGGAGATCGAGGATCGACATGAGTGGGTACTTCGTGGGTGGTCGATACCTCTGGTGCGTGTTCACTGGCATCATGAGAACCTCCAGGAGAGCACATGGGATCGAGAGGATCAAATTCATGCAAATTACCCACACATGTTCCCTTTGATTGTGTTGTGGAATACAGGGATGAAAATACCTAAGGTGGGGAGAATTTAATGAAATATAATTTCCTTGTAAATGTTTTTTTGTTATATGGTAATTTTACATGTCCGCGGAAATTTACGGAACGTGATTCCAAGGCCCAGAGTGCCCGTAATGTAGCACCCCTGGGATGAGGTATGTTGCCTTTTTATGCTTTTTTATGTGTTTAAAGTGCATGGGATGAGTTGATAAGAGGTTGGGATAGTTTGTAATGGATTTGAATATGTTGGGATAATTTTATTAGGGAGAACAATTTTAGCACGGTTACGGGAAACTTTATGGGTTCTCAATGAAACCGTGTAGGGGGAGGTAGTAGGCATCGTACAGCCTGTGCAAGGTTTTCCAAACCTTGAGAGGAAACCGTGCGGACCCCTCCTCTCGATACAGTGGCATGCACAAGGTTAGTGCACAGTTTTTCAAACCATGAAGACTAACCGTGTGTCCACTTAAAGGACGAGTTTTTAAATTCAGGATCCTTCGGGCTTTACCTATTTCACACCCAATCTTGTCCTACTCAAGAAACATTCAGGTTTTTGGGTTCTCAAGTGTTCAAGGTACTCTCCCAATCATTTTGGAAGTAATTAAATGGGGTCTCTTTATGTTTTGAATGTGGTTTCTCCCAGGTATGTCTCTCCACTTATTTTCTTTGTGGTTTCCTCTAGATCTTCATCTCCCTCTCTTTTTCTCTTGGTTTTCTATATATACATTTGTAGGATGTTTATATAGCCTTGGGGATGACCTGGGTGTTGATTTTAAGACATGGGTATGATAGGGAAGGATAAGTAGAGCGGTTTTCTTGAAGAATTCACCCGGTTTGGAGTGCATTTGGGCGAAGGGTCGATGTTGCCAAACCCTAAGAGGTTGGTGGCCTCTATCTCAACTCCACTAGTTTGAAATGTTACGATAATTTACATATAAATTGGTTTCTTAAATTCAATTGTAAGAATGTCGTGTGATTTATTTTGGAAAAATGAATGGATGATGATTTGGGGGGTTTGGAATGAAATTGGTTTTCTGTTGAAATGGGCTTAATTGGTTAATTTTAAATTGGTGATTTTAAAATGGTAATGATTGTGAGATGAGTTTGTACCTATGTGGTACTTCCCGTCATGGTAATACATTGGTAGTATTCTTGTCTGTGGCATACCTATGAGGTAATTACCTTTATGGTATTCCTTCATTAGTAGAACATTTGAGTGTTGGACTTTCGGGTTGGACCCTATGTTTCCTCATGTTTGAGATTGGTATACATGATAACTTATGTATATGTATGGGCATATATCTAGGTAGGGTTGTTAGTTGATTTCATGATTTTCATTTTATCAATTGTGGATTTTCTCATGCCCTTTGGTTCTCAAGATCCTTATTGAGTATCATTATACTCACACCTCCATGAGCTATTCCCGAACCTTGTTGTGTTTGGTGCAGATGACAGACATCATTGATCGAGGCTGAAGGTACCGAGACTAGATGGTGCCTGGAGGTGGACCATATGGTGTGTTAGTAGGTGGAGGAAATGGGTGGACGTGGAGTGATGAGGAGGTGATCTGTACCTACCCTTATGGTGGGAACCTCAGAGGACGACCAAACATATGTCTTTCTCTTTCTTTATATGTATTGTATTTCCAGTTTAACTTGTACCTTTACTATTGGGATTGTATTATGGCCCCTTTTACTTTTAGCACTATTTTTTCTATACATTTGTCTTGTGTTCGTAACTTTTTTTGTGTTTGGATGCATGTGTTTATAGGTCATAAAGGCAATGCCTTCCCAGTTTTAAGGAATATGCCTTTTGGTGAATGCCGCCAGCCCCTGGCCTTTGGAAGGTGGGATTGGGGTTGTCACGACACGAGCCCCAGGGGACGGGTCATGACATAGGTACCATTTAATAATAACATCAAATCAAAATTTTAATGAGATAAAAATTAGAATATTCATGATATAACACAAAAATGTTTTCTGTATACACCTTAGAATAGGGGATAGGTGCATAACATAATATATGTCCCAAATAATACAAATTGAGAAACAAATCTCGTAACATTTTCCTAACCATTTGAATCATAAGACAAGTAATATAATAACTCTAAATTAAACATTAAATAAAATTGAAATAATAATATTCATGTTATAACATGTCAAAGGTGAATTTTATAGACGTCATAGCATAAGATCGTTTCATTAAATAACTTATATCCTAAAAAGGACAATTTTAAAAAAATACCTTACCACATTGGTAATGTTTTAAATCACAAGCCCCATTAAAAAATAATAGTAAATAAAAATTAAATATAATTTATTTTCTATATTAATGATATAAATTTTCATAGGTTCGTTATATACATTAAAAAAATGAATCAATTTGTGAATAAGGAAAATATCTAACAGAAATAAAAGAGACACTAGAAATCCCTTACCTTATGTTTCGAATTCCTCCTTACACATTAGAAACTCATGTATAATAAATAATATTTTATTATAATTATGTAAATTTATTATATATATATATATATATCATACCATATATGAGTTACTTATATCCTTTTATTTCACTTTTGTTGAGAATTCCATGTTAAAACCATGTTTTGGGCAACAACTGCCTTATTTTCCATATATGTTTTTATTTGTTATTTCATGTCCTATTTTGTTGAAAATGGTTAAAAAACATATAGAATATTATAAATGATATAAATATAATATATATTGTTTTTATTTTCATTTTAATTAATCATTTAATGTTAGAGATATAAAATGAAATACAATGTTCATTGATAGGGTAGCTCGTACGCACACATGAACGTTCTTTCTATTTCCTAGATGAATTGAATTAATGGAATGTAAATAATAATTAAAAATTTTAATAGAAATTATTGTTTCATATATATAATATATATTTATTAAATATATCATTATTACCATCCATACAATGCGTTTGTGAGAAATGAATCACATGACATCATGAGAAAGTAGTCCACCATACACAACAACGAGATTATTGTATCACCCAAAGAATGTAAATAAACAATTCATATGGGATAAAATAATTTAATAATTATAATTATTTTAAACATAGAGTATATATTAATTCCATATTTCCATATTACCATATAGGAAAAATAAAAATGAAATACACATCACATTCGTTCATGAGGTGGAAGTTTGTTGTATATACGAGCAACATTATTGTTTTACAATGGGCTTGTAGATATGAACATGGATGTGATGATATAATAAAATTACTATTATTTCAATAATATATTTTATAAATACTAAATTTTACAATATATCTATACGGTGTAGGTGGTGATTGAAAACCAATAACCTCGGCTCACGATGCAGCAGTCCACCATACAGATGAATGATGATTTTGTGTCCTATTTGACAAAATATTAGTTGGTTTCAGATGATTTTATTAATTTAAAAAATATATATATAAGGAAGATAATTATGTTATTATAGAATCGTTATTTAATAATATTTAAATGAGTTACAGTAATAAGTAAAACAAAAATGTGTAGTTTAAAACATTACCTCATCTTTAAACAAACTCTTTAGATTTAACATAGTTCTTTATTAGATTGTATTTTTAGTATCATGAAGGACTATATTATGTTGGTGTGGTTGTAAAAAATACATTTAGGGAGTTATTATAAAAAACAAAGGGTTTTGGATGTTATTAGTGGAGAGGAGAGGGGGTGACCTTTTATATGTGTGGGAGAGGACACACATGGTTGTTTTGAAAAGAATTTAGTGTAACAAAATGTTTATGATTACAAAAATCTCCAAAATGGGTCATTATATCACATTAGATTTTTTAAATTCTAATTATGACGTTATAATGGCTTATGGAGAAAATTTTGGTGATTGTACCTTTGTAGATTTAGTTTACCACCAATAAACCCATTTTAACCATAAACACAGTAATTACTTTTTTACTATTTTTTCTTTTTAACAAAACATTGAGTGGAAAATATTATATAAAAAATATTTTTATTCAAAATATGGGATTTATTTTTCAATATTTAATTCAAATAGGTGGAAAATTTTATCATAAATTTATATCTGGACACATGTTGAGAATGTGGTTTTCTAGAGAGAAAATGTTAAAAAATGTAAATGCTTTTATCTTAAAATTAATTATAGTGTTGATTCCAATGATTTAAATTTGATTAAAATAAATATATTTTCACTATTTTAAATTTTAAAACCATATTAGAATAAAATAAATCTTGTAAATTCATTGAATTAAAAAACTCGTTTTAATAAAAAATACTTTTCACTATTCACTAAATTATTTAACTTTTTATAAAATTATAAAAAATTAATTATAATTTTTTTACCTGATGATTTCAAAAATTAAGTTCGTTTTGTTTCACATTAATTGTTTAATGTTGGAAAAATTTATTTATAAAATAAGAGGATAAAATGCGATAAAACAATCTTTTTGAAAAAAAATTATTTATAAGCATAAATTTTGATTTATTATCATATCAAGCCTACAATAAACTTAATATGAAATTAAAATTTTTATTTAATAAGTAATAAAAAAAATTCTACAAAATAGACCATGAAAAGTGATTTATTTAATTATTTGAATTAAAATGCATTTGTGCATATAAAAATAGCTTTTTATAAAAAGGCTTCCATTATTTTAAAAATATTTTTCATCTCTATTTATAATTTATTTTTCCCAAAATAAATTATTATATTTATATATATGTGTGTGTAAACTGTATATTTTAATAACTTAGTTAATTATATTCATAATCGTCCATCCAATATCTATGTGATATCTATCATATTAAATAATAGTATTTAAATACTATGTCATGTTTCATTTAAACTCGATGTTGTGTGTAACTGAAGATAATATCATTTTTGTGTAATATGAAACCAATTAGTGAAATTAAATTTATTTGATAAAATTATATTCCCTAAAATATCATGGGTTTACAAATACACTTGCAATGTCATTATAATTCTAGAAAAATTGTCTGTGATTCATTTTTCATGTTTAGGGAAAATCTTCTTCTCACTCCAGCACATGGTGTTGTTGGTTGGACTCAACGTTCATATTACTAGTATAAAAGAAAAAATTTAGCTCAGAGTACACATCACAAAAAAGAGAAAACAAGATCATATTTTCTTGATACATTATTTCAATAATCCAGGACATAGTTGTGATGTGTAGAATTATCTAAAGGTCAATATGAATCGTGATGTTGAATGATTGAATAAAGGTGAATGTTTTCAGTCTAAATTTAACATTTTATTAAAAAAATTGTTTCATATACTCAAAAATATTGAAAACGTTAGAATATTCTCAATATAGTTTAGTCAATATATCTATGATTCATTTTTGGCATGCATAAATTAACCTCTCATCAATCTAAAAAATTTTGTCTCTATAAAGTGTGATAGTATATGCATTATGTTTCTATGTGAAATGTTATTCCAAAATATAGGATACATACTCAAAATTAAGATACAAAACAATAAATTTCCTTATAATTTAAGAAAATTATAATTTATTCATTTGTGACATGGAATATATAATCACACAACAAATTTACACCTGATATGGTTGTTATTAACGAATGATCCTGTAATCATTTAAAAACATACATTTCAGTATAAAAACGAACATTATACAAACTAATAAAATGAAACCTTTTTATCTTGATAAATTTTTTACAAATTTTTGATACATTTTTTATGTGGAGGAATTAAATTTAGACCAATCTGACACATTGTTTGGATATTGTGATTGAATGTAAATTTTTTCATAAAAAAATAAAATTTTAGATCGAAATCACTATCAAATACTCAAAACCATATACAATTTCTCAAATTATCATGATAATTTAGGAAAAACATCATGATTATTTTGTGATATGTAGGATTAACCACACTAAAATTCATCACATGGTGTGTCAAGTTTGAATTAAAGTGTATAACGTACTCAAAGAAATGTAGACACATTGTGAGTATCATTTTTCATTTTAATATGTTTTACATGTGTATTGTGTTAACATTTTTATTATTTTATTTTTTTCTAAAATTATTGTTTTGTTATATTTTTTTATCATTGAATTATTGTTTCATATTATTGTTTTATTTTTTAATAGTAATATGAAAATAATCAAATATTTTTTATTACATATACAATATTATTTTCCTCTAGTTGGGGGATGTAATTTTGAAAAATGGTAACATGATCAAGATCTATTGTAATGGTTTTCCCAAGGTCAATAGAATATAGGTCCATTTGGTATCCAATGATTTCTTCTGAATATATTTAAAATAAAAGAAACTTTTTAATAAATTATACTTATCATTACAATTATTATTTTTGAAATTTTCATAATTTAATTTTTTTTTAAAATTTTTTGTTGACTAATTTTTTTTTCATGTAGTATAACATTATCACAAGTGATGTATTTTACCAGTTATTTCAGTAATGCTAACAAAAGTTCCTTTTTATCTGTGATTTTTAGCACCCATAAAAGGATATTTTATTAGATCTAATAAAAGAAACTATATTTTATTAGAGCTAAAATTATAAACTCGTTTTTTGTGCATATAAAAGATATTTATAATATTGGTGAATGATTATTTTGTAGTAGTAAGATGATATTTATCTAGTAGACAATAATATTTTATTATGATTTGGACTTCTTAGGATATTGTTGTAGAATGGTTGAATGGAAAGTGCATATGATTGTAAATATAGACAATTGAAGAACATTTATATAATTCTATCCATAAGAGTGTACTTCCCCAACCAAATCAGTCATACTATAAATTTAAAATAGGTCAAATTTAGGATATAATGGTTCTTTTTTACTCAACAAATCTAAGTAGAGTAAACCTTGAAAAAAATTAATCATTAGAGTAATTGAAGAGACATTTTTGGTTTTAAAAAAGAAAATTTATTTGATTCTTGTGGAGGGTAATATTTTTTTTTCAATTGGTGTGATATTTTTGGAATGCATGGAAATAATATTTTAGTGGGAATTCAATATTATCATCCTTGATGTAAGCCTTAAAATATGTTATCTTACCATTTCAAATTTGGTAGAAACTAATTTTAAATTGGAAAATATTATCCAATATTTATCCCAACAGATAGATCGCAAAGTGTGTCAAAATAATTTTACAATACAATATGGGACTTGGAAAATCATAACTCTTCACTAACCCTTTAAAATTAAAAATTAAGAATATTTTAAAAAATAAAACAAAACCAATAATGCTTTAATATTTTAAAATTTTTAAAAATATTTTTCATTTTAAATATAAATCATTATAATTTTGTAGAGATAAAATATAAAAATAATGATATCATGTTATTTGAACATTTATATGCTAATGAAAAATCAAATATGAGTATAGAAACGTGTGGACACTACCTTGAACATGTAACACGTTTTTTAGAGAAATTAATCATACACATGTTTGTATTAAATCTTTAGTTTGTTTTCTACACTGTAATACCAATTTCTCAATATGTAAATTATCCACTCAGGAATGTTTTAATGACAAAGTCAAATGATCATTGAAGTGGATCTCTCATACATTCAAAAAGATGAATAATTTTTTTTTCAATGTTTCAACACATGTTTTATAACATTAGTTTGTTATTTTTTGTAAACTTAATCAATTTTCTATTAGGGTAACCAAAATCTTATATCCAAATAGTTAATATTTTTTTGTGTGTTTATACATGTATTAGAATTTTATACATTTAACATAGACATGAATATTTATCCATTGTTAAATTGGGGTTCCATTATTGATGACAGTTTGAGAAGTTCATTAAAACCACCCCTCAAGTCATTTATTACCTTATCTTACATTAATGATCTTTTTTAGTGGGATTCTAAAATATTTACATGATATATAAATATACAAGGTTATGATATGATCTCAAATTCACTGTCTCACCTAGCTATGTGTGGGACTAATGTGCCTTGATTTTCCATTATTAGTGTATCTATATTCTTTATCCAGTATTTCCTAACAATCATAATCAATAAAAACATATAACATTTTCATAGGTCACTGTGGTATATCTTATAAGTGATTTGAAATCCATTCCAATTATTTTTTGTGGTTTCAAATGAAAAAAATTAAGAATCCTTTTTGGGATCCATTATACATCTTTGTTTCTTCTATCACTAAAAGATGCATTCACCACCAAGTATACATATTCCTACACTCGTAAAAGAGTGATCCAAATGATTATAAAAAAATAATTACATTCAAAAACATTTCGACGCATTATTTTCCACTATTAAATGTACAATAATACATTATAAACTTATGATATTTGGGTAATCATTTAACTGAATCGTATTGAGAATATATTGGATTATTTTTATACCTTATCATCCTTTTAACAATATATTCATTATTGGGACATTAAAATGTAATAACATATATGAGACACCTAATAATTCCTTCATATAACATTTTATAAACATTTCTATTAGTATATTTATCATTATATTGATTTAAAACATATTTTTTTTTATGAAATCCAAATTACTTATGGTAAAATAAATCTTAGGGATTTTTGAAGTGAAAAATCCCATGTTTATACCCACATAAAATATACATATTATCTTTTGATAAGGAGACACTATTCTAATATGAGATTAATTTAACTTCTTGTTTTACTTTAGATTATTTGATATCATCTACCATATTCTCTTCTTTATATGTTTATAGAAACACAACACCCCGGTGTAGAATACTTTTTCATGTTATAATTATATATGTTATAATCGTGGTGTAGGGAGTGAGACCAAATAGGGAAAATACCACCAAGGATGAATTTGAATTAACAACTTAGATATTGGTATTTAACTAATAATTGGGATATAAACCATTTAAAATATAATTAGATTAATAAATCAATGATCTTACCTCCCCATATAAGGCTGATAAGGAAGCAAATGAATCAATGAAATTAAAAAACAATTCAATCACTAGATAAAATTCGATTAATTTAAGACCTTTATGAATTAATTTTGAGGACATGGCATTGGAAATTATATCACTCCCAATTCCATTGAGCCAATATACTACCACCTAGTTTGGATGAGGTGAGACTAGGGTTCTGATTTATGATGTAATGGGGATAGAAAATATCGTTACCAAAAAAAATTTGAGCAATAAACATGAATACAAAAATTGTTTTGATATTGGATTCATTAGGGCTTATAACATGATTTTGAACTATATTGGGTGTGTACCAGATGATCCAATATCTAGTAATATGGAGAAAACATTCACCTTGGATTTTCATATACACACATTCTTTTAGCATAAAAATTAGCAATAAAGAGGTCCATGAAACTACACTAACCACTAGCCCCATGAGACACATGAGAGAAATGAAAATGAATCTCATTAAGTCCTCTTCTGCAAAAACATGATGTATTGACTCTATCATAGAGTTTTCACAACACATGAATTTGGAGGTGAGATTTATTCCAATCCATTACACCTGAATATGCAATGATAAATACTAATTTCAAATATACCACATAAGAATGATAATTTTAAGAGGAGGATATTTTCACCATAAACTAATGTATATATCATCAGTGTTATAATTTACATGAATCTGATTATATTAATCAGATGTACTTATGCTTCCCAATTAAGATGGTGAAAAAAATACGTTAGTTCTTCCACCATGAGGATTCAATAAAAATAATACCTCTATTGGATATTGAGAATAGAATCGATGAAATTTAGGTGATCATTATATAGAAGAGACATATACTTTGGAAAATAAATGGTTGAAGATATAATAGATAACTTCTTTCACATGGTTTATATTAGTTCCAAATATTAACAAGTCATTAAAATATAAAAAAATTAATAACTGTGATACTTATGAAACCTAATATAAATAAATTTATATTCGTAGTTAACTAAAAAATCATTAAATATTGTTACTATATTAATTTATCAGGCCATCAATTTGGCGTTTTTTATAAAACTTGATAGGGATTATATGAATTTTAAATCCTTTTTCTTTACTAAGAGACATGAATCCTTCTGGATATTTTATATATATTTCTTAATCTAATTCACCATTTATGATTTACCATTAAACATCCATTTTGTGAGTTTGAAAATGAAATATTGAATCTATGTTCAGAAGAATTATAAGAAAACAAATCCTATATACAAGTTCATTTGTATCAAAATAATTCAATCCTTCCATTTGAGTAAAACCCTTAGTTTCTAATATAGATTTATATTTCTCAACAATACCATCAAATTTTCCTTCTTTCAAAATACCAGTTTACAACATTTTAATTGTGAACATTGATGATGATCAACTAATGTTGAAGTACCAATCATCATTATGGATTCTATTTTATAATTTTTATATTCCTTCATGATAAATAAAATGGAAGATTATAAAGATCATTTGTACATTTTATGATTAGAATCTATATAGACAAAATCTAGATTCTACGAAATAATACATGTTGTGTAGAATCACAATCTTATAAATGGCCAAACCTCTAGGCCCTATGTTTAAAATAAGAACATATGATGTTCTAAAAGAAATTATCACCACTAGAAAATGTCAATTGAATTTTAAATCCAGAAATAAGCTGTATGAACTATGACCACAAAAAGTCTTATTGACCCAATGAATTCTCACAATATACAATATATTTGAAAATTATAATGAATTTATAGAAAATAAAAATTAAAGATAAAATTGAATCCCATTATTTTTCTTGACTACCAATCAATGGGAAACACCATCATAATTATAGATGTAAACAAGATATATTACAACAGAAGACCTACAATAAAGGAAATGTTGAAAACAACTACTTTTCGTGAGTAATCACACAAATATATAACATAGTAAAAATCACCCCATGCCATCATATATAGTATACATATTATAGAAAACCTATTTACACAACCAAATAAGCTTTATAGTATTTATACCTTGTGGATCCTTGATTCATGATCATAGAATCCCCTGGTCAAATGTATTTTTCACCTTAATTAGATCCCCTGGTGAACAATGAATTCTTCTAAAAACTCAAATGATATAATATTACATTCCCGTAAACGAATTTTTAAATATTTCCATTAAAAAATTACACATTCACCCAATATTCTATTATTTAATGAAATTCAATCACCAAATCATATGTACCCACATCAGTTCCATCTTATTGAACTCATCCTCCAACTCTGGAACAAAAATCTTCCAACTCTTCCATCATTACTTTTCTATGATCCTGGATCCAATAAATTTCATCTCAATATCCAATATTTTTATAATAAATTATAAGATACTCTATTATAATGGATTCTAAGCTAAAAACCTGATTCTCACAACATGAAAAACAATCTCCCAAATGAGAATTGTTTTTAGGATTCCTCATAACGTCCGATGAGATACATGTAATCACACCAATAACACTATTATTTATTTCAAATATTCTAAAATTTCAGAGCCTCTATTGTCATAACACCTCCCATGTTATCAACACTATATTTAAGAATAAAAATTCTTAGTCCATCCAAGGATATAAAATAAATTATCCTATTTATCATATATTGGTTTTAATCAACCATTTGTAGCTCAAAAATCCCATCATCTAATAGATTCCAAATAAAGTGGGTTTTCAATAGAATATGTAACACCCTAAGATTTAATAGTACATTATCTCTTCAAAGTAATTCAATAACATGTACAACAGGGAGCACTAAGTTTACCTGGACCACAACATATCAAACTATCCATTCAAAAAGCGGATATTAATACTGTTAATTGAATTTTGAATTTTATAGTCTATAATATTTTGGAATAGATATTATGTGTTTCATAGACCTAATATGAGAACAAATTAATTTTTTTCAGATAAAAGAAGTATTTTTTAAAAATGTAATTTTATAGCCTTTTAATAGGAGAACCCTTTTTAAATCCAATATTTGATAGTTTTATATATTGAATTTTAAAAAAGAAAATTCTTCTTTATAATAGGGACATAAAAATTTAGTTTCTATAATTTTTTGGTGTTTTTTTCTTGATAACATTCATATTTGGGTGAATAGTGAAAATACAATATTTTGAATAAAAACAAGTTTTTTAATCAAAATAATGTATAGTGTTCAATTATACATTTGACTGGTTTTGAAGTATAATTATTTTATTTTTTTTATCATTTAATACATTTTTTCATTATAAGTAATTTCACATTTAAATTTGACATAATCACATGTCAATCTTTTGATAGTTTTTACTTTTACAAAAACCCGCTTTTTTGGTTTTGACAATGGGAATTAATTGTAATTTAAAAAATTCAACTTATATGTTTTGAATTTAGTAAATTTGACTTCTTTTTTTAAATTCATATTTTCAAAATTACATTGGGGTAAATTTTTGGTATTTTTCTGAAAACATCCAATTTTTTATTAATAGTGAAAAACACTTTGTTATTGTTTAAAACATACTTTTAATTTATGTATTTAGATATTTTATTTTAATATATTTTAGGTCAAAATAGATATATAATACCTATATATGTTCAATGTAATTCATTTGATTCATTTTATAATAAGTTTAGATATATATAATTTTATTGAACTTTTTACCGTCTTTTACCCACCTTCTAGGAGCATTTGAAAATTTGCATAAAAAGTAATTTTACAAATTCTGTGAGTTGAGTTTCAAAATTCCGAGAGACATAGTTAACATCCTTATGTAAAATGTTGTTCAATAAGAGAGAAAAATAATTTTGGATTAATAGTATCATCTGACTTTTATTTACCACTGTTAATAGTAAATATGGAAATTAAAGGTCAAAATGATATTTTAATTACTCTAAATAAATGTCCTAATTCTATTGTATAAGTGTAATTCTTCAAAAACCAACCTTAGTAATAAAATACAATCGTTTTGGTCCACCTATATTAGATGACGACTTTTATTATTTTTTAATTTAAAGAATAGTTAACAGTGATAAATTCATATTTTCAAAACTAAAACATTTTTAATATAGGGTTATACATAAAGTATATTCGACTATAAATATTATTTAAAAATATAAAAAGTTTTTTTATATAATGGTTTTTTAATTATTATTTTTAGACATTAAACAGTTGAATTTATGATTGACACAATGATGATGAGGAAATTAACTTAATAAAAATAATTTAATTAATTGATAATATAAATACCCAATTAAATTTAATTTGATAATTTTGATTAATTAAACTAATTTTATAGCTTAAAATGACATGTTAGGGTTGCCTAAATAAATTTATTTCTAATTAATCATGATGTTATTATTTTAACAAAAAACAAATACCAAAATAGTGTCGAAATTGGCATAAAATGGTTTTTGAAACAAAAACTATATTATTGGTTGATATAATAATCCTAAAAATCTAAGGATTGTCCTAATTTCTCACATAATATCATATATGTCATTACTGAACCACTTGAGGTTCTCTTTGAAGTATAGTGCATGTTTTTTACCTTATAGTGTAAGAATTCATGAATACACTGTAAAAGTTAAATTATTTATCTGACAATTAAATAGAAAAGAAAGGGTAAAATAGAAACCTAAACTTGTATAAATCTTATTGGTTGAGAGTATTTATACCCATAACCACCTAAGGATCGATATAAATTCATTTAGATTCATTATAAACCCAATATGATTGTATAATAAGTTAATACATTATTCTTTTCCTAATGTGACACTCACCTCTCTTATAAAATGGAACTTACCCTTCACTAAAATTCACACATCCAAAGCAATTTGTCTCATCCAAAACCTACCCAAATATCATATAAACTATACTTAATTCATTCTATAGGACACCCTTTTGTCATAAAGACAACCTAAGAATCCATATTGATCAAATCAAATTGAAGAACCCGAAGTAGAGGTAAATATTTCATCTCCTCTTTCAAATTATTTTATTCTTCCAATTCCTCTTTTGTTGTTGTTTCCATACCAAAAATAACCCCATTACCTTATACATAATTACATTTATTATAAATAAGGTTAAACCATATTCATTATTCTATCCATCCGATAAAAGAAAAATTCCCCATATGTGCATGAGTACGACTTACCGTCTCCACATCGCAGAGTAGTTCGTTATTCAAACACTTTATTAATTAGACGATTATAATAATGATTATAACAGATTTAATAAAAATATAAAATTTTAATTATTATTTATATCTAATATACAATAGAGTTATATAATATTTCACCATCAAAATAATGATATTGTCGTTAGTGCGTACGTACAACTTACCGTCTCTACAACACGAAGAGATTCATTTCCACGTTCACCATAAACGATGATTATAAATATAAATATTATTAATATGTATGTAATATATGAAATAATAATATTTATGGATATATATATATATACATTTATCTAATTCACTTACTTCCATTCAATACGATATGAAATTAGAAATAGCATTTATGCGTGCGGCTGACCTACCGTCTTCATAAACAGTGTCTTACATTTAATATATATATCTATTATTCATATTAATATTGTAAATATATATTATGTATAAATACTATTTTATATTATGTAAGTATTTAAATCATGATCTAAATGATACGATCAAGAATAACATGGTAAAACATGTATGATAATAAAAGTGATTATAACCAGAAATCATAAGTTAACATGGAAATCATTATTAAATGTGTAGTATAAATTCATATATGAATAATGTATGATATAATAAATATTAATATGGTTATAGTATAATTTAATAACATAATATGGTAATCATACAAGAGGTAAAACATACCCTCGAATAATGGAAACTGCAAGGTAATGGTTAATTCTACAATATCTTCATTATCCGAGGTTGTTTTTATGTATGTATCTACTTAGAACTCTTTATCATCCAAATCTATGTTTCATAAAACTATTTTCAAAAGGAATATTTAAAGGATTTATGGATGGTACTCTTTAACTATATCATCATTTTAAATGGTTTAAATATTTATTCTTATAAATCATTCTCATTAATGTCCATGTTTTCAAAATGGATTTTAAGGATTTATTTATATGGACATGAATTTTTTTAAATGTTATTTTGTTCAAAAGGGTCAATGTGGTATGGAAGACATTGATTAAAAAAAATAATTTTAATGTATTCCTTTCTAAAATGTGTTACATTTAAATTTTTTCATGAAAAGTGGATATTCCTATTAAAGAGTTTTACAAATCATTTTCATGTTTGTCGTCATCCTTTGATAAATTCTAATCTTTTTTGAAGTTGATTTATTATGATAAAATATTCCATATTGTATTGAAGTTTTTGTGATATGTTTGATTGTGGATGCTTTATTTTTATAACATTCATGTGTTATGGATAAAGTATTGACATTTCATATGCTAGTTCTAATATGAATGTTTATGTTATGTTTATACATTTTAATAAAAGGAATTCATTGAAGTTAGTAAGTGATTGGTGGAGCCCGCTATAGGTCCTTCATGCATCGGTAGGTATAATTAGACAAACTAGTGTCTTGGAACAAGGTCTGAACAAAATATTATTTGCAGTGATGGCACAAATCCTTGACTATGTGGTTGTGAAGTCTGACATTATGCATTCCATCATTATGAATGTGGATATTGATATTGCATGTGATTATTCAACTAGTAGAACATCCTTGTGAATAAGTAAATGTAATTATTTAATATATATTTTCCATATTATACAGAAGTTTATGTTTAAAAGGCTTATGTTTTAGTCGATTACATTTCCTTAAATGATTATGATTATTTATGAACATTTTGGCAATATTGTTATCATTATAGGGCATCTAAGTTCACCCTTTTATATGTTTTATTTTACCAGTATTCTAAGAAGTACATTATGATTGATAAGCAGGGTAAAGCTAGGTGAATAATGGAGTCCTCAAGTAACTATCTATGCTGTGTTTTATGTTTGAAAAATTCAATGTAAATTTGATGTATATAATCAATTTTCCAAGACTGCTAAACTGATCGGTCTTCCAGGACATGATTCCATGTAATCAAGCCAATGTATTAAAATAATACATTGACACTGGGATTATTGGGTTAGATAATTATAGTTGGTATCAGAGGATGTTTACTACAAACCTTGGAATCTAGATTTTGTTATACTCTGACTAGAGCACATTACCCAATGATAGAAATTGAAATTTAGTATTGAAGAACTTCTTAGAATTTTTGTAATGTAGTGATTTTTTGAGTTTCCCATGAAATAAATCCCTATGAGGATAAGAGTTGGTAGATGTGTCTCTGGGACATATGTACCTATGGTTAAAACCCAAAAACACTGCTTTGATCTAGACTCGAACGAAGACTGGTGCACGACAATGGGCCTTGCATCATTTTTGGTTTTGACACTCCCGAGGGATATGTTAGGACAATTCACATTTTCATTACAATCTATTATTAAGGTTTTAGTAGTAAATACTTTATTAATGAAAACATTTTTATGATTATTGATTATATCCATAAACTATTCATTTTATGTTAGGTATTTTACAATTTTGGATTTATTCATTGCGATTGATAAACTGACCTAGTGTATGCCATTGTCTAGAAATGAATCCCAGTATAAGGAATGAGGACTCCAGCAATAAGTGTGATCCAATGAGTAAGAAGGATCATATATTTCATGGTACTAAACCACAATTTTGAAGGGAAATAGTCTCCCACATTTTCTCTACATATTAATAAATAGTATCATGTGTTAATAAGATAAGTAAAATAATCCTCTCAGTACAATGTCTTGGAAGAGAAGCAAGAGAAGAAAAGGATGGTAGAGAGAAAGATGGATAATGGGAAGAGGGGAAAGACGTATTTTCACCATATGTGATAACTGTGGAAAGAATTACCTTCGTAATTCTTAAAGGGAATGAGGGTTTTTTATAACTGTGGAGAAAAGGGACACCAAGTATGTGATTACAATGGTAATAAAATGGTTTCAAATGTAAAATTTTTCATCTTCAAGGAGGTGGGAACTATGCGAATCAATGTCCCCATCAATTGAAAATACTAAAAATGATGGAATTGGAAAAATATAAATTTATGCTACGACCACAAATGAAGAGAAATGACCACTGTTCTTGTGTTATTATTAAAGAATTATTTCATTTCGGTGTTGTGTCGATGAAATACTTGTTAAATGAAATATGTAAATAAATAAGGATTGTACTACAGTATTATTTCATTAAGGATTTGAGATTATACGGTTCTATGAAAAGTGACACAACCATAAGTTAAATTTTTTGGAAAAAAATGGTTAGAGGAAATATAAACCTTAATATGGTCTTGATACTGAGGTAGTAATTTTAGAATAAGAGATGGTTGATTTGGATAAATTTTATTGGATATTCTGAACTACCTTGGAACTGATTAATGATTTGTTTATTTCATTATTGTTAGAGTATTGAAATTTTTTGGATATAACGAATATATCTTGTGTTATATAAAGAATAAGGGAGCATGATTGTAATCAAAAAGGTTTTATCGTAATTTACGGTGTTACCAGGTTTTTAAAGAATGCATGATAATGGTATTCACAAGTTATTATATGAAAAAAATATCTTCATTGTGTTTACCTTCCTTAATATATTTGGACTATATGTTTGGACATAATAATTTTGGACAAGTCTAAAGGATGGAATGGATTTAGTTAGAAATTGGATACCATTTTTATGTTTAATGCATTTAATAAGATTATCTTTGTATTGTAATTAAAAGTACAACCCAGAGGTTGGGCGACAACCCATCGTGTCCGGTAAGGCCACATGACTTGAACCCGCAACTAAAGGGAAATAAGGGTGCGTCACCTACCATTGGCCTACATTATGTCTGGGTTTGTGTAATGCAATTTTTTTAAATAGTTTGACAAATGAATTATAAATACATTATTTTTGGAACCATATAAAATTATGATAAATAGAATATTTTTGAATTATATTATCTTTTGGAGTGAAAGATGATTTCGTGGAAGAAATTAGTTTAATGATGATACCCTACCTTCCAAATATACGAATTTTATCCTCTCATTTTATAAATAAATTAATTCTAATAATTGAGTGAAAGGATATTAAAACCGAAAATGTGTTATCCTAATACCATATGGTTTGTTGAACAGATGATATTTTCAATCATCATCGATTAATGGATTTGAGGACCTCAATTTTACACTTGCCTTTGATTTATGACCTCGATCACTCCCTAGAAATATTTACATTTTTCCTCTAGGTATGTGTATCTAATTTCCACCAATGTTCTCCTAATTGAGCTCACCACAACTTAACAAACTAGCCGTTTATAAAGTGATAATGAATAGTGTTAAATGAATTTTGAATTTTATATACTTTATAAAATTTTATAATCCATATCATGTGTGTATTAGACATAATTTAAGAAATAATTCTTATATTTCAGATAAAAGTAGTATTTTTCAAAAATGCAATTTTACCGCCTTTTAGTAGGAAAACCATTATTAAATATAATATTTGACCCTTTTATATATTCAATTTGAGAAAATAAACTTCTTCATTAGAAATCGGACTTAAAAATTTAGTTTCCATAAAATTTAGGTGTTTTTCTGATAACTTCAATATTTGGGTGAATAGTGAAAAAGACTTAATTTTAACTGAAAACAACTTTTTAATCACAATAATTTATTGGTTAAATTATACATTTTAATGGTTTGAAACTATAATTACATTATATTTTTATCTTATAACACAATTTTGGTCATTATAAGTAATTTTACATTTAAATATTACATACACACATATAAATCTTTTGATAGTTTTTACTTATTTACAAACCCACTTTTTTCATTTTGACTATGAGAATTAATTTTAAATTAATAAATGAAACTTTTATGATTTTAATTTGATAAAATATTCTTAATTTTTTAATTTATTATATAAAATGTTTCTTAGGGTGAATATTTGGATTTGTCTTGAAAAACTTTCAATTTTTGATGAATAGTGAAAAACATTGCCTTATAGTTGAAAACCGACTTTTTATTTTAGTAATTAGTTATTTTATTTAAATTTATTTTTGGTCAAAATAAAAACAAAATACCTATATATGTTCAATTTAATTCATTGGATTTATTTTATAATAAGTTTATATATAGAAAATTTTATTTTACTTTTTACAGTCTTTTACCCACCTTCTAGAAGTATTTGAAAATTTGTATAAAACATAATTTCACCACTTTTGGGAGTTGAATTTAAAAAATCTATGAGAAAATCTTAACCTCAGTAAGTAAAATGTTGTTCAATAAGCTGAAAACAATTTTTGGTGAATAGTAAATTTTGTCTTTTATTTAACACAATTTCAAGTAAATAGGGTAATTAATGGTAAAAATGATATTATAATTACCCTAAAACATGTCCAAATTCTATTGGATAAGTGTAATTCGACAAAAAACAATCTTAGGAATAAAATATGATCCCTTAGGTCCACATGGATTAGATTAGGATATTTATTATTATTTAATTTAAAGAAAAGTTAATAGTGTTAAATTCATGTTTTCATAATTAAAACTTTTTTAAAATAGATTTATACATAAGATAAATTCAACTATAAATATTCATTAGAAAGTTAAAAATATTTCATACATAATGGTATTTTATTTAAAAATTTTACACATTAAATAACTAAATTTATTTATGAAACAATGATGATGCTACATTTACCTTATTAGAAAAAGATTAAAATAATTGGTATTATAAATACCAAAATAAAAGTAATTTTATATTTATAATGAATTTAACTAAATTCATAGGTTAATTTGACATTTCTGGGTTTATTTAATCATTTTTTCCTGTTATGATTTTAACAAAAAACAAATACCAAATAGGGTCGAAATTTACATAAAATAGTGTTTAAAACAAATTCTATATTATAGGTTGATATAATATTCCTAAAGACCTAAGGTTTGTAAAAAAGGATTTAATAATATTATATATATCATTAATTAACCACTTGATGTTCTCTTGCATGTATAGAGTATGTTTATTAACAGTATTGTGTCAGAATACAATAAGACACGGTAAAAGTTAAATTATTTAACTAAGAGTTAAATCTAGAAGATATGGCTAAAATTGTAACCTAAACTTTTCTAAAACCTATAGGTTTAAAGGATTTAAACCCATAACCACCTAAATATCAAAATAAATTCATTTTTATCCATTATAAACCAAATATGATTGTATAGTAAATTAATACTTTAATCTTTTCCTAAAATTACCCTCACCTCTCTTATAAAAGGGAACTTCATCTTCTCTCAAATTCACACCACCATAGGAATTTGGATCTGCCTAACCCATCAAAAATATCCTCTCAAATATCCTCCCTTCATCTTAGATGACTTTCTTTACTCATAAATCCAACCTATTGAGCTTTTTTGATCAAATAAAAAGGAAGAACCCAAAGAAGAGGTAAATATTTCATCACCTCTTTAAGGTTATTTTATTCTTCAATGTCCTCATTTATTGTTATTTCCTTAATAAAAATAAGAACCCTAGTACCTTCTACATAGTAAGATGTTATTATAAATATGGTAAATCCATATTCGTCATTCAATCCATCCTATAAATGAAAAAGTCAACATATGTGCATACGTACAGCTTGCCGTCTCCACATCATGGTGTATGTTGTTATTCAAACACGTCACTATTTGGATGGGTATAATAATTATTATAACAAATGTAAATAATAAATATAACATGTTAATTATTATTTATATATACTATACCACCCAATTATATATGATTTCACCATCAGAATAATTGTATTTTCTTTAGTGTGTACTTTCAGCTTAACGTCTCCACGACACGGAGAGATTCACTTCCACGTTCACCATTCAACGATGATTATCACAATAAATATTATTAATAAGTATGTAATATATAAAATAATAATGATACTGGATATATATATATATATATTTACATTTATCTAATTCACTTACTTCCCTTCAATACGATATGAAAACATAAATAACGTTTATGCGTACGTACGACCTACCGTCTCCATAAATGGTGTTTTACATTTCATATATATATATATATGTATCTATTATACATATTTATATTATAAATATATATTATATATAAATCATTTTTTTATATTAATGAAGTATTTAAATCATGATCTAAATGATACGATCAAGAATAACACATTAAAACACGTACGATTACGAAAAAGTTTATTACCTGAAATGTTAATTTAACGTGGAAATCATTATTAAATGGTTAGTATAAAGTCATAAATGAATAATTTATGATATAATAAATAATTATATGGTTCTGGTATAATTTAATAACATAATATGGTAATTATACATGAGGTTAAACGCACCCTCAACCCAAGAAAAGTGTAAGGTAAGGGTTTATTCTACAATCTCTTCATTATCCGAGGTTGTTTTTATGTGAGTTTATATTGGGACCTCTTAATCTTCCACATCAGTGTTTCAGAAAAATATTTTCAAAAGGAATATTTTGTGTAATTATGGAAGGTATTCTTTAAATATATCGTCATTTTAAATGGTTTAAATATATATTCTTCTAAATCATTCGCATTAATGTCCATGTTTTGAAAATGGGTTTTAAGGATTCTTTAGATGGACATGAATGTTTTTAAAATGTTAATTCATTTAAAATGTTTCTAATTGGTATGGGAAACATTGATGAATAATGTATTTAAATGGATTCCTTTCTAAATTTTTTGACTTTTAAATGTTTTCATGAAAAATGGATATTTCTCTCAAAGAGTTTTACAAATCATTTGCATAAATGTCAACATCCATTGATGGATTTTAAATTTTTTTGAGGATGATTTATTATGATAAAAATCACTAATATTGTATTGATGGTTTTGTGATATGATTGATTGTGGACGTGTTATTTTTATATCATTCATGGTGTATGTATAATGTATTGAAATTTCATATGCTAGTTTTAATATGAATTTTTATGTTATTTTTAAACCATTTAATATAAGTAATGAATTTGGACTTAGTATGTGATGAGTGGATCCCACTATTTCTCCTCGATGCATCAGTCGACTAATGAGACAAAATACTGTCTTCGTACAAGCCTTTGACAAAATCATATTTGTAGTCTTGGCTTAAGACATTGACTATGTTGTTAGGAAGTCTTTCCTTTTACATTACATTATTCTGAAAGTGGCTGTAGATATTACATTTGATTATTCGACTAGTAGAATATCAATTGGAATAAGTAAATGTAATTATTTTATTTATATTTTCTATATTATGATGATGTTTAATTTTAAAAGGATTATGTTTTAGTCTATTACATTCAATTTCATTTTTATGATTATTTAAGAATTTTCCTCTATATTGTTATCCTTATTGAGCATCATAGCTCACCTCGATCTATGTTTTATTTTCCCAGGAATCCAAATTGTTCATTATGATTGATAAGATGGGATAATCTAAGAGATTAATTGAGTTCTAAAAGAACTATCTATGCTGTATTTTATGTTTAAAATTTTAATATAATGTTGTGGTTTGTAATCTATTTTTCAAGACTGCTAAACCAATCGGTCTTTCGGGACTTGATTCCATGTAATCATGCCAATTATTAATATAATTTACCGACTCCGGGAATCTGAGGTCTGGGTTTTATAGAATGTGATTACTCTGAGAGTGAAATTCCTAATTCCTATATATGTGAATCATTATTTGGATATCACAGTGAAACAAACATTCCACATACCTACATTATATTTACTCTAATATACCTATTAATAATGATAACTCCTACCCTTATTCATTTAACATAATGTACTTATCATCCACAATAGATAGTGTAACTACTAGTTATAATTCCATATCTAACTCATAGAAGTTCCTATTAAAATTTAATATGAAACCGGTGGTGTTGTTATATAAATCCATATCTCCACTAAATTTAGTTTATGAAAACCCTTTCAAGGGGTTATCATTTTTAATAGAGTGATCGATATTAATAGAACAATTCAGATAACAGATGATTTACTTGAGGGCCTTATAGTTATACATTCTTGGATTTACCATGAATCTACTAAACACATGTACTAATTGGGTGATATCAGGATTATTGAATACAATGGAATATATCATGATTTCCATATATTATTTATATATAGATTTTGACATGTGATTCACCTCTAATTCTATTTTGGGATTCTTCTCCTCTAAAAGAATAAAATGTTTAGAAGGGGAAGTAATAAAAGTAATCAAATAACTCATTAGGAATCCCAGTAGTACATTCTGGACATAATCACACTAACAAAGAAATAATGTTGTGGAACTCAATTACCTTTTGATCCTCATCCCCAACACCCTTTTTTTAGAAACATGACCTATCATTTGGAAACTTCCAGAAAATGTACACATAAACCCACACTGCCTTTCCGTCACAAGCCCATCTAAGAGTAAGTAATTGTTATAGAGAATAAATATTAGGAAACAACCATATCTATATAAATTTTGATAAAAAATATTAGTTTATTTATTATGAGGAATAATTTTTATATTATAGAGTATTCAAAATTTCAATTCCACTGCCTTTATGCTTTATAGATGTCACAAATACTTTCCTTGATATTTCACGTAAATAACTACTTAAATTGTAATAACAAATCATAATAGTTCCCCCTTGTAGGTTTATCCCTCAAAATATCTATCGAGTAATAAAATAACTACATCAACATACTCAAAATACAAAATTTGTATAGATAGAAAGTATTCAATCATCTAAATTATTATGTTTTTCATAATGATAGATATCATTTCATTTACATAAACTATTTTTTACTATTTGGAACCGTTTACATCTAATAATTCAATGTAATAGACTTTACCATCAACTATTTACTTCTCATGATAAACCCCTTTTTCTCAAGTTCCCTATTATTTTATAGAAGATTAATTAGCTCCAATTTTTCGGAATCATGGAGGTAATCCAATTCTTTGTTAATCTCTAGCTTCCACTAAAATTATTCATTCATAATTCCCACCTAACATGGAATTTCGAGTTATCCACTATTCAAGATATCCATGAATTGAATTTTGGAATTAAACAATAGTATTGGTCACTAGAACCATCTTGATATTGTTATATCTGGTTGATCTTTTCAATCTGTAAATATCTCTTCTAAAACTATACCCAAGCATCCATTATTCTTGGGAATATTTAAACCTCTTGCCTTGGTACATTCAAAACATGATCTACATTTCTAGTTCTACAATAGGGGTATACCTATAGTATTTTCTCATCTATCCACATTAAATTGTATTTCCCTGCAGAACCTATATTCATCTCAACCGTGGCTCATTCAATTAGATCGTTGTTCCAAAGATAATATTCCTCTTGGATATGATCCATTCATAGGATTTCCTATTTGAATATGGAATTCTATATTATGTTAACCATTGACTAACTATTATAATTCATTCTAAAACAAAATATGATGTTATCATAGACTACTAGGAATTATGTATAAATCATGGATTCTAGATTCTCTATTAACATAAACACAACATGGGAAAACATGATGTAAAACAAAACTATCGAGTAATTATGGTCCACCTTATATTCATGCTAGAGTTTATTTATATGTTAATGTTTAATGGATACAAAGGATGTTGATTCCTGATATGAGCGTCATAGATAACTTATTAAACCTGAAAATAATTTGGGAAACTATAAATTAAAGAAATTATCCATGTTTAATCAATTAGTTTCTGATTCATCCATTTCAAATAATTCATCTTCTTAGGTGTACCATGTGGATTATTCCCCATTTGGGTTCCATTATTCTAAGATAATTTATAGAAATCCCTCAATCCTTACCTTGATCAATAGCTTAATGGTATTTCTGAATTATTCTTGTCTCATAATTTACCATGGAACTCAATCCCATAAAATTTTGGAAGATATCTTATTTGTGTTTAAGGAAATACACATGAAACATGCATAGAGAATCATATATTAAGTTAATATAATATAGTCCACCCTAGTGAGATTGATGTAGTGATACTCCCCATATATCTACCGCTCGAGCATCCAATTCACCATCATTATTCAATTCGAATTGAAGACCACATTCCAATGATTCCCTTTGGTGCAACCCTCAAATGTTACTAACTCAATACTATCAAGCATTAGTATTCCCTTAGTATCCATTCACCATGGGACATTCTTTCTAATGTTGACAATATATTAATGCCACATCATTATAGATAAAAAATTTGGTTCTCTAGTATGCAGGATTCCTTATTGGAAAACTATAATGTATAAATATTTCTATTCAGGATGTTATGAATGAACCTAGCATCAATCTTCTAGAGGCTATTGCGCATGAGGATGATAGTCATACCTTCTCCATTGAGGATTAATTCCTAGTTTGGTAACCTTCTCATTATGGTATCCTAGACTCAAAATCCTTCTACAATCATAATTTTTCTTCTTCCAAAAATATTTTTGGTTGGATCAAACATTTTGATAAGAATTGGATCAATTCCTCTAGACTTATTCTTATTTAAAAGATTGCACACCATCATGTTCCTACTGATGTGTGCCTTCAGACCATTTGAATCCAACTTTGTTCTAAATTCCATATGTGTCATCATCATAGAGAGGATACCAACCATATTTACCTATCATGTGCTACAGCCTATGCTCTACGGATGTTTATTACTAACATGTTTGATTGCAGATGGATCTATTCTAACTCTATTATCACACTTCTGAAATGTTGTTTGGAGATTGACACCTCAATGATAATCAGGAACCTTTTCCTTGCAGCTGTTGCAGAGCTCCTACATGTTGTCTGGTATGATCGTAATGGAATTTTACATAATAGGCACTCACTCAATCTCAATGCAGGTCACACGAGAATTCTCTCTGTAATCTGGGATGCCACTAAGATCCAAAAATATTTTTGTAACAACTCCATTGAATATTTTTTGATTCTCAGATGTCTTCAGGTTTTCGGCTTCTACAAATGGCTACATCAATCTATTCTGCTGTTCTAGAAAGCCTTTATTCCTGGTTGGATCAAAATAAACATGGATGGTGCTTACAAAGGGAACCTGGGTCTAGCAGGTTTTGGTGCAGTCTACAGGGAATATCTGGGCCGTTGTCTTGGGTGTTTCAATAGAGGTTGTGCTAGTGCCAATTCCTTAGAGGTGGAGATGATGGCAGAGTTCCAGGATATTGATATTTTTCAAAGGAAAGTGTGGAACGACATTTGGATTAAAGGTGACTCTACCACATTGTCCAAGCAATTTAGAATGGTGTGATCCACCTTTCCTGGCCCCTTACTTCTCATTGGATGAAATGCATGGACTCTCTTCGGTATATCAGATATATTACCACTCATGCCTTTCGGAAATCAAACATGGTGGCTGATGCTCTTGATAACAAAGGTATAAACCAGTGTGATACAAGGGTTGATAATCTCCTGGTTGACCTTCTTCCTCTTTATGAAAGAGATTGTAATAAAATCCATTCCTTCATACTTTTGTAGTTCCCTTCTTTTTTATTATTTATCAATTGTGTCTTGGTCTTTGACAAAGACATTACCCTTAAAAAAACAAAGGGAATAAAATTATTTCATAGAACTGGGATGTACTGGACACTTGAAGAATTTAATAAACATAAATTATTACTCTGAATTCACACATATCCTATATCAAAAACCACATGTACATCTATATCTATAAGGTAATCCTTTCCCAGTATACCAGATACATAATCATGCATGAACCAAATTTTTTAAATTGATTTAAATGAACCAATATAATAAATTGTCCATGACTCTATCGAACTCATCACCCATAGTTACAAAGTTCCACCATCCCCTCCAACTATGAAATTATTGTATAAAATTAAATCTATCATTTTATAATTTATGGAGACCACGTAGAAATATTTCTATGTGTTTTTCTATTTTCCACAATTCCAACATGAAGAGTCGCCCAGACAAAGGAATTACAACAACCCATATATCTCTTTCCCACATCTTCTCCACCAACTGCTTTAGGTAGAGTTACATCTATCATATGATGATGTAAACAACATTATGAAATTTTATGGGACCTTATTATTTTTTACCAATTAATTCATTATTAGATCTGAAATATGCTTAAATATCTTTTCATTCATTCTTTTTAAGTTACTCAAAACAATCACTACCACATCAAAAAAATTGGAGGAGATTAAAGAATAATCAATTCCCACACACCTTTAATGAAAATAACTAAAACTAACACTAAATAAGTTTGGATCATATTAAATTCATTAATATGATTATCCATTTACCTTATTTCTCACATCATAATCCAAAAAAATAGTGCAACATAAATACATTGTTTGTTATAGGGGAACTCTAATTTCAATATGCAATATTGGCCATAATCACTTTAGTTTTTCCAATACTTGGGTGGAAAAGGGATATGTTACTATAAAAAATCATTCGGTTAAACCAAAGTTCATTCTTAATAGGACGCTCATATTACATTTTCTTTTTTCTTTTGGTTTCTTCCTATTCAACATAAGATTGATGTGCTTATGGAATAAAGATCTATACACCTTCATCTTCCATAAGGCAGTGCATAATCCTTTAGACTTGCATAGTCTTAAATTTACCTCCTCCAACACTATATTTCAAATATAGAGAACTAAAATTATAATTAAAGATGAAATATAAAAAATACCTCCTTTTTTTCAAGAAGGTGCGGTCTGAGGTTCACTTCAAAACTCAAAACCAACATCTGATACCACTTGTTGTGTGAGAAGCCCTATCTACCAAACTGACCAATCTCTGGGAATTCAATGAGAAATAAGGTTACCAAACAGACTAATAGATATTAGTTCCACAAGAATAAATATAATTATGTAAAAAAGAACATATAAAATCCACACAAATCAACCATGTTCCATCTAATAATCTCAAGTAATGTTCATATAAAACACAAAAAGTGGAACATGAAATGAGGAATAAGTAAGGAAAAATAATCGAATATAATGAATTACATGTTTGGAAATTAACAAAATAAAGAGGAAAAATACATTAATGTAGTGGTAAAATAGAGAGATGACAATAGATGATCATCTCCAAGCATGGGATGAAAAAATCATTAGCATGTGTGGTCATACATACAACTCAAAATAGTAAAAATAACCCCAATTCATCATATAGAGAAACAAAAATACATTAATCCTTGTTACCCATCTAATATATATCTATGGTATATATATATCTTGGCTCCTATATTGAAATAACTGTGTCCCTTATTGAAATTTATTCACCTTCTAAACTTGATCACGTGGTGAACAATGAATATGTATGAATTCTCCAAGGGAAGAATCTTAAATTTACTTTAGAGGAATATTATATTTATACATAACAACCCTTAATAATTACTTATAAATATTCCTATTTATTTCATTTCTTCCACCTCAACAACATCAACTTAATTAGTTCCATCTTACAAAACTCATCCTTCATCTTCAGTGCATGTTCTTCCAATGCTTCCATTACTACTGATTCGATTTTTCATTTTAATATTTCTATGAAATACCACCTATAAATCTAGTAATATAAAAAATAAATTTTTTTTGTCCATTCTTATGGATTTAAACTGGAAACAAAAATAGTTTATCACAACAAGCCTAATAATTTTATCACTATTTCAATCATATAAATTCATATAGATATTAGAACCATGTTTATATGTATTCAGCAAATCTAAAATTTAAGAATCTTCTCATCATTATATTCATGGGACTGGGATGTACTAGACACTTGAAGAATTTGATAAACATAAATTATTACTCTGAATGCACACATATCCTATATCAAAAACCATATGTACATCTATATCTATAAGGTAATCCTTTCTCAGTATACCCAATACATAATCATGCATGACCCATGTTTTTTAAATTGATTTAAATGAACCAATATAATCAATTATCCATAACTCTATCGATCTCATCACCCATAGTTACAAAGTTCCAACATCTCCTCCAACTATGAAATTATTGTATAAAATGAAATCTATCTTTTTATAATTTATGGAGATCACGTAGAAATATTTCTATGTGTTTTTCTATTTTCCACAGTTCCAACATGAAGAGTCGCCCAGACGAAGGAATTCCAACAACCCATATATCTATTTCCCTCATCTTCTCCACCAACTGATTTAGGTAGAGTTACATCTATCATATGATGATGTAAACAACATTATGAAATTTTATGCGACCTTATTATTTTTTACCACTTAATTAATTATTAGATCCTAAATATGCATAAATATCTTTTCATTCATTCTTTTTAAGTTACTCAAAACAATCACTACCACATCAAAATTTTTGTAGGAGATTAATGAATAATCAATTCCCACACTCTATTAATGAAAATAACTAAAACTAACTCTAAATAAGTTTGGATCATATTAAATTCATTAATATGATTATCCATTTACCTTATTTCTTATATCCTCATCCAAAAAAATAGTGCAACATAAATACATTGTTTGTTATAGGGGAACTCTAATTTCAATATGCAATATTGGCCATAATCACTTTAGTTTTTCCAATACTAGGGTGGAAAATGGATATATTACTATAAAAAATCAGCCGGTTAAACCAAAGTTCATTCTTAATAGGACACTCATATTCCATTTTCTTGTTTCTTTTGGTTTCTTCCTATTCAACATAAGATTGATGTGCTTATGGAATAAAGATCTATACACCTTCATCTTCCAGAAGTCAGTGCCTAATCCATTAGACTTGCATAGTCTTAAATTTACCTCCTCCAACACTATATTTCAAATATTGAGAACTAAAATTATAATTGAAGATGAAAGAGAAAACAATACCTCTTTTTTTCCAAGAAGGTGCGGTCTGAGGTTCTCTTCAAAACTCAAAACCAACATCTGATACCACTTGTTGTGTGAGAAGCCTTATCTACCAAACTGTCCAATCTCTGGGAATTCAATGAGAAATAAGGTTACCAAACAGACTAATAGATATTATTTCCACAAGAATAAATATCATTATGTAAAAAGGAACATATAAAATCCACTCAAACCAACCATGTTCCATCTAATAATCTCTAGTAATGTTCATATAAAACACAAAAAGTGGAACATGAAATGAGGAATAAGTAAGGAAAAATAATGGAATATAATGAGTTACATGTTTGGAAATTATCAAAATCTAGATGAAAAATACATCAATATAGTGGTAAAATAGATATATGACAATAGATGATCATCTCCAAAGCATAGGATGAAAAAATAATTAGCATGTGTGGTAAGACATACAACTCAAAACAGTAAAAATAACCCCAATTCATCATATAGAGAAACAAAAATACATTAATCCTTGTTACCCATCTAATATATATCTATGGTACATATACATCATGGCTCCTATATTGAAATAATCGTGTCCCTTCTTCAAATTCATTCACCTTCTGAACATGATCATGTGGTGAACAATGAATACATATGAATTCTCTAAGGGAAGAATCTTAAATTTAATTTAGAGGAATATTATATTTAACCATAAAACCCCTTAATAATTACTTATAAATATGCCTATTTATTTCATTTCTTCCACCTCAACATAAACAACTTAATTAGTTCCATCTTACAAAATTCATCCTTCGACTTCAGCGCATGTTCTTCCAATGCTTCCATTACTTCTGATTCGATGTTTCATTATCATATTTCTATGAAATACCACCTATAAATCTTGTAATATAAAAAATAATAATTTTTTGTCCATTATTATGGATTTAAACTGGAAACAAAAATAGTTTATCACAACAAGCCTAATAATATTATCACTATTTCCATCATATAAATTCATATAGATATTAGAACCATGTTTATATGTATCCAACTAATCTATAATTTAAGAATCTTCCCATCATTATATTCTGGGGATACTTTTTTGTTTAATCCAAATTCCTCAACTTATACACTCTTTTTAAATTTAGAAAGCATTGATTATTCAAAGATAACATCACCTGATTCAATAATACTATTAACCCCCACTAAATATTTAGATTCTACATACATGAATATATAATAATTAGAATTAATTTTATATCATGGAAATATATAATCAATACCTCATTTATATAATTTTACCCATTTATGAACAAGAACAATTATAATTACATGAAAACACCAAACCTATAAGTAATTGGTTTATGGTTTCATATGCTTCCTTAATTTATTTGTTTTTCGAGATTTTCATTATATAGTTTCCCTATTTATAGGATGGAACATGGATAATAATACTACTCCCCATGTACTTATTGAGACAACTGAGAGATAAATGATGTAATTAATAATATCTATTTATGATTTATCCATTTTCTTTATTACACCATTATATTTAGGTGTATATAGTTTATTCACTTCATGTATCACCAATAGGATTTAAAAAATACAAAAAATAATATTCTCGCCTATTGGATCTTTTGAATTATGTTTTAATCCCACATTGCATTGAAGTTAATTTTTATAAATAATATATATTTATATATATATGATTTTATATTTAGTATATAAAAGATAATCATAAAAAAAATATAGAACAATCATAAAGAAATGTTACTATATTTTTTTATGTATATTTGGTGTAGCATGAAAATAAAATATATCTCTATTTATTAATTCAATCAAATTACTTTTCCTTTTTATAGTAAAAAAATTTTTCTTAATTATTTTATTTTTCATGACTGAAACACATTTATTATCATTTTTATCCACATGATTTAATAATTCCATTTTTTATCATTAATTCTATTCTGATTAAATTATCAATAATAATTTTTTCATAAATTAATATTCTCTAAACAATATAATGAATACTGATTTTTATTTAATTTAAATAATCCATTAATCTTATGAATCTTCAAAAAATTATCTCACCATTGGATAGAATAAATTTTCCTACAGAAAATATGGTATTAAACTGATGTTTATTTTATAAGAAAACGAATATTATGTCCTTATGCACCTCATATAAATATAACACATCATTTAGAGTGTGATTATTTAAATTGGTAATAATGATATTGACCACACATCCCCTTAAACATTTATACCTATGGATTCCCCCCATGTAGAGAGACACCCCATACCAGAAAGATTTCATCATATTAAAGAATGGTTTATTATTGAACACTTGTCATGTCATACAGAAACTGGTCCACCAAGAAGATATAACCAATAGAACAGTGGCACATAAAAACTACAACTACAATGTTCCCCATTATAGTGGTATTCCCATCGTTGTTTTTATGAATATGGTTGTCATAATTGAGGTTTCTCGACCTTTCACAAAATTAAATTTCCACATTCTTCTTTATGTACTGTACATTTATCTTTAAAATATTGTCTTAGATATTTATACCCCTTTCTAAACGTGAATGAGTGAACTCCCTCTAGCACAAGTGTCACATCCCCCTACCCCCAAAAGGCACCCATATTCGGCTAAAGTAAAGAGAGATAATGACACATGAAGCCCTTTTACAGTGGGCCACAGGTTGGAAACTACCACCGATGGTATGTAATCATAAATATGGGAGTAATTAAACTGAATAAAGATTTATAGAATAATAGATATGTTGATAACAACCAAAAAAATACTCATAAAAAAATAAAACAAAGTAGATTTTCCAATACATGATGTGTTGTCCTACATAACTATATATATCAGAAATGAAAAATAAAATGAAATTAATCCTTTGTAGTGGTCATAATGATAAAATATCTATTGAAATAGAAATTTCCACAACAATCAGAAAAAAATCTTACTAACCAGAAAAAGATATTATATTTACATAGGGTGAAAATATCATGTATATTCAGTTGGATCCTCACTAAAACCACTATTTAAAATCTGTATGAAGCATTCCAAATTCCATAGAATAAACAAATAGAACTAACTCATAAAATAAAAAAGTTTTCTATATCTTTCCACTATCATGATGTCTTACTCACAAAATAACATACTAAATTATAAACACACTATTTAGAATATATATACAGAAATGGGTACCCTACTTCAAATTCTACACTGATTTACCTCTTTCGCTGCCCAATCACACATGCCACGATCTCCCATCCCTCACCTAACAATAATTTAATCTATGATGTGAGTTGGGCCTATGATCAACATACCTAAATGCCTGGTATGGGATAATATCACATGTTGGATTCAATCCAAATATCAGCCTCATCATCATCACCATACAATCCATTACAAAGTATATATCCTTAATCCACATAATCCTATGTATATCAATTATAACTTAATACATTAGAAAACTTTAATGTAAATCTATGATAATCCTGATACACCATGAGAAGATAAATGTATTCAGTATAATATCAATCCATTGTAGCCCAAATCACACATTTTTGGAAAATCACCCTCATTTTCATAGACACACAAAACTAAAAAAATAGAGTGAGGTGTAGAGGGTGTTTTAAATTAATAATATCTTCATCAACCTAGTTGTTGGGGGAAATCAAAACTATAGAATATTCTTATTGGTTTCCCTTCTCACATAAGTGGGGTGAATATGATATTGTAAACAAAATAGAGTAGATATCGATCACAACGAAAATAAGGGGAACTTACTAGCCTTAACTTCTTATACCACTCTTGTCTAATAGGATGCCTTTTTCCACCACTATACTATAGATCTCAAACAATAATATGCACACCAAGTTTTATATTAATTAATTAATTTTCCATTACTTAAAATTATTCCATTTTCATTTCTATGAATATATTTTTAATCTTTATAAAAAGTACTGATGATACTATTAATTATATTTTTGAATTATCATGTATGACATCTTCATAGTATGAATCAAGAGCCAATACCATTAATTAATTAATTAATTAATTATCCATTCAAAAATATATAGGAAATCTAGGACATAGATGATTGATTCCAAATAAAAGATGAACCTATAGTGTAGGTCATAAAACAACGTCTAACAATTGCAAGATAATCATATAAATAACATAAAAACATTGATCATCATGTAAGAATCAAGATGTAAGTAAGAATTGGTGAGAGATCCCCAATTTGAACCCATCCCGACCTCATTAGTGTCCCACACCATTGTATATAAAATCTCATCCAACATATCATTCCAACAACATCATGCTAAGAAATACCCTTTACCACTATTATCATCATTACTGAAACCTCGTGCCATTTTCATAGCCTCAATAATCCCCACCCATTAATCATAAATTATGAAAAACACATAGGTTATTAATCAGTAACATCAAGTATCTAAATCCGTACAGTATAAATACATGTTAAATGTATTATTCCATATAATATTTTAATGGAAACCATGACCAAATTAATCATCGAATTCCAAACATTATCAAAAAAAGATGGGCTCTATCAACATAAAAAAAGATTTATGAACTAGTTGAATATAAAATACTATTTTAAATCAACATAATAATAATGGAAAATATCATAGAAGCACAATCCATGTGAATTTACAAGGATAATCATATTTTATTTAATCTTTAAACGTCCCTTATGATAATCCTCTATATAACAAAAATATCGACAATAATTATTTCAATGTGCCTCTTTTATTGTAATAATATAATTTCCATCATTATGTTATTATATAATTTAATATCATACTAATCATGAATAAGACATATTAGAATAGAAAAATGATTATTTAGTAAATATCATGAGGCAACTATCGATATATTTGATCCCAAAGTCCTAACAAATAATTTAATCTCTTCATCATGGAATATTAACTTCTCTAATCATTTGACAATTCCAATATGAATTATTTAAAAGATATCTAGAATTATAATAAACTTCTCATAAATATTGTTTGTTAATTTTAACACTGAAAAATTATATCATTTACATATTATATAATTACAATTTGATAAATATACGCAATTCAGTAGTAGTCGCACTTAGAAAATTTCCAGATAAATCAAAATTATTTGAAAACATGAAATTATTTGTTTCCCATTTCATCCAATTTCATTACAAATTTAAAACATAATATTATCTATTGATAGTAATAAATTTCTATGTTCCGTTTCTGGAATTATTATCAACAATCAACTTTCATATTATTTATTGATCATAATTATCAATAACTTTCACTCTGAGTTCTATTTGAATTCTAGAAATAAATAAAAAACAGGTTTACCATAGTATATAAGAAATTAAACTCAATTGTACTTGTTGAAATGTATTAATAAAATTATAATATCCCAGTAAATGAAACTCAAGATTCTTAATGTTATAAACAATTATCAATGAAATGTTATTAACACACTTCATTGATGTTCTATATCACAGATGTAATATTTAAACATATTATAATTCAATATATTTCTATGATAATTCGAGTATTTTATCCAAAAAAATATTCCTTAAAGTGAAACTATTTTTCCTACCTTCTAATAACATATAGAATATGGAAAACAAAAGTTTAAACTTTTTAGAATGCAATATTTTTCCTAGATATCATTTCATTATTTTATACAATACAATAATTAACAGGAATTAATCATTAGATTATCCTATTAACAATATCAACAAATCAATTGTAATTAAAATTATTATTAGAATCCAATAAAATAATATATAAATTTATATTTTATTCCACTATTTAAAATAATAATTTATAACAAACAAAAATACACTACATACATTTTATCCCCCCTCTTTTACAATTTCATATTAGGATAGAATCATTCTCATTCCATTATTTTCAATATTTTTATCAGAATATATTTACTCAAATATATCTAAAAAATCATATATAAGGCATGGAAAAATCACAGTTGAACAATAAAAAAGTGAGGATTATATATCCCATACTTTTTATTTCTATTATAGTATATATCACTTAGGATACAATAGATATGTATGATATATCTAATTATAATAGACTCTAACCGTCAAAATATGAATAAGGAGAATATTTTAGTAACTCAAGAGAATATCATTGGTTTGACCAGGTTTATAAGAATCGAGGATAATTAAAATAGGGTTTCAAATAAAATAATAAAAATAACAGTAGTATCACCTATTTAATTCAAAAAACTAATCACTATGAATTCATCTTTCAAAAAACCCAAATTAATTCAATTATAATTCAAATATTTATTGTAATATAATTAAAACCTTTTGAAATCTTGGATTTAATTTTAAATTCTCAAGAGGCATTTCATAAATGATTTATTGTTTTAAACAAATTTTAAAATCATGAATATGAGTTACATGAGTGAAACTCAATGAAAAAATGGGGTTCTATAATTGAAACTATATATATATTTGTAGTATGCATGCACTTTTTATGGGAAACATGCTCTAACCCTTATGAAAATCATTATTATAAGGAACCTTACATAGTTATCAGATAACCCTGACGAAACCAATAGTAAATCCATCTTACCCTTATGTAACAGAAGGATTATTGGGCTAACCCTTACACATGAAACACATTAGCATTAATAAAATGAAAAAAAATTATTGACCCTTACTCAACTACACCATCTAGTGAAGACCTTTAAACAACTTTTGGAAAATATCCTTTACCCATATTACAGTTAGAACACAACCTTACACAACTAATAAGGTACCTTTATGCAGCACATTGAGGATTTAAATTTCCTCTAAATAGGGTTTGAAAATTATATCTTACCCTGAAAATCATTAAGAAAACATGAAATACTCATCTATAGAGTTTTGTCAATGTGTAACTATTAAAATAACTTTAAAAGAATTTTTTACTTCAACTTTTATAAATATATAATTATTTATGAGATTTCTCTATTATCATTTCCATGATCCCAAAACCACATATAAAATAGTAAAGTAACTTAAAAACATAAAAATTAATACCCAATAAACATTTAAAAATTCAATCTATATTTAGGAATTTAGTAAAAATTATCACTTATTAAATTATGAAATTCATTTCCAAACTTCCAGTCACCCCATAATTACAAGGGCCGTCATGGGATAAATTTAATGCCTATAAATGAGATACCTCCCAAAATATTCACACCCATGAGAACTAAAACAAAATTTGGATGTAGGGTGAATGGATGGGTGATAAATTATTCCTACCCTAAGATACCACTAAATGATCTCACAATATATGTATGAAAAAACAAACTAGAAGAATGAAGCAGAAAATCGTGAGACATCATTGAAAGACTATAAAATTAATCTACAGGGGTAGATACCTCTAATCTATGAACAAGAACATTAGTTAATAAGATTAAATATGGTGAAAAATCAATCTATTATAATAATATGAGATCATATTCTCCATCCGAACAATAATTAGGTGTTAAATAACATAAATATTTTTAGCATTATTCTTTGACTCTCATTACGAAGTAAGATCACATAGTCACATGAAATGGAAAATATATAGTCAATAAAAACGTATCATGAAATTCATATAAGTCAAAAAATTATAAATAAAATTGTACCGAACGAAACAGATTCTGAAAAAATCACTTTATATTTATTAAAATAGAAATCAAAGAACTATATATAGGAGGACACATTATTATAACAAAAAAATAAGTAACTTTTTGTAGGGATGTCACTAAATGAAAGTATTTAAATTCTTTATCAACATATATCATGGTAGAAAATTAATTAACAAAATTATGAAATTATCATAATTAATGAATCATTATCAATGATTATTAGGGTTCTATTATTACAATATATTAAAAAAATATAGATATGCTACAAACAATATTGAAAAAAATACTACTGGTTAAGTTGTTTGGAAGTAATAAATTATTTTCAAAGGTTTACTAAATTTATATACAAGCATCACAACAACTCATTTTAAAAATTATTTAATCTCAATGTCTATTGATAAACACTATTCATTAAGCCCCTTGCATTAAAAATTCAGAAGGTTAATAAACCATTAAATTTAATCTATTTTCAATAACACTAAGTTATATTGAATTTATCAAAATGTTCTATGAAAAATACAGCCACTAATTTATAAAAATATTCCTTCTAAATAAATGCATGTTTTATAAAATAACTGATAGGGTTTATTTAAGAAATATCAATTCCACAAAATCATGTTTTCCATGTGGGTTTAATAGAATATCATGAAAACACATTGTGAAATATTCCATGGATGATATAATAAATATATATATGTTTTTAAAAAACATTTTTTACTAAATAAAAATTTTAAAATAACTATATGGATTGATAATTGAATAATTTATTTTAGTTTTTTTTATAAAATATTTTAATTAATTTGGAAACTACTATAATGTAAAACAAAAATAAGTTTCATGTTATGTAAATTGAAAATTTTTAGTAATTTTCAAAATTCTAATATTTATATATAATATTTTATTGTTAATATAATTTCAATGATGACATAAATATGAAAAAAACTTTTTTCATTCATAAAATTCTTTTTATTTAATTAGATATATCTAAAATGATATTTAACATGTTAATATCTAGACACAAATGTCAAAATTGGAATTCCCAATTTACCATTTTACATGTCTTATAAAAAAACAAGAGGATGAAAAAATCCACTTCATTAACCTAAATAACCTTTCTTGTTTTTTAACAGAACATTACATACCCAGAGCACCCTCATTTAAAATTATAAAGGATTTGACATTCAAATTTCAATTTACTAAGGGTACATGTAATTACATTAAATGAATTTAAATTATTACCACATAATATCCCTCAACTATCATAAGGAAATTGATTAACATAAATAGAGCTACTACATGTAGGAAATAAATGGAACCCATCCACCACACTTTAATATTGTCTGATTTTTGCAGAACTGACTCACAGACATGGTTTTCAAATACATTAAAAAGAATTTTTAATGATGCGTGAAATGATACATTTCCTTAATAAATAAAGGATATAAAACTAGTAATTATTATGAGGTAAGTACCTTCCACGGATATAATAAGACATGTCCACAACAACATCATGAAACAGACAAATTCACAACCCACATCAGAGATGAATTTAATTCAAAACATATAGAGAAATTACAACAAAACTAGGGCAAAATAAATTAAATATAAAACAGAATACACTAATTCCCCATACTAGTGACCATATCTCCCAAACATAGTGAAGAATATTTTTATTAATATAATGGAATAAATATAAGAACCACTTCCTCCGGAGTAAAACTCTACCAGAATATGACTGAGATAAGTGTATAAGATGCATATGGTGAGAAACAAATTCCCCCAGACCATATCTTTAGACTAATGATACCAAAGATTGATGTATATATTTATATGAAATATTTTATAGAAACCTTTCCCCCTACCATATGTCCATATCAAAACTATGACTGAGTAATGTGTTATACATTATACCTATGAATTAAATTAGTTGTGGTCTAGAAGTAATAGTTTTTTATGGTGAAAACAATCATGAATCAAGGATTTTGTATGTAGGGTTCAATAGATTAAATATAGAGGTTTCCCTCGACATTTTAATGGTATAAATTAAATAATGATGATAATCCATCTTATTCACTTAAATGGGATAATGATCAATGGGTTCCAAAATCAATAAGGATATTCAATGGTCTATCCACATTTCAAGCCAAGAAAATCCAAAATACATAAATGAAGGGATAAGATAATTCGTTGAAAAGACACCATTGTAGTTGAAGAAATAAACATAGTCTATAATTTCCTCTCAGTACACCCCCATAACATATCCATCTCTTCACAATCTATTTGGAATAGGAACCACCACAACCAAGATTACCCTCATAGTCAAAGACACCTAATTCTCTCTGCATGCATGAATCATACCGAAGGATATAACCACCTCCAACCACCAAAAATCCACCTCTTCACTAAAAATTCAACCTTCCATATTTTTACAAACTCATTCATCAAAACTATTAGTTTGTATAACTCTATGAATTTGTATCATCTTCCACACTATGGTGACATATTGACACATCGTCTTGAACATCATTAATTCCATTCGTGATATACACCAAATTAGAAATTCATAGTGTCACATAAATTTATTGACTATGTTGATAGTGGATGTAGGGGTCTATCCCCATGGTATAAAAGTGTAATAACTATATCTATGACTTTGAAAAATTACATAGGAGACATAAATTTTATTGTAAAATTGACATAAAACACAACTATCCTCCATTTGTGTTACATGAGATAGGGTTCTATGTTTGGAGAGATATTAAAGGTGAACATTGATGTTAGTGTCATGTTGGGATCCTAATCACTCAAATAGAATCAATTTATGAATTTTTATTATATGATTCAGTGGAATGAGCTATTCATTTGTCCGACACTCACAAAATAACACCAGACTAATTAAATAATTTGTTTACTATTCAATTTAACTAATATTTCATGAATTAATATTACTAAACGTAATGTAAAAAATCTAGTGGGTATAAAATCTACATCTGCCAATTTTATTAGGTTATATGACTCTCATATCCATTGATGGGAAATTAAAACCATGAAGGAATTGTAATTTTAGACATTATTGAACCCAAACTCCATCTATAATTTGAAACTCGGTAATGAAATTAAAATCGTATCAAAATAATGTCATCTATCATGATCACACCATAGATCAATAAATGAATAAATGAGTCATCATATATCTAGGGATTTGGATACTAAATAAATCGAAATATAGATGAAAACCATGTGTTTGACGGAGATCAGAAAATGTTCCTTGGTTGTGGATGATCCTTAAATAAATAGCTCATCAATGTGCCTTATAATCCTTAATTTATTGCTTCTATAGTGTTAGATATTGGAAGGTAACCTCATATAACCTCTTTTATATTTCCTATAACTATTAAATTGTGTTCTATGTTGGATAACCCCCTTATAACACATCATAATAAGATTAAAATGGTCATTATGGGTTGGTATGGGGTTTACAGTTCAGTGGAACAGTTTTTAAAACATCCCGTTTTCGTTTGATCACATATAGAAGTGGGGTTTCCTGATATATGGTTTTAGAATAGTTTGGATAAAATATCTAAAGAATTTTTATCCCTTAATACTTCATCTTTTAATATTTCATTTTTTATAAGGTTTTCTTACACTGTTCCTAAATCCTACAACTTGAAAAACTGGACTATTTTTCTAAAATACACCTATAAAACATATTTCCCTCCATATAATATGACATGTATATAACACGCTAATATATTTTTATTAAATACAGATAATGAATCAATTGGATTCAATTGATGTCTTTTATTAAAAAAATACAATAAGTTTTGATGGACTGTGTAAAATGATAATATTATTATCCATCTTCTATCACCTAGCCATTGTATTGATGGGAATGAATAGTAATAAAAGAATTATGGAATAAATATGGTCAAAATATTTATAAAAATAATCCATTAGAAATAGAAATATTATAAATAAAAACAAAATTAATTTGAGAATAAAAGTTATTTTTTTCATAATACTAATTTTTATACACACAACATATTTTGATATTAATAAATTATATTAATAACTATTATTGTATTATTTAATTAATATTATACACTATTTACTTGATCAAATATTTTAAACATTCAAAAAATTTTTTTACATCATAAGGCCTTTCTTATTAATATTAATAATTATTAGATGAATTAAATTATACCCTTCTCACATTAGGCTCCATATGGTGTTTTTAATGGATATTAGTCCTTGAATATTACTAATATATTATTTAAATTAACGAGAGAAAAAAATGGAACACTCATAGTATAAAATATATGTATTGTGTTCTCACAAGGAACGAATCTAGTCATGAATACATATTAATTATATTTATGTTACTAATTAAATCTCATTCAAAATGGTAATCTATTTTTTATTTTTAGGTATTATAATATTACCTTATATTCTTACAAAACTCCTAAATAGTATTTATTTAATTAATGGGGAAATAAATTAAATGATTATGAAAATATTAAAATACATTTAATTTGAGTATGTTAGAGTGTTATATATATTTTATAGGTGAATATGACATATTATTGTCATTTCAAATGAATCCATTCATATTCAAAAAACTTATTATTTTATTTTAATTTAAAATAAATTATTATTTACGAAATTGAAAATAAATATAATTTTAAAAAACAATAATTATTTTTTAAAATTAAAATAAAATAATAAAAATAATTCAATAAGACATGGTTGAAATTATGCTGTCTAAAATATAATAAATTGGAAATTTATAATCCATGTTTCACATTAAAAATTAAAAATTACAACTCTTTAATATTTTAAAATTAGTAGCCATAGTGAAAATTAGAATTGGTTAACAAAGGGTTAATCAGATTGATAAGGTTTAAAAAGAAAAAAAACATGCCAGTATTATATTTTTATGATTTATTTTAAACCAATATAATATATTATATATGAATTAAAAAACATTATATATTTTCTGGTCTACCAAAAAGATCCACTATAAATCCCTTTAGAGTAGAACTAATTGAGTCGTTTCAGAGAAGAGTTTATAACCATGACTGATCACATTATTTTATAATACTACTTAAACACTATAAATATATTCTATTGCTCATAAAATAATAACTTATTTATCATAAATATTCATTAATGTTATTATGATTAATAAGAAACCATTATTAACCCTCTTTCATATCAAACAATAAGTGAATGTATCTCTCGTGTGTACGTAAGATATACCGCCTTGATGGAGTGATACAAATAATTTCACATCTCCAAATATTATGGTTTTTTATTATGATGTATATAAGGTTTATATATTATATTTATGAAATAATTAAACTTTAATAATTATAATATAACATCTATTAACTTACCATTGAATCCTTTTAGAATGGATAACGTAGTTTTAGCATACGTACGAACTGCCACCTCCTCGAGTGATGAGATTCATTTTTCATTTATATCTTACATAGAAGAAAATGTGAATGTATTTGATGAATATATATGATATAAATGATATAATAATTATCATATACTGTTTAATTAATATTTACCTTTATTTTTTTCTTCCGTCAAAAAATGAAAACAACGTTCATACGTACATACAACCTACCATCTCCATTGATAATATAACACATTTTTTATATCTAAAAAATGTATTGATGATAATAAAAAAGTATATAATGAATATATATGATATTAATATCATTATTAACATCAATATGATGATGACACTATGATTATTGTACACTGAATCAAACTACAATACTAAAATTCTTGAGATAAATGGAATATATAACACCCCAAAATAATAATTTTAATAAGGAGTGATTGATCAAAGGAGGAGTTCAAATGTTTTAAAGGGATAATATGTGATATTAAAGTTTAAAAATGACTCTATTGTTGTATTATAGTACATTAACATGTGTTATAAAGGATGTTACAGTGCATTTATGAATAGAGAACTCATAGTAGGGGTTTGATGCCAGAAATTCAATTATTTGTTGGTATTGTTTCTGATTATGTTTAAAATTATGAAACATTATTAAACATCTATTAATAAACTATTTTATTATATCATGATATATTTATTTCTTGAAAATAAATTACTTCCTTTCATTTTACATACATTATCAACTGAAGAGATAAAAAATATATTTTAAAATAAACTATTCATTTTTTCTCTCTTCAGTCAATGATACATTTTCATATATTTCCCTGATTTATAAGAATGCATTATAAAAGGTCTTTATTTATCTAATATGTTTCTTTAAATATATTTCTAACCATGTTTTAATTTTAAAAAAACTATTTGAATGGAATCTTTTAATCATTTTCCAAATTTGGTGCGTTTTGATTCTTCTAACAAAAGTATAGATGGAAGGTTTTTTAACATATCTGGAATGAAAATATTTTCCCACAATCATTAATACACATTTTAGTGAATTTTACTTTTAAATTATTCGGGTTTATTTTAAAAAAAAATCCCATTATTTTAGGGCATTATTCATAACTAGTGATTTCAAAATGGAAAGTTTGTATTCCTTAAGAATGATTTAATGCTATTTTAATGGTATTTATATCCATAAATGTTTCAAAACCATTATTTAACTTATGATTTAATAGGAATATTATCCAAGGAAACCATTCTTTTCCATTACATGGATGGTAGCTATTTTTGATTGTATGATGTTTATTAAACTCATTCCTTTTCCACAAGTTACTATATAATAAAATATTTATGAAACCATTTTTTTGACGTGTTATGATATGATGATTTATTTTTGAGTTTTTTGGAACACTTATGTTTATTTCTTATTATTTTATTGGTGGGACATATATATCTCATTGATGCATTGGATAATGATTGATATTTCATGATATATAAAGGAGTGAAATGGGGAGTGAACCAAGTTCATTAATGTACATTTTCCACTATGATAGTCTTGGGAGTGAACCTTGATTTATATTATGGTATGGTGAGAAAAAAACCAAATATTGATAGTTTATGAACGAAATCAATTACTAGTAATGAAATTACTCTCTATGATTATGTTTATGAAAAAATTCAATGTCTTACTCCAATGTTTTTATCTCATCGCCCATGTTCTTTCATTACATTCAGATTTATATCTTATGAATTTCAAATATTTATTACATCACTGTATATTTTGATCTATTACATGAATATTATAAATTTGAATTGTTAATATCAACTTCTCATACCCTATTACACATGTTATGATTATATTATCATTGATATCTCTTATATTTACCCTTACTGAGCTTCTAAGATCACTATTTTCTAATGATTACTTTCCCCAGTATATGAAGAATGCTATTAGGTATGAAATGTATAAGATGGGTGGGATTTATGATTAAATAAGTGGGAGAAGAAGTTGATATATTATGAAATATTTGTTTATGTTTCCATGTTTCCATTCAAACTAAACCTAAAAGATTCTGGAATGGATCAATATTATATGAAAAGTTGATTCATATATTAAGATTTAATACCTATGTATGAACAGTATGGGTCACTATAGTTGGTATCAAAAATAGTGTTATTAATCCTTTGGAAAAAATTATTAAAATGATTTATTGAGAACCCTATGGATTAGTGTCTGTGTAGGAAAAAATACAAAAGTTTTGGTAGTGATCAAGAATTATTTAGGTTTAAAATAATGTTTTGTTGAATAATGTGTAAAATTTTATTCATCTCATAAAGGATTTTTAATTATATTGTGGTTTCCCATCATGATTATTATTTCTCACACTATGATTTTCTGTTTTATTCAATGGATGAAACCTGAAAGAATGATGTTAGTTCATAATGTGATGAATAAAATTATGATTTTCATCCTGAGAAAAAAAATGTTATGGGATATGGAATTGAAAATAATATTTTTGTGCTTTTACAATGTTCTTATGATATGAATAATTTTAAGCCTCCAAACATGAAAAAGAGGAAGAAATTTTTTCCCATGACGAAGAATCCACCTTTTTTAGTGGGTACACTAATCCATCGGTAGAATATAAATCGATCGGTACAAATGAAACAATATTTTTTATTCTACAATCTTTGAAACAAAATAACATTAATCTATATGTTAATAATTTTTAAGGGGAACCAGATCAGGGGAGGAATATTATAATGAAGACTGTTTAATAAGAAGAAATTTAATCAATAAAGAGTTGAAAATTTTAAACATTATATTTCAAATAGTAAATTCCTAATATTATTCATAGAAAATGGAAAAAGAATTAGTTGAGTTTAAGTAGTGGGATGATGTATATGTTGTTACTCATGTGAAAAATTTTACAAGACATAGAAGGTACACTTCTAATATTATCATCGAAACTAACAGCAAGGTTCATCAATTATTTAGTGCCTTAAAACCATGAAACTAAATTTAATTAATAATCATGGACTTTATTATATAAGAATAAATTTTTTGGGTTTTATCAAGATTGAGGTGGATGGGATTACCAATGAATATAATGATTTTTATTTTAAAAAAAATTTAATTCAATTAAAATTCTAAAAACCATAAAATAAAGAATATGATCCAACCTTTATGCTAGAAGTGTAAAATGAAACCTCATAGAATTCGTATTAATTTTTATGGTAAATGTTTCAAATTTCTGAATGAGTATCATCACGGAATGGAATTATAAATTAAAGAGAAAAAGTTTTCTAGTAAAGTGAATATAGAGAAATCTCCACCTGATGCCCCACCATCACTCTAGGGTTTTAAATGCATGAATTGTGAGAATTATACTAACTGATTAACAAATATGAATATTGTTTCCAGTGATCTATGTAAATAATATCTTAATCTCAAATATAATTGGAAATATCAAATTATAACTATTTTTTATACGTGGTTTGACAATGACATGGTAAAAGCTAAACATACCATCCAATCTAGAACTGATAACGCCTTATGTGATTCCAGATCTACCCACTATTTTATATCTAAATATTTTTTTATTGATATATTATTACCACCACAAAAATTATATTTTTATTTAGTATTTAAACTTTTTAATAGTGTGAGGATCAAAGCCCAAGTTTATGATTCCTCCCCAACTGATGTATGTGGGATTATATTTTCTCAAAATCTTGTCAATCTTCCTCTAGTGTGATTCAATGTTATTTGGGGAACTATTATATTTCATCACATAAAACACACATTAATTGTAGAGTATGGGATGTTATGTTTGATATTAACATCCATAATATGACCTCCTATCAGTGTGAGGAAGAAAATGATCTTCCAACAGAAATTTCTCATGACATATGGTTCTTCATTCCTATTTAATAGTTTTTTTATCTCATATGGTAGAGGAGAAACTCAAAATCAAATATAATAATTTTGTGTGGGAATTTATGAATGTATTTCTAAATTCCTATTCATCCAGAGAACCATGAAATATGGTTTTTATAAAACTCATATACGGTGCTACACCTATTTTGAGGACTCCATATAAAACTTTCATGATTTAGTTGAATTAATTTAATAAAAAACTATATGAGAATCGTGATGGGGGATTAATTTGACTATTATCACCCCCTTGGGGTCCACTTATTATAATTGTTATGAATAAATATGAATAAATGTTACTTTATAATGATTATCATGATCCTTTCCAGATAAATATGAAGAAAATGTGTGCCCTCTACAACATTGATGACATATTTATTCATCTTTGTAAAAATCAATACTTTTACAATAATTATATTCATTGTATATATCATAAATTTAGGGTCATGAAAATGGATATACTGAAGGTATCATTCCAAACAAGGTATGGACCTAATAAAGTTTATATTGATGAGATTTGGTCTTACATGTTTTCCTATTAACTTCATTAATTTATTGAATTTATAATTTAGAAATAACCTTGATCAGTTTTTCGTAGTATTTATTGACCATATTCTATTTTTTTAATGTGAAATTAAGAGAATTAAGATCACTTATGTTGTGTGCTGAATATCCAATGGGAGAATAGGATTTATGAAATTTTCTAAATGATAGAATTTTGGCTACAGAAAATTTCATTTTTGCGTTTCATAATCTCAAGTATGGGTATATCAATACACCATTCAAACATAGAAGTCATTGTGCATTAAAAAAATCCAACCACTGTGATGAATATTCATGACTTTAATGGTTTTTATTAGTATTATTAGTACTATATGAATAATTTTTCAAGGCTATTGAATCCACTCTCCATGCTAACTTGATAGGTGGGAATGTAAAGTTGGATGGATGAAAGCGATGAATGTTTTATGGAGATAAAGAGAAGGCTAGTCATCACTCCAATGCTTAAACTATCATATTGTAGAGAAAGGGTTATAATCTATAGTGATGTATTAATGAATTTATTGGAATGTGTCCTCATGGATAATGATATGGTTATATGTTACGTTACATTAAAATTGATGATCCATGAACAATATAACCCAACTATTGATTTATAATTAGCTGTGGTAAATGTTTGATGAAATATTTGGAGGAATTATTTCTATGGTGAAATATGAGACATATATATTGATAAAAAATGTTCAATGTATATTTTAACTAAAAAACAGAAAAATGAGTGCCAATGAAGACGATTGATTATTATTCAAAATTATGACTACTCAATGCATTAACACCCTAGTAAAGTGAAAATGTGGTAGATACATTAAGCCAATAGTATCACGATATATTTCCTATGATGTGGATAGAAAAAGATCAAATATTTATAAATAAACAAATATTTGATCATGAAATAATTATGTAAGTGATGAAATCCTATCATTCAAAAATTAGTGTTCATCTAATTATCCAACTGAAGATTAAAGAGGTGCATAAAGAAGTTGTATAGGTGAAAAAGTAGGTGATAAATTTTACTCAGTTCATCTAGATTAAGATAGACTAATAATGTTTAAAACCCAAGTAGGTATCCCTAATATATTACATTTGAAGATTTATATGATAGATGAATCTCATTATTCTTCATTTTTTGTTCGTCGTTGATGTAAGAAGATGTATATATATTTTATAGAGCAATTCTTATGGGATTGGATGATGAGATATATTACAACGTATTTGTCTCAGTTCATGGTTTTTTATCATTTTAGTTCAGGGATACATATTTATAAGGGGATGTTATAAACATTACAAACACCATAAAGGAAAATGGAAAACATCACCATGGATTTTGTTACCAGACTCCCACATGACATTTAAGGGAAGAATTCTATTTGGGTTGTAGTCAATCACATTAAAAATTAAGCACAGATCATTTAAATTATAGAAGATTTATATTTTGATTAACTTAATCCTTTATTCACTAAGGAAGTGGTATGGTTTCAGGGTTTACCACTATTAGTTGTATTTGATCTGGGTACGATGATTACCTCAATGTTTTGGAGAATTATTTATTAGGATTTGGATACAATGATATATTTTAGATCTACTTATCATCTTCTGATGGAAGGTAAGTTTTAGAGGGCCATTCAAAATATATAATACATTTTGAGGGTTTTCTATTTATATTCCAAAGGAGGTAGGGATCAACACCTTTCTTTGGTGGAATTTTCTTACAAAAATAGTTTTCACTATAGAATTTAGATGATCCCTTATAAATCCCCCCTCTAGTAGGAAATGAAGAAATCTTACATTCTATAAAATGTTGTAATAAATGAATCTACTAGGACTTAATTTCACTAAGTAATTATACAGAATTCTATATCCATTAAAATACATAAAAATTCCTGATATTCGACAATAAATGCTGGATGAAATTAATCAAAAAGATATATTGTTTGATGTTGGTGACAAGGTATTCATATAAATGTGTCCCTAGAATAGGGTGATGAAATTTTAAAAGAAGTGAAATTAATTAACTAGGTATATAATTCCATTTGAAATTATTTATTATATTGGGACAATTTCTTATCAGTTGGAACATCCACTGAATCTCACTCAAGTTTATGTTAAGTATCGTGTTCCTCTCATACGGAAGTACATACCTAATCATTCACATGTACTAAAATCAATTCCCTTATAAATAGAGTATGATCTTTATAATAAATAAAAACTAGTTTATATTTTCCTTTGAATATAGAATGTTCAATCACCCAAGACCACATTCATGGTTACAGTTTTCGGGTGACACCATCAATTTGTGTAAGAAAAGGGTTAACTGAAGTTATAGGGTCACAAATAACCCCAAATAAATTCTAATTTATCTTTTTTATGGTATTAAAACCCTATATTACATTATATTAGAATCTCCTTCAATTTGGATTCATTCTTTTATAATCAATTTGTTAATATCCATTAATTTGAGAAATTGTAGTAGTGACCCTCACGTCAATTATAAAAACGAACCTCCTCCCAAAATTTTTCATAAAACATTGAGACTTCTACATGGAATAGGATATAGAAATTTATCTTATCATCTAACCTATAAAAAATATATAGTTTCTTGTTTTCCCAAAAGACCGACCCCTATATCTATTTAGAGGAGAACTAAAGGAGTTGTTTCAAAAAAGAGGATATCACCCTAACCAATAATTTTATTTTAAACTCATCCATAACTCCTCATAACATATTGTATTTATAATAAAATAATTACTTTAGTATCCTAAATATTCCATAATTTAAATATTACAATTAAAATACAACTGTACTCCCTCTATCCCATGAAAAAATAAATGAACGCACCACTCATCCATACATACGATGTATCATCTCCACATAGCTATACAATTCATTTTTTTCACCATATCATGTGGTTGGATATTATGATGGGTTTAATGTTTATAAATGTTATTTATGATCAAATTATTATTACGAAATTATAATATCATATAAATATATATATATATACTTACCATCCAATCCGATGAGAAACTATAAGGTCGTTCATGCTTACAAGTGGACTACCAACTCCACAAAGCAATGCATTTTATTTCTTTTATATTTTAACTGTATAGTAAAGTGGATATATTTAATTAATATATATGATATATATGAAATAATAATGATCCAATAAAGGTAAAATAAATTTAACATTTCTTTCATATTATCCTTTGAAAAATAAAAATAGTGTCAATGCATACGTACGCCCAACCACCACCCTGAACGGTGTAATTCATTTTTCAATCTATAATTTTTACAAATGAATATACATATTAATATAATGATTATAGATGATATTCATAAAATGATTAAAATATTTAATATTATGAAACTATGATAATTTTTATTGGCCTATAACAACTGGACTGAAATACACATGATAAATGGAATGTTAATAACTAAAAATGATGTCTTTAAAAATGAATTTTTGGTAAAATGATATTTTTAAATATTATAAAAGAGTATTCTATGATAGTATAATTATAACAAGAGATATATTATAGATGTATAATAAATTTAATTTTATTATATTGGGTTTTTATGTACCATTTAATGGATTGTGAAGTAGAGGTAAGGGTATTATGTAAGATTCTCATTTTTATCATTATGGTTTATTCTAAAGTTTCCAATGATGAAAGAATTTTCTATATATATCAATAAAATCATATATTTTATTCTGCTATTGTTTTTTAGAAAATAAATTTTTTCGATTAATTTTCCTTTCCGTACATACTCATTAGACTGAAAATATAACATTATCAAAATTTTATTTATTTATCTCTTCGGTATAATATCATTTTTAATCAAAATAAATGTTTTCAAATACTTATTTAGATACAGATTTCATTATTATATTATTATTTTAAATGAAAATTTTACCCATTTATGAGTTTTTAACAATAATATTTAAATTAATATTCATTTCAATATCAATATGATGTACTTTATGACTATTGTGACAAAATTATGGAAGAATTTTTTTTAAATTATATGACAATAAATTAATTTCCCACAATCATGAATTATATTTTAATTCAATATTACTTTAAATTTAGTAATGTTTCTTTCCAATGAATTTTTTTCTTGGGAATTTTTGTAATATTTTTAATTATTGATTTCAAAATGGAATTGTAATTTTCTTCAAGAATGTATTAAGGATCATTTAATGGTATTTATATTCATCAAATACAACAAACCATGATTTAGATTATGATTTATTGGTGATATGATTCATTGATAACTTATTTATTATTTATATATATATTTTATGTCTATTATGGAATGAATTTTATGAAACCGATTCATTTTCCCTAGGATACTCAATGATGAAATGTTTATGAAACCCATTTATTTTCACGGGTTATGATATGATGAGTTCCTTTTGATATTTTGGACACATATATATGATTATAATTCTCTGATGGGTGGGACCTATATTTGACTCCAAATAGTTGGGTAATGATTGATATATCAAGTGATAAATAGAAGTGTAAGGGGGAGTGAACATAATTCAATATGGTACATTGTACTTTAGGATTTTCATGAGAGTAATACATGACTAATATGATGGATTTGATAGTGAACAAATCACACAATGATATTCTGGGAAAATAGAATTTTATAATATAGATATAATTGTATATACTTATATGTATTCAAACATTCCATGTCATCTTCTAATATTAAGATCTCATGGATCATGAAATTGAATTCAATTATGATTCATTTCTTATGAAAATACATGATTTATTCCATGAATTATGATTATGATATATGATATATATGGTATGATTTTAAAATGTTGAGATCATGTTATCACACCCTTTTATGTTGTTAATTTTATATAATCGTTGAATACTCCCTTTTTTACCCTTAATCATTATTTGATCATACAGTTATCATATGTCTCCCTTCTCCACATTATGACAAAAAATATTAGGTATGATATGTCTAATAAGGGTCCCATTTATGAAGAAATAAGTGTCAGATGATGTAGATATTTTAATAAAGATTTGTTTTTGTTTCCTTGTTTCTAAATATATTAGATGCAAAATTATTTTTCATGGATAAAATGTTCTATAATTAATTTTACTCTATTGAGACGTAATATCTCTGTAAAATATTTTTCTGTGAAAATAATGTAGACAAAATACCACTAAAAGTAACAATTAAACATCATAAAACACAATTTAGATAATATATAACCGGTTTTCCAATAGAAAAATGAAAAATATGCTCACACTTTGGTATATAAAACTCCCTCACACATGAAATATTCTTTCTCTCATGAAAAAAATATAATCATCCCAAATAGAACACAAAATAAAAATCTATAAATATAAAAATTCAAATATACTAAATGAACATGAAGTTGAATGAATGTTAATTTAATGTTCAGAATTCATCTTTAACTACTCTCAAATATCCAAACCATGTAAAAAAAATATATTCAAACTCATTTATCAACTTTACATTTTAAATCAATTTTGATTTAGTATGATATCATACTTCTTTGTTAATATTAAAATCATCTAATTCATATCCATCACCTCATACCCCTAGGTATGATAAATATAGAGTTTCTTTACATCTATTGTGGGTTTCAAATTTCATCGATCACACAATATCATTGAATTACAATGTTGAACAATGATATAGGTTAATTGTAATCATGGGATTAATATTTTAATATATCTAATTTTGAAATAAATTCAGATAATGGAACTGAATTTTATTTCCAAAATTTACCAAAGACTCACCTTATTGAATTATCAAAAAAAATTGACGAGCTCATGAAATTAAGGCTTATAAATCATCATATGTGGGACATCATAAAATTCAAAACACCCATTATCCAAAATTAAAAAGTATGACATCAACATGATAGTAGTGGATAAAAAGTTTATTACGGTGGATATTTTTTATTTTTTACGTCGGATTTTGGTCGACGTTATTACATGAGACATTATAAACATTGTTTATTATGTCAGTTATTTTACAACCGACATAAAAAGCAAAAATCTGATGCGTTTTTCCCATCAATTGATAAAAAACCGGCGTGGAAAACGATTCAGAGTCATGGTTTATTACGTCGGTTATTTAATAACTGATGTCGTATATACCATTTCACATCGGTTATTATATAATTGACTTCATAAATGACTCTTCTGAAGCATTTATCATGTCGGTTATAAAAATAAACGACGTGATAAACCTATCTACTAAGCAGTTTTGAATGTCGGTTATATAATAACCGATGTGAAAACCATTCTACAGTGTTGGTTATTTTATAACTGATGTAAAAATTTATCCATTTCCATTTATTACATCAGTTATGAAAAATTCGAGGCCCAAACCATTTCACATGAATTTATTTCGTAGGATTCCAATTAACTGACATTAAAGCTAATCCCATTTCATTTTTTAAATTGGTTCTAAAATAACCATCATAAAAAATAATTTTTCTTAAATAAAACTGATCTACCCCTGCTATGCACAACAAAAATACCTGAAAGAGACAAAAAAGATACCAAAAAACAGACCAAAACAGACCACAACCCCCCTCCCACCCCACTAGCCAACACAACCACCGATCCACCACTGCTGCCCTGCCAAAAGACCTAAAACATACAAAAAACATACCAAAAGTAGACCAAAACCCGACCAAAAATATACCAGAATGCCCACCCAACTATACAGCCCCCACCACACCCCTGGACACCCCAGGCCAATACACGACCGAAACCCGACCAGAACCCCCCCCCCACTAGATAGCCCCCACCACACCCCCAACACCCATGGACTACCCACCCCCTAGATATCCCCCACACCCCCCCCCCACACTCCTAGACACCGCCCACACCCCAGGACTGCCCCCACCACCTGGACAACCCCCACACCCCTGGACATTCCCCACCCTCCTGGAAACCCCCACCCCCATGAAAGCACTCCCACAACCCTGGACAACCCTTCCACACCCCTTGAAACCCACCCACCCCCACCCTACTAGATAGCCCCGAACACACCCCTGGACTCCCCCACACCCCTGGATTGCCCCCCCACCTTGGTATAGCCCCCCACACCCCTGAATTACTCCCCACACACCAAGACACCACACCCCCTGGACAGTCCCCACTTCACCGTTGGACACCCCCACACCCCAGAAATGCCTCCACCCCTGGGACACCCCTCCACACCCCCGAACAACCCCCACCCTCCTGGACAGCCCCACCCCGGGACAACACTACCACACCCCCTAGACAGTGCTCCCACACCAATAAAAATCGTCCACCCTCCTAGACACCCCCACTGGATAGAACTCCCCTAGACTGCCCTCCCACACCCCTAGAACACCCCAACCCCACAAGAATTCCCCCACACCCCTGGACATCCCCCTACATTCCTAGAAATCCATCCCAACCTCCTAGACACCCTCCCACACCACTGGATAGCCCCCACCACACCCCTAGACACCTCCCACCTACCTAGACACCCTCAAACCAAAAACCGACCAAAACCCAATGAGACCACCCAACCCAACTGGACAACCCCCACCACACCCTTGGACCCCCCCCCCCCCCCACACCCATGGAAAACCCCCACCCTCTTGGACACCCCCATTATACTGGAAAACACTCCCATGGACTGCCCTACCACACCCCTAGAACCCCCTACCCCACTGGACTGCCCCCACACCACTAGACACCACCTGGACATCCCCCCACTCGCCTGGACATCCCTCTGACCCTCTTGGACACCCTCCCACCATCCCACCACACTGAAAATCCCCCACCACACCGCTAGACTACCCCCACCCCCTGGACAGCCTCCCGCACCCCTAGACAACCCCCACCCTCCTGGACACCCCACCCCTATAAAACACTCCCACACTCTTGAACATCCCTCTCACACCCCTAGAAACCCACCACACCCCACTAGAAAACCCCCACCACACCCCTGGACACCCCCACACCCCTAGACTGCCCCACCCCCACTCCCGGGACGACCCCTCACACCCCGTAGACAACCCCCCACCTTCCGGGACACCCCCACACCCTGGACAGCCCCCACCACACCCCTAGACACCCCCACACCACTGGACTGCCCTCCACCCCCGGGACAACCCTCCCACACCCCTAGATAACACCCACCATCCTTGACACCCCACCCCCTGGACAACATCGTCAGACGGCTGGAAATCCATCCCACACCCCTAGAAAACCCAACCCTCTTGGACACCCCCACTATACATCACTACCCTAGACAGCCCTACCATATCCCTCGAACCCCCACCCCACTAGACTACCACACAACCCTGGACATCCCCCGCTCACCTGGAAATCCCTCCGACCCTCCTAGACACCCTCCCACCATCCAACTCCACTGGATATCCCCCACCACACCCCTGGACACGCCCCACCACTCTAGACACCCATAGAAAAAAAAACAGACCAAAAACAGAGCAAAACCTAACGAAAACCCGACAAGACCCCCCCCACTAGACATCCCCCTCCGCACCCCTAAACCCCCCTCCACACCCCTGGACTTCCCCCCAACCGCTAGACTCCCCCCACACCCCTCCACAACCCCCACCGTTCTAGACACCCCCACCCCCAGGACAACACACCCACAACCATGGACACCCCCACCCTCCTGGACACCATTTCACACCCCCTGGATACCCCAACCCCACTGGACACCCCCTCATCCTTGGAACCCCTCCCCCCTGAGACCTGAATCCATACCAGAAAAACCATTATAAGTAGACCAAAACAAGTAGTAGAGGAAAATTATACATTCACATATATAATATTCAAAACATACAATGACAACATAAAAAACTAAATCCACCCTAAATGAATTCCAAATACACAATTACAGTGACAATATTCAAAATTACATTTTACACTATAAACAACTAAAATTCAATAAAACATGTAAATAATTTGACCATTCCACTTTTAAGTGACTGAAGTCTTGAGCACTATATGGTTGAGGGTCATAAACTAGCTAAAATTTAAATGGATAGTAGTTAACATGTATAATGAATAAATCAAATGAAATATTATGGAAAAGTTTAAAAGGAAATATTACCAGGTCAAAGTTCACAACCATTCCAGTTTTTATTATTTCATACATAAATATTTACATATAATATCTGCATTTGTTGACACCTTGTTGTTCAAGAAAATTCTGTTTGAATGAGTGTAAATTCAATATATTATTTATATGTAATAAATCAAAAAGTACAAATTATAAATGGATATTTACCTTTACATTTACATATTTGATCTTTCCACTCCTTTTCTTTGAGTTTATTTGGAAAGTAGACCCATCCCCTACTAGAAAATAATACTAATGGGATAAATTTCAAATTCATGATAATATATAAAACAATTGCAAAATTTTTCTTAAAACATTCCCGAACATCGCCATGGACAGAGCATATCCAATAAAGTGTTTTCTCTCTTGGGAAAAAAACCCCTAGCATCCAATGACCACTGATAAAAGAAAATTTAAGGTCAGTGGTTTTTTATGTTAAATGATAATGAACTCATTGGGAGATATGCGTTTCATACATCTCACAAAAAGCATCATCCAATATTGTGTGACTATATTTTGTTCAAGTATTTTACCAATATAAAGCATTCTTTATTCCACATCCAATAGAAATGTTTCAGGGGAAATCAAATGCGGGTATATGAATCCATATAAATCTATCTGCTCATTCTTCTCACAAATGATATAAAGATACCTAATACAAAATAGTCATAAGTATACATCTTTAATAAATATAATGCATGGAAAAAGGTGTTAAGACTTAAATGGAAAAAATTTGCACCGCATTGATGCCAAACTTATCTCCAGTAACAAGTTCCATGATATTATTTTTCACAATCCCCCCAGTTATTACACATAAAAAAAGAGAGATTTCATTGAAACCTCATATAGATCGGCCAACAAAATTGAATATTTTGAAAATCTATGAAGACTACTAGAATCTAAATCTGATGTCATAGCCATTTGTCTTTGTTGTTGTCTATACAGTATTTCTTAACAATTGAAGTATTCCTGTAAAAATAAATAGAAAAATATATTATTTTTCAAATTATAAAACAACATTAATAAAAAATAAAATAGAAGATATAACATACATACCTCTATGGTAATGAGTCGCAGTAGTCTAGATGGCCAAATTTAAAAATATCTGAAACTATATCCAACTGTCGTCACCTCATCTGTAGGTAATGGTACTCAATCATATCTATCTATAATATCCTATATAGTGACCCTATTATTATCTACCTCTAATTGTTGATGATGAACTATATATCCTATAAAATATACAGACCCATATGCAACTATATGATGTTGAGGATCTTCAACATACAACTTTCAATAATTATGAAGCTGCGGCGGAGGTGTAGGATAAAAAATGAAATCTACAGGTTGAGGTGGGGGAGTGTGGGATACTGGCGGAGGAGGAGGATAAATAATGGGGTCTTCTGGAGGAGGTGGTGGAGTGGGAGCTGTAGTTTGAAAGTGTCTTGCATGTCTGAAAACATAAACTGTACCGACGTTCTAATATTTTATTCCATCGTCGATTTAATATGATGAAATTTAGCCTCTAAGGATTCAGTTTTTTTTATAAACACCCTCAGCCTAAGAAGTTGATGAACATGGAAACACTTTTCTTACCGATACTCTTACCAGATATTCTCATACACGACTAGGATGTTCGGGCTTTCCCAATACTGCAAATAAAATATCTTGCCTCCCAGCAGCTGTAAATACCCACTTGTGAGCTCTGATACTCATGAAATCTTGTATTAATTTATTGAACATTTCTAGAATGATTGAAATTATATGATGAAAATAATTAAATTAAATAAATATAATAAATATATTAAAATCTCCTCAGGCACTATTCGCGAATATTCCGAAAGATATTTCCCTTTTTTCATGACGGAGTTCTCTTTCATTTTTCATGTCTAGGTGGAGGGGATAGAGAGGCCACCTCTCCATAGCTTTAAGACTCATATTTGAGTTTTTTTAATTTTTCTGCTATTATTTTTTCTTCCAATAATGTATACCCTCCCTTAGATAAACTATGAGGGTATAGATTTTTTGATTGGATCTCCGGATGAGATTTCCTTGTTTTCTGTAAATTAATAATAATAAATCATTTACAAAACATTAATAAGACCATTTATATAAGAAAACTTATTAATGGTTACATTGCCCTTTCCAAAAATGAATCTTTTCTTCTACCTTCAAAAACCTATCTCCATGTGTCTTCATCTATCAAAGGATATATACAACATGTATTGTCATGACACTTATGACCAAAAATAAAATCAGATGAGAGGTTTGATTTGAAATCCCTCCATCTCCTGGCATCCATCGATAAGCATTTCTTCCTAACTCCTCCAGTGTCAGGAATATCAAATTTCATCTGATAAAGAAGCGGATAAACATATTATATATACGATAAAAATTTAAAGAATATAAAAACAATTGCAAAAGATCATACCAAATTCGTATCCCAAAACTAAGATATTATCGCTTTGTCCACACTTCTCCAGTCATCATACAAAATGCATACTTTTCTCTTACCATGAGTTGATGCAAAACTCTTAAAATCATTTTCATTTATACCACTAGGAATATAATCTTCATCAAACTCAATGAGTATCCTCTGATCCTACGTACGGGCAAGTGCAAATTTTGGTAAACTTATGCACCCACGTTTACAAACTCTTGAAGTCTTTGTCGTAGTGGGAGCACATGAGGAAGATTGGGGAACATCAAAAGGAGCATGTGAATGTTTCTCCCTAGAGGTTTTACCAATAAGATCTTCTCTAGAATCATGTGGTTGATCAACTGATTGATCTATAATTATCCTTCAAATCAAAAAAACAATCATTAGTTCAAAAATGTACAAATTCAAATATTACAATATTAATGTAAACAGAAAATAGAAAACTGTACTAAGTTATGTAGTAGTAAACATGGTTAATATGGTAAGCATGTTAAAAAATGGTAAAGATGGTAATGATGGTAAAGATGGTAAATATGGTAAAGACGTTAAAGATGCTAAACATGGTAAACCTTGTAAACATGGTAATTTAATTCTCATTGAACAAAAATAATTGATATATAATATACATAATGGTAAACATGATAAAGTAATCTAAACAAAATTAAAACAAACAAAAACATATACTTTTTTGTATTAATACATGTTTTATTAAATAAAAAACATATAATATCTAACATTTTATGAAAATAATAAATGTAAAAAAGAAATAAACAAATGTTACATTTAATTTTAGGAATGTACAAATGGATTAATTTCCCAAAATCCTTCACCGTGATCGTTCCTTATGGCAGAAACCATGTCTTCAACAAGCCCATCATTATGTTCTGTTAATATTTCCATGGAAGTTGGGATCTCACATTAATCAGCATCTTTATCAAGTTCATCCTCACCAACATATGGTTTTTTCCTTGTAAAACAACAAACCACTGCATATCTGATTGATCTACAACATAGAAAATTTATTTTTCATGTGTTGCCATTATAAAAAAGTCATCTATGTCTTCCAATCTATTCAGATTAACAACTGTCATTCCAAATTCATCATGCCTTACACTGTTGTTACTGATAAACCATTTATAGTTAATAACAAAAACATTAATTTTAATGTAATCATCCTCCCATATTTCTTCAATGATCCATAATATGCACTTGATACAGAAATTGGGTTTTTTTCTTTAACACTCGAAAAATTCATTGTTTCTACAAACACCATTACACCACTATTCTGAACTACACTTCTATTTTCCTGATCCTTCGTATGAAATGTATAGCCATTAATGTCATAACTGGACCATGTTATCACATTTAAACATGGACCACCAACTACCCATTTTAATGTCTCTGATAAATCTGATCTACCAAGAAAAGCCTTTTTAAACCATGAATTTTTTTTGTTGAGCTCATTGAAAGTAAACATTTCATTCTTCTTTGGTTGACATTATTTCAACTCATTAATATGGAATGTCATATATGGTTGATCATCAACTATGTTATTCAAGATGTAGAATTCTTTCTTCTTCATCTGTTCAGCTGAAAACGATTTGACATTCATGCCACGAATCCCCTTTCCCTCATTATTAAATCATTCATGGAGAGATGGAGGCAAACCTATGTGATTCACCACAGCCAAGTATCTTGTACAAAACTCTGAAATCTCCTCGTAAATATACTTTTCAATAATGGAGGCTTTAGGTCGATATGGATTCATAACTTACCCCTTCAATATTTTCATATACTTTTCAAAAGGATACATCCAATGAAGATATACATGTCCAAAAATCATTATTTATAGAACCATTTGAATCATTAAATGCATCATTATATCAAAAAATGTTGTAGGAAAATACATTTCCCTTTGAAAAAGTATAAAAATTTCATCATTTTCCAAAATGTTAAAACCATTCACATCAATCACCTTATTACAAATTGAATTGAACAAATATATGTTTATTTGAAAAATATCATAATTTTAATGAAATGATTTTTAAATATAAAAAAACTCTATGAGTATTTAAAAAAGTATGCTTGAAAATTATTTCAAAAAGAATATGTAGTTAGATATAACAATTTTAAATTCATATTGGATCCTTTCTTATTAGGTTTCACAAAGAATACATCCTGGTTCAACTGGATACCAAATTCAACCTTCAGTAAAAAATAAATATGAAGGATAAATATTAAAATATGTATACATTCACTACTAAAAATTACACAGATCCTAACAATTTTAAACCTCTAGATAGCCCTGCACCCCTCTGGACAGCCCCCACCCTCTTGGACAACACCTGCTTGGACACCACCCCCACCCCTGGACACCCCTACCCACTTGGACAACACCCCCACCCCCTTGGACACCACCCCACCCCTTGGACACCAACCCCACCCCCTTGGACACCCACTAGACACCACCACCCCCATGGATAGCCCCCCACCCCCTGGACACCCCCCCAGGACACCCCCTAGACACCACCACCCCCTTGGACAGGTGCCCACCCCTCTAGAAAACCCCCCACCCCCTGGACAACCCCACCCCTCTAGACAACCCCACACCCCTCATGGACACCACCCGCACCCCTTACCCCCTTGTACACCCCCTGGACACCCCCAACCCCCTAGAAACCCCCACCCCCTTGTACACCACCCCCTTGGACACCCTATGGACACCACCACCCCCTTTGACAACCCCCACCCCTCTAGACAAACCCCACCAATCTGGACTACCCCCACCCCCTTGGACACCCCCACCCCTTCTAATAACCCTAGAACACATAAATTACTATAAAACTATCAATTTAAAATTGACCAAACATGAATAATAATAGAAGGAAAGAAGGGGAAGAAGAAGTGGATGATGAAGAAAAATAGAAACAATGAAGAAAGGAAGAAGAACATGGAATATGTAACTTATTTAAGGAAATTCTGTAGAATCCAAAAAAACCATGGGGCCTCCAATGGATGATAGAAAATTAGAGAAAATCGAGTAAACGTGAGAATCAAATCAAATTAAAAATAAAAACTTGGATGGAGAAAATCACAGTGTAAAGCCTATGATCATGGCATAATGGGGTCCAGATAATTTCACATCTTTGAAAACAACGACATTTTCTCCCCCATAACCCATAATTTTCTCATAGTTAATTACTTGTCAAAATATATATAACCAAATAGAATCATATTTCCACACCCCTCAACTTTTCATAATGCTTGAATCCCTAAAAATCATAGTGGAAACCTCAAACATAGACAGTATCGACCCCGTTGTACACCACCCCCACCCTCATGGACACCACCCCACCCACTTAAACAACACTAATAAATTATAGCATAATATCTGTGAAACAATACAATCATCATGACCTAATATCACAAACCACGATGCAGTAGTCAATCCCAATTGACACTTATCCCCCACCCCCTTGGACACCACCCCCACCCCCTTGGACACCACCCCCACCCCCTTGGACACCCCCTGGACACCACCACCCCCCTGGATAGCCCCCACCAACTGGAAACCACCCCCACCACCTGGACACCACCACCCTCTTGGATAGCCCCCCACCCCATTGGACATCCCCCACCCCTGGAAATCTCCTCCTCACTAGACATCCCCCACCCCTTTGGATACCCCATCCCCTCCTGGACACCACCCCACCCCTAACCCCTAGAAATCCCCCTAGACACCCCCAACCCTCTGGACAACCCCCACAGACAACCCCTCAAACCACCCGGACATGCCCCCAACCCCTTGGACAACCCCACCCCCTTCGACACCCCCAACCCCTTGGACCCCCCCACAACCCTAGACTACCCACCCCCTCCCCCACCTCTATGGACACCCTGGATACCCCCAACCCTCTGGACAACCCCCGGAACCCTCTAAACAGCCCCCACCCCCCCATTGACAACCCCCACACCCCTGGACACCACCCCCACCCCATTTGACATCCCCCACACCCCCTTGGACACCCACAACCCCCTTGGATAGCCCCTGCACCTCCTGGAACACACCTCCACCGCCTTTGATACCCCCTGGACACCCCACCCCACTATAATTCCCACCCAACCCCAATGGACAACCCAACCCACTTTCACAGCCCCCACCCCCTTGGAAACTCCTTGTACACACACACACTCATCATAGAACACACAACAATCATAAAATTTCATGATATCACTTCCATAGATTTATTTTAAAAGAAAATAATTTATCATGGTATATATGAACACTATGAATATTACCATGATAGAAAGAACAAAGAAAAATAACATCTCAAAAAATTAGTTTAGGGCATCGCGGAAAATAGAAACAGAAAAAGAGTCATGTGAGGATTACATGAGTGTTGTGAGTCGACCTAATAGATCTGATAATAATAAATATAAAGAATGATTTTAGAGAAATGAGTCTGGATCGAATGATGTCAGTGAATCGTTTCTAGGCTTTCCACATGAGAGAGACAAGTCACAGGTCGCCTGATTGAACAAAACAAAATCACTGAATACGGGGTGCGATAAATCATTTAAATGATTTAGCACGTCGGTTATGAAATAACCAATGTGTTAAACTATTTTTTAATGTTTATAATGTCAGTTATTTAATAACAGAAATATAAAATAATTTATCATGTCGTTTATAAAGTAACCGCCTTGGTATATGTCACTTTATTCCGTCGTGATAAATTGCTGCGATTAGCTTTATCACGTTGGGGTTTTTATAACCGACGTGGTAAAGCACTAAGATTTCCTTTATCATGTTGGTTATTTTATAACTGACATGATAAAGTGCTGAGATTTCCTTCATCACGTCGGTTGTATTATAATCCACTTGAAAAAGCATGCCAGATTCAAATTTCATGTAAGTTATACAATAATCGATGTAAAAAATCCAATCTCCGTATGTTTTAGGTCGGTTATAATATAACATACGTTGAAAACAGATCCTGATCGATATATCGCATTAGTCATAAAATAAAAAATTTGATATATCTATCATTAATGTTTTCATATCACTTATATAGAACTGATGTGAAAAATGTCGATGTGTTAAATGTTCTTTCCACTAGTTTAAATACTTTCCTTAAAATATAAAAACTCAATAAAAATGTATTACTAAAATAAATATTTTTAATGTCAAAAAATAAAATAGTTCCCAGTAAATTTCCTAATACAACTCAATAAAAAGAATGTTTTATCAATCCAATAATATGAAAAACATCACGATATTTCATCCATGAACGTTCATCATTTCAGAAATATTAGTGTGTGTTATTTATAACAGGCCCATAAATGGAATCTAAGGAAATAATTTTATCCTAATAAAAGAGATAAACATTTCTTAAAGTGTGTTACATGTGGGAATTACAAAATTTATAAAACAAAACACAGTAGATAATGTATAATATCAAGGAAGGTATGCATATAAAAAAATTAGATATATCATTAGTTTATATTTTAAAAAAAATATAATATATATGTATAATTAATAGAATAGAACTCACCCCATGGTTACACATGTCACTTACCAATGTCTATATCAATTGAAGTCATCAAATCCCTTGTATCATCCAATAGAGGCCCAAGAAAATAATTTTAAAAGATAAAAACGAAAGACCATTATTCAATGATATTTCTAATGACTGATATCATTGTGATTTTCAATATATATTAATGAGATATCCTAGTTTAATGAAAATTTAGGATCCTATGGAGGAAATTTACGTAACAATGGTGTGAAAATTTTTTGGTTATTGAATTAATATAAAAATAATAATGAAAATACAAATCAAAAAACAAAAAACTCCCTATTTTTATCCTTTATTTATAGTAACAAGATCCAATATATTTCCCAACCCTCATTTATAGTCACATGGAGGATGGTTCTTCATCTCAGATAATAGACACAAGTTACTAGTCTTTCACACATTTGATGAAGAGTAAAAATATTTATGTGGATAAGGTGGTGGTTTACAACAACCATTTCGTTTTGACATAAATAGACTATGATGTACCCATGATTCAATTCTACAAATTTAATCAACATCCCATTGGATATATAGGGTGAATCAGTATTGATTCTTTGTAGAAGAGTATAATATGTAACTTTCCTCCATGGGTTTCCCATGTTTTTCAATGCAATAAGAATAAAATTTATCAAAACACCCATATAAATAAATCGATATGTCAACTAGGTTATCAATGATTAAAATGGTGTTTAATCTAAAAATAATCATGGAATAATGAATGTACATTTTAAATTACAATACACAATGGTTTAGGATAAAAAAACATACATTTGGAAGATTTGGTTCCATATCTCTACATTCATTTCTTTGTTAATGTAACTATAGATTTAATTTCAGTATTTAATTCATTCCCACTATCATTTTAAAAATGAAAATTTTGAAAATTTTTATTATTGGGAGTGGATATATTATTTCAAACCTCTATTTCTCTATATTTCATGGGTGTAAAAATATGTTCTTAATTCACATACTATTTCACACCTTCCTCTCCATCTAAATCATGATTTAAATTTAAATTTACTATAACTGATATTTTATTAACATAAACTTTGTATCATTCATTTTTTATATAAGTGAAATTATTATTTAGTGATGGCCTACATTATAGATAATAAAACTTTGAATATTCATGTTCACACTTGAATTTGTTGAAGGATCTTGTCGTGATTGTGGTGGAAATTAGTTCATTTCATTCTAATGACTCAAATTAATTTCAAAACACCATTATTGTGAAAACAATTCGTAAAACCCATTTATTTGGATATGAATCTTGAAATGAAGGTGGTTCAACATAAGGATATTGGGAAGAATCCACCAAAAATTGGTTATAGGAAGTATATGAATTATAAATTTCATCACAAAAAAATGGAGGGTTCTCCTCTTTCTATCATCTTGTCCCAATGTTTCATGTCACCAAATAGGTCATATAAAATTCATTAGGAAGTGAGATACACCAATATTTATAATTTTTTTTCAGAAAAAATTAAAAAAAAAAAGAAAAAAAATTATAAATTAATTTGTCTAGGTGAGTCACATTTCTACCCCATTTCACATAATCAATGATACCAAAATATAAAATTCCCATCATAATTCATTCCAAATTAGAAATTTAATATGTATCATAAACTAACTAACTATGTAGCTTGTGTATATACGGGTTGATCCAATAGAGAACACATGTAGTCATTATGTCTATGGATTTGAATAACTATCTTGGAATAACAAATGTGAGTATATAATGAAAAGAAAACATAATATATTATATACAGTGTTAATAGAGGTAAGGTTCTGCAGTTGGATTGATATACAAGGGGCACTCTAATTTTAGTGTGTCTTAAGGACCCTATTCACTCAAATGTATTTAATTTATTCATTGTTTTAATATAATTTAATGGTATGTGTGATTAATTGGTCTTAACTCCGATAATAATTAAGGTGTAATGAATATCTTGGCCCAACAATCAATTTTAGTATCTTTTAAAAAAAAGAAGACACAAAAATAACTACAAACGGAAAAAAATGGTCATATAATCCAATTATCATGATATTATTGATGCTCTCCTAATATAATATCCTTGCTCTGGTAATTGAGAAAATAAAATCAGTTAATTTAATTCACAACCCAATCAAAACACAATCCATAAATGAAAACTCTATAATGTGATAACAATTATATCACTAAAATACCAACCTTCAATATTGAACCATAAATAAATAGTGGAAGAAAACATAATTCATATATATGTGGAAATGGAACGTGAATACGTAAAAAAAGATACGAAACCCCCATTTTTGATTAATATCTAATCGTGTTCCACGGTCCGGGATGATCCTTTCTTGAAAGGCACTACAATTCATCTAAGAATCATTCCAAGATGCTATTATAGGGTAAGAGTTATGAAGGGAACCACCTCTAACCTCATTTCCATATATCCTAGTTTTACATTGGAGTTATTTTAAAATTAAACTGCTAACATATCAATAAAATTTAGTACGAATGGTGCTTGGGGTAGGTAAGGGATACACAGTTCTGTGGAATATTATTTCAACTAGGTTGTGGTCATTCAGTTACTTATGGATGTGTTTTTTCAGTCCATACAATTTTATAGAGCTTGAAACACCTGTAAATAATGTTCTATTACCTTGAAGACAATATTTTTCATATTTTATGGTTTCTTTGTTACCTCCAGCTGGTTTCCAAACCATGCACCAATAAAAAGTTTCATAATTTTTCTCTGAAGAACCAGCAAATCATTTCTCTTACATTGAATTGTTGATGTAGATCAAATACACCCAAATAAAACATTTAATTAAGATATAAAAATACATAGTGGTATATGACCTATTTTACAATGAAAAAAAAGTGAAATGTTTGTTCACAGTTTGGGTATGTAAAAATATTTTTCACAAACCTGATAGGGATGTCGAGATAGAGCCATTTTTTAAAATTAAAATGTTAGGGACTCCTCTACTGGGACATATATAATATAATGTTAATTAATTCATTAATTGTTAAACTATTTACTATTTTCCACCAAATTTAATCATTGGACTATAAATGTATGATTCAAGATCATTACCTAGACTTCAACCTCACATGACACATCACTTTTCATAACATGACTCTTAAACATGATGTTCCTTACATAAGATATGATTTGATGACTACCACTATGGGTATAAAATTACACATATGAGAGTAATCAATAATAATAAATAGTATTATAATTATAGATACTATGTTAATAACAAAAAAACTCTCGTTCATAAAAATAACGAACCAATCCCTATGCATGAAGATATCTCATACATAATTGGACATAATTAAAATGAAAATGCAAAAAAGATAAATACTCAGTAGCATCCATGAAGCACAAGTAACTTATAAAAATACCCCAAACTATTAATGTCAAGCTCGATCATCAATCTACTCTAGTTTGACTGGAATATAGTTTATATATACATTAGGTGACAATAATATGTACACTCAAAAGGACCCTCCTTGAATCCTCACATGTGAATGTGAAAGAAGCATACTATTGACTAGTTAATAGATAAATGAAACTATCTCATAAACTAAAAATGCTTACTATTATTTTCCCTCCCAAACAATAAGTCACCCCCAAAAAATGCACAAACTTTTAAACACATTATTTTGAGAACACACAATATATATATGTGGTTATCCTACAACTAGTTCCCCACTAGTTTTCCTCCTTTTCTCCACAATGTCAAACATCATGATCTCCCATCCCTTCTATAATAAATACTGCATCCATCATGTGAGTTCGTCCTCAATGATACATACCTCATTCCCATATAGGGACCAACATATAATGTTGGAATCCGTTCTCATTTCCATATTACTATTATAAAGATCCAATCCATAATCAAGTGTATTCTTGGAAGCCAATATAGCCTATGAAAATGAACTATATCTCAATCCATCATATCCCATCCATGTATAACCATAGAAATTCAGATCCACCGTGATTGGATGCATTTATGCCCTATAACCTAAATAAATCACAACCCACCTGACCCCTGTATTGGAAATAACCCATATTCATAAAAAATATAATTCTATCGCCAATGAGAGAGTAGGGGAGCGGGGGTAGTTAGCCATCAGTATCCTTTCCAACATGGATGTTTTTGAAAACAACACCAGAACATTTGGTTGTAAGATTCTCTTTTAATAAGGTCAAGGGTTATTTGAAATAATAAAAAATTAGTTATATATGAAAACCTCACTAAGGGAAAACACAAATCCTTAGATTCATATACCGTTATCATCGCATAGGACAAAAAAATCCATTTCTCTAGTATTGAAATTAAATAAGAGTAGAGTAATTATGTGAAATATAAATAAATTAATTAATAATTAATACTGTTCCATTTATATTTATGAGATTATCATTTTAATATTCTTATCCATGTTCCAACAGAACTATTAATCATTTTTTGAATTATTTTGTATAAAATAACAATATAAATCATGAAAAACCAATCCCATTATTTAATAAATTAATTATAATTTCATAAAACCCAATTAATCATGGACAAATCATAAAATACAACATGAAATATGCTTTCATAATGGATACCAAAAAATGGTTCCATTTTGTTGGGAACATTTTATATAAATAATTTTTGTTCATCATTCATTTAGAATACATCAAGCTAGAATTAAACATTTGTAGGAAAGAACCAATTTGACTCATCCTAACCAGCCTAGTTCCCAATAAAATGTCATATAAAATCATAGTTGGTATCTCATTCCAACATCATTATCACAACTAAAACTCCATTCAAGAACCATAATCATCAACCACGTCATGGGCCACCATAATTGCCTTAGTCATCCCCACCCATTACTCATAAATTATTCCAACTAAAAAACTTATCAATCAATCACATCCTAGATATAAATCTATATAGCATAGATAAATATTAAATTTATAATACCAAAAAACATTTTGCAGGAAACTATGACTATATAAAACAAGGTAATCTCATCCTTTTCAAATAATGATAGTCTCACCCAGCATAAGAGAAAGTATTTAAGAAATCATCAAATATTCATTACCATTTCTAATAAATAGATAACTGATGATTAAATCCAAACTAAAATTGGAATATGAAATCCCAAAGAAAGATATTAATTACATAATTATCAATACTACCTTAACCTTATCTTCAATATATCAGAAATATTAATGATGATTAATTCAACATCTCCTACTTCATTTTAATAAATGCATCATCAAATATAATTTTTTATTTCATTTCCATGAATATTAATCATTCTTAACAACTATAAAAATAGATATCACACTATCTAATATATATCGAGAGGAAAATAATAATCACCTTTAATCATAAATTTTAATGAATAATTTAATATCCCCATCACGAAATATGAAATTATCTAAACATACGATTATTCATAATTCAATTCATTAGAAGAGATCCAAAATTTTAAAACAAAATCCCACCGATATTATTTATATGGTTAAAAAATAACATGATATCATTTGTATTTTATAAAATATTAATAAGACAATTACAGGGGACTATACATCTCTCAATAATAAAAAATCTCTATAATAACCCCAACTATTCTACAATATGAAATTACTAATTTTACATTTATTTAGATAATATTTTGAACTAAATAATACTATTATTAATCTCATTAGGAAAATATGAATAATAAATTCCTAGAATTATTATATAAAATATTAGGTATATATTTAAACAAAAATTTTCTATATTCATTCATAATAATAATTATCTACAACCTGAAATATTATAACTAATACAGTTTTAGAAACAACAATAATTGGTTAACCATAATCTTTATTGACAAAATATATATTTCTTTTCATAAAATTGTGGTAAACAATTAATAATAATCTAATAAAGGAAACCCCAAATTATTAATGATTACAAAATTTATCAATGATATGTTCCTAACACACTCTTTAAAATTGCCGGATCATGGAAGTAATATTACAATATTTAATGATTATTCCATTTTATATGCTATGTCTAATTAGATATCAAATTTCTTGGATTTTAATGAATTTATATTTTCACTGTCATTTGATAACTTCAAGATCATTTAAAATAATAATTCATAGTGTTCAAAAATGAAATAATCTTCCTCAATCTCAATTCATTAATATTACGAGAAATAATTTAACAATAATTAAACATGTGATTATCCTATTCATACTATCAAACTAAGATATTTAATTTCTAGTACAATTCCAATGCAATATTGTAATATATAAATTCAACTTCTATTGTAATCATCAAAATAATTATATGTCATTAACAATAATACATTTCTTATATATCATCCTCCCCCTATTATAATTATGAATTATCATACAGTCTATCTGTAAAGACTTGGAAATTCCATGGAATTGTTTTTTATAAATACATGGAAATTTACGAGTCCGCAGTTTCTAACGGCGCATGATTCTAAGGCCTGGTGTGCCTGGAATCAATTTTTGATGTTTTTTTCAGGTACGTTCAGTAAACGTACATGCGAGATTTTATATCTTTTGAATCAGTGCGTAGAATTGAAATCTGAGGGCATTGTAGAACCCGCTGCACCGGTATTCTCTTAAGGAGACCTTCACCACAGTTTCATTCTAATGTAAATGGAAGATGATTTTTGGGGTTTTTAAATAAATTGAATAAAAATAAAAGTGTTACTTTATTTTTATTTGTGGAGTTTTAATCTTCCAAGGGGAGGTTAGAGGTGGGGCCCACCACACCCAAACCTCCTTTGGGATGATATAACTAGGTGGGGCCCAAATGGGGTTGAACCCCCGTTAATCCCTCATTTATATGGGGGAAGTCTCTAAAAAACCCCTTGAGTTTAATGAAGACAACTCTCCCTTTATTTATTTTGAAACTTTCAACATTCCCTCATAAGTGTGACAAACACAAAATTAATTAATGCCATTAATTAATTAATTTGAAATCATTTTAATTCTTTTTCCAACAATTTAATAATGGGTCGCTTAACCCATTATTTTAGTTTGAAATTCCTTTGGGTGGAGATTGAGAGAGGAGAGATTAATCTTTTCAAGGAAGAACCACTGAAGAATGATGAAATTCTCATTCGATCTTTGACCAGTCCAAAAGAGAAGGAGCCACCCGTGATGAATGCTGCCAATGCTTCTTCCTCAGATGCTTTCCGACGTGAACGAATTGCCATCCGCCCTTTTTCCGTGACATCATCAATGTTCATCGAATCGAGATATGAGGATTTTATTTGGTTTATTTATGAGTTTTATTTCGGATCTTCATCGTTCAAATGTTGGTTGAGATATGCCAATTGTTAAAAATGTAACGAGGAGGCCTCAGATTGCAGGAACACAGTTTGACCCTCCCCCCTTGTTGTTGTTCTCATTGTATTGACGGCGAAGGTGAAGAAATGGCGGCAGGAATTGGTCCATCTACGAAGAAAACAAGCGGTGCAAGGCCGCCGAGACACCAAAGGACGTGGCACCATCATGCTACATAGAAGGGAAGGCGTAGCCATGATGGGTCGTGGTGGTGAAGCGTGGCACCGTCGCAAAGCGCCAGTGATTCTGAACCACGACCATGGAGGGCCGCGGAGAAGGGACGTGGCATCGTCACGCCACACCGAAGAGTGACCATGGCCAATGGCCATGGTGGTCGAAGGAGGGCGGCCAGCTGAGTCGGCCTCCCCGAAGCGCTTCTCAAGGCGAGACCCGAAGTGTCCCGAGAAACTTGGAACCGGAGCCTAGCACCGGTTCCTTAAGAAGTCGGGGGAACCCCCCACCCCCCCCCCCCCCATGGTGTAGTGAGCCTGTCCATGCGGCGTGGCCAGTCGTTCAATGCGTCCAGCCCGTCGTGGCCACCCGGCCAGGCCACACGGCTTGCTGCCGGGCCGGGCCACACGGCTGTCTGAGTCGGGCCATGCGGGCCGTCACTAGGCCATGCAGGCCCCTTCAGTTTGGGCCACATCTTCGGTCTGGGAGACCCCTTGGGCTGGGCCACTTCATCGGAGCTGGTCATACCCTTGGATCGGGACGGACCGCGGTCCGGACTGGGTCTGGCCGGGTCTCTCCGATTGGGTCAGACTGGACCCGGACCCACTATGGGCAGTTTTAACCTTTCCACCGCTATCTCAGGCTACGGGTGTCCGATTGATGAATCACCTGTGGTGATGGAATTCATGGAGCGAAAAAATTCTTTTCGAATATCCTAAATGATGTTTGGACATTGTTGGGATACAGTTGGGTTGGATTGAACAAAAAATACAACAGGGCCCCTAGAACAAAAATGCCAATAAATAACAGACCGAGAGTCTGATTGACGCGCAGTCTATCGTGTTAGGTTCCTTATGATGATACGGAACTATGGGATACATCAAATATAGGCTTCTTGGTAGTTTATGTATCTACATTTTCCTTGAGAAGTAGATCCTCCCAGAATCGAGCGTGTTGTGTGTGGCAACCATATGGCTCGCTGCGACTGAGATGATATGATCCATCGTGGACCTAATACTGTACAAGGATCCTCGTTGGGATCGAAAGAGACGATACTATACCAGGATCCTCTGTGTGTTTGACAGTGATGATTTCTTTACTGGGATCCTCCGTGGGTTCGATAGTGATGACTTTTGTACCAGGATCCTCCGTGGGTTCAACAGTGCTGATACTGTTCAAGGATACTACGTGGGTTCGACAAAAGAGTTGATTCAGAGGCTACTTCTAATCATCCCTACCCCTCTTCATGAGTTGTATACTTGTTTGAGATGAGTCTTGTATTTAAGTTGTTATTATCAAGATGATTTACTTTACTTCTGTTGTGGAATGGGTTGTGCTTGGGCTCGAGTGTTGGAGTCGCACTGCGATTGGTAACTCAGGTATATGTATGGACATATACCTCAGTAGGGATGGTTGATTCTTCATGATTGTATCTTACTTCTTTGGATTATCCTTAGTAGTTTTTGGGAGACCATCAGGAGTCCTGGCCCCCCTACAGATTATTTATATACTCAAACCTCCACAGTCTTCGCCTGCACCTTGTTGTGTTATTTGCAGACGACGGTTAGCAGTCATTGAGGCTAAAGGTGACAGACGAGAGGCAACTTGATGCAGGACTAGACGGGACGTACCTCAGGGATATTTTTATTTAGATATGAACCTCACCTTTAGGTAGGATTCCCCAGTGGATGATCTAGGAGTTGTTTACCCTTTTAACTTGTACTTGTACTTGTTGTTCTTTTGGGTTTGTATACAGCCCCACATACATTCAACACACCATTATTTTCTATATTAGTACATGTTGCTTCTGTTGCATGTGTTCAGACTGTGAGTGTTACAGTTTTAAAGGCCATGCATTCCCTTTTTATCATGGATTCTTCATTGGTGCTAGTATCTAGCCCATGGCCTATGGAAGGTGGGCATTGGGTAGTCACGGCATGGGCCCCAAGGACGGGTCATGAAAAATTGGTCTTAGAGGATTCCGTTATACTATAGAACATGGAATCTGATTCTTTTAATGGAAATAGTTTTATGTGTTTTGGATGGGGATATCAGTTTAGGGAAATCAGTGTTGGGTCAGCGACTAAGGTATCCTTACACTAGGACTCTGACATCTGATTTCCGACTTAGTGTGCAAAAACACTGATTGCGAGTTTATTTCCATTAAAATGTTTTCATCATGATTACATTGTGTCAGCTCACCAGGTATATTTTTTTGACCGTGGAACACCTATTTCTTTTCAGGATGGACCCACATACCAGCCAGGGTTCCATGTTTTTTACGAGATAATAGACCACCGAGCGATGAGGCCTCGGTGTAGGGCCCCATCATAGCAGAGGTACCAGCCGTACAACTTCCCACCGGGCCATCGATATCACCATCTCTAGCAGCAGATAGTGCACGCCATCTAATTGCACTGCATGAATTCCAGCCCCAGAGGCTGCCCAGGTTCAGGGGATAGACGGACCCAAAGGCATCTGAGGATTGGAGGTAGGCTGTTTTTTAAGTTTTTAGATTGGTAGGGACAGAATCCAACCTCATGGTGATCCTTGTCGTGAGTCTCCTGAACATAGTAGTAGGCAGATGGTGGAGCCTGATGCTCCAGGTGCTAGACAAGGCATCACAACTTTGGGAAGACTTTGAGAGTATCTTCCAGTCAGACTTTGTTCCATCCATCCTTTGTGCGGTGTGGATTCAGGAGCTGCTTCATCTACATTTGGGTAGGATGATGGTGGATCAGTACTGAGTGAGGTTCACCAACCTCTCACGCTAGTCCACGTATATGGTACGAGACCCATTCTTCAGGGACCAGACCTTCAAACTGGGAATCAGGCATGAGATCAGGGCTTTGATGATATCCCTCATCATTCCGACGTAGGCAAGGTTGTTGGAGAGAGCCCTTCTTGTGGAGAGTTTTCTTGCTGACCACCCACCAATAGTGAGACCCACCATAAGGCGAAATGTAGTGGAGTCTTCTGCAGCCAGCAGTAGACAGATGACGCAAAGGTCCAAGCGGACCAGGCCATCTGGTGGGTGACCACAGGATACGGGTTCAGTTGTGTGGGGCACATGGGAAAGAGCCATCAATACGATGAGCAGGCAATGCTATGCGTGTGGTGGGCAGAGTCACAAGGCACTTGACTGCCCGACCCACTATGCAGATTAGAAGCAGACAGTAGAGGGACCTCCCAGTCAGAGGCAGAGGTTCGACCATGGTGGTCCGTTGGGAGTAGGCGGACATGGCATAGGAGCTGGCCGAGCATCAGGTGGTGGATGACGTTTCGAGGCCCTACCACCACCACCATTAGAAGGTCCACCCCGACCACAGGGAACTTGTAGACAAGGGAGGGCTAAGCTCGAGGCAGTCGAGGCCTATGACCACAGTGCACCTGAGATGATTCGAGGTACTATCTGTGTCTAATCCACCCTTATAGAAGTACATATAGACACTGGTGTGACTATGTCTTTTATTTCTGCTACCCTCATTCGGATCTCAGAGATTCTTATGGAGCCATTGGCTTGATCTTTATAACTAGAGACTCCTATGGGAGTATAATCGACAATTAAAAAATGGTTCTGGCAGTGTGATCTAACTCTAGTAGGCAAGAGCTTTAGTTGGGATCTCCACGTAGCGGTGTTGAGGCCTTACGACGTCATCTTGGGTATGGACTGGTTATCCACAGTTCATTCTCATATTGAAAGTATTAGGCGGAAAGTGAGGTGTTTCTGTGAGAATGGGAAGAGGTATACCATCACCGGAAAGACGGGATCCCTTGAAGCGCAAGATGGACTTACACAGAGGAGGGGGAAACCGATCACACATCAGTTGGCTAGCCTAATTCTTAGAGCGGTTGATGTGCGGAGTCCGAGTTTTACTGTTGCGGTGGATCATTATGCGGATGATTTTCCTGACGATGTTCCAGTACTACCTTGTCATAGAGAGGTGGAATTCTACATTGATCTATACCCTGGGATGAAATCTATATCTACTCCAGCATATTCGATGCCTCCCGCTGAGCTTTATGAGTTGCAGGTACATCTAGAGGACTTACAGGGGAAGGGATTTATCTGACCTAGCGTTTCACCCTGGGCAACCCCAATTTTGTTCCCCAAGAAGGCGAATGGGAGACTGTGTCTATGTGTTAATTATCAGTGCCTGAACCTGGTGAATGGTAAGAACAAGTACCCACTCTCGAGGATTGATGACATATTTGATCAGCTGAAGGAAGCATGCTGGTTCTCGAAGATAGATCATAGGTCGGGCTATCACCAGCTTAGTGTACGTGATGAGGATGTGAAGAACACGGCCTTCAGGTGCCGGTATGGCCACTACGTGTTCGTGGTAATTCCATTCAGCATATCCCACGCTCCATTAGTGTTCATGGGACTCATGAACAGGATCTTTAAGCCATACCTAGATCGCTTTTTAGTATTATTCATCGATGACATTCTGATCTACTCAGCTACTGAGGTGGGGCATTATTTCCATTTGAGGTTAGTACTGGATACACTCTGAGAGCACCAGCTTTATAGTAAGCTCTCGATGTTCCAGTTCTGGATCTGAGGGGTACACTTCCTAGGACATGTCATCTCAGAGGCTGGAGTTGAAGTGGATCGAGCGAAGATCTAGGTAGTACATACTTGGGAGTGACCCAGGAGTGTGATGGAGGTATGATGTTTTCTAGGACTGGCTGGGTACTATCTGAGATTTGTTACAGACTTCTCCAGAGTTGCACCACCACTTTCATCATTGATGAAGAAGGGGAAACCCGTCTTGTGGTTAGAGAGATTCCAACAGAGCTTTCAAGAGCTGAGGCAGAGGTTGACTTCTTTTCCTATTTTGAGGCTACTATAGGAGGGCGTTGGGTAGGGAGTTTATTGTGATGAATTAGTGACCAGACTCAGGACTGTCCTGATGCATGAGAATGTAGTGATCGTGTATGGTTCTCGGTAGTTGAGACAACACGAGCAGGACTGTAGTACCAATGACCTGGAATAAGCAACAGTGGTCTTCACCTTGATGATCGGGAAACACTATCTGATGGGAAACATTTTACAGTTTAATTTGAACACCAAAGTCTCAGGTACATGTTCTCATAGAAAGACCTGAACCTGAGACAGTGACGATGGCTTGAGTTCTCCAGGACTATGACTTCGATATATTCTATACTCTTGTAAAGGGGAACATTGTAGAATTTGTTCACAGTAGGAGATCATCCATTCTGCTTCTAGGAGAGGCAACTAAGTAGCTAGACGCATTGCAGATATCATTTGTGGATCGGAATGGAGTATCCTTTCTACAGTCTCTTATAGTCACACCTCCACTTATTCAGTGAATCAGGGAGGCAGAACATGGAGACACTGATTGTGAGACGCGATGTGCTCATATATCTCTAGGGCAGTCACCTGATGGATTTTTTGATGGTGGGGAGCACTTCATTCTCATCAGAGGACGTACTATGGTACCAGTTGCACATAAGGAGGAAGTGTTGAGGGAGTTCCATACTTCCCCTAAAGCGGTACATCTAGGAGTGGAGAAGATGTATCAGGACATTTGATGACAGCACTGTTGGCCAGGTATGAAGAAGGTAGTAGCATAGTTTATCTCATGATACCTCACATGTCAGCATGGGAAGGTGGAGAAACAGGTTCCAGTAGGCTTAGTTCACCCCTTAGAGGTCCCAGAGTGGAAGTGAGATGGGATATCTAGGGATTTCGTGATGGGACATCCATGTACATCTAGAGTACACAACTCAATCTGGGGGATTCTCGTCCGACTCGACATGTCGGCCCACTTACAACTGATCATAGAGTAGGGTTCAGCAGATATCATGCGACACCTCTACGTATGAGAGATCATAGAATTCATGGTGTTACATCAACGATCATATCCGATTGAGATGATTGTTTCACTTCCCAGCTATGGAAGGGGTAGCAAGAGGCCTTCGGGATGCAGCTTCACATGAGCACCGCCTTCCATCCTCAGACGGATGGTCAGACTAATAGGACTATTCCAACACTCAAGGCAATGCTCTGTGCATGTTTCATCGACGTTGGTCGCAGCTGGGAGGGTCATTTACCCTTGGTAGAGTTTGTGTATAACCATAGCTACCACTCCACCATCAGGATGACACCTTTCAGGGCACTTTATGGCTGACCTTGTAGACTGCCTTTGTGCTGGACTGACCCAGGGGAATCAACACTCATGGGACTAGAGATGGTGAAGGCTATAATGGAGAAGGTGAAGATCATATAGGATCAGATGAAGACTGCACCGAGCAGGCCGATGTCCTATTCTGATAGGAGATGGAGACCGCTGGAGTTTGAGGATGGCGACCACATCTTTCTACGGGTCTCACCTCGACGAGGTCTATGGAGATTTGGCCATGGAGGAAAGTTGTCTATGTGATTCATAGGACGTTTCGTGGTCCTCATCAGAGTAGGTGAGTTAGCTTGCTACTTGTCTCTTCCACCTCAGTTACACCGGGTTCCCGACGTCTTCCACGTATCTCAGCTACGGAGATGCGTGCACGACCCGTCCCACATCATCGACCACAAGAAGCTGGAAATCGATGACAGAGAGACATTCATGGAGGTTACAATGGAGATTGATGATCGACAAGAGTGGGTCCTACTTCGATTGTTGGTTCCTCTGGTGCGCATTCGCTGGTAGCACAAGAATCTCCAAGAGAGAAAATGGGAGCGGGAGGCTCAGATGTGTGCTCAGTACCCCCATTTGTTCCCATAGTGGGATTTGTAGCTTACAGTGACGTAAATCAATGAGGTGGGGAGAATTTAAAGACCCATAAATTCCATATAATTTTTTTTCAAAATACATGGTAATTTTACGAGTCCGTAGTTTCTGACGGCGCTAGATTCTGAGGCCCGATGTGCCCAAAATTAATTTTTGAAGTTTTGATCTGGTATGTTTAGTAAACGTACATGCATGATTTTATATATTTTGAACCAGTTCATGGAATTAAAATATGAGGGCACTGTTGAACTCACAACACCAATATTCTCTTAAGGATACCTTCACCGCAGTTGTGTTCAAATGTGAATGGAAGTGGGTTTTTGGGGATTATAATTAAATTGAATAAAAATAAAAGTGTTACATTATTTTTATTTGAGGCGGTTTAGACCTCCAAGGAGAGGCTATAGGAGGTTCCCACCACACCCTAACCTCCCATGGGAGGATATAACTAGGTGGGGACCACCTGATCTTGAACCCCCTTTAACCCCTCATTTAAGTGGGGGAACTCTCTAAAACCCCCCTTGAGTTTAATGATGCCAACTCCCCCATTATTTATTTTGAAACATTCCACCTTCCCTGATAATTGTGCCAAACCAAAAATTAATTAATGGAATTAATTAATTATTTTGAAATCATTTGAATTATTTTTCCAAAAATTAAATAATGGGTTGCATAACCCATTATTTTGGTTGGAAATTGTTTTAGGTGGAGCTTGAGAGATGATAAATTCATCCTTTAAATGAAGAACCACCTAAGAAAGATGAACTTATCCTTCAATCTTCAAGCAAGCCAAATGAGAAGGAGATTCCCGTGAAAATGTCGATGATGCTTATTCCTCGAACGCTTCCCGAAATCAAAGAATCGACGTCCGCCCTTTTTCCACCACATCATCATTGTTCATCCAATTGTGGTTGGGGGATTTGATTTGTTTTATGTATGAGTTTTCTTCATGATCTTCAGAATTAAAATGTAGGTTGAGATATGTCGATTGTTAACAACGTAAGGAGGAGGTATCAGACCATATGAACACGATCCGACCCCCCCCCCCCTTGTTTTTGTTCTCGTTGTATTGACGGCGGAGGTGGAAGAATGGCGGCCGACATTGGGCTGACAGCGATGAAACCCGGCACCGCAAGGCTGTCGGGTAGCGAAGAGGTTGCAGCATCATCTTTCCACGCGGAAGGGAATCCTGGCCATGACTGGCCGTGGCAACGGCGCGTGGTGCTGTTGCGCCACGCGGAGGCCAGCAGAGGGCCGTGTCTAGTCGGGCCCCGGCAGGAGGGGAAAAGTGACGTCGCACCACCCCGGTGATGTAGAATCACAGACAAGGTGGGTCGCGGTGCCATTGTGTCGTGCCGGAGAGGGACCACGTCCAAAGTCAGCGACGGTCAAAGAAGGGCAGCCAGTTGAGCCGGCCGCCAGCGGTGCTCCACAAGGTGGGACCAGAAGGGTCTTGCAGAAATCTGACCCCACGCCTAGCACCGGTTCCTTCAGAAGCCAGGGGGTGGAACACCCCCCCCCACGAGATGGCTAGATGGGACATGCAGCACGGACAGCCGGGCCACGCGGCCAGCTTGCCGTGGCCAGCTGGTCATGCCCCACGGTCAGCCTCCGGGCCGCGGGGCCAGCTAGGCCAGGCCGTGCAGCAAGCCGGACCGGGCCCCATGGCCAGCCGGGCCGGGCCAAGCAGCCATCTGGGCTTGGCCGCACACCCAGCAGGCTGAGCCACACAGCCAGCCGGGATGGGCCACGCGGGCCGCCACCAGGCCGCGTGGGCCCCTTCAGGTAGGGTTGCCCCCTCGAGCCGGGCCACCCCGTCAGGCTGGGCCGCCCATCGAGCTGGGCAGATTCCTAGGACCAGTTCAGACCCTCTGGTCGGGTCGGACCCCGGTCCATACCGGGTCGGGCTAGGTCGCTACGTCTGGGTCGGACCGGACCCAGACCCGCTATGGGTAGTTTTCACCTTTCCTCCCATATCTTGGGATAAGGGTGTCCGATTGACGAACCACCAGTGGAGATGGAATTCATGGAGCGAGGCGATTCTTTTTCCATATCCTACGTGAGTTTTGGACATATTTGGGATATGGTTGGGTTTTTTTGAACCTAAAAACCAACCGGGCCCCTTGAACAGAAATCCCAATAACTCAGAGACCGGGCGTCTGATTGTCGCGCTGTCTGTCGCGTTGGGTTCCTTATGATGAGAGGAAACTACGGGATGTATCAACTTGAGACTTCTTGGTGATTTATGTATCTACACTTTTCTCAAGGAGAGTACCATCTAAAATTAAATTGTGTTGTGTGCGGAAACTCTATGGCTGGCTGCGATTGATATGATATGATCCTTCGTGGAACTACTACTGCACGAGGATCCTCCGTGGGTTAGACAGTGATGATAATGTACCAGGATCATCTGTGGGTTCCACAAAAATGGCTTCTTTACTAGTGTCCTCCGTGGGTTCGACAGCAATTACTTCTGTACCGGGATCCTTCGTGGGTTCGACAGCGCTCATACTGTTCCAGGATCCTACATGGGTTCGATAGAGAAGATGATTCAGAGGATGCATCTAATCATCTCTACCCCTCTTCATGAGTTGGGTACCTGTGTGAGATGATTCTTGACTTTCATTTGTTGTCGTTGAGATGATTGACTTTACTTAATTTGATGAATGGGTTGTGCTTGGGCTTGAGTGTTAGAGCCGGATTGTGATTGGTAACTTAGGTATATGTTTGGGCATATACCTAAGTATGAATGGATGATACTTCGTGATTGTATCTTACTACAGTAGTTTACGCTTACTGGATTCCGGGATACCTTTGGGGGTCTCGGGGTCTCCTACTGAGTATTTTTGTATTCACCCCTGCACGTGCATCACACGCACCTTGTTGTGTTCTGTGGAGACGAAGATCAGTAGTGGTCAAGGAAGAGTGTAACAGATTGGAGGCTGCTCGGTTCTGGACTAGACGGGACGTACCTCAGGGATGATTTGATCTAGATCTGTACCTACCCATCATGTAGGATTCCCAAGTGGATGATCCAGGAGCTGTTTACCCTTTTTTAATTGTACTTGTACTTGTTGTTCATTTGGGTTTTAAACTGACCCACTTACTTTCATCACATCTTTCTTTTCTATGTTAGTTCTTTTTGCTTCTGCTGCCAGTGTTCAGACTGTGCATGTTATAGGTTTAAAGGCAATGCCTTCCCTTTTTATCAGGGATTCACCTTTGGTGCTAGTCGCCATGCCCTAGATTATGGAAGGCGGGCATAGGGTAGTCATGGCACGGGCCCCGAGGACGGGTCGTGACACTATCCTTATATTATTATTTTATATAGTATTATTTTATTATGGTTAATAACATCAATCTATAAAAGGAGTCTAAGTCAGTATTAAATCACATATACAGAGTACAATATTGTGGTTTAAATACCCCATATGTTGCAATTAAATTCTAGTGTATTTCATTCAACCCTTATGGACCGATGAGAGAGCTATCTTGAAACAACAAGACTCGTCTGAATTGGAAGATTATTTTCAAAGATAATGTGATGATATTTGGAATTTTTTCAACATAGTAGAATCAAGGATAGTCTAATAGGGTATAAATTTTTTATTAACTAAAATCAAAAACACATTTGACATTTAGAATTTCGTAACTAGGAATTCATCTTTTCAAAAATAGAATTTAATTTATTTTTAACTCAAATCCTTATTGTGATCCAATTAAAACCATTTGAAAACATAATTTTCTACTTTAAATGGAAAAAATAAATTTATTCCTTTTTATGGTTATAATCCCCTCCAACATGATGAATTGAGTTATTAGAGAGAATGTAGAATAAAAATGTGGTTTTTATAACTAAAACACATCTTATGTGTTGGTTGAATACACTGTGTATGTGTAACATGGTCTTACCCATGAAATGATTAGGTACAGAGGCATCCTTATATAGTAATCAAATGATCCGTACATAGTCAATAGTAAAACCAGCATAATCTTTTGTAATAGAATGATGTTTGAGTTGAATCATATGTGAGAAACACATTATAGTTACACAAAAAAGGAATATAAGGCATGAAACATATGGAGATATGGGCATACATGGAGACCTTTACATAACATTATGAAAAATTCCTTGAGCCCTTGAAAACTCATATCTCACCCTTACTCATATACCGAGGGACCATTATAGAATAATTAAAGGATTAACAATACCTTTACAAAGGGCATAAAAACCAAGCCATTCCACAAAATGTCCTTTATAAAACAATAATTAAACTTACATTGAGGTATTACCATGCATATGAGTAAAAATATATGTTAAAAATATTTCATTTACACTTACATAAACGCAAAAATTTAAAATAATTCATGAATATCATTTCAAAAATACTAAATATACTTCTAAAATAATAGAATCACTTTAAAATAAACTATTTAGAAATTATCCCATATAATTTTAATCATTTAAATTACATAAATAAATTTCAAAGCCAATTAAAAAAAATTATTAAAATATAAAAAAATTCCCAAACTACAAGACACCCTAGAATGTAAATGGAATGCTCAAGAATATTTAGAACACCACAGAAGGACCTTGGATCAAACATACAAAGGATAATTTACCTATTCTTATTTTTATATTCCTCATCAGTTTGAATATATTTTTAGAAACTCATTGAGATAAATATCTTCATTCACGTTTATTAGAGTATGTATGGACATCATCCAAGAACGAAGAAGCATATCTATGATGGATGTGGAAGCAATGGAATAATATGTATAATTTTTTTAGTTAGATGTTATAATTTACAATGTATTTCAAATATATTCCCTATAATAGATCTAATCTCTACTACCTTTTTTGAAATTAATTTAATTACATGGAACATCTTTTATGTCACATCCTCAGTGATACACCTTCACTCTCAAAAATTACAAATCATATTTTTCATTGACTGGTGTCAATGTGTATTTATGATACCATGGAATATTATGTTCTTTAGTTATCCTTATCACACAAGGTCTTTATTCTAACATTTCATCCTTATTGAAGAAAAATAAATTGTCTCATCTTAGATTGTGGGGAGATTGAAAGATAAAATCATGTTCCCCAATATGAGAGTTATAAGAATAGTGTGAATCCAATTAGTTCCGCCTAATGAAATTATTATCTTCATTTGATACACTATCTTATCTTTATTTATTTCATCCAAATTAATTTTAAAATTAATATAATCATAATAATTATAGTTTTATCTATATATAATGACGGAGATCATAATGTGGATGAAAGATGATGGTGACAATCAAGTCATGTTATAATGTTACTCTCATTAAGATTACATTATCCCCCATTAATATTGGATTGAAGATATTTTATTTAGGGAAATCATGGAACAATAATCATCATTAGAAAATATAAGAGTGTAATCATGGAATAACTTTTGGAAATAATGGTGGAATTGAAGAGTTTTTATTACTAAAAAACAAAACATGTCGTTGATCTATATGAATAGTAGTAAAAGGAATATAAATTTTTACGATAATTTTGAATTAAATAATAATGAAATTTTAATTTAATATGAATTCTATTTTATAGGAATATATGTATCATCCATAAGACCCCTAGTAGATATGAATTCATGAAAGGCACTTCATATACAGATATCCATCAGATCATACTAGAATGATTAAGTGAACTAGGTTACACTCACATAGTTATCAAATGTGCTTCGTATATCATTGTTGAAAAAATATATGAACAAAGTTATATTATATTTGTATATTTTTTTTTGAAATATAGGATGTATATGCTCAATCTTGGACCTAAAAAAATATGATCGTACCAACCAATCACATTAATAAGGGCACATTTAATCACCTCACACCAACATATCCTACAATATTAAAAGTTCACCAACATTAAACCATATTTTAAAATCATGTGTTCATACATGTTAATGAAGTAGGGAACTATGCATTAAGGGTGTCACCCCACCCTATTTATATATTTGATCATTAATAATGTGTTTTTTCTTATATAATGTTCCACTCAATCATATTTATTGATAATGGAATCCATCAAGATAAACTCATATATTCCCCTTTAAAATAAATCCAATATAAATATTATAAAGAATAAATAAAACAAAAACATATAAACTTTAATAAATTATACACCCCAAATAATTTGGTATCCATTTGTGATACGAAAATCTATAGGGCTGTAATTCAATTTTATTTAAATATGGAAAATGAAATTAATTTTGATTGAAAACCTTGGATGAATGAAAATTCTATCATTAATCAAGAAGAAATAAATAATTATCTAGTACCCATAAAAAATATGTGTTTTATATTAATAAATAAATTGTAATGGAACTTAATTATTCATGAAAAATTTTAGTACAGATAAATTCATACAAAATAGAATCAAGGAATACATAGATTTTATCAATTATATCCATTAGAAAATATAATATATCATAATTTCAGAGTTCAATTTTCCATAACCTATCAAATTAAAAGGGACATATTGTTTATCCTTGAAGAATTTTTACGTTTATTAACATTGACAAGGAATGAATTCATATTTTTTCTTCCTCTGTTTGATAAATAGACATATTGAAAAGGACAATATTGATTAGTAAATGGATCAAATGATTCGTTTGTTTTCTTATATAGAACATGGTTGTGAGATATATATATAAGATTTTTCAATATGTTTTAGTAGTAAAAAATAATTATTTATTGTTTTAATGTTTTTTTGGGATCTATTTTGTTAAGATATGGGGAATGATCAAATAAAGATGATGATTTTGTAATACCCTTCAGTAATTAACTTCATATATTTTATACAGTTTTTTATAAGGGAGAATTATATAATTCATTGAAAAAGACATAGGTTTGATGGAGGATGCTATTTTCTAAAAACAAATATCAATTATGAAATGGACCATAGTTCATTTATTTTGTATATATTACATTATATTAATTATCATAATATATTTCTTTCATTAATTGTATTTAATATAATGTGAATAATATAATGAGATCTGGGAATTAAATTTCATACAATTGATGATCTATCCACTAATGCTTGGTCCACTATGTTGTGATGTGATACTTAAGGAACACTATGTTGGAGGGTTTAATTAGGTTAATAAGTAATTTATTATTATTTTACTTAACCCTCTTATATTTTTAGATCTTGTTACAATATTAGTATGAACAATGGTTCAATCTATCAATATCTAATGCACCCATACTAAACAGATAATAAATATATTTGGTATTAATAACATTATAAAACATGTATTCACTTGGTCTATCTTCATTGGGGTAAATCCATGACACACAATGATGTTTTAAAAAACCAAAATCCAATATCAGAATACATTTTTGGACAATACAGTGTTTTAGGATGTGATAATTCCACTATAAGATGCATTAAACATGTAATATTTTTTATATGTTATCATTTACGGTCCAATCCCTCTTATTTATAGTTTGTGAGATTATTTATGAAAATGAGGAACTTTTTTAAGCTTTTAGTTCAATTGAAGTTTAACACATGAAACCTATAATCATTGAATAATATAATCCATGAATTTATGTGTCAGTAACCTTTACCTTTTTGCCTTTTATAATTCAAACTAGGATCAACAAATTGTTTAAAAGAGCTTAATCATTACACTCCAAATAATATAAATATCCGCAAACAATTTGTCTAGATTTGATAAATTCCATGAAAAAAATTAACTCCACCTTTCTCCATCTATGTGTTACTCGTGATTATACTTAAATATATAAACTCTTCATCATAATAATCCATCATTAAATAATTTTTATTTATTTAATATTAGTAACACAATACAACTACATGAAAATTATATTCACTATAATGGTTGAATAATCTGCTATAAAACACATAACAATACATGGAGACAATTTAATCTTAAAATATAAAGGATCATATTATAGAAAAAATATTTAGAAGATCACAGAAATTTATATCGTGAATAAATTAATAAAAAATGAACTAAAGTTTTCTAAACTATGAGAATGGGGTGAATTAATTTAGATAAAATAATGAAGAAAATTTATTGGAAGATAAATATAACCATTAGAACATGAACATTTGGAATGAACCACTGTAAAAATAACAAACTAATATGAATATTTTTTAGATGCATGTGTTAATTGAACAATATATAATAACTTGATAATAATATGGTAAATAATTGAAACAAATATTATATATTTATTAGCAAATAGAAATTTAATTTCATAAATATGTCTTATAAGAGAAATATTCAAAAAAATAAAAAAAAATTATCTCCAGATCATTAGTATTGAAATTCACCAAGATATTTATTTAACAATTAAATTTTCCATAAATAGTAAAAAAAATTGAAAAAGGGAATCAAATTTAGAATCAAAACATTGAAATTAGTCAACGTTTATTTTTCAAGAATTTTATGTAAAAATTAAAATATAATGTAAAACTTAAAAGCCGATATCAATATATGGAAATTATTATTTGTTAATAATGATGTAAATATGTTATAATAATAATTATAATTGAATCCAATATGCAAATTATTATAATTTTTTAAAATGAAATATTATAATATATTGAAATTAATTTCAATGCCCATAATGTTTATTCTAACTCCTTAAATAGAATTTTAAATTTGAAAGCCAAGATTTGAATAAAAATAACATTTTTAGGCCCAAAAATAATGGTTAAGAAGGGATTTTATTTGAAAATGTAAAATTCAAAAACAAAACAATACCTATGTTTAAAATACTATGAATTCAAACCATAGGTAAGTGAATGATATTTAAATTCCCACAACAAATATTTCAAAATAATAATTACCAAAAATCAATAAACAATTCTGCCTCAATTACTATAAATTCTACCCATACTCAAATTACACATTAAATTAAAATAATTGAGCACGTTTATCCCCAAAATATTATACTCAATAGTTCCCCCATTATGATCTTATGGATCAAAGGAGTTCATTCCCATGTTTTAGGAAGCTACATTGAATTTCAAGGTTTACTCATTCTCCTACCAACCATTTCAATTTTAATTTCTTTTTTAACATATTTTGAACCAAATATTCATTTAATAACATGTATATAATTCCATGTAAGTATCTTTATTTTTATTTATTGTAAACTATTTATATCACACATTTCCTCTGACTAATCCATTTTCCTTCAATTCTATTATGTTAAATTAAGGGTTTTCAATAATCTCTTGTCATTTCTACTTGGAAATCCTTTTGAATTCAATACATTTTATTATGAAAGGTTATTATTATATATTATTATAAATACATAATTGAATTATAAATGAGATATTACTATTTAATCTAATTATACTACCATTATAAGTCATTATAATGGTAAACTATGTCAAAATCAATAAGATCCATTATCTGAATCCTTATATATATCATATATTTATGGGGTTATGGATTCTATATTTCGAATAGGTTTACTTTTTATATCTATTGATGATTATGTTGTTTCCATTGGGGAATCTATGATATCCAAATTCTATTAAAATTAATTTTTCTACCCTATCACCCATTCCATCCCAATATACAGACTTAGAATTATCGCAATTCGGAAATTTTGTTTCACTGATTCATATCAAATATGTATATCATATACTCTTATATTTTATGTTGAATCATTTAATAATATAATTGGAATTATACAACTAAAAACTAGATTACAATTTTGTTAATACTTATTTATATCCTAATTAAATGAAAGTATTTGTCCCTACTACTCCATTATCGTTCCTTTAAAAAGGTTATATTCGGTTGCATTGAGAATATTCTATTGTATAAAATTTGATTAATGTATATTAACCTAGATATAAAAATCATTTAGTTAACTATGGAAACCATGAATATAAATATATATTCAGTATTTCTATATATTTATGTAATCTTTACTTTGAAATGTTTATGTATGTAGTTCCTTAGAGAACAATATTTATTTTATTGACTAGCCACTCTCTTCAAATGATAGATTGATTAATATTATTATGTAATGGGTGGGGACTAAAATTATATATCCTATTGATATATTATTATGTCTCACAATTTGAAAATTCTTTTATATTTGGTTTTTTCTTATTTTAACACCAATCCAACAATTATAGTATATAAAAAAACCATTCTTAAGAAACTATAGAAAAATTTAAATAGATTTATTCTGGTATCATAATAAAATATAGATTTTGGAATTTTAAAAACAAAAAATTTATTAAATAAATTCAATATTTTAATTCATAATTTTAAAATATGGTTGAGTTGAATTATTGTGATTTTTAATTTTTTTTGGGGAATAGGGAAAAATACCAAAATATCAATTTTCAATCATTATAGAGATATAAGAATATATTTAAATATTTTGAAACATCCTTATAGAATAAATATAAATTTTTTATATAGTACAATAAATTAGAAAAATATAATATTTAACATCGATTTGTTTGTTTTTCATTTTTATATTCTATGTCATGTTATTATTCAAATAAAAATAATTTTTTGTTCTTATATTTTAATATTTTATTACCATGGTTATTTATGTTTTTTGATTAGTTTTAAATTATTATAATTCTACATTTTTAAAATAATTCAATTAATTAAATAGTAATTATTAATATACAGTCTTTTTAAATTAAATCATTTTTATGATTAAAAAACATATTTCTAATAAATATTTTAATTGTGTTTTATGAATATAATTTTGATTGAATTTTCACCATTTTTGGAAATATAATCTTGTAAAATGGGATTGGATTTCTACAGTAGATGCGCACTATATGGGCTCCCCTCCTCAACCCTATATGGTGATGGCTGCTATGCCAGTCCCTCCCCTATGATTGGGGTGGGGGCCTTCTCCATACATTGAGGGAGCCCGTTGTCTCCCCTTCCCCCTTCTCTGACCTTCATTTCCTTCCTCCATTTCCTCAAATTAATATTTTCCATCAGGGGTGAGATCTTTTTAAGGCACTACTGAAAAATTACCACTCGTTATAAGTGTTTAATGTGGCGTCACATCTTCTTCAAATGATTTTGATTACTAGATTCAACATTCACTGGCCTTTAGTGGATTATTATGACAAGTTTATTTTAATATCATGAAGTCTTTTGGAAAGATCTATAGTGAGTCTTCATGATATCTATCCCATGATGATTCTATTTTCTTTGGAAAATGACATAATTTAGGCATGGTCAACTTCATCTCACACCTTCAATGGATACATGTTCTTTCTATTCATATGGAGTTATGATATTCATATGAATCTTGATTCCCCAACTACATCTATTTGGGTCAGATTTCTAATACTACCTCGCTCTTTCAAAAAAATCTCTAATATCTATATTTTAGTTAATATAGTGGGATGACACTTACGCTCAAACAGTATTACTCATACTATTTTCCACCAAATTTCTCATACAATCTGTGTTGAAGTGGATGGGTCTAGAGGGACCACTTATTTTTTGTGGAATGTAGTTGGAGAAGAATTCCATTATAGGAAATATGTTGTATTTGAATCAAGGGTGGTTTTTCCCTTCCTGAATGAAATTGGGATTCAAAATGACTGTTTTCAGGTTTAGAGGTAAGGTAATGTATGATGAAATATTGGAATGTGGGGTTCCCACTTCTGGTACCTATTCAATGGATCTGGATTTGATCAATGAGCCTTTTGAATGATTTAGGGACTCCAAGGTAGTGTGAGTTGGAGTACCTATGGATGGTGATCCTGAAGGAACTGAATTACCAATTTGGTTTTAACTAAACTTGTGTTTCATAGGGTATTAATAATTTTCAATCTTCTGAAGGATACACAACAAGTTCCTCTAGACATGAAGGTCAGTGTAGTATTTGAATGATTGAAACAAGACTTGAATACAGGGTGTGATATTCGGCATTAGGATATATAGAATACAGATTAAATAGGCCTACTTAATGAAGTTTTGGAAGATAATGAATTTGTTAAGGACTTGGTGTTTCCTACATCTTATTATAATATGGTTATTTTAGGGTTTGGATCTAGTGAATGTGGGGGAGCCCAAGATACTGAGTCTTTGTGGAACCTTGTGGAAGTTTCAAATTTTACAAGAAAGGGTATTCAATCGGTTTGAGAGGGTCATGCTAACTTTATAGGGGTAGAGTATCTGATCATGTCACACCCAAGGAAGTAATTTCCTTTTATTAATAAAGGAAACATATTTGAAGGATTTGAGCGCGAAAGGCCTATCCGAGAAGCTTGGGCAGAGAACTGTAATGATGAGAAGGAAATCCCTTTGGATGAGTATAATGATGAATCATATGGTATGTTCTTATGATACAGTGTGTAATATCTTCAATGAAGAAATCTTCTTACTCATTAGAGGATATAGTGTAAAAAAGTAAATATGAATAATAGAAAAGACTATTCTAGCATACCTCTTCCAATGGAGACACGATCCACTAAAAGGTCAACAACCATGGATATGGAAGATGATTCTATGGTTCATTGGAATAATAAGAGGATACTGGCTAGGGATTATTTTTGAATAATTCTTAAGGTTATTTAACCTTGTCATCAGTGGGAGACAGTTGTAGTTTTTGGGAAAAAAATATTGGGTTTCTCATGACCTTGAATGGAGAAACAATGGAAGAGTTTCTGGTGATTATTGACACAAAATAGAAATAAGAGAATATTGTGGGAAGACCAATATGATTGGATACTAAGCATGCAAAATTTTCCTGGATTGAAATGCAGTATGTAATACTGATATAAGGTTTCAATGAAGGGAATATCAATAAAGATGGTATTTCCAATAATGGGATAAACATTCATTCCACTTTGAATACCTTATAAAGGAAGATATATACATACATTAAACCACTATCCGCTAGAAATGTTTTAGGTAGAATTCTCATAGTAGGCATAATATTTATTTTAACAATTATGTGGGTTCTTTTACTGTTTTATCACGGTGAAAAATTAGGTTTCTCACTTTTCCCATAAATGATTTTCTGATAAAAAAAATTAATTTTCAGTCAATCAAAATTTTATATTGGATTACGTATATTTAATCATAACAACTAATATTAGGTTATAAGATGAAAAAAATTGTCCATAAAGAATAGTAATCATGGTAAATATTTATCACCTTAGTAAATGGTAAAATGAGTTAAAAGGTATAAAATAAATGGATCAAGTTAAAATATAAAACAAAAAACATTCTTAAATTTCAATGAATGGTTATACTTTGATATTATCCTTATTATATTTTAATCTATTATATGTTTGATAAAATTTCCATGAGTATGATATACATTATAAAATAATGTTTTATGTATTTAAATGTTTTCCACCAATCCCACGTATAAATGGAAACTTCATATTCTCTAGTATCTATACCATTGGAGTTTGTTCCCTAGATCCAACATTGTATGTTCATTATTATATGTTTTATTTATTAATTAAGTATTCCGATCACATTATTATTTTTCCTCTTCATAACAGTTTTATGTGATAATTTTCAAAGAGATTATGTTTCATTGAAAGCTCAACGTAGACCTCTGATATGATGAGAGACAATAGGATCCATAAAAATATTCTTTGACTATTTTATATTGTTGGATGATATTTTATGATGGGACAAAGATTTTATAAGATATCATATGAAGGATTATAATATGACATTGAGATATTTTCTCATTTTTTTCGACTTTTTTAATATCCAAGATAGGTTGTTATGAGAACATACCCATGAAATAGGAATTTGATATTTATATTTTTCATTGTATTTTATTATATTAGAAATGTGTATTATTCCTTATAATTTAATATTTTCCTTAATGAATATTGTAAGTCATGAATATTTATGTGGTGATTAAAACTATGATGGAATATGTTCACTGTGAGGTATGATATACTGGGTTTTTCATGAGGGATATTATGTTAATAGATCATATGAGAAAGGATTTATACCTTATGTGTGATATGGAAACAAAATATCTCATTCCTTTTTATGGGAATAGAATTACATGCATATATTATTAAACACGTTTTATGGTGGGAGAGTTCATTTTTATATAGTCAAAGAAAGAGATATCCAGCCTATAGGTTCATGGAACCATCATGCAACCTGATTATCTGAGAAATCATGATAAATATATTATGTTAGATGGTATGAATTCGTAGGATGATGGATGTCAATAATAGATTAAAAACATTATATATGGTTACATTATCATGTTTCTAGAAACTAACCACATACATTAGGATTTTATGACTTATTCCACTAATAAAGAGTACTAGATGTTTATAGACTATGTGTACCCACAATCTCTGTCTAATTTTATTAATGAATTTAACAAGTAAAAGTAAATGAGATCTATTCATTTTCATTGATATCTGTAAATTAATAATAGGTTATTTGATATAATAAGTGAGTTAAATAATAGGAATAAATATTTATTTTCAAATTAAAAAAAATATATTATTTATTATAATTAATATAGAATAATTTTATGACATTTATTTTTTAGTAATTAATTTGTGAATGATAATTATATGTTGATGTGGGAAAGCAGACTGAGCTTTATAGTCCAATTTTAAATGGTATATCTGATATTTATTTATGATCAAAAGTTGTTTTAAATTTCCTATGATTAATAATAAAAATATTATAATTAATATAAATTCTAAAAATTAAAATTATTAAATATTTTTAGGTGATTGTGTGTGATTGGTAAACCATAATCCCACATTAAAAAATATGAAATTAAAAAACATATCTAAAATACTATTTATGTGAAACTTTGATAGGTTGGGAGAATTAATGAATCCCTAGAGTGAATTACCTCTTATTCCTTTGAATATATTAGGGGACCATATTGTTTTTTCACTCCATACGGAAGTATATTTCTACAATCAACCATGAAGAACACAAGGAATTAGGATTGGTTGTACTGGATCCCAATTATATTACGATAACATTTTGAGATTTTGGTGCATGTATGAATCACCACTAGAGGGGTTTTAAACATGGATCCTAAAGCTCAGTGATGTTACAATAGGATCTCGATAACAAGAACATCAAAAAAATTACAATTTGTGGTAATTCTATTTCAACATAGAAATGAACAATAAATTACATGGGAAGATCCTAATATCCTGGATCCAACATTTTAATCTAGTAATGTAATTTGGGTTTCCATAGACAAGGTATTTTGTTCATTAATACCAAAAATTATACATAAATGAATAATACAATCAGAGTTGGTAATACTAGCAATGGATTCCACTATTCTTCCGTGGACATTTAAGTGGTACTAGAGTGTTTAAATGAATAATTTAACATTATTTATCATTTATTTATTAATGTTATTTGATTTTGTTTTATTTTACTTATATCAATTCATTTTAATATCCAAAAATCATAATTTGTTCCATTTATTCATTCTCAAAATATTACCATTAATATGTTAATGATTACTAATGAAGAAGAATTCGATTCAAACTATCTTGAGATGTCAAAGTATATTCCTAGTTGAAACCATAGTATATAGAGTTTATTGAGTATATAAATGATGTTTAATTTTCATTTCTCATCCATATATTGGGATAATGTTAGATAGATCCCAGATAATCAATTATATTATCTGAAAATGTAGATTTTTGAGTAGATCCAAACACTCTAGAACAAGGCGTAAAAAACTACACACCTTATAACAAATTTACACAACATTTAGTTCCTTTTTTCATATAATATAATATGAGTGTCGCAGTATTAATTTTATTAGATATGTGGCATCGGGACATGTGATCCATGTATATATCAAGTCACACTCCATGTATGATGGACTACACACCATGTTACTCAAACACATCCATGATTGGAAATAGTGCCTAACCCAAGTTGTGTTCTTTGGAAATTGAGAGAAGATTAGACATGTTTTGTACTATTATATATTCCATGTAATCTAGTATAGATAGTGTGTCCAATTTCAAAAAGGATAGAAATTAAATATATAATTAATCATTTTCCCATGTGTTATATGTGTTATATATTTTATAATAAATACCATAGATTAAGATGTATAATTATTTATTTTAAATCTCTTATCTATACTATAATTTGGAAAAGGCTGCAGTATTTCCTCCTAGTAATCTTGTGTACTTAATTAATTTTAAATTAAATCAATTTTTACAGTTACATATTATGGTAAGTTAAGTTTTCTTGGATGTAAATAATATAAAATAAATTAATTTGATTAATTAGAAGCATATTATCTTTATTGAAGATCGAATAGAAGAAATTGATAATACGATTGAAAATATATTATCATAAATTATTTAATGTATGATCATGATATTAAGGCGTTCTTTTGTATGTAATTGTTTTATTTTAGGTTATTTTGATAAAATGAAAATAATAGTATATGTTTCGTCCCTTCCCCATTATTATGTAATGTCATGCGTGAATGTGGTTTCAACTTTTTAAGCCTCATATATACAATCAATTAGATACCCTCACCTATGTGTGAGTAAAAATATTATGTTAGGATGCAGATTGTGGTTGAGAGGAGGTGGTCTGAGTCAATGTGTCGTGGTAAAATGAATTAAGTAAATACATTCGAAAAAATGTGGATTGGTGAAACTCCAACAAATGTGTGGTTCAAGTCTTTCTTTCCATTATGGTCTAGGGTTAGTACGCCATCCACAATGTAAAACTACCATTAGAAAATATGATGATAATTTCACTCTTATTTTATTTCATAAATTTTCTTGATTATTTATTTATTTTTGTTTATGTTTAGCACACACTTAATAAATGATTTATCAAAAAACAAATATGGAATAAAATATAAACTGATAGGTTTATGTATTTTACCAGACATTGTTAATCACATAATTAATATCCACATAATATTAACAAGGCATGTAATTAATAATGTGAGGTTTATACATGATGAAAAAATACCTCAATCAAAAAATATTAAGTGGTTATAAGCTTCCACTAATTATATTATAAATAACCGCATAGTTCAATGTGCATGGCTAAACGCGGTTGGGTTTCTTTCAATTACCATGAATTGTTTTTTAGTTTTTTATTATAATTAACATATTTATCATCATCGGTTGACTGCCCAAGAAGTCCATGGTGTAAATATGATGAAAAGGATAGGGAAACCCTAAAACAATATTTTAGTATTACGGAGTCCACTCAATGGATCATGGAACTATGAGTATATGTAGATTGCATGATATACCTATATAAATCCATTAAAATATATAACTAGACCTAATTATGGATTATGGGATTGGGAATATAGATACTCTCCACTATAATATGTATGAAACAAGATGTTTTATTACTAATGGTGAGGGATATTAATTTGAGAAAAATAGTGGGAGAATAATATGAAAAAAGTAAAATTAATTTGTTAATCTAATTTTGTTATAAAAATAATTTCTAACAACATATTCATAAATTTTAGAAATGGGAAAAATACACATTGAATAGTATAACTATGATCCATAATAGTTAAGGATAAATCTCTCACTGATGTGAATTTATATTAATGGTATGGGTACTTACATGCTATATTATGCTACAAATAGAAATTTTAAATGCTAGAAACCCCACATCCTGAGCTCATTTCCAGAATGTCTAAGGGGAATAAGTATCATTATTTTTGATGAATATGAATAATGGTATGGATGTAATATGTATCATCATATCCTTTATGTCTAAATAAATTCTAATTAAAATTGATGATATTTATGTTCATAGAATAATTTATCACCTTAAGGTTCTCAATCAAGAGAAGATGATATCAAAAATATATATGATCTATAATTCAATGTTCACATACAATATTGGTGAGTCAGTTCCAACTGGGGAACATGTGTTCAAGATGATTGGATAAACTGAGGTCCAGGTTATCTTATGTTTTTTGATCCCCCAGGAGATGAAAAATTATATCATTCTATCCTCAGTATTCAAAAACATCTACAGTTTTATTATCAATTACAATACCAAAAATAGCAAGAAGACACTACAAAAACATCTTACACAAATTATATAAGTTGATAAATACATTTGGGTGTTACAAACCCACATTATTTTCATAAACATTAAGTGGATGAAAAATTAAAGCCATGGGAAACTCGTTCATTGTATAAGGATCTAGAGCACCGTTCATCCATGAAAACGATGATATAGAGGAAAAAAAATAACACCTTATGTATTGAATGTGGAAATCAATTCCACAAGAATAGGAATTTCACCCATCTAAATAAGCAATGGGATGGTTTATATGCATTCTTTATTTTGTGAAATATTTCTATAACTAAAATTTTGGCATTAGATACAACCTATGCTGATCAAATTTATATCCAAATATAGAAACCATGTAAATTTATAAATATTCCAAATGATTATGTTGATCTACAGTCAAGAGACCGGAAATTCCAGGATTTGTTTGTAATGTGAAACAATCTTCTAGAATTGCCTACATGAATGACTTTGGAATTAAATAACTATCAATATGTGAATAGTGTTACCGATATCATTATTTTCATTTATTACATAAATATAGATGGATTTATTTTATACATTGAATGAAAGAGTTTCTAATTTTATAATGATAACATATTTTTTGGTATATAAAAATCAATTCGTAGTATTTATGTATTACGTTAAAAAAATGAAATATTAGATAATGATAAGGAAACAAACATGACATAATCAGATAACACCAGGTTATGGAATCACTATATTTGACACATAAATAAGAAGAGTTTAATAATTTTATATCAAGATAGTTAATTAGAATCTATTGATCATAATCTACATAAATCATTTCATTATTTTTTACAATGTATATTTCAAAAACAACCATTTGATGGTCAAGGTTAATGGGCCATAGATATTCTTGATTTGGATCATACTCACAAGTGTATACATTTTCAAGTAGAGGCTTGAGGTGTATTCTTATACTTTATTACATTTTCCAATGAATTGTTTGGGTATGGTAATATCTTCATAATGAGTTATAAGATTTTATCCACTGAGAAATTCAAATAGTTACATAATGAGGCCACAAATCCAATTGGTCTATAAAAATTGAAGCATTGATCGGATTGAGGTGGTGAATATCTTAAACAATAATGAGGTAATTTCTATGGGTGTGTGATGTTTTTTCTCAAGGCACTCTACATTATACACCAAAATGGAATAGTGTTATTTCATTAATGAACCACACTTTATTGTACGGGGTATGGAAGATGTTGAGTCATTCAAGACTTGAATTATCATTTGTTGGATATTTGTTATAAATTAAAATATAATTAATGAAAAAACTACCAAATAAAGTGAAAAATGGTATTCCCTTTTCATTATGGGGTTTCTGGAAACCTTTTTTACCACATTTTCATTCATATGGTTACGAGGGGTTAGTTAAAGCTTTATCAAGGGAAAATCTTGAACATTAAGGCCCTTTGTGTATCCTTATAGTGTTTCCCAACAAAAAAATGTATACTATCTATTCAACCAGGTACAAAAGAAAGGTTTTTACATAATAAAGGATATGTTTAATGATATGGAGTGAATCCTCAATGATGATAGTTAGATACATATTGACATTTAAGATGATGATTATCCAGATACACATGATTTGTTATAGGAACTGATTCCTTAAGCATATGTGGAGATATGGTTTCCTGGAAACACAAGTGATGCATAAAATTGATTTATAATTTAGAGAAACACACACACACACAGAGATATATATATATATATATATATGGTTTTCAATTCAAAGATAATGGTGAATCAGTTTTGGTTGAAAATTATGATCAGGTAGTTGAAATATCTGAAGATTCAAGGTGGAAAGACACTTTGAATTCTTAGATGGATTCCATGTATCAAAACCATGAGTGGGTTTTGATCAATCCACCAATTGATGAAAAATCTATTGGGTGTAATTGGGTGTTCTATAGAAATATGGAAATGAATTGTAATGTGAATAGATATAAATAATGGAATGTGGTTAAAAGATTATTTAGCATCAAGGCAATGACTATAATGAAACCCTTTAGATAGTTTCCATGTTTAAATCCATCATAATATTTATAGATTCTTACCAGAATAATAATATATAGATAATAGATTCAAAAATTGTATTCCCTAATGGGATCATTCAAATTGTTGTGTTTAGGACCAAACTAAAGGATTTTGTGACTCTAAAAGTCATAAAAAGATATTCAATTTAAAGAGACACATTTGTGGAATAAATTACGAATCTGTGTTATCGTACATTTGATTTGATAAATTACTAAACGATTTTTGTTTCTTTAAGAATGAATGTGATCTATGTGTTTACTTTTGGTCTAATGGGTGTATGAATTTTTCATAGTAGTATATGTTGATGACATATTACTAATATTAAGTGATATAATGGCCTTATAATAGGTTAAGGAATTATGTTACAAGTGCTTATCCATGAATGATATATTTGGATAAGAAGAAAATATTGGGATAAAGATAATTCATGATAGATACTATAGGCTCGTTATACTATGTCAAGCTACATACATAGCTGATATTCTGAAGAGTTTTAGTATGGGAAAATTTAAGAGAGGATTACTTCTAGTGTTGCATGTTATATATCATTATAAAAAATCTATCCTCAGACACAAGATAAAATAAAGAATAAAAGTAAGATCCCATATTCTCCTAGGATAGGATCCATCATTTATTAAATTTTTTGTATAATCCATGATGTTTTTTATACATTGATAATTCTCAGATAATATCAAGAATATATAGTTGAATATCCTTGGGGTGTTTTTGAGGATATCCATAACTATTTATGGAAATACAAAGATATATTCCGAGTGTATATAAGAGTTGTTGAAATATTCACTAGGGGTTATAAAGATATTGGAATTCAACATATCAGAATAATCTAACATCACAATTTGGATGTATATTTTGTCCCAAGATAGGAAAAGGGAGCTAGAAGAGTTCAAAGCAGCTAGTTTTCATGGATTCAACAGTTGAGTCCATTTATATTATGGATTCTAATACATACATGGAACAAGTATGGATATGAAACTTTTTTAAAGAGTGTTATGAGATTTTTAGAAATAAAGACACTTCCATATTTTACTATAACAATATTGTACTTCTGTCTCTATCCAAGGAGTAAATGTCACATCAATGTGTAATGAAAATACTCATAAAGATTAATATATTTTTGGATTTTACAAATGAGGTGAATATGTTGTTATTAGATTATACATAAGGAAAAATAGTGGTCTGCTTTACCAATTCTTTATCTCAGCAGAGGCATGAGTACCATTTAAGGGATAGTGCACTGAAACGGTATTCAGTTGGCTCGAGTGCAAGTGGATGTATGTCGGAGTTGGTTCCCTAGAACTGGATTTTTTAGGACTAAATTACATTCTTTATTAACTAATTATGTTTTCTTATCACATAATTAGTGTTCCACTATATATAGTTTTAATGTGATAATTTCTTATGTATTTATGTTGTGCTGAAATTTTATAAGAGGTCCACACTATGATTATAACCAAAAGGGGAAACAAAATTATTTTTGAACCTTATTCTATATATAGATGATACAATATGGCGGGGAAAATATGATATAGGTTTTCAAGGTAAGTTAGATCCATATACATTGATAAATCATCTCATGGTTCTCACATATGGTAATCCACAGGATAAGTGGTTAGGAGGATAGACCTATCAAATAAGAAATCCACATTCCCATGTATCTTTAGAAGTTCATGTATGAATATCTGTGTCATATTCCAAAGAATTTATTATTATCCTTATTATATATCATGAATTGGACACTTTTGGTTAATGAAAAAAGCGATGATGAAATATGTTCATGGAGAGGTAGGATTTATTGGGTACTTCACGTAACATCATGTTACCGGATGAACATGTTGCATGAGGGTTACACATCATGTCATGGTTCTATGAACATTCATTGAAAGTCTTCATAGTAAGAGGGGAACATGATGTTAGTATCTTTTACACAAAATGGGAGAATTAAATATTAGTTTTTAATTCGGATCAATAGTTTTAAATTTGGGGTGATACATTTTTCAGTCGTTACACAAATTGAAAGATTCACAACATTTATCGAAGTTACATGTCATGTAATACACCAAATTCAGTTCTATAATATATAAAATGTGCGATCAATTCCTTTTGAATCGTCTCCATTTTCCCTCTTCTTGACCCAACGCCTTCGCCATGAGGAATATAGACTTTCCAACCCTCCAGATCCATTAGTTCGGTGTTCGATCATCCTTTCCCTTACGATGTGATAATCTGGTAAGAGTTCTTCCTCATTATTCATCATTATCATTTTCTCCTTGTTTTTTATTTCACCATATCATCCTATAATTTAGGGATCTATTCTCTATGATGTTGGATATAATTTCTTGGTTGAGTTTAGAGGTCTTCTATAACTTTGTTCCCATTGATGGGTATCATTGTAGGTGTAGAGCTTTTGGACAAATGTAGGTCATTACATATTTCTTCTCCATTTATATTTAACCTAGAATTTATAGATTTAAAATAAATGGATTTCATTTGGTTTTTGAATTTTTTTGGAAATAATTTGAAAAAACCCCCATTTCCATTGAATTATGGTGTGTTTGAAAATAGATAGATGTTGTCCCATTTGAATTTCTAAATTTGATCTTTGATGTGGAATTTATGGAATTTGATAAATTTTCAAAATGGGTGAAACATATTTTGATAGAAACATAGTGGTTTTATCTTGATAAAGAGGGTTGTTTTTAATTAAAAATTGTTTTGGTTTAAAGTGGAAAATAGGAATTTGAAATGGGGGGAATGAGATATAATTTTATTTTTAGTAGTATTAAAATAATGTTCCCATCATTTGTTGTGTAAGATAACCTTCAATCCTTATGTAGATTTTGAGTTTTTCCGAAACACTCTATGATTATAAAATTTTGTAAAACATATATGTAGTGGGTCACATTACTTAAGAGATTGTGATGATTCCTCTCTAACTAGTTTCTAGATGACGTATGTGTTAACATATTTTTCTAATCACAGAGAGAGTGCAGAGTCCTATAGCCATGAAAATTTGTACCTATTTGGAGGATGGTCATGTTACTCGCTTGTATATATTTGAGATATAAATGAATTCCAATATTTTAAAACTATAATACACGACATTTTGAATTTATATAAACATTTTTATATAAAATTTTTATTTAATCCATTTTTTTTAGAAATATACCATCTCATATAAAATAAAGCCTCTGATTGAACTATTTTACATCATTTGAACTATATATCAATGATTTTTAAGTATATTTTGAAAATCCAAACTCGATTAATTTTAAATTGAGTATTATAATTGGTTTATTTAGTATTGTAGTATATTTTGGAATCTTGGGTGGAATCCTATTGGGATTTGTATCACACCATATACTTTCATTCAATTGTTTATGGACATTCACTTTATAGGTTCGAGAAAGGGAAAAGGTACTCTTGGAGGTTTATCAAACTATTGAACATTGGACTTGGTTAGCTTTGTCCTTATGTACCATGGGATGTTTTCAATATTTTGGTACTTGGGGTTTGGTATTGTGGGCTGTTTTATGACTTGATATATTCTAGTACATTACTCCCAATGGAGTTTCTATTGTAATACTTACTTCCTTGTTTCGTTTATTTCAACATTTACACTGGAAAAATTGTTCTGAATCTCTATTTTTTTGATGTGAAATTATAGTCACTGAATGATTTGGATTTGGAATATCGTTCGGGCTTTGTAAGGGCCATTACAGTTATCGGGTTTCTAGGGTACCTGGCCCAGTTAGTTACAAAGTGGTATCAGTGGTAGGTTGAGCTTTTTTCATGAAGTTAGTAGGCATTGGTGAAATATTTTTAAGACATAAGTGGCATTATTTATTGAGTGTCTATCTATATATCATTGAAATGAACCATAATTCTCTAGGGGTGTCTTAGGAAAGACAACTTGTGGATTAGTTCATGTATACTCTATATTTTTTTTATAAAGAGTAAAATCCAAATATATTTTTTCTATTGGGATTAATTTCCCATATTTCTCTATTTCAGTATTATCTAACGTATTCTATGCTGTATTTTGGTGTTATGTAGCATCATTATTCCATGTAGATGTAAATGTAGAATCTTGTAAGAATATATTTTGGAACCATAGAGTTCGAATCCTATAATGGGCCCAAATCCATTTGATGAGATTTCTCACAATATCTATGTTTGGGATAGGCACCACCACTAGTCCTCATTATGTCTCCAATTGTGGATCCTTAGGGGGGGTCTCTTCAAAATCATTCTCAAGAGTTCCCTTTCCTGAAGCCACCAGTTTTCAAAAGCTCCACTGATCCTAAATTGGATGAGGAATGGTTGGGTCTGATAGAATATATCTTTGAGTTATTGGAGACACCATAAAAGATCAAGATGAATTGTTCCACCTTCATGTGGGAGGGTCCAGGAAAAAGGAGGTGGGACATGATAGAGACCGTGAAGAAATAATTGGGCTTAAATTGGAAGTACTTCATGGATTTTTTCACCAACCAGTTATATTCAAAGTTAATAGTGTTGTCCAAGGCTATTGAGTTTTTCAAGAATGATCTAGTTGATAGAACAATGACTTAATATTCAAATCACATTTTTGTGTCAGTATAGTTCTCACTTGATATTTTTTCTAATGTGAAGATGAAGGCTCAATGGTTTTATTTCTAACATGGATCATATATTTATTCTCAGGTTTTCTATCTAATGTTTCCCACTTATGATGATGTACTATATAGGGAAAGGATGGTTTGGATAGATCTAGAAATTAATTCTGGGTTGATGGGAGTCACATTTTCTCCAAATGGCATCAAAAGTTCCTTTAAATGAAATAGTATGTGTGATGAATCTCATAGTGGCACTCGAAAGTATGGTCATTTTAGACCTCCTGTTGTTCCTAGAAGAAGCCCTTTGAAATACTACAAGTGTGGTCCACTTGGGAATTCAAATGGGGTTTGAACAAGGGCACCTAAAAACTATGGATTTGAAGGATGTTTTTGACACTAGTAGATGTTCATAAAAAACCTTCCCACTCCACACATTGGGACAATATGATAATAAAATCCATAGACTATGGGGAAATCAGATGCATCAAGGTCAATAAGGGTTCCAGCCACATGCATCCATAATAACGATTCTTCACATAGTGTAATAGTCTTTAGAGGAAGTTGATTTGGGACTAGGGACTTTTAGTGGTCCTATTAATATAGATTCATCATTTGTGACCTATCTATTTAATACGAGTTAATCTCACTCTTTTATTTCAACTCATATCGTTAATTTTATCAATCATCCTATGATGATTTTTTCTTTTGAAATGGATATTTCCATTCCCCTTGGTTCAGAGTGAGAGAATGGTCTTTGTAGTTTCTTGTGTGTCTTTTCACTATTCTATGTCAATATTGATTTTAATTTTCTATTTCTTGACATGAAATATATTGAAATAATATTAAGGATAGATTGTATCGTTTATAACAAATTATGAATTGATTTTTATCTATGATGGGTCTCCTTTATTATACCTTGTTATGTGCCTCCTCTCTTTTATGGAGAATGTGACATACGGTAGTGCAAATATGAAACATATTATCTGATGATTTAGAATGTGATATCCATGTTTTATTTTGATTATGAGTGACGATTTTTGTGTGGGGATATCCCTCTTGTGAGCATCGAGTTTCTTGATGTTTTTCCTTCTATCTTCTATGGTTTCCCAAAGGTAAGGGATGTTTAGTTTTCTATAAAATTAATGCACGGTACTCAACATGTTTAATTTACACCTTATGACATTGCACCATATAATTTAAAAGAGATGAAGTACCATTTGTATGATCTTTTGGATAATGTGTTTATATGCCCAAGTGTGTCACATTGGACAATGCTAGTTATCTTCAGTATGAATGATGATGGTTCTCTTCCCTTATGGTCAATTACCGAATACTCAATCAAGCTATGTTAATGAAGAAATATCCATTTCTACATATGGATTATATATTTGAACAATTGAATAGGTATATTTGGTTCTCAATGATTGATCATCATTATGGATACGATTAACTGAGAAAAAAAGAATCCATCTTTAAGAAAATTTCCTTACTATGTAGGTACAGTCATTATGCGTACCTTGGTATTCCATTTTTTCAAATTGATGCTCGTATAGTGATCATGTATTTAATGAAAAATATTTTCCATGAGTATCCCGATGCATTTATTGTAGTCCTCTTGGATGAAATACTTGTTTAATCTATGACCATGGATGACCATTAGCGTCATTTGATAAAAGTTTTCAATATTTTGATATGTCGGATACTCTATGATAAGCTATCAAAATGTTATTTCATGATTAGGGAAGTTAAATTCATGGGACATGTGTTGTCCAAACAAGAAATTTCAATTTACCCTTAAAAGGTAAAAGTTTTTATGACATGGGAACAACCATGGAATGCTTTCTAAATTCGGAGCATTATGGGTGTAGCTAGATATTATCATCGATTATTAAAATGCTTCTCAAAGTTGAATTTATCATTTACTAATATATCTCATAAGGGAGTGATGTTTTCTAGGATTCATTAATTTTATAATTCATTTTTATAGGTGAAAGTTTTTTTGAATACTACTCTCACGTTGACTCTTCCAAAGGAAGAGGAAGGCTATGTGGTCTATTGTGATGCAACAGGATCGTGCTTGGGTTGTGTTTTTATGAAAGGTAATCATGTTTTTACCTATGTATATCTCCATATTAGTCCTTATGATAAGTATTATCATACTAATGACTATGCATATGAAACTATGATGCACGTGCGTAAATGTTGGTGGCACATCCTTTATGGAAAAATGTTTACTGTGTATATAGAAAAAACAAATTTAGTTATATCTTCTCTCAAAAAAATTTGAATATATTACAAGGGATATGGGAGGAATACCTACCATCTTTATATATCAACATTACATATACGCTGAATAAATGGGAATTTCATTGAAGATGCTTTGAGCTGGAAACATCTAACCCAAGAAGTGAAATAATCTTCACAATAGTTGAATTTAATGGGTATTTTTATATAGTTGCGTAATGGAGTTTAGGAAAAGGGGGTTAATGATTAATTATCCAGAATTCATTTGACATCCTCTATTCTCAAGAAGATTCATTAGGATCAATATCATGAAAATGAATTTTTTAGTATTATAGAATCTCTTTATACTGGAGAGATAGTTTCCTAGTGGTCGTTCTCCCAAGAGAGTGTTATGTATGATTGAAAAAAGTATGTTGTTATGTTATAATTTGGGGAGTAAATGATGGTGGATTTTCATAATTACAAGTTGGTTTTACACAATGGAACCACTAATATGTTCTATGTTTTGAGGTGATAGTTCTGGGGGCCACATATGAGACATGTCATTGTTTTGTTTTTTTCAACAATTTTATATGACAATAGGTTAAGGATGAGCATAAAAACACATAAGGTTTTTTAAAAACACTCCTTATCCCTAATAGGAAGTGGGATGAAATATCTATGACAATTGTGGTTAGGTTTCCTTTATGCAGAAAAATAATAATGCAATATAGGTTTTTATCGACAGGTTGACTATGTCGGCTCACATTATAACCAAACATTATACTACCAATTCTGATGAGTAGGGAAATTTCAATGTGAAATAGATTTTCTGTTTTCACAGAGATCAATCAACTGAAATATTTGATAAGGATCCTTTGTTCAATTATTTCTTTCTTAGAGGCCTTAAAAAGGAAATGGGATCTCAAGTCTATTTGAGAATGGCCTACCATTCATAGCGATATATCCAAACAGAGATAGTTATGCACATTCTTGAGGATATGCTAATTACATGAGTTCCCGACTTTAGTTGATAATGGGATGATCATTCGGATATGTTTGAGTTATATTATGATAGTCGTTACATGTTTGGTATTATAATGACACCTTTTGAGGCCTTTAATATCTGTCCTTTTAAATATCTCTTATTTTGGATGTAGATTGGTGAAAGTTCATTGGTTCGAAAAAGTTCGGTACAAGAGACGACAACAAATTTATAGTTGATTCATCAGATATTGTTGATGGTAAATGTCCTATATAAGTCTTATTATGACCATTATAACAGACCCTTGGAGTTCTTAGTTAGTGACTCGGGGATTTTGAGAGTTTTCCCCCATTTTGTTCGTCAACTACATGGGAGCCAAGGGAATCTCGATCCCAATTTTGTGGGACCATTTATGGTTGTTGAACAGGTGGGGGAAGTTCCACACACTCATTAACATCTACCACAGATAATTTTTATACATAATTAATTCCATGTATAACATATAAGAAATAAACATTCTGATACATCTCACATTTTGGGTTGGAGCGATCTTCCAATGGAACATGATTTATCTTTGACTGATTGACGAGTTTGGATAGTTGATTTTGAAACCCATGTACTGCAATAGAGGATGATACCGTTTTTTCGTGTACTATGTAAGGATGGTTACTATGGACATGTGACATGGGAACACAAGGAATTAATGAGAGAGTAGTGGCCTCATCTTTTTGGCATGGACGCTTCTTCATAGGATTTATTGGGACAGAGAGGTTTTGAGGGGGGAGGTTGTATCATCCTATTACATACTATAGATGCTGATGGAGGGTTACACATCATGTATTAGTTCCACATGTACTTCATGAAATACTTCAAACTGTTAGGGGTACATTACATAATGAGCCTCAACACATCATGATAGAATGTAATATTAGTTTTTAATTCGGAACATTTGTTCTTAATTCAAGGCGAAGTGTTTTTTAGCTGTTATGGAAATTAATAGATTCACGATGTGTATTGGATTTAAAAATCATGTAATACCCCAAATTCAGTTTAAAATGGATATAATGGCTGATCAACCCTTTTTTCTCCTCTCTAATTTAACTCCTCTCGACACAAATCCTTCCCCTGGTGATCTTGATGATTTCCAACAATTTTACATCTATTCATTCAGTGTTCGATCATCATTGTCCTTGCAGTGTGATAACAAGGTATTGTTTCTTCCACATTCACCATTATTATATTTCCTCATGTTGGATTTCATTAAATAATACAATAATTTATTGATCTATTCTTCATGATGTTGGATCTCAATTCTATGTTGAGTTTCAAGGTCTTTTAAACATTTATTCTCATTGACAGGTTTCATTGCAAGTGTTGAGATTTGTTATAATGGTAGGTGGTTACATCATTATTTTCCAAATAAATTATTCGTAAATTGATTTATTGAAATTAAATTCAATTTTTTTGTTTTTGAATGGTTTTGGTAAGAATTTGAGAAAACCACCCTGTTCCATTGAATTTGGGGTGTGTTTTCATGTTGATGTAAATGGTTTCAATTTAATTGCTGAATTTTATATTTGAAATAGAATTAATGAAATTTTCTAAATTGTCAAAATGGAATAAAAATTTATTGATATTAAACTATTTGTTTCATCATATAAAAGAGGCTTGCTTTTTTAAAAAAACATGCTTTTATTTTAAATGGAAAATTTTCATTTCAAATTGTAGGAATGGGATTTAATTTTATTTTCAGAAGTCTTGAAATAAATTTCCCATCATTGATTCTATAATAGTAAAAACATGCCTTTGGTAGATTTTGACTTATTTGGGCAGACACTAGAATTATACAACATTCTGAAACATACTTGTAACTAGTCACAACCCTTGGGTAATGGTGACAAATCCTCTCTGACCAGTGTCTAGAGGATGGTTCCATACACATATTGTAATTATCACTTAAAGAGTGAAAAATCCTATATTGTAGAACTTTTGTACGTATATGGAACATGACCATGTTTCTCTCGTTATTATATATAAGATATAAATTCATTACAATGTTGTTAAATTCTTTTACATTCCCTTTTGAGTTTATATAAACTTTTTTATTTATAATGTCTTATTTAAGCAATTTTATTAGAAATATTCCATCACATGTAATGTAAATCTAGTATATAATGTATTTTCCATTTTTTTAATTATATAAAATTATTTGTGTGTTATTTGAAATTCCAAACTTTTATTAATTAAAATTGAATGATTTATATGGATAATTTTTTATTGGAAACTCTTTTTGAATTATTGGTGTAATCCTAATGGGATTTCTCTCCCACCCTACCGTATCCATTACGTGTTTTAAGAGATTATCCTTCAAGGATTCAGTAAGGGAAATGGATTCCACGGAAGTGGACCCAGCTATTGAACATTGGACATATTGAGTTCTGTCATTAGGCACCATGGGCTATTTTTCCAGTTTTGGTACATGGGTTGCAGTTCCTTGGTCTTGTTTGTGTGTTGTTTCATTCTAGTACGTTAATCTATGTGGAGTTTATTTTGTTACTAATACTATATTGTTTCATTTATTTCCACATTTTTAGTGGAAAAATTATTCCCACTATTAGTTTTTATGATGTTTGGTTCTAGTCACCGACCCCTGGGGATAAGGTACACCATTTGGGCTTTGTTAGGTCCAAATCAACTACCAGGAATGATGGTACCATAGAAGGTTCATGACACTTCATGATGGAACTTTCATTAACGGATAATGTGAACCAACAATTATCCATTCTATTAGGTGTGATAAGTTGATATCACAGGACCATTTGATAGTAATAGAAATACTTTCATAAATCCAAGGACATTGTGTTTAGTGGGTGGGTTTATTTTTATAAATTCAATGAAGGAAACATTGATCATAGAGGTTGATAGCACCAGAATGTAACCATTTTTATTTGAGACATCATTACATGGGGACTATATTATATGGTATGTATTTGCTACAGGTTGGATGACATTAGGACATTAACTTCTTTTTTATTGGTTTCGTAGAATATGTTCAGACATTGAACTTATAAATTAGGTATATATACCTAATTCCATTTAGAAATAGTCTTGTAGAGTCACACACTAATTGTATCCAAAATCATAGTAAAATTCAAATAATGAATTTAATAAATTTGATTTAATATGTTTTGTTGAGCACCATATTTTAATGGCAGGTTCTTCAAAAAATATGTTTTCTAAATAATAGTTATAAATATGTCCTTTATTTTTGGAAAGTGTAATATTTATTATAATAATCAGAGAACAATGTAGTGAATTTTTTTTAAAAGTCATAAATCGATGGTCGATAAATGTACACAATAGAAGGTGGATAGAGAAAAAATGTTTGATTAGAAATAGAATATATGATATTTAATTATATTATTATTTTGTTTCACATTTAATTTTATTAATTATTATAATACTATTTAATGTATATGAGGTCAACTAAGAATAATAGAGATAGATAAGAGATTATATATGATTTTCCAACGCTAAAACATCAATTAAATGTATATAATTATGAATATTTTCTATCCCTTGATAATTCTAGGACAATGATTAAAGAGTGTGGTTCCTATGTAGATCACTACTACACGGATTCTACAATTGGAATCTATAGTTTAATCATTTTATGATGACATCTAGTTTACTAGATCATTAATGAATTCCTAATTACATGGCGATTTAATTATATATCTAAACAAAAATTAATTATTAAATTTTAAACTAATTATTTAATATATGAATTTGGGATCATGGTTTAGTGGCTAAAGCTAACCCATAATCCCACATCAACCATAGCATAAACACAATCCACCCTAATATTTTGGGATTTATGCGACGCAGAAAGTGGAACAAGCACTGTGAAGAGATACAATTGGAGGGGGTCTTGGATGGCGGAACGAGCCTTACGACGGTCAAATAGTGGAAGAGGTAGGACTAGAGGGATGTGTGGGGGTGATCAGTGCTAAAAATGAATGAGATCAAACATCATGTGACCTGTGGTATTTGAGGGAATTCATCGTTGAAGATGATGGGAAAGGCAGACGCAGATGGATAGTAGATGCAAGACGAGAAAAGGGAAATCATGGAGGGAGGCAGGAGACCAACTTTGATAGGAGTAGAGAATCATGGAACATCAGAAATATGATGTGGCGTACACCATGATGTTAGGGAAGAGGTGCACTAGATGGACAACTAGAAATAAAAGATGAATTGATTCCTCTACAGGTGCATATCCATATGGTGTTTAGTAAATAACTCATAGCTTTACAGGGATACTAGTGTAGGATGTTTGAGAGGGTATGACATAATCCATTTGTTCCAGGAACCATAAATTATGTTGGAAAATCTAGTAATTAATCCTTTCCTGGTTGTGATATAGATCAGTATACATATACACTAGAATGGACTGTATTGTGGTGTGGGCTCTCTTGTGTATTCAACCCGTAACTGGGGAATTGTTCCTCTGGGTCTATAGGTCATGTAAGGGTTCCCACCAAACCCAGTTAAATCAGGGATTCTCTAATAATGAATGATAATATAATGTCTTTTGGGATATTTGAAGTTAGTAATATTCCATTTTCACTGTAATGGGAGTTTTGATCATGCGATGGAACAATTACATGTAAATTAAGACTAAAATCTTAGTTAGCCATACAATCAAACGACACATCGTCTTTGCCATGAACCTGCACATACTTCATGAGATATTTAGATATAAAACAACAACAGAAATATCTACCAATATTTTTTTACTAACCAATATGTCTTAGATTCATCAAAATACGACTTGAAGAATTCACAATGTGTTGTAAAAAGAAGATTACAAAGGATATATGTAGATGTTTTTATTGATATTTTCTAAGTTAATCAGTTATAAATATAATATTATTACCCAATAAACATCATAAAACTATTATATTATTATATCCAACACACTAATATGTACATATGTTGATGATATATTGATTTCCTACCTCCATTTTATACAAGGGAAATGAAAACATCTATCGTGTGTATGTACAGACTACCATCTCCATGTTGCAGGGTAATTATTATTTTATCACCTACTCAATAAGTTGATTTTAAATATGGTATTAATGAATATATAAGATATTTATGGAATAATTATTATTCTATAAATATATTTTATCATCTACTTTATTTCCCTTCTATATTTTTGTATGTGATAATAATTTCAGTAAGTACGTGTTCATTACAACCTACGTGAACCATTGTGACACATTTTTCATCTCAGATTTACATGGACAGTCATAAGGGTATATAAATTAATATATAAAATACTTTTTATATGAATAAAAATATGGAAAGACTAATTATTTTTTATTTTCTTTCCATTTTAATGAATATAAAAATTAAATTTTCAGAATGTGTATGTGTGAACCACTACCTTCATGTACAACATATTTCATATTTATATTACCACATTACATGGATGGTTATAAAATAATGTTAAATGAAAAAAATGGAATTCATTAAATTTCTAAAATTATATAAATTATGAAACCATATCATAAAACCATTGACAGTGATCAATTTATTGAAGTAATTTTGAAGAAATTGGCCGAACGACCATAAGTGGTCGATGCAAGTAACACATATATAATGAATGGATGGAATATGACTATAAAAGTAAAAAGAAATTTAATATATATGAAAAAGGTTTTAGTTTAATTATTTATTAAACATAAATTTATTATTTAAGATGATTTGACATGCTTGACCAAGAAGCAATCCATGATAAGGGTTTTAGAACTATCTTTCAATCCTAGGAGAAATATTTTATATTCTGATTCAAAATTAATTCATATTGTGAATATACATTCAATTTTATATATTATATCCTTAATTAATATTTATTAATGATATATTATATTTCTGTTCGAGGCTTGACCTATGAACGGTTTGATTGAGAAGTGATTAAAGTCGTAAGATCTTATATAACAAGCTCACTATAATTAAGGATTGTTCATGTTAAAATTTTAATTGGAAGAATTATAGACTATTTAATTTAAAAAACCCATATATTTTATTATTTAATTTTTTTCTTCCAACATTTTTATCATTGGTACTTAGATACCTAATGAATGTTTTAGGAAAAACCAACCTTGTTTCATATTTTAGGTTAGTAATAAGTTTTTTCTATGTCCATGTTGTTACAAAAATTATGTATGTTTTGTTTACTTTTATCAAATTTGAAAGGGTGAATTTAATACCACCTTTGATTTTATTTATTATACATTTAAATGAATATCCTTAGAGTGTTCTTAAAAGAACATTTTTCTTACTTTCTTCAGAAAAGTATGAATGTAATGTTCATTTTATCATTTACAGTGTGAATAGATTTTACCACCATCATTACTATTATTAATTATCAATATTCATATACATGTTTACGTGGTTTCCTATAACAAATTATTCTTCCAATATACTATTATTTCTAGCTTTTATGTGAAAATAATATAGAATTTGTTTTATAAAATATTCAAAATAATTTGGGAAATTATTAATAATTTTATTCTTATAACAATGATACAAAATCATTAAGAAAATATCTATGTAATGGTTAACTAACATTTTCCTCTCAATTTTGAAAAATTCATTTTTTTTATTTACATAAATTATTCAGATGAATTGATAGTATTTTATCATCACTAATGGATTATATCATATTTTTTCATCATTCATATTCTTCTGGTGATGTAGTATTTATATCTTGATTATTCATTAGATAATATTTTTCTCCTGAATGTCCATGTTTTTACTATCATGGATATATTTTGAATCATTTCTATTAATTAATTATTGTATTAACTATATACCATTTTAATGTATGGGTTTAATTGAAGGAATCCTATTATGAATGTCAATCCATTTACATAGGATGTATTGATGTTCCCTATTCCATATTCAATATCGATATTTATTAATTGAAAAATAATATTAATTATAAAACATATTGTTAAATAAATATATGAGGAATCCCTTGGGAACTTGTAACTTATGTGATTTGATGAGTTCACTATATGAAACATAGAAATTTGTGATTTTTTATTTGAAAAAGATATGAATATGTCTAAAATGATATAGAATTCCTAAATTTTATGAGATGTTATGTTATACATAGAAAAACCTTTTTGAGATGCGTAATAGAAATGAATTTTTTTTCTATTACCGTACCGTGAAAGTGATAAATTTATATGGATCATGTTATCTTCCAAAAATCGATTCCATCAAATTATTTTTAGCAAAAAATAACATGATCTTTCGAAAAAGGTTTCAATAAAAAATAACCACATACAACCCATCACAATAAACCTATCAAGAACACATTAATTAAAAAAATGTAAACCCTATTATCCAACTCTACTTTGAGATCTACATTCCCTTTCACACAGTGTTCCATACCTCACACACCCCAATCTAATGACCCACCCATGATTGTCTATCGCACCAAATTTATTATAGATTTAGGTTTGAATATCCTAGGTATATAATCCTATTATCTACTCCTTTGTTATTATTTGTATTTCCCCTTCCCTCTAACATAAATCAGTTTGAGAGAAACCTTAGTTAAAAAAATTAAATTTTTTTTTGGATTAATAAATATTTTGTTTTGTGATTGGTTTATTATTCCCCAATTTGGCTTCCACAATTGAATAAGACATGTTTCAGCTTCCCACTGGTTGATTCCACAAGATTTGTGATAGTTTACCCAGAGATTGACCTTTATATTTTTAATATTTACATATTTAGGTGTTATTTTTTTATTTTGAGTATAATAGATACTTTAAAAAAATATTGTTTGAAAATTGATTTGAAGGGTGGATTTCATGTTTTTCTTATCACCACCCCCCTAAATCTTGATGCACATGAACCTACTAACATTCCACTCACTCCGTGTAGCTGTAAAACCACATTTTTAACAATTCAAACCATTATTCAAAATAATATATATATTTTTATTATATATTCATGTATACAATCATATATATATATATATTCACTATGATATCCATTTGTGTCACTTTTTTAAAAAATGAAAATTTCCTATGTGAAATATTATATATTTATTATGAAAATTTTAAAATTATTTGTAGGTTATTACACAATACATATATCCTTAAATACCATTATATTTATTAAAATTACATAGTGTTCATTTCATATAAAACTTCTACCATAAATTATACTGTTAAACTCTCACAATTAAAAGTCCTATAAATTTATTGCTTCATTTTTTTCAAAACATAATAAAAATTTCTAATAAGATCATAAGTCATGTTCTATTTTTAAAATATATTTTTATTCGATTTCATTATTCCCATGATAAAAAAACAAGGTGAGATAATAGATCATGTTTTTATTTAAATTATAAACCACGTATTCATTCAAATACATAATGATATTTTTATTAACAACTACATCACATGTTTTTTTTCAACATCAAAACATGAAACTGATAATCCATTTAAATTTAATTTTTTTTATTAGATCATTATATATAAAATAATTATACACCACCATTATTTTGTAATTTTTATTTTCAGATGTCATTATATTATAAAGTTTTCAATTTTTAAACAATTAAATATGTATATAAATATATAATAAATAATGTCAATTTCTTGATGACCTGGATGAATCTATTTTGGGGTGGGGTAGACTTAATATATCAACCCATTTAATATGCAAGATTTTTCGACCACAATCCCCTGTGGTCCCATGGTCGTGTATGATTTTTTTATCCCCACCAAAACAATTCATTACATATTTTTTTAAGAATCATATAATTATTCCTTATTTTATATTGGATATATTTTTAGTTTTGAATAATTATAGATTTACAATTATATCACATGAATGTGGAAACACCATATGGTTGACTGGAATGATTACCTATATGATTTTTTAGGTTTTAATTAATAAAAAACAAGATATATATGTAATAATAAAATTTTCTAATAAAATTTTAAATAGTATTCATTATTAAATTATTTTTGTCATGATGCCCTCCCCAAAAAGTGTTCCCCTACTAGGCCAGCAATGTAAGAAGGGAGATAATGGCCCCCAAGTCCTGCCTCCATTATACGCCGGGCAGGCGACTATCATCGAGGGTATAGTAACACACAAAATGGTAGGCATTACACTCTATGAGAACACATGCAGAAGAGAGAGATAAGATAGACATCAATCAACTCTATCTCAGACTGAAATATAAACGAAAACCCAAGTACACATATGAAATTCCATGCAGAAGTAATACAACTGAATGGGGAAAAACTGGAAGTACCCAAAAGAATTTAAAATATTAGCCAACACAAGCCCGAATAGATCCAACAACCCCAAGCTAGTAAAAACTAGCTTGATCTACATCTTGCTCCAAGTGACCTGAAAAACAGTTTGTATATACATAGGGAGAGTATAACAGTATACTCTGTAGGATCCTTCCCGAAGCCTCTCATGAAAATGTAAAGAAAGCATGCTAATGCATAGTTAACAACAAGTTAAACTTACTCGCCACATAAATAGGTATACTAAGTTCCCAACCTCACCATGGATACTCTCACCAAGTAACTCATACAAGAATATATCATATAATAAATAATATCAAGGGTACCCTACTACTACTTCCCCACTGGTTTGCCACTTTTCCCCAACGTCGCACTTCCTGAGCATCTCTCTCCAAAAGGCTTGCCAGCAGACACCTAGGCGAAGCACTACAATATGCACCTCGTTCAACAAAACCACCACATACACACACTATAGTAACCAGGTATTTTCTGAGAGCCACCATAACTCGCATAATGTGTATCATACGTCGGGTATTATAACTCAAACCATTACAGCCCAAACACTGAGTAAGGTTTCTCAATCCATCACAACCTATACTGGCTACACCTATAGTAGTCCATAAAAAACTATATCTGGAATATTTGTGGGTGAATAACCACAACACATTATATCTCTCTACACACATATATGGGGAAAATTAACCAATTTTCCTACAAGCACAAATAATACAAAGAGAATAGAGCGGGGGAAAATGGGGTAGTAATCCATCCATCCTCCCACTAGAATGTTGGGGAAAACACCCCCTAGGGATCAGAATACCCAGGGTGTCAGCTGCCCTTACTGACAGGGTGGAGTAATGCATAGAAACACAACAAGTACAGAATATATTATAACTCACAACCACACTATGGGCGTAACCTAGTCATAGATACTACTACAACTAACGTCTCTCAGACTCCCGGCTGCTACTTCTATGACAAGGTATCCTATAAGCACACAACCATTTAATGAGCTTTATTAGCTTACATCATTCATCTTTTTATAAGTTCAACTTTAAATTAATTAATTCTTTAAACATTAATTAACCATAAACAATTCCACATTAAATTTCATTAGCTTGACAACGAATGTTCACCGTTCCAACAAAATCACCACCTCATCATTTTGTTCCAGTAACTCATTCCCCATGGGTTAACACCATTAATTCAATTATTCATTATATAATTGCATTCCCACATTCTTAGGCATTCTAAAAAAAACATTATATGCTACTAAACACAAGGGGGATCAACACAGTGAGTATATGTACTAACCATCAAGTCTTTGCTGCTTATAGAAAGAGCATATACCCATCCTTAATTGAGAAGATAAACAAGAAAAGAACGTGGAATACCCCGCATGTCATTGACTCTTTCGGAAGAAGGGTAAGTAATACCAACTTCATTGAGCAGTGGGGAAATGTAAAGCAGATAAACAACCAAATAAAACAGCAAGCATCCAACAATCACACATGTCCCATTCCATCACCCCTATTGTCCTCTGCAACACCCACATGAAAAAACTGATGCATCTCACCACTCTAGGCATCCTCTACTGCCAAAAACAAAAGCCACCATGCCCCCATATATCACAATGACCATCTGGGATCACATCACATCACAAGCAGCAGGAAAACCACATATCATCAATATAGCTCTTGGCCCTTTAAAAACCAAGAGGGTAACTCAGAACCCTTTAAGGAATTATCAAACAATCAGTTCTTTAATCTATCATGAATTAACAGATTTATTAGTAGTAGGTTCCAAATTCACAAAACCTAATTAGTATGCTATCACAAATAATTATACACAATTACTGCTCCAATTTTATTAACATCAAATTACAACAAGAACTGTTTTCGTTTACATGCCTCTTTATCTTTAGACGAACATTTATCAATTGATCCCAATTTATGTTCTTTACTGATTTCTATCAAGAATGAACAGCTAATCAATGAAATCAAAGATATCACACTATCTAGCAGAACAAGAGACAACAACATTTGATCAATATCAATTTATTTACCCAGTTAAAATAATTATTATGTCAATTCCATTATCATCCTGCGGGGTTAAACATGCTATCAATACAGTTGCACGTAAATGAAAAGAGAAGCATTGAATCTCATACCTCAAACAGTTCCTCTCATTCATTATCAACATAATGGGTCATGGTCCTCTTCTCTCAACAACTTATATTGAAGATTGATAGATACAACATGGTTGCATCAAAATAGAGTGGAACCAATCAGAGGAGTAAAGTTTGATTGTGCAACTCTTACAGGAAGGATTGAAAGGTTCTCGCATCTCATAGCCAAGAACAAAGAGGAAGGAAAAGGGAAGAATATATCTCATCCCTTTTGAATATTTAATGGGGTGACGATTTAAGATACACATAATTCCCCATTAAAAGCGGATTGCATTAACCCACGCATTTTGACCATTAAAACACATCCTGATCCATATGAATAAATAATATATAATTTATGGCCTTTGAATCGGCCATAAGTGCTATTAAAATAAGGCTTTAAATGTATTTTACTTCAAAGGATATGTCAATGGGGTGAAACCGTAGGAAGCTGGAAACACTGTACACCTACCTTTACTGTACACCTATAGATATTGTACACCTACCGATAGAGCTACTGATAGACCTCACCGGGCTGGAAACACTGTTCACCTACTGTTACTGTACACCTACCATTACTATACACCTACAGATAGAGCACACTGTTCTAGAAACACTATACACCTACTGTTACTGTACACCTACCATTAATGTACACCTACTGTTACTATACACCTGCCGATAGTGCTACCAAAAGACCTCACTGATCTGGATGCACTATACACCAACTGTTACTATACACCTACTGATACTGTACACCTACCAATAGGGATATCAATAGACCTCACCGATCTGGATACACTATAAACCTACCATTACTGTACACATACCATTACTATACACCTACCAATACTATACACCTACCGATAGAGATACCGATAGGCCTCACCGATCTGGATACACTGTACACCTACCATTACTGTACACCTATAGTTATTGTACACCTACCGATACTGTACACCTATAGATAGACCTCAACGATCTGGATACACTGTACACCGACCATTACTATACACCTACTATTACTATACTCCTACCGATAGTGTTACCGATTGACCTCACCAATCTGGAATCACTATACACCTACTGACAATGTACACCTACTGATAATGTAGACCTGCCGATAAAGCAACCGATTGACCTCACTAATCTGGATAAACTGTACAACTTCCATTACTGTACACCTACCATTACTGTACACCTACTGACACTGTACACCTAACGATCAACCTCAAGGATCTGGATACATTGTACACCTACCGTTACAGTACACCTACCGTTACTATACACCTGCTGATACTATACACCTACCGATATAACAGTTAACAGAACCTCATCGATAGAACTGTTCACTGAATTGGAAATTTGGAAAACTGTTGGGAATAAGTCTCCATGACCTCCCGGAACACCTCAACACCATATTTTCACAAAGTAATGAAATAGAGAGGTCTGAGGCATGACATCAAATACCTCTCAAAACAATATCATCCTCGAGAAATCGAAACCCATTTAAAGAAAGAAATAACGGGGTCCGAACAACCACTCATCGAGATACCTCTCAAAAGAGAGTAAGACACAATAGTAACCAATGAAAAATCATAAATAAAACATGAAAGGTCTAACCAAAAAGGGAACATAAATATATGAAATGAGTTAAACATCAAACAACTCTGGGTACTGATCACGTATCTATGACTCACGTTCTTAGGTAATCTTCTCCATGCCACTGTGTCACCAAAAGACACGATCTAAGGGGATAGAACGCCCACGCAACACCTTCTTTGTACGGTCTTGGATCTCCACAGATCGCTCCTCGATGGTTGAATCATCATCAACATCGATCTCTCCCCAATAGATGATGTGAAATTAATCATGAAGATAATAACAGAGATGTGATACATGGAAAAAATCATATATCCAACTCATCTATGGGGTAAGTGCTACTCGATATGCCACAACTCCAAAATGAGACAACACCTCGAAAGGCCCAACAAACCAAGGAGAAAGCTTACTTCATTGACCAAACCATCACTACTAACGATGTGGAGTCACCTTCAGAAACACATGATCAACAAAATTAAACTCTGAGGGTCTCTTACTTTGATCAGCATATGATTTTTGACGATCTTTCACTTTCTTCATCCTTTCATGAATCACCTAAACCATCTCAGTTTTATTCTGCACTAGTTCTGGTCCAAGAATGGCTGACTCTCTAACCCCAGTACAACACAACAGAGAGTAGAAAGAATGGCCATACAAGGCTTCAAATGGATCCATACCGATTGTGGAGTGAAAAAAATTATTATAAGAGAACTCCACCAAGGGTAAGTTCCTCATCCATGAACCTCCAAAATCAAGAACACAAGAGCATAGCATGTCTTTAAGAGTCTGGATGCTTCACTCTGTCTGACCATCTGTTTGTGGATGAAAAGTTGTGATAATTCATAGTTGAGAACCGAATGCATGTTGGAGACCTCTCCACACCCTGGAGGTAAAATGAGTATCTCGATCAGATATGTATTCCTAGGGACTCCATTAAGTCTCACCACATCCTCTATATATCACCTTGACAAAACGACCACTGATATCGACTCCATGATCTATATGAATTGGGTGGATTTTTTTAAACAATCCACTACCACCCAAATAGTATCATGTCCTCCCAGAGATCGAGTTAAACCAATAACAAATTCCATTGAGATTTCCTCCCAGATCCATAGAGGAATCTCAAATGGCTGGAGAAGAACACCAGGAACACGGTGTTCGACCTTCACCTTCATGAAGACTAAACATCATGACACAAACTCCACAACAACATGATTTAGCTATACCACCAAAACTAACTCCTCAAGGATATATACTTCCTTGTCACACCCTGACGTACTACAAAAGGAAATGTATTGAACTATCTCAGAACCATATCACACATTGTCAAGGGATCAAAAATCCTTCCATGATACAACACTCGATGTTGTTTATCCTCCGAACAACCATCAGGGGCCTCACCACAAACAACTCGGTCTCTCCAGACCTCCACCTCCCAATCTCTCAACTGGGACTCTTCCACCTTCTGCATTAGGGATGACTATACCATTATTTGAAAAAGATAACCTCTACCTCCAACTTCTACCATATCAAAGTGTAAAGCTGATAGTTCTTCCATTACTCACCAGAAATCACCGAATTCATGCACAACATCACTAAGTGACTTTCAACTCAGCGCATCAGCTACAACATTCTCTTTTCCAGGTGTATATGATATTTTGATTTCTTATTCCTGTAAGAACTCTATCCGCTGATATTGTCATAAGTTCAAGTCACACTGGGAAATGACATACCCCAAACTCTTATGAATGGTGAAAACCACAAAGCTCTCACCAATGTGGTAATGTCTCTATATCTTTAGAGCAAACACCACAGCTGCCAACTCATGATCATGGGTGACATAGTTGTGTTCATGGGGTCGTAACTTCCGAGACCTATAAGAAACAACTATCCTCTGCTGCATGAGAACACATCCTAACCCTAGATGTGAATCATTGCAGAAAACATCAAACTGATCTCCCTCAGTTGGAAGTCAAAGGACGAGAGCACTTACTAACATCTCCATTAAATACTCGAATGTTGTCTGACACTGATCAGTCCATATAAATGATTGATCCTTCCTCATAAATGATATTAGAGGAGTCGAAACTCGTGATAAATTGGATATGAACTTCATGTATTAGCCTACGAGACCATGAAATCTTTGCACCTATGATCCTGTCTTGGGGGGATTTCTAAGACACAACTGCTTCTATCTTCGATGAATCCACAACTACCTCTATTGGGACACAAAATCCCACAAGAAAAAAACATCTCGAGCCAAAAAATCACTATTAGACAACTTCATAAATAGCATATGTTGACGAAGAACTCCCAAAACAGCTTGTAGATGCTTTGCATGTTCCTCCTCATATGTGAAGTACACAATGATGTAATCAATGAAAACTACCAAAAACTTGCCTAGGAACTCATGAAATACATCATTCATCAATCCCATGAATACAACTGCAGCATTTGTCATGCCAAACAGCATTACAATGAACTTATAATGCCAATGAGGAAAACGTGAAAGCAGTATTCGGGATATCCTCATACTTCACACACATATGATGATATCTTGACCGCAAGTCAATCTTTGAGAACCAACTTGAACCCTTCAGTTGATCAAATAAATAATCATTTTGTGGAATTTGATAGTGATTAAATATGATCACTTTGTTAAAGAGATGAAAATCGACACACTACCGCAAACTATCGTCAGCCTTCTTGACGAAAAAATGGGTGCAACCCACAATGACACACATGGCTGAACAAAACCACACTATAACAGACCATCAAGCTGTATACATAGCTCTCTTAACTCATAAGGTTCCATCCTATATGGAGACACAGATATAGGAGACACTCTTGGCTGTATATCGATCCCAAACTCGATCCCTCGTCGAGGGGGTAATGCTACAACCTCTTCTGGAAATACATCAGGGTACTCCTCTACGACCCTATGAAACTCCAACTACTGATCCTATGAAGAACTCAAAATCATCTCAACCATCATGATGATAAGGATGGAACGTTCCTATGACCCATCCAAGGGTATCAATCACCAATAAACACCACTTTGTCTTCATCCCCACTAATGAAAACAACCTTCATCGGGAAGCAATCCATGATTGCCTAAACCGAATACAACCAATCCATGCCGAGGATGAAATCATATGGTTGTATTCATAAAAATAAGAAATCTCCCCAAGAGCTGTGTTCCCTAAAAACTTGATCACAGTCTCTCCATACTTCAAAAATATCAACTCAACCTCCAATTGGTGTGGTCAACGACAAGGGAACTAGAAGCCTCTCGACCTTAGGTCCCAAAGTAGGGACAAGGGTAGGTGATATGAAGGAGTGTGTCGCTCCTAAATCAAACAAGGCATACACTAAGGTAGAAAACAAGAATAGGGTACATCGAATAATGTCTGGATCGCCTGGAGCTAGGAACGCTAGAGCATGAATCTGACTAGGACCACCTCCAAGGCATCTCTAACCCTAATGACGACCACCACCATGGCCGCACTATGCTCTCTGAGGATGAGGCGTGTCACGGGGTTGTCCTTATCCTACCCCATCTACCCTCTGCTGATCTAAAGATGGTGCAACTGGCTGCTGCTGCCTCGGCTGGAATTGCCTCAACGGTGGAACCTAGAGCGTAGCGCCCAATGCACGATGATCGCACTAAAATGTCATGCACGTCCAGTGCTTTTGGACACGAACACCAAAAGAAAAACAAGTGTATGATCCCTTGGCATAAGGCTGAGAGTTTCTCCCTCTGGAGAAATGATATGTGAAGGGCTGGGACAAACCCCCTACTGAATGGAAACTCTTCTGACCTGAAAACCGCGAACCCCAGACCATTGCTCTCCTTCATGAGGAATAATGCATATTCCCCTCTCATGATGATCCAGTATGGGCCAAATTCCCCTTTAGAACCTCTACCCTCACCAGTTCCTCAAGATATATTTTTAGAATAAATGGGGTGACCTCGCGCTGGATCTCTGAATGAAAATCCTCCTCAAAATTTCTCTCCCTGGCCACCTAATCGGGAAACAGGTCATAAGAATATCGTAAAATGTTTCTGAAATGGATTCCAAACATGCAAAAACTATTGATCCCCTATCGAAGGGTAAGAATATCCTGGAGACTGGACTATTTCACAATCAATGAATGAAACTCGACTCTAAACTTGTCTCGGAACTCCTCCCATGAAATCGCTGACTTCTCATGATCCCCGAGGAACAAGAACCACCACTGCCTCGTTTCTCCACGTAGCATCGTCACAACCAAGGACTCTTATTTCTCCATCAGATAAATAATCAAACTAAATCTGATCTCGACCTCCTCTAACCAGTATTCCGTGACTACATCTAAAACAGATCCCTCGTACTTCTACAGACTCTGGCGCTGAAACTCTCAAAGTGCCTTCCTCCAAGTCTCGTCATCGTCAACTTCTACCCTGCAGTGATCTGTTGGAACATCCTTCTAGACATTTTTTGTGAAAACCTAATGAGAAAGTCGACCTTGAGCCATACCTATAAAATAACAAATAGGTAGTTCTCCTAAACCTGGAATATGGAAGGCTCAATATTAATTAATTAATTGTATTCTTTTATTCATTTTAGGTTATCCTATCCCATGTTCTACCGATTAAATTACAGGAACAAAGAAGAATGATGCCTGATCCTTTCATGGGTCTCTACCCAGCAACTAGTATCACATTATTTAGTAGGCATGGTAAAATTAAAGGTCCATACATCAGATCATAGGGGTCCCTAAATGCCTATGTCTCACCTGTTCCTAACTCCAAACTCTATCCTATCTCTCAACCAGAGCACTGATACCACTCTTTCATGACCCCCTCCACACAATGTGTACCCCTCTTAAGCTGGCAATGTGAGAAGGGTGATAATGACCCCCGATTCCCACATCAAGTAATCCCCCAGTTGGCAACTAGTACCGAGGGTACAGTAACACACAAAATCGGAGGCATTTCCATCTAAGAGAACACATGCAGAAGAGAGAGATAATATAGACACCAATAAACTCCATCTTAGACTGTAATATAAACAAAATCCAAATTACATATATGAAATGTCATGGAGATGTACTAAAACTGCTAGGGGAAAAACTACAAGTACCCAAAATAATGTAAAACAACAACAACCACATGCTCGAACGAATCCTATAAACCCAAGCTAGTAGAAACCATCTTGATCAGCAACCTGCTCCATGTGACTTAAAAACAGTTTGTATATACATAGACTGAGTATAATAGTATACTCAGAAGGATCCTCCCTAAAGAAACTCTTGCAAAAATAAAAAAAGCATGCTAAAACACTATAAACATCAAGTGAAACTAAATCATCACCTAAACAGGTATACTAAGTTCCCAACCTCACCATGGATACTCTCACCATGTAATTAATAAAAGAATATATCTTATAATAAATAATATCAAGGGTACCCCACTACTATTTTCCCACTGGTTTTCCACTTTTCCCCAACGTCGCACGTCCTGAGCATCTACCTCCAAAAAGGATTGCCTGCAGACACCTAGGTGAAGCACCACAATGTGAACCTTGTGGAACAAAACCATAACGTCCACACACCAAAGAAACCATGTCTTTTCCGAGATCCACCACAGCTTCCATAACGTGTTTCATACGTCGGGTATTATACCTCAATCCATTACAACCCATAAACCGAGGAAGGATCCTCAAGACATCACAGCCTATACACGTCACACCTATCTTAGTCCATAGAAAACTATATCCAGAATATATGTGTGTGAATAACCACAAGCCATTACATCCCTCTACACACATATATGGGAAAAACAAACCAATGTACCTACTAGCACAAGTAACTACAAAGAGAAATGAGAGGGGGAAAAGGGGGTAGTCATCCATCCATCCTTCCACCAGAATGTTGGGGAAAACACCCCCCAGGGCTCATAATCCCCGGGGTGTTAGCTTCCCTTACTGACAAGGTGCAGTAGCATATAGAAACAAAAAAAAGTACAGAATATACTATAACTCACAACCCCACTATGAGCATAACATAGTCTTAGATACTACTATAGGTAACATATCTCAAATGCTAGGCTGCTACTTCTTAGACAAGATATCCTATAAGCACACAACCATTTAAAGAGATTTATTTGATTAATTCATTCCCTATTTATCAGTTAAACTTTAAGTTAATTAATTCTTTATTCATTAATTATCCATGAACAATTCAAAATTAAATTTTATTATAATGACACCCAAAGTCCGCAATTCCTTCAAAATCAAAACCTCATCAATTTGTTACAGAAACTCCATCCTTATGGGTTAGGACCATTTATTCAATTATTCATTATAGAATTACATTCCCACATTACCAGGCATTCTAGAAAAACATTCTATGCTACTAAACACAATGGGGATCAACATGGTGAGTATATGTACAACCCGTAGAGTCTTTAATGCTCATAGTAAGAGAATATACCCATCCTTACTTGAGAAGCTAGACATAGATAATACGTGGCATACTCCACATGTATTTGCCTCTTTTGGAATAAGGGTACATAAGACTAGCTACCTTGAGATGTGGGGAAAATTAGAGAAAATAAACAACAACAAAAAAACAGCAAGCATCCAACAAACACATCAGCCTCATTCCATCATCCCTAGCTAGTGTCCTCTGCGACACCCACACGCGTAATCCGATGCATCTAGCCACTCTAGTAATCATCTGCTACCACATCCAAAAGCCTCCATGCCCCCCATATCACAATGGCCATCGAGGGTCACATCACAACATAAGCAGCATGAAAACAACAACACATCAATAGGGCTCTAGGCCCTTAACAATCAACAGGGTAACTCAAACCCCATTAAGGAATTATCCAAAAATCAGTTCGTTAATCCATTATTAATGAACAGATTTATTATTCATAGGTTCCAAATTTAGTAAACCAAATCAGTAAGCTATCACAAATAATTAAACATACTTACTGTGCCAATTTGATTAACATAAAATTACCACAAAAACTAGATTTGTTTATATGCCTCTTTATCTTAACTAAACAATTATCAATTAATCCCAATTTAAGTTCTTTAACTATTTCTATCAAGAACGAATAGCAATGAAAAGAAAGCATAGATATCACACTATTATGAAAAATAAGAGGCAATAACATATGATCGAAATCAACTTATTTATCTGGTTAAAATATTTATTATGTCAATTCCATTGTCATCTAGTGGGATTAAACATTCTATCGTTATAGTTTCAGAAAAAAGAAAAGAGATGCAACGAATCCCCTACCTCAAAAAGTTCATCTCATTCATTATCCACACAATGGTTCACGATACTCCTCTTGCAACAACTTATTTCAAAGACTGATCAATACAGTTTGGTTGCATCAAAACAGAGCGGAACCAATCCGATTAGTAATATTTGATTGTGTAACTCCTATGGGAAGGATTTCATGTTTCTAGCATCTCATAGCTAAGAACAAAGAGGATGAAAATGGGAGGAAGGTATATCTTCCCTATTGAAGATTTAATAGGGTGATGTTTTAAGATACGCTTAATTCCCCATTAAAAGAAGATCTCATTAACCCACACGTTTTGACCATGTAAAAATATCCCAATCCATAGGAATAATTAATATAGGATTTATGGCCTTTGAATCGGCCATAAGAGTCCTTACAATAATTATTTAAATGTATTTTACGTCAAAAGAATCATCAAAGGGGAGAAACTGTAGGAAGCTGGAAACACTGTACACCTACAATTACTGTACACCTACCATAATTGTACACCTACCAATAGAGCTATTGATAGATCTCACTATACTAGAAACACTGTACACCTACCGTTACTGTACACCTACCAATACAGTACAACTACCGATAGAGCAACTGATAGACCTCACCGTTCCGGAAACACTATACACCAACCATTAGTGTTCACCTACGGTCACTGTACACCTACCAATAGATCTCACCATTCTGGAAACACTATACACCTACCATTACTGTATACCTACCGTTACTGTACACATACCGATAGAGCTACCGATAGACCTCACCGATCATGATACACAATACACCTATTATTACTGTACAACTACAGTTACTGTACACATACCGATAATGTACACCTACCGATAGAGCTACCGATAGACCTCACCAATCTGGATACATTGTACACCTACCATTACTGTACACCTAACATTTCTATACACCTACCGATAATATACAACAACCGATAGAGCTACAAATAGACCTCACCATTATGAATACATTGTACACATACCGTTACTGTACACCTACCGTTACTATACACCTACTAATACTGTACACCTGCCGATAGAGCTTCCAATAGACCTCACCGATCAGGCTACACATTACACGTACAGTTACTAAACACCTATCATGTTTGTACACGTACCGATACTGTATAACTACTGATGGAGCAACCGAAAGACCTCACCGATTTGTATACACTATACACCTACTGTTACTGTACACACACCGTTACTGTACACCTACCAATATTATACACCTACTGATAAAGCTACAGATAGACCTCACCGATCTGGATACACTGTACACCTACCATTACAATACAGCTACCGTTACTATACACCTACCAATGTTGTACACCTACCGATAGAGCTACTAATAGACCTCACTGATCTGGGTACATTGTACTCCTACCATTACTGTACACCTACAGTTACAATACACCTACCGATACTATACACCTACCGATAGAACATTTTATAGAACCTCTCCGATTGAACTGTTCATAGATCCTCACCGATAGAACTGTTCACTGAATTGGAATTTTGGAAAACTATTGGGGATAAGTCTCATTGACCTCTCGGAACACCTCAACGCCACATTTTCTCAATGTAATGAACTAGTGAGGTCCAGGCCATTAAAATTTTAATAATTATTAAATAATTACTAATTATTATTAATAATTAATATATATTTTTAAATTATCATAATTTGTCACAATTTGAATGATAATGCATATATGAAAGGTCTACCAAGATGCCAAAGCATCTGACCTTTTATAAAAGATAACAGAAAAAATAAGGCATATGAACAAGAGAGATGGATGGGGTCACACAAATTATATGAAATCATCATGAAAATCATATTAAGGATCATAAAATACAAGATCACTTCAAAAATCATAATCAGAATCATCTGTATCATCACCAATTTCCCACATCAGCTGTGAGTTACCTTGATTGAGGATCTCGATGATTGTTGTCTTGGAAATTTCCTACTTAGGAGTGAGTATGATCATAAAATCCTAGGAAGATGATATGGTAGGAAAATTCTTTGTAATATTGGAATAATCCTTCCATGACCTTCACTTTGGAGGAACCAAATTTACTGCTTCACTGTTGACCAATTTCTCTTCACTATTAATTCCAACATCCCAAAGAGAGGCAAAATCACAACCAACTGTATACCAAAGATGATATGTTTAAAAAAAATCACATGATTCCCCATGTAACATCAATCATCTGAGATGTTACCCCATTTTCTAAGAATTATTGAAGAACAAATGGAATTATTAATCTCTTGATAATAATTTACATTCCGTTGAACATCATATTTCCTCGACCTATATTTTTTTGGAACATGTCCTTAGAAGTCCACTATTTATAGATGTATAATGAAAACATTCAGTTCATACTAGTAATTAATTCCCACTTGCACACATTGGGACCCTGCCATAGTCAATACCAATTCACATGGATCCCTCTCTGGAGGAACCAACCAATAATCTTTGTTGCTGAAACTTGAAGAAGAACCTATAGGAATTTCTAAAAGGGAACCATGACCAACTGAATGTGCACTGCCCACACTATTAGAATACTAAATTTTATCAATGCTTGAGCCTTGAACATTCAAATTTGGAGACTCTTCTCACTAATATCAATAAAACAAATAATCATATTCTAAGGCAGATAATTGTTATTCACAGGCATAGAACAGGCAGCTAAGGATGAATCCATCCCCACAACTAAATTATCTACGATGGGGGGGAGTCAGCTCAATAATGGGATGTTCCCCATTAAAAATATGTACAACAGGATCATAAGAATAACCCAACTCTATTTTCATAATCCAAGTCCTCTTCCAGCACGATGCACCTAAATTCCATTGAATCTTATAGTAGAATAAAAAATGATCATAGATTAAAAACAACATATTGATTAAAGGATAGAAAATCATCAACAGAAAACCACAAAAAATATGTATGAGGTTTTTAAATATCATCTTCAACACAAAAAAAACGATCTTGAAGAAGGAATTTCATAGTCAGATTATTAACATCGACAAAAAAGCAAGTAGGTAATCAAATTTCCCAATTGTAGATGAATAAAGCGATCATGAAGAGTAAGAGGATGTCAAGGGATACTCAAACAGAGTACATGCGAGGTACCATCATGAGTGGAATGAATGTACATCATCTAATGAAAGATAATAAATTAGTATCTTTCAAAAATTTCTAGAACGTCAAAACCATGAATAGGAAAAATCATCCTTCCAAGAAAATCAGATAGCATCTGGGGGAGGTATTAGCGTGATAATAACAACCCGATCCATTAGAGAGCAAACACAATTCACATGTTTGATCAAAACATCAATGTGGGGGGGGGGGGGGTTGAATCGAACCAATTATAGCCACCAGAATGAGTAAATGAAAGGATGAGGCCTCACCAAACTCCACCAAATAAAGATCAATTACAGGCTGTACATTGAACAACAATAGGGATCTAGCACAAATATTTATATTCACAAATAGGGGATGTAAGGAACAACTAAAAGGGGAGGAATCTAGTGCTTATGAAAGAAGAAGGGAAAGGGGCCTCATCCCCTTCCCTCATTCCTTGAGAGAACATGGTTCTAGAACCCTAACACATTTTCAGATCTCCCATGTTAATCGATTTTTTTTAAAAGCTCTTATATGGTAATGAGGTATTGTTGGGCACCACTCCATGCCTTTTCTGGGCCTAAAACGCCACCTGCTCGCTACACAAGCCTAGTGAAATTCGAGTGTGGAATGACCCGAACCTATGTCAGTTTTGTTGCAAGTAAAAATATATATATATATAAATAATAACTATAAACAAAAGTATCACTTATTAAAAACATAGCTAATAATATTTAGCAATAATTTTCTAATACATTGTAAAAAAATCTAACAATACAAGAAATTATCAAAAATTCATAATACATAGGAAAAATATATATTTAATTAAAATAATCCATAACAATTATTAAATAATTTATAAGAAATATAAATATCATGTCAATATTAGAAATATGCTGAAAAGTTTGTATTAATTACCATATATTATTAATAATTTGTAAATATGAGTTAGTTATGATATTTTTTAACAAATTGTAATAATAATATATATATATATATATAATACTAAAAATTAATTTAAATAGGTCATATTTATTATAAATATAGTAATAATAAACAAATAAATACCATTACATAAAAAATTTATCAATTAGTAATGATTAATAAATATTTTTTATATTTAATGCATGTTTTTCAATAACTTGTAAAAGGATATAAAAAATATTAACAACTATAAAGAATTCACAATAATTTTGAAAAGTACTGAAATGACAATCATAATTAGTAATAATCAATAAATAATTTGTAACAATTAATAAGAAATTATTATATATTATTAATATTAATAAAATCATAGGACTAAAACCATAATATTATTAATAATTTCTATATACGTGGAAATTTTTAAAATTTGAAAAAAATTATCAAAATCTATATGAAATACAAATAATTATTAAAATATATTTGATATTTGTAAAAAAAATCATTATAATTACTAGAAAAGTAGTATTACTTAATAAATAATTTTATCAATTATTAAAAAATATTCAATATATGTTATAATTTGTAAACAATTCTAATACCATGTAAAAAATGTTAAAAATACAAAATATTATTAAAATTTAAAATGATTTCTAAATAAGAAATAATAATTTAAATAATTTGTGACAATCTTTAAAAAATTTGTAATAGTTAAAATATAATTATTCTATATTATTAATAATTATCAATGTTTAGATTTAATTAATAAAATTGATTACTTTTTTAAAATGTTAATAAATTATGATAATTTGAAATAAATTGTAATAAATTTTATAATGTAAAGCTAAATATTACAATTTCATAAAAATTAGTTGAATTTTTTTAATAATTAGTTAAAAAATTAGTAATTAATAAATAACTTATATTAATTATAAATTATTTATTTATTTTTAGTAATAATTAGTAAATATAAATAATAAATAGTAATATTATAAAAAATTTGTAATGATTCTTTAAAATTTTGATGATTTTTAATAACATGTAAGAAAATATAAAATGTACAAATAGTTATCAAAAAGTATTTATATTTTTCAATACATTAATTTTAATTAAGATACAATAACTATTAAGAAATTATCCTATTTGATAACATGTAATAATTAATAATTATTTGAAATAATAAGTAAACATTTTTAAAAATTTGTTATAAGAAGGTGAAAAAAGCCATTATTAAAATATAATAATAATTTTTAAATTGGTTTTATGGAAAATTAATTTTCTAATTTAGGTTATTTTTTCAAATAACCAGGGACTCAGTAATAAGACACTGATTTTTATTATGAGATCGTGATTGGATAAATCAACTCAAAAATCATTAAAAATCTATTATAAATCCCATCAACAATGATGGGGTTGAATAATTTATATCATTTTCATTATCAAATTCATAATTGATTTCTGAATGAATTATTAAATATCCATTTATATAATGTGAAATTAGGAGGTATGAAGTGATTGATAATTTTGAACATCATCTATTGCATTTTGATTTTGGGAAAGATTATATTTTTTTTCATCAACATGATAGAAACAATTTAGAAGAAAATATATTTTTTGGATCCCAATACATTATCTCAATATTTTTTACATGAGGATACAAGATTTTCTATTCACGAAAAAATAACTCAAAATATAATTACAAATCCCAGATCATTACAATCTTCAATTTTTTAATTTGTTGAATTCTACCGACAAAATCTTATATCCAGTATGCCAAAAAAATTGAATCCATTTTGAAACATCTGGGTGTTAAAACATATTTTGGAAAGTTGAATAGTTTTTATATCAACTATTTTCTTTTTTAATCATTTTTTTCATATGGATATTTATTACCTGCAGGTTTATATGAATGTATGATGTTGGACCATAATTTGGGTTTTAATTATTATTATAATCACGAATGTTCAAAAAGAGTGCATCTAATATTATATAAATTATAAATTTTTAGTTAATAGTCCAAAATGAGGAAAATGATCTATAAGGAGGAAGGACATGGAATGTCTATATTACATATGATATAATAGATGTATTGTCAAATTACACCCCATTTATAAAGTGTATTTATGTCTTGTAACACATATTCTTTGAAGGAATGTCCAAAATAAAGTATTTCTATTAGTAAAATCTTTAATCATCCATGTGATGTTGATTCAGGAAAAAACATTGATCATATGTATTCTTCTTTTTTTGGTTCTCAAATCATATAGTTGAATCATTCTTCTAATAGTTGTTTACCATTTGGTGCTCAATGAATTCAATGATATTATTTTCCAATTCTCATTAGTCTATGAAACTGACCACTTATGATAATGATGAAACAACCACACACACACACACACATATATATATATAAATATATATATTGAATTATTAATTCCTTAGCTTTTCAAGAATAATATTTAATTTTATTTGAAGAAACTAATTGATGAGTTAATATCATTATTTAATGACAGTGTAACTATATATAATATTGTTTCATATAAAAATATTACACTAATGGTTACATTAATGCCGAAAATAAATGACTTTATAGTGTATGGATTTTCATATCAATTGATTACACATGGTCTAAAATCATGAATGCAATTCATGGATCATAAAAAATAATTTATCATTTTCAGTGGAAGAATGAAAAGTTATTTTGAATCTCAGCAGAGATTCATTCCTCTGTATCACCCTTTTTTATGGAACAAAAGGATGTTTACAAAAGTAATAGTTTAATGAGATGAACCTCCAACAGTGATCACAAGTATTTCTATATAAGCAGTCATATCTTCATTATCTAATGTTACTTTTGGACCAACTACATATGAAGAAAAATATATGATTTTTCTATAGATCATAATTGGATAAAGAAAATTATTTTCGGGTACATGCCATATTTTTCTAATTTGGTGGTTTTTCAAAAGTTATATTTAATTAATATAGAGAATAATATTATTTATAACCAATTAAATGCACTGTTGGACTCACCTGATAAGACAAATGAAAATGTAAAATAATTCTTAGATATTTTCTAAATTTTTTGTCATCTTAAACAAGAATTATTTGAAAATGAATGATCACAAAATATAATAAATACAAATTAATCTAAGTAAATATATAAAGAAATAAATATATTATTCTATGAATGGATTATAAATTTATGGTTATCTGATGGTTATATTTTAAACTCTTCTCATTATATCTTAAATATAAATATTAAAGGGTTAAAAGTTCATGACTACCCTTCCATAATGGAAATATTTGTACATGTTGGTCATTGAGGGGATATGATTTACATAATCTATGATTTGTTTACTAGAACATCATATTTATTCAAATATATTTGTGTGGAAACATTAGGTTATGATGTGTTGAGTATGCTACAAAATTATATTGTCTTAATTTTCTATAGAATGAAGAAAATATCGTCCTATGACTTTCAGTGATTTGAAGAAACATATATTATTTTATTTTATTTAATGATTTATATATGGAGGGATGGTACATTTTTTATGGATTTTTCCATTTGATAGATGTATGAAAATAATTAATGAATAATGTATGCAATAAATAATAAATTGAAGGGTAAATTACTGAAGCTTACTTTGAAGATGAAATTTCTAATTTATACTCTTATTATATTCTCTCTGAATATACATCAAATGATAATCAATGGGGTCCCAATTACGTAACATTTGATGATGTCACATACTAATAGTTTTCAATTTTTAATCTGCCCAATCTTGGTTTTAGTGGTTATCTTGAATAATGTCTTTCAGATGAAGAAATACACAATGATCATACATATGCTAAACTCAGTTGTGAATAAATGTAAAGATTTGTGCAGTAAGCACTACTATTTATCATTTTAATAAATATTTTTTATAGATAAATTTATTTACATTATTATTTTTTAGACTACATGATGATCACATAATTATAAAAAATACACTTTTCACCCCTGAAGAACTACAACAATATAATTTTCTATATTTGTTTCACATACTAATCAGTTATTTTTTTATGATGGAAAATTAAATTAATTTTTTATTGATCTATATTATTAGTAATTATTATTTTTTGGAATCACAATATAAATGTAAAATTTATAGTTGATATTTTTAAAAAAATCCCTCTATAGAAATTGGTTAAATCTAATAATGGTTATATAGTTAATGGATTTTGGTTTCAAACATCCATAAAAGGAAAATAAATGAAAACAATTAATAGAGATCATTATTTTAAGGAACACATTATAAATAAGTATAAGTTTACTTGTATGAGTTTCTAGATTAAATAGTTGAGTTATCTTTTCTGGGACCAAATTATATAAAAATGTTTAAATATCATTGGTTTGATATTGATAGTGTTGTGAGTTCATTAATGACATGAAGTTGTTGATATTAAATATAATAGTACTATCTCTCTAAATAAACTAGCTGCCATTGAAAATCTAGAACATTATTTTTATTATATAAATAATTATTTTGTTTCTATAGATTTGAATGACTGGTGGTGTTTTATAAAAATGAAATCTTATAACAGTCCATTTAATGAAAATAAAAATATTAATTTCTCTTTGAAACATATTGAAATTTCTCAAGAAAAATCACCAAATATATATCTTACTTAATGAGATATAAATATTGTTATTAGACCCCCCCAGTTAAGGTTTTATGATATCAATAATATTTTATGATTAAATTAGGGATGATGAGAATAAAATTCATATGGACGTTGAAGATTATAAAGTGGAAGTTGATGAAATTTCCATTAAATAAGATTACGATGTAGATGATGAATTATGTATTGTATCCATGTATTTAGTTGTTTTAAAATTTTATATTTTTATTAACAATTATTTACAGGAAATATTATTTCAGATGATAGGAGATATTAACAATGATCTATTCCATTTAACCATTGATTCTAGTATCTATTAGTTTTTTATATTTGATAAATGTATTTATTGATTGGTAATATTAATATATTCGGTATGGTATTTATTAGTTCTTTATATTTGATATCTATATTATCAATTATTTCCATATTAGATTATAATATTCTGGTATTTTGTTATACATAATTATTATATTTTTGTTTTATTATTATTTTTATATGTTATATTTGTATTAAAAATTATTTATAGGTAAGATTATTATATTTTCGTATATATTTGGTATTTATTTTTGATATTTTGGTTATCAAATTTTTATAGAAAATATTTTTTTAGACAGTCAAGGATACACTTGATGATTTATTTAATTCTCCTATTGATGTCGAACATCCCAATGAGGATCCAGATTCATATGGACTGTAGGTTGTTACTACAACTCAAGAAACATTGTGGGGGCATGGCCATTATATTTTGATATTCCAATACCGTGTTCCTCATAGACATCAATATCTTTATTTGGATCCTCATTTATAGAGGTTTATTTAGATTTTAAGGAAATTATTTTTTATAATGTTTTTATTAATTTAAGTTATAAAAATTTGAATATTTTTCAATTTGTATATTTTTTTACTTTTACTGAATGATATTTCTAGTGAAATTCTATGAATTTATTTTTATACACCATGGGTATCATGGGATCAGGTCCCCATTACTATTTAAAATTAGATGTCTGATAGCCAGATTGTACATTTTAATAAATAAAATATTATATTTTAGATTTATTTATTTAGTAACATGTTATTTTTAATTATGTTGATTTTTTTTGATATCAGATCGATGATAACATGAGGTCACATATCTGATAAGCATGGGATATTTTTATACAAACAAGTTTTCTGTAGTTTTACACAAACGATGGTAGAGATCCATGGATAGGGTTATCATTAATATTTTTAACATGCCATTATTATCTCATCAGTATAATTATATCGTTGAACTTTTATGGGATGGATTGTGCTCTTACTAGATAAGACACAATTTTATGAGGAAGCTATCGTCTAAGAATTTGAATTGGGACAGTTTCAAGGTCACACATTGTTCCTAGAGTGAAACATTTTATATATATCAATGGAATATGGTAGTTGATATTATTTTAATTTATATATGCTATAAGTTCTATTTTTTTATATTATATAGGATGATAGTAACAACTCTATTATAGAGTTAGTAGTAAAAAATAAGATGTTCCCTGATTCCCAGATCAGATTTCTTGTCAGTGAAAGACAATGTTAGATTGTGGTTGTTATTATTTAACAAAAAATACAAAAATTAATTTTATTTTCATTTTAGTTTATAATTAAAATAGATGTCAATATATGATTTCGTGTCTCCTCATTCATTATAGATTCAAATTGAGAACAAATAAGACAATGTGTGTGAGTCAGCTTTTGATGAAGGGTATAGGATATATGTGACGTTGCTTGGTGTTGATAATGGTTAGGTGGCCAGTATTAGATCATGATTGAAACCAACTAGTTATGATGGTACTTGTACAATGTCATATATTATCTCAAGGGAGATCATTATGATTCATCACCATTACACAAACTTGAGTATTAAGAGATGACATGAGATCATGTCAAGATGATATATCGTAGAAGCAAAGAGAACATGAAGAGGATCCTAAAAAACATTAGAGAAATTGGAAGTTGTTGGAGTATAGGTGATGGACTTCATGTGGTATTAGTATGTAGTTCCTCTAACACATTGGGTGATACTCCACCACTACCACAATTTGAATATTATTGTGACTATTATGTTTTTTTTCAATAAACCTATTCCTGTAAAATGGTTTAATAATGTTATGACTCTTTTTGTTATATAAAATTTTAAAACAATTTTTTTAATTAATATTTTTTAATTTTTGTTATATAACTTATTGAGATGGATTTGATGATATGTCATATTTTTTTAAATAATTGATAAACTATTTCTAATATATTATCATGCCACATGATATAAGATGTATTTGTGAAACCCAAATAAAGTAGATTTTTTTATAAAAAGAGATTATGTTCAATGGGAATGATAGATTGTCGTATTAAAAACTTACATATGATGGAATCTATAGAATTAATATATTTTTGATTCCATTCTCTATAATGGGTTTTTAGTGTATTATAATAAATAAATTTCATTTCCATGGGGAATCCATCATTATAAACTTGTCACAAATGCATAAAAATGTTTTTAGTTATAAATAACCCCTTGATGATTTAACATGCCGCATGAGACAAAAAAATTTCCGAAATAATATTATAATTTATGAATAAAAACAAATGAATTAAGATGTGTTGGAATGAGGCCTCAATGATGATTTTTATGAGGAATTGGAATGAGGCCATGATGGTAAGATCATTATGTCTATAACAATGAATTTACCCCATTATAATTTCAGTAATTATTATCAATGAGATTATATTGTTAATATTTTACATGGAAACATTTTGAAGGATAAGTTATTGATTAAATGAAATTTATATTTATTATAGATTATTTATTACTTAATTCCTTATATACTCATAATAGATACTATTTTTTGTAACACTTACTAATAATCTGAACTGACATTTTTTTTCATTTCACATTGAAATGGTAACCTGTTATATGAATCTAGTCAAAAAATAATAAAAATCCTTTCTTAGATATAAATTACTCATTGATGCACTGATAGGCCTCATGGGAAATTTTTTGGTCAAAATAATATTTTATTTTGTGTATACAAACAAACCCATCAAGGTGTCTTACCCCACAACTGTGATTATATTGTTTATGATGTCTTAGAATGAATCCATGATGGTAATATCATTACATAAACAATTTTGAATTTCCTCCATTATGATTTCAGAAATTATTATCATTGAAATCCGAATGTTGATATTTTCAATGGACACATTTAGAAGTTCGAGTTATTGATTAAATGGAAATTATATTTATTATCCACTCTTACATATTATTAATAACTTATATACAAATAATAGATTGCACTGTTTTTAACTCTAACTGAGAATCTGAGATCAAATGTTGTTTTATTTACCTTCCCCCAGGATGTGGGGAAGGCATATATGAATGATTTTTACGAACTTAAGAATATTTTTCATCTTATCTTTTATTTTTAAATTAAAATATAGAAATAATGAATGTATATATTCTCTTAATGATATTAAAGTGATGGATCCTTTTTTATATAGTTCATTGTATCAGATAAAAAGGAAATAAATTAAACACTCTCTCTAGGTTATTGATGTAAGGGTTGTTAGATTAGGTATTATAGAATTTATAGTGACCCAAGGTATCTACTTTTTTGAAGAACATAACATACGTGAAAATGATGATAAAACCCCAAAAATATTGCATTTTTTTTTTAATTTTCATGTTCTTGGATAATATTCATGATATTAATATCTAATTCTATGTGTCCCATTAATTAGAGATGTTCCCTTGTTGATTAATTAAAAATAATGTCAACATTATTAGTGAACATAGTAATTTAGCTTTTAACAATGTTAATACAACAAGTGTTGGAGCTGCGCATATCATGGCCATACTAGGGAAACTGAGAAAGGTTTTGAGAAATAACCATTAATGTTTTGAGAAACGTGTTGTTCCATATTGTGTAGCACCTTGGTTAGATCACTTTTTGTGATAAAATCTTCCATCATTTAATAGTGATAATAATCCATTGGTAGTGGATAAATGGATAAATTCCATTGAATAAATAGTCCTATCATTGGGAAGTAATGATGGGGAATTGATTATTCTAGTATTATAATTTTTAAAGGGAGATGTTTATAAATAGTTTTCATTGATCCAAAAGAATAAAGAAGATGAATAAATAAAAATCATAGTATCTATAATTATTATAAATTATTATTTTCGAAATATTTTCCTTAAGGAAAATAATATGAAATTAAGAGAATGTTCCTCAAAAAAATGTAGAAGGATGTGGAATTATTATTGAATTTGAGTCTGGATTCAAAGGATTATAAATGTATGCAACAAAATAAGAATGTAATTTAGACATAAATATTGACCATTCCTATGATGGGTTTATGCCAAAACACTAAATGGAACTTGTCTCTCAAATTTTCCCATCACATAACAATATAATAGCTTGTGCTATGAAGATGTAGAAATAATTTTATCAGTCTAATATATTCAATGGAAATCTAGAGAAGAAGATGTCATGTGAGAGAAAATGAAAAAAAAGCATCAATGAATAATAAATGATTGATTGGATTTCAACAATGATATTATTATTGAAATAAGTATCCTGGTAAATCCTTAAATGGACTGTGAGTTATTTAAAAGTTAAAAGATATGGGGAATCTATCTAATTAATACAACGGCACTGAATAAAAAACTACAATCCATTACATCAATTTTGGAAGGAGGGGTATTATTCAATACATTTACACAAGAATCATTGGAAACTATTATATTTGAGGCCTTGTAGATAAGTCCATTCATATGAAATTACAAAAACTAAAGTTCAATTATCTAATGATGTGGTGGTGGGTACATTGTTCATAAACTAAATGTTACCTAATAAATTATTTCATTTTATATCTTCACTATCTTACAAATATTCTATGTTTTCTGAGAACATTATATCATCCCAATAACACTTAAAAGGGAGTTTTCAATGAATAAGTATAGTAGAAATCATATTAAAAAATGTAGAGGGTTTTTTTTCCAAATTATAATTCGTAGAAGATCCCCATTTTCTAATATGGTTATTATACATAATTTTTAATTTTAAATAATAATTAAAATGGATTGGAATTTTAAGTACAATGTGAAATTTTTTTCCAATGGAATGAGATCTTACATCATGAATGAGGTGATGAATACCATGTATTTAGAGGAGATATTTCATTATTTGAGTCATGTCTAGATAAACCCATACTAACCAGCCTGATTTTAGTTTGATAGTAGTAGAGAATGAAAAAACTATGAGGGGGAATGGTAACCATACAAATGAAGACCTACCTATAGTGTATTAATTCATTGATGGTATTACCGAATTTTTTAACCTAAAATACTACATAGCAAGATGTTGGATTTTATATTGAACTCAAACCTAGTAAAAAACCTATATATACGACTCCCTATTGATTTGACATATTATAATTATTGGAAAAAAACTACAAGTGTTTCAAAGTAATGGACAAATTTTCTATAGGGTTTCACACTGGGGAGACCCTATACAATTTTAAATGAAGAATTAGGGATCAATGAGGTTGTCAATAAATTATATTTAAATCAATGTAATTATTATAAATAAATATTATAATTTAACTCAAATTATTGAAGTATTTGATCAGTAAAAAGTATCTCAATATTATCAATGATGGATCTTCTTTTTAGGTATTATTTTTTGTGAATTAGGATGGAATATATTAAATTGATAAATTTTTCATGAGATATGGATGATATTAGTTTATCTTAATGCTCTTTAGATTGACTAATACACCCTATATTTTTATAGACCTTATGAATAAAGTATTAAAAGATTGTGAGGATAATTTTGTAGTACTATTTATTGAATTCATCTTAGTAGACTATAAAATCTTTTAATATCAAAAAAATTATTCATGAATCATTCCTAAATATTATGAGGAAATGATATATATAGTAATTTTATTAAGTGAATGCACTAGAGTATTAATATTTCTTTTCATGGCCATATTTTATCATAGGAAGGAATATTAGATGATTCATTAATGAAAACAGTTGTTAAAAAATATTCTACCCTAATGAACATGACTATGATACATTGTTTACTTGGATCAATGTGTCACTATTTTTGTGTTAAATAAGGACAAAGACATTAGAGTGGTAGTGAATTGTGTCCTTTTAAAATACATGATAATTTTAAAACTCATCCCTCTTAAACATTAAAAAATAGTCGTGCATATTTTCATTAAAATGTGTATAAGGATGAAAATAAAATAAAATAAAACCAATTTTTTTTTCTGCTTCCAGGAATATAGATCCCCTAATACACTCCAGAAATACTCTATCTAGGATCATGGTTATTTTTAATAGGATTTTAGTTTCCAAGGTATTTCAATAGTTGAGTAAAATAAAATATAACTTGTTAAAATAAATTTTACAAGGAGTTATTCAAATTATTCATATACTTGTATTACAACTAATAGATTAATATATCTTCAAATGAATAAATGAATGAATTCAAAATAATCTCCCTAAATAATAATCTATAATATTATAATAGTGAATATTCACATAAAGAAACATAATCAGGGAAACCATCATTCTTTGTAGTAAGTCATTTACATACCAACTACATAATGAATCATTTATGTGTCTAATGAATAGTCTTTATGAACTCATATTAACTAAAAATATATTTACAATTTAAATGCATATAATTTGTAATATAAGTTAGAATAATCTATTATGAAATTGGAAATTTCCACTATAATTTTTCATGGAAATAGATTTAGATCACATAGCTTTATAGAAACATATTGATATATTATCAAATAAATTTTTTATTTATTATCTAAATGTTTCCCTTTGAAATAAATAAGTAGATCAAATTAATTTATTTCAAACAAATCCATACAATATTCCAGATAAATTTTGATTTAAAATTTCACAACATATTTGAAATTTGAATTTTTAAAATCCACAATAAATCATAATATCCCATTGGAATAAGAAACAATATTTTTTTATAACATTTGAAAGGGTATTTGAATCACTTTACCAAAATATTTACTGTAGTTAAATTGAAGTATAAATATTATAATAACTCAATATTCAAATATCACAGATGACTGGATCAACCTTGGGATTTCTCTGCATGAGGTCGAATACAAATTTACATATTTTAGTTTGTGGTTAATTCAAATATAGTATAACAAACCCTGGATTATAACAGCAATGCTGGATTCATTGTGTGTGGGGTACATCAAAAGTTAGATATCATAACATGAAGATCCATTTAGAATGTTATATTCTGGATCCTAAAATTCATCTCAAATGTGGGGATCCTAATGTCAGGTGGTACATAAACATTAGTTTTCAACTACAGATTCCAAATAATGAATCAGTAATTTTCCCAAATGATTATAACACATAGGTAAATATTCTTACTTCCAAAATAAAGATAAATGAATAAAAAAATATTCCTAAATTACAAGAAAAAAAATATTTTCAATCAATACAATATGATAATGAAATTGATGTAAAGTAACATTACTAGTAACACAAATGATGACATTTTTTATCATTTGAACCAACAGAATCATGTTGGATAAACAACAGTATTCTAAAAAATGTCCTTATTTTTGATAAATATAATACCCATAAAATTGTAGAAACAATGGTAAACACAATTTTACTTACAGGTTTGTTATAATCAAATAATAGTAATTCATTGATCATGTATAGTAGAAAAATAGGGATTTGAATTTTTTTTAAATATTATTTTTTTCCAAATACCAACCCCCTTTGTGTGATATAAAATGAATTATGAATATTGAATAAAACACATTTATTTTTCTCCATATGGGAATTTGGATACTATATAGGCCATATATAAGAGTATTTTATAATGAATATTATTTAATTAAAATTAATAATGAAAATAAAACATAAGGTCAAAAAATAATTGAAGAATAATAATTTTATAAATAATTTCATAATACAGTCTAAATTTTATGATCATGAAGAAAAATATTATTGTTTATGGTTTGAGGTAAAATTAGAAACATTTTCAGATTCATCAGATGAAGAGATAGATGTTAATGGACATGAAATTTTATTATGGACTTCCAAAAGTTCCACCATTAAATTGTTGAAATTATGGTTTTAAATAGTTGGAAATTCATTTATAATATGCATCGAATCCTCACTATCATTAAAAATATTTAACCATATCCCCCTTCAAAAGGTTTTGAATAGAAGTATAATACTTAACATACTTTTCAATCATATTTCACAATCAGTTGAGTATATCTCTTACATTCAGTTCTGTATAAGCTAATATGGACATTAGATATTTCTTATTGTCCAATAGAATATGATAGGAACGCTATTGAAGTAAGCATTATGTATTTGTTTATATATGTAATATTTATATTACAAATATAAATAAAACAATCAAAAAACAAATCTGGAACTAGTTTCACTTGATGTAGATGCCCTCCCAGGAATTTTACTAAAGGCAACACTACTATAAACTGATTCAATAAATAGTTTTTTCATACCAATCACATTAGACATGGATATAATATCATATTATACTTATATTATGATTAGTTAGGTATATTTTCAAATAATCTAAATCATTTATGTAAATATATTTATCTTTAAAAATTATGAAATGTTTTTTGAGGAGACTCCTAATATTATTTAGAAATAGATCCACTACTAAACCCCTCAAAAAAATTATTTGAGATTTCATTTCCCAAATTCATTTTTATTACAATATCCTTTAACAATCAAAATTTATTGACCATAATAATTGAAAAATTTAGAGTATTACATTAAAAAAATGATTCATATTAAGAATTTTATGGAACCCTATACACCCTTTATGAGGGTTATCTATATTCTAGTCGTTCAAGGGAATGAATATATAAACTGTCACGAGAAAGAGAAAAATTATCCCCAATCACTTCTATTCTGTTAGAAACATCTTCGTCAGTAATTTATAAGGAGTTATTTTCCAAAAAAATGTATTGATATTCATTATATTCAGTTAAATTGATGACTTATATACTCAATTTATCAATAGAATAAGCATATTCTAATTTTTTAAATTCAATAGAAAAAAAATCAATTAGATATTCCTCAACATGATAATCATGATGTATTAATTTATTGACAATTATAATTTTTATAAAAAATTATATTTACATATAATCAATGCCCTTATCACCTATTGATACCTGTTCTCTCTTCCAAGGACATTAATATCATATAGTTTTAGAATCTATCTCAGTAGATGGTTCCTAGTGTACCCTTGGATAATTAATAAATAAACTAATTATTAGTTGAATATTCTAACACAAAACATTCCTTATTTAATTACATACATGAATATATTCTACAACTATTGTAACATTCACTAACTGTAATGATTCAGCTCCACCTCCATCCACTCATCCCTCAACAACATCACCAATTACTCGTGACTCATCATCTTTTTTAGCACCATGTTTTGTATGGATAAAATGATTTATGAATTATATGCTCCCCATAGAACTTGTAACGAAGGTTCCTTATAATTCTACCCCTATTGGAATAATAATCCCTTTTCTAACACTCCATAATAATATGAACATTCTCAATGCTCCAGTAGAATGAATTTTGTTGTGGGGAAACCTCAATCTGGTCCTAATATTTGAAATTGAATCTATATTACAAAGAAAAAGAGAAACCATTATTCTATAAGGATAGATTGATATCATTTCATCTTTATTTTTATATTGATTCATAATCTTTAGCATGTATTAACACATATTTATTTTAATATCAATCATCAAAAGAAACATTATATTATTATCACAAAAAATGATTTTCTCAAATTATGAAATCCGAGGTGAAACCCCAATTTGGGTAAACATAACACAGAAATTTTGATTAAATTTTACATCATTGACCATGCTATTTAAATCCAGATATTTACTATTTAGGTGAGACATAATGTATATTGATTTATGAACTCTATCTGGAATCGACCTTAAACCAAAATAGAAATTCCCTTCATGAGGAAACTGAAAAAATTGATACATATCAATAGATGAAATATAAAACACAATCCCCTGCCATTTTGAAGAAATATCATCCATAAAATCAAAAAATATAATTTAGGTTTTTTTGAGAAACTCCCATACTTCCCATTCAAAGAGGTACTCATAATTTCTTCTAATAAACAAAAACATAAAAACGTGAATACTCAAAATTGTTTTTGATATACGATTAATATCAAACAACCTTTTGAAATCAACATAATTCTCTTGAAATTATTGATGATATAAACACAAAAATGTTTTTATTTTACCACTACTTTGAGAATATTTGTAATACCACATTATGTTCTCCATAATGAATGATAGTTGAAGGATCAGTGTTTTAAAATTTATGTACCTTTGAAATGAGAGATCGAACGATCGAGAGGTGAATCTTTGAAAAAAGGGTAGTTATGATATTATCTATGACTATTTAAGGTGATAGCTAAGTATGTATAGTCTAAATTTAGTGTAATTAATTTGAATTTTAAACATGAAATTGAAGCTTATAAAATTAAAATATGAAAAAAAATTAGATAATAAATAATTACACAAATTAAAAGAATCTACATTAAATAAATACAGACTAATAAGTACATTGAAAGGTAAATAATTCAAATTAATGACTAAAAAAGATTAATATATATATATATATAATTTACTTAAAATTAAATAATCCTAACTCCCCATTAATAAAATCGAAACTAGTAGTGGAAATAGATTTTTTAAAAATATTAATAAATTTATATTGTGTTTTGAAACACTCTAAATATATTTTACATTTTTGAAGATTATACCTTATAAAATTATGTTGAATATAAATATTACTTGTTCTATAATAGATAACTTGTATTTATGAATTATTTATAGAAATAGTATAATAACATAAAATAGTGACAAGATCATAATTACATACATGTTATAAAAGGTTGTGTTTCATCCATGACATTTTTGGACACCAAATACTTGAAGATATGAATTCTTCCTCAATATTTGACAGTCAAATAAATGTTTCTTCTTGCATTCCTATGAAACTAGCAATTTTTTTGAAAATTAGAATGTTCCTATGGAATTTTTTCTATCCAATATAAAACATCCAAAATCATTATATTAATATAAAATTAATTCAAAACCATGGGTTTTTAGATAAGAAGAAGATAAATAAAAAATTACTTTTAAATATAATAAAATATTTTTAACGAAAAACAATTGAGAAAATTTCAGAATTTATGAAAAACATGTACATATGTAGGTAAACATATTCATATATTTTATACTAGAATCCATAGATAAAAAAGACTAATAATAAGTTTAAATAAATTTTTTCAGTTGGAATAATAGCTTCATCAAAATAATATTTTTTATTAGTAGAAAAATAATTTATTTGAAACCAAAAATTTTAATTTCTATAGTTTTTCAATAAATAAATAAAATGTTTACATTGAATTAAAATATGACCAATATACTTTTGAAATATTTTAAATCCAATAATTATATTTATTTCTCTCATCATGTACATTTCATAAACTTTTTTAATATGTTATGAAAACTCCTAAAAAATTATTTTCATTAGTGGATCAAAAAATGACATAAAAAATATAAATTTATAAACATAAAATATCAGAAGAATATATTTTCATAAAAATTCGATGACCATATAGTACCATATAAAACCCATTTTTTAAAATAAAAGAACTCAACCTTTAATATCATATCTTTGGTTCTTGTTTATGACCATAAATATCTTTAGATAGTTTATAAATATAATTTGTGAAATAAGGATTTTCAATACCTGGTGTGGTTATACATAATATTCATCCATTAAATATCCATTTTTAAAGTATATTTAGAATCTATATGTTATAATTTAAAAATCATATATGTTGCATCGGCTATATGGATCCCGATGGCTTCATATTTTGAAACAAGAGAAAAGGACTCGTCATAATTTATGTCATCAACTTTATTGTAAACCATGTAAACTATAGTAGGTTTAATCCATGAAATAACAATATAATAATATCTCTTATTTAAAAATCAACATGTACATCCTAAAATGATTTCAGGGCCTATAAAATAATTAACCAAAATTGTTTCTCTTAGATTGATTTAACCCATTTTTCTTAAGAAATTTCAAAATATACTAATCTAAAGATTATTTAATTAATATATGTTCAATATAGTATTGGACCAAAAATATATCAACAAAGATTTAAAAATTACCTCTAGTATTAACTCATTTATCTATGTACCCTATACTTTCCTATCAATGAAGGTTGTTTTATGGTTATAGATTGTGTATGTAATACACTTTTAGGTCACAAAATTTTAATTTTCATATAACTTAAGTGATCATAATCATGTTCAAATTAACTTTTATTCCTATCAATAGAAGAACCATGCCTCATTTTATTTAATGAATTAAAATCATCAATTTTTTATAACTTTTTTGTAATCAAAATGACCACCTTCATAAAAAATTACAAGAAAAATAATTCAATTATCCATGACATATTATTAAACACTATATAATTTTTATATGTATGGGATTATGCATGAAATATTTCTTACTAAATATATAGTTCTAACTTATAATGTTTTTCCATTCTACTCAATATAAACACCGTGCACCCAAAATCCATGATGTACCCAACTTGAAATTTTCTATGATTCTCTATCTCATAAGATAGCTTCATTAGAAAATGTATAACAAAAAATATTTTGATTATATGGCATGTTTTATGGATAGATTATTCTAAAACAATAAGTAGTTAACCTATACTTAGTAAATATATTTCCATCTATTTCATGAATAATTATTTATCTTCATTCATTAATTCCATTTCATTAATGTGTTCTTAGAGCATAAAATTTGATTTTAATACAAAATTCTGAAAAAGATGAATTAGTTATTAAATAAAAAATCCCAAAAAGGGTCATTTCATAAAAAAATTATTATAAAATATTTTTTTATATTGAACGAACATAAAAAAAAATTCTCATGTATATTTACTTTTAAATTTTAAAATGTAATCCAAATTAAATATATAAAAATAAAATACTAACACAAAAATATCATATCTTCCCATAAGGATTTATACTATAGATTTTCCAATGAATTCCATTTTGATATGTTCTATATGTTTTGATATGGTATGAAATTTTTAACATTTAAAGGTGTCCTATGATGATATCTAATTTGACATGCATCGTAATGTTTTTGATAAACAAAGATAAGACAATTAAAATTAAAAAAATATTTGTTAGAAAAATTAGATAAGGAAATTATATTACAAGGACCAAGAATTATGTTCCATATATTGGGATCATTTACTTAACCATTTTAATAGTTCACACTTACTTCACACAAAGAACTATGGTCCATAGTATAAACATGATCTATTCTAGGTGCTCTAAATAGAGGAATTTCAATGTTATCATTAGAAAAAAAGCATAAAACCATCATCACTATGTATAGAAATAATTATTAGATTTTACATAAACCCTTAAATGCAGTTAAAATTTCTGATCAGAATATATTTTGAATCTAAAATAGACCCCACCCCAGCGATCTTATCTGTAACATTAGCACCAAAGTTAAAAAACAATTATCAACATTAGAAACATATTGAATGATAAAGACAAATCCACTAATATTTATTATATTGAAACATTACATATAAAATATTAATTTATAAAATGTAGATTTTTACCTTCAATAATACTAATGATGATTTTCTTAGTACCAAAATGTATTTTGGTCTTGTAGTGTCTGAAAATATATATCATGGAAAACAAATCTATTACATTTTAAAAAAAATTATAGAAGAAACATTATAGATGTCTCTAAAATTGATTTCATTCTTAATAAAAATAATTTGGGTGTTCATAAAGATGGAATAATTATTATAGATAATTTACATGGAATAGTGAAAATAAGCATTTTTAGAAATGCTATGATTATTTGAAATTGGAACAAAATAATTTTTGTGTTGTTTATTTTTCTCACCATTTCATCCAATTTGATATCATTACTTTTTCATGGATTATTTTCAAGAATATTTTGAATATAATATTCTCGTATATTAATAACACCAAAATCACATTTTTCAAATTATTGATTTTCTTGAATACATTTAATTTTAATTTCACGCTCAATACAATATGAAACAAAGTGGTTAAACATTTTTCAAATCAAAGTGACATATTAGAATAATTAGTTTCTATATAAGTAAATATCGTGAGTAGTATTAATATATTTATGCCTTTTATTTATGGTTTTTATATCTATTCTAACATAGACCAATATTCATTTAATTTACCATTTGAGAATTTTTTAGAATTATAATTAGAATAAAAAGAATTGTAATATTATATCTCAGTCATCATCTAAATCATAAACTAATGGTTTTTAGAGAAAATGGAAATATTCAAAATAAATTTTCAATTTTACCTATTATTTTCTATAAATCATTAATAATTCACAAGATTGGGTCGAGGTAAATTTTGTAATTTTAAAACTGCTTTATAGTTTAAAAATAGAGCCCTTGAACTTGAGAAATCAAATCAATACTCTTTTCAATTAATAAACCATATAATTGAAAATAAAATGATAGAAAATATTAATTATAATAGTGGTTCATTGGAAAATGTTACCCAAGTTAACTCCACAAAAGCACTCTATTATCGTAGTTCTTTTCATCGAAAAAACATGTCTAAGGGATATTGATAGTTTAATCAATGTACATGTAAATTGTTTTAACAAATTTTACAACTATCTATGATTCCATTAAAATTTTCCCAAATAGAATTCCAAAAAACCATGGTGGCACCTAAAGGTGTTATGTTTATATTTTTTAATAATATAAATAATTATTTGAAGAAATAATTAAGATATTTGTAAAAAAATAAATATTTATTGTACCATTAGAAAAGATTTTTTTGTGATCGATAGTTATGCGTCAATGAAAGGACTTAGATGTTACCTTATGAAGAATGATATAGTTATTTATTATGTATCATTATAATTAATGATCCTTCAAGATAATTATCTTACCCATGATCTTGATTCGGAATACATAATAATTCAATTGAATTTATAGAATAATTATCTCTATAGAGTATGATATATGATAAATAAAAAATAAGAAACATTCGTAAACATATTTTCACTAAAATAAATATACATGACATAATGGATATGGATTGATCTATTCAAAGATTATGAATTAAAAATGAAATACCACTATGATAGAATCACCATTTTTTCACTAAAGCATTTATATGGACAACCCCATCTTTTTCCTCCATCTCTCATATACTACAATGAGGATCATCCCCTTATTGATTTCTCATCTTGGTTTGGAATGGATTTTGAAGACATAATTTCATGATTTCTGTAATAATTTGATCTCTATTAATATTTTCTCTTCTCCTCAACCCTTTTCCCTAATTTTGGTTCCATCAATTAGATTATGACTTCTATTTTCAGAAGATCATGGTAGAATCAGATATCATGGATGGGGCATGCAATATTCCTAGGAGAAAGACATATTAATGAGTTTCCAATAAGTTATTGTGAGATTTTTTAGTGTGGTATGATAAATTTATTAAATTTCTAAAGTTTACCCTAAATAATATTTATTTAACATTGGTTTATCTTCTATTTGAAATAGATTTTTTCAAGTTCATTTTTGAGGGTATGTGATGGGTTTTTGGATAGCATTTCTCTATTGTCCCAATGTGGTCAAATCGGTGGATAATAATGTTGGAATTATTCCTATTTAAATGAAATAGTTTGATCAATTAATTTTTTATATTAATTATTGATTCAAAACGTTATTACAATTAATTAATTCTAGTCCACTTGTTGTGATATAGGTCCATGAGGGATATAGATGGGATTTTATGTTACATGGAATCTCTAGCCAGCCCTAGGCATTAATGTGGAATAGATTTCATAAAATTTAGGTCATATTGTATACATTACCAAATACATTTGTTCTTTATTATTGTTTCATGTGAATTTTTGGTTTCTACACTAAGGGTGATTCCCCAGACTAACGTACGTAAATTATATTTGTTAATTAAGGTGGTTTGAAACTAGGGGGCATGAAAAATCATTGTGTGGTAGTTGGAAACCTTGAATGTTGGTGAACATGTCTAGGACTTTAATGATATTTGATTACCTCCATACCTATCAATACATAAATTGAAATTTTATGATAGTCAAAGTACCATGTGTAAGGTCATGAGATTCCCCTAATCCAGAGGCTTGGCAGAAAATAGGACCCCAACCATATATGAATTTGGGGACTCCATTGTTTCTTAGTCTATATAGACATCTCTAGATGATGATGGGTTCAACTACCCTCTTCCATCTAATGTGACTTGGACATGGTGGGTTTGACCATAGGAAGACTAGGATCATGTTGGGTGAGTGGAGTTACCTAGAGTGACTCTGTAGAAATAGATAGGTTTTGAACCATCTCATTATTTTTTAACAATGTTGTGAGAACCTATGTCACCAGTAAAGTTGTCCTACCATACTAATGATTCCATGGAACCTGATTTCTCGGTGCATTGGGTGTTGACCCGAGACCATGAATATGACCACTGAACAAATTGAGGGTGCATCTACTATACTGTGATTCATGTGATGCAGTGGATTCCCCATCGATCGATTGACCTCGAGTGAGTATATATATGGTTATGGGTAGTGATTGTTGTTGGTGTAAACTTGAACCCAAAATGATGTGTAAGCTGAAGGGGTTATAGATAGTGTTATCTGAGTGTATCCCAATGAATAATGGATTAACAAGCACTACCTATCATGATATTTTCCAAATAATATATGTTTTTTCTTACAGTTAACCCTCCAAATTTATGTTAAATACCAATTAATTTAACAATTACATTGTTATTGATTAATCTTATATAATTATAAATGATCCAGAAGTGTTCTAGGGATGTTCTAACATCAACTAAATTTATAGGGGTGTTCCAAGGACACCTAGGATCTTACCATATATACATATGACATGATACATCGCTTCTAAAAAATTCATAAATGAAAAAAATTGAATATAGGAATAGTCATATTATTATTTAGACATGTAAATTTGGATGTATGAAATTATAAATAAATATATATATATATTCCCAAAAAATGAGATCCATCTCTAAATTTACAAATATAGTCTATTAAATACAATACAATGATTGGATTAAATGTAATTAACTCAGGTATAACCATTGATTCATGGTGATATTAGTATCCAACATTGGATTCTATGATTTATGGATTGCCTACTCTCTATAGGATTACTCCCTAAACAATGAAATATGGGATGTTTTTTAGTGCATCATGGAATTCACGTTTATAGTGTCTCCAACAAATAATTAATTAAATGGTATATATGATTATAGAGGGTTCATGTTGACCTAATTAACCCTATAACATGATATTTGTAACATCCCTAAAATATATGATAGTCATCTCAATTGATTCCTTAGATACACTCTAAGATAAGGTGGATGAACCATAAATTATTTTCTAAGATATCATTTGAAATTTTCCAGATATCTGATGACTGATGTATTCAATGTTGTGGTCTCATATAATAATTGTATTCCAAATATATTTCCTAAGATAAAACCAATGAGGAACTCATTATAGTTTCAAAATTATTTGTTGACTATAGACAATGATCAAAGAATCAATAAATGGAGTGTGATATGGAATAAACAATGTTTTTTGGGATCTACTAGTTACTCCCTACTTCATTGGATTTCATAGGCCTTCAAGGATCCTACTTCAAGATATACGTAATTGAAATCAACTAAAACCTTGAATCTTACCTTATATTTTAGTTGAAGAGTTTATGGGTGATCCTATTGATAGGACTCATATTCCCATATAATGAAATAGATTTTTTTAGAAGCATCTTCCACACTTGATTGATAATGTGTGTTCTGACCCGAGTAGCCAGCATGGCCTAGGTAAAAAATTAGTTATTTACTTTATTTATAGTAGATAAATATCAACATTAATACCCACTTGAGAATATTTATTATGAACATAAAATTATTTTAATGGCTTTTTACGTGATAATGTTGGTGATACAATTCTAATTTTTTACGCAAGCCTTACTCATGTATCCATTTCACTTGGGTACCTGAGTAGACGTTAAATTGGTTGAATGAACAAGGTTAGGATTGGGTTTAGGATTACAATATTGTGAATGATTTCATTTATTTGAAAATAGTTATTTGGATGAGGTATGTTTTTCTGTTGTCATAGAGATAGTTTATATATTTTCTTTTAGATTTCGTCTATATATATGACCAACCATGTGGGAGGTTTGACATATATATATATATATATAGAACTATTATTTTGGCCTCTAAGGAATTTCATTTATTTTTCAGTTATTTTTTCAGTTATTTTTTTCCTTATAATTATTTAAGGTTTATTATTATTTTTGGTTATTTATCATTTATTGCGTACTTTTATAATGGGGTATAATCTGCATATATTACAACTGTAGATCCCTACTGAAAACCAACATCCTCTATCAGAAGAGGAGTAACACCTCAGTTCCCATGTAGAACCTAGTCTAGTTTCAACTCATAGTGAACCAGGGATGGGGTTTTACAATTTGGAATAAAAGGGATTAACTTATTGTGGTCTTACTATTTGGTACATTGTAGATTTGAGTATTTTGAATGTGTCATATCTTATAGTGGATATCATACTAGTGTGTCTAGAATACATTTTATGATAATAATTCTATGATACTAGGGTTATGGTATTGATGTTTTTGGATTGAGATGTTACAGTTTTGTTTGATTTTTTCTTTTATTGATGAAAATGTGGTTTGATATAATGTTTTACTAAGTGTTTATAGTTCTTTTTCAATTGGTTTTGGGACAATGATTAATTTTAACTTGTGTCCTTCAATGGTAAGAGGAATCACATGCTTGATACTAGGAATGTAGGATTTATATGACATGTTGTCCTACTATTGTGAACTTGTACCGATGACAGAGGCCCAATTTGTTAATTTTTTCTAAAATAATCATACAATTTTATTCCATATCAAAAATAGTTGGCGTTCTACTTACCATTTCTATGTTGGGTATGGATTTAATTTTTTTAATGGAAGGTCATGTGGATCTATGATGACAACTTCGTTGAAAAATTGGATAATGATCTATCCTTGTTCATAGGTGGTTTAGTGACCCTGGTGGGTTGATATGGATTTGGATACATAATGATGACCAATTTTTGGGTTTTTATAAATATAATTAATGTTCTAGTAACAACCAATATGATGTTTTTATACATATCATTGAATACAATTCTACTTAATCTGGCGTGTTTGTGTGTTTCTTTATTATGGTTCATCTAAGACATTGTAGAAGGTTATGGGAGAGTCAACTAGAGAGATGTGATCCTCCAGGGAGTACTATTGTATTAAGCTTCTATGATAGGATGATTCCCTAGTGTTGGATGATGTTATTTTCATAATATCATTGTATGTGATACCCTATGAGTTAGTGTTTGGGTAAGTCAATTTCATGAGTTTTGATATGGGATCATGTGTGATGACACATGGGCTATGATTTTCTAGGAGTTTATACATTGGTATAGATGGTAGGAACTAGTGATCATGATGTGATATATGATATGTGGGTCTAGGTGGGAGACAAATAGTACCATAGTTTTGACGCAGGCCATATTGGTTATGTGAAATGTTGATGGATGGATACCAAGAGGGTGGAAATCCTATGGTGTGTGTTTTATTTAGTAACATGAATAAGATTTTGGGATTTAGTATATGATAAATTAGCATGGGATATTAGTAGACTCTTGATGTTGATTTCCTTGGCTATTGCTGACTGGGTATCAATGTGTGGTATCAAGGGACATAGTAGTGTGATATCTAGCTCTATGTGGTGGGATGTTGTTAATAGTGTGGTCATCAGATGGATGGATTCTGTTGATTGGAATGGTGTTGTGTGGAAATGAAAAATGTGGTTGAGGTTAACAAGACATAATCCAAGGGTGACCACCTATGGTACTAGAACTATTCCATCCGGTAGGAGGTCATTGATGAAGCATTCCAACATAGTGACTGCTTTTTAAGAGGGGTTTTAATGGATCTACTACCCAGTTTAGAGTATAATGGCGTGGAGTATGGTCAACATGGTTTTGTGTAGTGTGACACATATGATCATGGGCTGGGTTAGAAATAGTTAGTGGATAAGTGCTGTTTGAGGACTGATTGTATCTAAAAAGATACTTGTGGTTATCATGGCCGCCTGATGTAAGTGAAATAAATGAGATTCCCCTATTATGAAGGATGTTAGAGAAATATAAATTGTTAAAAAAGGATCTACCATGACACACACTAGTATGTAGATACAGTTTTAGGGGTTGGAAATAGATGAGAGTGATTATTAGGGAAGGATACACATTTATTGATTTAACATGTTCTGATGAATATTAAGAGTATATGGGGATTCCATGCCAGTTTTTATAAATTATGTTGGATGGGGTGTGGTCCATAGTGATCTAGAAATAGTGTTTGTATTGGGATGATTAGCATTATTTTAATGTGAGGACTGAGTGGTTGGTCGCAAGCATGTGACCCCATGTGATAAGGGTCGTGAGAGTGAGGTTGATCATTTGATGCCAATTTTGGTGTTTTTATGATGATGGTTAAATGGAACCAAGTATTATATGACACATTATTTAATATTAGGTACATATTTGATATGGTATTAGGTGGTGTCTAATTGTTAGCATCAGTCTAATGAATTTTTTGAGGTGATCTGAGCATGATTTGGTCGACGATCTATATATGATTGTGTTGTTTTGCAATAATGGAAATTTGATGTTGATTATTTAGCTGAATAATTTCATTCAAATACTATCATGGACTACTGTGATAATTTGTCTATTAACATTGGATGCCTCCTGGATCATAGGAAACATGTTTAGGTACTAATGGCTTATCATTTGTTAGGTCTTGGCGTTCTTAGGATCAGTTTGCTGGAGGAGGGTCGAGTAAAATTCTCACAAGTAATTGGTGGTGATGTTCTTAATAATGATTCATTCACATTATCTAGAATATTATAAGAGTATTTTTATCATTTTTCGTTACAATTTGAGGATAGGCCGATATGCTCAAGTCGTGAATGGATAATGGATGAACAACCATTCTAAATTTGAATATATAAACAAGATTGGTTGTTATTGATTTTATTGTTTATCAAATTTTATAAAGGGGGTCATGTATGGAATATATTCAAAGGGTCTTCATTAGGATGATGTCATCCTATTTCAATAGGATGTTTTGATGGTGGGTGACATCATATATTGGGTTTCCATTCCCATACTAGGTCCTATGGAGGAGAGCATCATAGGAAAACTGAAGAATAAGATGAATTTGTGGATTTATAGTTGGATAAAAATTCCTAGTTATGTGTCATATTGATATTCTGGTGGGGGTTTCAAAATTTTACTCATGTTCTTATGATATAATCATCATATGATTAAAGTCATGATTCAGATGCGTGTTGGACGTTCAGAGATGGAACATATCCATTAGAGTTGTAATTGAAGAATGATGTGAAATTAGAGGATCATCATGATGACCATAAAGACATATTAGGGATTAAAAGAGATAGGTTTGTGATGTTGTAAGATCCCATGTTAGTATAAGTTTAAAAATTTCCCAGAAATTTTAATTTTCAAGTACTGGATTGGTGGTGGCTTTATTGGAGTAATATAATTGTATTTTAAAAGATGGAATCACTAGAGAGGATAAATTGGGATTTATAATGATGTTCCTAATAGGGTTTTGAGGTATGTATAGAATCCAGGTGTTTTGAGTTGCACATGGGGGACCGATCTTCACATCGTAGTGTGGAAGATGAAGAATGCGGTTTGGGGATATGTGGTGGATGACAGGTATGGATAGAAGATGCAATTAGTCAATCAACACTGTAAGTATCATGACCTACTATTTATACAACACACTCAAGGGAGGTATGTGATAGCCAATCCACACAACAACGCACTTGGGCTGAGGCAAAAAATTGGGGTCTTTGTGATCTTGGATCACCATTCTCACTTGTAGATTGACAAGGAATGAATGCACAAGGACATGGGGGGAATTTGGATAATACTCACAAAACTGATAGAAACAATGCATAAGCTATCAATTAATTCTTGAATGAAAATACAATGCCATGGGGTGTCTATTTATATCCAAGTGGTGATACAATAGTCAACAGTCTAATACCCTAAAGTAATAAATGAAAAACCTAACTTGTCCCCATAAAATAAATTATATAAAGTATAATAAATACTTTGGGAAAAGTAGAACAAAAACATCCAACTATAGCCCAAAAAAATTTACGTTGAGTTCATAGCCCATTGGTTTTATCTTTGGTGTCCAAACATGTCATTTCCAGAATCCTCCATGTGGGAAAGGCATCCAAATTCATGAGACCATGTGTGACAAGCATTAATAATCAATATTGGGAATGGATAAGTTATATTATAGGATCATTTTTTCCATCCATGAAAGGAAAGATCCACTGGTCCTTTAATAAAGTAAGATGTGTGCCCATTATAGCATGGAGCCTCTTTAATTTCCCTCATGTCATTGGGCTTTGCAAATCCAACTCTCACTCCCATGAAATCGACATCGTGAAATTAACATGGTTCTCATCATCCTCCCCCTCTTGAAAAGAAGTCGGCATCAACTATTCATCCTCTTTACCAAAAAAGGTGAAAGATCAGTGTCATTTAAAGTGGATCTTACACCATACTAACATAGAAAATCTATCTTGTAAGTGTTGTTATTAATCTTCTCGAGCACATGGAACGATTCTTCTCCTTGTGGCATCAGTTTTGATTCCCTCTTGTCAAGAAAATCTATCCTTTCACATATTAATCAATACCAAGTCCACAGGCTCGAACAACACTTTTTTATGACCATTTTCATCATGATCAAAATATTTATGGTTCATCTGATCAATATTTTTCTTTTCCTTTTCAAAGAGTTGTTTAATGAATTTAGTGCGCCCTTTTGCATCCATTATAGTTGTTTACCGCAAAGGAAAAGGAACTTTATCAATAGGAGAAAGAGGGTTAAACCCATAAAAATTTGGAAATGGATAATATTGAGTGGTGGAGTGCTTGTCCCAGTTATATATGAATTCCACTTGTGGAAGACACTCCTCCCAACTCTCGATATACTTCATGAAAATTGTTCACAGAAGGGATGATATTTTATGATTCACCACCTGTATTTTCCAATAATTTGGGGATGCATTGTTGTGGAAAATAGTAACTTTGTACCCATTTTTTCATGAAAAGGTATTCTTGAAGTAACATAATAATATTCTGTCTCGATCCAACACTATTGTGCTTGGTATTCCATGGAGTTTGACTACTTCCTGAGAGAAAAGTTTTGCAATGTTAGTGGCATCATCTATTTTTTGACAGGGAATAAAATGTACCATTTTTGGAAACTGATCCCCGATATTATTAATGGATTCAATCCACCTATTCTTCTTTGGTAACCCCACAAAAATATCCATTGATATGTCCTACCAAGTGTTTTTGGGGATTGGGAGAGGAAGGTATAATCCATGTGGGTTCAGTTTTCGATTTGGATTTACAAAAATCAATGCACATTCCAACAATATTTTCAACAAATTTAGATATCCTTTTCCAATAAAAATTCTCACTAAGAACACTTAGAGTTTTTAAAACAAAAAAACTTCCCTTCAACCAACCAGAATGTGACTCCTTCAGTAAAAGTAAACGGATAGAGCAATTGAGAATATGGAGCTTATCAATCCAAAAATGAATCCATCATGTAAATAAATCATTTCACAACTAAATACTGGATTAAAATGTATATATGGTTCACTAAAATCACTATCTCTAGCATATAATTCTTTAATGCATTCAAAACAAAGGAATTTTGAATCCAACAAGAATAAATCAGAATATCTATGTAAATGTGCATCTAGCAGAGTAGTATTTTTACCGTTTTTATGCTTGATGAAATATAGAAACTACTTAATGAATTCAATCCAACTTGCATATCTCCTATTTAGTTTATTTTGTCTCCTATGGTAATTAAGAGCCTTATTATTAGAATGGATAAAAAATTCAATAAGCCAAAGATTGTGCTTCCATGTCTCTAGTACTCTAAACAATGCATACAACTCTTTATCATATGTAGCATTTTTTAGAGTTGGTCCATTTAAATTCCCACTAAAATAATAAATTGGTCAACCTTCCATCATGAGTAATCCACCAATACCAATTCCTCTTGATCTCATTCAATCTCAAAGGTCTCACCAATGCTTTGGAGTGAAAGTAGAGGGGTATGGGTGGGTCGATCATTGTGAGAATAGAAATCCTTATCTTGATTTGTCCCCCATTTGAATGGAACATTATTCTTTTTCAATTAATTGAGTGGGGTTTATAGTGTGCTAAAGTCCATCGCAAATATCTTGTAAAGACAAGCATGTCCATGAGAACTTTTTACAAGACCAATGAAGGTTTGAGTTGGCCATTCTTGTATTGCATTTATCTTCTCGATGTCTAAATCAACTCCATTCCCGATGACAACAAATCCAATGAAAAAAATATTATCAAATAAAAATTCACACTTACTAAGGTTTCCAAACAAGTTTTCTTTCATTTACAGATCTATGATTTTTATTAAGTTATCTACATTTCAAGAAAAGTTCTACTCTACACTAAAATCTCCTCAAAGTAAAATACCAATAGTTTTCCAATATATGAATGTATGACATGATTCATCAACCTCATAATTTTGATAGGTGCATTAGTGATACCAATGGTAATGACTAACCATTCATAATTTTCATGCTTTGTCTTAAATTAATTTTTCCACTCATCTACTTCTTTCATCATAATCTGATGGTAACCACTTCTTCAATAATTTTTTTATATAATACTAGATCCATTTAACTCATCTAACATGTCATCTATCCTAGGGATAAGATGATGATACATGAAAATGATATTATTGATGGCTATGTAGTCAATAAAAAATCTCCATGTTCTATCCTTCTTTATTACTCGAAACACTGGTACCGCACAATGACTAAGGATCTATCTTACATATTCAAAATCCATCAACTCTTGAAAATTCTATTGAATTTCATTTGAATCTTCCGGGTTGGTGTGATATATTGGACGGTTCAGTAGTGATAATCCAAGTATGTGGTCAATTTGATTCTCAGTACCACTAATGTGTGGCAATCGAGGTGGAACGTCTTCATGAAACATATCTTCAAATTCCTACAATAAACAATCGATCACATGTGGCAAAGGAGATGTTAAGTCATTAGTGTTAAACATCACCTCTTTATATATAAGTACTAAGACATTTTGGAGAGAAATAAATGCTTCCATAACCTCACTCTTCTTTTCAAACTTCACACTTTTCTCCCCTCTTAAATATTTTTACCCTACTGATTTTTCTTTTCTCTATATTTATTTTATTCTATAATTTTCTATTTCCCCCTCATTCTATCCTTTTTCAATTTCTCCCTTTTTCCCTCATAACTCTTTTTTTCTTTCAACTTGTGACCTTACAATATTTTCTTGGGGGATATGGGTTTAATGGTTATATGTTCCTCTTGGAGTAAAAAATCATGACGATTCATGAAATGGTTATAAGTCACACACAGATAGTACTTCCATGGTTTCCCCAACAACAAATTAAAAGTCATCATATGAACAACATCACAAAAAACTCATATTTATTCCTAACGATGTTGAAAAATACATTCACAAGCTTAGTGACCTTCTTCTCTCTATAGTCATTTAACCACGGAAGCCAGTATAGATTTTGGTGCCTCAAAGATGGGAGTCCCAAATTCTCCACCAACATGGTGCTCGCCAGATTATTACACCCTTCCCCATCAATAATAACACTACATACCTTCCGATTGATATTTCAACATGTATGGAAAAGGTTCTCTCGCTGATCCATCTTTCCAATGGTATTTTGAGCACATAAAACACTATTAGAGACAATAAAATCACCATATTATATGAATTAACCACTATCCTTTTCTGGATATTCTTCCTCCCCCTCTTCCGAGATCTCTACACAGTTCTCTAATTATCTATACTTGTTGATGGTCATGGAACGCCGGTTCAGGAACTCGTTAGAAATATGACCCCTTCCATGACATTTGTAACATAGAATATCCCAATTCTCGTTTTTTTAACCTAAAAAGTTGGCTTTAGAGGTGGAAGAATTACCTTTTCACTTAGGAGATCAACCACCAATTTTTGATTTGAAGCATCTCTAGTATCCTTCCATGGATTTCTCCACAGTGGGAATGGGGTAATGGGTTTCCTCTTGCTTCTATTCCTTTCTATTTTTTGCTCAATCATGGTTTATGGATAGATCATATATTGTATTTCCACATAGTGGTACATCTCTACTTGATCAGAAATCATCCGATTGATCCATGTAAAAATCGTTATATGGTTGCCTCCGGATATTCCACATGGTTTCCCCAAATTAGTTCAATTTGAATCACCTTGTAATAATATTCTATACTCTTACTCCATTGGTTGAGTCATTGAATCATTTTGGGGATATCTCTATGGTAGTGTGAGGGAACAAACCACTTCTGCATGGAAAACCTCATGTCCTCCCATGTTTTTATAGGATGTCTTACATATATGGCTATGTAATTTTGAATATGATCCCATCATATTAATGCATAATCAGTGAATTCAAGGGATTAATGTTTAACCTTTTTCTCCTTGGAATATGTATGATATGAAAAAACCTACTCGGTCCACATCTACTACTCCATGTATGCTTCTAGAACGCTTTTCCATTTGAAAGAATGGACCTTCACCTTGATGACCCCAAGTAGGTCATTGTTATTTGGTCTCCTTTGGTCATCTCTAGGTTGTTGGTAAAACCTAATAATTTTTGGGACTTCCTCAAAATCACCATCATGGTTTTCCAGCTCCTCCTCTATGATGTGGGTGCGACGTGGTGTCGAAGCTCTCTATAGGTTATCATGGACCATCCTTGGGCATGGTTGATTCTCTAGGTTATCAATCCTATTATATAGAACTTCCAAATTCTTATCAAGAAGCCTCTTGAAGTGGCTCACCAATGATTGAATTTGGAGATGCGTAGCTTCGGGTACAGGAGATCTACTTCGATATCCTTCATCAATAATATGAGAAATTTGTTTCCCCATGATCTTTTTCCATGATATATTACACAAACGAAAACACACAAAGGGAGAAACACAAACACTAGGATAGACACTCACTCAAACACGCGAGATGTACATAAAAAGTCACATAAGATGTACAAACTCATTCACAAAAGTATACACACTCAAAAATGTAAGACGTACACACTCACACACACAAACACACACACACTCACACACCCAAGATGTACACACACACACACACAACTAGATGTACAAACACACAAATAAAATAGAATTTTTTTCCTATTTACCTCCAATATCAACAGTTAATTAAAATTCAAATCTCATATGAGATATAATAAATTGTTTTTGGATGATCACCGACCACCAATCCCTCCCTAATCCTGATTTTTTCAGAGGATGGTTTAACACAACCCGCTTGAGTGGTAAATGATTAATGGTGAAAAGATGGTAGAAAATATATGTATAATGGTGGAAAATTATAGAATGAAGTGGTATTGGGTTTTTTTACTGATTTAGAAATATAAGATAACATAATAATAATTTGATCAAAATATAAAACAAGGATGAAGTAAAATGTTGGAGAAAGTGATGTACGAAATAGAAAGTGACAACAATGTAAATCACAATGAAGTAATTATTGCAGAATTTTATTATTATTTTTTCAAATATCCCCAAAAAGTGTTTTGTTTGGAGTTTGAATGCACAATATGATTTAATGGAGAGTAAGACAATTTTTTTTGAAATCTATTGAGTGTAAGATGAACATAATTTGAAAAATCACAAAATGATGAGTTGAGAGATTTTTTCCAAAATAAAAATCACACATAGAATTATAAATATGAAAATATGATCTATGAAAAATTGGCTCAATGCAAAAATAGTTCAATCATTCACAACATAGGCTAAATATAAAGGTTTTAAAAGAAGAATTCTTCTTTTTTGAATGGGTGGATAATTAGAAAGGATAATAAGGATAATAGATATATGGGATAAGAGAGGGTGATAGATGCCTACTGTGTCAATCGGAGCTCTGATACCAACTGATGTGAGATGCACGAGTTGGCCGGATCTTCACTGCATAGGGAAGCAGATGGGGGATGCAGTTTGGATCTAAGTGGTGGATAACGGGTATGGATAACAGATGCATGTAGTCAATCAAGTATATAAGGAGAGTGACCTACTACACAGACAACACACTCAAGGGAGGGATGTGATATCTATTCATTACAACAAATAACATGGGTTGAGGAATGAAATTTGGAGTATTGTGATCAGGGATTAAAAATATAACATGTAAATTAACAAGGAAATAAAGCCCAAGAGTAAGGGAAAACCCGGGATAATCCTCACACAACACAGATAACCAAATCATAATCACACAACAAATTCATGAATGAAAAAAATGCCATGGGGTGGCTATTTATAGCCAAGGGGTGATACAATAATCAAGGGTCTATTAAGATATTGTCATAAAGTCTAAAAATACCTTGTTCCATTAAATTAAAAAAGATAATGTCTAATAATGACTTTTGGAAAAGCATCACACAACATTCCAATTATATCCCATTGGATTTGAATTTCAGGTCATAGCCCACCGGATTTGACTTTGGTGTCTAATGATTCCGTTTATAGAATCCTCCATATGGGTAGGGAATCTAAATTCATACAACCATGTGGGAGAAGATTTAAACAACAATTTTTGACATGAGTAAGTGATATTAGAGGCCCTATTTTTTCATCCAAGCAAGGAAATATCTATTGGGCCTTTAATGTATAAATATGAGCTTCCATTATAGCATTGAGCTGCTTTAATCTCCCTCGCGTCATTAGGACTCGAAAATCCAACTCTTCCTCCCGCAAAATCGACTCGGTGCATTTAACATGGTTATCATCACCAGGGTGTTCAGGACTGATATTTCTAGGTTATTGAAAGAAAACATGAGGTGCATGATTGGATAATGACTTGTCGTCACTCGCCACCACAACTGTGCAGCCCAAAATGCATAGCCGAATGAATGGAAAAACCATTCATGTGTTACTGAGAGACTATATGAGTTTCTATAGTGAATTAAAAACATGTTTTATGGTTGGTGTATTGTCTATTATATCATTCTCTAGAACAGTGTGTGGTGTGATTCCATGGATATTAGGGGTTCTTGGGTGGCCCACTTTTTAGCCACCCATGTGGAAAAATTTTGCAAGTCATCTAAGGGGGGTTACAATATTTCCCTCATTATATTTTAAGGGGTACTATCCACCATTTACATCCACCCTCTTGCATGTCGATGGAAAACCATCCACATTGGTTTACTATCCCCTATTTGTTTTATTGTATTTTAGATCCCTTATTCAATGATTTAGGGTATGATTTGAGATATAATAATATCTAGTAATATCCCATTACATTTTTCTCTAATTATGGTTTATTTTATTATGATTTTATTTCTGATTACACCAAATAATTGTGCAATCAGATACTTTTGATGGTGGTTCTACTGTTCCTAGGAAGAGGTCATACTATGGTGTCACCCTCATATCATCCTGTGTCATTTTGGTGATGTATTCCTCCATTATAATTTTTCAAACTGGTCTACATAAATTAAATCAATTTAAATTTTTTTTAATGACATTGGTTTGGTTTTTTTCTCAAATTCATGGTTGAGTGTATGGAATGTGTTATTGGATAACATTTATCCATTGTTCTCCAATGACGAGATCAACTACTGAGAATGTTTCCATGATGAATATTTAATAGAAATAGTATGATTAATATTAAGTTTGTTGTGAATAATTTATTAATCATAATGTTTCTGTTATTAGTTAATTCTAGTGATTTCATTGTTATATTGGATCTTAGAGGTATTTGATATCCTTGGAAGGACATTGTAAGTCACTATCAACCGATAGAATTAAAGTAGAATGGCTTCGGTAAAAGGTATTTGGTCTTCCATACATTACGTATTGCATTCATGAATTGTTTTGGTTCCATGTAAATTCTCAGGATCACCGTTGAGGGTGATTTCCCAAATCAATTAAGTTAAATGAAAATTTTAAATTAAATTAAATTATTTAATTGAATTGGGAAGATTATAGGGGTCATTAACTACCCCTTTGTGATAGTTTGATGCATATGATCTTGATGGAAAAGGTAACGACCATTATGATTTGGGTTGCCTCTATAAATCATGGTAAGAGAGGATTGACTTTTTTAATCCACATAAACATGTGTAATGGATTGATTCATTTCCATGTTGGAGGTGATAGAGGGACATATAATATAGATCATGTAGGATTTTGATAAAAAAATTATGCCACTAGTTATTGGGAATGTCATAATTAGGATGGGATGAGTTACGATATTCCATGTAATTTGGCATTTATGGGGTGAGACATCCTTATGTAGAATAAGATCGATTTGGATGAGTGAAAAAACCTAGAGTGGTCCTATGAACCAAGATGGGTTCTGCACCATCTACTGATTTGTTAAAAATTTGGAGATATGTAGTTTAGGTGGGAGATAAATGCTACCGTACTAATGATACATTGGAACCCAACATATTGGAATATGTTTTTTTGATCTATGACCCTGATTGAGGATGAGGACCCAAGTGAGGGTGCCTCTACAGTACTCTAACTAAAGGGACTTAGTGACAGACCCATTGACATATTGACCCTTAGCGGGTATATATGGCTATGGGTATTGTTGGAAATGGGTAGAACATAGAACCTGAACTGGTGTGTAATCCAAAGGGGATATTTATAGTGATGACCAAGGGTATCACTATGAAGTATGGATTAACTGTAATAATCATTAAATCCAATGTAATAATATGATGGGTTCTAGTATTATTCTAACCCTCCAACTAATTGTTAGGTTTCAATTCAATTACCAATCACATTTTAATTCACTATACAAACATAATTATAAATGAATTTTTAGTTCTTGAGGGATGTGAAACCCTCAAATACATTTACTATTTTATGGCAAGGAAACAAAGAACTCAACCTTATTTATCTATTTCATGTGACATTGGTTCTACCTGAATCCTGAATATGACAAATCAATAAGCTGTATATAGTTATAGTATTTTAGATATATAGACATATTTAACTAGATGTATGACAGAATATTTAAGAATATATATATATATATATCAATTTTTATTCTGGATAGAATACATTCAATCCCTTAACTAAAAAATTTGAGATTTTAATTTTTATATAATGTTTGGGTTAAAAGTAATTAATGCTTATAAAGCACTGAATTACTAGTGTGAATAGTATCAATTATTTTATACTAACATTCCCTGAATAATGATTGTCTAAAGGATTCCACCATAGTCCAAGAAATAGATGAGGATTCTTAGTGCATTTTGGAAACCTATATTAGTTAGTGAGTCACCCTGGATCCCTATAATGCAAGGATATAGATGAAGCCATAATTTTTTTGATGGACTCATTCCTAACAAACATTTTATGTTTTTGATATCGCTGAGGTTGAGGATGCTTAGATTTATTTATTCATTGTATACTATGCTACAAGAATGCATCACCTGGAGATATCTAGGAATAGGATATTGATAAGATGATTGAATGCATTTCCTTGAGCTATATAGTACTTTTCCTTAGATATGATGATTGATGGATGTTAATTTATTACATAATTTTGAGAGAATTGTAAATATATATTTTATAAGGGTCCACAAATTATAAATTCATTATAGTTTCCAATGTCTTCGATACCTATAGACAATGAGTTTTGAATCTAAAATTGGGATGTGATTGGGAACTTTGATAATTTTTCTAGTTTACACTAGTAACTAACATATTGAGTGGTATTTATAGGTATCTGAGGATCCATCTTGATACCTTGAATCAAAATTTCCAAATGATTCCTGGAAGTATAAATTTTATTATAGTTGAGGTGAGTACAAGAGATATCTATGATTAGACTTGTATTCAACAATGAAAATGTATCTTTCTAATATAAATATTTTGTGTTAGCCAATAAATGTATGGTATGATACGAGTATCCATTATTCCCTATGTATGAAATTATTTATTTAATATGTTTTCAAAAAAATGTTAATATCCTTACCTAGTTGAGTTAATCACATTCTTATACGATACTTTTGCATGCTATGTAAGAGACCATGTTTGTGGTTCCATACTGATTTTTTCACTCACACCATTCTCAGACAAACATTTCATTTGGTTATCAAACAAAACATTCACCTAGTTTTAGGTATAGATTTGGTACAATGTACATGTAAACATGATCTAGTGGGGTGTCTTAGATGTGTACATAAATAGTTGGGGGATGCATGGATTATAATTTTCATTGAATCATCTTCTTTATATTATATTTATATTTATATGTACATGTTATCATCCTATTGGATACTATGATGTATGTAGTTTGTATTATTTCATGTCATTATGGTATTTCAATTATTATTTAACTTGTTTGCATTCATTTCTCCCTCCTTCTAATTATTTAATATTTTGGATCATGTTTGGTTATTTGTTTAGCGTAAAATATAATATATGGGGTGTGTTCTACCCACAGTACCACCATAGAACCATACTAAATGTCAGAAAAAACTAGAATAGAGGGAGGCATGGATATGGTCATATGGAGAACCCAACCTTTTACTATTCATAGTGAACTAGGGTAGTGGTTTTATAGATTGATATGGGATTCATTAAGGAATGGGAAACATCTCTCCATTAAATAGTTATTTCTAAACCATAATTATTTGAGAATATAAAACGGTATTATATAGACTATATGTTTTTATATAAGAAAATGAGTTTCATGAATCATGGGAATTTTGAAAATATAATTAGGTGGTTTGATGAAATTCAAGAAGATGTTATATGTTCTATCCATATGTGAGTTACCAATGGAATTATTAAAGGAACCCCATAAATAAAATATTTAATTAAAAAAATTTAGCACTATGATGTATAAGGATTTTAATGAAACAAATTGGTTAGATAAAATCATGATGGAAATTATTGAGTATCTATTAAGATTCTTGGGTTCCCTACAGGTAAAGGATGAGAGACAATATCGTAAAGGATTCATATAACTAGCACCTATTACATTATGGAAATGGGATTTTATGACTTTTTACGTCGTTACTAGATCATCAAATAATTATAATATAAATTATTTAATATGGGTTATTATCGGTTTCTATAAAAATTAAAAAAATTTCTTCACTATATGGATGGATAGACATCTAGTGTGACTCCAATGACTTTTTTTCAATGAAGTTGTGAGATGTCGTGGTGTACCTCTTTAAAATGTATCTGATATTGAACTTGGATTCAAAATAAAATCTTGAAATATCATCTAAAATATATCTACATCAATCTACCCTTTAGAAATTATTATCTTCCCTAGAAATATGGATAGTTTGAATTGTCTATTGAAACATTATAATACATACTAATATTGTTTTCACATACCATTAATATTATGGAGGATCAATATTTACCTTTGGTGAAATATTCATATAATACTGAATACCATTAATGTATTAAATAGAACCATATTAATCATTGAATGTGAAAAAATTTTATACATCGAATTATTTTGATGAATTCGGGGAAATGAATATGTTAATTCCACACTATTTAGTGTAGACAATGATAAAAGTGAGAACGATTAAGAGAAATTTTTAGGCAGTTCATAGCATGAAAAATATCTATAACGATAACAAAAAGATGGATATGGAATTTAATGTATGGGATAAAATTTTCTTGAAGGTATATTAATGAAACTACGTTATAAGTATTGGAATGAAAGGAAAACTATTTCCCATTTACATTGATCATTTTTTGATTTTAGATAGAAATGGAGTTGTGGATTACCATTTTGTAATGCCACATAGGCTCTATAATGTGCATGATGTGTCATATAACACTTTACCTATAATGTATATTCCAGAATTAGTACATGTAATCTACTATAATGAAATATAATTTCAGTATGATCTAACTTATTATGAAGATAAAATCATGATTATTGACACTTGAGAACAAGTGCTGTAAAATCAGAAAACTCAATCGGTAAAGGTATGTTGGAAGAGACATAAAAGGAAACATTGGACATTGAAGTAGTTATGATAAATAAATACCCTCATTTTTATGAGGTGGAATTCTAGAAATGTTTTGGTTGAAATATTGGGGAGGATAATCTAACCCACAGAGCATCAATTAGAGAAAGTATATATTTCCTTCTGATGAAATTATAACATAATGCACATAATGTTATTTGAGGATGGTATTACAATTAAATAGGGAAATAGTATACTATAATTTTATTAAGTTAATTTAATTTGAGAATTCATTATTTAAAAATTATTTTAGGGTGAATTATTTACATTTTATATAAATAGTAGGTTTGGGGGGGGGGGAATATTGAAAAATACTGATTTTAAAATATTTTTAATTTTATATCATTATATTCAAATTTGAATAACATGAATATATAAGATAAATAATTAAAGACTACATATAAATTTATAAATAATTATAAAATATTTAAACAATACATTTTTAATTGAAAAATATATGTTTTTCATATTGATAATCTATATAATAATCTATTAAAATAATATATATATTATGATCTTCACTTTTATTAATGTATTCCCAATAATATTTTCATTTTTTTGGTATTTATGCAATATTCTAATCATTTCATTTAAAATAATAAAATTAATTTAAAGGGAATCATATTTATACTTTTTTTATAAAATTCTTTTTATGCTTGAAATATGCATTTTTCTAAAAATAGTGTTCATTGTTTTATCAAAACTGATATTAAAATTAATTTTTAAAGATTATAGTAATTAAAAATAGATAAAATTTCTCAAAATTTTAAATAAAAATCATGAAAATCATGAGATAATTTCAATGTAATTTGTGTTTATAATGAATAATAACCATGATAAATATATATCACACATATTAAGGGAATAATTTATTACAAAAAGTTAAAATAAAGGGATTAGAAACCAAGGTAGGGAAAAAGTTATTAAATCACATTTTATTTTTTAATTTCATAATTTTTGTCCTTATATTAAAAAAATGATAATTTTTTCAAATTTACTTAAATAATATATATTCAATATAAAAATCACTATGTATTGACATGTTTCCCACCAAAAATCACTTATAAATGGGTATCTCTATTCCTATATTATCCACTAATAATGAGCCAAATATCTGGATAAATACTTATAAAATACATGCCCAGATTTTTTTCTCTACCTATAGGTATTGGTCTCACCAATGGATTAGGTCGAAAAGGATTATGGTGTTAGCCAAAAGAGATTTCCTAAGTAAGTAGTATATGTTCTTATAGAGGCTTTACAAATTCAGTTATTCTTAAAACTGCTATAAACCCTAAATATCCATATTAAGATAAATATGTAAATTTATTTGATAAAATGATCTGTTTATTTGGTTAATAGTGTATCTACCTCATTTACACCCTAAGGACAATGAAAATATCGCTCATGCGTACAAAGATACTACTGTCTCTGTAGAGACCTGTATCTTGGCGTACATGGACATTACATTACATTTGTGGAATACTTAGTACATAACAAAAACACACACACAAGGATCGTAATAGTTTAGTGTCTTTGGAAACTCAGAATGTAATCTTCTAATCGTGGTGAAAGATCTTCAATATCTCCCATAAAGATCTTCCCATTTTTTTTACCTAAAACCATTCTTTATAACCTGGGGAAAAGAAAACATAAAAGGATGGGCTCAAATGCTCAGTAAGGATATACAAAAGAAAAATCAATCACATCATATTCATAAGAACATAACTTTTGGAAATCTTAACCTGCAAAAGAGAGCATAATTTCATAACATGGGATAAATCATAGTAGTGAAATGAAATCCCAATAATCATAACTTAAAACATGAAACTTTGTGGCATACACACATAATCATAGAGAATCATTTCATGTTAGTCAAGACTCATTGCCAAGACTATCTTAGTGGACAAAGTCCCTTTCTGAATCGAGTAACCCTCGTTTTAGTCCTGTTTCACTGAACCGGTATAACCTACCATTTCAGCCATGTCTATCTCATGAGATATAAAATCTTTACCCAATGAATTGGAGGGAGATATAGGTCCCACCCATCTCATAATGATACCATTCTTATGTGTGCCACAAAATCATAAACCATACATCATTGCATAACCCATGTAATAAAAAAGGGAATCTTAAACATCATGACATCATAAAACAATTCATATATGATAATGGAATTCATAAAAATAATTCCATCACAACATAATCAAATCAATGTAATAATAGGGATAAAAACAGAACCCTTTATTATCTTAGATGGAAAAAAAAATTTATAAAACACTTGAACTCCATTCTTGAGGAAAATATCCTTTCTTCTTCAAAAACATTTTTCCTTTCTTAAAATTTCAGACAACATTAAACTAAAAGAATTTGATTAAAAATAAACTTGAAAAATTGTAAAGGAAGCTTCTTGAAAATAATGTTTTTAAAATCCATTCATGCCGTATAAGTAAAAAAAACATTCTTCGTACTTTTGTCAGAAAAGTCAAAAAGTACCTCGTACGAAAAACGACAAAAGATTCCTTTCATATCTTTTACAAAAAAATCATCAAAGGGTAAAATTGGATATAAATTATTGTATAAGGATGGAAATAATATTACATATTGAGGGAACATGGATGTGGATGATAAAATACACCCCAGTAAATACCAAAGTAAAAACAATCTCGGATAAAAATGAGATTGTGATATTTCCCTAACCTGAGGTCCAATTTGCTTCGTAAGTGTCCGAACCTCCTGTATAATGATTTAAATAATGTCATTTACTTATTAAAGAATAATATTCATTGTTATGATATCTTATATGATTCACTTATGACTTTATATTACCCGTTCTTTTTTAAATTTCACGTTAAAGAGCGTTTTGGGTAAAATTGTTTCATTTGTCGTCCGTGTTTTGACTTTAATTATTCATATGATTACTTAGATCATGATTACTTAATTCCAGAACATAAAACATGATTTATATATTTATATATATTCAGGATATACATATATATAATAAATCATTAAAGGGAAAGAAATACACCGTTCATGGAGACGGTAGTCCGTACGTACGCAAGAACGCTGTTTTCGTTTCCTTATTGAATTGAATGGAATTAAGTAGATGACATACATATAAATATATAAATAAATCCAGTATCATTATTATGTCATATATTTCATTATTACATTTTATATATACTTTATAATCATTCATGAATGGTTAATCATTGAGAATGAATCTCATCGCGTCGTGGAGACGGTAGTCCGTACGTACGCACGAGCGATGATATCGTTCCCATGGTCGTGGAATTGTGTTGAAGTGTTTGTATAATATTTCAGTATCAATATAAATTTATAATAATCATATATAGTTACTCATTACACCATTATACCCATCCAATTAAGGTGGTGGCGGAAAATAGATTACACCACGGCGTGGAGACGGTATTCCGTACGTACGCACACGCGGTGATTTCCTTTTTCCGTAGGATGGATAGAAGGTTAATTATAGTTGTTTCATATTTATAATAACATATCAGTATATGAGTGATACAGATGTTATTACTTCATAATGAAACAACCTAAGAAGAAGGAGTGGAAGAAGAAATAAAGGTGAAAGAATCGGTAACGGAAATTACCTCTTCTTTGAAGCGCCTCCTTGATACCTCCTCTTAGGGCACTAAAATTGGTCTTTGAGGAAGACCAGAACCTCTAGGATGTTTCTAGGGAAGTTTAGAAGAGAATTTGGTAGGGGTTGGATGAGCTTTAAGGCTCAAAGTTGTGTGAGGAAGAGAGGGAGGAGGTGCCCTTTTATAAGAGAGGAGAGGGGCACCTTAGGAATATCTCACAATATTATTTAATATTAAAGTCAAAATAGGTTTATAATGGTTCCAAAGGGTCTTATTTCGAACCTAAAGTGGGGATGGGTAGAAATCCTATCAACCAATAGGATTTAGACAAGTTTAGGGTATTATTTTAACCTTATCAATTAGATTCAACTCTAAGTTAAATAATTTAACTTTTACCATGTCTTTTTGTTTTCTTTCACTATATGGTTAATACACATACTATAACATGCCAAACGAACCCCAAATTGGTTATTATTAATATATATATCCTTATCTAAGTCATTTTGCCGAACCTTATATTTTTATGAATAAAATAACAATTAATAATATAATATTTGATTTAAAAACTATTTTGTGTCAATTTTGACACTATTTGATATATGATTTTTCTGAAAGTCATAACAGAATTATATGTTCTAACCAAGTTCATTAAATCAACAATAATATATCATAGTAACCTATAAAATTAGTGGAATTCATAAAAAGTCTCATATTACAATTATTTTGGTGTTTATAACATCAATTATGTCAATATTTCATAAATAAGATAATTACTGCATCATCGTTGTGTCATAATTAAATTAAATTATTTAATGTATAAAAATTATAAATAAAATACAATTATGTAGGAAATCTTTTTAGCTTTCTAATGAATATTTATAGTCTAATTTATCTTATGTATAACCCCATCTTAAAAATGATTTACTTATTAAACTTTGATTTTAACTATTTTAACCCTTCTTTAAATAAATTAATAATAAATGTCCTAATCTAACCCAAGTGGGCCTAAATGGTCATATTTTATTCATAAAGTTGTTTTTGGTCGAATTACACTTATCCAATAGAATTAGGACATGTGTTAGGGTAATAGTAATATCATATTTACCCCTATTTACTATTAACCGCGGTAAAAAAAGTAAAAAGTTACTATTCACCAAAAAATTATTTTTATCTCATTGAACCACATTTTACTTAATGATATCAACCGTTTCTATCGGATTTTCGAAATTCCATTCACAGAAGCGGTAAAATTAAGTTTTATGCAAAATTCAGTTTTTAACCTACCACTTAGTGGTTTCACTATTCATCAAAAATTGAAAGTTTTCAGAAAAATACCAAAATTTCACCCTAGGCTAATTTCGGTATTCCGAATCCAAAAATGAAGTCCATTTTGAAAAATAAAATTTATAAAATTTCAAAAAGTAGTTATTACTATTCATAACGGCTAGTTTTAATAATATTTTAATAGCATATCGTTGTTTAGTGAAACTCGGTATTGCGTTCGACGCAAGCTATCGAGGAAGGTCGCGATTGCGTGTAAAGTAAGCCAAGATAGTATGTAGTGAAAGTTTCCTTTGATGATATATATAAAAACAAAATATTACTCATAAAAATCTTGGGTGTTATATTCGACCCCCCTTAAAATGAATTTCGCACTCGAAATTCGTCACTTTGTAACAAACAGATGAGGATACTTCTCCCTCATCATATCCTCATGCTCCCATGTAGCTTCTTTAAGTAGGTGGTTCCTCCATAAAACTTTCACCAATAGAGTGGTCTTGTTTTGTAGGACTTTTCCTCTACGATCCAGAATCTCTATCGGTTGTTCTTCATAAGAAAGATCTTGCTCCAGCGGAACAACTTCTGAGCTGAGTACATGTGAAGGATCAGGTATGTACTTTCTCAGGAGAGATACATGGAACAAATCGTGAACTTGAGAGAGATTCGGTGGAAGTGCCAATCGGTACGCTACCTTTCCAACATGATCCAGTATTTCGAAAGGACCGATATATCTAGGGATCAACTTCCCCTTCTTTCCAAATCTCATAACCCTCTTCCAGGGAGATATTCGTAAGAACACTTTATCACCCACTTCAAACTCTAGGTCTTTTCTTCGGTTGTCGGCATAACTTTTCTGTCGACTCTGAGCTGCTCTTATGTGTTGTTGAATAGATCTGACCTTTTCTGCCATTTCATCAACGAGATCAGGTCCTAATAGCTTTCTTTCCCCAACTTCATCCCAGCAAGTTGGAGTCCTGCATTTCATTCCATAGAGAGCTTCATAAGGATCCATCTGAATACTGGAGTGAAAGCTATTATTATAAGAAAATTACACCAAAGGTAGGTGTTGATCCCAACATCCTTTGGAATCCATAGAGCAAGCTCTCAACATATCTTCTAGGTTTTGAATTGTTCTCTCGACTGACCATCTGTCTGGGGATGATAAGCAGTGCTGAAACTCAACTCTGTATCCAGAGTATGCTGAAGACTTCGCCAGAACTTCGAGGTAAATCTCGGATCCCGATCAGATATAATAGAAAGTGGTACTCCATGCAATCTTACCACTTCCTTTACATATATCCTGGCAAGCTGATCTAGAGAGAAATCCTCTCTAATAGCAATGAAGTGTGCAGACTTTGTAAGACGATCAACTATGACCCAGATAGCATTATTGACTTTGGATGTTTTAGGAAGTCCTGTGACAAAGTCCATAGTGATGTTTTCCCAATTCCATTCGGGTATGGGTAATGGTTGTAAAATCCCCTTAGACTTCTGTCTCTCAGCTTTAACTTGTTGACAAACCAAGCATCGAGAGACATATTCAGCAACATCTCTTTTCATGCCATCCCACCAGAAGTACTCTTTCAGGTCCCTATACATCTCCGTGCTTCCAGGATGAATAGAGAATGAAGAACTATGAGGCTCATCCAGCATCTCCTTCATTAATTCGGGGAAGGGAGGAACACAAACCCGATTCCTGAACTTTATTATCCCATCAAAATCAAGGTTGAATTCAGGAACATTTCTCACCTTCTTTTGTAACTCTACATCTTCTTTCTGTGCCTCTTTAATCATCACATGTATAGATGGTTGAACATTAATTTGAGAAAGATAAGATTTTTCCCCTTCCATTATAATTCCAAGATCCATCCTTTGTAAATCCATAAATATTGGATCTTTTGTGATCCTCATCATGGATAAACTAGCAAGTTCTTGTCGACCTAATGCATCTTCCACCTTGTTTGCTTTCCCATGGTGGTAATGGATTGAGCAGTAATAATCCTTAATCAGCTCCAACCATCTTCTTTGATGCATATTCAGCTCCTTTTGTGTGAAAATATAATTTAAACTTTTATGATCAGTATAAATATCACACCTTTCACCATAAAGGTAATTCCTCCAAATCTTTAATGCAAAGATTACAGCAGCCAACTCCAAATCATGTGTTGGGTAATTTTTCTCATGGATTTTCAACTGTCGTGAGGCATAAGCTATCACCATATCATTTTTCATAATAACACACCCCAATCCCTTCTTGGATGCATCACTGTAGATCACAAACCATTCTCCACTACAAGGTAGTGTGAGCATAGGTGCACTGGATAACCTTCTTTTCAACTCCTTGAAATTCTCTTCACATTCCTCTGTCCAAACAAACATAACTCCTTTCCGAGTCAACTTGGTGAGTGGATTAGATAATCGTGAAAAATCTTTTACAAAACGTCGATAATATCCAGCCAAACCAAGAAAACTTCGGTTCTCAGTTACTGTTATTGGTCTTGACCATCTTTTGATAACCTCTGTTTTTGCTGGATCCACAGATATCCCCTCTTTTGAGATTATGTGACCCAAAAATGCAACTTTTTGAATCCAAAATTCACACTTGGTAAATTTGGCATAAAGCTTCTCCTTTCTCAGGGTCTTCAATATAATTCTCAAGTGATCTTCATGCTCTTCCTTTCTCTTTGAATAGACAATAATATCGTCTATAAAGACTACCACAAATTGATCAAGATAGTCTCTAAAGACTCTATTCATTAGATCCATGAAGATAGCAGGGGCATTAGTAAGACCAAATTGAATCACTATAAATTCATAGTGTCCATACCTTGTACGGAAAGTCGTCTTTGGTATATCCTCCCTTTTGACCCTTAATTGATGATACCCTGAACGAAGATCAATCTTGGAAAAGTATTGAGCTCCGCATAGTTGGTCAAATAAGTCATCAATGCGTGGGAGAGGATATTTGTTCTTGATAGTGATCTTGTTAAGTTCTCGATAATCAATGCAGAGTCTCATTGATCCATCTTTCTTCTTAACAAATAGAACAGGTGCTCCCCAAGGTGACGCACTAGGGCGTATGAATCCCTTATCAAGATTCTCTTGGAGTTTCTTCTTCAATTCCTGCAACTCAATTGGGGCCATTCTATAAGGTGTCTTTGAAATAGGCAAATCAACCGGTACGAGTTCTATTGAAAACTCAACTTCATGATTTGGTGGATGAACCGGTAATTCCTCCGAAAAGACATCATCAAACTCTCGTACGATGGGCATATTCTTAATCGTAAGTTTCTCACCAACCATTTGAGATAAATAACCTTCATTTAGTAGAATCAAGACCCATAAGATGGAAGGAATTTCCACTAGAAGGTTATATTCATCCTTGCATCGATAGACGATCGTAGATTGATCCGGAATATGAAATGTGACTTCCCTTCGTTGGAAATTGATATGAGCTCCATGTAGAGAAAGCCAATCCATGCCAGGAATCACATCAAATTCCACTAAAGGAAGGATCGCAAGATTTGCAGGAAGCACTTTCCCACAATCATCGATCGGAGAAGAATTATAAACTTTTGATGCGACTGTTGTGCCATTAAGTGTTGTCACAGCTAACTCAACATCTAATTGTTGAGATAATACGGTGATACCCTTAGAAAATTCTTTAGAAATAAAAGAGTGGGTGGATCCAGAATCAAATAAAACATTTTCTACTTTAGAGTGGATGGTAAGTGTACCTTTCACCACTTCGTTATCATACTCCACATCGCTGATAGAAATTGCATGTGACTTTCCTTTGTCATTAGCCTTAAGATTTTGTTGATGTCGACCATCATCATCAAACCTTGGATTTGGGCATTGATTGGCATAATGCCCCATATCCATGCACTTGAAACATTGAAGTGTAGTAGGTTCATTCTTTGTATCCCTTCCTTTGTTTGCATCATTAGACATCTTCTTCCCATTATCGCGGCATTCAAATGCCCGATGACCTTCCTTTCCACATTTGAAACATTTACTTGTCCCTTTAAGACAACTCCCTCCATGTTTATTTCCACAATTTGAGCATAAGGGAAAGCTCATCTTCTTTTCAGTGTGCTCTTTAGATTTTCCTTTGAATTCCATCTTCCTCTTCTTATCAAACCCATGTGACTGATGGGTTACTCCAATCTCCATCTCGACTTTGAGAGCACATCGAATGATTTCCTCGTAGATATTGAAGTCCCTTATGGATAACGCCCTTCCAGGACTTGGTTTTAAGCCACTAAAGAATCGATCAATCTTACTCTCAGGTTGGATAATAATACCAGAAGTGTACCTTGCAAGTCTTGTATAATTTTCTTCATAGGTACCAACAGATTCATCATCCCTTTGCTTCAGTTCAAGAAACTCGTTCTCCATCTTTGTTCAGAGAATACGAGGGAAGTACTTATTGAAAAATAAGTTCTTGAACTCGTCCCATTCCATAGACTCAATTTCATCCCTTTGCCTCGTATTCTTAATAAGATTCCACCATTGATCAGCATCTCCTTCCAAACGATACACTGCTAGGATGACTTTATCATGTTCAGAACATTGAAGAACTGAAAATATCTTTTCAGTAGTACTAATCAATTGTTCAGAAACTAATGGATCAGTAAACCCGCTGAAAGAAGGTGGATGATGCCTCATGAAGGATTCAACAGAATGTTGCTCCTTCCTTTGCTCGTTTGGCAGTCCTGCATGATTCATAGCTTGAGAAAGTTGTGTGAGCATGGCTACAAGATTTTTCATTCCAGCTACCATATCGTTTGGTTGCTCAGGGGGACAATCATTGCATTGCCCATCGCATTCCGCATTAACACGGTTCCTTCGGGTTCCAGCCATTGACTAAAACCAAGAAGAATAGTGTGTGCAACACTAATTATAATAGGAAATCCACATAATCAAGGATAAAATTTCACACTTAAGGTCTTATCCTAGGGTATTCATGGCCATTTCTAAATCACTATGATTGTGTTCTATGCGTAGACTTATCCTTAGGGTTCTTACTAATGCTTTCACATCCTAGTTTCCAAAGGTTGACTATACCTTTCCTCTGATACCAACTATAACGACCCATACTTTACATACATTATTAATACTTCAAAATTTAAGCGCACTTATTACAACATATGACAAAACCACAAAGGACCGTATAGGTATAGTGTCTTTAGAAACTGGTAAACATAAACAACTAGTTCATAAATCTTCTACAGTGTCTCCCATTTATTTCATCATATCTAGGGTCCCTTTTAGCATATTCTACTTAATATCCATCTTCCTGACCTGGGGAAAAGAAAACATAAAAAGGTGAGCTCAAATTCTCAGTAAGGGTATACAAAAGAAAAATCAATCACATTATATTCATAAGAACATAACTTTTGGAAATCTTAACCTGCAAATGAGAGAATAATTTCATAACATGGGATAAATCATAGTAGTGAAATGAAATCCCAATAATCGTAACTTAAATCATGAAACTTTGTGGCATACACACATAATCATAGAGAGTCATTTCTTGTTAGTCAAGACTCATTGCCAAGACTATCTTAGTGGACAAAGTACCTTTCTGAATCGAGTAACCCTCGTTTCAGTCATGTTTCACTAAACTGGTATAACCTACCATTTCAGCCATGTTTATCTCATGAGGTATAAAATCTTTACCCAATGAATTGGAGGGAGATATAGGTCCCACCCATCTCATAATGATACCATTCTTATGTGTGCCACAAAATCATAAACCATACATCATTGCATAACCCATGTAATAAAAAAGGAAATCTTAAACATCATGACATCATAAAACAATTCATATAAGATAAAGGAATTCATAAAAATAATTCCATCACAACATAATCAAATCAATGTAATAATACGGATAAAAACAGAACCCTTTATTATCTTAGATGGAATTTTTTTTGATAAAACACTTGAAATCCATTCTTGAGGAAAATATCCTTTCTTCTTCAAAAACATTTTTCCTTTCCTAAAATTTCATACAACTTTAAACTAAAAGAAGTTGATTAAAAATAAACTTGAAAAATTGTAAAGGAAGCTTCTTGGAAATAATGTTTTAAAAATCCATTCATGCCGTATAAGTAAAAAAAACATTCTTCGTACTTTTGTCGGAAAAGTCAAAAAGTACCTCGTACGAAAAACGACAAAAGATTACTTTCATATCTTTTACAAAAAACTCATCGAAGGGTAAAATTGGATATAAATTATTGTATAAGGATGGAAATAATATTACATATTGAGGGAACATGGATGTGGATGATAAAATACACCCCAGTAAATACCAAAGTAAAAACAATCTCGGATAAAAATAAGATTGTGATATTTCCCTTACCTTAGGTCCGATTTGCTTCGTAAGTGTCCGATCCTCCTGTATAAGGATTTAAATAATGTCATTTACTTATTAAAGAATCATATTCATTGTTATGATATCTTATATGGTTCACTTATGACTTTATATTACCCGTTCATTTGTAAATTTCATGTTAAAGAGCGTTTTGGGTAAAATTGTTTCATTTGTCGTCCATGTTTTGACTTGTAATTATTCATATGATTACTTAGATCATGATTCCTTAATTCCAGAACATAAAACATGATTTATATATATATATTCAGGATATACATATATATAATAAATCATTAAAGGGAAAGAAATACACCGTTCATGGAGACGGTAGTCCGTACGTACGCATGAACGCTGTTTTCGTTTCCTTATTGAATTGAATGGAATTAAGTAGATGACATACATATAAATATATAAATAAATCCAGTATCATTATTATGTGATATATTTCATTAGTACCTATTATATATACTTTATAATCATTCATGAATGGTTAATCATTGAGAATGAATCTCATCGCGTCGTGGAGACGGTAGTCCGTACGTACGCACGAGCGATGATATCATTCCCATGGTCGTGGAATTGTGTTGAAGTGTTTGTATACTATTTCAGTATAAATATAACTTTATAATAATCATATATAGTTACTCATTACACCATTATACCCATCCAATTAAGGTGGTGGCGGAAAATAGATTACACCACGGCGTGGAGACGGTATTCCGTACGTACGCACGCGTGGTGATTTCCTTTTTCCGTAGGATGGATAGAGGGTTAATTAGAGTTGTTTCATATTTATAATAACATATCAGTATATGAGTGATACTGATGTTATTACTTAATAATGAAACAACCTAATAAGAAGGAGTGGAAGAAGAAATAAAGGTGAAAGAATCGGTAACAGAAATTACCTCTTCTTTGAAGCGCCTCTTTGAGACCTCCTCTAAGGGCACTAAAATTGGTCTTTGAGGAAGACCAGAACCTCTAGGATGTTTCTAGGGAAGTGGAGAAGAGAATTTGTCAGGGTTTGGCCGAGCTTGAAGGCTCAATGTTGTGTGAGGAAGAGAGGGAGGAGGTGCCCTTTTATAAGGGATGAGAGGGGCACCTTATGAATATCTCAAAATATTATTTTATATTAAAGTCAAAATCGGGTTATAATGGTTCCAAAGGGTCTTATTTCGAAGCTAAAGTGGGGATGGGTCGAAATACTATCAACCAATAGGATTTATACATGTTTAGGGTATTATTTTAACCTTATCAATTAGATTTAACTCTAAGTTAAATAATTTAACTTTTACCATGTCTTTTTGTTTTCATTCACTATATGGTTAATACACTTACTATAACATGCCAAACGAACCCCAAATTGTTTATTATTAATATATATATCCTTATCTAAGTCATTTGGCCGATCCTTAGATTTTTATGAATAAAATAACAATTAATAATATAATATTTTTTTTAAAAACTATTTTGTGACAATTATGACACTATTTGATATATGATTTTTTTGAAAGTAATAACAGAATTACATGTTCGAACCAAGTTGATTAAATCAACACTAATATTTCATATTAACCTATACAATTAGTGTAATTCATAAAAAGTCTCAAATTACATTTAGTTTGGTGTTTATAACATCAATTTTGTCAATATTTTATAAATAAGATAATTACTGCATCATCATTGTGTCATAATTAAATTAAATTATTTAATGTCTAAAAATTATAAATAAAATACCATTATGTAGGAAATCTTTTTAGCTTTCTAATGAATATTTATAGTAGAATTTATCTTATGTATAACCGCATATTATAAATGATTTACTTATTAAACTTTGATTTTAACTATTTTAACCCTTCTTTAAATAAATTATTAATAAATGTCCTAATCTAACCCAAGTGGGCCTAAATGGTCATATGTTATTCATAAGGTTGTTTTTGGTCGAATTACACTTATTGAATAGAATTAGGACATGTGTTAGGGTAATAGTAATGTCATATTTATCCCTATTTACTATTAACCGCGGTAAAAAAAGTAAAAAGTTACTATTCACCAAAAAATTATTTTTATCTCATTGAACCACATTTTATTTACTGATATCAACCGTGTCTGTCGTATTTTCGAAATTCCATTCACAGAAGCGGTAAAATTAAGTTTTATGCAAAAATCAGTTTTTAACCTACCACTTAGTGGTTTCACTATTCATCAAAAATTGAAAGTTTTCAGAAAAATACCAAAATTTCACCTTAGGCTAATTTCGGTATTCCGAATCCAAAAATGAAGTCCATTTTGAAAAAAAAATTTATAAAATTTCAAAAAGTGGTTATTACTATTCATAACGGCTAGTTTTGATAATATTTTAATAGCATATCGTTGTTTAGTGAAACTCGGTATTGCGTACGACACAAGCTATCGAGGAAGGTCGCGATTGCGTGTAAAGTAAGTCAAGCTAGTATGTAGTGAAAGTTTACTTTGATGATATATATAAAAACATAATATTACTCATAAAAATCTCGGGTGTTACAGTCTCTGTATAGTTGTGTAATCTATTTTTCATCACCACCTCACATGTATGGTTATAAATATGCAATCAATTAATATATTTGATATTTATGACATGAAAATTACTTGTTAAATATAATATATAATCTACCTTTTAACACTTATATTATATGGAATTGAAAAAAATGTTCATGTGTATGTGTGGACTACAACCTCAATAAACCAATTTGATTCATCTTTCATATATTCCTTATTATGATATTCATAATAATAGATTTAATTAATATATATGAAATATATGATAAAAATATTACTTTGTTAAAAAAACTCACTATATAATTTCTTTCCTTTCCATCCATTTGGAAAATGAAGATGACATCATGCAAATGTGTCGACTAATACCATCATGAACAACGTATTTCATTTTTCTTTTACTATTTGAATGGTTAGATAAAAAATGGACACAATGAATAAATATAATATTTATAAAATTATAAAATTTTTAAAGAATCAGGATCCTTTTAAAACCCCTTTGACCATCCTCAATATAAAATTGATTTTTTTAGAATCTTACTGAACAACCTTATCCTGTTGAGGTTGGAGAGTACAATATAATGAAATGAAATACTATGATCTAAAAATGACCATAACAAATTCAATATAGAAGAAAACCATTATAATTTTTTTTATTAAATTTAAATAAATTACTCTGGAGGATATAATGTATCGACCAAGATGGAATCCATGGTAAGGGTTTTTTTGCCTCAATTTCACTCTATTGAGACATATTTTATATTATAAGCCTAATTTAATATATATAGTGTATATTGTAATGACCTTTCCTAGAGGAAACATGAATGGTTTACTAGGTTGGATCTCTATAAGAACTCATGCATTCCTTCTCATACACCAAAGGCTTCCAACTAGTGGTGATGGGATATGAAAAAACTATGGGGGAGAATACTCCCTCATTTTATAGAATAATAAAAGTTGAGATAAAATGAACTAGATATCGTAGAAAAATAAAATTAAAAAAAATAAATGTTCTGAGGAAAAAATAAATTATCATGGGAAAAGGTAAATAAATGTGATGCACATACCGGATACCCCATGTGTATATCATACACAAGATGTATAAAATAAATAAATAAAATTAGGTCCAATATCACATCCCCAAATAGAATTGAGCACTTATGGGCCCCATCATCCATCTCCAACACAAAATATTAAGAAAAAATCATTAGGAACTACCCCAATATAGTTCCCTATGAAAAATAATTGTGTCTTCTATGATACCAATGTTTCATGATGGCTTAAGTGGTGTATGTGTATAACTGAGTAGTGCACCACCAACAACATCCCTAAAATAACCATTTTGGGAAAAAACATAAACAAATGGGTCCTATAAAAATAGTTTATTTGTTTAAAAAAAATTAAATTATATAATTACATAATTTAGGGTATACTCATTAAATAAATAATTAAAACTCCCAAATGTGTCAGATTCTATGGGGATGGACAAGGATGGTACTACATATATTGTCTTATTCCAGGGTGTCTCTGAGTATGTCATAATGACCATGCCTCACTAAAAAACAAACAAAATCTAGGAACTCATCCTAGAATACACTTTTATCATAATGTATATAATATAATCTATGTTCCCGACCTAAAAAAATCCCCTAGAATCTAACACCCATACCATTATTCCCTATATATCTTGTATTATGTGGATTCCATATACTCTTCCTAAAAATATGAGGAATGTGGTATCATAATGATTCCGAAACGCACATCCCAACAATACTAATCATGTACAACATGGAATATGAGGTTCTAATACGAGAACTGATAGCCTACATGTATCTCATGGAATCTAATCTCTCATGCTATCAATCCTAAAGATCATCCATCATATGAAATCATGGTGAACATCTCGACATTCGAAATCATTACACATCAATCACCTGGTTGAACATCTTCATTACATGTTTTGAATCAATATTCCGTTATATAAGGAATATCATAAACTCGGGCCTCACAATTTATCAATTTAAATTACTCAATCAAACATGATCCATAATCACAATTGCTCATTTTAATAAATGAACCACATCAAGAAAAAATGTATTATCTTGTCAATCCAATAGATTTTAATACCCACATAATATTTCTTAAAAAAGACTTTAACATGGGAAAACTCTATCAACCAATTATTTTTATAATTACATTGTGACATAAATTGTTTTGAAATTTTATTTTGGAACAATTTAATTAGTCCAAAATTTCTTTTATATAAATTAAAAAGGACCACCCTTAATGTAATATATTTTACTTTTCTATAAAAATATATTTGTTACCTAAATATAACTAAGGTTAATATAATTATAAAGGTATCCACAGAGATTTATATTTCTATAGATCAAAGAATATTAAGAGGGTAATCTAATTAACCGAAATAAATTCATGTAATTAATTTAAAAAATGATATTTAGTAGAATTTCCATCTTTATCTCACTAATTATATACTTAGAAACATGGTAATAATATTGAATAAATATAAAGGATCACCTACTAGATGAACTCACGACAATATTAAGATAGGTTACCAGTAATTAGAGGCCGATATCAAAATCCTAGAACAACTCTTAATTGAACCCCAATGATTCAACACCATTCTAATTGTGAATTTAAATATAGTTTGTCAAAAAAAAATAATATTATTCACTATGGTCTCATAATTTATGAAACTCTAAGATACGGTGTGAATATGTCATATCAGAATCACCATAGGAAAAAATAAATTACATCATGCTCTAGTGTAATCTCAAGGAAACACCTAAACTAGGGAGATTATAAATTAAATATGTGGATGGAGAAGATGATATGAGGCTTTCAGAGGGTGTTACAAACATTAAATCATTTATGGGTCAGCAGAAAACTCACCGCAATCTATTCAGTGTTGAATGTATGAAGTGGTCCCGGTCAATTGAAAGAGGGTGAACATATGGAGATGCGAAAAAGGGCCTAGAGTTTTAGTGGATCATAAGGGGGATTTAATTTTCAATTTATAATGGTCACATGGTTTGTAAACAAAGATTTATAAGTGTTCACCAACCATTTAATTAGTGTTTTATTGAAATGATACATCCAACACAATTTTTCATTCAGTTTGAATAAAATTCAACAATTATTACAAATGGGTCTTAATGTTACCAATTAATTTAAATGATTATTGGGGTCCATCTCCCATGATTTATCAAACTATGTTGTTTTAAAAACTGAGCTACACAGTTAGGGTGTATGGTTTGCACAAAATGTTAGCTAACAATGCACTGTATTCTATTCGAAGAAACATGAAAATCTACTTCACGAACCATAAGGAACACTAAAAACATCCAAAAACCCTAAATAACATCATTCAAATTAATAATTTGTTCTTTTTTGGGTCTTAATCTATAGAGTTTCTATCCGACTCCCTGTTTAGAATCAGAAACATGAACATTATTGAGAATTCCATCATTCCTCAATTTTTTTTGTCATCATATGGAACCAAGGTCTTACAAACTCTTCAATAAATCAATTATTATCCCAAATAAGTCCAAATTGTTTCCCATCCATATAATTGGACCTATATAAATTCTACATTAAAATATATATTTCTATGTTTCATTAGAAAGTTCATAAACCAGGATCAGGGAATAAACGTTTTCTCAAGGCACATATCCTACTAAAACCTTAGCCAATTCCATCGTCTGAACAGAAACATCATAATGGTTATTACATGGTCCCATATAACACTAATAATGATTGGTTAATTATCCTAATACCAATTGTAAATAAGACATTCACCACCATAATCACTTTCTTAAAACAAATATATCTTGTTGCTTTAGTTCCTCTTCTATTTTAATTTTGTGATGAATAACCTCTCCTATTTTCTAAAGAAGCACATACCACAGTTTTCAAATAACCACACCCAAACATCCATGGGTTTTCCAGTTAAATATTTACACCCATAATCAATAAAATATTTTATCTAGGATTGAAATGCAACCATTGTATATATAATTTATAGATATAATAAACTTTCCTTGAAAATCCCAACTTAATTCAGGAAACACATTCTCCATATTGAAAACCAGATGTTGGATATGGGTTTGAACTTACCACATCAATTTTCATACTCAAATTAATTCCAAACCAAGTGAAAACATCATTATATTTAAAATAAACAATTTTCATGTCTTATTAATATTAATAAATTATATTTTAATGATTATATACACTATACAAATATTTGGGATTTTTTTTATTCAATATGAAATAAAATTTCTTCTAACCTAATTTATTTTTGATCAATTAGATGGTTTTATTAAAAAAATATAATTTAGAATTTTATATTTGTAATTTATTAAAATTGATTTTATTTTTTAATTAGTGATATCAAATAATTAGGTAAGGGTAAATTTTTGAGAAATGCTTGAAATTTTTTATTTTCTGAATGAATATTGAAAATTACTATTTCTTATTGAAAGCCACAATTCTATTTAGAGCACTTACATATGTAAATTTTGTTTTAAAATTGATGGAATTTAACAGTACTTCATTAATATTATGAATATTCCAAATATTTTCTTCATATTATCTTTATTCCATTTTTTTTCTTTAAATATCGTTTTAACTTTAGATGACATCTGTTTAGAAACCATATTTCCCTCAGGTTTTCAAGGTTTAATTTTAAATTAAATTATACTAAAACTATAAATTTAAATTGATAAAATGGATTCCAAATTCGTAATCATAATTTCTAAAATTATTAATTAGTTAAATTTTTTTTTTGGTTTTTTTGAATAGTAAATTCTCTATAAAATGATTCACCATGGTAATTTGGTAAATCAAGTTAACCGAGGTTTAAAAAAAGAGGTAAGGCAACCTAACATTGTTGCAATTATTATTGGAAGAATTTATATTTTCCATTATAACCTCATTCAAGAAAATATTTTTAATGGAACACTTCTCCATGGAAATTAATTAATAATATTAAAATATTTTTTTAAAAATAAAGTGAGTCCTTTCTATTAACTATAGAAGGACACCCCATCATACTCTTTCCACACATCTAGAACCACATTTTTCAAAACTAAAACTATCCAAATGACTTAATAATATAGAAAAATACATCCTATAAGGAATTCACTGGGTATAATGCCAACCTATGAGATAATAAAGTGTAAATCAAAGAAGGTTTTCTATAGAAGAAGGATAGCTCTTTACCAAAGGATTTAATTTTATATCATTTTCTATCACAAGAAAATCTTCTTAAACCTTGATGAAATATGAAATTATGTATTTAAAATATAAATTACTATTATTTTGTTAATTGTATAACACGTTTCCATCTATTTAACCATTTAATGAAAATTAAAATAATTTTTCATATGTGCATTCATACATAAACTTCCCAAGATAGTGTATTTTCATCAATCACAAATATATATCGATGGCCATAATAATGGAAAAATTGTATTGAATTATATAGATGATATTTTTTATTCTATAATGGTAGATAAAATATTATACTTATATCATTACCATCAAATGAAAAAATAAAAAACATTTCTTATTTGTATGTTCAGACTACCACCCAGTGAGCTGATGTATTCTAATCATCATGGCCTCACAATGATTTTTTATATAGATATATTTACTAAAATAATATGATACATATGATATAATTATCAATTATTAATGATAAATCATTACATATATTCCTACCCACATTATAATCAAAAAATGGGAACATTACCCCTACATACGTATGACCCGCCATCTCCATGATTTTTACATAATTAATTTTTCATAATGAGCTTACATAGTTGCTCTTAATAGTACACACAATGTATAACTGATAGAGTCATAAAATTATTAATAATATATAAAAAATATATAATCTTTGTTGATTAGTTTGGGATATTCCTAACACTGAGAGGGGTTGAATCGGTGTTGTTGAAATTTTTAAACCAATTACAACTTTTTATCCCAATACATCTTGACTGGTTAAGATAATGAATCTCTAATTCTATTTTCTTGGCCACATTCAGTAACATGAAAGCAGTAAAACAATATGCATATGATATTTTTACAATTTTCTCCACTCAATTAGAGAATCTAAATCCTTTTCATCCATGGGAATGACCAATCCATGGATTTTCTACTATAATGTGAGATGATGTTATAGTGGTTTGACTAGGAAAACAATTTTCTACTCAGTGTTGATCCCTACAGATGGAAGATGGAAAGAGATAATCACTTCCCGGTGTGAGTCCCTACACATGGAGGGGGAAGGGATATAATTGTCTTCTAACAAGAATCCTCTAGATGGTTCATTATACTACCTATTAAAACAATAATCTTATTTCTTGAAAATGTAGGGTCTTCTCACAATATGTTCTAGTGCTCTTAACTTGATTACTTTCAAATCAGAAGGTAATAAATTATCTAAATTCATTCCCTTCATATCTAGAGAAAATCCAACTGCACTGAATCTTCTTGTTTCTTTTTCTTATTGGACCAACCGACTGCATCATTTTTCTTTATTATTTATCTATAATCACATAAAATAATGTAATTATTCAAAAACTAAGGACCAGTTCACTTAGCATTATTAGAATTAAACTTCCCTGAGTAATTGTTAGCCTTCAGTTGGGGCATACTCTATTCTTCTTCTTCTTATATTCTTTCTCTTCATCACAGTAAAATATGGAATAATATTATAGTGTCTTAATTCCATACATCAATTCTCAATACCAAGACATGAGTGTAAAATATACTCCCTTCTTCATTTGTGAAGATGTTAGTTTAGTGGAACGTCTCATTCTTGTTCACACATGCAATAATACAACTAAAAATAGTGTGTATAAGTCGTGCAACCAGATAGTATTGGCCTTCATGAAAGTACGTAGATCCATAGGTATTCGTCTTCAAGCATTGGATGTGTGAATATTCTTCACAGACCACGGATGGTTTGTGGATCTGTCATCGCAAATCACGAAAAGAGAGAGTCTTCCCTAGTTGTGTACTCACAAGATTTATTTCATGAAACACAACGAGGGTTGAAGAATGACAATAGTTTATTTTTGGTTTCTTTTTCTCATAGAGGGTGAGGTTCTCCTTCATCGTGAGACACTCCAAGAGGGAATAGAAAATAATGAAGGACTTTGGGATGTAAAATTATTCGTGTAACCTTTTGGTTGTATTTCACGCATTTTTCTTTTCTTATACGGAAAAATACACTATTGACGCGTAAACGTTTTCTCACAGAATTATTTTTATGCGAACCTCATTTTTTTTGCCCCAGAGCTCGTGATATCACTAATTTTTGAGCCTTAACAGATGAGAAGGGCTCACGTCATATTTATAGGAATTTTTAACCCAAACGTGAAAACACTAATCCGCACATAAATCCCTCTAAATGAACATAAAAACACTTTTACACAACATTATATTTCACGAAATGTTTTTATTTTTTTGTGTTCTTAATTCCTATTCCATTTTTCTCAGTTCTCGTCTCAATACAGCACATTCACACAAAATTCTAAACTGCATTCCCTATTTCATGAAAAACCCAATCTTTTGTGTAACCTCGTTTTCTGTGCACTTTTCCAAGTTTTTCTCACACTCTATGACTTTTTCAAATTTCGATGTTCTATTCCGGAAACATCAATTTCACTATACTATTCATACCCCCTTAAATTTATCATGCAAATTTCTCTACCAGATACCCATGTCTTTGTCTTCAAATTTTCAGTCCCAATGATTTTGAAAACACTGTTGAAAAGTGCCACCTTCAATATATGATTCAACCATAACCATCATGTTGTATATATGTGATATTAATTCTGAAAAAATCTTCATCATTCATCACAAAAACCACTATCAAGATAAATATCATTTGATAGATCAATATTTAGCAATAACAGAGTTTCCATGGAAAGTACTCTAATGACCATGTCTTCCACTATCATATTTCTTTCCAATAAAAAATGAATATAACTTAAAGATAATTTACTAACCTTTTCTTTAGAAGACTTTCATCACAAATTCTCTTATATTAAGATATTTGTGAAATAAAAATTAGTAAAGAATCGTCTGATTTACCTTCATGATGAATTTACCAAGCATGACATCTAATGTTATGAATGCGTATCAATTTCCAGGCATCCTCACTTTAGTTGATCCCCATTATGTTTGTAGTCCTTCTTTACCCGCATCTTCAATTTGACCAGTTTTGAAAACTATTGACATAAAATTCAACCATCATACAAATTGTGGTCCCAACAAAATCATGATTCATCTAGCCATTTTCAACATACCATTATCATTTTTGACATATGTGTAAAATATTATAAAATAGTGTAAAATGAGATTAATTGATTAAGTATTTGATTATAACTTGGTAGTGATAATTTTAACAAGAATAAAATTTGAAATTGATTATTAAGAAAGTAAATAAGATACCTAATATTATTTTTTATGAAGGTAAATAACATACATTATGGGTCGTACTCGGGGTAAGGGGAACAATACATTAAAACATCATTTTAAATGATTAATGATTTATTTTTAAAAATATTTTTCCTATATTAAATATTCATAGAATAATTTTTCTTAGTATTTATATGGAAATTGGATAATTATATCGGAAATTGATGTTGCTTTCATCTTTATTTAAAATGTTTTCAATAATTTATTTATTTTAGAAGAAAATTTTTGACTTTATTTGGAACAACAAATATGAATATTATTTTTTAATATATATTACATTAATGAATTCTCCCAATATCATAACAATTATTTATTGTTCATATTCATTTAGAAAACCCCATGTATTCTACAAATTAATACTCTTATTCCCATTTCTATTGGTGTTTTAGTTTGGAAAATGGTTTTTTATAAGTAAACGACCTTTCAATTTATAAAAATATTTTAAATAAGAGTTAAAAATATATTTTCATGGGAATTTTGATGAATAGGTTCAATATTCATTTTCATATATGGTTGTTAAGAATTATATATGATTATATGGGATTCTAATACAATATTATGGTTAAACCAGAGAAGCCATATACAATGGGAGATCCCAATATATTTGTAAAATGAGTTGGGTAATACTCCTTTTCATCAAAATAAATAATTGTTGAGTTAAACATGGAGGTTTATCTTATGGATTTAATTGGGATTCTTTTAATTTTGAAACGAGTGAACAAGTATTATGAAAATAAATCTCTATGATTTAAACACAGGTCTTTATTATCATTCTATATATTTAAAATGCTTTTCTTGTGAAAAAAGTTCGTTTTCAAAACAAATATGGAATATTTTACACAATAAAATTATAATTTGAAATTTTTTAGGATTTTATTGGATTTTAGGATTTTCCCTAGACTATTGGATTTTTAACTATTAGGTAATTTATTGAGCATTTTGTGATTGTCTCGCATTCTTGAATTCATCCACACTGTAATGTATGGATTTTTTAAGTAAGATTTATGACCTATATATCTAAAACTATAATATTAAAATGTATTTGGGTATGTATTAAAGTGAATTCAATTATGAAGAATCTAGATTATTTAATGTCTTATGTTTGGTACCTTATAGTTAGTATCAGATTGAATATTTGGGAAACTTTAGAGGTTTGGATAATGTTAATAGAATAATTTTGATAAATTCATCATTATTGTGAATTTTAAAATATATAAAATTTGAACATTTCAAGGTTTCTACATCTAATCTACATATTTTAAGAATATTTTTCCATAGATTAAATAGGGAAGTGTAATTTGGCGTGCATAAAGATGGCACCAATCTTCCAAATAACAAGAATATATTGGATGTAATTAGAACTAAGAACCTTTTTACAAAGATGGCTTAGTGAACATAAGATAAAAATGTTGGTGGTATCCTTGGGAGAGAGTATCTAGATTTACACCATAAGAATATGTTGGTACTACAGGATTTTATAAAATAGAACCCAACGAATTATGGTGGAACCATAGATCTAGTGGAATATTAATGATCAATTTGTCCTCTGAAAAGGATATTAAATATTATGGGACATTCTTAAGGAAAAAATGTAATTCTTTACATCTATTGTAGTAATGGTGAGGAATATTGATGTTGTTCATTTGTTAAGAATACTAGAGAGATAAGATATTGATTCTACAGAATGGGAAATAAATAAGAAAACATTACTCATGAAATATTTTCACATGTTTTTTATCTCATAATGGAAAAAACTCTTAGGATAGAGGAAAAAGGATAATTATTTAGTAGTCATGATTAATGAACTTTTAACTCCACATTCCTGGTATTTACTAAATTTTATTATGATCCTTGGTTTAAAATGAATAGACTTGTAACAGAATTGAAACTATGATTATGAAGGGATATAGACTCATTAGAATATAAACTTTTTGATAATTTTTTTCATTATGATGAATAATTCAAGATAGATTTATCTTCGACTATATTCCTCAAGATTAAAACACATAGAAGCTGTCAAGTTGGAAATAAATTGAGAAGTAGACAACTAATAAATGTAGTTGTAAGATCCTAGCATGTTCCCATCACAGTAAAAAGCATTTTAATGTAATAATGATATGATATATAACATTATATCAGTGTGGTGTGTTTTTTCATATGACTCTTGACTAAAAAAATGATTTCCTTGAACAATCTAATAATGGGGTAATAGATTTCCATCTGATAGTGAGATTGTTAAATAACAATGAATTAAAAACTATACTAATGCATGTCACAATTTATTTACATCAGGTATAAATCATCAAGATATTAAAACTGGGGTGAAAACACTATTTCCACTATTATGATTGATTTTGGTCCATTTAAGGAAGTGGTGATATATATGTCACTTGTTTATTCAAATTATAATGATTCCCTTGTTCACTTTATTTCATCACATTCATTCATTTTCATAGTAAATTGCAATAAAAAATAGGAATATCACCTAAAAAACAGATTATTTATCTTTTAATGGAAACTCTTGGTGGAAGTATTAAGGAAAAAATTATTTAGAGTAATCTTCTTATTTTAATTACTTAAAAATTTTATACTATAAATATGGTCAAACTACCCATATTAGAGTTCTATATTGTTATGTGTATGGATTTTATTTTAGTGTATCATATTAATATTGATTTTAGTGATAATATTATTATATTCTATGATTTAATTACATTGACAACATATCAGGATGTTGGGAAAATGGTTAAATATATAAGTAAATGTTACCTAGAACATGTTATTCAAAATAATGAAATTGATAACATTTTGTTATGTTCCATTAGGAAATAAATATATGGATTTATTTCCTCATGTTTTTCCTTGTGTTATTCCAGATTATGAGGTTGATTTTACTATTAACATAGTGTCTTATGCTATTATAATTTCAACTCTCCTTATTGTGTTTGTCATGTAAATCATTAGGAATTGAAAAATAAATTTCATGTGTTTCTCGATAAATTTTACATACATATCATCTCACCATAATGTGGTGTTTCTATTTAAGTTTGTAAAAAATGGCATTTCAATGACCGTTTTTTAATTTATAATATATTATTGAACAACATCACTATTATGAATACATATACTTTTACTCATATTAATGATTTGTTTGATCATCCCTAGGGAACATAGTTTTTTTATAAGAAGGATCTCAGCTAAGGATACAATCAGTAGAAGGTGATAGAGTAACACATTCCAAACATAATTATTTGGACTAAATATGGCCATTATTAGTTTTGGGTTATGATCATTGGGTTTTATAATGAAACAAATATTAACATGGTTATTATTAATATATTTTTTCTTGATTGATTCCATATGTTAATGGTTTCTTTTATTTATGATATGTTGCTATATTAAAAAATCCATCAGGATTAGTGGGTCGCTTCTAGTAGTTTGTTAAAAACAATACTCGGTAACCTATCCAACTAACTAAGTTAACATGTAAATGAATTACATTAATTTAGATTAAATAGTGTTATGATTGTTTCTAGAATATAAAAATAAAGTTAATGAATGATTCGATTTTGGTACTACCCTATAGAAATAGTAATTTATTTTCTTCAGTGATGCTTCTATAAATGAACATGATTTAATTTTAATACATATTAATTACGTAATTTTTTATGTCCAATATCAAATTAATCCACATGATCATAACTACCTTATATATTATTAGGAAATATTTTTTTTTGTTTTTTTCTTTATAAATATAGATACATCATTTATATTGAAAAAAGTTTGAAATATATACTGATTATAAGGTGTGAAATATATAATGATAAAGGATTATAATTACATGATGAATTACTATCCATTTAAATCAAGTAAATTAACATATGATTTGAGTTAGAATGATAATTCACCATTATTCCTACAATATTTCTTGACATGCATAGAAACCCACACTTTTAATAAATTAAAATTAAATCATTTTTTTGGAATAAATAATACATTACACTAATAGACACCCCAAGGACATATTATTTTAGTACCCTTAGGAACATTGAAGAATAAACAATAAAATATAAGTAATAAACTCCATCTCCCACTAAGTTCTTCATTACTGGAACCTTTCTTAGAAACATCATTCATAAAACATATCTTCACAACCGGGGGAAAAGAAACATAAAAACGGTGAGCTTAAATTCTTAATAAAGGTATTCAAGGGAGATATGTAAGCATTAACATTGTAATAATAGTATGAGAACGTGATAATTACATTAAAAGATCATATAATTCATATCAAATATCATAAAAATGAATCTTGGAAATAATATTATCAGTTCATAACACATGAATGATATTTGAAGCAAGATCATAATCAATGAAATAATAACATAGGAGCAAGAAATGGAATTGTGAAAGACACGTAAGAATCTAAAATTATTTCCATAGTACTAAAGGAATATATGCCAAACCTATGACAGTGGTATGGGGTCTATCCCCAAATTTATTTTTCCCATGTTTCGTTCTCATTACAATTTTAGTAGTAAAGGTTCACTCCCAAGAAAATATTAACTGAAAAATTTCATTACTGAACTGAGTTGACTCCCTGTTCAGTCCATGTCTATCTCATGAGATATAAATATTTACCCAATGGATTGTAGGGAGTTAGAGGTCATAACCATCTCATAATGAAATCAATCATACGTTTTCCACATGATCATAAACATTCATTATATGATAACTAATTAAAATAAATGATTTTCATAAATATATATCTAAATTATAACATGTGGAAAAGAGATAGGCGTCATAATAATTTCACTAGAGATTATCCCATGATGAGAATAGGGATTAATTAACATATAACCCATTATAGATAAATGGGTTTTATATAAATATAATTCAGTAATAATAAATAGGTTTCATAATCCAATATTCCATTAAGTAGAAACATGTTTCATAAACAAATAACTCATGTATGAGAAACAGGTTTTATAATAATTTGACCTGGGAAAGATAAAATGGTTTCATAAACATCATTCCTTCAAAACAAAAACCATTAATAGAATGAATATGAATGGACCCCTCAGATCATATCCCTAGTAAGTCATGGGGAACACATATGAATTTCATCTTATATGAAACAAATTTTTTTTGAAATGTTTTCAAATACATTCTTGAGAAAAATATGCTTTCTTCATTGAAAACTCTTTTTAAAAGTTAAAACATTTTGAAAACCATTTTATTATAATATAACCCAGAAAAATTATAAATAATGCTTGAAGATATATTTAAATCCTTTTTTCCGATAAAACATATAAATGAATCTCGAAAACATTTCAAAAAACATTTTCTTCAAAATCATATAATGGAAGCATGAAATTGTATTGAATTTTTTTTCCAGGAAATCATATAAAAAAGTTTGAAAATATATTGAAAACCCTTATAATTTAATAATTGTAAGGTAATACTAAAAAAAATCTGAAACCCATTTTCATTACACACTTATAAAGGATTCTTGAAAACATTTTGAAAACGTTTATACTTGGAAAAAAATAATAAAACATTAAAACATATTTAAAGCCTTTTTTACTTGAAAACAAAATTAAATAGAATGAATTTAGAAAATATTAGTAATTAAATTTTCATTAAATATAAATTTTATAATGTTTCAAATGAATCAAGAAAGGATGAGTGTTCACTATGGTGGATAAATCTATACATTCCAAACATTCCTTTTCCGTCATAGAATGTATAGAAAAGTGACTCGATTGAAAAAAAAAACAAAATGATTCAGTTTCAAAAACATGTTTTCAAAATGTGAAATCATTGGTATAAGTATATTTAAATTAATATATTATAATTGAATAAATAATGTAAAAACTATTTTAGAAAACATGGTTTTCATAAAACACAGTTTTCTGAATGAAAAGAAAAATTGTTGGATTTTCTTAAAGTTGTTTTCCTCAATATCATAAGTACCAAATAGGGAAAAATGTTAGCATTTATTTAATATTTCATTAATAAATAAAATATTTATTGATTTATGGATATTATTTCTTCATCAATGGTACCATAGTCATTAATAAACATGATAAATGATGAGATTATAAAAATAAACCATAACCACATTTGGTAAATTTCAATCACAACTCTCATGAAAAAATGAAATTAAAGGAACCATAAAATATCATGAAAAGAATTATATTCCTTATATAATATTAAAAATTGTATTATTAACACATCATATGGGAATATAGGTTCATATCATGGAATTAATCTCAATGACCAATAATTGAGACAAATTATATTACCGATTTGGCAACGTTTGAACTGTAAAATCCAATGAAAGCGAGATCATAAAATGGATATGTAAATAACTGTACATTTAAGGATAATATTCACATAAAATATTAATATACATTATAAAAACAAAAAATAAATTATTGGTGAATATGGAATACATCTCGTAGAAACAAAAAGTGATATGGTATTCCATTATCAGACGACTTGACTATAGTTGTACTCATGAAATTCACATGTATTATAAATATATGTATAATATACATAAATTATAGAACCATATTATTTTATCTTATACCTTATATTATTTTATTATTACATTATATTAATATTTTACTAACTATTCCATGTTAATGTGATGCTTTATGGAGTGTCCTCTTTTTTTATTGTACATGTTTTGACTTATTATTCTTGATTCTATTACATAGATCATGAATTACATATTTATTGAATGTAAAAAATGATATAAATATCATATATATGGATTATATAAATAGTTATAATAATATAAAAAATATTTAAATATAAAATGGAATACATCATTCATGAAATATAGTTGTTCATACATTTTCTTGGACGTTGTTTTTGATTTTTTGTCATATTGAATGAAAGAAAGTGTACCATATCACCCCTCCTCATTGTAATTAGAAGAAAGTAGTATATTAATTGTACTGAAGTGAACATAATTAAGGAACAAATAGTTGGAAAGAAATTCCATGGGATTCATTAACAAAAGGGTGAAGTTTCTCCCTTTTAAAAAAACCATCCAACCAAACATACAATAAAAAATTATACTACATGATTCATGATTACAATATAAAAAAACTCAATGAAATACCATTATATCAAAATTAGTCCACCATGATTACCACCATGAAGAAACACAAATATAAATGAACACAATGGAATGAATGAATAACAAAACTCAAGGACTCAAAGGACACTATATCCAAGCTCCAACTCCAACTCTTTTTCATGTATAAAAAAGAACTTCTCCAGAAGTGTGATGAGTTACCTACACCTATATCCTAATAAAAAATATCTACAAAATACAATATTTTAAAAAGTAGGGTTGAGTAATGAATCCCATTTAGCTTTCCCCAAATGACTTCCTTACTCATGCCATAAGGGTATAACATATTTTCACATTTTAACAAAACAATTTACATAAAACAATTTCTGAAACAGTTTATATCTTAATATAAATATGTTTCATAATAATCGAATTTTCTCCAATTAAAATCAATTTAGAAGGAATGAAACCAAAAAATTAATTAATCCATTACCCAATTTTCATGATGGAAAAACCCATTCCATTTAAAATATCTACACAAGCACACATTCAACCACAACCACAGAAGATTGGCTTTACAATTTATGGTGGAACATAATGTCCAGAACCAACCCTTTAATGGCAGTACATCACAACCAATATCCATCACATTCCTAAACCACCTGACTATTCGTTTCAACCGTATTCCAAAAAAATATTATCCTAATCATTTGAATAAAACCATCCTTTATTGAAAAAAAAAACATTTTTTGCATCAAAACCAAATAACCATTTTAAAATCATAATTTTAAATATTGATACCAAACCCACATTCCAATAAAAAACCCAAGTTGCTCAATTCTAAAAACTATCACTCTAGAGGGTTTTCATCAAGTTTTCCACAATAAATTCACAATTTATTTCAATAAAAAATATCAAATTTTAAAGAAATCCTTCAATATCTAACAATATGAATCAATAGTGAAGCCAAAATCCTTGATTTTTTTCAAAAACAATAATTGTACCGAAAACAAAAAAGCCCGATTTGATTCTACAAAAACTCCCTGAAATTTAATCCATGAGAATCAATAAGGTAATATATACCCATATATGGCATCAAAAACCTTATATATATCTTCAATGGTAGTATATATTACAAAGTGAAAGAGTGGGAGAAGTATATCTATGTAAAACCACCAAAAACTAGCATTATTGATGACTTACATTGATAATCTAGCTTTAATGTACTTTGAGAAACATCAAATCACATATAGATTGATGGGATAAGCCCCTATAGTCATTGGGTGGAAGCAATACCCTGTGAGGGTAGGTTTGGGAAAAAAGAGGGGTTAAAACACAATCCATACTTATATCCATGTTTTTTTCATCTTGTTTTTAAACCATGTTGGGTTAGTCAAATGGTTAGGAAAACTGTGTGGTAAACATGCAGGAACCACTACCTCATGGGGGGAAATTTCCCAGTTAGCCCACAAAGATATATAAATCACCTACCAATGATAAAAATTACCACAATAATATGTTTCATCGTTTCTATTAGGTGGCCGCACGGTTAGACAAATAGTGCGCTTTCTCGTGTACATTCCACATTGCCCCTATCTCATTATGCACCATTTCTTGTAGGGGTTTCATGGTTTCCGCAAACAATGATCAAATCAAGAACCAATACGAATACCCAAAAAACATTCCAAAATTAGTGAAAATGATCCCAAATGACATGAAAAACATTATATAAATAAAATAAATAAAGGAAGGATTACATACAAGAATCTAGGGGTGACTCATTATCTCCATCCTTGGAACTTTTGACCCCAGAATATAGAAAACATCCATTGACAATGAGGAGTTCTGGAAATTTCCCTTTTATTTCATTCATTTGTTCCCAATTATCTTCCTTGAATCAGACAATGTTCCTACAAAACCAACACTGGACCAATACTATTTCCATATAAGACATTCAATTGCCTATCCAAAATCTATACTTCCATATACCCCAATGATTCATACTTTTCTTCAACAACATGATCCAATCAAATAACATGGTTAGGATTAGGCTAATATATTTTCAAAATAGATACATGAATCACATTATTCACAATACTTAACTATGTTGGAAATGATAATTGATATGGTACCACACAAACCTATTCAAGTATCTCAAATGGTCCTATGCATGAATACACTTCTCAAAAGCCAACAACCATTAATGATTACCTAAATATGATTTCTAACTACTCTAAGCCATCTCCATGTGTTGTTTTTGATAAACTGAATCTTATCTATTGTTTCCTGAAAGAGGATTGTTTGAACTGGTGAAATATAACGTATTTCCAACCAACATAGTGGAGAAAGATAAGGAATCACATACAATGTATGAAAATGATCCATATGCATTGAGGCCTTATAATTGTTGTTATACGAAAACTCCATTAATGTCAATTGCATTTCCATTACGCCACCAAAATCCAATACACAAGTCCATATCATTGCTTCCAATGTCTGTATCATATGTTCGGATTTTATATCAATATGAAAATGATATTCCATACTCATGGTCAACTAATTCCTATGGGTTTTCAATAATGAATTATATAAATAAGTCAAAACCCTCATATCTCTATCTAACAGTATAGAAACTGTTATTCAATGCCTCTTTACCACTTCTTAGATATATATTTTAGACATTTAATCTAGCATATGATATTAATAAATACGGATGAAATGAAACGAATTTATGAGTTTCCACGATCACCCATTTTCATTGTGTTTCCAAACCATTGTTGGGAGAAATATTAAAAAATCCATATCTATCTACTCCCATTTCAAAATTAGAATAGGTAATTGATGTGATATATATGTTGGTCTCTTATTATCTAACATTACCTGTTGAAAAGTTAAGCATTTGAAAACCAACGCAACTACCTTCTTATTCATACCGAACCAACAAAATTGTGGATTTAGTGCCTTATACATATTCTATATTCCAGGATCAATGGAACTTGTTGAATGATGGTAAGAATGAAGAAGTTTTTCTTGAAAATAAATAAATATGAACATCTGATTTCTAAACCACCACACATAGATCTCATCAATCTTCCATCCCAAAATTCTCTCCCCACCATTTATTTTTTACCTCATATCCACAAAGTCTTCATCAGAAGGTTCTACCTCTTTAACAGTATATCTAAAATTAGAAAAAAACCAAATTTTAAATAAGGGAACATATTCACCTCGGTCTTCACATTCCATGATCATGTTGGTAAGGACTGAAATGTACTATCACTCATCGGAAACTTCTTTTTTCCATCTGATCAAGTGAATTTATACTTAATGAATCTACTAGTGTATTGACCATTCTTATTGTATACATAAAGTCAGTGAAAAACATTTGGAGATAATATATCCATCTTATTTGTCTCAAATTCAAATACATTTGTGAGAAAATATGTTCTAAGAACTTATGATCCGTAAACACATTGAATTTCAACCCAAAGTGGTAATGACGCCATGTCATCAAATCATGTACTAATGTAGAAAACTCTAATTCGTGTGTTGGGAATTTCGTCTCATGCACATCTAAATACCTTGATCCATAAGCATCATCATGGTTTCCCTACATGAGGACACACCCCAACCCCGATCCTGAACTATCATAGTACACCACATTCCCTTCTCCTAATTTCATAAAAATCATGATTTGTGTTAATGTATTGTGAAATTTATGATCTTAATTTTTTTGACATTTCCCACTCCATTATAATAAAACATTATACATTTTTATGGCTGTCATCAGTGAAGAAAGTCATGAATAATCACTAATGAAGCGTCAATAATAACCAATTTGACCAAGGAAATAATGTATCTCAAATAACATTTATGGTGGTTTCCAAGATATTTCAACTGTTATCATTTATGGATGTAAAGATATTCATTTTTTAGAGACAATGTAGCCATGTAATCATAACTTCTATATCCAAAAATATCAATTTGATTTTTTCCATATAGAAGATGACCCTAAAATCCCCAACACTACCTCCTAGTGCGGCTCATGCTCATCCCATTTCCAGGAATACAACAATACATCATCCATAAACACCACAAAAAAATAATCAAAATATATCTGAAAGATCAGATTCATCGAGGCCATAAAGATCATTGGTGCATTATTATGACCTAAAGTCATTACTGCAAACACATATTGTTCATATCTTCAATAGAAAGTTGTCTTACAAATATCCACTATCAGAAACAACAATTGGTGATATCCTGATTGCACATCAAACTTGAAGAACCACTAATCTCCCCTCAATTGACCGAATAGATCATAAATTTAAGGAATTGGATATATATTCATCATAATAACAAGGATAGGTTTTCAATAATCCTCACATAGATAAAGATTCTACAATCCTTTTTGAAAAAAAAGACTGGGGCTTCCCATAGAGATGTACTCGACGATACGAATCCTTTAATTTCCAACTATTCCAACTATATATTCCATTACCATGACTATTTTATTAAGATTCTCTGATATTGAATGGAAATAAGACTGGTCCCCAGGAGGAGATCAAACGTAATCTCTAGTTCTCTCACAGGTGGAAACTATGAGAAAATTTTGGGAATCACATCTTGAAACGTATAAATAAATATTGGAAAACTAGTAGTATTGATCTATTACATCAACGATAAAATAAACACTAAATACTGTTATGAGAATATGCCAAATATTGGTCCCAACTATCTTTTTGTACTTATATTTACTTCAGTTACCCTACAAAGAGATGGTCGACACCATTATCTGTTGAAATACTTACCATTCTAGTATAATAGTTGATGTGATCCTTGAACTTTGTTAAGAAATTATTACCAAGATTATATCATAGAAATTAATATTGATAAATATGAAATACAATATAATATCGGACCCATAAATAGTTATGGAATATTCTCTGCAATCAAAGACTCAATATTCTCTTTGACCAAGTGGATTTCAGTTTTTTGACACAAAATAAGTCATCTAATCTTGCAAAACCAGAAAATCAATAGCATGAGAAGTAAGAGAGGAATGGGATGTACCAACATCAAAAAAATATTTCATAAGGTTAAAATAAAAAATAATGATACGTCACATTGTAGATGTTCATTAATGATCATATATAATAACTTAATTATCTCTATATAATTTCATGTTTTCCACACGTTGTTATCTATTGCGTTGTTGAGATTTACCTTACTGAGGATTCATATTATTAATGGAATTTTCATGTATATAAATATATTCTATTGATTTTATTTTCCCTTCTATCCTCATCTTATTGAAGCATATGACACCCCCAACACTGGTGATGTTTCCCGAAAACCCGATATCAGAGCACTGTGACAATAGCGCCTAAGATGACCCATCTATTTGTTGAATTGGTCGGCTATAGGTTGTTTCATACACTCTTGATTCATGTATCCTGGAGAACAACACTGGAAACATTCCATATTTCTCTTTTAGTATTGAATTAAGATTCACTGATCTTGAAATCTTATTCAGAGTCAAACTACCACAGTGGAAATAGGCGTCCCTCTTACGTTTGCTCCAGTATTAGAGTTCCTATAAATATAAAAATTCATCCTTCTTCCATAGGTCATGAGTTTTTTATCATTTCAACCATCAATATATTGACCACATATGTAGAGTCTATAATATAGATCATAATAATATTTGGGTCACTTTCCTACCTTATCCCCGATTCAATGACGCATTCCTTCAAGAACTCAGTAGAAATAATATTGATTAAAAATAATTAAAAATTTAAGAATTTAGCCACATACTTCTTGACATAAATATGTTACTACTGCATGGTGATGAAGTATATCTTTATTTTAATCTAACTATATGAGGATATAATTTCTTGTTGAGATATTTTTGGAAGACCTCCCATGCATGGCCTTGGTCAAATTTAACCAACAAAGCTATGTCTCACCACTATTGTGAAATGTCTTCCATCATAAACATAGAAATATTTATTTTGAACTCCATTGGTGTGCTATGGAGATCGAATATATGATTCATCATATTAATCCATATTTAGTACTTCTATAATTTAGAATCACCCCAAAATATCAGTGTATTTATTTTCTTGGACTGGTTGGAATGATCATATTCCCTTGGTTCATCCCTCTTTTTCCTGCCATGAATAGCTTGAAAATATGGGAATATACATTGAATTAGCTATTGGTTCCCATGTGGCTCTCATGAAACCTCATTCACAATAGCTTCCTCTATTTGCTTCCTATGAAGCCTAACAGGTTCCATTTTCTATATAATGATGAATTCCTTATGTAACACTCTCTATCCGCTAATGTCATAACAATTTCAAATTATATCATATAAAAATTATCCCAATAATGCTTTCAAAAATCATCATTTTTCACATTTAACCATTTTTTAGAAAAAATATCACTAGATTTATAAAATCAATCATTTTAAAAATACAACAACCATGCTCTTTTCAAAATCCATCATTTGAAAAAAAAATTATCATTTACCAAAAATAAAAACAATAAAATCATTACTCAAAATGAAATATGCACTCCTAGTGGGATGTACTTCCTATTGTGCATGTCATGCTCATCTCATTGGATAATCACATCAAAATTAGATTCCAAATCCTATATTTGGATCAAGAACACTTGTGTACCCATATCCCTATTAACATGATGTTCAGCATAAAAATGTTACCTATGTATTTTTATGATATGCATTTCAGTCCCAAAAATTACGATCCTCTATACAAACCCAAAAAAAATAGACCAGAATGAATTTCAACTCCAAGATCAATATAACTAAAGACCACTTGATAGTCATGGACCGAAAAAGTTGTTACCATTTTTTCTAATGAAATATTTGGAAGGAACAAGACTAATACAATTTGTAACATCTTGCCCCTCCTCATTTTCATGAGTGGGTAGTACAATATGACATTTCCTTAAGTGGCATCCCCAAGGAGCCAAAGGATGGAAATAAATGTGATGTTCTTCATTAACTAATGTGGGAGATTCTATATTTGAAGATAAACCAACCAACCAAACATTCTATAATCAAAATACCATTACATGATGCATGATAAAGAAGAAATAAAACTCATGTAAATACCATTATATCAAAATAAAACCATCATGAGTACCACAACAGAAGAATACAAATATCAATTTATATAGTGGAAGACAAGACTATCAAAACTAAGACTTCAAAGACACTATATCAATGATTTACCTCCAACTCCAAGACATGTATCATGAAGAACAATAGAAGTAGTGAAATTACATACTTTAACCTATTTCCAGATAGAGAAAATCAACAAAATCACCAACGTGCCAAAGCATGGGTTCATAATGAAACTCAGTAAGCATTATCCAAATTACTTCTCTACTCATATCACTAATATTGAACATGTAAGAATATTTATATAAAATAGTGTGATAGTAATATTTCAAAAATTGTTTATATCAGAATATAAACTAGGTACATAGAATAGTAGTTTTCTCTAAACCACATCTTGTTCTATGGAAAACAATAAAATAAGTCCATAACCCATTACTAAATTTACATGTTTCAGTATCCACCTCAATTTCATATGTCTAATGATGATCTCTTTAATTCGCAACTAAAAAAGATTTTTGTTACCATTTATGATGGAAAATCAAATCTATAATCCATCCCTTAGATGGTGGTACTTCATGACCAATATCCATCCCACTCCAGACATGCATAACCATTTAATCCAACTATATACCAAAAAATATTTTCCAAATCATTATAATAAAATAGGTCTTTTTTGAAAATATAATTTCATTAATAAAAAACATATAACCATATAAAAATAATTATTTTAAAATCAAGTTACCAAAGTCAATTACCGAAAAAGACACAAATACACCAATTCAATAATCCATCACTTAATAGGGTTTTAAACAAGTTATGAATAGAAAATTAAAAATAAATTACTATAAATTTTTTTAATATCAATCCTTAATGTTCTAATAAGAGAATTCAAGAGTGAAGACATGTACCTTGTGATATTTGGACGAAATAATAAAATTTACGATGCCTACAAAACTAGGACCAATCTCCAAAAACATGCCTTAAATCTCTTCCCTTATAAAACACATCGACAAATATAATTCAATTTTTCATAAACATCCATAGACATATCCATAGTGGATGTAAATCCATGAAACAATGAGAGTGGGAGAATTAGAACTTAGGAAACCAACGAAAAAAATCCCAAACCACAACATACAATAAGAATACAGATTCAACGTACCAAAAGTGAAATACCCCGAAATTACATGGTTTTTAAAAAAAAATGGGATTATTTTGAGACCAAGAAACGAGAAAAAATGCGATTCAGAGGAAAAAAATCTCATAGTCATCCATCAAAAATTGTTATGTTTTAAATAGCGTATCTGGGATGATATTCTGAAAAAGTCGAATAACACATAGATTAGTTCCTGGATCAAAAATCTGAGGGCGCTGTTGCATTCCGGAATGCCGGTTTACCTTGGCCATGAATTATGTTTAGTCAGAACATGCCTCCATTGAGAAAACCCAAAATTTTTATAACCATAAATAAAATTATTAAAGAAAATTATTTTATTTTTAAAATGATCATAACTCTTGAACAGTAACTGAGATTAGAAATTTGATGCCACTTTTGAGCTAGTGAGGGTATGATTTCCATAGGCAGATTCTAATGTTGGCCGGTGGAGGAAAATAGAGTATGATAGTTTTCTGCAGTAAATAAAAGAATAATGTAACACATATTTAATTTTACAATCCTTATAACTCAAAAATAGTAACTTCGACTGGATATCGGAGAGCACTGTTGAGCTCGTTTGTGCTATGTCCCTTAGGTAGAGCATAACCTCAACTGGCATGCGTTAAAGGTGAACATTTTTTTTTGCCACATTTGTAAGAAAATTAAAATAGTGCATGTGTGCGATTTAGACATCTTCTAAATGATGCCCAGAATTAATATTAGAGGGAACCATTGCACCTAGAACAATGACATTAACAATGAATGCACATAACCCCAACTATTGTGGGTCGAAAGAATAAGTTAATTTTTGGATGTTTTAATAAAAATAAAATCAACATAAATGTTTATTTTATTCATAAATTTGATTTTTGTGACACAATGATTACCCGACGGTTTCATTTCATAAATTAGATAGAGTAACTACTCATTAATTAGAATCATAATAGAAACTTTTTTTCATAAATGTAACTATGTAATGACATGATGAAATAGTGTAATAGAAACTATGTGAAATATTTCTAATTTAATAGTATAATGGGATAGAGAAGGAAATGGAAAATCTGGGAATTCTTCTAACGAATCGATGGCGAGGAATCTATTCCAATGACGAACACCTGTAAATCATAAGAAAAAATGACACCCTCAAAAAATAGGTTCGGTACTAGAGAGCGACGAAAACCAACCCTCAATGATGGATACTCAAATATAATGAGCGTCCCTCCGATCTAAACTTCTCCAGGTAGGGGTTGATATTTTATTTGTTATATTATTCATTCTAAAACAATTAATGTTGATCAAACCATGAGTTGGTTGATCCGTGGATTTCTTGTTCTGGTTGGAGGGTGATTTTTCTTGGGGTTTTTCATAGGGATTATTTATTTTTTGACAGAATCATAATGCTAAATTCCCCTTGTATTAAACTATAATTCTGAGTGTCTGGGAAAACATGAACAGGGCCCAAGCCCCTCTGATTTTTAAGTTCTACATTTCCAAAACTCCATGATGATGGTGACGTGATTTTCAGGGCATTAACAGAGAATAAAACAACCCTTGGAGTCCAGAGGAGAAGATGACACTAGGAATGAACAATTGGATCGAACATTGTGGTCCTTCAGTGGTGACCCACAGTATCGGCCAAGGGTGGGTGGTGGTGTGCCATAATGGCACTTCGAAAGGGGATCCACTGTCAGCTCGGGCCATGGTGGAGCAACTTGAGCCACCAGTGCTCCATCCATCTATAAGAACCCAGATCCTATTTTTAGGTATGTTTTTCATTTTCTGGTTGATTTTTTGAAAAATTGGAAATTCTAGAAATTTTCAAAGTACGCGTCGTGTACTTTATGAGTACACACCATGTACTTAAATGCCGCAAGAGGCCATGTGATGGCTGTGTAGTGGCCACACACATGGCCGTGTAGGGGGGTCTGGAGGCTGCCTAAAGGGGAGTAAAGAAAAGGCATGTAAAATCCATGTACATCAAAATTACAAGCCCTGTACTTTTTTTCATAAAATGGATCGGGGTCACGTGTAATCGCCAGAAACATAATCTTTTAGGTTTCATTCAACCGAGAGCTCCCTACCGCCATATATCTTTAATGAACCCCCAAGCGTGTGTCCCTTCTCCCAATCAAACACCGTCGGTTGCGTTGGAATCACATCTGTGAGTTGTTCCTTCTCATAGATCTTCATTTTCCAATTCCCCCTTTTTTCCATGTTAGTGTTGGTTGAAAATTTTAGAATTTTTTGTATATATTCAGCGTTCTAAGGTGTTTCAATCCTCAAGGTTCTCATATAGTGATCTCCTAACGTCAATGTTGGTGGTTTGTGACTATCTGTTGAATGTCATTGTGTTATACGTGCAGGATCACCAATACCCATGAATGAGGTATTGTGCGTTTACTGATTTGGCCCTATTGTTTTCCTACTACGATATTGTTCATTAGTAGAGGTTGAATTGTTTGTGAATAGGGTGAATTAATTTGTTTATAGGTATTACCCATGCATGGTTTTGTTATGGATTATTGGTTTGTTTATCCTGTTAGGATTCATTGTTTATTTTTCCTTGCCAAGTGTTATAGGATAGTGTGATTGTTGTTCTGATATGATAATATACTATAGAATGTTATCCAAGTAGTTCTTGTGGTTAAATTTGTCCAATACACATGCTATACATTCTAACATACATAGGGTCGTGAGAACCTAGTGCAGTAGAGCATAGAGAGAATGGACGTAAGGGATCTCCAGAGTGACTTTATATTTTTATGATGTTAGACCATAGGGATAATTGATGTTTAGTGCTTCCACAGAGTGTCTCTAGTTTCCCGAAGTGGGCCACAGGGGGGATGAGACGTTGAGTGCTTCCTCAGAGCACCTTTAGTACTGATAAGTGACTATAGGGTGAATTGACGGTGAGTTCTTCCCCGAAAGAGTCTATACATTAGATGAACCAAATGGGTGATATTGTGGGTGATTCGCAGAGGGTTGCTTGTAATTTTGTGGTTGAACCAGAGGGATAGGTTGTGATTACTCCCAGAGTATTACCTTATTTGATTAACTAATTCTTGTTGTGAATTAAATGCTTGAATCTGTGGATTTTTTACTGTTGAGTAAATTCCTATTTACTACTTTCTATACATTACCTATTATAAATTCACTGAATGTTATGCATAGATCTCATGGTGGTTGTGTACTAGGATTATTATCACACCCTATTTGGTAATGATTTTGGTCCCAAATATATTATATTGTTGCAGTAATAGATATGGAAAGCTCCCTTCTAAATATTGTACTTGATATTATGTGGAGATGGAGAGAATAGGACCAAGCTGGTTCTTGCAAACCTGAGGAGCTATTTATCTATTTTTCTGTTGTACATTGGATTAGTACTGTTGGGTTTAGGATTGTGGTTTGTTTGGATTCTTTCCTAGATATTTTTATTTGCAACATTTACTATGCATTGTTCCAGTTGTTCTGTATCAGTCTTCTGCTGTTTACTTTTGTTTTGTATTATTATTGCTTCCACTATTGAGTGTTGTTTACTTCAACTATGTACTATTCCTTTGAGAGAATTGTTTCCCCACTATCACTCCCAAGGCCTAGGATACTATTTGGCAGCCTCTGGCATTCATAGAAATGCGCTTAATGCCTTGTGACCAACCGGGTGGGGGCGCCTCTGGGGGTGGGGGGGGGTATCCGGAACCGAGACGTTACAAAGTGGTATAAGAGGTCATTCTTTTCTTCTTGATTGATAGTTCAGAGCCTATAGTTAGGGATAAGATAGGATTGGTACTTGTTAATAAGCTGTGCCTGGGAGTAGTTAAACTGTTAATAGAGAAAAGCCGATCTACATCATTTATTGCAATTTTCTGTTTTTTAAATTTTACAGTTGATTTGATTTCACCTTGAGTGACTCACATGTTTCATGCTGTTACCATTGTTCTTATTGAGGTTCTATTACTGTTGCAACCCGATGAGATGAGGGTATACCATCTGATGCATCATATAGTCACTTACTAGAAATCACAGGTCATGGATTCTTCTCATAACATTTAGGGTGCATTAGAAATTACATGTTGTTGTGATAGATGTTGTGTAGAATATGCATGTTGTTGTGATAGATGCCTTGATAAAAATACCTGCTATTTTATAGGGTATTGTTGTGTAAGGAATTGTTTGGATGGGAACCAAACTTTGGTTCTTGAGGTGTTATAGGCCCTCATGGACTAGAATTTGGTGGATCATTGTCTTGTTTTGTTAGTTATAACATTTATAAGATGCCAAATTTTGATTCGCAAGAAGTATTGGCCCACATAGATCAAAAATTGGCACATTCATTGATCGATTCACTATTTACTGGGCCCCAGAGTAGTTTTTGAGGCATACTGTCCGGAAAAACCCAGAATAAATGCTGTGTAGTTTTGACTACACGTCGTGTGTTCTTCTATTCGGGAAGAAGCAGTTTTTCATAAGTACACGACGTGTACCTAATGTACACGACGTGTAGTCTCTAATTGTGTCATAAGCTGTGTGGGAAGGGACACAATATGTAGTTGTTCCAGTGGGAGCACACCATGTATCATCTATTCACGTAATGTAGTGCTAACCTTGTGTTCTCCTGTGTCACTAACTACATGGATGGAGAAACCTGATGCTATGCAAGCCATGTCAGAATTGTATATTACGTGTAGACTGTCCTAGGTACATGGCCGTGTAACGAACAACATGGGTCGGTGTTATCCTTTCACATACACGTCATGTCCGCTTGGAAGACGCCGTGTATGGTGAGCCATGTGTCAGGATGTGTCACTAAAAACATGGGCCAGGTAATGCTTATCTAGTACACACCGTGTCTACCATGAACATGCCGCGTAGTCTTTCCATTGAAGAGCCGTGTGGCTTAACGGTGTAGAACGACATGGGTAGGTAAAGGGGATTCAAGTACACGCTGTGTTCCAGGACAACAAGCCATGTGTTTTGGGTGATGTACGACCAGTAGAAGAAGGAGTACACACCCATGTGAAATACATAAGAGAACACGCCGTGTAGAGGAAATACACGCCGTGTAGTCATGTTTTTCATAACTCGAATGGTTTCATTCTCTTGTTTATATCTTGTTCATTCAGTTTCCAGTCCATGTTAATCTTGAATCTAAGGCATGCATTTGACCTTACAGAGTCGTTCCAACGATGATCCTCCGGTTTTCCTCCAGTTGTAGGGCAGTGATCAGACACCAGAGATGGCTGATTAGGGACTCCCTATAGATCCTCCTTTTTTTCAAGTTTTGGCACTAGTTGGTATACCAGTTTAAGACGCCGATGCGTAGTTTTCGGAGGGTATTCTAAAGGTGATGCATATCATCTAGGGAGAACTTCTTCTTGCCTCATCTATGGCAGACATGAAATGTGTTTTCTACCAGCATCTTCCTCCCACCTTCTCAGGGGAATTAGGATATTAGGCTGCAGAGTCATGGATAGAATCAATTTTGATGATCGTTGAGCATCTGGAGTTTCCTTCAGAGAGTCGGATAAAGCTCGATACCTATATGCTACGAGATTCCACCTGGAGGTGGTGGGACGTGGTCTCACAGGTGGGCCATCTGCGAGTTATTGGGTGGGGGGAGTTCCAGCGCATCATCTATGGCTACTTCTATCCAGAGACCCTGAGGGCCGATAGAGCCCAAGAGATCATGAGCTTGGATCATGGTACTCTTCCGGTTACTAATTATTCCACTTGTTTCATCAGGCTTCAGAGTTTTACAACCCTTCTAGGGGTGATGTGTTGTTCCTGGAGAGGAAGTTTTAGGATGGCCTTTGGCGGGAGACCCGCTCGAAGTTGAATATCATCAGGTTGACTTCCATCACATCCATTGTCAAGTGGGCATTGATCACATAGCGCAATCTGAGAGACTCGGGAGATGAGAGACAGGGCAGTTTCGCTTCCAGAGTTAGTGCTTCTCTAACTAACAGTAGGAAGCGATTTAGGTAGTATACGCATGGGGATCCGAAGTCGTGAGAGACACTGTCAGCTAGCCAGATGGTATGATACCAGTGAAGAAGGGATTGCCATATGAGGCCATAGTTCTAGAGAGACACGGTGGAGTGCTGGACTTGCGGAAAGATGGGTCACCTTCACCATTTCATTCAGGTCTTCTCACTAGAATCATGTGACAGGTGTTCATCTGTGACACCTTGTATAGGAGCAGCTCCACCAGTTTCTCATCAGTCTGGGAAATGGGGTTCTTCCGGCCATTTAGGCTGAGGTGGAGGCCGTGGCCATAGGGGTTAATCACCAGGCTATGAGTGACAGTAGAGTCGATAAGCTCAGATTGGTCAGGCAGGGTCACAGGGTCGTGGGATATGCTAGAATTTTGCAGTGGGGCAGACCCATCAGGTGCAGGATCCCAGACCCTCAACAGTTCAAGGTACGATCCTAGTCACCTCAGTTTTTTCTTCTGATATTTTCGACACAGGGGATTCCCATAGAATTATCTCTCTTGCAGTTGAGGAGAGCCTTGGGATCTATATATTTTCTTCTACTGACATGTCGACACTTGACACACTATTGGGAACGAAGACATCTAGCATACGTCAGTGCAAGGAGTTACCTCTTTAGGTCAGTGGGTGTCACTTTCTTATGGATCTCTCTATCCTAGAGATGAAAGGCTATGATTTCATCCTAGGGATGGACTGGTTAGTTCCATTCCAGTCATTCGTCGACTATTATATCCGTAGGGTGAGTTTCATATCACTATATGGAATATCGTTTCTTCATAGGGGTGAGTAGGATGTCTAGGAGAGCAGAGAGGGACCAAAGCATCATGGGTTAGGAGGAGATATATCCTAGATTCCTTATCTATATCAGGATGATCAGGGGACTTCATATTTAGACATTCCTCCAGTGGTGGATCGTTTCAAGGATGTATTTCCGGAGGACATTTCTGGTCTACCTCTAGAGCATGAGGCAGACTTTTCGATTGAGATTGTGATAGGAGCGTCACAAATGTCCATTCCTCTATATAGGATGGCTACAACAGAGTTACAAGAGCTCAAGAAGCTGTTGTATGAGTTGTAGGAAAAGGGTTTCATCCGACCCAGTACATCTCCTTGGGGTTCGCATGTCATGTTTGCGAGGAAGGCGGATGAAACCCATTGGCTTTGTGGCGACTATCAGAAGTTAAACCAGTTGATGATCAAGAACCGATATCCCTTTCCAATGATTGATGATATTTTTGATCATCTTCAAGGTTCCCGAGTGTTATCGAAGATTGTATTGAGGTTCGGTTACCATCCATTATGCGTTAGACCATCTGATATAACGATTACAACTTTTTGGAGTAGGTATGGTCTATACGAGTATGTGGTTATTCCATTTGGTCTCACGAATGTGCCTGCAGTTTTCATGGCACTGATGAACTGAGTGTCCCATCCATACATGGAATCCTTCGTGGTTGTTTTTTTGGATGATATCTTACTGTACTCTCACAATCAACACAACCATGATACCCATATTGTGATCATTGTGAGTACACTGAGGGAGCATCCGTTATATGATATGATCTCGAAATTCCACTTTTGGATGGATTAGATTCACTTCATGGGGTACTTTATCTCAGAGAACGGAGTGTCAGTAGACCAATAGAAAGTGTGAATAGTAGTTTCCTGGGAGCAACAGAAGAATGTCTTTGAGTTGTGGAGTTTTCTAGGGATGGCTAGATACTACCGGTGTTTTAAACAACACTTTTCATGCTTAGCAGCACTGCTGATAGGTCTGACTAAGAAGGGTGCAATGTTTAGGTGGTTAGATTCTTTTGAGTTAACCTTTCAAGAGCTAAAGGGATGGTTTACTTTACCACCGATACTAGTACTTCCAGATCCAGGCAAGAGCTATATTGATTACTGTGATGCTTCAGGTATTAGGTGAGGAGCAGTTCTTATGTAGGGAGATGGAGTCGTTGCATACAAGTCTCGGTAGTTGACGCCACATGAGAGGAATTACCCAACACATGATTTTGAGTTGGAATCAGTTGTTCATGCCTTGCTCTGTTGGAGACAATATCATCTGTGAGAGCATTTTATGGTTTTCACTGACCAAAAAAGTCTCAAGTACATCTTCACGCAGCGTGATCTGAATTTGATCTTGCATATACACTGGAAGAAGGAAACATAGTGGTTAATGCATTGAGCATGATTTCTCATGTACAGGTGGTTCAGGAGTCCAGCAGTGAGTGGAAGATTATGGATATTTTCTCTGAGATGCATTTGGAGGTGCATGAAATATAGTGGCAGACATTTCTTTTTTCTGTAGTTGTTACCTCTACCTTTCTTGATCGAGTACGAATGCGGAATCTATTAGAATGTGAAGGCCTATTCCTATGGGAAAGAATGTCCGGAGAGGAACCTATTCCTAGATGGACCATTGGTAGGGATGACGTATTGCATTTTTGTGGGCACGTATGGGGGTATTTAGATATACATGAGTAGTTGATGCCGGACTTTCATTCCCATGTTTGGGCAATTCATCCTGGTGTCACCAAGATGTAGCGTGATCTACACCGTCAGTATTTGTGTCCAATTATGAAGAGGGATGATGCTGGTTTTGTCATGAGGTGTTCCACCTGTGATCAGGTGAAGGGAGAACATCAGCGACCAATAGGTCTTCAGTGTTGATGAGTCGGGATGGCTGTACATCCAAGAGATTGTACCACTACTAGAAATTTAATCTATAGCCATGGACCTAAATCCACGGTTTTATATGTCCATGGCTATAGCTATTTTATATCCATGGTTTATTTTTTAATCCATGGCTACTCAATTCCATTCATTTTTTTTTGATTCCCATCAGGCTCCGCCTCCATCACCGATACGTGCCCCATTTTTTATTTCGATTCCAGTCAGGCTCCTCTTCCATCCCTGATACATGACCCTCTCACTGTGGTGCCCTCCTCCCCTGATGGCCTCTCCTCCTCCCCGACGACCTCTCTCACTGCGCCCTCCTCTCTTCCCCTGTGGCATTCCTCTATCACCCTCGGTGTTATCATCTATTGCTCGTCCTCGCCAGCTTCGGTTCCCCCATCCTTCTCCTCCTCCCTCAGAATTTCCAGTTCTCAACACCTCCTCCCTACAGAATCTCCAATTCCCATCTCACACGTCCATCTATCCCCTCTCCTATCTAGCCATGTGTGCCACCATCCCTCTCACAAGTCCTATTCATCCTGTTATTTCACCAGATTTATTCTGATTTCTTGGTCAGAGTATTTATGTAAGCTATCCTCTTACATTCTTCTTCCTCTTTTGTCTAATTTCTATTCTCCCCATCACCCTATTTTGTTCGTCCAAACTCTTTTTCATGGGTTAACTAGATTATATTTATTTTCATCCATTGTTAGGGAAATCAATGAGTATGTCGGGCCAGCTTATGGTGTGTTTCAACATTTTCCACCGAATTCAAAGCAAATCAGACATTCTTGGATTTCCCACCACCGTTCTGAGGTTAGTTTTCATCTAATTTTTCTTTTTTCCCAGTTTCAATTACTTTTTTTGTTATTTTTGGGTTCCTAGAACTTTTCTAGTGTGCAGTGGTCTTCCATGAGATATTTTTTGATGTTAATTATTGTAAATGTGTTTATAAATTCAGATCATTCAGAATTATTTTACAAATAACATCCACATGATTAGATTGTGAAGAAATTAATCCTACAACACGAATAACATGATGGTCAAACATATAGATTGAATGATATTGATGAGTGTTTTTTTATTATCTTTAATGTTTGATTCATGTCTAGAGACATAGATTTATTTGGTCATTTTGCTGAGAACTAACAATAGTAGTTTTGAAGAAAAATTATACTATCACTCTTCAGGTATTTGACTTCACATAGTGGAGGATGTGGGCACACCCTCCTCAAATTCATGAGCCATGTTGAACATACATTATATATCATAGTTATCCCTCGTGAAAAAATAGAACCTTATTGATATATTCATCTTCTTGTTTGGAAAATGTGAAATAGAATATTGAATGAAGATCAAATTTATAGATTATATTTGGTATTTTCAACTCCCTGATAATGATTACACTCCATGTTTAACTTGTAGATATTATATTTGTCTGGAATTAATGTTATGGAATTCTTGGAATGTGCATTCTTTATGCCATGTTGATATGATATATAGTATATCATTGAGATGAATGTACAAATTTTTATGTTGATAAGAATGATGATTGGTATACTAGATTTATACTTGAAGAATGATAAATCATAGATATGTCATGAGCAAGATAGATGGGGTATGTGTGTATCTATTCTTTTTATTATAAATTGTTAAAGTAGGTTAGATAAATATTGACATACCGGTATATTATATGGAATAGTTTTTTTGATCTCTTATTCAGTATACTCCTTACCCTATTCTACAAAATGGTTTTTCGAACTAATTTTATATACACATCCCTCTTTCCTTGCAGCAGACTTATGGCCTTATTCTAGAATTGTACCTGGGTGGGATGGGATGCAAGACAACTCAATCCATGGATGGATGTGTGATTTAGGTCATAATTAGAATATTTCCTATCAATGCCTCTGAATTATATACACAATGACATCTATAATAACATTTCATCTTGTCACTATAGCTGATGAACGTGTTAGTTAGCCGTATATTTCTATAAAAATAAACTGAAATTTTATATTTTACCTTTATTCATAGATATTTCTAATTGGTATTTTAGGTATCTCAAACTCAATATTGAAACTACTTTGGCAAGAGAAGCTATTTTAGGTGGTTGGTTTTCTGATGGTGGATAATTGCATGGAAGCTACAATAGTTGCATGTTAGCATATGGACAGGTTATTAAATTCTATTTTTATTCTGTTTCTTCATTTCATATTTATAGAAGTCACATCACTTATAATAAAAATTATTTGGTCTATGATGGGCTCATTGAGAAAAAAAAATGTGAGGTTTTTTACATTCGCATCACTACAGACCAATTGATATACCCACGGGAGATCATCCCCCGTGACAACTCGCTTCCGTCAATTTTTATCCTCGCTCGGGCTTTTCCTCTCCCACTAGCTCACCCAATCCCTCCCTCAAAACCCTTCTCCACCGATCTTCCTTCAAAACTCATCTCCTCTGATCCTCGCCCGACCAATTTCTCCCTCGTCCGATCCTCACCCGACCAATTTCTCCCTCGTCCAATCCTCACCCGACCAATTTCTCAGTTGTCTGATCCTCACCGGCTTCTCCTTCACCGTTCCACCATCCCTCACTAGCATCCATTCACATCCTTTATTCATGGATTATCCATTTACAGTTCCTCCATTAGCATCCTACATTTATGGATTCTCCATCCCATGACCAATTTGACGCTACGTATGTTTTCATATCTTTTCACAGTAATTATTATATTTTTCTGTATATATATTAAAGTACATATAATTTTCTTCCACATTTCCCTTTTTTATTTATGTGATCTTAAAAACCTATACAGATTATATGGTATGAATTTAACTAGAGAGTTTTCACCCATCGGTGATGAGTCCTTCGCATCTCAAATTATATTTTCTCAAATTCATCCTTAACAGACTGATATTTGTCGCATTATATTGACATTAAAATCTATATTTAAAACCCCCATTTCATTCATTGTGATTAGATATTTTTTTCCATTCATTTCCTTATGCTCAAAGACACTTAGCCTTGTAATCACAGGTGGCCCAATGATCAATTATTGAGGTTCTCTTTGGTTTTTTATACAATGCACATGAAAATCGGAAATGATCACTTGTATGATGTATTATTTTAAATTTAGACATGGGAATGTTTGTGTTTCCTTATGTATATATCATTTATTTTGAATACGTTTTGAATATGTTATGTATTATGTTATGAATATGTTATGTATTTTGCTATGAATTTGTTATGTAATATGTTATTTTTAATAAATTTAACATTATAAGTCTTGTGATGAAATTGTATTTAAACTTAAACTATTATAATATATTTTTATATGGATGCTAAACATAAATTTATGTTATTATTTATTTATATGGTGTGGCTGTTCAGAATCCGCATTACATTGTCGAGTTTTGTATTTTTTGATAAATGCTCTGAAGAAGATAAAAGATAATTTTAGTCTGGACAACACTTTCAAACATGAATTCAAAAATTTCCAATATATATTTTTAATTCATTCAGTTCCCTAGTTGTCAAGTTCTTAATGTTTCTACTTACATTTTTTTCAATAAGTGTCATGTAATAGCATTATTGATTACAGTTTTAGTTTTACATTCTAGATTTGAATAATTTGGTTTCACCAGTGTTCTATAATGATTTCATAACTTATATTTATCATCTAGTGAAACATTCATATGCAAACGTTTCCATAGGATTTATCCATCTAATGAATCAATTTATTCAGTATTCACCTAGAAGTTGTAGCACTTAATGAATTTATTATTGTTTGTTTTGAATGATGAACCATTTTCAGCATGGTAGATTTTATTCCAAGTGACTCCCATTGATAATACATCAATCTAGTTAGAGTCATATTTCATTGGAAAATAGTTTTTCATATGTTCAATACAATTTTCATTTTCATTACAACAAACCAGACTATTTAGTTTAATCAAGCCTGTTTGTGTAGCTGATTCAGTCTAGGATATTTAAAAGGACAGTGGAAAAACTACATGCTGAGTAGATCTATAAATTATAACAGAAGTAGTGTGTTTATCTTCTTCAAGAAACCAAGTAGTGTTCAACATCATGTAGAACCAGATTCTGTTGATTTTTTAGGCTGGTATTTTTAGGAGTTTAAAAGTTATATGTGCAAAGATTTTTATTTCTTTTATATTTTTAAGTAAGGTGTCTTATAACACTTGACATCTCTTTTATCTATCTTGGACATAAATCTCCTCGAGATTCATTCATTCCAAATTCGTATTTATCAACATCTTCATTAGTTTGTTGCTTTAATTTTTCATTGCTTTCATCTCATTTTTTTGACAGTTTTCTTCCTACTATTTAGAATGTAATTTATTTTTTAGTCTCTTTTCATCCTTTCCCTTGACTATTTATCCTCCTCTTCTGGTAATTTACATGAATCCATATATTGAATTTTCCCCAATTGTATTAGGAATCTCCCCCTTATATATCATTTGGTTTTTCCATGAAATCCACCCCACATTCATTTTTAGATTGTGGATGCTTGAATAAATACCCCGAATTAACTAATCAGGACGTGAGAAGATTTGGTTTTTTGAATTTCATAAAATCATTATTGATTTGACTATTTTCTATCTCGTATATCTTTTTTAATGTATTCAAAGTCCCTAGATCCTCTTGGGATTAATTTCAAGATTGATTCCCTTATATTTTATATTGAATCCTATTTATTCTAATCAGATCCAATTATTATTGGGTAATTTTTTTGTTCATTAAAAAGTTGGAAAGACTTTGAGATGAAGATCTGTATAGAATAATTCCAAAATTTTTACTTTTTCATCAAAATGATCATTCACTATGTAAAACAATCAATGAAACTATGAAGAAATTTCTTGATGAGTGTGTTATTTCTTATCAGTTTGGACCCCTTCTTTTTGGATAAAAGGATTCAGGTAGATCAGGTTTCATTTAAGGGAGAAAGCTAACACCCTCAGGCTATTAACAGTTTGCTTTATGGATTTTTTTGTGGCGCTAATGCAGTGATCCATGTTGCTGCACATCAATTTTTTACAGTATCAGTTTCATAATCCCAAAATAAACATATACTAATATTTCATATAATTACACCCCCAACACAATTTTGGAGAATTATTTTCATGGGGCATGAGGATTGAGAAATGACAGTATTTATGAGAATCTACTTTGTGATCATTTCATTTGATATTACATCCCTCATGTAGACTTTAATTTAAGTCTAAGAGAGTGGGAAACCTCTTACAAAATATCTTTGGGTACATGTGCCACTCATAAAAAAATCCTTGTAGGATGGATTATCTTGAAGACTACATAAGACCAACGTTCAATAGACCTAGGAAAATCTGGTTCCATGATGAATTACTAATTATTGATTCAGATGTACCATTGGATGGAGTCCAGATAATGGATTTAGAATCCGGAGGAAATCTGTGCAAACTTAGAGGGGAGGATGTTCAGGGGGGATTGGATGGGGGGGGCTTTGCAGGGGTAATGATTCAGAAAATGAGGGGGGGGGCAGGGGGGTTGTCCAGGAAGGAGTTGGGGGGGTCTGTCTATAAGGAGTGGTATTTCAGCTATCCAGGGGGGTGTCTAGGGAGGGGGGGCTGTCCAAGGGGGCTACAGTGGGGGAGGGGGTGGGGGGGCTGTCTAGGTTGGAATGGGGGGGGGGTTGTCTGGAAGATAATTCTCAGAACATGGATCTTCTAACCGAATAGCATGTGATTATTTTTTCTGGAAGTTCCAATGTATAGCCATGTGATGAAATGAAGTTGGTATGGGTCCCCTTCCACAAAAATATATTTAGATAAATATATATAAGAAATCAAAATGTAAATTGGTAGTCTCCCATTTGAAAAATGGGTGTTAACCAAAGCCTCATTTCATTTAAAGGGAATTTTGTTAGATTTTTTATGCTTATAGTAATAGTTATTAGAAACCATTACCTCCTCTTTTTGGCTCAAAAAATGTATTATTGTGGCAGAAATTTCGAACAATCTGTGCATGAAGCTGGGGGGTTCTTAAATTGAAGGTTCCTTGTTTGATTGAATTATTATATTGGGAATATTTGTTTCAAGAATGATTAATCCTTTAGTTTTCAGGTCTGTTATCTGTATTAATAGTTGTAGCATATGATGACTGAGCTGTTGGTTTATTGGTTGGATATGGTTCTATCATGATTAGTGGATTCATGTTTTTGGAAATGTTAATGCTAAGTGGTAGATTTTAGTTTTGTGTCTTGTAAATATTAGGGGGCCTAGGCACATGTCCAGGGTGGTGCGAGGTGGGGGTGGGGTATGTCCAGTAGGGGAGGTCTGTAGTGGGGGGCCTGGACACATGTCCAGGGGGGTGTAGGGTGGGAGGGGCTATGTCCTGTAGTGGAGGTCTCTAGTGGGGGGCCTGGACACATGTCCAGGGGGTGCAGGGTGGGGGGGTTGTCCAGGGTGGGAGGGGGGGTCTATCCGAAAGGGGTGGGGGAGTCTGTCTAGGGTGGAAGGGGGGGGGATACAGGGGGATAAAGATTAAGAAAATGCGGTAATAAGGCCGGTAAATGTTATTTCACAATGGAATCCACTCATTTCTGAAATGCAATGGAAAATATTGATGATTCTGGGAATGACCCACTAAAATAGCTGTTACATCCCTATGACACAAGCTACCGAGCTATCTTTCTAGTTTTACGTCCCAAAATATTTCATATATACCATATTTTAGATGCAGTGGGAAATATGTAGGAATTATCTGCCTATTGATGGGATCTGAAGTTTCCTTCAAGAGAAAGAAATCACTCTGAATGGGTATTGAGAAATTTTCATGCCATAGATCATTTTTCAAATAAATCATCCTAATATTGTGTAAGCTTACATGCTGGACTTGAAAACACCTATCTTTATAGTTTTAAATATATGAACTCCCCCACATGGCCAAGCACCATCACCACTCTTAGTCCACCACAATTCATTGTCAACATGTCTAACTCAAACTCACTTTAGGGATTTCCATTAATCTACCCATCTATTCAACAAATCATCTTGGGAAGAGTCCACACATTTGGTCAAAAAATACAACACAACCCAAGGGGTGTCAAACTGCATCACTATCCCCTCATATCTTTCATGATTCCCATCGATAGTTTAACAACCTACTCCATTATGGAATACTCAACAAATATAGAATAATATTACTCCAACTCTTCTATTTTGTATGTATTTAATGAAATTGGATTTCATTTGAACAAAAAGCCTTTATTAAAGTTAATTTTATTCAGTATTGGGATTTACATATCAATCTGAATATTCTTATTTCATTTTTGATTAAAGAGTTATGTATCAATTATAATGTAAAATTGACACATTGATCACATATATATAAGAAGTTGTTATATCTCACTCTTTTTTCAATTATTTACTTACATGTGGTTACTTATGATGAGGTCGATTCTACCCACTACCATAGAAGGAAGTGAGTTCAGCATCAGATTCAGGTAAGGATTCTTCAATTTTTATTCTTTGGTTCAATTTCAATTTTGGTTTTTGTAATTTTTGGGTTCCCTATCTTTTTGCAGTGTGTTTTGGATCTTATTGAGGAAATTGAAGCACCACATGACTAGGATATCCTCTCAACCTGCATGCACGAGGCCTTCTAAAAGTTCATCACAAGGTCTGACTCCTTGGTTCAGTTTTGGACAAGATAGGTTTGCAATGTTATTTTTTATTAGGATCATTTTTTTGGTTTATGTCAATTTAAATAGGTTCATTTTGCTCAATTTAGGGATATTCGGTTCAATTAAATTAATTTTAGATCCAATCAGGTATGTTTCATTAGATTCATTTTTTTCATGCTCAATTTTGCTTTAATGAAGTCAATTTTGATTGGCTTGAGTTAGTTTGGTTACATTATTTTCAGTTTGGTTCAGTTTTATCTTTTTCAAAACCATTTGGTTTGGTTCCACTTTAATCAAATTGGCTTGATGATGTTTGATTTAGTTCTAGTAAAATTATTATGTTTTTTATTAGTGTAGTTAATTTGACTGGAATTTTTATTATAATACCATATATTAGCATGTTTTTGGTTTTCAAAATTCAATTTCCCCACCTCCTCCCGCTCCCTTCACTCCTGGACGGAAGAAGCTGCCCCCTGGATGTCGCTGGAACAGGTCAACACGTCGCGGTCACGCCACGGTAATGTCGTGTTTTGGCCCTGCTCCAGCAACATCTATCCCACACAACCACCCTTCCACCTTCATTTCAGCCCGCTGCCACCAACATTCCATCCTGAAATAGCCCTCCCTGCAACCTTCGAATTAGCCCACACCATCCCCCCAGCACCTACAACTATCCCCTTTACACCAGCATTAAAGTCTCCTCTCGCTCCCTTCACTCCTGGCCAAAAGATGTTGCCCCACAGATGTCACTGGACGAGGCCAACACGCCGCGGTCACACCGTGGCCACGCCGCGGTCACGCCGCGGTCACGCCATGGTAATGTCGTGATTTGGCCCTGCTCCAGCCACATCCAGCCCACACCACCCCCTTCTCTCCTGGCCGAAAGATGACGCCCCGTGGATGTCGCTGGACCGGGCCAACACACCGCGGTCACGCCGCGGTCACGCTGCAGTCATGCCGCGGTAATGTCATGATTTGGCCCTACTCCAGCCACATGCAGCCCACACCACCACCTTCCACCTTCATTTCAGCCCGCTGTCACCAACATTAAAGCTCGCAACAGCCCCCCTTCCACCGTCGAATCAGCCCACACCATCCCCCTATTACCTACAACCAGCCCCCTTCCACTAGAATTCCAGCCTCCTTCCGCTCCCATCACTCCTGGCCGGAAGATGCTACCCTACGGATGTTGCTGGACCGGGCCAACATGCCGCGGTCACACCGCGATCTTCTATTATGCTATTTCTTGCCTCTATTTTCACATAAAAGAAAGGATTGTTTTCATAAATCATTGTTTTTCTCCTTCTTCCATGATAGAAGAACTAATCCTTTTATATTTAGCACTTGGCTTAGACTTCTTAGGTTTATTACCCAAGGATGTATGATCTGCCTTCTTTAAAAACATTTTGGGAAAAGAGCTTCCAACTTCATTTTTTTAAATTCTCCAAAGGAAGTTTCCTTCCATTTTTCATCATCAGTGGTCTTCATTATCGATTTGTTTTTAACACATTCTTAGATGAGCATGATCCATTTTAAACCTGTATGTTTCACATTTCCTTGTGAAGTAGTGACCCTTCATTCATTGATTCCTTTGTGAGGGAAGTAGATTGCAATGGCATGATGAGGATCTTATTCTGATGAATGTAAGGGATATGAATGAAATACCTACAAGCCCGCCTCTAACCCTAAAAACATCATCAGGACATGTATGGATTAGAATTAGGTATTTAGTTCGATCTCCACAACATTTTTGGATTTTTGAATATCAATCACTACTATTTATTTTGGTTTCAGTGTATAGTTGCGTATGGATTTCACTGTACATTAAATGTTACTGAAATTTGGATAATTATTAGGTTTTAATACACTCCAAAGACACCATTTACGCAATAAAAGGGGTTGAAAAGTCCAACATAAAGGATTATCATGGCCATGAGCAGTTCAATTAAAAGAGGATTCTTCTCTTTTTTTCCATTAGGTTTAGCAGGTGATTCACTTGTCTTTTATTATTAATTTGTGTTATTTAATCATTCCAATTAGGAATACAATTTAAATCATTCCAATTAGGCATATATATTATCAGGCATACACATTTAATGAACTTTTTTTCAAATTTCATTTGTGTTATAGAATTTTTTCAATTGTTTTAACAAACTAAATGAATAAATTTTATTGAATAAACTGTATCCAACATAGAGATTTCATTCAAATTATTGAATCAACTATATACAATTTATCCAATAAATTGGATGCCTAATCTAAATAAACTATATAAACTGTATGCAGTTTCTTCAATAAACTAAATTCAGTTTACTAAATATACTATATAAACTGTAAGCAGTTTATTCACTAAACTGAATGCAGTTTATTGAATAAACTGAATGCTGTTAAACTTTATTAACTATATGTAGAAACTGAATACATCATATTGAATAAACTATGTAAAATGTATGTAGTTTTTTGAATACAAAAATCTAATAAACTTGATGCAATAATTGATTTCAAAGATGGAAGTTGACATTGATCGGACTACCACTGATAATGGTTTTGGGTGAGATCTATTTACACCCGGCCCCATACCTGGTATTTCTCCCTTGAATATTTTTTCTTTTTTATCAATAATTCTTATTTTATTTATGTAATGTGATCTTAAACAATGAAATATTTATAATCTAAGCATGTTTTCTACTGGGTTATTCCTCTACATGGGGTACATGAGTTTAGAAGATATATAAACACAAAAATCCTCTATGGAATCTTATAAGTGTGTATATGTATCTTTAATCACATGAATCTTTTCCAAATATCTGAACATTATATGATTATAAAGGGGATGGGCAGGGGGATGGTTCTGGGAAGTGGGGAGGGGCTGGTGGGGGAAGGGGATGGGGAGGGGGGAGGGGATCAGAGGGGAAGAACTGGGCAGGGGGAGGGTGCTCGTGAGGGATGTGGCTGGGCAGGGGGGATGGGCTGGTGGGGGATGTGGCAGGGCGACTTCCTCAATTTCAAGGAAAATGAAGTCGGAGAAGATATACCAACTCCCTTTTTCATACCGGTAATGCATCTTGATTAATATACCATTAATTTGATGTTCATAATAATATCCCATTGTATATTTCATATTACACATTCAAAATATTATTTATTTTCAATTTTCTACTGAACTTTTGATTGTGTTTTCATTTAAATGTGCTATGATTTATTAATGGTAGTTTTTTTAAAATGAATCAAAACATGCTTGGTATTTTACAGTCACCCTCCTGTTGGAAGTTGGTCCATTGTAGGAGTCCACTGGATTGCAATTGAAGAGTTATAATGGACGGATGGGTACTTTGGTTTTGTTGGTTTGTCATTGCCTTCATTTTTACTCATTGCTAGAGTTGGGAATTACGTCTTTTTTATTGGTGTTTTACTGATCCTACAATTATAACTACTTTAGTAAGCTTTTAGTTTTTTCTGGTTATGTTTGAAACGAGGCTAATTGAAATTATGGTAAGATATAAATGGCTGAATGGTTGGGGGGGCAGGACTGGAAGGGGGAGGGGAATCTGTCCAGGGTCTGGGGGGAATCTGTCCAGGGTCTGGGGGGAATCTATCTTGGGGAGGGGGATCTGTCCAGGGTTTGGGGGGCTTCCAGGGTCTGGGGGGTTGCTGTCCAGGGGGTCCAGCAGTGGGGTCCAGCTGGGGGTCCAACAGGGGGCTGCTGCTGTCCAGGGGGGTCCAGTAGGGGGGGTGCTGTCGAAGGGGGTCCAGTAGGGGGGAGAGGGGTGTGCAAGGGGTGAAAAGGTTGTGTGTGGGGTGGGGGGGTCTGCTTTACGGGGTGGTGGGGGGCTGTTTTTTTTATTAAATGTGATGATGAATTTGTTTAAGTTCATGGGTATTGGAAAATAAAAAGACATTGTCAGCATTGTCATAAATAATGCACACAATGTCCTCCAGTGCTCGCTTATTCCAACTGTGATCACATTGCAACTGTGTTGGTGTTGTCCAATAGCAAACAAAGGTCTCACAGTTGTCTCTCTCCTTGATTTGGTACTCACAAATAGCTTCCAAATGAGTCCACTGACTGCGTATTCCGAAGATGTCTATATGTCTTGACAAAAGAAGATTTAACAACCTTTCTGCCAAGATCATAACTGAAGATCCATCCATTACTTATATGTGGAAGTCATAAGATTCCCTCACTTCCATAAATGATAATGATATTTATGGGATTTTCTAAATATACAATGTAAATGAAATTCTAGAAACTATTATCATTAGGATGTCACCTTGATAAGGAATAAAGTGACATTATTAACTGATGTCCACATGGAGATGGAATCAAGAACAAGATTCATGGGCATGTGTTAATTATATAATAGAAATTGTTGGATTTGTGTTGCCTGATACAGTTGGGCCGAATGCTTGTGGACCACTACTGTAGCAGTGTGGACTTCAGAGTCACTATAACACTTTTGATAATGGTGACCACCGTTCACAGTAGCGACGCGGGGGTGGGGAACCAGGGGAAAACATGTAGTGGGACTAGAAGGGGGTAGATAAGGGGAGACATGTAGGTTGGGGGGTGTCCAAGGTTGTCTATCTAGGGGGGGGTGTCTGTCCAGGGTGGGGGGTGTCTGTCCGGGGGGTCTGTCCAGGGTTGTCTATCCAGGGGGGTTTCTGTCTGGGGGGGGGGGGGTCCTTCCAGGGGAGGGGGGTGTCGAGGGATGTCTGTCTGGGGGGGGGTCTGTCCAGGGGAGGGGGGTGTCCAGAGTTGTCAGTCAGTCCAGGGGGTGTCTGTGCAGGGGAGGGGGTGGGGGTGTGTCCAGGGGGGGTGATAGACAGGGGGACTGGAAGGGGGTGGGGAACCAGGGTAAAATAGGTAGGGGGACTGGCAGGGGGAAGAGCCAGATGAAAAATAGGGGGAGACATGTAGGGTGGGGTGGAAGGGGGTGGTAGGTGGGTGTAATGTAGGGGGACTAGCATGGGGTAGGGGGACTGGAAGTGGGTGGAAGGGGGAGGGAGGACTGGCAGCGGGTGGAAGGGGGCAGGGGGGACTGGAAGGGGGTGGTAGGGGGAACTAATAGGGGCAGGGCGACTAGCAGGGGCAGGGGGGTGGCAGGGCGCAGGGAGGACTGGCAAGGGGCAGGGGGGACTGGCAAGGGGTGACTAGCAGGGGCAGGGGGGACTGGCAGGGGGAGGCAGGGGACTAGCAGGGGGTGGAAGGCAGGCATGTAGGCCTACTGTGTTTATTTATTGAACTTTGATCTATAGCCAAGATTTCTAATCATGGCTATAAGTGTTGTTCGGTTTTTACCTATATCCACGGTTTGAACCGTGGCTATAGGCTTTAGCCACTGTTTAAAACCATGGCTATAAGAGTTGGCCTATATCCACGGTTAATTGAACCATGGCTATAACCTATATCCACGGTTTTTTGGCTTATAGCCATGGTTTCAAACCGTTGCTATAGCCTAAATTTCCAGTAGTGTTCTTATGCATGGAGTTCCGTACTCCATTATTTCAGAAAGGGATGCACATTTTACTTCTTGGGTCTGGCAAGGGCATTAGAAGGCTTTGGGAACATGAGTACTTTTGAGTACAGCTTATCACCCCCATAAAGATTTCCACTCTGAGCATAAAATTTATGTGCTTAAGGGAATGCTCTGAGCATGCATTCTGGATTTTGGAGGCTCTTGGGAGATTCATATATATCTAGTGGAGTTTTCCTACAACAATTGTTTTCAAGAAACTATTCAGATTGCACCTTTTGAGGCTTTGTACAGCAGTCCCTGACGAATACCTTTTATGATGGTTGGAGGAAGGAGTGGAATCATTTTTTGGACCTTGTCTTGTCCTGGAGACCACATAGTAGATAGTGTGGATTTAGATGAGTATGGATATTGAAAAGTCTCACCAGAAGTCTTATGCTGATCAGAGGAGACGACCTCTTGAGTTTTAGGCCAGGGATCAGTTTTTCCTACGTGTAACACTGAGGATAGGGAACAAGAGGATTATGGGATAGGGTAAACATTCCCCAAGGTATGTCAGACCATTTGGGGTGCTAGAGGGAGTTGGGCAGGTTGCCAATCGGCCGTAGTTTCCTCAGAGGTACCGGGCTATGCAAGACATTTTACACGTTTCTCAAATCCAAAGTTACTTTTCTGACCCGTATCATGACATTAAACCCGAGGAGGTTGAACTCAATGTGGATGCATCGTTCGAGGATCATCCTATATATATTTTTGATTTCAATACAAAGGTTATCCATGTATGGTCTGTTCCTCTGGTACAAGTGCTATAACAGCACAGGCGGGTACAAGACGAGTCTTGGGAGTGGGAGGCTGATGTACGATCACTATGGCCAGATCTATTCGAGTTTTCTTCTTCTATGTCGCTCTATGGAAATTCGGGGATGAATTTCAATAAGGGGGGATGTTCTTAAGAACTTGGATCTTCTTTTCAGGTATGTTTTTCCTCTTCAGGTCGTTTTTAAGAAAAATCTAAAATTCTAGAAATTTTCAAAGTTCATGTCGTGTACATTATAAGTACACGCTATGTATTGTGATGTCGTGACTGGTCATGTTCTAGCCATGTTGTGGCCACACACACGACTTTTTAGAGGTTCATGGAGGCTGCCTAACACAGATTACTGAAAAGTCGATTAGTCACCATGAACTTCAAAATTACATGTTGTGTACTTAATTTTTTTCATTAAATGGTCCGGCATCACGCCTAATCACCAGAAACACCTTCTACTAGGTTTTGATGAGCCTAGATCCCCCAATGGCCACAGATCTTCGACGAAACACTGAGCATGCGTCTGTCCTCCGAATCAAACCTGTCCGGTTGCATTGGAATCACATCAGCGAGTTCTTCGTTCTCCTACAACATCATTTTCCAATTCATCATCTTTTCCATGTTATCGTGGGTTGAAGGTTTTAGACATTCTTGCAGATCTTCTGCATTATAAGGTTGTTCAAGCCTTGAGGATCATATATAGAAATCTACTAACATCAAGGTAAGAGGTTTGTGCCTCTCTTTTGAATGTATTTGAGTTATATGTGAAAAATCTCCAATACACATGAACAGGGTATTGTGCATTTACATTTCCTGCACTATTGTTTTCCTTCAATGATTTTATGTTTGAGTAGAAGATGAATTGTTAATGAATAGGGTGAATTGATTTGTTTTGAGGTATTACCCATGCATGTTTTGGTTATGGCTTCTTGGATTGTTTATCCTGTTAGGCTGCCTTGTTTATTATTCCATTCCTAGTATTGTAGGATGGTGTGATTGTCATTCTAATATGCTAAAATTCCATATAATTCTAACAAATTAGTTCTTGAGGTTTAATTTGTCATATACGAGTGCTATACTTTCTAACATACACATGGTCATGAGAACCTAGTGTAGTAGACCATAAGGAGAATGGGTGTAAGAGATTCTACAAAGTGCCTTTAAAATTATACGATGCGAGACTAGAAGGGTAATTGACATTGAGTTCTTCACCAGAGATTCTGTAGTTCCTCAACGTAGGCCATAGGGGGAATGAGATGTTTATTACTTCCCCCAAAACACCTTTAGTACCGATACGTGACTATATGGGGTATTGATTGTGAGTGCTTTCTGAGAGAGTCTATACTTTAGCTGAACTAGAGGGGAGAGACTGTGTGTGATTCCTAGAGGGCTGCATGTACTTGTTTGGATGAACCAGAGGGGTAGTCCAGGAGTACTCCTCGAAGATTACCTGCTCTGATTATCTACATCTTGTTGTGAATTAAATGCTTGAATCTGTGGATAGTTTATTGTTGAGTACTTTCCTGTTTACTACATTCTATACTTTAAGTGCCATATATTCACTAATGGTTAGGTACAAATCTTGTGGTGGTTGGATACTTGGATTTAGTCTCAAAACCTATTTGGGTCATGCTTTTGGACACAAACAGATTATATTGTTGTAGGTATAAAGAAGGGATAGTTCCCTTCTACATCAAGTACTTGATTTTCTATGGAGTTGGAGAGCATGACACCAAGATGAGGCTTGCGATGCTAAGGAGTTGTTTTTATATTTTTCTTTGGTACGTTCATTTTGTACTATGGTATTACACATTGTGATATGTTTGGATGATTTCCTAGATATTTGTATCATGCATACTTTAGTATTCATTTTTCTAGTTGTTCTTTATCAGTCTTCTACTGTTTACTTTTGTTTGGTATTTTTACTGCTTACGCTATTGGGTGTTGTTTACTTCCACTGTGTACTTTGCCGATGAGGGTACATTTTCCCCACTATGACACCCAAAGCCCTCAATGCTAGTCGGTAGCATCTGCAATTCGAGGAAATGCACTTGAGGCCATGTGACCAACTAGGTATGGGGACCCTCTGGGTGGCTTCTGGAACTGGGACGTTACACCAGTGGCTGTCAGAGGTAGGACACGACCAAATGACCATGTTTGAAGGGCGCACAACACCACATGGGACCTGGTGTGTTGTCACGTGGTCCTCAAGGGAATGAATGTTGGAGGAAGGGAGTAAGGATCCTACTGGACTCGTGTATCCGAACTGGTCCGCGGAGCATCATGGGATATAGAAGACCAGCCCACCATTCGGGACGAGCCATGACGCGCTAAACCAGAATCCACATGACCTATGGGATGGAGGTGACCAGCCTGCTAGGAGGGTCAGACAGGGTGCCCAAATTGGCCCACTACACAGTTCGAGATGGAAATGAAGTTGTTCTGCCGATTATAGGCCACGCATGATAGAACCACGTTGCCTAGTGACCTGGTGGTATGGACCCCCATTAGAACTGGGCAACGTCCAGCAAGGCCCAATGGGCATGGCTCAGTGGCATGGTTGGACTATGCCGACCCCAAAATTAACTAGTTTGTTTCAGATAAGTCAAGCCTATCCATAGAATGTGGGACCCCTAGGCCGGGTTGGTTGGTTTGGTCAGACCAGGTCGGACAAACACCAGACATAACTGACCCCCGTCTTCAATTTCACCAATATCCCTCACTAGGTGTCCGATTCATGAGTCTTTTGTTGAGTTCCAAACCATATGATGAGGTGGTTATTTTGGAATACTCTCTATGTGAATCCTGTGACTAACGGAGACCCGAAGACTACTGAAAAGTGACCTTGCGTGGATCAACTAGAAGTTACCCTATGTGGATTGGCTATGATGGCCTTGTGGGAAGCAACTTTATGTGACCCAGCAGGCCCACTGTGGGAAACATCTCTATGTGACATGGTAGGCCCACAATACTCATTTGGGATGAGTACCTCAGTATGATGGAAAAGGTGGGAAGAAGTTATGTGTTACTTGGAAGGCCCAAAGAGGGGAGCGACTCTGTATGACCCATCATACCCAAAGCATTAATCATTGATGAGTACCTAAACATTCCAAGGTATAAAGTTGTGTGAAAGATGGAATTTTATTCAATACTATATATTATACATTCATGACATGAAAGTACCTTGTGTATACTTTCAATATGGTATTTCCTTTTTTTGGGTTCCCTACTATGTATTGTGTTACCCACACCTACACAAGCTTATACTACATTTGTAGAGTCCCATGTTGGTGTTCAAAATTGCGACGGAGACCATGGTGGTCTGAAACCAGGTGGTAAATTCTAAGATAGGACATACAGACTCATCGATGTGTACCTTGGTGGTTTGAGACCATATAGAGCGCATCGAAATTGGATAGAAAAACATACTTATGTGGCTAGATATAGCTACACTTAACATACCCTTCAAGTGGGGTATCTAGCAGATAGTACATGGATTTTGTACATTTGTTTTTGGTTTTGGGCTTATATTCTGGCCACTTTTTTTTTAATTTTTACAATACTCTTTTTAGTTGTCTCTATGATAGTTTTGGTTTACTTCATATTTACATTTTTTTAGTTTTAGATTTGTGTGCGTGTGTTGGTTTAAAGGAAAATTACTACTCTTTTCATGAAATTCCGATTTAGTTCTAGTTGATAGAACATGGTCTATGGAAGGCAGGCTTGGGGTAGTCACATCACAGTCCCTGGGGGAATGTTTATGAAAAAATGGTTTCAGAGGTGGTTAGTTCTACAATAAGGACTAAGAGATTGTAAATATTTATGGGCTAACGATGTTTAGCATATCGAGTTCGGCATTCCGGCCTGGGAGTCCTATGTCGGTGTGGCTGCTGATGTATCCATACACTAGGACCATGAATTCTACATTCTGAATTGGTACATGAAAACCCAGGTTTTATGCATCTTCAAATGTTTTATCATGATATTTTTGAATTAGAGTTTTCTCACCAAGTATAATCTATTCATCATGATTCATCTTCATCTCTTTCAAGATGCCTGCACACAAACAGCCATCTAGGATTCTAGTGTGTGAGCACGAGGATTTTCCCCAGATGGATAAGGTTTTGGTAAATGTATTGTTTACCGAGATGGCACCCTCGAGCAGTGTTCCATCTTTTCCATCACCTATTGGTCAGCAGTTACTACTAGTGCTACCTGTAGATGACGCATGTAGGATCAGTGCATTATAAAACTGTCAGTGATAGAGGGTCGTCATCATTTGAGGAGAACCCGACTCATGGGAATCTAAGGACTATATTGTTATGGTGACTGAGTTTTCCCTCTAGTGAGGTCACCATTAGATCTAATGGTAGTCGTTGTAGGGAGCCTTCCACATGGTTCAACAGGGTGATGATGGATTTTAGATCACCCGATGTTACGAGGAGGTGACTGTACCATGGGAAGCGATTGAGATCCTCTTTATGAGATGAGGATATTTCCCGAAAATAATAGGGATTTTCATGCCCAAGAGCTTCTTGTAGCTTGGGTGGGATGACATGTATGTTGTTGAGTAACTAGTGAGGCATATTGACCCTTCCTGGTACTCAATGAATACGATGTGACCATTTCTTAAAGGCTCGGACCTACGAGTGAGATGTGTAAAGGAAAATATGACTTAAAACTATTCCTTTGTACATTAATTATTTTTCTAGGGTTCTATAGAGAACCATTTTGGTTGAATGTTCTTTGGATGAGTAGATACAACCGTTGGATGTCAGTTGTGGGAAAGCAGGAAACAGTCACTAGCCTCATAGACTAGGATGAGTACGTGGACGCCATTCCCTAGGATGTTCTAAGACTATATCCTTGTAGTAAGGTAGATTTATTCATTGATCTGTAGCCTAGGATGACACCGATATATACACATGAATATCTGATTAATCCTGCAGAGCTATGAGAGTTGAAGTTAAAGTTGGTGGACTTGTAGAGGAAGAGTGTTGTAAGGATATTTGCTTCACCATTAGCAGCACCAAAGTTGTTTTCCAAGTAGTCAGACAGAAGATTTAGGTTATGCTTGTCCTTCTATCAACTAAACTACGTAACCGTGAAGAAAAAAATAACCTATACTATTGATTGATGACCTCTTTGATCAGCTGAAGGGAGCAACATGGTTCTTGAAGATATATATCAGATAATGTTTTCACCAGCTTCCAGCACGAGATGAGGTCATCTAGATGATTTCATTCATATTTTTCTATGGTGACTACGTGTACTTTCTGATCCATTTTGTAGTGATTAACACCCCAACTATGTTAATGGGATTCAAAAAAATGATTTTTTAATTGTACCAAGATTGGTTTCTAGTGGTCTTCATCAAAGACGTCTTAGTGTATTTAGCATCGATGGAGGAGTGTGCGATACACCAGAGGATGGGTCTGGAAACACTCTGAAAGAACCTTCATTAATGTAAGTTGTTGAAGTGTGGGTTCTAAATATGAATGGTCCACTTCCTACGAATTGTCATCTTAGAGGTTGGAGTTATGGTGAATCCAGTGAAGATCGAGTTGGTGCTTTATTGGGAGCAACACAAGAACGTTACCGGGGTAAAAAGATTTGTTGGGTTGGCCGGGTACTCATAGAGATTTCTACCGGACACTTCCATAGTATAAAAACCCATTACAGCATTGAGGAAGAATGTAAAACCCATCATGTGGACTGAAGGATTATAGAAGAGCATTGTGAAGGTGGGGAAGAGCTTGACGAGTTCTCCTATCTTGAGGTTTCCAGAGTGGTTTCCGACTACATGGTGTACTATGATACATCAGGAACATGGATTAGTTTTTTCCTGATTTAGTGGAGACCAGTGATTTCTTGTGGCTCAAAATAGTTGAAACCACATGAGTGGAATAATGCGGCTCATAACCTTGAGTTGGAAGCAGTATTCTTTGTACTGAAGATGTGGATACACTACCTTATGGGGGAACGACTCATTTTTTACTATGACCAATGTAGTCTCAAGTATTTCTTTTCTCAAAATGATATGAATCTATGATAGTGATGATAGCCAGAGTTCCTCTTAGACTATTTCTTCGAGATAGTCTGTAATCCTAGGAATCATAATGTGGGGGGAGATACTCTCAGTAGGATATCGAGTTCACTGCTACTGAACAAGGCCTCAGAGCAGTAGACCTCATTTTAGATATCTATTATGGACCGAGATGAGGAATAAAATCTTCAGTTGATGGTGTATGCCCCTCCCAAATTTAGTGAGTTAGGGAGAAACGACGTGGAGATGTGAGCTGTGATACCACATGTTCCCAAATGTCTTTAGAAAATTCCCTTGATGTATATTTCATAGCTCGAGAGAACGACATAATTTTTAGAGGACACGCTATTGTACCAGTTGTGTTATGATAGGATTTTTTTAGGGAGTTCCATACATCCCCTATTGTGGTACATCTAGGTGTGGATATGATGTACCTGGACGTCTGACATCAGTACTGGTGGTCGGGGTTGAAGAAGGAAGTTGCAGAGTTTGTCTCAAGATGCCTCACTTGTGGTTTTGGGCTTGTATTCTGGCCCCTTTGTGCTTTCAATTTATACTATAGTCATTTTTTTGTCTTAGTGACCGTTTTTATTTTAATTCATGTTCACATTCCTCTTTTTGATCTTTTATTGTGTGATTAGGTTTGAAAGAGAATGTCTTTCCTTTATGGGACATTCTTATTCTGTGCTACACTCTTTCCCATGCATATGGATGTTGGGCATGGGGTAGTCCAAGAACCAGTCCTAGAGGATGGATTGTGATAATGAGAACCCTTCTAATTAAATTATAATCTATTAAAGAGTCCTCTATAGCCATTAATAGGAAGACAAGTAGGTTTTGGGATATTTTGGGGGAAATTGGGGTGTTCCAAAACATTTCTGACATAGATCCACTTTTGTGGATCTTGTTTTTAAATAGTTAATGGTTAGTCGCGTAGTTTTGAAAATTGTGTGTTAATCATGCACCAAAAACTACCTCAAGGGGTGACTGTGAATTGTTGGACTACCCAGTTAGACAAATTGTGCGCCAACCAGGAAAAATCCCTCATTCCCAAGCTGCACAGTTACTCTTAGGTGGAATTAGAGTTAGAAAAAGCGTGCACTGAGCTATAATCCATCACCATATCCCCTATATCATTATGCACAAATTACTATAGTTGTTTAATGGTTTCCACAAATCTTTCACAGACACTATAGAAATATAAAAAACCCCAAAACATTAAAAAAGGTTTCCAATTCATCCCAAATTTCACCAAATCAAATTATGCACTTAAAATACATAAATAAATGGTTACATGAAATTAGGGGTGAAAAATAAATAAAATGACATATATATATATAATATAATAAAAGTATAATTATTATTATATATATAGAATATAATTTTACTGAATCCATACTTAATAAATTCCATGAAACATGTAAATTAATCACATCACTTTGAGGAAGAAGTTGTCCACACATTCACAAATGAAGTTATCGTATTTACAAAAAAAGGAATGCATTAAGACATGTTTTATATAATAAATAAATAGGAATAAATAAATAATAAATATCATATATATAAAATAAAATAGAGTGTCGATCATAGTTCCACACTGTTGGAGGTGGTAATGGAAAAACAAACAACATCATTTTGAGTGGTGGTAGTTCGTTGTAAACATGAATGGCAAGTTCGTTACCCATTAGATGGGTGTGTGTGTAAGTGTAGGTATAAAACATATATAAAATAAGTATCACCAAATTGTGGAAAACGATTTTATTATATAAAAATGGGATAATAAGATATGATGTGGTGTAGAGTGAAATTAAAACAACGGATCTTTGAGAAGGATGTTACCTCTTCTTGGGGTAACTCCTCTTGGTTTGAATGAAAGGGACTTCTTCGATGAATTTATCCATAAACGAAGGATAATAGTATGAATGGATGGTAGTTGAGATGATATTTAGGTAGATTTTATTAGTGAAAAATGGCATGAGAGTTGTGAATAAGTGGGCGGGTGAGGGCCTTTTGAATGTGGAAGAGGAGTGATATTCTTATAAATTTTTTAAAAGGGATTGACAACAATGATTATAAATTGTTATGGGAATCCCATAATACTAAAAATACAATAAAATAGAGGATAAGTTTTAAATAATTACATTAAATGGATTTTAGACAAGTTTCTAGGTCATTTTGGGCCATAAGATTAAGGTTTAGTCCATTTTTAAGTTAATATTTCTCTTATTCATTGTAATTATTCACTCTAACTAACATTTTTGTTCAAAAAAAAATGGAATATATTATAAATTATTATTTATGCGTAATTAAATTATGGAATCCATTTTTCGAAATAAAAAACATATAAGTGGCTGAAATTAGCTTGAAATTAATCCCAAAGATAGGATGAAAAAGTAGGGTTTTAATGTTAAAATGACCAATCATTTAAAATGTTTTAATATCCAATTTCTATGTAGAATTGATTAAAATCACTTAATTATAATAATTTATTTAAAAAGTATCTAATTAATTTTTAAAAGAAATCAAAATATAGGTTAACAATATAAATTATTTAGATGAAAATGATGTTTGGATTTAAAATGTATTATTGTTCACTATTCATCGAAAAATAAAATAATTAAGAAAAATACACAAAAATATATAAAAGTAATTTCAATATTATAATTTCTAACAAGATGTTTATTGTTAGAAATAAAAAAATTTCAAGTGTCAAAAAATATATTTTAAACATATTCACCTATAAATCGAGGCATAATTACCTTTTAGAACATATATATCTTTATGTATAATATTCGTTTTATTCTTATCTATTTTATAGAATACACAAAATATGATCATTAATTAACTAAATGAATATAATATTAATATTTTTATTGTATAATTTAGAATACAAAATTTAATTTTTTTTATTATGGTAATGCTTTTTTGATTGCATAAATGTAGTTTTCCAGCAAAATAGTTCATATGTTATTAAAAATGGTTTTATTTTCATTTATTGATAGTTACTCACCAAATAATTCATCTTATATAAATGTGTTGTCCATAATTTTGTAATTTATGTAATCATATTGATAACTCATATTCTAATGGCTAGGTAGTAACTATAATAAAATTTTAAAAACAATATTATTGTTATATTGATGTTCGGTAAAACTGAACAATGATTATAATGCAAGATTACGTGGGAACTCAGTATTGTGTGTAAAAAATGCCAAAACTAATGTTCTATGAAATTAATGTTAATATTTTTATTTCATATAGGTAAAGGATTACTTATTTTTACATATACTGCTATCCAATGTATGTTATAACAAAATCTATATTTAGTGTTTTGTTAACTGAAAAATATAAAAAAACATCAAATTAATTCAAGAAAAATAATTCACAAAATCTAAAGTTGTTAGATTTTATCCAACATAAAATAAATTTCTCCCTTGAAATTTGTATGGTTATGAATAATGTTGTAACGTCCCATCCTATTTGTCACATACCTCTACACTAAATTGGGCAGTCACATGACCTTAGGTGTGCCTCCCCGTACACAAGAGGCTATCCACTTTCAATGAAGGTCTAATGTCATTCATGGGTAGACTATACCCTCTTTGTTAGATTAAATCACCAGTGGAAAATAAATATGCAATAACCAAGTATGTATCCATAACCATAAGACACCAATATCACATGATGACCCAAAACTAGATATACAATATAAAAATAGGCAATAAATATATCATGATAACATATCCTACAAGTGTTAATATGAAAAGAAAAAATTTAGGACACTAAAGACACTGAAGAAAGACCTAAACCATGTCTAGTCCCCTCATCCATACTCTATCCAAGCTCATCCACCTAACATAGGGACTTTCCCCTTATATTTTTATGAAGCCATGAAATCTATTTCGGTGCTGAACAAGTAGCCTGGAAAGGATGTGAATATAACTCAGTAGGCCACCAAAAACGGAGTCTAAAGCAATATATAATCAAATAATATTGCGTGAAGTAGTATAAATAAAAATATTAAATAAATAAATAAATATTTATCTCATTATCAAATATTTTTTATTTAACCACATAAAACACTGGGTTCCCATGGAGACAGATATCTCAATACCTGCATCGGCCCATGCTAGAGTCTGAACTATCTCTAAGGAATATCACATGTCTGAATGTCCATGATACCATTCATAATCACATTTGACATTTTAAAATCCATGTTCATAATAAAAAATTCTTATGTGAATGAACATATTACAAATCATTATTTTATTATTTAATGACCATGTTAGAAGACTTATTTTCGTAAGTGAATGTCCATGTTACCATTCACCATTTCACAATTGAATGATATGTTTAAATTCTCATTTTCATAAGTGAATGTACATTTTAGTATTCCCGATTTCATTATTGAATGAACATGTTACCATTATTATTTTCAAAATGTTGAATGACCATGATAGAATTCACAATGAATAGTCACATTCATCATAATATCTCAACATCACAAATGTCATAATGTTACATGTATCAAAAAACATTAATTAATTCAACAACAAAGTAACCAAATGAATAAATTTCAATATCCCATAATTATATTACTAAATTCAATAATTAATTAATAGATTTAAATTTTATTAATTAAGTAAAAAATTAATTAATCACTATTCCAAAATTAATTCAATAACTAATTATCACAAATCATAATATCAGTACTCCATAATTTATTCATCAATTAATTATCAAATACTAATTATCCCAATATCTCATAATCAATCCCACATTTAATTATATAATACTAAATATCTTATTTTCTCATAATTAATTCATAAATTAGTTATCTCATTCTATAATTTCCAAAATCCCCAATTTAACATATCTAAAATTAATTAATTCACCAACATATTTAATTCAGTCAATAACACCTGTTTAACCATATAATATAAATTATACAATTACATACACAATATTTAGATAAAGGATTTGGTATTTGAATTATATTTCACCTACCATGATTAGTTGTTGAGAGATCTCCTAATGTAAATCCCCAAAATTTTAACAAGACAATGACGTAGAATGAGATATGAATACATAAACCAAAATAATTATCAAATAAAACAAGATCTACGATCTGGGATTTGAATAGAGAATATCTGTCATCATGAAGGCTTGGAATATTTTTAAAGGGATCCAATGTAATGAAATAGTTACTAGGGACTAATGGGAGGAAATTTTATACAATTAGGATGTTCAGGTAAAAAAATTATATTTCCAGGTGACGTTATTTTCCGTTCATGGTTTTCTTAGTAGGGTTGAAAAACTTCCCCAAATTATAAGCCTAACCATGTATCTTTTTTATATGGGTGCATTGTTCCTTCTATGAGGGAACACAATATGAAAAAATTTATGCCACCCATGAAAATCCCCACTATCCATGGTTTCATGGTTTTATACAATGAGGAACATAGTTTGGGAAAACCATGCACCAATCATTCAATTTATCATTTCCTTTCAGAACTTCCAAATTGAATCAAAACACAACCAAATGTAAAAACCAACCAATGTGTGATCATACAAAAAAAAATTTAATACTTGAAAAAAATCCTTTTTCTATAATGAATAGGAAAACATCTTACAATACCCCCACCATATAATCATCTTAAAGTTGTACTCCAAATAATTTATACGATTTTGTGTCCAAAAATTTGTCCAATAAGCCCTCATTTATGCTTCCCTTTCACATTTTTACTCATTTAATCATCCATGTTTTTATAATATATGAACTATCAATGTGATCAATCTATGAATCACTTTCTCATTTTGATCCAACAAGCTTATTGGATGCTCCTCAAAGGACAAATCTATCTAACGATCAATATCATCCACATCGATCACGTGATAAGGGATGTGGTGAAACTATAGATGTTTTGATAGATGGGAATATTATATATAGAATAACATCTACGTGGATGTGCTAGTTTTTATGCCACCATCCTGACACTCACTACATCCTCAAAAGGTCCAACAAACCTTAGTCTCAACATTCCCTATATCTGTATCATAAGATGACCCATTCTATTAAAAACCCAAAAGAATACCCGATCAACCTCTATAAATTCTAGGGGTCGTCGATATCTACCATCATTTGACTTCTGTCTACTTTAATCCATATCCATTCATTCCTAAATTTGATGTACCTGATTTGATGAATTCTTCATGAGACTCGGTCCGTACAGCTCAGAATCAACTACCTATATCTAGAATAGAGATGATTTATGTGTCCAAACAAAAAGGGCCTCATATGGTTCCATCAGTATAGTTCCCTGATATATTTTGTTTTAGGAAAACTCCACTAGTTCCAATTGTTTATTCCAAGATTCACTAAGATATATAATGGAGTCTCACAACATATCTACAATCAACTATATAGTATGCTTCGAATTCCCATCAATATGTGGGTAGAAATCTGTACCCAAATAAACCTGCATAGAAAAATCATACGAAAGACCTTATATAAGTTGTAAGAAAATCATGAGTCACAATCTGAAACAATATTATATGGTACCACATGTATGTATACTATTTCCAAACATACAAATCTCCCAGCAGCACAATTGAAAATATCTCCTGTGTAGTTAATAAAAGTGCATCATTAATCTTTCCTTCAACAACAAACGAAACAGTTTCCTTATTTCTAGCTATCATAAAGACACCCACCCCAATGTCCATGGTCTCTATGTCCTATTTTAATTCTTAATTGGGAAATGACTGTAGTAATACTCAATGTCAATGATGCTTGACATTCACATGGTGACATGCATTGTATCATGTCACAAGCCCTACAATTTCATTTTTTAGGTCTGGTTGCCAACACTATCCTCATTGTTCATGGTACATTTTTGTCACACCTATATATTCTACACACTTGGGGGCATGAAATTCACGCATCAGCTTTTCCACTATGATTGTATGCACAAAAAACTTATTCTTGATGTAGATGATATCATTCTCATCTATGATCTAGTAAAAGGATGACTCCCCACCATCATGAATTTACATCATTGAATAATATTCTCGCTCGTCATATTTCATATCTATGATCCATCTAAAAATACTATACTCCACTAAAACTGATATAAAAGACATATACTCTCACCTTTCCAGAACCACGACTTGCATCATAACCAGTAAAATCAATATCTTCCACTAATAACTAGTCTCTTGAACCACTTTAGTTTGATTTTTCCTACTAAGAACATGAAATGAATTATTACCCTTTATGGGTATATATTCCAACTCAAAATCGAATGACTACATATACTCAACCCATATGTACAACTTAAGATTCAATTCTAAATGATGAAATATATACATCATGCTATTGTGATAGGTATATAAGAATAAATTTTATACCAATAGATAATTCCAAAATAATTCAAATCTAAAAAAATGATGCTAACTCGAGGTCATGTGTAGGTTAGTTCCGTTCAGTTGGCCTCAAGTACCGAGACCCATATGTTGTAGTGTGATCACCATGCATCAACCCAACTTTTAGTCTGATCCTAGAACCATTAAAATACACAGTATACTCCTCACCTGGATAAGGTAGGACAACATTTTGTTATGTTTTCAAAAATTTCATTTGGTCCTAAAAATAATTACCACATTATTATGACCAAAAAAACATTATACCCTTTTTGTGGAATCCAAAAAGTGGTGTTTCCAATCATGAACAATCCTGGATGAAGCTCCTATAATATCCAACTAAACTATGAAAGATACATATAGCGAAAAAATTATTTCTCTTCCCTTAAGAAACCAATTCCTACTTGTTCTCTAGGTCCCTTAACACACCATCCTCCGAGATGATGTGACCCAACAATTGTTCCTGACCAATCCAAACTAACACATAGAATACTTGGTGTATAGTCGATTCTCTCTCGGTATACTTAGGATGACGTCCAGATGCTGGGAATAATCATCACGAGTCTTTGAGTACACCAAAACATCATCCATGAACACTACAACAAAATTATCTAGATACATATCGAAGATCATGTTCATCAATTCCATATACACTTAATGTTCTCTCATCAACCCAAACTACATTTTGAAAAAAAATCATATAGGTTATACTTAAATCTAAAAAATTTAATTGGAATATCAAAAGTATATACTCTAAACTGATGATACCACATTCTCATGACTATCTTAGAGAAGACACAAGCTCTAATCAACTTGTCAAAAATAACATCAATATGATGACATAGAAATTTTTTGTTACAGTGATCTAGTTCAACTTATGATAATAAAAAAAAACGTAGAGTCCCATCATCCTTTTTAGTAAAAAAATAATGAACACCATATACACATACTTAGAGGGATAAATCCTATAGTATCCAACCCTTCCTGATGAGTCTTTAGATCTTCTATCTCTATATGGTTCATTTTGTATGGAAGAATAGAAACTTTGTTTTCCCCTGAGATATGCTTAATGGTAAATTCCATATATCTCTCAGTTTGATGATCAGAAATGTATTTAGGAAAGTCATCCTAAAAATCACCCAAAACAGTTGGAAAATATTATTCTTTACACCTTCATCATCACACAAAAAAAAGACCATGGGATGTGATCCCTCCGAGTAGCTGAATAATAAGATCGTCTTGGCATTCCACGATATCCCACTCTCTATGGTGATCATAATTTTCTCCCTTAGGAGATATAAAAGTTACTCTCCTATGGTATGAATTAATGTTGTCTTAGTATGCTATTAACCAGCCCACACCATGAATTAAGACAAAGTCTATGTTGTGTAGGATATAAATATCCCATAGAATGTGACGTTCCCCAACATTGAAAGAACATATCTTCCAAAATAAAATTTATATCAATATTACTCCCTTAGGTGTGTATATCATCAACAAACCACTCTAGAACACCACAACCAATCTCAAACCATGTACACATTTCGTAAAAATAAATTAATTAGAGGCCCTTACATCAAATAAGGGCCCAACATCTATATAATGTAAGTTAATATTACCTCCCATAATAGATTGTCAAAAGTCACTCTCGATAATTGTATGAATCACTAATTGCAACTGTCCTGCTCTTATTCAATGTTATACAGTCTTTCTCCCTTAAGACGCACCACTCTGGTGATATGGGTTCTCTATCCATGAAGATCCATATCCACTCCAGTTACCTCCATGGATTGTAGAACTCAGTTTTTCATCCTGATATGGTGTGTAAGATCACCTTATTACACTGTATTTCTACCTAGATACACCCTTTCTTCCATTCTATCAAGGGTTCATGAATAACCTTTGTATATTTCCCATATTTCTGCAAGATAGACACTCTTCTAGTTGACTAGGTAACTATCTCCATAAGTCTCCCGATTTACCACACTTGAGATAAGCCGCATGGGAAAGGTCCTATGAAATGGATCCCTATGTCTGGGTTCTCTGTTTCAACTACTATGGCTAATGCTGTCGTATTGATGTTTCATATTCTTAGAATTCATACCCTTTTGATCATCAAACTGTAACAACCTATCCTACACTGGAATCCTCCTTTAGGTTCCCCTCTACTATGAGGGTCTATTCCCCAACCCCAAAAAACATATTTAATTGAGAAAGGTTATCCTTGGGCTTAATATAACATTTATGTCCATCATGGAATCGTCTCTCGATAGTTATCATGTCCTATTCCAATTCTATAGATGATCATTTCAAGAATGTAAAGAATCCAACATAGTTTATCATCGATGAAATCACCTGAGTCAACCACTTGAACTCAGCTTCTCTCTCCAACCTCAATTCCCCTGAGTATATGTTTTCTAGGAATATCTCTAATATGTCCATCCATAACATACATAGTGCTTATCTATTCTGAGCCACATTTTCCCACCATCACTCCACTGATCCTCGTAGCATATAAGCGGCCAACTTGTCCTCATCTAATCAGGAGGATCTAAATGGTCGAGTACCGTCTCAATGGACTCATCCCAAACTCGTATGCCTCTAGTCCAACATCTCAAGAAAATGCCAGAGGGTTCTACAACATGAAATCCCTCATTAAAACATACAAACATTTCATAACCCTCCCTGGGTCTCCTTCAATTAATTGAATGAAGCGGGCATCATTCCCTAATAACCTCTCCCATTATTCATAAAAAACACTATTGTGTCTACTATTGGGAGAGAATATTAGTTCATATAATTATAAACATTCACATTAGGAAGCATTTTCAAAAAAAATTAATAAATTTAAGGGAAACATGATATTCCACAACATGTAATTTCCCCAAACCCTACAACATGGCCAAGACCAGGGTACTATCCCTACCGTGAACCACCCTACATCAATTTCATGGTTCAAAAAGGAAAACTCATTCTGAATATTCATGTTTCTCATTGAGAAAACCAATGTTTAACAGAGTGAAACATTTTTACATTCACAATTTCACATTAGGCATATTTTCATTTTAATTTCAAATGCAATGAAAAATAGTCCAACTTATGAAAACATACACATAACAAGTACTATCATGCGTACCTATAAATGATGAATGCCACAGAATAACCCAAATTTCCAGGAATTAAGAAATAATACTCATGAATCATTCCATATTGAGCAATGAGTAAAATATCAAAAAAATTGAGAATAAATAATCAAATAACACAACAAGTGCATCCCCCAAGGTGAAATAATATTCAATGGTTAAAAAAACCACAAGAACAATAATTCCACGCTTTTTTACTTGGGTTTCCACCCATACATGGGAGATAAACTCCCATACAGAAGCATACGACAAAAGTTATAATATTCAGATTCTCTTTTCTAACATTATCAATTAGTATTATAAAAGGAAAAGAAATGAAAACAGGGTTATGATACTACCTTATAACATCCTGGCCTGGGTTCAACAGCACGGTTCCCTGAAAAGTTCAGTCACATGACCGTAAGAACATATCCCCATATTCATGATGTTATCAACTAGTAGTAAATTTTAATTCTATTCATCGGGAGATTGTAACCTATTTTTTTTATGTAAATCAAAAGTGGGAAAAAAATAAAAAATAAAAAAATATAACCATCACTAGAATGATATCAATATCACATGACAACCCAAAACTAGAGATATAATGTCAAACTATACCACAAATATGCCTCCCAAATGTACATTCCACAAGTCAACATGAAAACTCAAATGTAAAGACAATGATGACTCCTAAGTGGGTCTTGAACCGCATCTCGTTCCCTCATCCATGCTCTAACCAGAATCAACCACTAAACAATGGGCCTTTTACCTTATGCAATCTTAAAACCATGAAACCTATTCTGGTACTGATCAGGAAGCCTGTGTAGGGTGTGAATAAAACATATAAGGACACTACTAATGGTGTCTCAAATTATATCTAGTAAAATAATAGTGTATGCAGTTGTATAAATAATATATCTCTATTTATAAATAAATAGTTATTTCATTATCAAAAACCATTATTTAACTAGATAAACCTCCTGGGATTCCATATAAACCTATATAGTAATACCTTCTTTAGACCATACAAGTGCTTGAACTATCTCCTAGGGATATGACACGTCTGAATTCCCACTTTACCATTTATCATGCCGATTCAAATTTGAATGTCCATGTTTACATTCATAATTTTATAAGTGTATAATGATTTTACCATTTACCATTTCACAATTTAATGACCATTTTACCATTATTGATATCATAAGTGAATGTCCATGTTACCTATAACAATTACATAATTAAATGACCATGTTACAATTCTTATTTCCATAAGTGAATGTCCATGTTACCATTCACCATTTCAAAATTGATTCACCCTATTAATATTCTTATTTTCATTATTCTGAATAATCATAATACTAATCACTATCTACTGTCAAATACATCACAATAACACACTACCGTATCTATCAAAATATTACATGTATAAAAAACATCTTAAATAATTAAAAAATTAATTTTAATAATATAAAAATTGAATATTTATTCCATTCGATTAATTAATTAAAAAATTAATTATTCCAATACAATTTCATTAATTAATTAAAAAATAATTTATTTCAAGTTCCATAATTAATTTCACAATTAATTATCGTAAATTACAAACTCAATACTCATAATTTACTGATAATTTTATTATATAATACCTTTAATCTAAATATATCAAAATAATTTATTCAATTAATTATCTAAAACCATCTATCTCAATATATCATAATTAATTTAGAAATTAATTATATAAATATATAATTCCGAAAATCCCCAATATCACATCTGCTCAATTAATTAATTCAAAAAGTAAGCAATTTATAAAAATATAATTTAAATTATATAATTATATAAACACAATTTAGATAAATATTTTTTGATTTTAATTATAGAGCACCTACCTCAATTCATTGATGAGACATCACCCTATCGAAATCAACAAAATATTAGTAGCACAATGACGTGGAATGAGATATGATTCTATAACCCTAAATCAAGATCAAATAAATCAAGATCTTTAAAATATAGATATAGATACACAATCATAAATATAGGTCAAATCAAACAAAAAAAAACACCTTTCTTGAATTAAAATAGAACATAAAAGTAATGGGAAACAAAATAGCATCTGATCAACTGTCTAGGAGAGGTGCTGACCATCAATATGGTCTTAGAATAGAAAAGATTGGAGGTCAGGGAGGCTTGGATTCTATATAGAGGGATCAAAAATCATTAAATTATTCCAATGGTTTAATGAGTTAAATTTTGGTTTAATTACAGTTTTCAAGTAATTGAAAATCTAATTTTCGAGTGAATTTAATTATTGTGCACTGTTTTCTGGGTAGGGGCACACAGTACCCATGACATTGCTCTTAACTATGAGCCATTATTATTGGGGTTAGTAGTTTCTTATAATATGGTGAATGGATTGACAAAACATGGTCCAACCATTAAAATCCACAATTTCCATGGTTGCAAGATTTGCTGGTCTGGGGGGAATAGTTTTTGTAAGCCATGAGCCAACCCTACACTTGGCCATTTAATCCAAAATTTAAAATTATCACCTAAATTAAACCCAATGTAAAACATAAAAATGTTATAATGAAACAAATAGAAAATAAATAAATGAAAAATCACGTGTCTTCTCCAGAAGAGGCATAAATATTACATATTTAATACATGAAAATTCATTTCACAAAGCCCCACAACATAAAAATTATTAATAGAAATTACATAAAAAATTGGATTTTATAACATAATTATTGCCCAAATTTACACATGACTAGATAATCACACTGGATAACATATGTCTTGTAAAAAAATGAAAAAGGAATTTATGTCTAACAATCAAGTCTATATGGAGAGTGAGAGAGATAATGGAAAGGAGAAAGATACCAGTCACATATTCATAAGACAAGGGGGGGGGGGGTTAAAAATAAATTGCTATAATCAAAATGATGATAACATGAAAATGTATTATTTAATTACCCTTTTTCCAAAAGATGAATTATTTTTATGAAAAGATATAATTTCATGATATTTGGACAACCTTACCCATTGTTGTGCCTGGATCAACATCGATTTTTTATATTATTCCATGAAATTGAGGTTAATTTTTTATTCCTAGAGTATTAAAAAATAATTATATCAATAAATATAATAATAACTCATTCTATATTTCATTATCACATAAAAGGTTTGAAGAATTTATCCAATATTCCTAAATCATCATATGGTGAGATAATTGATTAATATCTAAATCCTCGTCTACTGTTTAATAGAAACCATTAAATAAATGGTTAACCTTGTAACTATTATGAGAGATGAAAGTCCAAAACCTTATTAATGAGGTCTCTAAATTTATATTAAATACATTACCATTGATCCCACATACATCCTAAACCATATCTTGGTTGTTTCATAATAAACATGTGTATACGTTCCTAATGTATTCTCTAGAATCATGGATATTACCTAAATTACCATAAATAAATATTAAAAAATGAATTTTTCCAGATCAAAATGTTTCTTGTATATATTTCTTAAATAAAAAAATTATGTAAACTTCATCCATGATAACATTGTCCACTTTTTCATCAAATCCTCATTCATTTCTAAGGTGATCGCACCGTCCAATTTACATTTTCATATCAAACATATATTTACCCAACCATCATTATCTTGTCATTTTGAACATAATAAGGGTTATATTTCCATTAATAATGTGTTTCCCCTGAATATCACCTTGCAATTAAATATCTTATCTAGTCCTTGATAACCATTCAACATATTCATTTAAATCCTTAGTTGAAAATAAAAACTCAAAAATCGATATATATATTTCTCGATAAATAAGTATTGAATACAAATATATAAGCAATTATATTATTATAAATCATTATTTTGAAATTAACAAGGAATCCTCATCCTATTATTGAATACCTCAATACTTTATACATTCCTCTTATATTATCTTCATCATTAGCTATATAACCCTTCATCATTAAACATTACTAAATCTCTTAATGAAATTTATAATTGTGATATCGATTTATATAATAACAAATCATTCCACCCATAAATAATTTATCCTTCAATGATTTATTAGGGATCCCAATATTCCCATCAATTATGTATCCAAACCATCCATTTTTTCCTTCTAGATACGTTCTTTGTCTGCTTATTTTCCATTGTAAAAATAATTCCTTGTCCTTCTGAGACATTCACTAGGGTGATTTTTCCAAATTCATGACATAATGAAAACATAATATTCATTCCTATATTATAATCGTTACCCTATCTCCCATAAAACACCTTCCATATCTTATTTGGTGACCTAGTGTGTTGGTTAAGGTACATGTTTTTTATTATGTTTCATGAAAACTGACTCAACATGATCACAACATCCTTCTGTCCAAATACCATCCCATTTTACATCTCATAATAAAATTTCAATATAATTCAATGTGTTCCCTATTCATCATGGTTCCTGGTATTTAGAATTACCAAAAATAATATTCATAGAATCACCTTATATGAGAACCCACATAATCTTTAAAAATAACTTATATGATGTCTAAATTATGACACCATATTCCAATCCAATGACAACATACACTTAATGGTAGAGACACTCATAAATATATACTTAAAAATATTCCTTGGGATCTCACTTATGTTTTCTCCTCATAGTTTCCAATGGGTTACTAATCATTTCCTCTAATACTAAATATAGCCTCCATTACATTTCATATAATAACATTACATCATTTTATGGAATTCGTATTAAATTACTCAATTAGTTTCCAAAATACCATATTTGTTTAGGGAATTTTTAAACATATAATAATTAATACTAGTATATTAGTTTGATGAAGTAAAAACCTCTATTATTTAAGACTATAATTCTTATTAGACACATCATACATAATACATATATTCACTACCATGTAAAAGGATACATAAAAATGGGTGATCTCAGATTCTCCATAAGGGTAATCTAGGGAGATTTGTAAGCATAAACATGAGAATAAGGCTCTGAGATTGTGATCAAAACATTAAAAGATCATAACCTACATATAAATGTTCATTAACATGAATCATGGAATAAAAAATAGTAGTTCTTAAGAAATGAATCATAATGTATGAAAGAGAAAAATTCAGGAAATCATAACATATGAATAACACATGGAATTATGGAACACACATAAGCATGAAAAATTATTTACATAGTTGTAAAGGAATCTCTGCTGGGGAAAAGTTAATAGTAATGGTTCAATACTTGTCCCATCCTTTTATTCATAGTTAATAACCATTACCATCTTAGTAGTCATGGTTCACCCCCAATACAATCTTAGAGGACAAAATTCTTTTATTGGATAAAGATCACTCCCCATTCCTACCATGTCTATCATGAAAGATGGAAATAATTACCCAATGAATTGGAGGGAGATATAGGTCCCAATCATATCATAATTAAATATAACATATGTTTTCTAATAGATCATAAATATTAATCATATAATAAAACATGAAATTAATTGGGTATCATAAACATATAATCATATAATAAATTTTTGACAAAACACATGTCTCTTAATCATTTCATTAATGAAATACTCATGATAAAAAACAGGTTTCATAAGAACATATACATGAAAGTTAAATAGTTTTCATAACCATTTAACTAGTGAAATATAAACATGTTTCATAAACATATAACCCAAGAATGAGAAACTCATTAAAAAAATATATCTTTTCAACGAGTAACAAGATTCATAAAAATATAAATCATAGAAGATAAATGGGTTTCATAAAAATCATGATATAAAAAAATAAACCATTCATAGAAATAATATTAATAGAACCATTAGATAAAATCCCTAGAAAGTTATGAGAAACAAAAATATATTCCTTCATAGATGGAACATATTTTTGAGAAATATTTTAATATCATTTATTGATGAAAATATCATTTCATATTTGAAATGATCTTTAAAAAAAGAATTTGTGAAACCATCTAATTTGAAAATAACCTATAAAACATATAATGTAATATTATAAAATAATTTAGAACCTTGTTTTGATGAAAACATATAAAATAAGATTGAGAAAATTACAAAATCCTTTTTCATTGATAATATATAAAGAAAGTATGAAAAAACATTTCAAAAAATGATACCTCAAAATAAATAAAATATTCATGAAAAAATTCTGAAAACCATTTTAATTGAAAACTTATAATTGAATATTGAATTTTTTTTTGAAATGATTATTCTTTGAAAACAAATATATGATGATTGAAAATAGTTTGAAAACCAATTACATACAAAAAATATTAATGATTCTTGAAAACATTTTTAGAATACATTTTTCATTGAAACCCACATTAAACCAAAACAAATATAGAATATTTGTAAAAAGGACATTTTAAAAATAAAAACTATAAACTTTCAAATGAATCTTTAAATTAATTATGTTCATGATGGTGGAAAAATCCATACATGTCGATCATTGCTTCCCCACCACACGAAGTTTACTAAATTTCCTTGATCAAAAAATGAAAAGACAATTCCTTTTTGAAACCCATTTCTTAATAATAAAAAATCAGTAAAAATAACTTTTAAACATCATTGTGTAATATTATATGACTTTTTGATTTTTTTTGAAGATATGTTTTTCGATGAACACAAATTTCCAACAGGAAAGAGAAATATTGTAAGATTTTTGTAAATATTATTTCTTACATTTATTTTATAACAGGTCGCAAAAAAATGATACTATTTCTTGCAGAGATCATGAATAATCATCTGTATTATTAGGATATGTATCAAAATATTTCGTTAATAGATTCATAATCATAAAAAATCAAAATAAATGGTGATATTGTATAAAATAAACAGATACAAATTTTGGTAACTTTGAATCATAATTCCCCTGAAATAATATGATTATATTTAAAAATATAAAAAATATAATTAAATTTATGATATATCATGTCGATGACAAGAATATGAACCACATTGAAGAATATATGTTCATAACATGGCATGTATCTCAGACACGGAAAATTTAGATGAAACTTCCTTACGGATTGGGTAACTTGTGAACTGTAAAACCACATAAAAGAGAGAAAATAAAATGGATATGTAAATAAAAATACCATAAATTATAAGATTCAAAGAAAATATTAATGGGAATTATATAAAATACAAAAACTAAATGAGGGGTAAATAAGGCATAAATCTCACAGAAATTAATAGTTAGATGAAACTCCCCTACATGTATCTTGGAACTTATCATACTTATAAAAATTTCATGTATATTTAATATATTTTTATTATAAGTATATTAAAAATCAATATTAATATATATATTACCATATATTATTTTGTTCTGAAATTATATTACCCATTTATTAACAATTCAATGTTAACTTTACACCTTTGGTAATGTTCACTTTGTTTTTCAAACATGTTTTGACTTATTATTCATGATCTTGTTTCATAGATCATGAATTATTTCTAAAATAGAAATAATTATATAAAAAAATATATTAATTATATAAATATGTATGATTATAAATAAAATATATAAATATGAAATGGAATACACCGTTCAGGGATACAACAAGTCGTACGTACGCAAGAACATTGTTTCTATTTTATTATCGTATTTAAAGAATGGAAGTAAAAGATATATATATATATATAATATCATTGTAGTATAATTATTATGTCATATATATCATATAATTTAGCTAAAAAATTCCTTTATAAAATCCATGTAAATTGTGAATGAAATACATCGCTTTGAGGAGGTGGCAGCCACATATCCACCATTGAAGCTATCAGATTTACAAAAATCTTAAAGAATGATGTTATGTAATATATAATAATTATATAAGTTTATTTAAATAATATAAATAATATATATCATATAAAAACTATATTTCCCAAATAATTCCAAACCATGTACGAGGTAATGGAAAAACAAACAACATCATTTCATGTGGCAGTAGTTCATCATACACATGAATGGTATGTTTGTTACCCATTAGATGGAAGAGTTTGTAAGTGTAGGGATAAAAAATATAATATAAAAATAACTATATATATATAGGATATTGAGGTTGTAATATAACAATATAATAATAATTTTTTATGTGGAGGTGAATTTATAATAAAACAAAGGAGCTTGAAAAATGATGTTACATCATTATTGGGAAACTCCTCTAAGTTTTCACCAAATGGAATACTTGGTTGGATTTACTCCCAAAATTAGAACACTACGATGAAGTTATTTGAGTTTTTAGAATATTATGGGTTACTTTTTACTAGACAAAGTTCTTGATAGGTGTAAATAGGTGGGAGGGGAGAGTTCCTTTTTATAAGGGAGGAGGGGAGGAATTCATGTAATTTTTTAGAAGGGAATTCATCCAATATTTTTTACTTCTCAAGAGGATCAAATAATGGTATTAAACCAGTAAAATGAAGTATATCATATAAATATGAACATAAAATTTCTTGTGGACATTTTCGTAGGTAATTTTGTGTCCTAATCATAAGGTATTGTCCATTGTTATGCTAATTTTCCTCTTAATCGATGTAATTAATCACGTTCAATAATATGTTTTTCTCAAAAATATCATTGAAATTATTAGATATTATAAATAATGTTTATTAAAAATAATTGATCCATTTTGATAAATTATAATCATATAAGTGGTAAAAATTTATTTATAATTAATCACGTGGACTGGATGACAATGTTGGGGTTTTAGTAAAAATGTTCCCGAGATGAAATATTTTTATATCAAATTTAAATTTCAAATAGATTATAATGGCATAAATTTTATTAATTTTTTAAAAATTATGTAGTTAATCTTCATAAATATATATAAATATAATTTAACCGTACAAATTATTTAATGGAAAAAGTAGTTTTGAATTATAATTTTTTATTTTTCACTATTTTTTCAAAAATGAAATATTTTATAGAAAAAACAAAAAATAACCCAATGTAAATTATGATAATATTATCTTAAAAATGAATTTTATTTTATCAATTAAAATTTATATTTATAATTCGGACTCCATTAAAATGTGATAAAATTACCTTTTAGAAAATATATATCTTTATGAGTAAAATTCGTTATATATATATATATATATATATATATCTTAAACAGAATACACATAGGGTGAAAATTAAGTTGTTTAATGAATATATATATATATCATTAAAATTATTTATCACAATATTTTTATTTATTATATTAAGTTTAAAATTGTTTGATTGCATAAATATTGATTCTAGTAAAACATTGCCAATATTTTCCAAAAGGGTTTTATTCCCAATGCTAGTTAACTAGTAAAAAAATAAAGAATCTTGTATACATGTTTAAAAAATATTTTAATAATTTAATTAATCCTGATAACTCATATTCCAATTGCATGGTACTGACTATAATAATATTGTAATAACAATAAGAATAGTTTATTCTTGTTCAAAAAAACATAGCATTGCATGTAACAAAATATATTGAGGGAACATAGAATTATGAGTAAAAAAATTCAATAATAGTGTTACTTGTACCATAAGTTCATCAAATTGGTAAAAGTATTATAATATTAACTTTTGGTTGAGTATACTGAAATCCAATTTTAGTTACGAAAAAACAATTATTCAATGTTGGGTGGAATATAAAATATAAAAAAGATTAAATTAATTTGAGAAACATATTCCAAAAAATCTCATGGTGTCCATAAATGATCCTTTAATAATTTTTTTTATAAATGATGGAGTATAAATTACACATGAAAGAAACTCATTTGATTCCTTTGAAGTGTTTATGTTGTCATCATCAACATACATAATTAAGCAAGATCGAAAAGAATATCATGATTTTTAATGAATGGTGGATCTTGTAATAGATGTTTTCTCCCGACCTGTCTCCTAGTACCCATGTCATGACTACCCCATGCCCTCCCAACATAGACTACGGATGGGGACTAGAATCAGAAGGCATGTCCCAAAATAGAAGGCATTTCTTTTAAACCTGTATAGACACACACATTCCCAACCACATCCCAACACACTGAATGGGGGAAATATGTAAACCACTAAAACAAAGATGTGTGCATGTTTATGTTAATGTATGTGGGCCTGAATACAATCCCAATATGTAACTGAAAATATAAAAGTACAAAAGGAAACTATGATGTCCATATATAGAAATCCACACATGCTCAAGAGAGTAGTGATGCTACTCAAAGCCGAAGTAGTATGTCCTACCTGCCAAGTCGTACTAATCCCGACATGGTCCAAGGCCACTAATTCCACAGTCGTAGTTTCCATCAGTCTCTTCCCCCTTTCCACCTCTCTGGAAACATCGATCGACTACACTAGACACAATATGTGTGGGAAAAACCCATGCATGGATCAATATAAGAATACTTAGTAGGGACCACAAGACCCCTGAAGGACTCTCTGAAAGCATGAAAGAAAAAACCACACAAAAAAACCATAGAGGTAATACCACCAATAAATACATCAAACACATCACATAATGTAAAAGACTCAGCTCACACCTCTTATAACATAACAACTAATGTAAGGATGATTAGTCGTAAAGCTGGATCTTCTTATTCAGTTGAGAGGCTCTACTTCTGACCCACAAAGGGTTGCTAGGTGTCGACCCAAAGAATATTTCAAGGTACTGAACCTCATAGGATCACAAAGTACTTATCGAGAGAAAATCCTTAGGTTTTGTCCCACATTGGATCACAAGGTTCTGACTTACTCAGAATTTCTAGGTGTTGACCAATGCATGATCGCTATTTTTTCTTCATGTCACATCTAGCCACTAGATTCCCCCACATAGCTCAACTGATTCTGATAGGATCCCCTCATCAATCCATAAGTCATTCCTCGACCACCATGATGTCCCACAGAGAGTAAACCCAAAGGATCAGATCATCGTAAGGGTACCAAAGTAACAGATGGTGTGTCGAACAATCACCCAACCTGTAAGATAAAGATATTTTTTAAAAAAGTGACCAGTTGGATTAGATTCTAATACAACCCCTCCATAAGAAATATTACACCAAAAAATTATTAATGTATCTCAGAAGGACTTACTCATCGCAAAGGTCCCATCACCACTGACATCACATCAATCGAATGTCCAGGTTGAGAGATACTGGTATTTTAGTAAACAGAGTCTGGTTGCATCTGGGCCCTATCTGACCTGGTCAGACCAACCTGACCAACATGGATTTGGGGCCCCATGTCCAAATGTTTAATTAAATTTACCTGAACTAAATTGGTTCAGGCCGAGGTCAGTCTTTTTTGGCCTGGCAACTAGGCTAGTCCCGGGTTGGCCGAGGGTCTATCCTGTCGGGTCAACCGATGACCCGGTCTAGTCTGGGTAGACCCCAAGAGCATAGGTCCGACCATCGGGGGTTGTTCAGGCACAATATGGGTGGGACACTCCTACTAGAGGTGGGACCATTCCACTAGGTCCTGGTTCTGGACCATAGGGTCGCTGTTCCGACCAGCTGGTTCATGGGTCTGGCCAGTAGGCTCATGGGTCTGGCCCGCAGGGTCATGGGAACGACCCACTAGGGTGCATCTGGATGCCACATCAGGTCCATCTCTATCACTCCCATGTTGTCATGGGGAGCCTCCTCTACCATAGTTGAGTGAATACGGCCCACTACATGGGACACAACTTGATGTCATGTCTGCGACACTCCGACCCAACCCTCTGATGCAGTTGAGCGACTACCTCCTGTCATTGTCCCATCTGGCAGATCCTTCCACTGAACCGTGGCCGGAGCTTGCAACAGACATTCTTTTGGTGTGACGTCGAGGGGCGCTGACACCCGCCTACGGCCGCCACTAGCGCACGGGTACACCGTCCGACACTTCGGCGGACCATAGGGTCCATACTGGTCGTCTATTCTTCAGACCACTTTCACATGCACTCTCTGGGGAATTTCCTCTCCATCACTAAGATCTCAAAATTTTCATTTCGTTGATTTGTGAGTATTGCCACAATGAACACCCATGGCCGAGGGGATTGGGCCATTTTCATTTCAGCCCACACCCTCTATGTTATAATTTTATTATCAATGGAGGTCTGGAGAGTTTAATTCGAACAACCATGATGTTTCAACCCCAGATAAAGAAATCCCAATTGAAAATTCATCCTCCTTTACAAACGCACAAATCACAGATCAACCCATTCGTGGGATGATCCGTGGTTGTCATTTCTAAAAAAATGAATGATGAATAACTATTAAAAATTGAACAACCCAATACATAATTGACATTCCATGTCGAATCATTCCTGGTTGATGTTTTCAGATGTCAATGTTAATTCTACTCCGTTCATGGAGGCTCGTCGGACAGGTTGAATTCTCCCCAGCCTTCATAATTCTTCATTTGGGAGGAAATAATCTAGTGGATTTTTAGTGTATCCCTAAAATCAAATTCCACATTCTCCTATGTGTTGGTTAAACAAATATATTCACATCGTAGTGTATCTGTTATTCTACGTTGTTACACTATTTCATTTATGAAACAGTGTCACTATTACACTTAATTTATTACATCATTACGATGTGTGATACTGGAAATTGTTGTGATTTGTTAATGAACCTTATCACTGACTCATCGTTGAACCACATCATTTCCATCTGTCACTAAATATTGAGATATGAAATACAATAATTCATTAAAAAAATTATTGATTCTTGAAATGTCTAAAAAATAACTTTTCCGCACGGCCCTTTATAGAAAAGTTTATTATTTTCTAGAAAAATCTACGTGTTCCGAGTTAAACTGCGCCATACGATTTTTGATTCCAGAAGAAGTTCAAACGATAAGAAAATCACACTCACAGGTTTACTGACCATACCTTAATCAAATGTCAAATATCTATTCCTGGATCATTGGGCCTCAGAATGACGTAATGTTAGAGCATGAGATCTCAAAGTAATTCCCTAAAAATAGTAAAATTACATGGAATTTTTGAGACATCATATTCTCCCCACCATAGGGATTTATGTCCCCAAAATACAAAACAAAAAAGTAAACAAATAGACAGTCGCCCGGAGCACGAATCTTAGACACCTACTCCCATGTTATCTCTTGGACGTTCCCATGCTACCAAAAAATGTGGACCAGATGAATCAACTACCCCCATAGGACACTTTCATGTCGATCCTCTATCTTCACAAGAAACTCTGCAAACGTCGCCCCATCGTCAATTTCCAGCTCATCCGAGTCGATGATGTGTGATAGATCATGCACGTACCTCCTTAGATGCGTCACATGAAATACATCATTCACACAATGCATATGTGGTGGAAGAGAAAGGTGATACGCCACCTCACTAACTCTGCTCAGGATCTAGAATGGTCTGATGATCGTCAAAGATAGCTTGTTGCCCCAAAATATTCTCTGTAATCCTCATCGGGGTGAGACCCTAAGGAGACACGATTTCCCTCCTCAAACTCCAATTGTCTCCATCTCATGACAACATAAAACTTATACATGTTATGTGATGTCATAATCTACTCCTGGATGGCCATCACCATCATGGTGGTAGCCCGTACCAACTCCAGACACATGACTTCCTACTCCCTTGTGTCTATCCATTATAGGGGTGATCTTCAAGGATACCAGTACAAGGCCTCAAATGGTTTTATGCCAATGTTGGAGTGATAACTATTTCTTATGAAAACTACACTAGAGGTATGTGGTCATCCCAAATATGGCCAAATTATAGGACAAAAGCATGAAACTTGTCCTCTAGGTTTTGTATGATCCGCTCCATCTGACCATCCATCTGAGGATGAACAACTATGCTCAAACACATCTGAGTACCAAAGTACTCCTTTAATAACCTCCATAGCTGGGATGTACAGTGAGAATAATGATCTGAGATAGTCATAAAAGTCACCCTGGGGATCCATAATATCTCTGGGACATAGAGGCGTACCAAGACCTATACAGGTCCCTAATCATGGATGAGTAGAATGTGAGCCGACATGGTGATTCAGTCAATGATCATATAGATAGAATCATGGCCGCTAGATTTCTGTGGTAACCCTATCACAATGTCCATCGAGACATCACTATATTTCCACTCTGGTACGTCGAGTGGATGGGACATGCCTGCTGGAACCTAATGCTCGGCCATCACTTGTGGACAAGTGAGGCATCATGAAACCAACATGGCCACTACATTCATCATCCCTGTACACTAGTAATAATATTGGAGGACCTAGAACATCATAACAACTCCAGGATGTACCACTACAGGGTTTTATGGAACTACCTCAACACCTGGTCCCACACCTTCAAGGGTACTTTGGTGCACCCACATAAAAGGGAAACTTGAACCCCACCTATCGAAAATATATTAGAAACATGGTCTGAGGATAAATGAGAACATCAGGAATCACAGTAAACATCCACAATAAATGCCTCCATAACTATACATAATAGTGTGGGAGTAAATGTCATAGACTGGAGGATAGCTACTCCGTCTCTATCGATGAAGAATATCTTCAACATGGATAGCTGCTCAGTCGCCTCACTCAGCTGCTGCATACCAGACCTCCGGTTGGGTTTGTCTGCCACAACATTCCCCTTCCCATGAGTATATACTATCTCAAACTCATTGTCCTTGGGTAACTACATCCATCAATATTGTCTCATGTTCAGGTCCTTCAGGGACAATATATACATGAGACATCTGTGCTTGGAGTAAACTATTAACGGCTCAGCCATCATGTAATTCTGCCACATCTTCATGCAAAATACCACTACTGTTTACTCCATGTATTGTGTACCGTAGTTCTTATAATTTTACCTCAATTGTCATGAGCCATAGGTGATCACTTCTCACTCTTGCATCAAGACACAACCATTTCAAGTCCCTGATGCATCGTAGTCAACTACATACCCAACACCCTCCTCTAGTAGTCTCTTGATGGGGGAACTAGTCAGTCCCCATCTCTGCTCCTGGAAACTCTTTTATAGTTTCTCTGTCCACACGAAGGGTTGTCCCTTCCATGTAAAATCCAATAAGGGGTCTGTTACTCTGGAATGGTCATGTAGGACCCTCCTGTAGTACCCAACCAACCCCAAGAAGCTCCACACATAGTTAACCCTCCGAGATGGCACCCAAGAATGAATTGACTCTCTCTTCACCATATCAACTACAACTATAACATCAGATAAGATGTATCCCATAAAGTGGACCTCCTGAATCAAAAACTGGCCCTTTGAGAGCTTACTATAAAGCTGGTTCACTCATAGCATGTCTAGGACTATCCACAGGTGTGTAGCAAGATCCTTCTCCGACATAGAGTACAACAACATGTCATTAATGAACACCACCATGAAAAAACTGAGGTTAGTATAGATGATTTGGATCATGATTCCAATGAAAACTTATAGGGTGTTGTTCATGACGAAGGGAATCACCATGAATTCATAGTGGTCATACTTTCATTTGAAATTTTTCTTCGGTACATATTTATCTTGTTCTTGAAGATGATGATAGCCTGATCTGAGGTCGATCTTCATGAACAACCTCTCTCCATTATGTTGTCCAATGAAGTCATCAATCTTCAGTAGTGAAAACATGGTCTTCAAATTCACATGGTTCATGAGATAGAAGTCCACACATAGCCTGAAGCTCCCTTCTTCGTTCATGTAAAACTACACCATGGTTTCCCATAGAGAATCATTGGGCCTCTCGAACCCCTTCCTATACAAGTCCTCCAACATTACAGTAAACACATGATTCTCCTCGCGAGCCACCATATATGAAGGTGTAGATATTGGTTCAATCACTATTTACAAGTCAATTTCGATGTCTACCTCCTTATGAGGAGGTATCCGTATGACATCTTTTGGAAATATATTCTCATATTTGGCCATCACTATAGGAATCCTCAAACTCCTATCATCCACCACACTGAGGGTGAGTTTATCCAAATGGAATGTGATCAGATGCACCCTCCTATGGGAAATCCCATATGGTAGTGAAATGGTTACAATATCATTGGTGAAGGAAAACCTTGTCCCATACTCACAAACACACCGCACATTGTGCCCTTAACAGTGGATCTGAGCATGGACTAGAGATAACAATTCCATACAGACGATGTTTTCATATGTCTTCGACGCTGCTACTAGGAGATCCCAAATGAAGGTCTCACCTCCTATAGTAATCTCACACTACTGACACCAGTGTTTAATCACTGAATCCACTCCCTTAATTCTCTCTAATCATATGGATTGAGCCAACGACTCCACTGGAATATTTGATCTCTAAACAAGAGTTATGGAAAAGAAGGTGTGAATAGAAACTTTTCCTATAAGAAAATCAAATAGGGTATAGAAGACAAAAATAGTACCTCTAATCATCTATAGAGAACCACATTCATATGCTACCATCACCTGAAGCTGGACCCACACTTGTGCACTTTCCTATAGAGCTCGTGGGGGACCTCCTGGGCATGGTGGTAGTAGTACCTCAAACCATCATCCACCGCATACTACTCGACATACTCCCCTTCCACGCCTACCGCCTTGCATACCTCCTTTCTCGAACCTCTGTCACTATTTCGACGGTCGATGGACTGGATGCTAGTCATTCGTGCTTGGAGTAGGATAGTCACAAGCCATGTTCCTGTGTTCGATGCAAGAGTAACAAACTCTATTACATAGATGAAATCCTCTAACTCATGATCTCCACACCTCTGACCCTACATCCTAGGGTCATTCTCTAGTCTATCCCATTTGGGCCTCTACGTCATCCACCTAATTCCTGCAGCATATGACTATTCCACCAGTCGTCTGGTGGTGTCTCTCTCCATCAGTAGATGCCCGGCTTGGAAGCTCTCTACATGCAGGGCTCTCTCTAGCACGCAAGCCTACATAGGGACGCTATACAAAATCATCGACGCCATGAACTCCCATCAGAGTCCCTGCTCAATGGTCTGGGCCTTGAATAAAGGTTCACATACCATGTTGGGGGAGTAGCAGGAGAGGTCAGTAAAACTCGCTGAGTACTGAGCCAAAGTCATGTTTCCCTGTTATTGGTGCAGTAACTTTTGAATACTCATTGAGCGTAGTGCCACTGGTATGAAATTCTCCCTAAAGAGGCACTCTATGTCCATCGAGGAAAGGGTCACCACATCATGTGTCTAGAGCGTCAAGATCCACCACCACCAAATTGTACCCTAAAAAGGATAACCATTAGGAATACCATGTTGTCTGTTAGTGACTCTACTTTGTGAAAAAACAGAGCAACTACCTCCAGCCAATCCTCAGTTGCCTGAGGATCGGTCTCATCTCAAAACCCTAAAGACCTCTATATCTAGAAATCATGTAATGCGCTTAGTCGGCCTGCATAGTCTGCAGGTGGGGCTGGTAGAAATAGCTGCTCTCTGGTTGGTGGTGATGTTGGTACACCACCCAAAGGAGTTAGCATTGTATGTGGTCCCTCCGTCGACACCTCATCATTATGTGGACCATCGTTGGGATATCTCACTAGAAACCTGGCTTCATATCTTCATGGTGGCATCCTGAAGAGACACACATGTGCTAGGAATAATATGATATACCTGGTGAGTTGACTAAAAAGTGATATAGATAATTTTTTTTTAAAACACAAGATAATAGGGTTCTCATGTACCGAGGCTGAAAACAGAATGCAGAGTCCTAGTGTACGGATAAGTCATCCGATGCACCATCACTGGACTCCTAGGACTGAAATCAGATCTCAATACAGTTAACCCAGTCTCCCCATTGAAAATATAGACTCTTAATTCTTCGGTTTGAACCGACCACCTAGTATACCACATTTTTATGACCTGTCCACTAGTGCCCATTCGATGACAAGACCAAGACCGCATTCCATAGGCTAGGGGCTGGTGACTAGAACCAAAAAGACGTATCCCAAAAGGGAAGTCATTGACTTTAATCATGTACCCACACACGCCCAACCACTTCCCAAAAAATTAGAAGGGGGAAATAATTATTACACTAAAAAATTTATGAGTGCTTGTACCAGTGGAAATAAGTGGGCTAGAATACAAACCCTACACAGAAATGAAAACAGCAATGTAAAAATGAAAAATCTGACCACCATCCGCAGAAAACCCCACCTGCTCATGAAAGTAGTGAATATAATGGAATATGAAGTAGTATTTCATGCATGCCTATTCCTACTGAGCTCCACCTTGACCTAGGACACCGTGTACCCCATCACAACACTACTCAGTCCCATCCCCTTGATCACCTCTGTCGAAACGTCGATCTTATTCATTAGACACAACCCTTGTGGGCAAAGCCTGTGTATGGGTGAGTATAACAATACTCAGTAGGGACCTCGAGAGCCCTAAAGATATAATAGTAATTCACAAAGTAAATCACTAAAAAGACAATACCACAGATGTAATATCATTAAAAATACAACAAACACCTAGAATAATGTAAAAGGCACAGCTCACACCAGGTACAACATAAGTTCATATTTAATGATGATTAGTCGTAAAGCTAGACCATCTTACATAGTAGAGTGGAATTTTTTATGAACAAGACAAGTTCATGAGGTGTAGACCCACATAGGTTCTCCATGTGCTGACCCATAGAGAATCGATAGGTGTTCAACCGCACGTGATCACTACGTACTGACCCACCTTGAATTGATAGGTGCTGACCCACACAAGATCTCTATTCATTCTTCATGTCACATCCATCCATTGGATTCACGTACATAGAACAATTGATTCCACGTGGATCTTCTCCTCATGCCATTGGTCAAACCTCGGCCAACACGAAGACCCACCTAGAGTAACTCTAAAGATATGTCCCTTTATAAGGGTGCCAATGCAATAGACGATCCATCGAATGACACATGAGCTGTATGTTATGGGCAATTAAGTAAAAATGACTCGATGGGATACAAGGCTGATTCATCCATTCCATACGTAATATTATTCCAAAACTCATGTTGAGGAAAAATATATACTGCCTCGTTGCAATGGTTCCACCACCATTGACGACACGTCAATCAGATTATCAATTTGAGTGATATAGAAGTTTTAGTAAACAGGGTTCGGTTGCATCTGGACCTAGTCATACCCGGTCGGACTGACCCGAAAAACATGGAACGGGGGTCCAATGTACCCCATTTAATTAGATGGACCTAACATGACCTGGTTCAAGTCGAGGTCGGCTTCGTCCAGCCTGGCCGGTGGGCCTTGCTGGACCCGGACCAGGTTGGTTGAGGGTCCAGCTCGCGGGGTTTCCCAGTAGCCCGGTATACTTAGACCCAGCCCGAAGGATATAGGTATGCCCTGTCAGCTTCATTCTAGCCCGTTGGGTCGTGGGTCCGACCTGTTGGGCGGTTCGCACCCCGCCTTTTCCACCAGATGCTGACCGGTCTGCCCTGCTAGGATGCAACCAACTGTCGCATTCGGTCTACCACCATCGCCCACGCGGGTTGCCACAGGGCGCCCCCACTACCGCGGTCAAGCAACCATAGCCCCCCGCATTGGAAATGGCATGGTTCCAGATCTATTCCCTTCGACTTGGTTGAGCAACCATGTACTCCACCTCAAGCCAACGACTCCTCTCATTGCACCACGACCCGAGCAGGCTGCCTCCCTTCCTCCGGTGCACTGCCACTGACACCAATTCACCAGTGTAAACATTCACAAACCACCAGGTCCACACTGGTGGTTTTTTTAATCGCATGTGCCTGATCTCTCCGGGGAATGTCCTCTCCACCGCAAAGGTCTCAAATCTATCTTGTCGTTGATTCAAGAGTTTGTTCACTATGAAAAAACATGAAAGAGGGGCTTGGGCATTGTTCATGTCGCCCGAACCCTCCATGTTAGAATTTTATAATCAAGGGAGTTTTGGGGATTTTAATTCAAACAAAAATGATGATTCAACCCCAGATAGTGAAATCCCAAATGAAAAGTCACCTTCCCTCATAAACGCACAAATTGCGGATCAACCCGTTCGTGGGTTGTTTTGTGTTTGTCGTTTCTAAAAAAATAATAGGTAAAAACATATTATAATAAAACAACCTCATAACTCAATGAAAATCAATGTTGTCGCATTCCTAGTGAAGGTTTCAAGATTTCGACGTCCCTTTCGGCTCCCTTCGTCGAGGAACATCGAATATGATAGAGTCTCTCCAGTGTTTGTTATTATATGTTGGATAGGAAAACAGTCTACAGTTCATCAGAGAATCCCTTCAGATTAATTTCCAAATCATCCACATGTTGGTTTAATAAAAAAATCATGTCACAAAATTTCTGTTGCACAGTTTCATTTATAAATCAACTTTGCAGTTATGGTTTGTTTATTACATCGTTACACTACATTATACATGCCATTGATGAGCTTCATTAATGAGAATCTTCACCAGAATGTCACTGCACCACATTGTCTCTGTCCTACTCCGATTTGTGAGAAAAAATAGAAGAAATATTTTAAATTCATTTATTATTTTTTCTCAAAATATTTGTAAAATAATATTTCTGGTTAGCCATTTCCATCCGAAGTTATGACCTTTCTAGGAAAATCCGGATGTTTTGAGTTCAACGGTGCCCTCAAATTTTAGATCCTAAAATCGCATTAAAATATTGAAAAAACCCACAGGCACGTTTACTGAAAATACCTTATCAAAATTTAAAAAACCTGTTCCGATCTCGGCGAGACTCAGAATCACACGGTCTAAAAATAATTCCACATAAATAAAAAAATACATGGAATTTCGGTGACATTATAAGTTATGTTACATGAATTTAACATTTATAGAATTTTTTTTGGAATTTGGAAAATGGTAGTGTGTTGTAGAAATATCCAAGTTGAACACAAAATTTTTGTGTGAATCTGAGAGTTATTTATCTTATGATCATTATGACTATAATAAGATATATATATATACCTTTGGGAGAATTATAGACTGAATGGAATGAAGAATGATATTTAATATTTCATTGTGAAATGGTTGGATTTTCGACAAGTTCAACCCAAATAAAAGTTATAGAAAGGGATTATATATTCTTTCTTAGTGTTAGGGTGGATATGAGAATATATATCTATGGGTTTCTTGGTAGGATTTTCAAATACATCTTGTGGTGATATTTAATTTTTTTTTATTACTAATTGATTACCAAAATATCAAAATTTACTTCATATTCGAGATATAAGGTCTCTAGATCATATTCCCTGAATATATCTCATGGATAGGTTTAGATTCCATGGATTTACTCTCTCTATTTTGTCTAACCGTGATCACTGGATTAATTTTAATAATATAAATAGAATTTATAATTCATTGTAAGCATAATTTAGTTCCAAAACAGCTTCTCCCCCTTATTCTTATAGATAATCAGAGTGAATTATTAATCTTTTAATGAAATTATTTTTTCTTGTTAAATGGATTAATAGTTCATATTGAATTTTAATCAATCATTAGTATAAATCTATTATAATAGCAGTTTTAATTACAATTTAAAAATGGAACCGTTTGAGGAATTATATCGAAAGCGGAGACAGATTCTAACATGATGGGATTATGTTGATAAAAGAATGATATTAGGGGAAATTTTATTAGAAGAAATGAATGAGAAGGTTAATATGATTAAAAAACATATGAGGATAGCTTAGGAATGGTAGAATTTTTTTTATAACCGGAGGGAGGATCATTCTTTCGATGTAGTAAATCATATATTTCTTAATTAATTTCATGGAATATTTTAATGTTTTTTTAGAAATGAAAACTTACTCATTCTATAGTTTTTTAGGGAACATGAAATCTAGGATAAGGACAGATCAGTTTCCTAAAAATTGACCAAGCCTCCAATTTAATCTAAAATAAATAAAATATATGATATTTCATTGTTATTAAAATACGTGCAGATATATTTCATTTTTTTAGCACTAAAGTACTTTAGTTGAAAGTAAAATATTATTATGAGGAATAGAGAGTATAGAATCATGAACATTGATTGAATGTTTTGTGGAATAATTTAATTTTATAGGTTATAGTTCTATGGAATAACTGTATGATTGATGAAACAACATTTGAATTAGAAAATACTATTAGGGATAGGTATCCCCACATTTTAAATAGTAAATAAAATTATTAGGACACAATTTAAAAATTAGTAGAAGAATGTAACAACCCAGGTAAAAATAATAAAATGACTCATTGTCATTTTTTAATAATATTCATTAAAATATAGTTTATATATTAATATTCATCATAAGAAGATTAGGTAATTTATCAATCAAAAAGAAATACATCTTCATTTCTATCAAAATTTAGACTACTTTCATTTTATGGTTGTAATTAAATATAATGTTTATAGAATTTAGAGTTAAAACATGATATATTAAGTCCATCCTTTCACTCACCTAGAAAAGGACACACAATATTGTATCATCTACACACTTCAAGATATATTTTCATCAACAAGTACTTATCCCAATACCTTTTTAAAATACATAAATATGTCCTAGATGTATTTTTTGGTCATAACACTAAAAATATATGCATAAAGTTGTAAATAGTATGAGGTTCATCGAGGAAGAGGTATAGGTTTTAATTGAATGTTTTCATTTTATTTCTTCTTGTACCACCTTCATATATTAATTTTACATGATGAGATAAAAACCTTATTATTTTGAATATAATTTAGTTTGATGATGTTTTTGGTATAACCCTCTTTCATATACATAAACATCTAATGAAAAATAAAATCATTGCTCGTTTGTACGAGTAAACTAACGCCTTGTCAGAATATGTATTTTATTTTTCTTCATTGAATCCTATGGATAGTCATAATAATTATTCCACAATAAAAAATTTGATATATATGTTTTGAATTGAATTCCAAAATTATATTTAAATATTGTTATTTATTATTTACCATTAAAAATTCAATCGTGTGTACGTTTGGACTGCCTCCTTGCGAATTGATATATTTTATCTTTCATCATAGCCTCAAATGGCCTATATATATTAATAGATTTCATTAAATAGTAATATTTTAAAAATAAATTATTTTCTATAAATATAGAATTATTCCTAACCATAATCACTTATGTTATTTGAATTGAAGAAGCATCACCTATATATATGTATGACATCTTTCTCAATAATTGTATCAAAATTATTTTTTTATTTAACCTCGCATAGATTGGTTTAAATGTGTACATAATATATGAAAATCATAATTATTACATGATTAATATTCTAGAAATTATATATTCATGATCGATTTGAATAGTTTAAATTTCAAAATTCATTATGGACATATGAGATGAATATCATCAGAACATTTGATGTATAATTGATATAATAAGAAATTTTATTTGAAAATTTAGTAAAAAAAATAAAACATGTAATAAAATGTAAATAGGCTGTTAAAAATTATATAATTAATAAAAGTTTAATATTTAGGAATATACGGAATGTACCAGATGAGTCAAATTCAATGTAAGGGACAGATTACTGTAATTCCTCATTTTCAATGTTATAATGTTTCACATTTTAAAATAATTTTCATCAATTCCAATATTCATAAAAAAAATTATTGTTTTATTTATATGGGAAATAATTTATCATAATTTAAATCTTCAGAATCTTACTACATTATTAAATATTTTTTCAAAAATAATTTTTTTCTTATTTTATAATAATTGATTTTACTTTTTTTATAAAAATAAAAAATAATGTTTTATTGTAACATATACAATATTTATAAATTTTCCATCCATCACAATAATTACGTTATGATTTGATTACATTTAAATATAAATGTTTTCATTAAAGAATAACGAATCTTGTATTTATTTTGTTAACTCTATTTTTGAAAATTATTTCATTAAATGAAATTGATTTTTTATTTTTAAAATGATTTTTATATGGGTGAAATATATTCTTTAATTGGATTTCTGGTGAAATAGTCAATTAATAAAAAAATTCAATACGTTTTACTTGATAATTTTAGATGTCTATGGGTGAAAATGGAAAAAATCATATGATGGGTGATCCTCATATAAATTATATGACGTGTGATCCTGATATCTCTCTCTAATGAATATGGTAATTCTACATGTCTTCAAAGGAAAGAATGAGGATTCAAGTAGGGTTGTTTACCATATGAATATAATTGGGCTCCAATTATTTCTTTCTTGAGTTTACCAAATTATGATTATAAAGATTTAAGATACCTACAGAGTTAATACCTTATTACCTTGATATATAAATACTTTATTCTCTAAAAATATATTTTTTTCCTTATAAATATGATTTATTTTATATTATCAAGGAATAATTTGTAAAAGGTAAATATTAATGGGTTTTCATACTTTTCACTAGGATATTGGATAACTAAATGTTATGTCCCTTACTGAGATTTTTTTATAATCATATGTATTTCATTGTTTTTATGGGGATTAAGGATGATAAAGAACCAAGAATAATTGCTGTTTATAGTCATGATTATTTATCATTAAAAGAATAAATTTATCATTTTAAATGTTTTACACTACTGTAAAAATTAATACCGAGTTATTGTGCACACAATGTGAGGTATGGGATTGTTATGAAAGTGTTATAACCTAATTATCTGAAACTACATCCTGAAAGGATTATGTTAATGAAACAAAGTAAATTATTGTATAAAGAAAATAAATTTTCAAATGTTTTAATGTCAATTCCTTATACCCCATGATTAGAAAACATGCATCAAGAAACACCTTTCTCTTACTACCACTATCTTAAAAACATAATTGGGTATGTTTCCCTAAAACCCATAGGCCTCCAACAACAATCAACACATGATCATAGGAGTCCATAACGTACTCCCATTGAGATTACATAGTTAAAACCTTATCAATCCAATACTTTCAAAAAAATGTTTTCAATATAATAATGCCCCATAAATCTAAGATCAAACAAAACACATAAACACTTGTCAAGCTAAAAAATGAGGCTCAACATGAACCATCGTCACATTTTATTTACCATGTTAAATTCCAAAAATAATTCAGGGAGACACCTAATTGGTTTCTCATCAGTATTATGATAAAACAAAACATATTTCATGTTTATCTTCTGATGTCTATGACCATTAAATTATAAAGGGCATATTAGGGATCGATGCATCACACCGCACCATAAGAAGGTCATTTCAAATGCTTCACTAGAAAAACTACGTACAATCATGGATGAAATGATACATCACCTAATCAATTACGAGACATGAATATTCCACTATCACCTGAGTGATAAATAAAACACATCAACATCCCATTCATAATGTCATAAAATATTTCATCTAATAATCAGTCAAATCAAGTCAATGCTGAGGAATTCTCTCTCAATTGGTAAATTTTTAACTCCCCGTCATTTGAAATCACTTCCATCAGTCATATAGAATAACTTATAATGAACTATATTAAACAATTTTCTGCCATTTTCTGGGATTTAGTCAATTCATCCAAAGCAGTTGATGCCACTGTAATGATTCAACCAAATAATCTACACAACCACACTCTGATTCATCCAGGATATCACCTACCACTATAGGGACATCTCAAAACCAAACCAACGGTTGCAAACCACTATGTAAACAAGCATACCATAACATTCTATAACCATTTATCTCGAGGGATTTGTTATCCAAAACCTACCATAGCATTACTAATTTGATCCAAGTAGTCTTGAATTAAAATTCATGATGGAAATTTTTGCACAATGATATTTTAGTTCATCCAATAGCTAAATGATATTACTTGGAACACATATTTTATGTCCATCCCACTACGGATTAATTAGCCCAGTGTATCACAATTCTGCATCACATTTACATCTTTCATAATTTACTAGTTGTCACTCTAAATCAACATAGTCACATAACATAAAAAACGTCACATATCACTGGTACATTCCATCCATCATGACCTCATTGAAACCCAATGGGAACATGCTTCTCTATGTCCACATACAAAAACTAACCATCGATACATTGAAAAACTTGTTAGCATTTCCTGGTTTACCCCCCCCCCCCCCCACCCACTCATGCTTTGGACAATGTATCTTAGTTTGCTTTTCCTTTTGATCGAGAGGCGTCCCTATTTATTACATCTAAAAACATCATATTCATCAGTATTAGTGTCTAAATACTTGCCCACATATCAACATAAGTATTTTTTCAAGACCAAAATAATTTACCCACACTCTAGTAGTGGTTGAATCATCTACCTAGTGTCAAAAACATTTACCACGTTAAGGATTCATGGTCAGGAATTCAAATGATCATGCCCACCTAAGACAACCATAAAACCAGGACACATGCACGTACAATTATTTTCATTAGAAAAATCCATGTCACAATTGGGCCTATAATAGATATACGACAGAATCTTCCTTAAATAGATTATATTAATCGAAGAATCAACTTGTGATTCATATAACCAATACCCCATAAAATTGAGATAAGCCCTCTCATGGTCACCCTTTGTTAATTTTAATTCTAAATCAATATATTATGATAAAAATTATAAATATTTTTGGGATATCATATCTAAATTCATAGGTTAGTTCTTACACAATCCTCTTATCATAAGAGGCACTCCTACCCTCACACAAAACCACATGGCTACCAACTCACCAAAATAAACTACTTAATCTATGTCTTACATTCATAGAACAAACTCATTAACAAGGGAACCACGTTATAAGGAAGATGTTCTTGGATCCGACCGTACCAAAATGAGTATAAATCACCAAATAACATAAATGTATTTTTATTTATTTTATGGATTTATTCAACATGCCCATATTTTAATCCCAAAGATTCATATTTTAAAATCATTTAGTTTTCTTATCATTTTAAATATTATATGTCATTATAAAGATTCACATTCCATGGTTTGTACATAATGGATTCTACTAACAAGTCATAAATGAGGAAATATATATATGCTTCTTAATAACTCGTTATTTTACCAAAAACATCTATTTATAACATATATATACCTACCTATTAACTATAAGTCAATATAAGAGTATTTCAAGTTGAATACCACTATAAATTATAATGTAAACATATTAATGGTTTCATACACATTATATATTAACCTTTATCATTTAATAAAAGTCATTGGTATATTTAATGGACAACAAGTAATAAACTATGTATTTTTAATATTATACCGATACAAGTTAATCATTGATATCTATTGATCACAAAATGCATATGGATAACTTATCAATACTATGTACCTAGATTGATTCACGTACAGACCCACCCCAAAATTCATAATCAGTCAATAGATAGTAATCCTATGAATCAATAACAATACATCCAATTGAACCAGTCAACATTGAAATCATTCATATGTGATAGAACAAATAATGAAAAAAATATCCACCCTTTGAAACATCATATTCCCCTTATAAGTAGGGTTGTAACACGTAGGCATGAGGAAACTAACAAGATCATAAAATATCATTGTCACTTTTCAACCATGAAAATATAGCAAGAAAAAAAATCATCCTCTAATACCTCTTTATAACACCCTGACCTATAGGTCACTCGATCAATGCGACAACCAGTATTCCACATTAAACCTTTGAATTACTCCTCAAATTATAGAGGTGGTTTACTAGAAATGACGACCTATGAAAACACTGTATAGTGACTATGACATGATATCAAAATATAATATTAGTAGAAATATAGTGAAAATGATAGAATAAATAAATAAACAACACAACCATGTATGGTTCTAATAAAAAAATAAAACATCAGATTCTATAGTAAATTTATGTGCTATACATACTAGATCCCACATGGGTGGATGATACAATAGAAGTGTGAAATAAATAAATAAAATTTTCTATAATTTCCCATCCAAAATTTAGCTTGAATCAGACAAGGTTCTATCATCTGACTCTAACCATGAATTTTATGATAAAATCATCATACCCTTAAAAAACATTTCCCTTGGACAAATAAATGAAACTTATTGGGTCAATGATGCATGGTATACAAAAAATAGTGTCAGTATAACTCAGTAGGGCACCAATAACGGGGTCTTGAAAAAAACTAGTCTTGTAAATAGTTCATGTGAATTTGATATAAATATAATGTTTAAATTTTTTAATAAAACTTATATATGATAATTAAATTACAAAGCTGATGACAAATAAATAAATAATCAAAATAAATGATGTACCAGAAACCGAGATGACCTCTAGGGTTAGTCCAACATACATCATCCAGTTTCAGGGTGTCTTTGAGAATGTAATGATGAATGTGCCCCCCGAAGTAAATATATTCAATGCATGTACTCATCTTAGAATTCACATATATCATAAATAATCACAAATAATTAGAGTAGTAATCTTTGAATTCACAATGAATCATATTCCCATTCCAAAATTCCCTAGATGTCTTATATGATGGGAATTCAATGTACCCATCACAACAATACCAAGTATCAGGTGTCATGTTAAATCTACACAGCTCTTCTTGATATTCCTAATCATATACTGTATTGAATGAAATTCATTCCTCTTGGAATACCCAATAATCAAGCATCTCATGGTTTCTAGAGGGTTCTTCCTGACATTCTTAAATATCACCAATCATATGGAATCTAGGAAATCATCTCAAAATTTCTTATCAATACACAAAAAATTTCATGTTTTACATTTTTTATAAATGGTTTTAATCATCAACATTTCATAAGACAAATATCATAAAATCATTCCTCAAAATTAATTATTTTATATTATCAAATCCATCTTGATTAATTATCACTATTTAAATTTTTAATAAAAATAAAAAATACATAATTTACCTCCATGAAAAACCAAGTCATTTTAAAACCCAAAACACATTTCATAAGAACGTTCGTACACATTACCAACTTGTATAACCATTTAATGTTCCAGTTCCATTACATCATCGATGGTTGTAATAATACAATTTATAACCGTTGAGTTAATAAAAAAGTGCATTATAACTGATCCAATAATGATTCTCTTTAACATAATACATTTAACATCTCTTTAATCAAACATAAAATTTACCCAGGAAAAAAAGGTAACATATTTCTATGGGTCTCCACATGAATTTCCCAATATAAATCGCAAGGAATATCATGAGTGAAATTTAATTATGTTAAAAAAATTATTAAATATTAAATTTAAAAGAGTTGATGTTCTATTGTATATTTATTTAGTACACCAAAAACTAACAAGAAAATAAAGTACCTAAATTAAATAAATGTAACCAACGACCCACCTAGATCTATCACCACATCAAAACCTATCAACAACCTGAAGGAGGACCATATCAGACCACTAGAATAAACCAATGCCCAATAATTATTATTCCAGAACATTACTTATGTAATTTACTAAAAAAATTGATGGAAACCGTAGGAAAATACACAATATCTGTATACCATAATGAACTGTTGAGAAACAAGTTTCAGAATTAATTTCAGGATCTTCTCTATACAATATAGAATGAAGACATGTGAAAATAGGTGATTCCATAATGAACTAATGGAATCACTACTATAAACTACACTAAATAATTTATAAATTATTTTAGATGAATGAGACTATTAGATGAGGCTATTTGATGGTGTTACAAACATCATATCATTGAAGGATCACCCCAAAACTCACCCAATCCAAGGGGTGTTGAAAAGAGGAAGGGATCATGGATATATGGGAGAGGGAACACATGGGGAAGATGGAAATGGGGGTTGGAGACTAAAGGATATAATTTGTAAAAGGATTTCCAGAATTTTAACATGGCACAAATTTTGGGCCTATGGTTTTCCAAATCGCGAACTAACTGTGCATCCAACACTATCTCAATTATCTTATAATATTCTCGATCATCAAACATAGACATTTCATGACTATAAATCCAAACCAAAAATTGTTTAACAAATGGATCTCTTGTAAAAAACAGTGTTGCATGGTTAGGGAGCCCAATTAGAAGAAATTGTGCACAAAATATGCACATAATGTTCACAATCTTCTATTTCCATAAAAACATGAAAATAAAAGGAAAACCCTTCATACAGTCCCAAGATATTTTAATAATCATAATAACATCATTCAAAACCCAAATTGGATCCTCTATGAGGTTCTAATCCAGAAGGCTCTATTCTGACACCAGGTTCACAAACATGAGCATCCACCAGTTTGAAAATTTAAACATTAATCAAATTCGAATCACATATATTAAACATAGTCCTTATATACATACTGAACATTTTAATTTTAATATCATTCAATTCTATTTATTTAGGGAATTTTTTTAATTCATTTTACCCCTTTTTATGGGTTTTGAATAAATTTTCATTAAATCTGTAATGGTTTATTTTTAAACCGAACTCTTTCAGAAGATTTTCCATATTTAAATTTATGATTGATGATTTATATAATCCTTATCTTCTAAAAAAATAATTTATATTTTTCTCCTTATTTTATTGTTTTGATTTTTTTTCATGTTTTCCTATCATTATTAACGATAGAAAAAAAAATTGATATTTTTAAGGAAAACCAATCTTATTTCTTCTATTAGGTTGATAATATTTTTATTCTTCAACAAGGTTCTTCAAATTGTATTATTATTGATTTTAGTTAATTTTAATTTATTTTAAAAAGGCCTTTAACTAATAATGTTTTCATTATTTAAAATTTTTTAAAATAAATTTTTACTTGTTTTTTAATTGTGTTCATTTTCAATTTCAATATGAAATTGTGTAACGAGGGTTGATTTAGAATATATGTAATGAAAGAAATTTATTATTGTTATCTATAATGATTCCTCTAATGGTTTCCATAGTTTTTAAATGAAAATATTTCTTATATTTTTTAATGAATTTTTAGTTTTTATACTAATCCAAAAAATATATTATTTTCTAAAATTTTCAACTGTATTTTGGAAATGATTTATTAAATTGTTTTTACAATGAATATAAATTTTATTTTATGGAAACTCATTCTTAATGATTAAATTGGATTTCCTATCTATGTATCAAAATAATTTCCTTTTTTTCAAAACATTATTCCAATGAATTTATTTTCTTTCATCAACCATTATATATTATACCTTATCATGTGACCATATAATTTCATATTATCATGTTCTGTATAACTCATTATTATTCATTAGATAATATTTTTATCCATTATTTATAGTTTTTAAGAATCATTGATATATTTAGTAACACTCCTCATACATTAATATCTCTTAATTGTATACAATTTCAACATAACGTGTTAATTTTATAGATCTTATTAAGAATGTTATTTCATTTACATGGAAAAGATGATGTTAAGTATTCTTGATTCAAAATGGATATATATTTTCAAATAATGAATATTTATTTTCCATTTCTATTTTTCGTATATATATGAGGAATCAATTAAAAATATGTAATTTTAGGGTGGGAAATGGTTATATATTTCCATTCAATTCATCTGCATACCACATGAGATAAACATTTTCCTTTAAATTACTCGGAATTTGGTGTATTCATATTCAATCATTAAAATATATTAGCATAACGAATTAATTTTAAGGTTCATGATCACTTTCCATGAGTCCTTAATGGTAATATCATAGCATCTAAAACTATACATTTCCATAATTACGATATTAAATAGTATTATCAATATTATTTCCATGATCATATTTTCCTTAAATTCAATTTTAATCCTAAGTTATTTATTAAAAGGGGGATTTTTCGATAATATACTATTCTTTATTGTTAATGCCTTATTTTCTCAGGATAGATTCCATTATACCTAATTCATAATGAGAATCTGATATCACCGCTTATTTTTTTTATTTTCATCAATATATGAAGAAATAATATGTCAATGATTTTAGAGGATAGATGAAAGTTTATCTTGTTAGGTTTTATTTAACAATGTAATATGGAAATGATATATTTATCTAGTCTATGAAAAATATTATGATTGATCCTTAGTGATAAGTTCCCTTGTATTATGTATCAATTTAGAAAAAATAAACACTAGATCAAGGTTACTAGGATCGTGGTTAATACACTTTCCCATTTATGTTTTATGTCATGGTCAATGCCTTCATAATATATTTTTGATCTATGAAATTATTAAATCCATCACATTGAAAATATTATTCATTTTCATATGATTATTTGTTTAATTTTTTATTTCCATTGATATATTATTCTCACATTGTCAATTATATGACAATAATTGATTATTTAATATTAGCATATTATTAATATCTTATTAACGTTATGTTTTCTTATGTTCTATATTTCCCCTTACTGGCTATTTGAACTAACCCATTAATATTGTTTCACAATTTCACTAAGAAACCATGGATATTATAATGAATTATCAAAATATATGAAAATTATAAATAATAATATTTCATGTTTATTAATGATGTTTCTAATGTAATTAATTAATAATTTATGCATATATTCCCCAAATAGAACTAAATGTTGGATTACACATATTGTGATATATGTATTCTATATCATTATAATAAATAACCACTAAATATTTATTACTAGATTTAGGGATTTTATAGTTGATACTAGATCATTTTTAATATATATCTCTAGGAAAATAATCAAAATAACGTAGTGATACAACATTACCCTATGATAAACCCTTCTAAAATACTATAATTCTTTCTAGAATGGATAAAATACTTGATATGCCCATTTAATAATTTTCAGAAAATTATTCATAATTTATATTGTTATCCATGATCTAATAAATTATAAATCATTATATAGAAATGAATCAAAATGGAAGGTTTAGAAACCATTTCAATATATATTATCAACAATTGTATTTCATTGCAAACCTTCTTTCTCAAGAAACAATATCAATCCAAAAACACTAAAATGTTACATTGATGGATTTCTTCCCAACAAAGACCCCATGAAGGGGTGCTCAAAAATTATGTTCCATAGTATCCCTATAGTAGGTTATTTTTACAAATATTGATATATATGTGTTGTGTCTTGAGATTACCTAATGAATATGGCCAGGTGAGACCCTTGAGACACCTCCTGGAAGGAAGTGAGGATTGAGATGGAGATATTTGACTATGTAAGACTTTAAGGATAATTATTATCCCTTTGAGGAAAGGGGGTCATGGTTTTTTTTGGGTGTGGAAACACATTTTCCCTTTAGAGTGACTTATACTAGGTTGAAGACGTTACCCTATATTGGATTCAGGTTGGGTGAGTAGACCATCTTGGAGGGACCTTTGAACTAAGATGGGACATGATGACTCTCCCTGCCTATGTGTATGTTACTAACACCTTGAATCCATGTGTCCATTATATGTGATTTTTTTAGGAACCGTTAATATCCATAGTTACGGGTATTGTTTTGAGGGACAAGTTTGTTATTGAGTATCCCAAGAGTTATACCTCCACTTATTACCTATCATAGATTATCCATGTGGATTCCTTGTTGACAAACTATTCATGAGTGGGTATGTTTGTGGTTGGTAATTTCTTATTGTATGTGTCACCTTAGATCCTAAACTTACATGTATACTAGATGGTCCTGAGATAACATTGAATAGAATGGGAATTATTCTATCCCTTGTTATTTTTATATTTTGAAATATATTTATTCTTGATGAATGTTTATTTATCTCATTTCTTATGAAATTGTAGAATGGGTAAGCACTGAAGTGATTTTTTTGGGAATCCATGGAATCACTAATGGAGATGAATGATGCACTAGGATTCATAGTCTATATGGGATTCAATATCATGGTATGATAGGGGTGAATAACTAGTACAATTAACATAAAATGATATGGTGTTTGTATTTATGGATTCCGAGATGTTTTACTGAAGATCCAAAATAAGTTCTATAAGATAAAATTCACATAGGAATTCTCAAGATGAATGGAATTTTGTTGATATATTGATACCATTGGGGATTGCAGGAGAGTCAAAAATTAGAATGGGGATACTATTTAGTCTATTCTGAGTGGTTGGAACCTCTACGATTTTAATGGATGTACATGGAGATCGGTGAGAATATATCCCATATCATGGATGATGGATATCTCATGTGAGACTGTTGGATCCCTATTATTGATTTGATATATAAACAATAGGATCAGTTGGACACTCCATATAGGGTTCACCAAAGGAGCTTCTTGATATTTGATTCCCATGAGATTGATTATGGAATCTATTAGGGTATTCCTTTAGATTTACAGGGTTTTCTAGGAATCATTAATTCATTTCATAGGACATCTCCCTCTAAGGAATCATACGTTAGGATATCATTAGAAATTCATATGTAATACCACGTGCTTTAAATAAGGGGCCTGTAGATGATGGATTCATGGTGACAACCTTGGATCCACTATTTATCAATGGAGGTTTGGGAATGGGATCTCGAGAGTGTGTCTATAGGTACCCATGAGGTGATGTGTATGCTTTTGATACATTCCCACATCATCATAAGAAAGTATTTTGGTTTATTTATTTTTCATCTTACAGTAGATTTTTTTTATAAAAATACCACTTTCACATATCACAATATTTTTAGCTATAAATGGGACCCAGATGATGGTGCCCTACATAGTTATATACTCACACCATACCTTGGGAACCATTAAAAATGGGTACCCCAATATCTCTCAAATATATTATTTATTGGATGGGATGATGACTCTGAACATGTTTAGTATGGAATTGCTTAATCGAAGTTAGAGAAGCTTTAGTGGGAATGATTGATTATAGGTGAGGCCAAGATCTTTATATATTACCTCTTTCGTAGTCTTGGTTATTTTATTAATTTCCCTTAATATGTGATTTTCCCCATGGGTTATCAGTTCCAATATGTTTTTTTTCATTTGCATTACTTTCACATTAATTTGTTATTATTAGATATTTTTATCACTTGTGAACACTCTTATGTGATAATTTAGATGTTATTTTTTTGTTATTTCATCATTGTTTCTCACTGTTATACATGTGTTTTATTCAAATCATGGTTCCTCCTTGTACCCCCACTTCTAGTTAGAAGACAATGACATTTAGGGAGGTCTTCCAAAGGACATATATTGGACCGGTCTAGCAAATGATTAGCGTGATATGAGACATGGCGTGACATGTGTTATTAAAGGATTCCATTTATTATGTATTATTATTTGGGATACATAATACATGTTACATTATAATGTGTTATATCATATTATAGGAATTATATTGTTTTGTTGAGAAAACTTGTCTCGTTAATATGTCTGGGTTATCAGGGAGTAGGTGTATAGTTATTGGTGTTTTATATAATGGTTGTATAATATTTTCAGCCTTAGTGACCCACATAATGTTATTCATCTTGATATGTTATGTATTTTGGTTCATATAATTAGATGTAAGTGGCGTATCATGTCAAATATTTAGAACATAGGAATTTCGTGGCATAAAGGCCTTCAAGTGTTATTATTGTATATAATGACTAAGAACAAATTATTTAATGTTTCATAAAATTATCGTCAAATGTTTTTGCATATAATTGCATGGTGGAATTATAATCAGTTTTGAAAACTTGTACATTTATTTATATATTATAACAGGCCATGTGGACCCACGGTGATGTCGTTGATGAAAATGTAGTTGTACATGTGCCCCGGAGGGTTGGTGACTTGTAGCGGGTCAAAGATGGAACATGGTGCCATTGTGATGAACCTTTTGGGTTGATATATCCAAAGAAAAACTTCGTATTACACCCCATGGGGGTGGTTTAAATGATAAATGTCTAGTTATTTAATGTTCCAGTAATAAAATATATGGCATTTTCACATATAACAGGGAATAGGCTTAAGTATATCGGATATATTGACATTGGTACATTGAATGATAACATATTTAATAATGTTTTTTGTGATTAGCTTCAGTTATTGGGTCTCATGGGATCAGTCTAGGATATATATTTTTGATGATTATCAATATTTAGTTGATTGTGGTTAGGCAAGAAATGTCTGTTATATGTTTGAGTGCCTTGAGATGGTGTTGGTGTGTAAGATTTTAGACATTTTATGGGAAAATTTGGAGACCCTAGTTATCCTTGTGGAATGGGAAACACATTTTTTTTTGTCAGATTATATTTTTATTTGAGGATCACCAACAAGATATTTTGGCTCATGTTTATTAGATATTTTTTGGTGTAAGTGTCCAAAAATATTTTTGTTTGATATTTATGGGATGAGGTTATATAAATAGTATGATATTATGATGAATATGACATAATATCTATGTTAATGGACTATTAATGCTAGAAATTTTGTATCAAGGATGGTATGAAGTGAATGATTGATTTTATGTCCAACCTGGTTGTTTTTAAATGACCTTTATCTGTGGTTATGACATGGTTGGATACTAATGTTTTTTGAAGAATTTCATCAGTTTGAGGTCACGTGATGTGTTTTGTGATAAGAAAGGTACCCATTTTTGATATGGGGCACTAAGGTATTGTTCATTTATAATGATTCAATAATTGGAAATGTATTATGAGATGATAGTGATGATCATATATTGGGATGACTAACACATACAATATGATTCTTGTTGAATTTAGTCTCAAGGATTTGTATAAATATATATATACGATCGAGATTGAAACATAAGTTGTTTTAGTATGTGACCAATATAATGGATGAAATATTGGTAAATATTATGGGCGACTATATCGGGTGCTGATAATGGGACATATGTGATGCCTCACCAGTGAAATATTATGAGAAGGATCACTGTGTACCAAAATTTCTATTAATGATGGATTGGGTGTGGTGACTGGGAGTTCCTTATGGAGAAGAATAGTCAATGGGAATTCTCTGGAGGGGAGGAAAATGATGATAATTGGTGTATGGACCATGTCATAGAAAGGTCATGGGATTTTTTAGTCAACTATGGGATGATCATGATGGTATTCAGATGATTATGTTTGATGAAATTTATTAAAAATAGGATTCTGTAGGGAATGAAATATGTGAAAAAAATGAAATCTTGGATTATAACTATGTGTTAACTATGGGAACATGTTGAAATTGTATGATTTGAAGGAGATTCAATCAATGTTTTTTAACCACATGTTGAAGGAAAAAATGATGGTTTTAGTATGTTGATCTTATAAATATGGTGTCACAATAGAATTTTGTCATGGATTACATTTAATTCGTTTAGATGATCATGAAATTCCATTTGGGCATGAAGGCTTCCTGATCAGGTAAGTTGTGATTTGGTGGTGGCTAGAGTATATTATTTAAAAATAGATTGACCAAAGGTGATTAAAAAATATTTATCATATTTAATTGGATGTGGTAAGTTATAAATTTCATGAGGCTTTTCATGTTTTATACTATAGGTATTGACAGAACAATTTTATACATGTATATTTGGATAAATAAAATTTATTTTGTACAAATTAGTTTATTATACATGATAAGACAAGATTTTTTTTTTCTTTTTATGGTTGGATACAAAGCATTATTAAGAAAATAATAATGAATAATCCTAGATGAAAATGTTTCCCCATGAAATACCATAGGTAAAGGACCAACTCTAAGGTCTAAAATTTACGAACCATGTTAGAATGTATAAAAACGTACTAAAAACACAAAGTTACATCATGAATAGTAAACTTAGGAAATAAAATTTATATAATTCAATATTTAAATAACTGTGTAAATGGAAGATAGAAAATATGTTCAATGATATCACATGTCATGATGACAATCATACATGTTAGGTCATGATGGTATATTGGGATTTTCAAGAAATAAATTAATTTTGAATGATTTCTCATTGGGTGATCCCTCAAATATTTCATTTCATAAAATTGATATTTGTGATGTATAATTTGTGGATTGGACCACGAAATAATGTGATTCATTAATTTAATATCTGAACATTCCCTTGAAGACCCCATAATGACATAGAGGACACATTAACCATTTATAGTCCCATTAATGGAACAAATGGAGAGTTATTTATCTCTTTAAATTGAAGGATTAGAGTATGATATAAAATATATTTGAATATAGGAAGATATAAGACACACTGAATAAAACAAAGCATCATATTTTCTATTTTTCATTTATTTTTTTAGTTTTTTATTCGTTTCTAATGTAAAAAAATATAATATTTTAATTTATGTGTTTCCTCCATTCCAATCTCTTAAATTCTATCTATATCTATCTCACAATTTATTCTATTATGTTGTGATATCTAAAACTAGAAAAGGAATGTAAGGCTTGTCCTTAGAAGAGGTTTCAAAATGTTCTAAAATAATTGTTATTTAATTTCATAATTTTTTTATTCAATCTTTGGTGGATGTGAGATAACAACATGGATGTAGAAATTATTCACTATAGAATAGATCTCAAAATGATCATATTTTTTAATTCAATTATTTTGATTTCCTTTGCATCAGAAAACTCTCCGGATGATGTATTTGTGGTTAACCAAATTGATGAGAAAACATATGATGTAGTTGAGTCCTAAAAGACTCAACACTCTTGAGTGAGGTGTGTCACTAACCTTGATTATTTTAGGAGGTTATGTTTATTGTAATGATGATTTCTCCTAGGAATGTGAGATTTCACAACAAATTAATTAATAAATAGTTATTAATGGGTGAGATTGTAAGGAATAAGGAATTTATAGAATAATAATTATTTATTAATATTAATAATTATGAATAATTTATTATTTTTACGTTAAAAGGGATATTTTTTCCAATAACAAACTCAACACGGAACAAGGGGTTTCTCTGAAATCTTAAGTTTCACTCAATATTGAGATATTCCAAAAAATAATACAGTATTAATATTATTATTTTAAATGGTAGTTAATACCTAGCTGTTCAAAAGTAGGGAATGTGTAGTATCAAATAAAATTTGAAATATGGTTTAAACATTTTTAAATAAATATTCATTGGTTACAAAATTTATTATAAATGGAAATAAAACCAAATTGAATATAATGGATGTGTTTTTATGAAAACCTATTTAAAAGAGAATAATTCTGTTTTCATATAACTCTTTGTAGATATTTAATTAATGAAAATTATATTATATATATTCAATATATTTTTTTAATTCATGTTATATGTTTTCTAGATATGATATAATAACAAAAAAAAATCGGATAAAATAAATATTTTTCTAAAAATGCTGTTTTAACGCCTTTTGATTGAGATCTTTCATAAATCTATTTTTTTCAATTTTATATGGCCTATATGAAAAAATAAAAATATTTTATAGAAGGGAAACATAAAAAAATTAATTTGGATGAAATTTTGGTATTTTTCTGATTATTTTCATTTTTTAATGAACTCTGATAAAATACTGCATTTTAATTCAAAATTGCCTTTTCATCTAATTTGTTTGTAGTCATATTTACTATTTAATAGGTTTTTAACTATAATGGGATTATTTTTTTATCATTAATTCTTTTTTGTTAACTGAAATAATTTAACATTAAAGTTGGACATAAACACATGTCAATATTTTTATAGTTATTATTTCTTAAAACCCGATATTTGGTTTTGAAAACATAAATTAGTTGTAAATTAATTTCATAAATTGTGTGTTTTTTATTTGTAAAAATTTATACCATATTTGGAAACCTAATTTCCAAATTATGTGAATATATAACTTTTATTTTTAAACATTATGAATAGTAACTTCAGTAATTATGTTATTTACCATGGTTAAAGGGTAAATCTGGTAAATAAGGGTAACATATAATATGTTAATAATATTAAACTCTCATAAAAAAAGTCATAATCCTCTTGGATGAGATATATCTGATCATGGTAATCGTGGTGTAGATTTTGTTATCCCATGGACCCACAGTGATGTGAAAATTTCATTTTATAAAAATAAATTTAATGTAAAGAAAAATATTACATAAAAAAGTATTTTTTAATAAAACAATATTTATATGGGGTTATATAAATGATGATTTCTACTATAAATAGTGATTAGAAACCTAAAATGATTTACAATATCATGGTATTTTATTTATAATTTTTATACATATAAATAAAAAATTTATTTATGACACATTGATGAAGTATTGATTACCTTATTAATGAATTATTTAAATAAATGAGATTATAGTTATTAAAGTAAATTTATTTTGAAACTTTTTAAGACATAAAAAAATTTTATGGACGATTATGACATTTTATCTTGTTATTAATTAAGTCTTCTTGGAAATAAAAATGTTGTTATCGATTTTTAGAAACTGTGGATTTGTATAGTATAAAAATGGAAATAAATGAGTTTTTAAAACAAATAATATTTTATTAAATGATATAATACTACTAAAAACTAATATTCAGAAAAAGGACATATATAATGTTGAAAAAGTAATTAATTAACCACTTGAGGTTCTATTTTCATTTTATGGTAACTATTTTAACCATATAATATGAAAATACAAGAATACATGGAAAGAGTTAAATAAGTTAACTAAGGGTTAAAGATAAATGATAAGGATTAATTTGAAACCAAAACCTGTCTAAAACCAATTTTTTGGGTGGATTCAAAAAATAATCAACTTATCTTCAAATTTAATTAGTTTTGGTTCATTTTAAATCTATATTAATTTTATAATGAAATAATATTTAATGACATTCCTTAAATAGCCCTCCTCCATATTATAAAAGGCCACCACCTCTAACCCTTACTCTCACCTCTCAAGCCCTTTTCATGCCCAAAATCTTCTTCAATAAGCTTCCAAAATTGCTCAGTTCCTTCTATATTCCATAGCCTAGTCATAAATAAATTAAAAAAATCATTTTTCATAAATAAAATTGAATTAAATGTTTTAGTGTTATTGTCTCCTCTAATGTTCCATTCCATTATTTTTCATCTTCGCTCACTATTTTATACTTATTATTAGATTAAATAATAACACCAGAGTCCTAAATATACTTGGATGTTGTTATGATAAGTATTATAACTACACTAACACACACCTCCATCTAATAGATTCAAACATACTATTTCTGTGTACGAGGAACTACTGCCTCACAAAACGACTATTGATTGATTTTCCCCTACCACCTCTCACTATGGCCTTTAGTATGGAAATATATTTATATGTGATATATATTATACCAAAATTTTATCTATTCATATTTATTTTTCATTTAAAACATACATTTATTATTTTAATAATTTGAAAATACTATAATTTCGTTTGAGGAAGTGAGGACTATAGCCCCCTCAAAGTGAAATGAATCATTCATTTCATACATGGAATGTATAAATGATGGAGTAAATGAATGTATGTAAAATATATTTAATGTGATATTATACTGTATTTATAATATAACCCATTTATGATTTAGTTTTCATTTCATTAATATGTCAAATATATGAAAGTAGTGTTCATGCACACGTAAGCATTACCATCACCATGAATGGTGCGTTTTACTTCATATCTAGATGTGTTAAGGAAATTTTTAAAAACATATATAATAAATATATATGATATTTATATCATGAATACTATTCTAGGATATTTGAATTTTGAAAAAATGGAAAATTTTAATTATAACAAGTTCATTTTTGACTCAAGTATCGAACATCAACAAAATGAATGATATGAACGTAAAAAATTATATTATTGTTATATAAAGGTTATAGTGATATAAAATGATTTATAAATGTGAAATGGGTTATGATGAGATAAGAAATTAACTTAATTTTTTTATTTAAGGAGATAAAAAATGAACAAGACATGTCAGACACAAGGTAAGGGACTTCATATCAATCTACCTTAATTGAGGCATATTTTGATATTATGCACAAAATTATTTTATACACTATATAGAAAAACACACTGAATTTTAATTTCATTCAAATAGAATATTTTTTCTATTAATCATTTTACAAAATTATAGATGGAATATTTTTCACGTATGCGGTAACAACGACCTCTTCACCGCAGTAATCATTATTTGATATTTGGATTTCTCTATAAGCCTTAATGATTTAAAATGTAAACGAAATCCATAATTCCCTTTTTGGGTGTTTTAATATTGAAAGTTGTTTTTGAAATAGATTGATTATTTCAATATATTTAAATGATTTATTGTGATTGGAAAAAGATTTCTAATAGTGAAATTTTGATATTTGAAATTATTTATGTGTTATGATTATGTAATGTTACTTGGAAATTGGATGGGTTGTTTCATGATAAACCAATGATGGGTGGTTATGTGAAAAACCAAACGATTTGTGGTTACATTATAACCTCTAACGCATTGGTCATTAGAAGTCGGTCGTATGGCAATTCCATTTTGTGATATGTGTGGAAGTCGACAGTATGGTTATTCGAATTAAATATGTTTATGACCCATGTTACCTTTATATGTTATTTGTTTATTTCTTTAAGATTTATGGTAATATTTTGGTTACTATGTGGGTAGGAAATGAGATTACATTCACTGATTTTTTTTTCTACTTCTAGAAGGTGAAAAGTATTACTTTATGATAATGTTTTCATGATATACATTTATTTAAAGACTAACAATATTCATTCATTATGTATCCCTTAGTGATCATTTAATGTTGATCAAATGTTTTTAAATGTTTTTTTGTAGGAAATGATAAGGAATAGACTCACAGATGTGATCAAGGAAATTTATGACGTTAAAACTTGAAACGATCTCATATTTTATTTTAATGAGTTTTTTTATTAAAAAAAGGATTATGAGTAGAAGTGTCTAATTTAAATATTAAATATGTTATGTATATGTTATTCCCTAATTCCCTAGATCTCTAAACCTGAAATAATCCAAGATGTGAATAAAAATAAATCATCAGCTTATATATATAGATTATGTAATGTTTAATAATGTGGCCTTATTGTTGGTATCATAGGTCGGTTTAGATAACATTAGAGGTTAGTGTGTTATTTATAATAAGTGACATAACCATAATGTATAGCATATTTGAAAGTGTCATAGTTATTTTAGATAAATTTAATGTGTTTAAGATAACATGAATAAGTATATCTTAGTGTTTACCCTCCTCATTAGATATAGTATGATGATTTTACTTATATACTCACACTGACCTTTTTTTAGTAAATGGTTGGATCTTATAGGAAGCAACGTAACAATGGATGTGAAGGAAACTGTGATGGTTTTCATAATAAGAAACTACATGAAATGGGAGATACATTGAGAAATATTTTAGTTATTCATTACCAACTATCATGAGTCTTGATTGACCACTTGAAACATGGTTATTTCTCTAAGGCATCATATATGAGAGAGATGAATCCCAATGGTAGTTCAGGTAATAATCATAAATATAAGTATATTTAAAAAACCAATGTGGAATGAATCCCCTAGGAAAATGACTCAAAGGGATGTAAAGATTCTATAGATGTGGTAATGATTGTCATAATGAAAAAACATTCCATTGAAGAAGGAAGCATTTGTTGACTCTAGGAAAGGGAAAGAAGTTATTTTTTGATGGATGAATTGAATGTTTTAAATGTGTTGTGCCCGATAATTAATAAAATAGATATCCAACAAATAAGGATCGGGAGTGGGATTAGTAGGAATGCAAATATTTATGTCTACCAATACCTAATTCCATTCCAATTGAGTAAGAGGAAACTGACAATGTCCTATGAAATTTATGGATTATTTTATAGGTGATGTTATAACAATATTAAATCAAAGTATATAATTCATGATTTTTTTAGGAAATAAGTATTATGGAATAAGTTGAATTTTTTTAACGAATAATATATAATTATGGATAATTAGGATGTCTACCTTTTATAAATTCAATAGTTATGTTAGACATATGGTTGATAAAATGTTTAGATGTATTAATGCTCCTTTGTATGTGGGATTACATTAGAAGACTTTTCACTTGTATGTGTAACCCTGAAGTTTTTTTATGTGAAAATGATAGTTGAGGAATAAATAACTTTTCTTTTGTAAATATAGTTATAAAGAACTATTTGGTTTTATAAGATCTTTTAATTTCATAAAATTACAGGTTATTGCTTTTTTTTTTTGGGATGAAAATGTGATGTATGAGACAACATTTGACATTAAAATATGTTATGGTTATTTTTTGAGGAATTGCACACATTTTTTAATGTTATAATATTATATAGTTTTTCTAAAAAGAAAAAATATAGACCTTGAGAAAACCCATCATGTTGGACAAAGTTGTAGGAATCGAACATACAATCGAAGTACGATTTTGATTTATTGCCTACCACTGGCCTACGTGATGTCCTTGGTTAGAATGTAATATTATTTTTAGTTAAATGATTTTATGGATCAATAATAAGTTGATTTTTAGAAATTATTGTTTATCAAATGGATATTTGTAGTATAGGAAAATGATTTGGTAATTAATTGATAATGGTTACATTAGAAGAAATTCTCTCTTTTGGTAAACTATGTGATTATGGAAAATAGAATAATATAGGATTTAACTTGAAGAGTAATATTTTTATTTTATTTTGGTTGAATCTATGTTTTTATTTTGGACTTATAGTTATTTGGGTTGTTTATGGACATTATTAACCTATATTTGTGAATTTTTCATTATGTTAATTTCTTTTCAGTATGAGACTTTATGATTGGTCGATGTTATTTGGAGGTAACTGTTAATATTTAACCTCAAAGACTATGTGATCAAATTCATTTGAGTTTTGGGTTTCAATATTAGTTTGCATTACATTGAATATTTTTAAGGAAAAATATTTATTGAATGGCCTTTGTTAATCTTTGGGTATTGTTTGTTGAATTTTGGAGATTACGAGTAGTGTTTATTTTTCTAATGGATTATCATATTTAGCGATTATATGATCTTTTACAAACCATTATGGTTTTAGTTTATGTGTAAATATAGGGGGAATATATATAGTTTATCTTTTTTGGATTTTTTTGATTCACTAGAAGATGATACTGGCACATCAGATGTGACCATGTCATCTTGAATACTCATCGTTCGGAGAAAATATGTCTTTGTGGTAGAAATTTATTAATGGATGAAACTCTACATAAATAGTAAGTATATTTCTTTATATTATTGTTATATGTTGTAAAATAATTCCTCAACATTATTAAAATTAACATAAGACAATAATTTTTTCAAATTACTTTTCATATTGGTGAATCATATACCATTTAACCGATCACATGTTTTTGGTTTTATTATCATTAACTGTCCCCAAATCATGTATTCTATCACTCTCCATCAAAACATGATTGTTATTTTTCTCTTTCATATCCATGTATTTAGGGAATGACAGTTTGTGTTATCTCGGGTGACTATTGTAATTCACCATATTTCATTAAAAGTGATAGTTTTATTGAATCTTTTTATAATGTGGGACTTTTAATGAAGTTTCTGAGCCCAATATTAAAATTGTGAGTATGTAATTTCCAAAAGGGAGGAAGGATGTAATGACCCAAGTATTTATAGAATAATACATTTTTATGTATATTAATACTTATGAATAATAAATTAATTTTACGTTTTAGGGGATTGTTTTTCTAATAACATACTCCACACACATCAAGGGGATTCTATGAAATCTTACTTTATACTCATCATTGAGATATACCAAAAAATAATACATTAATAATATTATTATTTTATGTTTTAGTTAACACCCCACCATTGGAATGGACTGAATGAATAGTGTGAACAAAATTTTAAAATTTGGTTTCATATATTTAAATATTTATTCATTGGTCACCAAATTTATTAGAAAAGGAAATAATAAAGCAATTGAATATAAAGGATGAGTTTTTATGAAAACCCTGTAAAAGAGAATAATTTTGTTTTAACATCACTCTTTATGGATATTTATTTAATTAAAAATATAATATTTATATTTTATGTAATGTTTTAAATTCATATTATATGTTTTCTATATATGATATAAGAAAAGTTCAATTTTTCGGATAAAGGATCTATTTTTCTAAAAATTAAGTTTTACCACCTTTTGATGGATAAAAAATGTTAAATATAGTTTTGGTCAATTTAATATATAATATGTGAAAAAAATAAACTTCTGTTAAAGAAGAGAGACATACAAATTTACTTTTGATGAAATTTTGGTATTTTTCTGAAAAAGTTCATTTTTAAATAATATGTGATAAAATAATGCATTTTAATTCCAAAATGTATTTTCATCTAGTTTATCTATATTATAATATTTTCCATTCTATAGTTATTAATGTATAATTGGATTATGTTTTTATCAATTTTTCAATTTTGGAAACTGAATGTATTTTCACATTGAAATTGGACATAAACAAATGTAAATCATTTGTTAATTATTACTTCTTCAAAACTCTCTCTTTGTTTTTGACAATGTGAATTATTTTTAGAATAATTTCTTCCAATATTATTTTTTGAATTCGGAAAAATAGATTCCATATTTGGAATTAGAAGTTCCAAATTGTCTGAATTGGTACATTTTAATTTTATACATTATGAATATTATATTCATAAATTATATTATTTACCATGGTTAAAGGGTAAATTTGGTAAATAAGGTACAGAAATAATATTATAATAATATTAATCCTCCATAAAAATGTCATAATCCTATTGAATGAGATATTTCTGAGCATGGGATTAATTGGGTCTATTTGGTGACCTGATGACCTCACATTGAGGTGAAAATGACATTTTATAAGAAATAATTTAAAGTAAAGAAAAATATGACATAATCATGTCATTTTAAAGAATTTTTTTTATTTTGGGTTATATAAGTAGTAATTTCAACTATAAGTAGTAATTATAATCCTAAAAGTATTTTTATATATCATTGTATTTTATTTATAAATTTTAGACATCAAATAAATAAATTTATTTATGACCCAATGATGATGTAGTGTTTTCATTATTAATGAATGATTTAAATAAATGTGATTATAAATATTGAAATAATATTTATTGAAACATTTCATGGCAGCCAAAAATTTTAGGGATGATTATTATCTGTTATGTTTTCATTAATGAGGTTTTTTTGAATGAAAAATGATTTCATGTAGTGTTGAAAAGTAATGATATGAATTGTATAAAAATGACATAAATGAGTTTTTTTTAGAAAAATTTATTTTTTTTAAATTATAAAATAGTCCTAAAAATATTTGAATCATACAATTTAATTTGATAATTTTGAAAATGTAATCCAGGTTCCACTTGAGTTTCTATTTTCAATGTATGTAACTATTTTAACCATATACATTGAATATACTTGAACACATAGTAAGAGTAAAATTAGTTAACTAATGGTTAAAACTAAACAATATGGTTAAATATTTTACCAAAACATGTCTACAATCTATTGGTTGGTAGGTTATCAAAAATATTAATATTATCATCGAATTAAATTAGTTGGGGACATTTTGAAATCGAAATTCAGTATATAGTGAAATAATCTATCAAAAATTACTAAAGTACCCTTCCTCCCTCATATAAAAGTCTACCACCACTGACCCTTAATCACACCTCTCAAACCCATTGGCTCCTAAAACCTCTACTCCAATAAACATCCAACATCCCTTCATCTTATAATCCTTACTATGGGTAGAAGGCAATTCAAGAAAGCCTTTTGGATCAAATAAAATGGAGTTACATGTTTTAAAAGTGACGTATTCTCTAAAGATACATTCCATTATTTTAAATTTTTACTCTCTATTATATTATTATTCATCGATTACATAAAAACACCATTATAACTAATAAACTAGGATTTTTTATGACAAATATTCCAACTACACTTACAGACACCTCTATCTAATGGATACGATCATACTTTTTCTATGTATGGTGAACTGTTGCCTCACAAAACGATGATTGTTCGATTTTCCCCTACCACCTCTCACGGTGGCCATTATGATGGCACTGTATTTATATATGATACGTATTATATATATTTTTTCTCTACCATTCTCTATATTCATTTAAATCAAACCAGTATGCTTTACATAATTGGTAAATACAATAATTTCATTTTAGGAAGTGCAGACTATGTCTCCTCATAGTGATATTACTCGTTCATGCCATACATGGAACGTATAAAGGATGGATTTAATGAACATATGTAACATATATTTCAAGTTATAGTATAGTTTAATTATAATATACCTATGTATCATTTAGTATTTATTTTTATAATATGTAAAATAAATGGAAGTAGGGTTCATGTGTATGTACGGCGTACCGTATCCATGAATGGTGCATTTTATTTCCTACCTAGAAATTTTATGGAATACTATAAATACATAAATACTAGATATATATGATATTTATATAACCAATACTATTATTGAGATAATGGAATCTTGACAATATAGACAATTTGTAAGAAAATGTGAGGTATGATATAACATTTGTGGTTAAATTATGTTATTGTTATTTTGAGGAATTTATCTCAGTGTAAGAATGTTATAAAATATATTTTTTGAAAAAGGAAAACACGTAGACTATGCGACAACCCGTCATGTTGGACAAATATGTGGGAATCTAACCCATAACCAATGTTCAACTAGGATTTATCACCTACCACTAGACTACGTGAATTACATTGTTAGTGTGACAAATTCGTTAAAGTTATATGATTTTATATATCAATAATAAGTTTATTTGGGATCTTAGGTTTTATAAAATAGATATACATAGTATGGGAAAATTATTTGGAGATTAAGTGATAAATGTTATTTTGGAAGGCATTCGCTCTGTTGGGAACATGATATGCCTAAGGAAAAGGAAATACTACATGATTTATTTTGAGGATTAATTATGGGTTTCTATTTATGTTTTTATTGTATTATTGAGATTGGGTTATTTACGGAAATGATTAACCTATCATAGAGAATATTTTATTACATTAATTACTTTTAAGTATGTAGTTTTAAGAGTAGTCGATGTTATTTGGAGATATAATTTAATGTGGAAGACTACATAATAACATTTTCTTGAGTTTTGGGATTCAATATTTTTTTGGATTATATTAATGAATTTTAAGGATAATTGTATACTGAATGGTATTTATTGAACATTGACTATTTTTTGTTTAATTTTTTAAAATAAGATTATTGTTTCTTTCTCTAAAGGAATAACCTTTTTGGGGCTCATCTGATCATGTACGTACATTTTTTGTTTTTGTTAATCTCTAAATACAAGGTAAATATATCGTTTATCTTTTGTTGATAATGTGATTTTCTATATGTTGATTCTAGCAATTCAGGCATGACCTAGTCATCTTGAATACTCATTGTTTGGAGTGAAATATTAAATTGTGGTAGAAAATATTTAATGTATGGAACTCCACATATCATGTATTTTTTTAATATTCTATGAAGAAATTAATTCTTAAACTTTAGGGAAAATATCTTATACCCAAAAATGTGTTATCCTAATACCTTATGTTATACATCATTGATTTATGGCTTTGAGTCCCTTAATCTTCCATTCACTTATTTGTGATCGATGACCTAAATAACTGCTTAAAATTATTTACGTTTTTCATCCAATAATTATTTCCACCAATGTTATCCAATTCAAAATCGTAATTTGGTGGTGACTTGTTCATTTCTCTTTCCCTCTGATTAAGAAAAAATTATATTAACCCTATTTTTATGTGGGTTTTCCATAATGGTATTTTCTATTTTTTCACCATTTATTTCTGAAGAAAAATTTAAAATTGTGAGGAAGAAAATTATTGATGGAGGTAAGAATGGAACAACCCATGCTTCCATGGTACATTTCTCTTTGAATAATACAATAGCTTGCGATGTACGCAACACTGAGTTTAAGTGCACCACGACCTATCAAACTAACCGCTTAAATAAGCAGCTATGAATTGTAATAATCACATTTTAAATTTTATATATATCCCATATAAGTTTATCATTCATATTTTGTGTTTCTTATACATAATATATAGACAAAATCTGTTTTTCATAAAAGTGAAGAAAATTTTCAAATAATGCATATTTTCAGAATTTTAATGGTGAACCCTTTCTAAATAAATTTTTTGAGACTTTTATAAATTCAATTTTATTAAATTAAATTATTATTCTTAATCGGGCATACAAATTTAGTTTGGATTTTTTTTTGTTTTTATGATAACTTTCATATTTTGATGAATAATGAAAGATACTAAATATTTATTGAAAACAACTATTTATATAAAAATAATATATAGTGTAAAATTATACATTTGAATGGTTTTGAACTATAATTATATTATCTTTTTATCTTTTAATCCAATGTTGTTCATTGGAAGTAATTTCACTTTTAAACTGGACATAAACATAAATAAATATTTGGATTGTATTTACTTCTAAAAATACCACTTTCTAGTATTGACAAGGTGAATTAATTTTAAATAAATTAATGAAACTTATATGTTTTTAATATTGTAAAATAGACATAATTTTTGGTTTCTGAATATCAAAAATTATCTTAGGGTTAATTTTTTGTATTATTATGAAAACATTTAATTTTTGAAGAATAGTGAATAAAACTGCATTATCGTTTTAAAACCAAAATTTTATTTAAATAATTATTAAATTTATTAAATTTTATGTTAATTAAAAATAGATACATAATACTTATATTAGTTCAATGTAATTAATTGTAGTATTTTTATAATAAAATTAGATTTATAAAATTTTATTGAACTGTTTAACATCATTTACTAACCTTTGAGGCACAATAGCAAATTTGAATAAAACATAATTTTACCACCTCTCTTAATTGAATTTAAAAAATCCAAGAGACATGCTTGAAATCAGTAATGAAAATTTGTTTCAATAAAATGATAATAGTTTTTGGTGAATAATAATTTCTGAATTTTAATTAACCAGGGTTAAAAGTGAGTAGGGTAATTAAATGTATAAATGATATTATCATTACACTAAAACATCTCATAAATAAATTGAATGGGTTTATTTAGGCCAAAATCAACCTTCAAAAAAATATATGATCCTTTTGGACAACTTGGTTTAGAATAGAACATTTATTATTATTTTATTTATAGAAGAATTAAAAGTGTTAAATTCAAATTTTAATAATTATAAAATTTTAATATAGGGTTATATATATGATAATTTAGATAATAAATAATCATTATAAAGATAAAAATATTTTCTAAATCAAGGTAATTTATTTATAAATTTTAGACATTTAATATTAAAATTTATTTATAACACAATGATGATGTTGTAAATTACATATTATTGGATGATTAAAATAATTGATAATATCAATTTTAAAATAAATATAAATTGAGACATTTGATGCATTCCAAATAATTTCTAGGTTAATATTACATGTTAGGGTTGATTAAATCTATTTTTTTCAAAGAAATCAGATTTCTATGACTTTAACAAAATCCAATAACTAAATAATGTAAAAATTGACCTTAAAGTGGTTTTAAAAAAATACTATATTATTAAATGATATAACAGTGCGAAGAACAATGGTTTGGACTAAGGAATTACACAATAAAATATATGTACGTAATTAACCTATTGGGGTTCTATGGGAATTTTATATTAATTTTATAAACCATATAATATAAAAATACTTGGAGACATGGTAAATGTAAAACTATTTAACCATGAGTTAAATCTAAAGGAATAGGTTAATATGGTGACCTAAACCAGTATATAACATATTATTTGAGTGTTTTTAGAACCTTTAACACATTATCCTTGATATAAAATCTTTTTTATCCATTATAAATTCAATATGATTGTATAATAACATAATATTTCTAGGTTTTCCTAAAGTGACCCTCACTTCTCTTATAAAAAGGTACATCACCTTCTCTCAAAATTAAACATACAAATCCATTTGTCTCAGCCAAAACCTGCTCAAATATCATTCAAAATACCCACAATAGTACATAGAAGCCTTAATTTTATCATAAATCCAACCTAAGGAGACCTTTTGATCAAATAAAAAAGGAGATCCCGAAGAAGAGGTTATTATTTAATCACCTCATTCAATGTTCTTTTCTTCTTCCACATCCTCTTTCATTGTTGTTTATAGAAAAAAAATAAAAAATCCAGAACCTTTTACATACTATGATATTATAATAAATATTATACATCCATATTAATTATTATATCCATCCTATGAATGAAAAAAGTCACCATACGTTCGTATGTACGACTTACCATCTCTATGTCGTGGGGTAGTTTGTTATTCCACAACTAATTATTTGGATGGGTGTAAAAATAATAATAATTGAAGTAAATAATAAATATAACATGTTAGGAATTCTGTATATATTATATATAATCCATTTACAAATGATTTAACAATCAATATAATGGTATTGTCACCCGTCCGTACGTACGGATTACCATCTCCATGAACGCGACAAGATTCATTCCCCATTGCATCCATTCCAGAATAGTTATCATTTTATTATTAGAAAAAAAATTTAATAACATAATATTATTCTGGATATGAATCAAATGTATCCTATCCATAAGAAACATGACCTACGTAAATAAACATGTAACAAAAAATGAATCAGTTAACACTCGAAAAAATGATACTACTGAAATATTACTAACAAAGAAATATTAAAAGATCTTATATGATATCACGTCTATGTTTATGGTTCTTGTATAAGTTAATAACACTTATTTCACTATTATACATGAGATTAACGTACCCCCATCTAAGGAAATGTACAAGGTAAGGGGTTTCTTATCTCACATTAAATTCCATGAGATTTCCATTGTTCGTAACCTATTTATTTCTTGGGGTGTATTTTGAACTACCATTTGATATATATTATCACGATTACATTTATATTCATGGTATTATGTAATTCATTGGGTGTTTATTAACATTTTGTCATATGAGTTGATTTATTACAATGTGTCAACGGGTTTTCATCTCACTTCTTTTTCTCGGGATATTATGCTATATTGCCACTATTTCATTGAGTGTGGTGTATGTACAGGCCTTGATTTTTTTCCTTCTGTAATATAATTTATTTTATGTGTATTTAAAACTTCATTGTATGATACTTCTTTTGTTGGATTTATGTTTCGTAAGATTCAAAATCGGTATGGGAATTTCTAATTCGATTTCCACACATTGGGTTTTACACAAACTTCATTGATTATTTTACTCCAAGATTATGAGTGAAATCACAATTTATTTATTTATGTAGTATTTTCCACTCCCCTTTATGTGGATTTAATTTTGATACAAATAATCAATCAATTGATAAATTCTCAATTCATTGATATGAACTTGATAAGAGTAATATTAACTCAATTTCTATTCATTGAGTTAATCATCCATGTCATTTGTGCTGTTGTTACATGAATATGTGTGAATTCCCTCTGATTTATTTACATTGAATATCCAATCACATTGAGTTCACTTAAAATTCTCACACATAATTATTTCATTTATTTATCCTTAAACTAAAGATAATGTCTTTATAAGGTAATTCATTTCAATTTACATTCTATTGAGACTTCTTTGTATTTGTACACTAATTCAATTTTATATTGTTTTTATACTGTAATTTGACACAGTAAATCATGAATCCCTTTATTCTCATGATATTATAATTTTTTTATTTCCTCAATTATTTTTGTTCAAACGACTCTCATTTGGTTAGAAACACTAACAAAAATTACATTTTAAATGTTTTAAATATTCCTTCTTCTAAATATTTCTCATTAATGTCCATGTTTTAAAAATGGTTCTAATGATTTATTTATACAGATATGAATGTTTTAAAATTAAAATCCTTTTTAAATGTTTTAAAGTGGTATTAGATACTTTGATTCAAAAATGTAATTTTTACAACTTCTTGAAAAATTGCGAGACTTTTAAATATTTTCATGAAAAATGTGTTATTTATCTCAAATTTCTTTTCTGATTATTTTCATCTATGTAAATATTCATCATTATTCATGATTGAGGTTAATTTGTTATAATACAATATTATATATTTTATTTAATGTGTTCAGATTGACTGTGGATGTGATATTTTTAAAAATTTCATGATTTATTGTTAATGAATTGACATTTTGTATGCTAGTTTAAATATGAATGTTTATGTAATGTGTCAACATGTTCATACGTGGAATGCATTGGACTTAGTATGTGGATGGTAGAGCCCGAAATAGCTCCTCGATGCATCGGTAGGTCTCATGAGACAAAATAGTGTCTAGGAAATAGGCCTTGATAAAATCTTATATGTATTTTGGCACGAGGCCTTGACTATGTGGTTATGATGTCTGACATTTTCCATTCCATAATTATGAAACTAAATATTTATATTACATGTGATTGTTAGACTAGTAGAATATCATTGTGAATAAATAAATTGAATTATTTGATTTATCTTATCTATATTATGTTAATTTTTATGTTTAAACTTCTTGTGTTTTAGTCTTATACTTTGTCTTAAATGTTTATGATTATTTATGAACGATTTTTCTTTTGTTATCCTTACTAAGCTTCTGAGTCCCTCCTTTCTATGTATTATTTTTACAATGATGTGAAATAAGTATATCATAATAAACCTGTAATAATAGGCTAAAGGATATGAGTGTGTTCTAAGAGGAAACAATGTTTTTTTCCTTATTTCATGATGTAATGTAAAACATAAGTATGTATCTAGTACTTCCAAGGCTACTAAAATAATCGGTCATTTGGGAATTGATATCTTGTGATCATGACCATGATATATAATAATGCCCATCTCTTGGAATCCAGGGTCAAGGTGTTACAATATTAATATGGTTTAATTAAAAATTAATAATATTTGTAAAATAATTATTGAATTCAAAAACTATTCAACGAAAGAAAGGCATGAGATATAAGGTTTTCTCTCATTTACATTTCATTGAGACATATTGTAATGTTATGAACATAATTTATTTTATATTGTGTATATAATACCACATTTACATGAAATTTAATGAATCCTTCGTATTTAATGGTATTTTAAGATTCAATTTGAATTATTGCATAAATGTGAATTTGATGTGGATGTTACAAAGTGGGAAGGAATTTAGTTAACCAATTTCTTTTCATTGTGTTATATTACATGTCCATTTCATTTCATATTATAATATTATGTGTGTAATGACTCTTGGTTATTTTATTTTTTATTTAAAAATTTTAATATTGGAATTAAATTTGATACACATAATCAATACATCGATTAATCATCACTTAAAGGGTATTGTGTTTGTAAGATATTTCACTGTTATTTCCACTCTGTAGAGAAATATATTGGAATTATGCATCTATTTAATTTAATGACGCATATCTACTACCCCTATGAAATTTTATTTCATGATTATATTTATATTAATGGTATGCATTATTTATTTTTTATGATATTTATTTCGTGAGGGTTATGACTCAAAAGTACCCAAACTGTTAAGGTTTTATTCTTAAATCTTGTTTTAGTCGAGATTATTTATTCTTTAATTAACATTGAAAGAAATTTTATGACAATTATCTAAGATAAACATTTATTTATCTACTTCTATGACTATTAATTTTATTATAAATTAATAGAAAAATTTTCATCAGATTATTAATTAAAATTATTGATAAAATTATTTCTGAAAAATCTGTCATTTTTACTCCCTTTGGTCAAAAAGCATTTTTCATATAAAGGAACATTTAAAAAAATCAGGAATGTATATAATTTTTTTCTATTATTGTATAAATTCATTTTCACCTAATATTTTTTTTAAATGTTTTCAAATTATCCTTTTCATTTTGTCCCAATAAATAACTTCTTGAGTTCTCTTACAAAAAAGTGAAAGTAATCATTATTTTTAACATACATGGTGTAAAAAAAACTTTACTATTTTCCTAACCAATCATTGATTTTATTATTCTTTCACACATTTCAATGATGTTTTTAAATAATTTTTATTACCAATATTTTGGAAATTATTTGTTGAAAAAGTAATTTTTATTGTTAAATTTATTTTTCCCTCATAATTGTTTTTAATGATATTTTTTGGAATTTTTATTCATCAATGAAAAACCATTTATTATACTTATACTACAGTTAGGATATTTTGTAATGATATCATCCTTAATATTTAATAATATGTATTATGAACATTTTTACTAGATAATGTAGTGAATTTCACCCTCATTTTTAATAATTTTGATTAACATCCCTTCGAAACATTAACTTCTTTGGATCATTGGAATTTATATTCCATTGAATATCCATATTATTTATCATGAATATTATAAGTGATTTAATAATATATCATATAAATATAATTTGTTTTACTTTTAATGTTATATGGTTGAGTGTGGAAATATTGATAAATTTATATAATTTACTCATTAATGAAAACTGTTGATAATTCAAACCATTCGTGAATTAAATTGAAAACTCATTAAATGAGGAATTAATTAGACATATAATGTTGGGTTGGATCCCAGATTATATATCCACATAGTGTATTGATAGTCTCAAGAGTCTAATTATTAGGATAGAATTAAATGGGTATCCAGTGTATGAATACCCATCGATTAGATTATCATGGAAAACTATCTTGATAATATATATATAATGATCTCTGAGAAAATTATCTACAATAGAAATCATTTCCATCATTGAGAATTTGGATATTATAATCCATAATATTATTACATTAATAGTATCCATGGATTCCTTTTGTGCTAAATTCATTGATTAAAGGACACATGAGTTTAGTTATTTACCATTTCATATTTATTGTACCTTATCTAATCATGATATCTGAGTTATTGATTAAATTTAATGTGTGTTCCATTATTTAATTTTCTGAATTTATTATTCTTTATTGATTCATGATAGTTTCCATTATATATAACTCTTAATAAACATTTGATAACATCCTTATATTGCTTCCCTCTCGAAGGATAAGAAGAAGGAGTCTTTTAATGAGTCCATGGACAAATAATATTTACTTTAAGAGTTTTATATTTCATGGTTTCAAATGTATAATGCGATTAAAATATATATCTGGTTTACTAAGAAAACTAAAAAATTCGATCATTCAATTGGAAATCACTTATACATTATTCAAAAGTAGCAAATAAACCATTATATTTGGGTTACACGGTCCCGAATCATTAGGTTGTAACATAGTAAAGAGATTTTACTTATAGTGAATAAAGAGGATGATGATTCACACATTATCCCACCATACTAAGAAGTTTGCTCTTCATTGTAAAGAGGGTGTATCTAGTGTACTATGTCCATGGTTTCATCATATAATATAGATAATATGAAGAAAAATCTAGAAAAAGAAACATGTCTAGGTTGAAATCCAATAATCTCCACCCCAAATATACATTGTATGATATATGTTACTACCCATTTAGAGGTAGTCAAAACCCAAGGCCCACAAGGGTGATAAAACTATGAATTATCTTACCTCTCTTTTATTTTCTTAGGTTATTAATTTTCTCAACTTCTAAAACTGAAATGGATTGGTTGATTATTTTTGTGAACTACCATGTGCAATTATCCCAAAAAATATGTTCAATTCACAATGAAAAATTCATAACCAATATTTTCCATCTCCTTATATTGTATCTTCCTTGATAGTATTGGGAATGTTCTCCTTTTAAACTGTTTTAGAATATTATAAAAGCTATTATCGAAAAAATCATTCAAAAAATTGATTCTTTTTTATTTTTTCCCCTAATCCTTGGACCTACCTTTAATTCAATCCTCAATTTTACCATACAACACCTAAATGAAATAGATAGTTATTGATCTATATTACAAGAATATTATATCCATTACTACAATAATCATAGTATATTTCATGATATTTTAGAGACTTCTCTTGAGGGTGATAAAATCAATGGTGGATAGGGATATAATACTTTTAGATGACACTTTAAGTGTTTTTCATGATATTTTTGGAGAGTCTATGTATCATTAATTTTAATTAATTATTTACAACTATTTAATAAAAATAATGGTAAAAAATTGGGTTTTGTGTTTTGAACATCAAAAATCACCTTTTCCAAAATGATTATCTTAGGATCATATGTCATTATGTAGTAGAAGGGATGTTTTCCTTTATCATATATATTGAAAAAAGAAAAAATTCAAAATAAATAGTGTAATAATTTTATGAGAGATTGATTAAATAATTATGTTCACTCATATTATGTGGATACATTATGATTTTTCAGATAAAAGAATAATTCATTTCTTGAGTATATTCATTGATTTTATATTTTTATATCTTGTAGTATACTTAAGAGTTAGGCCTCATTTTTTAGTTTCATTTTATTTATTACCCACCCATATTAATCTTTATAGACATTTGATCTTTAATGGGACGTCCCCATGATTAAATTTGTTTTTCTACCATTATATGGTGGATATATTATATGTCATGCAAGACTATAGTATGTGACATGTACTTGACGTATGAGAAAAACATCAGTACATTTAATAAATTTATGGATGATAAAATAGAATTAAATGTGTGGTAAATTTAATGTTTCATACACGTCATTGATGAAATGAGAAAAAAAATGAGGGGATGAATAATTTTATTATTTCAGAAGAGGAAATGTAAAATGTATTATTTGAATTGTCTCTTTAATGAGTGAGGAGTTGGAGTAATTATTTGGTGTAAATTCAATAATTTAAATTTCCATTCAAAAAACACTGGGTTTTTTCTTTTCAAATTAAAATAATCATAGAATCAAGAAAGCTCTTAGTGTGGGGGAACTGAAAGAACCTTTTTACGCATATAATTTTGGATATTAAATGAATAATTTGTATAAATGAATTGATTTATTTTTCAATCATTTTATTTTTTCATTTTTTTGGATTGATGCTGAGTTTGATAAAAAAACAATCATAACTGTGAATATTAAAAGATGAAAATTAAGTACTACAACATATCATGGAGAAGGAACCAACTCAAATCGCTCAAACTGAGTAACTATTTCTAAAAGGATTGATACATAAAGGTTAAAAATTATTATGTAGTGAATCATAAATATTGGATGATGAATTTGTGGAATTCATAATATCAATTAGTTCCAAAAGGGAAAAAAGTACATCTGGGAAATGAAATAAATTTTCACAGAGTTATTCATATTTGTCACGTCGTGACATGCCTTCAAAATTATTATGAAATAAAATTTTTCTATAATAATTAGTTAAGGGTGATCCCTTGAATGTTTTACATCACAAACTAATATTTATTTGTAAAAGTGTGAGGTGGGATTGTAAATCAAAGGGATTGATAGATTTAAAGCCCGAATGTGAATTTAAGGACCCCATTATGATGCTGATGTCTTTTTATCAATTATTGGATCATTAATTGCCCATGTGATTTAAATTTATCCTTATAAAAAGAGTTCTAAAGGAATGATATATAATATCAGTGAGTCATTGGAATTGATAGTTGAAATGAGGATGTTGGGATGAAACATTTTAGGTTTTCCTTTTATTACATTTCAATATATTTTTCATGTGACACAACATTATATTTTCATTTATCTTTTCATCTATTTAAATTTCATTAATTCCCTATTTCCTCCATACATTTGTGATATCTTATGCTCATATTGGATATTGACCTATCTATGGTTTTTCCATGTAATAGGTTTCAAATTATTCCTAAATTATTGTACATTAATTTCATATTATTTTTTATATTTTTTTGTTGTTAAAAGAGAAGGTCATGGTTTTAGTGATCAAAAACAATGGAATAGATCGTATATTCACCCATATTCGTTAACTTCATTATTTTTACTCTATTTCCTCTTAAAAACATATCATGTGATTTAATTGGGTTTGACCAAAGGTATTAACAACATTCGATGAAACTAGGTCCTAGAAGATAAAACACTCTTGATTGATATTTTTCAGTAACCTTGATTATAGGAGGGGGTGAGTTTAGTTGGAAGAGTAATTATCCTAGTCAGGAAAGATTTCACACCCAATACACTAAACAATGTTAATTCAATAAATAAACATCAAATATTCGTTATCAAATTGAAATTTTATATAAAATAAATTAATAATGAAGGAACCTACATAAGAAACCCTTAGGCTAGTACCTTTATTTTCATTCGTCATTAAATATTACATCGTCATTTAATTGGTTGTTTTTTATTCCACGTCTTCCAAAAAATCCATATTTTGATTTGTTTTCATATAAAATTTAAAAAAAATGTAGAATGGATGAATTTAAATTAGTTATTGAACATATTGAAAATATCATCAAGTGTCAAAACCCTAATCAGCCTCTATGTTGCTGTAGATAAATAAATTTTCATTTTTACTACCATAAAACAATCTTTTATGGTACTTCTAGGTGTTTTGACCATGATTTTTAAGGTAAATTTGGTGTTATCCAAGATTTCATGGATGATTGTTTTACACGTAACATTGTTTTTTTGAGATTATAAATGATATGAGTATTCGAATGGATTGTTAGTGTGTGGTCAGGGGTAGTCGGGTGGAAAACATTCCACTAGTGTTGATATAATGTAGGTGTACTATTATAATAATAAATTCCAATTGGAGAATCACCATCTCATTATAATATAAAATTGTGAGTTAGACCACATGGTGGAGAGAACCATAGGCCATACGAACAATGGGATGAAAAAAATATGGTTTATTATAAAATATGGGATTGGTTATGTGGAATCTCTATGACTTGTGATGGTAACTATTGTTGTCTTGGGTCTTATTTGTTTGAGAAACAAGAATTAGAAGTTATTACTTAGGTGTGATTTGGGAATTTCAAAAGAGAACATGGAAAAATGATAAATAATTTATGACTCATACATGCCTATTAATATCATTGGGTGACCAGTAGGACATATCCTGGATGAAAGGTGTTATGGAGGGGATTTTATAATTCATTGTATTTTTTGTGGGTTTAATAATTCACGAATGAATATTAAATATTTGTTTTAGTGGTGAGATTAGTTTTGGAATAATGATTATAAATTAAATATAGAAGATTGAAACATAACAATTTTTTATTTTAAGATATGAAATTAAATTCAAATGGGTCTCAGTTGCTTTGAGGAGCCTCGGTATAAGTTATGTGACTGTTGTATCCAAAACTGCATTAGAATCAATAGCTCACCGGTGGTGACTCATTATAGAAAATAATACTAATAGAGAACAAAGTCCATCTGATTACCTCCATAGGCATGCCAATGTTACATAAATATTGAATAATAATATTTCATTCGACCCCAATGTAATGTCTTGGATCCATATTGTCTAACCCTTTGTGTATATCTGATGTCTGAGGTGCTCAGATGAGGCAAAGTGCAGGATTGGAGGTGTGTGGAAACAAAAATATAAAATCATGAATAATTCATGCTGGTTAAGGGTTTAAAATCATGAATATGTGGTTCAATGATATGGTAACTTCGGTTAATGTGGTTCTTTATGAGGTGAATTATTTCAAGGAAAGATGATCTATGATAACTTGTTTTCTTACAAAACACAAAAATAGAGAATTTCATGATGTGAAAGGGTTTCACGCCAAGAAACATCACCATGAAGGATGATGATATATGTCATATCACCTTATGTTTTTATAAAACCATAATGTATTTCATCAAACCACCAGGTGTCTAGCTATTCAATCTTTATGAATTTTGGAATCCCATCAACATGGATTGATTTTTAGCCTCCCGTTTCTGATAAGTAGTGATCCAAGAAACACCCTTACTTTTTTCTTGTGGTACTATGATTTCAATCCTGCTGAATATTATTTATGTGTGGTGTTAGTTTCTATCCTTCATTATAATATATTTTTATTAGTTCTATGTAGTTTTAGTTGTGGCATGATGTTCTTGGAGGGATGAATCTCTTACAGGATTTTGATTGGGATCTATGATAGTGGTCCAATATTTTGCAATGAATGTTAATGCCTTTGAGTTAGAGGATTCATTTTTTCTTCTATTTATTTAAATCAATTCATTAATTTATCAATATTTATACCTTGGAGGACCGTTATTTTTACAAAGTAATTATACAACCCATGTAATAAAAAATTGGATAGTGATTACATGTTGATGTTTGATACTATGACAACAGTTTTCCTATTTATTTTATTGTTAGTGTTTTATCAATTCTATACTTGTATAGAATATTTGTTATTCATGGTTTTTATGATTATTTAATTTAAAAAATGACATGGAAGGTAATATTTATAATTATTAGTTGGTTGGAAAAATATTAAAGAATACACATGTTTAAGTGAATATGGTGTTCCATGAAATTTAATGATAATAAAATTGATGAAATATGAATGTTTAATTAAATATGATATTTTATTTACTAATGGAATTGACAATGAATATGGGGTACATCAATTCTAGTTTATCATAATAATAATAATAATAATAATACAAGTAATTTTATAATTGTTCTTCTCACTATATAATCTAACTTGTTTCATTCTTGGACACATTTATTGACAGATTTTTATAGCAGAAGCCTTGAGTTTCTTATAGTCAGAACCAATGAAAAATGAATCAACTAATTCAATATGGAAGAAAAGATATTTTTTTAACATAAATATTTTGGGATTAGAGTTGCAGTTTTCTTATAAGGGATTCTTTTCCTTTTGGGATCTATAAGAGCTCAATTGTATTAGTCGTTTTAATGCCATGTATTTAGAGCCTATATTTCCCTAATGGATATACTTGATTTCTTATTACCTTATGATCTTCTTTGTATATGAGATTCAACATTTGTTTTTTTATGATACTGGGATAGATGTTATAATATTGTGTGGGAGTGATCAAAGGATATTATGAGCCAATGATGGATGAGCATGGGATGGATGATGTTATATGGGGGGAGGCCTAGACGATTTGACAGAATTTGATTCCTGTGATGGTGAGATACTTCAAGGTAATTATGAGGGATTCAAAGATTGAAATAGATATTATAAAATTGGTTGAAGCTAGGTTGAACCGTTAATGTGATAAATATATATTATTTCTTGATAAGTATTTTTTAATGGTCGATGACTAGGTTTTATTCATTATTATTATTTATTTTCTAACTAATTGAGGAATATGTGTATATTTGGCTACATATGTTCTCTTATTGGAAAATTTATATGGTTTTCCAATAATACGTGGATTATGGGACAATTATAATAATGAATTAATAATTATTAACTCATGGGTTTCGTTTTGAAGAAATAAAAATTATGAAAAGATGGTAATATTGAGAAACTATGGTATCAGTTTTGTTTATTCCTCGAGGACATGTAATTCACCATAGTGTTTAATAAGTGTATATTTAAATAGTTTTATTTCATAATTTAATGGATGATAATTTAATTAACGAATGTAAATGAAAAAATGAAAAAAAAAATTATTAAATTTTCTCTCAAAAGGACTGTGTTGTTATAGGATTTTTAGTCCTTAACAATAGTATCTGAGTCTATGAGCTATGATAGGTGTAATTTATCATAGGATTAGGTTATTCCCTTATTCTTGTTTTGATCTATATTGTATAACATACAATATATTTGGTCATATGCTTCCCCAACCATGTTATTTATAGTGATTGAAACCTATTAGGCTATGGTATGTTGTTTTCCATCACATCCTAATGGGTGGACGGATGGATACTACCCCATTTGGCCTCACACTATTATCTTAACAGTTACATGTGCATGTATGCATAGTGTTTAGATCCTAGAAATATTCATGTAGTGGGATGTGATGGCTTGTAATTATTTCCCATTGTTGTATCTCTAGATATAGAATCAAAATAATTATTGTAGGTATGATGTGTATTTGGAAATGACAGCTTGCGGAACTAACTCGATGTATGAGATTTGATGTCTTGAGGTATAAGATATGTTGTTTGATACACATCATATGGTATTTGGTGGATGTATAATAGCATATAGATTCTATATGTGGATATTTGGATGTTATTATTTGATGACTTGATTCATGAGGTGCATGTTGTGATGCCTTTCCCAAGTGTCTACGGGCTAGATTATTTTTGAGAGAGATGGAATAGGACGTGCAACGTTTTGGAAGAGTATAAAACCAGTGGTTAAGATGAGGTGGGGTACCATTGATGTTTCTATATTATATTATATATTATCTTGTATGTGATACATGTTGTGAGTTATCCATGGTGAGGCTGGGAACTTAGTATATCTTTTTTGGTGATGAGTTAGTTTCACTATTGTTCACAGTGATGTATAATTATATCTTAATCTTTTACAAGTGAGGATCTAGGGAGGATCCTACTAAGTGTACTTATAAGGTCACCTTTTATATATAAAACATTATCTAGGTAATATGAGTATATTGGATGATGTTTTGGATATTACTAGTGAATTTTTTTGAAGGATCTATTTGATTTTCATGGTCGCTATCATCTTTACCATTTATACTTGAAGTTTTCCTTTCAGTTGTTTAGTACATTATGACATTAAATTTTTATCATTGGATTCATTTTATAAGTATGAGTATCTGATTATTGGTGTATCTATCTTATCGATCTCATCCACATGTTCTCATAGAGGGTAATTCCTCCCATATGAATGTTTATTATACCCTTGGTTTCATTCTCTAACATGAGGCCTACTAGTGGTAGGTCTCAGGCCACCAATATATCCCTTCTCTTAGTGTTAGCCTAAGAAGGGTATCCTCTTGGGGTATGGGTCGTGATAGAGTGGTATTAGATATTCATTCAGAGGGATGTGATGGAGTCTAGAGTTAGACAAAAGTGATATTTCATGGGTTCATTGGGTATTGGTTTCATGTATATGAAGTGAGCGATGTAAAAACAATATACCGGGAAAGACATGGGTATTTATGTCCCTCATGTGATCTGATGAATGAAGATTTATGATTACTGATCTGACTAAATAATGACATATTTTTTGTAGTGTAGAGTCTTTATAATTTATCGTGCATCATTCATATTTTAGAGTACGTTTAAAATGGTTAGACTTGGGAAAGGATAAATCCTTAAAAAGATACCAAATAATTAATTAATTATTCTTAATTATTTCATTTTATTGTTTTATGAGATCGAACAGTTTTTTCTACTATTTGGAATGGAATTAAGTCGATTTCATCATCTGGTTAATTCCATATACATATATATATATAAGGATGTTACAATTGATCGCCATGATGTAGAGGTCAATGATAATGAAACATATTGATACAAGTTTTAGTGCCAATGAATGTTGAAGTATGACGAAATCATTTCATAATCAGACACAAAAAGAATATTGGAGGAGGTTGAGATATAATTTAGTTTGATATCTGCTTTGAGGGACCACTGGGTATTGTAAATTGTGAATATACTATGTGGAGGAGTAAGGTAGTGGTGGTTCTTGTTCCTCAGGGATTGTGAAGAGTAAAATGTACCATGGTAGAATATTTAAGACTATTTACATGAATATTTCATTTCTTTGACTGAGATGGTGTCCTGTCACTAGGATCTACTTACCCTATGATAGGGGAGTTCCAGTGAGCGAGAGTTTCATATCCGTTTTTGGACCATTATGTGATATTATTTAGATAAATTTCAAGATGAAGAGTCTATAATGAGGCATTTCAAGTTGTATTTTCATACATCAAACTAGTTATAGGTCACATAATTTTTGCTAAAGATGTATCTCAATGTGTTGGTGTGGGAAGATGTCAATGAGAGGATAATTTTTAAAACTAGAATAGAATGATTGGGGTGTCATCAAGATTCCTATTGAATCATAGATGTGGTCTACAGTTCCTAGTTTCCTAGATAGTAGATCTTTCAGTTATCTTCATCTCATTTATATTAGCGAATATTCTCTCGGGATTATGATATGGGCTCAATAACATTTTTTACATGTATAGGATGTGGTCATCAGTGCTGAGAGTGACCATCCTTTTTGAATAGTAAGCGTATGTCATGCGTTTTAATTTTGGATCCTTTATTCGGGTTGTTTAGGAAAGGAAGTAGTAGTAGATTGTTCTACATTGGGATCCGAGGAATGGATATGGGGAAGGAAGAGTACATCCTTAATATGATCATCATCATCGGATTGTAGAGAATGGATTTGGATGTGGTCATCATCTGGGTTAGAGAGGAAATGAATTAGGTAATGGTTGGATTAATGCTTTATTGTTTCCAATGTTGGGTGATCCAGATGCCATTCGAGGTACCATTTCCTTCTACATGTGAAGATTATCTATTTGAATCAGGATCCACATACTCTTTTACAACACCTAACATCATCCATGTATTGGTAATTGAGGTGGAGAGGCTTCTAGGTCCCTTGGTGAGGACTATTATAGTTGGAGGTAATGCTAATATGTATGAAGTTTATAAAGAATGTGTGATATTTATGGGGTGTAACCTCACATTTGGAGGCTTCCTAGACTCAAATATACCTCAATATTACATCATCCTCATCATGTATTGGTTGTATTAAATGTAGTGTATCGTTGATTTCTTCAATAGGAAGGAATTCGTAGGATGATAATGGAGAGAAAACTGTGTTTTTTTTTGTGAGAGAGACCCTATGACATCTTAGATGGATTTTCTATCCTTGTATTAACTTATGGATGATATGATATTCAGTACATCAGAAGATCATTATACAATTTTATGATTGGTTGTAGAAGAGTACCATGATATATTTCTAGTGGGGTTGTAAAATTACCCCCTTAATGGGAGATCGATTTTGGCATCAATATGCTGTTAGAAATATCTCCTATCTCAATATTTCTATATAGGATTGAACCCTTTATGTTACAATATCTATCAGTAAATACCAATGATCTACTGTGGAATGGTTTTCTTTGGATGAGTGCATCAATTTAGGGTGAACTAGTTTGTTATTAAATAAGGAATATAATGATTTGATTAATTATTTTGATTATCATCACTTGAACTGTGTGATAGTAATAAACTATTATTCTCTTCCATGGATTGATTAATTATTCGTCCACCTGAATAGAGAATGTTTGTTTTATAAAACTGTATTTTTCTCAGGATATCATTAGCGGTGTTTGAAGGAAGAGGATAATCAAAATACTTCATTCTATTGTAATCATCGACATTATGAGTTCCTTGTAATGATATTCAGTGTAGTAAACCCTCTAGCACTGTTCATGGGGCCGATGAACACAATGTTATATTAGTTAGTATATGTTCTCATGGTACTTATCATCGATGACATATGAGAGTACTCTACATCTACAGAGAAGTGTATAGGGAATCTTAGTGTCATTTGGGTAATTATTTATCCTAAGAAGCTACATTGGAGGTTATTTAAGTGTGAGATATGGTATTTTTAATTATGTTTCATGGGTCATGTAATATATTAATGGGTATTAAAAATAGATCCTTCAGATATAGATGTGGTTATTTCTTGGGATTCCCTATAATAGTGGAATTTGTGTGGTGTTTCTATTGTATTGAATGATATTACTGGAGTTTTGTAGACAATTTCCCTTGAGTTGTGACTCCATTGACTATGCTGACCCATAAGGATAAAGTGATCTTGTGGGAAGAACAGTTTTATGAATGTTTTTAGTACATAATGGAGATGTTGGTTAGTGATTCATTCAATTTTCTACCGATTGAGAGTGTTCAATTTGAATTTTTCTATAATACTTCACATCTTGGCATGGGTTTTGTTAGGATGTAGCAGGTACTAGTTATTTCCTATTGGTCTAAAAATTTGTGTCCTCCTGAGTCTAACTATTCAACCTAATATCTTATGTTGTTATTTATTGTGTTTTCATTCATTGAATTGAGATATTACTCTATCAGTGATCATTTGTTATTTCTATCAATCCTATTAAACATTGGTATGTCTTCCCGCAATGTTACATGAAAATTCAATAATAATAGAGGAATGAATTATTGAAGGATTCTTACATTGAGAATTCATAAATTCTAGTAATGGAAAATTGTGTGGCTGAAGCGATGATTAAGATGTCATATAGTGATTTCATGTATGAAGTAGGTATTTATGGAGAGTTATGGTAGAGATATTGGGGGGTTTATTGTTATATAAGAGTTTTTAGAGGTTGAGGTTTTAATTTCATGATGAAATTGCAGTTATATTTGGTAGAAAAGGTGGAAGAGTCGTAGTTGGGGGATTATGATGTCGAATTTTGAGTGATAGATATGTCTTCTATGATTCACATGATGGTTGTTCTGATTATTAATAACATCATCTGTTTTTCTATGTATGGCTTTTCATTCATTTGGATATGCATGAAGTAATTCCAAAAATAATTTATAATGTTACATTACTGTTACAAAAAAGAGTGGTTAAGATGTAATGGAATCTAAGGGTACAATTTTATTGGATTGGGTTAACGCCTGTAGATGTAGGGACTATTTCTCTATGATTTGTCTACTCGAAGGTGAAAGCAGGTCATTTCAATAATAATTCTATACTCAAGAAAAATAAATTCAATAGAGGATGTGGGGGGAAATCGAGATGATATTCTTCACCAATTTACCTCTAGATCAGAGGATCTATGAATTTATATGAGTGATAGTGAATGGTTTGAAAAAATATTCCCTCATTATAGTAATTTGGGAGTCGAGCTCAGTATATATTTTTCTATGATAATATCAGTAAGAGTTAGTACATCTCTATATAGTCCCAAGGATAATAATCTCTAATCCAGATCTTCATTTTACCTATAGTATATGGATATGTCTCATGTATGTTTTTATCTCCCTATTATCCCTTATAACTCATTTTCATCCATAGTTATATGGTTAATGAGAGTGGACCATCCTGAATCTTTAATACATGTTTCACTCTTATGTCAAGTATTTTTTGGTTCATGGATGAGGAACCTAACCTTGTTAATTTTTCATACAAAAATGGATTCCTCACCACCATTGGTATGATTTCATTTGATGCGTTGTATATACAAAATTCTATACCCCATTGTGCTAGACTAGGTTTAGAGAGATAGAAATTCACATGCTAGAATAGAGAACAAAATTAGATTGAGATGGTATAGGTAATTCATGACAAGAGGAAGTAAGAACATGATAATTATAAATATTATGTTGATTATAGGAGGTGACCTCTAGCGTTTTATGTTAGAGATCATGTTCATGGAATGGCAACTCCTCACCATGGTAAGTGATTGTTTATCAATGTGAGTATGTTTTATCCCCATTTTATGGGTCATTTAGAGATGTCAGATCTTGTTGGAGATGTGGAATATTAGATAAAACATCCTCGTAGATGAGAAGAATAAATTTTTTTCACATGTCACAACGATTTTGTTATCATACTGATTACTCAATTTTCATTAATTGAAGAATGATTGATGTTTAGGAAGATGTTACCATCAAGAAGATTCTTTTATAGATCTATGAACACATGGAGAAGGTGTTGTGAAGGTTTTCTATTACCATTTTAATGAATAATGGTGGTACTCTGTATTGGGAGAGAGTTCCTTAATGGGTGAGAAATATACACTCCCTAAGTTCCCTATTATATTATTTTTTAGCACTTTACTTATTACACTATTAGTTGTATATATGATTACAATTCCTATTAATGAGATGGTTCCTTCTGGTTTCATTATGGAAACATTACTCTAATTTGAGAGGTATGTCCCCTAGGAGAGCCATTTTGACTACTTTATTATGGTTGTGTGGATTTTTATTATTTAAATAATTAGGTGTATGATATCTTGTGATGAATGGGTCCTTGAGGGTTCTAATATGATCTCTAAATGGATGAATACTTATCATTTTTCCCCGGGTTGGGTTTTGGAATGCGAATTTTTAAAGGCATTTTATTTAATGGATCATATCCCTCTAGTCCAACCCATTTTCTGTTTCGAATATAGGACGTGTTGGAAAGAGTATTAGAAATTTTTTGGGTTTCTTTTTATAATAAGTGTTGAATGAACAAAAAATTCATAAATTGTTTGTAGAGACCCATGCTTGACCTAAAAGGACATCACATTACTTTTTCGGAATACTTAATACATAACAAAAACCAACACTCATGGATCTTAATAGTTTAGTGTCTTTGAAACGTGGATCATAATCTTCTAATCATGGTGAAAGATCTTCAACATCTACCATAATGATCTTGCCAAATTGTTTTCTTACCTAAAACCTTTCATTATATCCTGGGGAAAATAAAACATATAAATGGTGAGATCAAATGCCCAGTAAGGGTTATCATGGAGAAAATAAAACAAACCATATAAATTTTAACTAAAAAATGGGAATAATGTTTAAACATCCAAATCTTGAGAAATGACATAAAACATGGTAGTACATAAGGCATAGATCATAATGGAACATCAATAATGATAAAATGACATTGGAATAACACATGTAATTGTGGAAACCATTAAGCACATGATATGATTTACAAAGTAGCCATGGCATTGCTACCAAGACCATCTTAATGGACAAAGTCCCTTTCTGAATCGAGTTCACTCCTCGTTCCAGACTTGTATCACTGAACCGGATTAACTTACCATTCCAGCCAAGTCTATCTCATGAGATATAAATCTTTACCCAATTCATTGTAGGGAGATATAGGTCCTACCCATCTCATAAAAAAATCATTCTTCCTTGTGCCACAAAATAATCATAAATCATTAATCATATCCCAATTAATAAAACGGGTTTCATAAACAACATCCCATCATAACATAATCCAAATAAAACAAATGGATATCATTTCATAATAAGAAAAGTGAAACCATGTAAATCATAGAGACATTATTCTTGATGAATACACATATGAAATAATGTCATCTTAGATGGAAAATGGTTTTGATAAAACACTTGAAATGAATTCTTGAGGAAAATATCATTTCTTCTTCAAAATAATTTTCTTTTCTCAAAATGCCATGTGATTTTAAAAGAAAATGATTTTTCTGAAAATAATCATGAAATATTGTATAGGAAGATTCATGGAATGAAGGCATTATGAAACCGTAAAAAAATCTGTTCATGCCGTATATGTTAAAAAACATTCTCCATGTACTTTTTTCGGAAAAGTGAAAATGTTGATCATGTGGTAAAAAAGTAATATTACTTTCATAACATGTGGTAAATTTAAAAAATGGGTAAAAATGACTTTAAACATACATGAAACCATTTTTATAAAACATTTAAATTGATGATAAATATAACCCCAATAAATACTTACAATTAAACAATCTCGGATAAAAACGATATTGGAAAAGTTATCCCTTACCTTATGTCTGATATGCTTCGTATGTATCTGAACTCCTGTATAATTATTTAAATAATGTCATTGAATTATTACAGAATCATATTCATTGTTATGATATCATATATGGTCCACTTATGATTTTATATTACCCGTTCTTTTGTAAATTCCATGTTAAAGAACTGTATTGGGTAAAATCATCTCCTTTATCATACTTGTTTCAATTTGTTGTTATTTATATTACTACACATATCATGATTTAATTACTTAAATAATGTAAAACATGATTTATATATAATATACATTCAGTATATAAGTATATATGATATGTCGATAAATGAAATGAAATACACCATTCATGGAGACGATAGGTCGTACATATGAATGAACGCTGTTTTCATTTCCTTATTGAATTGAATGGAATTAAGTAAATGAAACATATATGTACATAAATCTAGTGTTAATATTATTTAATATCTTGGATTCTTATTTATTATATATATACTTTATAATCATAATTGAATGGTTAATCATGGAAAATGAATCTCATCGCATTCGTGGAGATGGTAGTTCCTACATACGCACAAACGATGATATCATTCCCATAATTATTGAATCGAATTGGAGTGGATGATATACAATCTCTGAATCAAAAATATTTAATAATAACCATATATAGTTATTCTTTACAAAATTATATCCATCCAAGTAAGGTGGTGGTAGAAAAACTGATTACACCACGGCGTGGAGATGGTATTTTGTACGTACGCACACACAGTGATTATGTTTTCCGTAGGATGGATAGAAGGTGAAATGGTGTTGTTTCATATTTATAATATCATATCATTATATTAGTGATACTGATTGTATTACTTTACAATGAAACAACTAATGAATAGGATATTAAAGAAGAAATAAACTTGAATGAATCGGTAGAAGTGATTACCTCTTCTTCGACACACCTCTTTTATGCTTCCTCTTAAGGTACTAGAGATAGTCTTTTGAGAATACAAGAACCTCCGGAATGTTTCAATGGAAGTGGAGAATAGAAATGGTCAGGGGTTGGCCATTCCTGAAGGCTCAATGTGTTTTTAATAGGAGAGGGAGGAGGTGCCCTTTATAAGGGAGAAGAGGGGCACCTTTGGAAACAGAAGAAATATTAATTTTTAATTTATTCAAACCCATATTATAAACATCCAAAAAATGACTTAAATCAATAGATGAGATGATATAGGGTTGTAATCTAATCATCCCATAAAATTTAGACATGTAGGTAATTTATTTTAAACATTATCAATTTGATTTATCCTTATTTAATTTATTTAATCTTATTTGTGGTAATAATATTCTAAATTTTAAATTGTTATAAATAACTTATTATGTGTTGTGAATTATCTATAATTGGGTACATTATGTCATTTTAGACCATATAAATTTCAATTTATAATTTTTAAATGTTTTTGTGATTTTTAACAATTTAATAATATGTTATTTTCATAAAATAACAACAATGATAATTTTAACACTATTAATTTATTTGAATTTAAATAAAATTCACACGATGTATATATTCAAAAAAAATGTTTAGTAGATTCATAAAATAACATATTCATCTATAATATTTGTATAGATCATTAATTACATCATATAATATTTATTTTAATATTTATAAAAACATTTATTTGATATTTCTCTTAATAAAACAATTACTACATCATTCTTGTATAATCATTTGATATATTTATTAGTGTAATAAAAATTAAAAATAAAATCTGATTATGAATATAAATATAATAATTTTCATAATAATATTTTTACTTGAATTTATCATCTTAAAATCACAAAATTTAAATAGTTATATTTATCAAATTATGAAGGTGACATCTTAGACATCATTTAAAATAGAATAATGTAAATGTCCTAATCGGTTTTATATGGCTCAAAATGGTCAAGATATCGACCCTTGGATGATTAGGGTATATATATACTCTACCAATAATGTTTGGTCAAGATTGAGGTCCTTTTTATAGGTATTATTATTTTAATAAAATCCATATTATTGATTTTTCACAACATAAATAATTTCTACATCATTAATTTATAAGATTTTAAGGTAATAAAATATTTATTAAAAATTAAAAAATAAACTTCAATGATAAATAAAAACATACTAGATTTCAAATGATTATTTATAATCCAATTTTTATTCTGTATAACTATATATTAAAAATAATCCAATTATTAAAATATGAGCGAGACATTTCACTATCCTTTAAATAAACTAAATAAAAGGTCTTAATAAAATTCAAGTGGGAACCATTAGATTACATTTCGACATAATTATGATTTAGGGTAATATATAATCACCCTATAATAGTAGTACATGTTTTAGGGTAATTTTATAATATTATATTTACCCTTAATTACCTCGATTTACCTTCAACTATGGTAAATAAAATTTTCAGTAGTTACAATTTATAATGACTAAAATTAAAAAGTAGCTTATAAAAATAATCTAGACATACTGATTCAAAATATGGAATCCATTTTTCCAAATTCAAATCAATTAATTTGTAGAAAATAATTTAAAATTAATCCCTTTGTTAAGAAAATGAGTTTTAAAAGTTTAAACATTGCAAAAGATTGAAATGATTTTACCTATGAATTCAATGTAAAATCAATGATAATGAAATACATTATATTAAATGGTAAAAATATATTATATTTATAAATTAAAACCATTCAATATTATAATTTGACCATATAAATTATTACAATGAAAGAAGATGTTTTTAATTAAAATATAGCGTGTTTTTACTATTCATTAAAATCTAAAAGTTATCAGAATAATATGAAACATGTATCCAAAGTAAATTTCTATATCCTGATTCCAAATAAGAATATTATTTTTTCAAATTGAACTTATAAAAATGTCAAAAAATAGATTTAAATTGGGTGTGCCATCAAAAGGAGGCAAAACTGCATGTTTTTAAAAATACTTATTTTACTAGAAAAATTTATTTTGTTCTCACACGATGTTATAGAAAATGTGTAATATGAATAATAATGTTATAAAATTCAAAATATTGTTAATACTATTCATAATGGCTAGTTCATAATAATATTATAACAATATATCGTTGTTTATTGAATCCCTGTATTGTGTACTACACACACTATCAAGGAAGGTTTCGATTGCGGGTAATGCAAGCCAAGTCAAAGCTACGTGTAGTGAAAGACTCTTTTTTTGTTGTGTATAGAACAAGATAATTTTGGTGTAGCGTACAACATAAGATATGAATGAAATGAAAAAGAATATATCTTATAAAATATCGGGGTGTTACAGTGTTTGTGTTTCATGTCATGAATGTGAGGTTCACGCCTTGTCTGAGGCTTGTTCATGGAGTTCCTCGTGACATGGAGTAATTTAATTCCAAATATTCTAAAGCAACATACATTTCAAGGGGACTTAAATCCCATTACATTGATGATGTAATGGATTTTACATCATCAAAATTCATTATTTTATGCACCAATATAATATGTAGTACCTCATGTTTTCTCAAACCATACGAACTTTCTCCCAACCCATAGGAATCCAGCGGCTCTCTCTTCTGAAGTATTGGGATACCATTGATAGGGATTGATTCTCTTCTTTTAGTGATAGATTTGTTGTGATCCAAGGAATATCAATATTTTTTATAGAATAGTACTTCAATATGGATCGTCTTATTTATTAATTAAATATGTTTTATATTTAACTCTATTTTTATAATGATGTTTTCTTGGTTATTTTTTAAGTCGATGTGGAACACTGTCCTCAGAGAGATGTAGCTCTTTTGGGATTCTTGATAGGGATCTTTGACGTTGTTCTGTTATAATTTAAATGTAGTTTGGCTTCGTTGAGGAAGGGGAATTATATCTTCTCATATTCTTAACATGCAATCGTAATCATAGAATGGTTCAACACTTTGATTAAAATGAAACTTTCTGCATAATTATTGAAACAAACCTATAAATAAATGGATAGATAAAACTTTTCAATGTTTGATACTATGATAACAGTTTGCCTCCAGATTTTATCGGTATGGTGATATCATTTCTATGTCTCTATTGAATTCTTTTATCATTGGTTAGAGAGTTAATTTCATTTTAAAATTATAAGTAATGTAAATATGGTTATTGTAAATTGGTTGTATGTAGAATTATATAAGTGGCATTATAAAATGAATCTAGTGTTGAATGTAATTTGAGGATATTCTGAATAATTAAATTCCCTTGTTAATTTAATAAGATCATCCATGTGTTAATGGAATTGATAAAGGAGCTGATGAATGACAATTATTGATAATGATAATAATAAAATTACATTTTAGTTTATAATTGTTCTTCTCAATGTTTTATGAATCTAGTTTTATGAAAGGAAACATGTTTTGATAGCTTATTAAATCTAGTTCTTAGGGTTTCCCGTAGTTGGAACCTGTTAATAATGAATCAGTTAATTCAAGATGGTCTAAAAAGATGTTATTGTTAAAATAAAATATTCAAGGGATTTCTCATATAATTATATAGACTGAATTCCTTTTTTGGAGCCCTGAGAGATCATTTCTATGTGAAGGTAGACTTTCTTGTATTTAGGTTCATGATTTCCATATTGTGGATGTTTTTTTCCTTTCTACCTACTGATGTGGATTGAGTGTGATATTCACAATGTTCTATTTTATGAACTTTGGATATAAATGTAATATTTGGTGGAGAGGCCCAAATGTTGTTTTGATTCAAGGATGTTTGATGTTATATGGGAAGGGGAGGCCTATATGATATGGAAAAAATTGTAACCTATGATGGAGATATGCATCGGGATATGCATAAGGGTGTTTGAAATTAATCATGGGATGATGGAATGTATTGATATTCAGATTATACATTTATGTGGTAAATGTAGATTAATTATTAACATGTTTTTTTTATTGGTTGATGGCCAGGTTTCTATTTTTATCTTCACTAATTTTCCCCATTCTTGAGTTATATGGGTGTTCTCCCTTTCATGTTTCCACTTTCTGGTGTATTTGGATGGTTTTCAAAGAGTACATGGATTATGGAATTATTCTGATAATGAATACACAATTCTTCACTTTTGGGGTTGGTGTTTATGGAACATAAATTCATAAAATATTCAAATCATGAGAAACTATGGGCCCAATTTGGTTTATGCCTTGAGGGAACGGACTTCACACTAGTGGTTAATGAATGTGTCGTGAAATAATGGTAATTCTTAATTTGATGGATAATGTATTAATTAATGAAATTAAATGATAAAAAATATTTAATTAATTAATGAAAGTTCTTAAATGATGCTATGCATATGTGATATCTAGTGCCTAGCAGCGGCTTATGGGTCTCTGAGGAATGATAGCTACAATTGAGCATATGACTATGTTAATACCATAGTTTCATTATGATATATATTATATCTTTTATATTTTATAATTAGATCAGAATGCCTACCTATTTTTTGGAAGACTGCATATTGGACTATTGGATGTTATTTTTTCCAATGTCCTTATTGGATAACAGATGGATGACTACCCACTATGCCCCCTCTCTTCTCCCAGTAGTTACCTATGCTGGTATGCATGAGGGTTATATTCTCCATATATGATTATCTATGTAAATGATGGATTGTGTTAATTTCATACATGTGTATCTATATATATAGTATCCGATATATTAATATTGGTATGGCTTTTATAGGTTGTGAGGGATTTCGTTTCTTACATAGTGTGTGGGTTGTGATATCTTGAAGTATGATACCGAATGTATGATACATGTCCTGTTGGATATTGTGGTTCTCACAAACTAATTGGTTGATATATAATGATTTTTGGATGAGACAATGTGATCCATGAGGAGAATGTTGTGATTCCATGACCGCTTTTTTATGTGTTGTTTTATTTCAGAGAGAGATATCTCATGATGTGTGACATTAGGGTAGAGAAGAGAACCAGTAGAGATGGGGGAGTGGGGTACCCTTGATGAATCATTATTAAATTATGTTTCTAACTTTGTTATCCTTGGTGATAGTTATTTATGTCGGGGATAGTAATATATTACACCTATTTAGGTGATGATTTAGTTTCATTATTTTTTATTGTGCTTTATTAAGAATTCTTTATATTTTTTAATTGAGGCTCTGGGATGTATCCTACTGAGTATACTTTTATTCTCACCCAATGTATGAAAAATATTTTTATGTCAAAAAGTGTTCGTTGGAGACTAGGGTGGAAATTACTAGCTTGTGGTTTTGTAGGATCTATTTGGGATTCATGGTATTTGTATTCTATACCACTTGGTAATAGTAGTTTTCCATTCAGTTGTTTAGTGTGGTATGACATTTCAAGTTTGCACATTGGATTTCACTAATGTATCTAAACATGTGTTTGTTTGTGTATATTCCATATCAATACATTTTTCATGTTCACATGTAGGATAATTCCTTCCAAATTTATGTTTATTTTATCCTCAGAGATAGTCGCCTACATGGGGCCTACTATAGGTTTGACTCGTGCTGTCACCATCTCCCATTCCATCATTGCTGATGTATTAGGGGTTCCCTTTAGGGGGATGGGGACATGACAATCAATTTTTAGAAGGTTCATTCCCAAATTAACAATTGTATTATATGTTTTAATATAGATCTGAGCCACTCACACTCCATTCCTCTTCCATTGGTAACGGGGTGAGAATGGGAAATAGACTTTTTTGTGTGTTGTTTGATGTGGTTTTAGTGGGTCGTCAGTTTTTGGTGTTAATGATTATTCATATTTAGTTAAATTGGATTAATTAATTTTTAGGGGTTATTGTAACTTTTCTATCATGAATTTTTTTGACATAGGTTACTAGGACCCTATGTGGTGACCAATTGTACCATGGTAATATTTCTAATGTTTACGAAGTGGGTTTCCAAGTGGTGTAAAAATGGAAAATAATTTTGAATTTGGTCAGTTGTATTGAGTTATTGAACATTGGTTTATATTTTTTTTGTGGGAAAAGAGGTGTTTTGGGTCTCCATGGGGGTAAATTATACTTTTCATTAACCAAGAAATTAATTACAATTAAAATTTTAATTTATATTAAAATGTGTTTTTTATTAAATTGGAGTCATTATTATATTTATAATTTCATATTACCTACCCGACATATGAATTAGACATCACCATATCAATGATAAAACCCTCATATTATCATGAGGTTTAACATTAGGGCTTAAGGATGAGTGATTCCAAGTGACTCTCTATGATCCCCTATTCACATGTGGATGGGTTAGTGGATGATCGTTAAGGTGTGGAAAGTTGTTCTGCTAAATTGATACTCATGCACAATAATATTATATAATGGGATAAAGAATGTATGATTGATCATGTTCTGTAACTAAGGTCTCTCAATGGTCATTTGTCATTCCCATGGTTATATGAGTATGCCAATGGGGTGGTGGTTACATAGTGTGTGGCACAGTTATCTTGATATTCTTAGAGACATTTCAGAATTAATAGAATCATTAATTTTTCTTTTTGTTTTGTATTTGGGGTTTGTATTAGTGTTAAGCACCCCATAATCCATCATAAAATATGTGGGTTCAAAACCCATTGGGCATAGATTATTATAGAAGTACTATAGTGGTATTGTAGTAGTGGAGGAACTGTTATCGGTGGGTACTGTAATGGTGGAAGGTACTATAGTAGCCGGATTACTATTTAGAAAATGGAACTTATGCCAAAAAAATGGGCATACGGGCTATGTAATGGGTCTCCCTCTACCCAGTTAAAAGAGGTATTTAATTTTCTTTAGTAATAAAATGAGGCTTCAACTCTAACCTTTAAAAAAATTGTTCTTTTTATATTTATTTTATTAAATACAGTGGAATAATTATTTATTTGATCTATGTATATAAAAATCACATATTAAAAAATTCCAAGTTATATATGGGACCATGTTAGTAGTTACCAATTTATTTATATACTATAACGGAACTAGGGTCTCCATTACACATGGGTACACATGAATCTCTCACATGTTATAGGAATAGGATGTCTTTTGGTCCAAGTTTAGGACTATAAATGTATTGTGAGTTCAATGTCGAGAAATTATCGTGGGATCAGAAGACTGGAGTTGATTCTAAATGCTAATTGAAGGTCAAATTTCTTTTTCATGGTTACTTTTTATATTTCTAGGTATATGTGTTTTTCATAATAGGTGGTTTGTATTGTATACCAACATGAATTTTTTAGTTGGTTTTCCTTCTGTATTCATATATTATTAGTTGATAAGTTTTTCGATTCTATGTACCATGATTTGATGATATGGATGTTATTTTTTTTATCTCCAGAGTATTACATAATCTGATATATCTAGTAAAACACCCACATAATAACTCCTCTGACCCATAATACTATTTGGTGGCCACTAGAGTTTTGGGAGGCACAACTATGGTCATGTGGTGGCCTATTCAGAATACAGTTCGAAGTCTTCTAGGTGGGGGAGTTCCCTTTTGACTCCATAACCATGCCAAGCTCCAAATTTAGAAATCATTGGTCAAAATATCAGGAATCTATACTGGTAAAATAAAAAATCATACCGTTACCTCTATCACCCTAAATAGAATCTTTATATTCACTATGGTTCAATTCATAGGGATTGTATAAAACATAGTAGTAAAACGTTGAGTGTTCCCCCAAATTCCACTAAAACATGAAACCGTTTAGCTAAAAATTTATAAAAATAATAAATTATATGAAGAATCATGTAAATAATTGAGGAATGTATATATATTCATATCTAATTTACCCTGGACTCACTTGAAATAGACTTATGTCATGATCCTATAATCACATAAATAAACCAATGAAAGAAACCATTACTTGAAGTCTCATTCTGAATAGTAAAATCCATGAGTTATTTACATCCAAAATGTTTCATTTTTCATGTTTCAATATAGTTCAATGTTCCACAAGGTTGAGAATCACAACCACATCTATCCCATATGGTTCTTTTCATATAAATATGAACCCATAAAAACCAAGCGCATTCTAAATTATCAGCTAATAAAAATTTTGTAAAAAAATATGAATTTTCAATTAATTGATCAACTTGTGGGACTCATCCTAAATTCCTAATTTGAAGACCAGCCATGAAAATTGACAGGAAATGATTAATTCATAAGGATTTTCCAAAAAAGTATAATTTTTTTAATACAAATAGATTTCACATTCTTGGAGAATGTGGGAAAATATGAGAAGCTACATACCTCATATGTGTTCGACACAGTAATTCTCACATGATCTCAAAGATCGTGTCATCAAAATCAATTCATTCAATGAATCCAAAATAATATTTAAAAAACATGATTTAACCAATTTATTAATTTATTGAATTTTTTTATAAAGCTTATCTTTATGTATCCTAGGAGGACTAAGGAGGGAGAAGAAGAATGAGGCTCTTACCTTCAATTTTCAAGACCCAACACACTATTATCCATTAAGATTGACCACGAAATGGAACAATATCACAAATATTTCATATAGGCGTGATTTAATTTGATAGAAAATTTTAGAGGATAAACAATTATGGGTTTTGGGGGTGTATTATGTCTTAATAAAAATATTGTATTTAATTATCCGCATCTTTTAAATATTTTTAAGTCTTTGGAAAACTGTGAAATAAACATGAAGATCTGCACTATCCATAATATTTTTATTTCACATGGTTATATCATTGTATACCATAAAAACTATCCCTACCAATATACCCCTCCATCTCAATCATGGTAATCGATGGAATCCAAAATGTATCTAATAAATAGGCACAAGCATTTAACCCCTAAATAAACATCCAAAACTCATTTAAAATTTCCAAAATATTCTCCATAACTATCCCAAATATTCCATGGATTAAAATTGAATGATATAGGGAAATAGCGTAACATAGGGGTGTCACACTCTCCCCACCATGGGGATTTTCTTCATCAGGAAGATAGATGTTAGTTGTTCTTAGGAATCTCTCAGGACTTTGGTCAAGTATGATGTTATCCAAATACATTGTTTCCACATGAATTAAATATTGTTACCTTTATATCCATTCCCAGGATATTACTCTTCCTTAATATTTTTTCAATTTTTCCAAGAAATTGAATTATGATATCAAAATATATATCATTTGATTCAAGGGGAACAATTATTGAAGGAATTTCATGAAAAATATTAGTTTATTACTTTTTAAATTAATACACATGGAAAACATTATAGAAAATTCTGAATCTAATAGTAAGGATGACTAATATAAACCATCAAAATTACATTCAAAGATGTATAATAATATTATATATAAATTTTGTGATTTCCCCTTGCTTTCGAAAAAATAGGAAAAATTTTCTCTATAAAACGTTTCGAAATATGTGGTCATAAAAATAAAAATATAAGGGTAGTCGATGATGATCTTCAAATGATTTCATAAGGATATGTGTAATTGTTATATATTTCTTAATCATATGGATACTCATAGTATTTTAATAAATTATAATTAATCACATCATTGATGAATCACTAGTTTATACCCAAAAAGGTGAATATCAATATGGATGGATGTAAAATTCATAAAAGGAAGTAATTTTTATCAGGTACTGATAAATATTGTTATATAAAAACTCCACTGAAGGAAAATGATATTCCAGTGATTAACTAAAATAGATAACACAAGTTCCAAAAATGCCTAGCCATTTTTATATCATATGATGGGACTGTACATCAATATGTGGATGATATATTGTGATCATGTTCAATAGAGTTTCAAGGTGTTGTTACAAGGATCACTAAAACTGTTAAGTGAATCAATGGCCTCAATTAGAGTTTATCAAGATATGTTAGTCCTGAAATTTCACCACATCCCTAATGTTGATAGTTTCTATGTCTTGAGATATATTATACAAATTAATTGATATAAAATGTGATGAATTATTAAATCAGTACATAATATCCAAATCCTCATCATTCTTTTTATGTGTCAATGGTAGGCTTCACAAAATTTTATGGAAAGATTTCCCCATTTTCATATGGTTAATGGAATAGACTATAACATGTGTTTTATTCATTGGTTTACATCTATTACATAATGGTATTTCCGCATTATTGCAACATAATTAAATAAATTTTGACTCCTACCAAACAACTAAAAATGGTTCTTCATTTCCATAATCATAATTTGAATACACATGTAAACCTCACATTTTGAATGGTGATTAATAATATATATATTTTCATGGAAAGATATGTTATTAATGATTCAATTCCAAAATCATAGCAAGTAATTTTCATCCACTATACATATATGAATGTTCTGGACACTGTTGAGTTCTAGCCTCATGGAATGGTATTTTGGGTCTGATTACTAATCTTTCATGATCAAAATCACTAAACCAATAAAACTCATAAAAAACGAAATATGTATCTTGATTTTATTAATTTCAATATAGATGAATGTTTTTAACTACTTATATAATATTAAATTGGTAATAGACTTCCTTGTACACCAAGTTATATTATTTCTGACTCACAGAATGAACCACTGAACCTCATTTCCCTAGTGCAAAAAACCATGAAATGTAAAATATTTAGAGATATTACTGTGAAAATTGCATCATAAAAATAAAATATATTTGGGAAAATATTTGTTTCATGATTATATAATCATCCAACATGGTGTTTTTTCACCAAAGAGGTCTTGGTTCCATTATTTCAATGCCCGAACCTGTGTGACTAATTATATTTCATGCATTAGATAAATATTTTGCTATGTTTTCTACTATCTTATTTCATAATCTGTGACATGTTATTGTTCTTTGAGAACACCTCCAATTAATGATCTAGACACATCACAATACACCACAAATCCATGTCCTATTTTTATAGATATTTGGATATATTATGATCTTATTAATGCCACTATATAGGGATATTGTTATTGATTATCGTCACTCCACATAAATGGAATAGTTTTCTAGAAACATTCTTCATAGGGGAAGTGAGTGATGAGTTATGTTGGATAAAGTTTCTATAATAAACACATAATACCATAAATCACCAAATAATGAAGATGTTCTTATGTGGATTCCAAATATTAACTACATAGATCACTTGAGGATTGATTGATATGAATCTTATAAAAATTACATGTCCAATGAAATAAATCCTGAATATCCATAAGTAACACATATATAATTTTTCTTAAATCTAATGTTCACAATATACCAAATTTAATATATATGCGATTATCCATAACATTTCAAGTTAGAGATTACTCCAAAATATCATTAAAAAATAATGTGATAAATTATTCAGTGTACATGTGAATGATGGGAATATTAAAGTCCCTGAGAATTATAGGTGGATTTTTAATTTTAAATGGAATACCTACACAATCATAGTGACAATAACAACATAAAAATTATTTATTCAGAATATAAAAAACATAAATCTAATTCTATTTTATCGTGGTCATAGATCAAATTTGTATATCCATTCATCTTATTTTAATTGATATGAGGGGTCTTCAATTCTAGATAAGGGTATATATTTTTTATATTAAAAATATTCAATTTATCATAGTCACCATAGAATCGAATGAATTCATCTTCATAACATAAAAAGATAAATGTAGTGGCCCAAGATTTTGTAATTAGTCTAATGATTCCCTTTTTATTCGGTTTTTATAGGAAAATTAATTCCCAAGATTCAGTTCATGCAAACATATAATATTGAAGGGGAACATGACTCAACCTCAAAAGTAGATCTAAATAATACTGATTTTTATTTAGGTGTTAACTATGAATAATCACGTGGAAATAGATAAGGGTATATCCAACTATAACAGTAAGGCTCATATTCAAATTTTCATCATATTCTACTAAATTCATCACATTTAGATGAGAAAATGTGGGATATGTTTTAATTCATATCCCAATTCCATTTGAATAAATGAATAATACCAATTTGGGATATAATGATTACTTTTCATGTCTGAAATATGATATAATATAACAATTACACAATCTATTCCATTCTAAAGATAAAATTGAGGATTCACATATCTGATTTAGTAGACTCCCAAAAATTATGACCAGTTTGATTGAAATGGTATTGCATAGGAACATAAATCTTATGAATCCATGCTACTCCATAGGTTTTTTTGTTCTCAAAACATGATTAATCATTTCCATGTCTAACCAAAATTGATTTACCACATTAGAATATATAAATGTGTATGATATTCCATTATAAACACATAATTACTTTAGAGTGGAGTTGTGGATAATGGTAACTCACACCATTGTGGGACTTGGTCACATAACTACGAGTCACAGCTCAACACCATTCAGTTTTTGATTGACTCAGAATGTGTATTCATGTATTACATATTGTGGTGTTGTTGCCTGGATGAATGAACTATTACAAGAATTATATTTGGTTTCATTACCCTAACTGTGGGAAGAATTTTTAAATTTCAACTCTAGTTTTTCAGGATAGATCTAAAACATATCTGACCCACCTATACATGGTTACTTCAGGGGCCTCAATCATTAAACTCGACATGTACATTCCGACCATAGTTATGATAATGAAAATGTGGTTTTTACAAACCGTTTTCTTATACATGGAGGACCCACATTGAAATAAATTTACATTATGTAAAATTGATAGTTATAGTGTTCTAGTTCCTTGGTTCCCTACTATCTTTGAAGTAGTCTTCCCTCATCCTGATTCAAAAATTGGATTTTTCCATCCATGTTTTTGAAGGAAAAAAATATTTTCTACACTAAGATTCTTTAATATGCCAATTTATTTAGATTTTATTTGGTCCAACATGTCAACATAATATTCAACCACGAAAATTACTACCTTAGAATGAATATCCAGTCATATCCCTAATTTATTTAGATTTTATTTCTCGTTAGTACTAGCATCCACATATGGGGAAAAATAATTTCATTAACATAGTTTTTTATTCTATCACAAATAGATTTAATTTGTTTCTACTAAATAAATATTTCATTTTTTCCCATTGAAGGTATACATATATTATTTTTGTTGAATAATTCTTTGAATACCTCCCATGTCATTTCTTGGATGAGATTATATTGAACAACTAATTACACAATTTCCTTGTGAGATCCTTTAGCACATGTAAACATAGATTCACCATTATATCATTTGATGTTCCATGGAAATCAAAAAATTTATTAAATATATTAATTCATGATTCCTCTTAATCTAGTTCTAATTCTATTTGAATAATATAAATATTTCATTTATAAAATTTCCCTAGATTTTTAATTGGACATGGTTATCTGATTATATTATCTTTATGAATATACTCAACTATATGCACAGTGATATGAACAAGTTATTGGTTCACCTATGGTCCTAGTGACTCTATATTCTTAATAGACCCCTCTTTTTTGTTTTTTAGGAGTTCAAACTTGTCCAATTATTCAAAAACTAATGTAAAATCTATTGTAATTTATCATAATATTCATTAATACCTTTTTATATAGTATATTATAACACAAAAATACTGGTCAAAGTAACTTAATTTATAAACAATGAATTTGATATAACATATAAATTATGAAATCTTCATGTTATATCATTTACTAATGCAAGGTACCAAACACAATTTAACAAAACAATGATGATGAGGTTACAATAATCCTAATAGTAATTAAGATTGACTTTTGTACCCTATATGATCTGATAACATAAATTTAAACACAACGAAGTAAGCTAAATACTTTTATTAAATATATTTCAAACCTCCACAAAAGCAAACTCTTTATTGCAATCACTACATATGGGTTGTGACAAAAATAATCGACCCACTGACATGAAAAGGGCATAATTTGACCTAGACTTATGGGGGTCCACTAATAAACTAATGTCTGGAAATAATTATCAAGTGATTCACTAAAACACGGGGAATACTTTTTCCATAAACAAACAGCCAACATGTAGAATATAATAAAGAGGAAAGAAATAATTCTAATACTAAATTAGTATAAACATCAACAGTATATCCAATGATCATCAGTATAACAAAAAAATAATAAAAAAGTAAGAATTCTATTATAGAAATAAAAATAAATAATAAAAATAAATGTAAAAAAACACATGGAATTGTGGTGGAACTTCTCCAGACTCCATGAATCCAAAGATTCCCCAAGCTCCGACTCAATACATCCATGAACACAACATCAAAATTCACCAATGGTATAATAAAAAAAACATACCATTATTTTTATCATGATAAATGGTTTCTCCATATGATCCAACATGTGTCTACAGTAGTTGATTATACATCCTATTAAGAAAATGTAAATACTTCCCCAAAATTAAACTGAAACATGAAAACTTTTGGGTCACAATTTCAATATAAATAAGAGATAAGAAAAATCTTGGATTCAAGGGAATAAAATATACATATTCACAAGGATATTGAACTCCAAACACTAAAAATAGTCTCATGGAAGGAATCTATAGGCACATTAAGAACACCAATCAACAAAACCACTAACCAGAGGTCCCACATATATGTCCAACACATAATCAGACTATGTTCTTCCGGTCCCCAGTCATCTCTCAACAAAATAATCAAATGATCCACAAGGTTTGGATCTATGACCATGCATACACCACATGATCCTATCTATATGCATATATACACATAAAGGCTGAGTTAGTTCCATGTTATGACATTCTGAAACATTATTTTTTAAAACAAATTAATTTAATCATTTAATAAAACATGTTTTTTTCATCACATACTATTCTAAAATTTGATGAAAAACTAATAAAAATGTTTCTCTAATGTTTATTTCATGATTTTTTCTAAAAATATTTGATCCAATTGATTTAAAAAATAATGAACATTCACATTCTGTGAGAAATTGGAATAGGAAGAGAAAATAGTGACTAATCATTCATTTAATAGAATAATTACTGTATAATAATGATGATCTGATATCCATAATACTTTATTTTAAAAAATCAATAATAACATTTATCCAAAAATTATCAACCCTATTGATTTGTGTTTGGAAATTCTAGTCAATGGTTCTTCATTAGAGAAAACAATGGTTCATGGAGAGTGTTTAAGAATGAGGATCTTAGCATAAATTTCCTTGATCCAATGCTCTATTATTTATTAAAAGTAACCAATATAATTAATATGTATTCCAAAATATTTTATTGGAATTTTGGGATTCGAGAGACAGGGTTAGATGAGAATGAATTGGCGCTTTTGGGGGAGTTTCATGTCATAAATTGAATTTTAATACGAGATTAGTCTTGTGGAATGGTTTATAAAACCATGAAATATATATAAAAGTTATATCTTTAATAACAATTTTTATGTCACGTGGTTATTATATGGTTTGTCCAATCTGTGCACTGAAACAAAGTATTTCTCTTTCTCTCACACAATTGAATGGTTAATATACAGGTTCTCCCAGTACTATATTCAAAACACTACCTCTCATAAATAAATACTAACCAATTTAAAAACACCAATAAACATTCTAGGACATGTACCAAAAATTCCACAACATTATATAAAACATAAAACATAGAAATTACTAAAAATATGGGTGTAATAGGATTGTTTTATGAGGTTGGGTATAACATCCAATTATAAACGTATATATATTTAAAAAGATTATATATTACACCTCTGAAAAAAACAGAATCCATAAAATGGAAGGTTGGTGTCTTTTAGGACTATGTACATAAGAAACTAAATCTATATCATTTTTTGACGTTCCTATATAATTGATATTTACTAGACTCTCTTCTATATTTCACAAATTTTTTAATCATATTCATAGTGTTGGGAACGTATTCCTAAGAAATATATGAGCTCAAATACTATATAAGAGAAAACATATCAACATTTAATTATGAGATACATCAAAATATTTATAATAAATTATGATTTATGGATAAATATTTTAAAAAGAGGATTGAATAATAATATTTATTCATAAGTAATGATAGAGGGACATGTAATATCAAATGAGAAAAAATATACTATGGTATGTAATTTTGGAATAAATAGATAATTTGTATCATGCATAGAGTGTAATCATATGTATATAGGAAGGAAATGTGACATGACCTTGAAATTGAACATAACAAATAACATTTTCACATCGATAAACATATGGAATCATCATATTTTTAGCATATCAAATAAGGAATGACCTTTATGTTAAGAGCATAATTCAAGAATTTTCACCCCTCAATTTATGATCATATCCATGAAGTTTCATAATTTATTTTTTTTAGAATATCAAATAATACTCACAATAAATTATCTCATGAGATACAAAATATTTACCAATGCATTGGAGGGTTATATACAACCTCACCCATTATCATCCAAAAATATGTTTTTACTATAAGATATCAATCGTTTCAATGTATCATGAAACCCCAGAGGATGAAACCAATTTTTATTTATTTCATCATAAAGAGACCATGGAAATAAAAATAAGGTTCAAAATATTTATAAATCTTAATAAAACACTTTACCAAATAATGCCAAAAGATTATGACCAAAATTATGTCCCAAAAAATTGACTCATATGAACATCAGAGAATTACTTATAAAAAATAATTTCCCTGGAAATAAAACTGTATCGAAAAAAATATAGTGAAGCATAAATATAGTGTTTTGAATTTTTTTTATAATATTATCATAAAATGACAAGCTGCAAACAAAAATAAATAGTCCTCACCAAGAAGTTAAATAGAAAATATTATAAAATGTTTTAATTTAAAATTAATCTTTTTCAATAGTTCCTTAAAAAATATAAGGTTTAACAAAATTTAATATAGAGTCAAGATAAAGTATTTTATTATTATAAGATGGAAAACCTTTTTAACAATTTGATACATCTTTTTGGAAACAACATTTTTTTAAAATAGATATTGAAACCTCCTATTAAAAATTATATAATGGTAATATTACAGTCACAAACATATTTTAGTTTCCAAATATAATTATGAACATTTTAGAAATGGAAAATATAGATATGGAAGGGAAACTATCATAAGAGAGGATGAAATTTATTTTGAAAAATTATATAATTTCTGAAAATGTAATTTCATCAACATAAAATATTATAATAATGAGTAACCTTCCGCTATAGAATATGTGAATGTACCATGATTGGGTTTGCAGAAACCAATCTTGGGAGAAACATGATCAATATAAAGAGTTTTAGCTTAGCAAAGGGAGTCGAGTTAACAGAAATCCTTATATCATTGGTAATATTTGAATCAGAATATTATATAATAATGAACATGATATTTATATTCAAAACCATTGAACTAAATGAATATGTTAAATGAATTTACTAGCTAGTAATCACAAAAAATTAAATATATCAAGGGGCATAAAACAAATTATATATAAATAAATTATATTTGAGACAATGAACCCCTTACCATGTTCTTCTACTTACATGAATTCACTATAACCTTATTATTCTATTTTATAAAGACAATTATTTAATTTACCATTAATATAAATCATTTTGATCCTTTATTTAGAATATAATAGTTATTTTTTCATGTTTTTACTATCAGGTGTCAATAATTATAATTGTTTTGTGAATTTTTTTGATGTAGATTTTAGTTTCCATTCCATTATAAAGAGTTGAAAATTCATATAAATTTTATGTTACTATAATATATATATGTTATTTATTTATAAATATTTTGTCTCATTCTATAATTTTTTTAGTAATTTTTTCGTGAAAATAGAATCATTGTCGGCTTATTTTGACAATTTTAGTGATCCAATATGATATTCTAATAATAAGTTAAACACATAATAAAACCTTTAAAGAACCATTAAAAAATCATTGTTTTCTTACTAAATTATAATATTATTTTTATTGTTATTCTAATTTTTTATCCATGATTTATTTTTATATCATTGTTCAGGTAGGTGGCTAGACTACCAAAACCTGAGTATTCAATAATTAATGGATAATTAGTGTCATAAGTTTGGTTTATTTTTGAATTATATAATTTTTAAAGAACAATAATGATATTATGTAGATATATTTAAGGTATTGAATCATCTGTTAATATATTTTATTAAATAATAAACATACTAAATGAATAATGAAATTCATTACTTCATGTTGGAATTAGTCCGCACAACACACGGTAAACATTTTCATTTCCCAATGAATTTGAGGCAATGAAGGTGGATTAAAAATTATTTATTCAGATTCGTAATTATATTAAATATTTTAATTTCATTCTTTAATATCATACTTATAATCAAGGAAGGGTGGTGGTTGAGAAATATGGAATATATCCCTTCGTGGAGGCAGTATTTTTCAGAAATGCATGATTGATGTTGTTTTTATTTTTTGTGTGAATGAGAAGTAATAAATGATTATTTTTATATTATTATAATAAAAAATAGATATAGTATTGATACTAAAGTACTTATATTGAAATTTTAGGGTAGTTATGGATTATTAATATTAGAAAGAAAAAGATAAGGATTAATTAACACTCAATATGGGATGTTGGACTCTCTCTTTAAATTATATTTAGATACGAAGGGAATAATAATACCTATAGTGAAGAAAAACATTAGGATGTGATATTGAATTCAAAAAGATTAAAATTATTAATATTTTAAAAGAATTTTTTATTGTGATTTGACACTTTAAGATGGATTATGTGATCGCCTTTTATAAGTGACGAAAATGGAACATTTTTGAACACCAATTATTATTCAATAATATAATTACACTAATAAAGTGTAAAATCCACCAAAAGTTATAAATAATTGGTTTTATGGTGAGATAATGTCTATGAATCCTATAAAAAATATTTTAACACACAATTTTACTATATTTCAAGTCATTTACCATTAGTTTTTCACCTTCTACCATTTCGGTTTTTACTATGGTAACAAGTTTTAACTGAAGAAATTTTTTTTTATAAAGAGTATAAAATAATTACTATTATGATATTTTGGTACGATGAACCCCAATATAATCCACATATAATCAAATTAATTATATTAATAATACTAAATTGAATATTATATTAAATATTTAAATATATTGAATCATGATTTTGGAGAAAATATGTATCTTACCCAATAAGTATTGTCACCATATGAAAAAAACTATTATTATTGTAAAATATTAAAAATTATTCCCAGTTATTAAAAACAGGGGTATAAAACTCAAGATAGTTTTGTTAAATGATCAATAAAAAAATAAATGAATTTTGTGTCATTATTATATTATTATAATGTAATAAATGTGATGGTATTTTCAAAATAGATTCTTTTTTACTATTTAGTAAGTAATCTATAATTTCTTTAATAAAATATAAAATAATCTTAAAATTACATTGAATTGATTATTCTGTAAATGATTTATATTTATAATATTTCATATTCTTTGATTAATAACATTATATTTTGAAATTTAAAAAATATATGATGAAAAAATAATTAATTTAAAATTTTTTCTTATAAAACATTTAGGGTTCTTAATCAAATTTAATAAGTATTTATATTTGATTCAAATAGTTTTATTTAATATAGGTTTTATTATTCTGAAATGATCATAATAATATTCATGTTATATTTTATCTTTTTATTTCTGCGTTTCATGTAAACAAATTCATCGATACAATATTTACATGAAGGAAAACAATATTTCTAAATCATGGGGCATTATATCTGACTCCTAAATAAGTTTTGTTGTCTAGATTTTAATAATCACTTACTAATTAAAATATGTAACAACATATAATGATTAATATAGAAAATCATATATAATCTAGAAAATAAAAACATTTTTATCTTTTGGGATACAATGAAACAAAGATTTTACCTCATAATCACATTATATTCTGATTCTCAACCATTTGATAAATCTATACCTCTATATTTAAGTTTTAGAGCCTCAAAAAACACACCTTACAATAATTCAATTTCATTTTACTTTTTCAAAAAAATATTTAATCCAACACGAGAATGAAAATATTCAATAGAAATAGATTAAATTATCTAATGAATATTAATGAATAATGTTAATTTTCATTCTCAACTAAAACCATTATTTCTACCAATGATACATTTATTTCAACTATTTTATAGTTTGTTCGTAATATAAATACCTTGATTTTAAGTAGGTTAATTTAAGTTGTGTTCCCTCGTACTTATTATCTTACACCATTAAAGAAATTATGAAATATAACATTCATAATATCTTATAAATGGAATGAAATTAACTAAGGAATATTTGATTGGAGTTTCTAGGGAGTTGTGCAATATCTGTCCCACTCATCATTCACTATAGTGAATAATTAAATTATATTCAACAAGTTTTTTTCAAAGAGATTACCCCAAAGTGAATATTTCCCACAACCCTATCCCCTTTATAGTATCCATAATGGGAGATAATTGTTTGGAGAATAATACAATCTCCAATTTACAAAAACATTGTGACATTCTCATATATTTTGATTTATATATTATAACTATCAATATGGTTTTCACTAAATTTCCCTAACCCTAATCCCTAGAATAAATAAATTAAAAAATACTCTAAACCATACTATCATACTAAATATAAAAACCCAATCTAAACAAATTAATATTTAAAAATTTTAATCATTACATCACAAAATCAATGTAAAACCCGAAGAACATATGTTTTTGTTTATTTTATTAATATCTACAAAAGTAACTTATTCTTAAAATCATGTGATCATTCCTCCATAACTAAGACACATTATACTCCCTTCTGTACATATCATAAGTTATAATCGTATTTATAACAAGGGTATTGTTAACATCAGAAATGGGTGAGTTAAAATGCACATTACGGAAAACTGTTAAACATTTCATTAAAGGATTTATTATTAGTATATGAGAAATCAAGATATATGTAGATAGACATTAATGAAACAAATATATAATAGAAAGAGTTGTTCGTAATTCATTATAAAAGGACATTTAATATCAAATGAAAAAACAATACCATGTAATATTACTGTAGAATCATGATATATTGAATATATTACATGAAGAATAACCATAGCATATTACAAGGAAATATAGAAATACATTTAAATATAGATTAATAGTGACAATTTTCAAAAACCATATAACATGGTATTATAATATTATGAAAATATCTAAAAAAGTATTCCCATTATGTTTCGATCATAATCCAATAATGATGACTCTTTCATATCATATATTATCAAATAAGGATTACCCTTTAATTAATGAGACAATCTAGGAAGTCTCATGAAATATCATCTTAGGATATATAACACAACCAATGAATTAGAGGTTGATATTGGAACTCACCTATTGTCATCCATAAATTTTTTATCCATAATATATAAATCCTTTTAACATATAATTAAAAACCATGGGGAGAAAATAAAATTCATTAATCACATTATCAATAAACCATGGAATGAAAAATGGGATTCCCAGTATTTACAAATGGTATCACAAAAAATTATATGAGGAATATAAATGGTTGACACCGAATATTCAATCACCCTATAAAAAGTATTTCATAACATTTATAAGTTGATTCATGAGAATTAAATTCCAGGGAAACAAATCTTTTAGATATAAAAATGAAAATGTTAGATAAATGGTAAAATATATTTCATAAAATGTTTTTAACATTATCATAAAATAATAATTCCCAAATCACAATAAAAATTAATTTATGAAAATTGGAATTGGAAAAATTTAAATAAATTTCCTACTAAAATAAATATTCCATAATAAATACCAGAAAATGATAAGTATTGAAAAATATAATCTGTTTTGTTAGATAAAACATTTCTTTATGATGAGATGGGAAACAAATTATAATATATTGGAATAATATTTTTGAAAATAGAAAATATAAAAAAATAATAAATAATAACTTTGAATATATGATATGGGAAATATTATTAAATCATGAGATAACCGAAAATATGATTAAAAATATAAACATGATCATTTGTAGGAAATTAAAATATGGTTAAGGGGGGAATAATCACTAGGGAGCACATGAATTATTTTTATAATTTGTGTATTTTTTATAAATAAAAATTTTAATTGTAGGAAATTTGAGTAAATCGGTCGCATTACACAAGATAAAATGTTACTTAATATGAAATAAAATATTATGGTGGCTGATTCCAACCATTGGATAATGAAATTCATGAAAAATCATTATAACTCAACTAATGTTGTGGGGATTACAAAAATCCTTAATACTTTTTTTTATTTGAATAAACTACCATTTGATGAAATAACTCGGTATGGATCATCAAAACCAATGAATAATATTAATATTGTAAAATAAATTCCCTCGTGAGTAGTAATATCATATTATATATTTCATGTTGCACAATAATAATTATGTCTCAAGAAATTAAATTTGTGAACAAAACTCCTTACCCTTTGTCCCCACTTAGTTGAATGAATTCAAACCTCCTATAAAACAAACATAAATATCTAAATATAGAATTTTATAACCTTATTTTTATACATGTAATTATATATACTATAATTATAATAATTTATTATAAACCATACATGTGTAGAATAGTGGTAACATCCCATATGGGTTTGAGTGAGGTCTGAAGTTCAGGTCCCTTAATTTGTGTGTTTTAGGATTTTATTTTTAATTTTTCCCATTTCAATAAATTAAATTAAATAATTTATTTTTAATATATATGATATTTATAGATTATTTTTACCATCACGTGCTAGTAACTTTTTTTATTTCACACAAGCTATCTGAAATCGATTTAAGTGCCCATTATTTGATACCAAATTAAAAAAATACCATTAAAGGTACTATACTATATAAAATATATTGATTTGTTTTTCAATTACCTTATTCAATAAGTTGTTTAGTTTTTTCCATGATATGAGAATAAGTTCAACCATATTTAAGTAGTTTTTGTTATCAAAAAACATAGTTAAATACTATGTTTAATACTTAGTATATATTTTCCAACTCATAAAATAAGATTTATTTTTTTTATTAACTAGTAATTATACTAATATTTATGTTCCCATAGTCATCCATGATATAAATTTATATCATTTTTCAAGTAGGTGGTCTGATCGACTCAAACATGAACATACCATAATTAACGAATAATTATTGTTATGAAAGTTTTTTATATTGGAATAATAACATTATTATATATATTCATAATGATGTTATTTAAAAATTTAATGGTGTTGAATCATATTTAATGATATTTTAGTAATAAATAAATAATCTAGTTGAAATTTGAGGTATGTTACTTTAGGGCGGTGGTAGTCCACCGAACGAAAGAATAACGTTTACATTTCCCAATGAGTGAAGGAAAATGGAGGTGGATTATAATTTGAGTCGTATTAAACATAATTACATTTTAAATATAACATTTCACCCTAAATACCATCATTATAACCAGTGATTATAGGTGGTGTTCAAATATGAAAGATGACACTTCGTGGTGGTTATTGTCTACAAAAAACACACGATCAAAACCTTTTTTTCCAATTGGATTGAAAGTAATAAATAATTTAATATAAAAAATTATATTAATTAGAATATTTTAATTATTATTATATGGTTTTTAAGGTTTTTAAGATAAATTTTAAGAAGAAAATCATAATTATCATGTAATACTCTCTTTGGGACCTTAAAATTTCTCATAAATGTATACCATGATATAAAGTGGAATTGAATGATTATAGAGACTATCATGTTGGAACAAACTCTATTCCTTTCTATAAATGGATTATTGTTTGTGTATTTTTTGCAATCCATACGTGGACGATTACTGAGTTTGAAAGGAAGGTGATATTAATATACAAGTTCCCCACATTGTTGAAGGTTGTGTTGTTTTTTAATGTTTACAAAAAAAATTGGCTAAAAAATTGGTAGAAGAGTATATAATCATGAAATGTGGTTTTACGGAATCAACCCTTCATAAATACGTAATGTTAAGGGTTTCATGAATACTAGGTTTCTCAAAGGTTGATCTTTATGAATGTATGGTGATTCAAGAATGTGTGATGAGTTGACAATGTTCTTTATGGCTATGAGAAGTGTAGAATCATGAATGTGTTGTGAGTTTACACTAGTCTCTATGACTACAAAAATTATCACTAGAGATTCTTGAATGAAGGATCGTAAAAAACAAATTCTTATAGTATCATGAAAAATATTCTAGAGGTGTGGGAGAATCTAAAATGGTTAGCTAATAAATATGAGGTTAATCCCACAACATTTTAAAAGAAATGAATTGCAGAAAAGGATGAATCTATTTGATTTCATGAATACAAAGCTCTTCACAAATAATGTATTCAAAGTGATCTTAAGTATCCCTAAATGAAAAATGTTGTCTTGACGAATGCTTATGTATCATAAAAAAATAATTTTTATGATGAAGATTTATTCCACGATGACTTAGTTAGCTTCACAAAGGCAGTTTGTACTATGATTGCAGCATGATTTGTGAAGGTTGTGAGATTTGTGAAGGGGATCCATGAATAGTAGTTAAGAAAATCATGTTTAACTAAATAGTGCATTCAATGTGAATCAATTCGGTTCTATAGTGTATGAATATTCTCTTGATCAGAAGGGAAAAAGGCTTAAAATACAATAAACTAAAGCCAACATGATGTACATAAAATGAGTAAGACATCACCCAAAATAGTTAGTTAGGAGAGGTAAGTAGATCTATTTTGAGAGAGGTAGTGTAGAATACATAAAATCTTGTAAGGGAATTTTTATTGGAAATGACTAATTTTTACTGAACATATTTGGTCAAAAACTACTTAATATTATTATATTTTGGTTTGACGGACATATTTTTGGCGTATGCTCCATGAAATATCACATAGTAATGAACTAAAAAAAATTTATGTGTTGTATATATACATGTAAATGTTTAAATTACTTCACATTAATATTACATAGCTATATCATGTTCCTACCAATGGGGAATAATGTCCATTTCTTTAAAATAAAATGTTGACAACCTGATTCACCACTCCCCTATCAGGGTTTTTTGGGGTGCTATACATGGTTATTATTGTCACGAACCGGATCCGGGAGCCAACAAAACTAGCTTATAACTAGCACATGGTATGGACCAAAGGGCATTCCTAATACCCACGGGCTGTCTCAAGTGACTAGGATTCACAAAATGTAATTTTGGAATGATTTACCCGAGATTATAATCATAAAACAACAACGAAATCCAACATAACAAATTTGGTTTCTTAAAAAAACAACATTTTCAAAAATACATAAATGAATTACATAATTTAAAACAATTCTCAAAGACTATAACAAATGTTGAAACCCAAAATGTATATCCCAATAACCTCCTCGTGGCTAGGGTTACCACCCTCAATCCATCTCCAGGACACTGCGCCAAGAAGGACCACTAGAAAACGGAACCACTTGCAGTAGAATCATTAACCAAAACATTGAAAGAATTAACAATTATACTTACATTGATGGGTGTATGTAGGGTGTGATCCAAATACCAGTTGGATTACACCACTGAAGTATTCCATGTGATAAACATTCATGTACTAAAAGCCTGCATGTTTTTCAAAAACCTGAAATGCTAATATGAATTTTAACGACAAGAAACATTTAAAAAATAGTTTTCATGTGGGATACTATAAAGAATCAACAGTTTTAAATAGAATTACAAAGCTACATAATTTTTCATCCAAAGATAACATATGTATATTTTAAGCATAATTTATCTAATGAGCAGAAGAAACAATAAATAACCCCTAGGTTGTAGGGCGTTGTGGGTCCCAGTTACCATGTTTCTCAGTGAAAGTAACCATACAATTATCTATTCTCGAGCAGACGACTGACTAGTAGGGATCATAACCATAAACTAGTGGCCCCCCAACATCGTCATCATCATAATCATTAGAATTTATATAGTGTCTTCATCGTTAAACATTCTATGTGAAACTCAGGCCATACCCTACGGGATCACTGGTATACTTGTACAAGTCCACCAACCTAGATAGCCGGGTTTTCCCACTTGCAATCAAACACGTTTATGATGCCCATAAATTCAAATTTCACAAGAAAATACCAGTTCCACGTCACACACAAACCAAATATCCCACAGACATGTCCCTTAATACACCTTTCCTGAAAAATACACATTTTTCACATCATACTCACACCAAACAGCCCACAAACATGTTTTGCACCATTCTTGCAATTGGAGAAATCATTTAAGAAATTTATAAATTTTCAAAATATGTTATTCATTATTAAAAAAAATTACATTTAAAATCCAATCTTAAGTGATCACACTCACCAAAATAGTACATGTACATTATTTTACCACTATGATTAACTCAATAAATCCCTTACAATTTTCATAAAACAATCCCATTTGGTATAACAATGATTTTCACACAAAACCCATTTCAGAACCCACTTTCAAGGACAAAATCACCCAAATACAAATATTAAATATAGTTGGAATCCCTAGAAACATTTATTAAACCACATTCAAATGTCATAATATTACATCGAATGATACAAGAAAATATGGACATGGAAACCCCACATTTTCAATCAAATATGAAACATTGAAACATAAAGAATAACCAAAACTAAAAAAGGTTCTCGCACCAAAAATAATGTTTATGGATCTTGATAAAAATATTAATGAAGAAAATCTAACTCATCTTAGGATTCATACACAAGAAACCAACTACCTTTTGTGTCAATACACCTATTCGTTGTGTGAAAATTTAATTTCACCTCTGCCTCACCATGATCGAGTGAAATATAACATAAAACGCAAATATTTGATGAAGAATAAACCAAATCAAACACTAGGTATAAACCCTAACTTATTTACATTTTAGAACATCATGAATGTGGGAAGAAACCCAAAGGAGAATGATGGAAATGAAGAGGGAAGCACTTACTAAAATAAACTTTTAATAAAATGACCCAAATACACCAGTAGAAGAAATTTCAAACATCCAAAAATTCAAGTGAAGTTTGAATGAGGCAGACGAGATATTTTGGAAACTTTAATGGGGGAAAAAAGAAAAAATTGAAGGATTTATAAAATTAACAATTTATATCTTCAAATCTGGGAGATTTGAGAAATCTAGATAAAATTTTCCCAAATTCATGATGAATATGATCTCTATAGAAGGGTATGAGAGCATGGGGAACACCATGGATATATGGTCCCTAGTGAGATTTAGAGCCACCTAAAAAAATTATATGAGATATAAAAAAATTAAAGCAAAAAATGGGCTTTCGGGATGGCCCTGTATCTAAAAAACCCAAATCCATCATGATTATAGATTTCTATGAGGACCAATGGTATATGGTTGTTTTAATATACGAAGGTATTATAATTTTGAAGTGGAATGTGTGTAAAATTAAGAATAATTAATGATTTATTATAAATAAAAATTAAGTCTAGAAAATGTTCTCATGGTTATGCCCAAATATGGAATACATGCCCTTTCCTCAAAAAATATATGGGAAACCCCCTAAACAATGAACGAATGGACATTAAATGACCAAAATACCTTTATAAGAAATCATGGATCTGACAGTTTCCCCCACCATAAATCATTCCTCCCTTAGAAAGCGACAACAAGGACAAAATCAAAAACCAAACCCAACTGAAAGGTTGAAATAGACTTCTTTGGCATGATTCTCCCCCAAAGGCCATAACACCTAAAGTGATCAATTAAAGAAGGAATGATCTCACAAACAAAAATATACACCACTGTCCTGAAATAATCATGAAAATTCCGACATTATCCCCAAATAAAGCTCCTCAAACACTATCCAAACAAGACTCAAGTAATTTACCCAAACGAACAGCAACATCGAACAAGGTTACACTTACCTTAATAGAACTAAAACGTTGGGAGCTCTCTAAACCCAATGATTAACCAAAAAAGATTCAGTAGTTGGATATCTTTGAATGAGACTACATACCACCAAGCCATGACCAAGGAAAATTATGAGTTACTAGTACGACAGGACACAAATAGGCTCCCCATAATAATAGAAAACCTAAATTTCTGCCGAGATAGAATTATGACACAAACCTAGGGATCCCCAAACATACTCCCCAGTACAAGGGGTATACATACACTATAACATTACTATAGAACATACATAAGACTAATAGTGGGTCTCTCCACCATAACAACCAACCATCTTAACCGACCAACATAAGATGTCACAAAATGACCCCAAAATATAAAGAGTTGGGATAACCGCACAGTTAGTTTGCACGGTTTGGGAAAACATTCACTAACCACAGGGATCCATCTATCTATATGATTTTCTAGGGAATGGTTACTAATAACCATGCGCTCAACCTATATAGCCAAATATTAATCCTTTCTCCAAAAAACACAATGGAAAAAATGGGGCAGGAATGAAATTGCGCGATAACACGGACACGCAGTCCTCACAACTATTCCCATCGAATGGGAACCACAAAAGAAAGATGATGACACAACTGGTTTAAACTATTAAAATCATTCATTGTGAGGATAAGAAATTTCACAAGTGTTTGAATGGCCTTGGAATTTCCCCTGACTATGCACCGACTTTACATCGGTACTTATGGATGGAGATCAAATGATTGAAGAATCTTCGGCCTCACACATAGGATTTGGAAACCCCCCCTAATAGAATTTATCAATTCAGTTCCAAAAAAACTATATCTCGATCCCATATTGGCTCAACAAGACATAACATATTCCAAACACACTTTACCCAAACCCGAAATTTAACTAAAACAAGTTCTATGAAGACGCACACACATCACCCCTGGTTTATTCAGATGAGAAATAGAAAGAGGAAATGATATATAGAAATATCTTCCTATAATCATAGGTTGACATGAATTTCTGAAGGGAGTTACACTTCCTACAAAGCAGATACACTTATATTATTTCACAACCATCATATTTTCAGTAAAACAAGCACACAACATCCCAAGGCATCACCGAACATGAACATTGCGTCTGATAGAAACAGTACATGGAGGGGACCATATACAACATCTCCAAACACCAAAAAATTAAAAAAAGTAGCAATAAAATCCTCTCATGACCATATTTACTACATTAGTGGTTTAACATAACCCCCCACGTCAAAGTCTCTATAATGGTCCCAGAGGCCCTCTTTGAAACTATTAACACTAACAACCTTATACTATATTCACCATTGACTAATCAGGTAACATAAGAAACAAAGGTCTACTTCAACATTCCACAAGCCCTCACCTACCACTATAGCCCCCCCAAAACAATGAAAGGTAAAGGGGTATAATCAATCTCCAAAACATGATAATAAATTCCTTATGTTGATCAACAGATGTCTTTTCCAATGGAGAAACAATCTCATATGAACTTCTGTTAGGAATTAAATCTTAGTGGGGGCATACCTAATCCAATGAGAGAAACCAAGGAGCCAACCAAGCTGGACCATTTTTTCATTTGTGCCACAAACTATAGTCGAACATATGAGGGGATCCACCATGATGGCTTCATGAAAATTACATATAATTGGCCACATACCATCCCTTCAACCCAGCTTATCGACCAAAAATAGACCCAAAACACAGTTCAACCATGAGGGGTTCTTGGACACAAGACATATAATAATAAAAATATTTCAAAAAAATACATAATGCATGCATTCCGAAAATAGTGATCCAGACATCATGTTTTCCATTAAAAGCATCTATTTGAAAATAAATGGTTCCGCAGTTGGTGTATCCACCAATGGTAACCTACAGGCATCAACATGCATGTTTCAATGCCACACTGGGCACCCTCCTCATATATATCCCATCACCCATCCATATTTTCCATAAACCATCCATCATCCCTTGTAACACCATTTATGTGGTCTCCCAAGGAAATACAAAAGTTTAATATAGAAATTATTTCCCCTTTTGAAAACAAAAATATTCATCCAATACATACATTTTTTCTCAATACTTCTTACCATGAAATTAAAATCTCAATTTAAATATTTGAAAAATAATTCATGAAAGGCCCATTAATTCAAATAATAAGTCACTTTCATTTTATACACATTAATTTCAAAACATCTAATCTGATTTCAAAACACTCCCAATTTTAAGAGAACTCCCTTTTATCAACCTCCATTCCATTGAAAACTCATCTATTCTTATTTAAAATATGGTTACAATGATTAAAAAACATTTTAAATGGTCATTAATCATTCAGTAAAATCTCAAATTCAATTTATATTCATTATTTTCAAAACATTTAATCTTGTTTCAGGACACTTCTAATTTCATGAAAAACTCCATTTTCATAAATCCCTATAAAATTTGGAACTCAACTCTCCTCATATCAAAACAAGATTCCAACATATAATAAATTTTTTAAAATTATATCTAGTTAGTAAATAAAAATCCCTTTTCAAACATCCCACATGTCCTAAAAATAATTCCATCCCATTAAATCACCATTCAATAGTTTATAAAACTCTATTGGAAACCGTTTTTCAAATCCACCGTTAACATAATTTCCTTCATTCAAAAGAGGTGTAAACACACGTTTATCCATTAAAAAAAATTATAAAAATTAACTTCATCCATTTAAGAAATCAATCCACATCCTTTTTACTGAAACACCATTTCATAAAATTTTACATTTCATTAATCATGATTGTGTTGAACCAGTTCCCAAATTCCAATGTGAAGAGACATCAGGAAATGTGAGATGAAACTAGTTTTAGTGGGTTACCTTGACACAAGGTTAGAAGACATACAACAATCACTTCAATATCACAGAGTGTGTTCTAGGGAAATTTTCATAGCTCCACATGGAATGCCAAGCCCTATGAGCTCATATAGAACCTTAACAAAAATATCTTTTCCATTCCCCTAATCATCAACAAACCATAAAATCCAAACGACTCAGAAAAATAACAACATCTCGTGGTTACGTGAAACCCATAATGAGGTTTCTATCGACGAAAAATACACATAACAGTAATGCCATGTCCCGAAATCCTAGATCTAGACTATCCTGACACTTCCCTAAATATCATGTCCCAACGAGTGAACATAACCTCCCTTTGATACCATTTTGTAACGAACCAGATCAGGTCGCCATCAAAACATGTACCCAACCCGGACCGTGGAAAGGCCCAAAGTGTGTTCCCGGTCCACACATGATCGAACATGTTCTCATGTATCACCAAATGTATTTTGGGAACAATTTACCTGAGATTATAAATATAAAACAACAAACAAATCAAGTATTAAAAATATGGATTTTTCAAAACAAACCACCTTTTAGAAAAATGAAAAATTAAAATTCATATTAAAAAAATTGAAATACTATAACTAATGGAAAAACCCATAATTGGAAGCCCAAGAACCTCCTTATTTCCATGGGTGCCACTCTCAAGCCATATCCATGACACTGTGCCAAGAAGGACCGCTAGAAACGTGAAAAAACTAGCACTAAAATAATTATCCATAAATGTGACAAAATAACCAAATATTCTTACACCAAAGGGTGTATGTATTGTGTGACCAAAATCAAAATAGGATTGAACCACTACAATTTTCTATATGATAAATATTCAAGGAATAAAATCTTTCTACTTTTCATTAACATGAAATTATAATAATAATATTAGAGTGATGAAACTTTAAATAAAAACATTTTTCAAGTGAAATAATTTAAATAATAAACAATTTTAAATATAATGAAAAATATACTGAATTATATAGTCATACATAACATATGCATACGGTAAGCATAATGTATCTAATGATAATGATCAAGAGGAAATAACCCCTAGACACTAGCTCGATGTGGGTCCCAGGTACCTCGTATCACGTTGAAAGTAACCATACAAATATCTGTTCTTGTTCACATGATCTACTAGTTGGGATCATTCCCATAACCTAGTGGTCTCCCATCATCATCATAATAATCATTATTTAGTGATGTCTTTTATTTTCAAACTCTGCTACTTGAAACTGGGGCCAACCCTAATAGGATCACTAGCATACTAGTACACGTCCACCCACCGAGATACCTGAGTTTTCCCTCTTGTGCTCAACCATGTTCCACAAGACATGAAATGAGATTATGAAAAGAAAATACTTGTTCCAAGTCACACACATACCAGAAATTCCATGTATGTGTCCTATAATACTCCTTTCATGAACAAATATTCATTTTTCACATCATACTCACACAAAACAACCCAAAAACATGTTTTGTGCCTTCAATTCAATTTGATAAATTACTTCTGAAATTTATAAAACTTTATAAATATTTTTGACAACTTAAATAACAACTTTAACTTTTAAAAATCCATTTTATGTAAACACAGTCACATGAGAAATACATGTACATAATTTTCCCACTTTTTCTAGCTTAATAAATCACTTACAATTTTCATAAAAAATACCAAGTGGTATAACCATGTTTTTCACACTAAACCCATTTTAAAGCCCTATATCAAGGCCAAGATAACACTAATACAAATAAAAAATAGTTTTGGCATCCCATGAAACATATAATAAACCACTTTCAAATGTTATCAATGTACATCCTATGATACAACAAATGATACACATGGAAGACACACATTTTCAAACAAATATGAAACTTTGAAACTAAACGCTTTATCAATAATAACAAAAAATGGTTCCAAAACCAAACATAATGTAAGAGGATCATGATAAAAATATGAATGAATCAATGAAAAATCATCTTATGATTCTTACACATCGAACCACCTTCCTTTTTAGTCATAACACTAATTCGTTGTCCGAAACATCAACTACACCAACAATGCACCACGGGGGTGTGAAATATAACTAAAAACCTCAATATATGACCAAACATACACCAAATCAATCCCTTGGTATTAAAAATAACTTTTGGACATTTTATAACATCATGAAAGAGGGAGGAATCCATACGGAGAAGGATGGAAATATAGACAGAAACACATACTTGAAGAAATCTTGAATAGAACGACCCAAATACACCAATAGATGAATTTACAAACATCGAAAAATGAAAGTGAGGTTTGAATAAAGATGAGGAGGTCATGTAGGAACTAGAAATAGGGAAATTTTTTAAAATTGTTTGAGTTATAAAGGAAACAATTTACCTCATCAAATAGTGGTGATTTGATAAATCCAGACATGTTTCCCCCAAATTCAGGAATAATATGAGCTCCAAAGAGGGGGAGGAGGGCATCAGGCATGTCGTGGGTAAGTGGGATCGGGTGAGAGTTTGAATGACCGAAAACCTAAAAAAATTAATATGATATTATATAATTTAAAAACATTTTAATGTAATAAATGAGTTTTCAGGATGGGCCTATATCGTAATAAAAAACACAAATCCATCATGATAATAGATTCATATGAGTTCCAAATGCATATAGTGGTTTTAATATACCAAGGAATTCCAATTGGCAAGTGGAATGGGTGTAAAACGTTTAATAATGAATGATTTATAAAATAAAAAAATTGGTTTATAAATCATGAAATGGGATAATGGTTTGGACGAAATCATGAAAACACAACCTTTCCTACGAAAATTTATGGGAAAACCCAACAAAAAATTATGAATGGAAATTAAAATAAAAATTACAATTAAAACAAGTCATTGATAAGAAAAATTTCAAGCAAATGAGACTTCTAGGGGAGTACAATTGTGTATGGATTGAAGTAAATTTAGAAGGAATTGTGTAAATTTGATAGGTTGTATGTGATCCCATTTTGTAAGTGAAGAAATGGACATTTTAGTTATTACTAGTTATTTTTCAATAATATAATATTACTATAAATGTTTTAAAGGATAATAATGTGAGAAATAATGAGGTGTGGGTTGTAATAGGTTTAATAAATCCCCTTAAATTCATTTCAACCCCATTTATAATCATTTTTCACGTCATTTGCTATTTGGTTTTCCCATTTTACCATTTTAATTTTTAACCTGGAAAATACTTTTTAAATAAGTAATATACATTTGATTGAAATTATTAAATAAAAATACATTTCTAAATTTGGGTTAATTAACCTCAAATTTAATCCCAATATAATCTACTTCAATTTACCAATATTATAAATTAATTTTTTATGAAAAATATTCAATATATTGAAAAAATATTTTTTTGCACATTTAAGTGTTCTTAATATTTTAAAACATTAATATCAAATGAGTGATTAAATATTTTTATATAGGTGAAAAATTAATATCATATTATTGATATAAAATATATCATTTTAATTTATTTGATAAAAAATACATTGTATTAATAAAATGAATATTTGAAAAAAACCTTAAACCTTTATCTCATCCATTAAATTTAATTTTTTAATTATAAATTAATCATTAATATAATTGTATTTATTAAATGATATCAATGTTTTTATCTGAAATAAGAAATATAATTTTTTATATTTATTTTTCATAATAGGATTAATGTAACTTTTAATATAAGTGAATATAATCAATTTTTATAGTAAAATATTACACTTGTTTCCAAAATGATAAACATGGGTTTTATAGATTCAAAATAGTGTTCTAAATTACTAACATTTTTATTTAATTTATATAGGTAATATATATAAAAAAGTCTATTATTTTATTTAATTGTTGTTGTTTGATAATTTCATAAATGTTACGACATAATAAAAATCATAATTTTTTTATTATTTAACTATAAATCATTAATTTTATATAAATATGAAAAATTTATCATAATATAATATTGTCATGATGAATCAAAAATTTATGATTATTTATAATATTTCAAATGATTAAACAAATAAATATATCTTTTAAATGAAAATATGGTTTATAAATAGATACACTTATTATATAAGAAATCCCATTTAAAAAAATAAATTTCTTAATCGAATTTATTTGGAATTTATAATGGAATAAATTTTTTTTCTTTAATATAGTGTTTTTATTATTTAATTTTCTTTATAATATTTATATAATATTTTGTATCATCGTGTTAGTTCAATGTTGTGTTTGAAGTATTCTATCAATACAATGTTTTTTTAAAGGATAATTATATAGTACAGTAATAGGATGTTCCATTAGGATTTGTTTTTCAAGTGTTCATTAAATGGAAATAATTATGATGAACGGAATGTCATGATAGAATATAATAATTAAAAATTATTCAATTTCAGGGAAATGTGAACTGTTCTAATCAATTGGTAAATTGTAAATTTAATCTACCACGACCAATGAAGAAAGGTTAATCATATGAAATTACTATAGTAACAATAAAGGAACTAAATTATGTGATTGAATGTTCATCGATCATAAATAAAAGTAAGATAATGAATTATATTAATCTCAATCAAAAAATATTTTATATCTATCATGTTTCCAATGATCATTGAAGCATTTAATGATACATTTTAAGATTCTAGGAAAATATTTACAGAACTAGTAGGGGGAGTAATATAGATATTCAATTTTTTACTATTTCCATTAGGAATAATCCTATATTAATGTTTAGGGTCATTGTCCACTCTTATTTTACACCCTATAAAGAATATGAAAATAAAATTAAAGAATCACATAACATATGAATTTTTACATGGTTTATCCCAAATTAGAAAACCCACAACTAACTACATCTCATTTTTATTTAATATATTTTGTATCAATATTTGAATTTATAGTTATTCAATGTTTATTAGAAGCATAAAAAATAGTTGGTAGGTATCATCCACTTATCATGGGCTAATATCATTCACATATATTCATTACTACAGTTTTATTTATAATGTAGTTACTGGTGTTAAAGAAATTATTTTGGAAGTTTCTTGAAAAAGATAATAAATTTACAAACTAATGTCATAATATAAAATTATAATATTTTTTTCATAGTCCAAGTTTTCTTCTGGTATATAAATTCCACCAATGTCAGAAGAACCTCATCTTACCTCCCTAATGATGTGGAATGATCAAACTATGCATGAGTGAATGCACACACAAATCTATCTTCATTCTTCTCAATAGAAAACCTAAATATGTCCCTAAACAGAATAATAATCCATCATCTCCAAAAATCAACAATAGTATGATGAACTGTTCAATCTTCTCTTCCATTTATCTAGGATTTATTAGTTATTCTATAAAAACCCATCCCTCACTCACTTCTAGAATCCATTATTTTAATTCATTATTTTTCATTTATATATTCATTTAGAAAAATTTATAATTTATCTGATATCGTATATATAAATTTTCTAAATATTTTTCGTGATAGAGTCAAATATGGCCAATCGTTTTTAGGAATTTATATATATTAAACATTAAAATAAAATCAAATATTTATATTTATACCAAATATAAAAAATAATTCATTGATTTTTAAATTATTTTTCTAAACATATCATATAGAGTAATGGAATAAAAATTTACAATGGTTTTTCATGATTTAAATTGCAGCTACGCATCAGTAGACTGTTGTTCTAAAAGTATTTTCTGAATAACCATCTTCTCATAAAAAAGTTATTATAGATCTAATAATTACATAACACTAAATTTATGTAACTTCATAATATTAAAATGAGTCTTACTGCTATACTCTCTAAATGTTTCTACTATTTCCCAATATCCACTCAGTAGCCACTTCATAATATTAAATGAATCATATATTTCATAATTATTCATGTATTTTTCCAATTTTGTAGTCTAAATTTTTGTATTAGTATTAATTGAATAATAAAAAATATAGGGGACTCTTTTGATGTCCATATGAACCCTATCAACATATCTCATTACCCTTACAGAAATAGCTTAACCACATTTCTTGTTCTGTATAAGATACCCTTGAAAATGCATCTTGTTATTTTTTGGATACCCTTATTTAAATTTTTGGCAACCTTATGTTATGGAGTTTACTCTTATGAGATTCATGTTACACTTAATGAATTCATTTCACCATTATCAAATCATATATAACCCTTTCATTGTTTCATTCAATTGTTTATTATTCACTGTAGTGCAGTAATAACACTTACAATGTGAAATAGACTCTTAGGAAAACAAATTTCTCAATTTCATTCATAAATTTTCAACATAGTTCATCAAAATATTTTACCTCGTATTTTGAAATCCCAGATAGTTCCAATAACCAATTTAATACTGAAGAAAAAAATAGCCTTTGCAACATCAACTAATTCTCAATTATGGTTGAAAATAAATACAACACTTTAAAAATTCTATAAGATTATTCAGTACCCCTTATGGATATATTTTGAATGTCAATAACCCAATTTATGAAAAAAAAATCATAGCCTCTCTAATGGAAAAATTGTTGAAACCAAAACAGTAGATACTGTAGACATTTTCTGAAAATTTTACCCTAGGTGATAATGATTTTTTTGAAAAGTAAATAAGATATAGTTTCCTATAATCTAGATATTCCTCCAAATTTTTACATTATTTTTTAAAATAACATATAATCCATACGGATGATAAATGAAGATAATAATATAACATTATACAATAATATTGTTGTACTTATTCTACCCATTTGAAAATTGATCTCATTTCCAAGTGGGGGGTTTTATAAAATTCACTTATTTTACAGAGAAGTGGTAAACGTTCATGTACATCATAAATGTCTTAAATTTATCCTCATGAATATCCTTGGCCAATATGAAAACATGTTTATATCATGTAGAACGTCAATAAAACATGAATTTTACAATGCTAGAATCGATCATTATTAATTCTAGAATGTTTTTGACTACCTTAATGTGATAAAAAGTTTCTACCCTCTCTTAGTTCTAAATAAGCATTGATAAATGATAGATTTATCAGTGCTATAAAAAGTGATGATAAATCATTCTTTTATCTATTCTTTAAAAATTATAAATAAAAGACCACATTTATCAGTACTTTTATTCAGCACTAATAAATATCAAAATCATCTGTGCATTAAAAATAACTGATATATGGACTCATTTATGATATATTTTAAATTTTTTGATAAAAGAATTATTTATCAGTGATTTTATTTGCCTTTATAAAATCAAGATTTATCAGCACTTCTAAATGTGCTGATAAAAATATATAATTTATCATTGATTATAAAATAACTGATAAAAGGGTCCTCTAACATTGCCTTTAAATTTTCAGATATGGGTTATCGTTATAAGTGTTTTCAAAATTGATGATAAATCATCCTTTTATCAGTGCATTTAGAAGCACTAATAATGGTGTAAATAGTAGTGTGATGATGCAACACACTGCATCACAAAAAATAGATACAGTGTGCCACCCTAACAAACTACATCACTAGAAACAAAAAACAATTACCATAATAAAAGAAAAATTATTTTTAAAAAATGAAATTAAATTTATAACACCAATAAATGAATCGTAAAACACTATTATAGAGTATTTAATTTTGTTTACTAAAATTAATGTAAATTTTTAATAGAAATTTGCACTTGGAGTCATACTGGTCACACTATGAGTCAAATTGTGCTTTGACTAATTCTTATATGTAACAAATGACTTATAAATAATTTTACAATAGTACCAAAAAAATCAGAATGGGTTTCTCAGTATTGAGTATTTTAATTGTTTTTTTATAAAATTTAATTTTAGTTTGGAATAAACGGACTCACTTACAGTCATGTGGGTAAAACCATGCCTCAGATTGAGATTTGGATTATCCATACCCTTCAAAAATGAAATACGGGTCACTTTTCTAAAGTAGAAAAACAATACGAAGTCATTTTAATATTTTTTAGTATGTCAATTTTTTTCTCACTAACATTAAGGTCAATTTCGATTAAAAATTTTCACATAGATTCATACCAGTCACACCGTGCATCACATTTAGGCCTAGATGAATTCTATACATTCCAAATGACTCATGGATTGTAACCCTAATGTATAAAAAAATATAAATGTGTTTCCTCGATTTTGAGTATGCCATGGTTGTTTTTTAATAAAACATAACTTTAAACCAGAAACATGCACAATGATCCATATTTGTGGCATCATGTGTCAGTTTCAAATGATAGTGATTTATACACCTCAGAAATTTACTAGGAATAATTGTCCAAAATTATCGTGACAATCCAAAAGGATTTTCTGGGTTTTTATTGATTGACACTCTATTGTATTATAATGTCAATTTTAAACTAATAGCGGGAACCTAGAGTCATACTAATCACACTGTGAGCCTAATTTACCTGTGAATAATTCCATATCTTCAAAAATAACATATATATCATTTTACCATGGTAAAGAAACAACATTAATGAGTTTTCATGGTTGTAGGTATCTCAGTTAATTTGTTGATTAAAATTAATGACATTTTTGAATAAAAAGATATAGTTGGAGACATAAAGGTCACATTATGAATTGGATTGAGGTATTACTAATTTATAGATGTAAAAAATGATATATGTATTGTTTTCCTAATGTAACCGTACAATTAAAAAAAATATTTCTTTAACGCATGTCAGTAGTTTTTTTACTAAAATTATTTTCATTTTGTAATAAAAAGATAGAAATTTTGTTTTACCAGTTACCCCATGCATCATATTGAGTCACATGAGAATTATAAATGTCCCAAATGACTCATGGATCATTTTACTGACATATCAAAACAATTGGAATGGGTTTCCATAATTTTGAGTATGCCACTTCTATTTTAAATGAAATGTAATTTTAAACTAGAAACACGCACATTGAGCCATATAGGATGAATCTTGTGGGGATTTGACATGAGACTTATTAATACATGTCAAAAATTAATCATGAATAATTTTTCAAAATTACTTGGGAAATCTGATCATGTTTTCTAATTTTTTAGTTAGTGACACTTTATTGCATTAAAATGTCAATTTAAAAGTAATAATGGGTACTCTAAGTCATATTGGTCACACTGTGTTTCAAATTGAGGTGTGACTAATTCCTACAGATAAAAAATGAATTATGAACCATTATAAAAATTTACTAAAAAATAATAATTCATTTTCTTTCTTTTGATTAAGCATGTTGTTTTATTATATAAAATTGATGTCAATTTTGAATAAAAATATGCAAGTGGGGTCATATTGATCATATTGTGTATCAAAATGAGGTGAAACTAATACCTATAAATAATAAATGAAATAACTATTTTTTATAATTTACCAAAACAAAAATAATTCATATTATCAGTTTTCAGTATGTTGGATTTTTTTGCAAAAAATATAGCGTAAATTTTGTATAAAATGATGCACTTTGATTCATACTGGTCAAACCAAACATCAGATTGAGGCACAATGGAATTATACATGTACTGAATGACTCATGGATCATTATAATAGAGTATTCAAACAATCATAATTAATTTTCATGGTTTTGAGTATGCCACACGTTTTTTACCTAAATTGTCACTCTAAAATAGAAACAAGAACATTGATCCATACATGTGGAATTGTGTGCGGGTATTACATGAGAATGATCTATAAACATAAAATATGAAGTATAAATCATTATTCAAAATGATCTATAAAATATGAAAGGGTTTTCTTAGTTTTCCATGAGTGAAACTTTTTTATATTTAAATATTAATTTTAATTTTATAACAGGAACATGTAGCCATAATGGTCACACCGTGAGTCAAATTGAGGAGGGAATAATTCCAAAATGTCCAAAAAGACTTATGGATCATTTTTATAATGTATCAAAACAATTATAATTGGTTAATTTATTTTTGAGTATGTCAAGATTTTATTTGATTAGAATAAATGTCATTTTTGAATAAAAAGACACACTTGGAGTCATACGTGTAACTCTGTACAGCGGATTGAGGTGCAGTTGATCCCTACACATTGAAAATATGTATGGATAATTTTCAAAAAGTATCCAAAATTTTCTAATATATTTTATCAATTTTGAGTATATAAGTTATTTTTTCACTAAAATTAATGTAAATATTGTATAAAAAGACGCACATGGAGTTATACCAGTCACACTATTCATCATATTGGGGAGGGATAAATTATACACAGAACAAATGACTCAAGTATCATTTCCATAATGTATAAAATAAATTGGAAATTGTTTCCTTGGTTTTGAGTACACCACTTTTTTTCTTACTAAAATGTCATTTTAAACAACAAATAGGAATGTTGAGTGATACAGTTGGAATATTATGCGGGTTTTACATGATACAGATTAATACATGTCACAAATGAGTTATGAATCATTGTCACAAATTTTTAAGACTATTTGATTACGTTTTCTAAACATTGAGGGAGTTCTACTTTTTTGAATTAAAATGTCTATTTTTGAAAGATAATTGACATATTGAGTCATATCAGTCAGACAATGCATCGAATTGAGGCCAAAATGACTCCTAAACATCCCAAATGTCTTATGGATGATTTTGCAAAATTACAAAAACAATTGAATTTTTTTTCATGGTTTTGAGTTTGTCATCCCTTTTTTTATTAAAATTAATGTCATTTTTGACTAAAGAGGCGCACATGGATTCATACTGATCACACCATGCTTCATATTGAGGTGAGGCAAATCCCTACACATAAGAATGACATATGTGTTGTTTTCCAAAAATACAAAAACAATCCAATTTAGTTTTCTCAATTTTGATTATGTTAGTTGTTCTTTTCTATAATATTAATGTCATTTTTGATTAAAAGGAAACACTTGGAGTTATATAGGTCACATCATGGGTCGGATTGAGGCATAGTTGAATGCTACACAACCCAAATGACACATGGATCATTTCGATAATTTATCAAAACAATTGGAATGTGTTTCCTATAACAACCCAAGAGTTTATGAGAATTATTCTTTTTTATTTCATTAATTTCTTGTGTTGTACAGTACACCAAAATCAGCTTGTGCTATATGCAAAACCGTATTACCATGCAGTATACGCAACACTATTCTTGGATCGTGATACACAGAATTTCTAGTTCGTTTTGTAGAAATTATTCTATGCAACAATAAGTATAGATTTTTTTAATTTATAAATGAAATAATTTCTGATTATGTTATATGAAAAAACAAAAGGATCTATCACTACACGCAGCCTTGATTTGGCTTTCATTAAATGCAATCAGGACCTTCCTTGATAGAGTGTGTAGTACGCAAAACCGTGTTTCACTAAAAAAAGATATATTGTTATAATATTATTATGAACTAGCCATTATGAATATTATTAACTAAATTTTTAATTTTATAACATTATTATTCATCTTACATGTTTTCTAGAACATTGTGTGAGTACAAAATAAATTTTTGGAGTAAAATAAGTATTTTAAAAAAATGCAGTTTTGCCACCATTTGATGGCATACCCACTTTAAATCTAGTTTTTGACATTTTTTTAGATCCAATTTGATGAAATATAAATATTCCTTGGATTCAGGATATAAAAATATACTTTGGAAGCTTTTTTCATATTATTATGATAACTTTCATATTTTAATGAATAGTAAAAACATGATATATTTTAACTAAAAACAAATTTTTTCATTGTAATAATTTATATGGTAAAATTATAATATTTAATGGTTTTAAAGTATAAATATAATATATTATTACCATTTAATATAATTTAAGTCATTATCATTGATTTTACATTGAATTCATTGGTAAACTCATTTCAATCTTTTAAAATATTTTAACTTTTAATACTCATTTTCATAACAATGGGATTAATTTTAAATTAATTATAGCATATTCTATGTTATTAATTTGGAAAAATGGATTCCCAATTTTAATTCAATGGGTCCAAATTATTTTAATAGGTTACTTTTATTTTTTTGATATTATGAATAGTAACTATGTTAATTTTTATTTTCTGTAGTTAAAGGTAAATCGAGTAACTAAGGGTAAATATGAGATTATAAAAATACCCTAACACCTGCCAAAATTCAATTTGATGACTAAAAGACGGCCCATATCAGCTAAGGGTCAGAGTAGATTATATTTATGGACTTTTGACAATGAAAATAATTTAATTATTATTAAAACCAAAGAAAGTGACAACATGTCACTCTCTTAAATATTATAAGTATAATAATTTTAATTTTGTGATAAACATCATGAAACATCGAAAATGAATTGTCTCCAGAAATATAATAAAATTATCTACATCACGTGAATTAGTTTTTAATTTTTAGGGATTAAATAATTATTGTTAAAGGTGACACAATTGTGATGTTGAAATTATTTTATTGATTGAAATATCAAATAAATGGTTTTAAAAATATTAAAATAAATATTATATGAACTATTTAATGTGGTCCACTAATTCACGAACATAAGTAATTATTTATATCAATTTAAAATAGAGAATATTATTACCACAAATAAAATTAAATAGATTAAATAAGGATAAATCAATTGGATAAGGTTTAAAAGAAATTCACAATCAATCAAAATTTTATTGGTTTAATATATTACAACCCAATCTCATATCATCTTCTATAGAGTCATTTTTGGAGGTTTTTTACTTAGTTTGGAATTTATTATAAATTAATATTTCTTATAATTCCAAAGGGGCCCCTCACCTCCCTTATAAAAGGGAACCTCTTCCCTCTCCTCCTCACACCACATTGAGACGTCAATCTCAGACAAACCCTACCAATTTATCTTCTACACTTCCCTAGAAACATACTAGAGGTCCTAGTTTTTTTCAAAGACCAACTTAGTGCCCTAAGAGGAGGTTAAGAAGAGGCGCGTCAAAGAAGAGGTAATATCCTTTACCGATTATTTTCAATTTATTTATTATTCTACTTATTCTTATTTATTTGATTAATCATAAATTAATAACATCAGTATCACTAATATACTGATATGTTATTATAAATATGAAACAACCATATTTCACCTTCTACCCATCCTACGGAAAATGAAATCACTGCGCGTGCGTACGTACGGAATACGGTCTCCACGCCATGGTGTATTCTGTTTTCCAAAACCACCTTTCATGGATTCTTATAATGGTGTAAATAATAACTATATATGATTATAATCACATGGTACTAATTCTGAGACATTCCATCATCCACACCAATACCATTCATTATTTATGGGAAAGATATCATCGCTCGTGCTTACGTACGGATTACCGTCTCCCCGACACGATGAGATTCATTCTCCCTGTTAACCATTCATGAATCATTATAAAGTATATATAATGAAATATATGACATAATAATTCTACTGTATTTATGAATAACTATATGTTTTTCATCTACTAAATTCCATTCAATTTAATAAGGAAACCCAAACAGCGTTCATGCGTACGTACGGCCTACCATCTCCATGACCGGTGCTTTTCATTCCGTTTATCGATCTATCATATATATATATGTATATTCTAAATATATGTTATATATAAATCGTTTTTTACATCTGTAATTAATTAAATCATTATATAATTAATAATATCTAGAACAACAAGTCAAAACACGTACGATAAAAGAAACGATTTTACCCAAAACGTTGCTTTATCATTGAATTTACAAATGAACGGGTAATATAAAGTCATAAGTGAACAATATATGATATCATAAAAATGAATATTATTCGTTAGTAAGTAAATGACATTATTTAAACCATTTTACAGGAGGTTTATATACATACAAATCATATCAGACATATGGTAAAGGATAACTTTTACAATCACATTTTTATCTTAGATTGTTTATTCATAAGTATTTACTAGGGTTATATTTATCATCCATGTCTCTGTTTTCTAAAAATGGTTTCATGTATGTTTGAAGTACTTTTTACTCATTTATGAATTTTACTACATGGTATGTAAGGAATCATTTTTTTGTTCAACAAACGAGGTACTTTTTGACTTTTCTGAGAAAAGTACAATGAGAATGTTTTTTATATTCTATGGCATGAATGGATTTTTACGTTTTCATAAAGCCTAATTTTCATGAATTTTCCTCTAAAATATTTCATGACTATTTTCAACAAAATATATTTCTTTTAAAATTTCATAGAATTTTGTGAATAGAAATTGATTTTGAAAAAGAAAGGAAATTTTCCTCAACAATTCAATTCATGTGTTTTATCAAAACTATTTTCCATTTAAGATGACATTATTTCATATGTGTATGTTTCAAGTATAATGTCTCTATGATTTACATGGTTTCACTTTTCATATGATGAAATGATATACATCTGTTTTATATGGATTATGTTCTGACGGGATGATGTTTTTGAAACCCCTTTTATTCTTTGGGTTATGATGAATGCTTTATGTTTATTTTGTGGCACAAGTAAAAATGATTTCATTATGAGATGGGTGAGACCTATATCTCTCTCCAATTCATTGGGTAATTATTTATATCTCATGAGATAGGCATGTCTGGAATGGCAAGTTAATCTGGTTCAGTGATACAGGACTGGAACGAGGAGTGAACTCGATTCAGTAATGGTCTTTGTCCACTAATATGGTCTTGGTAGAAATGCCTCGGCTACTATGGAAATCATATCACGTTCTTAATGTTTTTCCACAATTACTTGTGTTATTCCCATGCTATTTTATCATTACTGATGTTCCATTATGATCTATACCTTACGTAATGCCATGTTTTTTGTCATTACTAATGATTTTGATGTGTAAAAATTATGTTCATGTTTTTAAGATCAAATATATATGGTTTGTTTTGTTTTCTCCATGTTTACCCTTACTAAGAATTTGAGCTCACCCTTTTATATGTTTTCTTTTACCTAGGATATAAAGAAAGGATTTAGGTAAGAAAACAAAAGGGGTTGATCTTTATAGGATATGTTGAAGATCTTTCACCATGATTATAAGATTATGTTCTGAGTTTCCAAAGACACTAAACAATTATGATCCTTGAGTGTTGGGTTTTTTTATGTATTATGTATTCTGCAAAATTAATTTAATTTGAATGTACATCAATTGTGGGTCTCTACATTTCCTCTATTTTGAGAATGCCATATGTTTTTTTACTAAAATTTCATTTGAAACATTAAACACACACTTTAAATGTTATCTTAAGTGAAAAATGTTTTTTTCACATTAAATCATTATTTTAGAAAAATCATGGTATGATCCTTATTATACATGATTTCCAAAAAATATTATTGTTTTTAAGACAGTGCTTCTAATCATCCTCCACCTCATTCTTGGCCTTGGTCTTCACATATTCCTCCTACTTTATGTGCGTTTCTGAATCTGACTCTACCTCCTCCTTTTACTCCACCTCTACCATCACCTTCTGATTTTCCTCCACATTTACCTCTACCTTTTCCTCCACCTCCACATTTTACCATAAATTTTAATGTTCTTATGCTAGTGCTTCTTATCAAATTGATTTCCTCCACTATTATTATCCTACAATATGATATCAAAAATAATATTTAATCATTATGATAGTAATTCTTCAAAACAAAAATATATTTCGAAGGTTATAGAAGGTAATCACATATATTTATTTTCAGAAAAAAAACTCTAAAAAGTATGCTTCCCACTCATCTCTAAACAAATTTATTTCTTCTTTTGAGTAACTTTTTTGTCGGTAATCATGATAATAACAAGAAAATAGGGAAAAAAACGATTGTAAGATATATTTATTGAAATCGTAATTTCAATTGAAAATTACTCATTGGTGGATGTTCATCTTTTAATTCATTATGATGATTCTAATAAAATATCATACAGAATATCGAAAATCGATTGCATTATATAGTTTTCACACACTGTAGAAACTTTGAAAAAAAATAGTATATTATTTTTAAATATTTTAATTGTTATATAATTATATATATAAATTAATTTTTTTCCATTTTTTTGTAATCCACAAGATTTATCTTATCAAACATCGATAACATCATTCCATGATCTAGAATGTAATTACCAGCTTACCAATCATAAAAAAATACTTTTTAAAAAATAGAATCAACATAATATTCAATGTTTTTCTATAAAATGTTGATTTGTAGTATATTACATAATTATGATACACATAAGTTATGGTTTTTTGGTTGCATATTTTTTTTATTGAATCCATAAAATGAATAATAAGGGTGTCCATACAAATTTATATCAGCCTCCAGTGCTTCCTAAGAAAACAAAATAATAATAAGTATATAAAGTTAAAAATATATTTTATATGATTAGTTCATTGAGTTTTACCCACACAATGTAGGCATTAACAAGAGTATTTATTCTAATATTTTTTCATAAAAGGGTTAAAGTAACCCAATTTTTTATCAAAATTTTATTCCTCCATCAATGTAAATTTTGGTGTAGAAATGATATATGGATTAATGAATCCAAAACATACTTCACATGAACATCCCATTATAGTGTTGTAAAATTATCATGCATACAAAATATGAATAGTTATTATCTTTACATAACATATTTACCTCAATATTTGGATAGAAATAATATGAAAATCCGCATTATGTATTCATTCATAATAGATATTCCTCTCAATTCATGGTTGATAATATCTTTTACATTCTCAAGTCCAATTGCATTTGTTAAGGAATATACATATATGTTTTCTTCATAATCAATGTATGTCATAGTTTTATCTTTAAATGTGGTATTTTTAGGAAGTAGTAATAATAACAAGGGTTTCTGAATAACTGGTGGGGAGAAGGTACTCTAAGAAGGCTGTTTTGTTTTCATGGTAGATTTAATAGATTTTCATAATTCGAACATTCATTTCTCGGCATATTTATCCATTTATAATAACGTAGCTCACAGAAAAACATTTATCATCAACTGTTACATTTTTTCATATGGTTTTTTAAAATATGTACCCCGTGTATCTTTTTAAAATTATATGAGCATGTTATGAATGCTCCAATAGAATCTTCGACTGTTGTAATATCATGAAAATTGAGTAGAATAAGAAACTCAGAAGTTGGATTATAATCTTCCTCTATTGTAATCATTTTGGAGGGATTGATTATGTAGCTGATCTCCCAAAATGTTAAATTTTACCCAACACAACATGGAATTACATTAGAGTTTTCGAATAAAAATCACATACCAATGTTCCCTACAAAATTTTAGAAATATAAAGTTATAAGAAGTTGATTGATTCATATTTACGAGAAAAGTGCAATGAAAAAATTTATTACACTATGTAGGGTATGTTGTTGGGGGGAATGACCAGCCTCAAAGCTAGTGGGATCATTTGGTTCATGTAAGGATATTTACTCCACCACAAGTTCTGTTTGATCCTTTCTTATACATTGGTTAACCAAACAAGACCATGCAATAATATCTTTCAGTGTGTGTACATGTTAATGAAATCATCTAACCATATTATGCATTTTTTTTATTTGGTTTTATCGTAGAAAAATATGTTCTAGGTGAGACTCCAAAACCGAATCCTATAATGTGACCATATTGTTCCAGATTCTTTAATGCTACGGAATGTCGCTTTTCATCTGGTATGGTTATTGCCAATTTTTTTAAACCACAAAAAATATATGAACATATTTATTTCTATGAAATATTGTTATAAATCATAAATAATTTCAATTATGTCATACACAAACCTTATATCTATACCTGTTTTAGGTATTCATCAACTTATTTACCACCCATAATTTACATGATCATCCAACTATATCACAATATATGGGATGTAAGGTGATTTATATTTTGACTCATTAGACATCAAATAATCAATGGAAAATATGTTGTTTCATATCACATAATTAACCATTTATTGTTGATTAAAAATACATACCAATTTCTTCTCTAATGAATTATATCCTATCTATCCTTTACAGTATGGGTATGTTGGTTTGTAATAACATTATTTATTTTTATAAATCTATTATTATTTCATAAATTACTAATTTTGAATCTATATGGATAAAATAAATAATGTCAAATAATATTTTATCAACTGCAATGAACCTAAACTGATTTATCATTGCCATGATTGCTAAAAGTAGTCCGTGTTTCCTGTATTATAATTTTTTCCTAACTAAGTGGTGGATGTGTATTTATTACCCCCTTATAATCCCTAATATTTAATTTAATTAGAAGTGTTTGGAATCATATATGGGCTTTTCAAGCATCCATTAAGTCAAATTTCTTATGACAATCATCTAAAATAAAGTAAGTATATAATGAATAGTGAAAACAATATCAATGATTCATTATATAATTATTCAGTAAAATATTGAATGTATTTTGTACCATTACTCTCATATATTTCTGAAGTATTTACTCTGTTACATGTTTTATGGGGTGAAATGAGTAAATATAAATCGGCTCATTCTTACTCTTTTTGACACCAAGATTACTAATGAACATTGACTTGTTCTAGTCAATAGTTTGGCTGCATTGATTCCATCTAAACTCAAATTTTATACCCTAAAATCTAGCCTTGATAATGTTATTCAAAATAGTGTTTTTTATTATTTCATCAACAAGTTTTCAATCCTATAATAATTCCATTGTTTCATCATGGACATTCTTTTCTTCCATGGGAATGGTAAATCATCATGTTCATCCTTCATTTTCTGCACGAGTAGTCAAACATTTAATGTGTCTTAAATAACAACAATACAATACACACGATGCATAAAAGCAATCATTTTAAAGTATATTCCATGAAAATTGTCACTAACTTAAATATAGATATAATAATTCAATAATATTGTACAAGTAAAATTATAACATTTATTTAATAAATCCTCAGGTACTTGATTTCCATCCATCTCATGATGATGGATTTTTGGCTACTCATTCCCTCTTTTAAACAAGCCATCCATTAATCCAAATAAAACTATTAAAAAAATAAAGAAAAATTATAGTACAAAAGATAGCACAACAAGGCACATAACTATGGGGCCTGGTAATAGTGAAAGCTAAGGGTGTCCCATATGACCAAATTCACGTCCTCTTGTTTCAGGCAATGTATAGTGAAGAGACGAGTACAAATGGATCTATGGTCCGCCACAAATTCCAGGTGATCAACAACTCTATTTTCCACATTCAAATTATGGTCTACTCGGATGTTTCTATCGATATGGAATCTAAATTTCTGAAATAAGTAGTATATTTACCACTGGTAAGATCAAATTCCATGAAGGGAATCATGAATTATCAAGGATTCGGTCTCCACCTGAGTAATGTCAAGGTTCTCTCGCCTACATAGGATGATCCTGGAGAGCATCGCATTAACATCGACATTAAGGGAGGTATTGTTTCCATATAATGATGTGAAATGAGGAACAATATTTCCCCCTGATCTGAAGACCACTCCCCCTCCACTCATGGAACCCATATTAAAGGACCTATGCGAATTCAATTTCAGACCACTGGCAGGAGGATAAACTAACATTTCTCCCATTAATGTTGGGGAGGTATTCCATAAATGAATGTTGGAACCATAATGATTAGAGGAAGGATAATTTGAAAGAGGGAATCTAATCCATCATCAAGATATGGATTATAATCAAGTGTCTAAGGAATAAGGTTTCCATGGAATGAATCACTCACAATGTCTCCTCAATTGAAAGAAAATTGGAATACCTCAACTCTACTGGTCTTGTAGAGAGGAATACCACCCAACCTATATTAGACATCACTTCTGTCTACTCAATGAATCTTTTCCTTCCAAATTTGGACATTTTTTTAATCCACCATAAGATCCCTCCAATAACATACATCCCTTAAATGGTTTTTTTTCAACTAATGAATATTAATAATGTAAATTTTTTACTCATATAAATCCTTTACATTAGTGAATCTTCCTGAATACCATTAATAAAGATTAAGACTAATGAAATACACCAAAAGAATCATAAAATATTTCCTCAAACCTGTAACACATTATATATCACCAAATAAATTAGTAAATTCCCATAAAACACAAGAATATTTTCTACCCAATCCTCACAAATTAAATAAATAGGAAGGAAGGAAGTAAATATAAAAGAGGAGAACCAGTGATCAAGGAATTATCAACTATAACAATCCATGGCCTAAGGGATATTCTTATGCATCTAAAATAACATAGAAGAGAAGCCAAGATGGGTTAGAGTTTAATTTAGATGAATGAAATAGAAATGAATCCATGTGGGCAACTAAATTTATAATAAAGTTGGAAGATATAATAATTCAAATTAAAATATATTTACCATACAACAATGGATTTTTTGTAAATAAAAATCTCTAAAATCATGTTTCAATACCCTTTATTACTCTTAGAATAATTTGGTTCAGACAGCTGTTAAACTAAAATAAATAAATGATGGTCATGATGCAACCAAGACAACAAATATATAATAGTAAAAAATTATAGGAGCACAACATGATCCTTAACATTATATCATCAACAGGATTCACCCCAAACAATAATATAGTGCCACAAAAGCTATTAAAAAATTGGCCTCAAAATAGTAGAACTAAGATAATAAAGCTCTTAGAACTACATGATACCATAAATAAATCCATACCGTGATATCATTCTTATTGATCATTAATGTTGGGTTTATTATTAATGATCTTCACATAATGAAAATAAAAATAAAATGAAATCCAATTTTATAATTTTTAATTCATTTTCTATTAGAATTGTTTCTTAAAAATATACCTTCTATGATCCTCTCATCAAATTTCAAAATATTTTAGTTTTAAATCATCACCAATAAATTAAATATTAAATACTATAATGATGATTAAATTTTCATCCATATTATAAAAAATATCCTATGAATTCATGTTTGCAATGGGGTTTAGAAGACACATTTTATGAATATAATCAACAACATATATTTATTATCTTTTAAATAATATTTTCCTATTAATATCTGTAACCAGTTCACTCTCCATTATAATAATATTAATTTTCTTTTTTTCATAAATTTTAATCATTTAAGGGGTTTTATGAGAGAAATTCCAACACATAATCTTATTACTGTCATGTTATGATTCAAAATATTTTCTTGTGAACTCCCTTATATTTTATGTTCTCAATATTTTGATGGGATCCCCCATTCCTCACTTAGTTTCTCTTGTAAAAATCATAAACATGTCATGTTATTGTGATTTTTGTTTTAGAAACAAAAATTTGGACATTTCTGAAAAATATTCAATATATATAATAAATTATAAGTCTTCTCTAATGTATTAGTGATTTTTAGGTTTTTATATATATTAGTTGACTAATTTAATGGCTGATTTGATTTTTATTCAATAGTTTTCTTCATTCCAAGTATCATCTACCCTTCTTGAAAAGCTGAAAAAGTATCAATCTATATTTTCATCGTTGATTTAGGTCTATTATATGAATTTTTTTTATACAATTATCAACATTCGTAGAAAATAATTTCCAAATATTTTATTCCAATTTCTTCTTTCATTCATTTTTCTGAGGTTTTGGGATTTTCATAGATCACTAATCTAAAATAGCTTCACACAATTTATTAAACATTTTGTAATGATTTTACAATCCGTTATTCATCTGATGAGGTGGTTATTTATACTAAAAATAACATCATTCCTGTATTCATGAAGAAGAATCACACTCGAAAAGTCGTGTTTGAGTTCATCAACAGACAACACACCACCGTATTTCAACTATTTATGTTCAATTTATTTTGAACCATTTCAAATTTTATTAAAAGGGATTTAATTTCAAAATGTAAGAACACCACCATTATGTTTTTCAATTTTCTTTATTACCCCCACCTAACCATTCAAATGTTATAAACATCCTCTTTCCAGAATCCATTTTGTCTCCTCTTGCATACATTTAGTCCCACTTCAATAAGAAGTGACCGTTTTGGTTACATTTTTCTCTAAATAATATTTCATTGACAATAATGTTGAGTGTATCCAATAATAATAGCCCTACATTCCTTGTAGTAGTAATATTAAACGTGAAACCATCCATAGACCACAACCATATAATCAAAACTTTTTTATTGGTAATTGAGTTGTATTAATGTTCTCTTATTTTTCGTTCCAATAATTTATTCGGCTCTTTTATTGAAAAATACCCTTATATATTTACTTATATGATTCATTTGGAGAGAAATATTTTTCTAGTACACCTATGAATTATTCCATAACACTCCCTAATACAAACAATTTCCATTAAAAAATATTCTCTCTTGAAAATGTTGAGTCAATTTATAATTTCTGTCTTGTATTCTAGACACATTTATACCCTCAATTGTCAATAGGGTTGTAAAATCCTCCCTTCTGAAGTTTCATTAATATTCATTGGATGATTAATTCATATTTTTAGAATTTTCCAAATTCATGGATTTCCCATATTGGATTTGATATCCTGAACTATTAAGTGATACTCATTTATCCTTATTTTTTACCATATGTTCAATTTTTAAATGATATTTTGCACAATATATTTCACAATAATGAGTTTAATTAGCTACTATATCAATTTTATTGTCTTAATAATAATTTTTTTCCTAGGGATTTCTCATATTTATGAAACCTTGGCTCTTCTATGGTTATATCTTCAACTATACGATAATGATTCTCCTCAAACCCTTTTAGTACCCACTCTTTCTTTGTTCCACTAACATTGAGAAAATTAATTTCCTTGAATTAATAATTTTTTATACGAAATTTTTCCCTATATTTAGTTACATTGAAAAACACAATTTTTGGGATTTAATTTATATTTTTGGGAATTTAGTTCTTCTATATACACACATAAGGATCATCATTTAACATGTGTTTTGAATAGTTGTCTACCATTTCATCTTCCCTACATGATAATTTTTCAGGTTTCTCATTATGATCCATTAATATACTGATCTTTAAAACACAATAACCCTTAGGATAACTAATTTATTTTTAGTAATCATCCTCATTTGAATGAAATATTATTCTTTTTCTCCTTTGAAATTTTCCCTCATTCGCACAGGTATTCTTAGTATCATTATAAAATTTTATCCATTTCATTCCATAAAAGCATTAAATTACATATTTCACTTCATATTACACTCTTTTCCTTCTTGGTAAAATGAAAAAAAGAGTCCAATTACATGACAAAAAAATTATATTTAATTCACCTTTTATACTAACTTATTCCTAGTTTTTTAGTTTTTTGAGATAAATTATATTATCCTCCTATATTATTCATAAATCACATCATCATCTTATAATTTTCAAGATTATTATAATTACACTCTTTTTATATTGAGTTTATTCATATATTTGATTTCCATTTCCTTCCTGAATTCATTCTGGAATATAGGATCCTTCCAGCATACATAAATGAGGAGATTATTATAAAAATCATATTGGGATATTTCCTATTTATATTATAGATATTAAATATTTTTATCATATATATAAGAAATATTTGTCATAAGACTCTTCAGAATATTCTAATATTACAATGTATCACCAAATCCCTTGAAGTGAATCACATTGTCAATTACCTTGGTCAAATAATCATCAACTATCTCATCATCATCCATTATGATGTCTTTAAATATTATTCTCTAATTTTTAATTTTTTATTATATGAATATAAAATTACCCTCATACATATTCTCACATTTGTAACAAATTCATTTCTATTTTAAATTTCCATAACATTGGTGTACACATTTTTAGAAAAGGATAATAAACCCCCATTTCTAGATTTTCCATCTACATTTACATATCTATTATATTCCATGATCACGGAAGAATCCCCTAAAAGGGTTATAAAATATAGTGTCGCAACATCACTCGCATCATGTCCATATGTTAAAAGACATTAAATAATTATATTCATCAATCAATGAAATTTCTTTCCATTAAAGATTGAAACACCCTAACTATTGGACGAATTTATATTCTCTACACATCACTTTTGATATAGTCAGATACTTCATGGAATTTTATAATCTATATTACCATTTTTGTATCATAGGATAACTGAGATGGGTGAATTACATGTACTATATTTTTATATTTATTTTATAAATAATAATCATTGAAATTATAAATTAATGATTTATAGTTCTATAAACACTCTCTCAATCATATAAAACTGAATATAATGAAGCAAGTCATAAGGGAATTTTTGAAGTGCTTCAGATTCATTATGAAATCCTAAACCAAATGGCTTTTGAGTTCTTTTTATATATATATTATTAAACATTTTGAATTTATAGTGATTATAAGTACTTTATAAATACACATAATGGATGAACATGTATAATGAAAATACCTTTAAAAATACGGTGTTATTTTTAATAAAAAACACTATTATTTAAGAATATACTCGTCTATTATTATGAAATTATATTATATATCCCAAAAAATATCAAAAAATCATAGAATACAATCTTAGTTCTAACACTAGGTCTTCAACTACTAGAGATATATCACCATAATCACATGCACCTCAAACTTCCTTCTCAATGATTCAGAATGATCAAACTATGAATGAGTACTTTTTCACACACCATAAAATTAATTTTTTTATATAGAAAGAAACTTGATGATTATTAAAGAGATCAGATTATATCTTCACATAAAATCAATAATAGTATCTATCACATGTCTATATTCTCTTCTCTCTCTTTGATACATAAGTTCTGCAACATGAATAATGTATCTACACTCAATTTTTGAACCCGTATTTTTAGTCACCATTATATTATTTTAATTTTATAAAAAAAATTAATAATATTTCCATAATATTATAAGTAAATTATCCCATCAATCTTGGTAATAAAATATATTCTGGTCAATGGCTTCAAAAAATTCTTCATGAATGATCATGATAACAAATTATAATATTTAAATTTAGATTCTATCCATAAACAAAATTAAATGATCCTAAAAATGAATGGTCCACATGTCTTTTCTAGAATAACAGATTTACCAATAGGTTATATTAGTTTATGATTTTTAATTCTATATAATTATATTCAAACTCATCAACCATAATAATCATCTAGATAAGATTCATCCTCATAATATTTTTAAGACTGTTCCCCTTTAAAAACTCCCTTTATTGATCACATCATACGTTGAAAATAAAACTTATGATTTTCATCTATACAGATATATTCAATTATCTAATAAATAGTTAGGAGCCTCTTAATAAATGTTAATGACTATTTCCTATTGAAAACTAAACATAAAATGGTTCTGTATCAAATAGGACCTTCATTACAAAGTAATGCACCTGTTAGGGATTTTGACCTACAATGATTAAGAAATCAAATTGGCCAAGTGGTTGGGAGGTCAGGCTCAGTAGACCCTTTTTTAGGAATTATGTCATATTATATTATCGTATTATAGATTAAAAATTTCTTCATGAATCATTTATTATTTTCGAGGTATTACATGTACTTCCCGTAAATTACTAATCAATCGTTAATACACATGGAATTCTGTATCACCTATAAGTATATGATGTTCTTCATCGATGGAGGAATATATATGTATCCAAGGATCTACATCCATGGTATCCTATAATATATAACATAGGGATTCGTTGTACATTATAACGACAATGTTCATATTCTAGCCACACAGTAGGGCACTCCAGAATTTTTTATCATCTAGGAAGACAAAGGTCACTTTGGAATTTAACATCATATGGGGAGACAAAAGTTGATTTAATATTGGGATTTAACCCTTATATGGGCTTCCAATATATCCTCATGAATGGAATCAAAACCCACATAGTTTGTTTGTTTGTTAACAATGAACATTAGTCCTCTTAAATTCATAGGAGAATGACATATGTGTAGTTTAATGTCATATGGTAAAGACGTATAGGAAGATGGAGCCTAGTAAAACATTTCTCTGGGAATTATTCCACGGTGGCCTAGGGAAACCAGGATAGAGTATATAATCCCAAATTAAATCAAACCCTACTGGGAATGTGGTCTTGAGAAAATAGGGTTGATTTGGGTGGTTGGGTTTAAATTTCGGGGCGACTTCCTACGTATCCCATATGGATGGAAATCAAAACCCATGTAGTATAACGAGTCTCACAATAGAATATTCCCCTTTGAGATGATTATAGTGGGGCATATTTTTGAGGAGGATTACTCGAAAATAGAACCATGATTTACGTCACAACTCCAGTTGATTTTTAGGGTTACATCAGGGTTTAATACTAAAGAGAATACAAGGATTAAGAAGATTGTGATTGGGGATTATTCTAGGGGAGGATTCCCATTAGATTCAATGCATTTTCTAGATTCTTATGTATCATGGTTAGTAGTAATAATAATTCTCATAGTTCAATCAGTTCATGGATCATACAGATATCATGATCACCATTAACCTCTAACACCACATGATTCATGCTCTGTATGAGATATTAGGGGAAGAGTATGATCTAACAAACCAACCTATCATCTTCTGTCTACTTATGGTCATGGATAGGAATCCAAGTGGGAGTGTGATGAGGTTTTTAGAATACTCAACTCCTTTTCCTCGGGATGATGGTGGAAGGGGACTGGGTTAAAAAACATCCCTCTCTTCACTTCACCCTTTGAAGTAATAATGCTCAAGGATGTTGTGGTAGAGATGATAAAGAATAAAACCTCATACATGAAAGTATATGGGATTTACCCATGGGTAATCCCTTCAATCAGATTTGAATATAAGGAGGAGGATCACCCCACATCAAAAGAAAATGAAAACGTGATCCATATCTTCCCTATGGGGAACTTGAGGCTCCATGATTTAGAGACAAGAAGGGTATCAAAATGTTCCAAACCCCAATCCCCAAGATTGGTAAATCCCCGAAACTATCCCAAGGGTAAGGTTCATTGTTCCCATGTTTATAAAAAGAAAAAGACACACTCAGATTCCTAACGATCTGGTAAGATAAATGTGGGAAACCTCTAACTGTAGAAATAAAAATCCCAATGGGAGTCATGCTGATATTACTTTTTCTCCTAGATTTGTTGATCCAGAGGTCTTGGTAGAGGTTCAAAATTAGTCCCTCATAGACAATATATCCAAGGAAGGATGAGAGATTCCATGGGTTTCTCATAAAAGCAACAAAAGGCGACTTTCATAGGGTATGGGTGTACATTTTTTAGCATATGTATACTATAATAATAAGCCACATTGGAAGTGAGAGGAAATAAAGATAGTTTTCATGGTGGGATAAGCCTTCGTGAGCCAGATATTCATCATGAAATGGAATATTGGGGAAACAACACTCTGATGAGGCATTACCCTAGGAACCTACGGTCTCCACCAGTATTCTAGGAAGGGTCTTGTACGGGTCCCAAATAAAGGAGAGGGACATTGAAAAAGTTATTTCACCATAGGTAGAAATTTCATCACATGTGTGTCATATTTTTTTATAACATGTTGGGATTTTGATCATTCTTATCAAGTTTAATTATATATTCTGCCATTTTTCTGAGAGGTACATAAAAATTTTCAGGGGACCTAGGAGAATGGGTTGTGCAATGAGAGCTCTGGGGGTTTTTCATATATTTTCAGTTGATCAAATGTGTATCCCGAGTCTCCAATTTATTGGAAACCAAGGTGCATGGATTTTTTCCTTGGTGCGAGTCCTTGAAGAATGTCCATGGCATAAGTACTAGGTTCAGGTCCTTGGAACATGTACTCATTGTAGGTCCTCATGCAGGTCCCTGGAATACCTTTTAAAAATTAGATATTCTTTTCAGAGACATAATGATGGATTGGTTAGTCCATTTGAGTGATGAGATTACTCAGATTGAATTTCACAAATACTTCCACACTTATTGACATGGTTTATAAATCAAATTTTCTTGGGGGATGCTCTAAAGCTGCATTTTAATTTGACGATGCCATTATATCATTGATAATAGAAATCCACAGCCTACTCTAGTAGGGTGGATCATTCAAGTTATCCCTCATTGTGGAGTGGACTATTCGCACATCAAAATCCTTATTGAAACATTATTTTTCTTGGAGACACATCTTTACTCAGACATGACATTTGTTGTCTAAGTGATGATCACATCAGGAATTATCTATCAATGGGCATGAATCACATTTTATTGTACCAAAAAAATTGTAACCTTATAAATAAATTAATTTGGAACAAAAAAAATTTCTATGTTAAATATGTGGAATTATGAATCATTCCAACATCATTTTAGGTTTTGGAGCTACATCAACTGTGGAATTTGATATAAATTTTTCTTATGCCATGGGGCCTAGTAGAAATAGTTTGACTATAGGTAGTGTAATATGGAAAATCCAAAAAATATTGTGTATTTTATTTCATCACTATATTTTTTCCTAAGCTCATTATAGAAGAGACTTAGCAGTTAAGACTTGATGTTTTAGTAGGGTTCCTTTTTTGGGTTTTTAGCATAACAATTTTTTTTTGTGTTTTTTCTTTTTATCTCTCGATTTTTGCGTAAACAAATTGGAGCATAGTTCTAGTGATCAAGAACAAACCTTTTTTCAAAAATTACATTTCTAGGATTTCAATATCTTATGTTTTGTCTCTTATTGTGGGTATTTTAATGTCAATCTTGCTGAATAATTGTGAATAGTGTTTTACATTGAACAACTTTGACCAAAAAGGTTGTAATAATAACCCAAACAATTCCTGTAAGATGAGAATGTTATGAAATTATTTATTTATCCAATGGGGAATCTTGAGCCATGATTTTTTGGTTATGAATCTAAAACATGATATTTAGAAACAGAAGAGGTATCTCCCAAGTATGATGATATTATTGGGTGAACACCCTATTTTTTGAAATTTTTTATGCAAGGACAACTTGGGTGGATACTATATAGTAAATATTGGCCTCCTTTGGATGATCGTCCCTTGAATTTGTGATCAACTCATGAAAATATAATTGGTGTGTGTTACGACATCACTATACAAATAAGTCCTCTTTTATTCTAAAATTCTATCACTAATGATTAATGGGTGTTTATGATTTTGATTTATCAAGACATGGATGATTTGTTTTTCCAGTGGATGGTGTGTGAGAATGAATGGAATATATGTCCATGAACATTCCATGAATGGGAATCCATTCCTACATGAAGTGAAATCAAGTGAAAGAGGGTACGTTTCATGAGAAGTCCATTATCAAGTGGATGGACCCTTTTTTTAAAAGGCTTATGTATCACACAATTTAATGTTTTGCGACTATGAAATTACCCACATATTTTAATGTCATTCAATAAGGAAATTATTCAATTCAGACTAATTTCATACAACAAGGACATTATTCTATTCAAATGATGGTCATAATGAAAGGATATTATGCTATATTGTTTAATTTTATACAACATTGACATTATGATATGATGCTTTATGTAACAGATAATAGACATTATGATATGCAATTAAATTTCATATAGTAAGGTCATTATGCTTTGAAATTTAAATTCATACTTCAAGGACTTTATACAATGTAGTTTAATGTCTAACTATAAGGACCTTTTGATATGTAGTTTAAAGTAATAAAATAAGGACATTATAAAGGGTTATAATTTAAGGTCTTTTAGAGTTGACCAAAAGGCTGATGACTATCCCATTCTAGATAATTTTCCTAGAAACCTACTACCATGTTCATGTGTAGGCGGATAAAATTTTTATCTACTATTCGGGGATTTTTTTGAATGATGAGTGGTATTTAATATGATCTTATAACATTAAAGGAGGTACCTCTTGAAGATGAAGATACCACAGGGTGAAAACCCCATTTAATTATTTGTTTTATTCATTTTTTATGAGGGTACATATTTCATAGTTAGTAATGGAATCCAATGGCTGATGGACCTGTTATGTGAGAGAACTATGAATGGACAACTGGGTAACATAATGCATCATTAGGATAAAAATACTTAACAATTATGACAGTCTATCTTCAAAAAACAATTAAGTATTACGGTGATTCTAATCATCATATGCACAGAGTTTGGATCAAGGAGAAAGGTACCTAAATACGAATGGTGTATTTTATATCAAAATTTCCGATGAATATGGAATAAAGGTTTCCCATGTAAGTCTGAGTCATGTGTATGAAATATGGTGTCTATATTTATAACTCATATGACTAGGAACCTATTATCATGGAAACTAAAATGGATATGTGGACTTTTCGTACCATGCTCATTCTTGTATACATTAGAAATGAGGAATGAATTTTTAATACATGGTCTTAATGTCTTCCAAATTAGGAGATAAGATATGAGAAAAATATGCAATGAATGAACAATGAACATGAATCATGGGTTCTGGCATACCGTTGTGAATGATTAAAGGGACAAAAGAGGATACTACCAGGGGAGAAATTTTCACTATTTGAAAAAACTATTTTTCTAGATGCATTATTAATGTCCAACTAGGGCACATTATGCATTGTTCAATAATGGAATCCTTTTTTAAAAAAATCTTTATGGGGGAGAATTTATGAAAGGTCAAATGGGGAAATAATATATAGTAAGGAAAAAGAGCACTTAGGTATAAAAAATTAAACTAATACAAGCTATGTAGGATTATAATGATCTGAAACCATTCTAGATTAAGAGTATTACATGATAAAGGGGAGTTGTACAATACATAATGGACTAGTTTGTATCAATATTGGATTTATGGTTGGAGCTCCTTGTATAGATCTGACTCATATATAGAAATCATACTCCTCATGTTTGTATGTTGGGTTCTTTGATCAGATGGCCCAAAATAAAATCCCCTCTACTGATCTTTTGTTTGAATGTAGTAGAATAGAGTTTTTTCTTTACTCCATCTCTATAATAAGGATTTATATCATATTCAACATTATTTATATCAATGGTATGTTAATTAAGACTTATGTAGTTCACCGAACATCAAGCAGTTTACATTCATGTAGTATGCACATTATCTATAGAGTATAATGCAATGCAGTAAGGACCATGGCGTCTCGATGTTAAAATGAATATTATGTCTAGACTAGGTTATATGACTTATTTGTCATTACGTATCATTCTAGGGAAGAATCAAGCCACATGTAGTTATTAAATAAATCCCCCATCCTGATTGAATTCATAAGTGTGGGATAATGGGGTATTTTTGAATTATTTCTCATAAATAGGATGAGAAATCATATTAAATATCCTTGTGTAGATTTGAATCATACATGGGAGAATATAGGAATTGCATGTATAATGTTGTAGCTCATCCCATGATTGAATGTATGGACATCACTACATATCTCATAGAGGTGAGAATCACTACATATGTAGTTCTAGAAAAACATTATGCAGTTTACTATCATGTAACAAGGACATTTGGGGTACCATTTATGTTCTTACCACCATGAACATTGATAGAACCAATGGGAAATAAGAAGCATTATTTATGCATAAATCTCTATTACTAAACACTTAAGACCAAGTGAGTTGTGCTCGTTGTGAGAAATAAGTAGTGGTAAATTTTTCTTCAATAGCATAAAGTAAAAAAAGAGAAGGATGGGGGAATTTCAATTATGAGGTGGGTATGCCAAATCATAGAATTTAGGAACCCATATATATCTCATTTAAGCGATAATACATCCATACATAGTTCTTGATAATCCCATATTGTATAGTATCATATGGAATGACTATAGATAAATCAATGTGGAAAGAAAAAAATTTGTGGTAGAATCGAGATGTAGGACCTCGGCTTCCCCATGTATCCTACTAAGGTAAGACTTATTCCACAATTACTTATAAAAAGGTTCGCTATATCGATCTAATGCTTTTGTAAGGAGTGGGGGATTTTTTTTGTAGCTAGACACGAGATTGGAGATCTGGGTTCAACTACGTATCTCATTGAAGATATATTCAAGACACACATTGTTTTAGAAAAATTTTCACCTCACTAATCATTCATTGATACGGGGAATGGAACTTATGATAATTTCTGAACTAATGGTTCAGCCTAAATAACGATGTCTAGTTGTCTCCACTCATTTCATTGTAATGAGAACCAATGTATAAGCCTTTGAATGTCTATATGTGTAGATCTGCTTCATGCACAAGGTAGGGGAATGTGAATTTCGTTGATGAAAATCATGGTTAGACATAGGATTGGAGACCCCAACGTCACTGCCTTTCTTATTGATCTGAGAATCATGCCACATGTAGGCCATGGAAGATGTTTCCCACACTAAATAATCAATTACGTGGGGAAATTTGATTTAAATATTTTCCAAATTAATTGGTTTTTTCAAAAACATGAGTCTTAGTATCGCCACACGTCTCATTGTAATGTGAGTCAAGCCATATGTTTTGGTGATTTTCTTGTGTAGATCTAACACAAACATGGGGAAATAAAATATATTCGTTGTTGTCTTGGATGGACCTGATGTTGGATATTTGAGTATCACTACATATCTCAATAAAACCATAGTGAAGAACCACATATTACATAGAATGATCTTATAGTTTATCAGCATACAATGTTGGCATCAAATTTCTTTAAAATATACCTACAACGGGGACCAAGTATCACTATTGAGTGGAACTGATGTGAATGGGGATTACGAATAGAAGCTTTATATATTTTTAAGGACCAAATGGATTGTATACTCATGGTATTTTGGTGTATTTATTGATGTAAATTGAGATGGATATTAATGATATAGTTTATTATCACATAGTAAGGACAATGGGTGTCTTGTAGTTTAATGTCTTGTGACAAGGACATTATTTCATGCATTTCAATGTCCTTTTACAAAGACCCACTATGATGTTAATATCTTGAAACATGGATGATGATGGCATGTATTTTAACATCATATGGCTTGGACAATGATTAATTAATTACATAAAATATTTCTTCAGGATCCTTTCATTGGTTGGAGTCATGATGATATCTCTAGCTAGTTAGATCAGGGAATAGACTGCATTCGATTGGACCTTCTGTATAGAGTAAGGCCCCTACCATTTTATGTCACTATTTGGAGGTTTCTTTCCTAGTATCATTGGTTTCCTAAGTAACAATACGAATTCTACTTGGAGGAATAAATGGAGGCGGACCTTATTGTTAAAATATCACTCTATATTATTCTTGAAAAATTCAATGCGATGAAAGGTATTAAATACCCCTTAATGTAGTGTATCTGATTTATTTGGTCATTTTTCTAAGACTATTAAAATTTAGATAACTTGTTGAATATGGAAATATAGAGGGATAGAAATTAAACCTCAATATGTAGGACTTTTTTCTATATATAATTATGTATGAGGACGCCCGTATTGCAGCACGAGTTGTATACTGGTAAGCCCATAAGGAATTAATGAACATGTTAGGCCATGAATTCTTATCCATATCCTCCATTTTCTATATAATATAGACATGGTCCTGTTAGAAGCTTCTATCTGTCCATTTGTTTCATCATGAAATTGGAATGAATGGTTGGTGTTCATATTGTACTCCTAATATATCCTTTCTACTTTAGTGGAGTAGAAATTGGTACCATTTCCCACTAATATTGTATGAGGGACACTAAATACTGTAAATATTTTAGTTATGAAAAAGATAAGAATTATTTTTGCTCTAGATTATTTGAGGGGTGTCACCTCATCCAATTTGGAGTTGAAATCAGTAGCGATAAGGCTGTATTTGAACTATTTATCATCAGCTGAAGTATATGGATCCTTCACATCCATCCCCCATGTGTCATGTGAACATGAGTATTTGGATGTGTGTAGAAACTCTGATTGTTTGTGGATGAAGTAGGAATCAAATTTGAAACAATTACACCTCATAGTGAATTCTGTGTAATCTTAAATAATAGATGGCTAGTAATACCCAAGCCTTCGAATTTGGACAGATGTCTTATACCATGATTGGTAGGAATCATTGGTTCTTGTATTTTCTTATTCCAGGATAGTCTTAGTCACTTCTCCATCAACACATTTGAGAAGGCCTCCATCAAAGCCTCATTTGTAGAGGAATTTCTGGTGATTTAGTTAACCAAGAAGAGTTAAATTCTCCACTCATCACCAAATGTTCACCTACCCTTTTATATCTAGTGTAATTACTCCGTCTTTTAGTTATTCCATGAGGGGTTTCATTCATCCTATGGTAGGATCGTATGGCTCTGGAATGGGACTAATCAAGTCAATTTCATCAACTATGATTGGAATAATTGTTCAAACCACACAATAATGGGAAACACAAATGATTGTTTTATCCCTATTTGGATACGCTAAATCCATGGATGCATTTACCAGTGCATCTACTTTGGAATTATCAGATCACAAGATGTGCTTCAATGTTGGTTCCAAGGGAAATTATGGAATTAACCTTCGGGCATAGTCAAATAGGGAAATTAGATCTATTTTTATAATAGAATAATATACATTAATCGTCCTAATTACCATCTTTGAGTCACATTTAACCTCTAGGTGATTAAACCATATTTGGAGCACCAATTTCAAGCATATAATTAGAGATTGATATTTAGCCTCATTATTGGAACACCCTTTTACAACAGGAATGAGTATGGTATTTGAATATAAACCAAATCCTTATCCTAGATTAGTTAACAATAGATTCTCCCATTTTTTTTTCTAGTTTGGATTCTCCATGAACAATAGAAATATTTTTCCCATGTTTTGTGGGACTTTAAATAGACTTTATTTCTTCCTTAGGCAGTTCAATATTTAATGGAATTTATTCTATAGATGGGTACTCCCTATGGAAGTATTGAATGGCTTGGCATTTCACTTCTTTCAGAGTAATGGACTGTATATCACCATATTTTATATTAACTTCCTATCGTACCAATCCTCTAGTCATTATATGATGACTGAGGATAAATTTGAGGCCGTTATTGTGAGAAAGCAATAGTATTTCATGGTGTTTAGGTAGTGTCTCAACATATTAATAAAAAATATTAGTTCCATAAATGTTTTATTGTTACCTAAATAACGAGTCTCATGGTCAAGAATGGTTCTACTGAGAAATAATGGTTGTTTTCATTCACAAAATCTTTCCTTTTCACAGGGATGGAATCCAGTTTTCACTCTAAGGCCATCATATACATAATAAGTGGATTTCCTACGACCAGTGGAACAAATACTATAGGACTCAAGGGGTATTTCATAAGTGAATCAAATTCTTCTTGATAGTAATTTGTCCTCAAATATTTGACCCACTTCATCATAATTTTTGTGAAGGGAAAAACATTCCATCTAGGTTAACTGTTATGCACTTGATGTAGTCCTGGTGTCCTTGAATCCCTCTCAAGTCTTTCAGGTTTTTAAGAGGTTACATGCCAAGGATATGTTTATTGTTATTAGGATCAACATTGATTCTATGATGGCATACAATGATGAAGAAATATTTTCTTAAGTTTAACCTAAATGAACATTTTAAGGGGATTACCTTCAGATTATATTTTTCAAATATTGTTGAAGATGGTTTCAATTTCATCCATGTGGTTAAAAAATTTACCAATACTGAAAACTATTTTAACAACATAACATTCAAAAAACATTCTCGATAAAGGTTTGATGTTGCAATGCATAGGACATTGGTACATGGAGCTGACATTATTCATGACAAATGGAATTTCCCAATAGAATTATTTTACGTAAGGTGATTTAAAAGATGTCAAATCTTCTTCATCAAGGTCCATATGGATTTGGTTGTACCTTTAATAGCCATTCTTGAGTGGGAGGTCTTGATAACATTATGTCTCATCAATCAGGAGTCCTATGATTGGGACTCAGAAGTCATCTTTAGGAGAGTTCCGATTGAGATCTCTAAAATAATAATGATCTATAATTTCCATATTATTCATCTTCATAGTGAAAATGTTGGTTAACAATTTTGGGTATTTTACCTCTCATATAAAATCAATATTAATGAGTTTTTCAACATTAGTCTCAATTTTGGATGTCGGAGTCCAGAGTGTCCACCTGGAAACCATCTTCTATCTCCCATTGTAATTTAAAAATCCCATTTGATAGAATAACACCTCTGTGTCATGGCCTAAAATCTCTTTGTAGTTCTAGGAAAACACATCCAGATAATTCTGACAACTTTTTCTTTGGGAGTCATGGCCACACAAATCATAGTGGTGTGTGGGTCTTCATCTATACATAGATTTATTTCTCAAAGTTAATCCACTATGGTGGACATGAATTCCTGAAGTGTAGTATGGGAGTACTAGAGATTATCATATTCTTCCTCGCCATCGTGTTTTACTTCTTCCATTTCTACCTATGCAGTATGGGATGAAGCATGAATATCTGAGTTAATGGGGGTAATCATCATTTGGACATCCATATCATGATTCCATAATTAATGGTTCAATCAATGGTGAATCACTTTATTGGTGTCTATAATGGAAAGAGTGGGATTAAAAATGAGCACACCTATCTTCATCCTTTAGCATGATAACCTCTACCTATAATGTTGACTGAGCAGGGTTTTGTTAAAGTTGAGTGGATGAAATGAATAAATATTCAACCAAAGCCTTATCAGTCTTGGTAGAGTTGTTAACTTACCCAATACAATTGGATTTGGATTCCATGATCGCCGTAATATGAAGTCTTTGAATTAATCCATGAATATAGTAACAGTTTTTGGATATGATTAATAGGTAGCATGAAATCTATACTGGTCATCATGAAGGGTTTACCTAGGATCATCCTTATTTTGTTTGGGGAATTGATTTGAGTAGCATCATCTACCCTGTAATGTTTTTAACTTTTTTGGTAGAATCTTGCATCAATGTAATAGTGTCACCTAGGACATGAATGGGGTGTTATAACTATATAATGTCCCATTTTTTTCTAGTGACTCAATATTTGAGACACTGGTGGTATGATGAATGAACAGTTTCATGATGATGTAGCTAAGGTATTCCCATGAAATCAAGGAATGATGTATCCTTCTGAACAACAATGAATTCTATGTCTGACAAGACAACACTAAACCACGTTCTTAGTGTAATCTAACCAAGAGTATCCTGATCATTCTTTTCATAACTATGTATCGTCTGAGTGGAGGGATATAATTGGGTTTCATTGAGACTATGTTAGTGAATTATCTAAACTGTAATGATTTTGAATCCTGATCCATTTTCAATGAAGCTTCATATGATATTATTGTCATTTATTTTTTGATAGATATACCAGGGTTTGATGTGTCCTTATATAAAAACATCCTCATTATGATCTTTGAATGATATTATTTCATCTCATTCCCCTTGATCATTATCTATATAAAATAATTTAGTTTTGACAACATTGACATCAATATCATATGTGATGTAATGGGACCCAATATGTGCTTCTCAAATTTCCTTTGACACACTGAGAGCATCCATGATTGATATCTATGCCAACATGTAGGCTAATTCCGTCATGGAATAATAATTGTAATCTTGTGGTCTATGATTCCCATCATGGGGAATCTATTTTCATACACATTAAGAGCTTATATTACCAATTTGGATGGCTTACCACTTGGGGTAGGAGCTGGAAGTGATCCTGTTCTGGGGTGATCAAGTTGGCTATGTCTACCAACCCACCATGGAGGTGGTGATTTATCGTTAAACCGATATTCCAAGATGATAATTTCTAGTAATACCCACTCATGTCTAGATGATGAATTTCCATGTTACTTCTATGCTTATTTGAGGGAATTCCCCTGTGTTTCCACTATATATATGATTCGAGTGGGGAATTGGTGGATGTAGTGGCTCCTAGCACGACCATGTATTCCCTGGTATCCTCGACCTTGATGGCCTCTTCCCCCAATTCCTCAATCAAGTGTGAGGAATTCGAATTCATGAATATAGTAAAAAATTGTGAATGGATCCATTAAGTGAATAAAATTAATGGATCCATAGATCAATTCCTCATCTAATAAATATTATTTCAGATACGTAAACTCTTTTTGGGAAATTTCACTGGGTGGACCTTGTGATTTTGAGATAGTCAACATGAATTATACTATAGTCAATGAAAAAATTGTCTTTTACAAGAACTTGTCTTCTTGTGTATACTTATTTACCTTCTGTCCTTGTCGCTTCATAGATGATTGACTTCAGTGGATTGGGAATCTGATGAAGCTATTTGTTCTGTCATAAAAATGGATAGGGGAACAAATTTTTATTTCAAATGGTCTTGGATAATTGGACTAGTATGGTTAATTATTTTTCTAACCATCAAATCAAAAAATTTATTTGAATTCATTCTTTAAACATTTTTCCATTCCCCTTCCACCTCTTGATTAATAGTAGAAACACATGCTCCCTAGGATGACGAATTTTTTTGTTTCACTTTCCTAGAGTACACCCTCTTTTGTATGAAGTATATGAAGAAAAAAATTATATATGGGATGCCCCAACATCTAATGGAAGGGGAAATAGTTTGTGATATCTTCATCACCTTATTGCTGTGTATTCTCGTGATATGGAAATTTTACTATGTTTTTTTTCAATTAAGAGATAATGTAACTGGGGACATGATAATTATGAAAGGAATAGGGCTAGTTTTTCTTCTCATCAAACTGCTTCCACCTAAAAATTATATGATCATCATGATGGGGTTGGTGTTGTTTCTATTTCTAAAGAGGAGGAGCAGCATGTTATGATGCAGGCTCTGAAGTAGGAGTGGGTAGAGGTTCCAATGTAACTGTAATTATAAAAGCCTATTCTTTTCCTATTCTCATTCCCTAGGTTGAATAAATTACCCAAGACATGGAATTTTTCTATGAGATGGAGTTTAACTCCACTTAATAAAATGCGGCTAGATCCCAAATCTCTGTTATTTATTTTATACGCAATAATGGTGTGAACAACTCATCAGGGATATTTCCTACATATATAGGAAACAACTCTTCTTGATGGATTAGTAGGATTATGGAGTGTGTCAATTAATTCCACCGGGAAATGAAATATGAGACTTTTTAATTCTTTTATATTTATGGTTTCTATGATCAATGTTAATTATCTTCTGCAATGTTGTGCTGAAAAGGATAAAGATCTTTTTATGGAGGTTTCCCCATGCAGTATCTGTCTGAGCCAACAAACGTGTGTATGATGCAAATGCCGGTACTTGCAGAGATAGTATGAAGAACTAAAATTTCACTACCTCCTGTAGTTTAGGGGTACCCATAATGGGTTTGTAGTGAAAGAGGAAATGAATAATTTTCATCTATAGATTTCCTATGGCATTGATGATTGAAAATGTAGGGTTCAAATTTTTTGGGAGGGGAGGAGTTGTTTCTACCCATTCAGTGTAATCCTTCATTTCTTGTTGTACTAGGGATTTCCATTCCTCTATAGCCTCATGTTAATCCATTAATGAAATTATGGTGTTCATTATCAATCAAAGAACATCTAGATTATCTAGTACCTATACATGGGTGGGTACTACAGAGATAATAGGTACAATGACCAGTACGACCATTGGAGGGGGCACTACATGTACCGATCATGGGTACCCAATAGTAACTGACTGGTAAGGATGTGCATGAATCTACTGAATTCATACATATAATTGAAGTAATTCATAATCTTATATTATGGGATTCAAGTATATTAGTTTTTGGTGTCCTATAATGAGTTTTTTTTATCTGCCTTAGTTTCATTAGTAATCCTTATTTGTGGAGGTGCTTCAGCTGGAGGTGGAAGTTAAGGATATTTTTTCTAAACCGTTAAGGAAGGAATGTTTCCACTATGTAACTCTATATTAAGTCTCTGTAATTCTTCTATATCATCATAATTTTAAAAAAAATCATCCCAAAAATGGGACATACCTTCTCTAGAATGGAGAATATGTGCAATTATGTACTTATGTTTTTCCTTCTTTTGAGGATGTAAAGGTGGATTCTTCAGGGTAGGGAATTGATTTATGGAAATGTTATGGATTTAGGTGAGCACACCACCATAAAATATTTCAGTGTGGACCATGTCATGAACCATTACATTATCATCTGACTCTTCCATTGAATAAACCAATAACTATTAGAATTAATGATGGAATCTTTTATAAAATTCACTAAAGAGAAATGAATTATTGGCATTCGATTAGGGCCTTTGTAGGAATATCTTATTATGTGCCCTCCCAATAGAGTTATTTTTTTCTTTTTTTGATCTTCTATAAGATTATTGGTGCACAGTAACCCTAATGGAGCCTCTATAAAATTCAGTTCTACATGTTCCTAGTGAAAATACCGGATCACCGAATGGGACAGACTAAGAGGATTCACTTTGTGTCATTTTCCCTAATAATTAAGAGAATGATTCCTACTAAGTAGGGTAATGTTGATAGGAAAAATACACCTACCTTCAGGGATATGGATGTCCTAGTTATTCCCTCACAACCCTTTGATTCTGATTTGAAAACCCCTATAGTTTGGTTATAAAAATTTCCAACCCTATAGGCTTGGCTTCCTCCTGAACATTCATGGATGATATTTCCTTTGTTACTCTTCTAATTTAATTAGATTTCTTCCAAACATTTTCTTGGTGTATTACATGGAATGCAATTGGATCATCCATTTCCAAAGACCAATGAATTATTTCTTATATTTTCTCTATCTGATGGCCGCCATCCTTTAAATGGGTGGCTTGATTGATATTCTTATAATCCTGATGAAAATGTCTCTCAACAACATGATCTCCTCTGACCCACCGTTAGTGAGAGTCATTTAGAGAAATTTCATGCTGATCATATCTTTAGCCAATAAAGGGATTCAGTTTTGATGTTGGGATGGGGCAATGAAAATGCATGATTCATCCTTTAGTGGTCTGCCCTCATTTGTGAGCTTAATGAAATGAAATGCATTCAGTTTACCCCATCCTCTAATACGAACACCATATGTGTTTATGTGATCATTCTTCGCAGCATAATTAATACCATGAGGGATGTGAATTGATTATGTGATAACAATTTCACTATCATTGGTTGTCATAAAACTAGGAGTTATGCCAACTAAATTTGGCACTTCAACCCTTCTGTTACGTTGACGAGGGTTTTGTAATCATTGAATGTGGAATACCTATTCTTTTAGGTGATGAGGGTTTTCTGTATGATGAGACAAACTTCATGCTCATAATATTCAATCAGCATCTCTAGATTTCTATTTTGAGGGGTTACTAAAGGACATATCATGATTGTTATCCCATATTTATTCAATTTTATCCTCAGGTTTAGAATATATTCTTTGACTTTCATCATATGTTCATTGACCTTGTTCGACTAGTTTTGGTTCTTCCCAATTGTTTTATCATAAGAATTAGGATCAAAATGTATTTCCTATATTATATTAGATGGTATGAGATCCAAAGGAGGTTTATAGAATAACCATAACCATGGGATTTATTCTGATTGAGAAAGGATTTCACCGTCCTGTGAAAGGGAATCAGACATGACTAACCCTGTTTTCACAAGTGCCTCATAGTAGGAGGACATTCTCATAAATTCATTTCCAATTAAGGAATTCTCTTTATAATTCTCATCAATTTTATGGAGATTACATTCACATTGAACACCATTATGGGGAGGAATTCCATGGTGGATTATATAAAATGGAAAAACCTCTTACTCCTTTTTCTTTTATGTACACGAAAGGTTTTCATGGCTCTCATCAAGAGATGTTTTCTCAAGATCGACCAGGTTTTTTTCATGAAGTAAGATTTCATGGAGGAGAATACCAGATGGACCGCTAGAATTACTACAACTGCTCCGGTAGTTTGGTATCATGATGGTTGGATTTTGAGTTACAATATATATAAGCATCTAATGGATTCAAGAATTCCATCATTATGGAGATCAGGATCATGGATCTAAAAATGACTCTCCAATAGTTTTTGGTGAATATTATTCTTATGTAACTTCTTATGAATGATTGGATCCACTTTCTAGGAAAATTTTGCTTCATTATTTTGTGTTGTAACCTTCCATGGAGTGGAAATTTTGTTGGGCCAATTGCCTCCACTAGAAGCTAGTGTGTGTTACAGATTTGGTTGTCCTTATAATATAGGGGTGTTTTTCTCATGAAACAAATATATTGGAGAATATGTATCTATCTACTCTGGGGTCAAATATTGGAGAGCCATCCCACATGCCAAGACAGAGTTAAGTGTTCATCCCTCAAGAACTGCTTTCATTTCTGTTATGATATCTTGTAAATACATTATGATATACGGAGGGATTTGTACCACCCCTTTTACCATTTCATGATAAAATTGGTATCTTCAGTGACTGAAATGGAGATATATGACCATTCCATATCTAGATTAGGTGTATGTGCCTACTCCTATCCTCCCTTTACTGTTGATGGATACTCGTAGTACTCAAGTGTGGAGGATTAATATTGGGAATTCCCACTATTTATCATCAGTACATTCTGATTGAATTCTCCTAGATCTGCCAAATATGGTTTTTGGTAGGCTTGATGGGTGAAGTAATGTTTTTTCCTTCTTGAAATATTCCACCATATATGGTTATTTGGCTTCTTTGAACACCAACTAACGAGCCTGATAGCTAGCCGAATGAAGGGGAATGTGTGTTTGGGCCTGCTCACAATTTTCCACCAAACACAGTCGGTGGGTTTTTCAAGAGGGGTAAAAGTTGTGATCCAACTCTCTATTGTCTAGTTGTTTTCCCTGGTGATACATCTTGTATTCCTATGATTGAAGGAACTTGGTTGATCAGATGAGGATAACACCCACATCACGTTGATGGTTAACTACCACCTGTTGTTGGCGGTGGAAATTCTAGATGGATCCCATGAGAAGGATCCCTAGGTCACCTGGATGAGTTCTGAAGTTTCCTATTGATTCACCTCCTTGAAATATGGGAGGTATTGATGGTTTTGTTCTTGGGATAATCTCCAGCAATGGTTGATGATGGTAGTTGGTGTTGTTTGCTTCATGACCACTGATCACAATTGATTGGGTTGTCCTCAGTGCTTCATGGTTAGGGTGGGACTATCGAGTGGACTCTAGAGTCGGTATGATATCATGTTTATGGTATAACCGTACTAGTGAGTGTGATACACAGTATTTAAGATGTTGGTTTGGTGATTACGTCCTTCTCTAGGGTGAGGATGTAGTATGAATGGCACTAGGGTGATCATTGGTGAATCCTTGAAGAAAGCCATTGGAATGAACAGCGTTTTGAAAAAGAGGTGCCAATATATATGACAGTAATACAAACATGAAAACCCCAGTAAGGAAACATATTTTTAGATGAACACATGCATGATTCATTTTCTTATTTATCACTCATTTATAAAATTAATTGGGTCTGACAGATTTGTTGATGATATTTGAATTTCATGCAAACATTCTAGGGTATTTTGATATATTTATTTTGGTATTTAATTTATTTATCAACCAATTATGCATAAATTTTAGTTGTTTTTTTTAGTGTAGGAAAAAATGAATTTATGAAAAAGGAATGAAATAGGAATATTATAGAGACAAACAACACTTCACAGCGTGAGCTTCACTCGCGATGCGCCACAAGCTTTTTGGGGACAAAGAATAGCTAGAGGATTGTAGTAAAAAAAGTAATTACATGACATGAAACATAATTAAATGATGTGTATTATCATTTCATAGAATTCTGTAATCTATAAAGAAAATTCATGAAGCAATTCAAGTCATTAAGCAATTACATGTTGTGATTCACTATGGCATGTTTTGTAGGATTTGAATTTAATCTTGTGACACTAGACAAGTTGTTATGTCATCACATGCTATTAGATTAATTAACATATCCTGAGTAACTAGTAAATTCCATGAAATTAGTCAATTTCTCAAAAAAGCATATGATATTTTTGATTATTCAAAATTTACGAAAGAAAACACTGACCTGGATTAGATGATGTTCAATCCCAATATAGGTCTTGAATATAGTCAGATAGAGACCAACTAAATCATATAGATTAATTATTTTTTTATTGATGTAGGATTCATTCATAAAGGGAGTTAAACACTTGGAGCGACACAATGTTCCCTTTCCAAGTCATCTGTATTTTCATTATGCATCTATTTTTTTCTTCAACCCTCTAAAACTATCTTCACTATGTTGAGGGGTGAAATATTCTATGTTCTAGGGTGATTGAAATAGAATGGGGAAGGTTAATTGCATTTATTTTATCTTATTTATTCATGTATTTGTTTGAGTGATTTCATTGATCATTTTACAATCCCTTTCTATTTATTTTTTCTTGTCCAATTATAATTTAATTAAAAATGGATGTTAAAATTGTGCAACTGATGACCCTAAAAAGAATAATGTCCATTGTCGAATTTACGGGGAATCAGAATTAAATAAGGTGTCAAGACAAACTCAATTTGGAAACACCCTAAATTAAAAGACCTAGGGAAATAGCATATTTTCACATTAAGGGGGAGATACCATGAACATTGGATATTTCCCATCATGACTCTAAAACCAATCATGTATTAATCAACATATTATATAAATTCCTATTTCAACTGAACCCTAAAATTACAAAACCCTGGTGTTCTTTCAAAATATTTCTTCACACAACACAATAAATCTTCTTAGGTATTTTTCTTTTCAATCTAAAGAAAATCTTACTTTTCTCTCCATTTTCTTCAATCTGAAAAAAATTTCATCATTTTGAAACATAAATAAAATATTTTCCCTCTCCATATGGTTCAATCTCGAACTATTACATTACTACATTTTAATTAATAGGTTATCATTGTTGAGTTTAAAAAAAAATAATAGACCAATAGGGAATTAATGACACACCACAGGAAAATTAGGGGACACTATTATCTTGGTTATAGATTCACATCAGGTTCACCATTTTTTTTCCTCATGAAAAAGAAACCCCCAATGGTTATATATCCAAAATGATCTACATTCCAAAGGTGAGAACTAATTTTGAATTTGAACCTCTGATGCATAAGAACTTGTATTTTTCAATAGGATGAGAGGTTAGGCTCCTCCCATTCTTCTGAGGGTAATTGTGTGTCGAATAATGGACTCTCTTTTTGATTTAAGATATTCTCATGATTACTTTATTAATTCACAAGATTGCAGTGAATTTACCTTGAAATAGAAATCACCCATTAATACCAATGGAATTTAGAATAAACTATATGTATTTTTGGTTCATCATCAATGGATGTATCTATAAGTTTTTGAATATCTATATTAATGGTATTCACTTACTTACGATATAGAGATACTTTGTCTGTAATTATGATCATGCTGGTTTTCAATCCACATAGTAGGGAACATTGGAATATATTATCATCCATATAGATGAAGGTCACTCTATAATTTATCATCATTTAGGGAGACATGATTTTTTAGATATTGGAATAAGACCCTTTATTCGGCTTCCTATGTATCATCATTAATGAAATAAGAACCCACAGAGTTTGGTGCCTCTTAATGAGGAACAACATACCTTCTAATGTCATGTGATAAGGACCCAACTTCCTTTTTTGACAACATTTCATATGGAAATCTAGAATAAAGGATCGTAGTCATAGTTTTGTGTGAGACTTATTATGAGGTGGCCCAGGGAAACCGAGAAGGTGGATGGATTCAATGAGTAAATCAAACACTTCTAGTAATGTAACGTAAATAGAACAGGGTTGATTTGGATGGTTGGGATGGAACCTTGGGTAGGAATCCTACATATCACATTGGGATTGGAATTAATTCCCTCGTAGTTCGATGTGTGTTGTAGGAGAATATTCACCATCGAGAGGATTAAATTGGGTATTTTTACGGAAGAGGATTCCCTAAAAAATTACCACATTATATTTCCAAACACATGGTTATTTGGAGGATCACTTATAGGTTTACTGGTGAGGAGTAAACATTTATTAAGGGGATTATGATTGTGGTTTATTACTAAGGAGTATTACCCTTGATCACATTCCCTAGTAAGTCTTCCTACATATCATAGTTAGAAAGAATCGGAGTTCTCATTGTTCAAGAAGTCGCAAGGATCATACAGATGTCATGATCAAAATTGACCTATAAGCCATTGTGAGTCATGCTCAATGTGAGAAACAAGAGGAAGTAGATGATATAACGAACCACAAAATATATTTATAGCCATAAGTGGACATGGAGAAAATCCCAGAGGGAGAGGGATGAGGTGTTGAGTAAAATCATCTCTTTTTTCCTTAGGATGGCAGTGAAAGAGGTTTCTATTTTGGAATATCCAACTCTCCACATCACCCTAAGAGGGAATGAAGGTTAAGGAAAATATTATATAGAGCAGAAATACTACAACATCATACATGAATTTATAGGGTATTACTTGTGGAGGTATTCCCAATAACAATTTCCATAGTTAATGATGTGGATCACTACATTTCAAAAGGATACACAAGAATTAATCTTATCCTCCCTACTTGGAATTGGAGGCTCCGACTCCTACTGACGAGAATGGTAGTAAATGATCCAAAACCCCATCCTCCAGAAATTGAACTCCTGAAATTATTCATTGCGGTAAGGTTACTCATGACTATAGATATAAAAATCAATATGCTCCCAAGGAATCCTAACAATCCAGCAAGACAAGTGTATGAATCCTATGATCGTAGAAAGATAAATAAAAATAGGAGGGATGATGATGTGCCTTTTCCAAAGGTTTTATAGACCATGATGTCCTGATGGAGGATTCAACATAGTACCTCTTAGAATATTAAGCCCAGAGAGAAGGGGACCAACCATGGGTATCACAAAAAAGGCCTGAAAGGCAACTCGTGCAGGTCTTGGGTGTAGGTGTGCCACGTAGGTAAGCCGCATACAACCTTAGAAGAACTGAAAATTATTTTCCAAAGAGGGATAGGTCAATGTGAGCTATATATTCATCTTGAAATAGAAAATAATGAATGAAATCTAGGGTGAGTATTTATCATAGGAACATTGGGTCTCCTCCATATTCCTGGAAGTGTCTCGTGTAGGTCCCCAATGACGGAGTGGGAGCTCATGTAGGTTATTTCTCCATAGTGGATAATAGTCCCAATGCATGTTTCTTTTTTTTATATACCATGGATAGATTTTAATATTTCTTATCCACATTAATTGTGTCTTCACTCATGTTTCAGAGAGCTTATTGAGAAATTTCTAGGGACATGGGTGAATGGGTTTCACAACGAGATCTCTAAGGGTTCTTCATATTTTTTCAGTTGTCTGGATGGGGAACCCAATGGTCCTATTTAATTTAAACAATTATCCTTAATGTAGGTCCATGGATAATGTACATGAATTACGTTCTTGTAATAGGTAATGGGAGAAGTTCCTTGATGTAGGTACCTGGTGTAGGTACTCAGTGAAAGTCATGGGAATCAATTTATAAAAATTTTCCGCCATTTGATATCCATAACCTTGGTTCTTTATGTAAATTTGAGCTCTACAACTAGTCAAATAGAATATGTGTAATAGAAAAACACATATTTATTTGGTTAATACACCAAATTTTCATGAGAGAAGCACGAAAAATGAATATAAATTTTTCGACAACTTTATATCATCAACCTTAGAAATCCATAGCCTATTCATAGAGGGGGGTTCTTTTCACATATCCCTCATTGCGGAGTAGAATATTGGAAAATGAAAATCCTACAAGAAACATCTACTAGAAAGAAGATACATATATACTTAAACCTGAATTTTTTTCAATATGAGAATCTCATCCTTATTTCGGTAGCAAAGTGCATGAAACACATTTTTTGTTAGCAATAATGAATATTATGCCCCTCATTTATTCAAAAAAAGTCAATATTTCCACCTATGTAAATTTCTATAAAAGTAATTTATTATTATGATATATTTATTATTCATAAAAATTCTTAATGAATATTATGAATTTATCCCAATAACATTATGAAATTGCTTAGACACATTTCCTATTAGACCCAGGTCACCCTTATGATAATTAATCAAACGATATTAATTATAACCTTATAGATTGTTGATTAATCGTATGATATACAATTTAACAGTACAAAATTTTATTTAATCAAATGATATTCAGATTAACCTTAAAAAATTTATTTCACCCTTTTTCATATAGCTGATAACTGTTACTAATTCCCATGTATTGGCTAATTCATCACTCTAGAGCCGAAATGAATCCTATAAAGTAAATATGAATATAAAAAAACATAAATATGCATCTTTTTTAATAATTTTTTAAAACATAACATCATAAAAAATTTTCTAAATACTATTATAATTGCCGCTTAAATTCTAAAAAAATAATACCTCATTTGAAACCTCAAAATCTGCGACTGATTTTCAAATATGGTTAACAATAGATAAAAAACATTAAAAATTCCTCTGGATTATCGCCCATTGAATAAAATATTTTTGGAATGGTTGGGGTTTCCTAATTACTTTTAATATGGGAGGCTGAGGGTGAACATTCAGTTTAAACCTCAATGTCCAAAATATTTCCTTGAACATAGCCTTGTTGAGAATTTCAGCATGTTGTTATGTTATAGGAATGAATTATAATTTTATTTCCCAATTAAAAAGCATAAAATTTAGGATGTAAAATATGTTATCAATATTATTAGTTATAGATTATTACACTAGATTTTTGGATAGATCAATTTCAAATTTGTTTTCACATAAAATTAAATGTTGTTTGTTAATCATCACCCTCAAGTATTCATGTTTTTATTTCATCCATATCATATGGGTTCAGGCACATGTATTAGATATATAATCTACCTAGAGGGTTCTTAATGTGTTCGAGGTCTAATTCGTATAGTATCAACTGGCATGAATTCCACAAAAAATAATGATTCCTACCTAATTTTATTTTCTATTAAACAATCATCTACTCAGTTATCATTAATAAATCTATATTTATTCTGGTGCTCACCACTTTTATATATTAGCTCATAGTTCAAATATTCTATGATTTACTTGAGTACACTTTTGTTATCCCTAAAACATGACTCATTAGGATAACATTGATACCATTCACATTGGTTCAGTTCATAGAAAATATTTCATCTTGACATAGTATTATTGATTAAATTGATAATCACCCTTCTAAACTCAGTTTATTTAACTTTTTTTTCTATAATCCTATCAATGATTTGTCCTTGAAGGTTATGGGCATAGTGGAAGCTGGCCAAACCTATCCCCTAGGACGATTTTTCATTGTATAGAGTTGATAATTAATAATATCATTTTAAAGAATCGTTACATTTATGAATATATCTAATAAAATATTATAAAAATAATCCCATAACATTTTTGAGGATCTTTTACAATTAAATTTATAGTCAATTTAATAAAAATTAGTGCCTCGGTCTTGGAATTCATTATAGGAGAATGATTTTTTTTCAATTGGATCTCATTGGAGTCAAACATTAATTAGACCTAGAGGATCTAATATAAAATCCCCTTAGTAGTATATACAATTTCTCCAAAATCACCATGTGTTGTTGATGGAGTACTGGGTTCATGTGAGGAGGTAACAATTATCTATTATTTCTCAACTATGATCATAAAAAATAAATATTTTACTTTTTTATATTTCTTCTATTTTTTATTCATTCCTAAGAGTCCGAAATAGATGGCGTTTTTTTTCAGTCTTGATGGAAAACCAATGATCTTTTCTTAAATAATTTTATATAGAGGATATATCATTCAGTAGTACCACACTCGAAAAATGATCCAAGATGATATTATATGGAGCTAGGTTTTAATATTGATAATTACTCTATTGACCTTCATCAAATATCAAAACTGATATATACCAAATGACAAATATAAAATTGTTGTTGTTATTATTATTATCATTAACTCCCATGGAATGAATTGAATCGGGAAACTATAAATATAATTTTATATTTAAAAAATTTCATATTTCATTATATGATTTTTAATTATTATATAAATAATGTCCTCAATCCCTTAACATGACCCATCAATCCTTCTACACATTTAAAAAACTGTTGAACAATATATGTTCTTCATTTAATAAATAAATAATTATATAGTATTCTCTAATTATAAATAAATATATATTTTATATAAATTTTATATTTACCATCCTATGATGAAATATACATTTATTAATAAATTATCTAAATAAATTACCAATTTATTAAATAAAAAATTATTTATTATGAGTTGAAAATAATAATCCATTAATAAAATAATCCCTGGGATTGTGAATAAGTATTTATTTAATATTAAACACACACACACACACACACACATAGATATATAGATATATATATTAATATAATTGGTGACTGGATATTTATGATCACATTATCCAAAATAATTATTACTCATATGTCTTGAGAAAATTATTTTTTCCAACTGCTGAACTCATGTAGTGGTTAACTATGATTTGTGTACACACTGCATGTGTGACCCAATTGGCCTCTTTATTGGTGGCATTAAGTGATCATGCCTCATGTCCAATATTGGTGTCTACCGGCATGTAATGGAACTAACAGAAAAATATGATAACATGAAAATTACAACAACTATAGGAAAACACTCCCTGAGTTTTGTAATCCAATTACATAAATATCATTAATTATGTAGGATTTAAAACTGATTCATCAACCTATGTGATAAATATATCTTTCATTGACTACATGAAATGACATCATCAATCACCTTGGTCAGGAATATTATATGATAGATTTACACTAAAAAAGGACATTAGATATATACTTTTATTAATAAATGGAAGGTATAAATACTTTTTTGACTTATTCATTAGTGGAATATCACTCATGACACACCCAAAATTCCCATATTTAGATAACATTAAATCATGTTGGTCATAAATATATAAAGGATACGACTCAGGATTTTAATTTCTAGTAATCTCATGTATATGGATGAATAAACAAATTAACATAAATGAATATCCAATTATATGTAAATATATGTAATTCCTACTTGTTATTTTTTTACAATAATTTCACTTCTTATATATTACCATGTGAGAACTTCATGAGATGAAGTATCATCCATATACAATAATCATGAACCTGGTAATAAAACACATCATTTGTCTTTTTATAAAATTTTATTCTTAATGGAATATATTTTTAAGAATATCATAGTGACCCATGCGTCAAATAAATATTAAAAAAAATTAGATTAATATTTAATACATTAAAAAATTACAAGACTATGGACCCCTATAGTTTAGTCTATTTATAGACTATCTACACTACATTTTAAAAAGGTGGATCATCATCAATATCTCCTATGGAGATCATCACCTTTATTACTATTCATAGACATACTAAACTAACAAAATTATAAATAACCAACAAAAATGAGACATAGTAATGGTTGAGTTCAAAATCATTATAAGGGGAAATAATTAAATACATAAGAAACACATGAAAATATGTTTATGAGAATATGAGAATAATATTTTAATACCATACCCTTCATATCATAGATTATAATATTGGGTCATGGAATAAATATTGAATGCTCATAAAACATGAATCATAAGGGAATAATAGAACATTATCTATGAGAGAGTAAAATAGGAATAAGACATATATTCTAGACATAAAAGATATATTATAAAATTTTGAACATGTATAAATAGAGATAGGATCACTCATTTTGTTAAGGATGTGAAGTCAAACCCTAAAATAAACATATAGTCATTCGACAGGGTACACACATAACATTAAGTACATGATTGAAAGGTCCATGAAAAACAAATTGAACATGTAATTGGTTTCAAACATAACATTATGAAATTGTAATCATGTTAACACAATACAATGTTAAATTGTAATCAGGTTCAGTGATAACATATTTACTCATGATTTACTCATCTTTCCCCAATTCATTGAAGGGAGATATAGGTATTACCTGTCACATAATTAAAATCACACATTTGTGTGGAAAAAGATCACAAAACATTCATCACAATATATATCTGTAAATGTAATGGGTTTCATAAAATTTTCATCATATCATAACCTATGGGAAATATATCGGTTTCATAACTATTTAATCATTTCATTGTTACAAGACCAAAGAACAAATATGTGGGTTTCATAAGAATTTTAATATGGTATAACCTGTGGAAGGTGAATGGGTTTCATTATCATATTTTCTAGAAAAACTATTCATAGTGATAATAATAATGGTATAATTTATTCATATCCCAATAAAATCATATGATACCTAAGGAAATCATTACAAATGGAGAGTTATTTTGAAATATCACTTGGTACATTTCCTGAGAAAATTAAATTTTATTTTAAAAAAATCATTTTAAAACTAAGAAATCATAATAAATTTTAAATTATTTCTATTGAAATGAAAATGCAAGGAATATAAATTAATCTTCAAAAAAAAAAATTCATGATGGTGGGAAATTAGGTTCATGAGGTACTATTTAAAAAAAAGATTCCGTATAATTGTATTATAAATGTAAAATGAGAAATGTTCATAAAAAAGACATGAATATACTATTAATATATATTTGAAAGTAAAATATGGGTAAAAATATCAAAATAAATCATCTATACAATTATATAAACATTTTTGAATATTTTTTATATGATATGGTTTTGGAAGATAAAGGGCTTTTGACACTTGTGATAAATAAATATGTTTTTTATTAACAATGTACTTTTAAATTGTTCATTAAATAAAAAGAGTAAAATAACTAGATAACATTTATTCTCACAACATAATCATAGGGGAATAATATTTTGGAGATTATTTAGAGATAGACCATATGATTTTGTAATAGGGTACTTAATCATAATGATTTCTGATAAATGAATACATTGTAACATAAATCCACCACCACTTTGGTAATCATTTGAAATATAATTCCCATGAACGAGCATTCATAAAATGGATATACAGTCACCATAATTTTCATAAGATGAAATATACAGTAAATTTCTTGATATTAAATACAAGAAAATATAAGAAATAAATGGTGTATGTGGCATGTATCTCACAAAAGTAAAAAAGTTATATGGACGTAACATGACACTTTAGTAATATTTTGAGACATAATCGCCAAAAAATAAAAAAAATGAGAAGCTATAAAATATATAAAATGATTATATTCATGAAATAATATTTAATATTGTAATTATATAAGATAGAAAAATAAAACAAGAGGTGAATTTTCCATTGTATCATTGAAAAAAGAGATAATATATAAATCCCTTACCATAATTATCAACATCCTTCATACACATTTATAACTCTTGTGTAATAAAAATAATTTTATTGTGCATCTATTATTGAATAATAAACATATATATTATCTTATGTGAGTTATTTATTACCATTAATTACCCTATGATTTCCAATTTCTTGTAAAAATCATGTTTACGTAATAACCACATTGTATTTTATATATGATTTGATTTGGTATTTTCAGTAACATTAATTTGATCATGGTTTCATATTATCTGGAATAATATTAATAAAATAACTATCATATTAACACCTCAGAAAAACTATTAATACAAATATTGATATATTTTTTTTGAATAAAGTATGTTGTGATCCTGGAGATGGTAGGTCGTACATACACTGGAGTAACGTTTCGATTTTGAAAATATCGTTATGGAAAGGTGGTATGTAATATTTTATTTGAAAATAATTAAAATTAAATTATAACTAAAATATAATTTCATTAAATATTCTTTTAAATATAATCCAGGTTGTGTAGTGTTGAAAAGCGACAGTCACATCGCTTCGTGAATATTGTAGTCCACACAAACACGAATAATGTTATTGTCTTTTAGTAAGTGGAAATGTTATACATAAATGATATATTAATTTTAATAAATCTATATTTGTCTTTAATATCACAAATATATCATGTATATCACATATATACATTTTATATATACTTATATTTTTTCATCTAAACTGTTAGTGAAAAAAGAATCACATCGCTTTGTGAGGCGGTAGTCTGTTTTACTGACCATCGACATTACTATATTCCCAAATGAGTTTAATATAAAAATTTATATATTATATAATTAATATATATAGATAATAATCATAAAAATATCATATTAATAATTTATATGAATCTTCATAACCAATTGTGGTAGGTGGTAATGGAAAAATGAATGAAATCAGTTCGTGAGGTAGTTGTCTACAATACACAGGAATGATGATTTCATAACCCATTATAAGTAATTAGAGATGATTATATGTAATGAAATTAGAATAAAAAACATAGAATTAAATGAAATATACTAGGTTTATTATATTATGATAGTTTAATTATAATAATAGAATATGGAAGAAGAAATAATATTAGTACGCTCGTAAAAGAATGTTGCCTATTTTTTTAGTATCCTATTTAGGTTTAAAAAAAAGCCGTCCTAGGATAGATTTATACACATATTAATGATATAGGATAAGATTATGGATTTTTTAAATTGATTATCAAAGGTATTTACCTTATCAAAAATCTTTTGAGGTGTAAATTAGAAAGGGGAGGGATGGCTTTTTGTAACTGAGGTGAGTGGAAACTAGTAATTTTTGAAAAGAAAATGGTGAACCCACGATTTTCGCAGGATACAAGGGTATAATAAGGTGTATTATCAATATATATAAATTATAGGATCTATATATGGTCAATAAATATATTTTATACTTGTTTTTATGTCATTTTAACCCTTATATTTTTTACATTAACCCCTGTCAAACCAACATTAACATTATCTTTGTTAAATAATATTTACTATTATCACTATTAATTTTGATAATATATTAATTTAAAATTTCTAGATAAAATATATTAATCTAATTCCAAATATGAAATTAATTTTTCAAAACTCATTTCCTAGAAATGATAATTTTAATTGAATATTTGTCCCATGGATGCGATGGGAAATCATGTTTTTCGAAAATGAAAAGATCAATCATTAACAACGTTTTTATAAATATGTTGAATATTAAAATTTTAAAAATTATAAAAATTATATTAATATGTATATTATTTATGTAATAACAATTTAAAATAAATTTAAAATTTATTTTAACTTTATAAATATTTTTAATAAAAGACAACATTCAATTAAAATTTATTATTTTTGAATATTCCTCAAGGAATTAATATTTCCATATTAATATCAAGAATAAACCCAAAATAATTCCTATATGATGTTTTCAAAAATCAATTTTATTTTATTAGATAGGCTTTCTGAAACTGGAAAATAATTTATGTGCGTGAAAAGGTGAAAAAACTGTTTTATAAAGAAATATAACATTTATGAATAAATTTAGATTTAATGTTATCTATAGTATAGAAAACATATAAGATGAATTATAAATATTTTAATGAATACATAACATGTAAATTTGATTAATATAATCCTCCAAAATTTTCTATTTTTATTTATTAAGGAAATATATATTTTGCTATAAAACTAGTTATTCAGAAAAAGATATTCATTATTTTCAAATAATTTTTATTTTCATTTAAAATTAATTCGTCACCAGGAAATTAATTTCATATTCATGTGTAAACATTATATTTTTATTGTTTATTTAATCTTATTTATAAATTCTATTCCAATTTCCAGTTGAAAATAATAATATTAATTGATTATTTCTTAAGAGTAATTCACATTTTGTTTAAACTCGGAATTGCATGTAACGCAAACTACATCTCATGTGGTGTGTAATTAATTGTAAACATAGTATTTAATATAATGAATGATAAATTCTGTATTATTTGTAATGAAAAATATCTAAATATTTATACACAATTTGATAAAAAATATTTCCAAAAATCATAATGTGTTACATTATTCCTCAATTAAAATAAGTTTTCCCCTAGAAATTCATCACGTTGGTACGACAAATTGACGAAGTGATTACTCATTACATCATTAAGATTCCACATAAAATAATCAAGCTATAGGTTAATACACAAAACTTTGAAAATGTTAGTGTTCAATTTTTATTAAATTTTCACTGATCTAGAATCTCTACCGATTATTGCTCATAGAGAATGTCATACTCTAGTGCTATGAAATCAGAGTTCTGCACATGTGCTGGATCATGTATGTATTTAATCCATAGAGATTCATGGAAAACATCTTCTTCATAAGATTTGTTCGATGTATGTGCCGCTCAATAGGATACCTTCCTGATATGATCGACAATTCAAAAGGATTGATATATATATTGTATATTTTTTTTATAATAATAAAAATTTAATCCATTGGTTGTACTCTAATCAATTTACACTTAATTTATAAATTTAATAAATTGAGGTGAATTTTGTTTGGACTAAATATTTAATGTAAATATGATCCATTATATGTTGGTATGCCATTCTATATATCTCTATTTAAAAAAGGTTAGCACTGGTACCCTTATATACATGCCAAAAGATAAAAATATTCATCATTAGAATGAATGTAACTAAATTCTAAAAATTTATTTTTCATTAATACCCCAAAAAATTGAAGTAACTCTTAATTTTCACATACCAAACAAATTAATACCTTTATCATGTTTTATTTTCAAACATGGTAATTACCTGAATTTCCATAAAAAGTTATTGAAAACATAAATTATTAATTATTATTTAAATAAAAACTAGACTATTTTAGATATTCCTTAAATCCAAACTTTTTTAACCTCCAAAATTTATAGCATAACAAACCTTGTCCAAAAATATTTATTTACTTCCAAGATAATAAGTACTATCCAATTTACATTATCCATATCAATAATATCTTTATCAAAATTAAAATCCATTTATTCAACCATAGGAAAATATTTTGGTAACATTACCTTAGTCATGTGTTTTTCATAAAATTTATGCCTTACATTAAATAAATTTTATAAGAAATCAGTACCATTCCATATATTCCTTCAAATACATTATGTATATCTTCCACAAAATAATCCTTAAATATTTCATTAATCATATAAAACAATACATGAATCCCCTTACAAGTATTATTCAATAATTTAACCTCATCCTTAATCCATGGAATTGGATTCATCATCTTATTCCTAAAAACATCATTTCATTAATACTTCAATCAGCTTTACATCATCATCAATAAAAAACAATTTACTCAAAAAAAAGAGGATTCTCTTCATTAGAATTACCCTTATGACATTAATTTTCATAATTAATATGCATTACACATTTTAATCATTTTAAACACCATTCTAGGCTAGGGAGACCATTAATAATGTCTATTTTATAAACTAAAATTAGAATCCCCCCATAAAATACATGTTTTCTGGCCTTTTTTCCACAATCAAAACATATTATCGTTTAATTGCATGATTATTATATCATTTTTAAAACATAGAAAATTGGATATTATTTACTCTAAGGTCTTCAATACGTGAACTCTCAGTTAAATCAATATTTCACATCTATGGTGAGTTTGAGTGTTGTTTTATGTTAATATTGTTAATAATGTTTCATGATATTTGAATTGGAATAATCAAAAAATCCTTCACTCCATTTTCACTCCCTTTTCCTTCTGTTGACAATATCAAAAATTTTCCATGATCTTTTCCACCTAATTGAAGTTGTGTGGCTCCCATGGACACCACATGTTGAGTTTTTGGAGAAATACACCATTATGCCTGATGGAGTGGATTGGATTTACAAGTGTCTGGTCTCATCATTCCCAAACTAGGATATAAAAATTATGTTCTGAGTCTCCATTTATCATGGTGTGTTCATGGAAGTAGGAATGGGACTGAACTAAATGGGCTAGGACCATAGCACGACACTGATCTCGAGTAGGTGTGCTGGGGCACAACCCATGCTGTATGGAAGTGTGGGTTCTCCCATGTGAGCTATACAGTTACCCCAGGTGTTGTCGGTTCACATGGCACCTGCACGATCAACCTATGTGAGAAATTTGTGTGAGAGAGACACTTTACACAAGGTTTGATATTTTCCTATAAATAGTACTTTGTGGTCTTTATTTTCACTGATGAATTTTTCTAACAGACTATTTCTACTACGATTCCCCAACTAATTTTCTCATGTCCTCTGAAAGATTATAGGTAGTTTTATAACACCTAATGGAAATGAAATAAAGCTGGATTATTGAGCTTATGTACGTCAATGTATTAAAGTAAACAACACATGCGTGAGGCACTCACCTAACCCCCAATCAATGAAGAATAATGTGGGGTTCCATTCTTAACCATGGAATTATAGAAAATACACTCTGGAATGCATATAAAGACCCTTGATGGCTAGAGTAAGGTCTCGAACAAGTGTAGTCACCCCATCATCTATCACCCATGCTTCTCCCATTTAATCTAATCCTACCTATGTGGACCACCCCCTGAACGATCCCACTTGGTTTTCCCAAATCTCCATCATGTGAGGGAAATTCATGAGGCCTCCATTAAAGACACTCATACAGTGTAATCTCCTTATTTGGGTCTCTTTTCTAAAAGATTCAATGCTTAAACAACCTGAAAAACCTCCTAAACAATAAAACCTTCCAAAAAGTCACATCAGCAGCCTCCCATTTGGAAATGTATTTCTACAATAAGATGTTTCTCACACTTGTCTGGCCATGCAGTGAGGATCCTAAGGGAGTCTATGGATGTTTATATCCCTAGTCATGGGGATTCATACACCATGGACTATCTTTAGGAGTTCCTAGTCTTGAGGATTGGGGTTCGGACAATTCCATACTCTTAATATCTCAAATAACAGAATATGGTGGTTTCTAGAAGGGAGGATAAGGATCACACCTATGTTTCCTTTTGATATGGGATGACCCCCTCCCTCAATATGGTACCAAATCATCAATTTCCCACCTAGATTAAGCCCCTATGTTTTCCAGTATGTAGTTTGATTCTTGCTCTTCCTTACCACTGCATACTTAACCTTCATTCCTCGACTAGTTTAAGATAGGGAAGTGTCTCACCCTTGGTCTATTTCACTGTTTTCCTAGGGAAAATTGGACCAGTGCACTCAAAAATTCATCCCTCTCCGTTTGTATGTTTTCAAAAAGTACACCAGTGGAAAAAATCCAATAGTGAGGTTCATTTGATCATCCACTTCTTCTTGATTCCCACATAAATCAAAACTCAGATGTCCTTAGTGGTTAATTGTGATAATATCATATACTTGATCCATGAAACTATATAAACTTTGATAACTATACTTCTAAAGAATATTAGAATGTCTACGCTTAAAATTTGATTCATTCTCATTTTTAATCCTCTAACATTTATTGTAAAGAGTAAAAATATTTGACACACATATATAATCATTTTGTAGTTAGTTCTGTTCATTCCCTCCATTACAACGGCTAGGCGTTAACTAATATTTAAAATAATATTATTTTATTATTAGAGTGCAACGTAATATTCCCAAAAAACTTGTTGTTGCGTGTTGGGTACGCCATTGAGCATAGCATCCCCTTTAAAGTAATATTAATATTTTATTCACAAATATGGATAAATATAAAAAATTTCATATTCTTTATTTACCAGGGGTGTTACATCCTTCCCCCCTTTTGGGAATTGCGTCCTCGCAATTTTAAAATTGGGCTTGGAAATATCCTTGGATGTCCCACAACGGAACAAGAGTCGGTAAAACAGTCACTTTAAAATTGAGAAAGATAAGTATAGAGGTCACCCGAGTTAACCCATACTAGGATTCAAAGTATGAAAATACGGACATGGAGGGAAAAAGGCTCATGTTCTGATGGAGAGTGATAGTAAACATTTCTAGGAGAAAGTTAAGCATAAGAAAATCACAAACTTGTGATGGGTTAAACGGTATTCGATTCCCCAGTAGGAAAAGTTAACAGACAACATTTTTTTTAAGTTACTTTTCTTTGAGGAATTTATTTTTGAGCTTAACTAAATCATAATGAAACATACTTACTTGTCACGTAGACTTCCAACTTTTACTAGATTCCTTAATCAAACTCATATTTTCTACAAAAGATGAGTATTTAGGAAGACTTGTTCACATTAAGATTACTATAATCAACTTATAGAGAACCACCTAATCCAAAAAAGATAACTATATAATTACCATGTCTTTAGACTCCAACCAAAACCAAAACCAAAAAGGTTAGAATAAGATCAAATAATCCAGAAAAGGATAACCCTTTATAAAAAGGAAAATATATTCATAATCTCGAAAAATTTTCCAACAAAACCCAAAGTTCAACGCCGACCATTAGATAAACAATTTTTCCATAAAATTCTTCAAATTAAACCAAACTATGATTGAAACCCAAATATTTGAAGGATTTATTTACATAGTCTACTATGTTAAGTCGTAACATTTATCTCAAAAAAAAAACAGTTGCTCCTAAAATCTCGCATTGAAAAGTAATTAACCTAATCACATATGCTCCATGATAAGTTAATAAATTTCCATAGATAACCCAAAATCAACTTACTCTTAATTCATAAAATCATCTAACTAAAAAGAATCATTCAAACTAACCAGGTACTTCACGTAGTCCAGTGGTAGGCGATAAATACCAGTCGCACTTTGGATGTGGGTTCGATTCCCGCGGCCTTGTCCGACGCGACGGGTTGCCACACGGTCTGCATGTTGTCATTTTTCCAAAACTACATAATTCTTAAAACATTCCCCAATAACGACATAAAATCTTCAAAAATAACCATAATGTAATTTAACCTCAATTTAATCTCATGACTTTCACTTTCAATCATTACATATAGTAACCCATAATTACCTCGAAAGTAACGATCATAAAAACCCAGATGGTTCTTTATAACTATGTCCACAAAAGAACAGATTACTATTCATTGAATAAAATTTTCATATATCAAACATGAATGTTACACATACTATAAAAATTCTTCTAATGTACCCCATCATCAAAAGACACTTAATATTCTTAAGAATTTCACGATTACTCTTGAAGCCCTTATATGTTAAATTCTTACTCATTCAACATTTTTCATGATCCATTAACCATTCCTTTCCAACATATTCTGAAATAAATCTTTCCTACAAACAAAATCATGAATCATATCCTATGATTCCAAAATAGAAAACAAAAGATAAGAAATAATCCATACCATTGATTGGTCATTGTCAGTTTCTTCATCCTCAATCGGAATGGCATTAGGTATTGGTAAACGAGTATTTGTATGATCTTGGTGATCCCATTCACGAAACTTCTTCATAGGACATGTGTTTGCATAATGACCATGCATACCACATTTAAAACATGCAATTGATCCCTCAGAAAGAACTTCATTCCCTTTCCTCGAGTCAACTGGATGCTTCCTTTTTCCATGGTAGGTTCTTGCTTTATGACCTTCATTTCCACATCTATAGCATTTTTCCGTCCCATTGAAACATTTTCCTAGGTGTTTCTTTCCACATCTATGACACATAGGTTTTTGAACACACTTACCATAATGATTGTTACCTGTAGTTCCGTAGGGATTTGTTTCTCACATAAATGATGCCTTATAGAAATAACCAAGGTTTAGGTGGTCAATAATGACTCCAGATAGTTGGTTGAAGATAAACACAAGAGTTCTCATTGCAGCTCCTATATCATTCAGTTGCTCGCTCAGAAAACTATCACAGTTTCCTTCACATACACCGTTACATTAGTTCCTGCTAGATCCATCCATTTACTAAAACCAAAAAGGTCAGTGTGAGTGTATCAACAAAACCATCATTACTAATGAGGAAGATAAACACTAAGATATACTTACTCATTCACTTTATCTAAAAATAGGACTGTTTATGAAATCCTAACCATTATGGTCATGTCACTTATGCTTAAAGAATACCCTAACCTCTAAAGTTATCTAAAACGACCATTGATACCAACTATAAGGCCCCGACCTTAATCCTTACTTAATATTGAATTAAAAGAATAATTAACATTGAGGATCTTTTCAGGTTTAGAGTTTTAGAGAATTAGGACATAACTATTACATCTCAAAAGATTAAAAAGTAGAAACTTTTACTAAGTTTCCATAAAATAAGAACTCTTAAAAAGAAACATGTCCAGTTCCCTTTTTTTAGGTTGCATGCCTTTCCCTTCACCCCATCCTTGACCCTATTCCATGTTAAGTCCTGTGAAAAAAATTTCAAAAACTTGGGATGAGCATTAAAAGCACAGTAAGGGATACACAAATAATGAAAACTGTTAGTTTTTCAAAACAACAAGTAAACCATGTACACTTTATCAATGTAATACTTTTCACCTTTTCTAAGTATTAAAAACTCTTCACTAAATAAAAGTTCATTACTTACCCTTCTGTAACCAAAAGATTACCATAAACCCCATATAAAGATCACATAACATATAAAGGTAACTTGGGACATAAACATACTTATGTGGAATAACCATAAGGTCGACTTCCACACATATCCCTTAATGGAATAGCCATTCGGACAACTTCCATACATACTTAATGGAATAGCCATAAGGCCGACTTCCATACCCAATACATTGGAGGTTATAACGTAACCACCCATCCTGGTATTCACGCCACCACCTGTCATATGGTTTATCACGTAACCACCCATAAAATGTCCATGTACCATTATAAAATTATAACACATAAAACAAATATAAAGAAATGATAACATTTCCACATTTCAATCACAATATATCATTTAAATATATTTACAAAAAAGAATAATTTATCAAAACCATTTTCAATACCAAAATAAATAAAAGAGTATATGGTATTTATTTTATTTTAAAAACATTATGGCTTGTTGTGGAAGACAAAGATCAAATAATACTCACGGCGGCGGAAAAGGTCATTGTCACCGCGTACGTTAAAAGAAACATTCCTTTTTGTTGTTTAGTAAAACGCTTCATAGAAAAAGATTACTTTTGTATAAAAGTAAAATTCAAAGGGGTTTATACACCGTATAAAATAAATTTATGTATAAAATGAAATATGCCTCAATTAATGGATATTGAGACGAAGTCCCTTACAAATACGATATCCTTGGTTTAGGGATAAATAAATTACATAATTATGTGTGACAAACAAATACAAAAAATATAAATGAATATTACGTGTAAAACAATCAGAGGTTATTCACACATATTCATTGAACGACATATTCAAGGAGTTTAAGTTTATCCCAAAGAATAAAGTTTGGGTTAAAAAGTTCCCTTGCAAAAATTTGACAGACTAATGGCATCACAACAAAATTCAGAAAATGAGTTGATGAGAGATAAAAAGGGTATCTCATCACATAGAAATAAAATTTAAATCAATAAGGATATAAAAGAACATATCCCAACATAATAATATGTGAATTAAAAGACATAACAAAAGAAGTCTTTTAAATATAGGAGGGTGAAAGGTTCCCTTAACGACATGGGTATCTTTCGAAACATACACCCCGTGAAAGAAGGACAATAAAACCTTGATGTAAATACTCATAAATGAAAGTATATTACACAATGAGTAAAATAATGGGTAGTACATACACCACTCAATGGAAATTGTGTAAAATGTTGCATAAATCTCACGAGAATAAAAGTGAGATCAAAAATCCCTTACGAAAACTCGGCAGCCTAACAGCACCACATAAAACTTACAAAAATGGATTGATGAGATCAAATAGGGTATCTCATCATATTAACATAATGTTTATAGAAATAGGAATATAAAAAAACATCCCCCAACATAACAAAGATGAGCTTAAAAGAAGTGACATAAAGGAGAGTACTTAAAAAGAAATAGAGAGGTTTGATCTCTTACGAAAATTCGGCAGCCTAACGGCGCCACTCAAAACATCCAAAATGGATTGAAGAGAGAGAATAGGGTCTCTCATCATATGAACATAAAAATTAAAGTAATATTAATATAAAATAACATCCCAATAACAAGAAAGATGATCTTTAAAAGGAATGACATAAAAGAGCGTACTTAAAAAGAAAGAGAGGAGTAGGATTCCTTACCTCGGGTCCGACTTGACTCGATCGTTCTTTAAAATCCTGAATAATAAACTTGAGTTAATTTCTACTTTCTTAAGAACCTTTTTCAAGTTCATTATTCCTTTTATATAAATTATTGACATGTTATAAAAATTATGTAATCATTTAAGTTAATAATGTTTGTTTTGTCAATATTTGGTTATTAAGTCAAAAGTTGACTTCTTACAATTACATGTTGTTCGTGTGGTCAACAGTTCATTATATCCAGAATGATATTAATGATTTGTTCATCATATATATCATATATATCCAGAATATACATGTATTTATATTATTACATAATCATTTAGAGGTAATAAATGAAATGCACCGTTCATGGAGACGGTAAGCCGTACGTACGCATGAACTCTACTTTCATTTATATGTCATATAAATGGAATTAAAACTAAATGAGAGATATGTATATTTTTAATTCTAGAACAATATTCATCTATTATATGTATCATACATGATATATATCCATTATATGTACTTATAATAGTACATTACATTTGAGGATAAGAAATGAAATGCATCGTTCATGGAGACAGTAAGCCGTACGTACGCATGAAGGATACTTTCATTTATATCTCATACTTTAATGGAAAGAAAAAAATAATGATATAAAGGTATATTATAATTCCAGTATAAAATCATACATAATAACTTTAAATCCATCTTCTATACATCCCACATATGGTATTAACGAATCAGATCACATTGAGGGGGCGGTAGTCCGCACTTCCTAAAATGAAGATATCGCGTATACCCATAATGGAAGCCATAAAGGTATTCCAAAAATGAAAAATACAGAAGCTTAAGTAAAACATAAAAATATTATATATCATATATAAACATAGTGACATATTAATGGCCACCTTTGATGTTGTTATATGAGTGTTGAACAATCATCATTTCGTGAGGCAGAAATTCGCCATCCACAGAAACTGTATGTTCTTTAACCATTAGATGAAGGTGTGTGTAAATGTATCTCGAATACTTATTATAAAAACATCATAGTATATTGAAAATACTGGAGTTTTTACAAAATAAATGAATAAAAAGAGATTAGTGGGTTGGAGGAGAAAAATAAAACAAAAGAGCACAAGCGAAGACGTTACCTTAAAATTGTGTAACTCCCTTTGGTTTAAACCAAAGGGGTCTCTTGAAGAGATTTCTAACTAAGTTAAGGCTTCTAGGATGATGAGAGGGATTTGGAGAGACAAAATGATCAGATCATGGCCGAACCAAAGGCTTGAGAGGTGTGGGTATGGTGGTAGAGGTGTGGGCCTTTTATAAGAGGAAAGGAGGGGCACTCTTGGAAAAGTATAAAATGATACTTTATTTTCAAATGGTTTTCGGATTTTAATGGTCCCACATTGATTGTTTTCGAGGATAAGGTGATAAGGGTTATAAATCCAACCATCCAATAGGTTTTTGACAAGTTTAGGTCCTATATGATTCATTATCTTTCCATTTTATTTAAATCGTTAAATAATGAGGTCATCGTTGCGTCATCATGATGTCATAAATAATTTAATATATATAATATCTAAAAATTATATGAAAAATTCTATGATGTAATAAATCTGTTTAGATTTCCAATGAATATTTATAGTCAAAAATATGACGCGTATAACCCCATGTAAAAAAGTGTTTTAGTAAAACATCTAATGTTTGTGTCATTTTTATTTTAACTTCAAATAAAAGGCATAAATGTCATTATCATACCCAAGTGGCTTCATGGGGTACCAAAAATCGACCCATGGGTTGTATTTGTCGTCCATAACTCATCCAATAGGGTTAGGATAAGTGTCAATATATTTTCATTTTAATATAATATCATTTTTACCTTAAATCACACAAATTATCTTTAATCGCGATTAATAAAACTTAAAAGTTACTTTTCATCAAAAATTATTTTCATCCCATTTAACCACATTTTACATAACAATTAAAATAATTTAAATTGGATTTTTGAAATTCAAATCACAGAAGTGGTAAGTCCCATTTAAACAAAAAATCAAAATTTGTAACCACCACTTTGTGGTTTCACTATTCATCAAAAATTGATGTTTTTCAGAAAAATACCAAAAAATCACCCTATGATATATTTGATATTAAGAATTCAAAAATGATTTCTATTTTACCAAATTCATAACATAGAAGTTTCATTAATTAATTTTATAATTAAATCTCACTGTTAAAACAAATAGCGTGTTTTTATGAAACAATATCTTTCAAAAGATTGACACTCGTTTATGTCCAATCTTAAAGTAATATTAATTAAAATGACCACCATTGGATTAAATGGTAAAAATATATTCTATTTACACATTAAAACCAATTAATAAGATAATCTAATCATATAAATAAATTATATTAAAAATAGGTTTTGAATTAAAATACAACATTTTTCACTGCGCATTAAAAATTGAACTTTTTCGGAAAAATACCAAAACTTTACACAAAGTAAATTTTGATGTCCCGATTATAAAGAAGAATTTTATTTTGTCAAATATAACACATAAAATTTTCAAAAAGTGGATTTAAAAGAGGTTCGCCTTCAAAAGGCCGTTAATCGACCTTTTAAAGAATATTAGAATGTCTACGCATAAAATTGGATTCATTCTCCTTTTTAATCCTCTAACATTTATCGTAAAGAGTAAAAATATTTCACACACATATATAATCATTTTTTAGTTAGTTCTATTCATTCCCGCCATTACAATGGCTAGGCGTTAACTACTATTTAAAATAATATTATTTTATTATTAGAGTGCAACGTAAGATTCCCAATAAACTTGTTGTTGCGTGTTGGGTACGCCATCGAGCATATCATCACCTTTAAATTAACATTAATATTTTATTCACAAATATGGATAAATATAAAAAATGTCATATTCTTTATTTACCTGGGGTGTTACATCCTTCCCCCCTTCTGTAAATTGCGTCCTCACAAATTTAAAATTGGGCTTGGAAATATCATTGAAAGTCCCACATCAGAACAAGAGTCTGTAAAACAATCACTTTAAAATAGAGAAAGATAAGTACAGAGGTCACCCGAATTAACCCATACTAGGATTCCAACTATGAAAATATGGGCATGGAGGAAAAAACAAAGGGTCATGTTCTGATGGAGAGTGATAGTAAAATTGTCTAGGAGAAAGTTAACCATAAGAAAATCACAAACTTGTGATGGGTTAAACGGTATTTGATTCCCCAGTAGGAAAAGTTAACAGAAAACATTTTTGTTTTAAGTTACTTTTCTTTGAGGAATTTATTTTTGAGCTTAACTAAATCATAATGAAACATACTTACTTGTCACGTAGACTTCCAACATATACTAGATTCCTTAATCAAACTCATATTTTCTACAAAAGACGAGTTTTTAGGAACACTTGTTCACATTAAGAGTACTATAATCAACTTATAGAGAACCACTTAATCCACAAAATAGAACTATATACTTCCCATGTCTTTAGACTCCAACCAAAACCAAAACCAAAAAGCTTAGTATAACATCATATAATCCAGAAAAAGATAACCCTTTATAAAAAGGAAAATATATTCTTAATCTCCAAAATTTGTCCAACAAAATCCAAAGTTCAACGAGGACCATTCGATAAACATTTTGTCCATAAAATTCTTCAAAGGAAACCAAACTAATATTGAAACCCAAATATTTGAAGGATTTAGTCACATAGTCTTCCAAGTTAAGTTGTAACATTTATCTCCAAAAAAAACAACAGTTTCTCCTAAAGTCTCGCATTGAAAAGTAATTAACCTAATCACATATGATCCATGATAAGTTAATAAATTTCCATAGATAACCCTAAATAAACTTACTCTTAATTCATAAAATCATATAACTAAAAATAATCATTCAAACTAACCAGGGACTTCACGTTGTCCAGTGGTAGGCAATAAATACCAGTCGCACTTTGGTTGTGGGTTCGATTCCCGTAGCCTTGTCTGAAGTGATGGGTTTTCACACGGTCCGCGTGTTATCCTTTTTCCAAAACTACATAATTCTTAAAACATTCCCCAATAACGAGATAAAATCTTCAAAAATAACCATAATGTAATTTAACCTCAATTTTATCTCATGACTTTCACTTTCCATCATTACATATAGTAACCCATAATTACCTCGAAAGTAAGGATCATATAAACCCAAATGGTTCTTTATAACTATGTCCACAAAAGAACAGATTACTATTCCTTGAATAAAATTTTCATATATCAACCATAAGTGTTACACATACTATAAAAAGTCTTCTAATGTACCCCATCATCAAAAGACACTTAATATTCTTAGGAATTTCACCATAACTCTTGAAGCCCTTATATGTTGAATTCTTACTCATTCAACATTCTTCATGATCCGTTAACCATTCCTTTCCAACTTATTCTGAAATACTTATTTCCTACAAACAAAATCATGAATCTTATCCTAAGATTCCAAAATAGAAAACAAAAGTTAAGAAATAATCCATACCTTTGATTGGTCATTGTCAGTTTCTTCATCCTCAATTGGAATGGCATTAGGTATTTGTAAACGAGTATTTGTATGATCTTGGTGATCCCATTCATGAAACTTCTTTATAGGACATGTGTTTGCATAATGACCATGCACACCACATTTAAAACATGCAATTGATCCCTCAGAAAGAACTTCTTTCCCATTCCTTGAGTCAACTGGATGCTTCCTTTTTCCATGGATGGTTCATACTTTATGACCATCATTTCTACATCTATAGCATATTTCTGTCCCTTTGAAACATTATCCTAGGTTTTTCTTTCCACATCTATGACACATAGGTTTTTGAACACACTTACCTTTATGATTGTTACCTGTAGTTCCGTAGGGATTTGTTTCTCGCATAAATGATGCCTTATAGAAATCAACAAGGTTCAGGTGGTCAATCATGACTCCAGATAGTTGGTTGAGGATAAACACAATAGTTCTCATTGCATCTCCTATATCATTCAGTTGCTCACTCAGAATACTGTCACAGTTTCCTTCACATCCACCATTACATTTGTGCCTGCTAGATCCAGCCATTGACTAAAACCAAAAAGGTCAGTGTGAGTATATCAACAAAACTATCATGTACTAAAGAGGAAGATAAACACTAATATATACTTACTCATTCACTTTATCTAAAACTAGGACTGTTTATGAAATCCTAACCATTATGGTCATGTCACGTATGCTTAAAGAATACCCTAACCTCTAAATTTATCTAAACCGACCTTTGATACCAACTATAAGGCCCCGACCTTAAACCGTACTTAATATTGAATTAAATGAATAATTCACATTGAGGATATTTTCAGGTATATAGTTTTAGAGAATTAGGACATAACTATTACATAAAATAATAACTCTTAAAATAAGAACTCTTAAAAAGAAACATGTCAAGCTCCATGTTTTTAGGTTGCATGACTTTCCCTTGATCCCATCCATGACCCTATTTTATGTTATGTCCTGTGAAAAACATTTCAAAAACTTGGGATGAGCATAAAAAGCTCAGTAAGGGATACACAAAGAATGAAAACTATTACTTTTTCAAAACAACAAGTAAACAATGTACACTTTATCAAATTAATACTTTTCCCCTTTTCAAAGTAGTAAAAACTCTTCACTGAATAAAAGTTCATTACTTACCCTTCTGTAACCAAAAGATTACCATAAAACCCATATAGAGATCACATAACATATAAAGGTAACATGGGACATAAACATACTAAAGTGGAATAACCATAAGTTTGACTTCCACACATATCACTTAATGGAATATCCATTCGGCGAACTTCCATACATACTTAATGGAATACCCATAAGGCCGACTTCCATACCCAATGCATTGGAGGTTATAACTTAACCACCCATCCTAGTATTCACGGCACCACTCATCATATGGTTTATCACGTAACCACTCGTAAAATGTCCAAGTACCATTATAAAATTATAACACATAAAACCAATATAAAGGAATGATAACATTTCCACATTTCAATCACAATATATCATTTAAATATATTTACAATATAGAATCCTTTATCAAAACCATTTTCAATACCAAAATACATAAAAGTGTATATGGTATTTATTTTATTTTAAAAACATTACGGCTTGTTGAGGAAGCCAAAGATCAAATAATACTCATGGCGGCGTAAAAGGTCGTTGTCACCGCGTATGTTAAAATAAACATTCCTTTTTTTCGTTTAGTAATACTCTTCATAGAAAAAGATTCCTTTATTATAATATTAAAAGTCAATGGGGTTTATACACCATATAAAATAATGTTGTGTATAAAACGAAATATGCCTCAATGAATTGATGAGATCAAATAGGGTATCTCATCATATTAACATAAAGTTTATAAGAATAGGAATATAAAAGGACATCCCCCAACATAAAAAAGAGGATCATAAAATAAGTGACATAAAGGAGAGTACCTAAAAAGAAATAGTGAGGTTAGATCTCTTACAAAAATTCGCCAGCCTAACGGCGCCACTCAAAACTTCCAAAATGGATTGATGAGAGAGAAAAGGGTATCTCATCATATGAAAATAAAACATAAAGTAAGAGTAATATAAAATAACATCCCAATAACAAGAAATATTATATTTAAAAGGAATGACATAAAAGAGCGTACTTAAAAAGAAAGAGAGGAGTAGGATCCCTTCCCTCGGGTACGACTTGACTCGATCGTTCTTTAACATCCTGAATAATAAACTTTAGTTAATTTATACTTGATTAAGATCCTTTTTTAAGTTCATTATTCCTCTTATATCAATTATTGACATGTTATAAACATTATGTAATCATTTAAGTTAATAATGTTTGTTTTGTCGATATATGGTTCTTATGTCAAAAGTGGACTTCTTACAATTACATGTTGTTCGTGTGGTCAAAGGTTCATTATATACATAATGATATTAATGATTTTGTTATCAAATATATCATATATATCCATAATATACATCTATTTATATTATTACATAATCATTTAGAGGTAAGAAATGAAATGCACCGTTCATGGAGATGGTAAGTCGTACGTACGCATGAACGCTACTTTCATTTCTATGTCATATTAATGGAATTAAAACTAAATAAAAGATATGTATATTTTTAATTACAGAATTATATTCATCATTTATATGTATCATACATCATATATATCCATTATATGTACTTATAATAGTACATTACATTTGAGGATAAGAAATGAAATGCACCGTTCATGGAGACGGTAAGCCGTACGTACGCTTGAACGCTACATTCATTTCTATCTCACACTTTAATGGAAAAAAACAATAATGATATAAAGGTATATTATAATTCCATTATAACATCTTATATAATAACTTTAAATCCATCTTTTATACATCTCACATATGGTATTAACGAATCAAATCACTTTGAGGTGGCGGTAGTCTGCACTTCCTAAAATGAAGATATCGCGTATACCCATAATGGAAGCCATAAAGGTATGCCAAAAATGAAAAATACAGAATCTTAAGTAAAACATAAAAGTATTATATATCATATATAAACATAGTGACATCTTAATGGCCACCTTTGAAGTTGTTATATGAGTGTTGAACAATCATCGTTTCGTGAGGCCGAAATTCGCTATCCACAGAAACTGTATGTTCTTTAACCATTAGATGAAGGTGTGTGTAAGTGTATCTCGAATACTTATTATAAAAACATCCTAGTATATTTAAGATACAGGAGTTGTCAAAAAATAAATGAAGAAAAAGTGTTTAGTGGGTTGGAGAAGAAAAATTAAACAAAAGAGAACAAGTGATGATGTTACCTTAAAATTGGGTAACTCCCTTTGGTTTGAACTAAAGGGGTTTCATGAAGATCTTCCTGCCTATGTTAAGGCTTCTAGGATGATGAGAGGGACATGGAGTGACAAAATATTCAGAGCTTGGCCGAACAAAAGGCTTGAGAGGTGTGGGTAAGGTGGTAGAGGTGGGGGCCTTTTATAAGAGGAGAGGAGGGGCACTCTTGGAAAAGTATAAAATGTTACATTATTTTCAAATGGATTTCTGATTTTAATGGTCCCACATTGATTTTTTTAGAGGATAAGGTGATAAGGGTTTTAAATACACCCTTAAAATAGGTTTTTGACATGTGTAGGTCCTATATTTTGCATTATCATTCCATTTTATTTAAATCGTTAAATAATGAGGTCATCGTTGCATCATCATGATGTCATAAATAATTTAATATATATAATGTCTAAAAATTATAAAAAAAAATACTATGATGTAAGAAATCTGTTTAGATTTCCAATGAATATTTATAGTCAAAAATACGACTTTTATAACCCCATGTAAAAATTGTTTTAGTAAAACATCTCATGTTTGTGTCATTTTTATTTTAACTTTAAATAAAAGGAATAAATGTCATTATCATACCCAAGTGGATCCATGGGGTACCAAAAATCGACCCATGGGTTGTCTTTGTCTGCCATAACTCATCCAATAGGGTTAGGAAAAGTGTCAATATATTTTTCATTTTAATATAATATCATTTTTACCTTAAATCACACTAATTACCTTTAAACGTGATTAATAAAACTTAAAAGTTACGTTTCATAAAAAATTATTTTCATCCCATTGAACCAAATTTTACATAAAAATTAAAATCATTTAAATTGGATTTGTGAAATTAAAATCACAGAAGTGGTAATTTCCCATTTAAATGAAAAATCAAATTTTGTAACCACCACTTTGTGGTTTCACTATTCATCAAAAATTGATGTTTTTCAGAAAAATACCAAAAATTCACCCTAAGCTATATTTGATATTCCGAATTAAAAAATGATTTCTATTTTACCAAATTCATAACATATAAGTTTCATTAATTAATTTTATAATTAAATCCCACTATTAAAACAAATAGCGTGTTTTTATGAAATAATATCCTTCAAAAGATTGACACTCGTTTATGTCCAATCTTAAAGTGATATTAATTACAATGACCACCATTGGATTAAATGGTAAAAATATATTCTATTTACACTTTAAAACCAATTAAAAAGATAATCTAATCATATAAATAAATTAGATTAAAAAGAGGTTTTGAATTAAAATACAACATTTTTCACTACGCATTAACAATTGAACTTTTTCGGAAAAATACCAAAAATTTACACAAAGTAAATTTTGATGTCCTGATTATAATGAAGAATTTTATTTTGTCAAATATAACACATAAAATTGTCAAAAAGTGGATTTAAAAGGGGTTCATCTTCAAAGGGCGGTTAATCAAACTTTTAAAGAATATTAGAATGTCTACGCCTAAAATTGGATTCATTCGCATTTTTAATCCTCTAACATTTATTGTAATGAGTAAAAATATTTGACACACATATATAATCATTTTGTAGTTATTTCTGTTCATTCCCTCCATTACAACGGCTAGGCATTAACTACTATTAAATATAATATTATTTTATTATTAGAGTGCAACGTAAGATTCCCAAGAAACTCGTTGTTGCGTGTTGGGTACACCATCGAGCATAGAATCCCCTTTAAAATAATATTATTATTTTATTCAAAAATATGGATAAATATAAAAAAATGTCATATTCTTTATTTACCTGGGGTGTTACACCCATCATGCCTGCTAGCATCCTCATTTGGCAGCACCAGGAGAACCGATTTATAATTCCCTGATGAAAATAAGGGATGTTATCCCAACTCATGTCTACCACACATGAGTACTACTGGAAACCACTAGAAGGGAAGGGAGTATAGGTGGAATCACAGACACCAAATCTAGATGAGGGATACACATATATACCTGTTTAATTTGCTGAGGTCACCAATCCTATCATAGAAATGTTGAAATAGAAGTCATAAATCCCTACCAATATCATACAAGAATTACATGAAATCATAACAGAAACGATAGTAGCAACCAAGGTAAAAAATAAATATATCCTCATAAATGTGGTATCTCATTTTTATAACACTCCATAGTATAAACTAATCTATGCTCTCATCCAAGAGGGTTGTGGAAAAAACTCCCCAATAAAATATGGACAGTTAGATCGGGAATACACACATGCTCCAATAGGAGGTAATCAGCCTATTCCCATGTCCACTACTAGGTGTTCAGAAAAAACTACCCTTGACTACCACTTCTCCCAAAAATTGTCCCTAATTTCTCATAAGAAGGCCTCAAACAATATTCATCATCAAAAAAATTAAAAAATCATGAGATGATATAAAATCAAGATTCACTTAATACTATATTTCTTGATCCGCAATACATTTATCTCTAACAACTCATGATCTTACCCCCCCCCTATTTCCAAAATATGGGAGTAGTTGTAGTAATTCACAAAATCCTCATCTGACACTTCACCGTGAAGGCTTTATTAATGGTAAAAGTTTGGAAAATATCAAGACCCTATCTCTTGATGAGATCCATGACAAGCCACTATGTGGATAAAATATAAAGGAGTAATAGGGTCTTCCCCTTTCTGTATCCCATCATGGTGGTCCTCTTCATGATGGAATTAACAATGAATTTACTCTCCAGAGTAGTGATGAAAATTTTATAAATAATTATCTTATTAGAAATATGGTTATGTGAAATCCCCCATATCATGCGGCACCAGAATTACCGAGGGGTAGTCCTGTCTGATTCCTTGTCATTAATAGGTGAAATCCTTTCTCAACCAAAAAAATTCAATGGAGATGGTAAATATTTGTACCATGATTGTTTCATTAGACTTCCCTCATTTTAGAGGAGATCCGAACCAATCTAATTTCTTATGGTTAAATAATCGGCAAGCATCCACTTATGTTGGTCCAGGTCGAGGAACCACTAGTGAAAGTAAATGAAGATCTGCTAAACATGATGAATAAATTGGCTAAAAATGGAATAGGAATCATGTTAGGGCGTTTATCCACCCTGTAATAAAACATTATAGATGTGATGGTGGAATATTATGCGCATGAAATATTTCTAAACAAATAGAAAACACATCATCAGGTAAATATAACGGTATTACCATATGTAAAGTATCAAACTCGTGTCAAAGGACTAGAAGGGTAGAAACTCCAAATTGAGTTGGCATATCTCATAGAATGTCGATATCCAAATATAGAGAAATAACATGAATCCCATCAATGTGAATGTCATGATGGATTAATTTTTTAGTGATGGTTGATCTTAGATACCCCATCTGGTGTTCATATCAAAGCATGGGGTGAACATAGAGCAGTGAATTTCACTATGCACCATAACTATAATGGTTTCCCAAAGGTTGTATCATGAAATTAAATTTCCATAGGCCTACAATAATAGAAATAATCAATTTCAGAATGACGATGTGCTCAATAAGAATAGGTCCTGACCAACATTCTCTGATGTCGGGCCAGAAGAGAGTGGGTTGTTAGAAAACATTTTCATTAAGATTTTCAGAATATCATTAAATCCACTAGTTCAGTGGATATAATCCATCATATAGCATAATTTTTAAAAAAATAATTCAATGATATTCATATGTGGTTGATCCATGTGCATATTGAATGATGCACCCATCCAATGATCGGACCAAAATACATAAAATCAAAAGAGGATTCAGGATAATATCATCCACAGATGTTCGGTACCAACCCCATTGCACATGTATGGGGATTTATTAATGCAAACATCATGGTTAACCAATATGACCCGAAGTGTTGAGAAGAAATAAAAATAATATCCCCAGACATAAGGAAGTGGGATTTATCAACTTAGTAATTTCCTCCTCGATGATAATATATATTCTATAGTTTTGGAAAAAAAATTCATAATGGATCTTATTAGTTTTTCCTATCCCGTGATCCGGTGTCATCCCTTGGAACATGTATGACTAAGATATTTGTCTATTCTATAATGATTAATGTATATCAAAAATCTCAAAGAACATCAAGAAATGATAGGATGAGGCATTGTGGTGGGAACTGATGACGAAAATCACACAAAGGCATTTATATAATACTTGGAATGCATTACGCATCTATGAACATCATCAATTCTCTTGTCAAAGATCACGAAGAACATAATTCCAGCTCAAAGGAGTCATAAGTGGAAGTTCCAATTTATAATTTGGTCTAAACTAAAACATACAAAAGGAGGAGTGTACACCCAATTATTGAGTATTGACTTAAATATGGAACTCCCTCGAACAATCCCCCTTTACCACCATAAAAAGCACCAAATAAAAAAGGGTATGTTTCAAAATATGTCTCACCTCCCTCACAGGGATGGTAAATCCCTTTCATTAGAGGAATGATCTTATAAATAATAGGAATGATGATAGAGTCATAAAGACTCAACGCTAGGTTTCTACAAGGTACCATTCATGCCAGATATACTCTACATTCCGATCCCCAACATTCACTTCCATTTGGAGCAACTCAAAAAAGAGTTTTTTCCATTACGACTAAAGCCAATCATGAATTCCCCCCATTTGGTACACTACTTGAAAATGGATTGGAATATCCTCACTTGACTATCTTGATTGGTTACCCTTGTCAAATATCTGTAGTGCCTACACCGTTGTTCATACTAGTCGCCACACACATTCATGCTCCAGTCAATTCACATTCATAGTTCTTGAATCATCCATATATGCCTAAAATTAACATGAACACCATTGAATCACTAATGAATCGATTGGAATATTTTGGGGAGCAAAATTTGCTAATACAACAATAAATAAAGGATTTCCCCAAATGCGTAGATCCTACCACTCCCCCCCAAACATAGATAATTCTATTTTTCCAATTTTCAATAGATCATGAGACTCAAAGTATCACATGATGCATTTCATCACTCATTTTGAACCTATGATGAGTACACATGATAAAAAAGAGGTGGTAAAATTTATATGCATTTTAAAATCCCTACAAGTACTGGTCATTTTTTCGAATACATTTTTTTTCCTCGGAATGTAACACCCCAAGCTTCTACGGTATGCTTCTCTTTGAATAACGTGATAGCGTGGGTTGTACGCAACACCGAGTTCTAACACACCATAACCAATCAAACTAGCCATTATGAATAGTAATACCTACATTTTGAAATTATATATATTTTATTTTTTAAAATGGACTTCATTTTTTGATTTTTAATATCGAATTTAGCCTAAGGTGAATTTTGGTACTTTTCGGATAACTTTAATATTTTGATGAATAGTGAAAATTACTAAATTTTAATTAAAATCAACTTTGTTAATCAAAATAATTAATAGTGATAAATTATGAATTTGAGTGGTTTAAACGTTTATTTAGAATATATTTTTACCATTTAATATAATTTTGGTCATCGGACATAATTTTACAGTTAAACCAGACATAAATAAGTGTCAATCTTTTGATAGTTATAATCTCTTAAAAACACGCTTTTTATTTTAACAACGGGAATTAATTTTAAATTTATTTCTGCCACTTCTGTGTTTTGAATTTAAAAAAATGGATTCCATATTTGGAATCCGGATGTTAAAATTGTGTAAATAGGTAACTTTTATTTTTAGACACTTTGAATAATTACTGCGGTAAATATTTTATTTACCATGGTTAAGGGTAAATCCAGTAAATAAGGGTTAAACAATAATATTATAATAATACTAAAACGTGTCCTAGCCTTATTGGTTGATACATTTTCGACCATAGGCATCTTTGGGTCGATTTTGGGACCCCATAGAGCCACTTGTAGGTGATAGGGACACTTTATTTTAATTAAGTTAAAATGAATACAAAAATGACACAAGCATATATCTTTTAGAAAAACAATTTTTTACATAGGGTTATATATGTTGGATTTTTGACTATAATTATTCATTATAAAGATACAACGATATAATAAATAATTATATTTTATTTATAATTTTTAGATATTACATTATTTAATTTCTTTATGACACAATGATGATGCAGTAATTACCATAAGAGTGAAAATTTGAAATAATTGATATTATAAATACCCAAATAAATATAATTTGAGACTTTTAATGAATTACAATAATTTTATAGGATAATATGACATATTAGGATTGATTTAATTAACTTTTTTCTAAGTAATCATCCTGTTATGAGTTTCACAAAAATCAACTATTGAATAGTGTCAAAATTGACATAAAAGAGATTTTAAAACGAATATTATATTATTAATTGATATTAAATTCCTAAAAATCTATGGTTCGGCCAAGAGACATATATAATAATAGTAGTATCATTAATGGACCACTTGAGGGTCTCTTGGATGTATATAGTATGTTTATTACCCATAGAATATTAAAATAAAAAGAGACATTGTAAAAGTGAAACTAATTAACTTAGAGTTAATACTTAAAGATAAGGTTAATATAAGTTCCCATACCTGTCTAAACTCTATTGTTTGAGTGGTTGTAGACCTATCCCCACCTTAAAATTAAAATAATCAACTATTGAGCCATTAGAAACCGAATATGAATTTATTATAAATAAATATTTCTAGCTTTTCCAAAGGTGCCCCTCACCCCTCTTATAAAAGGGCACTCCTCCTTATCATTTCATCACACCTTAAAAGCCTTTTGGTTCGGAAAAACTCTGACCAAATACTCTCACAACATCCCTAAATACAACCTAGAGGTCTTATTTTGATTGGAAATCCATCCTAAGGATCCCTTTTGATAAAATCAAAAGGAAGAACCCGAAGAAGAGGTAATGATTTCACAACCCTTTTCCAAGTTCCTTTCTTCTTCCACTTCTTCTTCCTTTGTTATTACCATTCTAAAATAATAACTCAAATATCATATATATACTGTGATGCTATTATAAATATGGTATAACCATATTCAGTATTCTATCGACCATTTTTAATAAATGTCACCATATGTGCGTTCGTACGGCTTACCGTCTCCACGTCGTGGTGTAATTTTATTCAATATATTATTATTTGTATGGTTATAATAATGAATTGTAAGTCATGTAAATAATAAATATAACATGTTAATGATTCTGTATATATGATATGCCATCCATTTATATATTATTTTAATATCAAATGAATGATATTGTCACTCGTGCGTACGTACGGACTACCGTCTCCACGAACGCGATGAGATTCATTCTCCATCGTATCCATTAAAGTATTATTATCATTTGATGATATAAAAATGATGTTTAAGGACTTGATATCATTATGCATATTAATAAGATACAACCTACCCATAACAAACACAGATTATGTATCAAAACATATAAAATAAAACGGGTAAGTTAACACCGGAAACGACGATAATTCTAAGATATTATTAAAAAATCAATGTTAAAAGATCATATATGATATCATATAAATATATATGATTCTTGTATAATTTAATAACAATTATTTCACCATTATACAGGTGGTTAACCTACCCCAACCAAGGAAAAGTACATGGTAAGGTTTTATTTCACAATCTCTTCATTATCCGAGGTTGTTTATACGTAATAATCTATTGGGATCTCTTTATCATCCACATCCATGTTTCTTAAAAATGTATTTCAAAACATTTTTACTATTTACAAGAATATGGGTTAAAGTCAATTATACCCTTGTTTGACTTTTTATAAGAGGTTTATAAAAGAATCTTTCCGTCGTTTTCCAAACAAGGTTCTTTTTAACCTTCTCGACAAAATTAAGGTAAGAATGTATTTTTAACTTATACGGCAGGTGCGGATATTTTACGCCGTTATAAAATCATCAAAGCTTCCCTTAAAAGCATATAAGAATATTTTCAAAGAAAATGTTTTATTTTATAAATATATGACTCTTAAATGATTTCAAAAATAGAAAGAGATATTTCACTAAAAAGAGTTTTGATTTCATCTATGTCAACATAGTTTGATGGATTTTTTGCTTATTTGTAGTTGATTTATTAAGATAAAAAACTTCTATATTTTATTGAAGGTTTTGTGATATGTTTGATTGTGGATTACTATTTTTATACCATTCATAGTTTATTATGAAAGTATTGACATTTCGTATGCTAGTTTTAATACGAATGTTTATGTTATGTTTAAACCTTTTCATATGGGAATGCATTGGACTTAATATGTGACGGGTGGAGCCCACTATAGCTCCTCGATGCATCGGTAGGTCTCATGAGACATACTAGTGTCTTGGCATAAGGCCTTGACAAAATCTTATTTATATTCTTGGCACGAGGCCTTGGCTATGTGGTTATGATAGTATGGCATTATGCATTCCATCGTTATGAAAGTGGTTATTGATATTGCATGTGATTATTCGATTAGTTGAATATCCATGTGAATAAGTAAATGGAATTATTTCATTTTTCTTTTTCCATACTATGTTGAAGTTCAAGTTTAAAAGGCTTTTGTTTTAGTTATACATTGCCTTAAATGTTTATATTTATTTTTGAAAGTTTCCGCTATATTGTTATCCTTATTGGGCATTTGACCTCACCCCTTTTCTATGTTTTATTTTTCCCAGGATGTGAAGAAGTAAGTTATGAATGACCTGCAGGGATAGTATGTGGGGATATGAGTGTGGAATATGGAGACTATGTTGTTGTAGTAATTTTTCACTTTGTAATGTAATGTAAAACTGTATGAATATATCTAGTGTTTCCAAGGCTACTAAACCAATCGGTCATTAGAGATTTGATATTTCTTGTGATCATTCCAATGTAATTTAATAATGCACCAACTCTGGGTAACTAGGGTCGGGGCGTTACAGTTGGTATCAGAGAAAGTTTAGTACAAACCTTGGAAACTAGATTTAGATAAACTCTGATTAGAGCATGTAGACCTAAGATGAACTTTGAGGATTAGTATAGAAGAACTTCCTATAATTTTGGTATTGTAGAGATTTTGTGATTTTTCAAAGCAATACATCCCTATCTAGATACGAACAGGTAGAGGCGGCTCTGGCACAGATGTACCTAGGGGTAAAACCCAAAAACACTGCTTTGAGCTAGACTCGAACGGGAACTGGTGCACGACAACAGGCCTTACTGCACTCTTGGTTTCGACAGTCTTGAGGGATATTCTTAGGATAACTCACATTTTATTTGCAAATCATTATGAAGGGTTTATGAGTATATACATCCTCAATGAAAACATTTTTATGATTATTGATTATATCCATAAATAGTTCAATTTATGTTAAGTGTTTTATAAGTATGGTATTATGTATTTTGATTCATAAAATGATCTAGTTTATGCCATTGATTAGAAATGGAGCCTAGTAGAAGAAATGGAAACCGTATAAATGCACACACTCCATGTAGGGATTTCCCTCCTGCTCAAGATAACTATAGTGGACCCGGTGATGCAACTGGTGCCGATCAGCTAATCACCATACTGGGACAACTCACTCAGGTTATGAATAATAACCTTACCCATATGGAGCACCGTGATCTGCAGCGTGGAGGATCAATGTTAGATCGATTCATGAGGCAACAACCACCAACATTCAATGGGAGTACAAATCCCTTAGTAGCTGAGAAATGGATATTTTCCCTAGAGAAAATATTTCAGGCTTTGGGGAGTAATGAAAGGGAAAAAGTTATCATGGTAGTTTGCCGCCTCACTGGAGATGTTGATCAATGGTGGTCATTGATTCAAAATAAGAAGGAAGATGATGAATTATCAGATATGGAATGGAGGGAGTTTGAAGATCTGTTTTTAGAAATATACTTTCCTCGCGACCATCGAGCAGATATGGAAAGGCAATTTCTGAGTCTGAGACAAAAAGAGGATGAGAATGTCGCAAAGTATGAGGCTAACATTACATGGTTAGCAAGGTATACTTGTGATTATATACGTAACCCAATAAGTAAGATTGATCATTTCTTTGATGGGTTAAAACCATTTCTTCGTCGAGCATTAGTCTCGCAATCCTTCTCATCATACGAAGACATTGTCTCATGTGCTATCAAGACCAAAAAGAAATTCTAAAAGTCTTATGAATTTAAAGAAAAGCAAGAGAAGAAGAGACCTGATGGTCAATCTGCTAATAGAAATAAGGGGAAGAAGGGAAAGGTTGAATATCCATCCTGTGGTAAATGTGGGAAGAATCACCCTGGTACTTGGTTGAAGGGAATGGGCATCTCTTACAAATGTGGTAAAAAAGGCCACCAAGATCATGATTGCAAAGGGAAGAAAGAAGCTACCAATGTTCAGTGCTACAATTGCAGGTAGATGTGGCATTATGCAAATGAATGTCCTAAGCGTCAGGAGAACTTACCTAAGAATAGGCCAAGGGATCAAGGCCAGTCTTATGCTATCACTACTGCTGAAGTAGAAGCTCCGAAAGATGTGGCGGAAGGTAATTTAATGGTTTCCTCACGTTTAGAAAATGCATTATTTGATTTTGGATCATTGTATTGTTTTATATCTTCCCAGTTTGCTAAGAAAATTAGATATTTCCAATTTGATTTAACAAGGGAGTTGTCAGTTAAAACTCCTAAGGGAATTATCTTTGCAACAAAGTTTTGTGAATTAGTCCCCATTAGAGCACATAAATGTTCATTATCTGCTGATCTCATCGCCATACCTATGATTGAGTTTGATATAATCCTCGGTGTGGACTGGCTTTCGGACTATGATGTGAATATTTATTGTAAGAAGAAAGAGGTTACGATTCTTGATGATAATGATAAGGAACACCTTATTTTTAGAGCAGAATCATCACCACCTAATTCTTATTTAGATCCACCCCCAGTAGCTCAACTAAATTCAATTATTGGGGAGGAAGAGAATGAAATTAATGTGGGTGAGGAAAGGAATGTTCAAATAGAGGATGTACCTATTGTGAAAGAATTTTTAGATGTATTTCTGGAAGATTTACCTGGACACCCTCCAGAACGAGAAGTTGAGTTTTTCACTGATTTAATTCCTGGAACAAGTCCAATATCAAAGACCCCTTATAGAATGTCCACTGTAGAATTAGTTGAACTAAAGAAACAACTAGAGGAATTGAGTAATAAGGGATTTATTTTCCCTAGTGTTTCTCTATGGGGATCCACTTTTCTTTTTGTTAAAAAGAAAGACGGATCTATGAGGTTATGTATCAACTACAGGGAGATCAATGCTATAAAAATAATGAAAAAGTATCCCCTACCTCGCATTGATGATTTATTTGACCAAATGCATGGAGCTCAATACTTTTCAAAGATTGAACTTCGATCTGGATACCATCAGTTGTGTGTGAAGAAGGAATACATTCCAAAAGAAATCATTTTGAAACAGGTACGGGCATTATGGGTTTACTGTAATGCCTTTTGGATTGACTAATGCACCCTCTGTATTCATGGATCTGATGAATAGAGTTTTCAAGGAGTATCTTGATGAATTTTTGGTGATATTTATTGATGATATCTTGGTATACTCCAAGAGCTATGAAGATCATGAAAATCACTTGCGCATTATCTTGAAGACTCTGAGAAGACATGAATTATATGGGAAGTTTAGCAAGTGTGAATTCTGGCTTCTTGAGATTTCTTTTCCAGGCCATATTACCTCTAAAGATGTAATCTCTATTGATCCTTCTAAGACCAAGGTGATCCATGAATGGCCAGCACCTACAAGTATAACTGAGGTACGTAGTTTTATTGGTTTGGAAGGTTATTATCGATGTTTCGTCCAGATTGTTTCCTGATTGGCTAACCCATTAACGAAGATCACATGTAAAGGGGTTAAATTTTTTCGACAAAAGAGTGTGAAGAATGTTTTGAAGAACTAAATAGAATATTATTCAATGCTCCTATATTGACTCTACCATCGGGGAATGATGGGTTCGTTATTTATAGTGATTCATCAAAGAAAGGACTTGGTTGTCTCCTTATGCAGAATGATAGAGTTATTGCCTATGCGTCATGACAATTGAAAATTCATGAACAAAACTATCCTACACATGATCTTGAGTTAGCAGTTGTGATCTTTTCTTTGAAGATATGGAGGCACTACCTCTATGTTAAAAAATGCGAGATCTACACTGATCACAAGAGTTTGAATTATATTTTCTCACAAAAAGAACTCAACATGAGGCAAAGGAGATGGCTTTAATTACTCAAGGATTATGATTGTACGATACACTATCACCCGGGGAAGGCAAACATCTTAGCAGATGCTTTGAGCAGAAAAGACCATGGAGTTTTGAACAATATGAGAATTGAAATGGATCCAATTTTCATGGATCTAGTGAATCTAGACATGGGAATAACCAGGGAAGGAAAAACAACAATTCTTTTTCAAATGGTTGCCAAACCATCTTTACTAGAAAGGATTAAGAGTTCTCAGACCGATGATGAAGAATTTAAAAGGAAGATTAAAGCTGTTAATGATGGGATATTGAGATACTTTGTGTATGGAGATGGAATTTTGAAATTCGGGAAGAGACTTTGTGTTCCCGATATACCTGATCTAAAAAGGGAATTGCTGGATGATGCTCATAGTTCCAATTTCACTATACACCCTGGGAGCACCAAAATGTATAGAGATTTGAAGGAACATTTTTGGTGGGACAACATGAAGAGGGAGATTGCTGATTTTGTTTCAAGATGTATGATTTGTCAACAAGTGAAAGCTGGAAGGAAACAACCTGGAGGAGTCATGCAACCTTTTCCCATACCGGAGTGGAAATGGGACAATATTACGATGTACTTTGTCATGGGGATACCAAATACTACTAGAAGGAACGATGCAATATGGGTTATTGTTGATCGTATTACCATGTCAGCACATTTTCTTGCTATAAGAGAAGATCTACCCCTGGAACGTCTAGCAAGACTATATATTAATGAAGTTGTGAGACTTCATGGAGTAGCCCTATCAATTGTTTCTGATCGTGATCCCCATTTTACATTAAGATTCTGGAAGAGTCTTCAGAAATCCCTGGATACTGAACTTCATTTGAGCACTGCTTACCACCCTCAGACAGACGGACAATCAGAACAGACTATTCAAACCTTAGAAGACATGTTGAGATCTTGCTCACATAACTTTCAGGGTATGTGGGATCAATATTTACCTCTGGTAGAATTTTCCTATAACAATAGCTTCCATTCGAGTATTCAGATGGCACCATATGAAGCATTATATGGAAAGAGATGTCGTACACCAACCTGTTGGGATGACATTGGTGAAAGAAAACTTGTAGGCCCAGAACTGGTGGAGGAAACAGTGGAAAAGGTGAAGGTAATCCAAAATCACATCAAAGAAGCTCAAATTAGGCAGAAGAGCTATGCCGATAATCAAAGGAAGGATTTGGAATTTCAAGTCGGTGATCATGTTTTCCGGAAGGTATCTCCATGGAAGGGAGTCATATGTTTTGGTAAAAAAGGTAAATTGAGTCCCAGGTACATCGGACCCTTCGAAATTCTAGAACGAATTGGGGTTGTATCTTACCGATTGGCAATGCCGCCAAGTCTCTCAAAAGTTCACGATGTGTTCCACGTATCTATGTTGAGGAAATAATGCCTGACCCAACACATGTAATCACTTACGAGGAATTAGAACTGGAACCTGATCTGTCTTATTGCGAAGAGCCCGTCAGGATTCTTGATACAAGAGAACAAGTACTGAGAAACCGGATGACGCGTCTGGTAAAAGTTTTGTGGAGAAACCATTAGATGGAAGAGGCAACGTGGGAACCCGAGGAACTTATGATGAAGAACCACCCGAGTCTTTTCATGTGATATGTATTCTAGAAATTTCGAGGACGAAATTATTTGAAGGAGGGGATAATGTAACACCCCAAGCTTCTACGGTACACTACTTTTTGAATAATGTGATAGTGTGTGTTGTACGCAACACCGAGTTCTAACACACCATAACCAATCAAACTAGCCGTTATGAATAGTAATACCTACTTTTTGAAATTATATATATTTTATTTTTTAAAATGGACTTCATTTTTGGATTCGTAATATCGAATTTAGCCAAAGGTGAAATTTTGGTACTTTTCGGATAACTTTAATATTTTGATGAATAGTGAAAATTACTAAATTTTAATTAAAAACATGTTTTTTAATAAAAATAATTAATAGTGATAAATTATGAATTTGAGTGGTTTTAAAGTATATTTAGAATATATTTTTACAATTTAATATAATGTTGGTCATTGAACATAATTTTACAATTAAACCAGACATAATCAAGTGTCAATCTTTTGATAGTTATAATTTCTTAAAAACACGCTTTTTGTTTTAACAACGGGAATTAATTTTAAATTAATTTCTGCCACTTCTGTGTTTTGAATTTAAAAAAATGGATTCCATATTTGGATTTGGATGTTCAAATTGTGTAAATAGGTAACTTTTATTTTCAGACATTTTGAATAATTACTGCGGTAAATATTTTATTTACCATGGTTAAGGGTAAATCCCGTAAATAATGGTTAAAAAATAATATTATAATAATACTAAAACGTGTCCTAGCCTAATTGGTTGATACATGTTCGATCGTAGGCATCTTTGGGTCAATTTTGGGACCCCATGGAGCCACTTGTAGGTGATAGGGACACTTTATTTTAATTAAGTTAAAATCAATACAAAAATGACACAATCATATATCTTTTAGCAAAAAATTTTTTTAAATAGTGTTATATATGTTGGATTTTGGACTATAAATATTCATTAATAAAGATAAAAAGATTTCCTACATAATTATATTTTATTTTTAATTTTTATAGATTACATAATTTAAATTCTATATGACACAATTATGATTCAATAATTACCATAATAGTGAAAATTTAAAATAATTCATATTATAAATACTCAAATAAATATATTTTTAGACTTTTAATGAATTAAAATAATTTTCTATGATAATAAGACATATTAGAATTTATTTAATTAACTTTTCTATAAGTAATCATTCTATTATTAGTTTCACAAAAATCAACTATTGAATAGTGTCAAAATTGACATAAAAGAGTTTTTAAAACGAATATTATATTATTAATTGATATTAAATTTCTAAAAATCTAAGGGTCGTCCAAGAGACTTATATCATGATAGTTGTATCATTAATGGATCACTTGGGGGTCTCTTGGATGTATATAGTATGTTTATTAACCATATAATATAAAAATACAAAGAAACATTGTAAAAGTGAAACTAATTAACTTAGAGTTAATACTTTAAGATAAGGTTAATATAAGTACCCAAACCTGTCTAAATTATATTGGTTGAGTGGTTTTCTACCTATACCCACCTTAAAATTTAGAGAATCAACTTTGTAGCCATTAGAAACCGAATATGTATTTATTATAAATTAATATTTCTAGATTTTCCAAAGATGCCCCTCACCCCTCTTATAAAAGGGAACTACTCCTTATCATTTCTTCACACCTTCAACGCCTTTTGGTTCGGCCAAACTCTGCCCAAATACTCTCCCAGCATACCTCACTACAACCTAGAGGCCTTATATTGATCAGAAAGCCAACCTAAGGAGCCCTTTTGATAAAATCAAAAGGAAGAACCCGAAGAAGAGGTAATGATTTCACCACCCATTTCCAAGTTCCTTTCTTCTTCCACTTCTTCTTCCATTGTTATTACCATTCTAAAATAATAACTCCAGTATAATATATATACTGTGATTTTATTATAAATATGGTACAACCATATTCAGTATTCTATCCACCCTTTTTAATAACATGTCACCATACGTGCGTACATACAGCTTACCGTCTCCACATCGTGGTGTAATTGTTATTCAATATATTATTATTTGGATGGGTATAATAATGATGTGTAACTCATGTAAATAATAAATATAACATGGTAATGATTCTGTATATATGATATACCATCCATTTATATATTATTTTAATATCAAAAGAATGATATTGTCGCTCGTGCGTACGTACAGACTACCGTCTCCACGAACGCGATGAGATTCATTCTCCATCGTATCCATTAAAGTATAATTATCATTTTTTGATTTAAAAATTATGTTTAAGGACATGATATCATTCTGGATATTAATAAGATACAACCTATCCATAATAAACACGGCTTATGTAACAAAACATATAAAAGAAAAAGTGTAAGTTAACACCGGAAACGACCATAATTCTAAGATATTATTAACAAATCAATGTTAAAAGAACATATATGATATCATATTAATGTATATGATTCTTGTATAATTTAATAAAAATTATTTCACCATTATACAGGAGGTTAACCTACCCCAACCAAGGAAAAGTACAAGGTAATGTTTTATTTCAAAATCTCTTCATTATCCGAGGTTGTTTATACGTAATAATCTACTGGGATCGCTTTATCATTCACATCCATGTTTCTTAAAAATGTATTTCAATTTTTTTTACTATTTAAAAGGATATGGGTTAAAGTCATTTATACCCTTGTTTGACTTTTTATAAGATGTTTTTAAAGGAATATTTCTGTCGTTTTCCAAACAAGGTGCTTTTTAACCTTTTCGACAAAATTAAGGAAACAATGTTTTTTTAACATATACAGCGGGTGAGGATATTTTCTGCCGTTATAAAATAGTCGAAGCTTCCCTTACAAGCTTATAATAATATTTTAAAAGAAAATGTTTTATTTTATAAATATATGACTCTTAAATGATTTCAAAAATAGAAGGATATATTTCTATAAAAAGAGTTTTGATTTCATCTATGTAAACATCCTTTGATGGATTTTATGCTTATTTGTAGTTGATTTATTAAGATACAAAATTCTATATTGTATTGAAGGTTTTGTGATATGTTTGCCTGTGGATGTGCTATTTTTATACCATTCATAGTTTATGATGAAAGTATTGACATTTCGTATGCTAGTTTTAATACGAATGTTTATGTTATGTTTAAACCTTTTCATATGGGAATGCATTGAACTTAATATGTGATGGGTGGAGCCCGCTATAACTCCTCGATGCATCGGTAGGTCTCATGAGACAAACTAGTGTCTTGGCACAAGGCCTTGACAAAATCTTATTTGTAGTCTTGGCACGAGGCCTTGGCTATGTGGTTATGATAGTCTGGCATTAAGCAATCTATCATTATGAAAGTGGTTATTGATATTGCATGTGATTATTCGATTAGTAGAATTTCCATGTGAATAAGTAAATGGAATTATTTCATTTTTCTTTTTCCATACTATGTTGAAGTTCAAGTTTAAAAGGCTTTTTTTTATTTATACATTGCCTTAAATGTTTCTGCTTATTTTTGAAAGTTTCTGCTATATTGTTATCCTTACTGGGCATTTGAGCTCACCCCTTTTCTATGTTTTATTTATCCCAGGATGTGAAGAAGTAAGTTATTAATGACCTGCAGGGATAGTATGTGGGGATATGAGTGTGGCATATGGAGACTATGTTATTGTAGTAGTTTTTCACATTGTAATGTAATGTAAAACATTATGAATATATCTAGTGTTTCCAAGGCTACTAAACCAATCGGTCTTTGGAGATTTGATCTTTCTTGTGATCATGCCAATGTAATGTAATAAAGCACCGACTCTGGGTAACTAGGGCTGGGGAATTACACAGAATATTACTATATGGGAAGTTCTCCATGAAGATATTCCACTTCTATTTTAGGTCAATGTTGTAGAGGAGAACAATCTTCAATATTATGAACTAAAAATAATGGTTGAATGAAAGGTTCTCTAGTCTCATTACTCAGTATGAAGGACTAACATATTCCTTAAAAATAACATTACCTCAAGAAGATTTATTACCTATCTGTGTAGAAAATATTCACAATGAGTTGTGCAAACCATTAATTCTAGTGATGTATACATGAGGGTTTTGAGATATTTCCTCAATCACTCAACAAGTGGAAAACTCCACTGTACAGACCAAGTACAAGTGCAAGGTAATTCCACCAACTCCAATAAGGAGAAAAGGAAAAAAAGAGGCTTATATATTTTCACTGAATTAGGCTCCTGAAACCAGTCCTTCATCAAATCCCATATCATATTGTGCGACTCCACCTCCAGAACATCCGAAACGATACCCAACACATCATGATGATCATAGATATTAGAGGAGAATAAAATAAAAAGACATGAAAAAGGGTATATTGTTTTTAAAATGATCATGTCCCTGAATATGTCCTTTTATCATTGGAAAATATCTTAGTCACATTTCCAAATCCCTTGAAATAAGTCAAAGTTGGTGTTGAAGATCTCAAAACTATTTCACCTTCCACAAGATCATGGGGAATCCCATCCAAGATTTGTATTTCTTCAAATATCTTTTGCAAAATATGGCGGACACTAGGAAGTTGAAGTTGAAAAATTCATAAGCTCGGGTTTCATGTGTTTCTGGTATTAATCTAGAAGAGTAAAATGAATGGAAAGAGGTTAACAGAAAAGGTTCACAATATTTTGGTGATTGGATTGTTGGGAAAATATTCAATTGTACATACATTATTCTATTAACCTATTGAAAACAAACGACTATTCTTCTAGTCACTTCATTTGTAGCACAATCAGCTTCATCATAATCCAAATCCTTCAAAGTTGAATCCCATAAGAGGTTATATGTCGAGAAGGGTAAAAAGAAAACTTAATATGTCGAGAGCATGCTAAGGACAAAGTGGGCCAGGACACTAGCATACTTTTTGTTGGATATCTGAAAATCATGGGCACCACACCACTAAATGGTACAATAAGAGTTGATCCATCATATGAATCTTAATCAAATGATGATCCAATCATCGAGTTCACTATCCTTATTCAATTAATGGATCCCTTAGAAGATGCCAATTTTGATCATGAAACTGAATTACACACTCTTGATTGGTAAAATTGGGGAAGTTTCTATCAATGTCAAGGTTTCATTGGACGACATGGTCCACGATGAAGTCATTACTCTAACGATACTACTGCTCGAAACATCAATGCCGCCAAAAATTGTGGAATAACTCTTGAACAAGCTCAACAGGAACATTGAAATATTATCATGTATGATAGGGTTCACCCAAAAAAAATCTTCCTGAAGATATATTTGAGGTTATTTCAACTCTAAATTCTTCCAAACGTGTTGGCTGGCCTAGATGTCCTAAACCGCCTTGTGTGGAAGCACTACCATCTCAAACTCGTATGGATGGTCCATCTACATCCAGAAAATCAGCACCTAAAGCTCAAGAAAAATTAATCCACAATGTGAGGAATCATTTACCTTTGGATCATATATATAATGGATGGATGAAAATATAGAAAATACTAGCTATGTTAATAATCTTTAATGCTCTGAATCTATCAAATGACCTACGGGAGGCACACATTGAGGCATTTTAAATACCTCAAGTGCTTGAAGTTGAGGTTTTTTCTACTAAGGTATATTATATAGAGAATTATACCCCAGAATTCAAAGTAATTACTTATTGCACAGAAAAAGATGAGGATGTGTGATGTAGGGACTTTTCATGCCCGTGTATATATCTAGTAGAATCAGTGACATTGATGACAGACGAGCCTTTATTGGAAATGGGGTAAACCTCATTATGATCCAAAAATTTTTCCATCAAGGTCTCAATAAATCCCAATTATCTCTATCCACAATGATTTTATATGTTTATGAAAAGAATGAGTAGGAACCTCTTGGTGAGATTACAATTAATAATTAGTCATAGATCTGGTGTCAGACTCTGAATTCAGGGTTTTTCGGTAGGATACAACAATATTATTTTCAAGTATGTAAATTTCTATTGCAATAATCAATCATTACTTCATCATACCACCAATGTCTCAAATATAGTCTCATTGGCTAGAATGGTAAATATTATAGTGAAATATCCCCATTCAAATCCTATAAATCATAGTACATTGATGAATGATTCGATTATAATTGAGTAAAATATTCCATAGATAATGATGTTACTCATATCAAGGCCCCAAATGTCTTCGAGATAATACCATATAAACCTTTCAATAACCTTAGTTCTGATTACACAATTCCTATTAATCAAATTGAATGGGTGTGCTTGAATTCAAGAATTCATTGAAAATATTTTTTAAATTCAATCATGACTATTGAGGGTGATGGTGCTGTAGAAATTTTCAACACTCCAAGTGATGGAAAAATATTGAATGATAATGTTATCATTGTGTCACCTGAGATCCAATAATTTCTTTTTCAATCATCCAGACTTGATGAAGCTATAATAATGGTAGGAGAACGTGAATCGGCCCATTCTGAGTCCCTCGTTTGCCTTTCAAGACTCCATTAAGGCTTCATGTTAGCGATTAATCACGAAATGATTGCTTCCTCCTCTATATGTCCAAATTGTAGTTCCCATCTTCTCTCCAAAGAACGTCTTTTATCATCTCCTCCCAACAAATAAGAGAATGGAGAAGAGCATTATCATGAGGAAGAATAAGAATACCTATGGCATTCAACTCGAGCATTTGAGTAAGGAATTTCCATCCATCGTTGTTGAACATAGAGGGATAAATCTTGGTAAAAAATAAGATCCATTCCCCACAATAATAAGTGAATCCATGACTCCTGACAAATAGGAGATATATACCTCCTACCGAATGTAGTACCCATATGTTCCTTCTAATAACTACATTGTTATATCGGGTCGTTACCCCATGGTGGACACCCATCATTTGAGTTTTCCAGAAGATCATCAGGGTTATAAGCAAGATACCAGAAGGATGCAACTGAATCATGTCTCTAAAATTGAGGATTATGTGTCAAAACTTATCATGGATGATTTTATCTAATAGGTACAATGCCCCAAATTGGTAGCCAATATTTTCCATATGAAGAAGAAGAATGGGTAATTCATATTTTTCATCATCTTTATAGATCTAAATCGGTATTGTCCCAAAGATGATTTATCTATTCCTATCATAGAACTATTGATTGATGAAACAACCAGTTATTTGGACATCTCATTCATGGAGGATATTTATGGTATAAAAAATCTGGGTGGCCCTAGTAGTTGAAGAATCAATTGATTTTAGATCCCCCAAGGATTATTCATCAATCGGGTAATGACCTTTTTCTTGAAGAATTCCAATTCCACATAACAACATGAAATGTATCTCATATTCCAACCATTCATTGGAATTCTTGTTTATTTTTACATTGATGATATATTGTTCATATCTCGACAACATTAAAACCACTTGGATGACCTCGAGACCATATTCAGCAAACATTGATATAAAAATCTATAGATGAACCCCTTAATAGTATCTTTCATTGTAACCTTATAGAAATTTATCTGATTCTCTGTATGCCACCACGAAATTGAAGTCAACCATGATAATACTAAAGCTATTCTTATCATATCACCTTCTCAAAACATGAATTAGTTGAGAGGGATTCATGGAATCTTCTCCAATATCAAACTCTCCATATCCAAAATCACAGGATAGAGTTTACTATTCACTAAATTGATGATGAATTGGGTCACATATCAGTGGACCAATTTTTTTGAAAAATAATTTGATTTCATTATGAAATACCTCTTTAGACCACTATTATAGATGACACTCGTTGAATGAAACCCACTCATTATGTAACTAAAAGACTGGGAACGATCAATGTGATCCTTTCTTTCACATAGTAATGGTGAATGGAATGAAAATCCTTTATTATAGAGGTCAAAACATGCTTGATAACGAGACTAGTTATTTTGATATTAAAAAGATATTCCTAGAATTGATCATTTCCATTCAAATTTTGGGGCAATATCTATTGCATCCTAAGGTCCACACTATTTCTCATAGTAACCTACTCAACATTATCATTAGTTTTCATATGATGACATGATGTCTTGAATGGTGGGAAGTTATTCAATTTTAGTTCGACATATATTTCAAGCCCCATAAATCAGAAAAATGTAAGGATTTGGTAGATTTCTTCACTGAACAACCATTTACAATATAAATTCCATCAAATAATAAATTTATTTATGAATAAAACTTCTATATTAAATGAATCACCCAAACATGGGGAATGTATTTTGATGTTTTATCATGGATACCAAAAATAAAGGGATTGGAAGACCATACACTACGAAATGTAGGGTTAGGGATTGTGTTTATCTCCCTAGAGAAGGTAGAGTTTCCAAACACTAACATGTTATCAGGAGGTTTCACCAAAAATACTGTAGAATATCTATCCACCAATGTTATCTTAAAATTGATACATAAAACACTAGTAACCCACGTGGAAGTGAAGGGTGACTTATAGTTGTTAATCTTGAAAATCATTGGGGATTGCCCCATTATAATAGAGGATCAAATCCCCCTATTCGATTGTGTCCAAATGTAAATCGTAGAATTCCCCTAAGATCCAATGTTGACTGATGTTCCATGATCATTGAATTCCCTGGAAAATGCATTATAAAATGAAGTTATAGCTTTGTAATATCCAAATTGGGAAAACCAAGCATTTTTATTCACTCCAATGAATGGTATCACATTTTTGATCAGATCAGAATAGAAGATAATAAAGAAATCAGTACCATTTTAGATCCATATGGTCCTAACATGGGATGGATGATGCTCATCCTAGAATCCATCTTAGATGGGGTGCTCCTCCACGAAATAACTGAAAGAGATAAAATCTAGGTGCGAGCTTCCAATTTCACCCTTTATGATGACCCAAATAACTAGAATGTCGTCTACTAATGAGGCTCCTGATCGTTTCCTTCTCATATATGTTGTTGGAGAGGAGACTAGGACTATTATGGAAGAAGTACATGTAGGATCATGTGGCGGCCACCAACTATTGTATATTATTTCTAATTAAATACGATGGCTTCGATACTTCTATCATTCAATTAATCCATATTTTACGTAATTCACTATGAAGTGTAACTCCTACCAATAGAATTCAACGATCATCCACGAAACCCCATGGATACTGAAGACATCCAAATACTCCTGGCCATTTTCCCCATGGGTAATGGATGTTTTTAGGGATATCCCCCAACTAGGTCTAATCATTTCTAGTTTACCCTTACTACTACCTATTTATTCTATAAATGTCCTGTGTTATTACCTCTCATGGAATTCAGGGCCAGATGAATCATTAGATTGATAAAATCAATCGAAATTACATGATTTAGTGTCCCTCATTCCATATTAATTGAAATTGTACCAATTTATATTCTGTTGAGAAAGATAATCTTTACCAGGAATATAATATCAAATCCAACCACTCGACCCACTATTATGTAGCGGCCAATGGATGGATACATGTTTTCAACCAGACCACATCAAAAATACTCTAGATGATGGTGGATAAAGATATGAGGGTTTATCATGATATTCTATTTCATGCCTTATGGGATTACTAGACTATGACATGTACTACCCTGTGAGTGACTTCATATTCAGTAGTATATGGAACAAAAATAGTAATTCCCATTGATTTTGATTTTATATCGCTCTGTTTTTCGATAGGTCATAAGCTATCTATTGATGAGAAATCCCAATAAACATTTTGATTAATTGGACCGACTAGAACAAATGATATTGAATACCTTTAATCACTTGGAATTCTATCAGAATCCGATAGTATGAGTTTTCAACAAAAAATAATTCCACTATTTATTCCAACAAGGATAATTGGTATTTTTCCTTCAGACACAGATGATATATGTAACGAGGCCTCCAAAATCTTGTACCAAAGTTAGAGGGAACATGCTCTATACACAAGGTCTACTTTGAATCATCACATTCCATGATCTCATAAGATGGAGAGCTCATTATGACTCCAACAAATGCATGGTTCTTAAAGAAATACTTGTTTTATCTCCCAGAGTTCATAATAGTTATAGGATTATATACTTCATAGAACCATTTAAGTCCCTTATGAATTATTTTTAACTTCATAACATCACCATCCATGTCGTACAATGATAAATTTCACTACTTGAGGTCCGATTCACATGACCTAAAATTACAAAACACCGTTCTTCATTATCCCCGGACGTTAATACACATGGGATTTGAAGAACTATGTATGGATTGATTCTCATTTTTATTGAGATTTGTAGTAACACAAGTATCTCTAATCTTGGAAGCATTTATAACCACGATAAAAATTTCATTCCCTGTGTTCAAACCAGATTTTCACATGAATCTTTTTCCAAAAAAATGGCTTGATTCTCATTACAATGAGATGCGATGCGATACATATATTCTTGTGTTGGAAAAAACCATTAATTTCGAAAATATTAAATCCCATTCCCCATATCAAACACCAATTGTTGTGGGAAACATCCTCCAAGAACTTTTTCTCACTTATTTTAATTATATTGAGATACGTATTGACCCCATGATCTCCAACTCATAGTCCATTTGCAACATTTGAATAGAAAAAAACCCTTCATTTTCCCATGAATGAATCCGATCTACACATGGAAACTTTCCAGGACTTATATATTAATTCTCATTACAATGAGATACGTGGAAATACATAGATATCATGATTTATGATTAATAAATAGTTTGGAAATTATCCAGACTCCTCTTTCCAACATCAAATTTTAATTGATATGGGAAATAATTTTTTAAAACAACATATGGATTGATTATCATACTAATGAGACACATAATGACACCTTAATTATATATCATAGCTCAAACATCATGTAATTGAAATTCACATATCCTTTACTTGTGTATCCTTTTTGTTGTAGAAGAAACATTTTCCACCCCTTTTTTCTCACACTGAGAAAAACTCACGTGGGATTAATATTTTTTTATGGGAGTTCTCTACAAAAAAAGGTGTCCCAATTCCCAATGGGGATATCAATGGTCTGGACTATAATACCATAAAAGGATTATCATATCACCACATTACATGACAATAAACTATACGATATTCTTCACGAACAATGTGTGGCATGATTATCACCTCTATTATATATGTAGTGATGTCCATTCATTTCATCTTGGTGTCATCCATAACATGATACAAGTAATGCTTATATTCACCCATGTATCATTCTGATCTATGTGATGAGATTTCATAGAATATCATATCCAATGTATAAGTTAGGCCTATAAATTCCATTATCCACAATTTTTAATTCAATTATAGTTAGGGGACTTTGAATAAGAAATTAGCGTGGCTTGATTCATACCATAGGAAGATACATAGTGAATCTTGGGTCCTATACCCCGGTCCTTCCAAAACATTCTTTTTCACATCGAGACACTTTTTTTCCTACGTGAAATTAAACTACATGGATAAATTCCTTACTGCGTGAATTTAAACTACATGGTACCCATAAAACAACATGTCCCTTGATTCTCACACCATTGAGATATGTAGTGATAAATAGGCCTTAAATCCTAGTCGCATCCATGTTTAAATTAATAATCCCCTATCATGTGTTCCAAAAAAATAAGCATGAATGAGATTCTATATTGGGTCCTCTCATTGAAGGACCCACCAAGGATACATGTGACGTACAAATTCTATATACGATATAGATCTATGTAATGAACTCCAAACGCATATACAATATCAATATGAACTCATCCATGGTACATTGGAAAATGCCCCTTTCACATTTCACACTCCTAATCCTAAAAAAATTTAAATATTCATAATCATTATTCAATATAAGATAGTATAATTTCTGATACCTAAGATCTCCTTTTCTAGACTATGTAATACATTCCCTAGTTGTCATTGTAAAAAACCATCCCCTTAAAATGTTTTTCAGTCAAATGATTACACTATTCGACTATGCAGTACTTTACCTAGTTAGACATGCATAAAAATTTCCCAATAATGTGTTTATCAAATATCGGTAATTTCGACCCTGGAATAAGCCTCTTATATCCCTTTATTCTTTGATGACAGTATTTTAGAACCCACGATTCATGGTCAATGGTCATCTCGTTCATATTTTTCACATTTCATCTCTCCCAATATTAAAGTCTATAAGACTATGGTATACAATTTCCTTCCCTATGTCCAATTTATATGTGAACGACCTTGGTCCGATGATGCCACATATCCTATATTTTTTCCATAATAACATGGTTCTATTCATAAGACCTAAAACTTATAATTCCATTTATTTCTAATACATGGATATGACCTACATAAGAAACATATTTTCCCTCTATTTTTTGGAAATCATGAGCTGAAATACCACTATTGTGATAAAGTAAATTCTCCTCCCACTAACCAAACTATATTCCCAAGGAAATAAGAATCTCATCCAACATCTATTGGGTTTTAATGATATAATTTATTAATTATTAGGTACTATTTTTTTGACTATTTTTTAAGTTCCTGTGTTTTCCATGCCAAAAACATCCCCCATAACAGGTCTGTCATCCGATGGATGCCACTATAAAATATGCAGTACATTATCTAACTGAACATTCATAAAATATCCAAATAAATGGGGTTGTAAATCGGTGGTAACTCCACCCTCATAATTGTCCTCCATTTACAATATAATCCTATTTTCCATATTATCCTTCAGATTTAGGAATCACCAAATCAAAAAAATACATTTTCTCTCAAATTATACATAAATGTAGTATCAATTTTCTAAGAAAATTACCATGTATTAGTGAACCATAAAAATTTTGGGAAAATATAATTCCATTAAATTATAGTCCCCCTAATTTCCATGATACAAAATTTTAATCTGCAAAGCATTATGTCCTTACTGGATGACTTTAGATATCATAGCATAATGTCCTTACTAGAGGAAATTAAACATTATAACATAATATCTATGTTGTATGACATCAAAATACATGGTCATGGTCTTGGTCACAAAAAACTCAATTGCATGATACAGTAACCCTTTTTAGGAATGGGCCCCTCCCTGACAGCGTCCAAAACACAAAATGTACACCCCTTCACTCAAATTTCTCATGTAGGAGTGGTTTTTCATTCATATCCAATTCTAGTATAGATACTCTCTTCATTATAACAAATTTTACCTTCGAAAACCCACCCTTGTGGTCTTGGGAAATTCAAATCTCTATGAAATTCCCTTTTCCATAAACAATAGACTGTCATAATTCATGAGGATTAATTTTCCTAACGATGAAGTATGTTGACCAGTCGTCCTTTCATAATTATCCCACATAAAGAACATATTTGCCAAAGGATAACACTATTTGACTAGGAAATACACTCCCTAGTTGCAAATTTATAAAATAAACCTCCAAAATGGTTCATAAACCAATGGTAGCTATGTCCCCATGAGAGTCCTCCTCTATTCTGAAATACCGTGTTTTAGATTCGGACACCCAAGAAGTGTGTCTCAAGATTCCCCTTAGGGATATCTGAATAATGTTGAAACAATCGAAGACCTTGAAATTTGTTTGGGCCTTCATTTAAAAATATTGTGGTCAATGAAATGTTACTTAAAACACTTATTTCAATTGTTTATTATGTATGAAATTAAAAATTCAAAAAATAGTGATTGTATTTGACAGATTGAAAACCAGTAAAGGGGAATTATTGATAAAAAACAAGTCTTAGATCTCTAGAACTACACAATGTATGGTTTAGGAAAAATATAATTCAATTAATAAAATAGACAAAAAACATGTTAGTCATAAAACCTAAAAATGGTTTTCCTAATAAAAAACAATTTCTCTCACCCTATGTATCATTTGTATTGTGTTTAGATAGAAATTTGGGCGATGAATCAATATGACAACCCTACTGTTATTAAAATCATAAACATGATTTATTACATTAAATATTCACTTGATAAAACCTTGAAGATCGAGAGGTATAGTGTCTTTGGGTCATAGGATCATTACATAACAACATAAAACGTGAAATACAACATCTTAATTGAAAACTTCTTTTACATGACCACTACATTCCCTCGTACATAGCATTGCATGGGATAACCTGAGGACATGCATAAAAAATGGGTGAGCTATAAATCCTAGTAAGTGAATAAACACGGAATACATGAGGAGTATAATACATGTTAGAAAATAGGAATATCAATAGATCACCAGAGAAACATGAACATAAAGTAAGGATAAATCATGATAATCATAACATGGAAATGTGGCAACAACACTTAACATGGAATTAGCTTGAGCCAAGGCTCATTGCACATGGAGCATGTGTAAATCCTCATTGCACATGAAGCACGATTAGACACTAATTGCACTTAAATTAGCATGAGTCAATACTCATTGCACATGATGTATCATGATACTATACTTTACCCAATGCATTGGAGCGCTATAAGAGCGCACCCTTCTTAAACATTACATTTCATGCATAAGTGTGCCACATGGATCATAAAACATGGATTCATAAAATATAATAATTTATTCCACTATAAAGGATTGTGGAATTAATACATGGAAAATTATAATAAATAAGTAAATGTGCATAAAGTTGAATATCCTTGATAAAGAAATGGGCATGGTATTCACTACACAATGGCATTGGCTTAGAAAATCAGTGTGATTTCGGCAGCGTAATGGTGTGACATAAGAATTCATAAAAACGGTTGATGATAGATAAATGGGTTCCTCATCATATTTAGATGTAATGTACAATAAGGAGTTTATATATATACATGTCCCAAAAATTGTAATGGAATTTATATTCATGATACAAAAGTATTTCTGGAATATAAATGAGGAGAGAGAAGTTCCTTTCTGTATTTCGGCATAGTAATGGGTGTACTTGGGAGGCATTTAATGAGAGTGAAAGGGTCTCCCATAATTTAATCATAAAGAGGGAAGTATGAGGGAGGTTCTAAACCATACCCCCAACATTCATAATTGAAATTAAAAGGGAAAAACAACTTAAAGAAAATTGGACAAAAATGATAAAGGAAGAAAAAACCCTTACTTGGATGTGTGCATCCAATAGTTTGAGAGAGGATTGAGATAGGCTTCTTGGGAGCTTGGGGAACCTTGGGAGGATTCTAGAGAGAGTAGGGAATAGTTTGGAAGAACTCAAAAGGTATTGAGTGAGGAGGAAGTGGGAGCTTGGGTGGGTTTATATAGGAAAGGTGAGTGAATTCTTTATTATTTAGGTTTGGGACCCCTTACATTAAACTAATCCAAACCACAAATCAGATCATGGTTTTTCCCATGGTTTTTTCCCATGGTTTTTGGAAAATGGAAGAGGTAAGAAATATTTTATAAGGCCAATGTCCGAAATTCTCAAAATAATGGGGTTTCTTATGTGGAGGTGAGTCACACTCCCAATGAAAATAATTTAAAAAGACAAGATGCTTAATAAGTCTTGAGGGGTCCATTAATGCTTTGAAAAGTAAGTCAAACAAACCCAAAATCACATTATTTTAATGCTAAAACATATATTGTCATAACATAAAGCTTATAGTATTTTATTTCATCACTATTGGGTAATTATGATGTCATAAAACATATTATATATTTAAATAGTATTTAATTTTTATCCAAAAATTTGACTGTCTGAGAAAATTATGAAAAATTCACCGTTGGATTATTTCGACATCCTGATTCCAGAAATATCATTTATTTTATCTAAATAATTTTCTAAATATGTTAATTTTAACTATTAAAATAAAAACCGACATTTATCGAAAATTCTCATGTTTTGACCGAAATGGATTTCAAACATTAATAAAAATAATAATTGCATTCATAAAATTATATGATCATTTATATATAATAAAATTAATTTAATAATAATAATATTTTATTAAAATATTATTTAACTAAAAAATACCTTAATTTAATAAAAATAGATTTCTTAATTATATAATAAATAAAAACACTATTTGTACGTTAAAAACTATTTACAATGTATAAATAATTTCAAGAAAATATATTCATTAATATATGCAAAAAAAATAATATAAATGAAAATATTACTAGCGATTTGTTACATAACCCCTTAAAACAACCGCATAAGTCCTAAGGGTAAGGTGTGTGATGGTGACAAACTCTTGGGTGGCTTAGATAACATTGCTCGAGTGGTAATATCTATCAACATCCACTTTTCCTGTAGACGGTCACGTTCAAGCTTGACATGATGAAGCACAGCTTGGTCATGGTCATGAGTGAAGCCTAAGGACACCACCTCTTTTTCGAGCTCCAACAAAGGGGCACGTATTGAGAAATTCTACTAGATGAGGCCATCACTTATTTTTTCTGAGTAAATTGGGTTCGTTAAAGCCTTATATTTATACTAATCATGGGATCATTGTTCAACGACTATAAAATTAACGGTCACAACTCTTAACATAAAAATAATGAATTTGACAATCTATATAAACTTTTTACATAAAGAGACATTTAACTAGATCAAGAGGAATTTCCATTAATGAAAATTTGGGTCGTTACAATATTCCCCCCTTAAGAAATTTCTCCCACAAAATTTACTTTTCCCACACTAAAACAGATGTGGGTAACTCATCTTCATCATTTACTTCGATTCCCATGCCGCTTCTTCAAACTTGTTGTTTTTTCACAACACCTTGACGAGGGGAATTGTATTATTTCGTAGAAAATTTTCTCTACGATCTATGATGTTCACTGGTTTCTCCTCATAAGAAATATCATCCTCCAACTGTACCACCTCAGAAGAGAGTACATGTGAAGTGTCCGGTATGTACTTCCTTAAGAGGGATTCTTGAAAGACATCATGTACTTTGGCCATTTTAGGTGGAAGTCCTAGTTGATAGGCCACAGCCCTGACATGATCAAGAATCTAGAAGGGGCCGATGTACCTTGGACATAACTTACCTTTCTTTCCAAACCTCATGACCTTCTTCCATGGAGATATGCATAGAAAAACCATGTCTCCATCGTTAAACTCAAGGTCTCGTCGACAATTATCTGCATAACTCTTCTATCGACTCTGGGAGGCCCTGATATGATACTGAATGGTTTTCACCTTCTCCACCATTTCCTCGACCATTTCCCATCCAAGCATCTTATGTTCACCGACCTCATCCCAACACAACTGTGTTCTTTACCTTTTCCCATAAAGGGCTTCATATGGTTCCATTTGGATGCTCGAGTGGAAACTGTTATTATAAGAGAACTCAACCAGAGGAAGATGTTAATCCCATCCTCCTTTAATGTCCATTGAGCACACTCTCAACATGTCTTCAAGTGTTTGGATAGTCCGCTCGGATTGGCCATCAGTTTGAGGATGATAGGTCGTACTGAAGAACAGTTCAGAATTTAGAGCATGTTGAGGAAATCTTCCAAAACATAGAGGTGAATCTTGGATCTCGGTTAGACACAATAGATAGTGGTTCTCTATACAGTCTTACCACATCCCTGATATATATCTGTGCCAATTGATCCAATGAGAAATCCTCCCGAATATCAATGAAGTGTGCAGTCATTGTAAGATGATCCACCACAACCCAGATTTCATTGTTGCCTTTGATTGTCCTTGGAAGTCTGGTGACAAAATCCCTAGTGATGGTCTCCCATTTCCATTATGGTATGGGAAATGGTTTCATCATCCCCTTATACTTCTTCCTCTCTTCCTTCACTTGCTGGCACACTTGGCACTTTGATGTATATTCAACAATAACCTTCTTCAAATTATCCCACCAGAAATTTTCTAAGAGATCTCGATACATCTTTGTGCTCCATGGGTGAATAGAGAAATTTGAACATTGTGCATCATCTAAAAGTTCCTTCTTGATCTCTGGAAATTATGGAACACATAGACTTTTCCCAAATCCCACAATTCCTTCTTCATTAACATTAAACTCCTAGGATTTCCCTTTTTCGATAGCTTCCACTTTTTCCTGAATTCCCACATCATCCTTTTGAGCAGCATTTTACCTTAACAAAAGAGACGGTTGAGAAATCATTTGTGAAATAAATGATGATGTTCCCTTCTTTAAGATTCCCATGTCCAACTTCATCATGTATAAGAAGATTTTATCCTTCTCAATCCTCATCATTGATAGGATCGCTGGGTAATTTTTACTTAGGGCATCTGCCACCTTGTTCGCTTTCCCAGGGTGGTAATTTATTGAATAGTCATAATCCTTGATGAGATCTATCCATATTTTCTAGCGCATATTAATCTCTTTCTGTGTGAATATATATTTAACACTCTTGTGGTCAGTATGTATCTCACATATATTTCCATAGAGATAATGCCGCCAGATTTTCAAGGCAATGATCACCGCCGCCAACTCCAGATCATGCATTGGATAGTTTCTCTCATCTATTTTCAACTGCCTTGAGTCATAGGATATCACTTTATCATTCTTCATCAGCACACAGCCTAATCCCTTCTTCGAAGCATCACTGAATACACAAAAATTTCCCCACTTGTTGGTAAAGTGAGCATGGGCATAGTGATAACCCTCCTTTTAAACTCCTTGAAGATTTCTTTGAATTCATTAGTCAATGAAAACATTACTCCCTTTCATGTTATCATGGTAAGAGGGTTGTAAAATCGTGAGAGATTTATCACAAATCATCCATAATATCCAGCTAACCCCAAGAAACTACAGATATCTGTTACCGATGTTGGCCTCGGACATCCCTCAATTGCATCTGTTTTGGAGGGATCCACATATATCCCATTAATTTTGATGATATGGCCCAATAATGTGACCTACTTCAACAATAACTCACACATGATGCACTTTTCATAGAGCTACTCCTTGTGAAATGTCTCTAGTACAGTTCTTAAATGCTCCCCAATATCCTCCTTGGTTTTGGAGAATATTAGAATATCATCTATAATGACTACCACAAATTTGTAAAGGTATCTCTAAATACTCTATTCATATATTCCATGAATATTGATGGAGATTTAGTGAGTTTGAAAGGAATTACTATTAATTCGTAGTGCCTGTATCTTGTATGAAAAGTTTTCTTGGGGACATCTTCCTTCTTCACCCTTACTTGATAATATCCCGACTGCAAATCTACCATGGAGAAGTATTGTGCTCCCCACAGCTGATCAAACAATTCATCGATCTGTGTAAGAGGATACTTTTTTATCGTGATTTTGTTATGTTCATGACAATCGATGCAAAGCAGCATTGACTCATCCTTCTTCTCGACGAAGAGGACCGGTGCACCACATGGTGAATCACTTGGGCGTATAAACCCATTATCCAGATTCTCCTGTAGTTTTTTCATTAGCTCTTCAAGATCCATGACAACCATTCTATATGGAGTCTTGGATATTATTATCTCCCCTAGTATAAGTTTAATTGAGAATTCAATATCTCTTCTATGAGGAATACCAGGCAGTTCCTCGGGAAACACTTCAACGAATACCCTCACAATAGGCATTTATTCAAGGATGGTTTCTTCCTTTGAATCAATCATCTGATCCAGATACGCATTCTCATAGGGAATTAATATCCCTACTTGAGATGATAAAGATAAAGGAGATTCATCTTACTTCTTACACTTGTAATGAATCGGGGGACGATTCTCCATATGGAGTGTGATTTCCCTCTCACGATAATTTATGTTGGCTCTATATAAGGGAAGCCAATCCATTCCACAAATTGCATAAAATTCCACCAGAGGGTGTATGACGAGGTTCTCTGGGAAATTCAATCCATAGATTATAACATGGGAGGACTAATATTCATGGGATGCAATGATTTCCCTATTTTCCGTATTCACAGACATCTTCACTTCCATGATTTGTGGTGGTGCTCATATAGTTCTACTAAACATTCGAGATATAAAATAATGCGCAGAACCTGAATCCAAAAGTATGTTCTCTATTATTGAATGAATAACTAGCGTAATTGTCACCAATTCGTTTTTAGGGATCGATTCGGAATAGGGGATGGAAAAAGATATTCCTTAATGCCTTGGAGGTTGTCGGTTGCCTCCAAAAACCCTTGGATTAGGGCACTGATTTGAAAAGTGCCCTGGTTCTTTGTAGTTGTAGCAATGAACAATGCGTTGAGGTTCTAACCGAGCGTTCCTCTCCTCTATCGAAGCTGCGGGTCTTTCTTGCCAACAGTCTACAGCTATCTGCCCTTCTCTTCCACACCTAATACATTTCCTCGTCCCCTTGAGGCAATTTCCAGGGTACTTTTTTCCACACTTTTGGAAAAGTGGGGTGATGGATCTTCTTAGCACCATTGGATTTATCCATCAGACAACCAACATTAAATTCCACCTTACGCTTTTTGTCCCCATGATATGCATGTGATTCCCCGATATCCATTTCGACCTTGAGGGCACATCAGAAAATTTCCTCATAACTGTCGAAGTCAATGATCGCTAATGCTTTCCGAAGGCCAGGCTTCAGCACACCAAATAAGTGGTCAACCTTGTATTTGGGGGTAACAACAATGTTAGAAGCATATCGTGAAAGCCTTGTGATGTTTTCCTCGTACACTCCAATAGATTCTTCGTCTTTTCTCTTGAGGGAAGGAAAGCCCCTTTCAATCTTAAGCCGGAGGGTGTGCGGAAAATATTTATCGAAAAACAACTTCCGGAAAACCTTCAATTACAACGCCTCGATCTCCTCCTCAGGCTTCGTATTTTTTATCAACGTCCACCATTGATCGGCTTTACCCTCCATACGATAAGCCACCAGGAAAACCATCTCTTGTTCAAAACATTGAAGGATGGAGAAGATCTTTTCAATGGAGTGGATCCATTTTTCTGCGATTGTGGGATCAGATGATCCAGTAAAAGTAGGAGGCCTTTGTCTCATGAAGCTCACGATAGTGACTTGTTCATTCTTAGGGGGGGTTGAACGTTATTCTTGACCCATGTTTATATTCAAATCTTGAGTTAGCTGAGAGAGAAGCGGGACAAAGTTCGTGATTCCCGCTCCCATTGGATTGGGAATCTCATGAGTATAGTCATCAAAATGATCTTCACATCGGTTGTTTGCTCGATTCCTCCTATTACCGGCCATTGGATGGAATAAAAGGAAAGTTATGGGGTAACACATATAGGTTAATCCAAATACAAAATTCGATGACTTATAAAAAAACTTTTATTTCCTTAACCCGTGAGTCTTTAGGCTTCAATCTAGGCTTTTCATGGTCTACATTCTAACATATATTGTTAGGGGCCTTTTTTTAATTCCCTTAATAAGGGTTCATACTAAGCTTGTGAATTTATCAAAACGTATCCCCCGGGAGTGTCGTAAGCAAGAGTGCAGCAAGGCCCGTTGTTGTGCACCAGTTCGTATTCGAGTCTAGCTCAAAGCTATGTTTTCGGTTTCTACCCCTAGGATACATCTGTGCCAGAGCCGCCTTTACCTGCTCGTATCCATACATGGATGTATTTTCTTGAGAAACCACATACTCAGTACTTACCAAAACATAGTGATGTTTTTATTATACTTTGTCTTGTCTCTAAGGCTTTACTAGGGTTTTCTAATCCTAATCCCAAAATAACTAAACCTATCCTCTAATACCAACTATGACAACTCTGCTTTTATTACTAACATAAACATATTTTATTACATAAACTATTCACTTGATACAACATTGAAGATTGAGAGGTCTAGTGTCCTTGGGGATTAGGATCATTACATAACAAAATAAAAATGAAATGCAATATCTTTATTGAAAACATCCTTTAAATGACCACTACATTCCCTTATACTTAACATTGCATGGGATAACCTGAGGACATGCATAAGAAAAGGGCGGGCTATAAATCCTAGTAAGGGAATAAACACAGAATACATGATGAGTATAACACATGTTAGACAATAGAAATATCAATAGATCAAAAGAGAAACCTGAAAATAAAGGTGTGATAAAGCATGATAATCATGACATGGAAATGTGGCAACAACACTTAACCTGGAATTAGCATGAGCCAAGGCTCATTGCACATGGAGCATGAGTGAATCCTCATTACACTTGAATCATGAGTAAATCCTCATTGCACTTGAATTAGAATGATTAAATACACATTTCACATTACGTATCATGATAATATACTTTACCCAATGCATTGGAGCGCTATAAGGGCGCACCCTTCTTAAACATTTTATTTCATGAATAAGTGTTCCACATGGATCACAAAACATGGATTCACAAAAAATAACTATTTATTCCATGATAAAGTAATGTGAAATTAATACATGAAACTTTATAATCAATATGTAAATGTGCATAAAGGTGAATACCCTTGATGGTGAAATGGGCATGGTATTCACTACACAATGGCATTGGCTTAGAAAATCGGTGCAATTTCGGCAGCGTAACGACATGACATAAAAATTCATAAAAATGGTTGATGAGAGAGAAAGGGGTTCCTCATCATATTTACATGTAATGTAAAGTAAGGAGGTTGTATAGATACATGTCCCACCAATTGTAATTTAATTTAGATTCATGATACAAAAGTATTGCTTGAATGTAAATGAGGAGAGAGAAGTTCCTTTCGGAATTTCAGCATAGTAATAGGTGTACATGGGAGCCATTTAATGAGAGAGAAAGGGTCTCCCATCATTCAAACAAATAGAGGCCTATATGAGGGAGGTGTGAAACCATACCACAACATTTATAATTGAAATTAAAAGGGAAAAACAACTTAATGAAAATTCGACAAAAATGAGAAAGGAAGAAAAAACCCTTACTTGGAATTGTGCTTCCAAAGGCTTGAGAAAGCCTTGAGAGAGGCTTCTTGGGAGATTGGGGCACCTTGGGAGGATCCTAGAGAGACTAGGGCAGATTATGGACTATTACAAAGGCTTTGAGTGGTATGTAAGTGGGATCTTGGGTGGGTTTATATAGGAAAGGTGAGTGAATTCATTATTATTTAGGTTTGGGACCCCTTACATTAAACTAATCCAAACCACAAATCATATCATGGGTTTTCCCATGGTTTTTGGAAAAGGGGAGAGGAAAAAAATATTCTATAAGTACAATTTATGAACTTCTTAAAATAATGGGGTTTCTTATGTGGAGTTGAGTCACACTCCCAAGGAAAATAATTTTAAAAGACAAGATGTTTAATAAGTCTTGAGGGGTCCATTACAGCTTTGAAAAGTAAGTAAAACAAACCCAAAATCAAATTTTTTAAGGGTAAAATATATATTGGCTGAACATAAAGCTTATAGTATTTTATTACATCACTATTGGGTCATTATGATGTCATAAAACACATTATATATTTAAACAGTATTTAATTTTTACCCAAAAATTTGATTGTCTCAAAAAATTATGAAAAATTCACAATAGGATAATTTCAAAATCCTGATTCCAGAAATACTATTTACTTTATCTAAATAATTTTAGAAATATGTTAATTTTCACTTTTAAAATAAAAATCGACATTAATAAAAAATCCTTGGGGTTTGACAGAAATGTCTTTCAAACCTTAATAAAAATTATAATTGCATTCATAAAATTATATGATCATTTATATATAATAACATTAATATAATAATAATAATAATTGATTAAAATATAATTTAATTTAAAAATCCCTTAATTTAATAAAATATATTTCACAATTAAATAAAAACTAAAAACACTATTTGTGCATTAAAAACTATTTATAGAGTATCGATAATGACATGAATTTATATTCATTATTATATACAAAAAAATTAATATACATGAACATATTACTAGAGATTCGTTACATAACCCCTTAAAACAGCAACATAAGACCTAAGGGTATGGTATGCGATGGTGACAAACTCTTGGGGTGGCTTAGATAACATCGCACGAGAGGTAATATCTATTAACTTCCACTTTTCTGATAGATGGTCCCGTTCGAGCTTGACATGATGAAGCTGAGCTTGGGCTTGGTCAAGAGAAAAGCCCAAGGATTCCACCTCTTTTCCAGGATCCGAAAAATGGGCTTCGTTTGGAGAAATTCTACTGGATGAGGGCATTGATTCTTTTTTATGAGTAAATTGGGTTCGTTAAAGCCTTATATTTATACTAATCATGTGATCAATGTTCAACGACTATAAAATTAATGGTCACAACTCTTAACATAAAACTAAAGAAGTTGACATTTTATATAAATGTTTTACATAAAAATACATTTAACTAGATCATGAGGAATTTCCATTAATAAAATTTTGGGTCATTACAATCCAAATATAAAAAACATATATGGTTGTCTATATGAACATAAAAACAATAAAACAACACTTACGAGGAACAATGTATTAGGAAAAATAATAGGGCATCCTCCCTCACATGGGTTAGCTCCATGGTCCACCGAATGATTTTTTAATGCGTCAAAGTTCCCTACTGTTACCATAGAACCAAATTCGTTTCTTTATGAATGAATCTAAATGTAAGTGGGGTATTTTATGACATTTTGAAATGTGTTCCATGAAATTTTCTAATGAATTTAACATTTAAACCTCACTTAGACTCAAAATTTTGAGTTTGGGAAGAAAAAATTATTTATGATGGGAGAAGGAGTGGATTGGATTTCCATGAGTCGTGGCCCAAAAATTCCTCGACCGATCACAAAAAGATTTGGATGTACTCTACATTTTATATAAGTTTAGTAATTTTTGGGAAGGGATCAGACTAAAGGGGAAAGAAAACATCCCAACACCGATCCTGAGTAGGGGTGTCGGGGCGCAGTCCCCGTGGGGTGGAATAGTCAGTTCACCATTATGAGACACAAATGTACCCCCAAGAATTGTCAGCATGTAGGGTACTAGCATGACTGTCCATCATGAGGCACGTGTGTGAGAGAGTCACCTTTTCCCAAGGTCTCATATTTGTCTATAAATAGAACATTGGGCACTTCATTTTTATGGATGAATTTTTGAAACGGAAGATCTTAATTCAAATCACCCATGTTCTTCCCCCACGTCCTCTAAAAAAAATATACGTGGTTTTCTAACACCTAATGAAGCAGAAATAAAATGTGGATAATGGAAATTAAGTCCTACATGGGTTTAAAGTAATCAACACTTGTGTGAGGAATTCTCTCAACCCCTAATCAATGATGTCTAATGTGAGGTGCCCATCCCTAATCAGGGACATACATGACTTACCCTCAAGAACACCTATGGAGACCCATTATGGCTTGATCAAGGTCACACTCATGTGTACTCACTCTATGTCATCCATCACCCAAGATTATCCCAATTCATACATTCCTACCAGCTTGGAGCACCCATTGCATGATCCCCATTGGTTCTCCCCTAATCTCTTTCATGTGAAACCCATTCATAAGGAATCCCTCAAATACACTCATGGAGGGACCTCTCCACCATTGGATTAATTTTATAAAAGACACCATGTTCAAACTTAAATCATGAAATCTTGATCTAAAATACTAATATAAAAGGAACATCAGAATGTCAGCCATATGGATTTGTATTTCTAAAGTTAGAGGTTTCATTCACTTGAACTACTATGAGTCCAGGGCCCTCAGAGCCAGCGATTCCAATCATTGATGATTGGGATCACAGGTGTGTTTCCTTTTGATGTTGAACGGTCCTCCTCCCTCATTATGGGACCAAATTTAGGAAATCCATCATAGTGTAAGCCCCAATCCTTTCATTGAAAGGGGTTTCATCTTTCTTCTTTCTACCAAAACATCCATGAATTTCATTCCCTTCCAAAGTGACGTGAGGGAAGTGAGAAAACCTTATCCTCTTCAACCATTGTCTGTATGAAATGGGGATGACTACGCTCAACACCTCATCAATATTCCTCTAGGATTTTTTACCATGTCCACAAGTAGATTGAAGCCAATTGCCTGGTATGTTAGATCATCCACTTCCAATTTTTTCTCACACTCAGCATGACTCATATGGGCATAGAGGTTAATGGTGTGCCTGAAATCCACACAATCCATGCGACTGATTGAACTACAAGAACTCTGATTCCTATATAACAGGATACATTGAATTCCCATATAGAGATCGAGGTCACTGGGATTCCTCTTAAGTAGTAATACGTAATCCAAATTCACTTAATTCGGTCATTCCCCTTTATAGATATCCACATGTAAATCCCTAAAGATAACATGAGTTACAACATTTCTCTTGGTCCCATTCATTAAAAGTGGAATTATTCATAGGAGTAATCTCTAAACTATCATCTCAAATGGCCATACCCCTTATAAGAATTATCAATATTTGTGGTCTATGATTCCCACAACAATGAGATATATAGGAAGCATACCATAGGTTCAAGCCCATCATACTGAAATCAACCCTATTCCCTCTTGGGTAATATTGATATTAGGGTTTAATTCAATCCAGGAATCCATCCTCTTTCCAAGTTTCCCTGGGCTGCCTTATTATAAGTCCCAGACCAAACACTGACAAAATACCATTTTCATAGATTTTGTTACCACATATTGCAAAATACTATGGTCTTGTCCTTATAACATGATCTTAAAAGATATGATGATCCACATTAAATAATAATGAACTACATGTTTTATGATTCAATTCACTAGGATACATTGGAATCCAATTTAAGGGTTTGAAACCAAAATAAAAACAATTATCATCCATATGGATGATGAGAAATTCCATAGTGATATTCTTCTACATGGATATTAATAATCTCCAGAGTACCCCGCTATGTTGTTAGAAAACAAAAAACATAAAAATAATGACCAAAGAATATTTACGTACTATATAAGATGATAGAATCAATGGATATACTCAGATAAATATAGAAATATCTATTTATGAAGAACCTCAGATACATATATATGATTCTTATAGCCATGCGTACTAATGATTGATTTCCAAATGAATGGAAATACACGTCATAGAAAATAATTAAAAAAGGATTTAGGAAAATATAATAAATATATAAGAGAGTCATGGAGTATGAAATTATTCCCATCAAAAGGGTGTGATGAGATCAACGTCTTATCCCCTCAACCAACGTGTCTTCTAAGCATCATAGGTGAAAATTCTAAAATGAGCACCAGCCTTCGGAAAGATGGTCCTTTTGGATAGAAAACCATTGGGTCTAAATTTTCCCATTTCTAGGAGGAGAAAAATACTTATGAGAATATTTACCACCACATTCATTGTTAACCATGTTCCTTCTACTTCTAGCCATTCAATAAAACCAAAAATAATATTGTGAGAAACACTAATAATATTGGAAACCACGTCATCCTGAAAAAATAAATTCTAATATGACTAAATCAAGACACCTTCATTTCTATATTAGATACAATAGATTTGAGAAATGTGATTCATAGTTTTTGTTTATTTAAATCTAGTAAGATGGTTCATAAAGGTTTTTTGGATTTCTATTGAATATCCACTATAGTGTGTAAAAACATGTGTAATGAAAGGAATGTTTTTAGTAACCAGGTGATTTTCATGTCCCAATAAATGTACCCATTTAGGAGTTATTACCCCTCAATGCCTCTATCTTAGAGTCATATCCAACTGTAGTATCCAGATATGGATATGATTTCATTTAAAAACATTCTTTATCCTTTATCAAAATTCCATGACATTTTCCTATAAATTGGATCATCCTTAAGAATATCCATTGATATATCCCTAGAAAATTCCATTAAGATATTCTTAAGGATAGCAAAAAATTTCTGTCCTTATTTTTTCATAATGTTAACCAAAACATTCCTATTATTGATACTATAGTTGAATAGAATTATTTTCAGTAGACTATAATTGATACCTTTCACGAAACCCCATGTTTCATGATACCTCCTTGGTGGGACACACCACCATACTTTGAGTTATCTATTTCCTCTTGAATAACATGGGAGGAGATCCAGGCTTCATCTAATGCTCACATGTGGGAGTTCCCAAGGATAAAATTCATTCATTTTTTATTGGTACCACCTATAGAGACCAAGACAAATGATATATAGATATTACCAATTTTTATATTAATATATAACAAATTTTCCAAATAAAATTCCAAATATCATAATAGGATATTTTCATTTATTACTAGGTATAGAATATTCTCATTTGGTGAAATATCTTCATAGTCTCCCATAACGATCTTCCCCTTTAGTTATCTTTAAAAACATACCATGTTTAAAACTACTCTACATAATTTGGGGGAAGGAAACATAAGAAATGGTGAGATATGAAGCATAGAAAGGGTATACAAGTGATATATGTAATTATAAAATCAATATAATTGTAATATAACAATAGTATAAATGTTTAAAACCATACAGTGCATACCAAAGATCAAAATATTTAATCATGGAATAAATATTGGATGTCCGTAAAACATGAGTCATCAGTGAATTAAAGAATATGGTCCGTAATAACATAAATACAGAATAATACACATATTTTTTGGAAAAAATAATCTTATAACATTTTGAACATGTATAAGTAGATTAATGTTCACTCACTATGTTAGGGACATGATAATAAGCCCTCCCATAAACCTATGAACATGCTACAAGGTATACACATAATACTTTGAGCATGTAGTTAGTATAAAACATAATATTTCAAATATGTTATCATGTCCTTGCATAATATTGTGAACATGGAATCTGGTTCATGCATAATATATTTAGTCAAGAGTAATCATTATTTACACAATTCATTGGTGGGAGATATAGGTACCACTTGTTACTTAATGAAAATCAGGTATATGTGTTCCAAAATATTCTAAACCATTCATCATATCATAACCCATGATATGAAATCAGTTTCATAAAAATTTCATCATATCATAACCTATGGAAATTTTTTGAGTTTCATAATCATTTCATCATTTCTCCATTGCATAAACCATGAAAAAATATGCATTTTTTATAATTAAAATTCATGACATTACCCATGGAATGAAACCGGTTTCATAAACATCTTTTTATAATTAACCATTCATAGAAATAATAGGAATGGTATCCTTGGTTCATATCCTAATAAATGAATATGTTACATCAAATTATATGATCATAGAATGATAATTATCTTGAAATATCACATTGAACATTTCGTGACGAATATAACTTTTCTATGAAAATCAATTTTTAAAACCCAAAAAAAAAAATTATAGTAAATTTCACTAAAATTAAACATAACATAAAATAAATGAATATTAAAATAAAATAATGGTCTTTATAATGGTAAATTGCATTCATTACATTCACATCCGAACAATGATTCATTTCAGATTTCATATACAATACAATCAGGCATTTGTCGGGAAAAAAAGAAGATTCCATTCAAATATTTTTATAAAAATTCAATTGTGGGTATAATTTAATTTAGGAAGACATTTTAATATTATTAAAAAAAATTTTGAAATCATTTTTTGAATAAAAAGGGTTTTAGACCGAAGAAAAAAATAAAGTCACTTTTTTTTACTAAATTAATTAGAAATATTTGTTATATAAATATTGGAAAATGATGGAAAAAATATTTTCTCTTGATATAATAGGAATAGAATAAAATTAAAGTTCATATTGAGAGATATTATAATATATTTAAATAAAATATAATTAATTATAGACAGTAACGATAAATGATGAAATTGTAAAAAAAATACTTTACCACATTGGTAATCATTTAAAGCATAGTCCCCTTGAATGGGAAATCATATAATGGATATTTAATGCCAATATTTTTTTTTATAATAAATATAAATGAAACTCATGGAATTTATATACAATAAAAAATATGAAACAAGATATGAATATGGAATGTATCTCACATAAGTAAAAACTGATATGAAAATACCTTACCTCTTTAGTAATCATTTGAATCATAATCCCCAATAAGTAATAACATCAAACAAAACATTAAATATCATGAAAATGGGGTGATTCATGATATAAAATATTCAAGGGGAAGTATATACCCAACAAAAATGAAATGAGTGGTGAATTTTCAAATATATTTTGAAAATAAAATGTAGAATTCCAATATTTTACACTAATTACTGACTTCTATTATACACATTTAATCCTCATGTAGAATAAATATTTGTTTTTATACATATATAATAGAACCATACTTATATATATTATTGTAACAACTGATGATTTTATGAAATATAATTTTTAAAAATAATTTAAATTATTCAATATATTTCATTAAATGAACTTAATTTTATAGAATTCATCACATTCAAAACCAATTTTATAATTCATTTCATGCAACAACAAGTTCCTTTGATGACTATTATTACACACAATCCCGAGTCTTAGTAGACAACAACATAATGTTAATATTATTATTTTAAATGGATGTAATTTCCTAGTAAAAAAATTTTTAGGTGTGAATAAGGCTAATTATTTAATGTTTATAAATGTTTATAATTTTTTATATATTCATTCAAATGATTTCATGGACACAATATTTTTGTGAATCCAGTTTTACACTTAAAATGATATTTTTCTACAGAATCTGTTTTACCACCTTTTAATAGTGAAACAATATTTTCTATTCAATTTAGTTTTTTTATTTGTAAAAAATAATTTTTTTTTAAATTATATCATTAAAATTAACTTTTGGTGAATTTTTTTATTTTTCTACGAAGTTTAATTTTTCAGTGAATAGTAAATAATACTATATTTTAATTGAAAACATCATTTTCATATAAATTATACATATATATATATTACATTTAAAATTAAATTTATTAAATAATTAGTTAATATTTTTATATATAAGTTAAATTTAGGTCATTGGGAACATTATTATATTGAAATTAGAAAAAAAATGTGAAACTTTTTGAACATATTCACTTTAAAACCATAGTTTATCGTTCCTTCTGAATGAATAATTTTAAATTAAATTCATCTTATTACATTATTTTGATTTATATAAATATATTAATATAATTTAATGATAATAATTTATAATTTATATTACATTTAACTTTATTTATTTTTTAAATATTAGTTAAAGTATTTAGAATTAATTATAGTGAATTAGGTAAAAATGAGTTTACGTGGTAGTTAATAATTAATATTAAGTAGTTAAACGACCTAGAAAAACACCCAAAATCCATTATATTGAAATTATAATACCATATACCATATTTTTTGAATTTGTGTCATTAATGGAAGAACATTATGTATTGGATACCTCCCCGTAGTGTTTACCATTTCGTATATAATAGATTTTCCACTCCCCCTCCACTATACAAATGCAAAAACTCTACCATTTTTTCACACCTATAAAGATATTTGAATAATAAAATAACAAGTAAAGTAAACTCCCAACACACCTACTATAGTCCTAGAAGCCTCAAATTGTGAATAAATAAAATAATGTAAGTCTTATTGTGAAAAATAAAAAAGAGTAACCTGGAGAAGAGGTAACATTCTTCAATGACAAATTTTGTTTTATTTAAAATGTCAAACAATAAATTATTCTTATTTAAAAATTATATAATAATATTATTTTCAACAATATAAATATATTCTGTTATTTTGAGGGTTCTACATACACATACACATATTTCCATCAAATGGGATACACAGTCATCATTCGTCTGTATGGCGGATGACTCCCATACAAACCGATATCATTACTTCTTCCATCACCACAACTCAAGTTATGGAATAATGATGAAATTACTATATTATATTATATATTTTACATTTAATATGTAATAATTATTATTTAATTTTTGTACAACACATATTTTCATCATTTCCATTTTCTGTGAATACGAAAACATTATTTGTGGACATGTGGACTACCGCCTCCTCAAACCGTTGTGGAACGTTCACACATTACATAAAATTTATTTTGAATTATTTTAATAAGAATATTTCGTATAAATTAAATGTAAATTATATGCACAATATATTTCCATTTATATAAATATAATATATAATTTTATTTTCTTCCCATTCCACTCACTAAAAGGTGATAACTTGTTTTTCTATGTATGGCCTACCACCTCCTCAAAGTGATTTTATTCTTGCTTTTTCATCACCAAATGAAAATAGTGGTATATATAAGTAAATGTTATTAAATATTATGTTATTTATGATACAATTATAGTTATTTAAATATAAACATTACTTACCTTCTTTCTATAATGACAATTTACAAATGGGAATGTCACTCTTTTTTATGTATGTCCTACCATATCCCTGATCGTAATATTATTTCATTTTCCTAAACCTATATCTATTTTGATTTTAAAATTAAAATTAATGTAAAAATCATATAAGTATTTAATTTTCAATAATATGAATACATTTAAAATTGACTACATTTACCTAATTCAACACATGTTTGTCGGTTTTGACACGTAAAGAAGAATATGGTAAGGGATTTCTTAACTCAATTTCCATTCATGTTGTAAAACATCTTTTTCATTGGTTATATTATTCAATGAATATGTGTGTAATTATCTATTTTTGTTTTATACTTTATTTTGAAAAATTTTATTTATAATTTTCACACATAATAATTCCATTGATATATTCTCACTCCAATGATATGATCATTGTTTGGGATTTTCATATCACTTTTTTACAACTGTAAGATGCATGTCATATTCAACACATACCTAATTTATATAGTTAATATTCTCCCATTTATATATACAATTTCATTAATTATATTATATTAATTCTATTTGAATGATTAATTGGATTATAATATCTTTTTTTCCTCTCATTCAGATGTTTCCACAATTTTAAGTGGGGTTTTAACACCATTTCCATTCATTAGGTTAAAATTGAATTTCATTTCTTATGTTATGAAAATAATATGTGTGAGATGAAATATTATTTTATTATATTTAATTTACACTTTTATTGAGTATATTTAAACTTTTCACACATAATTATTTTCTTGATTTATTCTCACTACAATTATATGATCTTTGTATGGTATTTTTTTCTCACTTTTTACACATATTAGATAAAATTCATATTATCCTCATACATAATTTTTTTTTTGTATCTAGTACATTTTTCATATATTATTTCATAAATTATTTTAAATTCATGATATTTTAATGTTTTATTTTATGATTATTAGGTTTTGGGATTCCAATTTAAATTATACCCCAACTATTTGGGTTTCGTCTAAATATACATATCATTGACTCTTATTTATTATTTTACACCTAATTTCATTTATATGGTGTATATACTACCTATGGATTTATTTTATTATTCTTATAGTTGAATTTATGTGGATTTACCGATCTATTTTTTATCTCTCTTTATTGTGGTTTACAGTTTTAATGATACAAAAGAGGTAATGGATTTTTGTTAAAATTTTTCCCATTTGAGAAATTTGTTATGTTATAAACCTATTTTATTTTATGATGTGTATATAATACTCCTTTGAAATTTTATATCATGAACCTACTAAATCTTTTTATATTATATATTTTATTTATTTTTATTCTATTCCTGTGGATTGTTATTCAAATATTTCAATGTGGCATGGTACACATTGGAATGTTTGGTGTTTTTTCTAATGAATGTGATTAATGATATTTTTATTGTATTTCCATTTATCAACATAAAAAAATCATCTTGTTACATATAATCCACTGGGGATATTTTTCTTTGATACACTTTTCATTATTTTCGTGATGGATCAATATTTTTTCATGAATATTTTTTGGGAACCCATTTATTCTCCACCGGATAACAATGTTTCATAGATACTATTGTGAAACCCATTAATTTTCCACTAGTTAATCATGTTTTAATGTTATTTTTTTTTATTTTTTTTCATGGGATAATTATTTCCTAATGATATATTTATGGTACCAATTTATTTTCTTTTGGTTATTTATGTTTCAACTATATTGTTATGGAACCCATTTCTTTTCCATGGGTTATCCATGTTTCAAACATATTGGTATAGGACCCATATCATTTCCATGAGTTAATAATTTTTCAAATATATTGGTTGGTAACCCATTTATTTTTTATGGGATAACCAAGATAAAATGAAATTTTTAGGGAACCCATTTATTTTGGATTAATCATTTTTCAATTAAAATGTTTGGGAACCAGTTTGTTCTCCATGGTATAACCTTGTTTATAAGATATTGTTATGAAACCAGTTACTTTTCCATGGGATAACCATTTTAAAAATTTATTTAAATGAAACCCATTTCTATTCCATTTTGAAATCATATTTTAATAGTAATAATTATTGTTTCATTAAGTATTATATAGTTGTTCTTGGAAATCATACACAATGAGATTACCCAAATAGAGTCTGGTAATCCCGTTAAAACATCTCATGTAGTATCCCAAATAGTTTTAGTTAATATTGTTTTAATATTACATATATTGTCCTAGATAAAACCATGAAATCCCATTAGAACATAACATGGGGTATCACTGATATAAGTAGGTGATCTCATTAGATAAGTCCAATGCATTTGGTAATTATTATATAGGATATTAGTCATATGGGTATTTCCATTGAAATGATTTTACAAGGGTTTTGAAAGTGAATAAAGAAATAGATGCTCAAAGTTTCTAAATGGAGTTTTAATTTCTTTTTATGAGTTTATAATCGTTCTATTGATCAAGATTGTTATTACATGGATCATGAAAATTGATTTATTTTTCAATTTCACTTTCCCAATTTCCTTATTTTTTGATCAGGTTATTTGTTAGTATGAGTTCTTTTATGATTCTCTCATGCACTTTGATTATGTCATCATAAACCTATTCTATTATTATTTTCATTTATGATATTAAATTTCAAATTATTATTTTTCCCTTATAGAGAAGTTGAGCTATTCATTATTAGGTTTCACTTTCCCCAATTTATAATAAAATATGGTGTACTATGCTATTTCTTGAAGGTATTTAATATATATAATGATGATGTATTAATTTTATAATTAAAACTAGGTTAAGTGGGAGAAATAAACATTTAACTTAATGAATATTTTTTATGAGTTCTTCTAAATACAATAAAACAATATACAGAAAAGTTCATCCACAATTTATGTGATCTATGTTTTCCTTTTGATGTTTTAAGGTTTTTATAGAAGAAAATTGGATCAACATTATAGGCATCATAGTTTGAAATGTATTGTTATAGATTTTAGCACAGGATCAGGAAGTGTGAGTTCTGGGATGTAATAATTATAACATATACTATTTATATATTATCATTCATTTCCCTTTTATTAAGAACTCCTTAAAATCACGTTTTTGGTAATAAATGCTTCATTATTTGTATATGATTTTATTTCTTATATTGATCCCTCTTGTAGTGATCATGATTCCATCATATAAAAAATAATTATCATATTTATTCGTTAACTATACCCATATTTCCATTCATGAAATATTTTAGTCCGAAAATATGTACGCCTTGATCTTGGGGGTGGTAGGTTGTATGTACACAAGAGTGACTTTTCAATATTTTAGTGTTCGTTTTGGAATGGAGGTAAGTAGTATTTTATCCTTATAAAATTCTCTGAACATCAGAAATAACAAATAATAACATTAAATATTCTTATACAAATAATACATGTTGTGTGATATTGAAAATAGAGATTCACATTGGTTCCTGAAGCTAGTAATCCATACATACAAGAATTACTTTATAATCATTCAAAGAGTGAAATGGGTAGAAAAATTGTTATATTATATTTTCATAGTGATAACTAATTCATGAATATGTTAGTTGTTTTTTATTTCTATCAAATATATATATATATGTTAAATATATACTTCTTAAATTTCATGTCAAGCATCAGTGAAAAACTAATTATATCACATTGCAAGGTGATGGTCCACCGTATACATGAGAAACATTATCATATCCATTGAAAAATGGAATGTAAAGATGTTATTTATGATATAATTAATCCACATGTATAAATATGTAATGAATGTCATATTTATACTTTATATACATCATCATACCAAACCATTAGTGGTTGTAGTGTAAAAATTATTGAAATCATTTCTTGATGAAATAGTTCATCTTACGCGTGACTGATGATTCTATAAGCCATTTGATGGATGTGGAGATTGTTATGGGTCCTTAAATTGACATAAAAATATCATAGTATATTTAATATAAATGGTATGTTATATCATCATGGTTTAATTATAACTTATTGAGGTGGATGAATACATAAAATAAACATCCTCATTAAAGAACATTACCTCTTCTTTTGGTATCCTCCTTAGGTTTGAACCAAAACATTTCATAGGAAGGATTTCTATCCAAAATAAGATTTCTAGGATGAATGAGGGAATTTCTAGGTGTTTTTATCATGTATTTTCGGAACCAAAATGGATTGATGGTGTGAAGAGGAGGGCAGAAGTTAAGAGATAAGTGGTGGCCCTTCCTTAGTTTGGTGAGTGGAATATTTATATTTTTCTAAAAAGAATAACGTGTACCCATGTTTTTGTACATTAAAAAAGGGTAAAACAGGGATTATATGATATACATAGACCATATATGGTTAAAATATTTCAATAAAATTTATTTTATATTATTTTCTAGGATATTTTAACTGTTGTCATTTTTTATTTCAGCATTAGGTAACTATTTTTAACTTAACCGTACTAATTAATATTTACTAGTTTCAAAATTCCTTTTTAAATATTTTATGTTCGAAATGTTAGAGAATATAAATTATTCTGATTAATAATATTGAATCCAATTTTTCCATTTCAGTTAATATATGTTGAAATTTTTTATTTAAAATCTTCCATAGAGACACGATGAGAATGTGGGGTTTTCAAATACAAAATGTTCAAAATTTCAATACATTTTTATCTTAAATTCTATATGAAAATTATTCTTATGACTTAAATTGGATTCATATATATATAATTTTACTAATTCTCATTTCAAACCAATTTAAAATATCAATTAACATTACAAATAATATAAATTGAAAGTAATTTTCAACTTAAATTAATTTTTTTTACAATTAATCGAAAATTTAATATTTTATGAATGTTATAAAAAATTAACCCTAATCTATTTTGGAAAATATTATATAAAAAAATATCTTTATTTTTTCAAATAACATTTCCAAATGTTTAAAAATTTATTTTTGAAATAACTTTTCAAAAAGGTGACAGAATAGTAATTTTAGAAAAAAGGTTTTTAACCATAAAATTGGATTTATTTTAATATATTTTCTAGAAAAAAATAATGTTACAGTTAAAAATTACATGTAATACATATTATATATATTCAATTGAAATAATTCACTAAAATATTTTTGGTTAATTTTGTTAATGTAAAACATGTTTTCATAAAAATATTTTCTTAAAATAGATTTCATTTAATTTAATATAGGTATTTTATTTCTAATTAATTAGTCACCAAAATAATTAATTTTATATACATGTATAAACAATATTTTTTATAATTTATTTAATCTTATTTGTACCTTCTATTCATACTTCTAGGTGCTAACTATGTTATTAAATATTAATTTTTTTTAATAAGTAATGTTTCGTTTAAACTTGTTTTTCTTGTAACAAAAACTAAACAATGAGTTTGATGTAATGATTGATAAACTCTGTTTTTTGGGTAATTTAAGCTAAAAATTATATTATGTGTAAATAAAAATATCAAAAAGTTATTTTCTTTGAAATAAAATACATTATAAAATATTAGGGTCATACAAATATCTTCATAATACTTCATGGTAATAATCATAGTGGGGAACATTAATCGCCACTAAATCATATAGATAATATAAACAATTTCATTTTTAAGGCTATAAAAAATAAAATTGATGATATTATATTAATTTTGTTAATATTGAAGTCTTCTAGTATAAATGTATTTAAAAGTTCAAATTTGTTTATATTAGGGAATAAACTCTAAATCACACCCACATGCAATAGATCCATATAGAAATTAATTTATATCCACATGATCTAAAATTATTTTTAATATTTTATATAATAATGATTTAATCAAATTTCATCCCACACTCTCTTATATAGATACTTTACTTACTAGTAAAACAACTCTCTAAGGAAAATTCTCTTAAGAGGTGCTACTTTTGAAGTATATTCATAATCCCTTTATGTGACCATAGGTCCTTGGAAGGAACCACCATTATATTTATATCACAATACAATGTAATATAATCATTGTTACTAGGTATAAAATCAAGCTATATGAAATATTTGTGTATCCAAATTACTTCTTATAATCTATTAGATTTCTCAAAATACATTGAATCTACTATTGAATCAGTGTGCACTAGTTTCTTTAAGGTCTATTAAATAACTTATCTTATATGGAGGAAAGATACACATCATAATTGTAACATTAAGTCATCTTGAACATTCTATAAACTAGTACATTTATACCACATGATGAATAGTTCCTCATATTCTCCAAACACTATGATAAAATACTTAGTTAATATCATGTCCTTCATAACAGTCTTGATGATCACCCAATGGAAATCTATTAGTTTTCTCGGTGTATTTAAAGGAAACATAAAGACTAGTATATAATATTTAATATATGAAATATATTTTCATTGATGTATAAATAATATTAATCATTCCATATATCTCCTATTGTCATTGGGGACACATCTTCTATTAGAGATTAATTCCAATTGACTTTATCAAAAATAATATCTTATTATGTTTAATAGAATTTCCTTATCAATATATATAATGTAACCCATTCCAATTATCCACTTAAATGTATTAGGATAGTTCTTGATCCACAAAATAATGGTTTCTTTGGTAAATTCTTTCATAGATAACCCTTTTAACAACATATTAGCAGACTATATGACTAGTATATTTTATCCAATTATTAAAATTTCATCAATATATACTATAAGGAAAACAACTAAACTCCCAATAAACATCAATTAGAGATAGGTAACTCATTCATTATTTACTAAATTACCTTATAACTTAATAAAAGTCATTGTTCCAAGATCTATATGGTTATTTTATTATATAAATGGAACTCTATTAATTGTATAACTTATTTATAGCCATTAGAGTCACAAACCATTCTTGTATTTTCATTTATACACCTTCCACAATGTTCGAAAAGAATAATTTTGTTTGAAATCCATCTTCAAAATATTTTAATCATTTTAAGATACTATTGAATGTAAAATTCCATTGGATTTATATATAAATGTTATTGAAATTTTTTTTATTTCCTTTTATAATATATTGTTTAATCACTTTAAAAACCAATTTTTCCTTATATCTACTCACTACTCCATCCATGTTCAGTTTCTTTTTGAATTTTGATTATCACCAAAGGAGATTTACATCCACTAGTGGATTCCCCAAAATACAAACATGGTTTTTCTATATGGATTCAATAAAAAAATTTATATCCTCCTACCATCTTGTAGCTTATGATCTGTCAATTTCATACATGTATGTTATTGGATCATTATTTCCATCTAATAATGGATCAGTTCTCTTAGTGACTTTAAAACCATATATTTATAGTTCTATAACCCCTCTGGTTATCATATTTTGATATTATAAAATATTAAAAACATATTCTATAGGGTTTTTTGTAAAATTTTGGTAACACTCCATGATTTTGAAAATAAATTTAAAATTGAATTCGTGAAAATTGAGTGTATAAAAAACACAACTTTGTTATAATGTATCCAGTGAACTTAATTTTTCCACCTCTATGATTTGAAATCTGAAAAAATTACATACATGGTTGCGTTTAGCATGATATTTAGACTCTGATAAGACAAAAATAATTTTTGATAAATAGTAACAGAACTTTATGTGTAACGTCCCAATTTCAGGTGCCACCCAATGGTTCCCCATAACCGCTTGGTCACCTGGCATCAAGTGCATTTCCCCAAATTCCATAGGATGTTGACTAGAAATGAGGGTTGTGGGTGTGATAGTGCGGACCCTATACCTTCATTAGAAAGTGACACAGTAGAAATAAATAGTAAACAATAACGGAATCAGTAATACCATAAAATAGGAAAACATCAAAAGACGGATAGTAAATAAACATTTAGAGCACATATATAAATGATGAAAGTATAATATTTCAAGACATCCAGCCAAACGGGTCACGATTATGGAAATACAATATTAAAACAATGTAAAAAATAAATAGTTAAACTCTAGCAGCATCTCAAGACTCAAATTGGTCTCATGCTCGCCATCTCCAAAAACAATCATGTACCTAATGAATAAGGGCACTTTCCCTTATCTCTACCTCTAACCGTATAATCTGTTGGGGTCTAAAATCATGACCCAAAAAAGTAAGTGAGACAAATCCCAATAGGCAGCAACCAAATGATATGTTCCTAAAAGTCAGTGATTTTATATAGGTGGAAATAAATAGAAATGAAGGAATAAACTAGTAATTACTCAAAAGTAAACAATCCTACAGGTTTCAATTACATTCACTCTCATTTATAAATTAGTCAGAACATTGAATAATTTAACATTGGGATCTATCCTAAGCATTGCAACCCCCTATATAAAAATCACAATCAGATGTATCAAAGGACCATCTAACAATCAAGAAAGACCTGGTCAAAGATTGTGGTTTTCCTTGGAAGACTTGTCACAATCATTCAATAATTCATTAAAAACCCTCTGGGAATGTTCTAATTAACTAACCCCTCTTTTTTAACATATCAACAATTAAATAAGATAATAATGAACCTCTAGGAATTCTCTCAGAGTATAACCAAATTTGGTCCCACATGGCAATAATAAAGTTACATACAACCACTTGGGTAGCTCTCACAATGAATAACCCTTGGTCGTGACAGTGAAAAAATATTATAATGACCCTCCTGAAGCTCTCACAGTCAATTCCCTATGGACCAACATATGTTTAACAACGACCCTCTAGGTAGCTCTCACAGTCTTACCCATCTGGTCAATGACCCCATTGAATCTATAATAGTCAATACATCTATCCAACGACAAAAATATATATGTATAAATGATCCTACGTCTGGAAGAAACCACAATTAATTCCCCTTTTGTCAGCATTCAAAATGTGAAAAACAAATAACACATATAATATCTATAAATCTTTCCTAACAATAACTAGGAATGGAAAAAAGGTAGGGATAATAGGCCATAATAGTGAAAACGACCATAATAAATTAAACATGATAAAAATGCCCATAATCAAGGTATTAAATCTAACACCAAAGAAAAAATAACCCTTTTTCAATCAATAAACCATAACAGGTATTAAACATGGTTAAATTTCATAACACATAATACCCTAAACATGGGTATTGGAACTCTAATCATATATAATCCAATGAATGCCAAGTCAATGCACAAACCACCTACCTTGATGTTATATGATGAATATTGTAGAACATTTCCCCTTGAATCGGCCTAGAACGTCATAGAACTATAAAAAGATCAAAAAAATTCAACCATGGATAAAATTTAAGAGATAAGGAATCAGGAACTAAGGCTCGAGGGAAAGATAAAACTCAACAGTGGGAATACAACACACCAAGAGGTGTCTCAATCGTAGCTCGTATGAAGGAACATGAGGCGTTGTAAGATTTTCAATTGTACGTCACCCTCCTATACAAGAAATGGGAAGAATAAGGCATTTATAGGGATTAGGCACGACCCTTAACCGATTAATAAAATAAAAATAAAAGTACATGGTATGTTCATTTAATGTTGATGCAATGTACATGCCTTAACTAGTCCTTAAGTTAGGTGGTCCACACTCCCATGTACTTGGTCATTACATGGCCAGTAGATGGCTACATGCGAGAACCAATCATAAGACATGTACTCAAGATTACACATCATGTACTTAGAAAATTTAAAAATTATTCCTTTTTGTTTGAGAACACATCAAAATCTAGACCTATACATGAAATTAAGATCTGGGTCCTTACAACCTCCCCCTTAAAGTAATTCATCCCCGAATTTCCCAAGCATGGGTGATGAAGAAAAATCATCAAACCAATTTGTCCACTGTGATCGTACGTCACCCTCACTCTCCCAAGTCTTGTCATGTACTCGCCCGTGCTAACATATCACCCAGACCAGAGGAAACGACCAGCAACATAGAACCATAAAGGTGCGATCAACAATCTTAATATGGTTCTCCACAAAGGATTCATCCACCTTTAACTAAACGTCACTAATATGAATTTCATGATAAGGGTCTAAAAAGTAATGTCGTAGATGAGAATCATAGAAAATCTCGTGTATAGCCTGATACGACTATGGTAACTGCAACTGATTGGAAACTGGGCTGACATTCTCTAGAACCTCAAAAGGACCAAAGTACCTCGGTGAAAGCATTACCAATCTCCTAATCCTTAGGATTACCAACCTTGGTGTGACATGTAAGGAAACCCGATCCCCAACCACAGTCTCAAGATTCCATCTCCGTCAAACAACATAATATTTTTTCCGAGACAGTGTAGAAACCATCCTTTATCGAATCAACTCCACCTACTCTGCGGTCTCCTAGAAAAGATGACCTCACAGCAGAGCTACCTCTCCATCCTCTATCCAATATAAGTGTGATCGACATGGCCTACTATAAAAATACTAATAAGGGGAAAAATTATTCATCCCCATATAACTGTTACTGTAGGAAAACTCCACTAGGAGTATGTGTCTCTCCCAAGAACCCCCAAAATCCATGACACATTGTAGAATAATTTCCTTTAAAACCTGAATCGTGCACTCAGACTAGCCATTTTTAAGGGGATGGTAAGCTGTACTCAGAAGTACATGTGTTCCCAAATCCCTCTATAGTCCTTTCCATTCATGTGAAGTAAAACATGTATCCCTATACAAAATGATAGAGTTTGGAACCACATAAAAAATGTACAGTCTCTAAGATGTAAAACCTTACATGCTCATCAACAATGATGTACTCCTTGATCAGCAAGAAATGTTAATCATTCAGGATTCTATCAAAAATGACCCAAACAACATCAATCCATTGATGAGACCTCAATAAACCCATTACAAAATCAATCTTGACCTTTTACCATGTTAACTCGACAATGTGTAACTGTTGTAAAAGCCCTACTGATGGATGATGCTCTACCTTCACCTATTGATAGCTGGAAAATCTCATAAAAAAACATGAAACATCCCACTTTATACCTAGCCACCAAAATTAGAGGTGTAGATCAAAATACATCAAGGTGATACCAGGATGAATAGCCTGAACTGAGGAATAAAAATATTGCAAAACATCCTCGTGTATGTCTGCTGACACTCAAAGGATGTAAGGACCTGTCACCAGTTTCCTAGAGCCTTTGCCTTATTTTGTTACATTGGTATATAAAAAAGGACTATGAATCCCGAAGGACCATGTATTTTAGTAGATTTTGGAAACAATATTCATAAATAAGTTTAACATTATATAATGTAGGAAAATACAACACTAAATTATTCCACTAGAAACATCATGTCTCCTAGATTATGCTTGCATGTGATTCATAATTTACTTTTTTCATGTCCTGAGAAAATAAAACATAAGAAATGGGTGAGCTCAAACACTCATTCATATTATTCATAACAGTGGAAGATAGCATAATCATAATACATGGTGCATAATTTAAAACACCTTCCTTTAATAATAAACATGAACACATTATGGAAGGAATATGAGAAGAGTAAATAATTCCAAAATAAAACATAATAATGGGTATTCTACTACTCTAATAACCACATGAACATTCATTTACTAGATTCATAATGAGGGAATTGCATATTAAGGACATTCTGAAACATTTTTTCCGACCAAGACGTCTAATGGGTAAGGCCTCGGCCAAAATACATATATCACATTTGGAATGGCCTCAGCCAATTCCACGTCTATTTGTCCCATGAGACCTACCGATTAATCAAGGGGATATAGCTGGCCCCAAAAATCAAATAATATGCCCAATTAATTCCTAATATGATTTGGGATAAACATAAAAAACATATACATTCATATTGAAACTATCATATTAAACATAGCTAATTATCCCCTGACATTGAACATAGAACACTAACCATTCAGAGATATATGGTGAATGGTTTTTGGATAGATCACCCACAATAAAATTATTCATAAAACATTCAATAAAATATGGTAGATGAAAAAAAATTATTAAACCCAAAAATACATAATAATCAACAAGAGTGTTGGGTCAGACGAAAAAACACTTATAAAATCATTAAGTTATTCTTGAGATAAATACAGTATTATTTTGAAACGTATAGTTCTTTTGGAAATAATATTTGTATAATACCTTAAGTGAATTAAGATATTGTTTTCATAATAATTGGAATGGTTTTATATAGATAATTTTTTTCAAAAAAAGATTATATAGTGCCCTTGAAAATACATTAGAATATGAGAAATTCCCTTGAAAAGGGCATGTATTTTGGGAACAGTTTTGAATGTTTTTTAGAACATGTAATTATCCATAAAATAGGGATGTTTTATGGTTGGTGTAAATATATATAATACTCGCACATAATTTATGAGGAGTACATAAAAATATATAATAATTACATTGAGGTAAATATACAATAAAAGAAACCCGAATGAAACTGGATGTTCGAGTGGAAAACCCTTACTCTATCTCCGAACGTGTTCATATCTTGAACATAAGCTCCTAGAATACGAATATTTTCTTATTAAAAACTTATTTAAGAACCTATTAGACATGTATTTAGTTTCTAATGATTATTTTTAGTTCATTTATGTCTTTATTGATAAGTTATTGTATTGTATTCCACTGTTCCAGTGTGTACATTATCATTATTTTCATATTCTGTTCACTTGTTTTTATATATGTGGAATGGATGTAAATCTCTAGAATTGGAATTATATATTATTTATAAACATCCATAATTGTTAATGGTTATTTATATAACTTGTATTCTCTTTATGGGGATGATTTATTATATAAAACATTAATGATAACTGATTTGGTTAATTTGATGTTTTTGATTACAATGAACACATTTATATTTACAATCCAATTCCATTTGTACAAAGGGATTACATATCCTTAAATAGGTAATATTACTTATATAATAATCTGGTTCAATAATAACTAGAATTGATTCATTACCATAATTTAGAATGATAATAGAAATCATAGTCCCATCGTCCATGAATTTGGTAAATTGACACATCTTGGATGGTGTTCTTGCAACTAGTATAATAGAAGGTACAAGGAAGAGATTGTGATAAATTTTTACACTATCATGACAACATTATAGTCAATGTAGGTTATTTTAGTCATCACAACATTTGGATAAGGGGGGATATTGAAAAATAATACCAATTAATTTGAAAATGAAGACAATGAATTGAAAATACGAATTTAGCAATTGAAACAAAATTCCATGAGAGCCTCCTTAAGGGAGTGATTTTGGTCTTATTAAGAGAAAAAAGGCTTGATGGAAATGGGATATGAGGTTGGGAGGATATTTGGTTAGAATATTTAGAAGTCACATGGCTTGAGAAGATTGAATGGAAGAGGGAGTGAGGGGGTGTTATAGTCGAGGAGATATGCGATAAAATTCAACAATATATAATATCACCTAATGACAAGGAATAGTGAGTCTTACTTGAACAAAAATAGTAATTCAATCATGTGAGTTCAAACCAAGTGGGATTACATCATTTGTGATTCCATGAATTGTGTATTTTACTAATAATTTGTATGTACGATATTTTACAGTATTTCACTATTCATTAAAATTCAAGTATTTCAGAAAAATACAAAAAATTCACCCCAAGGATTTTTTGACATTTACAATCCTAATATGAATCCCATTTTTCAAAAATACTTTTCTAAATATGATTAATTTAACATTTAATTAAAATTATAATTTATTCTCAAAACAACAGTTTTAAGACATTTACTTACTTATTTTAAAGATTAGGTATATCAGACTTTCAGTTGAATATTATTTATATACTATCATGGTAAGGTAACTCTTCATTAGTGTATATCACTATTCATAAGGGTATTTTACTATTTATAAGTGTAGGTTACTATACAGGAAAAATTATGTTTTCTTATTGGACTCCAAATAACTTACTGATCGCAACCGTGTATGTCGTATTTTAGAAATTTACATCACAGAAGTGACAATATTATGTTTTAAGGTTAATATAGAAAATAGTATTTAAATAAAGTGTGATTTCATGTGATTATAACATGTTTATAAGAATGGAATTTTCATTGAAAAATATTGGGTTGTTACATTCTTCACCCCTTCAGAAATTTCATTATTGAAATTTCATTTTACAATCTATGCCAAAAATAGATGGGGCTACTTTTCTATCATTGGTTCCTCCAGCTCCAATGTTTCCTCTTCGTACTTATGGATTTTCCATAGTACCTTGACCATATGAGTATTCATTTAGCGTAGAACTTTGAATCTACGATCCATGATTTTCACTGGATGCTCCTCATAGGAATGATAATCATCCAACTATAACACCTCAGAGGAGAGTATATGTGAAGGTTCTGGTGTGAAATTTATTAAGTGGAAAACATTAAAGACATTATGTACTTTAGACATGGTAGGTGGAAGTTCCAGTCGACAGGCCATAGTTCCAACTCGATCAAGGATCTCAAAGGGGCATATATACCTAGGACATTGCTTTACTTTCTTCCCAAACCTCATGACCTTCTTCCATGTATATATGCATAGAAATACAAGTTTATAACTTTGATCTCAAGGTATCATTGACAGTTATCCACATAACTCTTTTGATGACTTTGTGATTCTGTTATATGTTGCTGGATGGTTCTCACCTTCTCCACTATTTCGTCGACCTATTTTGGTCCGAGAAGCTTTCACTCAACGAATTAATCCCAACACGCCAGTGGTTTCACCTTTTTCCCGAAAAGGGTTCATATGGTGCCATTCAGATGCTCGTGTGGAAACTGTTGTTTTAGTAGAATTCAACCAGTGGAAGATATTGGTCCCATACTCCTTTTAATTCCATAGAACATGCATTCAATATGTCTTCCAGTGTTTAAATAGTCCACTCAAATTTACCATCAGTTTGTGGATGATAGGTCATACTAAAGTTTAGTTCAGTTCTATGAACATGTTGGAGACTTTTCCAGTACTTCGAGGAAAATCTAGTATAACGATCAGATAAAATAGAAAATGTTACACCATGAAACCTTAAAACTTCTTTGATGTAAATTTGTGAATGTTGATCCAATGAGAAGTCATTTCACATTGCAATAATGTGATCTATCTTTGAAAGATGATCCACAATGACCTATATAGAATTTATTCCTATGGATGTCCTTGGATGTCTAGTAAAAAACTACATGGTAATGTTCTCCCACATCCACGTTGGTATGGGTAGTTGTTTCATCATCCCCTTAGACATTTTCCTCTCAACCATCACTTGATGTCATACCAGGAACTTCAATGTATATTCAACAATCTCCATTTTCATATTGTCCCACAAAAATATTTGTCAGAGATCACGATACATCTTGGTGCTATCAGGGTGTATAATGGAATTAGGGATTTGAGAATCACCCAAAATTCTCTCTTTAGATCAGGAATACTGGGAACCCAAAGACGCTTCCCAAATCTTAAAATTCCGACTTCATATGCGATGTCAGTCATCTTCCCAAGTAATATAGCTTTAATTATCTTTTGAAACTCTTCATCATTAGCCTGAGAACTATTTATCCTCTCCAGTAAAGATGTTTGGAAAACCATTTGAAAAATTAGTGATGTGATACCTTCATTAATAATTCCCATATCCATATTTACTAGATCCATGAACATATGATCCATTTCAGATCTCATCTTGTTCATAATTCCATGGTCATTTCTACTCAAAGCATATTCTCCATTATTCTCTTTCCCCGGGTGGTAGTGTATTGTGAAATCATAATCATTGAGTAGCTCAATCCACCTACTTTGTCTCATGTTGAGTTATTTCTGTGAGAATGTATATTTCAAACACATTTGATCTGTATATATCTTACATTTTTGTACATAGAGGTATTGTCTCCAAATCTTCAGATCTAATATTACTACTTCTAAATCAAGATCATGAGTTGGATAGCTTTTTTCATGATTTTTTAGCTGCCTAGATGCATTGGAAATCACTCGATCATTATACATAAGGACACTACCATGTCCTTTCTTTGATGCATATCTATAGATAACAAACCCATAATTCCCCGATGGTAGGTTTAGGATCAGAACATTCACTAACCACCTATTCAATTATTCAAAAACATTTTTCAAATTCCATTGTCCATACAAACTTAACCCCTTTTCGTGTGAGCATGGTCATTGGGTTTGATAAATAGGCTATGATCTGAACAAAATGCCAATAATAACTTGGTAAACCAATAAAACTACATACCTCAGTTATGTTCATTAGAGTTGGCCATTCTTGAACATCCTTTTTCTTCATAGGATCTACAAATATTCCATCCTAAGAGACAATGTGGCTAAGAAAGAAAATGGATTCGTGCCAGAAATCACACTTGTTAAACTTCCCATATAACTAATTTATTCTTAGAGTCTTCAGAATAGTGCACAAGTGATTTTCCTATTTTTCATATATTTGAGATTACACCTAGATGTCATCAATCAAAACCACCACAAAGCTATCAAGATATTCCTTGAAAATACTATTCATCAGTTCCATAAAAACAGATGGTGAATTAGTTAGTCCAAAAGGAATTACTATAAACTCATAATAACCGTACCTAGTTCGGAATGATGTTTTTGGAATTTATTCCTTCCTCACATGTAACAGATGATATCCAGATTGAAGATCAATCTTCGAAAAATATTGGGATCCTTGAAAATAATCGAATAAATCATCAATTCGTGTAAGAGGATAGTTATTTATTATTGTAACAACATTTATTTCCCTGTAATCAATGAAAAACCTCGTAGAACCATCTTTCTTCTTAAAAAAGTATAGGGGAACCTCGTGGAGAAACGCTAGGGAGAATAAATCCTTTATCAATCAATTCCTCTAGTTATATCTTTATCTCCACTAGCTCCACAGTTCCCATTCTGTAAGGGGTCTTTGATATGGGCCTTGATCAAGTAATTAATTCCATGAAAAATTCAATTTCCCACTCTGTAGGATGTCCATGTAAATCCTCTATAAAGACATCAATATATACTTACAAAATTGGCATATTGTTTATTTGAACATTCTTTTCCTAACTCAAAGTTATTTCATTCTCTTCCTCCATGATAATTGAATTTAGTTGAGCTACAAGGGGTGGATCTAGATATGTATTATGTGGTGAGATTTGTTTTCTAAAGATAAGTTACTCCTTATAATCATCCAAAATTGTAACCTCATTATTCTTAGAATAAATTTTCGAATAATGGTCTGAAAGACAATCCACTTCAAGGATTATATCAAATTCAATCATTGGTATGATAATGTGATCAGAAGATAAAGAACATTTATATGACCCAATGGGAAGTGAATCAAAAAACATTGTTGTAATGTTACTTCCCTTAAGATTCATGACTAAAAACTCCCTTGTAAAACCAAAATAGAAATATCAAAGTTTCTTAGAAAACTGGGAAGATATGAAATAATGTGATGGTCTAGAATCAAATAAAGCATTGGATAAGTTTGATGAAGTGATCAAAGTACCTTCCACCATGTCATTTGGAACTTCAACCTCTGCAGTTGTGATTGCATAAGCTTTTCCCTACTCCCTTGGCCTTTTATATTGCATATTTCTTTGACACTTTCAAAAATCATTAGCATAGTGTCCCATCTACTGAAAATTATAGAATTGAACATTAATGGATTTTTTCTTCCCATTGAAATCGCTAGAATAATGGAATTTCTAACGATATCAGTAGCATACTCCTTTTCCCTTTAAGCACACACCATGTTGTTTCCATCCACAATTGTCACAGGGTGGAAATTCAAATCTTCCCTTCGTCCCGGTTTCCTTATTTTCTTTCCCAGATTTTTCAGCATCCATCTTCTTTACATGGTCAACCATAACATCATGAGACATAGATAATTCATATTCTATATTGATATCACATAAATTTATATCCTCATATGATGAAAAACATTGGGATACTAGTGCCCACCGAAGGAATGGATTTAGTCCATCGAAGAATCGATCAATTTTGCTCCTTGGATTTCGTATGTAGTCCACAACATGTCTTGCTTAATTAGTGACGTTTTATTCTTGACTGGAAACATTTTCATCCACCTTCTTCCTCAGGTCCAATAATTTCATCTCTATATCTGCTAGATGAACATGAGGGAAATATTTTTTTAATAATATTTCCTTAAAATCCCTCCATTCATTCTCTTATATTTATTCCTCCTACTTCATGTTTTGGATTAATGACCTCCATTAATTTACATCACCCGTTAGATGATATATTGGCATGACAACCTTCTCTCTTTCATTACATCCTAAAGCATGAAATATATATTCAAGGGACCATATCCATAGCTCTACTACAAATGGGATCGTAGTCCTTCTGAATGATAGAGGTTGTTGTCGCATAAAGCGATCTAACATAGCTCCTCCGCGTGGTGGATCCGAATGCTCCATATAGGTAATGTTATTATTCATAACTAGAGAATGTTGTGCCAATTTAGTTAGGAGTTGCTCAGCACCAGTCACAACACCAGATCCAACATCATTATCCAGCATCGAAGGAAAATCCCTACAGGTGCACGTGCGTTCGGGCGGTTTCCATTCCCCCCACTAGGCGCCATATAAAGATAATGGCATACAATATATTTGTTTTTTGAATAATAATTTATAATCTTACATAACAAAATATTTAATACAAATTTAAATCTTATGCATGGATAATCCCATAATCACATTAATAGTTTATTTGAGGAAGATTTTACATTAAAATCCTTCATAATGGATTGTAATGAAAATGTGAATTATCCTAAGCATATCCCATGGGAGTGTCATAACCAAGATAGAAACATGTTCTGTTGTCATGTACTAGTATACCCATGGTCAATACCGAAACTCCTTGTTAGAGCTTTCACACCTATGTACATCTGTGCTAGAGCCGCATCTACTTGCTCGTATCCAGGAAAAGATTAATTTCCTGAAAGATCCACATAATATTTTCCTTAACAAAATAATAGAATGTCCTTGTATTTTTATCCTCAATGAATATCTTAGGGACTCTTCCCTAATCTATGTTTTCTAAATCTTGTTTCCATATTTTCTATTAATATTCCTTTGATACCAACTGTAAGGACCCGACCCAAGTTTCCTAGAGCTAGTGCCCTATTTTATTATATTGGAATATAAACAAGGAATACGAATCCTGTAGGACCATGTATTTTAGTAGATTTTGGAATCAAGATACATAAATAAGTTTTACTTTACATCATGAAGGGGAATACAACACTAAATTAGTTCACTAGAAATATCATGTCTCAATGATTGTGCTTGCAAGTCATTCATAATTCACTTCTTCATTCTTGATAAAATGAATCATAAGAAAGGGGTGAGGTCAAACACTCAGTAAGAGTAAGAAAAATAGTGGATGTTAGTATAAACAAAATACGTGGTGCATAACTAAAAACACATTCCTCTAACAATAAACTTGAACACATTATTGTGGAAATATGAGCTGAATAAATAATTCCATAATAAAACATAGTCATGTGTATTCTACTAGTCAAATGACCAAATAAAAATTCATTTACTCACTTCATAATTAGGGAAGTGCATGTACCAGAAATTCTAAATCATTATGTCTAGGCCTCGTCCAAGACATCTACTGATTAAGCCCTCAGCCAAAATCCAAATATCTCTTTGGGAAAGGCCTCAACCAATTCCACGTCTAATTGCCTCTTGAGACCTATCGATGCATCCGGGGGCTATATTGGGCCCCACCCATCACATAATAAGTCCAATAAATTCCTCATATGAGTAGGGATAAACCTAAACAACATATAACTTCATATATAAACTATCATAGGAAATGTAGCTAACTTTCCACAATCAATCAACATATGACACTAACCATAATGAATAATATGGTGAATGGTTTTAGGATAGATAAACCAAAATAAAATTAGTCATAAAACATTCAGTAAAATATGGTATAAATAAACATAAAAAATTAAACACAATATTACATAATAATCAACCAGAGTGTTGGATCAGATAAAAATACTCTTATAAAATCATTAAGCAATTCATGAGATAAATACTATATTATTTTGAAAAGAATAGTTCAATTGAAAAAAAAGTATTTCAATAAAACTAGAAGTGAAGTAAGATAGTATTTTAAAAATAAAAGTAGTTTTTTTATAAAGATAATGGTTTCCCAAAACAGATTATATAGTTCCCTTGAAAATAGATAAGAATTTGAGAAATACCCTTGGATTTGGATTGAATTTTGGAAATAGTTTTTTAATGTTTCTTTAAAAACATGTAACTATCCAGAAAATAGGGAATTATTCTGGTTGGTGTACATATATAGAATACTAACACATAATTTATGGGAAGTACATAACTATATATAAGAATTTTAAGGATTTAATCATACAATCAAAGTAACCCGAATGAAAATGGATGTTTCTGTGGAATACCATTACCTTAACTCCGAATGTGTTCTGATCTCTACCATAAGCTACTGGAATATGAAATTTTACTTATTAATAACTTATTTTGAAACCAATTAGACTTTTATTTTTTTATGATAATTATTTTTAGTTAATTTATATCTTTATTGATAATTTACATTATTGAATTTCACCGTTCCGGAGTGTTCATTTTTTGATTTTCATATTTGGTTCACTTGTTTTTAAGTATGTGGAATGGATTTAAATCTCCAGAATTTAAAATATATATGATTTATTAACAAAAATATTTTCTAATGGTAATTTATATAACTTCGATACATTTCATGAGGATGACTTGTTATATATAACATTAATGATAACTATTTCAGTTAATTTGAGGGTTTTTATTACAACGAACTGATTTTTCATTATAACTAATACCATTTGTACAGTGGGATTAGAGAAACATACATAGTGTATAACACATATATAATAATTTTGTTCAACCATAGAAATAATGGATTCATGACATGAATTTAGAATAATAATAGAAATCAAAATCCCATCGTCCAAGAATGTTGTAAATTGAAACATCTCGGATGGTGTTCTTGCTACTAGAATAAAAAAAAGTAAAATGAAGAGATGATGATATCTTATTACAATATCACGAAAAAATTACAGTATATGTAAGGTACAAGAGTCATCACAAAATTTGGATAAGTATATGAAATAAGAAAAGGAATCAAATTAATTTGAAAAGAAAGACAAAGAATAGAATAGAGGAATTTCATTCTTGAACCAAACATCCTGTAGATCCTCCATAAGGGAGAGGTTTTGGACTTCTAATGAGGCCATGGTTCGATGGACATGGGAGAGGAGGTTTTGAGGATATTTATATAGAATTTGGAGAAGGCACACAACTTGAGAGGAGTGAATGGAAGATGTACTGAGGGGGTTTTATATTGGAGGAGAGGGGATACAATTCATTAATATTTTATATCTCATCAATATAAGAAATATTCAGTATTACATGACCTATAATAGTATTTTTATCATGTTATTTCAAACAAAGTGGGAGTACGTCACTTGTGATTTCATGAATAGTGTATTTAAGAGATAATTTGTATGTATGGTATTTTACAGTTTTCACTATTCATAAAAAAATTCAAGTATTTCAGAAAAATCCAAAAAAATTCACCCCAAACATTTATTAATGTGTAGAATCCAAAAATGAAGACGATTTTTCGAAAATAATTTTCTAAATATGATAAATTTAATATTTAATTAAAATGATAATTTCTTCTAAAAATAATAGTTTTATGACATTTATTTTCTTATTTTAATGCATAGGTATGTCATACTTTCACTTGAATATTATAGATAAAATATCATGGAAAGGTTACTATTCATTATGGTATATCAGTATTCATAAGGGTATATTACTATTCTTAAGGGTAGATTATTGTTCACCAAAAATCAATTTTTCCTTATTGGACTCCAAATAATTTACTCATCGCTACTGCGTATGTCATATTTTTAAAATTCACCTCAATGAAGTGAAAAAATTATCATTTAAGGGTAAAATAGAACATAGTAGTTAATTATGTTGTTATGTCATGTGATTATATCATATTTATAAGAATTTAATTTCCATTTAAAAATATTGGGCTGTTACAAACACGCCCATGAAAATGAAATACCTCATCCTCATCTACTATCCTCCAATGTGTAGGGTCCCCACCTGACACAATGTACTGTATGACTAGTCCATTGGAATCAAATAGTTGCCTCATCCGCACTAGCTCCAGAAGAGTAGAGGAAACAAATACAGTAGAAATAAATGTCTACCCATATCTGCTATGCACCACCAAATGCATCTCAGATAACATACCCATTATCTACCACTTACCACTGGCCTTATGATCTATCTATATCATAGTCATCATGCTCAACATATCAGCCACATCATTGCCCTTCCCCAATGTATTAGAGAGTTAAATGTCAAATGATTGATGGTACTCAACCACCTTCACTATTTTAAATTCAGGTCATTCTGAGTAAATATATACTTGAGACTCTTGTGATCAGTTAAAACGACAAAATTCTATGACAAAAGATAATGTCTCCAACAACGCAAAGCCTGAACTACAGTAGCCAGCTCGATATTGTGCATTGGGCAATTCCTCTCTTATGGATTCAACTCCCGAGACCCATATGCAATGACTCCTTCCAATTTCATAGGCCCTTCTCCAAGCCTAAAACCTGATGCCTCACAGTAAACATTGTATCTATTTCCCAGCTCCAAAAAAACCAATATCAGTACTGATGTCAATCTCCCTTTCTTCTCCTCAAAGAATGAATCACATGAATATGTCCACAAGTACTTCAAACCGTTCATAGTCAGGCCCATCAGTGGCACAGATAAGAATTAAAAGGCATGTCTAAAGAAATTTGTTTTACCCACTAGCCCCAGAAAACACTATAACATAAATATCCTTTTCCACCAGTTTTTTAGCTGTGGTATACTAAATTGCCCCTAATTTTCTTATAAAGGATTTAGTGGAGGTTTATTAAAAACATCCATTAAACAATATTTTACAGTCCAACCACTTCTCCCTCTAGCCCCCATGAGAGATCCTTATCCCCCTAACCCCTGCGAGATCACACCCCCCACGACCCATGAAACACTAGATCGCCTCCCCTCAGTGCACCTTGCTGCCTATCAGTGTGCCTCAAAACCCATCAAAGTTCCTTTCCGGCCCTCAGCACTTGTCGGCTTCCATTAATTCTAATCCCACAATGCCCAAGATCGCCTCCCCTTTGTATTTCCTGACCCGTACCACCTCTTGACGCTTATCTTCTCCCCTCAGCACACCACGCAGGGTATAGGAACTGTTGTTTAGAAGTTTTCATGGGTATTTAGACATTGCTTTCAACCATTTTATTATCTATTTCAATTCCATTCCATCAATATAAATTTTTTTCTGAATCAAATTTTTAACAATAGTGGATGAATGGTCTATGGTTTTATTCTGTAGGACATATGGTTGACCGTGGGATTGGTTGTAAGGATATTTATGGTGTTTTTAGAATGGTGGGGTGTGTTGGAACTATTTGTTTTGTTTTTGGAATGGGGGTTTGATTGATGAATTATTTTGGTATGGTAGGTCTATCCTAGATATGATGATTTAATAATCCATAATAGTTGTGGTTAGGTTATCTCGATTGCTAGTTTTTTTTAGAATTTCCCAGTTGAAAAGTTTACTGTACAATATTCCATTCCATAAACATCAAGACACTGGTTAGTGAAATGGCTTGAATATGATCCTAAAATGTATACCTCATGTGTTTTTTGTTCAAGTACTTGATTTCAATCCATATATATCACAAAACTTTTTAACTCCTCAAGTATATATTCAAGAAAATATGATTACTCAAAAGATACTACCTCATGAATTCATCTTATGAGAGTGCCTAAGGTGTGAAATTGTTAATACTTTGGAATAATATTTTTGACAAAGCCTTTGGAATCCATGTGTGATTTTCCAGTCATGGTTCCTAATTATGAGGAATCTATAAGCTTTCTATCATTTTCTAGTAGGTATTTTTATAAGAACAAAATGAAATTGTTATCTTCAACTATTTTATCAAGATAACTAGTTCCATATTTTTTGAACATTTTTATATAATTATAGAGAGTCGATCCAGATGCCTCTCAGATAGGATATATGACATTTTTCATAATCATGGTGATGGGGAAAAATAATAACATGAATCGTCTATGAAGATAATCCCAAAAATGTAATTATCCCGGTTTTAGGTTATAATTACCTGACTACATAGATACTAAAAGAAAACATCACCAGGCCAACTATACTTTCTTTCTGATTGAGCTCCACATTATGTTGCAACCCCCATTGATGTTCCATGATCCACCCAATATCTAACAAATTTAATCACTCACAGGGTCACAAAATGTGGCTTCCCATAACACTTAACCATGATACCTCACCTGTTCTAAAATTCTCATCCCCAGACCATACCCAACTCATTGAATCCTAATTCGAGACCACCAATAAAATACATAGTATCCAAAAAACTAGTAATATAAAAAATATTTAATATTTCCACTATTGTCTAATTTTATTGGGATTGGGTATTTTATATTAATTCCATAAGACTATGGATTTAATATGTTCTCCAACTTTTATAATTAAAACAAAATTAAATGGAAATTTATAAGGTATCTCAAATTGGTGTTACCACATTCTATAAGACTTGGATTCATCTACCCTAGCCATGAATCCATTAAACTGATGATTCCTGGTATGTTCCAAATCATTGTTCCCCATTTATTTTCAATAGTATAGAGTCACGTTTAAGGTTAGAGTTTGTTTCCATATCATATTCATAAATTATATTAAATTATTATATGATTTATGAATCCCTTAACATAGGGTTATAAATGATATGAAAACATCAGTTTGAATATCTGTTTTGGTGTTGTATGCAATACAGAAAATTACATGGATGGGACCTTGTTCTCCTCTTCTTTTATGTGTCTTTTTAAATTTCATTCTCTGGTTTTCTAGTTCGTGGGTTCATTATTTACCATATTTATTTATATAAGAAAAACTTTTTTTTTCATATTTTTATATTTTTTTCAACAATTATATATGAATCTATTTCCCTATTTAGTAAAAGTTATGTGTTTTAATTTTTTTTGTTGTTGTGTAAGCACATTGTTATATACAACGATAAAAGCTGGATCACATTACTGAGGAATACACCTTAGTATGTTAATGGGTTGGAGGAGGTTTTAGATTTTTCAATTTCCACTCGATCCATTGAAGGGAGAATAATATTTCCATGTTATAAACGTATATTTCGACTATGGTTGATGTGAGATGATATTTATGAAAATTTAATATTTAAGAAATTCCCTGGTCAATATTTTTGTTGAATTTGGCATTGAGAATCAAACATTATAGAAAGGATGATAACTAATGTAAATCCTCAAAATTAGCTCCCAAACTCATCAAAAATGGAAAATGAAATGAAAATACTTATAAATGATCCATTCGGCACTGAATGACACCCCCATCAACATCAAAACCTATCAAAATAGCCAGATTATGGTGCAACAAATAGAAACGTGACAAGTGATGTTTTTTACACTATAGGACAAATAGATCAAGATTGTAACTTATCAGTGAATCCTCCTATTGATTATGTATAGTATAATGTAATAGAAAACATCACAAAGGAAAATAGTTTTCATGATTTAGTTGACGTTATAATTCAACAGTTTTGTAGTGGCTGTTTGAAATATTCAAATTTAATTTTCTGCTAAAGTTTTACCATATTAAATGTCTATGTGGAAGTACAAATAAATAAATGTCCATGATATTTGAATTCATGAGTGTTGATTTTATTGAAAAAAACCATCCTCGAGTCTTTTTATGATATTAAAAAAGATGTTCATAGGTTTGGTTTGAATTATTCAAAAATACATCCATTCCCAATGATTGTATAATTTAACGGCAACAGGATTCAAGTAGAAATGATTTAATAATATATTCTTCATCTAGATAGAAGTTAAAATTTAATGTTGGTTATCTAAATCAACAAAATTAAATGAAGCAGAAGAAAATTAACACACCATAAACGGTTTTGTGATACATTCCATCGATACCTCAATTGCAAATATTATTCATCTTATCGAAAAAACACAACCCATGAAGTGGAATTCTATAGATAATAACAATTAAGGGTTAATATGGAATACATAATATTCAAAATTGTGGAGGACATTTGATTTAGCACATCTATATGTCTTAGTTGTTCCTTGGAATGTTTGATTGGGATTGGATGCAGATGGACTCATCCCATTTGTGACTTTGAGTATCAGTATTAGCATTTTCCAACTATTTTGATCCCTTACAATCTGCCTCTGTGGATATGAATGAAACAAACGTCATTTATCATTTTTTGATTATTCTTCGAAAAAAATGCATGTAAATGATATTTATGTATAATTGTAGCCTTTAAATGAAGAATTATAGGAGTTATGCAGCCACAATGTTGAGACATTTGATTCTTCTTCAAAAACAATGTTCAAAATGCATAATGCATTAATGTGGACCATTAGGGACTTCCCTAGGCCTCAAAATTTATCTGGTTGGAACACTTACATATTATTGGATTGTGATATTTTTAAATTTTATTTTGATACCAAAAAGCTACCTCATAGTAAAAAATGGTTCTTCTTGTGCCATTCCGGATTTCTCAATGCATGTCATAGATTTTGGATGAACATATCAAAATTTAATGGTTTAATTGATCGTAGACCACCATCAAAGATGTTAACTAGTTTTGAAATATTGACACCATATGAAATGTTGAAATATAATTTTGGATGGTTGATCAGTTTAATGATAGTGGGAAACGAGTTCAAAGTGCATCATCATGTGAAATTGGAATGCAACTATGGAAGAATAAAAGTATATTATTGAAACTTCCATCCTGGGAATTTAATTTGTTGCGGAATAATATTGATTTGATGCACATTGAGTATATTTTTTTGACAATATGGTCATCAAATTTCCTAATGAGAATGGAAAGTTAAAGGATCTTCTTAATGCATGAATATACTTACAATTAATGAACATTAAACGTGATCTCGGGCCAGATGCGAATAAAAATTATGCTCCAACAATTTTTTCAATGAAAAATAGGGATAAAGATACATTCCTTTAAATTTTTAAGCATGTGAAAGTATCTAATGGGTATTGAAGTAACATATCGACGTTTTTTGACTAAAGAAATTGTATGTTACATGGATTGAAAAGTCTTGAACCACATATTTTGTAACATCAGTTACTACTATTGCCATTATGTGCATTATTGCCTGAAAAGTTACTATTGTTGTAGTACAATTTTACACATTTGTCATAAAACTATGTGAGAAATCTCTAATTCTATTTTAAATTGAAAAACTTCATGAGAGGTTGATATCGGCACATTTTGAAATAGAGATGATCTTTCTTCTGTTGTTTCGTACTGTCATGATGCATTTAACTAGGAATTTGACTGAGCAACCTAAATTAGGAGGCGCCATTTATTATCAATGGATGTATCCAATTTAGAGAGACATTATTTATATATTCTTCATTTGATAAATTAATTTTGGATCATAATTAAATATATAGTTATATTTGTTTATTTTAATTCAATGATATTATGGGAATTTGAAATCAAATGTGAGAAATAAAGCTCAACATGAAGGCTCAATTACTAAAGGCTCTTTGGTAGAGGAGTGTCCTAACTTTTTTTATAGATACATGGATGATATTGAGACACAATTTAGTCAAGTTGGATTTGTTTGTGACACATAAACTCAATCTCAAATACATGGAAAATCCAAAATATTTCCAAATATTGGTTGATCGGTTGGGAGGACCTCAAATATTACACTGATAGAAATGGAATTATTATAGGCACATAGATATTTGATGCTAAATATTGAAATTTCATATCTATTTACTGATGATTTGAGGATACAAACAAAGAAAGGAATGAGTGGTCGAACATGAAATGATAATGATATAACGAAATATGTTAATAAAGGGCCAGTAGAATGGTTTTCACGATGTGTAATTTCATAAATATTGAATTAAATATGAATATTTTGTTGAAAAATATATTTAGTAATTCAAATAATGTATATATATATATATATATTAGACCTTGTATACTAATACTCAAGAATATTTTTCAGATGATTTGATGTTTCTTTCTTGAGGCCCCCTGAAACAAATTAGAATGTTTGACGCTTACAACGTGAATGGCTTTAGATTTCATATAGTTGATCGAGAAGAGGGTTTGAAAAAAATAGTTTTATATTTACATTTTATGAAGTGGAATACTATGGAAAGGTGACTGATATTATTGAATTAAACTATGTCATGCATTTTTGAGTTTTTTCATTAAAATTCAATTGTGTCGATATTATTAATGGTGGTAAAAGAGATTCCTTGCAATTTACATCTACGAACTTCACTCACATGATGGATGTTGGGGATTGTGAACTGCTTGATCCATATATATTATCATTTCATGAATCAATGGTATATTATGTGAATGACGTTGTGGAGGAATGGTATAGTATAGTTGCTCACGTAAAACAAAAATATTTGTATGATATGGGTGATGAAGTGTAAATTTGACCACTGACATTAAATCTCATCAACATCATGAAGCGGAATTATTTTTCCATAATGATAGTGAAAATATTAGTCTAGAAAGGATAAATGATGTGGATGAAAAAATGAAGCACGAAACCAATGTTATTGAAGGTGGAAATGATTTTATGTACAGTTATAGAATTCATTTAGATATCACACATTTCATTTGTGAAATCATTCATTTTAATTTTTATGTATATTATTTTGTTAGTACTATGCATACGTAAAAAGTTTTCTTTTATTTTTTATGCATTGTTTTTTTAGAAAAAATTTTTCTTTTAATTTTTTTACTTAATTGAATGAAAGGAAATCCAATGAGGAAGCCATATATTGTTTCATCGACCGATGTAATATATGATGATCCATCAATCTCCCTCCCTATGACATCAGAGCCACCATCTACTTTCCCCTTGCACCATCTCCCCATGCTCCTTCTCACACACCCTTTGTGAGTATCCATTCAACATCTCAGCTATTTACTCCCCCCTTCAGGACCCTTAGTAGTGGGAGAGCAGCACTCCACTTCAATTTTTCATGGGGACACTAGAGGGTGACTGTTATAAGTAAAATTATTATTAATAATAAATTTATTGATATATTTTTATACGAACTGTTTGTTTATTAAAGATGGAAACAATGTAATTGTGGTGAAAAATAAAAAAATTTCATATTTATGGAATCTAACTATAGAGAAGATTGTTTTTACACTTTATTCATATGGGGTCCTTACGGATGATACCACCGGATTACATGGCCAGATTTTAGGCCAGCTGGATGTGGAGCCCAATTCCCTTCCTATTTCGTATGCTGATTGGAGACATAAGCCAGAAATTTGGAAAAATAATGTTTATGATTCCCAAATGAAGATGATTTTTATACATTATGGTGTAATTTAATGTCATGTTATTAATTATATCAAAATGAATTCCTGTGTACATATGTTTTTCCACTTACAGTTGCTGATGTTATAGAACGAAAGTGGACATTGAAAAGTCATGGAAAATAGGGAAAAGATATAAAATGGAAATTGTGGGGAGATGTCAAAAATACATCATTGACCGGGAAACATATGTATAATAGGCTACCTGATGGGGTTCCCAAAGAGAAATGTATGGTTTTTGTTAACAGAAATCATGATGATAAGGAGATGATAATTAAATAAATTTTAAAATATTAATCTCATTTTTCATTTCTACATATATATTAAGATGATATCACATTGAATACATTAATATTAAATTTTTTATTTATTTCTTGATCGTTCAAAAATGAATGCATCAAGTCAGGCTAGGCAAGACATCCCTCACACATTGTGGTCAAAGAGTTTTTCTAGAAGCTGATTTTCTCGGGTAATCTTTTCATTATATTTAATATTTATATGTCGTTATTATTTGTATAATATATTTAATTGTTTATTAATGTTTGTTTAATGTAATCACAGAGTGTATGGAATAAAGAATCACAAATAGAAGTTTGGTTGAATGTTCGCAAAAAATACGATGTCAGTTTTTTTAATTACCATGCCAAATAATTTGGGGGTATAAATTCATTTTTGATTATAATAGCATTTTATCATTTCTTAATATTTTAATATATATTTATCATATAATGAATTCTATTTTATATATCGGTAAAAATAAACGAACTATGGGATTCCAATACTCTGTTGTCCTACTCAATCTCCCTAAATGACCTAGTTGCTAATGACCCTGGGAAGGAGCATCCTAATAGAGTTTGTGGGATGGGTTTTAGACCCATACCATATGAGATCATTGGCATTCCATCAAGGATTACTGCTACATATACTCCTAGTTTTAGTTATTATATACCATGAGATACTCTCAAAGATATTGTTTCTCTACGAAACATAGTTCAAGACTATGGGGCTCAAATATCTTATTTGGAGAATGTTTTGATTGATTTATATTAGAAGATGATTGGATCTTCACCCATTGGTATTACATCGACTTTTGGTGAGAAGGTAAATCACAAAAATTCAATATCATTTAGTTTTCAAGAATTTATTGGTTTTCTGTTTAAATATAAATATATAATTATATTTAATATTCAATATAATTATCATAAAGGTTGTTGCATGAAGTAAAGATGGATGTGGAGAGGGTGATCAGCTGTGTTCATCATCGGACCATCATTTGTTGTATTGTTGATAATTTTGAAAAATTTGGTAACACTCGGTTTGTATATGTATCATGTGTGGAACATAGTTTCCTCCAAAAAAATTTCATGACATATCATTTTCTTGATTTCTCTTATTTCATTTGTTGTATTTTATTCATTTTTTATGTTTCCTTTTATGTCTTTATTTCTTAAGTGTGGTATGCACCATATATATCCAATCTCTATTGTAATGAATCATTTTTTATGGATCATTTTTCCTAAATTTATTAGGTATGTTACCCAAGGATGAATGATCAACCATCTTATTGATTTTATTGGGACTATACAATATTGTAACTCCCTTCAACTTGTTTTTAGTTTATAGCACTTCTTTCTTCAAATTTAATAGTATTCTAGTCTCATGTTTTATAGTTGGCATGTGATCACTCCCACATATACTTTACTCTTATTAAAAATAGTTTTGATAAGAATTAACAAATATATGTTAAACTCTTAAGTGTATTGATCCCATTAAGGTAGAGGGACTGTCCACATCATTAATAGTAGAATTTACAAATTTCTGTTGAACCCTAGAGTGTTTCGAAATACCAAAATTTGTATCTCCCCAAAAGATGAATCTGGTGGAAAAAATATATAATAAAATCCTAAAATATGTCATGTATAGTTTGGATCATCCTTCTTGACAGCTCATCAATATATGGATAAAAGGTTATACACAACTTCAACTATCAACTCATATAATTTTATTATATTTACCAATAACTATGAGGTAAAACAGGTCGGGCCTAGGTGAAAATCCCACTTCAACTATCATCTCTGACACTTCGAGATAATTTTTTGACAAGTCAATCTTTGGGAAACAAAATCCATCAATGTATCTTACTATGGAGGGAAACCGAAACATCAACTTTTTATTATTATAAATCATGGTTGGCCTTGGGTGAAATTCCCACTTCAATTATTTATAGATCTCATAAACTCATCTCTAATGGAATATGTAAACACTACCATGATACAAACTAAAAACACTCAATGTATTTAAAAATTAAATCCTGAAATAGTTTCACATTCTTCCAACCTATCACAAATCATTATATATTCCAGAACATGTTTCTAACATGCCATTACTTGTTTAACGAATGAAGACATTATCTCTAAGGATACCAACATTTCATCCCATAACCCTAAAATACACCCACCAACTAGTCTTATAGTGATGATAAGATCTTCTGTTCATCCAATGAAATCTATTATCCCATATCCTACATTTTCAAGCCCAATTCATTTACCACTACATTTCCATTTCAAGTAGAATACTATTTATCTATGTAAAACATATACATGTACTATGTGAAATTCATCTGATAATTCTTATGTCCATGCAGTGAGAAAATATATATGCACTATAGGTGCCAAAGTACCCAACAATTCTCACCCCAAAGTGGTTCTCTCACTATCATTTGAATATATGGACAAAAACTACAGACTAATATAGAGGATTGGAGTATTTCATCGTGTGGTTTAAAAGCTGATGAAATCCAAAGTGACTAATTTATCTCTATACATCATAACATATCCTATTTATGAACTATATTTATAATATTTTACTACATTTCCAATGTTAATATGAGGAATGATTATGATCAGAGCTGAGAACAACCACTTCTTCAACACTATGGAAACATCCTCACACTAGTGTGTACATTAAAACATGAATTCGTTCTTGGTAACTATGGTCATTGGAAATACTAAGATAGTGATCTCCAAAATTATTCTCTTTTAATTCCCATACAATCCAATAAAACATCAACTATCGATTACATTCTTCAGTTATGCCAGATACACAAATACACCAGCATACTCGAGATTAATTGATATCCCTGATTGTGAAACCAATATATACCAAAGTGACACTTCATGTACATAGAATATATTTTATTTACACAAATCATACTAAAACTATTATTCAATATATATCATGTTATTATTATGAAAATGTTGTTCTCTTGGTATTCTTTTTGATGTGTGATATATGTTTATGTGAAATTGGAATGGTTGTTTTTAGGGAACTGGTACGGAGTCTGCAGAATCCTTTAATTTTTTTAAATCTATCATTAGAGGAGGTTATAAGCACTAAGAAATAAATGTATTCTATTTAGCGGCAATTTTATCAACAATAATAATTTTGGTATTTTTCTATCTGCGATGATTAAAATCACTGCAACGGAAAATAATTGAGTAGTAGTTAAAACTGCTGCAACATAGTATTCATATTCTTTTATTATTTAACATTGGTTATCTTGGTTGTAGCATCGGTTTTTCATAGGGAAGATTATTTTTTAGAGGAGGATTGAACCATTATTTAAAATTAATTTTCACTGGGAAAACCACCACTTTATGCATCCACTATGATGGTTACCATCAACACACAAAAAATAGTGGAAACCATCGTATATTGTATGCTGACACACAATTTAGCCACAGTTTTTTGAAACGGAAACAGAAGAAAATGGCCATAGTTTAATCTACCTCCCTATCCAAAAAAAACAATCGTAATATTGTCATTTTCTAATATTCAAACTTCATTCCTCAAGCATGTTCTAAAAATAATCATAGGAAACTAATTCTATCACTTTCTCTGGGACTACCTAAACTCCTATCTCTAGGATAACATGACCCAATAAGTGAATTTGGTCATAAAAATGACATTTTTAGATCTTAACCTTTAACAGAAGCTCTTTCATTGTATTCAATATGATCTGAATATGGGTGGTATGGTCAAATCGAGTGTTAGAGTACACCAAGATATCGTCCACGAAGACTACCACAATAGAATCCAATTAATGATAGAACAATCGGTTCATCAGTACAATTAAAAAAGCTGACATGTTCGTGAGACCGAATGGCATGACCAAATTCTCGTATAGACCATACCTAATCAGAATGTCTGTAAGAGGTATATTTGATTTTCTAATGGGAAACTAATGATAACCGAATCTCAAGTCAATCGTCGAGAACACCCGGTCTCCTTGATGTTGATGATATATATCATCCATCCTCTGCAAGGGATATTGGTTCTTGACCGACAACTAGTTTATCTTCTGATAATCCACCCAAATTCTAAGGGTACCATCCAACTTCTTTACAAAAAGGACAGAAGAACCCGAGTGTGAAGTACTTGGTTGGATGAAACCCTTTTCTTGTATCTCATCCAAAATAATCTTGATCTAGTGTAACACTTGTGTAGACATCCTATACAGAGGAATGGACATCACTACTGCTCCTAGAAAAAAATACATAGGGAAATCTACCTCTCTCTGGATTTAAACCTGAGAAGTCACCTGGAATGATATCGCTGAAATGATCCACCACTGGAGGAAAGTCCATCAGTGAAGTCCCATGGTACTCAAAATATAAACAAGAAATTTTATCTATAATTCATCCCGACCCATAATGTTTGGGTCCATCTCTTATTGCCCAAACATCCCATTAACCGTTTTGTAAAAAAGGTCTTCCCTCTGGTGTTGTGAAACTCACCATACAGTGATAACAGTCGATAATGGTCTGAAATGCTACTAACTAGTCTATTATGAGAATGACATCGAAGAATGTCATCTCAAAAACATATAACTACCATAAAAAGTGACACACACCAACCACAAGATGGATCAACTTACACTGACATAAAATAGACATCCTAAACCCTAACGGAGTGTCTAGTGTCATACATCCTCAGAAGTAAAGATAGAGATCCCAAGGATCTCCATAATAGCAACAAATATTGGACTATGCTAATCCTCTCTCTCAATAAGAGCAGAAGCTAAAATGGAGAAATATAAAATAGTACCTATAACTGTTTAGTGTCTTGGATCCTACTCCTAATAGGACAAATCCAATTAAAAAGTCTAACCTTTACCGCAGTCCGATGACAATTCTTGAATACCTTGAGCAGGTCCACCCTATGGTTGCTAAAAATATATATCCTAACTACCACTGTCATGACCACCTCTTTATCTTGAATATCCTGATAAAATACAGTTCCTTGACTGATTAGAATCTAGTGGACCTTATAATGAACATGGAGTCATAAATGATCCCATCTATCTTGCTACTGGTGAGAGGAACCAGAAAAAACAATGAAGATGACCCAACATGCCACAATACGAGCACTCAATTGGGTTATTCGGGCAATGTGATCTCATATTCCCACCCTTCCCACACTTGAAGAATACCACCTGACATCACCAAGAAACATTGTTTTATGACTTCCTATGATGCTTCCTACTATCTATCAAAGGAGTAACAGCCTTGGAAATTGAACCTCCAAGGATGACAGCTCCCAACTCCCTCAGACTATTATTTTTAATCAGTCCTTGGTTTACTATACTAGTCACTGAAGTCATCCTGAAGACATTCACCAGCAATCTAATGTCATAACTAAGACCATCCTCAAACGGCCTAGACAAAGAGAGGATGTCACCTCCCAGAACTGGTGGGATGTGATGAAGCTCAGAAAAACAATATAAGTAATCCATCTCTAAAAGAGAACCCTTATCCAAAAGCATGAACTCTGGGGGATGATCAGAACTCAATGTCTCAGGATATAAGTAGTCATAGAAGGTCCTTTGATACTCTTCCCAATTTATATATTGGTGATTTCCCACTTGTGAGACAATATCTCGCCATCTCGTGGTGGATTCATGTAACATATATGTCATGAGATTCAAACTCTTTTCCACAGGAATCTATAGATGCTAAAAGATAGTGATAATTGCCTCCAACAACGACTCCACATCCTGAGTTCCTCCATTCCCATAAAAATTGATAGGATGATGCTTCCAGAACACCCATGTCAACTCTTCCAAAGGCAGGGCAGGATTTAGTGCTCCATGATGGGTTTATAACACAGTCAAAATGACTTCATTGAACTGTTCATCATAACTTATTCTTGGTATAACAATTGTTTCCTAAACGTCCATGATGGGTGGTTTTGTTGGTAGACCATGATCTATCCTTTCTGGTGTCTGGTCATCACCCTGCACCTAGCACACAACTGGAGGACATCTTGGTGGGATGAATCTATAAGGTCATGTGCACATAATTGTTCATGATTACCAAGGACTAAAACATTGATGTATACTAAAGGAACAGTAGAAGAAAACATTCATTTTTTACAAAAGAATGTTACAAGGCATGTAGAACCACTACACGATGTGTTCCATTATGTTTCAACATAGGCGTGTACCTCTACCCAACCTAGTCATGTGTCACCACGACACATGGCATATTCATCTTTAGAAATGGTGGGTACTGGAATTTCCCCCCCTACCCGAGTTCATCCACATGGATAAACCACATGGTTCTCTCTTTGGTAACACTACATGATGTTTTCACCCTAGATATGACATATAATATTCATGTTCAATACACTCGTGTCATTAGTCACATGGTCAACTCTACATGGTGGGTAAGAACAGGACCCTACATGTACAACCTAAGTCTTTATCCACCGTAGTCGTTAGTCACATATCCAAACACATAGTCCTTACTTCACGATGTTTACTCCCTGTACATATTGTGTTTTCCAATGATTTCCCAACTGTGTGTATCTGATCACATAGTTATTTACATGGTTAAAGACTACATGGCATATACAGACACAAAACGATGTTTTCTTAAGAAAAATTATTTCTCCTAGAAATGAATATCACATGGCGTGTGTTCCTAACACCCCACACAACTTTTTTAGGGTTTCCAGACATTAGACCTCTAAAAATTCTCTAGAATCTATAAAATTTTAATATTTTTCCCAAGGCATGACAATTTCCAATATGTGAGAGTCCATACTCAAGAAAATAAATTTTTGGAATCCGTTTTCATCTCAAAACATGACAAAATGAAATTAATGTTCAAACATGATTCAAAAAATTCTGATCCAAGAGGTACCATAACACCTCAGAGACATAAGTTTGGAATCTATTCAAATGAAACATTATATATTCCAATACTCTATAACATATTAGGTATTATATCACATAATATTTCCCAACATCATGAATATCTATCACAACATCTATCATAATAGCATACAATCAGTAATTCACTCTAGATGGAATGAAATGAATGAATGACATGAGATCTCTACCAAGTGACTATAAGATGAATGAGATGGAATACCCTCATCACATTAGGTTGCAAAAAAAATAAAACCTCAATAATATCGATGGTATCAACATAAAACAATTGAATCTCCCAATAGTGAAATCAAATCAACTGTTACAATTGAAAAACAAGAAAATTTAAATATTTGGGGTAACTTGTCTTTTCACTATACACGAGTTAGTTACTCAAATGAATAACATATTATAAAATACCCATTCCTTCATATCCATGCCTCTATGATCCAAATAGTAAGATACGGAAGAAAAGAAATCCCTCTAATATGACTTTGTATCATTCTGGTTGTAGGTGTTTCCCAATGGTGCCCCATACATGGTTGGTCACATGGCCTCAAGCAAATTTCCCTGAATGTCAAAGGATTCCGACTAGAATTAAAGGACATGAGCGTGATAGTGGAGAAACTATACCCTCATTGGTAGTGTAACAATGTGGAAAGAAATAGTAAATGGTAATTGAATCAGTAATGACATTCAAGAAGAAAACATCAAATGAAATATAGTAAACAATCTACTGCAGATCATATATAAATGAATCAGGTCACATATGTCTAGGAAAGCATCCAAATAGGTCACAATGCTGGAAATACAATACTACACTAAATTTAAAATTAAAAAATGTAAACTCTATCTGCATCGCAAGCCTCATCGTTGTCCCATTCTCTCTATCTCCAATAAAAATCAACTACTTGATGACGTATGATGCTTTCCCTTATCAATACCTGCAATCATATAATCTATTTTGGTCCAAAAGAGTGACCCAAACAGGGTGTGAGACAAATCCAAGTAGGAAACCACCAAAACATCAGTTCCTAATAGTCTGTGAACATATATAGCAAGAAATAAGAAGAAATGAATCAATAAACTTTTAATTACTCAAATGTAAACAATACTACATATTTCAATTAGATTCATTTTAATTTTTTAATTATTCAAGTTTTTGAATAAGGTATCCTTAGGATCTAGCCTATGATCTATATCCCTATGTATAACAATAACAAACTGATGTCTCAAAAGACCATATAACAATCATGTAAGACATTTTCAATGCTTCTTCATTGGATTGGAGAGTCATCACATTCATACAATCACTCATAATAAACCCTATGTGGATGTTCTCATAGTCTAACCCCTCTAGATTAACATATCAACTATTCAATAATATAATCATGACAGTCTGGGAAATCTCCCATAGTCTAAACCCTTTTTTTCCCACATTTACACAATCAAATTACAAATGACCACCTGGGTAGCTATCACTGTCAATACCCATTGTTCTTCATAGGGAAAATAAATATAATGACCCATCTGAAAGCTCTCACAGTCAATTCCCTATGGTGCAAAATATGTTTAATAACAACCCTCAAGGTAGCCTTCATGGTCTAGCCCCTCTAGTCACTGTCCCCATGGAAGCTCTCACATTCAATTCCTCTAGTCAAAGATAAATAAAATAATCATAAATGACCCTACATTGAGAATCACTCTGGGTTAATTCCATTTTGGTCAAAATTCACAATGCGAAACACATGCATCACGTATAACAACAACTCTTTCCTAACAATCACTAGGAATGGAAAATATGGTAATCCTAATAGGAAATTTTAGACCGGACCAACAAAACCAATCAATCATTGAAAAAATGTCCATAATTGAGGTATCAATCCTTACTCATAAGAGAAAATAACCCTTTCTCAATCAAAATACCATAATTTCTATTAAATAGGGTTAAATTCTATAACAGGTAAAACCCTAAACATGGGTATTAGTTCTTTTAGCATATAGAATCATAAGAAAGAAAAATAAATGCACCAACCAACAACCTCAATGTCGTACAATGATCACTCTTCAACGACTCCACTTGAATCGGCCTGGAGCACCATACTTCTACAAAAATGTTAAAAAACATCAACCTTTGATAACATAAGAGAGAGGAGAAATCAGGAATAGGGGCTCCGAGGAAATAGATAACTAACATATAGGAATCCAATGCTCATGGAGGAATCTCAATAGGAGCTTAAACATAGTAAGGTGAGGCCCACAATGATTTTATGTCATACCTCTCATGTTCGAGTCCCAGGATGAATAAGATGCTTATGGAGATTAGACATGACCCCGGTCTTATTAATCAAATAAAAAGAAAATTACACCACATGTTCATTTAATGTACATGTCATGTACATGAATCAACTGGCCCCAACTTTATGTGGTCCACACATCCATGTACCGGGTCGCAACATAGCTAGTACATGGGCACACACAGCATTCGGGTACCCGATGTGTACTCAAGAGTACACGATGTGTACATAGAAAATTTCCAAAATCTTCATTTGTCCTCAGAACACTTGAAATCAGGATCCACACAAGAAATGAGGATATGGGTTCGTACATTATGAACTATGACATACCCTTTTGAATTGTAATGTTACTCTTATGAATAGTAATGAATAGTAGATCTGATTAGAAAATAGAAACTTCACCTGTGATGATATAAATTCACATTATACATTATATAAGTAAAAAAAAATCATAGTATAAGTATTGGTATTTTTTATGTCATAAATATTTTAATTAAAATTTTAATATTAGTTTAATAATTTAAAATGGAAATATATTTTCATAAAATTTAATCATAAATTTTTACTTTATTGTATTATAGTTATAAGTTAATTTAATGGGACCTTTATTAATTTCTCAAGGTGTTATAATACGATTTATAGTTTTACAGTTGTTTTTTTGGAAATAAATTATGCATCTATTAAAAAAGAAAATTAAAAATATTTTGAAAAATATTTTCATTTTTTTCTTTTTTGAATTATATACATCAAAAAATGGATGGGGTAATTTTTTGGGATTTCTCTAAAATACTTGAATTTTAGGTGAATAGAAAAAGAGTATAATTTATGATAAATGCTAAATACACTATTTATTAGGTCATAAGTGATATGAGGCTGATGTAATACCTCTAGGTTCAAACTGACATGAACTTATTTCCATTATGGGTAACCTGAATACACAATATTGGATGTCTTGAGAGAAATAATAAAAAAGAGTATTATAATAGGAAATCCTTCCTCTCCGCCACTATAACCCCCTCACCCACACTCACATCTCTAAAATTTTATCAAGCATTGTTACTTGAAAATATTATACTCAAATATCCTCCCAAGATCCTCTCCCGTGTCTAAAATCTCTTGGTCTCATAGAAAGTCCAAAATCTATCCCCTAATGAGGCTCTCAAGGAATATTACTTCAAAAGGCAAATTCCTCATTTAATTTATCTTATTTAATGTTCATTTCTTTTATTTTAATTCCTATCCTCCTTTCAACCAAATGTTGTGATGAATAACAAATTGTAAAAGTATAAACAAATTTGTTAATATAATGGAATAGTTCATCATAATCTCTCTATTCCCCTTCATTTATACTATAAATTAAAACACCATCTGAGTTGTGTTAATTTATCACATTCCATGAAGAAGGGATTTCAATTTCAATTACCATATTCAATTTGGGACATAAAACCATTTTAATGGTTACAAAATACTATAAAAAGTGTATTATAACATATTTCAGGTTATTTAATCTTTTTTTAAACATGATATTAATTTATAAAACAAAAAGTGTTCATTTTGATCATGAACTGTCAATTAACCTGATCAATTTTCATTAATGTTTTATACAATGATTCATCTTCACTCCCAATAACAAGATGAATTTGATAACCATGTAATATTCTGGTTGTTCACTAATAAAATAAAGCTTGTATATCAAAATTCCATTCTCATTATAAATTTTTATCTACACATGAATATAAGTAAACTGATCATGAAAAAACGGAGGAAAACACTCAAAAACAAGGAATTTGGATCACTTAACCCATCAAAAGGCCATGAATGGACCTAATAAGGTAATTATAAATAAATTTAATGTATATAAGGTTCTGTAATCATAAATGTATGAATCTAAATTTGATTATTCAGGTCATTAATATCATGTGATGAACTACATCAAACATAAGCATAGGGTTTTTACTCGAACCTCACATTAATTATTCTTACTATTATTCTCTACATAGCACAATTAAATCCTTATTTATTCATATATACTCCTCATATATTCTGTGACAATGTTCTATATTTGTATACACATTAGTATCCTACTTTCATTAATGGGAAGTTATATGTTTCTTTTTTCCAAATATATTAAACTAATCAGTCTCTCTAAATGTGTATTCCTTTCTTATATTCCAATTAAATAAAATAAGGCACCATCTCTGGGAAAATGGGGTCGGGTCCTTATAGTTTATTTCAAAGAATGTTTTTTAGAAAACCTGGAAACTATATTTTGAGAATGTAGAATAGAGGAAAAAACCTATGATGTTCTATGAGGATAAAATGTAAAAGAACATCCTATAATTTTTGGTATGGAACATGGTATGTGTATATTTTTCGAAAATAAAAAAATGTCTAGATACTACAACTGTAAGTGTCTATGAAAAAAATGTACAAATGAGTGAAAACTCTGATAATGATTTTAGGCTTGACCCAGGGTATCTTGTTACACAAAAATAGGCCTTACTGCGCACATGGATTGACACTCTTTTGGGATATAGTTAAGATAATTCTCATTTTAATTACAAGTAATAAGAATATATTTAAATATAAAATTTTCGTCAAAGAAACCATTTTTATGATTTTGTGATTAGCTATGTATAAAATCTAAATTTATACTATGTATTTATCTATGTTGATATTATACATTATGATTCATAACCTAATATTCTATATGCCATTATTTAGAAATGGATCCTAGTTGAAAAAATAAAACCCATATGAACATGTTTATCCCATGTAGGGATTTATCTCTAATGAATGATAATGATGTAGGAACTGGGGAAATGATTAGAGATGATAAAATTATTAATATGCAGGGAAAGTTGACTCATGTTATGTTAAATAACATTACCTGTATGGAGAATCCTGATCCATAGTGTGGAAGAGCTATGTTGGATCACTTTATGTGACAATAGCCTCAATCTTTTAATGGTACTAAAAATCCATATGTAGCTGAGTAGTGGATAAGTTCCCGAGAGATGATATTTCATTCTATAATTTGTAATGAAAGAGGGAATGATATTTTAGAAGTATATCACTTATTGTGAGATGAGGATCATTGGTGGTAGCTAATCCAAAACACAAAAGGGGGTGAAGAAATAGAAGAGATGTAATGGAACTATTTTAATGAAATATTCCTATAAAATTAATTTCCCTATGAACAACAAGCGTATATGGAAAGGAAATTCATGAATATGAGGAAAAATGAGGATTAAAATGATTCAAAGTGGGATGATAACATCACAAGTTTATCATGACATTCTGCAAACTACATTCGTAAACCATTGAGCATGACAGATCGAATAATTCATGGTTTAGAAATATTCTTCCAAAGGTAAATACTCTCCAAATGTTTCTCATCATAGGAAGATATAGTCTTAGGTTATATCAATATGAAAAAAGAATTTTATATATCGTACGAAATTAAAGGAAAAAAAGAGAATAAAAGGGATGGGGATAATTATAGAAAATGAAATAAGGAAATCGGGAAGAAGGGAAGATTTTACCATCCATCCTGAAGTAATTGTGGGAAGAAACACACAGTAACATGCCTGAAGGGAATGGGAGTCAATTACTAGTATAGAGAAAAACACCACCTATATCAAGATTTTAAGGGGAAGAAAAAAGATACAATTGTTTAATACTAAAATTTCAACGAGATGGGACATTATTCACATGAATGTACTAAGGGTCAGGGAAAAATTCCCCAAAGATTTCCAAGGGAGAAAGGATGAGCTCATACAGTCAAAACAACAGAGTTTTATATTCCTAATGATGTGGTGGAATGTACTCTAACTGTTTCCTCCAATATAGAAAATTTTTTATTTGATTCCAGATCATCACATTCATTCTTATCTTATCAGTTTTCCAAGAAAATTTGATATTTCCAATTTGATTTAATTTCTGAGTAGTCAGTCAAAACTCCTAAGGGGAGTATAGTTGCAACAATATTTTGTGAGGCGGTCTCCATTATGGTATATAAACGTGACTAGTTTCTGATTTTATTATCATACCCATGACTGAATTTGATATAAACCTCAATATGGATTGTATTTTGAACCATGATTCGAAAATTTATTTCATGAAGAAGGGGGTATTAATTTTTAAGGAAGATGTGGAATCCCTTATATTTAGGAAAGAAACAACACCATCTAATTATCATCCATATCCACCCCTAGTAGCTCTTCTAGATTCCATTTTTGGGGTGAAATGGATTGAAATAACTATCGGTGAGAGAAACGGAATTTACAAATAGAGTACGTACCTATTGTATAAGAATATATTAATGATGTTCCAGTGTATTTACCTAGATATCTTGTATAGTGGGAAATTGATTTTTCTATTGACTTAATTCCTGATTCATAGACCATATCAAATAACCATTATATAATGACCACTGTGGAATTAGTGAACCTAAATAAAAGTAATAGAAATTAAGTGATAATGTATTTATTCACCCTAGTGTTCCTCCATGCGGAGACCTTGTTTTTTTTATTAAGAAGGAATATAAATCTATGTGGTTGTGAATTTACTATATGAAGATCAATTCAATAACAATAAAGACAATGTATCCCCTATATCTCATTGATTATTAAATTGATCAACTTCTTGGTGCTCAATATTTTTCAATGATTGACCTTCGATCTGGATATCATATTTAATTTATGAGGAAAGAATACATTCCAAAATCAATATTTCTAACCAGGTATGGGCATTATGAGTTTATAGTAGTGCCTTTTTGAATGACTAATGAACCCTATATTTTCATGGATCTACTGAATATAAGTTACAAGGAATATCTTGATGAAATTGTGTTGTCATTTATTTATGATATGTTGATATAATCCAAAATCTATTAATATCATGAAAATACCATTAGAACTATTCAGAATATTCATAGATGAAATGATTTATTATATGATTCCCATAGCTCTAATTTCTATATACACCCTGGTAGAACTAAAATGTATAGATATTTAATAGAATATTTGTGTCTATATGCTGAATAATGGAGTTATTGACTATGAATCAAGGCAGTTAATAATTAATGAACAAAACTATCTTACTTATGATCATGAGTTAGATAATGTGATCATTTCTCTAAAGTTATAGAGACATTACCTCTATGGTGAAGGATGTGGGATATATACAGATCACAACAGTATACAATATATTTTATCCTAGAAAGAACACAACCTAAGACAAAATATATGACTCGAAATACTCAAGTATTATGATTGTACCATACCCTACCACCCAGGAAATGAAAATAAGGTAGTTGATGCAATGCATTGGAAGGCACACAGATTTCTCAACAAATTGTGGGTTGATAATGATCATTTTTACATGGATCCAATGATGATGGATATGGTAACTATCAATGAAGTTGAAGCACAAAAACCTTTTAATTTTTTCCCATACATATTTATTATAAAGGATTTAAATCTCTCATCCTAATGATGAGAACCTTCAAAATAAAAATAATGCTATGAAAGAGGGGATGTTTTCTGACAACGTTTGTGAAGATGGAATTCTAAAATTTGGTAGGAGGATATGTGTTCCATCTATACACGAGATAAGAAAGAGTTGTTGGATGATTCTTATAGCTCTAATTTCTCTATAAACCCTGGTAGAACTGAAATTTATAGATATTTGAAGGAATATTTTTGGTGGGACAACATGAAGTTGGATGTTTCGGATTATGTATAAAGTTGATTAGTCTGTGAAAAAATTAATATTGAAAGAGAACATTTTTGAGGAATCATTAATCCTCTACCTATTCCAAGATGGAAATGGGATGACATCACCATGGATTTTTCACAATATTACAAAAAAATCCAAAAAATAATGATGCAATATGGGTAATTGTTGATCGACTTACAAAATTTTAATATTTTATCACTATAAGGGATGAGTTTTTATTGGACTATATTGAATAATTCTATATCAATGATGTTTTAAGACTTCATGGAGAACCTATTTCAATATTTTCTGATCTCAATCCTCCATTTTCATCAATATTATATAATATTCATCAGAATTCTTTGGATACTGAGCGTTGTTTGAGTACCGTTTATCATCCTTAAACCAATGGAAAATCTGAAATAATGATCCAAGATTTAGAAGTTATATTGGGATCATGCTTGATCGACATTCATGGTATGTGGGATCAGTATTTACCCTTGTAGAGGAAACATCAATGATGATAAATACTATTAAAGGCCATGTAAAAGTAGATCAATGTAGACAAAAAATCAATGCTGCTAATCGATGGATGAATTTTGAGTTTCAAGTAGGTGATCATGTTTTCATAAAAGTATCTCTCTGGATGGGTGTTATAAGATTTGGGTAGAATGGGAAATTGAGACCTAGGTAAATAGGACATTTTGAAATTCTAGATAAAATTGGAGTTGTTTCATATCATTTGGCTATGTCTCCAATACTGTGTAAGGTACACAATGTGTTACATGTCTCAATAATGAGAAAGTACACGCAAGACCCATCACGTGTCCTCATTTCTGAAGGTATAGAATTAAAACCTAACCTATCTTATTGTGAAGAGCCTATCTATATTCTTTGATATTAATGAACTGGTGTAGAGTAATCAAACTACTCTACAAGTAAATATACATTGTAAAAAACATATGATCGAAGAGGCGACATGGGATCCTTAAAAGGTTTTGATGAATAAAAACCCAAATATCTTTGTGAGGTTTCATTTTTGAAATTTATAGGATGAAATTTTTCTAAGAGGGGATAATGTAACACCCCATGATTTTGAAAAAAATCAATATTGAATGCATGAAACACTGAGTCTCTACAAAATAACTGGTTGTTATAAACTAGCCGGTGAACATAATGTTTCCACCTTTATGATTTGAATTTCTAAAACCTGACATACACATTTGGGTTCACTATTATATTTAGAGTCTAATAAGAAAAATATAATTTTTGATGAATAGTAAAATACCATTTTGAATAGTAATAAACCCTTACAAATAGTGATGTTACACTTATGAATAGTAAATAATTGTAAATCATAAAAAATAGAAACATCTCCCATGAGTGTATTAATACAATTTAGACGTCTTATAAGTGAAAAAACGATCATATAATAAGTATTGGTATTTTTTTATGTCACAAATATTTTAATTACATTTTTATTATAAATTTAAAAATTAAAAATGAAAATTTATTATAACAAAATTTCATCATATATTGTTACATTATTGTCTTATTATTATTAGATAATTTAAAGGGACCTTTATTAATTATTCAAGGTGTTATAAAATGAGTTATAGTTTTAATGTTTTTTTTTGCAATAAAATATGATTTTGTGAAAAATTTAAAATAAAAATATTTATAAAAATATTTTCAAGCATTGGATTTAATTTTTGAACTATATACATCGAAAACATGTTTAGGGTTAAAATTTGGTATTTTTCTAGAATACATGAATGTTGGGTGAATAGTAAAATATAATAATTTACGACAAATGAAAAATAAATGATTTATTGGTTCAAAAATGATGTAATGATTATGTAATCCCACTAGGATCAAACTCAAGATAACTTATAACTATTATGGTAACATGAATCTATATTATTGGTTGTATTGAGTGAAATAAAAAAAATAAAGTGTCAAATAATGGGAAAACACTATTATCTTCTACTCTAACCCCCTCACCCCCTCTTCTCTTCACTCCTCTCAAGAAATTTTCCATTCTTAATTATGATTAAATAACATAAAAGGCACTTTCACCACATATATCAGCCCTTGATATAATATAATGGCAAAAACCTATCCCCTAAAGAGGCTCTCATGTATGATTACTTCAAGGGGTAAATTCCTCTATTGATTTCTCTATTTTCAAGTTCATTTCATTTATTCTCTTTCCTCACTTCCTTTAATAAATTTTTTGAAATTACACTAGTACAATAAATTTATTGGATTGTTTGTATAATATAGTAATAATTCATCATCATCTCTCCTTTCCCCTTCTATACTAGAAATGAAAACACCATCCGAGATTTGTTAGTTTATCACATTAAAGGACGACAGGTATTCAATTTCTATTACCATCATCAATAATTGTAATGAAACCATTTTTTTGTTGATACATACTATAATATATGTATTATAACTTATTTCACGTTCTTCAATTCTTTTCTACACATTATATTAATTTAAAAATCAAAAGAGTTAATTGTGATCAAGAACCTCCAATTAACCCAAAAAATTGTCATTATAGTTTTATATAATGATAAAGCATCAATCCCAATAACCAAACTAATTTTATAAACATGTAATATTCTTGTTTTTCACTAATAAAATTCAACATCTAATATGAAAACCATTCTCATTGTAAATGTTTATCCGTACATTAATTTAAGTAAACCGATCAAGAAAACCAAGGAAGAAAACATTTCCAAACTATGAAACTGGATATCTTAACCCATAAAAAGTCCATGAATGAACCTAATAATTTTGTGATAAATAAATTAAATATAAATGATGTTCTTTAATCCATAATTTGAGAAACTAAATTTTATTATTCAGGTCATTAATATTAGTTGAGGAACACCAATAGACATAATGTATGGGTTTTTTACCAAAACCTCTACTTTCATTTGAGTTACTCATATTCTCTATATAACTAAAATAAATTATTATTTATTAATATTAAATCCTAAAATATTCTTTTATAATGTTTTATATTTGTGTAGGAACAAGAATCCTAGTTTTATTTAAGGGGAGTTATATGTTTTAAAATGAAATTTTGAAAATTGTTCTCGTAATACAAGGATAATTCTATTGAATTTCTCAAATTAATACCTATTTGAAAGGAAAACTTATAATATGTTTTTGAAAACCATTATTTTTATAAAATATCTTATTTTGTTATGAAAATAATATCTTACTTCACATCTGGTTTTATACTATAACATCCCAGGTAAATAAAGAATATTATTTTTCATATTTCTCAATATTTTTGAATACAATTTTAATGTTACATTAAAGGGAATGCTATGCTCAATGGCGTACTCAATACGGAACAACGAGTTTCATTGAAATCTTACGTTTCACACTAATAATATAATAATATTATTTTAAATAGTTAATTCCTAGCCATTTTAATGGAAGGAATGAAAAAAACTAACAAAAAGTGAATACATATGTTTGTGAAATATTTTTACATTTATCCAATAAATGTTAAAGACTTAAAATGCAAATGATCCAATTTTAAGAATAAATAATCTAATATTTTTAAAAGATTGTTTACCTACTTTTTATAGCGAACCTTTTTTAAATCCAAATTTTACACTTTTATAAGCACTATTTGTCAAAATAAACTTATTCATTATAATTGGGATATTTAAATTTACCTTGGATAAATTTTTGGTATATTTATGACAATGTTCATTTTTTTAATGAATAGTGAAAAATACTGCATTTTACATTAAAACTGCTTTTTCATCTAATTTAATTATATGGATAGATCATTATTTTAATTGGCTTTAATGTCTTAATAGAATATATTGTTACCATTTAATCCAATTTTGGTCATTGGTATTAATTTCACTTTGAAATTGGACATAAACAATTGACAATCTTTTGATAGAAATTGTTTATAAAAAACCCGCTATTTGTTTTGACAACATGAATTATTTTTAAATTAATTATTGAAATTTATATGTTTGGAATTTGGTAACATGGATTCTATATTTTTAATAATAATATCAAAATTATGTAATTAAGACTCTTGTTTTTGGACATTATGAATATCAACGATGGTAATTATCTTTAATTATCATGATTAATTAGTAATCAGGTAGTTAAGGGTAAAGCAATAATATCATAATAATAAAAAATGACCCCAAAAAGTGTCCTAATGCTACTGGTTGTGTCCTGGACAACCATGGGATGCCTTTTTCCAAACATAGGTACCCCATGGAATCACTTTTGGATGATAGTGACACATTATCAGTTTATTTTTAAAGAAATGATAATATCATAAACGTATGTAACACATAAGTAAAACAATTTTATTATTGTCTACATAAATGATATCTTGGATTATAAATATTCATTGGAAAGCTAAAAATATTTCCTACATCATAGTATATTTTTTATAATTTTTATACATTATATAAATTAAATTCATTATGCCACCATGATGATGAAGCAATTACCTCATTAAGGGACGATTTAAATAAAATGAAAAGATAATATAAAATCTAAGAAATAAACTTGTCATATACCTATTGGATGAGTATATTTAGAACCCATATCACCTTATCCTCTAAATATATCAATATAGGACCTTTAAAATCCGAAACTAATTTTAATATAAAGTAACATTTCTTGACTTCCCAAGAGTGCCCCTCCTACCTCATATAAAAGGCCCCCACCACTACCTCCTTACACACACCTCTAAAGCCATTGGATTGGCCAAACTCTGATAATTTCATCTCTCCACATCCATATATTCATTATATAAGCCTTAACTTTGGTAGAAATCATTTCAGGAAACCCTTTTGGTTGAAACCAAGAGGAGTTACTCGATTTAAAGGTAATGTCCTCTCTTATGTTCATTTGTTTTATTTTGCCTCTCCAACCCCATAAACTATTTTTATTCATTTATTTTGTAAAAACAAGAGTATAATAAATATACTAGGATGTTTTTATGAGAAATATTAGAGCTACACATACACACACTTCCATCTAATGGTTAAAGAACATATTGTTTCTGTGGATGAAGAATTACTGCCTCACGAAACGATGATTGTTCAATCTTATCATAACACCATTCATGGAGGCCATTATGATGTCACATTATTTTATATATGATATATATGGTATTTATGTTTTCTATATTCTTCTTTATTTTATATTTAAAACATACCATTATGCTTTTCATGTTGTGCAAATGCGATAATTTCATACGAGGAAGTGTGGACTACCGCCCCCTCAAGTGATGTGACTCATTCATGAAATACATGGAATGTATAAAGAATAATATTAATGATCATATATGACCTATATAACATATATATTATACTGTAATTATAATATATATATCTCTCATTTTTTTAATACCATTAGTATGACAAAGAAATGAAACTAGCATTCATGCATACGTATGGCCTACCGTCTCCATGAATGGAGCATTTCATTTATTTTTATCTCCAAATGTTATGGAATAGTATAAAATTAATATTTACAACATATATATGATATTTAAATCATTAATACTATTCTAGAGATGATTTACTTATAACTACATGGAAAATCATTTTCAAACAAGTTCATTTTTGACTCCTGTACCAATCATCCACAAAAACATCTGATATGAACACGCATTATTAACTAATTATTATAAAATTATAATATGTGATATGAATTGAATAATAAACTTTAAATGAGATCCCAATGAATTTATAAATATACCAAAGGATATTATGCAGGAATATAAAGAAACAAACAGGACAAGTCGGACACGAGGTAAGGGATCCTACCTCTCTATTTCTTTTTATTTACACTCTTTTGTGTCATTCCTTTTAGGCGCATATTTCTTATCATTGGGATGTTATTTTATATTAATCATTCTGTAATTTTTATTTTCATATTATGAGAGACCCTATTTTATCTCATAAATCCATTTTTGGAAGTTTTAAGTGGCGTCGTTAGAATGCCGAGTTTTCGTAAGGGATTTTTCATCTCACTTTTATACCTGTGATATTTATGCTACATTTACCACCTTTTCCTTTGAGTTGTGTATGTACTACCCATTATTCTAATCTTTGTGTAATATCCTTTTGTTTATGATTATTTATATCAATTTTGTATAGTCCTTCTTTCTTGGGGTGTACGTTTTGAAAGTTACTCAAATCGGTAAGGGAACCTTTCACCCTCCTCTATTTAAAAGGATTATTTTGTTATGTATTATATTTAAAATCTTATTATTTTGGGATATTTTATTATATATCCTTATTTATGTAAATTTTATGTCCAAGTGATGATATACCATTTTCTCTCTCATCAACTCATTTTCTGATTTTTAATGAGACGTCGTTAGGCTGTCGAATTTTTGGAAGGGAACTTCTAAACTCAATTTCAATTCATTGGGATAACCTCATACTCCTTGAATATTCCATTATATGAATATGTGTGAATTAATATGGTAGTTTTACACATAATATCCACTTATATTTTGTTTATTTTTATTTGTCACAGATAAGTATGTATTTGATTTATCCTTAATCTAAGGATACAACCTTTGTATGGGACTTCATCTCAATCACTTTTCATTGAGGGATATTTTTTTTGATACAAAACATTCTTTTATATGGTGTATAAACCCCTTTGACTTTTACTATTATTCAAAAGGAATCTTTTTATATGAAGTGTTTTACTAAACGAAAAAAGGGAATGTTTTTGTCGTACGTATGTGGCAACAAGGACTTCTCTGCCGCTGTGACCATTATTTGGGTTTCAGATTCCTCTACAGGCCATACACTTTTTTTGAATGAAAAATAAATACCATATTTTACTTTTCTTTTATTTTGGTATATAAAATTGTTTTGATAATGTTTTGATTATATAAATGTGTATTTGATATCTTGTGGCGGAAATGTGGGAGTGTTATGTTTCCTTTATGCATGTTTTATTTGATATGGTTATGTTATGGTTCTTCGGAATTTTTTATGAAGACTGGTGGTTCTGTTATAAAATAAGTGCAGGTGAGCCCGATATATCTCTATAATGCATTGGGTAATGCGAATGAGTTAAACGCTATGGTTCTCTGAAGAGATTTAGGGAATATACTGTGATGGGTATTCCAAACGTAACCACGAGGGTTACTCCATACGTAAGAATGTTATGAATTCCTCAAGTTACCTTTATGTCTTATGATTTCTATGAGTTATTCATAAATGTTATGATTTCATGAGGTATGTTAATGTACTTATATTTTAAGAGTAAAGTATGATTTCATTGATTCTTATGTATACGTGGACAAATTTTTTCTTTCCATATTTTTTTTATATCCATTACTGAGCTTTTTATGCTCATCCCAAGTTTTTTAAAATGATTTCCACAGGACTTAAAGATTAATAGGGTCAATGATGGGATCAAGGAAATACAAGATATCTAAAACATGGAACTAGACATGTTTCTTTTAATTGTTTTTTTTAAATTGAAACTGAGTCAAAGTGTCTACTTTTTTATCTTGTGAGATGTCATACTTATGTCATAATTATCTAAAACACTAAATCTGAAAAGATCCTCAATGTGTAATCTTGTAATAACTCAACATTATTTAATGTTTAAGGATGGGGACTTATATATACAGTGATGTTTCCACAAAAAAACTCTTCTTTTCAAAATAAAATAGTATTTATCGCAAGAATTACATAATGATTTTATAAATGTATCTTAATCAATTTCAACACTATATTTGATTATAACATATTATTAGGATAAATATTTTATGATATAATATATCATATTTAATTTTATTGGTTATGATTATTTTAATTGTGGTTGTGCTATCTTAAAACTATTCACTAATTTATTCGGAATGGTTAGGTTTTATTCTTAATGTTTGCGGAATGTTTTTTAGATTTCATATATTAGTTTCAATATGAATGTATATGTTATTTAATTTTATACCCATTCATATGAGGAATTCATTGGGCTTAGTATGTTTTTGGCGGGGCCTACAATATCCCTTCGGTGCATCGGTAGGTCTCATTAGACAAACTATGGTCTTGACACGAGGCCTTGAAAAAATGTATATTTATAGTCTTCAAATGGGTCCATAAAAGGCATGTTTTTGATTTCATACACTATTAATTACTTCAATATGTAAATTTTATTTTTAGTGTTTGTGTTTGTTCGACTATTAGAATACCCCTGATTATTTTTTATGGCATTATTTATTTAGATCACATTCCTTCCATAATGTGTACATGTTTACTTTTAATTTAATGTGTTTTTAGTTATTAATTAGGCCTATAATTTATGGTAAAATATATTAAAATATATTTCATACCTTTCAATAGTGTTTGATATCACCCCTTTCAAATGTTTCATTTTATCAGGACATGAAGAAGTTTATTATGATTTACATGTAAGGGTAAACTAAAAGTTTTGGATGTTCCCAACAAAAAATTATTGTTGTATTTATTTTCAACATGTAATGTTAAATTTATGTATGCATATTGTTTACAAATCTAATAAAATACTCAGTATTTCAGGATACATATTACTTGTTTATATGAAAATTTAATAAAATAAGGCAACGAATCCATGCAATTGGTGTCCGGTCCTTAATATTTTCTGATTCTCACTTTTATGTTTCTTGAGATTATATATTATTGAAGTATGTCTCTCTCCAAATATCTATATTAGATATTTCCCTACTATCAATGAACATGGAATTTATTAAGACTATAAAATCCATTTGATAAGATATTTTGATACAATTTCAAGAGTCGTAAGTAATATAAGATCACTAACTAGTAGAAGTTGAAATATTACATTAATGACAACTAAACCATATGATTCAACATACTTTGTATCCAAGGAATTATTCTTATTCTAGAGGCCCTTCTTGACTTGTGAAAAGAAGATAGTATCCTTCTACCATGAATTCCCCTTGATCTTATTCTTCTTTAAAGGTAGTGAGAAAATTATTTTGACATGTATTTAGTCTTGGATCTCTTAACATTGAAATCCTTCTAATTCACTTAAATAAAATAAATACATTTCACACTTCATTTACTAAACATTTTTTAGAATCCTTATGAGGATATCTAGGAGTGACTTCTCAATAATATTTATAATACATATAATAATAAATGATTAATGTATATAAGGTAGTGAAAAAATCTTGAAATATGATCACAACTCCAAGGGTAGTGTAAATCGATAGATTAAAATATGCTAAATGTATCCAATCATTTAGACTAAGTGTGGTCCCAAAATTGCATATTCTCTAAGATTTCTGATAATTAGTTCTTTAAGGATATCATAACTCTCATATCATAACATTTACTTGTATCACACTAAACCTAGAAGCAGGGATCCAGTGCATTATATTATTACATTAGCATGGTTATGAGGAATCAATAACCCAAATAATGATCAATTTTGTATTCTTAATGAAACTAGATACATATATGAAACCCATTTTACATTGGGAAAGGAAATCAAAATATAATATATAACATAAGTTAATAAAATCACCCTTATAAACATAAAAAATGATATCCACTTCATTACATGTGGATGAAATCAAATGAAAGGGGTGAGATAAAATGATCATTGAGGGTCATATATAGTGGAATCATGAAACAATAGTAATTGATTCATAATCATTTAGGCATAATCAATATGGATTGGTGAATAATTGAAAAACCCACACCATTAATAAAAATAGGATGATAGCGCATGCAGAAGTTTTCTCATATTTTTCATGACCCCGTTTCACCAAAATGAGGGAAGGGACAACATATTGATGGAACATTCCTTCTTCAAGTTTAAGAAGAGATAATGACCCCTGAGACCCACCTTCAACTAGTCCTAGAGTGGAGACTAGAACCAAGGGTATATAATCACACAAAAGAATGAAGGAAATATTCATTTTATTTAGTTGGATCATGAGATACGATAGTCAATCCAAACAACACCAAAACTGAAGTTAAAAGTAATGAAAAAAGTAAACCATTCACATATGCATGTCCCAATGTAATCCTACAAAAGTAAAAGAAAACCCCAATGGAATGTACCAAAGAAAATAAAAACATCAATAAAAACTATCCCAAGGTCGAAAATAGTACGACCCTACATGATCCTCGAAGTCCTCTCTAAACCTGAAAATAGTTTATATATGTTGGGTTAGTATACATGTATACTCAGTAGAGAAAACCAAAAGCTCTCGTACACAAGTGGGGATGAATTCTGATGCCCCGGGAGAAAAGGAGATAACCCGATCACCTAGAAAAGAAACTATCCACCCCAACCTCACCAAGGAACCCTCCCCAAATAATGCAAGTTATGTAAGGTAATAGTATTAACACATCGATGTTTGGGTACCCCGCACCACTTTCCCACTGGTTGTTGAAGACATCCTACGCATCAGAACTCTCCCGCCATTCTCACCAATGTCCCACTACCACATCACACACACACACACACCTTTTCTATAACCACTCATCCTACTCGTAAACACTTGGACCACAAACACACAAAACCATGCCTTCAAACACATAGGATATAACAACTACCTTCATGCCCAAAGACACTCGGGCCTCATCCCGAAGACACTTGGGAAACTAACTACACCCACACACATGGAAAAAACACCACGAAGTACCCTATCTAATGAATATATGGCTATAATGGACCTCAGGCTATCACAGCCTGCCCAAAGAATCTTGGGCTACTCGAGAAAGGGAGAAAAAAGGAGATAATAACCAGCCACTCAAATGAGTGTTAGGAAAAACAGCCTCACCCATGAAATGGGGGTGTTCGGCATAAATTTATCATCTTTGGTGTGGTGTTAATATAAAACATAAGAACAAAATTATACATATAGGTAAAAAATAAGTCATCCCAACCTAGCGGTTCCAAAACCATCCCATCAACAAACACCCTCGTTACTATTCACTCATAAGATTGAACCACACCCACAACCATGTCCCATATCATTGCCACTAATACAATTCACCATTGAACCCATTATCATTTTCATATTCATTTGATTCCATTAAAAATTATTATTAACTACTAGGAAATTATCAGGCATATCAACACACCATGGATATGAATATAATCAAACATTAATTTAAGTATTCACACCCAGTTCTCTTGTAAATCCACAAAAAAAGGGATCTATGAGATCCCTTGAAGTACACGGACCAATCCAATCCCCAACATATGGCCTCACACGTCCTCAAACCCACAAACAAAAAACATCAACACAAAAGGGGATCCCATCTCTATCCATGTCACTTCCCAAGCATCAACCGTAAACATCACCAGAATAGAGCACCAATGTTTTCAAAATTGAATATGCCATTTATTTAGTTACGTCTTTCCGTCTAGTTAATAGGGGTGATCACAAAAGTATTTTTATTTATTGGGAATCCATTTAATCAACTGAGTATAAATAATTTACCGGTATCCATGTTACATCCATTCAATCATATAATCTAGAAAAAAGAGGTTCGTTAGTGCACAAGAAATGACTACCAACTGCCACGATTTTGAGTGGGAATAAGCCCATTCAATTCACAACATTAAGGAAGATATAAAGGAGTAAAACAACATTATCAAAACACCCTATAATTCTATAAATCATTTTATTATCATTATTAATGTTTTCATTCATCCATTCTCATAGACACATTAGAATACCCACCCCTCATGATACACTATAAATAGAGACGGAGAAAAAACACTACTTATATTATCAATGATCGAAGTTTCTCTCCATGTCCCAAGAAATGGGATGCGCGACTTGAATGTGGGAAAATCCAAGGACTCCAAGAATGAGCAGGAAAGGCTACAACACAGGCGCACCACTCACCTCGGGAAGGGGGATCCAAATGCACCAATGGGAAGAACGAACCCTGCCAAGAAGAAGAAGAAAATAATTCAAGTGTGATATAAAGAGGCGAGATTCTGGAGTTACGAGATAAGAAATTTGAATGATATTAAAGGTAGATCATGTTTTCACCATGTGGTTGGGTGGTTAGACAAAGTGGGATTACTAGTAATTTAATTTCTCATTGGGGAGGTGGGCGTAGTAGATGTTGGTTGAATGATTTTATTTAAAAAGAGGAAAGGGGTAAAATTGACCCACATTATGGTTCCGTTGAGGGTCTCCACACACTTAGGGGATAATAGATATCATTTAGGTGCTTTAAAAATGGCTTGACCCACATTAAAAGGTTAAAATACATAAAAGTGGCGTTCTGGGAAAACTGGGGAAGAAAACCCCGACATGCCCCCTGGCACTGATTAGTGACACCGATGGATGACACCACGATGACATCCTACCTGTGAGAGGTCGCCATTTGGATCAAGACCTGTTGGGTCCATGTCATTCCAAACACAATAAATTTGGCTAAGGGATGGACGAGGAGGGTCTCTGCAGTTAAATTAGATAACTCTTGAACTATTCTTGTCCTCGAGAATCAAAGCTAGACTCGATGAGAAGAGAGGGGTCTGAACAACCACCTTGAAAGACATCTCTCGGGGAAAATCCAACCCCAAAATCCATACAAATCCCAAATATCACATTGTCCCAATAGACAGAATGGGGATTTCTTTATTCCATGTGAAGATATACTATCTACATTGGGTGGTACTGACTTGCTCAGATAAGTTTAATCAGATCCACGTTAATGCGTCTTGATTATTGGTCTAGTCCCCCCTTCCCTACATATCAAGTCTTTTCATAATCATCCTCCATGTAAAGAAAACAAAACATCCCATAATATAATAAGGTCAGTATTACATCTCCAACATGTACAAACCAAAATATAAAAAGACACCAAAAAGATCTGGGTACCAGGCTCACATATGCGCCTCTCGTTCCTAGATACTCTCTTCAAGTCCACCATGCCTCCACAACACACGAACCAACGAGATGGTTCATCCATGAAGCACTTTCTCCTTCTAATCATTGATCATCATTGGTCGCTCCACAAACGTAGCATCATCTCCTATATCCAACTCTCCCTAGTCAATGACATGGGATTCACCGTGTTGGTATCAGTGAAGATGGGAGATGTGGAAAATTTCGTGAATACTTTCCAACTGAGGTGGTAATGCAAGCTGTTATTCAACCTATAAAACTCTCCCCAACACTTCGAAATGCCCGATGAACCTTGGAGAGAGATTTCTCCCCTTTCCAAACATTCGCTGCACACACCCACGAGAATCCTTCAATAACACATGGTCTCCAACATCGAACTCCAAGGGCCTCCTACAATGATTGGAATATGACATATGCCAGTCCTGGCCTTCATCATCTCACACACAATTTGAACCTTCTCCGTTATGCTCTGCACTACCTCTAGGACAAGAACTCATGCCTCCCCAACCTCGGTCCAGCACATGGGAAAATGACACGACCTCCCATACAAGGCATCAAACGGTGACATGCCAATAGTAGAGTGATAGATATTTTTGTAGGAAAACTCTAAAAATGGAAAATGTCATTCCCATAATCCCCTGAAGTCCAAAACACATGCTTGTAGAATATCCTCCATGGTCTGGATGGTTCTCTATGTCTTCCCATCTGTCTGGGGGTGGAAAGTCGTGCTAAGGTGTAGCTGGGTTCCAAAAGCATGATGCAATCCCCCTCAGACTCATGAGGTAATATAAGAATCCCTATCCTAGACTACGGACCTTGAAACTCCATGTAACCACACAACCTCATCCATATATTTATGTGCTAAGAAATTCACCACACTCGACTCCTTGATCGCATGGAAGTGAGCATATTTCGTCAATATGTCTACCACTACCCATATAGCATCACAGCATCCTTTAACCCTAGGTAGTCCAATGAAAAGATCCATCGAGATGTCATCCCACATCAACTCTAGGACATTTAAATGTTGTAACAATCCTCCTAGGATGCAGGGTTTAGCCATCACCTGCTGATACACCATTCACCTTTCCACAAGCTATGCTACCGCTCATTTAACCCTGAGCTCCAAAACTATTCCCTCGGGCCTCGATACATCTTAAAAACTCTATGGGGTACTGCTTAGAGTGAGTTATGGAACACATGATGAACTGCCTCACACATCATCTCTGGGACAAATAGCTTTCCCTAGAAAATCATATGATTCTGACCATCCTCCAACCACCCTTCAAGATCATTTCCTTGGTTAACCCGATCGTGCATCACTTCACTCTCTATGTCTCCCCACTGAGACTCCACCACCTGCCATGGTAGAGAGGACTGCACTATCATTTGAAATAGATAACCTCTACCACCATCCACCCTTCCATCCAGGTGTAGTGCAGCCAACTCCTCCCTTACCTTCCAGGTGTCCACAGATTCCTGAATAGCTTCCCTCCATGACTTCCTTCTGAAGGCATTAGCCACAACATTCCCCTTACCATCAGTGTAAGAGATATCAAAGTTGTGGTCCTGAATAAACTCATCCAACCTACATTGTTGCATGTTCAGGTCCTGCTAGGTAAAGATATGCCTTAAACTCTTATGATCAATGAATACCAAAAAGTCCTCCTCGATGAGGTAATGTTGCCATAACTTCTACGAGAACACCACCACTGAAAGATCTTAGTCATGGGTGGCGTAGTTATGATCATGAGGACGTAACTATATAGACCCATAAGATGTCACTCCCCACTACTACATCAGAAAACAAAACAGGTCAAGTCCAGAAGCATCACAAAATACCTCATACAACACCCCTTCCTATGGAAACCAGAGCACTATAGATCTGACTAGCCATCCCTCTAGATAGCTTATCCCGGCCTGACACTTCTCACTCCAAATGATGGTCTGTTCCATTCTGGAAAAAGCTGTCAAGGGAGATGCAAATGCAGAGAATTCAGGTACAAACCTCTTATAATAGCCTGCCAGTACTAGAAAGTTGTTAACCTCCATCACATTCTAGGGAGCTTCCCATGAAACGACCACTTCAAACTTTTCCGGTTCAATTGCTAACACTAGCTCAGACACCATGTGTCCAAGGAAATGCACTTATCATTTCATGAACTTCCAGTTGGACAATTTACCATAGAGTTGGTGGTTTCAAAGCATTTCCAAGACCATCCTATGGTGATTAGAATTCTCCTCCTCAGATCTTGAGTAGATAAACATTTAATCAATGAACACAATGAAGAGCCTATCTAGAAACTCATAGAAAACAGAGATCATGAGCCCCATAAACCCAGTAGGTGCATTTGTAACACCAGACGACATGACTACAAACTCAAAGTGCCCATACTTTCACATGAAAGCAGTCTTCAGAATATCATTGTACTTAAACCTTAAATGGTGATACCTAGTCCGCAGATCGATCATAGAGAACCAACCATCTCCACTTAGCTGGTTGAAGAGATCATCAATTCTTAGGAATGGGTAACAGTTCTTGACCGTTAGATGATTCAGTCTCTGGTAATCTACATACACCCTGAGACCACCATCTTCCTTATTCACTAATAAGACCGGAGCACCCCATGGTGGCACTCTTGGTCAGAAAAAACCCTACTACATCAATAAGTCAATCAGAATCTGCAACTCCCACAACTCAGAAGGCACTATCTGATATGGAGACATGGAAATTGGCTGGGCACCAGGTTGTAAGTATATCCTGAACTCAACGTCAGGTCGAGGGGGTAGAGTCCTCACTTCTTCAGGGAGGACATCCATAAACTCACTGACATTCCCTTGGACTTCCACCATTTTTGTATCTTCCGACTCCACTGACAGCTCATCTAATAAGGAAAGGAGGGGCTCTACTCGCTAGCTGCCTTTTTGGAAACCCCGCTCGACGACAAACATCACACTCTAGCCATCCTCATTGGATAACATGACTCTTCTTTGGAAACCGTTTTTCTCATCATGTATCGAAAACAGACATGGGATTCCTATGATTACATCATATGGTTGTATTTGAAACAGTAGAAGATCTCAGCTCGACTGATGTGGCCCTATCATCTGTCTACACCCTCAGAAATCATAAAACAAGTCAGTCTGACCTCCGACTAGTGTACTCAACACTAGTGGCACTGGAAGTCTCTTAGAATCAACACCTAGAGCGTGGGCCTGACTGGGTGCAACAATGTAGTTCAATGCTCTTGTATCCATCAGGGAATATGCAAGAGTAAAAACAAGCAGATCGTACCTCAAACAACATTTGGCCCTACTGGAACTACTACCTCTACGGTGTATAACTGTCCCCGCCTAGCTCTAGTGCCCCTCTAATGTTAGCTGCCTCCCCGAACACACCCTAGTGAAGGTCCCTGAGGGGCACCCGGAGGCTGGCCTCCTCCTGTAATATATTTCCTCAGAGGAGCGGGAGCTCGTTGTCCCTGCTGCTACTACTACTACTGAAAGGGCCTGGATGGAATCTGATGATGCTGAGGGTGGGCGCTAAACCTTCCCACCCCAACTATAATGCTCTGTGTCCAAGAACTGATTCAAAATTTTCCCATGGATTACACAGATGAAACACATCGGTCATGGGCCCACAAAAAAGGGGCAAGGAACAAGAGATCAAAACTGGAACAGCTGGGGCATGTTACCCACTGGTAAAAAACCTAAAAGGCCCTGACGCTTGAGGCATGATACCAACTATCGTTCACTTGGACGATCCAAATTGGATTCCCTCTCATGGTATAACTCATAGCGTGTGCATTCACTCCACCACTTCAGCCTTTTTTTGGACCTCCATGTACGTTAGTAGGGTGAAGGTAGTAACAACATATTGAAGAGAAGGTCAGAGTGCCACCTATAAAGGTCTCGCTCGAGACTCCTCATCTAGAAAAAGGTCCTGAGAAAAAAATGAGATCATTGATCTTAATCCCCAACACCCTCACTGACACGCTCCCCTACTAGACGGATAGCAGCTCATGCCTCTTCTTAGCCATCATCGTGGAAAAGGGAATTCCACCCGGAACTCCTTCTCGAAGTTAGTCCACGCAACCTAATCTTCCCTCTTCTAATCATGATAGAGATTCCACCATTGAAGTGACCCTCCCTTCATCTGGATTACTTCCAGAGGAACCTAGTACTCCGTCGGAGCTCGAATCAAGCTAAATGATATCACCAGCTACTCGAACTAGCTCTCTGTTTCCATGTATGAGGTGTTCCCCTCGTATTTCCAAAGGGTCTACTACTGAAAGGCATGAAGCATTATTTCCCAACATTCATCCTCCTCCACTTGATTAGTCATATGATGATCAGCCAAGTCAACCTCCTAGCCCTTGATCACCCACACTACTCATAGTCATCGTCCAGGTTCCATATCTGCATGGTAAGCAAGAATGCCTAATCCCAGTAGTGTAGAAGATTTTTTTTATGTTTTCGTAGACATCATATTCATTTTAAATCCCCAAAATACCAATTAAACACCAGAACACAAGTCATTGTGATGCATGTACCTTTCCTAAGGTCTCTACCCTACAATCAGTGCTGAATCAATTGGTTGTTCGGTAGGCCTAGAGTCCTTGCATCAGATCACGAGGATCCCTAAAATCCCATGTCCTAGACGGTCTTACCAAGCCTATTTAATGCACCATGATTTCCTAACACTATTTCCCTAGCATCCCATGAAATCATCACTGTGAATAAATCCAGACTCCATCTTATCTCTCGACCACTCTTATACCATTCTCTCCTGTCCCCACTTCACCAAGATAAGGAAAGGGACAACAGATTGCTAGACCCTTCCTTCTTCAAGGTGATGAAGATATAATGACCCCTATGACCTGCCATCAATAGGTCCTGGAGCGGCGACTAGCACCAAGGGTATAAAATCACACAAAATATTGAAGGCATTACCCTTTTTATTTATTAGGATTGGGTGATACGATTTTAAACCCCAATAACACCAAAACTAATGGTAAAATTAAATCCAAAATCAAACCATTCCCTTTTACATTTCCAAAAGTAATGCTACAAAAGTACAAGAAAACACCAATGGAATGTACTAACGAAAAGAAAAACAACAATAAAAAATGTACCAAGGACCGAACTAGTATGGTCTCACATGATCCTCGAAGTCCTTCTAGAAACCTGAAATCAATATATATACGTAGGGTGATTATACTGGTATACTCAGTAGAGAAACCCAAAAGATCTCGTGCACAAGGTGGGAGGCATTATAATGCCCCATGAGACAAAAATGATAAACAGAGAACCTACCAAGGTAAAAATACTCCCCAACCTCTCCAAGTCACACTCCCCAAATAACTCAAGTCATGTACGGTAAAAGTAATAACACATTGATGGTTGGGTTCCCACACCACTTTCCCACTGGTTATTGAATACATCCTACACGTTTGACATCTCCTACAATTTTATTCCCAGTCCCACTGCCACATCTTGCGTGAACACACCTGGGATATAACCACACATTTTTCCCATAGACACCTAGTCCAAAACCATACAAGACCCTTATTACAAACACCTAGAGTAGGACAACTACCACTATCCCTGAAGATAGTTGGGCCTCATCCTGAAGACACTTGGGAAACCACCTGCTCACACACACCTGGACCAACAACCACCACATACCATGCCCGAAGAATCTAGGGCTATAATGGACCTCAGGCCATCATATCCTGCTCTAAAAATGATGCGCTACTAGTGAAAGGGAGAAGAAAATGATCTAATAACCAGCAACTCATAGGAGTGTTGGAAAAAAACCCTCAACCATGAAATGCAGGTGTTCGGCACAAAGTTCTCTACTAGGTTGTGGCGCGAATATATAACATAAGATCTAAATTATACATATAGGTAAAAAATAACTCATCCCATCCTTGGGGTTCCAAAACTAGCCCAACCACAAACTCCCTCATTACTATTCATTCATAAGAAGCAGCACACCTACAACCATGTCACAACTCATTCCTAGAAAAAAAATTCCCCATCGAACCCAATATTCTTTTCATATTCAAGTGGTTATATTTAAAATAATTTTTCACTACTAGCCAATAAACATGAATATCCATGTGGAAAGGCAAGGAAAATTGTAAAACAACAATTTATACATTCACAATCGGTTATCTTGTAAAGCCACAACAACAAAATGGATCTGTGAGATCCGTCGATGTACTAGAACCAAACCATACCCCAACATAGGGACCCACACGACAATAGATCCACAAAACCACAAATAAACCACAGTATGGGATCCCAACCCCATCCATGTCACTTCCCAAGAATCAACCATAAACATAACCATAACAGAGAAAGGGAGTTTTCAAATTTGAATATGGTATTTATTTATTTCCATCTTTCAGTCTGGTTATTTGGGGTGATCACACAAGGATTATTATTCAATTTTCGTCCATTTAATCAACCGAGTTTACGTGATTTACCATAAAAACAGAGGTTTGTTAGTGCGTAAGAATGGACCACCAACGACCAAAATTTTTAGTGGGCATTAGTCCATTCAATTCACAACATATATGAAGATATAAAGGAGTAAAACACCATTATCAACACCCCCCTTCATTTTTAAATCCATTTATTATATATGATAAGGTTTGTTTTCGTCCATTCCTATAAAAACATTATAATTCCCACCCAACATGACACATAGTAAAGAGATATAAAGGAAGAACCCTACATGGATGATCGAAGATTGAAGATACTCTCCACGCCCCAATAACAATGACTCAAAACATGATGGGGGAAACTCTGAGGACTCCACGAATGAGCTAGAAATGCTAAAACAAGGGCGCACCACTCACCTCAGGAAGGGGGATCTAAACTCACCAATGGGAAAAAAGAACATAGTCATGAAGAAGGAGAAAATAAATCTAATGTGATATAAAGAGGATAGATTCTAGAGTTACAAGATAAGAATTTTGAATGTCTTTTAAGGCGGATCGTGGTTTCCCCACGTGGTTTGGTGGTTACGCATGATGGGATTAATTTTTATTTAATTTCTAATTGGGGAGGTGGACGTAATAGCTGTCAGTTAAAGGATTTTTTTTAAACAGAGGAAATGGGTAAAAATAACACACACATTATTGGTCTTTTGAGGGTCTCCCCACTCTTAAGGGACATTAGAAATCTTTTATGTTCCCTAAAAATGGCTTAATCCACTTTAAATTTTTTATATACTTAAAAGTGGAATTCTGGGAAATATGGGGAAGGAAAAACTGAGAGCCCCCCCCCCCTGTGACACCGATCAGTGACTCACTGATCTGTGACACACCGATCAATGTCATAACAATGGGTAAAACACTGATCTTTGACCCACTAATTGTGACGCATGAATCGGTGGCCCACTGATCAGGGTCACCGATGATTGACACCACGATGACATACTTCCACCGATACGCCACCCTGAGAATATGGACCTGATGGTTCTAGGGCGTGTGAAACCCCAATAATTTGGCAAGGGGATAGACTAGGAGGGTCTTTCCCATTAAATTAGATACCTATATAACTATTCTCATCTTCAAGAATCAATGATAGACCTTAAGATAAAAGAGGGGTCTGAACAACCACCTCGAGAGATACATCTCATGGAAAAACCACCCCAAAAGCCATAAAAATACCAAGGATCACATTGTCCCGACACATGGATCGGGGAGTTATTTCCTTCATGTTAAGATACTATCATCTTTGGGAGGCATAGAGTCGTCCTCATGGGTTTTATCTCATCCAAAATAATGTGTCTTGATTAGGGAGTAGGTCCTCCCCTCTTCACATATCAGGTCGTTTCATAAACATCCACTAGGTAAGGAAAAAAACACCACATAAAACAATAAGGTCATAATTACATCACCGCCAAGTAGAAAACAAAATAGAACAAAACTCAAATCACCTCTGGGTACTATGAGAACATCTATTCCTCTCGTTCCCAGGTACCCTTTTTGAGGCCACCATGCCTCCACAACACACTAACAAAAGGGATTGATCATCTAGAAAGCAAACTCTCCTTCCGATCCTCGATCCTCACTGGTCCCACCTCAAAAGTAGCATCATCCCCTATATCCAACTCTCCCCAATCAATGACATGGGAGTCATCAGGTAGATATTGACGAAGATGGGAGACATGGAAAATGTCGTGGATCCTTTCCAACTGAGGTGTCAATGCGAGATGATATGCCACCACTCCGACTCCCCCCAACACTTTTAAAGGCCCGATTATCCAAGGAGAGAGCTTTCTCCCCTTGATAAACCTTATGGGCCCACACATAGAAGAAACCTTGAATAACACATGGTCTCCAACCTCGAACTCCAACGGCCTCTTCCTACGATCTCCATATGACTTTTTCCTATCCTGAGCTGTTATAAACCTCTCATGCACAAGCTGAAACATCTCTATTGTGCTCTGAACTACATCTGGGCCAGGAACACCTGCCTCTACATTCTCAGTCCATCACATAGGTTAATGACACGACCTCCCGTACAAGTATTTAAACGGTGTCATGCCAATAGTAGGGTGATAGCTATTATTTTAGGAAAATTATACTATGGTCAAATGTCATTAACATGATCACCCGAAGTGAAAAACGAATGTCTGTAGTATAACTTCCATGTTATGGATGGTTTTCTATGTCTTCCCATCTATTTGGGTGTGGAATGTTGTTCTAAGGTGTAGTTGGGTGCTTAAATCTTGTAACAATCCCCTCCAGAATGATGAGGTAAACAATGCTTCCCTATCAAATAATATGGACCTCAGAACGCCATGTGACTGCACCACCTCATCCATATATCTCTGTGATAAGTCATCCACCATACTCGACTCCTTGATAACCAGAATGTGAGCTGATTTCGTCAATCTGTCTACCACTACCTAGAGAGCATCATGACCTCCTTGATCCCTGTGTAGTCCTGTGAAGAAATCCCTCAATATCTCATCCCACTTCCACTTAGGGACATCTAAAGGCTGCAAAAAACCTCATGGGATGTGGTTTTCGGACTTCACCTACTAACACACCATGCACCTTGCCACAAACTCAACCACTTCCCATTTCACCTCAGGCCACCAAAACTGCTCCCTCAAGCCTCGGTACATCTTGGAAACACCAGGGTGTACCACCACGAGTGTGTTATTGTGCTCACGGAAAACTACCTTTCACATATTCTCTAGGAAAAACCACTTTCCCTATAAAAGCATATGATTCTGACCATCCTCTGACCACCCTTCCTGTGATTTTCCTTGGTTAACCCAATCACACATCACTTCACTCTCTAAGTCTCCCCACTGAGACTCTTCCACCCACCGAAACATAGAGGATTGCACTGTCATTTGAAACAGGAAACCTCTTCTACTATCCACACATTCATCGATGTGTAGGGCCTCCAACTTCTCTATTTCCTTCCAAGTATCCATAGATTTATAAATAGATTCTTTCCGTGACTTTTTTCTCAAGGCATCAGCCACAACGTTCCCCTTACCTTTTGTGTAAGAGATATCGAAGTTAACGTCCTAAAAAAACTCCACCCACCTTCATTGTCACATGTTCAGGTCCCCTTGGTAAAGAGATTCCTCAATGTCTAGTGATCTATGAATACCACAATGTGCTCCCTGATGAGGTAACATCGCCACAACTTTAACGTGAACACCACCGCTGGAAGCTCTAGGTCATGGGTTCCATTGTTAAGCTCATGAGGATGTAACTATATAGACCCATTAGATATAACTCCCCACTAATAAATCAATACACATCCTGGTCTAAATCCTAAATCATCACAAAATACCTCATACAACACCCCTTACTCTGGAGACCAGAGCATTGGAGCACTGACCAACCTTTAATTTATATAGCTGAACTCTGCCTGACTCTACTCACTCCACCCAAAGGCCTGGTCCTCTCTGGACAAATATATCAAGGGAGATGTAACTTGAGAGTAGTCTGGTACAAACCTATGATAATATCCTTCCAGACCCAGAAATCTAGAAACCTCTGTCACATTCTTCTGTGCTTCCCAAGAAACAACCGCTTCAACCTTTGATGGGTCAATCGCTACCCCTTGTCAAGACACATCGTGTCCATGGAAATGAAATTCTTATGTCATGAACATACTTATGGACACTTTACCAAGGAGTTCATGGTTTCGAAGGATTCCCATGACCATCCTAAGGTTATTAGTATTCTACTCCTCTGATCTTGAGTAGATCAAAATTTGATTGATGAACACAATGACGAACTGGTCTAGAAACTCTTGGAAAAGAGAGTTCATGAGCCCTATGAACACAGTAGGTGCTTTCGTAACACCAAACGGAATGATTATGAACTGAAAGTGCACATACCTGAACCTGACTGCAATCTTCAGAATATCACTATCCTTCACCCTTAACTGGTGATACCCAGACCACAGATCAATCATAGAGACACATACTACTCCCCTTAGCTGGTCAAAGAGATCATCTATTCTCGGGATTGGTTAACGGTTCTTGACCATTACCTGATTTAGTAACTGGTAGTCTATTTATAGACTGAGACCACCATATTCCTTATTCATGATCAATACCGGAGCACTGAATGGTGACATTCCATGTTGGAAAAACCCTTCGTCATCAATTCGTCAATCAGAATCTGCTTGTCCTGCAACTCAAATGGCTACATCCGATAAGGAGTAATTGATATTAGATGGGAACCAGGTTGTAAGTCTATCTAGAAGTCAACTTTACGTCAAGGGCGTAGAGTCGCCACTTCTTCAGGGAAGGCATCCATGAACTCACTAACAATCACCAGGACATCCACCATCTCTGTATCTACCGACTCGACTGATAGCTCAACTAACAAGGAATGGAGGGGCTCTACTTGCTAGTTGCCTTCAAGGAAACCTCGCTTGGCAGAATAAGTCACACGTCGGCCATCCTCATTAGAGAATATGACTCTTATTCGGAAATAGTTGATAACAACATGTATAGAAAACAACAAGTTGATGCCATGGATGACATCATATGGTCATATTTTCCATAGTAGAAGATCTCCTCTAGACTGATGTGGACCTATCATCAGTCTACACCCTAGAAAAACATAAAACATGTCGGTCTAAGATCCCATTGGTGTACTCAACACCAGGTGCACTGGAAGTCTATCAGCGTCTGAAACCGGAGAACGGGCCAGACCGGGGCAACAATGGAGTGCGACGCTCTTGTATCAAACAAGGAATAAGATTGAGTCCTAAAAAATGGTGACCGTACATTGAAAGAATTTTGGACCTGTTAGAACTACTGCATCTATAACATGAAACTGACCACACCCGGCTCCTCTTAACATCTACTATTGGACTCCTCCTTGACGACACCCTATTCAAGGAATCTGAGAAGAGCCCTGTGGTCAGCCTCCTCTGGTAACATCTTCCCTCGGAGGAGTGGGAGATTGATGTCCCTGTTACTGCTGCTATTGAAAGGGCCTGGCTGGAAGATGCTGCTGCTGAGGTGGTCGCTGAACCTGGCCACCCCCATTATACTGACCTCGGTTTGGGAATTGATTTTGAAGGATCCAACAGCTCCCATAGATGAAAACCCATAGTCTTTGTCCCACACGGAAGGGGCAAGGACCGCTAGATCGAAACTACAACTACTGGGGCTTGTTCCCCATTGGTCGAAACCTAGAAGGCCCTGACGCTGGAGGCTTGCTACTAAATTCCATTCCATTTGACGATCCAAACTATCTTCCCTCTTGCGGCTTACCTCATAGTGTGTGCATGCCGTAAACCACTTCAGCCATCTTTTGGACCTCCAAGTATGTCAGTAGGGTAAAGGGAGCAACAACATATTGAAGAGAAGGTCAGTGTGCCTCCTCTAAGCATCTCTCCCAAGACTCCTCATCCGGTAAAAGGTCCAGAGAATAATGAAGGAGATACATGAACTTGATCCCCGAATCCCCCACTGACATTCTCCCCTGATGGAGGGAGAAATGCTCCTGCCTCTTCTCAGCCTTCATTGTGGAGGAGAGGATTTATTCCCAGAACTCCTTCTAGAATTCGGTCCACATAACCTCAGCCTCTGTCTTCTCCCTAAGATAGAGAGTCCACCGTTGACGTGTCGCACCCCACATCTGGCATACTGCCCGAGGGTCCTTGTACTTCATCGAAGCCTGAATCATGCTGAAATCTATCACCAGATCCTCGAGTCAGCTCTCTGTTTCCATGTTTGAGGTGCTACCCACATATTTACTAAAGGTCTACTACTGAAAGGCATGAAGGGTCCTATGCCACCAGTCATCCTCATCCTCTCGGTTAGCCCTATGACGATCTTCCAATTCAACCTCCTGGGCCTTGATATCCTGAACTATTAATGGTCGTTATCCAGGTTCCATAGCTGCAAGGTAAAAAAGGAATGCCTAAACCCAAGTAGTGTTTCAGATTTATTTTCAGTTTTATAGACTTCATATTCATTTTAAATCCCCAAAACCCCAAAAAAACACATGAACACAAATAATTTTGATGAATGTACCTTTCATAGGGTCTCTAACCTGCAATCAGTGTAGCCTCACTTGGTTGTTAGGTAGGCCCAGAGTCCTTGCATTAGATCACAGGTGGCCCTAAAATCCCTTCTCTTAGCCGGTCTTCCAAGGCATATTTCATGCACTAAGATTTTCTAACATTGTTTCCCTACCAACCCTTGTAATCCTCAAGGTGCCTAACTTCAGACTCCATCCTTTCTCTCGACCCTGCTGATACCATTCTGTCCTGACCCCCCATCACCAAGATGATGGATTGTAGAGAAGATTGCTAGACCCTTCCTTCTTCATGTTGAAAAATAGATAATTACCACTGAGACCAGCCATCAATAGGTACCATATTGGTTAATAGCACCAAGGGTATAGAATCACATACAAGATGGAAGAAATTACCATTTTTATTTAGTATGATTGGATGATGAGATAGTAAATCCCAACTGCACCAAAAATGAAAGTAAAAGTAAAGCCAAAAGCAAACCATACCAAAATTCATGTCCAAATGTAATGCTACAAATGTACAATAAAACCCCAATGGAATTTACCAATGAAATGAAAAACAGCAACAACAACTATACCATGGTCCGAAATAGTACGGTCCTGCATGATCCTATAAGTCCTCCCAGAAAACTAAAAACTTTTTATATACGTAGGGTGAGTATATAGGAATACTTATTTGGGGGGAAAGATCTTGTGCACAAGTGGTGTGGAATTGTAATGTCCCGTGAGAAAAGGAGATAACCAGAGCACCTTGCAAGGAATGTATCCACCCCATCCTCCCCAAGGCACACCCCCCAAACAACGCATGTCTTGTATGGAAATAGTAACAACACATCGATGTTTGGGTACCCCGCACCACTTTCCGACTGGTTGTTGAAAACGTCCTACACGTCAGACCTCTCCCGCCATTCTCAATGCAGTCCCACTACCACGTCCCGCCCACACACAACTGGTCTATAACCACACATCTCGTCCATAAACAGTTGGGACACAACCACACAAAACCATTCTCGTATACACCTGGGCTAGAACAACTACGACCACGCTTGAAGATACTTGGGCCTCATCCCAAAGACACTTTGGAAACCACCTGCCCACAAACCCCTGGGCCAACCACCACCATGTACCCATAACCAAAAAATCAGGGGCTATAATGGACTTCATGCCATCATAGCATGCCAGAAGAATATTGGGATACTTGGGAAACAGAGCAGAAAATGAGCTATTAACTAGCCACTTATATGAGTTCTGGAAAAAACACCCTCCCCCATGAAAAGGGGTTTTTTGGAACACAATTCTCAAATTGGGTGGGGAGAGAATATAAAAAATAAGAACTAAATTATACATATACGTAATCAAGAACTCATCCCACCCAAGGGGTTCCGAAACCATCCCAACCAAAAAAAAACCCTCGTTAATATTCAATCATAAGAAGTAAAACACCTACAACCATGTCACAACTCATTCCTAGAAAAACAATTCCTCATTGAACCCATTCTCATTTTAATATCCGAATTTTTACATATAAAATAATTCTTCACTAATTGGAAATTAAAAGGAATAGCCACGATGCAAGGAATGGAAAACATGCAAACAACAATTTAAGCATTCACACCCTATTCTCTTATAATTCCATTACAACAAATAATATCTGTGAGATCCCTCAAAGTACTGGAACCAAACTAAGACCAAACATATGGCCCCATACATCCTTATCTACTCGAACCAACAACTTCACCACATTAGGGGATCCCATCCCCATACATGTCAGTTCCCAAATATCAACCCTAATCATCACTAGATCATATCACGAGAGTTTTCAAATTTTAAGATGCCATTTATTTAGTTCCGTATTTCTGTATGGTTAAATTGGGTGATAACAAATGAATTATTATTCATTAGGAATCCATTTAATCAACCGTTTTTATGTGATTTACCTGTATCCATGTTACATTCAATCAATCATATAATTAAACAGAAAAACAGAGGGTTGTTCATGCACATTAAAGGACCACCAATGGCCACAATTTTCAGTGGGCATAATCTCATTCAATTCAAAACATATAGGAAGAGATAAAGGAGTAAAACAACATTATCAACACACCCCTTCATTCTTTAAATCCATTTACTATCTTTGTTAAGGTTCAGTTTCATACATTCCCATAGAAACATTAGAATACCCGCCCCACATGATACATAGTAAAGAGAGACGATTGAAAATCTCTATTTGGGTGATCAACGATCGATGCTTCTCTCCACGCGCGATGAACTCTGATATGTGACTTAAATGGGGGAAACTCTGAGGACTCCACGAATTAGTATGAAAGGCTAAAACAAAAGTGAACCACTCGCCTCAAGAAGGGGGCTCCAAACTCACCAATGGGAAAGAATGAACCTAACCACGAATAAGAAGAAAATAATTCTAGTGTGATATAAATATTCAAGATTATGGAGATATGGGATATGAATTTTGAATAGCTTTAAAGGTGTATAGTGGTTTCACCACATGGTTGGGTGGTTAAACATGATGGGATTAATTATTTCTTAATGTCTCATTGGGGAGGGGGTCGTAACAGCGTGGGTTAAAAAAATTATTTAATCATAGGAAATGGGTAAAACTGACACATAGTAAGGGTTCATTGAAGGTCTCCCCACTCTTAGGGGACTTTAAATATCATTTATGGGCCTTAAAAATGGATTGAACCACTTTAAAAGGTTAAAATACATAAAAGTGGCATTCCGAGAAAAATGGGGATGAAAAACCCGACAACCCCCCCCCCCCCAACTGTTGCACTGATCAGTGACACACCGATTGGTGTCACAATGATAGGTGACACACAGATCGGTGCCACACCAATCAGTGACCCACTAATATGTGCCATCGATGGTTGACATCGCGATGACATCCTTCAACTGTGATGCCACCCATAAGATCTAGACCCGATGGGTCTAGGGCGTGACAAACACTACACATTTGGAAAAGGGATAGACCATGAGGGTCTCGACCATTACAATACTAAAAACCTCATGGAAAGTAATAAATAAATAATAAATAAAGAGAATTCATATTATTTGGATGTCATGTATCCAACACATGAACCATCATACTGTCGATATGTTTTATGTCTGTGGGTTGCAAACCATCGGATTATGTTTTTGAAACAAACTCGATGGGTTTATCGCAATAATTATTGTCTCATGAGTCATGTTGATGCATCATGATGCTATAGAGGTCCCTTACTATCACAAAATAATCAAATAATTCTTATAAAAAGGATTACTTATAGACTAATATGAATTATCAATTTCTGTATTGAGTAGAGGATATGGATTCATCAATATTTCCACTGTTATATCAACATTCATAATAAACAGCATATGTTAAAGGGTATAACGATAAGACAATAATATAATCCCTTATACATTAATAAGTATATTTAAGAGGAATGAAATCTCAAATGAAAATTTATCTCAAAGGGGTAGTATAACACCACATATAAATGTTGAGATACACAATACTATGTATGTCTTAACGAAATGGAAATTTAGATGAAGTCACATGCCACATCATAACTAATTGAATCGGTTGATAAAAAATTAAAAACCATTAAATGGACCATTGAATAAAATTAATGTAAAGAGAATATTGATATTATAAACTATGTGTAAGCATACATACTTCACATATAAAAAATATGTGTCGAACAATGGAAATCGCATGGAAATAAAAGTGATATGAGAAACCCCTTATCTAATGTCTGAATCTGTTCTTCCATTGATCTTAATATCCTCGATAGTAAAATTAAATACATTAATTTATTTATTAATAACGTCATATATATTTATTTTATTTATAATAATTTCATTAATTTCATTTATGACCATCCATATTAGTTATACGATACAATATTATAGCATAGGATTGTTAGTTTCCATGATTTTCATGATTTTTTCACTAGTATAAGTGTAATGATGTTCATGTAAAATATATATAATTATATATAACTGGAATTATATGAAAATAATGATAAACCAGAAGTATAAATGGTTTTACATATCATTTTTTTATATGTTATGGGGATGACTCTTTATAAAAGTTATGTAGTGATAAATGATTAGCTTAAATTTAGTGTTTTTTTATCATGATGAACTATTTTTGTTCAATTATTTAAAATCTTGTATATACATTCATTATAGAATATAAGATAATTTATAGTAAATTTTTTATAATCTATTTCAACCATAAAAATGATTTGATGACTAGTCTTGAAGGATAAACTATTGAATCACGGTTCGTCCACCACCAAGGTTGTAAATTGGCAACACCCAGATGATGATTTAATTTTTAAAATAAAATAGTTAGAGAGAGTCAGTGTGTGTGTGTAATAATATTGATGATGTATCTTATATTAAGATAATATAATTTAAGTATATATATGATACAATAATATTCATGATCATTTTGAAAGATGAGGTGAGGATATAATAATAAATAATAACAGAACATGAAAAGAAAAGAAAAGAAAATGGGGGTGTTTACCTCTTGAATTCATCTCCTGGGGAACCACCTTAAGGAATTTGGTTTTGGACTTTTAGTGAGACCATCATGTCATGGACGTTGGATAGGGTATTGGAATGTTTATTTGGTAGAAATATGTAAAGGCTCATAACATTAGTGGTGTTAGTGGAAGAATGGGTCGGAGGTAATTTTTATAGTGTTGGAGGGGAGTGATTTGTAAATATTTTATAAATAATTTAATTATTTTTCTCAATATAATAATTATAAATTATTCTTCTAAAAAATATAATATCTTCATTTGTGTTCTATCTAATTATTTCTTACATCATCCATGATTCAAAGAATTGTGTATTTATGCTATAATATATTATACCATAAATTACTATATTTTATTATTCAAAAAAATATAGTATTTCAAAAAAATCCCAAAAATTCACCCTAACCATTTTTTGACATTTATAATCCAAAAATTGACTGCATATTATCAAAATGTGTTTACAAATATGTGATTTTTAATTCTTAAATAAATTCATTATTTACACAATATTTATAATTGTAATTTATTTTACATTACTCTGAATAATTTACTAAGGCCTCATTAAATTATAAAAAAATTATATGACAAAAAATATTACTTATAAAGAAACATAACATAAAATCTTGGGGTGTTATATTATTCCCTTCATTATGATTTTTTCCATGACATTTTTCATACATATAACCATCTAAATAGACGTGGGTGGTTCCTCTTCATAACATCCTCAGCATCCCATGTTGCTTCTTCTATTTTATGTATTTTATAAAGAACCATTACCAGTACTGTTATTCAATTTCACATTACATGCTCTCTTTTGTTAATAATCTTGATAGGCTGTTCATTGTATGACAAATTAGTTTAATGTTCTGTTTCTTCATAGGTGAGTACATGTGTTGGGTCTTTCATGTACTTATTTAACATCGACCTATGGAATACATCCTGAAAATTTGTTCTACTTGGGGGTATCACGAAATAATGAGATACTAATCCAATTATTTCCATAATTTCATCTGGTCTGATGTACTAGGAGATCAGTATCCCTTACAAAATCTTAAAACACCCTTCCATGGAGATACTTTTAGAATGACATGATAACCCACTTTAAATTAAAAATCTTTTCTATAGTTTCTATCATTACTATTTTCCATCATTTGGATACTTTAATATGGGCCTAATTTTTCATTAACTTTGTTGTTGTCTATTCAATATGATCTGGATCCATAAGTTTCTTCTCACCAAATTCATCCCAAAAAGATGGAGTTCGACATCTCTTTCCATATAATTATTCATATAGTACCATTTGAATAATATAATAGATACTATTATTGTAATAAAATTCCCCCAAAGTAAATTATTGATCTCATAAGCATTGAAAGTTGAGTGAGCGTGGTATCAACATGGATTCCAGTGTTTGAATAGTCCTTTCAAACTGTCTATCAGTATGAGGGTGATAATAAGTAATTATTTGAAGCTCAATATACAAACCCTTCTGAATAATTTTAAATTATATTGATGTAAATCGTGGATCTCGATTACACACAATGGATAGAGGTCCACCATTATGTATTACAACATCATTAATATAGAGTACTTATTAGAGATTATGTGGTAAAACCTCTCTTAGATCTATGAAATGTGTCGATTTTATATTTTCATCAACAATTACCCATCTTATATCATTCCTTCTAGGTTTCCATGTATAGTCCAGTGAAAAATACATTGTATTCTCATCCCACATCCGCATATGAATAGTTAGAGGTTTCATGACTCCTCTTGGATGTTTCCTCTTATCATTCACTTGTTGGATAACTATAAACCTTGAAAAATAGTCATCAATTTTCCACTACAAGTTATACCACCATAAATGATCCCTCGGATCTCTATACATTATGGTGATACCATGGTTTATAGAGAAATTTTATCTATGGGTGTCATCTAATTGATTATATTTTTCCTCACGTACATGTGGAATTCATATCCTCCTTCCAATTTTCATAACTTCATCATCAATCATGATGCGTGCCAATCATCCATCCATAACAGCTTTAATTTTTTTTATAGATTCTCTTTATCAAATTTATATTTTTTTTGTATTTATGAGTAAATATGGTTTAGTAATCATTTGGAAAAGGGATGATGATTCCTCATTATTAACTATTGCCATATCCATCTATACTAGTTCCATGAATATAAGCTCTCTCTCCATCCTAATTTGTTTCAGAAATCTATTATCATTCATACAAAATGCATTTTTTACCTTATTTTATTATCTTGGGTGGTATTGTATTGAATGGTCATAATACTTTTGTAACTTGATCCATCTTCGTTTCCTCATGTTATGTTTTTTCTATTGTAAAATTTATTGCAAACTCTTGTGATCCATATTTATCTCACATCATTCACCATAGAGATAGTATCTCCATATTTTTAGAGAAAACATTACAGAAGATAAATCCAGATAATGAGTTGGATAATTTTGTTCATGAGTCTTAAAATACATTAAGGTATAAGTTATAACATTATCACTTTGCATAAGGAAACAATATTGTTCATTCATTGTTGCATCACTCTATATCACAAGCCCATCAATTACATATAGATGATTAAAATTTATAGAATTGACCGATAATATATTCAATAATTCATAGAATTATGTACATTATTTTTTCATACAATCCTATCCCCTTTAAATGTGTTCATGGTTATCATGTTATCCAATCAAGAAACATTCTATATGAAGGGCCGATAGTAACATGCTAATCTACGTACCCCAATTATGTTCCAGTTATATTCCATTCATGGACTTCCTTTTCCATTTTAGGTTAAATGGAGATTATATCCTTAGAGACAATACTTCCATGAAAAGAGACTTCTGGATTCTATAATTCACATTTACTAAACATCCCATATAACTCTTCTCTTATAACAGTCTATAGAACAATCTGCGATGGGTTTTCACGGTCCTCATAGCTTCTGGAGTACATCATGATGTCATCGATAAATACCAAAACAAAATCATCATGATATTCCTTGAAAACAATATTCATTAGGGCTATAGAAATAGTCCGTTTATTTTTCATTACAAATGGCATAACTATAAACTAACAATTCCCATACATTGTTCAAAATGATGCCTTTGAAATATCTTCCATTCTCACACAAAACTGATGATATCCAGACTGAAGGTCAATTTTTGGAAAACATTGGTGTTTATTAAATATTTTATCAATGTGAGGTAGAGGATATATGTTCATTATTTTAATAACATTTATTTATCTATAATCAATCCATATCCTAATGAATCTATCTTTCTTCTTGACAAAGAGAATAGGGGATGCCCAAGGAGAAACACTAGGGGAAAAATTCCCTTGTCCCAAAATTCATCTAATTGTTTTTTCTGATCTACTAATTACACAATGGAAATTCTATAGGGATTCATTGATATAGGTCATGAATCAGTATTTTAATAAATAAAGAACTCAACATCCTACTCCAGAATATTTCCTGCTAAATTCATTGGAAAAACATTAATGTATTCTTGGAAAATAGGTACACCTTCAAAATTAATTTCTAAATATTGTTTATTCACATAATCCCAAAGAAGTTCATTTTGAATATACTCTATAGGTGGATTTGGATAAGATCTAGATGAAGTTGTTTCAACTCAAAATATAAGTGATTCGACATTATTCCAAAAAATTATATCTTCCTTATTCATGAAATAGATTTTCACATTATCATTTCAATACCAATTCATATAGAGAATGAAGTCAAAGTCAATCATATGTATGATGATTAGTTCATAAACTAATGTATGTTTATCTATCACAAAGGGGACTAGCAGATAAACCATTGTTTCAATGATAATTCCCTTAAGAGTTTTCATTGAAAACTACTTTATTAAATATAATTGGAAATGTATAATTTTCCTAGAAAACTGCAATTATTTAACATAATGTGATGATCCAAAATCAAATAATTCATTGGATAAATTTGATTAAATGTTTAAAGTACAGCGCACCACATTATTAGGAAATTAAAACTCCAGATTTGTGATCAAATATGATTCCCCATACCCATTGGAAATTTTTTAGGAAATATTCTGTGAATTTTAGGATAATCATTTTCATAGTATCCCATCTCACTACAATTATAGAATTGAACATAATTTATTTTTCTCTTCCCCTTTCAATTATCAGATTTATGACATTTTTCTCCACACTTATAATAATCTTCCATGCCATTCACAAATTCTTCTAGATGTTTAATTCCACAATTCCCGCGTGGTGGGAATTTGTTCATTACCTTCTTATTTTTTGGAGATTCACATTTTCCATGATTAGGAGAAGACGTAATCATCTCTTGATTTCCCTTGAAAAAATTTGTTCTAGATAATTCTTCTCTATATTGATGGAACTTAATAATATTTCATCATATGAGGAAATTGTTTTAGAATCCAGTGACCTTTGAATTCATGGCTTAAGAACATCAATGTGATGATCAATCATGTCATTAAAGTAAAATATGTAATCTATAGCATTCCTAGATAGTCTTGTGAATATATCCTCATACACCTAAATAGAATCTTTTTCCTTTTGTTTCATGCTATGGAATATTCTCTTCATTTTAGTTTGATGCTCGTGAGGGAAATATTTTTCAATGAATACTACCGTTAATGTACTCCATTCTGTATATTATATTTCATTTTCCTCAGTGATATTCTACATCAAGGACCCCCATTGATCTTTATCATCCTTGAGACAATATAAAACATATACTGCTTTTCTCTTTGATTTCATCTTAATGCTAGAAATATAATTTCAGGGGACTTTATCCACTACTCATCTACCACTATATTAGTAGTTCCTAAAAATAAGTGGTCTTCTATCACATGAAATGATCCAAATCAAGTGTATCATGCTTAATCCACATAGCCCGAGTATATCTTCCTAGTATTTTCATGATCTCCTCTACTCCAACACTAACATTGATGACATTATCAATGGGTAAATCACTACATTATCTATGGTTATTGATTTTCTTTCCTCCCATTGACACCATAACTAAACAATGGAATGCACTAAATAAGGTAATAAATCATAATGAAAAATTTTGATCTATAAAAAATTCTTTCAAAATTGGAAAATTTATACAAAGAGAATATCATAACCATAATCATGATTTCAATTTAATTTTAAATCATTCATAATGGATTGTAAATAAAATTAGAATTATACTATGAATATCTACTGGGAGTGAAAAACCAAGTGTGTAGTAAGGCCTATTGTCGTGTACCAGGATACCCTGAGTCAAGAAAAGAACATATTTTAGAGTTTTTTCTCATAGGTTAATCTCTGAAAGAACAATTTCCACTTATAGTACCCATATAGGGATGTATTAGGATGAATACACACATAATATCTAACATACCAAAACACTCTTTGATACCAACTTTAATGCCCTTACGCCAGAAGCTTAGAGTTGGTGGATTATTTTTTTACATTGGAATTATTACAATGAAAAATATACCAAAATGCCAATTAGATTAGTGTTTCCAAATAAAATATATACATACATGTAACCCATTTTTCATTGGGAAAATAAAAATATATAATAAATAATAGAAGCTAACAAACTACATCCTTGAAAACTCAATTAATGATCACCTATTCGTAACCTGGGGAAGGAAAATAATTTCAAGGGAAGGGCCCAAATTCTAAGAAACGGTTACATATATTGGAAGAATGAAACAATATAAATTCAATCATTATCCATTATAGGTAATAAATATGGGATGGTAAATAATTTAAACCCAGACCGTCAATAATCTGAGTATGAATGTTCCTACGTTTGTTTGGTCATATTAAAAACATCATTAAAATTAATAACTGAATAATGAATAAAAAATTATTATAATTTGGATTTCACTTATATGGAACATGTACCATCATATAGCTGATGTGATTTATGTCTGTGGGTGGAAACCCATCTGATTATGTTTTGGAAACAAACCGAAAGGGTTTTTCACCAACTATTTTGTCTCATGAGACCTATCAGTGCATCGAGGGGATATTGGGGTCCCCACCCATCATTGTATGTCAAATTTATTATTATACGCAGATTTAATTAAATAAAATTTTTCCTTTTCAGTTTCCATATTGTGTACATGATATATATTCCTCAATATTTCCATAATTAAAACAACATTCAAAATAAACACTGTATGTAGAAGGGTATATGGCTAAGAATATAATCATATCCCATATTCAATAATATGGTTATTTAATAGTAATAAAATTTCCAATGAAAAATGATCTTAATGGGGCAATATATACACCACATAAAAATTAATAGGTCCAAAATATGAAGATAGTCTCAACGAAATGGAAATTGAGATGAAGTCCCTTAACACGTCGTAATCATTCGAATCACATGACAAAAAATTTATTATAATCAAATGGATCAATGAATACTATTAATATAAATATAATCATGATATAATATATCATGTAGTAGAAAAAATACACTTAACAGATGAAATAAGTGGCAAACAATGGACATATCAAAGAAATAAATGTGAGATTAGAAACCCCTTACTGTATATTCAAATGTGTTCTTCCTTTGAACTTAATGTCCAAGATTGTGAAATTAAATCCATTAATTAATTAATTAAAATCATTATCTACATTTATTTGAATTATTATAATTTAATTATTTTTAATTATGTCCTCTTTGATTAGTTGTATGGTACAATTTGATTGCTCAAGATTTTTTATTTCCTTGGTTTTATTTATCAGTTCACAGGTATATATGTAATGAAGTTTTTGTAAAATGTATATAATTCAAAAAAAATTAAATTATCTAAAATTAATGATAAATAATATTTGTAAATTTTTATAAATATCATTTTTTTTATATAGTATGAGGATAAATACATAGATATGTTATTTAGTTATAATCATTTAACTTAATTTTAGAGGTTTTTGATCACAATTAACATATTTTGTTTTATTATTTTATATCATGTTTATAAAATGGTTCCAGAACCATAAAAAAGATAACTATTATTTTATAATATGTTTCAACCATAAAAATGTTTTTATGACCAGTCATTAATGGTAAATTAATGAATGAATGTTCATCATCCACAATGGCTAAAAATCATCACCTCCGGGATGATGATTTCATTTTTAAAATAATAGAGAGAGAGATTAAGGATATTGATGGTTTATATTCAATTGAAATGATATAATTACAGTATATAGATCACATTGGAATTATCAAGATAATTTGAAAAAAATAGGTGAATTGAGAATAATAAATAAAGAAGGAAGTTGCAAATAAAATAAAATAAAAGGAGGATGTTTACCTCTTGAATTCATCGCTTTGAGAACATATTTAAGGCCTTTGGTTTTGTCCGTTTGGTGAGACCAGTAGTTCTTGGACTTGGTGGAGATGAATGTGACTATTATTTGGTTGAACATAGGAAAGGCTCATAGGTTGGGATGTGTGTGAGATAGTGGGGTTGAGGTGGGGTTTTTATAATGCAGAAGAGAACTGATTCCTCAATATTTTATTCATTATGTTATTATTTTTCTCAAGATAAGAAATAGTATTCATTCTATTGAAAAAATAATAATAAGTACATTTTATTTTGAAATAATGGTTAATTACATTATCCATGATTCAAGGAATGGTTTATTTAACTTATAATATATTATACCATAAATTACAGTATTTTTCTTCCAATGAGCTTGTACCCAAGTGGTACAGGTTCCTGCTTTCCATCCAAAAGACCCATGATTGGATCCTATAATGGATGAATTTACAAGTATTATAGTATCACTGTAGTAGTACTATTGAAGCCGCATTGCTGTAGTAATGATGACATTGTTGTCGTAGAGGTATTATAGTAAGAACTGTAGCGGTGGTTGAAATCTACCAACCAGGGTACCGTAGGAGTACTGTTCACGGATAGGCCCTTTCGGTGAAAAATGGGCTTCCAGACCATGTATTCATGCCACCTGGCCTTGGACCTATGGGATATGTAATGGTTCATCCTCTACGTAGTCAAAAGTGGTCATTCCACTAATAAAAAAATGAGGCTTCGACCCCAACCTTTACAAAAAAATAATAATCTATTATCATCTTTTACTACTCACAAACATTCATGTATTTCAGAAAAAGCCAAAAAATCCAACCTAACAATTTTTTGACTTGTAAAATCCAAAAATTGAATCCATTTTTTGAAAATAATTTTCAAAATATGTAAAATTTATTTAATAATTATAATAATTATTTAATTCGAGAAGTCATATTTTATAATAATAACTGATTTTTATAATACCCTGAATAATTAACTAAGGTATCATTAAATTATCCTAAAATCAAAGAAACAAATATTTATTTATGAATATAGATTATGAAAATGAATATTATTTTATATTAATATATTAATTATAATATTGAAATTAAATATTAATTACTCACAAAAATACCAACACTTAATTGTTTTTCAATAATTTTCATTCTCATTTATAAGGGTGTCAAACAAGCAGTACATGATTCCGAATCTCATCACGAAGATGGGCTTCTCCTTGCTCTCTCGCGCCATCAAGGGTTTCTTCCCTGTTCGTTTGATTCCCTTCCCTCTTTGGTCGTCTTTCCTTGGGATTGGCCCGGGGAGGGGGGACTTTTGCTTCTTGGTTTATTTGTTTTGTTTTTTCAGGTTTGAATGTTATTCTTGGCGGTCTAGGAGCGATCGCTTGAATCTTTCATTGATACAGTTTTTTCTGTTGTCACCGCTTCCCTGTGGTGGGATCTCTGTGACTGCCTCTGGTGTCCTCTACGACGGTCTTGTGGATTTCCTCTTACTATGGAGAGACTATATCCGCTTCAGCGAAGCTGATGGTTTGATCTGTGGGCGTAAGAACGGACATCAACACACTGTTCAGAGCGTTCAAGGTTTTGCTCTCGGTTGCGCTGTTGTCCTGTGGAGGTCTCATCAGCATTTCGAGGTCGTCTCTTTTCTGCAACAGTTGTTTGGCTTGAGGTGGGGGATCGGGTTACGTGAGGCGACGATGTTTGGGAGTTGAAGTGACAATGATGATGATTCTTAGGAGGCAGCCATGGATGATGTTCATCTTGGTTGTTATTGTTTTCGTTCGATGTTTTGGTAAATTTTCATTCTGGTTTATGTTTGGACTCTTCAATGGAGCTCTTTGGGTTGGTGGCCCTGTTTTTCTGCGTCGGTGGTGTTGTCCTCGGTGGAGAGGCGGTGATATGCTTTGATGAGCCCTCGGTGATAACAGACTCTGGTGAAGCTCACTGGCATTCCCGTGATAAGGAGTTCTCTGGACGGCATGTCAGGCCTGTTGATGGTCTGTTCTTCAAGGTACTAGAGGTTCGTGGATTGAGGAGTTAAGGCGGGATCTCTCCTCGAGGTACATCACGTGGTGTACGGTGGATCGTGGCTTGATCGGATTTTAAATTTTGAATCTCGCTGATTTCTGAATGTTCATTGGGAAAGATTTTGTGCTCTTTCCGGTTACCCTTAAACTGGTTTGGGGTACCGGTTCCCTCAAACCGGCTATGGAAAATGAAAAAAATATTGTCAGTCAAATCTCATTTATAAGGTGCCTACATTTTATTTATACATAAATGGGTGATGTTGCTATTCAGAATGGTACATCACTATTTATAGAGTTTATGTTACTATTCTTAATAGTCTATTCCTATTCATACGGTTTAAATTACTATTCAAAAATAATTATATTCATCCAATTAGACTCTAAATAACTTACTGAACACAATCATGTATGTCTATTTTTCGATATTCATATCACAAAAGAAGAAAATTTATTTTTAATGTCTATGTTATAACTATCTCCTAAAAATTGATTTTTTTTTCTCAGAGTCTTAGTGTTGCATGAATAAAAAGCTATCTAGTGAATTGCTATTATTTAAGAAGAAACATACCATAAAATCTAGGGGTGTTAAATTATTGATAATTATGATGAAGATAACAAACATGTCATCCAAATTAATGTATGTATGGTGATTTTAAAGCTCACTAGACATAAATTAATACATAATCCATTGAACAGTTAACACATCATCCACATGTCTCCAAAATAGATTCTATTTATCCACACATGCCTCTTTAGTACACTCAATAGAATTTAGGCACAACAACATTTATATATTTCTCTATTGGAATATTACAATGTAAAAATAGATGTACCACACCTAGATTATTAAATTTGTGAAGATATTTACTTTCTAAAAAATAAAAAAAAGTATATTAAATTTTTTTATGAACATTCAATTTTCTTACAACAAATAACTATTATTTTCTCTGAACTTTATATGATTACCAATTTTGATGTAATAAATATTATTTTATGTGTATCCCAATATTATATCAAATCAAGATAACCCACACCATTGGTTTCAAAATATCATGGTACATGGAAAATATAGTGTAAAATATCTATACTTACATTTTAGTTATATAGAAAACACTTCTTAACTACATTAACACATATATCCTTAATATATTGAGTAAAAATCGTCATCCTGAAATCCCATCATGGATTTCCTTAATGAATTCCGCCAATTTACGCTTAGTTTAGATATGTCTACACCCATTGATTTTATAATTTTTTAGTCAGTCTAAAAAAGTCATTTGAACTCCCCAAAAAATTATGTTCCCTGACAAGTGCAAGTCAAACAAATAGTTCTATGGTTCCTTACTAAGCTTGTAATAAATGGTCTTTCTAACATAAAATTTGATTAATGAATTATTGTTTATTAATGAATAAATTTTATTATTTTATCATTACATTCATTTTCAATATTATATGAATTTTATATACTTAACTAAATTTGAATTGGTAAAATAATGTATTCATTATCCATATATTTTAATTCCGTCCTATTTTATTTGTTAATTTAGTTATATTGTGATAATTATAAATCAATCATAAAAAATTTCAATAGATATAAATGAATCAAATTATAGTTACTTGATCATGATCATTCTAGTGGTTGGAGTACAGTGTGGATTATTAACAATCCTATAACTCTAGGGGAATGGATCCTTCAGCTATGACAAGATTGATTTAATACATTACACTTCATGACTATGATTATTCTTGGTTGGTTTCACCTTGAATCTGGTCCTGAAATTCCTCATCACCATAGTTCTCTATCCATTAATAGTTTATATAACCCTCACATGTTTTGGGTCTAGTTGAATGGGATAACGGAACTAAAAGCATGAGCACACAACCCATTACATAATAAATATGGGAGGTAAGATACAATAATTTTAATTTTAATTTCATTGTATATATTTTATCAAAATAAAATATCAATTAAATAAACAATAAATTATGTGGAACCACAAATATACATTGGTTATCTAAGCTCATGATCAGTCATAACCATATATGAACTTCGCATTCATAATTTTTTTGGATTCATTTCTAATTTATCATTAATTATGAAAAATTTCACTTCAATTAATAATATATAATCTTATTAATTATTTAATTATTTATATTAATTATTAATCCATGAATCTTTAGAGATACATAAGATTCCATACCATTATAATTTATAAAAAATTCATGATTTTGTTTATTTAAAATTATTCAAGTACAAGGAATGTACTAGATGAAAAAAAATGTTTACCACAACCCAACACCATTCATTGTACTAGTTTTTTTCTATAATCATTCATGTTGTATATCATGCATGGTGTGTAGTACTATTTTTAATAGTGAGAAATCGTCTCCATATTTATGTAACAGGAACATGCATTAAAAATATGTAGTGGGTAATATTTTCAATACATAATATTTATATAGCGTGTACAATAATATATTCATGTTATGTAATTATGAATTTAATTTGTAAATAAGTTATGAATTTTCAATTATTGAACACTTATAAAAATTTTTGTACACCATGAACATGATTTGTAGTTTGTATTAATAAAAAATGTATTTTTTCTCCTCCTAATAAATTTACATGATGTTCTTATTGGATCTACATGTACACTTTTTATATGGGTATGATATACACATCATATACATATGGATTCATTTCATGTATTTAATTATGTTCTAATCTATAATACATTACTAGATATTTGATGTATAATACACACATACATTTATGGGGTACAAATCATGTACATGAACTACACATTGAGTAATTCCACCATTCCTATGTTACTAAGTTAGTAGAGAAAAATCAACATGTTTATTTATTTAACACAACTGCTTCTTACCAAAATTCTAATGCATCGTCAGTATTTACATACCTGGTAGGTGAGTAACATGCCATGTCACTTGGAAAATGTTATTCCACCCATGTAGTCAGTATGACGTATATTTACATGTCATGAATTGACCCCCCATGTGACTCACCAAAACTGATGCAAGGGTGTCCTTGTGTTGTTGATAGAAACTATAAGGAATTTCATTAGGTTACATGACATGTAATCTGCTAATGGAACCATAACCTTGGGGAACTAAAGATGGTATCGTTATGTGTTCTTCACCTAATTAGATTATGTTCTTTAAAATGTGAATGTTAATACACATATTATCTTGATTTTTTGGATTAAAAACATAATTAAACCCCAAATAATAATTGATAATATTATGAAAACAATATTAAATTATCATAAATTTAAATGTTACCACTGTAATACCACATTAATGTTCATATCACTTGTGAACAAGGTCAATTCTATGACCAATGATTGATTTTAATCATAACTAATATATAATTCATAAATACATGTCAAAATATCAAATATTAGAATATAATTGATGATTATGGAGGAATGAAATCACAAAATTCTAGACATTATCTTTTCACATTGATTTTAAAATCATTTTAACTATATGAATGACTGAATTCTTAAAATTCATTGTACAATTAAGATATTCAACAATCAAACTACAATGATTTTCATTATTCATATGTTTAAATGATAAACAATATAATTAATGTTATGTTATCGCTATATGACACAGAATCATAGTGTGTTGAGGATGACACTGATAGTGTTAGCTAGTGGGTACCAATTTCCATGTGTCGTGTACCTTTGATCACAACAATAAATAATTCATATATTAAAATTACATATCTTTTTATCTTTTTATTTATTGGTATAATGAGATATAGTTCTTCTAAAATTATTGTGATAAAAACAATGATATGTTCATTAAGGAAATGTCTAGAGGTGATTTTTTATTGTTCCCAACCACACCAAAAAAATGACATAAGATGGGAATATATAGAGTTAGGGTTTAATATTGATAATTTCACATAAGTCCTAATAAAATATTCTGCCTAAAATACCACCAAAGGAAAATATAAATAATAATAATATGAATAATAATACATCTCAAGGAATGGGATAACTCATGAAGATATAAATATGATTTTTTATAAATAAGTTCATATTTATGTAAATGATATTTAGTTCTTATATGAAATTTTTCACCATGAACTTAACATGGCCTAACCATCCTCCTAGTAATTTACCGAAAAATTTCATAATAAATTTTATGTGTTTAGTAAATTAATATATATATATATATATAGAACATTTCCCAATTGATTATAAATATATTTATTTTAATCAATATTATATTCATTATCTCACTAATAAATATATAATTAATATTTTTAGTTGTAATTAATTTATCAATTTCTTGGATGAATAATTATTTATTAACCAATGAATAAAAAATTAGAGATAAATGTTATCATCCATTGTGTTTGTGAATAAATATTTATTTAAAATTACAATCAGAAAATTATATATTTTTTAATCAAATGTAATTGATGATTGAATATTTTTCATTACAAAATCATGAATAAATACTAAACCTTGGTCCTGATAATTTATATCACTCAACTATTAACCATAAATTGGGTTTGTCTAATATACACAGTTAAACTAATTTTGTTACCTTCTAGTCCTCTTTAATTGTGGAATTTGGTGATCACTACTACTATGTTCGATCGAAATATATCAATATTTCAAGGAACCTATAAAGATTGAATTTGATTTGATAATTAAAAAAACCACATATGAAATCTCAATATATTATATAACCGCCTTTTTCTTGATATATTAAATAAAACAGGTTTAATACCTGTTTCATCAACCTATATTCTCTATGTAACATTATTAGATTAACATAATTGAACATATAAAACTCCATGGACATATATTTTAAATGATTATTCCATCCCAATCAAGGGGCCAAATATATATAATTTTATTAAATAAAATAAGTAAAAATAATTTCATAACCTATTCATTAATTTCATACCACACTTGACGCAACCAACATTCCATACATCACACAAGAATATGTCATCCCAATTTTCATCAACACATCAATGAATCAGACTCATGACATGCATTAATATCATTCTTAATTATAAATACCAATATACATGTTTACATAGAGGAATATCCATGTACAATTAATCATGTGGAATTATTACTAGTGGGTCTTTCAATAGAATCCACCATCGAGGAGAATACCATGTGAAAACATAATATGATGAAGTCTAGTTTTCTCATAAATATAAAAAATATGTCTATAAAATATACTATGTGTCTCACTATACAATTTTCTCATAAATGATTAACATATATTTACTAATTTCTTTAAATAGCTTCATTCTTCACATTATTTTAGAGAATTTTACTGAAATTTCAATGTCATAGATACTCTCGGAAATTTATCCGATAAAAAATATATTCCAAAAAATGAAACGTTTTGATATGTGTTTAGAGACTTTCATTATAGTCTTATTCAACAATTCCCTTGCATACAATTCATAGTAAAGGAAAATATATTATTTTGTCTAGAAAATTTATAATAAAAAAAGAATATCTTTTCCCCCTCAGTATCAATAATGTAATATCATCAAAATTTTAAAGGTGTGGTTTTACTATTGTGATGGTTTTATTTTTGTTTAGGAATCCTTGGATGATTCTTGGTGGATTAAATAGGGATTCAATCATTTTTAGGTTCACCATCGGTAGGACCATGGCATGGTGTATTCCATTATATACCATGAACCACCTATGTTTACTAGTAATGTGTAACACAGCCATGGCTGGGTGTGGTCTTAGGTGTGTACTATTGTGAGTCCACCTGGTAGTGATCCCCGAAAGGACCACACCAAACTATTTTGGATGGAATTGTTGTTACAAAAAAAAGCAATGTTTTGAGACCATGTTAGGGAGTGTAATCTTGTTGGGTGACCTGGGGTTGTGTGATCATGGAAACCATACCCATCGATGGAATCAACAGATTTTGGTTTCACTAATTTCATAATTTTAAATTTGCAGATATACCTATATATTTTGGTGGTTTTCATTATTATAAATTGGTAAATTTCATGTTATTGTTATTTTAATTATTAACTAGGATTTGGTTTAATTTATTACTTGGGTTAACCCGCTTCCCACCTCTAATTTATTTTATAAATATCAAGAATAATCTATAGTGATGTGTAGAAATATTTTCTCTCCTCCCATGGGACTGGAAATCAGAAGATTCCAGGAAAAGTTATTTAGGTGACCTTTATTCATTAGAATGTGTTGTAGGATTATAATCTACATATATTAGTCCATATCCTACTTTGTTGTGTTTTTCGATCAACCTTGAATTAGGGAGTCATTTCAATATATGGAATAAATAACCAAATGTTTCCTTCATTTTATAGTTTTTGTTTGTAGACCAATAAGTCATATACGTGAGATTATTTTCATGTGGTGTGTGTTTGTGTGTCTAGCCCCATACGAACTATGCTTGACCGTATTCTCATCTGGAGTGTCTTTATTACCTTGTAAGACCTACTATTTATATGATTCGCATAAAAATGTGTACTTTTTAATTTTTCACTCTTGACATGACATAATTATGATGTATAAGAGCCTCAGTCCAATCTGAGAGGACATGGCAAGTGCATCCAAGAGACTCGAGATCAAATCAGAGTGGGGAATATTTCAAAGGTACTATTGTAGTCTTGTTGTAGGAACTCTAGAAATAAATATAGTACGTACTATTCATTACTAGAGTATCATGAACAATTTATCTGTTTTGGATTTCTAACCACTGGTTTGGTCTGGTGGACCTTCAAGCCCTCCGGGACACCCATGTCCATCAGGACAATAAGGATTTCAGTCTACCGCAATCCCTTCAGGCCACCACAAGGCCATTGGGCCACCACAAGGCCTTCAAGACATAAGAAAATGTGCTTAAATGGGCAACAAAGACTCATCAATGATATTGATTTAGGTGAGGATTCAGAGAAAGGTGAATTTACCAGTGCAGAGCTAACAGATTTAGAATATTGAAAGGGTATAGAAATCTCCATCGAGAAAATCCTGTACATAAATAGGAATCCCATCCAAATATCCATGAGAATGTGGAGAGCTGACATCCTGATCTAGACGCTAGGGATGACCAGTTCAAAGTAGTTATAGTATGGATTTTTTTTTCAAGACATTTGGTTCATTTCATGTCACAAAGCCTACGATCCAGGTAAGGGTTTACCATTAACCCTTTATGGGGGATTATCAGAAATGATTAAAAATAAAGGGGCTTTATGCCATTCAACATGATTATGAACTAACTTATTGTAGAATGTTGTGTTACATTTGTGGATTCCATATCTCTGAAATTGGCTGACCGGGTTGATTAATTGGAGATAATGACTCCCTTAGAGTGGGAGTATGGATGATGGGATAGATTTAACTACTTTAATGAAAATTGTTCATCATTTTGTTTTGGCATACCCCATTGATGTTAGATTGTGATGAAAAGTGGGGTGTGGGCTTCCGTAGAGCCATGAAATTTTTCAACATGAATATTTTACTTAAAAGTACGAATTAATATCCCTTTAAGGATTATTAAAAAGGTATTTAACATCTCTAAAAAAGTGTTTTTATCATAAATTCCATATGGGGTATTTATCATCACTAAAAAGTGATGATAAAGGCCCACCATCTATAGTGTTCTACTTGAATAACAACACACTATAGAAAATAATCCTAGAACCTATATACAAATTCATAATTTCACTAAAATAATTTTTATATCATAAATTATGAAAATGAATTTTATAAACATTTCAACAAATTGATATATAAATAAATTTTCAATTACTATCCAAAATGATTTAAAAAATTATTGTTTCATCATATTTGGAACATCTGTGACCCCCTCTGAAAAAATCCAAACCATAGATTCAGTTGCTGAACAAAAAAATCCATTCATAGAAAAATTATACACATATAAAAACAATAAAAATTATGTTATTAATAATATAAATAGGAAAATTTGACATAAATATTAATGAATACATTAACAATATATTAACTTTATATAATGGGACACACTTAGAGTCATATTGTTCAAAAATGCATCCGTTTTAGATGGGGTAGATTCCAACATTTCAAAATGACTTATGGATCATTTTACTAAAGTAGCCAAACAATCTAGATGTCTTTGATTAGTTTTTAGAATGTCACTTCTTCTTTTTAATAAAATTAATTTCAATTTTAAATGAAAAGGATCACATTTAGTCATATATGTTACACCGTGGATCATATTATTGAGTGAGTTTTTCATGCACATGTAAAATGATGATTGGGTCATTTTCCTAATGTATAAAAATAATACTATTATGTTCTCTCTGATTTTAGTATGTTACATATTTTTTTACTAAAATTAATTTCAAGTATAAACTAAATGACATACTTGGAGTTATACCAGTCACATATTGCATTGAATTGATGTGTGGTTAATCTGACATATCAAAGATGAGTTATGGATATTTTTTATAATGAATAAAAATAATAGGAATTTGTTTTCTATGTTTCCAGTATATCTCTTTTCCTTTTTGGAAAAATTAATGTTAATTTTATTTAAATAATACACACATAGAGACATGTCAGTCACGCCATGTATCAGATTATAGTGTGGTTAATTCTTACACATCACAAATGACTTATGGAACATTTTCATACAGTAATAAAACAATCCAAATTTATTTTATAGTTTTATATTTTTTCACATGTGTTTCATACTAAAATTACATTTCAAACTAGAAACATGAATTTTGAGTCATACCCGTCACATTACGTGTCTATATGATATGAAAAAACATCATTGACATAAAAATGACTTATGAATTATTTTCCAAAATTATATATACTGTCATAATGTGTATCTGATGAATTTCAGTGAGTTCCACATGTTTTTAAGTAAAATGTAAATTTTAATCTGATCACAGACACATTGAGTCTTACCGATCACACCATGAATCAGATTGAGGTGAACTTGATTCTTAAAACTCAAAAATTACTTATGGATTGTTTATATAAACAAAAAATCTGGAGTATTTTTCTTGGGATTCATTATGTCAATTTTTTTGTTTTGAAAAAGTAATATCCATTTTCAATGAATATAAAAACAAAGAGATATATCGGTAAATCCATGCCTCAGATTGAGGATTCATTGATTCCTACACATCATAAATTACTTATGATTCACTTTTGAAATGAATCACAACAATATGAATGTGTTTACATGGTTTTCATTGTGTAGTGTGTTCCTTTTTCATAAAATAATTTATATCTGGAATAAAAAGAAACACTCAAAGATATATTGGTCACCCCATGCATTAGATTGAGGCATGGATGATTCCTATATTTTAAAAATTACTTATTGATAATTTACCTAAAGTATCAAAACAATCAAAATGTGTTTTACTCTTTTTCAATATTTCACTTGTTCTTTTTACTAAAATTAACGTCTATTTTATATAGAAATACACTCTATGAGTTATAAGTGTCACAAGGTACATCAAACTGGGGTTCAGTTGATTCTTATATGTAAAAAATGACTTCTGTATAATTTCCTAAAGTGCCAAAACAATATTAATGTTTTTATTTAGATTTCGTAATTTCATTTATTAATTTTCAGAAAATTAATGTAAATTTGAAAAAAAAATACACACTTGGAGTTGTATTAGTCAATGTATTTTTCAGATTGAGCTGTTTTTGATTCCTAATTGTTATAATATTCATATATATTATTTTAATAAAGTATCAAAAAATCCCAAACTCATTTTCATTGTTTTTATTACAAAACATGTTATTTTTACAAAAACTATTATCAATTTTAAATTAAAATACACACTTTGAGTCATAAAATTCACACCGTTCATCAGATTGAGGTGGAACTAATTCCTACAAGGCATAAAATACATTTGGATTGTTGTCTAATAGAATCAAAAAATATTAGTATTTTTATCAGTTTGGAATATGTGATGTCTATTTTGAATAAATATGTAAATGATAATAAAAAAACACACAGTCTAAGGCATACTGATCACATTGGGTATCATATTAAGTATGTGATATTCTTTTGATTTCAACTATCTATAGAAATCTAGAAAAATGAGAAAATGTACCATTCTGATGGAATGGAAACCTCATGCTATAAAAAAGATTTCATGTTTCAGGTAGCATGGTGTTTCATATTCCATCAAAAAGGAACATTTTCGTTCTTTATTGTATTGTTGAATAATGTTGAATAAATATGAGTTCCCAAAAGATCTGTGTGAAAAAATGAATTTGAAATAGATAAAAAAGATAAGAAAATTATCTTAAAAATAGTAGATAAAATTATGAAAGGTTTAATTAAAAATGTATTTGGAATTCACCTTTTCGTAGTGGTTTTATACATTCTTGGCCCATTTCATTTTTTTCATTATATTATATTCAAACTAAAATTACAATCATGTACATATACAAGTAGCAATGAACAAACCACCCTAAATCAATTAAAATAATCAACCTATATAAGAAACCAACTCTTATGTTAGTAATAATATATGTTATTAAATTAAAAATAAATATTACAAAAATAAAATAAAATTTCAATTTTAAACCAAATAGAAACAATTTGGGTCATACCAGGAACACTGTATATCAAATTGAGTGTGTGATCCTATTACATGACTGTATCACCCTAGTTAATGAAGACATTTATTTATGATCACGGTGAAAATTTAGAAAATAAGTATCGAAACAAAAAGTATGGATAAATTAACTAAATAATTAGATAATATGATGAGAATATCAACTAAATAAGAAATATGAAGTCACATATTCCTGATATATGTATACATTCTGACACCAGATATGATTTTCATTCTTTTCTATACAAATCTATTTCATCTTTTGAATTAGACGGTTTTAGAAAACCAATGTATTACTTTAAAAATATAAATACACAATGTATTAATAAATATTTTCAATAAAATAGTATTTATCATTGAAAATACATTCTTGGGAATACTATTTTGATGATGGTATATGATATCTATCATAATTTAACTAACACAAATAACATCAATTTTGTCAATTTTTTGTTTTAGGCACGAAAACAATTTTTAAAAATAATTATATTATTTTGGTATGTGTGGAGATGTTTAGAAATTAATATATATTCCCTAATACATATCCCATTGTAGATGTCGACATGATCATTGTGATGATGGAATATCCTAATTCCAAGATCTTTATGATACTGAAACACCACCCTATCAGGAGATATTTATCATTAAAAAATTATATAAGACATAACACATGAAATTTGTTTAAAAATAATTGTATGTAATTTATTAACAACTGATAAAAACATCATTTGTGGTTGGTTTTTTGGGAAGCCATGTATTTAATCAAAAATTATCTTTGTAGTATCCAAAATGACTGAAATGAGTACCCAATGCTACATAAAGAGATATGAATAAATAATAAATGTAATTAAAATAAATTTGATATGATTAAATTGTAAATTTTTACACCAACATAATTGGTATTATGAAGTATCATTCATCAATATTTTTTGTTTCAAATGATGTACCCATTTTCAAAAAATTTATTCAATTTTATTGGAATCCATTTTGGTTTGGCATGAAGAATTGTCATGTGGAATAATGAATTCATATTTATGTGCATGGTTAATCGATTCAATTGGTATTCATATATATGTTTTCAAAAAATATGAATTGTATTTATCCAAACATAAAATAGTAGATCATCTAATGGAAAATCAAATCATGAAAACACACCTCATGTATACATTTAAAACATGGACTCCTAGCCATTTATATATGAGAATTTCATTTATAATATCCGATTTAATGTCATCTATAATGGACTCTATGTACATTTTTTCATCAAAATCACCAATGTTATTAATGCCACTTTTTAACCTTTTATCTGTGTGAATATTAAATGTTATAAAATGACTATATTTAATTTCCATTGTTAATGTTCTTTCTGCTGAACATTTTGATCATTTGGTTGACCTTTATATGGTTTTGATTCGACCATGAATCTCATCCCCTTACTTTTGTCCTCATGTAAAAATATTCATTAGTTTAGACCCTTTATCATTAATTGTTAATGGTATTTTATGAAAAATAAATTAGAAATGAAAACATCCTTATATAAATGTTATGTTTTAAGATGTGATGGTCATTATATTAATGTACAAATAACTTGAATGGACAAATAAATATATGTTTCATCATGTGCAATAGGTAGCTCGGTGCTTTGCTCACGAGTTAGCATAATCCCCAGTATAACATGAACTGTTGGATGACGCCTATTTTTTAGAGTGTATTTTTTGATATTGAACATGGTATCCCTTATAATAAGGTATGGGTGAGTGATGATAGATATTAATCAAATTAATTTTCACCTTTTATATTATCAATGAAGGAAAGGTATTAGTGTCTTCTTGACTCAACTTTTACATAAACAACTATGATGATATTGATTACCTCAACGTAGATAGCTCATTGATGGGAATAGCTCACCAAAATGATGGCATGGTGTGGGGATCTTCATTTAGTGGTTGTTCTTCTGGTGTTTCTTATATTTTATCACCTAAAAAATATTCGATAAACTCAAATAAACAGTGAAATTTTTTCAAGGTAAGAAAATTATTGTTTTAATGTTTATATTTGTTTGTATTTATCATCATGTTATTTTATTTTCCCCAAATACATTTGGGGTGTCACCCCCAAATACCACACCTCGGACGAGGCCATACTATTCTGGAAACTTCAAGGACACTGATAGTAGGTGTTCATCAGATACATTTTTTTATCATTCCAATTCCTATATTAGATAGTATATATTAGAAAATAAGTAATTTTTGATATTTAATACCAATTTAAAGAAAAAAAATTTATTATTACATTGTTACACATGATTCCTCACTTTTTGTGTTTTTTATCCATTAGAATTAAATCTTTATTTATGTGTTCCTCCTTCAATAGTAAATGATGTGAGATAAAAGTGTATTTTGATTTGGATTTATAAATCTACATATAAAAAAGGAACATAATTATAATATTTTGTCATATCATATTAAAGTATTATGGTGGATTTATAAAAAGTAAAATTTCTTATAAATTGAAGTGTACCACATCCTTAATTTACAGTAAGGGTATGTTGTTTTTTAGGGTTGTTCATTATTTTCAACGCATATATTCAATTACATAAATTTGAAATTATTACTAAAATTTATTATACTCATATTATCTAATAATGTATTTCGAACCACAAATTACATGAAAATATAATTCTTCAAAATGTCTATTAAATGCATCTCATGATTTTTATCTTATCATGTGTGTCTACATATGTGAAGGTTGTGGTTTTATCGTTCCTTCTTCATATTTGAGATGAAATTTCAATTGAATTGTGTGAATACCGCTTTTATTATTTCCAGAAATAATTAATACAATATTCTTATGGGTGTCATCTGATATAAATTTACTCTGCAATAGATGATGAAGAGTCATTAAATGTTTAATTATTTTATATTTCATTTAATTAAATAAATATACCAAAATTTTACAAATATCTATAACCATATCATTTTTTTAATCATGTCCACAAAATGGTGCCACAAATCTACCTCAATGGGAACCTGATATCTTGTGATTAACCCAATGAAACTATATAGCATGGCCTTTTCATTTTTAACTGGATTCCCACACGCATTCCATTAGACCTGGAATTCGATTCCTTTTCATTTTTTTATAATAATTATTTCTAACAACATCATGATACATTGTTTTTTTGGACATAGGTACTCTATCAAATAGAATTTGAATTTGTTCAACATCTTCAATATGTTGATCCATTGGATTGGTAGAATAAGAATGTGAAATATATCATAGTTCCACAACAGTGGGAGTAAGAACATATTGAGGAATGTGTTTTCTCATTTGCATTTAGTGCCTCATCGTATACATAATTTTTATCTACAAAAGTGGTTCAACAAGAACATTTTGACTACATAATTATTTCTATAAAAATATTATAACATGTGGTAACACAATGTATATTAATATATATATATATATAACAAAATTTTGGAACTCTCTTCTTTAATGTTTTATGGAATTTGATCCAGCTATCCAATATCAAAATCCCTTCCTTATGGTATCCTCTAATATACAATATTTCATCTACATTTTGACCACAATGAAATGATTATAACGTTCCATAGAATGGTCATCCTCATTTTAATTTTAATATGACCCATTAGTAGGTTATATAATTAAAAATCTAATATACTATTTCTATTTGGGTGATATGGGAGTTAAAATACTTGAACTAACTGTGATGAAATTATAAATTATCACCCTCTATATCATTCCTTATTAAAATTCACTTTCATGAATCCCAATTCATCTATTTTAGCAGTACTCCTCTTACCAATCCACGTTTACTGAAAAAAGGCTCCTAGAATATTTTTTAATCCAACTACCACATTTTATTAATGGTTTTAAGTTAAAAAGTATTCCCACAAATTATATTAAAATCTTTGTTACCATATATATGCTTCTCTTCAGCCACACATGTTACTCCACAATTTTTCAAGGTATTTCTTTCATCATGTTCATTTCTATTGAACATATAAACGTTAATTACATAACCATTATAAGATAATACATTCACATTTGATCCGCTTAATAGCCATCAAATTCATTCTCCATTGGAATATGTATTTCCACACAGCTTTTTAAATATACATCCTCGAGACCATACTATTGTGTTTTTATTATATGTATTTGATATATAAGATAAAACCCCTGGTGGATTTAAATGCTAATGAATTTCTTTGTCAGTTTCAACATATTGTCCAAACTATAAAGTTTTATTCAAAGAATATAGGTGGTACAACTCAAGATATATATATTTATTGTGATAATATATATTCTGGGAATTTGTTCATCCACAAGCCACCTAGTGTGATGAGACTCTAGTAGACTAATTCTTTCAACACCGGATAGTTTGTGGGTACAAGATTCAATAGCTTCATTAATCATATATCCTTTAGGAATATAATCCTCTAACTATATTTTATTTTTGAAATACAATTTAAAAATATTCATAAATAATTCAATGGTGTGAATACATCTATAATTTATAGGAACAAATTGAAAAATATCTCTCTCAATGTGAACCATCAGATGAACATTAATATCAAAGAATCTCAGTGGAAATGACATTTCAAATTCACATAATATGAAAGAAATTAACTTTTTTATAGTTTTAAATTTATTCAGATCTATAAAATTGATGCATATCCTTTAGAAAATAAATAGAGCTTGGTTAATATATGGAAGACATTCTTGGGGAATATACAATGTAAATTTTCATATATTAGATCTTGCATCAAAAGTTAACATTCATGTGATTTCAGACACTTTACCTTTAATGATTTCGTTGACATGATATTATTGATATTAGATGAATTCCCACTTCGAATCTTTTAAACATTCATGATGTTTCAAAACATATATATCATCAACCATGAATGATTGTAAAAAACATGTGGAAGAAAAGTCTAATTTTCTCCATTCACTTGAGCCAAATCCTCTTGTATTTACAAATCAATCATGTTAATCCTATCCTTAATTTCATAATTTGTTTTATCGAGTTCATTTACTAGTGATACACATAAAATTTTACATACTTTTTTTTAACATGAATAACATTAATAAAATTTTCGGCGTACAAACAATCCTAGTGTAGTAATTAAAAAATGATCTCTTTTTTCCATCAGGTCTCAAATGTTTTTCTGAATAGTATTTTACTAAAAGAAGATCACATATCAGTTAATTTTTAAAATATTTGATCAATAATTAGTAGAGAATTTTTTTAAATTTCTTCTCAAATCCCATAGAATGAGGAATTCCCCGATCAACACTTAGGTCATCTGGGTAGAAATATTGGATGTCCATGAAACACAGTCTTTGAGGAATGTTTCAAACTTATTAACAATTTACCTTTTTCACAAATGGGATACCCATGAGATTCATTAATTCTATATCCTAAAAACTTCCATAAGTAGAAAATTCATTTATCGTCCCACACAACATCGATATCAATGTTAAAAATTCCTTTTTAAAATTATCATACAATGTAACACATGAATCCCAAAATAGTTCCAAATCATAGATCAATGTATCCAAATAAAACTCAATATTTTTAATCAATTATTTTGTTCCTCATATAATCATAGATAGGATAATTTTTTATCATTTCATTCATAACCATAGTGGGAAGTGATAATCTACAAGAATAAACATCCTTGTACTATGAGGACTTCTTTCAAAACCAAAAGGATTCAATCCATATGAAGAGAGAACAAGAAGAATGTTACATGGATCATTTCAAAAATTTATAAACTCAATACCAAATCTTTTCCACTAAGGTGTTTCTAATGGGTGATGGATTATTCCATATTTTTTTCATTTATCTTAGTGCCACGTTAATTGAATACTAGTATTCTAACTTCCATATTTGTGCCTAAAACACGGAATTATTGGAATGTACAACAAAACATCTGTAGGAACTAAATAATCATTCATGTATTGAGATTCAAAAAACATTTGGAATTCAATAACTGATTTGTGGTTTTCATGATATAGTTTAAATTCATTTATAAAATAATGTATTCTTTTAGAAAACATGCCCATTGACTATTGAATTCATTTAGCATCATTTGTCTGGATAGGAATCCAATTATCTTCTTAGAGGATATTATTCATTAAATTAATTAGTATAGTAGAATTGGAAACACTTGATATATTGCATGATTTTAAATTATGCAGCATTAGTATGGATGAAAACTCTATATATTTAGAAAAACCATAATACAATGGAATCATTTATCATCTCTTTAACTTCTCAACCAATTTTGGACAATCAATAATTTCATCTTCAATGAAAATTTTCATTTCATCAATACTATCTTCGTCACCATTCACTCATATTATCATGACATTTATATATACTTCTTCATTTTCCGCAATTTTAATCATATAAGATGTTCCTTAAAACACATTATTTTCATGATAATCCCTAGTTACAATCACTGTTTCCCTATATTTCGTCCATTATTTTTAACAGTGATATATTCCATGATAGATCAGGTCGTCTTCCATGTCCTTGGGAAAAATTAGTCTTAAATAATAATAACAATGTCGACACATGAAATGGATTTGAGAAGGGTCATATACATGATATTTTTACAACATGATGAACTCTTTTACCCCATATTCATACTCTTTTGTCTTACAATTGGAATCCATCAACTTTTGATTCATATCTATCCTATATGATTCAATAATGTTAATAATCAACAAAATAAATAATTATACAGAAAGGGATAATTCAAATAATGGGAAACCAACATATTAAAAGGTAAAGTCTTTTGAACTTGGGAATAAATTTTAATAGCACTTGTCTTCCTATGAGGCCAAGGTTGTGGGTGTGCAGTCTGGAGAAAAATCATATTGACTGTATGGAGTTTGTGGCATGCCCCTTATATTGTGTTATTATCAATTAGTGATTAATTACAATAATCCAAGAAATTTAAATGATCCATAGGTTTGGTAGGATTTGATGGATTTCATGGATATGCAAAGGTAATAAATTGTTTCTCTTTTCTAGTTCCATACTTCATATAAATAAACCAATCCGTAATTTTATGTATTTATTTTGATTAGAGGTCAGGGATTGAATTGAAATATTAATTCAAGTGGGTGACATGGTAAATTTATTCAACTTATTTTTTAACGTAGGAATCCAATTATAGAATCAATAGGATGAGATATGGGTTTGTTATAAACAAAGGTGCTTATTATTACTAACATTGCTACGATTAACTTTGATTTATCATTAACAATAATTGTTTTTATATAGAACAATGCTATCATTCTCAGTGTGAAGTATTTTTCATTGATATGTTATCCTATCATTAGAGTACATGTAACACCCTGCCCCAACCTCATTGGCATAAGGAGTGGGTGAGTGTTACTAGGCCTTAAGTTACATTCCAAAGGTGCCAAAGGAAGGAAATTAATTCCCTGGTGCTCCATGAACAAATTGGGGAATTATTTTCCATTAAAAACCAACCAAACAATCCACTAACAATAACTATATGATGCATGTCAAAAAAACATTCAAGCCTGTATTCTCAAATGACAACCTGGTTGTTCTACAATACATCCCAAAACCAATACAAATAGACATGTCAAAACAACATCAGAGTAAAATGTGGAAACTAAACAACCAAAAACCACAGGCCATGACACCACCAGATCTCCACACTCTGCTCCAATCTCTATGCTCCATAATGACATCACAATGCTCCACTAAAGGAGTGAGATGCCTTATCTTTTCCCATATCACGGTACACGACATCTGTAAAGACACCACAGTTCCAGAGCAGGGCATGAGTACTAAAACTCAGTAGGTTTTCCCCAAATTACTTCCCTATAGACACCACTAGGATAAAACCATTAGCACATTTATATAAATCAATTTATATAAAATATTCACAAGTGAAAACATTTCCATAAGTCAAACATGCCCTTACCAAGACATCACACCCAAACCAAGAAACTGTGAGAATGAAAAAGCAAACATGCCACAAACCATTTCATCATTTACAATTTAGCACAACATCATCCATCATGCAAATCAATGCACATCAAAAAACCAAAATGGTGGGACTTCCGCCCAACCCATTCACCCATTCACAACTATCGGTACTTCCCGAAAACTACTCATATGGTGGTTCCTCTGAAAACTATCCATCACCTTTTATAGTTATACTACCTTATCAATTCCACACAACATTTCAATCAATAAAAACCAAGCATAAACCCACCATGTTAACAACAACATGCAGTCAACCAGCTTCCATTTCATATAAATCCACTTCAATAAATCACTGATTTTTTTATAATCATTTTCCATTCCAATATAAATTTCAATAAAAAACCTATTTATTGAAAACCCATTTCCATAAAAAAAATTCACACATAAACCATAGAATCCAATTTTTAAATCACCATTTTAAAATCCACAACAAAATCATTTCACCATAAACCCCATTTTCCCCAAAAATCTCCAAAATATTACCAAATAGATTTCCAACCAATTTGGCACAACAATCAAAATTAATTTCAATCAAAACAAATTAATTATAATCAAAAACCATTAGTTCTAACTAAGTTGAGTCAAGAGAGAATCCACCTACCTTTAGGGATCCTGAGAAATCGACCAACAAGCAATCACACCTCAAATCTGGTGAACACACCACCAAAACCTATCTAGATCACTTTCCCTAGGATTCACAAGAATTAAAATCATCATACAAGGCAACCACAACCACATAACTACACTCAAAAAGTGTAGATCTAGAAACCCAAGAAAGAGAGGGATGTAGATCTAGAAGAAACCCCAAGGAAACCAAGAGATGAGACTTACCAAGGAGAAACCACCTTCAAATCACCAAGAAACCCCTTTGAATCGCTTCCAAAACGAATGGGAGAGCACACTAAACTCTTGAGAACCCAAAATCCTATGTGAAGCTCGAGTGGGAGGAAGATTGGAGTGAAATAGGTTATGCCTGTGGGAGCCCAGAACTTTAACCCTATATTTTATGTGGTCGCACGGTTAGCCCGCACTGTTTGGAGAATCGTGTGCTAACCGTGTGCACGCTACATCCTTGAGAGAAAGGGTCTGCACGGTTACCTTGTATGGTTTAGAAAACCTTGCGCAGGCCATGCAAAGCCTATTGTCTCTCCGACACGGTTTCCTAGATCATCTGTATGCTTTCCCATAACTGTTCCCAAACTGTGCTCCCCTAGAATCACCTTCAAACTTATCCAAAACCACTCCAAACTCTCCCAAACTCTCCCAACTCATCCCATGCATTTTAAACGCCTAAAATTTCTTTAAAAAGTCTACATACCTCAAAACAGAGGTACTAAATTCTTCCCACCATTAGAATTTTTATCCGCGGAAAGTAGTTAAACCACCCTTTGTCGAAAGAGCTTGGGCCACTGATCGACCATATCTTTCTCCTGCTCCCAAGTCTCCTCTTGAATCTAACCATACTACAAAAAACAAGAACTAAACCTTTGTTTTTACCATGAAATAATTTCCCTTTCCTATCCACAAAATGCACTAGCACATGAAACAATGAAGCATCCAGTTCTAGTTGCACATGATCTCATCAAATCACACTGTCACGATTTGGCTGATACATTTTAAACTATGACACATGAAAAAAAATGTGCACCACACTGATCCTAGGTGGAAAATCCATACTATAAGCCACCTCACCAACCCACTCAAAAATCTCAAAAGGCCCAATATACCTCGGATATAACATTCCCTACTTCCCTAACTGACGATGTCCCAACCTAGGATAGAACATTAATATAACATGATCACTCACCTCGAACGACAATGGCCGTCGAAAATGATCTGCATACGATTTATGATGACTCTGAGCTGTCTCCATTATCTTCCTGATCCACTTCATCTTCTTCGTAGTCTCTTGCACAAGGCTCAGTCCAACCATTGAGGACTCACCCATTTCCAACCAACATAGTGGAGAACGACACAGCCGCCCATAAAATTATTTAAACAGAGTCATATGTATGGATTCATGAAAACTATTATTGAACAAAAACTCAACCAATGACAAGTACTACTCCCATGAGCCACCAAAATCCATGACAGAAGCCCACAACAAATCCTCAAATGTTTGAATCACCCTCTCAGATTGACCATACGTCTAATGGTGATATGTCGTGCTCGTAGTCAACTATGTTACAAGTACTTTCTACAAGGATTTCATGAAACGAGATGTAAAACTTGGATCTCTATCAGATACGATCGAAACTAGAACACCATGCCTTTTTACTACCTACTAGATATAGATTTTTGATAGATCCTGCACCGTATGGGATTCATGAATCAATATGAAATGGGATGACTTCGTTAGCTGATCCATTATCACCCAAATGGAATAATGCTTCCTAACAATTCTTGGGAGACCTATGACAAAATACATTGTTAGTTTGTCCCACTTCCAAATAGGGATTGGTAAAGACTGCAACATTCCCGCTAGCCTCTGATGCTTTGCCTTGACATGCTGACAAGTCAAGAATCTCGAAACAAACTCATCCACACTTCATTTCATTCCAGCCCATAAAAACTGTGCTTTCAATGCTTTATACATTTTCTAAATTCCATGATGAACAGCCCACCTGGAATGATGATATGCCCTGTGAAGATCCTCCTAAAAAACAACTTGTACAACCATCCGATTCGAAAAATGAAAAACTAAATCTCTATCCAGTTTCCAACCCTCAATGGTCTCCCCACAATTGAGTCTCAGCCTCATGGAAACACACTTAGAATCAGATATTTGTGCCTCTATAACCAGGATAACCAAGTGAGGTATCAACATAACTGGAAATAAGACCGCTCTATCTCCCTGGTCCTCACATTCCAACAACATATCGGCTATAACCGACATCAACTTCCACTAGTCTGATGCCTGTTTTACCACACAAACATATGGTTTTATACTTAATGCATCTTCCACCAAATTTACCTTTTCGGGTGTGTACATTAAGTAAAATCAAAAGTCTAGAGCCATTACATCCATCTCATTTTCCTCAAATTCAAATCCTGTTGTGAGAAAATGTTTTTCAAGCTCTTGTGAACTATATATACCGTGAATTTCTCACCGAAGATTTAATGACGCCACACATTCAAAGCATTCATCCCTGCTACCAATTCCATATCCTATATAGGGTAGTTCTTCTCATGCACTCTCAACATCCATGAATCATACACACCCACATGATTACCTTACATGAGAATGCACCCCAACCCTGATCCTGATGCATCACAATTTGGCATACAACCTATGATCCCTCAAGATCCCAAGAATTATCTCCAAGTTCTTCTCATAATCCACCCATGTCTTTGGATACACAAGAATATCATGTACAAACACCACAAAAAAATGAATCCATATATCTCTGAAATATCTGATTGATCAATTCCATAAACACCGCTAGCACATTCATTAGACCAAAGGGCATAACCACATATTTATAAGGTCCATATCTACTTCAGAATGTTATTTTGAGAATATCATCCTTGATCACCCGCAATTGATGATATCCCGACTTCAAGTCGATCATAGAGAACCACTGGGCTCCCCGCAAGTGGTCGAACAAATAATCATTTCGTGGAAGTTGATATATGTTCATTATCGTAACTTGGTTAAGTCTACGATAATCTTCACAGAGCCTAAATGTTCCATCCTCATTTTTTCACAAACTACACCAATGCTGCCCACCATGATGTCCTAGGCCGAATAAACTCTTTGATTTCAAACTCTTCCAACAAGACGTTCAATTCTCGCAATTAAATATGTTCCATCTAGTAAGATAGAAGTGAGATAGGACTGGTCCCCAAAAGGCGATCAAATGTAAACTCCACTTCTCATATGGGAGTTAACCCAGATAATTCTTTAGGAAAACATCCATGAACTGGTCCACCACTGTTGGAAGAACACTTTGTTCAAAACACTCTACTGATTCCAATGACAACACCACCAACTGATACTATAATGTGCCAACTACTGGTTCCAACAAACCCAATGCAACCTTCCATTCATTAATATCTCTTCTAAATGGATTTATAATGATATCTTGTGTTATAAAAGCCACTGTCCGTGCATTATAGTCGATGTGGGCCTTAAGACCACCCGCCAATCCATTCCCAGGATTACATCATACCCATCCATCTCAAGAACTGAGAAATTCCACATTATCTCAACCTCTCCCACAACAATACCACATGCTCTACACAAGAAGGCTCTACACTCTCTTAGACCAGGGGGAGTTTGAAGTTTCAAGACCGAAGGCATCATTTCTTCCTTAAACCTAGCAACTCAACCATACAGCAGCAATAAAAGAGTGTGAAGCACTCGTATCAAACAACACTTGAATCAAGGTAGAATATAAACGAATAGTACCTCGCTCCGTGGATGGTTTCGACTGATCATCCACCACAACATGCTCATCTACAAACAGAAGTTTTCTTGCCATGATGTGCTATTTATTTCCCTACTGAGGCGTCATGGTATTCTGAGAATCACCATGACCCACATTACTCTTCTTACAAGGGGTGTGTTGTTGTCCCCATCCCATCGAAGCATACAACGTCTGCAATCCCTGAGGAGTGTCACGCGCACCTGACCTTGAGAATTATGACAATAATGTTGCATATTCCCCATCTTCTTACAATAATTACTTGTTGTGGTTGTGCCATACATTCTCGCTTGATGAGGCTCGTCGAACCACACTGAATAAATCATGTTTTTCTCTGGGGATTTGGAGGATGATTCACCTATCCTTCCATCAGATTATGTGTCATATTCCCACTGTAGAAATAAGTTTCCCTCCTTAGCTTGAACCTAGTATTAGAGTTACCACTATTCCCCATGGTTACCACCATGCTTCCTCTGCTCGGAGCTCCCAAAAAATCCAGCTCAACCACCGAGGGTCTATTCACCATCTCTATGTAATCATCTATACACAACACTGCTAACTTTGAATAGATTTCTTGCGTTAACCCTACTTCAAAGATTCTCACCATTAGTGACGTGCTACCCAAATCCTCGGGTGAAAACCAAACTATGTTTATAAAAATAGCTACATTCTCTGTCACATACATATGCACTTTCTTCGAACCGATGATGTAAGTCATGTGCTTAATTTTAAATATATGTGAGTAGAATTTTTTATTAAACAATTTTTCAAAGACATCCCACATCATACCCTGGTCCATCCCCTCTTGGAATACCAACTCCCACTACATAAGGGAATGATCATCCAACATAAATGTGGCCAACTTCACTTTTAACTCTACCGGTTTTCCCATGAACTCGAAGATCTTGTTCATTCTATTCAACCATGAATCTACCCTCTATGACTCTGAATCACCCCTGAAGATGGGTGGATTATTCATTTGAAACATGACCACATGACCCACATGAATTAGTTGATCCATTTTATTTCCACATTCCACAGCTTGGAAAGATTACATTATACATTGCACTAGATGTTGGTTCACCTGAGGCTCATGTGCAACCATGTTCTCATTGGCCACTTCCGGTTGGCCTCTACGATGCCTACCTAGTTCCATTATTATGAACAGAAAAGAAACAACCTTGAGTCTCTCTTTCTTAGACATCATGAAATCCCATTTCAAATCACATTAAACAATACTATCACAACGAGGAATTCCACCTTTCCACATTTTCCATGTTTCAACATTTTGAAAACCAAACAACTTCCAAAATACCAAATTTATTCACATTTAAATTTTCCACATTTTCAAAACATTTCTCAATTCAGCCCATAAATCATTATGCTCAATGATATATGCATCCTAGTGGGAATTCAGGTCTACCTTGCATGCCACGCTCATCTCATTGGCTACACCCATGATAATGAGATATCCAATGCCTATAAGTTTCTTCAAAACACTTATGTACCCAACTCCCTGGTGTTTCGCACGGAATTCGGGGATGACCTTTTGGATGGGAGATTCAAACGTTCTGATCAGTTTCTAGCGGGTTTATTCATAGAACCCTAAACATCCAATGATTCCACATCCGTTTGGGCAAACTTTCCAAAGGTAGGCGCTCATTAGCTTATGGACTGATGAGGCTTAGGAATTTGCATTGGTTGAGAGGATGGGAGGTCGGACTCATCACACCTTTTCTAGGGGAATTATTGTCTACTCTGGGACTCTCTTTATAGATTTAAGTTATGTTCGTGAATCCTTTTTATATTACCAAGTATAAAATGAGTTTTCCTTTAGTTTTAACAATCAATGATTAAATATGTAAGAAAATTAGAGAATCTTTTATATGTATTCGAGGTTCTTCATTAATAGAGAATCATCTGTATCTGTTTAGAGATTCTTGGTCAATGGTATCCTTCAAAACATTTATATAAAAGTCCCTTGGTCATTATGATGACTAGGCTGGTTTTAAAGCCACTCAGTGGGGCACTTGAAGTTTACTGTCATTCAGAAGGACATGGATTATTTTAGAGTTGGGATCAAACCCATAAATGGGCTACCGACATATCCTTTGTTTTGGAAAAGGAATCAGAACCCACGTAGTTCGAGTAAGGGAGTATGACATTTATGATTGATGGCTCAAAGAAGGATGTCATAATTACTTTTACACTCTAAGATCGCGTGAGTCATGCTCAGTGTGAGAAACATGAGGTATTGGTAAAAATTAGACAATCGTGCCATGAAAGATGCAATCATAAGATATCGTTTGGGGAATATGTATGTATGACTACCCAGATAGATGAAGGTTTAGGATTTACTTTTAGGGAGAAAATCCATGAACAAGGTCCATAAAGGTATATGTGCTTCATGGAGATTTGAATACTCTAACTTGGGACTTATTCCTAAAAAGGAAACCCAAATTAGGAGAGGATTGATAACTGGGTTTTACTCCTGAGAAGGAATCCCAGTTCAAATGAAAATTAGGACTGGTTAATGAGAAATTAAGGGACTTGGGGCTTACTCCTGAAAAGGATGCCCAAGATTATGACTGGGACTTATTCCAAAAAAGGAGGCCCAGGTTAGGGGACTTGGGGCTTACTCCTGAAAAGGATGCCCATAATTATGACTGGGACATATTTCTAAAAAGGAGACCCAGGTCATGAGATTAAGGTTTGGGGCTTACTCCTGAAAAGGATGCCCAGGTTTGAAAATTTTAAGAATTTGGGGCTTACTCCTGAGGAGGATGCCCAATTATTGGAGGACTTAGGACTGAGGATTATTCTTGAAAAGGACACCCAGGTTAAAGATTCTCTCATCTTAAAGGATGAGGTTGAATGAATGAACTCTCAATCATTAGTGACATAATGATATGTAAATCACTAGGTTTTGAGAGATATTCCACCGAATTCCTTTCAGATAAGGAATTAAAATCAAGAAATCATGCCATAAATGGATTTGGAGAGTGTCTTAAAGACATAATCTTGAAAAGAAAAGGTGTAATGGCTTAAGAGGGGTGAAATGGGCAAGAAAGGCACCCAAAAAGGAAGGGGCATGCAAGTCTTGGAAGGCGCGCAAGTACTGCATCAGTGCGCAAGTATTGGTCGTGTAGGTATACCCGCGCGACACGTGGGGTACTTGCGTGATTTTCAACCAGCATTGAAATACTTGAGCGACTCTTTATTAAAGCCTTTAGAATCCTATTGAGGTTCTTCCAGAAAATGGACGCGCAAGTTTTATCAATGAAATAAAGGCAGCACGCAAGTGTAGCCACTTCTCTTAAGGGCTAGCCACTAAGGTGCGCAAGTGTTGATGCATTTCAACACTTAGGACTTACTCCCTCTCTTTAGATCTTCCGTTCTAGGTAAGAAATTACCTTAGAAGTGTTCTGGAAGCTTTAAGAAGAGACTTGGGCGTCGGGAGATTCAATCCGAGTTTCTGGAAAAAAAACATCCTCCTGAATGGGGGGCCCACAGGGTATATTTATAGGTAGGAGAAGACCCCGGGTGGTTATCGGGTGGTTATCACTTAGGTCACGTAAGTCACTTGCGTGCCAAGTGAGTCGCGCAAGTACACTTTCACGACCATGGGGAAACATGCGTGAACTATGGGCAAAGTTTTCCTTGTTCATCCCTTTGTCAATTTTTGATGTTTTCTTCAAAGGTTGAATCACTTTGTGCTCATATATTCCCCCTTTCCAATCTTTAGATTTTGTGACGAAAGGAGCGTCAAAAAAATTCCCCCCTCAGAGTTGGATCCGTAGTGAAATGAGGATTTGACTCTGAGGAAATTGAATACATCCAAAGGAAAAGGGGGTGCACAAGTCTTCAGGGAACAGAGGGCGGCGCACAAGTTTGCATCGCGCAGGCCTTAAGCGCACAGGGTACGGCGCGCAGATAGGCCTCCTGGCCAATAAATACATGGCCTCACCTCCGTACAAGCATCCGGATTTCCGGACTTCATACCTTCGAGCTCTCGCCGCGCAGGTTATCTTAGCCGCGCAAGGTGCTCTGTTTTCCAATGTTTTCCTTATTGTCGCGCTATTGTAAAGGTATTTGTACTTGAGCGGTTTAGACTTGCGTGTCAAAAACTAGTGTGACACACGAATACTTGCGCGCCATTTTTAGACTTGCGTGCCTTAATTCCTTAGCCATTTTCTTCAAAATTTCTTGGCAAATTTTATGAAAAATAAACCCATTTAAGAGTTAGTTTATTCATCTTTTGTGCAGATTCAGTGGTTCCCAAGGGAATTGGAACGGCTGATGAACTGGCTAGCAAGCAGATTGATGACATGATGAACATCATTGGCCATGGTTACTATGATATCTGCAACAGAACTCTCCCAGATTTGGCTAAGTATTTGAAGAAATATCATCCTAATTTTCCACAGAGCATCCATCTGCCTCTGTGTGGTCATGGTCATCTGCAAGGAGTCAATGTTCCAAATGAAAACAATTATACACCTGAGATGCAGCTGCACTGCTACTCTTCTATTTCGGTTATGTTGTGCATTAAGAGCAACAACAATGGTGTGAACATTCAAATTCTTCCGCTATGTCATTTCCTTGCAGATATGAAAATGGAATACCCATGGGATGAAATTTTTTCCACTGCCGGTTGGTGGAGAGAAGACAAACATGGTATTAGAGCAATATCTGAAAAGAGTACTCTCTCCAAATGGCTCTTTACTTCCAATGCTCCATTCTCAAATCCATGTATCCATCTTCCAAGTCTCTTGGACAGAAACAGAGTCACTATTTGATCAGCAGAAAATTTTCTCAAACCGCACTCCAGAACATCCTTTTACAATTGTTCCAAGAAGAGCTAGTATCACTGCATCTCTTATTGTATCCAGTTGAATGAATGAATTCCAGGTGGTTGCTGATGAAGTTCGGGATGTTGTAAATCAAATGAAGTGTTATGTTGAAATCCTCATGTAATTCTTGAAAAAGAGAAGAGACTCCGGTATGTGGATGTCCTTCTAACTCTTGTGTATCAATGAAAAACACTATCATCTTCAATCATTTGTACCTACATTCTTTCAATACCTGCTTCAAATTTACTTAAACCAATGGGCCTAGTAAGCATAGATTGATTTTTACTAGGATTATTAAAAATAACCCTACAAACTTTGAATCTTTTAATTTCTCAACATTACCTAATTCATACAAAATTGTATATTTAGTGAGCTGAAACGTGACTTTTATTCAGAGTTCCTTTGTCTTCTGTGGGCAGTTTAATGTCATGCATGCTGGACATAAAGGGGCTAATGTTTAAGGTCGAAATAGCTTTGACCAAAATGGGTTAAAACTTGATTCAATTCTTGGAAAATTTATCTGAAAACATATTACCATACTCAAGTATGAGAGAAAATATGTAAACTTTGGCTTAAGAATATTTGAATCTGAGGAATGATATGAAAAAGAGCTAATAGACATTAGAAGAAGTAGTTTCCAAGAATGAAGTTACTATTATTTAACAAAACCTGTTAGGGGGTTAAATTATGTAGGGCCACCTAAGGGCATTGGCTGCATGGTCAAATAAATAGCATCTTTTGGATGACAAGTCTGTTATGTGGACTGTTTATGCAAGGCCACCTATAGGCACGTGCTGCATAGTCAGGCGAAGGAACTCTCGGAAATTTACTTTCCTAGTGCTAAAATCCAGTGAATGTTTATGGAGATTCAAATTTTCTAAAGTATAGAGTTTGTTGTATGGAAAGAGGTACTTGAATATAGAGAAGATATTTTCAGACAAGATTATCGAGGAACTGGATGAATATCACTCCTACGAAGTTCTGCCCCAAACGTAGGGAAGAAGAATAAACCATAGAATTGAATACTTTCAGATCATGAAAAAGGATATGGGACAAATATGTTAAGGATGGATATTTTTTGCAGATCCCTACATACCGTCATTTAAGACAAATAAGGACAAAAGAGGAATTCTTCCCAAGAATGAAGTTACCCTCATTTAACAAACCCGTTAGGGGGTTGAATTATGCAGGGCCACTTAAGGGAATTGGCTGCATAGTTAAATAAAATAGTATCTTTTGGCTGACAAGTCTGTTATGTGGACTGTTTATGCCAGGCCACCTATGGGAACGTGCTGCATAGTCAGACAAAAGAATTCTCAGAAGTTTGACATTTTTGTGACTAAAAGTCATGAAAAGGGTTATGAAGATCTGAAAATATTTAAGGTTAGGATTATAACACATAAAGATGGTTATTGTCCAATGTATATAAAGATACATAGGTCAATGATAACCATAATCATGTTGTGCCTTGGTCCTGAATTGAGATTTTGGACTTCACTACGTATCTCATAAGAATGAGAATCAAGACATACGTAGTTATTGAAATGCAGTTTAACGTAGTGCAGGATGAAAATATGAGAGATATTAGTTTAGGGTCATAGAGTTCGGACCATAATAATGAATACACAGTGTGTGTTTTCATGAGGACTTCTCAGCTAAGGGACTGAAAGTGAAAATTGGGGTTAGGCCCAAAATACTTGGGGCTGGATTCGAGGGATACTCGAACGTTCCTACGTATCCCATAAGGATGGGAATCAATCCCACGTAGTTCTAGAACTACCCTTTGTACAAATTTGGTTCGTACATGTGAAGGGTGAAAGGGGACTTTAGTACAATGATGGTTTAACCCAAGATAAAAAGTTTAGGCATTGCCATGTATGCATGTAGTCTTTTGAAATAAAACATGACTGAAGAATCAATGTCAACAGTAGTTATCTCTCAAATGATGAAACCAAAGAGTATTGTAGTTTATTGTTGTACCAGAAAAAAGTGTTGCAGATTTTAATGTCATATAACAAGGACGAAAGTGAATCAATGTAAAGATATTGATTCCAGGGGCGGTTTCACGAATCAACATCATATGAGATGGTGGTGAAGCGATGTGAAGAGATTGTTTTTGGGCATGAACCCTGGGAGGTTGCCTACATACCCAGCCTGGAGGGAAAGGCTCAAAGTCCATGTAGTTCAATTAAAGAATGAATTAATGATCAAGTTGTTCATGGGGACAACGATCTAATAAAAATTTTGTTGGGACTTTAACATGGTTAGTGGCCCAAAGGGAGTGTTATGGTTGAGGTTTGCTCTAATCTCTTGTGAGTCATACTCGGTGTGAGAAACAAGAGGTAACAACAACCTTAACGATGCATAGTTTAATGTCATGTAGCAGAGACATATAAAGGGACTATGCAGTTTAAAGTCTTGCAGTTAGGACTATTGGTGCTGCACAGTTTAGTGTCATGTAGCAGTGAAAAAATAACAGTTTAATGTCATGTAGGACGTATTATGAATTTTTTGTACAGTTTAGCGTCATATAGTTAGGACGACAGGTGGACTGCGCAGTTTAATGTCATGTAGTAAGGACAAAAGAGTTCATCATTTTAACATCATGTTGGACGCATTGGGGATTTTTTTCTACAGTTTAGTGTCATGATGGACAAAAGGGAGAATAGTTTAAGGTCATATAAATGGACCGTTGAAGATGCAGTTTAAGGTCATACTAGACCATTTAGGGAAAGTTTTCTCAGTTTAACGTCGTGTGGGACGAAGTTGCAGTTTAAGGTCATACATGACCATTGCTGTATAGTTTAACGTCATATAGCAAAGACGAACTGGTGCTGCACAGTTTAGTGTCATGTTGCGGGGACATCTTCTTTTCTACAGTTTAATGTCATGTTGGATGAAAGAGGTACTTTCCTACAGTTTAACGTCATGTTGGACGAAAAAGGGACTTTCCTATAGTTTAACGTCATGTGGGATGAAAAAGGGACTTTCCTACAGTTTAACGTCATGTTGGACGAAAAAGGGACTTTCCTACAGTTTAATGTAATGTTGGACGAAAAAGGGATTTTCCTACAGTTTAATGTCATGTTGGACGAAAAAGGGATTTTCCTACAGTTTAACATCATGTTGGACGAAAAAGGGATTTTCCTACAGTTTAACGTCATGTTGGACGAAAATATGAACCAATTATAAGAATCTTGGTTCTGGGGACCATATTTTGTGTTTATACAAAATATTTCTTCAGAAATATGGCATTGGTTGGAGTGGTGATGAGTTCTCCATCCATCGAGATTAATGAAAAAGATCCATTGGATTAGACCCTACGTATTGAATAAGGTCCTTCTCATTTTGGCTCAATCATGGGAGGTTTCTTTCCTGGTATCATTGGAGTTCTGATAACTAATACCAATTCTCCATGATTGAATGAACGAATAAGAACTTTTTTGTTAAAAGCTTGTGCTATTCGATTCTGATAGATTTCCAAGTGGTGCAAGGTGCACAATCTTTTCTCATCTAACTGTTCCAATTCATTCAATTGCATTTGGGATTGCTCATCTGTAGATAACTGATCACAAATGGCTACTCTGAGTGAGGGAAATTGAACTTCAATTGTCAAGACTGCTTCTGTTCCATATACCAACGAATATGGAGTTGATTGCGTTGCATTGCGGGTGGTAGTCTGATAAGCCCATAAAGCATGAAAGAGTTTATCAGGCCCTGACCTCTTATCTTTATCCACCATCTTTTGCAGTATATTTGAAAGAGTCTTGTCAAAGGCTTCTATTTGGCCATTGGCCACTGGATGATACCGAGATGAATGATTGGATTTAATGTTGTATTCTTGATACAATTTATTCACCTCATAAGAACAGAAGTTGGTTCCGTTGTCCGTCAATATGGTATGAGGGACACCAAATATAGTAATGATGTTAGACTTGATGAAGCTAACAATGCATTTAGAACTGACTTCTTTGAGAGGTACTACCTCTACCCATTTGGAAAAGAAATCAGTAGCAGTAAGAATGTACATAAACTGCTTGGCCGTAGCTGAAGGGTAAGGTCCCACCACATCCATTCCCCATGTGGAAAATGGACATGAGTATTTAGTTGTATGAAGCAACTCTGGAGGGTGATGAATGAAGTTGGAATGTACTTGACATGAATGACACTTCTTTGTGAAATCAACACAGTCTTGTATCGTTGAAGGCCAAAAGTATCCAAGCCTTCTAATTTGATCAGACAATCTATGTCCAGACTGGTGGGCACCACAGACTCTTGCATGTACTTCTTTTATGACAGCCATTGTCTCTTCACCATCAATGCATCTGAAGATAACTCCATCAAAACCACGTTTGTAGAGAATTTTCTCTAAGTGGTTGGGGCTATCATAAAGAGTAAAATTGACCACACGTTGCCAGATTTGGTCTTTCTCGGCTCTATCAGGTGGAAGTGTTCCATTTTGAAGGTATTCCCGGATAGGTGACATCCATCATGTAGTATGACCATACGGTTCAGGAATGGGACTAATTTCATTAATTTCCTCTGTTCTGGCTTGAACATAAGGTGAAATTGCCCGACGGTGGGAAATACTGATGGTTGTCTCGTCCTGATTTGGATCTGCTAGAGCTGTGCCTCTATTAGCCAGTGCATCAGCTTGAGCATTTTGTGATCTTGGGACATAAGAAAATGTCAGTTCTGAAGGGAATTCCGCCGTTAACTCTATGACGTAATCATACAAAGGGATTTATTCTTCTATTCTGATGTCATAATCCCCATTGACTTGTTTGATTACCAGGTCTGAATCACCTTTCACCTTTAAGTGATTCACTTGTGCTTGGAGTGCTAACTCCAAGCCTGTAATAGGAGCTTGGTATTCAGCTTCATTATTGGTACCACCTTCCCATAATAAAAAGGAATAAGGTAACACTGCCTTATCTGGAGAAATGAGCACAATTCCTAAACCAACTTTGTTGAATTTAGGATTTTCCATTTTCTTCCCTATTGGACTTCTGGAAGCACCATCAAAATACATTTCCCATGTTTGAGGATTCTCTTGAATAGAGAAAACTTCCTCATCAGGGAGTTCAATATCTGAAGACGTGTCTTCCACTGAAGGATGTTCAACTAGAAAATCAGCCAGAGCTTGGCCCTTTATTTCCTTTTGAGATACATACTGAATGTCGAACTACTGCAAAATAACTGCCCACCTTGCTAGAATTCCTTTAAGCATTGGACGACTAAGGATGAATTTTAGCGGATTATTGCGAGATACCAATTGGACCTCATGATGTTGCAGGCAGTGTCTCAGTTTCTGAACTGCAAAGATTAATTCCAGGCAGCACTTCTCAATACTTGAATATCGGGTTTCTACTTCAAGCATAGTTCTACTGAGATAGTAGAGGCTATTTTCATTCCCATCATAATCCTTTTGAGCGAGAAAGGCACCCAATGATCGCTCTAGAGTTGTCATATAAAGGATAAGTGGTCTACCTTCAATAGGTGGCATGAGTACCGGTGGACTCAAGAGGTATTTCTTGAGAACAACAAATGCATCTTGACATTCTTCAGTCCATTGGTAAGTGACTGCTTTCTTCAATAATTTGGTAAAGGGTAAACTTTTTCCTGCCAAATTGGCGATGAAACGCCGAATATAGGCTATGTTTCCTTGAAGTTCTCTTAATTCTTTCAAATTATGAGGAGGTGACATACCAAGGATTGATTTGGTCTTCTTAGGATCGACTTCAATACCGCGATGGAATACAACAAAGCCGAGGAATTTTCCTGAGGTTACCCCAAAAGCACATTTTAATGGGTTCATCTTCAAATTATGTTGTCGAAGCTTGTGGAATATGACTTTTAAATCAGCCAAGTGATTAGAACGTTGTTTGGATTTAACCACCAAATCATCCACATAGCACTCAACAAACTTCCCTAAGAAAGATTTGAAGATACGATGCATGGCACGTTGATATGTTGCACATGCATTCTTTAAACCAAAGGGAATCACCCGGTAACAAAACACACCTTGAAGAGCTCTGAAGGCTGTAGATTCCTCATCTTCTAGGGCCATTCGGATCTTATTATATCTGGAATATCCATCCATGAAAGAAAGTACTTCATAGCCAGCCGTCGCATCAATTAAGAGTTCTGTAATCGGAAATGTGGAAATAATCTTTAGGACAATACTGATTAAGATCTCTGAAATCGATGCAAACCCTAATTTGTCCGTTCTTCTTTATTACAGGGACAATATTAGCCAACCACTTGGGATACTGAACATCTCTGATGAAGTTAGCTTGGATCATCTTATCCACTTCAGCTTCAATTTTGGAAGCATATGTTGGGTGTGTTCTTCTCGCGGCTTGCTTAAATCCTTGATTTTCTTTTGGAAAACCCAAATGATGAGTAGCAACATCAGGATCAAGCCCAGGAATTTTTGTATAATTCCAAGCAAAAATATCTTTATTTTTATTTAGAAAAGAAATATACATCTGTTCCTCTTCAAGGGTCATGGCCTCACTAATTAATGTGGGGTATGGATCTTTCTCTATACCCAGATTTACTTCTCTGAGTTCATCCACAGTGGTAGAGATACCTTCTTCAAATGCTGGAGGAGCATCTCTAAGATCTTCCTCTTCCTCTTCATCACGTGCTATTTCTTCCGTTTCTACTTGCAAAGTAGATGACAAAACTAAATTCTCATGATCATAAGAGATATCAAAATTTTCACATTTTGAAGAAGAAGCGTCCATTTCCGACCCAATTGATGATAAAGGGCCTTCATTGGGAAATAAAGTGGAGATGATGGATTGAGAATCGACATCATTATTCACCTCTGGTGTTTCTATAACTTCTTATGGCCCGATTGGCGAAGTATAGACTTGTTGGACTTCAGTAGATGAAATGAAAATGTCACCACTTAGGCTTTCATCACTGCTTGGTAGGTTACCAATTTTTCCCATGTTGTCTGGCTCGATTGCCGTAATTGAAATTATGGATCTTTCCATAAGAGTATTTTGATTTGGGACTATTTTGTCAATTTGACTGATAGGTAACACATAATCTGTACTCACGTGTGTAAATGGATTTATTGGAATCTTCTCCAAACCATATGGAGCATTAACTTTGGTAATTTCCTTCATTGTAGATTTTTCTCTTCCCTTCATGTGATAAAATTCTGCCTCAATGTATTGAGACTCACATGCTTTGAACGGGGTCATATCACCATACAATGATCCAAATTGACCATTGAAACAGTATTTGAGACATTGATGGTATGATGAAGGAATAGCTGCATGCTGATATAGCCATGGTCTTCCAAGCAAGACGTTGAAAGCTGAGTCTTGATCAACAATCATGAAATCCAAATTGGATACATGATCTCCAATCTGAGTTCTGAGTGTAACTTCTCCCAGTGGTTCTTGTTCATTTTTATCATATCCTTGTAACATCATGGTAGAAGGAGATAAATCAGATTCTGTGAGGCCCAATCGACAAAGTGTACGAATGGGCATGAGGTTTACTCCTGAACCATTGTCAATGAAAGCACTTCAGATATCTACACCATTGACTTTTACAGATAAGTACAAAGGCTTTATGTGCCCATGAACAACATCATCTTCATCTTTATCAGTAAAAGATATCACTTCATGGCATTCTGCAGGATTATTCTCTATGTGATAGACTTCAGCTGCAGCAATTTTAGCTTCAAACTCCTGAGGACTTGAAAAAGCTTCGATGAGTGCTTCCCAAAGATCTTTTGACAGATTCAAAGCATCCAAAATTGATAACATGGCTGGTACATGGGCCAAGTGTTTCAATATATCATACTTTTGATCTATTGGTCTGCATTTCCCAACAGGAATATGCAATTTAGCAGGTACCTTGGAAGAAGATGCTTTGGAAGCTGATGCATCTTGTATTGGGATAGAAGTTGGCAACATCCTTGGTTTTGGAAGATTAGACTGATTAGATCCATTTAATTGCTGAGATAAAGAAGATGGAACCTTTAATCAGTCTTCCAAAATAACTGTTCCAAAACTGAGTTGGCCATTGGAAGAAGAACTTGCTTGTTATTTTTAAGCTTGCTGATGGGCTCTACCACAAGTTTCTGCTGCATATACAGTGCTAGAAGGGGTAGAATTGGAGTAGTGGATTCGGAAAGATCCACGTATTCCCCTGTATCCTGAACCTCTAGAACTTCATCAGATTCCCTTATTTGATACAGGGAATTCAGGATCATCAAGACTGGAATATGGATCTGTTAATTGAATCGTATTAACAGAACCGAAGATTAACTCTTCGTCTGATAAAGACTCTGCCTGATTAGCCTGTTTAGGCTGTGCCGTTTGGTTGGGCGGTGCCCGTGGCTTTTAAGTAGATGGCATAAAGTCTGCCAGAGTCAAAGACAATCTAGGCTTTGACACATACTCATCTTCTTCTGATTCTTTTTTCTTCTTTGAATCAAGCTGTTTCTTTGAGGATTTTTCCTCTGATGAAGAGGGTTTTACCGTAATATTCATGGTAGAAGACACAATTGGTTTCTTTAATTGTGTTCACAAAATGGCATGAGTCCGATTGATTGTCTTTATGACCATCCAATCATCATACTTCTGTGCATTTCTGCTTTTGACTTCTTGACATTCACGTTCTTCCTCTATAACTGTAGCAGTGACACATGCTACTTGAGTTGAAGAACCTTTCAACTTGACTTGTCCCAAGTCGACCATCTTTTGCAGGATGTCTTTAAAGACAAAACACTCCTCAATGGGATGACCTAACATTTGATGAAAGGGAAAATAATTGGGATGGTCTTCATCTTCTTCCTTGTTTGGCCTCTTGGGCACTGGTAATTGAACCAAATTATTTTCTAGAGCTGAAATGAAGTAACCAGGAACCTGCTCACTTCATAAAGAGTATGTTTTACTCTTCAAATCATCAAATTGTTTTCGTCATTGATCTCTTTGATCATTTGGACGAAACAGACTTTTTTGTTGGCGTTCAGGAGGTGGATCCCTTCGAGAAGATGAAGGATTTGAAGTAGAAATAGGTATAGGTGCTTGTTTAAGCATAACTATAGAAGTTTATGCTTTACCCATTCTCCTTCCTGGAGCTGATGGAATTACAGGAGATTTAGCCTTAGCCTATATAAGGGAATCTTCAATTTGTTGAGCGATTCAAGTAAGATCTCGAAACCCTCCTGTGTATTTCATAGGGATCAATGGCGTGTGTAATTCATCACGCAAATTTGCCACACAGATTGGCAACAACTCTTCTTGAGGAACTGCTAAACTCAGGGAATATGTTAATCCCGTCCAGCGAGCAATGAAATCAGAGACTCTTTCATTCTCCCTTTGCTTGCAGTTTTTAAGATCGAAAACTGTCATTTTTGGAAATGTTGAGCTGAACAGAAGAAGGAATTTTTGACTAAGATCCTCCCATCCGATGATTGACCGGGATTGCAAGCTTTTATACCAGACAAAAGCTGGTCCTCGCAAGGTTCGCACGAAGCATCTGAGTTTCACTGCTTCTTTCTGCTCTGGAGTTCCCATCATAGGATCACAACAAGACACATAATGCATCAAATGTTGTTCAGGGTCGCGTGATCCATTGAAAGTAGGGAAACAAGTTTTCCAAAACTAGATGGAGGAGAAATTGAATCTACCCATACAGGGTAAACTTTCTTTTCAGGTTTAACTTGCGCCCGTTTCCCTTCCATAGTTTCTAACCGAGCTGTTAATGACTCAATAGTAGTTATGAACTTTTGAGAAATATCAGGTTGAACTTGGTTTTGGGTAGATTCAATGAATGGAGCTTGGACAGACGTGGTGGTTGGTGCTTCAACTAATGGTAGTGCTGACAACCGTCGTTGCGTTTGACCCGTGGGATTAGACCTCTGAGGGTGTACTGATAAAGGAGGATATTCCTGATCCATCTTAGTAGTTACAACAAATTCCTTTGGCTGTCGGACTTCAGCATTCTTAAGAAGAAAACTACTATGAAGTAGTTCTGCATTCAACCTTCTTAATTCTTTCATTTATTCCTCCTGTTGTGCAAACCTTTTTTCTAATGATAGCGATTGACCTTCTATAGAGGAAGGATATGTAACCTAATTCTTTCCCTTCCCTTTGTTGGATACCTTTTGGAGGGAGGGAAGTGGATTACCTAGGTTCTGATTAATCCTTTGACTTCGTGTATGCACACCTTCTTCATTTGTATCAGCTCGTACATTTTCTTGAGCATGACGGTCTTCATCTGAGTCCCCTGAGTGAGTCTCCTCTAGTGTATTAGCAACAATGGCAATGATGACATTGATTGATGCATAATGCATTGTATCCCTTCTATCAACATTTCTGTGATATTGTCGTCTTTCATGTCTTTGATAATACATTGCCTTTTGTTAATTTAATCTTTTAGGAACTTCTTGACGAGCTATAACATGGAGGGAATCTCCTGATAATTTGGATCTTCGTTCCTCTTGGGGATTCTTCCACAATCGAGCAAAGACCGATATTCTCTGAGAAGGGGATTGATGATTTGAAAAAGTCCCCAGTCTCGAGAACTGGGGATGTTCCTGCTGCTTCCGCTCAACTCCTCGAATCCCATTTGTTGACTCTGAGGGTCTAGTTAAAGGAGTCCCCAGTCTGACAAGCTAGGGTGGCTCTTGACATGCTATGTCTGAGATATTCTTAAAATCACTCTTGATCTTGCGAACCTTAGTTCGGAAATTAGCTTGATGCATTAGCCTGTATCTACTTTTATCACCTTGTTCAATAGACCGTTGGATGATTTCTGAAACTTCTGTCATTTGATGATGTGTTTTCTCCATACGAGAGGCTTGTGAAATATTCTCTCCTGCTTGATATAGAAGCAATTCAATAACTTGTTATCTATATGCTTGATTTTGAGAGGAACTAGTTGAAGCCTGTTCTTGAGAAAGCTTTTGATTATGAACAAAGCCCATTGACTGTGGCCGACCATGGGAAATAACATTGCATGAGACCATTTTTGGCGGGCTTTGCTGACTGGAAAGCACTGTGAAATGTAGTGCTCCGTGAACACCCCATCCTCTGATATGAACACCAGATGGAGCATTGGCAATTAACTGACGCAATTTTCTTAGTGCGCCAAGGCATGAACGTTGAAGGGTTCTCTAGTTCTTTTCATCCTTCGGATACCGAGAGACTGATAGAGATGCCAAATCAATCTGACGATGTATCCCTTCTATTATCTTAAGATGATTTTCATATTCATCATAAGATAATACCTTCTTCTTCAATTGACAAAGAGTTTTCCATATGTTGAGAAGAATATCATGGACTCCATCTTCCGTCAACATCTTTGGAATGTCGTACTGGGAGTCAACCAAAGGCCAAAACATGACTGGTACCTCACCTTTTGCAAGTTTTTTCCTCATGTTCAGCTTTTCCTCTTTATCATTAAATGAATATTCTTCTACCTGTTTTGACCAGAGTTGGTGTTTCCTTGTTGCTTCATCGGATTCAACAAGATTGGTAGAGAGATCATTGATCAAACTAGAAGATGCATGACTTAGGGGTGGTTTGGAGAATGACCTACACCCTGGGCTATCTTCTGATTGAGAAAGTATTTCACTTGCTAGCGATAAAGCATCATACATGACTGGTTTCACATTTGAATGTGCCTCAAGATAAGAGGTCTTTCTCAGCACTACATTGTCCACTGGAGTATTTTCCAGGCAATGTGAATCACTATTGCGGAGAGGAATTTCGCAGTAAAATTCATCATCATGGGGAGGACCACCATAATGGGTTACAACAAAAGATGAGATCTCTTTCTCCTTGGCCTTCTGACCACACAGAGGGTTCCTATGGCTCTCATCTGAAGAAGAAACATCAAGATTGACCAAATTTTCATGAAGCAAGACTTCATGAGGAAGTGTATGTTGAAGACTTTTGATATTAATGTTCCCGTTATTGGGAACTGAGGGAGTAGAATCTTGAATTCCAACAGATAAATTTCTGAGGGCTTCAAGAACTCTAGCATTGAGCAAGGCCTTGTTGCAGATTGGCCTTTGATCTCCTGACTGTGCTGGGCGGATCTTTTTCTTAGATACCTTCTTACTGGCTTTGGAAAACACTTGTTGACGAAAGTGGTTACTCTAAGAAGGTGTATGTGCCTGATCAGGAAACATGGTCAGGTTAGGCTGACGATCTCTACTCAAATCAGGTGTATGTGCCTGACTTGGTTGTCTGTATGATATGGGGGAGTATGCCCCATAACCCTCTCGGACTGGAACAGATGTGTGTGTCTATTCCGGAGTGAATTGTTGATGTGTCACTCCACTGCTAGGGATATATTTATGTGTCGTTCCATGAGATGATGCCGAAGTTGTTATGATATCCTGGAAAGCATCCGGAATATGTGCAGGAATTTCCTTCTGATCTTTCACCATTGACAAAATATGTTTGGTGACTTCAGCCGCCGAAACGGGGATATACGTCCATTCCGGGTTTGGAGTAGGTGTATGTGCCTGCTCGTGTCCTCCTATTCCTATCAGTGAATCCTGAAAGTACTCAAGTGTGGAGGCAGAGAGTTGAGTCTACCTCCTGTTTATCGTCGGGGATTTCCGACTGACTTCTCTGTGCACTACCAAGCGAGACTGTTGGTAGGATTGATTAGTATTAACAGGTGTATATGCCTGCTGATTACACTTCGCCAAACGCGGTTGACGAGATCCATCATATGTAGTCAAATGAGCCTGCTGACTAACTGATGATGTATAAGCGGCTGTATGTTCCTGCCTATAGTACTCCGCCGGAATTGTCTGGTGGGATTGGCGTGATACTGCCAGATGAGTCTGCTGGACAGCGGAATTAAAACGGGTAGGTGTGTGTGCCTGCTCGTTGTTCGCCACCAAGTTAGGTTGGTGGACTTCTCCGGATATGGTAGGGATGATAACCTGCCTATTGTTAACCGGATTCCGCCTCTGGCGGTTCGTCTTGCCTGCTCGGGTTCGAAGAACCTGAGCCGAACGCCTGGAGTTGGTACCCTCATCATGTTGAGGGCGCACTGCCGCACGAGTCTGGCGGCGATTGTTGATGGGAACCCTCGGGAAGGACTCCTATCTTTTTGAATTAAGGCCCTGAGGGACCTGCTCATTCACTTTCTCAGAGTAAGGGAGAAAATGGAAATTGTGTTCCGGCGATAACGACCCGAAACGGTTGGAGACGGTAGTCAGCACCGCCTGCCTCTTGATCACTGGTCGTCGTTGTCTGGACGACCTATATGAGTTTTTCACTTGGATGGCATGTCGGGCAGCCTCCAGAGTTAGGATGGTACCATGTTGATGGTACTCCTTAACCAGCGCATTTGATACCCAACGTTGAAGACGCTGAGTAGGTGATGTCATCCTTAGAGCGGATGTCGATCCAGTAGGAATAGCAGCAGTGGTATTTTCAGCAGCAGTATTCACAGATGTGAATTTGAGAGCAGCCATTATGGAAATACAGAAGATCATGTAAAAGAGTGCCTGTTTGATATAACAGACGTAACCAAGATAAATTCATCCACTTCATCCATTGGATGAGCACATATGTAAATGATTGTTTTTTTTATCCCTCTTACTGACTTTTAAATAGGGTTTTTAACAAATAGGTAAAACACCACTTAAACTTGGTTAAGGATTCACGTCGGGTTCACCATTTTTGTTTCGCACGGAATTCGGGGATGACCTCCTGGATGGGAGATTCAAACGTTCTGATCGGTTTCTAGCGGGTTTATTTGTAGAACCGGAAACATCCAATGATTCCACATCCGTTTGGACCTACTTTCCAAAGGTAGGCGCTCATTAGCTTATGGACTGATGAGGCTTAGGAATTTTCATTGGTCGAGAGGATGTGAGGTCGGACTCATCACACCTTTTTAGGGGAATTATTGTCTACTCTGGGACTCTCTTTATAGATTTATGTTATGTTCGTGAATCCTTATTATATTACAAGGTATAAAATGAGCTTTCCTTTATTTTTAACAATCAATGATTAAATATGTAAGAAATTTAGAGAATCTTTTATATGTATTCGAGGTTCTTCATTAATAGAGAATCATCTGTATATATTTAGATATTCTTGGTCAATGGTATCCTTCAAAACATTTATATAAAAGTCTCTTGGTCATTATGATGACTAGGCTGGTTTTAAAGCCACTCAGTGGGGCACTTGAAGTTTATTGTCATTCATAAGGACATGGATTATTTCAGAGTTGGGATCGAACCCATAAATGGGCTACCTACATATCCTTTGTTTTGGAAAAGGAATTAAAACCCACATAGTTGGAGTAAGGGAGTATGACGTTTATGATTGATGGCTCAAAGAAGGATGTCATAATTACTTTTACACTCTAAGCTCACGTGAGTCATGCTCGGTGTGAGAAACAAGTGGTATTGGTAAAAATTAGACAATTGTGCCATGAAAGATGCAATCATAAGAAATGGTTTGGGGCTTATGTATGTATGACTGCCCAGATAGATGAAGGTTTAGGATTTACTTTTAGGGAGAAAATCTACGAACAGGGCCCATAAATGTATATGTGCTTCATGGAGATTTGAATACTCTAACTTGGGACTTATTCCTGAAACGGAAACCCAAATTAGGAGAGGATTGATAGCTGGGTTTTACTCCTGAGAAGGAATCCCAGATCAAACGAAAATTAGGACTGGTTAAAGAGAAATTAAGGGACTTGGGGCTTACTCCTCAAAAGGATGCCGAAGATTATGACTGGGACTTATTCCTGAAAAAGAGGCCCAGGTTAGGGGACATGGGGCTTACTCCTGAAAAGGATGCCCATAATTTTGACTGGGACTTATTCATAAAATGGAGACCCAGGTTATGAGATTAATGTTTGGGGCTTACTCCTAAAAAGGATGCCCAGGTTTGGGAATTTTAAGAATTTTGGGCTTACTCCTGAGGAGGATACCCAATTTTTGGAGGAAATAGGAGTGGGGATTATTCCTGAAAAGGAGACCCGGGTTAAAGATTCTCTCATCTTAAAGGATGAGGTTGAATGAATGAACTCTAAATCTTTAGTGACATAAAGATATGTAAATCACTAGGTTTTGAGTGATATTCCACCGAATTCCTTTCAGATAAGGAAGTCAAATCAAGAAATCATGCCATAAATGTATTTGGAGAGTGTCTTAAAGACTGAATCTTGAAAAGAAAAGGTATAATGGCTTAAGAGGTGTGAAATGGGAAAGAAATGAACCCAATAAGGAAGGTGTGCACAAGTCTTGGAAGGCGCACAAGTAATGCGTCGGCGCGCAAGTATTGGTCGCGTAGGTATACCTGCGCGACACGTGGGGTAATTGCGCGATTTTCAACCAGCATTGAAATACTTGAGCGACTCTTTATTAAAGCCTTTATAATCCTCTTGAGGTTCTTCCAGAAAAGGGACGCACAAGTTTTATCGAAGGAATAAAGGCGGCGTGAAAGTGTGGCCACTTCTCTTAAGGGATGGCCACTCAGGCGCGCAAGTGTTGATGCATTTCAACACTTAGGCCTTACTCCCTCTCTTTAGATCTTCTGTTCTAGGTAAGAAATTACCTTAGAAGTGTTCCGGATGCTTCGATAAGAGACTTGGGCATCAGGAGCTTCAATCCGAGTTTCTGAAAAAAAAATCCTCTCGAATGGGGGGCCCACAGGGTCTATTTATAGGCAGGAGAAGACCCCGGGCGGTAACCGGGTGGTTATCACTTAGGTCGCGCAAGTCACTTGCACGCCAAGTGAGTCACGCAAGTACACTTGCGCGACCATGGGGAAACTTGCCCAGATTATGGGAAAAGTTTTCCTTGTTCATCCCTTTGTCAACTTTTGATGTTTTCTTCAAAGGTTGAATCACTTTGTGCTCATATATTCCCCTTTTCCGATCTTTAGATTCTGTGACGAAAGGAGCGTCAACACCTAGTAACATGAATATCAGAATAAGATGTTTAGATACATCCTTTTCTGCTATATATTCCTAGTTCCAACATTCCGACACATTGCTACAATCCCGACTCATGGAATATTCCACAAATAATGTCAACAGAAAAACCAATGATCGAACAACCTCTTTCAGTTAATATCTAAGGACTGAACAAACTGACACCACTTGTAACACCCCACCTCTACCTCATTGGTTTGAGGAGGTGGTGAGGGTTACTAGGCCTTATACGATGTTCCTATGGCACCAAAAGATGGAAATAAACTCCAAGGGATTCAAGAAAAAATTGGGGAACGATTTTACCATAAGAAAAAACCAACCAAACAATCCCCTAAAAATCACAATATGATGCATTTTAATAAAAAATTAAAGCATGTATTCTCAATGGATAACCATGTTTTTACACAATACATCCCAAAACCAATAAAACTAGACATGTCTAAACAACATCAGAGTACAATGAGGAAACTAAACAACCAAGCACCACAAGCCACGTCACCACCACAACTCCACACTAATCTCCATGCTCCATGATCCACCATGACATCAGAATGCTCCACTAAAAGAGAGAGATTCCTTACCTTTTCCCAGGTCACGGTACACGACATCTGCAAGGACACCACAAGGCCAAAGTAGGGGGTGAGCACTAAAACTCTGTAGGTTTTTCACAAATGACATCCCTACACACACCACTAGGATAAATCCATTGGCAAATTTATATAAAACAATTTATATAAAACAGTCACAAGTGAAAACATTTCCATCAGATAAACATGCCCTTCCCAATCCATCACACCCAAACCATGAAACCAAGGGAAAGCTAATGAAAACCTACCACAAACAATTTCATCATTTACACGTTAGCACAAAAACATCCATTTTACAAAGAAATGCACAAAAAACAACCAAAATGGTGGGACTTCTTCCCAACCCGTTCACCCAATCACAACTAGTGGTAATTCCCAACCACTACTCATGCAGTGGTTCTTCCAACCACTATACATCAAATTTTATAGTGAGACATCCCACCCACATCCACACAACATTTCAATCATGCCAATCCAATCATAAGCCCACCATGGTCACTAAAACATGCAATCAACCATGTTCCATTTCATATCAATCCACTTCAATAAATCACCCCTTTATTAAAAATCATTTTCCATGCCAATCATCATTTCAATAAAACAACCACGTTATTGAAAACCCTTTTCCATCAATCATTTCTTCACATCAACCATACACTGTGTTTTAAAATCTCCATTTTAAAATCCACAACAAATCCATTTCACCATAAAACCCCCGTTTTCCCCATAAATCCCCAAGACATCACCAATGGTATTTCCACCCAATTTGGCACAAAAATCACAAAAAATTTAAAGATCAAAAAATTAATTGAAATAAAACACAACTAGTTCTAACCAAGTGGAGTTGATAGAGAATCCACTAACCTTTAGGGTTCCAGAGAAATCGACCCACAAGCAACTGCACCTCTAATCTAGCGAACGCACCACCGAAAACTCTCTAGATCCATTTCTATAGCATTCACAAGCTTTAAAGTAATCATCCAAGGCATACCCAGCCCTAGATATACACACAACAACTATAGATCTAGAAAACCAAGAATGGGAGGGATGTAGATCTAGAGGAAAACACAAGGACACCACAATGTGATACATAATCTGGAGAAACAACCTTAAAATCAATAAGAAACCCCATTGAATTGCTTCCAAAATGAGTGGGAGAGCACCCTCAACCCCTGAGAACTCAAATTCCCAAGTGAGGCTTGAGTGGGAGGAAAATTGGAGTGAAATAAGTTAATCCCATGGGATCCCACAACATAAACCCTATTTTATGTGGCCGCATGGTTTGGAAAATCGTGCGCTAACCGTGTGCACACTACTGCCTTGAGATCAAGGGTCCGAACAATTGCTTCGCATGGTTTGGAAAACCGTGCGTAGGCTGTGAAAACCCTACTGTCTCCCCAACACGGTTTTTTTAGAGCATCTGCACGATTTCCCTTAATCATGCCCAAACGTGCTCCCTTAGAAAAGCCTCCAAACATATCAAAAACCATTCCAAACTCTCCCAACCTCTTTCCAACCCATCCCATGCATTTTAAACACATAAAAAGTCTTAAAAATTGCTACATACCTCACACCGGGGGTACTACAGTTAACAATGTCCATATTTTTTAACATTTCATAATTCAAATCAATAATACTATTTTGGTGATTTCTACCCCATATAGTTCATCAAAGGCCTATAAAAAATATTTAACCATGAATCAATTTTTTATTATTTTTTATAAAAAATAATAAGAAATTTTTAATAATTTTTAATCATATTTATGTAATGTGATATTAATTACTAATCCAATTTGAAAATTAAGAAATTACTAATTAGACAGAATTATTCTTAATTACAATAATGTTAATATATTTTAATTATCTAAATAATAATTAATTATGATCAATGATTTCTAATTATTAATAACTATAAGTTAATAATATTTTTGAATAATGAATTTTTACTAAATAGTAATAATTATCATCTTAATAAATTAAGTATTAATAAATATTTATTATTGTTAGTAAATATGTAATAATTAGTATTAATTTAAACTTATCATTCATGTTTATTAACTTGATATTAAATAATTATAATATATTAAATCTAAGTAGTAATAATTATACTTAGTGATATCCAAATGTTAATTAAACCATAATTTTTTTAATTACTAATTAATATTACTTATAAATTTATTACAGATTACTAATTTAATTTATTAACTATTTATTAATTAATAAACAAGAATTAATAATAAGTAGCAATATGTATGTACTAACTAATATTAAAAATTAATTGATACATGATAATTATTAATTCACTTAGACTAATAATTAGGTAGTTACAAATTATTATGCATGTTAAGAAATTATCTGTGAATTAATAAAAAAATATTATTTATTTACTTATTTATTTTTTAAATATAAATAGTACAATTTCAGATTTATTGAAATATATATATATATTTATACATATAATTATAAATAAATTTAATTATAAATATTTGTATATAATTATAAATATATTTATATGATTAAGTATATTTGTATAATTATATATAATAACATTTTTATAAGATATATATATATATATATATATATATATTTCAATATATTTATTAATAAATTGGTATATTAGTTTTATAAATATGATATATGTATTTATTATTTAATATATTTATTATAATTTTATAATTATTAAAATATTTTCATATATAATTCTATATATTTATTAATATATGTGTATGGTTTTTTACAAATATAATTAATATATTTATTATTTTGATATATTTTCTATTTTATAATTATTTAAATATATTTATAAATATTTTTTTATAATTATAATTATATTCATATAATTTTAAATGATTATATAATTAAATAAATATAGGGGGCCTGAGCTATGATGCAATTATGGGTGAGGGGGTCTCTGTTGTCTTGATTCATGGACGGGACTATGTTCACGATGTTGTGTTGGTGATAGTTTTTTAAAGGAGTAGTAGGTGTCAGCCTAAGATCGGCCGAAGGAGATAAAATAAGACGTGTGGTGTGGGTCAATGGTCTGTGATTTGGTATCGAGAAGTGATGCACTATTTAGGAATAGACTATTTTGGATTCGATGATGGAATTATCCATATTTGGTTCTCCTAGATGCGATGGGGGACCTGGCACGGTGGTGGGGTCCTGGCAAAACTCACTGGCAGGAGTCTACAGCTTCGTTTAGGATCAAATTGGATTTGGGAATCTCCAAAGGGATCCATATAGGTAGTGGTGCATATCAGTTTTCTTGTGAAATTGATGACCATGTGACAACCTTAGGATGAATTTGTCCTCAATATGTGGTCCTTTTTTCTCATTTCATTTGTTGGTTAGTGACAGTTGGTGCACAAGATCGATGATGAAATGTGCATCCAAGCGACCTCGATGTGGTTGTTGGAAATAATTGGATGAGGGACGTTACTTGGTGGTCCTTTTTGTCATTGATGTGTTAGGGAATTTATTTTTGAGTATTAGGGACCTTTTATCTTGGGTCATGGACTTTTTTGTTCATTGGCCATATTTCTATTTTTTTTCTTGGATTTTTACTCTGCACAATTTTTGTGGTGGTGTCTGCCACTTTTATGTGTGGTGGTGCATCATGATCCACATGTATTATCTTGTTGGTCTGTATTTAAATTTTTGTAATAAATTTTTAGGGATGAGTAGCCACTCAGATCTTTATTCATCCAGGTATATATATACCGGGAAAGACTCAATGCATTGGTTTAAAATCCATGGAACTGGAAAATATATTAATGAAAATTAGGGTACACATACAACATTTATATTAGATTATATGGTAAAATAATGGAACAATGACACCAAAGACACAATGATCATTCATGATAACATTATTATATTTCTTATAACCCATCCTTCAGGCCCATCCCTACTTTTCAGGTGATTTCCCCTTTTTTACTGCATTTTAGCATACTAATTTACCTCTTTATAATCCATACTGCATGACTCATATTCTTCATCATGAGTCACAGTGCTAACAATCTCAATATATATGTTTTTTCTTTCATCACAAGGAGATTCATGGAAATTTCAAAACACCTCACCAAACACATACCTACTCATTGATCTGTATAAAATATAAAGAAAATTAAATTTATGTTTATCAGTATCTGAGCCCAGTGGAATCGTATTCTCATCGCATGCCTCCACCATTGATTGGGATTTGGATTCTCTAATCCTGTCCCAATTATCATGGATCCCACCCCATGGGAGTTCCATAGATTTCATTGTCGGTATTGACACCTAAACACCTTTGGGGGGAGCATTAAGAACTTCCTTCTCTTCAAATGCTGATCACTTCACAGTAGAGGCATTCTCATGCATTAATGGTGGAGCCTTGATTTAAATATGATAGACCAATTGAAATCCCTCATCATCCACCAACATAAGCATCCGCTAATTGTCAATATAACTCAAGACATCTTACCATAGATCAACATTGACATCCTCTTGGAAAAAAACCCCACAATCGGACAATGTCTCCACATGCTCATCAGTTGAAATGTAATTTCATGAGGCCTTCATGTATGATGGTGTGACTCGTTCCCTATTTCCATATTCATCATTTATAGGTGAAACAGTAGCCTTTCTTGTTGTATTATGTTTTCCTTTACATTTTGGAAGGAAAAATGACCCCATAGAAGCGCCATGAATAATTGATTCAATATATGAAAAAACCCACCAACTCCTACAGTTAGAAGTTGAAACCCATTCTCATTACATTCCCTCCTAAACCCAATTTTCGAAATTGAGCAATTAGTATCCAATGATGTACCCACCTATTAATGGGTCTCAACTAGTGACTTATTCATATAGGCTGAATCCCCATGGGTCCGAGCAGGCTAAGACTTAAAATCCACTGGTTTCACCTTAGGATGCCTAGGGGATTTCCCATGCAGCCTAAATTTCCCAGTAGAATCACGTCGCTTCAGTTGATTTCACTTAAAACACCAAAAATCATAGACCTTACACCATATATTCTCATCCAAATGACCAATATAAATTAAATTCTGATAGATGTCATAGCGGTTCTCATTCTCAACATTGATTTGAATATCATCAGTTGTATTTTTAAGCGTCATAGTTTCAATGAGATTAGAACTCAAAACAATTTCTACTAATATTCTCATAAAATAATTTCACCTGACATGTTCATTATCCTATCAAAAAAATATACTTACCCATGTACAAATATCACATGTCAATTGATAGTGGAAAATCACTTAGGAATTTGTAACTGAAATAATTTTTGAAAATTAAAAATCAAATTAAAAAAATTAAAAATAAAAGGTTAAGATATTTATAAAAACCCTTGATAAAATCTTGGAAGTGGAAGGTAGAAAGGGAGAGGTGAATGAGGATTTATTATAGCATTAGAGTGGAAGCGGGTTTCAGATGGACGCAAGGGATCAACAGTAGTTGGGGGACCATGGGAAGGGAGTGGGTGGGTGGTGGGAAACATCATGGGAGGTATGTGAGTGGGGATTCAGTATGAAGGGTTGTGGGTTGTGGCTGGAGGCAAGGGAGGGACTATAGGTTGTGGAGAGATGCAAGTTACGGGAAATAGATGACGAGAAGGGAAGGAGGAGGCAGCAGATGGTGGTAATAGAGGAAGTGTGTGTGGCAGACAACAACAAGGGGGGAAAAGGGTTGTCGATGAACAATGACTAGGGTGGAAGGAGTGGGGGTCATGATAGGGAATTTTAAATTGAAATAAATATCGTGTTGTAGAGGCCGAACCACCGGACGCAAAACCTACCGAGTTCATGCCGCAAGATTCCATGCCCACCGAGGTCAAACAACTAGAAATGTTGCATATCAGACCACAAAGGCAACTCAAATAACTGCAGAAAAAATCCAATGAAACATAAAATAAATCCACACATATAGCACATATTTTGAGTGGATTTATTTTTCGCGAGCGGCAGTGGCAACCGTATGATTCAACTAGATATGTGGCGGTAGCAATAGTAGGGATCTGTTATAGCATTGGAGAATAAGAGGGGACAACTTGATTTCAGATTTTATTATACGATCTATGAAGACTCTTAAAGGAACATTAAATAAAGTGCTCATTATTAGGAGTTCTCTGAGTGAAAAAAGTGTAGATAAAGGTGTTTTATCAACAATTTTTAGCAATAATAAATATAGGCCACTATCAGCAATAATAAATACTAATAAATATATAATATTAAGAATATATATATATATATATATATATAATTATAAATGAATTTAATTACATTTAAAAGTACTTATATATATTTTTAAATTTATAATTATAAATATAATTTATATATTATCATAATTTTAAAATTTTTTAAATATATATTAATTTTTTATTTATAAAATTATGTAAATATATATTAATAATATTATGATATAGATATTAATTATTTAAATATATTTTATATTTAAATATATCTATTTAAATTTTAAATTTTTTAAATATATAAATATATATATTTATAATTATAATTATATATAAGAATAATTAGAAATTATTTATAGATAATTATAAACATAAAATATATACAGTTAATGTTAATATATATTTATTATAATTTTATAATTTTTAAAATATATGTGTATTTATTTATAATTAAATAATTCAAATATATATGTATTTGTTCATAATCATAAATATATAAAAATAATTATCAATATTATCATATAATTATTAGTATAGTGATATATATATATATATTTTTGTATAGTTATACAAATATTTTTTAATATATATATATATGTATTTATTTTTTTATGAAACTATAATAAACATATTTATTATTAAATCATATTTATTGTTATTTTATAATTTTTAAAATACATATTTAATTCCATTATAATTATATATAATTATTTTTAAAAATGATTCTACATATTTATAAATGTATGTATATAATCCAAAAGGTTCTGAAATGAGTGTTCTCTGTCTTAAATTTTATTATAAAAAGTACAGTGCAAATGAAACAAAGAGTGTGCAATTTCAGGTCATGTTGTATTATTCCACCCACCAAAATTTGTAGATAGAAAATTAACACATCATCTTTTTTGTGAGCCTCATCTTCCTCAATATCCAGAGTGCTGAACTCTCCTCCATTAAAAATGTTTTTGACAGGTTGACTAAAATATATCAAATGTCACTTCATCCTCACCATGAGATTTACAAGTTCCTTTAGATGTGTAACTTCTCCGTGATCATTTAGATCTCCTTAATCTTCTCAAAGTTCCATTAATGACCACACTACATATCCAACTCTTCATCCTAGCCTTTGAATACAACTTCCCTAGCCCGATCTTGAGAATCATGCCTAAGTGCATCTATATGAACCTTCCAGAGTAAATTCCCATACCTATTATTTTGGAGTAAGATTCCTTGTGGACTCCTCAATACCATTCATAGTTTAAAATATTTATTACCCATCCCCAAATACAGAAGGGAAATCTTACATTAAATTCCTAAAAACATAATCAATAACATGTAGGATCCTCTTATTCTGACAACCCTTGTTATCAACAAGATCATGATTGATTTTATAAAAATAAAGTAAATTGATACATTAAAACAAAGAAAAGAAGTTGGTAGAACAACCATCCATATCTTTAGCCTAGTTTATTTCAGTATCTATTGAAGAATTAACATGTAGTCCCAAGCCTTGTTAAAGAGGTCCAGAGAACAACTATTGCATAAATCCCATATTACGATGGTTAATATTCCAAATAGAAACTTTATCAGTAGAAAAAAAATACCTAATAGGTCTTCATAAGAGATTGTTCATTGAGAATATCTTCATATACCTGGTTATCCCCCAAAGTTCATGTTAGACTCTTTTTCCAGGAACAACAAGAGAATCATGAATTTTTCTTGAGCTTTGTGGAACTAAATGTGGTTTTGAAGTTGGCGATGATAAATTATTCTTTATCCAGTACATTGGAACAAATACATTCATGATAAAATAATTATTCCCCTTTTTATTCCCAGATTACATGTACATATCCTCAAGCATGGCAGTAACATCATGCCCAGTTTCACTCTATGTTCCATCCTGCACATGTTTCATAGAATATGCAGCCTGCCCCCCGATATCATCATATTTTCCAAACATGTCAAGACCATGGTCAAAAATAGCAGTGATGAATTTTTTTTAAAAAATATTAGTTCCCTAGACCATTGTTTCAATGGACCATGTAGGTATCTTCATATTATGTTCATCATCATGATGTAGTCCATTAGAGGATGCACCATGAAAGCCTTGTTCGGTCCCCTAGAAACGAGTAGGAGCATATACAAGATTTTCTATCATATCCTTCTTGGGGCCAGATCCCACTATGGTGCTATCAACAACATACTTCTTGAATTTACATTCTTCAATAAAATATCAACATTATTAATATACAATTATATATAATTGTAAATATAATATGTATATATTATTTAAATATATTTATTATTACGTTAATGTTATTTAAATATATAAATATTTATTTATAATTAAATTTAAAATTAATTTATTTTTAAATATTTTTCATAAAATATAAATATATTTATATAATTATGTAAATTTATATAATTATAAATAATTATATATATATATTTTTTAAGTGTCTGGGATGAAGAAACATTTTATTAGGAAACCGAAGACCTCTTTATATCTGAATAAAGGGAGACTCATTTCATAACCCATATGCCTGAGACCATGTGGCCCATGAACATGGCCCGATGGACCCATAAAACATAACTATAGTGTCACCAGGCCTCCATCATGCCAGCATCACCACCTGCCTATGTGACGGTCTATGTCGTAAATCCACCAAAGGGCATGAAAGGATTTAAACCCTAGTCTTTTGGAATAAGGATTTCAAGGTATATCACATAGACACCACCCCAACTACTTATATATATGAATATAATCCTATATATATATATAAATATATTTTTTTATTTATTAATTTATATATATATACATATAAATTTAATAAAAATATTTATTAATAAAATATAAAATTTATATTTTTATTATTACTTAATCACTTATATATTTATTTCAATATATTTATTATAATTATATAATTACTTGAATTTATATACATATTTATTAATTTATAGTATTATAAGTAAAATTATTTAGAATATTATATATATAAATGAATTATTAAAAAACATATTTTATTTTATTATATTTATATTAATTATAATAATTTTTTAATTTATATATATAACTAAATTTTTTTTTGAATATAAATATAATAATTTAATTACTATTAATATTTTTTTTTAAAAATTTCTCATGAATTCTTTTTTATTATGACTTATAAAAGATAATTCTATATAAATGATATTATGTGTTAGTGATATATTCTTTGGTATGGATTTGAAGTATATAGATAGCATTTTTGAGGTACTTTCATATGTGTGTACATGTATGATTGGTTTTGGTTTACTTTAAGATTGATTATTGTAATAGAATACAACTATGTTTATTTTTTCTCTTCTGTTATGTTTATGATGCTGGTGATCTACTATATTTTTTATTCACCCCATATATGAAAATATTAGTGATCAGGGATTCAATAAAGGGTAAGGTCCTTGTGGCAGACTATTAAGTGAGAGTTCTGTGATGGTGAGAGTTGATTTTAAGTGGGCTCTCGGTCATAGATGTTTTATATTATTTCACCAAGATTTTTTCCCAATTTTATAACATAGTCCCATCATTTATTAGAAAAATTTATCTATTATGAATTATATCATTGATATTTCAAATTTTTGTCACATGGGATAATACATTTATCCACTATATTTCCATCTATTGTATTATTATTTCCTTTATTATTTCATTTATGATTTTTGTTGACTATATTGTATTCTCTGTTGGTTGTATATTACCGATAGTATAGTCTCCCTAAAATTCCTCTCAATCCATCAATGCTACTCGGTATAATATTTCATATAGGGTGGCACAGATGAGGTTATGTATTACTCTATATCAAGATCAATTATTGGAATTGTGTTCTAACACAATTTTATCAAAACAATCACCAATTTCCACATATAATTTTTTCTATTAAATTTATTTGGGACATGGTAGGAATGATAGTGGATTTTTGAGACTTGGGATTGATAATTATGTTAATGTCTAGAAAATTTTATATAGTGGACTTCTGAGTTTCCTAGAATGTGGGATTTTTTTTGTTTTCGGTTTCTATTTTTTCACCTTCGATGATGCACATAACATCAATATTCATAGTTATTATATTTGGTTTGTGATGATGCATCTTGACTAATAATATAGGTTATTATTTTTAATTATTTTGGCCTAAATTATACAAGGTTCAATTAACATAATTTTTGTTTCAATTTATGATTTTTTCTTTGAGAGGTACATTATTGATACAATTTCATTACCTAATCCTAAAAATAATATGATTTTCTCTATATTTGGATGTGACTAATGTGTAGGTAATATAGATTTATATATCTATTTTGGTAGTAATAATGGGGTTTACCTTTTCATTTTGTGTTTACACCTAGTATAGTTCTCCATTAGAATTAATTTTGAGATCGCATAGATTTCGTAGGATTTTTCTTAGAGATGGATATTATAAGAATTATAAATTTTTGAAATGTCAGATAATGTAACTGTAGATACAGTTGATGTTACATCATATTGAAGATGACGAGAACACTCCCATAATGGGGAATTCCCCTGTTGTTCCACTTGCTATATAGGAGGGAAAAACTGGTAACCCTTCTATGTTGATCTAGACATCCATGCAGTGAAACTGATCCAAATTGGACACTTGAAACCTATTCATACTATAGGTTTAAGAGCACAAAGGTCACTGGTTGACTATGCTCACGACATCTAGCACTAGCAACACCATGAATTCTAGGAAACTGGAGGCCACTGGGGTAATGAATACAGGATAGATCTCATTGAGTGTGTATTTGACTAGGAGGAGAATCTAGGGGATCAAAAAGTGAATCATTAGTACATTACGATTATCAGACCAACATGGAATTTGTGGGGAATTATAAATCATGTAGGTAAACATTATTTGATGACATATTATTCCTTTAATGAAATATTAAATGTGTAATTCTTCTACAGTACACTAAATCTAGATTTCAGATAGGATTTTTTCTATCTTTCGTACTTGATGATGTCAGAATTTTCAAATTTAGAGCTATTCACCAAGAAATTGTGTCTTAATCCTCTTATGGAGAGGAATGAGGTGAAAAATTCTATGATGTGTAATATTGGTTATCATCGTGTGCTCAAGAGACAAGTTGTAGGATTTTATTAGATACCGTATGCTATGATTCTTCTAAAATATCCTAATATAGGGTTGAGAGTGGAGGAAGATAACACTACAGATCATCATTCTTATTTTAGTGGACTGGATAGTGGATTTTCTAGTACTAACTGAACTATGTTGGGGTGTAATAGGATGTGAAAATACAACGACATGTGCTTGGGTGGAAGATGATTGTAATAGTAGAACAAGTGTTCTTCAAGTTCCTCTATGGGAAATGGTTCTTCCATGTTCTACAATAATGGAAGTATGGGGTATTATTTCCACTATAATCAAAACACTCCCAATGAAATTCACTAGTATTGAAACGTATGATATATTAAGTTGTTTAATGTGATGGATTCCATGGTGGGATCAGTGAGGTTATTCCAACATACAGGTAGAGAGTTAAAGTAGTATCTATATACTCCACAATGGCCATATAACCAGGAAACTTATGAACCTATGGCGAGAGGATATGGAGATAAAATATGCAAAGGGTGTGGGGATAACAATGTTTCACCCTTATATGGAGGGGGTTCATCGATGGAATAAGGTGTGGTTCAAATTACATATACATTCTCTTTGTATTTTTCATACATACACTTCTCATTCATTAATAGCTTCTCAAATTATAACTTTCTTAGTATTTATAGTTAAATTTTCTTCTGAGTTACTCTTAATCAACGACCCTTTGGGAAATAAAATGACACATCTCTATATTTTCTGAGAGTCTCATGTAGTAATTGGGGCCTATGAGAATGTGTGGTATTTCATTATTATAGATATTTTTGGCATCAATGTGATATTGGGAATGGATAGGCTGAATGATTACTATGTGTACATCGATTATTATAAAAATTTTGTATAATTTACAACAATAAATGGAGAGAAATATATAATGACTAATGAGTGGGATGTATGGGTATGAAGAGTGGGATGGATCCGAGTCATATTTGGTCCATTATAGCTTAGGGCGCTATCAGGATCCTAGATATTTAACAGATAATGACTGCATACAACTTTATTACACTGGTAAACATATACCAGGATATTTTTCTACAATATTTCATTGGTTTATCACATTAATGCTAGATAGAGGTTCAAATTGAATAGTTTAATTGGTTTCAGTATATATCTATTCAACCATAATACATGGACCCTGCTGAGATGAAAGTGATTAAGGTGTATCATTATGATTTAGAAGAAAAGGGATTTATCCACCTATGTATGTATCCTCTAGTTTATTTGGTTTTTTCAACCAATAATGCTCGTGATATTCATAGTATGCAAGTAGACTAAAATATGATAAATAAGATAATAGTGAAAAATTGGTACCCATTTCCATGGATTGATGACTTGAATTTGTTGTACCCCTCTCTCATGGATTTTAATGATCACAATCACTGTCATCATGTTATAACTTGTTTTCAAGTTTTTTTAATAGGAAAAAGGTTGCCAAAGGGTTGTCCCAAGAAGACTGGAAAAGGACTCTCTGAGTCCACTGGCCAACCGGTGGATTACCACCGGCCAGCTGGTGGTCACTGGCAGAAGCAATGCTCTCTGCCAGGTTCCACCGGTCAGCCGGTGCCTGACCACCGGCCAGCCGGTGGAACCAGACAGTAGGCCTTGCCCACTGCCAAGTGCCACCGGTCGGCCGGTGGAAGCCAGATAGAATGCTCTGCCTTCTGTCTGGAGCACCGGCCAGCCGGTGGCCAAGCACCGGTCAGCCGGCAAGCCCAGTCAAACTAGTCGTTGGTCTTTGACCAGACATTCCCACTTGACCCCCAACGGCTCCGAAAGCCCTCCAACGGCCATATTGAAGTATTTGGGGATATTTCTCCTATAAATAGACGAGGATGGATGCCGAGAACATAACCCCGATACATTGGAATGATATTTTGATCCCTTGAAGCTCTAACGACAAATCTCTAAGGCTACTTGTGATCCATTTCCATTCTTGAAGCTTGGGCTTCCTCTACATCAACTACTCTCACACTCTAGGCGCTCAAGACTTCCTCTAGTTTGTTATAATTTATTTATTTCAATTGTTTAGTTCTTCATTGGGTTTTTATTAAAACAAACCATCCTTTTATTCCTCACTTTCATTTTGGGTTTCTTGCTACAACCATAATAAAAAAGCAAGTTGTACGAAGGTGATCTAGCCTACCTTAAAACGGCTAGTGGGTTTCTTGCTACAACCATTAAAAATCAAGATGAAGTATAAATCTCTCAACGGTTGAGTTGGGAGCGGAGATGTAGGCTTTGGTTTAAGCCGAACTCCGTTATCAAATTGTGTCTTGCCCCTTTTTATTTCCGCTGCATTTATAAATTGTTTTTAAGTTGCTAATTATTTTACAAAGGCAATTCACCCCCCCTCTTGCCATCACTCTCCGACCAAACATTTGGTATCAAAGGGAAGTTTGTGTAATACCTTAACCGGTTACAAACCTAAAATCCATAGTGATGGCTTCTTCCTCACAAGCACTTGAAGGGTATTCCATGACTCGTGCTCCATTCTTTGATGGAACCGACTACACTTATTGGAAAACTCGCATGATTACATTTCATAGAATTATTGGCTATCCTATATATAGAATTGTTATGCAAGGCTACACTCTCTTTAGAAAAGATGAGTCTAAATGGACCCCCGAAGACATTGCTAATTTTGAGATTGATGGCAAAGCCATGAATGCTCTTCATTGTGGGTTAGACCGTAATGAATTTAATCGTATTTCTACTTGCACCACTTCTCATGAAATTTGGAATCTTTTGGAAGTGACCCATGAGGGCACTCACAAAGTCAAAGACACTATATTAGATATGTATCGTCAAGACCTTGAATGTTTCACCATGCACCCACACGAATCTATTACGGAAATGTTTACTCGCTTTACTGATGTGTGTAATGGGAGAAAGTCTCTTGGAGATGATGTTTCTGCAGAGATGATGGTCAAGAAGATTTTTGGGTCCTACCAAGCTCACGGGCTCCAAAGGTGACAGCAATCCAAGAAGCAAAAGATGTCAAGAAAATGCCGGTTGAAGAACTCATTGGATCACTTATGACCTATGATATTACCATGAAGAGGCAAGCCGATAAAGAAGGTAAAATCTTCAAGGAGAAAAAGAAAATAGCATTCAAAGAAAAGCAAGAAAGCTCCTCCGATGATAGCGAATCCGAGATTGCTCAACTTGCAAGAAAAATGAGCAAGTTCATGAAGAAAAAGAAGAATTTTCAAAGGGCACGAAAGGAAGAGCCAAAAGCAGAAAAAGAAGTTACATTCTTTGAATGTGGAAAGAAATGCCACATCAAACCGGAGTGCTCTCTTTTCAAGAAATGGTTAAAGGAAAAGAAAAACAAGAAGGCTTTCAAAGCGTCAACATGGAGTGCAAGCAATGAATCCATGTCTTCAAGCGACTCAAGCGATGAAGGTGGAAAATTCTTAATGGCACTTGATGAGGTATCTTCTTCCGACTCCTCTTCCTCATATTCTTCTTTTAATAATGACATGTCTTATGAAGATCTCCAAAATGCGATAGATCAATTAGAGGAAGGTTTTCACGAACTTACCTCTAAATTTTTGGCCTTAAAAAATAAACACAAAATTCTAATTTCTGAAAAAGATCAACATCTCAAAAAGAATGAGGAAATTTCCCTTAAGGTCCAAGATATTCCAAATGTTGATTCTTTGAATTCAACTATTAATGATTTAAGGGAATCTCTTGTCAAGTTCACCCAAGGTGAACAAAATTTGACCAAATTTCTAGGTTCTCAACGTTCAGCTAGAACCACACATGGACTTGGCTTTAACAAGCAAGCCACTTCTTCTAGAGCACCCACTACTTTTGTAAGGGGGAGCTCTCAAAATAAATTTTGTAATTATTGTAGAAAAACCGGACATATGATTTATGAATGCAATTGTAAAAATTCTAGTTATGGCCGCCCCAAAATCATTACCTACTCGGATGAATATCCTAGGATGTATCCCTCTAGACAAGTATGGGTTCAAAAGTCTCTTTTATCTAATCTTTCCAGACCCAAACTTATATGGGTACCAAAATCTATTCTCTCTTGATTTTGTAGGATAAACACCAAAGAAGTAGGACTTCGAAAGGCTCATGGTATCTCGACAACGGATGCTCGAGGCACATGTGTGGCGATCCCTCCGAGTTCAACTCCCTTGAAGAATTCGATGGAGGATACGTCACCTTCGGTGACAATTCAAAAAAGCAAGATCGTCGGAATAGGTACCATTGGTTTTGGTAGAACCTCCTTAATTAAAGCTGTTTTATTTGTTAAAGGTTTAAAACATAATTTAATTAGCATTAGTCAACTTTGTGATAGTGGTTTTTTGGTGAATTTTCAAAATGATTTATGCAATGTGTTTGATTTTCAAAACAAGTTGATATTTTCTGCTTCCCATTTTCAAAATGTTTACATTATTGATTTAAAGTCTTTAGCTAGCCAAAATGTTAAATGTTTAAGTGCTCTTGACAATGAGTCTTGGCTTTGGCATAGAATGTTGGGGCATTGTAGCTCTCATTCACTTATAAAGGTTAATAAGAACAAGCTCTTCCGTGACCTTCCTAAACTTATGTTTAAGAAAGATTTGATTTGTGAGCCATGCCAACATGGAAAGCAACACAAATCCTATTTCAAATCTAAGAAGGAAGTGTCCACTTCAAAATCTCTTGAGCTCCTTCATCTTGATCTTTTTGGTCCTACCCCTGTAGAAAGTCTAGGTGGAAAATCCTATACCTTTGTCCTAGTAGATGACTTTTCTCGTTTCACTTGGGTTTTCTTTTTAGCTCATAAAAATGATGCTTGTAGAACCTTTTTGAAATTCTCTAGGAAAGTAGAAAACAAAATAGGATATAAAATTATATCGCTCCGTATTAACCATGGAGGTGAATTCGAGAACATATAATTCGATGAATTGTGTTCCTATCAAGGATACAATCACACCTTCTCTGCCCCTAGGACTCCACAACAAAATGGAGTGGTTGAAATGAGAAACCTAACTCTCCAAGAAATTGCTCGAACCCTCCTTAGTGAATTCAACCTCCCTCAATTTTTATGGGCCGAGGAAGTAAACACTGCTTGTTATACTATAAATAGAGTCCTTGTAAGACCCATTCTTAAGAAAACCCCCTATGAACTTTGGAAAGGCAAATTGCCCAAAGTTGGTTATTTTAAAGTGTTTGGTTGTAAATGCTTTATCCTTAACACAAAAGATAACCTAGGGAAATTTGATGCCAAATCTGATGAAGGTATTTATCTTGGGTACTCCAACTCAACCAAAGCCTATCGTGTCTTCAATAAAGGTTCAAAATCCATCGAAGAATCATCTCATGTCAAATTTGATGAAACTCTTCCAAAACCTCACCCGGTCATTGAAGATGTTGAAGATAAGCTTGATAAGCTTCATTTGAATGATTCCTTTTCTCCTCCCAAGGAGGATGACCATCAAGAACCCTCTTCACCTTCTTCATCTTCCACCTTGCCTAAGGTTTGGAAACCTTCTAGAGACCATCCTTTAGAAAATTTTATAGGTGATCTTCAAGCCGGTACTAAAACTAGAAGATAAATCCTCAACGAGGTTGAACATCAAGCCTTCATTTCTCACCTTGAGCCTCAAACCATTAATGATTCCATTACTGATGAGAATTGGGTTCTTGCAATGCAAGATGAACTAAATCAATTCTCTAGAAATTATGTTTGGACTCTTGTTGAAAGACCCAATGATCATCCATTTATTGGCACTAAATGGGTTTTTAGGAACAAACTTGATGATCAAGGAAATATAACCCAGAACAAGGCTCGCCTAGTAGCTAAGGTCTATAATCAAGAAGAAGGAATTCATTATGGTGAAACCTTTGCGCCCGTTGCTAGATTGGAATCCATTAGGATCTTGTTGGCATTCGCCGCTCACTTAAATTTCAAACTTTTTCAAATGGATGTTAAAAGTGCTTTTTAAATGGTTTTATTTCAGAAAAAATCTTTCTTGAACAACCCCCCGGTTTTGAAGATCCAAAATTTCCAAATCATGCTTTTAAGTTAGCCAAGGCTCTATATGGCTTAAAACAAGCCCCTCGGGCTTGGTATGAGCGGTTAAAAAAATTCCTTTTAGAAATTTTTTTTAAAATGGGTCAAGTTGATTGTACCCTCTTTTTAAAACACACTTCAAAAGATCTTTTAATCGTCCAAATCTACGTCGATGACGTTATCTATGGTTCTAACAAAGAATCACTTTCTACTGATTTTTCAGATTTAATGAGAAATGAATTTGAAATGAGCTTTATGGGGGAATTGAAATTTTTTCTCGGTTTTCAAATCTTTCAAAATTCAAAAGGTATTTTTCTAAGCCAAGGAAAATACACAAACGAGCTCTTAAGTCGTTTTGGTATGGATCAGGTAAAGGAAATTAGTACCCCCATGAGTACTTCCTGTAAGCTTACGTTAGATGAAGTTGGGAAACAGGTTGATAACAAGTTTTATAGGAGTATGATCGGGAGTCTACTTTACCTAACTGCGACCCGTCCTGACATCATGTTCAGTGTTTGTCTTTTTGCTCGTTTTCAAGCCAATCCCAAAGAATCTCATTTTAAATCGGTCAAAGGATTTTTAGGTATTTAAGAGGATCCAAAAACATTGGTTTATTTTATCCTTCTAATACTTCTTTCGAACTTTCTTCATATTCGGATGCTGATTTTGGCGGATTTCAATTTGATCGAAAGAGTACTAGTGGAACATGTCATCTGCTAGGCAAGTCCCTTGTATCGTGGAGTAGCAAGAAGCAAAACTGTTTTTCTCTTTCTACTGCCGAGGCCGAGTACGTAGCCGCTGGGAATTGTTGTGCCCAAATTATTTGGATGCAGCACACTCTCTTGGATTATGGTCTTTCCTACGATCATGTCCCTATTCGGTGTGACAACACTAGTGCCATTAGTATTTCTAAGAATTTAATACAACACACTAGAACAAAGCATATAGACTTAAGGAATCATTTCCTTCGTGACCATTTTCAAAAAGGGGATATCACTTTGGACTTCATTTCTACTGATTTCCAATTAGCTGATATTTTTACCAAACTGCTCCCGGTTGAACGTTTTGATTTTATTAAGGGGGAGTTAGGAATGATTCGTCAATGAGAACTTTAAATATTTGACTCTTTTGTCTTGCTTATTTTTTTAAGTTATTTAAACTTTTTTTTATTTTTATTTTATTTTAATTATTTATGAATTTTAATACCACCGATCAACCAGTGGTACATCACCGGTTAACCGGTGGTGTCGGGCATTTCTTTTTTGGGCCGCCCGGAGGAAGGGTTAAAATTAAACCTAAACCCTTCCACTCCCATTCCACTCTCTCTCTCTCTTGCGACTCCTCCAAACCCACGGATCCTCCTTGCCCTAGCCTCCCTTATTCCACCATGCCCTCTCAAACTCCATTCTTCTCTCAATCTCTCTCAATTTTTTTTCCTTTTGCCATCATGGGTCCTCGCTCTTCACGCAAAGGAAAGGGTATCGCTCAAGAAGCACCTCATCCTCCTTCAATCCCTCAACTTCCGGACATTTGGCATGACAAATTCATTCTGCCTGGAAGAGTGATTGACTATTCTTGGATTTCTTCTGCTCGTCTCGAGCTTTTCTCCATTATTGAATATCAACACTGGCATTCTTTTTTTGAACCTCCTAAGAAGGATGTTATTTATCCCCTTCTTGTCAAAGAATTTTATGCTCACCTGACGTGGTCGGTTTCTGATGACGTCGATACCATTTCCACCACCGCTCTTGGGCAACCCATCACTTTCACTTCTTTGGAGATTTCCAGGATGCTAGGGGTTCCTCATGTTGGACCTCATGCATTTTCTCAGGGGGAGTTTCCTCGGGACCCTGATTTTGATCTTGCTGTCTCTCTTGAGCATCTCACAGGGCATCCCAACGATCCAATTGTCATGCTCTCCCAGCTCACCACTAATCATCGCATCATTGAGCGCCTCATTCAGACTACCCTTCCACCCCGTATCGGTGATCACGATACGGTGAAATTTATTGATATTTATATTCTCTCTTATATCACCAGAGGCATTCATTTCAATTTGGTCCGGTTCCTATTCCGGGCCATGTCTTATGTGGCTGAGCACCCGTGCCGGTCCAAAACTCAACCTCACGGGCGCTTGTTGACCAAAATCATTACCTTTCTTGATGTCCCTCTCCATGCTATCTCCTTCGAGCAGCCAAAGAAGGATAGCATCATCAATTTTATGATGGTGCAACGGATGAACATTCGTTGGCATCCTTGGTGTCAGGAGTGGATTACTGACAAGGATGGCCTTCTCAAGGCTTACTCCCCTCAGACACATTCACACCCTCCTTCCCATGCCATGCCTCCTGATATTGCCACTGCCTATCCTCTTTCAGATAGTGAGGACGGTGGTGCTGATGAAGAGGAAGGGAGTGGTGACAGCGAAGGTGAGGCTGCTGCTGCTGCTGATGAGGAAGATGGAGCGGGTGATGATGCACCGGAGCCTGCTGAGGTTTTGCCCCCTCCCGCTGATACTGGTGGCTTGTCGTTGACGGCTGATCAATTCCTTCGCTTCCGGGAACAAATTGAGACCCGGCTCGACTTGCAGTTTTCTTACTTCAGCTCTCAGTTTGATCAGCTCCACTCTCGGATCGATTCTCTTGATCGTCGCTTTGAGGCGGTCCAGGCTCCTCCAGCTCCTCCGACCTTCAGGCGTCGTTGTCACTCTCGGCCCTCTAGGAGTGAATAGAGCCTTTCCTGTTTTTTGACTTGTATTTGTCTTTGTATTTTGAACTTTCTATGTAATGTTTCATCTTTTGTAAAATTCAAGTTGTCTTATCTATCAATCCTTTTTGTCATTGCTTACTTCCTTATTATTGTTTTTCTAATTTTCTTTCATACTTTTCCTCCTATTTTGATAATCCCAAAGGGGGAGAAAAACTCTCTATTACATAGTTACTTATTTTATTTAATTAAGTGCTCTTTTTAAGTGCTCTTTTTAAGTTATTGATTTCAGTTGTTTCTTTTAAATGAACTATGGTTACAATTTCAAAATGAACCATTCACTTTATTTTAATCCTTTCAAGATTAATACATGATACATCTATGAAATTCTTGTATGATCTCTAAAATTTGCCATGTCCAAGTTTCTTATTTCTTTTTTTCTTGGCATATCCTTTTTAAAAGCTTTCTCATTTGTGATTGTGATCATCAAAATAGGGGGAGATTGTTGTACCCCTCTCTCTTGGATTTTAATGATCACAATCACTCTCATCGTGTTCTAACTTGTTTTCAAGTTTTTTTATAGGAAAAAGGTTGCCAAAGAGTTTGCCCAAGAAGACTGGAAAAGGACTCTCTGAGTCCACCGGCCAACCGGTGGATTACCACCGGCTAGCCGGTGGTCTCTGAAAGAAGCAATGCTCTCTGCCAGGTTCCACCGGTCAGCCGGTGCCTGACCACCGGCCAACCGGTGGAACCAGACAGTAGGCCTTGCCCACTTCCAGGTGCCACCGGCCGGCTGGTGTCTGAATCACCGGCCAGCCGGTGGAACCAGACAGAGAGCTTTCTCTCTGTCTGGACCAACAGCCAGCCGGTGTCCCAGCACCGGCCCGCCGGTGGAACCCAGACAGAAAGCTCAGCCTTCTGTCTGGAGCACTGGCCAGCCGGTGGCCAAGCACTGGTCAGCCGGTAAGCCCAGTCAAACTAGCCGTTGGGCTTTCACCAGACTTGCCCACTTGACCCCCAACGGCTCCGAAAGCCCTCCAACGGCCATATTGAAGTATTTGGGGATATTTCTCCTATAAATAGATGAGGATGGATGCCGGGAACATATCCCCGATACATTGGAATGATATTTTGATCCCTTGAAGCTCTAACGGCAAATCTCTAAGGCTACTTGTGATCCATTTCCATCCTTGAAGCTTGGGATGCCTCTACATCAACTACTCTCACACTCTTGGCGCTCAAGACTTCCTCTAGTTTGTTATAATTTATTTATTTCAATTGTTTAGTTCTTCATTGGGTTTGTATTAAAACAAACCATCATTTTCTTCCTCACTTTCATTTTTGGTTTCTTGCTACAACCATAATAAAAAAGCAAGCTCTACGAAGGTGATCTAGCCTACCTTAAAACGGCTAGTGTGTTTCTTGCTACAACCATTAAAAAGAAAGTTGAAGTATAAATCTCTCAATGGATGAGTTGGGAGCGGAGACGTAGGCTTTGGTTTAAGCCGAACTCCGTTATCAAATTGTGTCTTGCCCCTTTTTATTTCCACTGCATTTATAAATTGTTTTTAAGTTGCTAATTATTTTACGAAGGCAATTCACCCCCCCTCTTTCCATCACTCTCCGACGCAACAGAATTATCATTAGAATACAACACAATAGTACTCAAAGACTGATATGTGGTCTTTCTTCCAACAATTTAGGGTCATAGTAGAGTACATAATAAATAATGAGTTTTGGGATCGATATAGTGTAATAAATATGGTTTCATTGGTTTTATCTTTCAATATATATATCATTGAGAATTTTCAAGGGAGTTTGCACTAATTTTATGAAGTTGTAGGAAAATGAATTTATATAATATAAAAATTAATATATAATAAAGTAAAATCATGTTTCTTTTATGAATATATGGGTTTTCTATTGATGGGGATCGTGGATGGGAAACCTGAGACTTTGGATTTTTGTGTAATGAGGGTTTTACCTTAGGAATGATATAATGTTTGATAGTGAAGTGAATTTTGTGGAAGGTAGTTGGTGGCATATGTGTTGAGTAATTTTACAATATACATATTTAATTAATTTAATGACACAAAACATTAATTATCCCTCTAGAAATTCATCATTATAAAAAATCTCCAAAGTTAGCAGTATAAACATATAATTTTAGAGTTTAGAAGGATGATAGATTCATTGTCTTAAGAGACTAATGAATGTAAATCATGGATGAATGATCAAAGTGGATATTGGGAAAGATGACGAAAATAATGATATCATCACATTCCTTTCTAGAATATTAATTCTCACCAATGATTGATCCATTCTTGAGGTAGGTCTAAATTTTTAGTGGATTTATAACCATTAAATTAATTAGTTGAATTGAATCTCATATCTCCTAATAATAAATTCATCCATTTTTGACCGGACAATTAAGAAGAGATCTAGCCACCAAAATTTATTCACAATGAGGCCCTTTTTCAATTGTCATGTTGTTGAAAATGGTATCAAAAGTACACTTTTTTGTGACGCTCTATCACAAATAAGGATATTTGTGATGTGAATCCCTCCTGTCACATATAGCATAACTAAGGGTTTTAAACTGCTCTTTAATGACAGGCCTGCGCCAAATAAATTTTGTCAACCGACCCACAGAAAATAAGTATTTGGGATGGGTTCAATGCAAAAATAATAATATTAAATAAAAAAAAATATTTATAAAATTAATAAATCTATAATAATAATAATATAATAAAATAAAAATATAATAAAAATATTAATATTAATATAAATTATACTCTATAATAAAATTAGCTAAAATATAATTAAATGTAATAAATAATATAATATAATATATTAAATAAAATATTAAATAAACAATATAATAATGAAATTAAAAAATAATGTAATATAATAATATAAATAATATATAAATAATATAATATATTAATAAATAAATAATGAATATAATAAAAAATAATAAATAATATAAAAATAATATAAAAAAATATTTTTAAAAATAATAAATAAATAGTATAATATTATAATAATAAAAACAATATTCAAAAAAATATAAAAATGAACTATATAGAAATACAAATATATGGAATTAAAAAATATTGCAAAAATCTTTTGCTTTCAAATGTTTATCAAAAAAATTTAAATAAGTCCCTGGGGAAGGGTCATCTGGTGGAGTTGGAGGAGCTGGAGGAGGGAACTAAATCCCTAAAACATGAGTTAGACATTACATGTACTTTATTATTTGCTTGTGCTACTGCTGCTACCATCAACGCATCACTTCTTGTTACTATAGACATAGCTCTTCTTTCTCCCTACACATAATCTCTATAATCCCACTGTAAGCTCGTAGCAGCTCATGATACTATGAAATAGATTATGATGACTCTCCAAGAGATAATATTGTGCTACATGAACACATCATAATAGTACCATAATTACTCACATGTGTCTATAAGGAGCTGATAGCAACAACTAGAACTTTTTCAAAGGCATACTGGGTCGCCTGTACCTATTCTCCCTCATCAAATCATGCTGCACTGGTCTGATCATCGGTCTTAGTTGGAGCCAAAGTTTTGGTATGAGACTACAATTCCAAATATGACTCCATCAATTTCAATTTAAAATTAAAATTGTTTCAAAATTTTTTGAACCTGATTTGAAAACTCCAAAATAAATTATATTAATCACCATCTCTCAATGGAAATAACCTCTAATCACTATAGTGACATGGTCACTGTACATCCTCATATATACATTAAACTCCATAATATCGAGCTGTTAAAATATATATATATATGAATATAACATAAATAATTTACATTTAATGTTAAATCAATTATTTAAAAAATGTATTTATCATATGTTCCTAATACGTACTGAATGAATGACTACAAGCTCATTGTGTTAACTCCTCTCTTCCCATGTTCTATCATCCTATAGATGATCTCCTCTAAAAATTAATACCCATCATGTGTGAACATAATCCATCCCAAACATTAGATTAAATGTAATCATATTAGTGGGAACGAAATGATTGATCAAACTTAGTGACTCCCACTTTCTTCAATACTGTCCTCTAAAATTGTCCAAAAATGGGCAACAACACTAACGTATACAACCCTCCGATAACTCCTACATAGAATTAAGAATTCTATCATCTATGTGATACCATAAATACTATAAATTATTATTAATATAAAATTATTAATTAAATAAAATTCTAAAAAAATATTCATGTTCCAGCGAATGATCGAACATGTATTGTTGATCATCAATGGGTATCTGATCCCATGTCACCCATGCTCCAAAAAAATTATTGTGCAATATAGTTATCCCCTTTCCAAAAACTATATGTGAACCAATTTGAAAAAATATAACATATAATCAAAAAAAATTATATAAATAAATTAATTATAATTAATGAAAACTAACAAAAATACACAGGTAAACATACATCTTCATGCAAGGAATGAACCAAAGATGTGGATGTCTCTTGTGGATATGTTAAGGAATCCTCAATATCAAAAACCACAACCTCTGTGAGACCTAATAACATCAAAACTGTTTTAATGTTAGATGATCCCACAACATACTGATCCCACAGTTGATCAGTGTCCTCCATCGCACGAGAAAAATCCGAATCCATCAGAGACACGACATGACTATTGATTGAAAATAGTTGAAAAAACTATTATATATAGATATATATTATATATGATTATAAATAATATTTAAATATATTAATCATATTATCCATTTCCATATTAATATATAATGGTGTTAATATCATTATATTCCTCCTTAGTGCAATCCATTTCTGTAGGAGCCTTAGTTTCATTATCATTTTTCATTACAAATTCATTTGTTACATCAATAACACCATTGTCACCAATAACCCTTAACTATAGGGTTTATTCATCAATATTCGTGTCTCTTCATATAAAATATGGATTTGGAGTATTCATTTGAAAATTTTCAATTCCTTGCACTTTAGTGGAACCACATTAAATTTTAAAAAATGGATTCTCCAAATATTTCATTTTTATTATTCTCCACCAATAACCATACTCTAGTGATATAGTATAATAATTTTCATAATTAATTTTATGTTAATTATGAGCCGAGAATAATGGGCCATTTACTACAAGAAGGATTTTGTATTCAATATGAATGATTCCATGGCTCTGATAAACATGCATCTATCTCTCTGTATCCGACCATAGTCATTTAAACATCATTATGTAATTATGTCCCAGATACCACAGTTCAATTATTTCTTGCAGCATTTCATAAAAGTCAACTCCTGTTTCTCTATAAAGATATCCTCCCAATAAAACACCAATATTTATTTTTTTTATTCCATATATGCACATGTAGGAAATATAAAACCATTCACCACATATTCATTATAAGATTGTACCATTTTCAATGGCAAGTTACTGGATAAAAATAGTCGTTTGTCAATTTTATATTTATTTTAACATACATGAAAATTTGTAAATCAATTTTCAATATGACATATAACAAATTTGATTTATATGTTATACCGTAAATAATTTATATTACTAGTTTTTGAAACCAGTAGGAATAATTATTTTCCGGATGTTCTTCAGGTACACTTATAGTAATTTGTGGAAGTTATTTCTTTATATGATTATAATTTAAAGGAAGGATAAAATAATATTAATTTATTGTAATAATAATTATAGAATAATTGATAGGAGAATTCAAGGTATAAATCATTCATTTCATTACATTTGAGAAGAACATATGTATGATCTCTATGGGTTTTTTCATCTGAATTCCATAATTAATGAACTCTACTAAAGACACGTTTGGGTTGATTAAAAACTAATAATTGTTTATTTATTTCATATTAAGCATTACCCTCATTATAGTACATGTGGTTTGGTTTTTAGGGATAGTCAGTTTGAAAATAATGAGAGAAAAAAAAGAACATTAATTCTATAAATAAGCTTCTTCGATTGATCATTCAAATGATTCTTTGTTATAAACTTTTTTATTTAATTGTTTTCATGAATCTCTCGAATGGGTTCATCCATCGAAACTGTATCGGAACCCCAAATTTTCCTTCATGTCACAAATGTAAAATTAAATGTTTCATTCATTAGAAGAAATATGGTTGAATGATTATTGTAGTTTATATAAAATTAAAACAACATCTTCTTGTATTCTACCTAGTGGTTATAGTCTTTTGTCACTCCAAAAATGTCTTGGGAAAAATATGATATGTCTATTAGTGCATCCCAAGTCATAGATTTCAAAAAACCTCTTAATATAATCTCTATAAGTATTTCAAATATAACACGATAGTTATTAATTTTTAATCCATTAATATGACTATTTCTAAATCATTTTCCCAGATTTTAAACATACCCATATTGGAAATATAAAATATTCTTTTAGCTTTATTGACTTTTATGATATGAAAATTTGAAATAGTTCACATTTTGGTCACCTGTAAATTTGGTATGAACTTATTATGCTTTTACATTATCCTTGTTGTTACCAAGTCGATAAAAAATATATTATTAAAATAATTCATCTCATCATACTTGACATAAAACATGTGAAAGACAAAAAAATTAGACCAATATAGTATATCCCAAAAAAATTATCCATTTTTTCTAGTTGTGTTCTTTCTAAATTCCATCAATTTTTTTTGATTTATTGTTGTTCAAAAGTTAATGGAGAGAAAAAATATTTTATCTCCATAACTAAGATCATTTTGGTGTGTCCATCTCTTTCAATAAAGAATTTTCTAAAATGATATCTTTTCCTCTGAAATGGATGATAGGTCAGAAAAAATCTCATTTATAGTAAAAAAAAATGTTTTCATCCATTGAACAACATAAATTCATTGATGTATCTCATAGAGTACATAAATGATTTTGTACCATATGTACTCCTGGCAGATAATATACCATATTCTTAGAAGTCAATAATTTTCTATATCAATACAGCTTCGAGTGGGAAATTTTATTTCACAGCAACAACATATGTAATAACACCATTATTCCGTAATTGATTTTACTCATAAATCAATGGCTTCAAATAAACATCAATATTCATTTTTGGATGTCCTTGAATTAATAAGTTCAAAAGGACATATGGATCATTGAACAACATCCAATGGAGTAAATTTTTCGGAGTTATAAAATACACGCCAACAAGAATATTGACTACCAAAAGAACCCAATGGATAGAAAAAATCATTTGTAATACCCACTATCACATTTGGGCTATTCAAGAAAATGAATAATGTACTTTGTCGAAAATTATCTGTGAATCCCCATTAGATGTATGACATACCTTTTGTAGTTGAAATATTGTTTTTGTTCCATAACATCATTGTTGTTGTGATCCAAGACATAAATGAACACTGCAATATGAGTGTAATCATGAAACACATCAACTATTTTACTGGAATCAATCTAAACATCCCTTTTTGATCCTTCGTATAACTTAATTTTACGCATGTAGGAAAAATGTCAAAGGACTCATTTTCAGCATATTATAGGATGTAACCATTTTAACATGCATGAATATTTTTCTAACTATGACCCAGATTAGGAACTTGCCTAGTTATTTCATTAAAATTTATAGTCAACACATTTCCATTAGGTAATAGTGTTTTAACCAATGATACTAGTTTATCAAAATAGCTATTTGACATTCCATTATATAATTTAATAGCGATAAAATTTTCAACCCCTTAATTTTTTTTAATCATTAAACCAGTATATAAGGAATCCCCCAAAGTCCTCAACTACTCTTAAAATTGAGATTGTTCCATATCCAAAGTTAAATCATTACCATCTTGAGTTTAATTTTATTGAAAAGATGGACCAGCCACATCACATACTAAATTTTTAAACATTGATGGATCTGCAAAAAAATATTAATAACATCTTTAGAACGTCATTCACAATGTTGATACTAAATAAAATAATATATTTGAAACCCCAAATGCAACAGATGAACCCACCATTGGAATATGTCCACATACCACAATTTTTAGATGGGCACATAATTTTCCCTTTTGAAACAAATTCGAGTTTTGGTGATGAAAATGATAAATTTTTTTAACCAATCTCATTATATATCGGATTTATTCCAGAATAATTTGGACCCCTACACTAATTTATCCTAGTAAATCATCGTATAATGGCTATTATTGACTTCTTTATTCCATATTTCATTTAAAATTTAAAATAAATAGTTTTTAGTACTATTTTGATATAAGAATAACAAGACACAAAAAAAATATTTCTAAAAAAATTTCAATTTATTTCAATTAATTAATTTTTTTTCTATTCATTTCTATTTTTTTAAATTTAATACTAATTATAAGTAATTTTTGATAATTTTTTTTATTTATTTCTAGTTCTTATTAATCATTAAAAATTGCCGCTATTTATTACCAATTACTGCTCATTATTACCAATTGCGGCTATTTATTAACAATTACAACTAATTATATCTAATTACTCTTATTTATCTCTAATTACCACTACTTATTAAAGTTACTTCAAGTTATCACTAATTGATGCAAATTATCACTAATTAATGCAACATATCACCAATTACTAATAAATGTTACTAATTAATATTATTTACCAATAATTATAAATAATTATAGATAATAATTACTAATTACATCTAATTATTAATAATTACTGCTAATTGTTACTAATTATTACTAATTATCTTTAATTATTTCTATTTACCGCTAATTATTAATAAATAGACAAAATTATTACTAATTGGTGGTAACTATTTATAATTCTGTGTAATTATTATTTATAATTACTTATTACTACTAATTATTAATAATTACCGCTAATTATTACTAATTTCCAATAATTATTATTAATTACCGGTATTTGTTACTGATTACTACTAATTATTAATGGGTACAACTAATTATTTCTAATTATTACAAATTATTACCAATTACCACTAACAATTAATATTAATTCTGAATTACAACTAATAATTACTAATTATTAGTAATTATCACAAATTGTTACTAATTATAACTAATTATTACTAATTACCGCTATTTACTACTATTTATTACTAATTACAACTAAATATTACTAATTTCAGATAATAATGACTAATTATTACTAATTATTTCTAATTATTTGTATTTATTACTATTTATTACGAATTACTGCTATCTATTACCAATTAACGCTAATTATTACTAATTACCGCATAATATTTATAATTACCACAAAATATTTTCTAATTACTGCTAATTTTAACTAATTACCCTTATTTATATTTAATTACCACTAATTATTTTTGAATTACCTCTAATTATCACTAATCACCGCTAATAACAGGTAATTAATGCAAGTTATTAATATTTATTACAAATTACGACTATTTATTACAATTTATTTCTAATTATGAGTAATAAGTACTAATTGTGACTAATTAGTACTAATTGCGACTAATTAGTTCTAATTATGTCTAATTAGTACTAACTACAACTAATTAGTGATAATTCTTACTAATTATTACAACTTATTACTAAATATTACTATTTATTAATCTTTACTATTATTTATTTCTATTAATTAATAATTATTACAAATTAATATTTTTTATTACTAATTATTACTATTTATCCCAAATTATTAATTATTATTACTATTTTTACTGTTTTAATATATTTTTTACTATTTCTAACAATTATATCTATTTTTTACTAATTATTACTAATTATAACAATTTATTACAATTTATTATTATTTATTACTAATTATAATTATTTATTACTATTAATTACAATTAATTACAATTAATTACAAATTTTTATACTTTATTACTAATTAATAGAATTTCTTATAATTTATGACATTTCATTACTAATTATTAATAATTATTACAATTTTTATTCTAATCACTGTAAATTATAACTATTTATTAATAATTATTACAATTTTTTACTAAAATAGGATAATTATTATTAATTATTACTAATTTTAACCAATGAATAAAAATTTATACTAATTACTTCTAAAAAACATATGTGTTCAAATAAAAAATGCAAAATAATACTATATAATTCTAATTAAATTTAAATACTGCTAACTGATAATAATTATTAGTAAAATATAATAAAATGAATTAACTAAAAAATAAAAAACAACAAATAAATACCTTGAAAATAAATTTTTCACTAGATGCAATCCCTTAAAATGGCCTCAACATAAAATTTAAAACTTTGAAAATACTGAAGAGAGAAATATGAGAATAGTGGCTGGAATAGGAGTTAAGAGAACAATGAAATGTGAAAATTGGTTATATATAGGTTAGATCATTTATGACGAGATTATTTGTAATAGGTCCCATTACAAATGGCACTGCCTAACTAATTTGGCGCTGCTAAGAAAAAAGTAATATCGATGGGTCCCACCAAAAATAGTATCTTTCCAACATATTATTTGTGACTAACCTTGTAAAATATTTTTACTGTGAGGGGTCCCATCACAAATAAGTGATCATTTATTATTTGAGGTGAATGTAAACTATAGTATTTGTGACGAGACATATCGCAGATACTATCATAGAGAGAAATTATTTGCAACGATCAATCACAAATATTATTCCTTGGAAGGATATTTGTGATTGGCCATCATAATTACCTCCTTTTATTGACTATTTGCAACAGGTGGAAATTCCTACTACAAATAACCCGTATCAACAAGTCATTGTTTTTGTACTGTCTCCTTACTTTTCTAGGATTTCCATTCATCTCATGAACGGAGTTCTATTTAATATTCTTAAAAAAATTGTTAATAATAATTTGACATGTATTATAAATCAATTTTTCAACACTATGTACTCATTTAATTGGATAATAGTTGCTAATGATGGATTTTCTGATTACTCGTGTACTCTCCCAAAAATATTTATTGGTATTCATCAATGTTAGCCCTTGGTCTGACGATTAGACATTTCCTGGAATGATTCAAGAATGATCGGACACCCATATACCTAGAGGATGTGTGAACGAACTAGAGATCATTAACACCATGAGATTTTATGAAATATTTTATATTCTTTTCCCATATCATTTGTTACATGAACTAATGAGCCTAAAAACCATGAAATATTATTATATGATAGTTATAACCTATCCACTAAATTGTTGGATATGAAAAGGATTAACTAATTTATGTAATATATACATGACATCCCTACTTTTTATAAATTCCTTGAAATATTGTTAGTATTTAGTCACACATTTTTATGAAGAGTCTTATTATTCTTCAAAAAATTATTTTCTTGAAAAAATGGTTTTTATTTTGTTTTATGAGAAAATATTATAATTAACTTTTTTATAATTTTAAAAATTATTTTTTATTGAAACAATATCATTTTTGAATGGATATTTTCAAGATAAGCGTATGTTGAATTATTGATAATTTTCCGAAAAGTATGCCTTTTCAATGAATAGCGAAAAATAAATTTTTTTTAAAAAATTGTATCTTCATTTCAAGAAACTACAAAGTCAAATTTTGATAACAAATGTTTTCGACAAAAATTAGTTCTATTATTTTTTAATTAATTCAAATATTTTTATTGGAATAACTTTTCATTTTAAATTTGGCATAAAACATTTTTTTACAGAAAAATATTTTTTTCTGGAATATTGTTTTTATGGATGCATTTTATATTTATCGTATTAAAAGAAATTAATAAATATTGTTGAATGATTTTAGGGAAATTTATTTTATATATAATAAATAAATCATTTTAACATTCACCTAATATTTTTCAATGCACATAATGATTCTTATTTTTCTAAATATATTTTTAGAAATTATTTTGGAAAATTCCAAGACCGTACACAGAGACTGGTTCATATTCTAAGGCATGGTGTGCACAGAACGATTGGTTAAATAATGTTAAAATTTCAATTGGACCTATGCACTTTTTTCTTGGAAATTTGGAATAACTCATAAATGGGTACCTGGATTAGAAATCTAAGGGAACCATTGAATTTAGAGGAGTGACTTTACATTAGATGAGGACTAACATCGACCGAAACTGGCTGACTATGAAAAATATTTTTTGAACATATTGGTAATAAAATATTTTAATAAAAGTATTTTATTTCGATGTAGTGACATTCCATTTTCTATATCTTGTTAGAAATACATGATTATTGTCATAAACATTAATATTCTTCTAGAGACATGGAGAATAGATCTCTCTAGCATGCAATGACCGGTCGGATAACAGATCACAGAACATCTCAAAAAATATATAGAGGATATTGTCAATGAAAAAAATGCATCCACTTCCCATCAATGACCAATCCAAACTCCAGGTCATGATTTTTGATTTATTTTTTATTTACATAATCGTTCATAGATTCAACAATGAACGTGGACCAACCAATGAATATGTTGATCTGTGGTTCGATCATTTTTGTGGGATGGTTAGTGTTGTGTTTTATTTTGGGATATTAATTACCCTATTAATTCATCATTCTAATAATAATGAATCGAGCATGTCATGGAAAAATCCATGAATCGTTCCATGGATATTATTTATATTTTCTCCTTCCCCCTATTCTTGGCATTCATCACCATTGTACCCTTGTGGTCGCATCAAGACTTGTCGGGAGGCTTTGAATGCGATCATACCATCAGATTAGAGGTAAATCTACTTAGGAGTCCAAAAAATTGTATATTTGGACTTGATGAGGCTAGATCAATGACGATGTAAATTTTTGGGTGTTAGATGATCTCTGGTGGTCCAGAGAAGTGATTACCGGAGCACTGCTGCCAATGACCGGCGACAGCTGTGGCATTTGTTGGTGGCAGCGTAAGGACAGGGTGGTGCGGGGGAGGAGACCAATGGGTGTTGTTTGGGGAAATAATAGATTTCCATCCAGTGTGGCTCATGGTGATAGAAGAGGCTGTAACGGGGTAGATGGCGGTGACGGTGGGCTACAGTGGCGAGTAGCAGCAGCAGTGAGCTGCAGGATGCAATGTAAAAGGACACGGGGCATGTGGCGCACACGACAGGGCCGCAGAGTGAGGTGGGGGCTAGACTGTGTGGGAATAGGTGTGGTCCATGTGGACTAGAGGGGAAGAATTCGGCCGGGGCGAGATGGGTTCGGTGGGTGAACCTTCCCAAGAACATGCTTCTCAGAACAAGGGAACTAGGCCACTCTAGGCTGCCCTACGAGTCGGGACAAGTAGCTCAACATGCTATGGTGTAGTTGGCCCATCATGACTAGTGGTATGGTGTGGTTTTTCCCAGGCCGAGTGGGGGTTGTAGGACTAGGTCGCTTCAACCGGACCGGGTTGGGTCAGGTCGGGCGGACGGTGGTTGGTTGGACCCGGACCGAGGCTAGGCTAAAATATTTCATTAAAATCACCATAACATTCAAACAGAGCATCAGTTTGATGAGTCATCTATATTTATGGTTCCCTTGAGACGAGCCAATATTTTTTATATAGCTTATGTGGGTTTTTAAAAGATGAGTACATACGACCTAATAGCTTGAGGAGTGGTTCCTCCAGAAATGAGCGTGCTTTAAATGAAATCATATGGATGGTTGTGTGAACTAGAAGCTGAGTGACTAACATTGTTTTTCTCTTGGATATAGAGTGTCTCATTGTATTTTATTACTCCCCTACTATTCTAGAGAGAAGTTTCTCTAGCATGGGGTCTTTAATCCCCTACCGTGTCATGGTGCAGGTCTCCCATGGAAACTATGCCACTCCCAATGACTGTGTGTCCTACTGAGATTGTGTGACTCACAAGAACATTGTGTCCGACTGAGACGGTGTGTCTCATAGAATCATTTTGACTTTTTGCATAGAAATACTCCTCTTTTGGAATCAAGGTGTAGGACCTCACTTATGGAGTTATAATCCCGCATCTCCGAGTAGTGGCAGGGACAGGTTTCCTCTATTGGATATGGATCTCCGTCAGTTACTGAATACAGTTAATATGGGGGGTCCCACTTACATGGTGTGAATGACACAAAGACAGGAGTTAATTGTCCCTTGACTAACAAAGGATAAGGCTACTCCTTTTTTATTGATTTAAGTATCACGTGTTAGTTATGGGTAGTTCTCCCTCAACTACATCAGTGTTGCAAGGTGTGAGTTCCTCTATTCTGTCTTCTTAGAGAGGATTCACATTGTTCATAGATTGGAGAACACCCCCAAAACTATGTGAAGTTGTAAGGAGGGACTCTTCACATGGGATTCTTATATTTCATTGTGTGCAAGATGGTGATGATAGGAACTCTAGTGCTGAAAACTAGGGTTATACCATGTAACATGTTCCATGTGGGGTGTTTTATCTCAAGAATACCATAATGAATGGTATATTTGTTCCTAATGGATTGCATCTCTTGGATTTGTTCTATATGAGATGGCTGAGGTCCTAGTGAGCATCCTTATGGTTTTCGTGTTAGGATTCGAGCCTATGATGTGAATCCTATTAGATGATATGAGGTTGCGACCATATGATATGTAGTGACTTAGAAGATAAAATAGGGATGTCTTTGATATGAGGTTCATAGAAATATTTATGTGGGTGGATGACTGTATAATTTAACTTTGTGGTATTTCCTTTTTGGTATTTCTGTTGGGGTTTCGGGGAGTCCTACTGCATATTTTTTTACTCACCATGCACGGGCTTTGTATGAATGTGCCGTGTGTTCAATAGACGACCGATGATTTGAAGGAGTCCTAGGTGGACCAGGACATGGTGGTAATTTGAGAGACTATATAATCGAGGTCTGCTTCTATGGATTCAGTCAACATTCAAGTACAATTCCCTTCAGATAGGGTTTTCTGCAGATGAGTTTCTAGATATTTTTCTTTCACTACTGCAGAATATTTTATTTGATGGGCTAGTATTCTGGCCCTGTTTACGTTCTAGTTTTCTACTATTTTACTATGTTGTTTTTAACATAGTACTATTAATTCTTGTTTACATAGTGATTTTCATTTCATAACATTGGGTTTGGAGATGTGTTCTTGTTTATAGGTACATATTAAAATGCCTCCCATTTGTAAGATATGCCTACTCTTCTCTAGTCATCATCCACTTCGCTATTTGAGGAGTGATGGGGGTAGACACAACATCATATCATCCAGAACAGGTCATGAAAGAGTGGTATTATATGGGCTAAGTTCTACATAAGGACTGGGCATCTGTGGGGTTGGTTTGGGGAAACAGTGTTATGTATTCAAGTTTGTTTTTTAGGCTGTGGATTATAATGTTGGTGCGGTAGTCGACGTATCCATACACCAAGACTCTAGAAACATGATTTTTCAACTATGTACATGAAAATAGTAGTTGTAGGAAACATTGTGGTACATGCAATATATATAACTGTATGTTTCTTCAATGTACTTCTTGAGTCATCTCTCCATATGTAATCCATTGACCATGGTAGATATTGTTTTACTTCAAGATGCTTCCACATAGATAGTCATCCAGGATTCCACTACAAGTTCACTATTATGATCTTCCACGTGGAGAGACATCAATACTGGTATTTTTACTAAAAATAGAACCTCGATGTGGTGTAGCAGCAATACAACCAGATATAGAGTGGTACATGGTAGACATAATACCAACAGAGGATACATATATTATTAGAGCACTTAAGATGTTTTTGCAGTAAAGACCCATATGGTTATGAGGTGAGTTTTACACTATTGTGGTTGATAACTATCATGAGGTGGTGCCTAGAGTTTTCTATCGAGTCAAGACAACAATGGATTAGATGGTTGTCTTGGAAGGAGGCCTTCTACAAGGACCAACATATCGATAGTGGGGATTGGTTACCCGATCTTATGATGAGTTGACTCTTCCATTGATAGAGTTGGAGAAAATTTTAATTCTCAAGTTCTCACATAAATTATATGGATTATGTGTGTCTATAATATTATAAATCTTTAACAGAATCTAATGTTGGTATTTGATTATTTATTGAGGCATACAAACCTTTACATGTACTCAATGAATATGATACTTGACCAATGATTCATGTTTAGACCTTTGAGAATGGTGTTCTTAGGGACATATGATCTAGAATTATCCCTTTGTGTAGTCAAACATTTTATTGGGTGCTAGAGAAATTCATTGGGGTAGAGAGTCCCTTAGCTAAGAAAATTTTACCAGTAATTGTCAGCAATGGGAACGTAGGAGCAGATACCATGGAAGTAGGGTGTCGATGTCATTTTTAGAGACTTGATGGAGTGAGATGTTTTTAGAGGAGTTCCTAAGACAAGGGGATCTAATGCTCAAAGGTCACGGGGTGTTTCTCGTAATCCTATAGAGAGGAAATTCATTTCATGTGATGGAAAGGGACATCTTGCTAGAGATTGTACATCTCACCATACATATGATAAGGAAATGGTGGAAGGAACCCCATGGTAGGAAACATGAATGGGATGGATAGATATATAGGGCATATGGAATTTTAGTGGAGATGGGAGAGTATAAGGAGGTTCTATACATTTTTGAAATGATACCACAACCACCCCAATGTGGTCCTGACGAGGATTTCGGAAATGTTGTTCATAGGAGATGATAGATTCTTGCAGTAGATACATATGACCCAAGGGATCTAGGAATGATTCGACTTACGACCTTTATATATTCTACCTTACCATACATAGTTATAGGCATAGGTTCTTGTAATTCATTCATGCTAAAAATCCTCTTCCAGACATAGATATTATTGTTGAACGGTTCACTTTATCATCAATTTTTTTTCTTTTTCTAGAGGAGACCCAATGATCTCATAGTGGTGTTGAAAATATGACCCAACTCTAAGAGGTGATAGTTTCAATTGGGACCTCATGGTAGCAGTGTTATGTCTTTTCAACATCATTCTTGATATAGACTAGTTTTCCATTGTTTATGCTTAGATTACTATTTTAGGTAGAAAACGTAGTGTGTCCACAGTGGTGGAATAAAATTTTCCTTTATAGTGAAAAGAAAACAGATGCAATATATGATTGACTCACACATAGGAGGTTTCACCCGATTACTATCAATATCCTCAGCTGAACATCATTGTAGTAGATGTTATGAATCCTCAATTTCCTACAGTAGTGGATGAGTTTTTGTGGATCCAGCAAAGGGTGAGATATAAGAATTGGATAGTGATCTTTCAGTACTATGAGATTGAAATGGTTTATTCTTTGGGTCAGTGGAACATGGTGGAAGATTCACATAGTAGGTGACCTTGTTCATGGTTACAGGATGAGTTGTAGGATTAGTTCACCTCATTGCAGATATCCTTTGGGGATGATGACAAAACAACATACCTCATGTCCATTTTTTTCACCCCTCCACTCCTATAATGAGTTAGAGAGGATTTGATTTGGAATAACAACTGTGATACTATACGTGGTCTGATTTCATAGGGAATAACCCTAGAGGGTATTTGAAAGGTGGGGATCCTGTCATTATTTTCAGGGGATGCACGATAGTACCAGTAATGTTGGGGGAGGAGGTCTTGAGGAAGTTCCATATATTACCCTTGGGTAGTGCATTCCCTTTGGAACCGCGAGGGATCATTTGTATGGAAGGGATGAAAGACTATTTTTAGTTCCAAGATCCATGATTCTATGTTTGTTTCCTACTGCTAATGATGTGAAAAGAGCCTGAGATAGACGAACTTGGAGGGAAGTTGTGACATGTGGGGAAAGGGGTCCAATTTCTTGTGGGAGTAGTGGACTCCTAGAGTGAAGTGATTCATTGAGATATGCATGTGGGTGTCAGGGAGGACACTAAGTATGAAAAAAGATTCTTATTATGAGTTTACCTATTTATATCAATGTGGGGTTCCTTTTGAGAACAATTTTTTTTTCAACTCACTGTGTCGAGCCGCCTATGCTTGGACGAGGATTCTCTTTTCTTTTATGGGGTGCTATAATGTTAGTGAGAAGGGATATAGATGTAATTTTTGATGTTTTTTTCATTATTTTCTTTGGGGAATGATACAATCTAGGTGATCACTAAGAGACTCTTCTTGTCGGACCACTTCCTAGCAATTTGAGAGTAGAGTTAAGTATAGAGCTTGTGATGCCTCTAAATACATGATATAGTTTGACTACATGGAATTCCAATGAATATAGTTTGATATTTTGATGTTCAGTTATCATGATGGTCGTAGAGATCGAGGATCAGAAGGATAGAATCCTTAATGAAAAATTTATTTATTTTGTTCATTCCTAGTGGGAACACAAAAATCCCAGGAAGATCACATGGGAGTGAGGGACCCAGGTTCATGTTCCGAACAATCATCTTTTTATATATCCCTTATTGTTAAATTTGGGGGCCTAAAGCCTTGATGTAGGGAGAACATGACGACTCGAATTTTAAAAAAATTATTTTTAGAAATTCAGTTGAAAATACCAACACAAGGCATTGAGACATTATGCAATTCTGAGGCTCGGTGTTATAGGAATGATTTATTTAAAAATATTAATATTTTAATTGCACAGGTACTTATTTTTCCGGATAAAGAAGAATAAAACCTAAAAGGGTCTCCATATGAGAAATTCAATGGAACCATTATATTTAGAGAAATAACATTACCTTTGGTGTGGATTAACATTGACTGGTGTGGGAAAGCTACAAATTGTAGTTTTCAAACGTATCACTAATAACAAATTTTAATAAAAATATTTTTTTACGCAATGACTTTCCCTTTTTCTACATCTTGTCAATAATTCATAGTTACATTCATAACTATGTATATTCCTCTATCTACAAGTATAAATTCTATCTCGATAAATTAAAAACAGATCAAAGATCATATCATTTATCATCATTAGAACATAGTTGGATGATCTTGTCAAGGACGGCAACAGAACCGCTTCTTGTCAAATATTGATCCAAACTCAAGGATGGGTGTCAAATTACATTGTTATTTCCTTTACATTTTTTAATTTCAACAATTAACTTGGACCAACCAATGAATAGATGGACCCACCATTGGTTCGTTAATGTAGGATGGTTAATGTTGTGTTTTATTTCAGGAGATCAGTTACCCTATTCATTCATTCATCTAATAAAAATGAGTTATGTCCAACATGAACAATGTTCATGGTTTATTCAATGGGTATTCTTGTTATTTACCCCCCATGTTCATTGATTTATCCTCCATTGGACTCTAATGGTCATATATTGGATTTCTGGGAGGTTACGAACCTGATTGGACCCTAGTATTAGGGAAAATCCAACCACAATGGCCACATCAGTGTTGACATGGAACCGCAAATTCCACATCTATGAATGTGTAAATATTTTTCCTTTAAAGGAGCTCTAGTGCTCTGCATAAGAGATTATGAATGCACCGACACTAGCAACCGTCATCAGTAGTCGTACACACCGATGGCAGTGTGAGGATTCTGTGGAAAGGATGAGTATGTTACAGGGTGCAGCTGGTTGGGTTTTATGGAAATGTGAATACATACTAATAGCTTGAGTAGTGGGTTCTCTCGAAATGAGCGTTCTTTGAATAAAATCTTCTGGATAACTGTGTGATCTAGACACATTGTGACCGGGACTATGTGTCTCATTGTAACACCCTAGAATATAAAGTGTTAAATGACTAAATGATATGACTCATGTCAATAAGGTGAACCTTCCTTTTCAGGATCCTACCTGATTAGAACTCCACAGTTAAGCGTGCTTGGCCTAGAGAAGTGATTCAGATGGGTGACCTCCTGATAAGTTTCTCTGATGTGTGTGGGTGAGGACAAAACACATTGTAAAGGACATGTGTTGGCATGTGGGGACAATCATTAGTCAGATAAACTATTCAGGCACGTGGGTGGGACCAAGGGTGTTCCCTGCATAACTACGGGGAACCTGGTGGGCGAGGACAAGTTTTCACACTAGAAAGGACACGTGTTGGAATGTGGGGACAATCATTAGTTAGATAACACATTATGGAATGTGGGTGGGACCTAGGGTGGGACCCACGTGTCTATGGGGAAACTGGTGGGCGGGGACCATTTTTCACATTTTGAATCAGAGAAACCTAGACTTATGTACGGTGCACTGCCTGGGTTGATATGTAGGGCCCAAAATGAGGGCGTTGTGCTATAATGGGCGGGTGATTGCACCACCCCATAATGATAAATGGTTAAATGACTAAATTATATGACTAATGTAAACAAGGTGAACCTTCGTTTTCAGGAGCCTACCTGATTAGAACTCTACAGTTAAGCATGCTTGGCCTGGAGAAGTGGTCAGGATGGGTGACCTCCTGGAATGTTTCTCAAGATGTGTGTGAGTGAGGACAAAACAAATTTGAAAGGACATGTGGTGGCCTGTGTGGACAGTCATTAGTCAGATAACTTGTTCGAGCATGTGGGTGTGACCTAGGGTGGGCCCCACGTGTCTACGGGGCAATTGGTGGATGGGGCCTAGCTTTCACACAGATGGAGTCTATGTGTCTCAATGTAGAGTAATACTACCCTACTTTTCCATGGAGACTTCTTATAGCATAGGGTCATTACTCCCCTAACATGTCATTGTGTGGGTCCCTTGTAAACTACGTGACTCTTAAGGACGTTGTGTTCTACTGAGACTGTGTGTCTCAGGGAGAGATCGTGGATACCATGGACTGTGTGTACCACTAAGACAATGTGTGTCATGGGACACTATGTGTCACATTGAGGTGTAATACACCCCTATTATAATACGTTATCATGTACTAACTTATATGGTCGTACTCCCCCATCTCAGAGCAGCGCCAGAGAGAGGGTCCCCCATTTGATATGGAGCTCCCTCTACTGTTGGATATAGATATGAGGAGTGAGAACATTAAATTAGTGTGAACAATACCATGATATGATCTACTTATCCCTTGAAGGATAGAGGAGTGGGATACACCATTCAAGAGTGACATAAGATTAATGAGTTAGTTAGGGTAAGTACTCCCTTGATTGTGGGGAAACAGAAATGTGTGAGTACCTACATTCTATGTTACTATATAGGATCCACGTGGTTCATATTTTGGAGTATTTATCCCTAAACTATGTGAAGTGTGAGGGATGAGACTCTTCCATTGGGATTCTTATCTTGAACTGGGTGTAAGGTGGTGTTGAAAGGACCTCTAGTGTTGGACGTGTAGAAGGACCTAGTAACATGTTCATGATAGAGTATGTTCTTTCGAACGTACAATTAGGAATGGTATATTTGTTCCTGATGGAGTGAATCTCTTGAACATGTGCTATATGAGATGGATGAGCTTGTGGAGTGTGTCCCCTAGTTTTCTTCTTATGATTCAAGACTATGATGATATTCCTACAACAGGCTATGACATTGTAACCTTATGATATTTAGTGTCTTATAAGTGTATATATTTATGTCCTTGATATATGTTCTATATATATATATATGTCAAGTTAATGGTAATTTTTTTCCTTTGGGGTGTTTCCTTTGGGGTATTTCCTTTTTGGTTTCGGCTTGTCCTACTGAGTATTTTTTCACCCCTATACAATCTTTTCCCACACGTATTACCATATAGGAATGTGTTTGAGATTATATTTTTCCTTTAGACTATATGAATAATATAGGAGGTTGATTATTGATATTTACCACTTGGAAGTGTTCATGGACACTCTTATCAATAAGGGGTAAATATATTAACGGTAATATCCATGTGAAGAATCATTCATCAAACTAAAATGAGGATTTACATCCACACTGATTCTGATATTCCCTAAACCTGGAGTTGGGTGAAGATTGATTTGTGATGATTTAGGGGTTAGGATGGGATATTTACTGATTTAGAATAATGAGGGAGTTTATTATATATTACTCTAATTTTTACCCCATGAACAGAAATACCATACACCTAACCTAGTGTTAGCTATCATATTACAAGAATTAAAGTTTTTGCGACATTACCTCTTAAGTGAACGATTATTCAAATATATAGAAAACAATATTTTGAGGTATATATTCTTTTAGTATGAAATGACTATTTTGAAAAGTAATTGAGTAATGTAGCTATAGAAAATTTAATTGAAATTATGTATTCTCCTAGAAAATGTAATGATATCATAGATCTTCAAAGGAGGATGATAGAAAAACTAGGGGAGTGTACATTTGAATCATAGTGATATATGATTACCTTACTAGTAGACAAATGGTGGCATTGGTTTCGAATTTTTTAGAAGTTTATTGTGCACCAAAACACCCCAATTATATATATATATATAACATTTAAATTATGGTGATGTATTTAGTATCTTGTTTTAAATGCATCCAAATGTCTAAATACATTTTGATATAGTATTTCATTATAATCAAGACGTTAAATTATATTTCTGAATAAGAATAATGAAATTACTAAAAATATTTATAAAAATTTTAAATTATGAAAATGTATTATTTAATTCATTACACACACTAAATTTTATATAAATTTACTTTAGTCTTCTAAAATAAGTTATATTAAAAAAAAAATTAATTAATTTTTTTATAGGGATATTATAGATATTTATTATAAAGTTTACCAATTGTATTTTATTAAAAGCGTATCATATTGGAAATAATCACATCGAAATAAAATTACGATTAAATTTTGGGATTGTCAAAAAAGTGTAATTTTACTATGAATTGTGATAGAATATTGATTTTATTGAGAATTTTAATTTTCATTTAGGTATTTTCACAGCACCACTTTGTATTAAATTTAATTTTAAATTTAATTTGTTATTTTTCATTTAAAATAATCCTAAAATTGTCATTGGAATCCATATTATACTAATTTTTTCATAAAAAATCATTATTTTTATAAATTTATTATATTGAAAATTTTGTCTCAATGCGTTTTACGGGTCTAATTTAAAGGTAATTTTTACCGCATAATCAATGGAGGTTTCTCAACTTATAGGTATAACTCTTAACCAAGATCACTAAATTTAAATTATTCATTCACATTATCTAATAATATTATAGAATTAACGGTCAAAAATCATCAATATATTGAGTTGTAATTAATATTATGGCAAGATGGTTTTCCACCTCATTTCTATCCCATAGGAAATAAGAGTATCCCCTATTCATATGTGTGGACTACCCCCTTCATGAAGTAATCTGAATCATTTTCCATCAACACCTCATATAGTTGTTTATAATTATTTATTTGTAAATATAAATGATATTATTATGTAAGAATTATTCTTTAATGAGAAACTATTATTTATTTTCATTTCATCTTTTTGTTATAAAATTGAAACATAATCAATGAATATGTACATATTAAATTCTACATTAATGGTATGACACAAATTTATATCTATGTATAATATGGATGATTATTAAAATATGGTAGATTATGGAACTAATATCAATGTGCATGTTCCATATCTTCTAAACCACAACTTTCAGGAAAAATGATACAGTTAACTCCAAGAGATGATGTTTTTTATAATGTATAATTTATAATTGGTCATATATGATTGTATAAGTAAGAATATATTTTTATTAAACAAGTAAAATATACTAAAAATTATTATATTGGAGTTTATATCACATGTGATAAAGTCAAACTTGAGGTATGGATTTTATGTAACAATCTCATTTTTTATAAGATTGTTTATGCTTAAACATATAATTATGAAATTATATAAAATATCAATAACAAATATCATGAATTTTATTCTACTATTTTTATTTCTTAATTAAATATTTATTCCATTCATTTAATTTTCTTTAATAACTCCAGATTCTGGAAGAATTATTTAATGTAATGATGACATTAATTCTATGTGAGGTCAAGAATATTATTCTTTTATATTAATACATTCATCAAAACATTTTATATTATATATTACTATTATCAAATTATTGATTTAATTTCATTATCACAAATATTTATATTTTCAAAAAAAAAATTTAATGAATCATGTTTTCATATTCATAATGAGTAACATTTGGTGTTTTACTAAAAATGTTAAATACCTATATATTTTAACGTACACCACATTCAAAAACATCCCATATTCACGAGTGGAAAATTATTTGAAACCTACATTACATTTTTTTAATTGTTATTTTTGAAAAAAAATGTTTTAATGAATGATTTTTACATTTTCTCATTTCAAATTAGTGATTTCACATTTACATGGTTATTTTCCTTACGAATTTTTCTAATAATATTTAAAAGTCATTTTTCTGCCGGGATGACATCCATTGATGTTACTTATGCTTCATTGGGGATATAATTTTATGACACCATTACTATTATTATATATCTATATGATTTATATTTAAAATGATAAAATATTGATTAAGCCCATTTTATTTCCCATGGGTTATTTTATGAAAATTTTAAATGTTTTGAAGATCTTGGGAAAAAATGAATAGACTTAGAGTTTGTGATGGGTGGGTCTATTATAACTCCCAAATTTATTGGGTAATGGTTAATGTTTATTGATCTGAAAGGGCACATATATGGTTATCCCATTCCAAAAAATTTGTTACATGGGAGCCTATCCCTAGACGAAAATATGGAACATGGAAGGTTATCCTGAACCTAGAAGATTGTATTTGGGAGGATAACCCCGACCTAAAATAGGTACAAAGATGATTTTTCAAATATTATTGTTTGATGATTAACTTGGTGGTTTGACATTAAATGATATTTATATGATTATTCTTAGTGAATGATATTAGTCATTATTTTATGAAAATATATTATGTTAATGTGATGATCTCTTGGATCAAGCATGTCTATTTAATTATGATTAATCTATTTTGAACTATTAGTATTTATTCCGTGACTCATGATTAAAATATATGATTTTTATGTGTGGGTTTTAAATGTTTTTATCATTTTCATGTACCATTATAATCATATTATTCTTAAATGATCATTGATATATACCTTGTTTACTCGTACAATGTATCTGAGTTCACCCATAATCATGTTTTCTATTCCATAGGATATGAATAATGGATTTATGCATTATATGTATAATAAGGGTGTTAGTTTTCAAGAATTAAGTGGTATATTTTTTCGATCCATTATGTTTTTGCTATTTAGGTATAAAAGATTCCAAATTTATGAAATATTTTAGGTTTTCCATGGCTTTAATTGATATATAAAGATTTTAAATCTAATATGGTGTAATATTTATGAATGTGATGTTAGGGACACATCATCTATTATCATGTAGAGGTTTAGTTATTTCTGGAAAAAAGGATGAGAAATCATTAGTGAGAACCCTTCAGAAAAAACCCAAAATATGTGACAATCCAATGATATAATAAATAAATGAGTGTGGTTCTAATAGAAAATAAATTCTTTAATAGATTCTAGAAAGTGGATTCAGATGTGTCACGAACACATCTATGAGTTACAAGTCTAAATAGGGTGGATTGGGAAATAAATTTCTTTTCATGGGTGCATGATGAGTGGTCCAAAGACTGAAAAAACATGATAGACACGCTTAGAGGACAATATTGGCATAGATCACATTTTAATTTCAAGATATTATAAAGTACATTAATTGATTATAACCATGGATATAGTTGGATAAACACAAGGATTCATAGGATAAAAATATGGATTCATGATTTAGATATCCACTAAACATTTTTCATTGATTGGTTACTAGTATTAATGATGATTGGTGGTCATGGAAACAATTTTTTCTATAAAGGAATTAAAATATAAGGAAAAAAATTATGTGGATACAAGTATTCTAAAATATTGAAGTATTGTGTTTCATCTTATATAAATGAATAACTATGTGTCAAGAAACAATTCATGAAATTTCAATTCAAATATAGAATTATTTGATATTGAATAAGAAGTAAAAACTATAAATGTTTTGATAAATGAATCTCAAGACTATGATTCTCTTTTGAGTAACTATTAATGGAAATATTTTTCAAGAAAACATCATTATTATCTCCGTTTTTGAATTTGATGTTATTTTGGGTATAGATATAATTTATTTTCTTAAAAATCATATCAACTATCATTGAATAGAAGTCACATTAGATATTTATAATGAACCTATTATCTTCTATCAATGCAGGGATAAATATGAACTTCCAATTGATATTACATCCATTTTATGGGTCTTGAATCATACACTAAAGTGGTTTTTATATCCAATGATTGGTTAAAAAATCAACATTAATTCTATTATAAATATATGGTATTTTTTTGATATTTTTGTAGAGGTTTTTTATAGTTTACATGAAAAACATGATGTTGAATAACAATATAACTCATACCTGGTGCTGTAATAATTCCAATGGTTCCAAACATAATGTCCCTGGTTGAGTTACATTAATTGGAATAGAACATACATAATACATATGTTATGTGATCCATTCATAAAAGTATGCAACCAAAGGGTTAACAAGGTATTTGTGTTAAGAATAAATATGGATTTGTAAAAATAAATATTTATTATTAGAAACAATACAAGATCACAATAAAGAATAAGGGTCCTCTTACCTTTTTTGATGTTTTTTTATTAATTATGAGGAGTTTAATATTTATCCATTTTTTATTTCAATGTATATAATATAAATTGATGTTCCAAATTGAATAAATTCCCATTAAATCCTTATGTATATGGAATTTTCCCTAATGAATTTACAATGATACTATTCTGTTGTATTATTTCAATCATTATCTTCATGTATTTAAGGAATATATTTTTATTGATTGAATTAGCAAGTTTATAATGGTATTTAAAGATGAAATTATAATATATTCCAAGAGAAATAATGACTATGATTATAAAATTAGGATTCTACAAATATAATGTCATCGATTTTCAAAAAGAACAAAATTCTAGGATACTTTTCAAACTCCTCATTTTATTATAATCATAGGATACAATGGATAAAAAATGATTAAAGAGAGTATGAGGATCATTTGGATCCAAGAGTTCTGGTAATGGGGAATTAAGGTTATGCTCTGCATTTAGCACAGAATTATTGTTAACCATGCACCTTAATCATGTAGGCTACCCAGTGGATGGTGGAGATACACTGTTTTTTTTGGATCCATGAGGAATGGGGAACATGATCATGTGAGGATTTTAGACATAATTGAATGTGTCTCTCTTGCATCCACCATATGGTTAACCAAACTTTATTCCTACCCATGGAATGTCTATCCTCAAGCATAACTGGGAAGATGGGTGCCACACAATTGTTTCCAACCATGCAGCCAAACCATCCTTCTCAGTAAATGAAGGGAAACCGATTAAGTTTCTTACGAAATGTTTTAGTATCTCTCATTCCTTCCCACCATTATTTCTTATCATTAAAACCCAATGTGAACCCATCAACTATCTTTATCTTTACGATTTTGATCCCTCCTCCGTATGAACTACAAATCGTTACCCATTAGAAGAATTCGCAAGCTTGAGGAAATATATTTATTCCTATATATTTAATTAGTAGTTTCACTTTTCCAAGGTTGTTCTATTTTGGTGAATGTTAATTTTCCCTATTTTTATGTAATTTCATGTTTTCTATGAAATCTTTCATTATGGATTGATTAAAAGGTCACTACTAGATGAGGAGAGAACTTTGTACCTAAAGTATGCGGTCTATATTATTTACATAATTTTACATAACTTTTTTATGTTTTTACATTTTGAAACACACCATACATTTTTATAAATACCACCAAATTAAAAAAAATTTAAATTTAATGGGTTTTCTATCATCATCTGACCATGGAAACAAGAATTTCAATCCATTGGCTGATCGAATTTTCTTGAGCCACCCAAATGGGTGTGCCTTTCTTCAGGATCCATATTACAATTTTCCTTAAATTTTTAAACCACCCTTGAGGTGAGAGTGGTATTATAATAAAATATTCATGGCATAATTTCAAATGATTAGACTGGTAGTCCATGAGTTAATCCCATACACTCTATTCATTAATGGGAATCGTTTAACATAAATGAAATTGTTAATTTTTTAAGAAAGTTATCAATGATTTATATTCTATGTGGAATGAATTTTTTAAACATATCATAAATTCTAATTGTTTTGAGGGTGATACAAGGGGATTTTATTAAGGACCCCTATTATGGGATCTCCAATCCTTATAGTTTTAGTTTTCAATGAATTAAAAATACACATGGTAAATGCTAGACATTTATTGGATGGGCTCATCATTCATTATATTTTACCACTATATGAGTGATAATAGTCACCTAGGGGAGACCTCATGAATGATCTCATCAACGAGATGGTTGTTCCATGCTAGGAGAGGTACTTGGACCACTGAATGAGAAACAAGATATAGACAGGGATGTTTATGTTGTGGTATTCACACTGTGATTGGAGTGATACACGAGATCTCATTCATGGGTCACCTTGGAAGGACCCAATTTAAATTGGTTTAATATAATTTTCCTGAGGAATGATCCATGGATTCATTTTAATATCCCCATATATAAGCTTAAGGAACATTAGAATAAATTCCAAAGATTAATTATAATTAATCTATAAGAATGTGTCATTGGATATCTCTGAGGTGCGTCCACTAAACCAAATAAAATTCATTTGTATGGTCCGGTGTTGATGATTTCTTGGTTATTATTACATTCACCTCGTTTCCTCACATGTGTTGGTTTACACACAAGCATAGTCCGAAGCATATATAGAAGGACATGTGTCCCAAGGGGGAACCTAGTCCTATATAATTATTAACATATTTATTTTCAAAATTTCAAATATTTATTCTACCACACTTCTCATTTTATATGCATGAAATGGATTTATTTTTACACCATTGGTGGTGGATAATGAGTATATATCACACCCTACATAAGACTCATTTGGTACCAAAGAAGACATCTTGATTGCAGGTATTGATAAAGGGAAGCATCCAACATCAAATATTGATGCCAAAGTTAAATGATAGAGTATCTGACATTGGTAAAGAGCATATTCTCATGATAGAAGTAGTTAAAATTGTTGTCAATTTTATATTTTCTTATAGATTGTGGTATATTCCTATCTTCCTTATTCCCTATTTGTGTACTATTACCTAATAGATACCTCATCATCACTTATAACCCATTATTTACTCATATTCTACATGCTTATTATATTCTATGATTTATTATTATTATTTTGTTATCTGTTATTACTGCTTTAGTAGTTTCTTATTTATTATTTATTCCTCAATGAGCCTCTCTAATATATGAGGGTGTAATCTCCCCATGAAAACACCCTATGTCCTTGCAACTAATCAGTATCCATTTCATATGTGGAGGTATGACTGATGTCTTGTTTCCCATCATCTCAAAGCGCCACAATGTGGAATCTAGTGTGGGAAACTACAAAGTTGTATTGGTGGATATTTTTTTCATTTTTTATACTTATTGGTTATTAAAAATTTAATTAGTAATTATGGAATTCTATAATGAGCCACATCCTAGGATTAGCTAATCCACATATAGGGGAAACCAAAATTATTTGGTATGGGTGAGGGTTGTTATCATATTTACTTTTATAGTTTTATAGAATTCACCATTAGGTGATTAAATTGTTTCCTGAAATTATTATTTGTGGATATTATTATAATGGGAACACTTCGGTCGTGGTCTGTTGATATGAAGGTGTATAAATTCATGCATCATACTCAACAGCATAGGATTTATAATTCATGACTTATAACATGTTGTATCTACTTTCATCATTTAGTTATTTTTATTCATTATCCTGTGGTTATTATTTATTTTCTATGTATTTGTGTATGATATCATTTTTCATGATTTCATATTTGGTTCAATTTTCCATTAATTCATTATTAGTAGGTTTTATTAGTGAATTCCAATGGAAATTGAATGTGTTATTACATTAATAAAATTTGAATTTTTAGTTCAATCAATCAAATAAAAATACATGGATATTTAAATCATGTTACCCAGTGTAAAGTGAATATTACCTTAATTTTAATTTTAATTTATTTTTATAAATTGCATCAAAATTTATAAATTTATTATTAGTGATGAGATTCACTAGATCATGGTATATAAAAAAAGGTTGAATTTAAATAATTTAATGTTTGAAAATAAAATGGTTACCACTAAATGGGATTACATATGAAAATTAATGGGTTTTTTATTTTAAACCGTACATTAGAAACTCAATATACTGGAACCTATGTTGAGTTGGTTGAGAACACAACCCTAACCCACTCTTAGTAGGGGATGTAACTAGTGTCTCAAATGATTATCATATGACTCTTTCATAAAAATTATGTCTAAATTAAGGAGAGGTTAAAGAGATGTGACTCATTATAGAGGTTATGTGCATGAACCTTCTTTTTATCCCTTTGATTTTTTATTAATAATTATTTGAGGAGTGATCTTGACTAGTGTAGAGTTATTACACAGTGAAATCCACATAGAGTATTCTAAAAAAGTGGTGACAAGAATTCCCTAGAGATGTTGTTCCCTGAGGCACCTGTGATACCTCCTACATCACAACATGTTGAAAATCATTTTGATCATTCATTAGGTGTCGATAGTCATTTCCATGATATATTCTTATGTTTCATGTTGTTCATAGTGGGTCCTCTCCATCCTTCCCTTACTATGGATGAACTATGTCTGGAGTTCTGGTACCAACATCCTCTGAACATCATTGGGGATGGTGGAACTCAAGATAAAGAGTAATTGATAGTGTCTATTTTTATATATCCAAGAATATAATGATGCCTCTCAGTCATATGGTCATGATCTCAACCTATATTCTACATGAATTCACAATGAATTTGTGCGACTTCCTTATTCTAAATTGCTGACATCATGTTACGGTCTGGATGGACTTTCAAATAGCATTAATTGGCAAATTCATTGAAAAAACGTTCAGAACAAGTGTATGAGAACTCATGCACATAAAACTACATGAAATGTTGGTGATGTAGTATTGATATCACTTTACTGAGTTTTAGCATTTTCCACCATCCTTATCTATGGAAAATCATGATAGAGAGATGATTTAAGGGTGTTCTTGCTTACGTCATCCAATTATAGGTCAATGTTTTCTAGATTGAAAACATTTTATAGAAATTTAATCATTCCCTCATAAATAATTAGAACATGAGGGAATCATGCAATGTCAGATGGGACAGTTCAGCATCCTACTTAAGTGGTGATTAATTTGGAAGTAGGAAGCATCATTTTGACAATGAATAAAGAGGATGTACCAGACAGGTTGAACACACCAACGGATATATGGTGTTTCACCGGTGTGAATGGATATTCCATAAAAGTATTCACTACATAAATAATCTAATCAATTGTTGATAATATGAAAATATGGGCCACCTTTAGCACCACTTTCAAGTTTTCCTCCATCTCATGGTGAACAGAGATCTATATTGACACCACTTTCAGGTGAATGATCAGTAACTATTTAATATGGTGATAAATAGTATTCCACTAGTCACTCACATAATGGTGGGGGTCATTTACATGGATTTCAGACGTCAATTTTTCATCTCTATTAAAGTGGACCTGCCGAGCCTAGTCAGACTATATAATATGGCCGCAGATCATGAAATATCTACGCAATACAACCTATGCCAATGGAGTAGATTCTATGTCCATATTCACATCTATGTACTATTCTTGTGGCCTCGACATTAGTTTCTTCCCTATTTGATATAGGTTCATCACACATCATTATATCTGCTGTAGCTGTGGAATGATTGGGCCTATATAATGAATACATATTTTGCATAATGTTTCTTGAAATGTCAATGGGAGTTTATTACGAGGGTATATGGTTGTGAAAATAGTTACCCCATGATATATGAAGGAATAAATTTATGTGGAACATCTTAATCATTGATATAACATGATTCAATGTAATTGTTGGTATGGATTACATAGTACCTTATCACAACCATGTTGATGTCTACCACTGGAAGGTGTCTTTCACATCACCTGAGGGTAGAACACATCTCCCCAATGAAGAATGGGATTTCTAGACTAGTTGAGATGTACTCAGTTTGTTAGTTCTAGGAATAGTGACAACACAGATGTGGATTCTATTTTTGAATGATAAGGGATTGTATCTTCTGGAATTCCCTCCAATCGTTGAATATAACTGGGAAATCATTCCTATTGATTTCTCTCGCTTACTTCCTGAGAGAGAGGTAGGGTTCAATATTGAGATATTTCTTGGTGTGGCATTGTTTCCCATTCCTCCTTACAGGATGGAACCTATAGATCTCCATGATATCAAGAATCATTTAGAATACTAGAGAAAAATCGTTTTATCAGACATTGAACACAGAACGGGGTTCACTAATCCTTTTCTCTAATAAATCGGATTGTACCCTTATCTGATGCATGGATTACCTCCAAATAAACTAGAATAAAGTGATAAAATTTTACTCATTTCTTCATATAGATGACATCTTCAACCAGATCTGAGGACCTACATATTTCTATTAAAATTGATTTGAGATCTTCCTACCATTGGGTTCATGTGAGACAATCTAGCATACCATGTAAAAAATTCTAAAGTAGTTTGGAATTGTAATATTATTTTCTTATGAAATTTGTCCTTACGATCACACAACATATCTTCATAGATTTGAAGAATTGGGTATTCCACCCTTACCTCCATTCATTTATTATTATCTTTGTAGATTAAATTTTAGTGTATTGTCACACCAGACATGATCATGAAAAACATTTTGAGATTGTGCAGAGTACACTAAGTGAGAAATGGATTTATGAAAACTCAAAAAATTACACTTATTGATCAATAATATTCAAATAATGGGTCATATAATTTCATAGGTGGGAAATTATTTTGTCCTAGTTAAGCTTCACTCCATGATTTCACAGGAGTATCCAAGAATGTGTTTGAGATACATTGATTTGTTGGGATGGAAAACTATTACAAGTGATCCATTTAGGATTTATCATTCTCATATCACTACGTATGGGAATGAATAAGGCGGGTGAGATGTTAGCATTGTTTGATTCTTGTGAGATTTCCTTTTAGGAGTTGAAAAGGAGAATGAATTCCATGCTGATATTAATTCATCTAGAGTCGGGCCATGTATATACTATTTATTTTAATTATATAAGAATTAGGATGAGAGATTTTCTAATGCTGGGTGATAAGGTTGTATAATACAGGTCACACCAGATAAGACCTCAGGAGAGGAATTGTCAAATGAATAACATCTATATAGTTATTATGGTCTACGATTTATGCTGTTAGGGGAAATATCTAATAGGTGAGAAGTTAGATGTTTACATGTATAAAAAATTTATCTGATGCATATCCACACAGTGATATGTGAATCCAATGTAGCATAGGTTGGTAGAGTACCTATAGACATTTAAAATTGAGAATTATTATACACAGGGTATGGGTAATGTTATAGATGATGAACTGAGTTGTAAGAATAAAACCCAGTCCATCTAGGAGGAAACAAATGAGTTCATGTTGATGCCATTATCTCTAGGATGAATTTAGTGGCTCGTAAATAGAATGAGAATCCTCTTTTAGCAGCTATGAGATGTACACTGCCAAAATATGTGTCAACATATGAAGAGTAATATTGTATGTTTTATCATGAGGTATTCCATGTATCCATATGTGATGGAAGAAAAGTAGTGACACACTTGGATTCTTGAATCCCTATCCTTCCTTGAGGAGAAATAGAATAAAAGAATCATGGAAATTATGATGATCATTCCATGATCCACTCGAGGTAGAGAGTTTGTTCAGGTTATCATCAAACTGTTGACCATGGTTGAACACTTCCTAAAGTTATTTTTTACCTATAGTTGATAATATTAGAATGATTTATATACAAGAGATTGTTTTCTTTAATGATTTTCTCTAATACATCTTTTCAAACCCAGATATCCTTTTTACCTCATGGTTCTAGAAAGGGTTGTAGAAGGCCTTGGGTTCATAGGTGATATTTATTACATCATATCCCCCTCATTCTGATGATCAGTCTAAGCGGATGATACATATTTTGGGGGACATGATCAATGAATGTATCCCAAAACGTATTGGTTCTTCGTAAAAACCTATAATTTTTGTTGATTTAACCAATAAATAAATGTTTTAGGAAATAAATTACATGGATCTATATGAGGTTCTTTATGGTAGGTGATTTATAGTACTTTAAATCAAGTACACCTAATTCATATGCATATGGTTATAGCTCAGTCCATGAATAAGTCTTATATTGATCATCATTGTTGACATCTATAGTTTGAACATGGATATTGGGTCATCTTGTGTGTTTTACCCAGATTGGTTCTTTCATGTATCTTAGCTATAATGGTATTATTCTAATAATTATCATTTTCTTGATGCAGAGGATATTGAATTAGAGAAATATGCATCTTTCATGGAGCATCACATATATATTTTTGATCAGATCAGGAAGGGTATGAGAGGAAAGTCAATTCCTTTGGTATCGGTTATTTGGTGGTACAAATGAATACAAAATTAGACCAAGGATAATGAAGCTAAGATACATGCATAGTGGATGGAACATTTCTCAAATTATCCCTCCTTACCCTCAAAAGGGGAACTTGGGGAGAAGCTAACATTATTAGTGGAGGGTTGTAATGTCACAATTTTTTAGAGAGGTGTGGAATTACACATTATTATTAAAACCCATATTTTTATTTTAATCATGTGATATAATGGATATTGATTATTTTTGTAGATTCCATGGCTCATTTAGAGCTCATAGATCTGGAAAATGGGAAGTAAAGGTGAGTCTCACGGTTTGCACAGAGTTAGTGCTAACTTTGGGACCCAATCCTGAGGGAAACCCAATGCAATTGATGAGTAGCACCGACGTTCTACACCAATATATAGTATGGTTTATGTACATATGTGGAATTAATAAATCATATTCATGGTTCCCTTTTTAATAGAACATGGTTATCCAAACCATATCTCTATCCTATTAAGCATGACTACTAAAGTAGAAATGGTAGCATGGTTCGTGCGTGGTTTGGACAACCATGAAGCCAAATCCTGTGGCTTTGTAAAAGAATTGGAAATGATAATTATAGGCCATAAATTTTTAATAAATCTAATATATTTTAGTCCAGTGTTAATTACTTACAACCCAGGTGTTATGTTATCTTCTCTCCTCCTCTAAGGGGTTTTGATCAATCCTTCATTCAAACCCCAAATCATTTTCCTCCAGATGTATTGGAAATCTAGAGGTATCCAATATATTCATTTTTATTCTATTTAATGTTTCTATTATCCTCAAATTTATAATCTTGTTGAGACCACATTTTCTGAATTTTTAGAGAATTTTACTATTTCTTCAATATTTTCTGCTCCCTCTTGATTCAAATGACGACATTTAAAGAGGAGAGAGTTGTGAACATAAGGGTTGTAGTATAGCTTCATTCCTTATTGTTCATTGTTTTTAATGATCCTACCTTGTTCCACATGTATTAATTATATATATATACCTCCAAATTGATTAATAAATTAAATTAAATGGTTTTCACTTCTTTATTGGAGCTTATATATAGTTTAATCATCTTATTGGATGACCACCATGTATTATACAACACAAATGGATTTCCCTTCCATAAAGATCCAAAATACTATTTAAATGTATTTATAAACCACCCTTGAGTTTTATGTTCTCTTATAATAATTCTAGCTAGATATAAATTAAATTTATTAGAGTGGTAGTCGATGATTTTGCCCCCTACACATCATGACATAATTATAATTTTTGACCAGAAATGATATGGGTAAATATTGTAAAACATTAGCAATGATGTTTTTATTCTAAATTCTCGTGTTATTATAAAAACATATTACCCTCACATTGTGGAATGGATTATAGAGGGGCCCCGACTTAAGGACCCATTGGATTGGATATTATTGGCTTATAGTTCTAGTTGTTAATGAGTTATAAATACACTAAGATAGATACTAGCTATGCTTTGGATGACCTCTCCATGTATGACCATTTTACCTCCATGTGAGTGATATTAGTTCCTTAGGGGACAACCCATGGATGATTTGGGTGGTGAGATGGTTGTGCAATACCATATGAGATACTCATACTTCTACACAAGATACAATATATAGAATTTGAGGATGTCATTGTTGTATTCAAAACATGACCTGAGTGATACATTGGATCACATTCATGGGTAACCTTGGATGAAATCCCCTGACATTGGTATAATATATAGTTCCTCTAGGGTGAAACATGGAATCCCATTCAGATCATAATGGACAGGCTCAAGTAACATCTTCTTAAATTCAAAAGATTAATTTTAATTATAGAATATGAAGTTGTTTTCGTATATTCCTAAGGTGCAACATCCAGGTCCAATCACATTATTTGGGATGGTTTCACATTGATGAATTCATGTTAATGTTTCTAATAAATGCATTTAATTATATGGTCATGTTTTTTAAGGTTCAGACACACTATGTTAGGTTGATGATGTTAGAATCGGACAAGGGTATTGATGGGGAACCTAGTTGGATTTAATTATTTACATATTTATTTTCAGTATTATAATTATTTATTTTTGAACACATCTCATTTTATACACAGAAAATGCATTGACATTGACATAAATGGCGGTGGCCTACTCGGAATATCTCACACCATTCTTATACCACCATTCATACTAAAGAAAACATCATGATTGCAGATATAGGTAATAGGAAGCGTCCATATACCATTGTTCCTTCTTTATTTCTAGGATGGTGTAAGGGAGAAGGGGACTGAGCTTTTTCTCTCTATGCTATTACATACAGTTTCAAGATGTTTTTTAATTTTTCTATTTATTTTGGTATATGGATGTATCTCTTGTATCTCTTTAAACTATTTTTATATTTCTACTGATCATGTACATCATTATCATTTAGGATATTTTATTTTTCATCTTCCACTATTTTATTATCCTTCATAGTTTATTATTATTACACTCATGTAAGTTATTAATACTTCATCTACTTATTATTAGTTATATATACCATTTTAATCCACACTGATCTATGTGGGTGTTGTATCCCTACATCCACATCCTAATACATCTCTTCTCATCAAATTCTTCTAGAATATGGGGAGTGTGTTTGACATATATTATTCCATAATCTAGGGGCACTAATAAGTGAAATCCCGAGTGAAAAATTACAAATAAAGACCAAAATTAAGGATAAAGTGTATGAAAAATTTTAAAAGTGTGGATTTAGGATACATAATGTTTTATTTATGGTCCACATAATCTCATTCGAGGGTATATTAGTGGATTGATAAAATATAAATGTTATTGTAAACTGTCCAGAACCAACCATGTTGATTAAGATTCATATTATTTATAAATTGTATTGATATCATTTATTATTTTTGATGATATTATTTGGGAAATATAGTCAAATGACTATGTCAACATAAAATAGGGTCATGTTTCTTTATAGAAATGAATGTGTGGAAATTTTCAAGGAGTTGAGAAGAATGTTTTTTAGTGTTTATTTTCTTACAAAAACATATAGTGGTGAAAGGTTTGGAACACATAATGATGTATCAAGGAATAGACTGGTATTCATTCTATTGTATAATGATATTGGGATAACTTATGAGTCCTGAAAATTTAATGTTTATGTGTATAATTTCCAGACTAGTGTTTATGAGTTATGAGTGGTAACCATTTCATTAATGACATGAAGGAATTATCATTATTGGTAAAGGATAAAAATATATAATAATCCATAATTTTCAATGTATATATTCTCTATGAAAGTGTGTTATATACAATAGAGATGATAGTTCATGTTTATTGAAGATTTGGACTGGTCAATACATTACCACCATAGGTAAGTAAAGAATGAGGTTGATGGCTTTAGAAAAAAGTAATTTGTAATAATTTCATTAATAATTATCACAAAAGATACAATATTACTATATTTGTAAACGACATACCTTAAAATTCTCATGAAAATATATAAATTTTATCTCTTTGAAACGACTTATAAAAAATCTATCCATGTAAATATTAAAGAGGAAAAATGGAATATCTACAGATAAAAAATAAGTTATGATGTTTTCCCAAGTTCAAAATTTATTTTAATGGAATGGTAATATTTATGAAGTCACTACGTTTCTTGTCAGTAAAAATCTTGAAGAAAGATCTATTTGAAGAACATTATTTCACATAATTTTATATTTATTCTAGAATTACAAAAATTTATAGATACCTCAAAGGGTTTTTATTATGGGACAAAATTAATAGTGAAATTGGAGAGTATGTTTCTTAGTGCTCGGTATTTACACAAGTTAAAGACAAGAGATATAATTCTAAAATTATGTTACAACCATTATCTATTCCAAAATGGAAATGGAATAACAGAACAAGAGTTTTTTCAGACTCCATAATATATCTAAAGTCTATAATGTAATTTGACTAGTATTAGATCACTTTATGAAGTCAAAACACTTCATTACCTTCACTAAGAATTTCACCCTTGGTGAGAATTATGATATATACATTAATGAATTGAATAGGGATCAGGGTGTACTATAATATATTATATATTACTGAGATCCATGGTTTACCATAATGGTACGGTGATTTCATTAGAAATGTGTACATACAGAGTTGTGATTTAGTACCACCATTCATTCATGGATAGATAGTAATTATAAGGGAACTGTTAATACTCATCAGGAAATTTCAGGATCCTACTATCCAAATTTCTATGTTGGTTGGGATCAACACCTTCATTAAATATTTTTTTTACAACAATAAATTTCACTCGAGAATTCAAATGGCTACTTATGAAGCCCTATATAGATGGAAGTGTATAACTCCCACAAGATAGGATGAAGATGGTTGAATAAATCATTTGGGACCTAAGCTATCATTATAAATAGATTATTAATTAATTTCAATCTTGAAATACATCACAAAATATCATAGATGCTAGAAAATTTATGTTCACAATTATCAGTGAGATATGAAATTTAATGAGGGTGAGAATTTATTACAATGAATATCTCCAAGGAATAATTTTATGTGATTTGTAATGAAGGGATAGCATAGACCTGAGAATATAGATTCGTTCAGGATTATTGATAAAGAATGGATTGTATCATATTTGTTAGATCTTCCACCCAACTTCTCTCATGTTAATGAGGTGTTAAATATATATCTCATGATGAAGTAAATACATGATAATTCATGTCTACTAAACTCAGATGATGTATCACCAGATCATTAACATTCCTATGAATTGAATCCAATATAAATATTGTATTTTAGAGATAATGTTATAGATAATAATAATAATAAACAAAAAAATTCTAAATAAATTAAAATTTGGAATAATATAAATGGAATACTAATAAAGTGATGGAGTAAAGATATCACCATTTTTTTATGTTGATGGAATGTAATTTGTACGGATAATATCATTTTAACATAGGTTTAATATAACACACTCATAACTAATATATATTTCATCCAACGAAATAAAAATGATTTGTTTGATAGTTTGTTTTACAAAAAACCCTAAGTGTAAATGAACAAAGATATATTATACTGTAATAACCTAGATGTTAAATTTTAGGTATTAATACGAATAACCACATTATGATCAATATTTATAAATATTTAATATGAATAATATATATAGGATAAATTATGATAAATAATTATTCAATTTTAATTAAAATAATTTTTTTCCAAATTTTATTATTATTTAAAAGTAGTTTTGTGTGAACATATATTATAAATAATTGTTACAACATATCCCCCCTTAGTAAGACCTCATGGTTTCATCATGTGGTTTTTTTCAGAGGTCCTAGATTTGAGCCACCACTTGCTCAATTAGTATAACATTTTATTTGTTTAAAAACCCTACTCAAATGTTGTGATTATTATTATAAATAATAAGAAATTAAGTCTATAAAAATGATGTAATTTATTTAATAATTATATAAAAACTATCTTACGATGGAATTTCATGTTTTTTATGAAAATGATTAATTTTCCATCAATAGTTAAAAAATTAGGATTTTATAGAAACTTTCCTTTTTCCATTCAAGTAATAATAAATTATCATTGATTTATTGAATTGATATTGATGTTCCAATATTTTATTTTCTTAAACGTAATCCAATATATTTCATTATTGACTACATTATCATTAATTTTTTGATAAAATCATTTTTATACTTATAAATGTATTTTTATTGAAATCTATTTTCGACATGTTTCAAATGTTTATTTGAAATGAATATTCATAAAAATATAGAAATTGAATTTATAATATAGATTTCATATATTTAATAATAATATAACATTTTCATAATGATTACACGTTCATTTCTTGACCCAAGTAATAGTAAAAAATATAAAAATTATTTACTATAGTTATACTTAAAATATGTTTACCAGGGGTTAAAAAAGAGATAATGGAATGATTGAAACATATACTTGTACAATTCATGTTTTAAATTTATTTTAAATTATATTATTTAATATAATAATATGAAACATTTTGGTGAATTTTTACTTTTGTAAAGGAATATTATTATTTAATCATTTATGAAATTTGAAGTGTTTCTTTTTCCCCCACATATAAAAGGTAACCCCCATATTATTTTATTAAAACTTCTAGTGCCTTATAAATAAGTAAATACATGAAGGAAATGCATTCCAAACATCCATACGCACATATTAGAGGTCATGGTATGATCATAATACTATCCTTTCAAGGATCATGTTATAAACCAAAGGAGGTTTCTCAATGAAGAGGTATAAATAATAAATGATATATTTGAATAAAATTTCTTATAACACAATATATAAAACTATTTTATTCATATTTAAGTGATTTATAAAATATAAAAAATATAATTAGTTTTTATTATAATGTCGTAACATCCCTTTCCACCTCATATTAATTTAATGGGAAATGGATGTATCACATGTGCATACGTGTGTGATATTACGTCCACACACTAATATAAATATTTTTCCGTCAACCCCTTTCGAGAATATTAATAATGAAATATTTAAAAAATATATCTGGTATTTTTGATTTATTAGATCTTCTATTATGATATCTTATTATTTAAATTTACTTTATTATTTTAACTAGAAAATGAAAACATAGTTCATGCATACATTTGTATTACCATCTCAATGAATTGTGAAATTCAAATTCATATCTCTATATTTTATGGATGATTATCAATATATATTTAATGAATTAAAATTATATTTAAATTATTAGTAATATTATCAATACGATTATACCATTATCAAAGTACAATGACTAGAACATTCTAACTGAGTCCTTCATGAAAAATTAAATAGTTCACAAATAGAAACATCAATTTTTATAAAGATTTATTAATAAATGTGTTATAAAATGATATAAGTGGATAATATATGATATTATATGATTTAATATTGTTATATTATAAAATAATAATACATTTAAATTTATTATATATGATTTTATATTGCATATGAAGCCTGGAAGACACGAGTTAAGAGGTTTTCCTTACACTCTCATTATTACCAGTATTATTTATATTTAATTTTTTTTGATGAAATTATATTATCAATATCATGAAAATCTATTTAATTTTATTCTCATATGGTAATTTCAATATAACAAATGTTTTTCCATAATTTTACATTCTTTATATAGTTAAGAGACTGAGGGAATTTTTTCAAGGAATAATGATTTTCTATTTCTCTTTAGGTGATAATATTCTTCATTCGTCCCCATATTTACAATAAAATGTTTTCATGAATATTTTACAATTAAATAAGGAATCATTCAAACTCATTTTACCCTTCTTTGACAATATAATTTTTTATGTATCAATCATGCCACTTTTAAAATGCGGTCTTTTTCACATTTTATCAAAATTTAGAATGGAATATTTGTATTAATATAACGTGCATGAATGTAATTTACCATTATCATAACCACTAAATACTTTTAATCTTCCTCTAAAGTTATCCATGGTTCATTTCAAAGAAATAATTTTCCTAAAGATTGTTTTTATTTTTTTAATGTAAATAAATGATTTCAAATTGAAATGGTTAATTTCCTAATGAAATATTCTAATAATATTTAAATGGAATTATACATATATGATAAATTCCTTTTATTATTGTTATTTTTCAATGGGTATATGATCCTATTATACCATATTTATTATTTTTTTCAAGATTATTTATGGTTATGATGATGAAATAATGCTAAAACCCATTTTCTTTTCCATGGATTAAGTTCTGAAGAATGATAAATGTTCTAATTATATTATGGTATACATATTAATTTATTGATATTATTTAATGTGACATGAGATTACATTATATCCCTCAAATTAATTGGGTGAGGATTAATATTTTATGTGATAAAATAATTTTTTGGATGTCATACCATGCCCCAAATAGGGTGCATTGGAGGTTTTCACATGTCCAAAAGAGGGTACATCAGAGGTTATCCCATGCCCAAAGAAGTGATAATGTGGGGTTATCCCAAGATTAAGTTAGGTACACATGTGATTATTCTAATCCTAACATGTGCGAAATGTATTAGTGGGATTTGTGACATATTATTTTGATTATGATTATGCCAAAATTTATGCCACTGTTTTATTAAATGATACTGTATAAATATTATTCTATCAGGGCACCTATATTTTGATTTATCTTTGATTGATGTCTTTTGAATTGTATATATTTATTAGATGAATCATTATTATGATATATAATTTTTTGGATAATGGTTTCAAATGTTATCCTCATTCTCCCATACAGATATTCTAATGTTGTTGTTTAATTATCATTGATATTTCCCCTATAAATGATTAGTAAGATAATGATCTAACTATTGATTAAAATTTCCTTCCACGAAGATATAAATAAATGTATTAATTTTTATGTGTATAACATGGTAATTAATAGTGTAGATCTATGTTGGATATGATGAAGATCTATTAAGTAATTTTTTATATATAACCATGTTTTCAAAGACACTGAAACATTATATTTCTGGTATGAATAGTAATGATATGTAATGAATATTCATCTAATAATATTTAATATTTTTGTTTGTAATTTTTGGGTTGCCTCATGAAATCATAGTAATCACATCCTCATTGGTAGTGAAATTAAATTATAATCATGATTTTGATGTAGATCCTCTCATAATACATTAATGGTTAATGACAAATGACTATTCTATAAATTATCATGGATAGACGTGATATGATTTATTTTCCTGGTGGATTAGTGTTTTACTATTTAGAAAGAGTATAACTAATGGGGAAAACTCATGATTAGTAATTGGTAGTACACCTAAGGGATCCCAAGAGGTATCATGGTATCAAATGATGATTTTGATTTCGTGGCATGAACATGGATGTTGTTTGTATTTGGACTCGCAGTTTGGCATATCATATGATAAAATCTAAGAATCAATGGCTTGAAGGGTATGTTTAGCCACATTATATGCCTTTGGGGATATGTAATAATGTGAATATGGACTATTTTGATAGTTTTAACAAGTCACTATGAGGATGAGATGTAGTGTGGTTTATTTAATGAACCAGACTCAGGAATCGATACAAAGGATTCCTAAACTAGAAAACCACTATCCTGAAGGGTATTCATGATCCCCACAGGCTTGAAAAGTGGACAGAAATCATGGAAACACAACATGGGAATGATTTCTCTGGATATATAAAATTCTACGTTGTTTTAAATGTTAAATAAAATATTTTCATGGCATGTCCATACATCATATGTCCACACCATGTAAATAATTAACCAAACAACTTTCTAATATCAAAACTACAAAACCAGTAAATATTAAAAAGCACTAGAAAATTCCATCACCATATGATATCCCTCTCCTAAACTAATAATATTTTGATAGAATGGATTTTATTTATGAAGTAGTAGCTATAGATTCCATCCATCCATAAAAAACAATTAAAACCTACTTGGACAAAGAAATCATATAAAGGGAAAATTTATAGACATTAAATGAAATAAATATCAAAATAATACTAAAAAATATAACAGGAACACTAGATTAAGGTTATAAAATATATTAATCACCTCAAATATATATATATATGAAAACTCACTGAGATTTCTAAAGGATTACCCCAACACATGCAACTAATATGGTAATATAGGGATGAAAACATAAGACGTCAGTAGGCCACCAGAACCCATCAAACCAATGGAAATCCATCATTAAAATAACTTCTAAATTCTATTCTGAACATATGGAATAAAAAATAGTTTTTTCACATGTATTATAAATACAGTAAAAATAAACATTTCTAAACAATCACCTTTTATAAAATAAAAACAAATATAGTAATAAATTTTATATTAAACCTTTAATCTAAAGAAAACAATTTAAAAGTCCAATTTCATGAAAACAATTAAATAAATAAAAACCATATACCCATTTATCACTCGAGAACACATTTCATTAAATTTTTGAAAGAGGATTTAAAACACTTTAAACTAACACATTCATTTCCCCTTATATAAATCTTTAAACAAATCCTTTTCAAATATTTGAAAGGAAAATCATAAAGAGAAGGAGTAAAGTATATAGTCAGACAAAACTATGTCAATTCATACATAATAGAGGAATAAATGAAAAAGATAAAGGGTATAAATGAATATAAAACGTGGGGAATTCAATCAATTAAAACAGAGAAATCTTTTAAATGAATTAACCAACCAGTGGAATAAATATCTTGGGCACTACTAAAGGTACTTTAGTGAGACATTGTTATACATACCTCAACACATACCAAATTAACGACCTATATTTATCCTATCACAACCACTCGACTTGTTGCACCCATCCCCATCAGAATAGAACACCCCATAAAGCCTTATCACTCTCTAAAGGGAGAAAATATTAGTATTTGGAAACCTAGTGTGGTATATGTATAGTCATTTTCTCATCTACCGATGTTCCCAAGTCTAAATTAAAGTGAGAAGGTGAAAAATCTTGAATCACATGAGTCAAATATAATGAATATGAAAATCATGTATGGATAACCAACAACACACACTCAAGATACAACCTAAAAAATATATCCATACATAAGAATTATAAATTTCATGTCAACAAAAAGTTCCCCCATTGGGTCACAATCCACAATAGTCCATGATTAACAGAGTAGTCTTAAGTTGATGTATCCCATTTATTAAATCATTTAAATATTAAAATGGGATTTTAAAACACATCTCTTGAATACTAATCCACATAACCAATTCCTAAATTCAATTTAAAACCCATTACAAATTTAACATTAATGATAATATTAGATAACAAGATGAAATTCTATTTTTAAATCTACACATTTCATGTTTAAAGGCAATTTTAGACCCCCTAAGACCCATGTTTTCAAAATCATTTCCAAAAGGATCCACTCATTTAACATTATAAAACACTACATTTAAATAAATACTATAATTTTCAAAAAGAAAAAAGTATTTATCTTTTAAAAAAAATTAACATCCCTTTAGATGAGCCAAAATTACATTTAATGAAGAACTTGACATTGGTCAAAGGTCCATGGAAAATCAATAGCCCATTTTAGAAGAGGAAAAAAACCAAATAGAGTAGTTACACCAATTTAAATCCATCAGAAAATATTATAAAATACTTGAAATATTTTTTTAAGATCCACAAATGAATTTTCCTAAGAACATGGAATGCATCCAATGACCACGATGATTTAAAAATACCAATAAAAAATCTTTTCATTTATACAATATCATATAACATGACATTAAATTTATAAAAAAACATTTACAAGAAATGTAAAAGTTTATAACATGTAATACATGTTTGAAATAGAGAAACATACATCAAAAAGATAAAATAGAGTTGTGGATTTTGGGAACAATCCACCTTATGTGGACGATACAAAATCATAGAAATATGGACCTGCATGAACTCTGGAACAAAGAATAACTTAAAACATCATCCATCTATAAACAAATAGTGTCTGGGAAAAACCAAAAATCATGATGGGGAAAGGGAAATCACATGAATAAGGATAAATGGAGGGAGGGGAATATAAAGACCATAAAATTGAGGTTTTTACCAAAATTGAAATGAAATAATAGAAAAAACACTATGGTAAATAGGTTCCAAGAGTGAGAAAGTTATGCATGAGGAGGAGGAATCTTCCTGGCTTCTGCACATAGATGGAATTGACACGGTGTTCCATGTGAGGGATGCCACAATTATGGGTGATCGTGATGTGGATTGTCACACGCGATAGGAGTGAATCCACATGGGAAGGTGGAGGTACGCACAAGGGGTTCATCAAGTGGACGAGAAATGAGGGATATGGGAATGTTAGGAGGGATTTATAAGAATATAAGAAAGAGGGAAATAAAAAATTAAAAATCCTCAATATGGAGAACAAATTGGGAACATGGTTCTCAATGTTGTGAACCAACTATATTGTAACAAATAGATAATTACATGGAAAACACATTATTTTTCCTTTTATGGTTAAACTATTGATCCCAACATTATCAAATACTGATGATCAAAACTGTAAAGTATAAAACCCTCAAGATAAGTCCATCCAATGTTACTCCAAACAATGGAAACATAATTCCTAACACCTACTCCATTAATAGATGTTGAGATTATTCCTAAAACAACCCTGATCCCACAATGTTTTTGAAATAATTACATTATTTTATTTATTAATTATAAAATGAAATGGAGGGTGTCACAGACTCCCCCATACCACTATCAACCCCTAGAATTTCCCATGTGGTGTTAATCGTTTCAACTAGTTAGACATCTATGATAGAGACACATAACACGTTTCAACATACAATGAAACACCAATATCCTGAATCAACGATAACAACTTTAAAAAGTGATAACTCAAAAAATATAAAATAAGAATCTATAAACAGAGAGAGACTAATGAGTAGTCTCCCCAAAATTATAATTAATCTACATTTTGAATCACCACATGACCACTCTGACAACATAAGTTTCACCAATATGGTGGTGATTACGTCAAAACAAAAAGTGAGTCCACAAGATTCCACTAAACAAAGAAATACATAATTTTCTCATATTCATGTGGGAAGCACGATCTATGAGACATCTAGAAGAATATAAAAACATGAAATTCTAAAGATCATATGATCATTAATAAAAAAACAACAACTAAATCATTCAATACCTCCAATGGTCATGAGGCCAAGTTACCAAATCTATTTCACCACAAAGATATGGAAAATTATTTGGGATTAAACACACAACACAATCCAAGGAATAAAATGGGATCATTCTTTGGATAATAAATTTAGAAAATTGATGATGAACTAGGACCCCAAAAAATGTTTAGTCTCTCATGTTGAACCCAAATAGATCCAATATGAAACCATTTAGTACATAATAAATTTTTTTCCATACCTATTCTAGCAACCTAATCACTCACCTAATGTCATCACATGTCCACAAGACTAATAATAACCAATTCATGGACCTATACGGAAGTATATAACAACAAAATATATTTTACAAACATTTAACATTGAAGAATAAATCATTGTTATAACCAAACATTCATCTCTTAAAAAAACCCTAATATGGAACCTATATATCACTCACAAAAAAGCTACCAAAAAACTATAAAATCTCTAAATATATCGAAAATGAAAACTAAAGACAAAATATCTTCATAAAATTATTAAGAATATAGATATTATTCAATTCATTTAGATGAATATCCATAGATCACCAAGCCATATCTCCTAGAAAAATTCAATATCTAACACACTACCACATAAAAAAATGAATGTGGGGGGGGGGGCAGTGTAATATTTTTGACTCACATGTAGTCTAGGAATGTTCCAAAATAGAATTGGAGAAACTGGACCTATTAGAAGAAACAAATCCTTTATTACGACTCTTCTATGAGGCATACTAATTTAAAAATGAAACTAGAACTCATCTCAATCTTGGTTCACAAATAAAATTAACCAAGAATGGAAAATAACATGACCTAAACCATTATCTAAATACCAACACATTAAAAAATGAATATAATCCATTTTACAAAATTCAATTTCTTAGAATACCTTATCTTTTGAAATAAACTTAATTCCATATGGAATTCCCGAAACACTTGAACCCATTTTTGGAAACCACTAAAGCTTCTCAAATATCAATCATTATGGAATTTCAAAAACATTTTTGTCTCATTTTATTTAATCTAAAACAAATAAATTTTCAAAATAACCTCCCTGATGTTTTAAAATTCAATTTTAATTAAAAAACCACTAGTTATAAAACCAAATAATTTTATGAAAAACCCAATCCACCAATTAAGAATAAAAATTCTCAAATATTTCTATAAAACATAATTATTTTTATAAACAACAAAAATGATACTTTCGAAAACCAATACCAATTTTATAAAATTCATACATGTTTTTAATGATTTCAAGTTCGTATTTTAATACAAAAATCATTTTCCTATATGTAGTTTTTTTCAATGAAACACATTTTACAAAATAATCACACAAAAAAAAAGGCACATCGCAATTATAACAAAATAAAAAACAGCATAATCATTATATTACAAGACCCACCATCAATCATCTCTCTCTATTGGGGATACCTAAAGGGTGCATAAAAACCCAATCAGGATGTAGAAATATGATTGAATCGACATAGTGGTAAAATATACCTAAGGATAGCCACGAAAAAAAATCCTTAATATAAAAAATTATTGAGTTTTCATTCATTTCAAAGTTAATTGGGTCATGCATACTAACCTCAAAAGACTGATCTATATTCCATTTCCATCCAGATATACAACTCATCCCCCCAGAATATTACACTATGCATATAAAGATCAACACATTGTCAATAGTATATCCAACGAAATCCATATTCAAAATTAAAACCGACTTCCCATGAATAGATATTTTTCATAGAAGGAAAAAGTTGGCTAGACTTTCCATACACCTTTCTCCTAAGAACCAATGAAAAATTCTAATGTGATTTCACAATGAAACCCATAATAAAAATTGAAATTCCAATGTTTTGATATCCTATAAAAAAGAGGAACCCGAACCATTGATACTATTCAAAATTAATTATCCCAAACCATGAATCTGATCATTTCTTGAAATATTATTCCGCTATCTTAAAGGGTGTTCTCGATCCCCACATACTGGATAAATTGTTTGGTAATGAAGGAATGATAAAATGGTAATGGTTTACCAAATAGATAATTATAAATATAATTATTGAAAATCAAATCAAATTTCATCATAACTCGTCTATACATCAGACATCCAAGCTAGAGAAAAAATAAACTGAAAAATAACCAAATATCCATACTAAGAAATCAGTAGACATCAGTGAGCAAAAAAATATTCCTCTCCTCTGATCTTCTGTTCATGCAAAAAAAATGTCCCTCTAATGAAATTTCTTCTCCTAATTATAGTTATATCTACACCATATCTATAAAATAAATAAAATACTACATTCAGTATGTGACTATTTTAAATGGGAACTTGTAGAAAATTATATGAAATTAAATGGTAGATCATAAGTTAACATTTAATAGGCACATTGAATTAATGCAATAAAAATATGACTCACCTTGAATCTCATGAAAAATAATTCTCAAAGTGGAGTCTAAAGAAGAACCAAGACACCTACAACAGAGTTGATAATATTGGTTTGAGCACATAAGCATATCAAAAGGATACAACAACATGCCAAATTTATGGAAATACATTATTAAAATGGTTTATAAATCACAAGTTTAAACACATGATATAAAAAAGGGGATTTCCCAAGAATTATAAATACAAACCACATTGAAAATATCAAGCACTAACCCAATTTAAAATAAAATTTTATTGTTAAACATAATTAATTGAACATTTAAAATGTGGTAAACAATTAAAAAAACGTTTTTTAAATCATTTAATTAAATACCCAATCCATTTACCATTATCTCAGATGAAAAAGAAATTCAAAAAATTACAAAATATTCCAAAAACATTTTAAAATCCCTTTTTTTTACAATTATGAAAAACCATTAACAAATAATTTATAAATATTTTTAAGGTAAATCCTATAAAAAAGGAGGAAAGAACACAGTATAAAATCTCTACATCATTTCACAAAACAATGAACATAAATTTCATGAAAAAATTGGAAAAATGATATAAAAAAGATGAATACAATAAAATCACAAAGAGAAATCCCCTAAATGTATCTACCCTCCAAATAAAGAAATTTCATGGGATCTACCCTAGATCAATCTGTGATATATTCACAGGATTTATAAAAACCTGTAAAAGCTACATTCCTATGTTGCATCCTATCATAACCTCAAGACTCGCCCACACCCAGCCTCATATTAATGGAAAACCCAATCTAGAAAATAAATAACAATACAGGGACACTTTTAGTGTTTGTCTACATAGTGTGATGTAAGTCTATACTCAAAAATAGATATCAGGGTTCCCATGACCATGGTAAATCAATGAAGTGATAAATTAGTAATCACTTGCATTAAATATAAATCATTTGACAATCACACATACCTCACCTCTACCACCCTTTTATGAAACATCCAAAAAAAATATCCATGCATTAGATTCTATAATTCATGTCAATAAAAAGAACTAACATGTTGTAAATTCCAAAACATACCAAAATATAAATATGGGGCTCAAGAGGGTCTCAATAATTTTTAAAATTAGTTGAAGTGAAAAATTGACATTAAAACACACTACTCAGAATGACTATCTTCATAAAAATTTCATAAAGTCATTTGAAAACTAATTTAAAATACTACATTAAAAAAATCCATCATGAAATAATTGAATTTAAATTTCAAATCTAATCATTTCCATTATAATGGTTTTTTCAAACATCTGAATACCCACTATATCGAAATGAATTCAAAAGAGGGTATACTCCCTTATTTAAAAAATGTACATTATAATAAATAAAACACTTATGAAAAATAAAACATTATTCAATTATATTTTGTTATAAATATTAAAATCCCTAGTTAAAATACAAAAATAATCTAATCCAACACCTAGAATTCCACCAAGGTCCATTCAATGTCATTAATCCATATTGAATGCCCAAAAACAAATAACTTTCACCACACTCAATAAAATTCTTATGAAAACATTTTAATATAATTACAATATTTTCAATTATCCACACACGCATTTGATAAAGAACATGTAATCTACCCATGGCACTTAAAAATCTCAAAAGACTAATAAAAAATTATTTAAAGAATACAACTCTATAAAAAATTATTTTTGATTTATAAAAATAGTTAAAATCATGACTGTAATTTGTAACATGTAGTACACAGATTCCATAGTCACTATTACATACCAAATCCATAATCGATCCATAGTGTTCCATAACATGATTCCATATATGGTGGAAAAAAATCAGGGAAGAATAGACCCACAGAAACCCTAGAACGTAGAATATAATAAAAAATCGGCCAACATGAAACCTCTATGGTTCATTTAGTCACAAAATCATGAATGAGAATGGGAAAATCAAAAGCATAAGGAAGAATGGAAATATGATGCATGGAACATAAAAAGGAGGTATGAACGACGATCATAAATCAATATCGAAAAAAAATTATTGGAAGAATTTTTTGAGAGGGAAGATAGAAAAGAGAAGGAGGGGGATTTGGAATAGGTGGAGCATATAGTGGGGTTTAACCTGATGATTAAAACAATGGCTGTTACTAGTAGAGGGATCATGGTAATGGTGTCCATGTGAGATAGGAGGGAATATGCATGAGTACGAGGGGGTACATAGTGGGGTTTCAACTAAGGGAGGTGACATAAGAGAGATGTGGATGAAATGAGGGAGAATTAAAAAACAATAAACGTATTCATAGTAACACTAGAAACATTAACATGGAACAATATTTAGGCACATATTTTACCTAATTGTGCACTAATAAGGTTTCACTAACTAGAGAAGATCTAGGCTCCCACACATTTTTCTTAGTTAGATCACAATGTTGAGCTAACCATTCTCAAATCATGTGGCTAGAATGTATAAAATATACAATCTTCATGAAATGTAGGTGCACTCTCACTCCTAACAATGTAAAAGGATTATTTACCTAAAAAATATGATTTCTGAACCAAAACACTCTAGGAACACAAAATTTGTTTAATATTATTTTAATTAATTAATTAGTTAATATAACATTTTCACTGAGCATGTAAAAAGTTATAGTAGATTGGATTACAAAATTATCCCATTTCATATAGATTTGACAGTCTCATTTAATAGATAAAATAAGAATGTTCTATTTTTTATATATTGTTTGACATTAATGAGTTCCATTGAATGTATTAACCAATAGAGATTCTTTCATATTTTTTTTTGGTAGGGAATAATGAAGGAATCTGGGAGTTAGTTTACACTGATAATGTCACATCATAAATAGAATGATATGAAATTTGATTGGATGATATAGACCCTAGATTATAGGATAGGGTCATATGTTATATATTTCAGTAGAGGGTGGGATGATCATTCAAATCTGATTGAATTTCCATATAATAATAACATCTAATATCCAATTTAGAAAGATCCATTTGATGATTTTTTATATCATCCATGTAATTCACTACTATGTTGGCATGTGGTGGGTTGGTTTCTTGTTGGTTGTCTAGGTATGATTCATGATACCACGAAATTGGTGAAGTTGATTAAAAACTATCTTTTTTACTATTCATAGTAAACAACAATTGTATGCAGATTGGAGGTTACAAACTTTTTATTTCATTATGGTTGATTGGGTATTCTTGTGACTGCCCCCTTAATTTTGAATTGACAATTGTAGAGTTAAGGGAAACTAGAAAAACTAATTTATGGACCATAAAATATCAACAAACACATTGTTAAGGTGGTCTATGAGTTGGAAATAACAAAATTATGTCCACATATGTAGAATATATTCCTTTTATCCCAGATTGAAAAATACATGCTCAATCCCGTGATAGTACTAGATGCACCGTATATGGAAAAATTGATTCATATTGTTGATCAAATTTATAAGGTACAATGATGTAATACAATTCCTCTAATTTGATTTCTATATTTTCATATTAATATTCATGAAGAGGCATGGTAGTGATAATCAGATGTTTCAGAGAAATGGCTTGAGATATTGAGAAGAACAATAGATACATTTCTCCCGGATGATTTGTCAATATATAGAGAGAATTGTATCTTCATAAAATTTTTAGGGTATTTATTTGGCCTTGCGATTGTTTACATTAGGTATGGGAAACATTATGGATTTATTTGAGGATAAATATGGTTTTAGGGGTTTTCAGTTACCCCATGTTTAAGATCATTTCATGGTGTAGTCCCTTTATTTCCTAGAAACTACCAGTATAAATCTGGATGGACCAATATGCTCATATATGGGTAATGACACTATGTGTAGTGTTTCATGTCCATATGTGATCCATGGAAAAGTGGAATAACCATGACCTTGTGGAATGTGTATGGAGTTCAAAACAGATAAGGTTATAATACCACACAATGGGGTCACCGTTTAAAGTGTCATGGGGTTGGTGTCATTGAGTCAAAAGTGGTCATGTTGGGATTCACCATGTCATGGTGTCCCTATTTTCGAAAAAATTTAAAAAGACATTTTAATTTCTTATATGTATGTTTTTCAAATTTTAATGGTAAACACCATGTGTGATTATTAGTGGAGTTATGAACATGGTATTGACTCAATTAATTCCCTTGATTAACCCTCATCCCCATATTTTTTTTGTTGTTGAATTATCTGGATGGCCCATGGTGATGTTTTATAATGACTTTATCTCCCCTCGTGGGTGTTTAAGTTTGATGATTCCAGGAAAGGTTATCAAGCAGACTTCTCTTCATGCAAATGGTTTCTTGGATGATTTTCTACATCTCTCATATCCTCTAATTATACATTGAGTTCTATGATTCACTTTGAGGTAGTGAGTCCCTACCATTAAAGTAAAATGTAAATTGTGTTTTCTTGATTTTATAATCTACATGTTTAACCCCATGAGATATATGCTTAGTATGATTCAAACATGGTGTGTGTTTGTATCCCCTTGAGAAAAATACCAAATATGATATTCTTGTGGTGCGTGCATGTGTGTTTCCTCATGGGAACAGTGCCTAATTTTTTTAACATATTGATATATGTTTTTTTACGATTCATTCATGACATGAAATTATTATGAACTATCATATTGTAGAACTTTTTTTTCCATGTGTTGTTTAACTATAAAAATAATTGAGTAAACAGATTACATAGTATAGGTTAATCTATCCCTTAAAATGGGTGTGGATTATTTGATGGATTTTCCAATAGATAATAGAATGGTTTGACACATGGTGTTGGATTTCCCCAGATCTATGAGAATTAGTCGACATGCTGTGTGTGGAATTACCCAGATCCATGAAATGGTTGAACATGATTATTTACCTCATCTATGTCCATGAAATTCCCTTTATAGGTATTTTTACAGATGATCAGTTGGTCGAGTATGTTTGGAAAATTTATGAACATTCCTTGAAAACATTCTGAACAAATTAGAGTCAATATTCATGGTCCTAGAATATGTGTATATATGTATGATTGTAATGGTTACATAGTGCATTGATTATTCTCACATAATACACTTATGATCAATGAGATACAATATTATAGACTCATTGTTGAGCTATACTAGGTTTTATTCTTACACTATAAATAATAATCTCATTGCACATGTTGAATTAACGATCACAGATCCTATAAAGGTAGAGAATTTTGAAGCTGATGGATTAGTTGGAGTAGCAGGGCGATGTGCTGAGACAATTGGTAGACTCCATGTCAAAGATATATTTCTGAATGTTACAAAGTTTCTTTCCATGTTTTAGTACATAGACCAATCATTTTCATAATTTTTTTTATTTTCATTGAATTATTGACATTTTATATTTATATGACATGGTTTTATAACCTTATACTATATGAAGCTTTGTTTTGGATTATTTCTTCCATTATCATTATTGATTTATTTTTTTTTTGATTTATTGATTTCATTCTCTATTATTTTTCTATTTATTATAGAATAGTTCCCCCATGATTCCTTTTAGGCCATTTTTGATCATCAGTAAACTCTATCATAAGGGTAGGAATGCATGAATCCATGAAAAAATCCATCCAAGAATGAATGATGTTGGGAAATGTGTTATATAAATCTCATAATGAGTCTTCCTTTCACTAAATAATCATTAAGTGCACTATCTAGGTAACATGTAAAGATAATATAACCAAGACACACTGTTATAATGAGATTAATATCTCCGTATAATTCTTGTATAGATTTTTTAAATTATTTTATAAAACCATAGACTTTTTTATATATAAATTACATCTTAATAGATGAATAATCATTTCAGATTAAAAAAATGTATTTTAATAATTTAAATTTTTACTGTATTTGGGATTTGGATCCATAAATTGGTGGTTCATAAGTGAATGAAATCATCTATGGCTTTGTTTTTCATTAATATAATCCTTCTTACACCAATATGACTTAGTACTATTCTTCATATTCACAATATATGAATCAAAAGAAGGGTTAATCTGAAAATCGCATTATGGGAAAACAAGGATGATATCAAAAATTTCATATGTATAAAATGGGCATGAGGGTATGTGAATAAGGTAAATTGTTTTGGAAATTATATCATGTATATAAAAAATCAAAATGTTATGACATGGAATAAATCATGGATCATTTCCAAGACTATAAAAATTGATTAAGTTCACTCCCAAATAAAAATTAGTAGTTAAAGTTTAATCCTAAGTATATCATTGTGTGTATAATCCCTCATAGAACTATTTTCACTCAACATTATATTACTATTTCTCTCATGAGATATTATTCGTTACTCAATGCATTAGAGGACAATATAATTCTAGGCATGCCCATCCCATAATGAAAATTGTACTAATGTGTTCCAAAATAACATAAAAAATTTATTATATTCTAAATCATTAATAGAAAATGTGTTTCATAAACATCTCATTATATAATAACCCTTGGAATAAAAATGGGTTTCACAATTACTTAAACAATTCATCGTAGTATTACACATGGAAAAGGAATAAGATTCCTGATTATTTATTGAACATCTTCAAGAAACACCTAGAGATAAGATATTTATTCTATAATTGGATCATATCCCTAGTTTATCATAAGAAAAATCAAGGGTTTTTTGTCATTAATAGATACAAATACCATTAAAAGTTAAGTAAATACATTATTGTTTAAAACACACTATCAAATTTGAAAAAACTTATTGAATTCTAATTTTTTTCCTATATTAAACAATAAAGGTTATTTTTAATTATCCTCAGTGAAAAATTATGGAATATTTTAATCATTGTAAAGTCTGGATGAAAAGATATACAATTCATGTAGTCCTATTTAAAATAAATCATACTTTTATATTATTTTGGTAAAGACTAAAAGTAACACTTTAAGAAATTGAAAAGAAGATTAATTTGATACCATCTTATAAAATTTCAATAAAAGGTAAAAATATATATTAAAAATAATTTTACTATAGTAATCAAATTCAAGAAACATTTTTCAAAAACATTGAGATGGAAGATAAACGATTTTCAACCGAAGAGAGAAATTACATCAAATTTCCATAAAAACAATGATTTGTAATATTGATTCCATAATGTGGGGAAAATAAAAATAAAAAATGTAATTTAATGAGAAAAAATGGATAAAAACATTTTTAGATTCATGTGATGCAGATCATGAAATTTCATCATCATAAACATAATTTTAAATAATCCCATAAAATAAAGATATTGTAACATTTAAACCCCTTCCACTTAGGTAACATTTGAATTATAATCCCCATTAAGGAATAAGATAAAATAAATATTTCAATATCATGAAAGTAAAATATTCATGATATAAAATTTCCAATGATCACTATACACACCTCCCTAAATAATTGAGTGGGGGAATATTTCATATGTCTCCCATAAGTAAATATGAGACCAAACTCCCTTACATCATGTCTCAAATTTATTAATTAATGTTCATAAATCATGTATAATAAATATTGGTTTATTATATATATATATATATATATTATAAAACCATACACTCACATATAATTATATATATTATTTACATGTTGCTTTTATCACCAGATTATTTACAAATCTTTGTAAAAATTATAATTTTTAGTAATAACAACATTGTTTTTTTATGTGGGATTTGGTTATGTTGTTTTGGTCATTGTAGTTTGGTCTTGGTTAAATCATTTGTGAAAATTTTATAATAATATAAATATAAAATATATTCATTAGACAGACATATATATATATTCACCCTATTACGATCTTGTCTTAACGTAGATATACATCACATAACTTATAAAAAATACTTAAAACATAACACAAAAAGATGCCCAATGACTATATTATTTTAAATCCATTGGAAAAATGAAAACAGAAACATGTCACATGATGGAGATATATTATCTCCCACAAGGTTCTTCTAGACTAGAACCCTTCTAGACACAACAAACATAATACACATCATTATAACATGGGTACAGAAACATAAACGGTAGTGAGATCAATTTTAATTAAGTGTAAAAAAGGGATATATGTAATAATAAACATGGTCATAGGGGGTATGAGAACAAGATTATAATATTACAAAATTATACTCTACATATCATTATTTCGGAAACATTAATCATTGAATAAATATTGGCATTTTATAAGACATGAATCATAGGTATGTAAAGAACACAATCCATGATATCATATCAGATAGGTATGGCACATAATTGTGGAATATGTAAAAATGTGATATCATTCCCTACAATTAAAGATTCAATTTTATACATATCAAGGTAATCCATGGGAAATGAACCTATTGTGTGGGACCCAACATAATCCTCAATCTATTTCCAATCCATGTAAGGGATTGGGTTTCCCCGTCGTCACATAGGCGATCAAGATTCCCCATACTCCAATACTGGATCATGTTTCCCCATCTTCCCTCTTCATTGTGAGTACACCTATAGTTTGGGACACACCACCATTGCTAGTCATAGTCTATTCTAGGTAATGGATTGGATTTCACCATCGTAGTGTTGCAGATCAATCCCCACAAAGTGATTCCCATCATTATTTCAAAATATATAAATATTTACCTAATGAATTGGAGGGATATACTAGTCCCAGCTATCATATGATGAAACCATACAAACATTTTTTAGGAGATAATAAAACATTCATCATACCCTAACCCATAAAAATATGTGGGTTTAAAAAAAATCATCTTAATAACTCATTAAATTAAATGGTTATCATAAAAATTTAATCATATCATAACCTATGAAAAATAGATAGGTTTCAAATCACTTCATTAAATCATATCCATTGAAAATAAGCATGATTCAAAAGTATATGACCCATAAAAGAGTAATGGGTGTCATAAGGGTTATTCATTAAAAACATAAACCATTCAAGAAGTAATATGAATAGATCTATTGGGTCATTTTCCATAAGGGAATGAGTAACACCAAATGATGTCATCTTAGTTGGAAATTATGTCTGAAATATCTTTTGAAAACATTACGGTGGAAATTATCCTCTCTTCATGAAAATTTATTTTTTAAAAATAAAACCATTTGGAAACCATTTTCATGAAAATGGACATTAAAAATTATAAGGGATGATTTGATAACATTATTAATAATTATTTATACCGTATAATATAAAACAATAATGAATGTGTTTTCAATGCCAATTATTTTAATACGTATAAATAATGCTTGGAAACATTTTGAAAATAATTTCTTCAAAAATAATTTTAAAATTTATATAAAAAACCATGAACATTTATTTGAAAAAACATCTATGAAAAAATATGTAATAATCTTGAAATAATTTTGAAATTATTTTTCTTTGAATGTAATTTAAAAAATTATAAATAATTCATTAAAAAATTATAATAATTCAATTCACATTAAACATTTACGACGACCTTCTTCGTTGGAAGAAAACTTTCAAAATAATGATTGTACGAAATGTTAGTAAAAATTGTATTTTAAAAGAAATTACTTTTAATGTTTTCTAGGAACAATCAAGGGAATGTTGGTCATTATTGTGGGAAAATCTACATGCTCTAAACATTCCTTTTGCACTTTATAAATAATAGAAATTTTCCTCAATAGGAAAATGACACAATTAATTATTTTTAACCATTTGGTTCAAAAGTAAAATACATATGTAATAATTTGTTTTCATGATCATAGTGGAATAGTATGATTTGTTTGGAATAATTTTAATTTTTTTTAAAAACACATATTTGCGAATGAAGAGAGAGGTAAAGTTATATTTTCTCAAAAACACAATCTTGATCATATTATGTACCATCGAGTTGAAAAATTGTGCCATTACTTAGTTATAACATGAATAACCGTAGGTTAAGAAAACACTTGATTGTCCTCAAGATATGGATAAAAATATATCATTAATGGGAGAATAATACCAAATAATCTTGAAAAATGGTTATATTTTAGCAATATACTATCACCAATTTGGTGTCATTGAATAATAATACAATATAAAGAGTATCATTAAATGAATATTAAAATATCATGAAAATAAGGATATTCATGATAGAACATGACAACATTTGTTTATTCATACCTCTGATGATTACAAACCACAGAAAATGGATAGTAAAAAAACAATAAATTTAATTATAATAATCATAAAATATAGAAATGGGAAGTATACACTGAACACAAAAAATAATTTTAGTGTTGAATAAAGCATGTATCTCATAGAAATAAAAATTGATTAAAATTCCCTTTCATTGTGTCTTGATTCTGCTGGTACTCAATCAAACCTCCATTATAATAAATATGTATTTTTATAAATATATCACATAACTATATTCTAATATATAATACCAACTATGGTTTGATTATAACTTTACATTACCTTCTTATTAACAACTCTATGTTAAGCTTCCACTTCAGGTAATATTTGTTTTGTTTTTCCCATGTGTGATAATTTGTTGAATTTCAATAATTCTACTTATATCTTGATTTAATGATTCTAAACCATGATATAAGTATCATAAATATTAATTATATTTTAATTGCTAAAATATATTGAGTATAGAAGTATAAAATGGATGACACAATTCAGGGAGATGGTAGTACATACGAACACTTGCATATTGTTTTCGTTTGATTGTTGCATTGAATGAAAGTTATTAAATGGAATATATATATATATATGTCTATATATATCATTATCATAGTATAATTATTATATCATATCTATCATATAAATTTACTAAAACTGTCCTTAACACATGCTGTGTAAATTTTAAACGAATCACATCACTTTAAGGGGATGGTAGTCCACACTTACTGAAACCAGATTGTTGTTTTTACACAAAATAGAAAGTACAAGGATATGTGTTTTAAAAGTAATAAATAAGCTTAAATACATATTAAATATCATATATATTATATATAAATACATTTTACATCATAATTATCACCATGAAAGGTGGTAAGGGATGAACGAATAATTATCGTTTCATGAGGCGGTAGTTTTCCATACACACAAAAGTATGTTCGTCGTCCATTAGATGAAAGAGTGTGTATGTATAGGTTTCACCCATAACATAAAAATAAATCTTTATATTTGGGATAGATTTTTTTTTTAATTAGTGAATAATGATATTGGTGGTGGTGGAGAATGAAAATAATATAATGGAGCTTGAGGGGGGATGTTATCTCTTCATTGGGTAACTCCTTTTGGTTGTCAACAAAGGGATTCATTGGATTGTTTTCTTCTAAAATGGAGGAATAAAGTTGTAAGTTAGTCATTTTTTATGTGTAATTAGGATATCATAGCATATCCTTATTGGTTTTAATGGTTTTAGGAAGGGTAGACGTGGTGACCTTTTATAGGTTAGGGAGAGGACTCGCTTGGTATTTTTTAAAAACAAGTTATGGGTACCCGTGTTTTACCTAACAAAATATAAACAAAAAAACTAAATCATTGAAGGTTCCTGGACATATAATGGAATTAAATGGGTATGGGACCGGTTTCTAGGGCATTTGGTCCCTTTTGTTTATTGTTTATTCACTTTTAAGCATAATTTTTCGTTAATTTTTGTAAATAATTTTAATTATTTCCAATAATATTGTCTGTTAAAAAGGAAATTTTACCATACTATATTTTATAAATTATTATTATTAAAAATATGTAATAAATATTTTAATATAAATCATTTATTTAGCATAAATTAATTTTAATTTAATCCTATGGATGAGACGACATTGAAGGTCTTTAATGTAAAAAAATAAAATCTTTGCTCTATATTCATATTAACTTCTAATGTGAAATTTATTACAATGAACTAAATTGTATTAATTTATAAATTTTAAATCTAATTAAAATTTAAAACTAATTACAAATACAATTTAACAATATAAATAAATAAGATGAAAAATCCGTTAGATATTAAATATCAGTATTTTTATCTATTCATCATAATTTGAAACATGAAAAAAAAATTACATAAAATATACCCTATAATAATTAATATGATAACATTTAAAGGATTAAGATATTTTTAAAATATAATAATTATAAAATTACCAACAATTGGATTTATAATAGGTTATCAGTTAAAAGGCATTTATAATGCCTTATTAAAAATATAGGTTTTTATGTGTGTGATTGGGTGTGTTTCTATCTTATGTTTATCAGATGTATTATATGAGTATAAATATTATTGTATTTGATATATATATATATATATTACATTATCGTCACCCAGTAGTTGAAATTAATTAAATTTATTATGATAAGATACTATTCATAGAATAAAAAAAATTTACACAAGAAATTCATTTATATTCAATTGGCTCTTATATTAACTTCTAATTCATTGGTAACTAATGAATTTAATATTTTATATTTATATGTATTTTAATTGAAATCATAAAAATAAACATAATAGATATTTTATATCTTATTAAATTGAATAATTATATTTTTAATAATATATAATAGTTTTGTAACACTCAGTAATTATGTGTAACACAAGAAATCGAGGAAAGTTTTTCTTGCATGTAATATATTCCAGCATTAATGTACTATGTAGAGCATGTTAAAACTTATGTTGTGTATTGTGAACTATAACATTTTTTTGTTTATAATTAAATCCAAACATTGTGATTTAATATAAAAAACTATTTTCAGTGTTCCATGAAATGTTATGTAGCATAAGATAAAATTAATTCAAAAAACATATTTCAAAAAATATCATGTTTTTCTATTCTACACATGTTAAAATGAATTTAATCCCATAAATTCATCAAGCTTATAAATGGTTTAATTCAAGAATAATAATTTTATAAAAAATCAAATCGTAAAAGGAATCCTAAAACATCCTTCAAAAGGGGAATGTTGAAATATAACACTTACCCAATGTAATATATTACTTGGTTTGCTTGTTGGATAATATAATTAGAAAATGAAAACATGGTCTTTATGGAAAATTTATAAGCATATAGGGAGTGTATGAGGTCATCAATCAGTAAGAAGTAAATGATAAATTAATAGTTGAGTTAATCAAATGTATAAATATAGAATGATTTAAAAGTCCACTAGTTCAACCAAAATTAAGGTATTAGGATAATTTTTTGGATCATTTTCATAATATTGACTATTTATTTTATTAACAAAGACAATAAGTAAAATTAATTACATGGTATACATCTATAAAGTCAATTTAATTCCATGGTATTTCTTTTATCAATTTCTATCTCATCCATTAGATCAAGAAATAGATTCTCAGAAAATAACATCAATGCCTGAAGTACTAAAATACATTTTTATGTAATATTAAGGCAAGTAAAAGAAGGAAAAGTATAAATATTTTCTTCTAAATATTCTTAAAAATATGTATGGTCAATAAATTAATCTATAAACATAAAAATTATCTATAATGTTTCATCATTGATATATATTCATAAAAAATTACACATTAACCATGATATTACATAGGATAGTGGTAGACATAAAAACCTTTTCATCCTTCGATAATTGGTTCATGACCCAAATAATTTCTGAACATGATTTTTTTCCACCTGACATACATGTTTTCATTTTCCAAAACCACACTAATATAATTTCAATATATCTTTTACATCCTTTAAATAAGATTAATCATTACATTTTCATTTAGCCAAGGGTTTCAATAAAATCACAATACACAAAAACTAATTCAGAAGTTTTAATTAAACATTTTCTTCATGGTTATCCTTATAACCATTTTGAAATATTAAAATCCAAAATAGTAGAAACAATTTCCCCAAAATATCATTACTTTGATCACCCATATATCACAATGTATCACATGGTTGCTAAATTCCTACAATGTGAACACATTCCTCAAGTATTCCCAAAAAAACATTGTAACAAACTAGATTAATATAAACCCGTATAAAAAACATGAATGATTCATTATTCAAATGTATTTTGGATCTATTCCAAACAATCAAAAAAGTTATATACTTTAGTAATTATTATATAAACCACCTATCAACATGTCATTAATTTTCACTAAAGTAACAAGTATTTTTCAATTAATTTATTCATATCCCAAATATATTTATCCAAACTACATCATCATAACATGAATAAAATATTATGGGTTATCATCCATTATTTAAAATATATACTAGTCATTAAATCACTTATCCATTCCTTCAGAAAATTGAACATTATCTTTTATATCCATAGAGAAAAAAATAAAATGGTTACTCCTTGTATATTTCATCAATTATATATTATAATTTTTTAATCCAAATACATCATAACAAAGATTATTTTACTTCATCTGTAAACCATAAAAGGCTTCATAATCCTATTATTTAATACTTATTTCCTTCCACATTTCATCTATAGAAATGACATCATCATAATCAAAATAATTATTTGTTCCAACTTAATCATTCTCTTTGGGATTAATCACCTTTGAAAATAAATGTTCATAATGACCATTCATTCAACATTTAGTGAATTTGACCTTTGATATTGTCTTATGAAAGACAATATTCATTTCTATTAAGTTAATTGAACCCTCTATATTTATTTTTTAGTTACATACTCTAGGTCCATATTTTATGTAGTGAAAACACCTTCTTGTTACTATAAGACTATCAATTAGGTGATTCATTCAACATTATTGAAATAAAGAAAAAATAATATTTTTTCCTCCATGGTGTCCATTACCCAAACACTCAGTGAAATTATGTATGGATCATGTTCCTAGAAAACTGATTAAGTATGATCACAACATCCTTCGCAATAGTGATCACCCCATTTCACTACTCATAAAAATATGGTCCACTATAATCAATGTTAATTGAGTTCCTTCTGGTTCCATCCATTGACTAAAACCTGACTGAATTGTGTAAGAAATGATTATCATAGAGAGGAATCACATAGTCATGAATGCCACATATATATTATCTAAATCATTACACCTTTCTTAAACTATGAATCATCTGGATTATACTATGTGATTCATAGCCAAAATGATTTCATATCTATCATGATAGTTCATGAAGTGTTTAGATATCCCAAAGCATATCCCTCATGAGTGTCAAAAAAGTTGTACAGTATGGCCCATTGTTACTTACCCGATTGCACTGAGTCAGGCCAAAAACAACATGTTAGTGTTGATAATACAAGGTACATCTATGCCAGAACAACATACTATGTTGTATCTTGACGGGATGTATTTACAAGAAACCAATCACTATATCCTTTAAAATAATTATGGGATATTTCATGAAAAGTTAACTCATCCTAATACATATCCTTGACTAAATCCCTATTATATCTATAAAAATATACCCATGGATCTCACTAAAATTTTCTCATCATAGTTTCCAAATGATGACTAAGACATCACTCTGATACCAACTATAATGACCCGGTATTAATGAACATAGACATTAAATCACCTTTTCTAAATATATAAAACATTACCCAAACAAACACCAAAATACCATATTAGTTTAGTGCTTTTTTATTCATGTAAAAGAAAACTATTAGTAGATAAAAGAGAAACATTATCTCCCACTGGGATCTTCTTGACTCTAACCATTCATAGACACATCAATCTTAATATATCTCTTCATAACCAAGGGAAGGGAAAGTAATTGTTGAGATAAAATGTTCATTAATGGAAAACAAGGGAGACATGTACGTATAAATATGATCACAGGGGTATGAGAACATGATCATAAAATTAGAACCCATATCCTGCATATCATAAGTTCAGAAACATAAATCATGGAATAATACATGGATTTCATAAGACAATAATAATAATGAAATAAATAAAATAATCTATTATGTAATATAATAATAGTAAGATATTGAATTTTTCCATATATAAACATGTGATATCATTACCAATAAGTCCAGATGCATTTCTAGAACCTATCAAGGAACTTCATGGAAAATAAACATACTGAGCAGTACACACCACCATCCTCATTCACAGTACATTCCTTTAAAGAGATTGATTTTTCCAATATTTGGATAGTGGATTGAGATTCCCCATATTACCATAGTGGGTCATGTTTCCCTATCATTCATCTTCATGGTGACTACACCGACTAGGTGGGACACACCCCCATACACAGTCGCATCCACTTCTATTTAGGGGATTGGTTTTCCCCATCATCACATAGTGGATCAATCACTCGACATGATTCCTATAATTATCTCATGAGATATGAATATTTACCCAATTCATCAGAGGTAGATTTTGGTCACACCCGTCAAATGATAAAATCATACATACATGTACCAAAAGATTATAAAACACATTCAAAAATAATAATTAAAACCTTAAAGGGTTTTAAAAGAAATTCTTGAAAACATATAAATAATTATTGAAATTGTTTTGATGAAAATTTATTTGGGAACAATTTGATAACTTAAAAAGAGTTCTTTAAAAAGTATTGAAATTAATTTTTTTTAAAACAAATTAAATTAGCTTTATAACATTTTTAAAACAATTTTTGTTGAAAATAATTTGAACCATATAAAGAAATAAAATAAATTTAATATAAATTTTAAATATATATATTTTTGGAAACATTTTTCTATGAATACCACTTTAAAAAAATTGAATGTTTAGAATATTTGTGGAAAATTATTTTAAAAACAATAAATGTTTAATATTTCGAAGAAACAGTAATGGGAATGTCATTCATGATGGAGGTTAAATCCGTAAATGTATATAATTCCATTTACACCATAAAATGACTAGAAAAGTGCGTCGATCAGAAAATAATATGAAAATTCTATTTTTAAAACAAGTTATTTAAAAAATGTTTAAAAAGCTCTTTTAAATGTAATATTTTAATATTATAATTTTTTTGGTATCCTTTAATAAAACATGGTTTTGAATGAACATAGATTTCTGACAGAATATAGAGGTAAAGTCAGAATCTCATAAAAACACTTTTTCGATCATATAATGTACCAAATTGTAGAAACATGGTACAATTACATTGTTATAACATGAATAACTAGAGATTTAAAAATTTATATAGTGTTCTCTATTGGTGGATCATAATATTTTATAAATGGGAGCATAATCATAATCAAACGCAATAAACTGTGAGATTATAGCTATAATCAACTACAAATTTGGTAATAGTGAATCAAAATACAATAGATACTATAATGATAAATGAATAATAATGTATTATAAAAATATTTATTTCCAATAAATATCATTTCAAATTCATTATATACACCCCTTGTAAAAATTTAGGTTCATAACATGCTTGTGTCTCATAGAGGGAAAATTCGGAGTAAATTACATTACCGATTTGATAACATTTGAAACATAAACCCCATAAAATAGAGGAAACAAAATGGATATTTAAACACACATATATTTAATTATATCAATCATAGAATACATACATGGGAAATGTACACACCAAAATTATGAATGGGTGGTGAATAAATCATGTATCTCACAGAAATAAAAACTGAGATAAAATTCCCTTACATAGAATCTTGACTCTCTATGTACTCATTCATTACACCTGCATTATATATAAATGTTTATTATACATATATAACCAAAAAAATAATATATATATATATATATATTACAAAATATGGTTTGATATTGACTTTATATTACATTTTTATTAACAATTCTATGATAAGGATTCAGTTCGTGTAATATTCACTTTGTTTTTCACATGTGTCTTAATTTGTTATATCTTTTGTCCTTATACGTATATCATGATTTAAAGAATTTTAAAAATTATATAAATATAATTTTTATTCATTTAGTATTTAATATAATAATTAATTAATTTGCTAATTATGAAATGGAATAAATCCATCATGGAGAGGATAGGCCATACGTACACATGAATGATGTTTTGGTTTTATTGTCATATTGAAAGAAAGAGAGTAAAGGATATATATATATATATATATATAACTATTCTAAATGAACTGTTATTCAATATGAATCATATAATTTTACTAAACCAATCCATATATCCTTCCATGTAATGTTTTAAAGTATCACATCCCTTTGAGTGGGATGTAGTCCATAATTCCTCAAATGAAATTATCATATTTACACACAATGCGATGTATAAGGACATATGTTTTAAAAAATTTCAGAAGAATAATGAAATCAAAAATATCATATAAATTACATATAAATATAGTTTCCAACCTAATTCCCAATATGTGTTGCAGTAAAGGTGCAATGATCAATCATCATTTCATGAGACAATAGTTTTACATACACATAAGCATTATGTTCACTTCCCATTAGACAAATGTATGTGAAAGTGTTGCTAAAAAATTGGAATATAAAATATTAGTATACTTATGATAATTTTTTTTATAATCATGGAATAAGGATAGTGGAGGTATTGTATAATGAAAATAATATAAAGGATCTTGAGGGAGGACATTGCATCTTACATGGGTAACTCCTTGGGGTTTTCACAAAATAGTCCCCTTAGATTTATTTCAACCCAATGAGAGGTAATAATGATTAATGGAGGGAGTTTGATTAGTTTATTTTGTAGATACTGGATGAACCTAAGTAGTTTGAGAGGTGTGATGAAGCAGGAAAGATGGTGGCCTTTTAGAGGAAAGGAAAATGACTCACCTGTTATTTTTGAAAACATGTTAGGTGTACATTTGTTTTTATCTATGAAAAATCATATTGAACCAACCAAAAACAATAATGGAAGGTTAATTGATGTATTACAATAAGAAAATATCTTTTGGAAAAGTGAAATGGCCATTTGGGCACATATTTATAAGGATTATTCCGTTTTAAGCTCTAATTTATCTAAATCGTTGTAATTAATTTTATAGTATTCTCAAATATATTTGTTAAAAAACTATGGTTAAATTAATAAAAATTATACATTATTCATATTCCAATCAGGGAATTAATTTTTCCAATTTTTTTTCATATAAGTTGCCTAAATTAATATAAATTTAATCCAACTAACGAAGTGATAATATAGGTTATTAATTTTAAAACGTCTAAATGATTGTTGTGTTGTAATATTCAATTTAAGAGTGAAATTTATTAAAACAAAAAAATTGTATTAGTTTTTAGAAATTTCATCACATTATACACTAAAACATATTTAAAATTTAACTTAATCATATAAATAAATTATATGAAAACGAAATTATAATTTAAAATTCCATATTTTGTCACTATTCATGAAATTAAGAAACATGAGAGGAAAAATACCAAAAAATTTCCCAACATATTTTTTTTATTCTAATTTAATAAATTGAGACTATATTTACATATAATAATGATAAAAGTTCCAAAAATAGTATTTAAAATATATTCACCATTAAAAGGTTTTCAAAGTGTGATAATAAAAATATAGGTATTTATATGTGAAATTTTGTGTGTTCATATCTTATGTTTTACAAATGTATTGGATGAATATTAATAAAAGTTGATTGGGTATATAATATATATTACATTAATAATAATTAGAAATTTTATTTAATATAATATACATGGATAAAATAGATTTGTTGTCATAAGGATAAAATTCAATAAAAAATTATTTTAATATTAAATTGGTTCTTATATTAATTTATAATTCATTTATATCTAATGAATTTAGCCATATATATTATTAAGTTAGTTAATCCTATTCCTAACCATCAACTCAACAGCTATGTTATATCTTATTATGTAGAATAGAAATATTATAAAAATATATAATAGTTTTGTAACACTCAGCCTGGTGTATTACAAAAACCATCATCGAAAGTTAAATTGGCATCTAATGTAAGCCACTCTAGGTGTTAAATGTAGAAAATGATAATATTATATTGTGTGTAGTCCATGATAACTTGGTTTTTCATACTACAAAAGATAATCATAGTATATTAACATAAAAATAGTATTTTTAGTGTCTCATGAAGTGAAAAATATCAAGAAATTAAATTAATTTTGAAAAATATATTACCAAATATATCTGGTTATTACACATCCATAAAATTTAGGAATGGAAGAATGAATTATAGTATTCATGGAAAGAGTTGGTAGTATATATTCTTGAATGTTGTTTCCATTTTCACAACGAATGGATAAAAAGAAAGTTAAATGATATTTCAAATTTAAAAAAGAGTATTATATTTTATAGATAATATATATTCATCAAATATATCCTTATCTCCATACATGTATAAATATAATGAAAATTGTATCACATCACTTTGTGGAGTCTTTAGTCCACATATAAGCATGAGCGATGTTAAAATTTTTCAAAATATTGGAATATAAGTCAGTATATGATATATTATAATTATAGGAGTATAATAATGTCATAAATATAATATAAAAAAAATCCAAATCCATCATTTTAACTAGTCGTGATACTCAGTGATGAAAATGAATTACATCGGTTTGTGAGGTGGTAGTACATTTTATACACGATCGAAAGTTTCATTTCCCATTTAATGTAAGAATTTATGAACTTAGATTACTAAATTTAAGTAATTAAATTAATTGAAATGTGTGGTACTTGTTTTATTATTTAAGATGAATTTAATAAGATCAGAATGTTTAAGAAGATGAAATAAAATAAAAAAACACATGGCTGACTATTATATATCTTCATCAGTTAATTTCTTTAGGTTTAAACCTAAATACATCATAAGATGGTTTACTGATCACACTAGGGGATCCATTTCACAAGGAGGGTTGTAGGGAATGTTTTTTAAGGTATAGGTAGAACATAAAGGTGATCGATTTAGGGGAAGGAAATGATAGGGGGTTTTCTTTTTTATTTATTAATGGGGGAGATGACACTCTAGACTGTTTTGAAAAGAATAAAATATACGCACGTTTTACCCAAATAAAAAGGATAAAAATGGACCATTAACGAACCTTATATGGGGTAGTGTGTAATAATGGATTTATATTAGGAATAACACATGTTTTTGGGTATTTTTTACAGTTATAGTCTTAGTTTACCCTTGGTAAACACATTTTAACCTTAAACGCGATACCATATTTTTCAGTTTTTACTGATTATTAAAAAAATTTAGTTTACATATAATCTAATTAAAATTATTATAATTCTAAATAATGAATACATTATTGAAAATTCAATTCATAAAAGTTGAAGAATCAAATTTGAAATGAAAACCATAGAAACAATGAGCGTGCAATTTTCCAATAAAATGATTTCATATGTATAAAAGTTGTTTTTATAAAAATTTAACATAAATTTAATTAAAATAAAATAAAACATATTAATAATAATAAAATCTATGTAATTTTTTTAAAACCATTTAAAATAATATATATGTTTGTAAATTCATTAAAGGAGAAAAAATTTAAATAATGATCAGTATGTTTCCCAATTCATAAATAAAACATTTTTAGAAAATTATACAAAAATCACTATAATATAGTTGTTAAAATATGATTAAAAAATACTGGATTATTTTTTAAAATACATTTTAAAAAATTTTCAGAAATTACTTTTAAAGTATGTTCAAAAAATATAGTGAAATACGATATCTAGGGGAAATTTATTCATCAATTAAAAGATGAATTTACATTAAATATATTAATAATACTATTCTTTATATAAATTTAAATTAATATCTATTAATATATAATATATGAAATTATTTTAAATAATTCTATTTAAAGGGGTTACTAAAATTATTTTAAATAGGAAAACATTGTGCACTTATGTATAGTTTCATTTAGAAAAATATCAATTTGTAAGTATTAGAATTAATTTATACAAAAATCATAAAAATTTATTATTATAATAATATTAAATCTAATATTACAAATAATATTGATAATATGAAACTTTAAAAATAAATCCAAAATATATACTAACGTTAAATTACTTGATTTAATTAATAAAAATAAATTTATTTCCAAATTGATTTTTTCAATGACAAACTAATCCTTTCAGAAAAAATTGATAATTTCACCAAAATAGGATTTTGTTGTTCTAGTTTATAAGATGGAATCCTTTTTAAAAGATATAATTTTAAAAAAGTTTTATATATAGATTATATTTTCCATATGAAAAAAAATAAAATTAATTTTGAATGAAATGGTATATTGGAAGCATAAAACCTCTTTTATAAAAATGTTCTACCTATTTAATAAGAATTAATAAAATAATAATTATTGTTACCTATTGACCCATCCATGTGGGGCTAATGCTGTGACCCCCAATCATGACCCCAATTGGATTTGGGATTGTGACTAACACTATGTAGGAATATCACTAACATTGGATACCTGTATACACATATACATCTCCAAGATCACAAAAAACGCTAAAATGTAAAAATGTCCTAAAAACCAATGCATTAATACAACTATATCCCTCAACTAGACAATGATAGTATGTAAATTTAACAAAATAGGGACAAATACAAACCCACCACATAATATTAAATATCATAAGTCCAAACTATATGAATTTTTATTGGGATGTTGTCTGTAGTGACAAGAATACGCCATGGTTTATCCAGTCTCACAAAGCAGCATATGAAACTGGTCCATCTAGGACTACATCACAAGATTGATCATAAGCATAAGAAACAACATGTGTTGGAAAAAACCCCTATATGGGTGCGTATAAAAATACTCCATAGGATAACCAAAAACAACAATGTAATACAAAAAAGGAGCATACCTTCCACTCTTCTTAGGTATATGTCTACAAAATCAATAACAAGAATATCCAGATATAATAAATCCAAGAAACACAATCAAGAGGTATGTCACAATCATAGTATACTAGAACATCGATTTCAGTTGGAAGATTCTATGAATCACTCATCATGGGGAACAAACTCCGATATCTGATAGCACTGATGTCATCTGCCCAAGAGGTACTCATCTTCGATTCTAACCATGAGAAAGAAACACTAATTTTATGAAGAGAATATGATACAACATATAAGGATCAAATCCAGGGCAATATGGTGATATCCACAATTATATTTAAATTAACACTACTATGTAGAGGATCCTAGCTCATGTAGTATTGGTCTCATCGATACTAAGAACACCAACTAGGGAACATATAATGAATATGTGATCCCACGTTATGCATCTTGGGGGATAATTCCAACAAAATTATACAATTATTAAAAATGATGTGACTATAGCCCATGGAGTTGGGATTTTTTCTCTATCCTTTAGAGAAATAATATTGGGAACAAACCCTAACAAAACATGTATATGATATGATGGACAAGAAGCTCAGGCTATGTAGGAAGGGATACACTACTTATAGTAGGGGAAACACAATGTCCCATGACCTTGGGTACTGCCAGTTTAAAACAGCCCATGTCACTCTAAATGTGTCATGTTAAAGTTAAATACACGGTATATAGAAGTATTACATGCCATGTCATTACATCCGGGGTCTTCCCATGTACTCCGGGTCTGTGGTAGAACATGATGCCAACCCATGTGTCCCTTCTCATCTACCAGTGCATGAGGTAGCCCATGAAACATGTCTTGGACAAGCCTTGAGGGGGATTACACACCGTGTAGTAAACTCTTATACTCCACCCCATGTCTATGTACTTCCCAACACACATGCTGAGTTTTTCCAAGGGGGACAGAGGCCATGTAGTCAATGAGTACATGTCGTGTGTATCTTGTTTTTTTAGAACTCGTCTCATTCATCCTACTCATGATGGATGATCTTATATCTTCATTTTTTTATTTTTTTTACTATTAAACAACAAATCCATAGTCTTCCGGGCACCCTAACACTGAATTAACAGGATTAAGGCCTTCAATCAGCTCAGAAAAAAGAAAGTTGTAATAATTATTTTCTACTGCACAAAAAATAAAATTTGGAAGACATGGTCATCATATTCACTACTACACCAACATTATCACCATCTTTGAGTCATCTCATTGATCGATATATGGTTTCAGATGATTGCACTAAGATTCGAAGGCTCAAGGGTCAATTTTTCACCAAGGATTTCAAGGTAGATTGAAGAATGAAAAATGCATGAACTAGAATTCTGTGGAAACCCCATGATTTCTGAAAAAGGGTTTATTTAAATATAAACCACATCATTATGACATAAATTGAATTAATATTAATTGAAATAATTTATTTTAATCATTTTTCACCTGCAATAGCTTTTTCACTAATGACCCAGACCGACCAATGTCAGGTTTTGCCTAGTGTAAAGCCCTCTTTCGGAACGCAACGATGCTCTTGGATTTCTAACTGAAGCAACCATATATATGTTATTACACATTTTTTAGGATACCCAATATTTTTGTAATATTTAATATTTTAATATATTTCAAAAACTTGTTTGGGCACACCATGCCATGGAATTTCACACTGCCTTAGCATTTAGGCATGAAGGTATTCCATATAATATTAAAAATAATACATAGAAAAATCCATGACATTAAATTATACCCACCATCATGAATTACATCACCAAAAATACAAAATATGGGATACTAAAAAAGAGGAAGGTACTCGTCATGAATCTGAGCCTCCGACACCCATGTTCTCTCCTAGAGATTATCTTCCTACCATTGGACACACACCAAAGGAATTGAATTCCCACAAAGGAACCTCTCATTCTGATCCTTGATCTCTAATGGGTACTTAGTAAAAGTATCTCAATCCATGATGTCCAGCTCACCCTAGTCATTCATATGTGATTGGTCATGCATGTACCTCCTCAGTTGCGACACGTGGAGGATATCATGTAGCTAGTCTAACTTTGGAGGTAGAGATAAGAGGTATTTCTCATTTCAAAAATCACTCTGTACCTAAAAAACGGCTGATGACCCTCAGAGTTATCATGAAACACCAACCAAATCTCTATAATCCACATCGATGTGAAACTTGTCAGAATACATGGTTTCATTCCTCAATCATCAAAGGAATCCACCAACTATCAGTATAAGACATCTGGTGGACTTGTACAGTCTTCATGAAATCTGGTATTATCTACACCTTGTCTACAGTTGTTTACAACAATTCTGAGATCCTGAGTGTTGACTCTCCTAAGTCAGTCTAGCAAAGTGGTGACCTTCAGGGACTCACAGACAAATCCTTGAATGGAGCCATACCTATGGTGTAATGGTCACTTTTTGTTATGAAAATACATCTAGTGGTAGGTTATCCTCCAAACTGTGGAAAATATCAAACATACAAGCTCACATAATTTCCTCCAGAACCTAAATGGTCCACTCCGTTTGGCGATCCGTTTGTGGGTGAAATGCTGTTGTCATGAAAAACTAGGTCCTAAATTCCTCATTTATTCCCTTCCACAATTGGAATGTAAACAAAGAATCATGATCTGAAACAATCCTCGATAAAACTCAATGGATTCATACTATCTCTTTCACATAGTGGAATCCCACGATCTCTACTAAAATCTACTCTTAGATAGCTGAAATGTGGGCTGACTTGGTGAGTATGTCAATAATCATACTAATGGAATCATTTCCCCTAGACATATGTGGTAATCAAATCCTGATTTACATTGGTATCCCATTCCACTTCCATTTTGTTACCTCATGGGGATGAGAAAAACCAAAAGCAAAATTGTGTAGAACCTTAAATTTTTGACATTTAAGGCATCGAGAAACAAATTCTACAACTCCTTTTTTCATCCCCAACCACCAAAAAATTTGTCAGATGTCCTAGTACATCTCCTATCTACCTTTGTGTACCACTATAGTGAGCATGTGAAACTCCCCCAATACTGATTTCTGCAATGTCACGGGTACCATCATGTGTCCGCTTAAATGAATGAGATGATCCCATCCTTTTGAATATCCATCTGGAACATGACCCATGGACATTTGATCATGTAGGGTCACATAGTCGGAATTACCAAGCTATGGAAGCATGAGTATTTATGATAGTGGGTGGTGAAAAACAACTAGAGTGCATAGGCTACTCTATCACCATCTAAAAAGGATAACTGCAATGAGACCAACTGTTCTGATGCCTCATTTAGAAATAGAAAACTAGATATCTTAATGATGGAATATGGTACCACATTCCCCCTCTTAGGAGTATAGACAATCCCAAAGTCATAATCATGGAGGAAATATAGACATCTCCTATGTCAAACTCTTATGTGGCGCCCTTGCAAACAAATCCCCACCATTTTGAAGGTCTAGTACCTCTCCATCCACTATGATAACATGTCCCCTAAAGTGGAATGCCTAAATCCATAACCCAAACTTCACGATATTTCCTTAAAGCTAGATCTATCGCAGTATATCCAGAATAATTCTTATGTGTCTTCTTTGATCATCCTTAGACGATGAGTTCACATGGATGTCAATGATGAGGAGTAACATGAACCTATCTAGGAACGACTGAATTATCTGGTTATTGAGTCCCATGAACACTACTGGGAAATTCATCTTGTTGAATAGAATCACCAATTACTCACAGTGGCCATAACAACATCTAACTGATTTATTCAGTATATCCTCATCCTGCAATCCTAGAAGGTGGTATCCTGATCGAGGGAAAAACTTTAAGAACCATCGTTCCCCTCTCAACTAATGAAAGAGTTCATTGACCCTTTTGGTGGAATGTAGTTTTTCTCCGTCACTTGGTTCACGAACAAGTAGTCCAGACATAACCTCAACCTCCCATTTTCCTCATTGGAAAACAAAATTTGGGATTCGAAGGGTAAATATTAGGTCTTACGAAGTTATTCCTCTGAAAGTCTTCCAATAATAACCTCATCTCTTGAAGCTCTATAAGATACTTCTGATATGATTGTACATATATTAGCGCCATCTCGAGGTGTAAATCAACGGACAATTATATCTCTAATTGGGGAGGAAATACTATAACATCATTAGGAATGTAATCCTCATACTCCACAACCACTATAATAAACTAGATACTCATAAAAACCATTATACCTAGGGTCAAGACAGCCAACTAACGATTAATCGGTTGCTCCCTAAAATGCATGACTCCATCCTATGCTACCTGGTTTCAATTTTTTCAACAATGGAAATCCACATTCAATCATTGCAGAAACAACTCACTCTTCACCTAAAATAGTAAATATGCACATGGAGTATATGTAACCAATCCATACATGTATTGGTGTCATAAGCCCTTGACATGACTTCCAAGATGTTCCAATCGAAACGCATGCCTCCATGGACTAGGTCACACTATCGATATAAGTGTGTGATTAAAGAGTCTCCCCCAATAGGTTTTTTCAAGAGTAATAGTCGAGTCATGGGTTCAATTTAATTCTCTAGGTCTCATACAAGATATGTGTCAAATAATGAATGAATAGAACCTTTGTCTATCATTATAGAAGCTAAAGTAGAAATTACATAGATCATAAAATGAATAATTCCAAGATCCCATGCTTTTTATTCCTTGATTACATTCAAATATCTCTTCCCCTATCCTCTATCTCCATAATATTGGAGTGGACCCCCTTGGGGTGATGGTAGTAATAAGTCGAAATGTGAACCAACTATTGCAACTCTCCCAAGTTGTCTACCATGTCCCCTTCCATGTGGATATTCCATCTCCTATCATTGTCTCTGACTTGGTAGACTATGAAAAGATTATTTATAAACAATATTGCAGGTTGTAGTATCTCAAGAGGGATGACCCTTTTCACCACAAGAATAACACCACCTCACTATATGCATACTGGACCGAAACTGCGAGCCTTGAATCGCAAATCCTATATCCTGATACCTCCCCTTGAAATGTAACCCACGTCCAAGTCCTTTATACTTGTTTCAACTCCCTATAGTCGAGTTCTCTACTCCTATATTCCCACTACTGACCATCACCAGATGTACCTTCATAGAAAAGAAGCATTCAACCACAAAATCCCATCTATGCACCCTAGAATATGTAGGAATCCACCGAGGGATAATTCCCTATTATATATCTCTATTAATACCTCGCTTAAAGTTCCTATCCATGTTTTACTAACTCTAACCATATTTATTGAGTACCTGGAATTGTTGGTGAACCTCGGTGAATAATTAGTAACTCACATGATTCCCCGTTGGAGCTGAAGAAGCACGTGGATATGCATAGTCCTCAGATTTGTTGGTGAGAACATATCTCTAACGAGTTTCCTTCACTCTATCTGTGAATGAGTTTCCTCATCACATGGCTAGAGTTATAGACTACACCATAATCCAAAATGATCCATGTTGAAGGCACATCGCCAATACCACCATCTTATCTACTAGTGTAATTTGTAAATTGAAAACATGAGTCAAATCCTCAAGCTAGTCCTCAGCCACCTATGGTTCGAGCTTACCTCAGAACCTATGGGGATTTATTCACTGAAACTCATGAAGAAAGAATATCCTATGCTCCTCATCCGCTGGTACTATGGGTACCACATGTTCTTCTATAGTTGGCAGTATGACTAGTGCACCACCTGGAGGTAACATCTCAGGAGCTGGTCCCTATATCAATGCCCCATAAATGAGGGGGTCTTCCTCATGATCATACTACTCAATCCTTGATGTTATATTTCGTATAGGCATCATATAATTAAACATATTTACCACGGTCAATGAGTATATCTAGAGTTATGATTCAAGAAGGAAATTGATACCATAACACATTCATATATTATGAAAGTAAAATTATTTTCCCTTAAACTAGTGTTGTCATTTACTCAGATAAAAAGTTTGTTAACAGAGTCCTATTGAATGGATACATCAACTGCAACACCGACACCATATTCACATTCCTGAAGTCCAAACTCAAATAACATAACAATGTTACCCCTAAAAATCTCATACACTCCTAGTCCTAAAGTTGAAATGACCCACTCTTTTTCCACTCTGTCATGACTTGTCCTAGTGGGTCCAGTTCTACATCCCCCAAGCCCACCTCCAATAGGCTAGGGGTCGGTGGCTATCACTAGCTAGGAATATAACTAACATTTTAATGATTTCCTATTTTCTATTATGCACACATACATCTACAAGAACACCAAAAGGATAAAATGTGAAAACCCATAAGAACAAATGTTCTGATACAAATATATCCCTTAACTAGAGTAAAACGGGATGTAAATTCATGTAAATAAGGAAAAAGAGAATCCAATCCCAAAGTGTTTTTAACACATGTCGAACCTGTAAGAAAAGATGGTGGTACTACTGTGGGAACCCAAAGGAACACACCTCGGTCTATTCTATCTCACAAAGCACCATCTGGTCCTGGTCCACCATATACAATATCAAAATGTCAATCGACTACACCAGGAATGAATCATGTAGGAAAATCACATTCAAGGTAGAGTATAAACATACTCAGTAGGAAACCCCTATACCACAATGAAATAAAAAAAGTTACAATATTCTCTATATAGATATTTTTATACAAAACATATAACAAGAATAACTAGATATAGTAAATCTGAGACACATTCTATAGGTAAGACAAAAAATTTCACTCCAACACAAGTATTTATGTTTGAATAAAATATAAAGCAATAATCCAAGAAAACAATCTTGAGTCTGGTAGCACTAATGACATCTATCAAAGAGGTATTGCTCTATGGGTTCCTCCATGAGAAAGATACTCTAATAGTCTGAATAAAACATGATACAATGGATGAGGATCATAGCCAAGGAAATGGGGTGATACCATGAACTCAATTTGGATTAACCCTGCCGAGTATATAATCAAATCCCATATAGTTTTGGTCACGTAGATACCATGAAGTCCACATAGTGTAATAAAACTGAATAGAGGATATCACACCATGCCTCTCTACTGAAATTCCAACAACTATAGATATGAGGTTATGCAGAAGGGATTATAGTTCATGGAACAGGAAACCATTCATACTAACCTTCATGAAATCAATACAGGGAAAACCCATTATGAAACATTTCCATGATTAGGAGGACAATAAGCTCAACACATATAAGAAGGGGTACATGGTGTGTAGTAGAGGAACAAACCACATCCCTTGACCCTAGGTACATTCCATGTACACTAGTTAGTTTCATTCAAAATATTTCATTTATAAGTTGAATACACAGTGGTTAGAGTGTTACATAGAATTTCATTGCATTAGGGTTTGAATATTTACTCGAGATGTGTGCCAGCACACTGCGTCAACCCATGTGCCCCTGCTCGTGTACGGGTACATGGGGTAGCCCATGTACTTTTTCCAGGGTATTCTATGTGGGTGAGTACATGTACTATAGGCGACCCAGGTACTCCACCCCATGTCGGTGTACCTCCCAAGGTACATGATGAGTTTGTCAATGGGGGACACACACCGTGTAATCATGGACTACACAAAGTGAGTATCAGGTTTTTCAAGAACCAGACCCCTTCCTTACAATCACACTGGCTGATATTTGGGAATCCAATATAGTAGTAGGTTCTATATAAACCATTATATCAAAGGCTGTCTGTGAACCCTAACATCGATTCAACAAGATTCATGCCTTCAATAATCATAAAAATGTAAATCGAAACCTTTATTCATTACTTCCAAAAAATAGGTATTTGGATCCCACTGTCATTCAATCCACCAGTTTACCCACCTTAGGACTATTGTCGAGTTGTGTTGATTCAAAATGCATGTTTTCATATCATTGTTTTTAGAATCAAAGGTGCAACGATCGATTGTTCACAAAGGGTTTCAAAGCATAGGGAAGAATGAAGAATGCATGAAATAGGGGAGGAAAGCACAATCCAATCGAGAGGGATGAAAATCTATTGATATTCATGTAGATGTGGGTTCATAAATATTAGAACGAAAAGAAAATAAATTCCAAATTCATGATTCAACTACTGATAGATCCCAGAAATAAATATACCAATACCAAAAATATGATCAATGCATAGATCAATATGTCAATGGATTGTACCACATTCATCGAAGCAATCAATAATGGGGAAACAAAATAAAAATAATGAATCCAACCACGATTTTGACTATTTGTTGATGAGGAGTGGTCTCCACATCATCATTGATGGAATGATCCATTCAGATTGTTGTTAACTAATCGCCAATCCGAGGTTACATCATATTCTCTTCGAAGGATCCTATAGTGGTTCTCTCTCCAAAACATCCCAAAAATTATAGGGTTATTAGGAAAACACTATATTTAAGAAAAAAGGATTATATAATGATAAACCATCTCATTGTGTCAAAAAATGAAAAAAAATAAATTTTATTAATTTATTTTCTTTTCAATTACGATATGTTTTTCCAAAAATAACCCATGCTGACCAATATATGCTCACACCTAGTGTAAATATTCCATTATAAACAGAATGGTTCCCTATAATTTCTAATATGGTCCTCTATTTAGATATTATTTATCATTTTCCGGAAAAATTCATGCATATTCTATTTAATATTTTAACATATATATCAAAAATTCGTTATGGGCACACCAGGACATGGAATAGCACGTTGTCTCAGCACCTGGTCTTCAAATTAATCCATATAATATTTTAAAACAATATATGGATAAAATCTGGAGATAATATATTATAACATATAAATATATATATTAAATAAATATGTTATTCTTATTTTTTCCCACAAATTCTAGGATTATGTTAAAATATTTATATTTAAATAATAATATATTAACAGTATAATATTGTTCATTAAAAAAATAATTTGTGTGTAACAAAATATATAAAAGAAATAAAATATATTTAAAGAGAAAAATATTATAATATATTTGGGAATTACATTCTCCCCCTACCTAACATATTTTCTCCTTGAAATTTTAAAATGATCTTTTTATAAAAAGGGTTTTAATCTTAGAATTATTTTATTGAAATCCAACATTAATATAAGGTTTAATAAAACATCCTCTTAATAATAATGAATTGTTCTTATGATATTCATCTAGAATAACGCATACCTATATATCCATGTATGAATAATTAGTGGAAAGTGATAATAGGAAAATCAAGGTAAAGAAATTTCCATTGATCAATGATCAAAATAAATTAAATGGACATAATGATGGTGATGAAGAAAAAATTATCAACTAATGAGGTGAGTAAAATTCCATCAATACATCAAAAATTATTGTGAAAATATTTAATTATTATTTCAATATAATTTTACCATCATTGAAAAATACATTTAACATAAAGTATAATATCATAATAAAATCTACATACATAAGACGTTTAATTTAACCCCATTATCAATTTTAATGAAAATATTATTCTCTCCCAGAAATTTTTTATTTTGGATTAAATTTTCATGTATGTAGAAATAATATAAATTTTTATGGATGATATGATATCTAAAAGAATGAAACATATTTATAATTTTTTCTAAAAATTTCCCATGACCTAATTCTTTTATACAGGATATCCAAATCGGTATTTCTAAAAACCATAATAGTTACAACCAAATATCAATGTACAACTTCCCAAACGTATTTATCCTTAAATCCCGTTCAAAATACATTTGAAAAAAATTAAAAATAATTTTTTTGAAGAAGATCTCTAAAATTCAATAAATAACATACCATTTATCCCCTAAACATCGTAATGTATCTCAAAATGTAACATAAAAAGTTTTTCAATACACTAAACAATGTAAAACCTCAATTTAATGATTAATACATCCACAATTTACTATATCAATAATTATTAAATAAAATTTAATATTATCAAATATATTCCATGATTCCAAAAATGATGTAAACACCCTCAAAATTTACCTTTTCTCCCAAATCACAAACCATTTGCAAGGCTAATAGTACAATATTATACTCATAAATGTAAATCAACTCTTAAACACAACTAGACATTATTAGGTTGACATAAGTAATAGATTATGGTATATATTTTCAAAAATAATATGTTTTTATTAATGTGTAACTTTACCTTTAAATCATTTTTTCGATTTTATCAACACCAATGAATATATTCTTCAAAATTCCTAATGAAAAACTATTGTGTAACAATCCTTATATTCCTCATGATTTTAAAAAACATAGATATAACCCTTATAAAACACAATTTTACCAATCACCCTTCGACATTGTCTTTATTAAAGGAGAATTTCATACTTTTCATTAAGAGATATCCACATGGTACCAAAGGATGGACATTAAAGCCAAGGGATTCAATACAATTAGGGTAAAATTTCTCCCTTTAGGAAATAAACAACCCCACCTAACATAACATAAACAAATAAACACTAAATGATGCATGATAATATTATATACAACTAAAAATCAACCCCATCTATAATAAGGCTACAATAGTGCTAGTCAACTAACATTAGTGTACATGGCAGAAGAAGAATAAAAAAAACCCAAAGACTCCAAGACATAACTCCACAGTTCCCAACATGATCCATGATCCAAATCCAACATAGAAAACAAATATCATGATGTTCCCCAAAATAAATGTGATTCATTTCCATTATCTATATCCCAATAGATAATATTTATAAAATCACCAATGTTCTAAATTATTAGTGAGTAATGAAACTCAGTAATATTTTCACAAAAGGTTTCCCTAGTCACACCAGCAGGACATAACATGTTATCAGACTGATATAAAACAAATTTATAAAAAAATAGAAATAGTTTATATGAGATAATCAAAAAATTCCACACAAAAATATCTTCCATTTAAAGTAACCAAACAATTCATTAAACTATTTCAAATTAATTTTTGGCTTATCCATTTAATGATTCAAACATACACACCCACACATGCACACTTAAGTGATACTTCCATACTCATGATGGTTTTATAGTTAATAAAATAATTAATCCCTAAATGAGAAATCTTTTTGTTCCCCAATTACACAGAACATTTTTCTAAGGTCACATCCATTGTACCCCAATAGTACACACTCCTTATTCAGGTCCACTTCTAAAACATGAAATCACCTAGAAACATGTATTCAAAAACCATTTATAACCATTATATTAAATAATACCTTTTAATTTAAAATATTATGATCAAAACATTTACATGAATCCAAACAAATCTTCATTTTCAAATTGTCTTTTTAAAATCCTTAAACGAAGATCATTGCAAAACTAAAAATTTCAACATTTCCATAAATATAAAATCCATCAATAAATATGGATTACATCATTATTTTCACTTAAATTTTACAATAAATTTAATGAAATTTAAATAATTTTAAAATATGGATTCATGTTCTAACTATAGATGTCGATAGTGATGCCATCTACCTTGGTAATTGTGATGAAAATGAAGAACATGATGAAATCTTAATCAAAATGAGGTTGAATATCCAAAAATTAAATTTGGATATCTTTACCTAACATCAACACATCCTTATCACATCATTTTTTTAATCAACCATCAAACATTTATTCCCTACATACTAGATCATTTATTAAAATATAGGTAAGGAAAGTAGATCTAATAAAAACTACTAAAATCATAGACTTACAAAGGTAACTGGGCATTAGTGCACCCTGAATTTCATTATGATTGCTTCAAATACGAAGTGGAGAGACTCCAATAAATTGGGGAGGAATGAAAAATGATGTAGGGTTGATAATGGTGAAAAAACAGTCTTAATGGGGAAATGTGTTAGATCCACTTTTTTATAATCTAACATTTAAACTATGCATGGTTAGTCACATAGTTAGGTAAAAATAGGGCTAACTATTTTCCAGCCCCTCCCTCAAGAAGCACCTCGCACAATTTTCTTGCATGGATAAACAAACCATGCACCAACCATGCATAATCCCTATGCCCCACTATTTATCATTTTTCCGGGGTGGCTACATGGTCATGCCAAACCGTGCACCAAAACATGTGCCTAAACAGAAGAACCTATTTCACATTGCACAATTTCTTATGGGATATTTATGGTTTCCAAAAACCATGATCGAACCATGAAACTTAATAAAATTCCTAAAAATAATTCCAAAAGTCTTCTAAACCCTCAAAAAATTCACCCATACACATTACCTAAATAAAAAGCATAATGAAATGGTTATTTACTAAAACCCTAGGGTGATACATTCTTCCCACCATTAGACATTCCATCACCAAATAGAAAAATAAATATATGATTTATAGAAATATTTTAATCCAATGATCAACCATTTCATTTGCCCATTCCCACATCTCATCTTAAATGTTACTAGGTTTCCACATAACCCACATTATAATTAATCTTTTCTCATGTAATACCCTCTATTACCTATCCACAATCCTTACCGGGATATGATCCAATAAAGCATCATGGTCAATGTGATTCCATCAATTAACATGGACAGGATAATGTTGATAGTATTTCAATTGAGAAAAATGAAACACATTATGCACTACACTGATCTGTGTTTGAAAAACAAATTAATATTCCAAATATCCCACCCATTCAACTTTATCAAAAGGGACAATTACGTTAGGTGATAACTTTCCCTTATTATTAAAATAATGATGCACATTCGATGGAGAGATTTACAAGAACACATTATCACTCTACTTAAATGGAAATGGTAATCCATGACGACAAAATATGATTTCTAATGAATTTGATTTTTTTCCATCCATTTCATCATAAAATAAATATTTTACATTGTCTCATGGACAAGGACTGACTGAAGAAATAGATTCTCAGATATTTCCATCGAATAATGTATAGAATGACATGGGATCAAAGATAATGATTAAAAAGGAGTTATATGTATTGTTGTCTGGAAACTATTTTTATATGGGAAATCCAATAATGGTACATTCCATGATCCATAAAAATCCATTACACGGGCCCACATTATGTCTTACATCATTTGTATAATCTTTCAGATTTCCCATATTTCAAATGATGACATTCCATGCTCATTTTCAACTGATTCGAAATGTATCTCTGTATGGATTTACATGAATAAGTCATAAAACTAGGATATAAATCATAAACTATTGGAACCGATGTGCAATATTTCTTTACTGATTTTCAATATAAATTTTAAACACGTCCTCCACCATATGAGAATAAAGAATGAGGAAAAAATTAGCTGAATTTTTTGTCCTATACATTTTTAACCATTTGGAATTGTGATTCTGAACTATTATTTGGAGACCCATTATAAAATCCGAGGCGGAATATTCCCATTTACAAACCAGAATAAGTAGAGAGTACAATATACGTGCTGGTCACTAATTCCCTTCCTTAACATGCTGATATGTTTTTCATCTCCAAAAAATTAGGTACATTAATTTTCATACTGAACCACAAATGATATTATTTCAATTACTTATAGATATTCTATTTTGGATGATAAAAATCCCATCTTGAATGGTAGTTTTCATGAATAACTTTTTCTTTAAAATCAATATGTAGGAACATATGATCTCAATAAGAAATATCTAAACTCCCATTCATATTCCATTCCTCAATGTTCTCCCCAATAATGAGTTTTATCCTCATATAATCAAATTCATAATTAGATGTCTATGCATTTTCAACTATCACAACAACATCTAAAATAAATGAAACAAGAAAGAAAACCAAAACACCACCTCTATCATCGTATTCCATGTGCATGGCTACTACCACCGACATCAATTTACAATGGTATGATTCATCTATTTCAAACTAACCATATTAATTTATGATTATTTCATCTTCCATTGAATTTACATTACCTAGTGCATATATTATGTCGGATTCAAACAATTAGATATACTATATCCATATTCTTTGTCTCATGTTTAAGTCCCTTTGTTGGAAAATATTTTTTAAGCTCTCATGATCCATAAAGGTAGTATATTTCTCACCAAAGAGGTAATTCTAACATGTATTCAATCATGTACTACGAAATATCACTCCAAATCCTGTGTTTAATAGTTCTTCTATGAAACTGTAACTATCATCATCCATAATAAACCACAAGATCTCCCTACATGAGAACACATCCCAACATAGATCCTAAATAATCACAACACACCATCTAGAATTTTCCTGATTCCAGAAAAAAAAATATTGGTATTGATGTAAGAGAACATTACTATCTTGAAATTTCTTATGAAATTATACTTTTCCTCGAAATGGAATGTTTTCCATTGTCATAATTTTCGTTGGTGTAGATATCCATGAAAAATCATGAAAAAAATGTTGAAAATATAAATATATTATGATGAAACTATGTATGTCGACGATATTATTTTTTGGTGCCAATAAATTACACCCTATATAATTTCTAAATATAATGAAACAACTATTTCAGAAAATACATGGCAACAAAAAAGAACTTGTTATATCCAAAAATCACACATTGAAATTTTTTCATAAAACCACAGATCTCATATTAATTGATATATTGTTACCAAGTGTTTCTCAAACTCCTCCCATGTCATTGAATACTCCAAAATATCACACACAGACACCACCACATAGGAATCTAAACATATCTTAAATATCCAATTCATCAACACTATAAACAATGTTTGTTCATTATTTGGACCTAAAGGAATAACCACTACTTATAATAACCATATCTACCACTGAAAGATGTTTTCATAATATCCTCCTTCTGAACTCGCAGTTGGTTATATCCTAGGTGCACATAAATCTTATAGAACTAGTGAGATCCCCTAAGCAGATTTAATAGATCCTCAATTTGTGGAAGTGTAAACTGATTCTTTATCAAAACCTGGTTAAGATTATGATAATCAGTATACAACCAAATAGTTCCATAAACCTTCTTGACAAAAATAACATTTCATCCCAAAGAGGCATGCTTGGATGATTGAACGGAATTTTTATTTTCTCTTTTGACTACACATTAAATTAACTAAATTATTTTACTAAAATTCGGTATGTTGTAAAGGAAATGAGACTGGTCCTTATAAATGGATCAATCGTAAACTACACTTCTCTTGTGGATGGAAACCTTGATGAAATTTGAGGGAAAAAATTATAAATTGATTTATAACCACTAGTAATATAATATTTTCATTATCATCCATAAATTCCAAATTCAATCCTACCAAATGGTATGATATTATTATAGTTATTTCTTCCCACAAGACGATTTCACTGACCTCTACATTCTGGTCTCTTATATAGAGGTTATCATCACCATCATCTGCCGTAAAACCAACCCATTGGGTATAATAGTCGATGAGAGATTTGAATATTTTCAACCAATATATACCATATATTATCTCATATAAATCCATATCAATCATTGATAAATCACATATTAAATTATCCCCATGAATTGTTATGGGGCCATCTCTACACACAAAGGCCCAACATTCTCTTTGGCCAAATGGGGTTTTATAATTAAAAATAGATAACATAACCTCAACATTTAAACCCAGGATGTAAAAAGTAATAGAATAAATAAATAATTGGGATTCACTTTTATCCAAAAAAACTCACATAATGGTAGAATCCAAAATAATTGTAACTCACATCATCGATGGTCTAGACTGATCATCGATAATAAATTTCATAGCTCCATACAAATACTCACTTTCTACACTTTGTTATTTATTGGCATGTTTGGACTTACCTTGTTGAGGTTTCTAGGTTTTTATTTAATCACCATTTTTATCTTAGTTATACCGATAAGATACACATTTTTACCCTCATCCCATTGAACCATAAGAAGTATGTGACATAAGAGAGGTGTCTCTACGAAATGGTCATGGAGCACTATGAAAATATCATTGATGTTTCCCCATCTGGTTAATATTTTGGAATGATATTAGTGGTCTTATACACTCTTTCTTCATGTTGTTGAATGAACCAAACTAAAAAAGTCCATATTTTTTATTGGGTCTTGGATTAATATTCCGTAATCTGGCTATTTAATTTTATGTCATATTCCCACCATGAAAATATTTGTACCTATTCCATTTTTTTCTAGCATTTAAGTTCCCACCATTTCATGTAGGTATCATCATACTGCATCTATATGTATCAACTATTATTTCCCTATCTATCATTGTTTTTCAACTATCCATATCTATATAATCTATTCTAGAAAGCACAAAAAACATCAAGCAAATCTACTACTTCATTCTGGATTAAAAAATGAGCGCAATCAAGGATTCAAAAATATAAACTTTGGGGTAAAAGCATACATTACTAATAAATTTAGATATATATTATATCAATAATTGGTTCACAATATTAAATATGAAAAATTATACCATTATTGAAATCTTTAATGTATTATTATAAAAATAATTGTTGAAAAATTCATCAAAATCCTCCCATGCATGGCCCTGGTCTAATTTATCGCGAACTACTAAATCCCACAATTGGAATGAATGATCCCCCAAAATATAAATTTCCAACATGACTTTTTTCTCTACTTGTCTTCTATAAAAATTGAATATTCAATTTATCCTATTCATCCCCACAATTTTTTTCTCGGGATCAGAATCTCCCAGAATGATGGGTAAATTATACTTTTGAAATTGGATATAATGATCAACATTACTTGGTTCATCACTCGTAGTGTGAAAGGCATGGAATATAACCTAAACTAGATATTTGTTCACCTATGGCTTATGTGGAACCACATTCTCAGAAGTTTATTCTGGTTGGACTCTACAATGCCAACTGGGTTCTATTTATAATAACACAAAAAACACTCTGTAAGTCTCACTCTTTAGAAACTTTCTGATTAACAATTTCAAATATACAACATAAAAAATATGATAATAATTTTTCTCAATATTTAACACATTAAACATTCAATCATTTTTGAAAATTGAACCATACTTATGAAAATATGATAATAATTCTTCTCATTGGCGAAACCCATGATTACGAGATTGCAACACCTATAAGTTTCTCCATGACCCTTATGTACCCAACTTCCATGTAACATGAAGTTCATAATACAAAGGATAGTTATGCCATTTTATTCCCCAAATTTCTTGTCCCAACAATGTTACCCCTTATTACTAACTCTTCATAAAAAAATTATTGACAATGAATTTCAACACCAAGACTAAGTGAAGTGATGACCAAGTCCATGACTGGACAAGGATGATTCCATTTTCATGAAAAAATCTGAACATCATAATACCACCTATAACATCCTAACACTCATTAATGGATTGAATTCACAAGAAGTTTCTATAATCCCTCTAGAAAAAACCCCAAGGCACAAAAGGCTAAAAATAAGTTCCAAGGGAATAAATACATTGGGGGGAAATTTTTAATTTTTAAAAATAAAAAATTCTACCAAACACGCCATAGACTAATAACCAAAAAATTATGAATAATAAAATGTATAAAAAGAAATATCAAACCCAACTTCAATATGAGTACCAAAACTAAATCCTATTAATATTATATTACAATTAAAAATAAAAATCCCCAAAAAACCCAAAGACTCTAGGACATAACTCTATAGCTCCCTTCACGGTCGATGCTTTAACTCCACCATGCAACCCATGTAAAATAGAGCACCCCTAAATAAATGGGATATATTTCCTCAACCTATATCCAAATGGATATTATATATAAAATCATCAACATCAAAAATCACGTGCATGTAATGAAACTCAATAGGAAACCCCCAAATGACTTCTCGACTCATGTCACTAGGATAGAACAAGTTAGCACATTGATATTTTTTTTATATTAATCAATTTGAAACAAATAATATCATAATGAAAAAACATTGACAGAAAAATAGTTCTAATTGAAAGAAGCCAAAAAATTATTTAAACCATAACACATTAATTTTTGGAATATCCAATACATGATTCACACACAACCACTCACCAAGACATGCATGCTGTAGTGAAATTCCCATACTCATGAGAGATTTATAGTCCATCCAATAAGGTATCATAAAGTTTTCAGTCATATTGTCCCCCAATGGAACATGCCTCTTATCAATCATCACATCCTTTGTGCCCCAATGGTACACACCCTTTAATTAGGGTCATGTCAAAATCATGAACTCACCAAAGATCATGTATACAAAAAAAATATTTCAAACAAATTGAATAATTATTCCCTACTTTTTGAAAACAATTTGATCAAATATTTTCCATGAAAAAAAAATAAACATTTTGAAATAATAATTTTTAAATAAAAAAATCATATTTCACAATAACTAATTTTCACAATTCCATAAATCCAAAAAGAAACACTAATGTGATTTTATGACTTGAATTTTACAAATTTTCATAATAAAATTTAGTTAATTTAACTAATTTCAATCTAATACGTCGTGTTCAAATTGAAGGACTGATGATTGATTCCATCAACCTCGAAAATTATGACACATACAAAGACCAACATGAATTCTTCATCACAACCAAGTTGAATCTCCAAAACAAACCTAGGATATCTTTCCCTAACATCAAAAAAAGTATCTCATTATGATTAGACTCAAAGAACATAGATATATCTCTTATGAACTAGGCATAATATTTCGAGAGATGTAGGAAAAGTAGATTCATGAAACCTGAAAAAAATGAAGACTTACCAAGGGAACTAGTCTTCAACACACCATGATTTTCCTTCGTATTACTTTTTGTTCAAGGGGGGAGACTACACAACATTTTGGATGATGAAAAATAGACATATAGTCTAAAATAGTGAAAACAGATAGTCTTAGAAGTTAAAATGTGTGTGTTCAAATTTCATCAGATTTCTCTTTTAAATCATGCATTGTTAGTCGTAATGTTATGAAAACATTGTTCTGTCCTCTATGTCAATAATAACATAACATGGTCGGGCCACCTAGTTAGAAAAATGACATGTTGACAATGTAGAATCCCTCTTACTAACATTACACTTTTTTCCTGGATAGTAATCTGGTCTATCCATATCAGGTATGTACCCCAAAACCCCTCATTCAGCTTTTACAGTCTCTTGTAGTAGTAGTACGTGTTATACTAACAACTCTCAAACCATTAACCAATATGAAATTCCCAAAAATAAAAAAATTCTTCCAAACCCTTTCTAACATCACCCAAACACATTACATACATAAAAATAAAAATGAAGGGGATACCTAATTAAAATTTGGGGTTCAATAATAATTATCAAATTCAAAAATATAAACAATTCATTCATTACACATTTTTATTAAAAAATTATCTTTTGTACATAGTATTATTCAATAATACTTATATCCTTCAATATAAAATATGGGACATTTAGTATTATTTATCAATATCAATTTCCACATGCTTCTTACTTTTAGCATAGAAAATACAATTAAAATGTGCAATATATTTTATATGTTATTTCATGTCTCTTTAACCTCAATAGTAAAACCATTACTCAAATAACCATGTTGATTTACTTAAAGTTATTTCCCCCTTAGAAATCATTTTGATAAATTTACCTAATTCCAAAATTTAAAGCATTAAACTATTAATTATACCTTAAGAAAGCCATTATTATAATCTATTCCATCAACCGGACATTTCATTTTTCAATTGGAGTTAATATATTGTTTCCTTCTTTTCCACACTCAAAACATTTTCTTGTTACATTCAGACATTAACTTGACTGGTTTTTCCCAAATTCGAGACATGTTCCAAGATGAATCATCTTTCCTTAATGTTCTATAAGAAACACTATCATTATCTTATTAGATGTTTCAGAAAACTCTCCAAAGATTAGATTGTTAATCATATAATTAGATATATAATTAGGAATAATCACATGGAATCAAATCCAACCTCTAATTTCACATGGTTTCTCATCCTGAAAATTATTCCATTGACAATAATAATTATCATTAAAATTATTCCATTAGGTTCCTACCCCATATTAAAACCATAAAATACTGTGCATGATAGAATATTAATAATTAGAAACCCCATAATCATAAAAATAAATTTATAGATTATTTAAAACAATACACATTCAATGTATATCTAGGCCATATTGTGTTTATTCTAGGAAATTCGTGGTTATCATCTACTCCAATCATTCGTGATTGTTCAAAAATAGTTTTTCAATTTCCTAAAAAATATCCCAATGGAGTGACAAACCGAGTGTAAAAGAAGAAAAAATTTCATATGCCAGGTGACTATCATGTCAAATATATATTTTTCATTTTTACACTTATGAACTCTAGGTAAGACTATTATGGATACACCTCAACCTGTAGAATCCAAATACGGATGTAATTTCTTGGAAACCACTTGTTCCATCCTTTAAGAAAATTCAAGGATATCATTATATACATAGAATTATCCTTATACTCATCCTTATAGTTATAAATAAAACATGGTTATCCCAATTACAATAAAAAAATTAAAATTCCCACTAATACCATCTATAGAAACAAAAAATTTTCATACATAGATATTACATCATAATAGATAAATACAAATTTTATTTTACTAAAACACACATAAGGACCATAAAGTTTATTGTATTTTGAAACAGGGATTCGTAAACAATTTGTTCTTAAGCAAACGACATAGTCTCCCACTATTTTCTTCAAAAAAATAACCATACATAGAAATATCAATCTTTATAACATTGTTAATATCCAAATAAAAGGAAACATAATAATGGGTGAGCTTAGTTTCTCAGTAAGGGTGAAATAAGGAGATATCAATGATCACATCATTACTACATGGGAATAAGCATATGAGAACCTAAGATTAACATTGGAAAGTTGAACACTAAATTTCATGGATCTTAATCATAAAAAAATTACTATATCCTAAAAGTTAATAAGATAGGAATTATAAAATAATCAATGAAAAATATCCATGAGAATATGACATTGGTATGAGACATAAATTTGTTGTATAGACATAAGAATAGAAAATCATTTCCTTATTAGTAAATTCATATTTAAAATACTATAATAGTGGAATGTGTTTATTCTCTAATCCATCATAGTATCCTAAGTTCACTCCCATGACTATAATAGATGAAAAAGTCCATTACAGAAGAGGGTTCACTACCAATTCCTATCTTATTTATCTGATGGGATATCAGTCTTTACCTAATGAATTAGAGTGATATTGAATTACGAACCACTAATCGAATATTTATAATAATATATTTATGTCTTCCATGAGCCCATAAAACATTCAAATTATCATATCTTGTTAAATAGGAAGAGGCTTTATAAATAATTCATCATATCATAACCCGGGGGAATGAAACAGGGTTTATAACTATTTTGTCCACTCATCATAGCATAACTAGGAGAAAATGAATGATTTTAATAAAAATATTTTCACCATAATAATAATCCACTCAAATAAAGAATTGAGATTATAAATTTGGATAATATTCCTAATATATAATATGTAGAATAAAGGGTTGTAGTAATTAATTAATTGAAATACTCCTTAAAAATATTTTGGTGAAAAATTCCAGTTCAACTTTGAAAATAAATTTTGAAATATAAACATTAATCAAATATTAATGAAAATTTTCATTGAATATAAAAATGAATACATTTAATGGAATCATTAAATAATTGGAACACCTTATGTCGAGAAATAATTTTCATGTGGTACATATTGACACAATGACTCATTTCAAATTTTTAATGAAAATTCAAATGTACCTTGATCACAAAAAAAGAATATTCATGTAAATTAACTATTTAAAAATCATAAATGGTAAAAATGAATTAAAACAATCATTATTAAAAATAAACAAATTATTATTTAAAACATTTTTAGAAAACAAGGACAAGGAAGAGAAAGTATTTTCTTCTGAAAAAAGATAGGTTTTCTTTAAAAACATTATTTTATAATAATGAGTAGATAAAGAGAGGGAAAATAAATGAAATCATGTAATTTCCAGTAATAACTACCGGTGGGGATCAATCTTGATATTCTTGGGTTTTATATGAAATAAATCAACCTTAATAGTATAATAAAAACAATTTTTATATACATTGTGATTGTAACATAAAACTCTTACAACATTGGTAATATTTGAATTATAAGCCTCATAAAGTAATAACATAAATTTAAAAAATAAATATCTAAAAAATAAGGATTTTCATGATATTATTTTTCATATTTTTAGTATATACAATACAAAAAAATAAATGTGGAATATGGAATATGTTTCCCAAAAGTAAAAGTGATATTAAAATCCAATACCTCGAGTATTGAAGATATTCATACAAGTACGAAAATAATATATATTAATTTTTTAATATAAATATATTATATAACCATAAAACCATATATAACTCTATATATTATTTAATTATATACTTTTATGACCTATATATTAATAATTTGTTATTAAAATCACTATTTTGGGTAATAATGGCATTGGTTTTCACATATGTTTTTGTGCAGTTTTTTGGTACCTGTACAATGATCTTTGTTCCATAATAATAATAATGTTACGAATGTTATAAATATAATATATATTCATTATATGAATATTTAAATTAAGTAATAAATGTAATAGATAGAAAATAAATTACATCATTCCTGGTGTTGGTAGGTCATACATACACATGAATGTTATTTCTATTTTATCTCATGATGGAAAAAATGAGTGTTAATTAATATTTAACCTTTAAATAATAATTATATTATCATATAAATAATATTTATTAATAAAATATATCCATATTACAGTATAAATAAAAATAGAACAAAGAAAATACAAATCTCATTGTGGAGGCTGTAATCCACATGTTCAAACGAGCGATGTATTCATATTCCAACAGAAGAAGATATAGAAGATGATATATATATAATTTATTAAATAATTATAAAAAAATTTCATTATATTATAGATACTGGTGTTATAATTTATTTCATAATTTAATAATATTAGAAGTATTTATAAGGATAAATAAATTATAAATTCATGGTTATTAACTATACCTCTTTTATAGACAATATATTTATGGGGACAACAAATGGAAACCTTGGATGGTTATATGAAAAATAAATGTGACCCAGATCATGTTTTTGGATGTATATAATTGTTCCGGACATATATTTGGTGAAATAAATTGATCTTGATGTGGGGGAGGAATGGAGAGGGATTGTACATTTATAAGTGGGGGAGATGACACACATGCAATTTTAGAAAATAATAAAATATATACATGTGTTAAAAACACCAAAAGGAACCAAAATGAAAAATTAAATTAAATTATATGATATAATTTATAAATATATATTTAAAATATAAATTATATAGGTATTAAGGTTATATTAAACTTTATATTTTTTTTAACTTCAAAATAACCCCATTTTAACCTAAAATGCTATGAGATATTGTTTCTATTTTTACTATTCATTATGTCAAAAATTTAAGTTGACCTTATTATAAATTATTTATTATTCTAATAAAAATATAATCAATTTTACCAAATTTATTTCACATGAGTGGTATAATTTTATTTAATATTAAACATGTAGGCATGGTTAAAAAGTAGTTTCACGTATTTTTTTTTCAGAAGTATAAAAAAAATTTATATCTAAATTGAAAATATAATTTCTTCCAATGAATATAATTTCATTTCTAATTGTATAAATTAACTAATTATCTTTTTAAACCCATTTATAAAAAATTTAAATTTTGTGATTATTTAAAAACAATAATTTAAAATAAATTTCACTATTGTTCATTATTCATTGAAACCTAAATCTGTACAGAAAATTAACAAAACATATTGTAATATTTTTTTAGAATTTTAATTTAAAAAAGGATTTATTTTCAAATAATTTTTCTAAATGTAAGAAAATTTATTTTACAATAAGTGTGCGTGCTTTTAGGGAATATGTATTTTTTTATGGAAAATATGATTTTACTTTAAATCTATGAATATTAATATTCATCATATCAATTTATATTTATATAGATAGAAATATTACATATAAATATAATCGAAATAATTTCACATTAGGGTTTATATAAATTAATAAAAATTGAAAATCATTATTCAATGAAAAAATTCCCAAAAAATATTTTTTTAAGAATAAAAATATATTTATAACAAAGTCATGAAAATGGATAATATAAATGAAGTTAATTATATTTTTAAAAATAAAATTTTATAATTTTTCAATTTAAAACTAAATCCACTATATTATTGGACTTTAAATAAATTTATTTAATGAATAGAAATGGAATTCTTACAAAAATTAATAATTTCACTGAAAACCCATTTTTTTGAAAATTATGAAAAATTCACCATAAACTAATTTTGATGTTATGATGTTACAAAAATTATTAGATTCAATAATATAAAAATATTAAATAAAACTATGTGTTTTGTGAAAAATTATCCATCAATGAAATACAATTTATTGTAATAGTTATATATTATAAAACATTGAGGTGTTACATTACCCTTACATGACTTATTTTTCATCAAGCAACCATGATGCATTCTGTACTATGCTCTAGGATCCTTTTTATCCCATTGAGATCCTTCAACATCCTACAAAACATAATTTTATCATTTTATAATATGTATACATTGGAATGCTTCATATAGACACGTTCTTCTAAAAATATATTACTGAAGGTGAATTTAACATCCATTTGATAAAATTTTCAATCACTGAGAGCTGAAACATCTAGGATCATTCTTATGGCCTATATTTTTGAAATAGATAAATAACTCTCTTCAAAATAAACTCCCACAACCTATGAATAAACCCTCAAAAAAATTCTGGATTTTTTCATTGAAGTTAAAAATTATAATTTAAATTATTCATGAAAACCCACATGGTAGTAATTTCATTTTTACCTTTCAGTATGGGAACAAGATCCCATATAGAATTCTATTGAATTTCATCTACTTCATCATTAATTGAATCAGTCCATTCATTTTTATTAATAGTCTCAAAAATTGAATATTGATTAATTTGATAAGAATGCGTAGTTTTATTATAAATTCTCAATGTCCATATTTATTGATCTACACCACCATTACATACAGTTAAATTTTCAATCAATATTTTTTTCAACAAAAAATATTTCTTTATCTCTTTCTCAATGGCCGCTTCTTTAACAATAGTATGATCAGAGATAATTCCATCTTTATATGGATCTCTTTTTCCTTATTCATTGGTGATTTTTTGGGAAATATACTCTCTTTCATCATTTTATTCATAAAAGGGTTCTACATATTGAAAATATACTTTTGGATTTTTTTTCAATTATCTTCATATCATAATCATAATAATCTAAATGAAGACACATATTCTAGTATTTATAGCATTTCCTATTAGAAAAATATCAAAAAAATAGCTTCATGGACTGTTTCACTATCAATCCAAATATTTGTGTTTTATAAAATATCAAACATTAACATCCAATGATTGATACATAGTGAAAAATTAGTTTATTGGTTAATTACATCTCTTATAAATTCAAATATTAATTATGACTTAGTAAAAACTAATTATAATGATGAAAAGTTGTGAATACAATTTCTATCAAAAAAAATGTTATCCTATTACCCATAGATATAATTATTCCCCTAATTTCAATAATAATATTACTAATTATTTTATAAAATCCATTTTACTATTTGGTTAAAGGACAAAATTATAATTTTTTACTCCCATTGTTAGAAATGAGGGATTAAAATAATTTCCAATGGACTCCCTTTCATTACCAATCCTAATTTTTTATACGAACACCCAAAAAGTCTCTCAACATCAGCTATGAAAATAATTAACATATCAAATATTTTTGATTTATTCTTCAAAAATATCCTATAGTTAATTACATTTTAAAAAAAATAAAGAATATGAATTTAAATCCAACTATAATGTATTTGTTCCACATCAGTCAAAATAAATCTATTGGATTCATTCTTGTGTCCTAGTTGATTTTTTTTAGAGTATATTATGAGTTCCCAAAACCATCATAGCATTTTGAAAAAGTATAAAAACAAATATCTATTTAATTGGGTACAATATATAAACATATTTTATTTTAAAAAAATTCCAAATTTTTTTTAAAAATTATAGACATATCTAATATTATAAATAATTTTTTCCTTATATATTAAATAATAGGAATTTTTTTGATCGCTAATAAAAACAATACTATCACCTATTCATTTAATTTTAGTAATTATTCTTCCAATAGTATTATGGAGAATTTGTTTGTATTTAAAATAACATCATTTACTTAATCACATATCTTACTCACATTCAGCATTTTTCATTTGACCCCATCAACAAAGAAAACACATCCTAATATTTCAACTCATGAGGATCAATTTCCACTGAACTAATTACTTTTACTTTCTAAAAGATTTAATTTACAAAAGTTATAGATCCCTCATTCTATTATTCAATATTATTTATTAATAGGAATCACTCACTAATATATGATGATCAACCATGATAAAAAAATCCACAATTTAAAGATGTTTCCCATTATGAATTCTAATTCAACGACAACTCATATTTATAGTTTGTTTCCTCTATGAATCTTATTTCCATAAAACTATTATTGATCATATCAAGGATAAGTTGTAATTTATTTCTCAATATAGTGAAATTTATAGTCATTCCTTCTATATATCTCCTCTATGTAATCATATTTTTTTTGATATGTGACTGGGATTTATTTTTGTTCACAATCAACTCTTTAAAAGACATGATTCTCATGTCCTTTGTAAATATCCACTTAATAAATTTTCCATACTCATCATTTAGGGATATAAATATTGTAATATTAATAATTATAATCTTCTTTAAAATAATCTGCAACACCAATAGCATCATCCAAAAAAAAATTTCATTGAAACTATTATGTTTGCTCATAATTTCCATCGTGTTGTCTTAGTGCATCTCAATATTTCTTTGGATTTAGTTTTGAGGAATATTTAGTTCTAAAAATTCCTTATAAATTTTTAAATATATATTTTATATTATCATATTTTTTATTATACCCTACATTCCCAAATAATAATTTAGAACATGCACTGGCAACAAAAATAGATGTATCATTATCCTGTGTAACATGTCTAGTTTTTACCTAAGGTTCTATAATTTTTTTTTCAGAAATGTAATATGACATATACATTATATTAATATCCTTTTAAAATTAATTCCTAATTTTTACTTAGTTTGTATTATCCATAATAATCATTGAATATATCATGATTATATTATCTTCTAAAGCAACAAATTTCTTCCCAATCCCTTTTAACATTCTCTCTTACTGAGTGAATCATAGTTTGTGGAGTTTAATTTCATAAAAATAATAATCTTATTCTATAAAAATTTCCTTTTTATTTATTTAATTTAAAAACCTTCTTCTATTGGGACTTATTTATTATATTGTTATTTTTTCTTCTGAATAGACACTTCCTGAAAATATTTTAGCTTATGTTCAATGTATGTTTCTTCTCCCTCTTCCACACTGCATGAAATGTTTTCATGTTTCTAAGAATGTTCTACAATGATACTGTCTTTTGAAACACAATCTTCATCATGATGACTACTTTAGTTAGATTGGTCATCAAATTTCTTTACAAACATTCTTTTAATATTACAAATTTGTACTTGTTCTGTGTTCTCACATGTCTAGTTACATTCTTCAAAAATTGTTCCCCATTAAATTTTCTAGGGTATGTCACTTTTATAATTGCATTTGTCTTCCAAACTCTTTATTGTTGTAAAATTAGTTAAAATATTTCCTATAACACCACGTGTAGATGATTTATGTATAGTAATCCCTTTATACATACTATCTATTACATTACTATGTTTCTAATGAAAATTTACATTATAATTAGGTATTATTCATATATATCCTCGTCATATTCAAATACACTAGAGGGATCAGATTCCAGCTTATTAATCTTTAGTCTATTAATAGATTATAATGTTAATTCCACTTTCAATTTCATCTTGAATACATGAGACATATTTATTTCATAATATTGGACTATTTTCAGTATCTCGTATAATGATATGTATTCTATATGTTCATGGGTTAAAATATTTGGATCAAGTATGATAGGAACATTTATCATCAAATAACTAAAAAGAGTATAATATTCCAGTGTATCATGAAGTCCCCTGATGTGACTCCTTATCTAATCCAACGTGGTGAAATTTTAATAAACACTCCCATATTAATCCATTATATAACCATTAAATGTATCTCTCCATATTTATAATCTGGATAATTTGAATATATCATTATCTTCATAACTTTTCTTAGGTAAGTATCTCACATCCTTAAATTTTTTTAGACTAAAAAAATTATTTTAAACTTTATCAGATTTCTATTAGAGAATTGCAATTCTGTATTTTCCATCTATAATTATATTTTCTATTCCTAAAAAGGTTAAGGTATTATATATTGAAAGGATTATATAATCCACAACCATATAACCACTCACTTCAAGGACATCAGATAAATTATTGAGAAGAGACCTATTCTTCCATACATAGTGATTCTAATCATAAAATGGTGGAACACCTAAACTATTGATATGATTCATATTTTTCATACGTAACATTCAATATATTAGGATCTCTTAGGTTTTATTGATAGCTTTAATATTTCATTAAGATCCTATGTTGATAATCATTCCATAGTTAGTGAGTAATTTGTCCATTTTTCACTATTTATTTTGAAAATAATTATATACTAAATTTTAATAATCATTATTTTCCTTTTTAAATACTCTCTAACCCAAAAAAAACTAGAAAAGAAATAAGATAAAAAAACGTGAATTTTCTAGGGTTTTTAGATCCAATAAGGAAACCGACATATATTTATGTTTATGTTCATGTTATATATATATTATTACATATATAATCATTCATTTATTACAAGTTCTTTATAAATGCACATTTAAAAATGTATCATCCACTTCCCATGGATAGTAATCACTAACGTCCCTTTAGTATTAGGGAATATCTTTATAGTATAACCACCCACATGAAAGAAAATAGTTCTCTCTTATAACTATTAATAACATCAATATCATTATTAATTTCACAACATTAGAGAATAATATCTTCTACCTCTTACTTGGTCTTCTACAAATATGTAAATATTATAAAAAATGTAGCAGATCATCGTTACTCCATAATGAGTTGAAATGATTGTACTATTCATGATAACACATGCACACAACAAAAAAATCTTTATTCTCATAGGTAATCCTTGATCTGATCAAAAATAGAATCATCTTTCTTCAAAAACAAAAATAAATAGTTGTAGAAATCACTCTTTAGTATTATTTTCTATCTCTCCCTCCATATAATTAAGATATTTTACAATTTATAAAATTTATTGAGAGAAATTTCATAATCACATATTTTTCTTCTTAATTTTGAATTTCTACTTTCATAGAATTTTTTTTTTAATATTTAAACTATATTTAATAGAAATTATCCCACGATTCTGAGTAATACAATGAATTTTGGTCATTGGATTCCTTGATTTTAATCAAATTTATCATGATAACAAATCCAAGTATTTTAATTGTAATTTCCCACAAAAAATAATTCCTGGATATTGTAGGTTACGTATACAAAAAATATGGTCTAATATAATGGATTGAATATTTTCTTATTACATTTTAAGATTTCAAGTACCTATAAGAATTTCAGGACTCAATATTCAAATGAATCATCCCTAAGACCATATTCTTCTAAAAAATAATATAAATATATGAACTGTACATAAATCCCTATACACAATAATCCATAAGAGAAAATGAATCTTATGTTTATATATATATATACAGGTGTGTTCTATCTGTAAATATTTTGTTAGAACGATCTTTTTAATAGAAAATGGATTATGCATTTCCATTTTTTTCTTATTCCTCTTCTTATTCTTTATAAAGGAACATTTACGTTAGATTAAATGACTCTTATAGTCTTATAGTGACTAATATAAATTAAAAATGACCCATACATACTCAGCCTATTACATTTATGGAAATAATTTGGACACATTTCTAGTTGTTCTCATGTTATAATTATGTAAAAAAATATTAATATATACTGGGAACCCATATAGATTGATACATACCCTTATGGTTTTATGTTTAATCTTATAATCTTTAAGTGTCCCTTATTGAATTGGGGAGGATCCTATGTAGCCTCATACCTTTTCTGATTCATCAAACAAGAGTTGAAATGACTCTTATAAAGAGAAAATGAATTTTTGATGATGAAAAACATTTAATATATTGTATAGTTTAGTTAAATGTTATTAATTCCTGCATAGAGATATTTTGAGGTCAAAATGTCTCTTTTTATGTTTTTATTGTATTTTGAGATTAAATGATGAAATGGACTAATTTTGGAATGTAAATGTTTTAATTATTTTTTTTGGATATAACTTTTTATAAACGTATTGAAATTTTAAAATTAATTATTTTTAGGAATACAATCAGTTAGGACCTTTTTTAAACATACTATATACAAATTTCAATCCAATTATTTGAGTACCCAAATCAGACTAGAGTAAGGTATTCAAATAACTATTCACAGATCTAGAATGTTTTAATGATGAGCTTTTATCTCTCATAGGGATATCCAAAAGAAGCTCTAATTAAATATAAACCAAGATAACATCAGGGGACCCAATTTTTTAACTATGTCCCCCCATGATTCTTTGTTATTAAATGTAATTAATTCATGGGAATATGGATCATTTGAATATGAGTTTTCACATAGAGATCATATTTTTTATTAGAGAAAAATAGTATCATCTCATAAATAAAGAATCCAATAGAGCATAATATTTTTGGGTGAGAGAGTTTAAATAAAAATAACAATGATTCCTAAGATACCAACTTCCAGTTTGAACATTAATTGGGGTCCCATTTGAAAAATCATATATGATTCTTTTGGATCCAAAAACGCCACACCCTCCCACTATAAAAGTGCACAACATCTTCATTCCAAATGGGTGGAAACATAGGGGTATCTTTTGTTGGGTATTTATAGTTGCTTTTTATTATTTATCATTCTGTAATATTATTTTATTTTAATATATTAGCAATCTTCAACATATCTCATTCTAATATTTCTTTTATTATCCATGTTATCTAACCTTTGTTATCTTCTCAAACCCACTAAAAATGTGGAACTAACAGAGATTCTTGTTTGAGTGAGGTCAAGGACATTTAAATGAGTTTTATATGATTTAATTTAATATCTATATATTTTAATTTCATAATTTTAGTGGTGGTTAAATTTATTATGGTGAGCAGTGGCTCCATCTTCTCTTCCATTAGAATATTTTTCTCAGTTAATATATTTCCTTCCTTCACATTTTGTGTCATGTGTACTATAGAGCATGGAATTTATTCTCATTTTTATTTAAGGGGACTCATAGATCACTTTAGGAAGTTAATTACCCCATATATAGAGGTATCAGTAAAATTAAATCAAATTTAAAATGATATGATGTAGTGTGATAGGCCTTGATCACTACATTTAATTTACTATTATGAATATTTTTAACAATGATATCAGTCACCATAAATCCCAAGAACAATCCCCTATATTCCTTATTTTAACTTGTTTCTATATTGAATAACATATATATATATTTATTTTATTTCTTATTTTTTGTATTTAATATCCAACCATCTATATTAGTTTGACAGTATTATATTAGATAGAATATAAATAGTTGAAATAACAAAATACGTGTATGGAAGTGTCTAAATTGAAATCAAAATTAGGGTGTTCTACTATGATGGATTCTTTGGAAAATAAGAATTAAATTGAATATTAGATAACAAAAAACATCTATCGTCAATTTGGAACCATTTCATGGTAGGCCCATTTCTTTCACAGATTTTTTTTTCAAAATAAATTAAGAAAATAAAAAAATTAACAAAATGAGATTTATTGATATTTTTTATTTCATTTGTCAGCATTGATTATTTTAGTTTTCTTCTTATTATATTCATAGTGATTGATTTTATAGTATGCTATGTTTCTTAATGGTTCAAATGGAATAAAAATAATTGAAAATTAATAAGAATTTCAAAATTCATGAAAAAAATGCTTGCTAGTAGAATCGTTGACTGTTGATGTTCATGAAATTAATGTTATATGGATGTAATGAGAAAAACTACACAAGGAAGATAAATAAGAATAGGTAAATGTTGTTACTCCTTTATTTGTAGATTATTAAAATATTGAATACATGATGACACAAATTGAATATCCAATCATCTGTACATTGTATTTTCAGGAAGTGGTTCCTAATGTTTTTAATCCAAGATGATACAACTGTGGGGGAACAACATAACAATGAAAGGAATTTGTTTGATTTTATTGAAGAATATTTTTTGTAAGCCTCCGTTATTTTACAAAGATGAATATGACCCTCTATATATATTTCACTCATTTGTAGATAATGATGATTACCCCACTAAAATAGAATTCTTCATGGCCTTTCCTAAAGAGATCACGTTTCAAGATGTCCTTCATGGAAGGGAAGACTTATTTATTAGTTCATCACGATTTAATATTATTCTGTTTAAATTATTTTTGGAAATCCATTTTGCTGATAATTCTAATTTAGTGGAATATAATTAGTCCCTTGAAAATAAATAAAATTCCAATGAAGCCGTGAACAAAAATGATGAGGAACCATTATTTCTGGTTCCCCCATCCACTATGTTGAATCACATGATAATGGGGGAAGACATGATTTAATATATCTATGGGTTCCTCCAAGAACATTATAAGTTTAATATCATTTCAATAATGATTATTTGATGGTTTATAAAAAACAATCCCCACCCACTTTCTAATTGGGGTTAAACAAGTTTAACTATCTGATCCGGGATAGTAAAAACATAACTCGTACATGGGGATTGGAACAAACCAAGAATTTTCCATTTTCATTATTCACTCTATTTCATTGCATTTATTTTAATAATATTTTTTCTTTTTATCTATTAGTATTATGGGGATTTCATCTAGGAGTATAACTCAAGGTCTCGACTTTAAAAAGAACATAGGTTGTTTATTTCCATTAAATGGATTTTTTTATTTCCCAATTAAAATCCTTTAAGAAAATATTTATCATTATTTAACTAAATGTACGGTATTAAATGGAATAAGTGTGGGGGGATATATATTTTTTAAGTAATTTTTTTTGTGATTTTATTTTTTTGATGATTTCTTTTTCTTACGTTTTCATGTTTTTCTCTTAATAATTGTCATGTTTTTATAATTCATGAGTTGAATTGAATACCTAGTAAAATTAAAACCATATTGGTATTTTTGGAACATTTATTGATTTTAATTTTAGAGGATTTATATGATTTCCTAATGGATATTGTTTCAATTTTTCTAAACTGTTCATTGGTGATATTTCAATGATTGTGAAACTCATGTGCAGTAGTACTATAATAATTGAATGTATTTCTCATCCATAAATATTTATAAACCTTTTTGTTAATTCTTCATACATTTATCTTATTCTTGAGAGTCTTGATATGTTTTGTATTTTCCATTACATATTGTATTAATCTTATTTAAATATGTTAGTGTTCATGTAATGTGGTATGTATGATTGCCGAACTTCATTAGAATCCAAATTTTAATTTTAATATAATTTTTCCAACTTTTTCATCTGACAATTATTAAGACCAAATAATCCATGATATTACTTATTTGAAATCCACATTAAAATATATTATCCCTATAATACCTTCTCTTTAATGTGATTTTATTATTATTGATGTTGTCATCTACGGGGAGCAGAGAAAATGAGTTATAATTTCGCGAAAACCCAATTTTAGTTTAAATGAGAAAAAAAGTGTGTAAAAATTTATTACTTCTTTAGTGGGTGATATTTCTATGTCTAAATCATGATGGTTAAGAAAAAAATTATTACAATTTCTGTTTGGTAGTTAAAAAATTATTGATGATCAGAAAATGTCTCTCATTCTCCAAAACAAATTTGAATATGAAGAGAAAATATAGATATAAAATCAAGAGAAAAGAATGATAAAAATGGGGGAATTTTGGAAGAAATTTATCGTTGATTTTGTAATATCTAGTGAGAATGTATAGAGTAAATAAATATGTTATTATAAGAGATTAATTTTTTAACTGATTGAGAATAACACCATTCCTAAGAAAAACTATTTTCATGAACTTACATCACTTTTGAGCCAAATCCTCTTCATTCTGCCTCTGATGTTCTTAAATTTCCATTCTGCCAACCATAATCCTTAAATAAACCCATTTAAAATTCCTCATGAATAAAATATTTATGAATACTTTATGTCGAGTTATTTGGAGGATATAATGCATATGGATTACAAAAATGTTCCTTTGAAAGAGAAGAACTCCATAAGAAAATCCATTAGTGAAGGGGGAAATATTTTTCATGGAGGTAGGTATAACATTTATATGGGGATTAACTAGAGATTGAATTTATTTTTAATGATTTATATGTATTTTTTGAATTATTAGCCATTTTGAGGTATGATATTTCATAACATGTGATAATTGAGAAATATAGTCATTTATAATTTGGGATGTTTGTTTTGAACTTGGTATTAGAAGGTTTCCCAGGAGTTCAATGGTTATGTGTGGGGGAGTAATGAAGATAACATATTCAAATATTTTATTAAATAATTTAATGTTATTATTCCCATCATAGTGTTATTTTTTGGGAAATTTTCCAATTTTTAGGTTTTTATGGTATTTTGTGCTTAATTGTAAAATTGTTCTAAATTCAGAATTTAACTATTATAATTTATTTTCATATTTATTAAATTAATATTGATAAACTGGTTGTAATTATGAAATATTTTTAGGATACCTTGTATCTTGGTTTTCATTTAATCCTTCTTGTTACAATGCTCAATCGAACTACATTGTTCCACGTTGTTTTAACCAGACATTAGATGTTTTTCAATAAATGTTGGAAGAATTTTTTTTTGGATTCATTAGTGATTTACCTCGATATCTTGTTGTTATTAAGTGGACTAGGTGATAATGTACCATTTTAAAGAATCTACCCAGTGCTTAGCCATCAAAATTCAATCTCAATAGATGTTTTTTTGAGTCGTTATCTTGAGAAGGTGGGGATGATTCATAAATACAAAAGGATTATTATCAATGATTATGCTCTTAATTTTACCATATGGATGTTGAGTGTCCTATGAAATTCTTTGGTCTCTCATTTGTTCCTTAATATTAATTTTCATCCACAATAATTGGTAGGATATATCCAACCATAAAAACTATTGAAAACATGATTAATGTTTGTCCCCTAGGTTAAAGAAATTCATAGACAAGGCACCAACTACTTCTTGAATTTTTTTTACTGAAATTGTTTTCACTCCACCATAGGAATGCAATTATTTGAATATTTGAATGTGTTTCCATGTTATTAAATATTGTTTTGGACGTTGGTTATAGATATAGAAATTCTTGAACCGAAAAATAATTGAAAACATGTTATAAATGGTGACAGTGATTCACATGATGATTAGTGTATTACATGATCATTATAAGTCCAACTAATAATCATGGATGAGACCACATTATATCAAAATTATCGGTCTTTTGTTGTTTAAGGTGACTCCTAAACTTGAGATGGAATGGTTTGGTCATGGGAGTAGGGTTTACTCATAGTTTGTTAGTCCTTTTGAGGTGTTGGTGTGTTTTAGAGTCATCACATACAAGATATCAGTTCATACATTGATGATAAGGATTCATGATGTGTTTCATTTCTCACATCTATGATGTTCTCTTTTTGGTGACTCTAACATCATAAAAGTTGGTGGGATAAGTGTTTATGATGATAAAACCATTGAAGAGTTTCCTATAGAGATATTGGACCACCAAGATAATATGATTTGTGTGTGTGTTATTTGATTATATCATGTTTGTTGATGACACAATGGAATAGAGGAGGGAACCAGGGAAAATGATTCAAAGATAAACAATCAATATCTCAATCTATTATACAAATAATTATACTATTTTTATTATGTATTTATGTTGTACAAAATTAATATTATGAGATAAATATATCTTCCATGAGTCCTTATTTTTTTACATTACCCTATTTTAGAGGTATCTACCTCTGGAGAGTAATTGGGTGATGTTTAATGTGGTCAACTTTTTGGCGTGTTTTCCTCTTGTTGGATGGTTGTTCTCTTGTAATGGTATGATTATGGAGAGGTATATATGGTGGATGGGGTTTATTTGACTGACCATTTTCCCTTATATTCTCTCTATGAGTGTTTTATATTCTTGAGGGAGATTGATTTCTTGAGTTATATCATTTACGGGACCAAATACATATAACTCATTCTTTTGGGTGTTCTAGTTGTTGGGTTTTTTGAGAGGAGGTGCAAATGAGGGATGAGGGGACATATGATGGTATTTCAGTTGTAGCGTAGGATAGTGGGATGGAGGTTTATACTAAACCATGGGGTCCATTAGTGTTTTTCATAAATTAAGAGTTGTGGTGAAGAGGATAGATAAAGGAGAATCAGTTGGTTCTTCCATATTTTGGGTCTCTATTCCATAAATATGAGTTCAAGGGTATCCTAATGCATTGGAAATTGAATTCTATGTTTTGGTGGTTTACGTTTCATTGTTTTCCTCTTACAAATTTATATTATCGTTGGTGTGGACCACACTAGTTATCGCTGTGGTGGATTTTGCAATAATTTTCCAATATGATATATTTCATTATGTCATAATTTTTCAATATGATATATTTTCAATGTCCTTTAATTACACATTGATTGGAGGTAACCCAAACATTCTAGAGATCGATCTTTTGATAAATGAGGTGTGTTGTCACTCTTTCTCTTGTGGATTCTTCTCCATTCAATATTTATTCATACCATTATTCAATTCCATTTTATTGTGTTTAACATAATTCATTATCATGGATTTTTTTCCGTTGTTAGGATGAATTTTCATGGTGTGACAACCATAAGAATCTTTGTTTCCTTATAAAAGAGGTAATAAGAGATCGGCATTATTTTTTATCTTATTAAAACATTTAAAAATTTAATTTTTGTGATACATGTATTAACCTAGTTTTTAGGTGAAATCCTAAACCTAATATTCTTTAACTCTATGGGTTTTTTTTGAACTAACCATAATGAATATTAAAGTGGAATTAAAGAGTGGATTGGTTTCAGTGGTTGCGAATGCATGTGTTTATGTCATGTTAATAGTTTTCATTGTATATTTCTAGATAATGTGACATATATTGTGTATTATATGGATTATAATATTTTTTACATTGGAATTATATAAACAATATAATGATGGTCTTACTTGTCACCCATATTATAAAGGGTATTGTTTAATTTTTAATTATATTATTATTTTTTATATAATTAAATGTTATTGTAAAATCATTTATAAGAAATATTTTCATATGTGTTTATAGATGATCCATTCGATTACCTATGGATATAAATTTTGAAAAATAAATAAATTAATTCTATATATTAATAAGTTGTTTTATTTTATAATGATATATTTTGGGGCTGAAAGTGTCAATTTTCATATTAAGTATGTATGCCATTGTTCAAGGGCCGAGATAAATTATTAATTATTTTGTGTATTATTACTTCATTGTTTGATTTCTTTTATGTGGAGTATTATAATATGAAATTATTTGATATAAATATGGATGACTATTTAGTATGTAAAGGGTAGGGATACCTATGTTTGTAGTATTAGTTGACAACATATATAGATAGGTGGACGGTGATATGCATAGTGGTGTCGGGTATGGAACTTTGGGTTGTTAGAATTGGATGAATGTGGGATTTCTCATTGTATTTTGTGATGAAAGATTTGATTCATGTTGTTAAATATTCTAATTTAAATAAGGTATGGTTAGGTTTCTCATTTTCCATTCCTTTCACATTGTTTAATGTTGTTAGTTGTAGAGGGTTGGTGCATCTTATGTAGTAGATTAGGATGAATCAGAGAGTTAAAAGAATTACTGATTGATTATTAATGCTAATTTTTCCCTTGGGTTTGGTGGTTTAATGGAATTCGAAATAATGATAAATATTTAAGAACCTTGGAAGGGGATGGATTATTTATAGTGGTTCATGAAATTTGTTTGGTAATTCATATAAATATGAAAATATTAATATAAATAATTAAATGAAGGTTTGTTCAAAATTTCGCGTGCTTATATGATATTTAGTTCATATATTTTTTAGTTGAGTATATGAGATATTATAATTGTTATTGATATTAAGGGAATGTAGTTTTCCATAGTGTGGTTGGTGATCTATTCTTATATTCCTATGTTATGTGACTTCATATTCTATCTCTCCCATGTTGATTGAGTGACTGACACTAATTGAATATAGGGTGTGTGTTCTACTACTACCATGTTGCAAGAGACTAAATAGTTTAATACCCATCTCTTCCCGCACACTCCCCTCATGGTGCTATTATTTTCTAGTATGTACTATTGTTAAAAATCACATATATGTGTATAGTGTGATATAACCACTTTTGTTTATTTCACAGACATGTATCTCTGTATATAGTATCCTATGGATTATAGTAGTTATGTTGTGTATTGTATGTGATGTATTAACTTATATTATCTGATTTATATGCTATGGTGTCTCCATAGAACTCCCATATTACTATTAGGAGATGGGATACATAGGATGATATTATGGGACTCATGAGTTTCATTTTATATTATAGTTTCTCATGTGATTTTGAGCATGATTTTTTAGTATAGAGAGATAACTTAGGACATGTGATGTAGGAGAAATGTTTCACACTAGTTTAGAAGTTAAAGAATTGTTACATGTATTGATTTAATATAATTTATTAAATTATTACTTGATGTGATACATGGAGAGAGATCAATGGTGAGGTTGGGAATTTGTCATACCTGTGTAGGTGATAATACAGTTTCAATGATTATTATATGGGATTAATGTTCAGTATTTATCATTTTCATGAGAGGATGTTGGGAGGATCATACTATATATATATATATTCTATTTACCATATATGTATATATATAAATTTTATTCTATATGACTACTCTATCTAGTTATAAATTGTGATAGACATTTTTAAATCGTGGATTTTTTCTCGATCTCACTGGGATTTGATGTTTCTACCGAGGATTTCACTTTTGGTACTTGTAGTTTCTTTTATGGATATTTAGTATGTATTAAATTTCATGTTTTTATTTAATATTTTAGCATTATAATAAGTTTAATATTTCTAGTGGTTATATCGTATCTCTAGATCATTGTGGTATTCATTTTGAGAAATTCCCCCTATTTTTTATAAGATAAACCATTTTATATTTACACTAACCCATATCAAATTATAGGGGGATTTATCTATACTTATCACTCCTAACTAATTACTATCCAAGAAGGTGTACTATTAGGGAGAGAGGTTCATGGTAGAATATTTATTACATTATCAATAAAACAAAATGAAGAAAAAAATCATAAAAAACACAAGCAATCATAAACCCCATAACTTATAATTAATAGATGATTAATTATTTAAAAAGATTAAATTTTGTACGTGGTTATATTCATTTTCTATACCCTAGATAAATTTTCAATTTAATTTTCATCACATTAAACAATAATGGGTAATTTCATCATATCCCCACATTTAAATATCGTCAGCATTATTAACATCATATTTAAATTTAACATACGGTCTCTGGACTCTTAATATGAAACAATTTATCAATTGAATTTCTTACACCAATATCATTTCCTGAAATAATCATAAATAATATATTAGAAACATTCTACAATACAAAATCTTATCCTTATCTTCCTCATGAACATTTTTCAAATAATTTTAAAATCATTCTTTCATTCATTTCATATTCTGTATTTTTTATCCGTTTAAGGATGATGTCATCCTATATAAAAAGGGAACAATATCTTGATAGGATCACATATTCATAATGAAGGGTGAAGTAAAAATATCCCATATTTAAGAAAAATAATATTTATATGATTCTTCGTAAAAAATATGGGTTTCATGCATAAACTTGAAACTACAAAGAAGTAACTCAGACCAATCATTGAAAGGTCACATGACCCCGAGAGAAAGTTTTGGGAACACCATTATAGGGATAATGAATCAATAAATAATGTAGGCAATGAATATTAATTTATAAAAAATTATATAGTATCATTGAAATTATAGACCACATTTCAACTTCTATTAATTTACATCAATAAAGATCCCATTAAATTATTACAAAAAAACACACATATAGTCTCATACATTAGAGAATGGAATGATATAAATACCCCCTTTTATGTGACGATAAAATTCATTTTGATAGTGAATTATATAAAAACTATGTCAAAAATTCATTTTCAAAACATTTGGGGTATTCTAGGAGAATATGAAATTTTATTGATTTTTTCTAAGTCCGGAACAAACTATACAAAATAACTACCATAATAACCAACGAACCATGCAAGCCGATGACATGACCAAGAGGATGAAACCACTATAGAAACCAATTAACATAACAATTTCAACAAGTTAATTATTAAAGGATCCAAATTACTATATAAACTAACCAACAAACATCATGACTAATACTACTAACCATGCCAACTGATCTCATGACTAAATAATTGATTACACAAAGAAAAAATATAGCCACATGATGAAATTGGAGTTTCACATCTAGTAAACTATCCCTTATAAATGAATGCAAGAAAGAGGGTAAAGCCTCATAATCATTCAAGTTACCAAGATAATAAACAAAAAAATATAATTGATATAAAAGACTCAAAGAAATATCCTGGATCCTATATGCCTCGAAAAATATAAAGGGGATTTTAATAAATCTTGGACCTTATAATATGAAATTATATGATTATTTGTTCCTATAATATTATGTATGTATTATTATTTTTATGAATTATTACATCTTACTCTACCCCATAGTGTTTTTCTTATCTCACTTCATTATATTTTCCACCCCTATCCTAAACAAACAATGAATATTACTACAAATGATTTAAATATTAGAAAATAGGATATAATAGTATTTCATGTGGTTTGAAAACACTTCACATGTAATGTATTAATGATGAATTAATCAAGGCTATTGAGATTGATATTCATTTGATCATGATAATTATTATAATATTCTTCAAACAAACTATTCTACCTATTCACTAATAGTCAATAACTGATGACACACCTCTCTGAAAAACTCGATATATCAAGTGATATTTTTCAAATTGCATCTCTTTTCTCTTCTACATCAAATTAATTATTAAATAAAAATTACACTCTCCCTTTGCAGTTTCTTGGGTTGTATATTATATATGTAACTTTAAACATCATTCCCATAAACCAATAGTTGACTTTAATGCATGTTCTTCCAATACACCCAAATCATTTCATGTGTCCTAAATGAATTAATGCGGTCAAATTTATCGAATAATGTTTTTTTATTCACCCATATATCAAGTCATATCTCATCCATTTGATTTAAAAGCTATATCCATTGATATGTGGATTATACAAAAAACATGGTATATCGTACTAAAACCAAAACGTTGTTTTGTTAAGTCAAACCATTGACAATGTGAACATAAAAATATCTATCTCAATATTAATGTAAATCTATCGACTTCTAAATTTAAATTTTATATATAGTTTATTTCATGACATGGTGTTCATAAATGATTTTTTATTTCAATATCTAAAAATTACTCCAATCAAAAGTTATTAATAATAAATCATAAAACATGGTCAATATAAAAATCTTTATGTAAAATAAACTCTATTAATTTTTATTTTTTCATTTACATTAGACTTATTTTAAGGTAAGACAACACTCAATATTCAACCATAATTTCTAGTTTTGTGTAGTCATCATGAGAACCACATTTTTCTACTATATATGAGAATCATGATGAATATACTTAAAGTAACATTAGAATCTACTCATTCTTTATGGCTGGAATATTTATGAATAAATCATGATATAAAGTACAACAAGGAAAACTTTAATTCCATATTATATATCATCCTAAAAACCACAACTAAAATCCTCTTCCAAACATGAGAAACACATGACTCTTTATTGGCCTGGAAAACATATTAAAACATCTTTTACTACCACATGATCTCTAATGAATTTCTCTAAGAAAAAAAATCCGATCATAATTATGGTCCCAATATCACATCATAGTCAATACAAATACTACATTAATAAGACACGTTATGGTGTATTTTTATCATCTTTCACTAAAATAATTATATTCCACAATTAGATTCATCATCATGCCTCGTAATGTTTCTATTCCCTAAATTTAATATAATAACAAATGTTATGTTGTTTGAATTTCCATCTATTTTATATGATAATATATTATTCTTCAATTAATATTTTTCTATTCCAATATGTTCTTTAGAATTACCATGTGAATCTAATTTCACATTCCATATTACATTAACTTGATATATGAATTTTAGTTACATAAATATTTACTCTCCTCATCATCCATGTATCATTATGAAGACACACAAATTATATTATAGTGCATGATAATGTCTTGTATCATCCATTATAGTTCTTGAACAATGTATGTTTAAAGAAATTTAATCTTCTTCAATTTAATGTTTTCATGTATGAATACTATATTTATATTTGTTTATATATCCCTATGTCACTCTTTATCATCCTCTTAATGGTTGACACAATTTATTCCTTGCACGATCTTCAAATAGGAAACCAAATGGATTATTTTCAATATTCTCAAAATATTTTATTTATCCATAATTTATTACCATTATTAGATATTGAAAAATTCAATATTCAACTGGCACCACTGATATTTGAGAAATATAAGATATTATTTTTTAGTTGTAACATTATTGCAATTTTATAGTCCCATTTTACCCCACTTTATTGATAAAATAATAAGAATATCTCTTCAAGATTACTATAAAAGTAATTTCTAACCATTTAATGAAGAATCTTGAAATCATATTTAGTACAAATATGTTTCTACCAGTTACTTAAAAAACATATTCTCCAACTTTGTTAAATTTTTTTTTCTATTTATCTCAATTCCTATATCCAGGAAATCGTTTACCAAAGGATATATAAACAATTAATTCAAAAAAAACATTACATTATTGAAGAAAAACATTACTATTATAACATCGATCTCACTTATTTTTTTTTTTTCAATTAGTGATGTAAGGACTTTGTAAAATTTCATAATGAAATTATTTAATCCTACTAAGATAAAAATTGGTTCTTGAGACATCAATATAAGTCAATAACACCAATAATATCCATTTCACCGAATTAATTCTATTTCTGCATCCATCTCGAGCCTTTATTTATTTCAAATATATTCATAATATCTCAATCACACATTCACATGTTTTCCAACAAATAAACAATAATACACAATGTTTTTGAGTCAAAAAACATATCCAAATAAGGATATTAACTTTTATGATTTATTTTAAACAACCGATAATTTCATTTTATTTCAAAAAAAATTATAAATAGATTTCTTGTTATGACCACGTGGTTATTATATGATACCCACAGTTACATGAGTTGGGGGGTGATCAGGTAATGATCACTTTTTATATTTATTACTTAATTCTCTCCCATTTTCAGATCTTGATACCTATTTAGAATTAATAATAGTTCATTATATAGCTCTGGAATTCATCCACCAAAAATCTGAAAATAACATAAAAAATTTAAAATATAAAAGAACATGATATTTTTCCTTACCACATCTGAACAAGGATACATCATAAGAGACAAAACACATTGATGTTTTAGTGAATCAAAATCCATTATAAACACATTGATTCTTTAGATACAATTTTTTATTAAATGACCACTCAACTTCATGGTGGACCCCTTTTAAAAAAATTATGGATTTCTCATCAATCACCTAAGGGTGAATCCCACTGTATCCCCATCTGTATATTTTAATTTCTATCACGACAAAATTATAATATAAAACTGATATTCTTTACATCATATAATTTTGAATTTATGTTTTAATGATGTTAACCATACAAATTTATAACTAAAAATATAAGTAGGAGAAATACTATGATTAAGATACATGAATTATTAAAATCCAAAAAATCAATAAAGAAGAAATCAATTATATTCGATTTTATAAATTCCATAAATGAAATTCACACTATAATTTTTTGTCATCTTAAAATAACTAATTACATGTAATCACTGAAACATTATAAATGATGATCCTTCCCCTTCCTGAGGTAATTATATCATGTTTGATTAATCATATTATATCACTTATCTCATATAGTTTACAAAAATTTTAAAACCACAATATCATTCTCTATTATTCAGTTTTTTTACATTTTATGTATTATATAATTTCAAAACCTAATCCCTTCGAACAAAAATTTTGATTAATTCAAATACTCCCAATTATATAAAATCATGAAAAGTTTTTTGAATGAAATAATATTGTCAAATTCATATAACTGGTTCATAAAAATAAACATATTTTAGACTCTATATATTCCATTTTAATTCAACTACTACTATTATGATTTGTAGATTTTATGGAAATCACAACAAATAATACCATTTTTATTATGTGGTTGTGTATAGTCAACCTATTAACTCCATAATGAAATACATAAATATTTTAATCTACTAATAATTTATGCATCTTCATATATGATAAACAATATATTTAGATCATGATATGATGTAATATTTATGAAACCATGATAATTTTTGTGATATTAAAACTACAGATGTTCCTCCAAATTTTTTTGATACTATGACCTGAACCAAGATCAATCTACCTATATTTATGTATAATGACCTATATGAATTCATATTTTATTAATTAAAAATTATTTCATTATTTAACCTTAAAAACATAATTTTACAACATGATGTATGTTATAATATGTTCAAATATAGATCCCCATTTTTAAATCATTAAAGGTAACCATGATCAAACTCCGTCAAATACCAATATCAATTCATTGTTTTAGATTCATAAAAAATTAATGATGATAATATGACCTTAACTATAATGAGGAAAAATTAATAGACTCTTTTTTCCAAAAACCTAATGACACATGAAGAGGATTCTATTTAAACCATGATAAATATATCTTCTTCTGTAGAAAAATTCAACAAATTATTATTTGGAAGACCATCTCATGGAATCTAGGTATTTTATCTGGGAAACAGACTTCTACAAAGAGTATGGTCTATATAATTCACCATGCTTCAAAAAACAATTACATGGACAAGAAAAATTATTCTATGTTTTTGTACATCATCATTAAACCACTAACACACATCTCTAAAATTAATTAGAATGATTTTAATTTACAAATATCATAAATATATTACAATAATGAATCCACAAGTATATAACTTCTATAAAAAATAACAATCCATTTTTTTCAATGAGTATATATATCTTCTCAGACCTGCCTTTTCATTTCTATAAAAATGTAATTTCATATTTCCATTGAAATAGACTTCATATATTAATTATTATTACATAAATAAGATTTATCTATATATTTCAAGTATAAATATAAAAACTGAAATATTCTAGTACCATGTATGATGATATATTGCATCCTCCACTACACTTACTAAGACAAATATATGTTAAGATAGTCCCGCTGCCACAATGATTAGATTTCACAAATGTCTATCATATTCATCATTGTTAATGTATTAATATTCCTCTCTTATTCACTATATTTATTAAGGAAACCCAATAATATTTCCATGATTATCCAACACACATCTACTAGTTAACATATAAATGTCTGAATTTTTAAATTTTTAAAAATTCTGATATCATCATTAGCTATTAAGAATCTGATATTTAATAGACATCATTAATTATAAAAATATAAAAATACACCAGTTTAGTTGAACTAATTAATTTTCCATGGATGACTGGAACAATTTTTGTAACTCCCCATGATTTTGTGAATTAATTTTTTCGAATTAATATAACTTTTCAATATTTTTCATTTCACGTGGCACTAAAAATAGTTAATTATATATATATATATATATATATATTAAAAAACTAACTCAAACATTCCATTCACACAAAATAACGAATTGGAATGTGCAACATGAAAACCCAAATTGGTTTTCGCTACAAGAAACACTGACATGGCGTAGGGTGCACCCAACAATGAGTTTGTATAAAACATCTTTTATATATAAATAATAAAATGATATAATTATATCCATCCGTTAAACATAGTTATTTGAATAGTAATATCTGCATTCCAAATATTTATTTATAATTGTTTTGTATAAATAAAACATAACGATAATGAAAGATAAGATTATTGATAAAGTCCTTTTATGTTAAAAAATGATTTCATGAATAAACCAAATTTATTCATAAAATAAAATTTAGAAACGTTTAGAAATATTATATGATAAAATATGAAGTATTTTTAAATTCAGAAAATAAAATTTGTCTTAAGGTGAATTTTTGGATATTTTTCTGGGAAACATAATTTGTTTATGAATAGTTAAAAGTACTGCTTTTAGTTAAAAACCCACATTCTGTCTAATTAATTGTTTATTATAAATGATATTATAAATTATTTTAAACTCAAATTATATAAATATAACTTATATTAATAAAATATAATTTATTATAATCAATTTCACTTTGAAACTAAATATAAAATCGTAACAAACCATTGAACTTTTCCTTACATTAAAACCAAATTATTGCATCCCATCTACAGGATTAGTAATAATATTAATTTTTACACTTCTAGGAATTGAATTTAAAAAGATAAACATACATGATTATATTCTTTATAATATTAATATTTTAATAATAATATGTAAATTTTGGACCAAAATGATTAGTAAAAGTGATTAAAATTAGTCATAGCGGTTAAGGCCAATTTAAGACTAATTCAAGACTTAATGATAATATTAAAGACCGAAATGACCAAAACACATTTCCAAAATAAATATTATGTCCATTTATCATCCATAAATCATACATAAATTAGTTTTTTTGTTTGGTATGACTTTTTTTAGGTAAGAACATGTTCTCGACTTACTTATTTCAAAAAATTCTCACCGAGTCCTTTTCCTTCTACATAAAAGGCCACCACCTATATCCATTTATAAAACCATTTAAGATCATAAAATATCTTCCCAAGTAGCCTAAAAAACCCCCCTTCTACCATGAATCCTCCCTTTGTTGAGAAATCTTTTCAAGGAATCCCTTTGGCACAAACCAAAATGATTTAGTCGATTAAGAGGTAACGTCTTCTCTCGTACTTCTTTCCATTATTTATGTTTTTCACCTATAAAATATATTTATTCAATTATTGTGTGAATAATACAATATAATATATATATTAAAAAAATTATGAAAATTGTTCAACCCACACTTACACACACCTCCATCTAATGGATTTTTAATGAAATGTTTTTTTACATCAAACTATTATCTCGCAAATCAATGATTGTTCATTTTTCCATGAAAACCAATCATGGTTACCATTATGACTGACACTATATTTATATATTTAATATATTAGATTTACTATGTCCTTTTGATTATTTATTCCTTTTACAACACACATCTTTTTTTCCATTTGGTGTAATAAGATAATCTTGTGCGAGGATGTGTGGACTACGCCCCCCTCAAAGCGATGTGATTCAATCACACACCACATGGAATTTATTAAAGAAGAGTTTAATTATCTTATATGATATATATGATATAGAAATGATACTAGAATGATTATATATACAAATATACACATATTTAATGTACATACTTTCTTTCAATACGATAATACAAAAAGAAACATTGTTTCTTCGTACGTACGACTTACCATCTCCATTAATGGTGTATTAAATTTAATAATTCTATATGATATAAATTATAATAAAATGAATATATATGATTTAACTAATATTTATATAATTATATACAATCTATAATCATGATATATTTATATTCAGAAATTATATAAAAAATTATAACACATGCGAAAAGAAAATAGAATATTACTCGATGTGAAACACTAATAAATGGTCGTTAACAAGTGGGTAATATAAGGATATAATAAAACCATATATGGTATTATTTATAATAATATTATTATTTAATATATATATTAAACATATATTTATATGGGAAACTTGTTCAAGTACGGAGAGATTGAAGATGTAAGGTATGGTGATATCATCTCAATTTTAATTTCTATGAGATACATGTTAGGTCTACCACTCAATTATTCTATGGGCAGTATGTAATAAAAAATATATTATTATATTTATCTTACACATAAATTTATTTCAATTCACATACCCATATTACTGTCCTTCTTATATGGATTTTATGTCTCAGGTGTTTCGAAATTGGTAGATTAGTTTTTTCTCAACATGCCTTCTTTGACACTTAAATTTAGTTAAGAACCTAAATTATTTTTTTTGGTGTATGTACTTCCATTTCACTTGTTATAACATGAATATAATTATTTTCATGATATTATAAGTTTTATTTTATTTATATTTCTTACATGGATTACATGTTCCAAGGTTATCACGTTATAAGGATTTGTTGAGACAATCTCATCACTTTTTGAGATTATTTTCCTTTTTTACTTCTTTGAGGAAATATTGTGATCCATCTTTCGAGATAATTAATCAGTTTCTATATTCACTATTTATTCATGATATGTCCATTTATTAGTACCATTTTTACACTCAATGTTACTTAAGATAAAGTTTTACATAAAATTTGACCATATTTCTCTTCAGTCGGAATTTTTTTTTATTAAAAGAACTACATTGTCAAAAATGTGTACAAGTAAAGTGGAATTCATATCATTTTCCATGGGATTATATATTTTTTCAATGTTTTTTCAAATACAATGTATTTTAAAATTATTTGAATCTTATTTTATATATTTTCAATGAAAAATGTTTTCAAAATAATTTCAAAAGGATCAAGGAATTTTCTAATAAGATGATTTTCGGATGGTTTTATGTATTAAAAGAGATCCTTCAGACAAGAAAGGTTATTTTACTCAAGAATCATTTTTGAAATACAGTTCCAAAAATTTTTCCCATCTAAGATGAAATCCGTTGAGGTTACTAGTCCCTTTATATGAAATTATCTAATGGTTTCATTCATTTCTTATATATGCATGTGTTATGCCTAATGTCAGGGTTTTATGAAATCCATTTCCGTCATGAGACAGAGGTTTAATAAACTTGATTATTTTCATGGGTTATGATTTTATTAAATTTTTACACATCCTATCTCTTTTCCATATGGTTTGATGCAATGAAATTTTAAGGATATACATTTATTTTCTTGGGTTATTATATTATGTTCATAAACTTATTTATTTTTATGGGTCATGATATGATGAATGTATTATTTCTATTTGGTTCACATATGAATGATTTTATTATGTGATGGGAGGTACCTATATCTCCCTCCTTATCATCAGGTAATAATAATTGTTTTATGATCTCAAAGGGTACCCATGAGGTCATCCAAAGACCAAAATAAGAGGAAACAAGGGAGAATATCCCCATCCTAAATCAAGAGGGATCATGGGGGAACATCCCAACCCTGAAACGTGATGGTACATAGGAGGACATCCCAAGACCAAAATAAGAGTGAATATGGGAGGACATACCAATCACAGAACATGAAGGTACATGAGACCACATCCCAATCTTACAACAAGATGGAACAGGGGAAAACATCCCTATCCTAAAACAAGAGGGTACACAGAAGGACATACCAATATCGAAACAAGGGGGTAAATAGGAGGCCATCCCATGCCTAAAGGACGTACACAAGTGATTTACCCAAGAGTAACAAGTTATAATGAACATGGTAGGAACCTTCACATAGTGTTTTCTATTTTTGTTTTCCACAATACCATGTTTTATTCCAATTATCATGCTCTCAGGGATTATATTCATTATTTACTTATGATTCATGTCTTATAAATATCCATTATTTATGACATGATTTTGGTTATGATATTTGATATGTTGGGTATGACCATAAAATATTATGCATATTTTCCAAAAATAATTTGTTCATTTTATGATTACACATATTATTTACACACACTTATAATTCATATGTGCTAACCCCATTATTATGTTTCCTATCCCCAGGTTACACATAATTGTTTTAGGTAGAAGTTGTAAGAACCCAGATCTTCTTTTCAGGTATGTTTTCCCTTTTTCTATTGTTTTTAAAAAAATGATTTTTCTGGAAATTTTCAAAGTACACGCCGTGTACTTTCTGAATACATGTCGTGTACTCTTTTCCAGCTCGAAGCCGTGTGCTGGTCATGTACGGGCCACACACACGGTGTGTAAGGCTGAGGTGGAGGCCGATTAATTCGGAGTATGGAAAAAATTAAAGTGCACGCCGTGTACTCAAGATGTACATGTCGTGTACTTTCTTTTTTTCATTTAATGGACCGGGGTCACGCCTAACCCCCAAAATCATCTTCTTCTCCAGATTTCGTCCGCTTGGGAGAGACTGTATGGCCAAATCATCTCCGCGCTCCAGCCTCGCCATCTGTTCTCCATTTTGAGCACGGTCGATTGCATTGGAATCGCAGCGGTGAGTTTTTCCTTCTACTTTATCCTTATTTCTTGATTCCTCCTCACTTCCATGTAATCATGGGATGAACATTTTGTGTGTTTTCTCATATCTACATTGTTCTATGAGGAATTTTTCTCCATCGTTCACATATATCAATCTCCTAGGATCGATGTAGGTGGTTTGTTCCTTACTATAGAATGTTGATGAATATTATGTGCAAATTCCAACAATACCCTTGAACGGGGTATTGCGTGTTTCCTGTTTTTCCACTGATGTTTGCATTCTTTTGCTTATTTTCGTTAGTATAGGTTATTTCTTGTGAGTAGAGTAACTTATTTTGTGCTCAGGTTTCTTTTCCATGCCTGTTTTTCCTGTTGGGCATTTTTCTAATTGACATGCCTAGATATAGGATAGTGGAAGTGTTGCTTTATTATTACCGTTGAGCCTTACTTGATAGCCATGTAGTTCTTGAGGTTTACTTGGGATGATATACGTGAACTGAGCATGTTTAGTTATACTCGGGATTGTGAGAACCTAGAGTAATAGACCAAAGGGAGAATTGACGGAAGGGATTCTCCAGGGTGCCATTTAATTACGATGTTAGACTATAGGGTGAATTGATGTTGAGTGCTTCCTCAGAGACTCTATAGTTCCAAGATGTGGGCCACAAAGGAAATGGACATTGAGTGCTTTCCCAGAGATACTTTAGTATGATACGAGACTATAGGGGGAATTAACGGTGAGTGCTTCCCTAGAGAGTCTGCTAAATTACGTAGCTGAACCAGAGGGGTGTGACTGTGTGTACCTCCCAGAGGGTTTCTAGTGCTATTGGATAAACCATAGGGGTTAGGTTGTCAGAGCTACCCATAGGGTTACCTATTTTATTCTTTTTGCTGGCTTCTTACTTGTGAACATTACTTGTTAGAACTGTGGATTGTAGCTGCTTGTGCTTTCCTGTTTACTGCTTATTGTTTATTTACTGCCATGTATTCATTGACTGTAAGGCACAAATCATTGGGGGAATTCCTACTGGGATTTTATCTCACACCCTGTTTGGGCCAGGCTTTTGGGCCCAAGAAAACTATGTTGCTGCAGGTATAGATAAGGGAAAGCGCCCTTCTAATTCCGGTTCTTGATTTCTCCAGGAGTTGGGGATCATGGGACCGATCCATGGTTCGCAATGCTGAGGAGTCTACATTTTTTCACTTGGTTTCAGCTATATTTCAGCACGTTGTTGTGTATTCTTCTTTCCTTAGATACGTGTACCTACTACATCACTGTCATCATTGCTATATATATTCATTGCTTCCGCTTTTTGGTTTCTATTGTTATGCATGTTGTCACTACTTCCGCTGTTGACTTTTTTTCCACTGTATACCTTACCAAATGAGGGCATCATTTTCCCACTAACTCACCAAGGCCCTCGCTGCTAGTCGGCAGCCTCTGGAATTTAGGGAAATTCCCTTAAGGTCATTTGGAGAACCGGGTACGGGGCACCAGTGGAGGGGCTCCGGATTCGGGTCGTTACAATGTGGTATCAGAGGAGTTCTTTTCTCTTGCTTTATATTTGAAGACATTATCTAGGGATATGATGGATTCGGTACTTGTAATTAAGATGTTCTGGAGAGTAGCTAACCCATGTATAGGGGAAATCCACAATACATCATTAATTACAGTTTTCTGGTTTTGAGATTTTATAGTTGGTATATTTTCACCTAGAGTGATTTGTATGACTTGTGCGGTTATTGTTTTGATACTTTGGTTCTATTTCTGTCACAACCCGATGTGATTAGGGTATGCCATCTAATTCATCATATAGGCACTTGTATAAATCATATGTCATGCATTCTTACAATTCCATCTAGTGTGCATTAGTGATTGCATGCTGTTGTGATAGGCTCTGTGTAGATTATGCATGCTGTTGTGATAGATGCTTGATAGATTCTCTACTGTTATGTTAGAAAACTATTGTTTTATTCATTTCTTAAGTTGAATGCAAATTTTGGTTCTTGAGGTGTTATGGGCCCTCACATATCGGAATTTGGCACCATTTCCCTTGTTTTTTGACATTCTGGAATTCTGTGCAGTTTCTAAGCTACTGCCCAGAAAAACCCAGAATACACGGCGTGTACTTTTTGGATACACGCCATGTAGTTTTCAGGCCAAGTCACTGACCGTGTGCGGAGAACATGGTGTCGTGGGAGTAACTTCGGTAACACGCCATGTACCATTGGTACATGCCGTGTGAGTTCAGAGCCTTGTACCCGACAGTGTCACTAACAACACGGGCCGGGGAAGCACGGGTAGAACATGCCGTGTCCGTAGAGAACATGCAGTTTAGTCCTGTCCAGGTACCCGACCGTGTCATGAACAACACGGACCGACGTTACCTTCCTTTCCACACACCGTGTTTGTTCGGAACACGCCATGTAGTATTTCCCAGGTACCCAGCCGTGTCACGAACAACATGGGACGATGTCGCCTTCGCCTATACACGCCTTGTTTTCTTGGAGCACGCCATGTAAATTCCATCCGTGTAGATGGCTGTTTAATTAACAACACGGACCGTCGAATCCTTGTCTAGTACACACCATGTTTGTATCGAACATTCCATGTAGTGTCAGGTTGAGTCGGACCGTGTGGGTTAGCCGTGTAAAGAGACTCGGGCAGGGGACTAGTTTTCTTGTACACGATGTGTGTTGGGATCAACCCGCCATGTAGTTTGAGGTGTACACGACTTGTAGAGCGGGATAACACGACCATGTCAGTGGCTTAAGAAGACACGCCATGTAGTTATTATATACGTCGTGTAGTCTATTTTTGTAAACTTGTGTGTTTTACTTCCCATGTTCCTGTTTTGTACCCTTGTGATCTCTGTCCTTGTTTTCCTGATCTGAGGTGTTCTTTTGATCATTCAGAGCTATGCCTCCGAGACGTCCTCCATTCATACGTTTTTCATCAAGAAGTGATCCGATTCGAGATATGGATGATCAGGGACTTCCTGTCGATCCCCCATCCGAGACATCCTTGGAACCGGTTGTCATACCAGTGGCAGGAGTTGAGGTGCAGTTTAGGGAAAGTTTCATGAGGATTATGCAGACCTTTGAGGGAGAACCGCCTCCAGCCTCGTCTATGGCAGACTTGACGTGGGTCTTTCAGCAGCATCATCCTCCCACGTTCTCAAGAGAGGGAGGACCTCAGGCTGCAGAGTCATAGATGGAAGCCATGCTGACTATATTCAATCATCTAGAGATGCCTCCAGAGAGGTGGGTCAACCTCGCCACCAACATGCTCTGAGACTCCGCCAAGTGGTGGTGGGACGTGATATCACAGGCGGGTCAACAGCAGGCTATGGCTTGGGAGGAGTTCCAGCACGTGTTCTACGACTACTTCTAGTCGGAGACCCTGAAGGCCGATCGAGGCCAGGAGTTCGTGAACTTAGTGTAGGGTACTCTATATGTCATGGAGTATTCCTCTCGTTTCACTAAGCTGTAGCGTTTTACACCCCTTCGGGATAGGAGTGGGGTGTTCTTCGCGATGAAGTTTGAGGATGGACTTAGGCGAGAGATTCGCTCCTAGGTGAACATCTTCCAACTAACTTCCATTACTTCCATCATCATCCAGGCACTGATTGCGGAGCGTAATCTAAGAGACTCTGGAGCTGCGAGTCAGGGTGGTTCTACTTCTAGAGCTATATTTCCTCCATATGACAGCAAGAAGCTCCATTGGAAGCCTACACACCGTGATTCGAGGAAGCGAGATGCATCAACATGAAGCCATGTGACGTACTACCAGTGTGGCCGGATAGGGCACACTAGGCTTCAGTGCCGGAGAGACCCTATGGAGTGTCGGTCTTTCGGCAAGATGGGTCACCTTCAGTTATTCTACCAGGTTTTCTCACCAGTAGTTGGTGACCGGGGTTCTTCCATTACTCCTCGTTCAGGAATAGCCCCACCAGTTTCTCACCAGTCGGGAAACTGGAGTTCATCCGGTCGTTCGGGTAGTGGTGCAGGTCGAGGCTGTGGCGGTTAGCCACCAGTTCCTCAGCACCATGAGGGAGGTTCAGCTCAGAGTGGCTAGCCAGTGGCATAGGGCCGCGGCACGGGCCATTTTGACGCCGTGGAGCAGAATTATCATGAGCAGGATCTCGGGTCTTCTACTGTTCGAGGTACAATTTTAGTAGCCTCAGTTTTATCTTCATCCCTTTTCGATACTGGTGCTACGCATAGCTTTATCTCTGTTGCTGTTGTGGAGATCCCTAGACTCTGCATCATTTCTTCTGCCGACTCATTGACACTAGACACACCATTGGTAACGAGGACATCTAGTGTACGCTAGTGTAGAGTGTGACCTCTCGAGATTGCAGGGTATCACCTCTTATGGGATCCTTATATCCTAGAGATGATAGGATATGATGTCATCCTTAGCATGGACAGGTTGACTCTTTTCCGGGCAGTCATTGACTGATATCGCTCCAGAGTCAGTTTCATCTCACCAGAGGGTGAATCTTTTCTTCATAGAGGTGAATGGGACGTTTAGGAGAGTTGGGCGGGACTCGAGCATCGTGGGCTAGGAGGGGTGACGTCCCAGATTTATAGTCTTTATCTGGATGATCATTGGACTCCCCAGTTGGATTTTCCTCCAGTGGTGGATCGCTTCAGGGACGTCTTTCCAGAAGACTTTTCAGGTTTGCCTCTGGATCATGAGGTAGACTTCTCTATTGAGCTCATGCCAAGAGCGGCACCAGAGTCCATTTCTCCGTATAAGATGGCCAAACCTGAGTTGAAGGAGTTAAAGAAGCAGTTGGAGGATCTACAAGCTATGGTTTTCATCCGACTGAGTACTTCTCCATGGGGTTCTCCTATTCTGTTTGCGAACAAGGCAGATGGTACCCTTTGGATTTGTGTGGATTATCGGAAGATGAACCAGTTTATGGTGAATAATAGATATCCTTTGCCAAGGATCGATGACCTTTTCGATCATCTTTGAGGAGCCCATGTGTTCTCAAAGATCGACATGATGTACAGTTTCCATCAATTGCGCATTAGACCATCAGATACACCTCTGACAGCCTTCAAGAGCAGGTATGGTCTATAAAAGTATACAGTCACGCCATTCAGTCTCACGAATGCACCTGCATTTTTATGTCAATGATGAACCGAGTGTTCCATCCATACTTGTATTCCTTCTTCATGGTCTTCTTGGACGATATCTTGGTGTACTCTCACACTCAACACGACCATACCACCCATCTTGAGATCGTTCTCAGTACACTAATAGAGAATTGGATTTATCCTAAACTCATGATGTACCACATCTGGATGGATCAGATTCACTTCTTGGGACACGTCATCTAAGAGGTAGGAGTATTTTTGGACCCAGAGAAAGTGAGAGCTGTAGTTTCCTAGGAGCAGCCGATGAATGTTTTTTAGGTACGGAGCTTCCTAGGGCTGGCTGGATACTACAGACTCTTCATTCAGGACTTTTCCCGTCTAGAAGCACCTTTGGTAGGTCTGACCAAGAAGGGGGTGAAGTTCTTATGGTCAGATTCTTGTGAGTTAGCCTTTCAGGAGCTGAAACAGAGGTTGACGTCAGCACCGATACTAGTCTTGCCAGAGCCAGGCAAGAGCTACACTGTTTACTGTGATGTTTCGGGTATCGGGATGGGAGATGTGATTATGCAGGGAGATGGAGTAGTCGCATAAGGGTATTGGTAGTTTAGGCCACGTGAGATGAACTACCATACGCACGATCTGGATTTGGCAGCAGTTAATCATGCCTTACGCTGTTGGAGACACTATCTTATGGGAGAGAACTTTGTGGTCTTCACTGACAACAGGAGTCCCAATTATATCTTCACTCAGCATGATCTGAATCTGTGGTACCACAGGTGGGTTGAATATCTATAGTCTTTTGACATCGATCATGCCTATACATCGAGAAATGGAAATTCCATGGCAGATGCGTTGAGTAGGAGAACTCAGATTCAGGCAGTTCAGGAGACCAGTAGTGAGTGGCAGCTGATGGCTCTGTTCTTTGTGATGCATCTGGAGTTGCACAACAAAGTAGGGAAGACCTTCCTATCTTCTGTAGCTATTACCTCTACACTTCTTGATCGAGTACAGATGAGGAAAATATCAGACTCAGAAGGATTAGTCTTGCAGGAGAGTGTGTGAGGAGGGAACCCTCTTCCTGAATGGAGAGTGGGTGAGGATGAGATCTTGCATTTCCAGGGACACATTTGGGTGCCAGCAGACATATGTTAGGAGATGATGCAGGATTTTCATTCCTCTATTTGGGAAGATCATCCTGGCATCACCAAGTTGTATCGGGATCTTCATCGCCAATACTGGTGGCTAGGTATGAAGAAGGATGTTGCTGGTTTTGTCTTGAGATGTTCTACTTGTCAGCAGGTGAAACCAGAGAATCAGCAACCAGCTAGGCTTTCATAGCAGTTACCCATTCCGGAGTGGAAGTGGAATGATTTCATGTTGGACATCGGGATCGGGTTGCAGAGGTCGCCTCGAGAGAATGATGTTGTTTGGGTTGTAGTGGACATGCTTACGAAGGTTGCTCACTTCTTTCCGATTAATGATACCTTCAGTGTTGATGATCTGGGATGAATTTACATCAGAGAGATCATTCGTCTTCATGGAGTTCCATGCTCTATTGTTTCAGACAGAGATGTGCGCTTTACCTCTCGGTTCTGGCAATAAATTTATATGGCCTTGGGTACACAGGTACTTTTGAGTACAGCATACCATCCCCAGACTGATGGTCAGTCCGAGCGCACGATCTATGTGCTTGAGGATATGCTCCGTGCATGAGTTATACACATTGGCGGTCCTTGGGAGAAGCATATTCCTCTGGTGGAGTTCACCTACAACAATAGTTTTCAGGAGACCATTCAAATGGCACCATACGAGGATTTGTACGTTAGGCCATGCCGATCACCGTTATGTTGGCTAGAGGTAGGAGAGGAAGCTTTTCTAGGACCTCATCTTCTACAGGAGACTTCATAGCATATAGAGCTGCTTCAGAAGGGGATGGATACAACACAGTCTCTGCAAAAGTCTTAAACTGATCAGCAGAGACGACCTCTGGAGTTCAAGGTCGGAGAGCATGTTTTCCTACGTGTCGCACCAAGGTTGGGACACAAAAGGATTCGGAGACAGGGTAAGCTTTCACTGCGGTTCGTCGGGCCGTTTGAGGTATTGGAGAGAGTGTGGCCAGTCGCCTATTGGTTTCAGCTAACTCAGAGGTGTCGGGCCATGCACAACGTATTCCACGTCTCTCAGCTCCGATGTTACTTTTCAGACCCATCTCATGTCTTTCAGCCTAAAGAAGTTGAGCTTGATGCAGATGCATCATTCAAGGAGCATTCAATTCGGATTATCGATCGCAGTAAGAAGGTTCTCCGCGGGCATTCTGTTCCTCTAGTACGTTTGCTATGGCAGCACAGTTGTGTACAGGACGAAACCTGGGAGAGGGAGGTCGATGTATGATCACAATGGCAGGAGCTGGTCGGGGTTTCTTCTTCTCCGTCTTGTTAGGGAAATTTGGGGACGAATTTTTTTAAGGGTGGAATTTTGTAAGAACACGGATCTTCTTTTCAGGTACGTTTTCCCTTTTTCTGGAGTTATTAAGAAAAAAATGATTTTTCTGGAAATTTTCAAAGTACACACCGTGTACTTTCTGAGTACACGCCATGTACTTTCTGAGTACACGCCGTGTACTCTTTTCTGGCTCGAAGCTGTGTGATGGCCGTGTCTGGCCCACACACACGGTGTGTAAGGGTGAGGTGGAGGCCGGTTAATTCGGAGTACGGAAAAAATTGAAGTACACATCGTGTACTCAATATGTAAACTCCGTGTACATTATTTTTTCATTAAACGAATTGGGGTCACACCTGTCCCCCAAAATCATCTTCTTCTTCAGATTTCGTCCGCCCGGGAGAGACCGTGCAGCTGAATCTTCTTTCCGCTCCTGCCACGCCGTCTGTTCTCTATTTTGAGCACGGTCGATTGCATTGGAATCGCATTGGTGAGTTCTTCCTTCTGCTTTATCCTTGTTTCTTGATTCCTCCTCGTTTCCATGTTATCGTGGGATGAACATTTTGTGCGTTTTCTCATATCTACGTTGTGCTAAGATGAATCTATCACCGTGGTTCACATATATCGATCTCCTAGGATCAAGGTAGGTGGTTTGTGCCTTTCCATATAAAGTTGATGAATATTATGTGCAAATTCCACCAATTCCTTTGAATGGGGTATTTCATGTTTCATGTTTTTCCCCTGTTATTTGCCTACATTTTCTTGTTTTCTTTAGTAGAGGTTATTTCTTATGAGTAGAGTAATTTATTTTGTGCTCAGGTTGCTTTTCCATGCTTGGTTTTCTTGTAGGGCGTTTTTTCAGTTGCCATGCCTAGTTGTAGGATATTGGAAGTGTTGTTTTATTATTACTGTTGAGCCTTAGATGATAGCCAATTAGTTCTTGAGGTTTACTTGGGAGGATATACGTGTGTTGAGAATGTTTTGTTATACTCAGTTCTGTGAGAACCTAGAGTAGTAGACCTAAGGGATAATTGATGGAAGGGGTACTCTAGGGTGTCTTTTAATTATGAGGCAAGACTATAGGAGGAATTGACGTTGAGTGCTTCCTCATAGAGTCTGTAGTTCCACGACACAGGTCACATGGTAAATTGACGTTGATTGCATTCACAGAGAGCCTTTAGCATGATACGAGACTAAAGGGGAATTGATGGTGAGTGCTTCCCCAGAGAGTCTGCTTAATTACATAGCTGAACCAGAGGGGTGAGACTGTGTGTTCCTCCCAGAGGGTTTCTAGTGCTATAGGTTGAACTATAGGGGTTTGGATGTGAGAGCTACCTAGAGGGTTACCTGTTTTCTTCTTATTGTTGGCTGTTTACTTGTGTACTTTACATGTCAGAACTGTGGATTGTAGCTTCTTGTGCTTTCCTGTTTACTGCTTCTTGTTTATTTGCTGCCATGTATTAATTGACTGTAACGCACAAATCTTTGGGTGATTGCCTACTAGGATTGTATCTCACACCCTGTTTGGGCCATGCTTTTGGGCCCAAACAGACTATATTGCTGCAGGTATAGATAAGGGCAAGAACCCTTCTACTTCGGGTTCTTGATTGCACCAGGAGCTGGGGAGCATGGGACTGAGCCATGGCTCACGATGCTGAGGAGTCTAATTTTTTTTTCTTTTGCGCTTGGTTTCAGTTGTATTTAAACACGTTGTTGTGTATGATGCTTTCTTTAGATACTTGTACCTTCTGCATCACTATCATCATTGCTATATATATTCATTGCTTTCGCGGTTTGGTTTCTGTTGTTATGCATGTTGTTACTGCTTCCGCTATTGACTGTTTTTTTCTGCTGTATACCTTACCAAATGAGGGAATAGTTTTCCCATCGACTCACCAAGTCCCTCGCTGCTAGTCGACAGCCTCTGGCATTCAGGGAAATGCACTTGAGGTAATGTGGCGAACTGGGTACGGGGCACCAGTGGAGGGGCTCCAGATTCGGGTCGTTATAGTAGTGCTAATGGTGTAGAAATTTATGGGTGATGTTGATGATCATTATCAAGGATAGAAAATTTGGTGTCCATGTTTATAAAGACACTAAAAAATTACGGTCCTCCAACATCTAGTTTTGTAATTTACTAAATATTAATATAAAATGATGTAATGTCCATATATGTTAAGATTGAGTCGTGATAGTTGGTATTAGTGGAAGGATATAGTTATCCTTTGGAAACTCATATTAGAAATCATTAGTGAGATAGCTCAGTATATTTCTAAGGATATGTGCAGTGATGCCTCTAAGGATATGTGTACGGATTAGTTATAATTTAGGAAAATGTACTGGAATTTTTTGTAAATGATAGAGTGAGTGGATTACTAGAAATAAATCCATGTATGGATACTACAAGTAGATGTGGATCTGGCACATATGTACATAGGGGTAATAACTCTGATAATATTTTCCCATCCTGAATCGGGGTATTTTTCTATAGAATAACATTCCTTTTTCCACGACTGTTTTGACACTCCTTGGTGACATGCTTTAGGAATTAGAAAACTATTCACAATCCATCATGGGTGATTTAAATTGATGTTATATATGAATAAATTCAGGGGAACAATATGTGTTAGATATTAAAGATGTTGGAGCCATAATCTTCGAATTATAATAGTACATTTTGATGATTATTTTGTATCTCATTATGATAAATTTTTCCCACAATATGCTTTCTTGTTTTTTTCAATGGATTGAACTACAAGTAACATGGTTAATATTTAATGTTATATATGTGTAATGTATGAGAATTGTGAATATATATTTCCCAAGTGGAAATATCATAAATGAAATTTGGAATGCAGTATGAGTATTGGTTAAACATTTGAAGATAATGAGACCACAAACAATATTTGAAAGGTTTGTGATGTTATTCCCATATTTTTTACATTAATCATAAAAAGAATTATTGTATAGTGGATGAGGAACCATCATACATGGTCCATATTTCATATTATATGAAAGAGGTATTAATTAATATGTTGATTAATCCTGAGTAATGGTCTAAGAATAATTTTTGACTAATAATGTTTTTAAGTTTTCGATGTCAATGATTATGTTTTATGAGTCATGAAATGTGAAATTATTTTTGATAAAATAATTCATTAAGGATTGAAAATGACATTTTGATTGGTGATGAGGACATAGAAAAAATATTTCATGGGATGGTTATATTTTTATTGAATGGAAAGTTACCATTAATTAATGCCTAGTATTGAGATATTTATGTTTAGACAAAGATATGATGGATATGACAAATTAAACTAGATGGTATAGATTACACTAGAACTGATTATTGACAAAGTGTTCTATATAATTAAGGACGATGATTATAACTCAATGGATTAAATAATATGAACAATTTTAATTGGAATAAGGATGAAAAAAAGTTTTATATAAGGATTTATGGTAATTACCAAGTTTCAAAGGAATATACAATGAGGATATTTACAAGGTTGGAATGTGAAAACCAAGTGTTACATTGTGATATGTGGGGGATCAATGTTAAAATGAATTTTTGACCTTATTTCTAAATCTAAAAAGTACATCTTAGTGAAGGGTTTTATAGTTAACCATTTATAGAATGATAAAGTTAAACTTCTTATTATGTCAGTCAGATGAACGTGTTATCTTCCATATAACCATTTATGGATATTGGATAGCCTAAAAAAACTACATTGTGTTGATGGTAACTAATGAAAAATCATATGCATATCAAGGAACTCATGAGCTGTTTGTAAACAAGAAATGAAAAACTATCGTCCTTATTTTTATAAAAATCGGTGAAGTAGATAAAAAATGATGATTTTTTAGAAATCATATAATTATATATCTAAATGAATATTATTTAAATTTAAGGAAAAGGATCTTGATTAATTTTTTTTTCATATACCTGTTTTTTTTATAAATTAGAATTTCACTTATGTCATTGAATATTAATCCCTTTATATTTTTTCACTTTATTCTAACATTTTTCTCTATCACTCTATAAGAACATTATAGTATCATTTTTCTCCTATATCTATGTTTTCACATTAAACCTATGTTCTCCCATATGGAAACATATTTATTTGTTACATTGGGTAACCATTATGGTTCTAAATATTCCATTTTGAGGATGGTATTTTATTAATGTTCATGATGGGTTTATCAATAAAGGAATATTTCATGTATTAATTCATTGATAACCCAATATAACATAGTGGGTGAAATTAATTTAAAGTTGGTAAAATATAACACCCCGTGATTTTATGAATTATTATTTTTTGAATTAAATTAACTTTTCAATATTACTCATTTCACATGAAATTGGAAATATTTCATTATATGTATATATATATATATATATATTAAAACAATAATTCAAAAATTACAATCAAACTAAATAAATAGGTGTCTTGTGCTACATGTAATATCAATTTTGATTCCACTACAAGTAACACATAAATGGCGTACGATGCATGCAACACTGAATTTCTATGTAACATATATATATAATTAATTAATTGAGATAATTATAAAATACAAATTAAACATAATTATTGGAATAGAAATAAATAATTTTCAAATATAGTTTATTACTGTGTTATATAAATAATCCATATTGATAATGCAAGATAATAAATTCGGTAATGTACTTTTTTGTTAAAAATACCATTTTCTTGAATAAAGACCTTTAATAATAAAATTAATTTTTTACACATTTAGATTTTTGATTTTATAAAATAAAATTAACTTTTTAATTCAGTTCATTGAAATTATACCATGGTTAATTTTTTATATGTTTCTGAGAGATATCATTTTTTGACGAATAGTGAAAAATATAGCTTTTATTTAAAAACTGTCATTTGGTGTAATTAATTATTATTTCTAAATGATACTATAAATTTTTTTACTGTCAAAATAGATAAATATTACATCTATTAATGAAATTTATTTAATTATAATAATTTTATATTTGAAACTGAATATAACATCTTATGAATCGTTTGAACTTTTTCATAGCTTAAGACCCCATTATTTCGTCCTGTCTATGGGATTATCACTAATATTAATTTTTCTGCTTCAATGAACTGAATTTATAAAAACCCAAAATAAAACTATATTCATTATAATAAATAAATTATTCTAATACCATGATAATTTTTATTTCTTTATGATTTGTAAAACTGATTAAAATTACTCATAATAGTGAATGGAAAATTAAGAACAAATGCGGAGTAATCCTTAAAATTAAGGTTTCAAATGACCCCAATAATTGTCCAAAATTTATTTTATGTCCATATTTCGTTCCTAAAAATTAAATTATTGAGTTTTGTTGTTTTATTAATTGATTTTATAGCTATGAACATGTCCACACCAATCTGGTTTCTAAAAATTCAAAGAGAGTCATATTCCATCCCTATAAAAGGCCACCACCTCAACCTATTTGCCACCCCACTCAAACCATTAAGGTTCCTAAAACATCTTCCCATTTAGCTTCCAATAAATCAACCCTTATACCATGATGTGTACCTTTGAGATTTAATCTTTTCAAGGGAGCCTCATGGCATAAACCAAATGGAGTTAACTTATTAAGAGCTAATTTCTTCTCTCAAGCTCTTTTCCTTTATTTTCCTTCATCACCGCCTCAAATATTTTTCTTACAGTAATACATGAAAAAAAATTATCCTCCAAATACTAGGATATTTCTATGAAATGGTTTCATCCCACAATTACACACACCCCAATCAAATGGATGTTGACCTTATTGTTTCTCAGTACAGAGAACCACTCCCTATAGAAATCATGATTGTTTTTTCACCCTTACTAGCAATCATGGCTTCCATTATGAATAAAAATATATTTATATATTTCATATATTATATTTATTAATTTATATATTCTTCTATATTCCTTCAAAAAAAAATTTTCTTTCTATTTATTGAAATACGATAATATCATTTGAGGAAGTGTGAACTACGGCCCCATCAAAGAGATGTGATTCCTTCACACACCACCTATAAGGTATCAAGGAAGGGTTTAATGAACTTATTTTATATATATGATATATAAATTATTCTATAATGATGATATATACATATATATGCATATATATGCATATTTAATTTAAAAACATTCTTTTAATACGACAAAAAAATGGAAACAACGTTTATTCATATATACAGTTAACCATCTCCATTAATTGTGTATTCAATTTCATACTTATATATGAAATAAATTATTATACAACTTTATAATGTATATATATGATATTTTTATCATTATAAACAATTTATAATCATGATATATGTATAAGAACAAATGATATTTCAAATTAAGACACATGCGAAAAGAAAAGAGAAAACTTCCCAAAGTGAAACCTTAATATATGATCGTTAACAAGAGAGTAATATAATGTTATAATAAAACCATATGTGGTATTATTTATAAGAATATTAATATGTAAATTATATTTAATAAACTTATATTTATACTTGAATCTTTTATGATTACATAGATATTGAAGGCACATGGTTAGGGGATTTCATCTCACTTATAATTTCTGTGAGATACATGTTATGTACTCTACACTTTCATTTTGTTTTTTGAATATACTAACAAAGATTTTTTATATGTATCATAAAATTAAATTTATGGTTATTCACATATCCATTTTATGATCATTATTTTATGGGTTATAATTTTCAAAGGATACCAAATCGGTAAATTAGTTTTTTTCTCAACTAGCCTTCATTGAGACTTATGTTTAGTTATGAAGCTAAATTATTTTTCGATGTGTATATACATCCATTTAAAATGTTATATAATGAATCTACTTATTTTAATGATATTATAAGCTTCATGAAATTTAAATTTATTACATGGATAGTATGTTCCCATGTTTTATGTTATAATGGTTTGTTGGTTAACTCTCATCACATTTGGAGGTTGTTTACGTTTATGATTCTGTTGAGGAAATATTGTGATCCCTCATTATAGAAAAATAAGGAGACACTTTTTACACTATTTACTGAAGATATACAAATTTATTTGTATAAGTATTCAAATATTTTTAAATATTATAATGTTTTACATTAAATATAACCATGTCATTATTCAATCGGAAATCTAATGTATTAAAAAGGCCATGTAGTCAAAACAAAATTCATGTAAAACGGTATTCAAAAATTTTTCTATATCTTTTTATAAATTTTATACGTTTTTTCAATGAAAAATAGCTTTAAAATTTTTTTAGGCGTATTTTTTAAGTTTTCAAGGAAGAAGGTTTTCAAAATGATTTCATAAGTTACAAGGTATTTTTTAAGAATATGATTTCCAAATGGTTTTATATATTAAAAATTTTTTTTCAATCAAGAAGGGTATTTTCTAAAGAACCATTTTTTAAATATATTTCCATATGTAGTTCCCATGAATGATTAAATATATTTATGGTACTCATCCCCTTCTTGTAAACGATATAATGGTTTCATTCATTTCTCTTTTATGAATGTGTTATTCTTAATGTCATGGTCTTTATGAAAACATTTTCATTCATAGGTTCTATTTTTAAGAAACCCTCTTCCTTTTATCAGGATATGATTTGTTGAAATTATTATGAAACCTGTCTCTTTTACATAGGTTTTGATGTGATGAAATGTTAATGATACTCATTTCATATAATGGATTTTAATTTTATTTTCATAAAAGAAAAGTCATTTTATGGTTCATGATATGATGAATGTTTATTATTTTGTAGTGCATGAAGGAATGATTTTATTATGATATGGGTGGGACCTATATCTCCATATAATTAATTGAGTAATGATTAATGTTTAATGAGATCAAAGGTTATATGAGGAGATATCCCATGCCAAAAATAAGTGGAAAAAAGGGAGAAAATCCCATTATTGAAAGAAGAGGGAACATGGAAGAACATTCTAATTCCAAAAAGAGAGAGGGTAAAATGGGGGAAATCCCCCAACCACAAAAAGTGGTATTATAGGACCACATCCCAATCACGAAATACTAAGGTACATAGGAGGAAATCTGTACGCCATAACAAGGATGAATAAGGAAGAAAATCCAAAAATAAAAAGAAGATGGTACATGGGAGGAATTCACACTCTCAAAACAAGTTGGTATGTGGGAAGACATAACAACCCCGATGAAGGTACACAAGTTATTTACCGAAGCCTAACATCTTACGGACATCTTAATATTCAACCATGACTTAGGGTTTTTATATGTTTTTCCACAATACAAGGTTTTATTACTCTGTTATGCTCTCATGTATTATGTTCATTATTTCCTTATAATGCATGTACTATTATTTTCAAATCATTTTCCCTTGATTTCAGTTATGATATTTGATATGAATGGTATAACCTTAAAAAACTATGCTCATGTACTATATCATTTTATTCATGTTTATGTAACGCATTTTCTTTATTTACCATTATATAGAATCTATGCTCTCTCCATTATAATGTTTCATCTCCCAAAGTTATAAAAAAAGATTTTTGTTGATGATATATTGGTGTATATATTTATGGTATATGTTGAAGATCATTCACCAAGATAGAATAATTTTTTTCTAAGATTCTAAAGAGTGTAAACTATTTTGGTCCTCATGCTTGAATTTTTTAAAAGTACTAATTATTCATATAAATTGTAGTAATATCCATGTATGTTACCCTCTGGTCACTATAATTGTTTTTTACTTATTATCAAAGAATTATTTTTTTAATCAATAATTAAACTGGGATCCACATAATATTGATGATTAATTTAATGAATTGATGATTCCTATAGATTTAGTACAGGTGAATGAATTGAATGGAAAATATTTTCAGGACATTGAGATTTGTAAATCACTTATAAAGGATTTTACTATAACCATTTACACGCTATGAAATTTTCAAGTGAATCAACCTGGAATAATAGTCTTCAACAAGATAGTGTAATGAATGAAATAATTTTTCTAGTGTATAATTGTAGTGAATATAATTTTTTAATTTTGGAATAATATTATTTAAATTTTAAGAAAAACTACATGAGTTATTGCATAACTGTTTATAGAAAATTAAATGGTGGTATTTGGTTTAACCTAACCAACTAATCTTAGCGATGATCTTATATCAAAATTGAAATGGTCTTAGGAACCCTTGAGTAGTCAATCCCTCAATGGGGGAGTTTGAACATTGACCCAAATATCATATTTATGTTTGAGATTATAAAGGAGGATATGAAATTTGTTTCACTAAATTTTATATTATATTTTCCTTACATATTTGAGGTTATTATAATTGGAATGTATAATGGTCTTGGCTGGTTTTTTAAGGATGAAATTGATTTTATAATCACAAAATATTTTGATAAAAACATTCCTGGATAGATTCAAATCTATATAGGAATTACTTATGGATTTTATTGAGTTTATGTGAGACCACTGTAGATTATTATATTTTTATATGTATTTGGATCCATAAGGATTCGTTGATTTAATGGATCAATGAATCTATTTTTTATTTGACCAATGAAATACTTTCATATATATTTTAGATAACTGTTTTTATGAATTTATAATCCCTTAAATAGTAAATATTTATAATATTAATCAATTAATTCAAATTTAAATTATCTAATACATTGTATAAATAGTGTCCAAAATGAAATTAGAAGGCACTGTATTTAATACAAATGGATACATCCTTGTCATGATCTAGAAAACTCAAGAACACTTCATTCACTAATCATAATCAATACAATGATCAAGGTTAATCATTTAAATTCTATACATATTAATGTCTTCTTGGCACCAGTCATACCACTAGGTCAACCCCTATATAGAAATATAGTTCTATATTTCCACCCCAAACCAACCACAAATAGGCCACTGTCTTCCTACTAACACCAAGAAGGAATAATTCACATCAGAGACCTCATCCTATGGAACCCATATAAAACTAAATATCCCTTTATCCAAATTAAAACAACCACAAAAATTTACTATTAAAGTATATATCTAACAATATTATAATATGAATTTCAATAACACCAATCTGAATCAATACAACAATTATAAACATTTATAAAAATTAAAATACCAGAAACAATATCCTAAATCATGAATTGACCTCAAAAGGAAAGAAAAACTCACCCTTGTTTGAGATAATCCCAATGTAAGAACCTATAGTAGATTTCACCACCAAGCATATCTAAGAATGAGCTTTGTAATTTATGGATACTAAATTATCATCCTTCAAATATATGGAATTTATATAAAACAAAAACCATGTGTAAAGGTGATACCTATTACTTGTTGATATATTTTTAGCATGATTTTCATTGACTAATGGAATTAATAAAAAAAATTAATATTATTGGTGACTAATAAAATATAGAATTTATAAATTAAATTGGAATATTTAGAGGAAATTTTTGAGTAATTGAAATAAAATTACACCTCCACAAGGGGTTTCACAACATGCTCATTCGATCCTAGATTATAGATTGAAGATCCGTTTGAATGTAATATTGTGACATAGTCTCCAATGATGTAATTTTTTAATAAAGGCTATGTATAATTTCCAAAAAAGAGATGACTCTATAATACCACATGTTACACCACAATTCATTTGCATAAGAATGAACATGGAATCAATAATTATTTAAAATATTGAGAAATAATTTTTTATATGTACATAAGAATATATTAGAATAATGTAATATTGTGAATTCAAAGGATATGAAAGTGTAAATTGACTTTATGTAAGACTAAATCCATGATTTCTATGTATATGTATGGATAAGTGAAAATTTTATTAATCAACAGAGGAATTTTTTTGTCCATGATAAGGTATGTTTCACGACAATGTTATTGGGGAAGACTATGACAATGTACACTACATAAAAATAATTCAGCAAAATTATGCAAGAGTAACTGGAGGATGCTACATATAAAACAAATGGGCTTCTATATGAAAGTAAAAAGTATAATATTATAGTTTGTGTCTTGATAGATCATGAATCAATGATTTTACAAGACAATGAACAACTTGTTCAATTGGCATGTTACAACATCACTATTAATACTTATTGTACCATGAGATGTTGAAGATATAGAGATAGTAAAATACATTAGAATCATGTTTCATTCCATGAAATTTTCTTGTGGTTATCCATATGAGATAAATAGTATTATATATTATACTATATGACTTATTTAGGAGACTAAACCATTATAAAAAATTAAATTTAAATTTTTATGGAGATGTAAAATTAATCACACCAAAATGATATATTTTAGGTTGGCATGAAACTAGTTAAGGAGAGTAGATTTTAGTTTTATCAAAATATTCAATCTATTACTACCACAAATAATAGTATTACTCTATTATGGGAAAATAGTTTTTAAATAGTACAATTTATTTCTAACTCATCAATAATTTAATAGAAAAATATTATATTCAATAGTTTTTGTGAAATGTATCACCGAGCAAAAACAATCAAAAAATTATATTATTTGAATATGACCACTATAACATAACTATTTAATTGGTGGGTATGAATAATATTAACTAAATTATGAAATATATATAAATTTTCTAACAAATATAAATATATTTATTAATTTATAGAAAATAATTTAAAAATTCTTATGATATCCATTTTATTCTTCAAAAACACTTTTTTCACAAATAATGGTATGTATACCTTTAATATGGGAAAATAATTATAATAAATTTCATGTAATTTTGAAAACATTACTTTTTAAAATTTATATTATTTTTTAAATCATAATATCACAATTATCATAGGGTGATTTTTGGTATTTTTTTAAAAAGATCATTTTCTAGTGAATAGATAAAATACAAATTTTTGGAAAAAATGATTTATATTCATTAATTAGTAACATTATTCATAAAAATTTCACTTAATTTTATAGAAGTATTATTTAAAAGTTTATAATCTATTAACATTATTCAAATCATCATAAAACCATTGGTTTTTATAAGTTCATTTTTTGGCATAAAATCAATTACAAAAACTGTTTTCATTTCTTTTCACTAATTTATTTAAAAAGTAATTTATAACACATATATAAATTGAACAATTAAAAATAAATTCAAAATTTTTTATCATTTGGTAAAAATATTCTAAATAGGACCCTTTAATTTTTTGATTTCATGAATTCTAATATTATTATTATTTTTAGCATGGTAAATGGAAAATCATGAAAATAATGATATAAATGGTAAGGAATATATAATGGCCATATTAAATCCTTAATTTTATGAGGTTAGTATATCTCATCCATAATCATAAAAATCTAAAATTTGTTTCCATTTTTCCATGTAATCCAAGATTTGTACTGTTTATATTATTTTATATAAAGTAATGTGAAACATGTGATTCTCTTTGGTTTTCTATCTATAAATTCATGACATTGGGATAACTAGATTATATGTTTTTATTATTATTGTTAATTTCAAATAGTAATTAATTTTTTCGTCATGGTAATTAAATATTAATTTCTAGTGAGGAAATAATTTAATTAAAATATTAGAAAACACTGGCATAATTCTCTTACAAGATGTAAAAAATCAATTAAATGATTATGAAGACTCTAAATCATTTATTATTTTAGTGAATATTTATGTAATGTTATATTTATATATACAATTGTATATTATAAAGGTTCATATGTATTTTATTTGAATTCTATTTTTATATTGTTGTTTTAAAAGTCTAATTGATTGAATAGATCCAAAATAGTAATCAATGATATTATATAATAAATAATATTTTATAAAATTGTATATATTTATAAAAATATCAGATAGATAAAAAATGTATTAATAATGAATCTATATGATATATATGATATAATAATGATTAACTGAAAGTGATTTGGTCCACTTTTCATTTTTGTTTTACATTGATGGTGATAAAGATATATTTAATCAATCTATATGATATTTATGACGTAATATTTATTATTTAAATATTAAATATTAATCAATTTCTCCCTTCCATCAAAAATTGAAAACAACATTCATGCATACAAACATCCTACCATCTCCATGAATAGTTTAATTCATTTTTTTATCTCCATATTTTATGGATGAATTTAAATTTCAATTTATTAAATATATATAAGATAGTTACATCATTAATATCATTCTAGGTATGTGGAAACCATGATAAATATCCATTTAGAAAAACTACCGAATCAAAATATTCTTGAAAAAAGAATATGATAACACCCTAAATGAATCTAATAATAAATATTATTAACAAAGAGTTATAAAATGCTATAAATTGATTATATATGAAATTATATATATGTATATGAATTTGGTATGTAATTATAATATATCTAAATTCCTTATACAGATTTAAAAATGTAATCACATGAGTTGTTGAACTACATGTATGGGATTTCATCTCAATTTCCTCTCCATTGATAAAAATTTTCAAATATGTGCCTATTTTTTTTATTTGGTTAATATAATTCTTCATTGAGATATTTAACATGATTATATATTTATTCATTATTATTAATGTTCATTTGAAGTTGATTTTATTATATATTTTACATATTTTTTCCAACATTTATTCTCTTTGGAAATTTAATCAAGCAATGGAATGTTTAAAAGAAAACATGTTCTTACTTCCATTTTGATTGAATATATTTTCCATCCATATCCATATTCTCATTAAAATGATGTATTTTTTAAAATTATAAAATTACTTATAAATAGTAATTTTTACCCATGATTAACTTTTTTAAATAATATTTAAAAATATATCTTCTTATATTTTTTTGAGTGATACTTTAATTACGAAACTATTAATGGAATATTTTTTAAGTTATAAAAATTGAATAGAATCTCCCACATTCATGAATGCGAAAACAATTTTAAGACTACCTTAAATATTTTCATGGTAATTATCAAATAAAAAATTTCCCTTATTATATTATAATTATTTTCTTTTTTAAAAGTTTGTTTATAGTTAAAATTTGTATTTTTATAAAAAAAAAATTAATGATAATTTTATCGTACTTTTATTCTCAAATGAAAAAAAACAATATTTTAATTATTCAACTATAGGGACATGTTGTAATCATAATATCCTTTGAAACACTAATGTATCTTTGATCAACTATATTATATTTCCATTAAATATACACATTCTTCGTATCATGGATAAGATTATTCCTTAATTAGTTTATCATTTCTAGATATGGTCATTTACATGGAAATTTATTTGATTAACTAGGGAACTATTGATAATTTGTATTCACTAAATGATATGAACTTTTTTTAAGAGGCATATTATTCATGAATTAAATCAACCATTTAGTATATGTGGAATGATTTGGACATTCACATATTGGTGGGACCTAAAATTTCCTAGTACCTCGATGCATCGAGTAGTCTTATGAGTCAAATTAGTTGGAAAAATTAATGGTTCATTACTCATTGTTTTAATATATATTGACAGAAGGGATAGATAGTAATTATACAAGAGTATTTGAGATCGTGGTGTATTATATTTATAATTTCCATAGTTTATAAATGTTTTATTATGATCTATGAGATTACTGCTTTGATATTATCCATATATTCCATTTTTTCTTATGTAAATGTTATAATAGAATATTTTTTTAGTAATTTACCTCGTCGTATTTAATATGCCTTATTCATTCATGATAACTTCCATTGTATGACACCCTTACTCAGTATATCATCCCACCCTTTTATTTTTTACTCTTCCCTTGGATATGTAAAAATATTTTTTTAATGATATCAAAGATTACATAATGTTTTTATTCTCTGTATTTTTATACATTGAAATATGAGAAATATATATATATATATATATAGTTATTCATAAATACTAATGTATCTGGTTCATTAGGTTGTGATTACTTTTATCTCTTTCCAATCTAACATTGAATACACCGGATCTAGGTATTTAGAGTTTTGGTTGGTACATTTTTTGTGTTTTAATAGAATTTCGGAGACATAAGGAATTTTCTTCTAGTTTTCATCTTTCTTCCATGCCATTAATTTATTTATTTTATTTCACATTATAAATTATTCTAGTTTTATTCTTCATTCCCTACTCACATTTTATGATGATGATGTAATGTATGGTTGATTGTTTCTCAAGCATGGTTTTTTAAATTTGTAATGTGTGAAAAATACAGTAAAAAGGATTAATAAATAATTTATTTTATCAATTTCTCTGATGAACAGTCATTTAAATTAGTAATTTCATTGATGATTAATTTTTAATACACTATTTAATAAGTATTTTGATAAGTGATTTATTAATAGTGGAACCCTAAGATGATTTATAAAATCAAACTATTACCAATAGTTATTATTTATCTTTAACTTATGATATTTATTTTAATGTGCTTATTTAGTTAATTTCTATATCTAAAATATAGAGATAAAATTAGGTAGAATAAATGTATTATTCTTAAATAAATTAGTAATATTTGAACAATATTTCATCTAAATTGTTCAATCAATTCCTAAATATTTTTTGTAGAGTAATTAAATTCACTAAGAAGAGGAGCATACATATTTTGTCATCCATATGGAGGCATTGAAAAAAAATTGGAAAATTTATAATTTCCCACAGAACCTACTCATTCAAAATAACATCCAACTACACCCATACCCATACCATAATTTTTTATGTGTAGATAGCATTATGTATATCTAGATTGTAGTGATGATTCAGAGGAAAATCATCTTCTTGATTATAATTGTGTGATTTATAACTTTGCCACCTGTAAAAGTAAAAAAATACAAAAAAATGGAGATATGTTCTACCTAAACCACAATAATATATTGGATGGTTATGAAATAATGAATTCAAAAACATTAATAGAAACCAGGAAGTCCTATATTCACACCCATCACCACAAAATATATTGCTGTTATAACCACTCCCCCCATCACAAACTCAATTTAATATACTTTTGTAAAAATTTCTTAGGTAAACACCTTCCAATCCCAAAATAATACCCATGAATCTATATGTAAGTCCAAAAAAATAAAAAACATGAAGATTCCCTAATAGTAAAGAAACCCTCTATCCAAAACTGTGAAAATCAAGTAGAGTGAATAGGGTTGACTTAATTGGATAAATTATTTGGTGAAAAATTGGGTAACATAGAGAAAACAAAATGGAGTATGTGAATGTTGTGACCTTGTGATTTAGGCTTTAACAATATTAAAAGAAGAAAAATAAGGAATAATAATTGTAAATAGTGGAACAAAGATTAAAAGATAAAAATTAAGTTAAAAAGGATAATGAAAAATATAAAGCAAAATAGGAAAAATAATAACAGATGTAGGAATAATATTACAATTAAAAATTGTATGAATCCCTTATAATATTCCATGAGTGGAAACAAAATGGGATAGTAGAAAGAAAATATAATAATATTTTTATATTAAAAAATATATTCATATCAATAGCCTATTGATATAATATATATCCACACTTTCTATATTTTAATATATTTTTTAAGGAATTTATTTCCATTAATATAAGTGTAGAGAATCTAGATGTCATATATATAAGTGAACAATCATCAGTATTTATCTAAATAAAGGAACCATAAAGATATGAGTTATTTAGATATTTTTTGTTCCATGGATTATTATTTTACAAATATTATAAAGGTCACTTATTTATTTTATTTAAAATGTATAATTAAATCCTGTAAGTGTTTTTTGATAGTCGGGATTGTAAGGGCCTAAACAGACAATTTAACCACTAAAGCATTCTAATTGTTTAGGGATATATACACACAAAATTTTTGAAACATGATTATAAAGGTGGAAAAGATCACATTTAATTCTTATAGTCTAATCCTTATGATGAAATTACTATAAGACGAAGCCATTATTCTTGGGAGATCCTTCATAGCCAATATAAATTCATCTATTTATGTAAATGTGGAAAGAATTATTTTAATAGTTCATAATGTAAATGTCAAAATTGATTTCTTTAAATCTACTAAATATCAAGTGGATCTGGTAGATATCGATGAAATTTTATCTATTGAGTAATAACCACTTTTCCTCCGTTTATAACGGGAGAAAAGAGGAAATGATGATGAAACATATTTATTTAATAGTATAAAAGAATAATTGAATGAATTAATTTTAAAAATGAGAAATAAGGTAAATAAGTATAATTGATAGATCATTTATTAAATAATTTCTACATGTAATTGGTCTCCACTATCATTAATCCACAAAATCATAACATATTTCTTTCACGTATACTATGGTATTCGTTCTTATGAGATAAATATACATTAACAGTGAAAAATAACAATAAATTAAAAAAATAGGGGGAGATATACATACAAGTATTTATGAAAATAAATCATTAAATCCCATTGAGAATCATAATCATCATAGGTATTAATGCAACCATTTTTACTGAAAAATTATTTATAGAAGAATGGAGTATGTAAAATTGAAAATTGAAAAGAGACCTTACTATACTAATGGAACAAATGGATCAAAATGTAGTTTATAAACTTCAATACATTGGTATTACCTTTCCATTATTTTACATGATAGGGTGAGTGAATTTTAATTCATTTAAAATAAGGTAGGTATAGACATAATCAATAATGAACACAATCTGATTATTCCAGGATGAATTTCTATGGGGTGGAGTCTATGTGTGGATTACTGGATGCTAAATACCCCCACAAGGAAGGTCTATTATCCAATTATATTTAGTTATTATGTTCTCAAAAGGAGAGTCATACATGTGATTTACTAAAACTAATATGGTTATTCTAGTTACCATTAAATACAGGTATAATTGGATAACCATGAAAAAATATATTTCAACTTCCCATAATTTTTTTTCCTATCATGACAAGACATTTAGAATTTGTAATTCATCAAAAAAAATTTAAATTTGTTTAAATAATATATATCAAGACATATAAGTGGGTCTTCTAGAAATTTCAAGGATTATTTATCATTTTATGGATTATAATTTATGTTACACTTTCACAACCACTATTTATTACTCATAAGGGGTAAAATTTGCTAATTTCTATAATTTTGAAAATTTATTATCACCAGTTTTCTAAATTAGGTTATTTCTCCATACATGAATTATTTTATAATGTTTTTAAATTTTTTCTAATAAATATAAAATTCATCAAATAATTACCTAATGTTTTTACATTGAATGGAAATCATAGAATTTGTGGAAAAGATGGATTCTACATTCGCTATTTGATGTATTTTTCTATGATATCTAGTATACATAACCGTCACTTATTTATGAAAAATCCATTATTTCTTTGATTAATCATGAATGGAATCCTTTTATAAATATTTATAATAATATAGTGGATTTGGTGACTATAATATAAATAAACTCAGAGAACACATTTGAATTGAGGGGTGATGAATGTGATTTCACATTAAGAGAAACATTTTTCCTATGGGATTATTATATATTTTGACATATATACTATTAAATACATAGTCATAGTGAATTCCAAATAAATATTGAAACCAATGAGAGGTAATTTTTTCATTGGTATTTTCTTTTGACATGATTTTATAATAGTTAGTACTATCTATTTGAATTATCTATATATATCATGCCACATTGAGGTAATTAATTATTAAAAAATAAAAAAACTGTGACTGCATTGCTGGATCTTATTACTCCTTGATTAAGTATTATGATCAAGTAAATATTGTCTAAGAGAATATTTCAGTTTATCACTTATTAATGTTTATATTAATGAATATAGATGAAGAGGTGTAAATTGATATTATTTATGAGTCCTAATATGCGAACTATTTTATACTGATTTATAAATTCATCAACTTTTTGTGAATTTTTAAAATTATATGGGAAATTGAAACACTATATACACTTTACATAAAAATAAATTAAGACGTTTTTATTTAAGTGTAGTGAGTTATTTATATTATAACACTATATTATTCAATAATAATATAGTTGAATTAATTCAGTGATGTTTGTATATAACTGTGGTAAAATTAATTTTAGAATTTCTCTTAATAACCTACTTATGGAGACTATGGACTTTATCTAATAGTTCCCAAGATCATAAAATGGGAATTATTTTACCATTTTTCACTATAATACAAGGATACTCACAATAATTTTCAATATATGGAAAATAATATGTAATATTCAATACATCATGATATTCCACTACACTGAATACTCTTAGTCGATGTATTTGATATGCCGGGAGTGAATTTAGTGGGTCTCTTCCTGAGATCCATTGAAAATAAATACATTATAGTTTGTGTATTATGTTCCTAACAGATATGAAATAAGACCAATTACATGATCATAGCCAACGTGCTGATAAATTATATAATAAAAAATATATTTTCACTATTTTAAATTCCTCAATAACTCTTTAATGATTGTGTAATTCACATCAAAATTATCTTGTTGAGGGAAATTATAATGAAAATATTGATTTAATAATAACACCAACACCCATTATTATCCTCAATGTATTAGGAAAGTAGGGTTATCCATACAAGAGATCAAAAAATAGAGAAATCTATTAGATCAACATAGGTGGTTCAGAATTAATATATAGATGATACTTTATGGTTTTACGTGAAATATTTTTCAACAATTTTTAGTATTACTCCAATAAAGATCATTTGTGTAAAATCAATTCTGTTTAGTTGTGGATCTCGAGCATCATTCATATTGGGTAGTAACAAAAGTCAACATTTATTTACATCAAGTTATAATGAAATGGTTGATAAAACCAAACGGGTTGGAATTTATCAAGATATATGATCTTTAAGATGAAATTATCTATACGTATAAGAACGATAATTCAATGATTGATGTATAAATCAATGAAAAATTTGAATCATAATGGAACATACATTTTTTTAATCAAACACTTGTGATTCATTCAACTTAATTTAATGTCTCATTGTTCAGTAACCCATATAGTAATAAAATACATTCTATATGGAGCTATTGAGATTAAAGTAGATCAAAAAACTTTATACGAAGTCAACAGACAACAGATAAATCTATATATAGCAAGATCTAAGAGGGAGTCATTCAATATCATAAATTTTATTAAGGATGAGAATGTATGTCCATATCTCCTCCTTATGTTATGTTATTTCTTGTGGGTGACATTGGTATTTTTCCTTTTTAAAATTTTACATTCTATTTATTCTAGGTTGAAAATTCTTTGACAAATTATGGTAGGGACTCTAGGGTAATATACCACACACCCCATGTTCTGTTAGAATGGTAAATAATCAATTAAATAAGTGTCATAATGAACAATAATTTCCTCATCTGAAACTATAATCCAAACATTAAAATGATTAGAGGGAAAATTCAATCAAAACATATAATTAATTACTATGTTGAAGTGGAGAACATAGCTAGAAAAAGAGAAAAAATTAATTTTCAGGGTGTGGGATTCATGTAATAATGCAACCACAAAATATTTCATTTAGGAGTGAGAATGATTATTCATTGAATGGAATAAGTGTTTCATAAAAGACTATTCTTGTGTGAAATATATATTAAAGCTTAAATTTCTCATGTTGAGATTAATGTCATGATCCCACCTCCAAATCCATTACCTGAGGATAATTACCAAATTATTATGTCATGAAATCATTCCTCACAACATAAAAAATCTAAATGTGAAATGTTGTAGAATCCAATGTTTTCTAAACTAAAATTATCCACAAACTCTAAGGTCCCATCGTAACATAATCCAATCCATAATATATTCAGTGCAAAAACCCTAAACCGTGTTGTAACAATTCATATTCCATTATCGTATATATCTATAGTCTAACACACATAGTGTTGAAATTTTATTTTGAAAATATTCTATGTGAAGGAAAACTATCGTGATCCTCTCCCTCATGTTTTTTTATCCCCATCTGTAATCACCCTACCCACTACTCCATTCAAAACCTATATAATATAATTCTCACATATCTATTCAAACCTATAGTCCAGATCAAAATCATAATTGAAATGACTTTAAACCAAATATTAAACTAACCATACCCTCCACTCATTCCACCATTTCCTTAATCAAAATCATATGCATAAAATCAATGGATAAATTATTTAATGATGCAAATACTGATCAGTTGAATATACCATTATTATATTTATATAATATAGTATAAATAATATAACATCTCATTGATAACACAATACAAAATATATAATTGATTAATTAATGATATAATAGGTGTTTTGAAATGTTATGGAACATATACCGATGAAATATTACCTGATCTTTGGAATAGTAATGTGACCCTTGTGAATAGTATACCACAAAATAGAATAGTATCATCACCCCTGAGACTATACATAATATTTATTCATATTATATGTCACAGTATGATATAATTATATCATAATATGAGTAAAAAATATTTTATGAATTATTAATATATTTTTGGTATTATTTATGTCATAAATATTTAATTAAAATTTCATGATTAATTTAATAATTGTAATGAATTTTTTTTAAATAAATGTATTTTTACATTAATAATTTTTTTTCTTATGATTAGAAGTTAATTTTATGAGACCATAATTAATTTTTCAAATTATTATGACTTCAATTATAGTATTAAAATCTGTATTTTTTCATGTAATTGATTATTTTAATTAAAAATTAAATTTATAATATATAGAAAATTAATATAATATAAGAGAGTTCATTTTTTAATTCTACACATTTAATAATAGTTAGGGTTGTTTTTTGGGATTATCCTGATATAATTGAATTTTTTTGAATAGTGAAATACAATAATTTAGAGTATTTAAATTATAATCCAAATAAAAGAATTAAAATCATCATGAATGATGTCATAACCCATATTTCAGAAAAAAATCATAAATTTAATATATTTACAAATAATTCTCAAAATATGCATAGTATAGAGCCAATATAATAATATAATGGATATAATAATGAGAAAACACCCCTCTCTGCCAACAAAAACACCACCTCTCACAAACTTGATTCCCCATAGGTCTCATGCATTTAACCTTTCCAATTTACACCCAATACTCTTCCTTATCCACTCCCCCACATACATGAGAACTTGGTCTCATCAAAATACCTAAACCTTGGTTCCATATCAAGGTACTCAAGGTGGATAATTCAATAGGTAAAAGCATCCTCCATTTTCTTTTAGTTTCCTTCCAAGATCATTTCTATTTTTATTATATCATCACATCCCCTCATCCAAATGCCATGATAACTCATGTACGTCAAATATAATATAAATAAATCTTGTTAATGTAATATCCATCATTAAAATCCCCCTTCTCTCTCTCTCTCTCTTATTCTAAAAAATAAATCATCACTCGTGATGTGTCAATTTAATGACATCACATGTGATGCACATTCATTTTTATTTAGCACATTAAAGGATGTTAAAAACCCCGTTAAATGGTTGAAAACATATTTTATGTTTATTTTATGACTATATTTATGTTATGGAACTAACATATATACATAACACAAAATTATGAAACAAAACACATATTTTGTGATAAAAAAAACTTTAAAATCACCATAAAACAATGATCACTAACATTCATCTAATGATTTTTGCTCATAAAATTGAACAAAATTATTTATAAGATAATTTAATATTTTATATGTCTATTGAAAAATAAAATAACAAATATATATATTTATCCTCATTTTACATGAACATCAATTCATTAATATATGCATACTGATCATGAAAACTAAGAAATCAAATGCTCCAGAATGATGAAATCAAACTCTATAACTCGTCAAAAAGAACATAAATGATGTTAATATTACCATAATGAATAAATTTCAGTAATAAATTTTTTTACATTTTTTAATTAATTAATATAATGTGATTATGTTGGATATTAAATTTAAGTAATCATTCAGGCATAAGTAATGGACATTTCCTGAACCCATCTCCATTTCCTTGTAGTTTTTCATCATTCAAATCAATTTTATTATGGATACTTCATTAATATTCCTAAAATGGAATTTCATTGTCATTATATTATCCTTTCTAGGATATACATGTTTTTTACTAGAGTTTATAAGAAACGCAATTTTTTCCAAAAGAACTCTTCTAAACAAATGCACTTCTACCTTATGTTATGATTATTACTTATTCACTCAACATTGATTATTACTACACTAAGCCTGTAATATTTCCCAATTTTTATTAACTTATAAATTTTCTATGATATAAAAAACATTTATTTAGATGGGTTATTTTATGTTCAAAATTGATATATATTCTGTGTGGCCTGCATGATTTTTTAAATGTTATGATGTAACAGGTTCTTCCAGAATTATATTACGGAAAGTAAATGTTATGAAGTGATACGTGTACCTAGAATTACATTTTATCCAATTAATTCGTTTACATGAATAATATCATGAGATAATGTGAAATATACATGTAGATGATGCTATATTATTTATAAGCTATTTGTTTTAGTTGACCACTAAGAAATGATTTTTCATTTTTTAACATTACCACATTAAATGATAATATATAATTATTAAACTTTTGATTATGATTAATATCCCATTATTATCACATGATAATGATTAATATTCTCTCCTCTTGTTATATTGAATCATTTCTTTCTCTTTCCTTCTCTTGGATTTTATCTCACCCATTTTAGATGTATATCCTTATGTGATTACTTTTAATAAAGATAATGAGGAAGACACTAATAATATAGAGAATATGGAATTAAATAAAATGTTATGTTTTATTTTATAAAATATATGCATGGTACAAAATTGACAAAGACAATAAACCTTTTGATCCTAGATACGTAACTCTTTTATGTTGTTTATCTTAACAATGATGAACTAATCATGTAAGAAAAGTATGGCTCTAAATTTGTTATTTGAGAAAGGTTTTAGTTAATTTGGGAATTAGTATTTTATAAGATTTGTTAAATCATTTAGTAATAGTCTATTTATATTTATTCAACAAATAAGTTTTTTCTTATGAAAATGATAAACATTGGGATCCCACAATATATGCCTTTCGAAATAATTTCAAAAGGGAACAAATTATTCCTAAAATTTTGACTTATTTTTTTAATAACATATTATATTTATGAAAATAGTCTGAAAAATGAGAAAAAAATAGAAAAACTCATGGGAGGGACAATGTAGTAATTTCCCAATAAGGACTCCCAATGCTTTGGGAGGTGGAAAAAAAATTTCATAGTTATGATTACCCAGTAGTCTCTGGTTCTGAACAATAACATGAATAATGAAGAACATAATCCTTTAACAAAGAGGTATCAAAAAGATATAGAGTGTTTTGTGAAACAAATACCACTGATGTTTTGCGGATCTTATGATCTAGTATTTATAGAACAATGGGTCAAACGGTTGGAGAAGACATTTTATGTGCATCACTATTTTGAGAAGGAGAAGTTGAATATAATCATTAATGGTTTAGATATAGAGGCTTATAAATGGTGTGTGATGATTAAGGACACTAAGATAGAGGAATAAATTTATGAAATGGTGTGGTATCTTGTTAATAAAATGCTTCCTAAAATGTATTTCCATTAAAATATTCATACAAAAATAGTGAGATAATTCATAGAGGTAAAGTAGTATGATGGTCAATCTTTCACGACCTAGGAATTAAATTTCCCAAGGATTGCAATGTCAGCATTGGATTTTGTAATAAAAAATGATTAAAAATTGAAATATTTGTTTGTGATTAAAAGGTTCAACATTAAAATGCTCTTATAATATGAGACTTTGGGAGTTATGATCATGTTTTTCGACGTTCTCTAAAAGTGGATATGGTGTTTTCTAGAATGGTTCCACAGATATGGTGATAAGAAGGAAATTATGGAGCTTCAATATGGAGTATCTAATGAGAATGGTGGAAATAAATCTCAACCACCCACATGTCAAAAAAATCCAATTAAGCATCATGGTAACTACCTCAAAAGGATGGGAAATTCATCAATTTTGGGAATGAAGGCCACCAATATTATGAATGTTTAAAAGACATGAGGAAATAGGAAAAATAGGTAGATGAAATGAGTGACCACTCATGGTTCACTTCTTCAACTGTAGGGAGAAATGGGCACTACGAAATCTAGTACACTATTCCTCAATTCCTAATGGGTAATCTATGTCAGTAGGCACAAAATCCAAATGAGAATGGAAAGGATTATTCTATCTCTACTACATAATATGAAAAATAAAATTAATTCATAAAAGGTACAATTACAATTTATTCATGAATGGTAAAAGTATTTTCTTATATGGTTTCAACACAATCTTTTATATCATGCATGTTCTCTTGAACTTTTGAATCAAGGTCCTGAACCCATGAAGTAGAGATATCCATAAAAACAGCATGTGGTGAAATCATTGAAATACAATTATATGACTTTTCTCATGATGGACTATGTGGGAATATTCTTATTATTAATCTTGTGATACATCTGTTGGAGTAATTTGATTCTATAATGGTAATAGATTGGATCTCCTTATAAAGAGCTCATATAAACTGTTTGGAAATGAAAATATTATTTCCTATTCCAATTCATCCCATGATCCCCTACAAATGAATGTAAGATCAAAAATATCCATTATAAAATCATTTATTAGTATGGATGTTTATTCAATATGAAGTGCCATACCTCACTCAAATGGCTGAGTCAAAGGGAAGTGTCATCCTATCAGAAATTACCGATACAGGGGAATACAATGTTGTATTTCCTGAAGACTTACCCAGAACTCCAATATATCTTGAGGTTTATTTCCTAATAGAACTCATACACGCAGTTACTTATATCTCATAATATACCTATATAGTGGATCCAATTGAATTTGAGGTGTGAAAAAGAAGCTGTAGAATAATATGGACAAAGGGTTTATATTCCCGAGTAAATCACCTTGTGGTGTGCTAATTATGTTTTTTAAAAAGAAGGATGGATTAATTCGACTGTGTATTGATTATAAATAACTCAACAATATCACCATAAAAACATGTATCCTCTCCAAAGGATTAAAGATTTGTACAATAAATTATGAGGATCTCAGTACTTCTCAATGGTGGATCTTCATTCTAGATATCATATTCTTAAGGTAATGTAGGATGCGATTTAGAAGACTGTATTCCGTACAAGTTATGAGAATTATGAGTATCTAATGGTTATGTTTGGACATAATAATTACACTATATATATCTAGGACTTATGATTGGAGTCTTTTATACATAACGTTGAATTATTTATGGTATTGTTTGTCAATGATATTGACATCCACACCAACTGTATGGAGGGACATGAACTAAATCTATGGATTTGTTGGTGACATTAAGGAAAAATATGTTGTTAAAAAAGTTCATAATGGGTGATTTTTGGAAATAAAACGTTATGTTCTTGGGACACATGGTCACAAGTGATATAATTTCTTTTGAACCCTAAAAAGGCAATTGAGGAACAACCAAGACCATGTAGTGTCACATAAATTCACATTTCTACTGGAATAATCGGGTACTAACAACTTTTTTTGAGAAATTTAAAACAATTTTCTAACATAATAACTATATTAATAATGAAAATGGGTAAGGTATTAATGTATGGTTTAATGGTAGAAAAACCTCAAGGAGTTAAATACATGGGTGATCATTGCACCAGTACTCACCTTAATGAAAATTTGTTAAATAATTGTGATATATAGTTATGATTCAAAGAATTGATTGTGTTATTTTTTCGTGAAAAAGGATATAGTGATAGACTATGCCTCATTACAGATTTATTTACATTAGCAGAACTATCCAACACCTGATCTGTGCTAGTTTCTGTGATTTTTTATTTAAAAATATGGCTACACAACCACTATGTTGTGAAGTGTGATATATATACCAGTCAAGAAAGCCTAAAGTATATATTCACAAAAAAAGGAGGTCAAAGTACATTAAAGAGGATGGTTAGATAAAATCAATGACTATGATTTATCTATTCACTATCATCCCAGTAATGAAAAAAATAGTTGTGAATTATCTTAGTTGAAAAGAATCATGTACACTCTTCGTATTTCTGATTGAGATAGGACATATATTTTTTAAAATGAAAAGGAGGTACTTAGAAATCGTAGTGGAAAAGAATAAATCCTACCTTTTCCAAAGTATTTCATGACCATCTATTCAAGAGAAGATTAAGGAAGCACAATGGGATGATCTGGACTAGCAAAGGAAGGTGAATATAGTAATGTATGGGAAGCAATTAGAGATCCATATTTATGATGATGTTCTGATTAATTTTGGAATGAGGATTTATGTTCCTTAATAACCTAGGATAAAGAAGTATTTGTTGGATATCACACATAGATCAACATTATCCATTCATTCTAGTAGCATCATGATGTACCATGACCTCTGTGAACACTTCATATGGGAAAACATGAAGAATAAGATTGTTGTGTATATCTCCCAGTTCACTCTATGTCAGATAGTAAATATAGAGTGTAATAATTCAAAAGAGTTTTTTAAAAAATTTCCTATACACATGTATAAATGGAATAAGGTCACTATAGAGTCAATCAATGGTCTCCCAAAGACATCCGTTTGAAATAATGCAATATGGGTTTGTAAATCTCACCCAGACTGCATACATTATCTTTATTTGGGAAGATCTACATATTAAAAACATTTTAATATACATTTAATGGATGTCTTAAGAGAGTATGGGGTTCCAATATATATTTTCTTTGATGATGATTAAAATTCACATCTATATTTTAGAGGAGTCTTCATCATGCTTGGAGTACTGAATTTAATTTACACAAGGATTATCACCCCCAAATGATAGAAAAACAAATTAAGACACTCAATGAAATGATAAGATCATTCCCAATAGAATTTATTGGTATATTAGGTCACCATATTCAATTGGATGAGTTCTCATATTATAATAGCTTCCACTCTAGTGTTTAGGTTGCTCCATATGACACTATATATGGAAAGAAAGGTATAACCTCAACCTGTTGGGATGATGTTGGTGACAGAATGCTACAATGAGCTGATTATATTCATGTTATTACAGATAAGGTTCATTACATCTAGAAATATATCAAATATACTTAGAGTCAACAATTGATCTATGCTGAATATTAAATAATTGATTTGGAGATCGATGTTGGAGAAAAATATATCGTTTAAATATCCCTAGGGGAGAGATTCATGTGCATTGGAAAGAATGGGATGATAAGCCCATAGAACATTATCCTCTTTGAGATCCTTAATCTCATAATATCTATGTCCTATTATCTTTCACTTCCACCAAATATGGCTCACATTCATGACATGTTCCATTTATCACTCCTGAATATGTACATAGCAGATCCCTCACATGTACTAAACTCAATGGGGGTACAATAGGAATATAATCTCTCTAATGAGGAGTAGCCGTTAATGAATTTAGACAAAAGAGATAAGGTTTTTTTCAACATTAAATCACACATTGTGAAAGTGTTGTGGAGGAACTATTTGTATGAAGAATAAACATGGGAACCATAGGTGGAAATGATGGATAAGAACCCTCATGTATTAATATAAAATGATATTTCTAGGGATAAATTTCAAATGTGGGGAAAATGTAATGAATCAAAATTTTATTAATTGAAACTTCCATTATCACAATTATTTTATATAGTATAAATCACATAAAATAACATAGAAAACCCAGTAAATATTTTATAAATGAAGATTGGATGATATAAGTGGTATGTCTAAATGTTATGGAAACTATTCTGATAAAATATTAAGTTGACCTCTAGAATATTCATATGGCCATTATGAATTGTAAACCATCGAATAGAATAGTGACTTCGCTAACTAAAATATAAATAAATTTTACCCATATTATAAATGAAAATATGATATAACTATATAAAAATATTACTAATTAAATATTTTGAAAATTATTAATTAACTGTTTGTATTTTTCTGAGTAATAAATATTTAACTTAATTTTTATGAAAAATTTAACAATTAAAATTCATATTTATTAACATAAAATGAATTAATAAACTAAAATTTTTATGACTTCTTATTATAAGATAATTTTATGATACATTTTTTAATTTTTTAATGTGTAGTAAAATCAATTATAGTTTTCATATCTGTATTTTCCATGTAAATTATGAATTTAAATAAAAAACTGATTTATAAAATATAGAAAATTATTTTCTTAAAATGAAGTTAATTATATAAATGTACACATAAAAAATATTTTAGTGGAATTTTTTGGATTCATAAAAAATACACGAGTTCTGGTGAATAGTGAAATATGGTGTTTTACCATTTTTAAATTATAATTCAAATACATGAATTAAAAAATCATGCATGATTTATGAACCCAAATCACTAACTCCCGATTATTATTATAATATATTTATTGATAATTTTCAAACTATTCATTGCCTTGAGCCAAAATAATAATCTAATGAATATAATAAGGAGAACCCCCCCCCCCTCTCCAACACTATATATATGATCCCACCACCTATTTTCCTCACATCTCTCAAGATTTGAGCCATGAAAAGATTCCTCCAAATAATCATCCAAATATCCTCACCCACTTCTCAATGCACTTGGTATAATCAAAATACTAAAACAAAGGTTCCTTAAGGAGGTTCTCAAGGAGGAGAATTCATGAGGTCAAAACCAATTCCTTTTTCTTTTAGTTTGTTTTCATGTTCTCTCTTGTTTTTATTCTCCCCTATTTTAAACTCATCCAAATGGGATGATAAAACCATTCACATAATATAATATAATTATATCATGTTAATTGAACATGTATCATTAAAATCCTCCCACTCTCACATATATTCTAAAAATGAAATTGTTGCCCATGACGTGTCAATTTACTAACTTCGTGGGTAATGCACATTTCTTTTCCATTAAGGCCATCAAATATGATAATAAATATGTTAAATTATTGAATATATATTTTAATGAGTATTTTATCACAATATTTATGTTATGTATCTAAAATATATTCATAATAATAAATGATAAAATAGAAAGAGTTTGTTGTGATCAAAAAACCTCCAAATCTAACTTAAAACGATCATCATTAACATTCCTCCAATGATTCATCCTCACACCATAAAAAAAATTATTTATAATATAATATAAAATTATTTATTTTCATTAATAACATTTAATTATAATTCTACATATATTTATTCATTTTACTTGATCATACATTCATGTATACAGGTGAATCGATCATGAAATCTAAGAAAAGAAACACACCCGAACGATGACGTTAAACTATATAACTCATATAAAATACCATAAATGATCTTAATAAATAAATAAGGAATCCAATTAATGTATAATTTTTTTTATTCATTAATTAACTGATCTAATGTTATTACCCAAGATATTAATGTAAAGGACGCATTCATACATAAGGTATGGGGAATTCATGAACCCAATTCCATATCCATGGGTATTTTCCATATTTCACCCCATTTCCATTGTTTATACTACATTAAAATTTCAAAAATATTATTAATTCATCATTATATTATCATTTATAGGATATACGTTTTTCTCTAGATGAGTTTTGGACAAGAATAATGTATTCAAATACAACTATACATTCCACAAAACCACACATTTTATTTTTATTGAGATTGTTACTTATTCACTCAATATTAATGAATCCTATAATAATAATTATATATTTCAAAAAATATAGTCATTATATTGTAAATCATATGATGTGAGATGAGATCCCATGAATTATATAGTGCTCCAATGCATTATGTAACAATAATAATATATGATATAATGTAAAATATGTGTGCACATTATGCTATATTTTTAACAACTATTTTTGTTAGTTCACCACTATGACATGATGTTTCATTTTAATGGATTACCACATTCCAGGACATTATCTAATGCTATCACTCATGATTATGATTATGAATCATTATTTATTTTTTGATGAGGATTATTATGCACACCTAATGTTATATTGATTCTACTGTTTATCTATCCTCATATAGGGATTTTTACTAACCCCTTTTTGATTTAAATCCTCAATTGATTTCTTATACTAAAGATAATGATATGGACACTACGATTTTAGAGAAGAAGGAATTAAAAAAATTATGATTTATTTTGTGAAAGTAATGAATGGTCATAGATTTCCCACAATACTAAAAATATTGATTATGGTTTGATAACTCATTTAGTTTTTTTATCATTGAAATGATGAACTATCATGTATAAAAATTAGGGTCTCTATAATTTTACATGATTTTAATGGCCCAAGAACATATCTTTATAACCAACCAAAATCTCATAGAACAACCTACCTACAACATCCCCTAATCCTTACATTATAACCTTAACAATAAAATACCCCTCATAAATTTCCTCATCCCTAGTCTAATATAACTAATCAAACCCTTAATCATCATTGAGTGGGGCTTCCGCTCAAGAAAAATCTCATCATTTCTTATAGTGTTTTTATTATAATCATCGAGAGAGGATGGAAAAACATTATATAATGTTAATTATCACCAATAAGACACGTGAAATGAATATCTTGTATCAAATAATTATGTATGATCTTTTCATGGATTCATTAAGATAAATGTATAGATGGAATATTCATTAGACCATGATGATGGTTCATATAGAGCTTGTGTTTTAGTTTTTTCTATACTATATCTGACCTTCATGCACAATATTGTTTACATGGGACACACATGTTAGGTCCATTCATTAGTATTTTTTGAGTAATATTGGGAATTTGTGTCCCTAATTTCATATAGGCAGTCACCTATATTGTGGTTCTACTAGTCTTTAATAGGAATGTTAGCAATACTCACGGGAATAGAATTGTCACTAACCCACTCAATCTTCTTTAGTTCACCAATAAAATAACACAATAAAAAATTAACTCAATGAATTATACATTTCTCCATCCCTAATGTATGGTTACCCAAATAGGATTCACAAGTTAGCTGATCCAACATGATGTTCTCATTTTCTCCACGGCCTGTAGAAGGATTCCAAATACTAATATGACCCAAAAAAATTCAATTAGATTTTATTGTAAACTAGAGATTCCTAATGGCATGGTTAAGGGAGGATCTTTTATCACTCATATAATAAATCATCTAGTATTTTTTGACTCCTCATTAATCGTAGCTTCACGAGGAATGTTTTGGACAATTGTCCTCTCATTATATGATAATTTTGGTTTCACAAGTAAATTAGGAAATAAATATAGGTGATTGGATGAATATTCTTCTTTATATGGTATGATAAGGATATTGACGGTCACTCCTTGACTACCTACACTTATTGGATATACCCCACTACCATGATGATCGGTATAAATTGAACATAATTAGCCACAACCACCATCAATTCTTTAGGATAAGTGAAATTAGTATTTCTATACTACATTCTGGTATAATAATAGGATCTACCTTACTTTTTACATGATTATAGGGATACAATTACTAAATATACATCTTCCACAAAATTCCTCTACACCACACTAATCACAACAACTATGGTCATCTGAAGGGGATACCACTAGTGTCTTCCCCAATCATTATTATGATCTAACTCATCTATCTACGTAAAATGTTCATGTCCCTTTTCCCAAAATAGAGCAATCATATCAGAGATAGTATAAGCCAATTGTTCTTATTCTCTATGAGATCTTATTTTTTCCTATAGATCTAAATTCTCGACATGCATTTGATCCACCTTCTGTATTTTCAGTAAATTCAATGTTATATGAACTTTGTTATAGAATCCATGATATAGTCCTCACTCAAATAACACAATTCAAGTGTGTTAAAAAACTATCCATTTTAAGGAAGAAGGAATAAATGGAATCTTTCTATATCAAATTATTGTTCACTCATCAATGGATATATAATACTCAAAAGTGAATAAAAACCTAGTGATGTGGTAGTGAAAAACTCCCATTAGATGTTGGTTATGTATTTCATCAATTTCTTATGATTTTTTTTGAATGAATGAAAATTATTTTTTTAGTATCGCTTTGATAAAATTTTTCCATATAAAACAACTTATATAGGGAATCACTATATACAATGAAAAAACTAATTTCACAGTATCAAAGTTAACTACTCTTAAACATAAGCAGATATACAGTTAAATTGTATTTGTTCAGTTTATATTGCGATTAATTTTAGTATAAAGGATAATTTGTCATTATAAAAGAACAATCCATAGGATAGAAATCCTACATTGGATGGACATATTATTTTGGTAGTGTGATGAAATATCTATTTTTACTATAGAATATGCTAATTTTTTGGAGTTTCATTTTGGCCTCATGATGATAATCCATTTTTCCATAGATCAAATTCAAATATGAGTATTTTCGTATAGTATAATGAAAATAATCCCTCATAGACATGAAAAATAGTTGTGGTTGAACGTCGGTTTTTGTTGGCTAGATGCTGGGATTTTAATGTTACCTAAAACTAAGATAGAATGAACATTTTTTGTAACCATATTTTTGGGTATATGATACACTATATTCTTATAAATACATTGAAAATTATTCAATAATGATAATATTCAATTAGTCATATAATCCAATAGGATATTTTATTCAACTGGAGAAATCAATATAGAGGAATAACATTATCAATGAATAATTTCCCTTGAACAACCCTTCAATCAAAAATATTAGGTAATATTGGAATTTCATATAGAGTGATAAAGAAGGAAACATCATAAGGCCTTCATAATAATTCCATATTATTTTAAAAACCATTCACGACATGTCATATAATTTCACACATGGAAGACTCTCACAAAACATTAATATAGATGAATTCTATAAAGATTCTATATGGATGGCCCTAGTGAAGCTCGGTCATGGAAAATTGTACAATGAACATTTTTGGATAACTCCTAAAAAGAGCCTTAATAAACTAATTATATGATTCATTTTTATTGATGAATCCTTTGAAGCTCCTGCATAGATGACCCCCATGAATTCACTTCACATATGACTCTTGTAAAACATCATTATGGAGATATACTCAAATAAACCCTTCATGGACTAATAAAATTAACCATAATGAATTTATAAACCTTAAATAATTTTAAAATAATCCAATATAATATGAAATTAATGATCCCTATAGTATATCTTATCATCATTCCAATGTTCAATACCTATATAATATTTTTCAATGTGATGTCCAATTTGGGGAAGCTAATAGTTATAGGGGTCCAATTTTTTTTTAAGAAAATTAATTATTCCATAAAAACCAAATCATTAATGGGACCAATAATCTTGTATCACATGTTTTCCCAGTTTAAAAATATCATCACTCAGTAATGTTGGGTATAGGGTAACCCCTTTGGAGAGAGATTTATTATATGAGAATCATGTGAATAAGCCCAAAATCAATGCCTTGAGTTGGGTTTCATCTCATAGTATATAAATATTAATTAAATTGGGAACCAACTTGGAGTTTACATAAATTACTCTAGATGAGATATTGTTATTCTATCATAGATCACCTTAAGTACAGATCCTTTTCATGGTTTCATAAATTAAATTGAGTTGATATACTCCACTGGGTTTCATCAGATGCCTTGAGATGAGATACTCATCTTGTTTCCATGAAATCCCATGATTCAGGATAACCCTCTTAGTTTCCCCAAATTCCATGAAACTAGATGATACACTTAGTTCTTAATGTACCTGGAGTACAAACACTCATATTAGTTCCTAAAATTTGATCATATGACACATATATCATGTCTAAACCAAAAGGACCATATTTCAATATGTATCAAACTAAACCATTTTAGGTACATTTCACATAGTAGTCCTTACTATATAACATTATACTATAAGGTGTATCATCCTAGCCATGTGACATTAAAAAGAATGGACTGGTATTTCCACACTACCCTAAATTTTAAAAATCTCACCAATTGGGCCTTGATATCAATCCCGTAGTTAATTTGGAATAAAAATTATTAGTTCAATACCAAAAAAACTAGGTCATCGATACAAGACCATAAAAGATACTTCATTTATTTATATATACATAAACATAATAGGAACCATTATAGTTCATGTCACATGACCTGAAAAAGTAAAATATATCAAATTAATTGGAAAAAAAACATTGGTTCTAACTCCATTTATTGTTATTCATAAGAATCCCATTTTATGAGCTTGATACCTAATTTTAAACTCATAGGGCCTCCTTTTACATGTTCCCAATGTCTCCTAAGAATGATATAAGTTCTAAAGTACATTCTGATATGGATTTAATATATATAGTGACTAAATACTTTTATCAAATTAGTGGTGATATTATCCACACATGTAGGATTTAGTAAAAAAGAATGTTGTTGGTCAAAAAATTTAATATGGGAAAACTATATTTTTTTACTTGACATAAATCACCAACATGTATCGAATATATAAGACAAACATAATATTGGAAAAATACACTTTAAGGGATTATTCGACCTCCCATCCTCTATTTTGATAAAAGGTTTCATCATGACCACCCAAGGTCATCAAGAGGGATCCCACGTTTGGAAATTTGGAGATCTGAGAGAGGCCTGAACCAATTTCAGTTGGCCTATTGAGTTCCCCATAAATTAACCCATATTAATGGTTTGTGAATTGAGATTATGGCTTCAAATTATTTTACTTTTTATAAATACAAAATCTTATACTAAAACAGCTCTCTAGATTAGGGTGATTGTAACGACCCAATTTTTTCCAATGGAAATTCCCTGCTTATATTTATGTCATAAAATAACATTAAAACACAACATAATGAACTACTAAATGATAAGTGACCTTTAATCATAAGTGTGTCACTTATATGTTTTGAATTTCAAAAATCCGACATACACGGTTGTATTCGAGATGATTTTTGGAGTTTAATGAAACACAAATAATTTTCGATGAATAGTAATGTACCCTTGTGAATAGTAACATAACCTTATGAATTTTATTATGAACCTTATGAATATTAAATCATACAACAAAAAAATAACCTTACCCATGGATAAATAAATAATATTTAGAAATCTTATAAAGTTACAATTTGACCTTGGTAAGCGTTTTGGAATTTTGTAAGTCATAAATAAATAATTATAATTAATTAAATAATTTAAAAGAAAATTTATTTTCCTAAAATTTATTCATAAATTATTGAATAAATGTCTTATAGTTTATAGATAATATTATTAGAACCTACATAATTTTTTAAAGGTCTATAAAAATCAGTTTTAATTTTTAAAAACGGGTTTTTATGTAAATTATGATTTAAAATAAAAATTAAGTTAATTATATATAGATAATTATTGTTGAAAAATGGACTTCATTTTTGGATTCTAAACATAGAAAAATGGTTGGGGTAAATTTTTGGTATTTTCCAAAAATACCTGAATTTTATATGAATAGTGAAATACATTAATTTCCCAAAATAAGCTAAATAAGCTAATTATAGAGTCATGTGTGATGTTCTTATGAGGTAAGTCCACTTGGTTTGGGATCACAAGATAAAATTACTATTAATGGTCATTCAATACTCACTATTACTTTTCTTAGGGTAAATTAATAATCTAATGAATTTTATATTAAGGAAACCCCTCTCCCCTCCATTATAAAATCCACCCTTCACACCCGAATTTTCTCACACCTCTCAAGCTCCAAGACTTCTCTAAACTCTGCCAAAACTCCTTAACTATCCCATACCCAACGTCCAAGTGATTCTGGTCTCATCATTAGACCATGTTTAGTCCCTTAAAGAGGTTCTCAAGAGGAGGATTCAAGACGTAATTTCTTTCCCTCTTCTCCTTTAATATCCTTTCAAGTTCAAGTTCTTTTCTTGATATCTCCCAACTTATCATCATGAAAATGGTATTGTAACTCCATTATTATAAATATAATGTAATTTTATGATTATACTAGGATATTATATCATCCAACCCCATTTCCCACTTCCTTTTATTTTATTAAAGAGAACGTTGTTCGTGAGGTGTTAATTTATCACCTTTAAGAACGACATGCTTTCATCATCCATTTATACCTTTTGATATGGTCATGAAACCATTTTTATGGTTGAAACAGAATATTTTATAGGTATTATGTCATATTTGAAGTTCTGTAACTGACTTATGATCATATTATTATGTGATATATTAAATCAAGTTCAATGTGATCGAAAAACTGCCCAAATTAACCCAAACAATCTTCAATTTGTTCTTATTCAAAGATACATCCACATTGATATAATATGATTCATTATAAGATATTTAAAAATCCTGTAATATCATTAATTACATGTAATATAAGTTATATATGTTTTCCCATTTTTTCCTGAACATCAATTTATGAATACAAGTGAACCACCCATGAAAAACCATAAAAACGAACATCCCCAAACAATGTTTTCAAACTCTATAAGTCATCCAAAGGAACATAAAATGACATAATGAAACCATATTGAACCATATTAATGTATAAAAGGTTCTATAATTTCTATTTAATGAATATAATGTCATTATACGAGACATTAAATAGAAGGAATCATTCGGATACAAGGTAAGGGGAAATCTCAAACCCAATTTTCTTCCTTCGGGTTCTCCCTCTTTCACTCGATTTTTGATATGGTTACTCCTTAAAAATAATTTTTTCATCATTTTAATTACTTTTATGGGATATTAATGGTTCCCACTATATTTTATTTCTAAAAAAAATCTATCCAAAAGAACTCTTCTTTTAATAACACCCCTTTTACTTCAAACTCAAAGTAGACGGTTCTTGTAACATGTTTGTTATTCCCTATTTCGTTTGGGAACCCAAAGATTATGAATGTGTTATTATGAGATGAAACCCATTCCTTTACATGAGTTAGTTATGTAATTTTTTTATATTTCTTCTATGTGGAAAGCATGGTGAAGATAATGTTATGATGTGACGGGTGCAGCCGGAATTATAGAGCGTAATATGAATGTTTCAATGTGACAGGTGCACCCAGAATTATAGAGCGCTCCAATGCATTGGGTAAAGCGATGAATCACATGAGTAAATGTGAAATGATGTGTGAATAAGATTATTTCATGGTTCATATGTATGTGTTGTAGTTAACCATTAATACATGATGTTTCATTTTTATGCATTCCCACATTTCAAGTGTTATTTATGCTCCTCTCATGTTCATGATATTTTTCCTACGTCATGATTATGCTCACACCATGCTATATTATTCATATATATCCTCTTATTGGGCTTATATCTCAACAATTTTGATGTATATCCTCAGGTTTCTACACCTACTAAGGATAGGAAAAGATCCAATAAGATGTTATAGAAGACGAAATTAAATAAATTTTTATTCTTGGTGTTGTATTTGTTATGTATGGTCCTAGTTTTCCCAAGACACTAAACCTTTCGATCAACTATGTGTAATAATATTATGTTATTTATTATTGAAATCATGTAATAGTAATGTATGAAAAGTATGGGTCACTCTAGTTGGTATCAGAGGAAAGGTTTAGTTAATTTGTGAATTAGGATTTGTGAACCCTAGGGAAAACCTATAGCATGAGACTAAGTACAAATATGCTCACAAGAATATTTACATAGGGATCCCATATGTTATATTTTTGGTATAAATTTTTTAAATGAATATGTTATTCATGACTTGTTAACTTATGTTTTTTTATAAGCTTTTCTATTTTAGAAAATGGCGGGAACCAGGAGAAATCATGCCAAGAACTCGTACGATGGCCAATGAAACGATTGCCCGAACGACATCCCCAATGATTTGGGAGGTGGAGTTCAGAACTTCATGGCCATTCTTACCCAATTATCATAGGTTATGAACAATAACCATAATAATGGGGAACGTCCTCCTCAACAAAGAGGGAGAAACTGGCTACCGAATGTTTTATGTGGCAATGACCACCGACGTTTAATGGATCTTCTGATCCACTAGTTGTGGAACAATGGGCTTACTCCTTGGAGAATATCATTTCTGTTCTTCACTGTTCTGATATGGGAAGGTAACCCTAGCCAATTATCTCCTAGATAGAGAAACTGATCAATTGTGGGCTTTGACTAAAAACACCATGCCAAGGGAGGAAATTGAATAAATAAAATGGGACAAATTTAAGATAATGTTTCTTAATAAGTATTTCCCACGAACACTTCGTACGAAGATGGTGAGAGAATTTATAGAGCTCAAGAAAAAAGAAAGAGAGTCTATCACAACCTATGAAGCGAATTTCACAAGGCTTGAAAGGTACACTTTCGGGTTTGTTATCTATAATGATATCAACATTGATAGATTATTTAGTGGATTAAAACAACACCCTCGAAAGGCTCTTGAAATTTGAGACTTCTGTAGTTATGAAGAAGTTGTTCGATGTGCTCTCAAAGTGGCGATGGAGTTTGGAGAATGGTATCATGGATATGGGGATATGAAATGAAAGATGGAGCTTCGAGCTAGTGGGTCTAATGAAAAAGGTGGGAAGAAAAATCAACGACCCACATGCCGAAAATGTGAGAAGTTACACCTTAGTAACTGCCTCAAAGGGACGGGGAAATGCATCAAGTCTGGGAAAGAAGGACACCATGCTCAAGAGTGCTGAAAAAACACAAAGATGAAGGAGAATGTAGTCGATGAATGGAGAGAACCACTCATGGTTCAATACTACAACTATAGGGAGCTAGGGAACTTTGCAAACCAGTGCACTAAACCTCATGTTCTCGAGGGTAATCAATATCAACAACCACCAAAGCCAAATGAACAAGGGAAGGCTTGTGCCATCACTACTGCGGAGGTGTAGCATGATACTGAAGTCGTACAAGATACACTTCATATTCACTCAAGAATGGAAAAAGTATTATTTGATTATGGCTCTACGCATTATTTTATATCTTGCACATTTTCTAGAAATATAGAATCGAAGCCACGAAACCTTTAAGTATAGATATCTATAAAAAGAACAAGTTGTGCAATCATTGCAAACCAAGTGTTTGAATCTTCTCCTGTTGGCATATGTGGGATGATTTTTCTTGAAAATCTTGTGATACTTCCCTTGGGGGAATTCGACACTATAGTGGGAATGAATTGGCTCTAGTTATATAGAGCACATATCAACAGTCTGGAAATGTAAATATCTTTTCATATTCCGAATCATCCCATGATCCTCTACAAATGCAAGGATGATCATGAATCTTCTTTTAAAAATCCTTCAATGGTTTGGTTGTTGATTCCCTATGAAGAAGCATACCTCGCCCAAAGGGTTGAGTCGAAGGAATGTTTCAACCTTGCGAAAATGCCCCTCATGAGGGAGTACAATGATTTTTTTCCGAAGAGTTTCCCGGAATTCCCTCAGATATTGAGGTAGAGTTCCCTATTGAACTAATACCTGGAGCTACTCCAATCTCAAAGTGTCCCTATAGGATGGCTCCTATCGAACTGTCGGAATTAAAGATGCAGCTGCAAGAGCATTTAAGCAAAGTGTTCCACTACGGGAAAAATCAATATTTGCAACGGGATTTATTCCAATCGAAAATAACCCGTCCATGACGTTATTTGCAACGGGGAATTTTCCCAGTCACAAATAACAAATTATTTATGACGGGTTCTTGTCTGCCATCACAAATAGTTTGGCACGACTTGCGTGCCAAACCGCGCGAATAGTATTTGCGACGATGGGATGTCTCCCGTCGCAAATAGTTTGGTGTCACTTGCATTCCAAACCGCGTGGCATTCACGCCAAACCGCGCAAGAGTATTTGCGACGGTCCCCATCGCAAATACCCGGTGGCGGATAATAGCTTTTTGCGATGAGATGGCATCCTGTCGCAAAAAGAGTGTCGGCAGGAACTATTTGTGATGGGTCAAATCGCAAATACCCTTTTTACCACCGATTGTAATTAATCCGCACGAGGGTATTTGCGACGGGGCCTGTCGCAAATGTCGTCCCATCACAAGAAGAGTGTCTGCATGAACTATTTACGATGTGCCCCGTCACAAATATGTTTTTAACCACCGGATGTAATTAATGCGCGTGAGGGTATTTGCGACGGGCCCCGTCGCAAATAACCCCGTCGAAACTAATCTAACCTATATATAACCTCATCTGTATTTTCCCAAAACACTCAGATCTTCCTCTTTCTCTGTTTTCATTCTTCAGTTTAATGGAAAAAATTTCTTTGTGTTAAATTTTTTTATACGAGAGGAATTGGACGACGCCAATATCATCAGAATATCAAAGTTTAAGGTATTTATATTTTATTTTTATTATATTTATTTTAATTTTTATGTTAATTTTAATTATTGTATATTAGTTGTAATTAAATTTTATTTCAATTGAATTTTTTATATTTATTTTATGTAAGAAATTGATATTTTTAGTGATAATTATAAATAATTACTGTTATTTTGTAATAATTAGATATAATTAGCAATAATTAGTATTAATTAGATATAATTAGTAATAACAAGATATAATTAGTAATAAATAGATATAAACAGTAATAAATAGATATAATTAGTAATAAATAGATATAATTTGTAATAAATAGATATAATTAGTAATAAATAGATAAAATTAGAAATAAAAAGATATAATTAGAAATAATTAGATATAATTAGTAATAACTAGATAAAATTAGTAATAAATAAATATAATTAGTAATAAATAGATATAATTAGTAATTAATAGATATAATTAGTAATAATTACTAATAATTAGATATAATTGGTAATATTATCAATAATTAGTAATAACTAGATAAAATTAGTAATAATTAGATATAATTAGTAATAATTAGTAATAATTGGTTATAATTGGTAATAATTGGTAATAATTGGTAATAGTTCGTAATTATTGGTAATTGTCTCAATAATTAGAGATAATTAGAAATAATTAGATATAATTAGAACTAATTAGATATAATTTGGAATAATTAGTAATAATTAGTTATAAATAGCAATAATTTCAAATAATTAGGAATAATTAGTAATAATCAGCAATAATTAGCAATAATTTGGTATAATTAGTAATAATTAGGAATACTTAGCAATAATTAGGAATAATTAGCAATAATTTGCATTAATTAGGCTTAATTAGAAATAATTAGAAACAATTAGAATTAATTAGAAATAATTAGAAATAATTAGGAATAATTAGCAATAATTAGCAATAATTAAGAATAATTAGCAATAATTAGAAAAAATTAGGAATAATTAGGAATAATTAGAAATAATTAGCAATAATTAGCAATAATTAGCAATAATTTGAATTAATTAGAAATAATTAGCAATATCTAGAAATAATTAGATATAATTAGGAATAATTAGATATAATTAGTTATATTTAGGAATAATTAGATATAATTAGTTATAATTAGATATAATTAGTTATAATTAGTAATATTTAGTAATAATTAGATATAATTATCTATAATTAGTAATAATTAGATATAATTAGATATAATTAGTAGTAATTATATAAAATTAGTAACAATTAGATATAATTTGTTATAAAAAGATATAATTAGTAATAATTAGTAATAATAAGTAATAATTAGATATAATTAGTAATAATTAATAATAATAAGTAATAATTAGATATAATTAGTAATAATAAGTAATAATTAGATATAATTAGTAATAATTTATAATAATAATTAATAATTAGAAATAATTAGTAATAATTATTAATAGGTAGTAATAATTAGTAATAATTACTAATAATTAGTTTTAATTAGTAATAATTGGTAATAAGTATTAATAACTAGTAATAATTAGGAATAATTAGTCATAAATAGTAATAATTTGTAATAATTAGTAATAATTATCTATAATTATTAATAATTAGCACTCATTTCTCTATTCTTAACATGTTCAAATCTCAATGGGTCACCAATTGTCAGGTCATGTGCAGTAAAAATTTTGTGTCAGCCATGTCCAATGTAAACTCTATAATTGTCCATGCATTATTGATCACCTCGCAAGTATTGTTGCAATATCACAACCCAAGTCACACCCTACTATTTATAAGAATTATCTCACATAACCCTTTACATATACCATTCTTCCTTGAAAATTTAGCGGAAAGATACAGATATCCCCTCAAATTTTTAAGGAATAATGATCTATGTAAAGGGTCATGTGAGGTGATTCTTAGAGATGAGAATGACATTACTTTGGTGGTCCTATTGCAACACTACTTGCGAGGTGATCAACCATGCAAGTAAAATTATAGATTTTACATTGGACATTGTTGACACAAAATTTTTAATGCGCATGACCTGACAATTGGCGACCCTTTGATATTTAAACATGTTAATAATAGAGCAAAGTCGGTTGCGAATATTTATAATTTTAGTATTTTATAAATTTTTTATTATTTTAAAAATATTAAAAAAAAATTCCTAAATATTGATAATATAATTTTTTATTTGTAATAATTAGTAAACGAAAACTGCTTAGATAATGAAGGGAAAATTTTTAATCATCTCCTCAATGATGATTACCAAATTTACTTTCATTATTCAAGCAGTTTTCATTTCCGTATGTATTTCTATGTATTGCTAAATTAGTAGTAAATTGTAATAAATTTTAATAATTTCTAGTAATTAGTAATAAATTGTAATGATTAGTAATAAATTGTAATAATTAGTAATAATTGGTAATAATTTGACATAATTTGTAATAATTTGTAATAATTAGTAATAATTAGTAATAATTAGGAATAATTAAGAATAATTAACAATAATTAGGTATAATTTGGAATAATTTTGGATAATTAATATTAATTAGATATAATTAGTAATTATTAGTAATAATTAGGAATAATTAGAAATAATTAGCAATAATTAGCAATAAATATTGTGTGGAAGATGCAATTCAATGAGCCATCGGACAAAAGAGGAGCCGACAATCCATTGAAAACTGTGCCACCGTTAATTAATGCTGCATATTAAGTAGTTGTAATTATTTAAATTCTTTTTTCATATAGTGTTTTTATAATTTCAAATTATTCAAAAACAGTGATGATTTAATATTTTATGTAGAAAAATATGGTACAAGGAAGTCGACATTAGTCATTATTAGATGATTGCGCTTGGATAAATCAGAACATAAATACAAATGGTTCTGATTTAAATCCTGTATATATTGAGGGTGTTGAACCTTTTATAGCATTTGCATCATCAAAACCAGAATATTTTTCAGAAGGCACAATTAAGTGTCCTTGTAAAAAAATGTTCCCTAAGAATGTTTAAATCATTTGACAAGGATGGGGGAAATCTATTACGGTTTGGTTTTCAACCAGATTATGTTTTTTAGTATCAACACAGTGAACACAGTTCCAGAGATGATCCTAATAATTTGATTCTGGATCCATCACAGTTTCAAAATCTATTACATGATGTTGTAGGTCCAACTGTGCAACAAACTGTATCTCACAATGATATTTATTTAACTCCTGAGTTACCAATTTTATGAGTTGTTGAGGTCTGCTGAGGATGCATTATATCCAGGTTGCAGGATAAGAAAATTAGAGGCGATTTAAAAAAATGTGGTTATTAATTAAGATAATGCAATGTCAAACAACTGTTTTGATTAGTTATTTTTTTGGTTAAAACATTGTTACCTAATAGAAACGTGTTTCCTGCAAATTACTATGAGAGCAAGAGGCTGATTCGGAACCTAGTCCTTAGTTATCAGAAAAATAATGCATGTCCAAATGAGTGAATCTTATATTATGGTGGACATGATTCATTGGATAGTTATCCCGCATGTGGAAAATCAAGTTATAAAAAAGCTCAACCAGGAAATTCTAGATCAATTCCAGAAAAATAGTTGAGATATTTCCCCCTTACACCCAGGTTGCAGTGTTTATTTATGTCTTAGAACACAACCTCAATGATGTCAGGGCACAAAACCAAGATTTCAACTGATAAAACCTTGAATCATCCATCTGATGGTGATTCATGGTAACATTTGGACCGTCTGCATCCGCCTTTTTCTATAGAAGCCTAAAACTTGCGACAAGGTCTTTCTACTGATGGTTTATTTCCGTATGGTTCTTATGGTAGTTTGTATTCATGTTGGCTTCTCTTTATAACTCCATACAATTTTCGTCCATGGATGTTGATGAAGGATCCATATATATTTTTGACTCTATTAATCCCAGGACATCCAAAAAAGTATATTTATGGTTATTTGAAACCATTGATTAATGAGTTATATACATTGTGGAGTTATGGTGTTAATACATATGGTGTTTCTACGAAAAAAAAATTTCATATTAAAAGCTACATTGATTTGGACGATTAGTGACTTTATAGTATAAGTCATGTTATCTGGTTGGCGTACACATGGTCCAAAATAATTTCCTTAATGTATGAATGAAAAAAGCCTTTATGATCATCAATGGAAAAAAAAAATTGTATTGATTGTCACGATTGATTTCTTCAAACTGATCAACCTTTTGGGAGGAACAAATCCCATTTTAGTAAAGGTTCAATTGAAAGGGATTGACCTCTAAAGATGATCTGTGGTACAGAGTTAAAATTAATTGTATTTTAATTACCCCCCATCACATTTGGACCAATAGTAAACCAACAGAAAATTTGTGGCTTTGGGAATCAACATAATTGGATGAAACGGATCATTTTTTGGGATCTTCCGTATTGGTATGATTTTTTAGTCCGCCACATGTTTGGTGTTTTGCATATAGAGAAGAACTATTTTTATAATTTATTTCATATAGTTTTGGATACATCAGGTAAGACCAAAGATACTGTAAAGGCATTATAGGATCTGGCCCAAATTTATAGGCGTCCAGAACATGAACTATTTGAAAATTTCAGATCAGAGAGGTTAATGAAACCAAAAGAAGTTATACACAGTCCAAAGAGAGTCTCTTATTATTATGTTAGTGGATTTAATATTTGAGACTTCTAGATGGCTATGCGTCCAATTTGGGAATATGTGTTAAGAATGGTTATATTACTGGATTAAAAAGTCATGATTGTCATGTTATAATGGAAAGTCTTATGCCGATTGGATTCAAGTGTTTGTTGAATTATATGATTTGGGATTCGATAACAGACATATCATAGTTTTTTGAGACATTTGTGTAGTGACAACAGACTACGATGCCCTAAGAAATATGGAAGTAGATGTTGCTGTAATTATATTTAAACTAGAAAAAATATTTATGTCGGCATTCATTGACTCAATGGAACATCTGATATTACATTAAAAGATGATGCTAAATGTGGAGGTCCAGTACACTTTCGATGGATGCACCCATTCAAGTGATGCATGCAGAAATTGAAAAAAAGTACATTACAATTCATCAGTTGAAGGCTCAATTGCTGAAACTTATTTGCAAAAGGAAGTTTCTTTTTTATGCTCTCAGTATTTTGAATCTCAATATCCCTCAAAACAAAAAATGCATGGGACGAAATGAGAGGAATTTTAATGATGAAATGGAAAATGAATTAACAGTTTTAATCAGCAAACTCTTTGTTTTGGTGGAGTTCATGAACGAAGGATTTATGATGATGAACATCACAGACCTCAGACATTCGTTCTGCTCAACTGTGAAAAAATGACATCATTTGTCCTGTGAGTGCTTCTATCACTTATTCTATAATTTTTGTTATAGTATTTAAACATATTTTATATGTTGGTTATATGATAATCATAACAAGAAACAAATTCCAAAAATTATAGCAGCTGCTCTTAAAGAACGCAGAAAAAAAAAAATTATCAATGGATTAAAAAACTAGTAACATAAATTATTGATGGTCTGATATAAATTCTGTTTATTATTTATTATATTGATAGTTGTTTTACAAATTTTCAGGTGTCTTGATATTCTTATAAAATTGATAAGAGACTATGTATATTGAGTAACCCACAATCCAAAATGGTTAAATCTTATAATGCATATGTAGTTAATGGTTTTTGATTTCATACACATTCATATGGGGAATAAAAACACACAATTAACATTAGAGTTTTCTTACAAGGATCTCATTATAGGGAAATTGAGGATAAATTTTATGGAATTTTGGATGAAATTATTGAGCTGTGCTATCTATGAAAGAATTACATAACAATGTTTTAATTTCGGTGGTTGGATACTAAGAGAGGCTTGCGTGTTCATCCGACCCATTGAATCGTCGATATTAAATATTAAATTCTTTTTGCAGTAAATGAACCATTTTTATTGGATCACCATGAACATATTATTTATTATGAATACTACAATGCTACTTCAAGAGACTTGAGTGATTGATGGAGCATAATAAAAATGAAATCTTGTGGAAATCTATTTAATAAAACTGAATGTGGTTTCACTGTAGTGGAAGGAATTGAAATTTTTCAAGACACTATCCAATATTCATCAAATTCACAAGGAGACGTCAATATCGAGGATGACAGACCACAAATTAAGGATCGATGGTTAGGAAGATTTTAATGATGTTACAAATTAATTTGAAATGAAAATAGATGCTAAAACTGAAACTCATATGGATATTGATGATGTTGTGGAGGAAGATGAAGACATTGGAATTGAAAGCTATGGAGAAGACGGTGAAGATGAACATTAACACAGTTAAATGCTGGTTATAATCATAACTAATATATATCTATATATAATAGTAATTTTTAACTATCTACTAACAACAATCTATTTTTGTTTCATAAGGACTCTAATATATTGCATGAGTTAGAGGATGCTGAGCTACCTTTGGAGGATGTGGGTGTGGGATCATCTGACCCTCAGCCTACTAATGGTTCAAATGGTATGGAGAGGGGGAACGGTCTAGCGCAACTGATGATTCCTAACCCTATCCTTGAGCGATGTCCACCTCATGGTTTCGATCCAGGAATAGGCAGGTATGGTAACCTGCATATTTTAGTTTGATTTCATTAATTTATTTTTATATATACTAATTGATTGATTATTTATTCCTTTTTCATAGTTTTTAACATGTAGTTATTGGACATGGAAGCGCTATATTGTGCATTTATTTTTCTCAACCATGGATCACATGGGAATATATTCCCATTGATGTGAGACGCGACATGTTCCATCATTGGCATGAACGTAAATAAATAATATTTATTTTGAAATTAATTTTATTAACAACATTATATTATAAATTATTTGTAGGGTTTGTGGTATCCTATCGATGATATCTTGCACGACGCTATCCACACGACATGGAAGGTTTCAATGCATGACCGTTTTTGTCAGTTTTTGCACAATTTGAGAAGGATAACCATTAATAATGGAGGAGTGACAGAATATGATGAGTCATGTAGAGCCCACCAAACAGAGTACATTTCATCTCACGTTTGGGATGGATTATGTTTACAATTGTTAGGAGGTGATTTTCATAGGAGATCTTTAGTGGGACGACAGAACCAGGGAAGACAAGAGGTGACACATCAAGCTGGTAGCCATACATTCAGTTTCCATAGAGATCATCTAGTAAGTATATTGTTTTAAATATTTTATATAACTTTAAATATAAAGATTTTATTTTATATTTCTATAGGAAGTCGAGAAACCTTATATTATGGAGTTCGACATTTATCGGAGGATGTACGGTGATCCAGCCACTAGAGAGATTAGAGATGATCACCAACATTAGATTGTGGTTAGTATTATTTTTTATTTTGACAATTAACTGCATATAATATTTTCACAATTTTAATTTTAAATTGGAGATGAAGGATTCATATGAGGCGAGGTCCTCTCAGACACATGTTGAGGGTCAGGACGAGACGACTGAGCAGACAATTGCGCACCATTTCGATGAGGCGGCATGGATGCATGCGACTTTTTTATGGAATTGAGAAGGGTAGAGTATTTGGTATCAGATCAAATTTGACTCCAGGTACTTATTATGGTACTGATTTGATGTTGGAATCTAGTTTGAGTGGAGCTCATGGAGAGGCTTAATCTTCTAGCTCAAAGTATCAGGAGCAGTTGTGAGCTTAGGCTGAGCATATAGAGAAATTGCAGAAGCAACAAAAAAAGATGTGTCAGCGGTAGCAGCAGTAGGAGAAGCATCACGAGGAGAAGATGCGTCGATGGCAGCAGTAGTAGAAGAAGCAGCATGAGGAGGAGATTCATCGATGGCAGCAACAACATCACGAGCAGATGGAGTGCATGCGACATCTAACTCATAGTTTATAGATGGAGTTTCCTCCACTAGCTCCTTCAGCTCCTGCACCTCCTCCAGAAGACGACCCTCCCAGTGATTTTTTATGTTAAAAACTTTTGAATTTAACATGTTAATATGAATTATTTACATTTTATATATTTTATATTGGTGCAAATATTACATAGTTTGTTTTTAAATATTTTTTTATTTTTTTAAATTTTTTATTGAAAATTGAGATTTTTAATGTTTTTTATATTATTTTAATAATAATAATAATATTTTATTAAATGTATATTTTTAGTATTATATTTTTAAATGTTTATTTATTTACTAAAAATAATAACAATAATAATAATTTATGATTTATTTAATTTTCTTTGTGAATATTGAGATTTTTAATATATATTTTTTTCAATAATAGTAATATAAATTTTTCCGTTAATCGTAATTTTATTAAATTTATTTTATTAAATTAATTTATTATTTGCGACGGGACCTTTTACGATGGGAGCCCATTGCAAATAGTCTAACTAAATATTAAAAAAAACATATTTGCGACGGGACTACTTACCTATCGCGAATACATGGTTGTGACAGGCCCGTTGTATAACGTTATATATATATATATATATATATTCCCAACAGGACGACAGGGATCCTCACATAAAGCATTTGTGACGGGCCCATCCTGAAAAAGTTTATGTACATATAATACATATAATCAGAGACTTATTTGCGCTGGTGATGTTTCCCGTCGCAAATAATGGTATTTGTGACAGCGTTTTCTGTAATGGGCTATTTGCAATGGGCCCCCGTCGCTAAAGCTTATTTGCAATGGGATCCCATCACAAATTAGCCGTCGAAAATACCATGATTTCTTGTAGTGTTCATATGCCCTAGTGAATTACCTAGGGGTGCACCAGTACTCTTTTTGAAGAAGAAGGATGGAACAATGTGGCTGTGTATCAATTATTGGGAACTCAACAAGATAACCATAATGAACAAGTATCCTTCCCAATGATTGATGACTTGTTTGAACAGTTAAGAGAAGCTCAATACTTCTCAAAGGTGGATCATTGTTCTGTATATCATTAGGTAAAGGTGAAGTAGGAAGATATTCAGAAAACTGCCTTCCGTACATGCTATGGGCAATATGAGTTTTTGGTGATGAACTTTGAACTTACTAATTCCCCTGAAATCTTCATGGATTTGATTGATAGAGTATTTATACATTTCCTAGAGAAATTTTTTGTAGCGTTTATCGAAGATATTCTCATATATTCCAAGAGCAAGGAGGAACATGAATAACATCTAAGACTTGTGTTGGAAACATTAAGAAAGGAGAAGTTGTATGCCATGTTCAGAAAGTGTGACTTTTGGATGAATCAAGTCAAATTCTTGGGACATGTGATCACAAGGGAGGTAATTTCTGTGGATCCATCAATGACAAAGGCGATTGAGGAATGGCCCTATCCCTCTAGTGTCACAGAAATCCATTTTTTCTTAGATTAGCGAGGTACTACCGTCGTTTTGTGAGAAACTTCTCACGATTTTCATGCCTGATAACTAATTTAACAAGGAAATGTGTAAATCATGTCTGGACGGAAGAATATGACGAAAGCTTCAAGGTGCTAAAGAGAAGGATGGTCACTGCACGTTTTCTCACACTACCGAAAAGTAGAGAATGTTTTGTGATATATAGTGATGCTTCAAATAAAGTCTTGGGTTGTTTATTAATTCAAAATGATAGTGTGATAGCCTACGACTCATGACAGTTGGAGATACATGAGTAGAACTACCTAACGCATGATCTAGAGTTGGAAGCCATGATTTTTTCCTTGAAAATCTAGCGGCACTACCTTTAGTCTGAGAAGTGTGATATATACAGCGACCACAAGAGCCTGATGTATATATTCACACAAAAGGAGCTCAACATACTTCAAAGGATATGGTTAGATCTAGCCAAGAATTATGATTTATCTATTCACTATCATCCTGGAAAGGAAAACAAGGTAGCTGATGCTCTATGAAGAAAAGAACATGCTACTTTATCCTTGATATGGATTGGGAAAGACACTATCTTCATAGATATTCAACAGATGGATTTGGAAATCATAAGGGTAGGGGATACATCCTACCTTTCTCCAAAAGCTTGTGCAACCATATATCCAGGAGAATATTAAGGAAGAACAAATGGATAATGTGGAGATACAAAAGAGGGTGATTGCAGTAAAGGAAGGGAAGCTGCAAGAGTTCCATATTGACGATGATGGTGTGATTTGGTTTGGAATGTGTCTTTATGGTCCTTCATCACCCGACATAAAGAATGATATTTTAGATAATTCACATAGCTCAACATTCTCTATCCATCCTAGGACTACCAAGATGTACCGTGATCTCCGAGAACACTTCTGGTGGGATAACATGAAGGATGAGATTGAAGAATATATATAGAGGTGCTAGGTATGCCATCTAGTTAATGATGAGTGAAAAAAGTACAATGGTATGAGGCAACCATTGCCTATACCCATGTATAAATGGGAAAATGTTACTTTAGACTTTGTCACGGGTCTACCGAAGACATCAAAGTTAAATAATGTGATATGTGATATGGTTGACCAACTCACCAAGACTGCCCATTTTATCGCTATTCAGGAAGATCTCTCGCTTGAACAACTTGAAAAGATATATGTGAAGAAATTGGTGAGAAAGCATGGTGTTCCACTCTCAATTGTCTCTGACCATGATTCGGGGTTCATATCTAAATTCTGGAGGAGCCTTCAAAATGATTTAAGAGCAGAATTAAATTTCAGCACGGCCAATCACCCCCAAACTGATGGCCATTCTGAAAGGACTATTCAGACGCCTGAAGATAGCTAAGTGCCTTCTCTATTAAATTTAAAGGTGTTTGGGATCAGAATCTCCAATTGGTTGAGTTCTCATATAACAATAGATTCAAATTGAGTATTCAGATGGCTCCATATGAAGCTCTATAAGGAAAATTATGTAGAACTCCAACCTGTTTGGATGAAGTTGGAGACAACACTCTATTTGGACCTGATCTTGTTAAAGAGATAACAATGAAGGTTCATGTCATCCAGAAACACATGAAAGATTCTCAAAGTCGACAAAAGAGATATGATGACAATTGTCAAAGGGACTTGGAGTTCGACGTTGGAGATAATTTCTTCCTTCGAATATCTCCATGGAAGAGAGTCATGCGATTCCGGAAGAAAGGGAAGATAAGCCCAAGGTATATTGGCCCCTTTGAGATTCTTTACCGCATAGGATATGTGGCCTATAATCTTGAACTTCCAATGAATATGGATCTTGTTCATGATGTGTTTCATGTATCATTACTGAGAAAGTACATACCAGACCCCTCACATGTACAAAACTCAGAGGTGGTGTAGCTGGATGATGATCTCTCCTATGAGGAGTAGCCAGTAAACATTTTGGATAATAGGGATAAGGTTCTACGCAAAAATTAAACCTATATTGTCAAATATTTGTGGATAAACTATATGTTTGAAGAAGAAACTTGGGAACCAGAAAAATCAATGAAGGAGAAACAACCTCACCGATTTATGTAAAGTGAAATTTTAGGGGTGAAATTTCTAAAGGGGGGAAAATGTAATGACCCAATGTTTTTCAATGGAAATTCCCTTCTTATATTTATGTCATAAAATAATAAGAAAACACAACATAATGAACTAATATTTGATAAGTGACCGTTAAAAATATGTTTGTCACTTCTATGTTTTGAATTTCGAAAAGCTGACATACACAGTTGTGTTCAAGATTTTTTTGGAGTCTAATGAAGCAAAAATGATTTTCGATGGATAGTAACTTACCGTTGTGAATAGTAACACACCATTATGAATAGTATTATGACCCTTATAAATATTAAATCATACAACATAATAGTGTCCTTACCCATGAATAATTAAAAAAAATTTAGACATCTTAGAAAGTTACAATTTGACCTTAGTAAGCGTTTTGGTATTTTGTAAGTCATAAATAATTAATTATAATTAATTAATTAATTTAAACGAAATTTACTTCCATAAAATGTATTCATAAATTATAGAATCAATGTCTTATAGTTTTTAGATAATTTTATAAAACCATAAGTAATTTTTGAAAGCACTATAAAATCAGATTTAATTTTTAAGAACTATTTTTTACATAAATTATGATTTCAGTTAAATATTAAAATAATAATATTTATAAAATATTTTTTAAAAAATGGACTTCATTTTTGGATTCTACACATTGAAAAATTGTTGGGAGTAAATCTTTGGTATTTTTCTAAAATACATGATTTTTTTATGAATACTGAAATACCTTAATTTTTAAAAAATAAGCTAAATAAGCTAATTATAGAGTCATGTGTGATTTTCTACTGATTTAAGCACACTTGGTTCGGGATTAAATGATCAAATTACTATTATTCGTCATTCAAGACTCACTATTCCATGTCTTAGGGGAAATTAATAAACTAATTAATTTTATATTAAGGAAACCCCTCTCCCCTCCACTATAAAAGCCAGCCTTCACAGCCTCATTTCCTCACTCCTCTCAAGCTCCAAGTCTTCTATAAACTCAGCCAAAACACATTCCCTAGCCCCTTCCACCACATCTAAGATCTTTTGGTCTCATCAAAAGACCATGATTTGGCCCTTATGGAGGTTCTCAATAGGAGGATTCAAGAGGTAATTTCTCTCCCTCTTCTACTTTAATTTCCTTTCATGTTCAAGTTCATTTCTTCATCCCTACCCACCTAACTTCATCCAAATGTTATTGTAACTCCATTATTATAAATATAATGTAATTTTATGATTATAATGGGATATTATACCATAAAACCCCATTTCCCTCTTCCTTTTAGTTTATTAAGGAGAATGTGGTTCGTGAGGTGTTAATTTATCACCTTCAAGAACAACATGATTTCATCTTCCATTTATACCTTCAGATATGGTCATGAAACCATTTTTATGGTTGAAAAGAATATTTTATATGTATTATGGCCAATTTAAAGTTATGTAAATTACTTATGAACATATTACTAAGTGATAAATTAAAACAAGTGCATTGTGATCGAAAAACCGCCCAAATTAACCCAAACAAATTTCATTTAATTATTATCTAATGATTCATCCACATGGATATAATATGATTCATTATACTATCATTAAAAATCCTTTAATCTAATTAATAACATGTAATATCAGTTTTTTATGTTTACCCATGTTCTACCTGAACATGAATTTATGAATAGAAGTTAACCACCAATGAAAAACCATAAAAACGAACATCCCCTAACAGTGTTTTAAAACTCTATAAGTCATCCCAAGGAACATAAAATGACATAATGAAACCAGAATGAAACATATTAATGTATAAAAGGTTTTTAAGTTTCTAATTAATTAATATAATGTCATTATACAGGACATTAAAGAGAAGGAAACATTCAGATTCAAGGTAAGGGGAAATCTCGAACACAATTTTCTTCCTTTGGGTTCACCCTATTTTACTCCATTTTTGATATGGTTACTCCTTAAAGATCATTTTTTCATAATTTTATGTAGGTTTCTGTGATATATATGGTTGTAATTGGTTTCTATGTTCATCAAAATGTTTTCCAAAAGAACTCTTCTTTTAAGAACACCCATTTTACTTCTCACTCAAAGTGGATGGTTAATGTAACATGTATGTTATTCCCTCATTCGTTGGGGAACCAAAAGATTACTAATGAGTTATTATGAAATGAAACCCATTCCTTTACATGGGTTAGTTATTTACATTTTTTATATGTGTTCTATGTGGCAAGAATGATGATGATAATGTTATGATGTGACAGGTGCACCCGGAATTATATAGCAGAATATGAATATTTCAATGTGACGGGTGTGACCGAAATTATACAGCGCTCCAATGCATTCGGGAAAGTGATGAATCTCATGTGAATATTTGGAATGTTTAGTGAACAAGATTATATATTGGTTCACAAGTATGTGTGGTAGTTAACCATTAAGATATGTTGTTTTATTTTTCTGCATTGCCACATTTCAAGTCTTTTATTTATGCTCCTCTCATGTTTATGATCTTATGAATACATCATGATTATGCTCACCCCATTATATATTGTTCTTATATATACTAATAATGGGATTATAGCTCACCACTTTTGATGTATATCCTCAGGTGGATACATGTACTATGGAGATGATAAGTGCCAATAAGAAGCTAGAGAAGATATAATTAAATAAATGTTTATGCTTGATGATGTATTTGTTATGTATGGTCCTAGTTTTCCTAGGACACTAACCCTTTAAATCCTCTATGTTTAATATTATTATGTTTTTACCTTGGAAATGATTTAATAGTAATGTAAGAAAAGTATGGGTCACTATAATAATTTTTATAGAATAAGATACCGAGTAGTACATACATCCCACTGATGCAATATTGTGTACAATAGGCCCTATCACTTCTGCACCGATCATTGATGGTGGTTATGAGTGTATAACGGTAGATTATAAGGAACCTATTACTCTATTTGTCCATGGATTCTTGATTTCCAAATACTTGTTATTGATCCTGGAACATCCCCATTTCGTGAAACCACTAATAGCCTTAGTGCTCACTTAGATCACCCCAACTCAATATACAATGTGACACCATGAACATATCATCATTGTTATCACAATATTACTATGTATTATAATTTAATTGTTTATAAATATACATAATTAAGATACTTTACCTTCCCCTCAATAGGCTTTTGTTATATTGTTCGGAATCTAGGAAGAGACCATTCTTTCTCTCAATGAGTATTATCTAGACATCATTATTCTACCATAGGAGTTATATTACATTGAGGACACAATAAATGAAATCACAGAGTAATATTATTCCCTCCACCCAATGTTTTGGGACATTTCCAGATTGTTCAATATTTTTATCATATTTTACTTTATATCATATATTTTTGTCTTTTATGAGGATTATATATATATATATATTAATACATTGACTGAATTATTGAATTATTTGATCTAGGAATATATTTTCCATAAAATTATGTGGTTATATTTTTTAGAGTTATATTTTATACATGTATTAAATATCACCTTCAGTATCCAATGATAATCATCCAGTAATTCGTTGGTACATCAATGATTTCAATCCAGAAAAAAGAATCAAGGTTATAAAATTATTTCCATGATGGGAGCCCCCCATTTCTCTATTATATTTTTATATTTAATTCTTCTATAAATTTTAGTAATATTCATTTAAATTTATATAACATTTAGATCATTTATCCTACTACATATATGAGATATTATTGATTGGAAAACTTATTTTTAATTCTAATATTCAAAAAAAACATTGAATTAAAATTCAATTATTATGAGGAAATCATTCAAAATAATGTATTATTTCATATTTAAGTTAAAATATAAAATTATTACATAATTAATTTTTTCCACTGATATTAATTTAATAATTTTATCATTGGTTTTTGTAATTAAATAATAATAATTTCATGAGTATTGAGTTAGAGCTCTTACTTATTTCATTTTCATTCCTTTAGTTTTTTGAATAAAAAACTATCTTATAATGATGCTAAAAACACTTTATATCCCATGTATTCATTATGTTTTTATAGAAATGATTAAATTATAATGAATATATAAATAACCCCAATTTATAACAAATGAAAGATTTAAATATTTAATCTGATCAAACATACTGGTGGTGTATATGGTTCAATAGAAAAACATATGTTACAATAAGTGGTTGGACGTATGCCCTATCTTTTAGACTTAAAAAATCATTATCATTAGACTAACACTGATACTGATACATTGGACTGACCTTTATATGGTTTATAATATTGATAAATAATATGTAAGCCCATAAAAATATAATAATTTTGTAGTAGCTTCATATATTTATTTTTTTTATAGGATTGGGAAAATTTTCATTTTAATGCTTATAAAAAAAATGACATTATACAATCAATTATTTTTGTTCAAAATGAGCTAAAAAGTCTGAGATGTATGAGGTTGTTGCAACAAAATCCAAAATACGACTGTTGGAGTATAGCCCATAAATATGAGTTCATTTGAAGAGTAGGGGTTGATTTTATTTTCTATATAGATTATCTAAATATTTCCCAATATGAATAAAAGTTTTCTTGTCATTTAAAATATTTTGAGAGTTTAAATTAAAAGGAATCCTTAAATAAATTGTAATTACTTTAGACGGGTTTCCTTTTACAATCATGTTTCCGATAGTTGTATAGATCAAGGGTTTTGGAGGATAAAAGGAATGAGGTGAATCCAATCCATCAGATCAAGATATCTTAAGGCTATGATTAATGGTATGGAACATATAATTATATCAGCAGAATATAAGGAATTGGATAACATATCTGACATTGATCCATCTAATTGAGGGCTTTTCTGGTAAGGACAGATAGACCTTATTGTTTCCACTAAAAAATGTGGATATCATTTTTTTGGATTTTATATTTCCCATAACTCATAATATTGAAGATTAAAATATTTCATAATAATGTAATTCATGTTTAATTTTACGAGAATATTTATTTAATGTTTTTACAGTATTTATTTTCCACAACATTTATTTTATAATGATTTAGATTGTACATATCTTTTGAGATGAATTTTTTTGATAGAATGATTGTGACACTGATAAATAATATTTATTTAATCATGAATGATTGATATGATTTTAACTCCTTGATCATGGAATGTGGTATGATTCCAATAGTTTATACTCAATCATAATTTTATTTTGTTTTAGGTTAATCTTTAAAAAAACAATTCAACCCCCACCTATTATACAATGTTAACCACATCAATGTAACAATGATTGGTTGTCCAATGTTTTGAAACACCATTCCAAGGAAGAATTATATTATATTTGTTATATTATTTCTAATTCCCTCTTTCTCAATAGAACCCAAGACATATATCACTACAGGAACATCAATACTAATCTCATCAAATAATTATTATATTTTAACCAACTTGATATTATTGTGATCATTTATTTTAGCACATCTTAGTTTTATACCTACATAACATATTACATATAATGAACCACAACACTCCTTATGATACCTAAATAAAAATTGATATTACATTCCAATTTAACCGTAATACCTTACTTTTTTAATTCATTCATATATATATATATATGAAGGAGGCTGACGAGTCATTGGAATCTTGAGTTATAATAAAATGAAAGAGATGATGTATTATTTCCATTGGGTACTTTTAATTTTATTCCAATTTGATTTAAAATTTTATTTATTGATTACAATTTCCTTTTTAAAGAGAAATTGAAATAATTAAATGTTTCCAAGAAATATTTATTACCATTCATACGCGACCTATAATTTTTTCACAACTAAAAAATATATTTTTGTATGGAGATGGATAAAAGGAGGTTCTAAGGATATGATATTTTTCCAATGTGATATTTCCCATAATAATTTAAAAGGTATAAAATATAGAAAATGGATAATAACGTCATTGATCTTGAAAATTTAATTATAAAATCATTGTGATGAGTGGAGTTTGATGTTAGAGGATATATTTTGTAACAGATATTGAGGATTTTGTTATATTGATCATAAAATAATATATTATATTATGATAAATGTATATATTCCTATTAAAAGTATTACTTTTCAATAATTAAATCATTTATTATCCACATTTATGTTTAGATAAATTAGATCAATTTTTAATTAGTCCCCTTGATTTATGTGGATAGTCTCCTCAAAAGTGAAGATTGATATATTTTATCCTTATAGACGGTATGGCTGAAATTGAGATTAATTATAACTGCAGTTATACATTATTCATTAGTGTTGAGTAAAAAATTTCATGAATGGTAGATCACAACATGGATATGGATGTCTAAGTAATGGTTGTGAAATAATAATAGAAGGTAAGAGTACATAGAGTGTTAATTATATAAAGTTTAAAAATATAACCCTATACTATAAAAAATGGTACAGATTTCCACATCACATAATGATTTTATTACCATTGAAAAAATTATTTAATCAAAAATATAAAAATAATTCTTCAACTATAGGAAAAATATCTAATAATGTTACTAAAATAAATTATTTATTGGAAATAAAATATTAGATACTTAAGAAGGATGAGTATGTGGTTGTTTTTTAATTCTGAAAAATTATTTGTTTTATTAACATGAATTTGAGCTTATTTTCTCTTGTGGATAAATTTTTTTCTTTTCATGTTATTTTTTTGATATTTTTTTCAATGAGAAAAAAATATCCATGTGTTGTGTAATTTGATAGCTTTTAAATTTCTATATTTTCACATCATTAATTTCCAGTTTAATGGTATTAAAACTACGTAATTAAATTTATTTCTTATGATATATGAATGAACTTTGATTGGAATGAATATTAGATAATTTTTTTGATAAATAAGAGTAATTTTTGGAAAATGATGCTATAAGAAGTGTTTGCCTATTGTGAAAAATTGAACTAATATTTTAGTTTGATGATATAATGAATTTTCAAACCAAAATTGTGTATCACAGACAATGGAAATATTAATATATATTTTTCATTAAAAAGATCACACTATTAGCTCTTGTGTTACATTGTAATTGCATTAATCTTGAAAAAATGTTGAATAAAGATGCCTATAAAATATTATGTCTCAATTTGTGTTGGATACTCAAGAATATGTTGGAGTGAAATGAAGATAAAAAAGTAAATGGATAAGTAAGAGTAAACTGAACCTATGTACAATTAACCCTATTGGAGATATGTCTTTAGAAGAAGAAATTACTTTTCTTTAGATTTGTACATGAATCATTATTCTCTAATGAGGTATACTTCACAGGGATAAAGCTAGGATAGACTAAGTCAATAGATGTTATAGTGGATCATGTCAGAGTACATGAGGAACCTCTATAGGAATAATGTGGTGGTTCTCTATTATAATAACTTGAAAGTGTTTATAAGATGTTATACCATTATTTATGTCTTCAAATCATGCATTTTTAATCCAAATCATTCTATTAAAGAGCCACATGTGATCACACTTTGATCGATAAATCTTGTTATGTTGTTTGATGTAGATAGGGAGATTATAAAACATATAAAAATATTTACATAATTAATTTCGTTTTAATATCAAGATGTATCTGAGATATATATAGTAATATAATATTCTAGTTGACAAATTTGCGATACAACACCACAAAAGATGATAAATTTAGATTTTGAAGGATAATATTATTGAATCCAATTGCAATAATAAATTTCACACCATGATGATTCAAGATGATGAGAATATATAAAAGTTATGTCTTTAGTTTTCTCTATTTATGTTTGTATAAATAGTATTGTCTCATCAGGTCTATAATTTCTATAAATAGGACATGTTAGTTATTTTTTAGACAAATTTATACATAGTAATTTTCTCTTGATCAAAATTATTTTTTTGACCTAGTGTATCACCCCAAAATTGAGGTATGTAACACATGTTTATGAATTTATATGTTTATAAATAGGTAGGGTATGGTTTGGAAGATTCATAATGGTCATTTAGATGGTTTTTGGGATTTTATAAGGAAAACAGTTACTTAATACCATGGAATATCCCCAAGAAACTATGAAACATTAAACAATGGGATTTGTATAGGTTTGAACATTGTTTCTATAACCTAATTGAACAATCTTGAAAGTAGATATAGTTATATAGTTGCTGGAACACAGTTAGAAAGTTGTTTTTCTAACCATGAGAGATAACTGTGCAATGTATAAAAAGTTGGTTTTTATAAATAGATATCATGCGATTTTAACCCTTACCAAACCATATGCTCCTAATTTTGACCCTCACTCATGATTATCTTCTCTCCATGACCATGAATATTCTCCTCATCATTATAAAAGTGATTAGATGTCTCTTTGAAGCCAGTTATTCCTATGTATGTATATTTTATCATCGTTTCATTTTTTTGCATAGATCTAATCATCTCTATCTATGGATATTTAGATATACTTCCATTATGGATAGATATTTGGGTGTTGTTGAAAATAATGGTTAGTATTGACCTTTATAATGTTTTAGGAAGTATTATAAGGTGTATTTGTGAGGTTTTCACTAAAATTTGGTGAGCGTTGGTGTCATTGGTCTTTTTTCTAGAAACCCTAGAGGTGGGTGGATTCACTATTGAATCATCTTGAATGAAAATGGAGTCTACGATTACAAAATATTTTTATTCTTGAAATTGATTTTGAAATTGATATATGAAGATTGTGTGGAAACACATAGGTGTTGATTTATGGGGTTTTAGGGAAGATGTGCTTTTTCTGAAATATTCCTTGTTGTTGTATTTTAATTCTATGATTTTAAAATTTGTTTCCTTATTTTATTAGTGGATAGGGTTTTCCAAAATAGTTTCCAATAAAAAATTTGTGTTGTTGAAATTGTGTTTGTAATTTAATGGAAAATTTTTATGGGATTGAAGGGTTTATTTGGGTTTTCAATTATTTCTTCACGTGGTATTGGGTAAATATTGATTTGTTGGTTTTCAACATATATTGTTGATAATGAGTTGGATGGGATGGATAGTGGGCCTAATGTACAACCATCAAAGGATTGTAATGTGGTGTTAATCACCACTATAAAATGGGAGAGGTTATGGACGTGAAGTTCCATCCATAATGGTAACAGAGATCACATGTGTTGGTGGTTGAATTGTGTAAGTGGATGATATGAACATGCGATCACCTAAGGTGAAATTGGTTAACCATACATGGAGTGGGGAAATGTTTAATGGATTTTAACCTTGATTACCTTGGAATTTTATTTATTGGAATAAATGGTTTTGATGAGGATATGATTATATTATTATAAATTATTGTACTATTTAAATACTTTAATGATAATGTTTTTATATAATAGTGTGAACTTGATCTGTCATAGTGACATGAGTAGGGAAGTAACTTGTGGAATGTTTATAGAGTTTCATTACTCATTCCCTACTTTTCTACTTTGGTGCTTTTGTAGATGTTTTGTTATGTGACACATGTAGTGGTAAATCATATCATTCCAATTATGGTGCATCGTGATGATTGGGTGGTCTTATGGTGCTGGAGCATGGTGATTAGTGTGGATCCATGAAAAAAAATCCTGATTCCTTGTGTTGTAAGATTTAATCATCTGTTGTAGTACTCTGTTTTGGTTTTTATATGTTTTTTAATTGTGGTCATTGGTATGATATGGAATTATAATTTATTATTGAAATTCATCATGTAGTTTTTCTTTGTGGTATGATTCTTTCATTTTTTTATTAAAATGGAATATTATCCAAGAATCATTCATAATTCCCTCAGTATTTATTTTCATTCATTGGTTCCATAGGGACGTCATTTAAGGCATGTAATGTTGTTCAAATTTCTGAAGCCAAATCAGAGGGTTGGGAAATTACATGTTGTATTAGTTTGTTCAGTCCTTTCGCATCAATTTTTGGTCATGGATATAGAATTAAATATCATTTGGTTCCTTGAGTTGGGATGGTATTAAGGGGTAGTTTCTTCAAAATATAAAATTTAATGCATAAAAATATGTATCTAACATTATTATGATGAACGTAATTTTACTAGGGAGATGTGTACACTAGTGTTTTAGAGACACTTATGGGACTTGAAATCTCTTTGTCACAGGTTTATCCAGTGAGACAGGCATAAAAAAATTGTACAAATGACTTCACACTTGGATTGAATAAAACATACTATGAAATTATATATTTAGTTCAATGTATGCTTTTATTTATGAAAATTTTGGTTTTTTCTCAAAACCATTATTCAAAAACAAAGAAGGGTTGTGGTATTTTGAATAGTGATTGAATTTTAAAATAATGATAGATTTTCTTTTTCAAAGATGATATAACATAGAAAAGTTTAATTTTGGATATCCTAGTTGTGATTGTTGAAATGTGAAATAATTATAATATTTAAACAATTAGTTTCTAGAGAGTGAGACTTATTGTGGTTGTGGTGTTGATAGAAATGGAACTAGGTAGGCATTGTAGAGACCAATAGTATGAAGTTGCTGAAAATGTTGTTTCCCTTGAACCCCAGGTGAACAGGTAGTTGATTCAATGCATAGAGCAAGCCATTTAGGATTTAGGTAGTTGAAATTGAATTTCATAGTTGATTAAAATAGACCATTCTATTCAGTTTTATAAAGTGAATCCATCCATATTTCTGGGTGATTCAGAACAAGAAAAGGTTGTGGTGTGGTTGAATAGTATAAGTCAAAATTTGATTTTCTAGGCACAGTGGTATAGAAGTAATTCCAATTGTCCGTGTAAATGTTGGAAGATCTTTCTCATTAGTGGTGGGAGTTATCAGTTCGTGCTTGAATAGACCAGGTTATGTCCTGAGGTGATTTGTGGAATTGTTTGACAAAAAATTCTACACTCACATGATTAGAATTTATAGAACAAAATATTTCATTATTCTGAAATAGGAAAACAATTCCGTTATTGAGTATGCAACCAAATTTATGAATTATGTCTAGTTTTCACAAGACGTTGCTGCAAGTGCATCTTTGGAGGATCACATGTTTGAATCTGGTTTGAGGTAGTAAATTCATTTAATTATTATTGTGATCTGTATAATAGGTTATACGAAGATGGTATATAGATCAAAAATTGATGAATGGTATATCATAAAAGCTATATGTGGGGTAGGTATGTTGATTCCAGTAGGGAATGGCGAGAAATCCAACACTATAAGAAATAAGCAGTGGGGAATTTATCTATAAGGTAATTGTATGGCTTAGCATCAGTCGTCAAGATTAGTGAATCTTTTCTAAAGTCTTAAGTTAAATCCTGGATGTTTCAAATGTGTATCTCTAAGACACATAAAACAATAGTGTCCAATACAACTGAGAGAATTATATTATTTCAACCAGATGGGAAATCATTAGAGCTATTGTCAGAGTGCATTGATGTCAGGTGTTCGTGAAACATCTCAAGGGTCATAGGAAGATTATGCCTCGACAGAACGAGGTCGGCAACATACCCCTTGTCTGTATAGTGGATGTATCCATGGTGATTCTAGGAATAGTGTGAATCCTCAGAAAAGGGAAATATTTGGATGGAAATAATGATAATAGTGTTGTTTATAAGAATTTTTATTGTGATGAGATGATTATAGTAGTTTATTTTTCTATATCATTTGTAGTTACTTGTAATTTCATTTTGAAATCTACCTTTATACTACCTTTTTTTATATATGTGCACCACATTATTCTGTTGCTTATCATTTTATTTATTCATTAGGTTTAATGTGTAAATTATTCCATCTATTTAGAAACATCAAATTCCTCTAAGTCAAAGATAGTGTTGATCATTTTTTTTATAGAACGTGTTGTATAGGTGTTGATGGAGATGACTTGATATGGGAATTATAAATTATTGAGATGGATGATTATGATATAATCCTGGGTATGTATTTTTTTATTATGTTTCAGACCCACATCATATTGTATGGAATAATGGTTAGATTAACAACTATTTATGGAATCAAGAACCTCTTTTGAGGAGAGAAGTGGGATAAATTGGGAGAAACGAGCATGTTATCACAATCATGGTTAAATCTCATACATGTTGGTGTAAATTTATTAAGCATTGATGGAAGATATTAGGAGATGTAGTTTTGGTGATGCTTTTGACATTTTTCTTTATGTATATCATGTTTTTTTCACAAGGATACCTCCCTTAAGGGAAGTGGAGTTTATAATTGATCTTCTCTTAGGGACCAATAATATCTGACTTTCATATTACTGGATGGAACCAACTGAATTGAGGAAATTTAAAGTGAATTCGGAAGATCTGGACAACATAGGATTCATCAGGCCTAGCATATCTCACTAGGAAACAACATTCTTGTTCGTTAAAAATGATGATTGAACTCTTTTTACTTGTGAGGATTATTGTATGATAACCACGTAACAATAATATATCATGATCAATTTCCAACACATGATGAACTATTCTACACTTTTTTGTAGACCAGTAGTTCTCCAAAATTGACATTTGATTAGGATATCATCAGTTTCATTTAATAAGGGAGGATATTCCAAAAACAATGTTAAGGGGTAGATGTGACCACTATGTGTATATAGTGATGTAATTTGATTTTACAAATTCACGATCGGTCCTCAAGTATTTGATGAATCTTATATTTCCAAGATATCAAGATTCTTTCGTGTTTGTTCTTATTGATGATATATTTTTGTATTAAATGAAATGGGATGATCATGAGAAACACATGTAAAAAATAGTTGGAATCTTGAGAGATCATCGGTTGTATTCCAAATTATGATAGTGTGATTTTTTGATACATAAGGTACATTTATTTGGAATCATTTTTTCTATGAAAGGAGTTACAATAGATCCAAAGAATATAGATTTAGTAATTTCATATAAACCTACAAAGGATTTTTTATAAATATGATGTTTCCTCATCCTACATTGTCATTAATGATTCGTTGTTTGTGACTTTTAACAAAAAGCTTCACCAATGATAGTCTTGTAGAGGAATAATGTTCAATATCAATTGATTTATTTTTTCAAAAAATACTTCTAAAGAGACCAAGGGAAAACTCACATAGGCACCAATCATGATTTTTATTGAATAAGGAAAACAACATTTGGTTTATTGAGATGCATTTGGATCAGGGTTGGGATGTGTTCTCACACCAGAGGATCTTGCAGTTGCATATGGTGAAATATAATTGAGGTTTCATAAGAATAACTATACAACACATAAATTGGTTTTAGTAGAGGTGGTGTATGATTCAAAAAAATGGTTTAATTATCTATTTTTTGATAAATTTACACTGTTTTCTAATCATAATTCCGGGAAGCATATTTTCTAAAAAACATATCATAATTTGAGACAAAAAAGATGCATCGACAATCTAAAGATGTGTGACTTGGACCATATTTATACACCAAGAAAAGGAAATTAAATGGAGGATTCATTAATATGGAATTCATATGCTTATGTGGAAAAGGAAAATTTGGATCAGTGGGAGATGATGTCTATTATAGACAACATGATTTTGGAATGTTCATATTGAGGTGATATATTGGTTTTCATCATAATTTCATTCATTCTTGACCTAATTATAATAATGGAAGAGGTGTAGGCCTATGACTCAATGTATGTGTCTGTAAGGTTGAAACTCAATAGTGGGGAGAACATTAAGGGATTGAAACTAGATATATATTTAGTTATCAAGATTCGAAATTATATGGTTCTACCATTGGATTGTATGGAAAATTTTCATACTACATACCATTAATAAAGAAGGTAGGATTACCAAAGAATAATTAAAATTTATAAGGAATTGGAAACATCATTTTGGTGGGGGTAAGGAAAATAATGTGGAAAAATTTATATCGAGATGATTGACTTTTCAGAAATTGAAGGCAATGAATCAGGGACCAGAAGGTATGTTGCAGTCTTTACCTATCCGTCTGTGAAATTGGCCCAATATAGCTATTTATTTTTAATAATTCTTTCAAGAATGTCTCGTATTCGTGATTTAATATGGGTGATAGTGGATTGGATCAAAAATTCAGGCCATTTCATCTATATTTTTCAATACCAAATGGTGGAGGATCATCCCAAAATCAATATATGTGAGGTCGTAAATAGGTATGATATTCTTGTTTCAATTATATGAGATAGATACATGAGGTTCGTGTCTCATTTCTATAAATACATGAAAAATCCTTTGGGAATAAGTTTACTATGATCATGGTGTATCATCCTTAGACAGATTGGAAATCAGAGTGGATGATACAAATATTGAAGGATATGATGAATGATTTTGTTATTGATTTTATTGGTTCATGAGAGTATAAAAATCCCTTTGTGGAGTTATAATAAAATTATAGTTTTGAGGAATAAATGAATATGGCTATCTTTGAGTAATTGTGTAGGTGTAAGTGTCGTTCTCAACATTATTGGGTGGAATTTAGTGAAGAATTATTGTTTTGGAAGATCCATTCCCATGAGACAGTGGAGAATATTAAGCCAATGGAAGAGAGTATGGAAACAAAAATGAGTCATCCTAAATCATATGTGGATCATATTCAACGACCATTGTCATTTGTGGTGGGTAATTGTGTGCTTTTGAGAATATCTCTTATTCTTGAACAATAATGATTCAGAATACATTGAATGTTATCACTGAGATATATATTACCTTTTGATATGATTGAATGGGTTAGAAAGGTGGATTATTGGTTGGATTGGATCAACAGTTCAGTGCAGGTTATAATTTATTTCATGTTTCTCAGTTGAGGAAGTATTAAAGGGATCATGACCATGTGATTTGATAAGATCACATTGAGATATAGTCAAAGGCAACGTTGTTTCACATGCTACTATAGAAAACAGATAGTTAAGATAATGTCTTTCATCGAAAATGAATCATTGTAGTAAATTTTTTTGACAACATGATTAGAATTAGGTGGAGACATCAAAATAGGTGAATGAAAGGTCCATGCAATGACACCAACTCTATCGAGAGATCAATCGGTTTAAACTTCCAATGATTGAAACTCTAATGGTGGGGAGAATATAAAACACCAATATTTACGTTTGTAACCATTTTATGTCTTTTTTTGTGTATAATGTTCTTGAGTAATGTTTGGCAGAGTCCGTAGCATTTTTAGAAATTGTTTTGGGAAATTTTTAGGGTGTTAAGTTTGAGAATGATCATGAAACTAGGAAAATTCCCAAAAAAATCCATGAAACATTGGATTGTGGGATTTGGAATTGTTGTATCATTGTTTTTATAACCATCCAGGCTAACCATTTGAGCTGCTCCCGTGAGACAATAGCAGGTGCATGATTAGTGCATGATGTTCCTAACTATTTCGGATAATATGGAACGATATAAAAATTGGCGATTAAAAAATGGACCTCATTTTATATTGACCATAAACACCCCATTTGATCCCCATTTTTTCCCCTACTCATTATTTTACCGACTTTATATCTAAGGAATGTACCCCCTTCATTCCAATAGTAATTTAAAGTATTTTCTTGGTGGTTTGAATCCAAATAATCATTCATAAATATCATATCATGATGGTTTCTTGGATTTTCGTAGATATACTCTTCTCTTTCACTATATCGATGTATTATATATACTTCTCTCATGGATAGATCAATATTTTTCATTTCCAATAAAATACAGTTTTATCCATGTTGATTTTAGGGGAAGGTTTCTGAGGAGGATTTGCAAATTTTATCTCAGATTTGGTAATCCATGGTGCCATTATTTGTTTTTTTCAAAACAGTAGTGGTATGTGACATAAATATTGGCACCTATTTATAGAACATGATGGATTATATTTTAAATTAAATGTTTTTTGAATTCATTGTTGTGTAATTGATGTGAAAAGATTGTGTGGAAACCCTTGGGTTTTGACTTTTTTTGGGGAGATGTGATCATGTGTGAAAAACTCATTGTTGTTGGATTAGAAAATTATGACTTTAAATTAAGTTTCTTTTTTTAATTTTTTGGAAATGGTTTTTGAAAATCGGTTTCTATAAAAATGTAGTTTTATCGAGATTATTTTTTTCTTGTCTATGGAAACAGTGAATTGGTTTGAATGGTAGATTGGGATTTGATATTATTTGATGATATGATATTGAGTAAATATTGATTTGGTGGTATCTGTCATAAGTGGTTGAGAATGACATGGATTGGATGGATAATGGGTGTGATGTACCATCATCATGAAATTGTAATGTGGTGTGAAGAAGCACTACAAATGCGGATGGGGTAGGAATGTGAAGTTACACCATCAGTGGTAACACCGAGCTCGGGTGCATGTGGTTGAATTATGACAGTTGTTGAGAAGCACAAGTGGTCACACCTGGTGAAATGGGTTATTTTGACATGGAATGGGGAAATTCTTAATGACATATTTCAGTTCATTCCCTAGTATTTGTTTGTTGGGATAAATGGTTTGGAAAAAGACATGTCTCGCTTGTTAGACATTATTGAACTAGTGAAATGGTTCTATAATTTTTTTTATATATTATCATTATTCTATGTTTTATCCTATTGTCATGAGTAGGGATGTAATTTTGTTGTGATCACTCATATTATATATTGGAATGAACTAGAACTCACACAATTTTATGCATAATAACTATAGTGAAAAATTGATCAAATTCATAAATTCTAAAAATGATAGCCCATTGTATGTAGATATGTTAGTGGGTCCATTGGAATGTACATGTTGTTGTGAGTATAAAAATAAACAATATGACACCCCTAAGATTAATGAAATGCTATAATAAAATGTAATATCCAAACTAATGAAATTGGAGAACCCATATATGAAAGATGGGATAACGTAGGTGAAGATGAGAGAAATTTATGACAAAACATCCACGTGTACCCATTAAAAAATAATGTATGATAAATTGAGGGTTCAGATAACATACTTCCCTCATTATTTAAATGACACTAGAACAAAAAACCATGAATCATGGGAATTCTTACATATCCCAATTAAGACTAAAAAATAAAAATAAGAATTCAAATCAACCATATGATGGAACCACCACCATAAAAATCATCCTAATCCCTAGATAACAAATTAAGGAGATCCAATACAGTAGATTGATTTTATCAGTGGGCTATGATATCATTACGAAATTCACCTCTACCATAACACTATATCCATTGATTAAAATTAAGAGGTATTCCATTTTTCTCATAACAACCCCCTATGACATGAAAAGTAACCTAAAACCTCACTCTAAGAAACAATCATTCAATGACTTGTAGGATTGTAGGCCCCCACCTCACAAATATTTGCTATATCATATGATTTAGTATCATCCCAATTAATGGGGTGGGAGGTCATGTGACCCATACTATAAGTGACATTTTTACCCCATTTCAAAGATAAAAAAACCACCCCTATTAATATCATCATGACCAGTTATAATTTGATGGTATTCCCCCAGTTAATGAAATTCTCCCTGGACCAGAAAGGTATTTTTAAAACCATTATTATATGGGTAACCCCCACCACCTCCATGGTGTAATGTCTAAGAGAACATTCAACCCAAATTTGAATATTCTATTTTCCTCATGATAATCATATCAAAGGAATCATATAAAAGATGATGACAAGAAAAATCATGTTTAATGAACAAGTATCATGATTTTATATAATGACAATGATCATTAAAAAACGAATCTCCTAGTCATAAAGGATGTAGTTAAAAGAGAGTCAAAATTAAATTTTTTATCATACTTCTCAATATGACATGCATGAATTCTAGATAAGTAATTTATACTGAATAAAAAAATAATATCACTCCCTAAAGATCAAATAATCAATTCCAATAATTATTATCTAGTAGGGATACTTTCATGAAACAAAGAGGGCCACATGTCTGTATTGGAGGATCTAAACCTATGTTACATTCAAGGGAAACCCTATAATGTTTCGTGTGGAATCATTCCCTTACATTTACATGTCCCTGAGGTTTATCAAACCCCATGATTGTGTCAAATATATCAATCAATCTCAATAAAAACTATGATATATATAATATTCAAAAACCAATAAAAATTAAACATAAATTTACATTGATGGAAAATTGGACTTTATTGTAATGATCAATATGAAAAAACACATCTAATAGGATATTCTTTTGACCATTTATAACACCTAGGTGAAAAGACATGAAATTATCTGAAAAGGGGGAATATATTATGTATACCAAAATTAACCTGAAAATTATATCCTAATAGAAAAAAAAAGATTTCCTATTGTGGAAATTTCATATTCTTTTGTTGGACATGGAATGTGTATATAAAATACCTAGTGTGTGTATCGAATTGTGTAGTTGGGTGTGTATTCATGTGGCTAAATTTCTTAGTTTTATGAGAAATAAAAATTTCCATATAGTATGGAAAGAAAAAAACCCATTACAATATTTTTATACAGTGTAATCGAAATGATGAAAATGAAAACCATATGAAACTATTCATTGTTTTAGTCTACAATTTTTTTTTCATTTTCTGTAGAAGTAACCAACACATTACTATATCAAATGGTGTCAAACAGCCACTGGAAACATTGAAATATTTGTTAAGATATTTAGTCTACAATAGTGTTTTGTATCCTTCACCTCGAAGTAATATATAGAGGATATAAATACAGATAAATTCGGTTAACTGATTATAAAATCTTTTTTATAAAAAAATCCCATGAATCTCCATTTTATAGGGCCCAATAATTAAATTATTGGGAATCATAGAATTATAATATTTTATATATTATAAAATAGATGATCCTCTTGGATTTCACCTCCATTATTGATATTATTGTTAACGTCCTTTAATAATCTACATTTCATGTGCATATCATCATATGATGTGTTAATATGCAAAAAAATTTAAATGATACTCTGAGAAATGAATGAATGATATCTCATGACACATTAAATGTTCACGATGATATGGGATAGATAATTAATTTAGGATAATAATCACGGTGTAGTAACTATCACAAAATCATTGTCTGATCTTTATTTGATGAAATTGAACAGTCACCTATGTTCACTGATGCCTCGTAGACTTTTTAAATATAATCCAAAATATTTTTGAATATATCCAAATCCATTAGGACATGTTTATCATGATCTATCTATAATTTTGGAAAATACTTTGTCAAAAAATGAATCATCCTCTTATGAACTTATATGTGACCCTGTTAGAAATTGATTCATTGAAAAGTATTATAAATTTACTAATCAATCATTGTGATAAATGAGATACTTCTAACAAAATCACATTTCCAGTCAAGATACAAAGGGGACTGATATGATCTTTATAAAATAAATTCATATCTCTATATGAATTTAACCACCATAATATATATCTTTATACCTTTTATTCATGATTATAAATTAAAATAATCTAATGAATGAACTGAACACTAGGCATGGAACATGTTAATCTAGTATAGGTCAACTTAGATATTCATAATTCTATAAAATAGACTAACCAATTCAAATGGATATATAAAAATGTAATATATATGTGGTTGAGAAATTAACATGGATGTAATAAAATAGTGGATATTAATTTTGTAAATTTAATTCTATAATTATCCATGATATAATACTTTTAATATTGGGTTCCAAATCTCATCTTGGTTAAAATTAACTAATGACATGACAAGAAAAATATAAAATAAGCATGAATTATCTCTCCCTCAAGGTTGGTGTAATAAATTTATATACGTATGAAGGTTATAATTTTATTTTACTTTTCTTATTTAGATCAAATAAATTCATATTACGCTTATTCCCCTATGTAGATCAATGAATGTATGATGTTCTATGTGATATTGTTTAATGAATCACTCTATATGATATTTTTCAAAAATATTATCTCCTCTCTTTACTCAATGTTGTACATAATATTACACTCACTATAATCTTATCATTTCATCAAAACACATAATACATTGTGATTATCATTATTTATGGAAAACTAAAATTCTTACTCTGAGGAGATTTTGTCATTTCACTATTTGTGGAAAATACAAAACACACATGAATAAATGATTAAAAATGGTTTCCTACATTATGAAACCATAATAAAAAGTTCATAATAATCATTGCTCTTTTTTTATTAGGAATTGAATACTCATACAATTTCCATGACTTCGTCCAATTGAAACGACAATGTCTTTATTAGTAAATTTTATAAATTGTCCAATGCTTCCTCCCAATAGATCATTACATCCCCATTCTATATGATCTCCCCAATAATATGATATCTTAAATTTATTTCATTAGAAATTATGTTCGACCTGATTTCTCGGGTAGTTAAAATAGCTTCATTGATGTCACAATATATCTCAATTTCTCCCTCAACACTTCAAACAACCCCTATTATATAATGAACTTCTTTATCTAATAATAAACCATCAAAGAATAAAATACCTCAATGAACATTTTCCCTCTTTCTTATTATAACACGGTGTATTTTCTGAAATTATTCAATCTAATAACCCAAGTATTGTAGAAAGAAACTGGATTACGATCTCATTTTATCCTAGTAGGATTTGAAACTTGTATTAGTGTAACACCTTATAATGATATAAATGTCACCTAAAAATACAAATAACATGTCGCAAATTCCTAATTACATAAGGATTTTCATAAAAAAATATTTTGACTCTCACCAGAATTCATATATACTTGTAATTATCAAGTCATGTGAAATATTTATCATGTATATAACATTGAATACATGATATATATACTACCCCACCATGTGAGCCACTGAAATGGTGCTTCAAACAAGTGAAACACATTTCCTCTTGAATTCCACCCTCTAATCCAAAGGTTTCTATCTATCATCACAAGTCTATGGTGGTATAGCGGTGTAGAATAGACCAAAAAATAATATAAAGTATTGGAAATAATGATAATCACATTTAACATCTAGATAGGTAAATAATAAAACATCATCTAAGAATGTTTTGAAATTAAATCCATAAACCCTAAACAATGAATAAACATAAATTATACATATTAGAAAACAAATAATCCCGAAAAAGACTATATAAAAATCAAAAAAGGAAAAAAATAAAAAAAACCTTGGAAAGGGTTCAAAGTCCTAACTTAGTACCAAACTATATTATTTATCCTAGAAACAAAAAAATCTCCCACATCTGGTGATTTTTTCCCAACCATTCCCAGTAATTAAATAGTAATAGATTTGTGGGTTCCCAATTTAGTTGAAATCCATAGAAAGATGTTATTATAACTCTATAGTCCACCAACAATGTTGTCCCCAAAAAAATTAGTCTATAATGAAGTGCATTGATTAGTAATATTAATAAATGATTTCAATTTAGCTGATTAAAAATAAAAATATTAATAATATAGTTATAAAATTTGTAATATAACCACAGATTCATAGGCTATATAATTAAAATATACATATCTCTATAACTAATTCCTTCATATCTAGTGATTCTTGACTGGTTCTGATATATACTAAAATGAAAATCATGATTTTGAATATCCGATATAATATACACGTCTCTACTAGGAATTCCCAATAAATATGGATCAAAAAGAATCTAAGGGTGTTGAACCATAGTATTACAATGATTCAGTGCACTAGTAAAATATCAAGGGTACCTCCCTGATATTTAGTTAAATTTCATGATTGGAATATATAACTTACATCCAAGGAATTCTACCCAAATAGAAAACCCTGAAGCTGAGCAGTTCATCCTACGTAATTTAATGAGATTACCCTGCAATAATTGACGACATTAATATATCGATCTTTATACATATACACACTACCAAAATACAAGGTGGATCTACTACAATGGATTTTAAATGAAAAATCCTCGAAAAATTCATTTCCTTACTAAATTTATTCCATTACATTAGCCTTCAATGAATCTGATGGTTTCATAAAACCTCATCTTTCATCCCAAGTCCCCTATATGAATATTGGGATCACTAATGTAATTCCAAAAAAATAATGTCTATATTAAATCCATGTAAACTTTCTAATTAATTCCTATCACTTATGTAAATAAAGGGAAACTCATTCCATTCAGTAAATGAAGTCATTCCTTATTTCCTAGGAATCACCTCTTGAAACCACCACATTCCCTTTTATTGAATTTAATTAATTATGTAACCATGTAACACTATTAGCATTAAATAATTAAAACTATAGATCTATCCAATACCATTTTCATCATTCAATAGTGGTTACACCATGGCCATTTAAGCCTCATAAAATCACATAGTTTCTATGTATATATTAATTTAACATTAAAGAATTAAATATTTTAAACCTGTCACCTATATCTCAATTAAATGACTATTCTACCAAATATTTGAGTATGGGAATCACTGAATATAGCTTATCATTTAACTATAGGACCCAAATCTATCATAACTTCTACAAAAAGGTTAATGATGTTCGTAAATTTTCATTTCACAAAAACTGATCTCCCATTAAGACATATGAACATATAACTACCCATTTACCAATACAAAAATGTGGTCATCAATTAAATACATATTCCCAAAAAAATGTTTTATTTCTAACCAATTATGAAAAAGATTATTTTTTAAAAAAAACTAGGGAAACCTATTTGAATTCATTTATTTAGGGCTCATTGAATAATAATCTTATCATTCGAATTAAACAAGGGTCATGAAAAACATTAAATTATATTTATGTCGAAGAACAGTGATGTAATTATAATGTAAACTCATGAACATAGAAAAATTATGAAAGTATATGTGTTTAATTTAAGGAAAATATCTCCATATAAATAGACAAGTCATGCAATAATATTGTTTCCTTTTCATTGGACTATATTTTATAATGATGAACAAGCAGTAAAAACCCTTAAACTATGGAATATTGGAAAAATACAAGGAGAGGAAACTAGTGAGTGTTATAAATGAGATAGATAATCTAATGGAGTCATAGCCTTAACATTGGATTTCTAACTCATTAATCAAAAATTGATTTAGCAATTGAATGAGGGAGATCCACCATGTAATAGAGGGAGTAGAATGGGGCATGCTCTAGGGTTTTTAGTTCTAAATGTGAGGACAAAGTTGAGGCTTTGAGATAAAAAATCATATGGATAAAATAGTAAAACTCAACTTTTTAAGAGGAAAATTTTTTATCAACATTTCTTATCAAAGGATACGCAGACCTTGTGGTCAATAATGTCTAACACACCCCACATAGAATGGTTGGTGCATATGGTTTACCAAATGTGTCAATTTGACCATGAACCTTCTCTAATAACTCATGTGATTTGTTTTTTACCTTTCCCAAACAATGTGACATGTCCTAGGTCAGATACAACATCCAGTGTTTCCCCAAAAATACACACTGTTTTTAAAAATCCGTTCGCTAAACATGAAACTTATCCATTACATAAAAAAACTACACTAAAACACCCTGAATTTATGGTGATTCATGATTTACCCTAAATTGTATTCAAAAAACTATGAATCATGGTCCAAAAGACTCGAAAATATACTACAACATATCCTAAAGAACCAATGACTTATTTGGGATCCCAACACACCTCTAAAAACTCACAACATATACATTAACCACCCTCTAAAATGTTTTATTTCATAGATTATTGATCCAAATATCATTTTAAAATAGGAACATCCACCAATTGAATGATTTAATTTCCCCCATGAAATGCAATCCCTTTTTATAGATGGTATATTAAACGCTCGCTAGAATATTAATTCATAGAACCATGTATTCATGGTTGTTTTTCCATTTAATCTACAAACCTACATCAGAAACCAAAATCCCAATCAATGGTTATGATACCACCCTTAATGAACAACACGCTTCTTGAGATAAACTATAAACTCAAAGATCATAAACCATAAAAACACAAGACATGACATAATATTATTTCCAAATCATATAGACTATATTTTTCTATTACCCCTTACCAAAATACACTTAAGGTTTATTCAATCAAAATATCACTCAAACAATGGTTCCACCTACCATAGGACATAGTTAAGAGAATCCAAATCTGATCTACAACACTCTACTATTGTAATATACATATTTAAAATGATAGTATTGTTCTAATGAAACTATTTAATGGGGATCCCAAAGAAAAAATCACTACATTTATGAAAAAACTGTTCAAAAATTACTACCCTTATCAGCTTATAATTTTGAAAAAAATCATTGACACAAAAAGATCACATTATGTTCTCTATATGATATATTATCTAAAAAACACATTTAATTCCTAAATTGCATCGGCCACACCCAATAAGTCATGATCGGCGTGGTTTCAAATCAATACATCCATATTCACATGATAACATTGGGAAACCATTATTTGTCTAACCTATATAAAACATTTGGCTACCACAAATAAGCTACATCAATATTTTATCCCATTAAATAGATCTTAATACATCCTTAAACCATACAAGCATGCACACCATACACCAAAACTAACATTATCTTACATCTACCGCTAAAAAATTCAACTAACCTAAACCACTAGCATGTTATACCATGACCAAAAACCATCGACCAAATTCCCACTCAAGTATGATCAACCAATCCAGGTCCAGAGGCAGATGCTCATACACCAACGTACAACACCTCTAAGTGTAAACACAACATTAAATATTACGTATGTTAAATTAATCCCCATTTATGTTTTTAAATCATAGTTTTGTGATTGTAATACATCGACCAATCTCATAAAACCCTTATTCCTATTCCAAAATGGCCATACAACCATAAACGACATCTCAATTCACCACATAGGAGAATAATATTCATTAAATATCGAAACGAAAAATGATCTCCCTAAACCATGTTGCAAATATAAGTGAACATGATGGCACGATTGGGTTGATTTTTGATCACCCCATAGTTTCATTATAAGTTGAAATCTAAAACCAACTAATGTATTATAGGAATGTTATACCAATTTTTTTTTCAAAAAACTCTCCAACAACAAGGTTCATTCCATAGAATGAATGATTGAATATGATACAATATATATATCATAAATTATAACTCTTTATTAAAAAAACCCAAAAAATGACTCACTGAAACCTCCACAAATTTAACTTCTTTCAAGCCATTCCCCCACATTATTCATATCATCCTCAGTCAACCCTATTGAGGTTCCACTCGGATAGACCATGTCATCCTACCTGATCCTTCAACATTATTATTCCCACCATTTGAACATTAAAATTATAATCAGAGAGCCTTTTATTACCATTCTTCTAATCCACTTATAAGAACCACACTAGTCTCTTGCCCATTTAAGAATCATGATAAAAAACATCCATACCTCTCAAACCATATGTGTCATGGTAGAACATATAACCATCACATGTCTTCCTCCATGATCCCATTGATGCTCAATATATTCATGGTACTACAGAACATGGTCCTGATCACATGCCTCATGTTATGATGATCCATGTTTCTCCAAAACACAGTTCACACCACTAAGCCACCTACCTTTCCTTTCTCATATACTAGTTCAACCATGTGAAGAGCATCCTTGTTATATTTAAAATCATAGAATCTATCAAAGAATGATCCATTCACAAAACCAATCAAAATACCAGCATCATTCTATATACCCATTATGGTTCATTTAAACATTAAAAACATTCTTAATGGATCATACTATGCAGATCGTGCTCAAAAATCACATACCCTTCATCAAAATCATCCCATGGTATCTATGTATACTATGTAACATAGAACAAAACATCACACCAGGATATTTAGAATATATTCTCTCCATAAATAAATAGAAAGTGTTTCATAGAACTCATGACATGTAACACGATGTTTAAACAAATTATGATATAATATAGAATATATATTTTTTAATTGTGATGATTATAACACAAATTATAAATTTTCAGTATGAGTAAGAATAACCACATAATGAAAATTATATATAAAGGTTTTATAGAGTGAAAATTTATTAATTAATGGATAAAAAATATGTACCAAATTTTCTATAAAGTCATTTTATGCTTCAATAACATGTTTTATTCTGAAATGGGTTTCTAAGCATGTTTTCTACTCTTAAAATACATTAATTTGATAAAAAAAATATTTATATTCATTATAATATATTCTATATTTATTTTTTAAAAATAAAATATATTGTAAATAAATTTTTCCAATTCTATAAATGACCATAAGATATAAAAAATATTTTGTTCTACCATCTGATCAGTCGTGATGAGTTTATAAAATATTTAGGTGTTTTGGGTTGAAATATAATTAACTAATAAAGAATATAATCAAATTCAAAGGTAAAAAATGACTGAATGAACATATTATCAACCATGGACCAAACGTAAAAAGTAAAAAATGAACCCATCCACAAAAAAATCCAATTAGATCGACTATAAGAGAAACTGCCAACTATAAGAGTAAGATGATCAATTTCTATAATGTGATCAACAATAATAACAAAACCAACTAGAATGAAAAATAGAAAAACCTTAGTGAAATTTGATCGACATTACAAAATATAAAAATATATTATATAGAAGATAATGTAAAATATTGATGTTCATGTTTGTGTGTAAAAGATAAATGTATTTCTATGAAAACATTTTAAATTACATCGACCGTTACATAAGGTAATTATTATTATTTTTAATAAAAATACAATCACTTTTCAAAGAATAATTTAATTATGATTAGGATAATCTAACGAGGTAGATTTGTTTGAAAAAAAATATGACAATCCATAAGATGATTTCTGAATGGCTTGTTTACATAGAAAGACATTCAAAGGTCAAATACACATGGATTGAAATGTGTTTATGGAAGTACTTGTGTGATCCTAAAATAATGATAAAATATTTCAAAAAAAAAAAGAAAAATTAGTTAATTTTGAGCAACATTAATGCTATTACTGAGCTTAATTGATGCATCAGAGAACATTCAATCATCTTAAATAATCCTTAAAAAAACTAAGAGATGATAACGAGAATAGAAGAACTACCTATAAAATAATATAGAAACATACTATTCGGCCTTAATTTCTTACCTTTATCAAAATTTGATTTACTTTTATCTATATATGGTAATTTCCATTGTAAATCATAAGAATCATATCCTAAAAAGAAAAAATGTGTTCTAGACTATCTCTTTCACCCACTCATTCAATAATTATAAAATGGGAACCCACATAGTACTATGGAATATGCTTTGTGCATGGACAACCTGTTAATTTATTGTGTATAAAACCTGATCTATTTTATGATGTAGTGCTTCGAATAATAAACTAATTATTAGTATTATATTTCCAAGTATAGGGGATAAGTATCCATATGAGACCTAACCCCTTTTTTATTCTAGTGGTGTGTTTATATGTTTTCCATTAATTGTTTTAAAAACATATTTATTGAAAAATACAATTATAGTTATTCGTATTTTTTGTTTTATATAATGTGTTTGATGAAGTAACATAGAATCAAAATTTGATGATTTCATTTAATGTTGCATTATTTTTTACTTGATATCTCATTATAGAAGCTATATGAAAAATCAATATATATATCTCTACAGTTATGGTTAACTTGTAATTTTATCAAATTTAGGGATTTACGTTTTTATGTTTTTTTATAAAATAAATTCTAATTGGAAACTAAATCACCCCCAGGTATTGTCGAGTAGGACCAATATTTATTATTATACTGGGTTTAAAAATAATTTTTACTATTTTCTCGTTAAAAAATATATTAAATTTCAGTTTTATCTAAATTTATATATTGATCAATAATAATATAAAAGTATAAACTTCCACTAAAAAATATCCTTATTTTAATGGAAGTAAATATACACAATGGGATATTAAAATAAAATGACTAGGGGTCATGGGGCTTGATATTCACACTCTTATTCAAGAAAAATATGAAAACCCAAAATATCCGATAAAACATTGGATTGATCCCTCTAAGGCTGCATATGATTGTTACTATAATATTTATAATTCTTTGTAAAAATCATTATGAAAGAAGTATTTTAATAATATAATTTCATGGTTAATATACTTTGAAATATGGGATACACTAGTACTTTCTCATGAATTTCCTTCTAGTTTAAATGTAATTAACATAATAATTTATACTAGTAAATATGATACATTTATGATCAATCCCAAACATTTATTTTTTGACTTGTATATCTGGTTCAATGAAATAGTCAACATGATACATTCGCGTAGAATAAAAATTATAGATAAGGATCAAGTTATAAAATATATTATATGCATACAATCTATATAGAGAGGAACACCTATGTCCATTATAGTATATTGTGAAATTAGTACACTACAAGTAAATGTGATCATTCAGAAACTCGTTATGTATGACGAATAATTACAAGTGACGAAATAAGAACCAGATAAACCAAAGAAAAAATATGTTTCTTGCAAGACTTATAAATCAATATTAAAATATAATTTAAAATTGGAATGCTCATTTCATGATGAATAATCATATAAAAGTTATGAGTAAATGGATCAATTATCCAAAAAATTAATGAAATTTAATAGTAATAGGATCATCATTAATTATTCAAATTATATAAGAAATTATTACAATTAAGAGAAATATTGAAAAGAATAGAAAACTGATGATTCTTAAATAAAAAAACATTATGTGAGTCTAAAAGGATAGGATATATAAAATTTTAATATCCCAAGTTAAAATATAGGAAATAATATGACGAAAAAAATTGAATGTACAAAAAGACTATAAAATCAACATAAGGTGAATCTAATGATTGATTGAGTGACTCCTACTCACAAATATATAATAAATCCAATATGTGTATCATGACAAAGACAAATGAGGCATCAAATATTTTTCATGATTCCCCAAGAATACATTAATTTCAATGTAAAATGAAAATTTAATTATTGATGATCTATTAATATTATAATATTCTGGAAGAAACGTTATATAAAATTAAATATAAATACAAAAGATTACGAAGAATCTATCATTTCCACACACATCAAAACTATTTTTTTGTATAAAAATATATGAATGATCATCATTTAATGTAAAATAATTAATGAAAGTTTTTTATTTATTCAATAATGAAATATTATGAATGATGTACTAATGGAAGTATATGTTTAACCTATCATCTTTGAATAAAAACAATACCCATGTATAATATTTCAATTATTTTTACTATCCTTGATAGAGGAGAATTTATTAGAATATATTTAGACTTATAACTACTTCATCCAGTTCTGTTATTAGATATTATTCTACTAGACCTCATAATATTTTTATTTATGAATGTATATGATCTTATTACAGGGGATCATTAAAAATTTTATGCATTATAAAATTTCATTTTAATAACATATTTGGACCCATGAAAATGTGGATAGTGAAATAATTTCTTATATAATCTATTCCTATTGGAAATATCCATGAAAATTTGTAGTACGAACATATTAAATAAAGATATAGGATTCTCCAAAAATATTACTTGTGATTACTCAATTTTATAGGAAAAAATCAAAGTGGATGCTAGAAATGTCACTTTTTCTGACAATTCCAATCGTAAAATAATACGACCAGTAAAATAGGTAACTTTGGCACTATATTAATTTGAAAATTATGACTATTATATGGATTGAAATAATATTTTATTAGTATTTCACAATTCTGTTATTTTGATTATCATTTATTGACTAAAAATAATTATTTAAAATTTCCTGATAGTATTTTTTATTTTTACTTGAAGTCTAATTAATCAGTTTATGCAGTTTATGTGAAATATTTATTTTCTCAAAACAATTCATATTTCGGTGTCTTTAATAAAGAATGTTTTATTTGTTATCGGAGACAAGGCCATTGGAAGATACACCCAATTATAAATAAAACTATGAAAACATTAGTCAAGGTTTTATTTACCCTGGATTTCTCAACCCTAGAAGTCTATAATACCAATCAAAGAGGGAAAAAAATATACATCAAACAAATGAAATAATCTTCAACTTCTCAAACATTATAATTTTTTCACATTGATTTATTTGGACCCACTCGTGATTCTTGTTTACGTGGAATGAATTTTCACTATGTTATAGTGGCCAATTATTTAATGTATACATGGTTGCTTTTCCATTCTCATAATAGTGATGCAGGTTACTATTTCCCCAAATTATCATGATCTATAGACAATATTAAATGACTTATAATTAATAAATTTTTATGTGATCATGGGTAGGAGTTTTAAAATAAATAGTTTGATTCATTACGCTCAAACCATGGAAATAGTAATTTATTTTGCTTCACCTTAGACCCCACATCTGAATAGTGTAGTGGAGTGGAAAAATAAAACCCTTTAATAAACATTAAAGGAAATGATAAATTATTACGATTTACCTATTATTTTTTTGGGATGACGCTACGAACACATAATTATACATAACTAATAGTGGTCTTATTTGAATTATTTTAATGAAATGGAACATATTGTTTTTGGAATTGTGGTAATCCAATTGTAAAATAATATATATATTTGTTTTTATTGTCATTATAATCCATTAAAATCAAATTTAAACAAATTTGGTTCAAAAAGTGATGGAGAAATATTCTTCAGATATTTAACGACTTGAATCATACATGGTATTTCATAAAAGGAATGTGATTGTGGTTTTATTTGCATATTACATGTTTTAAAAGACAAATAAATATGATCCAAATAACACTTTAGATAATCCAGAATATTATATTTATATCATGTCCATTAATGAAAAACCTATTGATAGCTCTAAGAGACATAATATAGAAAAATATCTCAATTTAGAGGTACCTATTGCACCCAAACCTGTAAATGTAGAATGAGGTTCCAAACACTTATATTACTATATATGTTAGGACTCATAGATATAATTGCATAGATACAGTTGTGGGAGGCCCAAATTAAGGATTTTAAATAACACAATCTCTTATAAACCATGTTAAACATCAACATTTCTCGTCCTAACTTGATCCTAGGAACAACAATGTCGTAATTAATGTTGAAATATTGGTAATGAAAATTAAAACACTTTTAAATCATTTTGAATAAAATATAGAATGTGAATTAATTCAATGACACATTGATTACCTATTCATTACCACTATAGGGGTGGATAGAAATAAATTGTATTATTCATGCAAAATACTTTTAAATAATCATATATTGGTTACATTGGGATATATTCAAGAATAATTTTTTGATTGTGAATAAAACATTTCACCATTTTCATAATTTTAAGAGATTTTAATTAATGTTTCGTATGAAACACATTCAGATTTTAATTTTTATCAAATGGATTTGAATAGTTATTTCATGAATGTTAATATAATTGAGTATGTTTGAATAGAGAAAACATGTATTTGAAAAAAACTCAAATTATATATCTTTTTTAACTAAAAAAATATTTATATGTTTTAAACAAATAAAGTATAGGATTTCTATTAAATTCTCATCTTATTTTTAGTTTCAAAAAGTTATACAAGATGAATAGTTTAACCAATCTATTTGATAGAATAATTTTCTAATATCGTTTAGTAGTTCAAATCTATGTTGTTGAAATTTTTATGGATATTTTGTTAATTATTTATGTATTTAATTTTAAAAATAATGAAAAATTAATTTGAAATGAGTTAAATGACTAAGTTAAAATTTATCTTCGATTTCATGTTTTTCAAACTAAGTATGGATTTTTTTTATATAAAATCATGTACACAAATTAAATATTAAAACATTTCTATATGGAAATTTTTAGTTGTAGTGATACATTCATGAGTACCAACTATAAACTCAATCCTGATAAAATAATAAAACTAGTTAATCAAAACACATATAGAGGTATGATTGGATTCTTACTATACTTAAATACTAACCAGTCTGGAATAATGTTTAGTTTGTATGTGTGATCATTATAAACTAAATCCAAATTATTTAGACTTACTAGATGTGAAATGAATATTCAAAAACCAGAAAAATTAGAATTTTTTTTGATTAATCTATTATAAAAGTAATTCATTTAATATATATAGTTATCTAAATACTAATTTGTTGGTTGTAAGTTAGATATAAAAAAACCTCATGAACATGTCACATATTTGGAAATTAACTAGTTTAATAATTTTGTAGGAAACTAAAATCGGTTTCATTATCAACTACTGATGATGAGTGCATAGATTATAGTATCATTTGATAATATATTCATTGCATGAAACACACATTATTATACTATAGATATCAATTTCAACATGTACCCATAAATTAATTCAATATGAGTCCCATTAATAGTTATAATATTCCTATATCATGTTCATGAACAAATGATACTAAAATACGACCAAAGGTTTTGGGAGATCATTTTAAAAATGGATATATAATTCTATAGTAATTTGTAATAGAACATCAACATACAGAAACTTTAACAAAATTGCATAAATATTGAGATATTAAATTGTGTAAAACATGAATTAGTTATGATTAATTTTATTTGAATTAATATGAGATTTTAATTTTCTCATTATATTGTTAATGTGTATTTTTTGTTTATTTTATTATAGTGTATGGAAATATATTAAATGTTATTTTTATTTCCCTATCATTACAATATATGTAAATACCTAAAGGATGAAAGTGTAAAAATATACTTGAATCATTGAACCTCCTTCTAATACTAAAAAAATATCTCTTTTGACCCTTATTTCTTAAAATACCAAGCACTAGAGTAATTATTCTCAACATTCTTAACTTAAATTTGTAGATCAGTTGGGAAAAAAATTCCAAAATCATTCAATATGTTGAAATATAACTCAAATAAGACTATGAAAATCTCTAAATAACATACTCCACCATCCTAAGTTGAAGATTAAAGAGAAGTTGGCATTGAATGGTTTAAAATTAGATAGTAATTTCTATGGAAATCTATTTTTTGTTAGAATAATAATTTTTTAAAATGAATATTTAGCATTTTTTCTATTCCTGGTCATATATTTTTATATGAACATGTTTATTGAATCTAGTGAATATGTATTAGTCATCACAACAACCATAAATTGTAAATAATGTGATTATACATCATGTTTATGGGATCACTTGATATGAGTCTCATATATTGTAGAATGTGAGGAGTAAAAGAGTTGATATCTATTAAAACATCCAAATTGTGAGATGATAGTTTGTTAGATGAATTAATGAAATACAGAACCTTCTTGAGACCTATTGAGATTGAGCTAAGTGTAGAGAGTATAATATTATACATGTTTATATGGAATTGTATTGTCCCATGTAAGGGTGAATTTATTATTGGTAGATACTAATATTATTTCTTTTGGAATCTGATTATTCATAGTTTCCAGATGAGCTTCTAAAATATTTTAATACCATATATAGAATCATTCACTATACCATATTCAAGGTTTATCACACATACATACTCTATGTTCATAATTATTTTCCATGGACAAAATAAATTGGCACCTATATGATTTGAAAGGAATTTGGTTCCAAATGGATTGTATTTTTATAGACTATATATAACAGAATTAAGATTAGATTGAATCCCTATAAAATATGTGTGTGGTTGATGAGGAGAAACCCTATAAATGATTCAATCTCTTGTCCCATCCATCAATGTAGTGAGAAATAAATGATCATGGTATTGAAAATAATTAATTAGATGATTCCAATTACTCTAATGATGAAAAAGAATGAGAAGATATTATTAATCTAGAGGAATAGAATCGTAGATATTTTGAGGAAATCATAGAAAGGACTCATGTTCATGTTACTATTTAAAATGATCCTATAATATAAGATTCACATCATATTATAAATATTCCTATGCCTTTGGATATTCTATTTTAGTTAGAAAAAAGCATAAATTTTCATTGTTCCATAAACCTATTATAAAAGAATTTATATTTGTTTAGGGGAATAATATTCCTAGATCTATGTTGTTTCAATAAAATTTCAGACTGTAGAAGTGATAAGGGCATGGATACTTATTTAGAATATATTCCAGCTATGTTTGAGATAGGGGAGGTACAGTTTTTGATAAATCTATTTTTAGTGAAGAAAACACTTCAGAAAATCCTTTCCTTGATAATGATATCTATACTCCATATATTTGTTTTCTCATAATGATGATAATGAACCAATTATTAATGATGTAGATGATAACGGAACTCTGAATGATAAATCTGATTAAGGTGATGATCAATATAATTAGTCTAGTATGAAAGAGGATTATGATGATGATAGTGGTGATTCATGAAATCCATAAGGCACAAATCTTATTGTTACCATAGAAATTCATATTGTTCACAAGAAACTTTCTAATCCTTCTTCATAAAACATAATAATAATAGATTCTAATGATGATATATTAAAGATCATATCTACTACAATCCATCTTGAAGATGTTCTTAAATATTACTTTCATGAATAGCATGTATATAACTTTATACTATGACAAAAATAATGGATATGGATGTTTTTATAGGGGAATTTTATGCTTTATTAAAATAAAGTAAAATGATTCCTAGTATCAACTCTCCCATGTTAGAAACCTGGTGACAATCTCCTGACATGATTATCTGATCAGAGAGATGATTATTTTATTGAAGCTATTTCATCCCAATCTAGAACAGATCAATCTCATGAAGTTGCAATGTATTATAATTATTATCTAGTTGTAACAATTTAATATCTTGTTGAGTTTAGGAATGACTTTTGATTTTGTCAAATTATATTTTCTATGGTATATGTTTTTCTAATAATATGCACAATGAGGATGATATAACAGTAATAATTTAAAAACTTATTACCAATCATTATAAAAATTGGTTTCTAAAAATATATCATAATATTGAAGAATATTATTGTTTTAGAAGTGGAATGGATTGTTTTAATACTCGAAGGGGGTCCCACTAATCATAACTATATAATATAATGTTTACTACGGATCAATGGTATCTTGAATTGACTAGAAATAATGTTCAACATTCATTTTCTACATCAAAACCAAATTTTATTTGAGTTTCATTTGATGATAACATGATTAAAATTTTGATTCACGACGAATTTTTAGGTGTGATTGTTAGTGTGAAGGATATAGTAAATAAATTCCAGATTGATATTGTTTCTCATGGGGAAAATCAATATGAATTTCATAAAACCAAGACCACTAATATTAATAAATATAAAAATATAATCAAGGATATTTTCATGTAATATCTCTCAAAATATACACTAAGAAAGATCTTAAAACGTGATTATATATTTTATAGTAAACAATAACATTTCAGTACTGAATAATAAATTTAATATTTGTAATGAATTTTTTATTAAATCAAAATAATGCTAGCGAAAGACAAATTTCCTCAATTAATGGATCATGGGATGAGATATGTATCTAATATCAAAAGGAAATTTGAACAATAAAATAATGTTTTAAATTACCCTATAATGGAACATCCAACCATTATAGTTAATTTAATTTCATTATTTCTAGCTTCTAATGGAGAATCTGTTTTTATATCCTCTACCTCACCTATACCTCCAACAAGACCGTTTGGTCACTCAATTTCTCAAGTTCTTGGTCACCTTTTACATATTTGAAAATGTACATCCATTCCTGGGATAATTTTTATTCCCCTTTATCTCCCACTAATATTGGAAAAGGGAAAGATCATGTAATTTTTAATGATTTATATTCTAATTGGAATCTGATAGGTGTTTCATAAACCTTATATATCTTTAATGAAAAATCATATTCTTCTAATATTATTGACTATTTTTTAAAGTTTCTTATTTATTCAATATCAAATTTTTTTATAACCATTTATGATTTCTGTAGGATTTTCCAAAAGTGGTAGTATGGATTTATACATTTTTTTTATCTTTTTATGGATATTTTCCCATAATTTTTTGTCAAAATAAATGTAGATTTTTTGATAAGTCACAAAATTAATTATCTTAATAATCACAAATATTTAGTATTTTCATTCTTATCCGTTATATATTTTGGGAAATAAAGTGTATCCTAGTAGATTTATATATTTATAGTAATGAAAAATTAATATAAATAACTGACCTCAATATCATATGATCAATGTGATGAGTTTATTACGTAATCAAGTCACCATATCTTGGCATCCAGTCAATTAAAAAATGATATCATTTTTTTAAAAGGAATAAAACAATCACATGAACATTTTATCGACCATGGCATAAATGGAAAAAATGAAAAAGAATCAATTGGCCAAAATGATAGTTGGATCTACCATATGATCAAGCAAGCAACTATAAGTATTAGATGACCAAACACAATAATGAGATTAATTTTAATGATAGAACATTCCATAATGAATTACTGAATGATTAATAAGGCTTATGACTAAATGTAGTGAATATCAAAAAATATCATATAGATGTAACCATCAAATGCTGATGTGGTTGCTAATATGAAAAAGTAAAATGACCTTAAATGATGATTTCGAACTCTATATTGACCATAATAAAAGATAATTATTATATAATTATTTTATTCTAATGCAATTACATCCACATTTCTTTTCATACTTTAATGACAATCATAAGAACATAATGAGCCTTAATTTCTTAGAACATTTGAGTATATTATTCAGGATTTATCAACATATTTTTTGGATAAATACATTAAAACATCAATGTAATATGTCTTAAAAAATAGTGATTTGAATACTCAGATGAACATAAAAATTGATAAAATTATTTCAAAATAGAAAGGAATAAAAATTAATATATTTTTTATATCTACAACACTATTCTGGAACATAATCAATGAATCAATGAACATTTACATGAATCTGAGTATTTTTGTCAAATCAGTAGTAGAAAATGGGAACAAAATAAATGTTGAATAATACAGATACACATTTTGTTGCATTGATTTCTTATATATCTCCATCATTTTTTAGATTTTAACTATTAATGTGAATTTATTTTTTAAATTATAAGCACCAACTTCTGGTTTATATTTGACAGTTCTAAGATCTCTTTATCTCTATCACTTTATATCTCTCTCTTAAATACTTTGATCGAATATTTATATGTGGAATATTATTTCTACATAAATAGTATAATTATATGTCATGTAAAAAACGTGATCCATCTTATCGATCGATTTATTTTAATATAAACAACATGGAATTAGGTGATTGCCATGTTGAGTGAATTAAATCTAGACATGAGAATGAACCCCTTGCCTATTGTCATGGGGTTTTTATCTGTTTCTCTACACTCTATTTTCATAAATTATTCATAGATACATTATAAAAAAATCGAATCTTAATTTTTAATATCATCTATTTGGTTATGTAACATATCATTAAAAATGAATATTTTTTAACATTATTTTTAACTACACATTGATCCAACTTTTTTAATTTATTTATACAATATTTTGAAATTTTATTTGTGGAAATAAATATAATTTCTTAATCAAACATTTAAACATTAGATCATGGTTAATTTTTAGGACTTATAAATATATTTATTTTAAAATTACCTTTTGTTAGAATAACATATGATTTATTATTTTAAATATAGTGATTGAAAACACTAACTTTATCATGAATATGTACTTAATGTAAAATAATATCCATTTACTAAAAATATTATAAGTTATTTCGTAGTAATTAATTTTATGATTTGTATGTTATAAGTACATTTTTATTTATAACATAATTTTTTTAGAGATATGAGGTTTGAGTGAAAAGTATTACGTAGGAACATAATGTGGTGGACCCATTGATTAAAGAACTGACATAGAAAAAAAATGATTATCTTGTGATGCATATTTTAAAAAAAAAAGTCATAGGTATTTGGATCTTTTCCAAGTATTAGTTATTTTTGAAATTGTATCCTAGGACCTACTAATTTTACATGGATTACATGTATATTAAAATTATTAAATATTAGTTAAACATCATTTTACATATTTTTCACTATTATAGATGAATTTAATTTAATTATGTCCTTGGTTATTTTTCCCATTGACAATTTCATAGTATATCCCCTTTGTGATGAGAACATTGAATTGTTATGAAAATAATCCTAATAGAGATATATGGTTGGAAAACATATTACGATAGGAAACATAGTATATAGATAGTCATGTCTGAGTAAACATATTATATAGAAATTCATGCGGGTTATGGTAAATGATATAATTTTTACGCATAATGAATTCTCTTTCGCCTCCTCCATGACTATCCAACTAAATAATGAGAATGCAATAGAGATTTATTCAAGGCCAATGCATGACCAATTAAGAATGAATAATGCAATAAATTCAATTCACCATGTTAGGACCAAGAGATTGAGTGGAATTTCAGGTATAACATTAGTGCACATGTGGATCATTATTAGAGGGATTCTACCCGTGGATTGTCATATGTATAAAAGAGGCAGTACGAAATGGTCTTCTCTAAAGATCAACATCAACTATGAATCAAGAATCCTAAGAAGAGGAATTTTATTATCATTGTAATCAATTAATAAAAAATTTAACATGGAAGATCCTTTATTGTGGTTTTGAGAAATGATCAGACAATAACATTTATTTATTCCATCGCCCACAACACGCTTCCGCTATTCCCGATACCTTCATGTTGTATCAATGTAGTCACATTAAAATTTATAATTATTTATTTGATTTTTGATATATGTGAAATTATGATCATTTTTTAATTTCATGTTATTAATTTCTTAATATTATTTGAATAATCATGCTTCAAAATATTAATCATGATATTTCAATTATTAATTTTTTTCAAGGTATAAGAACATACTTATGACAATTAGAGATGCCACTAAAAATGAAAAAATTTTCATATAATATATGGATAAATTTTATACGCTTGGAAGTACATGTTGTGTACCCTAGTTCATTGCATATGTATTCATTTAGGAATACAATGTGGACTATGAAGTTAGTACACACAAAGACTTATATTCCACACTACATGTAGATCAGTCCAAGATGGAAAATGGGTTGTCAGATTATAAAATGTGTTAATGTTTTCATGTCAACAGTTTACATCAGGAAATCTATGTGGTCATTATGCATGGTCAACCCATTTGAGATGGAAAAAAATGACTATTATTAATAAAATGAATTGTATTAAATGTTCATGGTGTTTAATTTATCCATTCTCTTGTATGAAACCCACATAAAAACCCTCATGTGCATCCCAAACAACCATAAAGAGGATCTCATGGTGTGTATCTTATCTCAATGTTTCATATAGTATCGATGATGTACACACAATAGATCTAGACGTGTTAACAATATACACAATAACTATGATAGATGGAACATAGTTAGTCGGTACATTCAATGTAGTCCCCATTAATGGAAAGAATTAATAATTAAATTAAATTAAAACATGTAGCATTAAAACCATAATTTATTTATTGAATAAACAATGTGGGTTTATTAATGGATTAAATAATTTTAAATGAAAAATTAATTTGTTGTTATAAATATTCCATTATTTGATGTGCTATTTATTTTCCATGAATTCCATAAATAATGAGTACCTCCAATTATGTTCAGATGGTCAATGTCCCATAATGAAATGAGTTCACTTCCCATTCCAGACATCTCTATCTCATGATATATAAATCCTCTCCAATTTCATTGGAGGTCGATATAGATACCCCAATCATTGGTTATAACATGACCACCATTCTTGGTTAAAATGTAACCACCATCCGCAGTTAAAACGTAACCACAGTCACATAATGAAAATCAGACATATGAATTCCATAAGATAATAACCCATTCAGCATATCATAAGTAATGAAAATAAATGGATTTTATAAAAATTTCATCTTATCATAAAACGTTGAAGGTAGACATGTTTCATTATCATTTAAATATTTCATCAATGTATAAACCATGAATAGACATGTGTTTCAATATCATTTTATCATTATAAAACATGTGGAATACAAATAGTTTTCACGAACAACATTTCATTATAAAACAATAAAACTTTGAGAATGAATAATAATATTATCCTTATTCATATCCCCAAAAAATTAGTTACATTAAAAGATTTCATATGAAATGATGCATGATTTTGAATGATAAATAATACACCACACTTGAAAATTTTTTAAATAAAAAATTCAACCCAGTTTTCATTCATTCCACACGGCTAGAATAATGTAACATCATAATAAAAGAATATATAATGTCAATATATGGCCATAAAATGTGTTTTAGTCATGTTTTGTGTTTTTAACCCTTATCCTAATAGTTTAACCCCACCCTCCGGTATACCAATTTTTACCGTAATCACGGTAATTAATTGTTAATATTTTCACTATGAAATTTAGTCGTAATATTAATTTCAAAATATTATATAGTATAAATTATCATAATTCAAAATCTGTAATAAATTTTCAAAATTCTATTCACATATTTTTCCAATATTTTTTAAAAAATAATCAAGCATAACTGATGAGGAAGCAGTTTTTAAAAATAAATTGTTTAATGTTTACGATGATTGTAAATAACCATTCATTATGATATTGATTTGAATTAACTATATTAAATTATTGGAGGTATAATTGTACTTCATTTACATTAAAACTAATTTAAAATATAATATAACTTTATAAATAAATTTTAAAAAATTACATTTCAACATAAATTCAGTATTTATCACTATACATCAAAAAATGAAACATTCTGGAATAATAAAAAATATTAACCCGAAATTAATTTTTCGATTTCAATTTCAAAAATGTATATTTTTTTTAAAATAAATTATCTAAAAATGAAAATAATAAATTTTAATATAATTTCATCAAAGCGTATAAAACATATATTTTGAACTCTTGTCATAGAAACACAGAATATGAATGTTAAACATTTTATTAAATATATAATATATAAATTTCATTAAAATATTTCACTAAAATTGATTCAATTAATTTATTGAGGTAAAACAGACATATATATAAAAAATATCCAGAAAATCATATCCTTTATTTTCAAATGTTTTTCTATTAATTTCTTATTAATATCTCAACAAATAATTCAGTATATATACATGTGAAAATAATAAATTATCATAAAATAACAAATCCTACTAATACTCAACACTACAAAGGCTAGGTGATATCTATCATAATAAATAATAATATTTTAATAGTTTTTCAAATATCATTTTAACTCGACATTTCATGTAACAAAAGCTAAACTCGGTATTGTGTGTAACTCTATCTAAATATTAGTGTTTCATTTATTCAAGATAAAATTAGAATTACATTTAGTGATTGAATATTTTTATGGTTCATGTAATTCATTATATACTCAATGTATTGTGTAACATAAAATATATAAAATATAAAATATATTTGGAATGAATAATTTCACAAAATCTTATGGAGTTACATTTTATTAACCATGAACCAACAAAAATATTAACCACTGGAAAACTATTCAATAATTTTCATTGATAATCTACCACTTTGGGAAAACTGTGTAGAAAGCCCTATTTCCTAGTTACCACACATAGTTTCCTCTAAATTCTGATGTGTTTTTTCAAAGATATTTTTTAACTATGTGACTCAATTATTCCCTAACAAATATAAACTAAAACTAAACACACACTTAATGTGTTTCATTATTTCTCAAAAAACATTGAACATAAACCACACACCTTGGAGAAAGACTCAAATCACCCCACAACTCAACCTAAATCTTTCAAGGCATATCCAAGAATCAGATGTGGCCCTCAGTTCTCACATCATATACAAAACAACCCTATAAGTTGTTACCACTCTCATATTATCAACACAAATGCCATTTTTAAAATCGACCAACCCCCGAAACAAAATTATGAATTTTCCCCTACAAATTAAATTTCATCAGTACACATGGGATATAAAAATATATTATATGGAATATTCACAATGAATCATATCATTAATTTTTAAATCATTAAAATGATCCTAAATTATATTAAGATTCTTTCCATACAAAATATATATAATATACTTCATGGACTTTACTATTATAAATATATGTTTTTTCACTCATTCTATGAAAAATAATTAATATATCTATATTGATATCCATATGATGTATATATATTTCTTCTAACATGTCTTTCATTGATAATCACATTCACATCAAAACCTTTACAAAATGTAAATTAAGAACAATATTTATGATGGTATGTAATCATCCTCATATAACATTGAAAAAATAATAAAACTCCAACTAAACCACTTGTATAAAATGCAACCATATAATTTATTTAAGAAACAAATATATTGAATTTTATTTTAAAATAAAGATAATAAAACTCAATTAAACTTGATTTAACATTTAGATAAATAATTATAATTTATACTCTTTAGTATGTTTATTTGGTACTTCAAAACCATTTTGCTGTATAATATTCACATACATGACTAAATTTATATTTTAGAAATAGGATTTTACATCCATTTGAGACATAAATTTTTTGACCTTTAACAATAATCCCTTTTTTATACATAATTACAATTATGGTAACAAAAAAATATTATGATATAAATATTTTTTGATGGTAAAAAAGAGGATATGTATGGGTTGACCGTGCATTGAACTAGATATATCATCTGACCAGACAATCAAACAAATGTATAAGTGGAGTGACTATGTGACCACATTTTGTAATCATGAAGTATATATTCTAATTCATAGAGCTACAGAACATTATAGGTCATCTACCATAAGAAAAAAATTCAAGTGACTACGTCACAATATATCAACCACAAGGAAAATATTACTTTTTTCTAAGTGTTATACCATCCACAAGGGGAAAATAGATAAATAAAATGATGACTAAAACTATAAATTAGAAGAAAGTATACGTCAACCACATATGAATGACTATAAGAAGACATTCAACCAACTGTGGGAGAGAGTGATAATTTCTCTCTCTATTTGATCACCAACACGAAGATGTAAATTAAGCATTCCTAATCCAACAAATCAAAAGGGTAGAGATACCACCTAGATTTATTTCTCTTTGAAGAAAACCAACTGCATAACAACTCACCATTGGTATTCAAACGTTATTTAAAAAAGTATATATCTACAAAAACATTGTTTTGGAATTTTATGGGAAACTTTAGAGTGGTTATGTCTTCCCAATAAAAGGGTTATTATCCCTCTAAAACTACATTTAGAAGAACATTTAAAAATTAGATGAATCCATTCACATGCATGAGAGGTTCTATTCTATGACATTTGTGCTTTTTTTTATCTTATTATTTGACACTCTAATTTTTAAGTGACTTCATAAAAAATAAAAAGGACGGTAATATTAATTCAATATTCACTCCAAATATTTATGTAGAATCATTTAAGTAATAAAACCATTCTTCTTAATTGATCTGAGTCCAATATTTTGCTTCATCAAACGTATAACATATTCTTATCCCGCTCTGTTTTACATTACGTTTTTAGTTTTTAGTTTTTATAATGACTATTTTCAATCACATATAGATATTATTTTTGAAACATTTATGGTCATGGACTTCTATCATGTGGTGACACCTAAGCTCCATCTTAAAGTTAAATTATTTTTTCAAATCTTATTGTGTGTTTTTAGACTTTCTGTATTACTTTTTTTCACTAAATATTTTAAATTTAAATTTCAATGTAAAATATATAATGTTAGAATATATATATGGTTAATAAATTTATATACTGTGTTTGAAATAAGTCCAATATTTTCAATGTTAAAATATACAATATGTTTTAACTTTCTCTATATTATGTCTTTGAAAATTATTTTAAATTATAATATTATATAAACATATATTATTTATTAATAGTTATGTTTTGAATTTGGTGGGATTATCAATTTATTATTTTCAAAAACAATAACGTTTATCTTGTATATACAATTCAACCAGCCCCAACCTAAGCATTTCTCGTTAACAAAAATTATGTAGAAAATAATTTTATTTTACTTTCATAGTCTTAGTTTCCCATTTTTTACTATGATCATGTCTTTAGGGATTCATCTATTAATTTCTCTTTACTTAAAATTATTTGACTAATAATATTAGACCCAGAGGTTATGATTCCAATTGATCACAATTCATTAATGAATGTAGTTTTTTTCAGAGGAAAATTAAATTAAAAAACTATCTAGAAATAATATATTTTGATATTTGGGGTAGTATTGAAGATGAATATGAAAAAACCAAAGCTATTAGAAAATTAACGTGCCCACCCATATTTACCCATGTTTTCAGGGTTATGTGGCCAATTTTTGTGTAGCTGGGGTTTTCAAATCCTTAGTTACATAAGAAGAAAACTATAGACACAAAAATTCAATATACTGTTTTTGGATATAAAGTGGACAATTTTCAATTTAATTTATATGGTTTTAAAAGATAACTAAATATCTTTGTGAATTAAAATTATGAGAGAATAAGGTAATCATATATTATTTCTTGTGGTGGATTATATGAATTCATTTTAAAATATTTTATTTCAATAAATTTGAGATGGGTTGATTCAATTATGTAAATCTCCCAACATCACATACTAGATTAATACCATAACAAAATAATACTAATCACATTTATTATTAATGAATCATATTTATGAGAACTACTACAAATAGGTTCATATTAGCACTTGTACTGTGTGTCCTTAAAATATTGAAGGAAGTATATGTTTTATGATCATAAACATAATTCTCAATTTAAATAAGTAATTATACATTAATAGAGTACGAAATTAAACAAAATATACCCCCTTGATACTTCCACGGATCAATTTGTAATAGGTATTTCCCTCCATTGACACAATGACCATAATGGAAGTGTGATGTGGACTCATGAGGGTGGAATTAGAGATGTAAAAAAATGAAATATAAATCCCTCCACCGTTTTTTGATGTATTTCTCTCATTTGTGTGTGTATAACTTCACACCATAACAAAATTGTATCATCATGTTAAAAAGTAATCAAAAAATAGATGAAGAAGAAGTTTTATTAAGATAACATGCTGATTTTAATAACATATAATTTAAAAATAAAATTACAAAGGCAATGTGATAGAATAGATTTACAATGAAAAAAACATAAATAAGTCCTAAATCTTCAAACACACCTAACTCAAATAGGAATTTTTCAAGCCTTAGGTAGATCCTGCAATAGTTGAATTGACTATAACAAATGCTGGTAGGACAAGGTGTGTGAAATGTTATAGGAGATTATACTTTCCCACTATTTAAAAATATCTAATCCAGCTTTCATCAACAAAAATAATGTGCCAAAATGACCGTGTATATGGATGAATTTTGTTGTGTCATATAAGAATAAAATAAATATCCTGATACCCCATAACAAAAAATCAACATTCAGCCCAAATGGATTTCTGGATTTCACGATATGGAAGAAATTTTTCGCACCAGATAAGAAGAAAATTTATCTCCGGATATCACATAACAATCTGTGAACATTTAGACGAAATGGATTTTTGGTATTCAATATATTTCCAAAATAATTGGCTATTTTTAGATTCCATATAATCTAGCCTTGGATTTATACCTTAACTTGGGACACCTGGATCTCTAATAAAACATCATAATTATCTTGAGACATTGTTGAATTAAATGTTCTCTAGGATTTTTTATATCTCCAGTTCAAATTTTTGAATCCTAAGACATTGATCGTGGCCTCTAGAATAATTTTATTGGGATGTTTTGTAGTTCCCTTTTCCCAAAATGTTTTGTAATTAGATCTCAAATTGGTTCCAATGTGACTATTCATGTACTATAGAAGATTGAAATATTACCAATTGAATGGGAAAAATGAAAATGAAATACGAATCTAATATAAATATCATTGGGGGAATATATATGTATTTAAAAACATACAATGTAACACTTGAATTTAACAAATAATTGAAATCATTATGTGAAATAATGTTTAAATTATAAAATTCACTAAATTGGTGTATATTATCAATGAAAAAAATGAATATATTAATATAAAATATGAATATTAGCCTCTCTCAGGTAATAATAAGAACCCTATCTTGTTTCTTTCTTGTCCTGTGGAGAATATATCCCAAAAATATGAAATTCAAGTTCAATTTTCCAAATATATTTTAATATACAATTCCAACAAAAAAAATAACACTAAACATTTATTAAACCTATAAATATTCTTTAACACTATATTGGTTGATAATCATATCTCAAGACCAATCCCATTATTAAAATTAATAACCAAATTTTATCCAATATCAATTAAGCATTATGATGTGTTTTGGATCAAAATAGAAATGGAGGTTTAATTTTTTTAATGGTAAAATGATGGAATTCCTATGTGGAATCAATTTTCAATATTAATATGAGTATTCATTTTTTTGTTTTTCATTTTATAAATTTTCATTCTTATTTGAAATTTCACTCATTCTAGTAAAACCTTGTGGCTATACTTTTCCGATTACTCATGGATTTGAAGACTATAGGGAACCAAGTGAATCCCTCACACATAGGAATCAACTTGAGTTAGTTCAAATAAAAACTATAAATTACCAAAAATAGAGATAAAATTCCAATCATTGGGCATGAAATCTAAGTATTCATGATTTCTAAGTCCAAAATGAAATGCATTATGTCAATCGAATTATCAACGTGAAAATTTGTTGTTGTTTTTTTGTACATTGTTTTCCATTATTTTCCTTGAATACCCGTGTTCAAATTTCAATATATATCAAACCAATTATATTTATTATGTGACCTAAAAACTAAAATTGACACCCCAAAATCTAAATAACATGTTTTGTTAATTATTTTATAAATTTAATGAAAATGTAAATCGTGAAAAATAACATTACACATCCAAATTTTCCAAAATTTATTCTCATGATAATAAATGAGGATTAAAATCAGAATGAAGGCACACACAATTATCTGATATTCAGTATCAACTTATACAATTTATATTATCATGTTCAAGGATAAATAAATTTTTCAATCAATTAACACACGCAAAAAAATGTGTTGGAAATGAATCTTTTTCAATTCAAACCCCAACATAAAATAAAATTTTCCCCATTATTAATGAAAATAAAAATCAAAAGGGTGTAGAGGTAGAAGTAATGAGTTAAAAGAAATTAATATTTGAAATTTAGTTTTGTAAAAATGTCACCTACTAGTATACTAATGATGTTCGTACCACAAAAAATTGATCATTTGATATCCATGTAAATCATGGACTCCCCATAGTGGATGATATAATGTTGTGTGATTTCATGATGTATATTATTTCTCAATGAAATCATCGTACTCAATCAACCCTACATCTCACATAGAAAACAAATTAGAATCTGTTGAGACCTAGAAATGTTACCTTAACGAAAAACCATGAAAAAAATAATGTATGAAAAAATGTAACTCTTTATTTTAAAACTCCAAAGCATGGTTAAATGTACATGTAAAGGAAGGGTCACCTCTTGGAAAGAAATATATTTAATTTTGTTAGCTTGGATAGAAAAACAAAGCTATCTATATTTGTATGGTTCTTGAGGTGGCATTGTTAGCTCCAGCTCTCTTTATTTTTATTGAATAATTCAATTATTTCTATTAACCCATGACCATTGACATTGAATACATGACCAAATGTAGGATCATAAATCTCCATTTCCTCATGAGCATATAATTGATTCACTATATATGGACCTAAACATCTAGACTATATGTTTTCAAGTTGTAAATGGTGTTTAAAACATTAATTGAGAAAAAATATTCCCGATTCAAATGATTTTACATTGAGATTCATAGATTTTTAGGATTTAAATAAATATTTATTGATTCTTGTATTATCCTAGGCCTCTATCCTATGTTCCTCAAGATCCTTGATATCTAATTTCATCTTTGATCTGGCCAAATAAATGTCAATGATCATATTTTTCATTACCCATAAGGCCTTATGTTCAATTTCAATAGTAAAATGGAATTATTTTACACAATCGTACATTTATTTTGAAAGGAAGTGAAATTTTTTAAAATAATCGTGATATTCCCAAAGGGAATACAAGAGTTGGTCGGACCAATAATTCCATGGGAGGTTGACAATTTTTTCAATTATTTCTTAATCTCTCTATTCACCTATATAACAGGAACATTGGTTTGGGGATGGTAGGAAGTGGAAAAATTATAAGAAATCTAATACATAGAGATTAGGATCGAGAAGGGACAGTTGTCCAAATTGATTCCACACTCACTTAGGATAGCACTAAGAATTAATAATCGTGAAAATTAATGCCCTTTCAGAAACCAGATCACAACATGATGGTCATTAGACATGGTAGGAATGGCCTAAACTAATTTTTAGAAATATGAAATAACTAAGAAGACATTTATATATCCCATAGTATTTTAGAAGGGTCCCATGAAATCAATTACCCAACAATAAAGGATTTTAATGACCAGAATGGGAGTAAGAATAATTTGACTCCTTTTGGTTATGGATCCTAATTAATGATAATAAGTAGAAAATTTCCATTCTTTGGATGAATCCTTAGTGTGGTTAGTCCAATGTAAACAACATTATAGGACTATTATTATGTTTTTCATTTTTTATAAGTGTTTTCTAAATGCATATCCATTATAGTATTTTAAAATGGACTCTTTCTGAAACTCCGGAAAACATATTCTAATTATTTTATCAGGATATAAAATGGAGAGGTATGTATCATCAAATACATATTATTTGACATCAAAAAAGAATTTTCAATTGGATTGGGTCCCAATTATTTTTTAAATTTCACAAGCTACCAAATGGTGTGTCATATCAATATACCATGAGAAATAAATCAAAGAATATATGTGCTCAACTAGAAACGAATCAAAAATGTAAATGTGATGTAGTTTGTATTCGAATTCCATTTTATATAGAGGATAAAACACAAAAATTTCAAAAACCATTTATTATGTAATGGTAAAATAATACTATAAAAGAAAAAGGACTCACCTAATGAATCTAGACCTGACATCTTTTTTATGAATAAAAATTTCAGATATGAATGACCGGTAAAGTAAATGAGGTGGGAACCTAAGAGAGAGGACCTTATTTTCTTTATGTAATATAATAAATAAATTGAGTCTTTCTCTTTGGTGGTGTAGTTTATTTTTTCATCATTTAATTATATACTTTCATAAGTAAGGACACATGATTTTTTATTACAATTTCATCCTAGGATAGAACCTACAATAGAGTAACTCACATCACACATGAAATTTAATAGAATTTTCCAATTAGTATATTGAATATGTGGAGAGGTAAGAGATGACATGAATATTGAGAATTATTCCTCATAGATTTATTTTCACATAAATTGGGAATCATTCACTAAAATATCAAAACCTAGTTGGAAAATAGAGCTGAAATTATTAATGATCTTTTTGTAGAATCTAGAATATCCCAATAAGGACGTCACATTCTAGAAAATTTTTGGAGAGTGAAATATATGAATGATATAAAAAATTAATTTATCAATTTCCATTCCTCTATTAGAGACAATTCGTCTCAAAATATTTCATTTACCATTAAATTTATTTTTCCCAAGTTTGGATGAGATTTTTATCCTCACATCATGATAAAATCATTTTAAATTTTTTAATATATCCCAAAAATGTATACTTAATATGGATAATTCATCTATAAATACCTATAAACAATTCCGAAACATGGCAGAGAAGATTCCCACCATGTACCGCTGGAAGGTACCAAGGGAATTACATAATCCAAGTGTCATTAACTTGAAGGTAAAAGTGTTGAATAAAAAAGTGAAGATTATTTTTCATTGATCCTATAATGAGAAATTGATTTAATTATTACCTAAGAATCTACCTCGGAAGTAGAAGAACTCATGACCTATAAATTGATAAAGGACATGATCAATGAAGTGAAATGGGAAATGGTATTTCTTGGTGAAAGAATTTTACATCCTATAGTAAATGCACAGACACCATCCACTATGGAACTTTTTGGAGAGATGATCCAAATCCTTCTTATTGATCACAATCATTCTATTATTCAATGTGAAAACATGAATTGGAATTATCCACTCACACTCAGATATGTGATAGATGATTGAAACATTCAAAAAAATAAAAAATTATTTCCTTAACACAATAATAAGATTTGGATTCATTATCTATGGAGGTTAAGGATATGTTTTGGAATTAGATTCTATAACAATCCTATGAGTTCCAATGAGTGATATAATTATAGAAATATCAAAAAGGGTCCTTCAAATTTCATTCTTATGCTTTCCTAGGACATCTAGAAGAATTCTCTCTTTATAGGTTTCAATAGTGGAAGAAGTGAAAATATGAAAGGTTTGATTGTCCCATAAGAATTAAAACATTATTGATGAAGGTCAGACCTTTAATTCTATATCATATTTGATAAATATTTCAAAATAAGGATTGAACCTTTTATATAACTCAAATTATTTTTCAAAATTTGTAGATATAATTAAATTAAATTGAAATAAAATTTATTCCATAAAATTATCCAGATCATTGTCATGTATTTTTTGTACATAATTATATTTATTTAACCAAAGGGATCATTAACTTTGTCATGGTCCATCCTAGCGGGGTCCATTCCCTAACTCCCCATACATGCCTCCATAGTCTAGGGGATGGTGACTAGCACTGAGTTGTAATATCACCCAAATCGGAGACATTTCCAATGTACCTATATATATGAACAGATCTCCATGCCCACAAATTCTGAAATGTTAATACCACAATGGATCATAATCCATACATAAAACTAAACCCAACCAACAGAGTGCAATGGGAATGCAATGCGTAGTAATGTAAACTGGTCCAGAACACAGGCTCATCAAATGAAAGATTCTATAAACTAAAATTATCATTTGTAAACATGATAGGTTCATGGACTACTCCTTAAAGCAGTAAGAACACCTCAGCCAATATAGAAGTCACTAGGTTCTGTCTGTCCAAGGTCCACCCTTTAATCCGTTAAAAGGGAATTCTTCTGCACAAGACATGACACACGCATGCAGACCTGTGTAGGGGTGTGTATAAAAATATCCACTAGGACACCTTGATATCCCCAATGCAATACAGAGTAAATGAATAGTAATATTTACACAGTATGTGTCTATAATAAAATAATACAATCATATCCATATATACTCAATCATAGACCTGTATTATAATGTTAAGTCTCAATGACCACATAAGCACCCTAGGGATTTAGTTTGTAGATTCCATTAATCACTCGCCCATGGGAACCAACTACTATGTATGATATCACTAATGATGTATGTATGAGACGCATTGTTCATCTGAAACCATCATGAGAGAAATATATGGTGATAGATCTAAAGACGTAATATGATACACTCTCCCCCGTAGACCCAACACATTGAGTGCTAAAGATCATTATTCAAGGATGAGGATCACACCTAGGGCTAGGGAGTATAAAACAACTCACACAAATTCTAATACTAAGTAGAAGAGCGATGTCTATTAAGATTGGCCACATAGATACCTAAATCTACCTAGGTCAATAAAAGGATACATAATCATACATTGTACCTCTTTGAGATGACTCACAACTCTATCTAGAATGTCCAGCTGAGGGGGTCATACCCTAGTTGATAGAAAATGAAACCAACTGACCTTCACAGGAACTCAAAAGGGGATCCAACCCAAATGAAACATTTCTATGATAAAGTGGACTAGTGAAATCAATACATGTAAAAATAGTACACTGCATGTATATTGGGACACATGTTTTGTCCCTTGACCCCAAGTACATGTCGTGTACTACGACCCAAGTCAGAAGAAAATTTAATGTTTGAAAATGTATAAATAGAATTTAGAAAGGGTTACATGTTGTATCAGACTATATGGGGTGCTCTCGGTGTACGCTTGCCATGTTCAGTGGATGTTGGTATTGGAATATTTTTGATTATAACTAGTTATATGTTAAAATTGGTGGGGGGGGTCCATGTGGCCGACTATGATACTTGATGGGATTTTGGTTATCTTTCCAATGTGATATTGGATGGTCATTGTGCCATGGATTGAAAGAGTATTAGTACTATGTCATTTGAATGGTCCACTTGGTATTATGAATACGAGGTCATCCTAAAAGAACATCCATAATAGAAAAAATGGTTGGAAGTTATTGATATTGGAGTTATGATTTTCCCAAATTGTGAAAACAAGGTCAACTGTTTTAATTTCTTGCACCTTACTGTGATAAGTCTCTGTTACAATCCTAGTTGGTGTAGCAAGTTTTTAATTGAGAATAACTTTATCCATAAATATGTGATTTCTATTAGATAAGGGAGACTTCTCATAGTATGTTCATGTTCCCCGTGACTAGTTTCATTCAGCCGGTCATTCTTTTTACTCATAAGATTCATTTTGGGTCCTATTTTTTGAATGTTCAATTACACATCATGTCAATGAGTTGTTTGTTTCCCAGACACAAACATTCAATGAAAATACTAAATTGTTATAGGATTTAAAATAAATGGTGGATTATCATTGTGATTGTTTCCTAGAACCATTAACATGTATTATAAAATGATTCCCCTTCAGTTTCAAACATATTTTGGATACTATTTTTTAGGGAATTTTTTTTTGATGGGGAAGTACTATTTATATAATTCTCTTTATAATATTTCCTGGGAGTGGATTAATGTTGGTTTATTATTATTTAACCAATTATCTAATATATAATTATTTCAAAAATAATATATACTCGTCTTAGAGGAATAATTTTTTTTGTTGTGGGAACATGGTTTCGACAATGTCATTGAACTCTTTTATATGATGGTATGAAATTTCCGACTCCACCCCATGTATGGTTGGATGTTTATTAGAAATAATGCTTGAATACATAGAAGGTTTATAATAGTGAATAATTCATACATAAAGGGGGTGAATTGGACCAAAAATTTCTGACATAGTAATTCATTGTTTCATCAACTACAGTACTTAATTTTATTGTTACATCATTTTGAATTTCAATTTGGTTCGAACCTAGGTTCATGAGTTGGTTTTTTTGAAGAACCTCTACTGAAATGGGATCCTTATTTTATTCTAGAGTATTATGACTACTAGAATCTAAATTAATGTTACTCCAAGGTATGATTGATCTCATAAACCTAGGATCGTCTATCCTAACATGATGATTTTAATGGTCATAGGTATTGGCTGACATGCTCCATAAAAATTGACAAACAAAAGAAATTAGAAAAGAAAATGAAAATAGAGGTCTGGAAATAGAAATGGGGGAGAATAAATGCGTGTAAATATGTTATAAATGGGTCTTTAAAAATGATTAATTTTTTTTCTTGCCCCAATTTACCCATATTTTTTTGGTTAATCATTCCCTTGAAGTGTTTCTTGGGATGCTGAATCCTCAATGACCAAAGAAGAAACCTATTGAAACATATATTGTATGGATTGTTTTCGGATATTTTGTGGCCATAATTGGGTTGATTTTAGAAGGGTTTAAAATAGAATAATGTCGTCTATGTGAATTAAGAATATGTGATAATGAGTTTATCCTAGGTTATTACTCATGGTGGATTGGATGAATTCATTTTTAAACTATTACAATTCATCAAATTTGAGATAGGATCATTAAAAAAATGAAAAAACCATCATCACTTATTGGGTTAATACCAACACACAATTATACAAATAAACTATAAACTATTACAATCAAATTTATATTCTCTAAAATGTAATGGTTTATATTATCCCTTGAATTATGTTGCCTTAAAATTAATCAAGGAAAATAAATTTTTACTATCTTAAAGCAACATTGTCAATCAAAAGATGTGATTATATGTTAATATAGTGAGAAATGAAATCTAATATAGTACCATTATACTCCATTTGATCAAACCATAATAATTTTTACCTCAATTGATACTATTATCACAATGGAAGTAAGAAGTAGACACATAAGGGAAGAATTAAAGATATAGGGAAAAACAAAATAAGAAATACTCGACCATTGTTGGAAATGTATGTCTTCAATTTGTGAATAATTTCTTAACATAATAAGACATTATAACTACAAAAAAAATATAAAATGGGAATATTAATAAGTTTTATTAAGAGACTAACTGGATTCATATGACTTACAATTGAATGATGAGCTGTATAAGACAAAGTGGAAACATAACATTATAATTAAGAAAATAAGAAAGCATGAAAAAATCATCGATCACCAATTTCGTAAATACAAATTTTTTAATACATGGTTCAAGCATCTGATAGTTTAATTCAATCCAATTAATGGTGGTATACCTAGGATGGTGTAATATTAATGGAGAGGAGTATTTTCAACCCTTGACAAAAATTCGACCTATCTTTCATCTACCAAATAGTGGTTTCCAACTAGCCTTATAGATGGAAGAATATGGGTGGAAAATAATTGATTAAAATTAATCTCTTGATGTCCTAAATATCTTTTAAAATTTATTCCAAAATAAAATTTGAGTATTTGAGATAGGGTCAAAATAATGTGATGCTTTTCTAGGCCACAAAATATACCCATGAATTTAATCATCAACATGGGCCACCTACAAATCATTTAACACAATATAATTAGTTTAAAAAAAATTAAATATATACTCCCAAAGATTTAATGAATCTCAAGTTCATTTTTTAGAATCATTGGTCTTGGATATTGGCCTATATAGTTATTTTATTATGTTTTCATCATGTTCACTTTCCCTGGAATGTGTTTGCATGAAGATAAATTTATATAGAAGAAATAAATATTACCAATTTATTAGGAAACCTGAAAATAAAATTTGAAATTCCAATTAAGATCATTTTGGGATTGAAAATGTTTCTCAAAATATACCAACTAATAGTGCACTTTATGAAATAATTTCAATCATGATGTGAAATGATATTTAAATTATACAATTCACTAAAATTATATTAATGAATAATAAAAAACAAATATATTATAATTGAAATAATTAATATTATCCTCTTCAGTGTTTAATCAATAATAGGGCGATGAACCCAAATCTATTTATCACTATTGATGAAAATCTATGTACACTTTATTCCATTCATTAGATGTAGATTGATTTAATCCAAAATTTTAATACTTTTTCCACTTAGGAAATATAGGAAACGTTATATATTTTTCTTGGAAAGATATATATTGATAAATATATTTCATTGAAACCATATATATACTATGAAATACGAATATTTTAAGATAAAACCTGATGAGTCCATTTTTGACATTTATTAAAAATTCAATTATATCATCAGTAATATGAAGTCACATATAAAACCTATGAATGAACATAAAATAGTTTTAAGACTATTAATATGTCATCCAAACAAATGGAAAAGTACTATTATTTACATTATATAATCATATCCCATTATTAAGAAAAAATTCAACGAAATAATGGGAAATTTGATGATGTATGAAGAATAAATAAATGAAGACAAGAATTATGTTCTATTAATGAAGAAATATATATCATTAAATACATTTGTTTAGACATAAAAAGAAATAAATAAATAAGATTCCAGAGATTGTAAATTTTACTGTAATAGTAGTGAATAAATGACACGTATATCTAGAAGATTTAATAATTACTCAATAAGAAGTAGTTTATATGAATATGAAATTACAAAGAAAAGTGTGACTAGAAATTAAAATGGAAAAAATAATTTAAATTTTATTAATGTTATAGTGAATTTAATTACTATGAATGTAAATGAAAGGGTAACATTAAGTAAGGCATTAATAAGTGCAAATATAAAAAATTTATTATATAGAAAAAAATGTCAGAATAAAATTAAGGAAACCCAGAGTTTTTTAGAAGAAATCTCCATTAATTCAATAAAATATAGTGAAATTGAAAAATAAAATATTTTATTTATGGAATATACATATACGTTACAAGTGGAAACTTCTAGTGTTTCTAGAAAATATGTTTTAGAATAATGTAAAATTTTAAATGAATATTTTTTAATATTTTTAAATTATTAATTATTCCATGAATGAAATCAAAGATAAATACATGATTATAAAATATTAATTTTCAATGTGCTATTTATATTGAAAAATAAATAAATTTACAACTTATTGAATGTGGATATTAAGAAAAAAAATTAAAATGTAGAAATAAATAAGTATTTTGATCATTTTGAATATAAAACATACATATTAGACATGATATTTCAGGTGTAAATAACCACCCATATTTGGAATTGATATTTATTATTATTATTATTGATATTAAAGGATATTGTACACAGAATTACAATTTTTCAAGCACTGAGAAAAAGTATATTGTCTCTAAAACTAAATGGAATTATGGTTATGGATATAATGATAATTAATTTAGAAATTATTCGACCGTCTGACCACAATATGTTAGTATTATGAAAAAAAATTCTTATAAATGTGGATTCGAAAATATATATTTTTAATTTTCTTGACCTAATAAATTATGGGTAGAAAAATAATTTCCTGAATGATTTTGTAGGTATCCTTAATGACGATATCTAAAAATGTTCATTGGTAACTATATTTTCAATTTTGTAGATATATAAATATGGAGTACTCAAGATTCAAGAGTTTGGTAAATATAGATGGATCACATGTTTCTTTTGGTGACATTACAAAAGAAAAAATATTTGGACATGGATAAATCAATATTTCTAAATATATTATAATTTTTATTGGCTGGTTCATTAATGTTTTAATACATAAACTAATTATAATATATCAATTTAATGGTGATATATATAATTTTAAATGTTAAAATAATTCTATCATGATTTATGATTCCACATATTATTTAGTGTATACTACTTTACAAAATGAAAATGTATAAACATTAAATTTTGATTCCTCATTTTATCAAAATAAATTATTTCATAAGAAATTTTCATAGGAAATATTGGTTTTATTATAAGATATTATGTCATTAAAATTTAGAATAACTTATAATTAGTTTTATAATCATATTTTTTTTGGATCTATCTAATCTCAAGAGTGAATGTTTGCAATCCCTGTGAAAATCTAATGAAACACACAATTTTAATACACTAAATGAATTTTTTTCTACATCTCAAACAATATTATTTATTACAATAGGGTTATTTAAAACATAAAGTGTATTTATCATTTGGGGAAATAATTATTCTTATGATATTATTGATGACCATTCTGGATACAAAAGGGAATTTTTCCTAGCTCACAAAAAATAATCTCTTGCATGTTTTGGTAAATATGAAAATGATATAGACAAAAAATTAGTGTAAATACTATAAAACATTATAATTGGTAGTGGAGGTGAATTTGATAATCAATACATTGAATTTATATTTTAAAATCGATGACATAAATACAATTCATCATCCACTAATATGTATAGAGAAAATTGGGTTTTAGAAGTTTTAATAGAACACTACAATAAATTTACTAGAATTTGATTACTAAATATGAATTACCTATTTTCTTTTGGGACAAGACTATGAATACATATTTTAATACAATTAGTATCATTATGATAATACCTAAAATAATGAATAATCATTACGAATTTTGTAATGATCGAAAATTGATGGGAAATTACCTTAGTGGTTTTATATGTAAAGTCATTGTAAATAGTAAAAAAATATAATCTTAAAAAATGTTTAGTAAAGAGATGTGAATTATTTTTTCAATTTTATTCAACCATTAATAATGTATATAAATTATTTAAATTTAAAATAATCATAGAAGAATATAATCACTAAACATTTATGACACTAATCCACATGAACATATGTTTTCCCTATAAGACCTTTTGGATTACATGTGAATTCTAATTTTCAATAATATCTCTAGGACCTCTAACCATGATACTGATTATCATGATAAATATCATTGATTTGATGAATAACACATCACTAATATTTATGATAAGTTATAATAACCATGAACCTAAACCCCTATAACTCTAAGAACCCATAAGTACCAACCCATAGATTTTATTATTTTGATATTGATATATAAATAAAAATGCCTCTATTAGAAACCAGGTTGACTATAATGAATTATTATATTAGCTAGAACCTACGAACATCACTGAATTGGTCAATAATGAAAAATGGATAATATATATACAATAATAATTGAATTGTATTTAAAGAAATAATCTCTAGGAACTATTTATGAGAACATAAGATGTTCTAACTACTATAGCTAATAAATTGTATTGAAACATGGTTGATAATTCTAGAACAATAGTTATAAACAATGATAATTTTTTTTCACAATTTTCTAACAAAAAAATTATTGATTATGAATATAAATTAGCAACAATAGTTAAACATGAATAAATAAGAATACATATAGATTATTTAATACATATAAATTTAAATCTATATCTAATATGTGTCAAGATTTCATTATTTAATTGATATATTTTTGTGGTTGTTATTCTTAAAAAATTCCCTTTATTTTTTAACGCATAATTAGAAAATAATTTTTTAATCAGTAAAATGAAGATTTAGGTTTGAATAATATTACTATAGATTTGTAATATTCTCTCAACATATATATTTGAAATATATTTACAAATTGCATAACGGATCCTACGTAATTTATTAAAATAATCTGAAATTAATTTTCTATCTCAAATATATTTTGACATTATTATTTGTATTTTAAATTAAAATTCATTTTGTTTTTTATCATACATGTTTATGATAAATGATATTGAATTTTTTTTAATAGGTGAGTTGAAAACCATTCTTGGTTTTCAAATTTCACTAAAAATTATAGAATTATTTTATATCCAATATAGTAAAATAAATTTCTTTAGAAATGTATTCTTATGGATAGAACAAATGTATTTGAATGTAAAATGATTAACATGTATGAACTAAACATGGATTATGCTGGTAAATTAGTTGAAAAAATTGTTTTCGGGGGTATGATTGGGAGTTTACTTTACATAACTGTTATTGGAACAGAGGATATGTTTAGTTTGTTTATGTGTACTAATTTTCAACAAAAACTCCAATTAATCCCATATATTTTTATTTAATAATATGTAAAATACCTAAAAATACAAATTATTTATGATAGTTTTACTCTAGAAGACATGATTTTTAATTACTATTATAATTTGATAGTGATTTCAATTTTGGTAAGTTAGTTTGTAAATGTAACATTAACACATGTCACATTTTCAGGATCTCTCTAATAGAATAGTATAGAAAGAACAATACTTATTTTTATTGTACCGTACTGAATCTGAGTACACAGTTACAACAATTTTTTATGTATATATTCTGTAAATGTGTTTCACCACTTACTCAACAATGGATTTTAATATTAATGTTTCCCTTTAAATTAAAACCATAATAGTTTTAAAATATTACTAATAATATTTTTTCACATTCCACTAATAAACATATTGATATAAGGAATCAATTTTTGGGAGGCTATAAGATGAAAATGATAGAATTTAATTCACGGTCACTCAACTACAAATTACTGGTTTTTTTCATAAAGGATTTTAACATATAGATAATAGTTTAAATAAGACATTAATTAGGTATGATTAACTATTATTTAATGTTATTTTATGATTTAATATTAAATATATTGTATTTCAGTTTCAATGGTCAGAAGTTACTTCAAGGAACAACATTTCATATGGAATTTATGATGTTTTTCAAGATACCATGAATATTCAACCTAGTATGATGGTTTTTCATGTGGTTAGAATAAAATTCTTTAATTCCTAAATTGAATATAAATAATATTAAATAATACGTTAACCAATAATTTTTATATACTAATTTATCTTTAGATTATGTTTGAAAATTGTGTGTGTGTATATATATATTCATTTCGAAATAACTACTATTAAATGACATAATTATCTAAATATACCTGAAATTTTAATTATATTGGAATTATCTAATCCTTAAACCCTATAAACCCCTTTCTCCAACTAAAATCGTTAGTCCATCGAGAATCTAAACCCTCTTTTAATATAAATAATCTCTACCTGCTATGAATATTCATGTAAATTCTATCTGTGTGAAGAGAGTGTTAGGTTTCACATATGAGGATAAGAAACAAAATTCACATAAAAATAGTGAGACTTTTAGTGATTCTGGTGACCACAATAACCAACCCCTCTCCTATAACCTAGTGGAAGCTAAAAAAATATATGTATTATGGGTTTCTAAAATCTAGAAACTTCTCATTGTGGAATGTGATTTAATTCTAGGAGTGAAAATTTGTTCAACGAGCATAGAATACCCATCTATCCAAGGATGGAAAAGTATTTTTTATACGAATATGGAATTGGAAGATGGTGTATAGAATAACTAAATGAGTTACCTAGTTAATTGAGAGGGGACTAGGTTTTCATGGAACTGTCGGCTATGTGCATAAAACATCTTCATGATGGAGATTTAAAGGATTTATATAGTTATTAACCAGTCGTTCCTAAAACCATTCAATATGAAAATTTATTGATGGAGTAGACTGCATATGAAATCTCTAGATGACCAATCACTGTAGATAATGATTTATAATGTTGGATGTTGGTTAATGTTATATATAATTTGATCTATAATTATAAATGGGTATTTTTAATACTATGGAAGTAATATATATTCTTTTCATATTTAATAATTAATGGTGTTCATATTAGATTGTAATGGAATCTTATGAGGAATATGTATTAACTTTTTAATTCATCCTAGTAGTTTAACTATTTTACCAACCTCAAATTTATAGTAGTTATATTATAATTCAAAGGGATTGTTCATCATGGGGAGTCTCCACACTCATAGTTCATGATTTTTTATACAACATTTAAGGGTTTTTATGGAGTTTGATCAATAATGCCCATGTTTTTCAGGGACTTATTAAAAAATTATGAATTTAGAAATAAATTTTTTAAAATGATCTTAAATGATCTAAAATGATGGAATATGTTTATTTTTATATTTTTTAAAATAAAAATGATATAATTTGAAATTAAACATAATTATATTAATGATTTTTAGAAAAAACAATTTTAAAATATTCAAAATACCTTAAATAATGATACAAAGAAACATTTCCATCACCATGAAGGGGTTTGCGGACAATGAAGGCCACCAAAAGGAAATTTATGGGCCGATGAGATAGCACGAAACACCATATGTTTTGCATATATAGTTTTTCTTATGCCTTCATGAGGTTTGTGGAGCAGTGTAGCCATGTGTGTGTGGGTGTGTATCCAAAATCCCACCTTAATGCAGGATTTTGAGCCACTTAATACAATATTTTTATATATATACATGTATACCACTCCAGTTAGCTTCATATGTCAGACAAGATCTCCATGGATACTATTCATTTTTAAATGAAATGGTACCTCCAATTTTTTGTGGGCTGACCTTCCATGGAAATTTCACAATCCATTAATCTCCACATCCTCTATCCCCTACTGCATGCCCCGACCTCCTACAGCTACTAGTGATTTTCATTTCCAACACATCCTAATCAACTCATCGATCTGATGACTACCACTGTTGGATGAGACCCCAATGATCGGCATTGGAAGCATCAGTCCACCTTAGCTGACCATTGGGAATATATTTTCAAAGAAGAAGACACCCTAAATGCCGCAATAATATCCCTATAACCACTGTGATATATGTATGGGTCGATGAAAAATGACTATACCCACTGTGAAACCTAATTTAATGTTATTAATCACCATGGTGTCACTATCACATGCCCATGCACACCAATAACCTGTAGAGAAGGGTGGTGAATATGTGTTACGTACACTAGAAAAGATACCATGAGAGGGGCATGAATCAGGGTATGAAAAATTAAAATAACTGCCCCATTTTTTATTTTATTATTGTTAGACAAAACCTTCTTCCCTAACCTTTCCATTAGAGAGTATGAATAAACCATAGAGCATGCATATGACTCATCAATTTTTAATTGGTTAACCCTGTCACGACCCCCTCCCACCAAAGATGCCCCTCCTGAGATGGTAATGGTGAAAGGGAGATAATGACCCCCGAGTCCCGCCTCTAGTAGGCCCCGGGTTGGAGACTAGCACCAAGGGTATGAGTTTTCACAATATGGGAGGCATTACCATTTTTTATTATTTAGGATCAGGAAATAGGACAAGTTACCCACCAAAAGGAAAAAGAACAAGTGTATAGAAATAAACCCAAACCATTCCCATATGCATGTTTAAATAATTTTATAACAAGGTACAATTACAAGAAAGATCAAAATTACAATACCAAAAGAAAACAAGAGAACAACAACTGCAACAGCTCCAACTGCCTGACTTGTAGGGTCACACATGGCCCTGGTAGTCCACCTGGAAACCTAAAATTAAACGTAGGGTGAGCATACATGTATACTCAGTATGGAAACCTAAAGCTCTCATGTACAAGTGGGGAGACATCCTAATGTCCTGTGAGAATAACAAAAGAAACCTATCAAGGAATTATATCCACCCAACCTCACCAGCCACACTCACCAAAAAAAAGCACAACAGGTAGTTGTAGTATAATAAAAAGAGTATTGGGTACCCCGCACCATTTCCCATTAGTTAGCTGAACGTCATGACGTTGTCACACTCTTCCCGCCCGCACACACCTGAGACTCACCACCACGTAACCCTCCCGCACACACCAGGGCCTCACAACCACAACCACATCCCCGCCCAAAGACACCTGGGCCTCATCTCCAAGATTCTTGGGAACAGTAGAAGTAACAGAACTCTTGCCCAAAGACACCTGGTCCTAAAATCAAAAACTACCTGAAGAGTCTTAGGTGTAAGGTCGCCTCAAGACATCACAGCCTATAAGCCTTCCCGAAGAGTCTTGGGCCTAATCAGCCCAACTGAAACCTACCCGAAGAGTCTTGGGTGTAAGGTCGCCTCAAGCCATCACAGCATAGGGGAGAAGGAGCAGGAAGGAGCTAGTAACTATGGGAAAACACCCTATCCCATGAAAGGGGAGTGTTCGGCACTATGTGCTAAACATGGGTCTGGTGCGATAAAACCCAAAAGATACAGATATATATATATATATATATATATATATAGCAACCACTTAGCACAACCTATGGCTTCTAAAAAGGGAAACTGAGCACGTGCCTCAGCACTGCTACCACGATGCATGCCTACAACAAACAACCCCAACACCATTAAGGTTTTCACGTTTCAGCAGAAATTATCTTATTTAGTTCCTTAACTACTGGGCAACTATCCACAACCAACCACTTCAAACATTCGTAAAACATATCCCTTCCATCCACATAGCAAGTTAGGAAAACACAGAAACATAGCTAGTCCCTTCTTATTAACCAACAAACCCATTGATTATTATTCACGTTTCATTACGAAGCCCCATCATTCATTAACTCTTCCACATTTATTATTTATCAAACACAACCCACAACCCATTCACATTAAAACCCAACCTTGCGGCCCTACTACTAACTGCTATAACCATAACCTCACTGAAACCAGACATCATCATCCCTTTAATACCATTTATTGTAGCCTTGTTTCCCATCACAATTAAACTTTCACACCTTCCCACAACCAAGTCAACCGCAGCCCCGCTGCTCACCCAAACCACAACAGCCCACAAAACACCCCCAACACAAATCCACATAACCAAGACAACATCCACATTTTCATTATTCGATTTTGTTTAACCGAGGTGACCACACAAGGGATCCATATTTTCATTTAAACAGTCAAATTTACGTGATTATCCAATTTCCACATTCAACAAAGTTCCACTAACAAAAACGGTCTAGAAATATAGGGCAACATTTAATTTAGCAAGCAAAGGCCCCCAATGACTGCGATTTTCAGTAGGCATGGGATTATTCATTTCACAACAAAATATCACAGGATATAAAAGGTAAAGTAACAGCAATCACAAGCTTCCCATGCCACGTTAAATAAGCCAGTTATTATCTTTATTTAAAGTTTCAACCATTTCTCATGAAAAAAATGATAATCACCCCGCATGATGCACAAATTAGAGAGACGAAGGTAAAATCCCTACCTCAATAGGTTCTGGTGACAACGCTCCCCCTGATCAACTTTAGAAGACGTACATCGGCATCCGTCACTTCTTTCGGGTCCCAGCAGAACCTCATCGGGTGGATGTCGGAAAGAAAAGGCCGAAGGAAAAACAACAGACCCAGGCTCGGAAGTTCCGCCTCGTCATTACGATCCCGTGGCCACTGATGGATCGTAAATCAGAGCTTGGACGGAAAAGTTATGGAAGAAAGAGCCTTCGAGTCTCTGAAGAGAGCTCTGCTAAGAGGAGAGGGGAGGAGAGGTGTGAGTTGAAAGGAGGAGGGGACCCCTCCTTTTATTGGCGTGAAAAGAAAAAGTACACGGCGTGTACTTGGCTATTTTCACAAGGGTCTCCACGCGGCCTCCAACGTGGCTCTGCAGCCGTTGACTGTTCAACACACGGTTTGAGGGTAACGCGTACGCGGGGAAGGACTACACGACGTGTAGATTGGACACACGGCGTGTACCCATTTATTGCACAATGCAGGGACACGGCTCCAACGTGGCACATAGTCGACGACTGATCAACACACGATTTTAAGGTAATGCATACGCGGGGAAGGACTACACGGCATGTAGATTGGACACATGGCGTGTACCCATTTTCTTCATGCGGCAAAGACATGGCCATCCACACGGGGTATACCCGGCAAGAGGGTGCACGACGTGTACTCAAACTACACGGCGTGTAGTTTCAAAATTATGGAAAGTGTGGGAAAAGTCCATTTTACCCTCCAGAACACTTGTAGCCTTCTTTTTGACAAGTAATGGGCCGGAGAAGTCCGGTCCATTACATCAGATACCTCTTAAAACATTCTCGTCCCCGAGAATTCAAAAACAAACCCAAGGGAACCCAACAAGATACCTCTTAGGGTTTTTGTTATAACAGGAACCCAACCAACAACCCTAATCATATGTGTTAGGAATTACTCCTCTTATGTAGAGATATTATCCGCTTTAGGCAGCACTGACTCTCCTGCACGAGTTTAATCACATCCTCATTAATGCGTCTCGATTAAGAATTGGGTCTTCCCACTTTCATACATTAGGATTTTTTTTCAACTCACACTAACCCCAACACCACACAACCAACACACTGCCCGAACACGTGGGTTTGGGAAATTCCTTCACCTATGTCGAGATATTATCCACTTTAGGCGGCACTGACTCGCCCGCATGGGTTCAATCCCATCCGTGTTAATGCATATCAATTAAGGGTCAGGTTTTCCCCCTTCCCACACATCTGGAAATATTACAAATTACCAGGGAACAAGGAAACAGAAGGTCTCACAACTGACAAGCCAAGCATTCCATATATCAAAGGCACAGAGTACAACATCAAAACAAAGCTCAGAAGAACAAGGGGACAACACAAGTCAAAACAACTCTGGGGACTGAGCATGCATCTGGGTCTCCCACTCCCAAGTGCTCTCCTCGAGGCCGCCATGCCTCCACAACACACGAACCAAGGGAATGGTACGTCCACGAAGAACCTTCTCTTTACGATCCTTGATTCTGACTGGCCATTCCTCGAAGGTCACGTCGTCTCCCATATCCAACTCTCCCCAGTCGATAACGTGAGAGTCATTATGTAAGTACCGATGAAGCTGGGAGACGTGGAAGATGTCATGGACTTTCTCCATCTGAGGTGGCAGGGCCAGCTGATATGCCACCTCGCCGACTCGCCTCAGCACCTCAAAAGGTCCGATGAACCTGGGTGAGAGCTTGCTCCCTTTCCCATACCTCTGCTGCCCCCGTCGAGGGGAAACCTTCAAGAACACATGGTCTCCCACTTCGAACTCCAAGGGCCTCCTCCGATGATCGGCATAAGAGTTCTGTCGGTCCGGAGCCGCCTTCATCCTCTCACACACAAGCTGGACTTTCTTCGTGGTGCTCTGCACTACCTCTGGTCCAAGAGCACCCGTCTCACCAACCTCTGCCCAGCAAATGGGTGAAAGACATGGTCTTCCATACAGAGCCTCAAACGGTGCCATGCCAATTATAGAGTGGAAGCTGTTGTTGTAGGAAAACTATATTAATGTCAAGTACAGTACCCATGATCCTCCGAAATCTTGAATGCATGCTCGCAGCATGTCCTCCAACGTCTGTATAGTCCACTCCGTCTGCCCGTCGGTCTGGGGGTGGAAAGCAGTGCTAAGGCGTAGCTGGGTGCCAAAAGCGTGTTGTAACCCCATCCAGACCCGTGAGGTAAACCGAGTATCCCGATCTGAGGCGATAGTCCTCATAACTCCATGCAAATGCACCACCGCTTCTACGTACCTCTGTGCTAAGGTACTCACCGGGCCCGACTCCTTTATTGCTAAGAAGTGAGCTGATTTCGTTAGACAATCCACCACTACCTAGATAGCATCATAACCACCCTGAGCTCTGGGTAGTCCTGTGACGAAGTCCATTGAGATGTCATCCCACATCCACTCCGGGACATCTAAAGGATGCAACAAAACACCGGCAACACGGTGTTCAGCCTCCACTTGCTGACACACTAGGCACTTAGCCACAAACTCTGCCACTGCCCATTTCACCCCGGGCCACCAAAACTGTTCCCTCAGGCCTCGGTACATTTTTGAAACTTCAGTATGTACCACTAAGGCTGAGCTATGGAACTCACAGAGAACTCCCTCACGCATCGCCTCTAGAATAAACAACATTCCATGAAAAAGCATCCGATGTCGGTTGTCCTCTGACCATCCTTCTGGAGCATTCCCCTAATCGACACGATCCCGCATCACCTCTGCCTCGGAGTCCCCCCACTGAGACTCCTCCACCTGCTGCAACAAGGAGGACTGCATCGTCATCTAAAACAAACAGCCTCTAACACCTTCTACCCTTGTATCCAAGTGCAAGTCATCCAAATCTCCCATTACCTCCCAAGCATCGGCAGATTCCCAAACCACTTCCTGATGCAACTTCCTACTCGGGGCATCAGCCACAAAGTTGCCCTTACCTTCAGTGTGAGGTATATCAAAGTCATATTCATGGAGAAACTCGACCCATATCCACTTTCATAAGTTCAGGTCACGCTGGGAGAAGATATAACGAGGCTCTTGTGACCCGAGAAGACCACAAAGCGCTCCCTAAAGAGGTAATGTCTCCACAACTTCAATGCGAACACTACTGCTGCAAGCTCCAGGTCATGGGTGGGATAGTTACACTCGTGAGGGCGCAACTACCTAGAACCAAAACAAATCATGCCCTTCTTCTGCATTAGCATGCACCCTAGACCAAGGCCAGATGCATCACAAAACACTTCATACAACAACCCCACCTCTGGAATCCTGAGCACGGTAGCACTAACCAGCTTCTCCTTCAGGTAGTCAAAAGCCTTCTAGCACTGATCGCTCCACAGGAAGACCGGATTCTTCCTATTCAAAGCTGTCAATGGAGAAGCAACTTGAGAGAAGTCTGAAATGAACCTCCGATAGTAACCTGCCAACCCCAGGAAACTACAAACTTCTGCCATGCTCTTGGATGCTGCCCAAGAAACAACTGCCTCCACCTTCGACGGGCCCACCGATACTCCATGTTGAGACACCACGTTCCCAAGGAAGTGTACTTCTTGTGTCAAGAACTTACACTTCGACAATTTCCTGTAATGATGGTGGTGTCGAAGGACTCCCAAGACTTCCCTGAGATGCTCAACGTGTTCCTCTTCTGATCTTGAGTAGATGAGGATGTCATCGATAAACACAATGATGAACCGGTCCAGAGACTCTCGGAAGATAAAGTTCATATGTCCCATGAAGACAACCAGTGCATTCATAACTCCAAACGGCATCACTACAAACTCGAAGTGCCCATACCTGCACCTGAAGGCTGTCTTCAAGATGCCACTATCCTTCACCCTCAGCTGATGATATCCTGATCATAGATCAATCATAGAAATCCAACATGTTCCCCTCAGCTGGTCGAAGAGATCATCTATCCTTGGAAGGGGGTAACGGTTCTTGACTGTTACCTGGTTCAGCCTTCGGTAGTCTATTCATAACCTGAGACTACCATCTTCCTTCTTCACGAACAAAACTGGAGCACCCCATGGCGACACACTGGGTCAAACAAAACCCTTCTCCATCAGATCGTCAATATGAATCTACAACTCCCGCAACTCCAAAGGTGCCATCCGATAAGGGGCCATCGAAATCGGACGGGCACCAGGCTGTAAGTCTATCCCGAACTCAATGTCACGTTAGGGGGGGGGGAGGGTAGAGTCACAAACTCCTTAGGAAAAACATCGAGGAACTCCCCAACAACTTCCAGGACATCCATCATCCCTGTATCAGCTGGAACCATTGATAACCCTCCCAACATGGAAAGGAGAGGCTCCACGCGCTGGCTTCCTGCCTGATAGCTCCTCTTGCCAACAAATGATAAGCGCTGCCCATCCTCGTTGGAGAACGCGACTCTTCTCTGGAAGCAGTTGATAACGGCACTAACAGAAAAAAACCAGTCGATGCCTAGGATGACATTGTATGGATACATCTGTAATAGAATAATGTCTCCACTAGATCGATGTGGTCCCAATGTTAGCCCACATCCCTGGAAAACACAAGATACGCTGGTCTGGCCCCCAACTAGTGTAATCAGTACCAGTGGCATGGAAAGTCTCTCTACATCTAATCCCAAATCATGGGATATAATAGGTGCAACAAAAGATTTTGAGGCTCCTGAATCGAACAAAGAAGAAACAAGAGTGCTCAACAAACAAATCGTACCTCGTACCACCTTTGGTCCTGCTGGAGCTGCCAACTCTGCTGCGTGCAACTGTCCATGCCCCCTGCTCCTCTTCCTCTCTGATGTCATCCACTTCCCCGACCACGCCCTGGTCGAGGTCCCTGACGAGCACCCTGTGGTCGGCCTCCTCCCGCAAAGTCTTCCCTCAGAGGAGCATGGTCCTACTGCTACTACAAGGGCCTCACCAGCAACTGGTGCTGCTGCGCTGGGCGCTGAACCTGCCCACCTCCACATTACGGATCTCGGGTTGGGCCTCGACTCTGAACGTGCCTGAAACCTCCACAAGAAAAACACCTCGGTCCTGGGCTTGTGGAAAAGTGACGAGGACCCGAAGATCTGAACTGGAACTACTGGGGCCTGCTCCCCACTGGCCTGAACCTAGAAGGTCCTATCGCAGGAGACCTGCTGCTGACTGCCTTCCCCTTTGATGAACCTGGCTGAAACACCTCACGTGGTGCACCTCTCAGGGAGTGCATCCTCTCTACAACCTCTGCCTTCTTCTGCACCGCCAAGTACGTCGGAAGGGTAAAGGGGGTGACAACATACTGGAGAAAAGGATGAAGCGACTCCTCCAAATGTCTCTCCTGAGACTCCTCATCTAGAAAGAGATCCGGAGAAAAATGTAGGAGATCCTTGAACATGATCCCCAGCTCTCGTACCGACATACTCCCCAGCTGAAGGGAGAGTAACTATTGCCGCTACTCTGCCTTGATCATGGAAGAAAGGAATTCCTCTCGGAATTCCTTCTCAAAGTCAGCCCACCGAACCTCTGCCTCTATCCTCTCTCCAAGGTAGAGCGTCCACCACTATCGCGCCGCACCTCTCAGCTAACTGACTGCTAGGGGAACCCAGTACTCCCTCGGAGCACAGATCAAGGTAAAATCAATCCCTAGCTCCTCAAGCCACCCCTCCGTCTCCGTATCTGAAGTACAACCCTCTTACTTCTTGACGGCCTACCGCTGGAAGGAACGAAGAGTATTCTACCACTGGCTATCTTCATCCTCTCGATAAATCCTCAACTGATCGACCGCCTGGATCTACTGGGCCTCGGCTGTCTGAGCCACCCGAGGACGACGTCCAGGTGCCATAGCTGTATGGTAAACAAGGATCGTCTAAGCCCAAGTCGTAATAAAAAACTCAAGCTTTTATTTATCATTTTATTTCAATTTCTTTCCCATAACACCCAAATCAAGTAAAACATAATCATGATGATGCATGTACCTTCCCTAGGGTCTCTACCCTGCAATCAATGTAGTCTCACTTGGTCGTTCGGTAGGCTTAGAGTCTGTGCATCGGATCACGAGGGGCCCTAAAATCATGTGTCCTAGCCGGTCTTCCCTGGCATATGTCACACACCAAGATTGAATAACACTGTTTCCCTACCATCCCATGCAATCCTCACTGTTCCTAACTCTAGACACCATCATATCTGTCAACCATCACCTCTGATACCATTCTGTCACGACCCCCTCCCACCAAAGATGCCCCTCCTGAGCTGGCAATTGTGAAAGGGAGATAATGACCCCTGAGTCCCGCCTTCAGTAGGCCCCGGGTTGGCGACTAGCACCAAGGGTATGAGATTTCACAATATGGGAGTCATTACCCTTTTTTATTATTTAGGATCGGAAAATAGGTCAAGTCAACCACCAAAAGGAAAAAGAACATGTGTATAAAAATAAACACAAACCATTCCCACATGAATGTTTAAAAAAATTTATAACAAGGTACAAGTACAAGAAAGCTCAAAAGTACAATACCAAAAGAAAACAAGAGAACAAAAACTGCAACAACTCAACTGCCTGAGTAGTAGGGTCCCTCACGGCCCTGGTAGTCCTCCTGGAAACCTAAAAGTAAACGTAGGGTGAGCATACAAGTATACTCAGTAGGTAAACCTAAATCTCTCGTGCACAAGTGGGGAGACATCCTAATGTCATGTGAGAACAACAGAAGAATCCTAGAAAGGAATTCTATCCACCCAACCTCACCAGCCACACTCACTAAAACACAAGCACAACATGTAGTGGTAGTATAAGAAAAAGTGTATTGGGTACCCCGCACCATTTCCCATTAGTTAGCTGAACGTCCTGACGCTGTCACACTCTCCTCGCCCACACACACCTGGGCCTCACAACCACAACCACAACCCCGCTCGAAGACACCTGGGCCTCATCCCGAAGATTCTTGGGAATAGTAAAAGTAACAGAACTCTTGCACGAAGACACCTGGGCCTAAAATCCAAACCTACCTGAAGAGTCTTAGGTGTAAGGTCGCCTCAATCCATCACAGCCTATAAGCCTGCCCGAAGAGTCTTGGTCCTAATCCCCCCAATCAAAACCTACCTGAAGTGTGTTGGGTGTAAGTTCGCCTCAAGCTATCACAGCCTAGGGGAGAAGGAGCAGGAAGGAGCTAGTAACTATGGGAAAACACCCTCTCCCATTAAATGGGAGTGTTCGGCACTATGTTCTCAACATGGGTGTGGTGCGATAAAACACAAAAGATACCGATATATATATATATATATATATATATATATATATAGAAACCACTCAGCCCATCCTATGGCTTCTAAAAAGAGAAACTGAGCACCTGCCTCGGCACTGCTACCACGAAGCATGCCTACAACAAACAACCCCAACCCAATTAAGGGTTTCACGTTTCAGCAGAAATTAGCTTATTTAGTTCCTTAACTACTGGGCAACTATCCACAACCAACCACTTCAAAAGTTCGTAAAACATATCCCTACCATCCCCAAAGCAAGTTAGGAAAACACAACAACACAGCAAGTCCCTTCTTATTAACCAAACAACCCATTGATTATTATTCATGTTTCATTATGAAGCCCCATCATTCATTAACTCTTCCACATTTATTATTTATTAAACACAACCCATAACCCATTAACATTAAAAGCCAACCCTGCGGCCCTGCTGCTAACCGCCATAACCACAACCACACCGAAACCACACAACATCATCCCTTTAATACCATTTATTGTAGCCCTGCTGCCCATCACCATTAAACATTCACACCTTCCCACAACCAAGTCAACCACATCCCCGCTGCTCACTGAAACCACAACATCCCACAAAAAACCCCAACACAAAGCCACGTAACCAAGACAACATACACATGTTCATTATTCCATTTTTTTAACCGGGGTTACCACACAAGGGTTCCAGATTTTCATTTAAACAGTCAACTTTACGTGATTATCCAATTTCCACATTCAACAATGTTCCACTCACAAAAACGGTCTAGAAAGATAGGGCAACATTTAATTGCACAAGAAAATGCCCCCAACGACTGTGATTTTATGTAGGCATGAGCCTATTCATTTCACAGTATAATATCACAGGATATAAAAGGTAAAGTAACAGCAATCACAAGCTTCCCATGCCCAATTAAATAAGCCAATTATTATCTTTATTTAAAGTTTCAACCATTTATCATGAAAACAAAAATGATACCCACCCCGCATGATGCAGAAATTTGAGAGACGAAGGTAAAATCCCTACATCAATAGGTTCTGGTCACAACGCTCCACCAGATCAACTTTAGAAGACGTCCGTCAGCATCCGTCACTTCTGTCGGGTCCCGATAGAACCTCCTCGGGTGGAAGTCGGAAAGAAAAGGCCGAAGAAATAACAGCGGTCCCAAGCTCAGATGTTCCACCTTGTCGTTAAGATCACGTGGCCACTAACGGATCGTAAATCGGAGCTTGGACGGAAAAGTTATGGATGAAAGAGCCTTCGAGTCTCTTAAGAGAGATCTGCTCAGTGGAGAGGGGAGAAGAGGTGTGAGTTGAAAGAAGGACGGGACCCCTCCTTTTATAGGCGTGAAAAGCAAAACTAAAAGGCGTGTACTTATGGTACACGGTGTGTACTTGGTCGTTTTCACACGGTCTCCACGCGGCCTCCAACGAAGCTCTGTAGCCGTTGAATGGTCAACACATGGTTTGAGGGTAATGCATACGCGGGGAAGGACTACACGGCGTGCAGATTGGACACACGGCGTGTAACCATTTATTGCACACTGCAGGGACACAGCTCCAACACGGCACACGGTCGACGACTGGTCAACACACGATTTGAAGGTAACACATACGCGGGGAAGGACTACACGGCGTGTAGATTGGACACACGGCGTGTACCCATTTTCTTCACGCGACAAAGACATGACCATCCACACGGGGTATCCCTGGCAAGAGGGTAAACGGCCTGTACTCAAACTACACGGCGTGTAGTTTTAAAATTCAGGAAAGTGTGGGAAAAGTCCATTTTACCCTCTAGAACACTTATAGCCTTATTTTTGACAAGGAATGGGCCGGAGAGGTCTGTGCCATTACAAATCCTCACTGGGCTACGTCCAAGGAGCACACATTGACAGTGTGCGGATGTATCAATTCCACTATATGCGCACTACTATTTAAAGGTTCTATGTGGACTCACTATCCCTCCTAGTTTACAACCACTGAAAATTTGAGAACTCACTAATCTCTCAACTGATGTGAGCTCACTACTTCTTCCGAAGATCAAATCTCAGTTTACAGACCTATAGGTCTTATCATTACCACTAATGAATGCATCCTCCACTGTATGTAGATGTTCTATGGATGTCCAGATTTCATCCACATATGAACACCCCTTTTCCCCTGAACACTGAACATCAACTATTGGGAAGTACCCTCACAAATAACCCTAATTCGTGAAGCTCACAGTTTTTCAAATCTCAAAGAAGCCTTCACGAAGTTCCTACCTTTTCGCGAAGCACACACATTATCAAAGCTCACGGAGCTCAAGTCTTCATATAGAGACATCCTTCACAAAGCTCACTGGGCCAACATGGAGCACACCACTTTCATAGAGCTGAATTAGCTGTCGTGAAGCTCCTTCCTTTGTGAATCACAGTACCTTCTCGAACCACCTTCGCGAGAAAAGAGAAACCAATTTTTCATAGAAAAACACTCTTTTTCCCTAGTGGCGGTCGAGTACTATTTATAGGTGATTCTACTGACCCTCAAACCTTCCAGAAAAGTTCAGATCCATATCAACTGAAATCGAAAAGCTCCGAAATTTCTGCAGAAATTATCTCTATATTGCGAAGCACCACAGTAATTTTCATATCACAGAGCTCTTTGTAATCGCGGATCATTAAGAAAATTACTTCGCAACGCCACCGTGAAGATCTGCACTCAAATCCCTTCGCTGCTGCAAAGACCATCAATTCTACCATTCATGAATCTCTTCATAATCACGAAGAACACTTTCTACATTCTTCATGTATTCATGAAATGCACATCATGAACCATATCTTCACGAAACTCATGCCTTTTCCACCTTGTATATGTTCTTTTATGATGCGTCCAGATTGTACATTCTGTTTTCATGGTCCGTTGTCATCATGAAATGACAAAAATATCTTGGGACCTTGATTATTCACCATGGAATCCTAATTTGTCAACAAAAAAACATCAACCCCAAAAATACTGCAATGTAACCTTGAGGGATTTTTACCCAAAAATATGATTATACGGAAGTTTCAAGTTTTTCATGAAGAAAAATAGATATTCATACCCATTATAATGGGGATCACACCTTATTGGGGTATCACATTGTTGGACCTAACACACTCATTGGGAGATATACACAATAGAGGATGAGACTCGAGAAAAAGAGAAGAGTAGATCGCTACCACTCATATTCTCACTTCAACTCTTTAATTTAATCATCCATTCAAAATTCATTCTATTATTTCATCTTAAATTATCCTAATTCATTGATGGGGTATATGTATCTTGTTGTTGGGTAAAGGAGAGGTGACCCAAAAAAATTATACAGGAGTCACGCTTCAAAAAAATCCTTTAATTTATTTTTAATTTTGATGGATTTTTTATTTTTTTAAATTATAAATTAAATTGAATATGATTTTAATTTATTTTAGTTTTTATATTTTATTTTTCTAAGATTCCTAAAATTGTTCTCCCTCTCCTTATATTTTGGATTACACTAATTTGATGATCTTAATTCAAGATTGAATTTGTTTAATGATTCATAAACATGTGAGAAAGGAACGATCACTAACATTCATGTCTAGGAATTTCAATACCTGACTAGTAATTGAATAAATAATTCATGGAAGGTCCATTGAAAAATAATCACAATGGAAGGATAATAACACAAAAAATAAAATTGTATAATGTTTTTTTCATCATTATTAATCTTAATTAGGGATGAAATAGAGTAAAATTCGTTAATACCCTCATTTAATCAGTCAATAATGATAATAAACCCATCTATAAATGGTAGTGATACCATTAAAAAATGTATCCAAACATGAAAATAGATTCTCTTCTCTCATCTGAATCACAAAATCCATAATTCCTGGCATCTTAGTCATACTATTATTGTTTTCATATTTAATTTTCACTCGTGAAAACTAGATTAAAACACTACTTTTTGAAAATGATTTCAGATACTACTAATACTACTTCACCATTGGGGGAATTTTAATTTTCTATTCCCACTCCCCTTGATAGGCATGTGTCAAATCTGTCTATATTCTTAAAGAGTTTTTGTTAATCTTAAAATAATGTTCTTCCATGATGTGTACATGTAATAAATGAATATTTGGTTTAGATCCTAGGATAAGGAGAACCTTTTAAAAAATATATAGGAACCTAAAGAATTTAGAAGATATAAATTTATGGGAATCGATGGAAACCTAATGTATTCAATCAGAGTTAGAAATAAATCTAATCAATCCAAAAAAACATTATGCAACATTTATCCCATGCATATTTTTATCCATAAAAACTAGTTAACCATTCATAGTCAACAAATTAATTTTGAATTATATGTCATCATGATTCATTAGCAACATAAATTTTATGGAATTTTATGTTTATACCATAAAAATCCCAATCATGAATTTATCTTTTTTTTGTTCAATTTCCATCCAAGAGGAGTAGATGAGGAGAACATAAATTGGAGGGAATTCCTCTTTTCACTTGATGGTTCAACTAAGGAGTGTTTTTACATCTTGAAACCCAACGAGATACATGATTGTGACATCCACCAATAATGGTTTATACAATGGTTCTTTAAAAACCCATAGAGCACTAAAATTATGAAGGAGATATATGACATCTGATATGCTAATTGTGAGACTCCTTATGAGTGATGGGAATGATACATGATGCATTATGCAGGATTTCTGCATCAATTTGTAAAACAGAACCAATTCAAAGTCTTATTCCACCATTTGTTCCTAGAATACGATAGTAACATCTTAGACAAGTCATTTGGGCGAGGATTAAACGAAAAACCACTTGTATAATACTAGAATAACATCATGATGATATCAATGAATTCACAATCATTCGGAACAATAGGCCCATGTACAAGAGGTATTCATGAGGTAATAAAAACTAACTAGTCACCTTTTGTTTAATTACAATTGAATAATTTATATCTCTAGTGAGACTGATGGAAATACAGAAATTGAGGGAACCACAATCCCAACCTCAAGTATGTGGATTATTTTTATCACCAAATACTTATACTAACCAATATTATATGGTACATGGTATGATGATCTGTAATGCATCATTCATTCCTAGAAAAATTAAACAAAATCAATTATGGAGAGAATGGAAAACTCACAATGGATTTCGAGGTTAACAGAACCAGGACAAACGTATTTTTTACAATCATCCTCCTTTATAGAAGAAATATCAAACCCCTCTACCATTACAATAATCATACAATGAGCAATTTATTTCATTGAAACCATCTCAATTTCCACCAATCTAGAGAATATATTATGAGAAACACTCCACCAAATAATCAAACAATGAATAGATGAAGATATATAAACATATATGTGATTTCAAGATAATATATATTAGATAACATACCAATTTGTATTATTTAAATAAATTTTGAAGAAGAATAAATGTAAACAATGTGCGCAGACAGTTCCGACTCCCATGGAGAATGTTGATACAATTGAGACATGAAGCTGGAATGAGATTATACACCCATAAAATTGTATGTCTAATGATTTTAAACAAATTATAATTTTCAACCCATTCATCCAAAATAGTTTGAAGAGAACAATGAAGGAATGGGGTAATGGATTTGAAAATATACTCAATAAATGAATTTATATAGGAAACAGAGAGATATAAAAACATCTATTATAACGACCCAATGTTTTTTCAATGGAAATTCCCTTCTGATAATTAAGTCATAAAATAACATGAAAACCAAACATAATGAACACCTAAGTGATATGTGACCTTAAAATGAAATTTTGTCACTTCTGTGTTTGGAATTTTAAAAAGATGACATACACGGTTGTGTTCAAGATGTTTTTTGGAGTCTAAATAAAGAAAATTGAATTTTGGTGAATCAAAACCTACCCTTATGAATATTAAAAGACCCTTATGAATAGTGATATACCCTAATGAATAGTAACCTTACATATTATTGTATAAAAATAATATTCACGTGAAATTATGATGTACCAATATTTCATAATAAGTAAATGAATGTTTTAAAACTATTTTCTAGTAATAGACCATGATTTTAATTAAATATTAAATTAATCATATTTAGAAAAATATTTTTCAAAAATGGACTGCATTTTTTTATTCTAGATATTTTAAAATTGTTGTGGAATTTTTTTTGGATTTTTCTGAAATACTTCAAATTTTGATGAATAGTGAAATACCGTAATTTAGAAAAATAAGCTAAATAAGCTAATTATTAAGTCATGTGTGATGTTCGTCTGATGTAAGACCATTTGGATAGATATTACATGATAAAATTACTATTCATGGTCATTTAATACTCCTTATTCCTTGTCTTGTGATGAAATAATAGACAAATGAATTTTATATTAGGGAAACCCCTCTCCTCTCCACTATAAAATCAACCATTCACACCCTCATTCCCTCACACCTCTCAAGCATCGAGACATCTCTAAAATCTACCCAAATATATTCCCTATACCGTCTCCCATGTCCATGAGCATATGGTCTTATCAAAAGACCAATCCTAGATTCCTTAAGGGGAATATCAAGAGTAGGATTTAAGAGGTAATTTCTCTCCCTCTTCTCCTTTAATTTCCTTTCATGTTCAAGTTCATTTCATGATATATCCCTAAGTATCTTCATCCAACATGTATTGTAATCCAGTATTATAAATATACTTTAATTTTATGATTCTAATGGGATATTATATCATCTAACTCCTTTCTCTCTTCCTATTATTAAAGAGAACATTGTTCGTGAGGTGTTAATTTATCACCTTCAAGAACGACATGTTTTTCTTCATCCATTTCTACATTCAGATCTGGTCATGAAAACATTTTTGTGGTTGAAAAGGAATATATTTTATTTCTTATTTCGTATTTATTGTAATGGAAATAACATATAGACATATTACTATGTGATAAATTAAAACAATTTCGTTGTTATCGAAAAACCGCCCAAATTAACCCAAACAAAAATTGTTCAATTCATATCTAATGAATATTTCAAATTTATGTAATATTATTCATTATTATACCATTAAAACTTCATTAAAATCATTAGTAACGTGTAATATCATTTATGGACGTTTACCCATGTTCTACCCGATCATCAATTTAAGAATACAAGTGAACCACTGAAGAGAACCATAAAAACAATCATTCCCGAATAATGTTCTTAAACCATATAACTCATCCAAAGGAACATAAAATCACATTATGAAACCATAATGAACCATATTAATGAAAAAATGGTTCTTTAATTCTAATTAATGAATATAATATCATTATACATGGCATTAAAGAGAAAGAACCATGCAGATACAAGGTAAGGGGAAATTCTCGAACCCAACTTTCATCCTTCGGGTTCTCCCTCTTTCACTCCATTTTTTATATGGTTACTACTTAAAGATAATTTTTTAATCATTTTATTTCCTTTTATTGGATATACATGTTTTCCACTGGTTTTTAAGTCCATCAAATCCTTTCCAAAAGAACTCTTCTTTTAAGAACACACCTTTTACTTCTCTCTCAAAGTGGACAGTTCTTGTAACATTTATGTTATTCCCTCCTTCTATCGGGAACCCAAATTTTATGAATGTGTTATTATAAGATGTAACCCATTACCATGCATGGGTTAGTTACATTCACTTTTTATATATTTTCTATGTGAAATCATGATAATTATAATGTTATGATGTGATGGGTGCACCCAGAATTATATAGCGCAATATGATTGTTTGAATGTGACAGGAGCACCCAGAATTATACAACGCTCCAATGAGTAGGTTAACGTGATGAATCTAATGAGTAAATTCGGAATGTTGTGTGAACAAGATTCTATCTTGGTTCACAATTATGTGTGGTATTTAACCACTAATACATGATGTTTCATTTTTTTATGCATTGCCACATTTAAAGTCTTATATTTATGCTTCCTCTCATGTTCATGATTTCATTACCTATACCATGATTATGCTCACCCCGTTCTATTTTATTCATATCTATCCTTTTAGTGGTATAATATCTCACCCCTTTTGATGTATATACTCATGTGGATACATGTACTAAGGAGAGGACAAGTTCCAATAAGAATCTAGAGAAGAAGAAATTGAATAAATGTTCATGATTGATGTTGTAATTGTTATGTATGGTCCTAGATTTCCCATTACACTTAACCATTGGCTCCTCTATGTGTAATACTATTAAGATTTTTATCATTAAAATGATGTAATAGTCATGTAAGAAATGTTTGTGTTTCTATAGTTGTTATCAAGGGAATGGTTTAGTTAATTTGGGAATTAGGATTTGTGAACCCTAGGGAAAAACTATAGCATGTGACTAAGTACAAATATTCACATGAGAATATTTAAATAGGGATACCATATGATATGTTTTTGGTATAAATTGTTTAAATGAATATGTTATTCCTCACTTTATTACTTATGTTTTGTTCTAACCTATTCTATATTAGAAAATGTTGGGAACCGGGAGAAATCCTGCCAACAACTCGTGCGAAAGCCAATGCAACGATTTCCCAAATGACATCCCCAAAGATTTGGGAGGTGGAGAAAAAAAAAGCATTGAGATTCTTACCCAATTACATCAGGTTATGAACAATGACCATAATAATGGGGAATGTCCTCCTTCACCAAAGATGGAGCAAATTGATATCAAATTTTTTATGCAGAAACGACCACCAACGTTTAGTGGATCTTTTGATCCACTAGTTGCGGAACAGTGGGTCAACTCCAGGGGGAAGATCATTTCTATTCATCACTATTCTGAGACAGAGAATGTGACCTTAGCTGTTGATTGTATATATAGTGAAGCCGATCAATGGTTGGATTTGATTAAGAACACCAAGCCAAGGTAGAAAATTGAAGATATGGAATGGGAAAAATTTAAGATGATGTTTCTTAATAAGTATTTTCCATGAACACTTCGTACGAAGATGGAGAGGGAATTAATAGAGATCATGCAAATATAAATAGAATCTGTCACATCAAATGAATCAAATTTCACAAGGATAGCAATGTACGCTTCGAGTATTGTTATCAACAATGATAGAAAAATTTATAGATTCATTAGTGAATTAAAACCACACCATCGAAATGATCTCGCAATTCGAGAAATTGGGAGTTATGAAGACGTTTTTCGATGTGATATCAAAATGGAGATGGAGTTTGGAGAATGGTCCCATGGCTATGCGGATAAGAAACAAAATATAGAGTTTCAAGCCGGTGGATCTAATGATAATGGTGGGAAGAAAACACATGGGTTGTAATGATTTCACCATGGGAACTTCCTAAAAGGGACATGGAAGTGATTCAAGTGTGGGAAAGAAGGAAACTGGGCTCAAGAGTGTCGAAACGACATGAAAAGAAAGGAGAATTTAGCGGAAGAAATCAGAGAACCACTCATGGTTCAATGCTACAACTGTAGGGATCTAGGGAACTATGAATGTCAATGCACTAAACCACATGTTCTCGAGGGTACTGAATGTCTGTAACCACCAAAGCCAAAGGAACAAGGGAAGGATTATTCCATCACTACTGTAGAAGTGGAGCATGATTATGAAATCATACAAGGTACACTTCCTATTCACTCATGAATAGAAAAATGCTTATTTTTCTGGTTCTATGCATTCCTTTATATCATGCATGTTTTCTAGAACTATAGAATCGAATCCATGAAACCTTGAAGTAGAGATATCTGTAAAAGCACTAAGTGGTGCAATCATTGCAACCCAAGTGTTTGAATCTTATCCTGTTGGCGTATGTGGGAGAATTCTTCTAGAAAATATCATAATGCTTCCCATGGTGGAATTCGACACTATAATGGGAATGGATTGGATCTCGTTATATAAAGATCATATCAACTGTCAGTAAAAGGAAATATCTTTTCATATTATGAACCATCCCATGCTCCTCTACAAATGAAAGGAAGATCATGAGTCACCTTTGAAAAATTCTGTCAATGGAGTGTGTGTTGATTCCCTTTGAATAAGAATTCCTTGCCCAAATGGTTGAGTTGAAGGAAAGTTCAATACTTAAGGAAATGCACATTGAAAGGGAATATAGAGATGTATTTCCCGAAGATTTACCCGGAATACCCTCAGATCGTGAGGTAGAATTCTCAATTAAACTCATACACAGAGGTACTTATATCTTCATGTGTCCCTATAGGATGGCTCCTATCGAACTAGATGAGTTAAAGAAGCAGCAACAAGAGAATCTGGACAAAGGGTTCATACGACCTCGTGCATCACCTTGGGGTTCTCTAGTGCTCTTTGTGAAGAAGTGGGATGGAACAATGCAGTTGTGTATCGATTATTGGGAACTCAACAAGATCACCATATTGAAAAAGCAGTCTCTCCCAAAAATTGATGACTTGTTCTACTAGTTTAGAGGAGATCAATACATCAAAATGGTGGATCTTCATTTTGGATATCATCTTGTAGAGGTGATGTTGGTTGATATTTAGAAAACTTCCTTCCGTACAGGGTCTAGGAACTATGATTTTTTGGTGATTCCCTTTAGACTTACTAATTTCCCTAGAATCGTCATGGATTTGATGAATAGAGTATTTAAACATTACCTCCACAAATGTGTGGTAGTTTTTATTGATGATATACTCATCTACTCTAAGAGAAAGGAGGAACATGATGAACATCTAAGACTTGTGTTTGTGACATTGAGGAAGGAGAAGTTGTACGCCATGTACAACATGTGTGACTGTTGGATGAAGAAAGACACGTTTTTGGGACATGTGATCAAAACTGAGGGATTTCCAAGGATCCTTAAAAGAAAAAGGTGATTGATTAATGGCCCAGTCCCTCTAGTGTCATAGAAATCTATTGTTTTCTTGGAGTAGTAGGGTACTACAGAAGTTTTGTGAGAAACTTCTCACGATTTTCAAGCCCACAAACTATGTTAATAAGGAAAAGGGTAAAGTATGTATGGATGGAAGAATATGAGAGAATCATTAAGGAGATAAAGAGAAGGCAGATCACAGCACCTGTACTCACACTACCGAAAAGTGGAGAAAGTTTTGTGATATATAGTGATGCTTTAGAGAAAGGTTTGGGTTGTGTACTCATGAAAAATGATAATGTGATATCCTATGAATCACGATAGATGATGATCCAGGAGACGAACTACTCGACGCATTATCTAGTGCTAGAAACCGTGATTTTTGACATGAAAATATGGAGACACTACCTATATGGTGAGAAGTGTGACATATAAACCGACCAAAAGAGCCTCATTCATATATTCACACAAAAGGAGATTAACATGCGTCAAAGGAGATGATTAGAGCTAATTAAGGATTATGATTTCTCTATTCAATATCATCCTGGAAAGACGAACAAGGTAGCCGATACTCTATGTATAAAAGACCACACTACTCTATCCATTCTACGGATTGAGAAAGACCATATCTTGTTTGATCGGAATAGAATGGATTTGGAAATCATAAGGGAAGGGGATACATCTTACCTTTCCCAAATGATTTCGCAACCATCAATCCAAGAGAGGATTATGGAAGCACAAATGGATGATGTGGAGATACAAAAGAGGGTAAATGCATTAAAGGAATGGAAGCTGCAAGAGTTTCATATCGACGATGATGGTGTGATTCAGTTTGGAACGCGGCTTTGTTTACCTTCATCACCTGGGATAAAGAAGTAGCTATTGGATAATGCACATATCTCAACTTTCTCAATCCATCCCGAGAGTACAAAAATGTATTGTGATCTTCGAGAACACTTCTTGTGGGATTACATGAAGAAGGATATTGAGGAATATATATCAATATGGTTTGTATTTCAGCAAGTTAAATCTGAACGACAAAAGTCCAAAGGTATGATGCAGTTGTTGCATATACCCATGTGAAAATGGGAAAATGTTACTATGGACATTGTCACTGGTCTCCCAAATATTTCAAATAGAAATAATACGATATAGGTTGTGGTTGACCAACTCAACAAGATTTCCCATTTTATCACTATTCCAGTAAATCTCTAGCTTGAACAACTTTCAAACTTATATGTGAAGTAATTGGTAAGACTTCATGGTGTTCCACTCTCAATTGTCTCTGACCGTGATCCATGATTCAGATCTAAATTATATAGGAGCCTTCAACATTATTAGAGTATTGAATTAAATTTCAGTACATCCTATTACCCCCAAACTGATGGCCAATCTGAAAGGACTATTCATACGCTTGATGATATGCTAAGAGCCTGCTCTGTTGAATTCAATGGTGGTTGGGATCATCATCTCCAATTTGTTTAGTTCTCATACAACAATATCTTACACTCGATTATTCACATGGCTCCGTATGAAGCTCTTTATGGAAAGCGATGTAGAACTCCAACCTATTCGGATGAAGTTCCAGAAAGAAAGCTACTTGGACCAGATCTTGTTCAAGAGATGACAGAGAAGGCTCAAGTCATCCATAAACACATCAAAGCTGATCAATGTTAGCAAAAGAGTTATGCTAACAACCATCTATGTGACTTGTATTTTTACATTGGAGATACAGTCTTCCTTTGAATATGTCCATTGAAGAGAGTCATGCGATTTGGGAAGAAATAGAATCTAAGCCCAAGGTATATTGGCGCCTTTGAGATCATTGAGTGCGTAGGAGACATGGCCTATCATCGTGCACTTTCACTGAATATGGATCATGATCATGATGTGTTTCATGTATCTCTTCTGATAATGTACATACTATACCCCTCAAATGCACTAATCTCAGAGGTGGTGCAGTTGGAAGATGATCTCTCCAATGAGGAGCAGCCAGTAAAGATTCTAGATCATAGGGATAAGGTTCTACGAAACAAGACAACCCATATTTTCAATGTGTTGTGAAGGAACCATATTTTTGAGGAAGAAACATTGGAACTGGAAGTGGAAACGAAGGAGAAACACCCTCACCTGTTTGTGTAATGTGAATTTTGGGGGAGAAATTTCTTAAGGGAGGAATAATGTAATGAACCATATTTTTTAAATGGAAATTACCATATTATAATTATGTCATAAAATAACATGAAAACCCAACATAATGAACTAATATGTTATAAGTGACCTTTGACCATATGTTAGTCACTTCTTTGTTTCGAATTTTGAAAATATGACATACACGGTTGTGTTCAAGATGTTCTTTGGAGTCTAATAAAAGAAAAATAATTTTTGTTGCATAGTAACCTACCATTATGAATATTAACATAACCATATTAATAGAGATATAGACTAAGAAATATTAACCTTACCTAATATTGTATAAAAATAATATTCATGTGAATGTATGATGTACCAATATTTTAGAATGAGTAAATGAATGTCTGAAAACTGTTATTTAGTAATAAACCATGATTTTAATTAAATGTTAAATTAATCATATTTAGAAAATTATTTTTTTAAAATGGTCTTCATTTTTGGATTCTACATGCCGTAAATTGTTGGGGGTAAATTTTTGGGATTTTTCTGAAATACTTGAATTTTTTCTGAATAGTGATAAACCGTAATTTAGAAAAATAAGCTAAATAAGATAATTATCCTGTCATGTGTGATGTTATTCTGATTTAAGCACAATTGGTTCTGGATAACATGATAAAATTACTCTTCTTGGTCATGGAATACTCACTATTCTCTGTCTTGTGAAGAAATAATAAACTATTGAATTTTATATTAAAGAAACCCCTCTCCCCTCCACTATAAAATCCACCATTCACACCCTCATTCGATTAGACCTCTAAAGCTCCAAGACATCTCTAAACTCTACCAAAAAATCATCCCTTTCCCCTCTGCCACGTCCCAGAACTTCTAGTCTTATCAAAAGACAAATACTAGCTTCCTTAAGGATAATCTCTAGAGGAGGAGTTATGAGGTAATTTCTCTCCCGCTTCTCCTTTAATTTCCTTTCTAGTTCAATTTCATTTCAGGATCTCTCCTCAAATGTATTCATCCAAAGGGTATTTTAACTCCATTATTATACATATACTATAATTTTATGATGCTAATGGGATATAATATCATACAACCCCCTTTACCTTTTTATTTTATTAAAGAGAATGTTGTTTGTGAGGTGTTAATTTATCACCTTCAAGAACGACATGTTTTATTCTTCCATTTCATCCTTCAGATCAAGTATTGGAACAAATTTTTTTGGTTGAAACAAAATATTTTATATGTATTATGTCCTATTTGAAGTTCTGGAAATATCTTATTGACATTTTACTAATTGAAAAATGAAAACAATTTTGTTCTGATCGAAAAACCGTCCAAAATAACTGAAACAATCATCATTCTATTATTATGTAGTGACTCTTCCACATGGATATAATATGATTCGTTATAAGAAAATTAAAAATCCTTTAATATCATTAATAAAATTTAATATCAGTTCTAGATATTTACTCATGCTCTACCTGAACCTCAATTTAAGAATACAATTGATCCACTCAAGAAAACCATTAAAACAAACATTCCCGAATAATGTTCTTAAACTCTATAACTCATCAAATGGCACATAAAATATCTTAATTAAACCATAATGAATCGTATTAATGTGAAATAGGTTCTTTATTTATAATTAATTAATATTGTTTAATTATACATTATATTAAATAGATGGAAGCATTCAAATATACGGTAAGGGGAAATTCTCGAACCGAACTTTCATCCTTCGGGTTCTCCCTCTTTCACTGCATTTTTTATATGGTTACACCTTAAACATAGTTTTTTTCATCATCTTCTTTCCTTTTCTAAGTTATACATTTTTTTCACTGGTATTTATGTCAAAAAAATTCTTTCTAAAAGAAGTCTTCTTTTATGAACTCAACTATTACTTCTCTCTCAAAGTGGACGGTTCTTGTAACTTGTGTGTTATTCCCTCCTACTTTTGGGAAACCAATGTTTATTAATGTGTTATTATGAGATGTAACCCATTCGTTTCCAGGGTTTAGTTATGTTCACTTTTGATATATGTTCTATTTGGAAAGCAAGTTAATGATAATTTTATGATATGACGGGTGCGCCTCGAATTATATTGCTCAATATAAATGTATGAATGTTACGTGTGAACCCATAATTATATAGTGCTCTAATGCATTAGTGAAAGAGATGATTCTCATTAGTAAATATGAAATTATGTGTTTACAAGATTCAATCTTGGTTCACAAGTATGTGTGGTAGTTAACCACTAAGACATGATGTTTCGTTTTTTTATGCGTAGCCACATTTCAAGTCTTATATTTGTGATTCCTCTCATGTTCATGATTTATTTACCTATGTCATGTTTATGCTCACCCCATTCTATATTCTTCATATCTATCCTATTACTTGGCTTTTTGCTCACCCATTTTTATTTATATCCTTAGGTGGCTACATGTACTAAGGAGAAGACAACAACCAATAAGAATCTAGAGAAGAAGAAATTAAATAAATGTTTATGCTTGATGTTGTAATTGTTATGTATGGTCCTAGTTTTCACAAGACACTAAACCTTTGGATCCTCTATGTGTAATAATATTATGATTTTTTATCTTTAAAATAATGTAATAGTAATGTATGAAAATTTTGGGTCACTATATCTATCCTATGTTAATTTGATAAAAAAAGGTTGAATGAGAGAATTTTCCAAAAGTGATCCAAGATACATTCCAAAAATATGAAATAAACATTACACTACTAGATGGAATCTGAAAAATCGAAAAAAATTTAATGTTTCCAAAAGAAATATTCACCAATAGAAATAATATTGATGGTGTTTAACGAGTCATTATATGAAGATTAAATGAATCTCATAAGAGTTTTTGTTCAAGTGGAAAACCATTCCACTATTATTACACCAAGAGTTCTAGAGGATGTGATAGGTGGAGTTTAAGGAATAATTTTCCCTACATACATTAATGTTCTCACCAAAATGGAAGATAAATCACTTGGAAATTCAGCCATTATTTTTGGGAGACCATTCCTAAATATTTCGAACCCAATCATAAATGTTCATGGAAGAAACCTAACCATAAACATGGACACAACATGGAGAACATGAATGTTCTTGACTCGATGTGGAATCATTAAAACAATCATTCACACTTTTTTAATTATCCATGAGTAATATATTGATCCAATGAGGGGTTCATTTACAATTTGAGAATTCATATCCACAGGAGATTACCTTGTAATTGAAAACAACAAATAATAATTTATTAATAAAAATTTTAAAAATTATTCTTCTAAAATTAATGGTGAAATAACATCTAAATTCATAGATAATATTCATGATGAAGTCAATATGATACCCATTACTAATGTTATTCAATATTTTGAGGTAGTAAATTTGAATTCAATATCATCACTAGAGAAATCCCATAGAACCACTCCCTAGTGATTTAAAATGTTCCAACCCCACAAGATGGATATAAATTACAAGTGGCTATTTCAAATAATCAATCTCGGACCCATGAAGAAACTCTCATTGTGCATAAAAAAAGAAATGAATGATCCAAATTATGGATTTGAGGAGATATAAATTAAATTGATAGCATTTTCTACAACCATATTATATTTTCAAATGACTCTCAACTAGTTTGGAATCCCATGAGAAGACATAACCTTATCATGTATATTTTTAACAAAAATTGGAGAACTATTAAAACCTACATCATTTACCCAATCTCATACATAAATGGGAAATCCTAGTCCATGTGGTTCCCAATAAAATAATCTTAAACATTGTGGGAATGAGAATAATTAATTAATTTCAATGATAAATCAAAAAAAATTTGTCTGTATGCATTTATTATTGAAAGATGAAACTAGTCACCTGAAAAGAGAACTTTTTATTCCCTTTAATTAATAAAATGATAAAAATGGTATAATTTAGGACACATTACATTTTTTAAGGAAGGTTTCTTCGGTAATTATCAGATACCAATATCCCATAAATATCATGATAATAAAAATATCACATGTCATTTCAAGAAATTTTCTTATAAGTGGGTGAATCTCGTATAATGAAATACCCCATGTACATTTCATAGAAGTGTGGTAAGAATTTTCATAGAACAAATAGATGACATCATAAATGAAATTATTGATTAATTTACTATTTTTTAAACATTATTGATCATTTCTTAGTGAATCTTGGGATTGTATTGAATACTGGATTAAAAAAGAATCTATTTTTCATCTTTAAAAAATGACTCAATATGGGTGAAAAGAGAATAATGTTAGTATATATATTCTAAAAAATGAAAATGAGGTGGATTTCTCTAAATATTATGTGATTAATTATTTTTCGTATCCCACCAATTTGATGAAAATTTGAAAATTTTTGGGGAATTTATGATTTTATAGAAGATTAATCAATTATATCAGTATGATTTCTCTTCCTATTTCATGATTACTTTTAAAATATGATGACATTATTTTTAATCATAATATTTGGGGTGGGTTTTATGATCTAAAGTAGTAGTAGATTACCCCACCTATAACGAAACCATTGAATTATGAACACGAATTTGGGTTTCGTTGTTTAGTATCAATCAATGTTGTGCGATCAACTCGCTCCCAATGAATTAATGGAATATCCAAATCATAACCTATTACTCATGAACCATTGATCCCATTCTGATCCATTTCCAATCCAATGAAAAAGTGGTTTCATTCAACTGTATTTTAAATAGATAAATTCAAGTAATATTTACATATAACTATTGCAGTTGTGTTTTTAATCATGCAACACATAGGTTATGGGTGATGAAATTTGATGTTATGATTTGTCTAGTGGGATAGATATAACTCTTATATGAATTTGATATGTACTATAATGAAAAAAGGGAGCTGAACACAATGTGGAATATCACCTTTGTAGGATACCCAACACTGTGGAAACAGAAATTCACAAAATGGGCCCCTCAATGATCACATAACTACAGATGAACCGTACATCACCGAAGCAGATGTTACATGGTATTCTAAAATAGTAATTAACATCCACATAATTTGAACCTTTTTTCATTAACTCACATTAAAATTAGATACTCGACGATTAATCTAGAATCAATATTTGAGAAGATTAATTTCTTTGGAATATATTCAATGACCTACTCATAATAATATGATTATTGATAAGTGAATTGGAATATGAATTTCAATTTTTTCTATACACTTGATAGTGGAGGTAACATTGGACCTCAATTAATTAATATAAATGTACATGAATCTATTATTTATTTCCAACCATATTTAAATATGATTTTCAATTTTAAAAAATTTCAATGTGTATGTTTTCTAAAAAATATATCTAAAAATCCTATAAGGACAAAGATTATATGTGTATAAATTCTTTTCATTTTATTGCCAACTATGTTTCAAAAAATCACTTATCTTTGTAACCTGAAGAAACAGAATAGCTATCATCAATTATCAGCCTATATAAGGAAACACATTATAGAAAAAAAGACTTATTGACAAAAATACCATGTTTTAAAAAATTAGTAATAATGAAAACATCCTAATATTTCTTCTTCATCATTTTACTTCCTTGGAATAATAATGGTTTGTTTCCTACAACAACTCCAAAAAATAGTTCGAATTGTTCACACAATTACAATTTTCATTTCAAAACACACTTATAACTCCCCCTATTTACATGCTTCCTAAGGATAGATTTATGAAAAAATTATCCCCCTTCACAAAAAAAATAAAAAATGATGAGAGAGGTGAAAAAAACACATACCTCATCCATGAATAGAAAGAGGTTAGACATCAATATTCAACCTCAATTTCAAAAAATGTTCCATCGGTAATGGTTTTGTGAAAATGTCACCATATTGTTCTCGTGTTTGAACATATTTGGACTTTAATCCACTCTGCTATATAAGGTCTTTGATGAAATTATATTTGATATCAATATGTTTTGAATGAGAATGTTTTATCAGATTCCTCGTAATATTTATTATACATAGATTATAACAAACCAAGATAAAGGTTAACATCACTTCAATACATAATTCTTCTAATTTAATAAAAATTAGCATATGTTTTCTAGCGTGTTTATTATAAACCACATACTCCAATTTTTCCTTACTAAGAGTTACTAAATTAATTTTCTCTGAATTGTATCTAATAAAACCCTTTCCCAGAAAGAATACTCCACTAGATTTGGATCTTATATCATCAAAATTTCATACCCAATAAGCATCTAAATTCCTAATTAAATCAATAATTTCTTTGCTATTATATTTGATTATGAAATTTTTTATGCCTTTGATGTATCTGAGTAATAGGTTTCAAATAGGTAAATATTATATTTTAGGATCACTCGTGAATATTTAACATAATCTTATAGCATAAATAGTTACAGGTCCTGAGGCATTCAAATTCAATAGAATTACAATCATTATTCTAAATTTTTTTTATTGTCTTTATTCCCTTCTCCATATTTATATAGATTTTTTCATACTAAAACTCATGTGGAAGTAATTTTTTATTTTTCCATTATGAACATCATAATAAGATCCTTATAATATATTTATTTACAATGAATTTTTTTCCCTTTTTTATGTGTCTTAACCTAAAATGTATTTCATTGACCCCATCATGGATATCTCAAACATGATTTTCATTTCTTCAATAAATCTTTCAAAAATCGTTCATGATTCCCAGCAAAGATAATGTCATCCACATAAATAATTATTTAGAGGGAATACACATCACTTTCATTGATGTAAATATTTATATCAACTATTCCTTTTTTAAAACTCATCATCCATATACATGTATCAAATTTGGATTACCATGACATCAATTTTTTTAGCCCATATAATGTTTTATCAATTTTCATACATAAATTTCATCTTTCCCAACATCAAATCCATAAGGTGGTTCAATATGAAGATGTCATCAAGATAAACATTTAATAATGATGATTCATCAACCATTTGAGAGATATATTACTTCATTGTTCTGAAAGAGAACAAAACAATATTATATTAACTAATATATTAACCAGCGGGATGGTTATATCAAAATAAATACATTACATTTGTGAACACCATTTGTAAACATGTCTTACCGTGTTATTTATCACTTTCACTTCTTCGTTCACCTTATTCATGAAGACCCAAATTGTAACAATAATATTTTTATTATATACAATAGATATGATTTCCCATGTATCAATATTTTATATCTAATAAAACACTTCATCCATGGAAAAGAACCCTTTTGGATACTAAAAATACACTTTTAAATCATTCAGATCAAATTTTTAATACAATGAAGAATGTGTAATAGAAGATTAATTTCTTATTATTTGAAAAATAAGATTTTCATAACTGATAATATTCTGAGAATCCACATCCTTCCTCAACTATTGATGACATTTTGGATTTTCTTCCTTATCAGGGAGATAAATAAGTCAAATTATTCTCTTTGAGTATGAATACAATTTTTTATATACATATCATAATTTTTATGAAAGCATTCATTTAAATGGTCTTTTTTTGTTAGTCGGAATAAGTTTTTCATCCTCACATCTATCTAAAACATTCACATCAATAAATTAAACAATTCACCTTCTTTCTCTATTTAATGAATTTGAATGCTCTTCAATCTATACCATATCAATGAGTGATTTCGCATTCACCTTTCTCTTCACACTTTCCAGATTTTCCAACATTATTCTTTATAATACATGGAATCCCAAAAAATCATAAGTGTTTAAAATATTAAGTATTTAGATAAAAAATTTCAAATTGACTCATATATAAGTTTATTTTGTATAAAAATAAATTTTTTATTTAACCAAAAGTACTCATGGATTTTATCCAATTGTATTGGGAAAAACCATACCCATGATACACATTTCATCCCCTTTACACCAAACTTATTTTAATTAATTCATCAACCCCATTTTATTTTGATAATATGGGGGAAAATACTCATTATTAATTCCATGTTTCTATGTATAACATTCAAATTATTCATTGATATACTCGTGAAAATTTTGAGTTATAATATTCATCACTGAATACTCATATTCTTTATTATATTTCCTTAAAATTTTTTAATCATTTTGAAAAAATATGACTTATATTTCATATACATAATATAATAAATGAAAATAAAATCATTGTTGAATGTGATAATGTACAGAGATTTATTTCTTATTTTTTCCTTATTGTCCCCCCATACATAATGAATAAGATCTAGGGGTTACTTTGAAACAATCCCATATTACTTATTCATGGAATTTGTAATATTTTACTTTTTAAAATATAATAACATCATTCTGTTTTTCATGTCAATTCAGGAATATCTAAGAGACATTCTCACCTTGAAAATTTGACAATGTCCCTTCAACAAATTTCTCCTAGCCTTTTATTACACAATTTATCTCCTTCCATCATACTAAATTAAAAAAATATTTTTATTTCACCAATTTGAAATAAGTTTCCCTTTGTATGTTGGCCTCATGTAACTATCATCCCATCATCATAAAATTTCATAAAATCCCTTATTTTTAGAAAATATCATTGGTACCCTCATAAAAATGATGTGAAACAGAAACCAAATTTTGTTTCATCTAATATATATATAAATAATTATTGGATTTAAATGTTTATTTCACAATGATGGATGAACCAAAACATTTGATTCTCAAAGATTCATCAATGAAAAATTTAACTATTCCATCTTTAATTCATTCACATTTTTAAAAATATTAAATATAGTATCATATGAGAAGAAAATATATTATCAATAGTCCATGTTTCTTATGATTTTTTAGCATTAAAATTGGTTTCTATGACAAGTTATTTTTTGTCTCCAATTTCATTATTCACCTTTTCATTTTATAGAAATATAGAGAATTTTTTTTTGATGGTAACAATACTAGAAATCCAATTACAAGGTGTATATGTTGTTCCTTTAATTAAAAAATAGATTCAAAGGGTTGAAAACTATTTTTAAATTTCTCATTAAGAACCTCATATTTCTTTCTAACATCATTCTATGAAGAATAATTTGGAGAGAATTTACTCACCCTCAAATTTTTCCTTCATTAACCAATGGTATAATTGTAATGATGATGGTTAAATGAGGACATTTTTTTCATTTGTCCGAATCCACCACAATAAAAGTAGAATCCATAGAAAGATTATTTTCCTTTAAAACTTCCATAATAACTATAATTGTAAACATGTTTCTCAGAAAACATCTTGTTTATATTATGAGAACCACAATTCATTCTGTTTTTAATTAGAATATTCCTTTTCTTTTCAGAATTATTGGAATACAAAGTAATAAAAACTTTAGGTCGGAGTGGATACTCAAGAGGGGGATGAATTCTGTTCCAATTAAAATTTCTGTTAAAAAATTTTAGGATTAAAATACCCCAAATGAAAACGGTCCAGTCAATTAAGGATATAGAGATATAAGTGACTTATTGTTCAACAGGTTTCTCAAAGGTGGATTAGTCCTTTGTAGAATCAGTATGAGAACAAATTCCACTTTTGAAACAAGTTTACTAAATGAATAACATATACTCACTAAACAGAACTAACTATCAGAGTGAATGTAAAAATAGATTTCTATCTTTTCTAATATAAGCACAGCAGATAAATGTAAAACAGAGTAACGGAAGGATGAACACAATAATTTAAACATGAGGTTCGGTATTAAGTCAAGACCTAGTCCTCTCCACTTGTTTATCAACTACCACAACGCAATTATATTAAAAAGTGATACACAACCTGTATCGGGAATTACAATAGTTTTCACAAACTGTCCAGGTTTTGTAACCTCTACCACAGTTATACGTGGGAAAAAAACTACCAACCCACACTAGGCTTCTTCCACAGTAATATGTGGGAAACAAATGTAAAGAGTGTTTGTTATTGGGATTTTCAGTATCCCTCCATTTAAGCACAAAATTAAGTGTGTGCAACATATACACCCTGCTCACAAATGTAAAATACTTAAACACAGTAGAGATAAAGATAGTAGGGATAAGTTTATAATGCTCTGTTGTGTTAGCAGATAACCTATGGACTCGATGGAATGGAGGAAATGATGTTTTGGTCCTTCTTTGCAAGTTTCCTCCAAAACAGAGTGTCTCAACTTCCAGGTTATGACTTTCAGTTATAGAGATGATCAACTTCTTGGGTTTAATGCTCTATGTAGAACACCATTAAAGCATGATAAAGGTTCTTTAAATAGATCTTTGTGAATCTCTCTATTCTTCAGAATACATGCTCAAGTGTTCTTCTTCTTTCTTTTATTTTTGTGTGTTGTATGTGCCTCTCTTATGTATAATCAATATATTCTGTATCTCCTTTTTATGTCTGTCTCTACTCATATATATATATATATAGAGAGTTTTCATTTGGTTCAGTAGGGTCTGACAAGAGAAATGGTTCAACCACGTGTGGTCTTCCCCGTACATCGTATTGTTTCCGGATGTGCCTTCAAATATAATTAAATAATGTCACGTGCATTAATTTGTCCAGACATGACCGTTATGATGGTATGAAGAAAATTGGTAAATAAAAGAATAGAATATCATTAGACTAGTAGCAGATGCATGTCACATGGTAGTCTTCAACGGTAGTCTCTTCAACAGTGGACTTCATCGGTAGACAATTCAACTGTGAGCTTCATCGGTAGGATCTCTATATATTGGCTTGTAACGGTGGATGTTGTCTCAATGGATGTCTTGTAACGGTAGCTGTTACTCTATGTAACATTATCTCCTCATCAGTGGACTTTGAATCAACATTCGACTATCTCAACAGTAGGAGTTGTCTACCGGTAGCCTTCTACTAACAGTAGACATGTCCAACTCTAGACATGAATAGTGATGATCTCAATAGAAGACTTGAGAAAGAGTCTGAAAGTGAACTTCTATCAGAAGCCTTTCCACAGCAGTGACCCTGTGACGGTGACTCTTTGTCTGTGAACCTTGATAAGAAGATCATCAGTAGACTTGTGACATTAACCTTGTACCGGTATATTAGTGACAATAGATCTTTAATAGTAACCTTGTAGGATCAGTTACCTAGAGTAACAGTGAGATATAACTGTGACCTTGAATAGAAGGCTCTTATCAGTAGCCTTTAACAGTGAACTTATATTTTGATAAATGTAAACTGTAAGCTGATTCAACTCCTTAATTCACACTTTCAAAGCCATTTGGGTCGGCCAAACTCTGCCCCAATACTCTATAAACTTCCCTCACTTCATCCTAGAGGCCTTCCTTTAGTCAGAAAGCCAACCTATAGAGCCCTTTTGATCAAATCAAAAGGAAGAAACCAAATAAGATGTAATGATTTCACCACCCTTTTCAAGTTCCTTTCTTCTTCCACTTCTTCTTTCTTTGTTATTCCCATTATAAAATAATTAATCTAGTATCTCCTATATACTGTAATATTATTAAAAATATGGTACAACCATATTCAGTATTCTATCCATCCTTTTAATGAAATGTCACCATACGTGCGTACGTACGGCTTACCATCTCCATGTCATGGTGTAATTGTTATTCAATATATTATTATTTTGATGCGTATAATAATGATTTTTAATTCATTTAAATAATAAATATAACATGATAATGATTCTGTATATATGATATACCATCCAATTATATATTATTTTAAAATCAAAATAATGATATTGTCGCTCGTGCATACGTACGGACTACCATCTCTACAGACGTGATGAGATTCATTCTCCATCATATCTATTCAAGTATATTTATCATTTTTTATTTCAAAATAATGTTTAAGGACTTGATATCATTCTAGATATGAGCAAGATAAAACCTATCCATGACAAACACATCTTACGTAACAAAACATATAATAGGAAACTAGTAAGTTAACACCCGAAACAACGATAATTCTAAAATATTAAGAATAAATAAATGTTAAAAGATCATATATGATTTCATAATAATATATATGATTCTTGGATAATTTAATAACAATTATTTCACCCTTGTACATGAGGTTAACCTACCCCAGCCAAGTAAAAGTACAAGGTAAGGGTTTATTTCACAATCTCTTCATTATCCATGGTTTTTTATACGTAATAATATACTGGGATTTCTTTATCATCCAAATCCATGTTTCATAAAAATGTATTTCAAAAACAGTTTTTTACTATTAACTAGAATATGGGTTAAAGTCATTTATACCCTTGTTGACTTTTATAAGTGTTTTATAAAGAAATATTTTTGTCGTTTTCCAAACAAGGTCCTTTTTAACCTTTGCGACAAAATTAAGGTATGAATGTTTTTTAACTTATACGGCGGGTGCGGCTATTTTGCACCATTATAAAATCATCGAAGCTTCCCTTACAAGCTTATAATAATATTTTCAAAGAAAATGTTTTATTTTATAAATATATGACTCTTAAAATATTTCAAAATAGAATGAGATATTTCTCTAAAAAGAGTTTTGATTTCATCTATGTCAACATCCTTTGATGGATTTTAAGCTTATTTGAAGTTGATTTATTATGATATAAAACTTAAATATCGTATTGAAGGTTTTATAATTTGTTTGACTGTGGATGTGTTACGTTTATACCATTCATGGTTTATGGAGAAAGTATTTACATATCATATGCTAGTTTTAAAACGAATTTTTATGTTATGTTTAAACCTGTTCATATGAGGAATTCATTGGACATAATATGTGAAGGCTGGAGCCCACTATAGCTTCTCGATGCATCGGTAGGTATCATGAGACAAACTAGTGTCTTGGCCCAAGGCCTTGAAAAAATCTTATTTGTCGTCTTGGCATGAGGCATTGGCTATGTGGTTATGATAGTCTGGCATTATGCATTCCATCATTATAAAAGTGGTCATTGATATTGCATGTGATTATTCTATTAGTAGAATATCCATGTGAATAACTAAATGGTATTATTTAATTTTATTTTTTCCATACTATGTTGAAGTTCAAGTTTAACCGGATTTTGTTTTAGTTATAAATTTCCTTGAATGTTTATTCTTATTTATGAATGTTTCTGCTATATTGTTATCCTTACTGGGCATTTGAGCTCACCACTTTTCTATGTTTTATTTTTCCCAGGATGTGAAGAAGTAATTTATGAATGACCTGCAGGGATAGTATGAGGGGATAAGAGTGTGGACTATGGAGACTATATTGTTGTAGTTTTTATTTTATGATGTAATGTAAACTTTATTAATGTATCTAGTTATTCCAAGGCTACTAAACTAATCGGTCTTTCGAGACGTGATCTTTCTTGTGATCATGCCAATGTTATGTAATAAACCACCGACTCTGGGTAACTAGGGTAGGGGCGTTACATTTACATTACATGATTATGTGTATGGATAATTTTCTCATGATATGATCATAATTATACATGAATTTTTATCATGAGGTATGAGATAAAGAATTCAATGTGAAGAAAATCAAAAAATTTCATGGTTAATAACATGAAATTGATAAAATTGAATAAATGATGGGATTGGTTCTACCATTTTCAAAACGAAAAATGAAAAATACTATAATTGATTGTTTGTAATGAAAATTGATAAAATAAATTTATATTTTATATAAAATTTGAAAAATTAGTATTGAATTGATAATTTTTAATTTCATTGCTTCAATGTTTAAATATTGGAAACATTGGTGTCACCTTAAATTAAATGCATGGATTTTATTCTTGATTACATTAATTTATTATGCTTTGGGGTATTTGACACACTAATATATCAAGGATGTTATAAACTGTAATATAATTATTTTAATTGGAATTAAATGAACAATTACAATTTATTTCAATCATTTTTTAAATATTGTTAATTTACAAACAAAATTTTTTAATTTATTTTAGTGGATATAAAATGGAAATAAATAGACTAATTTTTAATATTGTAATTTAATTTTGATATTTTTTAAAATTATACAATGTTTTTAATATTTAATTTTTATAAATTTATGCCATGCATAGAAATCACTTAACTAAATACCCACATTCTCAAGGCTAGGGAAACGTACCATTACATACATTCAGGTAATTCCATTATATTTATTTATATTCCTCCATAATTGGGTTCATCTTAGGAATCTTTATGTGAGAAAACATGTTCTAAAGAAAAAAACCTACTTTTTAGGGATTTATGCTTGTCAATATTTTTTGAGTATGGGTATAAACATATAATAGTTTAATGATATTCTCCTTGAGTTCAAAGAATGTCGGAGGAAGTTTAGATTTTTTACTGTAATTATTGTTTTTTAATATTTTGGGTTACTACATGCTATGTATTTAGATTACATTCCAAGAATTTTCCACTGGGAAGAAGTCACGATCTTCGTACACGACATGAAAGGAGTACACATAGGGTAAAGGTTAATGATTGGTTTTTAATAAAAAAGGAAAAATGGGTTTTGGTGTACATAGACCCCATGGGTTATATGACTTATAAATGGGATACATGTCTTGTAATCATAGAAATTTGGGATTTTTGCGAACTGAAAAGTGGATTAATATTTCATTTATCTCTAAGCTCATTTTCTCTAATCCCAGAGTGCTGCCCTAATGAATTTTAGATCTACTTCTCCACACTTATAAATTAATTTGGATTTCTATCATTATGATTGGCTGTGATATCTATCTGGGTAAGAAAATACTTATTCTTCTTTATATCCATAGATCCTGATAGCTTGTTGGGTTGGGTAATTGGATTCTTTAATCTATGATAACGATTCATCTTAAATCATTCTACATTTATCATGAGATATTTTTTAAAGTGTAGATCCTTCGTTTTATTCTTGTGGATAAAGTGAGTTCTCTGATGTAAGTTATATCAGTAATTTTAAAAAAATTAAATTGAATCAATTTAAATATGAATAGATATATTTTAGTTCCTTCATTCCTTTTTTGTGTTCTCTCTATCGGGTTATCTCATTGTGGGCATGTAAAAAACGAGTTATTAGATTGATGGTTCAGTCTCTAACCTGTTTTCGGGAAATTCATTGGTCTTTTTTTCAATAAATTTATTTATAATTTAGATGTCATGATTGAATATGCTTATTGATTAGTGTTGAAATAGGTTTTTGATAAAATTTTATAATATCCTATTTATAATAAATGAAAAGAGAATTGATGCATTGTGAAATGGTTATGATAATGGGATTTCAAAGAATGGTTTTCATGAAATGTTTTGATGAAATGAATTTATAAAATGGTTTTGGAAATAGATCACATGGGAATACTTGGGTACATAGGTGAATGTTAAGTAATAGGACTCCTCCACTATAGGTATGGGGAACTCATGGGTGGTGTTCTTATACTCTATAGACTAAATATATATGTCTAGGGGCATGATTAGTGTTTGATTTTCTATGATAGATATGAGGGTTCTACCAATCTCAGCCTGTAGTGATCCTTGCCATGTGGTTACCAGGACTTTTCGTTGACTTGGGATTCATTGTCTTATTCATTTTTTGATTCAATTCCATAGTTTTGAAATTATATGAAATAAAAAACATACATTGAATTGATATATCTTCATTGAACTATTTATATTAAATGGTAGGAAACCCATTTTGTTTTATTATTTGGAAATGTGGAAAAGTTTGTAATTAAATTTTTTTCCCATTATTTTCATATAAAATCATTTTAAATGTATATCCTACCATGATTTCTTTAAAGTTGATCATGCTTTTATTATTGTCTAGAGATATGATATGGAACACCTAGGTGGGATCCTGTTATGCCAATTAGCTCACAACATATTCACCCCTTTGGTGATGCATATACATTGATATGTTTTTTGATGTAGGTAAAGGAAATATGATATAATGATGTGGAGATGATTTGTAGTGGCTAAATGTGGGTATATTGTGGGGATATGGATGGAATTTTACAACTCTATCTCATGGAAAATATTTTTGTAGTTTTTTTATCTTTTTCATCAATTACATTACTACTTATCACTAGGAGATTTTGTTTTATTATTTCAGTTGTATCTTTTCTATTTTTCTCTATCAATTATGAAATATATATTCATGTATGCTTCCAGTTTTTCATTATGAATATTAAGAAATGTATTTTTTTTCTACTTCATGTCTTTTGAAATCATTCACTATGGATGTTTTTTGATTCGCAGGTTCTAGTCTCCAACCCATAAAGACTTATAATTCCCTTATGGTATGTGGTAATTCAGGTTTGGAACTAGTTTGAGAGGGTACTCGGGTTGAGTTTGTCAATGTTTTAGTATTAGTTGTGGTCTCCCCTTAGGAGTCTTTATCATGAGATATTTTATAGACACGAGATAATATATTCATTGATTGTTATGTAGACTATATTGATTACCCAACCAAATCATACAATGGTGGGACTCAAGACACGATGGGGTGCTGGGATGTGTGTCTCCAATTTTGAGTTTTTTACCTTAATCTCAAATTCTACTAATGGAAATATGGGTTGAAATCGTATTTTTGTATTTGTTTTATCTTATATTCTATTTTTGTGTCTATTGGTATTATTTAGAGACATTTTATGTGGGTTTCATAGGAGGTAGAAGTTGATTATAAAAAATGGTATCCCCCAATTTATCAAAATATTGTTTTTGTTTTTATTCAGTTACTTTGTGGTGTCGAAGATAATGTACCAAAAGTCTAAAATGTAGTCATTGAAGGATATATAGGATCAATATAAGACAATAATTGATCTCGGTTGTTTACGGATTAAAATAAACTTCCCTTTAAGGGTATGAATGAACCTCATGAGGCTTAGGACTATCTTGAATAGATTTTTCATATATTTGACTACATTGATACACCTAAGAGTATCAGGTAAGAGTGCACATCAATTATACATGAAGGTTCGATATAGTGATGGTGTGATTCCATGGATTATAATGATAGGCATGTTGTCATGTAATATAAGGGATTCATGACTACATTCTTATAGTAGTTGTTCTGAAGTCATTGATGATGGTTAATTCTATATAATTCCTCTCTTTTTAGCAGATATTGGGTACGACATCTTTACACACCAATATGCTTAAAAACGTGTTTATTTTACATAATGTTGTTATTAATGATAAAATTAAATATTATAGGTTCCTATAGTGTTTGAAACCGAATATCATATCGATGGTGTTTTTGATGAATCTTTGAAGTACATAATGGACATCACACTAGTCTATGATGGCAGAGATGAATATAACAGGAGAGGTTGTATGTTCTTCTCCTCTCTTCCACCTAGTGTAAACTTCCATGACATGTTAATGGAGATGGGGAGGTGGAAATATTATCACAAGATCTGTGTAGGTGGATCTCAGTAGCATGACTCCTCTACACTTTTACTCATAGTTGGTTGTGTTTTACCGACTTGTCATCAGTGTTGAATGGTTATACAAACCAGAAATTATTTTACTTCACCCGAAAAGTTGTATAATAGTTTTGGAAATTATGGTCATCTGAATTTTATTTATTGGGATATGTCTATATCTCAATAATGTTTAGAATAATCACCTCCAATGGATTACATGATTCAGTCAAAGGGTTTAAATACTATAGTTGTGTAACCACATTCCTCATGAATGATGAACCTTCACACATTAGTTCTGTTACTAGAAGAGATATATAATTCCCTAACAAAAACCACTTGTGAAGAGAATGTGATGCATTCCCAGTGTCCTTGGGAACTCTAAATAACTAATGGTGAGTTAGTATGTTTTTATACTCAACCTAGATCAATTTAATGTCTTCATCAAGATTGATTGGCATGTTTTTCATTAGGTTGATATCAATTCTTATCATTGACTTGAATCATTTTATGTGACTGATGGAAACATATGGGTGCTTTAGGGAAAATTTGATCCGAGTTATGGTTGTATTTCAGGGCCCACCCAATGTTTATGATTTTGTCATATCATTTTACCACTGATCCTAATTATGTTTCTTTTTTATCATCCAAAATTTTTTGGGGTTTTCATGTTGTTTTCCTATATTATTTCACTAGGATTTCTCCAAACGTGGAGGTAGAGTTTACAACTGAACATGTATCAAATATGAATCATATTTTGATGCCTTCTTATCATATTAAACCAATGGAGAGGAAAGAGATCAAGATTCATTTGGATGATCTGATGGTGAATGTACTTTTTCACCATAGAATTTTTCCTTTGGAATTACCAATTACCTTAAAAAAACATATTGTTCACTCCAGTTCTGCATGAACTATTAAATTATAAAACCACTAACATTTTAATATCAAAAATACTATACCTTCGATGGATAATTTATTTTATAATTTTTTGGGGAAAAGTGGTTTTCAAAGATAGATCATTGGTCATGTTTTCATCATCTTAGTGTTTGGGAATTTGTTATATCAAAGAAATCTTTCAAGAGTAGCTATAGACATCACGAATATATTATATTGTTTTTGGTATGACTAACACTTGTAAAACCATTATAGATTTGATAATTTAAATATTCCATTAGTTTATTAACAGTTTCTGGAATTTTTCCTTGAATATATTTTTGGTTTGTATGAGAACCTAGGAAACCACAAGAACCCTATGTCATCAGTACATGAAAATTGTAGGATTCGCTATTTGTATGGAAAGATTTAGAAGTATAATTTATTTATTCATGATGTTACCTTCTTATGGAATGTGATTTATGAGAATGGATAATCTATTTATCCTGAAAATGTAAAGTATATTTTTTCATAGGAATAAAAAAATAATTACATTGAGATTTAAATATTCTGTGACCTTTTATGATACATTAAATGACTGCTCATGTATTTCATAATGTATCCATCACCTTTGTCACCACATACAAGAAATGGGAAGGGGCATGTGTTTCTCATGGATTCATCTGGAACTACCTTGGCAGGTGTTCTCGTGTAGGATGATTGTGTGTTAGCATATGGGTCTCATCAGATTGGAATGCCTTAGAAGAATCAACCTACTCATGAATTACTGTTTACCATAGTTATTAAGGAGTTCATGTGTTTCTAGAACTATCTTTTTTTGGAATGGTTCAGTGTATTTTATAACAATAAAATATTTATCCATATCATTTATAAAAAATACATGAATATTAGAAAGATATATTTTATAGAAATGCTTCGGATTTCAATCTTAAATATATTCTAAAACTTTTGTAAGGGAAATTTAATTAAATATTATCTTAATAGGAATGTTCATCCGTAGCAATTTTTTAATCAAAGGAGTAGTGTAGCCTTACGTTTCTTTTTGGTCAGTAGCGCCTAAATGCTCTACAGGATGTTTCATGTTTGATTCTGACTAGTGATCTGTTACCATCGTATATTAAGGAGTCTATTATATTGATTCAATTGTAGGATGACGGTTTCATTGTAATTAGAGAAAAAATATATGGAGGGGAGACCATTTTTTGTTGGTCTCTCTTTTCAGATGGTGTTCCTTGTTATGGGAATCATATTTTCATCAAATCATTTATGATGAGCTCATTGATTTTATTTTAATAATTATTCATGGAATATTCATTTGGGAACTATAAAGATGTATTATGGAATGTGATATATATTTTGGGGGCTTGGTATGAATTTTGACACTTCTTATAATGTCTCTTAATGTTAAATATTTCTATATACAATGAGTTTTCATTTGAAGGCTTCTAGTTTACTTCATCCTTATCCAGTTTCAGTTTGAAAATGGGAAGAGCTATCCATAGAACTTATTTTTTATTAACATGGAATCATTGCGAATGGATTTATATATGGTTGGTGATTGATCAGTTAATAAATTCATCCTCCATTTTCCTGATCAGGGACAACACTAAATTTGACGATAATGTTTCGCTCTATATTTAGAATATTATAAGGTTTCATGGGTTTTGATCTATAATATTTTTGATAGGGATCATAGGTTTACATTGAGGTTTTTTAAGAGTCATAAAGAAGAAATAGAGACACCTATTTGGACAAATAAATCAAACCATCCATAGAATGATGGTAATATGGAGCATGTTATTTTGGTCATGGAGGATATTTTATGACTTCTGTCTCAGTTTTTGGTTGATCATGGGATATCCATCTTGGAATAATTTATTTTTATTATAATAATAGTTGTCATTATTCTATCATAATGAATCATTTTGAGTATTTTTATGGTTACCCTTGTAGGTCATCTCTTTGTGGGTCATCGGTGGGTAATAATTCTTTGATGGGACCATGTTTCGTTAAAGATACATCAGTGAGGATTCATAAAATTTTATTATTTATTTCTACATCACAAATTGAAAAAAAATATTATGGAGAACAATGAAATATTCATTTTTATTTTCTAAATGGTTGATGGGGTATCTAGGAATTTTATTCATTGTTTGGTCAGTGTCATCATGGAAAATAGGGAAAGTTGCCTCTGTGATAAGATGGCTTGTTTGAGGTCAGTGAAAATCTTATACAAGTTTCATATCAGTTGAAATAGTAATTTAAATTTATAGGGCTTCGTGATGTTTTCCACACATCAATACTCAAGAATTACTACCATGAATAATCTCAAATTATGAGGGCTTATGGTCCCCCATTCATTCCTTCGGGCCACCTATAGGCCTTCAGGATACATGCAGTTTCCCGAGACACAAAAAAATGGAGCATCCCCAAAAGAGGATTAATAGAAGGTGCACTCAGCAGAGCAGTGCCAAATGTATTTGTCATAATGAGAGGGTATGTATATTCCATCATGACCGGCCAATGCATACACAAGAAGCCTAGAAAGATGTCCATGTGATAGTGGAGAGCTACTATCATGATGTAGATGCTGGGAAATGGTCGTTCCATGTAGATATTCTGGTTGAATTCACTAAGTCCTTCATATCATATAATCTACTAAGCCCATGGGCTGTGTAATATATGAGCCTATGGGCCTTTTATGGGTTCCCCATTATCCCTTGAAAGGGTGGTTATTAGAAAATTAATAAAAATGAATGCCATTATGCCATTTGGGGGATTGGGTTAGAAGCAAATATTTTTTCAGGTAGAGCATCCTATATAGATCATTGGATGTTAAGAGAATGTCTTGAGTGAGATGTCGATTCCATTTGTTAGAGAATTATGGAGATGAAGATAAAATTATCATGATACTTACGAGAAAATGTCATGGATTTGGGAATAGTGGCCTCAAATATTTATCGAATCTCATTCTACCATATGACTTCATGTGGATGGAATGAATTTTGGAGGTGAGTTTGTAATATCACATTAACCACATTCATTAATTACTTCCATTTATTTTTTACACATTAATTGGGTGCATATTGGAACTCCCATGTTTGGTAGGAATGTGTTGGTGGAAATTAACTAATGTTCATGGATGTATGTTTATTTAATATTGGTTTAAATGTGTAATGTCTTAATGGGGTTCTCCCTGAGTTCAGAGAATGCCTGAGGTGATTTGTAGTTTTATTCTTTAAAATTTAATTTTATATTTCAATCAGGTGATTAAAAACTATATATTATTCACATGGAAGAATCCACGACCTTGGTACACGGAGTTAAATGATTTCATTCCATCTAAAGGTATCATTACTAGTAATGGTAAATGATTGGTTACAAATTAGAAGGTGATGGGTATTTCAGTGTATATGGATCCTATGTATTACAGAATGTGTAAAGAGATTACACAGCATGTAATCATCAAGTGATTTTATTTTAGGTCAATAAATGATATTTTTTTATTGCATCTATCCACAAACTATTTTTCACATGACCAAAATATCATCACATGAAATTTTGGGAACCTACGCTCTTTATGGATCAATTCGTTCAACGTTGGATCTTCAATGTTGTGAGAGGTGTCTATCCTAGAAAGGGAATCATATTGATTATTCATTTCCATAGATGATAGTAATATTTTTGTGTTGTGTTTTTGGATCCATATATCTATGATAATGTTTCTTCCTTATACTTTCAAGACCCATCATGTGATCTTGTTCTGGGGGATGATCCTTTTTTATTTTTTGTATGATGGTTGTACGTTCATAATGTATTTTGAGATATATACTCTTATCCATTCTTTTTTGTTAAATTTAATATTTTAGGAGATGTGTTTCTATATTTTAGGCTGTCCATTTTTTTGGATGTGTTCTTCTTGTCGGTGGACCCAATTAAGTTTGTGTGTAGCCCATGTTTTAAGGATGGGGGTTTCGTCACTAGTATATGATTGGGAAATTCATTGCTCTTGATCATGATAAATTCTTTTTTTAATGATATATAATTATTTACAAATTTTATTTGTTTGTGTAAAATGGTTTTTTTGATTAAATATGATCTTCCCTAGTTTTTTTAAATGAAAAGTGTTATCGAATCATTTTGAAATTGTTTTGATAAATGGTTCCCAAAAATAGTTTGTTTTGATTGGTTAGAATATGTTGTTTGGTGAAATTATTAGGAAAATAGCGTATATAGGAATCCATAGATACTTGTGTGGAGTTTGATGTTATATGCCTCATCCAATGTTGGGGGGGGGTTACTCATGGGGTGTTCCTTTTCTCCTTATGCCTATTGTTCAAAGGACATGTTAGACTCTTTGGTTAATTCATTACATTAGCATTCCTCTAAAAAGTTTATTTGATGAATACGTCTAGTGCAATATCATTCATGTGATATTATATGTTAGGAATGAGTGTTATAGTTTTCATATATTATAGTGATCCTTTGGCATGATGTTACCTATGGTTTTGGCTCATTATGTCTATTTTAGCATGTAATTTTTTTGTACTTCCATGTTTTTGAAACGATATGTGACACATGCCTTTGATTGAATTAATATATATACTTTGATATGTTTAGATGGTATTATTTGATACCGATGAACCATGTTTTTTTTGTAATGTGGAAAAATAGAAAATTAAATTTTATTTACATGAATTTGATATAAAAATTTCCAAAATGTATATCATTCATCGTATTCTTGATAATTGAGCTTATTTGGATTATGTTTCTAAGAATTTATATTTACAACCGGGATGAGACCTTGCTGATCCTGTTAGCAAACTCCTTATTCACCCCTTCAACTCGGCATTGACCTTGTTATGTATTTCGATGCAGTGAAAAACAATGGCACCACATTGAGGTGGTGAGGCTTTTTTTATCAACTTATTTTGGGTAGATAATGGTGAGATGGTTGGAGTTTTACAATGCTATCATATAGATACTCATGGAGTATATGTTTTAGTTTTCTTGTTTGTTACTGTTTGACTTTCCTTTTTGGGATTTTTTGAAATCATTTTATTTGCATCACTTCTATTGTCCGCTATTTGTCATGACATATATATTCATGTTTTCTTCAACAGTTTATTTTAGTATATATATGCATATATATCATGTTCTCTAATTTATGCTTGGTGGAATCGTTATCTATAGTTATTTTTTGATGCTCGATATCTAGTCTCAAGCCTTTGGGGATTGGTAATTCCCTATGGGTATGTGGAAATTTGGATTCGGTAACTATATGATAGGGTATCTGGGTTGGGTTCATCACAAAGTGCTCCATGGAGGGGACTTAATTCTAAGATGTTGACCCAAAAATCCCATGTGGTATGAAGAGATAGTGTGGAATGATGGAAGTTTCATGTGCATAGTTGGGCCTATGACTGATTGGGATGAACGATGTAGTGCATCCCTTGTGTGTGTCAATGTGTATATAGAATCCCTCCCCAGCACATGCTTCTAAGACAATGAAGCTACCAATGTTTTATATAAAATAACAATAACCAGACTAGCTTCTACTGAAGGACAATATCACCACAGTTACTTTTCATTTTAAATTAAATGCTGCCACTTTACTTCATCTCATGCACTCCCAAATCAGACATTTTTTGATTCAATGATCTCTTCTACATAACACCCCCTATCAATGACACTTAAAACATCAACTATATATGATATCCATATCATTCACAACAATATCATGATCTATAACTGATAACCACTACTAAAGGCTATGACCCAGATTCATTAACATAGATTTCTCCATCAATACCATGTGGCCTCCATTAATCCAATTTCCCAGAGGAAGACATCATCCATGCCATGAGAAGCCTCATCCGACCACTATAAAGGCTAACTGAGCTGATAAAAGCCCAATATATCCACTTCTGTTCCTCATATGATTATCAAAATCACAATAGAGACATTGTTTCATGTCTATGATCAACATGAAAATGTTTTCTAGGTTATACTAAATCTCCCCATCTATGGATGTTTTTTATAAACACAAAAAACATTCATATGTTGATGAAATGATAGTGAAACCGGAAGTGGGTCACGAGTTGGTGATTTATTCTATTTTAAAATTAAATATCTGGAAGGCATAGACTACTGTTCTAGATAGGGTGGCTAAGGATATGCTCGACGCCTATAAAAGAAGTGTAAGACCCACTGGAATGGGGATTGTAACATGGAGGCAGATCATAGTGGAGGAATGGAACACTCATAAAAAGAGATACACAACAGTGAAACATATTTATAAAAAGGATAATAGTATACTAATGAGAATATTAATCTCAATTAATCTCTTTTATTTATTATTCCCTTAAATATCTCTTCCTCTCATTCTACTTCAATGACCCCACCCCACTCAATATATGGGTATAAGTATCATGTGGTACGGTGAAGGAGGGGTGACAAAAAAATTGATATTATTTAGTCTTTTTTTCCCAATAATATTTTTAATCTATATTATTTGTTGAATGATTTAATTTATTAATTTTATAAATTCAATTGACCATATTTTTTTAATTTAATTATGATATATTATGTCTCCATGAATGTGAAAAGTTTTCTCTATTTTATTGGATTCATATTCATACTAATTGGCTGATCATTAAAAAAGAGGAGGAGTATTTAGTGATTGATAATCATGTGGGATTGATAGAGTGTGTAACTATCATATTGGGTATTTTAAAAACCAAACTAGGTGTTTCAACAATAATTAATGTAAGGTCATTGTAACTTTCACACAATCAATAGAGAATATCCCAAAAAGGAAATTTTTGAAAATTATTCTCATCATTATAAATATTATTCAAGTGTGAAAAGGAATTATAATTGTTCATAAAATCATTTAATCCATAAATAATGATTATAGAATCATTAAAAGTGGGCAATGAAAAAATTAAAAAGGGGATCCAACCATAATCCCAGCAACCTATAATTCATATGAAGATCATAACATGATTTCTTCTATTTATGTTCATATAAATATAGTAAATTTATTTAAATTTTTAGTTTAGAATAATATATATAAAAAATCTCTGAATATGAATTTTTTACTAAAACTACTGAAACCTTATGGGAATTATTTAATTTTAGTTTTTAATATTCCATTATAGGCATGCTTCCAGATGACAGTTATGAAGTTTCTGGATATATTTTTTTTAAATCAAATAATTTTCAATTAATGATGGTTAATCAGAATATAATGAAAATTTCATTGGTGGAAGAAATTAATATGTTATATGATAAGATTAGTCTTATTAATATTTCTTCTAAATTTAAAATAAAAATATGCTCTAGGAGTGAAACCAACTGATATTTTTTCTTGGGTTATACGGATGCAATAACTATTAAATTAGATAATGATGTAACTGTTTCTAAAAAAAGTCTATTTTTTATGTTTTGAGTTTGAACAAATTTTTTATCTATGTAAAGAGGATATAATAACTCATGATGTTGAAAAACGTTCCTCTATTTTATACTTCATTGTAATTACTCCTAGACCTATTGAGCTAGTGTATGTTTCTAGACCTCAATATAAGCTAATAAATAAATATTTGAATTCATCATTTGGACCTCATAATTATCTCAAATACCTACTATCACATTAATAATATCATAAGGATAATGTTTTTTTATCATATTGGGAATTCTCTAATAGATTCCTTTGAAGAGATCACTTCATAATCAGTTGGTGACTCAAGTGAACATGAGTCCAGTGATGTTCCCACTCTATCAGTGGGTGTGATAGATGATGGTTTTGAGAAGGTGGAAAATCTAAAATATATAATTGTTAAAAGTACTAAAAAAATGGAAGAAAATGGGATGATCTCCCATTGATACAATAATTTCTATTGGGGTGAAATACTCTGAATCTATGATCATAATAGAGTATTCAAACTATGTTGATAATGACCAAAATGATTGAGGTATTCCACATGAGAATTGTTGAAATTACATTATTATTGTACTTATAGTATTGGATTGAGTTCTTATTATGAAAGATCACTTATGGATTGAATATACATATAGAAAAGTTTTGAATTCCTTTCTCTTAGAAAAAATAGATATTATAAATAGGAAGAATTAGACCAAAATATAATAAAATTTATTGATGAATTGTTCATACCAACACCATTTAATAATTAAAATGATCTTGATAATGATACAACTTGTTATTTAGAAACTGAAAACATGATTAAATTATGAATTAGTGTAATATCATTTTTTTAAAATACTATTAGATTCTATATTAGAGTATCATGCAATGGATTTGGGTCAAACCTCTCATATAAGGATATATCTGTCTTCTACTAACCAAGTTAATCCTTCACCAAATCCTCCAAAAATAATTATTATATGTTACTAATGATGTCCTAAATTAATTTATGTTTGGTCATTTTTGTTGTTTATGGATTTGTTTTCTGACATTGGCTCAATCATTGATTTTTCCAAAGGGGTGGAATTTCAAAAAAATTATTCATCAATTTTACTACATATAAAAACTAGATTGTTTAATTTTGTAGTCAATTTTTAAATGGATACTCAGTGGATGATTTAGAAAATAGGAATTCTATAATAATCTATTCAATATTTGATGAAATACATGGGGATACATGTCTATTTTCCAAGGAATCTCGACCGACCACTTCTAATGTTGTTTTTTTATGTCTATAACACCTACACATCCTCCAATTTCAACTTATAATTCCACTAATCATGATTTTTTGATAATAAATATTGTTTGGTAGGTGATGAATGTTATGTTGAATGGTTTTGTATGCACCAAGGATGTAATGATTTCTCATTTTCAATATATTGTTAATAAGACTATTTAATTAGTATGAGGAAATTACAAGAATGTATTAAGGGATAATAATATAATTAAGATGGATATTAATGAAAGCAGGTCAATGATCATTACTGGGGATTACTTATAGTAACTATTTATGTCTTTTGATATTGTTCTAAAGATATCCATATAAACCGATCCTTTCATAAACATGTTGATAATATAAATGTCACCCCACCTTGGTTTTTGAAATTTATAGAGAGAAACTGGAAGTTCATTCTTAGCATGTACGATCGATCCAGTGTAATTAGTTAGTTCACTAGGATAATGGATCCTAATATGTATGAGTCAAATACAATTATAGTGATCCCATTTACAGTTTTTATCACACCCCCTAAATAGAAATCTCCTTAATATTTTCCAATTATTTCCTCTATATCCCTTTCCTCTACACCAGTTAGAATTAAACTTATTTAGTTCATAAAACACTTGGGACAATTTTATAGGAGTATTTATATTGGAGAATCATTTGATCCATCTCCAAATCCTACTCCTACAAATTATTAAAATAAAGGATAAACAACCAATAGGTCCCTACCCCATAGAGTGAATTATTATTATTTTTATTCTAATTAGGAAATCTAATAAGGGACTAATTTTATTTTTTTTTTATTTTTTTGTGAAAATATATTCATTGAATGTAATTTTATCTAATCATAAATATATTTATTCATATATCTATTAATTTTTTATTTTCATTATTATATTATGTGTTTTAAATTCTATTATTCCATTTCAATGTTTATTATCATATTTCATATTATTTTTTATAATCCCAAAATAGGGAGAAATCTGTTATGGAAATTAACATTGTTCTTATAGAATAGATTTTAAAAAAAATTAACAGGAAGTTGTTTTAATGTTTTATTTAATTTATTTCTAATTTAAAAAAAATTATATCATTATTTTTTATCATAAAACGGTATTACTATATGATTTCATCAGAAAATGAATTTTTTAATGATCCTAAATCATGTTACTTGTAATAGTAATGAATTTAGTAATTTTGAAATGAAAATGGGTTTTTAGAAATACTGTTTTATTTCTGGATTGACTATATGATATTCTAGATTAACCATATGAATAACCAACCAAAAACATATATAAGTTGAGTAATTGTGTGACCGAAAGGTATAAATGTGAAGTATTTGATTTCTAAATTTTATACAAACTGGACATTACATGCCATAAACTGTAAGAAGGAATGAAAGAAAATACGTGATTGAAAAGCATCCATGGGGACTATAGGTATAATTTTTTTTGTGTGATGCACCTACCAAATGAATAATATTTATCAACCAAACATTTACTTAAATTGAACTCGTAATGAAATTCTATATAGACCATAGATGTTGAGTGAAAAAATGAATTCAATTGATTGCGGGTGACATTGAGAATTCAATAGCTGTTCGATCGACCACACAAAGACACTCAGTCAACCATTACTAATACAATTGTATTAATGGGTAAAGAAAAAGCATTTATCTATGACAAATTGGTGTCAACCAAACATAAGACAAGATTGGCGGATCTTATAAATTCCTATCATACCTAAATTTCATATCTATAGTGGGTATTTTTTTAATATAATGATGTCTATCCCAGTGGTTTAAAAAATGTCTATCCAATGATTTTTATATCTTAATGGATTGTTTTAGATGAATTTTATTAAATTTAGAATAATCCTCACAAGTGCATGGGTTATGCCTCTCTCTGACTTATGTGCTCACTTTCTTCAATACTAAGTATATATATTTTATAGGGGATATTTATAAAACATTGAATAAGGATGATATAACATAATGTTTGACTCCCAATCATATAGGAAAATAATTTATGAATTTATAATTTGTAAGTTAACCGAACATGATCAGAGATTGAAATATTTCCATCTTCCAATAAATTCTTTTCTATTTGTGTTTTACATTACATTTGGATTTTCATTCTAGTGTATATACTAGAATGTCATCTATATTATAAATAGGAGTAGTCTAATGCTCCATCCATATTTTCATTATAATTTTAAACCAATGTATAACTATGGAAGTGGACTAGTTGATATCATATATCCTTTTCTGTAGTGTTCTTTCTAAAACCTCAATCTAGGAAATATATTTCCTTAAAATGTTTTAATTAAAATGTATGGTAGTGGACTGCTATCATTTTTAGAGGACTAAGATCCATCTTTGAGAAAAACACTTTTTTTAAAAAAAATTATGTTTTAAACAATTTAACTTACATTTCGCCAATTATTTTTCAATGAAAATTTTCAATGTAAAACTCCTATTGTTTTCATCCATATATTATATATATATAGGGATTTATATAATTAAAATATTTTGGATGTTAAAATTAATCTATTTTTATGAAATTTTTTTTATTGAGCCTTTTAGAATTTATTTTAATGTTTCAAATTATATATATAGCTATTTTTCTTTTTAAGTAGGTTGTTTTTAAATTGAGGATCTATTTTATTTGTTATTTTAATAATAATTATTATTATAATGAATACTAAGTTAAAGTACCATTGTGAATTCCATTCGGATCAACAATAATAACACTAATAAGATTCAGTGGAATGTAATATCTAAATTTATTGTATCATTTTAAATGGAGAAAATTTATTTTATTACACAATACCATGGATTATTTATAACTTCTTGTTACTGGAAACATTTATATGTAAGAACTCAAGCATACATAACAGTTTTAATATAGATTATTCAACATCAACCCATAGGTATTGACCCTTATATCACACACACTTATGATAGCCAACATTATCATAATCATATCACATTTTTAAATTGAATGCAACCCCATAAATCATTTAAAACATGGAAACTTATCTTATTTTTTAATCTATAACATAATTGTTAAACATGTCTAGTCTTTTACTTTTAACTTGTTTTTATTATTTTTTGTTAATAATTAAAAAATCTATAAATTTAATTTTTGAAATTGGGTATAAATTTTTAAAAAGAATTTAATTTTATGATTGATTATCAGATTGAATTTGGAATAATATTAACAATTATTTCCCTAAGACATTAATTTACATGAATTTAATATTTGTGATAATGTTTTGAGGTGAGAATGAAATATTAATGTGTTATCCTCAGCATGAGAATACATATAATACTAAATCCTACATATTATATTCTATTTTTATGGAAAAGGTAAATATATAACATCTTACCTACTAGATAAAAATTACATAATATTCTAGAGTTGTGATGATGGAGAAAACAATAATTTTTTTAATATTTTATATTTTTTTAGGTGATAGGAGAAATACATAATATTTTTTGTGGCCTAGCTGCTGATTCATATGTTTCTTGAGATTTATAAATTTGAGATACAAATTGTACATAATATATTTTAGTTTATTTGAAGAATAAAAATAATATTCTAGATTTTAGAAAATTTTATGACTCTATTTAATACATATAATTTTGTCACTACCAATGATAATACGTACTATTTTTCAAATGAGCCATAAAGTATATACTAATTTGGAGTTTCCAAAAATTAAGAAAAGTGATAGGTAAGTTAAATTTTCAGAGAGTAGTTTAATTCATTATATATTTTCATTCGTGAAATATACCAAAAAATATTCTTGTGATATTATTCATAAATGAGGAAAATGTATATTAATTATCATATACAGAAATCTAAAGATGTACGAGTATGACATCTAGTTAATTATGCATTCCATGTGGAAACATAAAATAAAAAATTCTTGAAATACAAAAGGGTGAGGCCTAAAATTAAAACATATTTCATTGGCTTGGAAGAACTAGGGAGAGTTCCTCATAATGATTCAAAAATTGAACATCTAGTAACTGAAGAATGAGACAATGAAAAAGGGAACAATTTAAATTAAGGAGAAAATTTGAGATTTAACTACACTGAAGAGTATTAATTCCATTAAAAATAATTGATTATAAATATTTCTCCCATTCTTATTCTATAAAAGAATCATTCCCTTGGATTTAAAGTCATAAATATTTAGTTACGTGATATGAATTTCATAAATTATAAAAGAATTATGTGTTTTTATTTTAATTTAATTATGATATTCATTCCATTTATTTATGTTTATTAACCCTTGAGAAGTAGCCTTGGTCTCATGCAGTATTACATAAATGAAATGATCCACTATCGGTGGCTTGAGTGAAATCACGGTTGGAATTCGTGAATTATAAATTTCAAACCCTAAATATATTTCACTCATTATGATTTTATAGTAAATATAATTATTGGGGGGTGGTGATTTTCACTCTATAATAGATAATTACTTTTATATTATTCATCTAAATAATATTTAAAGTATCCCTCCAAATAAATCATGGTTAATATTATTGGATTTGTGTGGTTTAAGTGGATGGATAGTCCACTGTCATGGCCAGGTGTGTGATTAGGTTCACTTGCATGGTTGAGGAGTGATCTAACCCCATCACCATCAATAAAAAAAATGGGTTTTTATTATATTTTAAGAACCTTGAGATGAATTTTATTCTAATAACAATGAAAGCATTGGGGAATAAGAAGGGAATTTTTTGAGACTAAATATTTGACAGAAAAAAAATTATTATTTTTTTAAAAAATCATGTGATATAAGAACCTGATTTAAGAGGACTTAAGTTTTAAATTCCAAGGTCTTACTCATAAACAATGTTCATATATTACAATGGTAAACTTCTAATTCATGAAAATACTATCATCTTTATAGCCTGATTACATTTCTATGTCATAATATATAATTTTGTATTTGCGGGGACCGAACCCCGGAATACCCGAAGACGGTGTCTTGAATCATGATGTGTAATTTATAAAAAAAATTCACTATTATATTACACATCATGTCCCATACAGAGGATATATTTGCTTCATGTTCTTGGAAACTGGCCACTTCTGTTAAGCATCTTTAGGTGAAAACTAATACCTCGAAAAATATTTTTTTCAAAAACTTTGGGTGAACATAAGAATTTCCTTAAATGGGTACTAAAATAAGATAATAAAATAATTACAACTTCTGAAATCATTCTTTTAAAATTTTCTGTAAAAAATTTTGATAAGAAATGATGAATCACATTTATCTTAACATATCAATTGTCTAAGAATTAAAAGAGAACAATTCAAAGAATACTAACCGAGTTACAAGGAAACATGATTTAATTATAGGCATGCTCATCTGGGGTATTAATTAAAAGAAATTCCATGTGAAAATGAATGTAAAAAATTTAATTAATAAGATTATTACATGGTCAGGGTTACAGTCAAATAAAAACTTCAATTTAATCCTTTACTACTGAGAATCATATGCTGGTTAAAGTCTTTGAGTACTGCATTAATATTATGGCATAACATTTACTTATTTTAGTTCTAATTTGCATTATCTCTTTAACTAATAATATTATACTAGTAAAATATTCTTCTGGTTGATTAAATTTCATATCCATAATGATGAAGGTGAATATGTTGTACATCATAACCATATTCTCCGGGATTCGAGCCAGGACAACAAATAATCATTTTTTCACGGACTTGTGCCAAGACCTTAGTTTTTCACATGAGACCAACTGATGCATCGTGGGGATATATTGTTTCCCACCCAACACATAAAAATTCCAATGGATTTATTATATCTCTAAATCAAAGTGCACATACCACATTGATTTAGTGAGTTAATTATTACTTATCATTTCAAGTGTCACTTATATCTTGTTTCCTTCTTTCACATTATTCAAAGTGTGCCATACCAACATGAACAATTCAATTTATTTATTCCATAAATTATTTTTGAGTCTTGATCAGGTTTTTTAATATTTATATATACAAGTATTTCTTGCATATAAGTGTAAATAACAAGTCTATCATCTTCTTGGATATTTCATTGAATGGAAAATATGATAAGTAGATTATGACATAGGTGATGAAAACTATTTCACTAAAAGAAATAAATATTTGGTCACATATAATTATAACCATAAATAATAAAACTATATTAATTAATACATATTTCAATTTCACCTCGATGAATATTTAATTAAAAGATAAGGCTGATATTTCTTATGGGGTATTAACCCACAAATGCTCATACATTTCTTATTAAGAAGATTTTTTATAAAACATCACAAGGGTATACATAATTATTAAAATGGAAAGCATGAGATTCATTAATAACTAATACCACTGATATATATATATATATGAGTAATTAATATATGTGAATATATAAGTTGCTATCCCAAAATATTATACCCATGAGCTCTTCACAATTACAAAACAAATCATAATATTAATATTTGCAATATCCAAAATTAGGGTTTCATGTTGTGTAAATTGTTAATACAATAGGATGAATATAGAGAGTAGTGATTAAGGAAAAATAAAAATATCTTGAGAAAATGTTTAATATTTCTTTTGAAAACCATGGAAAACTATATATAAAATTAATGAACAATGTTTATGTATAGACCTATATATTTCACATATCAAAAAATACATCATGTATATATGTGTTTAAACCAAAAATCCATTGACACCCATATAAATTTAATATTTTACCATATTAATTAACTAGATTCCTAAAACTATAAATAACTACATAAAATTAAAATTTTATGTAACATATAAAATATATGTGTATAACTGAGTTCATAGAAAAATAAATCGGCAACTCCATGTTTTTGACCCCTTAGGGGCATTTCTTTACCAAGCATGTATAAAATGTAAATTGTGCTGTTAATAATAAAAGTTTTTTTATGAAACACATTCACACATTTATTATAAAACAATATATACATTTTTTTATTTTTTTAATTTATTTTACATAGTTATATATACTAATACCCTTATAGAACCTCAATATCACACACCCTTGCATCTTATGGGGGTTTAGATCATAATGCTGGAAAATGGTCTTGGCATTAGGAGGAATATTGTAGATCACACTATTAACCATAAATACATATATATCATTAACCATATATATATATATATACAATGTACATAATCATGTTTTCCATGTATAAAATAAACCCTTATGTTCATAAAACACCTTGAAGTCAAAAACAAAAGACATAGGGTCAGCATACGAGAATATTTAAACTAAAATGTATGGTTACATGAATTTTTATGATCATATATAAATATATATATACCCATAAATAATAGTACAAGGAAACACAAATCCCTTACCTTGGTTCGAGGAAAAAGGAGAGGCCTGAGGAAAAGCTCAGCGATTCTTGAAGAAGGCGCTGGAGGAAGAAGAATAGTTGAGGGATTCAGGGGGTGCAACAAGGTTATTGAAAAACTATACTATGTATAAAAATATACACTTCACGTTATGATACCATTGGAAAACCGATAACTAATCGCAACATGAAATTTTTGGAGGAAGTCTTTCTGGAAAAAAAGTCTAGGAGGGGTCCACCGACAATCATGTGTGAAGAATAACAGTGAAAGAATGAATTGTATATGTTACTAGACCAGCGCATGAAAATAAGAATATGAATGTGTGGGAAACGATAATTGGAGATTGAATGCATGGCCAAGATTTGATTTGGCCTAGATCCGATGGTTGGGGTGCGTCCTCGAGATTTAAAAGGATGGGCAGCACGGATTAGATCTGTGGCATGATCAGATGGCTCTAGTTCAATGCTAAATTTTAAAAAACATTGGTGGTCTTGATTAGATCATGACGGATCAAATGCTCCACAAAAATCACATAGAATACCGCTGCTTCTAGGAATTGAGGACCAGACCATGATCGACTACCTTGATCATAGACGATGACAATATATTGTCTGGATTAAATCCCGAGAAAAAATTTTTCTATCCCACAAAGAAAAAGAGAGGTACGCTCCACATATTTATAACCCTGAGACGCTTATGGAGTTCTAAGAATACACATCAAATAGAAGGGGGCCTTATACACGGGATCCCGCTCCTCGTAGGCCTCGGCCTACCCATACCTCACCATGGCATCATGCACATGGTGGTGCACTCTGATCCCTCATCTGCTCCTATGTGACCTTCGGGGAAGTTATTCCCCCCACTCGGGCTAGCCGGTGTCGAGGCTGAGGGCTAGGCTCAGCCGCCTCCCACGTGCTACCTCCCTTGACCTGGCTAGAGGGCTGGCCCTTGTGGGTATATTTATTGTTTAACCCAATACTATGTTTCAAAACAAACTTCCCGCTTAGTTTTTATAGAAACTAATTATTTAAAACAACATTTAAAAACTTTTATATATCAATATGATAACCATTATACTAGTATTATAAATCAAAACGTAGTTTGGTTAAAATTTTGTTTAATCATTAAGAGTGAAAATATTTATAATATATTTGAAATATGTGAATGATATTTAAAATACTCATTCAAATTTAAAAAAATATCCTATGTGTAATTAAAAATATTAAATAGTTTCCCATTTCAAATTCATAAGAAGAGGTTATATTACTTTTTCATAACATAAATGTTATGAAAAGAATGATTAAATGTTTTTTATCAAACCACCGAAATGACCAACAACTATAATTGTAGCTGTTAGAACTCAACAGTCATAAACATATCCAATGGTCATCCAAGGGGTATTAGTAAGGTATATTACTTATAAAAAACATTAGGGTGTTCAAAAAATCAAGACATGTGAACTAGATGGTGCTTGATATACCACTAATGGTCAGTACGGTTTTCATGGTTCTGGTTGTGATGTTCTTCATTATGACTGAACCGAGGGAGATTCTCTATTTACCAGGTCTTGTTGTTGCATTAGGGGGCTTTCTATTTATATGATAGTGTTTTTATTAGGTATTTTTGGTTAAAATTATTTCATTTTGATGTTTTTGTAATGTAAACACTATGATGTTTTATTTAATGGAAATCCACTATGTTTAATTTGCAAGTTTCTGTTTTGTTGACACGAAAATTAAACAAAATAAAATCATGATATTACTATTACATGAGAAACATGTTTTGGTTTTTCAAAATATCCCCCCCCCATAATTAATTTCATCACCGCAATTCATTTTAAAAAACCACAATCAATGAAACTCCCAAATGATCTTTAGCATATCCTCCACCGTGGAGGATCTTCAAGTGTTTTTTGATGAATACCCCAGTTGGTGTTTATCTAATCTACTTCCTTGGCCCAAACACACTTCAGAATGTATGGGTTGAACTCATGTAGAGTACACTAGGGCTTCCATAGGGATGATTGAATTGTATAGAGTCTGAGATGTCCTAATGAATAAAATCTCTAAGGACTCATCAGAACATATCTTTTCTGGAAATGCCAATGAAATTAATGTGGTCTTACAAAATAATGCTCAGAATCATGTACATGTAGGATGCGCATAGTTTCCCATCCAAGGAAGCCTTTTGAAACCTTACCCTATCCGTGAAGTTTCGAGTTTGTGTAAAAAATTGGAAAAGACCTTCATGGTTCTTTCCCCTTCGTCTATACTCAGTGAGTTGATAATTGGATATATGGAGGTAGATGTAAAAATTCCCTTGGAAGGAGGGAAGACTGCCCAGACTGTTCAATATCCCATAAATTTGTTTGAACATTCTTCGTAGTTTTTAAAATGGAAGGTGTTCTTCCTCATAGGTTCTGACCATAATGGCCTCCAATATCACAACGGGAAAAGATAAAATGTTGTTTTTCCTTCCATCTGTAAATTATAATTTTTCATGAATATCTATTCTTTGAAACACAAATACTGAAAAGGTAGAAGGATGAAGAAGAAAAATATTACATATACATAAACAGATGGTACATAATACTGAGGACTAATGGTTTCCCTAGTTTGAAGTTACTAGAATCCCCAAAACAATATCAAAACTCTTAATCTCCCTGAACCAAATGCATCATGAGCAGTCTGTTTCAATCTCATGGGAGCACTTATTGTGTGTCCATAGTGTGACATGAGGGGTGTATATCTAATAAACATCGGTATGTACTTGATGTTTGTATACAGATTGAGAGGATTCAAATTCTAGAATTTCATAGTCCATTACTTGACTTAAATGGCCATATGATAAGACTTTGAATATATATTATTCGCAAAGGTCTCATGCTGCTGCAGTTTCATGGAAATACATTAGGTATTGGATGCTTTCCGCTATGGTGAAGTATCTAAAAAGTCCATAGTTGTACTTCCCTAACGTTTATAGGGGTTTTCATCCAAAATAGATAGTCCAGACACGCTCCTTGGTGGAGTTGAAGTACGCAAGGAGTGTTGGAAATGTAGTAGAGATTTCTGCATGTCATACGAATATGGTCACAGTTCACAAAGTTTTCAGGGATATATATGGAAATTTGTGTTTGTAGGGCCTCAATAAGAAGAAAAAAAAGACTAGTACGTTTTATTCCATACGAAAATTACGAAAAACCACATATTTAGTAAAGATTATGTAAATTTTTATTTGTTCAGTTCTAGTTTCCATAGTTATCTAAACTGAATCCTCTAATACCAACTGTGGGGTCCCAACACAAGAATACCTGGGGCCAGTGGATTTAATCATGATGTGTAATTTTTAACAAATACTTGAACTGATAGATTACACATCATGTCCCATTCATAGGATCGATTCAGTTCAGGTTTTGGGAAACCAGCCACTTCTATCATGCTTTTTTAGCTGGAAACTGATACCTAAAAAAGAAATTTTTTCAAAAATGTAGGGCCAACATTCGAATGCCCAGTAATGGATTTTAATATAACCCAAACAACCAATTACAACATTCAAAATCATTCTTTTAACATTTTCTATAAAAATAACATCTCAAAAAATGGTGGAACACATGTATCTTAACATAACAATTGTCTAAGAATTAAAATAGCACATTTCAAATAATACTGACAGAGTTACAAGGAAGTGTGATTCAATTAAAGGAATGCACATACATGGTGATATGTAAAAGACATTACATGTTAAAATGAATGTATAAAATTAATTACTAAGAGTATTACATAATCAGAGTTACATATAAATAAAAACATCAATTTCATCCTTTTCTACTGAGAAACATGCACTAGATAAAGACTCTGAGCACTGCATAAATACTATTCCATAACTTTTACTTCTTCTAGTTCTTATGTGAATTACCTCTTTAACCAAAAAAATTACACTAGTAGAATATTTTTCTAGTTGATTAAATTTCATAGCCATAATAAGGAATGTGCATATGCCGGACATCATAACCATACTGTCTAGGCCTCGATCCATGACCATAAATAATAATTTTGTCAAGGCATTGTGCCAAAACCGTGGATTATGTCAAGAGACCTACCGATGCATCGAGGGTCCATAGTGGTCCTCACCCATCACATACTAAGTCCCATGCATTCCACATCTATCTAAATAAAAGTGCACATACCACTATGATTTAGTAAATTACTTATTATTTATAATTTCAAGTGCCAAATATTTCTAGTTTTCTTATTTTACATTATTCAAAGTGTCCCATACCATCTTTAATAATTAAATTTATTTAATACATAAAGGTATTTTGAATCTTTATCACATTAATTAATAGTTACATATACAATTATTTAATTTATATAAGTTCTAATAACTAGTCTATCAACTGCATGGCTATTTCATTGAATGGAAAATATGATAAGCAGAGTTGGCATATGTGATGACAACTAAATCACTAATAGTAATACATATTTTGTCATGTATAATGATAACCATAAATTCTAAAACGTTATTAATTAATATATATTATAATTTCAGCATAGAGGAATAAATAATTAAATGATAAAGAAGACATTTCAAGTGGGGTATTAACACACATATGCTCATGCATTTCTTACTAAGATGCTTTTTTAAAATACATCACAAGGTATACATAATGAAAAAATTGGAAAGCATGAGATTCAACCATAACTAATACCATTGATATATATATATATATATGAGTTATTCATAGATATGAATATATACGATGAAAATTCCAAATATTATACTCATGAGCTCTCTAAAATTACTAAAACCTTCATAAGAATAATATTTAGAATATCCACTATTAGGGTCTCATGTTGCGTAAATTGTTCATAGAACAGGGTCTATATAAAGATTAGTGTTTAGCCAAAACTAAATATATATTAAAAACACTGGTTTCATATTTCTTATGCATTCATTGTAAAATTATAAATAAAATTAAGAAACAAAGATTATGTGTCAACCTATATTTTCACATATCCAAAAATACATCATGTATAAAAGTGTTTATAGCAAAAATCCATTGACCCCCATATGAATTTAATATTTTCTCCACATTTATTAACTAAAATGCAGATTGTTCCATTAACCCCTTAAGAGTATTAGTTAACCAAACATGTATAAAATGCAGATTGTTCCATTATTTATAAAATCTTGTTTATAAAACTCATTCAAACATTCCTTATAAAACAGTTTATACATTTATTTAATATTTCCTTTTTTACATATTTATATATGTTTATATTCTTATGGAACCTTGAAATCACACACCCTTCCATGTAAAGGGGGTTTAGATATTCATACAAGGCATATGTCTGCCCATTATATGGAATATGGTAGATCACACTCTTAACTATACATGCATATACCCCAGTAAAAGAATATATATATATATATATGTATATATAAAAAGTACATAATAATGTTTTTAATGTATAAAATAAACCCTTATGTTCATAAAAACTCTTGAACTCAAAAAAAGACTTAGGGTTGGAATACGAGAATATTTCAACTAAATTGTAAGGTTACATATTTTTTTTGAGTGTACATATATATGTATATACCCTCAAACAACACAGACAAGGAATCATTAGTACCTAACATGGTTCAATGAGGGAGGAGAGGCTTGAGGAAATTCTCAATGATTCATGAAGAACGAACTGGAGGAAGAAGAATAGCTGAGTGATTCTGGGGGTGAAACCAGGTTATTTATAAAATATACAACTTATAAAAATATACAGGTTTTATAATTCCACCATTGGGAAACCGATGCCTAATCAGTACATTAAATGTCTGGAGGAAATTTCTTTTGGTAAAGAGTGAATGGAGGGGTCCACATTTGTCATGGGTGATGAAAAATGATGCAAGTTGGAAGTGTTGGGGTTACTGGTCCAGCACTGGAGGAGAAGAAGAGGGAAGTGCGGGAGAGGAAAATTGGAGATTGAATGGATGACCCGGATTTGATCTTTCCTTGATCCTATTGTTGAGGTTCGTTTGTGAGATTTAAAAGGATGGATGGTTCATATTAGATATGTGGCTTGATCAGATGGCCGTTGTTCAATTCCATGTTTTAAAAAACTTGTACGGTCATGATTTGATTGCAACGCGTAAAAAACCCCACAAAAAGAATTGAGAATAACTCGAGATCCAGGAATTGAGGCCCGAAAATAGATGGACGACCATAATCTCTTGAGGAAAGATTTGACATCCTGGATTCAATCTCGAGTAATTTTTTTCCATCCCACATAGAAACGGAGAGGCATGAGAGACTTCAATATAATCCTGAGACTCTAATGGACCTCTCAGAATACACAACACACACACACAAGGGGGCCTTATACACAGGTTCCCGCTCCCCGTAGGCCATGGCCTACCAATGCCTTGGCATGGACTTGCGCCCATGGTGGAGATCTCTTATCCCTCACACGCTCTTGTGTGCCCTTCGGGGATGTTATGCCCACCGTTTGGGCTGACCTGTGCCGAGGCTGAGGTATTGGATCATCCGCCAAGGGCGTGATACCTCCCATGGCCAAGCTAGTGGGAATTCCCTTATGAGGATACTTTTTTTGAACATTAGTACTAAGATTCAAAAAAATATTACCCATAGTTTTTATAAACAATTAATCTATAAATCAAAATGGTATAGAATTAATATATCCATAAGAAAAACATTATACTATTATTATAGAACTCAAAATGTAGTTTAGTTAAAATATTGTTTATGCATTAAGAATGACGACTCTTATAATATAGTTGAAATATTAGTAAGATGTTTAAAATACTCGTACAATATTTGAAAACTCACCTATGTGTAATTAAAAATATTAAATCATTTCCCATATAATGTTCCAAAGTAGATGTTATATTAAATTTTTATGACATAAATTTTTTGAAAATCTAGATTAGAGGTTTTTAATCAAACCACCTAAAAGCCCATCAACTATAATTATAGCTGTTATAACTCAATGTTAACAAAAATCTCCCATGGTCACCCAAGGTGTATCAGTCAGGTTGATGCCTTATATGAAAAAACATTAGGGTGTTCCATAAATCAAGACAATTGAAGAAGATGGTGCTTGAAATACCATTGATGGTCAGTAAAGTTTTCATGAATCTAGTTTTTATGATCTTTTTATGAATGACCTGAGGGAGATTCTCTATTTACTAGGTCTCTTTGTTTCTTTAGGGGGCCTTCCAGTTCCTCTAATAGGGGTTATAGTACATGTTTTTTTGGTTATTATAATTCTATTTTTATCTTTTTATAATTTAAACACTACGTTGTTTTATTTAATAAAAATAAATTGTGTTTAATTTTAATGTTTTTTTTCGTTTACATGAAAATTAAAAAAATAAAATCATGATATTATTATTACAAGAGAAATATGTATTAGGGAGTCACAATATTTCCCTCCCACAAAGTGTGAGTACACTCTAAATCCTCACGAATAATGATTCTCTATGTATTGATAATGTGAATAATACTCCAGGAAATAGATAATTATTCCAATAAATCCTTAATAATATGTAAAGAATATAATTATATAGAAAATAGATTGATCTTATACTCAGAGCACAGAGAGACGAAAATTAAAATTGAATGGAATTACATAATCATGGATCATCCTAAACTATAAAAGTCCAATAAATACAAGATAATGGTTCCTTATAATATTGAATTATAATTCAACAATTATAGATTATATTAATAATAGAATCATATGTATTGATTTTATGTATTTGGATCGGTTCAATCAAACAAAACCATTTACCTGAAGTCACACTACTATCCATTTTATTTGACCTATTAGATTTTGGGATATGATATAATATATAATAGTCACAAACCCAAACTCTTAGATCTAGTTCTAAAAATATTATCTTTATCATTTAGAGTTTGAATCTAATTAAGGAGACCCTACTTTTTTAACCAAATCATAAAACCTCAAAAAGGAAAAAATTTGATCACTTACATACCCAACGAACATTTTTGTTTTGAGTTTTAGAGGATTGTGAAAAAATATAAAAAATATGGATTCATAAACAATGAATTAATAAAGAAAAATATAATCTCCAACTAAACCATTATTTTCATATTCCATATATGTCTTATACAATTTCATTAAACATGGTCACATAATACAAATTTCTATAAAAAATATTAAATAATAATTAATTATAAATTGGGGATAATAAAGCAGAAGAATTCTGATATGGTATTTTAAGTATGGTAAATAATACGCATTTAAAATTGAATTTAATTAGTGAGAATGAGAATATAATATGGGAATTATGTCATAATAAATGGTTTTTATCACAATTTAATAATAATAATACCCATAAATATGAGGATCATCAATAATGAGAAATAGAATAATGATTCAATAAAGGAATGAGACATTAGAATAAATAATCAGTAGCAATGTTTTATGAAAATTGATCAATGTAAAAAATTTAAATCCCATATAATGTATATAAATATTTGTTTTAATATTAGAACAACATCTTCATATCCCATTTAAAACTCTTGTTAGAAATTACTATTTATAATATATATCCAAATGATAAACCCTCCTGTAACTCCATCTATCTTTCATCCTCATGAATAATGATTCTCTATATTATGACAGTGTGAATAGCACTCCAATCACTAGAAAATTATACCAATTAAGCCTTGATAATAAGTAAATAATCTAATTCTATAGTAAATAGATTGATGTTATACTCAATGAACTAAGATATGAAAATTAAAATAGAATGGAATTATGTAATATTGGATCATCCTTCCCTATAAAATCCCAAAAAATACAAGATGATTATTCCTTGATAATATTGAATTTTACTTCCACCATTGTAGGTTATATTAACAATAGATTCATATGTATGAAATTTCGTTTCTTGGATTGGTTCCATAAAACACTCCCATTGACCACAAGTATCACTATTAACCATTGTCTTAGACCTAATAGATTATGGGATATGATATAATACATAATAGTCACAAACCCAAAATCTTAGATCTAGTTCTAAAAATATTACCTTTATAATATAGTGTTGGATAATAATGCAGGTGAGCCTATTTTTTACATCCAAAATAAAAAACATCAAAAATGATAAAATTGTATCACTTACAGACCCAATGAACATTTATGTTTTGAGTTTGAGAGGATTGTGACAAAATATAAAAAACATGTATTCAAAAACAACTATTTAATAAAGACAATTATAATCTCTCACTAAATACTTATTTTCATATTACAAAAAATGTATTCTGCATTTTCTATAAATGTGGTCACATAATAAAAATTTCAAGAAAAATTATTAACTACCAGTCATCATAAATTAGGTAAAAGGAAGTAGAAGAATGGTGATATCATATTCTCAGTAAGGTAAATAATACACATTTAAAATTAAATGTAATTAGTGTGAATAAGAATATAATAAGTGAATGATGGCATAATCAAAGTTTGTTATTATAATTTAATAACATTCATAACCATAAATATTAGGGTCGTCAATCAGAAGAAATAGAATAATGATCCAATAAAGGTAAGAGACATTAAAATAAATAATCAGTAGGCATTTGATATGAATATTGATAAAAGTAAAAATTTTATACCCATATAAATTATAACAAATATGTGTTGTTATGTTATAAAAACATCTTAATATCCCACTTTAAACTCATGTTATAAATTACTGGTTCCAAGATAAATCCAAATGAGAAACCCTCATGTAACTCCATCCTACTTTTTACTAAATGAATTAGCGTTCTTTCTTAGGACACCCATAATATACATGATATCAGGAACAAACAGAATTGATGATCTATAATGGATCTTAACCATTCATATAAGATATATTAGTGTCACCAGTTTTTCTTGAGCTATAATGGGGATTAACCCTTCATATAATCTATATCGGGATAACCCATTTTTTATTAGATATAATGGATAACAACCCTAAATATACGTTATAATATGTTCACATGTTATCATAAATAACTTCAATGTACCATTCATGAGAAAAACATTTATGATTTTTCACATATCAAAATAACAATAATAATTTTTTCATTATTTGATTCACTCATGGAAAAAAACTGGTTACATAACAATATCATAAATCATCCGATGAATGAATAATGATGGTTTCAATACGACAAATCTAAAAGGATTTTAATTAACATTGCAGATTATTGATGTTGATTAATAGAAAAACCATTAAATGTCCAATATCTTTTTATGAGGAAAACAACATTTTCATTTTGAAAATGAATTTAAAAAAAATAAAAAGTCAACATTTTTTTTGAAAATAATATTCATTGAAAATATTGTTGTATAAATATAAAAGAATATTAAAAAATTAAGGGTCATTATTGTGGGAAAATACATTCTTGATGTAAATGTTTTAAATAAGGGTTATTTAGAACACATTTTCTAAGGGGGGGTCCAAAGTGACCCATTTGGAAAACATTAATAAAGTTCATTATAAAAACATTTAAAATAAGGTCAAGGACCATTTCAAATAGAATCCGAATATTAGTAATTTTTTAGATAAAATTTCATAAAATATATTATAATACATGGATATGAAATAAAAATATAGTCTCCATAAAATAGAATACAATATTTTTATCACATACAAAGTGATTTCATGATGTTACGTAACTCATTATGAGAGGAAATTGACACCAAACAGGTTAAAAAAATTGGATGCATGGGAGAAGAATAATATGTTTTTAAATAAAATAAAATCAATATTTTTCGGCCATATAGTCCTTGAATATAAAAAATATTGAGAGAAAAATGATTATAACATAATGCTTTTTTCACATTGAGAACTCTTCAATCATAAGACCCTTGAATTAATAACATATAAGGAAACATTAAATATTATATAAATAAATAGATTTGGAATTTGGAATTTCAGTATATAAATATATAAACCTAAAATTAGAAGATATGTGTACATTATAAACATTTTTCCCAAAGAAAGAAATTTGGGACGATTAAAGGTTATGAATATCATATCTCTAAATTGAGATTTAAAAAATTTAGAGATTATATGTATTAATTGTAATTCTAAAAAATAATTAAAAATATATATTAAATAATTTTAGAGTTCAATTCACATTTAATTATACCATAAAAGAGTAAATGACCAATATTTATAACCCAAAGAAAGAAAATTCAGATAAGAAACCCCTTACAAATATTTAACATTCATGTAAATTCCCATTGGATGAAATATTTAAATTTGAAATGTATAATAAAAGAAATTATAATCTATTAATTATATATCATCAAATGGGGATGTAAATATATACATAAAATTATGTAAATTTGGTTCCTCACAACCAAATGTTCCTTAATTATGGAAAATTTAGATGAATAACTTTACTGCTTTTGTAATCCCTAGATCAAAACATCATGAAATGGTTATCATCATATTTTATTTTAAATAAAAATAATTTTTATCTAAAAAATAATAAAATTCATTCATCAATACTATATACACCACAAAATAAAAAAAATTGGTGGTATAGAATTTTTCTTATAGAAGGAAAAGCTCGAGGAGAAACCCTTTCAATGAACATACCATTTAAGTGAGATTTGTTATTAAATTTATGATGTGTATAAAATTTAAATCCTCATAAATTATTTGGAAATAAAAATTTAGATAATAAAAATTAACTACACATATAATCATAAAATATCAAAGATAGTGAATAAGTAATATAAACTAATGAATATAATTGAGTTATAAAAATCTTTACCACTTTACAACATTCATGTCAAATACCATTGGATGAAACAATTCAAATTGAAACTAAAAATACCATGATTTATGAATTTTTCATTATTTAATATGTTACTGTAGTAGTATATACACAATAAAATCGAAATTAGTCACATAACATAAAAATATTCCTCATATATGTAAAATTGAGTCAAAGACCCCTACGGATTTCCTAATGTGTGGATGAAAACACAATAATGGATAAGAAATCACATGGAATTGTCAATCCAAAGTGTTTTCATTAAATTTATCATAAAATTAATTAGGTTTTTTTATATACAAAACATAATAAAAATAAATTTTGAATATGGAATGTGTCACAAAGAAATATTTGTGCGACGAGAAACCCTTACAATGATCATGATGTTGAATAAGAATTAGTCAAAAAATCATTTATGTGTAACAAAATTAAACAAAAATGAATCATGTGTAAAAAAAGAATATGATAATAAAAATTAATTTCAAAAATAATTATAGAATATTAGAATCAATGATTAAGTAATAATAACACAATCGAAATGAATTGACATAAGTGGTTCTTTTATACTATTAAAATTTCATGTCAAGTCCAATTGGATGGAATAATTCAGATAGATAATTAAAAATACATTATGTATTAATTATTCATGATATTAATTTTCAAAGGGGAAGTATATACACTATATAAGTAAAATTATAAGTATAACATTAAAATATTCCATAATGAAGGAGAATTGATATGAAGTCCCTTACCTCAGACATTATATGAATGTCCTATAAATCATGTTATATAAGAATATATACATAATTTTTTTTCATAAGAACATTTTCTAGGAATAATTACACACAATTAATTTAATTTTTTTTATTTACACTAATTAAATATTTAAGTACATAATTGATTGTGTCTGCATTGTGTGTTTTGAGGATTTTTAGTTCATTGTTTGAAAACATCATTGGTTTGTTGATAGGGGTTAATGAGCCAATTATTCCATCATATTAAGTGTAATAATCAATAAATAATTAAAACAAATTCAGTACATTATAAATTTAAAATCACACTAAAATAATGGTTTTGAAAAATGAAATACTTTTCAATCATGGAGACAGTAGGTTGTACATATTCCTAAGTAATGTTTCCATATTTAAAATATAATTATGTAAAGAAATAAAGTAATAATTTTTATTTCCATAATGTTAATAATATCAAAAATATAAGATTATTTATTTAAATATATATATATATATATGTTATTCATTTAATTTGGCGATGAAAAAATAATCACATAACATTGTGGATGCGATAGTCCACACATTCACAAGAAAGAGGTTATAATCTGTTAATGAGTGGAAAAGGTAATAGTGAAAAAGATGTATCACCATTTACAAAATGACACATTTTTCAGTAGTTTCATAATTATATCACATATATCACATATATTTATTACCATGATCCTTATTACCATCCATGAATTCCACTAGTTAAAACCAATCACATCACTTTTTGAGGCAGTAGTCCACTATACAAAAAAAGGACATTATTATATCTCCCACGTAATGGACCATAGGAAGTTATTTGTGATATAAAAATTTAATATATATAATTATGTTACCAATATAATATATATAATTTAAATTCACCATTATATCCATCCATGAGAGGTGATGATGGAAAACGAATTACATCTGTCTGCAAGGAAGTAGTCTATCGTAAACACTAATGATTTATTTGGTTCCCATATTATGGAAGAGTATATGTATTTAGGTTATATGATTAAAATAATAACATATATTTATATGAGTTATACTTTTGTTATTATATTATCATAATTGAGAAATATTTTAAGTATTTGGTAGATGAATGAATATATAGATACCTGGTTAAGCATAATACCTCTTCTTCTGGCCACCTCGTTATGTTAGCACCAATATATTTCATAGGATTTTTTTCTGATAATAAAAAATATTATACAATGTTTGGATGATGGAAAAAAGACATTTGGAGGAATGTATTGGAATTTAAAATGGCATTTTGTAGTGTGAAGATGATAAAAGACCTGGTGGCCTTTTTTAAGAGAAGTGAGTAGAACAATTATAATTTTTGAAAGGAAAACACGATAACCATGTTTTTACATAAAAAATCCAAAAATTGATCATTATCATGTTTTGAAAAGTATAATATATAAATATAACACTAATAATATTTTATATATGTTTTATGTATTTTTCACCCATATCATTCTAAATTAACCCTATGGTAAATCTATTTTTACCATAGCCACAATAAATGATGACTACTCTTTTCAATATTCATTATGACCAAAAATTAAGTTAATATTTTTTGATAAAATTTATTATGATATTTAAAAATATGGAATAATATTTACATAATTGAAATAATTAACTTTTTAATTAAACCCAGTAATGCGATGAGAAATCGATTTATCAAAGAATGTATTTGTTGTGCATAAGATGATTTTATATTAAATATATGACTTTTATTTAAAATTGTATTAATTTCAAATAATATATATTGGCATATAATCTATATATTTCTTTATAATAATTTTAAATAATTGGATTACTAAATAAGAAATATAGGGAATCATTATTTTGTCAAAAATAGTTTTTTGGAAAAACCTTATTGAAAATCCAAAAGTATACTTATATTAAAATCCTGTATAATTTATATTAATAACTCAATAAAATATAGAAAAATATTTTTTTATTTAAATTTAAATAATATTGAAAAAATATAACTATTAAATTAATTAATCTATTGAAAATAAATGACAATTTTACAAAAATATGCATGTCCCACTTTTCAGTAAGAAATCAATATTTCCTAAAAAATAAAAATATTTAACCATAATTAAATTCTAAAATGATGAATTACAAAAAGTAATTCCATTTTTAAAAAATATATTTATTATTAATATTAAATTTTTTTAAAGAATTCCCATAAAGCCTAATGAAACCGCTGTTTAGAGAAATAATGTTTGTTTCAACGAAAAATATTTTTTGTTCAAATGATTCTTATTTTATTTTATAATCAATAGATAACCATTGAATATATTTTTTACTGTGTAAACCATATAATTTTTATAATTTATATATTCTTATTTATATCCTCCAACGTAACATCTAGGTATATAAAATTAATGTTCAATTATATTCCTGGATGTGCATATAAAAATAAATTTTAATAAAAAATTCTTTTGTTCATTTATGCCTAGTTTCATGTGTTTAATGTTCTATAGTACTTAAATTACATTTTTTAAATCATGTTGTGTTACATTCTCCTGTCATTAATAAAAGTTTTCATCACAATTTTATCTTAATCATGATAATTAAGGGTATTGATATTGAAAATTCTTTTGTTTCAAAACTCACATTATAAATTGGTTTAAAAAATCATTTTCATAAGAGAGAAAGACAATTATGAAGTTCGTCTTTAATAACACATTAATATGATCCAATGTAAGATAGTTTTTATGGTATCTGAATAAATAGAAATCCATAAAACCATAATTTAGAAACAATGATGTTGAGTGAAATAGATCATTGATCAACATAAATTAAATGATAATGAGAATATAAAAAACATAAAAAAACATATACCAAATATGTGTAAAAAAATATCGTTGTTGATATAAAAAATAATGGTAATTTGAATTTTTTGCATTCAAAATCCTTTATTAGAGTTTAATAATTAGTTTACCATATTGGCTATGGGAATAAGGAGATATACTTACTTTATGACTACAATTTCATTTGATAATCAATTACAACCACAATCTAATATATTTCTCTAAATGACTTGTATTGAAGATGAATATTTATCGTTCATAAAGCACTAAATTCATATTTTAAAGGACCACATTACCATTAAATTTAAAATTACACTATTTCACTTATCATTAAATATTAACCATAAAAAAATGGTTAGTGTAATGTAAGAGACATCAAAAAATTAATAATTCATCATAAGATGAAATAATAAATTAACCATTAAAATCAAATAGTAATACAAAAAATTTCAAAATAAATAATTTCAAAGATAAACAATAGTATACAAAAATAACCAACATAACAAAAAAATCAAGGATCATTTTAACCTGATAGTTCAGATTATTCCATTAAAAAAATAGTCCTAAAACAATTTATACCCTTCAAAAATAACAGTAATCACATAGTCAGTAAATCAATTTTCAATCCCATTTTTATCAGTATAATGAAATTTGTCTTCCCATAATTACTAAAATATCCATGATCAAATAAACCATAAATGTTATCCATACCCTCAAATGCTCACCTAAATAATATAAATTCATACTTCATGTTGAACATAACATTTTATATAATGAATCCTAATATAATGTCCCATAAAATTTCATTAGTATCTTCAATATCTCATCATCTATAATATCAAAAGTGGTGTCCATGTCTTTTTGAAATTATTATCAAAATTGATTTTATATGTGTTAGATGATATCCATGAATCTCATGATAATCGCAAGTAAAAATAACCAAATATCCATAGTTATTTAAATCCAATATTTGATACCAAATATAAAAAATCTGAACACCCAACCTTAATTTATCAGATATAAAATTATATATACATTTTTTTCATCTGATTCCTATTAATGTGACCAAATTTTTTCATCAAAAACATAGAATATCAAAAGGAAAAATGGGATCAAATACATACCTGAGTACATTATAGGTCTACAATTTAATAAAATTAGGACAATCCTTGTAAAAATATAATTCAGAAACAACATGTTCATAATATAAATAGAATATAAAACTAAAAGATGATTACCATATTCTATATTAACACCTAAATATTTTATGAAAAACATCATCAAGTTATAATCTTTTTTATTAACCAAAACATTAATCATCATTCGTTATAAATTTAGAAAAGGGAAACATAAAAAGGGTGATCTAAATTTCTTGTAATTGGCAATCATATGCATTTAAAATTGATTTTAATTAGTGATGATAAGAAGATAATAATGTAATTATTACCTGATAAAATTTCATGTGAATGAAATAATAATATTCATACCCATCAATAAATTTATTACCAATCATGAAACAGTGAATATATCTTAATGAAGGAAAGAGTCAACAAGATCCAAAATAACGAGTCATGTGATATCAATAATTATCAAATAAAATATTTAAAACCAATAGAAACCAATAATAGAACATTTTTTGGCTTGTAACCTAATTTTAATAACATATTTTAATACCATGTTAGAAATATATAGATCTCAATTCAATCCAAAGGAGAAACCCTTTGGTGGCCCAATCCTTTTTTTCCTCTAAATACAAGGATGATTACCCACCGAATTGGAGAACTATCAGGGGTAACTAATAGACTAATATATAGTTTGATCACCAATTTTTTATAATATATAATGTGGATCAACTGTTCATACAATCTATATGAGGATCAACCATTTTTAATCATATATAATTGGGATTACCCCTTCATATAAGCTATATCAAGATAATAAATTTTTGTGAGATTTAATTGGGAGAAACCCTTCATATAAGATATTTTGGGAAAATTCTCATTATATATATTTTCCAATTTTAATTCATGAAAAAAATTATAATCTTTCACATTTTGATATAATATCAATCATTGTTCTTTATTTTTCGGATACACCCATGGAAAAGAAATGGGTTTGATGAAGATGTCATTATCCTTGAAGAAAAATAATATGGATCATATTAATAAAAAATATCCCTGATTTAGTGTAAATAACATCAGGGATTATTATATTTTTTTGTAAATATCATTAAAAACATTAAAAACATTTATTAAGAAAAAAACTATTCATTATGAAAATCACTTTTAAAAGATAAAAATCAAGATATATTGAGAAAATACTTTTCATTAATAAATCATTTGGAAATTATTAATATTGATTAAATATTCTTGTTAATTATGGAGGGAAATTCCATTCATGATATAAATTTTAAATATAAACATTATTTTCAAACATTTTGTAACGCGACTCAAATGTTACATATTTATGTAATATTATGAAATTTCCTATTAAACACATTTAATATTATGTAAATTTAAATGTTAAATATATTTAGGAAATAATTTAATTTTCAAAAAAAAATTCTAGGACAAATTTGAAATCATGGAAATAAATGAGAAATATAGATGATAAAGAACAAAATACAATATCAATATTACTTATAAGATTCCTTATTAAAGTCTATTATTTAATAATGGAGTAAATTAAAACAAAAAATATTAACAATATTCAAAAAAATGGATAATATATGTTTATGTTTCAATAAAATAAGATTAGTTGATTTCTTCCAAAGAAACAATGAACATAAACAATCATTAAATAATGATTATTATAACATATATTATTTTCTTCTTTAAAAAATCATCATTCATATTCTCCAGTGATGAATAACATCACATGATACATTAAATATGAGGAATATTATTATATTCATGATTATACAAAACCAAAAGAATTTATATACACCACATTCTGTAATATAGGTGTATATAATTAAAATATTTCTAAATTAAAGGATTTCAGTACGATTAACCCTTACAAAGATCATTTCACTTAATTTATAGTTAAAAAATGGAGATATTATGTGTGATAAATTTGTATCCACAAAATAAATCATAAAAATATATAGAAATTAGACATAAATTGACACATAGTAATATCATAACTGAGCTAATTAAGAAATAGTTGTAGCAGAAGGAAAGGAAATTGATTAAAGATTCCCTTTACCACTTTGTATCCTCAAAGTCAAATAAAATTGGAAGAAATATTTCAAGTGTAAACATTGAATAAAAAAAATTATAAACAATTTAGGATATGAAATACACAATATTCAGTATATATATACCCCACATAGAAAAAATTTGGTGAATAATAATAAAATGTTCAATAATGAAAATTGAGATGAAGTCCATTACATCATTATGAATATCTTGATCAACACATTATGAAATAGAGAAAGTTATATGTATTTTTATATCCGAATGAAATTAATTAATGTAATAATAATATACATTTATAGGAATTATATACACCATACAAATAAAAATATGTGGTGAGTATAGAATATCACCCATAAAAGTAAAAGTCAGATGAGAAACCATTATAAGGATCATAACCCTAAAAAGATAATTAGTGAATGAATAAATTTTCTGTATTAAATGTAAATATAATAAAAAGGTGTGTAAATACAACATAATATACTCATTATTCATTACATATATAATCTTATAATATTAATTTAAATTAATGAATAATATAAACAAATGAAATAAAATATAGTTATGGAATTATTGAGCTCTTCAGAACATTAGAATAGAGTCCCCATAGATGAAATAATTAAAATTGAAACAATAAATGCCATTATGTATGAATATTTCAGGATTATACATTAAAATGGGGAACAATATAGAACATATCTAAAATAGGTTGCATAATATTAAAATACACCTTAATGAAGGAAATTATAATAAAGTCCATTACAACATTAGTAATATAATGATCAAAACCCCATGAAATAGATAACATCATATGGATTTTTGAATCCCCAAAAATATCAAGAAAGTAATCATAAAATAAATTAATTGTAATTATATACACCACACAAAAAAATTATGTTTTTAATATCACATATGTCTTATGAAAATAAATGTCAGATGAGAAAACATTACAATGATCATAACATTGAAGTGGGAATAGATTATCAAAATCAAATTTCTGTATGAAATATTAATCAACAGAAAACACTTGAAAATAAAACATATGATAATAAATATTCATTAAACATCTAATTTTATATTATATATGATAATGAGTATGTTGTGATAGAAAATTAAAATAAATTGAGTTATGAAATTCCTTACCACTTGGAATCATTCATGTCAAATCCACATGGTGAAAATAATTAAAATTGAGAAATAAAATAAAATGATATATTAACTATTAAATATATTACATTTAAAATAGTCATTATATTCACCATTTAAATTAAATTAGGTGTATAACATTAAAATATGCCTCAATGAAGGAAATTTGAGATGAAGTTGTGTACCTCGAGTCAAGACGTTCCATGTATGTCTTTTAACACTTATTAAATAATATAATATCAATTATTTAATTTTTAGTGAACTTTTCCTAGATTTAATACTTCATATTTAATAATTTATTATATTTATCTTATTAAATATTTAAATACATAACTAGTTAAATACATTCCATGTGTATTGTGGACGTTTAGTTCAATATTTGTAAACGTATGTGATGTATTTAATGTGGTTAATGAATTCATTGTTCCCTGACATCTGGAATAATTATAAATAATATTTATAAGTCAACAATAAATTTAAAATCTCTCTAGTATATCATATAGGAAAAATTAACTATGTTAAAATTTTGGTGATGGTAGGTTATATGTACACAACGACAATGTTTCCATTTTTCAATGATAGTTATGTAATGAATGTATGCATTACTTTATCTTTGAATAAGGATAATAATATAATAAATATCATGTTATTTCATTAAATACCATTTTTTATAATCCATTTCATTTGGTGATGAAAAAATATTCACATCACATCATGGAGACGGTAGTCCACACATAGGCATGAACAACTTTATCATCTTTCAGTGAGTGGGAAGGTATGAAATAAAATGATTTTCATTAATAAAGATATTTATATCATAAATATAATAAATATTATATATATATATCACATATATTCATTAAAGGTATCCTTATTTTTTTCTACAAAACGTATTAGAGAAAAACAAATGACATCCTTTTGTGAGTCGTTAGTCCGACGTAAACAAGAGTGACATTACGGAATCCCTAGAAAATTGGAATGTAAGAAGGTATATTTTAAATAAAATCTCATTACTATAATTATTTTTTAAATATAATATATATAATTTAAATTTATTTTTATAACCATCTATGATACGTGCTGATGGAAAATGAATGAAATCGGTCTACAAGGCAGTAGTATATCATACACACAGACGATGGTTTCATAACCGATTTCACAAAAGAGGAGAGATATTCAGGTAATTAAATTAACTTAACATTATCATAGTATATTTTATATACAAGTGTCATTATATTATGATAATTTAAAAATATATTAACAATGTGGAATATGAAATAATATAAAAACCCTTGGTAAAGAATATGTATACTCACTATTCACTAAAAATCAACATTTTTCCAAAAATATATGAATTTGACCCTAAATTAATTTTAAAATGATTAATTAAAAAAATAATAACTTTATATAAATATTATAACAGTGGTGAAATTTGATAATAATTTATTTTTGAAAATCATCAGGAAACCACCCTTTAAATAGATATGGTTTTATAAAACATATCTTTTTAATTCAAATGAATCTATATTTATTTTAAAATCAATATATGACCATTTTAATAATTCATAACAATGTCTAAGACATATTATTTTCATAATTTAGTTACTATAATTCATATCCACCAATTTCACACCCAAACATACTATATTACGGTTCACATATACTCAGGGTCGTGTGTACCAAATGTTAATTGAAAGAATATATTTCATGGTTCATCTAATTTTGTTGTTGTGTGTTGAATATTCTATAAAAAATATCTTCATTTTATTAAATATTAGGTTGTTACACAGAATTTACTAATGGATTACTACATTAATACAAGTGGAACAGAGAGATGAAACCTAATAAAAAATCATTTATTTAATTTGGGCCTTTTTAAGATATAGCATATGATAAATAATTTCATAACCAATCTCCCATATGATCCATCAATTATTAGTGGTGAAAATGTAGCCTTATTGGGAGCCTATGTCCACTCCTTAAATTACATGAATATTATATGTTAATGAATGATCAATTGGGTTTTAAGGGTCATTTTATCATGAGGGACTTATTAGGATATCCCATATGTAACCCAACATGTAAAAAACTATAAATGGATATGGAATCGAATTTTTCCTAGAATTCAAAAAACATAAGAATTTAGACGAGAGGTCGATAAAAAATCTTATTACAATTATGTCAATATGAATTTCTTGGTTCTATATACACAAAATGATAATATTTAATTTTTAAGGGAGTGATATGAACATGTAAATATACACCCTCTCATTAGTGTTACAACACACAAGGGTAATCATATAGAAGATGGAAGAAGTGAAGGATCATAATGAAGTTGGAGTGAGAGAAAATACATATGTACAAACAACCAGGTTGATGTTATAGAATAAATAATATTACACATCCTATAGAATAACATTCATGAACATCATAAGTTTAGTAGCGAGATAAAATCTCATATCCAGAGTTCAAAACCCAAGATATAAGATGGTTATTCCCACCAATTTTATTTTCTAGATATGAATATTCCCTTTATAAATAATTAAATAAGAATTTTCATAAAATGTATGAATGAATTTGGCCCAATGTACCCTCAATCCTGTTGATGGGAGATGGACTAAACTTTTTCCAAATTAATTTGGCCCAAATATAATACTAGAGAGAAATTATGAATCCCATTTATATTTAAGGAATTTCATACTATCTTCAATTATTATGATATTAGTACCCACTTCTTCTATCAGTATATAAATTCAAGATCATATTTCCCAATGGTGTCATCCTTATTAATGTTTATCCCCTACAATGATTTTATGAGTGACAAATGTTTTTATAAATTATTACTTTGTGCACCATATATATTGACAACACATGCATAAAAATTGAATAAAAACACTATTTTCCCTATTAATCGATCTTATAAATGTAAGAGATTATCTCCTCCAATTATAAGTCCTTTTATTGATTCTACATTTTCTTTGCATAAAACAGAATGTGAATTATCCCATTCAATAGTGGGGTACCAATATAATACAAAATTATGTTTCTTCTCTATATTCCATGAATTTACTCTCTATGTTTGCATCACCTACCTATGTTTTTTTGGAGTATGCATATATTTCTTTTACTGAAATTAATACATTAAATAGTACTATATCTATATAAAATTAATATCTATATAACTTTTAAATTGAGTTACTTCTACCTTTTATAAAAAAAATATGCCATTAAAAAATAATTGATGAGAAATAATACACAACACATAATGAAATATAATGGGATGGACCATCCCACTAAATATATCATTATTTAAATTCTAGATGATAACAACTTTATATAGTATAAATAATATATGGGATAGGGTTTCACCTTAGTAAGAGCCACTTTCTGAATTAATGAAACTGAATCACTTCCCCATAAGAATGATATTGAACTATGGAAAGGAGTAGTAGGGGAATAAGTGGTCACACACCATCTATAAGAAACCCTAGTGTCTCATAACACTGTGAATAAATCTCCATTCCATTATTTCATTATTGTTTTCTATATAAATTTTCAACACGATATTAGAAATGAAAACATTTATATCAAGGTCCTATATCATATCACAGTTCAATCTAACTAAACCAGGGTTGATACTACCATTGAAGAGTATATGATTATACTATAAGAAATAATAAGAAAAATAAAGAGAGATACATCTATTATGTTTTGGAGTAATTACCTAATAATTAGTGTAACATATAAATATAAAAATAAACTATAAAAATATATTATGGTGGATTGTCATAATGATCAGAATAAGGATAGTGGTTGTGGTAGATTAATGGAGTGATCCATGATTGAAGAATTACTAAAACAAATCAAGGAAATCATTCATAATTAAGTCCCATGAAGTAATACTTTATTTTCATGGATATCCATCTGGGTCCACAATGCTATTAGTGTTCTAACTATAGATATCCTCATATATTTCCACTTCCCATCTTGGTTTACTACAACATTTTGATACTCAGATCCCCAATATATCATGGAATATATATAAAGAATATCATCCACCCTAGGAAACCTATCCATTATCTTAGATTATTGACTAGATAACAATATGGAGAAATGAGTCACTACAAGATAACCATTAATGTCGATATCATGGGTGTTGGATCCTTCCTTCAACAACCTATTGTGTATCTTAATAAATTTCATATACATTTTGAAATTATGAAAATTCATAGTGTTTCATTATCCTTCTAGCAACAACATAATTCTATATACCTCTCATGTCATACACTTTTCTTGAAGAATATTTTCATCCATTTGGATGTGCCTTTGTTTGTGGAGGATGATAAAAATAATATCCCCTTAAAAATACATATATCCCTCAAGTAATCTAATACCATCCTATAACTTGGTGAAGTTGTTATAAATTTTAAATAGATTTATATTATAAGATAAAATGTCAAATTTCAGCCACTTTAGTTTATTTTTTAATTCCAACCATTCATGCCATTTCATAAGAGAGTTCCATGAATAATTTATTATTCCCAGAAAGGCACTATCATTATACCATAATTTTGAAGAGTGTAAGTGGTTATATATAGTCACTATATCTTTTGTCTAATGCAGAATTAGTGAGTGGTATAAAAGGGAATGATTTATGCATATCATTGCTGTTCTAGAGAAAATGGATATGTCATAATAGTTTTCCATAAATATATCTAGCCTATTATAGATCATACTATTAATATTATTATTATTACACCATGTGAAACTATCTTCAGGGTCGTCCAGATCCATGAATATTCTATACGAAAATGAATCAAAAATTAACCAAAGAGTTCCTCAAATAAGACCCCTCAATTAGTTTTTAATTATATGGGGATATTATTGAATTTATCCATTATAATACCATTAATGGAGCCTTAGATGAATTAAGATAGTGATTTTTATAACTCATCTCTTAAACTAGCCTCAAATGATTCATAATTGGTGGACATATATAATAAACTATCATAGTTGATGACCATCATTGAGATATGGTGAGATAAATCATCCATGAACTCCACGAAAATCATGTTAGACGAAAAACCTAGATATGATTATTAAATAGACTCTCTTGTATACAATAGAAAATTCGGAGTTTAAGAGAAATATTGAATAGAATGGGCCTTTTGATAGGAATATATAAAATCTATTAGGGAATGTTTATTATAATGAAGTGTCTTTATGAGATACTAAATTTATTTATGGTGTTCCAATGGCCCTCAAATTCAAAATAAGAATGGTGACCATGATTAGATGGAGGGTTTGGACTTAGATATCGAGTTTCTCTATCCATTGGAATTGATAGTGACTTTCTTGGATCCGAATTCCGATATAGTTTCTATGCCATAAGGACACGGGGTGTAAGACATTGTATTCTTTCAAAAGCTTTATTTAGTTGGTGTATGATGATAATATCCATAAAAAATCTCCAAAATGAAAATTAGTTTTCAATGGAAAATGATTATTATATGAATATTGTGGAAATGGATGAGAAGATTTGGTTAGAGTGGGAGAGAATAAATCTCCAGGTAGCACATCACAGGAAGGTATAGTTGTCATATGGATTGGAAAACAATGGTAATCCTAGGGAACATCCCAACCATGGGACTCAATGATATGGGACACATCATCATACATCCTAGGAGCTCAATCATCATATTGTCTACTATTTCAATCCCCAAAAAAATTATAAGAAAGAATATATTCATGAAATATTTCATGTCTGGTTGAACCATATGTTTTACCCATAGATAATTATTTAAAAAGATATTTCATATGATAAAAACCATTGATAAGAGGGAGATCAAATTATTCTTCAAGAGGTGTGGACAAATGTTTAGGTTCTGGGATAATATTAGGAGAACCTAATGGAGAAATATATTACTGATTAGACAACCCTTTATTAAAACAATGATCTTATGAATAATGATATGATTTTTATCCTAGATCCAACATAGGATCATCCTTATTAGGTTATGATGGTGGAATCCTCTTGAGATAAACCAGAGGAACAACTAGGACTGAACGTAATGTTGATCCATTCATACCCATACTTAATTAGAAGGCCGAAGTGACCTCAAATATGATAATATGAACATATTCCTAGGGATTTGGTGTAATTAATTACCTTCATAAAAGAGATATTAATTTTCTAATAAAGTAGTATACTCTGAGGGAGAGGGCGTGGAATATCAAACATGAAATTAATGCATGCTTCTATAATGAATTACTTCTATAATGTGGACTCACAGTTAAAAAGGAAATAACCAAATGGATTGATATTATGTTTGAGGATAGTTGGGTTATTGAATGAAATAGAGATACTAAGAAGAAAAATCTTAATTCCTTATATGGAGTATTTTTAGAACCTATGAGATTTTAGGGACCATAAAATGAACATGAATCTATTATATTAAATTATCACCCATGATATTTCCTATGACCTAATGATATTGAAATCCAAAAAATGGTGAACACATAAGGAACATTGATTCATGAAAGACATTGATACAGGACTAGGAGGCCTCGTGGACTAGATTAAGATAGTATAAATTAGAATAAAGTGTTGGTTAATTCCAAAAATGGTGACTATATTTATCGGTTGATTTCTCATTGCAATGTAAATTTCATCTGAGGAAATAGATAATGTGGGATCTACCTCAACTAATTCATGATACTGATATTAGAAATGGATTGATGGAATTTGATATACCTTTAGCATGAATCACCTTTACAGTTCGTCTGTAATGGGTGGAATAAGGATAAATTTATCGATATAATGGGTGAATATATATTTATAATGTTCTGAGATATAATGTTAATAGTAGAGAGGTGATTCCGCGAATATGGATAGAAACATCATTATCTCTTGTAAATGTTTTCAAATAATCCCAAAATTGGGATAATTTTGAATGATACTATGGTGGGAGATTTAATATTTTAAATTTCTAATTGTATCCCTATTTTATAATTGTGTGACAAAGTAATTTATTTTCTTTTTTTGATAATGATCCACCACGGAAAATTATATAAATTCAATCCAATTCTTTTCATTTCATAACTTATTGATAATAAGATGATGAGGTAAATCATACTCAATTAATTTTTTATTTTTCTTTTATAAATAATCAAATCATTGAAATTATTTTACAAAAATATCACCCATCATATTTTAAAGTATCAAAAGGATGAGAGTCCTAAAATTGGGATGATAGTTCACCTAAAAGGGCCTTCAATATTGGGGTTATTCCTACGAAAACCCCAATGACTTATGTAGATGTTGTAAGTAGTGTCATAGGAATGGAAGTATCAGGGAACCTTAGAGTTCCCAATGGAAGGGAATTACTAGCCCCACATAGATATCCAAAGTATTTTTGGGTGAATGGAATCAATAATGGACAAGGTACCTCCATCAGATTTGGAGCAATTTTAGATAATACATCAATGGTGGGATGTTTTGAAATTCCTAAAGGCTTGTATAGTGCAGTCTATAACAATACATTGAAAATCCCGAAGTATTCATTTTAGATTAGGTAATATTGAATAAAAGTTGGTGATAATAGAACTATTTCTATTCAAAAATCTGTAATATGTCTTTATTAAAAAATTATTTGTTTTTTATTTTTTTCATTCGCTCATTTTAGAACATAAAAAAATAAACATATTAATTTTTATTCAAATTAAAATCATAGAAAATAAATTGAAATGAAACATAAGTGTGATAATAGTGAGTATTCTAGACTATCCCCTTAATGTACATACCTAATATGAACTTCCTACTATATGTATTGGATTTTAAATTCTTCATTAATAGCCCGACATAATTAAATCACTACAAAACATGGTATATTCATGAGTGAGATTATATGAATACATATTATTTATGTAAAATTGTAATTAATTTTTTCGTTCATTTTCCATTTATGTTGTTTTCATTATTTCTTTTTTCCCTTCCAATGTAGATGATCAACAAAGTAAGACCATTTTTTAATGGATCCTCACTTGTTAAAAAAATTTAAATTGATTAAAAAACTATTAACCAAGGATATGGAACCACACATGAACATTATTTTTAATTCTAATTAATCTTTCATCACATAGTATCCTGAAGATAAACAATAAGCCCAGCAACATGAGAATATTTTAATACACACTAATGGGTGGTAATGTGAAAAAAACTACAATACTAAACCTAATCAATATAGTCTACACATTATCTAACACAATCATAGTACATAATATCCTACACTATATGATATTAAATAATACATAAATAGTTATATATTAATGGACTAAGAAATTAAGGAACAATATAATGAGCTTACACGGTTGAGGAAATTATGGATATTATTTCCACCACTATCTAAAAGTGAATGGAAACAAACAACAAGAATAGGAAAAAGTTTTAGTAACCATGTTCTTTCAGCTTGAATACATAAAATACATGGAAGAAGTAATTTTACAACATCCACTCCCACACATTTTGGATATACATCCCTATATACTCAATAAATATCAAAGGACGCCATCTAAAATATTAGAGTGGATTACCAAACCGTATACTCCCTTGTTTTTAAAAAAAATATATTCATAAAAAATATAATACTCTTTGATTTGAAAATTTTAAATCATAACTAATATAGATTTACTTTTAAGAAGATAAAGTAATTGAGATATTTGGATTTGAATATAAATTGATTGATCCACTTCCCTCTCCTATAAAACCAATTATAGAGGAATTTATTTTAGAGAATAAATTGATTATGTTATTAATTTCATAAATATTATATTATAATTAAATGTTTATAATCCTACCATAATTTTATCATATGGTAACTTGTCTCATTTTTAGGTTTTAGTTGAATTTTGAGCGTAATTGCAAAAAATAGACTATTTTTGGATTTTTTCTTTAATAATAATAATAATATTATTATTATTATTATTATGTATTTCATGAAAAATACATTCAAAACATATATTAATTATGAAATTAATTTTTATTGTATTTAATACATCTTTGGATACATTTCATTCAATAGGGACAAAACTCAATTAATCATTTATAGGTTGAATGCAAAATCATGATTCGTACCTCGAAAACTATACATTGGTATGGATACTTTTAAAGATAATCTTTTATATATAGGTTGGCCAGACCAATGGATATATTATTATACAATGAGATAAAAAAGCTTTTAGGGAACAAAATTCATAAGTGTGGCCCTTTAGGGTGATAAATTCTTGGGAAAGTAGATAATTTGTATTCAAATAGTAGCCAAGAAAAAATATAAATTCCATATTTAAATACTTATAAATCCTTCTCCCCATGACCTATAAATAATAATTTTTTTCCAAACACTGGGGATATATCATGGATCCAATTTAAATAAGTAACATAGACCCAATTAGCCCATTTTTTGGTACATTCATGTGTATTCATTATTGGGAAATATTTTAGAGATAAATGTTCCTAAATTTTCTCCTATAAATATGTATTTAATCTCCCTTAATAGTGGATTTCCATTTCATGTGATCAAGAATGAGTATTTATTTTCTAATATTTATTTATAATTTCTATATATATTACCGTATCTATTATTATTCTTCTTCCAATTTTCATTTTTTACAATATTGTGTTTCTCTTACAATTGATCTTTTATCTCCATGATTATTGTGAACTTACCCTCAATGCTGTTTAAGGAAGAAAGTGGTGGTGTTTGACATTATTTAACATATATGTTTTATCATGTGTTATTATAAGAATATATTGGTAGTCTAAATTATTATGATTAGTGGTTCCCCACATTATCTAATACTATATGCTTCCTTAATGATTATAAATTTTCCTTCTCATTGATATCTAATTCATTCAAATAGTTGTTTTTGGATTGGGTATTGATGTTTAAGTGATTACTACTTTATAAATAGGTATCGTTGTTGGGTAATACCATTCATATAAATGGATTTTGAGTTATTGGTCATGGTCTCTACATTAAATAAAACATTGACATATATTTTCATTAATAATGATAACATCACCATGAAACCCAAAGAGAAACATTTTTCATCTTCGATCTTCTTTATGTATTTTTTACATTATTTTATGTTTTTCATATTCATTATAATATATATTATATTAAATATATTTCCATTTTCAAATATCTACATATATATTAGTTCATATGAATGTTTTATTTTAGTGAGAATATACCAGTGATAATAGAAGATAATGTCTGTTGGAGACCTCTATGAGATCATCCTTGGGTTGGTCCAAAATGTTACACTCTATTGAGAATAAGAATATAATTGATCATGGATCCATTAAAACCCACTTATATAAATTTGGTTCCATTTCAGGTGATTATGAATACTTTCTCACAGTAGTTTTCAAAAAAATGAAAAAAAACATTTTTTTCAAAAAAAATATTTAGTGAATATCATATTTTTTTGGCACGCATTAGTTTATCAATTTTTAATATTCATGAAATTTCACTGAATTTTATATCTGATAAGAGAGTTTTATTATTCATATAAAACAATATACCATGATGAATCAATAAATTTTCCAAATTCTCAAAATGTTAGAAACCTTGTATCGTCATATGTTGTCGAAGTTGAAGACCAAAAGGTTATTGATCCCCATATTTTTCTAAAATATGATCCTAATCATACATAACACTATCTTTAATTGTATGAATATAAATATTTATCCCAAAGTAATATTTATTCTTCGATGCTCTATTCGGAATAAATAGACATTAAATATTCATTAAAGGATGAGGAAGATATATTTCATTATTAAAATCATGTTAATTATAATAAAAAATAAATTTCAAAGAAAAATATAATTCCAAAAAATAATATATGAAATAGATTCTCCCATTTATCCCCTAGATGATGTTAATGAAATGGAAAAACAATACATGTCCAAAGAAGATGAGGGCCCATTATTTCTCCTCCTCCTATTTTCTATGATTTACTACATTGAAAATGAGGAGGATCTGTTGTAATCTATCCTTGGGGTCCTCCACAACTACTTCAATTAGAGGATCACTGAAATAAAGAGGGTATGGTGTTTTATAAGAAATATATTCAAAATACATTCATATTGGGGTTAAACCACTACAATATCCTTATTAGGGGTAGTAAAAACCTAGCACCCACTTGAGGGTCAAACCAATGATTTTCCTATTTCATAAAAAAATTATTATTTTTATTTTTCTCATGTTTTTACATTTATTACTTTTTTGTTTAATTGATTATAATATAAGAGATAATCTCAACATTGTATTTTTTAAACAAATCAATTTGTGTCTTTCCTTTTATTTATTTTTTTTGAAACCATATTATTGTTTTCATAAAAATATTTATCTAAATTTAATTAAATATAGTGTAGTAAATGTAATATTTTTGGGTATTTTGTGTGCTCAATGTTTTCACATTTATCATTTTATTAATTATTTATGGTTATATTTTCATTTTTGTTAGGTTTTTAGTATTTTTGAGATAAATTAAATCCTTTAGAAAAATTAATCAATTTTTTTATAACATTGATTCATTTTAATGTTTGAGGATTTAAATTATTGTTGAATAGATTTTTTTTTCTTTATTTACGATCATTTCATTTGATGATATTTTATTGACTCTGAAACTCATGTGAACTAGTACTATCCAAATTGGATATCTTTCCAAATAAAATATATTTCTAAACCCTTTCCCAATTTTTATTATATATATATTTTTATTCCAAGACATGAGACATGTTGTGTGATCTATAAATTTTCATTTTTCATTTTTTAAAATCATTTAATGTTTAGGGAATGCTTCAAGTATGAGTGAGGTAACACATTAAAATCCATTTTTATATTTAACTCTCATTTTTTCCTAATATTACATATAATATTTATTAAGCCCATAGAAACCATGAAATACACTATTTTTTATTAACATACCAATCCATTTATCCATTTTTTACCTTCTCTAGAATTAAAAATCATGATTCTTATTGAACTCAAGTTTGTGGGAAGGGAGAATATGGGATTTAAATTATTGATTTAAAGAAATTATTTGAGATGAATTGAAAGTGTTTCAATGATTATTGATGATTTTATAGAAGCAATGACACGGAAGAACGATTTATGGTTTTCCCAAATATAATCAAAAGAAAATTTCGAGATTTCAAAAAAAAAATAAGATCAAAAGTTGCCTCCCTTTTTCACTAAAATTTTGATTCTGAAGAGAAATTTAATATGTAAACTAATACTGAAACAAATCATTAAATGATGGGAAATAGGAAATAATTTTTTCATTGATGCTGAAATTCTAAGTTTGGAATGAAAAATAAAATAAATAGGTTATAGATAGGAATAATTTTTGTGTTGAAGGATCCCACCACTATTGATAAAAAATCATCTATTTACATCACTTTATATATAAATTTCATCATTCTTCCCCATATGTTTTTACATTTAAAATCTTCCAACCATCATCATCCAAAAAACTCGTAGATAATACCCCATGATGGACACATTTTTGTATATTTCAATTGGTGATATTAAAATGGAAACATGTCTATAGATATCACAAATGTTTTTTGGAATGATATAAAATCCCTAAAACAACTTGAGTGATGAGAGAAATTTTTATCCATGGTGGTAGGTATGATATGAACATTCATACTAACATGATATTGAATGTAGTTTATTGATTTTTGTGGACTATGGGAATTTTTATCCATGTAGGTGGCATGATATTTCATTAAAAGTGATAAATTAGTGGTGTTTCCCTTTATACTTTGGGATGTTTTTTATACCATGGTATTATAATCTTTCATATTACTGTAGTGATTAATAGTAGTAGAGTGATAAAGATAATATTTTCATACATTTTATATTGTAATTATATTCCTATAATCATTATATAGTGTTATTTTATGTTCAATTGTCACATTTTGATTATTTGGTGGTATTTTTTTGTTAATTTTTAAAATGTTCAAATTTTTTATTTTAATGGTTTTATTTTTATTCTATATTTAGGAAATAACATTTGTATTATGATTGAAATTGTGAACATCATTTTCGCAGACTTCAATAAATTTTAGTATTCATTTCATTCAATAGTTCCCATAGCTGAATTCTTCACTTGGTGGTAGAAATACAATTCACAAGTTGGGCCTATAAAATGACACATTGATATGTAAAAATTAATGGATGAACGTATATATCCATGTGGTTCATCCCAATGGATTGAAAATTTTAAATTAAGATAACGAATGATCTATTTATCAACATTCATAATTGTGTACCCATTTGATTCAGCATTCTTCAATGTCATTAATGCATGGTAATGTTTTTTATTGTAATTCAAATAATCACTTAGAAATAATAAAAATTCGCATGTAAAAAATCCTCAATTCCTGCACCTGGTGTCCAATCATGATAAAATTTTTATGACCCACATGAGAGATTTTATGTAAAATTATTAAATAAGATATATATTCCCTATTTTACTATTTAATGGGCTATTCAAATGATAACATTCGGAGGAAAAAATTTGAACCCGAGAATTTTCACTTTTCCCCTTTAAATAGGTATCCCATTTCCAATTATCATGGAATGTTATTTAAATGTGTAAAGGTGGGATATTTTTTTATAATAGTTAAATATAATTTCAATAAAATATATATATATATATATTTGTGTGTGTGTGTGTCTCTTTTTCTACTTCTATCCGTTGGTCTTTTTTCATTATTATGGTTCTCTCACTGTTCATCGTTTATCATCATGTTTGTGCAGAATTATCCCTCGGTATCATTTAGGTGGTAATTGGTGGTCAATGACTTTATAATTATTTAATTTCTTATAGTTTTTTAATTTACGAATTTTCTAGTGGTTAAAATTAATTTGGTGCACATTATCCACACTTTTCTAATATTTTGTTATTCTAGTTAATTAATTGTTTTTAATCCCATTGATATATAATTCATTCAAATAGTGAATTTTGGATTTCATATTGATATAGGAGATATTAACCCATAATTTAGATGTATTATGGAATGGTATAACCATTCAAAAATATGGTTTAGAGTGATAGGTATTTATCTCTATAATGAATAAAACATTAATATACATTTTTAGTTATAATGCTAACATCACTATGAATCTTCGATAGCAACATGTTTCTTCTGCTAGCATCATCATGTTGTTTCCCTTTCATTCAGTTTTTTTCATCATTAAATAAACTATATAAACTATATATTCATTATCAACTCCTTATATATATATTAGTATATATTTAATTTTTCAATTAGTTATAGTATAATTGTTTAATTGAAAGACAATGTGTGTAACCGGCCTCCATGAAATCAATCCTTGTTGGGGCCAATATGGTGGACTCTTAGAATGGTAATAATTCAATTGACTGGGGAAACATATGAACCCCCATGTATTAAAAATATCAAGGATGATACATTGAAGTTATTTTACCATTCTATGTGTCTTATTTCATTTATTTTAACTGCTTGAAATATATGCTAACTGCATCTACATTGAATATATAGGTATGTGTGAGTTGTACACTACCTTGGATTAGGATGAACAATAACTGGATTCAACTTTAGTGGTTAAAATTTAATAACTAATTCAATAGGATACTTTAAAAATGATATAAGAAGCAAGGGGTCCTGTGGTGAGGCAAATACTCCCTCAACACAAATATGACTATCATATAGAGAGGGTAAGAGAATAATTTTTTTTCTTTTCTATCCGTTATACATATTTTTATATACATTTAGGTGTTATATTGATATAATATACTTATGGGGCTCTCTAAAACCAATATTTACTCATAGACGTTTTCAAAAAGAACAATTGGTGGCTTCTATCAACGAAATCAAACATGATATCAGTCTAGTTTTAGTATATTAAAACAAACTCGTTACAGGAAGTTGTAAACCAAACACCCATGTAAAAAATGATCCTGGTATTTTTTCACATCCAACATTATTATTTTATTTTTATTTTAATAAATCCATTATTTTAATGATATAGTTTCTATATGAATAATTGGTTTACTCCCACTATGGGGGCTAACATATTGATTCCCACATCACACAAGGGGTAATAGATTAACTCAAATATAATTGAAATAAGAAGTTCTGTTGTTTTTATATAATATATTTTTTTAATAAATAATATATTTTATGCATTATATAGATCATATATTAGAGGTGTTAAATAATTAGGGGTGTTATCAATTAATTTTTGATTAATTGGATAGATTTTTAATACACATATAAAAAAAATTCATACACTTTTTTTATATTATATTTTTATATTGTTTTCATGGTTTGAAAATTGACCATAAAATGGTATTACCTAGTAAAAAATATCATATTGTTTTTATGTGTTTTACATATTATAAATTTTATTAATTTTAACAATTACTGTTTGTTTTTTCTCACTTTTCTAAAATAATTTATCATAGGTTAGTAAACTAGAAATTATATCCCAAAACATGTATTTTGTGAACCAATTTGTTCTATCAGAACCCAAATAAGAATTCCAATATATTCTTGTATATTATTTCTTATAATAAGTTTCATTAGAGGTCCCGTTAATGTAAAGTAGTTACAAATTTCAATTATTTTCAGTGCAAAAATAAGATTCAATTTATCTATATCTATGATCGAAGAGATCATATAATTGAAATTTCCTTTTTTACAATTAGCATATATTTGGTGACACCGTCACATTTGACCACTCTAAATATTTAAAAACCATAGAATAATTATTATAATATCCATATTACAATCCATATTGATCTATAGATACCCATATATTTGTATATTTCATATTATATTTTTAGCAATAGTCTGTGGAGAGGGTGTATCTATGGGAATTATATGTATAATTCTACAATTATGGGTTAAGTGAAATAGTTCGTATGAGAATTTTTTAATAAAAAATATATGAAAAAATGCGTTCAATGTGAGTTTTGAGTCTTCATTATATCAAATGTTTCCTCTTTATCTGAAATAATAAAAGTTATAAAAAATCCTAGTACAAGTGAAAAATATAAACATAATAAAAGAGATAAAATGAAATTATCATCCATTCATATTCACTATCTTGGTATTGACCCAAAAAAACAAAATAAAAATTCATTTGGTGATGATAATTCTTGTGGTGGTTTTAGTTAGACTCATTTTTTATATACAGTTTGAAAATTTTAGATTGTATAATAATTGAGAAATGAAATATTTCTTTTTAGCCTGAAAAATTCTTAAACAACAAATTATACCGACAATTGATCCTCACAATGTCCTATTAGATGTCCTCTTTTGTAGAATAATACATTATAATTATATATAATTTAGAACCATGGAATTGACATGGTAAGTTATCATAAACTACTATATTGAGCATAAGTGCACTCTGCAAATTTACCAAGAGAGGGGAGGAAAATATCACATGTTATGTGGGTCATGTATCGAATTGGGATGAATTTAATTGTTGAGAACATGTGTAAAATGAATTCACATAGTCAAGAATATTCATTAGGATGAATTATATTTTCAATGATGAATGTGTTTTACCCCTCACTCGCTTAATTATTTTAATAATTATAAATTACAATTATAGTTTCTAACAATTGTATTTGATGTTATTTGAGTTAATTTAATTTTTCTATAATATTATTAAGTATGATGATCCATCAATATGTTAAATAGTAATTTATAGACTATTTTTTATGAAATCACTAGGAATTTATTCCTGATAACTAGATGTAACGAAATCAATTGTCAGTGTGAGAAATTGAATCACCCTTCATTTTATGGGCTCATCATTTATTTAATAAAGGCGGTACAGTTCAACGATCATCCATTTAGGACTTGTATCATACCAATATAGCCTTCTATAAAATAAAAAATAGTTTTTTTTTGTAATCTCCTTTAGTCTATTTCACCTTCCAATTGATCAATTAGAGTATTAACACTAAAAATCCTATCATGGGTATATAGAAATATATAATTCTTAAACACTTATTATTACTATTGTTCTTTCACGTGAGATCCATTTCATATACCCTTATATTAAACATTAATATTTGATTCCTTATCTCCCTTTCTATCATTTTTTCTATTTTAGTATTGATGAGAGAAATTATATTTTATATAATGTGTTTTTACTTAAAAAATCTCATTATTATTCTTCCTCATGGGTAATTACTACTAATAAAGTTATTATATTTTTCATTTTGAATATAAATATTTAAAATAAGGTCTCTCATTTTTTATTGGGTCCATTTACACTACAAAATTTAAAAATAAAAATTATATTGGGTTATTAAATACCATTAAATCCATGTGATAGTGTAACCCTCAAAGCCATGGAGGGGAAGTGTAATAGGAACCCAAATTGAGAATTGGTTGACCTCCTTTAACATTTTTACTCAAAATTTATTTTATTAAATTGTTCTTAGTTTTTAAATTTAGTTATGAACTAATTTAATTATTTTATTTTTTATATTGGTAAGGACAACACTTATTTTAATTGAAATCATTTTGTTTCTCAAGAGTAAAATAGTTTAACTGTGCTTGAGTGATGGACCCAACATGTTCAAAATTTATTCATATTTTTAGTGTAATTTATCCCAAAAAATTATATATTATATCCAAAATTATCCCATTTTTGTAACTCTTTTTAATATATGATATAATTTCTAAATATACCTATATATTTTAATAATTTTAATAATTTTTATAATTAATTCGAAATTCAGATGATTAATTTATTTACTAGGTTAAAAATATTTAGAAGATCTAAATTTTTATTTAATGTATTGAATCAGTTCTAGAATAAATTAATTAAAGTCTACATTTATTCGTTGATTTATATGAATTATTGAATTTTTAGGATGTTTTTGGATTATAGAGAAATTATAAACTAATTTTTAATATTGATGATATGTAACATGATAATGAATATGTATGATATACATTTTTTAGAAGAAAAATATGAACAGTAACATCATCTCCAATGGTGGAATTATATGTAATTTTGTAATTTTTGAAATACAGATAAATTGGTAAGGGACTTCATAAGTATTTTTTTAGTATAGTTATTTAAAAACACTTAATTAAAATTTTAAAATAAAATTCACATATTTTATCCCCCTTTATCTCATTAATAGGTTTATTTGACATGTATTTTGAAATATAATGTGTTTGGAATATTATTTTGATATTTATATTTTATTATAATTTTAGGGGTTATTTTATATTGCTATATTTATCAAGATGATGATAAATTTAATCAATTCATGATAACACATGCAACTCTCTCCACCCATATGAGTCATTTTGATAGCCACCTTTCGGTTCGACCAGAAAACCTAGAGTAACCTTTCTTGATTCGCCAAGGAATTCTACGCCAACACTCAAACACTTAGGCGCAAATTGGAAATCCCTAGACCAAACAACTATTCCCAATACATCTATATCACAAATAAATAAATTCCATTCCACTACATCATCCTCACTACCTCAATCACTTTCCACGCATCAACTAACTACAATACTTATCATAATGTAATAACAAAATAATAGAATGTACCAAGCCAGTGGACTGGCAATGAGACTCCAAATCCTCTACATGAGCTTCAAGTGACTATGACTTTCCAATAAGCCACACACTGTAAGGATCAATGATATGATAACAATTCCTCAATGTAGTGCTCGATACTTATTTGAGGTGGATCAGAGGAAGCTAACTAACTTTTACTTTGTATAATTGATTATGACATGAGCCACAGTAATGAAACATAGATAATCAACTTTTATGAACATATTAGGCCATAAAGAGGTGGTATTATTATAAATAGTAAGTCAAAAAATTTATTGGAGGAAGAATTATACTCTCTGGTGATCTTTCCTTTCCCAAGGTAAATTTGTGGTTTCAATGACTTAGATCATTATATGTAAATAAAGAGTGGATGATATTATAGATTACGAGGGATCATAGTATCTTGATTAGAATATATATATTTGTTCTGTAATGAATTGTACTCTATTAACCTAAATTTGGTGCATATTTTATTACATTTTCAAAGATATAAGTTATTAAATCCCAAATCTTTAATCAATATAATATTTTTTTAGATCCAAATAAGTACATGGTACCCATTTTAAATAGGGATTTAAATTAAAAGGTATAGAATTGGAAAATATTTTCTATTTTTTTAACTCATTCCATGAATTCTTATTAATATTGTGGGGAATTAAAACAAAATAATGGTGTACTCAAATGATCAGAAAGGGTTACGTACAAAATAAGCTATCATGAATCCACATGAATAGTTAATATATAATGATAAATGGCTAATTAAATATATATAGAGATAAAATCATTATCAAAATATCATGTATAATAATAATATAATTATTAACGAAGAAAATTCATGATCATTGGACAGCATGGACACATGTATATGATAGTTATACCTTTAATATCATTCATAATAGTTTTTAATTTTTTTTTATAAAATTTATTTAATTAGGGAGAATATTTTTTCACATGAGACCAAATGATGCATCAAGGGGGAATATAATTATGAGACCCATCCATCACATTAGCTCCAAAGCCTTCCTTGCATACCTAATGATCTATTTAATTACTAAATCCATATTACTTATCATTCAATACCTATATTGTGTAATGCATATGAATTTATCAACATTTCCATAGTTAATTAAATATCAATCAAAGAAAACATCGTATGTTAAAATGGTATATGGTTTAGGAAATATGAATATCTATCTTATAATAATATGGATAAACTTCAATTGAAACATTAAACATTGCGAATAAATAGTTGTTCTTGTTAAATATATCCAAGTGTAGGTATATATAAAATAGGTTCTTGAGGCCGTAATTATATTAGACTCACCCACACCACACACACAGGTTCGAATGGTTGTCCATAACCCCCATATGTATTTCCCACCCATTATGACTTATTCATTCAATACATGGTATAACGGCTAAATGGAAATGAATCCCATTACATGGCCCAATGGCCCAAAAACTATCACGAATAATTTGTATAGTTTGATTATTGCATCATTCATTCAAAAATATATGGTTGTGTCATGCCTACGTCACCACCTGCCTGTGTCATGCCGATATCACAGCCTACCCGTGTCATTCCTTTTTGTTACATGCCAGAAGAAAATCCCAACTAGAATTTGAACACAAGTATGGTGTAGAATATCAGGGATAATCTAACAAATAGGAAAGTCACCAACTGCAAAGGGGCAGTGCGTAAACCACCTAAAAGTTAATAAAAGTATATTAACAAATAAATCTCAATGAAAAGGTTATTGGGATTAAATTTAATACCATCATCAAAATATTGATGTGGTAATTATGAAATGAATATATTGTTTGAATCAAGTTAATATTCAATATAAAAATTATAGATACAACATAATATAATAAATATTCATTATACACATAATCTGAAAATATCAATGGAAAACAATGAGTTAATATAACCCATGGAATAGATATTGTGTTATTAAATTCTATACATGTTTGTAATATTCATTTCAATGCCCCTTAAATGAAATAATTCAAATTAAATATTATATTACCATGATTTTATAATTTATCATATTATTAAATTAATATGTGGTGGTATATAAAATATATCAAAAAAACATTATCTTCATAACATTAAATATTCCTCAATAAAGAGAAATTGAGATTAAGTCCCATACCTTCAGTCTTACTCAACATGTATGTTCTTTATCATCATGAATAAAAAAATTATGTTAACTGTATTAATTATTAATAAATTTTTTCTAGTTCATTATTCAATTTAATACACTACATTTCATGTTATATAAAATTAATCAATCAATTATGTTTATATTAGGTGTTTTGATGATATTCATCTGATGAGTCAAAAATGACTTCAAATGGTTGACTATTGGTCTTAGTGGTCCTTATTTCAAAATATATAGATCAATAATAAGGACATAATTTTGATTTTTATAAATAAATAATACATTTAATACTAATAATTAATGTTGTATTCGAGAAATTAATCTTGTTATGATCAATGAGACAATAGGCTATACATATGCATGAGTAAGATTTCGATTTTTCAAGGATCATTATGGGAAAGCAGAAATTAATTACATATCTTTTAAAAAGTGATAAAAATATCATAATAACCATCTAATTTATTTAAATATATTTATATTTATAAAACAGGTGGTTCTTGATGAAGGAATAATCACTTTTCTTCATGAAGTAGGCAATCCATAGGTACACAAATGACGTTATCATCTTTCAGTGGGTAGAATTGTAATAAATACAATAATTTATTATTTTTTAAGAATGATTAAAATTATATTAATTTCCTAATAAATTGATTTAAATAACATATAATGAATATATTTGTACCTATTTCCTTCCATCTTATAGTTAGTAAAAATAAATTGCATCGATTCATGTGCCGGTTGTCTTCCATACAGACGAGAAACATTGTTGTATCCTCCATGAAATGGAATGTAACGAATAATGTATTATATAAGGAATCAATAGGTATAATTATATTATAAATATAATATATAAAATTTATATCAATCTTCATACACACCTGTGATATGTGTTCATGGAAAACATGTAACAATGGTTCACGAGACAATAGTACTCTATACACATGAGTGACATTTCCATTTCCCATTTGACGGAAGAGAATATAGAAACGGGGCATGAATAAAACAAAATATCATCTAACTATATGTTCTATAATTATTTATTTTATAATTATGATGTAATAATATTTTAATGGGGTTGAAGAACAAATAAAACAATAATGTATAGTTAAGAATCTTACCTATCCTCATACCAGATCTTTTGGATTATACATAAAGAATACATAGAATGAATTTATGAACAAAAAGAGGTTATATGATGTGGGAATATAATTTTGTAATTTATTTGGGTAGGGATTTTCTAGATAAAAATTATTTGAAGGTTTAAGGAAGAGGGGATAGGGGTGTCTATTTAAAAGTGACGTTATTGGAACTCTTGTAGTTTTTCGGAAAAAAAAGTTATACACACATCCATCACATGAAAAATGGGTCCAAAATTGAGAATATTTAATCTATATACACGATAGGATCGAAAATATTCCATTACATAGACTATGGAAATGTTTTTATGTAATTTTAGAAATTATATTTCTAGTTTCAAGCTCCGTTAAATCAAATTTTACCCTAACCACAATAATTAATTTTTATACTTTCAATATTCATTTTGGATAAGAATAAAGATTTTATTATTAGAAAAAATTAATTTTTTTATTAGAATTATTTATCCTATTTTTCGACATTCAATTCACTAATTTTTCATAATCCAATTTAACATTACACCTGCAAAAATTACGGAAAAATGAGTTTTCAATTAAAAAAATCTCATATGTATAGAAGTATTTAATATTATATTTTTGTACAAATTAATTTAAGCGTAATAAAAAAATTTACATAGTAGTATAATTGAATTTTTTTTAATTTATATCCTTTTTAATATAAAATTTAACCCTCTGAATTATTTAAATGAAAATAATATATTCAATAAATATCAGTATTTTTCAGAATTCATCCAAAATGAATGTTTTTATAAAAATACAAAAAATTAACACTATGATACATTTGAACAGATTATTCAAAAAATAATATTATATTTATAAAATTAATTTTCTAAAATTGGTATAAATTAATTTTTGATTATTTTCATAAGGACTGACTATATAATCTTTTATAAAATATAGTGTTTTTAGAAAAAAAAATTAGTTTTTCATAGAAATGGTTTTTCTTTTATTTATAATAACTATAATTTTTTTAATAATCTCTTTATTAAAATATATAACTTCCAACTAAATGGATATATTATAATTGTAATTTTGAATTAATATTTTTATAAATTATATTCATTTAAAATAATTTTTGTATACACACAATCTATCTATGATACTGAATTTATTTAAATGGAATTAAGTCATAAAGTATTAGGTTGTTACATTATTCCCTATTGCAAAAATTTCATACATTATATTTCATGAATATAAAATTATAAATAGTTTAGGGTAGTCCTTCTTCAAAACAACATCTTATTACTACATTATATCCTCTATTTTAGGATTTCTCCATATAGCATTACCAAATGAGTAATCCGATTAACAAATAAATTCCCGACAGTATCAATAATGTGGATTTTCTTTTCAGAATATTATTATCTATGTTATAATATAATTTAATAATAAGTGATCACATGCATTGGGTCTGGCGTGTACTTCATTAAAAACGATTTTCTTGAACATATCATTTAACAAGGATTTTTTTGTGTCTTGTCTTCCTACTTGGGGGATGCCCTAGCAGATCAATTCTCACAGCGATGGTATCTACATCTACCACCCACCTAGCCAATGTTTGAGTGGATCTTCCTTCTCCATATTCTCAACCTACACCCTTCCTCCCATTCACCAATCCATCTTCCAATCCGTTTTTCGTCCATTTGCCTGATCCCTAATGTCCCCTCTCTGGATGTCATGATTCCCCAACAAACTCTTTCCCTCAAAGGGTTTTATGTGGCTCCTATCATCCTTCTCCCATAAATTGTTTTTCTAATTCGATGATGAATATGATATCACCTTAACCAGGTCCAATTTCCCATGGTTTGTCAAAGGATTTCATTTATCGCTCCCCATATGGTCATTCATCTTCCATATGAAGAAGGACCCTCCATAAACTACGATTTGGGTATGTTCTGTAGCCCAGCCTCTCCCATTCCAAATCCTTCCATCCTGTGAATTTCTAGAAACCTAGTTGGTCATTTCTTATGCATTGAAAATCATTCCAAATCTATGGGTCTGCCCATTTCACCATGAATTGTTATTGAAGTGGATGTGTCCAAGAACCCAGTTAAATATATCTGAATTGATGTGGGAGTGGAGTTTTGACTCCATCATGTGGTTGTGTATTAATAATGTAATGACCGTTGAAAATTATTATTTTTGATTGGGAATATACTATAGGGTTTCTTCCAACTAATTCATCAGGGACCTCTATTTTTCCTTTACATCCTTAGTCCCTGGTTGTTGGATGACTTCCTCTTTATAAACTCTCCTTGTTACTCCTTCCCATGAGATGTAGTTCAGTTATATGTATATATTTTACTGATATTGTGAATAATTCTCTATATGTAATCACATATGAGTATCAGGGGGGCCATTTTGTGGTAGATCTATATAGTAAGAAAGTAGGATGTGACCCAAGAATGAAATTCTATGATATAACATATAATCCATCCAAGCCCAATATACACAAAAATAATGAACTGACGGTTTCTGATATCATCAAGCATTTAAAGCCCGATTTGGCGGATTATATCATCATTGTGATTTCAAAACTTATTGAAGGGGTACTGAATTCTAAACATGAACATATTCTTGATATCAGTTGTGAGACTAAGGGAATAAGGTCAACAATTCCTAGATCTACATTCGTAGTTAGGGAGATTTCTCGTCAGATTTCAAAAAATGGTAAAGAACTGGTGTCTTCTAGAATGTAGGATGGAACAATCCCTTCAAGACTCATAACCAATTAGTCACATTGGATGGAAGTGAGAAAGGATCTTAATATCATGAAGGATGGTAGAAATTGATTACAAATAAGAAAAATAAATGTGGTGAATCAAAATCTGATGAAGTTGCTGAGATGAGTGATATAGATAGTGAATCTCAACAAGAGTTAGAGTATTAGAAGGATCTCTATAGGGATATGAATATTGGATCCCAATTGATCAATGTAAAATAAGGAAACCTTAATTCTGGGAATTTTCCACTTCAAGAGGGAGTGAATAAAAATTTCACCAACGAAGATTACTTGAGCCTCCCTAAAACATTTGTTTCTAGATATATAGTCGTGTCAATTATATGTGTGATAGGAATAAGTGTATCTAATTTACCAAAAACTAATGTAGTGAGTTCACAAAATGTTGTAAGATGGGAGAAACTGTTTAGTTGAGATCTTGAAAGTAGAGAATAATGTGTGAAAATGGGAGTAGTGGTTGTACACAAAATGGGTTTTTAGGAGGTCATTCATCATTTTATGGTTGATAATCATTAAACTTTGTTTGGGTAATTACTTCAAAAGTGGAGGGAGAGAGAATTTATTAATAATGGATGCAAGTTGATATCAATGATGATCAAGTGGTCTGGATAGATAACAATGACAAAATACAATATCATGGAATCAATCAATATAAAATCAACATTGAGGAATTTAAACAGATAATGGAGAGAATGTCTTATCGACAGGGAGAGATTATCTACGAGGATCCAGATATCATGGTAAGTACTCTTCATAGAGAATTATATAGAGTGTCTTATTAAAATAATTATAGTCTATTTTAATAAAAATTTTGGTTCTTTCAGTATTTAATGTACTTTTCTTATGTTTACTATGGTTTCCCACTTTTCCTCAAAGTGGATATGTAATAAAAATGTATTATTGACTAAGATAACTGTTATTACTTCCAAATAATAATAAAAAACTCCAAATAGTTCAAGGATTTAAATGATTCCAATGTAATTTGGGCCTATTTATATAACTGAATCTTATAGCACCATTCCTCAAAGATAGGTTCAAAAAAACATGATCTCCTACAATTAATTACAAATCATTCCCCCAATGGGATGATGATATGGTCAATTGAATCTTTGTTTGAAGATAATTCAAAATAGTTTTCAATAATTTTGATGTAAAGTGGGATCACAATAAGAGATAAATAAAATATTCTCTACATGAAATCATATAACTTCTATAATATATAGCCTTTTTATGCACTCTAGAGTTAAATCTTTTTTCAAAAAATAAAATTTCTATATTTATTTTGGTGATCAATGATAACCATTATTGCATAATTTATTTTTAAGAGCATTTTGTAGATATATGACAAAGCTCATAGTAATGGAAAGGAATTTCCACATAGGAATTGGAAGATGTTTCTTGAATCCTAGAGTATGTTTTCTCAATGCTTTAACATGTTGAAAAAATATATGGAGGCATCATTTGTAATTTCACTCTTCATATTATCCTATAAAAAATGATCTATTGAATAACTATAAATATTTATTCTACAATGGTGTATATAAATATTAGATCTAAAACTATCTTCTAAATGTTGTCTTTTAGGTCAAGTATATATGGAACACCTAATATCATTCCAAATTTAAAACCACCATTTTTAATTACAATGTTCGATAATTTCACATTATTTTCTTTTTTAGTATATATTTAAAAGGTATCATCATAAAATTGATAATTTATATTATTTTATAATAAATATTGTTTCACAATAATTTGTAAGAGGATTGATTTACACCCTTCAATAATAATTCCCATATCCATATTTACTATATCATTGAACCCAAGATCTATAGCAATCCTCATTTAGGACAAAAATCTATGATCATTCCTCTTTAATGCATATACTACATTTTTTTCCTTACCTTTGGAGGTATAGTATTAATATTTCATAATATTTGAGTCGCTCGAGTCATCTCTTTTTTCACATATTAAACTATCTATTTGAAAATATTTATTTTAGTAATTTATGATTCATGTGAATCTATCAAATTTCACGATAGCGATAATGTATCCACATTTTAATTAAATGATTCATGATGACAAATCTGGTTCATGTATTGAATAGTTATATTTTTAATTTTTCTATTTACTTGATGCATATTAAATTAATTTTTCATTTTGGAATAGGATCAAACCATGTACATTATTATATTAAAAACTATATATCACAACACCTTAATTTCAAGATGGTATAGTCAAAATTAGAAAAATGAAAAATCTATTTTTTAGTTTTTCAAAACATCCTTCACATTTAATGGTTCAAATGGAATAAACCGATTTACATGTAAGATTGGTAATGGGATATCCAATTTGGAAGAATTCTGAATAAATCTCTAATATAATCCTACCAAAATAATACAACTACTTTCCTCATTTATGTACATTGGTGTAGGTTATTCTATAACTATATTGGCCTTCATAGGATCAACTAATATTTCATCCATAAAGAAAATATATCCAGAGAAAACAACCTTTTAAATTCATAAATTTCACTAACTAAATTTTCTATATAACACATTTTCATTACACGTGTCTCATAAATAAACCACATGTAATTTTAATGGTACTCATAGATTTAATAATACACCATTATATCATCAGTGAATAACAAAAAAATCTTCAAGATATAATTTTAGAACACTATTCATTATATCCATAAAAATAGTTGGAGCATTAGTCAATAAAAATGTAATTAAAATAAACAATTAATGTTCAAACCTCATTAGAAAGGCTATCTTTTTTTTCTACATCCTTATTTAATAACAATTGACGATACCTTGAACAAGGTAAATGGTTATATGATATTAATCTATGTGATATTGATCAAAAAAGTAATTAATTTCAGGTAGATGGTAATTATTATTTATTGTAATTGTATTTATTTCCCTATAATTGACTCACAGATTCATTGATCTATCATTCTTCTTAATGAATAGAACTAGGACTTCCCATAGTGAAACTATAATGAAAATAAATCAATTATCCCCAAAATCCTCTAGTTTTTTCATCCTCTCCACTAATTAAATTACAGATATTCAATAGGTATCCATTTATTATTTTCATTAATCTGGGTTTAAATCTATAGAAATATCAACTTCACACAATTCGGGATGTCTGGGTAAGTCCATGGAAGATAATAAAATGTGTTTCAGTACAATAGATACATCGATAATTTGATTTATACTTTCCTATCCCTAGATTTTGTTTCCTCTTATTCCCCAAAAATCACATTTAGTAGATCTAATGTTGGCGGATCTATGCATGGAATATATGAGTGTGTCTCTACATTAAAGATAAATAATTCTACATATTCATCAAATATCATAATTTTATTCTTCTTGTAATAAATTTTATTCTTCATATTTTTGAAGGAATTCCGTACCAAGGAATATATCAAATTATTCCATAAAAATTATAATAATATCATGAAACAAATAACATTTATGTTTCCTAATGGGGACATAAATAAAAATCCATTTTTCAGTGAGGATTCTCCTAGAAATTTTGAGGGATAATTATTTTATTATATCAAATAGTAAATTTTATGTTATCTTGAAAAATTGATGTTTAAAAATGTGTGTGAGTATCCTGAGTCAAAATAAGTGTTACGTAAATATGAATATATGGTAAAAGTACATAAATATATATAATTTCAAACATCCAACTCAATTATAGTTATCATGTAATCTTGGACTTCTCTCATTGACCAATTATTTGGATGATTCCCTTGACTTGTCGGATATTAGTTTGAATTATTCATAATTTATTTACAAATAAATTCCTATGAAAATTTGAATTTTTTCTTCCCCTTACATTCATGAGCTATATGACTGTTATCTCTGCACTTATAACAAACTTCTATGTACTTCATAAATTTTTTTGAACAATTATTTAAACAGTATTCCCAAGGTGTAGATTTCCTCTTCATTGTCGTCTTCTTCGATGAATTCCCTTTCACTTAGAGATCATTTGACCTCTTATTTTCTCTATTTACCTTAGACATGTATGATTTATAGAATTTATCTCTATTTTTATGGTACGTAAAAAAAATTCATAATACGTTGAAATTATTTTAGAGACCAGTATCCTTCAAAGTCTTGTCTTCAACCCTTTAATGAAATAGTGACTCGTTAACTTTGTGATGGGTATGATATCAGTTTCATACACATCTAAACCTATAAATGAAGACTCATACATAGAACTAAGATATTATTAGTTTTTTCTTTAGGATGAGAAATCATCACATCATTTCACTTTTTTCTCATGAGGGAAATGTTTCTTTAAGAATGCCTTACTAAAAGTATTATATTCCATGAGTTCCAGTTCTTCTTACTCCCTATTATTCAGGATTATTGACCACAATTGATCATTATCACCTTTGATATAATAAAATAAAAGTGTAAAATTTTCTATTTAATTTCTTCCCAAGTGAAAAAATATTTTTTCTAGAGATTTAATAGATTTCTCAGCTACCATATATTAGCTGTTCAACCAAATTATTTGGATTGTGGTCGCATAAAGAATTCCAAAATATGAGATTCTCTATATGTAACACGTTTCTCCATTTGAGAATATTTATTTTTTAAAACCAAAATATTCTTCCATTGGAAAATTAGAATTCTTGACGTTTCAGATTCCTTAATTGGGAAATATCTACATTATAATGATAATTTATTCTCTTATTCCTTTAAAGAACCTTTTACAAACAACGACATATAATAGATTTTCTCATAGGATTATTAATTTTTAATTATAATTTATAATTATATATATAGTGTGATATAAAACATATATTAAAATTTATGAATTTTTAATCTCATAATAATAAATGTTTTCATGGAGGATATCCTTATTTTCAAATCCATCATAGTGGTTTTTACAGGGAATGAGAATTATACTAAGAATATCGCATGGGAGTACCAAACTAGTGGCACAATAAGGATTATTTATATGCACCATGTGATGATCACGATAAGCCCAATGATACCTTATTAATGTTATTATCCCTAAGAACCACTATCCTAGAACCATGACCACATGTAGTATTCAGATAGAGAGGTATTTCTATGAAAAATTGTATAATAACATCTCTACCAAAACCTTAGAATGATCTTATATACATTTCCTAACACTATATCATAGATAAATATTCAGTAATCTATTATTTATTTAATATATTTTACTTATATTATGGTAAACATCTTTCCATACAAACTATAATGACCATGAACCAAATAACCCAATGATGGTGCCCACTTAATTACAATGGAATACCTATATTTCATAAAATATTGAGGTACTAATGAATTTAGCAGTTTTAGAAAACCAAATACATACATGATAACCATATTCCCTTGGGATATAAAATAAAATTTATATAAATTGAAAACATTTTGCATCGTTGAAATCATTCTGGGAACTCTTCTTCACATACTAGGGAAATTAAACAAAATAATGGTGTGCTCAAATGCTTAAAAATGGATAAGTACGACATAAGATATCATAAATAATTAATAATAATAAACAAATAAAGGAAAACAATGGAAAATTTATTCTATTTAAATATATTGAATAACCTGTTAATATAAGGAATTGTATATATTAAAATGTAAGTAAATGAAAACACATACCATTTAATCAATAAATCAATAAATAAATGAATTCCGAGATAACATCATTGTAAAAATATCCTAGATAATAAAAATTGAATTCATAATTAATAAAAATAGTAATAATTGGAGATCATTTATTGAGGCACATGATACCTCTACAATCAAGATACATCACATGATATTTTAAAACTATGAGTAGAAACCCAGTTTATATTGGCTAATTGATTTGTCTTATTAGACATATCGATGCATCGAGGGTCTATATAATTTCAGTCCCCACCAATCATTGTTTGTACAAATCCTTCCTAAAAAATTTGATGATAAATTTAATTAATGAATTAATAATAATTATCATCTAATATTTTTATTGAATAAAGGATTCAGATTTATCAATATTTCTCTAATTAATCAATTAACATTCAAATTAAATAACATATGTGAAAATGGTATTTGGTTTAGGGAATAATAATATCTATCATAACGGAATAAAAATAAACAGGTATTATAACAATACAAACCATGTTTAAATTGGTGTTCATGTTAAATATATCAGATTGGAATTATATACACCACATAAATATAAATATGTGCATATTTAAAAATATAACTAAATGAAAATGAAAATGAGATGAAATTCCTTACATTGATAAAGAATTGAAGTGAGAATTAATCCATGAATATATTATATGTATCAAATATAAATACATTTATAAATTTTTTGAATACAACATATGATAATCAAAATTCATTATATATACAATTTTATAATATTAATGGAAAAATAATAAGTAATATAAACCATTGTTAAGAATTTGAGTAATGAAATTCATTACAACTTGGTAACAATCATGTCAACTCCCATTAAAAAAATAATTTAAATTAATGCATGAAATACCATGAAATATTAATTATAAATGATATTAAAAGTTAAATTTTTAGTGTATACATCATTGAAATGAAATTATGTGCAAAACAATACAATATGCCTCAAATAAATGAATTTAAGACTAATTCTCTTACTACGAGTCTATTTCATCGCATTCATTACTTATCATCATAAATAATAAACATATATCAATTATTTACTTTTATAAAAACATCTTTCATGTTTATTATTCCATTTATTTATCTTATTTCCACGTTATATACCATTACATAATCATTTAAATTTATATTGGGTGTTTTGATGATATTTGACTTCTCTGTAAAAAATGGGATTGGTAGGTTGAATAATAGTATAAGAGATATTTATTTGTACATTTATTTAATAATAGTCATGAAATCATATTTATAATAAATTTATACTATTATGATCAATCATGATTTTTTTGTTAAATTACATACATTTTGATCATGGAGATGATAGGATGCACGCAGTCAAGAGTAATTATTCCATTTTCCAATGATCATTACATAAAGGATGTATGAAATATTTCATCTTTATATTATTATAATACTATCATAAAGTCCGTATTATATATTTAGATATCCTTATATATATTACCCATGTTTTTTGATGAAAAAATAGAGTCACAATGCTTTGTGAAGGCTGTAGTCCACACATACATGAATGACGATGTCATCGTTTAATGAGTAAAAAAAGTAAGAGATAAAATGATATATTATCCTTTAAGATTAATAAATATTATATTAATTTAATATTTATTTCATTTATATCACATATATTCATTAACATTATCCTTATTTCCTTCCATGTAAATAATGTGTGAATAGTAAATAACATTAATTAGTGAGACCGTAGTCTATCGTACACACTTGTGCCATTATCTTGTCCCCTACAGAAAGGAAATTAAAAAGGTATATATGATATAAGGATTATAAGGATTTAATTTTTTGTATAAAAATAATATATATACATTATTTATATTATTATACCCTTTTGTGAGTGGTGTTTATGGAAAACGTGTCACATCAATTTCTAAGGCGGTGGTACACCTAACACATGAACTATGTTTTTGTTTCCCATTTGAGGCAAGAGAATAATGATATAGGTCATGAACATAAAATAATAAAATAAAATTATATCAGATATAATAGTGTTATTATATAATTACAAATGGAAAATATTTTAAGTATATTGAAGAATAAATAAAACAAAAACATATAGTTGGGAATTTTATCTCTTCCCAAACCACCTCTTTAGGATTATACCATATATTTTTATTGAATGTATTTGTAACCAAATAAAGGATTGTAGGATGTAGTTATTGAATTAATAAATATATATGGGTTTTAATTTTCTGAAAAATGGGTTTGAACTTATGATTAAAAGAGGCGATGGGTTTCCTTTTATAAGTTAGGTGAGTGGCACAATTATAATTTATCGAAATAAAAAATGAGTTCCCCTATTTTTCGCATTCCACAAGGGTCTATAATGGATTATTTTAAATAATTATAAATTATATCTTCTAAATATATCCATGAAATATAAAATAGACATGTTCATGGGTAATTTATATACTTAACTTTTCAACATAACTCCTTGGTAAACCCAATTTAACCTAAACAAAAATTTTTAATTTTTAATATTTTCAATATTATTTTTTGTCAAAAAATATGTTCATGTTTATATAAAATATAATTTGTAATTTTAATAATATGTAATATATTTTTAAAAATTCAATTCATTGATGTGGTAAAATGAAATTTAAAATTATAACTGTAAACATGATGAAAACGTGGGTTGTGAATGGGAAATTTCTCAAAATAATTGAAGGTATACATATCAATATTATATATTAAATTGAATCAAATGACCTAATTCCATTGAATTTTTATATTATTGAACTAAATTTAATTTTAAACTAATCTTAAATGTTATTTAAACATTGTAATTATATAAATTAGTAGAAATGTTTCAATAAAAATAAGTAGTTTTAACTATTCATTAAAAATGAGTCATATCATAATAATTAAAAAAATTAGCACTAAGATAATATTGATGGGATGATTTAAAAAATGGTCTAAAATTTATAAAAAAGTTCCAAAATGTGGTAAAATTTTATTTTCAATTACGCGCGAAAAGCGTGAAAATACTGTCTTTTAGAAGAAATACAATTTTCAAAAAACATTTTTTTTAATTTAAATGATTATTATTTTATTTATCATCAATATATAACAATATTTTTATTAATTAAGTTAGTATTAATAGTATCCTCTAACATGAGGGATATGATATAATGGTTATGTTCAATAAATAATTTAGGTTATTATTTTTTTAATAATGGTGTTGCATGCATCACAGGATATCGAAGAGATTGAATTAATTTAAAAACAAATAAGTCTAATGTATTGAGGTTTTATGAATTCCATATGTTGTTCTTGGTTATAATATTAGGAGGGCCACAATTCCATTCATGTTTTATAATTATAATTATGTAAATCATTGTACACATAATTCTCAATGAAAGGTTTAATCTAGGAATCCAAAATATATAAACAAGAACAAGCTACCACACACCACTTACATCACACCCAAGTCACTTTGGCCATGCCACATGCCTACAGTATCCTTCTTGATGGAAAAAAATAGGTACTTCACACAGTGGAACTTCCCATATTCTGACTTAATTTTGACCACCAGATTAGATCTACTTGAGATTATCCCAAACAGCCTCTAGATAACTAAACTAGACTTGCACCAATATAGACGTGTTTCTATATGCAATGAAGCAACCAAGATGTATTTACCAACATTTATAGAAGGCTTTATCCACTATATTTGAATCCAAAACAACATACATTAAATATATTTATGTCCAATGTTATCTCAGGACAAAATAACAACACATTCACTACACTTTCCTAACAGCTCATGTCATGCTTACAAAAACGAATTACTATATTTTAAATCATCTTCAACTAAAACCATGATGCAATGATAAACATAACATATTATTCATCTTGAAACAAGTATGAATTTCAATAATAACATTAGTCTCTCCTCCAGACATTTTTTTTTTCCAATTTTTTCAGGTTAATTGGTTTGGGGGATGCTATAAGAAGGAGATGACAGAATGTGGGGACATTATATTCCACTTTATGGCCTATTATTTAGACTTTTCATAGGAATATAATAAATAATACGATATTTTATGATTGAAAATTTATTCTATTTTTCACTTATGAATTTATTTGTGATCTCCATCCTTTCATTTAATGGGATCTATTAACTCCATTATAGTGGATTGTTTATTCGAGTAAAAGAGCAAAGGGATGTCTCATAGTGCTCCAAAAAAATAGTTTATTTTATTTATAAATGATTTTCGATTTGTTTATATGGGGTAATGGATTTTACAGATAATTTAGAAGAGAATTATTACATTCCCAATGTAATATCTATAGTTAAATAAGATTATCATACATGAATATAACATATTTTTGGATGATGATTCATTACAGTATACAGGAACACACCATAGGACCATAATAGTTTAGTGTCCTTGTAAACATCGAACACATTCATCTAATACATTGAATGATATTTTACCATTTCACAGTATTCATGGAAATACCCTATATTAATGTCGTATTCATAACCTGGGGAAATTAAACATAAAAAAGTGTGAGATCATATACTTTGTATGGGTAAAATATAGAAATATATAAACACATAATGAGCCTAGGTGTTTGAGAATGTGAAAATAACATATGAAAACAGACCATAAATATAAAAGATAATAGTCTTGACTTTATACATAAATATTGTAAGTTCATAAGAGACGAATTATAAATAAATTAAATAAAATGGTACATGAGAGTATAAAAAGGTATTTCAACATATACTTGTTGAAAATATATAAGAATAGAACATCATTTTCTTAGTATTCACAGTTCATTTCCAAAACATATCAAGAAATTACATGGGTGGATACACCTTCTAGAGGGACACACCACCATCCCTAATGGAATCCCTATACATATAATAGCATGGGTTAACTCCCCAAACCATCTTGATAGTCAAGGCCCACTCCCAATACAATCACAGTGCAAAAATATCATTATCGAACTGAGTTTACCCACATTCCAGTCGTGTTTATCTCATGCTATATTAATTTTTCCCAATTATTGGGGAGGAAATATAGTTCCTTCCCATATTTTTTATAATGTAACTACCATCATTGTTTAAAACATAAACCCCATAATTTTTTATGACATAACAAACGTCACATAATGATGATCACCCATAGGTGTAGAAAAATATAAAAAAAATTCACTATATCATAACCCATGAAATGAAATGGGATTGATAAAGATTACATCATATCATAACCAATGGAAAAGAGGTAAGAATCAAAATCATTTTGGCATTTAATTATAAAATAACCCATTAAGAGAGGTTGCTTTCATAAACATTTTCCCATTATACGACCAATATAAGTGAAATGAGTTTCATAAACATCTTATAATCATAAAAATCATCATTCAAAGAAAAAATAATATTGGTATCCCCAGTTTATATCTATAGAAATTCCGAAGATACATCAAACTATGTCATCATATATAGATATTTATGTTGAAAGATAAATCACAAGGGGAATTTCTTTTAGAAAAAACATTTGTTTTAAAATAATGTTTAAAACTAAAATATCATAAATCATTTCCAAAAAAATAATTGAATTTTTTTTAAAATTATAAAAAAATCGTAACAATTCAGTTAAATTATTTCTTTATAAAAATAATCATTCCTCATTTAAAACATGTTTTCAATCATTTTAATAATATATTTTAATAGTGGTACAATTTACATAAAATATAAAAATTTCGAATATATTTTAAAATATAATTTAAAATATATTTTGAAACATATAAGGATTTCATGAATTTTTTTTATGATCATGAACGTTATAAACACTATTTATGTAGTTCAATATAAAAACTAAAATTATTTTCAAATTTTCGTTAATACCGAAATTGGAAATATTTCAATAAAGAAATAATGAGTACATTAGAAAAATTAAAATGTAAAACTTGGGTAATTATATCCCAAATAAATCATTTCAATAATGTAAAAAATATTTTTAAAATCATTTTTCTAGAAGACATGCTTTTTGAAGAAAAAGTGTTTATACCGAAAAAAAGATTTCTCTTAAAAATATTTTCATTGAATGATTGCATCATGATTTCAATGTATCTTAACTAATGAAACACATAATGGTTTCTTATGTGTGACGTTTCTATATTCAATATGGTTGAAAGAATAAGATGATTATTGATTGTACCTCCTTTAACCACCATTCGACCATTATTGGTATCATATTGATTGTGAAAATGAAAACTACCTATAATGCAGACACTACAATAATTTATTCTACAACTAATTGTGATATATATGTTTGATTATTGTATTTAATAACCTCTCAAATTTGGTAAATTTAATGTTATTTTGATTTATAATTTATTTGGATGGTTTAGATGCAATTATGATGGAGATTCTAGAGGTAATCCAATACCAACATGATTTGGGGCAATTTATAGAAATCATAATGGATATTTCATGTTATCCCTTTATAGACAATATGTTATTTACACTTATTTATATGATGAGATTATTTTTTTGATCAAAATAGTTGAAATATATAGACAACAAAGATGGATGAATTTATGGTTTGTGTATGATTGTACATCAATATTGCGGTCTATTTGATCGGGTAAAATAAATATATCCCATAAATTTATTTCATGATGCATGAAATTATTATAAATGATATCCCAAATGAATTAAATCATCAAAAAAATTTCTATTAATGTATCTTTCATTGTTATGTCCTTTAAATCATAGGGGTGAGTGGTGATTCTTATATCTTTTCGGACACCATCCAAGTTGAGTTGATACCTATTTTTCAAAGATAAAAATGTAAAATTACATTCTATGCAATTATAAGTAAATTAAAAGTGGAAAATTAAGGTAAAAAATTTATTTTCATGACACAGATATAGGAGATGGAATTTCATTATTTATTTCAAAGATGGGTCATAATATTCTATCATCATAAACTTAATCATAAACAAACATTATAATTATGGAGATTATAATATAAAATATATTCCACTTTGGAAAAATTTAGACATAAGACACATGAATGAATAAAATAAAATGAAACAAAAAATATCCTGAAGGTAAGTAAATTAATTATATTACAAGTCTAATATTCTATATATAATCATTGAAAATGAATATTTGTGAATAACATAACATATGTCTAAAATAAGGCAAGTTGAGACAAAAATACCTTACCATTTTTTAGCTTTTTAACTATAATCACCATGAATGATAGATCCCCAAATCGATATATAAATAAATATAATTTTCATGATATGAATCATAAAATAGGTTCATGTTATATCTATATACCACATAAATTAAGTATATGGTGAATATAGCATTTGTCCCACAAAAGAAAAAAGGGAGATATAAATCACATTAAGTTAGTATTCAAATCATACATACTCATTCAAGCCTCCTAGATAATAAATATAAATTTATTATAAATATATTATACTACATAACATAAAAGTATAATTGAATATATGATTTAGATATGTCCTTTTATTACTTACATATTAATAATTCCATATTAATATCATGTTTCAGGTTATATTCGTTTTTTTTCATATATGTTTTGATTTATTATTTTTGTCCTCACACGTTAATCATGGTTAATCATCTACATAATAATGTTTATGTCCTAAGATTAATATTTATACATATATTATACTTTTTATAACAATTATCAAATTTGTTTTTTAGAAATTAAGAATGTCATGGTCATGGAGATATAAGGTTGTAAGTACGAATAATTAACATTTACATTTTTCAAAGATCATTATGGGAAATGGGTTAATTATCATATAATTCAAAAATAATGATAATAATTTCATAAATATAATATTACATATTTAAATATATGTATACCTGACATCGATGTTTATTGGTGATTAAAATTGAGTCACAACAGTTCCTGGAGGTTGTTGTCCACACATACAAGAATGACACTATAATCATTCACTGGGTGAAAAGAGAAGAAATAAAAATGGTATATAATATTTTAATAATGATAAATATGTCATTGTAATAATATTTATTTCATGTATATCATCCATTTTCATTAATAGTATCATTATTATCATCCATGTAAATTTTTATTGAAAATTAATGACATCTCATTAAATAGTCGTTGTCTACCATACACCCAAATGACATTATAATATCCTCTATATAATAATATTTAAAAGGAAATATCTAATATAATGACTCCAGAGGTATAATAATTTTATAAATCTCATATATATTTACCATAATTCCATCATAATACCCAACTATGAGTGGTGATAGTGGAAAAATAAATGACATCAGTTCATGTGGGGGTAGTCCATCGTACACATGAACGATGATTTCAAAACCCAGTGGCCAAAAAGGGAGATGGTTATAGTTCAATAACATAACATAAAAAATAAAAAAATATGGAATATAATATGGTTATTATAATATAATTTAATCAAAAATTTTATGTGGTGTATTAATAAATAAAATAAGAAACCCTTGTTGAGGAACATTATATCTTGTTCAGCTATCCTCCATAGGTTTGAACCAAAATAATTCATAAGTTGAATTTTTTTACAAATAAAAAATTATATGAAGATAAAATATAATTTTATAACTAATGTTTTTATTATTTATATAATTAAATGTGTTTTTATGGTGTGAATTGGATATGAGTAGGGGTGGGATTTTATAATTGTGTGAGTGGCACACCTATAGATTTTTTAAATAATGATTTCCATCCACATTTTTTCATTTTGAAATGAAAAAAATAATTGAACATTCAAAATAATATAAATAATATTATCTATATAGTTCCATACAATTAGTTTTTTTAACATATTTTAACTTATTTGTACCCTATTATATTTAATTGAACACCCAGGTAAACCATGTGCACGTTTACCATTGTAATTAATTTTTTCTGTTTCACTATTCATTTTGCTAAAAAATTATGTTCACATTATTAAATAATATTATTTTTTATTTTTCAAAACAATAAATTAATTATTAAAAATTATATTCGAAAAATACCAAAAATTTATTCATAATTAATACCCAGTTGTGAGGAGAAATTTGTGCTTCAATGTGAAAATGTTAAAAGGATTACTAATCTTTTATATCAAAATTAAATTTTAAATTGATTAAAATAACATAAATTGGGTTATTAGATTTATAAATGATATAATTTCACTTCTAATAAAATTTAAAATATAATTTATATTTGTAAATAAAATAATCAAAAGTGACGTTTTTAGTAAAAATTTATTAATTTTCAGTATTAGTCAAAAAATAAAACATTTTAGAGGAATATAAAAAAATCATCCTAAGATGATAATGATATTAATATTTAAGAAATAATGATTAGTCTTCGAAATAAATTTTCTAAATTTTGTAAAATTGTATTTGAAAAAAATGCCAAAAGTGAATAAACGCTTTTTTAGATAATATTTTTTTATGCATAAAATTGGATTTTTCTTCCCTACTTGTATAGAAAACACAGAATATGAATATTAAAAATATTATTGAATATAATATATAAATTAGAAAAATATTCAAAAATATTTATTCATATAATATATTGAGGTAAAATGTTTTTTTCCATAAAAATTGTTTTTAGAAAATTATTTCCTTTATTCTCAAAAGGATTATTTTCATTTAGAATTAATATTCACTAAATAAATAATTCACATTAAGAATTTAAACAATATATTTTAATAATTTTAATAATTGTATTCTTACCTGCAATTTTTATTGCAGGCTGATAACAATCATATTAAATGAAATAATTTAAATAGTATGTCACATTTTTTTGAACCTTAATGTTGTGGGTAATATAAGATAATCATAGTATTATGTGTAAGAGAAGAAAAACATAGTGTTACATGGAACAGTATTTAAACTCATTTTTTCATGTAACACAACACAAAAACATTGTTCCATTTAACACAAATAAAATCACTATTGTAGGTAATGAAAAATATAGAATTGTTTAAATTTATTGGAAAATATAAAATTCACAAAATCTAATGGTGTAACATTCTACCCACTGAAAATAATTTGTCCCTAAAAATCTATCACATTGGTAAAAAAATAAGGATTCTTAGGCCTCATTATGTCCTTAGGTTCCCATGTAGCTTCGTTTAAGTGGCGGTTTAACCATAAAACATTGTCCAGGTGAGTGGTATGGTTTCATAGATCATTATTTATTCAATCCATAATTTCTATCAGTAATTCCTCAAAAGAAAATTATTTAACCCGTAGGTAAACCTATTATAATAGGGTATTTTATGGGACATTTATCTACATAATTTATCAGTGATATATGAAATACATCATAATCCTGAGATAGGTTCAGTGGAAATGAAAAAAAAATGTTATATCGATATGATCAAGTATTTTAATGGGATAGATATATCTATGGATTATATTTACCTCATTCCACACATAAATAAATTCATATAAATTCATTCTCATGATATTCAAAATCTAGAAATTTGTACAATTATCAGAAAAAATATTATGTTATCTTTTTTCGATACATACATGTTACAAAATAGATCTTATCATCACTACCATCTACAGCCTTCGATCAAGTCCCAATAGAATTATTTTCAATATAGTGTATATAATGTGTTATATAAAGATACATATAAATTCTTGATTGAAATATACATTTCTGGAAATCAACAAGAGTAAGTTGTGATCCTGAACACATTTTAAATCAATTTAACAAGATCATAAGATATCCTCTTGGGAACAAATTTTTCTCGAAGTGATAAAAAACAACTATGCAAAAAGATATAAATGAATTATTTTCCAGAACATTGTTTTATACTTTAGATATCAATTGGATACAATTGATTGTGGTACTCCACAAAACCTTACCACTTTATAAATTTATGTATTATAAATCGTATAATAAGATAAATATTTTGTGATATTGGTAATGAGTGATGAATTTGTATGATGATAAAAAATAACCCATGTATTATTATTACATTTATATATATTAGGGATTATACTGATAAAACATGTTATGATGTCTTCCCATTTCGATTTTATTATGGATAATGGTCATATAATACTATTAGACTGGTGTCTCCTAGCCTTTAATTACTGAATTACTCGTCTTACATATTCAGTAATGAATATTTTTATGTTTTAATTTCATAATAAATCTTGAATATAGGAATATGGTAGGGGATATACACTTACTTCCCTACTATTTTGGGTTTAATACCCATGACCTTTCTAGAGACAATAAGTTATCACCCCACTTGCATGTTATCCTATTTCTGAAAGTATATTAATAAAAATATTTATAAACTTCAATAAACCATATTAATTATAACCTAAAATATAAGATAAATCCTAAAATCTACCAATAAATTCAATACTATGTCCATAAAAAGGTACTCCTTCTCAAAATTAAATTTTTATATTAATATAAATTTCTACAAAAAAATAATCTTAATCATGATAAAAAATCATTAATTAAACTTCATGATATTTGTATAAGAATTTGAACTATTGATCACTCTCAAACTCAAATACCCGTGATGGAATCCAGAAATCACAATTTAATCATACGTGGAGACATATATGCTCGAATAATAATATAATCCTTAGACGTTTCACAATTCTTACAACTAAAATAACATTGGAGAAATACATATATAATATAATAATTATATACTAATATATAAATACATTAATCGTTTCACATAAATTATTTTAATGGAATATGTCCTTACTTTTTCAATATGGTAATTATTTTATTATGGAATTAAGTTGGATAATGCACATGTACCACACATATAAAACATTGAATAGTTTGAAATTTTGTCACCCTATAGACTTTTTTTCCAAAAATATTTGATCTTCACATCTATTTGAGATATTCTTATATGTTCTAATTCTTACATTATTTATATTTAGTGATTTAAATTTTCTTTCTGCTCGGTTCATTACCACCCAAACATTCATAAATGTTCATATTCCACCTATTTGATTCTTTACGAATATTATAGATGTTCACATTGTTATCCATATATCATGATATCTTATTATAAATAGTCACTATATGAATATCCTCAGTCATCATCCAATTTGGTCTGTCATAGTAACATAATTTCCCAAAAAAATTAGTGTTAACATGATTATGTATTGTGTAATTTTCTACATAAAACAATAAATCATAGTGTGAGTAAAAATGTTCATAATGCGAAACTAGATGACCGGGAAAATCATATATATGATATTAAAATATAGAAAATTCTTTTTAATTAATGATACATTCTTTCTTTCCAACGTCATCCATAATTATCATCTATCTAAGTCATTAATGATGGATCATAAAGAGTTTGTGTATTTTCATATAAAATCCTCATACAATGTTAAATCGAGTGTGAATCAATGCATGTTGTCATGTACAAGGTGATGATCATGTATAGATCATTTCACCATTTTCATATTTATAACACCTAGGTATATCTTTACAAAATACAAATCCACTTTTACTATTTAGAAATGGATATAACTTCATGGAAACCACTTTTCCTTTTCTTTACCACAATGCTATTACATTTTTCTAAGCATTCACTCATCCTTAGACTTATCTATTGAAACATTTGTAGACATATTCCTAGAAATAATCTCATGGATTTATCTAAATTATTTTCATCCTAATTTATACATGTTTTATAAAACATTAAATTGCTACATACTATAGTTTCCTAGACTTATCCTACTTGGACATTACACCTTTCTAGGTGAATATTAATTATATTTAATAAAAACAAAACTGAGTTCTATAATAGTTTAGTTCCTTTGGAATGATGGAAATCAATTTCTAATATACTGAATGTTCTTCAATGTTTCCTATAAATATCTTCCAATTTAGTACACATTATTGACATACACCACATAAAATCATTATTCAAAATCAAGGTAAAGGAAAATTAATAATTTTCGGGATCGTGTGATCAATAATGGTAAACAAGCTAAATATATTCACATAATGTGAGTATAAGGGTGAGAAAATGTTATAATAATATATGAAAAATATACCTATCATATAAAATATAAAAAACTAGAGTCAATACATAATTATGGGAAATTCATAAGACATGAATCACATAGAAATCAATGAACATGAGTCCTGAGAGAATAACATTAAAATATTATGTAAAATTGTGACATAATGATATAAATATAAAATAATTTCTTTAATTGTCTAAAATTACTTCCAAAATTATTAGGTATTCCATGGATAGATACACCACAAGGGTGGGACACCCAACCATCCAAAGTGGCATTGCTTTTCTCATAGTGAAATGAGATCACTCACAAAACCACCATTGTTGTTATGGCCCACTCTGAATACTATCATAGTGGAAGGAGTGCCTTAGTAAAATGTGTTCACTCCCCATTAAAAACTTATCTATATCATTAGATATAAATATATACACAATGAAATGGCAGGAAATAAAAACAACAACCCGAGTATCACGAAATCAGTGCGTGTTTTATTATAATGGAAATGATACAAGAGATCACATCACAATTGATACATTAGTTTAGTAGTCTAGACGAAACTATATACATAAATGGTACAATTATATCATCAGTAAATAAATTTATTAAAAAATAAAATAAAATTAACTATATCTTGAAATATAATCAGATATTCCATCTTAACAACCTGGGGATAGAGAACATAAAAAGGGTTTGATCTAAACATCATTAAGGGTTATATGAAACGACTTTAAGTGATGTAAATTCAAAAAGGCATATATATTGTGGTAACGTTAATAATATTAAAGACACATTCCATCAATAAAAAGAGAATGAAAATGCATTCATAGTATTTTTCATAGTGAAAATATCCTAGAAAATATTAACTGAATATTGAATGAAAAGGACTTTTATTTTTTGACATCCTTTATATGGCACATGAACCATTATAACATGAAGATGTTTAACTCTATTTTTAAAAACCCATATAATTATTCTTGGTAACAAACATGAAGGGATTGTCGTCGACTGATTTTTTTCCTGAGACATGTTATCTCATTGAGTAATAATATATAACTATTCCCCACATATCACTATATATAGAAATAATTATGCCTATATAGATTCAATTCAACAACATTCAATTAAACCATAGAAGGTGAAAATGGTATTTGTATAGGACAATAATTATATCCATGATACCATAAATTTTCATATTTATTGAAATAATTAATAAATTATAATAACAAATAAAAGGGAAGTATACTTAAACTACAAAAAATTAATACGTTGTTAATAAGTCATAGATGATGATATTTTATTTCCAACAGAAATGAAAAAAATGTAAAACATATTTTTAAGAATCTGTTGAAAAGTGCCAATTTTTTACGGTTTAATGGAAAATATTAAAGTTTCATTATAAGAAGAAAAGTATTATTTGTTTCCTTAAAAATAGAATTAATTGAGATAGTTTTTCCAGAAAAAATAGTGATTTTTAAAAAAACTATTATTTTCTAAAAACAGATTGTGGAGTATGTTATAAAATGTGTATGAAATGGGAATATTCCCTTGTATCGTGATTTCTTATCCAAAGGACTTGAAAAGAGACCCCTAAATACATGTATTTCACCATTAATGAAGTAATTATTGATCTAAGAAAATTTATTTGTAAAAAAATAATTTATGTGGAAAAAAAGATGACTTCATAGTTACGTTGATGTAAAGAGAGAGAAAGAGTAATGTGAATTAAAAATTGATGTTTTGGGAAAATTCCTTACCATATTTTTTAAAGTGTTATGTACTTCCTCTAATTTTCATGGAAAATAAAATTATATAAATTTTTTATTTAATAAAATATCACTTATGAATATCTTTTATTTATTTTAATTTTATCAAGTTAATTTATTTCCCTTTGGATGAGTTAGAAGATTCAATTTCGTTCTTTAGGAGTGTTAGTTTCTTTACATTTCATGGCTGGTTCACTTGTGTACATGTATGGGAGTTCATGTAAAAATGGGATTAATTACAAAAAAATTAAATTATATGTCCTTAAATAACTTATTTAATATTAAATGGTCTAGTTTACCATTTTTTCCCAGGTATGAGGAAAATTATTTAGATAAAACATTAATGATGATCGTTACATTATTTTGGCTAATTATTTATTATCACAAACTAGTTTTGTATTGTGAATTAATAATATATGTATATATTTAATTTCTTGAAAACACTTTATTGCATTGAATATATATTATAAATTTTGATTTAACAACAGTAATTTTTCTTGATCACCCTTGATGGTGGTAATGGAAGATAAAAATGAATCATCCATGATGACGGAAAATCGTCAAAACATGGATGATAATTTAATTTTTAAGATAAAAGGGGGAGGAGAATATAAATTATGATGTATATTACATTTAAATAATAGTATTCCTATATATATGATTTAATAGATTTATCGACCATGTTTCGATAGACATGGGTAAGAGATTATAAAAAAAGAAACTATAAAATAATAAATAAAGCGAATGAGGATTTTAGCACTTGAATTCTTCTCCTTGAAAAAATGTTTTGGGAAATTTGTTTTCATCATTAGTTCAGACCTGAACCTCCGAGAAGTGGGAAATAGACATGATAGGGGTATTGGGGATAAATTGGATAATAATTATAATCCCAATAGGTGTGATTAATAATGGTGGTGGGGGATGCTATTTATACTGGTAAAGAAGTGTGTTTTATTTTATTTAATTCATTAGTATATCATTTTCTCTCATGAAAATAAATAGTGATGATTCCATAACTATATATAGTAAATAGAGATGATAATTTCTTGAATATTTTTCTTAAATCATCCATGAGTTAATAATAATTTAACATAACTTATAATGTATATATTATGTAAATTATTGTATTTCACTATTAAAAAAACTCAACTATTTTAGATCAATCCCATAAATTAACCATAATTATTTGATGTGTATAGTTCAAAAATAAAATCTAATTTCTAAAATTAATTTTCTAAATATGATAAATTTAATTTTTAACAAAAATAGTCATTTATATCGAAAATAATAATTATAAAATTATTACTAATTTTACAAAAGATCAAAAGTTCAATTAACATATCATAAAATTATATTATAATCAAAATACTAAAAAATATTAATTTTTTAATTAATTTTATTAAAATAAATTTTCATTTAAATAATTATTTTATTTATAATATAATAATAAATAATGTTTATTAAAAAGTATCGACACATAAATAATTACTTCAAAAATATTTATTTACTTATACTATGATATAATTATATCATATTAACTTTTATAGGATGCCTAGATTTTATTTATAATTCAATTGGTTTTTTTACTAGTGTAATGGTAACAAAAATATTCCAATGGTAAACTTACTATTTAACAATATATTAATATTAGTTTAAGCTCATTGTTGTGTGGAACATGATCTATTTATTTTAGAAGATATATAATAGAAACATATTGGGATATTATGAGCGAGATACTGGTCCCAACAAGAATTTTTTATAACATGACAACCATTATTGTTTATAATATAACCAAAATATTTGGTTATAATGTCACCACTATCGCATAATGAAAATCATAGGTATGTGTGCCACAATATCATAAATACTTCACCATATCATAACCCATTTAATTAAATGGGTTTCATAAACATTTAGTCAATCCATATTCAATGTAAAAGTGATATGTTTCATAATAATTCCATTATTTAATCATTGAACTACCCACAAAATGAAATTGGATTAAGAAATTTGTTATCATGGTATGACCCATGGAAGAGAAAGGAGTTTCATAAACATATTTTCAACAAAAAAACATTCTAATAAATAATAATCAATTTTATCCTTGGTTAGTACCCAATGAGAAGAAATTGTTTATTCTAAGAAAGTCATCATAGGAGGAGAATGATTTTGAAAGTAAAATAAATTGAAAATTTTCTTAGGGAAGATAAATTTTCATTAAAAATATATTCGTAAAATAGAAAATTTATAAAACATTTTGAAAATATTTTTTTTAATATAATTTAATACATATACTGAATTTTTTAAGAATAAGTTAACATATTTATTATGAAAAATTTAATTTCCACTTTGCAAAACACTTTATAAAAAAATTTAAATCCCCCTTTTTAAATTTGAAATAATTTAGATAAAATATAGAAATTTTAAATTTTTAAATAATAAGATTAATTTGAAAATAAATTTGAATATTTTTTTGAATCTTGAAATATTTTAATGATTATGATAGTGATATATAATTTTTTTCTAGTTCATGTGAAAAAAATCATTTCACCATTTTGGTAAAATAAAAATTGGAAATATTTGGAAAACATCATGAAAATTCTTTTAAAACAATTAAATACTAAAAAAATTGGAAAAACATAGCATCCCGCCTTTTTTATTACATAAACTTTCATTACATTTTACAAAACCGAGGATGATTATGGTTTAGTGTCTTGGAAACCATGAACATAAAACATGAAAACAGAAAACATTCTTCTTAAAAACGTGAAAGTCTTTTCCGTAGGATCATCCTAGGTTCATTACTACATCTCATAACCTGGGGACATACATCAAAATAAAGGGTGAGCAGAAGGCCCAGTAAGGGAAAAAAGGGGAAAAATTTAACATGTGAACTTGAGATACATCAACAATGTCAGGAAAATAAACATTAAGGCACGAGAAATAAATCATGAGTTATATCATAATAAAAATAATGTATTTCATAACTTGAAGATGTGGATAAAACATTTAATATTTAAAATCATTTCTGTTTCACCAAGGTCCATCCCCAAGGTGTCATTAAAAATTACCAAGGTTATTCACCAAGTGGTCGTTAAAAATGGTCATCTCTAGAGATTAAGTCTTTACCCAATGCATTGGAGTGATATCAGGGAAAACCCTTAAATTTTTATTTATTATCATGTGATCCAGATATATCAACATCAAACATTTCATAAAAAGCCCATATATTATAAAAGAAATGGGTTTCATTTCATAGTCATCACATTTTAAAAAACTGCTTTATAGACGTGATCCTTATGTCACTTTAAACCCATGGAAAAAGGAAAGTTGGTCTCAAGTATGTAAATTACAGAATTAAAATAGAACATTTTGATGTATAGTTGAATACCAATGTAGAAGAAATACCTTTAATAAAATAAAATAATTTGAAAAATGAGAAAGACATTTTGAGACGAAAATTCTGCATCATAACGGCTATGATACATGGTTTTAGAAAACATTGAAATGAGAGGGGACATGGGTCACCCACTCATAAATGATACATAAAATATTAGGGGAACAGAATATAATGGATTTAAGAACATGGAAATGAAATTTGAATGATATACCATGTGAAACGAAGAACATGAAAGGAAGACAAAAGAATAAGATTTCTCTTATGAGAATTTGGAAGCATAACGGCGTCACTTAAAACTTCCAAAAATGGATTGACGAGGTAAAATAGGGTCTCTCATCATATAAAAATAGGTGATTATTATGATTGATATAGAGATTATACCCCAACATAAAAAAATTGAACTTGAAAGACTTGACCAGAAAATAGAACTTGAAAATGACAAGGGTGAGCGAATGCCTTACAAATTTCGTAGCCTAACGGCGTCACTTAAACATAAAAAAATGAATTGACGAGATCAAATAGGGTATCTCATCATATGAACATAAATCATCAGTATGATATATATAGAGATAATACCCCATCATATTAAAAAGGTACTTGAAAGAGTTGAAATGAAAATAGATCTTGAAAATGAGAAGGGTGAAAGAACCCCTTAAAAAATCGACAGCCTAACGACGTCACATAAACATCAAAAAAATCCATTGAAGAGATAAAATAGGTATCTCATCATATGAACATAAAATATCAGTATGATATATATAAAGATAATACCCCAACATAAAAAGGAACTTGAATGACTTGACAAGAAAATAGAACTTGCAAATGAGAAGGGTGAAAGAATTTGTTACAAAACTTTTGGTTGCCTGACGGCGCCACTTAAACATTCATAAAACGAAATGATGAGAGTAAGAGGGGATCTCTCATCATATGAACATGAAAAGGGATGTAATATGAATTTAAAAGAACATCCTCCAACATAAGAACATGGAGTATAAAAAAATGACTTAAACGAGAGTATTTGAAAAAAAAAAGAGAGAGTTTGGATCCCTTACCTTAAAACGTAACTCTTGAAACTCAATGGTTGTGACCATGAGGGCTTCTGGGAACCTTGAGAGGACTCCTTGGGATACAATGAGACCAGAGCTTCGTTGGTTGAGAGTTGGGAGTCGAATGGATGAGAGGATGGCTTGGTATTTATAGGGAAAGTGAGGGGACAAGGCATTAATGGCCAATGGACACCTCATTGATGGTTTTGGAAAAGCCATGGATTTTCCCATGGTATTTGCCCATGGTATTGGACAAATGGGACACCTCATACCTTATCTCACTATTCAAAAGTCTACCATAATGATTTCATACTTAAGACATCATTTAGTGATGTCATTAAACACCAGTAACAAAAAAACTGTATTTTCACTTTTCATTGAAAATTCAACTTTCTCAGAAAAATTCATTAATTTCACCTCAACCAAATATAGATGCTCTGATTTCAAAAATGATCTTCATTTTATAAAAATAATTTTATAAATATTTTTAATTTAATTTTAAATAAATACACTATTCATCAAAAATTTATTTTTTTCAGAAAAATCCCAAAAAATTACGTTAACATAATATTGATGCTCTGAGTTTAAAAATGAAATCCATTTTATAAAAATAATTTTTTAAATATATTTAATTTAATTTTTAATTAAAAACACTATTCACCTGAAAAAACTAATACTTGACTACTAATTTATGAAACCATTATTTAACCATTTGATTGAATCACATTACTTAATCAAGGTGCCTAGATTATATTAATACTTTCTTTAAGTGAGATTACTAATCCATTTGGTAATATTACTAATCCTAAGCATAAAATCACTAATCATAATTTACTATTCATCAAAAATAAAGTTGATCTTATTATAATATAAATTTAATACTAAACATAATTGTAGAAGACCATTTTTTGAAAATCATTACACATTTTTAATTATTTAATGTTTACATAAACAATTTTTTAAAACATCATTTCTCTAAAATTCACCAAAAATTTGCACAGTATATTTATCCGAACATTTGAAAATTCATAAACTTCATCATAAGAAGAAATCAAAATTTTTATTTAAAAAAAAGGATTACACAAGGTAGTTATGGTATCCTTATATAGCCCCTTATCACACCAGCATAGGACCTAATTGTAAGGTGTGCTAAGATGATAGAATCTGAGGGAGGCTCGGCCAACATCACACGAGTAGTAATTTCTATCAGTTTGATCTTCTCGCGAATGTGATTCTATTCTAGCTTCACATGATAAAGTTAGGCTAGGGTTTGGTCCATATCAAAGCCCAGTGGTGCTACCTCCTTCCCAAGTTCTGTTAGATGGGCTTCGATCGTTACAAGACTTCTGGGTGAGGCTATGAAATCATCTTTCTAAATTAGTTATCCAAGATCACTTGTATTTAGAGACAATAATCAAAACGTTTACTTTCCAATGGTCATATTGACCAATGGTCATATAACAATCAAAACCCAACGGTCTCATTTTAATTATACTCATGTTATCAAATGAAAATGTTTTTTTAGTATAAAAATAAAATAACACACAAAAATAGGAAACAGGATTTATTCAAAATTTCTGGTCGTTAGAATCTTCCCCCATTAAGAAATTGCGTCCTCGCAATTTTTAAATTTGGGTTTTGTAATTTCATTGAAAGTCCCACATCGGAAAAGGAGTCAGTAAAACTATTACTTTAAAAGAAAGAAAGGGAAGTAAAAAGGTCACCTGAGTTAACTAACACTAGGATTCCATGTACGAAATCATGGACATGGAGGAGAAAGCAAAGGGTCAAGTTCTGAGGGAGAGTGATAGAAAACATGGTTAAGAGAAAATTAACCACAAGAAAATCACAAACTTATGATGTGTGTAAACAGTCTTGGATTACCTAGTAGGAAACGTAAACCAACAACGTTTTTGTTTTATGTTCCCTTTCATAATTTTGAGGAATTTATTTACAACATAGAAGAAGAACATAAGGAAATATACCTACCTTCATGTATAGATTCATCCTTTAATAAGTTTCTACCAAAACTAATCTTTTCTCCAAACTATGAACATTCAAAAACACTTGGTCTCATCAAAACACAAGAATCATCTTTTTGAGAGTCACGTAATCCAAAAAATATTAAGTATCAATTTATTCTATCTAAAAACAGAAAGGGTTATATAAAACAACTCTTCAAAAAGAACGAATCCCATAGGAAGGGAAACTACTTTTCAATTTTCAATTTTCCATGGTACTACCCAAAGTTCATCATAGACCATTCCATTAATAACTATCCTTAAAATTCCTCAAAATAAACCAAACTAAGATTGAAACAAAATTATAAGAACGATCTCATATCATAGTCTTCGAAGATAGACATTATCGTTCATCTTCAAACAACATCAAACACCCTTATCATATTAAAAGTAACTAACCTAATCACAATTTCCCCAAGATAGGTTAATCATTACCATATGTAACCTAAATTTCTATAATTCCACCTTAAATTCATCGATTCTTAAAAATATAAGTCAACATTTATTCCTCAAGGAAAATACCGTAGTAATCTATTTACTTTGTTCAAATAGGGTTCCCAAAATAGTGAACGTCCTCTAAAATAATAATCACCATTTAATCCCCTAATCACCCTGTCTTTTTTATGAGAACAGCTTCACTACATCAACATGTGGTACACAACAATAGACATTTTCCTTAATGATATAAAATCATCTAAGGTAGTGACTCGATGATCTTATAAAACATAAAAGATGTTCTCATAGAGCACGAACTAAAATACAACATGACATAGAAAATTATTGAGAAGATGTTACATGTAATTCAGTCATCATGATCCATCTTAGCATAGGACTTGCATTGTTCCCTTGTCCTAGAAGATTGTTGATGCTCATCATGCTTCTCACCCATTCGAAGTGAGAATTTCCTTAGATAATGGCTAACTTTTCCACATTTACGACATTGAAATGTATAAGGTACATTAGATCAAACCTTATCTCCATTCATCACATTATCCATTTTTTTTTAAAGAAATTGGATACTTTATGACCTATCATCCCACAATTAAAACATCTACCAGTTCCTTTGTGACATTCTCCTTGGTTCCTCTACCCACACTTTTTGCAAAAAATAAATTCGGTCTTCTTTCCCTTATCAACATTATCAGAAAAACATCCTTGATACTTTGTCTTCGTCTTCCTTGATAAATTTGGGCATTTAACTAGGTACCAATTTTTAATTGTGATTTTTGATAGCAGTTTTGGCATAATCACAATATGTTCAACTTGATCTTTCATCATATCTGTCACATTAATAGGGAAATCTTCACATTTCCTATCACATTGGTTGTTGGGACATGCTCTTCCATTTCCCATCATTAACTAAGAAATTAATGTATAATTAGGGGGCTTAAATACATAGCCAATAATCATGAAATGGAAACTTAAAGCATAGAAGGATAAACTTGTAGAAGAAAATTATACCCTAACTTGTGATCCCCTAGGTCCCAATCTAGGTTATCTATGATAATATATTCTTATGTGAATCTTTATTTTATTTTATCTTTGTTCCTTTAATAATGGTTTATACTAAGACTATGAATTTACCAAAGCATATCCCCCAGGAGTGTCGTAACCAAGAGTGTATCAAGGCCCAATGTCGTGTACCAGTTCCCATTAGAGACTATCTCAATGTGGTGTTTTTGGGTTTTACCCCTATCTACATCTGTGCTAGAGCCACCTCTACCTAGTCGTATCCAGACAGGGATGTATTTTCTTGGCAATCCCGTACTCAATACTCACCCAAATACCAAGAAGATTTCATATATTTAAAATTTTCTACTGGGTTCTTCCGAAAGATTTCATATCCTAATTTCCACAAATAACTAAACCATCCTTTGATACCAACTATTGCATCCCGCCATTTTATCACATAAACATTAATGACATTTTACAAAACCGAGGATCTTTAAGGTTTAGTGTCTTGGAAACCAGAAAATTAAGACATGAAAACATAAAACATTATTTTTAAACACTTGAAAGGCTTCTCATTAGGTTCATCCTAGGTTTATTACTGTATCTTATAACCTAGGGACATAAATCAAAAGAAAGGGTGAGCAGAAGGCCCAGAAAGGGAAACAAGGGGAAACATTTAACATGTGAACTTGAGATACATCAACAATGTCATGAAAAAAATCTTTAAGGAATGAGAAAGAAATCATGAGGCATATAATATTAAAAATAAAGTATTTAATAACATGAAAATGTGGATACAACATTTAATATTGAAAATTATTTCTGTTTCATAAAGGTTCATCCCCAAGGTGTCATAAAAAATTACCAAGGTTATTCACTAAGGTGCCGTTAAAAATGGCCATCTATAGGGATTAAGTATTTACCCAATGCATTGGAGTGCTATTGGGGCACACCCTTAAATTTGTCTTTATAATCATGTGAGACACATATATCATCATCAAAAATTTCATAAACAACCCATATATCATAAAATAAATGGGTTTTATTTCATAGTCATCACATTTTAAAAGGCTTCTTTAAAGACGTGATCCTTATGTCACATTAAACCCACAGAAAAAGGAAAGTGGGTCTCATGTATGTGAATCCCAGAATTAAAATAAATTTTTTGATATATATGGAAATACCCATGCAGAATAATGGTCTTTAATAAAATAAAATAATTTGAAAAAAGAGAAATACATTTTGAGATGAAAATTCTACATCATAAAGGCTATGATACATGGTTTTAGAAAACATTGAAAAGAGAGGGTAAATGGGTCACCCAGTCATAAATGATACATAAAATAGTAGGGGAACATAATATAGAGGATTTAAGATCATGGTAATGAAATTTGAATGATATACCACATGAAACGAAGAACTTGAAAGGAAGACAAAAAATAAGATTTCTCTTAGGAGAATCCGGCAGCCTAACGACGTCACTTAATACATCCAAAAATGGATTGACGAGATCAAATAGGGTCTCTAATCATATGAACATAAATGATTAGTATGATAGATATATAGATCATACCCTAACATAATAAAAAGTAACATGAAAGACTTGACCAGAAAATAGAACATGAAAATGAGAAGGGTGAATGAATCCCGTAAAAATTAGGTAGCCTGACGGCATCCCTTAAAAATAAAGAAAATTAATTGATGAGACCAAATAGGGTCTCTAATAATATGAACATAAAATTTCAGTATGATAAATATAGATATCATACCCCAACATAATAAAAAGGAACTTCAAATATTTGACATGAAAATAGAACTTGAAAATGAGAAGGGTGAAAGAATCTGTTACAAATAGGGTCTGCCATCATATGAACATATATGATCAGTATGATATATATAGATATAATACCCCAACATGAAAAGTAACTTGAAAGACGTGACAAGAAAATAGAACTTGAAAATGAGAAGCGTGAAAGAATCTGTTACAAAAGTTTCGGCAGCATGACGACGCCACTTAAACATTCATAAAACGAAATGATGAGAGTAAGAGGGGATCTCTCATAATATGAGCAGGAAAAGGTCAGTAAGAGTAATATAAAATAACATCCTCCAAGATAAGAACATGGAGCATAAAATAAATGACTTAAAAGAGAGTATTTGAAAAGAATCAGAGAGTTTGGATCCCTTACCTTAAAACGTAACTCTTAAAACTCAACGGTCGGGACCATGAGGGCTTGGGGGAACCTTGGGAGGACTCCTTGGGAAGTAATGAGACCAGAGATTCGTTGGGGGAGAGTTGGGAGTCCAATGGATGAGAAGATGTCTTGGTATTTATAGGGAAAGTGAAGGGACACGGCATTAATGTCCATGGGACACCTCATTGGTGGTTTTGAAAAAACCATGGGCTTGCCCATGGTATTGGCCACTTGGGGCACCTGATACCTTATATAACTATTCATAAGTCGATCATATTGATCTAATACTTAATAAATCATTTAATGATGTCATTAAACACCCGTAACTTAAAAACTGTATTTTCACTATTCATCGAAAATTCAACATTCTCAGAAATATCCCAAAATTTTACCTTAACAAAATATCGATGCTCTAATTTCAAAAATGAACTCCATTTTATAAAAATAATTTTCTAAATATTTTTAATTTAAATTTTATATAAATACACTATTCACCGAAAATTCAGTTTTTCAGAAAAATCCCCAAAAATTATCTTAACATAATATTGGTGCTCTGAGTTCAAAAATTTAATCTATTTTATATAAATATTTTTATAAATATTTTTAATTTAATTTTTAATTAAAAAACAATATTCACCCAAAAAAAACTAATACTTGACTAATCATTATGAAACTGTTATTTAACCATTTTATTGAATCATGTTACATAATCAGGGTGCCAAGATTATATTAATACTTACTTTAAGTGAGTTTTCTAATCCATTTGGTCACATTAATAATCATAAGCATAAAATCACTATTCATAATTTACTATTCATCAAAAAGTAACTTGATCTTATTAGACTCTAAATTTCATACTGAACATAATTGTAGAAGACCATTTTTTGAAAATCATTACACATTTTTAATTATTTAATGTTTACATAAACATTTTTTAAAATATCTTTTCTCTAAAATTCTCCAAAAATATGCATACTATATTTATCAGGACATTTGAAAATTCATAATCTTCATCATTAGAAGAAATCAAAATTTTTATTTAAAACAAAGGATTACACAAGGCAGTTACGGTCTCCTTACATAGCCCCTTATCACACCAGCATAGGACCTAAGTGTAAGGTCTGCTAAGGTGAGAGAATATGATGGAGGCTCGACCAACATCACTCGAGTAGTAATTTCTATTAGTTTGAACTTCTCGTGAAGGTGATTCTGTTCTAGCTTCACACAATGAAGTTTGACTTGGGTTTGGTCCAGAGAAAAGCGCAATGGTGCTACCTCCTTCCCAAGTTCTGTTAAATGGGCTTTGATCGGTCCAAGAATACTGGGTGAGTCCAACGAATCTTCTTTCTATATTAATTAACCAATATCACTTTTATTTAGAGACAATAATTAAAATGTTTAGTTTCCATTGGTCATAATGACTAATGGTTATATAAAAGTCAAATCCCAACGGTCTAAATTTAATTATACTCATGTTATCAAATGAAACCGTTTTGTTGAGTATAAAAATAAAATAACACATAAAATTAGGAAACAAGATTGTTTCAAAATTTCGGGTCATTACACAAAATATCAAAAAATAAATAAACTCGAATAATTATATAAACATTTTTGAAATTTGATTCTAAAAAACATGATTTTTAATGAAAAATGGTATTCAACAAAAAAGATGATTTTTATTTAAAACATTATTTTTGAAATATTGATTTTGTTAAGAGAAGAAAATAAAAGGATAAAATTTATTCTAATTACATAATAATAGGAAAATAAAATTCCAAAATTTCTTGAGAGATGGATAAAAATATAATATCATCGAAAGCATAATCCCACACAATCATTATAAATATTAATATTATATCATAAAAAAATTACCACTTTGGTATCATAGAAAAGTAATCCCCTTAAAATAATAACATTAAATGAAACATAAAATATCATGAGAATAAATAAATTCATGAAATTGCATTTCAAAGTATCTCCATATACACCTCAAAATAGTAAAGGTTTATATCATAACATAATTCCCAAGGAATGATAATTGAGAATAAAATGCATTACTGCTTTGGTAACTTTTTAACATTAATCCCCATTAAAGAGATATTATATAATATATATGTAACCCCACTTAATTTTTAGGATGATAATAATTAAATAAATTCATTTTCATTAGATAAACAACATAAAAAATTGATTTGGAATGTGGCATGTGTCTCACACTTGTAAAATGTGAGACAGAAATACCCTACCATAAGTCCCAAATTTCCCCATACACATTAAAAACTCATATTTGATAGATATCATAATATTAGAAATCTATTAAATAACCTCACATTCATATTCCATACCATATATTATTTAAAACATCCTTTTATTTACCATTTTAAAATTTTTCCATCTTAAATTCACGTTTTGGGTAATAGCTGCATTGTTTTTCGTATTTTTATTGATTTATTATTTCATTATTTTTCATTTTATTTTGGTTACATAATATAAATGATAATTATAATGAAATTATTAACATATTTATCCATATATTATTCATTTAATACTAATCCTGAAATTTAGTTTTGAGAAATAATGTATGTTACAGTAATGGAGACATTAGGTAATATGCCCCCATTATAAATTTTTCCCTTTTTCCATTGATCATTTTAGAAATAAGGATAGTTATATACCGTATATAAATTATTATAATAATATACTAACTAAAATATTATAAATTTAAATATACCTATATATAACATCCATGTTGTTTGGTGATGAAATGTTAGTCACATCACTTCGTGAAGGTGGAAGAACAAACATACACGGATGATGTTATCATCTTTAAGTGAGTGAAATGGTAAGAAATAAAATGATATATTCTCATTTTATAAGGAAAATAGGAAATTAATATAATAATTATTTCATGTATATTACATATATTAATTAATATTATCCATATTATATTTCATGTGAGGCGTTACTGAAAACGAATTATGTCGCTTCATGAGGGGGATGTCTACCACTAAGATAGACGAATTTATCATTTCCCCAACAGAATGGAAATTAAGAAAAAAGTATATTTTAGATAATGATTCCATATGTATTATAATGTTATAAAAATTATATTTATATTTAGATCCATCAATATATCCAACTATGATAGGTTCTAATAGAAAAACTAATGACATTTGTTCTCAAGATGATAGTCCAATGTACCCACAAACTATTATATTATAACAAGTTATATAGAAGTTGATATAGTTTTTTGGTCACTGCCTTAACATAAAATAATTACAGTATATCTATGATTCTATGGTTATTATATCATCATGGTATAATAATAATAATAAATGTAGGTGTAGGAATAAATAAGAAAAAAATGCTCATTTATGAAGGTGGCCTCTTCTTCAGGTATCCTCTTTAGGTTTTCACTAAAATACATCCTAGGTTGTATTTATATTTAAACATAGTATTCTAGGATGATATGAATGAATTTGGGAAATAATTTTTTAAGGTATTGTATTTAAATATGTATCTTTATTAAATATTAACTCATTATTTATTACATAAGGGTACATGCATTATAACCCAAATGACCGATAATTATATATTTTGAAGAATTAGTTAAAATACATAACAACTTAAAATAAGGGGTATTTATCCATTATATAACACCACCTTAACATGTTTATTATATTCCATCTTACGCAAAATGTACATTGGATAACTTGGGTACATACATAAGAAAGGGGGTTCAATAAAGCCTTGTAAGGGAATAAAAAATCATAGGTATTACATGTTAGAGAATAGACATTACAATGAAACGTAGATGGGTTCAGAATCATAAACTTATAAAATGATTAATGATATTGAATGGTGACATAAGGAAAATTTGGGACGGTGGAAAAAATTTAAACATGTCCTCATAATCATAATTCAAGGATAACTACCAAGGCAACCTGACATAATGTGTTTTGGTTAAGCTATCATGCACCATACATGGCATCAGATGTGACTAAAATATTACCCAATGCTTTGGAGCACTATTATAGTGCACCTATCATAATCATATCATGTATATTCATATCTTTTTCACATGGATCATATAAAAAAGTGAAATATTTAATATAATTTATTCTCATGATAATGGAGTTTGGATTACTTAGATGTATATCCCTAGTAAAATATTTATAATTTCATAAATTTTAACACCCTTTATAGGAAATTGTATTGTTATTCACTACACAATTTTTTTGAATGAAAATTAACGAGGAATGTTAGAAATCATAACGGGGTTATTAAATATTCATGGGAGGGATTAATGAGAGTGAAATACGACTATAATAATTAATAAATCATAATGGTGGTAAATGGGTAAATGTAATAACATATCATGACATTAGAATTTATAGAAAAATTCATAAGTTAATGAAAATTAATTAATTAATATGATAAGGGTAGGATCCCATTCCTTTAGAGTGTGATTCAATAAATATTGGAGGAGATTCATGAGATAATTGGGGATCCTTCGTAGGACTCTATAGAGGGAATGGTAGAGTAAGGACATGTGAGGAGGATTTCTAGTTATTATTAATGGGATATTGTGTAGGATTATATAGAAATGTATAATAGAGATCAGTATTATTTCTCAAACACAGGTTTTGGACTCTATTAAATAATGTGTTCAAAATCACAAAACATTACATGGATTTTTTCAACAGTTTCTACCAAAGGGTTGTAGTTTTCATTATTATATATTGAAAAGGTTTTATATTATTAAAAAATTACCCTTATTGATGTTAATGTGAGTCGTGTTCTTAATGAAATTATTTTAAAATTATAAATTATATTATAGGTTTTGGTGGATTCATAATGGATTTGTATAATTAATAAAATATCTTCAAAAAAATTAATTTAATTGGTAAACATATGTGTTTTCATTTATTCCCTTGATATAATTTATTACATAATATTTTTGACATTATTATTTCATAATACACATTGTATATTTATAATCTATTTAATTTATTCCCAAAAATTCTATTGGCTCATAAAATTTTTAAAAATCCACCATTGTATAAATTTGATGTTTCTATACAAATAATAATAATTTTTAATCAAATTAATATTTTAAATATTTTAGTTCTAACATTTAAAATAAAAATTAGTATTTAATGTGAAATGATGGGATTTTGACAAAATAGTTTCTGATCACTTATACAAATTTTTTTTTTAATTTTTGAATTTAAATTATAGATTTTACTTAAAATATATTATTTCATAATAATATTTATTAATATAACACTTATTTCAAAATTTCATTAATTTTTAAAATGTAATGTCTAAATTAAAACTATATATTGTCTGAATATATTCTTTGTGCTTTATCAAATCAAAATAAAAATCATTTATTATTTAAAAATAATGAAAATTAAATATAACCATTATTCTATTGAAAATAAAATATTAATAATTATATATAGTTCCTTCATAAAGATCCTTTTATTACACATGAAAATGTAGTATGTGTATTGTGCACGATGGTGAGACGTTCCATGGGTAGTTCGGCTTACATGGATGGGGCGGTGACATTTATGATCTTTAACTTATCTTATAAAATATTTATCTCATGCTTTAGTAGTTCGATATCATTTTGGGTTTGGTCAATGTAAAATCCCAATGATTATATTTCCCATGGATGCTCTAATAAATGGGCTTCATAGCATATTATCATACTGGTTTAGGCCACCAATTCATTTTTCTATGTCAATTATATTTCTGAACACCGATTATTTATTCAAATAATATGATCATTTCTCAAAATCAATATTATAAATGGTAATGATACATAACTATCTTTTGAATATAATATGATATAACAAACCATAGGAAGTCCCGGTGTTTTATATAACCATATTACATAAGAAGTTATTTTATTAAATCATAAAGTTAATTTTATTTATAATGATTTAGGTTTTTATAGATTGGATAATATAACAGGTTTTGGTGGTATGAAGTGGATTGGAGAAGGGATAACATTTGATAATTTAGGTGAGTGGCACACTTGTAATATTTTTAGAGAATAAAATACTCCCACAATTTGTTCATGTACCAAGTGTCTAATAAGAGACCTTTCATAAGATTAGAAGACAAAAGGTCGAAATATGACCATCTAATGTGTTGGAAACATGTTTTGGGTTATTTTTTCCATTATCTTCTTAGTTCATCCCCCACGTAAACACATTTTTACATTATCAACAATATTTAATTATTAGTGTAGTAACTATTTTTTTGATGACAAAATTAATTTTACATTATTATATAATATTAATTAATCAGATTTCTAATATGAAATCAATTTTATGAAATTACATTCACATAATTTTCCAAATTTAATTTCAATTTAATCCAGTATAGACTTTGAGAAGACGATGTTTTCATGAAAAAATAGTTATAAATTTTACTACGTTTTTATATCAAATTTCTTATTTCAATTGATTCCAATGGCTGAAATTTAGTTATTGGTTTCATAGTAAAACTAATTATAATTTAAATAAAATTTAAATATATTTTATCTTTATAAATAAATTAAAATAAAATGATGTTTAATATAAGAATTTGGTATTATTCTAAATTCATGAAAAATAATGTTTTCATAAAATTACAAAAAAATTTACTTAATAATGTTTTCATCTTAATAATTCAAAAATGTGATTTATTTTTTCATGAAAAAAATATAATGTGGTATAAATTATTTTTAATATAAGTATGTTATGTCAAAAAAATTGGATTTTAGATAATTCAATTTTAAGTGTAAAATTGCATTCATTTTTATCTTTTCTAGAAAGACATAAGATTAATTATAAAAATGTGATTTAAAATATTATATATTATTTTCACTAAAATAAATAAATATAAATTGTAAAATTTTAATTAATTGATATATTTTTCATTTATATTCATAAAAATAGTTTTTAGATGATGATTTCTTTTAATTTCCAAAGGTTTTATTTTAATTTCAAATTAATTGGTCACCCAATAATTAATTTCATATACTTGTGTAAACAATATATTTTTGTAATTATGTTAATAATATTTATTCCAATCATTATAAAGGATAGGTTATAACTAACATATTAAATAATAAAATTTTAATAGTATGTCACTTTTTATTTAAAATATATGTTTCATGTAATGAAAGCTAATATCAGTATAATTAGTAAAGAAAGATAAACATAGTGTTGTGTGTAACGTAATACAAACTCTGTATTTTGTGTAACTTAAGTGAAACTAAATGTTGTTTGTAACATAAGATATTCTCGGTTTTGTGTGTAATAAAAAATATCGAAAAGAATAAATTTATTTGAAAACAAATCACAAAATCATGGGGTTTTATAATATCCATATCCACATTCCAATATCAACCAAATATCTGAACCAACCATGTCTCAATTCACATTTCATAACATTGGAGTTGAGTGTATTGGGGGATTAATGTTTTATGATTGGGAACAAGTAAACATTGGTATATTTCCTACATTCATGACATGTTTATCACATGATGCCAAAGATTGGATGAGACATGGTGTTCTTTTGATATTTCTAAAAGTGAATTGACCATTAAAAATTAAGTTGAATTTTTTTATCTATAAATTTTATTGAGTGAATTATAAATAGGTTATATTAAGTCAACATGAATAGTAATGAATTTCTATTTTGTAATATAAGGAATAAACTATTCTACACACCAGTTAGTATTCATGAAAATACCTTTCATTTATCAACACAAAATAATAACTAAGCACACCAATAAATTTTTTCATTATTAAAAATAGACAATATAAATATATAAAAATCTATTGGGATTATTTAAGGAATATTCCTAAAAATCATTGGTAATAGCCACCTTCAGACCACTAAAATCCATTCTATAATGATTTAATTTCATTTAGCTGAGGACTACACATGATATGTGATAAATTTACATAAATTTTGCTGAGATATGAAACTAATTCATTTTTATAAGGAGATTTTTAAATAATTTTCTATTATTAATTATTTCTTCAAAATATATAAAATGGAATATGGATTCACACTCATTGGAAGACATTGTTTAATATTAATAAAATTAATTTAAGGTGTTTTCAATATCATTAGTATGATAGATTTTAAGGATCTTATGGAATAAATAAAATAAAATAGAAAACATATTATTTGAGTTCCATAGTAAAATAAAATAAATACATTACACTATTATTTCCTTGAGTTCAATGGAGAATAGTTTGAGGACAAGTGTGAGCCTTAAATTCAGGAACTCATCCCACCCATATTTAAAGAAGATATCTATGAGGAAAAAAGGAAACTTCACTACAACACTTTGGTAATCCCATAATATGGATTCCAATGGTCCATATATCTTCTAAATCATAATTTAGATGGAGAAACTCTTTTGTTGTATACGACTCGTTTTTTTTAATTGAAATAGTTTTTTAAAATATTTTGACATGTGTTTTATATAAAAATTAAATTTAATGAGATATAACATTGATGAAGTAATGGAAGAAACCATAGAGTATGAGGTTGAAGTAGAAGAGACCGTTTTACTTCCAACGATGGGAGAAAAGGAAAAAGTGGATATAAACATCTGTCTATCTAAAGATAAATTAAAAGGGGCCTTCTACCTACATACCATTCCCATGAACTAAAAACTCCAAAATAATATATGGCCATAAAATTTACACTATCAACAAGGGGAACTCAGTAGTAGCATCTTAACATGAACACCATAAATGGTTCCTTTTTTTGGTTGAAAAAATGACCACAAATGTGCCACCTAGATCTTTTGATGCTATTGAAATGAAGAGATGTTTTAAGATGATTTAATATGGAGACATAAACGACATGATTAGATTATTCCATCATGAAATGTCATAAATGTAAATAGTGGAAGCACTGTTTAAAAGTCTGATGATTAATAAAAATCATTGAAACAAAAACACTAGTTGATGTTAAATCAATATCAGTAGAAAAATGATTATCATGTTATATATATAAACATAAAAGTTATAATACAAGATAAATGGGTAACACACAAAAACAAAATTATATAAAAAATTAAAAATATTAGAATCTTTCACCACTAGAATCATGATTATAGGCTCGGTCCACTGCTCATGTACTCCATCCACATGCAAAGAATCATGAATTGGACACTGGGAGCTTCCCATTATCTATAACTGTGGTAAGGATGGTTGTTTGGGCTCTGTATGTGTCCTGAATATGGGTTGAGACAATCTCAGAAGGCTACTAATATTGGTTCCTTGTAAAATCAAACTTGTTCATATAAATTTGGAATTGTGTGTGTATAACAACCACAGTTAACTGTAAAATTCTTGTGGGTTATTAGTGGTTCCCAAGGACACTTGGGTGACAGTAAATTATTCATCTTATGTATGATGATATCAGGCCATGTAACCACATGTATACATATATGTGGTCAATATATGTAGTGATGTCTATAGGAATATATATGGATTCAGCTTCTATTTTGGACTTGCGGTATAACTCAAGCATCCATGGGTAGTAGTATATGTCTCTCAATTTTAAATGAATCCACACACAGTCATCAAAAATAAAATGGGTGCCCTACCTAGGCATCACAAATATATATGACACCCTACCTGAGTACCATAAGTAGGTGGGACAGCCTGATTTAATATCATAATTTATTGGGGTTCCCTTTTCATGTTTCATAAATAATTGGGACAACATTAATGGGTACCATATGTTTGTTGGATTCCCTTCTAATGTATAATAAGTAAGTGGGACACCCTACTCATGTATCAAAAATAAGTGGTACACCCATACGGAGTATCATTAGAATAAATAAATAGTTCCAATCAAGATATAATCCATTATTCGAATTCTATATTATAAATAATTCCAGTTAATTAATATAAACCCATAATCTTGGGGAATTCATGGAATGATATCAAACCATATTAACTTATGTAACTAAATAATTCACTTATCTTAGGCTTGAATCCATGATCACATAGATGGTGGTTCCTCAAAATAAACATTTGATAACTTAGATAAAATCACATGATCACACACTAAGGGCGGAACAAGTCATGACAGGAACCACCGACTGTAAACGTGAGTACAAAGTGAATTTATATCAATGAAATAAACATAGAATACGGGAAATAATAATATTAAGGTGATGTATGGGAGATAATGGTGTGCTTCATGAGAGTGCATGATATAAAATTACTTGCAATAAGGTATATGTACAAGAAAACCAACCTTAATCCTTTAATACACTACTCATAAAATATCTATCTTTGAATAAATATGAAGAGAAGAAATTATAGAAATATAAGAAAACCATGAAAATTGGGCATATGATATTATAGTAAAATTTCACAAATGAGAGAATGATCAATAATGAAAGGAATGATGTGGAACAAGGATCATTCCATTACAGATCCAGTACACCTGATGGTAATGAAAATGGTGCTCGAATAGAGGATATCCAAAGGGGATTAGATTGGGCAGGGACAATCTCTCTTTTCATGCAAGCCTATTATGTTTGAAAAGAAATTAAGGTATTATCAAGAAGTGGTATTTAACCTATTTTATGAAAACAAGTAATATATATTGTGTGTAAATGTGTTAGAAGTCATTCAATATTCAATTATGTCCCTCTTATTGAAGACACAATTCACAATGATAAAGGGATTAGATAGAACCAATACATGTTGTGTATTATAAATACGTGATGCTTATCTATAATAAATGTTTTTTGATTTCCATGCATCTATCCTCCATCCTATCCCCATCATCCATTCTGGTACCGAACTGACTTTACCTTAGGCATGGTATCATGGTTTTACCAATATTTAAAACAAAACAGACCTCAATAAAACGATACTATATTATAATATCCCCTCCATAAAACAACTCGGAACGATTATTCCCTTCTGAGGGTGGTAACACAATGTGTGAGAAATGATCCCATCACTGAGCATGGATATCAGCCTCTATCTCCCAAGTGAAATCTCATACACTGTCATGATAACATTGAATCTGTACAAGAGGAACTAACCGACCTCAGGGATCCATTGTGCTCTGATCAATGATATGTTCTAGATTCTTATCAAAGGAAATATATAACTCTAACTCAAAATACTATGTAATGGGTTGAGGTGATAATGGTGAAGCTGTGATACATGAAATACATTTTTCAAGGCTTGGTACTTCGAGGTTAATGGAACCAACAGACCAACTAACCAACTCTATTAATGATCTTAAAATCCCTATCATAATAAGGTGATAGCTTACTTTACCATTAATTTTTTTTATGACCAAATTTAGGTGAAACTCGTATAAAGACCAAATGTAACACCTCGTACTCCAGAGTTGTGCAATGGTGATTTTTATATAACTTCTTCTGTGACTGAGTTGCACCATATGCTTCTGAATCATCTATAATTTCTCTAAAGTCTCTTGAATGAGTTGAGGATGTAATATTTATTACTCGGCTAATATTTACTAGCATATAAGGGATTTGAATGACCTCCCATAATGGTTCCCATAAATAGACTTCTTAATTGTTTCCTAAAAATAATTATTGTATTCTAAATCAATTAGAGGTTTGTGTTTCTCCCAAGAACCTTTGAAATAAATGATGTGTTAAATTATCATGTCCTCAAACAGAAATATAGTATCCTTATATAGACCATCAATCTATGGTTGATATGTTGTACTCAATATAACCTATCAACTGAGTTCTATCAATAACCCCTTCGAGAATCATTTTTTAAAACAAGCATAAAAATCTGATAATATATAATGAGAAACATCATAAAGGTGTAAAATGACCCTAATATAATGCTTCCCAAACCCATCAACTGGGAAGGACTCTCTGATAGATATAAAGTGTGAGACTTTGGACAAACTATATATAATCACCAACACCACATGACTACCTTGATATGATCTTTTGAAACCCATCACAACATCCAAAGTGACATAATTCAATTTTTTATTAATAAATGATCAATGTGGTGTAATCCTTGTAGGGTTTTGGTCCATTGGTTTAACCTACTATCAGGTGAAGCACCAAATGATAAAAAAATCAATATAAGTATTCATACACAATAACCCATATTGATGATGTATGTCACTATATATCTTATTAATTAGATATTACACATTCCAAATAGAGAAATAAAATTCTTGAATCATTTCATACCCTATTTATACAGGAATCTATTCATGCTTGATAAAGATAAGAATTTCAATCTCACCAACAACCCATCATGGAAGAGGGTTTTCACCTAAATAAACATTTGATCAGGACAAACCCCACATTATCTAAATCGTTTCTCATTAGAACCCATTCAAAAAGGGAGAATGTAACTTCCATATAATCTAAGATAGGAAGACCATGATCTTCTGGAACGTAAAGATACATAACATAAAATCGGACAATCTATTACCACTCACAACATGAATCCTAGACAGCCTATGTCTTAGTAATCCTTCTCATTTCATCGGCCACTACATTTCCCTTCATGTGTGTATAAATATGCTAAAAGTCAATATACTGTAGGTATTCTCCCCACCAACACTATATGTGACTGAAACTGTGCTATGTACTAATATATTTGTGTATTTTATGGTCTGTGTAAATCAAAAAAACCATTCTCTCAATAAATATTGATTACTATTGCATAAATCGTGAAATCGAACTATAAGCTCTATATTTTGTATTCAGTAATTATTCTCGTGTGTTCCCAACTAGAGGGACTCATATACTATAACTCTATATCACTTCATTAAAAATAATCCAATCCCACTTCCTAAATAATTATGGTAAATAGTATATATATTTTTTGGCTATCGAATATTTAGTATCACCACTAATGTTAGTATCACTTTTAAATAATAAAATGTTTTATTACATGATTCAAACCATAATAACATTACACCATTCTAAGCTAAACCCATTAGAGGAACTAATTGGAATGATAATTCCTGAATAAAATGCATGTAATATACCTCAAACCCTATTAAGCTTCATATATCAATGATGTTATTGGGATACTCCAATAAAACCATGGAACTCTCCTTATCTTGGTAAATAAATACTCCTATCGATGAGATGATATATCACAGAAAGTGAAATTTATCAATCTAAATTTTTAATTTACTGATATAGGGAAATAGCTGGTGCACTATCAGTGTACTCAAAACAATCCCATAATGATTGGTATGTATATTTGAAATATGATAACACACCACAATTCAATCCACAAGGACCACCATAAATGAATCTAGAACAGGTTGAAAACCATGTTCATCCGAACCATAATGACCGTAATGGCATTTGTTAGGAGGAATGGAATAAAAAATATGTCTACAATTTGTATCTAATCTTGAACAATGTACATGGTATGTATTGTTTTTGAAAATGCACCTAATGGATGACCAGCCTCAAAAAGATCATAGATAAATCCCATCAATCATCACAGATGGTTAAAGAGATAATTTATTTGGGGTAGTTAATATCATTTATTTACTATATGCTTGTTAAAATAGTGATAATCTAGGCACAAATTCATACTATCATCTACCTTCACAGTGAATGGGACAGATGAAACATATGGTGAAGTGATGGGTTTTTAAAAAACCATAGCATCAAATTCCTCTAACTGCTTCCTAATTTCCTAGAGCTCTGTTGGTGCCATCATGTAATAAAGAATGGATTGAGGTGATGTTGTAGGCACTAGCATAATAGTTAAGTCCTTGAATCTCATTGTTAAATTTTATTGATTTATTCATGAAATATAGCCCTGAAATGATCAACTATGGGAGGAGATTCCAAATATCATGTTCTCGAATCACTCAAAAAGATACTAGGCATATTGGTTTTCAATTTTCCTATTCCATGAGGCATGGGTCAAGCTCAACTTTCATGGACATACCGTTCACCCTTATTAATATAGGTACCACCCTGGGGTGATGTAAAGTACACCCTTTGGGGATAAAATTAAACATTATAACGATAGGGAGCCAACTATTTTGTTATGAGAATGAAATCCAATCTTGTCATTTTAAGGACATTGAAAATAAAAATTATATCAGTAACCACCAATCTTAAGGGAGAACACATTGCATTTGAACTGTGACTCTTATTGAACCCCTAAAAGTGTTTTGGGATTCCTCACACCCCTAAATTACTATATCTCTTGGATTATAATTTCTATAATTGTCAAAAATAAAAATGAGGGTGATGAACCTATATGAAAAAAATGAGATAATAAAGTAATGGTTTTCGGGGTATTGACTCAATCTGTAGATGTCTTAAGATGATAAACCTCAGGTGTAGGTTGAACTTTATAGACATGTTTATCTCCACAAACCCGAGTTACATATTTACTAGCCTAAGATGTTCTTCACTACTATAATTTAACCTCTAAACTCACAATAACTCATCTAGAACAACCATAATGGCATAATAGACCGGTAGTTGACTCGATAACTATCTAGTGAGGTGTCACGGATCCTGATGGTGGAATGAACATGGATCCTCTTCAACTAAGAATACATAGAAGTTTGTTTTAGAAGAACTAATAATGTTCAAACCTACCACATCTTCATCATTCAATGTGATATCTAAGGCATTAGGTCTTTTTATGTCATTGATTTTTGAACTAGGAGGAATCCACATAACATTTAGTTAGATTCATATAACTAATAATAAACCCACTGGTAAACTCTAAGTGATGCATTATGTCGATAAATGAACCAACCCATGTCTTAATAAGGATCTTCTCGAACACACACCTTCATATTTCTTGAAGACAAGCATAGTGAGGATGTCCTGATTTAAATTCTCAAAAACATTGTTTATCCTAATAACATTCACTCACAATCGAATTTTGTGTGAAATCCTATCTTAAAATTTTATTGCTATCATCAAAACATCACAGTTAATTGTTTGTGAAATGAACAAAATAATTGTGAGAGAAGATATATATTCAATTACACAATCAATGACCTGCTATTGGGGCATAAAAATTATATCATGATATCTTATCAATATATATATGGAATTAAATAATCAAATGAGTCATTATAGAAGTCATCTAATCCCCTACCCTGATCAAAATCATTATGGGTAATAACTTCCCCCAATATTTTCGAAGAATCAGTATGCCTATATGTGGAGTGCATGAACCTCCACTATAAAGTCATATCTAGGTTCAACAATAATGATAACATGGCCTCTATATAAGATTATATACCATGAGGACATTTAACCCTCAAAAAAGTGAGAGGATATTTATATTGAAATTCTTACTTTAACGCTTTATTTTTAGGGTCGGGTTGTGATTCTACCGGTATGGAAAGAATGAAGAACAAAATTATCTATCAAAACTAATTATCAATTCCCAATTGCTCAAGTACCACTACATTTGGATATTTTCCATTGCCAGCCTCTCGGCGCACTACTCAAGGACGTCTGGGCATCATAACTCTTTAATTGATAAATGTGTGGATGAGATAAAATTTAGCATTTGTTATGGGATAAGATAACAATAATGGATTGATAAAAATCCATCCATAAAGAAATAACTCATATCTCCTACTCCTAAATATATTTCTATTTGAATGAAATATTATAAGAGATAATAATAGACACATCCTACTGCCCACTAATAAGGCCAGTTCTGGGTTGTGGTCCTATAAAAGGGAGTAGAGGTTCCGGTGTGTGGATTTACAATGGAAGTGTATTGAGTGAAACACCCTTTATTTTTCAATTTATATCCTTATTTATATGTACATATTTTCATTTAAATATTCAATTTATTTGAGTGTCTACTCATTTTTCTATACATAGTTATCACATTCATGTTATATGTTTCTCCATTTATAATTTATAAAATTCCGCAATCTTTGTAAATTGTAATTGGTACTTCGCATTACTTTAGCTTGGGATTTATTCCATGTATCAGGATGTAAAAATTGACATTTACGGATTTTATTAATTTAATTACAACTCCCAATTTATATAATAATGATTTCTAAATAAAAAAATTTATTAATGTAATTGAAATTACCTAATGTTTCAAAGCATAAAACTTGTGGAACATGGATCTAACGTGACATAACTTGTTAATTATGGTTTCATCATCAATATATATGGGAAATTTATATTCATATTATGGAAGAATTATTCATTATTCCAATTATGTAATTCATTTATGAAACGTTGGAATATTTACATATATAATAATCCAAGCACTAACTATATGATGTAGGGAATGCACACATAAGTTAATCATGACATGGAAAAAATTAATTGAATTTATGTCCTAAATTGATTATAATGAAGAATGTGATGATACATTATTGTTATACTTTTAAAAAGTTAAAATTACATAATCATAATAATAATATCAATAATAATAACATAACATAAAATGTTTTTCACCAAACATTGAAATTAGTAAAACAGAAATAGTAATGAAATAACAATAATAACCCATAATATGATATTTTGGATTCTACTGTACTTGTGTAAGTTACTCCCAAGAACATAATCATTACTAAATTACACTACAACCCAGTTCCTATATATTAAAAAAATAGGAAAAAATAAAAATAAACCTATGATACCAAATTTTAGTATTACAAACCAGATGACATTAAATTGTTCCTCAAGACAGTTTTCCATATGTCCTCAAGTGGGTCTCCTCGAATTCCTGAGGCTTCCAAATAGAATCAAGCCCCATTTTGTTATTGTAATGAGGCTATACCATGTTGATAAAAGTGATAAATAGTGGAATGAAAAAAATGCAAATAGATGTGGTATTCAGATACAATCAGAAATGGAATAATAAATCATTTCGAAGATTACAACAGAGGATTATAAATCAATATAATTAAACAATTATTCTCATTTCATATATCAATATAAAAATGAGTATATAAGATACAAAGTAAACAAGAATACCCAAAATGTTATAAAAAATGAAAATATTGAAACTTCAACCACTAGTTTAATGTGGATAGTATCAGACCTAAGCTCATGTACTCAATCCTAGTACTAAGAATCAATAATTAGAAGATATTTGATTACTTTTATCTATACCTATAGACATGCGTATTGTTCAGGTACCATAGATTGATGTAATAGTGTTTGATATAAACTTATTAGGCCAACACCAACGAGGTATCTTTAAACCGGACCCGTGCATATAAATGAGTAGTGAGCTGGTATAAAAACATGTGAAAGCTATAAAATGTATGTGTGTTAGCTCTTGATCCAATGGACACATGGCCCACAATTCCTACTTTGGCCTAAGCCTGATAAGCATTGAGCAAGTAACTATATGTATAAATATATATGGTCTATATAAATTGTGACATCTATAGCCATATATATGGATAATAGTAATATTCAGGACCCAAGGCATAATGTAGGAATTCATGGGTAGTAGAATGAGAATATCAAGTGTAATGGGATGTCATGCCCAGTAATCAAAAACATGAGGAACACCATCCCGTGTGTCCCAAAGAGATTGGTTTCCCTACTCACGTATCATAACTAAGTGGGATTCCATGTCTATGTTTAATAAGTAAGTGGGTGTCCTTGTCGAAGTATCATAAGTTAGTGGGACACCCTGCCCAAGAATCATAATTTAGTGGGGTATCATGCTGAAGTATCTGAGTAACATGAACATATAAAAATTGTACCATCCAATATATAATCTAAGGGGATAATTATTAAATATTTATCAAGATATTTAATTATGAGAACCCACTAATCGTAGAGGAGACAAGGAATGTAGTCGTACAAATTTCACCCATTTAATTCTAGAAATTTCATCCCTTATGCATATGTCAAATACCATATAACAGATGGTTCTTCCAAATAAAAATATGATAACATAGAATGATCACATGATCACACCCAATGGGGTGGTTCTAATTGAGGTGAGGAACCACTGACTATGAAAAGAAGTAAAATGGGCCATATCTAGCATTCATGATAACTTATAATAAGGAAAATATTAATTTTTAGGTGACACACGAGAGTGTCTGTCATACTTCATGATGACACATTATATTAAAAAATCAAATTTATGGGAGAAATACTAGACCATAGATCTTAATCCTTTAGTAATCTCCTCATCCATTAAAGTCACTTGAATATATATTGAATGGGAGAAATTAAAAAGAACATATGGAAGGCCTGAAAATATGGTATATAAACTCAGATAAAAATATCACAAAATGCATCCAGATAAATAATTTAACGAAGGATAAGGAATAAGGATATTACTATATTAGATCCAACACACCTGACAATGTATAAAATGGAGCATGGGTGGAGGATAGATAGAAGATCCTAGGTTGAGCATAGAATATCTCACTTGGGTGGTTTTCATCCTATTTTGGATAAAAAAATAAAGTCTCCATCAAAATATATTTTCCCCCCTTATATAAAAAATATTCATGGAATTTAAATTGTTTTTAAATACATAAAAAGTCTTGTAATTATTATGTTAATCTATTCTCATGAAAAACATATTCAGAACATGTATGGGGTCTTGGCACACTATTACTCATCACATATTATATATATATATATACATTTTGTATTTGGTATGTAGATAACATACATCATATCCATCTCCTCATTTCCAAAACCAAACTAACTCACTGTGAGGCTCGGTTTTTTGGTTTAACAAAAACCCAAAATAACATGTTTATCTATGTAATGTTGGTGAATTGCATCATAGGCTGATAAGAGTTTTGGGAATATAATGATTTTGTGGTTCTTACCATAGAAGATCAATCCACAAATATAATAGAGATAATCCATGTGGCAGCCTAATATTTTACAGAATATTTTTCTTTAATTATTTAATTTCTTTTATATCTTTTGATATCACAATACCGATATTAAATGAACCATGATATGCAATTAAAATATAATTATTTACATTAATTATAACATAGTCACTAAAAACAAAGGAATGAATAGGATTACTAATCTATGAAATATATATTAATTTCCTACACAATATAATTTTATAGAATAATTATTTTTAATTAACCACTCAATTTTTAGTAATATTATTTTATTCTTCAAAATTATGATTTCATTGTAAAATATTTTTATTGTATTTTATGAGAAATGATTTTGATTTTTTCTGGGATTTTTAGGTATCATGTATTTTTTTAATGAACATCATTTCTAAAATCCTTATAATAAAATTATATGGGGATTAATTTTTGAGTCATTTTAGAAATGAATAATTTAGCCATATGCATTGAAAAATATGGTTACATTTTAAATATTAATTTATTTCAATAATATAGAAAATTTCATTTTAAAATTATATCAATGAAAAATTATTACTTCAATTATATTTAAATAAGCAGACTACTTTTATGATTGAATTTAAGATAAAATAATTTTTATACATCAAAAAATATTTTCTTGAAAAACAATGTTTTTATATGAATTATGTTTTTATATAAATAAATGTAAATGAACAATAATATTGAATTATCTTAGTTAAATTTATATATTATAGATTCTATAAAATGGTTTAATTTTTTATCTAATATTTTTATTATACCTGAGATAAGAATGAATCTAGTTTAATGCTAAAATATTATTTTTCTAAAAGGATTTTTCATTAAATTTTAAGCACTTATTATAAAATAAATTTTAACCACATATATTTATTTAATTGGATAAATTTATATAAATATTTATATAATGTAGATTGAAATATGGGAAAATTTCCTCTTTCATTTTCGTTAAATTTGAATAGTAACAATGGTAAAGTTTATCACATTTGTAATGGGTAAATAAGAAAAATCAATATAAAAAATAAATTATATGTCATTCATTTTTTATCATAATATATATTTTATGAATTTAATATAACCATTATAAATTTAGTTTCAAAATTGAGTTTTTTCAATGAATCTTTACAATGAATATGAATTATATATTATTTAAATTAATTAATTTTAGAAAATTACACCCAATTAGTATTAAATATCCATTATGTGTTCAAAAAGGAAGAAAAAATTATTATGAAAAAAATTTAAATAGTTATTTTTTAAATTAAATTATATTTGTGGAGGTAATTAATATGCTGTTTTCTGGTATTATTTAATTATCTTTACTGATTAAGAAAACTGAATCAATATTTATTCAATTAATTGAAAAACAAAATAAATGATTTTTTAATTACTAAATGGTCTATAATGTGATAAATGTTAAATGTTTTGGATATATTATTCCTTATAATTAAATAATTACAACCCTTTAATAGTGAAAATGTATTTATTGTAGTTAAGAATAAAAATCGTTAACAAAGGGTTAATCTAAATTATATGGTATAAAGTGACAAATAAAAATATCTAAATAAAATATTTAATGGTATTAAAACCCTATCAAATCACATGATTAAATAAATATGCTTTCGCAGGAAAATTTATTTACAATTAATTTAGTATAACTAATCATTTTATGGAATTAAAAAAGTCACCCTCAAATTGATGAAAAAAGGGAACCTTATCCCTCACTTATTTAAATATAAATGATCCTTATGCCATGACAAAAATCTAAAAGTTTACCTCAAAATCCCAATCTTTATTTATTATTTTTTTTCTTCTAAAAACATTATCCCTAGATCCCATTATAGGAGATATAAAGGAGCCATTTCAATGAAGAGGTAATCACATTAACAAAGTTGTTTCTTTTGTACTATTTTTTCCCTCATATAAATATATTTTATTTATCATAAAATAGTAAGTACATAATAATAAATATGATTAAATTATATTATTAATAATTAACATTGATTATACAACCTCTTTTCTATCTTGTTAAAGTGAAAGTGTCTCTGGTGCGTACATACAGGTTACCGCCTCCACATAATAATGTAATTCATTTTTCATCACCATATCTTATGGATGGGTATTATGATGAATATTATATTTATGTATCATATATATGGATTATTGGTTCCTATTTATTTATGATATCACATTAATCTACTAACAATACAATCCATTGGGAAAAAATAACTTCATTTATGCTTATGTGTGTACTACCACCTCTACGAGGCGATATGGTTCATTTTTAATTTATATTATACATTAATGATATTTATGATGATATATATAAATATATAATATATATATTATATAATAATTATTATATAAATGTTAATTAACAATTATCATTCATTTTTTCCATCCATCGAAAATTGAAAACAATGTTCATTTATACGTACATCGTACCATGACCGTGAATGGTGTAATTAATGTTTCTATATCGATATTTTATGAATGAACCTAAAAATGTATATATTGAATTTATATGATACTTATTTCAATATTAACATTATTTATATTATGTAACCATTATCATTATACATGAACCAAAATTACAGAACTATAATGTGTATGAAAAACTATACATATATCACCCAAAATAGTGATTCTAAAAAAGAAGTGTTTAAAAATGATTGATAAAAGGATAGAGATTATTCTATAAATATATATGATTTCTGATCCCTAATAGGTTCATAACTATTAATAATTTATTATATATAATTTTTAAATGTGTAAAGATGATTTTGGACGTAATGTAAGGGATTTTTGTCTCACTTTTTTTCTGTGGGTCACATGTCATATTACCCAATTGTTTCTTTTATGTGGTGTATACACTACCAATGAAAGTATTTTATTATTCATACTATGAAATTTTATTGGGATTTAGAAATCCATATATTTCTAAATCATTCACGGGCCATATTATTTAAATGACACCAAATAAGTAAGGGTCTTATGTCACATTCTCATTGTTTATCATGATTAATTATAATTATTCTTAAGAATATTATTTATTATAATATAAAACAAAATAAAACTAATTTTATTCTAATAATATATTTATTTCCTTAAAAAACATATTTTGTTTCATTTTTAAAAAAAATTTACTCAAAATACTCAAAATATGATTTCATGGAAAATCCACTTCATTTGTTTCATCATATTATAAAACTTTTTCTTCTATATAAATGTTTTCTAAAATCATCATGAAATGATTTTACTATTATACAATTATTTTTAAATCAATATTTACCATTTTTTACTTTTTTTTAAAAATATTATAAATAAATCTTTTTTTTCGTTTTCCAAATGTGTTACTTTGTGACTTTTTAGATATTTGTATGGAAAAAAGTATTTTTTTATCATATATTAGAAGAATGGATTTTCCCACTGTCATTAATAGTATTTCTATTGAACTGTCATTATTATTTTTATTAAATTCTTTCAAATAAATTTATTTCTTTTATCATTGTTTTGTTTTTTAAGAGATTTTAATGTTGAATAGTTATTTTACTAAATATTGATTAAATAATATTTAATATTATTTATATTTATCAAAGCAAAAACACTCGATTTCAATTACATTTAACTATTGATATGATCCAGGGATACCACACTTATTAATTATCTACATGATTTGTTAATATGATTACCAAATTTTTATGAAAACCATTAATTTTCTATGGGTTATGTTAGGATGAAATGATTAAATTCTTATTAAAATAATTTATTTTCTATGTGTAATGCTATGATTAATTTTTTATGAAACCCATATATTTCCACGATTTCTAATATAATGAATTATTTCTTATCATATGGAACATATATTAATTATTTTAATTACATGATTAATGGGTCTTATATCTACCACATTTCATTGGGATAATATTGACATCACGTAAGATAAACAAATTATATAATGGATAGTGAACCCAATTCAGCAATAGAATTATTCCAACATGATAGTCATATAAGGGAACAATGACTTATATTATGGTTTTTTGAGTGAATCCAATCCACATTTAATTATTATGAGTGATCATTTACTACAATCAAAGTTTATGGAGTGAACCCAATCCACTATGATTTTTTAGGAAGATAATCCTTTTTTACTTAATAAATTATTATATATGATTATTCTTATGACACAATTCAATTTATTATGTCAATGTTATTCTCTCACAGATGATGTTATTTGATTCCATTATGATTCATCTCTTATGAAATTTTATTATTTATTTCTTGAATTAATATTCTTATTTAAATATGTATTCTATGATTTTATAATGTCATTATAACGTTCGCATCCCTTATTTTCTTGTTATTCTCAAGTGAGAATTGATATATCCATTGTTAACACATATGTATAAAATATTATAACACTTTTTTATGTTTCCTTTCAATATATTAGTAATAAATTACATATTATAATATGTATAGGATGGGTTCTAGTAATGAATAACACAGTAGGAGACAATGTAGACCATTTTTGGACTACAGGATTATGTGTCCATGTTTTCTAAGGATGTAGTCATATATTATTCTATCATAGATCATTATGTAATGTAATAAATTTTCATATATTATATTGTGATATCTATGTATGAAATGTTATTGTATATATAGTTTTATCATAGAATGGATTATTTAAACATTGGGAACTAGTATAAAACCCATATTAAGAATCCTAGGGATAAGTCCACGTATAGGCTAAGGTCAAAAAATTATTTTTATGAGCTTGAATAAACTAGGTTAAGCCTGTGCATTCATATATTGAGATGAATGTTTCATTATTTAGACATCATATTAATTATTATTGGGGATTATATGATAGCTCACTATGAATATTATTGCATTATTCTAACACTTGGATGTTTGGTACTAGTCAATGGATGTGACCTGATAGAATTGTATTACTGCATAAATTAGTGAAAAATTCCATTATTTTCATCCTATATAATAAAATTAAATATAATCCCTAATTTGAAAAGTTGTGTTTATTCCTAAATATTAATATCTTTATATGATTAGCAATCTAACCATTAGTGAGTTTCCTCATAGTCCTAACAAGAGAAAGATAGAGTTTCAAAAGGAACATATGGTAAAAAAATTTCATCTTCATATATGTCTACAATGTTGGAAAAATAAATCAAATGAGTGACTAAGAGAAAAAGTAATATGATTTGAGTTTGAAAAATAAAGACAAAAATAATTTAATTACTCAGGAAAAATTAAACTATTGGTTAAATTAATGGATGAGGTTAATGCTACCCCAATGGAATCCTAAATGGTTGATTTTCTCCATTTTTTATGTATGTGAAATATAATAATCAATTAAATCTTATGAAATATTGAGAATAAAATCAGAAATGTTGTGTGAGAAATTATTTTACTAAGGATGACGAGAAGAATAGAAATTAAGAATGAAATATATGGCCTGTTATAAAAGTAATTATTCAGTTAAAAGTGAAAAATTATTATTAAATTTAATGTAAAGAATATAACTACATGATTTATATATCATATTATAGGAAATAAACTTTGGATAATAATAATATGAAGCCCATGTAATGGTTTAATAAGAGAATTTTTATTATAAGAGTGTTTATGTATTTTGAATTAAATAATTAAATTATACAAGTATTTTAATCAATTTATTCTTGTTAAAATAATCTTTAAATGTAAATATTTTTTACTATAGTTTATTTTTTCTTTATTGATTTGTAACCGTATATTGAATTTTAATGATATTAATGTAATTTTATTTAGTGGTATCATGATATTTATCATGAATACATAATTAAATGAATGATAACCCTTGATATATTCTTAATGAAAAGTAAATATGGTTATTAAGACAAAACGAATATTGGTATTAATGAATTAAATGGTATAGTATTGGTGACATTGAAAATAGTTACTAATTCGATGAAAAACTTATTCATGATGGAGTTCACATCATTTCTTGGATTTTTGTATTTATTAAATATATATGATAATTTGAGATATTATTTATAGAATAAAGAAAAAATAATTCTTGGAAGCATTCATGTATTTATTAAGGATTTATAGTGATTCCAATTATTACCATGTTATAAGATAATATGTTATAAAAATATTTACATTTGATATTAAGAGATAATTTTTGGGGGATTAATGATAACATTATTTTAGGAAATTTTGGGACACTATTCCATTTTTTCACTTTTAAATTTCATCAGACATATCATGTAGGAAATTTATTTTTAACAAATTAAGCAATGGACTATGTTGAAATTTGGATATTGATAATTTAGGTTAATATATGAATTACATATTGGATAACCTAGGGAAACTATATTAGGTTTAGTAAATATTATGATTCATGAGGAATGACTTATAGAAATTATGACTTATTAAAAAAAACTTGAGGAATAAAATATTCATAACAAATATCCATTTCCAAGCATAAGATATGATTAAGAAATATATCCTATATCAACCAAAGGATGTGGTTATAATTCAATAATGGAATGAAATCATGTAAGTTTATTTTCATGACTTATTTATCTAAATTGTTAAATAATCCCACAACATTAGAAAATTTTTCTAGGAATAGAAACACATTACATCTATTTTTATTACTAAAAAATCAATGATCTTTTAATCAATCACAGATTTATGGTTTTGTGATGGTTAACATTTTCCGCAGCATGTTTTATATTTCTCTCTATTAATCCTATATCACAATTTTTCTATACTGTTTCATTATTTTTACTTCCAAATGATGTTATCCTATTTGAAAAAATTGTTTTGTGAAGACCACCATACTTCTATTTCACTCATTAAGGGGGCATTTTGTTAACCATTTTTATGATATAGTTTTTCATGAAAGAACATTTCAAATAAGAAACCTTTGTTAAATGAGAAATGGATAAAATTTAGAGGAAAAAGTTTATTAAAGGGTTCAGAATATAAATGTCAACGATTATAGAAAATTATTCAATTTAAATAATTTATTTATTTTACATTTTATGTTATAGTCCACATCGAGTTTAAACAAACCTCGACATACTATTAAAATACTATTTTTTATTACAATTATAACATTTTTGTTAAATTGGATTATGTTGATAGGATTATATATATCATTAAATATATATAAATTCCATCCTCTATAAAAATTTATTAATAAATTCATATTAATTTACCGCTCCATTTTAAGTAAAATTATTTTATTTTTGAAAAATATGTTTTCTTTTAAGAAATATATTTATGGATTTTTATGAGAAAATATTACCATTACATTCATATTTGTTTTTAAAATTTTAATTAATTATAATTATTTTATAAATAATCTCAATTCATGTATCATAAGATTTTTTTTAGAATTTTATGCAATGATTGATTTTCCAATTAATAGTGAAAATGCTCATTTTTTTGATAATTATATTTTCATTTCATGTATGTACCAATATCTATTTTAAAAGGATTAAAATTTAAATTATTATTAATTTTATGGTTAAAATATTCCAATTATGTTCATTGGAATAAATTGTATGTTTTAATTTATTATAAATACATTTTTTTACATAAAAAGTCATTTTTCGATAAAAAATTATGATTGAAATGTTTTTTATCTTATTGAATTAAATTTATCAAAATTGTTAAATTATTTTAATAATTTTTATATATTATATATTTAATAAAATGTTTTAAATTTTATTCTAGTATTTTTACTTTTCATGTTATAAGAATTAAATTATTTTTAATGCTTAGAAATTGTATTTTTCTAAAAGCGGTTTTCATCACATTATAAATGCTTATTGTAAAAGTAACATCAACAACTTTTATTTAAGTAATTTGAAAAAATGGATTTATAATTTACAATTAAGTGTTTCAAATTTTTTAAATATTATCCATTTATTGTCCATTATGAATATCATCCATGGTAAAAAAATTCTACATGGTAAATGGAAAATCATGTTAATCTAGATTAAAAACATCTAAAAAGGATATAATTTTTCATATTAATTTTTATTATATTAAAATAACTTTACCATTATTTAATTGGTTTTGAAATTTATTTTCTTCTTGTAAAAGATTCCCTAAAAATACCTTATATATTATTAAAATAAAATAATGTTACAAAATGCACTATGTTTGATTAAAGTATCCATTATGTTCTCATAAAGAGAAAAAATAACGAATTAATATTAAAAGTTAATTTTTTTAATTATAATATATTCAAATGGATTTTATAAAAAAATAATGTATTATAAAAATTACTTCAATGTTCACGACATGCCAAGACATTATTTCTTCATTTAATGATAAAATAATATAAATGATTTTCAAAAAATTACAATTGATTTACTCTGAGTAGTTATACGATTATATATATTTTATAAGGGAATATGAAATATTATAATTGTGATATTGTATTATATTAAAATTAAAAATTTTTATTTATTTCTTTTTTTCACAATAAATGAATACTATCTAAACTGGTAATATTGATATTTCTCAACGTAATATATTTATAAATTATTTTAAAATATAATAATTAAATAGATAATAATTTTTTTATGATAAGTATTAAAAAATAATAACTCACACATTTGTTATCCAATCTTTACCTTATACATAAAAATTACAACAATTGGATATTGAAAAAGTTATTACCTTAGTTAAAATTACATTTGGTTAATTAATAGTTAATAAAATCTATATAGTGTAAAGTAAAACTGAGAATTGTATAAATTAGAATTTTGATGGTATAACAAACCTATACAACCTTATAATCTAATATCTCTTAATTAAGAGAAAATTTTATTGATTTTTAATTTATTTTAAGTAAATATTTTGAAAAATTCAAAAAGTACCCCTCACCTGAATTATAAAAGGGGGCACTCTCCCTCACTTATTTACACCACAATGAATCTTATAGTGAACTAATATTTTCCATATCCATAATTTAACTTCCCAATAAATATTATAAATGTTCATATCCTCCCAAAACAACAACCCTAGAGCCCTTTAGAGGAGATATAAAGGGGTTGTTTCAAAAAAGAGGAAATCTCATTAACGAATAACATAAATATATAAACTTATTTACATCATATAAGACAATATTATTAACTCTAAAAAAATAAATTTAGTATATTAAATATTTTAAAATATTATTTTGATTTTTAAAACACCATTATACTCCCTCTTTCACATTAAAGGATAATTAAAAGTTTCACTCGTCTGTATGTACGACTTATAGTCTCCACGTAGCGATAGAATTCATTTTTCATCAACATCTATTATAAATAGTTTTTATTATTTATCTATTATTTAAATATGATATATATGACATAATAATACATCAATATTTATAATATCATGTTTAACTATATACCACCCAGTCCTTTTGCAAATGATAATGTCGTAGGTGCATGCCTCTACACTACCACATCCACTATGCGATATGATTTTTTTATTTTTCATTTTCCATGGAAGGTAATAAAGTTTAATTTTATGAATATAAACTAAATAATAATGATCCTATAATTTGTGATAAATGTTTATCTTTCATTACTTCAATATTTGGAAAATTGAAAACAATATTCATGCGTGCATACGTCCTACATTCCTCATGAACAGTGCATGTCATTTTCTTATATATATATTTTATAAATGACTATAAAAATGTATATGATGATTATTGAAATCATTATTGATATTATTTATAATATGTAATGATGATAAAAATAAAAGTAACAAAACTACCGTACTAGAATGTACATGAAAAACAATGAATATGTCACTTCAAATAAGCATTTTAAAAATAAAGCAAAGAAACAAATGGTGATAAAATAACATATGTAAATAATATATGGTATAATATATATAATAAGGATTATATAATAGTTTTATAAAATAAAAAATTATTATGAAGGGGTTTCCAACACATATGATGGAAGTCAAACCTAAGGTATTGTAGTTCCATATATCTGTTATTTCTATGGGGCACATGCCATATTCACCACTAGTTTCTTATATATGGTGGATATAATTCATATTAATTTATTTTGTGTTTATTATTCTGAAATTTTTTAGTACTTCCAAATCCATATAATTTAATTTCATTAATGAGACTTATGATTCAAAGGTTTCCAAAGTGGTAAGTGTTTTACGTTATAATATCATTTTATATTTGATTTGATTACAAAAATTTCTCTGATTATGATAATTATGATCCAGCACTCAGGAAAACAACTTTATTTTTTTATAAACTAGTTAATTATTGAATATTAATATTTTATTTTAACTTTCCTCACATTTTTTACTCTAGAGACCAAAAATATGTTTTTATGATGAATCGACATGATTTCTCTATTTGGTCAATTTTTTTATCCATGTCAACATTTTATAAAACCATTTTAAAGAATTTTTTTACTAGTAAAAAATGTTTTTGTAAATATTTAAAATATTTTTTACTTTTTACCAAAATATTTTTAATGGAAACATTTTTTCACATTCTATATGAAAAAATTATGGAAGGAATGTATTATTTAACATATATGGAATTAAAAGATTTTTCAACTATAATGAATTATTTTTTCTATTAATAGTTCATTACAAATTTATTGGGTTATATTCCTAATAAATGTATTCCTTTATAATTTCATTGTTTTTTAATAATATATTTCAAAATTAAAAGTATATTTTCCTCAAGAATGTTTTAATGATCTTCAATGTTGTTTCCATTATTCAATTAAAACTACATGTGATTTGACATATGCTTTACTGGGTAAATGATCCATGAATACTATCATTATTATTTATCTAGATAGTTTATGAATAATATGATACAATTTTCTAGAATCACATTTTTTAATGAGTTATTCTATAATGAAATGATTAAATGTTTCTGAAATCCATTAATTTTACATAGGATTAAAAATGATGAAATTTTTATAAATCTATATTATTTTCATGGGATATGATATGAGGAATGGTTTATGATCTCATGTCTCACAAGTTTAATATTTTAATTATTTTATGGTTTTGAGAAATATCTCCAACTAATTCATTGGGTAATTATTGATATCTAATTAGACAAACATTACTATAATGGAGATTACACCTAGTTAAGTAGGGGGAAAATTCCACTATGTTTGTCAGGAGAGGGATCCATGACTATAAAATTATTTAGGGATTAAACCCAATCCACTATGATAGTCTTATGAGTGAAACATGTCTGTTACAATGGTTTGGGGCGTCAACCCAATCGACTATGATAGTCCTATGAGTAAAGCCATGATTACTAAAAACTGATTTCATATTCGTATGTGTATGCCAAAATTTCATGTATTATTTCAATGTTATTATGTCATGGATCACATTATTTGATAACATTATTATTCATGTCTTATGAAATAACATGATTTATTCGATTAATCAAGATTATGATCTATGATTTTCAAGGTATGATTTACAGATTTTATTCTATTTTTCACATAACCTTATACTCGTTTTATGATCAAGTGAATATTAATATCTCTTTTGTTTACCATTACATGGCATTTGAGATCACCATTTATTATGTTTACTTTATAGAGGTTATGAGCAAAGGTAATAAGTATTATATGTTTCATAAGGGTGGTGCTTATTAATAACATAGTTAGTGACAATTTAAATCATTTATAATCCACTTTTTTAGGTGTCGAAGATTCTAAATGCACTAGAGCAGTATAATTCTAGAATGCAACACGGGGTAATTTAAATAATATTCATCTATTGGGATTTTATATCTATATATCAAAATTATTGGTCACTATAATCCCATTTTTTCCTATATATAGATTGAAAAAAATCACAACACCTCTTGGGTAATTAAGAAAATATTACCCTTCCATTCTGATCACATTAATTTTATTTTTAGATTTGGGGTTTTTTTCAATAAGGGATTATATTTTAACTTACATTATTATAGAAGATAACATGTATGGTTTAATAAACTCATATTTTAATAGCATTACAATCTAAATAAAAGTTTATTTTCACCTTACCATAGTTTTCCAAAGATATTGAATAACTACAGTTAGGTAAAATCCTTTAATAATACTCAATTTTCCAATGCTTTTCTATATTTTTTCTACATAAAATTTTAAAAATCTCATATACTATTCATTATGGATATTGATAGAACTATAAAACCCTATACCAAACCATTGGATGGTAACGTTCCAAGGTTCCAATGACCATTGGAAATTTTTTGTAGACTCCAAAGGATGTAAAAAAGAAAAACTATTAAATATGAAAGTGGATGAATATTTCACCATTTTAACACACATACACACACACAAAACACACCCATTCATAAAAAATATAAACACACTCAAAATTTCTACATAAATGATTAGTGAATAAACTAAAAATTCATGTTTTATAAAATTAATAATCATAGTGATATTGGAAACAAATTAGGACAACTATAACTCAAAAGAAACTCAGTCAAAATGGTTTCAAAACTCCAGAATCCATGACCCATACAACTCCAAAGTTATATATTTGGACATCCATGAACATTACATCATGAATCACTACTGAATACATATGAAATAGTCTCACTACATGTATTGTAGAAAACTAAATCTTTGTACACAGTAAATGAAATATTTAGGGAGGGATTCAACAAACTTATAGGAAAACAACAACAATAATTTTTATTTGCATTAAAATAGGATTCATGATAGATTAAAATTTTACAAAATAGAAGGAAACATATTAATTAAACATTCCTAATGATAGTTTTTATAAATATCTAATGTAAATATTTTAAACCCACTTAGCATAAATTATTCAATTTATAACAAAGAAACACACCCAAAAATGTCAAATGAACATCCTTATACTCTTGACAAGTGATAAATCATTCTTCAAGACATTACATGGTGATATAAATTTATTTTCCTCTAATCTATAGATATGTTTCATTTTTTAACTGATAAGACCCCATTCAAGGAAAAAATAAACTTTCATAGCTTCCATGATTTTTCTATGTCCTCATAAAAAACTCAATTTTTTCATGGAAAAACAAATTATTTCATTAAACACATTGGGGGAATCACTCACAAAAAATAATTTCATTATTGAATTGATAGATTAATTTTCATAAATGATTCATCATTAATTTATCATTTTAATGAAGAATGAATTTATCTACAAAAAAATAGGACCTCTGTATTATAAAAAAATATAATAATGTGAGAAGAGACCTACCTCAAAAATATGACATGTTCTAGAAGATTCACACAATAGACAAGAAATAAAAACATCATTAATCTACTTTAACAAATAAAAAATATACTATATCTATTCATGTCATCAACCCTATAAACGTGTATGGAATTGGAAATCAAGGGTTCTCCCCAAGCAAAAACTAGTAAATTAAAAGTTTAAGAAGAACTAAGAGACGCACCTTCAACATATAGGTCCTAAGAACTAATATCTAATTCAATATTCTGTTGAGACAAAGAGAACTCCTAGAATCATATATTAGGAGCATGGATTTAAAGGAATAATTAATTGATATGAATGAGAACTGATTAATACTAAAATAATTAAAACAGGATGGGTTTGGGAACATTCGTGGTGTGGATTAAGGATTTATTCCATGAATATTTGAATGGTAACCATACATTTATATTCATATTTTCTCATATAAAATCCCCAAAACATTTTTATTTACTGATTATAATTCAAATACACTTCCCTAAATTTTCTCTCACCATGAATAACCACTCACATCATAAACTAACTCCTATATACAAATTCATTCTTCTTCTCTCCTTCCTCTTCAGAACATTAATAGTGATCCAACCCAAAAAAGATAAATCAATAGTGAAAAGTGAAAAATAAGGATATAACATAAAACAGGATTTTCATATTATATATACCAGTTGTATTTAAATCCCTATAAAAATAGATATTTGTTTCTTCTTGGAATAGCTCATTGCATTGGTCTAGTATAAAGAGCTCTCATTCCATTATTTCTTGTTGAATTAAACAATGGTTACATAACCCTCATTCTAAGGAAACATAATTCCCCCTCATAGTATTTTACAATATATTGATTATCTGAATTGTTCCATCTATAAATGTAACAATATCTTCAAGAGTAAAATGTTCTTTGGTAATGACATGAATAGTATCAAACTAGCACATTTGTTAGATGATATACATAGAAAACAATATGGATGAAACTAAATATTGGTCATCGAGCCAGTCAATAATAAATATTGTTCAATCATTTCAAAACCTTTAATGGTCCCATATATCTAGGATACATATTTTCATAGATTTTCATATATCAATGAACTATACATTGTGAAACTATTAGGAATTCATGTTCTCATATATAGAATGTAATGGGTAATGGTGATTATATGAAAATTATTATTGTTATCATTTTGTGGAATCCATCCACTTATAGATCATTTGAATTTTTTTAGCCTTGTGGACAAAAAACATCCAAAATAATGACCATTTATTCATTTCCTCCCAAATAATTCAAGGTGACAAGGATGATCATAAAGTTCCTCGAATATATTTATTTGTATTAGGTCCAGGTAACTTTTTATTTGAGGACTCGACTAATGAAATTTAGTATTCTCATAATACACTAAACACTATGGAACAATATATAATCATACATTCCAATGTCAAAATTATATGTTCTGTCTAGAAATCCATATTATGTTGATGTGTTATACTCATATCCATCTAGGTTCTAGGAACCAATTTTAAAGAGTTCCAAAATGTAAAAGTAAATCATGGATTTTTATCTGTGGCAACATAAAGTGGTACTATATTCAACCTACCCACTTCCCGAATATATTGATTTTCTAGATACTCTATCACGTTGATCTCTGAAATTCACATAAATTTTAATGAATTTTTTATTAGAACAATAATCATCCAAATAGAATCATGCTTCTAAACATTCCATGGTAAACCATTAAAATTTTACATGTAAATTTGAACAAATTCCCAAATATGAACTAAAATATATTTCAAAATACCTACTAGATGATAACATATATTATGGAGATATTGGAACATGAAACATTTTGTAACATAAGTCATAATATTTATTTACATACCAGAATACTAAATTGGGAGTTCATTTCCTTGTACGTTTTCTGAATACCAAGGTGAATATCCCATTTTGAATTGTGATATTCCAAAATAATTTATTCAATAAAATGTTGGGGAACCATAATTATTTTATGAAAATGAATTACTGAGGTTGTGTTCTTTGTACAATCATCAATGTTCACACCACCATTTAGGTTTTGAAAAATTTTAATGCAATTAACATAGGATAATTGAAACTTTTAACTAAATATATCCTATCTAGATTGAAAGTGACTAAAAATAAAAAATTATTTTTTATCCTTTCCTCATAGTCCAAATAAATGTCAACTCTAATACTCACCCACTACCATTAGTCACAGGATTCTCTGTAAATTTCATTATATGTCATATAACTGAAACCATCATCCATATAATTCCATTTCACAAGTTTATACACATTGTTCATGTCGTAAATATGGATACACTCCATAAAATTTAATTAATTCATGTTCATGTCCCTATAATAGAATATATATTTTAATATTTTATCATACTTCAATATATGTAACTTTTACCCATACAAATAGTGACACCATGATTGGAAGTAATTTTCCACAACACTGAATTCCATGTCATATATCAGAAAATTATTTTGTTGTGTTTTTGAGATTCTCAATCTATAGGCCACAACATGATCTCCATGTATAAGAAAACATATGTATATTGATCTAGACATATAATTAAGAATTGTATTGTTTCAAGTAATTCAAAGATAATTTCTTTAGTGACTTGATATTTATGATCCTACAATGATTTCAAATAATATTCACACTAATTTAATGTAAATCCATTTTTAAATAATATAGACAAGAGGGAATAAATATGAGAGAAATATTAAATAAAGTTATCATAATATCATATTAATCCTAGATAAAATCATTTTTTAAAGACATTCATTGTTGGATACCATGAAATAAAATATTAGATCATCCCATGGTCAACATGTGCCTTATATATAAATAAAATTCATTAGAAATAAACATCATATATCCAAAATTAATTCTAAAAAAATTTAGAGTAATGTTTATAATAATTCAATGTGCTTAATACAATATTCATGTTCACCTATAAGTCAATTATTTCATTGAGTGTAAATTAAAATATCATAAAACTTTTTCATGAAAAAAATAGTGAATATACCTCTATAATATAATATTAATTAATTGAATGAAAAATACATGTGACATTATTAGAACAATGGGAATAAATAGGTATTCATAATGGTTGTATCGAATTCAAAACGAGTCCTTTGGAATATCACCTTTTCAAACATTGAGATGATGGTATCCTGATTTGATATCAATTTTAGAAAATCACTTATTTCCCTTAAACATATCAAATATATCATCGATTCATAGAAGATTATATTTTTTCTTGATCGTAGCATGACTAAATTTATCATATCCAACAGAAAATTGAAGTTAACTATCTTCTTACATAAAAATAAAATCAAATAATCCCATGGAAATGTACTTGTTCTATTTAATCCTTTTATCTCCAACTAATCTAATTTGACCTTTATTTCCAAAAAATCTAATTGATACATTCTATATGACATAATCAAAATAAGTAATATTCTGAGATGTAGATCGAATAAAAATTTGATTTATCATTCAAGTGGAATCAAATATAAATAATTTGAAAATACTTTTCGGTATTGGTCCAATACTACTGGAAGATTCATATTTCCATTTCATCTATAGTCACTTAATCAACACAACCATCAAACTAAAAATTATTCCAGTTACTATCACTGAATGTACACATATTCTATAATTCATTACCCAATACCATTTGTATAAATGAGTATCTTCACCTAGATATTTTAATGTCCTTTTTTGAGTGATAAAATCAATATAAGAATTTAATTTATTCAACCAGTCCATTCCAAAAACTAAATCAAAATATCTATATCTAAGAAAGTAATATCATGGATAAAATCTAACACATTAATGTCAATGATATGTTGGACACTTGAATACTCTATATTTCCACTAGTTAAGAGGTGTATTGATTCTCATGTTGTGAGGAACCAATTAAACAATCAAAATTAATTATTTAAAGAGATGAAATAAAAGAATGGATTATGATGCACTAGTATCAAACGAGACATTTATAAATTATAAAAATAGAATAATGATAACTCTTACCATTGAGGGAATTGGTTTCTCAATAGAAATTGTCTGACCATATCAATATAATTTTCAATCCACTTATATACAATAGTAATTCTTCCCTTGTTATTTGTTTCTACTAGACATCCACAGTGTTCTTGGAGTCATCTCAGTTTATCAGATTTAGTTGGTGATAGATATTAAGATGATATCACCCTTACAGGCCAGGGAAGATATGATATGGGTTCAATCCACGTCCTACCAATGAATTTAGAGATCTGGTGAAAAATTTCATGAGATATACCATTTTTTCTTAGATTTTATAATATTTATGTGGTTTTGTACACTCCTTCTTCTCACATTGAATTGATCAACAATAAAAGAAAATTAGTTCACTACTATGATGTATTGGAGAAGATATTGATCACGTGGATTTATTATCTGGTACACTATTTCCTTGAGAATAGCTCTCATTTCTAATGATTCCATGCACTATAGTTCCCACCATTAATTGGGTGGATGATGGTGTCCACTCTATTAGGGTTGGTTGAAATATCTCTCTTTTCCACCAGTACCTTAATTACCATTTTATATATGCTATTATATTGGAGCATACTACCTTGGAGTGAATATTAGGCCATAGTCCAACATTGAATATGATTGTTTTAGTATTTTTCTACTAGATACCAAGAGTGATAATTGAACTGGGTAAATTAATTTATAGGTGTATTCATTCATTATCATACTTCAATATTTTAGATGGAAAATTTATATCATCATTTCCATATAGAAGGTGTGTCAATAAAAAAAATTACTGAACATCTCCTCAATCTCATCCCAATTAATACATTCAACCGGATTTTATAAAATAATAAAATTCCATAAATATAATGTACATCACTATATTGAATTTATTATTAAATGTATTCTAATAGAAGATAGTGTTTTTTCATCTGAACTAGCCATGCATATTCCTACTCAGGTCCAGAATCACCCTGAATTGTTGATGGATTTTTCATCTAAAATTCCAAAGAGTGATTCACATGATATGGTTGTCAGCATAATTCTCCTCCTCTATAACATGAACTGATTGCACAATAAACTAGACAAGATATCGTTTCACCTTTTGTTTTTGTGGAACCATAATTTCTAATTCACCCTCTTATTGGATTCCCATTTTCAGGACTAGTGTAATTATTATTCTATTACCATATAAAAATATCAATTTTATTATTTTATTTCATTCTTGTTATATTTAATATAAAACTATCAAATTATTAATACCATAATACCAAAAATTATATAATCATGTATAACTTTTGTTCTAGTGGGATACCGCTTTACAAAAACATGATACAAAATTCTCCATAGCTAATCCCATGAAGTTGTGATGAAGACAGAACTAAGAGTGTTCTGGAACCATTTTTATACCCATACCACTATATTAACATGGGGAATTGTATAAAAGGGTAAGATACATCATTTTATTCTATATATTTCATATCCGACCACATATTATCTCATTTAGACCATTATATATGATAGACAAAAAAGAAACCATTTTTACTACCTTACCATAAACATTGGATTAAAAATAGTTGGGGTTTAACTAAACGTAAAAAAATTACATTGATTAATCTATTGTTAATATATTTCAAGGGATCAACAATGAAAATCAGAATTTTTTTATCCTTTTTACACACACAAACATGCTCATACATCCAAAAAAAACCCAAAACAACTATATAATTAATGAATGTATCAACTAAAAACGTATGGTATAATAAAATAAATCATCATATTAACAATAAAAAATTTATAACAAATAAGAATCTAAAATAAATAATGATCCACGTATAATGTTTAAAATGCTCCAAAACCCAAGACATGTCTAATTTCAAATATCCAACTCTAGATATCATTGAACACAACATCAAGAAGCTCTAATTGATAAATGTGAAATCATCCAATTTTATGTCATAAGAAAATATAATCTACATAAACACAAAGGTTTACATTCAGTGGGTGGGTAATTATACAATGTATGAAAAGTTCAAGACCTCACACATATTCCACATAAACAATAATCAGATACTCTCACAGATTTATGAAAGAGAATGAAGGATGTTAAAGTAGTTTACCAAAATACAGTTTTTATAAAAAATAACCATGAATCTTTTAAAACCACATTTAGTCCATAGTTCATGTTCTCAAACATGCACAAACCATTTCATTCCAACTGATAGTCCCTATACTCATGGGTGGTGACTCGTCCATCGATAGTCTATCCCTTATGGATATTCCATACCATACTTCCAGTCTATCACTAAGCTCGATGTCAGTACCAATAATACCACATTCATTGAAAATATAAACACATGTCATATCCAGGAGTATTAAAAAAAATTCACTAAAACAATAAGTTTTTTATTTTCTGATAAAAACATTAAATCATTTCAAGAGAAAAAATGTGGGCATCTACCAAAAACCAACATTTCAAGATCATCTGGAAAGAGTAATTTTTATAGGGATTAAACATGTGTTTTTAATTTAAAAGAATAAGGAATTAATTTATAAAATATGATTTCATTGTATATTATATTAAATTGTAATAGAGATAAGTAACATACCTCAAAACAATCCACGTTCTAAAAGAATATTACAATGAACAAGGAAGAATTGGGTTCCTAATTTATAGCCATTAATGAATTCCAAAAAGACTCTATTAGTATAAACCATCAATCATAGGTCTTGTTTTTAAAATCCTAATCATGGGTTTTCTCAAATAGAAACAAATTGATAATGATAAAACATCTGAGAGACTTACCATCAATTCCTATGTTTTATTCACCAATATACAATGAAATTAGAATTCATGTTGAAGAGATTTCCAAAAGGACCCATTATTAGAATGGATATCAAGGAAGATATAAGGGAGATAAATGGGGAATGAAGAACACTAAAAATATTAAAATTAGGTAGTTGTATAAATGTATATGGCATGATATTGGGGTCTACATAGTGAATATTAGGGTTATCACCATATTCTACAATTTTCAGCACCTCGCTTAAATGATCCAAAACTGATTTATTCATTGCGGACAATGTACAGAAACATCCATGATTTTATAAACACTATTAATAACCATTACAATCCCGAATAATATTTTAAAGAAAAATTTTATATTCATCTCTCCTCCAAACTCCAAACATAGCCAATAACCAAACCCCATAATAAAAACAAAATCAAAAAGGAATAGCATAAAATGGAGATATACCTCAAACCAGGGGTCTCACGAGAACCGTGTTTAAGGGAAGTTGTTACTGATGTATATTGTTTTCCATTGTATCATTCATTATTTATATTAATGTTTATTCATTAATATAAAATATAAAAAAACGTTTTTAGAAAACTATACATTATAGTTTTTCATTGTTTTTGTTTATTTTTCAAACATTCATTGAGATGAATTAAAAACTGAAATAACTTTTTCACTCCACTATAATAATTAGGAACGTGGTAATATTATTGTATCTTAAAATATTAATAGATATCTTATTTTTATTATAATTTCATACAATTTAATTTTCAATCACGTGTTTTATTTTAAACTAAAAATTGATGTCTAAATCCACTAGTCACAAACCAATATTTAAATTCATACCCAACGTGGTTCCTGACGTATTTTTAATTTATCTTTAGGATACCCTATCTTCTTGGGAGAATCTATGTCATTTTTATGAAATAAATGCTTTATTTAATCTCTATTAAATATTTACAATTCTTTAAATAAACTTAATATGGATGTGGATCTCAGTATGTAATACCCTCATATTTGCTCAATAAATACCCAAATCATTGACCCTTGTTAATCCAATGGATATCCATGAATGAATGTATACATTTAATCCACCTTAAAATCATAATGATCCCATACCTACCATCACACTAAAATAAAATTTCTTGATTAATTCCAATATAAGTGTCAAGGAAAGGGGATTTTGTGTATTTGTTTAAGAATCATTTCATTTTAGGAGAAATTTGAGTTGTTGGATTCCTTATTAATGGTTATTTGAATGATGATAATGGTATTGAGAAAATTATAAATATTTAATTTCCATTTAATTAATCAAATTATACTAAAAAATTATATAATAAATCAAAAAACAGATTACATTGACTAAACAATATTCTTATTTTATTTATTATGATCCAAATCCTGAAAGGGTGTTATAATATAGTTAATTTTACTTAATTAAATTATCATTCTCCTATAAAAATTACAATAATGAACATAAAAACAAAATTAGAATCAAGGTTGATTTATTCATTATTTTAATTTTTAAGACACATGGCTTGAAAAATAAATGAATCGAAGGGTGATTAGGATGCCAATTATAAATGGAATTGAGTGTGGGGCCATAGTTTTTTAAATTAAAGTCGTGCATTGTTTGAAGAGATAAAATTCAATTCATTCATCGAATTAGATGAAATGATTCGGAATAGATAATGAATATTGTATTTTATATGGATAGAAAAATCTCATTATTTTGAAATTAAATAAAATTTTCAATCATGATGAAATTTTATGTGGAGGTAACCAATAATGTACTCCAACATTTTCATGGTAGTGAAAATTTTCTATGAGTATGGATTTTTGTATTATTTTATTTAATTTTACAGTGAAATTATTTTAACTAAATTTGATTCTTGAAAAGTATTTTTATTAGATATAGTTTTACTGTTATTGAATGGAAAGTTGTTCTCCCTATACACACTTGAGTTTTTATGGGTATTTTTCAAAAAAATATAAATACCCTTTTAAATATTTGACTAAATATTTTTACACATATAAATATTAAAAAACATTCTTCATTGTGGTGGAACAATTTCATTGTTTTATTAAATTGAGAAATACGAAAAATTATTAGATGTTCTCAATGATTTGGGATATATGTGGAGTATATGTTTATGGGGAATTTTCCATTGTGCTAATGGATTTATTTAATATGAAAATATAAATGTTTCAAAAGATTATTGGGTTGGAATTAAACTTATTTTTAATTTATTTGGTGATATTATTCTTTATAAATTAAATATTTGAAATAATGATGTGTGATACAGTGTTTCTTTTTCAAAATGTTAAGGTATAGATAATTATTTTTATCCCCTTTATTTAATTTAATATATATATTCATTGCATATTTAGTCATATGGTTTGTTATTATTATTATTTTGAATATATATTTATGTTTATTTCTAATGGATAAAATAGTTTCACATTTTTATTATAATGATGTGAAGGAAAATAAATTCAAGACTCCACAAGCCGCTCTCATAACCCACCTTAGAACATCATAACACAGTCCTATATTTTATCAATCAACACTCAAACATCCCTAAACATTTTTCCAATGTTAGAAAATTTAATTCTTGAACCCTTGTGCATAAATAGGAAATCCCAAGATGAATCACAAATTCCAAAATCCATCATATCCAATCCAAAACAAACACATTCCAATAAATAAAATTTATCAAGCCCCTCATCATTGGCTTGGGAAGTGACGGTGATTTTATTGGCCTCATGTGGCATCCCCATGACACAAATGGGTGGAAATATATGTTAATTAATTAGTAAGATGTTGGGGGATTATTTTACCTTTAAAAATGAATAATCCTTTAAATATTAAAAATATACATCCAATACTAAAATATGATGCCAGAGGAGAAGTAATGAAAACCAAGGTACAAGTCCATGTACACAATTATATAATAGTGATAATGTAAATCAGTAAAACTACTATGAAAACCATGAATAAAAATAATAAATCCATCACAAACACCGTCCCAGAATCCACCCGACTAGCTCCGAAATCTAACTCCTACTTTAATGCATAATGTATCAATATTAATAACTAGATAAATATGATACCTTTTCCATTATCAAGTAATAACAAATGACATAAAAAATGTACTAAAGACTCAAATAAGGAGTGAGAATAAAATCTGTATCATTTCCTAAAAAATTACATAACTTACACAACTAGGAAAACTACAGGTTCGCTCATTTTTTTATAAATTAGTCTTTAAGAATCCAAAATGGTTTATATCAAAATGATAAAAAAATTCCATATAAATTAATAAATAAATCGTTTTAATCATTTCTCATTATTTTTCATACACATTTCTATGTTTTTATACACATACACACAATAATTCTAAGTGATAGTCCCTTACAGATTTTTGGTCTCTCATCGATCAACCAATTCATTACAAGGTGACTAATATCTTTTGTCCCCAATGAAACAGTCCACTTCCATAGATTTACAACTAAAAATGAACTCACACAAACCACATATTCCAAATTACATGCAGATATATTTTAATGATAACCCTTCTTTCATAAAAACATTTTATTAAAAAACTTATATGCTTCATAAAAAATCATATTTTTAAAATTATCATTTTGAAATTATAATCAAACCTAGTACTTCAAAATCTTTAAATTTTCCCACAATTCAAATTCCATAACAAATATTTATGTTTCCTCCATAAATCAGACATTTTTAACAAAATAATGTTATGAAAAAATATATTTAAAAATACGGATTCTTTTTCTAGAATAGTGAGGATGAGTGAGAATATTCCTACATCTAAATAGATTGGAAAAACGAAGAATGAAACATAGGTATACCAGATCCGATCTACCTATACCATCCCGTAACATAATCAAATAAGATCCCATCAATATTGACTTCATAAAAATAGATCTATCCATAAAATACTATAACTATGGATCTGAAAAATAGACGAAGACAACATTGAGTATGAAAAATGATGGAAGAGATAAAAATTAGTTAGTAATGATTTTGGATCCCCAACTCATGTGAATTATCCTAAAGTTTCTTTTGGAATGAATGGAATTGTATCTCTAGTGTAGTAAGGATGTAATATTTTAGATCCTCTATGATTAGGATACTAATGGGACTTTCATGAGTTAATTCATATTAATACCATAAATTTCTCGTTGCGAACTATATGTCACACAATTAGGTCACACAATTTTACATTTCATGCAAGTGGTACTAGAAAAGCCAAGTTGTTTCATAGTTTGACCTTCATGGGTTTAAAAATCAGGAACTATCCATGAAATGGTGCAATATAAAGAACACTCCTCAAAATGTTGGCACACGTGGTTTGATATCAATGTCCGAAAAATTGTACACCAATAATGATTTTAACTCTATATCACATTACATAGTTTCCCCTGGAATGTAACACTGTTTGGAGGAACTGTGTTCCTAACTAGTACATACAAAAACAAGTTTCTCTATTTCATGGAAGTGTTTAATTGATTTTACATACTATGAACTAACTATACAGCTCTAGAAAAAAAAATCTAAAACATGTCAAAATCCCCCCAAACCACTCAAAAATTATATAAATAATATGTAAGATCAAAATAAATATATTGAAACGAAATTGAAAACATGAAAACTAAATTCTCACAAACATTTATGTTTACATCATTGGAATGCAAAAAACGGGATTTGTCCAAAGAAATGATTAGGCTGCTACTCTAACATCTTGTTCTCATTCTCTTATATCTATTCCTGAATCTGACCATACAAGCATAAAACACATAATAAACTAATTGTTTTTCCATGTGATATATTCTGATAATTATCCAAAATCATTAAAGGCACATGAAATAATATATATTCTGGTACAATATCAACATGGATTCCTTGAATAATATGGTTAGTATATTGTTGGAATAGTTTTCAATTGAAATACATAAATAATATTAGGAATGGAACTGAATCATTGAGGTAGATAGATTCAATAAGCTACCACAACAACCAATTAAAGTATATACAAAGGATCAATGTACTGAGGATACAATATTCTCAACTGACCAAAACAATGATTCCCTGTCATTTTAGTGATTTTCAAGAAAACATTATAAGCTATCTCAAATGATAACATATGATAATTGATATCTACATATAATTTATGTTATCTCTAACCCATCCCCTTTTTTATTATAAATTAATAAATATTCTTCGATGTCTCATACACAAGGCTAGGTATGATGTGTGAATTATCACATAATTCCACCCATTAAAATGTAAGAATGAAAATTAAGGTCATACAATAATTCAAATATATCAATATGTATCAATGTAGGTTAATTTTTATTGTAATAGAACTCCAATAATTGTATCTTCACTTCCCAGTAACCTCTAAAATCCACCACACAATCCATATTCATTTTCTCTATGTGATTGGATATTCCTATCAAATTTTCCATCTAATGGAAGATTATATGTTCTGATCAATGTTTATTGGGGTCAAAGGGATTTCTTAAATCACTTCCCAAACTAAGATGTGATCCTCCTGTCAAAATTAAACACTATTTAAACTAAACATTCACGGATCATTAAAATTTTTTCAATGATATACATTGGTAAAAATATTCCATGTTGTTGGTTTTTATAATTGGTTAAAAGTGAGTTGAATTTATAATAGAATCCAAAATCACCCATATGGAATCAGGTTTTGGAACAATTCTAAGGTGACCTACCACAAAATACATATTTATTTCTTACCATTTCAACATGCATATGGGTAGTGAATGAAACATGTTTGGTGGTTGTGGGTACTCTTACTTAACCTATTGATGGGTGAGGTATCTCAAAAAAGAAATCAAATATTTCTCTTCATGTCAGCCCACAAAAATTATTCACTTAAGGCTTTATACATCTTATGCATTCAAAGATGCAAACCCCATATCGAATGGCAATATATTTGATGAATTTGTTTATGATATGTTAGAGGAACGACTATCTGATAACTAAAACACGTCATATATCTGATATCTATCTTACATCTCTCAATTCACTAGGAAAAATTGAGTTTTGTACTTATGGTAATAATTTTGGTATCATATATTTGATCCTCTCTCGCATGCTCCACTAAATTAGGAGAAAATAAATCTGAAATAAATTTAAAATGTCACCTTTATGAGTACACTATTGATGTATATTTTCTACAATGAAAATTATCATTCCATTATATAATGATTATTTATCTTGTTGATTATATGACTTCATACTTAATGAGTCGTCCATAGGGTTGGAATTACCTGGTGTATAAATCATCGTGAAGTTAAAAAATGTAGGATACTATAACTATCTTAATTTTTTTATAATTAAATACCTGCTTGAGAATTTTTTTCTGAACCTTATGATATGTATATAATATAAATTCCAAAGAAAATAATGATGACATGTATTTAATGCATTCACTACAATGAGTAATTCCAAATCATGTGTTGGGTATATTTTCACATTCACATGTACCTAATATGAACTATACGCAACAACTTGATTTCCCTGATTAGAATATTCTCTAACCTTTATCCTGATGTGTCAAAATAGATATCATCATACTCTCCTAATTTCTATAAATTATGGATTGGTGTTAATATAATGAAAAAAGTAATCTTGTATAAGGATTTATGGAATTAATCAATCTATTGGAAGATAATATCATTCCTTTTTATTGATATCATAAATGATTCAATATGTAAATATTCTTGAACAAAGTCTATGATGTATTCCAATTACACAAAGAATCTACATATTTCAATGTCATTCATCAGTTTTTTTCTAATAGGTAATAGCTTCGATATTATCAAGATGTATTTAAATTAATTTTTTAGAGAGGAAAAAACCGAGAAAAAAAATAATATATTAAAAAATTCACATTGAAGGCATTTATTAATGTCAATGCTCTGATAAGGTAATCAAAAATATTTTCAAGTGTTATTTATGATCTACTTTAGTATCAAAATTTACAAAAATGTCATCCTAAAACTCTACTACAATAGAATCAAGACACATCTTAATCATTTGAATCATTAATTCTATGAAAATAGTAGGATCATTCCAAAAACCAAATTGAAAAATTGCATATCCATAGTTTCTATAACATCTTCAAAGGGATTACATTGTGAAATCCTCCATCTGAAATGAATATCATTTTAACCCTAAATTAATTAAAAATTAGAGATCTATTGGGATCCCCACCAATTGATCAAAAATATCCCCAATACATGGAAGAAGATATCAATTCTTTATCTTAGCATGGTTATTATTATAATAATCTATAAAAATACTAAGAGTTTCATCCTATTTCATAACAAAATGAAATAGCGCAACCCATGGGGAAATGGTTGGATAAATTAACACTTTGATTTCTAATAATTTAATTTAAAAAACCAATTCCCATAATTGTGTCATTTATATCCTATAAGATAAAGTAATATTTGGATCAGTCTTTAGTAGGAGATTAATCATAAACTCCAATTCACTTTTGGGTGGAAGCCAAAAGAAATTTTCTAGAAAAAAATCATGAAAGTATTCAACTATTATTTGAAAATATCTATTAAAAATCTCATCCATTATTTCAAAATTTAACGATAGTAATTGATAATAGATTGTTATGAAAACATGTTTCTAGGTTCCTTCCTTTCTTTTTACTACAACAAAATCTTCTTTAATTATATTTTTAATACCATGTGATGATATGAAACTCATTATTCAAACATAACACTCTACATGGTATTTTGTTGTCATCAACAAATGCATTCCCAAAATCATGACGTATATGCCCATATGAATGAGAGATAATTACCATATCAATTCCCCTTTATCAATAGTCCTCATATATGATGAAATAAAAAATATGGACACTCATTTTTATGTGGATTTTTCAATATAAAATTGATGGAAACATCTCCATACAAAAACCCATAATATTAAAATCATGATAGTGAATTTAGGAGTGGGGTTCAGTTATATTAAGAAAATCCTTCATAATTGTAAAATTAACAAGAATCATACCTTGATTTATTGATGAACCTAGTTTATCATCTGTTATAACATACTCTACAACATAAAAAGGTTTACTCATAGTTCCTTGGAAATTATTACCCAGTTCAGATTTCCTTTGTTGAGGAGTCATGGTGTTCCCATAATAACTATAACTTTATTGGTTTACAATATGAGGGTTATTTTAAAAAGAACACCCCATTGAATTATATTATGTATGAGATACATGTGATGCATTTCCATCACTAGATCATGGGGTTCAATTAATATAAATCAAGATATGTCCCGTATTGTTACAATTGTGACATGATCTGAGTGGTGTCTTAAAATCCCCTTGATTGGATCATGTGAACCACACTGAAAAACACCCTATCATACTCTATCATCAGGGTGGAAAATTAACTTATTCAGTCATCTGATTCTTATAATATCCACCACTTTGGATGTATGGTTCCTTATTTTTCTTAATCTCTTCATTAGAGTTCCCACTTGTTCTCTAGGTGATAAAGACACTTCCTCAAACTTGAATCCCCAAAATAAAAATTTATACCATTATTGATTGATTTAGCAACACCATAAAATTCATAAAAAAAATAATATTCAATTGTGTTTTCAGTCATATCCCTAACTCAAAAATATGTTAATTCTAGGAATCACTTGTATATACGCCTGATAAAAACAGAACTAAGATTATTAACATTGACAAATAATATATCACTATCAAATTCTATGAATTTATGTTGAATAAATTCATTGAGAAAGTGATATGAAATGTCTAAGGATAAAATATTTTATTGAAAAAATCATCAAATTTCCTCTGATATGATGCATTGGTTAGCATTATCTCATACTAATAAAACCCACTGTTCGCATTTCAGATCCCTGAGCATGTATATTTCCAACATATCTTTCGAATCCACTAGTGTTCTATGGAAATCAATGATTCAATTCATCCTATTCATATATAACTATGTTTTATTAGTTTCTGAGCCCCCTAATTAATGGTGGATTCTACTTTTGAAACGAGGCCTTGTGGTCCACCTATCAAGGATCTTCATTGTTAATTTTCAATCCACATATTGAAAATTTGGAATGATGCTTTGGAGCAACTATTAGTTTACATATGTCTTAAGTGAAACCACATTTTCAACTACCACTATAGGTTGATTATTATTACCTCTACCAGGTAAAATTTAATAAGTACGATAGAACATCACATAGTTAACATTCACCAACAATTGAATTCTTATAATATTTCAAATAAATATATGAAACATGAATATCCAATTTTCTGTTTCAAAATGAATCCATTATTACTATGAATACAAATTTTTTAAATCCTAAAATATCAAATGTAGAACTAAATTGTAGTTTAATTTCATGATTCTAATGGGTGATATGAGATATTCATCGGCTAAACACATATCTATGAGTTAAAAAATACATATATTTTTATTAAAAAACTTGTGTTCCTTACGTACAATGTTAAATTGATGTTAGAAATAAAGGTTTTAGCTACATATTTTAATGATATACATTTCATGTTTCAAAAAACCCATCTCCATGATTCTACCCAAGTAAAATATATGGATTGAAAAGAAAATAACACTATTTCCAAATCAATAACTAATCAAAATTGATACTTCTTGTAATATTGATCCCCTCCACATAATATTGAGAATTGATAGTTTTTTTACTTTCCTTTGGTGATATCCAAATGATAATAAAGCCTATTAATTAATCTCAATGGATTAGAAGAACATTCAGGATGATTTAACCACAAAATATAAAGATACATTCCGAAATTTAACAATAAAAATGTAATCATTTATTAGGATTACTGAGTACAATTAAAAAAATAAGGGTAAAACCAAAAGCAGACAAAAATATTAGAGTGGAAACAAAAATAAGACAAACTTCTAACAAAAAAAGAACAAAAATCTTAAATACATTAAATGGAACTATACCCAACTCAGTTAGATAGTATCCAATATCTAACTCCAACTGCCATGACTATGGAATCAAGATGCATCTCAAGAAAAAAAATGATACATTTCCCTTTTATGAGTCTCAATAAATGGCAACTACCGACACATAAAATAAACCAATATGTGAGTGGGTAGAATCTCAGTTGGATTTCACCAAAGTCTTCCTAACACATTCCACTCGAATAATTAAATATATAGAACATTTATTGAAAAATATTTTAGAATAAGAAAAAATAGTTTATATCAAAAAAATAAATAATATCCCTGGAAAACAATAAACAAATATTTTGAATAATATCTGTTAATTTGGCATACACATTCTCGTGTTTCAGCACACATGCACTAAAAAACCATTCTTGTGATGGGAAAATGTCATACTCTTGTGTTGACTATCATTAATAAAATATTTCATCACAAGGTGACTAATATATAGGGGCCCCAATGGCACACACCCCTTTCTTAAGGTCACTTCTATAATTACGCTCATGCCAACCATGTATTATAAATTCAATGCAGAAAAATTTCAATGATAGAAATTATTTCATTAAATAACTTCATCAAACAACATGAACACAACGAATAAATATCATAATTTTAATTAAATAATTTTAAAATAATAAAGAAAATGGAATTTAAAAAACTATTAAGTTTCCCCCAATTCGATTTCCATTTACAAAAAAAATGTTTATCCTTCAATGTTCACAAAAGTTTTTCTTAATAATTTCATGAAATTCATTTTTAAAAAATAAAACATAAATTTCATGAATAGTGGTGATGTTATCATATCCACCTACCTTTATAAGGATGGTGAAAGAGAAGAATTATAATTATATATTCATGATATGGTCTCCCCACACCTTCTACTAACATGATCAAACAATATCTCTTCATGATTCATATCGCAGTACATAAATATACCTCTAATGGTCTAGATAAATAGATATAGGAAGAGTAGAGTAATGGATCTAGAATGAAGAGTGAAGGAAAGTAGTTGAAATATACTAATTGATGATTAGGAATATCCAACACACATTGATTCTCATATATTTCACTTATAGATTGAAGGCATTTCTCCTTAAATCATAGGGAGGGAGAGGAGTTTGATGTCCTATGGGATTATTATACTAATGAGGATTTTAGGAAATAAATTGAAATTCTTCTAGACAATTATGGGTTCAAACTAAATTTTACATGGTTAGGAAACAAAGTTTTTCAAATCATGCTCTAATCATGCATGTGATACTAGAAAAGAGAAGTGGTCACCATGTTTAGGCAATAAGATTTTTTCCAACTTTGACATACCATGAGCTACTACTGTCATAAGGACACCCCCACATAGAAGATTACATGGTTAAAAAAACCATCGTCCAACTATGTTTTCCCCTATGGTTTGCATTTTACGGATTCCCATGGGGACTTTCATGAACATTCCAAATAATAAGAAAATGCTCGACCTACCCTCGGACTCCCAAAACATGTTTCACTATTTCTATGAGGAGGATCATGGTTTCTATTAACCATTCCCTAACCTTTAACCTCAATATATACTTATAAAAATGTCAAAACCTATATAGACACCTAAAAACATAACTAATCAATTTTATAAGATAAATACACATAAAAAGTAGTAAATTACCAAAAATAAGTGGTTCTAAATCACATGAACTACCTCAATCCCTCAATATATTCAGACGACATTGTGATTTCACCAACCATAAGCCTCAATTTACCAAAATCCATTTCATAAATCATGTATTATACTCTGTAACTGAATTTGAGACTCCATAACAAATGAGAATTATTTAATATGATGTTCCATTATAATTTATTTCATTCCACAAGGATAAGAGGTACTATAAAATTTCATCAATTTAGTGCTCAAGCACGTTTGAGGAGCATTTGGAGAAGATGAAAAAAACTCCATGATTTTTATATGGATAATGGACAATGATATGGTGAAGAATCCACAAAAGACTACGATTCATGAACATATGAGGATAATTAATGATAACACAATTAAAAGCTGTAAAGTCCAAAAATTAATTTATAAATGTTTTAGAATATATATTTATGATTTCATCCAATTTGTAGCTAAATTGTTGGTGTCATCAATTTACTCCTATGTATGAAGATTAATATTAGTCGATATACTTGAATATGAATAATTTCATGAGAACGAGAATAGTACCTATGTTTGTTCCATGTGAAGGCCGAAGAGCCAAGACAGTGGGGGCATTGATACCATCCTGATGCTCTAATTTTAAGGATAAAAATAACACAAATTATCCTGGATAAAATTCATATACTAGGAGACAAGAATATAATATCATGAATTAGATAATGTACTACTCTTATAGTGGTTCTATGATTCACCTATCACATCATAAACCCATGGAATTTTTTCCTCGATTAACTTGAATAATGGATTGAGAGGGGTGAATTGAGTTATAAAATTTTACACCCCTTTTTGAGAACTCCCATTAATGTATTAACAACATTTATAAATTAGAATAGAATGAAACTAATATTGGAACATGTATTATTTTATAGTGGTTCATGGAAAAACTATCCCCAATTCCAATATAGTAATAGTATCTCTATGAGATTGGGGATTTTACTAAAATTTGTATATTTTAAAAGATGACTTGCATTAGTATAAGAAGCAATCACATAATAAAAAAATTAGCTATTGAATTATTTGGGAACCTATTACATGAACAAATAACATATTATATCCATATATAGTACAATGAGTTCATTATTACAGAGTAGAGAATAATTATAGAAAATAATATTTAGATTATACAAATGATTGTAACAAGAAACTGATTGAAAAGAAGCCTTCCAATTGTATTAATAGATTCATTACAGTATCTTATAGAATAAAATATGAATGAATAGAATTTTTCATGTATTTTTAAGGTATATAAAATTATAGAGAGCTTAATTTTTAAAGAATATTGTTTGGTATATCATAATGGATAAGATAAGTTATATTTTTTTGATAGAAAAACATCAATTACTGTAACATATCGATTTTTTTGTGTATTCCCCAAAACCTCATTTACATAGATCATACCCTAAATATTCATCATTAACACTTATGATTCATTAAAATACATCCATGTTAATAAATATCTCATGTTGTAGTATCTCGTATAAAAAAAAGATACTCTACCAAGTTGAAATCTACACAGGTAACATTTTGTACAAAATATGATCACGGTTCCATGTACTTTATATTCAATATTTTCACATAATATATTTTTTTAAGAAAATACTCCCATGTATCCAAATAATCAATGAAGCTATTCTCGCATTGAAAAATGTAGCATTTATTGAAAAAACATAGTGTATTTGTTTCTAAATTTACTGAAAGCATCACATTGTTGATTGAGTATATCTAATGTTATTAGATATATCAAATTTTCACAGGCAAGTTTAGCATAACTACATTTATCATGTAGTCGATTATATATAGGAAATTTGACCTAGTAGATGGTTCTATGTAAACAAACCTTCAATGAATGTGATATCTACGTAGGCTATGTGTATCGGCTTAGTGAATTTTACATAGCTAATTATACTGGATAGGTGATTACACATTGGAAGTTTTTGAAATGTATAGGAGTTCATGTCTATAGGATTTTATGTAATCTATTTTCATAGAATAATAAAATTTCCATGAATGTAAATTCTTCCATAATTGAGAAAAAATTTATATTATAGTGGATATGACTTCAAAAAATAAAAATATAATTAAAACCATTTAACACACATAAAAATAGATTTATTAAAAACATAAAAATTTGTTCTTGTGGGCATCAAAACATGGAATATGATATATTTTGTATAAAAATGAGTAGTTCAACAGTATCCCCCATTTTTTTGATCATAATACAATAATTCAAAGAATAATTATTCTAATGGGTCTGAAATAAATAATTCATTAGAATTTTAAGGACTTAAGGATTCCAAATTTTTTTCTTTTTCATATCTACTCTACCTTTTGTTGTATAAATAATCATGATAAGATAATTGATACAACACAAATCAGGTTGGAACACAACTTATTAAAAACTATAAGAACATGGTTTGGAAGCAAAATATAAATTATTGAGCGAGATAGATATAAATTAAATTATATAAACAACTATAATATCATCATATATCAATATTAAATTAATATATATAAAGAGTAACCCATTGAACTCAATAATATAAATTAGGATCGAAATAAAAAATGGGATGAGGTGGAGGTTTATTGAATGAATGATAACCAGATAAGGTAGAGGCATGTTTGTTGGGAAGTAAAAATATTTCATGGAATAGATTTTATTCAGAATAAATGTCCCATCCAATGTCAATTAGAACATCCCTATAGAGCCTAAAAGGGAAACTAATATTTTCTCAATGATCTTGGTAGCGTCACTAAAAGAATACATTTCTTATGAGGTAAATAAATGTGAGCAAAATCATGTGAAAATAGAGTATAAGAAATATTTGGAACAAAATTCAGATCTGGAATCAGATACACATTCTAATAAAAGATAATAGGATCAAAAAAAATTCCATCTTTTATTAAGAACTGAAGTGGTGATCTGGTATAGTGGGAATAATTGATATTCTATCACTAATATATAACAAAAAAAATATACACAAATAAATTATCTTGGTGATGTATTGCCAATATTAGAAAATAATAATCTTATATCCTTTTATATTTTTAATAAAATATGTTCATGGGATTGGTTTTATCAAAATATTGAAATTTTTTGACTACTCAGCATAAAATTTCTATGAAGTGATAATAAAATGAGAGACTCCAACCATTGAATCATCTTGATTTTTCAAGATGGAATATTCTTTGTGTAAATGGGAAACACTATTAATATTATCCTAGGAATTAGGGTATCGAATAGTTTGATCAATTTTTATATTTACTGGCATATCCTCCTCAGAGGTATCTCATGGAAATCATTATTTGTGGTCTCATATTCTGTTTTTATATTTAACATTAATACTTTCAAAAATTTAGATGTAATGGAATATTGTTTCCCTTCAACTCTAGATTTAGAACCTTTAACAAGTTACTAATATATTTAAATAGAAAGAATAAAAAATATTCCCTATAATACTCCCCTCAGTGGGTTATACATTCCATGTAAAATAAAATATAGAAGGCCCCAACTCAACGGGTATAGGAATTGTTGCAATTAGATCATATTCCCATTCATTTAAAACTACTCTAATATTATTAGTGGATGAGTTCAATGAATATCTAATAGTTTTAATAACATTTGTTGTTATTGTATTAATTTTTTGAAATATAATAACTCTACCTTAATATTGATACAATTATATATTTTTAGGCAATTTAATGAAAATCCTACTAAATGGATAGTAACCCAACTTACCCTTTACATGACTGCATTAATGCATGAGGCATATCCAGTGTCTTTACATTATAAATAATTATCTTTAAATAAACATTAATGTAAGAACATATCATGGAAGATTTTATTCTCAAAATCTCTAGACCTTTGAGCAATACTGGTCTGAATGAACATACACAGGACTTTACATTCATCTTCTAGTTCTTTAACTGATTTATTTTCAACCAATGTAGTCCCAAACATGGATGTGATATTCTCAATGGCTCCAATATCATCAATATCAATCATGGTTTGGATAAAATTATATCTCCATTCAGGAGATAATTATAGAATATCCATAACATCATTGCAAGATAGAGATAATTCATTCCATTTACATTAAAGGAAGTCATATAAAAATTTTAAACACATTAAAATCCTTAATTTTCATAAAACTGGTATACTAATTTATCAAAAACAAAAAAATACTTTTTATAAAAATGAAACTCCCAACCTTGAAATCATATCACATTATTCAAAATAATTTTTATAATATTTAACCATAAATTACTGATTTCCTTAGAAGAAAAATATCAACATTCAGAGTCAGAAGCATTGGATTTATTTAAGGGTCTCAAGAAACCTTACTCTATCCTTTTATACATCTTAATACTCAGGAATATGGTGATAAAAAATTGGGTTTTGAAGGAACTAGTGAATTAATATTGAGATTGGGTCGAGAGAGGTTGTGTGTAAGGGAATTTGAGTGTGAAAAATAAGATGGGTTTAGGTATAGGTGTGTAAGGGTTTTTAGGTTTTTTATCCATGGATCCAAAAAGAAACTAAAAGGTAATAAGAGGCCTTAAATATACAAATTGTGTAATAACATTCATGAAATTAAAATGATAATATATTAATTATTATTAAGTAGAGACATTTAATACTAAATATGATAAATATATACAAAAATACATAGTAACCAAATCTAAAACATAAATATATTTTTATGAGAATATAATATCGAAATAAAATATTTCAATTGAATTTAGGTAAATTTATTTCCCTTTTAATGAAATTATATCTATTAGTTGTTATATTATTAGTGAAATATATCCATTAATTTATTTTCAATAGAAATAAATTCAATGTAAATATAACCTTTTGACTGTGACCTCTAAATAAATGATTCCTAAAATCAATATTGATTTTTCTTGAGTGTTTTATTAAATTTTTATAAAATTTTATCAAACTGGTGTTAACATATTTAATTTTTACTTGATTAAAATTAAATACAATGTCCACAAAAGTCTGTTTCATAGACATCACTTCTACAAAACAATTACTAGTACCAATGTCTTCATAATCTGTAGTATATAATGCAAATAATTATTGTTTTTCTAGAACAAAAAAATCAAGGATATTCTATAAAAGTGAAATTTTTTTATGTTCTTTTCTTTCTAACTTATAATCTTAAAAATCATCAATTTAATATGATATTATATTAAAACCAAATTTTTTGGAAAAAAATTAGGATTTTAAATTTTGTAATTCAAGTACCAATAAATTAATTTTGAAACATTCGATTTAGATTATTTGGAAACTAGATAATGTATTACACATAGGAATTTTAAAAAAATAACTCATAGTCTATAAATTTTCAATTATAGCTAGTATCCAATTATTTCTCCAAATAACTTGTTGTTAGTTTATTTCCAAGCATCATGAAAGGGAATATTAAAATTGGATATTATCAGATTTTTTACCTTATATCCTTTTATTACATATCACTTAAGTAGAAAAAATATTATTTTTTGTTTCATTTAAGGAATTCCCTAAGTCTTTTTGATAAATATGATGTCCATTATAGATTGATAGCTCACCCAGCATGCTCATTTAAGACACTTTTTTCATGAGTTTTAAAAAATAATTGTATATTTTTTTATTCGTTGGGGAAATAATAACATCATCATAAAAAATTTAAACAAGTAAAATATCAATTAATTAAGCTTTTATAAAAATAGTAGGATTTTCCAAACCCATATAAAATAAATTTTTAAAAATAAATGAACCTAAACATTCATACCAAGATCACGGTATCAATTTTAGACTATAAAGGGAATTTGTAATTTTGAAAATTGATTTTTGAAAAGAGGGATTTTGAGAACTAGTGGGTTGTTCAACATAAAATTACAACACAATACCCATTTAAAATTATAATTTTACGTCCCTTGAAAAAAATTAAAATTCCTATGAGATTCAGTGGATAATAGAATATTAATAACTTCTAATTAGGCCACCGGGTAAAGTGTTTCATCATAATAAATTATTTCTTATTGATTGAAACCTTTTAAAAGTAGTCTATCCTTATTTCTAATGATCATGTCATAATAATCCTATTTATTTATAAACAAAAACATAGTTCCTATAAAAAAGGTAATCGTAGGTTCTATTATCTAATTCAAAAACATTATTCCTTTTGAACTGGTTTAAATCATATTTTCAAGATAATATAGAACATTCATATTAAATTAATTCATAAATATTATTTGGTTGATGATTAGATGGGTGTTCATAGAACTCAAAAATATTTCCTACACTTATTCTAGTTATTAATCCTTCATCTAAGCCTCATATTAATGACTATGATGGACCATATTTTAATGTTTTAGGCTATCTAATAAGAACACTTCTAGGTTCATGGTGTTCTATACTTTTAGGATTCATTTATTTCAAAATCAAGATCATAATCATAACTCTTCTAGAGATAATTTTTTTGATAGATCTATTTTTTTCTAAATAATTAGTTAGTTCACAAGAATGATTCCATATATTTTATTCATATTGTTCACTTAGATAAAAATTTAAAAAGTTTTTGTTCTTCAACAATACTTACCTTTTTATTAAAAACAAAATAAGCAATAGAATTTGTAGAGACCCAAATCATGGTGTACATGGAAATTACATTATATTAGCGGAATACTTAATACATAACAAAAACCAACACTCAAGGAGCGTAATAGTTTAGTGTCTTTGGAAACTCGGAACATAATCTTCTAATCATGGTGAAAGATCATCAACATCTCCTATAAAGATCTTCCCCTTTAGTTTTCATACCTAAAACATTTCTTTATATACTGGGGAAATGAAAACATATAAATGGTGAGCTCAAATGCTCAGTAAGGGTAACCATTATGAAAATAAAACAAACCGTATACATTTTAACATAAAAACATTAACATAATGATAAAACATCAAAATCTTGAGAAATGAAATAAAACATGGTAGTACATAAGGCATATATAATAATGGAACATAAATAATGATTAAATATCATCGAATAAAACATGTAATTGTGGAAAACCATTAAGCACATGATATTATTTCCATAGTATCCAAGGCATTGCTTCCAAGACCATCTTAGTGGACAAAGTCCCTTTCTGAATCGAGTTCACTCCACCTTCCAGTCCGGTATCACTGAACCAGATTAACTTACCATTCCAGTCGTGTCTATCTCATGAGATATAAATCATTACCCAATGAATTACAGGGAGATAAAGTTCCCACCTAACTCATAATGAGATCATTCTTACGTGTTCCACAACATAAACATAAATAATTCATCATAACCCAAAGAATAAAATGGGTTTTATAAAAATCATGCCATCATAACATAATCCATATTAAACCAATGGATATCCTTTCATCATAAGAAAAGTGAAAACATGTAAATAATAGAGATATTACACTTGAATCATACACATATGAAATAATGTTATCTTAGATGGAAAATGGTTTTGATAAAACAGTTGAAAAGATTTCTTGAAGAAAATATCCTTTCTTCTTAAAAATCAGTTTCTTTTCAAAAAATTCCACGAAATTTTAAATGAAATGGATTTTATTGAAAATAACATGAAATATTATAGAGTATACTTCATGAAAATAAGTCGTTATAAAACTTCTAAAATCCGTTCATGCTGGATAAGTTAAAGAAACTTTCTTCTCGTACTTTTTCTAGAAAAGTCAAAAAGTACCTCATATGGTAAACAAAAGAAATATTCCTTACATACCATGAAGTAAAAGTAAAAAAAATGGGTAAAATTACTTCAAATATACATGAAACCATTTTTAGAAAACAGGGACATGGATGAAAAATATAACCCCAGTAAATATTTACGAATAAACAATCTCGGATAAAAAACGAGCATGGAAAGGATATCCCTTACCTTAAGTCCGATATACTTAGTACGTATTCGAACCTCCTGTATAATGATTTAAATAATTTCATTGACTTATTACAGAATCATATTAATTTTTAGGATATAATATATGGTTCACTTATGAATTTATATTACCCATTCTTTTGTAAATTCCATGTTAAAGCAACGTTTTGGGTAAAATCGTTTTATTTATCATAAGTGTTTTGACTTGTTGTTCTTGATATTATTATTGCATATATCATGATTTACTTACTTCCATAATGAAAATATTTATTTATATATCATATATATTCATTATATATATATAATAGATATATAAATGAAATGAAATACACCGTTCATGGAGATGGTAAGCCGTACGTACGCATAAACGTTGTTTTCCATTCCTTGTTGACTTGAATGGAAGTAAGTAGATGTAATATATATATAAATATATACATAAACACATTAGATTTATCATGTCATATATTTCATTATTATTCATTATATATAATTTATTATCATTCTTGAATGGTTAACATGGAGAATGAATCTAATCGCGTCGTGGAGATGGTAATCCGTACGTACGCTAGAGCGATGATATCATTCCCATAATTATTGAATTGAATTGTAGTGGATGATATAATATCTCAAAATCAGTATGATGTTATAATAACAATCTATAGTTATTCTTTACACCATTATACCCATCCAAGTAAGGTGGTGGTGGGAAAACAGATCACACCATGGCGTGGAGACGGTCTTCCGTACGTACGCACGTGTGGTGATTTCATTTTCCATAGGATGGATAGAAGGTTAAATGTGGTTGGTTTATAATAACATATCATTATATTAGTGATAATGATGTAATTAATTTATAATGAAGCAGCTAAAAAACAATAACTTTAAGAAGAAAGAAAAGTTGAAAAAATCGGTAGAAGATATTACCTCTTCTTCGACGCACCTCTTTTTAGATTCTTCTTAAGGCACAGGTGATTTTCTTTTATAGGAGACCAGAACCTCAATAATGTTTCTAGGGAATTTGATAAGAGAAATGGGTATGGGTTTTCCAAGAAAGAAAGCTCAAAATTGTTTAATGAGAAGAGGGATGAGGTGCCCTTTTATAACAGAGGATAGGGGAACCTTAGGAAAAACATAATATATTATTTTATAATAAAGTCATATTAGGTTTATAATAGATACAAATTGATTTATTTTGAAGATAAAGTGGGTATGGGTCGATATATTCTCAAAAAACTAGGTTTTAGACAAGTTAAGGTTACTATTTTAACATTATCATTAAATTTAACTCTATGTTAAATAATTTATCGTTTACTGTGTCTTCTTGTTTTCTTACACTATATGGTTAATAAACTTACTATAACATGCAAAAGGAACCCCAAGTGGTTAATTATTAATATATAAAACCTTATCTAAGTCATTTTACAGATCCTTATATTTTTAGGAATAGAATAAAAATTAATAATATAATATTTGTTTTAAAAACTATTTTATGTCAATTTTGACACTATTTGGTAATTTATTTTTGTGAAAATAATAAAAGAATTATTATTTAGAAAAAAGTTATTTAAATAAATATTAACATGACATATTAACATATAAAATTAGTGTATTTCATAAAAAGTCTCAAATTACATTTATTTGGGTATTTATAATATCAATTATTTTAATATTTCATTAATAACATAATTATTGCATCATCATTGTGTCATAAATAACTTACATTATTTAATGTCTAAAAATTATAAATAAAATATAATTATGTAGAAAACTTTTTAGCTTTCTAATTAATTTTTATAGTTGAATTTATCTTATCCATAAAGCTATATTAATAATGTATTAGTTATTAAACATTGATTTTTACTCTTTTAACTCCTCTTTAAATAAAATAATAATAAGTGTCCTAATCTAATCCATGTGGACCTAAATGGTGATATTTTATTCCTAAGGTTGTTTTTGGGCGAATTACACTTATCCAATAGAATTAGTACATGTTTTAGGATAATAATAATATCAATTTTACCCTTAATAACCCTATTTACTTTTAACCATGGTAAATAAATGTTAAAAGACACTATTCACCAAAAATTATTTTTATCTTATTGTACCAAATTTTACTCCTTCATATTAACCGTGTCTCTCAGATATTCAAAATTCAACTCACAGAAGCGTTAATATTATGTTTTATATACAGTTGGTAATGCTCCTAGGAGGTGGGTAAATGACGATGAAATGATCAATATAATTTTTATATATCTAAAATTATTATAAAATGACTCCAATGAATTAAATTGAACTTGTATAAGTATTATGTATCTATTTTTACCTAAAATAAATTTAAATAAAATAAATTATTATTTAAATAAAAAGTTGGTTTTAAAAGATAACTTATTGTTTTCACTATTCATCAAAAATTTAATGTTTTCAGAAAAATATGAAAATTTCACCCTAGGATAACTTCGATATTCCGAATCCAAAAATGAATTCCATTGTGAATGATAAAATTTATAAAATTTCAAAAAGTTGGTATTACTAATCATAATGGCAAATTTATATAATATTTTAATAATATATCATTGTTTAGTGAAACTCGGTATTACGTACAACACAAGCTATCGAGGAAGGTTTCTCTTGCGTGTAATGCAAGGAAAGTCAAGGTTGCATGTATGAAAAGATTCCTTTGGTGTTGCGTATAACATACTCAAAATATTGTTCAGTTATACATTAATCGAAATCTATACTTGGTGTTGTGTAATATTAATTTTATTCGAAATTACTTCAAATTGTGTCTATAACAAGCCAAAAATAGTGTTGCATATACTACAAGATAATATGGTGTTGCATATAGCACATTCTAATCTTGGTTAATCTTACAAAAAAATAATTAAAATAAATTAAAAGGAATAATTCTCATAAAATCTCGGGGTGTTACAGAATTTATATACTAACCATGAAATATTCATTTTTCAACAATTTTATCAAATTTAACAATATTATCTGGAATTGTTTTACGGGCTCCAACACTCTAGTTCAGATGGATTCTTGCGATGTTAAATTATATTAAACTTTGTTTTTTGTATAAATAACTACTGATGGAAGTGAACATTCAGAATAAGGGGATTGTGATGGCATCTCAGTGCTGGTGTTGTACCATGCCAAGACATGAATCATGTTGGAAGCTCCTATTTAGGAGTAAAATAGTTATCAGTATATAGACCACCACAAAAAACATTATAGTATTTTCTGGAGGTGGGATATAAATATAGGATTTTAAATCCATCTAATTCCAGCTAATGGAAACAAGTGGCAACGAGTCAAATTCCTGATGAGTGTTGTTTTCTACAGTATGTTGGGTCATTTGGGAGGCTCGTAATAAAGCAAGGGAAGGTAATGCATATTCATTTTCCGTTATTCATGTTTTTGTAAGATCATTGGTGGATGAGCTAGGGGTTCTCTAATCTCATGGGTATTCTTCCCCTTCACTAAGTATGATTATTCCAAGAATGGTTTCTTTTTAAAAATTCATCATAAGAAATTGTAGGGTCTAAGATTTGTTGGCAGCCACATGAAATTTGGGTGAAATTTATTGTTTATGGGTGCTCGATACATGTATCCATGAGAGGTGGGGGTGGGGGGGGGTTGGCCAGAGAATATATATTTTCACTTATCTTGGTTTTCAATGCATACTGTGGACATTTTAATTTTCATTGAGGAAAAGTTAGGGTGCTACTCAATGGTCTCCAGTTGTTTTAATTATATAACATAGGACTTAAAGAAGTGGAAACAAACTCCAATGTTGTATTTGGAATGATACAAGGAAACAAGAAGTCCTATTTGGTTTAATTATATTATTATGAAGTGTAGGAGGGTTTGGATCATTGAATAATGTTTTGGAACACATGTATATAATGAAACTTTGCGATGGAAGATTTATCCATCAAAATTGTATCGATGATAATTGATGATTATATTTTTTATAGTCTCGTTTCCAAAGGATTGTATCTTCAGGTTTTGGGGTGATTTCATATGCCTCCATAATTTTATTCTACCTTGAATACAATACCCCTTACTTTTTATAATTACAATTATACCTTTCATTCAGTCTCCCTTCTTTACAGTCCTTGTGTTCTCCTTAGTACAAGTAATCACATGAGGGTATACATCAAGAATGGGGTCATCTAAAATCACTAAAAGAGGATAGATAAGAACATTAATTAACATATCATGAGGTGAGAATAACCATCATCATAACATCATCATCATAAAACCTTCATTATAACCATGATATGATCGAATAAATATCGTCATGGAATGTGGCAATACATAAAAAATAAACATAATGCCTCATTGATCAAAACCACAAATAATTATGATGAAAGATAGAATCATGTTCACTCATATTTTACGTTTTATCGTGAGATTCTTCATCATACACTATTCATTAAGAATTCTATATAATTCCACATTCACCCTTAACATCATAACATTTATTATGTTCTATTTAATTCAAGATGCACCTATTAATTCAAAATGTTTACATTATCATGCATTAATCAGAGAACATATATCATTCATGAACATAAAATAACCCATTGAAATAAATGTATTTAATTTCATAATTAATTATTTCATTAATGGAATTTTGGAATGATATCAATATTTGTACATGTATCACAATTCTTTAGTGAATAAGAAACAATCTTAAGTGATGAAAAAGGTTTGGTTTTTAAAAGAGTTATTTTTGAAACATTGTGTTTTTCATAAACTCATGTATTACATTTTTATATCCCAGTAAAGAAAATACATTGATGAATAAATGATATTAATTTAATATTAATGGTTTATCCTTAATAAGAATAGTGTGAAATAGAAGAAACCTCACGGAAATGGTTTTATGTTCGACAATTCCCCTTAACTGATCTCTGAAAGATTATTCACTTTCATATGTATATGATAACATTAGATTAATTAATAAAAAATAAATAAACTTTTAAAAATTAATTTTTTATTTATAGTTGTATTAATCTCATTTATGTACATTTTTATGAGTTATGGATTTTATTTCATTATTCGGGGGTGTTCATTTTCTTAGTTTCATGACCAGTCCACATGTATTCATGAATATTAGTTTCTGTAAAATGAGGATAAATAACTAGAATAAATATTATATGGTATTAAGGATATTATATAACCTTAAAGGATATTATAATGTATTTGGTAATATTTTATGAGGATGAATCATTAGATAAAAGTTAATGATGATCGTATTAGTTTAATTTTGATGATTTTTCAATCATAATAAACTAATTTTGTATTTTCACTTAGTATTATATATATATGTCAGTTTCTGAACATAAATATGGTCGTAACATAAATTTAAAAATATGTTTCAACCATTATAATATTTTTATTAATATCCTTGAATGCTGTTAAGGAATGCGAATCCACAACACCCTTGATGTTGGTAAATTGACACATGACGGGCGATGACATCATTTTTAGAATTAATAAGAGAGGGTGAGGAGGTAAATGATGGATATTCCATTAAAATGGTATAATTTTATAATATTTAAGTTACTAGAGTTATCATTCCATTTGGATTATTATTTTTCAGGATATAATAAGAAAAGAAAATAACAAGACAAGAAATTAAATGAAAAGGAAAGTGGTTTTTACCTCTTGAATTGTCCTCTTTTATAACATCATTAAGACACCTATGGTTGAACATTTTTTGAGACATGAACCACTAGGATGTGGGGAGGGGGAATGGTAATATATTTGACTAGAATTTGGAAAATTGACAATGCTTGAGAGATGAAATAAGGAGAGGTGGTGAGGAAGGCTATTTGTATTGGAGGAGGGGGTGATTTCTCATTGTATTATTAATTATTTTATTATATTTCCTGAAAAATAAATAGAGGTTATTCCATTACTAAATAGAGTAATTATAACTTGTGATTTTAGACCAATGGTGCTTACATTGTTCATGACCTAAGGAATAGTGCATTTAATTTATAACGTATATATGCTGTAAATTATCGTATTTTGCAATTCTCCAAATATTCATGTTTTTTATAAAAATACAAAAAATTAATCGTCACTATTTTTCAGATGTAGATAAAAAAAATTAAAACATATTTAAGAAATTAATTTTCTAAAAATAAGAATTTTTTTAATTATAATCATTATTTACATAAAAAAATATAGATATTGAAATTATATCTAATTTTAGAATATTTTGAATATTATTTATGGTCTCATAAAATTATATTATAATAATGAGATATAAAAAAATATCATTATGAATACATTTTATGAAAATATATTTTCATTTGATTTATTTTATTAATCATTAAATTGTAATTAAATATTTATGACTGAAAAAAATACCAACATTTAATTCATAATTTTTAAAATATTATTATACTTATATTATGATATAAATATATCATATTTTCAATTTTAAGGTGTCTTGATTTTATTTACACTTTCATATGTGAGCTTACAATTCTGTTGGTTGATTTTCTATTGATAAGGGTCACATTAATATTCAAAGGTCAGGTTACTGTTTCATCTGTATAGGTTCCTTAAATTCATGGAATGCATCTTATATAATTCATTATTCATTTATAAATTTTTTATTGTTCTATATATGTGATGTTATGTGATTAATACTATATTAAATAATTATAAGAATGTCTTTTCAATTAATAAAACTTTGGGTCATTACATTCTTCCCCTTTTGAAATTTCACCCTTGAAAATATGTTTTAGATAAACAGGTGAGGTTACTTCTCCTTCAATCTCCTACTATGGTTCCCAAGTTACTTATTAATAATTATGTTTCCACCATAATAGTTTGAAAAGGTGGATTATCATTTTTTATAGAATCGTAACTCTTCGTTCAATAATATTTACCGGATACTCCCCATACGATTTATCATCGTCCAACTATACCACCACTGAATTTAGTACATGTGATGGATCGGGTATGTACATCAATACGAGTGATATGCGAAACAAATAATGAACTAGAACCACATTTGGTGGATGTGAATAGTGATTGGCCCCAAATCTTTTGCGATCAAGGATTGAAAAGGGACCAATGTACCCTTGGCATAACATCCCATTCCTTCAAAATTGGATGAATCTCTTCCATAATGACGATTGAGGAATGAATTTATCTCCAAAATTGATCTCCATACCCCTTCGAGGATTATTTGCAGTTGGTTCCAAAATCCATCCTACTAAATGAATGGGAAAAGTCATGTCCAGGTAAATTCGGACTCGGGTAGCCTAAAAAATGATCAAAATATTCCACCACGCAAAGACCCATCATGGAGAACCCTCAATATTGCACACAAAACTGCAGTTGATGTTACTTCTTCCAGTTTGAAGTTCACGAAGATCGCAATAACATATATTATGGATATCTCCATGAGTATAATGAATCCATGTCCCATAATGCTTCCCTTTTTACATCACATCATGCTTTAAAGTGTTGTGTATCATAGATCTCCCTCTGCTGCCACTTGAACATATTAGAAATATAGATTTTTTATTCTAATTGAACACACCCCTTCACAAAGCCCTTTTTAATCAAGTGTGATTCCCAACATCATGAGATTGTTTCCTATAAATTCAGAACTACCCCACTTGAAATTTATTATTACGGTGAGCTTTAACCTTCCAGTTTTCCATTTCATGAAGCTCTCGAGCACTAGAAACCGGACCTAAAAAATGGATTTACCCAGGAACATGAACATTGAAATCCATGAGTCCTATTTTTTATTAATAGACCCTACCTATGGTAAGGTTTCATTTTTGTGAGGTAATCAACCCCTTGAAAACATGGGATCACCATTGGGATTTTTGAGGCTCTGTGAAGCATTAGGCCATCATGGAGAAGTCTTCTAAATCAAGAAAAATTTCTAAATAAAGGGACATAAGAACTACGAATAAATTTCCTTTACAAAGATTCCAATTTTCTTCATTAAGAACCTCTCCTTTTCAATAATACATCTACACTTCACAAATATCCTTCACTTTATGAAGACTTTATTAGAAAGAAACCTAGCATCACGATCCCCAATCATGCACGGCCCTCCATGAATATGCAAAGTGATGTCCTAGACCTTCATCTATATTTCCTTATTCTTGTGTCATAAAAATTTATTTTTGGCATATGTATTCTAATATATCTAATGTTTTTTCATAGTCAAGCTAATGATGACCCCATGAGGGACCATTCCTCCACCAATCCCCTTCGAGAATTGATTTGAATGTGTACCACTCAGAAGTTCATGAGATAAACCTATGTAAGCCCTATTGGGTGATAATTGAATCTTCCCCCATACGAGTAATAGGTTATTAAAATCCTAACCACCATCATCGTCAGCACATGACATTAAACTATAGAATCACCCCGTGCAAGGAACATGGGGTTATTTGATTCAAGAATTATCTTTGACCACTTTTCTCCAAGGGAGTGAGATCATTCTCATACTACTAGAAGGAAATTATATCCATCTCTCATGGAACGAGATCATCCTTAGGAATGTCTCCCATACTAAGACCCAATATCTATCTCCATTGTCAACTAACCATGTCTAAGCCCCACATCATCTCTCGTTGGTGCACCTCTCATGAGACGATCAATATGTCTACTGTTAATTTTTCTCATCAAACCAATCATCACACGCATGGGATTATAATTTAACAGTGTCCATGAAAACTTCCATATTTGGCCACTTATCGTGAATAAATCCAAGTCCACCCCTTCGAGCAATGTGGATTTTGATCCCCATCTTCCACACAAGGTGTTTTGGAATCCACTCAGAGGGTTAATCCCAACCCATGGTATTAATTATGGCTCCTTCATAGGTATGTGCCCTCATGATGTAACATATTACCTTTGGGAACACATCTCGCAGTTCTACCTCACTAAGGAGTTTTAATCCATTCATTTGGGTTGCTTTCCATGTCCAGTCCACATGCCCCTCATTACTGAAGTATATGGAATTTGATCATTTTCTTCTATACTTGGTATGTAGGATGTCTCTATATGGATCAAGCCTCAAATTTCATCAATTTCTTTTGTTTATTTTCAATTGAATCATTCCATATGATTTTAAAAAACACACCCCTTCTGAAAAATGTGTTATTGATCCATGTCTTCTACACCGGGTATGTAGGAAGCCTCCTCAAGGTTCACAAACAACAAATGGTAAACTCTAGTGATCCCTCATAGGGATGTATCCTTTCTAGGTATCCAAAAATGTATAATCCACATCATATCAAAAGGGAAGATAGCCATGTGTAAACCTTGGTTTAATATCAACTACATGTAAATTGATCTATGTCTTCTACACATGTTACATAGGAAGCCTCCCTAAGGATCAAGACCATCATTCATGTCCCATTATAGACCCTCACTTGGATTATCATGTCTTGGGAGGATCATTCCCCAACCAATTTCTATACAGCCATTGGGTTTATATATATTTATTCAATTCTGACCGGTCTCGTACTTAGGTGCTACATAACCACTTCAAACATAGTGGACTTCGATTACCAATCATTGGGATACATAGGAATCCTTTTTTATGTTGATTCCAATAACTCTCCACACTCCATCCATTCCATCAACACTTCCTCCTTTTCCATCCCGATTCTTACCTAGGATACCACATCTTGGAGAGTTCATAACATCCACTTCATTTCTCGTCCTAGTAGAACCTGAGAAACTAACCATGTATAATCCCTACAAAGCCCAACAATTAATGATCATCTTGAGATGGGAATCTTTCTTAGTGTAATCCCCAATTCACCCCTTCGAACTATGGTTTTTTTGATCGCTATATTCTAAAAATGGTATATAGGAAGATTTCCTAATGCTCAATCCATGTCAATGGTAAACACTGGTGTTCTCTCCTCTTTGGGGAGAACATTCCTGATCCCCCCTTATTGGTGTCTAAACCAGTCTTCATGGAGTGAAACCCTTTATTTTTCAAACACACTCCATCAGGACCTCTCTTATCAGGTGTTTTGATCCAACTATACGGTAAACCATTCAGTTGATCCCTCCTAGGGAATAATCTCTATAACATGTCCCTATGAAATATTTATATTTTCATATTCTCTCTCTACAAGACACTAATCTCTAAGGATACCTTGGATAAAACATGGGATTTAGAGGAAAACATCTGAATACATGCCTCAAACATAATATTCCTTGTGATCATCACAAGATGCTTCAGGTTCCATGACATTGAGAAGACCTTTTATGAAGAATAATAATAGTTATCCAATATTTTAGTTTCCAAACATGGTGCTAATTCCAACTATGCCTATAGTCTTTACCAGAGGATGTTTCCCTGGCTAGGCCCTTTGGAATATCCAAACAAAAGCATTGAAATTAACCAAAATACTCAATGTGATGGCACCAGGAATGAGTTTCATTATAAAGACATAAATCAATGAGAGAAAAATGGATTAGTAGATGAATTAAATGGAGGAATCCATGAATGGAGGAACTGACATCCCAACATCCTATTCTGATAATGTAGAAAACCTCACTGAATAAGTGATGAATGCCACCCACCTTTGGAATGAATGAATGTGGGTTACAATGTATTTAGTCATGAAAACATAGTGAATTCATGAACAAGTGGACCTCCTATATATTTAAATAATGTGAAACCAATATGGTGAACCTGACATGAATTTATCTCCTTAACCATTGGGTCTAATCATGTATTTCATCTGATCAAGGACTGTACTTTGGTAGCACTACCGTCGGGCCCCCAACAGAAATGATGAACCTAATGTGAATATTCTCCACTAAATGGGATTACTAAAATTTGATACATAAGCATAAAAACATGTCACCAGATCCAACTATCATGTGCAATGTACTACCATGAAAATAGAGGGAATGGCGTGAAACTCACCATAATATGGTGCAGTTGATCATTGGGAATTTAATTCTATGGCATCATAGGCATGGATCCCTTTCTCCATTAATAGATGATTAGATGACTTTGGGGAACTATTAATTGCTTTTCATGCACATATATTGACACCTAAATCCCCTTACATCATAGGAACCTAGCTACATGAAACCAATCAACCCCACGTACCCACATAAGGGAAGAAGTATAGTTAATGAGGCTATAATGCATTAGTCTTCTATGGGGTGGCTTCATCCCTAACCATGGATACTAGTTTCAGAAGCCTCATATCACCTTTAAAATTATCTATATAACAGTGATCGACACCCTCATTTGAAGATAAGAGTATAAGGGGGTCATTCCCACTAGCAGTTGAGCCCAGCAATACCTAGAGACTTCCACACCTCATCGTCAATACTAAGCCAATGGATTTAAGGAAGCCCCTACTCCCCCCTCCAAGGTCCATTACCTTTAGGATCCTCTCATCGGATCAATATTATGACTCATTCCACTATTTCGATGTGGTAAGGGACATCTGCATCATCCAAGACACTATGATTTCCCAAGAGATAATAAGAAGGGCCCCAATGAGGACATCGACATAACATATCGATCAGATCAATTGGGATGAAGAGTATTTTTTTTGTTCTTACACCACTATCTTCGATCAAGATAACCAAACTAGTGATGGGCCCATGATTATGAAGTGGTCCGTTATGGGGAATCATCATCAATAAAATCATTTTCCCATTCCACGGACATTTTATTCCACAATGTCAAAATCATTTTACAGTAGGGATGAATTAGTTCTTGATTTGGATTGAGGCCTCAGCCATCCAATGGGAAGGATAGTCTTACTCTTTTAGTCAACCACATCTTCGAATGCATCTGTGGGTCAACATGTGACGATAATATTCAGTACAGATGTCATCCGTATATGTTCTACAGTTATAGTGGAGGTATCGGTCACCCTTGCACTCAACATGGAGATCCAATCCATTTTACTAGTCTCTATCCTAGATTATGTCCTCCTCATCTTGTCAATATCTAAACCGTAGGTCATCCTTATGATTATAGACCTCGATACATGGATCCCCATGTTATGGAGAACGAACAAAAAAGTTCATTCTTGTGTCATATTTATCTCAAGAATAGTTCCTACCTATAGTAGTATTGACCAATGTGGAGTACCTCCTCACTACATCACTAGCCATCATAGATTTCCTCTACATTCCATAGCTATCCAAAGTGGAGGTCCTCCACAATTCAGAAATGATCAAGGAAGAGGCCCTCCCACTATTCTATGATCCATAAGAAGGTCCTCCTCATGTGATATGTTCCATATAATATAGAGGTCGGCCTAGTTCCACATGTAGAAAACATGGAGGCCCTACCAATGTATTAAATGATTTGATTAGGGGTCCCCACGACTACCTCAGAAATCATCTAGGTGATTTTCATCCTTCTAAATCCCACAATAAGAGGGGTGGTCATCCCCTCTCTATCAACAACCGATGTGGAGTCCATCCATGTTTTCCATTCAACATATTCCTAGGTTCTCCTCATTATCTGGCCCATCAAATTGAGGATAAAAAACACTCTCACAATGTTTCAAGTAGAGATTCACAAGATATCTGAATCCCTTTGTAGGTATATGAAGGTGGATGACAATTTAGAACCCTTCTAGGGTTTTTTCATGTAGTCCTCCCTATCAGCACCATTTCCATTATCTACCTCAAAATGATATCACATAGAGTTATTCTGGGGAATAACAGATGAAAAAAAACCAACCATTTCCATCACCAACAGCCACCTCCCTCACACACAAAGTAGTGGTTAGTACCCCATCCTATATGGTCATGATAAAGTTATTAGTTAACCTATGACATATGACCAAGGGGGAAGCATCCAATTAGATCCCGTATTATTTCCTCTACCAACTAGTTAGCCACCACAATGACACATATCGATGTCAATTCAATTTCTGTAGCTTTCCTCGATCTATGATTGGAAAAATGAGGGGTGCGACAAGACTTATAAATGATGGATTTTGTGAGAAATTCTATAAATGGATTATTTTCTAGAAATATTCGGGCCAATCTCAACTCTTGATTTTTATATCATGGATCCCCACTGAAGAGGAGGCTTTTTGATTTCAAAAAACTATAGGGAGATACATTTCTACCATCAAAAATGAATCCTAGTTTATTTGAATATCCAAGAGCATTTCAATCAGATTGGATGGCAGTAAAACATTGTGGATTTTGAAGAACTACCATTGGAGAATCACCCTTAATCAACGGGCTTTCTCCGGTCCCATCAACAATGATGCATCTAGACCATTAATGTGCTTCATATAATTATTGAGGAAGCATCCCCACATGTGATGACCCTGAAAATAGGGACACTATGTTGCTGTTAACATTATTCTAATATTGTGACAAACATGTTGTTTTTCTAACATAATGGAATTTCATTTTGATTGTATTTATCGTGAATATGTATGATCTCAGAACACTTAAGAAGAAGGGATTTAATGATCACTCTGAAGATGATAACGCACCCCTCAGGGCAGTACAACATTGGGTGGACACTTGTACAGGTGTTATGACTCGCCATTAGATAAACAAATGTATCCTTAAAGAGCCTTTAATATCATTTCCAGTATGTAAAAACATCAATAATGTAAAGGATCCAATCGATAATTCTAGAACATCTAATAAGACAAATGTGACACAAAATACATATTTTGACCCTGTTATGGATACCTTGATTTATCATTTAGTATAACTAAGGAGGTTCATTTAATAACTCCTTACTGAGTTCCATGTATAATTTCATATTGATTATGATGATACTCGGAAAATATAGACACTCTTCTGGGGTAGTAGTGTCAGCTATAGGTCTATCTTGGCCTTGCGCCCCTGATCGATCTGAATAATCTCGTGTATTCTGATAGGTTCGATGCAAGATTATATGGTAATTGGCCATGATATTTATCACCAAATCCTCATGTGCATCGTTATAACCTGCCAAATGATCTTGATCAGGATTATCCATATTCCATACTACTATTCATTCCCTGAGACACTGAACCTTATTACCATGTTGATGACCAAGCCAATGCAAAGGTGGTTAGGAATCATCGTCCAAAGATGAAACATCATCAAGAAGATCTGGTAGCCACTCTCACCATATGCCTTGAGGCCTTCGATACAAGACATGCAGGAATACCACCAGATGTAATGTTATATCTACACTAGGAAAATAGCATTAGACTACTCCCAGATTTTGGAAACCCAACCTTCTCTCCCTTCAATGGGATTGGTGATCAACTGTAGAATCTATAACACTTGGTATCACATTGTGGGACCTTGTTGATAAATTTTAAGAAGAAAGGGGCGACCAATCTCCTATGTTTTGAGAAGAAATGATAAGGAACTACATTCATCTAGTATAGTCAGCTACCAATTGCATCCATCTCTATTTGGTAAGATCTTCATAGGATGTTTTGTTTATCAGTTTAGCTCCACCATGTGTGAGATAAGTATTAATGACCCCTTCAAGTGCAATCAAAGCCCAGATGTGTGTGTTGCATAATAAGTCTCAAGGTAAAAATTCCACACATATTCAGTTGACATGCCACTGACCTAGGAGATATTACTGATTATGTGTATTGGTAATATCATGACTGGAGAGGTTCCCTCTCACGTCACTCATAACTTCCTCGATGGATTTTTAGATTTCTCAAATATATATCATTTCCTAAAAGAAGAATTTTTGTAGGATAATCATGGAAGTCCATATCCTCCATTATATTATACATGATGAACTGCCAATGTAAAAGTCTCTCTCATCGTGCATATGAAGTCCCCTGGACTACTATAGTTATTTGATGTTGATGTTCACCGATAACATCGCTAAGTGAAAAAACAACAACGTAATGATCTAGATCAGCATCACCTGGCACAGAATCAATAGGCACCACCAATTGATGTGCCAAGACACCTTAGTCAGAAAATCAGATTCTATCCCACCATCTGGAACTAGCACCTCAATAGGTCCAGGCTCCTAGAGATCCCATCCCGAATATTAGAAACTAGACCAAATCATTTAATGATGATCATGTGCCTAGTTAATTTTGTACTGACCTTGATCAGAGGATTCTCATGTTTCTAAAATGAAATAGAGCTCATGAGTTTGATCTATCTGATCACTCCAACTGCTAAACTTATCACATCTTATATGGACATACCATCAAGAAATTATATATACTCAATGTCTGGCTCTAAAACTAGTTTTATAACATCATAGTAAGGTAGGACCTATCCCAAAATAGGTATTATGTATTTATGATAATCCTAACAGAGACTGTGAATGTAAGTGGTTGTATCTCTCTAACTGTGGGTCTTAGATGTATGATGATTTATTGGATTTTTGGGATATTGCTTGCACCCATGGTATTAATTTTGCTCGTCTGAATCGCATTGAGCCTCCTGAAACTTCTACACATCCTCCAGGTTTCACATCCACATCCACATATCATCCTTGTACAACATAGAAAAAAAATGTTCTTATGGTGAAATTTAATGCAATGTCCCATGTTTGTGTTGAATCCTTCTCAAACTCCCTGCGTCTTCATGCCCCTATAGATGAGGATAATCTCCAAAATCTGACTAGTATTGGAATAATCCTCATGAAATGGTAAGGAGTATGCCTCCATGAATACTACTATTTTGGTGGATACATACATGATTCACAATGGATAAGAGAATCTGATAATTCCCCCAAATGTTACATATTGACATAATCATCATGAAGGCCATGTAAATTTGAATCTATGGAATTCCCAATACAGTTATTCAAGACAAGTTGTGCATGATACCATGACCCAAAATAAGTATCATCGTAGAGAATATCAAGGATAGACCTCTCCACCCATCATGTAAAACTCACTCCTGTTGCTATACACGATACTCAACTAGGATGAATCACTACGATAAAATAGAGTCCATCTGTATCCAACTGTGACCCGAATTGAACAATATTCTAGCATGACAGAAGTGATTTCGCATGGTATATTTAGAGAGAAGTGGAATATCACTAGTACTAGAAATAATCCCCTTGTTCAACTAGTAACTTCTATCGTTCCTCCAGCCAAATATCAACCACCTCTAAGAAGAAGCATTCACCTCTAAAGAATATATGATGCCCTCAAACACATTAAAAATAATATTGAAAAGTTATAAATTCATAATGTTGTCCTCTAATGAAAGGAGTTGTGAGATTCCATCACCGAGTCCTTGAAGGGCCCTCTCTAGTTCAAGATAGATGTTTTAGCTGGAAATACCTTCCTTGTCTAGATATTAGAGCTTGCAGAGTGTCAATATTTCATCTCTTTCTTAGGATAGGATGAAGGTTCTCACATTTAGCAGAAAAATCACCCACTATACATCACTGGAAAATTTAATGGGTTGGAATTCAACCATTTCCTTGAAGACACATTACCTAGGATCATCCTCATCTCTAACCAAATTCTATGTATGTCAGTATTTACTGGAGGATATCTGAGTTTCTCAAAACTAAAAATTAACGGATTTCAAAGGACAAAGAAGATGACATTTGGAAACATCGGCTTATAGACACTATTCATTGGCCTAATTGTAAGAACAAAGTTTATTGTTTTTTTATAGGATACCACCTACAATTCATAGATGGGTAGAACCTAGCTCCATCTACATGATGTGGTTCCTTATTTATGTCACCAATGCCTCAAATAATCCCTTAATAGACAAGTGGGTGTTCTCCAAGGTGAAAAATCTTCTTTCTCATATTGGGAAGCCCAGTACTTGGATACCAACTGTTATTAGGTAATGAAGAGGTTGGTCCAGGCCAATGAGGTTGGTCATGCTATAACTTTGGTCGATCCAATGGTGGACCTAGGAAATTCTTTCCTCTGCCCCATTCACTAGTTGGAGGCTAAAATGTCAAACATGGGACATTATTTTGTCATTTAAGGGAGAAGGGGTGGATGCATTCCAAGATACAATGAATTTATGAAGATGACCTATTACTCCTATATGGGATACTAATGAGTAATCCTAGAGCCTCTCACCCTAATATGTTATTAGGATGTCCACCCCATGTCAACAAAAGAATTTTATACCTACATATTCTTCCATGATGGGTTATTTTCATACATACCTACCTACAACAACTACTTTGAAATTTTCAGTACTAGACCAATTGATCAAATGGGTGATGGAATTAGTTCAACAACCTTTATTTCCATGGTTTCAATATTGCATGAGTCTATTTATTGATATTCCATGAAGAAAAATGATGGAACCGAAATTCCTCTAGGGTTAGTATACTAAGAATAATTGCCTTCTAACAATGACCCCCCTTCCTTATATGATGAAGATGATTTGGAAGAAGAACCTAAAGAATTTTAATAGGGTGTCTCTAACAACGTTGATGAGTTTTTATAGGTGAATTCTAGAAATGAGATAGATCATAGGACAATGTTGATCAATGCAGCCATGCATACAACGGAACATATATAGTATTTGGAAAATTTGAAGCGAAATCAAATTGTGTTCACCATGATTTATGACTAGATGAAAGGAATGGACACTCAAGTCAGTGTCAACCAAAATGTTATCCCTATCATTCATAATGGGATAATGTATCCTAATTAGAATATTAACCCATCTCATGTTTACCTATTTGAGGCAATAGATTACAATCACATTCAAGCCAACTTCATCAAAGAAGTTTAGTACCCCATGTGGCAGGCCAAAATCATTCCTATAAAAAAGAAGAATATGAATATCAGAGTTTTTATCTACATAGAGGTTCTCAACAGCCATATCATAATAGATAGCTTTACCCTTTCAGTGACATAGATGTTGATTGATGCTAACACCGTGTTCTAGGATCTCTCAATTATGGACGAGTAATCTAGGTATAATCATATCCTAATAGCACCACGATTATGAAGATCATACCACCTTTAGAATACCAATGTCTACATTATGCTATATGGTAATGCCTTTTGGGCTGAAGAATATAGGAGAAACCTATCAGTGTGTTATGAACCACATCTTCAATCAGGTCGTCGAAATGCCAATTGAATGATATATTGATAATTTTGTAGAATAAACACATCCTACATCAGGAACATCTAAGAGAACATGAGGAACATTTAGACATCCTTCACTCTCAATAGTTGAATATTCACCCACTGAAATGTACATTCAGGGTGACCTATGTGATTTTAATTGGTTTTTTTGTAATATATCGAGTCATTGAGTTCAACCAGAAAAGATCAGAGCAATCATACCGATAAACCCTTTGAGAAACATATGAAAAATCTATTCTTTCAAGGCTAATTAGAATATATATGTTGATACCTTTTAAATCATTGCTAGAATTTATATGACCATTTACATACTCGTGATAAAATTTCTCTCCTACTAATGGGGTGAAGAGTTTCAAACAACTTTTACGAATTTCAATCATTATATGTTGTATCCATTTGATCTGATGCCACAAATTTCTAAAAATCCATTGGTCCATTATGTGACCACCATAGAATGATCCCTTGGATTCATTATCACTTTGAATAATAATAAAAGGTTAGATAACATTTGGTATTATCTCTTTTGCATGCTTCTTGATACAAATTCTGAATACTCTCTTATCGAGAAGAGTTACTTTATGCTAGTTTATGAAGAGTTGATGCTATGAGACTATTTTCAGCATCATTGAATACAACAAGTTTCCAGTGTGGATCCACATAAGAACATTATGATTATCTTATGTTTGTAGGCCTACTTGTGTTATGGGTAGTGATTATTTAGTAGCTCGATATTAGATTTATTCCACAGAAGGTTTTTTATTTCCAAACAATGAGAGATATTCACGATATTCATTTGGCCACTGCTGAATAGTCCTTGGACATAGATATTGTAGATGGGAAAATATTCATGGTGGATCAGTCCATGACATATTGGAAGATTCCCATCTATTGTGTCTCCCATAGTCTGACCATCAAGAAGATCTATGATCTAAGGCTCAACATGGTGGTCCAAGGGACAGTCATCATCATTCCTACATATGGTATTTTTCACTATTTATTCCTATGGTCTGACGATTTCAGTAGAAATAAGGAAGATTATCATTCTCTCATCACTGGGATTGATTTGGACCTAGGATAGATGTTCCCCAAATGAATGTGAAAAGATATAATGATTTATTAATCAAGAAGATCAAATCTAACTACACTGTATGTAAGCAAGATCGCATGATCTTTCTTTAGCATGCTCACCATATGATGGATCAGTTCTCATATCAAACAGATTTGACCCATATTCCCCAATCAGAGAATGATCGAGCTGATGCCCTGATCGGTATATCGACATCTCTCATAGAGCCTTACCAAGAATATCTATTTAATCATTTTTTGTATCGAATATCCATCACCCCTGTCAGTTCATACAACGATGATGCCTAGTAGGTAAATCAGTATACCACTGGTGCTTCAACATCATGTCCATAAAATATCTCTATATAGGATAAAAATCCAATTGGAAAAATAATTTCATCGATTATCTCCATCATGGCTGACTCCCATCAAACAGATCCTCTCATGAGTGTATCTATCATCGTGCAGTTCAGTTTGCCCTCAATAGTGGTCCAATCCTGGAGAAATTTTTTTATATAGAAGTGTTAGATTAAATCCATCTCCATTTTATCTATGGTGATATTATTCCCAAATTTATACATGAAATATGTGACTTGTATGGTGGTTCTCACTAGGTATAGATGAATCTATCCCACAAGATTCGATGGTTGGGTTAATTTTGGCCCACTATGGTCCATGAATGTGTTGAGTTCACCACTATGTTCTATTAATGTTAGATCCATTCCAATTTTTTTTAATGACCACCAGTGATCCTCCATGATACTATGTACTCATGGAATTTTTGGGTCTGGGGACTTAATATCATCGAACAATATCAACTAGCAGAAGCTCACTTGTGTCGGTTCATTCTGACCAAGATAGATTTCTATACCATGTTGGTAGAAGTGGTTATGATTAAAGAAGTCAAGGCCCGGTATATTTTGGAATATGTGAGCTCCAATATCATCAATAAATTTTGGGTCCATCAGGCTAGTCTCATGAACTACGACACCATCATTCGGGCATATGGGAAGACAAAATTTTACGCCTACTTTGGTGTCCGTTTTAACCACACTTTTTTATACTGTGCATAGTAAAATGAGAATATTGAAGCATTTTACAATAAAATCTATTATAGTATGTGAAATATGGTAGGTAAGAATAAGATAAGGTGGATGAAAAAACAAAAAAAAACAATATCAGGGCTTATCAGACAAATGGCTCATAATTCCACCATAGTGGCCACATATTACCTGGTTTATGGAACATATTAATTCCTACCATTAGGACTCAGTGGCCATCGTTCTGCATAGAAATTTATGATAAATAGACTCCAAGAAAAGTCGGAGAAACCAATTTTGATGAAGTAGAATCACATGATTTAAATAGGCTTTAGACCTCACATAATCTAGAGTGGAACTAGAACAAGGTAGTCAGAGCATTTAAAAAAATAATTATTCTCTTCTCCTTCCTCTAAGGTAACATGGTACTGGTTCTAAGGTCCCCAATGAAACATGGAAGTAAACCACTGAAATAGAAGCCTAAATGGAAGGAACTTAAGTTTTTCATAAAATTTATCCCCAAAATTCACTTTATTTGGTCACCATGGAGAATGATATAGTCACTCCTCCCACTAATGTCATGGTTCTCATACAATAATTTTTATTCCCCCAATGCCCCATGTGGCATTTAAGAAATATGAATTTGGAATGATGTTAAACTACCACTTCATCATGTATGATCTTAAATTGTATCATCCATCCTACATGTTGTTAAACTACACAATGGTCTTTTCTGCATGAACAAAAATGGAAAATTCTCATTTGTCCTACTTGTAATTAAACAACATTTTTCATCCTCACTACCTAATGTTAAACTGAATAGATCATCAAGAAATACGTTTGGAATGATTCTATACCATATGGGATATGTATCGATACCGTGGATCCTCATATTTATGACCATCCATAAAAAATAATGAACCAATTTTCTCATCCTCCAGTATATTTTAAAGGTCATTAGTCTACTCAAGATCATGCAGTGCATGCGGGCCTCTTGGTCTTTATTCACATCATTTTATTCCTTCTATGTCTGCATATAATTTTTTGGTTTCAGAATCTTTCATTCAAAAATGTCCTCAGCACATGACACTAAACTATAGGGATCCTCTAGAGCTACCTATTTTTTTACTCCCATACTTATTTTATACGTTGTGATGCCTAAACATTTTTCCACTGGTCCTAACCATAGAATCAAAAACCCCATTGGATCTTTTGTCTGACTTCCATCTTGGAATCTATATTGTGGAAAGCAGTCCTCGTCAGACCTCATTCACATCAGCATGCTTCATGGAACCACACAACATATATCTACATTAGAAACCTCATCATATGGTCAGAGATCAATGAAAATAATCTAATATTGTCATTTTCCTTGTTTCACGATGATAAACGGTGTAAAAACATTCAACTTCATCGTATTACAATAAACTACATGCAATTTACTATCCATACCACATGATATTAACCTATGTACATGTTATCCTTAAATAATTTTCTAATAGAACAAGCATCCTTGGACCTCATTCACGTCATATTGTTCTGATTGTTCTCTATAAATCTCATGGATCTCTCATTCCTTATATTATAGGCATCTTGAAATTAATCTATGTAAGAATTCTTCTTAGTAATGTTTCATTCCAGGTTTGGCCTCATTGGACCCCATACTCATCCTTTTTCCTCTAGATTAAATAATACATCTTCGATTTGGGAATCCCATTTAATGATCCAAAAACTACATCCATAAACTGGGATATTTGTTGTCCTAGTCATGTGAAAATAAAATGTTTAAAAACTATGGTATTCGTGTTTGAGATTTTATCACCACCACCCCCTTTGACATTTTACATCATCAATACCATCTTTCAGAACTACTTGTGGATTGATTCCCATCCCAATGGGATATGTATTCATGATCAAACATATTTCTTTTGGCCAAGACACATAATTGAAATCCTTTTTTTAACAATTTCTCCCTTTCAGACCTAGCATTATCCGTGGAAATGTGAGGTGTATTGTGAGCCTATTCAGTTTCCATTCACGTCAGTTTTTGTTTGAAACATAGCCAAAGTCCCTTTCCAAGAACCTGTTCTTCTTTATTCCTTTCTATATTACGCTAAACTAGATTTGAATTCACAAAATATGTTTGGATTGATTCCCATCCTTATGTGATACATTGTGGCGCCTAGTCATTTTGTCTCTGTGCCATGCCATAAGATCAAAAATCATTTTGCGCCTTGTCCTAATAATCCCCCTGAGAATGTGTGATGTGGTGTGGATATTCTTGGTATATTTTTATCTTTTCTGTATTTCAAACTTCTCCATTGGGATACACTTATATATCCATTGTCATTGACTAATGGTAATAAATTGAATTAGACTTTTTAATTATTGTCTGAATTTACAATTCATGGATACAACCCTTGCACACAATGATAAACTCGGCATCAATGGCCAATGAATAATTAACATAGACTATTAGACAGACTGTGAGTCATTACCCAATGTATCATCTTTCCCATTAACCCCCTAGAAACATGATCCATGAAGAAATATTTTATCCCGCCAATGGATGTTCCTCACCAACTCCACCCTCACTATGATATAGATATTGGGGGTTATGATTCACGTTTTCTGACTCCTTATATTCTAGTGGATCTCCAATACAATTTTTGTTTCCCCTTCACGAATAAATGTTCATTTAGTGGGAATGTATTGTGGATGGGACATTCCCACTGAAAATATCATTTCCATTATTGTTTTCTTGGCATATGATAAGAAATTCCTAAAATCTGTTTTTTCTTCCCACAATGAATGTGAATCACATTGACATAGGATTCTAGGTAGACTTTATCCATATAATGTAGTTACACATCCCTCAGGTCAAAACTCTATGATGTTAAAATAAGATAATATTTTGTTTTTCTCATTAATATGTTTTGTGGGACCATAACCCTAATTAATGTTGGGTTTTTAATTCCAAACAATGTAGATGTATTCCAGAGATACTCGCCTTTCAATCATAATCAATGACCTTAAAGTAATTATCTCATTCAGGGTTATTCTAATAATATGTTTTATGGTATCATCCATTTTGGTCCCATTGACGTCGGCTTTATTTTTTCATTCCACACATTTTTTCTTGAAATAATTGTTTTCAACTAATTACCTAGTCACATGAAGTAAATATGTGTTTCCCAATCCCTTAAAACTTGATTTTAATATATATGAATACATCCCACACAAATGATGTTGAACTAATTACACCTGGTTAACAAAATAAGACCTTATACTACATGTAGTACCATGGTCCTTTTTACCCTATGTTTAGTTGGTTCCTTCCAGTAACATGCCCTAATGCACTGAGGCATGAGACAAAATGTTTTAAAATCTGTAAAAGTATTTATCCAACATTCGACAACATTTTGAGACTTTTTGGGTTCATATTTACACCATTTTTTACAGCCAAAGGAACTCCTAATGGTGATGGTCTCAATCCGTTTTGTTTCACCTCCTGTGCTGGGCTAACACCCTAATGAATTTTTTGAAGCAAGCATCAAATCCATTGTTTTGATCATCGTAAGTAGTATATTATATGTCTCAGTCTCCATACAGGATTGATTGAGTTTTGAAAATTGTGTAATGAATATGTTCAATAGTGATCATACACATCAGTCACCCCCTTTCCTTAATATGGACCTCAGAAATTTCAAATCACATCCTTCCAAATTCATTATGATATAGTGTAACTCAGATACATCTTATGATTCTCTAATGTGAACCTATATAAGCACATTCAGAAGAATCTTAATTTTACACTTCTAAATGTGATGTATAATTTCATTCATCACTCCTTGTTTCCCATACTGAGCATAAATACCAATGTATTATGAGTTTTTCTAGGTTTTATTTACATGTGGAGTAGTGTTACAACCCCTATGGTCCAAAATCTATGACCACAAACTGAGATATCATACATATTTATTCCCAGGAGTGTGTGGGGTGGTGTGGATCATTGTAGTCCCCATTTGCATCAGTCTTCTTATGATTCCACATGTAATGTTCTTTATTTGGGAGTAAAACCCCTATATTCCACACTCTAGGAACTTAAACTAAGATCTTATCTATAATTTCGCACAGAAATTTGTATTGTGTGGAGGATGTTATTGGTCCTCATTCTTGTTGGGTTACCAGTATCTAGAACATGCACATCCATTTTGGAACACCCTCCTCCATCATCCTAACCTCATGGATTTAAAATACATTGAATTCTAGAACTACGTGTGGCTTGATTCCCATCATAATGTTATACATAGTGACATACATGTCATTAAGCATGGGTCCAGCAACAAAAAAAATTCCCCATTTTGCATTGACTCATCATCTTCCTCAACACATGACTTTTAACTGCACGAAATTCATGAACTATGTGTGGATTGATTTCCATCCTTATGGGATACATAGTCACTCCCATGCATTTTTCTGTTGGGCCCAGTAAGAAGATCCCCCAAACAATCATGCCTTTGGCCTTACTAATGGTCCATGTTCTATGACCTTAAAATGTATGGAATTTATCTTGAGACATCTATGTGAGTTTTTGGCTCTCTTGTTACTCATTCATGTTGGATTTTACCTCTTATATGGCACATGCATGCACTTGGGATGTGGTTTCCAATTTATAGTCCAAGCCGCATGACATTAAACTATACAAATTATTCCTCATGAATAAATATGTTGTGTGCATCGGCCTCCTTGTCCCACATTCCCATTGGTTATGTTATGCCACCACATTACGTATATTCCATTAGAAGTACCATTTTTTGGCCCAAACTCTATGACCCTAAAGTTAGATAATGATGAATGTTATTCATTATCATTATGTGTGTGTGTGGAATTTGGTCTCTATGGCCATAATTAATGTTGAAATTATCATAAAAATGCACAAAAAATACACATTTGAGATTCCATGAAACATGGTCCATACTCTATGACCTTAAACTAGAAAGTCATATCCATGAACCATGACATAAAACTATTCACATGCCTCTTTTGGGAAATTTTGTGTGGCATTGACGTCATTGGTCCTCATTCACATCCTTCTTGTCAGGATGACTCGTAGTATATATCCCCTTTAAGATTCCCCTATTGTTCATACACTATGACCTCAAACTAAGACCCTTTTAAATTATAACCACATCCATTACATTTTTATTGTACGCACAAATAATTATGGGGTTTTTTATCTTCCTCGGTAAAGTGGATTTCCTCCTACTGATTTTGGTTTGCTACAAAGTTGTGTTTCAATAACAATTTGTTGTTTAATTCCAATCATTTTGGGATACATAGTGATTAGTAGAAATTAAATTTCTAGTCCCAAACATAGGCCCATTACATATTTAATTCCATTTAGCCATACATAATATCTATGTATTCTAAAATTAAATTTTATGTTTTCATCTTATGGTATGAATATACCACATAATCATTTTCAAAACTATATACATTAGTTTTTTTCTCATATTTGTTGAATTCATATTCCCTGACTAAACACCATTAGTTACTCCATGCAACATGACATTAAACTTCATTCCATGGGTCAAACCTTATGACCATAAATTAAGATCTTTTCTTTGATATTTTCCTCTTTCAATGCCACATGTTCTTCCTTACCGTCTACACTCTAATACTATTAAGGTACATGATCCTATTTAGACCGTTAATGTCAGGATTATTTACTCTTTTCCAAATAAATATTCTTGGAATGGACATTTTCATAGTCCGGGCATAATGGCATTAAACTGTTTTCCATGGTACAATCATTATTCCCTAAAACTAATATCATTAGTTACATTATATTCCACCTTATGTGTTATTTAACCCTCTTTGTCTCATTCATGTGAGTTTTATTTCCTCTATACCACATGATTATGTTGGAATAAACATTACCATGGTCTTGGTAGTATGACCTTAATATATTTCCAATGATCTACCAAATAATTTTGAACTATGATACATCTCCATGTCACTAGACATTAAACTATGAGACACATCCAAATCATATGATGTTAAAATATGCTATTCACCAACCTTAATATATGAGATTAAACTGCATGTTAACCATCTTTGAATGCATGATGTAAAACTGTAATCCATTGTAGGCCCTCACTAGAGATGTCCTCCATGGAAGACTTGTTTGATCACTTTTTAGAGTAATATAGTCCTACAAGTGTTCCCTAAGTCACCATGACATAATTTCAAGAGTTTTTTATCCTTTCGAAAATTCAATTACTCCACCTCACACTGCTTGTTTCCTTAATTTTTATTCTCATCCTATTTCATGTCTAAAGGGATCCACTTGATGAAATGGCCTCATGCCACATTGGTTCACCTGCCATTTTTGGAAAATTCCCAATAAGATATCATTTTTTTTAGAATGTATTCATGTATTGAACATTGTTATCGGTTAACCCACATGTGTCCATCCTCATTTCAATCTATTGAAATATGGATGTTGTCCTTAGAAGGAGGTTAGAAGTTATCCTCCATCATCCTGACACCCTCATTATATTCAGAATGTTGGGTATCTGATTCCTAGTTTTTATTCCCTTTTTGTATTGATTCCATTGACCTTGGTGTTATAGTAATTGTGAACTAGTGCTCATTGGGAATGGTGTATTAGTTATTTTGATATCCCTATTCTCCAACCACAACTTCTCTTGGCCTGAATACATTGGTTGTTCAGTCAATAATAATAGACCCTGAGTATTCGATGATCGTCTATCGCTCTCATAACAATAGTGTAGTGATGTGATCCCTAACTTGTTTCTCACACCATTCATGACCCACTTGTTCTTAAGGAATCATCCTTCTGTTTTTTATGACATGACTGAGATTCAAAAAATGACATGAAAAAATGTGTTCGTACATTAATTTCATGATGGGAATGAAAATAAGTAAACGAGTTTGGAAAAAACCCATACCCAATGGATCATACCCTTCAATGGAGATCTTTTTCTATGACACTTTCTGGAATGTGTCCCCCAAGGACTGATTTATCCTTTCAATCCCATTCCAATCATTATAAACATCAGAATAAAACCCATTTTCTCTGAGATTCCCACAGTCCTGCTCGATTTGGTGGTCAGCCACCTGGTGAGATTCAATCTTTATTCACTCTTTAATTTCCTCTAGTTGGACCCTTAGCTATGCAATGAGCCTTTTTTTGAGTGTTGATAAATGTGAGAAACTCGTGTTACTATTCCTCCGGGCATTGCACCTCTTGTGCCACCTCTTAACCCTTCAGTTTAATGAATGATTTCTATTGGTGATAGGAGACATCTAGTTGGTGACTTCTATTTTGAATATTCTTTGAGAGGAAATACAGAATCTGAATATGTAGACCTTGTACATTCATCCCTCCGACACAAAGATCACATTACCAATGTCAGAGTGATCCCATCATAGTTATCCACTCTCACATTGGGGGTTTTCTGATGAATCATTTAATAAATTTCCCTGATTGGTGTCATGTACCCCATCATTCTTAATGGCCTCTAATGCTGACTCATCCATCCCCATAGGGTTGGAAAGATCATATTCTAGAAATACAACCTAAATTTCAATATCGGGATGCTCCTCTAGAATTATATTATATTGGATGGGTTCTATGTCATGAGGCTGATCTTCATTACATGAGCTCACCTCAATGAGATCAACCATACTAGCACCAGGTGTTTCCCTTAATGTGTCCCCTCTCGAAGTTAAATCCTATTCTACCCAAGATGCTAGTTCTTCATGGACAAGTACCCCCATCAAGAATAGAATCATAGAACCTCTGAATATATCATATTGTATAACTCCTTCCTCCATCAGTATTCAAAATAACAATAATTTGTCCAGATCAAGTAACAATAGATGTAGTTTTGTAATGTGAAGGAATTATAGAAACCGAGTGGTGGAAAATCACATTCTAGGACACTAATTTCGGGAACCCTAGATGTGTCCCCACATATATGATTAAGGTCTTAGAAGATTTCGGTGAGGCTTTTCGGGGTCCTTCAACACTATTGGGCCCTACCACCACTATTTTCCTGGACTTGGGTCCTAGGGCATGACCCTATGTGGAATCCACAAAAATTATATCCCCATGAGTAGGGTCCTCTGGTGGATGATTTTTCTACAAAAAGTAGATATCAGACAATAAATCACCATGAAAATGTGTAGTGATTGTGTGGGAAAGTGAGTGAACACTTAATTCAACGGTTTTAGAAAAACCCTCTGTGGAAGTGCCTCCCAGGGCCACTACATATCCTACCATTGATGATGATCTCCATAAGGAATATGAATATCCTTCTTCTTATGAGACATCCCTCAAGTGCACTACATCAATCCCCCTTTACTGATTTTCCCCATCAACTTCTTCTCTATATGATCATTCTGATTGGCCAAAAAATTTAAAATGATCCACCATCCATGATACCAAAAACATCGGGGATATGTCATATTTATTAACAATCATACTGGACCCATCATTGGATTCTAAACACATCATAAATTCACATGTTTCTACAGTTCCACCAAAAATATCTCCCCCTCTATCTAGGATGCCTTGAAAACGCATTTCGTAACATTTATTTATTCTAGATCCATCTTGTACCTATTAAAATGATCCCACATGTCATCAGTATTGTGAAACAATCTGCAGGTATCCCAGGGATTCTACATCTTGATGTAGATATTGTTATAATGGTTTCACATGTGGCAGAGTTGTTTCCTAGGATCCGAAGTAGATTTTGAGCAGAAGCCCATCGACAGATCCCCTTCCACAGGGTCCATAGAACTATATGTGATTTATATGGTACTAATTCTCCTCCCATTCTTCCTTATATTGAACCTATCCCATGGTCCTCTGGACCCATTTCTACCTCTTAATTTTCTTTTTTTGTAATTTCCCTACTCACACGATGTCTTCTTGTCACTACTTATCCATACACTCTTTCACTAGCTCGTTTTGTCTATTGTTAAATTATGTCACCCGGATATGTGGATTCCCAGCACTTTGAATAATCATGAACAAATCCAAATCCAAAAGTTTGAATTTGAAACTAATTCCTCATCTTTCCATATTCATGTGTAAACATTAGCAATATATTCTCATCAATCACATATGATCCTCATGGAGTACCACAAAATTTATCTTTTGAGATAGCTATTGAAAACACCAAAATTTCCTCACAGATGGGTGGGGTGTAAGGATTCCATATTGGATATATATCCACCCTCACCACTTGTAACCCACCTTTAATGTATATGAGGTATTACTGCTTCTTCCTAGTCCCAATTCCATCATCACTAAACCCACCAATCTATAGAAGAAATGGCTGGAAGATAAACTCTTCTACTTGACATATCATACAAAGCGCTTCAATCATGCATAAATTGAGTGAAAACTCCCTTTTATATTCATTATTTAAAGACAAAACCTCATAAAAAGGGGATAGATAGGAATGGGTTATTCATATCATCTCATTTATGTCATAACGTATTTGTATAAAAAGTGAAATGTCCCGCACATGCACAATGGATTCTGTCCCCCACTAAATTTCCAAAGTAAAATATATATATTTTCTCCAGAACATGATCCTCAAATTGATGGAATTCCACATGTATAAAATTACTATCATGATAAAATTGACGATTAACATTACCATATGTGCATCTCTCACTACCCTCATCCATCCACATAAAAGGGCAGAGATAAATCCGTCCACCTTAACAAGTGGTCGTATTTCATTTTGGATACTATATCCCCACATATACCACTAAGAGTCCTATATTATCTTCCAATAATATCCATCCCTGACTAATTGAGCTCCCCTTGAATAGTTTTGGGGCCTTGTTATAGATTTTATGGGGTATTACTCTCCTTCGGTCGACATCTTCATATGAAAATTCATAAAAAAACCCAACCATTTCATGAAGTGGAAATTCGAAGCCATTTTATTTTCAATGTTTTTACACATAAATAGAACCTGAAATTCCTTCACCAATAGGGGTTATCTATTCTATATCCTCCCAATAATTCTCATTAGTGAGGAAATTATTATAAATTCCCACACGAATCAGAATTATGGAAATCTGGTAAATAACCTAGAGGTTGATTCCAACCTCCCAATGAAGCAAATGAAATGTGTTTGAATCAGGTGACCATTATCTCCACAGATCTGGTATGATGTATATTGTTTATGAGACATTTAATTGGGAATCCACCACTACTTCAGACAAGACATCCCACTTTATCATAGTTCCAATCATTAGGAATGATGCACACATCCAATAAGTGTAGGTGAAATCTTCCACAAAATTTCCTTCCTCATGAAAATCCCAAATATATTTGTACAAAATTAATGCATTTAAAAGCCTATCCTTGATGATTAATTTATAATGTTATGGGATAAATTCATTATTTGATAGAATTATATCAATATTATCGATATTATTATGTTGGAAGTCTGTTGTGACAAGGGTATAGTCCACCCTGATATGGCCATCAGTATACTTATACCATGATTCTTCCCTTGTATACCTCTACGGTATGAAGTCATCTCCTCCCCTTGATTCCTGTTGGGATGAATACATCATCCCTCAGACCAAATTGGCACATTAAAAACATTTCAAAATGGTTTGTTTTTCTGAGAATCTATCAGATACTATGACATTAAATCCTAATCAGATTGGCTACAGACATACTGTATGATCAAAATATTATCAACCATTTCATACCTCCAAGAGGCATAAGAAATAACCTCTAGGGAAACTTCCCATGTATCCATCAATCCAAGACATAATAAATTTTATAGGTCCATTCACAGAGATCGATCATGGATATTTTTCCTGGTGATTGGATTTGGGAAAAGGGCTCATGGAGAAACCTTATACTTGGTGTGTGTCACAATGGATAATCTAATCGTGATGCATGGTTCACAATAAATAATTCATAGAGCAATGTAACATGAAAATATTTTTCTCGAAGATGTGTATGTGGGGTGGATCACATCATGGAAAGAGAGTTGTAGTGGATTTTTTCATGTTTGGAGAATGGGCCCCTACAACGTTATTTTTAGGCAGGGGTCCAATCGTGAATTAGGGATACATATGTTAGCCCAAGCATAATTTCCTCCTTCACCTGCATGAAAATCATGGCATTCTTCACCTGATTGAGATTCACACCATGCCAATTCCTACATGCCTCATGAGCCATCTTCCTATCCAATCGATTTTTTTTGGATTTGACCTCATATTTTGACCCACCATTTTCTGCTGCTCCTGTTCTAAGGGGAGATTTTTTGACACGAAAATCAATGCTACTGAAGGAATGTGAAAAGTCAGAGTTGGTCTGAAGTGAATTCAGACTCGGTTAGCCTAAAAATTCATTAAATGTGTTATACCCATGAAGCACCATCATCAACGTGAAGGCATCTAATGGTACATTGTGAGTATAATAATATCCATGAGAATTCCCACATAATTCAAAGACAGATCCATATGTCTGATATAACCACATAACTTCATAGGTCCCTTTATTAATTGTAGAGAGAATTAGAGCATCATAATTCTTGGATCTCCCACTTTGTCTATGTAAATGTCTTTGGCATATGTTTCTATGAGGTTGAGGACTCTTCCCTTTAGTGAGATCCTTTTTCCTCATAGGTCCATTCCTCAAATTTTGTGCCTTGAATATTTTAAATACTCATCATCCCCCACATAATATGGATCATTACCATGACCACTTACCTTCTGATTTCCCAATTCTCTATTTTCCCTAAGCACTATAAACCTAACATAAGAAATGGAATTCCCATGTTATTTGAGAATAATGATACATGATTATAATTTTTCTTAATATCCCCTACCTATGTTATGGAATCCATTCATTATGTCCTCAATCTATTGTGAATGAGGGATCACCTTCAGGTTTCTTCAAGTTCCAAAAATCATTAATCCTTCACAGAACACTCTTCTAAATCAATACTATTTTCTATGGAATAGGACACATTCTCCACGAACCCCATTCCCTCATGAAGCATCCTCTTTTATTCATGAAGAACCATTCCTTTGTGTGGATCCCTCTTCCCTTTGAAAATCTCATTCCCATCATGAATCCTCTCTTAGTGAGGCCCATGGCTTTGAGATCCCCTTTCCCATGAGAACCTCCAGGCTTGTACCGAGGGACATCCAAGTCCCCCAATGTGGTTTCCCATGATGTGGTGTCTTACCTCTTACGTTTTTCAATTTATATGCCACTGAATCTATCTCATTCAAATATCTATGATAACATGGACACCACAATTGACCATTCATCCACTACCTCCCTAATGGAATTTTTTTTGGCGATCACCACTTGGAGGAGCATGACTAACAACTCCCTATGTCCATGAGGATGAGGAAACAATCCTCACTATATGAGCTATAGGATACTAAAATTATAAGGATAATTTTAGTTATCACACAATGTCAAACTATAGTCTCTCCATGTGAAATGTACATGGGGGTTCCGCATTCATAATTCCCCTTACACACTTATAATAAAAAAAGTGTGTTCTTCCTCACCCTACTAGTGGGGAATGTTATCATAAATTTTTGGAACAATATACTCCTTGGGAATCTATCATATAGTAAGACACAATCTTAATCTCACTTGGATAATCACCATGTATAAGAACCAAATCACCTCTCATAGATTTATATTTCACGTCTTGATCGTTTTATCTACTGGTAACTATTTTTTAAAACACCTAGCTTGAATCAAATGGAATTATATTTTAATATTGACAATGAAACCTTCCATTATGGGATACTAGCCAGCTGTAATCCCCAAACCACCGCCTTTGAACAACATGGTCATTGAACCCTGTCTACTACACATGATATATAAGATTCCTCTCTGGGGTTCAATCCCAACCAATGGAAATCCTTTGTAATACCTTCTATATGTTACCTCATGATGTGAAATCTTTTTTTGGGACAGTACCCCAGAATACACCTCTGTAAGGCATTATGACCCACCCATTTGGTAAGGCATCTAGGCTTAAGCCCCCATCACCTCATTACAAAACACTGTGGACAATTATCCATATCTTGTATACAGGGTACATAGGAATCCTTTGTATAGTTAAATCCCCAAAGTCTATTTATTCCTTCTATTTAATGTGGATTCACTCATCCCGTGTCATGTTAAAATAAATACCCTTTACAATCTAATTGGTCTTTGATTCATTTATTCTATAAAAAAAATTTAGGAATCCCCCATGATGATGAAACCCAACAAATAATAAACTCTAGTACTCCCTCCAAGGGATGCATCATCTTTGTGATGCTAACCATGCATAATCCCTAGCATGTAAAATGGCATTTAGTCATGTGTAAGCCTCAATGTCATAATATATACATAGACATTGATCTATTTCTTTTACAAAAGGTACATGTGATGCCTCCCTAGGTTTCAAGAACATCTTCGATTTCCCATTTTGGTCTTTACAATAGTGCATCATGTATCTGGATAGTAATTCCCAATCCAAAGGTTACTGTTAGTTCCAATAGGCTGAGTACCCTGAGGGGGGGTGAATCAGGGTATGACTAATTCAAAATAAAAGCCTGTTCTGATCTTGTTTAGATGTTAAGAAAAACACACTTCTCTCTCTTTCCTATTGCACAATATAAACAGAAGGTAAAGAAGCAAGAGGACAAAAAAAATTTACTTGGTTCACCACTAAGGGCTACGTCCAAGGAGCATACGCCGACAAGTTTCAGGTCGTACCAAATTCAACTAATCATCACTAGTTGTGGATTAAAAGGTTCAGGCACAGTCACTCTGTCCCAGGCTCACTGCCTTTATATGGTTTAAGATCAGCTCACTGCTTTCCCAAGGGCCACTCCCTCTTTCTCTCTCTCTCTGTCTCACTGCTGCTGGAGAGGATCACCTTCTTCCACTTCCTTCGCTCACTTCTCTGGAAAGGATCCACTCATAGATTATAGACTTGTAGGTCTCTTCATTTTCATGAATGAATGCATCTTCCTCTATATGTAGATACTCTGTTGAAGTACAACCATCAACCATAGATGAATATCTCTTTGCACCGTAGGTATTGGGAAAACTTCCAACTTCCTCGCAGCCCGAAAATATGGTCGGGGCTCAACCTTACTTGGTGCGCAGGTCCATCTCGGCGCGCAAGTATCGGCATACAAGTCACAACGGGTGTGAAATTACTTCTTAGAAAATTGCGCGAAATAAGGTTCCCCAACTCCAAACTTGCACGACTCACTTCCTTCTTCGCCCAAAACACCTCAGGCGGGAAACAAACACTTGACATGCAACCTCCAACACTAGCGCAAAAGTCCCACTTTCGCGACACATAACCATTTTCACGACCAATACACCTGCATGACAGGAGCTCGAATTTCTCGAAGTGTTGGACTCCAGTTAAAAATGGGGAGGGGTGGTCCAGTATTTATAGGCAATTCGACCACCCTGCGCGACGGGTGCAAGTCATCCCTCGGTGCGCAAGTCTCGACGCATAGGTCTCTTCCCCTGCAAGTCACTTGCGCGACCCACTTCCAAAATTGTGCGATCCTCTTTACTTTTGCATATTTTGATCATCTGATCTTAAAAAACCATAGGCGCGCATGTTCTCAAGATTCCAAGGCACCAGCGTGCAAGTCTCTTCACGGCATGCAAGTCACCTGCGCGACACCACCAATATTTGCGCGACACTTATCCCTTGGCCATATTATGATGATCTGATCATGAAAAACATATGGTGTGAAAATTTCAAGGCATTCATGTACACGGCACGCAAGTCCCTTTTCCAAAAACCACTTTTATTCATTTTTTGATATTCATGCCCAAAAATTTTGCAAACACTGGAAAACGGTGCCACCTTGTATCTTTTCAATTGTACCGCATCCAGATCATCCATTCCTTTTGTCGACATTCTTGAATCAAACATAGATAATTGACCTCAACTCTTGAACTAGACATTCCATCATGAAATCCACTTTGTCAACAAATTTTTATGTCATTGTTTTGCTTTTTCCACAATCACCACTCTAATGTCCACTTTGTCAACAAATACAATCACCTCAATAACGCTTCAATGATACCTTGAGATATTTTTTCCCAACATTCTCCATCTTTGGGTTTGTTGACAACTCTTTCATAAAAATATACATCATTAATTCTAAAGCCATCATTCGCCTCAATAAATTATGATAGCGATCAAGGATTTACTCAACACATACTCTAAGACAACATGAGCAATGCTCAGCATGAGAAACAAGAGTAAATGAGAAGTTTATCAATGAATCACTTCATCTCTGACACCCACTGTTGACACAAAACTGATACCAATTTGTACTAAACTGATACCATTTGTTGAAGGACTTGTTTGAAGACCAATTCTTGTTTGGAAATATTCTTACCGCATTCTAATGACCCTCTTTTTCTTTTATCACGATCATCAACTGTCGTGATATCTATTATTTGATCGATCAATTCTAGCATCGTCAGATTTCTACGCTCCCCCTTTCTACTCATAGATTCAACCCATCTTTAGCCCTATTTCATGTGTTTTCTAAGCTATGCTCTGGCTAAGCACAATCAACTAGCTTCAACTCCCCCTATCTGGATGCTCTACCTGTCAGCTTCTCCCCATATCATTTATGATTTATCAATTCTCCACACTGTCTTCTTAATGAAAAATTAATATTTTCTCCCCCTTTGTCAACAAACCTAAAGGTTACTCCTTTTCAGTCTATAATAGAGTACAGAACACATATCAGCACATGAGGAAAAACACATCATACCTCAGAGAGGGGGGGGGGGTTCACGTTGACACTATTTCAAGTGTGGGGGGTCGACTGAACTCTCAGAGCCAGTCGATGCCTCTCTAAATCTTCCTTGGGTATGGACTTTGTCAGAATGTCTGCAACCTGTAGCTCTGTAGGCACATAAACAAACTTCACAATTCCCTGCTCAACCATCTCCTTAATGAAATGATTTTTTATCTCAATGTGCTTGGTCCTTGAGTGATGTGTGCGATTTTTGATAAGATTAATAGCACTTGAGTTGTCACAATGGATTCTGATCGGAGACTTCACTTCAACTCCCATGTATTCATGCTGATGCTTCATCCACAATAACTGTGTGCATGCTTGAGTGGCCGCAATATACTTAGCTTCTGCAGTGCATAATGAAATGCAATCCTTCTTCCTGCATAGCCAAGCAATACATAGTCAACCAATATAGAATTCACCTCTAGATGTTGATTTCTTGTCATCCGCTGAACCTGCCCAATCGGCATCGGTATATCCCAATAACTCTGTCTGATATCTGTCATTATATGTCAAGTCGTGGTCCACCGTGCCCTTGATATACCGAAGTATTATTTTCACTGCAAGCATGTGGATTTCTTTCGGATTAATCTGATATCTCACTCCTTGGCATGTGGCGGTAACAATGGCAGGCCTTGTTGCATTCATGTATAGTAAACTTCTAATAATTTTCATGTATTCTGTGATATTGACAGCCTTTCCATCCTCATCTTTTGATATTTTCATCCGGGTAGCAACCAGAGTCTTCATCGCCTTGGAATTCTCCATGCCAAATAGTCATAACACATCCTTGGCATATTTGGATTGAGAAAGGAAAGTTCCATTAATTCCTTGTGTAACCTGTAGACCAAGGAAAAACGTCATCTCACCAATCATTGACATTTCATACTCATTTTTCATGAATTCGGAAAAAGTTCTTCACTGGGCTTCATCTGATTCGCCAAAAATTATGTCATCGACATAAACCAACATCATCATCCTTTTATTACTGTATTTGTTGAAATAGAGGTTGTAATCAACTCCCCCACGCTGGAAACCAAGATTCTTCAAGTATTGATCAATCCTTGAGTACCTTGATCTTGGTGCTTATTTCAGCCCATATAGTGCCTTCTTCAGCCTGCAAACATTATTCTCATCCTCATGAATGAGAAAACCATCTGGCTGCTCAATATACACCTCCTCTTCCAGAACACCATTCATGAATGCAGATTTGACATCCATCTGGAATACTTTGAACTTTCTTTTCACTACTATGGAAAAAAATAATCTGATTGTCTCCAGCCTTGAAACTGGTGAAAATGTATCATCAACATCTATTCCCTCTATCTGGGAGTATCCCTTGCACACTAGTTGTGCTTTGTTCCGAATCATTGTTCCATCTTCATTCATCTTGTTGTGATAAACCCATTTAGTTCCAATGACATTTATGTCTACTGGCCACGAAAAAATCCACCATGTCTGGTTCTTCTCAATCAGATCAAGCTCTTCATTCATAGCCTGAACCCAGTTTTCATCTCCAACTGCATCAAAAAAAAAAAATTCGGCTCCACCTGAGATAAAAACGATGTTTTCTATAATGATATCATTCTTCGAGTCTGAACTGGAGTTTTCTAATCACCAATGATATTTTTCCTATCAATTTCAGTTTGACTCTTCGACTTTCTTGCAGACACAAACTTTACACATTCTTTTTCATCATCTGTTTCTTCTTCTGAGTCAGCCTCTAGCACTGCTACTCCCCCTGTGTTACTTATCTCCTCATCACTTTCATCCATAAATTGGTCACTGGTTCGTTGTGTATTCTCTTCATTTTCATCAATGGTGACATTAATGCTCTCAACAATTTTTCCCATCCTTTTGTTGTTGCATTTACATGCATTTCTTTTTCCCTGAGCAGCCAAGGAATATCACCTCATCTCCTCGTGCCTCAAACATCCTGTGATTTTCATTATTGAGAATGATACACTACTTTCAAAGATTCTAAAGTATTTTAACCTTGTCTTCATTCCGTAGCATTGTTCATATGGAGTCGTCCATTGCTTCGGAAACAACAGAGACCTGTTCAAAACATAGACCAATGTCAAAACTGCTTCCTTCCAAAATTTCTCTAGTAGGTCTTTATCAATAAGAATCATTTTGGCCATGTTTTTGATGATAAGATATCACCTTTCAACCACTCCATTCTGTTGGGGAGTTCTCACTGATGAAACTTGATGCCTTATCTTGGGTTTCTCGAGATTGTCTTCTACTCGACTATTTGTAAATTCTGTAACGTTATCAGTACGAAACTTCAGAATTATCGGCCCAAGCATCCTTTATGATTCCCTCCTATACTATTTTATGCAACTGAACACCTCTATCTTATGGTTAGTGACAAAAACCAAGGCCATTCTTCTATAATAATAAATGAAATGAATATAGTACCTTTTCCCATTTATAGCTCGTGGTGAGATAGGTCCACATACATCATCATGCACCAATTCAAGCACTCCAGTTGATTTCTGTTCCTTTGGCTTGTATGTTTTTCGGATGATCTTACCTTGTTGGAAAGCATCACACGTATGATTGTGATCACGTGATAGTTTGGGAAGGTCTCTAGTAGCATCACACTTTACCTGATCTTCAATAGATGGTTGGAATATATGACCAAGTTGCTTATGCCACAGTTGGTTTTCTTCCTCTCTGGATAAACGGAACGTATCTTCTTCCCCACCTACAAGGTAAAGATTTCCCTTTATCTTTTTTCCCTACAGAACAACTACTCCATCTTTTCCATTCACAACACACATCTTCTTGGTAAATTGGATAGAGTGCCCAGAGTCACAAAATTGACTAACACTGAGCAAGTTATGACTAAGACCCTCTACTACCAAGACATCAGCACATCTCATTTATTTGGCCCCAAACTTGGCTTTCCCTGAGCCAAAAGTCATTAGGCCTTCATCATTTCCAAATTTGATAACTATTTTTTTGTCATACTTTATTCTTGTAACAAGATCCTTATTACCCGTCATGTGAGATGTGCAACCACTATCAATGATCCACGCTCTAGAGCGATCTGATGCTCTAAGGGAAATCTATGCCACCACGGCCTTCTCATTTTTCTTCATCTTGGTCCATACTTTTTCTTTCACACTCGGCATGGGTTGAGGCTTCTGTTATTTCTCAGAGTTTTATGGACCAATTTCATCTTGCAATGTCGCAAATCTATTATGCTTTTTTAACTCACATGTCAGTTTATCGATCTGCTACTTGCGAATGTTTTGATTCTGCTTTGGCACATTTCCTTGAATGGTCGAAATGGAATATCTATCCATGTGCCCAAATCCTCCACACCGAAAATAGTGTCCTTCAAAATATGTTCTGAAAAACCATTCTCTGTTTGGCTGCCACCTCTATTCTTATTCTCGTTGATATCTCATGGCTATGGGACATGCATACAGTGAATGTCCCATCTTCCCACAACAATAACACCTGATGTAAGGTGCATCCCTTCATGTTACTTCATCACAACATTTTTTCCCTTCGGATCTCTGAATATTATGATTCTGTTTTATGCCCAAATCAACCTTAATTTTTGGGACATGTTCTTGCGGTCTAATTTCATTTGTAATGGATTTTTTCTTCTTCTCAAGCCCTGAATTAGCCTTAACGTCTGTGCTCAAATGATTCTCCTTTCCTGCTGAACAACTAAGCTCCTCTTTCACCTTTTCAGTCTTTGGAATGACCTGTTTTCCTGAAATCACATTGGAGGTGAAGAGTTTCTCTTGATCCTTCATTTTTCATCGCAGACTGACCACTTCTTCTTCCATATCATTGATATGTCTGACATGCTCCTTTCCTGTGTTAGTCAAATAATCAATATCCTTCTTTTGTTCCCCAATTTTAATCTTATACTCAAAAATATTTTCTAAGCTCTCTGGTGTTGAGGATTTTAGTCTTTTAATTTCTTCGAACAGCTCAGAATTTTCTTCATCATGTTGTTGCATATAGATTTTTTCATCACGAATCAGTTTATTAGCTTTCTTCGTTTTGGCTCTCCAAACGTCTATCTCTTCAAGAGCTGATTCCAATTCGGCTTCCATATTAACTATTCCTTCAACATCTTCTTCTTCTTCTACATCGGTTTCTTCCTTTTGATGAGCACTACTGACAACAGCCACCATTTCATTTTGTCCACGATCATTTCAGTTTTCTATCTCTTCAATTTCATCATTCTCATACTCATCTGAACTATCTATTTCTTGTGAACGAAGATTCTTATTCTTGAATAAATTTCTCTTGAACTGCTTCTTCTCTTTCACATAGGTTGAATATTTTTTCTTGGGAATTTAAACTTAATCTTCATCGTTTTCTTATTGAATCTTTTTGGGGCACCTTGCAGCAAGATGACCAACTTTTCCACATCTAAATCAAGCAAGTGGAAGTTTCCCTTTGAAATTTCCTTTTCCTCTTTAATGATTTGAGGAATGGAATGACATTACCTCATCTATCTCTTGTTCTTCCTAGGAATCTTCAATGGATAGTTTCTTCATGTCCTTAAATGCCACCGCTTTGGATTTCCCCTTTTCCATAGTCTCGTTATCATCGTTCCTCATCTCTTATGAAACCAAGGTACTGTGCAAATTATCTAGTGTCAGCTCTTTTGGATCATTATCTTCTAGTACTGAAACATTCGGATTGTACCAAGGTGGAAGTTTCCTCAAGATGCGCTTTACAATCTTTATGTCTTTAATGACTTCTCCAAGACCTCGCATATCATACACAACAATATTCACCATGTCAATGAATGCATCAAAAAATTTATTCAGGTTCATTTTCAGATCTTCGTACTTGTTCCACAACACCTGCAGTATTTCCTCTCAGACCTTTATATCCCCTTCATATATATTCAAAAGCTTTTCCCACATGGAATGTGACGTTTTTCATGACATCACCTTCGTGTAGATTGGATTGGAAAGGGCTCCCCCTAAGGCATTTATTGCTTTGTAATCAGTATCAAACTCTATATGCTCAGATTTAGATAATTCACCAATATTTATATCTGTTGAGATACCATGCATAGCTGCTAAAAACACACCCATTCCCAAGGATCGGAAATAGTGTTACATTCGATTCATCCATATCTAAAAATTATATCCATCGAAGATTGGAATCTCTTTATGGTTAGTGACCTCCATTGAGAGAAGAACTAGTATCAACCTTTCCCTCTGATACCAATTGTTAGATCCAACAGGGTGAGTACCCTAAGGGGGGTCGAATCAGGGTATGACTAATTCAAAATAAAAGCCTGTTTTGATCTTGTTTCGCTGTTTAGAAAAACACTCTTCTCTCTCTTTCATGTAGCACAATATAAACAGAAGGTAAAGCATGCACTAGACAATCGATTTTTACTTGGTTCACTAATAAGGGCTACGTCTAAGGAGCATACGCCGACAAGTTCCCGGTCATACCAAATTCCACTAAACTTTACTAGCTATGGTTTACAAGGTTCGGCCATAGTCACTCTGTCCCAGGCTCACTGACTTTACAAGGTTTAGGGTCAGCTCACTACTTTCCCAAGGTCCACTCCCTATTTCTCTCTCTCTATCGATCACTGCCGGTGGAGAGTATCACCTTCTTCTACATCCTTCACACACTGCTCTGGAAAGGATCCAATCACAGTTTATAGACCCGTATGCCTATTAATTTTCATGAAGGAATGTATCTTCCTCTGTATGTAGATGCTCTGTTGAAGTCTGAACTTCACCCGTAGATGAATATCAATTTTCACTGTAGGTATCGGTAAAATTTCCAGCTTCCACGCAGCCCGAAAATTCGGTCGGGGACTCAACCTTACTTGGCGCGCAAGTCTATCTCGACGCGCAAGTATCGGCACGCAAGTGACAACTGGCGCGCAAGTCACAACTGGCCTGCAAGTCCTCCTCATACACTTGCGTGGCACATGCTTCCCCAACTCCAAACTTGCGCGACTCACTTCCTTCCTCGCCTAAAACACCTCAGGTGCGCGACTTACACTTGGCACACAACTTCCAACACTGGCGCGCAAGTCCCATATGTGTGACACACCACCACTTGCGTGACCACTACACCTGTGCGATGAGAGCTATGATTTCTCAAAGTGTGGAACTCAGGTTATGAATGAGGAGGGGTGGTCCATTATTTATAGGCAATTTGACCACCCTGTGTGACGACGCGCAAGTCAACCCTCGGCATGCATGTCTCGACGTGCAGGTCTCTTCCCCTGCAAGTCACTTGCACGACCCACTTCCAAACTTGCACTAACCTCTTTCATTTTCCATATTTTGATCATCTGATCTTGAAAAACCATAGGCGCGCAAGTTCTCAAGCTTCCAAGACACTGGCCAGCAAGTCTCTTCATGGTGCGCAAGTCACCTGCGCGACACCACCAATACTTGCACGACACTTATCCCTTCTCTATATTTTGATGATCTGATCTTGAAAAACATAAGGCACGAAAATATCCAAGCCTTCATGTACACGGTGCACTAGTCCCTTTTCCAAAAACCACTTCTCTTCATTAGTCTATTTACATGCCCAAAAATTTGGAATACACTAGATCATTGACCTCAGCTCTTGAAATCGACATTCCATCATGAACTCCTCTTTTTCAACAAATTTTAATGTCATTTATTTTCTTTGTCAACAATCACCACTCAAATTTCAACATTTTCAACAAACACAATCACCTCAATAATGCTTTAATGATACCTTGAGAAATTTTTTCCCAATAGTTACCCTTCCATTGAGTCCCTATCCTTGCGTTCAATTCTCATGGGTCACCAACTTATGTGTCCCATCGCCCCAACATACAACATAGACTTTGATTCCCATCCAGTAGGATATATAGGAAACCTCCACAATGTTAAAAACCATCACTATACACACTCAATCCATTATATTAGAAGTTCCTCAATTTCTATCCTGATTCCCACTCGGGCTACCACATCTTCGTGAGGTCTTTCTATCCCCCTCATCACATCTCATATAATCACATAGGTAGAAAACCATGCCAAATCCACCACTCATTCCAAACTAGAGTAACCATATTATGAAGGGAATCCATAAATGTGTAATCCCATAATCAACAGTTAAATCATTGTGGGATTTGATCCCAATCTTCTAAATAGGGTGCTCAAGAAGACATCCAAAGGTGCAATCCCAGCCAATGGAAAACATTGTTGTTCCCCATTCTATCGGGTGGTCATTTTCCATCTACCCATAGTGGTGAATAGATCATCCTTAATTCATTGTAACCCTTCCTTTTTGAGACACAACACCTCAAGCCCACTATGATCAGGAATTTTGATCCATCCATATGGTAAACCTTCTAGGATCTCCCTATTAAGGATTAAAATATATGATCTGTCCCTATGGGATGTTCTAATTAGTTTGATCTATCTCTTCAAGATGTCAATGAAATGGAATCCCAGCCAATGGAAATAATTGGTGTCCCCATTCTATGGGGTGAAACTTTTTCATCTTCCCACAATGGTGTATAGATCATCCTTTATTATTTGTAACCTTTTATTTTTGAGACACACAACCTCGATTCCACTCTAATCAGGCATTTTGATCCATCCATCTGGTAAAACTTCAAGGTTATCCCTCTTTGGGAATCAAATCTATGATCTATCCCTATGGGATGTTCTAATTAGTTTGATCTATCTATGCAAGATGTAAATTTCCTATCATAACCCATTTTAAAAATTATATTCCACAGAAAACCTCAGAATATGTTCCAAGGGAATAATATACCTTGTGATTTTAAAAATATGCTTGGGGTTCCACACCGTTGAGAATCCCCATTATGAAGAAGAATACATTTTATCCAATGTCCATGTTTATATACATGCCTCTTTTTCCCAACATGACTATTCTCTTATCGATGGTATCGACCCTTGCTATTCCAATTGTAATGGCGACACAGATGAAACATAATTAACCAACATCTATGATGTTATGGAATTGGGAATGATTTACAGTAACAACATCTTAAATCTATGATGGAGAGAAGAATTAGGTGAAGTGTTCGATGGAGGAAACCATGGAAGGAGGAAACGACATCCAATAACAATGTTTCCACCAGGGAGAAAACATATATGATGAAGTGATGATTTTTTCCAACCATTGGAAATTATAAATGTGGGGTAAAATTTTTTCCATCAGGGGAATATAATGATCATCTGCCGAACTAAGCCTATTGCCAAACAAAGTAATTGAAAACATCACCAATGATATTATTCCAACTCTGATCATCACCGAAATGTTTTTGGATGGCTAAAACCTTATCAGTCATCTGTTGTACAAGATTAGGTCCATGTAGAATTATTCCACCAAAAAATCCCAACAGGTTGGGGTTCTACATCTCTTTCCATACAGAGCTCCTTATGAAGCCATATGAAAACTAATGTTTAAGCTATTATGGTAGGAGATCAAAACCAATGGGAAATGATGATCCCATCACATATTGAATTCTAATTAGTATGAACATATAATTTATTCAATTGAATGAATAGTCCGTTCTGATTTTCCATTAGTTTTTGGGTGATAGGCTATGATGAAATTTAATTCGGTGCTCAAAGCATGTTAAAGAGGCCTCCAGTGTTGAGATTATAACCTTGGATTATGAGCAGATATAATAAATATTGGAACACCATGCATTATAAACACTTCCTGCACATATATCACTTCCTATTTTATGAGTCTATGATCTTACCTAATAGTGATAATGTTGGAAATCATGGTGATTTAGTCCACCACAACCCATGTTGCATTATTTCCTTTCTATGTATTCGGGATACTAGAGACAAATTCCATGGTGACAATATCCAATTTCCACAAGGGTATAGGAATGTGTTTCATCATCCCATTGGACTTCTTTCACTCTTATTTAACCTAATGAAATTTGTTGAACCTTGTTATGTACTCAGAAATATCCTTCTTTATGTTTTCCAACCATAATATTTCTCGGAGATCGCGGTAAATATTGGTTCTCTCATAATGGATTGAGAATTTTGTGCATTTTGAATTATCTAATAGCCCCTTTTTTATCTAATGTGAGGAGGGACCACAATGGTTTGTTCCAAAATGAATCACCCCATCATCATTGATTTGGAACCCTTATAGCTTCCCTTCCTTTGCTGCATTCACCTTATTATGAAGCACCAGATAATCCCTTTGGGAAAGGTACAATGTATTCACTACCATTATGAGTTCCAAATCCATGCTTTGTATCTCTATGAAGAGAAGGTCTTTCTCAATCTACAACCAATAATAATTTGGGGGAACTCTCTGCTAATAAAATATTTAACTTGTTTTCCATGACATCATGATATTGAATTGTGAAATCATAGTATTTTAATCGATCTAACTATCTCATGTGATGCTTGTTCATCTCATTTTTTGTGATTATATGCTTCAGGATCTTGTGATTGGTATATATGTCACATCTCTCATTATAGAAGTAGTGCTACCATATTTTCATAGAAAAAACCATTACTGGTATCCCTATATCATGTTATGTGTTTTATCTCAAGGATCTTCAACTACCATGTGGCATATACTATCACCTTATCATTTTGGTGAGTATAGAACCCAATCCATATTTGGTGCAACATTGTATATCAAAAACCATTTTCAACTTTTTTGTAATGTGAGAACCAGTGTAGTAATCAGATTCTTCTTTAGATCCTTGAACTCTTCACTACATTTTTATGTTCAGACATACTTCAAGCCTTCCCATTTTAACATAGTTAGAAAGCTTGAAAATTTAGAGATATTCGTCACAAAAAATGATAGTACCCAGCTAAATGACGAAAATTTTGGATTTTCGCGACACTTCAGTGTCTTGGCCATACCTCAACTGCTTTTTTCATGGATGTGACTATAGAAATTCCCATATTCATGATCACGTATCCCAAGAATGTCACATAATGCATCCAAAAATCACATTTAATTTTCTTGGTGTACAACTTTCCATTCCTTACTATCACCTACACAAGCCATAGATGTTCTTCATGTTCCTCCTTTCTGATGCAGTAGATAATAATATCATCGATAAACACTACCATAATAATTTAATGGTAATGACTAAAAACAATATTAATAAAATTTGTGATGATAGTCAGGTAATTAATAAGTCCTAATAGAATCAATAGAAGTAGTAGGACCCGTAACATTTATGTAAGGTAGTGTTATGAATATCTTCCTTATTCACCTTTAGCTGATGACGTCCATAATGAAGATGAAACATTGAGAAGTATAGATCTCCTCTTAACTGATATAAAATATTTTCATTCCTTCATAGAGGATACATGTTCTTTATGATGATCTTATTGAGTTACCGATAATTTATACACAATATCATTTAGTAGTCATTCTTCTCAACTAGGTGAACTAGAACACCCCATGCTGAGACAGTAGGGTGTATACACACTTTGACCAAATGATATTGTAGCTGCATCGTAAACTCCTCCAATTAAATAAGATCCTTTCTATAGGGATAAATTTACATAGGAGTATCTCTAGGTATAAGTTTATTTGAGATATAGGCCTCATGATTTGGGGGAATTCCATGTAACTCATCAGAAAATACTTAACTTTTCTCTCCCATGATGGGAATTTCTACTAGGTTGACACATTCCATTAACTCAACCATTTGAGAGAGTTATGCATCTTAATAGGAACTGAAAACCCATGTCGTTGATGTATTTTTACTAAAGTGATTATTTATGTAACATACCAATCTTCCATGGTATGCTTATCTTTGAATAATATAATAGTGTGTGTTGTACACAACTTCGAGTTCTAACACACACCACAACCAATCAAACTATCCGTTATGACTAGCAATAACCAATTTTTGAAATTTTATAAATTTTATATTTCAAAATGGACTTCATTTTTGGATTCGGAATATAGAAATTAGCTTAGAGTGAATTTTTGATTTTTTTCTGAAAACATTCAATTTTCGAGGAATAGTGAAAAACATTGAGTTATAGTTTAAAACGGAATATTTATTTAAATAATTATTTATATTATATAATTTTTTTTTTGTAAAAATACATTCAAAATACCTACATAAGTTCAATGTAATTCATTGATGTTAGTTTATAATAATTTTAGATATATAAATATTTTATTAAACTTTTCACCTTCTTTTACCCATCTCCTAGGAGAATTTTCAAATTCGCATTAAACATAATTTTTCTGATTATGTGAGTGTAATTTCAAAATTTTGAGATAAACGGTTAATATCAAGGAGTGAAATGTGTTTCAATAAGATAAAAATAATTTTTGGAAAATAGTAACACTTTACTTTTATTTACCATGGTTAAAATTAAATAGGGTAATTAAGGTCAAAAATGATATTAATATTATCCTAACACACATCCTAATTCTATTGGACAACTGTATCTCGACCAAAAACAACCTTATGAATAAAATATGAACCACTTTGGTCCATATGGATTAGATTAGGACATTTATTATTATTTAAATCAAAGAAGAGTTAAAAGAGTTAAAATCAATGTTTAATAACTAAAACATTTTTAATATAAGGTTATTCATAATAAATATTCTATTATAAATATTCATTAGAAAGATAAAAATATTTCCTACATAATAGTATTTTATTTATAATTTTTATACCTTAAAAAATTTAATTTATTTATGACACTATGGTGATGCAGTAATTACCTAATTAATGAAATATTAAAATAATTGATATTATAAATTTCCAAATAAATGTAATTTGAGACCTTTTATAAATTCCACTAATTTTATAGGTTAATATTTCATATTTGGGTCGGTTATATGAATTTTTTTCGAAGTAATAATGCTGTTATATATTAAAAAAAAATTACCAAATAGTGACAAAATTGACATAAAAGAGTTTTTAATAAAACTATTATTTTATAAATTGATATTCTATTCCTAAAAATATGTGTATCATCCAAATGACTTATATAATGATATGTGTATCATTAATTAACCACTTGGGGTTATTTTGGATGTATATAGTATGTTTATTAACCATATAATATAAAAATAAAAAGAGACGTGTTAAATGTCAAACTGTTTAACTAAGAGTTAAATATATATGATAAGGTTAATTTAGTGACCCAAACCTATCTAAAATCTGTTGGATGAAAATATTTCGATCCATCCCCAACATATCCTAGAAATATTTTACATTGGAGCCATTATAAACGGAATTTAAATTTATTATAAAATAGTATATTCTGTTTTTCCTAAGGTGCCCCTCACCCCTCTTATAAAAGGGAACTACACCTTATCTCAAATTTGTACCTTAAAAGCCTTTTGACTCAGACAAAACCTACCCAAATATTCTCTAAATGACCCTCACTTCAACCTAGAGTCCTTATTTTGTTCATAAATCCATCATAAAGATCCCTTTTGATCAAATCAAAAAGGAAGAACCCGAAGAAGAGGTAATGTTTCCACCACCCTCTTTCTAGTTCCTTTCTTCTTCCACTTTTTCATTCTTTGTTACTTACATTATAAAATAATAACTCCATTGTCTTATATATAATTTTATGTTATTATAAAAAATGTACTACCATATTCAGTATTCTATCCATCCCTTTGATGACATGTCACCATACGTGTGTACGTACGGCTTACCGTCTCCACGGCGTGGTGTAATTGTTATTCAATATATTTTTATTTGGATGTGTATAATAATGATGTTTAATTCATGTAAATAATAATTATAACATGATAATTATTATTTATATATGATACATCACATAATTATATATTATTTTAATATCAAATGAATGATATTGTCGCTCGTGCGTACGAACGGACTACCGTCTCCATGAACGTGATGAGATTCATTCCCCATCATATCCATTCAAGACTAATATTCATTTGATGATTAAGAATAATGTTTAAGTACTTGATATAATTCTAGATTTGAATAAGATATATCCTATTGATAACAAATATGGCTTAAGTGACAAAAAATATAAAAGAAAATGAGTAACTGAACACACATATCAATGGTAATGCGAAAATATTATTAATAATGAAATATTAAAAATTCATATATGATATCATATTAATGTATATGATTCTTCTATAATTTAATAACAATTATTTAACTATTACACAAGAGTCTAACCTACTCTTGACCAAGGAAAATTACAAGTTAAGGGTTTATTTCACAATCTCTTCTATATTCGAGGTTGTTTATACGTAATTATCTATTGTGACCTCTTTATCATCCATATCCATGTTTCTTAAAAAAATTATTTCAATACATTATTACTATTTTATATGGGTTAATTTCATTTATACCCTTGTCTTAATTTTTCTAATATTTTTGTAAAGTAATCATTCAGTTGTTTTCCAAATAAGATTATTTTTTAACCTTTTCGACAAAATTAAGGTAAGAATGTCTTTTTTAACTTATAGGGTGGGTGTAGCTATTTTACGCCATTATTAAATCATGGTATCTTCTCTTACAAGCTTATAATAATATTTTCAATGTAAATTTTAAATTTTATAATTATGTAAATTTTAAATGATTTCAAAAAATGAGATATTTCTATCAAATATTTTTGATTTCGTCTATTTCAACATCCATTGATGGATTTTAAAATTATTTGAAGTTGATTTATTATGATACAAAACTTTTATATTGTATTAATGGATTTTAGATATGTTTGACTGTGGATATGTTATTTTTATACCATTCATGGTATATGGAGAAAATATTGACATTTCTTATGCTATTTTTAATATGAATGTTTATGTTATTTTTAAACCTATTCATATGAGTAATGAATTGGACTTAGTATGTGATGGGTGGAGACCGCCATATCTCCCTCGATGCATCGATTGGTCTCATGAGTCAAACTAGTATCTTGGAACAAGGACTTGAAAAAATCATATTTGTAGTCTTTCCATAAGGCCTTGACTATTTGGTTATGATAGTCTGTCATTATGCATCCCATCATTATGAAAGTGGTTATTGATATTTCATGTGATTATTGAACTAGTATAATATCCATGTGAATATGTAAATCAAATTATTTAATTTTATTTCTTCCATATTATGATGATGTTCATGTTTAAAGGGCTTCTGTATTGGTTTTACATTGCCTTAAATGTTTATGCTTATTTATGAATGTTTCCGCTATATTGATATCATTACTGAGCATCTGATCTCACACCTTTCTATGTTTTATTTTTCCCAGGATGTGAAGAAGTATTGTATGACTGAGTTGCAAGGATAGCTTGAGGGGATATGAGTGTGTACTTTGGAGACAAGATGTTGTTTTGGTTTTTCACATTATGATGTAATGTAAACTTTATGGATGTATCTAGTTATTCCAATGCTACTAAACTAATCATTCTTCTGAGACTTGATATTTAGTGATCATGCCAATGTCATGTAATAATGCACCAACTCAGGGTAACCGGGGTTGGGGAGTTATAGTTGGTATCAGACGAAGATTAGTACAATCTTTGTAAGATAGATTTAGATAAACTCTGATTAATGCACATATCCCTAAGATAAACCTTGAGTATTAGTATAGAAGAACATCCTTGAATTTTGATATTGTAGAGATTTTTTGAGTTTTCCGAGCAATAAATCCCTATCTGGATATGAGTAGGTAGAGGCGGCTCTAGAACAGATGTACCAAGGGGTAAAACCTAAAATCACCGCTTTGATCTAGACTCAAACGGGAACAGGTGCAAGAAAACGGTCCTTACTGCACTCTTGGTTACGACAATCCAGGGGGATATTCTTATGATAATTTTCATTTTCTTTAGAAACCATTATGAAGGGTTTATGTGTATATAAATCATCTAAGAAAACATTTTTATTCTTATGGATTATATCCATAGACTGTTGAATTTATGTAAAGTATATTACAAGTTTGGAATTATGTATTTAGATTCATAAACTAATATAGTGTGTTCCATTTTATAGAATTGGCACCCAGTATAAGGTATGTGAACTCTAGAAATACATATGATCCAAAGAGTAAGAAAGATCATATCTTCTACGGTATTAAGCCAACATTTAAAATAGAAATAGTCTCTCATGTTTTCTCAACATATGAAGAAACAGTATCATGTGTTAATAAGATAAGTAAAGAATTCTCTCAATCCTATGGCTTTGATGGGAAGCAAGAGAAGAAAAGGATTGAAGAGAGAAACATGGATAAACGTAAGAGGGTAAAGATGAATTTTCCCATATGTGATAATTGTTGGAGGAAACACCCTAGAACTTGCCTGAAGGTAATGTGAGTTTGATATATGTGTGGAGAAAAAAGACAGTAAGTACATGACTAAAAGGGTAAGAAAAAGGTTTCAAATGTACAATGATTCATCTGTATGGAAATGGGACACTACGCGAACCAATTTCCAAATAATCAGAGTATGCCCCAAATGATGCTATTGGATAATAATCAAGTTATGATACTACCTCAGATGAAGAATAATGACTAGTGTTCTTATGTTGTTATTATAGGATTATTTCATTTGATTGTTGTATCAACAATATACTGGTTACATGAATTATGTAAATAAATAAGGATTGTACTATAGTACTATTTTATTGAGGATTTGAGTTTATATGGTTCTATGAAAATTGACTTAATAGTGACCTAGACTTGTGGTAAAATACATGGTTGAAGGTAAGTTAATACATAATTTTGACCCTATAAGGAGGTATTGCTTTTGAAATAAGAGATGGTTGATTTGAATAAATTATATTAGATATTCTTGACTACCTTGAAAATGATTAATGATTTCTCATTGTTTGATTTTACATCTTTTTTGGATAGAAGTCGTATATCTAGTATTCTACATGGAATAAGGGATCATGAATGTAATCAAAAAGGTTTTATGGTAATTCATGATGTTTTGGTGTTTTAGAAGAATACACGATGAAGGTGATCACATGTTATTACGCGGAAAAAAGGATCTTCATTGTGTTTACCTTCCATATAAATTTTTAACTGTGAGTTTGGATAGAATTATTTTGGATAATTCTAGTTTGAGATTATTTTTGGATTTCCATAAAGGAAAACCCGGTGGTCGGGCGGCAACCAGTCGCGTCCGGGAAGGCCGCGAGACTTGAACCTACAACCAAAGGGCAACAAGGGTGTATCACCTACTACTGGCCCACGTGATGTTCTGGATTTAATAAATTATGTTTTTTAAAGGGTCTAGTAGATGAATTAGAAATTCATTTTTTTGGAACACTATACAAAGAGGATAAATGTATTTTTTATGTTCTATTATCTTTTAGAGTGAAAGATGAGTTTGTGGTAGAAATTAGTGAAAGGATGGAACTATACATGTCAAGTATATATATATATATATATATATATATATTCTTTTGTTATTATATGGAGAAATTAATTCTTAAACATTAGGTAAAGGATCTTGAAACCAAAAATCTGTTATCCTAATACCTAATGTTTTGTTAAAACGATTATATTTCAAATCATCATAGATTGATGGCTTTGGGCCCCTCAATTCTATAATTGTGTATGACTAATGACCGCAATCACTCCCTATAAATATTTATGTTTTTCCTCCAATTATGTGTCTCTAATTTCCACCAATATTCACCAAATCGAGTTCATAATTTTGTGGTGACCCTTTCATTTCTCTTTTCCTCTAATTAAGAATAAATTTTATTAACCAAATTTCCGATTTGGGTTTTCCTAAAAAGATATTTTCTATTTTAAACCGTTTATATTCGAATAATAATCTCATATTACGAGGATTCAATTTTTCGCAGGAGGGGATAATGTAACACCCAAAGCTTTCATGGTATGCTTCTCTTTGAATAATACTGCAGCGTGTGTTGTACACAACTTCGAGTTCTAACAGACACCACAACCAATCAAACTACCAGTTATGAATAGTAATACCAACTTTTTGAAATTTTATAAATTTTATCTTTCAAAATGGACTTCATTTTTGGATTTGAAATATCGAAATCAGATTAGGGTGAATTGTTTTAATTTTATGAAAAATTTCAATTTTTGATGAATAGTGAAAAACACTGAGTTATCGTTTAAAACCAAATTTTTTAAATAATTATTTAAATTATTTAAATTTATTTTAGGTAAAAATATACATAATACCTATATAAGTTCAATGTAATTCATTGAAGTCAGTTTAAAATTATTTTAGATATATAAAAATTTTATTGAACTTTTCACCATCTTTTACCCACCTCCTATGAGAATTTGAAAATTCACATAAAACATAATTTTACCGCTCCTGTGAGTGAAATTTCAAAAATCTGAGATACACGGTTAATATCAAGGAGTAAAATGTCGTTCAATAACATAAAAATAATTTTTGGTGAATAGTAACGTGTTACTTTTTTTTACCACGGTTAAATGTAAATATGGTATTTAAGGGTAAAAATGATATTAATATTTCCCTAACAAATGGCCTAATTCTATTGGACAACTGTATCTCGACAAAAAACAACCTTAGGAATAAAATATGAACTTATTTGGTTCACCTGGATTAGATTAGGACATTTATTATTATTTAACTCAAAGAAGAGTTAAAAGAGTTAAAATCAAAGTTTACTAACTAAAACATTTTTAATATATGGATATACATAAGATAATTTATAATTTAAATATTAATTATAAAGATAAAAATATTTCCTACATAATGGTATTTTATTTATAATTTTTAGACATTAAATAATTTAATTTATTTATGACAAAATGGTGATGCATTAATTACCTAATTAATGAAATATTAAAATAATTGATATTATAAATATCCAAATAAATGTAATTTGAGACCTTTAATGATTTACACTAATTATCTAGATTAATATTACATATTAGGGTTTTTTATATGAATTTTTTTGAAGTAATAATGTTGTTATATATTTATCAATAACAACATACCAAATATTGTCAAAATTGACATAAAAGTGTTTTTTTAAAAAAATATTATATTATTAATTGATATTATATTACTAAAATATATATATTTTTCTATCAAAGGACTTATATAATTATATTTGTATCATTAATTAACCTCTTGGTGTTCTCTTGGATGTATATAGTAAATTTATTTACTATATAATATATAAATACAAAGAGACATGTTAAATGTCAAACTATTTAACTCAGAGTTACATATAAATGTTAAGGTTAATTTAGTGACCCAAACCTGTCTAAAATCTATTGGTTGAAAGGATTTCGATCCATCCCTACCTTATACTCTAAATAAATCAATTTTGTGCCATTATTAACCTAATATTAATTTATTATAAAATAATATTTTATGTTTTTTCTAAGGTTCCCCTCACCCCTCTTATAAAAGGGAACTCCCCCTTCTCTCAAATTCATACCTTCAAAACATTTTGGCTCAGCCAACCCCTACCCAAATATTCTCTCTACTTCCCTCACATCAACCTAGAGGCCTTAGTTGGATCAGAAATCCAACCTATGGAGCCCTTTTGATCAAATCAAAAGGAAGAATCTGAAGAAGAGGTATTGTTTTCACCACCCTCTTTCAAGTTCCTTTTTTCTTCCACTTATTCATTATTTTTTATTTACATTCTAAAATAATAACTCCAGTATCTTCAATATAATTTTATGTTAATATAAATATGGTACAACCATATTCAGTATTCTATCCATCAATTGGATGCCATGTCACCATACGTGCGTACGTACGGCTTACTGTCACCATGTCGTGGAGTAATTCTTATTCAATACGTTATTATTTGGATGTGTATAATAATGATTTTTAATTCATGTAAATAATAAATATAACATGATAAATATTCTGTATATATGATACACCAACCAATTATATATTATTTTAATATCAAAATAATGATATTATCGCTCATGCGTACATACGGACTACCGTCTCCACGAACGCGATATGATTCATTCCTCATCGTATCCATTCAAAACTAATTTTCATTTGATGATTAAGAATAATGTTTATAGACTTGATATCATTCTTGATATGAATAAGATACCACATATGGATAAAAAACATGTCTTATGTGACAAAATATTTAAAAGAAAATGAGTAAGTGAACACATGAAACTACGATAATACTAACATATTATTAACAATGAAATTTTAAAAGATCATATATGATATCATATTAAATAATATGATTCTTGTATAATTTAATAACAATTATTTGACTATTATAAAATAGTTTAACCTACTCTTGGCCAAGGAAAATTACAATGTAATGGTTTACTTCACAATCTCGTCATTATCAGAGATTGTTTATACGTAATTATATATTGGGACCTCTTTATCAACCACATCCATGTTTCATAATAAATTTATTTCAACACATTTTTACTATTTGATATGGGTTAATGTAATTTATACCCTAGTTTGAATTTTTATAATATTCTTATAAATGAATCTTTTGGTAAATTTATAAACAATGTCTGTTTTAACCTATTCGACAAAATTAAGTTAAGATTGTCTTTTTTAACTTATACGGCATGTGCGTCTATTTTATGTCATTATAAAATTGTTAAAGCTTCACATACAAGCTTATAAGAATATTTTCAAAGTAAATGTTTCATTTTATAAATATTTAACTTTTAAATGATTTCAAAAAAAGTGATATTTCTCTCAAATAGTTTAGATTTCATCTATTTCAACATCCTTTGATGGATTTCAAGATTATTTGAAGTTGATTTATTATGATAAAAAACAATCATATTGTATTGAAGGTTTTGTGATATGTTTGACTGTGGATGTGTTATTTTTATACCATTCATGTTTTATGGAGAATGTATTGACATTTAATATGCTAGTTTTAAGATGAATGTTTTTGTTATGTTTAAACCCATTCATATGAGGAATGCATTGGACTTAGTAATTGACGGGTGGAGCCCTCTATAGATCCTCGATGCATCGGTAGGTATCATGAGACAAACTAATGTGTTGGCACAAGTCCATGAAAAAATATTATTTGTAGTCTTGGAACAAGACCTTGACTATGTGGTTATGATAGTCTGGCATTATGCATTCCATCATTATGAAAGTGGTTATTGATATTGTATGTGATTGTTAGACTAGAAGAATATCCATGTGAATTAGTAAATGGAATTATTTAGTATTATTTAAGCCATATTATATTGAAGCTCATGTTTAAAAGGATTTTTTTTAGTTATACATTGCCTTAAATTTTTAGGCTTATTTATGAATGTTTCAACTATATTGTTATCCATACTGAGCATCTGATCTCACCCCTTTCAATGTTTTATTTTACCAAGATGTGAAGAAGTATTTTATGACTGACCTACAAGGATGGTTTGAGGGGATATGAGTTTGGACTTTGGAGAAAAGATGTTGTTGTAGTTTTTCACTTTATGATGTAATGTAAACATTATGAATGTATCTAGTGATTCCAAGGATACTAAACTAATTTGACTTCTGAGACATGATCTTTTGTGATCATGCCAATGTTATGTAATAATGCACCAACATATGGTAAATGGGGTCTGGGAGATTCAATTGATCTTACGTTCATTTTTAGAGTATCATGAGATGGTTCAGATTATGAGAATATATTACCTTTTCCCAATGGTAAATATGTGCTCTATATAAGGATATCTATTCCATTCCCATTATAGTGCAATTTCCAACAAGGGAAGTATTAAAAGACGTAATGGAAGAATCTAACAACATAAACCCATAAGATAAGAGTCCAACATTTGTGTTGCAAAGATCATACCACTACATTTTTTCTGGATATAAACATTTCAAGGATTTGGGGATTTGATTCAATAGTTATAGTAAACATGCAAGATATAAATGAATGCGTCGAACCATAATCAAATATTACTTTTTTCCAGTTTTAATTGAATTATAATTGTACCATATACATCTTTATTTCAATGTTCAACATCATCAATAGTAATGGAAAAATAATTCCCTTTATACTTTGTCCTTGGTGGCTAATGAATCTAATTACACTTCTGGAATCATGCTTTAGTGCACTAGATTTCATAGTTCTCATGCCCTATATAATAGAATCACTGAACCATGAATTGTGATCTCGATTCTTCGACCCATTATCCTAAATCCGTTTTTATTTTAATAATTCATGATCATTGGTGGCATTCTATCCCACATTAATCATTACCCCATCCCATTGAGGAGGTCACGATGATTCTTCTTTCCATATTTTGTACATGTTAGTGGCTAATATTTCTTTCAAACTTTTTCATGATATCCTCCAGCATGAAACTCCATCTATCATTTCTTACCACCATTGTTATGGGACCATTCTCTATACCCTATCTCCAATATGAGATCACATCAAACAAAATATTCATAACTCACAAATTCTATAATTTCATGATACTATCAAAGTAGTTTATTTAAACAACTAATTGATCTACCAATTTTTGTTATCATTGTTAAAAACAAAACCTGAATCATTCATTGAAATAATTTTGATATTTTCTTCAAAGGGAATGATAGATTCACATTCCATTTTCATCAAATCATTGAATTCAAACTCAATAAATTTAAGAATATTTTTAGGGTAACACTTGTTAAGAAACATTATCTTCATTTCTTCCCACTGTTTCCCCTCAAATTTCACTATTGGATTGGTGTTCTTAATCAACTCCCACCATTGGTTGGCCTCTCAATCTAGATGATGAATAGCTAGAGGCACCATATATAACCCAGAATAGTGAGGCGTAGAAAATATTTTCTCCATTGAGCTGAACCCCTTTTCACCAAATAGTGTATAATAAATTCCACTAAATGTGTGTGGTTGTTTCTACAAGAAATACTGAATATACAATTTCACCCTCTTAGGTGAAGGATGAAATTACACTTTATTCTGTTTATTATTCATATCTTGAGATAGAAAGTTATGCATCACCATGAAATTATGAACCGCACCACCCAAGGCTTTAGGGATGTCTTTTGTGAAATCACAGCATTGTCCCTCGCATGTGTTGGAGGCCACGTTTCTCCTAGCTCCCAATATTTTCTAAAATTTAAAAGGTTAAAATAATAAAAATTCAAAAATTATGGAATAAATAATTTATTCCATTTTAAAATAAAATCTAAATGGATATATTTTCGGATCCCTATTTTTTTGATTTTCGGGAGATATTGTTGTTTGGGTGATTACATATACATTGTCTTATACTAATGGTGTTCAGTAAGGTTCTCTTATCCAAAATCCCAAATTAATTAAATTGTGCTCTTATACCAACTATAGAGACGTTGATTATTCTTACATTATGATAACATTATTTTAATCATGAAAACCATGAATCAATTACCTACCCAAGATCCAAAGGATTAGTGTATTAGGAAAACTTGGAAAATATATTATGATTACAAAAATAAAACTCACAAATTTATTTAATTCCATATTCTCTAGCTTCATAGTGGTATTTATGTTCTCCTTAGGACAAGTAAAAACCGGAGGATATGCATAAAGAAATTACTGAGATGAAATCCAAGAAATTGGATAGATAACCACATTATTCAATATAAGAAGGGGTGAGGATAATCATCATCATAACTTTTTCATTATAATCATGAGAAAAATAAATAGGTAAAGGCATGGAATATAAAACTTATAAAAATTATACAACATGTATTAGTGGTCAACAAAATAGATAATTGAAAAAAATATAGCATCATATACACACAAGTATAAGTTTTTATCATGAGATTCCTCACAATATAAAATTAATTGGAGTGATATATAATTTTAGTCACACATGTCACATCATAACATTTCATTTTCTATATATAATTTTGGGTGCACCAATAAAATCATAACAATTACCTGACCATGCATTCCACATAGAATATATATCAATCATTAACATAAAATAACTTATTTAATAAAATGGGTTTAATTTCATAAATAATTCATTCAGGAATAATCTTTTGGAAGTAATAAATTTTTAGTAAACGAATCATAAATCATGAGTGAAAAAATAATCAATGTCCAAAGAATTAAATGGTGTGTTTTCTAAGAAGAGTTGTTTTGGAAAACACTATGGTTTTTCATAAACTTAGTTAGAAAACATGTAATCCTAGAAATGATAATATAATTTTTATGAAATGACATTTATGTATTATTACCGGAGTATCAATTCTGAAAATGGGTTTAATGAGAGGAAACCCCAATGAAATTGAGTTGTGTTCAATAATTCCTTTTACATTATGTCGGAAAGCTTCCTCCACATTAGTTTCAATTAAAATAAAATTAGATTCATTAATTACCATTAAAAAACCTTTTATAATTTAATTTTAGTTTTAAAACATTGAGTTGTGGTCTTTTTTATTAGTTATAGTGTTAATTTCATCATTTGAGAGTGTTCGTTTTCTTAGTTTTCATGATCGGTTCACTTGTAATCATGAATGGTAGTTTATGTAAAATAGTTAAATGTAAATAGTTGTTATTATATATTATTAAGTATCATCATGAATTCTGTAATATCTTATAATGAATTTGGTTATATGGTATGATGATTAATTATTAGAAAAAATTTAATGATGATTGGTTTCAGTTAATTTTGGTGGTTTTTGATCACAACATTATCGTTTATTTTTATCATTTTGTATTGTTTAAATATGATAGATCCAAACCATAAACATGGTTGTAAAATAAATTTTAATATATATTTAAATAATTAAAATTATTTTATTAAAATTATTGAAAGTTTTAATGGAAATTGAATGTGCATTGTTCACAATGTCGGGAAATTGTCACATCACTGGCGATGACATCATTTTTTGAGTAAAATAGAGAGAGGGAGGCGTTTAAAGATGGGTATTGAATTACAAAGATATATGTAATGTTAACTAAGTTTATGGATTTATAATTACATTTTGATTAATTGAGGTGTGAATATAATAACAAAATAGAATAACATTAAATGAAATTAAAAGAAAATTGAAGAGGTTTTTGTGTCTTAAATTCTCCTCTTGAGAACATCATTAAGGAACCATAGTTTTCATTTTGGTGAGGAAAAAAACTTTTGGTCATGGGAAAGGGTCTTGTGAAGATATTTTTGTAAAATTTGGGCTTGGATAATGGCATGATATGTGTTAGGAGAAGAGATAGTTAGGGTGGTATTTATAGTGGAGTAGAGGGGTGTTTTCTCTTTATTTTATTTATTATTTTATTATTTTTTCCTTAGGACAGTAAATAGTTATGTATTCAAGAATAAATAAATTAATTAGATCATGTGAGTTCTATGAAATGGATCTTAAATGATCCATGACTGATAGAATATTTTATTTAATTTATTATTTATATATTCCATAAATTAATGTACTTTACTATTCAACAAAAATTTATGTATTTCAGAAAAATCCCAAATATTCACCCTAACTATTTTCTGAAATGTGGTATTAAAAAATGTACAAAATTTAATTGATGGGTTTTTCATTAAAATCATAACTAAATTAAAATTACTCATTTGAATGTTAAATTTAAAATTATTACATGTTATATAATATTTATCTTATCATGTTTTATTCCTTTACAGTGTCCATGATTCAAACAATTTAGTTTTTGGAATGCATATTCCATCCACAAATTAATGTTTCAACACCATATTATTGTTTAAATATTTACAGAACCCACAATATGTGTTACTCACCTAAAAATAGATGGAAAATATATTCATAAATATCAAAATTCATTAAATTCATAAGCTGTATGAAATATTCTTCTAAAGGCGTAGAGATTTAAAAAAATTAAAATATCCACATGAATAATCCAAGAGTAGCAGATATCCAATCGCATCTGCCTTTATAAAAAAAGGAATACACCTCTATGATGATTGGTGGTCTCACCATATGTCCCTCCCCCCAGAGATATTTTACTTAAGAGACAATTTAACTCATGATATCTAAAACACGTAAAATTTAGAAACTATGTCAAACAATTAAATTCAAGATAATAAAATAAACTAAAAACTGAGTTCAAGGTAGATTAAAAATAAATTTTAATTATCCATACCTAGAATGTAATTCAATGTACTATAACCTATATGAAATTTAAAAGTTAAAATACTGAATACATATTCATAATAAAAATTTTATAACTGTTAATATAATATGGAATAAACTGTAAATAAATGAACCCATCAAATCTAGAATAGAATATAACCATTTATGAACTACTCTTAGATAATTCAACTATAAACCATATTATAATTTATTTATCAATATAAAAATTCAATAATTTTGAATATCTACACATTTATAGTCAATCCTTTATGAATTCATTCATATTCAATATATTATATGTCATTTTATTTTATTATTGAATTATTTGATCAAGTTAATAACCCAAACATTTTCGATGATGTTTAAATAAGATATATAAATAAGTCCTCCCTTTTTAATAGAACAATTACAATTTAATTAGTTATGTATATTACATTATTTTAAATATATAAAATTTTATATTTAATCCTTATTTCATAATTTTTAAAATCTTTATAATAAACATCTTAAAATCATATTAATAATAAAATGGTATTATTAATATTATCATTTTAATATTATGAGAAATAATTTGAATAAAAGGTTAAAAAACTATCCATCAATTATCAACAAACTCAATCCACTTAATTAATTTAGACAACACATTTTTATTAATTTTAAAAATATTCCAAAATACCATTTCTCTATTTATAAACAATTTTATAAGTAATATAATTAAATTCATAATTTATTTTCCATAATAAATCAAAAGTTTGTTTTTTTATAAAAAAACAATATAAATTAACGTTACCCTTTTCAAATTTAATTTAGACAAGAAAAATATCATTTTATATTTTCAAAAACATATAATTTATATTAAATTTATAAATAAAATGCTAAATTTATGTAAATTAAAATTCAATTATGTTTAATTTTTTATGACTTAGTGACATTACATTGATATATAAAATGATATTAAGAGACAAAAAATATGTTACAATTTCATAAAAGTTGGTCATAATTTAATATATGATAAAACATGTTTATTTGAGGAGTAAACATCCTCTGATACCACAATTGGGTTTATGGTGTCCATCGTATGGACATGGAAAATGAATAAAATACATATTTAGGCACTATCATTGAAAAAATAATGGAGTAATATAAATAATGAATAAAAAATGTGTACCTAGATTATATAAGGCCCCATATTCAATATTCAAATGAGTACACATGATAAATATTATAGGCGAATCAAACAAAATTATCCACACTCTAAAGGTGGAACATTTTCTTGTGGATCCTTGTATGTAAAGAGAGTACCCAAATACCACAAATGGGAGAAATCTCCTTCACATTCCTGAAAAATTGTATATTGGAAGTAATATAGATATATAGTGGCTCTCATACAACTGGTATTTTATAAGGGAATTGATCACATCCCTTTATATAATCAATATTGAGGTGATTCTTTTCATGAAATGATTTATCCATATTCAACATATCAGTAGACAGTAATTCTCATTGTAATTTATTAATTGAACTCATTCAATGTATATTCAAGCCATTTGATCTATTTTTAATGGATTATAGTCCATGAAACTGTGAGGAAGATACATGAACCTAATCAGTTGTTATTAATCCCATTTTCATTGGGCTAGAATTATTAACTAAAAACTAATTTCATATTCAAATGATGTTTGGGTAATAATTTTAGTATAATAAAATTATATACTAAAATATCATATTTAATTTTTTATAATGTTATTAAATATATTTAATTTATTTGAATTAGGAAAATATATATAAGCTTCAAAAATATGAATTTTGATTAGTTAATCAAATATGATAGTATGTTTTAAATATAATACTTTTTTTAATATTTTTTAATTATTAAATAAAATATAGAAGATATTTCACACATTTCATTGAAATGAAATTCTATAAATGTTATGAAATATTACAATTTTGTTTTTAGAATACTAATAATAGTGATATTTCATCAATTAATATATAAACACATCATATGTCAAAAGCATTTGTTTCCTTGACTTTTGGAATTCAAACTATTGGATTAGATATGGTAAGGATTTGTCATAAAATTTGTATCATATAAAATGTACACTATATATATATATATATATTAATAAAATGGGTGATGAATTGGAATTTACATTAAGTTACATATACTTCTTATTTTTTTCATATAATTTTATTTCTATATTTCATCATTGTCATCATAAAAAAATTTGACAAATCTTTCATCAATGAGAAGAATAACACTCAATGTATTAATTATTATTGGTTTTGAAAATAATTTTTGTCTCATTCGCTATTAAATCAATTTGAAAATACGTTATCATCATGATTCTCTACTCTGAATTGCACATCATGACAAAATTTCAACCATTATATGATAATTCAAATACGAAAGGTGTATGCAAATTATTTTTTCCATTGATTCTTCTTTTGTAATTCTTCCTCATGGGAACATTGAATCCACTCATTTAGATGTGAAAAGTCAATATGTAAGCCTTATATTCTATATCATATTTATTCCACCCCATATTATAATATTGTATAATATATGAATTATTCTCTTAATATTATGTTGTGAGAAAAATAATCAGCTTTCGAAGAGAAGTATTGAATCACACCTTCCAAAATTCCAGTTCCTTCCATAAAGTGAATAATGATATTTATTAAAATATATTTACTTAATTCTCGAAGGTCAATGAAAATATAAATTATTATATTTTAAATCATGTTCATGGTGAATATTTTGTCTTAGGTATTATTATTATCTTTTTTTCTTATAAATAAAATTAAAATAACCACAAAAAATAGTTTGATAAAAAAATTTAACAACATAATCAATTTTAATAATAAATATATTATGTAATTCCTCCTTGAAGGATGTTACGAACACAATATCCATTGAAATTATATTAATGGATATGCTCATTTGTCAATTATTAATATTTTAGAAATCATATGGAATGAATATATTATAATTTATCATCTTCTTATGGATAAGTAATATCATCTCATGTAATTTGTTCGTTCTTATACCCTAAAATGGAATTTATTCCAATTATATTTCATAGGTATGATAACATAATTACAAAACCATTATAATCAAATATATTTTTTGAAATGATTTAATCACTTGATATGGTTAATATATGATTATCATAATTAATAAAATTAGTATTTTATGAAATATATTCATAATTGAAAAATAATGAAAATTACTTCAAAAATCATGAAATTAAATGACTTAATTTATTACATGATGTGAATGTAATTGAATTATTTCATTTCATGAATTGAATGAAATTATTAATATAAATTTTTACATTATTATTTTTCCCATTCATAGAATTTTATCATAGATATTTCAGAGTTAATGATAAATGATAAAGTAATTTCACCTACATTTGGTGAAGAAATTTTTTTTCCATGAATTAATTTTTTATGGAGGTAATATTTGTGATAATAATTGAAAATATTATTCAACATCATGTATAATAATCACATTAACTATCTTCAAAATATGTGGGTCATTGTTCGGAAGTATATTTTTTTAGCATGAAGTTCCAAAATATATAAAAATCCACAAGTGAGGTGAATACCCACTACGATTATATTGACAATTCATCAACCTAAACATTATAAAAAAATAATGATAAATATGAGAATGAAAAAGGGAAGATATTTAAGATCATATATATCCAAATCCTGATGAGAAGTTTTCATAAAAATAATTTTGATTATATGATTCCAATGAACTCTTAAATTAGTAATTTTATTCTCATTAATACATTTATTAGTAGAAACAATTAATTTACGGCTCCAGAAGAGAGAATATATTCCTTTAAGGAAATAGAAATTCTAAATTATTTTTTTATTTGATTATTCTATCAGATATATCAATGATATTCATAAAAAATATAATATGGGGACACTGGATAAACGATTTATCATGATATGTAACTAGAATTCCTAAAAAGTGGTTATAATGAATTTCTTATATATAATCAAATCATAAAAAGTAAACTAGAATATTACTAATCTTGGAACATTAAATATATGTCATGATAATTTAGACCGTCCAAGATCAATTATATTCAAGTATATTTATATAGGTATATATAATTATTAATTTTATAACAGCACAGTAGACATCCATTAGGGGGAGAATGATGAATTTATTTAATGGATGTATGTGTACTAAATTATCAATGAATTTATTCTCATTAGGTTATTATGAATTCATGTTGTATAATAATTTACCAGGAGTAACTAGTAACTAATGTAAATATTATTAATTTATTTCATTTATTTCATTAGAATCTGTTTGGGAAATTAATTTCCTATGTATTTATGAAGAAAACATTATATGAATATAGGAACACCCAAATAACATATAATCCATCTAATGTATATATAAAAAATTCATATAAAAACTGTTCATGTGTTTTTTTATCTACAAGTGATTATTAATTTAATTTAATGCATGTTAATTAAAATAAATATTGATCGTCACATTGTATATAAAAATTGGTCTTGTAGATCATTTGAAAATATTAACATGATGCTTACATGAATGAAATGTTCTAAAAATCTATAGTATGATTATTCACACCAGAAGTGTGAATAAGTGATTTCATAATATCATTGTTCATCATTTTTATAAATCCATAAATATATTTTCCCTTGAAGAGGAAAATTAACATATCATGAACAATATATATATTATGATATTTTCCCTAAATTGACACCACTAGCAGAAAAATTATTATATCTCGTTCAATTTGTTTGATAACATATATTAATTTTAAAATGATTTAATAATATTATGATAAAAATGTATTTGGATAAATTTCTATATCATAATACTTATTTAATATTATTAATGGAACATTTGATATGTCCAACATGTAAATTTTTTATTTGATTATATAAACCACCAATACTATTGAATACTAACTAGAGGGAGTGGATCTTCACATGTTCATATGGACCCTATAAATCAATGATGATGTAATTGTAAATCTATATCATAACTTTTAATCTCTGAAGGGTTCAAAATATATTAAGCATATTATATTTATCAGCCTTAAGATATATTTTCATAAGTACAAATATATAATTGATCCTATCATCACAAAGTTTTTATAAATTGATATTTTTATACATATGGGTTTTTGATAATTTCGAAACTATAGATGTTTTTAAAAAATTAATGGAATGTATGATGATTTAATTATAAAGAATATACAATTATATTGAATAAATCAACTTGGAAATGAAACAGTAAATGTTGGAATTATTTCAAACACAATGAATAATAAAATATATGACATCCAAAAAATATATATTTCATTAATGAGGGGTTTGTGAATAATTTTTTATCCTATAAGGATTAAATATAAATTAACAATTTATTTAACCCTGAATGATATACATTAGATGTGAATATGGACCCTAAAAATAAATATGAATCATAATATGATGCAAGGTAATTTTCCTCTATATTCAATTAAATATAAATGGTAAAAATTATTATTATTACAAATTTCCAACTTGAATGTTTTCTTATTAATTGTTCGTGAACCTTATATGTGTGGTTTTTAGTCAAAGTGGATGCATCCTTTAAAATGTAAACTATCTCTCCTTTTCATATTAAATCATGTGTAATAATTATTTTACAAGTCAATGAGATCATATCCATTGAAAAATATGGTTTAATGGACATCCTTAATAAGTCATAACCTGAGGGAGTGGATCTTTAGATGTAATTTATAATTATTTTATAAGTACATAAAAATTTACCAAAACTAGTAATTTATCTTTTTTTATTATCTGATAAAATAAATCTCCGTATACTCTCCTAGTGTTGTAGGATTCAATTGAGGATTCCCCCAAGCGGTGATCCACATGTGAACCACAATTTATTATCGATGTTTTCAACACATTTGGTGTTATTATAGCCAATCTTTATCACTTTCGTTGTTTTTGGTGGACCAAAAAAAATTTCTTCTTGAATAAGGATAACACTTGGTTATTTCTTGGTGACATGAGAGGGGATGAAGAGAGAGTTATTTATAAAACTCATGATATCTCTATAGATATATATAGCTCAATATATTTATCAAGATATACCATTCCAGACATATTTCTCTATATATATATATATATCTAAAGATATATTTCTATATATCATTAGATATTTACCTCTGAAGACATATCCCTAGATATATTTATAGATATATATCTACTGATATCTCTCTGTAGATATATCTCAGATATCTCTCTTATTCATTATGCCTAATCAAAAAAAAACAAATTAGGATTGTGATATGTTTAGATATAATTAGATATTTATCATAAAAAGTTTAGGTTGAGTTAATTTCATAAAATAACTTAACCATTATTAATATTATTAATTATACTCCTGTCCATTAAAAATATTTTTAATGTTATTATTAATCGATTGACATGGAAATACATTAAAAATATAAATATAAAAAAATAGGTTTCTATTATTTTAGGATTATGGTTGAAAAAACAATCATAAACATGAAACCATATTAAATATTCTTAATTGACATCAATTACATTAATAATAATATTATTATTTTTAATTTCATGACATGTAAAACTCATTAATAATAAAACAAATATAATTTTTTTCTAATTGTACCATTAAACTAAATCTCCATTCCCTCATCAATATTTATCGATTATTTTAAAAAGGATACATAATTAAATAAATGTCACTATGTTATTTCTGAGATATATATAATAAATATTATATTCACTAATATTTCCAAATAATATTTATAATTTGATATTTAAATAAATTTATTCTCTCAAATAACTTGTGATTAAATTTTTGTGATTGACCAATCCTATATAAATATTATTTTTCCAACTTATTAAATTCATTACAATAATTTTAATGATATTTAGGTTTCACTTAAAGCCTCACCGTATGGGACTCTTTCTTAGTGGCATTAGTCATAACCACCAAAAATTCAACGTTAGCATCTAGAAACATGCCATGAATTCCATAGAAAATGAAGTCAATGACGTAATGACATCCAAACTCCAAAACACATACCATGCATTATAATTCAATTATTATGTTATCTCTAATCAAATAGTATTCTGGACGATGTCATGAACGTATTTTCTTGATGCCTCTTTAATTTAAAATCTAGAAAAGATCTATCCCACTACCTACCATGGCCATGGATTTATGCATGCAGTTCTATTCCCTAAAAGGGAAAGAGATGTCAAATCTCATTAAGATATCTATGGGGTAAATTAAATCTTGGATTATCCATTAATGTTATATCCCTCATGACCCACACAATGTATCCTATATAATCGCAAACATATTTCATCATAGTTCTAGTCAATTCATTTATGTACGTGATTCATGATATTCATTAATTATAATATTAAATAGTATGGATCAATACACAAATAAATATATAGAAACATATAATGACACATGGAGACATGGATTTTTTTCAATGAGCATGTTATCATAACCTCTTATATTGATTATTCCTAAGGGAATGAACATGAGAATATTTTTCAGTGCCTTATGATACTCCTACCCCTAATATCATATAATGTTTGTTTATATTTAGACAATATAATCCACCCATTGAATAATATTAATGAATAATTATGTGTCACCTATAGGTTCTACTCATAGTTGGAAATTTCTATGAACTATCGTCATGCAATATATTTTAAGGAAATTATCCCATAACAATATCATGTAATATAATAACCAATATGTGATAATATAAATTATTTAATTAAGAAAAAGGTTGTAATGTTCTGAAAATTTTGTTATATCACACCAGTTCCACCACATTGACACTTCTATTTGACCAAATCGACAATAACATCCTATCCATTAGCTCTCACAAGATACTAATGCTTCTACTTAGTGAAAGATTCCATTAAGGGAATTTCAGTGTTTTTCTTGTTGGATAATATTCTCACTAATACATCACATCAGTGAGAAAAGTCCCTCACATAGATGAAAATTCAGAATTATTTACATTTTACATTGGTGTAACCTTAGATCCATAGAGAGTTCCACAACTATAGTGTTATCAAAATTTATATAGTCTTTAATAATAGGTTCCAAATCCGGATCTTGTAATAATTTTATAATCCTAACTTGTTCCATTGTTGTATTGTAGGTTTTTATTTTCTCAAACTGTATTGTATAATCAGAAAAAAATTAGTGGCATTGAATATGTCGATCTCACAACTCTAACATTAGTATTAAAGATATTTGTAGACTACAAAAACATATAATTTTGATATTTTTAAATCTAGAATCTGTATAACCCCTGATGAATAGATATACATATACCCCATACACCAAGAACATATCATTTTATCACCTCATATACTCAAGGATTCTCTTAACAATAGCCTAATATTTTATCCTGTATCATATTGATACATACCAACCAAATTAAAAACTACAAAACATCAATCCTTTTACAAAACATTCCATTACTGAATGATCATTCCAAAAAAACATATGGGATTTTACTAATTATCTATATTTCCTTCCATTTTTGAGGGGAAATTTTCTTGGAATGATGTTTACAATGTGTGAACAGAAAAAATATCCTATTGAATTCATCCGTAATGAACATATTTAATATCTTGTCAATTTATGTACTCTAACATAAACTAGGAAACCTATTGTATATATCACTATTGATATTAATCCATAGAATATATGATGTTTCCCCTATGTCCTTCTTAGAGATTCACTAACTCAACCAATCCTTAACATCTTGTATGTCTTCTTTATCATTTTGAATAAGTTATATTTAATCAAAATATACTACTTTGGAAGCAATATTAAAACCAATAATCCATTTTTAAAAACATCTATTTTATTCATTATTAATGAACCTACATTGTTTTATGACAACATAGAATTGAATGTTCCATGACAAAGAGGCTTACATCAATCCATAAATGGATCTTTGTATCATACATTACTCTTTGGAATTTCATGGAATAAAAAATCCATATTATTGTGTCACATACATATCCTATTTAATGTTCCCATTAAATAATGTTGTTTTTAAATCCATTTTTTCAAATCTCATTATCATGGTTGGCTACTTTTTAAAATAAAATTCGGAAGGATTTAAGCCTTGAAACGTGTGAAAATATTTTTTCATAGTCAATACCATTACATTTTCTAAACAATTTATCAAATATTCATTCTTTTTAGGTATTCACATTAACATACATTTCCAACATTATCTTTAACACTCATTTACCCAAAATGTGTTTTACATCAACTTGTGGATCAATCAAAACCCAAAATTGTTGTTGATACATAGAATCCATTTCAAAATTCATGGATTCATTCCATATAGCTTGTTTTGAGAAATATATTTCCCCATTATATGAAAGTGTGTCATAATTTTAAAAAAATATTTTTTCACCATCATTAATGGAAACAAATTCATAACTCTATTTTTCTCTTACCTCCCTTCTTTTGATACACAGTTCCTGTGTTTCATGAATATAGTCTTCCATGAGGGCTTGTCGAATCAGTTTATATACATACCCTCATATATAATCTATATAAACAGTATCATAGTTGATCATTCTCCTAATATAATCCTTGTGTATGTTCTCCATCTCACAATAAATTACCTATCTTGTGACATCAACATTCTTTATTGAAGTGCTTTATTGATAATAACAACTTTATTCATTAGGAGAACCAATAAAGACACAAGTTGGACCATAGGTTTCTAGTTTGTAACTTGATCTAGAAAAAATAAATTCCTCACAACCCTATTAATGAACATGTGATAAAAAACCTTCTTTACACTCCATAACTCGAAGGGAATACCATTTTCCACTTTACATAGTACTCAGTATACTATGATTAATGCAATATGTAATGCATATACCCAAAGGTATATTAGAAGGCATATATGACTCATCATTGACCATACCATGTGCAATAAGTTATTATTCCTCCTTTCACTATCACCATTCTAATTCAGTGTACAATGAGAATTTATTAGACATAAAATCCATAATCCATTTGACAATTGATAAAGTATTGGTTACGATATTTACTACAGTGGTCAATTTGATGAATCATTATCTTGTTTCCATCTTTATTCTCAAATTCATTTTTGAACGCATTGAACTTATCAATGGATTCATAATTATACCACATTATCTATATATATCAATCCCTTATCGACTAATCTATTAGTGTAATAAACTATGGAAATACATATCTAGACACTACTTGAAAAGTTTTTCACACATCTATGTATACCAAATATAGAATATATTTGACCCTTTCACCGCGACAACCAAATGGTGGTTTGGTCATATTACCTTGAAAAAAAGAGTGTTATCATTCATCTAAATTATGCTCCGAAGTTTCCATGTAACCATATTGATATTTATTTTTGAAACTCGACTTGTTTACATGACCAAGATAGAGATTCCATAATTTGGTGTTATATAGGTCATTCATATTTAATTCTTTATCAAAATATAATATTTATTTTACTAAACAATGAATTCACCTACAGGAAACCCTTTCTCCTTTTTCTTCATGTAATTCCACTTATTAAGGACCTAATTTACACATGTAAAAAATACAACATCATGTTCATTTCAATTCCTTAGGATAATCGTCATCTTGAACGGATGGTGTTCATTAGCCTTATACTTGGAATGAGTCTATAATACCATTAATGTGTTGTTCCTTATCTTATTCATCACATTTAAAGTGGGTTTACCACACCCTAAGTCTTCGTCAACTTATTGAATAATAGTAATAAGTTCTCAAAATTGTCTTATAATTATTTCTCTAATTATAATTAATAATAAAACTAGAAATGATTTTCGGAAATGATGATTTAATGGGATATATGGACATATCATCAGGGATCTTTATTCTTTTAATGTTCAGGAAATAAATTTATCCAATAATCATTACTATATACTCCCTGGTTAGAATTGACTATCAAGATTTCATGTGAATATTTCATTGGATATCCCATATCTCTCTAATCTTGCATTCTCATTATAGAAATCCTTCTGCTGTGAAAAAATGCTATATACATCCATATCATCATATTTCATTATATGATCAACCAACATGGTAGATAGAATGAATCCTTGGACATACATAAAATATTAAACATGTTTCAAATATATTGTTACTTCTTTCTTATTAGGATCGTTGGAAAATAACAGTAGAAGTGGGTCTTCTGGTGTATATAATTTTAGGTCTTTGCTTGGTATAATCCATAAGTGCCTTTTCCATTTCTGGAAATTCGCAATGGTGATAATTTTTCGTTTTCTAGTCTGGATCACAATGATATTTTGTTTGTCTCTAGATTTACTATTTCTATAAATTAATAGCATATAATTAGTAATTATTTAGATCTCAAAAAAATGTTATAATATAAAATGAATTACATTCAATTAATCTCCCACTATTTTCTACGAACTAAAAGTCTTCTTCAATAGAATCATAATAACATTTTTTCATAGATATTCTAGTTTAAAGGATCCTCAATCCCCTTATCATAGACAATCATGGTCATGTGTAGCTATATAAAAGGGTTTAGGTTGGCATAACAATATAACTTACATAACTAATTATTCTCTAATCTCTTGACTTCACTCCCTGATCATGAAATCTGGTTTTAATGATTTACTCAACAATTTATTCATTTTTACACCATGTCATGTTTAGGTAGTCAACCCATGATTTAGACCATGTTAGGTGAACCTAAAAATAAAATAATAATTTTTCCTCTATAATTGAAAGAACCAAAACATGGGCTTTCCATGAACTATGAACTTTGTGGTTATTTTAAATTATTTAGAGAAAATCTATAGAAACATAATATTTTTGTTGAGTGACTTGTAATCGATAAATTTTAAAGACCATTTTACCCTTTACCTGATTTTTTATTATTAAGTATATGATACTTAATTGAATAACTGTGTTTGATAAATTATTTAAAAATAAAATTGATATATTATTCTCCATTGTGAAGGAATTATAATCCACATATTAGGTGATCAAAAAGTATTCATATACATAAATAATTAATCATGAAAATAACAGAAATAAAAAATAAGTGCAGTGATAATGTGATTATCTAATACATTATTTTTCTAGTGGATGGAAAACTAACCCTAGACCCTAGGAAAGACACACCACGATCTGAAACTTCATTTGTGTTACAGTATTCCTCATTTTCTCTTATGTATCCCCTTTATTGGTTTATCCTTCACACCATGAATTTGAATGTCTCCACTAACATTGGATCTCCCTCTCCTTAGTTATGCTTTTACTCACATTCAGGTGAGGAGATCCAATGTATTAGATAAAGGGTGATTATATAAAATAAACAGTGGGTTGAAATGACCATACATAATAATTGAAGGGGATGACATAAGTGACATCTAATCTATAGTTTTTATTATATTATTAATTTTTTTTCTATAAAATTTTTGAATAATATTTGTAGTAGACTACACATAATGTAGTATTTTTTATGGAATGTAATGGAATTATACCCACGTCCATAGCACATACCTTGGGTCTAGTAATTTTACAAACCATGGATATATACGAGGTACATTGTATGTATTGGGAATACTTGGAATGCTCTCTACGATTGCATAGTATGTATGTACCCAAGTCATGTATTAGATATACGGAACACATGGGACAAAACATGTACTATCCAAAAGGAATCATCATTTTTAATAATCAATTGATTACAATATATGTTATTAAGAATGAAAAAAAATAAGAGACTGAGATGTCATATTATTAAAATTAGTCATTATATGTAAAAGAAAATACAAATTCATGAAGTCAATCAATGAATAATAAAAAATAAAAAATAAAACATGTGACCCAACTCTGATAAAACTTATAAGTTCTTAGTATAGTTGTAGAATCCTTTGATGGTATGATAAACTCTTATTTTAGTATTAAATCTCTTGGAATCATTCCATTACAAGATCACAATATCATTCCCATTGAAAAAAATGGATTAATAGAATACATTAATATGATTTAACCATGGTGAGAGGATCTTCACATGTAATTCATAATTAGTTCACAAGAATATAATTAATTAAAAAAATTAATTCCACATTCAATAATGATATGTTTTAATGGATTTCAATGAACCATCATTGTGCTTCATGATTAACCAGATGATTCCCTATGGCAGTGATCCACACATGGACCAAAGTCTATGATCAACATCATTAAATGGTCAGGTGATAGCACAGTTGATCATAATCCCTTCAATTTTTTGGGCGTTAACTGCATTAATTCTCTTCTCATATAGGGAGAACTCTTGGTTCACTAATTATGAAATATGATAAGAGGAAGGAAGATATATTTATAGGACTCTACCTATATCTCCTGATATATATATGTAGATGTATCATTCTAGATATATATGTACTTATATTTCTAAATATATTTACGTAGATATATCTCTATATATCGTTCCAGATATATATTTTTATTTATATAACTATATATCTAACCTATCCATTTTTCATAACAAAAATTTCACATTAGAATATTGATATATATCGATATAATTTGATATAATTATAAATGTATTATGGAAGGTTTAGGGTTAAAAATTAAAAAGAAGCCCATAAATATTTCTAACTTTCTATTTTGGCCACATGTCAGTTAATAATTATAATATTATTATTAATCACATTACATGTAAAACACAATAATAATATTAATAAATATTTCTTTAAAATTTGACAAATACATTTGTTCTACTATCCCTCATCAACATTAATTTATCCTTGAATAATGACAATGTAATTAAATATATTTCACTACATTATTTACATAATAAATATAATAAATATTATATTCACCTAGATTTAGAAATAATTTATATTTTTTCTTAGCTAACACACTAAAATATTTTGAATAATTAGAAATTAAATTATATTGATCAACCAAACATCAATAAAAATTATTTACTCATAATTTTTAAATTCAATGCAGGAATATAACTAAGATTTGAGATACAATTAGTGTGTGACCCTCTGTTCTCTTTCTCATATCATTATGAATAAGCCCCAAAAATTCATGCTTACAGTATATGGATATTCAAAGGATTCCATATAAAATGATGTTGATGCCATAATTCCACATAATATCTTATGATTGATTACCGTATAATATAATCAATTTGTCTTTATATCTCTAATCAAGTAGGTTACATTTTGGTGTCATCATCCAATATGTCGTATGTCTCTTTCATTGACATTTTAGAAGTGAATTCTCCCACCAATCACCACAGCCATGAATTGATGTAAATAGTTATATTCCCATCACTTGCCTGATATATAAAATTCCATCTACAGGTTCTAGGTGCATCAAAATCATTGGATGCATCATGTCGAACTCTACATTATTCATGATCAATGAATAATAAATGTTTTAGATGGAGATTAATTCCATGATCAACAAAATGGATTCTAATAATATATATAATAGATAAATTTCATAACAAAATATTATTATCATCACATATTATTTAAAATTAACTTAATCAATTAAATAATTACTTGTAAGACAATATTTCTATGTTGATGGATCTAACTTAGTATGTATGGAGTGCCATCATTGTGTTTTAGGAATCAATAGTAGTTCCCAAAAATGGTGATCCATACATATTCCATGAACTACTAAACATCACCAAAGAAATATACGGGTGCTAGCACGGTAGATCCAATCGCTCATGTCATTCTCCATTGATCATCCCCACAATCACTTACAATGGATTCTACGTAATCTCATGATAGACTCAATTGTGGATGGTGGTAGAATATCAATATCCATTTATGAGAGTGTTCTCTGAAATTCATATATCTTGGGATTGAGAGGAATCTCTCTGGATGTCCTTGTATACAACACAAACTGAATTTTCCCTCCTAATAAAATAATATAATTTTTTATATATACAGAAATGGACATAAACCAGAAATCAGACTTTCCCCCTTTATTATTTCTCCAATACCAACAAAAAAAACATGTCTATAATAATAATAATATTTATATTATTGTTATTACTTTATAAAAAACACTAAACCTTCAAAATAATTTAAATATTATTTAATCAAATAAAATTCATTATATATTATTTCTTATTGGACAATTAAACATAGTACAAAATTCCTCAGATATATTTATCAGGCCATAAATAATGACTATTTATTTAATTTATAAATTTGACCACATTATTCAAATAAAATAAATGAGAAATATATTCACTAAATAGAAAATGTGTATTTATTAAATATTCATCTCAAGTAATATCTCTCGAATATTTTATGATGAAATATATTTGTTAAAGAATAGATGAATAAAAATAAATCCACGTGCTAGAATACTACATATTCAAATTTTTAAATAATAAAATACATTATAATACTTAACTGAGATTATGAATACAGTTATTGTGTTTCCATCTAGGCCACTTTTTGAGCTACATTAGGTGAAAGAGCTCAATGTACTGGGTTAGTGTCTAGAAACATGACAAGACACCCATATATAATGATTTGAATACTACAACAAATAATAACTCATTTAGACGCTTACTGGGAAACATAATATATTTTTCATGATTCCACTAATCAACCATGTTGCATGATTATTCCATCAACCTCTATGCTTGATGTATCATTCTTGGAATTTTCAAAAATCAATATATCATATAGAAAACCACATTTATCAAATTATTGAGGCAATATATTTTCCGTTAAAGGGGTTGATATATCAAACTATATTAAATAACATAACAGACTTATCCTTTCTCACATTATTCATTAAATAAATAATACTCATGATGCACTCAACGTATCTTACCTCATCAAAAACATATATCTTCATGTTTTCATTAATATATAATGTTACGAAAATTATAACAATCATTTATAATGAAAATAAATCCTATGGATCAACACACAAATCCACAGATAGGGACATCCAAAGATTCATATAAATGCATATTTTCTGTAGGCGCATATCATTCTCAAAATATACCACCATGGTTATTTCTAAGGGAATACACCATGAGTGGGTGTCTTAATGTCCTATGAGTATCCACCCATGATAGCTTATATTATTTATGTCTCTCAATTGATTTCATCAGTATATAGAAAATTTATTTTAATAACACTATTATGACATTTCTGGGTTCTTATTATAGAGGAGAACTACTATGAAATATTAGTATGATAGCCAATATTATTACTTTTTTGCATATAATGTTATGTAGAAGAACATTAATGATTTGATAAGGCGTTTATTAATATTCAAAATAATGAATGGATGTTGTCATAATGTACACAGAAGTTACTTCAATCAAACTGACTCCATCACCGTCAAGAGACATAAGGGATAAATGCTTTCATGAATTATCTATATGTTATATCAATCATGACACGGCCTATGTATACTAATTTGTTGTGAAGATAGTTTGTTGCAATTTTTAATAATACAACTTTGTGTGAGAGTCATGATATCCATTAATTAAAATCATAATATATATGTAAAAATACACACATCTGTAGATAGGAACATCCAAAGACACAAGGAAACTATGATTTCCTATTGAAGATTCTATTATCATAACCTATTTAATTATACAATATTAAGAGATAACACCATGATATGGTGTATCAATGTCAAATGACCCTCCTATAGATAATATAATATATTTATTGAATCAAATTAGAAAATATCATCTATCCATAGATGAAGATTCAGGAATAAAGTTGTTTCACTTGTAGGTTATTATCATAGTGGTGTACTGCTATGACCTTATAGTGAAACATATATTCTGACAAAATTATCACAAAAAAAATACCCTCTTGAAAAACAATCAGTTATTTGATAAGAAAACATCTGTAATATAGAAAAAAATGAAATCGAGCACTAAACAAGATAGTTCTTGGGTACCAACTCGAGCAATATGATGATGAAAAGGATCCAGCATGAGTTGGTGACCAAACACGCAATCCTAGATAATATTAAATAAAAATTTTGTATCAAAGTGTAAACAAGAGGTGCAATGCATTTTCACCATCTGGAAATTTAATTATTACACATTGGGGGACTAAAATTAACATAGAGTGTCACATGAAGAAGTGTTTGTACAATAACATGATTCTTTTATCACATACGCCAAAAATATACCTTACATATTGAAGTATTTATGGATAATGAAAATCATTCCTCAAATTTTATCATATTATGAACTAGATTTTGTAGATGAACGATTACTAGAAAATAGATTTATAAATAACAGACATTCATGAAATATATTTCATCTTTCATGAGATGAAAATTTCCAACTGTCATTGGCTTAAAAAGCATCCATACCAATCTTTTCTAGATTCCTGAAAGCAATGGAATCCATGTGTTCTAGCATCTCATTAGTACAATGTAGTTGTAGTTATTTCTTGAGCATAAAAAATTCAATCTATAAATTTAGAAATTCAATCTAGAATGAAACTCATAATTATGATTATTGTAAAAACATTATAACCAATATAATTCAACATTTATTGATCATTTTATGATCCTTAATCCTCAAAAGATCCCAATATTAGACTCCAATTATAGAAAAATTGATCATTGTGATAGTTCCCAACCATATTACCACTTTAAACTGATAATTTGGTCAATATTTTAAAATCCAATGGATCACAAGCTGTAAACCATCCAACCACATCAGAATGATGTCAAACAAAAACACTTAAGAGAAATAATTTCCAATGGATTTCCCTAAATGTGATATTTGAATCATTTTAAAACTCCAATTCTAATTCATAGGTAATATATTCCTTAATATAGATATAATCATCCATGGCGATTTCAACTTCTCTATATTTCTCAAACACTTATTTATATTATTCATTTATACATGTGAATATCTCATTCCTCAAATATTATATTCGTTGGACAAGCATTTTTTAACATAGGATCAAAAAATTATCATCATCACTATCAGCATCAATGAATGAATATGATTCATCAACAAAAACTAAGGGGGTTTTATGATAATTTTGTCCAAATGAGTTATTATCAACCAATAATAGAGGTAACTGAAAGGTTTTTTGGTTTTATTAATTATTATTCTCTTCATGTAGAATAAATAAATAATTTAGTACCAATGTTTCATTCCATTGTCAATTTTTCAAATATTAATAGAGTTTTAATGGGATGAGGCGTGATAAATACATTTGAATAAATTATTTTATGGTTCCCATTAATTGGAATGGATTAAAATTCATCAAATTTAGAATGATTAGATTTATCTACAAGATCATTGATTTCATTATACCTTTCGTTATCCTCACCATCACTTACAATTCTACCCATAACCTATATGTAAAATGCATGAAATTTAGCCTCAGGATCATTACCATTGGAATGGGGTTGATCATCCTTAATAGAATACACAAAATCATTACATCCACAATGGTCTTCATCAATAAAAGGAACACAAATATTGATATATTAATGATCTAAATAATGTATCATATCTTATTAATGAATCGAGAAGAGATCATTAGTTCTAGTGGTTTTAAAGAAGATATAATTTTTAGTATCTTCGTCACCTAATATACATTATTCTTCCCTTTTTCAATCCATATAAATTTACTATGATCATAGGGTTTTTTTAATCTGAATAACATAAATAAATTATATGACAAAATATAATGGAAAATTGATAATGTTCTCAAACCGCACTAACTAAAATGTTACAATAAACTAGAAGTATGGGGTCAATCTCACAAAGAGCAGGGAGCACAAAAGATGAAATTAGACCAAATTTTGGGACCTACATATTTAGTGTGATTATATTTTATTAAAAAAACTAAATGTATTGAATACAAAAAATCATTGCATCCAAATTGTTCCTCATCAATTTAAGGAGCACTAAAATTGATATATTAATTATCAAAATGATTCATCATCTCATTTTAATGAATGGGGAAGATATCATTAGTTCCAGAGGTTTTAAAGAAGATATATTTTTTGTATTTTCATTACCTAATGTACATTATTCTTCCCTTTTTCAATACATATAAATTTACTATGATTAGAGGATTTTTATGAATCTGAATAACTTTAATAAATTATTTTACAAAATAAAATTACAAATTTATAATGTTCTAGAATGGATCTAACTACAAAGTCACAATAAAATAGAAGTATTGGGTCAATCCTAGATAGAGCAGGGATCACAGAAGATGAAATTTGACTATATTTTGGGTCCTACAATTTTAGTGTGATTATATTTTATTAAAATAATTAAATTCTGAAAAACAAAAATTTTAAATGAATATTGGAAAACAGAATAGAGGGGAATCCCCTTCTTAGTTTGGTTTAACTAAATAAATTATTTTTACATCTCTTTGATAATGATCTTATAATAGTTGCACAAACATTAAATGTTATTGAAATTAGTAATGATAAATCCCATTCAATATGCCATAGCATCTTAATTCATCATAGTCTGATGAAACAATATAGCTAATGAACATTACAATCTTATTTCCAAAGTAATAAGGATAATCTTTTTCACTGTTCATGAATAAATTATCTCAATCATTGTGGTAATAAATCATTATTAAAGAAATATGTTCAGTGGATCAATGATTAATAAAATAAATGTGATGGAACATCATGATTTTATTAAATAATACTATCTTACATGTGAAGGTAAATAAGAAATTTTTTGGCACACACCCCCATTACTAGATTCATATCACCCTTATAGGGTTTAGTCTATCATTTTAGGGTGGTCACCAAAGATGAATAAACCAATACTCATAGTAGAGAGACTAGATGAGAAATACTGTTAGCATGAATAAAGATCATTGTTTGGAAATATACTAATAATCTTTCAGCATTACAATTAGTTTCATAAAATAATAAGGAGAAACATAAACCTATCTATGAGGAATTAAATATAGGTGAGAACCCTTGTGGAAGCCTCCCAGTGGTCAAAACCCTATGCCTTGTATGGATCACATTTCTCCTAAAATACACCCTCTATTTATAAGACCATATATAAGTCTCGGTCTTTCATGGTTCAATGAGGTTTATAAATAACTATCCCCAAGTTGAAAGAAATGATTTTAGTTGAATGTTTTGTAAAAATAAGTGCTTTTTGGGTCTCCTTGACTTTTCCGCATTATATTTATTTTACAGCATTTGTAATGTACATCCCGTGAAATATTCACGGCATATTCTACTTACACTCTTTGTATGGATTTTATACCTTGAAATTTTTTGATGATGTGCAATGTGTGGGGATAATTGTAGACCATTTTCTTCATATCATGTCTTATACTACTAATATTCACTTTACTTTTTTCATTGTGTAATTTTTACAGAATGTATAACGTCAATTTAAAGCAATATATGCCTCATTTTTATATGGTTATTCAATTTTCAGCCTCCAGAACGTCATGTGATCATCACACATCATTGGAAACCATAATAAAATGGGATTCTTGATATTTTTGGCTTCAATATTCAATTTACGCTTCATCATAATTTCTTTTTTTCATCGAAACACTTCACATATCCTCATAAAGTGCCATTATGTTTCTTTATTATAATGTTTTCCTTTTAAATTCACCACACACTGGTCCTTCCAAAAGAATATAAAATAAATTAATATTACGCAAGAATCACATATTCAATCAATAAATATTCAACAAAAATGTATACTGGAATACTGATTCAATATAGAGATATCATTAGACGAATGCTTCATCATATTCCCAAAAAATCATGGATTATAATTGTTAACATATTTAACGAATGAAGAGAATTATTCTATAAAATTATCATATAAAACATTCATCCACAAACCATATTCTCCATTCATGATTCAAATATTATAGGTTGGATCCCTTGTAATTTAAATTTCAACACATATCCTAGAAAATGAGGGTTTTGAATTTTTCAATGTAATTGATTCCATTATGATAGTTTGACCATTAAAATTATCAATATAAAATAAGTCAGTGGTTTTAAAAACTGAAATAAGAACCCCATTATGCCCAATTTAAATATAATAAATCGGTGGATCAACATATATAATAACAGATATTCGAGGGAGTTATCAATTATTTTGGATATTTTTAATTACTACTACAGATTTGGGTATATCCTGCACTACTCTATATCAGCTCATATATTAGTGCTGATAAAGGGTACTTTCATCAACAGTGAAAAAATTTATATTTTATAAAATAATAATATATCATTACAAATCATATATTAATATATAAACATATTTATATTCATATAAATATAATAAAATATATTAAATATGATTTAGATAATATAAAGTATCTAATCACAATTGATATATAAGATATTTAGTGGAAAAAAATTTATAAAACAATTAAATAATAATAATTATTAACAAAATCTTATTTATTATTGATAAATATCAATTTAATAACAATTTGAATATTGAAAAAAACAATTAATTAATAAACAATCTAAGATAATGTGAAAACATCACTCGAAAATCAAGTGTTCGTAACTTTTCATTAGGTAGTTCGGTTGATCACTATCACAAATAAAATCAATTATTGTAAAAGGACAATGCATTGTTGAACCAGGGAATACTAATAATTTTTGTAGGTCAAAAAAGGCCCAAATGCCCTCTAAAACTTTATCTTTTCTAATACCCAATTTATTAATATTTAATATAATTTCATCCTCATTTATGTTAGTCTAAATTTCATTTTTTTAGAGACTCAATTTATTATTAATACTATCACCCATTAAGATATATTTATGTTTGAATTTTATCATTTTTAAAATTCACCAATTATTTATAATTAAATATATACACATATAAACATACTTTTCTATATTTACTCATATAAATTTAATTTTTTAAATAACAATTTAATCATATTTACATACAATATATATATATATATATATATATTATCAAAATATATAATAATATCAATTTTATTTAAAATAAAAATGTATGTATATCTATATACCTATATAATGTATATATATAATTATATATTTGTGTATGTACGAACTGATATATATTTATGAATATATATATTCTGATATCTATATATAGATATTAACATATAACAAATGAACGCAAATATAAATATGTATAATAAAATTTATTTATGTATATAAGTACTATGAAAACCCTGCTTTTTTATTACAACTTAAACATGCTTTATTACATAAAACTTCACTTGATACAACAAAGAAGATCGAGAGGTTTAGTGTCTTTGGGGCTTAGGGTCATTACATAAAAACATTAAACTTGAAATACAACATCCTTATTGAAAACTTCCTTTACATGACCACTACATTCCTTCGTACTTAGCATTGCATGGGATAACCTGAGGACATGCATAAGAAAAGGGTGAGCTATAAAGCCCAGTAAGGGAGTACATAATGAATAAAATGAGGAGTACAATACATGTTAGGCAATAGGCATATCAATAGAGCATAAGAGAGACATGAACATAAAGGCATGATAAAGCATGATAATCATAACATGGAAATGTGGCAACAACACTTAACATTGAATTAGCATGAGCCAAGGCTCATTGCACATGGAGCATGAGTAAACCCTCATTGCACTTGAAGCATGAGTAAACCCTCGTTTCACTTGAATTAGCATGAGTAAACACTCATTGCACATGACGTATCATGATACTATACTTTACCCAATGCATTGGAGCGCTATAAAGGGCGCACCCTTCTTAAACATTTCATTTCATGCATAAGTGTGCCACATGGATCATAAAACATGGATTCATAAAACATAATCATTTATTCCATGATAAAGGAATGTGGAATTCATACATAAAACTTTACAATCAATAAGTAAATGTGCATAAAGGTTAATACCCTTGATGGAGAAATGGGCATGGTATTCACTACACAATGATATTGGCTTAGAAAATCGGTGTGATTTCGGCAGCGTAACGGCGTGACATAAGAATTCATAAAAAGGGCTGATGAGAGAGAAATGGGTTCCTCATCATATTTACATGTAATGGACAGTAATAAGGTCATATAGATACATGTCCCAACAATTGAAAAGGAATTTAGATTCATGATACAAAAGTATTGCTTGAATATAAAAGAGGAGAAAAAGGTTCCTTTCGGAATATCGGCATAGTAACGGGTGCACATGGGAGGCATTTAATGAGAGAGAAAGGGGTCTCCCATCATTAAAACAATATGAGGGCAGTATGGGAGAGGTGAGAAACCATACCCCAACATTCATAAATGAAATTAAAAGGGCAATACAACTTAAAGAAAATTGACAAAAATGAGAATGGAAGAAAACCCCTTACTTGGAAGTGTGCTTCCAAAGGCTAGAGAGAGGCATGTGAGAAGCTTCTTGGGAGCTTGGGGCACCTTGAGAGGATTCTAGAGAGAGTAGGGCAGAGGTTGGACGAACTTTAATGGCTTTGGGTGAGGAGGAAGTGGGAGCTTGGGTGGGTTTATATAGGAAAGGTGAGAGAATTCTTTATTATTTAGGTTTGGGACCCCTTATATTAAAATAATCCAAACCACAAACAATCCCATGGTATTAGCCCATGGTTTCTGGAAATGGAAAGAGAAAAACAATATTTTACAAGTCCAAGGTCCGAACTTATTAAAAAATTAGGGTTGCTTATGTGGAGGTGAGTCACACTCCCATGGAAATTAATTTAAAAAGGCAAAGTGTTGAATAAGTCTTGAGGGCTCCATTAATGTTTTGAAAAGTAAGTCAAACAAACCCAAAACCTCATTATTTTAATGATAAAACACATATTGGACGAACATAAGGATTATGGTATTTTATTACATCACCATTGGGTCATTATGATGTCATAAAACACATTATATATTTAAATGGTATTTAATTTTTACCCAAAAATTTGACTGTCTCAGAAAATTATGAAAAATTCACCGTTGGATAATTTCGACGTCCTGATTCCAAAAATAATATTTATTTTATCTAAATAATTTTTTAAATATGTGAATTTTCACTTTTAAAATAAAAACCTACATTTATAAAAAATTCACGGGTTTTGACAGAAATGGCTTTCAAACCTTAATAAAAATTTTAATTGCATTCATAAAATTATAAGATCATTTATATTTAATAAAAATTAATTTAATATTAATAATAATATTTTATTAAAATATTATTTAATTCAAAAATCCTTTAATTTAATAAAATATAATTCTTAATTAAATAATAACTAAAATCATCAATTGTACAAAAAATGACTAGAAATTATATTCATTATTATATACACAAATAATGTACATGAACATGGTGCTACTTATTTGTTACATAACCCCTTAAAATAGCTGAATAAGACCTAAGGGTAAGGTGTGAGATGGTGACAGACTCTTGGGGTTGCTCGGATAACATCGCTCGAGTGGTAATCTCTACCAACTTCCATTTTTCCCGTAGACGATCATGTTCGAGCTTGACTTGATGAAGCTCAGCTTGGGTTTGGTCAAGGGCAAAGCCCAAAGACGCCACCTCTTTTCCGAGCTCCGACAAATGGGCTTCGTAAGGGGCGATTCTACTGGATGAGGCCATCACTTCCTTTGTCTGAGTAGAAAATTGGTTCGTTAAAGCCTTATATTTAAACTACCCAGATGATCACTGTTCAACGGCTATAAAAGTAACGGTCACAAATCTTAACGTTAAACTAAAGAATTTGACATCTTATAAAAACATAAAGAAACATTTAACTGGATCAAGAGGGATTTTCCATTAATGAATATTTTGGGTCGTTACAACATTCCCCCCTTAAGAAATTTCGCCCTCGAAATTTTCCTTTTCCCACACTAAAACAAATGTGGGTAACTTAGCTTCATCATATCCTCCGACTCCCAAGTTGCTTCTTCAAACTTGTGATTTCTCCACAACACCTTGACGAGGGGCATTGTCTTATTTCGTAGAACTTTTTCTCTACGATCTAAGATCTTCACTGGTTGCTCCTCATAAGAAAGATCGTCTTCTAATTGTACCACCTCGGAAGAGAGTACATGTGAAGGGTCTGGTATGTACTTCCTTAAGAGGGATACATGGAAGACATCATGCACCTTGGCCATAGTAGGTGGAAGTGCTAGTCGATAGGCCACAGCCCCAACACGATCAAGAATCTCGAATGGGCCGATGTACCTTGGACTTAACTTCCCTTTCTTTCCAAACCTCATGACCTTCTTCCACGGAGATATGCGTAAAAACACCATGTCTCCGATTTTAAACTCAAGGTCTCGTCGACGATTATCTGCATAACTCTTCTGTCGACTTTGGGCTGCCTTGATATGCTGCTGAATGGTTTTCACCTTCTCCACTATCTCTTCGACCATTTCTGGTCCAAGCAGCTTACGTTCACCGACCTCATCCCAACATGCCGGTGTTCTACACCTTTTCCCATACAGGGCTTCATATGGTGCCATTTGGATGCTCGAGTTGAAACTATTATTATAAGAGAACTCAACTAGAGGAAGATGTTGATCCCATACTCCTTTAAAGTCCATTGAGCACGCTCTCAACATATCCTCAAGTGTTTGGATAGTCCGCTCGGATTGGCCATCAGTTTGAGGATGATAGGCCATACTGAAGTTCAGTTCAGTATTCAGAGCATGTTGAAGACTCTTACAAAACTTAGTGGTAAATCGTGGATCTTGGTCAGACACAATAGATAGTGGAACTCCATGCAACCATACCACTTCCCTGATATATATCCGTTCCAGCTGATCCAACGAGAAATCCTCTCGAATAGCAATGAAGTGTGCAGTCTTTGTAAGACGATCCACAATAACCCAGATTGCATTGTTGCTTTTGGATATCCTTGGAAGTCCAGTGACGAAGTCCATGGTGATGTTCTCCCATTTCCATTCTGGTATGGGCAATGGTTGCATCATCCCCTTAGACTTCTGCCTCTCTGCCTTCACTTGCTGACACACCAGGCACTTTGATGTATATTCGGCGATCTCCTTCTTCATATTATCCCACCAAAAGTTTTCTCGGAGATCTCGATACATCTTTGTGCTCCCTGGGTGAATAGAGAAATTTGAACTATGTTCATCATCCAAAAGTTCCTTCTTCAGCTCCGAACTTGATGGGACACATAGTCTTTTCCCAAACCTCACAATTCCTTCTTCATTAACATTAAACTCTGAGGATTTTCCCTTTTTGATAGCTTCCACTTTTTCTTGGATTCTCGCATCATCTTTTTGAGCATCCTTTAACCTTTCCAAAAGAGATGGTTGAGCAATCATTTGTGAAAGGATTGATGATGTTCCCTTCTTTATGATTCCCACGTCCATCTTCATCAAGTCTAAGAAGATTGGATCCTTCTCAATTCTCATCATTGATAGAATTGCTGGATCCTTTCTACTTAGGGAATCTGCCACCTTGTTCGCCTTCCCAGGGTGGTAATGTATTGAACAGTCATAATCCTTTATGAGCTCTATCCATCTTCTCTGGCTCATATTAAGCTCTTTCTGTGTGAATATATATTTAAGACTCTTGTGGTCAGTATATATCTCACATTTCTCTCCATAGAGATAATGCCGCCAGATTTTCAAGGCAAAGATCACCGCCGCCAACTCCAGATCATGCGTTGGATAGTTTCGCTCATGGATTTTCAACTGCCTTGAGGCATAGGATATCACTTTATCATTCTGCATCAGCACACATCCTAATCCCTTCTTCGAAGCATCCCTGAATACCACAAAAAGCTCCCCACTTGTGGGTAAAGTGAGCACTGGTGCTGTGATAAGCCTCCTTTTCAACTTCATGAATCTTTCTTCGCATTCATCACTCCAAGCAAACTTTACTCCCTTTCGAGTTAGCTTGGTAAGAGGGTTGGACAATCGTGAGAAGTTTCTCACAAATCATCGATAATATCCAGCTAACCCCAAGAAGCTACGGATATCAGTTACTGATGTTGGCCTCGGCCATCCCTCAATTGCATCTGTTTTGGAGGGGTCCACAGATATCCCATTGCTTGTGATGATATGGCCCAAGAATGAGACCTCCTTCAACCAGAATTCACACTTGCTGTACCTGGCATAGAGCTTCTCCTTGCGCAAAGTCTCCAGTACAGTTCTTAAATGCTCCTCATGGTCCTCCTTGGTTTTGGAGTATATTAGAATATCATCTATAAAGACTACCACAAATTTATCTAGGTAATCTCTAATGACTCTATTCATCAAGTCCATGAATATTACTAGAGCATTGGTGAGTCCAAAAGGCATTACTATGAATTCATAGTGCCTGTACCTTGTACGAAAGGCAGTCTTGGGGATATCTTCCTTCGTCACCCTTACTTGATAATATCCCGACCGCAAGTCGACCTTGGAGAAGTATTGTGCTCCACGCAGCTGATCAAACAAGTCATCGATTCTTGGGAGAGGATACTTGTTCTTTATCGTGATTTTGTTAAGTTCACGATAATCGATGCAAAGCCGCATTGACCCATCCTTCTTCTTGACGAAGAGGACTGGTGCACCCCATGGTGATGCACTTGGGTGTATAAACCCTTTATCCAGATTCTCCTGTAGTTGTTTCTTCAGTTCTTCAAGCTCAACCATAGACATTCTATATGGAGTCTTGGATATTGGTAGCGCCCCAGGTATAAGTTCAATTGAGAACTCAACATCTCTTCTTGGAGGGAGACCAGGAAGTTCCTCGGGAAATACTTCAGAAAATTCCCTCACAATAGGAATTTCTTCAAGGGTGGTTTCTTCCTTGGACTCAATCATCTGAGCCAGATATGCATGCTCATAAGGCAGTAATATCCATGCTTGAGATGATGGAGCTAAAGGTGATTCATCTTCCTCTGGACACTTGTAAAGAATCGGGGGTCGATTCTCCATATGGAGTGTGATTTCCCTCTCCCGACAATTTATGTTGGCTCTATATAAGGAAAGCCAATCCATGTCAAGAATTGCATCAAATTCCACCAAAGGGAGTATGACGAGGTTCGCCGGGAAATTCAATCCACATATTATAACAGGGGAGGACTTATACTCATGGGATGCAATGATTTCCCCATTTGCCGTACTCACCGACATCTTTACTTCCAGGATTTGTGGTGGTGCAGGGATTGTTCTACTAAACTTTTGAGATATAAAAGAATGCGTAGAACCTGAATCAAAAAGTTCGTTCGCTATTCTTTAATGAATAACTAGCGTACCTGTCACCACTTCGTTGTCGGAGTTCACTTCGGCAGAAGTGATGGCAAAAGCTCTTCCTTGCTGTCTTGGAGGTTGTTGATTGCCTCCGATAACCCTTGGATTAGGGCACTGATTTGCAAAATGACCCGGTTCTTTGCATTTGAAGCATTGAACAACGCGTTGAGGTTCGAACGGAGCGTTCCTCCCCTCCGTCGCAGCCGTGGGTCCTTCTTGCTGACAGTTTACAGCTAGGTGCCCTTCTCTTCCACACTTGAAGCATTTTCTTGTCCCTCTAAGGCAATTTCCAGGGTGCTTCTTTCCACACTTTTGGCAAGTGGGGTGCTGGAATTTCTTAGCGCCGTTGGATTTATCCATCAGTCCACCAGCATTGAAGTCCACCTTCCGCTTCTTGTCCCCATGATACCCCTGTGATTCTCCGATCTCCATTTCAACCTTGAGGGCACATCGGACAATTTCCTCATAGCTGTCGAAGTCACGGATCGCTAATGCTTTCCGCAAGCTAGGCTTCAGCCCACCAAAGAAGCGGTCAACCTTGCATTCGGGGGTAACGACAAAGCCGGAAGCATATCGTGCAAGCCTTGTGAAGTTTGCCTCGTACGCTCCCACAGATTTCTCATCTTTCTGCTTGAGGGAAAGGAAGTCCCTTTCCATCTTAAGACGGAGGGTGCGTGGAAAATATTTATCGAAAAACATCTTCCGGAATACCTTCCATTCCAAAGCCTTGATCTCCTCCTCAGGCTTCGTATTTTTGATCAACGTCCACCATTGATCAGCTTCACCCTCCATACGATAAGCCGCCAGGAGAACCTTCTATTTTTCAGAGCATTGGAGGATGGAGAATATCTTTTCAATGGAGTGGATCCATTGTTCAGCAATCGTGGGATCGGATGATCCACTAAAAGTAGGAGGCCTTTGTCTCATGAAGATTTCAATAGCAACTTGTTCTTTCTTAGGGGGGGTTGAACGTTCCTCTTGACCAGTGTTTCTATTCAAAACTTGAGTTAGCTGAGAGAGAAGCGTGACAAAGTTCGCGATTCCCGCTCCCATTGGATTGGGCATCTCATAAGTACAATCATCACACTGATCTTCACAACGGTTGTTAGCCCGAGTTCTCCTATTACCGGCCATTGGCTGGAATAAATGGAAAGTTAGGGGTAACACATAAAGGGTAATCCAAAGACAAAAGTTGATGACTTATAAATAAACTTTAATCTCTTCAACTCATGAGTCTATAGGATTCAATCCAGGCTTTTCATGATCTTCCTTCTAACATATATTCTTAGGGGCATTTTTCCCTTAATAAGGGTTCATACTAAGATTGTGAATTTATCAAAACATATCCCCCGGGAGTGTCGTAACCAAGAGTGCAGCAAGGCCCGTTGTCGTGCACCAGTTCCCGTTCGAGTCTAGCTCAAAGCGGTGTTTTCGGGTTTTACCCCTAGGATACATATGTGCCAGAGCCGCCTCTACCTGCTCGTATCCAGACAGGGATGTATTTGTTTGATAAAACACTTACTTAGTATTTACCAAAACTTAGGGATGTTTTTATTATTCTTAGTCTTGTATCTAAGGCTTTACTAGGGTTTCCTAATCCCAAAAATAACTAAACCTATCCTCTGATACCAACTATGACAACCCTGCTTTTTTATTACAACTTAAACATGCTTTATTACATAAAACTTCACTTGATACAACAAAGAAGATCGAGAGTTTTAGTGTCTTTGGGGCTTAGGATCATTACATAAAAACTTTAAACTTGAAATACAACATCCTTATTGAAAACTTCCTTTACATGACCACTACATTCCTTCGTACATAGCATTGCATGGGATAACCTGAGGACATGCATAAGAAAAGGGTGAGCTATAAAGCCCAGTAAGGGAGTACATAATGAATAACATGAGGAGTACAATACATGTTAGGCAATAGGCATATCAATAGAACATAAGAGAGACATGAACATAAAGGCATGATAAAGCATGATAATCATAACATGGAAATGTGGCAACAACACTTAACATTGAATTAGCATGAGCCAAGGCTCATTGCACATGGAGCATGAGTAAACCCTCATTGCACTTGAAGCACGAGTAAACCCTCTTTGCACTTGAATTAGCATGAGTCAACACTCATTGCACTTGACGTATCATGATACTATACTTTACCCAATGCATTGGAGTGCTATAAAGGGCGCACCCTTCTTAAACATTTCATTTCATGCATAAGTGTGCCACATGGATCATAAAACATGGATTCATAAAACATAATCATTTATTCCACGATAAAGGAATGTGGAATTCATAAATGAAACATTACAATCAATAAGTAAATTTGTATAAAGGTGAATACCCTTGATGGAGAAATGGGCATGGTATTCACTACACAATGATATTGGCTTAGAAAATCGGTGTGATTTCGGCAGCGTAACGGCGTGACATAAGAATTCATAAAAAGGGCTGATGAGAGAGAAAGGGGTTCCTCATCATATTTACATGTAATGGACAGTAAGAAGGTCATATAGATACATTTCCCAACAATTGAAAAGGAATTTAGATTCATGATACAAAAGTATTGCTTGAATATAAAAGAGGAGAAAAAGGTTCCTTTCGGAATATCGGCATAGTAACGGGTGTACATGGGAGGCATTTAATGAGAGAGAAAGGGGTCTCCCATCATTAAAACAGTAAGAGGGCAGTATGGGAGAGGTGCGAAACCATACCCCAACATTCATGAATGAAATTAAAAGGTCAATACAACTTAAAGAAAATTGACAATAATGAGAAAGGAAGAAAACCCCTTACTTGGAAGTGTGCTTCCAAAGGCTAGAGAGAGGCTTGTGAGAGGCTTCTTGGGAGCTTGGGGAACCTTGAGAGGATTCTAGAGAGAGTAGGGCAGAGGTTGGACGAACTTCAAGGGCTTTGGGTGAGGAGGAAGTGGGAGCTTGGGTGGGTTTATATAGGAAAGTTGAGAGAATTCTTTATTATTTAGGTTTGGGACCCCTTCTATTAAAATAATCCAAACCACAAACCATCCCATGGTATTAGCCCATGTTTTCTGGAAAAGGAAAGAGGAAAACAATATTTTACATGTCCAAGGTCCGAACTTATTAAAAAATTAGGGTTGCTTATGTGGAGGTGAGTCACACTCCCATGGAAATTAATTTAAAAAGGCAAAGTGTTGAATAAGTCTTGAGGGCTCCATTAATGTTTTGAAAAGTAAGTCAAACAAACCCAAAACCTCATTATTTTAATGATAAAACACATATTGGCCGAACATAAGGATTATGGTATTTTATTACATCACCATTGGGTCATTATGATGTCATAAAACACATTATATATTTAAATGGTATTTAATTTTTACCCAAAAATTTGACTGTCTCAGAAAATTATGAAAAATTCACCGTTGGATAATTTCGACGTCCTGATTCCAAAAATAATATTTATTTTATCTAAATAATTTTCTAAATATGTGAATTTTCACTTTTAAAATAAAAACCGACATTTATAAAAAATTCACGGGTTTTGACAGAAATGGCTTTCAAACCTTAATAAAAAATTTTAATTGCATTCATTAAATTATAAGATCATTTATATTTAATAAAAATTAATTTAATATTAATAATAATATTTTATTAAAATATTATTTAATTCAAAAATCCTTTAATTTAATAAAATATAATTCTTAATTAAATAATAACTAAAAACATCATTTGTACAAAAAATGACTAGAAATTATGTTCATTATTATATACAAAAATAATGTACATGAACATGGTGCTACTTATTTGTTACATAACCCTTTAAAATAGCTGCATAAGACCTAAGGGTAAGGTGTGCGATGGTGACAGACTCTTGGGGTTGCTCGGATAACATCGCTCGAGTGGTAATCTCTATCAACTTCCATTTTTCCCGTAGACGATCACGTTCGAGCTTGACTTGATGAAGCTCAGCTTGGGTTTGGTCAAGGGCAAAGCCCAAAGACGCCACCTCTTTTCCGAGCTCCGACAAATGGGCTTAGTAAGGGGTGATTCTACTGGATGAGGCCATCGCTTCCTTTGTCTGCGTAGAAAATTGGTTCGTTAAAGCCTTATATTTAAACTACCCAGATGATCACTGTTCAACGGCTATAAAAGTAATGGTCACAAATCTTAATGTTAAACTAAAGAATTTGACATCTTATAAAAACATAAAGAAACATTTAACTGGATCAAGAGGGATTTTCCATTAATGAAAATTTTGGGTCGTTACAAGTACATATAAATACAGACATATAAAATATATTTTATAAATGTTTATATAAATATATAATCACACACAAATGTGTCTTCGAGAGAACATTTATTCCTGATTTTGGAATTTCTTATCTTTAAAATGGATGTTTGATCAGTTTCACAATAACTATAATAATTTTCCGGTTTTTGTTTTCAATATTAAAGTATTTATGTCTGAGGGAGATGGATTATTTTATTTTTGGTTCTTAAATGAGGGTTTTTATGGACTTTATTTCCATTGGGAAGTTTAAGACGACCTATGAATTGTGGTTATGCATCATTACACTGATTTTGTCTACAGCCTCTATAATATAAAATTTATTTCCATATTTATATTTTTCATTAACATATGACAACTTATTTATTTATTTTTTTACTAAATAGTTAAAAAAATATTAAAAATTAATTATATTTATTTAAAAATAAAAATAATTAATACTTTTACAGTTATCTATTTTTTAGAACATTATAAATAGTTATTCTTAAAAAATTTCCTATGTGTTAATTAGAGATGGAAATGGGTACCCGTTAAGTGAATTCAAGACACTACCATACCCAATTAAATAGGAGTTGAGTAGTGGTTAAATCAGTATTTATGGAGTTATCAAATCATATTGAAAATTAGATTAATAAATAGGCAATATTAAATTTGCATATGAGGGTACCAAAAAACCAACCTGATTACAAATATTATTATTACATAATAAATAATTCATTTTAAAATGGAATTTCAATTATAAACAATTTCATAAACTTTTATTCATATATTATTTATTTTTAAAATTTTTATTTTATTTTTTTGACTATATGTTATTAAATAAATAGTTTTTAAAAAATGTTGATATATAATTTTTTGATATTATATTTCTAGTTTTATAATTAAATTTTCTATATTTTAATTTTTAATGTGGCAATTATAAAGGTTATACTGGTTAAAAGGTAGCTAAAAATGTGACAAGGTATCCATAGGATAGTAAATTTCATTAATTAATTGTTTAAGATTAGTCTTAGGGTTTTATAGAAAAATAAATGGGGATATTTTTTAGTTCCCAAATAGCATTTCCATCCAATCACATGTCATTCCTAGTTTTAACGAACAAATTTTGTAACCAAAAATTGTTCAAAAAGAAATTTTTTTCAATAGATTATTATTACCATTGATTTTTGTTTTTTTAATAATATTTTATTGTTTTTAGGATTTGTATCATGAAATCCTATCATCAATTTTCATCACATTTTTTGTTAGTTTTTAATTATGTGACATGTGAAGCGGTTGTCTAAAATTTTATAATGGAATTTTTTAAATGATATATTTAAACACATTATATACAAATATATAGGGGAACCAGTTGAATGTTGTTATGAATATCATTGTACAATCTCATCGTGTGGGATATTTGGAGGTTTATAATTATATTTGAAAAACTATTAATGAATATATTATTGCAAAAAATTGAAATTTAATAGGAATATAAGATTATCTCATAATAATCGTTTCATTAAAAATAAATATCATTAAAAATAGTATTATTTAATTTTCATGATATTTTACGTGAATAAAATGAAACTATAATAAATCAATCATTTAATTAAAATTTTTTGAAACATTAATTTTGTTAATTATTTAGGCAAAAATACCAGTAAATTTCCTTAATACAATTAAATTTTGTTTATGATATTGAGTTTTTAATAAGTTATATTTTTAAAATAGAATATAAAATTTATTTATTATGTATATATATACATTATAATTTTATAATTCTGACATATATATATATATATATATATATATTACCCCAATATAATTATTTCAATTAATACACCCATACATATTATAATTTTATAATTTTATTATATTTAATAAAACATTATTATTTATATTTCAATTCACATTCATATACCATCAATACAAATTCTTATATTATTCATAAGTTGGATTTTATCAACTCTTTTTATATTAAAATAATGTGAGCATTATTGTAGGCCTTCTATGGTTTATTAGTGAGAAAAATAAATGACTTCTTTATTAAAACTAAAAATATCAATAATAATTAAGAACATTACTAACATTGGTATGAGCACCATGATTCTATCGATGCTAACACTAGAATTGTTAAATGTAATGTCATCTTCCCTAATATGGTTCGTTGTGTATACCACACCATAACTACCAATATATTTTCAAAAAATATATATTATAGTACTTTAAATATTTCATATGATAGACAATATATTTACATTTCCCCATTTGAATACAATTTAATTTACTCTCAAACAACCCAATACATTTCAATTATACATGACATGTAAAATTCCTTAAAAAATTATAATTTCCAATAAAAAATATAACTCCACACATATGAGATAATTTCCATGTAAAATATAAATCTACGTAAATAATAAATGTTTACCTATAATGAAAAATCATTTTTTATTGGTAATATTTAATCAAATAACAAATAAAACAAAAATAATATACAATAATTCAAAAAAAATCATAAATAAAAAATGATAGAAAAATTATAAAACATAATAAATAAATAAATATAATAAAATAATACGTAAATAAAATATATTATAAGTAATCACAATAATAGGAAAACATTTCATTTGTTTTAAGTGTGAGGCACACATTATGAGGGCAGATATATTTTATTTTTTCACTGAATTTTTACACATTCAGTCATACTAGCCACACAATGAATCTCTTTAATGTGAGGTTAATTAATACATATCTTAATTGAATCATTGTCTACAACTAAGAAATAAATAATCATTATAATCGTGTTTACATAAGTATTTGTATGTTTTGTGTGTTTTGAACTGAAATGACACTTTTAAACTTAAAACATATCATTCTATTATACTGATGACATCACATGTCAGATTCAAGTGAGGATAATTTCTGTACATCACAAATGAATGAAAAATCATTGTCCTATGTATGAAACGTATCTAAGTGTGTTTGTTCGATTTCAAGAATGAATTATGATTTTTTAACCAAATTGAATCTTTTAAACTAAAACCAAAAATTTTAGTTATATCGGTAATAATACATTCTAGATTGATATGTGGTTAATTATTACACACAACAGATGAATTATCGATCATTTCATTAAAGAATCAAGAAATAGAGATTTTTTTTAACATTTTTGTATATGTAACATGCATTTTGAATTTAAAGTTATCTTTTATGTATAAAACACATAATATAATCTATATAAGACACACTGTGAATTGGATTAACATGAGGTTAATTTATACAAATCACCAACAAATCACAAACTATTTTTCTAAAGCATCATGACAATCTGATCACAACTGTCATTCCATATATGTATGTTATTATTAATTAATATTTATTATTAATTTATCATAATTGGGGAATTTATTGTTTTATGGAATTTTCAGGAAAATACATATTGAATTTGGATGTTTTTATTCTATGCATGGTTTAGTAGAAACAGTGTGACATCCCTTCACATGTAGTCTTTTCAGTTTATTTGGTTCAACACACAAATGTTCTACATGGGCAACACACATTTTTTTCCAATGTTTTCATATTCTAGGGGAAACCATGAGGGACCCTTTTTTCTTGAAGTACTATCACACAACTTTCCCATGAATATAGAAAATAATGTCACGTGTTTATATTATTTAATTGTGAGTTTCGAATGGTGAGAAAACAGTTTGTTAAATTATAAATAATATAGAAGGAAAACTGTGTGAGTACATTTTTCATAGGAAATTATATCCTTATGGTTGGAACACCATTTGAAAAACCATGTGGTCTACAAAGGTTTTATTTAAATTTGATCATACATCTAAACCCCACACTATTTTGAGGTTTTCTCCTCCATCTCAATCCCTCTTGTTTAAAAAATGTGGGGAATAGTTGGGGACTTCCCTCCCTCTATTACTCATCTGAGGACCCTAACCATTTTTCAGGTTTGTAGAATCATTTTAGATGATTCAAATAAAATGAATTTTGGTTTTTAGGGGTTCTTGTGGGATCCCCTATGCTTGTTTTTTCATTTTATACCAAAGGAAACATGTTTTAGATGGCTTCCAATTGAAACAAGGTAGGCGTTTCATTTGAATTGCATTAGATTGTGTGTTATAGATTTCATAAATTTTATAAATTTATTTATTATGAATTTATATTCTTATAGAATAGCCTTGTCTTGGATTGAATAATGGATCTCAAATGGTTTGTGATCTTGGGGTGGACTTATTGCATGCTAATGTTCAACAAAATGATTCAGATTCACTTTTAAGCAGGTATAAAGGCTTTGAAAGAGTTTTCTCTCAAATTACTTTTCTATATTCTATTTCAAATGTCTTCAAAGGGGTATTTATTAATAAATAATGGTATTGACCCTTTATTTATATTATTTTTAGGACATTATACATCAGTGGTGTTTGAAGTCATTCTAAAACAAGATTTATGGACCACATTGGTTTTCAAATTCACTTCTAACGGTGACCTGTAAAATGGTTTTTATGTATTGTTTTTATTGGGTTATAATAATATGGAAAATAACATGGTGTTCCAAACTTATTTTTTAATGCATTATTTAGAAATTTAAATAATTCGATTCCAAAAACATTTGAGACCATCGTTATGACCCATTATAATTTATGCATTCGCTGTTGACTGAATACCTTGAAGGATGTATGGAATTTTATATATTTATTTTTATTCCTATGAAATAATGTTAAAATGGGTTTTATATTGTGAGGTTATAGGTGTTGAGAACAAGATTATTTCAAATTAATTTTAATAGATGTACGTTATTAATTAATTAAAATCTCAAATTTATTAATTTTTCCTAGTAATCCAATGAGTTATTAAATGACCAAGATGATTGAAAAATGCAGTTTATCGTTAGTCTATCTAAATTATAAATTGGTAGCTGAGTGTTTGGGGATGTGTTCCATTGAATCATCAATCCTAGATATTTTTCTCCAGCTTAGATATTTCACCATGAGTCGTAGAATTTTCCGAAAAATTTTAGTTCATTGTCTGGAGGTTTTAGGGGATTCCATCCCTATCTTGTTTATATTCAACTAGCTTTTTTTCAACAAATGGAACAACTTCTTGGTTCAATTCACTTATTTTCATTATTGATAGATTTGTGACTTTTTTAAATTTTATTTCACTATGAATCTTTTTTTATTAAATTCAAATTGTTTTTAAAATAAAATTGAATGAGTAGTTCAACATGAATTATTTCGATTATTCATAAAAAGTTTTTATCAGAAAGGTTTACAATGAGTGTTTTTATGAAAAAATGGAACAATTCAAAAAACATTGTTAGAATGTTATTTTAAAATTCAATTATATTTAGTTATAATTAATATATATATCATATTTAAATTATTTGAAAATTTATAATGAACATGTTATCAATAATTGTGTAAATTTTTATGAAGGGTTTTTTGTTGGGAAACAAGACTTTGGATTGTGATTGGATTTTCATCTATGAAGCACTTGAAAAAAATTATATTCATATATATGATAGATATTTAATAATTCTATAATGAATGGTGTTTTCTCAGAACATGGTGAAATCCGATGGGGAATATTTGGAACACAATAATCATATGAATTGATGTACTAGTTAATATGCAACACTAATTTTTTATGGTTCCTAGTTATTTTTTTATTTCTTCAATTGTTTATCGGTCTGAAGATAGATGTGTGGCTCTGGTGAATGATCGGTCATCACTAGATGTGGTACAAGAGTATTCTGGGATACACCTTCTATTTATTTATATTTGGTGTCTGCATCATCCATTCATCTAGGAATGTTTATTGTATTACTTATTTCCTATATTTAATTTGGCTATATATTCTGGTATGGATGTTAATTGGTTATTCCATGTTTGGTTAGACTATTCAATGTTTCCACTAATTGTTTATTTTATATTATTATTGGGGGTGAAACCATTACCAAATATAATTATTGATACCCAATAAATATTTCATATCCTATGGGGATCGAGAACAAACTTTGGTCCAATGGAGGGTCGGGTCAGGTGAAATATTAGGAGGAAGCCTTAGCTGAGTTGTAACATGATGGATTTTGATTTTCTAACATCTTTTTTGAATAGAAATATAAAAATTAAATTGTATCCACTATTCAAAAAATGTTATTCTATTTTTATCATAATCATTTTAATAGGTCATCAAACGATTGTTATATACTGTACAAATAGTTTGAAGGGTCATTGGCTGTTTGGGAATTCTGATAAACCAAAAAAACGATTTTTTAGAAAACCATTAGTATATGTGGTTTATACTAGTGGTTATGAAACTATACATATAGATCATTTGAAATACCTATATTAATGGTTTGGGAACACCATTGGTATTGATAATTTAAAAAACCATGATTAATGTTACCAACAACATTTATTTTTTCTTAGAAAAAATTACAATTATGATATAGTCACTTTTATGAAGGAAATTATATATATATATATATGTATATTTAAAAATAAATTAAATTTTAATATATTTAATGTTATTTTAAAAAATAATTCATAATAAATAATTGTACCTATAGAAACGGTTCTCTAAAATCGTTTGTATAAGTCTATCTAATAGTATTTTGGAATAATATGTAGATGTAACCGAATTGTTTTGGAGCTATACAAATTGTTCTAGAGAACTGTTGATTAAGGGTAACAACATATTAACTAAAACAACGATGCTCCAAAAAATTGGTATTGTTGCCACCCTTATGAATTGTTTTCCAAAAATATTTGTAGAGGTCTGTTAGTATAGGTCAAATCTCATGTTGTGAAAACATATTTTTAGTCATATTGTTCACAATGTGTGGTTGAATGATATGTGGTCAATAACTAAATGTTAAAAAAATGAATTATCAACCATTGAATTATATTATCAAGACAAACCAAAATAATGTTTTTATTTATACTGTCTGATACACATCTTGAACAAAAATATATGTCAATTTTGATTTCAAAAGATACATTATTTATCATACTGACAACACTATACATGAAATTGAGTTGAGATTAATCCCTATACATAACAAATTAATTATGGGTTTTTTTTCAAATTGTAGGATTAAAATATTTCCTTGGTCAATCATCTTTAAGTTTGTGACACATGTGTTCGGCCAAAATTTCACATTTATCCTATAAACACACATTCTAGTATACCAGTAACATAATGTTTCATATTGATGTGTGAATTATTCAAACTCATCACAAATTAATGATCTACCATTTTTCTATAATATCACAACAATCCAAGCATTTTTTCAATTTTTTGAGTGTGTAAGAGTCATTTTCAACTAAAATATTTAACTTCTAAATTAAAAAAAATTCACATTTGGTCACACCATCAACACCATTTATTGGATTAATGGGAGGGTAATAATTTATACCAAAAATAAAATATGGATCAATATATTAATGTATCCCATTATATGATTTTTTTTCTCAATTTTGAGATTGTTACATAAATTTTGAACTCACGCATCAGTTTTGAAAAGAAGCTACACTGTTTTAGTCACACTAGATGCACCACATATCAAATTGAAACATCATTAGTCTATAAACGTCAAAAAAATTAATTATTTAATTGAAATTATACATTTAAATGAAAAACAAAAACCTTAAATCATACTAACAATACATTGTGTTAGATTGATGTGAGGTTAATTCTTAGATTTGAAAAATGATTCATCAATTGTTTTCCTAAATCATTATGAAAATCCAATTGTGATTTCTCTTTTTTGGGTATGTGATGTGTTTTCTGTACTCAAATTTCACATTAAAATTGAAACCACAAATTTTCAAACATAATATTCTCATCGTGCATCATATTTATGTGATATAAATTTATATACATAAAAAATAAAGAATTTAATTTTTCCCTAAATTATATTGACAATATTTGAATTGTTTTATTGTTTTATGTATATGAAATGTGTTTTGAACTAAAATATCATTTTTAAACTAAAATAACATTTTATCATATCGGTAAATCTATATATCATATTTTTATGTAGTCAATTCCCACAAGCATGAAATAATGTTTCACATTCCAGGTCTAGTTCACTAAAAGGTAACCGAACATAAGTGCCACTTGTCCTCAAGTGCACTTCAATGTAATCATAAGGATACTAATTAGTATTGAGGGTTTGAAGGTGGAAAAATAGTGAGACAACACCCACTAAATAAGTACTAAACTATGGTGTAAAATAATAATAACATGTAAATTCATGAAGATAATTAAATCACTTATAAATAGAAATAACATATAATCATGTGAATTCCAAATAAATAACCTTATATGACAATGATATACCTAAAATAAATGTACTCAAATTATAATTAGTAATACATAAAACTAAAATATACTGATAATAATAGTTAAATAAACAAAAGATCCAACTCATGAGAACAACCCAATTATATGATCATCCCCAAGCTCCATCTCACGTACTTTACTAGAGGATAAAATTGAAAATATGGAAAAGTCATGTCATATTCTATAATAAAGAGTTCATTATGTGTACTAATATGTAGACCAAACAGGGTGTGAGTAAAACAATGAAGACCACCACCAACAATGTTTAATGAAAATATAGTTTGTGAATATAAAATATAATAGTGTGAATCTATAGTAAGTAAAGGTTCTAAAATAATGGTGTATTGATAATAGTGTCAGTCCCAGGTTCAAAATGGGATACTGGATCACACATTAATGATTATAACTAATCTGGGATGTCTCTCAGCATAATAATCTTATATTATATATATTATTCCTAGATATAACCCCATGTGTTCAGGTGTAAAACAAGTCCAATGGGTCCAAAGGATAAAACAAGGATTTTTTATAAAATGATGATCAAATGATGTTTTATTTATTTAATAACATTAATAATTTAATAAAATATGTTAACCAAAAATGAAATCAAGCATAATAAAATATCATTCGACCTATGAGCATGTGAAATAAATTCCATATCAAAATCCAGGAATCACTCATGACATACTGTTTTATCATTGAACCCATGATCCCATCCATTGAAACACATATAAGGAACCCCAAGTATATCTCAAGGTGTAATATAATATTAGTTAACTAATGATCCCATCGAAATAATTACATATAAGGAATCCATGTTCCTCCAAAATAGTATCACCATTCATTTGACATGTGTTCCCATCCAATGCATTCTCAATCCAGAATCGAAATATCACTCAAGGGTTAATATACTGTCATTTAACACCTGAGCCCATTTGAGGATGTTCATATCAAGAATCAATAATTACTTCAAGGAATAATATCATTACTAATTTCATTACATTTCAAAATTAAACATTAGACATGGTAATATACATGCTAATTTTATATCATTATGATTTAATTCACTTCATCAATTAAAATTTCATTTGATTAATCTAATCCATTACAAGTGATAAAATTATTTTTATGTCTACATTTTATTACTATTCATCATGATAAATCTCATTATTCAATTCCCTTTCAAGAGGTAATAATGTCCATGTAATGGTATTATAACATTAAACTCTTCATTTATTTCATTTTAGTTAATCTAATCTTGGAGACAATGTAAATACAAATAGAAGGAAAATGGGTCACATTTACATCTATAATGTGTGAATTAATTCTATTGAACATACCAATAGGGTGATACTAGTTGAGGTAGATGACCTTTTACAACATAAATGGTCTAGATAAGTATATATAACATGGTTGACCTAATTAAATCAAGGTATTTATCATATTAGTAACCATGTGGGGAAGGTACGGCATGTGAAAAAATGACTCATTTTATTAATGACATGAATTTATAGGAAAAACATATAGATCAGCTTACTCATGTTCATGAAGCTTCACTGACCATTATCAGTCTTTGATTCAAGACTGATCAAGAAAATATCATAAGAATAGACAAATTCACTATAGATAGGGCTATAATTATTCATGTAAACAACATCTATTAAATAAATATAAATGAAGAAAAGGATGAATATGAATCATAGACTAACTGGTGTTATCTAATGTGACTAACGATGTAAAATTAAAAGTCCATAGGAAGAAGATCCATTGAAGCCTGGGATGAGGCCAAAGGAAGAGCATGAGTAGCTGCTTGGACGGGGAGAAATGATGGAAATAAGTGATGTGGAAAAGATAATAATGGTTGGGTTAAATTTTATTTTCCCACCCCCTGATGAGCCACTTGGTTTGAACATATTTTTCGGATTACCATGCACAAAACATGTTCTTCCACTATCTAAATGGACACCCCCATGCACAGTTATGTCACTTGCTTAGAGAAACCATGAATCAATTGTGTAACTCCCTCTGTGCCACTGAACCATGTAACATGGTTTTCTAGGTCCCTCATTAATTGTAAACTAACATTATTCCCTAATATATTCGTACTAAAACTATATTCTCAATGAATGACTCTCCTGATACTCATAAAAACTCCCGAGACACTCATAGTACATAAACCCCATCTAACAACAACACTTTTATGTGTTCGAACTCTCGAAATTACAATCTCAAGCATGGTTTATAATTTCGATGGACTAAAAAAAGAAAATTCTACCTCATTTTTAATTTCTAGACATGTGAAAAACATGAGACATTTTATCCTCTCCAATATATAATATCTCATCCCCGATAAGAATTATTGAATAGTGAAATCATCACCCAAACTACACAGGTTTGGAATTTCATTTCAATAACAATGACACTTTTCAAAACACCCTACACACCTCCATGATTCTTTTTAATCATATGTTTCCTAAACAACGAAAATGTTAACCAATGCTCGAAACCAATATTGAAACAATAATAAGATTATTACTTGAGATCTTCTATCACAAGAAATGATCATGTCATCATCTCTTTTCATCAACCAACCAATGGTGATCCCCACCATAGGTTCTGGTCTTAAACAACGAATTCTGAACCTTGGTGGTCCCACCATCAGAAAATTATTATGAATAATGACCTCAACACCCCAATGATACCCTTGAAATATTTAAATATTTACACATGATGTCACTACCCTCAGTCCTTGGTTCAATCTAATTAGTTGAACTCCCATCGACCAAGCTCAAAATGATCGTACAATATTTTAAATGAAGATCCATGACATAACATTAATGTTCATATTCATAACCCAATATTTTGATAAATATGCTTCCATACAAATCACATTCAATAAAATAATATCAATGTGAATCACTATGGGTCGACTAATTTTGAAAACACTTAGCTTCAATAGATCTCACATCATCAAACCAAATTCCAATGTCCTTTTATCAAAAGGTGCGTTGAGAGTATTCCAAGGATGATCATCGAAGCATGTACCTAATTTCAATGATGTCTCCTTGCCTAACCAATCAATTTTAAAACTAATGACATGATATAACAAAAGCATTGACACATTCGTGATCCAGAATCCATGAAATATGATAATCTACCCATGGCTTAATGCATATATTTGGACTCCACCCTAGTCTACATCCTAACATGTACCTAGTATTTACAATGAATCCTAGTAGTACATTATTATATTCATTTAATAGATTACATGTTCGAAAAATGACCATCACACAATTGATCTCAATGATCAATGAACCTTCTCACATGTGGGTCCCACACCAGGGACCGACGTCCCACTCCCATAATTTTAGCATCCTTTTCATCACACCAGTGAAATGATTTCATTAATTACCACAACCCATGAAATTTCTGTCCACATAACTAATGAATAGAATGTATAAGAATCCTCTCATCCCAGAGTGTACAATATAACATCACCCATCACTCTATCCATCTTTTGATGAATGGTTCATAAGAATTTCACTAAAATTTCATGTTGTAGTGAGGGCCAAAGCCCTTAAATTAATAATGCTGTTCAATGTACCATTTGGCTTACCTAAAACCATTCATCAAGAAAAAATCTAAAAAAGTTCCATCATCAAACCAAAATATAATTTCTAGGTAGCTCAGTGTTTATTTTATGCTTTCTCAACATAATCCAAAAGGTGTTAAGATATTGGTCACAATAATCAATAAATTAAGAGTACATCATGGCTCCATTGGTAGGTATGTATCACTCTCTTGATCAATTCTGACATCAATAAGGAATTAATTTTATTTAGCTATATCAAACTATATTTTCAAAGAGGTGAAGATACATTAACTACTATTCAAAGACTCTTATTTTATGAAAATTATGTGGTCAAGAGGCTAAGTAGTGGTTTGATATAGTTTTTGTGATCATTCAGAGCATGAAGCTCCAAAAATATGAAATATAGATTTGGCCTCATAGTCATAGAACCGTTAGTGCTAATCATGTGACTCAAATATTCAGTGTTCTCTACTGCACTATAGGGGCTTTATGGTTTTTCAAAAATTTGTACCATAGTCTGAAATACCATATGATTATTTTAGTCCTTGGGATATATTTTATTTTCATGAGTTTTCACAGTTAAAAAATCATGCACCAAGCCAAAGTGATGGGTATCTTGGGGGAGTGTCCGGCACACAGTTGGTGCACATGTTTCCAACAGTGTGGAAAAATCATGAAACCAGTAAAATTTTGTAAATATAACATTTTCCCCTTATTTTATTCCAAAGAACCCTCTTTATTCCTTTCATTTATCATATATAATATTCCCTCCCATATGATGATCCGCCTCTGTGAAATCCTATATGATTTTATGCAACTATGTTTTCCAACCCTAATTACTTTTCAATCAGTTTCCTTATATAGAATGCAGTAACATCTCCACTCATATTTCATCAATATGAAATTTATCTATATATCTTATATGCTATATTAGTCTAATATAATTGACAATATTTTCAAGGAAATTTCTTATATTGAAAATTTATTCCACAATAGATGGTTTCATAGGCCAACAACAGACACACCCTAGGCCCTCACCATGATTCAGAAACACTTAGAGCATGATTATTCATGATTGATACCTTGATGCATTGGAAATTCTTAGAGGCTTTGGATTTTGGACACCACAACAGGGAAACAAAGACTATATTCATATTTTTATATTGTATGGTTAATAGACATGAGACTAGGAGTGTGATGGAATTTGGTAATGATCATGTTTTTGGGAGTAGCTAAAATAATAATAAAAAAGGCAAATAATTGAGCTTTTGATTATTATGTTATTGGTTTGTTCCTATTACCGTTCTATATATTTCACCATAGGGTGACATGAATGTTTTGGGACATTATTATTATCGTTGTTATTATAATGGAATTCTTTTTTTGTTTTCCAGGTTTGGGCCTTCAAAAATTGGGAATTGTGTCATATCTAACTAAATTGTAATAACTGTATGGATATAAATGTGTATAAAAATAAATGAATCTAAACATTTAAAACAAATATATACGGTTAAATGAGGATTCAAATTGAAAAGTTATGGGTGTTTTCATCTATATCGTGCAACAAAAAATCCATATATTGGAACCCATGTGGTGTTATATGATTCAATGACCTTTAACCAATCATTACCTTGACTATAACCATAACCATACACTTGTGGTGTCTCTTGTGACTCATGTGACCATACTTAAATCATAGAAATTGAATTAGTAACAAGTAGAAAGTTGTGACTTGTTTATAAGATGACGTTTTACATATTCATTGTTATAATCATTGATCTTATAAATTTTTAAATATTATATTACATGTGTGTTTTTAAATTTTAGAGATAATACAACATGATATCCACGATTCATGATACAGGATGGTTGTAATGACTATGATCTAGAGATAGTGGGCACTACGCCATGACTATTACGTTTTGTAGTTCCACTAGAGGTTCCTCTTTATCATTCTCAATAGGGAATTGATGTTGTGTTTTATGAAATTTGATTTCACTTCCGGATGTTTATATAGGGATCTTCGCAACCTACCATGCCATGAAATATTTTATGTGAGAATTCCAGTAGCAAAAGCATCCCATTATCTTTGGGGATGGCAGTCCTCCTGAAAGTGATTAATTGTAAGAGGTCATGATATCTATCATTGAGCATTTCGAACCACCTCTAATGTGGTGGTTCAAGGTTGACACCAATATGATTTTTGAATCCAACTAGCATTGGTGGGATTTTATCTCTCTGTCAAAACGTCGTCTATGCATGGTATAGACAGGCTTATAGATAGCCTTATATAACTAATTATTTCCAAATACACTAATTGTAGACCCCACCATGTATTTTATACTCATACAATAGGGTTCTAAGTCCATGATGGATTATTCATCTTGTTTCTCCAAGATTTAGTGTTTTATGATGACACTGATAGGTTATGAGTTAATTACTACAAGATAATTTAAGTATTGTCTCGTGTACGCCATATTAACGTAGGTGAATGTATTTCTATTGACCAGTAATTGAGATAAATTTAATCAAGCCCTTATCACTTATAAAACCCAGTGGGAATATGGCAATGTGTCCACGTTTGTGTATCATCAAGGAAGGGAGATGGTTTGTCTAGCGATAGGATTCATCATTTCAAGGATGATTGTGGGGGAAACATGAGCCAAATATGATGCACACAATGTTATTTAGGGTGACACCAGTGTGGTAGATAGTCCATTAGAACCTTCAGTGTATGAAAAAATACAATGAAGTACCAATGTTTTTCTTAGATGGGTCACATTCAGTGATTCTATCAAATCATAACTATAATAACAAGTGATAAGGGATCTGTATTGAGACATCATTCGAGATAAGGATCAGTATTTCTACACCTGGTAGGGATTTGGAGAAAAAATGTCCAATAGTTCTATGCAGGAGGTCATGGACATGGCATATAGACCTTAGAGGTATAGCGTTAGTAATCTAGTTGTTCAGGAAGAAACTATGGTCTATAGATCAGGAAATATATATTGAGTGAAGCCTACTCCTAAGGAGAAAAGATTAGGGCCTTATATAGTATTAGGTACAATTATAGTGTCCTCAAATTTAATTAATTTCTTATTTTATACTGAAACATCACACTTGTTTTCATTAGTGTAATTTTTTTAGTTCCTTGGGATGGGAATATATGACTTTATGTGTTGTTATGACCATTGAAACTATTCTGGGACCATGATCATAGAGTATACTCTTCTGCAGGAATATCCTTCTTTAGGTAGGTGGATATCCATTCCTTTGGATTATTTTCTTCCTCGAGATGACATACATTAATTTTATTCTATAGATGTATTTTTTTGTTCCATGTCATGCACATGTTTATTTCTATCCCTAGATGGTATCTTTTACATTATCCTAGGGAAGTACATATATTCATATCGGTGAATGGGATGTCTTGGAACGTCATGATTTATCGGAGAATTGTGGAAGGTTTGGAGTGACAACCCTTATGGATTGTAACCATATTAGTGATCAGGGAATGTAGTTTATAGAATTACCTCATGTGGTGGATCATTTGGGGGATGTTTTCCCGGATTAATTTTATAGGTTACCTCCTATGAGATTGGTAGAGTTAACCATTGATATAGTACCACAGGTGGAACCTCTTTCCATTAATCCTTAGTGTATGGGACCTATAGAGCTACATGAACGAAAGAATTAGTTGAAAGACATAGAATAAAAGGTTTTTCATGACATAGTGCATCTCCATGGGATTCACCTATCCTTTTCACCAAAAGGAAAGTGGTACCCTCAAATTTTATGTTGATTATCTCTCGTTGAAACATCTTATAATAAATAAATTTTAACAAATATTTTGTATAGATGCCATCGTTTATCATATATGAGGAGTAAAATTTTTCTCTACATTGAACATTATGTCAACCTTCCATATAGTTCTTGAGAAACTATTAGATGTACCATATATGAAATTTTGGAGAAGATACCGATTGTATGAGTAACAAGTTATTTCTTTTGTCCTTATTAATTAACATGTATTTACAAATCCATTAGGAATTTGTTTTAAACCCATATTTGGATTCATTCATGGTAGTATTCTTGGAATATATCTTCATGTATTAATTAACCCAAAATGTCATTTCCAATCATCTTGAGATCATTCCATGTTTACAATGTGAGCATCAATTGTATAATAAGATCACAAAATCCCACTTTCAGATGTGTAATGTTCACTTCCTAGATCATATAATTTAAGGGGTAGGAGTATCTAATAATAAATAGAAAGAGAGTTTCGTAGTATATTAGGATAATCCAATGAAAATATTAAATAGATTAAGGTTTTTAAGAAAGAATAGTAGTTGCAGGCATTTCATTCAAGAAATATCACTCCATGATACACAAATTACATACATTACTAAAAGGCGTGATAATTTTTTTATGGAATAAAGCATGTGAAACATATTTTAATGATTTGAAATAGAGAATGAATTCAGTTTCGGTATTAATTATTCTATTTTTTGGAAGAGTATATATATCTTATTATGATTTTTTAGGAATTAGGCTTATAAAATTTTTGATGGATAGAGATTGAGTTGTAGGGTACGGGTCCTACAAAATGAGACCTCATGAGCAGAATTACAAAACACATGATCTCAAGATTATAGATATGGTTCATGAATTTTTTCTATTAGAGGAATTACTTAGTTGGAGACTAGTTCCTCATTTACATGGATCATGAAAGATTGTGGTAAATTTCAAATAGTCCAAAATGAATCTCAAGTAGCATAGGTGTGTCAAATAGTTGAATTAATTTAAATTTAATGCTCACTTATACACTCGGGAAGGTAAATTCAGTAGATAATGAATTGTTATGGAATACACAGACATAAGTATTCTATGAGGAAAGTATTGAGTTGATTTTGATGGATCTATTTTCTGAGATACACCTGGAGGTTCAAGACTATTATACAAAACCTATTTTACAATCCTTTTAAATGAAATCACCCTTAATGAACATGTATTTTTGAGACAAATTTATGATTCTTATGTATTAGTATTAAGGTAGAAATTTTCATGTAGAGACCCACCGCCTTACTGGGTAATCGATTAGGATATGATTATTCAATTTTAAGGTTGTTTCTAGGTCCCACATTCATATGTGATGGGTTAATGTGGAAATATCCGACCTCTATTTCGTTATTTTATCTTGTTCTTACCAAGATGTAATGTGACATAAATCATCAGTATTGATGAAATGGTATGATATGGCAGATTCCAGGTTTCATCAAATGATGTTCCACATAAAAGAAGGTAAATTCAGAGCACCATCATATAACTAGAATTTTAAAACCTCTAACTGTTATTGATTCTAACCCTGACGATGTAAAAATAGATTTTTTGATAATCATTTTGAGAACCCCTCATGGTTGTTGCACATTATGGGTGGTTCTAGAAAATATAACTAAGGCCACACACTTAATATCATTCCATGTTACCTTTTCAGTTGACGAACATGGATGTATTTATCATGGGATGATTGTAAACATTCATGGGGTTCCCCATTCTATCATATCATATCCAGATTCATGGATTAAATAACATCTCTAGAATGGTTTATAGAAGTAATTGTTTCCATAGGATATTCGGAGTAAAACATGTCACCCCCAAACCAACGGTCAGTCCTTGTGTATGATAATAGTTTCAGAGGACATGATCTTGGAATGTATCCTTGATATACGAGGTTAATTTGAGAAGAAATATACTGCTAATATATTTTATCTCTAATAAAAATTTCCATGAAACTGTTTAGATGGATCTATATGAGGCCCAATACAAATGTTTATGTCGTTCACCCATATGTTGGTTATAGGAAGGTGTGGTAGTACTATTGGAACCACATCTAATAAAGGATATTTCATACAAGGAACAAATGATTCAAAATCACATAGAAACAACACAATCTAGGATGGTTTTTTATATCAATTGTTTCTTCTTGGAAAGAAGTTTGTATGGGGACATTGTGTGTTTCTAAGAGTTTTTCCAAGATTAAGTCATATACCAATTTATAAACATGTGATGTTATTTACTTGTTACATTAGGCCATTTCTGATCTTGTATAATTCAGAATGATATCCTATAAATTTTATTTACATCAGATATTCCAAGAAATTCAGGACATCTTCCATGTATCAAAACATCATTATTGACAATTGGACCCATATCATTCATTTGGTCATGATGATATTTAGATAGAGAAAGATTCATCCTTTGAGGAGGATACGATATGAATTTTTGATTTGATCATGATTGAACTCCACGGATGGGTAATTCATTTGTATTAGGTTATATGTAACACCCCGAGCTTCCACGATACGCTTCTCATTCAATAATACAATAGCTTGCATTGTACGCAACTTCGAGTTCTAAAACATCGCGACAAATCAAAGTAGCCGTTATGAATAGTAATAACCACTTTTTAAAATTATAGAAATTTTATATTTCAAAATGGAGTTCATTTTTGTATTCCTAATATTGAAATTAGCCTATGTTGAATTTTTTGTAATTTTCTGAGAACTTCAAAATTTTTATGAATAGTGAAAAATACTTAAAACAACTTTTTTAATCAAAATAATTTATAGTGATAAGTTATACTATTGAGTGGATTTAATGTATAATTAGAATATATTTTTACCATTTTATCCAATGGTGGTCATTAGAATTAATTTAACATTGAATTTGGACATAAACAATTGCCAATCTTTTGATATAAATTGTTTCTTGAAAACACGCTATTTGTCGTAACAGCGGGAATTAATTATAAAATTAATTAATGCAACTTATATGTTTGGAATTTTATAAAATAGACATCATTTTTGAATTCGGAATATCAATTATAGCTTAGGATGAAATTTTGGCATTGTTCTGAGAAACTTCAATTTTTGATGAATAGTGAAACCACTAAGTGGTAGTTAAATAACTGATTTTTCGTTTAAATGAAATATTACCACTTCTGTGATTTGATTTTCAAAAATCCGACATACATGGTTGTCATTAAGAAGTAAAATGTGGTTCAATGAGATTATAATAATTTTTTGGTGAATAGTAACTTATTAAGTTCTTAATCGCGATTAGTGGTAATTAGGGTAGTTTAAGGTATAAATAATACTTTAATAATATTAAATGACCTAGACACATGTCCCAACCTCATTGGTTGTGTCATGGCCGACCAAGACAAGCCATGGCCTAACTTGGGGACCCCATGGATCCACTTTTGTTGGGAAATAACATAAATTACTTTTTATTTAATGTTAAAGTGAAAATGACACTAACATAAAGTGTTTTACTAAAACAATTTTTAAGTAGGGTTACACAAGTCCAAATTTTGATTATAAATAGTCATTGGAAAGATAAAAAGATTTCCTATATCATAGTATTTTTTTTATAATTTTTAGACATTAAATAAAGTTAATTATTTATGACATAATAATGATGCAGCGATGACATCATTATTTGACGATTTAAATAAAATGGAAAGGTAATATAAAATCTATGAACTACACATGGCCAAAACCAATTGGATGAGTGGATTTCGATGCCTTATCACCTTATCCACGAATTCTATCAATGTGGGACCTTTTAAAACCGAAACACATTTTCAAATAATGTAATGTTCCTTTACTTTCCAAAAGTGCCCTTCCTCTCCTCTTATAAAAGGCCCCCACCTCTACCTCATTTCACACACTCTTCAAGCCATTGGCTCGGCCAACCCCTGCCCATTTGCTCTCTCCACATCCCTCTCCTCATCCTAGAGGATTCCCTTTGGGCAGAATCCTTTCAAAGGAAGCCTTTAGGCTCAACTCAAAAGGAGTTACACTTTTTAAGGTAATTCATTCTCTCATGTTCTTTTGTTTTATTTTGCTTCTCCAACCCCCTAAACTCTTTTTATTTACTTCTTTTGTAACAACACCAGTATCTTAAATATACTAGGATGTTGTTATAAGATTTATTTGAGCTACACTTCCACACAACTACATCAAATGGTTAAAGAACATAAGGTTTCCGTGGATGGCGAAATTCTGCCTCCCGAAACGATGATTGTTCAACACTCATTTAACACCTTCAAAGGTGGCCATTATGATGTCACTATTTTTATATATGATATATAATATGTTTATGTTTTCCTTAAGCTTCTGTTTTTTTCATTTTGGGCATACCTTTATGGTTTCCATTATGGGTAAAACACGATATCTTCATTTTAGGAAGCGCGGACTACCGCCCCCTGAAAGTGATTTGATTCGTTAATACCATATGTGGGATGTGTGAAGGATAAAGTTAATGACATTATATATGTTATTATACTGGAATTATAATATACTCTCATATCATTATGATTCCATTCCAGAAAATATGAAATAGAAATGGAAGTAGCGTTCATGCGTACGTACGGCTTACCGTCTCCATGAACGGTGCATTTCATTTCTTACCTCTAAATGTGATGTAATATTATAAATGAATATATGTACTGGATATATATGACATATATGATATCTAAATCATGAATACCATTCTGGATATAATGAACCTTTGACCAAATTAACAACATGTAAGTGTAAGAAGCCTATTTTTGACTTAAGAACCAAATACCGACAAAATGAACATTATTAACTTAAATAATTACATAATGTTCATATCATTGTAATAAGTGATATAATAAGGATAATGAAGTTGAAAATGGTTCTTAATAAGGTATATATTAACTCTAGTTTATTATTCAGGAGGTTAAAGAACGGTTGAGTCAAGTCAGACACGAGGTAAGGGAATTTCTTAACCCAACTTCAATTCTTTGGGTTAATCTCCTACTTTCAAATTATGTCATGATATTATTATGTCTTATTTTGTATTTTTACTTTCTTTATGTGTACCTATAGTGAATACACATAATATATCTATTTTATTTTAAAAATGATCTTTTTAAGGACTTCGTCTCAATCTCCTTTCATTGAGGCATATTTGGTTTTATACACAACTTTATTTTATACGGTGTATAAACCCCTTTGACTTTTACATTTATTCAAAAGGAATCTTTTTATACGAAGCGTTTTGCTAAACGACAAAAGAGAATGTTTTCTTTCCGTACTTATGCGGCGACAACGACTTCTCCGCCGCCGTGACCATTATTTGAGATTCGGCTTCCTCTACAAGACATCATTTTTTTTAATGAAAAATAAATACAAAGTTTTAACTTTCTTTTATTTTGGTATTGAAAATGGTTTTGAAAGCATTTTTATTATATCAATGTGTTTTATTTATATATTGTGATTGAAATGTCGAAATTCTATGTTTCCTTTATGAATGTTTTATGTGATATGATTATGTTATGGTTTATGATATGTTTAAACCTATTCATATGAGGAATGCATTGGACTTAATAAGTGACGGGTGGAGCCCGCTATAGCTCCTCGATGCATCGGCAGGTCTCATGAGACAAGCTAGTGTCTTGGCACAAGGCCTTGACAAAATCTTATTTGTAGTCTTGGCACGAGGCCTTGGCTATGTGGTTATGATAGTCTGGCATTATGCATTCCATCATTATGAAAGTGGTTATTGATATTACATGTGATTATTCGACCAGTAGAATATCCATGTGAAGAAGTAAATGGCATTATCTCATTTTACTTTTGCCATATTATGTTGAAGTTCATGTTTAAGAGGCTTTTGTTTTAGTTATACATTGCCTTAAATGTTAATGTTTATTTATGAAAGCTTCCGCATTATTGTTATCCTTACTGAGCATTTGAGCTCACCCCTTTCAATGTTTAAAAATTTTCCAGGTTGTGAAGAAGTATTTTATGACTGACTTGCAAGAATAATCAGTGAAGATATGAGTGTGGAATATGAAGACCATGTTTTTTTGTAGTTTGTTTAATTTTGATGTAATGAAAGACTTATGAATGTATCTAGTGTTTCCAAGGCTACTAAACTAATCGGTCTTTCGAGACTTGATCTTTTGGGATCATGCCAATGTTACGAAGTGACGCACCGGCTCCGGGTAGCTGGGGTCGGGGCGTTACAGTTGGTATCAGAGGCAGTTTAGTACTAACCTTGGAAGCTAGATTTAGATAAACTCTGATTAGAGCACATAGCCCGAAGATAGACTTTGAGGATTAGTATAAAAGAACATCTTAGAATATTGGTATTGTAGAGATTTTGTGAGTTTTCCAAGCAATACATTCCTGTCTGGATACGAGCAGGTAGAGGCGGCTCTGGCACAGATGTACCTAGGGGTAAAACCCGAAAACACCGCTTTGAGCTAGACTCGAACGGGAACTGGTGCACGACAACGGGCCTTGCTGCACTCTTGGTTACGACACTCCCGAGGGATATGCTTTGGATAATTCCCATTTTCTTTACAAACCACTATGAAGGGTTACGAGTATATGCTTCCTCAAGGAATACATTTTTATAATTATGGATTATATCCATAATTAGTTCAATTTATGTTAAGTGTTTTACAAGTATGGAATTATGTATTTTGATTCATAAACTAATCTAGTTTATGCCATTGTTTAGAAATGGCGCCTAGTAGAAGGAATGGAAACTGTATCAATGCACGAACTCCGTGTAGGGATTGCCCTCCTGCTCAGGATAATTATGGTGGAGCTAGTGATACAACTGGTGCTGATCAGCTTCTCACCATACTGGGACAACTCACGCAGGTTATGAATAACAACCTTACTCGTATGGAGCACCCTGATCCGCAACGTGGAGGATCAATGCTAGACCGTTTCATGAGGCAACAACCGCCAACCTTCAATGGGAGTACAAATCCTATAGTAGCTGAGCAATGGATAAATTCCTTAGAGAAAATATTCCATGCCCTGGGGAGTAGTGAAAGGGAGAATGTTGTCATGGCAGTTTACCGCCTCACTGGAGATGCCGATCAGTGGTGGTCGCTGATTCAAAACACAAAGGAAGATGATGACGTATCGAATATGGAATGGAGGGAGTTCAAAGATCTTTTCTTAGAAAAATACTTTCCTCGTGACCATCGAGCAGATATGGAAAGGCAATTTCTGAGTCTGAGGCAGAAGGAGGATGAGAATGTCGCAAAGTATGAGGCTAACTTTACAAGGTTAGCGAGGCATGCTGCCGATTATATACGTAACCCAAGGAGTAAGATTGATCATTTCTTTGATGGGTTAAAACCATTTCTCCGTCGAGCTTTGGTATCACAATCCTTTTCATCATATGAAGATATTGTCTCGTGTGCTATCAAGACAGAAAAGGAATTCTCTAAGTCTTATGACAACAAAGTAAAGCAAGAGAAGAAGAGAACGGTGGAACAAGAGACAGATAAAGGGAAAAAGGGAAAGAAGGATTTTCCATTATGTAATAATTGTGGGAAGAATCACCCTGGTACTTGCCTAAAAGGAATGGGAGTTTGTTATAAATGTGGAGAAAAGGGTCACCAGGCACGTGATTGCAAGGGAAGGAAAGAGGCTGTCAAAGTTGAATGCTACAATTGTAGAGAAATGGGTCATTATGCAAATGAATGTCCTAAGCGTCAAGGAAACTTACCTCAGAAAAGGCCAAGGGATCAAGGACAATCTTATGCTATTACTACAGTTGAAGCAGAATAACTAATGTATTAGTGCTTTTGGACTCATGGATTATATTCTGGTTATTAGAATAATGTGATCTATATAAGGATTGTACTGCAGTACTTTTTGATTTCAGTAAGGTTTTAATATGATTAAGGTAATCATATTTTTAGTATGTGACAATAAGAGAAACTTTTCTTTGTTTTGGGAATCTGATAAATTGATTTTGGAATTTAGAGACCTTTTAGAGAAAGTCTGGACGGAGGTATTTTGGATAACTATTAAGGTTGGAATGGATTATGTTGAACTTTGGATAGTATTGTTTAAGGTTAAAAAAATTTATGAAGATTATTTTTGGAATATTATGATACTATAGTTTTAGGAAAAGGACAACCTGCAGGGCGGGGCATAACCCGTCGCGTCGGACAAAGCTGTAGGAATCGAACCCACAATCAAAGTGCGACAGGCCTTTATTTCCTACCACTAGCCTACAGAAAGTCCCTGGTTATTACAAAATAATTTTACTAATCTAAATGGTATGTGTTAACCTTTGGTACCTTATACAATTAGGATAAATAGAATATTTTAGAGTTCTGTTACCATTTGGAGTAAAAGATGGGTTTGTGGTAAAAATTCATTAATGAATGAAAGTATACATAACAAGTATGTATATTCCCTTACGTTCTTAGTAAATCTCCTAAATAAAATCCTCAACATTATAAAAGGTAACTTAAAACAAAAATCATGTCGGTTAACTTTTCCAACTAGGGATTCAATGACCGTTTAACCAATCACAAGTTTGTGATTTTCTTGTGGTTAAACTTTCTCCTAATCCTGTTTTCTATAAATCCCCATCAGACCTTGATGGTTTGTTTCTCCTCCATATCCATATTTTCATAGAATCCTATAATGGGCTATATCGGGTGACCTTTGTACTTATCCTGCTTTCTTTTAATGTTATATATTTATTAACCTTATTTTCGATGTGGGTTTTCCTCAAAGGTATTTTCTCTTTTCAACCTTTTATTTTCCAAGAAAAATTTCAAATTGCGAGGACGCAATTTATTGAAGGAGGGGAGAATGTAACACCCCGAGCTTCCACGATACGCTTCTCATTCAATAATACAATAGCTTGCATTGTACGCAACTTCGAGTTCTAAAACATCGCGACAAATCAAAGTAGCCGTTATGAATAGTAATAACCACTTTTTAAAATTATAGAAATTTTATATTTCAAAATGGAGTTCATTTTTGTATTCCTAATATTGAAATTAGCCTATGTTGAATTTTTTGTAATTTTCTGAGAACTTCAAAATTTTTATGAATAGTGAAAAATACTTAAAACAACTTTTTTAATCAAAATAATTTATAGTGATAAGTTATACTATTGAGTGGATTTAATGTATAATTAGAATATATTTTTACCATTTTATCCAATGGTGGTCATTAGAATTAATTTAACATTGAATTTGGACATAAACAATTGCCAATCTTTTGATATAAATTGTTTCTTGAAAACACGCTATTTGTCGTAACAGCGGGAATTAATTATAAAATTAATTAATGCAACTTATATGTTTGGAATTTTATAAAATAGACATCATTTTTGAATTCGGAATATCAATTATAGCTTAGGATGAAATTTTGGCATTGTTCTGAGAAACTTCAATTTTTGATGAATAGTGAAACCACTAAGTGGTAGTTAAATAACTGATTTTTCGTTTAAATGAAATATTACCACTTCTGTGATTTGATTTTCAAAAATCCGACATACATGGTTGTCATTAAGAAGTAAAATGTGGTTCAATGAGATTATAATAATTTTTTGGTGAATAGTAACTTATTAAGTTCTTAATCGCGATTAGTGGTAATTAGGGTAGTTTAAGGTATAAATAATACTTTAATAATATTAAATGACCTAGACACATGTCCCAACCTCATTGGTTGTGTCATGGCCGACCAAGACAAGCCATGGCCTAACTTGGGGACCCCATGGATCCACTTTTGTTGGGAAATAACATAAATTACTTTTTATTTAATGTTAAAGTGAAAATGACACTAACATAAAGTGTTTTACTAAAACAATTTTTAAGTAGGGTTACACAAGTCCAAATTTTGATTATAAATAGTCATTGGAAAGATAAAAAGATTTCCTATATCATAGTATTTTTTTTATAATTTTTAGACATTAAATAAATTTAATTATTTATGACATAATAATGATGCAGCGATGACATCATTATTTGACGATTTAAATAAAATGGAAAGGTAATATAAAATCTATGAACTACACATGGCCAAAACCAATTGGATGAGTGGATTTCGATGCCTTATCACCTTATCCACGAATTCTATCAATGTGGGACCTTTTAAAACCGAAACACATTTTCAAATAATGTAATGTTCCTTTACTTTCCAAAAGTGCCCTTCCTCTCCTCTTATAAAAGGCCCCCACCTCTACCTCATTTCACACACTCTTCAAGCCATTGGCTCGGCCAACCCCTGCCCATTTGCTCTCTCCACATCCCTCTCCTCATCCTAGAGGATTCCCTTTGGGCAGAATCCTTTCAAAGGAAGCCTTTAGGCTCAACTCAAAAGGAGTTACACTTTTTAAGGTAATTCATTCTCTCATGTTCTTTTGTTTTATTTTGCTTCTCCAACCCCCTAAACTCTTTTTATTTACTTCTTTTGTAACAACACCAGTATCTTAAATATACTAGGATGTTGTTATAAGATTTATTTTAGCTACACTTCCACACAACTACATCAAATGGTTAAAGAACATAAGGTTTCCGTGGATGGCGAAATTCTGCCTCCCGAAACGATGATTGTTCAACACTCATTTAACACCTTCAAAGGTGGCCATTATGATGTCACTATTTTTATATATGATATATAATATGTTTATGTTTTCCTTAAGCTTCTGTTTTTTTCATTTTGGGCATACCTTTATGGTTTCCATTATGGGTAAAACACGATATCTTCATTTTAGGAAGCGCGGACTACCGCCCCCTGAAAGTGATTTGATTCGTTAATACCATATGTGGGATGTGTGAAGGATAAAGTTAATGACATTATATATGTTATTATACTGGAATTATAATATACTCTCATATCATTATGATTCCATTCCAGAAAATATGAAATAGAAATGGAAGTAGCGTTCATGCGTACGTACGGCTTACCGTCTCCATGAACGGTGCATTTCATTTCTTACCTCTAAATGTGATGTAATATTATAAATGAATGTATGTACTGGATATATATGACATATATGATATCTACATCATGAATACCATTCTGGATATAATGAACCTTTGACCAAATTAACAACATGTAAGTGTAAGAAGCCTATTTTTGACTTAAGAACCAAATACCGACAAAATGAACATTATTAACTTAAATAATTACATAATGTTCATATCATTGTAATAAGTGATATAATAAGGATAATGAAGTTGAAAATGGTTCTTAATAAGGTATATATTAACTCTAGTTTATTATTCAGGAGGTTAAAGAACGGTTGAGTCAAGTCAGACACGAGGTAAGGGAATTTCTTAACCCAACTTCAATTCTTTGGGTTAATCTCCTACTTTCAAATTATGTCATGATATTATTATGTCTTATTTTGTATTTTTACTTTCTTTATGTGTACCTATAGTGAATACACATAATATATCTATTTTATTTTAAAAATGATCTTTTTAAGGACTTCGTCTCAATCTCCTTTCATTGAGGCATATTTGGTTTTATACACAACTTTATTTTATACGGTGTATAAACCCCTTTGACTTTTACATTTATTCAAAAGGAATCTTTTTATACGAAGCGTTTTGCTAAACGACAAAAGAGAATGTTTTCTTTCCGTACTTATGCGGCGACAACGACTTCTCCGCCGCCGTGACCATTATTTGAGATTCGGCTTCCTCTACAAGACATCATTTTTTTTAATGAAAAATAAATACAAAGTTTTAACTTTCTTTTATTTTGGTATTGAAAATGGTTTTGAAAGCATTTTTATTATATCAATGTGTTTTATTTATATATTGTGATTGAAATGTCGAAATGCTATGTTTCCTTTATGAATGTTTTATGTGATATGATTATGTTATGGTTTATGATATGTTTAAACCTATTCATATGAGGAATGCATTGGACTTAATAAGTGACGGGTGGAGCCCGCTATAGCTCCTCGATGCATCGGCAGGTCTCATGAGACAAACTAGTGTCTTGGCACAAGGCCTTGACAAAATCTTATTTGTAGTCTTGGCACGAGGCCTTGGCTATGTGGTTATGATAGTCTGGCATTATGCATTCCATCATTATGAAAGTGGTTATTGATATTACATGTGATTATTCGACCAGTAGAATATCCATGTGAAAAAGTAAATGGCATTATCTCATTTTACTTTTGCCATATTATGTTGAAGTTCATGTTTAAGAGGCTTTTGTTTTAGTTATACATTGCCTTAAATGTTAATGTTTATTTATGAAAGCTTCCGCATTATTGTTATCCTTACTGAGCATTTGAGCTCACCCCTTTCAATGTTTAAAAATTTTCCAGGTTGTGAAGAAGTATTTTATGACTGACTTGCAAGAATAATCAGTGAAGATATGAGTGTGGAATATGAAGACCATGTTTTTTTGTAGTTTGTTTAATTTTGATGTAATGAAAGACTTATGAATGTATCTAGTGTTTCCAAGGCTACTAAACTAATCGGTCTTTCGAGACTTGATCTTTTGGGATCATGCCAATGTTACGAAGTGACGCACCGGCTCCGGGTAGCTGGGGTCGGGGCGTTACATTATATAGATTAAAAAAGTTATATAGGAGGAGACATTGGAGTCAGAGGCTCACATAAATTCTCAGTGGATGGAACTTTTCTCATATGATGATTTCCCACCCTCGGAAGGGTAACTCAGGAATGATTTTTTTATGTTGGAGAGGTTGTAGAGATCTATCATTTAAAAAAGGTTTAGATAAATTAAAAACTATTCAAAACCACTTATTTTATGGTAGTTATGTGATGAAGAGGGTATAGAGTGATTTGTGATAGTATGAGACTTGATCGGAGCCCATATCGCTAGAATTTGTAGATATATAATGAGCAACACAGTTTTTGAAAACCATGTGACTCAGTCGTGATGGGTAATCCAAGGAATTATAGGGAGTAACCCAGTTTTTACTAACCACACATCCCAGGTATCATGGCCATGTGAGTTCTACAATCCTACTGATATAGGTGATTTTCAAGGGATATACATAGATTGGCAAACCATGTAGCTAACCCATGCATGGGGTGTCTTATCAGGGTATTTACTGTATAGTTGACACATAGATTGTCCAATCATCTGAACAAACAATGTGACATTTAATGTTTATGAAATAAATTCCTTTTCACCTCCTTCTATTTTATCTCACCCCCTTCTTTCCCCTATTTTATCATGAACATCAGACCCTCCCCTATGAATATCCTCGATGACACTCTCCAATAATTGAGGACAGTCTCTCATTTGGAATTAATAACTTTTTTCATCAATGGAGTTGGATAGCTAGTGGTATTCCATTCACATATAATTCTTCCTTTTTTCATTTATCACCCCAAATTATTTTCTATTTTGGTGTTAGCTAATATGTCCTGTTTTTAGGACATTTTTCTATTTTGACGATTTCTTCTCTTCTGGCTATATTCAAAGGCCATCAAATCATGAATGGTCATCTACCAAACTATGGTAGGCAGTCTATTTTTTTCATTAATATTATCTGGATATATATCTTTCGTCATTATTTCTTGTGCTCGTCCTTCCCATTAATTCATCTCAATTGATTAATTAATTAGATAATATTATGAACCATTTTTGGTATACTCCTAGTTTCCATCACACAATGTCAAAGGTTTACCACCACGATATGATCCACCCCTATGGATGTGCCTCCCTTAAGAAACTAATATACCTCATGTTTTGAGTAAAATTACACCACTGATTATGGAAAGGGAATTTCCCCTTCAAATTATTATGATATATTTCTTAAATGGTATGTAATTCATTATTGTTAAACCATTATTCTTATGAGTAGATGAAGGAGATATAAGGGCCATGGAATAAGGATTCCATTGCTGGTATCTACTTGATTTAAACATTGAAATTCAGAATGAATATTAATACATTGATATTGAAACTAGGTTTCTCTATTGAATACCATTGATGGGATCTCAGGAAAATTTCCTTATATACTATACCCATGTGTGATATCTGGTTCCCTAGTAGATTACCTTAGACAGGCTCCACGAGAAATATGTTACATCACTCCATAGGAAATATATGGTCCCCTATGTGGATATGTGGGAAGTGTTCTGAGGGTTATGCCATGGAGCATGTTATGTGTTATACTTGGGTTCCACTTATGGATCACCATGGATAGATTCTTATGGTTATAGATACATAGTGTGATCCTCAAGCAATACATGGGATTCCACATTATGTATTTTCATATTTGGGCTAATGATTCCATTTTAATTAATTAATAAGGATTCCATTATAATAATTTTAATACTGCATCTATCAAGATGGTGAAAATTCTTTGTTTCGGTTCTTATTGTATTTGACATTTATGGTGGAATAGTTATGCATTCTATATATGTATTTTAGTATATGTATAATGAATATATATATTATTTTTTAGGTATTTATATATGTACCTATATATAGTTTATCTTTACTTTTTTCCCATGGTTCATATTTATCCGGCATAAGCTGAAGCAGGTTGTGTCATCCAGGTTCCCATGAGGAAACAATGTGACATGTTTATTTATTTATTACTATACACTTATCATTACCTCCACACATAACATTTAATATGAACTAAATGGATAGTTCTAGAAACCATTTGTGGAGGCCTACTAATTATATATCATACCCTAATCATGTTGCATGTGGTACCCAAATAGACATAATGACATTAGGTTTAGACAAAGGGATGTTCCCAACTACTGATGTTTGATTTTTAGTACTATGATGCGGTATGAGAGAAGAGGATTGAGCATATTATTGTGATTATAGTAGAGGATTAATTTGGTCTTTTTGTCCTGTTTTTAGCAAGTTGTATATGTGTAACGTCTCCGGCCCAGAACCCACTAAACTTGTTCTCTGAGCCTAGTTGTTACATGACCTTAAGCGCGCCACCTTGTACGCAAAATGATGTCGACTAGCAACTGGGGGCTATGGAGCCATGTGGGGAGACTATACACACTCTTTATTAGAGTAATCCACAACATAAATAATCCAAATAGCCAAAAAAATAACAAATAAACAAGTAACATGTATAACTATCATTTCCAACGATAAATATGCCATGTCATCCTACAAGTTCAAGAGTGAACAAAATCCCAAAATAATGACAACGGACAAAATCCCCAAAATGGTCCTAACTCCATGTCTGGATCTTCCACAAAGTGCTACCCACATTCACTCAACTATCAAGAAAGGACCCTTACCCTTCTCATGACCTACATGCATTGATGTCTGCTTGGGTACCCTACGGCGGCCTGAGCAGGGCGTGAGTACAACTTAGTAGGACACCACCAACAGTGTCTACAAAATATCTAGTATAAACAGTTGGTGCATGGAAAAAGAAATATGAAAGATTATTTCCAATTAATTATTTATGTTTCCATTAACCAGTTTAGATCCAAATCCATTACCACTTCCATTACCATTCATTTCACATCTTTTATCATCACTTACCACTTCATCACATTTCCATGGCTTAATCACATACATTATGTTGCGTGGGTCTAAGGAAAACAATCATATGCAAGATGGAAAACACATTGTTATCCTATATCACTAGGACAAACCCCCTCATAGAAACCATATCCTCACCTCGAAGCCTCAGTCCGGGTGGATGCTACCGTTTGGAGAATAGACCCTCAGTTCCATTTCTAAACCTGTGCATTTAGGTTAGAGTTTAGAACCTCAGTCTTAGCTCAACTTGTGGGCGTAGATCCTCAAGTCATAACCCAATCTACCAAGACATGTTAACATTCTTATATATAATTTAACATTAACCATCCAAACCACATCCATTCTACAAACACTATTCACAAAAACCACACGGGAACGTAAATCATGCCTTAACCCATTAACACATTTTCATTTCACATCATTTAACTATTCACCCAATTCCCATATGTTATGCCTATATCACTAAGCATTCCATACTAAACCCATATCCTATCCCCTTATGGTTTTTAATCAGTTAACACATTAACCCATTGAACCCGTTCATCATTTCCATGAATCGACCATTCATGCCAACATGGTTATCAACGGATCTACAATTGTTTACAACTAGTTAACTTGTTTAATGTCAACCCCTATGTCCGGGAAAAGTAGGTACATCCCATGGATGGCCATAAATATTGTCATGTCAATCCCAACACATCCCACGAGGATCGTGAGGGTTCCCATTTTCCATTTTAATCACCATTATTACCAATAATTCCAAGGTTATTAAATACATAACCAACGAGAATCATGGACACATCTAAACATTCACAAATACCCAAATAACCAGGGGATATAACTTATAGACCACCTACCTCGAAACTGCGGTTGAACACACTTTCAATCGAGTCCTTAGACCTCGATCCGACCAACCTTTGGAGCATAAACCTAAAACTCACCCAAAATATATGGTTTTATAGCTTCAGAACAAGAGGGAGAGAAGCTACAAACCCTAATCCAAAAAGAGAACCAAGGACGAAATTATCCTTACTTGGAGCTTCGATCCATAACCAACGACGCTCTAAATGGCCACGAATTGATGGAGAACCACCCTTAGGATCCTTGGGTCAGCCAAATTCGTCACTAGGGTTGAGAAGAGATGAAAGGAGGAAAATACCGAGTTGGGGTTTAAACGTCTAGAGTGTAAAACTTGTAATTTTTTCAAACTCTAATAGGCCGCATGGTTTTTCAGAAAGGTTTGGAAAACCATGCACAAATCATGCGTATGCCACTGTCTGGAGGAGGAGGGTTCAGACGGTTTTCCTGGGCAGGCAACACGGTTTTCCCTGGCCATGCACCCTGGCTTCTCTTTCCCAGATTTTCTTTCTTTCATTCCCCGAGCCCTCGTAACACCCCCAATCCCTCTCGTACTTTTAAAAGACATCCCTTGATGCCCAAAACAAGGGATTCAACCAAAACACAACAAAAAACATATCGTTCCCAATACCGGGATCTTACAACCTCCCCACCTTATAATGGCCAGCCCTTGAGCCGAGTTTCTTAACCTCATTGATCCATCGAAGAGAATAGTTGGGGCTACTGAGACCGCATATCTGATTCCCTCTACCATGTTTCTTCTGTAACATTCCCATGATTCCATAGTACTCACACTAATGGCACAACCTTGCCTCACAAGACCTTCTCACTACGGTCCAACACACGAACTGGATGCTCCCCAAAGGACACACTAGCCTCAAGCTCCACATCCTCCACATCAATCATGTGAGATGGGTCAGGGCGATACCATCAAAGTTGTGCCACATGAAACACATCATGCATCCCACCATACCGTTGTAGAAGAGCCAATTGGTAATCCACTGGTCCAATACTATCCATGATATCAAAAGGTCCCACATACATGGGCGCCAACTAACCCTGCTTTAGTATCTGATGGTGACCCAATCGTGGCGACACCCGAAGGAACACATTATCACCAACCCCAAACCCAAGAGTTCTACGACTCCGATCTTCATACCACTTCTTCCTACTCTGATCCATAATAATTTGCTTCCTGATCAACTTAACTATCTCTGAATTCTCCTGGATGAGTCTTAGCCCCAAAAACTCAGATTCACCAGCCTCTAACCAACACAATAAAGATCTACATGGTCTCCCATAAAGTGCCTCAAACAGTGCCATCTGAATTGTAGTCTAAAAACTATTGTTGTAGGAAAACTCAAATAATGATTGGGGCATTTACCAAGAACCACCAAAGTCCAAGAAAAAAGCTCTTAACATGTCTTCCAACACTTGGATGGTACGTTCTGACTGCCTGTTTGTTTGCGGGTGGAAAGCCATACTCAAAAACTGCTATGTACCAAGTGCCTTCTGTAACCCTTACCAGAAACGCGATGTGAAATGCAGATCACGGTCTGAAAATATGTTTCTTGGAACACCATGCAACCACACCATTTCCTGAACATACATCTCACCCAACTGGTCAACTATAAAGGTCTCCTAAATCTGAAAGAAATGAGCAACTTTTGTTAACTGATCCACAACCACTCAGATTGCATCACTCTTCTGCGGCATCCTCGTAAGACCCACAACAAAATCCATCGTTACATCATCCCACTTCCATTACGGAATGGGAAATGGATGCGACAAACCACCTGGGAGTTGATGCTCGGACTTCACCTGTGTCACGAACAAACCCGGGTCGACCCTGAACCGGTCACCCGAGCTGGTCTGCGACACAGCCCAAGAGGCATTCCCGATCCTCCCAGGCTGGCGAAAAGCGCCGGGGAATCAATAGAGGTTGTGGGAAAGAATTCTCCCAATATAAATAAATAAGACTTCAAGATAATACAGAGTTGTGTGGAAAAGATAAACCAAACAAAGTGACTAACATGAATAGAAGAAAAATAAAACTGTCCAAACACGACGTCTGAACAAACTCCATGCGACCTCACGGGTCGCTCCCCGACTCAACGATCAAGCGTTGCCCAAGGCAAGCGCACTCAAGATATAGCCTGCACAAACACTAAAAATAGAAAAGAACTATAGGCGTGAGTATTAAAACTTAGTAGGCTAGCCCGATATCTATTACCAATGCACTGCCATTAAAATAAAAGAAACAACATTTCATGTTTGAACTATAATTTATAAAAGTATCTTTTTATTAATATTCTACTTAAAAACAATGTACGAACCATTTCCCTTAACCATTTCCAAATTTGGGTTCAATTCATTAGTGTTAATGACATTTTAGTGAAAGGGAATGTGGTGTTTATATTTTCAAATTTGTACAGAGAGGATTAAACACCTTCATGTGAAAACCATTTTTTTAAACCTAATCAAAAGCAATTTACCACTTTCCAAGGAAAACAATACACCAGAAATGCACAAAGTAAAACACACAGCAAGGGAAATGTAGGTATACATGTGAGCATCATAATCACTACTGCAAGAAACAAATGATGAATAGACATGGGTAAACCTATGAGATTGAGAATAAACTAGAAGACACCAATACATGAGAAATCATCCTTATCTACATGTCACGATGAAATCAAAACTCACAATAAGCTCGACCGTCCTCTCTCATGTAGGTCGAGGGAAAATCCCATAGTAATAAACCCAATATATCCACCTACTATGGGCCTCTAGTCAGTACCATAACCTACCAGTGTAGCAATAATTCTTTGAATATTCTCTCAATATGCCAGATTCCCATGTCTCAAGTGTTTAAAAATGGGGTGATCCAACTGATGCCAACCGAGCATCCAATCAAATATATCTATATATAAATCACAACAAGAATCACCCCGAGCCACTCCATGGGAAAAACTCTTGCCTTTAACTACTCAAGTACCCGGGAGCCTCTAAGTGCGGCCTCCCAAACAATCAATTGCAACCAAGGCATGAGAGTCGTCCTAAGAGGGTTTTTATCAAAACATTTTCATCGCCTTCCATAAAGTGCCAAATGGGCCTTAAATTTATTTTACAACCACTAATAAAAAAATGAATCTTCATTACAATACCAAACCCAGTTTAAAACCATTTAAAGAACCCCCAAAACCATACTTTGCAGGCTGCCAACATTTTTATAAAACCAAACCAAACCATTTTATTTTTTTTCAAATAAACATTAAGAGCCAACCATGCCATTTATCAAAAGAACGAAAGTACTTGTTCACGATTCAAAAGAAATCATTTCTCATTAAACTCGAAATCTATTTTACATTCTGTGAGTTGTGTTTAAAAGCCAAGTGGGAATTATTTCATTATTGGGTGTCCGCTCGTCAAAATAATATTTCAAGCATCCTATATAAAATAAACGGCTCTTTTTATACTAAATAATCATTTAAAGATTAACTATCTTATATTTAAAATTAATTTTCATATATTTTCTCACATTATTTAGAATTAATAAAATATTTATTTTTAATAATTAGTGTGTGGAAATTGCAGGAAATAATGTAACATAAAATTTAAAAGCGGTGCAAAGGGAACCTACCTCAAGATCAAGCGCGACGAAAAAACAACCTCGGATCCAAGGCGCGATGACACAATGTGTGTCGGAAACCACATGATAAAGTCCAAAACTCAGCATGATCAATATCAAGGACTCAGACACATAAAAAAACTCACTAGATCATGTGAAACCAAGCGTCGGGGAGAAACGCTCACCTCGAAACTGAAGCATGACGTCCACGCAAACTCAGAATCGCCCTGCGCGGTTTCTAAAACAAAAATCCTACCAAAACAAACATATGTTGATAACCCCCGAACAAAGCAAAGGCCAAAGCAAGAATAATAATAATAATAATAATAATAATAATAACAATAATAATAATATAAACATTAATAATCATAATAGTAATAAGATAAAACAAAAAAAACCTGGTCGGGGGTGTTTTCTAGAAGGGGCCAGGCAGAAGGGAGTCATTGCGGATAGGTGTTGTCAAGGTGCCAGTACCTGGAGGAGAGGGAGGTCGGGACCAGGTCACTGTTGCGGATAGAGGGAAGACGGCAGAGCCGAGCGCCTGGGGGGAGCTGCTGTGCAGGCTGGCTATTGAGGAGGCCAAGAGCTGGGAGGCAGCGGCGCGATGCGCGCTAGGGACTAGAGGTCAAAGATGGCATTCTTGAAAACAGAAAAGGAGGGAGTAAGTGATGGAGTTCACGGCTGGCATGCTCACGCGCAACAAATGATGGAGGAAGTGCTGGAGGAGATCGGGGTTGCGGCGGGCTGCTGGTTGCATGTCCGGAGGAGTGAACAAGGGGGCGCTGTGGGTCGTGCGGGAGAAGAGGGAAGATCAGGATCGGCCGTGGGTTGTGCAGCATAATAGGGCAGGGAAGGAGCGGTCGGGCGCTACATGGGAGAAGAGAAACAAGAGGGGGGTGGCGGCACCAAAGAGAAATAGGGAAAAAGGGGAGTCTGCGGGTAGGGTTAGGAAAAAAAGAAGAAGATGATGAAAAAACAATAATAATAATAATATTTAATTTAATTCGAAAATTCATATCATTTATAAGATTTAAAATGAAAAAAATAATAACCATAACTTTTACAATCTTATTCGTAAAATTTAATAACGATAATAATAATGATAATTTAAATTCCAATAGCTTAATAATAATAACGCAAGTGGTCGCACGGGTACCGGGCTTACCGCACAACTCCTGCTAACTATGTGGTGCCCGCACACCGAAATAAATAATAATAACCACAACCACATGATGATAAAAATTAAAAATAATAAAATTATTTATTTAATTTTTATTATAATAATAAAATTCTTAATAGAAACAATTTTCAAATGACATAATAGTATCATTTATTTTTAATCGCAAAAAAATATAAAAAAACATGTTTTAATTTTTCAAAGACGAACAGGGCGTGCAGTGTCTTGGTGAAGCTGCGCGGGGTCCTCAAACGTGCTCTGGCCAAGCACGAATGACATCAACCCAAAACACACACTTGTTAACATAAACTCAAAAATATCATCCGAGACTGAACTTGAAGCCCAACAATAATATTTAAAGCCAAAGAGATCATAATATAAAATAAAAAACGTGGTTAGGGTGTGACAATTCTCCCCACCATAATTCTTTCCTCCCCCGAAAAGCCACAACACTATCGAGTAGATCGATCAACACCTAGGGATTCCACACAAAATGATCCAACAACTTTTCCCAAGGACATCACAACGACTACCATCAGGACTAAACCTCATTGCCCGAAATAAATCACCAACAGAGGGGAGGCCTGAATGGGCTCCCCACCATAAGAACTCAACTATCATTCGATAACGATTTAAGATAAATCCCAATGAGACTCAAGGTGGGTCTCCCCACCATAAAAGGACCAACCTCTTAGAGACAACTAGAAACCAACTTAGTCTAGAACCTAGCATTACTCAAGGTATAAAAAGCACATCAAAGACATTTAATCCACTCAATCTCATCCAAAAGGGATAGGAGTTGATCCGAAAAGTCTTCACAAACCAAAAACCCTTACCCCATGGGCGGGGAGGGTGGGCCCAAGGATCAGCTCACTAAAACTACGACAGACGACTACTCACGACCCATCAATTCGTGATAAACACAACCCCAAAGTCGCAACTAATTCACATGGGTTTTCCACGCATGACCACAAATTGACACCTCACATAAAAAAAATACACAATTGTCAACATTGTGCGATGGTTAAGTCCATCATACGCTTTGTGACAAGAGGAAAACTACAAAGACAGAGAAACTAGAGCACCACCACCAGAACTATCTCACCATGACGATAGAGGCACGACTTTAACCAGACTCCTTAAAATTCCCTGGGGGTTCCTGACTACGTGTCGGCTTCACTCCGAAACCTTTTGGCTGGAGCTGTGATTGATGAAGCATCTTCTGCCTCACAGTCAGGTTCTGATAATCCCAATGAGAAATATAATTTTTTTTGACAAATGAAAGGACACGATTTTAAATTTTAAAAACATACCAGCATTGAAAGTTGGAGTTCATCAAAAGACCCATGACATTCCCATACATTTCCAACCCAAAACACCATCAGTACAACAACAATGATAAAATATACCTTAAACTGAAAGGACACTTACACCAGAAACGTTGATCAAAGACCCAACATCAAAAATCTTCTGAGAACTTCATCTGCGACTCTTTCTTGCAACGCCCCAAAAAAATCATCGCAAGTGACCCAGGCATCCACATGCCTGGCAGGGCTTCGGAGCGCTTGGGCATGACGGCTTTTTGTGACCCTGCATGCCACACTGATAACACACAATAATCTCTCGCTTTAAAGAGGTTGATGAAATATCATGAGGCCTCTTGATTCCACGACCTGATCCATCCACTTCCATTTTCTTACTCATTTCCATTCTAGAATATTCACCATTGCTCATAGGGATCGAAGGAGGGAGAACTACTTCGAGAACTCCTACCATCGCGGCTTCGACATGAAAATCTTGTCTTGCCACATCGACAAAAGAAGTTAAGTTGGACTCTGACACCTTCGACTGTAGATCAGGGCGGAGACCCGCCTCGAAGCGTTGAGCCTTCATGCTGTCATTCGTGGAATACTCTGAATCATAAGGGACTAGCTCCACAAAGCGATGGAAATATTCTAACACTGATCTGTCGCCCTGCTGTAGACAACACATCTTCATCCCCTTTCTCTCCCTTTCTTCCTCGGAGAAATACTGACGAATGAATGATGCCTTGACAAACTCCCAAGTAATCTCTTGACGGGGATTATTATGAGACACTGACTTCCACCACATCCACGGTGATCCTTCAAGCATAATGGTCGCAAACTTGACCTTCAACGACTCGGGAAACTCAATGAGGTTAAAGTCCCTTTCAATATTCTGCATCTACTCCTCTGCCACGGAAGTTTCTGCTTGACCATAAAAGGGAGGTGGATCCAACTTTCAAAACTCAAGCATAAAATCCTTAGGTTGATCAATCGTACTATGATCACACATAGAAGCTTCAAAGGGATAACCACTGGACAAGGAAAAGTCGAAAACCCAATCATGGCCAACTCAATAAATAAAAATCCTCAAAAACAAACACCTCATATATGAAAGGCTCTAAACACAAAAAAAAGATCCATTATGAAATTAAAACATTTCTTTTGAAAACATATTTAATTTAAAAAGAGCTTGTTGGGTTAAACCCTCTCCATTGTTATTCTTTAGAGTCTCACTCACATGCATGTATCCATGCCACCCTGGGAATCCATCCACCATACCAGAAATCCATCCACATTTCCAACATACCACTATGCATGTGACCACTCATAGGAACACCAAGACCAAAAAAAGAAACATTATTTTTTCCAAAAGCAAATCATTTATACCACTTCTTTTAAAGAAATCTACAAATTAAACATGTCATTTCAAACAACCAATTTTTTGTTTGAAAACCAACTTTTCTGATTCAAACCACTTTCAGAAATCAAGGGAAACCCAAATAAACTCAAACAGGGGACTAGTGTCAGTGGGTGACTTGACCATATGGTTGGTGGCCATATGCCAAACATGTCACTGACACAGAGATCCTTCTTGGACCGTGCCCCTAGCTTTGCATGGCTTACCAGGCCGTGCGGGTTAGAAGGACTAGTGGCCCAAACTCCCGTTGTCGTATCCCAATCGCTAAACCCTTCCATAAAAACCCAAATAAACAAATTAAACCAGACTTCCCATGGAAACATGAGGATCAGTACGGGAAAGAGTTCACGACGCTCTTCCCGCACCTACCCCTCGAGTCCCGACAATCCTACCCCGTCTACCATGACATCCCAAATAACAAAGGGCGCTCTAAAAAGTGAGGTCCACTAAGAGATGACTGCCTCCGATACCATTTTGTCATGAACAAACCTGGGTCGACCCTGAACCAGTCACCCGAGCTGGTCTGCGACATGGCCCGAGAGGCGTTCCCGATCCTCCCAGGCTGGCGACAAGCGCCAGGGCATCAGCAGAGGCTGTGGGAATGATTTCTCCCAATATAAATAAATAAGACTGTAAGATAATACAGAGCAGTGCAGAAAAGATAAACCAAAAAATGTTACTAACAGGAATAGAATAAAAATACAATTGACCAAACACGACGTCCGAACAAACTCCGAGCGACCTTGCAGGTCGCTCCCCGACTAAACGATCAAGCATTGCCCGAGGCGAGCGCACTCAAGCTATAGCCTTCACAAACACTAAAAATAGAAATGAACTATAGGAGTGAGTATTAAAACTCAGTAGGCTAGCCCGATATCTATTCCCAATGCACTACCTTTAAAATAAAAGAAACATAATTTCAAGTTTGAACTACAATTTATAAATGTATGTTTTTATAAATATTCTACTTAAAAACAATGTATGAACCATTTCCCTTAACCATTTACAAATTTGGGTTAAATTAATTAGTGTCAATGACATTTTAGCGAAAGGGAAAGTGGTGTTTATATTTTCAAATTTGTACAGATAGGATTAAACACATTCATGTGAAAACTATTTTTTTAAAACCTAATAAAAAACAATTTACCATTTTCCAAGGAAAACAATACACCAGAAATGCACAAAGTAAAACACACAGCAAGGGAAATGTAGGTATACATGTGAGCATCATAATCACTAATGCAAGCAAAAAAACCTGAATAGACATGGGTAGACCTAGGAGATCGAGAATAAACCAGAAGACATCAATAAATGAGAAATCATCTTTATAGACATGTCATGATGAAATCAAAACGCACAATACGCTCGACCATCCTCTCTCAGGAAGGTCAAGGGAAAATCCCATTGTAATAAACCCAATATGTCCACCTACTATGGGCCACTGGTTAGTACCATAACCTACCAGTGCAGCAATCATTCTTATAATATTCTCTTAATATGCCAGATTCCCATTTCTCAAGTGTTCAAAAATGGGGTGATCCAACCGATGCCAAACGAGCATCCAATAAGATATATCTATATATAAAGCACAACATGCATCACCCCGATCCACTCCATGGGACAACCTATTTCCTTTAACTACTAAAGTACCCGAGAGCGTCTAAGAACGGCCTCCCAAACAATCAATTGCAACCAAGGCATGAGAGTCGTCCTAAGAGGGTTTTTATCAAAACATTTTCATCGCCTTCCATAAAGTGCCAAACGGGCATTAAATGAATTTTACAATCACTAATCAAAAAATCAATCTTCTTTACAAGAGCAAACCCAGTTTACAACCATTTAAAGAACCCCCAAAACAATACTTCACAGGCTACCAACATTTTTATAAAACCAAACCAAACCATTTTATTTTTTTCCAAATAAACATTAAGAGCCAACCAGGCCATTTCTCAAAAGAACCAAAGTACTTGTTCATGATTCAAACGAAATCATTTCTCATTAAACCAGAACACTATTTTACATTCTGTGAATTATTTTTAAAATCCAAATGGGAATTCATTCATTATTGGGTGTTTTCTCGTCAAAAAATTATTTCAAGCGTCCTGTATAAAATAAACGGCTCTTTTTACACTAAATAATCATTTAATGATTAACTATCCTATATTAAAAAATAATTATCGTATATCATCTCAAATTATTTATAATTAATAAATTATTTATTTCTAATAATTAGTGTTCGCGAATAGTAGGAAATAATGTAACTTAATTTTTAAAAGTGGTGCTAAGGGAACATACCTCAAGATCAAGCGCGACGACAAAACAACCTCGGAACCAAGGCGCGATGACACAACGTGTGTCCGAAACCACGTGATAAAGTCCAACACTCTGCATAATCAATATCAAGGACTCAGACACATACAGAAAAACTTACTAGAGCATGTGAAACCAAGCGTCGGGGAGAAACACTCACCTCGAAACTGAAGCGCGACGACGACGCAAACTCGGAATCGCCTTGCGCGGGTTCTAAAACAAAAAACCTACCAAAACAAACATAAGTTGATAACCCCTTAACAAAGAAATGGCCAAAGAAATAATAATAATAATAATAATCATCATCATAATATGAACATTAATAATCATAATAGTAATAAGATAAAACAAAATAAATAAATAAAAAAAGAAACCTAGCCGGGGGTGTGTGCTGCAAGGGGCCAGGAGGAAGGGAGCCGCTGCAGATAGGTGTTGTCAAGGTGCCGGTACCAGGCAGAGAGGGAGGTCAGGACCAGGTCACTGCTGCGGATATAGGGAAGAATTCGGAGCCGAGCGCAGGGGGGAGCTGCTGTGCGGGCTGGCTATTAAGGAGGCCAAGAGCTGGGAGGTGGCGGCGCGATGCACGCTAGGGACTGGAGGCTGCGACTGGAATTCTTGCACACAGCAAAGGAGGGAGGAAGTGTTGGAGGTCACGGATGGAATTCTCACACGCAGCAAAGGAGGGAGGAAGCGCTGGAGGAGACCGGGGATGCGGCGGGCTGCTGGTTGTGTGTCCGGAGGAGTGAATAGGGGGGTGCTGTGGTTCGTGCGGGAGAAGAGGACAGGTTAGGAGCAGTTGTGGGTTGTGCAGCATAAGAGGCCAGGGCAGGAGTGGTCTGGCGCTGCAAGGGAGAAGAGAAACGATAGGGGGTGGCGGCGCTAAAGAGAAATAGGGAAAAAGGGGAGTATGCAGGTAGGGTTAGGAAAAAAAAGAAGAAGAAGAAGAAGAAACAATAACAATAATAATATTTAATTTAATTCGAAAATTAATTTCATTTATAAGATTTAAAATAACAAACTAATAATCATAACTTTTACAATCTTATTCGTAAAATTTAATATTGATGATAATAATGATAATTGAAATTCCAATAGCATAATAATAATAACGCAAGTGGTCGCACGGGTATCGGGCTTACCGCACGGCTCCTGCTAACTGTGCGGTGCCCGCACACCGAACTAAATAATAATAACCACAACCACATGATGATAAAAATAAAAAATAAAAAAAGTATTTATTTCATTTTTATTACATTAAAAAAATTCCTAATAGTAAATATTTTTAAACGACGAAATAGTAACATTTATTTTTAATCGCAATAATATATAAAAAAACATGTTTTAATATTTCAAAGATAAACAGGGCGTGCAGTGTCTGGGCGAAGCCGCGCGGGGACCTCAAACGCGCTCCTACCAAGCGCCAATGATGTCGACCCAAAACACAGACTTTTTAACATAAAATCAAAAATATCATCTGATACTGAACCTGAATCCCATCAATAATATTTAATTCCAAAGAGATCATAATATAAAATAAACAACTGGGTCAGGGTGTGACAACCTGCTGACAGGTAAGGCACCGTACCACAAATCCCACAACTTCCTCCTTCATTCTAGGCCACCAACAGATAATGCCTTCAGCACTTCAAGGAGTATACTAATGAAGGCTACTCAAGATCATGAGTGGGATAGTTCCGATCATGGAGCCTCAACTACATCAACCCATAAGCCACAAACTTCTCATCTTGAATCAACACAGCCCCATGTACGATTCCAGATGCATCACAAAACACGATGTACTTCTTACCCGGCTCAAGTAAGATCACGATTTGTGTGGTAGTCAACCTCTTCTTCAACGTTTGGAAGGCATTCTCACAAGCCTCGGACCACTTGAAGTTGATTCCCTTCATGGTTGATCCTAAGAGTGGTGTTTCCAAGCGAGAGAAATCTTGAATGAACCTTCAGTAATACCCGGCCAAACCCAGAAAACACCAAACCTCAGAAACACTATTGGGCTGCTCCCAAGATAAAAATACATGAAATTTCACAGGATACACTGACACACCATCTTATGGGATTATGTGACCAAGAAAATGAACCTAACTTATCCATAATTGACACTTTGATAGCTTGGTTCATAGCTGATGCTCTCCTAGCATACCCAAGAGGATGTCAAGCTATTGGGCATGATCATCATGAGATTTAGAGTACACTAAGATATAGTCCACAAAGACAAACACAAACTGATCTAGATTGGGATAAAATATCCAGTTCATCAAAGCCATAAACACCACCAGTGCATTGGTCAATCCTAAAGGCATTACCACGAACTCAAACAACCCGTACTAACTACGGAAAGATGTCTACAGTACGTCAGAGGAACTCACCCTCAACTTGTGATAACCCGACCTCAGATCAATCTTAGAAAACACCAAAGAACCCCTCAACTGATCAAACAGGTAATAAATTCTAGGAAGAGGGTACCAATTTTTCACTGTCATTTGATTCAACTTCTGATAGTCAACACATAGCCTCACTGACCCATCGACCTTCTTTGCAAAAAGCACATCAGATCCCTAAGGAGACGTACTTGTATGGATAAACCCCTTATTCTCCAACTCCTCAAGATTAACCTTTAGTTCCTATAGTTTTTTCGATGCCATTCGGTATGGCGGAATAGGAACTGGCACCACTCCCGGAAGTAAGACGATCTTGAACTCAACATCCCTCTCAGGGGGAAACCATGAGAAATCATTCGGAAACACATCCTGATACTGATCCACAACATGAGGGAAAATAGAATGTTCCCCTCTTTCATTATCATCAATCATGATAAATTCCACTCGAGCTATGAGTCCACTCATCATTTGACAAAACGGCCTCGCACGCCCTGCTCGAACATCCCATTCTCCACTGTGGACATAAGCATCATCCTCAAGCGACATGAACGATACTATATGATGGTAACAATCTATGAATCCCTGATACAAAACCAACCAATCTATTCCCATGATTAGGTCAAACCCTGAAATCTCAAAAACGATCAAATCCCTTAGAAAATGATACCCACTGACTTCCAAATCACATCCCTTGCATGCTTTATATCCTCAACCTACACCCCCAATGGAGTGTCAATTGACATAACTCCATAGACCCCCTCCATAGGTAAAACCATCTCTACCACAGGTTGAGAGGAAACAAAAGAGTGTGTGGAACCTATGTCAAACAACGCACTAGAAAATGTAGAATCTACAAGGATCGTACCTCGAATAGTTGACAATTCGGCCTCACCATCACTAGGTGAAAACTGTACTGCCTGAAGTTGACTTGCCCCTCTACCCTGGGCTCCAGCCTGAACACCCTACGCTGCACTACCTTGCTGGCATGAGCGATCGTGCCCTGGAGTTCCACATCCACCGCCCCTGCCAATACGGTACATGGAGATCCAATTGCCTACTTGATACGGGCCAACTGATCCCCTTCCTGTACCCGACACCTGCTTTTCATCATCATGCTCACCCGTCTGCCGAGGGTTCTAGCATAACCTATCCACATGCCCCATCCTGCCGCACGAACAGAACTCAACTGGAGGTCGATGACACTAACCACACATATTACCAAGCCTACCACACTGATAACAGAACACATGATTCCCACTCTGAGAGGCTGACCCTTTTTTCCAGCCCCTTTGCACAATTGCGCAATTTTGTGAGCTCTCATGGTGTCGCTTTCAACCTTTGGTAGTTGCACCGCTCGTCTGTCCCACTGAAACCACAATCCCACTACTAGAATCTCCCTTCAGGTTTCCATCCAAGATCATTTCTTGATCTACTACCTCTATGAACCTCTTCATGCGGAAGACGTTTACATGAGACCTGATCTCATGTCTCAGCCCATCCTGGAAACCCTTTGATACTGCTGCCTCATCCCCTTCTAACACTGGGAAAAAGAATCTCAATTTCCTGAATCGACTAACATAGTCCATCACTGATAGCGATCCCTATGTTAGACTCATAACCCCTGCAGCCTGCTCCTGTCTAATGTCTCTGGGTAGAAATTCTCTAGAAACATTTCCTGAAAAACCTTCCACGACATTCCCTCAACCTGCTCGATTTAAGCCTAAATGTCCCACCAATTCCTAGTCTAGCCCCGCAACATATAAACGGCCATATTTACCTGCTTTTCAACCAGGGTCTCCAGATGGTCCAGTATCGTCTGGACAGTCTATTACCAGAACTCCGATGCCTCTGGCCCACCATCTCCGGTGAAGGTCGGATGGTGCTGTAGCTGGAACTCCCTGGTCAGCTCAAACATACTTGGTGCATCCCGCACTGGGTCTCTATCCATCATCTGCATAAGGCGATCCATGTTCTCCTGAAACTGGTCTTCTCTCCCTTCATTGATCACCACATTTTTTTGTTCCTCAACTAGAGGAGTGTTCTCATCATCATCCTCTCATTTCCTAATTAGTAACTGACGTCGTGGTGGCATTTCTCTACATTTCCAGATGGTCCAGTATCATCTGGACAGACTCTAACCAGAACTCCGCTGCCTCTGGCCCACCATCTCCGGTGAAGGTCGGATGGTGCTGTAGCTGGAACTCCCTGGGCAGCTCAAACATACTTGGCTGCATGCCCCAGGAGATTTGGGATAGAAAGGAAGTGAGTCGCGCAGGTTTGAAGTTGAAGAAGTGAGTGACGTGCAAGTGGCTGAGGTGAACATACGCACCAGTTTGGACTTACGCACCAAATAAAAGCGCGCCATCTTCTAACATGCGTGCCAGTATTGGGGAAGCGCGCTAGGAGATGCTGGAGAATGCCTGTGTTTTGTGGGGTTATGCGAAATTTGGAAGATAACCCTCATTTGCGAAGACGGAAGAACAATGAACAATTTGGTTTTATGAAGATAAGTGGTAACACACACACATGACTGGTGTTCAACACCATCATTGTTATTTGTGAACAGAAGAAGAATGATTCGTGCAACTAAAATCAGATCTTCACAGAAAGAGGAAAATATACCAATACATTCAGGTGTCGGTATTGGGAATTAAAGGATGAGAAGAAGAAGATTTTGTACATTCAGTTAGTACACTAAAGTAGAAGATTAAATATAAAAGGGCATCAAATCAGGACTTCGATCAATCATTATCACATGCTGAACAGGATACAAAGACGTCAAGGAAAATCTGTTGAAGAGACCTTCACGTCTATAAACTGATTGTGACTTCACCAAAGGCAATGAGCTAGGGGGAGTCAATGGGAGTGACCCGAGGGAAGTAGTGAGCTATCCCTGAACCGTTGTAACAGCAGTGAGCCTAGGATAGAGTGTCTGTGCTAGAACCATTGTTATCCACAACTAGTGAAGAACAGTGGAATTTGGTATGACTGAAAACTTGTCGGCGTATGCTCCTTGGACGTAGTCCTTAGCGATGAACCAAGTAATAATTGATGTGTCATCTCTTTTCATGTGAATGTTTCAGTGCTGATCATATCCACCATATAGGTTTAACTAGTTCCTACAAACATTGGAACACGAACCTTGATTTTAGAAGAAAAATTTGACACCTTGATTCACCCTCCTCTCTCAGGGTGTCCTGGGGTCCTACAGGAACACAATTTATCCTGAGTATACCCTATTTATATATTAATGAAATATTATCCAAATACACAATATCTAGAATGGGAAGTAAATTTGAATATTTAGTTTATCTATCAATAATAACACAAATTTCTTTATCACTTTCTAATATCCTTGGAAAACCCACCATGAAATCCTACGTATATTTTACTATTTATATTATGAAATTAGAAAATGTTAAATCATTCAATTTAGTAATTATTACTTTACATTATCCTATTTAAAAATCAAGAAAATCATGTAATAGTTGTAAATTACTCTTTTCCATTCCTCCCATTAGTAGTAAAACTGATAGACTCTATACATAGTAGTGCTACCAGGATGAATGGAAAATGGAGAATTATGATCTTCACTCAATATATCTTTTCTCAACTGGGAATCACAAGGTATATATAATCATTTTAAATAATTAAAAAAATTATTAAACTATATTAAATTCATCTATCATAACCTTCCAAAATGATTTATTCCATTATCAGCAAACAATGATCTTCCATCTAATCTTGTTTAATACATTCTAAAAAATTCAGCTATACTAAGCATTGAAACAAAAAAATATGTCTCTGCATACACAACCTATAGGAAAACATTCTTGAAATAATTAATCATAGTGTCACAGTACAAATTTAAAATGGTTAATGTTTAATTATTTTATTATTTACTAAATGTATAATAAATTTTTTTTTCATCTATAATGGTAGTGAATCATGAAATAATACTCATTGATTAGTTTCAACTATCTTATATATCTCATTATTAATTATTTATGAGTGAATGCATACTTTATAATTTTCTAATCAGTTTATACTTCATAATTTAATCCACATTATTGATTCCTCTATATTTTTAATAAAAAACCCCAAAAATATAAACATAGATCTTGTGTATGGTAACATAACCCATGAGGATTAATCTGAAATGAATAATAGGTAAATACCTAATCACTCTACAATAGTATGTAACAAATTCCTTCAAATAAATTATAAATATAGTTGAAAAATTAATCATTTATAGAAGGATGTACCAAAATACTATCATTCACTAATCTTGTTTTTAATCCTAAAAAAATTCATCACATTCTTTTTCCCATAAGAATTTAACTCCTTTTTGTGTTAACATAGTCAGTGGGCTAGAAAATCAATAAATATTTTTAGAAAACTACAAGTAGTAACCCATAAATATGAGAAAAATATGAATCACCCTTATATTTTTGGGTCTTGGATATTATTCAACAATATTTTCCTATAGTGTCAATAGATCTCCCATTAATAGAATTAATATATCCAAGTAATATTTTTAAAAAAAATTCTCACTTAATAAAATTCCCATACAGTTATTTTCATTGATGTTTTGAAAGGTAATCCTTAGGTGCCTTTCATATTCCTCATTAATTTTAGAATATAAAAAAATCCATCATAAAAATAACCTCAAATATGTCTTGGAACACATGAATAACCCTATTCATAATATCTATAAATAGAGAATGTTTGTTAGAAAACCCAAATGGAATACTAAACCCAATAATTCCTATATAAGGTCGAAAATGTACTTTTTGGAATTCCATACTCCTTGAAATTCAACTGATGGAACCCAGAACATAAATTAACCGTTGATAAATATTTTTCTCCTTGGAGCTAATCAAACAAATCAAGAATATGGAAAAAATGATACTTTTTCTTAACTGTTATGTTATGAAAATATCTACATTTAATTAAAATACTTATTGAACAATATTTCATTAAAATAAAAAATATATTGATCACAGAATGGTGAAAATCTAGTTTGGATGAATATTTACCTAAAAACCCTATTATTTATTTTTCATCTAAAATGCACTGATGTTCTATTCAATATGGGGGGTTTAGAAATAGGGTTATCATCATGTACTTTATAAATTGTAAACCCAACCTCACAATCATGAATAACATAAATAAATTGTTTTTTAATATACATCAATGTACTCATTTACTACTATCACATCACTAATTTAAAAAATATCTTAATTTTCAATAATTTGAATTATGTGACATTCACTACCACCTCTAATAAATTTCTCTACTTCGTTGTATTTTATCAAAGGCATGAAATCAATGAATTTTTTTTATTATATTTCCAATATATGTTAGAATGATAAAATTAATTCCAATACATACCAATAATTATTTCAAACTCAAATATGGATAGTTCAATATTATTTTATGGAAAACCCATCCTACTGATAATGATAGGATGATTCCTATAAATCATTGTTCATTTAATATTTCCACCTCTAGTTTTCAATAAAATTTATATATTCATTTTATGTGGTTATGTTCCCATTTTAATAGAAAATTTCATGGACATTATAGAATGTAAAGATCTACTGTAATAGAAGGAATTGATATATTTCGAATTGTCCAGAAACATAAATTTTATAACTTCATTTGATGGCCCAACATCAAATGTAGTAGTAGAAAATTACGTTTCCAACCCATTATTCTTCCAATCACCATGAAATACATCATTACAACTCACTTCAAACAAATTTTATCATAAATACACAACATATTCTAACTAAAACACATCACCAATATATGGCTATTAGTAACCCCATTTTTTGGTGTTCATTCCATTTTTCATTACATTCACGAGCCCTATGAACAAACTGACGACATCAAAAACACATCCCAGATCCAATAAAACATACCTTGAAAAGTATTTTTCCACACTTTAAAATTTTCGGGTCTCACCACCATATATCTTAGTTGGTTTCTTCTCTATTTAAGAACACCTTGACAATTGGTTATTGTTTTCTTCTCAAGGAACATACAGGTTATAAAATTCTATATCCACATTCTCACCAAAACGAACCATATTCTCTACAATTTTGCATTCTCATGTGGCCAATGATATTTGTATTCTTGGTTTTAGTCCTAATTAAATTATATTAATTTTACGATTAGTATCCACAATTAAATCCTGAACATACATAACTAATTTTAGAATGTTTTATTCATATTATGCTGCAAAATATCTGTCTTTATTCTTCAATTCTAGGGATTTTTTCCCATCCATATCTGAACAACCATTGGTAAATATTTTTGAAGGAATACATCCTTAAATGATTCCCATTACATGGAATAATGATCATCATTCTACCTGATATTCTTAACCAATTACATCCATTGATCATCTTCCCCCTAAAAATGATAAAATGAAATTGTTATCATTTTTTCTTAAAATTCCATGCTACTAAATATTTTCAGGGAGATGCGCTTGAGGTCAAGTGTGACGCCGGTTCGGCCACCCTATTAGAGGTGATCTGTGTCGAGACATTACAATGTGGTATCATAGGTGGTATTTTTTCCATTGTCTTACTGTTTTGGTTTGGTTGACAGGAGACTAGGAATGTGTCAGCACTTGGTTAATAGTTGTGCCTAGGACTTATCACCACACGTATGGGAAATTACCAAGTGGACATGGTTGTAATTGTTGTTCATGATTTTCAATTTACAATTTATATTATTTATCCTTGAGTGATTGTTGTAATTTTTACTGATTATGAATTTATGGAATTTATTTATATTTTAACCTTGGACTGTTTAGGAAAGGATATAGAATTGAATGCATCATAATAGGCACACAGGAATTCACATGCCATGCATGGTTCCATGCCATGTAGTTACATATTAGGTTGTCTGTTGATTCAAATTGTTTTCCTTGAATGCATTCCATGCCTTGTAATTATTTATCATGAGTTTTTTGATACCATGTTTCAGTGATATATTTTAATTGCTAACCTATTGTCATGATTCCTGTTTAATACCATGATTGCCTGGCATTATTCTACTATGCCTATTATAATGTCTCGATGATTAAAATGGTATGATTATGTGATTATAACATGTCTCTCTCTATTAGCTACTTGTAGTGACCTGCTAGCTTGTTTGTTATGTAATTGGTTACATTGCAGAAATTTATTGGTTTCCATTGAATGGGAGACAAATTACAAAAACAATAAAATTCATAGACTCTTATTAGGCTGATAGTCACCCATATATCTAGGATGATATGTTTTTGAGCATGTTATAATTTCAAATGAGTTATTTTACTACCTAAAGGCACCATTAGGACCAAGTCGGCTAGTTGATTCATGTTCCTTTTGAGAAAACCCAGTATGGGTGTCGTAACTCTTAATAAATAAACAACTTTTTTTGGATTCATTATAATGATCCTATGTAACACCCCGAGATTTTATGAAAAATATTCTTTTTAATTTTATTGATGTCTTGTGTTGTATGTTACAAAAAAGGAGTCTTGCACAACACACAACCCTAACTTGGCTGCATTACATGCAATCACGACCTTCCTCGATAGCGTGTGTTGTACGCAATACCGAGTTTCACTAAACAACGATATGCTATTAAAATATTATTAAAACTAGCCGTTATGAATAGTAATAACCACTTTTTGAAATTTTGTAAATTTCATCTTTCAAAATGTACTTCATTTTCGGATTCAGAATATCTAAATTAGCCTAGGGTGAATTTTTTGTATTTTTCTGAAAACTATCAATTTTTTATGAATAGCGAAAACACTAGGTTACTATTTAAAAACCGACTTTTTATTTAAATAGTTATTTATTTTATATAAATTTATTTTAGGTCAAAATTGTTACATAATACCTATATAAGTTCAATGTAATTCATTGGAATCATTTTATAATAATTTTAGATATATAAAAATTTATTGAACTTTTGACCGTCTTTTACCCACCTCCTAGGAGAATTTTCAAATTTACATAAAACATAATTTTACCACTTTTGTGAATGAAATTTCAAAAATATGAGAGACACGGTTGATGCCATTAAGTAAAATTTGGTTCAAAGAGATGAAAATAATTTTTTGTGAATAGTAACTTTTTACTTTTATTTACCACGGTTAAAAGTAAATAGGGAAATTAAGGGTAAAAATGATATTATTATTACCCTAAAACATGTCCTAATTCTATTGGATAAGTGTAATTCGACCAAAAACAACCTTAGGAATAAAATATGACAATTTAGGCCCACTTGGATTAGATTAGGACATTTAATATTAATTTATTTAAAGAAGGGTTAAAATAGTTAAAATCAACGTTTAATAAGTAAATCTTTATTAATATAGGGTTATACATAAGATAAATTTGACTATAAATATTAATTATAAATATAAAAATATTTCCTACATAATGGTATTTTATTTATAATTTTTAGACATTAAATATGTTAATTCATTTTTGACACAATGATGATGTAGTAATTATCTTATTAATGAAATATTGACATAATGGATGTTATAAATACACAAATAAATGTAATTTGAGACTTTTTATGAATTAAAATAATTTTCTAGTTTAATATTACATGTTAGTATTTATTTAATTAACCTTTTTTGAACTATTCTTTCTGTTATGATTTTCAAAAAAAATTAATTACTAAATAGTGTCAAAATTGACATAAAATAGTTTCTAAAACAAAAATTATATTATTAATTGTTATTTTATTCCTAAAAATCCAAGGTTCGGCCAAATGACTTAGATAAGGTTATATATATTAATAATAAACAACTTGGGGTTCTTTTGGCTTGTTATTCTATGTTTATTAACCTTATAGTGTAAGAAAACAAAAAGGCACGGTAAAAGTAAAATTATTTAACTTAAAGTTAAATATAAATGATAAGGTTACAATAGAACCCCAAAACTTGTCTAAATTCTATTGGATGAGAGGATTTAGACCCATCCCCACCTTAGCTTTGAAATAAATCAATTTTGAGCTATTGAAAACTGAATATTACTTTATAATAAAATAATATTTTGAGTTTTTCCAAAGGTGCCCCTCTCCTCCCATATAAAAGGGAACCTCCTCCCTCTCTTCGTCACACCACATTGAGACTTCAAGCATGGAAAACCCCTGCAAAATTCTATTCTAAACTTCCCTAGAAACATCCTAGAGGTCCTGATATTCTTCAAAGACCAATCTTCATGCTCTAAAATGAGGTCTCAAAGAAGCTCATTAAAGAAAAGGTAATGTCTGTTACCGATTCTTTCAACTTTATTTCTTCTTCCACTTCATCTTCTTTAGTTGTTTCGTTATGAAGTAATAACATCAGTATAAATCATATACGGATATGTTATTATAAGTATGAAAATATCCTATTTCACCATCTATCCATCCTACGGAAAACGAAATCACCACGCGTGCGTACGTATGGAATACCGTCTCCACGGCGTGGTGAAATCTATTTTTACACCAACACCTAACATGGATGGGTATAATGGGATAAAGAATAAATATATATGGTTATTATAACATCATAATGATTCTGATATATTATACCATCCACTCCAATTTTATACAATAATTATGGGAAAGATATCATCCCTCGTGCGTACGTACGGACTACCGTCTCCACTACGCAATGATATTCATTCTCCATGTTAACCATATATGAATGGTAATATAGTTTATATAATGAATAATAATGAAATATATTAAATAATAATGCTACTGTATTTATGTATATATATATGTATGTCATCTATTTAGTTTCATTCAATTCAATAAGGAAACGAAAACAGCATTCATACGTACGTACGGCCTACCGTCTCCATGAATGGTGTATTTCTTTCATTTTATCGATCTATAATATACATATGTATATGATGAATATATATTATATATAAATCATTTTTTACATTCTGTAATTATTTAAATCAGGATATAAATAATAATATCAAGAACGACAAGTCGAAACACATATGATAAATGAAATGATTTTACCCAAAATGCTGCTTTAACATGGAATTTACAAATGAAGGGTTAATATAAAGTCTTAAGTGAAACATATATGATATCATAACAATTAATATGATTCTGTAATAATTCAATGAAATTATTTAAATCATTATACAGGAGGTTCAGATACGTACGAAGCATATCGGACCTAAGGAAATGGATAAGTTTGCAAATCTCATTTTTATCCGAGTTTGCTTATTCGTAAGTATTTACTGGGGTTATTGATATCATCCATGTCCAGTTTTATAAAAGTGTATTCGTGGATGTTTAATGTCCTTTTTACCCATTTTGACTTTTAACCCATGGTATGGAAGTAATCTTTCTTTTATTTACCCTCTAGGTACTTTTTGACTTTTCGGACAAAAGAATGAGAAAAATGTTTTTTTAACGTATACGGAATGAAAGGATTTTTATGGTTTTATAAAGCCATATTTTCATGAAGCTTCCTCCAAAATATTTCATGAATATTTTCAACAAAATTATTTTCTTTTAAAATTGCATGACATTTTGTGAAAAGAAAATGATTTTTGGAGAAAAAAGGATATTTTCCTCAAGAATTCATTTCAAGTGTTTTATCCAAACCATTTTCATCTAAGATGACATTATTTAAGATGAGTATGTTTCAAGTATCTTGTATCTACGATTTACATGGTCTCACTTTTCTAATGATGAAATGATATCCAAATTTTTGTATAGATTATGTTATGATGGAATGATGCTTATGAAACCCATTTTATTCTTGGGTTATGATGATGATTTATGTTTATATTGTGGAACATGAAAGAATGATTTCAATATGAGATGGGTGGGACCTATATCTCCCTCCAATGCATTGGGTAAAGATTTATATCTCATGAGGTAGAGATGGCTGGAACGGTATGTTAATCCGGTTCAGTAATACAACACTGGAATGAGGAGGGAACTCGATTCATAAAGGGACTCTGTCCACTAAGATGGTCTTGGCAGAAATGCCTTGGCTACTATAGAAATCATATCATGTGATTAATGGATTACACAATCACATGTTTTATTCCCATTCTATTTTATCATGATTAATCTTTCTTTATGATCTATGCCTTAAGTTCTTCCATGTTTTATGTCATTGCTCAAGATTTTGTTGTTTAAACATTATGTTCATGTTTCTATGTTAAAATGTTTATGATGTGTTTTATTTTATCCATGGTTACCCTTACTGAGCATTTGAGCTCACCCTTTATATGTTTTCTTTTCCCCAGGATATAAAGAAAGGTTTTAGGTAAGAAAACAAAAGTGGAAGATCTTTATGGGAGATGTTGAAGATCTTTCACCATGATTAGAAGATTACGTTTCGAGTTTCCAAAGACACTAAACTATTACGATCCTTATGTGTCTATTTTAGTTATGTATTATGTATTCTGAAAAATTAATGTAATGTCCATGTACGTCATGCTTCGGGTCTCTACATTTGGTATCAGAGGGGGGTTTAGTCAAACTTCGGAAACTAGGATGCGAAATAGTTTGTGAGATCCCTAGAGATATTTCTAAGGTATGTCTAGGGATGTCCCTAAGGATAAGTATACGTATAGGATATCGTCCTAGAACTACGGTAACAATCTTAGAATTTAACCTAAGATGTTAGATATTGAGGGAACTCCCCCTTTACTATGTTGTTTTCCCTAGAATGATTTTTTCCTCTCACACTATTCTTTTTGAGTTTTAGAAAATGGCTGGAAACAGGAAGATTCACGATAATGGAGGATATGACAGACAATGGAATAATATTATTAATGAGCAACCAAATGAAACTGGATTTGGAAGTCCAAACATCGTTATTATGCCTAATCAGAAATCTCATAATATGACCAATAATCTCATCTTTGGTAAGTTTCCCGACTCAGATAATAAGAGAAAGATGGAGTTTCATGATGATCATAGAGGAATGAAAGATCAATTTCCCTCATGTAAATCATGTGGGAAGAGGCATCAGGGAGATTGTTTCAAAGGAACTGGAAGATGCATTGGGTGTGGAAAATAAGGTCACAGAACCAGTAAGTGCAAAGGAAAAGGTTTGGTTAACACCATGGACAATGATAATAGTATTTCTACAACATCAAAAATGATTAGATGTTTTAAATGTGGAATGTACGGGCATTATGCAAACCAATTCCCTAAGGGAAAATCTCATGAAGATAATCAGCATGGTCATATGGGTAGTATTTATGTGGATGATGATGAGCAGACTACAAATGATATATGAGATGAAAGAAGTGTTGAAGCTCAGTCATTTGTTTTAGAAGGTAGTGTAATGATTGTATGTTTATCGAGAGTTATGTTGTATAGTTAATGGTACTATGGAATAAAGAATCATCTAAGGATTGTTACACTATTGTTTTTCCTAAATTATTTGAAAGTATATGTTGAATGGTATCAGTAACCATGGAAGGTTATTCAGATATTTTTGGAAAGTAGATGATATGCGCATAATGAAGGAATAAGAAGATAATGATATGTTTGATTTAATTCATGAGCTCATGATTGATATAAGGACTAAGTGATATCATGGTTTGATTATATAGAATTTTGAGGATTTTGGTATGTGGAAAGTGTTAAATTTTAGCTACATTCATGTTTTCACTAAGGTTCAATGGGTTTTCATTCTTCAAGAGAATACATGATTAAGGTATTCAATTGTTTGTAATTTGACCAAAAAAATATATCTTATGATATATGGGGGATAAATGATGGCATTCACGTTATTGTTATGTGACATTTCAAGTAATCATTTTCATTATACTATGAGCTTGGACCGATGTATTTTTGATAAGCCTAAAGATTGGAATGGATTATGTTGGACATAAGTTAGTATTGTTTAAGGATAGAACTTTTTTTGATATTATTTATTGGATGTTATAGTAATGTAGTATTACAAAAAGGACAACCTGCAGGACATGCGACAACCCATCGCGTCAGACAAGGCTGTGGGAATCGAACCCACAACCGAAGTGCGACTGGCCTTTATCACCTACCACTGGCCTATAAAAAATCCTTGGTTTGTATAAACTAGTTTTATTTTATTAAGCGGTATGATATATGAAGTATAAGATCATTTTTGGAACCATATACGATTAATCTAACCATAATATGAACTTATGACTTTTTCTAACCTTTTGTTTTAAATAGATGGAATGACCAATAATTCTATCACATGATCTGTTAACACATCATGAATAACAAATTCAACTTCATTTCTTTAAGGTATGAAGTTGAAATTGTTCAATTCACGAACAACAGTGAGATTGTACCAAAATCATGTTAATATTTCTTTTAATTCATAAACCTTTGGGGAAATGATCTTGAAAACCAAAAATGTTGGCCTAGTGCTCTTATATCCGATGAATCAGATGCTACCTTAGATCATCACAGATCTATAGATTTGTGATTGTTGGCTTTTTCATAGCCATGTTATCTACCACTCTCCATCAGAACATGATGTTTAGGTTTCTCTTCCATATCCATATTTTCACCTATATTCGTCTATGTGGAAACCCATCGATTATTTTATTTGGGTAACCATTACGTTTCATACTTTAATTTTTAAAGATAAGTTTTGGTATTCCATTTTACGATGTGGATTTCTATTAAAGAAACATTCGAGTAGTAAACCATTTATAACCCCGACGAATTTTGACTGTGAAATTCATTTTAAGGGGGGTAGAATGTAACACCCCGAGATTTTATGAAAAATATTCTTTTTAATTTTATTGATGCCTTCTGTTGTAAGTTACAACAAAGGTGTCTTTCACAACACGCAACCCTAACTTGGATACATTACACGCAATCACAACCATCCTCGAGAGTGTGTGTTGTACGCAATACCGAGTTTCACTAAACAACGATATGTTATAAAAATATTTTTGAAACTAGTAGTTATGAATATTAATAACCACTTTTTGAAATTTTTTAAATTTCATCTTTGAAAATGGACTTCATTTTTTTATTCGGAATATCGAAATTAGCCTATGGTGAAATTTTGGCATTTTTCTGAAAACTTTCAATTTTTGATGAACAGTGAAAACACTTGGTTACTATTTAAAAACAGACTTTTTCTTTAAATAATTATTTATTTTATTTAATTTTATTTTAGGTAAAAATTGAAACATAATACCTATATAAGTTCAATTTAATTCATTGGAGTCATTTTATAATAATTTTAGATATATAAAAATTTTATTGAACTTTTGACCGTCTTTTACCCACCTCCTAGGAGAATTTTCAAATTTACATAAAACGTAATTTTACTGCTTTTGTGAATGAAATTTCAAAAATCCGAGAGACACGGTTGATTTCCATAAGTAAAATGTGGTTCAATGAGATGAATATAATTTTTGGTGAATAGTAACTTTTTACTTTTATTTACCACGGTTAAAAGTAAATAGGGTAATTAAGGGTAAAAATGATAATATTATTACCCTAACACATGTCCTAATTCTCTTGTATAAGTGAAATTCAACCACAAAAAACCTTATGAATAAAATATGACCATTTAGGCCCACTTGGATTAGATTAGGACATTTAATATTAATTTATTTAAAGAAGGGTTAAAATAGTTAAAATCAAAGTTTAATAAGTAAATCATTTTTAATATAGGGTTATACATAAGATAAATTCGACTATAAATATTCATTATAAATATAAAAAGATTTCCTACGTAATGGTATTTTATTTATAATTTTTGGACATTAAATAATTTAATTGATGTTTGACACAATGATGATGTAGTAATTATCTTATTAATGAAATATTGACATAATGGATGTTATAAATACCCAAATAAATGTAATTTGAGACTTTTTATGAATTACAATAATTTTCTAGGTTAATATGACATGTTAGTATTTATTTAATTATCTTTTTTAGAATTAATCTTTCTATTATGATTTTCACAAAAATCAATTACCAAATAGTGTCAAAATTGACATAAAATAGTTTTTAAAAAAAATATTATATTATCAATTGTTATATTATTCCTAAAAATCTAAGGTTCGGCCAAATGACATAGATAAGGTTATAAATATTAATAATAAACAACTTGGGGTTCATTTGTCTTGTTATGGTATGTTTATTAACCTTATAATGTAAGAAAACAAAAAGACACGGTAAAAGTAAAATTATTTAACTTAAAGTTAAATCTAAATGATAAGGTTAAAATAGAACCCTAAACTTGTCTAAATTATATTGGATGAGAGGGTTTCGACCCATCCCCACCTTATCTTCTAAATAAATTAATTTTGAGCTATTAAAATCCGAATATTACTTTATAATATAATAATATTTTGAGTTTTTCTAAAGGTGACCCTCTCCTCCCTTATAAAAGTGCACATCCTCCCTCTCTTCCTCACACCACATTGAGCCTTCATGATCGGACAAAACATGAAAAATAATCTTCTAAACTTCCCTAGAAACATCCTAGAGGTCCTGGTATTCTTCAAAGAGCAATTTTAGTGCCCTAAAAGGAGGTCTCAAAGACGCGCTTCGAAGAAGAGGTAATGTCCGTTACCGATTCTTTCAACATTATCTCATCTTCCACTTATTCTTCGTTAGTTTTTTCCTTATGAAGTAATAACATCAGTATAAATAATATACTTATATGTTATTATAAGTATGAAACTACCCTATTTCATCATCTATCCATCCTATGGAAAACGAAATCACCACGCTTGCGTACATACGAAATACCGTCTCCACACCGTGGTGAAATCGGTTTTTCCACCAACACCTTAGATGGATGGGTATAATGGTGTAAATAATTACTATATATGGTTATTATAACGTCATAATGATTCTGATATATTATACCACCCACTCCAATTTTATTCAATAATTATGGGAACAATATCATCGCTCATGCGTACGTACGGACTACCGTCTCCACGACGCGATGAGATTCATTCTCCATGTTAACCATACATGAATGATCATATAGTGTATATAATGAATAATAATGAAATATATGAAATAATAATTCTACTAGATTTATGTATATATATATATTTATGTCATCTATTTAGTTTCATTCAATTCAATAAGGAAACGAAAGCAATGTTCATGCATACGTACGACCTACCGTCTCCATGAACGGTGTATTTCATTCCTTTTATCGATCTGTAATATACATATTTATATGATGAATATATATTATATATAAATCATGTTTTACAATCTGGAATTATGTAAATCAGGATATAAGTAATAATATCAAGAACGACAAGTCGGAACACATACGATAAATGAAATGATTTTACTCAAAATGCTGCTTTAACATGGAATTTACAAAAGAACGAGTAATATAAAGTCATAAGTGAAACATATATGATATCATAACAATTAATATTATTCTGTAATAAGTCAATGAAATTATTTAAATCAATATACAGGAGGTTAAGATACGTACGAATCATATCAGACATAAGGTAAGGGATAATTTTGCAAATCTCATTTTTATCCAAGATTGCTTATTCATAAGTATTTACTGGGTTTATTGATATCATCCATTTCCCTGTTTTATAAAAGTTTATTCATGTATGTTTAAAGTAATTTTTACCCATTTTGACTTTTAACCCATGGTATGGAAGGAATCATTCTTTTATTTACCCTATAAGGTACTTTTTGACTTTTCCGACAAAAGTACGAGAGGAATGTTTTTTTAACGTATACGGCATGAAATAATTTTTACGGTTTTATAAAGCCATAATTCAATGAATCTTCCTCCAAAATATTTCATGTCTATTTTCAACAAAATCCATTTCTTTTAAAATTGCATGACATTTTGTGAAAAGAAAATGATTTTGAAGAAAAAAGGATATTTTCCTCAAAAATTAATTTCAAGTGTTTTATCAAAACCATTTTCATCTAAGATGACATTATTTCACATGTGTATGTTTCAAGTATCATGTATCTATGATTTACATGGTTTCACTTTTATAATGATGAAATGATATCCAAATTTTTGTATGAATTACATTATGATGGAATGATTATTATGAAACCCATTTTATTCTTGGGGTATGATGATGATTTATGTTTATATTGTGTCACGCAAAAGAATGATTTAAATATGAGATGGGTGGGACCTATATCTCCCTCCAATGCATTGGGTAAAGATTTATATGTCATGAGATAGACATGGCTGGAACGGTACGTTAATCCGGTTCAGTAATACAGGACTGGAACGAGGAGTGAACTCGATTCAGAAAGGGACATTGTCCACTAAGATGGTCTTAGCAGCAATGCCTTGGCTACTATGGAAGTCATATCATGTGCTTAATTGTTTCCACAATCACATTTTTTATTCCCATGCTATTTTATCATGATTAATCTCTATTTATGATCTATGCCTTATGTTCTTCCATGTTTTATGTCATTTCTCATGATTTTGTTGTTTAAACATTATGTTCATGTTTTTAAGTTCAAATGTTTATGATTTGTTTTATTTTATCCATGATTTCTCTTATTGAGCATTTGAGCTCACCCTTTATATGTTTTCTTTTCCCCAGGATATAATTAAAGGTTTTAGGTAAGAAAACAAAAAGGGAAGATCTTTATGGGAGATGTTGAAGATCTTTCACCATGATTAGAAGATTACATTTCAAGTTTCCAAAGACACTAAACTATTACGGTCCTTATGTGTCTTTTTTTGTTATGTATTAATTATTACGAAATAGTAATGTAATGTCCATGTACGTCAAGCTTCGGTTATCTACAACCTAGGTCGGCATAGTGGGACCCTTTTGGGATTCGATATATTCTTAAATGGATTCTATGTGATAGATTTCCTAATTTAGGATGGGATGAAAATTAATGTAAAATGTTTTAAAATAATGTCTTATAAAACATGCTTATTTTTTCCTCAAGGAATTTTTTATGATCATGTTCCTTGTTTTTTTTCTAAATGGTACTTGATGTTTGATTAAATATTTTGATGATTAAAGATTAAATGTGATTAAATATAACGAGCCTCGATATGGAACCTATAGAAATGTCCTCTGTTTAAGACCCTACTATAAGGGTAGTTTTCATTTATCCTTGATTTTCTTTGGAATATAACCTTTCACTTTCCATTATCCGTAGACATACCCTCCTGCTTAAAATGAAAATCATGTTTAGAAGGGTGGTCATGTTTTCCTTGACTTTTGTTTTGGACTTGAATATTGAGTAATGCTCTTTTCTATCAGGTTAGTCATGCCTTAGGGATGGTCAGTTTCTTATTAGGTTGTTCGACACTCTCTTCTCCATGGGGATGGATGATTCAGTACATCGTAATTTAGTTTAATATTCATCTTGTTTCTATATCACCTCGGGGTTTTATTCGTTCATGTAAGCGGTGCCGTCAAGTACATAACATTGTGATGAACTGGTTGAGTTCAGTGTAATCGTCAAGTCTTGTGCTATTAAATACGTTTCAAGTCATCTTCATATTACATTGACTTTTGTTTTAAAAGAATCTTGTTCGTCCAATGCTCTGGATTAATTTGTGTGACTCATGAATTTTGACATGCCTGTTAGTTTGGTTAAGTACTCATGCCTTTGTTTATACATTTTCCATCTTTTAATATCCAAATACTCTTAGTTTACTACTCCATAAGTGACGAGCACGCCCCCTATCTTGTATTAATCCTTGATGCACTAAGAGAACATCGATCTTACACCATACCAATGCTTTACAAGTTTTTGGGTGTGTTTATGGTGGTTTTCTCATTTTATCATGTTGACACGTCGTTCTTATCAATGCTTTGGTTAGTCTTGAGTGAACCTCAGATTTTTTTGTAGGAATTCTTTGGATGAACTCATGTACACCAATTGATTCTTCCATCATGACCACGAGGTCGATGTCACTCTAGGATTAGTCAATCTCATTTTTTGGACTACTTATACTTATACCAATGTCTCACTCATAATCATGGAGTATGGACTACCTTTTTTTAGTTTCCTTCACCCCTATAGGGCCAATCCGAGTTTACCTAAACTTGTTGTTGGGCTCGGTAATGGCTAAATCAAGAAACATCACCAGATGTAAGGTATGAACTTCAGTGGGTGTGTTCGTGGTTAATGAGAGATTCAATTGAAGAAGATATCACAGATCAGACTACAAAACACTATCCATATAAGCCGAGCATCTTCTTATATGGTCGAATGAATTGTCTTGACAAGTCCTCTCTCATGATCAATGAAGTGCTCAGTGAAGAATTTTTTTTTCACATAGTAAGGTGAGATGAGTTCAGTTTTTGTCAACCTGGGATTTTTAAAAAAAACTGGCTCAACATGGGATTTAAGGGAGATTTGGAATTGAAAGATTTATCCGTTTTCGATATCACGCAAGAGGCACCGCTAGAATGCCTAAGGGCATCTCTTGTAGGAAATTCAGATGCTGGAAGATGTTGTGACACAGAATTTTCACTTTCTACCCTTAAAACATATGGTGGGATGAATGTTTGACATTATATTTAATGAGATGAAGACATGGTCATTCTATAGAAAAAATGGCTTCGATAAATACCATCTTGACGTTTCTGTTGGGAAATTTGCGTTGACTCGGATAATAATGGATTTTGTGCCATTTTCATATCCAATGATTTAATGTGTGTTGGGTGTTTTGAGATAAAACACATACTTTTGTGTGAGACTTCATGACCCTGTAGATCGGGTGAGAGTTATGTTGATCCCAAAGGCTTCTCGAGGATGAGAAGTTCTAATGTGGGAAGGTTCTAATGTTTTTTGTTTTGAACTGGATGAAAAAGCGTAGGAAATTTTTTTTCTGTTAACTGACCATGTCAGTTTTAAAATCGAGCGTCGGTACTTTTTTTTGATGGTAGAAATGGTGATGTGTCTTTTAAATATATTTTATTAAATTAATTAAAATAACAAATTAAATTGAAATAAATTAAATGGATATTAAAAGGATTATTAAAACATTGTAATATTCTATATAATATTTTTAGAGTTAAACTATGAGTCAATACGGGGTTCCGAGACCCTTATATTGTCAGCATTTGTAGAATAAAAATATTAAATTTATTTTATTCATACACGTGTTTGTTTCTTTTCAGAAAATTTAAATAACTCTCAAATAGAGCAATGTACAAGAAATTTGAGACCACCATTTGGTCTGGAACGCCGGTTTTACCCTTGGTAGGGTATAAACTTGATTCGCATCGGGTGTTTGGCACCCTCACACATGATAATTCCATATTTATTTTTAATTATTCAATCAATAAATTTTAATATAATAAATAAATATTTTCCCACAAACAGTGTGTCGAATGAGAAATCTAAGACCACTATTAGTTTCAAGTCATGGGGTTTACAATAATAATGTAATAACCTTTACGAGCGTCGGAGGTTTGGTCACATCGCACCTGAAGATAATTTAATTTGGTTAAATATATTTTGTTGTAGAGTTGTAAATAAATGTAATAATTTTATTATTAATATTATTATTTTCCATGATGATAAAAAATATAATTTTACATCACAATTAATAAATTGTGTCATGGAGTAAAAATTTTAACTGAGAAATGTAATAAATGTGATAATATTAATTATTCTAATTAAAAAAATATGCCATCAATATTAATTTAATAGGTGCTATTGGATTTTAAATGGTTGTTGTTTTTAAATTATTAAAGGTTTCATTAATGAGTTATATTAAATAATAATAATTTTAATTATTTTAACGTCTATACTTAAATAAAAGTTCATACCATTAATGATTGTATTGCCTAAATTATTAAAATGACACAGGGTGCCCATTTGCGCAACCTATTGTGGGTCCCAAAAATCTATTAAAGAAATTAAATAATTGAACGTCCATTATGTAAAAATTTTACATCACACCCTAGATCTGCATTCGATCAAAATAAAATTTAAAAGAATTTTAAGAGAATAAAAATAAATTCATGGAATTTATAGAAGGATATAAATAAATAATAAAATAAATACAGTTGATAGAAATTAAAAATAATTAAAATGGGGTAAACCCATTTTAATTATTTATATCATTTCTTCCATCATTATATTATTATTATTTTATTTATTTATCTCCTTTTTATTTATTTTTCATTTTTATTTATTCCATTTCCCTTTCATTTATTATTTATTTTGTCTTCTCTACCTATCCTCCCTCTCACGTCGCCTCTCCTCTCCCTATGTGGTGCACCACCTCCTTCCAGCTTTGGAAGATCACCACGTCTCTGTTCATCATCTATTTTCTTTGTCATTAGGTGTACTGCGATCCTCTTGGTAAGGCTTACCGCATGTACCAAGAATCATGCGATCTCATCCTCTATCCTTTGTGTAGATCGCTGTGGAATGATTTTACCATATATTTTGATTTTCTAAAATCATATGTTTTCTTCCATTTTGGTCAAATCAATCCCTATTGTGGATCATAGGATAATATGCATCCATAAGGTAGGGTGTCTCCGCTTGTTCCCTTTGTTTTGTTTCAATTTAAAAAACGCACCGTTGTGCCTTTATTCAGAGACTACAAACATTATGAAAATTCTTCTAAATTCATTAAATAATTTGTTTCTCCATGTTTTTGTAGCCTTATTGATCACGAATTAATTTTTTTCATTTGTTTCAATGTGGTCAGACACCCATTTTTATGTGCCAATGTGGTAGGTATAATTTCCATTTTCTCAAATATATAATTCATTTAAATTCATGTGTTGCACAAACAATTTTTTATGTGTGTTTAATTTATAAAATAATTTTAGAATAATTATGAACCTTGATTTGTTGTATTTTTGGTAGTTGTTTATGCATAAATATTTAGTTACTTAAGTGTTCATGTCTGAGGATTTAATTTAATTAACTGCATGTGTTGAACAATCTATTTTGTTTTGTTAAATTTAAATAAATAATTTAGAATAATTATAAACCATGTGTTGTTGGTTTCATGGTAGTTGGTTGTGCTGAATTATTTATTTATTTAAAAATGCATTTATCTGGTTATGTTGATGGAGTATCTTGCCTTTTTAATACTGTTATACTGAAAAATTTAATTTGTACCTTTTGATCCACTGGTGTATCTATTTAGTTTTCAAGCTAAAATATTATATGTTGATTTCATAACTGCTGCTATGAATAAATTAATTAAATTCATGGTGGGGAAATAAGGTGGGTCCCATATTAAGGTCCACAGTTGGACCCTATGTTCCTGGCGGTTACCACTACACGTTGGGGGGTGGTGTCGTTGGCTTTGTTGGTACGAGAATTCTTCTGGATTTCTAATACATATGAGTGACATAGTTCCAAAAGGGCCTATTGAGATGGACATGATTGCAATGTGGATAATCCATCCTTGGATGATGTTGACCACTTTTTCATGATCGGGACAGACTCAAGGTAAAGTCATGCCTCGAGCGATAGTTGGTCTTTCAAAAGATTTCATTTGACGGGCTCAGTGGTATTAGATAATTGAAGGTTGTTTCATAGTGATACCTTCGGGATGGGATTAGAATATCACTCTCACCTAGAACATTAATAATGATGCGGTGAAGGTTTATATTAATTTCATTGTTAGTATCTTGACATTTGAAATATTCTTCTTTTATGTTGAAGCATACCTGGTAGACACTTGACGTAGAACCCAAGTTAAATCACAAGCTTGGGGTATACCTATCCCTTGTTTTACCTTTATTTTATAGGTTTTATATATGTGTTCATGTGAATTTTTCTTATAGGTACTCGATTTAGACATCCAGCTTAGGCTAAAGCAAGTGATTAGGCATGTGTGCCGTTTGGAACCGGGGATGACATATTTATTTCATTGCACTTAAATAATTATCTGAAATTGTTATATAATTGCACAAAAAATTTTATCATGGCCTCGAATGGAAAGGGTTAGACACTGTTGGTTCTGGCCTACTGGGATTTTATCTCACACCCTGCTCGAGAATCATTGATACCCGAGCAAATTATATGTTTGCAGGTATTGAAAAAAGGAAGAATGCGTCTTCCGATGCTTGATGGTTCTTGATGCATAGGACGAAGACTAGGGGAAGAAGACATATCCTTTCTTGCGATGTAGTTTTCACACTTCTTGTCTTTTCATTTCAGTTGATAGCATTCTTGTATTCCTGTTTTTCAAAACTTTCTTTCGTATAGACATCATATCATCACATAATTTTGTACATGGTTTTATTTATCAGCTTCTTTACATGATTCTTATTCAGTTTGATTATTCATATTTCTTATGCTACTGTTTATTAATTTAAATGATTCTTCTATTTATTATTAATTTTTGTTTACTTTCGATGTTTATTACCTATTACTTATGAGGGTATAGTCTCCCCCACTAACATGTTAAAAAGGAACTCGTTCCTAGTCGAAAGCTTATGACATTCGGGGAAATGCACTTGAGGTCATGTGACACACCAGTTCAGCCACCATCTTAGTGGCGAGCCAGGTTAGGACGTTACATCATCAAAGGAATCGTTGTAATGAACTATTCTATTCCACATCTAACCATCATAGGATGCCGATTTGAAAGGATATTTTCTGATTAGAACATTCCCACTATAGCTTCTCTATTTCTTCTATGAAAAAAACATTCAAAATAGAAATACTATTGATTATCCATCATGGTAATATAAAAATTCTATATCATTTATATATTTACATAAGGTAAAATTCTTCAAGGGAAGGATATTTACATAAACATAACATCTACGGTTACCCAAACCATCCTATGATAACAACTATATGGAATCACCCATAAATATTAAACAATCTTCGGTTCAGAGATATGAATTAGTTATATTATATGATAGGATCTTCTTATGTTTATATTTTTAGATAATTAGTCCATAAATCATTCATAACACAACCAGTTGATACAAAGTGGTCACTTTTGATTGGTATCGATTTTTTCCACCACATAAAACATAAAAAATAAAAAATGATTTCATTTCATCAAATATATTAATCAATTACAATATTACCACATTTTCCCCTTACCAATCATTATATATTGTGAAAAACATTTTAATAATGTTGGATGATCACAAATAACTCTATAAGGGATATAAAAATATTGAAAACCATTAAGGTAGTGAAAAAATGAAAAATCATGTTATGTTTACGTAAAACATAAAAGTTCATCGAGTGTTTGAAATAAATACTTTTGACATAAAATAACTTTTTTCAATGTAATAATTTCAATCCCATAAAAAATTAAAACCACTTTTTAGTAACATTGAGAATCACATTCATAGTCCATTTTATACATTTGTCAGAAGTACCTGATTACATGATAACTCCATTGAAAAAACCCTTTTGTATCCCCTTAGTAGTTTCCATTAAATAAAAATAATATTACACAATGAATTTGAGTATTATCTAGGTGTACCCAGTATTTAAGCTATAATGGGCTTAGGAGGTGCTATCTGGGAATACCCGTCCTATAAGCTGTAACGGGCCCACATGGTGATATATCTACCAACCTGTTTTTGAGGAATAATGGGAATGTAACTTATCATAAATAATAAAAAACTACATTTCTATCATAAAATATTTGAAAAAACCTTTTACCATCATTCTATAATCACATTTGGATGTCTAGATACATTAAAAACCCTAATTTCCCATAAAAATACCCTTTCTATTTGAAAAACTAGTACCAATACCAAAATACCCAAAAAAGGGAGAAGTGTTTTTAATTGAGAAAAATTTGAAATCATCTAATGGAATCTAGAAATAAAGTAATGTTCATTGTAATAAAGTATTCATAGTCATTGTATTTGTATTTTTTAAAAACAGAACGTCCTTTTTATTGTTTTTTCAAAACATTCCATATAATATATGTCAAATGATTAATTTTGAAAAAAAATTAAATAATGGAAATTTTACAAAAAATATTTAATTTATAAATAATTTATTTCCCTATAAAAAATTTCATAAATTCATTTTAAAATAATTTACATCGAAAAGAATGAATATAAGAATGACTTTAAAACATTATTTTTTTAAAATAAAAGTACATTATCACCTTGTAAATATTGGAAGCCTAAATCAAATGAAATAATAACATTAAATACTACTTTAAATACCATGATAATAGAAAAATAATTGATATAAAATGTTACTGGGGCTCTATCTAATCCAAATAAAAGACTAAAGGTTCATAACATGAATATATGGATCATCGAAATGAAATTTAGACAAAGTCTATTACCTTGAGACTGACTTGTCTCATAACTTATTATATTCCTAAATAATACAAATTAATAAATATATACATTATTAATAACATTTATAAATTTTATGATCAATATTATATAACTTATTAAAATTATATATTCAATTACTTAACAAATTATATTTACATCCGTTTTTTTCTATATTTGGCATATGTTTCGAAAATGACTTTGGTAGGTTGACTATGATAAATGGGGACATTATTTAAACACATAACGAATAATAATCATGAAATTTTTTATCATATTTATACATATATTATACTTTTATGTCTAGTCCTAAAATATAGTTTTGATAAATATATATGTTATAATCATGTTGATGGTAGGCCATAGACACACATGACTAACATTTCAATTTTTCAATGAGATTTATAGAAACTGGAAAAGTAATATTTTATCATTATATAATGATAATAATATTATAAAAAAATATTAGTTCTATAAATATACACATATATACTTATATATATATGTATATATATATAATATCCATGTTGTGTGGTGATGAAAATAGACTCACATCGCTTTTCGAAGGTGGTAGTCTACAGGGTCAAGAATATCGTTATGGTAATAATGAATATATATATATATATATTATTTTGAAAATGATAAATATTTCATGAATATTATAATTATTTATTGTATATAACATTTATTCATTTTATTTTCCCTTATTACATTTCATGTAAAGCATCAGTGAAAATGAATCACATCACTCTATACGACATTATCATATTCCATAATGAATGAAATGAAAAAACTTTATATAAAATATAATTGATAAATATGTAAAATAATTTTCGAAATATCAAATATATACTTTATACCCATCATCATACCCAAAAATGAGAGGTGGTAATTGAAAAATTAATGACATCGGTTCGCGATGTGATAGTCTATCATACACACAAATAATGTTATAATTACCCGATTAATTAAATAAGAAAAACATTTACGTCATTAAAATAAATTAATAACATCTCATTATATGGATGATATTTAGTTTATTGTATTATCATTGTTTAAGAATAATTTAATTGGGTTGTGGGTGATATTAAATAAAAACACTTGTTGATGACCATTATTTCCACTTTGGGTATCTTCTTTTGGTTCGAACCAAAGCCTATCACTAGTTGTATTTTTGAACAAAATAATACCTCTAGGATTGGATGAGGGAGGAATATATGTTATTTGGTATGTTATTGTACAAAATAATTGAAATTTATGGTGTGAAACGAAGAGTAGATTAGGTCTCTATTTATAAGTGAGGTGAGGGGAATATTTGTAATTTTTAAAAAGAATGAATTCCCACAACTTTTTTCATCATTTTAAAAGGAAAAAACAATAGACCATTTTATATCCTATAAGTAAAATGGTTAATATATGTATATTAAATATATTTTTTACTTGTTTTATGGTCCTTTTAATAGCAATGTTTATGTTTAAACATCCGAAAATATAATTTTCCTTTAAACTTGGTAATTATTATTTACTGTATTCGATATTAATTTCAAAAAAATATATTATATTGTTATAAAATATAATTCATTCATTTTAAAAATATATAAAACATTTTATCATATTCAATTCACTTAATTTGAAATATTAAATTTAAAATAAAACATACAGATGCGACAGAAAATAGGGTTTTCAGGAAAGGTATTATTTGGGAAAAGATTATTTTAGAATAAATCTAAGACTAATGATAATAATTATATTAAACTAATTTAATATTTAATGTTATATAATATATAAATTTCAACAAAAAAATTCCCCATTTTTTATTATTTTAATTAATAAAAATGTTGAAATATTATTGATTTTAAAATAGTTTTTAAAAAATTATTATTTAAAACAAAAAACAAACATAAACTAAATACCAAAATAAATTTGATTAAAAAAATTATTTAATTTGATTAATTATATAAAAATAATATTCTAAAAAAATTTATCTTTTAAAATATTTAAATTTATAAAATTAAAAGGCATTTCCTACCAGAATCGGTATTTTTCAATATTCTATGAAAAATCAATATTTTCTAAAAATCCCAATATTTTACCGTATTTAAAATTCGATATTATTATTTTATAAATTATTTTCATATTTTCAAATTATATTTCAAAATCATTAGAAAACAAAATTTTATAATAAAACATTATAAGAAAATAGTTTAGATAAAACTATTTCTTTTTTATTTTAAAATCACATTAAACTTTTTTAACTATTAAAATGATCTATTTAATATTAATAATCATGAGAAATGATTTATTATTTCAATAATTTGGTTTCTAAATTATTTTATTTTGAAAAATGAGATGAATCATGCATTTTATGTTGTGTTAATGTTAATAGATAAGAGCATTATCTTGAGAAAATAGGGTTTCTATAAAAAATGAATGAAAATGGAATAGTGACTCAAAACTAGGAATGAGATATGTAAAATGGATAATCCAATATTTATGGTGTCTATGTATATGATACATTATCTCTTGTTTCTAGGTTTTAAACAATATTATTATTCGTTGACATAATGTTATAGATGTGATTCAATGAATTCTATATAATGTTTATTGTCAACATTTCTAAATGTGTTAATTGATGAATAAGGGAGAATAGAGTAACATAAGGATTTTTATTTGAATTTGGTTGAAAATTTAATCATTTGAATAATAGGGTACTATATGGGATAAATAAATCATTAATAACATGAAATTTAAAACATGATAAATAATTTTCAATTCTCAATTTTCAAGGTGTCATTGATAAACATAATTATGGAGGAGCGAGTTTAATATATTTAATTTTGGAGGGTGGAATTATATCACGGGCGACAGGTGATACATGGAAATCATTACACATTAATAACTCAGTCTAGATATTACAAGGATATAATTAAAATCGTATTAATAGAGGATTGTAAGGTGATGTAAACACCAATTGATATATTGATGATATCACTACGAGATAATAATCGGAAAGAGGTCAATAGAGTAGATTCCTATAAGATCATTTTAATAATTCTATATTTAAAAATTTAAAGACTTATAATTTTTTCAATTGGAAATACTACAAGATATATAAGTAATCCCATGGAAAGACACCAACTATTGTTGATGATAATACTATGTAATATCACGGGCTTAATGGACATCAATTTTTATTACAGTGCAATATCAAAACATGATTTATTGCGATATAAAGATATAGATTGGAATGTTTTAACAAACTATAAAAAGTGTATTACTTGAGGTAAATTCTATTATATAGGATCACATGTTGTTGGTTGAGAAAAAAATATTTATACATCTCATTAATTACTCTAATATAAGAGTATATTGTTTCCACTCAAGTACGGATGAAATTTATTTGGATGATGTATTGTATTTGAGAGGTGGGTATTGAAGATATCATTTTTTTATAATCAAGTGTGAAAATTAACTTTCTATAAAAATATCCAATCCATAACAATATGATAATGTACAATGGAATCAATTATCATTTCATCAAATAGTATTTTTATAATGGATTGGTAAAATTGGAGTATGTTGATATTGAATTTCGGGTAATATTTATCTTGATGAATTCCTTACCCAAGGAATCATTCAAGAAGAAATAGATAGATCTAAGAGTCCACTAGGATCCATACACAAGGACATTCTGGATTTTCATCCTTCACTCCCTATGGTATGATGTGGATTTTACCATGTGTTGAATGTTTTTATTTACATATTATAACCCACAATAAAGAGACTTTGTGTTTTTTGAGAAATGTAGTGAGAGAGATTTTATGAAAATTCGTGAGATCAGTCAATCACTCTGAGGAGTTGAGTAATGATGATAAAGGGGAATATATATTCTATATTAAGTTGAGGGGGATGAAAAATATATGGGGTAGAGAAGTTATGGATATCATGGTTTTAAATCATCAATTGGATTACAGTAGAGGAACATAGTAATATTAAATCAATTCTTGTTTGGACAGAATATTATGAAAATAAATTTTGATTCAAATTAGTAGAGTATTAGGGTACATTGGAGCCCAAGAGTTGATCAATGTGATTCATTTAAGAGATTTTCATGATTATGTTATATCTCACACAACAATTTACTTGAGTGATATTTAATAATTATTTTATGGTCTAGATGGTTTTTGAATAAGTAATGGTATATTTTTTCCACTAGAATCCTTTGAAATTTTAGGTTTTTTCAATAATTAAAAATTTAGAGATGGTTAAGAAAATCCCTCTGGGTAACATTTCACTATCATGGGGATGTTTCTACAGATATATAGTGTTGAATAAGGGATAGTGTATATAATATAATGGGTAATTCTTGAAACAAAATTTTTAATGTATGGACTCAATTTATGAATACTTCACAACATTTTGAATGAATGGGAGGTTATCGATCAAGACAAGCATAAAATCACAAATGTGGAGTGGAATAAAAATTCCATGAAAGTAGGGTTTCCAATGGTATGAGAGAAAACTGGAACCCTGTATTATATAATTTATTATTCCTCACAATGAATATGGAACTAATCCCATAATTAATTAGTGATAAATTAATTTAAAAAATCGATGTGATCTGATTTCATGTATGAGTTTCGAAAACATGTTTCTTACTTGATGTACTTTTACATGGTTATGAATTTCATGTAAAAATAATGTGATGTTACCAGTGTAAAAATAAATTTTAGAAACCCAAATTACATTATTTCATAATAACATTTTAATATAATCCATAATTCAATTTCCAATAAATTATATGAAAAAATATAAAATAGAAATTGTATGAAAATGTATAGTCCTGATACACTTATTTTTAATAACTAATGATTATAGAGCACATAAAAAAGAATAATATTGATGATACGTGATTACATATTAGGTGAAAGAAAATTGAGTTATAAAAAATCCAATAGGTTGAAATATTTATTTATAGAGAGATGAGTTTAATAAATATAATTTGTAGTTATCAATGGGATACAATGAGTCCACTCTAAACATTGTAGACATACATGTTCTTAGTGATTCTAGTATATCAACAAATCAACATTGCGTTCTTAATAGACACTTCTAGTTTGGGTAAAAAAGTAAAATAATATTTTCCCCCTCTTTACATGAATTAACACATAATATATATTTTTTTGAGAGAGTTTCACCTATAAATATTAAAAAAAGATTTTTGTCTGGGGTTATTTAAAAGGAAAAAAATATAATTTAATTCAACCCTCTATCATAGGAAATTTACATTGTATAGGGTCGATATTTGGGTAGATAAAAATGATAGTGTTGTTTAAAACCCATGATAAGAATCATAAATGTCCTAATAAAAAACATCAATATAATTATCACTTGATTAATCAATCTCAGACCATGCTTTGGGTTTAATTTTAGGAACCTGTGGTCTCCCTATACAAACTCTAAGTGTATCCATAATCTAGTAGCATTGGAATTTTAGTGGATATTATTTATTTGGAAATGGGATTAGAAAAATCTATACTTCTTCATTAATATACTAAACCGGTTTTTACCTTTTGAGTGGTGACTCTACTATCTCTATCTAGAAATGTGTTGACATATAGTGTCCCCCATATGCTGACTCAAATGGTGTCATTCCATTAGTGGGGTGGTCGTTAATTTTTTATTAAGTCTCATCTAATAATATAAGATTATCCCAATACTTATATAAATATATCATGAATGGACAAAACATATCCTCATGTACATAAATTACCCACTATGTATAGCCATTATTCTACGAGTGAAATTTAGTACAAAATCCCAACTGGTCCCCAAATACCTCGTGGATAATCCTCCACAACTAATACATGAATCAAGAATCATGATCTGAAAAAATAACCAAGGTAAACCAATTAAACTATATTATTGTCTTTATTTATAGGTTATTAATTCTCTACATTGATCTATATTTAATAGTGGGAGTGATATGAGATGACATGGTCAGTCTGTTAATGATCATATAGACAACATCGTGTCCCCTAATAAATAATGGATTACTTGTCATTAAATTGATAGATATATCACCTAACAACTAATTAGGACCCTCAAGATGATTATATAATCATTAGGGAATTATGTAGGTGACATTTAACTACCAAAATGGTAGGTATAATGATGAGAAATTTTTAACACATTTCATTCTGCCTAAAAATAAAAAACGATGCTTGAAATCATTGTACATCTTCTTCCCTCTAGATTCACCACCAAGGGTGATGTAAAGAATTACTCTATCAACACCTCATGTATCTATGATGGCATACTATATTTTGTCTGGTCGTAAATGACATAGTGGATATATTTAGAGAACCCATGAGGTGACTCTCATGAGGATATCTATTTATTTAAAACCCCATAATCAGAGATTTCCTATTGATCCTCAATCACCTTATAAAAATCTGTAACCACTATTTTTTTTGATAAAAGGTAAGAAACATCTCATTATTCTAAGAATTTCATCCATAATGGGGCTAATTGTCTAGATTCTACCTCCATAAATAGACAATGGGACTTCCTATTAAAATAATAGTAGACCATATTACAATTACATGGGATATAAAATCTATTTAAATTACAGTCTTCTTGGAATTTTTAACTAATGGGTCTAGCTAAGTTAGAGATCACCCCTGTACAAAATCTACCCTAAATTGAAGTGATCCCTAAAGACCTCAATTGAATCACCACAAAGATAATGTATCCATATTTTCTTAAAAATCAAAATCATATAAAACTACACATTAGGGGTTGCTTAATGTTTCTCATTTGTTCATAGTTTTTTGGAACAATAAGTAATCATAGTTCATCTCTAAATTATAAAATAATAAGACATGTAATATAGAATATACTAAATTCTTCATACATGACTATATATTTATGTAATTGTAGTGGTAAATCACTGTTAAAAATTGTTTTCTCTCCTTATATGATTTTTTAAAAATAATAAGAAAAACTGAATAGAAACCCTATTTTAGTAAGGGCCATCAAATGAATAGTAATCATAGTGAATACAACCATGAACCTATGATAATATCCTACAATCCTAGGAATACTACACACCTCCAAAATTGTATACGGTGAATTAAAAACACATTTTCTCATTCATCATTTGTTCAACTACAAATAAAACCTATGAAATGGCATTCCAATGTAAATAATATTATCAAATCCAAAAACGTAACATTGATATTTTTCTGTATAGTTGATGCTCATATTGTATATCCATAACAATCAAAATATACATGATATGTTATTCCTCTACTCTAGAATGGAATCAATGAAATCAACCGCGAGTTAGTACATGTATGGATAATATTTCATTCATGAATTTTATGGACACGAAAATTTTGATAATAATACTCAACAGCCTCACTAAGACCACATATTGACCTTAGAGAAATTTCAACACTATATTTATTATACCCTCCTCATGAACCCCTGGATTTCGATATCCAAACCCAGGATCAATCTATAAAAACCATTTTTTCATTCCATATAGTCCTACAGAACATAAATACTCCAAATTGGGTATTTGTTTCATGTGTTTTACTTCATTATAGTATAAATTGTATGGAAGCCAACCGTAGTAGCCTAGATATAGTTCCTTACATTATTACATTAACATAATATAAAAGGAATCACATCCCAACAGAATGAAATGTTTTGTTTTCCCTAGTAAACTAGATAAAATTTTTATACTCAAATTACATTTAAATAATAATATAATGAACTTATTTTCTTTTAGAACCCAATTAATCACATTATAATAAACCTATTCATTATTCATAATATAGTTCAAGGAATCATGGGGAATGATGAAATATGAAAAAGGGGTGAAATCATATTCTCGTTAAGGGAATACAATCAACAGAAGATATTATTAAAAATAGTAAAAAATTATGCCAAGGTGATTAACTAAAAATCATTCCATTTAATCTATAAACTAAGAATAATATAGAAGGACTAAAATATGAACAAATAATACTATATAAATAATCACATGATAATGAAACATAACCATTCATATTACACTAGTCAAATAATAACATGGAATATCAATAACTAATGTCATAATTATGGAATGTATAATTCCAAAAATCTAAAACATGCTATCGCGGCCTCTTCCCTGACTTCTATATAAATGTGTAAGGCGTCACCGAAAAATAGGTTTAGTTTGTCTCATGATACCAGTTGACACATCGAGGGGCTATAGCGAGTCCCTCCCAATAACTTACTAGGACCAATACAATCATCATATTAATGTGGGGAAACAAAAGAATCATTTACATTTGAATTGAAACTGGAATAAAAAATGACAATAAATATCATTAAGTAGATATAATAAAAAACTATCTAGAGTAATATGGTGAATGTCATAAAAATTGTATATCCCCTGAAAAACAAATAAGATACAATTTAATAAAATATGATAGATAGTATCATAAGAGATAATAATCAATGATGTAAAAATTAAAAATATAATTTTCATATAGATTAAAATACTATAAATTAGATCCTTGAAAATATAATGAGGTAAAAACCATTAAACACTCAATAATGTCCCATACCACATAAAACATTTTCGTCACAATCCCTATTAAGGAATAAATTTTTACATAACATTCAATATCATGATAATAATTATAATCCGGATATAATGTGTCAATGTAGTTGTATATAAACCTCATAAAGTATAAATGTGTATAAAATGACAAATGTCTTGATGAAGGTAAATTATGAAAAAGATCCTTACCACTTTTGTAAGTTTTAAACTGTAAACCACATGAAACATAGATACTCAAATCGATATGTAAATACAAAAAATTTTAATAGTGATAAACATACTATAAATTCATGGGTAGTATATACAAAACAAAATAAAAATAATTGGTTTATATGGTATAAGTCTCATAGAAATAAATGTGAGACTAGGAATCCCCTTAAAATGTTCGTATCATTACATTGATAATTTATCAGTTGTGTGGTTATGTGTGAAATATTATATAATCACTAAGAGAAGTATTAATATAACATTATTAAATAAGTTGTGTATTAAAAACATAATATACAAAAAATATATTCAATGAAGTATATCTATAACCAAATGAATGGAAATTAAGTTAAGAAACCACATACCACTTGTAATTACTCAAATCATATGCCCATAAAAGTGATAATTATAAAATAAAAAATTAAATTCCATGAGAATAATAAAATTCATGATATTATATATCTAATTTAAATATATATAAAAAAACATGAAATATGGGTGGAATAATATATAAATCTCCCAGAAGTAAAATGGAGAGGAGAAAATCATTACCTCATACATCCTTTTGGTTATAAGTGAATTAAACATATGTTTAAGGTTTTATGAAAGTTAATAATTTATATAATAAATTTTTATATTTATTATATAAAATATTATCCTCTTATATAATTTTATCACTCATTTGTTAATAATACCTCACTATTATCCATGTTTTTCATAGTTAACTTCCTCATTTTACCAAGTACGATTCATCGTGTAAGATACAATTATTCTACATATGATATTTTTATGTCTTCTCCATAATTATATTATGGAAATATATGTCATATTTATTCCTTATATAAATTTTGAAAATAATTCTTCAATTTTGGTAAATGAAAATTGATCGTATCATGTCGTGAATATGGCAGGTCGTACGTATGCATGAGCGACGATATCATTCTCTTAATGGTCAAATGGAAATGAAGTGGGTTGTATATTAAATTTTCTAGAATCAATATAATGTCACAATATATATATATATATATATCAATTATTCCCATCATTATTCCTATCCAAGTAAGGAGGTTATGATAAAAAGATCACACCAAGGTGTTGAGATGGTAAGCCACACACACACACACAATGTTTTTGTATATCATTGAGTGTATAAAAGGTAGAACACGGTTATAATATTATTATAATAACATATAAGAATATATATGATACTAAATATGTTAATTAATCATGTAAAAAACACTTGAACAGAATGTATATGATGAAAAGAACTTGAACGAGTTAGTAAAAATGATTACAGATTTTTCAGAAAAAATCCTTTAGAGTTATTCTTATTAGATCAAGGGTTTATCTGAATGGAATAACATGACCTCCAGAACATATATAATGATAATGGGAAGATAAATGGCTAGATTTTTTTTGAGATATAAGGCTCAATGTGGTGTGATGAAGTGAGGGATGAGGTCAGTTTTATAATTTAGGTGTAGAGTGATTTAGGGAAGTTTTAAAATAATAAAATAATAAATTATTTTTCCATTAAAAATTATTCCCAAGTGATTTATATCAAATATAATATGGTTATGTTTCAAAATAATATCAACTGATATTTTTTATACATGTTCAGGTCACATTATTGCCCTTCTATTTTGGCATTATCATTTAATTAATATCTTTAACTCTTGCAATAACCACATGTTTTTTTACAAATTAATAGTCAATATAGTTACTATAAAATGATAAAGGAGACTTAAATGTTTGATGTATTAAATTTTAAACCACATCCCAATAATTTGGGAAATTTTAATTTTGAAGGAATTTTATATCAGTTAACAAGAAATCATATATTTTAAAATATCATTAATGTTAATTTTTACAGTATTCATTAAATAACTTTTAAAAAATATAAAACACAAAATAACTTAAAAAATAATTAATTTAGCCCTTATATATCTAGGTAATCTATATAATTATTATATGATTGTAATTATCTAAAATTATATTTATATAATTATTTTAATATCAATTATTTAATATTTCATTTAATTAAACAATTAAAACCTCATCATTGTGTATTCCTTCATGTAAATTATTTATTTCCTAAAAATAAACAAAAATTAACATTATTTATATAATACATTTTTCTTTCAAATTAATATTTATTATCAAAGATAACTTCTTAATAACCCCGTATAAAAAATTCTATACTTTCTAATAACATGAGTATGACATATTTGACATTCCTTAGATTAAAATACTATAAAAGGATTATAGAAAACATCGTTTCTCCAAGATGAAATAAAGTATGGACAAGGATGTGTTTTTTTCAATAATAAATCATCCAATAAAATTAGTACTTGTGTTATGTTAAATTTAAAATATTTTAAATATTAATTTTAACCATAATTACCTAATTTAACCTTAATTGTTGGAATAACAACTACTAAGGTTATTATTCATATTTTCAAAAAATAAGTGGTAATTATTTACTAAATATTTACCTTCTAACTTAAAATATTTAATTGATTTATCAAAAATCAAAACATGTAAATGAATAAAAAAATTAAAAATTCATCCATTTGAAGGATTGAGAAGTCACATTTTCAATGTGAAAACATTCAAAAGATTGAATTTTTTCACAACCAAATTCAATGAAAAATCGATTACAATTACCTAAATTATATTAGTTGAAATAAAATTAATATGGTTATACTTAAAATTTTGATAATATAAAAAAATAATTATATAGATTTAAATGCTATTTTTGAATAAAAGATAGTATTTTTTTGAAATTCATAAAGACATGAATATTATTATAAAAATAATAAAAAAATAAATCAAAGTAAATTTAGATAGTTTTATTTTAATTAATAATGTTATTTTATCTAATATAATTTTTATAATTTTCAAATACTATATTTTAAGAAAGTGTTCAATTAAAAGGAGGTCAAATTGACTTTTTAAAAATATAGATTTTTATTGTTAAAATTTGATTTATTCATATATTATGCCTATAAAATCTACTGGTTGAATTTAAAAAATATATTAATATATATATATTTTATAATTTATTTCATACTAATCATTCACCCAAATTATATTACTAGGATATAATTATAAAGAACCAGCCTTAAACATTACTTAATTATGAGTTAAATCAAGAATTCACAATGAGAATCTTTTCAGGATTAGAGTTTTAGAGAATTAAGACATAACTATTACATATAAACATGAATATTACATGTAGAAAATAATACTCAGTGTCCATTTTTTTTGATAAAATAGAATAGAAACATGTATAGTTACATGTTTTAGATTTCATGACTTTTACATTATCTCATCCTTGACCCTTATTCATCTTAAATCATGTGTAGAACATTTCAAATACATGGAGTGTGTATAAAAATTCAGTAAGGGATATAAAATAAGGAATTATAGCATTATCCCATCAATAAATTAAAAATAATTAAACCATACTTTTACAATCATAATATACCTCATGAAATCCTTATATTTATGAATAACACACAGAAATCATAAATCATAATGGTAGCGTGTGGCATACATAACATACTTACAATGTAGATATCATATCTACAAAGGTAGTTACATTGTAATACCCATCACTGTATATTTCCTAAATCTCTTAGGAGAAACATTTACATTTATCTTCGTCACGTTACCCAATGCATTGGAGAGCTATCTCAGACTCACCTACACTAGGATTATCATAGAACCACCTGTATAAGTAAACAGTGCCCAAAAACCATAACATAAACATAAAAAATTAACAAGCATAATGGAAATATAACATTTCCACATTGCTTTCACAATATATCATTTCAATATGTTGACATAATCAATTCTTTATCAAACCATTTTCAAAACAATTTAAATCATTTAATAAGGATATTTTTTAATCAAAGTGTCCCAATCCACTTTGATTATTTTAATGGATTTTTCATTTTTAAACATTAATTTCCATATAAATAAATCCTAAAAACTATTGTAATACATTGAAAATAATGATAAATATTTTGAAGAATAAATCTTTAAAACATTTAAAATGATATTTTAGTTATAGAGTTTTTAACAAAATAAGAGACGCTTGAATACAAATAATTTAGGAATAAAATTTAATCATAACTATATAATATCATGTGAATAAATGGATTCATTATATAATATTTAAAAGAACAGTATATAAACCATATAAGAGTGAATTGGTTCATAACGACAATGAAGTTTCAATGGAATGTAAATTTAGACAAAGTCCCTTGAAAAAATCATATCTTTAGATTAAAGAATATTCAAGCACATAATTATGTGTGAACAATTATAATAATCACATTATAAGTGGATATTAAGTGTTATAAAATAATAGTTCATTCAAACATATTCATATCATGTCATAATCAAGATGTATAAGTTTAATACAATGAATTGAAATTGGGTTAACAAGTTCCCTTACAGAAATTTGACAGCCTAACGACCTCACTTTAAAAATCAGATAATGGATTTATGAGAGATAAAATGGTATCTCATCACTTGTAGATAAAATTTATTGCAATATGGATATAGAATAACATATCACAACATAAGAAGATGAAAATTAAATGACATAACAAAAAGAAGTTTTTTAAAAAGAGGAGAGTGAAAGGTTCCCTTGCTGATATGGTAACATACGAAACATACACACCATGAAAGGTGGATCAAACAATGAAGATTTAAATATCCATATATTAAATTATATTACACAAATAATATAATCATGGTCAGTACATATAGAACACAAAAGGAAATAGTGGCTATAATGCCTGAATCTCACAGGAATAAGAAGTGATATGAAAACACATTTCTTCATTGTAATCAATCGAGTCATATAAAGAAGAGTTAATTACAACCAAATGAATCATAGATAACCATGAGTGTAAATATAATCATGGAAATATATATCAAATTTAAGTACATAATACACCACATGCAATAAATTAGTGGAAAAGAATTAAAAGTGAGATAATAATCCCCTAACCTTATGTCTGACTTGACTATTTTGTTACTTGTTTTTCCTGAATAATAAACTAAAAATAATTTCTATTTTATTAATTACATTTTACATGGTTATAATTCCTTTAATATAAATTATTTCGAAGTAATAAACATTTTTTAATCATTTATGTTAATAATGGACAATTTTCTATAATTGGCACTTGAGTTAAAAATGAACACATGATAATTACAAGTTGTCCATGTGGTCAAGATTCAATTTTATATCGAATTATATTCATGATTTATATATCATATATATCATATATATGCCTTATATATCTGTATTTATAATTATAAATAACATTTTGATGTACAAAATGAAATACACCGTTCATGGAGATGGCAAGTCGTACGTACTCAATAACGCTACTTTCATTTATATTTTGTATTTAATTTAAATAAAACATAATGATATATATGTATATTATAATTAAAATATAATATAATATATAATTTCATTAACTCCATTTTATATACGTCCCACATATGGCCTGAATGAGTCATATCACTTTGAGGGGGCGGTAGTCCAAGCATCCTCAAATGAAATTATCACGTTTAACCATAGTGGAAACAATAAAATTTTGATCAAAATGAAAAATACAAAATAATAAAGAAAAAAAACGTAACATATATCATATATAAATACAATTCCATCTTAATGGACACCATTTTAGGTGGTAGGAGATAATTGAACAATCATCATTTCGTGAGGTGTTAGTTTTCCATCAACAGAAACAATATGTTCTTTACCCATTAGATGTAGGTGTGTGTAGGTGTAGTTAGAATAATTATCATAAAAACGTCCTAGTATATTGAAGAAACTGTAGTGGTTATAAAATAATTGAATAAAAAGAGTATAGGGGTCAGAGAAGTAATATAAAATAAAATAATTTAAGATAAACATTTACCTTTAATTATGGTACCTCCCTTTGGTTTCAACAAAACGGACTTATTGAAGTGCCTTATTACTATGTTAAGTCTTCTAGAAGGATTATAGATATCTTGAGAGATTATTTGGGTAGGTTTTTGATGATCCAATGGGATTTAGAGGTGTGAGGAATCAGTTATAAGTGAAGGATTTTTATAAGTGGTGGAGGGGATCTTTAGGGAAGGGTGAAAAAATTATTTTATTATATAATTATTTTCAGTTTCTAAAGGACCATTACTAATTAAAGTAAAAAATAATATGACTCATGGTAGAAATAAAATCATCCAATAATAATTGTACAGGTTTTTGGATGTTATTTTAATCTATATAATCTTATTTATTTAAATCATTTATTAATGAGGTAAACACTCCATCATTATTATGACATAAATAATTTTATTTATTTGATGTCTACAATTTATAAAAAATACCATGATTTTTGAAATATTGTTTTATTTCAAAATAATAGTTATAGTATAAGTGATAATTTATGTAACCCCATGTAATAATTAATTTACTAAAAGATATTGGTTTATGTCATTTTTCTCATTACATTAACTGAAATAAAATAATGTGACATTATCACTCTTATGTGGCTCTATAGACTCCCAAAATTGACCCAAGGATGACCATGGTCGCCCACGAATCATCCAATAATTTTTGGACAAGTTTTAATGTAATTAGGTATTATTATAGTATTATTTTTACCTTGAATTATGATATTTACCTTTTACTGCTATAAATAAAAGTCAAAACTTATTATTTAGGAAAAATTATTTTTATCTTATCGAACCAAATTCTACTTGATAATAACAATAAATCAGGTTGTATTTTCTAATTTTAATTAACAGAAGTGGTAAATTTTCAATTAAATGAAAAAACGGATTTTTAACTACTAATTAATGGTTTCACTATTCAAAAATTGATGTTTTTGTGAAAAATTCTAAAAATTCAGCATAAGATATATTTGATATTATGATTTAAAAAATGATGTCTATTTTAACAAATTTAAAACATAGAAGTTGGATTAATTATTATAATATTTATTCTCAATGTCAAAATAAAAAACGTGTTTTTAAGAAATATTAACTATAAAAAGATTGACACTTATTTATATCCAATTTCAAAATGAAATTAATTATAATTACCAAAATTGTATTAAATGGTAAAAATATAATCTAATTAAAATTTAAAACCATTTAATAAGACAATCTAACCATATAAATAAATTAGATTAAAAGGCAGGTTTGAATTAAAATACAGTATTTTTCACTATTCAATAAAAAATTAATTTTATCACAAGAATACAAAAAATTACACAAATTAAATTTTGATGTCCCGAATCAAAATAAGAATTTTATTTTGTAAAATAACATATAAAGGTGTCCAAAACTATATTTAAATAGGGTTATCCCTTAAAAGGCAGTAAATCGACCTTTTAAAAAATAATAGAGTATGCATGCTTAGTATTAGATTCATTCACATTTTAGGCCCCTATATTTTATTTAATAAATGTAAATTTTTTTAACAAACATGTATAATTTTTTTAGTTATTTTTGTTCATTCCCACCATTAAAATATATAGGCGTAAACAATCATTTAAAATAATATTACATTATTATTTTTAAAAATGACCCAACTTTGTGTCCAACATAAGATTTCAAAGAAACCTGTTGTTGTGTATCATGTATACCATCAGACATAGCATCCCCTTTAATGTTAAATTAATAATTAATTTAAAGATATTAATAAATATGAACATATCATATTCTTTATTGACCTGGGATGTTACATCCTTTCCCCTTTGGGAAATTTTGTCCCATGAATTTTAAAATTTGGCACTAAAACATCATTGAAAGTACCACAATGAAAAAAGAGTCAATAAAACTATCACATTAAACGAATGTAAGAGAAGTAAAAAGGAAACACAAGAAAACATATACTATTATTTAATGCAAACATGGATATGGAGGAGAAAACAAACCATTATTCTCTGATGGAGAGTGATATAAAAAATGATTAGGATAAATTTAACCCCCAAAAAATCACAAACTTTTGATGGGTTAAATAGTATTTGATTACCACATAAAAAATGTCAATAGAAAACATTATTTTTTTAAGTTACATTTCATTGAGGAATTTATTAAGGATATTAACTAAAAATATACGGAATTATACTTACTTGTCATGTATACTTTCATACTTTATTAAATTTCTACCACAAACTCTTATTTTATCCCAAACATTAGTATTCAAACTGAATTGGTAAAATTAAAATATCTAGAATAATTTTATAGAGTATCGCATTATTCAAAAAATAGGATCTGTATATTTCCCATGTCTTTAGAGATAATCCAAAACCAAAATGGTTAGTGAGAGATCAGATAATACCCAAAAAGGATAATCCTTTGTAAAAATAAATACTTCTCTTAATCTCCAAAATTCAACAAACAGTATGCAAAGTTCAAAAAAGGTCATTCAATACACAACTGTCCTTAAAATTATTCAATATAATCCACAATAATATTGAAACCCAAAACTCAAAATAATTTTATCACATAGTCTTCCATATTAAATCTTAGCATTTATCTCTAAATAACATCGACTACTCTTAATGTCTCATAATGAAGTGTAATTAACTTAATCACATATTCTCTTAGATAAGTTATTCATTTCCACAAATAACCCAAGTATACATAAAACATAAAATATTCCAAAAATAAAATTTCTACCATTATTCCTCAAATGAAATCCCATAGATTTCTATTTCCCTTAGGCATATAGTGTTTTCTGAAAAGAGAGATCATATTCCAAAATAACTTTTATCACTTAATCACCAATTAATTTTCCTATAATAATGATATATATTCGATAAAACATAAATTCCCAAAATCAACTTATTCTTGATCCATTAAATCATTTTACTAAAATAATAAGACATACTAACTAGGCACATCATGTAGTACAATGGTTGGTGATGCGACCTTGTCACCCTTTGGTAGTGGATTTTTATCATGTGGCCTTTCCGGACGCGACTCGTTGTCACCCATCTTACATGTTTTCCTTTTTATAAAAATCAATAAAAACCAAAACATGTTTTAACCTCAATGGTTTTATTATACATATATTTCTCATACAAACTAATTAAGTCCTCAACATATTATATATCTTCATTTTTTTATTTCACCTCATATAATAAAATAAAACTATTCCAAAAAGAAAGAACATCATACCTTGATCATGGTGCCCACATGGTTTCATTGTCTTCTTGTTTACGTAACTAAAATGTCCATTCATTGCAACAATGATTTAGAGATCCTTTAAAATCATTTTCATCCACCATCCAAATAAACATAGTACAACATGGTTCATATTCACTACTAGAAATTAGATCTTTCCCAATGCTTCTATACCAACGGTTTGGCCAAAACGTTGGGAAATGCCCCCAAATTTTCCACTTATCCCAACGGTTTGGCCAAACCGTTGGGAATGGTAGACCTATCCCAATGGTTTGGCAAAACCGTTGGGAAAGGCCCCCCAAATTGGACACTTTTCCCAACGGTTTGGCCAAACAGTTGGGAAAGGTCCCTAAAAATGCCACTTTTCCCAACAGTTTGGCCAAACCATTGGGAAAAGCGGGCCAAAAATTCAACATACCTCCCAGAATCAAAATCACAACCAATACCTATACCAACGGTTGTTAAAACCGTTGGTATAGGTCTATACCAATGGTTTTAACAAATGTTGGTATAGGTACTTCCATTTTTTATCAGACCTTCATACCGAGAACATTATATAAATCAAAATTTAAAATATTTATGAGAATACATATATATATTTATGTAATTATGATCACAAAAGTCATGTTAGGATAGTAGTTGAGTCGTTCAATGATAAACGAGGGGTCCTGGGATCAAATCCCAGTGAATGTTTTATTTTTGGAATTTAGATACCAACGGATCCATTACCGTTATTATAGATTTCATATTACCTATACCAACGGTTTCCAAAACCGTTGGTATAGGTCTATACCAACGGTTTTTGGAAAACCATTGGTATAGACCTATACCAACGACTTACTTGGATACGGTTCTCCAAACCGTTGGTATAGGCTATACCAACGGTTTGGAGGCCTATACCAACGGTTCCAAACCGTTGGTAATGGTTAGTTTTCCAGTAGTGATTGGTGTTTTCGGAAAAATAGTTTTTGAATATAATCATGTATGACATGCAATTTCAAAACATCTGATAAAACATTATTTTTATAAATTAGTCCGACTGAATTTGAGATGAAACATTCAATTAATTGTCCTTTTTGAATTACCATAAGTATGTATTGATATAATATATTGTAAATGAAAATATAAATAGGTTGTACAAGGGTCTCCTTGTTCATCACATTTTTCAAAAATCATAATATTCTTTAAAATAATGTGATAAGGTAAAATATTTTAAAATTCCTTTATAATATTTACCTTTCCTAAAAATATGATAAAATTATGAAAATATGATCTTTTTAAATACAACCCATGATCCACGATGAAAACGAGGTATATTTAAGGTGTTTGATATTTCAAACAACTTATTTCAAGTGTGTTTTATGCTAGAAAACGTTTCACAATAATCCGTACATGACATTGAAATAATTATTGCAAGAATGTCATCCGGAAGAGAAAGGAATGTTGTCTGAGATCCTCCTCCTTCCATTGTAACTGAAATTCCTATATCTATAAAAGTTTTAATATAAGGATTTAACAGAAATAATAGACATAGGTACTAACCTTGTGTTTACCAAAAACTCTTAATCCCTAATGTTTTCTCAACCGACTTATGATACCAACTTTATGGACCAATACATAAACATTACTTAATCCGGAGTTAAATAAATAATTCCCATTGAGGATATTTTCAGGATTAGATTTAAAGAGAATTAGGCTATATCTATTATATATCAAATTGAATATTACTTTTAGACAATACTACTAATTATCTATTTTTTGATAAAATAAAAAAAAGAAACATGTCAACTTATATGTTTTAGACAAGATGACTTTTCCTTGATCTCATCATAGACCCTTATTTATATTTAAGTCATGTGGAGAGAATATCAAAAACATGGGATGAGCATAAAAATATCATTAAGGGATATAAAATAAGTAATTAAAACATTATCCCATCAATAAATACAAAACAATGAAACTATACTTTTTTCAATAAAAATATTCCTCATGAAATCATAAGATTTATGAAAAACACACAAAAATCATAAATCATAAAGGTAATGTGTGGAATACATAACATACATACATTCTAGATATCACAGCTACATAGGGTGTTACATTGGAATACCCATCATAGTATATTCCATAAATCTCTTATGAGAAACATTAACATTTACCTCTATCATGTTACCCAATGCATTGAAGAGCAATCTCGGGCTTACCCGCCCTAGATTTTCCACGGAACAACCTGTATACTTAAATAGTTCCAAAGAGCCATAACATAAACATAAAAAACTAACATTCCAAGTGGAATGATAACATTTCTACATTGAAATCAAAATATATCATTTTAGGATATTGATATAATCAATTCTTTATCAAACCATTTTCAAAACCATTTAAAACATTTAATAAAAATATTTTTGAATCAATGTGTCCCATAAATATTTTATTATTTTAAAGGATATAGAATTTTAAAACATTAATTTCTATATAAATAAACCATAATAACCATTTTAAAACATGGAAATTAATGATAAATATTTAGAACAATAAATCATTATAACATTTAAAATGATATTTTGTTAAAGAGTTTTTAACAAAATAAGAGATGCTTGAATACAAATAATTGTGGAATAACATTTAATAAGAACTTTATAATATTTTGTGAATAAATGGATTCATGATATAATATGCCAAAAGATAGTATATACACTATATAATAGTGAATTAGTGCATTACAAGAGTGATGTCTTAATGGAATGCAAATTGAGACAAAGTCCCATATTAAAATAATATCCTTAGATTAAGGACAAATCAATGACATAATTATGTGTGAAATATAATCATACTTAATATAAAAGTGTATATTAAGTGTAAAAAAACTATAGTTCATTCAAACATATTCATAGAACAATATAATCAAGAAGAATAAGTTTAACCCAAAGAATTGAAATTGGGTTAATAAGTTCATGTACATAAATTCGACAGCCTAACAACGTCACATAAAAATTAAGATAACAAGTTGATGAGAGAGAAAATTTTATATCATCACTAGGAAATAAAATTTATAGTAATATGGATATAGAATAACATATCCCAACATAAGAATATGGAAATTAAAAGACGTAACAAAAAGTTGTTTTTTAAAAACAGGAGGGTGAATGGTTCCCATACTGTTTTGGTAACTTACGAAACATAAACCCCATAAAATAAAGATCATAAAATTAAGATGTAAATAACCATAAATTAAATTATACTACAAAAATAATACAATCATGGGTAGAATATACACCACACAAAAAATAAATATTGTCAATATAGCAAGAAACTCACAGGAAAAAGAGGTGAGATAAAAACCCATTACCGTGTTGTAATGAATCAATTAATATGTCCAAAAGTTAATAATCCCCAAATTAATCACATAATAACATGTGTATAAATAGAATAATGATTATATATATCAAATTGTGCTATATAATACACCACATTTAATAAAAAAGTGGAAAAGAATATAAATCTCAAAGAATTAAAAGTGAGATAACAAACCCCTTACCTTGTGCCGAACATGACTTGTTTGTTTGTTGTTTTTATTGAATAATAAAAATAATATAATTTATAATTTTTTAATATCATTTATAAAGTTTATTATTCCATTTATATCACTTATTACAATGTTAAACATTAAGTAATCATTTTAGTTTATAATGGTCATTTTCTCGATATTTGGTACTTGAGAAAAAATGAACACCTGATAATTACAAGTTGTCCATTTGTTCAAGAGAAAATTATCTCTAGAAATATATTCAAGATTTAGATATCATATATATAATATATATACTTTATATATAAGTATTTATAATATTAAATAACATTTAGATGTACAAATTAAATGCACCATTCATAGAGTCGGTAAGTCGTACATTCGCATGAACGCTACTTTCATTTTTATTTTGAATTTAATAGAATGAAAACATAATGATACATAGGTATATTATAATTACTATATAATATAATATAAAATTTCATCAACTATATCTTTCATACATCCCACATAAAGAATGAACGAGTCATATCACATTGAGGGGGAGGTAGTCTACACTTCCTCAAGTGAAATTGTATCATTTAACCATAATAGAAACCACAAAGGTATGATATAAATGAAAAATATAGAATCATAATGAACACAGAAACATAATATATATAATATATTAATATAGTTCAAACATAATGGATACCATGAGAGGTGCTAAGAGATAATTGAACAATCATCATTTCCTGAGGCATTAGTTTTCCATCCATAGAAATAATATGTTCTTTTCAAATTAGATAGAGGTGTGTGTAAGAGTAGTTATAATACATCTCATAAAATAATCCTAGTATATTTAGGATACTGGTGTTGTTACTAATGAATGATATAACTACTGTTTAGTGTTTTGAGAAGTAAATTTAAAGACAGAATTTAAGAGAAATTATTTCCCTTAATTAGGTTTGAAAAACGGACTTCTAGAAGTACCTTATGCCTACGTTAAGGCTTCTAAGAGGAGGATATGGATCTTAATAGATTATTTGGTTAGGGGCTGGACAAGAAAATTATCTTGAGAGGTGTGAGGAATGGGTGAAAAGTGAGGGCTTTTTATAAGCAGGGAGGGGCTCTTTAGGAAAGTGTGAAAATATTATTTTATTATATAATGATTTTCGGTTTCTAAAGGTACAAAACTAATTAAAGTCGAATATAAGATGAAAAATGGTAAAAATAAATTCATCCAATAATAATTGGACTCTTTTTTCGATGTTATTGTCATATTTATAATCTTATTTATTTAAATCATTTATTAATGAGGTAAACACTACATCATTATTGTGTCATACTAATTTTATTTATTTTATTATAAAAATTATAAAAATATCACCATGATGTAGGAAATATTTTTATATTTCAATAAAATATATATAGTCTATGATATATCTTATATAACCCCATGTAAAAAATAATTTACTATAATATATTTGTTTATGTCATTTTTTCCTTTACTTTAAGTTAATTAAAATAAAGGGTCATTATCATTCTTATGTGGCTCCATGGGGTCCCACAATCGACCCAAGGATTCCCATGGTCGTCCATGACATATCCAATAAGGTTAGGATATGTTTTATGGTAATTTTTTTGATATTATAATATTCTTTTTACCTTGAATTACCTTATTCACCTTTAACTGTGTTAAATAAAATTCAAAAGTTACTATTCACAAAAAATTATTTTTATCTTATTGAAAAATAATTTACTTACTATTAAAAACCATGTATGTATTATTTTCAAAATTAAATTAAATAAGAGTAAAAATTTCATTTTAATGAAAAAGTCAGATTTTTAACTACTACTTAGTGGTTTCACAATTTCTAAAAAATTGATGTTTTTCAGAAAAATACCAAAAATTCTTCCTAAGTTATATTTGATATTACTATTTAAAAAATGATGTATCTTTAAAAAAAATTAAAATCAATGAATATGGATTAATTAATTTACAATTGAATCTCATTGTAAAAATAAAAAACTTGTTTTAAAAAAAATTTAACCATCAAAAGATTGACACTTGTTTATGTCTAATTTTAAAGTGAAATTCATTCCAATGAACAAAATTGGATTAAATGGAAAAAATATAATCTCAATACACATTAAAACCAATTAAAAATATATTCTAACTACAAGAATAAATCATATTAAAATGCAGATTTGTATTGAAATACAATATTTTTCACGATTCATTAAAAAATTAATTTTTTCAGAAAAATACCAACCATTAACCCAAATTAAAATTTTATGTCCCGAATATAAAGGATGATTTAATATTTTAAAAAAGAACATGAAAAAGTGAAAAAAAACAAGATTTTAAGAGAGTTCTCCCTTAAAAGGTTGTAAATCGACATTTTAAAGAATATTAGAGTATTTATGCTTAAAATGAGATTAATTTACATTTTAAGCCTGTAACATTTATTGGAAAATTTTAAAAAAAATTAATATACATGTATAATAACATTTTAGTTAGTTATGTTCATTCTCTCAATTAAAATGGGTAGGAATAAACTACTATTTAAAATTTTATTATTTTATTATTTTTCAGTATGGCCCAACATTGTGTGCAACGTAATATTTTAATGAAATTCGTTGTTGTGTATTAGGTGCGCCAACGAACATAGCATCCACTTTAAAGTAAAATTGATAATTAATTTAAAAATAATAATAAATATGAAAAGGTAATATTCTTTATTTAACTAGGATGTTACAATACTAATATTTTATTGTGTGGTTAAGACAGGTATTGCATGAAACAAATGTGTTGAGGAAATTAATTTTGAAAAGTGACATACTATAAAATCAGGTGGTGTTACATTATACCTTCCTAAAATAAATTTCCCCTAAAAATTTGAAATTGAAATTCAAAAAATAGGTGTATGATACATGAAAATTTGTCTATGGGAAACCCACATCATAAATAGGGTTAATAAAACATTCCATTAATAAGAGGGAATTGGAAACGAGAATTCCACCACAAAATTAGGATTTTGAATAGGATTAAATTATTCTAAAGTAAACACATATTAATGGAATTGAAATATAACTATCATGATCTGATGGAGAGTAATAGATAACATGAGTATACAATATTAAAAATCATAAAACCATTAATCTTTGGTGGGTTAAAAGGACATTTATTTCATTGTTATAAATGTAAATGGATAACGTTTTTGTTTCAAAATCCTATTAATAATGTTTAGGAATTATTATACATACTAGAAAAAAGAAATAAGGAAACATATGTACTTGACATATAGATGTTCATCATTTAATAATTTTATAACACACACTCATATTTTTCTCTATAAAATGAGTATTTAAGGTGAATTTTTCATCCCTTATGAATTATAATAATATTATTTGGATAAAAAATTAAAAAATTTATAACTATCAATTCATCAATTCATTATACATTATCCAAAACCAAATTTTTGGGAGATGATATGATAATAAACCAGAATAAATAAACCTTTATATAATGAAAAACATCTTTTATCTCAAAAATAAAATAGTAATACCCAATGTTCAACATAAATCATTCGAAAAATAAGTATACGTTTTCAACAATATTAAAGGATAAGATTGAAACAAGATAATTATACGTATTTGATTTCATAGTCTTGAAAATAAAATTAATCACTACTAATTTCCCATACTAAAATCTTAATTGTTTAAATCAATTATTCTCAAATATATGCAAACAGTTTTCTATAAATCACCTGAATCAATATATGTCCACATTAAAATTATATTTGACTCCAAAGAAAAATTCAACCATTATTCATCATAAAATTATGTTTGCCTTAATCTTATAGTTTTCTAGAAATTACAAACATCTTTCTAAATAACATTAATCAATTAATCACCTAGTTTTTTTAGAATACCAAGGTAATCTATTTTAATAAAACAAATGTCCCTAAAACAAAACTACATTTTTTGAATTATATAATTTAACTAAAATTATTTAATGATAAGTAGGAAATTACATAGTCTAGTGGTAGGCGTTGCACCCTTCTATCCCATCAGTTTTGGGTTCGAACCCTATTGTCTCATAGGATGTGATGGGTTGTCACTATGATCAAATGTTTTCAATTTTAAAAAATATAGTAATAAAATATAAAAATGTGATAACCATACTCATAATTATCAAAATATATTCATCCTTAATGATGGATTTTAACCACATAAATTATCTTATATTTTTTATTTTGTATTCCTAATAATATAATAACACATTATTATCTTAATTTCAATCATCATATAAACAATAATTATTATCCTTACCTTTAATAATATGACCATAAAATGAAATATAATTATTCCATAAAAAAATTTCACACATACTTAAATAATGGGTGGTGTTCCCTATTTTGTTCATTCCTAAATCGATTTCACATAGCCTTTACTAGACAAGATCATATATAAACTATAAGGACCTAGAACCAAGTAACATGAAGCTGGTTCCTTACACTATTACATTGGTATATGAAAAATGGAATCACATCCAAATGCGCTAAAAATTTTAGTAGTATTGGTAAAATATATACATATTTGAAATGTAAATAAAATTTTAAACATACAATTTAAAATGTATTTTCTTTGTGAACACCATCAATCATATTAGCATAACCCATTACATCTGTTATAATATACATCATGGAATCCTTGGTAAATATGTACCACAATAAAGGGGTGAGATAAAATGCTCAGTATAGGTATAAAGATAGAGAAAGCTATTATAAACAAGCATAAATGATTATGGAAATGTCATTAACTAATACACATTCCATTTAATCTGTAACATGAGCATAATACTATATGGAAAAAACTACAAAAATAATTCCTTATAAATAATCACATTTGAATTTAAAATTAACCATGGATATTATTCTAGTTCAATAATCACATTTAATCTCAATAACTAATCTCATAATGTTGGAATTTGTAGTTCAATACAACTAAATCATACTCCAAAGGAATGTTCTAGGATTTCTACATAAATGGATAGGGACTCAGTGAAAACCCATTCTAGTTGTCTCATTAGACCTACCGATGCATCGAGGGAATATAGGGGACCCCACCCATCACATAATATGTCCAATAAATTCCTCATATGAATGTTCTACAACATAATCAAAATATAAATTTTTATTGAAAATGTAATTATTTTTGTCAATATCTTCTATTAAGTATAAATAATTGAATACTATCCAATTTAATATGGTGAATGGTATTAAAATAGTATATCCCAATTCAAAAAATTAAATAACTATTAAATAAAATACATAAATTTTTTTCATAATAGATAATACTAGATAATTTACATGATTCAAAAAATCATGTTGACATAAATAAAAATAATTTAAATGATCAACATATCAAGTCCCTTGAGATTATATTACATTAATTGAGAATTAGTGAAAAGATAAAAGTATTCATGGTGGTATATTTTCTAAATGGGAGATATAGATCAATGGTTTTCACTAATTTATAATAGTGACATGGAGGATCACATGTTTTAAATGGAAAAAAATATTATAATATAGATGTTGTGCCTATTGTATAAAAAAATGTTGATGGTTTTCCGTACGAATTACTCGGTCATCCATCGTAGTGTATAGTTGTGTTCACTATTTAACTCATTCAAAATTCATGGAATATTTCTAAAACAATATATAGAATGGAACTAGTGCAATTGGATGAGTTCATGAAATAGTTGCATGAGTTTTGTGATAAGGGATTTATACACCATATTTTTCATCATGGAGAGAACCCATTTTATTAATGAAAAATAATGATAGGAAAATGTGATTGAGCATTGATTATAGAGAAGTTAATTTCATTTATATAATGAAAATGAATCCTATATGGTGTATTAATTAATTATTTTATTTTCTTCAAGAGAAAAATAATTTTAACTTTTCAATATTCTCTCCTATTATCATCAGATAAGGGTAAATATGTATGAAATATAAAAGGTGACATTATGAATACGGTATGGAAAAAATGTGTTTATGTTTATTCTCATTGGATTGACTGGTGAACAATTTGTGATTACAAATATGATAAAAAAAGTATTCAATAATTATCTTGACAATGTTTTAGTGGAGTTCAGTGACTATTCCTTGATATTCACAATGATCTAGGAAGTACATGATATTAATCTGCAATTAATTCTAGAGACCATATGAAAAAAATCACATGGGAAATATATTCTGTCTGAATATAAGATCAATTATGTTTCTTTTCATGTTCATATTTTCTCCAATTATGGAATATATTTTATACCCATAAATAATTATTTATTCAAATAATGTCTTATATCGATGAACATTACCAGGATCTGATGTTTCATGGATTTACTAGGATAATATCAATGATTAATTCATCATTTTTTTTGTTTAGAAACCATTTATCATTGTTAACATATAAAGGGGTAGAATAAACAAGGTAGATAGAATCTATGAAATTTTTTAACGATTTCCAGAGATTATTGATTTATCCAATAGTATTATCTATACCATATGGAAAAGGAGTGTTTTTTAGATTTATTGATGCATCAATGAAAGGAATTGGTTGTTTACTTATATATAATAGTATAGTGATTTCATTTTCATTACAAAAACATAAAAACAATGAATATAAATAAATAAAACATGATGTTGAGTTTGAATATATAATATTTTCTTTGAAAATACTAAGATGCTACATCATTGGATATAGATAAGATATATATACAGACCATAAGAGTTTGATGTCTATCATCTATCATAAGAATCTCAATATGAGGGATATAAGATGAATGGAAGTACTCATATTTAATGATTAAATATTACATTACCATACTAGGAATCCAAATAGGGTGGATAATAAATTGAATACGATGGACCATTGGGTTATGACCATGACAAGGATTAACAATGATCCATTATTAATTAATCTAGTAATGATATATATACCAATTTCTGGGAAAGGGGAACCGATATTTTTTTCCACAAAATTGATAAACCATCTGTACATGAATATGTATAGAAGTCACATGAGGAATATGAGGACATAAATATATAGAATAAATTAATAAATGATGTAAATTATAATACACTATCTATAAATATGGAGTGAATATGTTTGCGATCAGTTTATGTGTTTTATCCATACCTAAGTAGAAAAGGGTAATACTATATGAATCACAATGATCCAATTTCAAGATAATATTTGTATCATAAATATGTATAAGGATTTGAGATATAATTTCAGATAGGATAATATATATTGATAGATTTTGGCCTACGTGTCAAGATGGATAGTACGAAAGTAGGTAAAGGATGAATGTGAATATTGTAATGGAATCGTGAAACATATTCCTGAATATATATATGGGTGGGATAATGTTATAATATATATTTTTCCTATAATTATAAAGATTACATGGATGAATAATGTTATATTATTCATGATTTATTAGCATACTATGTCTCCTCATTCCTTGGAAATAAAAGAAGATTATCCCATTGAGGGCATTTCCTAGCTCTATATCAATGAATGAGTAAATATTAATGGGGAACCACTAATGTTATTATCTAATACTGAATCATGTTTTAAATAAAAATTATATAAATGTATTCAGAGGGATCTCGACAGTGAGATACAATTATGAACCACCATTAATTCCTAACTAGTTTATAGTCTAAAGGGACTGTCCAGAATTTAGAAGTCATGTAAAGATAGTGTTATCTTCTCTTCAATGGTATTTGGGTCCAATATCTACCATTTGTGTAATTTTCATACAGTAATAAAATACTTTTTAACATTTATATTGAACCATAGTAAACATTGTATGAAAATCAGTTTCATACCATAATATTTTGGGTTGATGTTAAAGAATGAAAACTAATTGGCCCATATTTTTTCAGTGATATGACAGTTAAAGTACAAAATTTTCAAGATCATTTTAATATATCATAGAGAATTAAAAATAACTATTATGTTAATTGATGTAAAATATGGAATTTCATTTTGTGGAACATGTATTATTGGATGTTGCATGATGGATGGTAGTTGTAAAATTTGGAAAAAAGGGGAAGATAATCCATATATACATTGGAATGTCTTAAATAATACAATGAATTGAGGATATAGATTTCTAATTGTTTATGCTAAAAAACCATTATAAATTATATGACAACTTCCATGTTTCATTACTATAGAAATATATATCTTATCTGATGATTGTGCAAATATATGAGGAAATAGAGTTGGATCATTAATTGTCTTATAATGAAGAGTAATTCGAGATTCCTGACACCATAGAATTGGTGTTACATAATCGAGGAACTTGACTTGTGGAAAGTCCATTGGATAAGTCAATATAAAAACAAAATCCCTAGGATTTTGAAGAATATATAGGTATGGAGCATCCACATTTGTTCAGGATATAAAATATAACCCAATACCCGATGAAGAAAATATTTACAAGGGGAATGCAATACAAGAGGTCCTACTATAATTGGAAAATAATATATCCTCAACTATCACTCAATTAAAACTCTAAGGAGCATATATTCATATGTATATTAAAATTATAAATTTCATATTGTTATATTTTTATTTTTAAAAAATAAACATCAATTTTTATTTCATCACAAAGATGATATCTTAAGTTGATATTTTGGTATTTTCTACAAAACTTGTCTTAGATTGAAAATGTTAAAATAAATTTGATAAAAAATACTAATTTTAATTGATAAAATATTTTGAATTAGTAAGTAAAACTTGTTTTACTATGAAAATCATATTTTTATCTGTTGCAAATAAATTTCAGAGGGTAAATTTCAGTTACAATCGTAAATATAAAATGCCTATTTTCCATGATTTATTGTTCGTAATCAAATTAGATTAAAATATATTATTATTTGACTATAATATTATTTATAAAAAGATTAAAATATATGAAAAACTCATTATTTTAATATCTGATTTAAAATAATAATATAACAAACTTAATATATAAAAATACATTTTTCTATTAAAACTAATTTTCAAACATAGTATATTTTAATTTTCAAAATAATTATATCATATTAAAAAATTTAATTAGGAGAAATGGATCCCAAATTTATATTCAACAATAAAATATATAGTAATAATGTTTATGATATATTTTTAGTAACAAATAATTTATATGGTTTCTTTTTAAGTAAGATTAATAATGGTAAAATGACCAAATGAGGTTTCTTAATTTTTTAATAATTAAATGTCCGTATAAACGTTCATGAAATCCTCCTAAGATTTGAAATTAATACCCACATGTATCACCTACTATATATCCACCTAATTAATCTAATTCAACCAAATATACATTACACCCATGTGATTATTATCCTACCCATAACCAAAAATTAGTTTCCGTGAAAAGCGTGTACTTTTCACCAAATGAAGGGGCCTTTAACCACCCTTTAATTCAATATAAAATTAGTTTCACTATATAAAGCCTACACTAATTACATCCCCTATAATTTAGTTTCATTATAGTAATATTTTTGTCATATTACAACATTCTATTCCCTTCCTTTTCATGTAATCCTACATGAGAAACTCGAAGCTGTAAATATAATTTCAAACATTTTTCCAAATTATTTTTATTTTATATTTTTATTTTAAATTTATTTTTTCAAATTAGGTATTATTAATTTTTTATTTATATTATAATTAATGATTTTATATTTCTTAAATAATCATTAACCACTATTCCCATTTCCCTTAATAAAACTAAATATTCATTCATCTATTCTGCATACAATCGCCTCCTTGAAACAACATGTTTCGTTTTCCTTCACTGCCTTACAATGATGGATCTATGAAAGATATTAAATGACTAAAATTAATTTTATAATATCATTATTGTTATGGTATGTAAAATTCGTAACCTATTTATGATATGATCAAAAAACAATCATACTTTTCACAATCCGTTAAAATAAAATAATTAATAAGATAATATATTATTCAAAATGTATGATTCATCGAATTCCTTATAATGATGATATATAAATTTTATAAAATATAGAAAAGAAAATCTTTAATACAAAAACATTACATATTATTGGATGAATATTAATCTAATACATTAATCTCCATGCTATAACTATAACTGTTTTTTGTCATTGGAAACACGGATACATAAATATCATGTTTAGAAAATATGATCCACCACACCAACATATTTATTAATAAATAGACTACTCCTTATACATAATATATGTAAATAATTATCCACATCATGGGGAAAATAAAACAAAATAATGGGTGATTTTATATTCTCAATAATGTTAATTAGGGGATATATAAATGATCATATAGATATAACATGAGCACAAAGGGTAAGAGAACATGATATTTACCATTAAAAATTATACCATAAATTCATAGATCACAATGATTCATGTAATTAATCATGGCCATTCATATTACATGAATAATATTAGTATTAAATAGCATAAACCATGATAACATAACATTGGTATAAGATCATGTAATAAGAGAGTTCCATAAGAGTAGCACAATCATAATCCCAGAATTCTAATGTAAATGATACATAACAAGACATTCATAAAATGTTAGGTGTCAGGTAACAACCCATGTACCTCCATTGGGCTTGGGATACCCTCAATGAACCATCCTTCCTGCATGGGATAACCTCTAATGTACCCTTTAATCTAATCGATTATTAATATTTAACCAAATAATTGTAAGGTTTTATAATTTTTATCCAATGTATTACATAATCATAAATCCATTCATATGTATGCCACATCATCATAAAAAAGATATTATTATCTAACTTATAATAAAATATTGATTTTTATTTTTTTATAAAAACCATAAACCATCCTTAAAAATAATAAATATAGTATCATTTAATTATATCCCTAGTAAATCCTACACATAATTATAGGTTGTTATCATAAAAATAAATTCTTATAAAATATTGTGGGAATATTTAATGAGAAAAATAACCTTTTAATTTTAAAATAAAATTTTAATATATAAATATATGAAAAGTATTATGGAAAAAACAAAATAGAAATATTAAAATAATTATGGATCATGACAGTATTAAATTATATTCATTTTGTGTATGTTAAAATAAATATTCCATTTATATTTTTAACAAAATGCCATTAGTATATAATTATGAAGGGAAGATGAAGATTCCTTTTAATATAATTTTTAAAAAATCCATAATGAGTAAATAATAATTTTAAAATAATATAATAAATAAAATCAAAATTTTAGAAATCATGTATATGGATGAAAATTTATTTTCTAATGAATAGAGATAAAATAGAATTTTTCCTTAAAAAGACTCCTTTAGTCTCGTAGGTACTTAAGGTGATGAAATTTAAGTGAAAAATATTATTCAAAATAAGTATACTAAAAGGAATATAATTAAAGTGATTTATTGATAATGGATAATATAATTTATTTCAATATAAATTCAATAATAAACTATAATTATTAAAATGAGATTGAAAGTGAAATCCCTTACATAATGTTTCGGGTTTTTCGAAGGCATTGTAACATCCCATTAATAAATTTAAAATTATTATAAGAATTTAAATTCTTATAATATCATATATGATCTACTTATAATATTTCAACTCCAATTTAATAATAAATCCTTATCAAAATTGTGGTTTATGTCACTAAACTGTATCATTTTTTACAAGAATTTCTATTCATTACTTTTAGTACATGAACTTTGATCCTTGATAAATCATCTAAAAATTATATTTAAAACATAAATAACATATATATATTTATTATATAGTTATTTTTAGTCATCCAAAAAAACTATAGAGGGAAAAATGTATGACATTGTTTATGGAGATGATATGCTATACATACACACGAATTCTTTCTTCACCTTTCGATAGCTGGAATGAATGAAAGGTAAATAAAAATTCACCAATATAGAGAAATTGTCATATAATATATATTTATTTAATAAATCTTTATTTCCATCCATGTAATGTGTAAATCAAAAATTATTCATATCAAATCATTAAGATGGTAGTCCATATGTATTCCCAATCTACGTTATCATTTTCCAACAGATGCAATGGTAAAAAGGTAACATGGATATTATAAATACAAATGAATAATAACATTAAGAATATCATCCAAAAAATTTAATCCCATAATAATAACCATACATGATAAAGGGTGATTGAAAATAATTTTTATCGCTACGTCGAGGTGGTAGTCCACATGTACACACATGTGACACTTTCACATTCAAATTGATTGAAAAGTGGATGGATAATGGTTATTTTAGGATCCTATGATATTTTGATTATATTAAGTATGATGAATCTATTATTTTATAAAATTAATCCCTTAAGATTATATATGGTAGAGGAAAAAATAAATTGTAAAAGGTTCGGTAGTATGGATACCTTTTCATTAAGTGACCTCCATTAGATGTATTCCTAAGGACCAATGGATTTTTATTATTGATGCTAAGGGAACACCTTTCGATCACTAAGGGTAATAATTTAAAATCATTTATTTAATTTTTTTAATTGAATAAATACATTGTCAATGATACATATGTATTTGAGGTCATTATTCAATTTACAAAAATAATAAAAATTAATTAATATTCTTAAGAAATTAATTATTCATTCAAAAAAAATTATAACTTAACATATAATTTTTAAAATTATTGAAAAAACCTTCAGAAAGGTTAAATTCAAGAGAGGGTTAGTTATTATTTCATAATTATAAATTGAAATTATTTTCATAGTCAATTATAAATTGAACCAAGTGGTTATTTTTTCGGGTCATGGATGAAAATGTACTAAAGGAATTCATAAAATATGATAACAGATTTTATTAATAAATTATAATCCCTTATCAAATAGTTTTAATCATATTTTACCTATTGTACCATTATTGAGATGAAAATCCTTTACCAAGGTTTCTATTTATAATTATCAAAAATAAATGGGGTTTATTTAAAAAAATTAACCTCTTGATTTATAATATGGAATTCATTTTTCAATATTACATTCACAAAAGTGGGATAATTTAATTGAAAATTAACCTACAAAATGGCAGAAAAGTAGTTTTCTAGAAAAATGGATTCTAAAGTATAAACTATTTTTTACCAAAATAAAATATAAAATTAATCTTAATGGTATTAATTCATTTATGAATAATAAAAATTATTTAATTTAAATTTAAAAATAAATTTGACCAAAATGTTACTTTGTAAATTATTTATATGAAAATACAATTTTTATTTAAAAACATTATTTTTCAGTATTCATAGAAAATTGAATCTATTTCAAAAATAAATGGAGATTCAGTATACGATATTTGTTAAATGCTAATTTAATAAATGAATTTCAATTTATTAAATATATTTTTTAGTTTGTTATAAAATAATTACATTTCATTCCTATAAAATTCAATATATTTTTGGAGGAAATCGTTATTTTTTATGCACATAATAACTTATAAAAAAATTAAGAACTTATATATTAGAGTTATCAAAAACCATTATATATATATTTAAAATAATATTATTCTTATTTTCTATCCTAATTTAGTGGTTGGGGTATATTATTATACTATATTGTTTATTATTTAGACTCAAGGTTGTGTGTATCACATGTTATTGAAGATATTAAATTTATTTAAACAGAAATATTAACTATTGGGTTGTTAAAATATACCCCTATAAAATTAGTTTATTAATTGAAATTATGACACACTGATAAAAAATGTGGTTATCACTATTTTAAAACATCATTTCATTCCCATGTAGCATCTTATAATATATAGTTTTTCCAGATAACATTAACAGGGTTAATAGTCTTGTTCCATAGAACGTTATCTCTATAATACACGATATTATCTTGTTATTATTCATAGTAAATATCATTCTAAAAATGAAAAATCTCGGTGTTTAATACATGTGATGGATTTGGTACGTACATCCTTAGAGAGATACATAGAATACATCTTGAACTTGATAGTGGTTTTATAGAATCCCTAAATGATAAGCTACTATCCCTATTTGATCATGAATCTCAATGGGAACAATATGCATAGGGCTCAAATTTAACATCATTAAAATTATCAAAAACTTTTTCCAAGGATAAATTCATAGGAATACCTTCTCAACATCATCATATTTGAGATTTCATCAATAATTATAATCATTTACTTTCTATAAACTATGATCGATCATGATGTACTTCTGAATTTATTTGACATTATCATCCATTTCCTCATCTCACAAAGGCCCAAACACTTTTTATTTTCCAACATCATACCATGAAATTTTAGTTATAAAAATGTTTCTCAAGATGGATTCTTAAATATCCATCAGAATTCTCATTTGAAAGTTATTAATGTACGGATCCTTTACTAGGTGAAGTTGTTGATTACAACCACAATTGAAATTCATAGATTAATGACTCACATATAATCCAATTTTCAATGGTTCTCATAATTAATACCACTCTAAGGATGATAATATTTACTAAAACTAAACATTATATATATATATAGTACTTAATAATTTGAAAAAAATTCTAAGGTAAACCATGGATCCATATAAAATATAATATAATGTTCTACTCCAAGTAAACTAATCATATAAAAAATGAATATTTTTTAAATATGACCAAGTTAATAATATTCTCTTATAAAAATTTACTATGATGAATTCATAATGTGATTGAGTACTACCCAATTATAATTATGGAATTTAGATGTTTTGGGGAGTCCGACAATAGAATCCATGGTGATGTATTACAATTATCATTTGGGTATGATGAATGGTTGTAAAATACCACTAAACATATCATCCCTACCTTGTTGACATAAATAATAAAAAAAAATATAAACTTCAATATCTCCTTCGATGATATCACAATATAAATATTATATCAGATATCTATACATAATCATACTAAAATGATGAATTGGGAATGATAAACAATGAGAATCATCTGAAAAATTATTCCTAAAGTCTATTGTTAATGGGTAACTTACTCAGTTGTTGAAAATTATCATTCCATCACAGTCATGGTTGAATATATGACCATTTCTCAACTTCTTTTTCATATACGAAACTACCTTTTTATCCTCTTTAGACTTTAATTTTATTTATTATTGAATTATCATCAAGGAAAGATAAACATTCTCCCCATATACTATGAGTTATAGATAAATCAATTGAAAGCATATAAATATAGGATCTTTTGCGACTCTCATAATAAATAATCTAGCATGATATTTTTACGGAAAATAATCTTCCATCTTCTTTAGTTTCTTATGTTGGAACTGTATTGAGGATTCATAATAATTAACCAACAAAAACAAACATGGTTATTCATAGTGATCTATATATTAGTGAATATACAATTTAAAAATTTATGATATTAATACATATCGCACCTTTCTTTATAAATACAATCCCATTGAATATTTAATGCAAAAAATTACTATATTTAACTCGACATTATGAGTTGAGTATTTTTTTATCATAACCCATCAATTTTTCTGAATAAAAATATATAAAAAAATCATTCTATTATAGGATTTTTCCTAGCCCCTTACTCGATGAAAAATCATATATCACAAACCATTCTACACAACATGTTAATATAAGTATAAGTTCCCTGATAAAAGTTCTATTCACTTACTTGAAACATTAATCACATTTATCTTTTTAAATTAACTTTAATCCCTTCCAAAATTACTTGGTAAGTGGATTAGACATCGACGATAAATTCTCCAATGATATTAAATAACATCTAAACTATGTAAGAACACTGTGGATATCATTCAAAGTGGTTGGTTTTCACCAATGTTTAGTAACTTATGTGTTTGACAGATCCACCGATATAACCTCAATTGATATTATATTACCCAAAAGTGTATATTAATCTAGTAAATATTCATACATGGAAAAATTTTCTCACAAATTCTCTTTCCAAAATTTATTTAGAATAATTCTCAAATGATTTTATTTTCTTCCCTTCACTAATAAAATATCAGATTGTAATCTGTAAAGACTACCACCAAATAGTAAAGGAAATATATAAAGGCTAATTTCATTATATCCATTTAGAATGTAAGGAAAATAGATACAAAAAATGGAATAACTATAAATTTATACTGTCCATAAAATATATGTATCGTTTTCATGGTAATTTCATAACTTTTTACTGTCAATAAATATTATATAGATCAAACATCATTCTTGGAGGAATATTTATTTTCTAATATATATTCAAAAAAATATTGATTTTGGTAAGATGATACCTATTCAAGGTTGTGGTACTTTTCAATTCCTAAAAATCAATTTACAATGGAATTTTTCTATATTTCCTCTCAACCAAAATAAAAGGTGCACCAATTGGTGACACACTTATTTAGATACAACCCTAGCTAGATTCTACCAAATTTCATTCTGTAGTTCCTAAAACTCATTAAATGTAATTATATTTTAGGTATTTTAAATATGTGTAGCACTATTTAGGACTTATATTGATAATTTCTGGTCTTTATTTGGTGGACGATGAGGAAATTATATGTGAAAAAACATAAAAAATCATATCTAATTGGAATATTTTCAATGTTCAGTTTCTCCCAAAAAATATGAGATAAGAACCATTTTTGAAAAGGAATGAAGAACCTAACGAGGGATTATAATTCTATTGGAGGATCATATTTGTTTTCACATAGATAAGTGATCATATAATTGTTTGGAATAACACATTTTACATCCCTTACATGATGATTGTTGTGAGAAATATGAATTTGTGCCTTAGATAACATCAAATTCAACAAGATATAGAATAATGAATTTTTTTGTAATCACCATCCCAAAAACATGAAAAATATAAGAGTAATAAACATGAGATGAAATTATCATAGCATTAGAGGGTTTTACAGATAATTCAACATTTTATCGATGAGTTTTCATTGTAATACCCATAGAAAATTCTTATGATATAAAATATTATATAGATTTAGAATGAAATAATACATTAACAATTCAAGAGTGGTTAGTAAGTGTATCTATCACCAATTCATTATCATACCCCAGATTAGCCATTGTGATTTCATGTGTTTTCACTTTGCCTCTTGGCTTTTAAGGTTTCTAACATTGATTTTCTTAATTTACGTTTTTATTTGAGCACAATCAAGCGTAGTTCTCATTCATCTATAATTTTAAACTATTTATTGTTGGTGATGCATTATGTAGTGATTTCTCTCAATAATTAGCTTTCTTCTTCTCCCCGACACTTAAAAATATAATTTCCCAATAATAATCCATTCTATAAAAATTTAATATTCCACTTATAAAAAATTCAACTATGTTTTCTTCTATTAGACATGCATAATGAAAGGAACAACCATTTTGAACCATGGTTTTTACTATTACAATTTCCCTGTAATTACATATTAATTTTATTATTAAATCCATTAGATTTAGGGGTATTTCCAATATCCATTTCAACCATGGTATCACATCGAATAATTTCTTTATAATTCCTGACGTCCCTTTGTGTTATCTCTATTTAAAGATATTATTTAATGTACTTATGAATAAATCAATTTTACATTCTCATTCAATGATAATACTAGAAGAATACACTGAAAGTCTTGTAAAATTTTCCACATATGTTCTAATAGATTAATCATCTTTATTCCTTAGCTAATGGGACTCCTCCTTTTTATGTACAAATAATACAAGGAAATTAATTTTTAAATAATATCCTCCTATAAATATTCCACTACATATAGTAATAAATCCATATTGTGTTGTGTTCTTGATGAGATTCCACCATTTATCTGCATCTCTTTCCAAACGATAGATATCAATAAGGATTTTCTCATTCAAAATACCAAATAGAATAAGAAATATCATTTTAATGGTATTTATCCAATAATCTACAACTATTGGATCAACATACCCACTAAAATAATACATATTTTCCCCATAAAGGAATGAATATAACTATTTCCATTATTTTATTTTTTATTAGATCAAAATAATTCCCATAATTGGATTTTTTATGTATAAAAATGATATTATTTATTCCAAATTACATAAAATATAGTGGTTTGTAAGGAAAATCATAACATTTTCGATAAAATTTAAAATAATCATGTTTTATATAATTTACATCAATATAATAAATTCTTATGGGAAATTATAAGAAATAATAATCATTGATAGAACCTAAGAATCATGGGAACTAATTTTTATTAGGCCTAAATCATGAAACCTTAATCTTAATCCATGAAACATTATATTTAATATGGGTAATCCATGATCATTATTTATTAAAATTTTCCATGATGATTAGAAATGAAAATTTTCACTAATCTAAAAATATCCTCCATGAGGGTGAAACCACTTTCATAGTAATGGACCGCTCAACATACACTAGAATAATGAACAATATGTACTCGAACAACACTTTAGAACATAATGACCCCTAGATGAATCTATGGAAACCCATTTCAAAATATATTATCTAGATAGGAAAGTTATTCAGGGAAAACCCCAACCTTTATTCACTTTAACATAGGATATTATCCAATACATAAATTTTCTAATGGTTCTCACTAAATTTTCTCATCCATGTCTCCAAGGATAACTATAACCTTCCCAAATATTAACTATAATGACATGATATTTTCAAAATTACATATGACATATTATTAGATAAATATTCATTAAATGAATTTTTGATCTATAATAGATTCCTAGAGGTTTGGTGTATTTGAAAACATTGATAACTAAAAAATCGTACCACAGATTATATATATCACCTCCCCATTCTACAAAAATATAACCCTTCTTAGACACATTATACATAAAACGTTTCATCATATATTATGGAAAGGAAAAAGGAATAATGTTTGAGCTTAGATGCTTAATAAGAAAAAAAAGGGAGATTAAAATGATCATTTAGATATAACATGAACATAACATGTATGATAACATGATATTAACCTTATAGAATCATGCCAAAAAATCATTTGTTTATAAACATGACACATGGAATAAATATGGGTTGTTCATAATACATGAATAATAGAGGGATCAAATAATACGAGCAAATACAAAAAAATAATGGTTCTAGATAATTTTGTAAAATAGTGTCATATGTGTGGCCAAATCAAAATCACAGAAATATTATATCAAGGATACCCATGACAGAATTAATATCATGTTGGATTATGTTAAGCACCTATGTACCTACTTTTGGAATAGGATAACATACTGTGTACCTTGTTTTAGATTTAGAATAACCTCCCATGTATAATTTGATCATATAAAACATTATTCAATACCTAATTATAATTTGGGAAATTTTATTATATGCATATTCACCACATTATCATAAATCCATTCATTTTTAAGACAGAAGTTCAAAAAAACATTCATCATATAATAACATATTGAAATGAAAATAAGTTTCATCATTATTTGATCAATATAATCAAATATTATCCTGAGAAATAATAAATATGGATTAGTTGGATCATATTCATAATAAATCCTATATGTCAACAATAGATTCAATAATAAATGAAAAATTCATTTAAAATATCACTATAAAATTTCATGATGAAAATAGACATTTCATTTGTAAATAAATTTGAAATGAAGTGACACAACAGGGCTCGGGACACTACTACCCTGACCTTTCATCCAATAGGCTAGGGGTAGGAGATTAGTGCTGAGTAGAAATATAAGACTAATTGGTGTACTTTTCTTATGGTACGTATATACATGCACCAAAAAAAACCTAAACACAATTGTACAGAGATATAAAATGATTGTAAAGGAAATGAAATCATACATATATCCCAAAATAGATTACAACATAAGTAATAAAAATATAAAATTGAAAAAACATATGCCCAAAATAACTATAAAAGACTCTAACCAACTCAGTATAAGTGGATTGCTATCAATATGTACTCTTGAAAATCTTCATGGCCCACCTTTATTAAATACCTCAGTTTCTCTAGCTTTCTAAGCTCCAACTACCTCAAGTAATCTGGGGACACCATCGAAAGGCATGTGGTTTGCACAATACACAACATATGTGTAAAAATAAAATGTATTGGTAAGAAAAAAATAATTAGTTGTCTCCTCAAAACCCCAAAACATAAAAAGTAATATACTAAAATCCAATTATCTAATCAAACTTTCAATTGGGAAAAAAATTCCGAAATAATCTACCTCTTGAGCTGCCCTAATTCTTATATGACTAGCCAGATCAGTCCATAGGGGGTGTTAACCATGATATATGACAACACTTGACAGAATCACAAAACCAACCATATATACTCGTCTCAGACTCCATGTCTCATGATATTATGACCTCACATCCTGCTATATGATTTTATTAGAGGAACCAAAGGTAATAGAAAACCCTGAAAACACAATACATGAGTTCAACCATCCCAGATAGAACCCTTCAATGAGATACATTCTATCATGAACAAATCTACTATTACTCATGGTACATCTGAGATAATATGATCCAATAGAACATCACACTGTTTTAAAGACTTGTGAATAGATCTCATTGTATTTACAATGCTAACATAAAATCTACATAAGGTTTTAAGACCCCAAGAGTAGAGGCTCACCAGTCTCTTGTGCACATAGTTGAGGGAGAACAACTGCAACATATTAACCATGTGCATCATGTATATCGAGAGATAATAGAGGTAACCAGACCTCCCCACATACATGCAGTTGAGGGAGTGATTTCTCCTAACTATCCCACAAAACCTCTATCAATCTGGTATAGATTATCTCACACCTCAATTATTTGAGGGAACACAAACACCTAACAAGTTATTTCATGTAACATTAGGAGGGGCCCAATCATTGAAACTATACTAAATTTCTAAGAGATATCTGACTCTAATAGATGAAATGATCCCCTTTACTAATCGAAGATGGGTGAGTAGTACACTGTAAATGAGGACCCGCACCCTGGTAAAATAGGGTGACATCACTCAAAGGATAGAGGTCATAAATCAGGGTATGATAGGAGAGCACCCCTGAATGGGTAAAGGACCTACACCCTAGTACTATGGGAGAGTTCCACTCCATGGATAGAGGAACTAAACCATGTTATGAAAGTAGATAATAACTCTTAACAACATAATAAAAATTGGGGGACCCTCACCCTGACACCACAGGGGAGTACCGACCCGAGGCTAGAGGACCCACTCTGTGGTAAGACAGCGGAGTGCCAACTCTTCTAGAACAACATTAATGGAGGACCCATTCCATAGAATTGTAGGGATGTTCTAACTCCAAGGATACATGGAATTCAACCTTGCATCAAAGGGGATTACCCAATCTATCTATACATCACATATAGTGGACCGACACCCTAAAATAATAGGCAGTACCATCACTACAGATACTAGAACCTAACCCTAGTCTAACAATGGAGTACAAAATCTATCTGGTCATCAAGTATGGAAGGATCGCACCTTGGCCTAGTAGGGGAGAATTGTATCAATCAAAAAGAATGATATGGGGATGTCTCACCCAAATAAAATAGGGGAAAATCATCCTAAGAGAACTGCCACATGGTTAGAGAACCCTCACCCATGACATGTAGAGTTCAATCTCTAACTAGGAATAAATGTAAGGGAATCGTGCATCCTTATGCTATTAGGGAGTAGAATTCCCAACATCTATCTAAGAACCATAACTATATATAACATTTTCCAAACTATGTTGAATGGAGAATCATGCTAATCATACCTTTCATCAAAACACTATTTTGGGTTGGGGTTCCACACCTAGATTCAATAAGGGTGACCCATTTTACCGGCCTAAATAGTCCATGGGACCCACATACTAAGGTGATAAAGTAGGATTCGGACCCTGACGTCAACCCATAGATCCACCCTAACCACTACCCAAGGTTAAGAATTGTTAATAAAATGTATTGATTTAACCATGGAACCTCATATCTTTTTGTCTGAAATGATGTCCACCATAACATTCTATACATAAACCCACTCAGGATAGGCTACTCACAAGCCCGAATCCAAGTCACAGAGAAAGACATATGAAAAGAGGAAGATCTCTAGAAGATCCTAATGGTTGTACACATTGTTGAATCGACACCAAATGGTGTCTGAACCTACCTGAGTACCTAGATGTGTCCCCTATTCACATGGATCAACTAGCCATATAGGTGTGCATGGCGTGTAAATAAGATACTGGGAATTTCCTTTCTAAGCTAGCCTAGGGACATGTTCTTCTCCTACACGGCTCAGATAACCGTGTGATCCACAAGATGTGCATCCCATACAATATGGCTTGATCAATTGAAAAGACCACTTGTCCATCTATTCTTCCAAACACATTTCTATAACCCCATTTTCATGTACATAGTCCATTTAGGTCTACATATACATTTACATTTACATGGATACCCTGACCATATCCTCTTGTCACATGACATGGGTTTACTACATGGCTTTTTACCAAGGTACATGGTTTTCAGTCCCCAAAATTTAACTTCCCCAAATGGGAAGAACACATAGCATGTTACTCTAGTTTACACATCATGTAGATTGTAATTCTAACAAGAATTCACCTTCCAAACATCTTTATTTGGCTCAATTTTCACTGAAACCCATAGATCGACCTTGAAGGGATCTCTATAAATTATAATCTGGATCTAAAACCATAATAAATTACAAAATAAGGGTGATCAATACTATGAATTAAATCATACTATGTTAATGTTGGATTAATAATCTGTCATGTCAAAAAATACGCCCAAACTGAGCTTCCACGTTATCTGATTGTGATCGGCACCATGAATGGAGATCTCTAGAACCTCATTGATTCAATTCAACTTTGATTCCATCTATAACCAAAGGGGAGAGTATGATCCACACGTCCTTTGAATCATGTGAACCCATCATGAGGGGGAGGGGATTTAGGTTATATTTAATTAATAAAATTTCATATAACAAATAACCTCTCCAAATAAAGCCCCGCCAACTCAGCCTCCCTCGAACACCTATCACAGAAAACATTATGTTTTACCTAGGGTAAATATGATGTTATTTACTCAACCAATGTCTAAAAATTATGTTCAGATACACCTCATGATATTTATTACACATTTTAACATAAATTGGGTCCACGTGTCAAAATAAATTTAAATTTTTTTAAAACACCACACGATGGCTCTCTAGGCCCCAAAATCTCTCACTGACTAAGTGCCTGAATTCAAAAATATTCTAAAAAATATTCCAAAGTATTACATGTCAAAAAACGAGTCGTTACACTCCCTACTCCTTATATATTTTCATCCCAAAATATAAAAATCCCATAAACAATGCTAATAAATTGAGTTCTCCACTAGGACTCCTACACCCGTGAGCTCACCAATGGTTCTTGTGAGTCTTAAAAAAATGAACATAAGGGACCCAACATAGGAAAACCACACACATGAATGCTCTAACCAGGTTGAAATCATACAAAGGGAACCACTTGTTTCCTCTGCTGTATAAGGTGGAAAACACCAACCACCATGGTTCAACTACAGTCATAGGGTTTATTGGTTCACAACCATGCTATCCTGACATAGATATTGACATAAACTCATATATTTCATATACCCTTTAGTCAAGTGTATCAAAAATACATCATGATTCAATTTTTTTATGTTTTTCATTGAGTACACTATGGTACCCACAAACAAAACATGGATTTTTGAGTGTAAACATCGGGTATTACCTGGTACTTCATCTGAGAACATTTAGCTATAACCCATTTCTCTAAACCAGAAAACTTACCACCCACACTAATGGAATCTAAAATGGGTAATGATGGTAGGAAACTAATCCAAACTATGGAAACATTGTAGGTTCTATCATTGTAGCTATGAAATTATTCTATGCAAGGCACACCCTCTATAAGGGTTTCTAAGAAGAAGGGTAAAGTAGGAGAACTCCATTGGCAATGCCAGGACCTTCTCTGACACTCTATCACCCAATCATTTTTTCATACACAGAAGTATAAGGAAAATGTGCCACATACCTCGAAACTATTACCTTTTAGTGGAACTAACTCACCATCAAAATTTGGACTGCATCAAAAAATTGCCTCTTTGTGGGGAAGGTGTCCCTATTTTTCATGAGTCCAAAGCTACATAAAACAACACCCACAATAATATATACCTATTCCCTATGTCACTCTAGATAAACGTATAGATTAAATCAGAATGAAAAGTGTACCTCACAAAAGTTTCTAAAAATTAATTATCAATACTGTAGAATGGACATAGGGTGTACCGTTATGCATCCTTAGAGATTCTGATCCAATGGAATCTATGGCCTATAGTTTTCCTCACCCCCATCCTCCAGCATCATATACCTAGCATAAGCCACCTTGGGGTGGTGGTGGAAATACCACAAACCACCTACCACCTCCTTCTTCTCTCCCAACTCCTCTACCTCATCCTCCATTATGCAGAACACCCAGCTCTAAATGATTCATCTATGATTGTGTTCCATCGACATGCTCCCTCCCTATAAGATAAGAGGTCATAAAATCTATAGAAAGATTCCTCCAACCATTATAGTAATTATAGTTCCTATCATCTGACTCTAAAGAACCCCATAGATACTACAATGCTACATGTCATCATACTTGAGTCTTGCAATGGGTATGAATCATGTTCAATGATATTTTCACCTTCTTTCTACTAACTATTACAAATACCTAATCCATGTAATCAATATTGTGGACCACATCCATTCGTACCTTTATCTAGGTTCTCATCACTACCATATCTAGCTCTAGTTCCCTCATTTAAGTGGGAGAACATAGGGAATCAACACCTCCTTATACATCTATGTGGCGGCCCTTCTCAAAGGTTCAATCTCTGAAGACCAATAATTTTACCATATCTAAAGAGTATAATGATAGGTCTGTGAACCTCCCTGAGTACTATGAAATAGTCTTGAAACCCTTCCAAAGCTGAAAAATATTTTGTATACGTACTATCCTCAATGTGGATAGATAAAATTATTTCATGAAAATCCACTCGAACACTAACCATGTGAGGTCCACCTCTTCATGGGACTCCTTTAGTAGACTCTACAATTTCCCAATAGAACCACACTGAAGGCTCATCACTTGGATCACTATATTATCTAGAGGTTTCCTCATATGGTGGAAAACATGTGTGACTTCCTTGAGGTACTAAATAGCTACATGGGGGTCTGGATTACCCAGATACATTTAATGTATCTACATTTAATACTCATGTAGCACACTCAGACTGTGTGAATATTTGGCCTAAACTGCTAGCATAACCAACATCACAATAGGTGGTGGGACAACTAGCATACCACCTAGAGTTTCTACCTCATAACTAGTTCCCTACATAGAAACCTCATCGTTAGGAGTATTTTGATTACAATCATGCCATGTATTATTGTCTGTCTATTTTCATTGTGGAATCTTGAAGCTAAATCAATATGTTAAATGGGATAAGAGTATATCTGGGGAGTTGTCTAATGAAGTAAATTGAACCCACAACCTAGTCATATAGGTTCCATGTACCATTTTTATCCTAGTGACCAATGTCCTAATCTACTTAGTTAAACATTAGCTCATTATCATCCTATTGAATAGAAATATTGGCCTCCACACCAACATTGGAACCTCTAGCATGAGTTCCTAACATAGAACACACTATCATTTTCTCTATATAATCAAAACAAAACTAATAACAAGGCAGTCCCAAAGTGGAAACCGGATCTGATACAACTCTATTACGACCAAAAAAATGGGGACCAAGCCTCATTTACAACAATCTCAGCTCCAATAGTCTAGGTTAAGGAGACTAGAACTAAGTAGTCATATCACACTTATGGGAGGCCATTGCCTAAGGTACATGTACATACACAACCACAAACACCTCAATCCAATGGTACATAGATATAAAAACCCGAATAAAAAATCATGCATACATATATCCCAAACCAGAGTAAAATAGAAGTAATAAAATCATAAAAAATGATATATTCACACCCACAAAAAACTATAATAGTCTCTATCCAACTCAATAGAAGGGATCTCTATTGAATGAAATTTTGAAAAAGCTCCTTGGATCAGCTCTAGTAAACATATCGGTTGGTCTATCACAGTAAGCTCCACCGTCCTTGGGTCTTCCAGGGACTCCATCAAAAGTCCACTATTCTAAAAAAGACACAACACGGGGGGAAATCTCATACAAGTGTTGGTATAGAAACACAAAGTTGGTGACCCTCAAATCTCAAAAAGAAAAAGGGATAAACTAAAATAAAATAGTCTACTTGACCTCACTAGAGGGAAACCAATCAAGATAGAAACTTTATCCCTAAATACTCGAAACCATAAATCACTAGTCATCTCAATCCACATGGGGTGTTAGTCCAGACCTGTGAAAATAATGAAATGTTTACCCAAATCACCTAGATATAATAGTCTTTGCCTCAATGTCTAATGATTCCCCATCCAAATATGTACCAATATGATTCTACTCGTGGATCCAAAAGTAACACACAACATGGATATCACACTTCGTGTGCTCATCCATCCCATATCGCACATGTTTGACATACACAATCTTTATGTAAAAAATCTACCATTATTGATGGTACTTCAATGAAAACACACACCATTAAGAACATCACATTAGGTCATAATACAGTTTCCAGCACCAGTGGTCCAACCTATGCTATCCTACACCCATCAAAAGGTTGTAATATCCCAAATAGTGAGGTTGACCCCTCACCGCTGAATACAGTTTTCAGAACATTACACCCACATATTCACAATAATTATTATTTCTAGGGGGAAAGAATTGATGGAATCATACTTTTCAACTTCCAAATAGCTGAGGTAGTATTATCTACAATCTGAACCATGATACCTATGTCTATTCAGTATGGAGTGTCGTGCACCTCAATCTCTCAATGGGGCACAAAATCCTCATTAGGTATCCCACATAACTAGTAGAGAGGACCGTTCCTCAAAACTATACTAAATAGTTGAGGGAGCTCTTATTCCAGTAGTATACCTACTCCATGCTGCACCACTTATATGGGGAGTAAAACATTATATATTAAAACCTGCACACTATTACAATAAGTGAGTCCTAATAATGGATAAGGGACCCAAAACCTAGCATGCCTGTGGAGTATCATCATATATATAGATGACCCACACCCTAGTATGAAAGGGGAGTACCACTCTACGACTAGAGGATCCCCACCCTGGTATGACATGGGAATATCACACTACCAAAATAAATTATATTGGGGCCTGCCCAATGAAATGATATAGGCATACCGACCCTAGGCTAGCGGACCCACTCCCTGGTACGATAGGGGAGTACCGTATCTATCAAAAAAATACTTATGGATGACAGACGACCGAGAACAACATGGGAGTTCCGACTCCAAGGATTGAGGACCCTCACACTATCATGGTATAGGATTACCCACTCTATCTATATATCACATACAGAGGACCCACACTATGACACGGTGGGGGGTATCATTTATAAGGATAGAGGAACCACACCCTTGTCAAAACAGGAAGTACCAACTCTATCTTGTTAATAAGTATGGACATACTACACCATGGAACGATATGGTAGAACTATATCCAACTACACATATGATATGGGTTACCCGTACCCTTTTCCAATAGGATAACATCATCCTAATAAAACTGCCCCATGGATAGAGAAACTACACCCATAAAATGGGGAGTCCCATCACTAACATTGTATAGTGGTAAGGGAAACCCATTCCCTAATACCACAGGGGAGTACAAGTCCCAGTGTATCCCTAAAAACCACACTGATATCTAATATCATCCAATCACTGCTGAATGTAGTGTCATGCGTATCATTCCATGCATCACAACACTACCACAGGTTGGTGAACCACACCCTAATTCAATATTGGAGCACTACTATATTGGACAAAAGACACAAGGGATACCCTATCCAATAGTGATTGAGAATGATTTGGCACCGATGTCAGACAAATGATCTACACCAACCATTACCCATGGCTATGAAATTATACTACAATATCGTTCTCTAACCAACCCACTTCATATCTCGAAGAAAAAACAAAGGCCACCATCACGTTTAACATGGATGACTACTCAGGATAGGCTACTCACAAGCCCAAATCCATGTCCAATAAAAGGATATACATAAGGAAGAATATATTAAGAATAACCCTATGGAAGTACACGATGTGAACTGGAGTCCACCCAGTGTGGGAACCTGCCCATGTATAGGTTTATTCTCCCACAATTACAACTTGGTTTTCTATATAAGTATTGCTGGTCTGTACCTCACATAAATGGAATTTTATCCTTTACCCATCCCCATCCCATGTTCTTCTCCAAAATACACCATACAATAGTGTAACCCACAGGGAATTAATCCCATAATACACAATGTGTGCGACTGAAACTGCCACTTAGATGTGGCATCTTCCCATGCTCATGTTTGGCTCCCCATGTCTATGTACATTCTCCATATTGTTATACACGACCATATACTATTAAATGACAACCCCTTCTATGTCCTCTAGCCACACGACATGGGGTCACTACATGACATGTAATTTTTGAATATGTCATGTAATCCCCAAAATTTATCATCCTAACACTGATGAACACAAATAATTTAACATTGTATTCCAAAATCATGTAGATGTCGATTTCAAAGGGAATTAACTTAAAAATAACCCAATTCACACTTATGTTCCTTGAATCCCATTGATCTTCAAATAATGGATCTCTAGAAGTTTTAAAAGTGCTTAACACCCAATAAAACATTATGTAACTAAGGGGGTTAGGAGGAAAATTCAAATTTTCCTACCTCGATTGAAAACACTGAAGCTTCGGTTCCAAATTTTTTTCAGATTTTTTGTTATCCTTGATATGATGATGATAAGTATCAATTAAAGAGATTGGAATCTCCTCATTGCTTCTATTACACTAGGTTAATTCCTTCACCAATGTAGAGAGGACGAGCCACCCCAAGTTTGTGTTTTGTGCAACCAATGATGTTATGTACTCAAATGCGATATCATAATTTTTATCCAAGAATCTTCCTAGGATTTATTCAATGATTAAAGAGACACATTGGGAACATTAAATAAATGCAGTTATTATTCTAAAATCACCATGTCGAGGCTCTATAGGCCGAAAAAACTCATGGCGACTCAGCTCCCAGCTTAAGAAATTATCTCAAAAATATTCCAAATACACACAGTTCAAAAAATATGTCATTGCACAAATATTAACATTAGAAAATATAAATTATATAACCCCAATATCATAGATCATGTTCCCTAAATTATTACATTGGTGTAACAAACATGTATGTCACATTAAAATGAAATGAATAGTTAATTATCTTTGAAAAACCAGATAAAAACATAAGTTTTAAATTAAATCATGAAATGAATAAAAACATAGAAACTCCTTTTAAAACACTCAGAACTATTATATTGACCTTAAACGTCATTATATATATATATATATCCTCACATCATATGGAAAACTAAAACATTATAAAGGGGTGATATCATATGATTAGTAAGTGTAAGAAATACAATAGACACTAACATAAATAAATATAAGAAATATATAAAGATTAATGACTATAAATAGATCCACTTAAAATTTATTCTTGAGAATAATATGAAAGGAGTAAATGATTATTATAATTTCGTATAAATATTTTCTTGAAAATAATACATAACAATCGATATTCTAATAGTCGAATACTAAAATGGATTTTTTGATCCTGTATAGGAAAAAATTTCTTGCCTCATAGTTTAGTTTATAAAACATATTCTTAATCACTTGAATAAAATTATTTAACAATTCCTTAATTATATTCCTAATTTCAATTTAACTGACAATGAATTTTCCCTCATCACTCAAGCAGAAATGTAGCTGTAGTTATGCTCATACCCTGAATACATGTTCTTAACCATTATCTTACATTGGTTCTATCATCTTGATTTTATAAATATATTTAAAAAACGTAATCATGAGGGATTCAAAAAAAGTGATTAAATTAATCTGAGGTTATAGGCCGATGGGTAAAAAAATGAAAAATAGGGTGAAAAGGGGGGGTATTCTTATGAAGTATGATGCATTACGTCCAGAATTGTGTAATGAAATAATTTTTCCCTAGGAAAATGAAATCCATGGTATTAGTATCTCATGTTTATCCATGATATATTAAACCAATCCAAATGGTATCATGTTCCTTTCATTTAATTTTTTATTTTATTTTCATTTTTTGAATATCATGTTCATGTTATACCCCATATCCATCCCCTAACCACATATGAATCTTTGATGGATTCATCAGTCTAGAAATTATGATTGTTATCCTTCCTAATACAAAACCCAATAGAATTTCTTTTTTACTTTTGTATTGTTAAAAGGAACAAGATAGTCTGAAATGAAGAAAAATACATAACGATCATAATGAATCAGTCTAGTAAGATCGACAAAAATTATTCTCAGAAAAATCATTTAGTGATTCTAGTTGAAAAACTCCAACAAATATGTTCAATTAAAATAATTGAAAATACACAGACCATGGTGGGAAGGTATAATCTTTATCAAATAGATTTATCTTACTAAGGTATTTCATGGATACTATGCTCTAAAAGTAGGAAATATTGTTTTTGGGTCTCATGAAATAGTATATCAAAAAATATTGTGTCGAACATATTAAAATTTAATTCATTCATTCATAGCCTAAATAAAATCACAAATCATGTTTTATGAGGTTTAGATGTCCCAGGTGTCATTTATTAAATACTCCTAGAAATGAATTTTCAATTGTAGTCTTAGAATACTCTTGGTATTGAGATATAAAATTGGAAAACACTAAGGTTATATTCTCAAGCAATAAGGTAATAAAAAGAAATTTAATATATTTTGAATTTCAATTAATTGATTAAACATAGAAATCATCCTAAAAATCTATACATATAAAAAAATGTAATCTAATCAATGATAAAAATAATTTTCCCTTTTATTATAATGGTTGTAATGAGTTTTCGGTTAAAAAAATACTTTCAAAAAGAAAAATTTATCAAAATAATTTGAGAACATGCAATAATTCAAGAAAATCGTAATTTAAATACAAAAAATAATCCCACATACATAAAATGGTATTGTGTTTTTATTATCCATGGAAGTAACATGGGAGGGTGTGACAGATAATGTTGAAGAAATGGAAATGGAAATGTTAACAATTAATAACTAACAGAATTGAGATCTCCATGTAATAACTCATATTCCATGGTTATATTTTGTATGGTTTGATTGGAATTTGGTATATTTGAAAAATGTTTTAGAAGTACAAATCATTCCATAGGTAAATAATTATTTGACATTTTATAAACATTTGGAATGTAGAATAATAAGCGGGTGCACAAAATGATGATCCATGGAAGACATTTTATTAAAATGCATGAAATTGAAACAATAAATATAAAATTGACTCCTAACTAAAAACTAGAAATGATACTGGAGGGATAAATGAATGAATGTTGAAACATGTAATAAAAATAGATGAAATATGGGTTTCCTCCCATAAATCACTAATAATATCATCATCAACCATATGGATGGGCAGTTGGATTAGGTAGTGGTGTCAATTAGCTTAGTTCATCCTCTATAATATACAACTACTGGTTGTTATTTCCTACGACGCTTGATGTTATTTCGGTGGATGGATCATTGAAGGATCATTCCATGAAAATATGTAATGAAGAAGGAATGAGAATTCTTATTAGGGTAGAGGCTACTGGGAATGAATCTTTAGTGATTGTTTATGTAGGTGATGCTCAAACTTAGCTTGGTGTTGGGTCATCCAAAGGGAAAGAGAAGACGGTGACCCTAGAAGATAAATAACTATGGACTAAATAACAGATCTAGAAATAGATACTAAAAAGGGTAAATAACTGGGAAATAAGAGAAGTAAAATTTCAAAAGAACGTACCATATATATAAAATGAGTATAAATACAAAATAAATAGAAATACAGAGGAGATATAAAATTAACATTATCTTATAAAAATGATTCAAAAAAAAATGGTTATGACGGTTATCTAAGATATGAAATTAGAGTCAAATATCCAATTGACCATCTAATATTGGTCGGATGGTGTTGGTATCTTTCCGACCTGGTGAATGGTAGTGATAAAAGATAGGGATTGTTGATCAACTACAAATGGGGGGGTTGTGGTACTAGAAGCAATATTTAGGGTAGGAATTGGGGATGTATTATTCATTAGTGGGGTTGTGTGTTTAGCAGCTGGATCTAAAAATTCCACCTCAATGTATGTGGTAGAAGCTACTCAATTTCCCCAATGAGCCTATTCCTCATGGTACTCTTGTTGGGAAGTAGGTTCAATGAGCATCAGTGGGATATCTGCATAGGCAGTATCTAGGGTAGGAGCGGTAGATGAGTATGGTCTAGTTGGGGCTGATGTTGGCTGATATAGAGTGTTGGTGATGTGGGATTGCTCTGAAAAAGGGATGTGAAGATGGTTAAAGTTCCAAATGAGAGTCTCTAGGATGTATAAATGCATGTCCTAGAGTTCTCCTAGATATGTTAGGGTTGGTGAAGTGGGATGGAAGTTTTTGGTGGAAGATGTAGTGATATGGTTTGAAGGGGATAGAGTTTAATAGGTGGGTGGAGCATGTGAATGTTCTGTTTCATGATCTAGTGGGACATCTTTAGCAACCTCCAAAACTCTGGGTGCCCATCATTAGGTGTAATCATCTATGAACAATAGCTTAATCTTGTGATTCTAGAGAAAATCAATCAACTCCATCATTCCAAAAGGGATGAGTGGATGTGAAGCCTCAAATGCTTCATTATAGAGGGTTAGGTGAGTGATGAAATATCCACCTATGTTTGTGCCTCACGTATACTAGGTGTGTAATTTCCAATAATAGGCTATCTAAGTAACCCTATTAGGATGGGTCATCCCATATTTGCAGCCAATATTATGACACCGAGATAGCTCACAATGCCATGAGACATAACACTAGCATACCATGCATGTGTCTTGGCATGATGAAGGATCCAGAGTGAAGGCCAATGATGTTGGGTAAAATAGTTATTTTATGGTTATGTTGAGTGTGATCATACCTCACAATAATCCTCCATAGTATCCTAGAATCACTCCTCAAAGGCTCAATTCAAAGGTTAGAAAATATATCAGTCATAGAAAACACTTTTCTTTAAATCACAAGGTCAATGTCGAATTCATAATATGAGTTCTCATGAGATTGGTCATCAAGATAAATGTTGTGGTTTTCCATAGCTACCTCAAAATTAGACAGGAACTCGAGGAAGAGCTCTTGGTATGTCACTTCCCACACAGTGATGATCGCGATGATATAGAGACGATAGATGAGATGGAGGACTTCTTCATCTCTAGGATGTTAGTCATGGATGGACTTGTTGATTATATTATTACTCCACATAGGATTATATAGCCATTTGAAGGGAATTGTGATTATTTGGATCAATGTAGTTAAAGATGGGGTGAAAATTGGTTCATTAATATTCATAGGACTCACTAGAGATGGACTGAGAGTCTTCCTCATGGACAGTAGGCTCAGTATTGGCTATAGAGGGAGGTGCATGAAAGGATACATGAGGTGGTGGGGGTGAGGGAGGAGCATCACCTGATGGGTTCTTCACTATAGGTGGATCATCATGTTCAGACTCATAATCTTAAGGTAATGGGTGCACTGTTTTGGTTCAGGCATCTCTTGAGAACGCAAGATGTAGGGATGAGTTAAAAAATGTGTAAGGGATGTATGGGAGGATGTTTCCAATATGTGAGATAAAGGATGGGGGTTCAACAGACTATGAATGGGGTTGGTTTGGGGGGGGGGGGGGTTGACCATGAGGGTTGATAGGATGAGGGGGTTTCATGTCATGAAGGAAAATATGGGAGGGTGGTTCCCATGTCAAAAGGGTGGAGAGGAGGTGTGGGTTCATTTTTTTGTGGAGGAAGGAGTGTGAGAGGGGGGTTAGTTCCATGAGATAGATGGGGAGGTTGGGTTTGCGGCATATAGGGAGGGGTTCAGATCGTGAACCGTAGGTTCACAACCAGTTTCATTGAAACATGTTTGAGGGGTTACATGACACGTAACTCTATTTTACATCATGTAACTCTGATTGTTATTAATTTCTACCGAAAATGTACAATTCCTGAAACAGGGTAACATTACATTTTAATTGAACTTTTTTCTCTTTTTGTTTCAAAACCCCTGTCACATTATCCCTACATTCCATATGAGGTCTTATGTTATATTTAATTCTAATCTAGCCAAATATGACCTATCCTTGGTTTCCTCTAAATCATTGATTGCATTAATGTCGAGATCCTGACACTTTTAGGTTCAATTGAATTTCAGGATAATGACACAGCCTTCACGGAAGGTTTCTTGATAGATTTTCAACCTTTGACCATAGTCATTGAAGGCTGGTCCACCTTCTTTCTAAAATTCTTTTGAAGCATAGGGGAAAAATAAAATTACTATGTATGGGCCTGACCATCTATATGTAATATTCCCAGGTAAAAATACTAATCTTGATTAGAATAAAATAACCTTATTTCATAGGAAATTCTTCTGTCTTAAAATGCATTGATCATGCCAATTCTTTTTTCACATTATATCATTGAATTTTTATAAACATTATTTCTAATTTCATTCAGTTCATCTAATTGTCTAATCCTAGAATCTGTGGGTTTTTGGAAATAAAAATTGAGATTTTAAATTTCCCAGTAAGAGTGGTGCCCTAATTCAATTATGAGATGACACCATTTTCCAAAAAACAATCTAAATGGGGTGGCACCAATGCCTACATACAGACTACCATTTCTATGAGATGATGTAATTCATTTTTTGTTTTCAATTTATATATATTTCTATAAATGTATATTTATTGAATAAAAATGATAATTATAACCATTTTAATGTTATAGAGATGATGGAACCATGACCAATTTTTAATGACCTGATCTGTTGAACTGAAACATGTATGGAAAGAAGAGCAGTCAACACTCAAATATTTTTTTCGACAAAAAAATTATTAATAAATAAATAATAAAAAATTATTAATGAAATTTATTTAGTGAGATAAATCCATACATGTTTTTTATATAGATTTATAATAATTTTAATTATATTATAATGGATATTAGAATATGTCTCTCCAAGTAGAAATCGAGGATAATGGATTTCTCTTCTCAATTCCCTTTCTTAGAGACTTATAAAATATTCAACACATATTTTCCTTTTTATGGTGTATTTACTCGTATATTGATTTTTTATCAATAATTTAATTAAATTCAAGTGGTTTAAAAATTATTTTTATGTTCTCATATTCAATTATCTTTTCATTCAATGGTTACCAACGTTTTAAGGGTTTATTATACAATCTCATTTTGATTAGGGATTGTTTATGTTTATATTTACAATGATAGAAATTATAAGGTCTTTCTCATTAAAACTCCATCTATTTCCCTCTCATATGGTTGAAATTGGTGTTTTCATATTTTTCATTAATTTTACACTCCTAGGTATATCATATGATTTGGAACATGATTTTTATGAAAAGTACACATTATTTCCTCCTTAGGTGATGAGCTTTTTCTTCCATGTATTTATTTCTAATTGTTTTTCCAGAATGATAATTTATATGATCTATTAATTTACTAAATTAATTTACAATAATATTCGAAATTTTTAAATGTTTTAAAAGGAATCTTCTTGTTTTTTTCTCAAAGGTGGAACTTGTAGCTTTTTACTAAAAGTCTGGAAAGAATCATTATTTTAAAAATTTACTAATATAATTATCTTTCATTTAATTATGATGATTATTTTATTTGATGCTTACTATAAATGTATCGATGGATATTTTAAAATTAATATCATTTTCACAATATTCATTACATTTTTATTTAAAATTTTATCGAAATAAAAGAATATTTTTCTAAAGTTTTCAATGAAATATTTGAATTATGTTAAGCATATTATCATCAATGTAAACATATTTCGAAGAATATTTTGATTTAATGGGGATATAATCTAATGATACCATCCAATTTATTTATTTGGATGGATTATGATCATGCTTTTCTATTTATTTACTTGGGAAAATATTGTCATATCATATGTTAGTTTTTTATATAAATGTTAATATTGGTTATGTTTTGTATTATTTTTCTATTATTTAATTTGATGGATGCATTAAAATTAGAAAGTGAACTGATGGGGTCTGCAATTAAATGGCCCCTCGATGCATCAATTGGTCACATGAGAAAAACTAACATGGATATTTTGGGTTTTTGTAACATATTTAGGTATTATGTATGAGCACAAGGCCCTAATGGAAAGACTATAATGTTTAATATTGTGCATTCAGTCCTTATAAATTAGTTATTATAATCCTTGTAATTATTTGTGTTCTTCTTTCATCCATGGATTTAACCTCATTTGGTGATATTATTTATATGGAATAATTTATTATTTTTAATCATTTTTATTTTTTAATGTTTTATTTATTCTATGATATATTTTATTTTATGTTATCCCTTACTGAAAATCAAATCTCATCCATTATTTATTTTTCTTTCCATGTGATATGAAAAAGGATTATACGAATGATTTTCACAGATTTAAAAAATAATATCATAATTACATTTATATCTTCTAATATAATATAGAATTCATGAATTTATCTTAATTTCCAAGATTAAAAAACATATGATCATTTTCGGTATAGTAATAGAATTTAAAATATTATTAAGGTATGGTTTTTTATATTAACAGAGGCTTAAACCGCCATAACAGTTAGGTTCATGAAAATTTTTGTATCAGTTTTCAAAAAGCATCGTGAAATTTTAAAAACCACCATGAAATTATTTTGAGCGATTTTTAAATTTGTTTCAATGTTTTTATATTAAAAAAATAAATATTTTTCAATTACACATTATTTATCCATCCATGATCACATATTTCATGATTGTCATGAATAAACTCATTATGCATTGAAGAATATTTGATCCTTTTTATTATTTTGTAAAGACTTTACAACTCCATTAAGATCTTCCAAATAGAATTTAACATAGATATATAGAGAGAGATAGAAATACATATAAATATATGTACACAAACAATATTATTAAATAATATTAATAAAAAATTATAATAAAATGTTAATAATAAATTAAAAAATTTTGATCTAACCGTACAATTTATTGGGAAAAGTTTACTAAAAAAATAATACAAGAAAATTTAGGAGGGTTACAAGGTAAAAACTACACAAACAAAAATTAAAACATCCTAGATGGGCCCCAACACATAAGAAAAAACATAAAAAAAAATATTCATTATGCCATTCCTTCCCACGACAATCCAAGAGTATGGTGCAATGTTGGGAATCCCATGATACAAGCGTTGAGTGTTAACCCATCATCTTGGTGTCATCTCTGACCACAAAAACATTGGTCTATAGAAGGAAAATGGATATACCTAAAATTATATAGATCATTAATGTTCTAACAAGAGCATGAACATCTAGTCAGTGAAGCATTGACATCTGGGCACCCCATACAGAAGCCAAATACTGTCTGCGGAAAACCACTAGTGGAGTGGTTTTACATTGAACCAAAACCCCAAAAAAGATAAGATGCTTCACAAAATAATATTTCCAAATCATATATGTGCCTGCATCAGATACACCATCCAACTAGTCTTTAAAAATCCCAATTCATGGCCATAAAATCCAAATTTGTATTAGATATAACAATTTCATTAATCAAGTGGACCATATCATCCCATATTTGATGATTAGTTTCATTGAAAATTAAACATTCCTCATATTTTTTTAAAAAAATGTATTATCATGTTTCCAATCCATTGATCAAAGTCCTTAGGGAGATAAACAAGTAGGTAAAAAACAACCATCATTTTCTCTTAAAAACTCCTCATTAGAATGCTTAGGGAACCATCTTCCTCCCCCACTATCAGATCTTATGACCATTGCCTTTTTTCAATTTGAATAATCATTATTTGGTTTATATTTCTTTGGTTACGAAGAATAAAAACCTAATGTGGCTAGTACATGATTTTTACCCTACTTTACAGTAGATCAATAATATTGATCCTTCTCCTCATTAAAATCATAATGATTCTCATTTGATAACAAAACAACATTTCCATAAAGTCATTATTTATTTTCTAAAAGGACATCATTTATTTTTACCTCATCACCATCTTTTGAAACATTATAAAGGCATACCATCTTCTCCCTTAGTGTATCCCCCTCACATGGGGTGGGAGTGGCGTCTTTCTCATCCTGCCTAGGAGTTCCCGTATTTACCAGGCTAGATCTAGGGACCCTAGAGTATCCAATCTCATTAACATCATGAAACTCTGAGGAAAAATACACCTGCAGCAATAAACCATTGGATGGGCTAGTATCACATTTCCCATCCAAGGTCAGTTGTTGTCCAAAGTCAATATCATTACCCATAACCTACATTCATTTCAGTTATTTGAATCCTTATTTTCATTCTACAATCAGCTTCCTCATGTCCCTGAAGATGAAAAAAACAGTAGATACTTCTTCTATTCCATAGACACATGTCAACCGAGTTCCCAATAGTTTTTCATACATCACGAAATAGTAAAAATTTTCTCAAATTCAACCTTCAAATTATTGTTTTCATCAACATTAGATAGGATAACTTGATTGAAAAAAATTGATGATAAATCAACTTGCACTAAAATTCATGAGTAATGTGAAAATATAGATTTGCATGTCTTTTTATCAATTATTATTAGTGTTCCAATGATTCAATAAATATCCCATAGAATTATAGGATCCCCTTAAAGCCAGCTATGTTCAAAATTTTTTACCCATACCTGTGCAAACCAGTTCCGCTCATCAAAGGGATTATAAGACAGATCCCATTATTGAATGGGGAGCATACCTAGTTTTTATAGAATAGAGTCGCAGTGCCATGCTCTCCTATTCATATCTTCATATGGAACAATGATTTGAAAGAAGTTTCACCCTATCAATGTTATCTTCTATTTATAGAAACCCCAAATCATAGAGATTCTACTCAATAAATCTTCAAATTTACCAAATTTACCACCCATGGGAATAAAAAACAATCAAATAATATTGTTTGAAAAAGCGTCATTTATTTTCGCAATAGTATCATGGTTCATAACAACATGTGTAATATTCCCTTTCTTGAAAATTTGTTGGGAATCAACATTTTTTACCGCTGAAAATGATCTGTCATCGAACAACCTGTTGTATCCCAGGGAAGACTTCTCAGATCTCTAACATAATGAAGACATATCATGATATCTAACGATATCACAAACTTCACCTCCTTTGATCATACAAGGAGTACGATTCTGGATTTACATGTGATCCCTATCGTGAGAAGCTCTCACAATCCCCAATAAATAATAAACAACAAATAAATATGAAATAAATATTTCATAAATAATAAATAACCAACAAATGATTCATAAATAATAAATAAGAAATAAAAAAATTATAATAAATCAATAAAAATAATAAGCAATCAATAATAAGTATTCAACATGAAATGATAAATAGTATGTAATAAATAATAAATACATAAATAAATAATATATAATAAACAAATATATAATAAATCAATAATTAATTATTAATAATTTAATAATAATAATATTTATAATAAATAATATATAATAAATAGTAAATAATTAATAATATATAGTAAATAAATACACATAAATACATATAAATTTATTTACATATGGTTATATATATCTTATGAAAATATATAAATATAATTAAATTCACTTATATGTATATAAATACAATCATGAAGAGACACGCACACCAACCTACAGAGTGAATATTAATATATATACCATCATCATATATATAAATATATATTAATGTATATAAATATATATAAATAACTATAAAAATAAATAAATATACCCAAGTTTGAATAACTCTATATAAATTTCAATCCATAGAAGAAATTATATATGATTTTAAAAAAATATCAAAAAATATATATGAATTAAAAATAAATATACATAAATTTATATAAATACATAAAAATATATATATAATAGAAAATACATTCAAAAAATAGAGAAAACCACAATAATTTCAACACCATCATATGAATAGTAATGTAAATCCATTGAATAAATTCTTATACATCCCATTAAGCATATGAGAAACTCTTTAACAAAGCTGAAATCACATAAAATATTCTAAAATATTGGTATCCGAATAAAAAACATAGTTCTAGAGTAATTTCGAGCATTTTGACCATTAATAAATAGTGACATTGGCCATTACAGTTTAATATGGAGTATATCTCTTCATGAGTTTCAATTTAAAATGTGATAGATCCCAAAAAAGACACACAGATCGAAAGTTATAGTCATTAGAATTTGATGTTTGATTTTCAACATATTTTAACATAGTAATAAGATTTATTCTATAAATTAATAACAAATTATTGTCCAATTTTATTGTAGTTAATTTTATAATTTTTTATTTGACTGTTTTTGGAGCTAAAATGGACACTCTGATCAAAATTAATGGTAATTTGAAGCTAAAGTCTGATTTATAACTTATCCAAGAACAAATTTAACTCTCAAATATTTAATAACTAATAATTATAAATAATTAATACTATTTATTATTTATTAATTATTAATTATCTAACCAATGTTAATTTATTTTTAGTGGGAATTTTTAAAAATCGACTATAAAAATATTAAAAAAATAGAAAAATTTATTAATCAGAGTATTTATTTTAAACCAATAATAAAATAATGAAGAAATGTTTTATGGAATTTTTGAAACATTCCATGAATTTCATTTTTTCCTATAGTGGATCCATTGTATTGATTTCCATTGTAATAAAGTAAACCCCATCTTTTGGTTACAAGTGTTTGGGTGTTATATATGTCACGTAAGTCAAATTTCCAAAATATTATTCATGGACACCATCTTCTTGGCAACATGTTAAGAGAAACAAATACAATAACTCATAAATAAAAATTCTCAAAACCCATGTTCATCATGCTATGTGAAAAACAAACCTTTGTAACCATAGAAACCAAGAACAACAATCCCATATCCCTAGTAACACGGACTCTTTTTCATGAGGGGTGATTGCGATGTCATATACTGATATCCATCTCAAGCTCCAACACATCCTTATGTAACATGTCAACCATATCCCCAAATGGTAAACAAAAATAATGACTCTCATACACTTTATGATATCAGTCACATAAAATCCGTTATACCACTTTGTAACATCTTTTGACCAGTCTGCATCCACTGAGAAAATCTCAAATAGAGGGAGTTTCCACAATACCACAAGTCGGACTCCCTATACACTAGAGGATATAGAGTAGTAGTGGGGTATATAGTGGTACCGTGTAGTGATTATACTATTTTATTAGAGTGTGTTGTTAATGATAAAATAAAGTGAATATGTTCCATAAAAATAAATTATTAGAGTAAGTGGTCGCAATAAACACATCCATCAATAATATATAATTGTGGAAGAACATAGTCATTCATACTCCCTACACCCACTAGGTTGTCAACATATAAAAAATTTATATAAGAATAAAATAATCATATATGATTCTATACTACATCCTTGTGTGATTCCGTAAGCTAGTCTAAAAACTATTTGATCTATCTTGCTCAATCATGCATCTCTATACCTCTACACAATAAGAACCTTTGACCAATAAATTCTACTCAGGTAATAATGTGTCATGGAATCATGAGTATATTGTGAGTATAACTCAGTAGGGAACCACCAATTTAGTATCATACATCACTATTAATATAAATGTATGTTCATATTATACTCTCAAAATATAAATAAAATAATTGTGGTGGCAGAAATAAATAACCACTGTCAACCCTCAAGTTCTAGCACAAAACCTCAACCAACCACAACCTACTTCGGTCAATGAAGGAGTGTATTTGAGAACATCATGTAATATATCCATCTAAACATAGATCCAATGAACATATAGTAGCCAGCATGGCTGCTGGATCCTCGGAAGTATCCCTTGGAATCCTCAATTTATCATGCTACAATTTAACCCTCAGTAGGTGATCCTAGGTAATCAATAACAATTATGTTCCATCACTAATCACCTTGAAGTTGTCCTGAGAATTATATATTCATCGCGAGTCGTTTTTGAACCCCATGAGGTAATCATGATCATTCCATGGACATTAAGAATCATCATTAAAACCAAAGAGATAATCCTATGTGTTTCATACTCATCATGAATCATCATAAAACCCTATAATATAATTCTATTAATTATATAATCATGAGGCATCATTATTGATCCATAAAAGGAAATCCTAGGTGATAAAATAGTCGTCAAGAATCAGCACAACCCATTCCACACACACCCCAACAAGGAAAAATATATATTTGGGGAACCCATTGGGGTACCCTATTCCATATTACAATGAGGACACAATTCCTGGATTCCCATTTCTCAATTACCTCTCATGAGTCTACACCCATTAGTTAAGGGTATTACATCTATCATCCACGTCATGATTGTTATATGACCTCACTAGCCATTTATATCAAGATTCATTGGTATTTCTATGATGATATGGAATGTGGTATATATCCATCCCCAAGTCATCCCGAGGTCAGTCCAAACACCCATTCTATCCATTAGTTTCCGCATGGTCTACAAACACAAATAATCAATCTCTATATAGGGAGGAACACTATCTTCATGGTAATCTCAACAATACTAAAGGATTTATGGCACATCATGGTTCATAAATGGAAAACCCCTAGGCCATTCATATCAAATCATCACTCACATATACTTAGAGGTCACAAAGGGAACCTATCCCTTCGGTCACCAATTTTCATTCATTTCCTTTATTTAAAACATTTCAATTGAACCCCTTAAAGGAATTGTATCTCCAAGAATACAAATAAAATAAATTCCTCATCTATCTATGGTCAAGGAAACCTATCCATTTCCATAGTCCCTTATTTAATTGGAACAATGTTCATTCCATTCATAGGAATTTAATTTTAATTTTAATTTTATACTTAATTTTAAAGGTTAATCACCCATAGTGGCAAGACTGCTTATCACATGAAAAAAATAAATTTCATAATATCAACGTGAAAACTCATAAGGTCCTCCTACTTTAATAATAATCCACATCAATTTTAATCACATCCTAACAACTCTACCCATAACCATCCGAGACCATCCATCGACTGCACGTCATCCTGAGGCCCTAACTCATGCCAAAAAATTTACATGAATTAAAAGAAATAAAATTATAAATTATTAAATAATTAAAATAAATTTTATTATTAAATGGGATTTGTCATAATCACTAATAAATGCACTCATCAACCTCACCACATTGAAATAGTAACCAAACAATCACCAACACCATGTGGAATACCTCCAACCTCTTTTAGAGAAACATTTCTAACAAGAAACATCAAATCCACTGTAAAAATAATTAAATTTAGAAAATAAAATATAAATACAACTAGATTTATAAAAAAAATCAACTGAAATGGTTCATGGAGACATGTTGACATCATATCAAGTACTCTATATAAGGAAAAATACCCATCAACCACACTGTATTAAACCATGATTCGGTGGAATAATTCCAAAATACATAAAAAATAATTTTCCAAAATATTAAATGATTTGGAGGAACAATATTGAGTAATGGGTGGTAGAGAACCTTCCCAAAAACATCATCAAAACTCACACGAGAGCACCCTAAAAGGTGGTAAGAAGGGAGAGGGAGGTCTAGTTGACAGTGTACTCAATCGAACGCATCCCAATTCTAGAAATAAAGGTAGATAACATTTTAAAAAATAATATTGAAACATTCATGGCATAAAACCAGGGTTTATTCTGTTGACCACTAAGACAAGGGACCCCTGTTGTGTCCCAATGATTCACCACATGAAGATCTACTTCATGGAATGAACAGCCTACAGTAGTTCACTTACACAACCTTTCTACTCTATATCCACTCTAATTCTCTCCTAAAAACTATATACATTCACTAAACCATAAACCATGTCCAATATCATTCAATAACAAAAATCTCATTTTAAGGATTGATTCTCAAAATGAACCATCCACAAAACTAAAATTTCAAATTCCTTATGAATTTCATAAGTCATCTAGATACAGGGTATTATATAAGATCCCAATGGAGTTCAGTGATTATATATTTGGTAAATAAGTAATTATTCGATTATAAGTTGAATCTTTCAATATTATTTGGCTAAAATGTAAAGATATTTTTACGTTTTATTCCATTGAAGGACTCTTGAGAATGCATTTACTTATTTGTCAAGGTGTTTGGAGATGATTCTACCGTGTAATGTTCATTAACAAACATATTAAAATTAGTGGCCTATAAATCAGAATATTGTAGAATATGTTTTTCATGGGTCAATAAAAAGTTTTGATGGAATATGAATGAGTAAACAAAATAATTTCCATGATAATTTAAATAAGTTGGATATTAAAAACAACTTGAAGGGTTGTGATTAAAGGACATTAATGATATATATATGATTGGAGAAACCATCCATGTTTCATTGGTCATGAATTTTCTTGTATCAGGTGAATAATATCCCTTGAATGATTTTTTTCATTTGATTTTGAATGTTTGATATGTCCTTGAGATTTATTAATTAAGATTTTGACTGATTTTAAGAACTCTATAGTTTTGGATCTGTTATAACGATCCCTGAGATTTTACCAAGAGGTGTGCCAGAGTGACTTTCATAAGAGTGACTGTTAGTAGCCCGACATGAAAAGTTAATAAGTCCAGAAGACTATTTATTTTATAAATGGGGCATGATAAGTTCATAAGTGCAACTAGATTTTTATAATTTTCATACATGAATTTGTATGAGTGATCCAAGATTCCATAAGTGTATTATAAAATTCCATTGGTTTCATATAAAAATCTATATGGGTGACACTGATATGAACTAAAATAATTTATTTACGTTTGAAATTTTTTGGGTCATATACACTTACATGATGAATGTGCACTAAAAAATGGAAAAGGCGGAGAATACGTATGTGTAATGAATGATACCTATAAGGTGACTTGGAGGGAATCTGTGATTTTGGAAAACGGATGAGTGTGTAAGAGTAATATGATGTATTCTCGAAGACTCATGGATATATTATATATATATTTTATTAAAATATATATGAATTGTTTTATTTTACATAGTATTCATTGAATTCTAATTAATTACAAAAAAATTTGGACGTTTCATATGAAAAATTGTAATACTTAGTGGATAATTTATATGATTGAATAATATTTTCAAATAATATATTTTTCAATGAAAACCTAACAATGGAATCGATCTCACACTATTATACATAAAAATTAATACTTCTTACGTAATAAATAGTTGTTTTAAAAAATTTATAAATTCCATGGAAACTTAAATCTGATGATGCTATGATAAATTATTAAATATATTAAACATAAAAACAATATTATTTCTATTATTAAAGATGAGTTAAATGAAGAAAAATTTAAATATTATTATATAGAAAAAGATGATTTCACTCTATAAAGAAGTGATTAGGATACAGTGCTTGATTCATAATGGTTTGCAAAGAGAGATTCATGCCACAACATAAATTTTTATTTTTCAAATCTATGTGCTTGAGAACATTAATGACACCATGGAATTAAAAATATTTATATTTTATGGGTATTTTATGAATAAAAATCCCATAGTCCATTTTCATATTATGTTATTTTATTTAACTATGATATTCTGAGATTTAAAATTTGAAATATATAAAAGTTTGAATGATAAGTTCATGATATCAAAATTCCAGGAAGGTTTATAAATTTTAATGTGGAAATAATATCTATGTGATAATGTTAATATAATGTGGAAAAATAAAAAGTAATGGTAAATGTGGACCAAATACAACAATTACATAGAAAGAACTATGTATATAAGAGATAGAGATTTGATAATACTACTACTTTGAGATCATATGTATATTTAAGAAGAAGGATAAGTAGTCCATTATATACATAAGTAATTATTCATGTTTATAAAATAAGAAAAATAATAATTTTTTGAGTCAAGACATGTGATACCATGATTCCATCAAAGTCAATTGAAGAAGAAACAATAATCATTGTTTTAACCACATTTCATATTGGATGATTGAGAATGATTTTAACTATTACTACTACTACATATACTTCATGTGAAGAAAATAGATGGTTCAACATACATTATGATTGAATATGATGGTAAGGGACTGTTTATGATAAATTAAAACATGCATGTGGTATTGTTAGTCACATTTATGTGGTTTAATTCATGTTTATTGAGGAAGAAGACCGTATTAGGGTGATATGGTGACATCCAAAGAATAAAAAAGATGACATTAAAGGAGTTAATAAAGAACCATTCGATATAAGTGGTTCAAGAATAAATGAAACCATAATTTAAATTAGGAGGCTAATGAACTATAGATTGATAGTTTTCATAAGACTCAATGAAGAATTATGCCTTTATCATGGATTACCTTATGTAATATTGTGAATGAATATTTATAGGATTTGAGGATAAACATATCCCCATCCTATTTTAATAACTCTTCTATATTATTTAATACCATACCATGTGTATCATAACATTTCCCAAACACATCATGTATTAGGTGCCCATATTGGGACTGGAACATGTAAAAAATATGTGTTTTGTTATTCTTTAATTACATTCTACAATATATATTGAGGTGAGTGTTGAGTATGAATTAATAAATCCACACATCATAATTGAGATATAGGTTTGAATATTATGAGGGATTAATTAAAAGATAATGAAAAATTAAATAAAACAAGGGAATGTTGAATTACCCCTAGTTTCCCTTCACTATCCACTGGAATCATCAATAACCAATATTAAATTTTGATATCCCCCTCCTTACCGTTATATTTCATTTCATTTTCATTTTTGAATGGAATAGTTTTATTCTACAGTTTATTTTTATTCTAAAGGTAAGATTCATGTTTTGAAATCAATATATGTTTCATATATGTTAACTAACCTTCTTCTTCTTCATTGTATGTGGATTCATCATGTATTTTAACATGATCCATGTTGTTTTTGAATTTTTCAGTAGCTTATTCTTCTAATCGTGTACATTCAGTGGAGTTTCCTTCCTCTTATATAGTCATCATACTTCTTACCTACCTTATAGATAACCATATCTTTCTTTTATTAGTATTCAAAACATAATTTGAGATTTTACCATAAATATTTTTCTATGGTATGTTTTCGCACACATCAGTCTCATATTTACAACATTTTTTCTCTGGAAAATTAATTTAAAAATTCTAAATTCCATCAAATTTAAATTATATCAATTGCTGTTTTATTTTTAACATTAATTTGTCTTTAATTAAGGTATTTGATGTAATATCCATAATTAACTTATAATCTTAATCTATTTATTCTTCACATTGAAAATAACTTGAGTTCTAAAATTCTCCTTCATTGAGTTTGATTTTTCTCAGCATATAAAATATATTTCTTCTTCAATAGTCTTCTTGAATACTATAGAATTACTCATCGCATAAAAAAACCAATATTAAGTACCTCAATAATTGAGAGATCATATCTATCATATAATGAATAAATTTTATTATTAGTCCAATTAGGAATGTCTTCATTAACTTCTTATCAACAACGTAATCCTTCGGTTTTTCTCCATTACATATGATGTTGGTAACTATTTCATTAAATCATGTGAGGAAGTCATCAGTGGTCTCATCATCATCCAACCTCCTACATTAAAATTTACTACCTTATATTTGCAGGTTTACTTATTTAACCTTCACATCCCCTTCAAATGTGTTTTCTAGTTTTTCCCAAGTTACATTTTCTATTTACAGTCCCATTAATTTGATGTAATTTTTTCTAAAAATGAAATGAGACTAAAATTTAATTCATTTATAATTACCTATAGACATATCTATTAAAAAATCATAGGATCATGGCCTCACGTTTTGTTTAACCCCATGGTAACAACCTCAATGAATTATAGTTTGGGTGAGAAAATATAGGGCATCATCTTATTCTTCAATTAATGATAATCTTTTCCATAAAATGATGTAATTGCTATAAAATTTACTGAAGTTATGTTCTCTATTACCAATTTATTAAGGATATTATAAATGAAACCCAAATTCATTGATACCTATTTATGTATCCGAGAATTAGTTCCACCATTGAGAAGGGATGGGTGAATAATCAATGATTCTTTTTATTAATTATTTTAAATAAAAATTAGTTACTTTTCAGAGTGACATCCTCTCAATAATTACTTCTCTATATTAATAGTATAATGCATAAAAAAAACTACACCAAACCCAATCTATTTTTATAATGTTAAATCATATGGTGGGTACCCAGTCCTTGTTCTGATTGGTTTCATTCTGAGTGATAGATTTCCAATTAGACTGAATCACTAATTACCAGTAAATAGGGAGTTGTTATCCTGAAACTAGAATTTCATCGTAAAACTATTTTACCAAAATGGAAATTATAATTGTTCCAAACAACAGATAATAACAAACAACCAACATAGTGAACAAGATCTTCAGTCGAACTCTAGGGTTACACAACATACCCATATGTGATCTTGTTCTTCCAATTATTGGACATCAAATATATGGTTGTATTTAGAATCACGACACACACATTGGTCATCCTATTGTTTGATAAATAGGCAAAATAGTCTTCTTTGTCAACATTATATTGAGGTATATTCCCACAATGTCATTTCTTCTCTCTTCAACATTCTAAATATTCATCAAAACTCTATCTATAGAAAAACCTTCATTTTTTATTTGATTCTTTGAAATTTTATGATGTGTCATTCCTTGATTTTTTCTTGATTATCCATATATTTATTTTTAACAAACACAATTAATTAATCATGGAATGATTGATTAATATTTCTTGAATAACTAATTTCACGTTGACCTCTAGGTATGTATGAAAAATATATAAAAAATATGAATTCAAGTATCTATTCATGGATTCTATTATTCATCACTCACTAAGAATTAATCCATGGTATTGAAATAATCCTTTATATTTATCCAAAAGTAATTATATTAAATCATTGATAAAAAATTATTCAATAATATTATACTTAAGGAACAACACACCATCGTTGGATTTAACAGTCTTAAATAATTTCATGTTTTTATTAATTTGTAAAACCATATGTAATATATATAATATATTATTCATTAAAAATATATTATACAAGATTAGATATTTTTTACGCAATAGATTATGGTATTTCAATTTAAAAAACATCATCTCTTTGACTAATGGTTATTATAAAATATATATCTAATAAAAATTATCCTATTATAGAACATCCAATTTTACATATTCCCTAAAAAATAATGTCTAAAATAAAATTTTATTCTTTTGATAATTACACTTCAATAACCCTAATGTAGGTTTGTGGAAAGTGCCTACAATATTAACCTCTATGTGTGTTGGCGAACACTAAAATACCTGCTTTGTGTTTTTTTAAGATAATTTAACACCAATAACCATAAAGTGGGGTTACAGTGTGGGTCCGAGATTCTAACCTGTAGAATAAAACTTTTTTATTCTAAAAATGTTTGTATGACTTTTTCTCTTGGTTTTATCTGTCTAAAAAAATTCACATACGCATCAAAAAAGATTGTGAATATAAAACTCTTAATCATTCCATTAATTTTAAAACTAATCATCTTCAAACTTCTAAAATTATTTTATTTATCATTAGTTATGTTAAATATTCACTTTGAGCTCCTATATTTATCAATTTTTTATATTTTCTAGAGAATATATTATGAAAATTGAAAAATCATACACATCAACTGCCTTGCTATTTCTCAATGTTTCATTTATTGAAAAATGTATTCATGTAATCAAATAACATATTTTTAACTTTGAAAATTTTTTATTCAATAATTCTCAGATATAAAATCCATAGAAATTATGTATGCCATATGACATTGTAAATTATTGCCCTATAAAGATATAAAAACCTTACACATTAACATTCTTCGATAGATTTTCACACTCAATATAGAATTTCAGAATTATTTAGATAAGTTCAAAACCACAAAAGTTGTTCCTTGAACTTCTCCAACCACTCTAACTCAGCTAAAAACATACAATGACCTTTAAAAACAATCTCAACACACTCTAATTATTCCCACTAATTATTTACAACTAATAAAATATACCATCAATAATTCCTAGGGTTCTTCACCGACATCTCATGTCAATCACACATGAAAATCAATGTCCATCCTCTCTCTAATCTTAAGATAATTTGGAGAGTTCTCATTGGGTAAATAATAGATTAACCTAATATAAATCTCAATATTCGATGAAATAATAGTGTATTGAATCTAAGGATTAAATAAATAGTTTTGATAAAATGTTATTTACCCCATTATCCCACTCTAAAAAGAACCACTTAACCCCATTAATCATTTATTTAATAAATTAATTAATGTACACCGGGGGTTATTATTATTAAATATATTACTTATCAAATAACTAATTATTTTATTTTATAAATATATTAAATAAAATTCCAAACAAATAAAATAATTAAACTATTATGTAATCATATAGAATCTAATAATTAACATGGTATAACTTATCCCATAAATAAATTTTATCTTATTCATTAACTCAGATAACATGAGGATATTTAAAAATTATAATTAAAACCACTTATACTAATCAATAGTAACTCCATATTGAAATATTTTAGACAAAAATTCAATAGACATTGATCTATATATTTTAAAAAGTCCATTTTTTTAATAAAATTCATCTAAATCTAAAAGTCTTCTAGATCAACTCAGTGTGCATCCTACTAGCACATTTTATCAACTGATGTGGGACTAATCTAAAAAATAAAGGTGTTATCTAGTAACACATCATAGTCTCAATATAGAAATATAGAATTCATAGAAACGAAGACATCTTACAAATGATCATATATAATATAATCTCTTTATCCACCATTATCGCATCAAACAGGGTGCATACCCACGGAACCATACTATAATACTTTATATATATATCATTGACTTTTGAATATGGATATTATTATAACTACCAATCTATGTATTTAACATCAGAACTTCCATGGAAATCATAGGGCCTAATATATCTTTATTTATAACATGGAAGGGATAAATTATCTCTTGATCATTTCATCAATCCTCATACCACTCATGATGTAGCCAATGAAAGCTACGTCATGTAGAGTATATACATGATGGTTTTCATTTTGAATCAATGTAAAAATCTATGATATACAATGATAATGAGTTAATGTATATGGACAAATACACATGATTTTAGATAGGAATATTAGATGACACTCATGATATGTGGAATTACAATGGTTGGCCTATCCTCATAAACTCCCTCATTAGAGATCACTATATTTGATCTTATTGAGAAAAAACTATCAATGATTATAATACAATGACACATAATAGTCAAACATCGTTTTTTTCTTATTAGAATGATGTGTACAAACTATAATTCCTATCATTAAAAACACTGTCATAAGATAACCATGTTCTTATAATAATGTGGAATAATAAAGACTTATCAAATCATACATTATATTAAGTACATAATCAAATAAATAATATAGAGGTATAAATATTATTTTATTATATTAACAATCAAACATTTATTATTTTTTACATAGAACAACAATAAAATTTACATAAGATAATGTTTCTTCTATTGCAGAAACCCTAACAATCCCCCACATACAATATATCCAACTACTAAAAATTCTCAACCTTCTAGTTGTAACATGATATTCATGTTTCTTTTGAGATATGGATTTATAAAATGGGTATACCACATTTTCATCTATATAAATTAAATATGCATTGATATCTAATGTGATATGAAATCATTAGATTGAACCACTGGTATAATGTTATCATAGAAAACTATGATATGATAGACACTTCTTTGTATCAAACCATTCCCTGAGACAATGATTCTTAATCAAACTACTTTTTTTCATCATATTAATTTATAATATATTAAGAATATGATATGGATTTTCCACTTGTGGATGTTTTGAAATTATCTAACAAACCAAACTATTGTTTAAGCTAAATACATAACCTGACCGTGACTAAAAATCATCTTGATCTATATGGAATGTAGATTCCATGTACCCAATCATAAATATTTCCACTTATCCTATATAAACTGGGAATATATCCTTCATATGACTCTCTTACATTGGGATTGTGCTAATGGTTTCCCAATCTAGTACCCAGTACATTATTGATAACTTCATAAAAAGCTCAATGTATAAGCAACATGAAGTCTAGTATATAGATTGTTATACATCATAAACCAAATTATCAAGGAATATAGAATTATACTCATTATTAATTAATTCTACTGTGTTAGTGGAAACATTTTCTTGGAAATATTTATTCCATGTTAAAAGGGAAACATCCTCATCTAAAATTATTTATTCCATCTAATTCATTTTTAATGAATCATAAATTACTTATGGCCTCATAAAAATGAAAAATACATGGTCTTGATAATTTATTCATTATACAAACGTATCTTTTAAATTTTAATACCTTTTTAGTTTCATGGGTTGTCACAATACCTTCATGTTATGATTTATAGACATATAAAAGATTCTCATTTATGAAATTCACTTTTAGATTCACCCATCAAATAAATTAATCAAATAGAGGTTGGAATTTTAAATAATATACATATCATATATCATTTCATTTCATTAATTTTAATAATAATCCACATGTATCACTTTCACCTCTAAGAACCCACATTGGAACTTCCACTTTATCATGCATGTCAATTCAACTCAATTTAACCACTCTCAATGGGTAAATATTATTATAACCATTCAAACATCTATCATTTCCATTATACAAAATGGGGAATGTCCAATGTATTTTTGTATTCCAATAAATTGGTTAATGTGATAACTGGTCCTTTTTGATTTCAACTCAAAGCACCGAGTCATTCAAAATAGTTAAAGTCCATTCACAAAACCATTCATAAATCACAACATTTAATGAAATAGTTTTATTCAATGTATTTTCATGAAAATTTTCAGACTAACCATAATATTGAAAACAATACTTCTCCAACAATTTTCGAAATCATAATCATAATAAAAATCAAGGAAATATATCAAGAGCCCAACAGGAACTTCATTTTCCAAAACAATGGCATATTCCTATACAATTGTTTTCATAACAATTAATATTAAAAATCACATTTGCACTATTATCAAAATAATAAGTGATAACCCTAACTTTTTAAAGATAATGGGTATATGTGGAGGCCTTTAGGATATACTGGTAACAATAGATGAAATAACAGTAATACAATATTAAATTTTAAAGGGATATTATGGGAAAACCTACCTCATCCACTTGGAACTCCCCAATGAAATGGAATTATAGTACCCATCCAATTTCATGCAATTTTTCTTGTTTTGTATTTTTTCGTGTTATGTAATTATTGGATGAATTTTCTGGTGTTTATGGATGGTTTTTGAGTGTTTTTTGTGTGTTTTTTGAGGTGTGTGATATGATAATGACTAGTAGAAACTGTGTAACACTTATAAGAAACTGTGAAAATTATTCTATGAGTCACTGGGTATGCACACAATTGGAACACTGTTTGTAAAAATAATAAATATTCCATGGGGAAATAATGAAACATGAAATAGAGGCAAATCACCATTTTCATAAGTTTTTTTTTCTAACCATGTGATCCAAACATGTGGGGTGTGGGTTTATTCAATGGTGTGTGCTGGGTTGGTGCACAGTTTCAAAAAGTATGTGTCCTAATAGTGTGATAGGAATTTAATTATCTGAAAATTCTATTTCTTCACCAATTTTATCTTGAAAACATTACACCAAAGCTATTATCATTGGGACTATAACTATCCCCCCTCCCAAGTCACTATTGGCGATTAACTTTGATATGGAGTTATAATTGATCGAATAAATGTTTGTTGGAGATTTTGATTCGCTGGTAAGTCATAGTTTATCACAGAATCCATTGATCCACTCATTTCCTCTAAAATATAATATAAGATCTAGTCCCCTATGGATATATATATATATTACTTGTTTAAGATAATGATGAATTTTGGTCAGATCTATTGATGGAAATGTGTTTTAGGCCCGTATCTAGAGGATCCTAGTGTTGTTCATTGTTTTCCACTTCTTCTGAGAGGTAGGTGGATTCAATTTCAATTCCAAATTTTCTATAACATGAAAAATTATCTTTAAATAAATTATTTTTAAGAAATGGTCGTAAGATCCTTGTGTGATTCTTGTAGGAAAATCCCGTTTTGGGTTATGACTATGAAATTTTGGAATTTATTTTGGTTTTCAAAAAAATCGTTATTTATAATGTTAAAATTTTTATTTTAAATTTATGGGTTGATTTTGAAATATGGAAGGTGTTTGTTGAAATTATTTAATGAAACAAAGGTTTTATTTGGAATTTCCTAGCATGATTTTATCAAAACATCTTTTATATGTGTTATGTGAGTTGGATAATGGTCATGTGGTGCCTCCATCAACGTGGGATGGAGTATTGATGTGAAGTTACACCATCAATGAAGACACAATACTTTAGTGTGTGTGTCAGTGGTTAAGGGTGTGTAAATTTTAATGAATGTGAAATTTTTTAACGGTTCATTTTCTATTTTCCAAGGAACTTATTTTAGCTCTGATAAAGTATTTAACTATTTACAAACTATTTCATAAAAAATGTGATACCCTCTTCAAATTATAGTTTTCTGCGTTGGAAATTCTTTGGGGAAATCCAAATTTGTTTAGAATAACCCTTTCTTGAGAACTATTTTTCATTTTCATATTTCATCTATAAAGACATTGTTAATGTAAAGGTATTGTGTTTCATGAGTGATGTTTCGTGATAATATTTGAATGGAATATAAAGTTAGAGCATGGAGTGGATTGGGCGATGTTTGACTTGATGCCACTTTTTTGTCTTTCTTCATTTTAGTTTATTTAATTCATGTATTTTATATTCTATTTTCACTCTGATATTGGTATATTTGGTTATTTTTTTAGTTGTATAATTTTATCATTTATCATATAGAGTATTCATAATTCATATTTTATGTTGTCTAGTGTTTTATAATTTGAATGTGAAACTTAACACACAAATTTTCTCTAAATACCTTGGAATTTACTTCCATCATTTTGTGTATTGGTTATGTCACATGAGTCGGGTTGCTCACCTGTCATTTCTCACGCCAATGAGGAGGGTTGGGATGTTAGAAATGGTATTAGATTTGCTTATTCTATGCGTTGGGTTGCTGGAAAGGATATATTATTATTGGAACCTGAAATTTATATCTTAAAAATACTAAGATAACCTTTTAGGATAAACTTTAGGTTATTAGGATATTTACTTACACAGATTTTTTAGGAAACTTCTAGGCGAGTTTTCATATCATCATAATGGATTTAGCAGTTGGTAATTTCATGGAATGGATTGATAGTAAGACTTCCCAAAAAAGAATGGATTTTTATTCTTATTTAGGAATGAATATGAAATGGTGGAGAAGTGTTGATTTATCAAAATAGTTAAATGGGTTGATTTTAAAAAGAGTGGATAGAGTATTATAAAAAATTATTAAAATGTTGAAAATGGATGTATTTTACCAATGCATGATTTATTCACTTGTTAATATGATAAATTATAATTTCAAAGCCTTCAGTTGTTAATGAGTTAGGACTAAATATCATTTGTTTTTCATATAGTGAGTGGAGTTGGGTAGGCATCGTATGAATCAACCTGAAGAGGCTACTAAAAAAGTGCTTTCACCTAAGTCAATGGTGAAAATATATATGGTTAAATGAATTTTCTAGGATTATCAGTTTGTGGATAAGGATAATATGAATGATGAACAATAAAAGTGGGACCATTAAGTTTAGTTCCAAAATTAGAATCCACCCACCTTTCAGGAGGATTCCTAGATGGAAAAATCAAAAGCATGGTTGGATAGGATGAACTGAATTTTTGAATTCTGGGAAACATCATCAGAGTTAAAGGTGAAGTTAGTAGTGTACATACTGGATGATCTAGAATTCCATTGTTCACATTTATTCATTCAGGGTATAGTTGAACAAGGTATAATATGGGAGGATTTTAATGAAGTGTTCAAAATAAAATTCATGATAAAATGATCAAAATTTATTGAAGAATAGACTTCATCAATTTGAGGTAAAAGAATATCTCAGTAATTGAGTATGTAGCTAAATTTATGAATATATATTGATTTACCACAAATATTTATTCATGTGAATCCTTTAAGGTATTAATTTTTTTAATTGGTACTATGACCAGATATTAACTCAAATATTATCTTTATTTTTATTACAAACTATAAAATGATTGTTAATAGGGAAACTACGATAGAAGTATATAGAGAGAGAATTATCATTATAGGGAGAATGTTTATTATGATGGGAATAGGAGGGAACCAAAATTCTATGAATAAGTGTAAGATAGAAACCTAAATTTAGAGTGGTGCGATACACCAAAATTAGAGCATAAGTTAGACCAACTTCCCTCATCAACAGAAGAGTTATCTAGACCACTCAATCATATTAACCAAGATTGTACAACACCACCTAGGGAATGTCAGAATTGTGATTATATATGAACTATTTAATTATATTGTCACTGTGCTCAAAATTTTAGTACTAGAAACACATTTCATGATTTCTAGGAATATTTTTCATTGACGGGATGAGTGCGGTAGAATAACTCTTTTCAGGAGAGTCGAGTTAGCCAAGGTGATTCTTGGAAAACCATCAATCCTTAATCTATGAAATATCAATTTGGAGATAAAGTGAAAGATTCCATAAGAAAGATACTGTAGGGATCTATGAAATTAATCATGGATGAACTATTTGGTCTTTTGATAGTCAGAATTATGATTCTTTTGAATTATACCCTCGTACATGATTATTCTGATACCAGAATGTCCAAATAATTTATTTTTTTCTTGTTATGTTCATCATAAGTATATAAATATTGATATTATACATTCTATATTAAATCTCTATCTCCTCTTCGACAAAGAGTGTGTAAGGAATTATTGTATAAATCTTGTTCTATAACTATTGATGGGTTTGAGTTTCATTGGGATTTAACTATTAATGAGATGTATGTGTATGACCTGATTTTTGGTATGGATTCATTAACATCATCAAAGTCTCATATTGAATTTTTATCATAAAAGTTGAGTTTCTCATCTGTTGATGGTGATGAACATCTGTTTATGGGAGATTGGAATTTAAAGGCAAGTAGATAATGAATTTTGGTACCAGTGTTTGGAACAATATCTTATCAGTTGGAATCATATACTTTGGAATCATTGGATGAGATTTGAAATATATATTTTTCAACAATTTTTGACCAATTTCCTGATTTTTTTATAGAAAAATTACCAGGATTACCACCCAAAATAGAATGGAAACTTACGATTGATATCTTAACAAACACCATTCCAATTTCACTTTTATATTATCAATTTTCACTACTAGAGTTAAAGGAATTGAATGTTATTTGGAAGGGTTTGAAAGAAAGGGGTTAATTCAAATGATAACTTCTATGTAGGAATAACCCCTTATATATATAATTAAGGGAGATAAAACTATTAAACTTTTTGTGGATTATTGTAAGAATACCCTAGTTATGATAATCAATCAGCATCCTCTCCCAATAAATGATGATATTTTGATCAATTGAAGGGATCCTAGTGATTCTCTTGAATTTAATTATGTTTAGGATATCACCAATTGAGAGTTCATAAGGAGGATATTCCAAAGACATATTACTGAAGCATATGTGGCCATTATGAGTATGTGTTTATACCTTTTGGAATTTCAAATGTACCAATGGTATTTATATAATTGATATGTTGTATCTTTTGGACGTATTTGGATTTCATTAGGTTGGTTTTTTTTGATGATATTCATGTGTATTCTCGGACAAAAACTGATCATAAGAAACACATGGTTATAGTGTTGGGCATCTTGAAGGAGCATCACATTTATTCTATGTTATCAAAGAATTATTTCTAGATACAAAAAGTATGGTACCTTAGCCATGAATATTTTTGGAATGGAATTTATATTGATTCTGAGAAGACATAATTTATTATCTATTGGAAACAACTAAATAATGTCTTTGAGATACATAGAATCCTTGGCATCGTGGGATACTACAGAATATTTATTTTTATATTATCTCATATAGCATAATTGGTGATAACTTTTATGAGTAAAGGTGTTCCATTACAATGGAATTATGACTTCCTGAAATCATTACAAGAACATAAGATGAGAATTACATAAACACATATCCTCACATCAGAAGATCCTTGAAAAGTCTATGTTTTATATTGTGGTGAATATGGACCTTGACTGTGTAGTGTTCTTATACAGGGAAATCAGGTCATGGCTTATGGATAATGAGAGTTATGGGTGCATGAGAATTACTACTCAACAATTTATTAGGACTTGGATACTGATGTTTATGTCTTATGGAATTGGAATCATTATCTTTTTGGAACGAAATTTATGGTATACACACATCACAATATCTGGAATAATATTTTTTCAGAATGTGATTTGATCTTAATACAAGGAATATGGATGGAATATCAACAATTTTTTTTCATTGATCTATTGAATATATCGGGAAAAGGGATTTTTGTTTCAGATTTATTATGTTTTAAGTACTATGCACAGTTGGATTTTTTTTAGAGAAGTGGTATCTTATATCAATAATAGTTGATATTCACCTGGATTCTACAAAGAAAGGTAATTTTGTAGTTTTATTTCCAATTTAAAATATTACAGATTTGGTTGATCATGTGAAATGGGCTCATACATCTAATACTGAATGTTTTACCATGAGGTTAACACACAATGGTGGGGAAACCATTCAAAGATTTAATATGGATGGGATTTCATTGTTGAATTTTATAGAAGGTATGGTCATACCTCTATCTTTTCACGAACAAATTATAAATGTTTACCGCTATTCGTGATGGGTTGTTCATCCTATTTTTAATGAAATGTTTAGTGAATTAAAAGAATATTTTCAGTGGGATGAAATTAAAATATTATTTCTTCCTATGTTTTTCTCACGATGCCTCCAAAGTTAGAGGGTAATAGGTGAACATCAACGCCTAGTAGCTATTTTGATTTTTTATCGATTATCATATGGAAATGTGAGTAGATAACCATGGATTTTAGGATCGGTCTATTGAGAATGGTTATGAAACATGATGCATATGGGTGTTTTTGGATTGGATCATAAATTTAGCTCACATCATCTCAAATCCTGGAACTATAATGGAGGAAGGATTTTACATGATTTTAATTTGGTAATTTATAAATATGTATTGTGTTCTAGTATCAATTGTATCTAATAGAGACCCCAGGTTTATATCTCTATTATTGAAGTCTTTACAGCAATCCCTTAGAACATTGTTGACTAGGAGTACATCTTATCATTCTCAAATCGATGGAAAATAAAAACAGATGATCCAAAAGTTCTAGGTCATTCTTCGACCATGAGAAATGGATTTTGGTGTTTCGTGGGAGGAGAATATAACATTTGTGGACTTCACATACATTGACACTTATCATGCATTGATACATATAGATCCTCCTCAAATATTGTATGGACACACTGTAAGAAAATATTGTTTTATTTGTGGGTTTTTCACAGATGTTTTCAAAGCCTCTGTGAAAAAAATGCATCTAAATATTTGTAATTTTTCTATAAATGTTTTATAATTTCAAAAAAAAATTAGAAATTTTTTACAAGCGTTTTTTTTCAATACTGCCATCAAATTGAAGAAAGTTATTTTAATTTTTTTATTAATTAATTTTATTTAATTATTATTTACAAGAAAAAATATTTTATTTTTTAAAATTTTAAAGATTTATAATCTTTCAATTAGTAAATATTAATTATTATTAGTTAAATATATTTTTAAACTTAATAAAAACATTCAATAATTTTGAAATTTGGACTTCGACATCAAATGACTGTAATATCTGATCTGAGAGCGTATTTCAGATCAAAAACTTGTCAAATCAAAGATGATCAAATGAGCTACAACCAAGTGAGATTTAAATCATTTGATAATGGAAGGGAAAAGATATATTCAAATTTGAAAATTTGAAAATCGAACTCGAACTTCAAATAATCAAAATGTTTAATTTGGGTTTTTTTTTGCGCTCTAACACATATCAAATCAAATAATGTGAGGTGCTTTATGCCATTTATGTTTTGGTACAATAATTACTAATATTTTACCCCTTTTTATTCCCCCAAAAATTCCACAATGACCTCTGAAATAGAGGTTTTAGTTGCAGACCCCGATTTCTTAAAAATTCAAACAGTTATAACCTTTGATCCATGTGTCCGTTTAGCCAATACCATACATCATATTGAATCACATTTCAGGATATTTGATTTGACTGGTTGTTGCACAAAAAAACAAGTCTCGGATCAGAATTTATGGAAATTTTAGTGTTTTCAGGTTTTAAGAGGATCTAAACATTTTCCAATTTACACAATTATTTATTTATTTATTTGTTATTTATGTATTTAATATCAATAAAATAATTATTTTATTATTTTATTATTTTATTTATTATTATATATTATTTATTATTTATTATTTATTTATTTATTGATTTGTTTATTTATTTAAAAATATATTTATTAATAAATTTAGTTATTTATTTATTTTTTATATGTGTTTGTTTATTTTATATTTATTTATTATGTACACAGTAAATAATAATTTATTTTTAGTTCATTGTTTAATTATTAATTAACTATTTATTATTAGTTTATTATTGATTTATTATTTATTTATTAGTTATTTATTCTTCATCCATTATTTATTAATTAATTAATAATGAATTAATAATGATTTATTAATAATTTATTAGATATTAAATATTGAATAAAAAATAAAAAATATTAAATATTAAATATTAATTAATAAATATTAAATATTAATTATCAATTATTAAGTATTAGTTATTATTGATTAATAATTACTAATTATTATTAATTAATAAGTTAATTAATTAATTATTATTAATTTTTAATTATTAATTATTAATTTTTTATTAATTCATTTTTATTTTAGTAAATATTAATTTAATAATAGTTTATTATTCTTTTATTTTTCATTTATTTAGTTATAACTTATTTATTAAATATTTATCAATTATCAATTATTTAATATTTAATAATTAATAATTTCATTATAATTTCATAATTATTTATATATGATTAAATATAAAATATTAATTATGAATTATTATTTCTTAATGATCATTTATTATTATTAGTTATTATTAAATTTTAGTTATTAATTAATATTTATTAATTAGTTATTATTTATTATTTACTATTTACTATTACTATTTATTATTTACTGTTTATTATTTATTATTTTTATTTATTTATTTATTTATTATCTATTAACATGTTATATATTTGACACATATTAAAGTATTTTTTAAATAATTTATTATTTGTACATTACTTCTATATTATATGTTATATATTATATATTATATATTATATAAAATATATTATATACTTTATAAAATATAAAATATAAAATATATTTTTTATTTTTTATTATATATTATATATTATCTATTATATATTATATATTATATAATATGTATTATGTATTATGTATTATATTTTATATATTATGTATTATGTATTATATATTATATATTTTATATTATGTATTATATATTATATACTATATATTTTGTATTATATGTCATATATTATAAATATTATATATTTAGAATTTAGTATTTAGTATTTATTATTTACAATTTACTATTTTCACATAACTATTTACTATTTACTATTTACTATTTACTATTTAATTATTATTATTTATTATTTAGTACTTAATATTTATTATTTATTACTTAATATTTATTATTTAATATTTTTTATTTAGAATTTATTTCTATATTAGATATTTTTTTTATTATTCATATATATTCTATTTATTAATTTTTAATTATAAATTATAAATTATAAATTTTTAATTGTTAATTATTTATTATTAATTAGTGATTATTTATTAATCATTATTGATTCATAATTACTGATTAATATTTATTTTGTCTATATCTGTTTGTTATGAATTATTTGTTTTTTCAATTAATAAATAAATAAATAAATATATATATATATATATATAAGTATATTAAATTCGATTTATTAACCACATGAAGAGCCAACTAGAGTGACTAAGTTATTGGAGAATAAGAAAGAGGTAAGGGGTTCAAATCTCACCCAATGTTGAATTTATATATATGGAATGGTCATGTGCACGTGCATAGACTTGTGTATAGAGATGGGCATGAGCATGCTATAAATAAATAAATAAATAAATTAGGCAAATAAATAAATTACAAAAAAAATTAAATTACAAAAACAAAAAAAAACAAAAAAAAATTATATATATATATATATAAACGATTCAAATAAAATGTTAAAAATAATAAGTAAAAATTCCAAAAAATATTTAGAGACCGTTTAAACCGCCGGAAATGGTTCTACGTCATATTTAAATAACATGTCGTTAATTATTTCCCGACTTATGATTTAGAGGTGGAATTACTAAACCATTTCAGAATTATATAGCGGCGATTTAAATCACCACTAAATACAAATTTTGGCATTGTGACACCCTTGTCATTCTCTTGTTTGTTGGGTGGAAATATGGAAGACTTGACTCGTTGGGACTAGCCTTTTCCAATAGACTTTAGATAAATTTTTTTTTATCAGGAAGAGAATAGTGATGGATTAGAATTGTCAAAATTGTATATAGACCATCATCGATGACCAGTTTCCTTTGAGGTGAGCGATCTTATTTTCTTGAGGATCTCTATAAATCTTGGGCACCATCATTTTATTAAGTAGGGAATGTCATCCCCATGGTACATTGGTTCATTTTAGATACTTTAACACATTGATGATGTTGCTTATTTGTTGGATTTACCACCAAGGGTCGGTTTTTTTAACAATGTGTTTATTTTAACTCAATTAAAGAAGTATCAGCCTAATTCTAACCATGTGATTCAATGGGATCACATTAACCTAGAGTTAGATGCAACACTGATTCATGTACTGATATAGATTGTAGATTGGAAATAGATGATATTTAATATGAAAATCATTGGTCTAGTTTGGGTTTTATGGAAGCATGGTTAGATTCAGAAGAAACAAGGGACCATGAAAATGAAATGTTAGAGAAATGGTCCAAACTCTTCAAAGAAAAGGGTGGTTTTCTACATTTTGGGGATTGAAAGACCAGTGGTAAGGAGAATTTAGCACCACCTATTTTTTTATCCTTTCCCTATTTTTTATATTTTAATGTTATATAATTCTTGGGTAATGTTTCATGATTTTATAGATGGTTTTGGAGTGTTTTTAGAGGCACACGGTTTGAGAATGGTTTGTGAAAACCATGAAACACCTATAAGAAACTATGAAACATATTCTTTGAATCAATAGGTAGGTGCATAGTTTGGCCAAACAATGAAAATTACCATGGGAAATTGTGCAACTTAGATATAATGTAAAATCATGGATTGTGTAATGTTTTTCTAACCATGTTTGGTGTGGGTTTATCTAATGGTATGTGCACGATTAGAAGACGGTTTGACAAACTGTTCGTCCTAACTACGTGATGGGGATTTAATTAAAAAAAATTATATCTTTACCAGACTTTTAACCTCAAAACCCTCATTCATACCATATTATCTCTGGGAAAATAACTCCAATCCATCCCAAGGCTCTACTTGTGATTTCCTTTAATCTATAGTGATATTTGATTGAATCGAAGTTCATCAAAGATCTGTATTTTTTGGTAATTCTTAGTATCTCACTCCCCTTTGACCTACTCATTTTATCTGACCCAGACTATGATATATTTTCTAACATGGATTAATATATATTCTTTATTTATGATATTGATGATATTTTTCAAATTAATGGAAGTGAAGGTGTTTCAGGTTCAGATCTTGATGATCATAGTGGCATTCTTTGATTTTGCTATCCATTGAGAGGCACATGGATTCTCATTCAACTCCACATGATTTAGATCATTAAGGATTAGTTTTCATTAAATTACATGATTGAATTTTTTGAAGTGTACATGTGTGATTCTTATTACAAAATTCATTTTTGGGTTATTCCTTGGAAACTATGGAAAATTTATTGGTTTTCGGAAAACACATTGGTAATGATTTCAAAATAATTGTTTTAAATGTATTGTTCTATTTTGTTGCTTGGGAAATGTTTGTTGAAATTCATTAAATAGTGAATGCTTTTATGTGTAATGTCTTGGCATGATATTTGCATAACCTTTTAGGCATGTGTTAAGTTGATGGATCGTTGATGTTAATTGCCTCCATCATAGTGGGACGAATTATAGAAATGATGTTGCAGTATAAATGGAGACCCAAAGAATTATTGTGTTTTTGGTTGTGTTTTTATAAATGGTAATGAATATGTTGAATGAATATGAAATTAATTAACGTTTTATTTTATTTTTTCCAGTAGATGTCTTTTAGTTTTGATAAACAGATTTACTCTTACCAAAATGTTTTATATGAAATGTGCTAACTAGTTTATGTCTAAGTCACATGAGATCGAAGTCTTTAGGGAAATCCTGATGATTTTAGACTCATCCCCTACACTTTGAAAATTTACTATCTTTAGGTGACATCTATCAATACTGAGAGAATGTAAAGGTATCTTAGTTCATTAGTGGAGCTTCTTGATATCATGTGCACAACATGTGGAGTTAGATCTTGGAGCGAGATGGGTGATGTTTTCCTTGATACCACTTTAGTGCCTTTGAGTCTTGTTACTTTTTTGTTTCTTCTAGTGTTGTCTTGTATCATACAATTTCACTCTCATATTGGTATATTTTGTTATATTTTCAGTTATATTATGTTATCATGCTTCGTTTATAGGACTGAAGGTTTAATTTTTATGTTGTTTGTTGTTTTATTTTTAAAAATGGAAAATCATCCCAAAAATTTTCTTTGAAATCCCTTCTCATTTATTTCCAACCTTGGGTGTCTTGGGGATATCATATACGGCAGTTATCTCCCCCTTCACTTCTCAAGCCAATCAAGAGGGGTTCGATATTATAGGAATTCACAATCGTAAAAGGAGGGAGGTATCTAATGAAGATTGATTGTGCACATGAAGCACATGGAATTATCCAATCATTCAAATCAGATGAACAATCAATAAGTAGTTGGACTTAAATAGTAGTATGAGGAGATCCTAATCCATCTAATTCACATTTCTAAAACAATCTTAATATAACCTTAGGTCAACAAGGGTGAAATGAAATTCATTCCACAAATGGCCTCTCATAGAATGACTAATTGAATCCATTCTTCAAATCACTGACTCTAACCTCTTATAAAAGAAGAATAAGAACATGATAATAAGGAAGGATCACCCCAAAAGAAGCTATAATGCACTAGGATCATCTTATGTTTCTATTTGTACAGAGAAGAGGATTCCCAAAATCTTTCTTGGAACCAGCTATATATGAAATGCCTATCAAATGAAGAAGGGATAGGGATTTTAAAAGGTAAAAATTAGTCAATTATTCATTAAAACCACTCCCATAATGATATTTCAAAATCCATATATGAACCATCTAGAGATCTACATTCCTATAAAAATATCCTTGGAACCAATATTTAGGTCATTTTTATAGTCATATCCACCACCATAATCAGGGTGGGGCCATAGTGGTCATAGTGGATAGGGAGACCACAACTCACAACACCTAAGACCACACATTGCACTAGGAATGGTGTATCTACTTGTGGTGTATAGTTCTAACCTAGGGGAAATCAAGATCTCACATGGGTGTGGAATATCCCATTGTGTGGCAAAAATTCCACAAATCCCACATAAACATACTCCATACAATTCCCAAGATTTTTGGACCCCAAATATATTAAAACAAAAGAATATTTAATGTCATTATGTCATGATTTCACCACCATAGAAATTTTTTCCCTATAATGTTTCATACCCAATTGCCATTCAAGAGAAAATAGAAAAGGATATCTCAAGAGGATATGTAACATCCCAGGTAAATAAAGAGTAAATAATTTTCATTTTTATTAATATTTATGAATTAAATATTAATTTTACTTTAAATGGGTTGCTATTTTCGATAGCGTACCCGATACGCAACAAAGAGTTTCTTTGAAATCTTACGTTACACACTAGTAATAAAATAATATTCTCTTAAATGGTAGTTAACACGTAGTCATTGTATTGGTGTGAATTAATGGAAATAACTAAAATATGATTATATATGTTTGTTAAATGTTTTTACATTTATCCAATAAATGATAAAGGCTTAAAATACGAAAAGACTTCAATTTTAGGCATATATACTCTAATTTTCACTAAAGGCCCACTTATCACCTTTTGATGGAGAAATGTCATTAAATATAGTTTTTGTCACTCTTATACATTCTATTGGACCAAATAAAATTCTTCTTTGGAATAGGGACATTAAAATTTACTTTGTGTGAATTTTTGGTATTTTTCTGATAAAGTTCTTTTTTAAATGAATAATGAAAAATGTTGTATTTTAATTTAAAACATATTTTTAATCTAATTTATATATATGATTAGATTATATTTTGAATTGTTTTTAAAGTGAAATTAGAATATATTTTTACCATTTAATCAAATAGTGGTCGTTGGAATTAATTTCACATTGAAATTGGACTTAAACTAGTGTCAATCTTTTGATACATAATGTTTCATAAAAACATGCTATTTTCTATGACAGCGGGAATTAATTATTAAATTCTTTAAAGTAACTTATATGTTTTTAGTTTTCTAAAATAGAAATAATTTTTGAATTCGGAATATCAAATATAGATTTGGGTGTTGTTTTGGTATTTTTATGAAAAACTTCAATTTTTTATGAATAGTGAAACCACTAAGTGGTACTTATAAAAACTGATTTTCTGTTTAAATGAAATTTTCCCAACTCTGTGTTTGAAATTTCACAAATCCGACATACATGGATGTAATTATTAAGTAAAATGTGGTTCAATGGGATTAAAATAATTTGTTGGTGAATAGTAACTTTTAAGTTTTTAATTGCGATTAGAGGTAATTAGTGTAGTTTAAGGTAAAAATAATGTTTTAATAAACTGAAATGACCTAGAAACATGTCCTACCCTTATTTTATGTGTCATGGTCTACCAAGACAATCCATGGGTCAACTTGGGGACCCCATGGAGCTACTTTGGTAGGAAAATGACATTAATACCCTTTTATATAAAGTTAAAATAAAAATGTCACAAACATGAGTTGTTTTACTAAAACTATTTTTAAATGGGGTTATAAAAGTCATATGTTTGACTATAAATATTAATTAGAAAGATAAAAATATTTCCGACATCATGATATTTATTTTATAATTTTTAGACATTAAATAAATTAAATTATTTATGATACCATGATGATGGAGCGATTACCTCATTATTTAATGATTTAACAAAAATGAAAAGATAATGTAAAATCTAAGACCTACACATGTGAAAAACCTATTGGATGGGTAGATTTCGAACTCTTAGAACCTTATCCCCGAAATATATAATTTTGGTACCTTTTAAATCCGAAAAGCATTTTATAATAAAGTAACATTTTATAAGTTTCCAAGAGTGCCCCTCCTCTCCTCTTATAAATGGCCACCACCTCTACCACCATACCCACACCTCTCAAGACTTTGGATCAGCCAAACCATGCCCATTTTGTCTCTCCACATCCCTCTCTTACTCCTTGAAGCCTCACATTGGGAAGAAGTCTTCTCATGTAAGCCTTTGAGCTCAAATCAAAAAGTGTTACCCGTTTTAAAGGTAGTGTTTTCTCTTGTGTTCTTATGTTTTATTTTGCTTCTACAACCCTCTAAACTCTTTTTATTCCTTTATTTTGTAACAAAATCAGTATCTTCAATATACTAAGATGTTTTTATAATAAGGATTCGAGCTACACTTACACAAACCTATATCTAATGGTTAAAGAACATACTGTTTCTCTGGATGGCGAATTTCTGCCTCACGAAACGATGATTGTTCAACACTAAAATAACACCTTCAAAGGTGGCCATTAAGATGTAACTATATTTATATATGATATATAATATGTTTATGTTTTAATTAAGCTTCTGTATTTTTAATTTATGACATACCTTTATGGTTTCCATTATGGGTAAATGCGATATCTTCATTTTAAGAAGTGCGGACTACCGCCCCCTCAAAGTGATTTGATTCGTTAATACCATATGTGGTACGTATAAAGTATAGATTGAATGATATTATATATGATACAATACTAGAATTATAATACTATTATGTATCATTATGTTTTAATTCCATTAAATATGAAATAGAAATGGAAGTAGCGTTCATGCGTACGTACGGCTTACTGTCTCCATGAACGATGCATTTCATTTTTACCTCTAAATGTTATGTAATATTATAAATGCATGTATATACTGGATATATATGATATATATGATATATATATATATCATGAGTATAACTCTAGATATAATGGATACATGAACAACTTGTAATTATAAAGAGCATATTTTAGACTCAAGTACCAATGATCGTTAAAACGACAGTTATTAACTTAAATAATTACATAGTGTTAATGACATGGTAATAAGTGATATAAAAGGAATAATGAACTTGAAAAAGGTTCTTAAGAAAGTAGAAATTAACTCAAGTTTATTATTCAGGACATTAAATAACGATCGAGTCAAGTCAGACCCGAGGTATGGGACTTCGTCTCAATATCCTTTCATTGAGGCATATTATGTTTTATACAAAACTTTCTTTTATACAATGTATAAAGCCCTTTGAATTTTACGTTTATCTGAAAGGAATCTTTTTTATACAAATCATTTTACTAAATGAGAAAAGGGAATGTTTATGTCGTACGTATGCGGCGACAATGACTTCTCCGCCATCGTGACCATTATTTGAGTTTCGGCTTCCTCTATAAGCCATACCTTTTTTTAAATAAAAAATAAATACCATGTTTTACATTTCTTTTATTTTGGTACTGAAAATAGTTTTCATAGTGTTTTTATTATTTCAATGTCTTGTATTTATATCTTGTGATTGAAATGTGGAAATGTTATGTTTCCTTTATGCATGTTTTATGTGATACGATTATGTTATGGTTCTTGGGCATTATTATGAAGACGAGTGGTTTCGTGATAAACTAAGGGCAGGTGAGCCCGATATAGATCTCCAATGCATTGGGTAACGCGAAGGGGATAAACATTGAGGTTTCTCCGAAGCGATTTAGGGAATATACTGTGATGGGTATTCCAAATGTGACTAACAGGGTTACTCCCTACGTAAAGATGTTATGAATGCCTCAAGTTACCTTTATATCTTATGATTTCTATGATTTATTCATGATTTGATGAGGTATGTTAATGTTCTTATGTTTTATGGGTAATGTATGATTTCATTCTTATGTATATATGTACCCATGTTTACTTTTCATATTATTATATCCCTTACTGAGCTTTTTATGCTCATCCCAAGTTTTTGAAATGTATTTCACAGGTCAATGGAAAGGTACATGATATGATGATATTGTCAAGGAAGTGACAAGATAGAATCCATGTTTTATTTTAAATATGTTTCTATTGATGGGAAAAATGAATACTATCTTTTATGTAACCACTTTGTTAAAATGTGGAATGTAATGCATGTTTTATGATCTAATTCTCTAAAACACTAAACCTAAAAAGATCCTCAATGTGTATTCTTGAAGTAACTCAACATTAAGTGATGTTTAAGGCTAGGGCCTTATAGTTGGTATTAGAGGTCTGTATAGATAAATTTAGGAGTTATAATTCTATGAAATGATTATCCAAAAATATTTTTTTATGGTCAAATTGAAATGATATAGCATTTGAAGAAAACCGTGTTGCTTCATCTAAGACAGTTTGTTCATAATGGTTTTCCACAGAGGAAATAGGGAAGCAATGTTAGGAAGGAATACAGAAGGAAATAACCTTCCGAATCAGAATCCTGAGATGGTGGGAATTGGAATTGAACAGTTTGTTGCAGTAATGGCGCAGTTGACTCAAGTGATAAATGGTGGTGGTATACATGCACGAGATCAGCCAGATCAACTATACAGGAACATGTCAGTGGTGGAGCATTTCATGAGGCATCACCCCCCATCTTTCAGAGGATCATTTGACCATGTGCTAGCTGAAGGGTGGATTAAATCACTAGAGAGTATTTTCGATGTCATGGGGTGTTCAGACAATCAAAAGGTTAGTCTTGCTATTTACCGTTTGGAGGTTAAAGCATATCAGTGGTGGTCGATGGTTAAAAATATCAGGGACGCTGATGAGATCGATGCTCTCGACTGAGATGAATTCAAAGGTATGATTCTTGAGAAGTATTTTCCTAAGAATTTTCGACTTAGGATAGAAAAACAATTCTTGGAATTGAGGCAAGAGGAAGACTCAGTGGATAGATATGAAGAGAGGTTCACTCGATTGGCAAGGTATGCTCCAAATTTTATCCGAGACCTTGATAGTAAAATCAATCATTTTTACTCAGAATTAAAGCCAAAATATCGAAGGTAATTGGATTCCCGTGAGTTCAAAATTTATGAAAAGCTTGTTCGATGTGCTGAGAAGGTGGAAATGGAGTTTGCCGATGATCAAGTGTTCTATAAAAACCAACAGAAGAAGAGGCCTAGGTGGCAGGAGAAATGGAATAATTCTTAAAAAAGGTCTGATGGTAAGAAAAATAAGTTTCTAGTTTGTGATAAATGTGGTAAAAGGCATGCTGTGGAATGTCTTCAGAATTCTGGAATGTGCTACCGATGCGGTATGATGGGACATAAGGCTCGTGATTGCACTGAAAAAGATCAGGGGGAAGGTATTACCAAATTTGATTTACAGTTAGTGAAATATTTTAAGTGCAATGAGATGGGTCACTATGCAAACGAGTGTCCGACAAAGAGCTCGAGTGATGGGAAGCAGTTAGAATACAAGCAGAAAGGGGTGGTGAAATCCTTTGCAACTACTTCAGAAGATATCGGGGCATCAAATGAAGTTGTATCAGGTACATTGTTTGTTTTTTCAGATTATCCCAATGTGTTGTTTGATTCAGGGTCTACACATTCTTTCATATCTGAAAACATTTCAAGTAAAATGGGAATACCATTTCAAGAAATGACTCCTGAACTTTTGGTAAAAACACCTAGGGGAAATTTTGAGGGAAAAAGAATTTATAAGAATCTTCATATCCTTATCTGTGGAAAGAACCTACTTGAAAACCATATTATTTATCTCTAGTAGAGTTTTATGTTATCCTGGGTGTGAATTGGCTCTCTATTTATCATGCTAAGATTGATTTTAGAGATAAAGAAGTTTCTTTTCAGAAATCCTTTTAGTTTGTGTACAAGAATGAACCCTTACTGTTGATAATGTATCAAGAGGCTGAGAAACTTGTAAAATATGGAATTGAATGTTACCTTGAACAAATTGTTGAAAACAAGGGAAATGTTCTGATTAATGATGTGCTAGTAGTAAATGAGTATCCTGATGTTTTTCCTGATGAGTTTCCTGGAATAATACCAGATCGAGAAGTTGAGTTTACTGTAGACTTAGTTCCTGATGCTAAGCCAATTTAAAAACCCCAATATCGAATGGCTCAAATTGAACTTTTAGAGTTGAAGGAGAAATTACATGATTTATTAGAGAAAGGTTTCATTTGACCAAGAACATCACCATGGGGTGCTCCTATTTTATTTGTTAAAAAGAAAGATGGTTCTATAAGACTTTGCATTGATTATAGAGCCTTGAATAACATCACTATTAAGAACAAATACCCTTTGCCTAATATCGATGATTTGTTTGATCAGCTCTAGGGAGCTTAGTATTTTTCAAAGATTGACCTAAGATCGGGGTACCGTCAGTTGAATGTAAAGGATGTAGATATTCCGAAGACTGCGTTTCGTACAAGATATGGCTATTATGAATTTGTAGTAATGCCTTTTGGGCTAACCAATTCACCTGCTGTATTTATGGACTTAATGAATAGAAATTTCCATGGGTTCTTCGATAAGTATTTGGTTGTTTTCATTGATGATATTTTGGTGTTTTCTAAAAGTAAAGAGGAGAATGAAAGACATTTAAGGGTTATTTTGCAAACCTTAAAAGAAAAGGAATTGTATAGGAAATTCAGAAAGTGTGAGTTTTGGTTGCAAAAAATTTCTTCCCTTGGTCATATTGTTTCTAATTAGGGGATAACTGTTGATCCTACAAAAACAAAGGTTGTGGAAGAATGGCCATGACCAAAAAATGTAACTAAGATTCGTAGATTCCTTGGTTTGTAAGGCTATTACTGAAGGTTTTTTAGAAATTTTTCACGGTTATCTAGTCCAATGACTAAGCTAACTCGGAAGGGTGTTCAGTTTATCTAGACAAAATATTGTGATGATTGTTTTCATGAACTGAAAAGAAGATTGGGGAATGCTCTAGTTTTGGAACTACCTTCCAGGAATGGGGAGTTTGTTATCTAAAGTGATGCTTAATTGAATGGATTTGGTTGTGTCTTAATGCAGAATTATTAGGTAATTGCTTATGCTTCACGACAGTTGAAAACTCATGAGGTAAATTACCCTACACATGATTTGGAATTAGATGCTGTTGTTTTCACCTTAAAAATATGGAGGCATCAATTGTATGGAGTAAAGTGTGAAATATATACTGATCACAAAAGATTAAAGTATATATTCACTCAGACAGAATTGAACATGAGACAGAGGAGATGGCTAGAATTAATCAAGGATTATGATTGTACAATTCATTACCATCTGAGAAAAGAAAATAATGTGGCTGATGCGCTGAGTCGAAAAAGTAATGCTTCATTAAAAATGTTGTGTTTGGAACGTGATCCTTTGGTTAAAGATTTGATGAACTTTGGAATAGAATTTGTTGGTGCAGAATGTCCTTCTATTTTGTTTCAGGTATCAGTGAAATGTTCTCTATCAGATAGAATTAAGCAAGCACAGAAGAAAGACAGCGAGTTGCATAAAAAGGTAAAGCTGGTTCAGAAGGGTAAGTTATATGAATTCAACATTGTTAATGATTTTTTTTGAGATTTGGGAAGAGATTGTGTGTGCCATGTTATTCACAGTTGAAGAGAGATTTGTTATGTGAAGCTCATAGTTCTCTATTTTCAGTCCATCCTGGCAGTCCTAAGACGTATAGAGATCTTCAGGAGTATTACTGGTGGGACAGAATGAAAAGGGATATTTCTGATTTTACTGTGAAGTGTTTGACTTGTCAATAGTTTAAAATAGAGAGGCAGTTTCCAAAAGGGATGTTTCATCCTTTAGCAGTACCAGAGTGGAAATGGGAGAATATATCCATGGACTTCGTTGTGGGATTGCCGAAGACACCTCGAGGTGATAATGCAATCTGGGTTATTGTTGATCGCTTGACTAAATCTGCACATTTACATGCCAAACGAGATACTTTTCCCCTAGATCAACTTTCCCATTTGTATCTTAAAGAGATAGTCAAGTTACATGGAGTTCATCTCTCCATTTTATCTGACCATGATACGAGATTCACTTCTAATTTTTGTAAAGGCCTTCAGAAGTCATTGGGTATTGAATTAAATTCTAGTACAACTTTTCATCATCAATCAGATGGGCAGTCAGAACGAACAATTCAGACTTTGGAGGATACGCTACGTGCTTGTTCGATGGATTATCAGGGAAGTTGGGACCAACATCTTTCTTTGGTTGAATTTTAAAATAATAACAGTTTTCATTCTGGTATACAGATGGAACCATTTGATTCATTATATGGGAAGCGGTTTCGAACTCCAACTTTCTGGGATGAAGTGGGTGAAAGAAAGTTGATGGGACCATAATTGGTAGAAGAGATAGCAGAAAAAGTTCAGTTGATTCAGAAACACATGAGAACAGCTCAGAGCAGACAGAAAAGTTATTCAGACAACAAGAGGAAGGATCTCTCTTTTGAGGTAGGTGATCATGTTTTTCTCAAAGTCTCACTGTGGAAAAGTGTGATGCGATTTGGTAAGAAGAGAAAGCTGAGTCCAAGGTTGATTGGACCATATGAAATTCTAGAGAAAGATGGATCAATTTCTTACCGAGTGGATTTACCTCCGAGTTTATCTCAGGTACATAAATTTTTTCATGTTTCGATGTCGAGAAAGTATATTCTAGATTCATCTCATGTTTTGAGCCCAATGTTAGTTCAGTTGGAAGAGAATCTCTCTTATAAAGAACAACCAGTACAGATTCTTGACCGAAGATAGAAAGTGTTTCGAAATAAGGTAATTCACCAGGTAAAGGTTTTATGGAAAAACCATATGGCTGAAGAGGCAACATGGGAATCTGAAAATCCTATGAGGGATAAATACCCCAACTTATTTTCATAAATGAATAAAATTGTGAGGACACAATTCCCAAAAGGGGGGATGGATGTAACATCCCAGGTAAATAAAGAATAATGCATTTTCATATTTATTAATATTTATGAATTAAATATTTATTTTACTTTTAATGGGTTTCTATGTTCGATAGCGTACCTGATACGCAACAAAGAGTTTCTTTGAAATCTTACGTTGCACACTAGTAATAAAATATTATTATTTTAAATGGTAGCTAACACGTAGCCGTTGTATTTGAAGGAATGAATGGAAATAACTAAAATATGATTATATATTTTTGTTAAATGTTTTTTCATTTATCCAATAAAATATAAAGGCTTAAAATATGAAAAGAATTCAATTTTAGGCATATATACTCTAATTTTCACTAAAGGTCCACTTATCGCCTTTTGATGGAGAACCGTCATTAAATATAGTTTTGGTCACTCTTATAAATTCTATTAGACCAAATAAAATTCTTCTTTAGAATAGGGATATCAAAATTTACTTTTTGTGAATTTTTGGTATTTTTCTGATAAAGTTAATTTTTTTAATGAATAGTGTAAAATGTTGTATTTTAATTCAAAACATCTTTTTAATCTAATATATTTATATGAATTGATTATATTTTTAATTGGTTTTAAAGTTAAATTAGAATATATTTTTACCATTTAATCCAATAGTGGTCATTGGAATTAATTTCACTTTGAAATTGGACTTAAACTAGTGTCAATCTTTTGATACTTATTGTTCCATAAAAACACGCTATTTTATCTAACAGTGGGAATTAATTATTAAATTAATTAATGTAACATATATGTTTTGAATTTTTTAAAATAGACATAATTTCTGAATTCGGAATATCAAATATAGCTTAGGGTGAAGTTTTTGTATTTTTATGAAAAACATCAATTTTTGATGAATAGTGAAACCACTAAGTTGTACTTATAAAAAATGATTTTTTGTTTAAATGAAATTTTACCACCTCTGTGTTTTGAATTTCAAAAATCCGACATAAGGTAAAAATAATCGCGATTAGAGGTAATTAGTGTAGTTTAAGGTAAAAATAATGTTTTAATAATATGAAATGATATAGACAAATGTACTACCCTTATTGGATGTGTCATGGCCGACCAAGACAATCCATGGGTCAACCTGGGGACCCCATGGAGCCACTTTGGTAGTAAAATGACTTTAATACCTTTTTATTTAAAGTTAAAATAATAATGTCACAAACATGAGTTGTTTTACTAAAACAATTTTTAAATGGGGTTATACAAGTCATATTTTTGACTATAAAAATTCATTAGAAAGATAAAAATATTTCCTACATTATGATATTTTTTTTATAATATTTATAAATTAAATAAACTAAATTATTTATGATACCATGATGATGGAACGATTACCTCATTATTTAACGATTTAAAAAAATGAAATGATAATGTAAAATATAAGACCTAAACAAGTAAAAAACCTACTGGATGGGTAAATTTAGAACTCTTTTGACCTTATCCTCTAAATATATAATTTTGGGACCTTTTAAATCCAAAAATCATTTTATAATAAAGTAACCTTTTATAACTTTCCAAGAGTGCCCCTCCTCTCCTCTTATAAAAGTCCCCCACCTCTACCACCTTACCCACACCTCTCAAGCCTTTGGCTCAGCCAAACCCTCCCCATTTTGACTCTCCACATCCCTCTCTTACTCCTTGAATCCTCACATTGGGCATATGTCTTCCCAAGGAAGCCATTGAGTTCAAATCAAAAAGTGTTACCCATTTTAAAGGTAGTGTTTTCTCTTGTGTTCTTATGTTTTATTTTGCTTCTCCAACCCTATAAACTCTTTTTATGCCTTTATTTTGTAACAAAACCAGTATCTTCAATATAATTGGATGTTGTTATAAAAATTATTTGAGCTACACTTACACAAAACTACATCTAATGGTTAAAGAACATACTGTTTCTGTGGATGGCGAATTTCTTCCTCACGAAATGATGATTGTTCAACACTCATATAACACATTCAAAGGTGTCCATTAAGATGTCACTATATTTATATATGATATATAATATGTTTAGGTTTTACTTAATCTTATGTATTTTTCATTTATGACATACCTTTATGGTTTCCATTATGGGTAAATGCAGTATCTTAATTTTAGGAAGTGTGGACTACCACCCCCTAAAAGTGATATGATTCATTAATACCATATGTGGTACATATAAAGGATAGATTGAATGATATTATATATGATAAAATACTAGAATTATAATACTATTATGTATAATTATTTTTTCATTCCATTAAATATGAAATAGAAATGGAAGTAGCGTTCATGCGTACGTACGGCTTACCGTCTCCATGAACGGTTCATTTCATTTCATACCTCTAAATGTTATGAAATATTATAAATGCATGTATATACTGTATACATATGATATATATGATTTATACATCTTCAGTATAACTGTGGATATAATGGATACACGAACAACTTGAAATTATAAAGAGCATATTTTTGACTAAAGTACCAATGATCGTTAAAACGACTGTTATTAACTTAAATAATTACATAGTGTTCATGACATGGTAATAAGTGATATAAAAAGAATAATGAACTTGAAAATGGTTTTTAGGCAAGAAAAAATTAACTCAAATTTATTATTCAGGATATTAAAGAACGATCGAGTCAAGTCGGACCTGAGGTATGAGACTTCATCTCAATCTCCTTTCATTGAGGCATATTATGTTTTATACACAACTATCTTTTATATGGTGTATAAACCCCTTTGACTTTTACGTTTATCTGAAAGGAATCTTTTTTATACAAAGCGTTGTACTAAACGGCAAAATGGAATGTTTATGTCATACGTATGCGGCGACAACGACTTCTCCGCCGTCGTGACCATTATTTGAGTTTCGGATTCCTCTACAAGCCATACCATTTTTTAAATAAAAAAATACCATGTTTTACGTTACTTTTATTTTGGTATTGAAAATGGTTTTCATGATATTTTTATTATTTCAATGTGTTCTATTGATATATTGTGATTGAAATGTGGAAATGTTATGTTTCATTTATTCATGTTTTATGTGATACAATAATGTTATGGTTCTTTGGCATTATTATGAAGACGGGTGGTTCTGTGATAAACTAAGGGCGGGTGAGCCCAATATAGCTCTCCAATGCATTGGGTAACGTGAAGGGGTTAAACATTGTGGTTTCTACAAAGAGATTTAGGGAATATATTGTGATGTGTATACCAAACGTAACCAAGAGGGTTACTCCCTATGTAAGAATGTTATGAATGCCTCAAGTTACCTTTATGTCTAATGATTTCTATGATTTATTCATGATTTGATGAGGTATGTTAAAGTGATTATGTTTTATGGGTAAAGTATGATTTCATTATTATGTATATATGTACTCATGTTTCCTTTCCATATTTTTATATCCCCTACTGAGCTTTTTATGATCATCCCATGTTTTTGAAATGTTTTTCACAGGTCAAGGGAAAGGTACATGATATGATTATAGTGTCAAGGAAGTGTCATGATAGAATCCATGTTTTATTTTAAATATGTTTCTGTTGATGGGATAAATGAATACTATCTTTTATGTAACCAATTTGTTTAAATGTGGAATGTAATGCATGTTTTATGATCTAATTATCTAAAACTCTAAACTTGAAATGATACTCAACGTTTATTATTGAAGTAGCTCAGTATTAAGTGATGTTTAAGGTTGTGGCCTTATAGGATATAAAAACCAAATATACACTACCAATCCCAAATAACTAATGTGAATCAAAAAATTGAACACACTATGATGGAAACTGTATGGTGTTATAGATTAGAACAAACAAAAAACTTAGATTAGTGAACATAACTCCAAAGCCTCCATCCATGAAACCAGGAGTCCAATTTAAACCATTGGAATTCATCCATAAAGACTAAGAAACTCTCTAAAAAAACACCAAGTTATCTGTTATCATATACAAGATGGAAGAATCTAAACTACTCAATCAATGAAAAACATAACTATTTCAATCCGGAAGAAGAACCAAAATTCCCATACATAATAAAACATAGACATCATACTGATACACAAGGTTCAAAAATATTACAACCTCAAGAAAAAAACTGGGATAGATCATATAAAACAATTGGTGATAAATATTGGATTGAATCATTGGAAATTAAACAAATATAAGCATGCCTCAATAGGAAAAATATATTCTAGCTCCAAGTCAAGTGAGAATAACCTATGGTCATGCTTATAGAAACCCATATTTTGGTAATTATAATCTATATATAATTGTACATCGACATTGTATCTTATTCACCTCAAAACATAGCAAAACAGTACTATGTATATCCAATCAAATTATGACCCAATAGATGTCCCACTTCGCACGAAGAGAGGAGAGGGATACAACAACAGATGAATTAACATTCCTAATACAACCATCATCATACCATATGTGATAAATCAAGGAAACAATGATAAAAAACATCACATTATTACCTCAATGGATTCAACATCCCAATAACCTTACCTCTTAATTACACTTAATATTGAATGAAAAAAACACATTGACTCAAGTAGATTCAACATTTACACATAAAAAGATCATTGATGTTGGTATCCATACAATATAAGGGTTTCCCTCAAATCTGAAATCTTATAAATCTACTCATCAAAATATAGAAATCAAATAAATTAGCGAGAAAGATCATATGAAAATTCACATGAATGAATTTTTCCATCATAAGGATAATATTCAATAATGGCATCAGAAAATTAAATGAATCTCTATAGAAATTCCATAATGATGACAAAAGAAATTCTAAAATCATTATGTTAATAAGAATAACGAAACTAAAACCAATTACAAATAAATGACCTCCAATCTGTCATTGATATAAATGGGTAGAATCATAGACTCTATTACATAGGTAGATACTAATGAAAAATATTCTGAGGGGGGTAGGTTTCACACTACCTCTCCCTTGAGTAACTATCCATTAAAACCATTACATATTAACTATATAGCCACATCAATAAAATAACTTATCAGTATATTGAAAAATAATTGATCCCTCACCATTATACACAGATTTTAAACCAGATGACTATTTTTAAATAATCCAATGAAAATAAACTATGTGGACTTTTAATACAACTACACATTGGGTATGACTTGGCGCACATCCATTTTCCCATTTCAAATATTCCTCTATCACACCCAGGTATAAGAGAAATTTCCAACACCTATGATGCTCCATTAAATACTTATTTAACCCTGATCAATTTCATTAACATCACACAAAATGATTTAATCCTAAGATGAAACATAGAATGTGAAAAAAATTAAATCACTTCAATAAAATACCATGACATTACGGATTCCTTAAATCCCAAATAAAGATAACTTGGTGAAAACATAAAAAAATGGAATGTATACTCAAACAATATTTTATCTGCTTTATAGAGACTATAAATGTCCATTTATTTTGACACCTTAACTGAATCCAAGAAGAATTATTATATAAAACATGACTTGAAATCTTCCATGGAATTTTCCTTATATGGATTATATAGAATAACATAATTTCACCACTTCAAACCTGGACCCTCGATCATAAAGGATCAAACATAACATTGGGAGATTCGAGAAGATCAAGATATAAAAAATTCACCTAAATCATATCCTACCATGTCTCTTCTTTGGGAGACTCTGGACAATAAACTACATGAGAAGAATTTAGTTTTTGGAATTATAAAATTAAATCATCAAGCTAGAAAATGAAGGGACGAATGTGATATATTGATACTGTAGATGGAAAAAAAATTGTTCCACGAATATCTTAATGAAATAAATAGTCCATTTAATTCAAAATTGGGGAATACTATAAAAAAGGAAAACAACAACGATATAAACTCCAAAAATAAAACCTCTTTAGGAAAGGTATAAATTAATAAGAAATATCAAAAACCCCACTAAATAAAATTTCAAACATAACATATCTTCAACCAAAAATCCAATTTATCATAAAAAAATCACAGTTTCATCTAATGATTGGTTTAAAAAAATTATTTCTAAAGATAATATTCATTTTTTAAACCAATATTTGATATTACATGGAATCTTTTAATGAAAAGTCCCTTAAAATTGAAAGATTTTTAAACATGGGATTTAAATACATTTTTTACATGCACTCTTTTAAATATTCATATAAAATTTCTTTAACATTTCTTGAAAAATTGAAAATAATTAGGACTACAACTTTCTCCCCACAACATCTATAATATTTCAAAATACCCTAAATTTCCTATATCCAAAATAAAAATCTATGAAAACATGATTTCAATAAATTTTGAAAAAAAAATTTATGAGATTAATGCCAAAACATTTATTATAATTTCCAAAATTCCATGAAATTTTAAACTCCTTTTCCAATAACCCATGATTAATATATTTAAGGATAAAATTCCCATTAAATAATTTATTCCCATGGTTTGGTTTAATGGATTAATAACCATACTAAAATCATGTGAAGTTCACTATAATTCAACTAGGGCATGCTATACATACTTTACATTATTTTCGAAGATATGAAAAGTAAAATTTCACCCTCTAGAATACAACAAAGATCTAATTCCGAACATGGAGCTACATAAGACATCTAATGAGATTTAAAAACCAGAAAAACACTAAAATAAGAAACCAAAATTCTTAGAACATCAAGGAAATAAGCTCAAATTGTAGACATATTGAACTCGATCAACAAGAGTAAATAAAGCTTCATCTTGAATGGGTGGTGATCAAGAAACCTTCTACGACTAATTACAAAATTTCTAGAAATCCAGCCTACAAAAATATGACAACACACATTGATATTATATCACCTTAAGTTGATACCAATTTCTCACAAACCATCACAAGTCATCCACAAACGAGACACTCATGCAGGTCATGTTAATCCCCAAAGTCGTTCCCAATCCCTAGGGGCTAGATAAAAGCACCCAAGCATTAGTAATTAAAAAATAGGAATTACATCACCCATAAAAAGTAAATATAAAAATTTAAAGTGTATAAAATAAAATCCCAATAATTCATAAATTGGGATATACAATATCAAATAATGACACTTTCATAAACACTTAAAAAAATTGGGAAATTTGTTTGAATAATATTTGATATAGAAAAAATTCCCTTGGAATATGTACTTTTTTTAGAAATTGGAATGTCAGTTGGATTATGATAAATGTCATTAACATGTTTTTGATGTTACTTTCCAATATTATGGGAAATATGTACTATTATAATCATGGGTTTGTTTGGCCATTTCTAAAAATTTTGATTAAAAATTGTATTTTATGAAGTGATATGATTTACAAATTGTTTTTTAAATGCACTTGGATTTTTTTGAAAGTCATTAAATTCTATGTGGAATGTTGAAAGTCATGGTTATCACATTAAATGTTTTATTGAAAATGAAAACCCATAGGGGGTTCCACTTTCTATATAATGGATATGATGGATGTTGGACTACTTGAAATAAGATGTCCCTTTTTAGGGTCATTAGATTTAATTGAATTGATATGATTGATAACGTGGATGATCTTATGTGGGTACTTGGAGTTGTGAGAGACGCTTATAATTGTTTGGAAATAGTATGATATAGCATGATAAGGGGTATGATTTTAATTTAAGGTTACCAAATCTATTATAATATCATTGGAAGACATGTGTGACTAGGAGGAGAATACAGGTACACATGTTCACTAGTTTAGTATTAGGCTCTAGCTAGGGGACCTAGGTGGGACTTAATTCAACCTATAATCATTTGCCTTAATTTAGGTCAGGAATGGTAAAACCAGGTGTTTGGGATAAGGTTTAATGATGTGGCGGTTTTTACTAGTGTGTGGAAAATGCTTCATTAATGACCATGTTGACACTATTTTTCATGTATTCCTTTTATCACATTTTGACTCCATAATGAAGATACATTATAGTTTCAAAAATACGATTATATAGAAATTTTTCAAATCATGTTATCCTTTCCTTTTGTTCTTTCCAATAAAATTATTTTAACTAAATTTTTTGAAATTTTTTAGAGGATAAAATACATTTTAGTTTTATTTGGAAAATGATTAGATTTTTAAAATGAATGTTATCATGGAATCCTATTTTGTGCTTGTTAAAAGGAAAGGATCATTGAAAACCATATATTAATATCCTTGTTTTCAGACATTCAAGAAATTTAACTTCTTTTAATGTGTATGAATATTGTAGTTGGGTGGTGACCTTCTGGTATTTTAGCTCACGTATATATATGTATATATATATATCATCCATGTTTACCATGTTGATTGACATAACTGATATTTCAAATTATTTTGTTTGATATTTGGTTGTTGATTGTGTGAAATTTCATCGCTTACACTTGGAGGTGTTATCGTTTGTTTTAGAGAATTTATTATCATCAAATATATCTAACATTTCCCTTTTCATTTTTATTCATTGTACTTTTTTCCCTTTTTCTACTGGATATGTCATTATATTCCGTATTTGGGTTTTATTTTCTACAGTTTATCTTTTTATTTTTTTTAAGGAAAAATCAGCACCATTTCATTCTACGTGACTCCTAGGAACTATTCTCTATCTTATGGGGATTGGGATCAAACATCAAGAATTTTCCTAGATATTTTGGGTTTACTATTGAGGATGAGTCAGGCTGGTTCATGAAAATTATTTTCGTACTGCTGGGCAGATAATAACAATGTTCCATTACTAGAATCATTACATTAGTAAAATTTACATGTTATTAAACTATAAAAAATATAGTGGTCCTAACTCTATTTGTATCTCATAGATCCATGTCACCTCTAGGAATCTTCATAAATCTACAGGGTTCTTATATTTGGATACACATCCTTGAGACAATAGCTATAACTATTAAATATAATTATAATCTCAAATATTAAAATCAATTATTTACCTCCTTCTAGTGGATGTATCCCCATTTTTATTCCTTACTTCCTCATAGTTATTCCTCAAATGGTATTTCATTCCATATATAAATTAAACACACACCTATTCATTTCAAAATCTGGGAATATTTATATTCCTGGAAGGAAGTTTCACTATGGATTCCTAGTTGATCACTATAATAATAAAATATTATTCATTATTTATACTCTTTTCAACTTAGTGAATATAAGCCTTAAAATGTATCAGTCTCTTCTAAACATTAACCACCTTATTACTATGAATAATCATTTAGAATATCTGTTAAAATGATGAAATATTGAGTTGTTTAGGTAATTTTTATACAAATAAAATTATAACACTAACAATCACTAAATGGACCCTATCATCATGAGTACACAATTATTTTTCGGGATTCCATATTCAAACTTATCTATATATTTTGTAATTAATATAACAACTCTCTCCCACATTTCATTTTCCACACACATGTCTTAGATATGAAAACAACATGTTATATCCATCCAAATTCATAGGTTCCTTTTGGTAATTGAAAAAAAATTGTTGAATACATGATGTAATACACACACTATAAATTATATATTTGAACCATATTATTCCTTTTCACCCATGTTTTCCTGCAGATGTGGCTCTTTGAGTAATATGATTCCATCATATAAAATTTTCTCTCTAAGATTCATATTTTGAGAAAACTCATTTAAAAATCTTGTAAATTCATGTTAATAAATACATTTTCTTTGTCCTAAATATTTCATAATCTTAATTAATTGGTGGTGTTTCTATCAATTTCAATAATAAAATAAAATATTTTATTATTATATTATCTTGACTAACTTTTATAGATATTATTAATTAATTAAAATTTTACCTTTCTATTTTATCAAATCAAAATGGCCCTCACTATCATATTCATAATATCTAAACCTCAAATAAACTAGGGTCAAGGATCTATGTATCTCTTATTGTAGTACAATCTATGTCCATGATACTAATTTAAGGTATTAAGGTACTCAAATCATTATCCATCTACTTTTACCCATGGATCCTCAATCTATTTAGTTTAATACCGGGTCATTTAATAATGTCCTTGGATTTTCTCAACTATTGCCTCTACATTGTACTATGTAGGCTATGTGCACTTCCCTATATACAAATTTTTTTAATTCAATCCACCATATTGATTAAAACTCACTGATAACATGAATTGGTATTGACTATAACTATAATAGTACCAATAGCAATGGTTATATCCAAACCAAATAATGGAATGAATTTGAATTAATAATTTTTGATGAGGAATTTAGTGTCTGTTTCGGTAATCCCGTTTTTTGTAGAATTATTATTCACTTTTCTATCTCATCTCCAACAAAAAAATTATGAATTTATTTTCATTAATTAAATGTTTGAACCCGTAGAAAATATATTATAGTATCTTGTCATGTAATATCACTTGAATTGACATCCATCCTCTATATTTCCTTGTGTGTAAAAACTCAGATATTCAAAAAAGTGGAAAATTTTGTATGAATGTGGTGTGGTGAAAGGGAAGAAGTGTTTGAATCATTTGGGTGATAGTGTCCTTACCACATCTAGTACCTCTAACAATATTTTTAAATCATTATTCTATAAATTATCTAATATCCTTATCCCTAACAAGTTAATAAATATGTTAATCAATCTCCCTTTCATCGTGTGTTTGGGTTAAGAAAAATCATGAAATAACCAATGCCTTCTCTCCATTCACCTTGAAATAGTTATCAATACCTCCTGAGGCAAACCATGTTGTTGTTACTTGATTCCCACATAACTCATCATTTAATATATTATGAGCTATATATCTGGGTATTCATATCTAGACAGTGTCTTATTGTTATCTCTTGTGTCCATTTCTTTCTTACATAGGCATTAATTTCCCCCCTTCAATTATATAAGAGTACATATAATATGGTATTTACTTCAATAGTGGATTGGTTATTCGGATACATCAGTGAATCTGCGAGGTCTCCTAGGTTAATAACACATGGACCTTGTCCTAGATAATTGATTCTGACATGAGTCATGTAATATTATTTCTAATATATCATAGAATCTTGTCCTTGATTTATTCACTCATACCACACTGTAGTGTTAATTGATTCTGACGTGAACATGACTTAATCACATGTAACACCTCAACCACATGATTCATTCTTATTTATCCCCTTATACATAGATTTATTAATACATAAGGATTTAAAAGTGCTATTTAATGACACATAATTTATGGAATCGTCAGTTTAATATCACACATCCCAAATAACTCAATGCTAGTCATCTGTATATTTTCTTTGAATATAATTTAACCTATAAAAATCAAAATCCTTATGAATAAATGTAATTTATATTGAATATAATATTAAAATTAGTTAGTTTCTGACAAACTAAATATATTATCTCTTTTATTAATTAATCAAGAAAAAATTAATTACCACGAATTAAAAAATTTATTTAGAGATAAATGAAAATAATGGGAATTCTCTATAAAATAATAAAACAAAAGTTGATTTTTTTCCTTGACCCCTCCCCCACAGTTGAACAAAATTATTTTCTCATGTTCAAAATTGTTTCATTTATCCTCATGTTGAATATCTACTTCCATGATTTTTAAAATAAGATAAAGTAATGGAATTAAATTTTTTACAAGTTACACTTTCATTAATCAATAACCCTTAATCTACATGTTCCCCAAATACTTTTCATAATTCCTATATGAAATTTTTATATATCATTTCCACTTTTTCATCCATGTTTATAATTAAACAAATTATTTCATCTTATTTCACAAAAAACACATATTTATTTTTTAGAATCATGTTTTGTGTAGATAAATAATTAGGCGAGTGTAGATCACACAAAACCAAAACATTCCAATGGATATGTAATCAATTAGGACTATATTTAATATTTAATGAATGGAATAAATGTTTAGAAGGATGGATGTTAGGTCACCTTAACTATTATTTTATGAATTACTCACATACACATGTGATTTCATGACATAGGAAAAATTACCAATAATTTATCATCGACCTTTTTTATTCCAGTTCTAATGATATATCAAAATGTATCATTTAGATATTCCCTGAGGTGTTAATTATTAATAGTGTATCATCTACCCAAGAATGTATTCAAAAGTCAAATTTTTTCATGGGGAAATTTTTATTCCACAAAATATTGTCCATTAACAATATTTTCCCTTATTCTAAAAAATTTCAATGAATGTAGTGTGAAATTTTAATTTTCTATTGTGGGGAATGAAATGTTGATAAAATAAAATTTCATTTTTTATTTTAAATAAAAATAATTTCCAAAAACAATTAAAATCTAATTAAACTATATACATAAAATATAACTTCCCCCTCCCTAAAAATTGTCATTGAAACCACCCTAAGTGAGTTTTAACATGCTAATATCAATGAATGGTATAAAAAATATGGGATTTTCAATAATAATGTAAAGGAATATGATAACCAAATTAGATTATTCATATGTGGAAAATAGGAACATAGACTCCATAGATAAAGATTTCTAAAAATATTCATTGAGAATTTTTAGCTTTTGTCCCTTCACATGGAAGGACTTCCATGATTCTATTCCTATATTTTTATTTACACCCGATTGAAATTCATTTGTAATAGGAAATATCCTAGTATACATGTAATAGTGATTAAATTATATGAATTTTAATTGAGATGAGAAGAGTATCTATTTATCCCAAACATAAAATTATTTTTTTATAAATTTTTTTGTGGGAAACGTTTTACTACACCTTGTACATGTAAGTATTTTCATAAGTTTCTCTCATTGACTTATTATGATATGAAATTTAAGACATCATTTTTTCTCTATATTTTCTCATTTCATATTTCACATTCTTCATTTAACAATAATCATTGTTTTGTTTCTCAATGGAATGTTAAAATTTTTTCCATAAAGAATTATTTAATGAGACATTCCAATGGGGGTTTTGAATGAACATCTTATTGGAGTTGGTTGTGTCCCAAAACCAACTATGCATATAAATTCAATTAAATATTATATACATGAAATTTCATTATAATATAATTTATTTTCACATTATAATTGTGGTTATATGTGATTGTGTATGTGATAATGTCCCATGTATACTTTCCATTTAGAAAGTACATTTAATTTCTATGCTATGATAAGATACTTTAGATGCTATGATAGTATTCCTTAAACCTAAGTTTTATGGTCTGATGTTATTGTCTGAGATGACACAATTGAAATAGGCAATCTGGGGTATAAGACTCATAAGACATTGAGACAAATTATAATGGTGTTTGGCCATGGTAATCTCTATGAAGGTGGGTTATGATAATGGACCTCCCAATAAGAATTCCACATGTTTATTTTGTCAATGGATATTCCTATGTATAGACTTGTGTAATGGTCATTTATCTCTATGATAATTATTAATTTGTTTCATGAATCAACTGCCTATATTTATTTTTTAATTCATAATGATAACTATTCATGGTGATGTTGGATACGTTGGGTGCAACATGAGCTGGATAACAATAATGAATTATGTAAAATATGGCTTTTAACTTCCATTATAAGTGAGTATCTCATGCCCTTTAATATAATAGAACAAATTGAATAATCCAATCACAATTGAGGATTATCATTGTGTTTAGTTTAACAAATTTAAATAATGTGAGTAAAATATATAGGTTATGACTCAAGAAATGAAACCTATTTTATTAGAGATATTGGAAAAAATGGATAATATTACACGGTACGGGTTTGTATGTGGTTGAATTTCATTGGGACATTAATTCATTCCTATGTTTGTTCCGTATGGAATTTATAGATTCTAATTATGGAAATGAGGTAGTTTAACCAAATTCCACTGAGAAAAGGTTCTAGAGGGTCACACACAAAGTGTCTCCAAGAACAAATATTCAATTTCATATGATTTTAATAAGTAGTTTAGAAGATTATTCTCACATATGAGGAATACATTTTATTCAGATTTATTTGTTTCTCACATGAATTTACTCATTGGTATATTACATAGTTTTTTATTTATAAATAGTTGTAATAATTTGTGTGATAAATAATGATGGGGAATAAAAGGCAGAGTTATGGTCCAGTGATAATGGAATATTATTTAATTAAACATTATATTATTAACTCAGGTTAGATAATAATTAATTAGTCCATGGGTTATGTGCATGTTCTGTAAATAATAATATTCTTATAATTTAGATATGGGCTGTGTGAAGGGTGAAGATAACTTTAAAGCAGTAGTGTGAAAATAATCTGCTTAACATAGCTCCAAAAATTCCAAAATATATAGTATTCATGATAGGAGTGATGGTATAAAAAATTGAGTGAAAAACAATTGGATCATTATATATTTATATCCACCCAAATATATAATCATTAATACACTAATTAACATGACGGTTAGTGATCCTTCTCCTTCCTTGCTATTTGTGAGAGGACCAAGAGAATCCAACCTTCCTTGTTGGAATTATAAGGCATGACCAAAAAAAATGATTCAATGTATTTGTACATCCACACAAGAATCCGGATAACACTATAACGATATTTTGTAATTCTTTGTTCTTGTTTATATCACTTATATAGGGAATATACCCTTGATTCCTCTTTAACAATACAATTTATAAAATAATAATCTACCATAAAATATAACGGTAAAATAATTATAAGACCAGGTTATTCTTGATCAATATAAATTAATTTTAATTTACTTGTAAGATACTCTCTTCATGTATTTAGACTAAATTATTCTATCAAGTTCTAAAGATAAATTTTGTGAAGTATATGGGAAAACAATTTGTGCATGGTCCAAAACACTTCCATTATTCCAAAAATCCTTCAAGTGGATTTAGAGTGGTCAAATGTAACATTGTAATTATTTATTTTCATTTATCTACAAATAACATTTTTGTGAAATTCATTTCTAATTTAGTCATTATTAATCTTATTTTCATTATTATGATCAATAAACATAATTTAACCATGAATAATATAAATATTTATGAGGTATGAGTCAAATGAAGTCATCATGATGTTTTAGAGCTTTAGGTCTGGATATATAGATACAGAACATGTATCTAGTTGTGAACATCCCATTACGAGGTTCATCACACTGGGAGGACCTATGGGATACATGGGATAAACAAAAGACATTGTGAATTTATTACACCACATATTAACCCACGATCTAGAATGAACATTTTCATATTGCATGTTGTATACACAGCCGTACACTCCATGTTATCTATATGGACATGCAATGTAAACCAAAAATTTTATGTGGCCATTAATAAATTGAATTTATTTTTATTTGTGGGACTAAAAATGTGGGAGGATTATATAGTATGTGTCCAGTACAAACATCATGACCCTATAAATTTTTCTGTCGATGATTCTCATCATGTCCCTTGGTGTGTGACTCCATCATAATAGTAGTATATAACACGATGTGTAGCCTATGTAAATTTTGATTATAATGGAACACATCACATGGTTTTTTTGAATCTATTTTTTAACTTCATGAAATTAATTTCAAGGAAGAAAATTAATTACAAGTTAATAGTGAACTACACAATATGTACACGATCATACACATCGTATTATAGGGTAATAAATACTGTTTAATTCAATAGTAATTAAGGACCCAATGTGTGAGACTTTAACAAATAATGTATATTTCCTTACCATATAATTAAAATATAATGAAAATTTAGTTATGTATATGTTCTACATTCGATGTAAGAAGCTGATGCACCATGTAGCAAAAACTATCATGTAGGACAAATATATGAGATAAGAGCTTATGGTTGCGTTATAGTTAGGTACATGTCATGTGGACTAAAAGTACATATAATTTCATTTTTTAATATTAATAAATATATAATTATAGAATAATGGTACAAATAGGGAAATTTGGATGGATATTAATGATAAATAAATAATTAAAAAATTAGTGTAGTTGAATTTATTTGATTATGTTTTATCTTAATAACAAGAAATAATTGAAATAAAAGCTAGCTAGTATGAAAATTTATGATCATTGATTGATGTGGATGATCAGGATCCAATGAAAACCTATTTATGAATGTTTAATTTTTATTCAATCTATTAAATTATTATTTAAATTATTATTTATAAATTAAAATGATGGTATCTTTGTCATCCCCTCCTCCTTATTATGTAAGGGCCTTTTTTCCTGTATATTTTTTTATGTAACCCCCTTAAACTAGTCTCTTGTTTCCCCTCAATTTTGTGTGAGTAAATAAATATGTAATGGATGTATCTCCTAGTTGAGTGGAGGTGGTTCACGCTAAAATATAAGGCGAAACAAATTAAGAAGATTCATACGTGACTAAGTGGAATATTGCATCTTGATCCAATAATTGGATCATGGTGGATTTTACCCAATGTTCTATAGTTTGTTTAAAATATTCTAGATAAAACAGATATTAGATAATTTTCATTACCATACCAATTTATTAATTTATTTATTTAATTTTCATTGTTAATTATTTATTTTGAATGTATGGAGATCACATTAAATAAATTAATTAAAAAGAATGCATGATTGAATAAAATGAAATGGACTGTGCCTGAATTTTATCTGGATAAGTATTACCACTTATGTGAAATTTGATTAAAATTATCAATTATTTGTTTTCGATAAAATTGGATTATTTTATACATAATATAAAACATAAAATTCCTTAAATGTATTATTAAGTCATTATAGCCTTCAATTACTTGATTTAGAATGGAACCAATAGTTTTTAAGTGTTTGACCAACTCTCACTGGGGTGATATATTCTAATGGGGATTTCTAAAGAAATTTTGGAGTTATCTTAACCACAACTATAAAAATTTGTTCTTGACCTATATTATAATGATATAGATCCTAGGGAAAGGGTTGGGTAAATTGAAGTCTAATATTTTGGGATTATATAGTCCACACAACAGATCAAGAAGATGTAAGTCAGGAGTTGGAAAAGAGCTGTATACCTAAATACCTTCAAGGATCATGACCTAACATCAATTTTGTTATTATAAGGGAAATATGGATCCTTTCCACTAAATCATACATTAAATGGGATAATATATTTATTATGGTGATTGGTGTGAGGGCATCAAAAAATAGTTAGAGACTAATAATTAAAATTTATTATGTCAGAATTTTGGTTGTTTAGGAAGGTACTAAACACTAATGTATTTACTATATAAATAGTATATCAGTCATCATAAATATTATCATTGTTATATATACTCATGAAGAAAAAAAATTCATAAACACCAATTTAGAGGATTGGTATAGATTCCTCCATATTTTACTACACCATGAGAGGAAATTTAATGTATTGAAATCCATAGTTCCTAATCAACCCATAATAGATTCTAGTGATAATGAGATATATATCTATGATAAATACCTGGATGATGTGGTATATGTCAATTTTTTTATTCAATTTTCTATGTATAGTGATATTCATAAGCTTTAAGAAATCATGGATGTGTTTATAATGCTCTCTTATCCCCACGATATTTACTAAGAGGAAGAGACACAAGAGAGATTTGAGATCTCCCAGTAATTTTTCATGTGCATACATTGACATTCAATTCCAATTATGACTCATGTGGTTGATATGACAAAATTCATGGAGGAAATGGACATCCTAGGATGTAAGTTACCAGATGAGTTGCAAATTGATCTTATTTTAGCTTCAGTACCACAAATATTCTCTAGTTTCATTATTAATTATTATATAACCAATGTTGAGAAGAATTTTTTGCATCCCCTCATTCTTAATGTCCATTTTTTTAATTCAATGGGGTGTAAAAAATATATTGTACTTCTAGTGAATAAAGGATGGTTCATGTCATAGAGAAAAAAACACTAACTCCATGTCTAAGGACTTAATGTAGTGATCTTCTAAGAAGAGGTATATCAAATGGTAGGAAAATTAACAAAACACAATAAATTTTTTATGTGGAAATATTTTCCACTGAATGAATAGAGATTCCAAATATATTTAAGGGTAATCTTTAGGTAGATTTTTTATTCAGTGAATCATTTCATTATTTACCATTTGGTTATCATTTATTGCCTATGATTTTCACATCTATATCCAAATATACAAACCATATAGATTCACGACAGTTTCTAGATGGGAGGTGGATATTTGAGGATCCAATTGAAATCGGTTGGCTACTATGGCTATTAGTGATTACCACCTCACATTTTTTACATGAATTATATTGGTTTTAAATAATGTTAATTACATTCCTGTTGTTACCAAGGACACCAAATTATTATTTTTATTGATATGAATGGTTTTTCATTCATGTTTATAAAGAATGGCTGTTATTTTTACAAATATAACATCATTTATTGCATGGATTGGCTTAATAATACTCATATATTTATTGTATGATGAAAACTAACTGTTGGTAATTGATAATGAATGAAGTTCATATAGCTCATACAACACCCATTTCTGGCATCACAATATAGGTAATGTTAAATATAAGAGCTTGATAGATATCTACCAATAAAGGTCTTTAGACTCTATTGAGATAAAAATAGTTGAATGCCATATAACTTGTTTACATGTTATATGAACGAGACAAATTTTAGAAGTACAAGTCAACTGTCTACAATGATTCATGAATTGGTATACACTAATGTGTGTTGCCCTTTTTAAGGCGATGTTAGAGGTGGAATATCATACTTCATTACAATTACAAAAGATTTTAGTAGATATAGATTCTTTTACTTAATGAGTTATAATTCATAATCCTTTGAGAAATTCCGGGAATTAATGAATGAAGTATAAGATCATCTTGGAAAGAAGATAAAGAATATTTGATTGGATCGATGTAGATAATATTTAAGCCACGACATTATCCAAATTTTATGGGAGTATAGAATTGTGTCCTACCTCACTCATCCTTATGCACCATAATGGAATGGTTTATGTGAAAGGTGTAATTTCACGTTGTTTTACATGGTGATTTGATGTTGATTCATGAAAATATTTCATTATCTATATTTTGATATTCATTATAGACTGTTGAGTACACACTAAACTAGGTTCCAAAAAAAGTGATGTTTGGAACTCTGTAGGAGTTAGCATATAGAAATAAGTATATTTTAACAAACATACATGTATGGGGCTGATAGGTGATCAATAAGGTAACTACATACAACAAACTAAAACCCAATGAAATGGATTGTATCATTATATGTTAACCCATGTATATAGAGGGTTATTTCCTATATGGGTCTTCATACAAAAATGTTATAATTCCTTGATAGAATATATTACAACTGAGGTTTCCCATCTTCAAGAAGGATAAAAGGATCTTGATGAAATTCAATGAAGTTGATGCTCTAGACACATAGGTTTCGACAGAGGAACATCATCCAAAAATAACTATTGAAGAAGATGGACATGAGGAAAAAGATCTTTGTAGCAGCATCCAAGAGATTATAGTACTAGTATGTTACGGTTTTCTAGTCACATGGGATTGTGACACATTATTATTGGAAAATTATGATCTTATTTCATAAAAGGAGTAATTATAGATCTAAAAAATTTCCAAGATGGAGGGAATCACTGACTTTGGAGATGGATTTCATGCATCAAACCCAGGTAGGGGTTTTGGTCAATCCACATTTTGATTTTATGCTTGGTGGCTGTAAATGGGTATTCAAGATAAAACTATAGATATAAGGTAAAATGTGCACCTATAAAGCATGGTTAGTGGACAAAGAATTTATATAGAATCATGTTATTGAATATGAGGAAAATTTTCCCCCAGTTTCCATGTTCAAATACATTATAAATTTACTTATTATAGAACCATTCCATGACTGTGGGATTTGTAAGATGAATATCAAAACCGAATTCCTTAATGTTAACCTCTAAGAAGATGCCTATATGACACAATGAGAAGGGTTTTCCACATAAAATAATATCGAGAAGGAATGGAATTTTTAGAAAAATGTTTTTTATTAAAGAAATCATCCATGTGATAGAATATTCAATTTTACAAATCCATATGAGAGTTTGGATTCATAAATAATGAATATATGTTGTTTATTTTTCTATGGTTTAGTGGGAGTGTGGTTCTTTTCATTAGAGTATAAGTTGATATTGTATTACGTTTTTGTAAATGAGGTATCAAACATAAAGTCATGTTTAATATGTGTTTATCCATGAAGGAATTCGGTGATGGAGAATACATACATGGGATCATGATTCATTAGAATATATCCAAGAGTTCTCTTGAACAATGTAAGGGTAAATACATTGAAAAGAAAATAAAAAGAATTAGTGTAGAACAAATTAAGAAGGGGTTGGTTCCAGTGTCATATATCATTTATCACTATAAGAAAATTTTTCATTAGACAAAATAAGAGATACAGAGGATGAGTAGGATACCTTATGAATATACTTATGTATTTGAGGTTCACTAAAGATATTTTCATTCTATATTTAGTGTGTGAGGAGATATTAATCAAGTGACACATACAACTTAGTTTTGAGACTAATCAGGTTGACATAATATCTCTATCATAATATTTATTCACACTTGATGAAGGAATTGCAGGATATAAGAGCTCAATGCATCCAATTTTGGATAAATCTATAGTTGAGTCCAATTATATTTCATCTATCTATGTAGATAAGGATGAAGTATGGATTCAAAACTTCATCAAGTATCTTTGTGTTGTTCCTAGAAGTAAAAAACCTATCACAGTGTAATGTGATATACTATAGTTTTGAATCTCACAAAGGATCCATGTTCTTACCAATGGATTAAGTATATACTCTAGAGGTTTCATCAATTGAGGTACTTTTCATAGTGAGGTGAAGTTTTTATTAGAAGTGTATCCATGGAGGCTAACATAGCAGACCCCTTGAATAATGTTTTATCTTAGTGGAAGCATGAATATCATGTGATATCACGCATGTTTAAAATTTTTAGTAGTTGTTTTTAGTTCATGTGTATGTGTATAGAATTAGTGGTTCTCTAAAACCAATTTCTTGTGTAAATTCAATGACATTATATATTCGTGTTATTTTAATATAATATATTTTCATTTCATATTGTCATTTTTATTCTTTTTTATATTTTATGTGATAATTTCAAAATGATACTTTTTATGTTGAAAGTACATAACCTATCGCCACTATGATAAGATACCATAGATGTTATGAAATCATTCTATAAACCCATATTCTATGAATGGATGATATTTCCTTACATGATATAGATGATAATAGATATTAGGGTTAATAGGATCTTGGGGGCATTGAGATATATTCATATGTTGTTCCCCTGTTGTAATATCCAAGATGGGATATTATGAGAACATTCCCACCAATAAAAATTCCACATGTTTTATGTATTGTTGGATATTCCTATATATTAACATGTGTAATGATCCTTCCACAAAAGGATTATTATAAATTTGTGTCATGAATTTTGTGTTTATTTGTATTTTATAAACCATTCTTATAACAATTCATTGTTAATTTGGATATGATTGATCTGTCACGAGGGGCATAACATTGATTAATAATGTGACAGAAGATTTTTCAATTATATTGCAAGGGAATATATTGACACCTTTGATGGAATAGAAAAACCAAATTATTCACATGTCCATGGTGGTTTATTAGTGAGTATAATTATATAATGTCAAATAATTATAGTTAATCGTATAGGTTGATGACACAAGATATACAACAACTTTGATGAATGATATTGGGATAAAAATGTGTTACACGGTAAGGGTTTGTAAGCGGTTGAACATTATTGTGACCTTTTCTCTATGGGGTTCATGGAATGTTTTTAGGAATTAACAATGGAATTTAAGTGATTTAGCCTAATTAAACTATGAATGTGGTCAAAAGAGTCACATATAATTGTATCCAAATTATATTTGTGCTTAAAAAGTATATTAAAATATTATTCTTTCATACTCATTAATTTGAGACCTTATAAAAAATTTGGACATCCTAGAACCAGTAGAAGATGACTTATTTAAATTGATGATTAATTTTTACAATTTATGAATGATATGTTCCCTCTATATTGGAATTTAAATAGGGTTGAGACCTTATGTATTTCCCATGAACAGGTTGTAGGTTCGTAAGAGAGTGAACATAATGTGGTCATTGAAACACACCAATAAATTCGATCCATCCCAACACTATGGGTTGTACACAAAGTTAATGAATTGAGTATCTCATGAATAACTAATGGAAAACAAAACACTAAACCATCATGCATATAATATCTTTGATCAATTTGATAAATCATCCCAAAGGCCCATTATTGACTTCCTATCAAAGTCCTAAAGTCATGGGTTTATCCTCACACTAATCCTATGTGGCTCGAAACCCATATCAGAAATCCATGTGCTCAGCTATGTATATTATATCATTCCATGGAGTTACATGCTCTATCATGAAGTCATTAAATGTGGACTGACTCTATTCATCGAGATCAAGACATTCATGTTATACATATTCTTAAAGAATCCTTGTTTTTTCACTAATATAAAGTCGGATGAATTCAAAGACCAAAGATGACATTGAATCCATGTCAACCAATCCTAGTGATAGAAACCAATTCGATATAGACCCGCCTAGAATGGCCCAAAATCCAATTCCATGTCTATAAAAAATATCAACTTCCTCCTCCAAAATATATTTAACATCCATTAATGCTACCAGGATCCGACAAAATTACACTCCAATTAACCTCAACTGGACACTTGTCAAGGATATGATGATGAATTTAGATAACCAAAAAACTATAATTGAATCATATATCTAAAGATATAACAATTTATTGAGGTGAATATAGAACTCATTCTACTCACATGGTTGATTTTAAAGCACACCAATAATATGGTGTATTTTCGTTAAATAGGGAACTGTTCAGTGATACTAAAAATCATCCCATTATGGGGGATACATCATCCAAAATCACATGTTAAATTATTTGATCCACTACATCTATTTATTCCATCATTCATTCTTAATTATTTTCAATTTAACTCTATTAATATGATGATGGAAGACTATGTCATTTTTTGTCATGCTATTGAAAATCCCCCCATTCCCCTATTAATGAATAATAATTTTTATTGTTAACTCTCCTAATTCATTATCGATTGATTTTAATGGTTTAATCAGTATGTTATTTATTAATTCCTTCACATTTAATTTTATAAAATCTCATTCTCCTATTTTTCCTACAAAAGCCACAGGATCTTAATTCACTACATGTGATGTCATGAAATTGGAAAAGTTGAGCATGATCATAGATATATGGTTACTACGATAGGTAAGGATAGAGGATATAATGATCATTATATTTACTTATCTAAACTAAAACATCCTTATGAGACTAATAATTGACATATCATTTTTTTGATGATGATAAGGGAATAATGTGAATAAGGATTTGATAGTATAATTGAGGAATGATCTATGGATGGATAGGTATTTTTAAACTAATATTAAGACCAATCAATTGTATCCACTATTTCCACAATTCAAACCCATTAAAAAGATAAAAACACAGACTTAGAAATATTTTCTTTGGAGACAATTGGAGTCTCTCTGTTAAACATTTTACTTGGACTCATAAAATTGTTTGTTTTCATCCCCGTAACAGGAAACACGTCAAACCTAGAACCATTTCTAGGGAATTTGGTGTTAGTGTTAAAATTTTATTTAAAATGATATCATTGAATTTCAAGATCTATTTATTACAACCGCATTGGTTTTTATCCTGAGGTTGAGATAACTATTCTCCCAAATATTAAATATTAAAAATAATTGAATAAGAGGAAAGATATTTTGTCAATATTCCAATAGATAATTCTCTTTCATTGACTTCCGGTTTGAGCTGGTTCCCAAGAACCAACTTTTATGTAATTTATGAAAAAAATGTATTCATTATTTAGAATATTAAAAAACTACTTTTCACATCATGATTTTTATTCTTTGTGACAATGTATGTGATTATTTTGTAAGAGTAGATGTCGCACTAAAAGGTCAGATTAGTTTCCCGCTACGATGAGAACCCATAAGTGCTATGACACTATTCTTGAATAAATGTTCTATAGTCAGATGATATTTTTTGAGGGATACAAATGATACAGTCTATAGGAGGAGGAGAATCAAACGAATTTTAGGAACATTATTGTCTTATATTCCCTAGGTAATATCTTGTAAGATATTATGATAATGCGACCTTCTAGATAGAAATCCACATTTATATGTGTCATTGGACGTTCCTATATGTGGATGTGTGTATTGGTCCTTATAATTTATGATTATTAATAATGAATAATATGAGTTGTATACTTTTATGTATTGATGAAAACCATGATGAAATATTTGCATGGTAAGGTAGGATACATTGGGTGTGTAATGTGTAATATTGCATTAATGAATAACACAAGAAATGATTTATCCCCTCTATTCATTAATGAATGTTTATATATCAGGTCCTTTGAAAAAAACCATATAGAATAATTCAATCCATGGACATGGTGTTCTATTGGCATGTTCTATTTCTGTATAGTCAAACAAAGAGATATCTAGCAAATAGTTTGATGGCACAAGCAAGAAACCTGCTAAATTTGAGTTATCGTGATACAGAGATTATATTACACAGTAAGATTATATATGTGGTAACATGTAATTGAGAAAATTAATTCATTATCTATTGATTCCTTTGCATGTTACTAGATTCTAACATTGGACATTAGGATGCCCTTCCTAATGCCACTGAGAAAGGGTCCCAGAGGGTCACACACTAAGTGTATCTAAAATCCTGGTTAATTTTTTTTATTATTTATTATTTTATAGGTTAAATATATATTATTACTAAACATGGTTTAATAATTATTCATGTATGTTTGATTTCATTTATTCAATCACCATTTATTAGAGATAATATAATGTGAGTGGAATATTTAATAAATATTTATTTTCAATTTAGTGAATATAATATTTATTTACTTATTTATTGGAGAATAATGTAGTGATATTTATTTAATATATAAATAAACATTATTCAATACCCGATAAATATTGTGGATGAATGGTGGATTGAGTGTAATGGTCTGGTCAGGAATAATAAATATTGAATATTATTGAATTTTAATTTTCATTCCCAGAACAGGTCAAGAAAAAATAATAATATTACTATTATTTGAAATGGGGTTTTACTAGAATTAAATAAATAATTAAGGTCACTTCTAAAATTATTTTATTTTTTCACTAGTAATATAAATACCCATTATGTTATTTTCTCATGAGAGGAAATTCATTTTTCATTATTGTGAACAATGGATTTGGATAATCATCTCAAGCCCAGAGAACAAAAATCTCCTAGAATCCACCAAATAAAAGAGGGAAATCATCCTCCCCCAGATCAAGGAAAACAATTTGGAAGTGATTATGAAAAAGATCAAAGGCTGGTGATGCAAGAACAAGGAAATTCCATGATAGAACATGATGATTCCTTCAACGGAATTTAGAGATTCATGAAACATGTGTGGATCACCACTGCAAAAAATACACACTTGGTTTCTACATATTAATGAAGGTGGACCAGATATCTATCACCAAATTCATCAATGAAGAATGATTTCATAATGGTAATTATTAATTAAATTAAATTAATTATAACTTATATGTGATGATTTCCTCAATATGTTCTAGTTTAATTATCCATTTTCTTTTTCTCTGATTCAATTTTATGGATCACAACATTCAACAACTTATAGATCTCATTTTAACCAATGATTATAGAAAAAAGTAATGTCTGGAACCACCCATCACACACTACCATAGTGCCTGGAACCATTCAGTGTCATTAGAGAGATCATATAATTATTTTAAATTTTTTAATTCCAAATGGTAATTTATGAATTTTAATTTAGATTTTCAATTCATGTTTAATTGTTAATTTAATAAAAATTTTGAAATATTCTTCTTTCTCATTCATTTCTCATTGATCAAATTTGATTGATTAATAATATGATTAAAATACAATTGAGAAACTTATCTAGAGGTGCCACAGATACTATATGGAAAACTATAAACTACACATCATGTAACCAGAATTACATAGTACCTAGTCATGTTCAATGCACTAGGTATTAGTTTAGAAATTAATGTTGGTCATATGCATTGATTACACGCATTAAAAGTACCACGTATTGATGAGAAAAAAATGGCACAGAGTCGATCAGATTACATGTCATGTAACCCATGTACACGTTGTGTGGTCCCTTTGAGTAACAGATGGGACATGTATTCCATACACGGACTACCAGACCAGTGACTATGTATCTCAGTGTAAACACATTGTGAATCCCATGATCCATGTTGTGTGCTGCAAATTTTTTGAAGTACTTATTACACGTCGTGTCCCTAGGTATGTCTCTCAGATAGATGGTGAGAGACATACATTCCATGTAGTTATACCAATTATAATTATTTAAAATATATTTATTATATTATGTAAACTATGAGGCATGTTCTTGTATGTGGTTATTATGTTGATAGTACATACCATGCGATGTGTTTTAATATTTATATATATAATGTATAAATAATATCATCATAGTGATCATGATATGTATATCATGTATGACTTGTATTACAGTTATTAATCTATGTTCATTAAATAATTCCACATTACAAAAATAACATGTATTTTTTTAATCAATATGTTAATACAACACATCATTAAAGAACATGATATGTTATGTATGCTAAATGTCTCAAAGTATAAATTTTATTTGAGTATAATCCATTTTGGGTATATTTGGTTTTGTATTCACAGTGATTCCTAAAAGATTCATCTATATTCATGTAAATTTTATATGAATTTATTAAATTTTGACAAAATATTAATGGATTAGAATCACATGAATATTAGTAGGAGAATTAAGATAAAAGGAATGAATAATTAAAGATAAAAATCAAAATATTTGAGTGTGATTTATCTTAAATAAAAATGATCATGAATTGAAATATAGTTTTATTTAATATGTCATTCAATACATGATTTTGGATAATCATAAGATAGACTGGATATTTGTATGTGAATGGTTTAATTTAATTTATTATTAATATAAATTACTGGTATTATATCTTTCTCTCTTTTAATTATATAGGGCATGCATGCCCATGATTGCATTAATGTAAACCACTTTTCCTCTCCCTTTCATTTGAGTAAATGAAAATTTAATGGATGGAGAGCCCAATCTAATGGAGGTGGTTATGGTTTGGAGCTAGGCTGAAACCGACAAATAGAGATTCATAGTTGGACAATTGTAAATCCACAACCCGAACCTTAATTGGTTCAAGATGTTTTCACCCTAGGTCAGTGATTAGTTTATCAATCGCAAGATAAACTAACCATTACCATATTCTCATGACCATTCCCATTTATTATTTTATTTCTAACATTTTCATGGTTATTTAATCATTTATGTTTTTTCACAATCACATAATTAATGAATTTAATGAGTATGCAATATATAAATAAAATAAATTACCTTATGTGTAAATATTATTTAATATATGATTAATCTCTTAAGTAAATCCAGTTAATATTAACAAGAATGTGATACACAACAATAATTTTCAATTTCTGCATAAAATAATAAAATCCCTCAATAGAATATTATGTCGATAGAGCCATTGATTACATTAGTAAAAATCAAACAATAGTTCAATGTGCCTGACCAGCCAAAGATGGGGTGCTTTCAATAATTAGGGAATTCTAACATGATGTTTTGGGTTGACCTAACATAGTCTTCAGCATGGTTTGATTTCCAAAGTAGGACCTGGTATAACTATGAGGAGATGGTTATGGAAAAAAAATTAATGAATTCAAGATTGTGGAGTCTACCCAGCAGATCACGAAACTGTGATTTAATGCAGTTGGCATTTAGAATGACTGCCTAAAACCATTGAAATTTATTGAAAAACCAATGTTGGAGTAATGATAAGAAGAATACAGATGATTTAAACTAGAATATACAAGAAATATGATATTTGAAATCCAATGGCGAGGGATATTGGGTTTTGATAAAATAGTGGGAGACTAATAAATATATAATTTTTTATTTTTGTTAATTAATCGGACAATGAACTGAAATTATTCTATTATTATTATTTTGATGAAATAATGAAATGAAATCAATAATATGATTTCAATCCATAATTTAGAAGGACAAACTTCACATTGAAACAAATTTCCAGGAATTGAATAGGCTCATATGTGTCATCCTTCTCCATGAACAAAAATTGTATGCGGTAGAAGAACATTTACAAGTTGTGCCTGACAATGATGTAAGTGATGAAGAGTTTACTCTCTTTTAGAAAATATGAATGATCTTATATATATTCATTTCATCACGGTATCACCTGTTTCCAATGATATTTTGAAGAAACCTAAGTATATGGATGTCTATATCATGATGTATCATCATTAGGATCTATATCAAGGGAAGGCGGGACAAGAGAGGTACGAGATATCCAATGATTTTTTTACAACCATGCTTTCATAGTCTACACTAGATGTCCTTCATGTATTCATGCTTATCAACTACATTGAATGCCTGGAAATCTAAGGGATTAAATTTCCAGAATGGTGGCATATAGATCTCATACTTTCATAATTATGTAAGATCTTATCTTATTTTATTATCAATTAAAATGTGAGAAATAGAGAAGATTATTTCAGAACATATTGCATTAATTATCCATGTGGATAAAGACATGATACATGATAAACCCATGGTACTTATGGTTAATAAGATAAGGAGGGAAATGGAAAATGGGACAAAGAATTATAAATAGTCTAAAGCTCCTGAGCACTATCCTTCCACGAAAAGAAGATCTATAGGTGGTGCATGGAAAATCAGAATGTATGTCATTAATGTGGCCAGTCAGGTCACTAGAAGATGAAATTCACACAATAACACGGATAATCTAATGTTGAATTTGTTATCGAGTTTATTCTTTCAATATCTACACATTTGTTATTATATACATCTTGTGGGATCACATTTGAATATAAATGTTTGAATAAGTATATTTTGAAAAATTTCCAAAGGATGGGTCAATTTGAGAGATTCCAATGGAGCGAGGATGGATTTTAAAGCCATAAATGACTACCACCTTTTATTTTCATCCTGAATGATTTTGGTTTAAAATGATTTTTATAATGTACCTATAGTTTCAAAGAAGATAGTTTTTATATCATGCTTAGATAAAGATATTTTTATTTTCACAATTAGAAATAAAACTATTTTACTTTATAAATAATTCATATGTTATTATATGGAACAAATAAATAAGGGTCTTTATTTATTGAATTATGAAAACCACTTGTTGGAAATTGATATGAAATCTCATTCACATGTCTCATAAAACTCCCTACTATGTCATCACCATCTTGGTTATCTGAACAAGAAGAATTTTACAAGGTTATATCACGATGATTATTTATAATATTCTAACATAAAACCAATTTATAGATGAAACACTTATTTACATGGGAAATTGACCAAATACCTATTCAGTTGATAGGGTGAAAGGGCCATAGAGTTTCTAGTATTGTTGGTCACTATTGTGTGTGGTCCATTTTCTAGTAGAAGCTAGAGGTTGATATTCTTACTCCATAACTTTTACTCATGACTTTAGTATATATGGCTATGTCTACTTGTTGAGTTATAATTCTAAGTCCTTTGATACATTCAAGTAATTAATAATGATGTAGATAACCATCTTTCTAAAAAGTTAATGAAGCTTCCATCGGATCAGGGTGGTAATAACATAACCAAGAGTTCATTGAACTTATATGGGAGTTGGGGATTTTATCTCAACTCACTACTCCATTCACACCACATTGGAATGCTGTTAGGGAATGTTATAATTGTACCTTTTTATACATTATATGGTCAATGATGAGTCATTCAGATATTCCATTAATCATTTGTTGATATGGATTAAAAAATGCGACATACAAATTAAAATGTGTACCAACTAAATCATAAAATTGAATTCCCATTGAGCTATGTAGTGGAATGAAAGCCATTTTATCGCATACATGTGTGTGGGGTTGAAAGGTATTTTTTGTGGCCTTTTCATGGAACAAACTTGAACCATGGGTCATGAAGTGTATCTTTATAGGTAATCCTTATGAAATAAAAGGATACTACCAATAAAACCCCTAGAACAAAAACGTCACTGTCACCAGACAATCCATCTTTCTATAGAGGGAGCACATCCAAAAAATTAAATTAGGATAAATATTGACATCAATGATGTTAACTCTCAAGATAAACAAGAGTTGGAAGAGGAAGAGATTTCACAGGTCCTCATGGAAGAAGTAGTTCATAAATCCCAAGTACTACATAAGATCATAAGATAGGTAAGAGAAAACTGAATATATTGTATTCTAGTCACTGAGGATGGGGAATCATTATTGTTTGACAATGATAAACCTATATTCAACAAAGAGGTAATAGATAGTGTAGCAGCTTCATGATGTCCAGAAGACATGAATTCTGGAATGGATTCCATGTATCAGATTAAATTTTGGGTTCCGTTAAATTCATCAGCTGATGTCAATCTTATTGGAGGAAAATGAGTATTCAAGAGGAAAACATACATTAAAGGTAACGTAAGTTCCTATAAATCAAGTCTAGTGGCTAAAGGGTTTAAATAGTGTAATAGAATTGACTATGATGAAACCTTTTCAGCCATTTTCTTTATTTAAATCCATCAGAATTATAAATCCCATAGCAGTTTACCATTCCTAAGTGATTTGGTAAATGGATTTCAAAACTATATTCCTTAATGGTAACCATCTGGAATATTTCTATATGACACAACCTGAAGAATCAATGATTCCAGGTGATAACAAAAAAAATTCAAGTTATAGAGATCAATTTATAGATTGAATAAAGCATCTATGTCCTGGAATATTTTATTCGATGAATCCCTAAAAGAATTTTGTTTCATTCTGAATGAATGTGAAGAATGGGTTTATAAAAGGTTTAATGAGAATGTGTTAATTATTTAGTTAATATATATTGATGACAAATTACTTATTAGAAAGCACATAATAATCTTAAAATCTGTTAAGGACTAGTTAACAAAGTGTTTCTACATTAAAGAACATGGTTAATCAGCCTAAATTAAAGGGATCAATATCATTCATGATAGATCCAAGATGATTATTAGACTATGACAAAGTACATATATTGACAAGATACTAAATATATTTAGTATGGAAGAAATCAAGAAGATTTTGTTTCCGTTGACACAAGTTTTACATCTTTCAAAGAAAATGTGTTCTCAAAAACAACATGAGTAATACATAATGAGTAAAATCCCATATGCTTCAATGATATGATCAATAATGTATTACATGTTATATACTAGACTCATGTTTTCATATGCATTAATAATGGTAGGCATATATCATGAAAATCAAGGAGAACATCTTTGGACTCCTTTGAATGTTATCCATATGTATTTGAGAAGAACTAAGGATATGTTCCTAGTGTATGGAGGAGATTAAGAGTTGTTTAGTATAGGTTATAGTGATTATAGTTTTCAGATAGATCATAATAATATAATGTATCAATCAAGATATGTTTTATATCTCAATGGAGGAGCTATGAGTTTGAATAATTCAGAACTTCCCATTGTAGATGATACTACAACGTAGTATGAGTATATAGAGGCTTCTAATTTATCCAAATAAGTTATTTGTATTTGGAACTTTGTATAGGATCTTGATGTTGTTCCTAGTTTTAAAGCTATGATCACACTATAGTGGTGGCTCTTAAAAAACATCTAAGGTCACACCAACATTCATAGAATATAAAATAGAAGTATAACATATTATGATATTTCTATAAAATGGGTGATGTTTTAGTGAGTAGAGTACCCATGAAAGAGATATATGGGGACCCCTTTACTAAAGGACTATCTCCATCGAATCTATATTATCAGGTGAGAGTTAGTGGACTGAAGGTTTTTAATAGTTTGATCTAATTCATGTGGGATTTTAATGGAGTTAGTTCCCAAAAAAATTTCTATATCGTTTATGATAAACATGTATTCATTATTTTTAATATTAATAAACTACTTATCAAATCACGACTGTTCTTCTGCATGACATAGTATGTGATAACTTCCTAAGAGTGACTATCACATGAAATGTTCATAGGATATCCAAATTATTATGAGAACCCAAAATTATATGACACTATTGTTGAATAAATGTTCTATATCCTGATGATATCAATTCAAGGATGAAAATGATAAAAGCATCTAGGGTGGAGACTCATAGGAATTTGTATCACCTACTCATGGTGTACCCCCATGGTAATATCTAGTACGATATTATGAGATTGAGACACACTAGTAAGAAATCCACATTTATATGTGTCACTGAATGTTTCTATCTGCGTACATGTGTATTGGTCCTTATAAATTAATATTTTTATTAATGGATATTATCATTTGAATACTTGGATCTATTGATGAAATCTGTGATGACATATGTTTTCTATGAGGTAGGATATGTTGGGTGTATCAAGAGTAATTTTAAATAAAGGAATAATTTAAGAAACAATTTAGCCCTTCTATTCATTAATGAATGTTTATATCTCAAGCCATTTTGTGTAAATGATATTGCCTAAAAAATCAATGGCCATGGTGTTCTATAGGCAAGATATATTTCCGGAAAGACAAAGAAAGAGATATCAAGCACATAGGTTCATGGAACTGTCATTCAACCTGCTTGATTTGAGATATTGTGAAAAGTGTATTATATTACACAGTAAGCGTCTGTATGTGGTAACATTTCATTGAGACATTAACATCGTTTTCTATGGTTTCCTTGTCCTTTTTCAAGATTCTAAGCATGGAAATTAGTCTCATTTTCCTAATGTCATTGGAAAAGGGGCCTAGAGGGTCACTCACTAAGTGTATATTGAATATCTGTTAAATAATATATTATTATTTATTATTTAACAGGTTGAAAAAATATTATTCCCACACATGGTTAAAAAATTATTTCTGTAATCTCGATTGCATTTAATCAATCACTATTTATTCGATAGAATATTATGTTAGCAGAATAGTTAATAAATATCTATTTTCGATTTTGTGAATATAATAGTTATTTATTTATTGGTTAATAATGCAATTATATTTGTTTGATAAATATATATACATTATTAATAACCTAATAAATATTGTGGGGGAATGATGGACTGATTTAAATGGTCCGGTGAGAAATAATAAATATTGAATTTCATCTAATTAAATAATTTTAATTTTAGCTCACAAGTTAAGAACATATCAAGAATAATAATTATTATTCGACATGTGGTTTTTGTAGTATTAAATACATAATTAACTAAACTTTTGAAATTATATAATTTTAACCATAACCGCCAAAATAATTTTCATTTTATTAAAATAAAGAAGGGACAACAATTAAACCCTTATGCAGGTATGATGTGATGTGGCCCAAGGACATATTCTTGAACAAATTTAGCACCCTCCATGGAAATAGAACCATGACTAGTGAATAAGATATAGAAATTATATTGAGGTTCACAGGATTCATGATTTTCTACCACTAAATATCCCTCATGCCTGGTATGAAAAATGGATATTATTTAGTTCAGAACACACTTGCACCTTATTATAGAGTACTCTATGGCCCTAGGGATAGGGATATTAGATAAAATTACATTGAATGTAGTGATAGTATTGTTCTCTATATAACCGATGGGGATTTTTCTCTAAGAACAATGAAGAAAAACTTGTAAGGATGGCCATGAATTCCTCTTTAAGAGAGTTCCCACTTCCAAATAAAGAATGGAAATCCCAAATAACTGAACCATTGGGGTCTCTCATCACACCACTGGGATGCATGGATCCGATTGAGGAAAATATATTTATTTGGATTTTCTTACCTAATAGAGGTGGAATCAATTTTACCCATTTTCCCCATGATGGAGAATGAACATAGAGAAATGAAATCCTTGGGTGCAAGTCCGAGAGGGAGGGGAAATCCACCAGGTCCTTGCTCAACCTGCAAAAATCCATAACAAGAGATATACTTTTATATATAATACCTGAGACATTCCTCTAAGTGGACTAATATCGAGACACATTTCAATATAACCAAATGATCCAATATCCAATAATGATGATGAATAGTAAGTCCCTCCTCTCAGGGCTGGAAATCATAGCACCATGGAACCATTGAAGGAAAAAGGAACCAGTTGAGTCCATCTATCCAATCCATCATGAAAATTGACCAAAGGCTCCTCACACCTCTAGCTTCTAGATTCTATTAAATGAAAGGTGAAGCACGAAATCATATTTTAGTACCTTTTAGTAAAAGCATTTATAGGTGAGGATAATCCAACCCCACAAAATGTTCTCTTCATTAGCCAATGTATTTTTCTAAACTCACCACAATAGAAAAATGAACATCATCAGTAGTCTGTTTCACCAAATTGATTCACCCAATGTGTCCTGGAAATTAGAAACTGATTGGAGATTATGAAAATCTTGTACTTTGAGCATAATTGATGCATAATTGGTTAACACACAATGATTGAGCCCATTATAAATTTTAATTTTCTCCAAAAAATTTCTATGGTTATCATCCTGTGTATCTCAAAAAAGAGAGGGATAATTCCAAGACTCCATGAATGTAATATTAGGGAAGGGGAAGTGTGAGAGTACAAGAAGAGTTCAAGACCAATTATGGTCCCAATAGTTGACTTCACCCGTTCCAATATTACAGCGAGTGTGTTCCATCATTGTGGATATATATGTTCGAAACACTAATGTAATCATGGAAGGTCTAAATCTGGGAGAGGTCCCCTAATTACTGTAGGAATCCAACATGTGTTTACCAAAAAATTATTTTCCCTAAAATATTTCAAAGGAATGATTAGCAAGAATACCATTCATGGAATCTCAAATAATCTTAGGGTTAAATCCCCCTTCCTTAATAGGTTTGAGATTCTTATTCCAAGAGGCCCAATGAAATTTTCCATCCAGGTTCCCATCACATAATAAGGCTCTCAATTATTTCTCATTTTTAGAGATAACATTAGTTGGAATATTAGTAGTATCAAACATGTGCCAAGGAATGGAGGATAGAATGGATTTGATCAAAGTGATTCTCCCTTAAAAGGATAATAACCAATTCTTATAGTTGAGAATCCAACATAATATTTTCTCTGAAACCCAATCAAATTTCTTGATGAGAATTAGGTAAGGGTATACAAGTGCACCCAAGTAGGTCAATGTGAAATATCCCAAAGGAATACTGAGGATGGAATCCATCTCCCATACCTTTTTTTTGAACATGTGCTAGGAAAATAAAAGTTGTTTTTCTCACAATGAATAACTTCACAACTCTATGTGAAATAGACCTCTAGAGACTCATTAAACCCTTGAAAAAACCTAATGAAATAATTAAAAAAGATATTGGTGTCATCCTAAAAACACCAGAAACATCTCTTCCATTTGAGTGCGTTACATCTTCTAGCCAAAAATTAGAATACATAAATATTTTTGTTTCATTAAGTAAGGCATGAAATTATTCAATATTTATATCACCTTCGTGAATCCATATAACTCTTCATTTTTCAAGGGATAAGTGCTCCTAAATGAATAGAAACATTTCTAATTTATCCTTATTATAGATCAAAGTATTGAAGACCTCTTCATCCCAGGTAGCATTAAGGCTTGTTTCAAGCCGATGTATGTCCTTATCAAGAATTTCCATCTCATGTTCTCTTGAATGTATGGTATTTACCCATGAACAACGTGGAATCGTTAGATACAATAGGTAGTTATGTAGTGATTTCCAGGGGTTACGTCTAAATATGTTGTCCCATGAAAGCCTCACTAGGTCCAGAAACACTGGATATCATCCCAAGTGGATGAAAAGAGAAAATAATCATCACCTTCTATCCAGGAATGCATTGAAATTAAATTAGGGGAGTGGTCTAAAAGTTCATGAGAATGATGAAATACATTAATAATAGGAAATGCAGAGATATATTCTCCATTCATAAGACTTCAGTCTAGGTGACTCCATGAGTGGTGGTTCCCATGCTGGTTATCAAACAATGTAAAATGATCTCTAGAAAAACCAGCGTCTAAGAGCTAATTATTTCCATAAAATCCAAATATTCCTGATTATCAATCCTAGAGAATAGGACACAACTTTTTTTTCTGTTATGATTTCCAAAATACAAAATTATCCTCCGACCATCCAATGAAAATCTTCTGGTTTGAATGATTTCACAACTCTCAAGAGGTATTTTCTAGCTTACGAATCACATTTAGCATAAACAATAGAGAGAAAGAAAGAATTTTACACCACAAAAAAATTGATATTAATTTTTTGATGTGACATTGAGACCAAATAAACATAAATACCATCATTTAAAAAATATATATATGCGAGTAAGAGGGGATGCATGAATGATAACATTGTACTTGAAATCGACATGCAAAGTCCATAACATTCGAATGGTCTTTTTAGGGTTCTAACAATGAAACAAATGAGCTGGAGTTATTTTATCAATATTGAAAATTAATATTTCTTTGTTGTGAAAAAATGACTTGGAGACTCCTATAAATCCTTGATATCTCTTTTCTCCTATAATTCTCCCACGAATGGAGATAAATCATCATCCATCAGATCAAGAACAATGCATTGGAAGCAGTTATCAAACCAATCCTAGGCGGATGATGCATGCTCAATGATCTGCCATGCTAGAAGCCAAATATTCCTTTAGTGACAACTATAGACTCATGGAACCCATGTGGATCACCAATAGAGGAAATATAAACATGGTTTCTACAACACAAGGATGGTTGACCATAGATCTATCACCATATTTTTAAATGAAGAAATAATTCATTAATGTTAATTCTTCATTTAAATATATAAATTAGATATAATATGTGATGATATTATCTCTTTGTTTCGGCATAATATTCAATTATCTATTTATTTGGATGAACCATAGATAAAGATATTCATAGATATATATATATTGGATTTATAATCAATTATGGTAAAAAAAAAGTTTGGCACCACCCATCACATGCTTCCACTACACCCGGAAACATAACTTCTTCCACCATAGATATATTAAGAAGTAAAAAAAGGAATATAATCTTGCTCAAGTGAAAAAGTACATTGAGGTAAATTTATACACCTAATTTCATCATTATTTACCAACATCGAAAATTCAATTATCAATAAGATTGTGAACGTAAAACTATAATTACAATAATTGTGATTAAATTTAATGGATTATCTCGTGACGATGGAAATTAGAATTTGGAGAAGTTAAAGAAGTATTCAATGGATTCAGAACTGAAGGATTCACTGAGGCTCCAAATATCTAGACAGATCCCCCCTTCACCCTTAATGGGGTATCCAATGAGTCACTCTGCAATATACAACCGAGATATGCCACATCATGGGATGATTTATACATGGCCTTCCCCTATTTTTTTTCCATTCTTCAAGGAGTTATCAATGAATGATGCTGATCCACAAAATCATGTATGAATTTCAAGAATATCTCTATGGGTTTTGGGAAAGGTACAATAAATTTAATAAATCCTACCCACACCTCCCCCCTAAAGAACATAACTTCTTGCTGTAATTTTACCAATGATTGATGGAAAATGACTGGAACCTACTAGATCTTTCTTCTGTAAGAGAACTGATTGATAATTCACCATATGAAGTTAAGTAATTGATTGAAAGAATCTCCCAAAATTCCCAAAAATTAGAATCAAGGACTTCAACTAGAGGTGTATATCAGATAAAAAGTACAAATATCCTATAATGGAAAATAAAACTGAAGAACTAACCACTATTTTGTGAAAGATAGCTGTGAACAAGGTAGAGGAAAAATCACCCACCACACCCCCTCCAATCTTCTAACATTATTTTCTTAGGATTATTAAACAAATAAATGCCCTCATGTTTAAGGGGATTTAAGTTATGATTCTGTTTTTTAAAGGATGATAATGAATAAACCATTTGGGAATAATGGATTTATAAAATTTACCACCAATATGTTTGGTTCTGGAAGATAATAAACTCAAAGGACATCATTTAATCAATATTTTGAACATGCTTCCCAAAAGTGTTTACATCCCCACCGTTATATGGTAAAAAATTTCAACCATACACAACATTATAGCACGTGCAATATCAAGCTCCTTACATGATGTAATAGAATATTAAAATATTCAAAAAATCACACTCACCACTCATTGATTAGGGTTGAATGAATTATAATGATAGTGCATCCAACTCATGAACACACTCAATAACCTGGTAAATTCGGGGTTAAGAAATATTCCTAATCAACTAATCCATAATCCCAAAGGAAATTTTAGTCATATTACATTAAATATTGATAAGTAGCTTTTATCCCACGAAATATTATGCATAGAGATTGAATTTGTATGTGTAAGTCACATAATACCTAATGAATCTACCATAGAAAAAGAACCTGAAGAGGAATTTGAGAAGACTCCTCATATCAATAAATACAAAGGGGAAGATAATAATAATAACCCAAGACAACTCCATACACCATTTATTATAATGATGAAATTAACCATGAAACCCAATGAATACGAAATGAAACTGGTGATCCTTGAGGTGTTCAAGAAAATATAAATCAAAGTTTTTTAATTGCTGGACATATAATAAATCCCAAGGTATAAAAAATTTATTAAATATATTGGAAATTGAAGTAGTGTATTGAAAATAAATTAATAGTTATGATTAGGAAATAATTTTTCTACGCTTTTTACCCCACAAATATTTATTAAATTTTATGATCTGGGTACATTCTATATTCCATACATCATAATAGAGCACATTTTTTCCAATGCATTATGTGATTATAGAGAATAAAATAATTTAATTTATTGTTTCATTTATTATTCTCTATGGATTGGAGAACTAAAACATGTACATGTGGTTGTGGAACCCACTAATTAAACAATTTTCTACCAATTATTTGTTCTTGATGATGTATTGGTAAGTTTTTAAGGATTTCCATTCCCTATAATCATCTAAACTCTCAACAGGGAAGAAGGAAATGGTAATGATTAATCTCCCATATTTTTATATTTTTCATTCCTAAATACCCCTAAAAACATAATATATTTAAATAAAGATAGAAAATCCATGTATTTTTGTGATGAAATAGGTTATTTCAATATCCTCCACTGAATGAAATACCCATGTAAGGAGCAATCAGTTTTTACATTAAAACATTATGAATTAACTTATTCTTCTAGGGAGTAAATTTGAATTTCTGATGCTATAATATAATTAAAATAAAAATTAGAAACACCAAAAATTCATGATGAATCTATTTTTGAAATTATTCTTAATCTAAAATCATTTGTTAATGTAAATTTTTTTTAAGAAATTTTTTAAATTTTTTGTAATGAGTTTCTAAAATATTCCATTATTATTTTCTTTATGATGGTTACCAATATAGGGAACATGGATTGATATAATCTTACCCCCCACCCTCCACAACCAAACTCAAACATTAATCACTAACATAAAATATAAAATATGTTTTTTAATGAAAATGGGAAAATTTGGATTCATAATTTCGTGTAATCTTGTGCCTAACCATAAATACCAAATGCTAGAAATTATGAAACATAATGCTAGGTTAATAGGCTGGATATCATGGGACATCACATAGATTATCCCTACGAAATGAACATATATTATTTATTCTAAAATAGATATAAAACATTAATGTGAACATAATGAAGGATCAACCTCAACCTCCTATAAATACTGAAAATGGATGTAGAAGTAATTTTAAGAGATGGAATAATCTACCCTATCTCGGACTCCCAACATGTGAATAATATCCAAAATGTTCTAAAGAATTATGGATACATAATTTTGTATATTGAGAATAATGAATTAGTGCCCATAAGAATCCAATATATATGGAGAGTCTGCATATGTTATAGGAGGTTAAACCATGTGATAAGAAAAGAAAATTTTCTAATAATCTTGTGGACAAAATGATGTTGAGATTGGATGGGATGGGTCAATATTTCTTTTTTTATAGATTTTATAGATAATTTCAAGTTCCAACTCTTTCTAAGGACCAACAAAAAAGAACCATCAGATGTCTATTTGGTAAATTTTTCTTATATATGGATTCCTTCTAGTGTATGAAATGATCTAGGTTCCTTTCAGCTGTAATACCTGAATCCTAGATACCCAGAGCCAGTGCATTATTTTATTACACCTGCATAATTATAAGGAATCAAATCTAGAATGACTGACTAGTTTAATATTATTGAAGAAAATAGATACATATATGGAACCCATTTCACATTGTGATAGGAAAAAAAATATGATACATAACAATATCTATTAAATTATATCCCTGAAAACATAGTAAATGATCTATTCTTCATAATATGGGAAGGAAAACAAATGAAAGGGGTGAGATCAAATGCTCAGTAATGTTTAAAAATAGAAGAAGAATGAATAAATAAAATATGAATCCGAAAAAATTATGCATAATCAATATGTCATAGTGAATATTTTAAAAACACACACAATTAAAAATCTTGGAATCAAAGTGCAGCCATAGATTTTGACATAGTGAAAACCTCAGGGAATTTAATTACTAAATATTGAATTAAGAGAATGCTTATTATTTGGATGTCATGTATCTTGAACATGGACCATTATACAATTTATATGGATTAATCATATTGGTAGAAACCCAAATGATTTTTTAGAGAAACTTGATGGATTTTTTTTCATCTAATTTGCCCCAATAACCTATCGAAGAATAAAGGGGCTGTAGTGGGCCCACCCATCAATATAAGTCAAAATCATTCTTTATACATAGATTTAATGCAAGAAAAATATTCCTTTATGATATACATATTGAATATATGATAGTAATTTATTTCTATTTCCACAGTCAAAATAGAATTCAAAATAAACACCATATGTAAAATGGTATGAGGTTAAAGAAATTGTAACGACCCAATGTTTTAGAAACGACAATTCATTTCTTATAAAAGACTTCATATAATCATCTGAAATCATAACAAATTGAACTATTATGGTCGATGTGACTTTTATACACAATTTAGACACTTCGATGTTTGTAATTTTGAAAATCTGACATACATGGATACAATAAGTAATATTTTTGGTGTCCGATAAGACAAACATAATTTTTGGTGAATAGTAAAATACACTAATATACCGTATAAATACATTATAATTTAAATCAACTATTCCTGACATCATAAGTGATTTAAGAACCCAAATATCTAATTGAAATGATCTTATTACTATTTTTGGTCATGTAATCATCACTATTCTCTATCTTGAAAGAAATTAATAATCTATGGAATTAAATATTACAAAAACCCTCCTCTCATCCACTATAATTAGAATCCCTCATTACCTCTTCTCTTCACTCTTATCAAGCCATGTGCCTTGCCTAAATTCATCCCAAATATATCCCCAATATCAGAAACCACGTCCAAAATCCATTTTTATCTTCAAAATAACTGATCATCTCCCCTTATGAGGCTCTCAAGGAAGTTTTATTCAAGAGGTAAATTCCACTTTTCAATTATTTTACATTCTTTTCATGTCCACTTGTTATATTTTCTACCCATAACTCTACTCATAAAAATGTTATTACAACTCTAGTAAATTACATGTACTAGAATGTTGTTGTGATAATATAATAATATATCATCATCTCTCTTTTCCCCTTATTTTATACAAAAGAAACAAAAACATCATCTGAGATGTGTTAATTTATCACATTCAAGGAAGAAAGGTAATCGATTTATTTTACCATATTAAATTCTGGTCCTAAAACACTTTTTATGGTTGAAATAGGATATTAAATATTTATTTTATATTATGTGATTTTTGGGAATCCTTATATCAAACAGGATTTAAGATAATGATTCAAAAAAAGTTATTTATGAACAAAATTTCCAAATTAATCAATGTGTTTATCATTAATGTTTTATATAATGATTCCACATATCTCTAAGTAACAGAATTAAATTTACAACCATGTCACCTTATGGATGATCATTAATAAAATATAACTCCAATTTTGGATAACCGTCCTCATTTTATGTGATTCTCTATTTATGAAAATAAGTAAACTGACCCTAAAGACAAAGAAAATAAATGGACTAGAAAAATAAAATTTTACCAATTAACCCATAAAAAAGGTCAATAATGAACATAAAAAAGATATAATAAATCATTTACAAGTAAAAGTGGTTCTGAGAATTGTAATTAATGAACCTAATTTGATTATTCAGGTCATTAAGTTCAAGTAAATAACACCATCATAATTAAGTTAAGGGATCCTCTCTATTTCACTTTTATTCAATAATATCCTCTATGTTTTGACATTTTATGTGTAACCCCTAATGATAGTGTATGATTTCTCACCTCCCCCATAATTCCCTCATGATTTATAATATATGATAACCCTATTTCTCTAAAATTTACCCCTCTTAGTTACACCCAATACCATGGCATTATTTCGTAAGGGATTATACTAGAACATCATATATTCCTTTGGTTAATATCTTTTTTCCTATCAAAATAAAGTTGTCTTTTACATTATTGTAAAACATATACATAATTATTATATGACCCATGCTCATTTCTGAAGATCCTTCCCTCATTATATTTCATGTTTATACATTTTTAAGTGATTCTTTGCTTGACAACATGTTTTAAGGGAACATCCTTAATTATTAACCGATTTCAAGTGCTCTATACACTCTTTTTTAATATGTCATTATATTTATAAATCTAGAATTTTTTTTATGAGAACCTTCTTGCTTCACTTATGGTTTTATATAAATGATTGTTCCCTTTTAAATTTTAATGTCCCTTAAGTATTTTCCTTAAAATCATGCAAAAAAGTATTAATGCAAACATTTATTAAATAATTTTCTTACATGTTGTCACTTCTACATGAAATAACATACCATGATAAATTCCTATTTTCCATTATTAATTTACATGTATATTTTAGTTTCGTTCTTTCAAGGACACTTTTTTGATACACCCATTTGTCTTGCTTTATGACAGGATTGTGGTACCCAATTCTTTCCAAAGGTAACCCTTATGTCTGTTTGAGATTTATTATGTATGATTGTTTATGGTGAAAAAATATTCATGAAATGTTAAGATGGGTGTACCTAGACATCACTCTAATGCATTGGGTAAATTTGAGTTTCCTGAGAGGTTATGTGTGAAGGTCTTGGCAGTCAGCATTGGATTTTGCTACCATGTGCGACGGTCTTGGCAGATAGCCTTGGCCAGTGCTACTATGTGTGACGGTCTTGGAATTTAGCCTCGACTAATTCTAAACTCAAGATTTATGATGCTTACACATTATTATGACTCCATTCTTATGTTATCACATGTTTATATGTTATGATTTCACATGTTCCTTGCGTTTTAAAATCATTATTCCATGTATTCTAACCCATGTTCTAAAGAATTATTACTATGCTATTTCCCTTACTAAAATTCTAGCTCATCCCTTTGTTCTGGATATCCCTAGGTTATCCAATGAAGATAAATGAACATAATGGAATTTAGGAGATCAATTTGATGATTAAATAGTGAAATGTTATATTTTGTTCCCTGTTTTCAGTTTCATGTAACTATTCATCCAAGAAACAATAAATTATGATCCTGAGCATGTAATCTGATGTATAATTATGTTTAAAATCATGTAATGTTATATGTAAAAGGCTAGGGTTTATATAATTAGTATCAGAGGATGTTCTAGTTGTTTTTGGAGATTAGGAATAGAGAACTTTAGTAAGAACCTCAAGGATGAGACTAGGTATAAGAAAAGACCCCTAATGTTTTTTATGTATGGAGTAAGTGGTTTATCAAGTAAACACATCCCTTTATAGATAAAAATAGATATAGGTGGATCTCGAACAAATGTATCTAGGGGTTAAACATGAAAAAACCTCTTTTAGCTTCACTCGAATTGGAACTAGTTCACAACAATGGTCCTTGAATCACTCTCGATTTGACACTCTAGGAGGGATATTCTTTGTTAAATTCATGAGATTAATAATTAAAATTATTAAGGGAATGAAAAAAATACCATAATATTATAAGTTATGAAATAGATCAAGTATAACCATGATTGAAACCTAGGGAATCACATTTTAAGATATACTTATCCCTCACATTTTAATTCTATTATGTTCATGTTCCCTTTTTATGGTCAATGGCTAAGTATTGAAGCCCACTAATTGTACATTATGTTTCATAGATAATGGTGTGATATAGAAGAACACATGCGAATAAAAAAAGTGATAGATAACGTGATGATTTCCCTAATTGTATGACTAATATGATAGGAATGATTGCTCAAAACTTCTTGATAGTACTTTCTCATCTAGATCATGTTATGAATAATATCTTGAATTATGTGGAACACCATCCTCCTTAAAGGATAGAGCATGTTTTCATTGAATTATTCATGCATCAAGGACTCCCTTTTTTAATGGATATTATGACACACTCTTCACGAAGTAATGGATAAACTCCATTGAAAAGTTATTCTTTGTGTTCCAGTGCATAGAAGTAGAGAAATTCATAATGGAGATCTATAATTTTTATACTGAAGATGATCAATGGTGGACACTGATCAAGAATATGAAGCCCCAATAGGAAATTGATTCTATGTATTGGAAGGAAATCAAGAGAATGTTTTCCAATAAATATTTTCCAATAACCCTCCTTATCAAGATGGAAAGTGAGTTCCTAGGACTAAAGCAAAAGGAAGATGAGTCAATTGTGGCATACAAAGAAAACATTACAAGGCCTTCAAGGTACACCTCTATCATTTTCAGGAACAGAGAATGTACGGTGGATTTATTATTTAGAAGACAAAACCCAAGTCTATAAAAATTGTTGGCTATTAAATACTTCGACAACTATGAGGATATTATCTATCATTACCTCAAAGTTGAAATGGAGATCAGAGACTCTTAGTGTTACCGTGGGCCCGAAGACAATAAGAGGAAAACAGAATCTCATCTGGGTGGTCTTGCACATAAAGGAAGGGCTTATTCTATCACTACTACTGACGTGGAGATAGACAACGATGTGGTGAAAGGTATGCTAGTTATTAATTCATGAATTGTGAACATACTATTTGATTCTGGTTCTACGAATTCTCTCATATATTGAACGTTTATTAGAACTATTTAGGCACCACCGTAAAATTTAAAGGATATGATATCTATGATAACATAAAATGGGAGAATCATTGATTCTATGGTTTATAACTCCTCCCCAGTTAATTATTTCAGACTGAACCTCCCAGCAAATCTCTTCATACATCCTTTAGGGGAGTTCGATGTTATCTTGGCCATGAATTTTCAATCTTTATAAGAATCCAACATCATCTGTCCGGAAAAGAAGATCACTTTCCGCATCCTAAAGCTTCTCCAATTCTATAAAAGCTTATGGAATAAGATGAATCTCTTTTAGAATCATGGTATAATGTGTGGATATTAATTCATTATCAGAAATCATTTAGAGCTCAAATTATTGAGGAAAATGAGAGAATATTGCTCGACGATATTCTCATCAAGAGGGATTACACTAATGTGTTTCCCGAAGAGCTGTCTATTATTCCTCCTGATCTAGAGGTTGAGTACTCAATTGAAATTATTCCAGGATCTATTCCAATATAAAATAAACCTTATAGAATGTCCATCATAGAGTTGGAAGAGGAGAATAAGCAGTCACATTAGAATCTGTAGAAGGTTTTCATACACATGTGTGCTTCACCGTGGGGAGCGCTTGTTCTCTTCTTCAAGAAGAAGGATGGATCAAAACTCCTTTTCATTGATTATCGTGATCTTAATAAAATCATGATAATGAACATGTATCCCCTTCTTAATATATATTACTTGTTTTATCAACTTTGTTGGGCTAGTTATTTCTCTAAGGGGACCTTCGTTGGGGATATCACTAATTAAAGGTGAGGAAGGAAGATATTCCTATGACTTCCTTTCAAATGGGGCATGGAAACTATGATATCATAGTGATACCATTAAGACTTGCTAATGATCAATTAATTTTAATGGAATTAATGAATAGAGTCATTAATGAATACCTCTACAAATTTTTGGTAATCTTTATCAATGATATTCGGATATACTACAAGAGAAATGAGGATCATCAGGAGAGTTTTAATACTATGTTAATGGAATTCTGAAGGTATAAGATTTATTAAATGTACAATAAATGTGAGTTCTATATGGAAAATTTTTCATTCTTGGGGTACGTTATCACCAACAAAGGGATATCTGTAGACACTTCCAAGACAAAGGAGATTGAAGTATGGCCCAAGCCAACATTTGTAACAAAGATCCACAACATTCTTGTTCAAGCTTGCTATTATCAATGATTTTTGAATAACTATTAATTATTGTCAAACCCAATGAATATGATAAAATTTAAGGGAGTAAAATTTATATGGACTCAGTAATGTGAATACTGTTTTAAGGAGTTGAAAAAGATGATAATAACTGCACTTTTACAAACATTCCCATCAAGTGTAGAACACATTGTGGTGTACACTGATGCTTAAATGAAAGGATTAGGATATGTTCTGAGGAAAAATGATAAAGTGATATCCTATGCCTATCGGAAGATGAAAATCATTGAGTAAAACTATCATACGCATGATCTCGAGTTGGCGGTTGTGATAATTGAGTTATGTATATGGAGGCATTATCTCTATGGGGAGAATTGTGAGATAAATACTGATAAAAAGTGTCTCAAATTTATATTTGTAACACCCCGAGATTTTATGAAAATTATTCTTTTTAATGTCATGTGTTGTAAACTACACCAAAAGAAGCTTGCAAAACACGCATACTTGACTTGCCTTGCATTACACGCAATCATGACCTTCCTCGATAGCGTGTGTAGTACGTAATACTGAGTTTCACTAAACAACGATATGCTATTAAAATGTTATTAAAACTAGCCACTATGAATATTAATAACCACCTTTTAAAATTTTAGAAATTTTATCTCTCAAAATGGACTTCATTTTTGGATTCTGAGTATCGAATTTAGCCTAAGGTGAAATTTTGGTACTTTTCGGATAACTTTCCTATTCTGATGAATAGTGAAAATTACTAAATTTTAATTAGAAACTACTTTTTTAATCGAAATAATTAATAGTGATAAATTATTAATTTGAGTGGTTTTAAGGTATATTAAGAATATATTTTTGCAAAAATACAATGTTGGTCATTGGATGTAATTCTACATTTAAAGCACACATAAACAAGTGTCAATCTTTTGATAGTTATTATCTCTTAAGAACACGCTATTTGTTTTGACGACGGGAATTAATTTTTAAATTAATTAATACAAATGATATGTTTTGAATTTGGTAAAATAGACATCATTTTTGTGTTCATAATATCAAATATTTCATAGGCCTAATTTTTTGTATTTTTCTGGAATCTTTCATTTTTTGATGAATAGTGAAACCACTAAGTAGTAATTAAAAAAATGATTTTTTCATAAAACTTAATTTTACCGCTTCTGTGAGTGGAATTTAAAAAATCTGAGAGGCAGAGTTGATGTTAGTAAGTAAAATGTGGTTCAATGAGATTAAAATAATTTATGGTGAATAATAACTTTTTACTTTTTTTACCACGGTTAAAAGTAAATAGGGTAATTAAGGGTAAAAATATTATTATTATTACCCTAAAACGCGTCCTAATTTTATTGGATAAGTTTAATTCGACCAAAAACAACCTTAGGAATAAAATATGATCATTTAGGCCCAATTGGATTAGATTAGGACGTTTATTATTAATTTATTTAAAGAAGGGTTAAAATAGTATAAATCAAAGTTTAATAAGTAAATCATTTTTAATATAGGGTTATAAATAAGATAAATTCTACTATAAATACTAATTAGAAATATAAAAAGATTTCCTACAAAATGGTATTTTATTTGTCATTTTTAGACATTAAATAATTTAATTTATTTATGAAACAAATATGATGCAGTAATTATCTTATTAATGAAGCATTGACATAATTGATGTTATAAATACACAAATAAATGTAATTTGAGACTTTTTATGAATTAAACTAATTTTATAGGTTAATATGACATGTTAGTATTGATTTAATTAACTTTTTTCTAACTAATCATTCTGTTATGATTTTCAAAAAAATCAAATACTAAATAGTGTCAAAATTGACATAAAATAGTTTTAAAACAAATATTATATTATTAATTGTTATTTTATTCCTAATAATCTAAGTCTCAGCCAAATGACTTAGATAAGGTTATATATATTAATAATAAACAACTTGGGGTTCGTTTGACTTGTTATAGTAAGTTTATTAACCTTATAGTGTAAGAACACAAGAAGACACAGTAAAAGTAAAATTATTTATCTTAAAGATAAATATAAATGATAAGGTTAAAATTGGAACCTAAACTTGTCTAAATTATATTGGATGAGAGGATTTAGATCCATACCCACCTTAGCTTCAGATTAAATCAATTTAGAGAAATTTAAAACCAAATATGACTTTATAATAAAATAATATTTTTAGTTTTCCAAAGGATCCCCTCTCCTCCCTTATAAAAGGGAACCTCCTCCCTCTCTTCCTCACACAAATTTGAGCCTTCATGCTCATCCAAACCCTGCCAAATTCTCTTCTCCACTTCCCTAGAATCATCCTAGAGGTTATGGTCTTCCTAAAAGACGAATTTTAGTGCCCTAAAAGGAGATATCAAAGAGGCACTTCAAAGAAGAGGTAATGTCCGTTACCGATTCTTTCAACTTTATTTCTTCTTCCACTTCTTCTTCTTAGGTTGTTTCATTATAAAGTAATAACATCAGTATCACTAATATACTAATATGTTATTATAATTATGAAACAACCCTATTTAACCATCTATCCATCCTACAGAAAACGAAATCACCGCGCGTGCGTACGTACGAAATATCATCTCCACGCCGTGGAGAAATCTATTTTCCACCACCACCATACTTGTATGGGTATAATGGTGTAAATAATCACTATATATGACTATTATAAAGTGATATTGATTCTGAAATAGTATACAAATACTCCAATATAATACCACGATCATAGGAACGATATCATCACTCGTGTGTACGTACGGAATACCGTCTCCACGATGGGATGCGACTCGTTCTACATGATCGTCATTTCATAATGATTATATAAATGAATTGAATGAATTAATATGATATATATTACACTAATACCATTCTGGAAATGAGGTATCTATAACCTAAAGAGAAGAATAAGAATTTATTATACAAAACAAGCCTAAGAACAAAAAGTAATAAACACCCGAATAACAAGTAGTAATGAGATATTACTAAGAAGCTAAGAATATGACCATATATGAAATCATAAAAATAAGTATGATTCTGGAATAATTCAATAACATTATTTAAATCATTATACAGGAGGTTCAGACACTTACGAAGCAAATCGGACCTAAGGTAAGGGAAAATATCACAATCTCATTTTTATCCGAGATTGTTTATACATTTGTATTTACTGGGGTGTATTTTATCATCCAAATACATGTTCCCTAAATATGTAATATTATTTCCATCAACCTAAAATTGTTTAAAACCTATTTTACCCTTTGGTGAGTTTTTAGTAAAAGATATGAATGGAATCTTTTGTCATTTTTCGTACGAGGTCCTTTTTTACTTTTCTGACAAAAGTATGAGAAGAATATTTTTTTAACTTATACGACATGAATCGATTTTAAAAACATTATTTCCAAGAGTCTACCTTTACAATTTTTCAAGTTTATTTTTAATCAACTTATTTTAGTTTAAAATTCTATGACATGTTAAAAAAGGGAAAGAAAATTTGAAGTAGAATGGATATTTTCCTCAAGAATGGAGTTCAAGTTTTTTATCAAAATTATTTTCCATCTAAGATAATAAAGGGTGATGTTTTTATCCCTATTATTACATTGATTTGATTATGTTGTGATGGAATTATTTTTATGAATTCCTTTATATTATATGAATTGTTTTATGTTGTCACGATGTTTAAGATTCCCATTTTTATTACATGGTTTATGCTATGATATATGGTTTATGATTTTGTGGAACACATAAGAATGCAATCATTATGATATGGGTGGCACCTATATCTCCATCCAATGCATTGGGTAATGATTTTATATCTCATGAGATAGACATGGCTGGAATGGTAGGTTATACCGGTTCAGTGAAATAGGACTGAAACGAGGAGTGGACTCGGTTCAGAAATGGACTTTGTCCACTAAGATAGTCTTGGAAATGAGTCTTGACTAACAAGAAATTATTCTCTATGATTATGTTTGTATGACACAAAGTTTTATGTTGTAAGCTATGATTATTGGGATTTCATTTCACTACTATGATTTATCCCATGTTATGAAATTATGCTCTCTTTTGCAGGTTAAGATTCCCAAAATGTTATATTCTTATGAATATGATACGATTGATATTTATTTTGTTTACCATTACTGAGCATTTGAGCTCACCCTTTTATGTTTTATTTTCCCCAGGATATAAAGAAATGTTTTAGGTAAAAAAAAGGGAATATCATTATGGGAGATGTTGAAGATCTTTCACCACGATTAGAAGATTACGTTCCATGTTTCCAAAGACACTAAACTATTACGATCCTTGTGTGTCTGTTTTTTTTATGTACTAAGTATTCCGCAAAAGTAATGTAATGTCCATGTATGTTAAGCTCTGGGTCTCTATAGTTGGTATCAGAGGCAAAGGAGGTAGGAATGTATCCGATCCTTGGGAACTCTCACACGTGAGTGTTAGAAGAAGCAAGAATCTCCGCCCAAGAGATTCATGAGGAAATGGATGCCACTGGGGATGGTGGTGTGTCCCCCCCAGGGGGTGTAGCCGCCCATGGAGTGCACTGATAGGTATCAATTATAGTCCACTGGAAGTAATTCCAGACCGCTACAGTTGGTATCAGAGGAAAGGTTTAGTCAACCTTTGGAAACTAGGATGCGAGAACTTTAGTGAGATCCCTAGAGATATTTCTAAGGTATGTCTAGGAATTTCCCTAAGGATAAGTATAAGTATAGGTTATAGTCCTATAATAGCGCTAATGATCTTAGAATTAAACCTAAGATGTTAGATATTGAAGGTACTCCCCCTTTATTATGTTGTTTTCCCTAGCATGATTTTTTCCTTTCACACTATTCTTTTTGGGTTTTAGATGATGGCTGGAACCCGAAGGAACCGTGTTGATCAATGCAATGGAAAATTCAATGATTGTCCTCCTAAACAAACAAATGTTATGGGAGATGGAGTGAAAAATCTTATTTCTATACTTACACAAGCTATGAATCATTCTAGACATCCAAATGAGCAGAGAAGGGAAAAATATTCTATTGAGTCCTTCATGAGTCAACGTCCACCTTCTTTCAGTGGGTCTTCTGATCCCCTTGTTGCTGAACAATGGATCAATACCACTGAAAAGATATTTTCAGTTCTTCAATGTTCTGAACAAGATAAAGTCATCTTAGCAGTATATCGTTTGGAAGGTGAAGATGATCAATGGTGGAATCTTATCAAGAATATGAGGAAAAGAGATGAAATTGAGTCCATGGAATGGAACGAGTTCAAGAACATATTTTTCAATAAGTACTTCCCTCGTATTCTTCGAATAAAGATGGAGAAGGAGTTTCTTGAACTAAAGCAAAAGGATGATGAATCTGTTGGTATATACGAAGCGAATATTACAAGGCATGCAAGGTATGCATCTGGATTTATCATCCAACCTGAAAGTAAAGTTGATCGATTATTTAGTGTCTTAAAACCAAATATTCAAAGGGCATTAGCTATAAGAGACTTCAGTAGCTATGAAGAAATTGTGCGTTGTGCTATCAAGGTAGAAATGGAAGTTGCTATTACATATCCATCTCATAGTTTTGACTTGAAACGAAAGATGGACTTCAAGGAGAAATCTCAGAATACTGGTGAAAAGAAGATGAATGTTTCCTTATGCTCAAAGTGTGGAAAGAAGCATGGTGGAGGTTGTATTAAAGGGACAAGTAAATGTTTCAAATGTGGAAAGGAAGGTCATCGGGCATTTGAATGCCGCAATGATGGGAACAAGATGTCTAATGATGCAAATAAAGGAAGGGATACATAGAATGAACCTACTACACTTCAATGCTTCAGGTGCAAGGAAATGGGGAATTATGCTAATAAATGCCCTAATCCAAGGGTTAGTGATGATCGACATGAGCAACCACTTAAGGAAAATGACAAAGGGAAGTCACATGCAATCAATATTGGCGATGTTGAATATGACAACAATGTGGTGGAATGATTAAGTGTTTATGTAATGGAATTCCAAAATAATGTTGTATATAGTATCGTGGAATATTGGAATATTTATTTATTGGTCTATTGTGGTATTCAAAAATTTTATGGTACCGGTAACCATGGAAAGTGATTGAGATATTTTTGTAAAAATGGATGATATGCGTATAATGAAGGAAAAATGATAAAATGAAATATTTGATAGTATTCATGAGCTCATGATTGATATAAGGACTAAGTGATATCATGGTTTGAGTATATAGAATTTTGAGGATTTTGGTATGTGGAAAGTGTTAACTTTTAACTGCATTCATGTTTTCACTTAGGTTCAATGGGTATTCAAGAGAATAAATAATTAAGGCCTTTGATTGTTTGGAATGTGACCAACAAGACATATCTTATGATATATGGGGATCAAAGATTGTATTAAATCTCTGGTAATCTTTTTCACTATATTATGAGAGTGGACTGCAGTATTATGGATAATCCTAAAGATTGGAATGGATTATATTGGACATAAGTTAGTATTTAATAAGGATATAAGTTTTTCAATATTATTGATGGGATGTTATAGTAATATAGTTTTAGAAAAAGGACAACTTGTAGGACGGGCGACAGCCCATCGCGTTGGACAGGGCCGTTGGAATCGAACCCACAACTGAAGTGCGACTGGCCTTTATTTCCTACCACTGGCCTACAGGAAGTCCCTGTTTAGTATAAACTGGTTTTATTATATTAAGCAGTATGATATATGAAGTATAAGTCCATTTTAAGAACCATATATCATTAATCTCACTATAGATGGACTTATGTATTTTTTGATAACTTTTCTATCCTTTTGTTTGAGACAAATGGAATGACCCGTCATTCTATCACATGATCTGCAAACACTTCACGAATAACAAATTCAACATCATTTTATTAAGATATGAAGTGGAAATTGTTCAAGGCATGAACAACAGTGATATTGTACCAAAATAAAGTAAGTATTTATTCTAATTCAAATTCTTCAACTTTAGGGAAATGATCTTGAAAACCAAAAAAAATGTTTTCCTACTGCTCTTATATCTGATGAATCAGATGATACCTTAGATCGTCACAAATTTATGGCTTTGTGATTGCTGGATTTTCCATAGCCATGTTCTCTACCACTCTCCCTCAGAACATGATGGTTAGATTTCTATTCCATATCCATATTTTCACCTATGTGGAAACCCAGTGATTAGTTTATTTGGGTAACCGTTACGTTTCATAGTTTTGTTTTTAAAGATTGGTTTTGGTATTCCTTCTTACGATGTAGGTTTCTATTAAAGAAACTTTTGAGTAGTAAACCATTTATAACCCCGACGAATTTCGAGGGCGAAATTCATTTTAAGGGGGGTAGAATGTAACACCCTGAGATTTTAGGAAAAATATTCTTTTTAATGTCTTGTGTTGTACGCTACACCAAAACAAGCTTGCCCAACACGCATCCTTGACTTGCCTTTCATTACACGCAATCACGACCTTCCTCAATAGCGTGTGTAGTACGCAATACCGAGTTTCACTAAACAACGGTATGCTGTTAAAATATTATTAAAACTAGCCGTTATGAATAGTAATAACCACCTTTTAAAATTTTAGAAATTTAATCTCTCAAAATTGACTTCATTTTTGGATTCGGAGTATCAAATTTAGCCTAAGGTGAAATTTTGGTACTTTTCGGATAACTTTCATATTCTGATGAATAGTTAAAATTACTAAATTTTAATTAAAAACAAGTTTTTTAATAGAAATAATTAATAGTGATAAATTATTAATTTGAGTGGTTTTAAGGTATATTTAGAATATTTTTTTTACAATTTAATAAAATGTTGGTCATTGGATGTAATTCTACATTTAAACAAGACATAAACAAGTATCAATCTTCTGATAGTTATTATCTCTTAAGAACACGCTATTTGTTTTGACGACGAGAATTAATTTTTAAATTAATTAATGCAACTGATATGTTTTGAATTTGGAAAAATAGACACCATTTTTGAGTTCATAATATCAAATATAACTTAGGCCTAATTTTTGGTATTTTTTCGGGAAACTTTCATTTTTTGATGAATAGTGAAACCACTATGTGATAGTTAAAAAAATGATTTTTTCATAAAACTTAATTTTACAACTTCTGTGAGTGGAATTTCAAAAATCCGAGAGACGCGGTTGATGTTAGTAAGTAAAATGTGGTTCAATGAGATGAAAATAATTTTTGGTGAATAGTAATTTTTTACTTTTTTTTACCACGGTTAAAAGTAAATAGGGTAATTAAGGGTAAACATGTTATTATTATTACCATAACACATGTCCTAATTCTATTGGATAAGATTAATTCGACCAAAAACAACCTTAGGATTAAAATATGATCATTTAGGCCCACTTGGATTAGATTAGGACATTTATTATTAATTTATTTAAAGAAGGGTTAAAATAGTTAAAATCAATGTTTAATAAGTAAATCATTTTTAATGTAGGGTTATACATAATATAAATTCAACTATAAATACTCCTTATAAAGATAAAAAGATTTCCTACATAATGGTATTTTATTTTAATTTTTAGACATTAAATAATTTAATTTATTCATGACACAAATATGATGCAGTAATTATCTTATTAATGAAGCATTGACATAATTGATGTTATAAATACACAAATAAATGTAATTTGAGACTTTTTATGAATTACACTAATTTTATAGGTCAATATGACATGTTCGTATTGATTTAATTAACTTTTTTCGAACTAATCATTCTGTTATGATTTTCACAAAAATCAATTACTAAATTGTGTCAAAATTGACATAAAATAGTTTTTAAAACAAATATTATATTATTAATTGATATTTTATTCCTAAAAATCTAAGGGTCGGCAAAATGACTTAGATAAGGTTATATATATTAATAATAAACAACTTGGGGTTCGTTTGGCTTGTTATAGTATGTTTATTAACCTTATAGTGTAAGAACACAAGAAGACATGGTAAAAGTAAAATTATTTAACTTAAAGTTAAATATAAATGATAAGGTTAAAATAGGAATCTAAACTTGTCTAAATTATATTGGATGAGAGGATATCGATCCATCCCCACCTTAGCTTCAAAATAAATCAATTTTGAGCTATTTAAAACCGAATTTGACTTTATAATAAAATAATATTTTTAGTATTCCAAAGGAGCCCCTCTCCTCCCTTATAAAAGGGCACCTCCTCCCTCTCTTCCTCACACAACTTTGAGCTTGAAAGCTCAAACAAACACTGCCAAATTCTATTCTCCACTTCCATAGCATCATCATAGAGGTTCTGGTCTTCCTCAAAGTCCAATTTTAGTGCCCTAAAAGGAGATCTCAAAGAGGCTCTTCAAAGAAATGGTAATGTCTGTTACCGATTCTTTCAACTTTATTTCTTCTTCCACTTCTTCTTCTTAGGTTGTTTCATTATGAAATAATAAAATCAGTATCACTCATATACTGATATGTTATTATAAGTATTAAACAAACCTATTTCACCATCTATCCATCCTATGGAAAATGAAATCACTGCGCGTGCGTACGTACAAAATACCGTCTCCACACCGTGGTGAAATCTATTTTCCACCACCACCATACTTGGATGGGTATAATGGTGTAAATAATGACTATATATGACTATTATGAAGTGATATTGATTCTTAAATATTATACATACACTCCAATATAATTCCACGATCATAGGAACGATATCATCACTCATGCGTATGTACGGAATACCGTCTCCACGATGTGATGTTACTCGTTCTACATGATATTCACTTCATAATGATTATATAAATGAATTGAATAAATTAATATGATATATATTACACTAATACCATTATGGAAATGAGGTAACTATAGCCTAAAGATAAGAATAAGAATTTATTAGACAAAACACGCATAAGAACAAAAAGTAATAAACACCCGAATAACAAGTAGTAATGAAATATTACTAAGAAGCTAAGAATATGACTATATATGATATAATAACAATAATTATGATTCTGGAATAATTCAATAACATTATTTAAATCATTATACAGGAGTTTCGGATACTTACGAAGCAAATCAGACCTAAGGTAAGGGAAAATATCACAATCTCATTTTTATCCGAGATTGTTTGTACTTTGGTATTTAATGGGGTGTATTTTATCATCCACATCCATGTTCCATAAATATTTAATATTATTTCCATCCACCTACAATTGTTTAAAACATATTTTACCCTTTGGTTAGTTTTTAGTAAAAGATATGAAAGGAATATTTTGTCATTTTTTGTACGAGGTACTTTTTGACTTTTCCGACAAAAGTACGAGAAGAATGTTTTTTAACTTATATGGAATGAATGGATTTTTAAAACATTATTTCCAAGAATCTACCTTTATAAGTTTTCATGTTTATTTTTAATAAACTTATTTTAGTTTAAAATTGTATGTCATGTTAAGAAAGGAAACATGTTTTTGAAGTATAAAGAATATTTTCCTCAAGAATGGAGTTCAAGTGTTTTATCAAAATTATTTTCCATCTAAGATAATAAAGGGTTATGTTTTTATCCCTATTATTACATTGATTTGATTATGTTGTGATGGAATTATTTTTATTAATTCCTTTATATTATATTAATTGTTTTATGATGTCACGATGTTTAAGATTCCCATTTTTATTGCATGGGTTATGCTATGATGTATGGTTTATGATTTTGTGGCACACATAAGAATGGTATCATTATGAGATGGGTTGGACCTATATCTCCCTCCAATGAATTGGGTAAATATTTTATATCTCATGAGATAGACATGGCTGGAACGGTAGGTTATACCGGTTCAGTGAAACAGGACTGAAACGAGGAGTGAACTCGGTTCAGAAATGGACTTTGTCCACTAAGATAGTCTTGGAAATGAGTCTTGACTAACAAGAAATGATTCTCTATGATTATGTGTGTATGAAACAAAGTTTCATGTTGTACGTTATGATTATTGGGATTTCATTTCACTACTATGATTTATCCCATGTTATGAAATTATGCTCTCTTTTGCAGGTTAAGATTTCCAAAATGTTATGTTCTTATGAAAATGATGTGATTGATATTTCTTTTGTTTACCCTTACTGAGCATTTGATCTCACCCTTTTATATTTTATTTTCCCCATGATATAAAGAATGGTTTTAGGAAAAAAAAAGGGAAGATCTTTATGGGATATGGTGAAGATCTTTCACCACGATTAGAAGATTACGTTCCAAGTTTCCAAAGACACTAAACTATTACGGTCCTTGTGTGTTTGTTTTTGTTATGTACTAAGTATTCCGAAAAATTAATGCAATGTCCATGTACGTTAAGCTTCGGGTCTCTATAATATTAACACAAAAATAGCTTATTATGTTCCTGTGAGGATGGATAATTCTCATCAAAGATTATGACTTCTCAATCCAAGACCATTCTGATGAGGCAAACATGGTGGAAAATGCTCTAAGTAGAAATGATCATGCATCTTTATGAATGATGGGAATTGAAAATGATATGATCTTCTTATTTTGGAAGAGAATAGACATTGGAATCATTAATGGAGGAACATAATCAATCCTTTCTAAAATTAATAATATAAATTCCCTCGTAGAGAAAATAAAGGATTCTCAATGAAAAGATGGGGAAATTCAGAAATGGGTAGAAGCCATAAAAAATGAGAAATTCTTAGAGTTCACAGTTGATGAGGAATGATTTTCAAGATTTGGTTTACGATTATGTGTATCATATGATCCCATGATAAAGAACGAGCTTCTGAATGATGCACACAGATCAACCTTCTCTATCCACCGATGGAGCATAATGATGTATGATGTTCCCCAAGAGAAATTTTGTTGGGAAAAAATGGTGAAGTAGATTTTTAAGTATATATCAATGTGCTAGGTACTTAAAAAAGTGACATCTAAAATACATAATTCTAAGGGGCTGATGAATCCCCTTCCCATACCAACATGGAAGTGGAAGAAAAACACCATTTTTTGTCACTATAATTCCATGGACATAAAAAGGAAAAAATGCTATATGGGTAATTATGATTCCTATTACAAATTTATCTCACATTATCTTGATTCGAGAAGACATTACATTGTATCAACTTTCTCGGATATATGTCAATGATGTGGTAAGGCTGTATGTGGTACCACTTTCTATTGTATCTGATCATGATCTGATATACACATAAATGTTCAAGAAACATCTCCAACGTGATTGAAGAATTGAACTGAACATCTGTACAGTCAATCATACTCAAAATTATAGCCAATCTGAGCGGACTATTCTGACACCAGAAGATATTTTGAGAGCATGTTATATGGAATTCAATGGAGGATGGGACCCACATCTTATATTGTTTGAATTCTCATACAATTTTTTTTTCCACTCATGAATTTGAATAGAACCATAAATACCCTTTATAGGAAAAGGTGTAAAAAACAGGTGTGTTGGGATGAAGTCGATGAGAGTAAATTTTTATGACCAGAATTGGTAGACGAACTGGTGTAGAAGGTTAAAACCATTCAATAACGCATCATGGAAGCCCAAAGTCAATAGAAGAGTTATGCATACAACTTTTAATGAGACCTTGAGTTCAAAGTTGGAGACTTGGAATTTCTATGCATATGTCTATTGAAAAAGGTCATGAGGTACTAGAATAAAGGAAAGCTTATTCCTAGGAAAATCGACCCCTTTAAGATTATTGATCATATCAGGCACATGGCCTATTGACTAGCACTTAAAACTACCATGGCCAATGTACATGAGGTCGTCCATGTATCCCTCTTTTTTAAGTACATACAACACCCTTCACATGTACTCTCTTAAGAGGTTGTACTGTTGGAGAGTGATATTTTGTATGAGAAGGAGACTGTGATGATCCTGGATCGTAGAGATAATGTTCTACATAATAATAATACTCACATAGTCAATGTACTGTGGAAGAACCATAAGTACGAAGAGGAAACATGGGAATTGGAGGATGAAATGAAGGAAAAATACCCACATCTATTTATGGATTATAATGTAAAATGAAATTTTTACGGCAAAATTTCTTAAGGGGGAATAATGTAACGAACCAATGATTTATCAATGGAAATTCATTTCTTATAAAATAAGACATATAATCATATGATTTCACAAAATAAGTATTATAGGACCTTTAAACATAATTTTGACACTTATATTATTTTAATTTTGAAAATAAGACATATACGTTTGAGATTAGTAATATATTTAGAGTCTGATAAGAAAAACATAATTTTTGGTGAATAGTAAAATACATTAATTTACCGTATAAATATATTATAATTAAAATCCAATGTTATTGACAACATAGGTGATGTAATCACACGTATCTCAAACTCACATGAACATATTACTATTTTTTCATGGAATCATTACTATTCATTTTCTTGAGGAAAGAAGGCCCCCTCTCCTCCACTATAAATACCACCCCTCCTTTCCTCTTCTCTTCATTCATCTCAACCTTGATCCTAGCTTAAATTATTCCCTAATATCTCTCCAGGATCCTACCCCATGTTCAAAAGCCCTTATCCTCTTCAAAATACCAAATCCTCTTCCATTAAGAGGTTCTCAAGGATGAATGATTCTAGAGGTAAATTCATATTTTCAATTATTTTACATTCTTTTCATGTTTATTTGTTTTATTTTATATCCATACCTCTGTGAATCCAAATGTTATGAAAACTCTAGTAACATACATGTACTAGAATGTTTTTATGATAATGGAATAATTTATTATCATATATCCTTTCCTCTTCTATTATATTAATGAAATGAAAACACCAAACTCACATGAACATATTACTATTATGGTCATGGAACCATTTTTATGATCAAAACAGACTATTAAATATGTATTTTATCTTATGTGATGTTTTGGAATCCTTTTTTCTCACATGATATATGATAATTATACAAAAAAATTTAAATTATGAGACAAATCGTCAAAAACATCGAAGTTTTTACCATTAATGTTTTCTATAATGATTCAACGTAACTTAATGTAACCACATTAAATTTAAAACCATTTAAAATTTTTGATGTTAAATAATAATATATAACTCTAATTATGGAAAACCATACCAATTTTAAATGATTCTTCATTCATTAAAATAATTTAACAGATCGTAAAGACCATTAAAACAAACAGACCCAAGAAATGAAATTGAACATATTAACCTATAGAAAAGGAAATTAATGAACATAAAATGGTCATAATAAATATTTTAAATGTAAAATAGGTTCTATAATTATTAATTAATTAACCAAATTTGATTATTAAGGTCATTAAGTTCATGAAAAAAACACCATCAAACTGAAGTTAAGGGATCCTCACTTTTTCAATTCTATTCAAGAATTCCCACAATGTTATGCCCTTTTATGTGTAATACCTAATGTTGGGGGTATGATTTAAAACCTCTCCCAAATTCCCTCATGATGTATAAAATACAATAAATCCAATTATCTCACACCAATACATCTTATTTACACCTGATACCATGATGAAATTCCATAAGGGATTCTACCCAAACCATCTATATTCCTTTGGGTTGCCCTATCTTTTTTTTATCAAAATTAAATTTTCTTTTAATTTTTATTATAAAACATAATCATGATATTTATATGCTTTAAATTAATGTTTCATGATCCATCAATAATTTTCTTTTGTGTATATACATGTTTTCATGTGATTCCCTCCTTAATAATTCTTGATAAGCATAATTGTTTTAAGGGAACTTCTTGAATTCATACTCGATTTCAATCGAAATCTATCTGCTTTATTAATCCACCATTTACATTATAATGTCAATATTTTTATTATTAAAAAATTATTAGATCAATTATGATTTTATATAAAATGTTGTTCCGTTTTCTATTTTAATGTTCATATATTATTTTACTTAAAACCTATCAAAAATGTTTTAATGATAAAATGTGATAAATACTTTTCATACATGTTGTCACATTTACATGACATCGCATACCACTATACATGCATATTTTACCTTATGAGTTTCCATTTATATTTTAATTCCTTTCTTTTATAGACAATTTTATGATATGACAATTTTTATATCAATAAAAACAACAACCAAATCCCCAAGAGAAGTATGATTCCCTTTCTCCAAGTTACAAACAAGGGTGGAAGGATGAATCAAACATGAGTTATGGCTCTATAATAAAACAAAGGTACAATTTTCAAAAAATTCCAGAATCCTATAACTTACTAGTAGGTTTAACAAAAACCCCAAAGGATATTTGAATTCCAATCATCAAAAATCCAATAAATGGGAATCCTCCATCCAAGGTATATTGTAACACTACTATAATTTTAATAAAAAATAGTTCTAAATCAATAGAATGAGGTGAAGAGTCAAGGTTCGGAGTTAAGAGAGTTAAAGACTCAAATGAGCCATATTTTCACTTCCCTCCATGAATTAGTAAGTATTAATTTTAGGAATATATCTTCCCAATATACTCTAAAGACAAAGTGGAATTTCAGTTCCATCACATTTATAAGTGGGAAGAAAACAACTGATGCTTCTCCACCTAAAATTCAACTGGGATTCTTTTCAACTTCTGAGAAGAAATATTCATGAACAACTGATGAGAATCCCATATAGAAGGTAAATGGTATGAAAAATATCAATAATGTTCCTCTTAAACACCATTCTATTCTGAATACGATTGTAAAAAACAATAATATGGCATAGGATGTGATGAAAAAATAGGTTTCGGACACATTCATGCATGTGGAGATAAAAATCGCCCTTAATATATCCATCAAGAAAATCCCATGTTATCTGGAAATCTTAAAAGAAATTTTTACGAATCGAAGAGTGCTCAATGGAAATGAGAGGATTAATCTTGGAAGGAATGTTTCAGTACTCATTACACAAACTATAACAATTCCATCAAAGTGAAAGGATATCAGGACATTCACCATCTCATGAACCACAGAAGAGTTGCACTTTTCTGATGATTTATGTGATTTAGGAGATTCCATAAATGTGATGTCTCACTCTATATACTCTTATTAACAGGATGGTGAGTTTAATATTACAAGAGTTGCAGTGCAGTTGGAGAATAGAACTACTACATATCCATTGGGAGTGCATGAGGATATACTTTTTTGGGTAAGAGATATGATCATTCCACAGATTTCTACATTCATAGCAGGGAGTATGATCAGGTATGTTCTCATGTTCCAATTATCTTTCATAGTCCCTTTATCAAATCTGCATAAACAATCATAAATGTCCATAAGGTTACACTTTCAATGGAGTTTGGAAATGATGTTATGATTTTAAATATTATTGATTCCATGAAGAACCCCTCAGAAGACCATTCTACAATTATTAACACCCATTTTAACCACAAAATAAAAATCCCATTGAATTTGGTTTTCCAATGCTTAGTGAGATTATGAGAAGTAGTTCTAGTTTGATGTCTAAGAGAACCTCCACACCGGTTTATAATGCACAAAACTCTCTTCTATTTTATTTTGAAAAGTATTCATATTCTGATTTTAATCATGCTCACTCTAATTATGACTTGGATGTTGAATATGCAGATGGTTTTGATGGATGATTCTTTGATTTTGATGATAATTATTCTGGTGCTAATGTTCATTGTGAACATATTTCATTTCCTTCAATGTCTCCAATAATATTTCACCCCCTTCATTGAATCTCAAGAAATTTCCAACTAATATCAAATTCTCATACTTGTAATGTGGTGAGATATTATCTATTATAATTGCTGTAATGCCCCGACCCCAGTTACCCAGAGTCGGTGCATTATAACATAACATTAGCATGATAAAAAAATATTATGTCTCAAAAGACCGATGAGTTTAGTAGCATTGGAATCACTAGATACATTCATAATGTTTATATTACATCATAATGTGAAAACTACAACAAAATCTTGTCACCACACTCATATCCCCTTATACTATCCCTGCAAGTCATTCCTAAAATACTTCTTCACATCCTGGGAAAAATAAAACATAGAAAGGGGTGAGCACAGATGCTCAGTAAGGAAATCATTATAGCGGAAACTTTCATAAATAAAGATAAACATTTAAGGCAATGTATATCTAAGACAAAAGCCTTTTAAACTTGAACGTTAGAAAAATATGGAAAAGATAAAATTAAATAATTCCATTTACATATTCACATGGATATTATACTATTCGAATAATCACATAAAATATCAATAACAACTTTCATAATGATGGAATGCATAATGCCAGACTATCATAACCACATTGTCAAGGCCTTGTGCCAAGACTACAAATAAGTTTTTTTCAAGGCCTTGTATCAAGAAACTAGTTTGTCTAATGAGACCTACTGATGCATCAAGAAGCTATAGCAGGCTCCACCCGTCACTTATTAAGTCCAATGAATTCCTCATATGAAAAGATTTAAACATAACATAAACATTCATATTAAAACTAGCATACGAAATGTCAATACTTTCTCTATAATCCATGAATGGGATAAAAATAACACATCCATAGTCAATCATATCACTAAACCTTCAATAAAATATGGATGTTTTGTATCATAAGGAATCTACTTCAAATAATTTTAAAATCCATCAATGGATGTTGACATAGATGAAATCAAAACTATTTGAGAGAAATATCTTTTTTATTGAAATAATTTAAAAGTCACATAATTATAAAAGAAAACATTTACTTTAAAAATATCTTTATTATATTTTAAGGTATGCTTCGAAGATTTTATAATGGTGGAAAAAAGCTGCACCCACCATATATGTTTAAAAAGTTATTCTTACCTTAATTATGTCGAAAATGTTAAAAAGGAACTTGTTAGGAAAATGACGTAAAGATTCGTCTATAAACCTCTTATAAAAAGTCAAAAAATGTTATAAATAACTTTAACCCATATCCATTAAAATAGTAAGAATGTTTTGAAGAACATTTTTATGAAACATGGATGTGGATGATAATGAGGTCCCAGTATATAATTACGTATAAAAAACCTCAGATAATGAATATATTGTGAAAAAAACCCTTACCTTGTACATTTCCGTGGTTGATGGTAGGTTAACCTAATGTATAATGGTTAAATAGTTGTTATTAAAATATAAAAGAATAATATACATTAATATGATATCATATATGATCTTTTAACATTGCTTCGTTAATAATATCTTAGTATTATCGTCGTTTCGGGTGTTAACTTACTCATTTTCTTTTATGTGTTTTGTTACATAAGTAGTGTTTGTTATGGATAGGTTGTATCTTATTCATATACAGAATTATATCAAGTCCTTAAACATTACCTTTAATCATCAAATGATAATTAGTCTTGAAGGGATACGATGGGGAATGAATCTCATCGCGTTCGTGGAGATGGTAGTCCGTACATACGCACGAGCGACAATATCATTCTTTTGATATTAAAATAATATATAATTGGATGGTATATCATATATATAGAATAATTATCATGTTATATTTATTATTTACATGACTTATACATCATTGTTATACCCATCCAAATAATAATGTATTGAATAACAATTACACCACGACGTGGAGACGGTAAGCCGTACGTACGCACGTATGGTGACATGTCACTCAAGGGATTGATAGAATACTGAATATGGTTGTACCATATTTATAATAACATAAATGTATATAGAATATACTGGATTTTTTATTTTATAATTGAAATAAAAAATAAATAAGAAGTGTAAGAAGAAAGGAACGTGAAAGAGGATGGTGAAAACATTACATCTTCTTCGGGTTCTTCCTTTTGAATTGATCTAAAGGGCTCTATAGGATGGATTTATGATCAAACTAATGACTCTATGTTGAAGTGAGGAAAGCTTGGAGAATATTTAGGTAGGGGTTGGATGAACCAAAAGGATTTATTGTATGAATTTTAGAGAAGGGGTAGTTCCCTATTATAAAAGGGGTGAGGGGAACCTTTGGGAAAGATAGAAATATTATTTTATAAAAAATTCATATTCGGTTTCTAATGGATAAAAAGTGGAATATTTATAGTTTAAGGTGGGGATGAGTATAAATCCTTTTAACCAATATATTTTAGACAGGTTTGAGTCATTATATTAACCTTATCTTTTAGTTTTAACTCTTAGTTAATTAGGTTGACATTTACCATGTCACTTTGTATTTTTATATTATATAGTTAATAATCGTACTATATACATCCAAGAGACCCACAAGTGGTCCATTAATGATAGAAATATCATGATATAAGTCGTTTGGTGTAAAATTATATTTTTAGAAATAGAATATCAATTAATAATATAATATTTTTTTTAAAAACTCATTTTTGTCAATTTTGACAATATTTAATAACTTATTTTTGGTAAAGTCTTAAAAACATTACTAATTAGAAAAAAATTGATTTAAAAAATAATAACACGTCATATTAACCAATAAAATTCGTGTACGGAATAAAAACATTCAAATTATATTTATTATAACATTTATAATAATAATTATATGATTCATTCATTAATAAGAAAAATACTTCATTATTATTGTGTCATAAATAAATTTTATTATTCAATGTCTAAAAATTATAAATAAAATACCATTAGGTAGGAAGTCCTTTTATATTTCTAATTAATATTTATAGTCGAAAATATAACATATATTACCCTATGTAAAAATTGTTTTTCTAAACGATATATGCTTATGTCATTTTTTGTATTTACTTTTACTTAATTAATATAATGTGTCCCTATCTCTTACAAGTGGCTCCATGGGATCCCAAAATCGACCAAAAGATGACTATGGTCGGAAATTTATCAACCAATAGGGTTAGGACACGTTTTAGGGTAAATTAATAATATTATAATATTTGTTACCCTTATTTACCAGATTTACCCTTTAGCCATGGTAAATAAAATATTTACCGAAGTAATTATTCAAAATGTCTAAAAATAAGAGTTAAATATTTTCAAAAATTTCACATCATGATTCCAAATATGGAATCCATTTTTCCAAATTCAAAACACAGAATTGGCATAAATTAATTTTAAATTATTTCCAGCTATCAAAACAAAAAATGTGTTTTTAAGAAATAATAACTATCAAAAGATTGACAATTGATTATGTCCGGTTTAAATGTGAAATTATGTCCAATGACCAAAATTGTATTAAATGTTAAAAATTTATTCTAAATATATTTTAAAACCACTCAAAATCACAATTTATCGCTTCTAATTATTTTGATTAAAAAAATTGTTTTTTATTAAAATTTAGTAATTTTCATTATTCATAAAAATATGAAAGTTATCAGAAATGTACGAAAAATTATCCATAGGATAATTTCGATATTTGGAATGCAAAAATGAAGTCCATTTTGAAAGATAAAATGTATAAATTTTCAAAAAGTGGGTATTACTATTCATAACATCTTGTTTGATTGGTTGTGGTGTGTGTTAGAAATCGAAGTTGCATACAACACACACTATTTCATTATTCAAAGAGAAGCATAAAATGGAATCTTGGGGGGTTACATTCTACCCTCATTCAATAAATTTCATCCTCCCATTTTGAAATAAATATTGAAAAATAAAACGTTGAAAATAGAAAATACCTTTGGGAATCCCCACATCGGAAATTAGGTTAATGAAATTTAGTCTTAATAAGAGGAAAAGGGAAAAGAAAGGGTCACCACCAAATTATGATCCCGATTAGGAGAAAATAGGTGGAAATTAGAGACATATAATTGGAAGAAAAACGTAAATATTTATAGGTAGTGATTGAGGTCATCAATCACAATCAATTGAAAAATTAAGGGCCATAAATTCATTAATCTATGATGATTTAAAATACCACCGGTTCAACAAACATACTGTATTTGGATAACACATTTTTTGTTTTTAGATACCTTAAATAAAGTATAAGAATTAATTTCTTCATAGAATAAGATAAGAAGAAATATATATACCTGACATGTACAATCCCGTCCTTTAACTAATTTCTTCCACAAACTCATATCTCACTCAAAATGATAATAGAACTTAAAAATAATATTTTATATATCCTATTTATATAGGGTTCAAAAAAATGAATTTATAATTCAACTACCGAAATTTCTTAAAAAAACTACATTATTCAATCCCGGACATCACGTGGTCCTGTGGTAGGTGATACACCCTTGTCACCCTTTGGTTGCAGGTTCAAGTCTCACAGACTTGCCAGACAAGACGGGTTGCCGCCCGACCTCCAGGTTGTCCTTTTATTGCAATCCAAAAAATAATCTCAAACTCTAATTATCCAAAATACTTTTGTCGAAACTCACAATCCAAAATTTATATTTAAACACAATGAAGATCGTTTTTCCTCTAAATAACATGTGAACACCATCATCATGTATTCTTTTAAAACACTGCAACATCCTGAATTACCATAAAACCTTATTGATTAAATTCATGATCCCTTATTCCTTATAGAATAATGGAAATACTCCTTCTATCAAAAATGATTTAAACTCCAACAATGGTTGAATATAAAAATAATTAATCAGTTTCAAGGTAGTCAAGAATATCCAATATAATTTATCCAAATCAAACATGTATTATTCCAAAATAACAACCTTAGTATCAGAACCATATTATGGTTTATCATTCTCTCAACAATATATTTTCCAAATACATAACCTCCTATTGAGTCACATTTCTTGGTTCCACACAATCTTAAGTCATTAATGAAATAGTACTGCAATATAATCCTTATATACTCTATAATTATTATAACCAATACATTGTTGATACAACACTCAAATGACAAAATTATCGAATAACAATATAATAACTCTAATCATTCCTCATCATGTTTGGTAGTATCATAACTTGATTATTACTCATTAGCATCATTTGGGGCATACTATGATGATTTGGACATTGGTTTGTGTAGTGTTCAAACTTCTTGCAGATGAAGGACAATACATTTTACACCATTTTCGTACCCTTGCAGTCATGTACATGGTGTCCTTTTTCTCCACACTTATATCAAACTCCCATTCCCTTCAAGAATGTTCCGGGGTGTTTCTTCCCACAGTTATCACATAATGGAAAATTCTTCTTTTCCCTCTTCCCTTTATCCATATTTATATATTCTATCCTTTTCTTCTCTTGCATCCCTTCAAAGCCATAGGACTCATAGATTTTTTTTACTTATCTTGTTGACACATGATACTATTTCTTCATATGTTGAGAATTCATGGGAGACTATTTCCCTTATAAATATTGGATTAATACCATTAAAGATATTATCCTTCTTACTCTTTGGATCTTACGTATTGCTGGTGTTCACATTCCTTCTACTGGGCAACATTTCTAGAGAATTGCATAAACTAGTTCAGTTTATGAGTTGAAAAGGATAATTCCAAACATGTAAAATACCTAATGTAAATTGAACGGTTTATGGATATATTCCCTAATAATAAATATGTTTTCATTAAGGAAGTATATACTCATAAACCCTTCATAATAATTTTTAAAGAAAATGAGAATTATTCTAAGAATATCCCCCGGTAGAGTCGTAACCAAGAGTGCAGTAAGGTCTGTTGTCGTGCACCAGTTCCCGTTTGAGTCTAGCTCAAAGTGGTGTTTTTGGGTTTTACCCCTATGTACAATTGTGCCAGATCTGCCTCTACCTTCTCGTTTCCAGACAGGGATGTATTTCTCGAAAAACTCACAAAATCTCTAAAATACCAAAATTCTAGGATGTTATTCTATACTAATCCTCACAGACTATCATTGGGATATGTGCTCTAATCAGAGTTTATCTAAATCTAGCTTCCAAGGATTGTACTAAAATTCCTCTGATAACAACTGTAATGCCTCGACCCCAGTTACCCAGATTTGATGAATTATTACATAACATTGTCATGATCACAAAAGATCAAGTCTTGAAAGACCTATGAGTTTCGTAGCTTTGGAATCACTAGATACAGTCATCAACTTTACATTACATCATATAGTGAAAACTACAAAAAAATCTTGTCACCAAACTCAGATCCCATTATACTATCCCTGCTGGTCATGAATAAAATACTTCTTCACATCCTGGTAAAAATAAAACATAGAAAGGGGTGAGATCAGATGCTCAGTAAGGATAACAAAATAGCAGAAACATTTATAAAAAAACATAAACATGTAAGTAAATATATAACTAAAAAAGACTTTTAAACTTGAACATAATCAATAAATTGAAAAGATAAAATTAAATAATTCCATTTACATATTCACATGGATATAATACTATTTTAATAATCACATGCAATATCAATAACAACTTTATTAATGATGGAATGCATAATTACATACTATCATAACCACATTGTCAAGTCCCTGTGCTAAGAATACAAATAATTTTTTGTCAAGGACATATGGAAAGATACTAGTTAGTCTCATGATACCTACTGATGCATCGTGGAGCTATAGTGGGCTCCAGCCGTCACTTATTAAGTCCAATTCATTTTTCATATGAACAGGTTTGAACATAACATAAACATTCGTATTAAAAGTAGCACTTAAAATTTAAATCCTTTCTACATAAACCATGAATGGTATAAAAAAACACATCCACAGTCAAACAAATCACAAAACCTTCAATAAAATATGAAAGTTTTGTATCATAATGAATCAACTTCAAATAAGCTGAAAATCCATCAAAGGATGTTGACATAGATGAAATCAAAACTATTTGAGAGAAGTATCTCCTTTTTTGAAATCATTTAGATGTCACATAATTATAAAAGAAAACATTTTCATTGAAAATATCCTTATTAGATTTTAAGGTAAGTTATATGATTTTATAATGGAAGAAAATATCTGCACGCACCGTATAAGTTAAAAAAGACATTCCTACCTTAATTCTTTTGAAAAGGTTAAAAAGGACCTTGTTTGGAAAAGGACGGGAATATTCCTTTATGAACTTCTTATAAAAAGTTAAAAAATGGTATAAATAAATTTAACCCATATTCTGTAAAATTGTACGAATGTTTTGAAATACATTTTTCTGAAACATGGTTGTGGATGATAAAGATGTCCTTCTAGATAATTACGTATAAACAACCTTAGATAATGAAGAGATTGGGAAATAAACCCTTACCATGTACTTTTCCTTGGTTTATGGTAGGTTATCCTATTGAATAATCGTTAAATATTTGTTATTAAATTATACAAGAATCATATACATTAATATGTTTTCATATATGATATTTTAACATTGCTTTGTTAATATTATCTTAGTATTATCATTGTTTCGGGTGCTAACTTACTAGTTTTCTTTTATATGTTTTGTTACATAAGTCTTGTTTTTTATGGATAGGTTGAATCTTATTCATATACAGAATTATATAAAGTCCATAAAAATAACTTCTAATCATAAAATAATAATTACTCTTGAATGGATATGATGGGAAATAATCTCATCGCGTTCGTGGAGACGGTAGTCCGTACGAATGCACGAGCGAAAATATCATTCTTTTGATATTAAAATAACATATAATTTGATGGTATATCATATATAAAGAACTATTATAATTTTATATTTATTATTTACCTAAATTACACGTCATTATTATACCCATCCAAATAATAATTTATTGATTAACAATTACACCACGACGTGGAGACGGTAAGCGGTACGTACACACGTATGGTGACATGTCATTAAAGGGATATATAGAATAGTGAATATGGTTGTACCATATTTATAATAACATCACAGTATATAGAAAATACTGGAGTTATTATTTTATAATGGATATAACAAAGAAAGAAGAAGTTGAAGAAGAAAGGATCTTGAACGTGGATGGTGAATAGATCACCTCTTCTTCGGGTTCTTCCTTGCAATTTGATCAAAAGGGATCATTAGGTTGGATTTATGATAAAAAAAGCCTCTTGGTTGAATTGAGAAAATTTTGGTGAATATTATGGCAGGTTTTGGCCGAACCAAAAGGCTTGTAGGATATGAATTTGAGGGAAGGGGGAGTTCCCTTTTATAAGATGGGTGAGGGGCACCTTAGGAAAATCTAGAAATATTATTTTATAATAAATTGATATTCAGTTTATAATGTCTCAAAGTGAATTATTTAAAGTTTAAGGTAGGTATGGGTTGAAATTATTGTTTACCAATAGATTTTATATAGGTTTGGGTCATTATATTAATCTTGTCTTTTAGTTTTAACTCTTAGTTAATTAGTTTGACATTTACAATGTCACTTTGTATTTTAATATTATATGGTTAATAATTGTACTATATACATCCATAAGACACCCAAGTGGTCCATTAATGATACACCTATCATGATATAAGTCCTTTGGCCGATCCTTAGATTTTTAGGAATAGAATATCAATTAATAATATAATATTTGTTTTAAATACACATTTATGTCAATTTTGACAATTTTTAATAATTTATTTTTTTCAAAGTCTTAAAAACATTATTAATTCGAAAAAAAATCATTTAATAAATCCTAACATATCATATATACCATTAAAATTCGTGTATGACATCAAAAATATTAAATTATATTTATTTTAACATTTAAAATACTAATTATATGATTCCTTAATTAATAAGGAAAATACATCATTATTATTATGTCATAAATAAATTTAATTATTCAATGTCTAAAAATTATAAACAAAATACCATTATGTAGGAATTTTTTTTAGATTTCTAATGAATATTTATAGTCGAACATATAACATAAATAAGACTATGTAAAAATTGTTTTGCTAAAATATATATGCTTATTTCATTTTTGTATGTACTTTAACTTATGTAATATAAAGTGTCCCTATCACTTAAAAGTGGTTACATGGGGTCTCAAAATCGACCCAAAGATGCCCATGGTTGAAAATGTATCAACCAATAGAGATAGAACACGTTTTAGGTTAAATTATTATTATTTACCCTTATTTAACGGATTTACCCTTTAACCATAGCAAATAAAATAATTACCGAAGTAATTATTCAAAATATCTAAAAAAAGAGTTACCTATTTTCACAATTTGGACATCCTAATTCCAAATATGTAATATATTTTTCGAAATTCAAAACACAGAAGTTACAGAAATTAATTTTAAATTAATTGCCGATGTTAAAACAAAAAGTATGTTTTTATAAAATAATAACTATCAAAAGATTGACACTTGTTTATCTCCATTTTATGTACAATGACCAAAATTGTATTAAATTGTAAAAATATATTCTAAATATACTATAAAACCACTAAAATTCATAATTTATCACTATTAATTATTTTTATTAAAAAAGTAGTATTAAATTAAAATTTAGTAATTTTCTCTATTCATCAAAATATGAAAGTTTTGAAAAATGTACCATAAATTCACCCTAAGTTAATTTTGATATTTTGAATCAAAAAAATATTTTCTTTTTTAAATATAAAATGTATAAAATTTAAAAGTGTGGGTATTACTGTTCATAACGACATGTTTGATTTGTTTCGGTGTGTGTTAGAACTCGAAATTGCGTACAACACACGCTAGTGCATTATTCAAAGTGAAGTGTACTATGGAAGTTTAGGGTGATACAATTGCTTACAATATCCATTTTAACAAGATGAAAAACATTTGAATCTATTGGGGGATAAAATTTAGGAAATTTTTAGGACCTTGGATGACATAACATCTATTTTCCCCTCCATTTTCATTAACCTGATTCAATTAGAAGATGGGGAAAACAAGTGAGGTAGCCACAAAAGATACGGAATCCAAAACTTATGGAAGAATTAAAAAAAGAAGTTGAAAATTTTCTTTAGTTAGATATATTATATCCCATTTCAGATTCACGGTGGGCGAGTCCTATTTAGGTTGTTCTTAAAAAAGTTGTTTTACTATCATTAAAAATGAGAAATATGAGTTTGTTCTAATGAGGGTGTGAAACATTTTTCATGTGAGTGTTGATTATAGGAATCTAAATGAATCCAGTCGCAAGGACCATTTCCACCTCCCATTTCTTGATAAATGATTGAGAGCCTATATAGGAATACACATTATTCATTATAGGAAGTATTTTCTAGAAATTTTCATGTTCTTATTGCTCTAGAGGAGTATTATAAGACAACATTAAATGGTCCATTCAACACATTTTCCTACCGAAGGATGCCCTTTGGACTTTGAAACACCTAATGAAACATATATAGATTCATGGTGAGTATTGTTTCTAATTTTATTGAGACCTGCATGGAGGTAGTTATGGATGATTTTATTGTGTATGGACCCTCATTTGATGAATTTTTAAGTATTTTGGGAAATGAATTAAATATTTGTATTGAGAATAATATGGTCTTGAACATTGAAAAGTGTAATTTCGTGGATGATAATGGAAATGTCATTCGACATGTAGTGTCAAATAATGGGATAGATATTGATAGTTTTATGATAGAAATTATTTCATCCTTAACATATCCTTAATGTGTTCATGATAATAAATCTTTCCTCGGGAAAGCATGATTTTATCAGTGCTACATCAATGATTTTAGTAGGATTTATCTTCATTTGCCGTGATTACATCAAAAGGAATATGTTTTAGTGTTTGATGATTCTTGAAGAGTAGCATTAACTAAGCTGAAGAAGTGTCTTACCAATCCACTGATCATACTGCCCCTACAAATGGACATTCCTTTTGAGATTATGTGTGACACACCCAACATTGCATTTGGTGATATCTTATCACAGATGGACAAGGGATTTTCACATGTTATTTCCTATGAATAAAGGACATTAGATTCATCCCAATAAAACAACATCACCACGGAAAAATATTTTCTTCATGTAATATTTTTTGAGATAAAATATATTCATAATTATTGGGCTATAAAGTAGTTGTTATTTATGACCATGTGGCTCTAAGGTATATTATTAAGAATCCAGATGTAAAGACCAGACTTATATATTGAAATAAAGGACACAAAGGGGTCCGAAAATCTGGTGGTGGACCACATGAATAGGATTAATCACACACTATATGATGACACCTTGAACCAGGTACCACTTTGGTACACATTCCCCAATGATCATATATATTACTTCTCAGGTATGCATCTGTGCTATGCTAATTTAGTGAAATACATTGTTGAATCTGAAATCCATTCAAATTTAAAGAAACATCATGTCCAAAAATTAATAGTGACTCTCTGTATTATGGTTTGGATGATCCCTACCTCTGAAATATGTGTAGTGATCATTTAATTAGGATGTGTGTTCCCGATCATGAGTTTGAGTATGTTATGAAAGTATGTCATACAGTTTCTTGTGGTTGACAGATTGGACCCCAACAGATAAATATAAACATTTTGGTCTCTAGATTATATTGGCCAAGTTTATTCCACGATGCTCATGTGTTTTTAAAGTTGATCTCATGTTTTCAACACACTGGTAATATTTTAGGGATACATGAGACACCCCAACAACCCATTTTATTTTTTGTGATTTCTTATATATGAGCCATTGAATTTATGTCTCCTTTTATTAGTTAATTTGGTTTCCTATGTATTTTGGTTTTCATTTATTATGAGAGAAAATGGGTGGAGGCTAAGTCCACCAGGTCTAATGATTCTCATTTTATTTTGGAATATGTCAAAAGCACAGATTTTTTCAGGTTTGCAGTACTGATGGCCATCATTACTGACCTCGGGAAACACATTTGCGTTCAGAATTTTTCTTCCATCTTTTAGATGTATTGGATGACACACAAAACATCAACACCATACCACCCCCAAAATAATGGCCAGGATAAGGTGTCAAACCAGGAGTTGAAAAAATATTTGGAGGAAACCATACATCCAAATTGGTAGGATTAGTGAAAGTGCTTAGATGATGCATTATGGGATTATTTGACAACTAACAGGATACCCATCGACATGTCCCCATTTCGGATTGTTTTTGGAAAACCAGGTCATCTCCCTATGGAAGTTGAGCATCATACATATTGGGATATAAATAAATTCCACAAGGATTTTTCCAACGATGGAGTCCAAAGGAAGATTCAAATTCTAAAGCATTAAGAGATTTTATTGTCTTTGTTTTAGAACTCAAGGCTCTACATGGAATGATCAAAAGTAGTTCATGATAGAATGATCCTACAAAAAGAGTTTCATGTTGGAGATAAATTCATTCCCTATATTTCACGACTAAAACTGATTACCAGTAAGTTTAGTTTTAGATGGTTAGGTACATATACTGTATTTAATTTTTTTTATGGTGTAGTAGAAATCAAAAAAGAGGACACTGGAATGGGATTGTAGTCAACAGAAAATGTTTGATGAAACACATTGAGGGAATTACTACTGATGCAATGGATTTCATCAAACTGCAGGACCCCATCATCACTGGAGAATATTAGGATATTTCTAACCCTTTCAATGTTATACTACTTTTATTATTTAAAATTATACCTTCCATGTGAACATATCATCTAACTTGTTCACATCGAGGACAGATCAATATTTAAAGTGTTGGGGAGGGGACAACATTTTAGGGTCATTATTTTGGATTTTCATTTCTGTGTTTTGTGTGTGTTTTCTATTATGTTATTTGTTATAAATTTATAAAAAAAGAATATCATGTAATATGATCATTTAGATATGCAATAAATGGAAAATCAATGTTTTCAAAATTCATTGGTGGTATGATAATAATGAGAATGATTTATTTATTAAAGGGTTGATTTTTATAAAAAATACAGTCGTCTATGATATGATTGGTTGTGTCATTATAAAACCTTTTTGATTTTGGCATCATTATTTTTGATAAATTTTTATGGTAAATTGTGTCATAGATTAGTCCACATAAATTTTCACTCAACCAGGAATTGTGAGAGATTTTCCTATTTTGTTGAAGTTATAGTCAAGTTAGGTAAACATTCATTAGTTGATACATATATTAATTTCTATTTCAATCAGTTTCATTAATGTACCGAATTGACCTATGCATGTGTACCTATTATCCAACTGTTGTACACCCTAAAAAAATTTAGATGTGTCTTGGGTAGGTAAAAACCCACTCTTCCATGACATTTGATCATGTTATAACTATATAAATCAGTGTTGTTAGAAGATAAAACATGGTTTGAGAGTTGAGTGTGAGATTTGTTCCATGTGAAACAAAAAAACAAAGAAATAATAAATGAGGTGGGTGCTAAAATGAAAAACATATGTGGATATCTAGGTTGGGAGCTTGAGGTTTCACTTTCATGAATGCTTAAGCTAGTGGGTCATAAAATTCGATTACAATGGAATATAGAATTGCTTCATTGAATTTTAAAAGGTAAGAAGAATTTTTTTACTTGACCTGAATATACCGAATAAAGGGTGGATTTATGATCTTGGAATGGTTGGCACACACACACGTGGAGAATTAGTGCCCCAGTAGACCCATGACATGTTTTGATATAATTAGCATCATTAATCCCACGATATTTAAATTTGAGATAATTTATGATAAAATTCCTCTAAAATTAATTAATACTGACTTCTTGATGAGATTCATATTTTTCTTATTTTTCTACCATGGATTGAGAAGTCTGAATGTGCATTTCTTGTCAAAAACATTTGTATTACATGATATGATGTTTTTCCCAGGATTGAAAAATGGTATGTGTGGGGGAGTTGATAAAATATATTTTTATTGACTATTTTACTGATAAAAAATTATATAAATTTATCAGATTGTGTTAAATATGTTCAATTATGGAATATTATTCATTTTAAAATTTGATGAAAATTCATGTTTTACCCATTAAAAATTCATTGTAGTATTTCGAACTTAAAAATGAATCTGTAAATTATTTTCACATCTAAATTTGTAAATATATTCCTATCTATATTTTGTATATCTTTAATTTTGGAAATCATATCTGGATCTTGCATTTTTGTGGGGTAAATGGGCCTTGAAGATAAAGATGGACAGAACTATCTAGATTGGACAACAACTCACCATATGGGCTGTATCTTTTTCATCTTGGATTGGATAGAGCCCAAATATGGAGGCATTATCAGGGACATGATTCCTCACAAATCATCTTTCCAGACAGCTAGAAAATTCATGTTTTTAGGTGGTTAACTATGTGGTTAAATAAGGAGTAAAATATTTGGGTGAATTTACATTAAAAACATAAAAAACCTTAGTAACCCTACACATCACAAACATTATTTACAAGATATTTTAACTATTTGAGAGGTTTCGGTGAGGCATTGGGATGTTTTGGTGAATGGGTGGCTTTTGGGAACACCCGACAACCCTTTGAATAAGTAAGGCCTTGTGAAAAGATCTCATCCTTGAAGGCTCTCCTCTCCAACCCCACACTGTTTTTCCTTGTTTTTATGCTTGTAATGTGAATTTTATTCTATAAATATTCAATATTATTCCCTTTTAATATTTATATTTTTCTTAATAGTATTTAATCTAATAGTAGAGATGTGATTGGATGTTTCCCAATCAATCTATTTCTTATAAAAAGCGTCTCCCCGATGACAACTCCACCCATGAACGAGTGATTTCATTCACAGTTGAACTAATCCATAATCCATTTATTTATTAATTTTGAATCCATAAACAGAAATAAACACATAAATAGTGATCAATTAATTTATTTTTATTTTCTATGTCACTCGATCGACTTGCACTTGACCGCGTGATCGGGCATCTATAAATCATGTGAGTGAAACCACAATCGAAAAATATAATCAACATGGAATATAATTATATGGATAACATCTCAACACAAATAAAACGAATTCTAGACTTCAGGGAGGAGATTATTCCCTAATTTCCCACTTAAAATAGTTTTTCTTTTGGATCACAATCAAGGCAGGGTGCTTCGATAGGATGTCCCGAAGTAAACCTTGGGATCAGTTTTTTAAATTATTTGTGTTCTTGTTAATTTCTATAGGGTTCGAGGGTTGAATGGATCGGGGGATCATAATTTAATTAATTATAATCATATATTATAAAGATAAATTAATGGTTAAGGGGGTATATTATGTTAACTACGTCTTCTCTTATATGAATTTTTAATGTAACTGTGTGTTTGATTAGTCTTTTTCGTTGTTTAGTTTATTGTTTGAATTTTACAAAACCAACCCCCAAATTGTGTTTCATTTAATTTACCTTATTTATTTTGTTTTTTTCTCCAAGTCTATTACTAGTTGTTTAAATCACTTCCTTCTAGAGTGAACGACCTAGGTCATCCATTGTGCTGCACTCAGTTAAATCACAAACATTTTGAGAGCTTCTACTAAAATTATCATCATGGATATTTAGATTCAATTAAACTAAACCAACATGGGGCATGTCATGGACGTTTTCAATGAAAAGTGACCATATCCCCATATTGTGGGAATTTTTTAAGTTCTTCAAGCCTAATTGAATTAATTCATACTGATGTGGTTGGACCATTTCTTGTGGAAGCATGGGGTAATGTCCCGAACCAATATGAACTCAACAGTGCTTTGAGCCTAGTGGGGCATAGTTATATGTGTTAGTGGAATGTCATACCAAAAATTACCTATGTGATTAAAATAATGTAGAATACAAGGTTATAAAATTCAATGGTATTCCATGAAATCAAGACCCATGGAGCATTTTCACCCAAGGAATCCAATACTGCATTCCAGATCCATGGAACATGTCGAAGGAATCTAATCATAACATTATCATTCATAACAATTATCATATCAAACAATGTGAGTATACCCACTCACATTAAAATGTCCCATTTTATTTAAATTACTAATATACCCACATATAACATCCAATTCAACTCAAAGAAACCAAATATATTAGCCAGTAAATGATTATAATTCGCACATTCCATTCCACAATTCAAATATTCTAGTAATGACCCAATGGGAATACCAACTAATTTATACAAGTCTGATTTAAGAAAATTAACCATTTTAAACATGTAATATCAATATAGAGTTAAGAAACTAGGAAAAACACCTCACATTCAATTAATGGATTTTAATTTACTTATTAATGTGCTCCCTATATGAAATAAATCTTTATCTCACACCATGGGTGGTTAAAAGGGAATAAACATTTAATATCCATAAAGAACACCCCATAGATAGTAATTATTTGGGAGAAGGATACCAAATCATAACAATTTCACGTAAGGTAATCTCTAATCGGTTCTATTAAATATATATCAATTAACTAGATTTAATTTAGGGCCGCACCAGAATGTTCAGTGGGTGGAATAACAGAAGATTGCCTAAGAAGGCACTAAAAGTTGAAGGAGTTATATAGATCACACACCATATCTCAATAGTAGAGTGCTCATCCAGTATCGAGTCCTGATACATCATATATTGGGAAAAAATATAATGAAATGATTAAGAATGAAATATTATAGAAAATAAAATTGCATCTAAATAAATAATATTGATATCTAGAAGAATCAACAAAAATTAAATTGGATGGTACATATTAAGGATGAGAATATGATTAGATAAAAAACACGTGAATTATAGATAAAATGGAGACGAATACTCAAATCTAATATTAGTCTTGGGAGAGGCTCTAAAGGGACCCCATTAATGTCCATTGAAATGAAATAGATTTTTAGTTTTTAAAAAGAAATGGATTTAAATTTAAAAATTATTTTTCTCAAAATTAAAGTGGATGAAATGTTTAGGAACATGGTTTGGAAAACCATGCATCAACCATGCATGGATTCTTGTAGGACAAGGGTAACCCACACCGTTTACACAATATGTGAAATCCATTAAAAACCAACTTTCTTGTTATAAAAAACTATAGACCTAGACCGCATGGACATTTGTCTCATTCCTCATGAATTTCCCTAACATTGCATCCAATATCACCCCACATTCCAGCATCACATAGATTTGTCAAAATGTCCAGCCTACCCCGAATGGTTTTCACGAACCATGATCTAGTCCTTAAACGCCCAAAACATGGGTTCCAAGCTCTAAACAAACCAAAAACACCCCCAAAACCGCCATGGCATCAATGGGAATTAAAACTAGGCCAAATTATTGCATTTAAACTAAAAAAGAAGTGATTCATATATCATAAAAAAACCCAAATTCTTATTATCTTCCACCCTTAAAGAAATTCATACCTCAATTTCCCTATGAAGGGTGGTTGATATAAGTTTGAGAACAATTCTGGCCATTGAGCACATATGTCGGCCTCCCTCTCCAAAGTCTTGTTTTATAAACAGTCATGCTTCTAGAGAACCCATACAAGAGGAACTGAATGACCATGGAGAACCTTCACTCTATTGTCAAATACCTGAATAAGATAATCCTAAAAGGACGAATCAACATGTAGCTCATCCTAATCGGACTAGAAATCCTGAGACGAGCATCACATATGAGATACATAGAAGATGTTGCACTTGGATCAGTACCTATAATGTGATAGAAATTGGTAGTATACTAACCTAAATCACTCTAGAATTCCTAATGGATGGACATATCATTTTGAATGATTTAACTATCTCCCATTTCTCCTATGTTCCAACCTTGGGGTAAAATGAAAGAAAACCCAATCACTGACCTCAAACTCTAGATTCCATCTGAGGAAATCAACATAACATTTATATAGATATTGTATGGAATTCAACCACTTTTTAACAACTAGACATATTAATAAGTCTCTTGCATGATCCGGGGTTACAATAAAGCAATCGGACCGACCTCTATCCCGCAGTGGGATGATCTACATGTCCTTCCATATAATGCCTCATAAGGTGTCATATGAATAGTTTTCTGATATCTATAGTTGTATGTGGACTCACCCTTGGGAATGTTCTTCTCCCAAAAGCTCCAAAAATCCTAAAACGTAGGATCTCAGCATGTCCTCTAGAACATGTATCATACTATTTTACTAGCCATCAGTCTGAGGGTGGTTTGTTGTGCTCAGAATCACCTGTGTACCCAACTCCTTATGATAAATGTACTAGAAAGAAGATGTAAAGAGTGAATACTTATCTGAAGTGATAGTGCATGATATCCCATTAAGTCTCACTATCTTAGAGATGTACAACATTCCAATATCATCAACAATGATGGTATCCATCATCGGTATGAAATGAGAACCCTTCATGTGTCTATCAATAAAAACCCACACAACATTGTTAACTTGAGGAGACCTTAGTAAAGTAGTCATGAAATCCATCACAGCATCATCCCATTTCCACATACTAATAACTAATCATTGTAAAAGCTCCTCCACTTTCTGATGTTCTACCTTCACCTACAAAATGGTGGAACAACTTGTAACAAAGACAGACACTTCCCTTTACATACCCAACCAATAGTACTGACGATGTAAGTCACAATACATCTTGTGGACTCCAGGGTTCACTACCCTTGCTGATGCATGAAATTTCTACATCATACCCTCACATATATCCAATATAACACAAACAGTACCATTTATTTGTAGGATCTCATCCATTCCTACGGTCCAACCAATAGGTGGTTCTTCACCTATCATACTCTCCCATAGGATTAGGACCTCTAAATATGATTTTTTTCTCATCCTCACTCTATCCATAAGGGTATAGGTCATAACTAAGGATGATACAAATTTCTATCCCTGACTATCGTGAACATCAAAGGTAATCTTAGAGAAAAATGACACAAACTTTCACTCGTTATTGGCCTATTCCACTACCTATATCTGATTATTCATGCTCATTGCATCAGCCACTATATTACCTCAACTAGACATGTAAGAAATCTCAAAATAATAAAAACTATAGGCACTACAACCACATTAACTACGTCAAATTCAGATGACGCTGTGTAAAAATATACACGAGACTTTTGTGATCATTGCACACCACAAAACACTCTCCCAGTGAAATATTTCTCCAAAATAGAAATGCATGAAAAAATATAGCATGCTTGAGATCATGCAGCAAGTGATTATTCTGGTGTATCCTCAGTTGTCAAAACCCATATGCAACAACTATATCCCCATGAATCATCACTGATTCTATCCCGATACATTATGAATCATAATAAATAGTATAACTCTATACCAATTCTAACAGTATCTAGACTGGTGTTGACATTCACCCACATTTTAGCTTCGGATAGGTTGTCTCACAATAATTCAACCAAAAAAACATCACACCGTTCATATTCAATCCTATCGATGGTGTTACTATGTGTGAGATGTCCTAAATGAAACAAATGTAGTAACCAGCTAGCCCAATGACACTCCATATGTCAAAATAATTCATGTTCCATTCCCACGAAACTAAAGATCTTACCTTTTATAGGTCCTTGGATACTTTTGTCTCTATGATGATGTGACCCAGGCAGTGTATATGATCCATCCAAAAGTGGAACATTGTGATCTTAGCTTATAACTTATGATCTCTTACAGTAGAGAATATTATCTCAGGATGGTGTACATGGTCATGCATATTGTGAGAATACACCAATGTATCATCCAGGAAAACCACCAAAATAGATTCTGGATAGGGAAGGAACATTCGGATCATCAGTTCCGTGAAAATCATTGGCTCATTCATGAGACCAAAAATCATATCAAAGTACTCGTGTAGACCATACCTACTAAAAAGGATTTTTGAGTTATGTCTACTTGTCGAACATGTACCTAGAGATATCCTGACATCAATATGATTTTTGAGAACACTCCATCTCTTTGAAGCTGATCAAATAGGTCATCCGTCCATGGAAAGAGATATCAATTTTCAACTTTTAAGTGGTTCAGTATTTGATAATCCACACAAAGATTACGATTTTTCCCATTTTTTCAATAAAATCACCAGAGAACCCCACAGTGATGTAGAGGGTCGAATAAAATCATTTTTCTCAAAATCCTCTTTCCACCTCTCGAGCTCCTGTAACTCTGCTGAATCAATCTTGTAAGGAGGAATGGATATCGGTGTAGATCCCCGATCTAGATCAATGAAGTACTCCACCTCTCTCATGGGGTAAACAAGAAAATTAATATATAAAGACCTCCAATAAATGATCAATTATTGGATGAAATAATACCTGATTCACTCCCTGATCATCTAGATGCAAATTAGTGATCTGGGTTATCATTAAACCCATCACAAAATGAAATAGTATAGCTCGACTCACCTGGACTTCCCATTCACCCTTGTGAGTATACAATGCACTCTCTAGTGATGTAATGGTCACCCTTCAGAGATAGCATTCAACGTATGCCTGTTAAGCTACTAGAAATTCCATCAAGAATATGATGTCAAACCCTTCCATCTCAAAGACATAAAGATCCTAAAAATTGTGACATCTACCATCCTCAAGGGGGAACTCCCTGCATGGGTGCACATCTCCCATTCTAATTCTCAATTGTGTGTGTAGAATCATAACATTCTTAGTAGACAAAATAATGATCCCAAGTATTTTCAACATAGTTCTTGATATGAAACTATGTGTTTCCCTATTATAAAAAGAGGAGTTGTAGTAATAGAGGATACTAAGATCACACCTCTCACCGTAGGAGGTCTGACACCCTACTCCTCGGCGTTAGGTAGTACAAAATAGATATTTCATGTACCATGGCCATGTGATACAACCTCACAACCCATCGTAGGACAATTGTGATGTCTCATTGTAACTATAACATGGATACCTTATCTATGACAACCACATCCACATCCTAACCGAACAACACTACTCCAGATCCCTATCTATCACGGAGCTGAAGAACCATCTCCTAAACCTAGATTCAGAAATGATCCCAACCACTCACAAATGTAGGGAAGGTCCTACAGAAACATTACACATGAACAAGGCTTCCACAAACTCATTACTCAATTGGGCCGTATTTAAACCAATTCTTCATGTGGCCTAACCTACCACACTTGTGAAAAAACACTAAGCTAATTATACTAATAGTTAGAGTAGAAATATCTCATAGGAAGTCTCAAAATCAGGGCATCCTATATAAGGACATAGAACCACTATGTTGGGAATTAGAAAAATGATTGTCGATGACCCCAACTATACTCAGGTTCTAATCTATAATCAGTGCCAAATTAAACGTTTATGTGATAGAGGTCAACAAAAACACTTTGACCTGAGATCTAATGACATGTCTGAGACCTTCATCGAAGGACGTCACTCTAAGTAGATCATCAGTATGGTAAATCATCTCAAAACACATCAACTCTCTAATATATTTCGAGTACTTCATAATGGTCATTGCACCCTGACCCAGACCCATAAATTCACTAGCTTGCTATTCCCTTCAATTTGCAGGGTAGAAATAGTCATAGAAGTGGGTTTAGAAATCAATTATAACCCATATCATGTAGCATATCATCCTAGTTCAGAACATCCAAAGAACGCTTTTCTGATCCACGTAGTATATAGGTGTCGATAATTACACTCATCTCAAGATGCATCTCAAGATTCTTGGAAATTACCAGGGTAGTCTCAAGAAACAACTCAACAGCCAAAAGATGTACATCCCTTCCAAACCTGGGAGGATTCTACCAAGGGAACACCCATGTTAGATCATCCATAAACAAGTTAGGCCGTTGTGATCCCTGATAAGTCTCCATGTAGTGAAAGAATACCTCACATAACTATTCATCAATAGTTGTTTTCAGAACAACAACTAGTTCCATAGGTGGACTAAAGGTTGATCATATGGTTGCCCATGGACCAACACCTACAGAGTGTGGTTGTAACCTCCATTCTAGAATATGAATGATGTTTTTCATGGTACTATGCCTCTATAATTCCAAACACACACCTCAAAAAATAAAAGTCTCAAAAATCATAGCTTGAAACTACAGGATAGGTCAAAATCAACATAAAACCAAGTCATACCACACAGCCTACTCCTAATGAAAGTACAATAACAAAAATAGTCACGACACAATAAGAAACTATTCCTCTTACCCACACAAAATCTAGGTTTAGGACAAGTATCTATTTATTTTTTTCAAATTTTCAATTTCATTTTATATGAATTCACATCCGTTTCATACTACATTTCCATAATTAATTTATTTAAAATATTCAATGAATGGGTCACCAATTCAAAATCCATGTGGGCCCATAACACCTCATGAACCAAAAATTTTATTCCCTTTAAATCCATAGATATCAAATTCAACTTAACAATTTTATTTATAATGTTTGTCTCTTCCCAGTCCATGAAGTACCATACAATATAATAACTAAAAGATTGAATCACTACTCTATCCACTACACTAAATTTATCAAAATATTAGATATAGCTATCACAACACCTTTCAAAATATATGGAAACAATTAATTCAACCTAAATTTCATGGAATAATGAATGGAATGAGATTTCTCTAGTATAAATGAGGCCTTTAACCATGAAAATATTTTCCTTTATCAGTGCTAAAAAGGTGTTAACTACCGGAGTGCGGTTAAAATCCATAGGCTTTTATCAGTGGTAAAAAATAATTCCTAAATTCCCACTTTAACAATTCTAAATAAAGGGAAGTCAAAAGTCTCCTTTAATAGTGATTTTTTAATACATTTACATGACCCTTTTGAGAGTTCATTTTTATCACTCTTAAGAGGGTATTTTAACACCTCTTTTTTAGTGCTGATAATGTGAGCACAATGAAAGAGGGTAAAATTATATTTATTCAAAATTAAATGAGCCCAAACCCTTTATCAGTTCTTCCATGAAACCATTAATAGTGATCTACCCCATTATTAGTGCTTTTCACCCCACCAACCCTTTGATGAATGATTTATGAATTTCTAGCCCCACGTGTGCCCCCTGGATTCAAACCATTTACCTATCCTTTAAATATGGAATGGTTTTACTACTACACTATGTTTTATTATTATCTATTAAATGATTTTTATGTTTATATATATATATATATATATTTACATATATAGTTTTTATTTGTCTATTTATATAATATTTTTTAAATACATTTATAAAATATATGTGTCTGTGATATATATACCTATACTTATTTAAATGTTTTATATATTATATTCATTTACATAAATTAAAATATAATGTAAATATATATATTTTTTATTAATACACACATATATGTATATATAAATAGAATAAATATATTTGTATAATGTAGAAATGGTTACGTATTGATTCCAATACGTTTTTATTATATATATATATATATATTAGATTATACATATACATATAAATTGATTAATTATTGAAAAAAACATTTCTATATATAGAAATTAATTTTATAGGTATATATATACATATTAATGAATTTCTATAAGGAAATGAAAATGGTTAAATTTTTAATTTGAATAAAATTTATAAAAAATATTTATTTTTAATATTTAAAAACACATTTTTATGAAAATATGTTGATATAGGTATTTATAAAGGTGATTTATTATAATTAAATATAATAAAAATCTTTTTTTAATTATAATTAATTATACATTGTGAAAACAATTAAATTTAAAAATCATAATATCAATATGAATGTATTCCTAGGGAATAAATTCAACCTCATCAAAAAAGAGCAACAATACCCCCTTAAATGGGGCTGAAATCCATTAAATATTAAAAAAATTTGGAATCCAAACTAAAAACACAACATTTGAGGCCATTGGGGACTCGTTTAGCCTCTAAAAAATAGTGATGGGGGTTTCCCCAATCAATAAGGTATGGTTATTTTTGCAGGTTTCGATTTGAAATGTGGGAGGGCCCAAGTGGATACCCGGATCAAAAGTTATGTCTGTTTGAAGATCATGTTATGTATTCAACTTATTTTATATCTTTTATTATTTTTATTATTTTTTCAGCTACAAATTGATATTAAATGAGTATTACCCAGTAATAATTAGATAAAAATTTATAATTATTTTTATTTTATAATGCATTTTCACTAAATATAATATATATTAAGTGAACATGCTTAGTTACCATATATAAATCATTTGTAAATAATATTTTTTATATTTATGTCAAATTAAATGTACTTATATATATATATAATTTTTAATTAATTATATATATATTTTTAAATATACCATTTATCAACAATATTAAAAAATCCCTTATAAAGGGAGGTCATTGTCAACGCTTCAAAAAAATGTTGACAAAAACCAACCCATTTAGCAGAGCATTATTTGTGTTTCTAACAACTAATTATATGATGCATGAGATGTCATAATCTCGTCTCATCAGGTTTCAATAGAAATAGAACCCACAATTATATCCATAGTAACAACATAAATCAAGTGCAGCACACAAAGGTGGAATGAAATCAACTGTAATTGATAAAATCCAGAAAATAACAATTTCATTCAAGAAAATTTGGATTTTCATTGTATGCGGGGTAGCTAATCTAGAGAATATCGTATTACCAAAATCTATTTCCTTAATATTCCTATGTAATGTTTCCAAATAGTAAGACAAACCAGAAATGAAAGCCTTGATAACACATTTTCACATCCCAAATCGGGATGCCACACAAGATTTTATGAATCTCGGTGGTTCAGAAGGCCTCAAGGGAATCTCCTCAAATTTTAGAGGTTGTCAAATAGCATCAAGGGTCTAGGTGTGTAACACCCCAAGCTTCTACGGTATGTTTCCCTTCGAATAATGCGATAGCGTGTGTTGTACGCAACCTCGAGTTCTAACACACACCACAACTAATTAAACTAGCCGTTGTGAATAGTAATACCTACTTTGTGAAATCATATATATTTTATATTTCAAAATGGACTTCATTTTTGGATTCGGAATATCGAATTTAGCCTAAGGTGAAATTTTGGTACATTTCGGATAACTTTCATATTTTGATGAATAGTGAAAATTACTAAATTTTAATTAAAAACAACTTTTTTAATCAAAATATTTAATAATGATAAATTATGAATTTTAGTAGTTTTAAAGTATATTTAGAATATATTTTTACCATTTAATATAATGTTGGTCATTGGACATAATTTTACAGTTAAACCGAACATAAACAAGTGTCAATCTTTTGGTAGTTATTATCTCTTAAAAACACGCTTTTTGTTTTGACAGCGGGAATTAATTTTAAATTAATTTCTGCCACTTCTGTGTTTTGAATTTAGAAAAATGGATTCCATATTTGGAATCAGGATGTTCAAATTGTGTAAATAGGTAACTTTTATTTTTAGACATTTTGAATAATTACTGCGGTAAATATTTTATTTACCATGGTTAAGGGTAAATCCGGTAAATAAGGGTTACAAAAATAATATTATAATAATACTAAATTACCCTAAAACGTGTCTTAACCCTATTTGTTGATACATAGTCGACCATGGGCATCTTTGGGTCTATTTTGGGACCCCATGGATCCACTTGTAAGTGATAATGACACTTTATTTTAATTAAGTCAAAATGAATACAAAAATGACACAAGCATATATCTTTTAGAACAACAATTTTTACATAGGGTTATACATGTTGGATTTTCGATTATAAATATTCATTAGACAGATAAAAAGATTTCCTACATAATGATATTTTATTTATAATTTTTAGACATTAATTAAGTTATTTTATTTATGACACAATGATGATGTAGTAATTACTATAATAGTGAAAAATTAAAATAGTTGATATTATAAATACCCAAATAAATATAATATGAAACTTTTAATGAATTAAACTAATTTTATAGGCTAATATGATATATTAGTATTGATTTAATGGACTTTTTTCGAAGTAATCAATCTGTTATGAGTTTCACAAAAATCAACTATTGAATAGTGTCAAAATTGACATAAAAGAGTTCTTAAAACAAATATTATATTATTAATTGATATTAAATTACTAAAAATCTAAGGTTCGGCCAAGAGACTTATATTATGATAGTTTAATCATTAATGGACCACTTGGGGGTCTCTTGGATGTATATAGTAAGTTTATTAACCATAATATATAAAATACAAAGAGACATTGTAAAAGTGAAACTAATTAACTTAGAGTTAATACTTAAAGATAAGGTTAATATAAGTACCCAAACCTGTCTAAATTCTATTGGATGAGTTGTTTTCGACCTATCCCCACCTCATCCTTTTAATAGTCAACTTTGGAGCCTTTAAAAACCGAATATGAATTTATTATAAATTAATATTTCTAGCTTTTCCAAAGGTGCCCCTCACCCCTCTTATAAAAGGGTACTCCTCCTTCTCATTTCTTCACACCTTCAAAGCCTTTTGGTTCGGCCAAAATCTGTCCAAATAATCTCCCAACATCCCTCACTACAACCTAGGGGCCTTAGTTTGATCATAGAGCCAACCTAAGGAGCCCTTTTGATCAAATCAAAAGGAAGAACCCAAAGAAGAGGAGGTTAACCTACCCCAACAAAGGAAAAGTACAAGGTAAGGGTTATTTCACAATCTCTTCATTATCCGAGGTTGTTTATATGTAATAATCTACTGAGATCTCTTTATCATCCACATCCATGTTTCTTAAAAATGCATTTCAAAACATTTTTTACTATTTACTAGAATATGAGTTAAAGTCATTTCTACCCTTTTTGACTTTTATAAGTGGTTTATAAAGGAATCTTTCGGTCCTTTTTAACCTTTTCGACAGAATTGAGGTAAGAATGTTTTTTTAACTTATACGGCGTGTGCGGTTATTTTCCGCCGTTGTGAAATCGTCAAAGCTTCCCTTAAAAGCTTATAAGATTATTTTCAAAGAAAATGTTTGATTTTATATGGATCTTAAATGATTTCAAAATAAAAGGAGATATTTCTTTAAAAAGAATTTTGATTTCATCTATGTCAACATCCTTTGATGAGTTTTAAGATTATTTGAAGTTGATTTATTATGATACAAAACTTCTATATTGTATTGAAGGTTTTGTGATATGTTTGACTGTGGATGTGCTATTTTTATACCATTCATAGTTTATTGTGAAAGTATTGACATTTCGTATGCTAGTTTTAATACGAATGTTTATGTTATGTTTAAACCTTTTCATATGGGAATGCATTGGACTTAATAAGTGACGGGTGGAGCCCGCTATTGCTCCTCGATGCATCGGTAGGTCTCATGAGACAAACTAGTGTCTTGGCACAAGGCCTTGACAAAATCTTATTTGTAGTCTTGGAACGAGGCCTTGGCTATGTGGTTATGATAGTCTGGTATTATGCATTCCAACATTATGAAAGTGGTTATTTATTTTTGCATGTGATTATTCGATTAGTGGAATATCCATGTGAATAAGTAAATGGCATTATTTCATTTTATTTATGCCATACCATGTTGAAAGTTCATGTTTAAAAGGCTTTTGTTTTAGTTATACATTGCCTTAAATGTTTATTCTTATTGATGAAAGTTTCCACTATATTGTTATCCTTACTGGGCATTTGAGCTCACCCCTTTTCTATGTTTTATTTTTCCCAGGAAGTGAAGATGTAAGTTATGAATGACCTGCAGGGATATTATGAGGGGATTGTAGTGTGGACTGTGGAAACATTATGTTGTTGTAGTAGTTTTTGATTTTATGATGTAATGTAAAACTTATGAATATATCTAGTGTTTCCAAGGCTACTAAACCAATCGGTCTTTCGAGATTTGATCTTTCTTGTGATCATGCCAATGTTATGTAATTAATGCACCGACTCTCGGTAGCTGGGGTCGGGGCGTTACAGTTGGTATCAGAGGAAGTTTAGTACAAACCTTGGAAGCTAGATTTAGATAAACTCTGATTAGAGCACGTAGACCTAAGATGAACTTTGAGGATTAGTATAGAAGAACTTCCTAGAATTTTGGTATTGTAGAGATTTTGTGGGTTTTCCGAGCAATACATCCCTGTCTGGATACGAGCAGGTAGAGGCGGCTCTGGCACAGATGTACCTAGGGGTAAAACCCGAAAACACCGCTTTGAGCTAGACTCGAACGGGAACTGGTGCACGACAACTGGCCTTGCTGCACTCTTGGTTACGACACTCCCGGGGGATATGCTTAGGATAACTCTCATTTTCTTTACAAATCATTATGAAGGGTTTATGAGTATATACTTCCTCAAAGAAAACATTTTTATGATTATGGATAATATCCATAAATAGTTCAATTTATGTTAAGTGTTTTATAAGTATGGGATTATGTATTTTGATTCATAAACTGATCTAGTTTATGCCATTGTTTAGAAATGGCGCCTAGTGGAAGAAATGGAAACCGTATCAATGCACGCACTCCATGTAGGGATTTCCCTCCTGCTCAAGATAATTATAGTGGGGCTGGTGATGCAACTGGTGCTGATCAGCTAATCACCGTACTGGGACAACTTACTCAGGTTATGAATAATAACCTTACCCGTATGGAGCACCCTGATCCACAGCGTGGGGGATCAATGTTAGATCGATTCATGAGACAACAACCACCAACGTTCAATGGGAGTACAAATCCCTTAGTAGCTGAGCAATGGATATTTTCCCTAGAGAAAATATTTCAGGCTTTGGGGAGTAGTGAAAGGGAAAAAGTTACCATGGCAGTTTACCGCCTCACTGGAGATGCTGATCAATGGTGGTCATTGATTCAAAACATGAAGGAAGATGATGAAGTATCAAACATGGAATGGAGGGAGTTCAAAGATCTGTTTTTAGAAAAATACTTCCCTCGCGACCATCGAGCGGATATGGAAAGGCAATTTCTGAGTCTGAGACAAAAGGAGGATGAGAATGTCACAAAGTATGAGGCTAACTTTACAAGGTTAGCGAGGTATGCTGGAGATTATATTCGCAACCCAAGAAGTAAGAATGATCGTTTCTTTGATGGGTTAAAACCATTTCTCCGTCGAGCATTAGTCTCACAATCCTTTTCATCGTACGAAGACATTGTCTCATGTGCTATCAAGACCGAAAAGGAATTCTCTAAGTCTTATGACTTTAAAGCAAAGCAAGAGAAGAAGAGACCTGCTGATCAATCTGGGAATGGAAATAAGGGGAAGAAGGGAAAGGTTGAATATCCATCTTGTGGTAAGTGCGGGAAGAAACACCCCGGTGCTTGCCTGAAGGGAATGTGAGTCTGTTACAAGTGTGGTGAAAAAGGTCACCAAGCTCATGATTGTAAGGGGAAGAAGGAAGCTACCAACGTTCAGTGCTACAATTGCAGGGAGATGGGGCATTATGCAAATGCATGTCCTAAGCGTCAGGAGAACTTACCTCAGAAAAGGCCAAGGGATCAAGGCCAGGCTTATGCTATCACTACTGCTGAGGTAGAAGCTCCGAAAGACGTGGTGGCAGGTAATTTAATGGTTTCCTCAAGTTTAGCAAATGCATTATTTGATTCTGGATCATCGCATTGTTTCATATCTTCCCAGTTTTCTAAGAAAAATAAATATTTCCAATTTGATTTAATAAGGGAGTTGTCAGTGAAAACTCCTAAGGGAAGTATCGTTGCAACAAAGTGTTGTGAATCAGTCCCCATTAGAGCACATAAATTTTCTTTATCTGCTGATTTCATCGTCATACCTATGATTGAGTTTGATATAATCCTCGGTATGGACTGGCTTTCGGACTATGATGAGAAGATTTATTGTAAGAAGAAAGAGGTTACGATTCTTGATGATAATGATAAGGAACACCTTATTTTTAGAGCAGAATCGTCACCACCTAATTCTTATTTAGACCCACCCCCAGTAGCTCAACTTAATTCAATTATTGGGGAGGAAGAGAATGAAGTAACTATCGGTGAGGAAAGGAATGTTCAAATAGAGGGTGTACCTGTTGTGAAAGAATTTGTAGATGTATTTCCGGAAGATTTACCTGGACATCCTCCAGAACGAGAAGTTGAGTTTTCCATTGATTTGATTCCTGGATCAAGGCCTATATCGAAGACCCCTTATAGAATGGCCACTGTAGAGCTAGTCGAACTAAAGAAACAACTAGAGGAATTGAGTAATAAGGGATTTATTCGCCCTAGTGTTTCTCCATGGGGAGCCCCTGTTCTTTTTGTTAAAAAGAAAGATGGATCTATGAGGTTATGTATCGACTACAGGGAGATCAATGCTATAACGATAAACAACAAGTATCCCCTACCTCGTATTGATGATTTATTTGACCAACTGCATGGAGCTCAATACTTTTCAAAGATTGACCTTCGATCTGGATACCATCAGTTGTGTGTGAAGAAGGAAGACATTCCGAAAACAGCATTTCGAACCACGTACGGGCATTACGAGTTTACTGTAATGCCGTTTGGATTGACTAATGCACCCTCTGTATTCATGGATCTGATGAATAGAGTCTTCAAGGAGTATCTCGATGAATTTGTGGTGGTATTTATTGATGATATCTTGGTATACTCCAAAACCTACGAAGATCATGAAAATCACTTGCGCATTATCTTGAAGACTCTGAGGAGGCATGAATTATATGGGAAGTTTAGCAAGTGTGAATTCTGGCTTCAGGAGATTTCTTTTCTTGGCCATATTGTCTCTAAAGATGGAATCTCTGTTGATCCTTCTAAGACCAAGGCAATCCAAGAATGGCCAGCACCTACGAGTATAACTGAGGTACGTAGTTTTATTGGTTTGGCAGGTTATTATCGACGTTTCGTCCAGAATTTTGCCCGATTGGCTAACCCATTAACGAAGCTCACACGTAAAGGGGTTAAATTTGTTTGGACAAAAGAGTGTGAAGAATGTTTCGAAGAACTGAAGAGAAGATTAGTCAATGCTCCTATATTGACTCTACCATCGGGGAATGATGGGTTCGTTATTTATAGTGATGCATCGAAGAAAGGACTTGGCTGTGTCCTTATGCAGAATGATAGAGTTATTGCCTATGCATCACGACAGTTGAAAATTCATGAACAAAACTATCCTACTCATGATCTTGAGTTAGCAGCTGTGATCTTTGCTTTGAAGATATGGAGGCACTACCTCTATGGTGAAAAATGTGAGATTTATACTGATCACAAGAGTTTGAAGTATATTTTCACACAAAAAGAACTCAACATGAGGCAAAGGAGATGGCTTTAATTACTCAAGGATTATGATTGTACGATACACTACCACCCGGGGAAGGCAAACAAGGTGGAAGATGCTTTGAGTAGAAAAGACCATGGAGTTTTGAACAATATGAGAATTGAAAGGGATCCAATTTTCATGGATCTAGTGAAAATGGACATGGGAATAACCAGGGAAGGTGAAACATCAATGCTTTTTCAAATGGTTGCCAAACCATCTTTACTAGAAAGGATTAAGAGTTCTCAGACTGATGATGAAGAATTCCAAAAGAAGATTAAAGCTGTGAATGATGGGAGATTGAGAGACTTTGTGTATGAAGATGGAATTTTGAAATTTGGGAAGAGACTTTGTGTTCCCAATATACCTGATCTAAAAAGGGAATTGTTGGATGATGCTCATAGTTCCAATTTCTCTATACACCCTGGGAGCACCAAAATGTATAGAGATTTGAAGGAACATTTTTGGTGGGACAACATGAAGAGGGAGATTGCTGATTTTGTGTCAAGATGTATGGTTTGTCAACAAGTGAAAGCTGGAAGGCAACAGCCTGGAGGAGTCATGCAACCGCTTCCCATACCGGAGTGGAAATGGGACAATATTACAATGGACTTTGTCATGGGGATACCAAAGACTCGTAGAAGGAACGATGCAATATGGGTTATTGTTGATCGTCTTACCAAGTCAGCACATTTTCTTGCTATAAGAGAAGATCTACCCCTGGAACGTCTAGCAAGACTATGCATTAATGAAGTTGTGAGACTTCATGGAGTACCCCTATCAATTGTTTCGGATCGTGATCCCCGTTTTACTTCAAGGTTTTGGAAAAGTCTTCAGAAATCCCTGGATACTGAACTTCATTTGAGCACTGCTTACCACCCTCAGACAGACGGACAATCAGAACGGACTATTCAAACCTTAGAAGACATGTTGAGATCTTGCTCACTTGAATTTCAGGGTATGTGGGATCAATATTTACCTCTGGTAGAATTTTCCTATAACAATAGCTTCCATTCGAGTATTCAGATGGCACCATATGAAGCGTTATACGGAAAGAGATGTCGTACACCAACCTGTTGGGATGACGTCGGTGAAAGAAAACTTGTAGGTCTAGAACTGGTGGAGGAAACGATGGAAAAGGTAAAGGTAATCCAAAATCACATCAAATCAGCTCAAAGTAGGCAGAAGAGCTATACCGATAATCGAAGGAAGGATTTGGAATTTCAAGTCGGTGATCATGTTTTCCTAAAGGTATCTCCGTGGAAGGGAGTCATACGTTTTGGTAAGAAAGGTAAATTGAGTCCCAGGTACATCGGACCTTTCGAAATTCTAGAACGAATTGGGGCTGTAGCTTACCAATTGGCAATGCCGCCAAGTCTCTCCAAAGTTCACGATGTGTTCCACGTATCTCTGTTGAGAAAATACATGCCTGACCCAACGCATGTACTCACCTATGAGGAATTAGAACTGGAACCCGATCTGTCTTATTGCGAAGAGCCCGTCAGGATTCTTGATACAAGAGAACAAGTGCTGAGAAACCGGACGACGCGTCTGGTAAAAGTTTTGTGGAGAAATCATAAGATGGAAGAGGCAATGTGGGAACCCGAGGAACTTATGATGAAGAACCACCCGAGTCTTTTTATGCAGTAATACCCTAGAAATTGCGAGGACGCAATTATTTGAAGGAGGGGAGAATGTAACACCCCAAGCTTCTACGGTACGTTTCCCTTCGAATAATGCGATAGCGTGTGTTGTACGCAACCTCGAGTTCTAACACACACCACAACTAATTAAACTAGCCGTTGTGAATAGTAATACCTACTTTTTGAAATCATATATATTTTATATTTCAAAATGGACTTCATTTTTGGATTCGGAATATCGAATTTAGCCTAAGGTGAAATTTTGGTACATTTCGGATAACTTTCATATTTTGATGAATAGTGAAAATTACTAAATTTTAATTAAAAACAACTTTTTTAATCAAAATATTTAATAATGATAAATTATGAATTTTAGTAGTTTTAAAGTATATTTAGAATATATTTTTACCATTTAATATAATGTTGGTCATTGGACATAATTTTACAATTAAACCGAACATAAACAAGTGTCAATCTTTTGGTAGTTATTATCTCTTAAAAACACGCTTTTTTTTTGACAGCGGGAATTAATTTTAAATTAATTTCTGCCACGTCTGTGTTTTGAATTTAGAAAAATGGATTCCATATTTGGAATCAGGATGTTCAAATTGTGTAAATAGTTAACTTTTATTTTTAGACATTTTGAATAATTACTGCGGTAAATATTTTATTTACCATGGTTAAGGGTAAATCCGGTAAATAAGGGTTAAAAAAATAATATTATAATAATACTAAATTACCCTAAAACGTGTCTTAACTCTATTGGTTGATACATAGTCGACCATGGGCATCTTTGGGTCTATTTTGGGACCCCATGGATCCACTTGTAAGTGATAATGACACTTTATTTTAATTAAGTCAAAATGAATACAAAAATGACACAAGCATATATCTTTTAGAACAACAATTTTTACATAGGGTTATACATGTTGGATTTTCGATTATAAATATTCATTAGAAAGATAAAAAGATTTCCTACATAATGATATTTTATTTATAATTTTTAGACATTATATATGTTATTTTATTTATGACACAATGATGATGCAGTAATTACTATAATAGTGAAAAATTAAAATAATTGATATTATAAATACCCAAATAAATATAATATGAAACTTTTAATGAATTAAACTAATTTTCTAGGCTAATATGATATATTAGGATTGATTTAATGGACTTTTTTCGAAGTAATCAATCTGTTATGAGTTTCACAAAAATCAACTATTGAATAGTGTCAAAATTGACATAAAAGAGTTCTTAAAACAAATATTATATTATTAATTGATATTAAATTACTAAAAATCTAAGGTTCGGCCAAGAGACTTATATTATGATAGTTTAATCATTAATGGACCATTTGGGGGTCGCTTGGATGTATATAGTAAGTTTATTAACCATAATATATAAAATACAAAGAGACATTGTAAAAGTGAAACTAATTAACTTAGAGTTAATACTTAAAGATAAGGTTAATATAAGTACCCAAACCTGTCTAAATTCTATTGTATGAGTTGTTTTCGACCTATCCCCACCTCATACTTTGAATAGTCAATTTTGGAGCCTTTAGAAACCGAATATGAATTTATTATAAATTAATATTTCTAGCTTTTCCAAAGGTGCCCCTCACCCCTCTTATAAAAGGGTACTCCTCCTTCTCATTTCTTCACACCTTCAAAGCCTTTTGGTTCGGCCAAACTCTGCCCAAATAATCTCCCAACATCCCTCACTACAACCTAGGGGCCTTAGTTTGATCATAGAGCCAACCTAAGGAGCCCTTTTGATCAAATCAAAAGGAAGAACCCGAAGAAGAGGAGGTTAACCTACCCCAACAAAGGAAAAGTACAAGGTAAGGGTTATTTCACAATCTCTTCATTATCCGAGGTTGTTTATATGTAATAATCTACTGAGATCTCTTTATCATCCACATCCATGTTTCTTAAAAATGCATTTCAAAACATTTTTTACTATTTACTAGAATATGAGTTAAAGTCATTTCTACCCTTTTTGACTTTTATAAGTGGTTTATAAAGGAACCTTTTGGTCCTTTTTAACATTTTCGACAGAATTGAGGTAAGAATGTTTTTTTAACTTATACGGCGGGTGCGGTTATTTTCCGCCGTTGTAAAATCGTCAAAGCTTCCCTTAAAAGCTTATAAGATTATTTTCAAAGAAAATGTTTGATTTTATATGGATCTTAAATGATTTCAAAATAAAAGTAGATATTTCTTTAAAAAGAATTTTGATTTCATCTATGTCAACATCCTTTGATGAGTTTTAAGATTATTTGAAGCTGATTTATTATGATACAAAACTTCTATATTGTATTGAAGGTTTTGTGATATGTTTGACTGTGGATGTGCTATTTTTATACCATTCATAGTTTATTGTGAAAGTATTGACATTTCGTATGCTAGTTTTAATACGAATGTTTATGTTATGTTTAAACCTTTTCATATGGGAATGCATTGGACTTAATAAGTGATGGGTGGAGCCCGCTATAGCTCCTCGATGCATCGGTAGGTCTCATGAGACAAACTAGTGTCTTGGCACAAGGCCTTGACAAAATCTTATTTGTAATCTTGGCACGAGGCCTTGGCTATGTGGTTATGATAGTCTGGCATTATGCATTCCAACATTATGAAAGTGGTTATTTATTTTTGCATGTGATTATTCGATTAGTGGAATATCCATGTGAATAAGTAAATGGCATTATTTCATTTTATTTATTCCATACCATGTTGAAAGTTCATGTTTAAAAGGCTTTTTTTTAGTTATACATTGCCTTAAATGTTTATTCTTATTGATGAAAGTTTCCGCTATATTGTTATCCTTACTGGGCATTTGAGCTCACCCCTTTTCTATGTTTTATTTTTCCCAGGAAGTGAAGATGTAAGTTATGAATGACCTGCAGGGATATTATGAGGGGATTGTAGTGTGGACTGTGGAAACATTATGTTGTTGTAGTAGTTTTTGATTTTATGATGTAATGTAAAACTTATGAATATATCTAGTGTTTCCAAGGCTACTAAACCAATCGGTCTTTCGAGATTTGATCTTTCTTGTGATCATGCCAATGTTATGTAATTAATGCACCGACTCTGGGTAGCTGGGGTCGGGGCGTTACAAGGTTTGTCTTTTTAAAGGATATTCCAACATCACAAGAGTATATCACATTGGAAAATTATTGACTTATAGGTGCATGAAGTAGATAAACACGCAGACAACTAAAAGGTAAACAGGTCCTGGATATAGAAAAAAACATGAACTATCTCATATAAAATGATGTAGAAGATAAATGTATCTAGAAAATACTAAAAATAGGTACATGGATTTACAATACTATACGAGCATCCAAAAAGCCAAAAATACCCAAAAGTGTCCTAGTCGCATCGTGGACCACATCTTGGTCCCATGATTCCCTCCTCAAAAACAACAATGAATATCCTACGTGTCATGCCCCATCCCCCGGGCCCCGTGCTGCGACAACCCCATGCCCGCCTCCATATGCCTGGTGCTGGTGTCAAGCACTTAAAGGTGTATTCCTTAAAACTGGGAATGCATTGCCTTTATAACCCATAAACTCACGTAACCATGACCACAAAAAGATACGAACACAAGAAATCTGTATAACCAAAAGAGTGTTGAATGTAAAAAGGGGCTAGAATATAATCCCAATAGTAGAGGTACAAGTACAACTAAAATAAAACAAAACTGAAGAAAGAAAAAGACATCTACTGGATCATCCTCCATGATTACTACAAGGAGGGTAGGTACATATCACCTCCTCCACACTCCACGTCTGCTCGTCTCCTCTGCGTACTGACACGCCATATGGTCCACCTCCGGGTACCGTCCAGTCCTGGTACACTCATCCTCAGTTAACACTATCCATCACCTGGACCAAACACAATGAAGTGTGGGCATAAACCTTGAATGGGTGAGTATAATGATACTCAGTAGGGACCCCGAGACCCTCAAGTTCTCTCAAAATCCACCAAGGATAAACCACAATGTATGAAATCAACATATAACCCTACTTATATATATGCCCCAACATATACCTAAGATGTCAAGAAATCCATCTTAATCATGAGGAAACACAGGGGTACTGAATCAGCTCCCACTAGGTATAACTTTTGGGACAATAGTAGAAATGATTAGATATAATTACTAAATCAGCTTACTCTGTTAAAAGGCTATGCTGCTAACCTGATTAGAATCACTAGGTGCGGACCCACACAAGATCTCTAGGAGCTGACCCCCACAAGAATTCCTAGAGCTGACCCACACAGGATCACTAGACCTAACCAACATAAGATCTCTAATAGATGACCCATAGAGGATCACCAGAGCTGACCCACATATGATTGCTAGGAGTTGACCCACACAGGATCTCTAGGAGCTAAATCACACATAATTGCTATGATCTGACCCAAACTGGATCACTAGGAGCTGACCAACACCGGATCTCTAGAGCTGACCCACACAGGATTGCTTGGAGCTGACCTACACTAGATCCCTATGAGCTGACCCACACAAGATCGTTATGATCTCTCCCTGGCAGGATCACTAGTAGCACTCTTCTCATCACATCCAGCTACTGGGTTTCCACAAAAGGCTTTATCAACTCTGGGAGAGTCCTCTCCCCAAGCCAATGTTCAATTCTCCAAATTCCACAATGTTTCACAAAGAAGTATCCGATATGAAGGCCACTTCATAGGGTTCTCAACACAACAGATGGTGCGTCAATCAAACGCCCGGTCTGTATGGTATTAGCCTTTTAGTCCTGAGGGCCCATTTGGATTCATGATCAGTCCAACCCACCATTTCCCCACATTATCCATATCTTCAGTGGGGAATACTCAATGGGACCGACTAACTCCATGATTTCCAGTGTCGGTGACGGTTCTTCTAACCGACGTCTGGTGCCAAAGTTTTGGCCCATGTAAAGTATAGGTTCATATTATGTCCAGGTCTGGTCCGACCCAGTCAGACCGACACAACCCGACCTGGCATGGGTCTACACAATTCGGGTCAACCCAACCCATGGTGCGGCCCAGCCCACTAGGCAGCCTGTCAGGCCATGAGGGGCCGCAGAGCCCACAAGGGTGTCGCGAGGGCACGGGGCCGCTCAGCCGGCCCGAGGCGGCTCGACCGGAAGGGTGGAGGCCATAGGGTGGCTTGGTTTGGGGTACCGTGTGGGAATGGGGTGGTGAGTACTAGCTCAGTATAGCTCGCATGAGGTGGTTCAGCTGGAAGGGCAGTAGTAGCTCGGGTGGTGACTCGGGCGGTGGCTCGGCCCGGACGGTGGCAGCGGTTCGGCGGGCACAACGGTGGCGACTCAGCTCGGATGGTGGTGACGATTAGGCCCAGACGGTTCTGGTGGCTTGACGAAAATGCTGGCGGTGTCTTGGCATGGATGACAACGACAGCTTGGCCCAAATGGTGTCTGTGGCTCGGCCCAGACGGTGGATGTGGTTCGACCCGTACAACGGTGGCAACTCGAGCGGTGTCTCAGCCACAGACGATGAGGCCACGGGGTGGCTAGGCCATAGTAGCTATGGTCTTTACGCTGTCGCCTTAGTCTCAACCAGCGGTGGTGTCAACCTCCATTTTCATTCCCCATGTGTAGGTAGTCGTTCTTCCATCATGATCAACAATTATTCACAAGGTTTTTGGAGAATATGGGACATGTTTTATTGGCCTTCACTCTCTGCATTAGTGCGGTAGCATGCGACTATAATTCCATCTTGAATTACAAAGAATAATCAACAATGAAAAAGCATAATATTTCCAAAACAACCACCCTACAGCTTCCCACAATAAAAATCATACACAAATAAACCCCAACCGTGGACTGTTCGTTGAAGTTGTCGTAAGAACAAGTTGACATTGTCAATGTCTATCTCGTCCGCCCCACACCTCTAATCTCGGGCTCATGCGATGATTTGTCGTAGTCGAAGAAATTCATTTTTGGAGGGTGTAATGATGAATAAGTTGAAGTATGAATTTTTCATTGGTGGAGCATTCTTCATGGAATAAGTGTAGTCCTCTAAGGGTTCTCCTCTCATAATTCCACCCAAATATGAATGAGGTTCCAATATAATTAACATAAGAAGAATTTATCTTTTCACACTCACAATGGTTGGAAAAATTAATGTTGTGTGTTGGCATAATTAATGTGGAGGAAGCTCAGAGGCTCTTCCACATTAAAGCGGGAGACGAGAGGTTTCTCCTCCATTAAGAAGGGTTGGGTGGTCCCTACCTATAGGTATTAAAAATATGGGATTTTTGATATGGTGGTCCCCACCACCATAACCTACACATAGGAGGTTTAAAGAATTAAAATAAAATGTTAAATATTTTTATTTTCCCATGAAAATCCCAAAATCTATCTTTCACCCTCGACCAACTTTGGTCGATGTGAAGGTATCCTTATGAAAATACTGACACTACGAGTTCAATGGTGCCCTCATATTTCAATTCTGAGAACCAGTTGAAAATTAAGAAAAATCGGCTCGCAATTTTACTGAACGTACCCAAGATAATGTTTAGAAATTAATTTCGGACATTCTGGGCCTCAAATTCATGCCCCTTCAGTTTTCCCTGACTCGAAAAATAACCAAATATTAAAAAAAATTATGTGGAAAATCCAGGTCATTACATTCTCTCCATCTCAGGGCTCTACGTCCCCGTAAGCCACAACAAAAACAATGTAAAAATTTGGGGGTACTGAGAACGCATCTGTGGCTCCCACACACATGTGCTCTCTTAGAGGTTCTAATGCTACCAGTGAACGTGAACCGGAGGTATCGATCATCAACAAAGGTCCTGCTCTGGTAAAACCTCAATCTTTAATGGAATCTCCGTAAAATTTTCTCCATCATCGACGTCCAACTCTACATGGTCGATGATGTGGGAAGGGTCGTGCCCGTATCTCCTCAGCTGGGATACGTGGAAGACGATGTGCACCTGGTGAAACTAAGGAGGAAGAGCTATGCGATAAGCTACCTCACCAAATATACTAAGGACTTGGAAGGATCCAGGTAATCTCGGAGATAACTTGCCGAATCTGTCAAATCTTCAAAAACTTCATCGGGGTGAGACCTGTAGGAAGAAGTGGTTTCCATCCTCAAACTCTAGAGGTTCCCACCTCCTATCAGCATAAGAATATTGCCTGTTCTGTGCTATCTTCATCTGCTCCTGGATGATCTGCACATTCTCTGTGGAAGCACGTACCATCTCCGGTCCCATTAGTGTTGACTCCCCTAGGTCAGTCCAGCACAAGGGTGATCTACAAGGTTGCTCGTACAATGCCTCGAAAGTTTCCATCCTAATGGTGGTATGATAGATGATGTTGTTGGAAAAGTACACCAAAGGCAATTGATCCAACCAGGTGCGACTAAAGTCAAGGACACAAGCATGCAGCATGTGCTTGAGGTTCTAAATGGTCCACTCAGTCTGACCATCTTTATGAGGATGGAAGGTAATTTTGAAATGAATTTGTGTCTTGAAAGTATCCTACAACCCATTCCATATCCAGGATGAAAACGGGTCCACGATCCGAGACAATCATCGAGGGTACTCCATGTAGCCACACAATATTCTGCACATATAGGCGTCCCATGATCTCTACTAAACCTTGCTCTCTGATCGGTAGGAAGTGGGCCGATTTGGTCAGTCAGTTGATGATAACCCAAATAAAGTCATGAACTCTGGATGTATGTTGATGTCCAGTCATGAAGTCCATGGATACCACATCCCACTTCCACTATGGGACCTCCAAAGGATGAACCACATCTACTAGTACCTGATTATCTCCCTTCACTTGCAGACAAGTGAGGCACCGAGAGACAAACTCTGCAACTGCTTTCTTCATTCCTGGACACAAGTCCTATCATCAAAGATGATTGTATATATTCTCCACTCATGGATGTAATGATAGAGGGGATGTGTGGAACACCCTCAAATCATCCTCCTAAAGTGAAACTGGTAACATAGTACGTCCTCTGAAGTGGATGACATGCTCCCCACCTTTAGAAAATCCATCAGGTGCCTACCTTGTGGATCTCTGAGCACATCAAGTCTCATAGTCAACTTCCACACACTACACCTCCCTGAATCGCTGAATAAGTTGGGGTGTCACTGTAAGAGAATGAAGAAAAAATTCTCCATATCAATCCACCAAGGATATCTGCAAAGAAACTAGCAGCTCCATCGCCTCACCTAGAAGCTGTATACCAGACCTCCTGCTGAGTGCATATGCGACAACGTTCCCCTTCCAAGGAGTATAGAATATCTCAAAGTAATATTAATAGAGGAACTCAAGACAACGTCGATGTCTCAGGTTCATTTCCTTCTAATAGAAGATATACAAGAGACTCTTGTGATCATATTACATTATAAAACATTTTCCCATTAGATAGTTTCGCCACATCTTCAAGGTGAAGACCACTACTGCTAACTCCAGGTCATGGGTAGCGTAGTTCTGCTCATGTTTTCGTAGTTATCGAGAACCATATGTGTTCACTGTTTTATCCTGCATCATGAAACATCTGAGTCCATTCCCTGATGTATCATATTAGACTACGTACCCTATGCCCTCCTCTAGAAGCCTCAAGATGGGGGCACTAGGGAGGCTCTGCCTCAGCTCCTAAAAACTCCGCTCGAATTTCTCCGACCAAACAAAGGGCTTCCCATTCTTCATCAGTGCAGATAGTGGAGCAGCAACTATAGAAAAGTTTAAACACACCTCCTATAGTATCCATCCAAAACCAGGAAACTTCATTTGACCATCACACTCCTAGGTGGATCCCAAGCAACTACCACCTCAATCATCATTGGATCCACTGCAACTCCATCCTTCAAGATGACATGTCCCAGAAATTTACCCTCTTGGATCCAGAACTGGCTCTTAGAGAGTTTACCAAAAATCTAGTGCTCTCAAAGTGTGTTTAGTACTACCCGCAAATATTAGGAATGCGCCTCCTCTATAGCCGAGTATAACAGAATGTCTTCGATGAAGGCTACTACAAAGAGATCAAGGTATGTCTTAAAGATCCTATTCTTGAGTCCCATGAACACTGTTGGAGCATTGGTTAATTTGAATGGAATAACCAAGAATTCATAATGTCTATATCGACACCTGAATTCCATCTTATGCACATACTCATCTCGTACTCTGATATGGTGATAGCATGATCTGAGGTCTATTTTCGAGAACCACCTAAAGGCATATTCCCTAAAACAGGGTAGGCATTTAATTTTTAACCCGTAAACTCATGAAGCTCCATGGGAGCCATATGATACGCATGTGAGGATATCGGTGTTGTACTAGAGTACAAGTCAATGTAAAAGTCATCCTCTCTGTGAGGAGGTAGATGCAGAACATCATCAGTGAAGACATCTGCATACCGGTCCACCACTACAGGTTAAATTAAACTCTCCACATCAACTACTCTGAGGGTATGGCTAGCCAAATGTTGAGGGATCAGCTGCACTCTCCTCCGAGTAAGTCCATCCATTGCTACAAAGGCTCCTTTATCACTGGTGAAGGTAAACCTGGTCCCATCCATGGAGACATACTGAACATTGTGTCTAATATAGTATATCTGAGAATGCACTGCTGATAACCACTCCATACCCAAGATGATGTCGTAAGGCCTCAAAACTACTACTAAGAGATCCCAGCTGAAGCTCCCTCCTCCTAGAGTAAGCTCTAACTACCAGAACTAGTGCTTAATCATCAAATCTGCTCCTGTAAGAGTCTATAGCTATAATGATACATCCAACGGCACAATCAGAATCTCTGAGCTCCGAATGAGGGTAGTGGAAATAAAATAATGACTAGAACTTGTGACTATAATTACTGCAGCTAAGGTGGAGTAGACATAGATCGTACCCCGTATCATCTATGGAGAACCATGATAATAGGCCTCAGCTGTCCAGAGCTGAGCTCTGCCCTGTACCTGCTCCCTGCGGTTGGGGTGGAACTCTTAGAAGTGGTGGCAGTAACATCTCAAATCATTTCCCACCACCAGTTGGACGGCCATCTCCTCTACCGCATACTCCTTCTCCCTACGGACTACCTCGGTCGAACCTCTCTATTCATGGGCGGTCCATCGACCATCTTCTGATCATCCCTGTGGTGGGTCAGACAATCACGAGCCATGTGACCCTGCCCGCTGCATGCGTAACACTGCCCACTCCTAGCATGACTGCCTATGTCTCGTGTTCCCCACAAAACTGACCCCGAATCACATGGTAATCCACTAGTAGGTCTGGTCCTCTTGGTCCTCTGTGACATCTGTATACTTCCAGTTGTAGAAGACTCCGCTACGTGACGACTGGAGGTGGGACTCGCTACTGGTGACTGCTCAGCAAGAAAAATCTCCACCAAGAGCGCTCTCTCTAACACCCACTCCTGCGTCGGGTTACTGAGTGAGATCATCGAAGCCTTGATCTCCAACCTGAGTCCCAACTGAATGGTCCGGGCCCTGAATAATGGGTTACAAACTATATCTATGGAGTAGTCTGAGAGGTTAGTGAACCTCACTGAGTACTAAGCTACAGTCATGCTCCCCTATGGGAGACAAAGAAGCTCTTGTATGTGAACTGCGTGAAGAGTTGATAGAACAAACTCTACACGAAACAGGCTCTCGAAGCCTACCCAGAGAATCTTTTCCTCATCATCAACCTGGAGCATCAACCTCCACCCTCTGCCTGCTGCTGCCTATAGAAATCTTGCAGAAATGATCACCATGAAATCAGATGGTGTCCCTACTAGTCGAATGACTGTCATTATAGACTCCAAACAATCCTCAACTACCTATGGGTTAGTTTCTCCCATGAAACTGGGTGGCCTCTAGCGGTAGAAATCATGCAATGCGCTCAAGCAACATGTACCCTCTGATGCTGGGGCTAGTGGCATTAGTGGCCCAATGGGTAATGGTACTATTAGTTCCTCAATTGGAAAAGGGCCATCCACTGAGGCCTCATCACTTGGTGGCCAATCAGTGTGTATAACTCTCGAAAGCCTAGATAGCTATCTTCATTGAGGCATCCTAAAATGAAACTTGTGGGCCATCATAAATAAGTTATTCTTGTTTTGTTGACTCAAAAAAAGACAAAGAAAACTTTTGAAAACACACATGCAATAAGTTTTTTCATGCACTGAGTCAGAAATCAGATGTTATGGTCCTGGTGTATGGATATGTTGGCCGCCACACCAACACTGGATTCCCTGAAATGATAACCACACACACTCCACTTAAAACTATTGTCATTAAAAGAAAAATCAGAGTCTTATGTTCTATGGTAGAACCAACTCCTCTAATACCAATTTCCACAACCCGTACCCCAGGGCCTATGCCATGAGTACCCCATTCCCACTTTCCATAGGCTAGGGGATGTCGACTCTCACTGAACAACGTATTCCCTAAAACATGAAAGGAATTTCCATTATAACCTATAAACAAATGTAACCATGAACAGAACAAGATACAAATACAAGTAATCTGTGTATCCAAAAGAGTGTTGAAAGTAAAAAGGGGCTGGAATACATGCCCAACAGAGAAGGTACATGTACAACTAAAATAAAACACAACATAAGAAAGCAAATGATAGCTACTTGATCATCCTTAGAGGTTTATACCTAAAGGGTAGGTACAGATCGCCTCCTCGTCACTCCACACATGTCTGTCACCTCTGCGTACTGAAACACCGTATGGTCCACCTCCGAGTATTGTCCTGTCCTAGTACTCTAAAACTTAGTCAACACTGCCCGTCATCTACACGAAACACAATGAATTGCAGGCATATCCCATGAAGGGGTGAGTATAAAAAAACTCAGTATGGGCCTCGAGACCCTTAAGGTCTCACAAAATCCACCAAGGATAATCCACAACGTATGAAATCAAATGATAACCCTACTTAGGTATATTCCAATACATATACCTATGTTATCAAGTAATCAATCTTAGTCATGAGGAAACATAGAGGTACTGACTCATCTCACAACATGTTTATCTTTAAGTACTGTAGTATTGAGGATTAGACGTAACTACTAAATCATCTTACTCCATTAAGAGGCTCTGCTGCTAACCTTCAAAGAATATCTTGAAGCTGACACACACAGGATCCTTGGAGATGACCCACATAGGATCACTAGGAGCTGACCCACATAGTATCTCTAGGAGATGACCCACACAGGATCGCTGGAGCTGACCCACATAGGATCTCTTAGAGTTGAACCACACATGATCACTCGAGCTGACCCACATCGGATCGCTAGGAGCTGACCGACACAGGATCGCTCGGATTTGACCCACACAGGATGGCTAAGTGCTAACCCAAACATGATCGCTAGGAGTTGACCCACACAAGATCGCTAGAGTTGACCCACACAAGATCGTTGGGAGATGACCCACACATGATCACTGGGAGATAACCTGCACAGGATCGCTAGGAGCACTCTTCTCGTCACAGCCCCCTACTGGGTTTCCATACTAGGCCTTCTCATCTCTAGTATTTTCTGTCCCCCATTCCACTATTATATTCTCCAATAACCATGATTTCCCACAAATAAGTATCTCATAGGACCACCATGCCCTAGGGGTCTCTATGCAATTGATGATTCGTCAATTAGACGCCAGGTCTGTATGTTATTCGACTTTTAGTCCCGAGTGCCCAGTTGAATTAATTCTTGATCCAACATGACCATTTTCCAATGTTATCTGAATCTACAGTAGGGTATACTCAAAGGGACCGACTCATTCCATGATTTCATGTGCCACTAACAGTTCGTCAAACGAATGTTGGGTGAAAATGTTATGGTTCTAGTAAAGTATTGGTCCGTATCCAGTCTTAGTCTGGTCTGACCCAGTCAGACTGACTCAGTCAAACCAACCCGACCCGACCTGTCCTAGGTTGACCCGGCCTGACCCTATGGGTTAAGCATGTCCCGTGTTGCGACCCAGCCCAGGGTGCGTCCTGGTAGGCCACGAGGGGCCAATGACGCCACAGGGGTTCCCCTAGGGCGTGAGGCGGCTCGGACGGCCCGGGGCAGCTCAATCGGGAGGGTGGAGGGAACGGGGTGGCTTGGACGGGTGTACCGTGTGGGTATGGGGTGGCTCTGCCCGGTCTGGGACGACTCTTCTATGTCGGTTCGGCCGAAAGTGCGGTGGCGGCTTGGGGGGTGGCTCGGGCGTCAACTCTATAATGCCCCGACCCCAGAATCCCAGAGTCGGTGCATTATTATGTAACATTGGCATGATCACAAAAGATCAATTCTCGAAAGACCGATTAGTTTAGTAGCCTTGGAAACACTAGATATATTCATAAGTCTTATATTACATCATTATGTGACAATCTACAACAACATCGTATTCATAGTCCACACTCATATCCCCTCAGATTATCCCGGCAAGTCAGTCATAAAATACTTCTTCACATCATGGGAAAAATAAAACATAGAAATGGGTGAGCTCAGATGCTCTGTTAGGATAACAATATAGAGGAAACATTTATAAATTAGCATAGACATTTAAGGCAATGTATTACTAAAACAAAAGCCTTTTAAACATGAAAATCAGAATTAAATGGAAAAAATAAAATGAAATAATTCCATTTACATATTCACATGGATATTCTACTAGTTAAATAATCACATTCCCTATCAATAACCATTTTCATAATGATGGAATGCCAAATTCCAGACTATCATAACCACATAGTCAAGCCTTGTGCCAAGACTACAAATAAGATTTTGTTAATGCCTTGTGACAAGACACTAGTTTGTATCATGAGACCTACTGATGGATCGAGGAGATATAATGTGCTCCACCCATCACATAATATGTCCAATGCATTACTCATATGAATAGTTTGAAACATAACAAAAACATTCATATTAAAACTAGCATACAAAATGTCAATACATTATCAACAAACCATTAATGGTATAAAAATATCACATCCATAGTCAAACATAACTCATTCAATACAATATGGAAGATTTTATTGTAACATATTGACCTAAATCAAGAATAATTAAGTACATTCACATAGATGAAAATAATCATCAAAACTATTTGAAAGAAATGCCACCTTTTTCTTGAAAACATTTAAAAGTCACACTACTTCTCAGGAAGCCGTTTTAAAAATTGATTATTGAATCAAAGTATCCGATAACACTTTGAATCTTTTAAAAGGATTTTTAATTTTAAAACATTAATGTCAAAACTAGTAAATCCTTAAAACCATTTTTAAAAATGGACATTAATGAGGATGATTTAGATTAATAAATATTTAAAAAATTTAAAAATGATATTTTAGTTAGAGTTTCTAAACAAAAGAGAGACACATGAATAAAAATAGTTAAGGAAATAAAAACTTCATAATATCATGAGAATAAAGTGATTCTTGATATACTATGTCAAAGTATATTATATACACCATATAAAAGTGATTTGGTGTATATAGACAAAGAAGTCTCAGTGGAATGTAAATTGAGATGAAATCACTTATAAAGAGCTTATTCATAGGTTATGGATAAATCAACGACATAATTAAGTTTGATAAATATAAATAAACTCAATATTATTGGATATTAATTTTAAATTAATCAGAGGACATTCAAAAATACTTTTGTAAAACCAACACCAATGAATTGGATATTTAACCTAATAAATGGAGATTGAGTTAAAATTACTCTTATCATGTTCATATCAATGAATTGAGAATTTATCAATGGGGTGATTATTTGTATCAAAATTATATCCAAATAAAGGGGAGTGGAAATTATGACATAATAAAATGAATAGTGATTCCACACTTAATCATTGATTAAAATAATCAATGATGTATTCGTAAAGCTGAATGGGTTGAAATTGAAATTTAAAATTCCCATGTCGATTTCGTAAAATATGTAACATACAACCATGAAAGAAGGATCATAAAATTATGATGTAAATATACATAAATTAATGTATATTACACAATGAATACTATCATGGTCAGTACACACACCGCATGCAATAAATATGTGGTGAACAATGGAAATCTCACGGAATTAAAAGTGAGATAAGAAACCCCTTACATTGTACTTTTCCTTGGTAGATGGTAGGTTAACCTCGTGTATAATGGTGAAATGATTTTTATTTAATCATAAAAGAATAATATATATTAATATGATATCATATATGATCTTTTAACATTGATTTGTTAATAATATCTTAGTATTATCCTCATTTCGGGTGTTAACAAATTTGTTTTCCTTTATATTATTTGTTATGTGAGCCATAATTGTTATGGATGGGATGTATCGTATTCATATAATGAATTATATAATGTCTATAAACATTATTTTTATTCATCAAATGAAATTTAGTCTTGAATGGATATGATGGTGAATGAATCTCATCACGTTCGTGGAGACAGTAATCCGTACACACGCACGAGAGACAATATCATTCTTTTGATATTAAAATAATATATAATTGGATGGTATATAATATATACAGAATAATTATCATGTTATATTTTATTATTTACATGAATTATACATCATTATTATACCGATCCAAATAATAATGTATTGAATAACAATTACACAACGACGTGGAGATGGAAATATGTACGCACACACGTATGGTGACATGTCATTCAAAGGATGGATAGAATAATGAATATGGATGTACTAGAATTATAATAAAATAAAAGTATATATAAGATACTTATTTTATTATTTTATAATGGAAATAACAAATAAAGAAGATGTGAATGAAGAAAAGAACTTGAAAGAGGGTGGTGAAATTATTACCTCTTCTTCGGGTTCTTCCTATTGATTTGATCAATAGAGATCCTTAAGTTGGCTTTCTGACCGAATGAGGGCCTCTATGATTAATTGAGGGAAGTTGAGAGGATATTTGGGCAGGGGTTGGCCGAGTCAAAAGGCTTTGAAGGTGTTAATTTGAGAGAAGGGGAAGTGCCCTTTTATAAGAGGGGTGAGGGGCACCTTAGAAAAAACATAAAATATTATTTTTTAATAAAATAAATTTCGGTTTCTAAAGACTCAAAAGTGGAAAATTTAAATAATAAGGTGGGTATGGGGCGACAAACACTCACCGAATAGGTTCTAGATAGGTTTGGGTCACTATATTAACATTAAAATTTATATTTAACTCTTAGTTAAATAGTTTGATATTTACCATTTCTCTCTGTATTTTTAAATTTTATGGTTTATATACTTACTATACAATTCCAAGGGAACCAAAAGTGGTTTATTAATAATAAACCTATCATTATATAAGTCCTATGGCCGATCCATAGATTTTTAGTAATGTAATATTAATTAATAATATAATATTTTATTTAAAACACTCTTTTATGTCAATTTTGACACTATTTGGTATTTAGTTTTTGCTAAATTCATTACATCATTATTACTTCAACAAAATTCTTCTTACCAACCCTAATATGTCATAATAACCTAGAAAATCATTTTAATTCATATAATGTCTCAAATTACATTTATATGAATATTTATAATATCAATTATTTTAATATTTCATTAATTATGTGATTAAAACATCATCACTGTGTCATAAATAAATTAAATTATTTAATGTCTAAAAACATAAATAAAATACCATTATGTATTAAATTGTTTTATATTTATAATGAATATTTATAGTCAAATTTAACTTATGATTTTCCCTATATTAAAAATGTTTTAGTTATTAAACATTGATTATAACTCTTTTAACACTTCACTGAATTAAATAATAATACGTGCCCTAATTTAATTAAAGTGGACCAAATAGGTTAATATTTTTTTATTAAGGTTTTTTGGGTCAAATTAAACTTATAAAATAGAATTTGGACATGTGTTAAGGTAATAATAATGTCTTTTTTACCCTTAATTTTCCTATTTACTTTTAACCATGGTAAATAAAAGTAAAACGTTACTATACACCAAAAATAATTTTTTTTCATATTTAACAACATTATACTCCATGATATTAACCATGTCTCTCGGATTTTCGAAATTCAACTCACAGAAGTGGTGATGTTATGTTTTATGTTAATTTACAAATCCTACTAGGAGGTGGGTAAAAGACGGTGAAAAGTTCAATAAAATTTTATATATCTAATATTATTACAAAATGACTTCAATGAATTACATTAAACATTTATGGGTATTATGTATCTATTTTGAACTAAAATAAATTTGAGTAAAATAAATAATTATTTAAATAAAAATTCGGTTTTAAACTACAACATAGTGTTTTCACTATTCAGCAAAAATTAGAAGTTTTCCTAAAAATAACAAAAATTCACTGTATGATAATTTTGATATTCTAAATTCAAAAATGAAGTCTATTTTACCAAATTAAAATAATATAAATTTCATTTATTTTTTTAAATTTATTTCCCATTATCAAAACCAAAAAGCGTATTTTTATGAAATAATAACTACCAAATGATTGACATTTGATTATGTCCAATTTCGAAGTGAAATATCATCACATGAGAAAAATTTTATTAAATGGTAAAAATATAATCTAATTATACATCGAAACCGTTAAAATGAATTGTTGAACATTATAAATTATTTTGATTAATTTTTTTTTTCAGTTAAAATGTATTATTTTAAACTATTCACCCATATATGAAAGTTATCAGAAAAACACAAAAAATTTATTGAAACTAAATTCTTATGTCCCAATCCCAAAGAATAATTTTATTTTGTCAAATTTAAAATATAAATGTTTAAAATATTGGATTTAAAAAGGGTTCTCCAATAAAAGGCTGTAAAATGGCATTTTTTGAAAATTACTTATTTTATCTGAAAAAATGAATTTGTCCTTAAATTCTGTCTAAGAAACTCATAATATTGATTCTAAAATTATAAGGGTTACATGAAGTTCAAAATTTTCTAATACTATTCACAACCGTTCTTGAACGACTTGTTTGTTAAGTTATGGTGCGCTTGAACTCGATGTTGCAAGTAGGGTATGTTATTGAATTAATTTGAAAAACAAACGTACTATGAAATATTGGGGTGTTACATTATTCCCTCCTTTAAGAAATTTTATCCTCATAATTTTTAAAATTGGGCTTTAGAATAAAATGGAAATTCCCACATCAGAAAAAGAGTCAATAAAACTATCACATTAAATGAAATAAAGTGAAGTACAAAGGTCACCCTAGGTAACCCATACTAGGATTCCATGTAAAAAAACATGGATATAGAAGATAAACTATGTGTCAAGATCTGATGGAAAGTGATATAAAACTTATTATGGAAAAAGTTAACAACAAGAAAACAACAATCTTGTGATGGTACAAAGGGTCCTTAGTTTCCAAGTAGGAAAAGTAAACATACAACATTTTTTTGTTTTAAGTTACATTTCATAAAGATGAGGAATTCATTTATGAGATTGAGTATGAACATAAAGAGATATAATTACATTTAATGTAATGTTTCATTATTCAATAAATTTCTACCACTAACTCATTTTTTAAATCAATGAGTATTCAAGAAGACTTGGTCACACTGAAAGAGTTAGAATAAGATTTTATAGAATCACATGATCCATGAAGGATGAACTATATATTTACCTTGTCTTTAGAGATTAATCAATACCAAAACGGTTAGTACAAGATCTGATGATCCCCCAATAGGATATTCCATTATAGAAAGAAAAACTATTCTTAATTTCTAAAAGAAAACAAAAAAAACCCCAAAGTTAAATAAATATCATTCAATAAACAATTTTCCTTAAAATCCTTCAATATAATCTAAAATAATACTGAAACCCAAAACATAGACGAATTTGCTTATGTAGTATTACACTTTAAATTTTATCTCCAAATGAAATCAACTACTCTTAAAGTCACATACTTAAAAGTAATTAACTTAATCACATATTCTCTATTATAGTTTAATCTTTCCATAAATAACCCAAATCATTATAAATACACAATAAAAACATTGATAAAAATACACCATTAATCCTCAAATGAAATTCCATAGTTTCTATTTTCCTTGGGCATATAGTGTTCCCAAAAAAGAAAACATATTCCAAAATAACATTTATCCCTTATTCACTAAATCACTTTCCTATACTAAGGGTATTCAATTGATAAGACAAAATATCCCAAATCAACTTATTATTGATCAACAAAATCATTCAACTAAAAATAGTTGGTCACATTAACCAGGGACTTCAAGTTGTCAAGTGGTAGGTGATAAATCTCAATAGCACTCTGGTTGTGGGTTCGATTCCCACATCTTTGTCTAACGTGATGGGTTGTCACAAGGTCTGTGTGATGTCCTTTTTCAAAAACTATATTTTATGACATTACCAAAATGAGATAAATTCTTCAAAATAACAATAACATAATTTAACCAAAAATGTTATCTCATTCCTTTCATTTTCATCCCAAAATATATTAACTTGTACATTCCTTAAACCCAATGTTAATATAACACCAAATGGTTATTTATTACTATATATATATTAGAAAAGATAATTCTTCCATAAATATCATTTTCAGATGACAACTACATGGTTAAAAATACAAGAGAAAATTATTCCAAAGTAATCCCATCAACAAGGATCACTAATACTTTTATAAATATCTCCAAATATTTATTTCCACACAGTATCTTCTGTGACCAAGAAAATATCCAATAGAATAGGGAATTCACTCGGGTAATGGACAGGTCCCCAACATTCACAGCAAATGACTGCAAATGGATTCTTGGGACCATTTTTATTTTCTTCCATAATACTTTTCATTTTTCCTCGGCAATTGTTTACTTTATGTCTTTATTTTCCACACGTAATTCATTTCTTTGTTTCACTAATACAATTTCCTGAGTGTCTCCTTCCACATTTACTACATGATGGAAATTGAGGATTCATTTCTCTATGGTCTTCACTGCTGAAGCTCTTGTCATTCATCACCTTTCTCTTCTTTGGTGAGTCCGGCAGTTGTTTAATATATATGTTGTTGATCATGTTTTTGGAAAACTTATTTTTCATGAGCATTATATCTTTTACGCCTATCAAAATTCCATTTTGTTGCTCATTTCCACCACTGTTCCCACCTTGTACATCATTCTCAACATTACTATAACTTCCATGGAATCCAGCCACTGACTAAAACCACAAATAATTATGTGAGTAACAGTAGTAATAAAATCATTTATAGAATATCATGACACCACATTTTCAATTTTAAAATGCCTTAAGATTAACCATGGTCATTTATTGTCATCTTATATTAAAATAATTCAAATTTTTTTGTAATGAAAATTTGAATTATTCTAAGAATATCCCCAAGGAGTGTCGTAACCAAGAGTGAAGCAAGGCCCATTGTCGTGCACCAGTTCCTGTTCGATTCTATCTCAAAGTAGTGTTTTCAGGTATAACCCCTAGGTAAATCTGTGCCATATCCGCCTCTACCTGATCATATCCATACAGGGATGTATTTCTTGGAAATCTCACAAAATCTCTACAATACCAAAATTATGGGAAGTTCTCCTATACTAATCCTCGAAGTCTATCTTATGGAAATGTGCTCTAATTAGTGTTAATCTAAATCAAGATTCCATGGTTTTTACTAAAAATTATCTGATACCAACTGTAACGCCCCAACCCCATAAACCAAGAGTCAGTGCCTTATTACGTAACATTGGCATTATCACAAAAGATCATGTCTCGAAAGACCGATTAGTTTAGTATCCTTGGAAACACTAGATATATTCGTAAGTCTTACATTGCATCATTAAGAGAAAATCTACAACATCATAGTCTCCATAGTCCACACTTATATCCCCTCAGACTATCCAAGTCGGTCAGTCAGAAACTAATTCCTCACATCCTAGGAAAAATAAAATAGAGAAATGGGTGATCTCAGATGCCCCGTGAGGATAACAATATAGAGGAACCTTTCATAAATAAGAATAAACATTTAAGACAATGTATAACTAAAACAAAATCCTTTTCAACATGAACATCAGCATAATATAGAAAATAATAAAATTAAATAATTTCATTTACTTAATCACATGGATATTCTACTTGTGAAATAATCACATGCCATATGAAAACCATATTTATAATGATGGAATTCATAATGTCATACTATCATAACCACATATTCAAGGCCTTTTCCCAAAACTACAAATAAGATTTTCTCAAGGCATTGTGCCAAGTCACTAGTTTGTCTCATGAGACCTACCGATTCATCGAGGAGCTATAGCGGGCTTCACCAATCACTTACTAATTCTAATGCATTCCTCATATGAAAAGATGGAAACATTACATAAACATTTGTTTTAAAAATATAATAGGAAATGTCAATACATTATCCACAAAACATGAATGGTATAAAAATAGCACATCCACAGTCAAACATAACTCATTCAATACAATATACAAGATTATATTGTAACAGATTGTCCTTAATCGAGATTAATGATGGATATTTACATATATGTAAATAATAATCAAAACTATTTGAGAGAAATACCCCCTTTTTCTTGAAAACATTTAAAAGTCACACTACTTGTCAAGAAGTTGTTTTAAAAATAAAATTTTGAATCAAAGTGTCCTATACCGCTTTGAAACATTTAACATGAATTTTAATTGTAAAACATTATTTTCCATATATATAAATCCATAAAACCATTTTTAAAAATGGACATTAATGAGAATGATTTATCTGAATAAATCATTTAAACATTTAAAAATGATATTTTAGTTAGAGTTTCTAACCAAAAGGGAGACACATGAATACTAATAATTGATTTAATAAAAACATTGTAATATCATGAGAATAAAGGGATTCATGATATACTATGAAAATGTACAATATATAATCCATATAAAACTGATTTGGTTTATAACAACAAAAAAGTATCAGTGGAATGTAAATTGAGATGAAATCTATTATAAACACCATATCTGTAGGTTAATTATAAATCAACGACATTATTATTTGTGAAAAATATAAATACAATCAATATGACTGGATATTCAGTGTAAATCAATCATAGTACATTCACACATATTCTTGTAAAAACAACACCAATGAATTGGATATTTAACTCAACAAATGGAGATTGAGTTAAAATTAACCTTAATAAGTTCATATCGATGACTTTAGAAATAATCAATGGTGTTATTATCTGTATCAAAATTATATCCACATAAAGGAAAGTGTAAATTATGAAATAAGAAAATGAATCGTGATCCCACAGACAATCTTGCGGTGAAATAAACAATGAAATATTCGTAAAGCCAAATGTGTGGAAATTGAAATATAAAATTCCCTTATCAATTTGGAAACATAAGAAACATAAACCCATAAAAGAAGGATCATAAAATTATGGACTAAATTTCCTTAAATTAATTTTTATTACAAAATAATAAAATAATGGGCAGTACAAACCCCACATTAAATAAATAAGTGGTGAACAATGGAAATCTCACGGAATTAAAAGTGAGATAAGTCACCCCTTACTTTGTACTTTTTCCTTGGATGGGGGTAGTTTAACCACATGTATAATGGTGAAATTATTTTTATTGAATTATAAAATAAATAAATACATTAATATGATATCATATATGATCTTTTAACATTGATTTGTTAATAATATCTTAGAATTCTCGTACTTTCGGGTGTTAACAGATTCATTTTCCTATATATTCTTCGTTATGTGATCCATATTTGTTATGGATGGGATGTAACATATTCATATACAGAAATAAATCATGTCACTAAACATTATTTTTAATAATCAAATGAAATTTAGTCTTGAATGGATATAATGGGGAATGAATCCAATCGCGTTCGTGGATACAATAATCTGTACGTACGCACGAGCGACAATATCATTCTTTTGATATTAAACTAATCTATAATTGAATGGTATATATTATATAAATAATCATTATCATGTTATATTTTATTATTTACAATGATTATAGATCATTATTATACCCATCCAAATAATAATGTATTGAATAACAATTACACCACGACGTGGAGATGGTAATCTGTATGTACGCACGTAGGGTGACATGTCATTCAAAAGATGTATAGAATAATTAATATGGATGTACCATATTTACAATAACGTAACATTATATAGAAGATACCAGAGTTATTATTTTAGAATGGAAATAACAAATATAGAAGAAGTGGAAGAAGAAAAGAACTTGAAAGAGGGTGCTGAAATTATGACCTCTTCTTCGGGTTCTTCCTTTTGATTTGATCAAAAGGGATCCTTAAGATATCTTTTTAACCAAAGGAGGTCCACTAGGATGAAGTGAGGGATGTTTAGAGGATATTTGGTCTGGTTTTGGCTAAGCCAAAATTCTTTGAATGTTTTTATTTGAGAGAATGATAAGTGCCCTTTTATAAGAGGGGTGAGGGGAAACTTAGGAAAAACACAAAATATTATTTTATAATAAAATAATTTTCATTTTATAAGGGATCCAAAGTGGATTATTTAAAGGAATATGGGGTATGAGTCGAAACCACCCAACAAATATGGTTTATACAGGTTTGGGTCAGTATATTAACCTTAACATTTAGATTTAACTCTTAGTTAAAAAATTTTACATTTACCATGTCTCTTTGTATTATTATACTATATCATTAATTTACATAAAATATAATTCCAATTGAACCACAAGTGGTTAATTAATGATAAATCTATCATTATATAAGTACTTTGGCCGAAACATATATTTTTAGGAATATAATATCAATTAATAATATATTATTTGATTTAAAAACTCTTTTATGTCAATTTTGACACTATTTGGTATTTTGTTTTTTCTAAATTCATAAAATCATTATTACATAGAAAAAAATTCATCTCACCGACCATAATATGTCATATTAATCTATAAAATTAGTGTAATTCATAAAAAATCTGAAATTACTTTTATTTGGATATTTATAATATTAATTATTTTAATATTTCATTAATTAGATAATTACTGCATCATCATTGTGTCATATATAAATTAAATTACATAATATCTATAAAATATAAATAATTTACCATTATGTATTGAATCATTTTATCTTTATAAAGAATATTTATAGTCGAATTTATCTTATTATTATCCCTATATTAAAAATGTTTCAGTTATTAAACATTGATTTCAACTCTTTTAACTCTTATTTGAATTAAATAATAATAAGTGTCCATATCTAATTCAAGTGGACCAAAGAGGTTTATATTTTATTCCTAAGGTTGTTTTTTGTCGAATTAAACATAGAAAATAGAAATAGGACATGTGTTAGGTTAATAATAATATCATTTTTACCCTTAACTATCCTATTTACATTAAATCATGGTAAATAAAAGTATAAAGTTACTATTCACCAAAAAATATTTTTATCTTATTGAACCAAATTTTACTCCTTGATGTTATCCATGTCTCTCGGTTTTTCTAAATTCAACTCACAGAAGCGGTAAAATTATGTTTTATGGGAATTCAGACATTCTCATAGGAGGTGGGTAAAAGACGGTGAAATGTTTAATAAAATTTTATATATCAAATATTATTACAAAATTACTCGAATGAATTACATTGAACTTTTATGGGTATTATTTATATATTTTTACCTAAAATAAATTTAAATATAATAAATAATTATTTAAATAATAATTTCGTTTTTAACTACAACTCAGTGTTTTTCACTATTCATCAAAAAATTAAAAGTTTTCAGAAGCATACAAAAAATTCTCCATAATCTAATTTTGATATTATGAATTAAAAAATAATTTCTATTTTACCAAATTCAAAACATATCAATTGCATTTATTAGTTTAAAATTAATTCTCGTGGTCAAAACCAAAAAGAGCACTTTTATGAAATAATAATTACCAAAAGATTGATATTTGTTTTTGTCCAATTTCAAAATGAAATTACATCCAATGAAAAAAATTGGATTAAAGGGTAAAAATATAATCTAATTATACCTCAAACTCATTCATCTTTTTTGTTGAACAATATAAATTATTTTTATTAATACAGTTGTTTTCAGTTAAAATATATTATTTTTCACTATTCACCCAAATATGAATGTTATCAGAAAAACACCAAAAATTTATTAAAACTAAATTCATATGTCCCTATCCCAAAGAAGAAGTTTATTTATTCAATTTTAATATCTAAAAGTTTCAAATATTTGATTTAAATAGGGTTATCCATTAAATGGACGTAAAATTGAACTTTTTTAAAAATACTTATTTTACCTAAAAAAATTAATTTGTCCTTAAATTATGTCTAGGAAACTCATAATAAGGATTCTAAAATTATAAGGGTTATATAAAGTTCAAAATTTGTTAATACTATTCATAACCACTCTTTAATGGCTTGTTTGGTAAGTCACGGTGTGCTTGAACTCGATGTTGCGTGTAGTGTATGTTATTGAATTAATTTGAAGAACAACCGTACTATGAAATCTTGGGGTGTTACATGCTCGGCCTGGACGGTGGTATCTTCTCGGCTCGGACATCGGTGGCAGTCGGCATGGATGGGGGCAGCGGCTCGGCCTGGACAGCTGCGGCGGTTCGGCCCGGACGGGGGCGACGACTTGGCGTGGACGGCTGCGGTGGCTTGTCGCAGACGGCGGCGGCGGATCGGCACAGAAAGAGGTGGCAGCTCAGCCCGAACGGCGGCTGGGGTTCGGCCCGAACGACGGTGGTAGCTCGGGCAGGGGCTCGGCCACGGATGGCATGGCCGTAGTGAGGCGAGGCCGTGGTAGTGGTTTCCATTGGACAGTCACCTTTGATGGGGCCGACGGTGGTGTCAGCCACCATTCTCATACCCCACGTGTTGGTAGTCATTCTTCCATCGCGATCTACAATTAATCATTAGGTTTACAGAGAGTACTAACCATGTTTGTTTATCACGCACTCTCCGCATTAGTGCGGTAGAAAGCAGCTATAATTCCATCTTGAATTACAAAAGATTATCAAGAACCGAAATGGAGATGATTTCCAAAAAAACCACCCTACAACTTCCCGAATAAAATAATACACAAATAAATCCTTACCTTGAATTGTTCATTGTCATTGGTGCGAGAATAAGTTGAAGTTATCGATGTTTGTCTCTTCCGCCACACACCTCCAATCACGGGCTCATAAATCGGTTCATCGTAGTCGAAGATGTTCCTTGTTGGAGGGTGTCCTGAGGAAGATGAAGAAGTCATCATTTTTTGTTGGAGGATCGTTCTTTGTGGAAGAAGTGTAATCCTCCAAGGGTTATCCTCTTACAATTCCACCAAAAAATGAAAGATGTGCCAATATAATTAACATAAGAAGAAATTATCTTGGCAGACTCACTCAAGTTGGAAAAATTAATGCGGTGTATTGGTATAATTAATGTGGAGGATGCTGAAGAGTATCCTCCACATTAAATTGGGATTTGAGAGGTTTCTCCTCCATTAAGAGGGGTCGGGATGTCCGCACCTTTAGGAATTCAAAAATTGGGGTATTGTTATTGGGTGGTCCCCATCACCATAACCCACACATGGGATGTTTCAAGAATAAAAATAAAATGGTAAATAATTTTATTTTTATTTTCCAATGAAAAGACCAAAATTTATATTTCACCCTCGACCTACTTCGGTCGAGTTGAAGGTCTCCTTAATCAAATACTGGCGCTGCGAGTTCAATGGTGCCCTCAGATTTCAATTTCGAGAAACGTTCAAATGTTTTGAAAAACCCACACACACGTTTATTGAACATACCCGAGATAATGTTCATAAATTCATTACGTGCCCTCTAAGGCTCGGAATCACTAGCCATCAATTTTTGCAGACTCTTAAAATTCCAATATCTTAAAAATAATTACATGTAATTTCCAGGTCTTTATAATAAGTAAGGGACCATTCCATTATAAACACCTCCAATCATACAACCTGTTTTGGTCCCCAAGGGAGGCCCATATAGGATGTGAGATAACATCCCTGTAGGCCACCACCAAAGATATATACAATTCAATGCTGTGTAATATAACAAGATAAAAAGGTAAATAGTAAAGCGTGTAAGCAGTAATGAAATGAAAATGGACCATGGCATGGACACTACCAGTCTAGTGTTACTATCTTTCCAGTCATGTCTACATATAAAATATGGTCAAACACTAAATTAAGGTAGCTATATAAATTCATATGTAAACAAAACAACCATTTTGATCATCCCATCATGTAAGACCACCACGGAATTGTCGGATATTCAAAGAGTAAAACATTCATGTCTAGTACATATAGTCGAGTGTATCAAATTTCAACTGTTGTGCCACATGTCAATATTTTAGAAATGTAGGGATTTATTCAAGGGGCATGAACAAAGGCATCATCTTCATGTCCTATGATTATGTTATTGGAAACAAAGGCACATTTTGGAGTCCTAGGAACATTTTCTACAAGACATTCCCTGTTCGAGTCCAAGCATGTTCGATCCGTGGGCTTGCAATCCAATGGAATCTCACATAATTAAGACCCATAGAGAATTTCCACCCAAGGCATCTACTACCACATTCCACTTACCTGTAACATTTCCAAGGCTTCTAATTATATTTTAACCATTCATAACTTTTACCATATCAAACCATGGGAGTATACCCACTCACAATTCCATTTATAATTCAAGTCAGCTTACGAGTTTACCCACTTATAACATCCAACTCACCTCAAATAGACCAAAGGATTTACCTGCTCATTGATTATAATTCACACATGTAATTGAACCATTCTAACCATCATGTTATGACCCATTGTGTATACCCACTCATTTATCAATGTTCAATTTAAGAAAATTATCCAATTTAAGCATGGAATATCACTAAAGTTAAGATAATAGGAAATACATATTCCATTCTATTAATCCATTTAAATTTACTTATTAAAGAGATCCCTTCTAGAAGAAATGCTTCATCTCACCCCACGACTAATTGAAAGGGAATAAACATGGAATATCCGTAAAAAACATTACATGAGTGGCCATGATTTTGGACAAAACTACCAATTAATAACAAATTAACCTAATATATTAACTAATAGATCTTATTACATCTAAATCAATTAAACAGTATGAAATTGGGGCACCAACAGAATGTCCAGTGGGTGGCATAATGGTTCATAACTTAACAAAGCACCAAAAGTCATGGAAGTTGTAGATATCACCTACCATTGTTCGGTAGTGTAGTAGTATTCCAATATCAGGTCCAGATTTCAATCATATTGGGAGAAATTTGATGAAAATATGAATAATGAAATATTAGAGAAAATCATATTGCACCAAAATAGTGCAACTGATATCTAGAAGAATCCAGAATGGCTAAAAAGGAATGTAGATCTTATCGATTGAGATCAAATGAGAAACATTGTTCTTGAATGGGAGATTGAAAAGGATAATAATCCATAAATAACATCTTATCAATGGAGAGGACTCTAAAAATACCCATTTTCAGAAAAATTTAAATGAAAAATGATTTTATGTTTTCAAAATAAATATATTTAAATAAATAAGTAAATTTTCTAAAACATATAGCGTTTGTACGGTTAAAGGGAACAGTATGGAAAATTATGTGCCAACAGTGAATGAATTCCTCTCGGAAAAGGGGCACCCTTATGGTTTAAAAACCATGTGGAAGTTGTGTGAAAAACGTTTATCATGTTCGGCAGAATCTATTGACCTAGCTGCATTGTTGTGCCTCCCATTACACATGGTTGGTACTAACCGTGCAGGAAATATCACCCCATTATCTAGCCTAAATTGTTTGTTCAAACCCTGAGCTCTACCCCTAGTCAGTTTTTAATAATCATGTGCCAGTCTTAATAAATGCAAAAAAATGGGTTCCAGGCTTTGAATAGGTCTTGGACACCCCCTATACCTCCATGAACTCAATGAGAATTCAAATTAGGCCATATTTAAGAAATAAAATTGAAAAATAAGGGATATATACCACATAATAAAACTTGAGATCTTACTATCTTCCCCCTTTAATGCAATTCAACCCCAAATTTCCATTAAAATTGTTTTCATGATTCTTTTGAGAAAAATTCTATTCTCTGAGCACATACATCGACCTCCATGGGCCAAGACTCATCTTGTAAACAACCGTGTTTCCAGACGGAAAATACTAAAGTAAATGACCCACCTCGAAGAACCTTTATGCTCATGCCATCTATATGAATTATATTCTTCTTAATTGATGCATCAATATATTTCCTAACAATCATTGGGAGAAAATCATGAGGTGGGTATGAATGATAGAAGTGGAGTCGAGATACGTGGATGACATGTCGCATGGCTTGGTAACTATATGGTAACTGCATCCAGTATGCTAGTGACGCGACACTCTCTAAAATCTCAAATGGATCAACATATTGAGGTGAAATCTGACAATGTCTCCTGATTCACCAATGTCCCAAACATCGGGAAACATTAAAAAAACCCAATCCCCGACCTCGAACTCTATAGGTCATCTACAGCTAATGACACAACATTTCTATTGCGACTATGTAGTATCCATCTACTTCTTAAACATCAATAAATACTCAGAAATCTCATTCACAATAACTTGTCCAAGTAAAGCTTCCTCACTTACCTTTATCTGATAATGGTTCAATCGACATAGCCTACAAAATGAATTATTATATGCTTCCATCTGTATAGTTTAACAATAACTAGTGTTCTAGGTAAACACAACTTGGAGAAGATGATTCTTCCAAGAGCCCCCAAAATCAAGGAGGTATGCTCTCAGTATATCCTCTAGAACCTTTACAATACACTCTTACTGGCCATCAGTCTAAGGGTGGAATGATATGCTCATAAGAACAAGTGTACCCAACACCCTATGAAAATTGTTCCATAAAGGAGATGTTAGTGATTCATCCCAATTCAAAATGATAGTGCTTGAGACCCCATAAAGTCTTACTATCTAATGAATGTAAAACCATATAAGGTCATAAACACTGAAGGTCTCCATTATCATTTGGAAAATGAGAATCCATCACGATCCTATCAACCAGAATGCACTCAACATTGTTACCTTGTGGAGACATCGGTAAACTGGTTACAAAATCCATCACAAGACCATCCCACTTCAACTCAAAAATAGGTCATTGCTATAAACGTCTGGTAGGTCAATGATGTTCAAATTTCACCTACTAATAAGTGGAATACATCATAATAAATCCATCCACATCCCTTTTCATTCCCATCCAACAATAATGATAGTGTAATTCACAGTACATCATGGTGACTCCGGGGTGCACTACACTTTCTAAATAATGGAATTCCCAAATCACCTCCTCACCTATATACACTGGAACCAAAATGAGACCATGGATATATAGGAAATCACCCTCACCTATGGTCCAACCACGAGATGGAACTCACCATACAAACACCCCATAGGATTAGGTCCTCTGAATCTGATAGCTGCCTCATCCTCACATTGTTCAGTAGGCTAGAGGACATAGCTAAGGATGATATATATGTATGTCCATAACTATCGTGCACCTCCATGTGTATCTCGGATACTAATTCCATAAACATCCACATTCTAATATAATATTTCACTATTTTTATATTTTTCTTCATGCTTGGTTCATCATATATTACATTTCCTTTACAAGGCGTGTAGGCAAGACCGAAATACAAAGAGTGTAGGTACTCCACCCACCTTTGATACCCCCGATTTTGATCACACTATGTAAAAATATAATTGATGCTTTTTTAGTCTGTGTACACCACAAAACTCTCTCCTAATAAATAATTTACCCAAAAATGCAATGCCTGAACAACTATAGAATTATTGAGATTGTTTGTTTAATTCCATTTGTGTGGCCTCAACTGTCAAGATCTGTATGCCCTGACTCTATCCCCATACATTAGCACTTCTACCACCCTGGAACCTGATGCATCCCAGTACACTGTATAGATATTTACGTATTCTATTTGTATCAGGACTCATTCTAACATCAAATTCCATTACATCTCCTAAAAGGATTTCTTTCAAGAATCCGACAATACAAACATAACACCCATCTTAGTCAAGCCTACCAACAGTGCTTCTAAGCATGATAAGTCTTGTATTAAACACGTATAGTAACTAGTAAGACACAAGAAACTCTATACTTTAAAAAAAATTCTCGGTATCTTCCTAGGAAACTATATATCTTACCTTCTCTTGGACCATATATACTCCTATATTTAAGATGATGTCACCCAGGAAGTTATTATGGTCCATAAAAATGTGTCACTTTGTGAGAAAAGAAAATAACTGATTCTCTATGAGTGTATTCTCAATGATCTCAAGATGGTTGACATGGTCATGTTGATTATAAGAATACAACAATATATTATCAATGAATACCACCATAAAAGAGTCCATATAGGGGAGGAACACTTGGTTTATCATCTCCTTGAAAATTGTTGGCACATTCATGAGACTGAACGACCTAACTAGGTACTAGTGTAGACCATACCAACTATGAAAAGTTGTAAGAGGTATTTATGTGGGCTGAACACGTAACTAGCGATATCATGACCTCAATCAATTCTTCAAGAACACTGTGGTCATCAAATCTAGTTTAACATGTCATCTATTAGTGGCAATGAATATTAGTTTTTAACCATCATCTTGTTAAGTATATGATAATCCATATATATTGTTAGAGTTATATCTAAATTTTTCACAAAAGGAACCTTTAATCCCCACATGGATGTATTAGTTCGGATATACCAATTTTCCTCCCAATCCTATGGCTTCCTCTTAAGCTCATATAACTTTGTTGTAGCCATCCTATAAATAGGAATGGATACTAATTAATCTCTTTGCACTATGTTGATGGAGAACTCCACCTCTATCTGTAAATTTAAAATAGAAAATCTATCTTGGATGACATCCTTGAAATGATCAACCACTATAGGAAAGTCCTATATAAATGCTCCCTAATTATCTAGATACAAACTAGTGATTTGGGATATCATTTTTCCCATATAACAATTCTCTGGCCCAACATAGATTGCCTAGAAATCCAATTCACCCTTTTGAGTATACACTTCACCCTATGGTGACGTGAAGGTCACACTCCATTGATAGCAGTCAATGCAATATTGATAAGATACTAGCCAGTCCATCCCATGTATGATTGAAAATGGTTTCATCTCGAGGACATAATGATATCAGAAGAAGATACATCCACCAAACTCAAGGGGGTACTCCTCTCACTATCCTCGATCTGCTTTTTTGATTCCCAATGGTGTGATTAGAAAAATAATTCTGTCATAAGTCAAATGCATGATCCTAAGGATTTTCACTATAGGTAATGATATGAAACTATGGGATTCACCTATATCAAAAAAGTATTGTTTCAATAGTAGAGTCAAATAAGATATCGCCTCTCACTGTATATGGACTGTCACCCAACTACTCAAGGGTAGTCTATATATAATAGACCATGCATGCACTAAATCCCTGTGATACATCCTCGCATCCCTGATTTGTCCCACTTTGATGTATTTCCGTAACAGTCATCTGACTAACTCAGCCACAACCACCACTACCTCGGCCTGACCGACCATCACTACTCCAGCTCCCTATTTAATTTTATGTTGAAGAACCTTCTCTTCAACATGTCGTTGGTGGTGACACCTTACCACTAATAGCTAGATGGACGGACCTAGAGAAATGATGCATGTGACCCATCATACTGAAAGATTTTCACTTAACTAGGTCATGGTCGCATTGATTCTTCATGTGGCCTCACCTTCCACACTAGTAACAAAAAAATGATCTATGAGTACTCACAGCCTATCTTGAACTCATCTCACATGAAGCCTCAAAATAGAACTTCCTAACAATGAACATAGTACCACTGGGTCAGGAAACAACACTACCCAGATCGATTCCCAAAACATACCTCATGTTCCGCTCTATAATCAGCACATGATTCATAATTTCCCTGATGGAGGTCAACATGAACATACAGAACTGAGATCTGATAGCATGTCAGAGTCTATCCTTGAAGTATTAGGATCTAGATAGCTCATAATTATTATATGTTGGCACAAATTACTACATCTCTATAAAGAATATTTATTACTCTTTAATGGTCATTACACCCTCCTCTAGATGCATAAATTCACTCACCTAATGTACAAGTAGATATGATGTGAATAAATAGTCAAAGAAGTGAGTTTGTAAGTCATCCCAATCTATATCTCGTAGCCTATTAGCTTGGTTCTGAACATCCCACTAGTGATTCACTACTCCATGTAGCATATATGTGGAAAGATTAACACTCCTCTCATGAGGTGTCTCAAGATGCCAAAAAAATACCATTATAGACTCAAGCCACAAATCAATAGCCAATGCACCTCCATACATCAAAAACCTGGGAGGATGATACTATTGGAACACCTGTGTTAGCTCAACCATAGGAAAGATATGATTTTTTTCTCCCTATGTCTTAATGTAGTGAATGAATCCATCACCAAACTATGCAACAAAATGTGAGTCCAAGACAACAGATATTTCCATAGTTGTCACTAATGAAACATCATCTGGTAGCCCTTAGACCACCGCCTCTAGAGTGTGGTCATTGCCTCCCTTATAGTGTATTACTGTTGTCCATCGTGGTTGAATGCCTCTAGAAATTCAATCACACACCACAAAAAAGAATAAAGATTAAAACTAACATCTCAAAATCATAGGATGGGTCAAAATCTTCCTAAAACCATGATGTACCCCATGACCTACTTCTAATCATGGAAAATAACAAGAATTGTTAGGACACAATAGAAAACTCTCCCTCTATCCCACCCAAAATCCCTATCTAGATCAAGTCTCTGTTTTTCATTTCAAATTTACCATTTCATATTAATTTTAATTCACATACATTTCACATTCCATTTACATATATCAATTGTTTAAAAAATTGAACCAATGTTTTTGCAATTTCAAATAAATGATGGCCCATAAGACCTCATGGACCTAAAATTAACTAACCATTCAGTCCATTCATATAAAATTTAATTTAACAATCGAATTTATACGTTTCACCACATTCTAGTACATAAGGTCACATACTTATTATCAACATATAGATGGAATAACTTCTCTATCCACTGCAAAAAATCTATCACAACAGTAGATATAACTATCACAAGGCCAACCAAAACAGCATGAAACAAGTAATTCATCCTAAATGGCATGACATAATGCATAGAATTTGATTTCACTAATATATAAGAGTCATTTAACGACACTAGAATATGCCATCATTAATGCTAAAGCTATTGACCATCAGAGTGTGGTTAAAATCTCTAGGATTTTTATCAGTGATAACAAACCACTACAAATGGAACCCATTAACAATGATTTTTTTAGTGATGATAAATTTAGTTGTTTTAATGAGGGAAAATTATATTTTCTTCATACCTCCATGAGCTCGACCCCTTTATTCTCACTCCCACAAAACGTTTAATAATCCCCCCCCCCCTTCATCATCATTTTCACCCCAACACCAATTTTATCAGTGCTTTGAGAACTTCAAGCATCATGTGTGCTCACTAAGATTTTAACCACACACATATCCCTTGAAGATGGAATTACATTACCACTACACCAAGTTGGTTTATTGTCTTTTTAATAATATATATGTTTATATATATATATATATATTAGACATATATGTATATATTTATTTTTAAATAAATTTATTTAATATATGTGTTCGTGATAAATGTACATATATTTATTTAAATATATTTTATATTATACTCCATTACATATACGAAAATATAATATAAATATTTTTTTAATACACACTTATATGTATATATAGACATTATAAATATATATATATATATTGAAAAAAATAAATATTTATATTCTTTAAATACATTTTTAAAATTTTCATATATTTATATATATTAGATTATTCATATGCACATATATGTGTTAATTATTTTCAACCACCTTCTTATATATAAACATTGATTTTATAGGTATAAATAAACATAAGAAATCATTTTTATAATTTAAATAAAAGGCATTACTTTTATATTAAATAAAATTAATAATAAATAATTATTTTATATATTATAAAACACGTTTTTAAATGAATATATATATATATATATAGAAGTAGATTATTATAAATAAATATAAGAAAATATGCATATTATTAATTTTGAATAAATATACATCATGAAAAATGAAAAGAATTAAAAATTATAATATCAATATGAATGTAATGCTTCGTAATAAATTCAATATCCACTAAAAATGGAAATCAGATCCCATTAAATGAGTTTCATTGTCAATTTAATGTAAAAAAATTGGGCACCCTGACAAAAAACTCAGTTTTGGAGGCCTTATAGGCCGCTTTTGGAATTGAAAAACCCATTACCAAGGTCTCGTGATCAACACAACATAGATTTTGTCATAGACTATCATTTGATATGTGGTAGAGCCCAAACTGACACCCATATCAAATGATATTTCTAAATGAAATACGAGTGATGTTTTAAACTTATTTTGTATCATTTATTAATTTGTTGATTTTTAGAACGAAATTTATATAAAATGAATATTAATCTACAATAATTATAAAAATACTGATATTTTTTTATTTTAGGATTCAAATTCACTAAATAACTTATATATTATGTGGACATGCCTCTTTACATTATCAACACCATATGTAAAAATATATATAATATATTTATATCAATATAAAATTATTTTTTAATACATATATTATTTTTAATGAATTTTATTTTTTCAAAATATAACTTTAATTAGCACTGGTTAAATATCCCTAATAAAGGGGGGTCTTTCTAAGAACCTCCAAAAAAGCGCTGATAAACACCCACCATTTATATGTGCTTTTCTAAAAGTACAGATAAAATCTCTCATTTATCAGTGCTTTATGCAAGCATTGATAAAGTTTGGACCTTTTGAGAACTTGTGAAAACTAATGATAAAGTCCCCCTTTAATAAAACATTTTTATCACTAATAAAGACACCATTTAATATTGGTAAAAATAATTGTTAAAGATGCCATTTATCATCACTTTAAAAAGAACTAATAAAGGTGTATTTAACAGCATTTGTAGCTAGTACTGTTAAGGCCCTAACACTAGATAAACTCGGTATTATAGTAGTTTTCTGAAAAGGTCCAGTATGATGCATGAGATTTAATACCCTAATCTCATTAGGCTTCATGAGAAATAGAACCTAAAATTGTATCAATAATAACATAAAAAAAGTGTGTCTCCAAATGGTGGAATCAAATCAATTGTAATAGTTAAAATCCAAAAAATAACATTTTCATTTGAGGAAATTTGTATTTTCCATATACATGGGGTATCTATTCCCGAGTAAAAATTATTACTAATCTATATTTCATTCCTATCACAATCTATTCTCTCCAAATAGTAAGAAAAACTAGAAAAGTGAGCTCTGATAGCATTTTGTAACACCCTGAACCAGATTCCACACAACAGTAATGTGATCTTGGTGGGTCACAAGGCCTCAAGATCATCTCCCCAAATGGAAGAGGCTTATGAATAGTAGTAAGGGTCTAGGAGTGTCCTTGGGGAGACTAATCGTGCATCACCAGTGTATATCACAGTAGAAAATAAATAACATGCAGTTAGTAGATGTAGATAAACATTAAGAGAACAGAAAGTTCAAAAAGGTGGGTATATATAAACAAACCATAAATATCTCATATATAATGATTTAGTTGATACATGTATCTAGAAAATAGAGAAAACAAGTACATGTAATTACAAAACAATAAAAGCATCCAAAAAGTGTCCTTGTAGCATCACAAGCCTCAACTTGGTCTCATGATCCCCTGCTATAAATACACAATCAAAAATATTGATAAGGGTGATTTCCCTTATAAACACTTGCACCCAAGGAATCTATTTGGGGAATCATGGGAGTCCCAAACAGGGTGTGATATATCATCCTAGTAGGAAACCACCCATGATCTATACAATTCATTACTGTGAAATATAAAAATCTAAAGAGGTAAACAATAAAGTAGGTAAGTAGTAATGAATAGTAAAGATCCCATGGCACATCTACTACTTGGAATGAGGTACCATATATCCACACAATTCTCCCTTAAAAAGATGGTAAATATCCAATATAAGGAAGCTATATAAATGAATATGTAAACAACACAACCTTATTGTTCATCCCATCATGTCATACCACAATGACCTTGTTGAATATTCCAAGTGTCAAACAATCACATCCAAGTGGCATAGTCTAGTTTATGACATTTCCATCACCATTCCATACTTCAATGTTTCATTCCACGAAAGGATGTATCCATGGTTTTATGAACCATTGCATCCTCATCGTGTCTTGGGAGCATCTTGGTGGAAACTCAGTATAGGAAATGGTTGGAGTCCTAGGAGCATTTCATGCTATAATTCCCCTATGTGAGTCTAAGAATGAATGATCCAAGGGTTAGTAAAGCCCATGGAATCCAATTAAATAAAGTACCAAGGAGCCTTTCCACCCAAGGCTTCAGCTACTACATTCTTGATCCATGGAAAATTCCCATGGAATCTAATTAAACATGTACCATTCATAACATTTATCATATCAAACCATGTGAGTATACCCAGTGACATTACTATTTATTATTGGAGTCCTGTTATGAGTATACCCACTTATAATACCCAATTCAACTGAATGGAACAAAAGATTTTACCCACTCAATGATTAAAATTCACAGATGCATGCAACCATTAAAATGTTCATGTTATGACCCAATGAGTATACCCACTCATTTATCCATGTATAATTTAAGAAAATAAACCAAATTACACATAAAATATCAAGAAATTATTAATAAAGGAGGCAAGAAATATCCAATTAAATTAATCCATTTTACTTTACTTATTAATAGGATCCCACTAAGAATCCAAACATCATATCACCCCATGGGTGGATCAGAGTGCATAAACCTGGAATATCTATAAGTCACACCCCATGAGAGGCCATGATTTGGGAAAATCCTTCAAAAATATCACAAAAAAAACCTAATGGAATCCCTAACAGGTTCTATTAAATCTATGTCAATTATCATTATTGAAATTGGGGCCAATCCTGAATGTTTGGTGGTTGGAATAAAAGTGGATAACAAAACAAAGAACCAAAATTAATTGATGTTTTATAGATCACATACTCATGATTAGTAGTGGAGTTCTCATCCAGTATCTGGTCCTAATTTGAATCGAATTTAGGTTTTTATTTAGATCCTTTTGGGATACATCTTAAGAATGGACTAAGAATGAAATATTATGGAAAATCATCTTAATCCTAAATAGCCCATCCAATATCCCGAATAATCGAGAAAGGATAAAAAGGAATGTAGATCTTATCGATGTGAATCTGATGAGACAAACCACACTTGAATCTAAGATTGGAAGGAGAATAATCTCCTACTCCAAGCATTATAGATGGAGCATGGGTGAAATATGATTTTTTCTTCATTGAGGAACATTCCATCAAGCTCTATTTAGTGGCTATTGTGGAGCCCTAGGAGAATGTGGAAAAGATCTCAATTTATGCAAAGGGAATGGGTTTTCGTCACTTCTACATGGTCACCCCATCAACTAGTATATAGGGTCTTTCTAAAATTCTCAACTCTTTATGGATCATGTTGATATTTTCAAGAAACATATTTATACTCTGTTTTCCTCCAGAAATAAAAAATGTATGTCTTTTGTCTATTAAAAATGATACCATCACGCCATAGAAGATCTCTAGAAAAACATTATCTTGTTTGATCAAGGTTCCTCAACATGGTATGGTGGGCCAATTTTAATGTCATTACTAAAACCTCTGGAAAAAACGGTGGTAGACCATTTTTCATGAAATATGGATAGGATTTCAATTCCATCATTACTAGTAATGGATTTGTCGAATTGGGCTTCACGGGTGAAATTTTTACTTGGTGAAATAACCCAAAAGTCATAGACTCACTTGGTGTCACTTGGACCATTTCTTAGGAAACATGATAGAAATATCCACCTTCTATAAGGCTTCCGTCACTCACCTGGTTCATTCTCTTTCTAACTACTCTCCTATTTTCATCCTCCTGGAGTCAAGGGTTGAGGGGAGGAAGTTCTTTTTGTTCTCCATTAGCAGGACATCAGACCCTTCCTTCCTCTAGGAAGTGATTTCCTATAGGTCTCGACTGGTTTAAGGATCACGGTGGATCAGCCTTCACAATAAGTTGTGGTGGATGAAGGAGTCCATATCTTTCTAGGGAATAATGAATTATCCATCACAGAAACATATATATTCTATCAAACAAGAAATGAAGTGGATTGAGCAAGGCATGAAAGTAGGATATAGTGAATACCTCATTTGTTCCCTTCTTTATAAGAGGATCCTTCAAGAGGACATGCTTCTTTCATAAGAACAGTAGGCAAGAGAGCATTCCTAATATCTCTGGCTTCGAGTTGGTGAGAGAAAATTAGGTTACTATCAGGAATGCATTAATGAACATAACTGTTTTAGGCATCCAAACATCTCGTGTGAGGATATGTCCTTCATTAATGACATGAAAATTGTCGATGTTGTGGCTGAAGCCCAATTTATATCCTTCTAAGCTACCCCTAACCCTTAGATGAAGGATGTTTGTACAAGTTGGAATTCATATCATTTTTATAAAATTACAAGAGTAGATTCTATGGCCAAAAATCTCTTCATAGAATCCATTATAGAGGAGAAGTAAATTTGGGAGGTACTGGAAGGCCTCAATCCCAATAGAGCTCCTTGTCTGGATGGCTTTCCCAGCTCCATTTAAGTGTATTGATGGAGCATTGTGATAGATGACATTGTTGAGGCAGTGCATGATTTTTTTCCAAGGGGCTAACATAAAACAATTTTATTCAGATACATCTCTTGTTCTCATTCCAAAATGCAATAACCCTTTACCTATAAATAAATATTTCCCTATATGTATGTGTAATTATTCCTACAAAATCATGTTCAGTGTGATTAACAGAAGTGTTTGTATTCAATTCATGATCTAGATCTGTAAAGAACAACATGGGTTTGTGAATGATTGGACCATCCACGCTGCTAAAGGTGTTTCCTATGATATTATTGATGATATTATTAGGAAATATCAAGAATATTTTTTTACATAAATATTGATATGGATAAATCATATCACAAACTTGAGTGTGATTTCATAATCAAGGTTCTAAGATGCATGGGATTCTCTTGGTGGTCAACTGATCTGATGTTTAGATGTTTCAGTTCATCTTGGTTTTCTATTTGTTTTATGGGAAGAAGGAGAGGGATCATTAAATATGTCGATGCCCTTAGAAAAGGTGACCCTCTCTCTCTATTTTTGTTTATTCTGGATCAAGATTCTTTGAGTAGATTCCTCAGATCTAGAATTGAAGAGGGAACCATTAAACCTTACCTTTGATGTTTTCCTTTTCAAAACCTGTCCCACAAAAATTTTGTGGTTTATATAGTAATTTTCATTAATAGTCAATCTAGGTCTATTCAGGTTATCAATAGCTCCCGAATGGAATATTTTATATTGAGTGGGAAACTCAACAATAGAGATAAAATTAGTCTCTAAATCTCGTGGATTTTCTCAGAGAGACATGCTCACAACATTTAATCTAGCTGGGTTATTAGAAAAATGATCCTCCCTATGGTCTATTTAGGAGCCCCCATTATTTCGGGGAGGCTTCATATCAAGAGTCTGGATAATGAGGTGGTCAAAATCACTACCTGGATCAATAATTGGAAAAATCGATTCCTCTATTTTGGGGGGAGGATCAACCTTATTAGTAGCATGCTTACCTTATTCCCCATGCATGTGCTCTCATTTATCAATGTCCCAAAGTTAGTCTCATGGAATATTGAGATAATTCTGACTAGATTCATTTGGGACTCACATTCGGAGGGATGTTTCCATTAGGCCTATTGTAATAGAATGGCCTTTCGCATGGATGAAGGTTGTATTGTTTTTCATAGTGTAACTATAATGATTATCTACCTTCATGTGAAGCTAGCATGGGAGTTTGTGTAAGGGGGAACTCTATGGGAAAGGATCATCATGGAGATGTGTGGGAATAACTTGGATAATTCGTGAAACATCTGTTCTTATCTTTTTAAAACTATTCAAATACATATTCCGCATCTTTGTAATCCATCAGTATAGATCATCAGACATGGTGAAATTAAATTCTGGCATGGAAATTGGGTGGGAGATTTTTTAGGATTTCCTTGTTGACTGACTACTGACATTACCTCCAAATTGGCTAGTGAGAATCTAACCATTATTCAATAAGTCCTTGACAATGATAATTTCATTATGTTCCATCTAATTAAGCATACAGACAAATTAGAAAAGTGTGTTTTCAAGGCCTCTTCCATTGGATCCTTTTCTATTAAGGCCTTATAGTCAATTATCTAGGAAACCCACACTCATTCTCTATAGGGAAATATAATTTTGATCAAGGATATTTCTATTAAGTTCAATTTTAATTCATGGAGGATTGTTCACCATGCCATTCCTACGGAAGATGAAATCTTCCAAGAAGGGATTTTCATTATGTCCAAATGTTCATGTTTTCGGCTCCCCATTATTGAGTCTACCAATCATCTATTTTTCAAAAGAAATTGGGCATGCGCAGTCTGGGATGATATGGGGGATTTCACTAGTTTTTCTTCTCTTATCTATCTGGGTGGCTTTTTCTTTCAGAGGAGGTTCTAGGGAATGAGAAATAGTAAATCATAGAAGAAGGCTAGTGTGATTATTATCTTAGATGGATGCTTGTGTATATGGGAGGTGAGGAACTTATCATGTATCAAAGGTTTTGTGTGCACTATGGTGAGTCTAGTTTCTAGAACGAAGTGGTTGATCACATATTTGGGTGTTCTTCTATAATGAATGGGAGGAGGCTCGTTCATTGCGAAAGGTGCTCCGATAATGATACTCTTCTCTTGCAGGTAGAAGCATAATGTCTAAGGGACAATGAATCTGATGGAGACCCCCTAATTATGAGCTGAAACATAACTCAAATTGGTCTTCTTCTATGGGTATAATGAGGGTCGGAGGGGTATTCGTAATCCAGGGGATGTGTGGTCGCTACTTAAAGTGAAAGGATTTGCAGAAGAGATTTAGTTCAGGCGGAGGCTAGGGATCTACTTAATGTGATCCACCTCTTCATTTCCTCTCATATATCTCTCTCTGAGAGAGAAATATTTTACAAAATATTCTATGATTCTTTTTTGGATTAAAGGGACACTCCACTGAATATTTCATACCATATCCAGTGATGCAGGAAACTGATTGTCAGTAGAACATGACTATTGCATACATGTCATGATGGAAACTAGGTAGCAGACATTCTGGCTTCTCAGTACACCCATAAATATGATCTTGTCTCTTTCTCTATCTTGGGATCCTTTCATCGAGAGTGTTCTATCATTGTACAGGGTGACGCACTTGGACATCATTTCTATATCCCCCCTTGATCCAAGACACTCCTCTATTCACTATATGTTTATGTTCTTTCCATTATTCTGGAAATTACGCTTTTATTTTTAATAAAATATGTTGTAGCTGTAAAAGGTGCTTCATTGGTTACATGCACCATTTGGAAAATTCTTTAGAAACCATGAAAACCTTCATATTGGACATGGGGTACTGGCATTGTTTTCTTTTATGTTTTATAAACCAAGTGGAACCCATGTGGAAACCCACTGTGAATTTTAAAATAACTACAGACAGGCCTACATAGTTTTTTGGTCTATTCCTCATATTTTTTTCCTAACTACTTAGCATATATCACCCTAATGTCTAGCCTTCCATTTTTTGGTCCAACCATGCATCCTACCCCACACAGTTTTAACTAAACTTGCACAAAGGAAAAAAACATGGTTTCTTGGATCCAGAAAATCCATGGAAACCCTTGATACCTCCTTTACCAAAATGGGAATTCACATTAGGACATATTTGAGCATTAAAATTGTAAAATAAGGGATTCTTACCTCTTACAAAAAATCATGTTCTTACAAACATGGTGGGTACTCATAATTCCAATATTTTACTGTTGATTTTAGTACATATGATTTTTATACATAATGTGGTATAAGTCAGAATCATTGGATAACTTCACGTAATACAAGTATGAAGTTGTGAACCAACATGGTAACAAGATTAAGTATCTTCACTCAGATTGTGGTAGAGAATATCTTAATTAATACTTCATTGATTATTTATGGGAGTTTTGGATTTTAACTAAACTCACTCCTCCTCATACGCCTTAATAGAACGGTGTAGGAAAAAGGACGAACCATACCTTGTTGGACATGGTGAAATTAATGTTGATTCATGCGAGTCTTCCATTATCATTTTGATTATATGCATTACAAGGAGCAACATACGCACTAAACCGAGTGCCCATTAATGAAACTGATTGTATATCATACCCATTATGGAATAAAAATAGACCAATATTATCTTAATTACATGTGTGTGTTTGTGATGAATTTTTTAATCCATTTTAGGTTACTTGATTTTACCCCAAGGCACAAAGTGTACCTTTATAGGATATCCCAAAGTAAAAAAAGGGATGTTACCTATACATACCTTCATACAAAATGGTTGTGGATGATTGATGCAACATATTTATTTAGATGGATATTATCTATTAAATAGATATTGGGAGAGAGATAGACTTCTATGTAGTTTAGGCTCTTGATACACAATAGTTGGCATAAGAAAAAAAAAGTCTACGATGCCCCATGGAAGAAGAAATGTTTCGAGAGACACAATTATTGTATAGAAGTTTTGGAGAGCATAGAGAAATAGAGTAGTATGATTTTTTTGTAACATTGGATACTAACTCATTACTAGTTTAAAATACAGATCCTCTCTCCTACAAGAAAGCAAAAAGGGGAACATATGTGTCCAATTGGAATGAATCCACGAATTTTAAAATAGATTCAATGAACCTACACCAAATATTGATTTTGGTAGACCCTATTGTAGATGTAAATCTCGTTCGTTTTAAATGGGTATTTGATAAGAAACTATACCTGTATGGACAATTTAGAGTCTATAAGTTGTGAATGGTTAAAAAATGGTTTCCATAGTTTCAAGTCATTGACTACGAAGAAACCTTTCTTCCAGTTTCAATAAAGAAGTGCATCAGAATTATACATTCCATTGCAACTTTAAATTATTAAAATATTTGAAAAATGGATGTTAAAATATCCTTCCATAATAGAAACCTTCTGAATATGTTTATATGAAACAACCTAAAAGTATTTTTTCTCAAAAGGATTTTAACAAGGTATGAATGATTCCAATAACCATTAATAGATTAAATAAAACATCAAGGTCATGGAAAATTCATTTTGATGATTCCATAATGGGATTTCGTTTAATAAAGAATGGATGGGAGTTGTGTGTCTATAAATGGTTAAGTGGGTGTGCAATCATTTTGTTAATAGTATATGTTGATTCCATATTACATATTGGAAATTTAATCCAGTCTTATAATTTGTTAAGAAGTGGTTGAATAAATGATTCTCTATGAAGAAATTTTGAGAGGTAACATATATTCTTAGGATTAAGATCCATTGAAAAAGATATAATACATTGCTCAACCTACGTCAAAGTATATACAATAAAAATATACTAAAGAGATTCTGTATGGGAAAATCCAAGAGGGGATTATTGCTAGTGTCACATGGAATTCACCAATCAATGAAAATGTGTCCTTAGACAAAGGAGGAATGAAATATTATGACAAGGATTACATATACATCAATGATTAAGTCAATCATATATGTTATGCTATATACTAGTCTAGATTTTTCCTACACATTAAGTGTGGTAGAAAGATATCAAGATGATCAAGGTGACTACAAAGGGATGGAAATCGATACTATCCATAAGTATCTCAGGAATACTGTGGATATATTACTTATTTATGGAGGAGGTGAGGAACTAGTTATAATAGGGTTTTTATATGAGAGTTTCCAAATAGATCTAGATGAAATTATGTAACAAACCAAACAAATCTTTAAATTGAATGGAGGTGTTGTGAGTGAGAACCTTGAATAAATACTTGAATCAGCAGAAGCATTACTATCATGTGATGTCTAGTGGACTAAAGTTTGTTGGAAGTTTGTTGTAGTCCAAGTTGGAGTTTGTTGGAGTTTGTGTCCCAGGACAATCTTTTTGTACATTGATTACATGTATATTAAATGTTTTAAATATTAATAAAACAACTTATTACATATTGTTTACTGTTGTTCAGGAATCTATTATAATAATTCCCTAGAGAATACACCACACTGATAATATCATAGTAGTTCCCACTATGATTTGAACCTGGATGTGTTATGACAATATTCTTAAATAATTTTTTTGTTAAATAACGTACTATGATGGGACACATAGTACGTAGAATTTCATGTTTGATTAATCTTAAGATGATGTGCGTTATTCTCATTATGTTCTCACTTAGTAATCACAAAGACAATAGATTATGAGAACATACCCGCCAGTAGGAAATCTGCATGTTTTTTTTGTCATTGGATAAACATTTCTATGAGTGTGTATGATGATACTGAGACATTAATATTATTATTAATTCATGTTACAACTCACTTACATAGATGTATTTCATTAACCAAGATAACAACAGTTCATGGAGAAGTTGGATACCTTGGGGGCGTCATTAGTGGCATGTCATCAATGAACATGTTTTGGAAGGATTTTTCTCTTCCATATTTATGGAAGATGATATCTCAGCCCATTGATAATAATAGAATTGATGGATTTAATTCCATGGAAATTGTGTAATGATGTGTTTATTTCAAATATTCAATGAATGATATATCGAGCAAATAGGTTTGTGACATGAATGTGAAACTTTCTTGGTGAGATATTGTGAAAAAGGGATTACAGTACACCATTCTTTTGTGGGTGTCAAAATTGTGACATTATGTTATTTTTCTTACGTTCCTTGACCCATTACTAGATAGTGATATTGTAATTTAGGAATTTCCACCAATTTCCAATAATAAATAACCCTAGAGGGTCACACAATAACGTTTTCCGTTGATCTTGATTAAATTGTTTTTGAGACATTATTAATGGAATAAATATAATACTCAATGATGATAAATAATTTTATTTATGATCTATTTATGATATAAATAAGTAAATATTTACTCACCAACATTTGAATAATATATTTATTTTATTTATTAAATATTTTAAAAAATAATTATTCTATATATTTTGATAAAATATTTATTCAGTTGTTCAATAAATGGTAGAAGAGTTTGAACAGACCATGATCGATCCGGGTGGAAAATATTAATTTACAAGACCATTACAAAATATTTGGTACTGTGGAAATTTGAACATGGCAAAAATTAATAATTATTAAATTATTATTATGTTTCATGGAGTTTATTAAAGGTATTAAATATTATATAATGGTCTGCATGCAATTAAATAATATAATAACTTAAATCACAACTCTTTATATAGACTTCTATGTCAACTGTGGAGAACATCCAAAAATTGAGAATAGAGAATTTTTCTGCAGCAAAAAATTCGATCTTAACTCCACTTTCCCATTCCCTCTCAAGAATGAAAAGTGGAAGAGGAATTTCCTCAAGACCGAAGAATGTGCGATCATGAATGAACAGAATTATAAACTTGTTTGTAACGTCCCAGACCTAGAAGCCACTAAATTAGTACTCTGAGTCGGGTCATCACATGACCTCAAGTATGCCTCCCTATATGTTAGTTGTTGTCGTCTAGCGGTGTGGTTCTAATGAGTCATGTGGGGAGACTATACCTTCATTGCAATATTAATCCAAAGCATAACACCTTGAAAATAAAATTAGAAATATGAAACAACCAATAAACGTGCATAACCTATAATTTCCAATAGGTTATATTCCAAAAATCAAATACAACCTTGCCATTCCATTCTAGTGGTAAAAAGTGAAAGAAATACTATGACAAAATGAATGTAAAAATCTCCAAACGGGTACCTACACTATGTTAGGATCCATCTCAATGTACATCACGATCGCCCTAGAATATCCTAGATTAGGAACCTTTCCCTCATCCATACCTACACCCAAAATATCTTCTCGGGTAGCAAATGACTACCCGAGTTGGGTGTGAGTAGAAAACTCAGTAGGACACCACCAATGGTGTCTATAAAATATCTATTCTAATAGATAGTGCACACAAGTACAAAATAAAATGTATGTAAACATGGGATAGTTTGAGTTCCATAAGATAAAAATGTTTATTCAATTTATTCCTACAATTTTTTCTAATTAAATTCCTTATAACATCTAAATTACTCAACCCATTTAATCAAATGTTCACTGGGTTAGGCCAATATATCATATACCATTGGGTATAAGGCAATCAATCACAATTCATGGGGTAAATACAACTATTCCCTATCTCACTAGAGACATACAAATCACATCCAAACTTTATGTTCATCTCAAAGCCATAGTCCATGTGGAATTCAACTATTAGGGGAATAGAGACTCTTTCCCCTTCCCTAACCTATGAATTTTGGGGTGGAGTTTAGTGCCTCAGTCAAACTCGACCCATGGCCATAGAACCTCATGTTAATACCCCACTCTTCTAATCCACGTGCATGTGATTATTTTTCCAGACACCACCACCATACCATAACACAACCAAGCATATTTAATTCCATTAAAATTCACATTACATGACAACAACATGGGAATTTATATCATTCCATAACCAATTAACACAATTACATATTTCAATTCTTGTCCATTTAGTCAAATTCTCATTCTCATGACACAACCCTTTTAATTTATTCAAAAACCCCTATACCTTAATAAAGTTTATCATTAACAAAAAATTTACCCATTGAGCCGATTTATCATTTCACAATAATTTACCCACATATGCATTTCTAGCACAATTCAAATATCACATAACACAACCCCTTTCTTTCATTTTAGCAATTTAGGTGTATTTCCAAATTCTCATGTATTAAACCATTGAACATAGTCATCGATTTTATTATTAAATCTCATTAACACATTTTCCATTTCCCATTCCATTACCAAATCATAAGTTCTCCATTTAACATCCACTAATCCTCTTATTCATTTGAAATAAAATTTCATCAAATAATTGAAATAGTCTCATTAGACCCATTTTTTCCATTTTCATGCCATCTTAAAGTCCCTATATAACTTATCAAGAAATTGATATCTATTATGATTCCATGTAAAACTTAATCAACGAATAAGAACACGTTCTACATGAGCTAAATATTATTATTCGGCAATCACTCACTTACCACATATAACTCTCTAAGACTAGAAATGACGGAATATCATATAGGTGGCCCGAAAATGGCCAAGCCATACCTTATGAATCCCACTGGGATCTAGAGGGTTTTGGTTGGTCCCATAGAAACCCATTTTTTATCAAACACTTCAATGGAAAAAAGAACACAAAAGGGAAAAACAAGAACACAAATGACCATGCCCAAATCGAAAATAAAACTATGGGATAATACCTATAGACCACCTACCAAAAATCCATTAGAGAATGCCCTCTTAATCATGGAATTAGATCTAGAATCATGAACCCCTTGAATCCTCAACTGTAATCTCACCAGAAAACAAAGGGCTTTAGAGCATCAAAACGAGGAAAGGGAGAGATGCAAAACCTAAACCAAAAAGAGAGTCAATAGTGGGATTAGCCTTACCCGGATCTTCAATCCACAACCAACGATGTCCAAAACATATTTGAAATGATGGATATTGATCAATGAGAGATCTAGTGGTTTTTGGGGGAGTCACTAGGGATGGAAAAGTTGAAATTTAGTATAAACCTGAGTTGGGGTTTAAAATCCCGGAGTGGAAATGTTGTATTGTTTTAATCGTTTTTGGGCAGCATGGATTACCCAAACGCTGTTCCAAACCATTCTCAAACTATGTGGAAGCTACATATTGAAAATCACCCCCATCCCATGGTATCTAGGGAATGTTGCATGTTTCACCCAAATGTTTTCAAACCATGCGTAATCCTCTGTCCAAGGCTTCATGGTAACCAATGATGCTCTGCACAGCTTTCCCTATCCATGTGCAAACCAAGATACGTGACCATGAACCCCATTTCTTATTCTTTCATTTCCCGAACCCCTGAAACACCCCTAAGGAATCAAAATAACTTTGGTAATCACTTATTTTTTCAAACATAAGGGTCTTAAACTGAAACATAAACAAGGAAATACCTTATGTAGAAACTGAGACCTTAAGGATTTATAGCGCTAGAACCCAGAGATCCAGTTATGTTGCTCAGAGATCATAGAGGCATGTGTAGATCACCTTTAGACATAATCTATCCCCAGATCCCCATTTTAAATAAAAATTTATTCTAAAGAGTCTTTTCAAATGATCACCATTCACCAATCATGAAATTTCCAAATCCCAAGTATTTATTTCATTAAATGATAAATAAATTAGCAATGTGAAATATACATGTTAGGGTGTGGAGGTCCACACCCGTGCGGGCTTTGGACTATGGGGGATTGAAATAGCAAGCCCATAGGCAACCCCATGGAAAACCCATATTATTTATTATTATTCTATTATTTTTAATAATTAATGAAAATTTCATGATAAATATATATATATATATATATATATATTTGATAAAAAAACAAAAAATATTAAAATAATATAACAATTAACATGCATTTTATACAATAAAAACCATGAGTGTTCATTGTAAAATTTCGCATATCATGGTGTCTGTATGTATATATATATATATATATATATGATAAAAATATAAGAAAATTCATGAAAAATAAAAAATTCATGGGTGGGTGTGGTGGTGTGCGAAATGGCGTGGGGGTGGGGGAATCAGAAGATGGGGTCGGTCTAGTGTGGGGGCGGGGAGTCAGAGGTTGGGGAAATGATTGGTATTGTTGGGGGAGGAAGAGGAGGGGTGATAGGACTAGTTTGGCGTGTCTATATGGGGAGGAGGAAGAATTCTTGGGTGGAGGCAGAAGTAAATGAAAACGTGGGGGAGGTATAGGGGTAGATGGTGTTGGTTAACCTTGGTGGAGTGGGATGTGGGGGACTGGGATGGTACCATGTTAAGGAGGTAGGGTATAGGGATAATTGGAGAGTGAGAAGGTGTAGGAGGAGGGTGGTACTATAAGGGAGGAGGTGGAGGAAGCAGGTTGTCGATGTGGTAAAGGGGAGGTGGAGGAAGTGGTTGGTTGGTGTGGGGGTAGAATTGGAGGGGGTGGCTGTCCTCAGAGGAAGTGGTGGTGGACGAAGCAGTAGGGGAGGCTGACGCCTCAGAAGAATAACTAATGGAATTTTAAACAAACAAAACCATGATTCCACCAATGAATTAGGTTGTATCCATACACTTCATTGGTTTCCCCACATCATGGAAATAGTATCCCAACAAAGACATTTGGCATTCCACTCACATCAAGTTCTCCGTCTATGAAAGCACCCACTTGAGATTAAATCTGCATGCCTCATAACAAGAAATTATGAATGAATTTATGGAAATAATATTTTATATTGTATTATGTAGTATTGATAATTAATGGATTCTACTTTATTATTTAAATAATTCCTATATTGTAATAAAATTTAATTTTTCTATTTAAAATTGTGACAGTAGGTAAGCCCACACCTTAGATGGCTCAACTCGACATCGCCTACACCTGCCCAAGCTCAAACCCTATTGAACTAAACATTTATCAGTCAATGTATTTAGATTCACCCTTCCCTACATCTGCCCCATATCATAAAATCCCATGGCCCAGAGTCATTCTTTTTATTAGTAATGTAAATTAATTAAAAATTCTATGTGTGCAAGATCATCACTATTGGTTTTAAGCCATATTTATTAAATGAAATATTAATATATCAACCACCATCTACAAGCTTCTGCTTCAGCTGGAACTAACACATGGGATATTCCAAAACCATTCATTTTCTATAAGATATTTTAAATAACAGGAATTTATTATATGGGACCCTTTATAATGTCATTTGGATTTTCCTACATTTTTTTAGAAATGGACATTATTTATACAAGGATTAATGAAAAAAACATGAACTATGTATTCGAAAACAACGATTGAGTCTCTAAAATAAATCAATTTTTACTTTTGGAGTTCTTAGAGATATAATATGTAACCAATGAACCCACTTGTATTATAAGAATATGGAGTGCATCATGATGAAATATGGAGTGCGTCACAAGTCATTAGATTCTTAATACCAAAAAAATGTATTGGTTGAGGTTTCTAATGGAGGAGGACAAATAATTTTAGAGAAAATAATGAAACCCAACAAAAATGACTATAGTAAGAAATTAGAGGACACACTATGGGTATACAGAACTTCCTACAAAACCCCATATGAATATTTGTTCAATAATTTTTTAGTAGACATTATAACTTGTCTATTGAGCTGCAGTAAAAAGCCTACTAGGTCTTCATAAGAGTGAAAGTAGAGTTTGGAATGGATGGAGAGAAGAAGAAACTATAAATTGTGGAACTAGAGTAGTTGGAAAGGGAATAATATGATAACTCACTCATATACTAGGATAAACTGAAATATCCTTATGATAAACTGATATATATTAGAGAAGTTGAAGACAAAGTGTTGTTATTTTTTTCATGGATGAATCTATATCCATGTTGTCGTTATTCTATTTAGAAATGGTCATAAATAGTAATAAATACCTTTCCTCTTAGTATATTTGAGATTCAAGGGGAAGGTTCAAAGCATACATTCATGCAGAATGGCCAATAATTGAAGAAGTTTCACGGGAATTTCGAGAAATAAAAAATGGAGCGATCCGGAATCCTCCCTGCAGTTATTAAATAAAGTATCGGGAGGCTATCGCTTTAACTCATATTGTCCTAGCTACATTTTTTGTTCGGAATTATTTTCCTTTAACAAATGCATGCTGAAATTCAATACGATGTATGACTAAATCAAGTGTGGGGAGAAGTGATAACGTACCCACATATGTAAAAAAATAAAACTCTTTTTTATGAATTTGTACAAATTTGTTGTTGGTTATTATATTTATATTCTTTTATTTTAAATAAAATTTAAAAAAATTGTAAAATGAAACAAACAAGAGGCTTCATAGCCTTCACATGCCTTCTTTTTAATTTTTTTTGAGTTGTTGTGTTTTAAAGATACGTAAATTGAACTTTAATTTTATAATATATAATTATAGTACTAATCTAGATATGAGGATTACATTAATTACAAATTTCTAAATGTGATTGATTATTGAGTGAGCACAACCTCAAATTTTATGGGGTTTATATTTGAGGACTGGAAAAATGAAGTGAAAGTTGAAATTATCTTTGTTGAATAAAAATTATAACATTCGGTCAGTATAATTTCAAACTAAATATTTTGTAACCTAGACTTTTTTATATAATTTCACATAATGGATCCCCCTAAATACATTCATATTAGTCCTTTTGCCTTAAAATAAAATTGAAAATTGGGATCACAAAATGAATCTATGAGATAAGGACATTGGGTGTGGTATTATAAGCCCTGTCAATATAGGGTGTGGTATTATAAGCCCTCTCAATATATTCTATAAGTTATTTTCATTGTTTCTCACACATAGATGACTGAGAAATATACAAAAATAATAATAAAGTACTATTTTTCAAAAATGAGTCCATTCAAGAATATTGAACTCAAATAAAGAAGCAGGGAATTTACTTATAAAAATTTCTTTTATTAATTATCAAGGAAGTGTGGAAATGAAATTTGGTTTAGAATCTATGAGGGATAAATGGAAGTGAAACTTGTTAAAATTTAAATTTCACTAAAATCTGTCAAAATCACAATTGAAATTGGAGTTTTATTCATAATTGAATTAAAATAGTTCATAAAATTAACATAAGATTCATGACTATTTGGTGGAAAAATTCATTAATATATTTCAATTAAAATTTTTGTATTTTAAGATACACTAAATGATGAATAACTTGAGGAGATAAAAATATGATCATCGATGAATCTCAATGAGCTGAATCTCGGTTGAAAGAAGCCTTCCTTATCCAAGAATGGGAGATGACACTAAATCTCCAGAGTGGAAGAATGTGAGGCTCATCGAGCCAACACAGAATCACGAGGAAGACACAAGTTTTCTCTATCCCAAGCCCTATAACCCTATTAAGATAAAATATTATGGATGCACTACCTTGTTGCAATTGAAGAAGATGCTCCAGATGAGACCCAAGGTCCATTGAAGTTGATTCATGTATATATGAATATGTTGATGAAGCCACAATGCACTAAGATCGAGTTAATACTATGGGAAAGCTTAGATGCAACCAATAGAAGGAATTTGAAGGTATTTTTACCAATAAATCCTGTGTCTCATCATGCATCAAAGAAACATCCCAAACCATATTTGGAGCTAAGTCTATAATGCTCATCATGGTTGAATATAATGTGTAGAGTAAACATAGTTGTGTCTAATCGGAGCTTGGTCATGAACACAACAATGTTATGTGAAGATCGATAGATAAGATGACTCATTCTAGTTTTTAATTCCTAGATATGTAAAGAATACAAACCCCCAGCCAAAATTGATCATCGAAGGAGGTCTATGATCAATTGATTCAAGCTGAGCAAGAATATAGCTCGAATTTGGAAACCCTTGAACCAACTGTAGAAGAATTAATGAAGATGTAGATAAACTATTCCAATTCCTGGATGATATGAACTAATTTTACGAGAATTTGATGATGTAGGATTCCATGTACATTCCCCATTATTTGGTTTCAATTTCACATGAGAGTGCACACAAGGTGCTCATCCAAATTCCCCCAATTAATTCAATACTACCCAATACGCTTTTCATCACTCAAAATCACTACATCAAGTATCTATTGACCAGACAAGTTCATATATTTCAATAAGTCATCTTACAAGGTAGATTTTATATAACACATTTAATGCATTCTAATGGCCCAATCTCAACATTCTGCCAAACACCATATACGATCCTTACACTAAGAGGGCATGGCTCAAAATTCTAATCACATAACCATTTGAAGACATAACCATATTATTTTCACAAGATCACTTCATAAAACTGGCTCCTTCCTTGAAAATCCATGCTCAAGATCCAACTAAATTAAATTGGACAACCTCTATTCATCAATCTCAGGAAATTCATGGTTCACACATGCCTGAAGCATCACTATTTTTCACTAAAACTGAGCTTGAGGAAATTTAAGACAAAATATGTCATTGATTCCATGTCAATAAGACCAATTACTAGTGCCCAATTCTACATAGTCCCACATACCAAGGCCAAAAATAAAATTCCTAGTCCAACACAAACATCATATTCCTCCTCCAAATAGAATTATATGTCTTGTAGAGATGTGTGGTACTTGAGAACTTCCACTCCAGTAATCCTCAAATGGGCACATATCAAGGATTCTATGAAAAATTAAATTAATTTAAACACTGGAAATGAATAATTTTTTAGATGGTTCCAAAACTAATAGAGTTGAAGATACAAATTATGATGTTCAGATAAGGGATTTTGAAGAATTACATGAGCCTTCAATATTTTATATAAATGGAGATCTATTAACTAATGTTGAAAATTATCTCTTTCAATAGGGTAACATCATCTCAAATCACTAGATCTAGCTATTGAGAGGAATCATCTATTTCATTCATATTTATTTATTAATTTCATATAATTTTTCATTAATACCCTCATGATGGGACACTAGGAAAATTTTGGTCATGCCATGGAAAATTCCACCATTCCCCTGTTGATGTATTCTGAGGATTAAAAATAATTCTTCTACTACTTTCTCAATGGAATTTTATGGTTTAATTAGATAGATATTTCATGTGACATTCACTTTTAATTTCATCGACTGCCATTCTTGAATTTTTATACAAAAGTCACTCAAAAGTATTTCACTTCTTGTGATGGAATGTAGTGGGAAATGTTGAGAGTGATCGAAGATATTTTATTACCTGGATAAGAAAGGATAGAGGATACTAAGATAATTGAACATCCATATCCAAATTGATCCAACAAGTTCACAGTAATCAGTGAGGTATCTTTTGATTATAGGTTGAGCAATAAAACACGAATAATGACTCATTGAGAGAAGGAGGGAGTGATATATGTTTTGAACAATGTTCTTCAAAATGATATTAAAACCACTCAATTTCGTCCACATTTACCACAAGTCGAACCCATAAAACAAGATAAAAACCCACATGTAGAACAATATCCACCATAGAAAAACTGAGGTACTCCGTAAAAAATATTACATAGGTTGAGAAAATGTATTTCTTTGGCCCCACGATAGGCTTGGAATCATGAATCCAACATGACTCAATAATATTTTATGTTATAATCAGCAATGAATGATATAAGGTGTAGGTACACTGACACTAGTAACTATATAAACCTATTTCAATGTTAAGTGATTCTAAGTGCATGTTTTGATCACTGCTAGTTGGAATAATCCTTTATTTTTTCTTTTAAATTATTGTTCAATAAGAATGTTCAATCGTATTTGGGAATGAAAAAATAATTAAAACACCATGTGATTCTTGATTTATATAAATTAGTTATAAATTATAGGTGAGATCATGTATTTTTGAATTCCATGAACACTATTATATCTAGTTCAAAGGATATATATGAATGATTTTCTGAAGAAACAATATTGGGCATGGGCCTGAATGCTTCCATTCCCCCTTAGAACCTTCAAATCAAATCACCCACACTGCATCCAACTACTTTCTTCTCAAATTATTTTGGATGGGATGAAATATTTTTTCTAGAATTACATTTACTTATCAGTTGGATACTTGAAATTTCCCATTTAATTATTCAAGGCAAGTACTATAAGTATTTTTTGAGATCCATACCTTCAAATTATTTCTTCCATAATCTAGTTATAGAAATCAATGATTTTATCATTGATGATTTCCTAAATTATTCCAATACTATAAATGATTTTTATCTAAGAGAATATATAACATCGAAGGAATCATCAGTTATAGTAGCATTTCTATCAAAACATTTAGATAAATATTACACTTCCAAGAGAATATATGTAAATATAAATGAAATTCGAAATCCCCTCTAATGTCTACAACCAAAACATAAAATATCTAAAAAATCAAAGGTGGTTTGGGAAATTTATTTTTTATAAATCCTTCATGTGAACTGGTAGTTTTTACCTGATTATAAAAAATATTTTCATCTTTGAAAAGGGTATACCATAATGTATAGCCTCTCAAAAATTATTAGCTAGGAGATAAGGTCTAAATTTCTCTATATGTGCAAGTGCGTAAACAAATTTATGAAAATAAGATACCACATTATCAACAGTATATCTCTTTATCACATCCCCACTACATATCCCCCACAATTATAGATCCTCCAATATATAGAACCACTAATCAAAATTTAGTTTTATTAATATAATATTATAAATTAATCAAGGTAATTTTTAGGTGTCTATAGCATCCTTCCTTTTTGTTACACAAAATTTTCATTACGTGATACAAAATAGGGGATCATTTAATATTTAGTTTCTTGGATTTAATGTACAATATGCATGAAATAAATAAGAAATCCATTTGTTGCCCTATAAAGGATTCTTATTTTGTTAAAACTGAGTAAAATTAATAAATATCTTAACCTTGGGATATAAATCAAAGTAATGGTTGAGCATAAGGCATAGTAAGGGAAAATAAGGGAAATAGTTTATATGTGATCTTGTGGAAAATCAATAAGAACATGAGGAATTTAATTATGGAATGAAAAAGACGAAATGAGGAATAAAATAAATAAAATAAAATTAATCATAAATTATATATGTGGATACAAAATATAATTATGTCCTTCATAAGCATATCACCATGATTTATCATCGAAGTATCACATAAATTACCATGGTTATTAACCATGTTATTGTTAGACTTGTCATCTATAGAGATCAAATTATTTACCCAATTCATTGAAGATATATCATGGTGCACCATTAATATGTATTAATTAATTTGATCAACATATATCAAAATATAATTTTTGAAAAATAACCAGCGGGGAATAAAATAAATGACTTTCATCTAAAAATCAAGATGTTTTAAAAGAATTGATTTAAAAAATGATCTTTAAGTCATTATTTACCCATGAAAAAATGGTGGTTTTCATTTATTTTAATCATATAATAAAATATATCATTTTTAAATCTAGGTGCATACACTGGGAATATAAAGTGGTTAGCGAATTCACAAAATAAAATATGACAGTTTCTTTAGAAAAAGAGAGAAATTTGTAGTGGGAAATCTGAACGCATAACAGGTATGAAACATGGTTTTATAAAACATTAAAAAGAGAGGGTAAAAGGGTATCCAATTCATAAAATAATCTTAATATAGTAAATAGATATAACTAAAATTAATATAAGAACATATTATTGAAATATTAAAGACACAACACAGAAATAGGAAACATGAAAGGTAAAGAGAAGTTGAGATTTCCCTTAACATGAAGAGTAACTCCTAAAACAAGAAGACTGGATCCTTGGGAGATTTGGGATAGCATAGGAGGACTCTTCAGGAAGTTAAATATCAGGGACTAATTTATAATGAAATGGTATTGAATATAATTGGATAAATGGTTGGGTATTTTTAGAAAAAGTGGAGGATTTGTTTATTAATTTTCATGTACACCTAGGTAGTGGTATTTTGAAATCCATGGGATTTCCCATTATATTTTCTAATTTTATTGGACAATTTTGACACCTATAATGTAATTATCATCAAAAATAGGAAAAATATTCATATTACATAATATATCCTTATGATGTCATTAAACATTCCAAAAACACAAAATTATATTTTTTTTATTCACTAGAAAACCAAATATGATAAAAAAATCTCATAAATTCATCCTCTCGAAATTTTAATGTAATTATTTTAAAAATTACCTTTATTTTATCAAAATAATTCTCTATGTATGTTAAATTTAACTTATAAATATGAACATACTTATTTATTAAAAATAATTTCATATCGGAAATGCATAGTAAAATTTCTAATTATTGAAACAATTTATATTAATTTATCATTTAAATTTATGTAATATTTTTATAATGATACTATTTTATTAAAATAAATATTATTATTAATACATTAGTTTATTATGATAGTTATATTTTTATTAACAAGTATAATTTCTATCTGAAAAATCAATTTATAACATTTTTCATATTTGTATGAAAAACTAAACTCATATTGGAATTGATGGAAAAAAATTAATTTATAAAATGGGATTATACATTAAATAACTTTTTCATTGAAACATAACCTTTTATAACACCTGCATATTACCTAATGGCCCTGTGTGCGATGGTGATATATTCATGTGAGATTCAGATAACATCGCATGACTGGTAATTTCCACTAACATTAACTTCTTATGTAAGAGATCTTGTTCAAGCTTAACATGTTGAAACTTGTCTTGGGATTGATTAAGTGAGAATCCAAGTGAAACTACATCCCTTCCAAGCTCTAACAAATGTTCTTCATGTGTCATGACTCTACTAGTTGGTTCCAACATTTATCTTGTTTGGATTAATTATACATTAACATTCATACTTATAACATTAATTATAACATTAAAATTATTTTTTAAGAGTATTTTATTATTGGTCATACTGAACAATGGTCATGTAATGGTTGAAACATGATGGTCACACTACAATTTATACCCACATCATTATTAAAGAAATACAATTTTTTTTGATGAAAAAATATCATATAACATAAATTTTATTAGGAAAAAATATCATTTAAAAAGTTTGGGTCATTACATTCTTCCCCCACTTAAGATATTTCATCCTAAAATTTTAAATTAATTCTCTCAGTTGACAAAATTTGTGGGTACTTATGTTTCATTATCTCATATGGTTCCCACATTTCATTTTTTTGATTTTTGGTTCCACCACAACACATTAACGAGGTGGGTAGTATTTTTGAGTAGAATTTAGTCTATATAGTCCATGATCTCGAATGGATGATCTGCATAAGAGAGGTCATGTTCCAATTATACTACATCTGGATTCAGTAAATGTGAAGGTTCAGGTAAGTACTTCTTCAAGAGACACATGTCAAATACCTCATGAACATGATCCAGATTTGGAGTAAGTCCTAACAAGTAAGCCACTAGTCCTATGAAATCAAGGATTTGATAGGGTCCAATGTACTAAGGTACAAGCTTCCCTCTCATCCCAAACCACATGACTCTCTTACAAGGTGTTATTAAAAGGGAAAAATTATCACCAACATCAAAATCCATGTCCCTTTAACAGTTACCAATATATCTTTTTGGTGACTCAGAGAAGCCTTTATGTGTCTTTTGATGGAATGAACCTTTTTCTCCATCCCTTGTAATAGATCTGAACCATGAAGCATTCTATAATCACCTTCATCATAAAAATTTAGAGGTGTTCATTTATTTTCCATATATATCTTTATAGGGATCCATTTGAATACTCTACTAGAAGCTGTTATTATATTAGAAATGAACTAATGAGAAATTTTTCTCCGATAATTATTTAAATTTATTTGAGTACATTCATAACATGTCCCAGAGTGTCTTAATATTCATTTCATATTGCGAATCAATTTTGTGGTGATATGCCGTATTGAAATTCTATTCAGTACTCACAACATGATGAAGGTTTCTCCAAAACAATGATGTGAACCATGGATCACAATCATACCGTATAGAAAGTGTAACTCCATGCATCCTCACCACATCCTTTAAATAATTTCTGGAATGTTTATCAAGATATAAGTCTTCTCAGAAAGAGGAAAAATGGACAGTCTTGGGGAGATGGTCCACCATAACCCATATCACATTGTTTCCTATGGATGTTCTTAGGAGACGAGTGATAAATTACATATAGATATTATCCCACTTCTATGTTGGTATGGTTAGTGGTTGTAATACTGATTTAAGAAGTTGTCTCTCTTCCCTAACTTGTTGAAACACACTAAACGTAAAGCACATCGTAGCAGTAATTTTGATTTTTAAATTATACCTTTGCGGTTATTTCTATGGGTGGCTTATGATCATGTTCTTCTATTTTATTGACTAAGGAGAATATTAAAATTTTATATACTAGTTTTCTGAATACAAATGTTTATTATCAATAAATATTGATTAGTTATTATATTATTTATTCATGTTATGGTTAATTCATAGGATATATTTAATTATATGGTGGGTACTGGTTATAGATATTCCTTCAACTAATCGATGGGTCTTGTGGGACAAAAAATAATGTCTATTTCTCGATATATGTCTAACAATACAATATCAATGTCATGGAATAATTCATAATGTATACAAAATTTATTTGAACAAAGACTTCATAGTAGGTAAAATATATTGGGACATGTTATTTAACGTATGGTTTATGATGTCATTGCATGAGTCAGTGCCGACAAGATCATGAAATCAAAAATTATCCATTCCATCAATATGAAATTAATTATTTTTATCCATGTGATTATTTATATTCTTATCCATGGATATATCACTTGTTAAATTTTTTGATGTTTGTATAGGGAAATGTTATTATTTCATAAGATAGGTAAATGATATAATGATTTTATCTAAAATTTATTATCCTTTAAGGGTGTAAATATTGTTTTCAAGTAAAAAAATTCATGCTTTTTCAAGTAATCATTATTAAATAGAATTCTTACAATATTATTATTTATTTTAACCATTATAAAAGGCATTGGTAATGAAATTTTATTTCCTGAATTAATATGATATTATTTGGTGCTCAAAGATTATTGTGAGAAAATGAGTACTTTCATATGAGTTTTCATGTTTTTCAAAGTACTAACTATTTTCATTTATTTTTATATCCATTATTAGTGACCATACTATGTTTTAAAATGTTTTTCACAAAGGATAATGATTATTTTTAAATATTATAAATTCTATTTGGGAATGAAGGAAATTGGAATCGAATGAACATGTTTGTTGTAAATGAAATTGGACTCTGATATTAATAATAATTTTTTATTGAAAAAATTGGCATATTATGATAGTATTCCCTATGCAATGTATTTTTATTCATAATTCTATAAAACTATAAAACAAAAATATCATGGGAAGGTAATAAATTGAAATCATCGGTATTAGGCTAATAATTAATGGTTGTTTATGGCACATGTCGCTATATAAGATGTAGTATTCTCTTAGCCACTTGCAAGTGGATTTTTTGGGATTTATTTGGTACCTTTTTTCTCGAAAAATTTTAAAAAAAGTCACGTCTTATCACTATTATGTAAATCCATATCTTAATGAGATTCCTATAATTTGGGATATTGAACTCGTTTCCATTGTTAACCCTGGAAAACATCATCCATGTATAGAAAAATGTTTTCATAGCCTCAAAATACTCAATTTAATATCATTTCATAAAATCATATGTAGAGTTTGATTGAGATGTAAATACCTCACTAATTTATTATATTACCTTTAAGCTAATGTAAACACTAATTCTCAAATCATTTTCATTTCAAACTCGCAAAAAAATAATTTTGAAAACTATTTGCATTAGAATTTTTCTAGTCTACTAAAAATTGTATCATCAACATATATGAGATATATAATCACTTGATCACTTCATTTTTAGACATAGATATTTTAATAATATATTTTACACAAAAAAAACAAATATTCATTATGTATTTTTCAATTCTGGGATTCCATATTCATAGCACTAACTTCAGGCCATAGAGTTCTTTCTTCCATAAATAAACATTATTCTCATCTTCATGTATAAGTAAACCATAAAGATACCTAATATAAAAATAATATTCATGTATTCCATTATTGAATCTTGATTTGATATTTATATGGAAAACCATCATCCTTCTTTTCACCTTTAATGTCAGGATTATTCAAATTGTTTAAAATATATTGAATTGAGAAAATAATTCATCTAAATTAATATATTTAATATGTTAGTATCCATTAAAACAAGTCATGCTTTGTTCGGATTCTTCATTCTATATTCAATAATCTTGTAATAAAAGACCCATTTGGCCCCACCAATATTCTTTTCCTCTATCCTTTATACAATCAAAAAAATTTATTTCTTATTTGTTTGCCCAGAATATCAAGCCTTTCATTGACCCCTTTTTCATATTTACCAACCTATTTAATTTTCAATAGCTCCACATGAAATAAGAGTAAATTGTATTATAGAGACGTCATTCTCCTTATCTATATTGAAGTTGTTCCATCATCGATGATATTTTATTCAATCATTTTATACATGCATATCGATTTTTATGTATCTTCATATCTAAAATAATCCTGATCATTATTAGTGTCTCCTTTATAATGAACATTAGTTCTTTGTGCTCCCCCTAAGTAGATCAAATCCTCACCACTATCCTTCTTAGTTCCTTCACTTTTTGTTGATAATTTTTCAATTTTTACCCTATAATTATATCATGTGTTTAGATAATCTTTATAGACCTTCTATAAATGAATTATTATGCCTTAAATATGGATGAGTAGCTGTGAAAAATAATTTTGTCTCCATGAGATTCAAACATCCTATGTTTATCCTAACTTATAAAAAGAACTTATTTGTTAGGATGTTAATGTAATTTAGAGTTTTCTTGTTACCATACAACAAATCATATGTAGTATTATATTATATTAGGCTCAAATAAATCCATGTTGACAATGTAGTCATATATGAGGATGTCCTCTTTCCAATACCCCTCTGGGGGGTCTTTCCCAATGTGCATCGCTTAGTCCATATTGAAAATAATCTATCTTCACCTCTAAAAAACTATTTTTTATAGATTCCACATAAATGATACCAGGTACATTATCACATGCTTCTTGAGATAGTCATATACTAGGATATTGGTAAATTATATGAAGTTTTCAATATAGAATTTTAGAAATTTCTACCCAGTCTATTTCACTTCCATTGTTCAATAACATTTAATGAAATTAAATTCCACATACTTGTGGGTGATGACCATTAACTGTTACATCCTACTATAATCATTTATAAATATAATATATTAAAAATATTTATTACTGTCTCTTATATATACATACCCTTAAATATCAACATACATTAATTCTAAAAACCCCATTAGATGCTATTATTTCATCTTGTATGTCTTCCAAATGTGCTTCAATTTTTAAACAATATCGCATGTGTGAGTATGATTAAGTGAAAGTATAGGGAAAACAAGTTATCCACAATTATTCTAAAGATATTCCATGTATTTTTTAATCAATTTCCAACCCGTTTATTAAAAAATATTTTTTCTTATTCTTGGGATATGAAACACAAATCTTATTATCCTCTAACGATGTAGAGATTACCATTACTGTACTTCACATTATTTATAATAAAATTTTATCTTCCTTTTCTAATACAAGAATTAGTAGTCCTACTTATGGATTTCCCTATGATACAAATTTAACTTACTCCGAGATAGTTATGATAAAGGCCTTCAAAATCCTAGATACTTGTGTTCCTCATATCTTAACTTCTAATAATGAATTTACCAATTACAATAATATGTAGATATTTTTCATTTCCAAATTTTAGGAAACCTTCCTTTTTATTATTAATTATAGTATAAATATTCTAGTTTCTTATTATTTTGGAAGTACATACACTATCATGAATAAATATTCTAACTCAAACCATTTAAATGAAATATATATAGTTGATAACTTCTAATTTATTTGGATTTTGATCCAAGACATTGACCTTATAATTGATAGTTATTGATACATTTTTCTTCCTCAAGATACTACGTACTAACCTCATCTACTAATCTGAAAATTCATTTGGTATTTTCATCCCACTTGATGATTTTTTGAATTGTTAAATACAAACACTTTAATTAACTATAAGAACATCCCTCTATATCATTTACTAGCAATACCTAGCCATATTTCCACACCCATTTCACCAGAAATAGTATTCAATGAAATCATACCTATAGAATTAAAGTATTATTATTTAACTTTATTTCACTAATGCCTTCAAATATATCTTATTAATAGAAAAAATGTTTTCAGTATGTCTCATATTACCCCGACAATAACATTTATTTTATTATCTTTACTTCTGTGTATTTTATATAGGACTGGTGATATTTTCGGATCATTGAGAATTTTTTTCTTTTTGAGACACCAAAATTAATCTTTCACCTTTGAGTGGGTACTTGTGGTTTAGTATGAATCATAACTTTTTTTATTATTATCAAGAGTTATATCAATTTTCTCACTCTTATGTTTTGTTTTCTATTTAATACCATCATCTAGATAATTAATTTAATGTATATACCAATCTTTTACAGTCCCTATATCCCACATGCTTAAATTTTCTGATTTCATACTAGGATTCAAGGGACTCACCCAATATTTCATTTTCTATTTCTAATCATTAATTTAACATTTGAAATCTTCAATGTATTTGAACAAATATTTCACTCTCTTAGTCAAATTATCAATTATTTAGAATATCACTTGAATTTTGATTTTAAACTCAACCATATTCTCTATTTTTTTAGATATAATGATATAAGATTCACAATTTTTTGCCTTCAAATAAACTATTCACACTCCATTTTATCACATGAAACGAAAGGGAACCAAGTGAAACCCCTTTGATAAAAGTCAAGTAATTATATATCGGGGGAAAAGTATTTAGAAAAATCCCCAAGGGGTAGTTCACCAAAATACCAGAACTCCTTCAGTGTGAAAGGTCCCCACATGACCAACATGAACGTTCTACTATTATGAAACACTTGGGTGAAAAGAAATATTCTCCCAAGGTCCTATATTTTATTATAAATATGACCATGTGGTCTTCATTTTTTAGGACAAATTTTCCCAACGGCCAATTGTTTCTCTGACCCCCATAGTTCTGTCCTCAAGTCCTTTGTCACCTTTTAGGTAATTCCTTAACACCTAAAGAATAAGGGATTAAAGGGGGATAATGAATCACAATTCCTCCTAGTGTTTTAAGTAAACTATACATGGTCTAGTCATTATACCAACCCCAAATTTAAAAATACTAAAATAAGGTCCCCATTCTTAATCAGTAAATTACTCGACTTACCTATCAGAACACCGGTGGATACCCTTAAGGATTGATCGTTGTCACCCCCATGTTTAGTCTCTCATGTAGTCCATCACCCAAGCTGCTCCCAATTAACCTAGTCCTAGTTATATGGGTAACCACTTTCATGAGCCTCCCTGGTTTTCCCTATCTTCTAGCCTGCACGTACCACTCACGAGGCCTCTCTCAAGGAAACTCATGGTATTACGTCTACTTATTTTTCTCATTTTTATTAATGGGACCAAGTTGAATCCTCCACATAGATCTCCGGGTTTTCAAACCATTTGAAAAAGATACTTCATTGTGTCTACCATTTTGATTTGTAGGATTACAGTCAAAGGATTCCTGTACTTTTCCTACCATAGTGCTGGGATCCTCAGGGAATCTGTGGATTTGTATATCCATGGCCACAAGGACTATTACCCCATGGACCATGTTGAGGAGCTCTTAGTCTGGATTATTATGGTTTAGACCTTGTCCACCCCTTCTCATCTCTATGACCTGGATCCTCTAGTTTCCAACAGGGAGGGTAAGGATCATTCTTTCCATTCAATCCAACATGGTATTAGATCCTCCTCCCACTACCAAACTGATTTTAGGTCTTTCTTAATGGAGTATTCCCATAGTATATTATGCGAGAGGATGCAGTTTTGCTCCACTATACCACTGAATCCTTCACCATCCTTCTTTTCTAAACATGGACTCACATCCAATGTCATGTGAAGAGAGGGAAGTGTCATACCTTCATACTCTTCCACCATCAACCAGACTACTTCCACTAGAGAAGGAGGAAAAGTGTGTGGTTTGTCTAAAGATTGAAATCCTATAATTTCGATAATCGACCATGAATCATGTGGTATTAGAGGTTATTAATGATAAAGACATCTATAGGATCCACTTAAAGAATTTAACAATGATAAATCTGATTATGTCTCAACAAGATATGTAGGAAGCCTACATAGGGCCCGATCGCAATAGGGATCCGGAATAATCCCCAATCAAAATCCCCTTAATCCAGGAATCTAAAATAGGAGTAAGCCCCATGTTAAATCCCTAATCTACAATGAGGTAAAACATATATCGTGGTCCCATTTATATGGAATCCTCCTCAATAGTAATCCCAAACCTATCCTCTCAAAGGGACATACTCCCCTACAAACCAGACTGAACAAAAATGGATTTTATTTCCTTCTAAATGGGACTCTTTGGAATCCACCCTAAGGACAAAACACAACACCCCTAGTCAACCATATTCTATATGGTATACATTACCTTTATTGTTTAATTAATTATTGGAATCCATCTTCGGTATAGGTTTCCTTGGGCCACCTCAATATAAGTCTGACATCATGATTGACAAGGAACCTTTTCCCTAGACATCACTGCCACATTATTCTAAATTGTATAGACGGGTCCTTATCACATTAACATAAAAGGTCCGAAGTTCCCCATTGAGTAGAACCTAACTCTGTGGGTTCTATTTACTATCAAGAGGATATGTGGGAAGACCATTTATGGGTTCAATCACTACTTAATAAAAATATAATCAATATAGATGAAAATAAATTCCAATGTGACAATTGTATACCTATATGACATCAAATTCCAGAGTGACCTTCATCAACCTAGATGAAAATAAGTTCTAGAGTGCCCCACTATGTGGCAATAAAACAAACATTATTCTAATAATGAACAACAAATCTCTTTGTAGTATATAAGAAGATACTGTTAATGGGGATCCTTGGATAAATACAAATATCTCCATTTATGAAGATCCTTAGATACATAATGATGATTATAATATCTATTTCTATTAATTATTTATTACCAAATGAAGATAAATACACAATATACATATGAATTAATAAACGATTCATGAACATATCATTAATATATAAGAGAGTTCCTGAGTAGGGAATAATTACCCTCAAAAGGGTGAGTTGTTCTTGATCTCACATCCTCTCTACTGGTGTGAGTTCCTCTGCATTAGAGGAAAAAATCAATATCGAGTGACTGACTATAAAAAATTTGTCATTTTGGATAAATAATCACTGGTTATTTATTTAATGAAATCCCATTCTAGAACTAAGAAAAATGGTGAACCCAAAGGGAATCTATAAACAATATGATAATGTCACCCATTTGTCAGGCTCATTTCACTTTACAATAGAAGGCTAGAAAAGGAACTCAATCACACATGTGGTCATAAAAAAAGATTCTATCATAAAAGGGTATTCTTTTCATATGTATGTCATATATACATGAAATACTTTTCAGAACTCCCTTAGATCCAATGGAATCATTCATGTTTCACTAGTACAAAATTTTCCATTAATAGTGTGAGAAAAGTCCATCATTAGTGCTAAAAAATCTGTGAAAACCATAGTGAGTTTAAAATCCTGAAGATTTTATCAACACTATAAAATCACTGTTAAAGGGTGACTTTAATAGCTTTATTTAGTGCTGTTAAAGGGGGATTTCAACAATGAAATAAAGCATAGTTAAAGGCCCCACTGATAAAGTGTGTTAAAATTTTTTCCATGCCCCACCCCCTATTTATTAGCACTTCCCACACATCCACTTTATCATGTCATCCACAACCCCTTTATCAGTGCTTTAGATAATCAAACCCTATGGCGTGTGCCCCATCCTCTAGTGAGTTTCGAAAAAAGTCTATTGGAATATTCATAGACACCTTTTCCAGTCCCTTGTACTATTTTTTTTTTACCTTTTAAGATATTTCTATATATTTATATATATTTCCTTACATTTTTATCTATATATTTATATATATGTCTATATATAAGTAAATATATATTATATGTAAATAAGTTTAATTATTTATTTATCAAATTATATTATTATGTATGAATATATATAACATATGTATATATTATTATATATTTGATTATAAATAATAACACATTGCGATAAAAAATATAAAATATCAATGCCATAATATCAATATGATTATATTTCCTCGGAATAAATATAGTCCCAAATGAATAAGTGTAAAAATACCCCCATTAATGAGGCTTTATGTCCATTAAATGTTAAAAAAGTGGGGTTCCCAGACTAATAACTCAGTTTTGGGGGAGTTTTGGGCATTTTGGGCCTCGAAAAACATGAAATATGTTATCTTTCATCACAAGGGGCATAGAGATCATCACAGTCTTTGATTTGATATGTGGTAGTTTCCAAATAGACACCCACATCAAAATTTATGGTCGTCTGATGGTCGAGTCATTTTTTCAAAATATTTTAGATATTTTATTAAATTAATAATTTTTTAACTTCTAATTGATATTAAGTGACTATTAGTCGATAAAACTTTTAAAATTATTTATTTAAAATATATTATTTATTTATTTTATAATCCATTTCACTATATATCCTTTATATTATGTTCAAATTCCTATTTACATTATCTAAATGTAATTTAAATATATATATATATATGTGATATATTTATATCAATATAAATATATTTATTTGATAATATATTATTTTCAATGAAATATTATTTTTTTTCATATATTTAAACTTTTGGAATGCTACTAAATAGCACTAATAAATGGTAGGGGGGTCTTTATATGCACTTCTAAATAAGTGATGATACACCCTCCCCCCATTAGAAATTTTTTACATGTTCTTATAAAAGACCCCAGTTGTTATAACTTTTTTACAAGCGCTGATAAAGGATTAGCCTTTATCATCGATTTTACATAGGAATTATAAATTCCACCATCTAATAGCTCTTTTTTCCACTATTAGAGATCCCCTTTAACAGTGTTTTTTTAGAACAGACTGAGGGGGTCTTTAACAATGTTTTTAGATAGAACTATAATAACCTAGTGAGGTTATAGGCTAGTTTTGTAGAAGTGTTTTCACCATTAAATTCCCCAAATTCTACTCAAGGAGGATCCTTGTCTGCACAAAGGACATCATAACTAACCAAGTGTCTTTAATGTAGGGTCTCAAACACACCGGTCCCTGCTTACAATAAAAATAAGTATGATACTAAACCTAAAGGCTACCTGACATGCCATCATGATCAACCAACACAACCAACCATGCAGTCAATGATGAACAGTGGTCCTAAAGGAAACAGTGCAAACTAAAATCTTCAACAGTTTCAAGTGCATATCCCAGAACACAACAAATAGTTCCTATCATATTACAGAGAGGTGGATCAAGAGGACACCTATAGAATTTTTTACATGACACATGTGTCATTTTTAAGGTCTCCATCCAGAAATATCTACCAACAATATCGTCTGGTAGTTAATCCTTAATGTTATAAGGGTGTTGTCCTCATCCAATAGTCATAGGTCCATCATACCTAGGTACACAAGATGGATCACTAGGGAAAAATAAAAAAAGAAGAAGGATAACACATTTCCACCTCCGAAGAAGACCACTAACACATTTTTGTGTCATATGGGGAGTGGGTACATACACCTATATGCCTTCATTCAAGTATCCAGTAGACTCATCTAGAGGAATTTAAAGATGACCACTAAAAAATGGCGGAAATCTGCAAGGAAGAACATACACATGCTTGCACCCAACAAGCCTTCCAATAGACTCATCTGGAATCAGTCAAAGATGTCTTCCGACAATGTGTGGGGGAAAATGGTGAGAAGGAACACAAGAGTACGCATACCCATTAAGGCTTCCAATAACCTCATCTAACAGCAGCTAGATAATATATACAGAAATGTATGATGAAAAATAGGAGGCAAACAAAACTCTTTTCCCCCACAAACAAGTACTATCAGTATCCACTTATAGGAAAGGGATGAAATGAGCATGTATAAACACCTACTACAGATATGGAATAGACATATATCCCCACTCTAATTGCCGAAGTAACTAATCATATGTTGGGAATGGTGATCGGATAAATGAAAATATGTACCCATATCATATAGACATTCCAGGATATCATCGTGGGGATGATATTAGTTCCCGAGAGATAGAGACAAAACTATGTTCCCAAAATGGGGTAGATTAGCAGAAAAACACCTCGCATCAAACACACAACTTTACTATCATCCAAGAGGTTCATGGGGAAAACTATCCCATAATACACAGATATTTAGATTTGGAATATACACCCACTAAAATTATAGGTAAGTAGTATATTCCAATGGCCACCCCAAGGAAGGCATAAACACATTCCCATGAAAAAACACATCTCCCAGCAAGTGAAGGAACCTATGAAAAAGCCTCATCAAGCATGATTGGAAAATCATGAGTCGATATATGAATAAACTTCACATAAAGCTAGAGTTATTAAACACCTAGTATATTAATATGTCAAATATCAGGATCTTATGCAACCATTAGAAAATTTCTAGAGCATATTATTAATTCTGAAGGTCCTCATTGTACTATTCTCAATGAAGTATTTCTTTCCGGGAACAATTCAGTCAATCTTGAGTGCCTATCTCTTGAAGAGAGCCGCTACAACCCTTAGTGTGGCCAGAATACAGTGGGATAAGAGGATATTAAATTTACTACAATCCACCATGGTGGTCCTTCACATGATGGAATTCTATACGAATGTTCTCTCCGCACTAGTGATGTGCATTATAAAATAATTCTATAATTGGAAATATACTGATTCGAAATCCCTCCTATCGCGAGGAACTTTAAAACACATGGCCAATCATGTCCAATTACTTATCATTAGTAGGTGGAATACTTAATTAAATGAATGATAGTCCAAGGTGACAATAATTCTATAAAACTTCCTTATTCCATTTTCCATCTAGCATAGCATAGAAAATCCCACCCAATATCATTTCATGTGACATGACAATTGGAAATCATCCAATCTGGATAGATTGGGTTGAGAAGTCCATAGTGAAAGACAAAAAATATTTCCTAAATATGAGGAAGAAGTTGGTTTATGATGACATATCAGACATGTTATGGCCCTTATCCACCCCTCAATAAAACATTATATAGGTTTTGGTGGATGCTTTTTTTGCATGAAATCTGCCTCATCATTTGGAAAAATCATCATCATCTAAATGTGTAGGTATTAAACTATGATGTGTATCAAACTCACGTCAATTTAATAGAAGGGTTGTGGTGGAGAAATATCGTGTCATCTCTCATATATTCCATACATCCAATGATCCAGAACCAAAAAATATTCCTTCAATGTGAAATCCTCTATGCATTAATGATGTTGTGATGGTTGATCGAAAATTCCCCATCTATTGTTCTTATCAAAGGATGGGTTGCACATGGAGAATGGAACATAACTATGTTACCTAACCCAAAAAACACTCCAAAGGTGATATCGTTCAATATAATTGAACAGAATTGCTAAAATATATGGAATCCATTTTGAATCGAAGATATTATCAACAAGAAAAGGTCTTGACCGAATCTCATTGTCATAAGGACCGAAGAGAGTAGGTTGTTGAAAGATGACTACATCACAATTTTTTGAATATTTAAAAAGACTCTTTTTTAGAGGATTCCAGTTTTCATATTGTGTAGATTTCATAAATAGCACAAAAGTATTCAAAATTAGTAAATTTGAGTGAGTGTCGAATAATGTACCCAACCAATGTTCAGACCAAAATCCATAAAATCAAATGATGAAACATGATAATATCATCGAAAAAGGTTTGGGAGAAACCCAAACCAATAAGGTTGGGGGATATTTCACCTCAAAATCTCCTCATTAGGGAGAATTAGTCTTATACAGATTAGGTAAGATGTTGTGGAATGAAACCTCCATGTTCATCCCATCCAGTGATACAGTATATTCACTTGGAACATGTACAATAAAATATCACGTGATTCACTTCAGTTTACTATCCCTTAAAAATATCCTAGGAAATAAACAATGAAGTGGAAAAGGTATCGTGGATATCATGGTAGAAGGAAATATCATAGAGATACCAATATAATGTCTATGATGCATTACACATATGTGAACATCATCAATGCTGTCGTCGAAGACCCGTCATAAGAAAATACCATCCAAGAGGAATCAATTAATGAAGTTATGGTTCATGATATAGTCCCTGACATAACATTTGAAGTAGGCGTGCCCATCCAAATATAGAGGTTTTCCCTAAATCTAGGTTTTCCCTCAAATAGTCCACCATTAACTCCTCAAATGAATAAAAATACTAAAAATCAGATTGTACGTCACCTACCTTCCAGAGAAGGTAATTCCCTAAAAATATAGGAAATATTCTCTCATCCGGAGGAGGAGATGTAAGAGTTAATAAGACTCAACATATAAATACTAAGTGTTAGAATTCAATCCATACAGGATTGGAAAACATATCCCTAACTTCCATCTCCAACTGTTGCGCCTCAACAAAGAAGGTTTACTGCAACAAATACAACAGATCTAGAGAATCCTCTCATTGTGGGACACCAAACTCCATTATATATGGATCTAATTGATGAAAATAAATAATTACATCCCTTTGGGGAACAAACAGTGTAGTTTAATGTACATCCTTATAGTCCTATCCCTATTGGTTACCCACAATAGATTATAGCAGTGTCGCCAACAATTGTCACACCAGTCACCGCACCTATTCAGGCTCTAGCCGCCACACCTGGTAAGGTCCTTCCTTAGCAAGATGTTACTCTAATTATTCTGAGAACCATTTGGTCATTTATTTATCTATTGAAAGATATGGAGGGGTGGAATGAACTAGTAAAACTATAAAATATGGATTACCCTAAATGCGTAGATCTGACTCCTCCCCATCCAAACATTGGGAATCCCACATTTCTAATATTCAATGGATCATGAGATCTGGAGTAGAACATGACAGATTTCATCTCTCACTATGATCCCATGATGTGTACCCCTGATCAATTAGAGGCAGTAAAACTTTGGTGCTTTGTGAAACAACTACAAGGAACAATCTTTATGTGGAACACAAGTTTTTAAAATTTATCGATTACTAGATGTGAAGATCCTCTATAAAAATTAAACATCCAATTCAGATCAATGGTATAGAAGAAAATGGTCTTATATCATACCATTTTTAAAGACAGGGAGAATGGAAGGGTATTAGATTTTATTTCTCGATGGAAATGACTAAAATATTATATAGAACTATAACTCCCTCAAGAAGAGTTGATGCCTATTTGTGTAGAAAATATCTATGACGAGTAATGCACACTATTTATACCAATAAAATACATAGTAGGGTTTTCAGATATGGTCTCATTTTCTCAAAAGGTGGAAAAATCCATCATAGAGACCAAAACCAATTCCCATGTAATTCCATCAGCTCAATGAAGGTGAAATCAATAGCGTAGGTTTCCATAGTAACACTTAAGAAAGCTCCTATACTCAATCCTACCTTAAATAGCACATCATACTGTGAAACTCCACCTTCTGAACCTCTGGAACTAAGCACACCTATTCAAGATTCTCAAATATAAAATAGGCATAATAAGTTCCCGGAGTTGAAAAATAAGTTCAATTCCTTTTGAAATGACAAAGCCCTTGATTACTTCATCTCAATATTGGAATACAACATAGTCATTTTTCAGAAGACCAAGAGTCCTGTCAATGAATTCAACATATCTACCCAAAACTATTTCCCCTTGCATTAGATGTTGGGGCATCCCATCTTTTACCATTATTTTAAATACCTTCTAAAAAAGATAATAGACTCTAGGCAAGTGAAACTGAAAAACACATCTACCCAATTATCAAGTGTTTCTATTACTAAAAAATATAAAGAAGGTGAATGGAATGAATTTAAAATATATAATGAACATGTGTTTAGAGAGTGTATGATAATGAAAGAAGTGAAATTGACTCATGCTATTCTCTGAACATAGTTGAAATAGTCAATTTTTCACTCAACCACTACTGCTGCAGCACAATTAGGATCACGAAAATCCTAGTCCTCTAAATGCCAATCATCTAAGAAGCGATGTGGCCATATGGATAAGAATCATACACGGAAAAATGAGCTCATTTCAAATCCAAAATTATCTTTTACTTTATCAGACATCATGCTGACTACCTCACAGGCACCGCCACAAAAAATTGTTTAATAAGAGTTTCCCCATTACAAGGAATCTTCATTAGATGAGGAGTTGATCATAAGGTACATTAAATTTATTCACATAATAGATCATTTTGTATATTATTATTATGATTAGGAACCAAAATTTACCATGCTTGATTATGGAACTCTGGGAAGAGGCCATCAAGGTCACCATTTTGGAGGAAGACTTGTTCATGATAGAAGAAATTATTCTAACTACACCCCTACTCAAACCATCTACATAGCTAAAACTAGTGGTAGAGTAATTCAACAAGATCAGGAAAAATGGTAAATAATTCAATGTGGGATAAGTTTCTTCCTAAAAAATAAAACTAGAAGATTTATTGGAGGATATTTCATCTCTTTATCCACCAAAATGTATGGGTAGGCCCAACCAACCTGAGACACCTAGATTGGAAGCTCTAACAACTCCAACTCTGGGGGAAATATATCTACCTCAAGAACATGATATACAAAATATCATTTTAATTAACACCCTAATTTTGGGAAACATGGTCATTTGGATAATAACTATGATGTTTTGAAGAATCTGAACCATGTATTGGCTATGTTATCAAGCATGGATGCTCTATATCAATATAAAGAACTCTGAGAGGCACTCATCAATGATTAGTCTAGCCCTCATGAGTTTTATGTCGAGGTTGTTGTCATTGCGGTAGATCATGAATAGAATTATCCCACCGAATATCATGTGATGATTCATTTTATAGACCAATATGTAGATTCTATCATGAATGGATGCATCAAGACCATGTATATTTCTAAAAAATCTATTATAATGATTTATGACGATGATTTTTTGAAAATGTATCAGGATTCCATATCATTACAGTCAGGAAACTTCAAAAAACAGGCCTAAAATAATCCAACTTATGTACCTCCACTATGAAGTTAAAGGTTTATCAAAATAATGAACATGAACCCCACAGTGATATTACATGAGGGACACAATTTCGGAATCGTGAGTCCAACATAGAATTTATGGCTATCTATAAGGATACAACTTTTGATGTTTTGATGGGAATACCTTGGAAACATCAACATGTAGTCATTACGTTATCATAACTCAAATGTCTGAAATATTGTGTTAATATCCAATATGGGAAATTTTATGGAGATGGGGCTTGTTCATATCCTATGAGATATAATAAATTGATTTAGGATTTTATCACAGTGGAGGAAAATATTATGTGGATGATGATGTTACCCGAATAAATTCCTATAATGACTTGGAGATGATCATAGCTAGCCCTTTCAATAAGCTCAGTTCATATTACATGCATATTATTATCTATATAGAAACAGTGGGATGAGATTTAGGAATTCATTTAGCATCTTATTTAACTTCAATCACAATAGTTGAACCTGATGGAACTGGATTAATTATAAACTCTCCAACTGATAGTGAAATATTCAATGAAAATGTTCTCACTTCATCCCATGAGATCAAACAATGCCTGATTCTATCATCTGGAATGGAAGAATAATTCCTAAAAAATATAGGAAACTGAAGGGTCTCATTCTCAGTCCTCCATTTTCCTTTCAATACACTGTGACCGATTTTTGTCAGCTAGTAACCATGAAATGGATGTTTCATCTTTTGGATCTCCAAATTGATTATCCCCTCTTCCCCTCAAGGAATTTGTTTTATCAAATCCTCACCATTAATGAGTGAAAGTAGTTAATAATGAGCATGATTAAGAAGAATAACATCTCAAGGATCACCCTTTACCATTAGAGGGAGAAGTCTCTACCACAGTGGATAAACTCAATGAGATAAATGTTGTTACAAAAGATGATATGTGGACCACTCTTATTAGTGTGGCCATCACTCACGAATAATAGAAGATATATACTTACTTTCTAAAGTATTATTACAATGAATTTTCATATAACTATAAAAAGATGGCATATCAGAACCCCAAGGTGGCCAACCATCACTTGGGTTTTCCAGAAGATCATTAGGGATACAACCAATTATCCTGGAGGATGCACCCAACTCACGCCTCCAAAATTGAGGCTAAATTAGATAAACTCATCAAGTATTATTCCAATTTTAGAGTTACAATACCAATAATGGAATGCCAAAATTTTCCATGTGAATTAGTAAAATAGAAAAATTAGAGGTTTCATAGATCTCCACTGTCATTTTCCAAAAGATTACATCCTTGTACCAATCATAGAACTCCTAAATGATGAAATAGATTGTTATCATGCCCTATCCTTCCGAGATGGATATTTTCAGTAAATTGAAATTCTAATTGCTCTAGAATATGAGGAATATACAACTTCTATATACCCTCGTGGAGTTTTTTTCTATCAGGTAATTCCCTTTTTCTGGAATAATGCTTATGCCGCATTCCAATGTGCCATGCATCACATATTCAAGCACTTCTTGGGGGAGTTTTTTGAAGTTACATTGATGGTATGGTGTTCCATTGAAAACAATGTTGTAATAACTTGACTGACCAAGAAACCATCTTCACCAAGCTTCAAAAACAAAATCTAAATATGAACCCCGTGATATGTGAGTTCAGGGTAACATCATGAAAATTCATTAGCTTCATTTTACTTCATCTTGGAATCAAAGTTGATCATGAAAAGGATAAAGATATTATTCACATGTCACCTCACTGAAACATGAAAGATTAATGAGGAATTCTATGAAATTTGGCCAGCATCTGACACTATATAGTAGATATAGTAGGCATGTGTTTAGCCTTCACCATGTCAATGAAGAAGTATGAAACATATCGATGGACCAATGATTGAGAAGAATAATTTGATATCCTCAATAATTATATATTTAGGACATCAGTGTTGAAGCCACCTATAGATGGAAAGATACTCAATAAATATGTTACTACCTTGGATCAATCACTATGAACATTTTTTACATAGAATAATGATGATGATAATGAAAAATTCCTTAATTATCTCAGTTAAAACATGATTGACGATGAGATAAATTATTTAAAAATCACAAAAAGCTACATGTAATTAATATTTTCCATTCATTAGTGGTTGCACTATATACCAATTCATGAGGTCTACATGGTATCTCACAATAACCCCATCAAATTTAACCTCATTCATCTTATGCTGACGGGATGTCTGGCACATTGGTATATTATTATACAATAGTTCGATATTCAATCTGTTCCTTATAATGTAGTTTAAATCCATACCTTGGATGATTTCCTCGTAGAGAATCCGTCTATTGGTAGGATTTCATTAGATATATAATTACGATATAAATATGTTTTCTCTATTCTGGATATCCCCCAAATGTGGGAAATTTATTTTGAAAGCATGTCCTGGAGTCCAACGTGAATGTTAATGTATGGACCTACCAACAAAAAATTAGCGTTAGGGATTGTTTTTATCTCCCCATAGAAGATATTGTTTCTGTACTCCTTCCTATTATCAGATGGTTGTACCAATATGAAGGAAGAATATCATTCCCTCTTTGCAGGCATGGAATTGGCACTTCAAATACTAGTAATCACCAAGAAGTGAAGGGGGACTCAAATATGGTAATGAATAAAATCATCAAGGATAATGCCATGAAAAAATAGGATCTAATCCCACTATGTGATTATGTTCGAGGGATAATGGTGAAATTTCACTCAGATCCCACATTTCCTTAAGTACCATGACTCTACAGTTCATAGGTTGATGCATTGTAAAACAAAGACACAAACCTAGAAAACCAAAAATGGGATGAAACAATTATCATCATTTCACATCGTCGCATGGTATCACCTTTTGTTTTATCCAAAAAAGATGAATTAATAAATTAATTTCCATTATAAAACCATATGTCCCTACCATAGGATATATTATACCCATCATGAACAACCTTCAGTATGGTGTACGTCCACCTAATAAAGTTGGAAGAGTGTAATTCTAGTGACGAGAAGTTAGCTTTACCCTCCATGACATCTTGAATCACCAGAAGATCGTTTACAAGTGAGGATTTGATGGAATCCACCTCCGATTCATCGACAGAAAAGAGATAGTGGCTGCCATAGAATAAGCAGATGCTAGATTCATTAGTTCCTACCAATTGGGGTACATGATTTCTAATCAAATCTATAGTCTTTGATAATTTTTTCCCTTAAATGAAATAGATTTTATTATAGTTCACTATAATGATTCTTCCCTTCCAAATGCATGCCAACTTCATCCATCAACCCCCAAAGTTTCTACATACAACCAGATACTCTTGGTCATTTTCCATATGTATAATGGTTGTAATTGGACTATATCCTCATACTATGGCTATGTAGTTCAAGTACATCCTTATAGTTTCTAATTTATTCTTTATATAGACTGAGTAAATACCTCTCAAGGACATTGATGCCAAAAAAACTATTTGATTGGAAAAGTCCAGCATCATTACCAGATTTGGTGTACATCATACTATATTGATAGACAATTGAACAAATTTCTATTATGCAAAGGTGGAAAATCTATATTAGGAATAAAATACAAAATGAAACCACTCATCCCACTATCAAACATAAACCATTGGAAAAATAGAGGATTTTAAAAGACCCTCTCTATCATAATATCGAAGATTTTGGACAAATACAAGAAGTATTGGCCTAATAACCACTTACATTCCTTTTGGTATTACTAAGATATAACCCATATTGGTACATGAGGGAACCCGTATTCACTAGTATATGGAACAGAAAAAGTCCTTCCCATCGAGGACAAGTATCCATTGATCAAATGTTCTAAATGTTATCAGCTATCCATAGAAGAAAAATCATTGAATCTATTGTATGAATTAAGTTGACTAGAGGAGATGATATTAAATACATTATATCACTTGGATGTCTAAAAAAATATTATAGAATGATCTTTCAATAAGAATGTACGCCTATGTTCTTTTCTCCAAGTAGAACTAGTATTAGTACATATGACTCTGATGATTCAAGGAAATTATCCACCATGTCATGAGCCAAAATGGGAGGGACCTTACTCTATACACAAGTTCTACTCTAATGGTGATTATTTCTTAATCTTTGTGGATGGAGAACTCATTACGAGTGAAACCAATGTAATATTCCTGGAGATGTAAATTGTGTAATTTCACAATGTTAATCATTGTTAAATGATTATAAATATCATAGCACCATATACATCCATGTTTTATGGAAAAAAATACTTAAAATCACAGTCCTTTCCACAAGACAATAAACTAGAAAACATGATGTCCTTGTCACATTACATAAAATAGAAAAACATCATTCGTTCTTATAAGATGATGTTCAAATGCGTGGTACTCAAAGCATCTATTGTCTTGAATGATGTTATACCCCCACGGGATGAGATCTATGACATTAAATTATGATCTAAGTATTCTCTATAGATAATAAACTACACAATATTAATAGGCCTTTCCCTTAAAAAGAAAAATGGCTCCATTGTACCACATGAAATAAATATATAACTTCCGTCTTTATAATATGACATTAAAATTCATGGGATTTCAAGAACTTCTTGTGGATTTATTGAAAAAATGGATCTCTATTATTGGGTTCAGCCACAACCACAAATAAAAATCCCCATCATTCTATATGTATGAACCAAATGAATATTGATAATTATTCTAAAACATATTGTTTGATCCCCATTCAATGTGATTTCCTTGTACTAACCATTATTCTAGAAAATATTTAAGCCCCTTCCCCATATCAATACTCAATTAGTGTGGGGAACATCTTTTAGAAATTCATATGGCTTTATTCATTCCAGAACAATATATGTAGTGATGCACGAGTCCTATAACCTAGTCCAGCCGCAACATTTTCATTTACTCACATCAATTCAACTCCATCCTAACATCAATATATTATCATTCATGGAAATATTACTAATCACATGAAATTAATCTGCATGATCTCATGAACTATGTTATCATTTATTCTCATTCCAATAAGATATGTAGTGATGCCTAGCTTTCTGATCATGGGTCTAACCACTAAAAAACCCCTTCATTCCCTATTAGTGTGGACCTAATTAGAAAAGGTAACATCTTCAATAACTACATGTGGCATGATTATTTCCCTAGAATGATACGTAGTGATTTCGGGTACCTACACCATGGTCCATTCCAAATACTTCTGTCCATTCATGTCGGTTCATTTTCATCCATGTCGCATGATGCTAAACTCCACAGGAGTTCATGAACAAAATATGTCTTGATTCTAATCCCAATGAGATATATAGTGATGTTTGTACTATATCTCATATCCTAGGCATTAAAAAATTGAAATGTCAATATTCTTCACTTTTTTATCTTTTGTGCTATAATAGAAACTACTACCACTCCTTGTTTCTCATAGTGAACACATATCGCATGGGCTTTGGAGTTTGGTAATGAAATTATCTTCATAAATAATTTGTATTAATTCCTATTGAGTATATCAATGGTATAAGAGGAAAACCCATAAATGACACACCAGTTTTCGTCATCACATTATAATAAACCAGATGATATTCTTTGAGAACTATGTTTGCGTTGATTCTCAAACCTATGAGATACGTAGTTTAATATAGAATATAAATCTCAAAACCATCAACAACATGACACATGTCATGTGTATATTCACCCATGTATGAGTCAGATCTACACAAGGATATAAAATATGTGTTCTCAACCTATGATAGAGCATGTGGTTAGAAAACCCCATTATACCCCAGTAATGTATTCAATTCCAGTGAGGTACCTTTCTGGGAGAACAAATTATGGCTTGATTCTCATCCTGATGAGATAACAGTTATGCTCAGATAATCAATCCGAGGCCCAACTACAACACAACAAGGAAATTCCTCGAATCTCCCATGTATGTGTCCAATCTACATGATGAGATCGAATATGATTTCTGACATTATGCATGAGTCTATATCATTTAGAACAACATGGGGCTTGATTATTGCTTCGACAAGATATGTGGCGATTCAACAGCCCTATGACATGGTTCAGCAAAATTTTCATATTTCTTCCCACATCAATATATATAATTTCCATTCTGTACATCAATAAATTTCACAACATAATGTCATTTACAAATGGGTTTAAATTTCCAAATACCCAGAGAACAACATATAGATTGATTCTTATATCATTGAGATACGCAGTGAAGAATAGGACTTAACTCTTAGTCATATCCATGATGTAAATAAATTCATCATATCCCATGTTCAAACTAAAAGATCCATGAAATATAATTTATTTTTGTTCCCATCATTGATTATCCCACTAGGGAAACAAGAGATGTCATCATTCTACATATGAGTGAGATTTATGTATGAGACTCGAAAATAAGGGCCAATATCAGTCTAAACACTTCCTTTAAGAACTGTACAATTTCCATTTCACATTTCAAACTCCCAATCAAGAATAATTTTACATAATAATAATGATTCCTTATATTTTAGAGATAGAATGTATGAAACCTGGGAGACCTTTTTCCTAACGGTGTTGAACATTTCCTAGTTGGACTCAAATAAGTTAACAAAATAACGGCTCTGTTAGATAAAGGATCCCATTATTTGACTATGGTATAAATTCCCTAGTTATCATTTTATAAAATCCCCACAAAATAGGTTTATAAAATTGCGGTAATTTAACCCATGGGAGAAGCTTCTTCTTCCCCTTTAATAATTAATGACACTATGCTGGTGTAACGGTCTAGAATTACTTCTAGTGGAATATAATTGATACCTATCAGGGCACTCAATGGGAGGCTACACCCCTTGGGCGGGACACACCACCATCTCCAGTGGCAGCCATTTCCTCATGAAGCCCTTGGGCGGAGAGCCATGCTTCATCCAATGCTCACATGTGAGAGTTCCCAAGGATCGGATACATTCCTACCTCCTTTGACTCTGATACCAACTGTAGAGACCCGAAGCTTGACGTACATAGATATTACATTACTTTTACGGAATAAATAATACATAACAAAAATAGACACACAAGGACCGTAATAGTTTAGTGTCTTTGGAAACTTGGAACGTAATCTTCTAATCATGGTGAAAGATATTCAACATATCCCATAAAGATCTTCCACTTTTTGTTTCCTTACCTAAAACCTTTATTTTAATCATGGAGGAAAATAAAACATAAAAAGGGTGAGCTCAAATGCTCAGTAAGGGTAAGAATGGATAAAATAAAACATATCATATACATTTGTACTTAGAAACATGAATATAATGTTTAAACATCAAAATCTTGAGCAACGACTTAAAACATGGAAGTACATAAGGCATAGATCATAATGGAACATAAATCATGATAACATATAATGGGAATAAAACAGGTAATTGTGGAATCCATTAAGAACATGTAATGATTTCCATAGTAGCCAAGGAATTGGTGCCAAGACCATCTTAGTGGACAAAGTTCCTTTCTGAATCGAGTTCACTCATCATTCCAGTCCTGTAATATTGAACCAGATTAACTTACCATTCCATCCATGTCCATATCATGAGATATAAATCTTTACCTAATAAATTTTAGGGAGATATAGGTCCCACCCATCTCATAATGAAGTCATTCTTACTTGTGCCACAAAATAAACGCACATCATTCATAATAACCCAATATATAAAATGGGTTTCAAAAACATCATCCCATCATCAAATAATCCATATAAAAGAAATGGATATCATTTCATAATAAGAAAAGTGAAACCATGTAAATCATAGAGACATGATACTTGAAACATAAACATGTGAAATAATGTCATCTTATATGAAAATGGTTTTGATAAAACACTTGAAATGAATTATTGAGGAAAATATCTTTCTTTCTTCAAAATCATTTTCTTTTCACAAAAATGTCATGAAATTTTAAAAGAAATGGATTTTGTTGAAAATATTCATGAAATCATTTGGAGTAAGCTTCATGAAAATAATGCTTTATAAAAATATAAAAATCCATTCATGTCGTGTACGTTAAAAAAACATTCTTCTCGTACTTTTGTCGGAAAAGTCAAAAAGGACCTTATAGGGTAAATAAAAGAAAGATTCCTTCCATACCATGGGGTAAAAGTCAAAATGGGTAAAAATTACTTTAAACATACATGAATACAATTTTATAAAACATGGTCATGGATGATTTCAATAACCCCACTAATACTTATGAATAATCAATCTCAGATAAAAATGAGATTTAAAAAAGTATCCCTTACCTTCGGTCTGATATGCTTCACACGTATCCAAACCTCCTATATAATGATTTAAATAATGTAATTGACTTATTACAGAACCATATTAATTGTTATGATATCATATATGGTTCACTTATGACTTTATATTACCCTTTCTTTTGTAAATTCCATGTTAAAGAGCCTTTTGCGTAAAATCGTTTCATTTGTCGTCCGTGTTTTGACTTTTAATTATTCATATGATTACTTAGATCATGATTAATTTATTACAGAATATAAAACATGATTTATATATAATATATATTTAGAATATATATATATATATATAATAGATCGATAAATGGAAAGAAATACACCGTTCATGGAGACGGTAGGTCGTATGTACGCATGAACGTTGTATTCGTTTCCTTATTGAATTGAATGGAATTAATTGGATGACATACATATATATATATACATAAATAAAGTATAATTACTATGTCATATATTTCATGATTAATTATTATATATACTTTATAATCATTTATGAATGGTTAATCATTGAGAATGAATCTCATCGCATTGTGGAGACGGTATTCCGTACGTACGCACGAGCGATGATATCGTTCTCATGATCATGGAATTTTATTGGAGTGTATGTATACTATTATAGAATAAATATGGCATTACAATAATCATATATAGCTATTATTAACACCATTATACCCATCCAAGTAAGGTGGTGGTGGAAGATATATTACACCACATCGTGGAGACGGTATTCCGTACGTACGCACGCGCGGTGATTTCATTTTCCGCAGGATGGAAAGATTGTGAAATAGGGTTGTTTCATACTTATAATAACATATCAGTATATGAGTGGTACTGATATTATTACTTCATAATGAAACAACCTAACAAGAATAAGTGGAAGAAGAAATAAAGTTGAAAGAATTGGTAACAGACATTACCTCTTCATTGCAGCTCCTCTTTCAGACCTCCACTTAGGGAAATAAATTGGTCTTTGAAGAAGTACAGGACCTCTAGGATGTTTATAGGGAAGTGGAGAAGAGAAATTGGCAGGGTTTGGCCGATCTTGAAGGCTCAAAGTGGTGTGAGGAAGAGAGGGAGGAGGTGCCCTTTTATAAGGGAGGAGAGGGGCACCTTTGGAAAAACAAAAAATATTATTTTATTATAAAGTCATATTCGGTTTTTAATAGCTCCAAATTAATTTATTTCGAAGATAAGGTGGGGACGGGTCGATATAATCTCATAAAATAGAATTTATACATGTTTAGGTTTCTATTTTAACCTTATAATTTAGATTTATCTTTAAGTTAATGAATTTTACTTTTACTGTGTGTTCTTGGTTTCTTACACTATAAGGTTAATAAACATACAATAACAAGCCAAAAGAACCCCTAGTGGTTCATTATTAATATATATATCCTTATCTAAGTCATTTGGCTGATTCTTAGATTTTTGGGAATAAAATAACAATTAATAATATAATATTTGTTTTAAAAACAATTTTATGTCAATTTTGACACTATTTGGTACTTGATTTTTGTGAAACTCATAACATAAATATTAGTTCTAAAAGGGTTAACTAAATCAATAATAACATGTAATATTAACCTATAAAGTTAATGTAATCCATAAAAAGTCTAAAATTATATTTATTTGGGAGTTTATAACATCAATTATATCAATATTTCGTTAATAAGATAATTACTGCATCATATTTGTGTCATAAATAAATTAAATTATTTAATGTCTAAAAATTATAAATAAAATACCATTATGTAGGAAATATTTTTAGATTTATAATTAATATTTATAGTTGAATTTATCTTATTTATATCCCTATATTAAAAATGATTTACTTATTAAACATTGATTTTAACTATTTTAACCCTTCTTTAAATTAATTAATATTAAATGACCTAATCTAATCCAAGTGGGCCTAAATGGTCATATTTTATTCATAAGGTTGTTTTTGGTCGAATTAAACTTGTCCAATAGAATTAGGACATGTGTTAGGGTAATAATAATATCATTTTTAAGCTTAATTACCCTATTTACTTTTTACCGTGGTAAAAAAGTAAAAAGTTACTATTCACCAAAAATTATTTTCATCTCATTGAACCAGATTTTAGTCCTTTATATTAGCCATGCCTCTCGGATTTTTGAAATTCCACTAAGGGAATCGGTAAAATTAAGTTTTATGAAAAATTTAGTTTTTTAACTACCACTTAGTGGTTTCACTATTCATCAAAAAATTAAAGTTTTCCAGAAAAATACCAAAAGTTAGGCCTAAGCTATATTTGATATAATGAATTAAAAAATGATGTCTATTTTAACAATTTAAAAACTTACCAGTTGCATTAATTAATTTAAAAATTAAATCACCTCGTCAAAACAAATAGCGTGTTTTTATGAGATAATAACTATCAAAAGATGGACAATTGTTTATGTCTGGTTTAAATGTGAAATTACATCCAATGAACAAAATTGTATTAAATGGTAAAAATATTTTATAAATATACTTTAAAACCACTCAAATTAATAATTTATCACTATTTATTATTTCTATTAAAAAAGTTGTTTTTAATTAAAATTTAGTAATTTTCACTATTCATCAGAATATGAAAGTTATCCGAAAAGTAACCAAATTTCACCCTAAGCTAATTTCGATATTCTGAATCCAAAAATGAAGTCCATTTTAAAAGATAAAATTTATACAATTTCAAAAAGTGTGTATTACTATTCATAACGACTAGTTCATAATAATATTATAATAATATCTCATTTAGTGAAACTCTGTATTACGTACTACACACGCTATCGAGGAAGGTCGTGATTGCATGTAATGAAAGGCATGTTGGGGATGTGTGTTATGAAAGCTCCTTTTGGTGTAGCGTACAACACAAGACATTAATTAAATTAAAAAGAATATTTTTCATAAAATCTCAGGGTGTTACATTCTACCCCTCTTAAATTGAATTTCTCCCTCGAAATTCGTCGGGGTTATAAATGGTTTAATAATAGAATGTTTCTTTAATAGAAACCCACATTGTAAAAAATAATACCAAAACTTTCCTTTAAAATATAATGTATGAAACGTAATGGTTACCCAAATTAACTCATCACCGGGTTTCCACATAGAAGAACATAGATGAAAATATGGATATGGAAGAAAAATATAACCATCAAGTTCTGATGGAGAGTGGTAGAGAACATGGATATGAAAAATCCAACAATCACAAAGCCATAAATTTGTGATGATCTAAGGTACCATTTGATTCATCGGATACTAGTACAACATTTTTGGTTTTCAATATCATTTCCCTAAAGTTGATGAAATTGGAATTAGAAGAAATACTTTCGTGATTTTGGTACAGTCTCACTGTTGGTCGTTATTTGGAAAATTTCCACTTCATCTCTTAAAGAAATGAAGTTGAATTTGTCATTCGTGATGTGTTAGCAGATCATGTGATAGAATGATGGGTCATTCCATCTGTCTCAAACAGAAGGTTAGAAAAGTTATCAAAAAATATATAAGTCCATCTATAGTGAGATTAATCATATATGGTTCCTAAAATGGACTTATAATTAATATATCATACTTATTAATATAATAAAACTAGTTTCTACTAAACAGGGACTTCTTATAGGCCAGTGGTATGCGATAAAGTCCAGTCGCACTTCAGTTATGGGTTCGATTCCCACAGCCTTGTCCGATGCGATGGGCTGTCACCCATCCTGCAGGTTGTCCTTTTTCTAAAACTACATTACTGTAACATCCCATCAATAATATCAAAAAAACATTTATCCTTAAGCAATAATAACTTATGTCCAATATAATCCATTCCAATCATTAGGCTTATCCAAAATACTGCTATCCAATCTCATATTATAGTGAAAATGATTACCAAAGAGTTCATATAACAAGCATGGTAATACCATCGTTGGTCCCCATATATCATGAGATATGTCTTGTTGGTCACATTCCAAACATTCGAAGGCCTTAATCATGTATTCTATTGAAAAATGAATACCCATTAAATCTTAGTGAAAACATGAGTGCTGTCAAAAGATAACACTTTTCACATACCAAAACCTCAAACCATGATATAACAATTTCCTTATATCAGTCATGAGCTCAAGAATACTGTCGAAAATTTCATTTTATCCTTATCCCTTCATTATGCCCATATCATCTTTTTTCCAAAAATATCTCAATCACTTTCCACGGTTACTGGTACCATAAAATTATTGAAAACCACAGTAGACAAATACAAAAATATTCCAATATTCCATGATACTATATACAACATTATTTTGGAATCCCATTACATAAACACTTAATCATTCCACCACATGGTTTTCATATTTAACATCGCCAATAGTGATCGCATGTGACTTCCCTTTGTCCTTTGACTTAAGTGGTTTCTCATGTCGATCATCACTAACCCTTGGATTAGGGAGTTTATTAGCATAATGCCCCATGACCTTGCACTTGAAGCATTGATGTGTTGGTGGTGCGTTATCTGCAGTCTTTTCTTTATTCACACATTAAAAACCCTTTTTCCATTACTTTGACACTCAGCTGCTCGATGGCCTTATTTTCCACACCTAAAACATTTTAAAGTCCCTTTAAGACAATCTCCACCATGCTTATTTCCACACATTGAGCTTAATGAAACATTCATCTTCATTTCACCATTATTCTGAGATTTCTTCTTGAACTCCATCTTTCGTTTCCTGTCTAAACTATGAGATGGATAAGTAACACCAACTTCTATTTCTTCCTTGATAGCAAAACACACAATTTATTTATAGCTACTGAAGTCTCTTATAGCTAATTCCCTTCAAAGAATTGGTTTTAAGCCACTGAAGAATCGATCAACTTTACATTCAGGTGGGATGATAAAGCCAGATGCATACCTTGAAAGCCTTGTAAAATTCACTTCGTATACACCAACAAATTCATCATCCTTTTCCTTTAGTTCAAGAAACTCCTTCTCCATATTTTTTCGAAGAATACTAGGGAAGTACTTATTGAAAAATAAGTTCTTGAACTCATCCGATTCCATGGACTCAATTTCATCTCCTGGCATCATATTCTTGATAAGATTCCACCATTGATCAGCTTCACCTTCCAAATGATATACTGCAAAGATGACTTTATCATGTTAAAAACATTAAAGAACTAAAATATCTTTTCAGTTGTACTGATCCATTGTTCAGCAACAAGTGGATCAAACGACCCACTGAAAGAAGGTGGATGTTGATGCATGAAGGACTCAATAGAATATTGTTCCTTTCTATGCTCATTTAGAAGTCCAGAATGATTCATAGCTTGTGTAAGTATAAAAGTAAGATATTTCACTCCATCTCCCATAACATTTGTTTATTCAGGAGGAATATCATTGCATTATCCATTGCATTGATCAAAACGTTTCCTTCGGGTTCCAGCCATTGTCTAAAACCCAAAAAGAATAGTGTGAGATGGAAAAATCATGTTATGGAAAACAACATGATAAAGGAGGAGTACCTTAAATATCTAACATCTTAGGTTTAATTATATGATCATTACCGTAATTCTATGACTATAACCTATACTTATACTTATCCTTAGAGACATCCCTAGACATGGCTTAGAAATATCTCTAGGGATCTCACTAAAGTTCTGGCATCCTAGTTTCCAAAGGTTGACTAAACCTTTCCTTTGATACCAACTGTAAAGGTATGGAATTACTCCCAGTGGACTATAATTGATACCTATCAGGGCACTCCATGGGAGGACACACCCCCTGGGCAGGACACACCAACATCCCCAGCGACAACCATTTCCTCATGAAGCCCTTGGGCGGAGAGCCATGCTTCGTCCAACGCTCACTTGTGAGAGTTACCAAGGATCTGATACATTCCTACCTCCTTTGCCTATGATACCAACTATAGAGACTCAATTCTTGACATACATAGATATTACATTACTTTTGCAGAACACATAATACATAACAAAAACAGACAGACAAGGACCGTAATAGTTTAGTGTCTTTGGAAACTGGGAACATAATCTTCTAATCGTGGTGAAAGATCTTCAACATCTCCCATAAAGATCTTCCACTTTTTGTTTCCTTACCTAAAACCTATATTTTAATAATGGGTGAAAATAAAACATAAAAAGGGTGAGATCAAATGCTCAGTAAGGGTAAGCATGGATAATATAAAACATACCATATTCATTTGAACTTAAAAACATGAACATAATGTTAAACATCAAAATCTTGAGCAACGACTTAAAACATGGAAGTACATAAGGCATAGATCACAATGGAACATAAATCATGATAACATAGCATGGGAATAAAACAAGTAATTGCGTCATCCATTAAGCACATGTAATGATTTCCATAGTATCGAAGGGATTACTTCCAAGACCATCTTAGTGGACAAAGTCCCTTTCTGAATCGAGTTCACTCCTCGTTCCAGTCCTGTAATACTGAACTGGATTAACTTACCATTCCAGCCATGTCTATCTCATGAGATATAAATATTTTCCCAATGCATTGGAGGGAGATATAGGTCCCACCCATCTCATAATGAAATCATTCTTACTTGTGCCACAAAATAAACATACATCATTCATAATAACCCAATAAATAAAATGGGTTTCATTAATATCATCCCATCATCAAATAATCCATATAAATGAAATGGAAATCATTTCATAATAAGAAAACTGAAACCATTTAAATCATAGAGACATGATACTTGAAACATACACATGTGAAATAATGTCATCTTAGATGAAAATGGTTTTGATAAAACACTTTAAATGAATTCTTGAGGAAAATATCCTTCTTTTTTCAAAATAATTTTCTTTTCACAAAATATCATGAAATTTTAAAAGAAAAGGATTTTTTTGAAAATAGTCATGAAATAATTTGGAGTAAGCTTAATGAAAATAAGGCTTTTATAAAACCATAAAAATCCGTTCATGCCGTATACGTTAAAAAATCATTCTTTTCGTACTTTTGTCGGAAAAGTCAAAAAGTACAATGTACGGTAAATAAAAGAAAGATTCCTTCCATACCATGGGGTATAAGTCAAAATGGATAAAAGGACTCTAAACATACATGAATACACTTTTATACAACATGGACATGGATGATAGAAATAACCACAGTAAATACTTACGAATAACCAATCTCGGATAAAAAAGTGATTTGCAAAATTATCCCATATCTTAGGTCCGATATGCTTCGTACGTATCCGATCCTCCTGTATATTGATTTAAATAATTTCATTAAGTTATTAATGAATCATTATCATTGTTATTATATCATATATGGTTCACTTATGACTTTATATTACCCTTTCTTTTGTAAATTCCATGTTAAAGAGCGTTTTGGGTAAAATCGTTTCTTTTCTCGTCCGTGTTTTGACTTGTAATTATTCATATGATTACATAGATACTGATTACTTAAGTATAGAATATAAAACACGATTTATATATAATATATATTCATAATATACATATATATAATAGATTGATAAATGGAATGAAAAACACCATTCATGGAGACGGTAGAACATACGTACGCATGAACGTTGTTTTTGTTTTCTCATTGAATTGAATGGAACTAATTGGATGACATAAATATATATATATACATAAATACAGTATCATTATTATTTCATATATTTCATGATTACTTATTATATATACTTTATAATAATTTATGAATGGTTAATCATTGAGAATGAATCTCATCACGTCGTGGAGACAGTATTCCATACGTACGCATTAGCGATGATATCGTTCCCATGATCGTGGAATTTTATTGGAGTGTATGTATACTATTATATAATCAATATAACTTTACAATAATCATATATAGTAATTATTTACACCATTATACCCATCCATGTAAGGTGGTGATGGATAATAGATTACACCACGACGTGGAGACGGTATTCTGTACGTACGCACGCGCGGTGATTTCATTTTCCGTAGGATGGATAGATGGTGAAATAGGGTTGTTTCATACTTATAATAACATATCAGTATATTATGGATACTTATGTTATTACTTCATAATGAAACAACCTAATAAGAATAAGTGGAAGAAGAAATAAAGTTGACAGAATCGGTAACAGACATTACCTCTTCTTTGAAGCGCATCTTTGAGTCCTCCACTTAGGGCACTAAAATTGGTCTTTGAAGAAGACCAAGACCTCTAGGTTATTTCTAGGGAAGTGGAGAAGAGAAATTGGTAGGGTTTGGCCGAACTTGAAGGCTCAATGTGGTGTGAGGAAGAGAGGGAGGATGTTCTCTTTTATAAGGGAGGAGAGGGGCACCTTTGGAAAAACTAAACATATTATTTTATTATAAAGTAATATTCAGTTTTTAATAGCTCCAAATTGATTTATTTCGAAGATAAGGTGGGGATGGGTAGAAATACTCTCATCCAATAGAATTTATACATGTTTTGCTTTCTATTTTAACCTTATCATTTATATTTAACTTTAAGTTAAATAATTTTACTTTTACCGTGTCTTCTTGTTTTCTTACCCTATAAGATTAATTAACATACAATAACAAGAAAAATGAATCCCAGGTGGTTCATTATTAATATATATATCCTTATATAAGTCATTTGGCCGTACCTTAGATTTTTAGGATTAAAATAACAATTAATAATATAATATTTTTTTAAACTATTTTATGTCAATTTTGACACTATTTGGTACATGTTTTTTGTGAAAATCATAATGAATGATTAGTTCGAATAAAGTTAACTAAATAAATAATAAAATGTCATATTAACCTAGAAAATTAATTTATCTCATAAAAAGTCTCAAATTACATTTATTTGGGTATTTATAACATCAATTATGTCAATATTTCATTAATAAGATAATCACTACATTATCATTGTGTCATAAATAAATTAAATTATTTAATGTATAAAAATTATAAATAAAGCACCATTATGTAAGAACTAATTTTAGATTTCTAATTAATATTTATAGTATAATTTATCTTATGTATAAACCTATTTTAAAAATGATTTACTTATTAATCATTGATTTTAACAATTTTATCCCTTCTTTAAATAAATTAATATTAAATGTCCTAATCTAATCCATGTGGGCCTAAATGGTAATATTTTTTTCCTAAGGGTTTTTATGGTCAAATTACACTTTTACAATAGAATTAGTACATATTTTAGGGTAATAATAATATCGTTTTTCCCTTAATTACCCTATTTACTTGTAACCGTGGTTAAAAAAGTAAAAAGTTACTATTCACCAAAAATTATTTTCATCTCATTGAACCAAATTTTAGTCCATTATATTAACCGTGTCTCTCGGAATTTTGATAGTACACTCACAGAAGCGGTATAATTATGTTTTATAAAAAAATCAGTTTTTTAACTACCACTTAGTTGTTTAACTATTCATCAAAAAATGAAAGTTTCCAGAAAAATACCAAAAATTAGGCCTAAGATATATTTGATATTATGAATTCAAAAATGATGTCTATTTTACCAAATTCAAAAAATATCATTTCCATTAATTAATTAAAAAATTAATTTCCGTCGTCAAAACAAATAGCGTGTTATTAAGAGAAAATAACTGTCAAAAGATTGACACTTGTTTATGTCTGGTTTAAATGTGAAATTAAATCCAATGACCAACATTGTATTAAATTGTAAAAAAGTATTATAAATATAATTTAAAACCTCTCATATTAATAATTTATCACTATTAATTATTTCGATTAAAAAAGTTGTTTTTAATTAAAATTTAGTAATTTTCACTATTCATCAGAATATGAAAGTTATCCAAAAAGTAACAAAATTTCACCCTAAGCTAATTTTGATATTCTGAATCCAAAAATGAATTCCATTTTGAAAGATAAAATTTATAAAATTTCAAAAAGTAGGTATTACTATTTATAACAGCTAGTTCATAATAATATTATAATAATATCTCGTTTAGTGAAACTCGGTATTGCGTACTACACATGCTATCGGGGAAGGTCGCGATTGCGTGTAATGCAAGGCAAGTCAGGGATGCATGTCGTGCAAGATCCTTTTGGTGTAGCGTACAACACAAGACAATAATGAAATTAAAAATAATATTTTTCATAAAATCTCGGGGTGTTACAGCTGGAACCCACTATTCAATGTTAGTGATCATCACTTGCATATTTTTCAATTGTCCTCTATCCTGATATTAAAAAAATCCAAGACCATGGTTTACAATTTCCATCCTCATTTAAAATAATTATATTATTGACCTTGGTATGATAATAACACATATCACATGTTGTTTCCATTATGTTATGGTCCTAGTCGTATAACAAGAAATACCATGTGCCCTTTATTTCTTGCCCCTAGACTAGATCTATGTAGGAAACCTTATTCCCCCCATTATTAGGATATCATTACTTGAAATACAACATTTTATATATGATCTCTTCTCCATAAAAAAACCATGTTCTTAGAGATATCTGAATATCCATAATCTTTCATCGTCTTTTATCACTAGAATGTCATAATTCATAAGAGATCCTTTTTCTGACTATGTAGTACATGCTCCTATTGGCCTTCCATATGTTTCCCACATAATGGGTATGTCACCTAATGTTCAAGATACATGACTTTAAACTTCACAACATAATTTTTAGGATACATGATGTTATACTGCACAACATAATGTCATTGCTGCATGACTTTAAACTACATGATGCTTCAACCATTTTCATAAGGGAGCCTTATCCCTTGACATTGGTCATCTTGAAAAATTTACTCTCCTTAAATCATGTTACTCATGTAGGAGAGGTTTCCATTAATGGGAATTTCTAATATAGATATTACCTTTATTCGTAGACATTTTCCCATGAAAAAGCCACCCTTGCGGTCATGATAAATCCGAATTTCAGGAAACTTCCTCCACCTATCACCAATATAATGTCATAATTCATGAAGAATCCTTTTCCAAACTATGAAGTATGTGCCCCTATTAGGCTTTCATATTTCACCCACACAACTTTTCAGTCATCCAAATGATTCCACTATTTTACTATATAATATGCACCATAGTTGGCCTTGCAAAAAAATTGCCATCCTAATGGGTTTTAAACTAATGGGGACATCTTATTCAGGAGAGACCTCCTATATTCTAGAATACCATGTTTTATATTAGGAAACCATAAATTATACCACAAGATTCCCATTGGAAGTATATAAAAAATTTCAAAAAGTTCTTGAGTAACAAACCATGTTGGTCCATAATTTCAAAATTTTATGGACAAAACAGTTTTATCTAAAACACTAGCCTCATTAGTCAGATTCACACAACATTAAACTGCCAATTAAAAACAGACATAATACTCACCAGGATGAAATCCCAGAAAGTCCAATGGTTTAGGAAAAAAACATAGATCATTTCCCCCTTAAATGACTATGATTATAACTAGTTGATTTTAATTTTCTGAATATTAATTTCAATATTACATTATAACCACAAGAAAGAAACATGGATGAATACATAACTAATTATAATCAAAAATATTTTCATTTATACGAAAAATAAATCCCAATAAAACATACACAAGATGGATCCTCTCTGCATTTTTTAAGACATTCCTTCGATGTAACTCTATATATATGGAATGGACTCCCATTTCCCATCATGAACTCATTAATTCACAATAAGTTAAAAAATATTATTATGCTCAATGAGAATAAGCACTGCGAATGAATATGTGATAGTATTTTTCCATTCTATTTGTGATTATCAAAGTGAATTGTGGGGATGTTCAAGTTCCCCTTTAGAGGTATTACATTATTGATGATGAAACGACACTTTAGTAATATTCTCTTTTATATTCCTCCTGAACTCTGCCAGTTTTCTATTATGCTTATCCTTTTCTTGTGATAACATAGCTCGAATGTTATCAACGTTGACATACAATCTATATATTAAGAGGTATGTTTGGATATTATTCTCTTATTCCAACAAGCAGGCAACCTCCTTCAATGTGGTGTATAGTATACGATAATCCGACCCACCAAATCCCAACATTCCAAAAAAATGAAATTCATTGGATTCATGATGGTAGGTCCTCAAGGGGTGTCACAAAGGTTATATTTCATATTTCCTACAAATATTTATGACGTGCGATGCGAAGAATTTTTTTTAACTCTGGATACAACTCAGATTCACTATTAGAAGGAGATACATACTACGGTATTAGTGTACTCAATGAAGTGTCCATCTCTACCTCATCCAAAATAGTTTTTTCCTTGCTCCACAATGTTTTAGGAGTTGGTATATCTCCTACACCCATAGAAACAGTCCAAAAAACAGATATCCCTAAAAGATGATGTAAAATCATTATTATCCCCATACTTACAACAAGAATCTAAACCATTTATAATAGATGATACCCTATATCCAATAAAACATTGAGATCTTGGAATAATTCATCTCGGGTATCCAAAACTCTGGATATTTGAAATAGATCATCTTCATGAGGGGCACCCTTGGGACTACTCGAGGTCATCAAGATGTGGCTCTGGAAGAATTCATGATTCAAGGTCCACCCATGATATACCCTCAATAGTGGTACTAGGGTGGATTTTTAATTCTTCCCACGCAAAGTATCAATAATAATCACCTTTGATGGAGCTTCATGTTCCATCCAATTATGGTTTGGGAATCATGCATAAAAAATTAATGATTGGATGAAAAAAATAAAGACTCATGTCCATCTAATCCCTTATCTATACACAAATCCTACTAAAATATTATGAAACTTAACATGTTAGAATATTTATTAAAAGGTCATGAGAAAGTTTTTCATGTCTTATATTTAAATCTCAGACCCCATGGTAATCTCACCCAGGAAAACATCTGGAATGTTTGGGTTATTACCCGAAAAATTTCCCTCCTCTGATGGCTTGAGACCCCAGACATTCTTCTTAGTGCTAGCTATAGGGTCTGTATCAGTCATCTTAGTGTTCTCTGTTAGATGAGATGAACAAGAAATATTACATAAATAGATTTCAGTTGTGGATATGTGGTATTTCATGAAGAACCTATGACATTACAATATTTTTCATCCCATCATAAAATAGTGACATGAGTAGTGATGATAATAGATGATACACCCTTGATTCTCAACATTCCTTCAACTGAGGAAGCCATTTCATTAGAAAGAATTTGTGCTTTGATTCCCATCTAAATGGGATATTTTGGACGTCTCCCTGCGGTCTAAACCAAACAACCCAAATCAACAGTATTCTCTCTAATCCAATTTACTAATTGAGTTTAATTCGATCTGTGAAACCATCTTCCATCCAAGATTCCTTGCGCCTCCTCGGTATAAGTCCAACAACAAACATTAACTAGAAACCTTTTTCTTGGACATCCCTACCGCATGATGCCAAATTGTACAGTTGGGTCCTTATCACATGACCATAAAAGATATGATGTTCCCCATTTATAGGCACTGGACTACATGGGTTCTGATTCCAATCATGAGGATATATAGGGAGCCTATTTAAGTGTTCGATGCCAACATCAAAACAACACATATCTACTAGGATGACAATAAAATCTAGAGTAACCTTCATCTAACTCGATGATAATAAATTCTAGAGTTACCATCATTTACCTAAATGATAATAAATTCTACAGCACCCCACAATGCGGTTAGAAAATCAATATCATCATAATAACAATGAAAGAATCTATAAGTATTAATTAAACAAGAGGATACTATCATTGAAGATATTCAGTTACATATATATATATATATATCTCAATTGATGATAATACTCATACGATTATGGATTATTCTAATTTCAATGCATATTATGGATTGATTTATGAATCAAGGGAAATACACATCATACATGGGAATTAATAATGGATTCATGAATGTGTCATAAATCTATAAGAGAGTCTCAATGTAGGATATAATTCCCCTAAAAATGGTGTGATGAGTCCGACCTCCCATTATCTCGACCAATGTGATTTATTAATCATCGATGGACATAATTCTTAATGAGAATCGGCATTTGAAAAGAATTTCCTTTTCTGATAGAGAAGCATTGTGTGTTTCTTTAATGAAGTCCCATTCCATAAATAAACTTTAGCTGTATCCTCTTTTTGTTTGAATATATAGAGTTTAAAATCATAAACCATAATATTAGATATAATTATTTTATATCTGAATACTATTACTTCATCTAAAGAAACTTGTGGATCTACTTATATTTTAATGACCCCCTCAACTTCTGCATCATCATTACTATCACTATTATCATATTCATTTTTATTATCAGTAACTACCACATGAACATCCTCTTTGAGGTATTTGAAATCCATTATTCTATATCTTTTAATTAATTCAAGTTGTTATACTATTTTAAAATCAATTTATTAATTTTCATTAAATTTATTTTAATAATACTCTTCCATTCAAATTATTTAAATATTACATTATAGTTTCCAAACAATCTTCACCACCATCATAGATATTTTGGTACACTTTCTGACGAGGTGCCCAACCATTTCACTTCAAAATCATGTGAGTAGAAGTTTTCCATGAAAATTTATTTTTAGCATTTTAGATTTTTGGAGAAAAATGAAATAAATTCATCAAATTCCCTTTTTTAGGATCACCTACAACCATACACTTCATCATGTCCCTGGACAATTATTTTTTAGGCTTCTTTTTTTCCTTGGCATCATTATAATTAGTCCTTATCACAAGTGAAATGAGATTTCTATGTATACTATCCAATTTAATAACTTTATATCCTTATACCCATGTAATAAAACATTGGGATTGAATTGAGGAGATATTCTCAGAACTATCATCATGGTCATGATATGATCGATAAATTCTCCATTACTGTGCATGAACACGAAAATCTCATTCACCTAATAAAATAGTGCATCAAATAATTTATTTAGGTCTATACTAATGTCCTTATTCCTATTTAAAATAACCTAAAATGTATCTTCATGTACCTCTCATTAAAATTAATAGATATTAAGAAACTTAATTAACCTTATTCCTAAGGATATTCATTAAAACACCTTCCAAAGAGATTAGGTTTGAAAAAATAACCCCATGGAGCATAGATTCAATTATTTTTGACAAATAACTCTTTATGGTCACTATATTATAAATATCTTATATCCATGTTGATAAAAATTCGGAGGATAGTAGCTATGTAAACATACGTGCCTGAGGAAAAAATGTAGTTTTTCATTTCTGTCATCTATAGATGTGATTATTTCAATAAAATATTAGAACACCTTAATGATTCACTATTTCTATGACAAACTAATGTGAAAACCCCAAACCATCTAATCTAATAACAGTTATTGGTCCCAATCTAGGATAAATAAACTAAGTGTGTTAGTTAATCAAAGTATGAAAATTTTAAACAAGCTCTCTGATGATCTTATTATTTACCAAGTCATAACACACTTTTCTCATTATTTTTTTGACAAATGATGAGAATAAAAGTAATAAAGAGACATGAAAATATTTTTTGGTCTACCCATACTGGGATACATTAAGGAATCATACTACTAGTGATTTTTTAGTGTTCCCAAATTCAATAAATCAAACTATTGTTGACAATTTTTAAGCGCACATACCATAAGTCTTGTTTATAACCAATAACAATGAAAATTCATAGATCATTAACTAATGTGAACACACTAATCTTCTGGAATAATATATACAAAACATGAATTAGCAATGGCTCTATTAACACCATCAATGGTGTTCCATGAAGCACTTCATTCATAAATATAAAATTTTATTGGATTTAGTTTGTATCACCCCAAAATGATATTGGAGTAGATGACTAAATCATATGACTCATGTAAAAAAGGTGAAACTTCCTTTTTGGGAGCTCACATGATTAGATCTCCAAAGTTAAGTTTGCAAGGCCTCGATTAGTGATTAGGATAGGTGACCTTCTAGGATGTTTCTCAGACTGTGTGTGAGTGAGGAAAAATCACACTAGGAAAGGCATGTGTTGGCCTCTGGGGATAATAGTTAGTCATATGACCCATTAAGGCACGTTGGTGGGCCCTAGGGGGGGACCATGTGTCTTTGGGGAAACTGGTGGTACTTGGAAGGCTAGGACCAAACAACCGTGTTATGGTAGGGTGTATGTGCTGTCACTGGGATCTAGATGTTAAATTTTGTATCAGATGTGGTACCTAGCCTTATGTGTGGTGCAGTCCCTGGGTTGAGATGTTAGTCCCACAACAAGGAATTTTTTCTCTAAAGGGGGTGTGATTGTAACAACCCTAAATGATAAAAGTTTAAAATGGATAAATGATAGGACTCATGTCATCAAGGTTCACATTTCTTTTCAGAATCCTACCTGATTTGAACTCCACAGTTAAACATTCTTGTCCTGGAGTAGTGATTAGGATGAGTGTACTTATGGGATGTTTCTCAGGGTGTGTGTGAGGGAGGACAAAGCACACTGGAACGTAAATGTGTTGGCATGTGGGGATAGTCATTAGTCATATGACCCGGTCAGGTACAAGGGTGGTCCCGACGGTGTGGACCATGTGTCTATGTGGAAACTAGTTGTACCTGGCGGGCCAGGACCCAAAAAACATGTTTAGGAGTGGGGTCTTTGCATTTAATGGGACCCAGTTATTACACAGTTTCTTATAATCAATTGTTTCAGATGGTTTTTAACATAGTAGATGTGTGTAGTGGTGGTCGATATCTTAAAATTTCTTTTAATAATCATTTCAAAAATCAATTATTGAGGATCTTAAACATAAAATTTATAATTAATTTGTCTAATATTTGAAGAAATAAATACTTCTTCTTAGGAACTTTCATCATTGGTGAATGTTGATCATCTGAAATGATCCATTCATATTATCTTCATATAATTTTGTGGATCAATGAATATAATCCCTATAGTGGTGATCCACATGTTCTCTAGTGATCTATGAAAAACACCACTCAATATCTAGGGGATAGAATAGTGAGTAGAATATCTTTCATTATTTGTTCTTGATCACTCATTCATTGGTCATGATGAAATCTCTCTTGCACTTCTCATTATTTAGAGGGCGAGATATAGAGGAGTCAAGAGTGAATTCATTGTCATATAAAATTCTATATTTTCAATTTTTGGATACTCTACTAAATAGAGATAACTATCTATTTATAGTGTTTGTATTTAAGTTAAAATATTATTAAATTTCATAATAGATATTATAATAAAATTATTACCTTTAACAATCCTCGTGACTTGTATTAATAAATATGTTATTATTATTTTGTTGTGTTCTCCAACATGCCCAATAAAAAATATTATGTAACAAAATTTTTAATTAATATTTGTGACCAGACTTAGTAATGGTCTATTTAAATTACACTAGCACTTATTGAACAAGTAAATAAATATATTATATTCCTAAATAATTATATTATTCATAATCCCACAAAAAATATTCTTTAATATATTAAATAAATACAATCAATATTTTATGTACAAGCTAGAAAATAAATATTTTTTTAATTTATGTGATCATTATAAATGGAATAAAAATAATTCTTAGACTTGGGAATAATATTTATTCCATTAATTAAACTGAAATTTAATTTATTCAAGATCAACAGAAACACATAATATGTCACCCTCTAGGATTATTTCATTATGGAATTTGGAAGACTTGCCTAAATTACAAGATTACTATCTAGAAATGGGTCGAGGTATCCAAGAGAAATAACTTAATGGTTCATCGTGTATAACAACGTATGAACAATCACTTTTTAATATAATAATTTTATCAGAATATCTCATCAAGAATGATTCACATCCAAGTCACCAACCTATATGCTCAATATTCCTTTCGTTGACTATCTAAAATAAACACATAGTTTCACCATGACCATGGAATTTAATGTGATTGTTTTATTATAATCAAAGGGATGAGATATCAACTTCTATTATAATGGAAGGGAGAAATCCTTCCTCGACTTATTATTTAATGAAATTTCACTCATGATACACCCAAGGTATCCAACATCACCATGAACTATTATTATCATTATTTGTCAACAAAATATATGTAAATGTGTTATAAAATTCATAAATAATAATCATAGAGTCCATGGACCATCACACATGCATGTTGATAGGTATTCCTAATGACACTAAAATATGTAGAGTTTCTACTAGGGGGTATATTATCAAAATATAATATCATTGAGATTACCATGTGAAAACTACGTGATATGAAACCTCATCTACATATGATTACTCATACTTGAATGTATTGGTACTGTGTTTTCCATCGTAGTACATAATCCCACCACAAATCACAATTTTTTAATAACGTTATAAAACATCATGAAACTCATCATAGTAGAGAATTGTTATGACCTTATCAATTTGATTAGTTCCATAGGATATTATTAACTTTCTATCATCAATAATAATGAACAATAAATAATTAGTATTATTAATACTCAATACATAAAATATACAAGTAATCAAACTGAAAATATTGGCCCTTGGACACCAACTCCAAAAAACACCAACATTGACTAAATCCAACTGCATGCGACCTTTAGTGCTCTAGACCACACATGATAGTCATGTTTTTGCTAAGTCAATGCTTTTTTCAATGTGTCCAACGCATTTTCCAACAAGAAAATACTACTCACTTTAACTTAAACTCTATAAAAAAAAATTCACAAGAGATGATACTTTTGAATTTGGTGCTTTTTCAACTAATGTGACTTGGGATTTTTGCAATATCCACCACTAAAGTATTACCACAATATAGTGGGATATGATATTTATAACTAGGTACCATTTTATGCTCCTAAATGATGTTTTGAATCTATATTAATTCTTTATCTTCCTCAGAATCATAAATATACTTAGACTCTAAATAAAATATTTTACTATAGCCTTCTTTCATATTTCCTAGCTCACAATAGCTCCATTCAAATTGAGTATGTATATTTTTTTTGACATTGTGTCTTCTTGATCAATTTGGAAATTACCATCTGTATATCCTCTGATGACTATTTCCGCATCTCCTCCCTAAACTAGGAATATATCCTTAGTACGCCACAAATAATTAATGGTAGTCTTGACTACCATATTTTGGTTGTCAACTAGATCAAATTTATATTTTCATAACATAATTAATACGTAGGAAACATCTATCCTAGTACATATCATATCATGCATGAGTGACCATGTCACTAATGCATATAGAGTACCTGTCATTCTGTTTTTTTCTCATGTGACTAAAGACACATTTTCTTGGAATGACTAATGACATGTGACACTGGACTAAAAAATCCCCTCTTAGATTGTTCCAGAACTAATCTCTTTAGTATCTTGTCAACGTATATTCTATGACATAGGTTATGAAACCACTTGGATCTATAATGATGGATCATGATCCCAATTATATATGCTTCCTCACCCAGGTTTTTCATAGAGAATCATTTATTCCACTATGCCTTAACATATTATAATACTTGTATGTCCTTCCCAATGAGTAATATGTCATCATCCTATTCTATAAAGAAAATGAAAACAATCCAACTAATCCATTTATAGACACATGAATCAAATTCATTTTTTATGAAACCAAATTATGTTAAGGGTTCATTAAAAAAATGTTCCATAACATGGATGTTTTCATTAATCCATAATTGGATCTTTGAAACACTAATAACATGTTGGAATCTTCTATAATCACAAACCCTTTAGGTTGTGTCTAACAAACATCTCCCCGATTATTCCCATTAATGAAGGTTGTAATGATATCAATTTAAAAAATTTATAACCACGGAAATCTAAAATGGGAATCACAATTCGTATGGGTTTCAGAATTATAATTGGTGAAATTGATTCATTGTAGTAAACGTTTTAACGATATTTATACACTGTTGCAATTTTCCATGTGTTATAAGTACTAAACAGTCCTTATATTTCTAGTTTCTTCTTGAATACTCATTTTAAACCAAGGATCTTTAAATTTATAGGAGGGTATTCCAAATTCCATACTTAGTTTTTGTACATGGAATCCCTTTTAGAATTCATGGCCTCTTTCCACATGGAAATATATGTTCCACATAATGCTAAAATTTAGGTTAGAGAATCACTATTATCATCTAATAACTATCCACAAACCCTGGTGACTAAAAAACCATACCATTCTGGTGATATGACCAATCTTATACTCTTGAAAATAATTTTCTCTCTAGAACAATTTCTTCTTTCCTAGGGAATTTTCGAATTTTTTTCTGTTCCAAATTTTGTATATCTTCATCTCAGACATCTTCAAATTCTATCATGTTTCCACTATCTACTTCAGAGATAAGATTCTCATCATGAAATATCTAACTTGGTTCAACCACAACCTTTTTGTTTGATGGGTTGTGTAGGTAGTATCCCGTTTTTATTTGGGATATCTTATTATGATTCACATTGTTCCTTGTGGTGAAGGATTGTTATCTGAAAATGCCTTAATAAATTCATCATATCCCCACACATGTATATAATACAACACATGTGTCTTTCCATTCCATAATTGGTATGGTATACTGTCTAATGATTTATTTGGCACTCAGTTCAGTACATATGATTCTATCTATAATCTTTATACCCAATAGGATAATGTTTGACCCAAAAGACTCATCATTCATCTCACCTTGTCCAACAACATTCAGTTCCTCCTTTCACATACATAATTCCATTGAGGGGAATAAGGTGGAGTGATTTGAGATAAAATCATAAACTCCCATAAACAATCAATGACATCTTGATTAAGATATTATATAAAATGGACTGAGCATAGTTTCTAAAAATTCTTACCAAGATTGTTATCAACTCCATTATTTTATTCAATCAATTTATCAAAAAAACTCATTAAATAGACATATCCACATCTACTAATATAATCATTAAAATTAATTATGTACGTGTACCCAACCGTTTTTTCAATAGGGAAAGGTCACCACACTTCGGTATAAACTAATTCAAGAATCTATTTAGCCCTTTACACTTTCCCACTAAATGGGGATTTTTTCATTCACCCTTATAAGAATGTGTTACATACACCAAGTGGTTTTAGTTCAATAGAATATAAAAATTTATCTTGATGTAATATAGTAAAGTGATTTATGTTTTCAGGAACAAACATGTGATGCCAAAGTATGGTATGGTACGAGTCATATGAAGTAACTTCATGATCAATTTCCCCTACATGGTTTTTGTAATATTACACCTAAAGACCATTATATAAATATGCATTACCATAAAAATTATATATTTATAAAATAAGATAAATTGATTTACAAATTTGAAAAAAAACCATTTGTATCATGTTTGGATAATGATATTCTATTATTGGAAAAAGATGACACATAATAAAAACACCACCAAACTATGACCATTATATTTAGCAATGTGAGTTGGTAGTCCCAGATAGCTGCAACAAACAGTTTAGATCTGTTGGATTATTGTATATCTACATACCCTAGGTCAATATTCATGAATATTCTTGTATCTTGTATTTCAATACATATTTGAGCACCAAAAGTTGTATCTAAATCCACATTTGTTGAAATAAATAAATTGAAATTGATATAAAAGGAACCGGAAGCTTCCCCTTGACTCTTTTGCTAGGTGGTGTAATTATTTCAGGGGCCCTTCTTTCCAAATTTGAAAAAGAAAACATCTTTTTCCCTTTCTTTCCCCTTGATCTTCCACTTTGAGTAAGTGTGTATAAATGTTTTTGGATTAAAGCTATTTGTTTGAACTTTTCTTTTCTTCACCTAAAAATGGATGGTTTTTCATTATTTGTATAAATATGTTCATGGTGAAGAAGATTAATATGATATGTGATAGAAAAAACATTATTTAATATATTAAAATTCACAATAAAAATAGAAATACTCAAACGAGGTGATTACAGAATGAGGTCAGTTCCCTATTAATTTGGGAGTTTAAAACCAAAAAAATATAAGAGCTCAACATATCAAATTATCTTGACTATATGAGGATAAATTTTGGAACTCTATCTAATACTTATCTAAAAGATTACCTTGGAAATATCAAAATATTCCTATCATGATCTCTCCGAGTAAAGACCATAATAGAGCTAAATAATTCTATAAACATCCATGTTTTCATTAGGCTTCATTATTTAACTATAGATCAATGATAGAAAAATATATTGAACATCATCCGCTTATCTAAAAATTTTTTCAGAGGCAAGTAACTCATCATCCATTGACACTTTATCAGGCAGATCAGGTATTAAGGATTCGAGCATGCAAGATTTCCATTCATGGTGTAGCACAACCCGATGTAATCTAATACAATCATGGAAATTACATCTAGTTAGGAGGTTTTCATACACCAATATTTATCATAGGGATAGTGTGGATGATGAAAATTTCATATAATTCTATAATTAAAGGAAGAAAATTGTAATCAGATTTCTTGTTTACAAATTAAGTGAGATTTAATTAAATAAATATTTTATTTAAATATCCCACAATTTTGTCAAGTCCTAATATCCCACACTATTTAACTCATAATGTCTACTTTCATTAACATTCTATTATCAAGCATCCAAATTACTCTTCTTAATTATCTAGTTATTGTCCACAAAAACAATAACAATGTAATTAGGTATGTGGTCTTTCTAACCATTGACTAGTAGCTCCTTGATCCATTCATTGGATTCACCTATATTGAAATCCTAACATGGATTTCATCAACAATTGACTCAAAATTTTAATTGAAAAAACATGGCCCTTTAATCTCAATACATTTTCTTTTACGTTAACACAAAACTCTCATGATAAATACCTAATAAATGTAAGTCTCTAGACATTGGATATGTACTACACTTATTTCAATGGTTTAATTCCCAATCATGTAGTGGACGGATTAATCTGTATTAATATTTAGTTGATGATTTTTAATTAATTTATGCATAAATTTTTCTTCTTTTGTTATTTACATGTATTTTCAAAATTATATGCATGTTACTTTATTAATTAACCTTGATGAATAAACATTTACACATAATAAATTTATAAAATTTCTATTGTTTTATATTATTTCATTCATATATTTGACTAAAATATTGGATATATAAAATAAATAATTCATACATAGAAATAAATAAATAATATAAGTGAACCTATAATCAGTTATATAATAATTGATTTAATGAGAGGAAATTACATCAACCTATGGAATATGGAAATAAAATTGTTTTACGATCCTAGATTGAGTTTTAAAATTCCATGTTTATATCAATGTATCCCTGAGTTTTCATCATCATGGTTCCATCATAAGCCTCCTCCACGGACCTTGGGATTGACTACTAATTACAAATATTTATTACTCACACATAGGTGAGAGGAACCAACAGATTGGATAATGGGGGAGAAATAAATATCCTTGAATATGAAGGTCCTACATACTAATGGTCAGAGGGATGATTCCTAGACCATCATTTAATTATATATTAAATAATTGAAAACCCATGAAATGAATTTTATTCAATAAATTCTAACATATACATAGGTCTTGGTTGATCTCATAAACAACCATACATGCAACAAATATTCCAAATTAACTATCTATTATTCATTTAATTAATCATTCTTTTATTATTACTATAAACACAATTGGATCAATAAATAAATAAATAAATTACCTCCATTTCATATTATTGATCATCCCATATTAATTAGAGACATATAAAATTTATTACATTAATATAATTTAAATGGGTGATTCAAAAATTACATATTAATTATAATAAATTAATTGATCATTTAAAAATCTTTAGAAGTAGTATTAAAATTTTATACAAAAAATGGTGTGCCAATAAATAAAATAAGGTCTTAATGCTAAAATTCTTAAATTTAATGAAATTTTAACATTTTCCAATTATGGGAGACTACACGGCATGTATATCCAGCTACACACAATATAACTCAGTTGCTGTGTATCCATGTCACACTTCTGTGGCTTTAATGTGTTAACTAGATTTGACTATATGATGTTTACCTTCCAGCTACACACCCTAAATCCATATTACATGTTCTAGGATGGCACCGTTAACACATGGTGTGTAATAAAATCAAAATGGTGTAGTTAATTTCTTGACAAATCAAGGTACAATGAACACGGGTATATGTTTTGTGCTCCGACTACATGTCATATAACTCAGTTTTACAGGTCAACGATTTGGCACATCCCGATAGCCTCTCCAGTCATTCTTCCTTCTTTTCATAAACCATTAAAAAATGAAATATTTAACGAACATGATGAATATGTCAATAACATGTTCATTATAATAGTATTAAATAATTAATAACATTACATGATTAATATAACCACAATTTCACATTGATCAATAATAAAATAAATAATTATAAAATTATATGTGACTACTCTGATACAAATTGATGATTCTAAGAGGTGAGAAAGCATTAAGTGGTGGTTGATATCTTAAAATTTAATTTAATAATAATTTCTAGAAAAAAATATGGTAGATCATTAATATAATTTTTTTAAATAATATATATAATATTTAAACAAATAAATACATGGTCTTATAATCTTTCTTTGTTTGTGATTGTTGATCATCCAAAAAAATAATTTTAGGTTATCTTCATTGTTTTCTGAGTATCCAAGGATAGAATCCCACTTTCGGTGATCCAAACTTCTTCCTATGATATCCGAGCAACCCCTCACGATCTCCAGGTGCTAGCGTGGCGAATCTAATTCTTTCACTATTCATTCTTGATAGCTCGTTATTTAGTCTTGAATAAATCCCTCTTGCATGTCTCATTTTTAGTTGGATAGAGAAGGAGGATTCAAGAGATAATTCATTGTGCGAAACAATACTCTATTCTCAATTTTTTGAAACTCTACAAAATAGCTATATCCACCTATTTATAGAGTAAGTATTTAATTTAAAATATTTTTTAATTACCTATCAACCATGAAGATAACATTCATTACCTTTAATTAACCCCATGAATCATAATAAAAATTATATTATTATTTTTTGTGGCATGTTCCAACTTTTACAATAAAAAATATAATGATATGTTATTGTTAACTAATGTCTATCAGTTGACACAGCCGTGCTCTGATCGAACTCCACTAGCATTTATTGAACAACTGAATATATATTATATTCATAAATAAATATTTTATTCACAATTCCTAAAAAATATATATTTAAATATTTAAAAAATAAATTAAATATCTTATTCACAGTCATGAGAATAAATATTTATTTAATTTATGAGATCAATTTTACATGCATAAATTTTTTTCTTGGATTTTAGAATAATATCTATTCCATTATGTAAAATCAAATATAATTTAATCATGAGCAACTGAAACAATTATTTTGTGACGCTCTATAATTTTTTCCCATTTTCATTAGGAACGATTTACTAAATTCCATGATTATCGTCTAGAAATGGATCAAGAAAACTAATATAAATAACATAATGTCACAATGTCAACAACCACATACAAATTCTCATTATGTAATATAATCTCTTGATCAAAACATCAAATCAAACTGGTTTCACATATGTGTCACCAATCTATTTTCTCGATAAATCAGTCTTTGACTATCTGAAATAAAGACATCATTACACCTTTACCATAGAATTTTACACGATGTTTATATTCAAAATAAATTGATGAAATATATGATTCCATAAATTTAAAAGAGAAATTGTTTCCAGAACTTATTGATTAATGTCATGTCACTCTTGATGCACCCAAATCATCAAACATCATCATGAACTGTTATCATCATGGTTTATGAAATACAACTTTATACACAAATTGAAACATGGATTATTAACAATATTCATGTCTAAGGACCATTACACATGCTCATAGATATGAATATTTGATGATACCAAAAGTTAAAGAATTCTTACCAGAGGGTATGTTCTCAAAATCCCCCATCTTGGAGATTATCATGTGTGATATTCATGAGAATAAGCTCCAAATTCTTATGAGTTGTCACAACTAATAATCTATTTACTATGTTTACCATCAAAGTATGCTATCCATACATAGAATATTATTTATGAATATAATCATAGAACATGAAGGTTATCATCATTGAGGGGAATTGTTATGAAATTATTAATTTGATTTATACTAGATGACAATATTACATTAGAGCCATGTAGAAAAAAATAACAATATGAAGTAAGTGGGTTTATTAATATTTAATACATTGAATATACATGGAATCAATGTACAAACAGTTTCTCATAGGACACTAACTCCAACAGCTTGTACAATGGGTTACGCTTATATTAAAATATGTGAATAAAGAATAATCATATTATTAAATATTGTTCATTTCTTTACATGAATATAATTTCATAATTCCCTAGACAAAATTTCATATTAAAAAGGGCATAGAAGTTCCCTGCTATGATGAGAACCTGAAAATTTCATGATGATATTCTTAATCCATGTTTTATGGTCAGATTACACTCTATGATGAGACAAATAGTGTGCTAACTATTAGTTCTAGGTACTAATAAGTGGATGAGACTTCAAGTCGTAAAATTCATACTTGGTAATCTTCAAGATGGAAGATTATGAGAATAGACCTACCACATGAATTATGCCTATTTATGGGTTACTAGATATTCCTATATATGAGTGTTTGTAATGAACCTTGGACTTTATTATTATTATTAATTCATTGCAAGAATCTCAAACTTAAATTTATTTAACAAAACTGAGATGTCATTTGTTTATAGGAAGTATGGTAAATTGTGTGTGTCCGAAATGAAATGTTACTAATGAACGAAATGAGGAAATATTTTTCCCTTTCATATTACTGGAAGTTGATATATTAGCCCTTTGATTGAAATAAAAATTTCACATTAAATTCCATTCTCAGGGTGTGACGATGAGTTTATTTCTTAATTACAATGAATTATATATCACGCTTATATATTGATGACACTTGTACGAAAACATCATGTTAAGATATTGTAAAAATGTTATTATATCATATAATTAATGTTCATATGTGTTAGTGTAAATAATGAAAATAACTTCATTCTATGGGGTGGCATGGCTCGTTTCTATATAATAATTTCCAACTTTAGGAATGTCTTCCTAATATTAACCTGAAATAAACATAGAGGGTCGCACACTATGTGTTTCCATTAATCTAAATTAAATTTTATCTAGATTTAATTATTGGAATAAATATTACTGTCATGGCCGAAGAATAATTTTATTTACGATTATTGATCATAAAAATCAAATTAATATTTCTTCATCAGAATGAGAATATTTATTTATTTTATTTATTGAATATTTAAAATATATTTATAAGTCAAAATGTGTGTAGAATATTTAATTTATGAATAAATATTTTTATTAAATATATATTAATGTATTCCATAAATGTCAAATAGGATAAGAGGACCACGTTTATGTCTAGTATAAATATTAAATTGAACATAATTAATGATTGTATTGACATGCTCAAATACCCTCCATGCTTTAAGTAGCTTAGAAAAAAATAGGGTAAAATATTAACTTGATCAATTAAATTTCCCGGTGCGTACTCTACCCAAATATGTGACTAATCTATTAAATTTATTTGATATGGATACAATATATGAATATCTAGATCTAGATCATCTATGAATGGGAATATTATGTCCATATCTATGCACATATCAGATCTTTGGATGAAGGAAAATAACTGATGAAAAAATATTCTAAAGGATCATATCTAAAATTTATTATACATAGATTATGGATGTATGTTTGTTTGAAGACTACCAATTTTAATTTTTTCATATGATTTGATCCAAAACAATCATATATTCACTTTATTTACCTCAATCCTAAAATATAATATATGAATGAATGTATATTTAAATATAATTGAAAACAATTACCTCAATTGGATAGATTTTGGGCATGTTATCATTGTGATATGATTCAAATTATTTTTCTGCTTTTGTCCCATGGGGACCTATGTGCACGATAAGAACACCAACATGATTCATGTATTTTTGTAAACACAAATATCAATCATATTAAAACATATAGGCTAACTAAAATAGAAACACTTATATATCCCTTTATCACATAAAGCTGAGAAAAAGTATAACATAAGGTAAATAAACATACAACACCTGTCACTATGGTCTGGTTTTCCCGATCTCCTAATATTTATTTCTAGGTATCTGATGAAATGCTCAATAATCACACATGTACTAAACCTCACTTGATTAGATGTCAGAGTAACTCCAAAAATATATTCCCCACACTTCATCAAAGGGAAAGAAACCATCAATAAATACACTAGAACATATACACCATTAGTGTACAAGGTGGAATATCGATGCAAGATATCAACTCTTGGATGATGAAGAAATATTCTAAATCATAGATCAGAACTCGGACTAGAGGAACATTAAGCAGCAGGGAAAATGAGGAATTATAATTAAATACCCCTTGAATCAAGGAGAATATGGGGTTATGAATTTCCCCTAACAACACCTTCAAACTATAACAACACTTTAACATTCCATGATTATATGGAATGCCTCTTTTTAAATTTTACCTATTCGATAGCTTACTAGTGTAAAAAAGGGTTAAATAATAATATTTAATTATTATAGTAAACTACATGATTTTGGGAATGTTAGGAATAAATGATAATGTGTAAATTGTTAAAATGTAGATTAAATATGTTTTTAATACTAATTCATTAGTTACCACAGAATTAGGAATGATAACCAATTAAACATAAAGGATATATATTTATAGAAACTATTTTTATGCCCACAATGAAATTTTATATTAATAAATTAAATTAATCACTATTAGTGTAATTTAAGAATAAAATTGATATATTATATATTGAATCAAACATTTTTACATTCATCCAAATTATTTTTAGAGGCATAATATATGAATAAATCAAATTTTACACATAAAAGGAAATATTTTTCTAAATACAGTTTAACACCATTTATGGGTGGAATAGTTTTAAATATATGTTTTGGAACATTTATAAATTATATTTGATTAAATAAACATTAATTTTTAATGTATAATATAAAACATTTATTTGGTTAAATTTTGATATTTTTCTGAAATGATTCATATTTGATGAATAATAATGTGACCGTTGGAATAGAAATGTGATTGTTAAGAATAGTAATGTGGCCATTATAATAATAACCTCACTTATAAAAGTATAAATAAAATTTAAGCATCTCATAATTTAATATATTGTATATTTATTTCATGGAATATGTAAATGATTTTTTAAAATATGATAATTTAAGTGTTGGTATTTTTGTGAAACATAAATGTTTATTTACAGTTTCAGAAATAATGTAAATTTTTTAAAGAAAAATTATTTTAATAAAATATATTCTTAAATTAATAAAATCTTATGAATATTAGTTAATTCTATGTGAGCTTAAGTAATTTTTCAAAGTGTTATCAAATCTATTATAATTTTAAAATTTGAATTTCCCTATTTAATGAATATTTTTAATTGGAAATTATATTTCTCATATTTAGTAAAAAAATCATAAAATGGAGTTCAATTTAAAATTATATACATCGAAAAATTGTTATGGTGATTTTTCGGTATTTTTTTAATATACTTTAATTTTTGAGAATAGTAGAATACTGTAATTTTCGGCATAAATACATTATATGCAAAATACACTATTTCTTGATTCATTTATAATTTAATCTCCATAATACCATACTACCTATTAATATTCTTTTATATTTATTGATTAATATTGAATTATTAATATTCTTGAGAGAAAATAACAAACAAATGAATAAAATATTCCAAAAACACTTCTGTCCTCCACTATAAATACCACCGCATCCTCTCACATCTCCAAAGCCTTGAATCTTTCTTATATTCTGGAAATTTCCACTCCCTAAATTATACCCTATTTTTTCCATTTGGGTTCACTAAAATTACCATTTTTAATGTTCCTTAAGGATTTTCATGTGGTAAAGAATTCAAGAGGTAAATCCCATTTCATTTTTATATTATTTATTTCAATTTCTTTTCGTTTAATATCATTTCATTACCTCCTCTACACAAAAAATCCACATGATAACTCTCATATCTTATATATAGTGTGATTTAATTATTATAATGTCATATTTGTAGTCAATTATTTTCTTTTCCCCTTTCTATTCTAATAATGAAAACATCATTCATGTGGTGTCGATTCATTATCATTATAGAAGATGATTCTTTTTTTTCTAATAGATACTTCCATGATGTAAATAAAAACATTTTTGTGGATAATTTTTTTGTATGTTTATTTTAAATTTATTAGTGTTCTATAAAAAGTATATATTCATAATATTAAATAATATAAAAAAATAAATGCGAGATGATCAAAAAATCTCCAAAAAATACAAACAGTTATCATTAATGTTTTATCTAAGGAATAATCCTAATATATAGTAAAAATGATATATAAGACCATTAAATATTTTTGAGATTCATTAATAAAATTTAATTTTATTTCACGATAACTATTCCCATTTCACATGATCTTCTATACATGAATACAAGAGAACCAATCACAAAAACAAAGGAAACGAACAATTCTGAATGATGAAATTGAATCTCATAACTCATAAAAAGGACCATAAGTGAAGATAATGAAATAATAATAAATATAATAAATTTTGAATAGGTTATGAATTAAATTATTAATGAATATAAATTCTTTATCCAGGACATTAAGTGCAAGTACAACACAACTTTGGACATAAGTTGTTTTCTTTTCTCATATCACCTTTATATCTATGAGATAAACCTTATTAACCACAATTTATTGTGTGTGGTGTATGTGTAGTACCTTTTGAAGGATAAAATCAGGAATATATTATTATTCATTTTAGTCAGTATTTTATTTGATGATCACTAATATTATATGGAATATGGTTCAACTGTTTTCAAAGTAGTAAGGGTTTATTCCTGAACAACCATTTTTTTCGTTGAGGATACACATTCTTTCTCTTTTCCCCAATGTAATTCTTAATTTTTCTTATGTACTACAAAATTATTTTTTTAATGATCTATTTATATGTACCTAGCTAAATTATTATTTCTCGTACGGGGAATTAAATATTTTATAAGGTTTCTTTTTCAATTCCTCCCGATAAGAAACCCGATTAATGGGAATATTCCAATTTCAATCCCATATTAAGTACACTCGATTATTTATTTCATGCGACCAATATGTTTCTAAAATCATTATTTTTATCATGGAAATTTATATTAGTTCATTTACGGTTTTATTCAAGCATGTGAATGTATTTCTGTTTTAATGAATCTATATTTTACCCTAAACCGCACTAAATACTCTATTTTAAAAGTTTTATAAAAAGGTTTTTTAAATTTTTACACATCAGATAAACATATTTTATGTCAAAAAAATAATATAATTTTATATACCATTTATTTTCTAGGATATAAATGTGTAAAATATAATTTTTTGACTAATTCAAATAATTTTCCCAAAATAACTCTTCATTACAAAGTAAAACATGGTATTTCTCTCAAAACATCCATGATAATTTTTTTAGAGTATTTATATATTTTTTGAAACCCCCTATTGAATACTAATCTCAATTTTGATTGTCTTTTGGGATATGATCTACCATTTTTTATTAAGTGGTTTAGGATTATTTTGACTATGGATGTGCTATCTTGATACTAGTCACCATAATACTCAGAATGGTTAGTGATTATGTTTAATGATTGGGGAAATGTATTAAAAGTTCATATGTATACATTGTTTATGATTCAGTCCATTAATATGAGGAATTAATTATACATAGTATGTAATTTGAGGGGCCCGTTATAGACCCTTGATGAATCTGTAAGTCTCATAAGACAAAACATGTATGGACTTGGCTGAGGCCTTGCCCATTTATTTTAAGATATGTAATTGGATGAGGCCTTACACATTTATTCTAAGATGTATTTGTGGAAGTATCTACGGTATTATTCTGATATCCAACATTATTCAATCCATCATTAGGATATTAGTAATTTATAATCCATGTGAGCATTAGACTAGTAGAATGTCCAATGTTAAATTTTTTTTCTTGTGATTATTTATGTGGAATTATTTAGTCATCTTTTATTTCTTCCATATTATGATAAAGATTCTATTTTAATGGCATGTTTTTTTTATTCATATTTACTTTTTGTAGCTTCCATTATATTTTCTTACCCTTACTAAGCCTCTACGATCACCACATTATTATGTATTATTTTTCCCCAGGATGTAAAGATGTATATTATTAATGACTTTTATGTATAATCATTGTGTTTATGGGTGTTTACAATAGAGTTTCACTATTGTTTGTCCTTACAAAGTTGTAATGTAACAATTATGTTTATATATATTTTTAAAAATCTACAAAACTATTTGGTCCTTTGGGATTCAGTCACTTGTTCATAATGCCAAAGTAAATATGTATGGAATTTACTCCGAGCTACTTGGGTTGAGGTCATTATTGTTGGGATCAACGAAAGCATAGTAGAAACATTGGATATAAGATTTAAAAAACAATGATCAGGGGAAAAAATCCAAATTTATTTACGTTAAACATATAGTAACATAATATAATTTTGGTAAGGTAGATATTATGGGGGTATTCCTAGGAATACATTCCTAATTGGATATTACAAGTGGATTTGATTCTGGAATTGATATACCTAAGGGTAACAACTCTGACAAGGTGCGTCGAACTAGAAATTTCCTAAACTAGTACACGACAAAGAGAATTAATATGCACCTGGTGTGGCACACCCATGGGATACACTTATTATAAATAACATTTTCATCACAAAACATTGTGAAGAATTTGATTATATAATGATAATATATAACCCAGCTTAAAACTATTGGGTTGTAGGTTGAAAAAAGGTGTAATGATATTCTATAAATGGTTATACATTTTTATCGCTATTACTATTGTTACTCACACCTTTCTTTCTAGTTTAGTCATTGTCTGGAACCTAAAGGTGTCATGTTAAGATAGAACATGATGGAAAAGGTGATGGAAATGAGAAACAAAATCCAGTATTTATAGAAGTAAAATATACCATTTTCATTAATAATCAGTTTTACCAAAATATTGATAAAATTATATACCTTAACCAACTACTAAAATACAAAAAATAATATAAGGATGGAGTTTCCTAAGAGATCCAATGGTGGATACCATAGAGAAATGAAGGCTAAATATTCATCATGTAAGTAACATTGAAGGAGAAATTCAAGAACACGTCTTAATGGAATGGATAAGTGATTAATGTTTTGGAAATAATCTCATAAATAAAATAACTACTCAGGAAAAATAGAGAGTATGACGAAAGTAATTAAAAAACATACTAAGAATCCTTTTGCAATTCATTACCTTAAATATGTAGATCCTGTTATTAACTATGTAAATTACATATTCTATAGGATAAAATCTAGACCCACTAAGGACTATATGAAAATAAATAGATGAAGTATTTATGCATTTTTGTTATATTGATAACATTAGTGATTAAAGTGATTTCTAAAATTTCCATCATTTATTTTTTGAAGGTTATATTAACACAATGTTATAAAAAGGACTTCTAATAGGTAGGGTGAGAACCCATCATTTATAGTAAGGCCACAAGGTTTGAACCTATAACAGAAGGGCAACATGGGTTTAATGACTAACTCTAGCCAATATGAAGTCCTAATTCTCAGGAACCTTTTTTATCATATGGATAAATGTTATTTTTATTTGAGGGATATTTGTTTTATCAGATAGATTCCCTTGGGATTGGTATCAGATTTTCGGATTAAGTGATTAATATTATTTTGGTAGACACATTATATTTGATGGAATAAATGTTTAATTATATTTTAGAGTCAAACATGATTTTGTTGTGGACTTATGTTGATTCAGGTTATTTATTGAAATGGTTAGCATATAATGATAATTTATATACCTTTTTTAACTATAAATTTGGATGGATGTATTATAGATGATTATTAGGGTTGGAAGGGATTATGTTTAACATTGGATATTATTTTTTTAGGATAATGTATGATTTATTAGATAATTTTTCCTTAAAATTTTTCATTCAATAAATATTTAAATGATGAAGGATTTACTGGTGGATCTAATTCTTCATAAAAGTTCTTCAGTCGTGAACTTTTCATTTGGAAAATTCATTTTTAGTTGTGAAGGATGAAGTAAAATCAGATACAAGAATAACCCAAGGATGTTATTATGCTTATGACTTGGAATGTAATCAAGTTACTTTATCTGAATATTATAAAATCACTCAATTCTAGGAAAAATAATTTGAAACCAAAAAAATTAACCGTTTACTTATCATTAGGAGAAATCTACAATATTTTTAACCGATAAGAATATTTAATGTTTATTGATGGATAAATTTTTAATGACCTATTTCTATATCACTCCCCATGAGAACATGATATTCATATTTCTCTTTCATATCCATGTTAATGCTTTACCCCAAATTATTTCTTACCTGAAGTCCTTATTTTATGGTGACCTTTGGATTTCCATTTCCCATTTATTAAGAGGATATTTTATCACCCCAATTATATGTGTGGTTTTACTAAAAAAGAATTTTAAATTATCAAACCATAAATTTTAAATAGAATTTCATATTGCATAGATGCAACTTATTGAAGGACGTAATAATTTTAATCCCCAAGATTTTACAATATTTATGTTCTTAAATTAAAATTCTTTGATAACTTACGAGCATGGAAAATGATTAAATGTTATTATTAAATTTTTATATTAATCTAATAGATGTTGGTAATTGAGGGAATGAATGAGGTTATGTAAATTATGAAAATATAAAATACATATATTTATAAAATATATTCCATTCATTCCAATTTATTTCAAGTGAAAACAAATTGAACAAAAATAATGTATTTTTATAAATAAATTATTCCTATAATGACATTTTATATTAATAAATTAAATTAATCACTAGTAGTGGAAGAAAATAATGAAATTTATATATTATATATTCCATAAAATATTTTTATATTGATCCAAAATATTTTTAAAGGGATAATATAAGAACGAATCCAACTTTACACGTGAAAGGCATTATTTTTCTAAATATAGATTTACCACATTTTAATGGTGAACTTGTTTTAAATAAATTTAATGAAACTATTATAAATTATATTTGATGAAATAAATATTATTTTTGATTGAGTGATATCAAAATTTACTTTGATTAAATTATTGTTAATTTTATGATAAGAATCATTTTTGATGAATAGTAATATGATTGTTAGAATAATAATGACACTGTTAGGAATAATAATAAGGCCATTTGAACAATAAACACACATATTAGCGTTTAAATAGATTTCAAGAATCACATAAATTAAAATATAGTATATTTATGTCATGGAATATGTAAATAAATGTTTTAAAAATGAAAAAATAAGTGTTAGTATTTTTGTGAAACATAAATTCTTATTTAAAATTCTTAATTAATATAATTTTTTATAATAAAATTTATTTTCATAAAATAAATTCCCAAATTAATATTTTTTCTCTTATGATCATAAGATAATTTTATGATAACTTAATTCATTTTTTAAAGTGTTATAAAATAAATTATAATTTAAAAATCGATATAATTTGAAGAATTAATTATTTTAACTAAGAAATAAATTTATCAGATGTATTAAATTATTCTAATATAAGGGTTTTAATTTTCCAATTTCTTTCATATAAAAATTTTTAGGGAGTATTTTGTTTATTTCTAAATTTAATGATTTTTTTGTTAAGAGTAAAATACAGTAATTTATGGTATAAATACATTATAATTCAAAAAACATTATCCCTTCAGTTATTAATTATGTAATTTTCCAAATATTGATCTACACTTAACTATTTTTATATATTTAGGGACAATTATTTTACTCTTTATTTTCTTGATCCGAAATAATAAACAGACAAAATAAAATATTCAAGAAACACCCATATACTCCACTATAAATAACACCTTTATCATCACACCTCAAAAGGCTAAAATCATTCATGTATTCTTAACATTTCCTATCCCAAACCTCTATCCCACATTTTGGTCTTTCTGGTCTCACTAAAATAACATTTTAATGTTTTTTAGGAGGTTGTCAAGGTGAATAATTCATGACGTAAATCCCCTTTCAATCTTTAATTTACTTTCAATTTATTTTTCTTTCAAATAATTTCCTTACCTCCGTAGTCCATAAATAAAAGTTAACTCCAGTATCTTATATATATTATAGTTTTATTATGATAATTGTATATCCACCATCAATTATTTTCTCTTCCACTTTTGGTTCTAAAAATGAAAACGTTGTCTATGAGGTGTCGATTCACCGACTTTTTGGTTAATGATTCTATTGTTTTATATTACCAGATTAAAATCTGGTCATGAAAGAAATTTTATGTTTAAAAATATTATAATAAGTATATTAAAACTTATTTAGTGTTTTTAACTAGTATATATACATAATTTTAATTAGAAAATCGAACATACTGCGAGATGATCTAAAAACGCCAAAAACCACAAATGGTTATCATTAACAATTTTTCCAATAAATCATCATCATACATTTATTTTTTTATATAAATATATTAAATATTTTTAAATTTCATTTATAATATATAATTTAAATTTGGAATAACTATTTCAATTGTAATGATCTTTTAATAATGTATACATGTGAACCTATCATGAAACCCAAGGAAGAAAACACATCCGAACGATGGAATTGAATCGTATAACTCATCAAGAAGACCATAAATGAACATAATAAGATAATAATAAATCAAATACATGTTTAATAGTTTTTAAACTTAATTTTTAATCAATATAATTTCATTATACTAGAAAATAAGTGGGTGTTTATAACACTTTCAGACATAATGTAAGGGTTCTCTGATCTCACCTTCATCTCTGTGAGATATGCCTTATTGACCATTATTTGTTTGTGTGGTGTATGTATACTACCCATTAATTTATAATAACATTAATATATTTATATTCATTTTATTTAATGTTTCAATTTTTTATCTTTAATTTAATGGGCCATATGCTTCGACTGTTTGGAATGTGGTAAGGGATTCTTCCCGAACATCAATTTTTCCATTGGAACACACTCTCTCTATTTTCCCCCAATGTAATTTTTAATTACGTTATTTATTACTCCTAAATATTGATTTAATTTTCCAATGATATTTACCACTCTCTATTATTATTTCTTGGATGGGGACATACATGTTTTATAAGGTTTATTTTCCAATTCCACATGATAACCAACTCGATTAAAGGGAACATTCCAATTTTCTAACCTTATTCATGAACACTCCATAATATATTTTAATTCAAAAACATTTTTTATTAAATCAATATTTTTATAATGAAAAACAATATTAGTTCATTTTAGGTTTTATAAAAATAATTAATCAATTATCCATTTTAATGAATCTTTCATATTTTCCAATAATCCGAGATAAATATTCTATTTTCTATATTTATTAATAACTATTAAAATCATTACACTTAAGTTGGAAATTTTTTATGAGAAAAAAATAACTTAATTGTACTAATATTTTTATTTATTTTTTTGATGTACATGTTTACAATCAAATTTTATGAGAAATACAAATGATTGTTCTAGATGATATATTCATTGCAAAGTTAAAAAGTGTATTTCTCTGAAGAATTCCTTGACTATTTTGTTAGAGTATTTTAATATTTTTCATGACCCTGTGTTGAGTACCATTGTTTATTGTGATGATATTTTATGATATCATCTAACATATTTTATAAAATTATTTATGATCAGTTGGACTATGGATGAGTTATATTGATATCATTTTCTATATTACTCTCAATGGATGGTGATTATGTTTACTAATCAGGGAATGTTATTTACATTTCATATTTATATATTGTTTATGTTTCAGTCCATTAATATGAGGAATGAATTATTCTTTGTATGTGATGTGTGGTCCCCACTATATCTCTTCAAGGCATCATAATTTCTCATGAGAAAAAAATTATATTGACTCGGCTGAGGACATTCCCAATAATTTTTTCGATATAGATTTGGCTGAGGAATGAATCATTTACTTTCAGATGTCTTTGATGAGGCCTCAACTATATGATTTAGATGTATATAATTATGAATTAATTCATTATTAAATTATTTATTGAGAATCCATCTTTTTATTTGGATATTAGAATATTTTTTGTTATGTTTCATTTTCATGTGATTATTTATATGGAACTATTCAATTATATTTTATTGCATCATATTATGCTCAATATTGTGATTTAATGTAATGTGTTTTTAGTTATGAATATTTCCATATTGAATCCTCCAAAATATTTTCTTACCCTTAATGAGCATCTATGTTCACCCATTTCTTATGTTCTATTATTCCCTAAGATGTAAAGATATATATTATGACTGACTTGAGCGGATAATATAGGTGTTTATGGGAATTTACAATGTAGTTGATTTTTTTTTCCACTTTATGTTTTAATGTAACAATTATGTTTTTTTCTCCAAATCTACATAACTATATGGTCCTTTAGGATGTTATCTCCTGTTCATATTACAATAGAAATAAAGTAATGGATGAGGTATGGGCTACTGGGGTTGTGGTATTTAGAAGCACAAAAAACTAGATCCTACCACACTCAACCCACTGAATAAAAATGAAAAATGAAAATGAAGTAAACTGGAACATGTGGGAATCTAGGATGAACATACCATCACAAATAATGAGCATCAAGGAATAAAAAGTTCTTAGATAATCACATTGGAATAGTTAAGGGAACATAACGCAATTTTCAATCAAAATGAGAGAATGTCATGGTATAAAAGTACCAAATGACATGGATAAGGACAAATACAAAAAGAAAATAAAAATATTAAAGTAAATGATATTATTTTCATGCAAGAAGTCAACATATAATTGAGATTATCACTATATTAAAAAATCATCATTTTAAAAATAAAAAAAATTACTTAATACTACATTGCAAGAATATCATCCATTTTCATTTAAAATTGGAAATGGTCTAGCACCTGTATTTATATAATTGGAACCAAATTCAACCTATCGAAACTATAATTGAATTTTGACACAACCATGAGATTAGTCAAACAATTAGCCAAGTTATTGTTACGGTGTATATTGTAGACACATGGGATTCCAGATTCTAAAATATCACTAATAGAATGTAGTACAATATAAATGTTTTTTGATTTACCATGACTTACTAATTTTTTGTATAAATTAACGTAATATTAACTATAATAATAAAAAATTAAATTATAATTTTATAGATTATGTTTAGAAGGAAATCCTTAATGACATAATTATTCATTGACTACCTCAGTCAAATCATTTCATTCAGACTCAATGGGTGAAAGGGAATTCACAGACTATGTATAACACATACAAGAAATAGGACCACCACATATAGTAAAAAAACTAGTCAAAGACTGTTGGCGGTAAATATTTCTGGCATATTCATCATCTACATATCCAATAATAATTTCATAAGTGTTCACATTTTTTCAATAACACAGTAAAAGATTAGAACTACATGACTAGTATCTAAAATCCACATAACATCATTCCAATATAGATCCTAGGTGTGTCCATAAATCTACGAAGGGTGATGATCACAAAGGTAATGTCAAGCCTACTAAATATCTTGGTATACATGTTGCTACCCACTATGTTAGCATAGGGAATTTGAGACATAAACTTCATATCACCATCATATGTGGGTTATAGCATTGAAGAAAATTAAATGTGTTGTCCAAGAGGTATATTAGGATATTCTAGAGATTCAAAAATACACCTTTTGAGAATATATAAAGAGTAAGAATTATTAGTAATGTGAGTAGTTTAATTGGTATATCCCTAATGACATCAACACCTATAATATTTATAGCATCAGTTATGTATTTAATTTCAGAAATTACATTTAATTTATAGATTATTTAATGATAACACTCATTTTTAGGAATAAATTATAATCATTTGTTCAACATAATGTACTAAAAAAAGAATAGATTTTTTATTTGATTTATAATAGGCACATGCATCATATTGACACCTGGTAAATTGACTGTATAACATAAATAAATAAAATTTCATATAACATTGTCTTGACTCTTGTTTTAAACCATATAATTATTTATCAAATAACCATACTAAATTTCAAATTTTTTAATGCAAAAATTAGAAGGTCTCATATAATGTTTATCATTTAAATCACCATGTAATGATTCAGTTTTAGAATCATGTTGTTCATTGTTCATGTCAATATATATATCCATTTAAATAAAAATCCTAATAGAATAATACACGAAAACATGTAAAAAAATTTAATTGACAATAACTTCCCTAGAATGAATCCCTTAACAACAATTATTGATTTTTATTTTAGTTTATTCCCAACGATGTTATCTGCTTTCCTGTTTTAAATCTACATGGATCCAATTAAATTAGAATTGGGTTGCTTATTTTCAATAGTACAAGTATTAATGTATTCTTATAGAGTGATTTTCTTCATTCATGGAAATTACCAATTACTCTGAGTCTTTGTCTTTTAGGGACTTATTGTTGGCTTTATGAGAATTATCTATTAGATCCATGGAGACATGAAAAAACAGGAATCCATGTGCCATTTGTTGATCCCATAGGGCGCTCTAGGGACACTCCACTCTCTTTCTCAGGTTAACTAATAGTCCCTATTATTGGTAGAAGGTTCATATTTAGAATCTGAACCATAACTGGAGGTGGAAGAAACATGTATATTAGGTTGTTTATCTAATGGTGGTGATTATATAGGAGCCTAAAATTGTGATGGTGGATTGATTTCATCTTCCCATTCAATTTATATATCACTACTACTTGATTTCGAATTCTTACCATTAGGAGAAGTAATCACATGGAACACTGCATCCCTACTTATGGTTCATTTTTGTTAACTCGACTAATCATCCCAGTTTAATTAAACCATAAAACTATGAATATACCAATGGGAGATTAATTTAAGAGGTCATGGATCTGGTTTGTTAGTTTTAATGTGAGCATAATCCATTCAACCCAAGATCATTAAGCAAATATAAGAGGGAGGCTTACTATTCCACAATTTTCCAGGATTTTTAAATCGAATAGGAGGTGGAGGTAGCCTATTTATAAGGTGGAAAATAATGGTTATAACCACTACCCATAAATATTTGGAGAGACCCTATCATGAAAGCATGCTTTAAAATCATTATATAATACCCCTATTCATTCTTTCTATTAGGCCATTTGTGGGGGGGGGGTCCCTAATAGTCCTATACCATTTAATACCCTTGTATTTAAAAATTTGAATTAATTCAGTGGATAGGTATTATAATGATTTATATATTATAAGGGTTTTAACTTTTATCCCACCCTGATTTATAAATAAAATTTTCATAGTTTTAAAGGTAAAAAAGATATGAAATTTATTTTTTAGAATATACATCCAGGATTCTCTAGAGAAATCATATATAGAGGTGAAAAAAATTTAATCTCCACCTTGGGTCATAGTCCTTTCATGTCCCATATTTCATAATTGATGTATTATAATGGTATGGAAGCATCAAAATATGAACTATTAAAGGAGACTCGTAGCTTTTCCCATCACACAATATTCACATCAATGAAGGTTTCTTAGAGTGATGTCCCTCAACAGTCCTTGCATGTTGAGTTCTTCTAGACCCTCAGAGCTTACATGCCCCAATCCCCAATAACATAAAACAGTATTATCAGTATTAGTAGTATATATACAACCTATTTTCCATGAATGGGTATTTCCATTAATTATATATAACCCATTAATGAGATAATATTTTATAATAGTTCTCAATCCTTTGGAGACTCTTGTTTCAAACATAATGGGGGTATCCATTTTGGTCTAGTATCTCAAACGAAATAATGTTTATATAATGGTTTGGAACCCACCTAATATTTTTCAATGTGATGATGGAATAATCATCTAGTTATAGTAAAACATGAATTCTTACCTCTATCATAAATCTCTATTTTCTTACCTAAAAGGACATCACCTACTAACCATTCTACTAAATCTTGGAACGAAACTCTAAAAGGACACATGTAAATGGAGAATCCTAATTCAAGGACCCACTCATGATTTTGTTCATGAATTGAAACATTCAAAAAATATGCTCTGTCATAACCATTGTCCCTATAAGGTAGTAGTTAGTGGTTTTATTAGATTAAATGTCATTTTTATGTTTCTAACATTCAGGATTAGTATACCCAGGTTTTCTAAAATGTAAAAAATAGATTTTTCATTCCGTATAATTATAATGCGTTTAGGGTTATTTTTTTTCTTGGTTTTATTATTAAAAAACAAATTTTTTTACTCTTAGAAAAAGGTATTTCCCTAGTATACCAGCTATTTCACTTACCTTTAATTCTAGTTTTGGAATGCAATTCATGAGAGTGAAGGGTAAATTAATCCTCTTCAAGGGATAATGACTCATGAAAATATATCATGGTTTATACTAGGTTGATGTATGTATTATCTAGAGAAATTAGAGGCATCATTTCTTGATCTTCTACATCAATGGTTACATTAATGTTGGTTAAATATTATATAACATAGTGAAATTCATCTAAACAGGCCTTAATATAACTACGAGGTTTCATCTTAAAGGTGATTTTTTGGGATTTATTGAGGTCTACCAACTAAAGAAGATATCATATATAATTTTTATATTTTATTCCAAATACCATCATTAGTTGATTCAATTGAAACATCCCTAATTTCATTATCCACTAATTAATTCACAAGAAAACTACATGTTTTAACTAAAACATCAGTGGAAACATCTTGGTATTCAATGATGGCATGTCGAGATTCATTTATAGTAACAATAGGTTTACTGGGCCCACAGAAGGAATCAATTAATACATACTAAACCTCCATGTTTCTCATACAAATACACCAAACGTGTAATGTCATTATCACCAATGAATTTCTAAATTTTGAATATTGTTTTTTAAATGTATACCAAAATAGTAGCTACCACGTTTTTATAAACAATGATAAGAATACAAACCCAACCACCTATTAATCTCTAGGGTAAATGATCCTAATCGAAATGAATTCCAAATAAAGAGTAATTATAGGTGGGATATTATCTTTAATGAAATATAGTATTTAAACAAATACAATTTCATAATGAATAAATTAATAGAAAAAAATATTTAAACAAAAATATTTTCATAATTAAGAAATAAATAGAAACAATTATTGCAATAATAAATAGGTTTGAGAGAAAATAAGAACCAGTCATGCATTGGTACCACTTTGTAAGGGGTAAGGGTGAGCTAAACAACCGTAGGAAACCAAACTCTATAATGAATGTTATATGGGTTTTATTTTGGAAATTGAAAATTATAGAACCAAGATATCAAGATGAAAAGATTAAATATAATGCTACAAGAACACAAGATTTATATGATTAATTCCCATGGGGAACTATGTGGATAGGAATAACACCACTCAGACTCATATATTTTATTAAGTTCAATGAAGAACTAGATTATAACATACAATCTAATTGAAATAGAAATAGTGATAGGCAATTTTTACACATAATGTGGAAAAAAATTTAAATAGAAGGAAACAAAACCTACAACAATGAATGCTATAGTCTGATTATCCTGATATCTTATTGTTTTTCACTCAGTAGCTAATGTAATTCTAGATGATCACATAGGTACTCAGCCTCACCTATATTTCATATTATATGTTCTTAAAAAATATCATCACCCCAAAACTTCTATGGGAAGGATTCCATCAAGAACTCCACAAGAACCTGTACTCTAGTGGTGTACATAGAAGATGAAATGTGTAAAATATCTTCTCCTAGAGAACAAATAACCATTCAGAATCAATAATTAGAACTATGTTAATAGAAACACATAGAAAAAAAGGATAATGTCCAAGAGAATACTCCTCGAATCGATGGACGCAGGGGGTGATCAATCCCCCCTAACAATAGCTGTTATCTATAATTGTAAAACTAACTAGATCATTCAATGAGCCACCCACAGAACATAACAGACAAGGAAAAATGACATAAGATTTAATATTTTGATGAATATGATGAATGGTGTTGGGAAAATAGTCAACAACCAAGAATAAGGATATAATGAATATCTATAGGGGAAAATCAAATGCAAAACATACCCGAACTCAAACAAACTGGGTGAATGGACCATTATAATAGGCCCACAAGGAACGGAAATGGGCCACTATGAAATGAAATTGTTCATATTAAAATAAATTAATATTTATTTCATGCGTGAAGTTAGTGAAAAATAATTGATATCATTGGATGATTAAAAAATTTGATAAATTGAAAATTATAAAAAATAATGAATAATATATTCCACACATAGAATAAAAGTATCAAATTGTTGGGTATGAGACTTATGAGTCTAGATTTCTTCTAGTTTATCTTCTTGATCACACATATGAATTGGTTTTATCCCTCTACCAAATCCCATGATAATTAAGATATTTATTATTAGAGGTAGATTATAGTAAACTAATTGATGTCTCCCTAATCAATGTCATAGTGGTGTATTTAATCATGGTTTCAAGAAAATAGAAATCATAATAAGATCCTTGGACATTTTTCCAATTCTAAAAAGAATCACTTGACCCCATGGACCCATTATATATTAAATAAAAAAATATCCACCATGTATTATTATTATCTAATATATTATTAACAAATTAAGCATATTTTATATTAAATAAAATTCAAACATTGTTTAATAATTAAACCATTAATTAATCATATGTACCAATATCAATAACTCATTTTGACTTCTCCCATAGATAAATATTCAAATAATAACTAACTCAGCAAATTTCTGAATATTTAAAAATTATAATTAAACTCCCCGGTACCAATCAATAGTAAACTGAGATTGAATTATTATCAAAATAACCTGAATAAACATAGATTCAGAAGCTTTTATCGACACCATTATTATTATCATATTCTTATGAATCAAATGTTCTTTAGGATCCACATAGTATGTGACCCTATAATCCACATTATTCATTGAAAAAATAATAACTATTAGAAAATGAGTTTCATATTAAAAAACATCATGGACCTTGATGTGAAATAGATATGTCAGGTAAAAAAACCACCTATGAATGTTACTATGTAATATAATCTGTTATTAAAAATATATCTCACAAAGAAAGATAAGAAACATATGTCATTATCCCGTAATACTTGAAACATCTTCCTTTGACTTTCTAAGATAGCAATGCCTATATCTTTTATGGTTAAGGATTTGACTACATAATTTACATCTCAGTCTAAGGGTTAATGATATACTCCTCTATAACACAAATGTGAGAAATCATGTCTTGATCATTTAATAAATCATCATACTGCTCACAACATTCCCAAAATATGCTAATTTTCGAAAATAATATACATAATGTTTTTCATTACACATAAAATCATGCTTATGAAGTAAATATATAGTGGCCTCAAGTCCAAGGACCAATGCAAATAGTCACTTATAGTAATATGCAATGAAACTAATGAAACCTGAAATAAATAAAATTGGTATGTCCTCAAGACATACCAGCTTGGAAATCACTTGGAGTGAACATCATTAGAAGAAGTCTCAATACATTCTATCCCCCAGCACTAAATAGTCAATCATCATTTTTGTTCTACTGGAATAATTTTTTATACAAATGTACATATTTTAAAGATTATTATCATAAAGAATTGGTATCTCATCATAGTATGTGACTTCCATGAAATATCAGTATGAAAAATAATCGATTAAAATTATCTCATAAAGATAAAATATGTATAATAAAATATTATATGAATAATCAACAAATATATATATTGGTCCCAAATAAAAATAAAAAATAAACTATGATGGGTGTTAGTTTAGGCATATTCTAAAAAAATAACTCCCCTACTGATCTTGTTTTCTCAATAGACAGAACACACTCTACTCCTTATATAACATTAATTAATGATAAAAATGAAAGTGTGAAAGAGAGACAATAGTTTTACATAGTCCATTTTCACTAGGATACATCTCAAAACCATAAACATTGTGATGTTCCAATATATCAAAATTTAATAAATAATAATGTTGTTATATATAGAGAGTAGACCCACTACACCCTTGTATTACAACAGGTTTCAACAGGAAATGCACTACTCTTTCTACCAAGGTGAACACACTACTCCTTTAGAAGAATCCCTAAAAAATTTGATTCGCCTGAAAAATATTTACACTGGAATTGGTGTCCCATGATTCTCTTAATCAATAAATATGATGAATTCCTATTTTCTACATAATTTATGGGAATTAATTCACTTTTTTTCACACGTGTATGGTTTATTTAAGCCCGTTAACGAAAATATACATTTGATTAATTTTGTTCATGAAAATTCAGATTCACATGACATTAATTTATACTAATACATGTATGCATAACATTAATCAATTTAAATGAAATGAAATATGACATTAATTCATATGAATGAATTCTTATGTAACATTCTCTCATGAAAATGAAATTTTACATAAATTTGGAAAAAACTAACCAATTAACACTCCTAATCATCTCCTAAAGTCTTATTTTATATGAAGTGACGATATTAGGTTATTATTCATATGAAAGGAACCTTGTTTTAGTATTTTATTTTAACCTTCATATAATTCTTACAAAATGACATTATTTCACAAGAATAGTTTTCATGCATTTTCCAAATTCTTCTTTATGCACATTTACACAACTCTAATTTGTACTCATTACCACAAATCCAATTTTTTCACATTCTCCAAATAGTAGTATTAAAACCATTACAAAAATTCATCTGTTTTCATTCCCATGATCGTAGTTTTATATCATTATTAAAAATTTATTTTCTGTTCATTTACACCACTTTAGTTTATGCATGAATTCACAAAACTGTATTTTATACGCACATTTTCACAAGACAAATTTGTGGAAAAAATAAGGTTTATTGAAGTCATGTTGTTTGAATTCACACAAATCTCTATTAAATAATAGTTTTTTTGATCAGCCTAAAAAAATAAAAAAAAATCATTAGAAACCATTTCATAATGAATGAATGGAAAATCACCTTTCTTGATGACTTTCAACATGATTTTCAATAAATACAACCAGTAATCTCTAAAAATATAATTGATGTATTTTTACAAATAATACCCCATTTTGGTTCGTTAAAAAGTCATAAAATACCTCAACATACATTTTGAAAATAAATTTTTACTCTTTATGCTTCAAAAACAATTCAGACACTATAAATCAATGTTACAATGATATAATGATGACATGGCCCTAGAATCCAGGAGCCGGTGCATTATTTTAATACGTTTTCATGATTACAAGGAATCAAGTCCTGAAGGACTAATCAATTTTGTAGTCTTGGAAACAAGATACATACATAAGACCAAAATTACAACCTGAAAAGAAAAACAATTCTAATTTATTTCATTAGAATCATACAAGATTCCATGATTATTCCTGCAATTCATTCTTAACTAACATCTTCATATCCTGGATAAATTAAACCTGATAAAGTGTTGACCTCAAATGCTCAGTATGAGTAAGCAATACAGTGTACGATAACATAAACATTAGGCATGGTGAATAATTGAAAACACATGACTTTAAAATTAATAAGCATGAACACATTATGGTAGGAATATGAGCTTAGTAAATAATTCCATAATATAACATAGTCATGTGTATTCTACTAGTCGAATAACTACATCAAATATCAATATCTATTATCATAATGATGGAATGCATAATTTCGGACATCATAATGAAATATTCAAGGCCTTGTGCCAAGAATTAAAATAAGATTTTGTCAAGGCCTTCTTCCAAGACACTAGTTTGTCTCATGAGACCTACCGATGCATTGAGAAGCTATAGCAGGATCCCCCAGTAACATACTATGTCCAATGGATTCTTCATATGAAAAGGTTTAAACATTAAATAAACATTCGAAATAAAACTAGCATACGAAATGACAATACATTCTCCATAAACCATGAATGGTATAAAAATAACACATCCATAGTAAAACACAACTCTATCAATACAATATGGAATATTAAATTATAATAAATCAACCTCAATTGAGAATAATGAAATATATTTACACAGATGAAGTTAATCATCAAAACTATTTGAGAGAAATATCCCCCTATTTCTTGAAAACTTTTAAAAGTCACACTATTTGTTAAGAAGCCATTTATAAATAGATTTTTGAATCAAAGTGTCCCATACCACTTCGAAACTTCTAAAAGGAATTATAATTTTAAAACATTATTGTAAATATAGATAAATCCATTAAATCAATTTTAAAACATGGATATTAATGAGAAATATTTAGAAGAATAAAATTATAAAACATTTAAAATGATATTTTAGTTAGAGTTCCTAACAAAAATAGAGACACTTGAATAAAAGTAATTGAGGCAATAAATACATCATTATATCTTGAGAATAAAGTATTTCGTTATATACTATGTCAATGGACAGTATATACACCATATAAAAGTGAATTGGTGCATAATTATCAAAGAAGTCTCATAGAAATGTAAATTCAGATGAAATCCCTTATAAATACATTATACTTAGGTAAAGGATAAATCAATGACATAACTATTTGTGAAAAATATAAATACAGTAAATATGATTTGATATTCATTTTAAATCAATCAGAGGACATTCACACATTTTATGGTAAAGATAATTCTAATGACTTGGATGTTTAGCTCAATGAATGGAAATTAATTTAAGATCCAGTTTATATCAATGACGTGAGAAATTTTCAATGGAGTGGTTTTGTGTATCAAAGGTATTTCCAAACAAAGGGGAGTGTAAATTAATACATAAATAATATATAGTGATTCCAAACATAACTTTGGAGTAAAATAATCAATGAAGTATTCATAAATCCCACTGAGTGGAAATTGAAATTTGAAATTCCCTTACAAATTTGGTAACTTATGAAACATACAACCCCTGAAAGAAGGATCAAACAATGAAGATGTAAATACAGATAAATTAGATTATATTACACCAAGAATACAATCATGTATAGTACATATTCCACACAAAAGGAAATATTTTCCAATATAGCATGAATCTAACGGGAATAAAAAGTGACTTGATAAATGCTTACTGTAGTGTATTCAATCATGTCGTATGACCAAAAGTTAATAACCACCAAATGAAAAATAGAATACCATTAATATAAAGATAATAATGATAATATAAATCAAATGGAATTACACAATGCACCCCATTCAATAAATAAGTGGTGAACAATGGAAATCTCACACAATTAAAAGTGAGATAAGAAACCCCTTACCTCAAGTCCGACTTGTCTTGTTTATTCCTTGTTATTCCTGAATAATAATGATAAGTTTATTTCTACTTGATTAATAAAATTTTTAAATTTTATTATTTATTTTTAATCACTTATTACCTTGATATAACAATTAGTTAATTATTTGAGTTCATATTGGATATTTTATCGATGTTCAGAACATGATTGAAAAATGAACTTGTTATAATTACATTTTTTCCATGTGGTCAAAATACATTATATCCAAAATGATATATATGATTTATATATCAAATATATATATATATATATATATATATATTTATAATAGTACATAAAAATTTGAGATATGAAATGAAATGTACCATTCATAGAGACGTTAAGTCGTACGTATGCATGAACTCTACTTCCATATATATTTTGTATTTTAATGGAATTAAAAAATAATGATACATAGGTATATTATAATTATAGTATATTATAATATAAAATATCATTATGTACATCGATTATACATCTCGCATGTGGAATTAAAGGGTTAGAACATTTTGACGGGGCGATAGTCCGCACTTCCTCAAATGAAATTATCACGTTTTACCCATAATGGAAACCATAAAATAATGATATATATATTAAATAGAGAAAAATAAAGAAAAAATAAAATATATATATATATATATATATCATATATAAATATTTTTCCTTCTTAAGGGACATCATGATATGCGGTAGGATATAATCGATCATTCATCATTTCGTGAGGAATTAGTTTTCCATCCACAAAAATAATATGTTTTCACCAAATAGATTGAAGTGTGTGTAAGTGCAGTTCAAATCCTTATCATAAAAACATACTAGTATATTTAGGATAGTGTTTTTTTATAATATAAAGTAATAAAAAGTGTTTAGGTGGGTGGAGAAGTAAAATAAAACAAAATAAAAGAAAAGAATTTAAGAGAAAGCGTTACATTTAATTTGGTTAACTTCCATTGGTTTGAACCAAAAGGACTTCATGAAGTGCGTTATTCCTAAGGTATGGCTTATAGGAGTAAGAAGGAGAGCTTTAGAGATTACTTGGGTAGGTTATGGACGATCCTAATGGCTTTTACGATGTGAATTTGAGAGAATTGGAAATGCCATTTTATAAGAGGAGTGAGGGGAACCTTAGGAAAAGATTGGAATATTATTTAATAATATGACCATTTTTGGTTTCTAATGGATAAAAAATGAATTATTTAAAGGCTAAGGTGGGGATGGATCTAAAAACACTCAACCAATATCTTTTCTATAGTTTTGGGTGACTATATTAACTTTATATTATATATTTAACTCTTAGTTAAATTGTTTGACATTTACCATGTCTCTTTGTATTTTTATATTATATGGTTGATAAAAATACTATAAACATGCAAGAGAACCCTAAGTGTTAATTAATGTTACACCTATGATTTTTTATGTCTTTTGGTGAACCATATATTTTTATGATTATTATATCAAACAATAATTTTGTTTTTTAACTCATTTATGTCAATTTTGATATTATTTAATAATTGATTTTTTAATGTCCTAAAAACATTATTACTTCTAAATAATTACGTTTAATCAACCCAAACATGTCATATTATCCTCAAAAATTTGTGTAATTTAATAAAAGTCTCAAATTAAATTTATTTGGATATTTATAATATCAATTATTTTAATATTTCATTATTAATGTCATTTCTGCATCATCATTATGTCAAAAATAAATTTAATTATTAAATGTCTAAAAATTATAAATAAAAATAATTATGTAGTAAATATGTTTATATTTCTTGTGAAAATTTATAGTCGAATTTATCTTATGTATAACCCCATCTTAAAAATGGTTTGGTAATTAAACATGGATTTTATCTCTTCTTTAAATAAAATAATAATAAATATCATAATCTAATCCAAGTGGATATAAATTATCATATTTAATTAATAATGTTTTTTGTGGATTAATTACAGTTATCCACTATAATAGTACATGTGTTGGTGTAATTAGAATATCATTCTTACCTTTAATTACCCTATTTACTTTTAACCGTGATAAATTAAAAAGTAAAAAAGTTACTACTCACCAAAAACTATTTTCATCTTATTGAACCAACATTTTCATACTGATATCAACTATGACTCTTGTATTTTTAAAATTCCACTCAGATAATCAGTAAAATTATGTTATATGCAAGTTTTCAAATGCTCTTACGAGGTGGGTAAAAAAGACGGTAAAACGTTCAATAAAATTTTATACTTTTGATTTTATTATAAAATGACTCCAATAAATTATATTAAACTTATATTGGTATTATATATCTATTTTTACATAAAATAAATTTAAATAAAATAAATAATTATTTATATAAAAAGTTGGTTTTTACCAATAACTCAGTGTTTTTCAATATTCATCAAAAAATGAGAGTTTTCAGAAAAATACAAAAAATTTCACCCTAATCTAATTTTGACATTATGAATTCAAAAATTAAGTATATTTTAAAAAATTAAAAACATATAAGTTCTATTTATTAATATAAAATTACTTCTCGTTGTCAAAACCAAAAAGCGTGTTTTTAGGAAATAAATACTAACAAAAGATTGATACTACTTTATGTTCACTTTCAACATGAAATTATTTCCAATAAATAAAATTGTATTAAATGGTAAAAATATAATCTATTTATAATTCCAGACCATTAAAATTTATAATTTAACACTACAAATTATTTTTATTAAAAAAGTTGTGTTCATTTAAAATATTGTATTTTCACTATTCACACAAATATGAAAGTTATCAGAAAAACAGTAAAAATTTATAGAAATTAAATTATTATTTCCCACTTCTAAAGAAGGAGTTTATTTTCTAAAATTTAATATATAAATGTTTCAAATATGGGATTTAGAAAGGGTTCCCCATTAAAAGGTGGTAAATTTTCATTTTTTGAAAAAAATACATTTTTATCTAAAACAAAAATGAATTTGTTTTCTTATTATGTCAAATAAACTAATAATATGGATTCTAAAATTATAAGGATTATATAAATTATAAAATTTAGTGAAAAATATTCATAATCGCTTTTGAATGGCTAGTTTGGTATGTCAGGGTGCGCTAGAACTCGGTGTTGCGTCTAGCGCAAGCTATTGAATTTAAAGAAAATAAATTACTATGAAATCTTGGGGTGTTACATGTAGTTTTTTTCATGTACATGACCTCCCCATTGGCAATGCTAATATAAGGCATTCAAGGGGTTCGAAGGGAACTCCTCATCGACAGGATGTCTGAAGTGGTCTACCAACTCAATGAAATTCAATGAGGAAAACCCACAATCATCATTAAAAGAGGGGTCTTCAAATGTTGGGTAGACTATAGCAGAGATGCCCAACTCAAAAGTCATGAAATTTTCAAGGGTGAGTGACATATTTGGAACTATTGGGGGAATTTAGTTTCCCATTAATCATCATTGGAAACCCTAATGATATTTTTCATGCTTTGAAAAAGATGCATATGTGTCAATAAGGGAATTCATGGAGACTTCCGGAGGTTCAGGGATACCGAAGCATGAATGAATGACACCATTGGTGTGTGAAACTACCATGAAATCGTATGAGTCATCATTCTTTTGAGTCCCACAGTTGGATACATACTACCATTCACCTAAACCCTGATTGTAACTATTGGCCTCAACAAAGATATATGGCCCTTATAACAGGACATTGTCAAATTAAAATAGACCATTATTGACTTGGTCCTCGAGCCAATCCATGAAAACATAGTCATATTTGATGGTATGTTCAAGGAACCTAGGGTAAGGGTAGTGATAAGGGTAGTTAGTATGTTCCACTCCATAGTGAATCTTGTACTCTAGAAGCATTTGAACATTATTCAACAAGGAACTCTGGAAATAGCCCATCACCTATGCATATTTGAAAGAATATGTATAATTCCTTCTATTTGGGAAGGGAACACTATATGCATAGCCCTTATGAGGGGATAGAGTCTAACTAGGGTTTAGAGCCTCATTCTCTTATCTATGTGGTTATTCATTTCCAGGTGGTGCCTGCTGATTCATTGTTATGTGAGGATGAGCTTGATAACTCTACATCACTAGGCGAGACATTATTGGAAAATGGTACAGAAATTCAAATGTAGTGTTATGAGAGATAACAGTTGGGACCAAATTAGTCTTAACAGTAACTACTCACATCATCATCACATTCACTTTAGTAATTGGCAAGGTGACAGGATACATGAGGCCTTTCCACCTATAAATAAATCTGTGTCTCAATCCTTAGAATTTTTCATTCATTTTAAGAGATCTGTATGTCATGTCTTATATGTGGTAGATTTGAACTAGTAGATTAATTTCTTATTAAGTTATTACTAGCCATTGATGGATCCTATAGGTATATGTCTATACCATATGAATTCTAGCCCTTTAATGACTGGATGAAGCACAAGAGCATAATGAAATCTTTCACTTTTGGGGTTCATAACATTGGCCCACACCTTGATATAATGTTGTCAAAATATAGTAGTGGGTCTAATAGATTGTTTAACAGAGAGAATATTGGGATTATAGAATTTGGGTGTTCTCTCTGGTTATCATCCCAAGCTAGGTATGACTGTTTATTATAAGTGGTTTCCACCTATCGTGTATTTTGGGCCTCAATGCGAGCGGTGAGGGTGATTATCAAATATTCTAGGTGGTGATATCCATTTAGATGAGGATTCAAAACCAATAATGTATTTACATGATCATAAATATATAAATTAGGCAAATAGACTTGTGGAGCAGCTTATATAGGTCATAAGGAAGATGATAATTCTTCTTGGGAGGGTTTGGTGATGCATAACTTTACCGATTTCCATACACCCCTACCTCAACTCCATATCGATATGCAAGATTATCAGCCTCGACTAAGATAACCTATCCAAGAAGAAAATGAAGATTGATTGGAGGAGAAATATGATCACTTCGGGTGGTGCTATAGTATTGATGCCACTCAGTAATATGCTCAGTAGTGATCGTCTTCTGTTTTGCAAGCTACTGACCAATGTAGCCAACATGGGATCTCCCTCAACATTTGGGACAATGTATTCTAGTTTGAATGGACAATCAGAAGTGATATGCAATTTATTCTTGTTAAGGTACCAACCAGAAGGAAATTTCTCAGAGGGATCCTCAAGGGAAAGCACATTCTACTGCTGTCAAGTGAGGAAACCTATATGGGGGTCTTCATGTGGATGTGCTTCCCTAGGAGATGAATTTTTTTTATCAAACCCTATGATGGATTCCTTATCATTAGAAAAATAATGGACAACCACTTTATTGTAACTATACTCAAGGTTAAATATGTGATATTAGTTGGAAGATTTGGATGTCATAGGACATATCTAATGTGGAGTGTAGTGTACCATACCTATCCACTAATCGTTATGTGAGGAGATGACTCTTCCATGAGTCAATAATGAATTGGTATGATCTTGAAACAACGTTTTTGGAGGTTCTAGTGGTAGTCGGTATGTCCAGGGTGGTGAGCTACTTGGAACCCTGATAACTCAAGCTTTTCACACTGCCGATCGATATGGTCGGGGTTACCTTAGCTTCATGGATAGATCAACTAACGACCATGGAGGTATGGAAGTGTCACCTAGAGGGATTGGGGGAAATAGGTGTCCTAGCCTTAACTTAGGGACTCTGTGATGTTCAAGATGTATGTCTAATTTGGATGAACACAACTTCAAACGGAAAAAAGTCCAGATTCTACTAGAGGATCTCTTTCTCAGTGGTAGGGACCTACCCTTAGATGGACCAAGCATTAATTGGCATAAAATGAGAGATAAGTGGTGGAACCGACATGGATCAATGTGGCCACCAGTTGGACGGAAGAGGAGCCACTATGTGATCTACCTGTTCATTTCACCCTTGGTCATCCCTTGAAGGCATAACTAATTGAATCATCATGTCCGTATAGTGAATGGTTATTAACACTGCATTATGTTCAAGGGAAACAACAAACATCGGTAGCTCAACTATGTACTCACCCACTGGGTTCATCTCAATCTACATCATCGCTCAAATGTCTAATGTATTGTTAGACATTTGGGAAATTGTAAGTAAGGTGGATGGACACACCATGAACTCCTTGAAGGTAGAAAGAACTTCTTCTACCTATTGGTACACATAGAGGGATTTAGGTATCTTGTTGATTTCAAGATCCGATATGGACAGATTCCCTAGTTGTGCTCCAACCCTAGGCTATTGTAGTTGGGAAGAATCCCCAATACTGAGTTATCATTTTCATTGGACTATGAATGATCTTCGAGGTCGATGACATAGTTTCACTTCCCAATATTTCACCTTAAGAGGATATTGGTCTACCATCTTCCCAAGGTTGGATATTTAGTGAAAGGTATGTCTTCAACATTCGGATCACACCTAAAATAGTTCGTATATAAGTTTGTAGGACCTCTATATTTATTAGAAATGATAATGGGTGGACCTTCATGTTCATAGGTGGTAATAGAATGGGGAGGATGAACATACTGTTTGGTTGGAGCACAAGGAGGACCTTCATACTGGTGGAGATGGACATGGAGAGGTCCTTCATGTTGAGGAGTGGGAATACAGAGAATAACTCAATAATTATTTTTGAGAGTGCATATAGGACCTATACTTTGGTTTTCAGAAACATGGGTAGGACCTTCATGTTGAAAATTAAAGGAGTAGGGGTGATATTCACACTGATTAGATGCACAAGGATAAGAAAATCCTTGTAATATAGTGTTTATAGAATGGGGGTGAAATCCTTAATTGTTATCTATTATGTGGGTAGAACCATCCATTTGATTGGTGCTATAGTTGGGATGACCTCTTCTTGGTTTGATAACAACAAGTGGAGGACCTTCACGCTGATTGTTGGAGTAGGGAGGACCCCAGATTGGGTTGATGTGGATGTAGATATGACCAACACACTAAAATTCATTGTCAAACATTGTATCATAATGGTTTTTAGGGTTCTTAGTGATTAGAAGAGTCAACACATCATACATATAGGATAGCTATGGTCTTGATCCCAACTAAGAAATTATGGAACCTAGCTCATCTATCACAGGGATATGGGGGAATGAACATGTGGTGGGAAGAGAATGGATCTGTGGAAGTTAATACCCATTATCAATAATTCTTTTGGGCCTAACCCTGAAGATTCCATTGGGTAGTTCTGGTCGGTTCTAGTGAAGCAAGGGTAAGGTCCACCCACACTATGGCATGTGGGAACATTCGTTGTTCTCATCAAAGAAGCCATATGGGAGCCCTCCTTGGTAACTCCCAGGAAGTATCCGTGGCTAGGGTGAGCCAAGAATTCCCCACATCCTCAATTTAGGGTACCGACTCCTAGGATAACATTGAGGAGAGACTCCCAAATCTATTCATTATCGGAATGGGGAGTGGTTTCTCCTCGTACAACCCTTGAGGGTGGAAATATCAGAGGGGTTCTGAGGCCTTTAGGCCCTGGAGGTCCATGTTCCTTGATGGAATAACCACCACCTACACAAAAAAATATATTATTGTATACATCACCCTTATAGGAATAAATTTTAATGGTTATATGTGGTGTGGTTGCCTATTAGTTGAGGTTGAGGTGGAATTCGTTGTGCTGGTGGCGTCATATGGGATTTCCGCGTCAGCATTTCTCCTTAATCTAAACCCATGAGCATTGTGTGGATGATTTCCTATGTATGGGGTCCCATATCGAAGTTTTACTCCTCCATCAATACATATTTATAAAAATTGATATCACATACACAACAATTTCTAGTCTTACAATAGTGGATAGATAGAGGTCCACACTGAAAAGGTTACAGATCGAGGATCCCCAACTTCTGACTACCCTAATTCCAAGTGGCTTCTATACTAGGACCACAATTTTTTCGTGGGAACATTCATAGGGTGTTTGGATCACGTGACATGCTATTATAGGGATGTTTATTATGCTACTAGTCCCCATGTTAAAGATAAGAGTTTCACATTTGGTTCAACATTACTGTTTCTGAAACATTCACAAGGGCATTCCCAATTTTCTTATCATTGTTACGTGCAATGGATTATTTTTTGACATACTAAACACCATTCCAAATGTGGTTTACTTCCATCACATTCAATGGAAATTTCTTCTCCATTATCAAACATAATGATGGGATGTCGGTTCCTCTTCTTGTGGAATTATACATAGAACTCATCACATATTCAATTTCACCGTCATTGAGTTATGTCATGTTATTGAAATTCATTAATCATGTAATCTCTTTCAGGTATTATATTAATAAAATTACATTAATACATACATTCTATTTTTTATAGTGAAATAACCATTGGTGAGAAGATTAGTCACATTGGGCACTGTTAAAATGTCTTCATGTTGGGATCATTGGTCACCTAAATTCTTCCACGTGGTGTTAAATCTCATGGAGGAATCATATGTGTATAACCTAAGGAATCCTATTTCAATTAGAAGGAATAAATTGTTGGGGAATTAGACTACTATGGATTTTTACCTCAAGCATCATACGTTTTTTATGGAGTACATCTTTTGGTCTGTCCAAAATACTACATCTTCTGGAGACAGATCTGAATTCATGGTTGAGACAATATATATATTGAGTTTAATAACATTTGGATATGGGATGAGATTAATCATAATTACCCTTGGTGTGGATCTAGTAGTTGTGTCCCTATGTGGGAAGATGTCACACCTGAATGTTTTACCGATAAATGTGAATTCCCTATGGAGTTAAAACCATAATAGTTTGATCTACCACCCCATGGAGACAGATATAGTATAGTTGGATCTAATTCAATATGACGTTGATTAGGGAGGTTCATCCCTTGGATGATATACCCAAGAAAACCATTGGTTGGGATTGAACCTAAGGGTGGTGTTATACATACCCTATTTAGAGGATAGAGATCCAAATCCATGTAGTTTGATAAACCATTTCAATGTTCTGTGATATGATTGATCCATGTATTTTAACATCATGAGGTAAGGATGATTATGTCTCGAAATGATCATTGATGAGGGATGGTGTGGGGATTAAATTTAAAATATTTCATTTTCAATAGTTTTTATCTTGGTTGGATTTGGGGTGGGGTTTATGCTTTGAGCTGCCTAAGGGGCCCTGAGGAGACATGACATCTTGGGTAATGGGAATGATATTACTTTGGATGTGGACTAGATAACATTAGGATGGGTTTGTATGTTGGGATTTGACCTCAGGGAAGATTCCTATATATTCTGGTTATATGGGAATCAAATATTACATTGTTTGGAATGTCGGTGCTTACACCAATCTAGGAAGACCATTTGGACATGGATGGGGCTTACATCAAATAGGAGTCCCTTTACAGTTTTTGTATCATGTGGATTTAATGATCACCACTAATGTCAATTCCCACACGAGTCATGCTATGTGTGAGAAACAAGATGATGTAGTAGGTCTGAAGATCACACAATCAACTCTGTCCCCTAGTCGACGGTTGTTGAATACTAGAGAAAATAAGAGAGGGAGAAATTGGGAGCCTATCTCCTCTTTTATTTTGGTATCCGTTATAGTCACATACAATAATATATCTCTTGATAACATGGTTAGGTGAATAAATGAATAGTTTCACCTCCCATGGGAAATACTGGATCTTAATTCTGGAGGGATTCCCAGTGGATATCCATCTATGTGACTCATATATGTATTATCTTGTGCACATGGCATATGGTAAGTGGGGTTTACCAATTGAAGGTGCCTGATATTGAATGTATGTGCTCTGTAATGGGAGTGAGGGTGAAATACCATCTTCATAATACATTGGGAATCAAATTATTATCACACAAGGTATACGGTGGGGTAATAATATGTTAATCGTATACAGGTCATCATGTTCATGATGCGAGGGTAATGATACAGTTTTATGTAATGTTTTTAGGATGTTGTCATGTATATTATCGTCATATGACTAGGGAAAGGATCTAGGAATATTTATGTCATGTATATCAGATGTGTTTGGACTCAATCCTTTCCCCCAGGTCGTAAGTGACCATAGCTCATGCGCCTACGCACTGGGCATGGATTTGGCACTACTATGGTGGAGTGGTCAATCACGAGGTCCATGTTATAGTGCCTATTCTATGACGATATAGGGGTTAAGGTAAATATTATATGAATAAAATGATTTTTAATGGTCTCAGGTCTCACTTATAGTGGAGTGGTCGAACATAGGATAGAGTGAAACATGTCACATGGGGACTTGAGTTGCAACTAGACTGGTCCAGGATGGATGTGGGAGCCCTGGGCCCTCACCCTTTGTATAGGAGTGTATGTAGATTGAAGACACAATGAAGAGGGAAAAAAGAGAATTTTAATGAAGTGTATAGTCATTCATATTGGTGAATCATGAAGCTCATGGGATTCATATATGTCAATGTATTCACGAATTTAATTTCTTATTGAAATAGGGTAACCCTACCTCATGTAGATGTGCTTGTCTAGAAAACACGTTCTTTGTGAAAGGATAATGCTTTGTAAATGCTCAAGTACCCCATTGGAACAAATTCCATTGAAAAGGGTGTAATAATTCATGAAAGGAATCTAATCCTAGATATAAGTATCTTATGAACATATAGAACATGGTTTTATAGAGCATGGACACATTGGGTGATCCATTCCTATTTGGCTCATGATGCTCAGGAGGTTCTCAAATTGGGAGAAATTTGGAAATTTGAAGGCAGAGTAACCATAAAAATAGTATCATAAGGGGTGGTATTCATTGTTAAGGGGTTTTTCAAATATTTGAGGTGTTTCACGAAGAACACTTGGGTTCACAATCGGGTTCATCCTTGTTGGAAATGTGAAGACAATTTCAACTGCTCACACATTTTTGATGTGACCTGTGACTCCGAAACATTCTGTGCAGAAGATTAACATCAAACCTTTGCATTTTTATGAATTAAATGCATGAATTGAGAGATTCATGAGAATTGTACATTAGAGAAGGATTTTAGCTTCATGAAATTGATTTCGGAAATGGATTCTGTCCCTTTTTCTCTGAGATTCACTCCAAACTGGCCATGTCTTACTCAAATATTTTTGTGGAATGCATATTTCAGCACCAATAGTTATTATTTATAAAATAAGAAAAAGATAATTTAAATGACTATACATAAAATTTCCCATTAAACTATAATTAAACAATGATGGATTTATATGAAAATAATGAGGGTTCTCATAATCTATTCACGGTGAAGCAAACAATATCGAGCTGACACTTTTCATGAAATAAGAAATCATAAGGTTCCCATTTTATGTTTAAAAACAACATTTTTTGAATGACCATATAATAAAAAGGAAAATAAATTATTCTTTTGAAAATATGATAAGGTTAATAGGAATTTAATTAGGATATAATACATATTTACATTCCAAATTAAATGGAGAATATTGGCGGGTATAGAAATTATGGATTAGGTGGGGAAACCATAATTTAAGAGGATGAAAATTATTATTAACACATTTAAAATTTCAACAATGATTGGAAAATCATCAATAATGATTATTTTAATCAAAAGGGCCCCCTTAGATATATACAGGTTATCCCTTATAAAATTAAAGATAAAACTCAAAGAGAAACATTATAACTCAAGAAAGTATTTTATGTTATAAAACCCCCTTATATATTAGGGAATACAACAATCAGAGCCCAAAAAAATGAAGAGTATTATGGTAAGATATGTTTCAATTATAAAATATAAATTATTATATTATAATTCAATGGGATAGTAGATACCCCATACAAATGAATATTGATTCATAATATCAATGCATGACACAATAAAGGTTGATTTACGTAGAAACCCTTACCGTATTCCAGGTTCGTTCTAAGAAGGACCATAACTTCATCAATATTTAAAATAAATTTATTATATGAATTCTTCGAAACCATGTCCTTCTATATTTAATTTTATAAGTACTATTTCATGTTAAATTTTATTTATTTATTTTATATTTTTTTTCATAGATCAGTTACATGAGGTTCTTCAGTCAATTTTTCCAAAACTTTTTATGTATAATGACCATGGTAGAAGGCATTGTAAAATAATTTCAGATTAAAATGAATATTAACAGATTTATAGAAATTTTATTTTTATATTAAATATTATTTAATTCCATTCGACAATGGGTTGTGAGGAAAAATGAAACTCATTATTCAAGGTCGTGGTAGTCCGCAAATACACACGATTAATAATTTAATTCCATAATGAAGGAGAAGGAAAAAAGTATAGGATAATTTTAAATTTCATAATCATAGTTCTATTATATATATATAATATATTCACAAATTATATCCTAAAATACTAACCATGTGAATATATAATGAATAATTGAAGATATCACTTCATAAATGAGGTAGTCCGCCACATGGCCTAATGAAACTATTGTTTTCCTTAGTGGACGGAGAGGAATAAATAAAGATTTTTCCATCTATAAAATAAAATAAATTTACAATTATTATACATATTATGTAACATTGTTGTGGATATATGAGGTATGGTAGATGAATAATAATATGTAACGATTAAAAAGTAAGTAATACTTGCGGTGGATACTCTATCATCTCTAATATATATCCTCAAAAATGAAGAACTTATGATGGATTATAGATATTAGGAACTAATAGTTAAGAAAAATACTTCTATTAGAGGTATTTTTGATATATTTTGAAGGGATATTTAAATGGTAAGTGTATCTATGGAGGAACTTTTTGTAATACCCATTAACCTTCCATGATATCATTAATGTATTTCTTAGTCTATGCCTCTAAATGTTTATGATATTTTATTTGGGAGTGATATTGGTTCAATAAATGAACAAAAAATATTTTACACACATGTTATAAACATGTTTCAAATCATTTACTACATGTTTTTTGATTTTAATATTATTATTTTTACTTTTATAAGGAATCTTATACTATGTAATTTATATTTTATTTAAAAATATAAGGAAACCTATAATTTTTTTTTTGATATTTTCACCTAATTTTAATCCAATTTTAATCTTGTTTTATTTCAAATATATTAAAAGTTAACATTTAAATTAAATCATTATATATATAGAGAAATAATTGTTTTGTAGAAAAATGGCATTTTAACTGTTAAATTTACATAATATTATATAATATTTGTTAAAAATTAAATGTTTGTTAATATAATAATATATTATTTTAAAAATAGTATTATATTATTGACATAAAATATAATAGTTTAATTTATTAGATAAAAATTTACAGAATATTAATAAATTGCTTTTCTGAAAATAACAGTTTACCACAATCACAATCATTAACATAAATCTCAGTAGTCATAATTTTATACAAAAAATTTAAATTTACCATATTAAATAGTATGATATTATTGAACAAATATTTGTTGTAAATTTTGATATATTTAATTTCTAGATGTGATGAATGATATTTTTTTATATATGAAGAAGAAAATATTTTTATGAAAAAATAGTTCTAATGTTTCCAAAAATGATATACATTAGTTTTATAATAATAGAAAAATATTTTCAAATGATTTATTTTACTTATTAATATATATATTTTACATAAAAATGTTCCAAAAACATTTAGTGCAATCCTGTATTTGATAATGTCCAAAAATATGTTATTTTTAGTAAAATAGGTATTTCTTAGTATTCAACTAAAAAGAAACTATTTCTGAAAAATTAAAAAATTTATTATGACAAAAACAATATGATAAATAAAAAAATTATTTCAATTTTTTGATATTAAATCTCTAAAATTTGATAATTTATCATTTTATTAAAAACATAAATTTATAATTAAAAAATATTTTCACAGGAAAATAATTGTTCGATATATTAAAAATTATTGTTCTTATCAAACATAAATTACTAATAAAATTAGTATTAATAAATTTTTCATATAAGAATATAAATTATTAATACCAATAATATAATTTCTTAGTTCCATAATATAATTTATATAATAAATAAAACTTCATGAAAACACATTTTTAACCATAAGGTGATCATTTTAGTAAAATAGCAACACTAAAAATAGTAATATATTTTTTGTATATATTTAATAAACTTTTTATCAATATTTATACCTTCCTAATTAATGGGATAATTATAATGGTTATAAAATATTCTTTGGTTTTTTTGATTTGATGTTGCGTGTGAAGCACATTATTGAATAAATTACTTTTTAAATGGAAATATAATTTAAAATCATAAGTTCTCCTATTATTCACCCCGTAAATAAATTATTTCCTAAAATTTATAATTATCACATAATAATGGAATTATATAAGTGTAATTAGATGATAGAAATGAATCGGGATAAAATTTCTACAAATATATCAACCTTAAAAATTCATGAACATAACATTATCATATAAATATGATTAATCATAATATAATGTTTTTATAAAACCATTTGAGACATGTGTCTATTATTATTCATAAAAACCAAAATTATATTATTTTATTATAAAGTATCTTAAGAATAATGCATTCATTTATATAGCATAATAAGATAATATGAAATACAATTTCTTTATCCTAAGAAATAAATTTCCCACTATTTAAACAAAAATATCAAATTCCAAAATCAAAATTGATTTATATATATTAATGATAAAAATACTTGAATTAATAATAATCCCATATTCAATGTAGTATCTTCACATACCAAGTATATAATAGGGTACTAAAAAAGTATTTTTATAATAAAAACTTATAGTTCTATAAAAGATACATAGAATATGACATATGTAAATATATAAGAATGAATAAAAATACCTAGAACCATGTAATTATAATTATACACATTAATATTTGTCTTTACAAAAGATTTTAATTAACCACATTGTCTAGGAGATTGTTGGTGTCTATTTTTATCTTAATCACTTTGATTAGTGCACTGTTTTTCAATTTTCCATAACCCCTCACATCTAAAACATTGAAGTCCTAGTGGTTTATTAGGAAGAACATTACTTTAGTCCATAATTTTGATATAAATCATCCTTTTTTACTTATTGTATTATTTCCCAATCCTCTCATTTTACATATAAAAAATATCTTCCACATCTTTTTAGACATCCCCCTATGTGTCTCTTCTATCATTTTTTACACGAAGTAAATTGAACATTCATACCTTTGTCAACATTGTCATAAGAACATAAATGAGACGTTATCCTTACATCATTTGGTGTTTTTTGATGTATATTGAAACATATATTTTTAAAATATACACGATAGAGTAGTTTTATGATAACCGCAACATTTTCCACAACATATTCTATCCCATTATTTTCTATTAAGAAATGTATTTCATTTCCCATCACATTTCATATTAACATGGTACCTCCTAGTTCCAATAATTATTAAAATAGAAAGATGTAATTATGAGTGATCAATATTAATATTATAATAGAATTATCATAAAAAACTTTATTGTATTCAATATAAAAATGAATTACTCTTAGAAACCATCACATTAGCTATTAGTTCAACCTAAATCACTATTTATTCAATCTTGCTTTAATTTTGTTGGGTATATTCTTAATAAAAAAACATAATTCATTAACATAATAAATAGAAAATAATGGTAATGAAATAGAATTTTATTAACCAGGAATATTCCCCAAGAGTTTATATCGATGTTTATAGTCTAATGCCCTCTCATTATGCACAAGAGTGTAAATGAATGCATTCATTAACTTTAATTTCATGGGTTCATTTTCCCATGGTGCATTTGTTCCACATGCACATACACTTTCTAGTATCCTAACAAGGATTTTGTTTGAAACACCAAAATCTAAACTTTACCAAATCTTTAGGAATTTTCCCTATAACTACACTTACCCCTTATACTTATCCATATGGTTTTAACTAAATATCCGTTATCCTTTACCTCCAAATAACTACACTAATCATCATAAATTTACTAAAAGTACCTTTTATACCAACTATGGAATCCTAATATAAACATATATTTATTTTACATATTTTTCATTAATTAAAAATTAAAAATCACAATAGTCTCACATTACACAAAGAACCATTATGTTAAGTTACTTTGAGGAAAAGTTACATATGAAAATTATTTTATAAAACATTTGAACATTTATCCATAATAAATCTCTTCAAGACAGTGTTATAGTCTTATTAAAATTGGTACTTATCTTTATATCCTACTGAAGTGAATCATAAAAAAGGGGTGCAGGAAAATTTATAGTAAGGGAAACATTATTAACATGTCATCTAGGGTTAGATCAAATGAAAATTATAAAATAAGGGCATGGAAAAATTTATTCTTAAAATAACATGTAAAATAAGGGTTGTCCATAAATCATGTAGGAATGACATGAATAATCAAAATAAAAAACACGTACCATCATATAAGAGTTTAATATAATCATGGAAATATGGAATGTGGATGTGATATCATAAGATAATAGAATAATAAATATATTTCAACAATATAGAATAAGGATTTACAAGCATAAGTCAATGATTATTTCCAATAATATCATAGTGGACAAACTGCCATGGTAGATTGGATTCACACCCCACTCCCATAACCGTTGGAAAAATGTAACATGGTGGATTGGGTCCAATCCCCAATCCAATAAACATCGTGTTAATTTTCCCATAGTGTATTTGGTTCACTCTCAATTCTAATAAACATAGTGGACAATGTCCCATGGGGGATTTTTATTACTCCCTAGACTATTAAATACAGTGGAAAACATCCCATGATAGATTGGGTTCACTACCCAATCTTGTACATATCATATCATGAGATATAAATAATTAATAAATTCATTCTGGGGATATATAATTATATTTACTCCAATTAAATCATATTATTTACACACATATGTATGGAACATAAGGAAAAAACCATACATAATGTAATAGAATAAAAAACCCCAAGATAAAGAAGTTGGTTTCATAATATTTTCTAAAATCCTAAACTACATCTATATAATAAGGATTATAAATATAATAAATAATTAAATATTTATTTACGTTCATAATTTAACAAATAAATATAGGACAAGAACATTCATTTCTACTTCTAGAAAATTTAGGATAGAGATATAGGTGAATAAATTAAAAAAATTGAACCATTTGGTTTTTTATTTATGAAATAATTAATGGATTTTTATAAATAGGTAAAGACCATATTTTTTTATATAGAATACTAACTAAACTAGGATGACATTCCTTAATATAAACAATATCTGAAAATTTAATCATTCTTGAAAACATTTTACAGTGTTGACACTTCTCAGGAAATAAAAAAACGGAAAGTTCCAATTTTATGTTTCAATTATTGAAATCCCACATCTTAAAATAGATTATGAAAATTTATTTTATAAATTTATTAAGTTAAAAATTATTCTCATATGAGATAAAACATAATATGGATTATTATTGAAAGGTTACCGAAGGGATTTTAAAAATAAGGAGGTCAACTATCGTTTAATAGGATTACATTTATTCTTAACATAGTTCCATTTTCAAGATGTACTATAACACATGAATAAATAATATTTCAATTAAAAATGATATCCCAAGATAGATATATGTAATACCATATAAAATGAATGATGAAACTCTAGGGGAAATAATATCACTCAATAAAGGATATTTTGTTATGAAAAACAACTTATATTTCATTGAAGACGTCAAATATAGACCTAAGTGAGTAATAGAATTAAAGTTAGTGATTTATCCATGATCAACTATAATTTATGATATTATATGTCTAGGGGTTATTTTTACTAAATATGAATGAATATTGGTTCATTTTATAAAAGAAAGACTCAATGAAGTGTGATTGAGATGGAAACCCTTACATTATTCCAAATTAATTCGACGCATGAGACTAAATCCTTGAATAATAAAATTATGTTTATTTTATACCTTATATAGAATATTATTATTCTATATTTACTATTTATGATCATATTCTATTTATATATTATATATATTTCACTACTATGTAGATTACCTGAGATTATTTTGTCAATTTTCCTGTAACTCCTTGTATATGTTTACCATGCTAGAAGGTGTCATACAATAGTTTTATAGAATTAATTATACTTATAATGTATTGGAAATAGTTATTTTATGTTAAATCTATTTTCAAATCCATCCATTACATGTGGTGAAACATATAAATGTCATTTCCTATGGAGGTGTTAGTCCGTAGATACACACATTTAATGCTTCCATTAAACATTAAATGATAGTGAAATAAATTACATGATAAATAGAAATTTCAAAATAATATTTATATTTTATATATCATTTTAATCATAATTAAAATCATTAAACAATACATGAGTGTATGTTATGAAAAAGGAAAGTGTTGCATCATGGAGGTGGTAGTCCACACACACACATTAACAAATAATTTGTTTTCCATAGTGGATAAAGAAAAATAAATAATGGTTGTCATATTAATGTAGTAATATATTAGAATAATATTAAATTTTATGTTATGTTATTGATATGCATTCTGATGTTTTGGAAGAGTAATATTAATAAGAAAATATTAAAAACTACGCAACACATGCATCAGAGACTCAATATTCAATCTGTGATCTCCCTAGAAATGAAAGTCTTAGGCTATAATATTGAGATAAAAGGATTATTTTGGAGTAAAATAATTATATTAAATAAAATTGGTTTCCAAATTTTAATGGTAAATTCAAAAGAATATTGTGAACATGGGGGGATGAAGTGATCCCTTATTTATAAGTGAAGAAACATGCACTTTTGGGAATACCCATTATGCTTCCAAGAAATTATTACAATATTCATTGTTCAATGAATCCTATTTTTCATAATAGTAAGATTTATAGTGATATTTGGTTAATAACATATCATTTAAAACTTTTAAAACATTATTTATTCAAGTTTCATTTCATTTAATATAGGATTTAACATTTTGTATTTTATATCTTTACCATGATAACATGTTTTTAACTCTGTAGATTATATTTTATTTAAAAATAAAAGGTAACCCCTATTAAAAATTTATTATTTTTTAACTAAAATTTACCGTCAATATGATATAATATTTTCTATAAAATATAAAAGTAACAATTAAATTAAAACATTATATATATATATAGTTTTTCTTATTGAAAAATGGTGTTTTATGACTTATTTGTTCTTAAGCGTATTTATAATTGGTTACCAATAAAATGTGTTTTATCATAATTATATATTTTTTAAAAAATAATATTATATTAATCATTTAAAATATAATAATTAAATTTGTTTGACAAAAAAAAGAAATAAAAAAATAAAAAAATTTAGTGGAAATAACAATTTTAACACTATCATGGTCATTAACTATAATCATAGTTATCATATTTTTATACCCAAAACTGAAATTGATCTAATTTTATAATATGATCACAGTAATTTAATATTTTAAATCCATTTTTATTGATTTAATTTCTATAAGTGATGGTTATTTATTTTTAATTTTAGTGAATAAAACCAGTTATTAAAATATATAAATTATGTTTCCAAAATGATACAAAGAAGTTTTATTAAAACATAATATTAATTTTAAATGATTTATTTTACTTATATATATATATATTATGTAAAATGGGTTCAAAACCGCTCAGGTACTATCATTATGATATTATCACAAAAGTAATTTTTTTAGCAAAATCTATATTTTTACCGATTTACCTAAAAGCCATTTATTTTAGAAAAATTGCAAAAAAATAATAGTAAGTTAATATATATATCATAAATAAGAAATATTTTAATTTAGTTAAATTAAAATTCTAAAATTCTGTGATTTGAATTTTAAATAATAACATATATATTTAATGAATTTTTTTTTATTTGAAAATAATATTTCTACGTAATTTTCCCTTCTAGTTATTATTTTATTTTGTGTAAAAAAATGTTAGAGTTCACATAATCTCCATATAAAAATATGTTTTAGTAATATAAATAATATACATTATTTTATATAAATAATTTGGATAAAATGGTAATTTTGGAAAAAATACATTTTTAACATTAATTTCACCTTATTAGTTATATATCTTCCCCATAAATAATGATTGTTATTTATCAATAAATTCCACAAAGTTGTTACAACAATTTATTCATAAAAAACATAACAAATAGGTTATAATTTATATATAATGATTTGTTATGTGTTTTGTGCTATGAAAACTATTAAACATGTTTTTTAAGATATATTTATTTGAAAATATAAGGGAATTACATCATCCCCAACTCTATAGGTATTCACCATTAATGAAGAAATGAAATCTCATTCACATAGTCATCAATTCTCAATTCTCGGAGTATATATTATATTTTTCAATAAATATATCACATTTCATTCATCTAAAATTAGTTTCACATCACATTCCCCTCACCAAAATAGATATTCATATTATTAGTTCTATCTAGGTATGGTGATACACTTCTTTAATCTATCACAATTGGCGAACCAGATTTATTATTCATCATACAAGAGGAAAAATCCCATCTTGGTTATGCTCCAAAAAAAACATGATAAAAAACATACCCAACCAAACCCTTGTTAGACAAGCCTCATGTTTTGTATAATAAAGAAAACAAAGTATGAAGATTCTAATTATAGTTACATCGCCAAACTTAGGTACATAAATTTAATGTAATGCCTAGAAATATAGTATATCTAATAAATAGTATATGACACTCTATGTGGTATATACCTAATGGGTTATCCAGCACACAAACCCAGTTTTTTGCCTCATAAACATATTAAGTATCTTAATAAAATAATAATACTCATTCTAAGTGATGAATTTTGTAAAAACCTATAATACTATATGATGAAAATCTGTTAGGGATAAATCAACATCATTATTTTATAGTTCAATTATCATTTCACTAGAAAATATATATTGATATATATGAAAAGTGAATGAATGATAATGTTGAAATTTTCTTTTTGTTCAACATGGTAAATTTTATATTCTTGATCTTCATCATGAATTGTCCAAAACACCATAGGTGTGCCTGCCTAATAATATCATATATGGTATACTGTTGTATCAAACTTCTGGTTGTGACACTTATTAGGCTTCGTTAACCACATTTCATCTCTATGAAATTCCTACCACATATATTTTTTCAATTTGGTCAATTTTCATACTATTTCATTAATGGGTATCATTTATAAAGAAATCCAATTTTAAAAATGGTGAGACTTTTGAATCATATTCCTATTGTTTATCTATCTTAATTGGTATTCTATCTCATTTACTTAAAAAATAATATTTTACAATGTTAATAACTCCTTGATGTTTACATAAAACTAATTTAATGTTCACTGTCAACATACTTATTAGAACTACTAAATAAAAATTTATTTGAGACCAATTCAGAAAATAATCTGATTATTCACACGATTTCATTACCAGCACATCAAAAACTCCTTAATTATATAAATTCATAATCACCACATTACAATAACTAAATGAATACTTTTAAATTTATCTTTACCATTATATCCTAAAATCAATTATAGTATTAAATGAAATTCAATTTGAATATTGAATAGTTTAATCTATTATTTATTTCACATGAACTTCTTTATGTCCAAACATAATCCAACAAACCTCTAATAAATTACAGTCACTTCACAATATGATGTTATGTCACACAAACTTATTTGTGTTTAATAAAACATATTTCCATTAATGGGAATATTTAATAAATAAACATATACATCCATATCATGTGTGGTATTCTATTTTTTCGATTAATGTGATGAAAATATTACTTCACTCTTTAAAATATACCACAAATTGGTGGGGGAACTTCTACCCCTTTATTTTAAGGAATATTTTGGATAAACTCTCTTATAATAGATATACCTAATCTAATACTTATATTCATTTCAAAACCTGTTGTTGAATATGTTGAATATTAAACCATTTGTATTAAATCTATCATCTCATATTGTTTATAAAACTAGTTGTTAAAAAAAAAGTTCCATTATCATATTAGAGAATGTGATGACTAGAACACATTTAACTAAGATCCATATAATATTTCATTACTCCATTTCATACAAAACAAGATTTGATAATAAATTATCATTATTTAAATGAAAATGATAAGCTCTATATAATTTTTCATTTATTGGGAACTACATTATATTAAAAAGATTATAAATTATTCATTTGGTATCATATACCATAAATTATAAGAACTAATTTCTATGACATTAATAAATGGCACGAAATATCTCTAGAATTTTTCAAACCCCTTTAGGTATCTTGGAAAATTGATTTATATGGAAATAATTCCCATTATCATTAATTATAGCTTTAGCATTCAGGGACCATGTTTGACTATTAGAAAAATCCAATATTATTTTACCAGCATAAACCATTACCCATTAGTACTTTATATACGAAACCAAATCCTAGACATATCATATTATTCTCATTAAACCTCCACACTTGGAGGGAATCAGAAATTTTTTTATTTAACTGATTTCTATAATATTATCAATGAAATTTGGATGAATTAAAATTCAAAAACATTCCTTATAGGATATATCTAGTTACTCCATGTCAATAACACTCAATTATAATGTGTATATGACTAGAGACTAAATTTACATAAATCATCTTGCATTTAATGACTTTAAAACCATAACTAAATCATACTTTGATTAAAATAAGAAAATATATTCACTTATTGAATGTATTTAACTGTTTTATACTCAAGAAGGGATATATCAAAACACATAGAATTTTCTTTTCTGACCTACGATTTATTCTTAATTTTCAGTTTCAAACTAAGAGGTCACAAGCATTATATTTATTTATTTTGAGATTTATCTATCAGTCATGTTTTATAATGCGATGATGATTTTTATTGACAATTATAATTTTTTTTATATTTGGATCATGTTTTATAGAAATTTAGTAAATATTTTTATTAAATATTCTCCCATTGAAATGATAAAATATTTTTTTTCAATTCATCATATCTATTAGTGGGAAATGATTCATATTTAAACATGACTTATACATGTTTAATCATCTAAATAATTCATGAATCTATCTAGAAGATAATCTTGTTAGTTATGTCATATCTAACTCTGAGATAGATTACTAGATAACTCATTTCCTAATCCATAATATATATCAACTATATTCTTCATGATTCCCGACATTTATCATTTCCCAACAATGTATAACCCAATGTATCTCTGAAAAATGGGGGACCTAATGGTTAGGGTGACATCATTACTTTATTACCTTACAAAAGATGATCCATGGGCACCTAATTTTGGCATGGCCTAACCATTTTTATGATCATGGTTTTAGAAGTGTATATTTTTAAGTAATGTAACACTTATTATTTTAAAATGAATTTAATATCACCATATTTTCTAATGTTATCCCTTTACACATATTCCTGATTATAATGACTTTGAAGGAATTATATTCCATCCACCAAACCAATACGTTTAATCCATATTAATATGGAAATATTGACACTACTCAAAACATGTGTTACTAACTTGAATTAAAATCCATAATTCTATTTACATATTCAAATGTATCCCTTGCATAAGTTACATGAAACCATTTTTTTTAATTTCTGGAAATTAGATGGAATCTATAATCCCTATAAGATTAATCATAGAATGATGGGTATTTAATCCCAAATTCAGTAGAAAATGAACAATCTTCTTGGACCATGAGAAATTCAACCTAAATCTCATTTACCCAATGAAGCATCCCTAGAGATATTTCTAATTACATCAATATAATAATACTAATATGTATAAAAATTTAATAAACTTCATTGTATAGATTCAGAACCTAATAATAGTCCAAATTCAATGTAGAATAAAACTAAATCATTTATCATTAAAAGCATATGAACCCATTAATTATTGTATGAAAAAATAACAATAGTTTAACACTTTTAAAAAATCATACATCGCAACTCATAATATAAAAATTGTATTCTTGAATAATTCAAAAATAAAAAAATAAATGAATAATTTATATATCCATGATTAGGAATAAAAATTTAGTAACTATTCATAAATTAATTACAAATACATTATAATTTAGCATGGATGTACATGCAAAATTCACTTTTATCTAATATGAAAATTTGATATAATTATTTATATGGATTTAACACGAACTCCTTCAAATTAAAATTTTGAGATATTTTATGAACAATTTTATTATTGGATAATAAATATTTCATATTTATATAAATGTTTTTGATACATTAAATTTATTATATTATTTATTATTTAAATAATTTATAAAATTTTGAAAAACAAATTTTGGAATTGTATTATTAATGTTTTCAAAATAAAAAATAATATATGTAATTTATTTTATTAATTTGTTAAAAATTTATAAATTAATATAGTCAATTTTATATTTCATTATTTTAATTTTGGTGGTGTTGGGCTTATTTTCAATGCTTATCAGTTGTGCTGGATTACATTTTGAACTAATAGAGGAGATGGTTTTCTGAATGATCTTGAATTTGTGAGAATCTTATATTATGTTCTATATGCTATCTAGAAGCATATGTAAACACGATTTATAGTTGATCTGGTGTTTCAAAATTTATGCACCTAATGAACAACATGAATATGATGAAGTTGAAAGGAAATTGATGGAGTTCATCCCCCATGACATGGACCATGCCTTAGATATTGTTTGTCATTCCATTGTTGAGGCCTTTTATGAGGTGGAAATTGAAAATGAATGTTTTTGAGAGGTTACATTGCTGATTAAAATATGACCATGTCATGGATCTTATTAAATGGGTATAGGTTTTGAACCTTTCCATGGAGGATGTAATTTTGAGTTAGAGGAATCACTATGAAAAATTGGGTGGGGATTTTTTGGAATTATAGAGGCCATATGAATAGAGAAATGAATTTTAGATGCATGAATTACATTAGGAGATAAATATTACAAAATGGTAATTGGAATTTCATCATGCCATAGTAGAAGTCATAGTTGTCATGAACTGGGAAAATGGAGAAGACAATAGCCTGGTTGACCGTATCATGCATTTCCAGAACACCTATCAGAAATAGGGAGGCCAATTATCAGTGTTATAGTGAATAAATCATATTTTTCATGGATGCTATATCGTTTTATATGATTAATCATTGCATTACATGAACACACATTTTTGGATGATAATATTTTGTTTCCTTTGAACAATTGGAACTAAATCTTCTTAAATCATGAAAATTATTCAATGTGACCCATAATGATATCAATATTTAGTAATCCCACATAAAACCCATCTTCATAACCTATAGAATGGAAACATAAAAAATGGTGTGCTCCGATATAGAGTAAGGGTAATCAAGGGAGATATATAATCAAAACATGATCATTAATGTATGAGAACATGGTAATACAATTTGAATACCATACCCTGAAAATCAGAGATTATAATCATGAGAATGGAATAAATATTGGCAGTTCAAATGACATAAATCATAAGGAAATCAATGAAAAAGATATATGAGATAATTACAATGACATATGACAAAGAACTGTGCAATAAACATAAGCATAAAAATATTATTTCAAGGATATCAATCAATACATTCAAAATATGTTAGGCTTCGGATAATAACTATGAACATACTTCGATCATGGGATAAAATTCCATTTAACCTTTTTGTTGTTTTGGTACAACCTCACGTATACTCTCTTGTTTGTATATAGGGATAACATCCCTTGTACACATTTGTTTCAGGAATGGGATAAACTTTTGTGAAACCTCTTGTTTCTGGATTGTGATAACCTATTATATACCCTTTTATTTCAAGAATGGGATAACCTCCAATATACCCTGTTATTTTTGAATTGGTACAACCTCATGTGTACCCTCTTGTTTTGGGATTAATACAACCATTGGTTTCCTCTCTTGTTTGTGTCATGGGACAACCACTCATGTACCATCTTATTTCAGGCATTGGACAACCTCCTATGTAACATTTGAAATCATATAAAATTATTCATTACCCAATGCATCAGATGGATATATATGCCTCACACTTCAAAAAATCCAAAAATATGATTTCGATAAGATCATAGAACAATCATTATATTATAACCCTAATAAAGAAATGGTTTCCTAAAACCCTTCATATTATAAGAACCCATGTAAAATAAAAAGGTTTCATAATCATTTCATCATAAAATAATCCATGAAAATTGTATAGGTTTCATAAAAATATTATCATCGTAAAATAAATCATTCAAGGAAAAAAGAAGAATCATGCCCTTAGATTATATCCCCAGCAAAGCATATGTTACATCAAAGGACATCATATTATATAGAGAGTGATTTTGAAATATAACTTGAAACTTTTCTTGAGAAAAATAACTTTTCTATAAAAATTATTTATTAAAAGTATAAATTCATTCATAATTATTGAGATACTTTTTTTAAAATAAACATTGAATTATATAGAGGAATATTTAATAAAATACTGAATACATTTCTTCAGAAATATATCCTTTACACTTTGAAAACATTTTTTAAAATCTAAATTTTTTAATATAAATTCCATTGAATATAAAAATGAAAATATACAAAGGAATATTTAAATCAAATAATTGTTATCGAGGAAGGATATTTTTTCCTACCATAATAGTTAAAACAAATATCACATTCTAATTTTTGATATAACAGTAACAAAAATTCTATGAAGAAAACCTGAAGAATCCTTTAAATTTTTTTTATATAAAGTGTAATAAATTATTGAAAAAGTCCTTAATAAATCATTTTAATAATTATAAAATTATTTTCGAACTTTTTTTAAAAAATGGTTTTGGAAGAATAATATTTTTTCGAATGAAGAGATAAATAAAATCAAATTTTCTTGAAATATTTCTCTGAACACATGAGAACATAAAGAGTGTAAAATGAATCAAAAACATGTATTCTATAGAAATAATGATAGGATAATTTAATCAAGAGTTTATTGAGTAATATATCGTAATATTTAGTTATTGTAAGAGTAATCATAAACAATAACAATAAATGATTAGATTGTATGGTAAAACTCTTCCATGTTTGGTAACATTGAATTGTAATCCCCCAGAAATAATAATATTAATGGAATATTATGATATCATTAAAATAATTATATTCTTGATTTTACTTGTAACAGTGTTTTTATACACAACTCATAGATGAAGATTGATTCATAAAATAACTTATTTCCCAAAGAAGAAAAATTGAGACACAAATACCTTATCGATTTGTTAACTCTTGAACCAAAAATTCAAAGAGATAGAGAAACTAAAAAGGATATATAAATACCCATAATATTAAAGATAATAATCATAAAACGTATTAATTTTTATTATATACACTAAATATAAAAAACATGTGGTGGATATTTCTTGGGAATCATAGAAAATAAAAGTGAGATGGAATTCACTTACATAATGTCTCGACTTCCATTGTACGCAATAAAACCACCTCTATATAAAAATTACTTTATTATATATAGTATGTAGAACCATAATTATATTTATATTAACATATATGTTGTAATTATTATGTTTTATTACATATTTACTAAGAATTCATTATAAAAATCACGTTTTGAGTAATAACATCTTTAATTTTTGTATAATTTTTTATGTTTTATTTTTAATATTATTAATTTTTTCATGTATATATTAGGAATTTATTATTAATAATGAAATAATTATCACTTTTAGGAAGTAATTATAATTTTAAAAATAATAATTAATAATTGTTTTGTGAAATAAAATATGTTACAATCATGGAGACGGTAGGCCATAAAAATGCACAGGTAACATTTCCATTTTACAACGATCATTTTGGAAAAGTGGTAAGTAACATATTATCCATCAATATTGACAATAATATAATAAAAACCAAATTATTTCTTTAAATATAATTATACATATCGTCAACATGTTGTGGTGGTGAAACAAGTGTTGCATCACTTTGTGAATGTGGTAGTCCACACATACACAATGACTTTATCATCTCTCACTAAGTGGAAAGGTAAAAAATAAAATGATATATTATAAATTAATAATGATAAATATTTCATTAATATCATAAAATATTTCATTTAAATCACATATATTCATTAAATTTATCCTCAATATCTTATATGTAAACTGTTACTGAAAACGTATCACATCACTTTGTGAGGTGGTAGTCTTCCACAAACACGCCGGACATTTCCGTATATCCAATATAATGGAATGTAAAAGGTATATCTGATAAAATTAATACATAAGTATAATTATTTTATAAATATAATATATTTATGTTATACACATAATTATACCCGACCATGAGATATTGTAATGAAAAAAATGAATGACATCGGTTCATATGGCGGTAGTTATCTTTACACACAAACGATGATTTCATAACCCATTTTATGGAAGTAGAGATGGTTATAGGTAAGAACCAAAACATAAAAACACCTAATTATATTTAATACACTCATGAAATTTTATCATAATTTTATAACTATACATTAAGGAGGATTATGAATAAATAAAAAAACACTCGTTGAAGAATGTTACCTCTTCTTTGGGTAACCTCCTTATGTTTGAACCAAAATACTCTAGGTTTTATATATGAACAAAATAAGGCTTATAGGATTATATTATGGAATTTATTCAGTTATTTGGTTATTTATTGGCTGAAAAATGATTTTTATGGTGTGAATATAAGAGGAGTGGGGGTGTCCTTTTATAAGTGAGTTGAGTGGCAAACTTGTAATTTTGGAAAGGAAAAATTTATACTCATGTTTTTTCTATTTCTAGATGGATAAAAAATTTATTATTCTATATAAATCTACCCAATAATGGGAAATTTTGTCTTATAATAGATTATATAAATTTTTTAGGTCATATTAACCATCATTGTTTTAGATTATCCCACCAAGAAATCCATTTTCACCATAATCACAGTAATTAAATTCTATTTTTATCGATAATATGTTTTGAAAAAAATATTTTGAAATCAACAGATAATAGGAATTTATCTAATTAAAAATATGAAATCAATTTTTTAAATTAAATTTATTTAATTGGAAAAAAATCATTTAATTTTTATCCCACCCAAGCAATGAGAATGTGGGTTTTCAAAGAAAAAATGTTCAATAGTAAACAAAGTTATCATATCCAATTTCAATAGGAACATGAATAAAATGAAATAAATTGGATAAATAGATATATAATTTAACAAATTTTACTTTAAAATATGTATAATATATAATTTTACTTTATAAATATTCTAAATGAATATGAATATTTCAATTAAAATCTAATATTTTTTATAATTAATGAGAAAAATAATTTTTTTAGAAAATGTTAAAAAAATATAAATTATGAAAAATTAGATATTCTAATTTCAAAAATTAATATTCTTATTTCTAATAAATTTTATATATTTTAAAAAAATTAATATAGGTGCACAGAAAATGCCACAAAAGAATTTATTAGAAAATTATGGTTTTAAGCGTAAAATTAACTATTATATAGAAGACACGTAATATTAATGTTAATCATTTGATTGAATATATTATATATAAATTTCATTAAAACTATATAAAAAAGGTATTTTTTAATTTATTAATTTGAAACTTGTTTGTGTTCATAAATATAGTTTTTTAGAAACATATTTAATTTATTTCTAAATTGTTTTTATTTTAATTTCTTATTAATTTGTCGCCAAAGAATTAATCGTATATACATGTGAAGACCAAACATATTAATAATTTCATTAATCATATACATACCCACCAATCTAGTGGTTTGGTGATAACTATCATCTTAAATAATTGTATTCTAATAGTATGTTAGGTTTTGTATAACTTAGTGTTTCCTGTATCCCAAGCTAATATTGGTGTTGTGTGTAATGAACTCCAAAATCAGAGTTTCATGTAACACAATAATAACCCAATTTCAAATGTAATTAAATATATATAAAATATTAAATTAATTTTAAAATGATATTTTATAAAATCTTTTGGTGTTATAGGTGTTTTGGTGATTGGGAAGCACATTTAAGAGGCTAATTGAAGCGGGATACTAATGATATACAAAACCATGGTCCATGGTGTGGTGAGTATCGGGTTTCTATGGTGGAAGATGAAATAATCATGTGGAAATAGTTTCATGCATTTTAAAAATGTTTTTTCATAAATATATATTTATTTTATGCCATTTTGTGTAGGTAAAATACATTTTGAAATGTTTTTTTCCTAGGTAAAAGCTATATCAAGGTTTTAATTAATCCATGTTGTGTTGGTTATGTTCATACTGTAAATGTATCACACCCATATTGAGGTACTATTCACCTTATCTTATGTTTTTTAAATTCTTTTTAATGGATTTTGTTTTGGGAAGTTTTGGTAGTTTTATCAAAGAGTTTGGTGGAGTTTCAGTGTGTGGAGGTACAAATTATGTAGTAAAACATCATTTTGGAAGTCATGGTTTTCAGAAAGTGAACATGAGTAACACGAACTGAAAAAACACCCAGCAAAGGCTATGGTCTCTTGGTGTGTTTAGAAATGGATCATTGAGGGTATTTTTTGGAACATGAATATAGATACCTAACCATGGTGTGGTTTAGGGTATGGTGATTTCATAATGTTGAAAATGTTTCCCACAAAAAGTAGTGGCTTTCTGTTGTGAGACTACTAGGCTATGGTTTATCTGAATGGACCATCACCATAGTGGGTACAAAACACTATAGTTTTAGTTATTCCAGGGATTGAATATAATATTTCATTAACTGAGTCTTGGTTTGGGTATATGTCTTTTAATTATGATGTGTGAGAACTTCTTCAAAAGAATTTCATTGCATTTTGACCAGGAATACCCTCTCTTCATCCTTTCCTCCATAAGTATTTTGATCCCAAAATTTTTAGGGGGATTTTTGGATAATTATATATGTAATCTAAGATGATTATATTTTTTTATTAATATTTTATTAATTTAATTGGTATGTAGGATTCCCCCTTTACTATTTCCTTAAAATTTGTCAGTTCAATGATTTATAATAGAAAGTACTACTACATTGAACCTTAATTATCATCCTAAAACTCTACTAGATTATTCACTCATTGGTTATTCATGAAACATTGGTTATGGGTGATTCCTATAAGGTAGATGAAAAATTGATTAATTGATTTCCCTAAACGAAATATATGATTTTATTTGTGAACATAGAATAGTATGGTTGGAATGTGTCCCATTGCATTAGAACATATATGGATGGTCTTGGCTACATGTCCAGTTTGGTACAATGATTTTTTCTCTGTGACAATATGGTGGAGGATAGATCTCCACCCAAGAGTAATGGTGGTTTTATATAGAATAAATGGGCCAATACGTGTGTTTGAAAACAGTGAATGTAGTTTCAATGTGATTTAGAAATAACTATTTGTGTTCTCGAAGAGAAAAATATTTTTGGTGAACTTATCTTGGCTTTATTCCACCATATTTTAGATAATAATTGTAAAACTATTTGAAATGTTTTAGTATTTTTAACAACAATTTTATTAAACATTTATTTAACCAAATTCATATTTTAGTGGCATGTGGGAAACTTAACATGGGGTTTGATTACTATATTTTTATACTCACCCCCAGTATATGAAATGTGATTCATATGAAAACATGATGATCTATGATATATGAAACATAAGAATTTCATACATCTCTAGTGGTGCTTATCGATATAGCTATTATAGATTTTGGATTTTGTAATCATGAGTTGGTCACATTCTGGGAGTTTAGAGAAATGTCCCCTTGGTGCGTAAGTATTTTTTTTCTCAGATTATTATAAATTTTTTGTTTTCATTCGTTATCACTCTCATTTATTGTCTTCTTATACATTTTGTTATTATATTTACTCATGCATAACATATATAGTTTTCTTGGATTTGATTTGTTTTGTGGCTGTATTTATGCATTTATGTGGGTGTGTGAAAAGGGTAAAATGTTCCCTATTTTTTTGTTAAACTCTTACAATTTATTTACAACCATTAGTGATTGGGGAATTTCACTTAAGGTATGTGGAACCATGGATCATTCCAAAAAAAATGATTAGGGTATTCTTGTTACAGAGGGTCAGATATTTTTTAGTCCATCAATTAGGATGGTTGTAAGGTGATATGATAACTAAATATTCTAAATGTATAGAATAAAATGACGTAGAGAACCTATTTATTCTAAAATAAAATTTTCCAGGGTGATAAATTTATAAACCTAACTTAAAATACTACTATTAAGGTCTTCACGTCATCATCATGGGTTTAGCTGATGAGTTTTTAGTATTATGATTTAGTAAAGAAGCTCCCCCGTAGGACTATATTATAACATGATTATTTTATTTTGGTATTGTTTGATTATTATTTTGATTATTTTAATATTATTTATGATATAACACTAAATAAATAAATAAATAAAATATTTAATTAGAAATTTATGATATGGTTAGGGAATGTAAATGCTGCGAGTGAGAAGAATGAGAAGCTAGTATAAGGATGTAGTATAGAATGTGATTCCACCCAAACCCCATGTGAACACAAAGTTAGTATTGATTATTGTACAAGAAATCCAGTGTATTGAAATGGGACCTTAGGCCAAGGAGCCTCATGGAATGAATCACTCATTGGAATTCCAAAATTTGAACTGAAAACTTTTGAGTGTGATTTGGGACCTAAGAAGGAATAATTATGGTTGAGAGGGATGAATATGTTATTAAAATTTATTGAAACAAAACATAGATGAATGATAACATAGAGGACTACATGATTGAATACCTAGAACTATAATGGGGGAAATTTAACTGTTCAGGAGAAACTTGACTAGCGTCTTACTGGTTAGGTGCCTCCATGTTTTTTCAGTAAAAAGTTCGATTTACAGACCTTCTAACCAGTGAATTCATTGAAATTATACTAGCTCAAACAATGAATTCTGTTAGTGATCGAATATGTTCCTCCATTTACACACCTATTTCTCTTTTCACTAGAGGTTGAAACTAGTCAGTGGATAATGGTAAGAATATTCTAGGTATGTCTACGACAAGATTATCACTATAAATTAGTCATGTTGTTCATTACATATTATATGGAGATGGTGAATAAGGAACCAATGGGAAATATAAATAGAGATATTGTAGTTAATTTTAATGGGGAGGACACCTTTATCCATCCATGTGTGGGAGTAAGCTCTTGTGTTTGGAATCAGTGAAAAACTGAGAGATATTCATAGGGTAGGAGGGAATCAATGTACCATCCTACTAGATCTGTATCTTATACAATAAATGAAATAAATATATCAAGTTTCATTTAATGTGGTTATTTTTGGAAAAAGAATATGACTGTCCTATACAAACATGATATTTTTAGAACTATGAAAAATGATGAAATATTAAGAAATATTACATTATATCTCCAATTAAAATGAGAGGAGATGGATTAAACAATTCTCAGATCTCTCATGATCAATTAAGAAGATCTCATTAGAATATTTCTTACCCTCCTAATTACATATACTAGTATGGCTCCAAGAACACCATTATTGTCTAATAGAAACTATAGAGAGAGATCATAGAATATTCTATTGGAACGGACCAATTTCTATATGGATCCAAGAATGCAATCTTGACTGAGCAATCAGGCTCCTTGGCTATGTGAGGTACCATTATTTTACACTTGAACCATATTAATTTCATGATTTATATTGGTTAAACATATTATTTTCTTACTTAACATATGTTTAAAATATTTTTATTGAATATGGGGATGAGTCATCAGATCATGAGCATCAAAACAACACTCGGTCAGCAGTAATGTAGAGTATTAAAGTGCCCAAACTGTTTCATTACAATTCAATCAATATGGTTCCAATTATAGTTTACTATAATAGAAATTGGTATTCTTTATTTTATTTTTGAAATGGAATATTTAGGGGAATTTATATATAATATTTGTTTTTATGCTTAGCATTTACCTTTCATATCCCTAGATAGATCTGTTCTTTTTCTCGAAGTTGATTTGGATATGAATTTTGGTAGTGTAGGGACCTTAATGATAGTAGATGAAACCACTTATAGCCATCTATCAGTAATGAAATGAGACACTATAAATTAAATTAGAAATATGAATCTTCTTATAATAGTATATGGATACCTGAATTTTGTTCCAAACCATTTCTCCAGTATACCCCTTGAATGGGAAATCAAATTTTCTATTGATATAATTTTAGAAAAAATGATCTATTTCTTTTCAATCAAAGATAATTAATCTGATTGATTTAAGAAAATTAAATACCCATGAAAAAGAATTGGAAATCAAGGTCTTTATTAAACAAAGTACGTCTCCCGAGGATTCTCTTGTTATATTTAGGATGATGTTGGATGAATTTGATTTATTGTTGTCATCAATTTTAAACATAATAAATATAGGATCAAGAATCGATATCATATTCATTGAATTTAGAATCTACTCAATCAATTGAAGGGATCCTATCAATAATCTATGATTAATCTATATTTAGGATATCTTCATCCCAATGTCTAGAAATAGTATATTATGATGACATCTTTTTAGAGTCAATTTTGTAATTATAAATGTTTTTTCATACCCTTTGGTTTAAACAATATACCTTTAGTTTTCATGGTCTTGATGAACCATATCTCTAGTATGTATATTGATACATTTTTATGGTACTTATTGAATACATTTTGATTTACTATCAAAATAGGAATTTACAAAATGATCACTTGAAGAATATATTGATCACATTTCTCAACCACTGACATTATGATAATTTTTATATGTTTGAATTATATACAAAATAATTATTTAATAATATATAATATAATTATGTTTTCCCAAATATGAAATTTCTAAAAAGGTATATTAGTTGACCCTATAAAGATCAAAGTAGTACTTTTTCGCAACTATCCATGAATTTATTGAAGATAATGATTTCTATGGGATGAGTTGGATTTATTCATCACTTTATTCAATATTTATGTAGACTTTCATCATTGATGAATGAATTAATGAGAAAGGGAATCACATTCCATTGGACTAATGATTTTTGGAAATCCTTTCAAGAGATAAAAGCTCATCTCAAATTCATACATATATTTTTCAAAAAATAATTACTTCTTGGATATGAGGTATATTGTTATGGTTAAATATTAGGATAAGGGTTTCTTCTTAAATAAATATATCATGGTGTACACTAGGTCATAAGAAATATGCAAACACGTGAAAATAATAGTTTGATGAAAGACCAATAATTAACTACAGTTTTTCATGCCATAAGAACATGGAACCACCATCTCTTTGGGGAATATTCCATTATCCATACTAATAATAAATGATTGAAATATGAATTATATTAGAGATACCAGAACTGAGGGAATGATATTGGATTGAGTATTTCTAGATTTTTGACTCGATCTTGGTGTATACACCCTATAAAAATAATTTTGTGTCTTATTCATTGAATCAATTGTAATAAAATTAAATTGTTAGAAAATTTTGTGACCCATAGAATTTGATTAGTATTATTACTAACACTCATTTGGACTATTCCAAAAATAATGAATGTTATGTTTTATTCAAGGATACTCATGTTTCAAATCTAATGAATTCAGTCAACGAGGTTCAATGATAAAATATATACTACATCACCATTATGTGAAACCAACTTTGGCTTGATACCATGGATGATTGGATATAGGAAATTAACATAATGTTATTCTTCAAAAGCAATATTATGGAAAAAAAATATTTACATGAATTGATTATTTCATAATATCACTATTAAAATGGGATACTCACTAGAGAACTCAAAAAATGTATAAGGTCATTTAATCCCATTTCTAGTGTATATGAATAAAAATAAATATTGTTTTTAATGTAATGAAATATATCACATGTCAATTGGTTAAGGATGAGCATTAATATATAACTGGTGTGAGGTAATCTGTTTATATACCAATTTGGGATTGGGGGATGATTTTAATAGACTTTGTTAATTGTATATCAAAAAAAAAGTTCAAAACACTTTTTCCCAAAACAAGGGTCCATCATAGTAGAGGAAATGTAAAATTAGTATATTTTGGAAGTGGTTATGTTTCACAGAGTACCGGTATCTATTTTCTATGAATGATAAACTCAATTAACTTTTTTGTTTTTGAACTCGTTGAAATAAGTTCATAGAACCAAATTTTCCTCGAGAATGGAATATCATCCTCATATGGATGGGATGATAGAATGTTGGAATATGATGTTGGATGATATGATTAGATCTTTTGGAATTGAATTTGGTGGTTAATGGGAAGCTCATATCCCTTTAATGGAGTTCTTAAAAAATAACTATTATTAGAAAATGATACATATGGTTCTATTTGAGAATTTTATGAAAATCATTATCAACCTACAAATTATTGTGTGGAAAATGTAGAAACATTACTAATTGGACCTATTCTTTTCTAGTAGACTATATAAACAATTTAGATGATTGAGATGTTTATGAATATGAATCAGTGTCGATAAAAGTCATATTTAGATCTTCATCAACTCCCATTATCTTATTATATAGTTGACTATATGTATCTAAAATTGTACCACTGTTTGGTTCATCATCATTTGGGAATATAGGGAAAGCTGTCTCCTTGATATATGGAAACCGTTATATTATTGAAACATATCAGTGACATTTCATATCAATTGTATCTGTAACCAAGAATCATTTTGGTTCAATATTTTTTTCATCTATATCAACTAAATAAGTTCTAAACGGATCTTAGTGATTTGACTATATGGGATCATGTTACTCTTGAGATTTATTCTACATTTTTCCATGCTCCATTAATATTTTAGACAAAAAATATTAAGTCTATAATGGGTATTTTTTTCTAATGGACTGGTTATTGTGGATATATACTGAGATACAAGAATAGATATTGGAATGTGTGTGAAATATGCCCTAGTAATAGATTTAACTTTTACATTACACCACAAACCACTTTTTCTTAATGGAAGAGAATCCTGATGGTGAGGATAATTTAACAACCCCTATTTGAGTTACTTTTCACATTTAATTAATATTCTCAAATAATTTTTAATAATATTTTGGGATGTATTGGTGAGTTTATTAGAGACTTGTGTGGTTTTTATGTGGGTTGTAGTACAACATGAGAAAAAAAACACCATACAAGAGGGAATGGGTCACTAGGATTATGTTGGTGTAACAGAGGCACACCAAAACCACAAAAGGAGGCACTGGTCACTTGATATATTTGGATGAGGTGCACATGGTGTCTAAATTTGGATATTGGTTAGAGAGACCATACCATTTCATGTTTTTTGGTGTTGTGGGTTCAAAATTTCTTGTGATTTTTCATCAAATTGTAGTGGCTCAAATTGGTGAGAATCCTACATTGAGGTTCAGATGAATGCACCATAATCGTGGTGGGTGAGACACAGTGTAGTGTAGGTTACTCTAGAGTTTGAAACAGTCATTTCATATATCACATCTTGTTTAGGTGTTAAATAATTGAATGATTCCACATGTGATATTATTTTGGGGGATTTTAATACATTTTGTTACCACAAATCCCTTATGTTAATCCTCTCATACATAGGTATTTCCTTTTATAAAATTTCAGTGTGTTTTGGAGATGATTCTAGAGGATTCCAAGGATGATTCTTCTAATTTTTTATTATTTGATGAAGATAATAGGTTGGTCATGTTTACCTCATTCCACATTCCCTATAATTTTTAGGATCATCGATTTTTGAAATAAATTCCTTATACTTACAAATAATGTTCACATGTAGAAACTTTTGTAGATTGTGAACTCTATGGTTTTTTCTTGAAACACTGGTTGTCAATGATTCTCATAACACATTTTATAAATTTAATAATATTTTTTCCTAAAATAAAGATTGTGTTCTATCTGTGAACTTGTCATGGTATGGATGGAATGTGTCCATGTGTATTTGAAATTTGATTGAGTGACTTGGTCATTGGGATAATTTGGGACAATGATTATCTACTAGTTATAAATTCTTGGATGAAGGATATGTTCTCATTGGTAGTGGAGATATCTTCAAATATTCATGGGTGTGTGTCTAGAAGTGAGAGATATCATAGACTCTATTTTCAAAATGATTCAAAAAGAACTATTTCAAATTACTTTGAAAAAAATATTTTTAGTTAATTACTCATGGCATGATTTATACCTATTTTGTATAATAAATATGAATCTATTTTAACTGCTTTGGTATTTTTTAAAACTTTTTCATAAAACCTTGAGCTAACCCAAATCATTTTGTGTGGCATGTGGGAAAATTCTCATGGGTTTTTTCTAGGGTGTTGTTAGACTCAACCCCTAAATATGAACATTAGTGCATATGAATATTTTTTTACATGATATAGGAAAGGAAAATGTATCATGCTTCCCTATTAGGGTTTTTTGATGTAGTTTTCAGGGATATTAGAGATGAATCATGTAGTTTGGTTACGATCTAGAACTTTAGAATAGTACCAACATGGTGCTTGATTTATATTTTAACCAAGTTCATGAGTAATTATAATTTATTATCTTTTCCTATCACTAAAATTATCAATATAGTTATATTTTTGGATGTTTTATTTTCACATGAATCATCTATAGAATCCTCTTGGGTAAGTTTTATTTTTGTGGGAGTCTGTGTGTGTCTGTATGGGTGTGTGAAATGGAAAAAAATGTTCCCTCTATTTCATATAAAACCTAATACATTTGTGTCTAACCTTTGTTGTATGAGGAGTGTCAACCAAGTTTGGTGGAACATTCTATCTTTCTAATCTAGTGGTTAGGATTAGGTTGTTAAACGAAAGGGGTATAAAATTTAGCCAATATCAAGACCGTAAACACCTAGAAGGAAGGAGTCACACTGTGATATATAGTGTATTACATGAGACCCTATTAATGTAGGTGAACACTATATCCCATAAATATTAAAATTTTATGAAACATTTCCTAATAAAGTACTTATTTAATATCTAAAATTATTCATTCAAAATATTATTTATAATTAAGGAACTCATAATTTACATTATAATTAAAATATTTTTATACATTATACACATATTATTTTAAAATTATTTTTTATCACATAAATATTTAATGTTATAAAATTATGTTCACATTTTTAATAAGAATGACCATATTAGTTAATGTGGTCGCTTTTGATTTTTGTTTCATCAAATGAGTTGTCGATGATAAATAAAGTGTTGCCCTGGTAAATGTAAAATAAGGTAAAATTTAAAAATAATGATAAAAATCATAAAATTACTCAAAAAAATTTCTCAGACTATATTCGAAAGAGTTTTATCAACCTATAATATTACAAAATCAATTATTTCCCCCTTTTGAAGCGACATTCCTTGATTATTTTACCCCTTATTACCAAAATGCCCCTCCTAACACTTATTAAAAGATAATTTCACCACCCCACTTATCCTCACACCACAATCCGTTTAGATAAAAATAAAATATTAAAATACCTCCCAAAAACTCTTATCCATTCATTATAGGTTCTCGTCTCCTTAAAATACCCCCCCCACAATCTCTTATGTGAATTTACAATGGAGTTATTCTAAGATCTAATGTAAAATAATCAAATCACCCAATTTTATTTCAATTTATTTAAAAAATTATTATATTATATCATATTCTACTATACAATCCTAAGATAATTACATTAGTACATTTATTACAGTAATTATATCTTATCCAAATTTAACCATCAATGTCTACAGTCCTCCTATCCCATTAGAAAACTAAAATGTCATTTGTATAGTTTGAAAAATACAACCTCCATGAATGACGTGTTTTATATTTAAAAAATTCATTAAGTAGATAGTTATAATATTTTAATTAATATATAAATATTATACACATCAAATGATATATATTTTTAATGGAAAAAAATTACTTTCATTAGGTTATATGGAAAACAAAATGGTTGCCCGTGAGTACATGAAAAGAACCACCTCCTTGGATAACATGTTCCATTTTCATCATCACCTTAAATGGACTATTCTAATAATATATATTTTACAAATTTATACTATATAAATTATTAATATATTTCATGAATATGGTTCTTAATGGATGATTTAAAAATTATTGATCATTATAATGCAATTCATTGATATAAGTATTTTACCCAATAAAATTTCATCATCGAATTCATCTACACGAATCGTGATTCAAATTCTCATGGAATGTAATTATAATTTTATAAATAATTTTAAAACATTTGTTATATTCCCATTGATATTTTTTTATTGACGTACTTCGATTAATGTAATTGGGTTTGAAAACTCCATTACCAAATTTATGGGGAATAATCAAAATTTCTAACATCAAATGATTAGAATATACACAACGAGCTAATAAATGTATAGTAAACAATTATAAATAAAATGAATATAGGGTGTTATATCTAAATACAGTTATGAAATATGTTATTAAGATTCATATTTTTATTATACATGAGGTTAAATCTATTTCATGAAATCCACGAACTAATGGTAAAGGTTTTTCATTTAAATTTCATCTTATAGAGATTTGTTCCTTACTCAACACACTAGTCCTTTTGTGGTGTAAATAATAACCCATGAATATATTATACCATATTGGTTTCATTTAATTCATTTTATTTACAAATAAAATTCATGATATTTCATTCAATGTATTTTTATTTTAATGTTACATAAATCATAAGGTTTAACGCCACAAATTTTTATTCTTAAAGATAACTCTAATATTGTGCACCTAATTTATTTTATGTGGAATATATTATAACTCGTTGTTATATTATTTTTTATTCACTTAATAAAAATGTATTTTTTATTTTCATTTAAATGAATAACTTAAAATATCATTAATCTTAATAGTTACCAAATTTGTAAGGGAATTGTTAAATCAATTATATTTCATTGAGTTGTGTTCATAATTAACGTTATCCACTTTTATTTATTCCATAACATTATTTATATCTTTATTAAAAAATTTATTATACATATTTTAGATAAAAAAAGAGCCAATATTTCCTTGAAATGACATCCTTGTATGCCCATAAACAATTAGATATAGGCTCTAGAAATGATGCACTCAGGGGTAATAACCATTTAAAAGTGTTATTGGTTATTAACTATATATTTACTCGTTGCATGACATGTGGTAAAAACATCACACATAATATTACAATATTTAGTGTTATTACTTATATATTTCACCTTATTATTTATAAACCATAACGACGGATTGTTTCCAATTTATAATTGAATGGTTCTATTATGATCGCTCTAAAATGATGTATGGTTTTTGTTACCTAGGTCCAGTAGAGTGGCTGACCAAGGAAATCTCTATAAAGAGGACATAAATAAGAAAAGATATTAATTCTAATTTGAAAATAAAATAAAACAATAAATCAAACTAATAAAATGAATTTTGGGGTAGGGTTTTGTTTATCTTTTATAAAACTAAAATATATATTTGGGATGAAGAGTTTATTTGTTTAAAATTTAATATTAAAACCCTAGGAGAAGTTTTGTTTTTAGAAAAGGATTTTAGAATTTTTAATGAATATAACTTATCATCATAAATTACATATTAATAATTTTATTTCAAATGAAAATCCCCAAAATTATGTTCCTATAAATTCTCAACCCATAAACCCTTCGAGTATTTACCCAATACACAATGATTTAATGAAGTAAATCCTAGGATAGCTTCAGAGAAAAAAATTGTAGCACCCATCTTCAATTGTCATTAAAAGTATCTATAATTTGTAGTAGTGAATTGGGGATCGTAAAAATTATATAAGTTACGATGAATTGAGAATAGATTTTATATTTAAACTCTATAAATTGATCTTGTGTTATTTTGTTTTACCAATTAAGATCACAAAATTAAAAATCCCACAATACTCGACCACAGGTTTGTAGTGTTAATTCTTAGAATTATTTATTTTTTTATTTTATAATAAAAAATAATATATCATATTATGTGAATTACAGTATCTCAATGATTCAATAAAAAAATGAATAAGTTTAGAGGTAGATAAATTACAATGAAAACTACTCTTCTTTTGGCGGTGTAGTCCTTGAAGACATGATTTTCATTCATAATGGATTGAAAAGGATATAACCTAGTCACAAATATACTATTGACTTCGAGCAAAAATAATTGAATGAAACAAGATTAAAATTGATAAATCATAATAAATTGAATATAAATTAAAAATTTTATTACGAAAACACAAAAATTTCAACGCAAAGTAGAAGAAGAATGGTTCAATGATGGGATAATTCCTATGATATATATCCCTCTTGAAATTCTTGGAGAAATGAAGTGAAACCAGCTACACATTTTCTAAATCACATAATACAGTTCCAAACCTCTCCAAATTATTAATACATACTTTTATAAAGTCATGGAGGTTATAGGGTTTCATGAATTTACAATTTTGAATGGAAAATTTGAAAACTAAATTAAATAAAATTGAATTGAACAATGGACCTTGAATACATGTGAAAACTATGTGTTTTATGAAGGATTATTTTTTCAAAATGAGTTCCTATATTTATAGTTCATATTCTTACCCAATCTAATCTGATATGTAGAATATATGGAGAAAATGGTGAATTGGTGTCTAATATGATGAGTATTGTGAATATTTTACCTAATGGATATTTTACTCCAATAAAAGGAATCATCTATATTATATGATCTAAATAAATGTTTTAACCTATTATTTTAATAATTCTATAAAAAAAAATTCAGGTTTAAATAATCTACACAAAAATATTTATGACTAAAACACTGTAGTTCTCTTTAAGGGGTCAGAACTAGATTTTTCACGAAATTTATAAATGAATTAAATAATCCCATATGTTCAATAAATAAATATATTCAACAAAATTTATGTAAATTTTGTCATTTATTTTAAATAAAATATTCAAAAAATGGGTTTTATCAACCCCCCCACACTTACCCTTTGGTACTCTTGGGAAAATTCCCATGTAATGTATTCCTGGAAATTGTGGCCTGATATAAATGTTTATATTCTCCAAAACCAAAGGGTAATATATGAATGTTAATAACATCATCAAGAGTATATCTCAAAAAATTTTATTATAATTCTCTCATAAATTGTATCAAAACAAAACCGAGTGATCTTAATGACAGTAATCATAACGATATAGCTTTGGGTATATTGTGGTAATAATTCCCTATATGTGTGTGTTCCAATAATACCAAGATAATTTATCCTACCTTTATTCATTATATTTAGTTGTTGTAAAATCAATTCCACTTACATAGTATAATTTCAATGAACATGTTCTACATTCTAATACAATCAAATTTCAAGACCCGATCACATAAGCATTCTTGAAAGTCAAACCATAAGCTCCAGACATGGATATCCCCATGTGCATAACATTTCATCACTATAGTATGTATTTTGAATATATATATATATGTGTGTGTGTGTGTGTGTGTTTTTATTTTTATAAAATAAAACATTCATATATTAGGAACACCTGAATAGGTCTATTATATAGTGTAATGAAACCTATTATAATAGAAATGAATAAATGTATCAACCTTTTTTTTGAATGAAAAAATATTACCAATCAAAGATATACCATTGATTGAGTTTGAAAACTTTTAGAACTCTTTGTTTCATGAAATGTTTTAATAGAAATACATTAAAAAAATTAGGATGAATAAATTTTAAAAATAATGCTTTCACAATGTAAATGTTTTTGTAGTGGCACAACCAATCATATCATTGACAACTTCCATTTTAATAAAACATAACCCTTATAGATGGAATATTATTCAGCCATATCTTTCTACAGATGAATTTTGAAAACATTCATTATTCATATGTTCCACATGTAAATGAGCATGTTACATGATGTGTTTTTTATTAATTTTTCTCTATCTCTGTTTTCTATTTTTTTAATTCACAAAAAAATATCCACGAACCACACAAATGAAAATCCTAAATATTCAACCCCAGAATTTAGTCCCCTACTTCACTATAAAAATATAAAAATGTTCCTCAATGGTATTCTATGAAATAATATATGCACATGAAATATAGAGTTAAAATCTGAAGAAATAACATAATTGTGAGAGGTTAAGTGACAAAGTAATATATTCTAGTGATGATGGGATCATACAGATTGATGACATAAACTACATGTGTGGGGAATCCCTCAAAGTACTACATCAAAATTTTCCAATTTAATATAAAGATATATATTATTTCTTATTGAATAAATTACTCTGCACCATATGAAAAAACATGTGATACAACATAACTTCCCAACCATCTTAAACAAGACTTAATAAACATAATCATCAATCATGAACTCTAGAGATGGGCATTGTCTACTACTAGAAAATGATATTAATTATCATTATATCATTAGTAAATTTTGATCTTTCCTTATAGATCATTGAGATATCATATGATGAGAATCAAATGTCCTCAATCTGTTGAATTTTTATTTTCCTTTTATCTCCAGCATGGGCTAAATAAATGTTGTATTTATTTATAGAAAAATATGCATCATGCTCAACCTATACAGGAAGATGAAATGACTTACTAAAAATGATATGGATGAGTAACTAACTATGGGGTATTTTTAATGAACTTATATAATACCATAGCACATCATCTATGTACTTTCTCTAATCCTCCCAATTCAGCATCATAGTTTTCTCATATATCATCATCAACTCATGATTTGAAATTTCATTTTATCTATTTTTTCGAGGTGCTGTGGGGTTGATGTTTTTTTGTCACCCAAAACATTTTCAAGGAGGGAATCCAAATTTATGTTCCAAAATTATTTGTGTTGGTCACTAATGTTTTCCTTTATTACCACAAACTAGTAGAAATTTTTCTCATTGACCAAATCCATAAAAACATGATAATCATAAGTCATAGTGGATTTTCCCCCACCCATTTACTAACATAATCAATAGTTATATGAATTAATAAGATAAAAATTAATATTGGAAACCAACCCATAAAATAAATTCTTCATTCATAAAAAATATCATTAAACATTATTTCTTCTTGGTGAATCTCGTGTCTCTTCCAAAAGTTTTCGGTGCATAGACAAGAAGAAAATGACATACAAAACACATGGGCATGATGAAATAATGAGGGCCAACATAATTTAGATTATAAGATCTTATTCACCACCCATTATTGTCTAAATTTTTTACATTAAGAAATTATATTAAATAAATGAAAAATAGAATCAAATTAATAATTGGGAACACATCATTGAATGAATTGGCCACTAAAAATGTGCAAATGGTAAGGATCATCCAACACATATAACCTAGACTCACTCATAAAATTTTCAACATTGTATTTATTTAGGTTTCCTTTAATTTAAAATACAACCACGTAATTAACAAAATATTCATATGAATGATGCATTCCAGAGATGAAATAGTGATTATCATCAATAAAAATGTCCCAAATTGGTACCTAGTTTGATGTGTCATTGTCCAATATGTGAGTGATCCTTCCCATGTTGTCAGCCACTATGTTATTAAACCCCTTAACATCACATATCTTAATGTAAAACTATTATAAAATGTTAATCCAATGATTATGTGTTGGAAATTCATATGGATTCTTTAGGAGGTACCTAAAAGCTACATGATCAGAGAAAACAACCACTTTATATCCCAATAAATAAGAGAATAATTTTTCTAAAAAATGTCACAGAAAGATACTCCATTTATATTGTGGTGTAATTTTCATAAGTTTAATAAAATATTTTCAATTCATAAACAATAAAATGGAATCACCCTTTAACCATATGTGATAGTATTTCTCTAACTACGAATATTAAAGAAACAAACATGAGTTCAAATGGGATGTCCCACCATGGGAGAATTATGATTGGGGGGTGGGGTGAGACTATTTTTTGTATCATCAAATGACACCTTTGGTGAGTTATTAAATAATAATTAAATATATTTTGAAGTAATATACTAAGGATACAATGATCATTCTAAAATCCCTAATGAAACATTGATAAAAAAAGAATGTCCAAGGAAAGATCGAACATCAAGTACACATATATGATATTGTAAGGATTAAATAATATAAACCTTATATCTATCAACCTCAATACCCTGTTTGAAACTACAAGGCCAAGGTATATTACATTAACTACTATGAAATTATATTTCTCATCGTTTAACGACATTTAGTTTTAAAAAGAATGATGCAGCACATTACCCAAACTCAAGAGACGCACATCAAATAACGAAAACAGAAATTGTAAAATCATCAATAAATACCTCCAAGCATGTTTCATGTAAATCAGAAATGATAATATCCATGCATATAAGAATGGAACTCAAGGGATTAAAAAGTCTTAATGAAACCCCTCAAGAAGAAAATGTACCAAATGGGAATGTGAATATTTTATTCTCTTGGTACTCTACTACAATTGGAACATGAAAATGTCCTGAGAAACGATCCATGAAGCAATAGTTTTTCAACACTAAATGTCTCTCAAGCATCAGTTTAATGAATTGAATAATAAATGGTCCTTATTAGTGGATTGATACGGGTTCTAATAAAATATGAACAGTATTAAACTATTTTTTACTCTCAGGGGAACTGACTCATCATTTTCCTTTTTTTATAATAGTGAAAAATTTGATATTTGGTATAACCTAGATAGGTCTAACCCATTAATTGTCTGAAATAGTGTAAATGATACCTTCCTAAAAATATTTCTTAACATCATTCCTTTTAACATCTTATAATTTGGGGGGTTTAGTCTCCTTTGAAGATGTCTAACCAGTTTAGCCACATCCTCCAAAAGAATCATATGCATAATAATAGAGGGGCTAATAACTATTATATATTCTACAGTCCACTCAATTTCCAAAATATATTCCATTAAAAAAATATAAAAGTTTTTTGTATAAGATTATTAGTATTTATTGTATGCGATTTTTTGTCATTCAATAGGTATAACTATATTATGTTCTGTGGCAATGGTTTGAGTTACAGACTGGTTGGTTTCTATATTTATAGAAATGATGTGGGAACTAAAATATGTGCAAAATTAATATTGAGTTCTGAATGTACATCATCAAAATCAGTGAATAATGCAAAAAATACATCTAAAAAATCAAAAATCTTTTCAAAATCAGAAATTAGATGCTCAAAATCAGAAGATGAATCTAATAAAGGATCAGAAATGAGTTTGGTTTGATCATGATAAATATATTTGAATGTATTTTGAAACAAGAATCTAGAACCAACACTCAAGATCCCATTAAACATGGAATTATACACACTTTGAAAATATTAGAAAACAATTTAGAGAGTCCTTTGAAGATTGGTCAAAATGGGAGATAATGAAATCAGAATGGTCCACTCACAACAAAAATTGAAATTGGCAACATTTATTTACTGAAATTTCATAAAAACATATTTACTTTTAAATTTAGTGATGTTTCCAAAAAAATCACTAATTTAGAGATTATTTCAGGAAATTTAGATAATTCATCCATGCCTTTATGTAAATTTCATTAATATAGAATCTTTTTTCGGAAAAGTATCTAATTTAAAAACGTTTTAAGGAAATATAATTAATTTTTCCGTGTTTTTAAGTATAGGTCACTAATATAGCAATGTTTCTTAATATATGTTTATAATTTATTGATGTTTCTTAAATAAATTACTAATTTAGTGACATTTGTATTAAATTTAACTAATTTTGCAATGTTTTTAATGAAATAAGAATAACATTGTGATAAATTTTAGAAAAAACTGCTAATTTAGCCAGGTTTTTTAGGAAACATTACAAATGTAATAAAAATATTAATGAAGTGTCAGAAAATAAGCAACATTTCATTAAAAATGTGGCTCAATTAGTGATGTCTCTTGAATGAAATTGATAAATTATCAACATTTCTTAAAAACATTGCCAATTTAGTTATTTTTATTTGAAATTTCATTAATTTAGCCTTGTTTTTAAATAATATTTTCTAACATAGAGTCATTTGTACGAAAAAATCATTAATTTTTCCACATTATTGATGAAACATCACTAATTTTGTGATTCTTATGGGAAATGTTGCTAAATTATTGACATTTGTCAGTAAACATGACTATAAGTTTATATATTTATATAACACATTTCCCTGCATCATTGAAAATATATATTTAGATACATATATATATATAATCATAGAAACATTAATATAAAAATATAGATATATTAACAGGAAAACATGGATGTTTATATATATATATATACATATATTTTTATACAAAAACACTTATATGTTTTAATTTTGTTAACATTTTTAAGAAAACATGAAGATATTAGTAACATTTTTACCATTGTTTTCAAAAATGACTAATTATATATAAAAATATATAATGATAATGATTATTATATATATGTTCATGAACACATAAATATTTTCACTCACAAACTCATATATATATATAATAATATATATATATGTCAATACAAATATATAATATAAATAATATAGACACACATATATATAAACACCCACATATATATATAAACACACACACAAATAGATAAATATATATATATATTACCAATATATATATATATATTATAAACATGTATGTAAACATAAAATATAAACATATATATCAATAAAATATAAAATATAAATATTTATATATATAAAAACATAAAATAAAAACACATATATATATATATAACATAAACACAAATATATATATATATATAATAGAAATAAAAAACATATACATTATAAAATATTTATAATGTAATTAATAATGTTTAAAGTAATTCCCCTAATGCAAAAAATATATTTAATAAATTCAATCTCAAAAAAAATAAGGGAAAATAAAAAAATGTATTCAAAAAAATTATAAAGGTCAAATATAGATATATATATATATCAAATTAAAATAACTAAAATTTTTAATAAATAATAACTGATGTTTTTTAAAAACATCGAATAATTAGGATTAATTTACAAATTTTTATAAAAAATTTTGTTAAATAAGGTGTTTCTAAATTATGATATTTATAATTATTAAAAAAATTTCAATGTTTATTTAGGAACATTTGTAGAAAATTTTAGTAAATATGGTGTGACTAAATATTGACATTAAAAAAATTCCTAAATTTCTGACACCCTATTTAGCGACATTTTTTAGAAATGTTGGTAAATGAATTAGAGACATTTTAAAAAATTTCTATTCCAAAAAAAACATAGTTAAATAGTAATTTTTTCTAGTGTTTGTGGGGTAATTCATGGGTTTAAAAAAAATAAATCATATGATCACATCTCCAAACAATAGAGCATCTATACCTTTACAAACATTAATTACTTTCTTGGCACTTTTTAGGAAGGGACTACCAAGAATGATGGGGGCATGGGAACTTACCTGATCATCCACCATATTCAAAACATAGAAATCTAATGGAATTTTCATATCTCTTTCTCAAATAAAGAAATCCTTGATAACTACAATTGTGTATGTTTGGGACTAATTTTCCAATGGCACCACCACCCTCATTAGCTTCAGGTATCCAATCTATAGGTAAGTGTAGATAGAATGAGACATGACATTACTAGAGTCGCCCAAATAACATAAAGCATCAGTGAAATGAAACTCCTCAATGGTGCGTGGAATAGTGAATGTACCCGGGTCCTTAAACATTTTATACATTTCCACTGTTGGTGTGATGAGTGTATATATATTCCATCCAAGGTTTTCATATTCATTTCTGTTTATCCCTCTTCTATTTATACATAGTTCTTTAGAAAATATTGTATACCTCATAGTCTTCTTAATTTCATCAATAAGATGAATGTTAAACACAGTATGCCTGAATGAATCCAAAACATATTTTTTACATCACCTCTTCATCTGTATTAATGGTTTTTATAGATATATTTGGATATAAAAGAAGTTTATGTGGAACATCATCATTCTTTTTCTTTCCATTTTCATCCTCCTTCGACTATTCATTAGTTGGTCTTGAATGAGGCTTATCCAAAGTTGTGGTGAATCTTGGTGGAATTATTGGTGAGGATGTATTAGTTTTCAACCTCCCATTTTTCAATGTGATGGATCTAGCATTACAATTGTGATTTGTACAAGGATGGTAAGGATTGTTTTTGGTGTTCTTTCTTACAAGTTCATGAAATGAAACAACAATTAGTATCCTTTTGTCTTGAACTCCACGACAATAAACCTTGAATTTTCATCTCAACATGACAATTAATAAGAATTTGATTAGAAATATCATCAATATTAGAAACTACATCTGGTTGATAATCCCGTCATTTTTGTTTACATTTTGATGAAATGGATTCAAACCTCCTTTGGGGTTATTGAAAAATGTCACGCCCCGATCTATCTGTAATTTTTTTTTAATATTGTCTTGGTTTTAAAAATTTCTGTCGAGGTTCGGGTTGAACACCGAACAACAATTTTTATGTTTTGTCGAAAATGTGTATTTTGGAATTGACGTCGTGGAGCGCACGGGTGGAGCGCATTTCTGAAACCCCGCGCGGCTTTTCTTAGGCAACAACACTGTCTTTTTCTCTTCAGAAAAATTTAAAATGAATAAGTTTTATATTTTATTTCGGTTACGGTTATAAATTTTAATTATTATATTTGTTAAAATTAAGGTTATTATTATTATTATCATTTGTATTATTATTATAATTATTGATATTGATATTGATATTAATATTATTAATATGGATTAAATTTATTATTATTATTATTATTATTATTATCATTTAATTTTTTTATTTTTATTGTTTTTTTTCTTTCCTCTCTTTCTTCCTCTTTCTTCTTCTGTTTTTTTTTTCTTCTTCTCTCTTTTGGTTATTCCACGCGGGTGTCCCCCCGCCTTGCAGCAGACTGCCTCCTTTTTTCTCTCTCTCTTTTTTTTTCTCTCCTTCTTCCCGCAGCAGCTTGCTCCGCCTCTTGTTTCCCAGGCCGCTGCTGCTGCCCTGCACCCCCTGCGTGCCTCGGCTCCCCCTCCGCATCTCCCAGCTGACCCGCGACCTCGGCTCCCCTGAACCCTGCTCCGCCTGGCGAACCCCCTGCGTGCCTTGGCTCCCCCTCCGCAAATCCCAGCCGACCTGTGACCTCAGTGCCCCCGTTCCCTCCGCCCTCCGCAGTGCACCTCCACATGCCACCCGCGGCTCTCCTGACCCGCGCCACTAGTAGCCCGCCACCCGCACAGCCTCCGCCCCGCACAGCACCGCCCTCGCCCTGCTCGGCCAGTCCGCACGAAACCCGCCCCAGCTCTCTCTCTCTCCCCTAGATGCGCCGCTGCCCTCCTCCGGCTTCATCTACACAGCAGCAACACCTCTTCCGCCGGTGCGCCCCTGAATAGCAGGTTTTTCGGCCTCCTCTCCTCCTCTGCAGCGCGACAGCCCCAAGCCAGCAGTGGTTGTCCACGCGCCCAGCCACCATGACATGCACCCTTCCTGCATCTCCCCACCATCCCGATCATGGAACCCATCCCTTTATTTGCTTACCCTTCTCACCATATCAGAATCTTCATGAATGGTCTACCACATGAGGGAGGTACCGCCTCGCCAACCTACTGCTTCATGAGGTGAGATTGTGCCCCCTCCTTTTCCTAGCTGGAACTAGTGGGATCCCACAGTCTTTGTTGTACTCCCCATCCGATGATACCCAGCCTTCACTGCCCCTGCCCGACACCTGGTCTTTGGGCGGCCTCCCACTCGGATTGAATCTCCTTCGATTTGGTGAAGCGCCTTCCAGTGCATCATCTCCCCAAGCTGATCTTGACCACTGACATCCATTACACATTGAAAAGGCATCGGTCTAACATCCCTTGATGCCTCCGTCGCCCTCCTACTGAAGCCGCTCCTACCGACTCTCTATAGTGTATGCCACAGCCGCAGCCGGATTGCCTTTTCTCGTTGTCTTGCGCCCTCCCTGCTGGCCAGGCCCCTCACCAGCCTTGCGGCCGACTCCCCCTTGCTTGCGCACCCTCTGGCGCGCCCCTCTTTTCACCTGCTATCTGGTCATCCCCCGTCGGTGCGACATGCACGTTCTCCCGGCCAGCTATCCTTTTTTCCAGTGCACTTCGCTGCCTTCTGACCGTCGCACGACCCCTTTGTCATCCCTCGATCATCGGGCGACGCATCTAAACCCCCCCCCCCGGCTGCTTCGACCAGGTTTGTCATCAGCCTCCTGAGTCTTTGCGCCGCCGTTGACGACGTCGGTGACCTTTCCAGTGAACCGCAGCACCGCGCCCGACCTTTCACCCTTTTGTGCGACCCTGTTGGTCAAGGCCGGCCCCGCGCTGAGGTAACCTTTGTGTTGTTTCTTTGTTGGTTATTATGAGTTTTTTTTTATTTATTTTTGCGGGTGTTGCAGCTCTTTGGCGACGTATTCCCACGGTACTGTAGTCGTCGCCTTGCGCGTACTTGTGCGCGAGTGTGAGACGCGCCGCGTCGTCGTCGTAACGGAACTGCGAGTTGAGGTAGGTCCCCCACTGCACTTACTTTTAAATTGAGAATTTATTAATTGCTTGTCGTTTTATTAATTTTAATGAATGATAAATAATATAAGATAATTAATTTTTAAATGATTGTTCAATGTAAAAAAGAGCCGTTTTTTTATACACGTCTCTTGAAATATTTTCTTGAGGGGCGGACACCCAGTTTTGAAAGAATGCATGTTTGGCCTTAAAACATAATTCACGGCATTTCAAATGTACTTCAAGATTTAAAGATAAATGACTTCTTCTGAACAAGTGTTTTGAGCTTTTTGAGAAATGAAGTTTTACTTTAAAATTGGTGAAGGCCCGTTTGGCACTTTAATAAAAATAGATTATTTTGGAAAACCCACTCGGGGGGTGATCTTTGGTGTGAGTTGTTTTCGTGAGCTGTATGTGATGTTGGTGCATCGTGACTACTTAATTTACATTGTGGACGCACCCCCTTTTTATTGCTTGTGATGACATGGGAACCTGGCATATTGAGTGAATTTTCTGAGAACGATTGCTGCACTAGTTTAGATTACGCACTGGCTAGTGGCCCCATAGCAGGGGAATACTGAGTTATTGCTGCTATGGGGATTGGGCCCCTCGGTTAGGCCATGCAGGGCTATGTCGGGCGTTAGGGCGTTATGACGTCATCGAGTTAGGGCATGCCTTCAGGATGAGTCAGATGTATAGTATGTTCTGGATTGTTCACGATCTCCTAGGTTTGACCCATGTTTTCATTATTGTGTATTTGTGTGTGGCGGACGATCGAGAGGTCAAGTTCGGTTGCTGGGCTATGTGTGCCACTTTTCCCATTGCCCTTGGTATGTGTTGTGTGTTATGTGTGCTATGTGTGGTTTTCCTTTTTGGTTAATAACTGAAGTCTAGATTTCTAAATTGTTCGTAGAAAAATGTTTTAGAAATGAAATGCACTTATTCCTTTCAAACATTAAACTTGTTTTAAAATTAAAAAGGGAAATGGACTGATACTTGTTTTAGAAATTAAAGTGTGTGTGTGTGTGTGAAAACCAATATTTTTGTATATTTAGTTCAAACCTGTAATTGGTAAATTCTTCATTTAAAGGTAGTGCATTAGGAATAGTTTGTTGGGAACGCCTACTGAGTTTTAATACTCACGCCTATAGTGTTTTCCTGTTTTTAGTTTTGTTGCAGGCTGGCTCGAGTTTGCCCGCCGTGGGCGAGAGTTGGTTGTGGTCTGGCGAGCGACTCTCAGAGTCGCGAGGAGTTTTTGGCCGAGACCCGGTTAGTGTGTTTTTGTTGGTCGTTCTTCCTTTTTCATGTCATTTATTTTCCTTCCGCTGCTTGTTTATTTATTTATTTTTGATGGGTGAAATCGTTCACACTTGTCCTCTATTGATGCCCTGGCGCTTGTCGCCAGCCCGGGAGGATCGGGAACGCCTCTCGGTCCATGTCGCGGACCCGCGTTGGTTCGTGACAACATGGTATCAGAGGAGGTCGGCTCTTGAGCGGACATTGTTTTTCAGAGCGCCCATTGTTATCTAGGGTTTTCATGGTAGAAGGTGTATGATTGTCGGGACTCGAGGCGTACGGACGAGAAGGACGTCATGAACCCTTGCTTGCTCCGAACCTCTGGTTACCATGGGATGTTTGGGATGTTGATGTCTTTTGATTCTTATAGTTTTTTTGGTATTGGTAAATGAAATGAGAGTTGGGCAAGTGACCTCCGTGAGCTCACATGGTCTGGCAAGCCATGTGAAGCCAGAGACTTTACCCTAGAATGCTCTCAGTGACGGTGGTGTGACTGGCGTATGGCCGCCAACCATATGGTCGAGTCACCCATCATCACTAATTTCCCTCTAGTGAATCGTTTGGATTTTCCTTATTTATGAAAAAAAAATCGTTGTGAAAAGTGTTATTTTGGTTTTTGAAATGACAATGACCATGTTTGACCCATTTTTTATTCTTCTTGTTCCTTAGTGTTTTCCCCACGAAGGTTCGATGGATGCCCAAGGTGCAGCTTCAGGTGGTGCATCCTTAGAAAATCCTCCAGTTGATCATCCTAAAGACTTCGTCCTCGAGTTTCGGAAGTTGAACCCTCCCCTCTTTTATGGGCAGACAGATCCTCTTGAGGCAGAGTAGTGGTTACGGAAGATTGAGAGGAAGTTCAGTTTCATTGGGTTGCCTGAGTCGTTAAAGGTGAAGTTGGCTACCTTTATGCTTGAAGGTCTAACCTGGAAATGGTGGAAGTCCGTGTCTCAAGATAAACCTCGGAAAGATCTCACTTGGGAGTTCTTCAGGTCATCATTCATTCAACAGTACTTCTCTGAAGTGACAAAGGTGAGGAAGAGGATGGAGTTGTGTGGTCTCCAGCAAGGTGTCAGATCGGTGTTTGAGTTCTTTCGTCGTTTCCTGGACCTGGCTCCGTATGAACCGGGGTATGTTGGAAATGATCCCGTGAGAGCTCGGCATTTTGAGCTTGGGTTGCGTCCTGAGCTGCAGTCAAAGGTGGGAGAATTCAACGTAATCACTTTCCTTGATGTGGTGAGACAAGTTTTCCTCGTCGAAGCTGAGTTAGCAGGAGGAAATGAGGTGACGAATCCTCCTCCAGCTTTGGGGTGTAGTGCAGAAGATAGCGATAAGAAGAATGAGAATCGGCATGATGGTGGTGGAACTAGTAGAGGAATCAAGAGGCCTTTAGACCTTCAGTCATCTTCCTCACAGCACAATGCCTTGATCTGTCACCAGTGCGGTAAGCGGGGGCACAAGAGGCCGATGTTCCCAAATGCTCCAAAACCCTACCACACCTGTGGACGTCTGGGCCACTTACAGCGATTCTGTCGAGGTGTTTTCAAGAACCGTGCTAAATCCATACCTGGCTCGTTGAAGGTCACCTCAGCCCGTCCGCAGGAGTAGGATGGTGTTTGGAGATCATTTTGGGGTTTTCTCTCTATAGTGTTTCTTGGATGTAGTAGTCGTCAGCTGTACCATTTTGTGGTGTTTCTTTTTCTTTCAGTTGTAAGAATGGTTGTGGCTGAACATCTTTGAAACCATTGTTTTAATGGATGTATGTTTGGTAAAATTCTTGTTCGTGTGTTATGATTAGGAATTCTGAAGCCTGACTACGAGGCAGGAGATGCTTTAAACATCAGAGCTCTAGCCATAGGTCCCGGAGTGAAGCTGGCGCGTAGTCAGGTGAACCCCAGTGGTGAAGAAGGGCCTTTGTTTAATTTTCATCCCTAGTGTGGTATGGTTTGTGTTCTTCTGAGGGTGTGACATCGTTGGAGTGATGGTGACAGTAGTTTCGATGCTCTACCCGTAGGGCCCTTCCCTTCTCCCCCTTATAGTGGGGGGTTTTTGGACTGTGTGGAAAATCTTCAAGCTCGGATACCCTAGTCATTCCTTATGGTTGGGAGAATGATCACAAGTCTCATTGAATTCAGTTGACTTGTTTCCTATAGTGGGGAGTCCGTTCGGGCCTCCCCGTGTCAGTATCAGAGTTTCTTCTCGGGTATCGTTTTGGGTGGTGTTTAAAGTGTTCGTGTTTTGAGGATAAGCTTCGTGTCATGGGTTTTCGGTGTCTACTTGGATCAATCAATTGGAGGTGCTTAAACTTTTGGGAGTGATTGACACATAAGGAGTTTCCTAATGGGTCTAGTTCTTGTGTGGCTTCCCGGGGACGGGAAGCATTATGGTGGGGAGAATTGTCACGCCCCGATCTATCTGTAATTTTTTTTTTAATATTTTCTTGGTTTTAAAACTTTCTGTCGAGGTTCGGGTTGAACACCGAACAACAATTTTTATGTTTTGTCGAAAATGTGTATTTTGGAATTGATGTCGTGGAGCGCACGGGTGGAGCGCATTTCTGAAACCCCGCGCGGCTTTGCTTAGGCAACGACACTGTCTTTTGCTCTTCAGAAAAATTTAAAATGAATAAGTTTTATATTTTATTTCGGTTACGGTTATAAATTTTAATTATTATATTTGTTAAAATTAAGTTTATTATTATTATTATAATTTGTATTATTATTATAATTATTGATATTGATATTGATATTAATATTATTAATATGGATTAAATTTATTATTATTATTATTATTATTATCATTTAATTTTTTTATTTTTATTGTTTTTTTCTTTCCTCTCTTTCTTCCGCTTTCTTCTTCTCTTTTCTTTTTTTTCTTCTTCTCTCTTTTGGTTATTCCACGCGGGTGTCCCCCCGCCTTGCAGCAGACTGCCTCCTTCTTTTTTTTTCTCTCTTTTTTTTTTCTCTCCTTCTTCCCGCAGCAGCTTGCTCCGCCTCTTGTTTCCCAGGCCGCTGCTGCTGCCCTGCACCCCATGTGTGCCTCGGCTCCCCCTCCGCATCTCCCAGCTGACCCGCGACCTCGGCTCCCCTGAACCCTGCTCCGCCTGGCGAACCCCCTGCGTGCCTTGGCTCCCCCTCCGCAAATCCCAGCCGACCTGCGACCTCAATGCCCTTGTTCCCTCCGCCCTCCGCAGTGCACCTCAACATGCCACCCGCGGCTCTCCTGACCCGCGCCACTAGTAGCCCGCCACCCGCACAGCCTCTGCCCCGCACAGCACCGCCCTCGCCCTGCTCGGCCAGTCCGCACGAAACCCGCCCCAGCTCTCTCTCTCTCCCCTAGATGCGCCGCTACCCTCCTCCGGCTTCAGCTACACAGCAGCAACACCTCTTCCGCCGGTGCGCCCCTGCATAGCAGGTTGTTCGGCCTCCTCTCCTCCTCTGCAGCGCGACAGCCCCAAGCCAGCAGCGGTTGTCCACGCGCCCAGCCACCATGACATGCACCCTTCCTGCATCTCCCCACCATCCCGATCATGGAACCCATCCCTTTATTTGCTTACCCTTCTCACCATATAAGCATCTTCATGCATGGTCTACCACATGAGAGAGGTACCGCCTCGCCAACCTACTGCTTCACGAGGTGAGATTGTGCCCCCTACTTTTCCTAGCTGGAACTAGTGGGATCCCACAGTCTTTGTTGTCCTCCCCATCTGATGATACCCAGCCTTCACTGCCCCTGCCCGACACCTGGTCTTTGGGCGGCCTCCCACTCGGATTGAATCTCCTTCGATTTGGTGAAGCGCCTTCCAGTGAATCATCTCCCCAAGCTGATCTTGACCACTGACATCCATTACGCATTGAAAAGGCATCGGTCTAACATCCCTTGCTGCCTCTGTCGCCCTCCTGCTAAAGCCGCTCCTACCGACTCTCTATAGTGTATGCCACAGCCGCAGCCGGATCGCCTTTTCCCGTCGTCTTGCACCCTCCCTGCTGGCCAGGCCCCTCACCAGCCTCGCGACCGACTCCCCCTTGCTTGCGCACCCTCTGGCGCGCCCCTCTTTTCACCTGCTATCTGGTCATCCCCCGTCGGTGTGACGTGCACGTTCTCCCGGCCAGCTATCCTTTTTTCCAGTGCACGTTGCTGCCTTCTGACCGTCGCACGACCCCTTTGTCATCCCTCGATCATCGGGCGACGCATCTAAACACCCCCGGCTGCTTCGACCAGGTTTTTCATCAGCCTCCTGAGTCTTTGCGCCGCCGTTGACGACGTCGGTGACCTTTCCAGTGAACAGCAGCACCGCGCCGGACCTTTCACCCTTTTGTGCGACCCTGTAGGTCAAGGTCGGCCCCGTGCTGAGGTAACCTTTATGTTGTTTCTTTGTTGGTTATTATGAGTTTTTGTTTTTATTTATTTTTGCGGGTGTTGCAGCTCTTTGGCGACGTATTCCCACGGTACTGTAGTCGTCGCCTTGCGCGTACTTGTGCGCGAGTGTGAGACGCGCCGCGTCGTCGTCGTAACGGAACTGCGAGTTGAGGAAGGTCCCCCACTGCACTTACTTTTAAATTGAGAATTTATTAATTTCTTGTCGTTTTATTAATTTTAATGAATGATAAAGAATATAAGATAATTAATTTTTAAATGATTGTTCAATGTAAAAAAGAGACGTTTATTTTATACACGTCTCTTGAAATATTTTCTTGACGGGTGAACACCCAGTTTTGAAAGAATGCATGTTTGGCCTTAAAACATAATTCACGGCATTTCAAATGTACTTCAAGATTTAAAGATAAATGACTTCTTCTGAACAAGTGTTTTGAGCTTTTTGAGAGATGATGTTTTACTTTAAAATTGGTGAAGGCCCGTTTGGCACTTTAATAAAAATAGATTATTTTGGAAAACCCACTCGGGGGGTGATCTTTGGTGTGAGTTGTTTTTGTGAGCTGTATGTGATGTTGGTGCATCGTGACTGCTTAATTTACATTGTGGACGCACCCCCTTTTTATTGCTTGTGATGACATGGGAACCTGGCATATTGGGTGAATTTTCTGAGAACGATTGCAGCACTAGTTTAGATTACGCACTGGCTAGTGGCCCCATAGCAGGGGAATACTGTGTTATTGCTGCTATGGGGATTGGGCCCCTCGGTTAGGCCATGCAGGGCTATGCCGGGCGTTAGGGCGTTATGACGTCATCGTGTTAGGGCATGCCTTCATGATGAGTCAGATGTATAATACGTTCTGGATTGTTCACGATCTCCTAGGTTTGACCCATGTTTTCATTATTGTGTATTTGTGTGTGGCGGATGATCGAGAGGTCAGGTTCGGTTGCTGGCCTATGTGTTCCACTTTTCCCATTGCCCTTGGTATGTGTTGTGTGTTATGTGTGCTATGTGTGGTTTTCCTTTTTGGTTAATAACTGAAGTCTAGATTTCTAAATTGTTCGTAGAAAAATGTTTTAAAAATGAAATGTACTTATTCCTTTCAAACATTAAACTTGTTTTAAAATTAAAAAGGGCAATGGACTGATAATTGTTTTAGAAATTAAAGTGTGTGTGTGTGTGAAAACCAATATTTTTGTATATTTAGTTCAAACCTGTAATTGGTAAATTCTTCATTTAATGGTAGTTCATTGGGAATAGTTTGTTGGGCACGCCTACTGAGTTTTAATACTCACGCCTATAGTGTTTTCCTGTTTTTAGTTTTGTTACAGGATGACTCGAGTTTTCCCGCCGTGGGCGAGAGTTGGTTGTGGTCTGGCGAGCGACTATCGGAGTCGCGAGGAGTTTTTGGCCGAGACCAGGTTAGTGTGTTTTTGTTGGTCCTTCTTCCTTTTTCATGTCATTTATTTTCCTTCCGCTGCTTGTTTATTTATTTATTTTTGCTGGGCGAAATTGTTCCCACTTATCCTCTATTGATGCCCTGGCGCTTGTCGCCAGCCCGGGAGGATCGGGAACGCCTCTCGGGCCATGTCGCGGACCCGGGTTGGTTCGTGAAAAAAACCCTATTAATAAGTTATAGGATGCTGGAAGATTCATTGAAAATGGGGCGTACTTATTGTTTAGATCCCTAACCAATGTCTGGGTGACAGTTCCACAATTGGTTGTATGTCGGTGAAATGGATTCATTATTTTTCATGGGATGCGGTAATTGTTGGGGATAATATGGTCTCATATAGAATATTGTTTCAAAATCCTATATTTATTATAATTGTTTTAAATAGTAAATAGGGTTGTCTAGTTAAGTCAAAATGCAACAAAAATATTGTAGGAGTGGGTTGACATGTGTGTTGAGCTAAATCATCCTATCCCACCATATTGGTCAATTCATCAAACATAGTTTAAAAAAATATTAATAGAAGAAGGTCTTACCTGATGCACTCCTTTAATAGGAAGCATATCTCTGTCACTAAATTGTCTAAATTTTTGTGTCATATTATTGATTATATAATATGTAGGTGCTAGGGTTATGTCATCTGATTCCCCACCAGTTGTGGTATCCACCATGATCCTTTAAATTGGTCTGAGACCTTCATAATATTATCTCATTAGGAGTTTATAATTAATTTGGTGACTTGGGAAACATGAACAAATCATATTGATTTACTTCCAGTACTCATACATTGAATCTCTTTGTGAGTTCTTGATCAATGATATATCCATTCCAATGGAAGTGGTTTTTGATCCTAGAAAAAAATATCTTCTTGAAAATATGTTTCAAATTGTTCCAGCATGTTACATATTTTGGTTGTTTGTAATACATCCAATCTTTCACAGTTCCATCTTTTGGAAATTGGAATGCACTTACTTTTATTTTATCATCAGATAAATTTATTGGATTCATTTTTTGAGCTTATCAAATTGAAATCCTTAATGTGTTATTTTGGACACACATCAGATAATCCATGGAATTTTGGAAGAAGGAAAATTATCCCAGATTTAGATTGAAGTCTAATTCGAGAGTTAGATTTTCAATGCATGTAGGTCGATAATTAATATTAGGTGTAGTCAAATATGATAAGCTTACATCATGTTCACTATTTTTATTTCCAACCACTGGACATAGTTTTATTTCAATTTCAGAAACACTTCCTGTTAAAAAATTAATATAAAGGTGGAATTCCCCATTTAGTTAAATTTCGACTCTTCCTATTGGACAAGATAGTCTAATTTGATCCCTAAGGCTACATTCAATCTCATGGTCAATATTAAACAAAAAATTGGGTTGATATTGTGTCATGAATTAGATAAATGATATAAGGTAATAAGAATATACTATATAATCATGATAATAAGATTCCAATGATGGTCCAAAACAGAAGAAATGTGATGTAGGGAAAAACCACATAATGAGAAATTGGAATGAAGAAATAACAATAAAGAGAAAAAAAGGATAAAATAAAAGAATTTTTTTCTCTAATATGATTAATAAAATACTATCCTCCCTAGTAATGTAACCAATTTGAAAGGTGTTTTTTTAGGAACTCCCTAATTATGTGAGGTTTTTTGGTACATTGGTGAAATTGAGTGGCTAACAGAGGTCATCTCTCTAATGTGTAAATAAATAATAAAAAATCATAAAGGTATTTTAACGGAAAATAAAATATAAATAAACACCCTAATTAAATTAATGGGTGACATAATTTTTATAAAACTATAATATGTATTTTGGATGAATATTTCATTTTTTAAATTTAATTAATAATGTTAAACAAGAATATGGTTTTTAGAAGAAAAAATATTATAATATATAGTCAATATAAATATATCTCTTCACATACATAATTATCATTATAATTAAAATTAAACCCCACATAAATGAGATTTGCTAATGAATTATCCCCCGAACCCTATTACAATTAAACTCATCAAAAAATAAGAAATGAATTAAACTCAAGGCTTGCCTCAAAACATATATTCATAGCACCCCACATTGATTGTCTTACCAAGCCTAGATTATGGTTAGTGATGAATTAGGTCTTATATTAATACAATATGTGAGTACTAATTGGGATTAGGGATTATATTTTAACTCTATAAGTTAATCTTTTGTTGATTTGTTTTACGAATTTAGACCTCTATCTCACAATTCCCTAATTACAAAACCTCATTTGTTTTTTCATAATTGATAATTTAATTTCATAGTTTCATTTATTTTAAAATATCGATCAACATACCACATTATTTGATTTATAGTATCTCAGTTATTTTAAAAATAGAATATGGTTTGATGTAGTTTGATTAGAAAGAAAAACTACACTTCCATGGGTTTTGTAGTCATCAAATAAACAATTTTCAATCACACCTATTTTAATAGTGTTGAACCAAATCAACTTTCTACCATTAATTTCCAGCCCAAATAATTTAATGAAAAAACTAATAAAATTGAATAAAATAGAATAAATTTTTGATAAACGAAATATAATTGAAAAATAGAAACACTACAACATGAAGAATTAGAAGGTTTTGAAGAAGTGATCCTTTCTTTAGTATATATCCATCTGAAATGATTGTGTAAATAGATTGGAACCACATAACCTCTATATTCAATATTCTAATTCATTTAAAAAACACTCCAAAGTATTAGAAAAAAATTATCAGTCGAGGGGAGGCTATGGTTTTAAGAAATTAAAAGTGTGAATGGTAAATTTAGAAAAATATTTTAATAAAAACGTTAGAAACATGTGACCACGAAAAAACATCAGAAATTTGTACTTAGAGAACTGTTATTTTTTAAAATTATGTAGCCTATCATTTCATGATTTTTGTGCTCGATCCAAGCCCATATGTAGAATTTATGGCCAAAATGGTGAAGTGGTGCCCAATATGATGAGTCCATTCCATATTTAAATTAATGTCCCATTAACACAAAAAATTATAGATCTAGATTAGATAGTATAAATTAATGTTATATAGGATTAAGTAATTGATATTTTCATAGAATTTAGTATTCTAATAATCTATATAACACTATTAATTATTCAAAAACTAAAATAAACATTAAATGGTTGAAATGTAATTTTCAATATATTTATAAATGAATAATATAATCCCTAATATTCTATAAATAAACATATTTTGCATACATTGAGGAAATTATATAATTTATTATCAATAAAATACACAATTTAATGTGTTTCATGAATAACACCTTACCTTCATAGTACCCTACACTACTACCTTATATTAATTCCTTCCAGAAGGGTACTTTCCAATACATCATGAATATTCCTATGATTGGATATTCACTTATTACATTAAAATGGGAAATATTTATGATCTATATAACTAATATTTCATTAATGGAAAATATTTATTACTTATCCCTGATTATATATGAGGTTCCTTAGGTAACAATAAGATATGTATTTTTAAGCATCCACTGTAATTCTTATGAAGGATAAAAATAAAGTTATTCTAGTTATGGATTGGTGAATGTATGGTCATTTGATATATTTTGATTCAAATATGTATATTTGTGTATGAATAATTATAATTGAATATAAATTTAATTTTTTCTCATATCTTTCATATGGTGAATTTATTGGACTTAATAAAGAGATGAGAGGGGCCCAACATTATATAGCCCCTTTAGATGATAGTTGGTATCAGGAGATAGTGTATTCCTACCCAATTATAAATGTTCTCTTATATGAGTCCATGAGGGAATGTTTGATTCCATGGTTGTATCCTAGAAAGAATTTCCGATGTCTTTTCATAAAGCCTTCACCATAAGATAAATTTGTTCAACATTGTGAATTTTTCTACAATGAAATATATTATTTTAATACATGTGATTATTTATATTTCCATGTTATATATGGATATATTTAATTATCATGTTTTTATTATATATAATGTTAATTTATTATTCACTATGTCCTAATTTGTATTCCTTTTGTTACCATGATAGATTCTACTATATGCAACCCTTATTGGGAATCAAAGCTCCCCTTTAATATTGTTTTCTATAAATAGGATTCTTAGTAGGGATCTGTGAATTACTTCAAAGAGGAGTAAGAGATATTTAAAAAATAAATAAATATATTATTTATGTTTCCAAGTAAATATGGGAATCATGTACGTATCTTGTCTCCCAATACTACTAAACTTTTTGATAAATTGTGATAAAATCTCTTTTTTATTTTTGTAATATAATTCATTGACCACCATATCCATATTGTTCGTGTTGGGGTTATCACATAATCATTTATAAATTTCCTAAAATGATTGAAATGAGAAGAAATAATTTATGTTCACAGATGTATCTCATCTGGTTGGGGAGTAATTTTCATCAAAACCACACATCATGGTGCTATTTTTAAAAATAAAAGAGATATATTCCACAAAGAAAGTGAATAAAAATCATGGAAGGATATGTTGGATGAAATAAGGAAATTTGAGACCAGTGATAGTGATATAAAGCGATAATTCACAACTGAGATTTTTTGAAGTGAAAAATATTATTTTAAACACATATCTTCATGAGATAAGAGATGTTTAATAATTAGAATAATATTCCTATATTTACATAAGGTAATAAGAGTCATCATATCTTATTTTTTTAAGAGGTGGAATAGGTATTCTATATTATAAATAGAAGGAGAGAAGATGTCATTCTATATTTTAGTTATATATAAAAGAAAAAGAATAGATTGTTGATTCTCAATAATGAAAAGAAATTCTATATGAGGGGTGAAAAAATAGATAATTAATAAGAGGTAATCATCAAAACTCTTGAATATATTCATAATTGAGAAGAAAGGTTTTATGTGGATACCTATAGAGAGAAGATAAATCTATTTATGTGGATGTTAATGGAAATATTATAAAGGAGAATAAAATATAGTACAAATAATCTTATCTATATCTGGTTCATCGATATCAAAAATGGGATTATTGTGATATGGCGTGTGACTTCAATGTTGTAAATTTATACGAAGTGGCAAGTAAAAGTGTGGAGTGAAAGGAGTAACCCTTGGTTGGTAGTGATCCATCCATAATACATGTATGGGGAGAGACATCAAAAATAGAAGGGACCTAGGCTAAAACCACCATCAATGAATGTGATTAGTATATTCTTGTGAATGACCGGTCACAGATTCATAATCTTTGGATTATCACAGTTCAATCAAACTATGTAAAATGAATTTTTTTCAGAAAACATAATTTTTTCCGTTATACATAATCAGTGAATTTTGATAAGTAAATATTGATTAATGTGTAAATTGCATGGAAAAGTGAGATAATAATCATGTCATCAAAAAAGGAATTATTAGGTGTTTCCCTACTAACTGTGAGGTTAAGATCAACATGGGTAGTGATTTTTTTTGGAAAAGTTTCCATTTTGGAAAAATTTAACACCGTGATTCACCCTTGTAACATCCCATTTCATTTTTATTAGGTCTATTTTTATATTTATTGTAGTCTACATTTATCGTTGTCTATACAGGGTTGAGAAGGTATTGGGAGGATACCTATAATGGTGAATTCATATATTTGTTGGAAATTTCAGAAAAAACATGTTCTCCTATCTACTGGGGATTTACAAGCTATTTTATATCACTATACACTGGTTAAATTCTAAAATGAAAATAAAATCGAATATAGTCAAAAGGCCATGGAATTTTTTTATTATTATTAGTATTTTTAATTACATGATGTGTAATTCAGTTACACGTCTTGTAAATTCCCAAGGGTGGTTTTTAAATATCCATCCTGACTACAATTATCATTTTTTCACCCACAAGATCTCAATGATATCAACCTAGAGTCTTACGTAGGATATTTTTGGAGCATTCAAGCCCTACAGTCCTTTTAATTCAGTGATTGATCATTGTGGAAATCACGATGTACCCCTCTGTATAAGAGTTCTTCATGTCTCTGTGTCTCTTTATGTTTTCAATTAATTTATTTTGATAGATCATCTTGGGATTGATGAAACTAAAGTCCTGGTAGTTGATTCTTATTTGTAGGATTATTTCATGGGTCTTATATGCCTTCCTTATTGTTGGTGGGTATGTTGATAGCTTTGTGAATTTATGAGAAAAAAGTTTGGTTGTTTAATATTGAGACTGAATTTATATTAACCTAAAATTGCTTTGTTTAATTTTAATTATTAGAATTAATGGCCTTTGTTTGAATTTTATTAAAATGGATTTCAATTAGTTTCTTGGAGAAAAACCAATTCCATTGTATTGGGATTATTGAAATGGGTTTTTTGTAATGAAATTGGGAATCCCCTAATCCATGTGAATCGATGTGTGTATATTGAAAATGGAAAATATTAAATTTTATGAAATAAAATTGTGAAATGGATTTGGTGGAAAATTTTAATAACATCACAATTCTGGAGATTTTGGGGTTTATTATGAATTTATGAAATTTATATGTAAATTTAATTGTTAAATTTACTTTTGAAATTCTATATTTAAATTCAATATTTTTTTTTCAAATACTTATTTTTGAAAAATAGAATAGAAATAATTTTTGATGGAATCCTTATGGATTCATCTTTATGAAAAGGAATGTTTATGATTTAAATCCAATTGTGGGGTTTAAGTGAAAATTAGAATATTTTAAATGGAGAATGTAATTTAATTGTATTTTTATATTTCTTAATGTAAATTTCCAATTGTTGTTTTATAATTGGAATAACCAAAGCCTTAGATAGGTAGTGTGTTATCTGGATGAAACATTACAATTTTAAATGATAAAAAACATCATATTATCATAACACATTCCTTAGTGGAGGATGATGAGTCTTCTTTGTCTGGAGTTCAAATTGACTTATATCGATACTCACATTCACAATGAGTGTGTGGTCCATATTGCTTGGAAATTTTTACCTTATAAGGAACATGACGATGTTTCTAAATTGTTGGTATTTTAAATGAATATATTCCATTATTCTAATTTTTTTACATGCCTTGTTATTAATATAACTAATTTTATATAATGTTTTTTATTTAATACATTTTTAAAAAGATCATTTTTTTATAAATCTCAATATTTCATAAGAAAATTCTGTCTTTGGAAATTTATTTCTATAAATTAATGGGTGGAGTAGGAATTTATAATGTATTTACATATTTTAAATTGCAATACGTGATCTATTTAAATATTCATTTAAAATAAAAAACCTATTTTTAAAAAATTGAAATCATATTCTTGGTTAAATTGATATTGGAATAAACTTTTGTATTCTTTGGGTGAAATACTACTAGTCTTTATCTCACACCTTAATCGTGCCATATGGTGTGTATATATAATCATATTTTAGTATTGAGCTAGGGTAAATGATATCTTGGAGGTCGATATAGATATTTAACCTAGACATGCTGATTTGTGTCTGAGTTGGGACTTTGTCTATTTTCATTATTTTGGTACTTTGGATATATTACATTGGGCATTAATGCATGTTTGCAATTTTGTACAATTATCCCAATGCTGTTTTCCTTTGATATTCATACTCTATTAGTTCTATTACTTTCATATTGTTTGTGGAAAAACCAATCTGACTTACAGTTTTTATGATGATAGGTTATAGTTGTCAACCCATGGGGGTCATGATTGCCTTTTTGGCAATCTCAGGACCTTCTCGGTTATCAGGTTACTGGGATACCTATCTAGGTTTTGTGAAATAGTTGTCTCAGAACACTAGGTTGAACTTTTTTCTTAATGTTATAATGAATTTGTGCATACTTTCATCAATTAAGAGGTAGTTCAGATTGAGGGCCTATCCATTTATCACCACAATGAACCTTATGTCGCAGTGTGTAGATAGGGAAAGATGTATTTTGGATCAATTATAACATTTTCCCAAAATTGATTTGGATATAGTGAAATCCAAATATTTTCAAGTCTATCTGTTGGAATTAATCTCTCTTGTTGCTCATTTTGATACTTATATGATGACTTGTCATTGTCTAATTATGTTGTGTATCATCATGCCTATGTGATGAAATGTGAACCAGATACAAGAGAAGGCTACTTCTGAACCTCAGTGAGTAAATCCCATAGTATATTGGAATCTAGTTGTGGTTATTATGAGCATTTTCCAAGATTTGGGACAAGAACCACCTCTATCACTCATTTAGGATCCATATATGGATCCAAATAAGCACAATATCATGATTTTATCTTAGTAGTTCCTTCACCAACCAACACCATTCAAAGTCTCAAAAGATCCATAGGAGTCCTAAGAATGGTACAGCATTAGGGAGTGATTGTTTCGGTTCATGGAAACACCTTATGAAATCAATGAAATGCGTGGCACCATTGGGATGGGAGGAACATGTAGGAGACTGTGTGACATTATGGTAATAACAAAGGAGCATGAAATATGAATGTGGAATGAAATAATGGTCATTTTCACTGACTACTTTTATCCATAGATGATGTTGTTATCCAAGGATATAAAGGTTTTAAATATTGAGAATGCAAAGAAGACCGTGATATATTAGGAAACTCATTATGCTAAAATACTGAATTTCACACTTGATATTATGTTGAAAATTATGATTAAGACTCAAATATTTGAGTTGGGACTTCATCAGGATTTTCCTTCATAGGTTTTTTTACTAAAGATGACATCATATAATTATATAATAGATAGAGTGTGGATGTTTGATATGGACCTGGATAGAATGTCAGGTTTATCAGAAGTTTTTTTCTCACCTAGTGCCAATATGAGTTCTTTCAAAGGAAAGTAGAAGAGTGATGAATATCAAGGATGTTCATGAATTCAAGGAGATTTTATCTTTTTAGAAAATTGGATATGTTTCAAAAAAGAGATTATAATTTCATTTATTTGGTATTTATAATGCATCAATTTAAATTCACTATATTTTTTTTTTCTGGAAAAGAAACCCCCATGATTTATTTATCCAAAGAGACTTGTTTTCTAAAGGATGATGTTCATTTGTAATTTTGGGATAATTATTCGTAGGAGATCACATTATTGAATAAGATTGGATTTTGGGATCATCACACCCTTTTGGGAGAAAATTTTTATATCTACATGATTCTCTTCATAGATGTAGGACTTGTTTTTTAATTTTTTATTAATTCTCAAGAATGAAGTAGGTCATCCCAATGTGGGGAACAATTTTTAGAATATATGGAATTCATAATCAAATATATGTATCTGAGGTTCTTTATAAATGATGAAATATTTTTGTATTTGAGGTTCTACATCAATGGTATACGCTTATATACTACATTGAGATTCACTGGCCATTGTTACGACAATACTAGTTTTTTAGCCACACATGAGCGCACTCTAGAACTAACCATCATCCAGGAAGATGTGGGTCAATTTGGAATTTATCATCATCTAGGGAGATGAATTTTTTTTTATGTTGGGACAGAACCTTTAAATGGGATTCCTACATATCCGTGTGAATAGAATCAGGTTCCATGTAGTTCTGTTCCACTTAATGGGGCACATCATACCATTTAATGTCATATGAAAAGGACCCAACCATACAGTTCAGAGTCATGCAGAAAGGATTTCAATATTAATGGTGTCAAGTCAAGGTTTTATAGTGACCCCAGAATTTTACATAAAACATTACATGACTTTAAGAATAATTATCCATCAGAGTAAAACCCAAGTATTTTTTAGTCTAGTATCATGTAAGACTAGGTACATATAACATAAAACATGGGGATAAACAATCTTCATTATTTAATCTCCATAAAAAGAGCTCCTAACATCATTTTAGCCCTTATATCTGTATAGAGTACCCTATGGAACACATGAGAAAAGGGTTCAGATTAAAAGCCATGTAAGGGAATGAACATAAGGATACATATTAAGCACATTAGTTCTGAGGCATGACATTATAATATCTAAAGAAAGAAACTTATAAAAACATTTCATATTAGCATTGGATAATATTTATATGGAATCATATAAATGTGGTAGAATCATAAAATATGTATTGAGTACATTTCAAAGCTAACCGCCAATCTCATTTCCTTGTTTAATATGGGTCATGGAAAACTGCCAATATCGTTTCCTATTTAGCACAGGTCTCGACTAACCACCAATCCTGTTTCCAATTTACAACGAGGAAAGGATAACCTCCAATCCCACATCACATAACATTTCATGAGGCTTAACATTATAGATTGTATTGGGGCGCTATATAGGTTCACCCATCTCAACATTTTCATTAATATTCATTCCACACAAATAATCATAAATAATCAACCATACATGAACATAAGGGTACCCATGGAAGGAATTAGGTACCACAATTATGATATAAATAATAACTAATGTGTGTATCAAGAAACTGTCCACGTATGAAAGGGATTAGAACAAACAGGGATGTTCATATGGTAAAATAGGATTATATCATGGTATGTGATTTCAAACAGAAGTAAAGTCAAATAAGGAATGTATTTGAGATACATTAACATTAAAAAAATTTGTGCGGTTTTAAGAAAAATACAATAGAGCATTCAAAATAGAATAGGGACTAATATTTTTTATAAAACCAGAAGTGAACCAAGATGTTTTTCATAATAAAAATAATGATTTTATAAAGACAATTTTTTCTTAATACAGAGGATAGTGTGTACATTAAATTGGGTAAAAATTTGGGAAGTTGTCTTAAAACAAAATGAATTATTAGGAAGTATCGTGGTGGGAATCACAAAAATAATGTACATAACCAAAAACCAATGAGGTATTGTTCTTGGAACATGAGTTTTATGATTATAAAAAATTAATATGTATATTTTTTACATCAAAAGATAAGACATATTCATTTGGGTTGAAAAAAAGATAGAGAAACCCGGTAGAGTAAATGATGTTCGGGGTGGATTCATTACGGATTACTCGCATGGTATATTCTGTACCTAAAATAGATTTGATGAGAAAGAATGGGATTTATCATAACATATAAATAATGATTTAATTATTGGGGAGGTGTTAAACCATTCCCCATCATTAGAGATCACATGTAAAATGTCATAACATATAGGACAATCATGAAATAAAAGTGAAATGGGGAGGATCCCTTAACTTATGTGTGGTGGTGTTCATTTATTGAATGTAATGACCTATATAAACATATTTAGTTTATTAATTTATAATTATAGAACCTATTCTATATGTTATTTATTTATTAAAAACCTTTTTAGTTCATTAGAATCCTTTTTTATTGGTTATAAGTTTAAATTTCATTAGTCGGGTTTGTTTGCTTACTTGGTTCTTAATGATCGGTTCATATTTGGATAAACACATATAATGAAAGTTGTTGTCCAGAATTTAAGTTATATATTATTAGTTATCATATATGTTATTTCATGGTTATTGGAAGTCATTTGGTTATTGGTATTGAAGATGAATTATTATATAAAACCAATGTGACAACCATTTTTTTAATTAGTGGGTTTTGATTAAAACGAACATATTTTGATTTATAACATAATACAATCTATACAATTACATTAAAGAAACATAACTAGTATATATATATATATATTACATATATAATAATATTTTTAAACCATAGCACAAATGGATTCTTGACCAGAATTAAAGATGATAATAGAAACTTATAAATCGTTTCCCTTGAATGTGCTCAATTAGCACATCTCAAACAGTTCATTCATTTCATTGAAATAAATGGTGGGGAAATGAAGGAAGATATTGAAATATACCATTAGAATAATAACAGTCTAGTACATGTGTATTACTGGAGTTTTCATAATATTTGGTTTAAGGGAGGTGAGGAGTGAAATAAAAAAAGAACTTAAAACAAATGAAGGAATTGGAAAGGGGAATTTTCCACTTGAGACTCCCTCCTTTGAGAACCTATTAAGGGGATATGTTTTGGTACTTTCAATATTCTAGGGGATTTTGTACATGTTTTTGGACCTTTGAGACAGATATGGGTTTAATATTGACAAAGCACTAGGCTTGAGAGTTGTGAATAGAAGGGGGATTGTGGGGGAGCGGGGTTATGGTTTAGGAGAAGAGGGTTTTCATAATTTTTTAATCATTATTTTATTATTTCTTCACAAGACAAGAAACAATAATTATTCCAAGACCAAGAATAGAAATAAATTCATGTGAGTTCTAGATTTTTGTGTATATGTCACTTTTGAGGTTAGGAATAGTGGATTCCCACTATAGTGTATTTATATAGTAAATTAATGTATTGTACTATTCACTAAAAATTCATGTATTTTAGAAAAATCTCCAAAATTAACCCTAACCATTTATTGACGTTTAGAATCCAAAAATGAAATACATTTTTCAAAAATAGTATTTTTAATAGGATTATTTTAATATTTAAATAATATAATAATTAATTATCAAATTCCAGTTTTAAAAGATTAATTAACATATTCTAAAAGATAGGTATATCGTACTTTCAACTTGAATATTATATTTATACTATCATAGTTAATCTAACTATTAGTTGTGGTATATCACTATTCATAAGGCTATGTTACATTAAATGGGTAGGTAACTATTAAAAAAATTATGTTTTTCTTATTGGACTCCAAATAACTTACTGATTGCAACAGTGTATGTCATATTTTCAAAATTCCATACACAAAAGTCAAAAACTCATATTTAAATGTCAATTATCACATAATAGTTCATTATGTATTGTTTTCATGTGATTTTATGAAATATTTTTAAGAAGGAAATTTCCTTTTTAAAACATTGGGTCGTTACATTCTTCCCCCTTATGAAATTTCACCCTTGATATTTTTTTTTACATTCTAAGAATAAAATAGTTGATAGTACTTTTCATTCATTGCTTCCAAAATTTCCAATGTTTCATCATCGTACTAAATATTTTTCCATAGTACCATGAAAATATGAGTACTGTTGTTTCGTAGAACTTTGTCTCGACGATACAAGATCTTCCCTAGATTCACTTCATAATAAAGATCATCCTCCAACTCTACTACCTCTGAAGAGAGTAGATGTGAAGTTTCTGGTATGTACTTACTTAAGAGGGATAAATGAAATAAATCATGTACTTTTGACTTGGTAGGTGTAATTCTAGTCGATAGGCCATAGATCCAACTCGATCAAGGATCTTGAAAGGGAAAATGTACCTTGGACTTAACTTCCCTTTCTTTCCAAACCTCATTACCTTATTATCTGTAGATATGCATAGAAATACCATGTCTCCAATGTAGAACTCATGTTTTCATCAACAGTTATATGCATAACACTTCTATCGACTTTGGGGGCACTGATATTATGTTGAATGGTTTTATCCTTCTCCCCCATTTCATTGACCATTTATGGTCCATCCGCTTACGCTCACCAACATCATCCCAACACACCGGTGTTCTGCCGCTTTTCCCATAAAGGGCTTTATATTTTTTTGTTTGGATACTTGAGTGGAAATTTCTGTTGTAGGATAATTCATCCGGTGGAAGATGTTGGTCCCATCCTCCTTTAAATTTCATAAAACATGATGTCAACATATCGTCAATTGTCTGAATAGTTCACTCAAATTTGCCATCTGTTTGAGGATGATAGGTTGTACTAAAGTTTAGTTTAGTTCTTAGAGGATGTTGGGGACTTTTTTCGAACATTGAGATAAATCTCGGATCATGATGAGATACAATAGATAGTGGTAATCCATGCATCCTTACCACTTCTTTGGTGTAAATACATGTATGTTGATCCAATAATAAGTTCTCTCGAACTGTTTTAAAGTGATATTTCTTTTTAAGACAATCATTAATGACCCATATATCCTTATTTCTTTCATATGTCCTTAGAAGTCTGGTGATAATGTCCATGGGAATGTTCTCCCACATCCATGGTCGTATGGGTTGTGGTTGCATCATCCCCTTAAGGTTTTTCCTCTCAGCCTTAACTTGCTGAAATTCCTGGAACTTTGATGCATATTCAGCATTCTCCCTTTCCATATTTCCAACAAAAAGATTTCTCGGAGATCTCAATAAATCATTGTGGTCACTATTAGGATATAGAAGGTTGAGATATATGTGTCATTAATAATCCCCTTCATTATCTATATATCATATTGTCCACATAATCATGACCCAAATCATACAACTCCTTCCACATCAATTTTGAAATCAGAGGATTTCCCATTTTTAACAGCCTCGACCATATTCAAAAATTCCACTTCCATTCTTTGAGCATCCATTATTTTATCTATGTCTGATGGCTGAGAAATAATTGGAGAAAGGATTGATAATGTTCCTCCCCTAATGATTTTCATGTCCATCCTTTGCAAATCTATGATGATTGCATCATTCTCCATTCTCATTATTGATAAACATGTAGGATCTTTTCTACTTAGAGCGTTGGCAACCTTGTCTACCTTACTAGGATGGTAGAGGATTGAGCAGTCCTAATCCATGACGAGTTCTATCCATCTTCGCTAGCTCATATTGAGCTATTATTTTGTGAATATATATTTTAAACTCTTGTGGTCGGTATATATCTCACACTTCTCCCAATATATATAATGCTGCTTGATTTTCAATGTAAAGATCATAACTACCAACTAAATATCATGCCTGGGATAGTATTGCTCATGGATTTTATGCTACCATGAGACATAGGCTATGACATTATCATTTTTCATCAGCACACAACCATATAACTTCTTGGATAATCACTATACACCACAAAGAGTTCTCCACTTGAAGGGAGTGTGAGTACTGACATAGTGATAATCCTCATTTTCAACTCCTTGAAACAATATTCACATTCCTGAATCCAAAAAAACATTACTCCCTTCCATATCATCTTGGTAATGGGGTTTGAAGATTGTGAAATGTTCTTCAAAAATTGTCGATAATACCCAGCTATCCCCAAAATGCTTCTGATCTCTATTATAGAAGTTAGCCTGGGATGCTCTTCAATTTCCCTAATCTTGGAAGGGTCTAAAAATATCCCTTTGCTGGTGATAACATGCCCAAAGAATGACACTTCCCCTATCCATAAATAACATTTACATTACTTTTCATTCAAATTATCCCTTCACAAAATCATTCAGACAATATTCAAATACTCCTTTTATTCTTCCATACTCTTGGAGTATATCAGAATATCATCAATAAAGACTACCATAAATTTTACAGTGTAACCTTTAAGTACTCTATTCATTAAATCCATGAAAATTGATGGATCATTAGTGAGTCTTGAGGGCATCACTACGAAATCATAGTGTCTATACATCATTCAAAATGTAGTATTTGGAATATCTTCCTTCCTCAATATTAATGGATGATATCCCGACCGAAGGTCAAAAATTGATAAATAACAGGCCCCAAGAAGCTGATTAAACTAGACATATATTTGTGGCATAACATACTTGATCTTTATCATAATTTTATTGAGCTCACAATAATCAATGTTGGGGCACATTTATCTATCCTTCTTCTTGAAGAATAGGATGGGTGCACCCAAGGTGTATAAAAAACTACTCTATATTCTCATGTAACTGCTTCCTCAGCTCTTCCAGTTCTACGGTGGCCATTCTATAAGGATTCAATGAGATTGGTAGAGAACTTGGTATATGTTTAATTGAGAACTCAACCTCTCAATTAAGAGAAAGACCAGAAAACTCTTCAGGTAATACATCAGTGTAATCCTTCACGATGTGAATGTCTTAATGCATGATTCTCTCCTTTGTCTCAATAATTTGTGCATGATATTCTTAATCACAAGGTAGTAATCTCCTTAGTTGAGATGATGATTCAAAAGGAGATACATCTTCCTCCATATATTTTTAAAGAATCATAGGATGCTTTTGGGATGTGAAGAGTGATCTACATTTCTCGACAGTTAATGTTGGCTTTGTATAAAGATATCCAATACATTACCAAGTTAGTGTCAAACTCCACTAAAGGAAGATTGAAAAGATTTTCTGGGTGGTTCAGTCCACAAATATTAATAGGGGGGAGTTATAAACCTTGGACGCAACAATTACACCATTCACTATTCTCACAAATAACTTTTCCTCCAAATTTTGAGGTGGTATTGGAATAGTTCTACTAAACATACACGAAATATAAGAATGCATTGAACAAGAATCAAATAGTACAGTAGCTATTCTTGAATGAATATCTAGTGTACCTGTCATCACATCATTTTCTTACTCCACCTCAGTAGTAGTGATAACATAAACCCTTCCTAGTTGTTGTGGAGGTTGATGTAGATTGCCTCAGACAAACCTTGGATTAGGAAAATTGATCACAAAATTCCCATGCTCTTTGATGTTTTAACACTGCATAGTAAGATGAGTGTTGATCTAAACCTTCCTTTCTTCTTCAACATTAGCATGATTTTTCATATCCCTTCAGCAGTTCTTGGCCAGATGACCAAACATTCCACATTTGATGCAATTCTTGGTTCCATTTCAGATAGATCCTTAGATTCTTCTTCCCACATCTTTTATAAGGGAAAATTCTGTATTCATTTCCTTGTGGTATTTGTTTGATGAGACACCCATGTTTTTATCATATCTTTTCTTCTTGTCACTAGGACCAAGATCCCACTGAGAGTCTCTAATATTCATGTCAACCTTGAGGGAACAAAAAACAATATCCTCATAAATGTTGAAGTCTCGAATCACCAACTCATTCCATAGACTATGATTTAGTCTGCTAAATAAGTGATCCACCATACCTTCAGTGTTAATGATAATGCTAGAGGCGTACCTTAAAAGCCTTGTAAAGATCACTTCATATGCTCAAATGGACTCATCTTCCTTATAATTGAGTCTGAGGATTTCTCTTTCCATATTGAGTTGGAGGGTTCATGGAATATATTTATTGAAAATGATCCTCTTGAATTCCTCCCAATCCATGGAATCAATTTCCTCTAAGGACATTGTATTCTTGATCAGTGTTGAAAACCGATCAACGTACCCATAAAAACGATAGACTGCTAGTACAACCTTCCCTTCTTCTGAGCATAGGAGGACAAAGAATATCTTTTCAATGGAGTTAATCCATTGTTCTATGGGGAGGGGATAAGATGATCTACTAAACATGGAAGGCCTTTTCCACCGGAAGGGTTCTACGAAAACCATCTCTTTACATGGTGGAGTAGGGAGTTCAACATGATACAAGTTATTATTCATAACATGAGCCAGCTAAGAAAGTACTATCGTGATGTTTTGTGCACCTTCTCCCTTCATATCAAGAATATCAATTGGTAAATCTTCAAATTTCCAATCACATTGGTTATTGGAACTTGTTCTTCTCTTTACTACCATTATCTATGAAAAAGTTAATATTATCATAGGTCTTTAATAATAATATTTTGAGCATGTAACAACCCGAGATTTTATGATAATTATTCATTTTAATTTCATAGATGTCTTGTGTTGTATGATACACCAAAATTTGCTTCTGCTATACGCAACACCGTATTTTCTTGTAGTATACGCAACACTATTCTTGATCATGTTACACACAATTTCAAGTTCATTTTGTAGAAACTATTCTACGCAACATTAAGTATAGATTTTGTTTAATGTATAAATGAAATAAGTTTTGATTATGTTATACGCAACACCAAACAGAGCTTTCACTACACGCATACCTTACTTGGCTTTCATTACACGCAATCATGACATTCCTCGATAGCGTGTGTAGTATGCAATACCGAGTTTCACTATATGAGATATTATTATAATATTATTATGAACTATCCGTTATGAATAGGAAAACCCAATTTTCGAAATTTTATAAATTTAATCATTCAAAATGGACTTCATTTTTGGATTCATAATATCGAAATTATCCTAGGGTGAATTTTTTGTATTTTTCGGAAAACATTCAATTTTTTATGAATAGTGAAAACACTAGGTTATTATTTAAAAACTGAATTTTTATTTAAATAATTATATATATTATTTAAACTTATTTTTGATAAAAATTTATACATAATACCTATATAATTTCAATTTAATTCATTGGAGATATTTTATAATAATTTTAGATATATAAAAATTTTATTGAACTTTTCACCGTCTTTTACCCACCTTCTATGAGAATTTGGAAATTCACATAAAACATAATTTTACCACTTCTGTGAGTGGAATTTCAAAAATCCAAGGGACACAGTTAATATCAAGGACAAAAATGTGGTTAAATTAGATGAAAATAATTTTTGGTGAATAGTAACTTTTACTTTTGTTTACCATGGTTAAAAGTAAATAGGGCAACTAAGGGTAAAAATGATATTATTATTATCCTAAAATATGTCCTAATTCTATTGGATAAGTGTAAATCGACCTAAAAAACCATAGGAATAAAATATGACTATTTAGGTCCACTTGGAATAGATTAGGACATTTAATATTATTTCATTTAAAAAACTGTAAAAATAATTAAATTCAAAGTTCAATAACTAAAATATTTTTATTATAGGGTTATACATAAGATAAATTCAAATATAAATATTCATTAGAAATCTAAAACGATTTCCTACATAATGGTATTTTATTTATAATTTTTAGACATTAAATATTTTAATTTATGTATGACACAATGATGATGCAGTAATTATCTCATTAATAAAATATTGACATAATTGAAGTCATAAATACCTAAATAAATGTAATATGCGACTTTTTATGAATTACACTAATTTTATAGGTTAATATGACATGTTATTATTTATTTAATTAACTTTATTTAACTAATCATTATGTTATTATTTTTACAAAAATCAATTACCAAATAGTGTCAAAATTGACATAGAAAAGTTTTTAAAACATATATTATATTATTAATTGTTATTTTATTCATAAAAATATAAGGTTCGGCCACATTACATAGATAAGGTTATATATATTATTAATAAACATCTTGGGGTTATTTTGGATTTTTATAGTAAGTTTATTAACCTTATAGTGTAAGAAAACAAGAAGACATGGTAAAAGTAAAATTATTTAATTTAAAGATAAATGTAAATGATAAGGTTAAAATAGAAACATAAACATGTATAAATTCTACTGGATGAGAGGATTTCCACCCATCCGCACATTATCTTCGAAATAAATAAATTTTGAACTATTAAAAACCGAATATAACTTTATAATAAAATAATATTTTAAGTTTCCCTAAGGTGCCCCTCTCTTCCCTTATAAAAGGGCACCTCCTCCCTCTCTTCCTCACACCACTTTGAAACTTCAAGTATTGACAAACCCTACCAATTTATCCTCTCCACTTACATAGAAACATCCTATAGGTATTGGTATTCTTCAAAGACCATCTTTAGTTCAATAGGAGGAGGTTAAGAAGAGGCACTTCAAAGAAGAGGTAATGTCTGTTACCAATTCTTTCAACTTTATTTCTTCTTCTAATTATTATTCTTTAGTTGTTTCATTATAATGTAATATCATCAGTATTACATATATACTGATATGTTATAATAAAAATGAAACATCCCTATTTCACCATCTATCAATCCTACGAAAAATGAAATCACCGCGCATGCGTACGTACGGAAAACAGTGTCCACGCTGTGGTGTAATCTGTTTTCGACCACCACTTTCATTGGATGGGTATAATGGTGTAAATAAATAACTATATATGATTATTTTAAAGTGATATTGATTATGAAATATTATACATACACTTCAATACAATTCCACGATCATCGTAATGGTATCATCGCTCGTGCGTACGTACGGATTATCGTCTCCACGACGCGATGCGATTCATTCTCCCTGTTAACCATTCATGAATTATAATAAAATATATATAATAAGTAATAATGAAATATATGAAATAATAATGATACTAGATATATATATATTTGTATGTATGTATGTAATCTACTTAATTCCATTCAATTCAATAAGGAAATGAAAACAGCGTTCATGTGTACGTACGGCCTACCGTCTCTATGAACGGTGTATTTAATTCATTTATCGATCTATCATATATATTTATATGATGAATATATATTATATATAAATAATTTTTTACATTCTTGAATTATGTAAATCAGGATATATGTAATAATATCAAGAACAACAATTCAAAACTCGTACGATAAATGAAATGATTTTACCAAAAACGGTGCTTTAACATGGAATTTACAAAAGAACGGGTAATATAAAGTCATAAATGAACCATATATGATATCATAACAATGAATATGATTCTGTAATAAGTTAATGACATTATTTAAATCATTATAAAGGAGGTTCGGATATGTACGAAGCATATCAGACCTAAGGTAAGGGATAATTATTCCAATCTCATTCTTATCCGAGATTGTTTATTTGTAAGTATTTAATGGGGTTATGACTATTATCCATGTCCATATGTTCAAAAAATGTTTTCATAAAATGTTTACTTTTCTTCCATGCATGTTTAAAGTCATTTTTACCATTTTCTACTTTTATCACATCATATGGAAGAAATCATGCTTTTGTTTACCAGACGAGTTACTTTTTGACTTTTCTGACAAAAGTATGAGAAGAATGTTATTTTGAACTTATACGGCGTGAAATGATTTTTACGATTTTATAAGGCCTTATTTTCATGAAGCTGCCTCCAAAATATTTCATGACTATTTTCAAAAAAATCATTTTCTTTTAAAAATGCATGACTTTTTGTGAAATGAAAATGTTTTTAAAGAAGAAAGGATATTTTCCTCATGAATTCGTTTCAAATGATTTATCAAAACCATTTTTTCCATATAAGATGACATTATTTCATATGTGCATGTTTAAAGTATAATGTATCTATAATTTACAAGGTTTTACTTTTATTATGATGAAATGATATCCATTTATTTTATATGGATTATGTTATGATGGGATGATGTTTATGAAACCCATTTTATTCGTTGGGTTATTATGAATGATGTATGTTTCTTTTGTGGAACAAGTAAGAATGATTTCATTATGAGATTGGTGGGACCTATATCTCCCTCCAGTGAATTGGGTAAAGATTTATATCTCATGATATAGACTTGGCTGGAACGGTAAGTTAATCTTGATCAGTGTTACAGTACTGAAACGAAGAGTGAACTCGATTCGGAAAGGGACTTTGTCCACTAAGATGGTCTTGGCAGCAATGCCTTGGATACTATGGAAATCATAACAAGTTCTGAACGGTTTCCACAATTAAATGTTTTTTCCCATGCAATTTTATCATTACTGATGTTCCATTTTGATCTATGCCTTACGTACTGACATATTTTATGTCATTTCTCAATATTTTGATGTTTAAACATTATTTTCATGTTTTTAAGTTCAAATGTATATGATTTGTTTTATTTTATCTATTCCTACCCTTACTGAGCATTTGAGCTCACCCTTTATATGTTTTCTTTTCCCCAGGATTTAAAGAAAGGTTTTAGGTTAGAAAAACAAAAGGGGAAGATCTTTATGAGAGATGTTGAAGATCTTTCACCATGATTAGAAGATTACGTTATGAGTTTCCGAAGACACTAAACTATTACGGTACTTTGGTGTCTATTTTTGTTATGTATTAAGTATTCCGCAAAAGTAATGTAAAGTCTATGTACGTCATGATTTGGGTATCTACAGTTGGTATCAAAGGAAAGGTTTAGTTAGCCTTTAGAAACTAGGATGCGAAAACTTTAGTGAGATCCCTAGAGATATTTCTATGGTATGTCTAGGGATTTCCCTACGGGTAAGTATAAGTATAGGTTATATTCCTAGGAATGTGGTAACGATCATAGAACTAAACCTAATATGTTAGATATTGAAGGTACCACCCCTTTATTATGTTGTATTCCTAGTCTGATTTTTCCCACTCACATTATTCTTTCTGGGTTTTAGAAAATGGCTGGATACAGGAAGACTCACGACAATGGAGGATATGATGGACAATGGAATTATATTATTTCTGAGAAACCAAATGAAATTGGATTTGGAATTCCACATATCATTATTATGCCTTATCATCGATCTCATAATATGATCAATAATCTCATATTTGGTAAGTTTCTTGAATCAGATAATAATAGAAAGATGGAGTTTCATGATGATCACGGAGGAAAGAAAGTTCAATTTCCATCATGTAAATCATGTGGGATGAGGCATCAAGGAGATTGTTTCAAAGGAACTATAAGATGCTTTTGGTGTGGAAATGGAGGACAAAAATCCAATAGTTGAAAAGGAAATGGTTCAGTTAACACCATGGAAAAGGATAACGGTATTTCTACAACATCAACAATGATTAACTGTTTTCATTGTTGGATGTATGGGCATTATGAAAACCAATCCCCTAAGGTAAAATCTCATGAAGAGAATCAGCATGGTCGTATGGGTAGTATTTATGTTGTTCATGATGAAGAGACTACAAATGATATATGAAATGAAAGAAATGACGAAGCTCAGTTAGTGGTTCAAGAAGGTAGTGGAATGATTTCTGTTTATCAAGAGTTATGTTGTATAGGTAATGGTACTATGGAATAAAGACACATCTAAGGATTGTTACACTATTGTTTTTCCTAAAGTATTTGAAAGTATATGTTGAATGGTACCGGTAACCATGAATGGTTATTCATATTCTTTTTGAAAGTAGATGATATGCACATAATGAAAGGATAAGGAGATAATGAGATGTTTGATAGTATTCATGAGCACATGATTGATATAAGGACTAAGTGATATCATGGTTTGAGTATATATAATTTTTGGGATTATGGTATTTGTAAAGAGTTACCTTTGACAACATTCAAGTTTTCACTAAGGTTCAATGGGTATTCATTTTTCAAGAGAATACATGATTAAGGTATTCACATTGTTGGAATGTGACCAACAAGATATATGAGCGATAAATGATGGTATTCACGTTCTTGTTATATGACCTTTTTAGTAATCATTCTATTTATACTATGAGTTTGAAAAGATGTATTTTGGATAAGCATAAAGATTGGAATGGATTATGTTGGACATCAGATATTATTGTTTAAGGATAGAACTTTTTGTTATAATAGTATTGTTTCAGAAAAAGGATAACCTGCCGGACAGGCGACAACCCGTCGCATCGAACAATGTTGCGGGAATTGAACCCACAACGGAAGTGTGATAGACCTTTAATGTCTACCACTGGCCTACAAGAAGTCCCCGGTTAGGATAAATATTTTTTAATGTATTATTTGGTATGATATATTAATTATAAGTCCATTTTAGGAACCAAATATGATTAATCTCACTATAGATGGACTTATGTATATTTGATAACTTTTTCTAACCTTTTGTTTGAGACATATGGAATGACCCATCATTCTATAACCTGATCTACTAACACTTCATGAATGAAAAATTCAACTTCATTTCAATAAGAGATGAAGTGGAAATTGTCCATGTAATGACCAACGGTGAGATTGTACCAAAATCGAGTAAGTATTTCTTCTAACTCAAAATTTTCAACTTTTGTGAAATGATATTAAAAACCAAAAATGTTGTCCTAGTGCGCTTATATTTGATGAATCAAATGGAACCTTAGATCATCACAAATTTATGGCTTTGTGACTGTTTGATTTTTCATAGCCATGTTCTCTACCACTCTCCATCAGATCTTGTTGGTTAGATTTTTCTTCCATATCTATATTTCCACCTATGTTCTCCTATGTGGAAACCCAGTGATGAGTTAATCTGGGTAACCGTTACATTTATAACATTTATTATTAAAACGATGTTTTATTATTCCTTTTTACGATGTGGGTTTCTATGAAAGAACTTGCTAGTAGTAACCCATTTATAACCCCGAAGAATTTCGAGGGTGAAATTTATTTTAAAGGGGTAGAATGTAACATCCTGAGATTTTATTATAATTATTCCTTTTAATTTCATTGATTTCTTGTGTTTTATGCTACACCAAAATTAGCTTGTGCTATACGAAACATGGTATTTTCTTGAAGTATATGCAACACTATTCATTCCTCATGTTACACACAATTTCTAGTTCGTTTTGTAGAAACTATTCTACGCAACATTAAGTATAGATTTTGTTTAATGTATAAATTAAATAAGTTTTGATTATGTTATACACAACACCAAACAGTGGTTTCACTACACGCATAACTGACTTTCCTTGCATTACACGCAATCGAGACATTCCTCGATAGCGTGTTTAGTACGCAATACTGAGTTTCACTAAACAAGATATTATTATAATATTATTATGAACTAGCTGTTATGAATAGTAATAGCCAATTTATGAAATTTTATAAATTTAATCTTTCGAAAGGGAATTTATTTTTGGATTCAGAATATCGAAATTAGCCTAGGGTGAATTTTTTGTATTTTTCTGAAAACATTCAATTTTTAATGAATAGTGAAAACACTATGTTACTATTTAAAAACAGACTTTTTATTTAAATAAATATTTATTTTATTTAAATTTATTTTAGGTAAAAATTGAAACACAATACCTATATATGCTCAATGTAATTCATTGGAGCCATTTAATAAAAATATTAGATATATAAAAATTTTATTGAACTTTTCCCCGTCTTTTACCCACATCCTAGAAGAATTTGGAAATTGACATAAAACATAAATTTACCGCTTCTGTGAGTGAAATTTCGAAAATCCGAGAGACACAGTTAATATCAAGGGCTAATATGTGGTTCAATGAGATGAAAATAGTTTTTGGTGAATAGTAACTTTTTACTTTTATTTACCACGGTTAAAAGTAAATAGGGTAATTAAAGGTAAAAATGATATTATTATTACCTTAACACATGTACTAATTCCATTGGATAAGTGTAATTCGACCAAAAACAACCTTAGGAATAAAATATGACTATTTAGTCCACTTGGATTAGATTAGGACATTTAATATTATTTTATTTAAAGAATAGTTAAAATAGTAAAAATCATAGTTTAATAACCTAAACATTTTTAATATAGTGTAATTCACAAGATAAATTCGACTGTAAATATTCATTAGAAATCTAAAAAGATTTCCTACATAATGGTAGTTTATTTATAATTTTTAGACATTATATAATTTAATTTATTTATGAGACAATGATGATGCAGTAATTATCTCATTAATGAAATATTGACATAATTGATGTTATAAATAGCCAAATAAATGAAATTTGAGAGTTTTTATGAATTAAACTAATTTTATAGGTTAATATTACATGTTAGTATTGATTTTACTAACTTTTATTGAACTAATAAATCTATAATGATTTTCACAAAAACCAATTACCAAATACGGTCAAAATTGACAGAAAATAGTTTTTAAATCAAATATTATATTATTAATTGTTATTTTATTCCTAAAAATCTAAGGTTCGTCCAAATGGAATAGATAAGGTTATATATATTAATAATAAACATCTTGGGGTTCGTTTGGCTTGTTATAGGAATTTTATTAACCTTATAGTGTAAGAAAACAAGAAGACACTGTAAAAGTAAAATTATTTAACTTAATGTTAAATCTAAATGATAAGGTTGAAATAGAAAACTAAACTTGTCTAAATTATATTCGATGAGAGTATTTCGACCCATCACCACCTGAGAATATATATAAATCAATTTGGAGCTATTAACAACCAAATGTGACTTTATAATAAATTAATATTTTAAGTTTTCTTAAGGTGCCTCTCTCCTCCCTTATAAAAGGGCACCTCTTCCCTCTCTTCCTGACACAACGTTGAGCCTTCATGCTCAGCCCAACCCTGCCAATTTCTATTATTCACTTCCCTAGAAACATCCTAAAGGTCCTGGTATTCTTCAAAGTCCATATTTATTTCCCTAAGAGGAGGTTAAGAAGAGGCGCTTCAATGAAGAGGTAATGTTCGTTACCGATTCTTTCAACATTATTTCTTCTTCTACTTCTTCTTCTTTAGTTGTTTCATTATAATGTAATAACATTAGTATTACTTATATTTTGATATGTCATTATAAAAATCAAACAAACTTATTTCACCATCTATCCATCCTATGAAAAATTAAATCACCGCGCGTGTGTACGTACGGAATACCGTCTCCACGCCGTGGTGTAATCTGTTTTCGACCACCACTTTACAAGGATGAGTATAATAGTGTAAATAAATAACAATATATGATTATTTTAAAGTGATATTTATTCTGAAATATTATACATACACTTCAATACAATTCCACAATCATATGAATGGTATCATCGCTCGTGCGTACGTACGGACTACCGTCTCCACGAGGCGATGCGATTCATTCTATATGTTAACCATTCATGAATGATTATAGAATTTATATAATAAGTAATAATGAAATATATGACATAATAATTATACTGGATTTATATATATATTTTTGTAAGTCATCTACTTAATTCCATACAATTCATTAAGGAAACAAAAACATCGTTAATTCCTACGTACGACCAACCGTCTCCATGAATGGTGTATTTCATTAAATTTATCGATCTATCATATATATTTATATGATGAATATAAATTATATATAAATAATTTTTTATATTATGGAATTATGTAAATCAGTATATATCTAATAATATCAAGAATAACAAGTCGAAACTTGTACGATAAATGAAACGATTTTACCCAAAACGGTGATTTAACAAGGAATTTACAAAAGAACGGGTAATATAAAGTCATAAGTGAACCATATATTATATCATAACAATGAATATGATTATTTGATAAGTCGATGAAATTATTTAAATCGTTATATAGGAGGTTCGGATACGTATGAAGCATATCGGACCTAAGGTAAGGGATAATTATTCCAATCTCATTCTTATCCGAGATTATTTATTTGTAAGTATTTACTGGTGTTATGATTATTATCCATGTCCATATGTTCTCACAATGTTTTCATAAAATGTTTACTTTTCTTCCATGTATGTTTAAAGTCATTTTTACCCTTTTTTACTTTTACCACATCGTATTGAAGGAATCTTTTTTTTACCATATGAGGTACTTTTTGACTTTTCCGACAAAAGTACGAGAATAGTGTTATTTTTAACTTATACGGTGTGAACGGATTTTTACTGTTTTATAAAGCCTTATTATAATGAAGCTTCCTCCAGAATATTTCATGACTATTTTCACCAAAATCCTTTTTTAAAAAAATTCACGACTTTTTATGAAAAAAAAAATATTTTAAAGAAGAAAGGATATTTTCCTCAAGAATTCATTTCAAATGTTTTATCAAAACCATTTTTTCCATCTAAGATGACATTATATCATATGTGTATGGTTCAGTATAATGTATCTATAATTTATAAGGTTTGAATTTTATTTTGATGAAATTATATCCATTTCTTTTATATGGATTGTGTTATGATGGAATGATGTTTATGAAACCCATTTAAATCATTGGGTTATTATGAATGATTTCTGTTTATTTTGTTGCACAAGTAAATATGATTTCATTATGAAATGGGTGGGACCTATATTTCCCTCCAATGCATTGGGTAATGATTTATATCTCAGGATATAGACTTGGATGGAATGGTAAGTTAATCTTGTTTAGTGTTACAGGATTGAAACGAGGAGTGAACTCGATTGATAAAGGGACTTTGTCCACTAAGATGGTCTTGGTAGCAATGCCTTGGATACTATGGAAATCATAAAAAGTGATAAATGGTTCCCACAATTACATGTTTTTCCCATGCTATTTTATCATGATTGATGTTCCATTATGATCTATGCCATACGTACTACCATTTTTTATGTCATTTCTCAAGATTTTGATGTTTAAAAATTATGTTCATGTTTTTAAGTTCAAATGTATATGATTTGTTTTATTTTATCCATTATTACCATTACTGAGCATTTGAACTCACCCTTTATATGTTTTCTTTTCCCCAGGATATAAATAATGGTTTTAGGTAAGAAAACAAAAGGGGAAGATCTTTATGGGATATGTTGAAGATCTTTCACCATGATTCGAAGATTACGTTCGGAGTTTCCAAAGACATAAAACTATTATGGTCCTTTGGTTTCTATTTTTGTTATGTATTAAGTATTCCACAAAAGTAATGTAATGTATATATATGTCAAAATTTGGGTCTTTACAGTTGGTATCAGAAGAAAGGTTTAGTGAACCTTTGGAAACTAGGATGGGAAAAAATTAGTGAGATCCGTAGAGATATTTCTACGGTATGTCTAGGGATTTCCCTAAGGTTAAGAATAAGTATAGTTTATAGTCCAAGGAATATGGTAAAGATATTAGAATTAAACCTAAGATGTTAGATATTAAAGGTACTCCCCCTTTATTATGTTGTATTCCTAGTATGATTTCTTCCACTCACACTATTCTTTCTGGGTTTTAGAAAATCATTTGATACAGGAAGCCTCGCGATAATGGAGGATATGATGGGGAATGGAATGATATTTGTCATGAGAAACCAAATGAAATTGGATCTGGAAGTCCACATATTGTTATTATTCCTAATCAGCGATCTCATAATATGATCAATAATCTCAACTTTGGTAAGTTTCCTGAATCAACTAATATGGGAAAGATGGAGTTTCATGATGATCATGGTGGAAAGAAAGTTCAATTTTCATTATGTAAATCATGTGGGAAGAGAAATCAAAGAGATTGTTTCAAAGGAACTATAAGATGATTTGGGTGTGGAAAAGAAGGACACAGAGCTAGTAATTACAAAGGAAAAGCTTCAGTTAACTCCATGGAAAAGGATAATGGTATTTCTACGACATCGAAAATGATTAAATGTTTTCAATGTGGGAAGTATGGTAATTATGAAAACAAATCCCCTAAGGTAAAATATCATGAAGAGAATCATCATGGTCGTATGGGTAGTATTTATGATGATGATGCTGATGATGAGACTACAAATGATATATGAGATGAAAGAAATGACGAAGCTCAGTCAGTGGTTCAAGAAGGCAGTGGAATGATTTATGTTTATCAAGAGTTATGTTGTATAGGTAATGGTACTATGGAATAAAGACCCATATAAGGATTGTTACACTATTGTTTTTCCTAATGTATTTGAAAGTATATGTTGAATGGTACTGGTAACCACGAAAGGTTATTCAGATTTTTTTGAAAGTAGATGATATTCACATAATCAAGGGATAAGGAGATAATGAGATGTTTGATAGTATTCATGAGCTCATGATTGATATAATGACTAAGTGATATCATGGTTTGAGTATATATAATTTTTGGGATTTTGGTATGTGTAAAGAGTTATCTTTTGATAGCATTCATGTTTTTACAAAGGTTCAATGGGTATTCATTTTTCAAGAGAGTACATGATTAAGGTGTTTCCATGATTGGAATGTGACCAACAAGATATATGAGGGATAAATGATGGTATTCACATGCTTGCTATATGTCCTTTTTAGTAATATTTCTCTTTATACTATGAGTTTGAAAAGAACTATTTTGGATAAGATTAAATATTGGAATGGATTATGTTGGACATCAAATATTATTGTTTAAGGCTAGAACTTTTTGTTATAATAGTATTTTTGTAGAAAAAGGATAACCTTCAGGACGGGCGACAACCCATCACATCGGACAAGGTTGCGGGAATTGAACCCACAACCGAAGTGTGATATGACTTTAAATCCTACCACTGGCCTACAAGAAGTCCCTGGTTAGGATTAATGTGTTTTAATGTATTAAGTATTATTATATATGAAGTATACGTCCATTTTAGGAACCAAATATGATTAATCTCACTATAGATGGACTTATGTATATTTGATAACATTTTCTATCCTTTTACTTGAGACAGATGGAATGACCCATCATTCTATCACCTGATCTACTAACACTTCACGAATGACAAATTCAACTTCATTTCCTTAAGATATGAAGTGTAAATTGTCCATGGAATGAACAATGGTGAGATTGTACCAAATTCGAGTAAGTATTTCTTCTAACTCAAAATTTTCAACTTTAGTGAAATGATATTGAAAACCAAAAATGTTTTCCTAGTGCGCTTATATTTGATGAATCAAATGGTACCTTAGATCACCACAAATTTATGGCTTTGTGATTGTTTGATTTTCCATAGCCATGTTCTCTACCACTCTCCATCAGATCTTGATGGTTAGATTTTTCTTCCATATCCATATTTCCACATATGTTCTCCGATGTGGAAACCCAGTGATGAGTTAATCTGGGTAACCGTTACATTTCTATCTTTCGTTTTTAAAATGATGTTTTAGTATTCCGTTTTACGATGTGGGTTTCTATGAAAGAAAATTTCATGTAGTAAACCATTTTCAACCACGACGAATTTCGAGAGATTTTATGATAATTATTTCTTTTAATTTCATTGATTACTTGTGTTGTATGCTACACCAAAATTATCTTGTGCTATAAGCAACACCATATTTTTTTGCAGTATACGCAACACTATTCTTGGATCGTGTTACACACAACTTCATGTTCGTTTTGTAGAAACTATTCTACGCAACATTAAGTATAGATTTTGTTTAATGTATAAATTAAACAAGTTTTTATTATGTTATACGCAACACCAAACAGTGGTGTCACTACACGCAGCCCTGACTTGGCTTTCATTACATGCAATCAAGACATTCCTCGATAGCGTGTGTAGTACGCAATACTGAGTTTCACTAAATGATATATTATTATAATATTATTATGAACTAGCCGTTATGAAGAGTAATACCCACTTTTTGAAATTTTATAAATTTAATCCTTAGAAATGGACTTCATTTTTTTATTCGGAATATCCAAATTAGCCTAGGGTGAATTTTTTGTATTTTTCTGAAAACAATCAATTTTTGATGAATAGTGAAAACATTGGGTTACTATTTAAAAACCGAATTTTTATTTAAATAATTATTTATTTTAATTAAATTTATTTTAGGTAAAAATTGATACCTAATACCTATATAAGTTTAATGTAATTCATTGGAGCCATTTTATAATAATTCTAGATATATAAAAATTTTATTGAACTTTTCCCCGTCTTTTACCCACCTCCTTGAAGAATTTTGAAATTGACATAAAACATAATTTTACCGCTTCTGTGAGTGGAATTTCGAATATCTGAAAGACACGGTTAATATCATGAACTAAAATGTGGTTCAATGAGATGGAAATAATTTTTGGTGAATAGTAACTTTTTACTTTTATTTACCACGGTTAAAAGTAAATAGGGTAATTAAGGGTAAAAATGATATTATTATTACCCTAACACATGTCCTAATTCTATTGGATAACTGTAATTAAAACAAAAACAACCTTAGGAATAAAATATGACTATTTCGGTCCAAATGGATTAGATTAGGACATTTAATATTGTTTTATTTAAAGAATAGTTAAAATAGTTAAAATCAAAGTGTAATAACTAAAACATTTTTAATATAGGGATCATCATAAGATAAATTAAACTGTAAATATTCATTAGAAAGATAAAAAGATTTCATACATAAATTTCTTTTATTTATAATTTTTAGACATTAAATAATTTAATTTGTTTATGACACAATGATGATGCAGTAATTATCTCACTAATGAAATATTGACATAATTGATGTTAAAAATACCCAAATAAATGTAATTTGAGAGTTTTTTGAATTACACTAATTTAATAGGTTAATATCACATGTTAGTATTTATTTTATTAACTTTTTTTGAACTAATAATTCTCTTATGATTTTTACAAAAATCAATTACAAAATAGTGTCAAAATTGACATAAAATAGTTTTAAATAAAATATTATATTATTAATTGTTATTTTATTCATAAAAATCTAAGGTTTATCCAAATGAAGAAGATAAGGTTATATATATTAATAATAAACAACTTGGGGTTCGTTTGACTTGTTATTGTATGTTTATTAACCTTATAGTGTAAGAAAACAAGAAGACACGGTGAAATTAAAATAATTTAACGTAAAGTTAAATCTCAATGATAAGGATAAAATGGAAAACCAAATTTGTATAAATTATATTGGATGAGTGTATTTCGACTCATACCCACCTTATCTTTGATATAAATCAATTTGGAGCTATTAAAAACCGAATATGTCTTTATAATAAAATAATATTTTATGTTTTCCTAAGGTGCCCCTCTCCTCCCTTATAAAAGGGCACCTCCTCCCTCTCTTACTGACACCACTTTGAGCCTTAAATCTCGGCAAAACCCTGCGAATTTATCTTCTACACTTCCCTAGAAATATCCTAGAGGTCCTAGTATTCTTCAAAGACCATCTTTATTGCCCTAAGAGGAGGTTATGAAGAGGCATTTCAAAGAAGAGGTAATGTCTGTTACCGATTCTTTCAACATTATTTATTCTTCTACTTCTTCTTCATTAGTTGATTCATTATAATGTAATAACATAAGTATTATTTATATTCTGATATTTCATTATAAAAATGAAACAACCCTATTTCACAATCTATCCATCGTATGAAAAACGAAATCTCCGCGCGTGCGTACGTACAGAATACCGTCTCCACGCCGTGGTGTAACCTGTTTCCGACCACCACTTTATTTGGATGGGTATAATGGTGTAAATAAATAACTATATATGATTATTTTAAAGTGATATTGATTCTGAAATATTATACATACATTTCAATACAATTCCACGATCATGGGAATGGTATCATCGCTCGTGCGTACGTATGGACTACCGTCTCCACGAGGCGATGCGATTCATTCTCCACGTTAACCATTTTTGAATGATTATAAAATATATATAATAAGTAGTAATGAAATATATGACATAATAATGATATTATATATATATATATATATGTATTTCATCTACTTAATTCCATCCAATTCAATAAGGAAACAAAAACATTGTTAATGCCTACGTACGACCTACCGTCTACATGACCGGTGCATTTCATTCCATTTATCGATCTATCATATATATTTATAGGATGAATATATATTATATATAAATCATGTTTTACATTCTGGAAATTTTTAAATCATGATATATGTAATAATATTAAGAATAAAAAGTCGAAACTCGTACACTAAATGAAACGATTTTACCCAAAACGGTGCTTTAACATGAAATTTACAAAAGAACGGGTAATATAAAGTCATAAGTGAACCATATATGATATAATAACAATGAATATGAATCTTTAATAAGTCAATGAAATTTTTTAAATCATTATAGAGGAGGTTCAGATACATTCTAAGCATATCAGACCTAAGATAAGGGATAATTATTCCAATCTCATTCTTATCCGATATTATTTATTTGTAAGTGTTTACTGGGGTTATGATTATAATCCATGTCCATATGTTCTAAAAATGTTTTCATAAAATGTTTATTTTCTTCCATGTATGTTATAATTCATTTTTACCCTTTTCTACTTTTACCACATCATATGGAAGGAATCTTTCTTTTGTTTAACATACGAGGTACTTTTGACTTTTCCGACAAAAGTTTGAGAATAATGTTATTTTTAAGTTATACGGTGTGAACATATTTTTACATTTTTATAAAGCCTTATTTTCAGGAAGCTTCCTCCAAAATATTTGATGAATATTTTCAAAAAAATCCTTTTCTTTTAAAAATTCACAACATTTTGTGAAAATAAAATGATTTTAAAGAAGAAATGATATTATCCTCATGAATTCAATTCAAATGTTTTATCAAAACCATTTTTTCCATCTAAGATGACATTATTTCATATGTGTATGTTTCAAGTATAATGTATCTATAATTTACAAGGTTTGACTTTTATAAAGATGAAATGATATCCATTTCTTTTATATGGATTATGTTATGATTGGACGATGTTTATGAAACCCATTTTATTCATTGGGTTATTATGAATGATGTATGTTTATTTTGTGGCAAAAGTACAAATGATATCATTATGAGATGGGTGGGACCTATATCTCCCTCCAATGAATTGGTTAAGGATTTATATCTCCTGAGATAGACATGGGTGGAACAGTAAGTTAATCTGATTTAGTGTTACAGGACTGAAACGAGGAGTGAACTCGATTCAGAAAGGGACTTTGTCCACTAAGATGGTCTTGGAAGCAATGCCTTGGCTATTATGGAAATCATAACAAGTGCTAAATGGTTTCCACAATTACATGTTTTTTTCCATTCTATTTTATCATTATTGATGTTCCATTATGATCTATTCCTTACGTACTTCCATTTTTCATGTCATTTTTTCATGATTATTAGCTTTAAACATTATGTTCATGTTTTTAAGTTCAAATATATATGATTTGTTTTATTTTATCCATGGTTTCCCTTACTGAGCATTTGAGCTCACCCTCTATATGTTTTATTTTCCCAAGGATTTAAAGAAAGGTTTTAGGTAAGAAAACAAGAGGGGTAGATCTTTATGGGAGATGTTGGAGATCTTTCACCATGATTAAAAGATTATGTTCAGTGTTTCCAAAGACACTAAAATATTACGGTCATTTGGTGTCTGTCTTTTTATGTATTAAGTATTCCGAAAAAGTAATGTAATGTCTATGTACGTCAAGATTTGGGTCTCTACAGTTGGTATCAGAAGAAAGGTTTAGTTATCCTTTAGAAACTAGTATGGGGAAACTTTAGTGACATCCCTATAGATATTTCTAAGGTATGTCTAGGGATTTCCCTAAGGTTAAGTATAAGTATAGGTTATAGTCCTTGGAATATGGTAAAGATCTTAGAATTAAACCTAAGATGTTAGATATTGAAGGTACTCCCCATTTATTATGTTGTATTCCAATTATGATTTTTTCCACTCACACTATTCTTTCTGGGTTTTAGAAAATGGTTGGATACAGGAAGACTCACGATAATGGAGGATACGTTGGACAATGGAATGATATTCTTCATGAGCAACCAAATGAAATTGGATCTGGAAGTCCACATATCGTTATGATTCCTAATCAGCGATCTCATAATATGATCAATAATCTCATCTTTGGTCAGTATCCTAAATCATCTAATAAGTGAAATATGGAGTTTCATGATGATCATGGAGGAACGAAAGTTCAATTTCCGTCATGTAAATCTTGTGGGAAGAGGCATCAAGGATATTGATTCAATGGAACTATAAGATTTATTGGGTGTGGAAAAGGACACAAAGCCAGTAATTGCAAAGGAAAAGGTTCATTTAACACCATGGAAAAAGATAATGGTATTTCTACGACATCAACAATGATTATATGTTTTCAATGTTGGATGTATGGGCATCATGCAAACCAATCCCCTGAGGTAAAATCTCATGAAGAGAATCATCATGGTCGTATGTCTAGTATTTATGTTGATGATGATGAAAAGACTACAAATGATATATGAGATGAAAGAAATGACTAAGCTCATTCAGTGGTTCAAGAAGGTCGTGGAATGATTTATGTTTAACAATAGTTATGTTGTATAGGTAATGGTACTATGGAATAAAGACCCATCTAAGGATAGTTACACTATTGTTTTTCCTAGAGTATTTGAAAGTATATGTTGAATGGTACCGGTAACCATGAAAGGTTATTCATATTTTTTTTTGAAATTAGATGATATGAACATAATGAAGGGATAAGGAGATAATGAGATGTTTGATAGTATTCATGAGCCCATGATTGATATAAGGACTAATTGATATCATGGGTTGAGTATATATAATTTTTGGGATTTTGGTATGTGTAAAGAGTTAACTTTTGACAGCATTCATGTTTTCACTATGGTTCAATGGGTATTAATTGTTAAAGAGAATACATGATTAAGGTATTCACATGATTGGAATGTGACCAACAAGATATATGAGGGATAAATGATGGTATTCACGTGTTTTTTATATGACATTTTTAGTAATCGTTCTCTTTATACTATGAGATTGAAAAGCAGTATTTTAGATAAGTTTAAAGATTGGAATGGATTATGTTGGACATCAGATATTATTGTTTAAGGCTATAACTATTTGTTATAATATTATTGTTTTTGAAAAAAGATAACTTGTAGGACGGGCGACAACCCGTCGCGTCGGACAAGGTTGCAGGAATTGAACCCACAACCGAAGTGTGACAGGCCTTTAACACCTACCACTGTCCTACAGGAAGTCCCTGGTTAGGATAAATGTGTTTTAATGTATTAAGTGGTATTATATATGAAGTATACATCCATTTTTGGGACCAAATATGATTAATCACACTATAGATGGACTTATGTATATTTGATAACTTTTTCTAACCTTTTGTTTGAGACGGATGGAATGACCCATCATTCTATCACCTGATCTAGTAACACTTCACGAATGACAAATTAAACTTCATTTCTTTAAGATATGAAGTGGAAATTGTCCATGGAATGACCAATGGTGAGATTGTACCAAAATCGAGTAAGTATTTCTTCTAACTCAAAATTTCCAACTTTATTGAAATGATATTGAAAACCAAAAATGTTGTCCTAGTGCGCTTATATTCGATGAATCAAATGGTACCTTAGATCATTAAAAATTTATGGATTTGTGATTGTTTTCTTTTTTATAGCCATGTTCTTTACCACTCTCCATCAGATCCCGATGGTTAGATTTTTCTTCAATATCCATATTTCCACCTATGTTCTCCTATGTGGAAACCCAGTGATGAGTTAATATGGGTAACTGTTACATTTCTAACATTCCTTTTTAAAATGAAGATTTAGTATTCCTTTTTATGATGTGGGTTTCTATGAAAGAAACTTTCAAGTAGTAAACGTTTTATAACCCTGATGAATTTTGAGGGAGAAATTCACTTGAAGGGGGGTTGATGTAACAACCAAAGATTTTATGATAATTATTCTTTTTAATTTCATTGATTTCTTTTGTTGTATGATACACCAAAATTAGCTTGTACTATACACAATGCCATATTTTCTTGATGTATACGCAACACTATTCTTGGATCGTGTTACACACAATTTCAAGTTCGTTTTATAGATACTATTCTACGCAACATTAAGTATAGATTTTGTTTAATGTATAAATTAAATAAGTTTTTATTATGTTATACGCAACACCAAATAGTGGTTTCACTACACGCAGCCCTGACTTGGCTAGCATTACACAGAATCAAGACATTCATGGATAGCGTGTGTAGTACGTAATACTGAGTTTCACTAAACGAGATATTATTATAATATTATTATGAACTAGCCGTTATGAATAGTAATACCCACTTTTTGAAATTTTATAAATTTAATCTTTCGAAATGGACTTCATTTTTGGATTCGAAATATCGAAATTAGCATAGGGTGAATTTTTTGTATTTTTATGAAAACATTCAATTTTTGATGAATAGTGAAAACACTCGGTTCCTATTTAAAACCGAATTTTTATTTAAATAATTATTTATTTTATTTAAATATATTTTAGGTCAAAATTGATACATAATACCTATATATGTTCAATGTTATTCATTGGAGCAATTTTATAATAATTTTATAAATATAAAAATTTTACTTAACTTTTCCCCGTCTTTTACCCACCTCCTAGAAGAATTTGGAAATTGACATGAAACATAATTTTACTGCTTATGTGAGTGGAATTTCGAAAATCAGATAGACACGGTTAATATCAAGGACTAATATGTGGTTCAGTGAGATGAAAATACGTTTTTGGGAATAGTAACTGTTTACTTTTATTTACCACGGTTAAAAGTAAACAGTGTAACTAAGGGTAAAAATGATATTATGATTACACTAACACATGTACTAATTCTATTGGATAAGTTTAATTCGACCAAAAACAACCTTAGGAATAAAATATGATTATTTAGGTCCACTTGGATTAGATTAGGACATATAATATTATTTTATTTAAAGAATAGTTAAAATAGTTAAAATCAAAGTTTAATAACAAAAGAATTTTTAATATAGAGTTATTCATAAGATAAATTCGACTGTAAATATTCATTAGAAAGATAAAACAATTTCCTACATAATGGTATTTTATTTATAATTTTTAGACATTAAATAATTTAATTTATTTATGACACAATGATGATGGAGTAATTATCTCATTAATGAAATATTGACATAATTGATGTTATAAATACCCAAATAAATTTCATTTTAGAGTTTTTATGAATTACACTAATTTTATAGGTTAATATCACATGTTAGTATTGATTTTATTAACTTTTTTTGAACTTATAATTCTGTTATGATTTTCACAAAAATCAATTACCAAATAGTGTCCAAATTGACATAAAATAGTTTTAAATCATATATTATATTATTAATTGTTATTTTATTCCTAAAAATCTAAGGTTCGTCCAAATGACTTAGATAAGCTTAAATATATTAATAATAAACAACTTGGGGTTTTTTTGGCTTGTTATATTAAGTTTATTAACCTTATAGTGTAAGAAAACAAGAAGACACTGTAAAAGTAAAATTATTTAACTTAAAGTTAAATCTAAATGATAAGGTTAAAATAGAAACCTAAACTTGTATTAATTCGATTGGATAAGATTATTTCGACCCATAGCCACCTTAGCTTCGAAATAAATCAATTTTGAGCTATTAAAAACAAAATATGACTTTATAATAAAATAATATTTTAAGTTATCCTAAGGTGCCCCTCTCCGCCCTTTGAAAAGGGAACCTCCTCCCTCTCTTACTGACACCACTATGAGCTTTAAAGATCGTCAAAACCCTTCCAATTTCTCTTCTCCACTTCCCTAGAAACATCCTAGAGGTCTTGGTTTTCTTCAAACACCATTTTTATTGCCCTGAGAAGAGGTTAAGAAGAGGCGCTTCAAAGAAGAGGTAATGTCTGTTACAGATTCATTCAAAATTATTTCTTCTTCTACATCTTCTTCTTTAGTTGTTTAATTATAATTTAATAACATCAGTATTACTTATATTATGATATTTCATTATAAAAATGAAACAACCCTATTTCACCATCTATCCATCCTACGAAAAATGAAATCACCGCGCATGCGTACATACGGAATACCGTCTCTACGCCGCGGTGTAATCTGTTTTCGACCACCACTTTACTTGGATGGGTATAATGGTGTAAATAAATAACTATATATGATTATTGTAAAGTAATATTGATTCTGAAATATTATACATACACTTCAATACAATTCCATGATCATTGGAATGGTATCATCGCTCGTGCGTACGTATGGACTACTGTCTCCACGAGGCGATGCGATTCATTCTCCATGTTAACCATTCACGAATGATTATAAAATATATATAATAAGTAATAATGAGATATATGACATAATAATGATACTAGATTTATATGTATATATATATATGTAAGTCATCTACTTAATTCCATTCAATTCAATAAGGAAACGAAAACATCGTCAATGCATACGTACGACCTACCGTCTCCATGAACGGTGTATTTCATTCCATTTATCGATCTATCATATATATTCATATGATGAATATATATTATAAATAAATCATGTTTTACATTGTGGAATTATGTAAATCAGGATATATGTAATAATATCAAGAATAAAAAGTCAAAACTCGTATGATAAATGAAACAACTTTACCCAAAATGGTGCTTTAACATGGAATTTACAAAAGAATGGGTAATATAAAGTCATAAGTGAACCATATATGATATAATAACAATGAAAATTATTCTTTAATAAGTCAATAAAATTATTTAAATTATTATACAGGAGGTTCAGGTATTTACGAAGCATATCGGACCTAAGGTAAGGTATAATTATTCCAATCTCATTCTTATCTGAGATTATTTATTTGTAAGTATTTACTAGGGTTATGATTATTATCCATGTCCATATGTTCTCAAAATGTTTTCATAAAATGTTTACTTTTCATCCATGTATGTTTAAAGGCATTTTTACAATTTTCTACTTTTACCACATCGTATGGAAGGAATCTTTCTTTTGTTTACCATACAAGGTACTTTTTGACTTTTTCGACAAAAGTACGAGAATAATGTTATTTTTAACTTATACGGCGTGAACGGATTTTTAGAGTTTTATAAAGCCTTATTTTTATGAAGATTCCTCCAAAATATTTCATGACTATTTTCAACAAAATCCGTTTCTTTTAAAAATTCACGACATTTTGTGAAAAGAAAATTATTTTAAAGAAGAAATGTTATTTTCCTCAAGAATTCATATCAAATGTTTTATCAAAACCATTTTTCCCTATAATATGACATTATTTCATATGTGCATGTTCCGAGTATAATGTATCTATAATTTATGTGCTTTTAATTTTATTATCATGAAATGATATCCATTTCTTTTATATGGATTATGATATAATGGGATGATGTTTAGGAAACCCATATAATTCGTTGGGTTATTATGAATGTTGTATGTTTATTTTATGGCACAATTAAGAATAATTTCATTATTAGATGGTTGGGAACTATATCACCCTAAAATGCATTGGGTAAAGATTTATATCTCCTGAGATAGACATGGCTGGAATGGAAAGTTAATCTGGTTCAGTGTTACAGGACTGGAACGAGGAGTGAACTCGATTTAGATAGGGACTTTGTCCAGTAAGATGGTCTTGGCAGCAATGCCTTGGCTATAATGGAAATCATAACAAGTGATGAACGGTTTCCACAATTACCAGTTTTATTCCCATTCTATTTTATCATTATTGATGTTCCATTATGATCTATGCCTTACATACTACCATGTTTAACGTCACTGCTCATGATTTTGATGTTTAAAGATTATGTTCATGTTTTTAATTTCAAATGTATATGATTTGTTTTATTTTATCCATGCCTACCTTTACTGAGCATTTGAGGTCACCCTTTATATGTTTTATTTTCCCCATGATTTAAAGAAAGGTTTTAGGTAATAAAACAAAAGGGGAAGATATTTATTGGAGATGTTGAAGATATTTCAGCATGATTAGAAGATCACGCTCCGAGTTTGTTTCGTTGAGGATGTGCATCGGGTTTCCGTTCCGACGCTGTTCCGCCTGGACGCGTTCGCGCGTGCTCCCGTCGACCCGAGGGGATGGGAGCGCGACTTGTGGCCCCGCAGTCCCGCTTTCCAAAGGCGGGAGGCATCCGTCCCTTATTTAGGGACGTCTGCTCCTTGATCGAAACCGGGATGATGGGACGTCGGCTCCTCCTTCCGTGGACGTCTCCTCGAAACTCGTCTTCTAATCTGGGTCTCCCTCCTAGAGTTAAGAATGTTCGTGAATCTCGTTCCCGGAGCCATATCTTCATGGACACCGGTTAATTACGCTGCTTCCGCCCAGACACTCCAAGGGGTCTGGTCGGGGCAGCAACCTGCGGTGAGGAGACCGGGTAGCTCTGGGTGTTGGGGGCGTGTCTTAACACTGCGGCTCTGCATGTCTGCCTTCCGTCCCTAATAGGGCTTCTCGAAGGCGTGATGGCCTGAGGCATCCCGCGCTGGGTGCGGGGAACTGCGTTACCTGAGGTTTTCCTTAGCATCCCATGTTTAACACGGGGTATGCCGCGAGTTTAGCGTCCAGCGGGGACGGCATCAAACTGATCAACACGAGGAGTGGATCAGATGACAGACCCCCTTGCGGGGAACCTCCGACACTGGGGCCAGCACATCGGTGGCTTCCTGAGTGAAGTGGAGTGGAATGAAATGGCATGACCCCACCGGGATGTGGCGGCCCGGGTAAGGATCAGGATGGATGATGGAGTGAAGAGCTTGGACCCCGTAGAGGCTTTCTACGTACCACGCGTTAGCGCGGATCAAAGTCAACGTAGTTCGGATATACAGTTTAACGTCATGCTGGACGATGGCAAGCCGACTCACGAAGGGGTCGAGGCTACCGGGCGGAGGATTGAACCGAACCACCTCACACAGATGGGGATGGAACGGCCGGGTGGATCAACGCGAATGTGAACCCGGGAGGGGTCCACTGATGGACGAACCGACGTGAATACGACCGGGACGACCAGGTGGTGGGATTGAACCTCAGGGAGGCTTCCTACGTACCATGTTTAGGAGACAGGGATCAAAGTCCACGTAGTTCATTCTTTCAGGACTTACGCACTGAGGCAACCTGAGTGCGGCAAAACTCAGTTGGAGAGGGACTTGAGCCGAAAGTAAGAGACACCTCGATCCATGTCACACCCTATACTGGCTTCGGCAGTGGGAAAGCACAATGGAGATACACATGTGCAGTCCCCCACAAGAAACTAGGTGTTTGTAATACCCTACCCCCGTGGGCGAAGGCCACTCCAATCCCGACATCCCTGCAGAGACGAGCGGGTGGGGGCCACATCCAAACCGGGGGGACCCTGCGTGCGAGGCACAAGATCGGGTGATGCGGACGGTTTAACGTCTTGCCGGACGAAGTACAGTTTAACGTCGTGTGTTGAGGAAGAAGCGGACGGTTTAACGTCTTGCCGGACGAAGTACAGTTTAACGTCGTGTGTTGAGGACGATGCGGACGGTTTAACGTCTTGCCGGACGAAGTACAGATTAACGTCGTGTGTTGAAAATGAAGCGGAGTTTGGGGCTTAAACCTTGAGGAGTCCCATATGCTAGGTAGTTTAACGTCGTGCAGCTCGGACGAATGCAGTTTAACGTCATGTTGGACGATGGATGCCTGGCAGTTTAACGTCCTGCAGCGCAGACGAATGTTGCCGCCGATGGGTCCGTGTCACTTCGCGCGAGCCTGGAGGGCCGCACGGGAATACAACGCACGGTGCGGGCACCCAGGATGAAGATCATCAGGCGCCACATAGGCGGGTACCCTCAGGGGGTTAAAGGGGGCGACCCTGGCGGTTTGCGCGCAAAAGAGGAGCTTGGCGCGCAATACCGCGGGTCGGCGCGCAATTGGGCGGGCTGGCGCTAAATTGGGCCAGCGCTTTGCGCGCGGAAGATGGAGATTTCACGCACTGGGCCTCTGATAGCGCGCGGGGGCAACGGCTCATTCTTTAACGAATGGCCACTTAGTAAGGGGGGTGCGTGCAATCGGGCTGGATTGCGCGCACCCGGGGGGAAATTGCGCGCAAGAGGCTTCTTTTACGCGCGAATGCCTTCGGGTAAAGAATTAGTCAAAGGAAAGAAGCCAAAGGGTTTGCGCGCGAAGCCGAACCCCGAGGCTTGCTTGCGCGAAATAAAGGAGGTTACCTGAAGATTGGCATTGCGCGCGGAGGGGGTGGAATTGCGCGCACGAGCGACTCTTCGAATTCTGGCAACCTCCAAAACGTCGGGGGTTGCCTTGTATTTATAGGCAACCCCGGCCGCGGAATCTTGCCGTCGGCGCGCAATTCATGGCGCGGGCGCGGAATTTCCTTCGCGGGCGCGGAATCGGGGCCCCGGCGCGCAAGGGAGTCACGCGGGCCGTGGGCGCGCAAAATTGCGCACCGGCCCAACGCATTTGCGCGCATCCCGGGAGGATTGCGCGCCGCACTTCAACTTTGCGCGCGGGCCTCCAAAATTCGGCGCAAGGCCTCCGGGCCTTCCGAAACGTGCTTCTGACTCCAAATATAACCTCGCTTTCCGCATCCGGAACTTTGTTTGGGAACAACGGACTTTTCCGGAGTCTACAAAAGCCCCCCCTCGGAATCTGATCGACGAGAGGTCGCAACGATCAGGTTCCGAGGGAGACGCAGGAATGCCGAAGTCCTGGATGGTGCGGGACTGTGGCGCGCACAAAGGGCGTCTGGCGCGAAATTCGCTGCCGTGGTCGCGCAAAGCTCTTTCCGCGCAGCGCGGACACCCGGCCTCGCCTATAAATAGGGGCACTGGGTCCCCCGTACCGTACACAGTCCTTCCGCGCGACAAGCTTCCAAGCTCTCGTGCGCGGAATTGCCTTTGCCGGCGCGAAATTCGCCCGTTCGGTGCGCAAACCCATCCGGATTTCGGCTTGTTTTGCGCGAACACCTGGGGTTTTGCGCGACGGACTTCCCAATTGCGCGCCGTCCACTAGGATTGCGCGCCAACTCCAAAATTTCTCTACCAGCCTCCTCTGATCCCGCACGCCTCATCCCTTAACCCACACGACTCCCGGAGCTTCTGAGATGGCCGCGAATCAAGTGAATGAGGGGGATGCCGCCATTCGCAGAGTTGAGATGGCGAAGAATGAGGAGGTCGACGGAGCCGAGGAGATTGTTTCCGATAATCAATCCTTGCTCGACTTGCTGACGACGGCCCAGAAGACGTATCCGCTGTCGGACAACCTGCCACTCTGGAACTACGGCATCCTGGATGAGGTTCCGGTGCCGGGGTTCGAGGTTGATGCGCCACGGACCTGGGTGACTCGGGAGGACGAGCTTCTCCGCTATAACATCACCAACAACGGGCATCCTGCCAGGGAGAACAGGAACTTAGATGTCTATGTCCTGAACCCGAGGACGCGAACCATTACCGGGGGTGAGCCTACTGCGGAGAACTCCCCATCCCTCTACTCGAGCATGTATCGCCAAAGTGTCACCGACGACACCAAGGGCTGGCTGAAGGACTGGGACTTGCGGTCTGGGGGCAATTTCACCAGTGAGTGGGCCTGGGCGTTCTGGGTACGCCACACCTGCGATCACTTCACGGAGGAGCTGCAATACATCGGCCTGTTTGAGGCGGTGTGGACGTCACAGTTCCACTTCTACCAGCATCCCAAGCTCGGGCCGGAGCTGTTCACCCGCTGGTCCCCGGATACCAACACCTTCCATCTTCATCATGGGGAGGTTAGCATCGGTCTCTGGGACATCCACTTCATCGGAGGTATCCCGCTGGAGGGTTACCAATATGATGAGTTCCTGCCTCCGAAGAACACCTGGGACGATAGGTCACGGACTCCCATTCTGACATGGCATCTACTGGACCTGGCTACGCAGTGGCTCGGGGTCAAGGACTTCCACAAGGACATAGCCTACAAGGAGTGGTTCGGCCAGTTCTTGAAGCACGACCCAGCGGTCAAGATGCCAGGCAGGGGGAAGCGGTGCCTGACCGTGGCTCAGAGGAGCCGGAACGGGTCGTACTGGCGGGTCCCGGAGACGGGCGACTACCGCTCATGGGGGTACCGCGTCATCGAGGCCCGGGACCCAAATGTCTGGTACGTGGCGTTCCTGGCCGCCTTTCTTAGTGGGTGGCTCCTACCAGTGCGGGACGCGAGGATGGGCGTCCGCCCGGCGACACTGGTGATGGCGGGCGCCATGGCCGCCAACAAGAGATACAGCCTCAGGGTCCCAGTGCTGGCTAAGCTGTACGCCATCCTGGGACGCATCTCGTGAGGGGGGTCGCCACGAAGGATCTGTGGGCCCTTTCAATTCTTCCACGGCTGGGTGGCTGCTCACCTCAGTGGGTACACGTTTCCAAACGCCGTCATTCCTCCGGGAAAAGGCCTGCGACCCTCCCTACTGAACATCGCGGGGGTCGCTCTGATGACCCTAAATGAGGAGGGCGTGAGGATTTGGATCGGAAATCATGCCAATTTCAACTTCGGCCCGTTCCCCACTCCGGTTGGCCAGATGATCGACAATGGACAGGGTCCGCTGGAGCGGCACGAATACTTCCTGAGCATGCGGGGCGGGGTGCTAGTGGCTCGGATCGACGAGAAGGTGATCTGCGAGCCCTACGTGCCAACCCGGTTTGCCAGGCAGTTCGGGTGCCTTCAACGGATGCCGAAGAGGGTATTCGCTGCTGTCCGGGAGGAGACGAACCCTTGCGTCCTTCGCCAGATGTGGCTAATGTTCGCCGTTTTCGGATCTGGCGATGTCATCACTCTCCCTCCTACCGGGGTCGACGCAGGCTTGGCAACCGAGTACGCCGAACACTGGGCCATCGCGTACCTCGAGGGGCTTTTACGGAAGCCAGTTCGGCGGCTCGAGGTCACCCGTGCGGAGACCGGGTGTCAAGGAAGGAGGCGAGGCGCCGTCACGCGGGGGAGAACGGAGGCGCGCCAAGCAGCGGAGCCGGCGCGGGCAGGGACTTCGGCGGCGGGCACATCGCAGGCTCCCGCCACGACTTCAGCGCCCAGAGAGGGGGCACATGCGGTGGTCGGGGAGCGGCACGGGAAGAAGATAAGGCGTCTTCTCGAACCCTCTCACGATGCAGTCTTCCCAGCGCTGTGGTCGGCCTGGATGACCCTGCGGCAGTCGCTGGGGACTGAAATCATCTGGCAGAAAATAACCAGAGAAGGGATCCATCTGCCAGAGGTCGGGCGCCTTGAGGTCGCCGACAGGGTGAACTTCCACCGGTGATATGCGTATCTGACAGCCATGGACGAGTATGCGCGCCAACGTGGTCAGCGTGCGGAGCCTTCCCTTCTTATGAAGGTGATGCTCGGTCTAGAGACTGCTCCAGAACAGATGCCGCCGGAGGAAGGTGATAGTAACGATGACTCCGAGGAGGCGGAGGAGACGGGGGAGGATGAAGTCTTAGAGGGAAGGTCCCGTCCGGGGAGCCCGCGGGAGAGCGGCGAGGTGGCCGGCTCTGACAATATCGATATCACCGAGCTCCTCGAGGTCCGCTTCTATCCCTACTCAACATACTTCATCCATTATCTTATGCAGCTTCTAACCCATTTCTTCACCATCCTCAAGAGTGCACGGATGTTGGCCAGGCATCCTCAGTAGCAGTAGGAGAGGCACCAGCAGGACAGGGCAGGGGCCAGACACCCATCATTGAATTGACAAGCGTTGAGGGGTCCCCTGCTGCAATTGCTCCTGCGGCGGCTGGGATAGCGGAAGATGACGCTTTGGATTCCCATAAGTCTCCTTACTTTACTGTTGGTGCTTTCCGTTGACGATCCGTGACTAACCATGGCATGCCTTGCGCTGTGATCTCAATACTGGAGGCTCGTCGGGCTGTCGAACCCGGGCCATTCACGAGTGGACCAGTGGAAGACATGCCACCTCCTCCAGAACAGACTTCTCACACCGAGCCGGCCCCACCAACTGCTGATCAGGGGGTAGCGGACGCCGGCGTTGCTGCCATCGGAGAGAGGTCGGGGCCTGACGAGGGTGTCAACGCCGCTGGGGCGAGAGAAGAAGGTCGCCCAGATGTTGGGGAACCTATCCCCTGTGAGGACATCCCAGGGGCAGACCCCGCAGCAGACCTGCTGGCTGCCTTACCTGCCTACCGGCCTGCCGACCCCAAGGAGATGGACGACTCGGACGCGGAGGCGGTCGAGGAGAGCCGGATAACGTGCCGCAGGGGGTGGAAGTGCATCCAGCGCTTCCTCAAGCGAGACCCATCGGAGTGGCTGGGGCGCATGGGATCGCTTCAAACCTGGATGCGTTTCCTGTGTGCCGGGGGAGATGATGCTCAATGCCTCCATATGACGGTCCGTGATTTCATGGCCGAAAAGATGTGCGAGAGCCGCCAGCGTGCCGACGTCGTACAATGTCGGGACATGTCGGAGAACACGCGGGCGCTTCTTGTGGAGGAGTAGGAAGTCTGGTGCCTCGAAGGGCAAGCGGCAGAGAAGGAGGCCTTCGTAGCAGCGTGCACTAAGCTTGTGGAGCAATTGACAGCCCAGCTGGATGACACCCAGGTACAACTGACGGAGGCGGGCCAACAGATGGTCACACTTCAAGTCGAGTGGGAGCGTGCACAAGCCAGGATCGACGAACTGCGTGCTGCGACCGCCGACGAAGAGAGGGAATGCAGAGAGCGAGAAGCATCCCTGGAGGCCTCCAGCCAAAGGGTAGCGGCGTTAGAAAGATTCATTCAGCACACTAATCCCTAGGGGCTTTGTTTTTTCCATTCCCAGAACAGTTTTCTTCCGCAACTCAATATATCGATCAATTTGTATGAACCAATATATTTATCTGCATCTTTTGGGATTAACGTCCTCAACCACAATTCATTGTCTTGCGGGAGCGTTAACCAAGCTTCAAGCATCCACAATTGGGCCTGGATTTCTAAATAAGAGAGGGAGGTCATTCCTTGGAAGGGAGACCTCAAACCTAATCAATGTACCATCCCCCCATCTTGTTCCGACACATGAGCGGGACAATGCTAGGGGCGTTGAGATTTTATCCGAACATAGGGAAATGAGAAAGGGTGAATCGCGTGTCCCGAATTCAGAAATCCACGACGGTCGGCCTTCCAGGAAATGCCCAAGACGGCAAGCGGACAATGTATCAATCGACCATACTACTGCAATAGACGGACCGAAAGTCGTCATTCATATTGCAGGAGGCGGATCACATGTCATCATCAATACCACTTTGGGGGTTCCTTCAGACACAAGGGTGGAAATCCGGATCAAAAGGGCATGCGAAGCATGGGGCGAAGTGATGATTTGTTCAGACAGAATCTAACGCTCCCAAAATTGCGCCACCGTGGGGAAAGCGTATTAGGCGGATGCACTAATCTGGCCGTGAATCACCCCAATTCTCAGACAGAACCTCTTTGACGAGGCAACTGTCGCTTCCCATCATTGTAATGGGGAATCCCAAGCTGAGTCAGGGAGAATATCACAACCGCACCACTCTACCAGAAGCCAGGCCAAACGACCAGCGACGAGGAGGGGCGGGACTTAGCGATCCCTGAGCCTGGACCCCAGTCGAGATGCCCGGGTGTTCCTACGTACTCCATCAGGCTGGAGATCAAGCTACACGTAGTTCTGAGAGTGCAGTTTAACGTCATGCAGGACGTAGAACCCCGATTAAGGAGATCTTAGTTTAAAGTCGTAGAGCTCGGACCATAGGGACCTCAAAGTACGCCACATCGTGGTCCTATCCCCTGGATATGCAAAGATGCACTGAGGGATAGTGTCAAGAGTGCCGAGATTTTTCCTGGTCAGAATGGGGGGTGGAAAACGTAATGTGAATCATGCGGCCATTCACTCAAGGACTGGGGGCACCGGCGTAACGATATGGGAGTACTGCCGACTGTGGAGGAAAAACAGCATCAATATCGCACTGACCATTGATGGAATGAGGCAGCAAACGAGCATCAACCGCTCAAGCACAGGATTCATATCGATTTGCAGCCCAAGGCCCTTGGGGGCACCAGCCCGGATCGGTGGGAGAGCACTGAGGCATTGTATCCAGACCGCTCACGGGGGTTCCACCCAGGGCGTAGGCGATGGGTCCGACTGAAGGGGAGCATGAAGCCTGAAAGGTGGAAGGAACTTGACCATGTTGAACCTGACCCTCCTAGCAATAGACTAGAGTACTCTTGACACTGGTGGACCACTGCAAGGGGTCGAGGGACACGCCTTGAGGGTGACCCGAAGGCGGCGGATTCCCAAGAGAAGGGGGAATCTTTAAGAGGTGGGGGCTGGACCCGAAGTTTCAAACAACCGGGCGTTCCTACGTATCCCATAATGATGGGAATCAAGACACGCGTAGTTCTTGAAGAGCGGCGCAACACAATCGGGAACTAGCGCGGGGAGGGGTGCGGGTCTGGCCCTCGCACCCAAAAGAAGCGGTATTTGATATTTCTTGTTTGTCCTCAAAGGTGGATGGTTTTTCTTTGTTCAGCGACATGCCTGTGATTAAGAAATCCCTGGCGTCGCCACAATAATCAAGCCATGAAAGGCATTGATAAATGGCATGGTTATTAACCAGTGCCCAACGTGAGTGTCCGCTGAGGAGAACATCACAATGCAGTGTCGTTTATCGTCAGGCAGCCAAGACGATCACAGTTTACGTTCGTGTGGTAAGACCAAGAAACACAGTTTAAGGTCGTGTGGCTCGGACCAAGCAACACAGTTTAAGGTCGTGTGGCTCGGACCATGGAGGAATCCGCTTATTGCGGTACGACGGACACAGCGGAGTTGGGGACACATCCCAGCCCTGCGGTCATGCACAATTCCAGGAGAAGGATCCTGGGATAGGGGCCTGCATATGTCTATCAACCGAGGGGCAGAGATGCTAGCCTCCAGCTATGCTGGGCCCAGAACGCGATTGTTCGGGCGACTCCTTCATCCTCATGGGGACAAGGGTCTAGCTACACATGGCCCTTAGGGAGGACATTAGCACATATCATTGGTGCTCAGATCGTGGGAGCCTCGAAAGACACCATTACCCTGGTTGGCCTCCCTAACGTGTAGAGGAGTACTGAAGGTCAGTATGAAGAGAGAGAGTGTCGAGATTCCACTACAACGCATAGAGGCGGAGTGTGATGAGGACTGCGCAGCCAATGTTCAGAGCCTGAAAGAGCCGACATGGCGATCAAGGACGTTGCTGACCACACTCACAACACAACATCCGATCGCGTCAGCCTAGGATGAGGCAAGAAAACGAGCATCAACCGCTCAAGCACATGATTCATATCGATTTGCGGCCTAGGAATCGACCCGGAGCGGTAGGAGAGCACTGAGGAATCGTATCCAAACCGCTAACCAGGATCCCTTTGAGTGAAGGCTCGAACAAGAGGAAGCGCGAGGCCTGACAAGTAACACAGGACTTGTCGGGATTGAATCCGACACTACAGGTCATAGACTGGAGTACCCAAAACATGTTAACACATCAACGGAAAGGGTCGGAGGACTCACCATGAGAGCAACCAAAAGACGGGGCTGGACCTGAAACACAAACGTCCAGGCGGTCCTACGTATCCCATAAGGATGGGAATCAAGCCGTACGTAGTTCTTGAGAGGCAGTTTAACGTCATGCAGGACGATAAGGGGTGTGAGGTAGTCCCACACACGGGGGAGGCGTACGGCGCAGCCAGTAGACCGGCGTGAATGAGGACACAATCCCCCGCTCACGCCATACGCCTCGCACAAAAAGGAGGGGAACTTGGGCCAGAGGCCCAACGCGGGATAGAGATTACCGGGAAATGGGGCTGGGCCCGAAACATGAATGTTCAGGCGGTCCTACGTATCCCTTAAGGATGGAAATCAAGCCGCACGTAGTTCTTGAGGTGCAGTTTAGCGTCATGCGGGACGAATGCAGTTTAACGTCATGCGAGACAAATGCAGTTTAACGTCGTGCGGGACGAATGTAGTTTAACTTCGTGCGGGACGAATGCAGTTTAATGTCGTGCGGGACGAATACAGTTTAACGTCGTGCAGGACGAATGAACTCAGGCAAAGTACTGCTTGAGGAACCTAACGTTGGTGGGAGGAGTAATACGCTCACCATCCATAGTCACTAGGGAGTACGCGCCATTGGGATAGACCTTGTGGACGACAAAAGGTCCCTCCCACTTGGGCTCCAACTTGGGCGGCTTCCTGCCGAGGATCATTGGAGCTCTTAGGGCCAGTACTAGGTCACCCTGCAGGAAAGAGCGGAGGCGAACATTCTTATTGAAGGCTCGAGCCATTCTGCTTTGATGCCTCTCCATGTTGTGCAAAGCGCGAAGCCTATTCTCATCCAGTGCTTCCAACTCGACTAGACGGGCTTCAGCAGCTCTGTCCGGCGCTTGCAGGTCGTAGACCGCAGTGCTCAAGGACGGTAACTGGATCTCGATGGATAGGACGGCCTCAGCTCCATACACCAGGGAATAAGGGGTCATCTGTGTGGAATTGCGAGTCGTCGTCCGATAAGCCCAGAGGGCGTTGGGGAGCTTGTCCGACCAACTCTTCTTGTTCTGACCAACCATCTTTTGTAGAATGTTAGAGAGGGTTTTGTTAAACGCCTCAATCTGTCTATTTGCCTGCGCATGATAGCGAGATGTATGGTTCGAGCGAATGTTGTACTTGGCGTACAACTTCTTCAACTCGGCTGCTCGGAAATTGGCTCCGTTATCCGTGAGGATAGCGTGAGGCACTCCAAATCGAAAAATGTTGTTGGAGCTCACGAATTAAGCGACAGAACAGGATTTGACCCCTCTGAGCGGAATCGCCTCTGCCCATTTGGAGAAGAAGTCTGTGGCGGTCAGAATGAATCGGCACTGGAAAGCCGTCGCCGGCGGGTAAGGTCCCACAACGTCCATCCCCTAGACTGCAAAGGGCCAAGAATACCTGGTGGTATGGAGAGTCTCCAGCGGCCGATGCACAAAGTTCGCGTGAACCTGGCACATATGGCACTTCCTGGCATACTCGATGCAGTCATGGATCATGGAGGGCCAGAAGTATCCCAACATCCGAATCTGGTGGGACAGCTTCAGCCCAGTCTGGTGGGCACCGCATGAACCAGCATGAACCTCTTGCATGACTCGTGGGATCTCAACTCCCTGAACGCAGCGGAGGAGAACAACATCAAATCCCCGTCTATAGAGGATCTGCTCCAGGCCGAGACTCCTCTGGAGGACAAACTACGATGCGCGGCGTCGAACTCGCTCGCGCTCGGCCCGATCCGACGGGAGAATGCCATGTTGGAGGTACTCAACCAAAGGCGTCCTCCAATGAGGGGCTGGTTCGACTGCCATATCTGTGGTACTCGGGGCTCCAGGCACAGGGGCAACCGTGGTGAGATTACTTACCGATGGGCCGTGATCTCCCTCTGGGATAATGGGAGCGATGAGCCTGCGGTGCGTCACGCGGTCGATCAGGTTGTCCTGTTCAGGCTCTGCGAGTGACGCAGCAAAGCTGGCCAAAGCATCTGCTCGACCGTTCTGCGACCTGGGAATATGGACAATTTCTGGCCGAGAAGGGAACTGGGCCATCAGGAGGAGGGTGCACTCCAGCAATGGCACAAGTTCCGGCTTCCTGACAACATAGTCGCCATTGATCTGCTTAACGACCAGCTCAGAGTCACATTTCACACACAGATGGGGCACGTCGATCTCGAGATCTAACTCGAGGCCAGTGATGAGGGCATGGTATTCCGCGTCATTGTTGGTACATCCCTCTGACAACAGGAAAGATTATGGCAGCATGGCTTGCTCCAGGGTAATGAAGACGATACCCAAACCCACTTTGTTGAGCTTAGGATCATCGAGTCTTCTACCGGTGGGGCTCCGGGAAGCACCGTCAAAGTGCATCTGCCAGCATGGATCGGCACGATCGACCGAGAGAACGACCTCATCAGGAAAGCCTAGATCCAGTGGCTGATCTGCGGAGGTTGGTTGAGCAGCCATAAAGTCCGCCAATGCTTTCCCATTGATGGCCTTCTGAGACACATACCTAATGTCGAACTGCTGGAAAATCACAGCCCACCGTGCTGGACGGCCGATCAACATAGGCCGGCTCAGGATATATTTCAACGGGTCTACCCGAGAAACCAACTGTACCTCGTGGTGCTGCAAGTAGTGCCGTAATTTATGTACGGAAAATACGAGCGCCAGGCAGCTCTTCTCGATGGGGGAATACCTGACTTCCGCATCGAAGAGCATGCGACTGAGGTAATAGAGGCTATTCTATGTTCCCTCTTTGTTCTTCTGGGCGAGAAGGGCACCCAGGGACCGTTCCAGGGCGGTCACATAAAGGACCAGCAGCTTCCCGGATACAGGCGCCATCAAAACCGGAGGTTGAAGCAAGTACTGCTTGATTTCCTCGAAAGCGGTCTAACACTCCTTATCCCATACATAGGTGGCGCCTTTCTTCATGAGCCGAGAAAAGGGCTTACACTTGCCGTCCAGATTCGCGATGAATCGGCGTATATAGGCTAAGTGGCCTTGGAACCCTTGCAGTTCCCGGATATTACCTGGGGGAGGCATCTGGCTAATCGCCCTGATCTTCTCTGGGTCGATCTCAATACCCCGGTATCTTAACACAAAGCCAAGAAACTTCCCGGAGGTGACCCCAAAGGCACACTTCAACGGGTTCATCTTCAGGCAGCGAGACCGGAGGAAGCCGAACACTTTCTCAAGATCTTTGAGATGGTCCTGACGCTGGCGCGATTTAACCACCAAGTCGTCAACGTAGCATTCCACCAGTGTGTCGAGGATTGTCTTGAATATGCGGTGCATCGCCCGTTGATAGGTGGCACCTGCATTCTTCAGGCCGAAGGGCATGACCTGTTAACAAAAGATACCTTGGGGGGCCCTGAAGGCAGTGAACTACTCATCCGCAGGGGCCATCCGGATTTGGTTGTATCCGGAGTATCCATCCATGAAGGAGAGGGCTTGGAATCCCGTCGTGGCGTCGATCAATAGCTCTATCACCGGAAGGGGAAAATCATCCTTCAGACAGTGGCAGTTGAGATCTCGGAAGTCGATACAGACTCTGATCTTCCCATTCTTCTTCCTGACCGGCACAATGTTGGCCAGCCATCTGGGGTACTGAACATCCCTCACGAAGTTGGATTTGATAAGCCTGCCAACTTCGGCCTCAACCATGGCACCGTGGAATGGGTGCATCTTCCTGGGAGGCTTCTTGAACCCGCACTGGTTCGCCGGGAGACCAAGGCGGTGGACGGCTACCTGAGGATCTATCCCCGACATCTCGTCATAGCCCCAAGCGAACACATCACGGTGCTGTCTGAGGAAGTCCACGTACTGCTGCCGCTCCTCAGAGGGCATGGCGGCACTGACCAATGTGGGTCTTGGATCTGCTTCGGTTCCAAGGTTCACCTGTACTGACTCATCGACCGTGGCGGAGACGCCCTCCTCAAAGGCTGGGGGTGCATCTTCCACGTCCTCTCCACTCGGGAAGGGATCTTCCACAGGGAGAGACTGCGTTGGAAACTGCATTGGGGCCACCAGATCCTGCTGGGCCGCTTGTGCTGGAATGGGCGGTCGCGGTCATCTCATCAGGAGACTCACAGGCCGTCGAGACCATGGCTACGTCCAACCGATGGATCGGGAGGACGTAAGCGTCATCCAAACTAGCCCAGGGATCACTTGCAACAGCGACAGGCTCAACCTCACCTTCTAGGATCTGTTTATCCTTTCTCTTGTAATAGTCCGCATCCAGATAGCGGGCTTCACATGAGGAAAAAGGAGAGGCATCTCCTTAAATCACGCCTACTTGACCATTAAGGGAGTATTTCAGGCATTGGTGGTATGACGAGGGAACCGCCGCATGAAGGTGGAGCCATGGCCTTCCCATCAATGCGTTATACGCAGTTTCCTGAGAGACTACCATGAATTCGGTGCTGGAAACTAGGTCACCGAACTGGGTCTTCAAACGTATCTTGCCGACCAGAGTTTTCTCGGTGCGGTGGTACCCCTGGATCCTGAGGTCGGAGGGAATCAAGTCATCCTCAGACAACCCCAATCTCCGGAGCGTCCGAGTTGGAATCAGGTTAATCCCGGACCCCGTGTCGACAAGACAACGTCGGACTTCAAGGCCATTGAACTGGCCAGTAACATACATCGGACAAATGTGCCCCTGTATAGGAGGGTCTTCGTCCTCACTAGAGAATGAGATAACTGCCTGACATTCGGCGTCCTCAATCATTTTGGCATGAAAGGCCTCTGAAGCCGCAACCTCCGTCTCAAACTGGAGGGGGCACTTCAGGGCTTCAGCGAGCGCCTCGTGCATCTCAGGTGACATGCGCAGAGCCTCATGGATGGAGAGCCTTGCTGGGATGTCGGCCAAGTGCTTCAGGACATCATACTTTTTGGCCAAGCGCGAGCCCCTGGTTGTAGGAGGTTGCTCTGCGGTTGGAGGCATGACTGGCATTGCCGGTTGGACCGGCGACCGACTGGTGCTTGGTGCATCTCGTTGTTCACTGGTTGAAGCCCGGGGAGTGGTCACCGTACTGGGGCCAGGAGGCCAGGATGGACTCGTGGTAGGATGGAGCTGGTCGCGGCGCGGCTAAGGCGGTTCTGCCTGGTCCCACACCACAAACAGTGGCGGAGGCGAATCCCTCATCCCCGGATGGGGGGGCTGCGCGCGCTGAGCTCGGTTTCGAGCCTGCTGCCTAGTCTCAGTGGCATGCACGGCCTGGCTGGAGGTACCAACTGTCGTGCCCCAGCGACTCCTGTTGTTGCGGTTCCTCCGACGGTGGCGACGACTGGGGACACTAGGGAGGTCCACCTGGTGTTCTTCAACGTCGGGAACCGAAAAGGGATTTACCATCTCGACGGTATTAACCGAAGCATACCCAACACTGTCATCAGATTAATCATTCATCACTGGGCGGATCCGAGGAGGGACCCCCATCCCCGGGGCCATGAAATCGCCGAGAGTGCGGGATAGTGGCGGAACTGGCGGGGCGCGCTATTCCTTCTTGCGCCGCCACCGTTTGCTCTTCTCGGAGGAGGCAGGCTGGGACGACGATGCCGAAGCAGCACCCACAGATTCTGGGGTTTCAGGCTGATTCAAGCGCGCACGGATGATTCCATGGGCGCGAATGATCGTCTTGCGGGCCATCCAGTTATTATACTTCTGGGATCCGCTGTCGGAGACCAGCTGCCATTCGTCCTCATCGCCACTATCGTCACCTGATCCCACGAACACACCCGCCACTTGCGCTGGAGCTGGGCCCAACCTGATTACATTGTTGTTAATCTGGTCTTGGAGCCAGTCCTTAAACATGTAGAATCGCCGGATGGTGTGCCCCAGGGCCCGATGGTAAGGGCAGTAGCGGGGGTTATCCGTGAGATGTGCCTCCTATGGCCTCCAACACTCAGGAAATCGCACAATCCTCTGCTCCAGGGCGCTCCGGAAATAACCGGGGACCTGATCCTCGTGAAATGAGTATTTCAGGTATCGCGGGGCCCTGGGAGCGTGGTCTTGACGAGGGGCTGGAGGGGCCTGCTGAGGAGGTGGACCCTGATTATCTCGCCTGGGTTGTGGCGGTACATTACGCGGAGGGGCCAGCCGGTTCTGGGGCTGCCGCTGCTAGGCCGGGAACTGAGCCCGTGGAGGCGGATTCCTGTGAGGCTGTGGAGCTGGCCTCATCGGCAGCAACTCCAACTGCCTGGGGGCCTCTATCTGGGCAACATCAGCGGGCTAAGCCCTGCTGACACTCCTTGCAGGGATCATAGGAGGCAGCGGGTGTGCCTGACTGGCCTGTTGCAGGGCTTCCTCAAGACGTTGAGCTTTGTCTGAGATGTCCCTGAAACCTCCGGGGTAATTCTGAGTGATCAATGAAGGGACCAGCTCGGTCTTGACGTTCCCGATGCACATTGTCAGCAACTGCTCCTGAGTCAATGGCATGTCAAGGGAATACGTGAGACCCTTCCATCGGGCGACGAAATCCGCGACTCTCTCATCAGGCCCTTGCTTGCACTTGAAGAGGTCTGCGATACTCTTCTTCCGGGTCGTGGAACTGAACTGGTAGAGGAACTGTCTACGAAGGTCCTCCCAGCTAGTTATCGACCCGAAGGGGAGCTGGCTGTACCAGACAAATGCTGGCCCTTCCAGTGTCTGGACAAAGCAGCGAAGCTTAGCGGCCTCCTGCTGCACCGGAGTTCCCAACATAGGCCCGCACCTCGAGTTGAAATGGGCCAAATGCTATGGCGGATCTCCAGTCCCGTTGAAGGGGGCGAAAGTGGGGTTCCCGAATCCCGGAGGTGCCGGCATGTCATATACCCATGCTGGGTATGGCTTGTCGTCCGGTGGGATCGCCACTTGCCGAGTCTTTAAGGCTTCCAAGCGGGCGATGAGTGCCGCCATCGGATCGTCCGGACATGGGTTCCAGTCCTGGCGAGTATCTCTAACCACGAGCGCATTGCATGGCCCTTCAATCGGGTCGTCGACTGGGTCGTCGAACTCGGCAGCTCATGGGATGGCGGGCGGAGCGGCCCTTGGGGCAGCGGGAGGAATCCGAGCGGGGTCTCTCAGGTAGTCACGCCGCTCGGGAGGGTGTGGTGAAACATACCATGCCCTCTTTCCATAGGCAATGGCCTCTCCCCTGTCGGAAAACACGGCGTAATCACGATTGCCCGGGAGAGTCTCGTCGAGGAGCGGTTGTTCCTGACCCTGCTGTCCTGGCCTAGGATCACCGTAGTCAGGCCGCCGCTCTGCAGCGCGCTCGGCGAGGAGCTGGTCAACTAGCTTCTTCTGCTCGGCGAGCTGTTGACGTAGCGTGGCCTTTTCGGGATCCTCCTCTGCCCTCTGCATGGAGGCAGATGGGTCGGCGGGCTTTATAGCCCCTCCGTGCTCTTTACCTTTGCTAACGTTTCGGCTCAACGTCAGTGATTTAGTGGGTGCGGGGAGACCCAGGAGGCTCCTCTGGTGACGAGTAACCCTCACTGACGGATCCAACGATGGCTTTTCTTCGGGGGGAGAGCCCCCGTCGAGAAGTTCCAAGTCGTTCCCCTCTCCCGACAGGTCAGCCATATTGACCGTTTCCGTCCATGGGGATGTACCCTCAGGGCCACCCAGCGAATCGGGCTGTCGGCGAATCACACTGAAGCGTAGGGCAGCGTACTGCCCCCATCCATGGATATACACGTGGGGAGTGGCTTCCTCTATAACCTTGCGGAGTACTTGAAAACACTCAACGCATCGTTGTTGGAGGGCACTGTGGTGCCCAAATGACCCGGGGTGCCGAACCGCGGGGAGCGTGGCCAGGTCAATATGACGGCACTGCTCACCAATATCCTCCAGGTGCGCTTGACTCCCGGGATATGGAATTTGTAGGCGGTGAAGACGGGAGTGAGTCTCCCGGAGAGTTCGGCGAAAGCATTCGAACTCATCCGGGGTGAGCGATTCGGGTGCATCAAAGTCTGGTCCTGCGACTGGCCAAAACTTGTCAGGGAAGTGGCCCTCTGCAAGGACGGTCCAGAAGCTCCACGACTCAAACTCGGGACCCAGGTCTCTTTGGTCCCCTTCAGTGACTTGAAATGGACGGGGAACCGGCAGTGGTGCCGAGTCGGGCCGCTGGGCCGGCGGGCTGGCCGGCGGTGAATACGGCGAGTAGGCCGATTGGCCTCCAGATCCCGGGTCGCCCTCTGAGGGTTGCGGTGCCTCAGCTACCACATCACGATAGGATGGGCCGACGAGCGAACATCCTTCCGTAGCGTCGGTGCTCGCCGAGGGTGCACTAGATCGTGGCTCGACCATCGGTCCCCAGAAAGGGTCTCCGGCTTCTCTGATCGAGGTAGAAGGCGCTTCCGGAGGGGCCGGTACCAACCGCAAGCTTGATCCTTGGGGGTATACCAGGCCCTCGCTACTCCGGATATACCTTCAAAGAGAAGCGGGGATCATATCGATCTCGCTCTCGGCAAGTACGAGGCTGACGTGCTGCATTCCTACCTCTGCCCCTGACTGGCGGGATCGGGGGTAGGGCTCTATCGCCGAATCATATTCCACCTCTGTATCAGAGAAACGAACCGGTCAGATCTATGTCCAGAATTCCGTAACATTCCTCCCTCTACGTCGACGCCTCGCCTTCCTGCCCCTGGGTGGTTCTTCAGGGCATGGCTTATCTCTGTCATAGCGTCCTATGGCTGCACTGGTGCTGGGTCCAAGAGGACTAGAAACGAAGGTGCGAGGAGCACCGGGACAGATATCAAAGGGGACGCGGGGAGAGATGCTTCCGGGCAGGCCTCCGGGCCGGGATCGGAAGGTGGGATCACCCATGCCTCTTGGATCAGCCACACGTAGTGGTCCCTGCTGGTGAATAGCGCTACCGCGAGGTGGTCCGCGGTGGCTATTTCCTATACCCGCAACCGGGAGAGTTAACCCAACCTGCCTTTGGGGCGGTCGGGGCCTCGATCCAGGTCGGGCATAGAAGTTCCCCTGCTCAGGATGCGCAGGGGCCTGGTGACTGGAGCCAGCAGTGGCTTCAGCCAACGCGGCCGCCGTTGCTAGGGCCCCAAGGTGGGCATCCTCTTCCGCTCATGCCCGACGTTGGTGTCGGGATAGACGCGTCGGGATCAGCGGCGCAGGCAGGTGGAGAGCCCGTCCTCCGACTTGAGAGGCCTGTCGGCGGTGTCGATGTGGCCTAGCAGGAGCCCTTATCGCGGATCCCTAGAGCGAATCTCGGATAGGGTGGTCCCGGACATCCTCGACCTCATCCGCATAGGGGAAGGAGCTGTCGGAGCGTTCCGAGGATAAACTCCCGAAGCGGTTGTACATCGAGGTAGGCAGCGGTGCCTCCCTACGCGGCCCTCGTGGGCGGTGTTGGTGGCGAGGTGCAACTTCCTCGAGGTCTAGGCGAGCCATGTCCCGGGTGGGGATGACTCCCTCTTCCTCATATCTCCGCACCAAGTTGTTGATCACCCTTCTCTGGATGACCTCCGAGGGGGAGAGAGGGCGTGGTTGTCCCGCAGCTGCGGCTGCTGGGACGACTGTGGAACGGGCGGGACTGCGCGGAGTAGCCGCGTCGGTGTTTCCCCTAACCCTGCGCCAGTGGGCGGGCGGCGATCGGGCACTGGATCGGGCGACCTGATTCCTGAAGATAGGGAGAAGAACCCATTAATACTGACAGGAAAAGGAATCGACTACCAATCATTAGTGCCACAACGCCTTCCGTGGGGGGAACCCAGGCCATCGACGTCGTGAGACGGAGTGCCCGATTTCCCCTCCCCAGCCCCTGGCGGGTTCCGTGCCCCGGTGCTGAATGCTCGGCCGGGCAACATGCTAATCTTCCAACACCTCTGAAAGCTATCGGTCTTCGTATTGAGGAGAAGAGATTCACGTCGGGTTCACCATTTTTCTGTTTCGGTGCGGATGTGCGTCGGGTTTCCGTTTCGACGATGTTCCGCCAGGACGCGTTCGCGCGTGCTCCCGTCGACCCGAGGGGAAGGGAGCGCGGCTTGTGGCCCCGCAGTCCCTCTTTCCAAAGGCGGGCGGCATCCGTCCCTTATTCAGGGACGTCTGCTCCTTGATCGAAACCGGGATGATGGGACGTCGGCTCCTCCTTCCTTGGACGTCTCCCCGGATCTCGTCGCCTAATCCGGGTCTCCCTCATAGATTTAAGAATGTTCGTGAATCTCGTTCCCGGCACCATATCTTCATGGACACCGGTTAATTACGCTGCTTCCGCCCAGACGCTCCAAGGGGTCTGGTCGGGGCAGAAACCTGCGGTGAGGAGACCGGGTAGCTCTGGGTGCTGGGGGCGTGTCTTAACACTGCGGCTCTGCATGTCTGCCTTTTGTCCCTAATAGGGCTTCTCGAAGGCATGATGGCCTGATGCATCCCGCGCTGGGTGCGGGGAACTGCGTTACCTGATGTTTTCCTCAGCTTCCAATGTTTAACACGGGGTATGCCGCGAGTTTAGCGTCCAGCGGGGACGACATCGGACTGATCAACACGATTAGTGGATCAGATGACAGACCCCCTTGCGGGGAACCTCCGACGCTGGGGCCAGCACATGGGCGGCTTCCTGAGTGAAGTGGAGTGGATTGAAATGGCATGACCCCACCGGGATGTGGCGGCCCGGGTAAGGATCAGGATGGATGATGGAGTGAAGAGCTTGGACGCCGTAGAGGCTTCCTACGTACCGCGCGTTAGCACGGATCAATGTCAACGTAGTTCGGATATACAGTTTAACGTCATGTTGGACGATGGCAAGCCGACTCACGAAGGGGTCGAGGCTACCGGGTGGAGGATTGAACCGAACCACCCCACACAGAGGGGGATGGAACGGCCGGGTGGATCCACGCCAATGTGAACTCGGGAGGGGTCCACTGATGGATGAACCGACGTGAATACGATCGGGACGACCAGGTGGTGGGCTTAAACCTCAGGGAGGCTTCCTACGTACCCTGTTTAGGAGACAGGGATCAAAGTCCACGTAGTTCATTCTTTCAGGACGTACGCACTGAGGCAACCTGAGTGCGGCAAAACTCAGTTGGAGAGGGACTTGGGCCGAAAGTAAGACACACCTCGATCAATGTCACGCCCTCTACTGGCTTCGGCAGTGGGAAAGAACAATGGAGATACAAATGTGTAGTCCCCCACAAGAAACTAGGGGTTTGTAATACCCTACCCCCGTGGGCGAAGGCCACTCCAATCCCGACATACCTGTAGAGACGAGCGGGTGGGGGCCACATCCAAACCGGGGGGGACCCTGTGTGCGAGGCACGAGATCGGGTGATGTGGACGGTTTAACGTCTTGCCGGACGAAGTACAGTTTAACGTCGTGTGTTGAGGACGAAGCGGACGGTTTAACGTCTTGCCGGATGAAGTACAATTTAACGTCCTGTGTTGAGGACGAAGTGGACGGTTTAACGTCTTGCCGGACGAAGTACAGTTTAACGTCGTGTGTTGATGACGAAGCGGAGTTTGGGGCTTACACCTTGAGGAGGCCCATATGCTAGGAAGTTTAACGTCGTGCAGCTCGGACGAATGCAGTTTAACGTCATGTTGGAAGATGGATGCCTGGCAGTTTAACGTCCTGTAGCGCGGAAGAATGTTTCCGCCGATGGGTCCGTGTCACTTCGCGCGAGCCTGGAGGGCCGCACGGGAAGACAACGCACGGTGCGGGCACCCAGGATGAAGATCATCGGGCGCCACGCAGGCGGGTACCCTCAGGGGGTTAAAGGGGGCGACCCTGGCGGTTTGCGCGCAAAAGAGGAGCTTGGCGCGCAATACCGCGGGTCGTCGCGCAATTGGGCGGGCTGGCGCGCAATTGGGCCAGCGCTTTGCGCGCGGAAGATGGAGATTGCGCGCACCTGGCCTCTGATAGCGCGCGGGGGCAACGGCTCATTCTTTAACGAATGGCCACTTAGTAAGGGGGGTGCGTGCAATCGGGCTGAATTGCGCGCACCCGGGGGGAAATTGCGCGCAAGAGGCTTCTTTTACTCGCGAATGACTTCGGGTAAGGAATTAGTCAAAGGAAAGAAGCCAAAGGGTTTGCGCGCGAAGGCGAACCCCGAGGCTTGCTTGCGCGAAATAAGGGAGGTTACCTGAAGATCGGCATTGCGCGTGGAGGGGGTGGAATTGCGCGCACGAGCGACTCTTCGAATTCTGGCAACCTCCAAAACGTCGGGGGTCGCCTTGTATTTATAGGCAACCCCGGCCGCGGAATCTTGCCGCCGGCGTGCAATTCATGGCGCGGGCGCGGAATTTCCTTCGCGGGCGCGGAATCGGGGCCCCGGCGCGCAAGGGAGTCGCGCGGGCCCGGGCGCGCAAAATTGCGCGCCGGCCCAACGCATTTGCGCGCATCCCAGGAGGATTGCGCGCCGCACTTCAACTTTGCGCGCGGGCCTCCAAAATTCCGCGCAAGGCCTCCGAGCCTTCCGAAACGTGCTTCTGACTCCAAATATGACCTCGCTTTCCGCATCCGGAACTTCGTTTGGGAACAACGGACTTTTCCGACGTCTACAGAGTATCCAAAGACAATAAACTATTACGGTCCTTTGGTGTATGTTTTTTTATATATTAAGTATTATGAAAAAGTAATGTAATGTCTATGTATGTCAATCTTTGGGTCTCTACAGAGCATAAAAAGGAAACATTGAACATAAAATGATAAACTTATAAAGAAAAACTATATCTTATCTTTTGATTCCATAGGTTTAAATCTAGGTTGGTCTCGATATATATCTATATTATATTCTTATGGGATTTTTTATTTGTACCTTAATAATGGTTGGTACTAATATCATGAATCTACCAAAGCATATCCCCCGTAATATTTGTAACCTAGATTGCAGCAAGGCCCATTGTCGTGTACCAGGATACCCCGATTGTAGCCCGAAACTCTTTGTTGGATTTTTCACTCCTAGGTACATCTGTGGTAGAGTTTCCTCTACATACTCATATCCAGACTGGGATGTATTTTCTTGATAAAACACTAACTCAATACTGACCAAAATTTAAGAATGTTTCATTATTCATTGTATCATCCTTATTGTTCTCAATAAGGTTCCCTATTCCTAATCTCCAAAAATAATTAGAACAACATTTGATTCAAACTATAGAGACCCAAAACTATTACATAAAAAATCACATGAATTAAATCGTAATTATACATCAGAGTACAAGACAATAATCTTTATGTCAAGTGTCTTGGAAGACTAGGTACATATTACATAAAACATGGGGATAAAAAACATCTTTATTTAATTTCCTTAAAAAGAGCTCCTAACATCCTTTGAGCCCTTACATATGCATATGGTACCCTAGGAAACACATGAGCAAAGGGATGATCTTAAAATCCCAGTAAGGGAATGAACATAAGGATACATCTTAAAAACATGAGTTAGGAGACAGGATATAATGATATCCAAAGCATGAAACTTATAAAATAATTTCATATAAGAATGAGATTATATAAACATTGAATAGTATAAATATGGAAGAAGCATAAAACATGTATTTAGTAGGGGTCAAGTCTAACTGGAAACACCATTTCCCATTTTAATATGGTTCAAGGCTAACCTCCAATCTCGTTTCTCTTTTAGTATGGTTCAAGGATATCAGCCAATATCATTTCCCATTTAGCATGGGTCAAGGATAACTGCTAATCCCATTTCACATCTCATCTCATGAGACATAAAATTACCCAATGCATTGGAGCTCAATCTAGGCGCACCCATATCAAAATTTTCATGAATATTATTGACATGAAATTAATCATACATAATCAACGATTCATTAACATAAGGGTACCCATGGAAAGAATAAAGTACCAAAATAATTAAATAAATCATAAACATTGAGTGTTTCATGAAAGTGTCCATGAAAGAATGGGATTAGAACAAACATATACGTTCATAGGGTAAAATAGTATTATAACATGATATGTGAGTTATTATATAAGTGAAGACATATAAGGATGTCATTTGAGAAATGTTTACAATAAAACATTTCTGTGTGGTTTTAAGAAAAATACTATAGAGCATTAAAAATAGAAAAGGGGCCAACATTTTATATTGAACCAGAAGAGAAACAATGGGTTTTTCATAATAAAAAAGGATTTTATAAAGAAATGTTTTTCTTAAAACAAAGGATATATTTTACTTGAATGGGGTCAAAATTTGGGAAGTTCCCTTAAAACAAGATTACTCATCACAAAGTCTTGACGTGGGAATCACTAAAAACATGTTTATCCCCAAAATAGAATAAGGGATGGATAATGGATCATGATTTTGGAGAATATATATAGTTTTTAGAAGTTTTAATTGAAAATAAAAGACATATTCATTTGGGTAAAAATAATGATAGAGAATCCTGAATGAGTAAATGATGTTCAGGTAGAATTCATTACGAATTATTTTCATGGTATCAGGTGTACCTAAAATAGATTTGAGGAGAGATAATGGGTTTACTCATAACTTATAAATAACGAGGGATGTATGGTGGAGGTGAAAAATAATTCCACATCATTAGGGATCACACATAAAATATCACAACTTAGTAGAAAATCTAGAAATTAAAGTTAAATGTGGAGGATCCCTTACCATCAGTCTGGTGGTGATCTTTACTGAACTTAATGACCTGGAAAAACAAATTTGTTTTATTCATTAATAATTCTAGAACCTATTATTTATTTAATTAATTTATTATAACCCTTTTTTGTTCAGTAGAGACATTTTTTATTGGTTATAAGGGTCAATTTCATTGTTCGGGTCCGTCTGGTTGCTTGGTTTTTAATGATCAGTTCATGTTTGGATAAACACATATATTGAAATTGGTTGTCCCAAATTTTAGTTATCTTCTATTATTGAACACACAAGAGATTAAATGGTAATAGGAACTCATTTTTTATTTTTATTGACGATAAATTATTATATAAAACCAAAGTGCCAACTGTTTTTTTAATTGGTGTGTTTTGATTACAACGAAAATGTTTTGATTTATAACTTAATACCATTTGTAATAAAGGAATAAAGAACCATAAATAGGATATATATATATATATATATATCACATATATACTAATCTGGGTCAAACATAACTCAAATAGAATAATGAAATGAATTAATTATGATAATAGAAACTTATAAACTATTGTCCTGGAATGTTCTAAATTAGCACATCTCAAACGGTTCGTTCATTTCATTCAAATAAATGGTGGGTAAAGGAGAGAATATAATCAAATATCCCAACAGAATAGTAACATTCCATTACATTTGTGTTACTAGAGTTATCATACTTTTTGGGTGAAGGAAGGTGAGGAAAGAAACAAAATCAAAAGAACATAAAAAGATTGAATGAATTGGAAAGAGGAATATACCTCTTGACTGTTCCTCATTTTAGAAGTTCTTAATGGGAGGGGTTTCATTATTTTGAAGAGGTTAGAGGATTTTGGATGTGGGGGAGAAGCTAGGTGAGAGATTTTGGCATAATATTGGCATGGAACAAGGCATGAGAGGAGTGGAGAGAAGGGGGAGTGAGGGGGGATTTTATTATGGAGGAGAGGAGGGTTTTCATAATTTTTTAATCATTAGTTTTTTATTTCTAAACAAGTCAAGGAATGGTTAGTATTAAATGACAATTAATAGTAATAAATTCAGGTGTGTTCGAGATTTGGGTTCTTACAAAACTTGTGATGTATAGAATATGGGATTTCCATTATAGTGTATGTATACTGTAAATTAATGTATTTTACTATTCACTAAAAATTCCGGTATTTCATAAAAATCTAAAATGTTCACCTGAAATATTTATCGATGTGTGGAATCCAAAAATGATATCCATTTTTCAAAAACAATTTTCTATATATAATTATTTTAATATTTAATTAAAACAATAATTTATTATCAAAAATCAGTTTTAAAACATTGATTTACGTATTCTAAAATATAGGTATATCGTACTTTCAACTTGAATATTTTTTTATACTATCATAGTTAAGGTTTCTATTCATTAAATTTTATCACTATTCAAAAGGGTATGTAACTATTCAGAAGGGTTGGTTACTATTCACCAAAAATTATTTTTTCCTTATCAGACTCCTAATAACATACTAATTGCAACTGTTTATGTTATATTTTCGAAATTCCAACCACCGAAGTGAAAAACTCATGTTTAAAGGTCACTTATCACATAATAGTTCATTATGTTTTGTTTTTATTTGATTTTATGACATATTTATAAGAATGGAACTTCCATTTAAAAACATTGGGTCGTTATAGGTTTGGTGTGGGACTTATAATGAAGAATCCCAGGAAAACAGAATGGATGACAGATTCCCATGTTGAATCAACCACTTCCAGAAATATGGTCCAGTAGGAATATGGTTGATTTAGATGATTGGATTTGATCATCATGGAGGATTCCAATATATCCCATTTAAATTGGAATCTGAGCCTTCATAGTCTGGTTAATCTCATAGGGGAATATAGGCATTTGATAGGATAACATGGTGGCTTACACCTAAGAAGGATTTCCTAATAAAAAGAGTACCATGATACATGTTTAAACTCATTGTAATTTGGGGGTTAACATGGGGTTTAGTACTAAGGAGGATTCCCAGATAATGAGAATTATGATTGAGGATTACTCCTATATAGTATTCACCATGACCTCAGGTCGTAGGTGGGATTCCAACATGTCATTGTAAATAGAATCAGAATTATCGTAGTATATTCATACATATGGATTGTGCAAGTGTTGTGATCATCACTAGCCATTAAGCACTCATGATTCGTAATTAGTGTGAGAAAAGAGAGGATGAGAAAGATTCAACAACCCTCCCAATCATCAGATGCATGCTACTGGACATGGAGGAATGGATCAAAGTGATGGGAATGAGGTGTTGATTACACACATATCCTTTTCCCTAGGATGATGGAGGAAGAGGCTATGGTTATGACACTTACCACCTATCACTTCACATAGAAAAGGTATAAAGCTGATGAATTCATTGGAGGTGAAGAAGAGGAAGACTAAAACATATTCCATCAAAGGATAATATCTTAAAAAGATAGGAGTTCAGTAAGAATGGTTCTTACAGTATACGGAGAATTTTACATTGAATATAAGTAAATTAAATGGTGATTCTTTATCCTCCATACCAGGTCCTGGAGGATCCACTTCTTAAGGATGAAAATGAGAGTGCAGAGCCCCATCCCCATAATCCAAAACTAGAAACATCCAATATCAATCCTTGGGTAAGGGTTCAGGTGAAAATAGTTTTACATACCTATTTTAACCATGATATCCATTACCAACCCACCATAGGTTTTCGGGAAGCCTTTGACAATTGGAATACATACCTAGATGAAGGACATGCTGATGTGACACTCTTCATGGTTATTTTAGTTTGTAGGTCTTGGATGAGATGTCCATGTGACCCCTTTCAACCATTGGAGAAAAATAAAAAGAGTCCATTACATGAGTGGCATAAAAGAGGGCATAGTGGATATCATTTGTTTGTCTTAGGCATAGTTGATCTATACATGTGTTTCATGAAGGTGTGCCATCTATGTTCACCACACATGTGTGCTACATAGGGGTGACATGTTGGGTCTAGGAGAGATTGAAAGTGCATAACATATGGGTTTTTAGCCTATGAATGTTGGATAACATTAGAGAAACTAATCCCCATGAAAACTACACATTAGTTTGGTCTTAATGTGAACACCTTGGGTGTCCCCACGAGTCCGTGGAAGAGTCTCATGTATGTCCTTTCTTAAGGAATGGGCCTTGTGTTTGTGACTTATTATTATGGAAGATGGAAACTAAAATAGGTTTATCTTTTTTGAGACCATAAATAGAACTTTACATTGTTTATATCATTTAATTCTATATTGTAATTTGTTTGAGAGAGCTACCTGATAAATTTTGGGGGACTTGGGAGAAGGTATTGTGCAATGAGAACTTTGGGAATTCTTCCAAATTTTCAGTTGTTGAAATGACGTGGAAAGGGAAAAGTGGGGAACTGGTCAAAATTATTTTTCCATGTTCATCCTCCTCATAGGTCCACGACATAGCTCTCCCGTGCATGTGGGTTGTACAGTCTGGTTCGAGTAGGTGGTATGTATAGGTACCCCATGTAGGTGTTCTGCGTAGGTACCCAATGCAAGTGTTTTTCACATGTTTCGTTTGGTTATATTTCACTTATCTTCTTAAGATTCATGATACAACAACATATCCAAATTTCACTTCATAATATTTTTTCCATCTTTTATAATAATGAAATTTCAACCAAATCCCCCCTTATTATTGGATCTAACCAAAGGAAGAGGGTCTAGTCCGGAGGCAAGAGTATCACGAAAATATTATGAAAGAAGAATGATGATTTTTTGCGTGGTCATTGCGTATCTTTCCCACATAGCTCATTATAATAGTTATTCCTCATAGTTAGGTGGAATATGATTGTTGGGCCTATAAATACCCCCTTTCCTTTTTCTCATTCTTCTTGTGTGGTTTCTGGGTTCCACTCTAATTGCATAGGTCATTCGTCCAGATACATCATGATGTTGTCCTTTGAATATCCTTTGAAGTCTTCAAAAGGTCCAAACACATAAGAGAGGGGTCTAAACAGATCCAATCTATCAAGGGAGCTTCATAGAATGATCTTTCTGAGGGACCTGCTTGGGGTATGTTGTCGAAGGACCTGCACATGTTACGTTATTGAAAAACCTTCAAGGGGTACCTTGATGATGAACCTACACAAAACATTTCCTTTGAAAAATTAAAAAATTTAAAAAACAAAAAATTAAAAATTCATAAATAAAAAATCCTATATTAATAAGAATAAAGGTGATATTTGGTAGGTTTCCAATTTTCTTCGTTAAAAAATGAAAATGAGGAAGCTACCATGCATAAGATTATAATGATGAAAGCTGTTAGACTATATTATTATAACACTATCGAGACTACCCTTCATGATTTGGAAAAAATGTTGATTCCATTGCATCCTAAGAATCCATAGAGTGATTACATTCAATTGTATGGAAATGATATTCTAAGGTATTCACACATTGCTACATATAAGTAAAATTTCTCAAATTCATTATGTTTGAAAAACTTCAGTTGTCCTTGTTTCAAATTTTCTGCAAAGGGTGTCCCTATTAATGAGGGAATAGTTCTTATTGGATTCTTCCTATACCCCAATGGTTCTACTCTTGATATTAAGGATCATGTTGTAAAGAAAAATCCTCAACGATATGATTCAAAAATTTATGATTCAAAGGGAGATTAATCCTATGGCTTGAAAGAAGACTGGGATCTCCGCTCTATAGAGGGAGTCAGACCTGAATGGATGTGGATGTTTTGGGTATGCCAAACATCTACTGAGTTCATGATTCGGCTGCATTATGTTTATATTTATGAGGATATCATGGTAGGAATGAAAAAAATTTATAAAAATGATATCATTCAAGATTTTTGAGCCAATGGAATCAACAAACAAATCATTTTAATTTGATTCATGGTGAGGTTGGAATTAGATTGTGGGATGGCAATCAAATCCCTTTGGATGCCATTCTGAAAGATATGTATGATGATATTATCCCATAGAATAAAACATGGGATGGTTCTAGAACGATGCCACCAATGACTCATGATATATTAAATATCATGAATAATTTTCATAATGAGAAGAAATTTCCTCATCCTAGGGAAGAATTCATTAAAATATTTGGATGGGGGATTTCATAGAACTATCCAAAATGATGGATCAAACTTGAATACATCCTACGATTTTCCATACAACAAATAATCGGGGTACCTCGTTCTTGTTTGGGCCTAGATTGGATTAGGGTTATTATAGGAATTTGGGATATAATTTGAAACCCAAGATTGAGGAAAATGTATGCTTGGACATCTTCCTTTCCATGTTGTCAAGAATCTGTCTTCTTCTACATCGTTTGTTTAGTGGTGGAGTCAGGCCAGGGATATATTTTATTACAGACATGTTAGTAGAAGGGAAGCATGTCATGTTGGATGACCCAATTTTATAAAAAATTATATCACATCATTTTTCATTTGTACCATGGGAAATCCCCATTTTTAATTACAAGACCATTACAGGTGTTGTGAGGTGGGATTTCAACACACATCATTTCATATTCAATGTTTAATTCAGTTACAATACTTTACCCCATTTATTCAGAATGTCTACGAGATTTATCCTATGATCCTAACGCCTAATGAGCTAATGAAGGGACTAAATTTATTTGTGGAATTTAGTTTCTTTATATTTGGTAACCCACAAAGATGAATTTTTTTGATTATGGAAATAAAAATAATTACAGGCCAACAAATTATATTATTGAATTCAGGGACAACATACTGGTATCACGTATTGACGGTGATATCATTTGTGAGGCTTATGTCCCATGTAGGTTTTCATGATAGTTCAAATGTATTAAATAGTCAAGAGCCTTCTCTCCCACATATAATGTTTATGAGAAGCATCCAATGGTAGCATGAAAATTATGGATTCGGATGGATCTAGAGGAATAAATTTTTTGATTATGATATCCCCATCAAAGGCCCTGATTGTATTAGGTAATGGATATGCTAAATCTTTGACTTCTTCATATCATCATGGGGACTTTATAAAAGGAACATATCGAGTATAAGACACGACAACTGAAGTTCATTGTAATCATGGAAAAAATTCCAAAACCAAAGTTGATGAAGAGGATTCAGTGTCTTCATGTTTTCCTCACAGAAAGTCCACCATGTGGGCTATATTTCACAAAATAACACCCCCAGTTCCCAAGAAGGCCAGTCACCATCATCATGAGGTGGTTATTGTATTATCCTCTCATTACCCTAAAGTAAAGGGAAGGATTGGAGATGAATTACAATAATAGGGTGTTTATTTTTCCCTGCATCCAACCACATCAAAGCTGAATTTTGTGTCACCCATAGAAATCCGTTATTTGGAAAGACAATCTAATTATCTCAAGGTTACATGGGAATTTCCCTAGTATAGCCTTCAGATTCTAGAATTTAGTGATATTAAATCACCTTCTATTTCTCATACAAATAGTAATTTGGATGAGGTAATAGAGTACATTATTGAGTTAGGGAGTTTTATATATGAAACTAATTATCAAATCTTGGCCTAAAAATGAATATATAATATGTTGAACATGGGAATACGTGAAGTGGTAATTTTATCCCCATGAGGGAGGAATGGAACAATTATGTTAAAAATGTTTTTTTATTTTTATCTTCACCTATTTGGTTTCTGATTGTTTATCCATTGTGAGTAATCATGATGGGATTTTACTTTTCAGTTTGAAGCAGAAGATGGAGAAGTGATAGAAAATGTTTATGAATCAGTAAAATATGGTAATACCTCCACTCCCATCATGACAGTGAATAAAAGCCTCAGGTCTCCAGATCCATCATCTTGAGGGAGAACCACAATGCAGGTAATGATGATGGTAACTACTAAACCATTTCCAATGGTCCCATCATCCAAGAAGAGTAGCACAATAATTCCACTATCTTATGAATTGATGCATATGATATAATTTAATTTGGTCTAGTGAGTACATCAATATGAGTATTTGTGGAATCATATGATATTAAAACATGTTTGATACACATTTCTAACTGTTTTCACTATTTCATAGGATCTACATCACTTTGATCCCTTAATGGATTAAGTACTGATCCTTCAAGGAGTAATAATACTATTTTTGGGGATGTAAATATTATTAATAATGAACATGTTTTTTATGGATAAAATATCCAATGGTGTGTCTACATCTACTTCATGTTAAATAGAGAGGTAGGAAGGTAATGGTAATGTAATATTCGGTTCTTATGGGTACCATATTCTATTGATGAGATTCATTTATGAATAATATTTTAGATCTGGTGTTTATTCCAAATGAATTTGTAGCTATAAATGTTGATACACTTGTTTCTCTAGAATAGAGAAATGAGGACCCTGGGTAGTCTGATGTAGGTGTTGGTCCTGATCCTAATTTAGCAAGTCCTAAAAACATCATGCCTATAGAAGAGCTGACAGATGATAATGTCATTGTAGCCAATGCTGGTCCATATTACATTTCATGGATAACATAATTAGTCAGGATGCTATATTATACCATGCCATATATTGTTAAAGATGAATTATATTAATTCGGATGTTGATATTAAATGCTCCATCAAAGATTTTGGGAACATTAATTAGGAAATAAAAGGACATTAGTTCTCATTCTTGCATTTACCATACATCATTTTTCTTATTTTATCTGATATTTCAAATCAGTGTTCTACTCTATTAGTTTTTTCTCAAAGATCATGGAATTACACTCCATCAAACATTTGATGATGTCGGAGAGGTACCAATTGAGAATATAGAATTGAGAGATTCTCCATAGACTCCAATAATAGTGGATAAATAATAATAAAGATGTTCTCCTTCTCCAGAAGTACTTGATTAGACTTCTGAAATTGAGAATGTTAGGGAAGAATCCACTCAAGCTGTTGATTTATTAATGGGTATATTTCACTAACAATCATGATCATTCTAGGTTATTGTTATTATTTTTAGTGTAATTATGATTTTTGATATATCATTTAGGATTATCATCTTCATTATCTAGTTATGTGGGTGGAGCTTCAGCATTAGCTCCACTAGAAATGGGAGGTGAAGCTTCCACTCCTTCAAAGGGAGCAGAGCAAGGAAATTCTTTTTGTGAATTGATTCTTGATATGTCCCACCCCCTGAATGTGGTTATGATTCATATTTGGAGCTATAGGTGGATTTCATTGTTACTCATATTAGAACATGGTGAATAGTTTCTATCAAATTTTGGTGGACTTACAACACTATTTATCCTACTGGGATTTGGAGGATTATATTATTATTAAATTTATACAACTATGAAGGAATATTTACACCATAGATATTAAGATCATTAGCTTTGGCAGGAAATTTTAAATACTAAATTGCCCACAAATTTTGAAGATTGTCAAGTTGCAGTATCCCAGGTGGAGGATGATCATAATGAGAAGTTGATGACACTCGTAAAAAAATAAGGAGAAATCATTTCAAATATCTCACCTTCATCCAGAGTAATATTCTTAAGGAATGGGGCTATAAAAACTGCATCAATAATTAGGAGAAGTCTAGTTGGAAGGGATAACATACATTTTGGGTGCCATGGAAGTGCTTCTCCAAGCTGAGGAGGATGAAAAGGTCAGATGGTTGAGCTTTAATGAGTAATTGATAGAGCTCTAGAGGCTTTCAATAAATGATGGGATATGATGAATGAATTTTTGTAGATTTTGGAAGAGAGAATAAATCTTGTGGTTTTTCCTCTGGGGAAATTTTATTTTTAAATGAAATGATTTTTGATTCTAATATTCTATGAATTCATTAATACCATTAATTGTAATCACAATTTCAACTCTGATTTTCTTGGCATAATAACACCATATCTGATAATCAAAATCACATTGATAAGGATTGAATGCGATATATTTTTTTACATAGGAAAATGGTCCTAATGAGTGTTGTTTTAGTATTTCGAGGGACATATGGACAAAAATTGGAATTTTATATCTTTTGTATCAACCCCCTAATTCATTACCTAAGATCAATATGATATAGACTTATCAAGTTAAACTTAGATTTTTCGTAGGCTTCCATTTTGGGATATCATCCTACAATGTTTTTTTCCATTAAAGTTTATCCCATAGTATTCCCTAAAGAGTACAATGTGTAGGTATGACAAGATAAGACTCAATATTTGTGTAGGTTTCCCTCTATTGGTTTTCATATTGGTGAGTATTATTTATCTTTGTATAGGAAGTTTCTAGACTTGTATGTTTGACTAATAAAGCTTGGGTTTATGTAAAATAACATTGACAAAGAATTTTAATATTATAATTCAAACAAGGATTGATGGTAGGGGAACGTCGTGTTATTCCTCATATATTTCCAAGGGGAATCGTTAGTAAGGATTTTAGTGGTCACCATATCTTAAATTTTATGTATATAAATAGAAGATATATTTTCAATGAATGAAGTTACAACTATTTAAAAAACCCATTATGGGGGTTTCATTATGACTATCCAGCTTAGGCATGTGCATCATAGCTAAATAGTGTCATCCTTAGGCTGACAGTCCCATTATGTGTGTGAATTATGCAATGATAACAAGGGAACATAATGCATATGATTTTTATGGTCACGATATCTAAAATATGATGTATATAAATAGAGGAGGTCTTTTCCAATAATGAAGTTACATGTATTTGAAAAACCCCTTAAGGGGGCTTTATTATGCAGGTCCAGCTCAGGCATGTGATTCACAGCCAAATATTGGAATCCTTAGGCTGGAAGTCCCATTATGTGTGCAACATATGCAATGAAAACTAAGGAACATTCTACATAGAAATATAAGCATCTCTCCTGATTTTTTTACATTCTATTTCTAATTAAATTGGTATTTAGGATTTGGATGTCTCAAGAATGCGATTTGTGGCTTTTCCAAGGAAAGATGACTGACAATGAAGGGGCCATCTGTTCCGACCTAAGCCTTAAATTAGAATCCACTTCTGCAGAAATTTGGTGTATGAGGGAGGGTATATTATTTGAAAAGATACATTTTAAAATAACATTTTACATTTTAATTGCATGCAACATGGATATTAGGGGTGCTGATTTAAGGTCCTCAACTTTGACTGAATGTTTGATCGTTCTCCAATTTTGGGTAAATTATCTTGAAATGTGTTACCATATTAATGTACAGGAAGGGATAGTTGATTTATATGATTTAGGGATTTCTAGATCTGAAGAATGACATGAAAAATGGATAAAGGCATTAGAGTATGTCACTTCCAAGAATGAAGTTACCACAATTTGAAAAACCTGTTATAGAGGCCATATTATGCATTTCCAACTATGGAATGTTCTTCATAAACAATAAATGGAATCCATTGGCATAAATTATATTTATGTTGTAGAATTTTATACAAGGCCAATAAGGGAATTTATTTCAATGTCTGGTGAAACGAGCTCTAAATAATTCAATATTCTATTGCTAAAATATGAGAAAATATTATGGAAATTTGGAATTCCTGGACCACAATGTTTGATTCATAGAGAAAAGTGCATGAATATTGAAGGATTATTTCTAGTCATGGTTTCTAAAAAATTAGGGGAAAAGGATCTCTATGAAGGTATGACCTAACCATATGAAGTATGGTTTCTATAGTTTTAGGTAATACAACTAGGACCATAATGCTATGGAAACAAAAGAGGACATGTGGTCGAATTCCCTATGGGCATTCCAATATAATTTGAACATATAGAGAGGAAAAATAAAAAACATGAAATTGGAAACATTCATGTTGGTTGGAAGGATATGATATAAATATACAACGGATAAAAACATTAAATTGTGGGTTGATGCATACTGTCATCAAATATTTAGGGGGCTTAAGTGGCTTCTCCCATGAAAGAAGTTATCGCTATTTGATAAACCCATTATGGGGGATGAATAATACAAGTGAAACTATGGAATGTTCTATATAGTAAAATAATGGTGTCCTTTGGATGATAGTCCCGTTACACGAGCAAGTGATGCAAGGCCAACTAGGGCACGCACACCATAGTCAGACAAAAGAGATGTTAGGTTTCAGAAAATCAATCATCAGAACCCAAAGCATTATTATGACGATATGTAATTATTCATTATTAATAGTATGGCATGAAAAAGGGGAAATATTAAATGTATAAATGAGGTTTTTATACCACTATCAACCATGTTCTTGGAGTCCCTTACATATATAAAACTCATATGTATAAAAGGGGAAATCTTTTGTTTCCATGATGGGTTCCTTGAGGAAAGGTCCCAAAATAAATGCTTCTGTATAGAATTTTTATTTCATTTAGGAGAGAGGGAATCATATTTTCTCTCATTGATGGGACCATGTTCTTCAGCCTAGATTTCACTACATATCACAAATTATATGAGAATCAAGACACACTTAGTTCATGAAGGATTGTGTAATTTATCACCATGTGGTGAGGACATGAGTGATTCTGACAAGTAAAGGGACATTGTGGTTGAACCAAGGAAGAAAACCAAGGTCTCACCACATATTTTTCTGGAGTATGAGTCAAACCATACTTAGTTCATGATAAGGTTCCCCATGCTCATATGATCCACACAAATCAAATAATGGATTTAAAACAATATGTGGTTGAACCTATGATATGAGATCCATATGTTACTAAACACCTCTTCAGAATGAGCATAAATCCATACACAGTTATTGGAATTCCATGTTCCATAACAACATGCGGTAAGGATGAAGGAAAACTGACATGTGGTCATGAAAACATTGTATTTTTTGGTCAATGAGTTAGAATCTAGGCATTAAAACATATCTCAAGGAAATGATATTCGAACCACACATACGTATTTAAAAAGATCATCCATTTTTTTTCAGACTTTGAGGACATCTTCTGTGACTTTTATGGTCTTACATGCCAGACCATAATAACATCAAAATAGAATTTAGACACCTTATTTGTGGAGAGAATCTTTTTTTACCCTTTTCATAAGCCCACGAGATCTATTCATGGTCTGAGAAACAAGGAGTGGTAAATGTTTCATTTGTAATAAAAAGGAAAAACAGGTGAAGAATAAATGTTTAATGATGGAGTTGTGGATGAGCGAATTTATAGTGCTTGGGCATCACTATATATATATCTTGAGTATGAATCAGGCCATACACAATTCATGAAATTGTTCCCCATATCAATCAAGTTTTTATGTGGGGATGAGGATTATTTTTAATGATTTTTAGGATTATGGTTGTGCCTAAAGCATGAATTCTAGGTTTCACCATGTATCATATTGAAATGAGAATCAGTTTACATGTCTTGGGAGAGGAACCTATGAAAACTTTATTTTTGCATGGGTTAATGAAAATGAGTTTTCTTTTCTGAAATCATGGATGGACCCTGAATTGAATATCTAAGAATCACCATGTATCTTTCTAAAGTGAGAATCATGGATCATGTAGTTCGTAAAAAGCTTCATGTGAAAGTTTTATTAATAAACATCTGGAATGAAGTGTATTTTTTAATTTTTTTCATGGATGGGCCCAGGATTGGAGATCTAGCCATTCTATATATCTCTCAAGAATGAGAATCAAGAAATCTGTATTTTTTAGGACATCTCCCCCTATAGCAACATAGTTTTATTTTAGAAATATGGGTTTCTTATACATTCCAGAATAATGGATAAGCTCAATACTTAAGATTATATGAGAATAAGACCATGTATTGTGGAAGAGTAATTTGTATAGGTTTAGTTGATATACTGGAAAAAGGGAATGTCGTTTGTTTTTAGTGAAGGTTGGTTCCATGATTTGAGATATGGATTCCTCTACGTATCTCAATGGAATGTGAATCATGCTAGGAGTAGTTTATGAAGTTTCGTGTACTTTATCATCTTTGGTGATTATGTATGTCAGTTAATGCAAAAGAAAAATTATGGCTGAACTAGGGAATAATATCCATGTGTCCCTACGTATCTCATTGGGATGAGAATCAAACAACATAGAGTACATGTAAAAGTGTTCATATGTTGGTTAATTTATAATATAAGGAAAAATGGGGCTCATGTTCCCGAATGGAGTGGAAATTTTATAAGTAATGATTATTCATAGAAGCTACTCATTTTTTAGGGGACCAAAATGAATGTGAATTTTTAGTATCTTGGGGAATTTATTAATGTCAAATAAGTTAGTCGTTTACCATGAAATTTAACTTCAAGTGATAAGGATAAAGATGATACAAAGTATAACATCATCCAATATGAACAAATATGATGCTATATAGTTTAATGTTTGGTAGTAGAGACAATATTTGTTTGATGACACAAAATACTTCTTTATGATACTTTAATTGGACGGAGTTATTGTGAGTATTCTATCAAATTATATTAAAGAATTAGATCAATATTTGTGGAGATTATTTATTTAATATTGTACCTCTATATTTGGATCATGATTTGGAGGCCACTTTCATTGTATCACTGGAGTGCTGAGGACCAATTTTAATTATCTATGGAGGAATGAAAAGTGGAGAAATTTATTTTTCATAGATCTTTCTATTCTATTCAGATAGAATTTCAAATGATGCATGGTATGAAAAATATTTTCATCTAATTTCTCCAACTCATCCAGTCACTTCTGAGACTACCCATATGTAGATAAATGATCACATATGAGAACATAGAGTGATGAAAAATGAACATCAATGGGTAATACTATTTTATTATGTATACTAGTAAACATGTGGACGACTATGTAGAAGTATGGGTAGTAGTTTGGTAAGTCCATAAAGCATTCAAGATCACATAAGGAAATTAATTTTTATCTTTATATGCCATATTCCTAAGTATGTTTGACAGAGTCATGTTGGAAGCCTCTATATTTCCATTAGCTATATAATGATTGTGGTATGAATAGAGGGATTTGATATTGTGTTCCTGATACTACTTTTCTCCCTCATATAAATAAAAATTACTTCCACATTCCATCAATATGGTAAAAAGAACACCAATATATGGAAATTGTATTTGTATTGAAAAACAATAAATGATTTTGGAACCAATTTATTTAAGAGGTATTTCCTCATTCCATTTATATAATAAATTGGTAGTAGTAAGGATATTCTTAAACATCTTATATATTTCAGGAGGGTAGGGTCCCACTATATCAATTACCCTTGTGGAAAATTGTGTGGAGTATTTGGTTGTATGTAGGAACTCTAAGGGCTGATGGATGAAGTTGGAATGAAGTTTGTAGGGATGAAACTTCTTGTTGAAATCTATGAAATCCTATGTCATTGAATTACAGAAGTATCCAAGCCTTTTTATTTGATCTGAAATCCAATACCCAAACAGGTGGGCACGAGAGGTTCCTGTATGTAATTCTTTCATGATTGTCGTATTGTCTTCTCCATTAATTCATATGAGGAGGATTATATCGAAGCCTCATTTTTATGGGACCATATTGTAGTTTGGGATTTCATAAAGAGTTAAATTGTCCACTCATCACCAGTGTTTCCCTTTCCCAGCTCAATCAAGTGGAAGCACTCCATTTTTTTGATATTTTATGATAGCTTTAATATAACCCATGTTATGAAAATAAAAATTGGTGAGGGTAATAATTTCATTGATTTCCATTATTAATATTTGAATAATGGGAAAATCACATGCTGGTGAACAATTATGATGATTGTCCCATCCATGTTTGGGTCTTCCAGGGCTATAGCAGCATTTGCCAATGCTTCAGCTTGGTTGTTTTATGATATCATGATGTATGGAAATGATGGATCTGATGGAAATTTTTCCATTAAACATCCAACATTATCATCAACGTGGATTAGTTATTCATTTCACATCGTGTAATCCCCATTAATCTATTTGATTACCAATTCTGAATCAACCATAAATCTTGCGGATCCACTAGTACTTGGAGTTGTAATTCCAAGCATACAATGAGAGCCTGATATTATGCCTCATTTTGGTACCACCTTCTGATAATAGAAAGAAGTATGGAAACACCAGATTCTACAGGGTAATAAATATAGTCCCAAATATATCATTGTTGAGCATAGGGTCTGCCATTCTAATCCCTTAAGGATTTCTAGATGCACCGTCAAAATGCATTTCCGATGTTTGTGGGAAAACCTTAATAAATAATATTTCTTCATTTGGAAGATCAGTATTTATTGAATCTTTTTCTATAGAATGGGTTTCATATTGAAAATATCCCAATGCATGGCCTTATAATTCATTCTATGGTGGGAATTGTAGATTAATCTACTGTAGAATAACTACCCACCATGCCAGTCATCCAGTTAGTATAGGATGACAAAGGATAAAACTGAGTGGGTTATTTTGAGAGACCATGTAGACCTTGTGATGTTGTAGATAGTTCCTCATCTTTTGAACTACAATGATTAATAAAAATTATCTTTTCTAAATTTCTTAATTTCAAGTATTTGTGTTGATCATGGTACAAATGAGATAATAAAGGATGTTTCCATTCCAATCATCATTCTTTTGTTCATGGAAAGCTCCGATTGATCGCTCCAATGCTGTCCAATGAAGATTGAGAGTCCTTCTTACAATAGGTGGCATTAATACAAGTGTAATCACGAGGTATTTATTGAGGTTATTATATTCTTTTTGGAATTCATCAATCCACTGATATGTGGCCACATTCTTATATAATTTTGTGAAGTGAAAACACATTTACGCAAGAGTGGCTATGACGTTGCAAATATTTTCCAAGATTCCTTGATGTACCCTCAACTCATTCATGTTTTGATGTGGTGACATGACCATAATAAATTTAGTATTCCTCAGATCAACATCAATATCGTGATGACATATGATGAAGATGAGAAATTTTCATAAGGTAATGCTGAAAGAACAATTCATGGGGTTTATCATCATATTAAGATATCAATTCTTGCTGAATATATTCTTCAAGTAAGACAAGTGATCAAAATGTTGTCTGCATTTTACCACTATGTCATCAATATATAATTTAAATTTTTTTTACCATGTAGGGTTTTATGATGTGATTCATTACACATTGTTATGTAGAACTAGTATTTTTTTATGAAAAAAGTAATTAGACAATAGAAAAATTAACCATGAGAGTCTCTGGAGGCATTAGATTCTTCACCTTCTGGGGCTATATTGTTTTGATTATAAGTATAGTATCCATAAATATAGAACAAATCTTTGTTTCAAGTAGTTGCATCAATCAAGAGTTATGTGATTGTTAATGGTATTCCATCAATGGGACAATGCACATTGAGATCTCTAAAATCAATGAAAACACTAATATTTCGTTTTTTCTATTTAATTGGGAGATTATTAGTTATCAACATTTGATATTTCACTTCCCAGATGAAGTCATATTTGATATTCTTGTCAAATCCTGCCTCAATATTGGAGGCATGAGTTAGAACTGTACTCCATGCTGTTTGATTTTTTCCCTGATGTTCTTCCGGAAAAACAAAATGATTGGTGGACACTTTAGGTTAAAGGTGTAGAATTTATATATATTTCCAATAAAACACATCATGATGTTTCATTAGAATGTAATTATAGATTTAAATATCTTTAGGATTCATGTCCACACTAATCAGTGTGGTTTCTGGTTCTTCATCTTTACCTAGATTTATTTACCTGAGCACATCCATAGTGGGATATTTTCCTTGCTCAAATTCATGGGGGGGTGTCCTTGAGATCTTCTGCTTACTCTTCCTTTTCACGTATTACTTATTCTATCACTAGTCAGAGTATATTTTGAATTATAGTTAGGGAATAATGATATTTTTGGATTATGGGAGGAGTCTATATTTGGAAATCTTTCTAAAGGGGAAACCATTTTGGACCCAAATGATAACGGATGATGTTTCTAATGATCTAGTGTAGAAATAATGGGATTTGGATCAACAACTTTTATTTTCACTAATAAGGCAACAAATTCATCCATCCTAGTTGAATAAGTATTGGATTGTTAAATCCCAATTTATTAAATGTAAAAATATACATTTTGGTCTTCATTATATATTAGAGAGTTGATGATTTATCATGTTTCTTCTGGTTCATTTGTCACTACTACAATTATGGAAACTACTATATGAATTCTCAAATTTGGGACTAGCCTTTCAATTTGATTGATTGGTAGTTTTTAATTTACACTGAGAAGAATAAATGGATTAGATGGGATATTCTGAAGAAAATTTTTATTATTTGTTATTCTTAAATCATTTTCCATGGACTGTCTTTCTATTGTGTAATTAAGCTATACATTAGGGTACTGAGATTCACATTATTTGAATGGGGCCTTATCACCATGAAATGATCTAATTTGTCAATTAATGGAATATTTGTGACATTGGTGGTACGAATATGGAATGAAAAAAAGATGATGTTGCTAAGGTCTTTCCAATAGAATGTTGATGTTTGTGTCCTTTCAGTCAACTATAACCTCTGAATCTGATACATTTTTCCCTAACTAAGTCAAGAGTATAGTTTCACCAAGAGGATATTGCTCATTTTTATCATAAACCTGAAATAAAAGAGTGGAGGCATGCAAGTGGGATTCATTAAGGAAAATTAGGTTTTGTTTCTGAATTGGAATGAGATTGAATCCTGATCCATTATCAATGAATGTTCATCATACATGAATGCCAATAATTTTTATGGATAGGTAAACGAGAATGATTTTATCGTGCATATAATCATCTTCATCTTCATCTATGAAATACAAGACTGCATGGAAATTTGAGGGATTATTATCTATATGGCAGGCCTCACTAGTATCAAACTCATTTTCAAATTATTGAGGGATTGAAAAATCCGTTACAAGTGCTTCTTGGGGATACATTGATAGATTTAGGGAATCTGGGACTGGAAAAATTGTTGGAACCTGGGAAACTTTCATCAAAATAAAGAACATATATATTATAGTATTGTACAAACCCACATCAGGAAGATCTTTTACAGGTGCCTTGGATGTTTTTTCCCTAATGATGATGTACCCTCTTTTGAAGCAGGAGCTAGAAGTACATTTGGACTTCACAAATTAGTTCGTATATGTATACCTACCCATTGAATAGGTGGTGGAATAATATCTTAATGGTCTTCAAATGGGATTATATCTGGCCATATCTGAACACGTGTGGTTGAGTTCCCATGTTCATGTTGTGCCTACTAGAGGGATCTCCCTTGACTTTCTCTCGCATAAATGGTTTGCGTAGGGGCGTGGTTGATGTAATGACTTAGGGAATGACCACCTCTTCCGATTTATCCTTGACCTCAAGGGACTTTTCAGTCATTTTCTCAATTGTGTTTAGGTAAATCAGATTCATAACCATAATCTATATTTTATAAAGGCTTCGTTATGTGAATGAGAAAAATTGAACAAAAGATCAGCTCTTCTTTTTAGGAATATTCTTCCCGATAAGTCCACTCTTGTTGTGCTAGTTAGTGGGGCGTTGATCGTGATTTGGAGATTATTGGAATGAAATATGCCAAAGTCAAGGAAATAATTGTCTTGACATGAGGTCATATTATTTTATCTGCTCTTTATCATTCTGACCATGTCTCTTCTCCGAGGATTTTCCTTTAGAAGACTGGGATTTGGATAATGATGGATTTACTATCATAGAAGAGTTCGGAAACAAATATACAAATTACTACTATTTTCATAGAATTTCCTAATAATGATTGATAATTTTTCTATCCATACACTCATAAAATGTCTACACATTATTTCTTTTGGTTCCTTCCACTAGCTTTCCTCATATGGATCAGAAGTTGAAGTAGATGCTACATGGGCTCTTGAATGTTTTCATTTCACCTTCCCAATGTACACCATCATTTTTATAGGTTCATTTAAAACAAAATACTCCTAGATGGGGTTCACCAATATGTTTTGGAAGGGTAAATAGATAGGGATATCATTGTTACCATTTTTATTCAACTTCACGGGCTTTCGAAACTAGAGTAAGTTGTTCTCCAAAGTAGAAATTATATAGTTGTTAACCTTATAAATCTGAACGGAATAATCTTTTTTCAACTCATTAATTTTTATTTGCCTCTAATATTATTTATCTTCTAGATGAGGCTGGTGTTTTCACTAAAAATCAGGATGTGGAGCCCTATGGTATGTTTAGGTCATTAATGTGGGAGTGGGTAAAGGGGCTTACTAATGTGAAAATATATATGACTATTTTGTTTCATTATCATATTCCCAGAGATGATGGGATTTTTTAGGAAAAATCATTGGTCACCATGATGGAATTTACAACCATCTATGAAATTAATTAAATGTCCTAAAACCCTCATATGTATTTCATAGTGATTAATTGTGTGCATAGCTCATTATGGATTTTGTTCGAATAAATAGAGAAAAAATATTCTTGAGGTAGTGGTATATTTAAATAATATGATAATCCTTTCCACCGAGCAAAGAAATCTAAAACTCTTTCATTGTCCCTCAACTGGAATTTCATAAGATCGAGGACTATTTTATTCTAAAACATTGAGATGAACTGGAAGTGGAACATTGGATGAAGGTATTACAATATTTTGATTGATCAGTACTGCAAACTTGTGTACAAGATGAATTATTGACATTGCAGTGATTGCAGAATGCATATGAGTTTAACTGCTTATTGCTGCTCAAGGCTTTACATCATGGGATTACAGTATGGGAAATATTATATCAAATGATGTTATGGATCATATTAGGCATTGAAGATTGGAATTTTTGGATTCCAAAAAATTTTGTGGGGGAGGATTCAGATCTACCTATTCAAGGTAACCATTCTTTTTTGGTTTTATCAGGGCATTCCATCCATCCAGAGTTTCTAGTCAAGTCATCATGGACTCAATGGTTTTCATAAGCATCTGAGGAATATATAACAGAGTTGAGACTTTAATAAGTATTGTAGTAGGATCTTAATGAGTGTGAAAAAATGAATAACCATTCTTGGTGGTATTGCTGGTATCTAAATTGGATATCCAATAGAGAGAGGCCTATATGGGTGTTCCTGACCATACACTGGTTATACTTACAATGGAGGGAATTCCCAATCTACATCAGTAGTTGTGAAAAACCCTCATTAATGAGGTGATCTTACCAGATGTGAAGGTTGAAAATATTGTTGTATATTATATCTTGAAGGAGTGTTTCCTTGGAGTATCATTTCATTTAGTCTTCTCAAATTTTTCATCCCTTCCTCTTGCTGATAAAATCAGTCATATGTTGAAAGGTACTAGCCTTATCTAGAGGGAAAGTGAGACATATTCTTATTTTCTCCTTTTCCCATAGTGGATTCATATTGAGGAGGCCATGGTGGATCATTCAAAGGGATTCCAAGATTCCGAGAAAGCCTCTAGATTTTGAGAATTCCCACATCCTTCATTTATTTTGGGTTGGACAAGATCTTGAACATTAAATTCTCCTTCAAAATCCACTGAACTACACTCATGGTATGATGGTTCCTTTCTGATGGAATTGATGACATTTACAGAAGCATAATGTATTGCTAGAATTTTGACAGTATCTCTATGAGATCTCCATATTCAACATCCTTCTATGAGACTATTTCAAATTATTTTTTGATTTACTAATAATTGTTTGCGAGATAGTATCACGAAGGGAATCCTTAGATAATTTCATTGCGCACATTCCAATTGAGGGTACTACATCATGAAATGAAATGAAATTGGAGGATTCATTACATAGTTTCTTCCTTAATCGGTATAAAACTATCTTCTTCTAAAGAGATTTATTGTGTGAGAAATCCCTAAGCCCGGAGGGCTGGGTTTATTCCTCTACTTCAACGTTTTGAAATATATTTGATGGTTCTGATGATTGGGTTAAAAAATACCCCAACCCTATGGGTTGGTGTGAATCCTAAGTGGATATGGCTGATATTAGATTATATAATCTTCTGAATTTATTTATTTTGGACTGAATGTGGAATGGTTGAATTATCCAATACTTAATTAAGATTCTTATTTCGGAAGAACGTTTCATTATTTTAGTCATCTGTGTCACCTGATAGCTGATATCCTCTAAATGGATAGCTTGATCAATTATTTCAGAAGCTTGTTTAAATACCTGAAACATCCATGTAATTTTTTTAATTAAATGAGAATTTTACGAGTCCATGAAAATTGACAGCGTGTGATTCTGAGGATCAGTGAGCCACGAATGGATTTCTGAACATTTATTTGGGTACGTTCAATAAACGTGCCAGTGGGTTTTTCTATCTTTTGATCCGACGATCAAAATAGAAATATGAGGGTACAATTGAACTCACATCACCAGTATTCGCATAAGGGGACAACATCCTCAACTCTATTAGGTCAAGGGAGAATGATAGAATTTGGGATTTTTATGAAAGAAATAAATAAAATAAAATTGTGTAACATTTTATTTTATTTTGAACACCCATGTGGGTGTTGAAATGTGGTGACCATTAGAACTAAACCTCTAATGTGTGGTTAGGAATGTGGGGACCACCAGGATTAACTTCCCAGGTGGGTTATGGTGGTGGGGACCACTCAAGGCTAAAACCCCCTTGAACTCCCCTCTTTATTGGAGAAAAACCTCTTGAACTCTCCCACATTAATTGAGCCACCCCCGTTAACTAAATATAATAACTCATCAAATAAATAATTAATATAATTTGAAATTATTCCATAAAACATAATAAATAATTTGTTCTATTATGTGGCTAATTTTCATTTTGGTGGAATTGAGAGGAAAGGGTTGGAAATAAGAGAATTTGGAAAAACTCATCCTCCAATGAAGAGCTCCTCTAATGAAGAACGCTGATGTAAGACATTGAATTCTTCCTCAAGACATCCTCCAACGGTGGATATAATAAAAAATGAAGAAAAACCTCTATTGAAGAGCATTTATCAGACGAATGAGCTCAGGATTTGAGGCGTGTGGTGGGCATGACGAACGTCGACAACTTCGACTTCTCTCATCGACGTTAACAATAAAATGAGGTAGGGGTGTGTTTTAATTTGATTAATGATAAATTCTCTCTCACATTGAATCAACTTCCTATAGACATTTTCTACCGTCCTAATGTGGAGGTTACGGGTCATTCAATCATGGCCTGACCCCTCCACAAATCTTGTTGATCTTGTTGTGATCCTCGCGATGGTGATGTTGATATGTGTCGGCGGTTCGAATAGAAGGAACTTGAGAATCCTGAAGAAGTCAATGAATGAAGGGAGTCCAGTCAAGGCGGCCTCCGGCTCAGGTTGGGTGCTTCGCCTCCCACGGCCTCCGCCCCCTACGGTGCTCCACCGTATGCGGCCTCCGCGTCCCATGGCACCTGGACGTCTACGACCTTCACGCCCTGCGGCCTGCCGCCGACTATGGCCTCTGCCACTTTGTGGCTCCAGCAACGCACCACCTTCCTCAAAGTCTACGCCCCGTGGCACCCTGCTATCTCCCACCTCCATTGACCCGCAGCGCCCACAGCCCCTTGCCAGCCTATAGCACCCACGTCCTCCGCCATCCCGTGGTACCCACGCCCTCTGCCGCCCAACAACACTAGTGACCCCTCGCCGCCCAGTGTCCTTGTCGCAATACCACGTGGCCTTTCGCTCCACCGTGCAGCATCACGGCCTTCGGGGGCCTCGCGGCCCACCACGACCTCCATGGACCCCTCCGTGGCCCTTGCAGACCCATGGCCAGGCCACGCTGCCCAGTCCAGGCCGCCCAGCACGGGCCGGACCGCCCAACGTGTGTTGGGCTGCCGAGAATGGGACGGGCCGGACCAAACCCAGCTGGTTGGGTATGGTCAACCAGAATCGTGTCGGCCTAACCGGGTCCCACCGGACCTGGACCCACATCGATCCATTTACAATCTTTTTTCCATAACATTCGCAGCAGGCGTCCGTTTGAAAAACCGTCAATGATGCTATAAACCTTGAAGTGAGACAGTCCCTTTGGTATACCCCACTTGATATTCAGATAAATTTGGGATACATCTGGGGTGGATCAAGCACGAATCCAATCGAGCCCTTAAGACTAAAAGGCTAATAACTCACAAACCTGGCGTCTGATTGACACACCGTCTGTTGTGTTGATACCTATAAGACGTGGTGGTCCTTTTTAATACTTATTCGTGAGATATCATGGTAGTTGGAGTATCGACCAGTGGCTTGAGGAGTGGACCCTCCTGGAGATGAGAAAGCGTAGTGTGGTAACCCATTTTTTTGGCTGTGATGTGAAGAATGAATAGCGATCCTTTGTGGGTCAGCACCAGGCGATCTTGTGTGGGTCATCACCTAGAGATCATGTGTGGGTCATCACCTAGTGAACCTATGTGGTTCAGCACCAAGCGATCCTATGTGGGTCAGAACCTAGCTATCCAGTCTGGGTCAGCACATAGCGATCCTATGTGGGTCAGCACCAAGCAATCTAGTAAGTGTCAGCACCAATCAATCCTGTGTGGGTCAGCAGATGAAATTTTTAATAGAGTAAGATGAATTATTAGTTATATATATTTATCTCTACAACTGTACTTTAGTTATATTTGGTGTGAGTTGAGTCTGTACCTGTGTGGTACATTCCATCGTGGTAATACCTTGGTGGTATTCTTCTATGTGGCGTACCTATTTCGTAATTGCCTTCGTGGAATTTCTTCCTTTGTGGAATAGTTGAGCTTGGGGATTCAGAGTTGGACTCTATGTTTTCCTCTTGATTGAGATGGGTTTATTGTTAACATGGTCATATGTATGGGAATATAACTAAGTGGGTTTATCAGTTGTTTCCTTTCTTTTCGGTTTATCCTTGGTGGATTTTGTGATACATTGAGGGTCTTGGGGTCCCTACTGAGTATCGTTATACTCCCCCATACAAGGGTTAGGCCCGCACTTCATTGTGTTTGGTGCAGAAGATGGACAAAACTGGCTGAGAACGAGGGTACTAGGACTGAAGGTAGCTCCGATGTGGATGTTAGACAAGGTGAACCTTTGAGACGGTTGTTCGTGAGCTATACCTACCTGTTAGGTAGGATCCATGGTGGATGATTCATGAGCTTATTCACACCTATCAATTGACTTGTACTTTCTTGTTTTCCTTGTACTTTTTACTAAGGATTGAATTTTGGCCCCTTTTACATACAGTACTCACTCGGTTTACTATTCATTTTACTTGAGTTCGTATATTTCTGTGTGCTTTGTTGTGTGTTTATATAGGTTATAAAGGCAATGCCTTCCCAATTTTAGGGAATATTCCTTCGGTTCTAGTCGCAAACCCCTTGCCTATAGATGGTGTTCTTGGGGTAGTCATGACATATGCCCCAGGGGATAGGTTGTGACAAATTGGTATCAAACGAGTCGGCTCTACCTTTGAAAATAGGACTCTCTTCATTCATTTAATGGAATTTGTGTTAAGTTTAGTGAGTGTGGTAATCATTTTAGGGAATCATGTGTCGGTGTAACGGCTGACATATCCATACACTAGGACCCTAACTTCTGATTTCTAGCTCAGTACATGAAAACAAAGATTGCATCTTTGTTTTAAATAGTTTTCTTTTTGATCTCTTAGGTCAGATCACTAGGTATAACTTATTAACCATGGCACACCAGTTTCTTCTCAAGATTCTTTCACACAGACATCTAGCTAGGGTTCCAGATATATTACGAACTGATTTCCCACCATGAAACAAGGCCTCAGTGCGGGGCCATCTTCTTGTAGAGGCACCAGCGGAGGCACTAGTGGTACCATTACCTGTTGGTCCACTGATACCACCAGCCCCAACTGTTGAGGGTGCATGCTGCTTGAGCACATTTCATGATTACCAGCTGTAGAGTCCAAATAGGTTTAGCGGAAAGATAGACCCACAAGCGGCTGAGGATTGGCAATAGGCTGTGGTTAGTGTCTTCTGACTAGTAGGGACACTAGCTGGTCTCACGGTAATCCTTGATTCTAGTCATGTATAGGTAGAAGAAGGTAGATGGTAGAGATTGATGCTCAATAATCGCGACGAGGTGACACATAACTGGGAAGACTTCAAGAGCAAGTTTCAGGTAGTGTTTTTCCCAGCGACTCTTCGCACAGTACACATAAAGGAGCTACATCATCTACAGTAGGGAAACATGATTGTGGCTCAGTACTCAGCAAGGATCACTGAACTCCCACGCTACTCCACATATATGGTGCATGACCCATTATTCAGGGCCCAGACCTTCGAGTAGGGACTAAGGCGGGAGATCAGGGCTTCGATGATTTCACTCAGTCTCCTGAAGCAGGCGGGGGTGTTATAGTGAACCCTTTTTGTAGAGATTTCCTTATTAAGATGTCACTAGTAGTGAGACCGGCTACTAGTCATCATGTAGTGGAGTATTATGTATCTGGTAGTAGATAGATGACACAAAGGTCCAAGAGGACTAGACCTACATGTGGACGAACACAAGCTTCAGGGTCAGTTGTGCATGATACCCGAGGCAAAGCCAGTCATGCCAGGAGCGGGCAGTGTTACGCATGCTGCGGGTAGGGTCACATGGATCATGACTATCCAACCCGTCATACAGATTATCATTTGATGGTAAAGGGACCACCTAGTTAGAGAGAGAGGTTCGACTGAGGAATTCCACAGGGAGAAGGAGGATATGGAAGAGGAGCTGATCATGCAATAGGTGGTGGGAGATGATTTGAGATATTACTGCCACCACCAACATGTGGTCCACCCCAACCACAGGGAGTAGAAGGACAGGGGCGAGCTCACCTTTGGGAAGATGATCCCTATGATCACATGGCTCTGGAGATGATACAATGTATGATCTATGTCTAATCCACCTTAACTGCAGTACTTATAGACATAGGTGCTAGTCATTTATTAATTTCCACTCCCCTCGTTTGGAGCTCAGAGATTCCGATGGGGCCATTAGCATGATTCTTAAAGCTAGAGACTTCTATTGGAGTGGATTTGACAATTATGCACTTGTGCTAGATGTTTGAGCTTACTGTAGGTAGTGAGAGATTCAGTTGAGATCTCCTAGTAGCAGCGTCGAGGCCTTACGACGTCATCTTGGGTATGGACTGGTTATCTACAGTCCATACTCAGATTAAATGTATTAGGCGCAAAGTGCGGTGTGTCCTCATGAATGGGACACGGTTAACCTTCACCTGCAATAGGGGATCATTTGAAGCATAGGATGGACATATCCAGAGGAGGGTGCATCCGTTCACTCATCAGTAGACTAGCCTTACCCTTAGAGCTGTTAATGTGGAGAGTCCGAGTTATCCTATAGTGGTGGAATAGTATGTGGATGTCTTCCCGGATGATGTTTCGGGTCTACCGCCTTATAGATAGCCGGACTGTTGCATTAACTTGTACCATGGGACGACACTGATATCATCACCAGCCTATCAGATGTCTCCTACAAAGCATCATGAGCTGTTGGTATATCTGGAGGACTTATAGGGGAAAGGGTTCATATGGCCCAGTGTTTCTCCTTGGGAATCCCCGATTAAGTTTTCCAAGAAGGTGGGTTGGAGCTTGAGACTTTTTTTCTACTATTGGCACATGAACCAGGTGACCATGAAGAACAAGTAAAAAATTTCAATGATGTAAAACATATTTTATTAGCTAAAGGGAGCAGGGTGGTTCTCAACAATTGTCCACAGATAAGGTTATCACCATCTCAGAGTGAGGGGCTAGGATATGTAGAAGATGACTTTCAGATGTCGGTGCAACCATTATGAGTTCATGGTTATGACATTCCGTGTAGACAATGATCCAGCAGTGTTCATGAGACTCATGAACATGATCTTTTAGCCATACATTGATCGCTTTGTAGTAGTCTTCGTCGATGACATTCCGATCTACTCGGCTACTGAGGAGGAGCATGTCTATCAATTCTTGGTAGTACTGGACACACATCAAGAGCACCAACATTATGGTAAGATCTCTAAGTGCGAGTTTTGGATCCAAGAGGCTCACTTTTGGGGAAACATTGTCTCAGAGGCTGGAGTTGCAGTGGATCCAATGAAGAATGAGGCGGTACTTGCTTGGGAGACACCCATGAGTTTGGTGAAGGTATGGAGTTTCCTGGTTTTGGCTAGATAAAACTGGATATTTGTGCCAGATTTCTCCATAGTTGCAGTACCTTTATCAGTGATGACGAAGAAGAGTCTACCATTTGTTTGTTCAGAGAAATTCCAATGATGTTTTCAAGAGTTGAGGTAGAGGATGACTAGTGTCCCCATCATTGAGGCTTCCGGAGGAGGGCGTAGGGTACCTAGTCTAATGTGACACATCAGGGACTGATACTGGATGTGTCCTGATATAGGAGAGAGCAGTGATCCCATATGGTTCTCAACAACTGAGAAAACACAAGCATAACTACGCTACCCATGACCTGGATTTAGCAGCAGTGGTCTTTTCCTTGAATCTGGGGCGAAATTACTTGATGGGAGGATGCTTTAAATTGTACTATGATCACAAGAGTCTCAGGTATATCTTCTCTCAGATGGACCTGAACCTGAGACATCGATGATGGATTTAGTTCCTTGAGGACTATCACATCGGGATAATCTATTCTCCTTGGAAGGGGAACGTTGTAGCAGATGCACTCAACAAAAGATCTGGTATACCAATGCTAGGTGAGGCGACAAAGAAGTTGGCCACTTTGCAGATATCCTCTATGGATAGAGATATGCTAGATTTTTTCAGTCTCTTACATTCACTCCCCCACTTCTTCAGCGAGTCAGGGAGGCACAATGTGGAGTCTCTGATAGTGAGCCTCGACGTGCTCATATATCCACAGGGTAGACACTTGATGGACTTTCTAAAGGTGGGAAGCATGACATTCTAGTCAGAGGATATCCCATGGTACCATTGTCACATCATGAGGAAGTGTTGTGGGAGTTCCACACATCCCCTCTAGCAGTACATCCATGAGTGGTAAAGATGTTCCAGGATCTCTTCTAGCAGCACTAGTGGCCAAGAATGAAGAATGCATTAGCAGAGTTTGTCCTTTGATGCCTCTCTTGATAGCAATTTAAGGAAGAGCATTAGGTAACAGGAGGCTTGGTTCAACCTTTAGAGGTCCCGTAATTGATGTGGGATGGGATATCCAAGGACTTTGTGATCGAACTTCCACGTACATCCAGGGGTCATGAATCGATCTGGGTGTTCGTCGACTGACTCACCAAGTCAGCCCACTTCCATCCGATCAGAGAGCAGGGTTCATTAGATAGAATGGGACTCCTCTACGTGCATGAGATTTTGTGGCTACATGGAGTACCCTCGACTGTTGTCTCCGATCATGATACACATTTTAATTCCTGGAAATGGAAGGGGTTGTAGGAGGATTTCGGGATGCAGCTTCGTTTCAGCACCACCTTCCATCCTCAGATGGATGGCTAGACAGAGCAGACCATTCAGAACCTCGAGGACATGCTATATGCTTGCATCGTTGACTTCAATCATAGCTGGGAGGATCACATTCCCATGATGGAGTTTTCATAAAACAACTATTATTACTCCACCATTGGGATGACACCTTTTGAGGCGTTGTACAGATGACCTTACAGATACACTTTATGATGGACTGGCCCAGGGGAGTCAGCACTAGTGCGACCAGATATGGTACGGGCTTCCACAGAGAAGGTGCAGATAATCTAGGAGCCGATGAAGAATGAACAGGGCAGTCAAAAGTCATATACCGAAAGGAGATGGAGACCTCTAGAGTAAGAGGATGGCAACCAAGCCTTTCTACAGGTCTCACCTCGAGGAGGTTTGCAGAGATTTGGATGAGGTGGAATGTTATCTCTAAGGTTTATTGACCCCTCTCAAAAACTGAGCATAGTTGGAAAGGTGGCATACCACTTATCTCTTTGACCATAGTTTCAATGAGTGTACAACGTCTTCCATGTATCCTAGCTGAGGAGATACGTGCATGAACCTTCTCACATCATCGACCACGGAGAGTTGGACGTCAACGACGGGGTGAAATTTACGAAGGCTCCAGTAGAGATTGAGGATATATAAGAGTGGGTACTTCGTGGGTGGTCAATACCCTTAGCGCTCGTTCGTTGGCAGTACGAGAATAGTCAGGAGAGCACATGAGAGTAGAAGGCTCATATACAAGCTCAGTACCTCGACTTGTTTATCTGGTTTTTGATGTGGTTTATGGTGACGTAAAGACCTGATGTGGAGGGAATTTTATGACTCGTAATTTCAATTTAATGTTTTTAATTAAATGGAAATTTTACAAGTCCACAAAAATTGATGGCGCGTGATTTCGAGGCCCGGTGTGCCCGAAATGAATTTTGGATCTTTTATTCAGGTACATTAAGTAATCGTGAGAGCGAGTTTTTCTAACATTTGAACTAGTCCTAATAATTGAAATCCAAAGGCACCATTCAACTCATAGAACTAGTATTCACCTAAGGGGACCATCACCTCGACCATCGTAGTTCAAGGGTAAATGATAGAAATTGGGTTTTTTCTGAAAGAATAATATTAATTAAAATTGTGTAACATTTTATTTTATTTGGAACTCTCATATAGATGTTGAGAGGTGGGGATCACCAAAACTAAACCTTCCATGTGATGTTATGGAGGTGGGTACCATAAGGATAATCCTCCCATGTGGGTTATGGTTGTGGGGACCACCCAAGGCTAAAACCACATTGAACTCCCCTCTTTATGGGAGAAAACCCACTTGTACTCCCCAACATTCATTGATACACCCCCTTAATTAATTATACCAACTCATCAATTAATTAATTAAGATAATTTGAAATTATTCCAAAAAACATAATAGATAACTTGTTCTATTATGTGGATACTTTTCATTTTGGTGGAATTTAGAGGAATGGGTTGGAAAGAGGAGAACATTAAAGAACACATCCTCCAACGAAGAGCTCCTCCAATGAAGAATGATGAAGCCTGAATTGAACATCTTCCTTGTGACATCCTCCAGCACTGAAAATCTTCAAAAATTAAGAACCAACTCCATTGAAGATCATTTATCCGTCGAACGAGCTCGGGATCATAGGCGTGTGGTGGGTGTGACGAACATCGACAAATTCGAATTCTTTCATCGGCGTCAACAATAAAATGAGGTACGAGTGTGTTTTAATTTGATAAATGTTGAATTAACTCTCAAATTCAATCATATTCATTTATTGTATGATACCACCATGACACGGTGGGTACATGCCAATCAAAAATGGCTCGACCCATTCAGAAATCGTATGGATCTTCGCGTGATCTTCGCGATGGTGGCTGTGACCAGTGTCGGTTGTTGGCAATGGTGGAACACGAGAACCGCGATGATGGTGATGAACGAAGGGTGGTTGGTCATGCCAGTTGGTGGAAAAGACTTGCTGCTCTGTCTCCCCACAGTATCTGCACCCCACGACGCTCCACCGCCCGCGACCACCTCTCTTCATGCCGCTCTGCCTTCCGCGGAGTCGGCGCCCCGCGCCGCTCCACCGTCCCCGTCCTCCGCACCCCATGGAGCTCCACCATCTGTGGCCTCCGATGCCATGCGGGATCACTGCTATGTGGCCCTCGCGATCCTCCCCCATACATAGCATCCATGCCCCACAACGCTCCCCCATCCCCGACCTCCGCAGCGCAACGATGCCTGGTTCTTCTCGCCGCCCCGCAGCTCCTGCAGACTCCGCCATCCCACGACACCTACAGCATCTGCCGCCCCATGGCACTTATAGCCTCCACCTCCTAGCGAATCCTGCTGTCTCCAGCGCCCCGTCCCACCTGCGGCCTCTGCAACCCTACAACACCCATGGTCCCTCACTTCCCTACGACCTTATCGTGCTACCCCGTGGCCTTCTGCGCCACCCCGCGGCCTCACGGCCCTCCATGGCCCTCCACAGCCCACCACTGCCTCGTCACCAACCTCGACATACATGGCCCCTTATGAAGCCCTCGCGGCCCCCATGGTCGCACAACGCCACCCAGTGTGTCGGGCTGCACCGTGGGTCGGGCTAGACATAGCAGGTCAGGCTGGGTTGAACCAAATCGGGTTGAGCCGGGTTGACCCAAACCGGGTCGGCCCAGGCAGGGTCGGACCAGGTAGGTCTGACTGGGATAGACCGGAACTAGACCCACTTCAACCCATTTATGCTCTATCGGCCATAACTTTTCCACCATGAATCCATTTGAAAAACCGTCAATGGGGATGTAATACTTAGAGCTAGTCGGTCCCTTTGGTATACCACCACTTGATATTGGTATAATGTTGGGATAAAATTGGGCTAGATCGAGCATGAACCCAACCCGACCCTCGTGAAAAAAGGCTAATAACTTGCAGACCGTGAATCTAATTGACACACTGTATATTGCATTGGTACCCCAATGATTTGGTGGTCCTTTGAGATACTTATTCGTGAGACTTCGTGGAAGTTGGAGTATCGACTAGTGGATTGAGGAGAAGACCATCCCAGAGATGAGAAATCCTTGTGCATGAACCCAGTAGTTGGATGTTACGTGAAGAATGATGAGTGATCCTATGTGAGTTAGCACCGAGAGATCCTCTGTTGGTCAGCACCTAGCGACCCTGTGTGGGTCAGCACCTAGCGATCTTGTGTGGGTCACCACCATGTGATCCTATGTGGGTTAGCACCTAGTTATCCTATGTTGTTCAGCACATAGCGATCCGGTATGGGTCAGCACCGAGCGATCTTGTGTGGGTCACCAGCAGAATTTCTTAATAGAGTAAGATGAATTTTTAGTTACATATAATCATCTATACTATAGTACTAATTTTATACCTAGTGTGAGCTGAGTATATAACTGTGTGGTACTTTCCATTATGGTAATACCTTGGTGGCATTCTTCTATGTGGCATACCCGTGAGGTACTTCCCTTCATAGTATTTCTTCCACTGTGGAATAATTGATCATGGGGCATTGGAGTTGGACTCTGTGTTTTCCTCATGATTCATATGGGTTTACTTGAAAACATAGGTATATGTATGGGCATATACCTATGTATATTTATCAACGGTTTCCTTTTTTTCTGGTGTATCCTTTGTGGATTGTTTGAGACCTTGAGGGTCTCGGGGTCCCTATTGAGTATCGTTATACTCATCCCCGCACGGGCTATGCCTACACTTCGTTGTGTTTGGTGCAGACAATGGACATCACTGACTGAGGATGATGGCACCAGGACTGGAGGTATCTCATAGGTGGACGTTAGATGAGGAGAACCGCAGAGACGGACGTTCGTGAGCTGTACCTATGCTTTAAGTAGGATCCATGGTGAAAAATCCAAGAGTTGCTTCCCACCTATCGGTTGTCTTGTACTTTCCAGTTTTCCTTGTACATTCTAATTGAGATTGTATTCAGGACCCCTTTACTTACTATACTCACTCATTTTACTATTCAGTTTACTTGAGTTCGTATCGTTCTATGTGTTTGGTTTTATGTGTTTACATGTTATAAAGGAAATGACTTTCTAGTTTTATGCAATATGCCTTTGGTGCTAGTCGCCATCCCCTGGCCTATGGAAGGCATGCATGGGGTTGTCCCAACACGAGCCCCAGGGGACGGGTCATGAACGCTAGCTACCAAAGTATCTCAACAAATTGTTCTCTTCAGGTTTGACTTTGATAAAAATCTTGTGAAGCCTATCATTATTCAGAATACATTTATTTATGAAAAAAATATATTAGTTGTAGCTGTTATTGGGAAGTAACATTGTATGAGACCACTTTCGGAGGGATATATTGACTTAGGAGTATAGGGAAATAGAATGATCCTTTTACAACCCATCCTATGAAACAAACATTTGATTGGGTGTCTTTGTTAAGCTTTCTCAACATTAATAATTCGTTGAGGAATTCACGTTGATTGGATCCCTACTACATCTCGATTTATTGTTGTCCGAAAACAATGAGAGATGCCATGCCAATTTGGTGCACAAAACCTTCTATTAACATTTCATTAATTTGATACACATCAGAAGGTAGTAATTTTTCTATTTAAATGATGAAGAATTTTCCAAATATTGAGGAAAATATCATCTATACAAACTTCCACACATATCTTTGGGATTTTGTATTGAGAGGTGGTCAATGGATAAAACATGGATGGTACTTAATTATATTCCAGTTGTTTCTTCTTGTTCAACATATCCTCTTCATATTTCACTAGTGGTTCCTCAACCTTGTCTGGCCAGAGTGGATGCTTCATAATTATGATACAATGATTAACGAGATTTGTTGAGGTTCCCCCTACTATTTTGGAAGGTTGATTACTAAAGGATGGTTTATAGAATGATGATCACCTTATGTTGTCTTCTGGTTGAGAATGGATTTCACCCATCAATGACATTAAATTAGACTTGATGATCCATGTTTTTGAGAGTTCCTCAAGATAGGATGTCTTTCTAATCACTAAATTTTCATTAATGAATTATCGTAACAATGTGCATCACTATTACAGTTAGAACTTTTTCTGTGAATGCCATCATGAGGAGGAATAACATTCTAGATTAATTCAAGGGGAATATAGTCTTTCTCTTTTGTGTTCAATCCACATAGAAGGTTGTTGTCGCCCTCGTCCTGATATGGGATCTCAAGATTGACCGAAAGTCATGTTGAAAGACTTCATGAGGAAGTGTCTTACAATTACCTTCAGAACTAATTGTCCCATAATTTGGTGATGAGATGGTAGGATCCTGAGCACCAATAGATAAATGTGTGAGGGCTTTAAGAACTCCAGTTTTAAGAGGTTCTACAATGCAGATAATCCCATTTTTTTCCAAAATTTTTTGTTGATAGTTATCCTTGGATGTCTTCCTACAATAATTGTGTCCACTTATTGGGAAAAGTGGTGATCATGGGAATGTGTGTGTTATTTCCTTAGAGTGTCCATCTAGATAGGCTGATTATATATAGTTGAAATAGTTGTATGTGCCCGAACCATTTGTCGATTTGTTATAGTGGAGTGTACACTATAACCATCCTATAATAGAACAAAGGTATGTATCTCCTCTAGGGTGACACACCGAATGAGACACCACATGTATGTGTATATAGATACGTGTCCACCCCTCTGGTAGAGTTGAAGTTATTGTTTTGTTAATTTTGAATGTATCTTGGATATGGGGAGGAGTCTGTGTCTACCCTTTAACAATTATCAAAATATTCATGGTGAATTCAATGACTGTAATAGGAATATATTACCATTTCATATTTTAATTAGGTGAATATACCTACTACTTATCTTCCTTTCCTATCAACGAATACTAACCTTACTTGTGTGTGGGGGAAGAGATGTTAGGCTATCCCCAATATATCATTAGAGATTTGTGTCTGACTTCTCCAGATGTTGTGAGATAAGGATGCTTGATGTCTTGATGGGTGAATGTGGGTGTATGATCCTATTTGTTTGTTTCCATCAGGCTGGGTTGGTGGGATTCATTGAATTCCACCAGATGAGTCTGCAACTTTGTGAAATGAATGTTGATGGGTGTATGATCTCATTCACTTTTTTCCAACAAACTAGGTTGGTGTGATTCCATGGAAGAGATAATGGTATTATCATACTTCATTTTTTCCAGTTTTCATTTCCATTGGTCTTTCTTTCATTCCTTGGTTTGAAGAACCTTTTCTCGATAGTCGAAGAAAAAACTATTATCTTGTTGAGGGTTCACTGTCATGTGTTGATAGAAATGTTGATTATTGGAAGGTGCCTTTGGGAAGGAACGTTATGTCTTAAAAATTAGGCTGTAGATGGAATCCTAATCCCCCTCCCTAAAATACATGAGAGACTAGTTATTGTGTTCAGGGGTTATGCTCCCGAAATGGTTGAAGATGACACTTTTCATTGTCTGTTTCTAGTTAATCGATCATCATCGTCTGGAAAAAAAGGATGACTGTTGAGCTGGTGGTATTATCGGTGGCCTCCATGGATGGGATGGTGTTGTGTGGATGGGACTCTTGAACCAATGCATTGGATACCCTTTATAGAATACAATATGATTGTTATATAATCCTTTGTGTGGATGATGATCTTAATTGAGAAGAAATCAGGGCATTCATGGGTGTAAATTTTAAGGAAACAATTTTGATTGAATGGATTTATGAAATAGGTGTTCTTATATATACATAACTGAAATTTTTAAAAAACTTTATCAATTATAAATAAAATTTTAATGATACACATTCATGATTTATTTCCTTTTCTGGACATCTCTTATTAATTAAATAGTGGCATGAATTATGGCTAACACTATCATCTTAGTTAAGGATTGATGTCTTGTTCAGCATTTTTTATTTCTTTATTGAAAATGGGAGATGGTTAAATAGAAATATTTTAATACCATTCATTTTTAATTTGAAATGCATTATGTAAAATTCACCATCATTTGTTTTTTAGAGGAAATAAATACCCACGAGCCTTTATCCAAGGGACCTTCTTTCCAATCTAAGGAATTTGTTAGGCATTTTGGGGTAACAATTCTTAAGAACTCGAATTGGTCGATATGATGGGAGGATGAGATCATCACTCCTTTTGGGGGGGATTATTTCCTACTACGAGACTCTATTTTTATATAAGATATGTTCGTGAATCTTTTATTAATCTCCACATATGAAGAAGGTCATCCCAATGTTGTCATTCAATTTTTAGCATGTATGGATTTCATAATAACCTGTATGTATTCGAGGTTATTCGACAATGGAGACATCAGTACGTAATCAAGGTAATCTATCAATGATATCCTCTTATGTACTGCTTATAGATTAATTTTCACCTATTACAATGAAAATTGTTTTTTTACACACAAAACAGGGCACTCTAGATTTTAACGTCATCTATGTAGATGTGGGTCACTGGAATTTATCAACATATTGGGAGAAAATTTTTGTTTTAAGGATAGGCTAAAAAACTTAATTGGGATTTCACTATTTCATTGTGAATGGAATCAGAAACAACATAGTTCAGTGCCTATTCATGGGACACATCATACCTTTTAAGGTCATGTGATAGGGAACAAGTAATTTAATTTAGCATCATGTGGTGATTATTTCTAGATTAATTTTTTCTAGTCAACGTTTGGTGTGGAACTTATAGCGAAGTAGCCCAAGGAAAAATTAAAGGATGATGTATTCCCACATTGAATAAAAACCTATTGGTAATATGGCGTAGTTGTAATATGGTTTATCCAGATAATTGGATTTGAACCTCGTGGAGGCTTCTTCTATATCTCATTTAGATTTAAATCACATACCACGTAGTTCGATTGATCTCATTTCAGAATATGGAACATTTAGAGGATAAAATTGGGGATTACTCAGGAGAATTATTTCCAGATTATAAGAGGAATATGAGATATGTTTCAACTCATTGTAGTTTTGGAGTTATTTCGGGGTTTTTCCTAAAAAGGATTCCTGTATTAGAGGAATTAAAATTGGGTCTTACTACTAAAGTGGATTTCTTGTTAGCTTGATCCCTAGGTGGGTTCAAATGAATCCCTAAAAATGTAATCATATTTCTCCTAGTTCATTCAGTTGAATGGTTAATGCAAGTTTTTTATCATAAAAAAACTCTAAGCCCACTCAATTCATGCTTGGTTGGAGAAACAAGAGGATGTGAAGGATTCGACAACCCACACAATCAACAGCTATTAGCTGGAGGTCATGGAGACCTTGTCAAAAGGGGGAGGGACGAGTTGTCAATTATTCTTATCTCTATTTCCCTAGGACAAATGAATAAGAGTATTAGGTTATGGAATTTACCGACCCTCACATCACATTGAAAAAGAATGAACCTGAAGGATGTGTTAGAGGTAAAGAGGAGAAAGACTAAAACCTCTTCCCCGAATGGATATGGATTATCTGAGGAGGAGTTCCCTAAGAATGGTCCCCAGAAAATAGGGATATATTTACATTCAAAAAAAGAAATGAAATGGTGATTTCTTATCATACCTACCCAAAACTGTAGGTTGTGGATCATAAAGAAGAGAAGGGGATTGTAGAGCCACATCCTCATAATCCAAATATACGAACTTCCCAACTAAATACCTTGGCCTAAGGTCCATATGAACATCAAATTACATACCTATGTGCACCATGAGATTCCATACCAGCCCACCCGATGAGTGCAGGATACCTCCAATCATAGGTATACATACCGAAATGAAGGACACAATGATGTTCCCCTCTTCATTGTTATGTATGTCCGGAGGTCTTGATGTAGGTTTCAAGGTGATCTCTTTTAGAATAGGGATAAAAATAAGAATAGGACTTACCATGAGTGGATTGGATGTTTTATTAAATGAATTCAAGTGTAGGACCTATGAATAGGTGCGCCATGCAGGTTCACCATGCAGTTGTGCCACCTAGTTCCTATGACAGATTGAAAGTGCTTCATGTAAGGGGAATTTTTCCTGCATGAGTTAGATGAGCTTAAAGAAATGTATCACCAAGAAAACTGAACATGAGTGAGGTATTAACCTAACCAACTTCTGTGTCCTGCGTTGTCCATGGAAGCATATCACACTTGCCATTTCTTAAGAAAAGGGCGTATTGTATGAAAGTTCTTCATATGGATGAAGGATCCTCAAATAGTCGTCTATTTTTTTAGACCGTCGAGATACCTAGATATTATATATACCCTTTAATTATTTCTACTAACATGTTTTATAGGTCTACCTGAGAATTTTTGGGGTACCTGAGTGAAGGGTCTGTGTAATGAGACCTCCCATGATTCTTCTGAATTATCTATTGTTGAAATTAGGTTCCCAAGGGTCCTATTTATTAGAAAAGTGGGGTCCAGGTAGTTTTAATTCTTCTACATATGTCCTCCACACAGGTTCACGGTGCATCTATAACATGGTTGTGGGATACAACTTCTAGGTGGCACAAGTGGTATGCGTAGGTGTCTGGTCCTAGTGTTCTATGTAGGTTCTCAAGGAAAGTGTTCCTCATAGGTTCTGTTATGGAGTATTTCTATTATATTCTTACGTTTCATGACAATTTAACATATCCAAAGTTCCCTTAATAATATTTTATCACTCATTTATATATATTTAATTTCAATAGTCATTCTAGAACTCATACTATGATAGGAGGAATTTCATTAATATGCTACTAGTGTGGAAATCCATGGAATTAAAAAAGGGGTTTCACTAAGGAACCAATGAACTATTTCCATGGAAATTCAGCGAAATAATATAGATTTTTCCATATCTAATATACTCTCTATAATGGAAAGGGATCATCATATATTCATAAAACTGTGGTGAAATCAAATTCATCACATATAAAAGGGTTCCATACATAGGCATCTAGAACGAAGCTACTTCACACCATGAAAGAGCCTCCATTAGAAGAGGACAAAAGTATATTGACAATGGGAATTACCAATACTTTAGATTAATTATTAGTGACTAATATATTTGACACTGGTGAAAAACATTTAATTATTTCAACCTGTATTTTTAATCTGTTAATTATTCATATAGAGCATTTATTTTAGGCAATGGATATTTATACACTGCTTGGAACGAAGAGTGAAAAAGGTATCCACAGTCTTGATTCGTTCGTATCTCTGTTATATGTATATATTTGTTGTATATTTCAGGTTTTTGACATGAATCCACTTGATTTAATTTACTTTCTATATTGGATGATTACTAATAATGCCTCGATTGATTTTTATATTTTTCATGACTACCTTTCTACACTGATTGGTGTGTCTATTATCATTCAAGGAGAATTGGAACCAGGTTTGAGTAGGGTTAGAAATTATTATCTAGAGTTAGGGAATTTAATATGTGTGTGTTATTTTTATATGGAGAAGGAATCTTTGAGTGGGGTTCTCCGTCTAGTTTTCAAAGAGTTTCACGACATGTTTCCTACTAACATCTATTTTTTTCATCTGTAAGGGAGGTAAAGTTTACTCATGACATAATTCATAGTACTCAACGAGTTTGAGTTCCCTCTTACTGCATGGTACTAGCTGAACAGAATGGGATAAATTCCATGTTGTAAAAACTTCAAGGGAATGGATTTATACACCGTAGTGTGTCCCCTTGGGAGGCGATGTTTCTCTTTGCTATGAATACTAATGGATCACATCACCTATGTGCTGATTATTGAATGTTCAATCGAGTTATGGTGAAGAAAAAATATTCATTTCCATAGATCAATGATCTATTTGATCATTTGATAGGGGACCATTATTTCTCATAGTATGATCTCCACTCTGGTTACCATCAGTAAAGAATTAATGAATTTGACGTAATGAAAACCACATTGATGAAGAATTTATGGTCATTCTGATTACCTTGTTATGACCATTGCTTTAGATAGTTATCCTATAGTATTTATAAATTTAATGAATTGGATTTTCCATGATTATCTAGATACATTTGTGGTATTATTTGATGATGACATCCTTGTTTAATGTAAATCTTAAGAGAGTCATGTGCGTCATCTAAGAATGGTTCTGAGTTTACTAAGAAATCATCAAATTTATGAAAAGGTTTTGAAGTGAAACTTATCAATTTAAGAAATGAAATTCATAGGACAAATGGTGTCAGAACATGGTATTTCATATGATCCTAAAAAAGGGAATTCTGTTATGTCATGAGAGTAAACACAGATTGTTTTTGAGATTTCAAGCTTCTTGGGTCAAAAAGGATATTTTTGATTATTCATTAAGTTATTCTCAAACATGGATTCTCCAATGACTTGACTAATCTAGAAGGGAGTATAAAATTATTGGGATGAATGAAGTCAGATTTTTTTGACCTGAAACATATTTTCACTATGGCTCCAGTATTAACTCTTCTAGAGTCCGGGAAGGGCTATGTGGTCTTATATGATTCATAAATTTCAATATTGGTCTACATTCATATGCATGGTGATCTCATCATTTCTTATGAATCAAATTAACTTAGGAAAACGAGATGAAATATCTGACCCATGATGTTTAACTTGTAGTAGTGATTCACATGGTGATGAATTTGTGGGATTACCTTTATACAGAAAATTTTAGCATGTTTTGAGACCACAATAGATTCAGCTATATCTTCTCTCAAAAATATATAAATCTCTACCAGAGGAGTTTATTGGAATACCTACAGTCAATTGATTTCAACATCACTTATACCCAAGTGAAATGGAATGTAAATAAATATTATCTATGTAGAAAACAACTAACTCATGCCATAAAATATTCATTAGAGGTGTGTTACTTTATGGGCCTCTTTTTATAGTTTCATATTGTAATATAGGAATCAAGGGCCAAGGATTCATTGGATAGTATTTAGTTAACATCCACTCTTATTGGAATGATTATTTTTATCAGTAGCCTGATTAAGATATCTATATCATTATAGAATCTCTTTATAGTCGGGAGAGAGTTTCCCAGTTGACATTCTACAAAGAGGGTATTCTATTCTATCATAATCAGTTTGTGTTCCTTTAATCGTATTGAAATCCATGATTTGAGATTTCCATAACTCCTAGTGGGATGTGCACCCAAGAACCACTAATAAGTTAAATGACATACAGCGTTAGTGCTAGTTTCCAAGTATGAGATGAGACATTTCTGAGTTTTTCTCTCATTTCTATTCATTCCATAAGGTGACGGTGGAGCACTAGAAACCTTTGGGGTTGATTGAGCCACTTATGGTACCTATATGAAAGTGGGATGAGATCCCAATTGATTTTTTTGTGGTTTCCATATAACAAGAAAGGAATAATTTTATATGGTTTTTGATCGATAGGATGACCAAAAGGACACAATTTATACCCATTGGAGATAAAACCAAAGTTGAGAAGCTTGAACATCTATATGTGAATTATATTTTTTATTTTTAGGGAGTTACATATTATATAATGTCCGATAGGGATCTTAGTTTTTCTTATCATTTTTGGAGAAGCCATCTGGATGCACTGAGAACACAGGTCCTCTTGAATGTTCCATACCAGCCATTGTTATATGTCCAAAATGGAAGAGCTATATATATTCATGAGGATATTCTTTGTTCTTATGTTTTCAACTTTCGTTGGGATTAGGATGATAAATTTTTCATGGTTGAGTATTCATATAACAATAGTTACCAATTAATGATCATAATGGAACCTTTTGAGGCCTTATTAGTATAACCATGAAAATATCAATTGTGTTGGTCAGAGATTGGTGAATGATCCTTAGTTTCACCAAGCATGGTGCAATGGACAATGAAAAAGATTAAGTTAGTTAATCATAGAATGTTGATGGTGTAATGAGGATATAAATCTTATGCTTATTGTCACTGTACACATTTGGAATTCTCAACTAGTGAGATGGTGTTCTTGAATTGATCACCCCGATTGATTCATCGATGATGTCAAAAGTATGAGAATCATGGTCCTCATTTTTTGTGATATTTTCATGTTGTTGAGTTGGTATGGAAACCCACTTGTCATTTATCACTTACATTTCATCTAACATCTATACGTAACATGTTTCGTGTATCGTATCAATGAATTTACATTTCTAATCCATATAATGTTTTGATCTGGATGGATATTTAGATTTAACATGATTTATATTTGGCTAAATGGATAGTAATGATAGTTTATTCTAAAGCCAAGGTACTTCATGGTAAGATGATACACCTGGTTCAAGTTCTATGGTAGCACAATTATGACTATTAGGAGACATGGTAGCATGAGGAACTAATGAGAGAGTAGTGGCCTCATTATTTTTTCATGGATGCATCCTCGTAGGCTTTCAGTGAATAAAATAATTCTAAGGTGGGAAGATTGTAACATCTTGTCACATTTATATCAGGGTCAATTATATAGTTCTTTTGGTTTTCTTTTTTCAATATCTTTATTGGGTTGATAAGTTATTGGGAGGATACCTATAATGCTAATGTCAAATATTTTTTTTATAAATTTCTTCAAAAAACTGTTATGTTATCTGAAGGGGGATTACAAAACAATTAATATGGTTACACATCGTGTAAATTGTAAAATAAAATTAAATCTGATTTTATCTAAATGCAAAGTGTTTTTCAGACAGTATAGGGATTTTCAATTACATGACGTGTAATTGGGTTGCTCGTTGTGTAATTCGTGAATCTGATTTTTAAATAAGCATCACAACTGAAATTATCATTTTTTCTTCATCAAGATTTCCTTTCTCTCAACCTATAGACTTACCTTGGTGATTTTGGGATACTCTTACTCATTCAGTCATTTTTGTATGGTGGAAGATCATTTTTTCGATCACGATGTGTCATTCTTGGTATGTTTTCCCCATATTTTTCTACATCATTCTCTTTTCCTTCAGTGGATATTGATGGATAATCTAGGGAATGAATAATCTAAACTCTATGTTGTTGAATATTGTTTCTATAATGATTTACTAGTTCATTTTCACCTTTTTTCTTGTTGGTGGGTATGCCATAATCTTTTTGATTCTTGAGAAAAAATATAGGTGGTTCATTCCTGATGCCCAAGTTATATTAACCTAAACTTTATTCTTTAAATTTAAATTGTTTGAATTAAATGAAATAGTTTTATTTTCCAAAAAAATTGGATTTCAATTTTTATGTCTGAGAAAACACAATTGTATTGGATTGGGGTTTTTGAAGTGGTTTTTGGAATGAATTTGTAAAACCCCTAATTCTAGTGAATCAGGGTGTGTTTATAGAAATTGGAAAGGTTTAAATTTTTTAATTTAATTTTTGAAATGGGTTTGACCGAAAATTATGAAAAATATCTATTACAATGATTTAGGGGGTTTTTATAAAGTGATGGAATTTATTTTGAAATTAAATTTGTCTAATATAATTTAAATTTTAAATTGGATAGTGAAATTTCATGAATTGTTTTCAAATCCTTATTTGTAATTTTTTTTAAATATAGTTTTTGATAGAAACCATTGGGATTCATTTTTGAGATAACGGATGATTATAATTAAAAACCCATTATGGTTTTAAGTGGAAAATTATAACATTTGAAACATAGAATGGGATTGAATTTTATTTTAAAAAAAATAAAATAAATAAGCCATTATTTTTTATACCTCAGAACTTGAAAGCCTTAGGTAGGTATTGTGTTGTATAGATTATATATTATTATTAAAAACATTATAAAACATCATATAAACACATCACATCCATTAGGTGATAGAGATGAGTCCTCATTGTATCGATTTCAAAGGAAATTGTGTATATACTGACATTTACTATGAGTGTGGGGTACTTAAAGGATGGAACATTCATACCTCATTACGAGAATGTCCATGAATCACTCTTATTTTAATTTTAAATAAATATATTCCATTTTAATAAACTGTTTTACATGAATTATGATATATATAAGCTATTTTATATAAATTTCTATGTTTAATGTATTTTTGAAAAGGTTCATATTGTGTAATGAAACCTTTTCTTAAAGGAAGATTACATATTGTGAATTTTATTTCCATCATTTGAAATACAAAGCATGAATTGATAAAGTATTTTCAACTTTTAAATTGTAAATAATGTTTTTTTAAATATTCCCTTACTAAGCCAACCATTTTTTTAAAATTAAAATCACATTCTTGATTAATTTGATATTGAAATTTTTTTGTGGAATAATTTTTTGGAATCCTACTGGGATTTGGTTCACACCCAACTGGTTCCTCTGGGTGTTTCTAGATTATATCCATCTAGATTCAACCAAGTGTAATGGTTCTCTTGGAGGTGGATCTAGTTGTTGAATCATGGACTTGGTGAGTTGCTTTTGAGTTGTGACTTGGCACATTTTCCATGTATTGGTACTTTAGTTGTTGTACTTTGTGATTTAATGCATGTCAGTATTCTGGTACATTACTCCCAATAGAGTATTCTTTCAATATGTATATAGTATTTTTTATTTTACTTCCACTATTTTTATCGAAAAAACATTCCCTCTATCATTTTCTATGATGATAGGTTCTAGTCTCCGACCCCCGGGGATCAGGAACACCCTTTGGGATATTTCGAGATTGGTTAAGTTATCATGTTACCCGGGAACTCGAGTTCGTTAGTAACACCCCCCAAGGAATCTCATATGATAGACCATAGTGGTTCCCAGTATGTGGTATTATTAATCATGGTCCTTTTGTATTATTTTTTCTTATGTGAATATATATGTTTAGATATTTGAATGTTAGTTTAACCTTACATTCTTGAGGTGATATGAGAATGAATGAAAATTATAATAATAATCATATCTCCAATGGAATTACATAATATGGTACAATATATGCAAAATGGACAGTTTATATGGAAGTATCCACAAAATCTCAATAGAAATTCATGTATAATTCTGAGTGTGCATTTATTATCAATTTCAACAGTGTTACTATATTAGATAATGATCCTGATATGCTATGTGAAATTGAATCCACTGTTGTTGAGGAGATTATATTGGACCCAACAATGAATCTTTTTCATTTATTTGAAAAGATATATTATAATCTCCCAAAAAAACAATTTTAAGTAAGATAAAATTTTCATGAAATTGTTTTTAATGTGTAAAGAATTAAGGCTAAAAAATTAAAATTCACAAAAAAAATATTGATTTTAGTGGATATTTATTTATGTTAAATAAATTATTCATTAGCTAAGTAATTATAATAAATTTAATCATAACTAAGGAAGATTAAAACTAGTTCCAAATAGAATATAATTGAATCAAAAGAGTTTTAAAAAATAATGTCCAAAAATCATTAACTAGTACATAAAAATGGAAGAAATAGTTGAGGAGAACCAAAGGCTAATACAATTTGAAGTGGAATTTAATGAATTACATATGAAAATGAGTGCAAAGATAATGGTTCAAATAAAACATGTTAGAGAACGTTAACATGAGATGTAGAAAAAATAGTAAATAAAAAGGATTTGAAGTCTATAATTCTACCTCTCATGACACTACATGAAGAGAGGAAAATGATTTAAATGGAATTGAGATCATGGTATGGAGAGATGACAACCTAATTAATATAGAATCATGAGAACATTATGAAGTGTGAGGAGAGGTTGAAAGAATATAATGATACAAATAATATCCCTATAATATTATAATAAAATGTTGAACTACAGAATATATGGGTAAGTAGAAGATTTTTGGCATTTCCAAAATAGAATAATCTCAAAGGAAAGTTGCTATAAAATGCTATTATTGTGGATGTGATAGTTGGTAGGGAACCATTAATATTATATGGGGCTAAAATATTTAATAATTTAAAATACACAAACATCCTATCGAAAAAAATTGGTAATTATAAACAATTTCTATTTAACCCAAAATGACGATAAAAAATTCTTCACTTGAATAAAGGAACCTAATGAATCTAATTGGTTGATTTTTTTATGAAATATAGAGAAACAAGGAAGAATATATATTGGGTTCGAATTTTTTTTAGTGTCATCTTAGGTTCATTTATTCATAGTTTCCTATGATTGGGATACAAATATGTATGTTCACATTCATACATGTTTTCAGAATTGGGTTTTAAGGGATCCTTGGTCGGGATACCCATAGAAAGTCTAACAATCCCAGAATTTATATGTTCAATAAAATATATTGGTTAAAAAAATATGTAAAATAAAACCTCATATAATCTTTAAAACTATTTATTTCATAATGTTCATATGAAAACTATGGTAATTTTTTGATGCAATAAAATAACACTCCTCAAAAATTAGAATAATGGTCATAAATTTCAAAAATAAAGTGATTAAATTTGATAAAAAATGTACAACAACTGAAACATGAAACAAAATTTAAAATAATCCCTATGAAATAGTCCCCCTATAATGAAAAAATCCATTGAAATGTAACTACATCCTCATGATAATATTTAGAGGGATAATGACATGTTTACTATGTGATGAGGACTGACAGTGGAAACAAGTCTCCCAGTACATGCGCTCCGATCGGCAGACCATGTATGTTATCTGTGGTATATCAACTCAATATAAATATGGATAGAAAAATATGATTCAGTTTAAATACCATCCTATCTACACATTAATATTTTATGTTGACTATGGTCCCACATAATTATTAGAGTTCATGATGTGAATGGTGTGACTTTGTTTATTCAAAACATTCTTTGTTATAGATTTCATGTGGTGAATGAATCACAAGGTAGGAATCAGGGTGGGTTTGTATTCTGTCTCAGTGGACTCACGATATAAATGGAATTTAGTGAATTAATAAATTCTCCATATCATTAAAAAAGTCATGACTCATCATTTAAAAAAATCAATGGCTATTTATTTTTCTGAAATAGTTTTTCATCATGATTCATCATAATCATTAAATTTTGAGTAAACTGTACCTGATTCATGACCTAAAAATTTAGTCACACCCTGAAATCTTAAGATATCCTCCTGTGTGTGTTTTTAAACATTAAATTTCATTTATATGTTCTTCATAAATTGTGAATACAATTCCTGACATGAAAATGTCCCATGGACACCCCATGTCAAGAAAATCCATCTTAAGATGAAAATACTGATATATTTTCTTAATTTTTATATTTTATATAAATCATGTTATCATAAAAAATTGTATTCAATCAAATAATACTTATAAAGAAAATAAATTAAATTACCAATATTCTTGAATATAAATACAAAAAAATTATTCATTAAATTTTAATATCAGGTCCCCTCACATTAATTCATACTTGTATTTAGGAATATAATATCAACATGATGTAAAGAATTATAACCATACAATAATTTTAAATACCATTTCAAAAGAATAAATTTATAAAATTTGGAAATAAATTTCATGGCACGACATTGTAAATTATCATCAACTTCTCACTTTTAAAATAATTATTATCACAATGTATTTTATAATTGAGTTAACAATTCCACTTCATTCTTCAAATTTTATTTTTAAATTCATCTTTAATAAGCATTAAACATTCAATATAACTCTTATTGAATTATTTTCACTAATCACTCAACATAATAAATGTTAAAAATTTATTCTCATATCTCAATTACATGTCAATTACCATAAGTTTTTAGGCCATCAATCATCTCAACTACATTATGATAGAGATCAAAATAAATCAGGAGGAATTCTCATTAAGTCAAAAATATCTTTGAGTCTTACGGTACACAGGAGATGAAAAAAATTAAACTAAAAAATGAGGTGTTTCTAAAAATAATATTTCATGATATCAAAAGTTAATCCCATAAAAATACTCTCGTAATAATGAATATTTCATCTCCCCATCCACCAAAGATCAAGGCGAGAACATGATAAAATAAATAATAATGAATTAATATCCCTCTATTATTTCATTTATTTTTATTTATTTATTTATATATATATATTTCCTTTTAAAAAATTATTCTTAATTTAAATATTATATCCATAACCAAACCAGATATGATCAAAAGAATGTGAGTATACGAATGTTGATTTTTTATCCTCTGAGGACACAACCCTTTTTTACATTTTTTACTTTTGGTTTTTTTTGTTATAAGAGAGGTTATTAATAAATTATAACTAATTATCAAATATCCTCCACAAAATTTAAAATAAAACACCTAGAAAAATCACCTCACATAGGTAAATCCATCATCCCTCATGTACAACCTCTCCCTAATATTTATTCTTTCTATTATCATGTAACCCACCGAGAGTAGGGTTGGAAAGGATATAATTGGATTGAAACACTTTTTACCTATTAATTCCATTCATTTATTTTATGGGGATAATTGGGATTAAATATCATTTTTTGTGAAGGGATAATATTTTAATAAATGAAATTCCTCATTCATATTAAAATGGATTATGTTCAGTCATAGTTTTGTTTAGATGGCGAGAATGTTCTAAAAGAAAAATGCATGTGTCTCTCAAGAAATGTATTATAGAAAGTTTAGGAAATATTAATTAAGAAATTATCCTGATAATGATGACAGATGGTTGGGAAAATTAATCACAAAAATGTATACAAAAAACTAAATCAATTAATATAAATATCTTAAATTCATGATATGAATAATATTAGAACAATTTTGTTTCCAAGAATCAACATGTATCCTAAATCAGGATTTGTTAAAACTAAATCCATGTATTTATCTCTACATAACCATTCTCCCTATTTTTAATTAACATTTATTGAAAAAAAGTTTTAAAAACAAGTCAAGATGATAATCCTAAGAACATTTTATTTCATATATGTGTGGTTAAAAAATATTCAAGGGAAGGAATCCCATTTGTTGTTAAAATATATAATAATAAATTTTAATAGTGGGGGAAAATAAAATATAAATTTTGAAATCATACTCCCCTTACATGATTCTTTTATGTTTGGTTGTTTTGGTAATTCGCTTCATTTTTCTAAATGTGAATAATTTTGTCACAATGTGAATCATTCCCACATATTCCAATCATATGACCTTACAATGACTCAATTTACATGAAATGTGAATGTATATAAGTGTTAGTACATAACAGTTCTTTAAATAAAGAATAAAACATAATGGGGATAGTATGTTTTCCTAAAAATTTAATATAAAAACCCTAAACACCCATGTTTCCTCTTATAATAAATTTAGTCGAATTTCATTGGCATGACCATAACTATTTTAGCTCAGTGATAATGACTGAAAATATTTAATATTGTTAGGGTATAAAAAATATACCACAATGAATCATCAATTTTATAAAAGGATACACAAATTAATTATTTTAAAATAATCAAACTAATTATCAAAAAATATGATGTAAATTGAATGTTTGAGTGTGAATCACAAAAGGGTGGTAAGAATAAATTTTGGTTAATTAAAGAATCTAATGAAAATGATTGATCGAATTTTTATAAGAGATATATAAATTAGGATAAAAATAGATAAGTTTTTATTTTTTTAATAATCATTCCTAATATTGAGTGATATTTTGGTTCATAGGATTGGGATAAAAATAATTATGTTCAAATTTATACGTGTTACTAAAATTGGGTCCAAATGAATCCTTATTCTGGGTAACCTTCACTATTCTAATAATATCATTATTTATATGGCCAATTACATGGATTGATTATGAGACATGGTAAACCAACACATAATTCAAACATAATAACTAGATATTTCAAAATGTTTACACACAAACTATAGTGATTAGTTGATACATTAAAATAGAAATCATTAAATCACACCACAATTGGAAAATAATGAAAATATAATGAGACTTTGAATTAATAAAAAAATTGCAACAATCTAGACATGAATCAAAATATAAAATAGTCTATAAGAAAAACTACCCTTATAATAACATCACTCATCAAAAAGGATCTACACCCTCATTCTAATAATGAGGGGTATGGAGTTATAATTACCATGTAGCTAATAATTTAAGTGGAATCAGGGAGCCAAGGTCATGCAGACCTATCTTCATGTCATCATCAGGCATATGTGGCATATCTCCTCAGTACTTCTTAAACTAAATATATAGTTTTTTTCAAAAAATACCCTTATATTTTCACATTAAAAATCTTTTTGGTAGTAGGTTCAGGTTTTTAAAGGATTTCATTATGTGAATGGTGTGGTGTCATTGATCTAAAATCAGATTTATTTCAGAACTCTCATGGTGAATGATTTATAAGGTGTAAATTGGATTATATTTTCCCTCTGACAAGGTAATGTAAAGATGTGAATTGAATTCAGATCACGACTCCATTATTTTCATCTTTAATCATGTCATGAGTCTTCATTTAGTATCATTAAAGAGAGAATATTTTAATGTTTATTTTTTCACCATGTTTTGTCAAACATTATCTTACTGGGTCTACCTGACAGAATTCATAGCATGAACACATAATCCCACAATGAATTCTCATGATCTTTTACTGGGTGTTCTTTTTTGTACATTCAACATCACATCATGATTTCATCTAACATAGTGAATATTATTACCCATTTGAATCTACATTTTCCAATATTTTTGGATCTGTTAACATCTATCTCATCAAATATGTGCCCAGAAAAAATCCCCAGGAAACCATATTTTAAGGAAATACTGCTTACAATGAAAATTTTGAAATGATTTGCTCATTTCACTAATTTTCAATAAATTTAGTTTTTCTCCATGAAATAGTGAATTAAAGAATGAATATTAATTAATAATATCAATTAAATTGCAAAGATAAATGTACATAAATATAAAAAATATATTCATTAAATGAAAGTATCTAGAAGACTTAGAAATACTATGTGTGTATTTGGAATCCCAATGGATCAAAGGTGGAATGAATTATGTTGTGATAATATATCATCTAATTCATGATATGTGAGGTATTATTTTGATGTAATATGTTAAATATTTCCTAACCAGGATAAATGGAGAGTTATTAATGTAATAGAAGAGTTGAAAATTTCAAAATAAAACCTCTTGTTCTTATGACAATTATGAATAAAACATAAATTAAGAGAAATCATGTTATTCTAAAAATAGTTTTACCATCTTAAGGAAAAATGATGGGGCTTAATAAATGGTAGACCAATAAACTAAATTGGTTTACTCACAAAAACCCTCTTGGATGGAATGAAAATAATAATGGAGGGAAAATAAAAAATATTCATTAACTATGAGAAATAATAGTGTGATAATGAAGAAATATTCATTAAGGAAAAAATATGGCTGAGATGGAAAACATGTATTTCATGTAAGAAAAACAAATAGTATGCCTACAAATTTTTTTAAAAAAAAACTATAATTTATTAAATGATTATAGGTGGATGATCCGTTTAATAGAGAACAAATCATGATAAAGGATTCAATGATAAGGACAAAAAATTGGAATCATGCACAAGTTCGATTAGACATACAGTGGAGTATGATACAAAGAAAATAAAGAAGAAAACCAACAAGAATATTCCAAAAAATGATTTTTATATTTTTATTGAAATTATTACAACTAAAAATAAATGAAAGGTAGTGGAATGAAATGATAGGCCCACTAAGACAAAACATCTTCCAACACATTAGGAAATTAAGTGCCCCTCTCCCCATGTACTTATATTTTATTAATTGTTCTTAAAATGATTTGAGTTTTGTCGGAGATATGATCCCTAGTGAAACTTATTAAAGATATAAAAATGATGTTTCTACCTAGTTCAATGTCTCAACTATAGATGAAAACCATACAAGTTTTACATTATTGAATATGAGATTACAGCAACAAGGGCCAATGATTTTAGGAGTGGTGAATACTATATGAAGGTTACATTTTGAATCCACTAGAAGGAGGGGATATTGAAGCTTAGTTGTCTTTGAGGTTTTAGTTAGTGTAAGTTGAAACAACAAGAAGTTGTATGTTGGTCAAATGTTACTAACTTATAATTGTTCTGTACATATTAATTAGGTATGTGGAAGGAACTATGGGATAAATTCCGTTGAATGGAAGGGCGGTGTTTCCTTGTACTAACAAAAAAAATTCAAACAATAGAATTCAATAGGAGTATGAAAATCATCTCTACTCAACATCAAGACCCTCTTGAAATTCATAGGATTGTTATACTAGAATACTATATTAACATATCTATAAAAGAGATATTGTACCATATTCATAGTGTGATATAAAATTTTAGTGATATATGTTGATTTAAATTTATAGTGATTGTAAACCCTTGTATCACCTAGAGAATTAGTAGTAAATAAGAAATCATATTATCATATAAATGTAGAACACAATACTCAATCCCCATAAAATTAATGTGTATATTAATTTTATTATTTTTCTAACTAGTTATATGTTTTGGTGTGTGGAAATGTTTCCAAACAATGTTTGGTTATTTAGGGTGCCATTAACATTCAAAGTTTAAGTAAAATAATCTTGTGGGAAGAGGGATCCCCCTACACATGATTTATTATGGTTGAAGTTCCAATGGATCATGGATCATGGTTCCAATAAAATAACTTTTCATGAACTCATATATTTTCACTTCTCTTATTCTCCCCAACAAGTGGCATCTGTGATCTGCTACATTACTTAGGTCCACTCACAACATACTATATTTTCATTAATCACATATTATTTTATTTTTTCCATATTTGATTTGATTTTTATATTATAGGAAGGTATATAATAAAAAAATGGTGAGGTTTAGTTTGAATTGATTAATCTAAAATAATTATGTTTTTGGAAGTTTAATATGGAAGACTATCTCATCCAATTGGAATAGTAATTTTTTTAACTAGAATAAAAATATAGAAGATGTAAATAGTAGGACGACATCATTTATATCATAAGACACTTAGACAGATTAAGTTGTGTTTAGAACGGAATGATTCCTTAAACATATAATATAATAAAACTATAACTGATCTTATGAACACCCTAACATACATGTATGAAAAACCTACAACTTTGAATAAATTTTTCTGGAAATAGTGGTTTTTTGGAATGATTTTTTTATTAAAGATAATTATTAGTCACTTAAATGATTTCAAAACACTTCGGAACCATCTAGAGTAAATGAATGTAATTTTCACCGATGGTTTATTGGAATTTCTTTTCTGAAATCAATATTGGAGAGTTGGAAGGTGATGTAAACTACTATTAGTAATTCATGAAAAATGAATGACTTGGTATTTGAGGATATTGGGAAACAATTCTTGAATTAGTGTCTTAGATAAAGGGATGTTCAATAAAATATTTGTAATTCTTTAAACATTGAAGGTAGATGATGTGCACTTGGTTGGAAGACAAGTTAGAAGAGATGAAAGATAATTATAGAGATAGGGGAAGAGGTAAGACTATCAATCCAAGCCCCACAAGTTGGATCTATAGTAAAATAAGGCATATCAAGAAGAAATACATGGGTTATACGGAAAATTAAAAAAGGTCATATTCTATAATTTCATGTTATATACAATGATTTATATGAATGTGTCTTGTAATTGAGTGTCAATTCCTTAGTAGAATACTGTTTAATTTATCCTAGTTAGTAATCCCAATCAGTTGTAGAGCTAGGGTGTCTGGTGAATTATGTTCGTGGAAGATTCCTCAAGGTTAACTTGGAGGATTTTGGGGCACTGGAAGTTATTATAAATAGTGATTCTATTATTTAGAATCATAAGGGGTATTTTATAGAATTTAAGGATGTTCCACACATCACGAGATTACAAAAAATCTTATGTTAATTGTAATGTAGGATAAAAAATGATTTAGAAAAAATATATAATTACGTATTTAAATTCACTTATGGGTCCAAATTGGATGTATGGAGATTAAATGATGGGATCCAGTGTCTGAATGGAAGGTCATATGGTTTAGTGATGGATGGAATGAATTTTTTTGGAAATTTGGAGTTTCATAACTATCAACTTGGTCATATTATTGAGAATAACATGAAGTATCTAGATGAAAGTGGTGTACTAAATTGTTATCACACCGACATCAAAATTTTTTAACCATCCATTCTCAGGATGAAGTAGAAGGTTTCAGTTAATTTGAATAAAATGAATCACAAAATCCATAAATTAGAAACTGTTCTTACATATGTCTATGGACCATCCCCATTTATATATCATATTTGATCCACACACATTATTAATGATCTTGTAATGATGAAAGTATATTTATAATTCCTGAATGACAAGTTATATGTTTTTTTTGTGAATTCATTTTTAGGAAATCCATGTTGTAACATTAAGACAAATAGAAGGTAAAATGATTATTTTTTTGATAATAGTGGTAAATATAGAGGAAGGGAATTTTATAAAAATTGATTAAAGAATGGAATCATATAGGATAATATTATACCCACAAAACCAATAAAAAATGGTGTGGTTGTATGGATAAACACAATGTTGATTGAAAATTATCATTGTATTATCTTTCACTCTTTTATATCCAAATAAATTTACATGAATGGTCATAATGGTGATGCATAGCTAGTTATCAACTGTCCATCAGAACTAAATGTTTTGGATATTCATGGGATGTTTTGGCATAGTAAACCAGTGTATTTTAGTCACTTGAAATAATTTATATGTCCATAATATGTCTAAATTGAAACTAATTCGAATTTAAGTTTGGAATATGTCCATGATGAATCTAAAGAGAAGTATAATATTGAGTTTTAGTCCCATGTATGATTATTTGAGGGATATGGGGATGAAAACAATGGATTCTAGATTTTAGATGATAATTATCATAATGCAGTCCACGAAAAAAATGTTCTCTTAAAAAAAGGTTCTTGATCAAAGACCAAAACATGGTGGAGGTGGATGATTGAAATAGGGATAGAATATTCCATTCTCAAGTTTATTGGAATAAAAGCTCTAGATATAGACATATTCTTAAAGGTTCGGATGAAGACATTGATTGTTCAAAAATTATGTGTGTAGAGGATATACATGAATGTTCAATGGAATCACATGTGAAAGTAATAGACCTGGAATAGGGGACTCTAAAGGAAAGATAATCGTAATGTGAAATACCAATAATAGTGGAATAGTCGGTATAGTTTTGAATGTCTTCTAGAGAGATTAAACTGCTGAAATGTTTTGGTCATGAATTTTACTATTTACTTATAATAGATATTGGATAACATAAAATCCCTAATAAGTGGATACACTCAATGATTATTGAAAGTGGTATTTTTTGATAAAAGATTAATTATATTCACTATATTCCAATGAAACCTATGAGACAAATACCATACCATATGGTAATAAAGAATTACAGAATAAGTAGTTCTTCAAATTAAAAGAAGAAGCTGAATATGTAATTCGTACATGTATATGGGGAATTTAAAGGATTTCAATATAAGTAAGGGGTATATTTCAAAAAATAATAAGTTCCCGTTAAACACACAACCATACATACTGTGTTATGTATGACTACAACTCATGATATTTTCATAGAAAAAACTATTGTAAATTACATGACCTGACACAATGTGCCTTCTAGGTTGGCAGTAAGATAAAAGTTCCAAATCATTTCTTCCAAATATATTCCAATGGTTTGTGACTATCACCACGTAGGATAATGTCACAACATGGGTGGTCATAGCCTATTCACCATAAAAAAAATGAAAAATCCACCAATCTAATAATTGAGATGAAAACCACAATGGATATTATAATTTATCTAGAATTAATAAATTTATGTGGTCCCCTATACTCAAATAATTTAATGTGATGTCCATATGTGATCCCTAGAATAATCTCAGAAATGTCCTTTCTCAATCCCATATTGATCTATTGACACCCTCTCTCCATCACTCTAGGACTCCATAACCCAATGTCTACAAGAACACTAACCTATACATCTTCATCACAACAAATACATATGTGGGGATGAGGCTTGTGAAGGTGTGAGGATTAAAATACCTTGTAGGTCACCCCAAAATCAAATTGGATAATAGGATGTGGGTCCACACTCTAATAGGGCCAAACCATGTCACCACTCGACTCAAGTAAGTAGAGGGAACACTAAAGGGAAAAACCCACACTCCATCATTTATGAGTATCCCTATATAGTCTCTTTCATGATAACCAGAGGAAATCCATTATACACATATATTCATTGAATGAGGGTTCTATAATAAAACCTCTGATCATTGGTGAGGATACCTCCCTATCTCATAGTCACAATGGGAACACAACTTTTTTATAATAACCCTCAAGGAAAATCACCTATACACATCCTCATAGGGGAAGACACCTCCGTGATCTAATATAATAAATATTTTCAAACACTATCCTTTGGAAAGATGGGAACTGACACTCCACATAAAAAATAAACCCTGGGAACTACCATGGAATACTCAATCACCAGGAAGTTCCAAATACCAGACGTTAAAATACAAATTCAAAAAATTCCTTGAGGGAATCCTCTAGGAGTTTCAGGGATCCACAAATCCATATGCATCAATAACAAAGACATCCAATAGTCACATCACTGCTAAAATCCATAAAGGGAATCCCTTTCGTTGATAAATAATGATCATACTATGATGGAGTGATGTGACTTTCTTATACATTCCAATCATGTTACTTATTTTATAAATTCCAAAAAATCAACCCAGCCTCATAAGAATTCAAATAGGTTGGTAAAAAATCCTAAATGGAGGAAACCATTGTTGAATTTGTTGAAATCACAAATTGGGGATCATGAAATCTAGCCCACAAGAGAATACTTGACCCAAACATTACCAACCTATAGTTAGGGGAGCATAGACATGGCATGTGGACATGATACATAACCCTATTTGGGGAATGATATTTCTTTAATCACTACACTCGCAATTTTCATCATTGTCCATGTGAAGAAATTATTTAAACCTACTAATCATACATCACTTTCATTCTCTAATGATAGAATAGATTATACCATTGTAATCTAAATTTAAAAATATATAGGATAGGCAATTAATTTACCTAAAAGTGACACCGTGTTACAAATATTAATTTTATCATATCATTCATGGGATATGGTATGTGGGGGCACTCAAATCTCATGCAATGAGCTACAACTATTTGTCAAATATTGGTCTTTAATCATTCATATCAATTTCTTGGTTGTGACTCCACATACGGTTGCCCAATTCGTGGTCATCTTAATAATATAATACTGAGAGAATGTAAATAATAATAATAATAATAATATTTTTAATATTTAACTAAGGTAATAATTATGTATCACATTGTTTTCTTGAAATTTTCATATCAAATATTTTGTCACAATGATGATGATGATAATGATGAAAATGAAGATGATGAAAATGAAGATGAGGATGAAAACTACAACTTGTAAATGGTGTATTCTTTAATTGAAATATGTGGAATGCATACCTGAAGACCAAACAACCATATCCAATCATTTATCAAGAACATTTGATATTTTTTACCTCTACACTACACTACTACCTGAGCTCCCTAATATCCTTGATTCATTACACACCAGTATGCATTTATTCATTTCATCGATGATCCCAAGGGCCGGTTACCCTTAATCCATATGGGAAGAAGGGATATCAAATAGAGATTCTATTTATCATCCTTATCCAACTATAAACCATTGTCAGCTCATCCTTTCCAATAATCTAATAATGGAACCACTATCCCAAGTGATGGTCGGTGGTGGTCATTTTTCACATGATGATGAATGAATAATGAGACGTGGCTGGTACAATTACTGGACACCCAATAATACACTTGAATCATAGAGATATATTAGAATTAAAATAGTTCTCAATGTGGAAAATTTCAATCATTAATCGAAATGATCCACTACATGGGATCGAATAAGAATAACAAAATAATCATTACATGATTTTTCATTTAAAATAGTAAAATAAATTGTTATTATTATACTATAATAATTAACATTTTTTAGGTTAATGATTATAGGGAGAAATTAATTGTCACTAATGATTAAGTCATAAAATCAAATAAGAATTCCTACATCATGGATATAGTGGTCATTTCAACCAATCATCGATGTAATTGTGTATTCAATGAATCTCTCCCTCAACCCAGGGTATTCCAATGTTGAGAGGAGTTCACCCTAGGAAGGATTGAAACAAGGTATTATATAGATGAATTTTTAGATTAAATAATTAAATTAACAATTTATTTGCTTAAATTTTTATTATAACTTCATCTTAAACTACCATTTATTATAGAACCACATAGAAAAAATATTCTCATAATTTTAAGGGGTAATCTCATGTTTTCAAATTATCCTTTTCTAAAATTCTCTATTCGAATTCACACCTATGAGATATCATCATTTATTCAGAAACACATGTGCAAATAAAATAATGATATAATATTTTTTTATATTATTTCTGACGCTCCGTAGGTGTCAATTTTCAATGCTGACTTAGTGTCTCTTCCTGAAATGAATTTATGAAATATAATAATAAATTTTTACCACATTATTATAAAAATTAAATTATTTTTTTGATTCGTTATTATTTGGATGTAGATATAAGTGTTATAGTTTTTAAATTTTTTTCTTTAGTAGGTTGCACTGTGGTGGTTGGGATCTAGTGTGGTGTATTTTGTGATATGGTGTGGACCATGATGATTCAGTATAGGAGATTTTGTGGTCTAGTAGTACCGTGGACTAGTCAATTTTTAATTATTGGGATCCTTGAAGAGTAATTTTCCTAGCCACATCCAATTTCATCACACTTACACCATGGTGACTAGGCTGCTGCATTACACCCTTCGGGATGATTTCCCCACACGCATAGAGGGATGGTTGCAGTATGTGGACCTGGGTTGTGTCTTTTTGTGAAACATTATATTTTGGAATAGTTTCATGAGCTTGTGTGGGAAGATTCATTGTATAACCCATATTAAATTGGATCTAAGCTCAGTCTGTGCCATAGTTTCCAATGGGCAGTGGGCTGGGGGTGGTGGTTTCATGGCGATGTGTACTATATCGTGGTCTAGGTTTTTTTCACCATTATTCATCACGTCCATGGGAGAATCCTATGTGAACAATTGTTTATAGTTAATAAAATCCAATACACCCATTTTAAAATAATTACATCCTTTGTTTCCCTCACATAACTTGTTCAGATTTTGGTGGACCTCTAGAAATGTTTTTTTGTCACTCTAGAATTTTTTGTTGTTAGACCTAAATACCAATGGCTTTGATCAATATCTTTCTGGTAAGTGATTCCTAATCCTATGGAATCATATTATTTTTCATGTCACTTCATTTTAGAGTGACGAATCAACATGATGTTCTTGTTTTGGATCATTGATCTCATGGCTTATGCTTTTTGGGATTCCAAGATGATCTTATATGCCTTATACTTTCCTTTAGTGTTACTATTTCATGTGTGTGATTGATTATTATGGTGAAATAGATGTATTAGGTTCTATAAGGTCTTTCTATTCTTATATTTCCTTGATTTCTGACATTATTTGAAATGAATTTTCCAATGATTTAAAAACCATACTAGGATAATTTTTGAAATTTATGGTTTTGTGAATGGAAATCATAATTCAAATTATTTGATGAATGTTATGGATTTTGATAAACAATTTCAAAAATAAAAAAAAATTATTTTATTAAAGGATTAAACATTAAATATTTGAAAAAAGTATTTTAAATTAAATATTATTTTTTCCTCAAAAATGGTGATTTTTTTGGAATTAAGAAGTCATGAATGTGATAAAATCCATAATTGGTTTTAAAACTATAAAATTCATGTTGAAACAAGAAAACCAAGTAATTAAAATATGTCCAATGAATTTTTTTGAAATAAATAATTTTCTGTGTGTTACAATTATTTTAATATTATGCACACATATTTTATTTGTTCTAAACTCTATTATGGAACAATAGTTGATACCCTACTAGGCTGTTTAGATCACCCGTATATTTTAATTCATGTTCATATATATTATGCTGTTATACATCAATGAAAATGCAATTATACACTTGGAAGTAGTAGGTTCCCTTGATCATGGAACCTAGAGTGTTGTTAGTAACCGGTTGAGCTTTGATCCACTATTTGTAAATGGTTTTTTGAGATCTTGTTTTTGAATATATGACAATTTATTATAATTTTATCCATGATGAGTGTTTGGAATACCAGAAATTATTTTATAATATTACATAATTTTGTTGTAGCAGTGGGGGAAATTTTTCCTTTGGACTTTTTATTGATTCTAGGTGCTAGTCTCCATCCCATTGGGATCAGGAACACTATTTGGTCAATATAGGGACTAGGCTGGGCATTAATATACAATGATATATTAGATGTATCATAAATTTTTTTATCAATGGTGTGGGTTGAGAAACCTTTATTGATGATGGTATACAAACATGGATATCCTATTAAACATGCAATATGATTTTTAGTACTTGATAGGTAGTTGTGAGTGAATTATTTGATATCTGTCATCGTAGCGAGCCTTAAGTCACTTTTGGTTTCTAGGGAAAGTGTATTTGAGGAATAATTTAAATTAATTATTGTAACTTTAACTCATGATCTAGTTACTTTAACATATGTGAACTTTGAATCACATATAATGGAATCAATATAACTATATCCATTAATTGATTTCAAGACCAATGTTCCCTAGTTGATGGTATTTCCTATTGGTGTTATATTGTACTTTATAACTACGTATAATTTAAAATCGGCTGGAGGTAGGAGATATTGATGTACCATTGAAAGATAAACCTCTTATCAATCAGAACCTCATTGAGATAAAGGTGAATGCTTTACAACCTTTAGGATACGTAGTTCCAGCCATTTCCATTTAGACTCTAACTATGGAACCATGAAGGGATGAATCTAGGGTTAATACTTAGGAGTAAATTTTCTAGTAGGCATTATATTTTTGAGGATTGATTGGATCTCTATAGTTTTAATACTTGTTTAAAAATATAAATATTCTTTTTCAGTTCATGGAAGCACCCAATTTGATAAAGCCGAAATGTGTGACCATCAAGCTCGAAGAGCCCAATAGGATATGGTGGAATTTTGTGGTTATGAGGAATAAACATGAAGAAATATGGTGGAAATACTCAAATCCCACTATTATGATCACTTTAATCTGAAGTAGATAATATTGGAAAATTTTACAGAGCTTATCAACCCCCAAGTGGGTTATTAGACTGTGACTTAGAATATGTACTATTTTGCAGATCTTGTTCAGTTCTCCCTAGATTTAGTATCGATAGAGAATATCAATGATTAAAAATTTGAGTAGGGTCTTCAATTTGATATTAAATATCATGTTTTAATATATAATATCACAACTTATGTAGGTATTTTAGATAGAGAGTTGATGGATAATCTTGACTTGGCTTGTAATTCAAGGTTGACGGTAGTTCCTTTTTCCCCCAATGATAGTTCTATTAGTTCCATTAATGGAATGATTATATATGAATGGTATTGTTACACACAACAGTATCAAGATTCATACAGACCATTGGTGGTGTCAAGAAGTGTCCCATTTAAATTCTTCTAATGTTGAAATTCGTGTCCTTCAAATATCGTTTAAACAAAGGAACCGAAGATATGTAGTTGTTATGGTCATTATGGACATTAGAAAAAGTTATATTATTTATTTTTTACCCAGTACAGGGGAAAAACTTATCATCACTTAAAGGTACTGCATTTCAGTGAGACGCTTCATGAACTAAGGGGTTTCATCAATATGCATAAAAAAATAAACCATTTTATGCATTGGATAGTCTCCTGAGGAAACTATTGTGTGTTTAGTGATTTTGAGAGGTACCATCACTATACCATCATATTTAGTTACTTCAATATTTCATACTAATGCATCTAACTGATTCATATCAAATCTTGTTGGGTATTTGATAAATCTTCCTATGGATTTTTTGTCTTATATGATGGTATTACTACAACCCTCAGAACAAAGACATAATAGGGTCTCTTATGCACTTTGTGTTTATTCGTTTTATTAAACATTGTGCTCACATGGAATTCTATAGTTATTGAAATTAACATAATTCTCAGGGGAGATTAAATAATTTAAAACAATTATTCAACAAATAGATGTCTTTACTGGGTGTCTTCTAAAACACCTAGTTGTGTGTACCATGTATTTTCATTGAGAATGGGACCTGATACTCGGTGGGGCCAAACCTCCTCTCCCAAATGTAGGAATAGCGACAACTCTATTTAATTATGAAAACGTTTAAGAAAACATGGGTGGAGATCTTCCTATTATTATCATTAAGTTTCTTGACATGTTTCTATATTACCATTCTTGTTTTCCATCATTAAGGGTAGTTGAGTCCTCCATTGTGTTGGTACCTATTACCTAACCAATATATATTCCTTCATACCATATGACACAATGTAAATTAGAAGATTTAACATGTTAGTTGAATGATATTTAATATAATTACTTAATATACCCAAGTATGTCACCTTGGGTGGTACCTATCCTTTTTCAATGACAAATGATTGGACACCTCACCTTTGTGTTGATTACTAAAAACTCAGTGGAGTTACAGAAATGAAAAAGTATTTCTTTAAACATATTGATTCTTTTTTTGACAATTGATAGGGTAAAAGTGGATCTTAAAATTTTATCTATGATTTGGTTACTAATAGAAGTTAATTAAAGAATCTAACATCCTAAATAACTATTTAAATAGTATTTATGGAAATTATGATTACCTTGTTTCACCTTTCATTCTAATCAATGATCTTATAGTATTAATACTTTAATGAATAGTATATTCCTCAGATACCTGGACTTGTTCATGGTAGTCTTTTTGGATGACATATTTGTTTGATATCAAACTATAGAGGATCATGTCTATCATCTGAGAGTATTTTTATAAATCTTAACATATCAAAACGAATATTCAAATATTTTGGGATTTAATATCTGGATACAAGAAGTGATGTTCATTGAGAAAATGATCTCAAAGCATGATATTTAATTTGATCAGGAAAAGTGGGTGTTGTTATGACATGGGAGAAAGAATGTAATGTTTTTGATATTTGAATCTTCATGTTCTTTTTAGGGTATTAATTAATTTTTTTTTATTATTTATCAAAGAAGGATTCACTATGACCCCTCTCACTAGGAAATATTTGATGTTCATTTTGGATTAAAAAATTCATAATTATTTGGATGATTTTATGAATAATTTTTCTTATACAGATATATTTACTCTTACATAGATTGGTTAGGACTATTTGATATTTTCTGGTTCATCGGGTTTGTGTTTGGGCTGTTTTCTCATGCAGAGAGATCATGTGGTGGAATATGGTTCCAGATAGATTAGGACACATAAAAAAGAACTATTTTTCCTATGAAATCAAACTTATTGGTGTGAGGAACACTAATTAGAGTTGATAGAATTGCCTTTTTGGGGGAAGGATTGCAATTTATTGTTACCTGAAAAGAATAGGTTATATATTCTCTCCAAAATATTTAAATGTTAATAAAAGGAATTGGGTGGAGTAATTATAGTCTAGTGATGCTAAAATTTCCAATACCCATGGAAAGGGGAATGTCATTGACAATTCATTGATCATGATACCTATGACCTAGGATATGAAAGAATCATCAGAATAGTGGCTGCTATTGGATCTCTTTTATCATATACATTTGGGATTCCAAAATAGTGAGACTAGTGATTTTTACAAGTGTTTAGTTGACCACCTCTCATCTTGAGATGATTAATTAGGATCAATATCATGGTGATTCCTTTTATTGTAGTAGGGACACTCTTTATAGTGTGGAGATCATTAGCAGTGGTCATTATCTTTTTAGGGAATCTAATGTTTTTAAAAGTGGTATATAGTACCGTATTCTTTGAAAAAATCAATGAAAGGGTACTTCAATAGTTACAAGTGGGTAGTGCACCCGAGTACCACAATGACGTTATATGACATAATGAAAAAATAATGTTGTACTGATATGAGAAAAGTCATTGTAGTTTTTATTTCTAATTATTATATGTTTCAATAAGAAATGGAAAAACCGAAATACATTTTGTGTTTACATCATATTTTTCATCTGCCATCTTGGATGTGAGATAATGTTTATATATATATTTTGATAGGTTCACCACATAACCCATAATAGGAGAATGTGATCTGGGTTGTGATCAACCGACTGACCATATAAACTCACCATATCCCTTTCCAAAATAAAAAAAAATTCAATGATTTACGAATTCTATATGTAAAATATATTTTCATATTGAGGGAGTATAATATATCGTTGTTTCCAATAGGACCCAGGTTCACTTATTTTTGATTGATATTTACAAAGGAGTTGTTTGGATCCTTGGTGAGTTTGAGCCTGACATGTCATCCATTGATGAATGGAAAGACTGAATGAGCAATAAATATTCTTGAAGACATGTTCTTTGAATGCATTCTGATATTTAATGAATATTAGGATGTTCATTTGGGGATGATTAAATTTTACTAGAGTAATATCAAATATTCCACCATTTGAATGGATCCTTTTGAGGCCTTGTATGGTTATCCTTGTAGATCACCTCTCTATTGGAAGGAGACTGGTGAGGCTTCCTTTGATGGAATGAGTTTGTTACAAGAACAAAAAAAATGATTTAGGTGATTATTCAAAATATTTATATTGAAAAATATTGGTATAAATATTATTTTTATCAACATTGATGACCTTTAGTGTTTTTGGTTGGTGACCAGTTGTTTTCTATAGTTTCTACATGGTTTGTTCACTAATGGATTGGAATGTAAGGAAAACATGAACTGATATTTTTGTTTTCTTTTGATATTTTTGAGTGGGTGAGAAATTGTTCTTTCCAATTTTTTCATGAAACTATATATGACATTGATATAGAATGTGTTCCATGTATTACAGATTAGGAAGCATCTTGTTGACCCTTCTCATGTCTTCACCTAGGATCACCATGAAATGGATCCCCATTGTTTGTGACTAAGAAACTAGCTAGGATTGTTTATTATGAGGACAAGGTTCTTAATTATATGCCTATAACATTGGTATTTAGGATATGGTACAATGGTTCTGATTCAAATGATATTTGGGAGCTTAAGGCACGTATAAGTATTTAGTGGCCTCACTGTTTCATTATGGATTGTTCATGATAGGATTTATGGGATAGAAATAGTTTATGGTCTGGAGGTTGTAACAACCCATTAAAACATTTAGTTAATACAATCCTTATTTATTTTTTCCCTATTGTTTGTTGTTTTATGGAGTGTTGATGAGTTTTTGCCAAAAAATATTGTTTTCTACAATAGGTGGTACTGTGGTGGTAGGGTTGTGATGTGAAGCATCATGTGATGTGATGTTGACTGTCAAGCTATGTATTAGAGGATTTTTAGGATGGGTAATACTACAAAAAGGTGGATGGATATTTTGTGGATCCCCAAAGAACAATTTTCAGAACTACTTATAATTTTAACATAGCTAGAACATGCATATTGGGCTGTTGCAAAGCACACATCTCGTTGTTTTGATATACGGTGTGGTGGTTGTTTGTGGTGTGTATCTATAGGATGTACATTTCAATGCTACTAAATAATTGGTTATAGTTTCGGTGTAGTGTGGGGGTTCCATAAGGGGATCACCTATGGTAAATTGTAACTAACCATAGTCTTCACCATTTGTTTAAGAAGCTTGTTAGCTTGGGGTGGTTGTGGTATAGTCTAGTGAACAATGTAGTGATCATGGTTTTATTACCATTTCTGTGATACATATATGGGATGAAATAGAATAATCTATGTTATTATAGACTGTAAAATCCCAAAATATCATTTTGAAATCCCAAATTTTCTCCATTCTCCCACTTGAAGCATTTGTATTCAGAGGCTCCCTATAAAGTTCCCCCCACATATTTTTCTCTTGATCGATGCACCTATTGATGTGAATGATCCCTCTCCAGTATCTGAGTATTCCGTATATAGAATCCACTATTTTACATTATTTTTTCCATTTAGAGTGATGAATCATAATGATGTTCATGGATTCAATGTTTAATAGGATGGGGTAGGTTTATCAGGACTCCTAATTGATCTTCCTCACCTTTTAATTTCAGTTGTTGTTCCTATTACATTTGTTTGATCATTTTTTGATGAAATTTAAAGTTATTTGTTTTTTTAATTTATATATATATGTTATCTTTATTTATTTATTTTAATTGAGTTTTAAAATGAGTTTTAACATGGATTTGATAATTTTAGATAGGTTTGGTTTTTATAATGAAAAGAATTAATCATATTCATTGATGAATATGATGGATTTTGAGAAAATATGACCTAAATAGAGAAATGATTTGATGAAATGATTTGATACTGATTCCTGAGAATGATTTCGTGAATGGAAAGATGTATATTATTTAAAAATAGAACATTGTTTTTGAAATAAAAAGGTATGAATTAAAAAAATGAATTGGGTTTGAAACTAAGAAAACATATTAGAACACGAAAAATGCGAAATTGAATAGTGAATGATGAATTTATTTGAAATTATTGATCTCACTATGTTTTTTTATTGATTGAAGGACATTTGAGCATGGGTAGTTAGTGGGTGAATATGATATGTTTGAAAAGGGAATTGAATCTCGATCAAAGGATTGATTATGATAAATCTAAGAAAAATGATGTTCGACTTGATTTCCCTAATAGTGTGTTGTTCCAATTGGAATGAACGATGGGAAATGTACACACTTGAGGCATGATCACCAATTAAGTCATGTGAGGAACCTTGAACATGTAACTAATAGAACACAATGTTTTTTAAGGGTTCTACAATATGCTTTAACATGATGATTGCATGCCAGTAATTATTTCACAATTTTTGTTCCTTCCCTCATATTTTATGGAAATATAAATTTATTGAAGTTTTTAATATATTTCATATCCTTTTATTGGAAATAATTGTCAAATAAAATTAGTAAAATGTTTTCGGTTGTAATATATATATTTTTAAATTAGTCATATATGGTTTATTTTTATTTGAATTTCTTGTGGAACACTAGGTGAGACACTATTGTGTGGTTGTTTAGCTCAAACCATACCCTTTATTTTTATAATTTATATATTATGTTATAAAAGGTCATGGAAAAAGGGAAACTATCACTTGGAAGTAGTAGGCATTCTTGAACATGATACCTGGAGTGATGGTGGTGACTTGTGGAGCATTTCCCTACTTGTTACAAAAGGATGTTATGATATTACAATTTGGATATTTGAATGTTTGTAGTACTATTATCCTTGAAGAGTTTTTATCATACCAATAATCATTGGTTTAACTTTTATTATGTTAGCATTATTATGTAAAAAACATTTCCTTTGACCCCTTGTTGATATCAAGGGCAAGTGACCAACCCATGGGGTTTAGGAATGATATTCAGACCATGTAAGCATAGAATTTGGTATTAGTGTACAACGATAACTCGGTAGGTTTGTGATAATTATATTCAATGAAAAAACATCAAAAAATTATGTCACATTATTATAGATAAACCATCTCATACGTTGTTTATAAGGGATATATGAACATATCTATACTAACCCATAGTAGTGAATCACATGACTATATGATAAAAAGGGGATACCTGATCAAATATAAGGAAGTAGAGATAGGGGATCAAAACCTCGAGACCATGGAAACGAAGAAAAATTATTTATTTTGACCACCAAAATCTGTAATATGTCCCCAATTTGGCATTATAGTGACCATAAAATGGAATATTCTCTTTGACCATCATTATTGCATAAGGTAAATTCCATTTGATGGTCCCCATACACCAGTATGATGTGGCATAGAACAAAGACCATTTGGAGGATGATATCGTCGTACCTTATAGTAGCCCCCAAATAGTTGTCCCTATAGGTATTTTATTTTTTTTAAAAAAATCAGACAAATTAAAAAACCCCAGAAACTACTATATAAAAATATTCATTACATTTCTATATGATATATAAAATCACAAGATCATAAATAACATTATTCATTCATCTTCTAAACAATTTTCACATCATCTATAAAAACTGAATATGAAAAATATTTTACAAAATTACTGGTGAATTTAAAAAACAAAAAATTATAAAAATTAAAATGATATTAAATATTTAAAATGAAACAATTTATATTTTTTTGAGGTTATTTGATTTTGAATAAATTAATACATTATAAAAATTTTTATTTTATAATGGCTTACTGTATGATCACTACAAGTATAATTCATATATTATTGCCTTTTCTTCTTCTCAAACATGTTAAAAATTATAAAAAATGGGGTTTCCATGGATTTAAATCATTCTGAGGTTGTTTTATATGAATATGACCGTAAAATTCTTGTTCTGGTGTTCTAAAACAATAATAGTGTATTTATGATCATCCTAAGAAAATTTATCCTGCGATTGAAGAAATATCCACACCAATATTTCAAAAATCACTATACAATTATAATTTTTTTTCACATCATTTAGAGTAAGTTAGGTTGGTTTGACACATTGAAGCACATTTTTATAAGGAGTGACTCCATTAAAAACTACTTAACTCATCATTCTGGGTTACCCAAGTGTATGATTTATTTTCCGTAAGTTTATAAAAAACACAAATAATACTATGATTTATTTACTATTATTTCACATAATTCCTAGGTTTTTATCTATAGAGATGATCATTAATCAATTGTTTTGGATTTTTAAGACATCAAAAGCATGTTTCTGGTCACACCGACAATACCAAAACTCATATTGTTGTTGTTTATACTAAACCCTTTAGAAAATAATAATAAAATTGTTTTGATCTGATTTCATATTCCTCAAAGCATGTTCGGTTGGTTTTGACCAAGTAACACATGTTTTAAAGTGTGTCAAACATTAAAAAACTGCTTATTTTATTGTTTCACGAAAAAAAATTGTTTTATGGAAACATCATCATCTTGTAAACATTAAAAATAATAACAATAGAATTTTTAATTAATATCCTGAAACTTTGAAGTAATTATCTCTATATATAATTGTTGAAATAATTTTTTATGTTTAAAAATAAAAGAAATCTGTTTCTAGACATTTTGGGAAAACAAAATCATAGAATTACTCAAACATTTATGACATTATATTATGGTAGTTGTTTTATAACTCTACATCATTATGGGGAAATTTGGTTGGTTTTCTCACCAAGTGACACATTTTTAAAGGCCCTTAAACCTTTAAGACTTTCATATTTAGTTGTTCTAGGAATACCACTTGTCTGATTAATGTGTCATTTACTTATACACATAAAAAATAATAAAAAAGATCTGTTTTATATGATTTAAAATCATTATAATGTAATTTTAAATATATCCTATCAATAATTTCATATTTGGGATTTTTTAAATAATAAAAGTATTTTTCTAGTCATTTTAGGAAGAGGAATACTCAGATTGATGATTCGTCTCCCCCCTCCATTTCAAAAATAATTATACCATTGTATTATCATTATTTTATGTCATATTTTGATCATTCAGTTGGTCTTGACCACCTCATGCATGCTTTTAAAGGTTGTAAATAATTTTAAAAATGTTTATTCAGTCATTCTGGGAAGACCGCACATCCTAATTATGTTTAATCTACTCATAAATGTCAAAAATAATATAAAGATGATTTAATATGATGTAACATTATTAATATGTTGGTTTAAGTGGGTTTTACCGTTACATTCTTTTAAATGTGATTTTAAAACACTAAAAGAGTGTTTCATGGTGTTTAGATGTCATTGGATTTGTTTCGACACTGTGAAACACATTTTAAAAGGGTGTTAAAACATTAAAACTTTTTATTCAATATTTCAGTGTAGACAATAAATCTAATTGATAATAAATATAACAAAAAAATTAAATTATTGTACAAAAAATGGTTCTCATATGATTTCACAACATTATGAGATTCTATACTTTGGAAATGGCCATTAAAGGCACGTTCTGGTGTTAAAATAATTAAATGATTCTCTTTATCCATTATATGAAAATGGAAAATCATATTGATTTTTCATATACTCCACCATTTCAAAAATATTATTATTGTTTTTATGATATAATTTTATACCATTAAGAGGTCGTTTGGTTAGTTATGACTCATTGACACATGCTTTTAATGTGTACTAAATATTTAAAAACTACTTATTCAGTTATTCTGGGAAAACGGCATGACCAATTAGCATTGAATTTATTTTTACATTCCAAAAAATAACCAATATGTATGTTTATTTCTGATTTCATGTAATGATGTGGTAATATTATATAGGTCTTCCCATTAAACACACACTTTTATGTTTTAAAATAATAAAATTGGGTATTTGGTCATCCTAAGAATACATAACCATATATTGATATTATATACGTTCCACTATTTAAAAAACCACTATATAGTTGTTTACCAATTATTTCACATCATTTGGATGTCATTTTGTTGGTTATAACCCTCAAACACATGTTTTCAGAGGGTGTGAATCCTTTAAAAACTACATATTCGATCGTTCAAAGCATGTGAGATGTATGAATGTAATTTTTCTTACTATTACAGTCATAATTAATAGAAATACATTTATACTATGAAATCATCTAATTACAAGGTTTTTGATATAGATCCATTTGTTAAACATATGTTTTGGAGTTTTAAAATAATAAAATAATGATTCTAGGAATCCTAGGAAAAAATAACATCAGAATAACATTAGTTCTAATATGGAATTTTAAAAATTATTGTACAGTTTTATTCCTCTTATTTCATTGCATTCAGAAGTATTTTCGTAGGTTTTCCCATTAACATAAATTTATAATGTGTGTGAGACCATTAAAAACTATTTATTATTTAATTTTGAGTAGAACACATATCTGATTGATGTTTCATCTACTTGTACACATCACAAGTAATATAAATATTTTGTTCCAAAAATTTCACATCACTATAATGTTTTTTAAAAATATATTACTTTTAAAATATTTTTCTGATGTTTTAAAACAACAAAAGTGCGCTTCTAGAGATCCCATTGGAATGAAACCTTGGATTGATATTCTGTTTACTCCACTGTTTCAAAAATAATTGTACGATTATATTCCTTTGATTTCATGAAATTGAGAGGTATTTTGGTAGGTTCTAACCCCCTAAACACATTTTTAAATGGAATCAAGCCTTTAAAAACTGATTATTCAGTGGTTATGGGGAGAGCACATGTATTAATGACATTTTTCATTCTCGTACACATCATAAATAAATAAAAGAATATTATTTTTAAGTGGAGGTATCCATGGAGACACAAAAAACTCCCATGGAAGGAGGTAGTGTCACAAAAAAGAAGACACAATATAAAAAGAAATAAAAATTGATCTTAAAGTGAAATTACAAAATAAAAATAAATAAAACTAAACAGAATCAATTTTATGATGATAGGAGAAAAAACAATGAAAAATTAAAAAAAGGGGTGGAAAGGAATATAAAAAAACGGAATTTATTTGTTTTTGACGAAATTGGTCATACTAATTGGTAATACCAACAACCCACCAATTTTATTATTATAATTATTAATCAAAAATTATTAGAGGAATAAAAAAAAATTTCAATATAAAATAAATTCATCAAGAACATACTTTATCCAGTGGCCAAACATGACACCCACATATACATGAATAGTAGTCAAAAGACCATGGAAAAAACATTTACAACAAATAAAAGAACTAAAAAATCCCACTTAAAAGGGGGTGGCCTCAACTATTGAATCCCACCAATATTATTGTCATCCTCTTCAGAACCTGAAATCCTCAATATCTCCACAAGAACAAGATTCCTACATTGAACCATGAATGATATCGATAATAAGGGAAATGAATAAACCCTACCACTATGAATTTACGTCTTCCTTAGAATAATTTTCATTGGGTTATAAATCTCAAATATTTATTCTGTCACTCTATACTTCTAAATTTACACTTTAATCTGAAGTAGAAAAATACTTCGATTAACATCAAAAAACACTGAGACATGTGTTTTACTGAACTTGTTCTAGAATAATTAGTTGCAAAAAATCCTGAAAATGTTGATTCTATGTAATGGTCAACCCAACACTACATAAGGGTGGGTCCCCCCTTATGTAAGGATCTCACACCAACATCATAAATATCACATGACTGAGTGTTTTCAGTCATGCATAAGGGTAGTTTAAACCGTTCTCTACTATAGAATGGCTGGACTACCCACTATGTAAGGATATTTTGATCCTCGTTTGATGGTAAGACTTCCAACACTATTCTTGTCATGACCCATCCCCAAGGTCCCATGTCAGGACTACACCAGGCCTACATTCCATAGGCCAGGGGATGGGGACTAGCACCAAAAAGGTGGGTCCCTATAACAGGATGGCATTGCCTTTAAACCTGTACAAACACCGAATCCTAAAATACAACAACAAGAAACCACAAACTAAAATTCTATAGTAATATTTTTTGTTTAATGTATTGGATCCGGAATAAAATCCCAATTAGAATGTACATGTACAACTGGAAAAGAATAGAGCGCATGGATCATCCACTGAGGATCCTACATGAAGGATAGGTACAGGTCGTCTCCACCGGACTCCACGTCTGCCTGTCTCCTCCGCGTACCACCTGGTCCGGGATCCCTCAAACCTCAACCCAAATGATCTTCTTATACACAAGAAAAAAAGGTGTAGGCGAATATCGTGCATGGAAGAGTATAAAAATATGTATTAGGGATGCCGAGACCCCTGAAGGCCTCATATAATTAGACAAAGAGAAACCGAAAATCCTAATCTCAATCCCCTAGAAACAAAGAAATAAACACATCTCAATCATAGACTCAGATAAAACTAGGTATCAGTGATGTATAGAGTACAAATGATTAGTTGTGAAGCTAGATCATCATATTCTTTCAAGAGGCACTAATTCTGACCATACGGAGTCTGAGGCACAAATGATCGATAGCACTGACCCCCGCTGACCCACAGATGATCTGATATGCCCATGATCGATATGTAACTAACCACCACAATGACCCACACTAGATTATACCCACCTTGAGTTGATAGGAAACTCTCCCCCACAATGACCCACACAGGGTTCGACCCCCTGGAGTAGATAGGCAACTATCACCCGCAATGACCCACACAGGCTCTTACCCACATAGGATGAGAATGTGCTGACCCACACAGGATCATTGAGTGTTGACCCACACAGGATCTTACCCACGTAGGACAAGTAAAGGATGACCCACATAGGATCGATGAGCACTGACCCACACAAAAACTGACCCACACAGGATTGGTGCTGACACACATAGGATCGCATGGTACTAATCTCCATTTGATCTTTCTCCAACCTCCACCTCACTACCAACCACTGATTTCCTGCTCATAGCAAGAATGATTTTGAGAAAACTCCTCTTCATGCAATATTTCATAATTCAACAGACATGAAGTCCAACTAATAAGTAACCTGATGATCCTTCATGTCATATGGGTTCCAACGCAATAGAAGGTCCATCAATTAGACGCTCAGTTTTTATGTTATTGGCATTTTAGTACCAAAGTCCAGGATGGATTTGGAGTCGATCCAACCCAGTATTATTCCAAATTTCTCCAAAACTATCGTCGAGTGTCTCAAAATTTCCTTCTTGATCCAAGGATCCCAGCAGCATAGGTGGTTCATCAAACAGACGTCCAATTTGAATGATATGGCCCTTTAAGTATTTCTGTGTTCTGTTGATCCCGGGTCTGAACCGACCCGGTCATACCGACCCAGCCAGACATGGTTTAGGTTCGACCCGGCTGGGCTGGGTCATTGTTTGGCCCGACCCTACAAGGGGGTGGCCTGGCCAATGATTGGGTGCGGCCCGACCCGCGAGGTGGTGGCCCGTCCCACAAGGGGGCGTCCCTACCTAAGAGGGGGTGGCCCGACCCGTGCAGGAGCGTTACCCTGCTCGCTACTGGTGGCCCACTAGGTATGTGGCCTAGCCATGTGAGGCACGCATCATAGGACAGTGTCCCGTGGTCTGCCGAGGTGGCAGGGGGGTCCCCCCCACTGGTATCCCAAACGGCCAATAGGCTGTTCAACTTTTGAAACTGTGGCTCCATGTGGGCGCCATAGGACAGTGTCCCGTGGTCAGAGAAGGAAATGATAACTGATCCTACTCAGGAAAGGGTGAATAAGGAATAGTGACCCTTTCCCATGAACTATGAGAAATCTTGAATTTAGTAACATCCAAAAGTTGTATCCATTTCTAATTAGGGTTCATATAATAATGACCAAAAGGAATATGATATAACACTCATTATATTCTATATACTGATTTTCATTTGTATGTCCCTACAGAAAAGCCTGATGTGGCATATAAAAACAGTCAGTTGGATATCACTATAGATACTTTATTTTAATTATATATAGAAAAATTTAAAATCAACCAAAATTATCATTATTTAACAGTCCATAAACTTCTCTATGATATGTAAAATCACAAGCTCATAAATAACATTGAACGGTCATCTTCTAAATCCCACACCCATAATCTAAAGGAATGAATATGGAAAAAATAGTGTAGAATAAAAATTACAAAAATATGATAATTAAAATGAAATGAAATGTTTAAATTAAAACATAGTATAATAGTTTGAGGCCATTTTATTATGAATATATTAATAGTTTATTATTATTTTTTAAAATTTAAAACTTCACATTCCATCATGTTGGGAATACCACATGTGTTATTGAAATGGCATCTATTAATATAGTTCATAAAAAATATGAAGATAATTTTCATATAATTTCATGTCATTTCAATATTTATTGATATATATTAGAAAAATAAACACATGGTTTGGGGTTTGAAATAATAAAATTTATTTTTTCCTTCTCTAGGAAACAAAACCTCATATTTATTTTTCTTCTACTGAAATTTTCAAAAATAAATCTACAATTGTTTAGTTCAATTTCACTAAATTTGGAGAACATTTCATTGGTTATGGCCCCTGATGCACATTTTAAAATGTCATAAAACATTTAGAAAAAAATTATTGAGTAATTCTTGGTACAACACACATCCAATTAATGATTCATTTTCATTCACAAATAAAAAAAATATGGATTTCTTATGATTTTACATCATTCCATGGTTTCTTTTTGTGGAAGTGTCTGTTACTCTCAAGATTTTTGATAATAATAATGTTTTTTGGTAATCATGAGAAAAAAGAAACTCAGATTTATGTTTTTTATACTACACTAATTAAAAAATGAAAATAATGTGCTTTTTGTCAAATTTCATTGAGTTTGGAGGGTTTTTAGTCTGTTTTGATTCCCAAATGCGTGTTTCTAAATGGTGTCAAGACATTAAAAACTTCTTATTTGGTTATTCCTGGTGGACCGCACATTTGATTGACATTTCTTCTACTCATACACATGAAAATATAATAGTATATACTTCTTATGATTTTAAATCATTCTGAACTCTTTTTCTATGGATTTGATGAATAACAAATAATTTTGTGTTTTATATAATAAAAGAACGTTTTAAATCATCATGGAAAAATGGAAACTGATATTGATGTTTTTTCTACTCAATTATATGAAAAATCACTATATAATTGTTTTTTTCTAATTTCAAGACATTTAGTGGTCTTTATGTTGGTTCTGATCCTCTCAAACATGTTTTTAAATGGCCATAATCCTTTAGAAACTACATATTCAATAATATGGAGAATACCAAATTTCAAAATCATGTTTCACCTAATATCAAAAAATAATAATTAATACAAATAGTATTTTCATATTATTTTACATCATTAGTAGGTTGTTTTCAAGGGATAGAAACATCAAATGCATGTTTTTATGTTCTAAAACAATAATTCTGTGTTTATACTCATCCTTGGAAAATAGTTCCTCAGATTATCATTTTTTTAAACTCCACCATTTCAAAAATTGATATACTTTTATATTCCTCTAATTTAACATAATTCGGAGGCTGCTCGGTAGATCTTAAGCCTGGATTTATGTTGTTAAAGGGATTTAAACATATAAAATATTCATATTCATTAATTTCAGGAAGACTATTTTTCAAACGTAAATTTTTTAAACATAAATATATTAGAAATAATTCAAATATAGTATTCATATTATTTTAGATAATTTTTAGTATGTTTGTTTTAGCACTGATAGTTTCATAGTTAAATGATTTCTATACTAAAAGAGATGTTTTCTATCGTCCTAATAAAATGAAATGTATGAATGATTTTTGGTATACTCCATCATATCATAAATCACTATATAGTAATTTTCATCTGATTTCGTAACATTTATAGGTTTTTTAGTTGGATTAGATCCCCTGATGCACGTTTTTAAAGGGAATAAAACCATTAAAAACTCTTTATTTTGTCATTTAGGAATATCACAAATCTAATTGACATGCCGTCTACTCATACATGGAAAAAATAATAAGAGTATATTTATCATATGATTTTATATATTTCTATGGTTTTTTATAGGGATCTAACCATTAAATGTTTTTTTTAGTGTTTTAAAAATAAAAAGTGAGTTTCCAATCATCCTAGGTAAATGGAACCTTGTATTAACATTTTTCTTATTCCAAAAATTCAAAATTCACTGTTAAAATGTTCTTTTTGTTTAATTTCATTATATTCTAATGTTGTCATTTTTAATTGTCCCCTAATGCACTTTTTGATGTGCATCAATCCTTTAGAAACTACTTATAGGTTCATTTCAAACATACCAGATGTACAATTGACATGTTTTTTACTAATACACATTAAAAAAAATAAAAATTTGTTTTAGCTATGATTTCACATCATTATACAACCATTTTTGGAATATGGACACTAAAATAATATTATGGTGTTTCAAAATAATAAAATTACATTTGTGGTCATCCATAGAAAATACAAACTGATATTGTAATTCCATTATCCATAACATTTGAAAAACAATTTTTTGGGTTTTTATCTAATTTCACAGAAATTAGAGAATGTTATGTTGTTTCTGAACTCCTGAAGCATATTTTTAAATGGTGTCAAACCTTTGAAACTAATTTATTTGTAGATTACAGGGTGTCCCTATGTCCGATTGATGCTCTATCTACTAATATACATCACATATAATACAAATATCTTTTTACTAGGATTTTATGCCATTAAAAAGAAGTTTTCTATGTATCATACTATAAAATGAACGTTTTAGTGTTTTAAAATAATAAAAGTTCATTTTTTTTATCCTAAGAAAACAAAACATCATATTTAAATCTTATTTACTCAACTATTTTAAAAATCACAATAATTGATTTTATTATTTTTTATCATTAAAATGTCATTTAGTGGGTCTTGATGCTCCAACACACATTTATAGATTGTGTCCTACCATAAAAATCTATTCATTTAGCCATTTTGGTTAGAACAAACATTTAATTGATGTTTTTTATACGTGAAAAAAAATAATAAAATAGAGGTTTTCCGATTATTTTAATTCATTCTAAAGTCTTCGCTATGAATCTGACGTTAAATTCATGTTTTTGTGTTTTTAAACAATCAAAATGAGTTTATATTAATCTTGAGAAAATGGAACATTATATTTCAATTATGCATACTCCAACATTTCAAAAATCATTTTACAAAATTATTCCTCTAATTTTATAGGATTTTCCAGTCGTTTGGTTGATTTTGGCCACTAAACACATGTTTTTAAAAAATTTCAAAACATTAAAAACTTCTTATTTAGACATTTCCAAATGAATGAATGTATATTAAATATTAATATTCTAATACACATAAAAAATAAAAAAATATAATTTTCCAATGATTTCTGATCATTCAAAGGTAATTTTCGATGGATTTGAATGTTAAACACCCATTTTGATACATTAAAATAATAGAACTATGTTTCCGGTCATCCTGGAAATATGAAACCTCAAATTTATTTTCCATCTACTCAACCATTTAAAAAATAACTATATGTTTTTTCTTATGATTTTTTGGCATTTCTCGTTTGTGATGTTTGTTTTGACATCCTGACACATTTTTTTTAATGGGTATCAATCCATTAAAACCTTCTTATTCAATTATGATGGGAACACTGTACATATTATTAACGTACCATGTACAAATACACATAAAAAATATTAAATAATTTAATTTTCTATTAATTCATTTCTTTACTATGTTGTTTTCTATGAAAACAATTTTTAAACACATGTTTAAGTGTTTTTAAAAAATAAATGTGTGATTATGGTCATCCCAAAAAAACAAAATCATAGATTTATTCTCCAACTACAAAACCATTTCTAAAATAACAATAATGTTGTTTCGATCAGATTTCATGTCAATTGAATGTCATTTTGTTGGTTTTAACCTTCCCCAACATGCATTTCTAAATGATGTCAATCCTTTAGAAAAGGATAATTCGATAGTTCTGAGTAGACAACATGTCTTATTGATTTTCCTTCTACTTATACACATTAAAAATAAAACAATGATTGTTTTACTAGGATCTCACATACTTATAAGGTTTCTTTCAATTGGTAAAACCATTAGATTCATTTTTTGGTGTTTTAAAATAATAAAAGTGTTTTTTCCCATCATGAGAAAACATAAACTCATATTAACATTTTTTTTCTCCATTATTTCATAAATAATTTAATTGTTATTTTTTCGTGTTTCACTATATTTGGATCTCATTCGATTGGTTTCGACCATGGTAAAAAAATTTAAAATGTCCTTAATCCTTAAAAAATTCCTTGTTTGATCATTCTTGGAAGACCACAAATCCAATTATTGTCCCTTATACTCTTGCATGCCACAAGTAATAAAAATTCCATTAATCTATGATTTCACATCATTCATATTCCATTATTTGTTGATCATTCTATTCAATGTGTGTTTTGGTATTTTAAAAAAATTAACTTACATTTTAATCCTTTTAGGGAAAAGAGAACCATGAATTGATAATATAAGTGAATCAACATTTCCTAAAGAAATGTACAATGATATTATTTTGATATCACATCATTCAGAGGTCATTTAGATAGCATTGACGCCCTCTTCCATGTTTTTAGATGATATAAAAAATTCAAAAAATTATTTTTCAGTCATTTAGGGAGAACAACAATTATGATTTATGTGTATTTTATACATACACATAAAAATAATTCAAATATGGGATCTATATGACTTGAAATCAATCATTGTTGTTTTTCTATGATTTTTACCATTTGACACATGTTTTTCTGTTTTAAAATAATAAATTATTGTCATCAATAATCATGGGATAACCGAACCATGAATTGATGTTTCTTCTACTCCACCACTTCAAAAATCTCTATAAGATTATATTTCATTTATTTCACATCATTTGGAGGCCTTTTAGTTATTTTTTACCCCCTGATGCGCATGTTTTAATGCTGAAATACCTATTAAAACTGATTATTTAGATATTTAGGTTAGACCACATGTTTGATTGATGTTTGGTCTCCTAATAAATGTAAAAAGTAATAAAAATATGGTTATACTATGATTTTTTTCGTAATTATGAGGTGTTTTAGTCTAGTTTTCACCATTACATGCATGTTTTAGTGATTGTAAAACACGAAAAGTTAGTTTTCTGTCTACCCCATCAAACGAAAACTCTTATTGATGTTTCTTCTGCTACAAAATTACAAAATCCTTGTATAGTTTTTAAGTAATATTACAACATTTGTAGGTCATTCAATATGTTATCACCCTATTATATATCTTTTCAAAGCCATCAAAACGTTTAAAACTTTTATTTGTTCCCACTGGGAAGACTGTGTGTCCAATTTACTTGTCTTGTACTCTTACGCTTCACAAATAACATGAAGAATTTTTTTTGATGTTTCCACATTATAATATGGTTTTTTAATGGATGTTATCAATAAATTCAGATTTTAGTGTCTTAAAAGATAAAAAAATTTATTTGAAATGGTTTTGGAGAAAAAAATATCAAAATATCATTCAATCTACTCAAATATTTAAATATTTATTGTAATTTTTTTTCATCTAATTTTATGGTATTTTGATGTTGATCATTTGGTTTTGAATCACAAGAAAGACATATTTAAAGGGAATAAAACCTTTAAAAAATATTTATTCAACCATTTTGGGAAGACAACACATCTGATTGGCATTCAGTTTACTCGTACAAGTTAAATATTTTTCAAAGAGATATTTCCATTGATTTCAAACCATTCCATGGTTATTTTCTATTGATAAAACACTAAAATTCATGTTTTTGTGTATTTAAATAATAAAACAGTTTTTTAGTAATCTTATGAAAAAGGAAACATTTATTTGTGTTTCGTCTACTCTACAATTCAATAAATTACATTATAGTTATTATCATCTCATTTCACATCATTCAAATTTCTTTTGGTGGGTTATTACCCCATGATGAATGTTTTAAAAGGGAATCCAGAAATTAAAAACTACATATTCAATCATTCAAAGTAGACCACATATCTGAGTGATATTTCATCTACAAATACACATTAAAAACAATATGGAGATAATGTTTCTCTGATTAAACATCATTCTGGGGTGGTTTTCTATGGATATCACTAGTTAACACACATTTTGGTGTTTTAAAATATTAAATGTGTGTTTCTGATCATCATATGAAAATAAAGTATCTCAAATTGGTTTTAACTCAACTACACCATTTTATAATTCATTTTATTGTTTTTTTCATATGATTTCATAGTATTTATAGTATTTTTTATTGTTTTGATCCCATGAAACGTGTTTTCAAAGGGAGTTAAACCTTTAAAAATAAATTTTTTGGTCATTCCAGGTTGACGACACATCTAATTGATGTTTTGTATACTTATAGGAATTAACAAATAACACAAAAACTATTTTCCTATTATTCTACATCATTCCAAGATCATTTTCAATGGATTTTGATGTTAAACATATGTTTTAGTGTTTTAAAACCATAAAATTATGATTTTTTCATCATGACAAAATTTAACCTCGAATTAAAATTTTATATACACTACCATTTCACATATCTCTGTAAAATAGTAGTCTTAATATTTTATGAAATTTCAAGGTCATTCGGTTTGTTTTGTCCCCCTGATTGATGTTTTAAAAGGGAGTCACACCATTAAAAACTATTTTTTTCAGATATTTTGGGAAGGCCACACATCCAATTGAATTTTTTTTATACTTATAAACAAAATAAATAATAAAATTATAGGTTTTATATGATTTCAAAACATTTTTAGGTAATAATTAAAAATGGTTTGGTCGGTCCAAGGCGGGCCATGCTCAAACTGGTTTGAGCCCATGTGGGTTTGTCTGCAACAACCTGTATATAATTAAAACAAAACTTTTCTAGCCCACCCCAATCCACATAAACCCACTTGTTTTTTTAAATATATATTATTTACAATCATTTACATATTGTTTTTTTGTCATTATTAATTGTCATTGTGGGGAGAAGTATGGATTGAAAATAGATAGTGTTTTAAGGGATGCAAAGGAACATTTTCATATGTGTTAATTTTTTAATGAGGTGACACCAATGTGGGGTACTTTTTTTTCAATGTAATGTTGGTGATTGATCAGTGAGGGTTGATGAATGAATATGTTTGTTGGGTGTTGATGCAAATAGATGCAATTTTGAATGAATGAAGACTCTCTAGGAAATAACCTATTTTAGGGGAGGCTATTGGTGTTTCCATGAAGTCCATTACTATTTTCATAATAAAAAAATAAAAATAAATAATAATGAAATTAAATGAGTCCTAAAATTTTTATGATTGTAATAACTCATAGAATTGAAACCTTGAGCCGGGGAGATGAGATCCATTTTTAGAGAGGTAGGAGGACACTCCATTTGGATATAGTAATAATTACAATGTAAATATTATAATATAATATTAAAACAATAAATATATATTTATTTAGTGTTAACATGTGAATTAATGGAGAATTTGTATTCCTTTTACTTTAAGAAATTATATTTCATGGTTTAATCATGATTTTCTTATTAAAAAGCAAAAATAGTAAGAATACATTACTAAAACAATAGCTTAGGCACGTGTGTAATCATTTTCCTCTATGAAATCAACTCTCCATTACCTGTACACGTGTAGGATCAACCCTTATTGTCCCATAATCTTAATGGTCAAAATATTTATGCCCTTCCAACCCTGAATTCGTCCCATCCCCAGGAAGCCCACGGGCATAAAGACTGTCTGTATCCCAATTAATTTTGACTTGTCACATGTGTCTTATTATTCCTTAATAATAAAATTAATTCAATTAAATACATATGTGAAATAAAATTAAGAGTTTAATATTAATTTTATTTCAATTATTAAAAATTTATATACAATAACTTAATCAATAATGTTTAAGTAATATTTTTTTTACATATTATCCTTATGTGTCAAAAATAACATTGATAGGTCATTAATGGTAAATAATATATTTATTTAAACATATCCAGAATGATTTACATGAAATAATTAACAAATTTTAACATAAATTAAAATTTTAAAATCAAATAGTAATGATGGTCTTGAAAAAAGAACCAACGTTAGGATCATGGAAACAATAGATTGTACATATGCATGATTAACATTCCATGTTTTCAATGATCATTATGGAATGAAGGTAAATAACATTTACATTTCACAAATGACCATTATATCATAAATACCATAAAATTTAATTATAAATACTTATATATATATATATATAATTATAGTGTATGGTGATAAAAAATTAAGAATCATATCACTTCGAGGAGGTAGTAGTCCCCACGTCCACGAATGACGTTATAACATTTTATGTGTGTGAAATAGAAAGAAAAAAAATGATATTTTACATTTCAATATATATAATTATTTAATTAATATCACACATATTTAATATATATAATATATTTATATTAAATAAACCTGAATATGTTCAATATATATAGTGAATGAATCACATCACTTTGGGAAAGCGGTAGTCCATATGTCCACAATCGATGTTATCATTTTCCAAAAAATGGAATGCATCAAGGTATATGTTATATAAAAATGGAATAATTTTTATAACAATACTAATATCATATAAATCATATAAAAAAAGTAATTTCTTCATTATTCTCAAACATGATGGTTGTTAATGGAAAAAAGAATGACATTAGTTTGTGAGACGATATTGCACCGCATGCTAGAACTATGATAGCTTATCCAATTTTAGGGAAGTGTTTGAAGGTGTTGGTAGAGATAATAACATAAAAACAAATTAGTATATTTTTATACTATTTTTATTTTATAACCATGGGATAATAATAATTTAAGGGTGAGATAATGACAGAAAAAATTTATTATTGATGAATGATACCTCATTTTCGGGTAACTCATTTTGGTTTTCAACAATGATATTACTTGGATTTCATTTTTCATAAATAAATCATTATATATTGATATGATAGATTTTGGGTTATTAATCGGGCTGGTTTTGGAATATCCAAAAGGTTTTATTGGTTAAAATAAAGGGGGATGGTGAGTTCCTTTTATAACTGGATGTAGAGGACATAGTTGAAAACTATGAAAATAATTGCATGATCCCAAAATTTCTACCTGTTATGAGGATTCCATAACATCCATAAATCTAGAAATGAAGGGGTGAGGTTGAAATATTGACAGAAAAAATATTTTTGAAATGTGTAAGGATATTTTTATACCTTATGTTTTTAATATTTTTCTACATAGTAATATTGTTTTACCATAAATGTTATAGTTATTTTTAACTACATTTAATGATATTTATGATCATAATAATAATTGAAAATTATTGAAAATATAAATTTATCTGTTGGTCGGAGTGGATGCACAAGAGGGGGTTGAATTGAGTTCCAACTAAAATTTCTGTTAAAAAAACATTATTATTAAAATTGCCAATTTAAAACAGCCCAGTCAATTAAGGAAGTGGAGATATAAATGTTTATTTGGGCAACAAGTTTCTCTAAGGTTTATTAGTCCTTAGTTGAATCAATGAAACCACTAATTAAACTTTTGAAACAGGTTTGATGAATGAAGCCTATATACACACTAACCAAAACTATCTATTAGTGTGAATGTATAAACAATTTTCTGTATTTGAAAAATATAAGCAGTGGATAAAATAAAATAGAGTATATGAGGATTAGCACAAAAATATAAACAGAGGATCAGTCTCAAGATTATTCCTAATCCTCTCCAATTAGTGACCACCATCCATCAAGTAGTTTATATTAGCAATAAACTGGAAACACAACATGTATCGGGCTTTACAATAGTTTTTACAAACTGTCCAGTGTTCACATACTCTACCACTGTTATTTATGGGAAAGAAAAACAACATATACCTCACACGATGTCTTCTATAGTTTTAAATGAGAACAAAATTTAAGTGAGTTTTGATGTAAGGATATTCAATATCCTCCAGTTCTAGAACAAGAGACAGTGTGTGAAGCAGGCAAATAGACTTCTCAGAAATGAAAAATAGAAGAAACACAATAGAGAAATTATGATGAGAGAGAGTTTAGAAGGCTCTATGTGTTTCCAGTTCAACTCTTGACTCCTCAAAAAATTTCAATCTTGATTCTATCTCTGGAATTTGTTTTCAAAACAGAGTTTCAAAACACTAGGAACTCGCTTTTTGGAATTGATTGATCTGGTTCATGAGTTGATTGAATGTTTAGGAAATTCAGAAGTTACCCTCATGTTTTTTTTCCTGAAATGATCTTCTTGTTGTTTTAGGGGATTGTAGTGAAGGTTCTTAAACAGGTTCTCCCATGTTATTTAGTAGTTTATTCCTTATGACTTCGACTTGTGAACTTCACTCTGTATTTTTTTTCTCTGTGCCTCTATATATATCCTATTTTTCATTGGAATTTTTCTTTTGTATTTAAGGTCCGAAAATAGGATTACATAAATCATGTGAAATTTCTCTCATACCTCATACTAACAACATATGGTCTCAAAGTATGTCTAAAACAAATATTTGTTAATTCAGAAGAATTAATGTTAGAAAATATGACCGTTAGAAAAATATCAGGAATTTTACCAAGTTAGGGTATTAGTAGACTAGTTACATTAGTCTTTTTATCATTAGGCTTCAATAGTTGGTGCACATCAGCAACCTACAACTATAACCTTCCATAGGTAACCTTCATTGTTGACATTTAATAGTAGGCTTTCATCGGTGACCTTGTAACGACGACCATGTATCAGTAACCATGTATTTGTGACCTTTGTATTGGTGAACATGTATCAGTGACCTTGTATTAATGACCTTTTATCAGTGTCCTTGTGCTTCGATAAATTCTTAACTGTAAGAATAACCAATCAAGTAGTGGGATTGAGAGTATATGAATATTACTCTATAGAAACAGGAAACATTAACAAACCATAATTAGTATAGAATGATAACATATATCTCACATAAAAGAAAAAAAGATTTGGGATTATCAAACCTGATTGGGGATTATCAAAATAGGTGATTCCAACAATCTTCCCCTTTTTGATAATCACATATCATGTAATTGAATCTTTAGATTTCAGAGTTTTAAGTCAGGGTTAAACACAACTGCTAAGGTCATCAGTGATGTGAGAATACAGAAATATAATGTAGAATACTATATTTTGGTCATAACATATACAAACACATATAAATACTTCTTCCCCTGAGATAATTCATGTTTTGAATATTTTCTCACCCATGAATATCTTCTCCCCCTTTTTGATAAACTTAAATGGTGTAGAACAAAAATAATGAAAAGATAGAGTCTTTATTAATAAAACTGGTGTACAATATACAAAAATAGATACACCAATCCCTATCAGCTATGATAGTCAACACTCAATCCTCATCAGAGATGTCCATTGGAGCATTTTACATGGAATTTGAGGAGGCAAGTTATGAATATAAAGGGATAAGTTAAGGAATGGCATTAAGTAGTATAAGAGGATTAGCCACTGAGGCATCAGTAGACCTCTAGTGAGTAGATCTCTGAGGAATCATTGGGATCAAACTTCTTATGGCCTGGGAAGGAGTCATCAGAGGAGCAGTACTAGTGGAACCTGAGGTAGCTGAAGAAGTATGAACAGTAGGAGGAAGAATGACGGGAGTGCAGTCCAAATGGAGGAGAGGAAAGAGAAGATTCCTGAAGTTGATAAGAATGCTTTCCCATCTTTCCATAGTAGAAATAAAATCATCCTTATTTTCTATGAATTTTTACAAAGAAAGAGTTAACTCTCTAAATGTTCTCATTTGATCTTTAAAATCCAGAGTGAGAAGTGGAATCCTGAATTTCTAAGACAGTATCATGAAGTGGCCATCAATCTAATGCTAAGTGTAAACCCGTTTATAATTGAAATCAACATGACATTTGATGGCCTTCTGATCATAAGAAGCTTCCCATAAATAATTTCCTAAAAACACTGTGACCATTTTCTAATCCACACTTTTAACATATCTAATGTATCTCTCCACCTGAGATCTTGATTCCATATATGCATCATAATTGGAAATAGACTATTTCATTGATTCCATAGACTCTTCCAAATCTGTTACGTGATTCTGAAATTCCTTGACCTCATGTATCATATATGAGTGAGTGGTAGATACTATCCATCCCACTGTAGATATCATGAGTTCACAATTGTGAGCTATTGTTCTCGCGATCTCAGTGTTCTACTTGTCAATATACTGCTTCAGGTTATATTTCAAAGAATCAAATTCATCATTCTTTACATATTCTCGAGGTAACAAAACCACTATCTACACAATGGTAGTTTCTGATTCAGTATGAATCTGAGGGTTTCTCATAGGTTTTTCATCTTTAGATTCTCAATAATCTTGGCCTAAAACCACAAATCCAGGATCTTCTGTCCAGTCCTCTATCTCATGATCAAAAACAACTGATCATGTTGCAACAAGTTCCTCCACCTCACATGGAGCAATTTCATGAACAACCACATCTATCTCCATCTGACCTCCTGGATAAACTTCATCAATAGGAAGATTCACTACCACTTCCTCCATAGAATATTCAACAACTTCTAGAACAAGTCCAGCTTCCACTAAATCAGCAACTTCATCATCACTAAATTCTACCCTTTCTATATTTCCTATTAAAGGACTAAGACATAGACAATCCTCTTTATTTTTAGAAGCATCAAACTCACAGTCAGCATGACTTGATTTAGAGTCCTCATCCTCATATGAGGTATCTCTGAGTTCTCTTATGTCAATTTTATCACCATATTCTTCAATAGTTTCCTTATCACTACCCCTTAGGATAGTCACCCTTCTAGGAAATTTCTTTGGTGGGCTAGGATCACCAAATGATATAGTATTCGCATGAGGATTAGAGGGAAGGTTAGGGTCACTCTTGAAATATATAGAATAATCCTTTCATTCCTCCACAACAACAACTTATTCTCCTTTTTCATCTGAATAAGCATGCTCTTCTTCCTTAAGTTTAAGACCAAGGTCTCACTTATTCTTAGTCATAGTAGGATGAGTCACATGATTAAACACTTCATAAACCGTAGCCTCATCATTCACCCATATCTTCATCCATTGATTCCAGTTATTCTTCATCAACATGTAGATCACGTTGGTGATCTAATGGTTATATTTCACAAAATTATTTCCTCCTTATCTCCAGCAACTCCTTTCACTTTCAACATAAGGGATATCAGCTTATCCTGGAATGTGGAATGGTATTTCGAACTAGGCTTTCCCATATCTTCTAATTGAATCATCGATATCCTACATAAGTTGATATTCTATACAGCTTTATCATATACCAGAGAAAGGCATCCTGGTACTTTAAAGTTGCAAATTCCACTCTCCTAGAACTTAAAACATGATGAATAATCATGAAAAGAATCTTATATTCTCCTAATTTTTCAGAAGTAATGACTTTCCAAGGAATTTCATTCCCTGTTAGTTCAACTAATGCATCTTCATAGAATAATGACTAACTAGTGGGAGGCACATCTTTGGAGTTAAAATAAAAAATCCCTTCATGTGGAACCCTCAAGAATTCATCCCTTTCAATAGAGGATAAGCTCACACACACTCCATTTACACTAGAAATCATTCAATGATCATCCATAGACTGCTCGAACATGAGTTACTCATAAAATTCCTTCACTAACTTCAGGTAATATGGTCCATTATGGTTTAAAAAACATTCAACCCAGCCCTGAGCTTCCAGTGCCTTAAGTACTAACGACCAGCTCGATAGTAGCCAATTAGAACATAACACCTTCTAAACAACTATTTTTCTCTTGGATAAATTCAGGTTAATCACATTTTCCAATGAATAGGTTTTTCTACTAAAATCGGCTATAGACCACTTAGGATCAGGCACATCTCCTTCATCCGCAACCAATGGCCTTTTGAATCATTCCTTCGATATGGAGAGGTACATGGTTTCAGTATAGGATTAGGTTTTGCGATTGGGGAGAAAACGTTTCAGGAGATTGTTTGATGTGGATTGAGAAGTGATCCATGTTTAAATTTTATCATTTCGGGATCAAAAAATAAAATATATAATCTGATTAAGTAATTTGTAGAAAAATTTTCAGATTCCAGCTAAGAGCACAAAAACATAATGTCCTAGAATCAAGTCTTATATTGGTACAGAGGTATCGGTAAGGGCTATCATTGAGGTCCTATTGGTATGGTCTAATCACTGGCGTCCTATCTGGAAGGTCTAACTGTGAGGTCTTATCGATAAGGTCTAATTGTGAGTTCCTATTAGTAAGGTCTAATAGTGAGGTATAATTGGTAAAGTCTATTGTTGAGGTCTTATCTGTAAAGTCTAACGATGAGGTATTTTTGGTACGATCTAACAGTGAGGTCTTATCCTCTACAACAGTTTATCATACCTAACTCATGTTTGATGTAATTTAACCTCTTAGAATTCATAGGATTTGTGAATATATCCACCAATTTGTGTTCAGTGCCAATGAATTAAAGAGTGATATCCCCTCTTTGATAATGATCTCTTAAGAAGTGATGTCTTACTTCAATATGATTTTACATAGCATGAGATAATTTATGTTTAGAGATGTTAATATCACTTCTGTTGTCACATTTTATAGAGACATGGTTGAAATGATATCCATAGTCTAGTAAAGTCTGTTTCATCCACAGAATTTGAGCACAACAAATACCAGTAGCTATATATTCAGCTTCGGTAGTAGATAATGGAATATAATTCTGTTTCATACTACACCATGACACTACTAACTTTCCTAAAAGGTGACATATTCAAGAGGTTATTTTTTTATCTAACTTGCATCCCGTAAAGTCAGCATCATAATAAATTATTATATCAATTGATTGTTTTCTTGGATAAAATTATTCTAATATGAGTGTATATTTGAGATATTTTAGAATCCTTATAACAACATTTAAATGAGATTCTTTGGGATTTTCTTGAAAGCGAGAAAACAGAAATACTCTAAACATAATGTCAGGTCTGCTAGCTGTATGATAGAGAAGAATCGTTATCATACCTTTATAGTTGGTTTGATCCACTGGTTCTCCTGCTTCATCTGCATCCAACATACAAGTTTGTACTCATATGTGTATCACTTCCTTTAAAACCATCCAAAAAAAATGTTTTAAAAGATCCCTATCAAATTTAATTTGATTTAAAACAATGACATCTTTATTTTGAAAAATCTAAAAACCAAGGAAAAATTTAAGTTCACCCATTAAACTCTTTTCAAATTAATTTGGAATTATTTTTGAAAAATAAGTAAATAAGGAATGTTTAGAAGATCCAAAAATTATATCATTTACATAAATTTTTAATATCAAAACATCTTTATAAATTCATTTAATGAAGAGAGTAGGATACACTATTCCTTTCATAAAGCATTTTGAAATAATAAAAGAGGTGATCCTATCATACCAAGCTATTGGAACGTGCTTTAAACCATATAATTCTTTTGAATGTTTAAAAACCTAATTTGGAACATGGGGATTTGTAAAACTAGGGGGTTGTTCAACAAACACATCTTCAAATATGTACCCATTTAGAAAAGAACATTTAACATCCATTTGATAATGTTTAAATTTCAGATGATTGGTATAAGAAAGTAGAATCATAATGGCCTCTAACCTAGCTACAGGTGCAATGTTCTCCTCATAGTCTATTTTATCCTCTTTAATATATCCTTAGGAAACTAACGTAGCATTGTTTCTAAATATATTTCTAGACTTATCATCTTTGTTCCTAAAAACCCATTTAGAGCCTATTGTCAATGATTCCTTAGGACATTCAACTAGTTCCCAGAATTTTTTCATTGAAATTTATTTAATTATTTCATGCATAACCATCACCAAAAAATTCAACCTTGATAGTATCATTATGATTTTTGGTTCATGCTATGAATGAAAAGCTTGATGTTAAACCTGGATTCTCAAAGAAGATCTAGTTCATGTGCCTCTATTTAAATCACCTATTAAAACATCTAATGGATGATTATTGAGAGTTCTATTACCTCTAAAAAGAGTTGAACTAAACTCCACATGGTTGTTTATAGGTTCAGACTGAATAGATGTAGATTCTGGAAGATTCCCAGAACAAATAACATTTACCTGGTGTTCACTATCATTATCATAAAGGTCCATAATAGGCATATCTTCCTAAAGATATTCAAGAGAGGTTTTGATTTCATATGGATATGTCTTATCAAATTTGACATGAACTGACACATCTACACATTTGGCATTCAAATAGAATACTCCATAGGATTTACTCGTTATTGAGTAACCTAGGAAAATTCCATCATCAGTTTTGGAGGAAAACTTGTCAAGATTGTCCACAGTGTTAAGAATAAAGAATTTGCATCCAAAAACTCTGAAGTAGTTTACCTTAGGCTTCGTATTGTTTCAATGTTCATAAGAGGTATTCTTAAGAATGAGTCTAATTAAGAATCTATTGATGGTATAAAAACCCGTATTTACGGCTTCAGCTAAAAAATAAATAGGTAGATAATACTCACTAATCATAGTTCGGTAAATATCTTGAAGTGTCCTATTTATTCGTTCTATGACTCCATTTTGTTGAGGTGTTCTAAGAGAAGATAAATTTTGACTATAGCTATTCTGTGAGAAAATAGATTTAAAATCCGGAATATCAAACTCACGGCCATGATCACTTCTCACGGTCTTAATTATATATCCACTAAGATATTCTATAGACTTGTAGTATTTGATAAAATAAGAATAAGCTTCAATTTTTTGAGACATAAATTATAACAAAGTGTACCTAGAAAAATAATAAACATGATCATAAACATTGTGCTCCCCATTTAAACATGACACTCTTGATGGTCCAAACATATACATGTGAACCAAATCAATTGTTAGATAAGTAGAAACTTCTTTCTTTGTTTTGAACAAAAGGTTGTGTTGTTTTCCCTTTTGACTAGGATTACACACATTGATTAGAGGGAACTCCAATTTGGGTATTTATCTATCTAAAACATTCCTAACCAGTTTCCTAAGTGATTACACATTTTAGTGTCCTAGTATTCTATGGCACAACTAGGATTTCTTATGAAACACATTTAAACTAGAAACATTTTTCTTATCATAAGAATCTAAATCAACAACATATACATTCTCATTTCTAAGAGAAATAAATATTTAATGATTTTTAGAATTAAAAAAATTAAATGAATCAATTTAAATCATGAAATGAAACCCATATTCACACAACTAAGAGATACTCGGTAGATTGTATTCTAACCCATCAACAAAATGTTCTTTTGAAATTAATACAGCCTTAGGGTTACCAATCTTTCCTCAGCCGATGATCATCCATTTAGCATTATCAAAAAATGTTACATTTCCTCCACAAAAAATGTTTAGGATCCTAGAGCATGAGTTTTCTCCTTTCATATTTCTTTAACGTCCAATGTCCAAGTACCACGTAGTTTTACAAGAACTCATTAGCCAATTTTACTACAAAACAGATTATGTGAGGTGTAACTATGGTACACCGATTTTCATGGGTCCGAAGAGGTTATAATGTACAACTTTGGGAACCTGTACTGGTCTCACATATTTCCTATAATAAAAAAATATCATTTGAGACACAAACAATTTGTTTAGTCCTTTAGATAATGTTTTTCTTGAATGGTCCAGAATTTGAACTAGCTGGGAATTGTCCATATTTTTGAATAAATTTAGTTTTAATGATCCTTATTTATCCATGTTGATATCATAGACTAGTTGTATATTTTTGGGTAATTTATTTTCCTAGAAACTGAGTCAAGGTATCTCTACCTGTAGTAAACTTATCAATATCTCTCTTTAATTTCTCATTTGATAATTTGAGTATAGTATTTTCTTTTAATAACTGGGCACATTTTTCATTTTCAATATCCAATCAAAACATATAATTTTCATTTAAATCATGTTGTCTCTTTAATGATTTATATTTTTCCTTGAGCTTATTAAAGGTATCCTCAAACATTTCATAGATTTCAAATAATTCATCCTTAGTCATATTTTTTCCATTATGTGACTCACTATTATTCCAAGAATAATAGGAATTATGTATAAGAGAATTAAGTGTTTCCTGATATGTTTCTGTCATGAAACATAAGTTGGCATGATTTTTCTGTTCACTATCAGAAGATTAAGATCCACTAGAGTTGTCTTCTGAAGAACTCCAAGTTGAATTCATATCATTTTTGTAAACCTTTCCTTTATCTTCAAATTTCTTCTTAAATTTTAGATTTGGGCAGTCTACCTCCACATTAACTTTTCACTTGCACTCATAGAAGGATATTAAATTTGAGTTGTCATTCCATATTCTGCCTTTCTTCCATTGTACTTTACCGTCAAACAATCCCTTGTTGTTTGACTTCCTAAAGAATTTATTCTTTCGGTAGAAATTTTTGAACCTTCTTATGAGATGAGCCATCTAATCATCACTTTCAAATTATGAGTCTTCACTTGTGGATGTATCTATAGGAATGTGAACTTTTTCATTGTCTTTGATTTTTGAGGTAGTAGTCTTGAATGCTACTGAATTCTTTATTCTCTCTCCATCTACTTCTTGATTCACCTTATGATCTTATTAATTGATTATATGCATGCCAATTAGTTCCTTTACTGGTAGATTTGTTATGTCAAAAGATTCTCATATAGAAATTAAAGTTACCCTCCATCTTTCAGGTAGGCATCAATGTGGTCTCATGATTTGGTCTTTGCTATCCACTGGTCTTCCATGCAGGCTCACGGTGTTCACTGTTTCATTGAACCTGCAATACATTTCAGAGATAGGTTTGTCCAACTTCATTAAAAAATTATCATATTTAATAATGTATGTATTTAACCTCATTTCATTAACATTGGTTGTTCTCCCATTAGAAACCGGTAAAGAATCCCAAATTTAATATTAAGTTTTACAAGAAGATATTATATTGAATTCATCATCACCAAGAGAACAGTAAAAGGCATTCATTGCGTTATAGTTATTATTATACTTGTATTTTGTCACAAGAGACTAGTGATCCCTAGTAGTACCAGGAAATAGATGATGTTTTTCAATTGTGTCCTAGATTTCCTCAATCATTCTCTCTAGAAACATTTTCATTTTTAATTTCCAGTGATAACAGTTATTACCATGAATGAAAAGTGGCATCTAAGTAGAAGCACCATCAACTCCATTTTCCATGTTACTTGGAATTTAAAGATCTATGAATTTAAATATGAATGAAATTTTAAGTTCTTTATGATTCAACTAAAATAATAGTTAAATAATTTGGTAGGTTTTACAATAGTTCAGGTAGTAAAAAAAATACTGAACCTTCCTCTGATACCAAATGTTGGTCGGAGAGGATACTCAAGAGAGAGGTGAATTGAGTTGCAATAAAAATTTGTGGTAAAAAACATTGTTATTAAAATCCCAAATTTAAAACAGCCCTGTCAATTAATGAAGTAGATATATAAATGTTTAATTGGTCAACAATTTTCTCAAAGGTTTATTAGTCCTGAGTAGAATCAATACAATCACCAATTCAAATATTGAAAAATGTTTACTAAATTAATCATATATATACAGTAACCAATAGTAACTATCAGAGTGAATGTAAAAAAAATATTTTTGTATTTGAAATATATAAGCAGCGGTTATAATAAAACAGAGTAAATGAGGATTAGAACAACAATATAAATAATTGTTTTAGTCTCAAATCAAGACCTAATCCTCTCCACATGGTGATCACCATCAACCAAGAATTTTATATTAACAATAAACTTGATACACAACCTGTATCAGGCTTTACAATAGTTTTCACAAACAATCCACGGTTCACAGCCCCTACAATTGTTCTTCAAGTGAATGGAAATTAACACAGACCATGCATGGTCTCTTCCATAGTATTAGTGGGAACAAAATTTATGTGAGGTTTGATGTATGGATATTCAATATCCTCTAGTTCTAGCATATGATACAGGGTTTGAAGTAGGCAAAAACACTTTCCAAAAATATAAAATGGAAGAAACAAAATAGGGAAATTATGATGAGATGGAGTTTATATGGTTCTATGTGTTTGTAGTTCAGCTCTTGACTCCTTGATGAATTTGAAGCCTGAGTATATCTCTGGAAGATGGGATATATTAAGAGTGTTTCAACTCTAGGTACTGGCTTTCAGGAAATGCGTGTTCTACTTCTTGAGTTCATTGAATGTGTAGGAAACATAGAAGGCAACCTCATGTTGTTTTTCATAAAATGATCTTCTTGTAGTTTCTGGGGTTCGTTGTGAATGTGCTTGAAAAAAGGTTCTTCGTTGTTCTTCAGTAGTTTGTTATTTATGCATTCGACTTGTGAACTTCACAATGTATATTGATTTTTCATTGTGACTCTATATATTTCTTCTTTTCCTTCAATATGTTTCTTTTCTATTTGAGGTCTGACAATAGGAGTACATGCATCACGTTCTATCATTCTCGTACCTCCTAATGTCAAGATATGGTCTCTAGATATGTCTACATCAAATATTAATTAAGTCTAGAGAATTAATGTTAGAAAATATGACCATTAGAAAAATATTTGGAATTTTTCGGAGTGAGGGTATTAGTAGACTAGTAACAGTAGCCATTTCATCGGTAGGCTTTAACAGAAGGTGCACATCAGCAACCTACAACTATAACCTTCCATCAGTAACCTTCAACGGTAACCTTCAATTGTAGGCATGCATTGTTGACCTTGTAACATAGACCATATATTAGTAACCTTGTACCGGTGACTTTTGTATCGGTGAACTTGTATCGGTGACCTTGTGTCAATGACCTTGTATCAGTGACCTTGTATCGATGACCTTGTACTTAGGTAAATTCTATACTATAGGCTTAAAAAATAAAGCTGTGAGATTGAGAGTATATGAATATTACTCAATAGAAACATGAAACATTAATGAAATATAATTATCATAGAATGAAAACCTAGTTCTCACTTAAATTAAAACAAGATTTGGGATTATCAAAACATGATTTGATATTATTAATATTGGTGAGTCCAATAATATCTCATTCCAATTTTGGAATATATTTTTCTAAATTCCAATCATAGTATTTGTTAAATGTAATTTAAAATTAATTCAACTAATGGGATGAAAAAGAGCGGATTTCAAGAACAATGTTCAAATGATCGAAATGTTCATATATCCAATTTCCAAGAGAAATCGATTCAAATGACCTAAATTAGTTTAAATGATATAAAATTAGTGAAATTATACTTTTAAACCAATTAAAATTATAATATAACACTATAAATTATTTATAATGAAATCAATTTTCAATTAATATTTTTTTTCATTCATTATTCATCAAAATAAGAAACTTCCCAGAAAAATAAAAAAAATATGAAAAATTATATTATCAAATTATGATTAAAAAAATAATTTAATTTTTTCAATTAAAACATATAAATGTGAAAAAATATTTTTTTAAATTAACTATACCATTGAAAGGAGGTTAACCGTAATTTAAAAAAATACACCCCTTTTTATGCTTAAATTTTTATTTATTCTTATCTTAAACCTATCAAAGATATATAATAAATTTTAAAAAAAATTGATTCAGTATATAATATTTATCTTTAATTAGTATCATTCACTAAAAGTGATAAATTTAATTTATAAAGATAAAATTTATTTCTATTCATAAAGTGATTTTTTCATAAAGACTAACCCTTTATATTCTATCGGGCTATATTTTCATTTATAATTAATTGTCCACGAATGGAGTCGTTGTATAAAAATGTTTAAACTATAATTTTATTAACTTATTTAATATCATTATTTCTCATCATTATAATATCTAGGTGATTAATATAATAATAATAATAGTATTATATTTTTGTGTGTTAACACTCGAGCTTGTGTGTAACATAAATTACCAAAGGAACTCGATGTTGCAAGCAACTTATGGTAAAGAAGGTGTTGTTTCTCATACAAGATAAACTATGTATTATATATAAAAAATATTTTAATAATTTAAATTAATTTTGAAGGATATATTTCATAAAATCACTTGATTTTACATCGTACACCTTTAAAATGATTTTTTCCCTCAAATTTAATCTTTGTTATCAATGAAATATCATTTTTGGAATTCCTTTATTGAAACATAAATCATACAAAGGGTTAACAAAAAATCCTATTAAAAGGTGAAATGAGAACATAATGATCCTCATAAATTACACCTTAGTAGGTTTCCATGATGGGAGAACATAGGTGGTAATAGAGGAAATGAGGATATAATTATAGATAGTTATTGTAGTCATTGATTAAAAATGAGTGAATTGTCAATGGAATGATAAGTTACTTGAAATCATAAATCTCTCATGATCAAAAAGAGTATATTTTCATCAAAATAGAAGGTACTATTATAATACCTTTATTTCAATATCATTTTCCTATATTTAAATAATTAATATCCAATATAGATCATATAAAATAGAAAAATAAATATACATACCTAATTGATATAATTTCATCCATTAATCACAATACAAATAAATATGTTTTTTTTCAAAATAATGAGTATTCAAGATGAATTGCATTATTCATGAACCTCAATTTTAAATTCCAAAGACCAAAAAACCATAAATGTTGTATTCATGCAATTTCACCTGACATTAGATATTAACCAAAACCGCAATGGTTAGAACATAGTAATATAATTCCTAGAACGAGTAAACATTCATATGATACTATAATATTAAAAATTATATTGTAATACGAAATGTTCTCCCAAATTTATTCCTTAAATACATATCATTACAATTCTTCAAACACTTCCTAACATAGTTCAAAACCAAAATATGAGAATGTTTTGATCATATATTCTTCCATGATAAATCAATAATTATTACAAAAATAAAATCCCTTATTCCTATGAAATAAACATAATATTAAAACAATTCCATGCTAACTGGGACATTGGATAGACTATTGGAATTGCATGAGACCCTTATTGTCCTTCAGTAATGGGTTAGTGCCCCACTGCCTAGCTGAACGCGATGAGTTTTCACCCAGAATACAGGTTGTCCAATTTTTCATTATTCCTGAAATATAATTCCTCCATAAATACACTTCAAGTTGACCATAGGAATTAAAAATACCTCAAACCAAAAAAAATCATCAAAATAATAATTATTAATGTCAATATTTTTTCTACATAAAAAAATTTAATGAGGTGTCTACGATTTTGATCTTATGACCAACCTAAATATTATAGTCCTATGATGGTATCTATAAAACTTAAGATAACCACATATTAAACCTCCTAATATCTAAAATTATTAAATCTACCCTTTGATACCTACTATAACATCCAAAATCTCACACTTCCAAATCATGTGAAAATATCCATAACTTTACATTCTTTGATTTCATGCCAATAATTTTGAGCCAAATTATTTACTAATATTTTCCACATTGATATGAAAACATGGATAACTTACATACTGGAAGACATTTTAGGTGTAATGTTTTATTGAATTAAAAAAAACCCTTTCATAAACAATTAATATGTATTTAAAAGAACATTTTTTTATTTATCATTTCTTTCCTTATTTCTCAATAGATCAGAAACGTCTGCCTTTTTAATGAGTTTATTGACATAAATTGTTCAACATAATTCTTTAAAACCCAGTTAAAAGGAAATATAATAAGTTTGATCTCAAACATTCAGTATGGGAGCACAACGTTATGATGACACAATCAAAGTGCATGGGTGTGTCATAAAAGAACACATACCCATCAATACCACGATAATAAAATATGAAAAAATGGAAATTTAACGTGTCATCAATGTCAATAATCAAAATCCATGTGATATAAATCTCAATCATTAGAAACATTATAAACCTAAAATTTTTATAGAAAACATCGAAAAAAACTGTTTTGGGACATTATTAAACTTTTCATTCTAATAAATGGAATAATCATATAGTCAACTTACGTACACACAATATTTAAAATGGAATATCCTTTCAGAAAACTATCAGACCTAATGCATTGCAAGGATATCACAATACCATGAATAACCAGTTTATCATGGGGCCTTATGTCATTAGTTTATGAATGAAAAACTAGTCATTGGTTTATCACAAAGCCACTCATCATTGAATTATGACGAATCCAAAATTAAAATTTTTATATTACATTGAAAAATTATGACACATAAAATATTTAATATCATTATAAACTCATAGGATCTAATATTAACCCTTTCATAATTTTACGAACCTATGGAAAATAAATGGGTTCTATAACAATGTCTTTGAAACATGGTTAACCAGTGAAAAATAAATGGGTTCCATAACAAGGTCATTGAAACATGGTAATCTCATTAAAATGAAATGGGTTCCATAATAATATCACTGAAATAAGATGAACAAATACTATATAAATGGACTTTATGTAAATCACATTGAAACTTGATATTCCTATAGAAACGAAATGGTTTTCATAAAAGTCTCTTTCAAAAATGTTCAACAAATTGAAAATAAATGGGTTTTAAGCCAATATTAATAAAACATGATGAACCTGTGGATGATAAATGGGTCCCATAAAAACATATTTGAAACATGATAATCCCATGAAAATGAAAAGGGTTTCATAACAACCTCTTTATAAAATTACTAACCTATATAAACTAAATGGGTTCTAAAACAATCCCACTAAAACAAGATTAAACCATGGAAAAGAAATGGATTGCAAAAAAATTTGTTTGAATCATTGTTAGAATGTGTAAAATAAATATAATCTTTAAAAATATCTTTATTCAAATATTAACCCATGGAAAACAGGTTCAAAAAGAATATCATTGAAACAGGATTAAACCCATGGAACAAAAATGGGATCCACTATAATCTCTTCAAAACATGTATATCCCATGGAAAAGAAAGGGATTATATAAAAATATATTTGAAATGATATTAATCCATCAATAAAAGAATGAAGATGGTATCAACACAAAATATCACTAGTATAGGATAAGTAAAAACCAGTTTTTTTAATATTATGAATTGAAATACTATTAAACTATCATTAATTAAATCTTAATTGAAGAATATCTATAGAAATTTCAAGGTGTCGCATAACACTTTGAAACATTCAAATTATAAGCACATGGGAGGAATAACATAAAAATGAAACGTATAATATCAAGACAATAAGGATATTCATGATATAAAATGAAAAAGGAGAAGTATATACATCTCATAAATTAATACATGAGTATAAAATAACAAACATCTCATGGAATAAATATTTTACAAAAACTCCATTACCGCTTTTGTAATTTTGAAACTGTAAACTCCATAAAAGTGAGATCATAAAAAGGATTGTTAAAAACTGATTAATTTAACATAAATAATCATTAAATATATTCATGGGATTTATATAAGCCACACAAAAGAATTATGTGTTGAGTACAGAATATATCTCACAAAAATAAAAGTGAGATGAAAAAAACCTCACAAAGATAGTATAATTGGAGTGAGAATAAGGGAAGGAAATAATTATGTGTATAAAATATAAAAACACACAATAAAATTTTAAATATAGAGTAAAATAATCAGAGTTCATATAACACATATTCTTTATATAACAAAATATATGACACATAATTTTAACACAATGAATTGAAATTAAATTAATAAATCCCTTACTACATGAGAAACATTTTAATAATTATTTTTAGAAATTAATAACATCAATTACAACATTCAATATAATGAAATAAATTAAAAAAAGATATAACAAGTCATTGGGCAAGAGATACATCATTAAAATGTATCTTGGGGGAAAATAACCAATAAGACTCAATAGAATGTAAATTGAGACATAACCCTTTACCTTGAGTCTGACTTGTCAAATTTTTCATTATCTTCCCTAATAATAATCTTATGAAAATTATTTTCTTTTTTTATATACATATAATATTTTATTATTAATTATATTTCACTTATTATGATTTTTTATATAATTACTTAATTAATAATGTTGTAGTCAGATGATTGGACTATATTAAGATTATGTTTCAAAACATTCTTTGAATGGTTTACTATAGTCAATGAGATAATTATTTAATCATATATAGAATGATCAACCTGGAATAATTAGAAATCTTTTACATCAATTATACTTTTGAAATAATACAATAATCATGGTTATGATAATTGATCCAATTTCATGATCATGGAGACGATTGGGATTATGTACACATGTGTAACATTCTCCATTATCAATGATCTGTATGGAATGTATGTAAGTAAAATTTATCAATAAATTTTAATATTATATGTTAAATACTATGATTTTTAAGTATGTGTACATGTAAATATCATTCTTTTTTGTAGTGAAGAAAAATAAATAATCACACCCCATTGAGGTGGTGGTATTCCACATGTCCACAAACGATTACATCATATTCAAAATAATGGAAAATAAAACTAAATGTCTTATATAAAAATTACAGAATAATAGAAATATTATAAATATCATACATAGAATATAAAAATGGTAATTACATCATTATTCCAAGTAATTATATGTGGTAATGGAAGATCAACTAAAAATGATCTATGAGGCGGTAGTCCATTATACACACGAACGATGATTGCGTATACCATTTGATAAAAGTGTGTGAGGTCGTCAGTTTAAAATATAACATAACAACATTTTATTATATGAAGGATAGAAAGTATGTTATGTAATTATTTAATAATAATAATTGAAGTGGTGGAGAACAAAATTAACTGAATGTGATAGTTGAATAATGTTACCTCTTTTTCAGGTAATTCTTTTTTGTTTACACCAAAGTAATACCATGATTTTCATTTTGAACACATTTATATATATAGGATTAGAGGAGGAACATTTGAAGTTTTTTTGAATCGTTTTGGGCTGCAAAAAGGTCATGAGAGGTGTGAATATAGGGGGAGATCGAGTGCCCTTTGATAAGTGGAGGGAGAGGAAAAAATTGGAACTTTTGAAAAGAATTATGTTCTCCTCACATTTTTACATACCACAAGGCTTTGATATCATATTAAATTCAATAAAATAATGTTTTATGACTAAATATTGACATAAAATGTTTTTTTATAGATTTAAGACCATTTTTATACATTATGATTAAATAGTAACTATAATGTAATCTTGTTTTCCCTTAATCATTGTAATTCATTTTATGTACTTTCACTAGTATATATGTTAAATAAATAAGTTAAAAATATATTAAATTATATGTTATAATGATAGAAATTATGGAACCCATTTTTCAAAATTACAATCATAAAATTTATAGAATTAATTTATAATTAATCTCATAGATGGGATGTGAAAGTCGGTTTTAAAGAGAACAGTTTAAAAGAATGAAATTTTTTCATACCCAGTTTCAATGTGAAATTGGTTCCCATGACCTAATAATGATTAAATTATATAATAATTATCTAAACATAATTTTAAAAAATTTAATATATAAATTAATGGTATAAACTATTTAGATGAAAAAAAGTTTTCTATTAAAATTCAATGACATTACTTATTAATCATAATAAGAAAGTTCTCAGGAAAATACCAAAAATTGACCAAATGTAAAATACGAAATAATTATTTAAAATTTGAATTTTCTTTTTCCAAATTAAAATTATTAATTTTTTAAATTTTATTTTTCAAACAAGTCTCTTATTAAAAAGCAGTAAAACTTCCATTAAAAAATATTCAAATTTTATCCCTATAATATAATTAACTCTAATCTCAAAACTCTCAAACATATTGATAGGGTTGATTTAATTTATTTATTAAGTATATAAAATTTAAATTTATTCTATATATTTCCCTAATATTGATTAATTTAATTTATTAAAATAAAATTTCTTTCTGTTCATAAAAATAGATTTTCAGAAAAACTCATCCTTAATAGTCAATTTGTCTCCATTTTCATTCCTAATGATTTGGTCACTAAAGGAATCATTATATCATTATGTGAAAACTATAATTTTCATAATTTATATAATCTGATTCATTATCGACATTCCAATGGACAAGTTATAAAAATCATGACAATATTAATATTATATATTTTAAGGTAAGACTCATGCTTGTGTGTAACATCAATCATCAAAGTAACTCAATGTTCCATGCAAACCAATAGAAAATTGGTGTTTACTGTGATGAAATCTAAACAATTAATTATAAAATAAAATAATATATTAATGAAATTAAATTAATTTTAAGGTTTATATTACCTAAAATTGTGGGATGTAATACATTAATCATTATAATTTGTTACATAGTTTTAATTTTAGAGAATTATTATTCACCACAATGAAATAAGAATTCAAAAGAATTACTATACAACATTTGTTTTATTTTCCATATTCCATAAATCATCTGATATTTTTTTTTGAATTTGGGAAAAAATTACTTGATGCTCTATATATATGGTTTCGATGGAAAGACAAATGTTATTCTATTTGTCCATGTATTTATGTAGGGAATTATTGAGTACTAGGTTTTGAAACTCTCATAATCCTCCTTCTTCGTAATATAGAAGATGCAAATTTCGAAGGTTGAAGATTGTTATGGACTTCGATTGTTTATAAATATGACATTATAAATGTTAAAATGATTAAATTCTCACATGGGCATAAATTTAGTACTAATTCCTATAATTTCAAAAAAAATTAGGGATCATAAATTATTTTGGGGAAGGTATGAGATAATTATGGAAAACATGAACCCGATTTCTTCATTATGGGTGATGAGGAAATAATAGATAATGAGATTAGGGTACTTTTCTTGACCAAACCTGGTGATTCATTCTTTGGAATGAATCCAAATTATCCTAGAAAATCATTTCATTTGACAATATTTTTTTTCGTTATACATAAAAATTGATACAATTATGTTCATCCACAGGTGAGTCATATAAGATATAAATTATCATTTCATAGGTTTATTTTAATCATGTTCCCTTTTCTTCCAAAAAAATATCCCAATTGAATTTATGATTGTTTATAGAATAAAAACTGATATAATAATGTAGCTGCTCTTGAGAAATAATCTCAAGCGTACTATCCTCTAATATGAGAAATCCCTAGGCCATAGATTATAATCTCACATTTTTTAGTGATGAAATTCCTTATCTTCAATCAGGTTGGTACAAGATTATTCAACCCAGGAAGACTTCCTATTCAACATAGAGAGATTCTTGAGAAAAGATTCTTGATAAGGATAAGACCTGATTAGCTAAACAATGTAGAAAAAAATTTGGTATAAAATCATTTTATGCCTTACTAAAACTCGTTGATTTCTATTTAATGATATAAATTAAATAATACTTACTCCTCCATTTATTTAAGTTATTATATATTATTTACCCATAAATTTTATTAGAAAGACTTAGTTTTTTGTTTATTTACAAGTTATTTACTCTCTAGAAATTTCAATGGCGGGGGTACTATGCAATACAAGTATAGGGATGCACAAATCAATTGAGGTCAATAATCCCACAAATAAAATGAAATATAGAATGAATTATATATATTAGTAGCTATGAGAAGAGTATGAATAGATATTAATATAGAATTATGTGCATATAGATGAAAAGACAATGTGGGGTCATTTTGATACAATATAGATGGAACCATTGGAAATAAAGAAAATAAATTATACTCATATTTAATTTTGTTAATTTGAATATAATATATAATAATTATAAATTTTTTAGGATCCAAATATAACTAGTTAAAAAAATTGGGATTTATTAATTGATTTGTATGAGGAATCACCTAATTCGTGAGGAGTATTATGTTTCAATTTCAATATTTAACTTTTAATTTTAGGTGAATAATTAAATGTGTTTAATATTTCAAAATTTTAATAGTAAAAAATTGTATGATTTATTATTGGTTCACAATAAAAACACAACCTAAACTATTTTTAAAAAAATAAAAAATAGTATCATTTTAAAAATGTTATTGTAGAAGAAACATCAGTAAGAAGTTTTGTTTGTGCTGGATGACTAAAAACACACTTTTAGTGTTTTAAAATACCTAAAACATGAAATTAAGGATACAAAATAGTGATAATTACGTTGGAAAAATGTAAAATCAAGGGAAAATAATATTAATATTATTTTTTACAGATTCAAGTATATGACACATCAATCAGATATGTGGTCTACCTTGACTAACTAAATATGAAGTTTTAAAGGTTTAACACCCTTTAAAAACCTATTCCAATTGGTTAAAAACAACTACTTAACTCTAAATTTCCTGAAATAATATGATAAAAACATATAATTATTTTTTAAATATTAGAGTAGATAGAAAATAAATATGGTGTTTCATTTTCCCGAGATTACTAGAAACACACTTTAATTGTTTCAAATCACCAAAATGTCTGTTTAAGAGTCATATACAAAATAGAATACATTGGAATTATGTGAAATAATAGGAAAACCATATATATATTATTTTTGAAAGGTATTACATGTCTATATGTTAATCCGAACTGCAATCGTTGAGAAAAAATAAATAAATTGTTTCTAATTATTTTGATGCCTTTTTAAAAAACACATGTTAAAATGTCAAAATCCAATGAACACCATCGAAATTTTGGGAAATCATAAAAAAATAATTGTAATGTAATTTTTGACTTTTTTTACTAGAATTAATGTGGATGTGATATTATTTTTACTCAATATGACTTAAAACCCACTATAATTATTTTAAAATTACAAAAGTATTGTTTAATGATTTTATCCATTGAAACTGACCACAGAACTATGCGAAATAATAGAAAAATCATATTTCTATTAATATTATGTTTATGCATAGATTAGATATAAATATTATGTGTGGTCTAAACAAAATGATCGATTCATCTGTTTTAATGGCCTAGTGCCCTTTAAAATGTGTATTATGGGGTAAAATCTAATTGTATGACCTTTGAATGTCACGAAATTAAAAGAAAACAAAATTAAAATTATTTATAAAATTTTAGAGTATATGAAACATCAATTTGGGTTTTTATTTTCTTGAGATGACATGAAACACAATATTATTGTTTTTAAACACCAAAACATGTGTTTAATGGTTAGATCCATTGAGAATAATATATTAATCACATAAAATCCTCAAATAACCATTATCGTTTTAACTATTATAAGAAAATATCCAATAGGATGTGTAGTTTTCTCTAAATGTCTAAATAAGTTGTTTTTAATGTTTTGAATCCCTTAATAAATATATGTCCTGAGGTCAAAACAACCAGAATGACCACTAAATGGTATGAAATCAAATGACTACTTCCATATTCTGATTTTTTAAAATTTTTAGAGGATCGATTCTAAATTGGTTTTTGTGTTTTCCTAGGATGAACATAAACACACTTTTAATCTCTTAAATCACTAAAATCTATATTTAACAAATAGATTATTAAAAATGGATTTTTTAATTTCATAAAATCAAATGAAAACATTATTATACTATTTATGATTTGTAAAAACACACGACAAATCAATAAAATGTGTTATCTACTAGAAGTAATCAAATATAAAATTTTGAAAGTTTTTAGGACATTAAAAATGTGCATCAGGGGATCCAAACTAACCAAACAACCTCCAAATTCCAAAAAATAAAATGGAAATAACCACATGATGTAATTTTTTTCTAAATAATGGAGTAAAAGGAATATAAATCCATGGATTTTATCTCAGAATAAATGAAAAAAAATTTAGTATTTTAAAACACTAAAATATTTTTTTAATGATTAGATCCATAAGAAAAAACATACAATGTCATGAAAGCGTAATAAAATATTTTTAATGTTATTTTTTATGTGTAAAAGTAAATGACATGTCAATCAAACATGTGATCTTTCTAGATTGACTGAATAAGAAGTAATGGTTTTGTTCCATTTAAAAATAATCATCCTGGGGTCAAGGATAACTGAAAAAACTCCAAATATTATGAAATAAGATGAAATAACCATATAAGTTTTCTCGATATAGTGGAGTAGAACGACTGTCAATCCGAGTATCGATTATCTTAATATTACCAAAATCACTCCTTCATTATTTTAAATCACCAAAACATTTATTTAATGTATATATCCTAATAAAAGGACTATATAATGACTTAAAATCATAGGAAAACCATATTTTTATTATTTTTTAAGTATAAATGAAGAAAACACTCCAATAGGATTTGTCGTCTACCCATAGTGATCAATTAAGTAATTTTTAATGGTTTAAGAGCATTTGAAAAGTGTGTATGGGGGATGAGACTAGTTGAATGACCTCATAATGTCTTTAAAAAATATTAAATAAAAGTTATTGTGACTTGAGTAATGGTAGAGTAGATAGAATATTAATCAAAGGATCAATTTTACCATGATTTAAAAAACACAATTTTTATATTATAAAATACTAAATTGCGTGTTTAATATCAAGATCCATATAAAAACATTATAATGATCAGAAATCATTGGAAGACCATATTTGATTTTATTTAGTGTAAGAGTATGAAAACAACAATCAGACCAATACTCTACCTTATAATAATCAAACAATTAGTTTTTAAAGGTTTAACACTCTTTAAAAATGTTTATCATATGGTCAAAACCAACTAAACATCCTCTTAATAGAGAAAAATATCAGGACAATACCATTATATTTATTTTTGAAATAATGGATGTAAAAAAATTAAATTCATAGTACATATTTTCCATGATTATTGGGAAAATAAATCATTATTTTTTTGAACACTAAAACCTATGATTAATGGTCATATCAATATTAAAAACATAAAAAATATTCAAGAAAAATGATATCATGGTCTGTGGGCTTTGCATGTATGGGGTTTATGTGGGGAAATGCGGCCAAATAATCTATATCATCAAGACTAAGGGTCAATGTGGTTTGAGCCTATATGGGTGCATTGCAAGGCAGGTTGAGCTTGCACTGGTTCAGGTTTACTAATAAGCATAATTTGAAAAAAAAATACATTCTTTATTTTTTTTTGTTTAATAAAAATTCATTATTAATCCCTGAAATATGATTTCTCCCTATAATGGTCATACTAATTCACCATTAATTCACATGTTAATTTTAAATTAGACTATATTTATTATTTCAATATCATATAATAATATTTTTATTGTAATTATTCACCATATTCAAATGGCGTGTCCACAAACCTCTCAACAAAATGAACTTATCTCCCACACACATTGTTTCAATTCGAAGAGATATTATGATCATATTATTTTTGGGTTGATTTAATATTATTTATTTAGTTGTATTTTATAATTAATAAAATTTAAAAAAAGTCATCTGGGGAACTATAATAACCTACTTGGAATACAATTTTTTCCCTATAGAGCCTTCATTAATACATTATTCCAGTTGTTCACATCTCCAAACAACCAATATCATCATTCATCTCTCTTAACGATCAGTCACCAACATTACATCGCAGTAGTTCTCTACCACATTACCGTCAACATATGCCGCCATTAACCCATAGAAAAATTTTATATCACAACCCTTAAAACATTAATTATTTTTATTACATATTGTTCTCCAAAAATACATTTATGAATGAAAAAAATAAACCCATTAAATTATTATAAAAATTATATTTTTATTCTAATTATGGGAAACCCAATGGAAACTTATATACTGATGCGAGGTGGGGAAATATTTAATTGTTTTTTTAAAATTATATATGGGCTTCTATGTACAATCCCAAATGGGCTCAAACCCATGTAGGCTTGGTTAATATCACCATGGACCACCCATATTGAATTACTATAACTCATGGTTTGGGGATTCAACTCAAATTACATTTCACTGGGATTTACTTATTATTTTTCACTTATTTAATTTTATATGTTGTCTCTACTACACTATGACTTGTTATAACATTAATTTCATTTTTATCATGATATGTTTTTTTATTTAATTGGTGTTATTATTTCAAATAACTCATTATTAAGAAGTTAATCATGTATTAATTTATTTAGTAATTCCATTTCCATTCATTAGATTAAACTTATATTCCATTGGTTATGTTATATCATTAAGATGCATGTAATGACCTCTAGTTATATTATTCTATATTTCTAATTTTATTGTGTAAATTAATATTTTCATCATATAATTATTTCATTGATTTAATCTCTCTCGAACGATATTATCATTGACGTCATTTTTCTCTTCTCGCATTTATTTTTGTGAGATATATTCCATATTTACATGTTAGTTTTTTCTTTTTATTTTATGAACTAACGATAAATGTATTTGATGATTCTTAACCTTAAATTTATGGATTTTATATATCATTTTGATGATCACACATTCAAGGTGTTTAGAGTTTCAATGTTACTAATGAGGTAATGTAATTTTTTCTAAATTTTCCTTCATGGGATGTTTGTCATGCTATACACCTATATTCTTTTTTGAGGTGCATATACTAATATGTTTACTTTTTATATCATGATTATACTTATTATCATGATAATCAATGTTTCATTTTAATGTTATTCATTATTGTAGATTATAATTAAAAAAATTCAAAAGTCATACGGGAGGCTTTGGAATGCTTAAAAATTATTTTCCTCAAAAAAGTATTCATGAAATTTTAGTGGTATTTCCATTCATCTCCATAAGAAACCCATGATGTTAAATATCTTAAATTTGGGATTTTTTTTATTGATTACATTAATTATTTTATTTATGGATTATTATTTATCCCATGAGAGTGTTATTGATGTCATTTGTTTTCCATGGGATAATCATATATCAAATAGATTATTGTAGAAAAAATTAATTTTCCTTGTGTTAATCATTTTTTAATGAGATTGTTTTTGAACTCATTTATTTAACATGGGTGAATAATGATCTAATGATATATTATTGGAATTAATTTATTTTAAATGGACTAACCATGTTTCAAATCAATTGTTTTAAGGCACATTTATTTTATATGGTGTAATCATGTTTTCATGAGGTTATATTGGAACCCAATTATATTCCACAGGTTAGTCATGTTGAAAATAAATTGTTTGAGAATCCATTTTTTCCATGGGATAATCATGTTTCAAAGAGATTTTTAGGTAACCCATTACTTTTTCTTCGGTTAATAATGTTTCAAATATATTAATATAAAACACATTTTATTCACATGGGTATATATTGTTTGAAAGAAATTATTACAGAACCCATTTCCTTTCCCTGGGTTAATTATGTTTCAAAGTGATTGACATAAAACCCATTTCCATTTCATGGGTTACTCTTGATTCAATGATATTGTAATGGAACCCCTTTCTCTTCCATGTGATAACCATGTTTTAAAAATATTATAATAGAACCCTATTCTTTTCCATAGGTTAATCATCTTTCAATAATATTTTTATATGACCAATTTCTTTTCTAGGGGAATATTATGTTAAAGAAGGGATAATAGATTTTCATATGATTTTATATTGTAATTCAAGATTTTATGTGTTATTATTTTGTAATGGTACATGGAAATTTTACGAGTGGTTACCTGAAAAAACAATGTTGTGTGGTTTTATGAGAACCTAATGACAGCTTGTTCTATGATATATCAATTATGGGTGGTTACATGATAATATAATGAAACATGGGTTTGTGAAAGACCTATAATGCATTTGTTATGGTAGTCAGTCATATGGATATTACATATTTAAGAGTAAAAATTAAGGATGTCGACCCCATGATTATTAATTTATAAGAACGAAATATATAATAATTTCCCATGATACCTTAATTTGTTTTCAATGATTGTAATTAGATTATTATACATGTAATGATCGATATTGGCAGCACATAGATTTTTAATATTGATACTGATGAGTCTTTCCTATTAAATGTTTTTATATTTGATGATCTAGGTAATTATGGGTATGAGTTCTTTAATGAATCACTCATAAACTTGGATTCAATATTCATATGATTATGTATCCTTATGATATTTTATGTCATTTAATTTTTAATGCTCAAATGTTCCTTTATTTATAATTTGATATTATCCATCTTATGTTTCAATTTTCCCTTGTTTAAAATAATTATCAAAAATGATTTATTTCTATAAAGGGTTTTACAACGAATGAGTTGTTAACCTATTGTGAAATAAGAAGATATGAGATAAATATAAGAAATGTTATTTTTACATCTTGTGAATAGTTATGTATCAGTTTTTCCAAATTATATAAAACTATAAACATAATAGTTCAAATAGTTTGTATGTAATCCATGTTTTCCCTTCTATGATGAAATGTATAGATGAATAATTTTCTTCAGAATTCATGGCCATAAATAATGGAAAGTAAGGTTATAGATTTCAGTACAAGATCTGGGATTGTGGGTTATGGGTTATTACAGTTGGTATCCAAGGTCGGTTAATTCCACGATTATCATGAATTTTTCTTGTATATTAACTTTATATTGAAGATATTAGTATTTTTTTAAGGGATTATGGTTGATTTATCATGGAAGAAAAAATGATCAAATCCTTTTAAAATTTGGGTTTTAATCTTTGTTACAAAAGGTTTAGAGATGTTTTTTGGATATTTATTTTTGGAATAATTTAGATTGAACATTGTGTATTACTAATTAATATATGATATTATTGTATCATATAAAGGATTACTCATTCTGGAAATTATCTTTTCATGTTATAACTATTGTGATTTTGGTAAATGTATATAGATAGGTGGAACAGATTGAATATCCTTTTTATGGTTATGTGGCCTTTTAAGAATTTATTTTGAGCTTCATATATAATAATCTTCATCTTGAATACTCATTATTTGGATAAGAAAATGAGAATTTGGGGAAAATTTATTAAAGGATAAAATTTTACTAATCATGTAAGTGTATTTCCATTTTATTTTTATCTTCGAATAGATGGTTATAAAATTATTGAAATCTAGGAAAATATATTAAAACCGATGTGTTATCCGAGTACATTCAATTCGGTAGAACTGATGGCCTTTTTCATCATCGAATATTTATGTTTATTAGCCCCTTAAATTTACATTTTTAATTCACTTTTTTTTCATCAATCACCTGAATCACTCTCAATAATTATTTATGTTACCCCCATATTCCCATTTATTTTCTCCCTAGGAGGAATCCTTGTAATGCATAATATTTAGTGACCCTTATGTTTCCCACATTCCCTTTTTAAACCGATGTCTTATTAACCCTTTAAATGATGTAGTTTTAAATTAAGAAATTGTTAAAAAGTATGTCCATTGATAACATATAAAAATTTCGATGGAGAAATTAATTTTAAGGTGGGTATGATGTAACATCCTGAGATTTTATGAAATATATCCTATAAAGATGATTTAATTTTTTTAATAGATTTCATTACATGAAATAAATAGTCTATTTAATAACACGAAACAACAAGTTAATCATTTTGTGTATGGAACATTGAGTTCCTTTGATGATATATGCTGCACACAATCCCTATTATTATCAGAAAAGAATGTACAATTAATATTGTTATCATAGTTATCACATAGCTATTCAAAGGGATGGAATGGATGAGATTCACTAAATTAAAAAATATATAGTTTATATTTATTTATATAATGAATATTTTTATTTCCAATTAATTAGAAATGAAAATAATGGTCAATTTAATATAATGGAAAACTTTTTTATTGAAAACTATTTTACAGCCAGAAAGGTATGTTGTCCTAAAAAATGTAATTAATCACTATGGGGTAAATATACACGTTAAATTTAATTAATATATATTTGAAAAATGGGTTTTTAATTCCGCCAATATGTTTTGTAGTTTAAAGATATGAATAGATCCAATTTTAACCCTAAAGAGATGTATATTGTTAAAGAGAAGTTTTATGGCCTTTTAATATAATTATTGCATTAAAACAAAATTTTGAAACTTTTATAATATTTATCGTACAACTTCTTTATTTAAATTATAATATCTGAATTTACTTTGAATGAATTTTTGGTATTTTTATGTGAATGTTCTTATTTCAATTAATAGTGAATGAAAACAAATTTTAACAGAAAAAATCGTTTTTTTGAAAAAATAATTTTTAGAGTTAAATTATATTTTTAATTGGTTTAATGTATAATAAGATAAATTTTATATCGTTTAAAAAATTTATGGTCATTTGAAATTGGATATAAAACCACTACAATCTTTTTAAAGTTTCTCTTAAATATCCCACTTTCTTACCCCATCTAAATGATTAAGTTTTTATTAATTTTTTCCACTTTTGTGATATAAATTTTGAAAAATTGATTCCATAATTTTAATCATTATAATTTATAATCTCTAATAATTTAATATTAATTTTTTCAAAAAAAATAATTGTAAAATTAATTTAATGTATTCACAGTGATTAAGTTAAAAAGGAAGATTACATGTTGGTTAAACATTAATCACAAGATATTAAAATGGCCATATTCTTGTCCAAAACCCATTTAATATCTATATATCGAATATAGTTATTATTTTATATAATTTTGTGTGTTATTTATGGTTCTTGGTAGGCAAAGAAATGAAGATAACACAATTCTATTCAAAAGTGCCACTTCTGTCCTCTCCCTCCATTTATAAAAGAGAACTCACTCCCACCCTCAATTAATTACTATAAAGACATATTGATTATAATAAAAAAGAATTAATAAGCTCCAAAAATATATCCTATCATCCAATAAGACACACTTTGGGAAAAAATAAAACCAATTATGTCCTTTGGTGTAAACCAAAAGGAGTTAATCGAATAATAGGTAACATTATTCTACGATAACATTAGATTTATTTCATTCTACACCCATTAATTTACCACTATTATTTTAATATATAATATAATTGGTATCCTAAATATAATAATATTTTAAATGTTATTTTTTATAACTACACTTACACACACTTCCATCAAATGAGATACATAATCATCGTTTCAGATTATGGCAGACCACATCCTTGTGAACAGATATCGTATGTTCTTCCATTAAAACCTATAATGGTTGGTAATAATGATGATAATACTATTTTTATATTATATATATGATATTTATAATGTTATTATTATTTTGAAATTTCTATATTACAAAATACCTCTTGATTTCCATTTTTTGTAATACGATAACTTCGTTTGTAGATGCGTGGACTACCACCTCCTCAATATAATGTGATTTATCCACTCTATACATGTAATGTATAAAGGATGGGTTTAATAAATATATATGATATAAATTAAATATTTATGATATTAATAACACAATAATCTTTACAATTATATAATATACCATTTTTCTTTGTTCCATTTCACTCACTAAAAAGTGACAACGTCGTTCTTGGACGTGTGGATTGTCGCCTCCTCTAACTGATCTGGTTCATCCAACATCATCACCACACACAATAATGACATATATATGTAATTGAATATTATGGAATTTATTATATAATGGATATTTATAAATATGAATTTTACATACCATATTCCCATAATGATAGTGAAAGATGGGAACGTTACCCATGTGTACATACGACCTATATTCTCTGTGAGTGTTACCATGGTTAATTTTACAAAACCATCATTACAGTACTATTTTAAAAATATAAATTATTTAATAATATTTTAGTAATATAGTTTTTATAATTTTTTTATTATAAAATATTTACCTCAATACTCCTGGTAGACATATAAAAGTTAATTTAGACACCTGAACTGAATATGGTCGAAACATCTAACATAAACATTATTAATTTATTAATTTTATATAACATGTTAATAAGTGAAATAAATTTTATAATAAACTTGTAAACGGTTATGAAAAAAATTAAATAGTTGACATAATTTTATTATTCAATCAAATTAAAACATATGTGACAAGTCGGACTAATGTTAGGTGGTTCTATCAAAATATAAATACCATTGAGACTTATTTATTATTATGAACCTAGTTAATTTTTATGGTATATATACGGAACTATGAATTTTTATATCATGAGTTTCATTTATTTCATGATATTAAATTTTTGAATTGATTTCATTCTTTCACAAAACTCATGATTCAAAAGTTACTCAAGTTGTAACGGATTTCTTCATTCGATTTCCATTAATTGGGTAAAAATACTATATCATATGTCATGTTGGGCCAATAATTTTTCTAGAATTAACTATTTTTATATTATCATTTATTTTCACTTTTTTGGATTTTAATTTTTCACACATAATTATTTCATTTATTTATTCTCACGATAATGATATGATCTTTGTATGAGTTTTTCTCATCTCAATTTTATTTATGTGAATGTATTCCATATTTACCACTTAATTTTTCAATGGGTTATATATACTATCCATGACTATATTTTATTATTGTTACCCTAATTTGTTTTATTTTACTTATCAATCGGAGGATCTCTCTTTCAAGATGATTACAGTTTAAAGTTTACTCAAGCGGTAATGTAAATTTTTTTCACAATTATTCTTCTTTGAGATGTTTGTTATGTTATAAACATATATTTTTTATAAGGTTTATATATTTCTCTTTTTACATGTCATATCATGAATACCCTTATTCTATTGATATTATATGTTTCATTCTAATTTTATACTTTCTTGGGGATTATTATTGAAATGTTTGAACGTGGTGTGGTACACTTTGGAATAATTGAGGATTATTTTCCTTAGGAATGTTTTAATGGTCATTTAATTTTATTTACATTCATCATCGTCAACAACCCTTGTTGTTACATTTCCTCCAATGGGGATATTTTGTGTTGATATGATCCTCATTCTATTAAGTATGTTTAATATCGCACTAATGAGATCTTTTTGGATGTTTTTTTCATTTCCACATGATAATAGTGTTTCGAAGAGATTATTGTGGAAACCATTTACTTTAAATGATTTAATCATGTTTCCATAAGATTTTATTTAAATCAATTAATTTTACAAATGTTTATAATGTTATAATGATATTGATATGGAATATGTTTCTTTTCAATGATCAAACCATGTCTCAAAGAGATTGTTTCAATGAAGATTCAATGATAATGTTTTGGAAATATTTTATTTTCTAAGGTTTAATCATTTTATTTAGAAATTGTTATGAAAGCCATTTATTTCAAATGTGTAAATCATGTTTCATATATAGTGACATAAACCCCATTTCTTTTCGATTGTATAACCTTTTCTCAATAGTATTGTTATGGAATCCATTTAAGTATATGTGTAAAACATGTTACAATGAGATTGACATAAAAACCATTTATTTTACATGGGTTAATAATTTTTCAATTATATTGTTAGGGAAGCCATTTATATAAAATAAGATAATAATTTTGAAATGATATTGTTAAGGAACAAATTTATTTTCTATAGGTTATTCATGTATCAATGTTATAATTATAGAACCCATTTATTTTTCACGGTTTACTAATGTTATGAAAGATATAATATTTGTTCGTATAGGTTTATAATGAAATTCAATATTTTATGTCTTATTATTTTTTAATGGTACTTATAAATTTCTAGGGGTAGGTACATTAAAAAACAATGATGAGCGGTATCATGATAAAGAAATGATGGGTGGTTCTGTGATAAACCAATGATGTATGGTTATGTTATTACCAAATGATAGGATGGTTTGTGATAGCCCCACCAATATATGGGTTATTTAACTCGGCTATATGGATATTCCATTTGTAAGAGTAACATGCATGATAATAAACTGTATGATTATTACATTTTTATGATTGATCTTTAAAATAATTTCCCAATATACAGTAATGTGTTATTTATGGATGTTATGGGTATATAATGTTTCAAATGATCGACATTTATATCACATGGATTTAGATAATTTATTTTGATGACAATTTCATTTTAAATTTTTTCTTTTTTTATGATATAATAAATTATTGATATGAGTTCCTTTATGACCTGCTCATGCACATTTATAATTTCGTCATACCCATATGCACCATTATTATCATTGATGAAATTAATTTTTAAATTATTATATTTTACCTTAATGAGATATTTAGCTTACTATTCATACGTCTCATTTTCCCCAGGTTTTAAAGAATGATTTTGAATAATTTATGTATATAAGAATTTTCAAAAGGAATATTTTTTCTGACTGCATATGAAATAAGAAAAGATAGGTTAAATAGTATAAATAGTCTTTTGACCACTTGTGAATTTTTTATGAAATATGTTTTCTTAATTTTATAAAACAATAAACCGAAAAGGTACTCAAGTATGTAATTGATCAATGTTTTTCTTTTTATTTTGTAATGTTTAGATGAAATATTTCGGTCATAATTATCCGCATCAAAGAAATGAATTTAAAGTTATGTATTTGAGTATTAGATCTGAGATTATGGGTTCCGTGTTGTTATATTATCAACAAAACATTTTTTGTATGTTGGGTTTCACCTTTTTTTAGATGATAATATTTTTAATCTTGTGTGAGAGAATTAATATGTGTGTAAAATAATATTTAAAAAAAATAGAAACCAATATAGGATATTAAGGCGGTGTTGTAAAAGATGATATGTGATACTAAAGAACTAACCAAATTCTAACGAAATGAAATATTGGACCAACTTATGGGTTTCATGGAAGAAATATCCCACTTAATATATCTTCTTGATTCATGGATAGAATTTTCATAATATGTGTCCCTCATACCATATTTATTGATTAAATGATCGACATTAAATATCTCAATGAAGATTCTATCAGGGAAAAAATATGTTAAACATAGATTACAAAAATATCATAATCACTATATCTGCTATGAAATAGACTTATGATAGACCCAAAATTAAATTATATTCATTTTAGGAACAATGATAGTGGAATAAATTTTCCCTGAAATTGAATCCATGTCAATAATACTTCTATAAAATAAACCAAAAATAATTAATCAAATATACATCTACCAAAATAATAATAGATGGTATAATAATCTATTAAAAATATTTAGTAATGGTATCCACTTACAAACTTGTATAATTGATTCAGGTACGAAATACATAAAAACAGAAAATAATTATTATAGTAAAATTTTGAACTATTAAATTGTGAGGTTTATAAAATTTTGTAGATAATAGTTTAGAAAATAACTGAATTTCAACTCAGTAGAAAAATTAATGTATTCAATGATATTATTTTCGAAAGACCAATAGTATAATTTGGTGAAGATTGCATAAAACTATGTATTTGATAATATTAATCTTCATCCTTCATAATGTTGGAGTAAACTAAACATTAATACAATAAATTAGTTCACATGGATAAATCAGAAAGTAAATTATCATCTCAATTGACTTATATTAAAAAAATGTTAAAAGGCTACTAATTGAATAATCAATAAAAAATATAAATTCCTAAAAAACATCTAATAATTCACTAATGACTGAATTTAGTCATGGTACTATACCTATGTTACACAACCTGCAACATTATCCCTAATCTCAAACATGTATATAAAACTAGATGAAATGAGGTATGAATTTATGTTTTAATTATAGAAAATGAAAATGGCCATTTAATCAGATAGATAAACAATCATTAATTAAATAAAAGAAACTATCTTGGACATGATGATCAATAATTAGAATAGTATAGTAGTCAGTACAACATATATTTTATGAATGATAAAAAAATATAATACATATTCAATAATAGATATATAATTAGTTTAAAATTATGGTTTTATAAAATTAAATTAATAATTTATACAATTCCAAGTGAAAAATGGTATACTCGGTACCTAAATATAAATTTAAGTAGTAAATTAAAAACATGAATCACAATAATAGAGGTAAAATCATTTTAAAAAATTAATTTATTGGGATTTTATATAAGTGGTGAGGTTTTCCTTATACATAGATGATCATAACAAATATTTATATTGAAATCAAGGATGAAAAATATAATCAATATAAAAAAGGTGATATTTTCCCTTAACATAATAATGAATGTGAGGTTTTCCTCACCATTATGTTGTAATAAATAGTGAGTGATTATTATTTCCTATACAATTTATGTATGAGAATAAGAAGATCTTACTTGGATCAAATATATACTGAAACACCCTAGAACAAAAATATTACTGTTTTTTCATTAAAATATCCACAAGTATACCCTCACATGTACAAAAAATAATGTAAAAACCTATTCCAGAAAACATCATTTTACCCACTCCCCATTTTCATATTATTATTGGTTTGGATTCTCATTGTCTAGAGTTTCATTATGTTCCCACATGATTACATTTAAATTTTGTTCAAAATATGGAATTTCTTCTCCCTTGTGTATCAAATATGCGTGAAGGTATTTTTTCTATGTGTGTGACGTATAACAGATAAAATATTGTTATGAATTATTACCTAGAATACAAAAACTAAAATTCCTGAAGCAATACAAAATTGTCAAAAATAGAACATAGGTATATCACAGATATTAATGGAGTGGAAATTAAAACAAATATTCTCTACTATTTAGGTAATTATTGGATAATATTAAATTTAGTTAACATAGCTAATTTGAAGTGGAAATTAATAAATTTTATTCAATAGATTAAAAAATGAAACAAATATATATTGTAAGATATAATATTTTAAGAGATTCATCGATTTTATTTCAAAATAAGAATCATATGTATGCATAGAGTATGTAAAAATCATATTACTATGTAAAATTTTTTATATTCCATAATTGGGTATAATGAAGAGCATGATATATAAAAAATTTATCATTTTATTTTTTTAGTCATATTTAATCAACTTATTTTTTTCAACTAGGGGGAATTGGAGTTATATTATGTGAGATTTAATAATTTTTTAACACACTTAAATTCATATAGAATTAATTTAATTTCTTTTAAATCTTGTTTGTATTAGCACATGAAATAATGGTTTAAAAAAATTGAACTAATAATTATTACATTTATAACTACAACCCTAAGACATAGTACACGAATAATCATTTAGGTTGTAAACTATAATCTTGAAATTAAATGACAAGTGTAAAATATTTTTACAACATTAATTTAAATGGAGGTTATATATATGGTGAGGTTCCCGTGGAACTTATGAGATCCTAATAGAAATTCGATTTGAAATCAATGTTGGAAATTTTAATTAAAACAAAAATAAGGTGAGGCCAATTCTATAACTCATTTAATGTGGAGAGGTTAACCTAAACATTGTTATTTATAAAAATTTAGTGATTGGTGTGTCATTAACCAATTCAATGGGAGAATAATTAGAACTTACATTGTGGGGGGATAAATAGTGGTCCAGAGGGGCTGGTCAGTATGGAAATTGGGCTTAGTGAACTTGTGATTGATGGAAGGGAAGGGGGCCAAAACACATACGAAATGAAGGTGGGTGAGGGGTCTTGACCAAGTAGTATCATAGAAGATAGGATCGATTGAGGGGGGATGGATGTTGGGGGAGGGGGACGCGATGGGGGGTATCGAGGGGGAGGAACATGGACTCGGTAGTACGAGGAGGGTGATGGTGGGAGGGAGACATTAAGAAAGGGTGTGGTGGGATAGAGGTTTGATAGTGCTGGGGGGGATCGACGACACAGGAGGGAGTATCGATGGAAGAGGGGACAATGGGGGAACTCAATTGTGGGAAATGGCAGAACATGGGAGTATGATGGTGGGAAAGGACAATGCATTGGTGGGGGAGTATGAGGGTGCATGATGACGGACAAGGTTGATATAGGGGGGAGGAGGTAGTGGGTGATAGACAATAGGAAAGTGTGGGACATATAGGTGGTGGGGGAGCATGATGGTGGTAAAGGGAGAGACAAGGGGTGGTGGATGATAGAGAGTGAGAAAGGGTAGTGGTGGGAGATAAAAATTTTCCGAATGAGGTTGAATTATTTTTTGGGATAATAACCCTTAATGTTTTAATCTAATTTGATGGATCATTCACCCATTTTGTAATATCTAAACATCATGACCAATGAAATTTTTTAATTGAATATAGACATAGATATCCTAGAACTCAAGGAGAATCTTTTTCACATTGAATTTGTTATCAATGTAAATGTTTTTAGAAGAAATATTACATCATCATGAAATATTTCTCTCATAGTGATGTTGAATGTATGGATCCTTTTTGGGTTACCATCTTTTTTGAGGGATGAACAAATTTAGAGCTCCTCATGTGGTGATCCACAAGCGGTACATTTATATTTGAACATCACTGATCGAATATTGGGTGCTAGCATTGTGAATTGATCATCTTGTGTTGTTCGTCTTAATTGTTACATGTTCCTTCAAGATTGAAGGATTATCCCTTGTTGTAATCATACATGAGGGGATGGGAGAAGGAGGAGTCTATATTGAAATACATTATGTGAAAGGATTCTCAATTCATGATTAATACTAAAAAATTGATGTAACTCCTTATTTTTTTTGATTGGTATTACGCTAAAATATCATATAATTTCACCAAGACTATTAAGTAATATAATAAAAACTATCTAACCCCATTCCATATGATAATAATATTTTTCATTTATGGGGTACATTATCTGGCACTATGATCAATATTATTCTACTAGATTGAAAATTAATAATTATCAATAAACCTGAACATGGTCTGCACATTCTCCACAGTATTTATTGAATAACTGAATACATAAGTATTAAATATTTATTTATAAAAAAAATAATCCATTCAGATTTGGGAGAATATATCATTAATTATTATTCACATAAATAAATGAATTATTTATTAATTAATAAATAATTATTTATTACCTTGTAAATATTTAAAATCAATAAATAATGAAGAAAATTATTCCTCGGTATTTATAATAATCTTTATTATAGTAATTAAATTCATATTTATTTTAATAGAGGATAACATATATCCTTAGTCTTTGGCCCTCATGGATACATTCTCATTATAATTAGTAATTCATGCATAAAGTCTAGGATTTGTGTCTAGAAACAAGTAATGTCACCCAAGATAAATTAGTTAATGTCACAACATCAACAACCATACATGAATGCTTACTATGTAATATAATCATTTCGTCATGATATCTCCTCATGAAAGCTTCACACATGTGTCAAAAATCTATGGGCTTGATACATATTTCATTGACTATCTGATATAAACTCATTATAACAACATTTTTATGGAATTTAATGTGTACTTTTCGTTTAATAAAACCGATGAGATATCAACATCCATTAATAAGGGATAAATCATTATTTGAATTATTAATTAACAATATGTAATTCATGATGCACCAAACATACCCTACTTCCTACAAAAATAAGGTATCACAGTTTTGGTAAATTAATTAAAGTACACAACTCATGAAAAGTATTAATAATAATCTTAAAGTATAAACTCCATTATAAATTCTCACAGATAGAACTATCCAATGACAGAGAACCATAAATTCTTCCTAAAGGTGGATGTGTTCTCACCATCTCACATCTTAGAGAGTACCATGAATGATCATCATGAGAAGAAATATCTTCTACTTATGAGTACTCACACCAAACATCAACATTCTATATTCCTTATCATAGTTTGTTATCTGACTATAGAAATATATTTAATAATACCATATTTGAATTTCAAGGTTCTTATCATAATGAGGAATTGCAATTATCTTATCAACGAGGAAGATAATCTAAGGAATTATTATATTAAATTCCTAATGGACAATAAAATATATATAATATGGTGTTTTATTTATATTAAATTTTAAATATCTACATGTAATCAAATTTATAAATTTATGATTATAAAATTGCAACTCCAAAAGACTCCCACTTGGACTAGACTCAACATCCAATTACCTTCATTCAACTATATCTCACATGATAATCATGTTTTACCTAAGTTAAATTTTTAGTTAAAGTATCATCCACGTTGTCTTATATGGATATTCTAATCATAGAAACATCTCCTTTTTGTAAAAAATACCCCAAAAGATGATAATTAGTAGGTAATTACTTTATCTGGTGATGTGTCCATGGATTCTTTGCAATGACCACCACTAAAATATTATTAAAAAAATGTGCGTGAAGATATTTTGTTGAATTCACCACATAAATCTATTATATGATGTTATGTATCCATGGACCTTCTTTAGTATCTTTTGAAGCTATAATAGACACAGAATCTATTGTAGAGTATCAGACCATGAATCACTTTAAGCTCTTACAACTTACAATTCTTCCATCACGGGTAAATAAGTATATCAGCTATGATATCATATTGTCTCGATATATTTAGAAACAAGAATACTCATTTCATATGATGACTAGTTCATCATATCCACCATAGATTAGAAATATATCCTTAGGACACCTCAAACACTTAAGGATAGTATTGACCTCCTTCCATTGGTGATCACATAGGTCATCTAGATTTATTCTTACTGCACTTAAGGAATATGTGAGATATAACTTCTTATATAACATAAAATTCATGACTAACCCAATAATATATTCAAATGGAGTCCATTTTATCCTTTTTTTCTTTTTGAGTCTGAGGAAACATTCTCCTGGAATGATTAATTCCATGTGACAATGGCAATAACACCCTATAGATTGTTCCAAAAAAACACTCCTTAATATTGTAAATATATATATAATTTGACCTAGACTGATCCAAAACAAGGATAAATCATAATTTATTTTGATCATTATAGTATATGATGATTTACATATGTCCTTCATGTAAAATCATGTGCTTAAATAGGCTATAAAGATCTATAAAACTAATATTTCATTTCCAATAAGTAGTATTTCATCGAATTAAACTGTTAAGAAAATGACTACACTCCCACTAAACCATTTAGGGGCATATGCCTGTAATTCATTCTTTATGAAAAAAAATCTATTTTGTGTTCATCAAACTGAATGATGCATGTCCTAGATTATTTCTTTAATCTTTAAATGTATCATTAAAATTTTCATACACTGTTGTGATCCTTTGGAGTCATGAATCCTTCATGTTGTGTCATATAGATGTATTCCATGAGGTTAATGTTAAGGACAGTTTTTTTAAAATCCATTTTCTATATATAATTTTAATAGAAATCATTAATTGAATGTGTAAATATGATGGGTTTTATTATAGAAATAGGTGATACAGTTTTGTCAAATTTTATTCCATGATATTTTTTGAACACTTTTGCAACCAATCATGCCTTATATGTATTGACTTTTCATTACATGTCTAGTTTCATCTAGAAATCCCATTTATAGACAACATGATTTCCATCCACTGAATGATAAAAAAAATAGAATTTCCTTTGGTATATAAAATCCATTTCTGAATTAATATCTTCAGGACACTTTTCATCATCTATGCATCTTTCTACTTCCTTATAGGTTAAAAGATATTTATTATCATCTTATAATGACTCACGGACCTTGGGGACTTGAAAAATTTATATTTATTGTTCTCTAACATCAAATATACTTACATTTAGAACATGTGTCTCCATAACATTACTTTCCATGTGTATTTGTGGAACATATCATGGTGATAACTCTTGTGTAGCTTCATCTAGATTTCATTAAATTCCATATATCTCCCTCTGCCACTTTTATAGATATGATACATATAAAGGAATAATTTATGTCTTCCCACTATTACATTCTTGTATGAGGGGTATTACAAGTAATATTTGATTTTTACATACGGTATCATATAAAGGTACACATTGAGCAATAGGGAGAAATTTTTTTACTTGGCGAGGCCTTAACAAGTAGATCAACTCCCCAAACATGTATGTACAACAAAACATGTTTCATTCCACTCCAAAAATGGTATAGAATACCATAATACTATATTATTGTAAATTAGTTTTTTATATATGTTTTTTCTATAATTTGTATTATTATATTATAATGGATGAATTCTGTGAATATTTATTTATATCATCGTGTCTAATATGGTGTGGTTCATCCATTGAATTACATTATTACATTATGGTGTACAAGTAGGTTTTTGTTTCAATATAATCCCTTACACCCATAAATAACCATTGAAATTTTTATAAATATATTCCCCACCATGGTCTATGTGGATATTCTTAATCTTTTTACCATGGTTGTTTTCAAATCCATTCAGATATTCCTTGAATTTTTCAATGGAATCTGAACCATACCTCATTAAGTTGACATATCCAAATATAATTAATAACCAGTAAAAGTTATCATGTTTGAGTACCCACCCAATTATTCAAATGGAAATGGTCCACACACATTGGTATGAATTAATTTCATAATCTCTTGGGCCTTTTCACCACTTCCACTAAATAGGGATTTGGTCATTTTTTCTTATAAACATGCATGATATATACTAAGCGGGTTTAGTTTAAATGTATCCAAATATACATATTTGTGATTTTTTTCATATGATTCTCATTTACATGACTTAGCCTTTGATTACACAGTTTGGTGTGGTATTATTCATTTGAGTTATTTTCCTTATCCATTTCCATTACTTTCATTGCATAATCAAACAGATAAAGACCGTTATTTAAATGTCTTAGTGTAACATATTTTTTTCATTATAAAAGAAAAAACTTTTATTCCAAAACATAAAAAAATCCATTTGTATTGAGTACGTATATAGAAATAATTTTTTTGAGTAATTAATGGAACATGAAAAAAATATTTGAAAACCAATACCATTATCATCGAAATTTTTTGGTATTTAACCCCAATAGCCACAAAAAAATTTCTTCATCTATTAGATGATTATAGACCTACCTATCATTAATCAATCAACCGTAATATACTTGGATTACATATTTGAAGAATTAATTTAGCACAACATGCGGTATATAATAACCAATTTTCATATATATATGATTGAAATATTTCTTCCTTGAAAAAATATTTACTTAAAATGCCTCACTAATGGATGTCGACAACACATTCCCCCACACTTTAATAAACATATGTTTAAAAATTTTAACCTATAAAAAAAATTATCCATATCATCTTCTCAAAATAGGTTATTGAAATTGATGATTCACAAACCATGTGTATATAATTAATCAACCAATACATATTCATAAAAAATCATTTTATTGTAATCAATTTTCTTATCACATATGGGAAATAAAATGAAGATATAATTTTATTAATGTACATTAACTTGATATTGGAAAAATCCATTACATGCACATCCTTAATGTAATAATTATTTCCCTCATCTCATAAAAATAAACAAAAATCGCAATCAATTATTCATTTTCTTTTGAACTACTATATATTTACCTAAATATGTAAAATATTCATTTGAAATAATATTCCCTTCAAAACTAAATAATTAAATTATAAAACATCTAAACCTATAATTTCTATCCACATAGTTTCAAAAAATCTATCAAGTATTTTGGATAATCCCATCATATGTAACTATCATTCTTCAATCCTGACATCCCCATGCTTCAATAACTTTTATTAGCTTCATGAAGAAATATTTATTAATATTTCAACTAACATTTATTTTTCTAGTTATAATTTTCCCCACATGTACTATCCATACAGTACTAAAACCCATAAATCATATGATTAGTTCATCCATTCTCAACACTTTGAGAATATTTGGAAAGGTTTTGTTGAAAGCAATCATTATATAAAAACATTTACATAAATTAAAATGTGAAAAATAACCAACCTGAAAAATCCATTTTTTCATATAATGCCTTTGAAACCTTGAGTGAATGACTCTATACATACATAAGAATCAATATTCCCTTATCACACAGTTTCAACACTTTTTCAATGATTAAGGAATTGTTCTAACACATAGTATCTTCCTAAATAATGTTTCTTATGTTACTAATCATAAGATTATTTTACAGTAATATTCTCCTATAAATGATTTACCACAATGATTATCTTGATTATGATGATATATTTCATCAATAGACACTTTCATAAGATGAATATAATGTATTATTAACCATTTAATACGAAATTTTATTTCATGGGTTCATACTAAAAGGATGAAACATTCTAAAATTCATCATATCCATTATTGAGCTATGATTTATATTTCACAATGAAATTAATATATTAGGTTGTACCTTCCACAATATTATTATTTAGATAAGGAATTATCCAAGTCATAACAAATATGATTCTGGGAAAGGTAATATGAATACCTTGTTCCCAATCAATGACAAATATAAAAGCAATTCTAAACCTCTATAATCCTTCCCAAGGGTTTTCTAATTATGTTTAAATCAAAGAAAACATAAAAAAATGTTTCTAAAAATAGAACCCAAGGGAACCATGTTGTGGAAGAACCAACCCAATGATGATCAAGTGTCTCCCTGTACATTCTTCCCATAAACATGATAATTCTGGGTAACCCTACTATATTGAACCAACTCAGTTTAATGATGGAGGTCTTGATGCAGCATTGGATGAACTATCACTTTTAGTATTTTTAGGTTATTTTAATCTCACTGACTTACCTCATATTATTCCATTTCCAATTGCATGCTTCTAGTGTATTATTTTCTAATCTTATTCCAAAAAAATGTAAAAATGTTCAAACTATATTTATGTGTAATTATTTACCTAACCCATAATTTTGTGTCACTTACCAAAAAATTAAATTCAAACATATTCAAACATATTCATATTCATTACATGAATATGGTATATTAGAACTACATTCAGATGAATATAGTAATATGAGATTGAAAATATCCCCATTAGAAATCATGGAGTGATTGATATCCATCCATAATCACCAAACAAGCCAAGGCTTAAGCCTCTATATAGGTAGGTAGTCCGACCCCAAGTCCCTCTACATAGGGATACATTATTCAAGATAGAATATGATTAATCATAACTCTAACACACGATATGGATAAATTAAACTCAATAACTGAAAAGAATCTCATACCATAAATTAAAAAGTATGGTCAATATAGATGAAGAGATAAATTCATAATCATACATTAAATGAAATCCAAGGATCTATCCTAGAACGATTTTAGAATTTTAAACTAAATCAAACACCATTCACTATATAAAAAAAATTAAATATGAATTAATAGAAAATAAAATTTTAAATGATTGAAAAATTAAAATATTTAGAAATGCGATAAAAATTTATGAAAAATTTAGAAATTATATCTAATTATAATCCCTTTAATAATTTTAAACATCAATATTATGGTCATTCCATGGTTATAAATATAAAAAAATATTATAATAATCACATTATTAATTACTTCATATTAATAAACATATATAAATTCCATTCTAAATCTATTATGTTATAAGAATTATAAACAATTTATAAAAAATTTTATATTATATAAACATTTTAAGTAATTTGAACATGAAATTATTAATAATTATTTTTTATTTTATCATATAAATCATCATATATTTCACTTATATTGTTTTATTCATTGTTTTGAATGTTAAAAATATCTTTATCACATTATTATTTTTCATCTTCATGACATAGTATGTTATAATTTCCTAATAGTTGTTGTCACACTGCAATGTCCTATTACTTCCCCACTATGATGAGGACCCATATGTTTCTTGATATTATTCTTAAATATATGTTATATGGTTGGATCCAATCATTTGAGGGAAAAATTTAATATAATATATTACGGGTGGAGAATCTTAGGGATTTGGCTAACCCTCTCATGGTGTATTAACTTTGTATGTTTCAATGCCAGATACTTCGATAACAGGGCCTAATAGTAGGAAATCCACATTTATTTGTATCACAGTATGTTCCAACTTTTGGATTTGTGTACTAATCCATGGAATTTAATAATACTATTAAAGGATACTATGATTCATTTAATTTTATGTATTGATGAGAATTTTGATTTCATACGTTTGTAGTGATGTAGATTACGTTGGGTTCATTATGAGTAATATTTCAGTACTAAAGAATGTGAGAAAAGTCTTTTCCCATATGTTATTTAACATATTTTGATACCTCATGCCCTTTGATGAATGTGATACATCTTAAATAAATCCAAATACATTGTGTCCTATAGATGAGGTCAAATTTTAGATTTCAAATGAAATAGACCTCAAGCGCATATGTTTATCGCAACAATATAAAACCATTGTGATTAGATATTTCATGATAAAGGGATTATATTATTATGTAAGCATTTGTAAGAGGTTTTATGTCATTATAACATTAACTTCATTCTCTATGAGTGACTTTTCATTTTTCTAGATGATAGCCAAATACATTGGGCGGCCACTACTATTTTTACTGGGAAAGAGTCCCAGAGGGTCACACATTAAGTGTACCTAGAACATTAGTTATATAATATTTTCTTGTTGTTTGAAATGTTGAATGAGTATAATTCTTACATGTCATTTACTAATTATTCATGTTTTTTTGAGCACATATATTTTTCCACTACTTACTCAAGATAATAGTTTGTGACAATTATATTCAATAAATTTTTGTGATATATTTTTTAAATATTATATATATATTTTTTATTGGTGGATAATACTATGATATTTACATATTAAATAAATAGTCATTATTCAGTGGCTGAAAAATATTATGGCAGAATTTTGAAATCGATTTCATAGTCCAGTGAGAAATAATATACATGAATCTTATGGGAAATAATAATACTTATTTAATTATAAATCATTGTTCATGTCGAAAAATAAAAATATTATTAAAATTATTGTAGACATGGGACTCTAAAAGGATTAATTAAATAATAGTTATTCAGGTGAAATTATTATTTTCTAATTATAGTAGTGTATAAACCCAACTATATTATTTTTTTAAAAGGTTTATATTTGATTTGGTGTGAACAAGGACATTGATATATAATTCTCCCGAAGTACATGAGGGCACCCTCTCCAAGAATTATCTCATGAAATGAGAGGGATTCACCCCCACCATAACTCTATTGTCTGGAGATATCAAACAAAACCCATCTATGAATTGATTTTCGGGGAAATGAAAGATGAATGAGGTACACATTAGGATCTTCCATGATAGTACCCATATATTCCTATAATGATGTATAGAGGCTCATGGAGCATGTGGGTAGCACATCTAGAGGGAAGTTACTATTAATTCCTACAACATAACAATGGTACAACATAGAGAAAATTTAAGAATCACGAAATATGGAATAATTCATTACAAGGTTATTCATTAATTGTTTATATTAATTATAAATAACATTTGATGATCCTTTTCATTGGCCCTCACATTGACTCGTCAAATGATATTTTATTCAATTCCCTTGGCCATGACATATAATCTCGATGTACTTCTCAGATTAATCATCGAATATGATAAAAAGATGTGTTGGGAAAGCCCAGTTTGGTGCGTCAACTTCACCCAAAACCTATGTAGTGGCATCATAGGGGTCACAAAATATTATATATATATTTAATTATTAACCATTTATTTATTATATTGTCATTAATTTTATATTTTTTATTAATATTTATTTAATACGAATCATGAGATATCTTATTATTCATATTAGTTAATGAAAAAATAATCAATATGATTAATTTTAGGAAAAGAAATTAATTTTTTGGAACATATCATGATATTCCGAGGATTCTAGATAGTTTTCACTAGAGTACACACAATAAAGCCCACTAGAATATGTTATATACTCGATCTCAATGAATAAAGAATTATTTCAGAATTAATTTGAGCCTTGTGATTTTATTAAATGTGGTGTGTATTTAATAGGCCGTGTTCTGATCAGGCTAGGTTGGTTTATGATCTTCTAAACTACATGAAATCTATCATTAAAATAGAATTTGTTTTCTTTTAGTGAAATACAGGCCACATATTTCCTTATATTACCTACACGGCTGTTGGTATTTTATAATGTGTACCACTCCCCATGTATGCCATGTACACACCTTATACTCCATTATTTTATGTGGAATAGTTACACACTTAGTCCATAGGAATGATTCATGTGTATATGGTTAGAAATATACACTTTGTGTGTCATGATATTATTTGTTATGTATATCAATAAATTACTCAGAATTAGAAAAAACTATTATATTCTTTAAAACATATAAACATGTTTTTTATGATTATACATTTGATAGTACACATCATAAAACATCTATCGTATATATATATATATATATTTTAAATTTATAATTAATTTTTGTATAATTTTAAGACTTTATATCATGTATAAGTAGTAATATATTCATTAATCTATACGCATTAAAAAAACACACAACGTAGATACCATGTGCTATGTGTTTTAACTGATTTTATAGTACACACCAAGAAATTACATGACATGTAATGTTTGTCACATGTCTCATTAGTAAATAATATATGAATATAATAAACATTGGGTAAATCGAACAAGTACTCACCTTGTTTCCTCCAAGGTACATTTTTTCACACATTAAATTCTAAATAAATTTATTTAATTTCATTAAAATTATGATAGATTACAATATCACAAAAATTTGGATGAGAATTAATATAAAATAATTCAATAATTAAATAATATAATTAATTTCTTTTATAATGAATTATCTAAAATAAGAATGATTATAATTGAATTTTATTTTTAATAAATGTACAATTAATTTCATGTATGTGGGTGATATAGAGAATATATCAAAAATTTATGTGTTATTGGATTCCCCGTATTTATTAATAACTTAAATTGACTGTGTGTTCATCATCCCTCCTCTCATTATGAAAGTTCATTGAAGCTCATGGTTTCTTTCATATTAACCACTAGACCAATCATTTTCTTACTGTCACATATGAGTGAGTAAAAGCATATTTAATGTATAGAGTTCCCAATCTGGTTTAGGTGGTTAAATTTTGGAGACATTCTGAAACCAATACAATAGAGATTCATAGGTGGATAGGTGGGAAGGTAAAAACTAAACCATAATTTTTTTCAATATCTTTCCAATAGGTCAATGATTAATTTATCATACTCTATATTAACATACCCATTGATATAATCTGATGATCATACAACTTTATTATTTTATTTCTATCATGTTTCATGTTTATTTAATTATATATGATTTTTCATGATTGCAAGAATTAATGAATTAACATGTATGAAAGATTGACCAAAAATAAATTGGATTATAAATAAATTTAGTCTAAGACATGATTAGTTTTTGATGTAATCCAACATGATATTAACAATAATGTAATAAATGAAAAAAACGAAAAATTATGCATAAATATAAAAAAAAAACATAAATTATATATATTAATTCAGCATATCCTTCCACTACGTGAGTAAAAATTGAACCATTGTTCAATGTGTGTGACCATCAACATTAAATATCCTTTCAATTATAGGATAATTAGTATGTGATTTTTTGGGTTGATATAACATAGTTTACATAAAATGTTTACTATAATGGTAAAAATTGGTGTTATTAAGAGGAAACGGTGAAATAAATCGAATTTAAGGATCTCATGATTTAGGAGCCCACTCAATAGATCATGTAAATGTGAGTTAATGAAATCGATATTTGGAATGTCTACTGACAACCCTTAAATAGCTTGACCGACAATATTCGAAAGGATAGAAAGGGGACTATGGTTCATTTGCACTATATTCACCATGAAATTTGTTATTCCAAATCTAATGGTGTGGGAAATTAGGTTTTGATAAAATAGTGGGTGATTGATAATATAATATTTAATTATATATCTACCTTTTATTTGGTAAATTCATAAAATTACTCTCATTTTACTTATATAAGTGAAAATAACTATGAGTTCAAAAATAACTCTATGATCCAAACATGAGGAGGGGAAACATCTCTTAGGAACTAATTTCCATGATTGGAAAAGGCAGTAACTCATTATCTTATACCATGAACGAAAACTTCATGTGATGGAAGAACATAATAAGGAGAACCTGGTAATGTGGCTAGTGAGGAAGTGTCGACTCTTTAGTAGATACATTTGAACGATGAAATAAGGTCCAATGATTCACAATATCCCCCATGGACAATGTGATTAAAATGAAACGTGATGACATGGATGCATATAGAACAATGTCTCACCTTTGAGGTCTCTATCAAGAGAAAGAGAGACAAGAGAGGCAAATTATTTCTATTCCTATGTTTAAAACCAAATTTAGAGATTTGTTGTGATTTGGGTCATATGCATTCAAGATTATTGGCTATATTGAACTCTTAGGAAGATTAGGGAAAAAAATTCCCAAATGAGATTGACATAGATCTCATACATACCATAATAACCATTTCGTTCCTAAATTTAATTATTTAGTATAAGATGTGAAATAATAAAAATAATAATTTGAATCTTATTAATGTGATTCTCTATGTAGACAATGACATGGGGCATGAAAAACCTAAAACCATATGGTGAATAAAAAAATGATGAACATGGAAAATGGCACTGAAACTTATAATAAGTATTAAAATTCGGAGAACCATCTATACAATATGTGTAATAACTTGAGATAGGGAAATGTATAGGATGTATTGTATTTTAATGTGGAAATCAAGGCTAATAGAAGAGGAACTGAACCCAAAATCCAGTTGTATCTAATGGTGTGTTCATTATATAGTTTAATATTTTAATATATATGAATTCGTTATTAGATATAGATTTACACCAATAGAAAATTTATTTATATCCATATACATATAGAAACATTTTTTTGTAGATATAGCTTTATTTATATCCATAGTGTATTAAAAAACATGGCTATATGTTGTTCAAATCCACTGGCTACCTCTTCCCATGGATATATGGGAAATTATTTTTTCACCCTTGCATAATTATATTCTATTATCTACCAGCCTCTCATACCACATCTCATCACATATCCCTCTCAATCTCACATCTGATCCTCACCAATGGTTCCTTATTCCCTCAGGTCTCATCATCACTATCGTGCATTTTCTTTTCTATTTAGCGAATTTTCCCCATTGTCGGACATTATCACCTCTATTCAATGCATCATATGATCCATTTTTCTTTTTCCAGTGGACTTGATGACTTTTATAAATGATAATTTCCATGAGAAAGTCCTTTACATGCCAACCCCTAGATTTTCTATGAACCAGAATACTTCTTCTCCACCTAGTGAGTATTCTTAATTCATATATGCAAATGTGGAGTCCAAATTTTTTTGATCACTCTATGCATTTCATATTTATATCATTTATTACTTTTATAACAATGATTATATATATGAATTATTTTACAAGTCATATTGATGTCTTTATAGATATTGATAAATATAATATTAAATTTGATTATTTTATTTGTCTTGGTTGTTTTATCAGATTATGTATTACATGAATCATTATTTAATATCAATAGATAGTTATTATATTTATTCACCATTATTCCAAACATGGGGATACAATCAAAAATAGTGTATTGATTAATGACAATGTAAAAAACTATAAATTATTTCATTCCCACACCTCAAAGGGTTTTATAAAAAACATAGGCTATGTGTTTTTAATAACTGGAATCAATTTATAATATTTTTTATTTTGATTATATTAGACAATTTCAGTAAATGTTCCATGTAAATTTTTAACCTAATATGATTAGTGTATTATTTTGATGAAATTTAGGTTGAATTTGGGAAAGAACATTTCATGTAATTATTTTGAATTAAAGATGAAACTATACATTTAATTCATTTATTTTATTTATATCGAGTAGTAGTGTAGGTTTTTATTTAGGATCAATATTAATTGAAATTATAGATTAATTATATTACCATGGACAATTTTAATAAATTACTATTTGATATAATATACATAAAGATCAGTTATATAGAAACATCTATGGATATGGGTATGTTTTTAGAACATTGTTTAAAGTGTTCTCTACAAAAATAATAATTAATGATTAATTCATATAATGTATTGGAAATATTTGAATATAATGAAAATGATATAAATATATATGTATAATTGAACCATATTTATAAAATTATTAAAAGAATAATCCTAAAATACATACAAAAGATAAATAAATAAATAAATGCTACATATTAATGATATTACTGATAAATATGAATTTGATATTTTTTATATATTATAATTGATCTAAATGTTTTAGAATTAAAATATTATAGTTTCATGGAAAATAATGATGAAGAAATAAAATATGATTTGATAATGGATAATTATGGATCTGTATATTTACTAATGTTACGTTTTAATGAGTGTAAGTGGTCCGTTACTTACAATAAAATGTTAGATATTAGAGACAGTGTCTCCTACAATAGGAGGAACAACCCCAATCTATAGTGTCATCCAACACTAGCAGGAAGAACTACTAGACCATGTGTCATACCCCATACTAGTGATGATAAGTCATGGTAGAGTTATCTCATTAAATATTTTTGGTACATGTCATCGAAACCATTCTATGTACCTAAGACATTCCTATGATATTTTAATAAATAAAAATATATTTATTGTATTACAAAAATTATTCACATGAAGTAGACTTTTCCCTATTAACCATAATCCTATAGATAATACATTTCTTATATGATTGTTTTATAAGAAAAATAGTTATATATTTTTAAAGGCATATGTTATGTAAAATTAACACTTTAAAAATAATTTCAAACAGATTATTTTCCTTATCACCCATTCATAAAAACTTGAAATCCTTCTCCATAAATTCTATTAAATCGTGCCATTAGAAAAATAATCCCTGGAAAATAATAATGGAATCATAATATCTCCCATTTATATTTAGAAAAAATATTTTCAAAACAAACATCAAGTAAGGAGAACACCTATTTTCATTTACAACATCATAGAAACTATTATTTTCATTTCATATAAATCATAAGATATCATTACAATGAAACATATTTATCAATTTAAACAAAAATACACCTGATTTATTATGAAAAAATCTAAGAGTCCATGAAAATACACAGGCATTATCTTACATATATCTACCATGAAAACCCCTTTGGTATACTATCAAACTGAAAAATAAACCATAGAGATTTATTATAAATCCACTATAGGTAATATATAATAAAATTTTGTGAATATAATGTCACATTATGGGCTTTAATTTTCATTGTATTAATTTTTTTCTACTTTGTATCATTCATGATATTTTCCTTCCTATAATTTCTGAGGGATTAGAAGAGGTTGTAGGTTTATAATCAACTATTGTTTCTAATCTCTTGGTAACACCCATTGTAATATCCTCGTTGTGGGTTCAACCTCATACTTTCACTATCACGAACCGTCTTCACCAAAAGGAGGAAAGGGTCAGCAGGTTTCCAAGCCCTTTTTTCTTTAAGTTTAAGGAGAGATATTGACCCCTGAAACCCGCATTCTATAGTTCCAAGAGTGGTGACTAGCACCAAGGGTATGGAAATTACACACGAGTGGAAGGAATTGCCCTTTTTGTTTTATAGGATTAGGAGATAAGATGATGAAACCCAACAACACCAAGAGTAAAAGAAAAGTAAAGCCAAAAGTAAACCATTCCTACATGCATGTTCCAAAATTAAAAGCCATAGGGTACAAAAGTGACTACAAGGGTATGTACTAAAGAATGAAAACAACAACTGCGACTGCCCCAATGATCCGAGCTATTACGGTCCTGCGCGATCCCCGAAGTCCTCCTGGAAACCTGAAAGCAGTTTTATATATGTAGGGTGAGAATACAAGTACACTCAGTAGGGAAAACCAAAGACTCTCGTGCACAAGTGGGGGAACGTACTAAAGTCCCGTGAGAAGCAGACAACCATTACAATGAAGGATTTCGCACATCCCACTCACCGGCTACACTCACCAATTAACACAAACCAAGAAATATTTATAAGAGAACATCGATGTTTGGGTACCCCGTGCCACTTTCCCACTGGTTATTGAGACATCCTATGGATTGAACCAATCCCGCCATTCTCACCGTAGTCCCACTACTACACCCGCCCGCACACACCTGGGCCACAACCGCACGCAGTCTCACTGCCGAATCCCGCCCGCAAACACTTGGGCCACAACTGTCACACGTAACCACGCCTACAAACACCTAGGCAAGAACAACAACCACCTTACCCGAAGACACCTGGGCTAGAAGATCCACTGCCACGCCCGAAGACACCTGGGCCTCATCCCAAAGATAGTTTGGAAACCACCTACCCGCACACACCTGGTCCATAACCACCACACTACCCCACCCAAAGATTCTTGGGCTAATAATGGACCTCAATCCATCACAGCCTGCCCGATGGTACTTGGGCTATCCGGGAAAGGGAGCAGAAAATGATCTAATAACCAGCCACTAAGAATAGTGTTGGGGAAAACACCCTCCCCCATGAAATGGGTGTGTTCGGAACTAAGTCCTTAACATGGGTGGGGCGCGAATAAGAAACTAAAAACTACAATTATATAAATAGGTAACAAGAACTCACCCAAAGTTAGGATTTTCATCAGACAGCCTACCGATCACAACAGCACTCAAGTCCGAGTCACGACTCTCACCAATAAAACTTCTTTGTCCCATTCTTGTATTCATGTTCAGTAATGATGTTTAAATAAGATCATGCACCTACTTGGGCAACTGACACCATAAGCATAACCAAGGAAAGAATCCAGCTAAATGTCAATTTAAACATTCACACTTGGTTCTCTTATAATTTTACAACAATAAGGAGATAAGTGACATACCTCGAAGTACTAGAACCAAAGAAACCCTCAAGAAAATACCCCGTGTCCTCCAAAATAGTTTCTCATCAACAGAGGATCCCACCCCAATTAGTGATGTAAACAAATTAACCACCAATTCTTAAAACTCACAACCACCAAATCCATATCAACATGGGATCCCATATCCTCCCACATCTCCAGAAATTTACCCATAAAAGAAAACAACCAAACAAATACCACCAACACAAAACAGGGCCACGCCGGTATTTTCAGATTTATAAGAGTTAACACACTCCATGATTTCAATTTCGGGTGCTTTAAACAGGGATTATCATAGAATGGTTGATCCTGGTACTTCCAATAATTTATCCAGGTGTACGTGGTTATCCAATTTCACTTTTTATCGTAGTAATTCACAACCACAGACAAGTCATCTGAAACATACCAAGGGGTTAATTAGTGCAAATAGAAAGACCACCAATGACCATGATTTTCAGTAGGTGTAAGCCCGCACAATTCAGAAAGATGATCATAACATAAAATAGCATCAAGGATCATAGCCCCCCATCTTTCTTTATAGAACCGAGTTCATTATCATCATTTAGGTCTGGTTTATCCAATTCTATTGAAATAGAAGAATTCCCAACCCGAAGATACACAAAATAGAGATAGAGACGAAGGAGAAATGCCCTACTTGTTGATCAACGATCGACGCTAAAGCCGGGGGCGGAACTTCACGGATAGTGATGCGGTTTGCCTGAACGAAATGGTACTCATCCAGATAAAGGGTACTCTTAACATAGGGTGATGGAGAAAAGAATGAAACCATGACTAACCTTTAGTTTATAAGAGTCTCGGACTATTGAGATTACAACTCCAAACATCGTAAGGAGTGGGGGTTGTGGGTTGACCATGCGGCCCCACGCGTTATTAAAGGGGTCAGGTGGTTTAAACCGACGCACACAACAGGTTAATTTATTGAATATTTAATTATAACATTTATTGGCGCTACTAGGCTTTAATTAAAGCATAAAGGGGGTCAAAGAAGGGGTTAAAACTCAAGTTGCTCATGTCACAAGAAAAACCCCGACAAAGTCGGGTGACGCCGATCGATCTCAACGATTGGTCGCACCGATCAGTCTCCCCAATCGGTATCCCCGATCGGTCTCACCGATCGGTCGCGCCGATCATTCTCACCGATCGGTCTTCCCGATCGGTCGCGCCGGTCAGTCTCACTAATCGGTCTCCCCGATCGGTCGCACCAGTCGGTCTCACCGATCGGTTGCGCCGATCGGTCACACAGATTGGTCGTGCCGATCGGTCTCACCGATTGATCTCAGTCGTGCCAAGCAGTTGTGCCAATCGGTCTCACCGATCGGTCCCACCGGTCAGTCACACCGAGATGCTACCCCTTTAGGATCTGGATTTTTGGCAAAGGAACAGACCAAGAGAGTCTGGGTCATCACATTGACTATCCTCCATAACATCATTTTATAAAAAGAGTTACATATATAAATTGTATAATAAAACAAAATTGATAATGAAATAAAAGAAAAATAGTTTTCTATATCATGTATGATATAGAAAGACAGATTATTGTAGAGGAGAAATGTTATTTTTTGATTGAAAATTACCAGGAATAAAATAATAAATAAATATATATGGATATAGAGATCAAATATGAAAATATTTATATCAATAAATAAATTGATGAAAAAACAAAATGTTGTAGAAATTTTTCCTATCCTTTTTGTAAGATAATGTTGTCAAATTTATTAACTTAAACCCTTATTATATTAAATATATTTTTATTAATTTTGACATAAATTTGTGACATGTAATGCTAACAAAATACGTGAAGTAAATCCAATTATATAATATTATTTCTATGAATTGACTACTTATCTGCTTCTAATTTATCTATTAAATCATAAAATCAAGGTATGCATTAATTAAACATATATAAATATTCAGAATAAACTATGTGATGTCATACACAATGAATTCCCAGTTATAGAGTTTTAATAAACGAGTTATAATATTTTACAATCTATACTAATCGACCTTCATAATTTGTTTATTTAAAATCCTGTTTAAAACTATGCATATTTAATTACTCTGTGGGATGTGCCTCAGTTTCGAGAGTCATGCGCCTCGCTATGCACCTCATGACACATCCCTATGTGGGATTTTCACTATATTTTATTTCATGAATATACAAACATTATCCATAATTCAAGATCCATAACTATTTCATTTGTGAATAATATATATTTATTAATGCATATTAAGAATATATTGAACATAATGACATATGATTTCTCTAGGGAATGTGAACATGTAGGGTTGAATATAATATCCCAGTTGGATATTCCAACAATTTGTGTTTATATTGAACAAATTAACACAATAATGTGTATTTTTGTAATAGTTTCAAAAAAAAATTATTAATAAAGCTATATTATATCATATTTCAAAATAATTAATAAATAAATAATGAAGAGTATGAAAATAAAAATGACTATAAACTAATATTTAATAATTTATTATATATGAAGTTACATTCCATTTAATATTTTTATTTATTTATTTATAAACATGTCCTTAGTGATTCATTTTTATATTATGAAATAATAAATACCATGTCATTTCATTTCAGAGATTATTTATTTGATGTATTTTTTCCTAAAAATAGATATATGTTGGATGTAAAACAATTATCAAATCACAAATGAGTTTCTAAAGATGATGAAATATTTTTTGGAATTTTCATTTAATAATGATTCATATAAAGTATTGATTTGAGGTCCATATATTTATTTTTATGGATGACCATGGTTATCTCCTAAGAAAGTGAGTTACCATATCATTAAATGTGTTTTTTAAAAATTATATCATTTTTGGTATTTCAATATAGAAGAGTATCACGTGGAAAATAAAATTGATTTAGATGAGAGGATTGGTACGAAAATGTTGATTTCTGATCAGTGTCCATTTATTTCTAATGCCAGCTCCACATTTCATCAAGTGTAAGAGGATGACAATATTGAAATACAGTTTTTTTCTATGGATTAGAATGATGATTTTCAGAGTGATAGAAATTTGATGGAAGATGTGAATATTGTAATATATCAGGCATGCCGATAAATGGGAAAACATGAGTTTTTAATAAAATTATATTATGGTAACACAATGTATGGATTCGGTAATACTGCGGTTTACTATGTATTTAATTTATTAAGTATTTACTAATTTATGATGAATTAATTATATAAAATTATTATATTATATTAATGTTGGTTGAAAATTTTCGATTTTCATCTACCAAGATCACTTATATTCCAAAATAATGTTCTCTTTTCTTAAAGAAAAATGAAGAGTTTAGTTATTGAAAATAGTGTGGTATATCATTGTCAAAGACTAATAAGTACAAAACACAATCTAAAATACCATAGGAAGCCATGTGGAACACCACTGGATTTCTCGGGAATCAGATAATTTTATTGAAGAATAAATGAAATGAAATATGAGATTGAATTAAGATAAATGGAATAAGAATAATGATTAAATAGTGTATCCTACAGATGATTTATCTTTGAAGATATTTGGCAGGATAAATCTGAGTTTTTCATATTACCCATGAAATGTTATACTCAGATTATCATGTGAATGTTTCAACCCATTTCTCCAAATTTATAATGCCCATAGTACTTGGTCTATTTTCATTCATAATTATATATTTTTTTCATGGATGTGTATAAAGATGTCATTTATTATAATTAGTATAATGAAATCCAGATCTAGTGATCCTATAAATGATTTTGACATATACGTTTGATCATTAATATATGAGTTAAAGGAACTCTATATTGTTGGTTCACAAGTGTATGATGCATTCAATAAGGATTACCTTATCTTTCTTGGAGAAATATTGTCCCTGATAATTGATTTCCCAGCTTATGTCATGATTTCCAATTGGAGTAAAAAAGGAAATTATCCAGAACTACTTGTATAAAAAATAAATTTTCGTGGAATTTGTAGTTTCAACAAACAAGAAACATTATAGAGAATCAAGGATTTCTCCCAATGGATAATATAGACTTAAAAAATCAGCGATAATTCAATAAGTTACTCAAGATAGATGAATGATCACAATGAATTTCAGGGAATTATATTATTAAAAACATGATAGTTCGAAATAAGTTCTTGAAAAAATACAATCAAATTTTATAAAGATAAATCATGTTCATTTAAATTTCAATAGAGATCGGAGAAAGAAAATTATATTAATTGAGTTTCCATATTTCCCTAAAAATTAATTTTGACATTTTTTTATAGAATGCATATGAATAAAAATATTTTCGAGATTTTACATGATACTTATTTAAAATTTAATGGAAAAAACATGATTTTCTGTCATATCACACAATTTTACAGATTTGGGTATTAGAGAAAGACCTAATCCTTATATCATTGCTCAAATGAAGTGTAAAGTCCTTTTTTCTTATTATTTGATAAAAAATTAGGTGAAAAAGATTATTCTGGTCTTGAATGGTTTCAACTCCCTAGATTTCCATTCATGTAACATTTAAAAAAATGTTTAGTACACATGTTATGAATCTAAAATATCATAAAACCCTTGATTTCTATGTCTTGTTACATGAGTTGATTCCCATATTAATTTGAAAACTAATTTCACAGAATGTTAATGTTTATGTGATTATGTTCTGAAATTTTTTTTGAGTCCTTTATTACAAAATAAAGAGCATAATTTTGTTTTGAAAATCAAGATAGATACAAAAAATTTTCATTACAACATGGAATTTTTTTTACCACTATAAGTTTTCCAATGTATTGTAAATCTGATTGGGAATCATTACACCAAATGTATTTTTTGTTGTGTTTCTTCATATTAGCGGGTATAACTGATAAAAATAATGATGTTTACTTTGAATTATTGAGTGAGAAATAAATATCATCCCCAATGCTCAATTTTGAAAGGAAATATAGCATTAGAATGCTTGGATTTCTTCCCATCATACGGGGATAACATCACTACAAGGACTGATTGACTAAGGAGAAATGAAGATGAGAAATATCACCCCGTCATGTTTGTATTTCTTCCACCACGCCATATAGGTTGGATATCTTAGTCATATTAATTGTGTACTTTATACAAGGAAGAGAGGGAAATATCTCATTATAAAGTATTATTCAACTACGGTGTTCTTGATTATTACATCATCTAAGTAAAATAATAAATTTCCGTTTAACTTATTTATATATTACTTCAATTTAAGGATCCAAAATTTGAATATTACATTTATAAATTATAAAAAAGAGACATCATTCTCAATCTAAAAATATGAATGAACCATTTCATTGAAATGTCTTTACTGCTTAGTTCAATTTAAAGGTAATAAATTTACTTTTTTCTCATAAAATAATAAAATAATATATTTAATATTTAATTACAGTATCATAGAGTTTCTATATTTACCAATGATTTATGTATCAGATGAAATACGTTCATTTTCCTTAGGTCCAAATAATTTTGAACATGATTTTAAGGAAATTTTCATTAATATTTTTAAATTTCTTATCATATTTGTGAGAAAAATACAATTCATCATGATGGTTCCATGATAATAACGAAAACAAATTCTTATTCAACTACACGTGACAACAAACCTTGATAAAAAAATATCATATTATAGGGTTGTAAAAAATCATTTTATTAGAATATTTAGTACCTTATAGTGTCACAATGATGAGATGATAATGTTTTTATTCAGAAGTATAGAAGGATGTAAATATTGATAACTGTGGATTACGAGTGATTAATATGAACTAACAGCTTCATACGGATGAACCTTATTTTCTTGCATCATAGTCTAGATAGGTGTTTTATATAAAAAACTTGTTAAAATAAAAAATTTGTTTCATTGTTGATTAGTTATTACTAGACATATTTTTTATGAGGTAATGGATGATATTGATGTTTTGGATGAAACTTCTGGTATTTATTCATATTTTTTATTTTATGACATGGATGATTCTATTGTTAAAACATTTTGGGAACCATAAATTACCATAGAGAACACATAACATTGACACATTTTTATGTATTTACATAATATTATTTCAATATTGTATGTGTTTTTTACACATTCATACATGATATCAAACTAAATACTATTAAAACTTCAGAAATGGTATGAGATATGATGTGAATATTAAAAAAATAAGTTACTTATGAATTATAAATATCAAATATTATACTCAAAAAATACTCTTTGAAATTAAATACTGAATTGTTTATTTTCCCAAACTATCTTTTTTATGAAAAGTGTTGTCCATATATCATATTATTAATGTACAGTTCATGTTCACAACATTCAATATGACTTATTCATATATGAGTGGTTATATAAGACTCTATAACACTAACTCTAGGGAAACCAAATTTTTAGAATTCGTAGACCATTCAATATGTATGGTTTAGTAAATATTGAAATGGCTATACTAATGGAGGAGGTAAAATATAAAATAAGGGTACTTCACATATTCCAGTAAATATATTATTAACACTAATATTATGAAATAGTAATTAAATATGAAACTGATATACTATGGATGAAAATTGGTATAACTACACTGTCCATTACCACCGTGGCATATATGTAAATTATATAATTAGCCCTCTTAAACCATTAACAGGAGAAGATAATTTGTTTGTGGTCTCCCCTTTTTTCAAACACTGTTATTATTACTGGATAAAAGCTATAGGTTATATAAACATTTGAAAACCTATAATCAATTATTCAAAAATACAATGATAATTCCCTAATGACCATGGATTTATATGTTTTCATAATTGTCTAGGACTGAAAATTCTCAAACAAAAAATAGGTAGAGAATAAACAACGACAACATTATAAAATTATAGTAGAGGGACGTATTTTGAAACACATTTCTTGATGTATGGAATAACATGATTTCTCAGGTATATGTAGTATTAGGTTGGGAAATACATATATCTTATCCAATATTTTTGGGCGCTGTAATCGAGTAAATAATATTCCACCTCTTTGAGGAACTCATGATTTTTGAAATGTATAGTTGGATGTTAAATTGATTAAAATATTTTTTTGAATGGTCGTATTGTGGATTAATCAAAATGGTGTAATTTTACTACATCTAGAATAGAACTGAAATAATTATTGAGGTGGTAATGAGAATAAGTGAGTCTAATATGGTGAGAAGTTTGAAGATATTCACATTATTATATATCCCACATTCTGATTCATGGTAACCTTATTTCTCATGAATGATAACGGGCTTCAAATTTAGAATCTCAAGAATTATCCCTCTAGTTTGATCAATGTTTTTAGGAATATAATTCTTTGTTGTTGAAATAGATGAGATAGTTGACCTATATACTAAGTGAGTCCACATATTTTGAATCACTTGAAAAACTCCTCTAGAATCTGTTGGGACATGGTGAGGAAGGTACTATAAAATAGTAAGAGAAATTAAATATATTTAATAAAAATATTAACATTAATAATATAATTATGAAAGAACACATTAATGTGAAAAAATACCTAAATTATAATAAACCCCAATGAATACTATAAGAATATAAATAATTTCAGTATCAATAATATATCTTGAAAGAAACAAATTCAATAACCATATATAATATATGAAAATATAATTTTTCTAGTGAAATTAATTTATTTATAAATCTATGAAATTCATTTTATTAGATAATACGCTGTATATTAATACATAAATTATTATTGATGTGAAAATTAATACTAACATCAGATAATTTTCGTAAAATATTTATTGAATCTACTGTATTAGACTAAATAATCATTAAAATAGTTTGTATTTGTTCATAATTATTATTTATTGTTCAAAAATAGTTCACAAATCCTAAATCTCCATGTTATATATAATGAAATCTAATAAAAAAATTCTTGAAATTTAACCATTATATGTGGAACACAAATGATTTCATTATTGAATTCAAAACAAAAAAAAAATCTAAAATAATAACATACCACATAATATATACATCATAAAACCTTTAGATTAATAATATAACATTGTAAAAAATAATATAAAAAATAATATAAAAAATATCATAATTTTGGAAAATTAATAGTTATTATTATTTTAATCACATAATCTGGAGAAATATGAGATAAAAAATCCACGTCTATTGGATGTTGTCTAAAATTTCAATTTTTTCCTATGACTGACATTCTAAACAACACATAATAACCAATCAGACCTACTGTCCATACCATTCAACACCCTGGAACAAACTCTTTTTAATAATAATACGCTGAAAATCAATACAAAATAAAAAATAGAAAAAATTTTAAATCATCCCTAAATTACTTAAGATAAAGGGACATCATTGCATGATGGGAAATCTAATAACACCGACATAATACAAGGTTCAATATGAATTGTTTTGGCCAAAACATACTCATACATATATTTTAAGACATAGAAATCAAATAACATGTCCAACATGATTCCGAATAATATACATAAAAACAAAGTCTAGATAAATTTATTATAGTAACCAACAAAATATAATATTTCAACACTGCTTATCATGAGTGATAGTTTTATTTTATAACAGTATTCATTAAAATTTCTATTGTTTCTATTTATCTTATAATAGTATTTTAAAAATTATCATCAGTTTTATTTATTATGAAAATGTTAGAAAAAGGAAAATACATAGAAATTAACAACATGTTAGAGATTTATGCATCTATCCTCTAATCACCAATGTATGTATAATTTATATTTTGATATTATGTTCTTTCATATTATTTATCTTTCTAGCAATCATTTTATTTTTTCATCCATGTTATTTTATGCTACATCATCAAGGAGAAGATTGGATTATGCTGTAAAGGTTGAGATTATGGAGAGGGTACTACTATGACTGATTCTATAGTTTAGCATACCACGATGCAGATTCAGTCATCAGGAGGTAATTTAGTTTAGCATCCCATCATCCTAATTCAGTCACCATGATTTCATCCTTTGATTATTCCATCTCCATACTTTCCATTCAACCTTATACATAACCATTTCGACCCACACCCAAATAGGTTGGTAGTTCATAGGCTCACATACTTCTAATTAACCATTCCCACCATCCATTGTACAAGGATCTACTCCCACATACTTCCTACCAACATATCCATTTATGTATCCAACCTAATATGTACAAGTCCATCCATTATATTTTCTCCTCCATCATCACACTAATGATCATTGACTTTATAGAATAATCCTACTATGGATATCCTACGTACCACAAAGGATACTCACCATCCACTAAACACGACAATTCTGGGGTCAGTAGATCCCCCATCTACTATTATGTGTTTAATCCTTAATTTATTTCATTAATGATAAATTAATATATATTATTTTACTATAAAAATTGAGTTTCAGGATTAGCTAAATCCTCTCCCGAATAATGAGGTGGCTCAAAAATTTGAGAGGTCTAGAATCAACACAAATAGATCATGGTTCAATACAACAATGGCAGTGCTGTAATTGGAAAAAAATGGTTTGGAATATAACAGTTTTATTGGAAAATTTATAAACACATAAATATCATTCCCATTCAACCAAATATGTTATAAGGAAGTCATAGAATAATTAATGAACAATTAAAGGGAAAATATTTGGGTATGTAATGATATTTAACATTTATTTATTTGAATTTATAATTTATTATTAACAAATATTTTTTCCATTGAAACTCTAAAATAATTTTACTAGTGGAAAAAATTCCATTGTTACAAGGATAGAGGAATTAGGTGATATGTGGTGAGCATAAAAGTTTAAAATATATGTTGGTTGAAAGGGATATATTATACTGAGCTGCAGAAATACTTATCATTCATGTTTTTATAATATAACAATATATAGGGATGGTGGAATTTAATAAGAAAATTGGAAAGCATTCTCCTTGTTTTTTGGGAGTTATCCATTTTCAGCTAAAATGAAAATTTTAAACTTATAACATACCCATTTAGTCATACCAGTCACACTGTGTGTTGGTTTCAGGTATGATTGACTACTTCAAGTTAATAATGACTCATAGATCATCATCCTATAGTATCAAAATATTCGGAATGCATTTTCCTAGTATTTAGTTTGCATGTTGTTCTTTTTTACTTAAATTAATGTCTACATTAAATAAAAAGACACTTTTGGTTTTATACCAGCCATATCATGCATTGAATTGAAGTGTAATTTATTCCTACACATCCAATGTGACTCTTGGATCATTTCCCTAAATTATCAAAATAGTCCAAATGTTTTTTCATGGTTCATAGTATGTCATTTATGTTTTTTATAAAAATTAATGTCAATATTATATATAATTAGACAATTTGAGTCATAATGGTCACATCGTGCATCAAATTGAGGTTAAAATGATTTATAAAGGTCAATAATTACTTATAGATCTTTTTATTAATGTATCAAAAAAACAAGATTGTGTTTTCTCAGTTTGTAGTATGTTAGTTGTGGTTTTTACTAAAATATCATTTCAATTTGGAAACACATATTTTCATTCATATCAGTGGAATCTTTCCTCACATTGACATTAGAATGTTTTATACACATCACAAAGAACTTTTGATATATTTTAATAAATTATGAGGACAATCAGTGTGATTTTCTTTGTTTTTAGCGAGTGACGCGGTTTGAGATAAAATGTTAATTTTAAATTGATAAGAAAACCCTTTAGTCATATCGGCCACACTGTTCATCATATTAAGGTGTGGTTTATTTCTATACATCAAAAATTTATTATAGATCATATTCCAAAAGTATATAAAAATTTCTAATGTGATTTCTTAGTTTTCAGTATGACACATGTTCTGTTTTCTAAATTTATTGTTAATTTAATATAAAAATACACAATTAAAGTCATAATGGTCACACCATGTGTCATATTTTGGTGTGGTTTATTTTTAAAGATCAAAATGACTTATGGATAACATTCCTAAATTATAAAATAAATCCTAATGTCTTTTAATAGTTTTCAGTAATCCAATATATATTTTTACTAGAAATACTAACAATTTTAAATAAAAATAGACAGTTTGAGTCATACTGGTCAAATCTGCTTGCATTTTTTGTACATTCATCAATCATTTATACATATCATTAATTTATAAAGAAATATATAACATATTTTGAATATAATTCTTTTTGAAAATAATGGTTATTCTGAGAAGTTATAAATACACAAGGGATTAATAAATATTTTAAATTAAATAGTAATTATCTAGGAAAATACGTCTTTAGGGATGATGTTTTGTACATAGAATAGAATCTCTTTCTTAAATTTACAAATATAATTACCATAGTCATTTCCATTTTTTTCGGACCCCATCAAAACATTGAGAAAAATATGTATTTTTAATATGTGTTTGGATAGTGAAATATTATTATATATACCCTGATACTTATCCAGTCGTAGTACTTGTGATGTTTCGTGTCCATTTCCCCTGTCCTCATTCCATGATGTAGACAATATTCAAGCACCTCCCTATCATAAAAAAATACAAATTAAAATATAATATATAATATATGACTATATGTTTGGTCCTAAAATGATGGATATAGTGTAGTAAAAATTACCAAATTCTGTCATGTGTGGTTGGTTTGTTGGATATCCATGCCTTGAATCCAAAAAATAAATCTTTTGAGTATCCAAATTGACCATAATGTGCATCAAATACGGCATAAAAACACAATAGAAATACGTAATGAAATAATTTGAAATATATTTTATAATATTAAATTGTATAGTTTTAACCAAGCATCACTAGTATTAAGAAGATTCTATCAATTTTATTTTTTAAATCAATTTGAGGAAGTGTGCCACAATTTCAACCTCCTTCTCATATTCATTTTTTTGTTCAGTAGTGGTGACGTGAGGGCTAACATGTCCAAAATTTTGTTCCTGGGGACATCCCTTCAATTATTTTTCCATATATACACCTGTGAAAAATATTAATTCTATATAGTCAAAATTATCATAGTATATCGTCATTTGGAAAATCAAATCATGGAAACATACCTCATGTATTCATTTACAACTGGGCTTCCTAAACAATCATACTGTAGGATTTCCCTTATATTTCCAAGACTAATGAAATATGGGTCTCCCCATTTATACATATTTTCATAAAAAATAATTGAATGAGTACAACCATCATTCAACTTCATGTTCCCATGATCCTGTAACAATAATAAAGTATGTTATAGAATGGGTGGTTTTATGGTGCTTTCGATAGATTGTTTAAATCGGATGTTTTATCATTGAGATTGTTTTGAGCCATTATTTCTTTTCACCCCCTTCATTGTGTCCATTTGTAATTACATTCATTGGTTCAGACCATTTTTCATTAATTTGTAAATGTATTTCATTAAACATAAATTGAAATCTAATAACTCCTTGTCGACATGATTTTTAAAATATGTGATGGCCTTGAAATGATTGTTCCAAGAGCTTGTTCAATGTTATGAATATCTTCATCACTAATAGGAACAACAAAATTAATGCTTGTCTCATGGGATATGTTAATAAAAACTTGGACATGACCTTTCATAAGTGGTCTGTTATGTATCATTGTGTTTTTGATATTTAACATTGTATCCCACTCTACAATGTGATGGGTGGGTGTTGATGCATACAAATCCTAATCATTTATACCATGTAAAATATAATTGTGTGAAATGTATTGGTTTCTATATGATTCAAAATTCACCGAAACAAATAATATAACATTATTTACCACAAATAAAACAAATTTTTGATGGGAATGGATCTTTTCAATTCTAGTGGTTCATGGGGAGGGATCTTCATGTGTTAGTTGTTATTGAGATGTTTCTTCTCTTTAACCCCACACCTACCATCAAATTTTCCATGAACACTATGAAATCCCATACGTTCTTCTAAAAAATATAATAGTTCTCTCATTATTTTTTTCTCTTATTTGATCCTCTTATTTATCTCTCAAAAAATGTTTGGGGTGTAACCCCAAAACCTGCACCTATGATGTGGCCATAATTTTTGTCCTGCTTGAATACCAACGAATGTTTGTATGCATCCATTTGGATATTAGCAATTCATTTAAATATGCTAGACTAAATGTATTGGAGAATAAGTAATCATTTTTATGTAATATCGATTTATAGAAACACAAATATTAACTTTGTCAAACATACACATGTTTCCTATAATTTTTTTGTGTTTTCACCTATTAGTATCCCATTTTTATTTACACACACCTCCTTTTATAGAACATGGAGTGGGATTGAAGTGACATTGGATTATGAATAATGAATATGCGTATTTACAGGGGAATCGTGTTATGGTGTTGTTTTATGTCACATTAAATTATTATGGTTGATATAAAATACGTACCACTTTTTTTCATGTGAAGAATACCCCATTATTTATTTACAGAAGGGGTGTGATGGTTTTATATATCATTCCTTACTTTTAGCTCTCTATTTTTTATTCATAAATAAAAAAATATCAATAAATGTGATGAATAAATGTATCTTCAATCAACTATTTTTGAAACACAATGTACTAGAATAGATTGCTCTGCATGATGGTTAGTAAATGCATCCCCTGCTACATGGGTTATGATGTGTTCATAAATAGGTGGTTGGTGTGGGTTTATTTTCTATTCATAATCCTTAATATGAAATCTCATTACAGTTGTCAAAATCATCTTTGAATCCATCCAACAACCACTAACACATACTACTTATTCATTTATCCACTATAAATTCAATCATAAGGGATGATGGAGAGTAAGTCAATGTTTCATTAGTTTATTTTTTATTTAAATAATGAAATCATATCATAATGTTACCGTAACATCTCCTCACATTAGTTTCATCAGCCCGATGAAAACATGGAGCCACTATTGTACATCAATCGTTGCACATTATTGAATGATGATTCATATCTAACTACTGATCATGGAAATCTTGGGGTTAGGATGTTGTCCCAACTAATTTCATCCGACCTCATATTTGATTCCATTCACTTTTGCGTTAATGATTTTTCCAACACCATAAAACTACGATGCTCCAATTTTTCCCATGCCACTAATGTTTAGTTGCCTACCATTTACATAGTTTCAACATCATCATTATGTTCCTCCGAAGTGCTATCATAATCATGTGAAGATAGTGGTTGTACCTCTACAATGGGAGCAACAACAACAAAATGTTGAGAAACCAGTTGGTCTACTACATTATGAGCTGCAACAAGTTGAGATACCGGTTCTTCTGATGCACTGCGATCAAAAGCAAGTTGGGAGACCTATTGTACCTTAGTATTGGGAACCAAATCATATACAAAAGTCATTATCAACATAAGTGGTATAAAAATTAATTTAGATTACATAAAATCAATAGTGAATATATAATAACATAAGGTAACATGATGCATATTAAAATAAATATAACCTTATTGTTGAACTCTATTTTTCTTAAAGGATGAGGGGATTTTCCCCTAAATCAACTATCCAGATTCCTACATTGTGGTCTCCTATAACATAAAAACACTGTCTATATTGGGAATTCTATGAAATTAATGTGAAGTCATAGTGAAAGGGTCATCTTCCATTGAATATTCATATGACCCTTCATTGGTTTTGGTCGATAATAGAACAATTGACCACTTTCCGCATGTGAGATCTGTAATATAAAATACTAGTACTTCCTGTTAATCCATTATTAATAGTCCGTCTTTGTACCCATCACAATTTAAGTCAAATTTAATAAATCCCAACTCATCTATATTAACAACATTCATGTTATCATCCCACATGAATTGAAATATCATCACTTGGAATTTCGTATAATCAAACTCCCACATTTCATTGGTTATTCCAGTGTATGACATATCCATATAAATTGGATTTAAATCCTTAGCATCGGAAACAATCATTGCTTCATCCACAAGTGTAAATCCACAACTCTATATGGAATTTTCAACCCCATTTTCCATAGTATATAATGTATAACCATTATTTCATATTCATTGTATGATAATATATAAAAATTTTCACTCCATCAAGCCATCAATATCGTTATGAAATTCAGTCTAGATTTTCATCTAATTCCTTAAATATATGTTCCCAAAATCATCCTATAAGCATTAAATTATGTGTATTTGATATCCACTTTTCAACCCTTAGTGGATTCAAATACCAATGAATTTATTTTCAGTTTTCTAAATATGGGTCATCCTCCCAACTGTAATGAAAAAAGAAAAGGTGGGAATGCTTCTAATTGGTATATTGATTGTGACAACATTTCTTCCTAACATTCCTTCGACCACAATATTCCCAGTGTGACGAGATTATTTTAAACCATTTATTTCCACACTACACTGGTATTCAATAATGAATTCAATATCTTCCTCAAAAATATATTTTTTTGGAATATAACCCTCTGGCCGACATTTATTTTTGATATACCCTTTCAATATCATCATATACCATTAAATGGGGTACATATATCAATATAGTATATGACCACATAGTCCAATATCTCTCACCATGTGAACCATCATATGGACCATCATATAAATGAATGTCGATGGGAATAACATTTGTAATTTACATAATATAATAACAATTTCTTTTACTATACTAGAATTTTTTTCAGATATATAAATTTGTAGCATATACCATTGAAGTATAAATGTAGCTTCTTTAATGTATAACAGGTATTATTGGGAAAAGTGAAACATAAATATATATGAATTCTATATTGCATCAAAATATGGCTGTTATGTGATTTCATACCCTTTAACATTAAATCAGTTATTTAAACAATGTTCATGATTTTAAATGAATACCATTGTAAAACCATTAAATCATTAAAAAAGTTGAAAAATTTATATTTCTCCTTCCATGAAATAGTGTAAGAATCTAGAAGATTTGTTTTTTTTTTCACCCTTCACGATCACTACCTCTTCTTTTATTCCCATGTCAACCATTTCAAACCAACCCTTAATTACATATTTTGTATTTCTGAGTTAATTTATCAATGTTATGATTACATGATTAAATACATTTCTTCCTCATGTATATCATCATGAATGTGTCTCATATACAAAAAATTCAATTATGGAAATTCAAAAAAAAACTAATCTCTTCTTCCAACTGATTTTTTTATGGTTTTTTGAAATTGGTGTACCACAAGTAGTGTCCACATCATAGAAATTTTAAAATAGTATGTCACCTATTAGTGGAGACAATTTTGTACATTCTTATGAACTTCCATAAAATGATGTCGTCGAGGAATGACACTTATGATCTTGGGGTAGAAATTTTTGATGACCCAGAAACACAGTTTTCGATGAATTTTTCTGCATAAATGACTGTGTATATTGTTCGCAGATAAGACACCAATGAATGCCATTAATGCTATTTCCTAAAAAATTTCCATATCTTGGAATGTAATTTATCCTCCCATTAAATCTGTCTCTCAAAATGGAATCATAATTTCTGTAAGAATCATAAAACACAACACAAGAATCCCACATTATTTTCAAATCCTTGACCACTGAATCCAAATAAACATCAATATTATTATCTGGTTGATTTTGTCCCCTTATAAGCAAAAATAGCATTACGTGTTATCATTTCATGCATAACCATGGTGGATAGTGATAATTTATCAACATAACTAGACATGTAATATGAGTGATACATTGAAAAAAACATGGATCCACTCCATCTCTAGATAATGCAAGATGAAGGATTCTCAGCTCGTTACCAAAATCTGGATAATCATGATTGATTCCCATCCACTGACGAGACATTACGGAGTGAATATGTTTCCCATCATTATTTATTCTCTCAATGAGCCACGTTAATTGATATCCAGCCTCCTCACATAAATATAGGCACCTAAACCTTGGAATTACTGGAATGTATCATACAACATTAATAATAATGGATTCATCTTTTTGGTATCGAGAAGCACCACACATTAAGAATTATATAATTTATTTTTAGTCATTTTGAAATTTTATATTGTCATTTCGGTAGGTCTGTATTTGTTTAGAGATCAAACCCATTGAACATAGCATTCATTTGGCATCGTATGCTCGGATTAGGAGCACATTATATTCTTGGAGCACGTCATTAATTAGAGTGGGTATTTTTGTAAAACTGACACCACTATGTCATTTTCCTTCTTTTAAATTATATACCTTTTGTATGGAAATAATTCCTAGAGGCCCAATGGATATGTTCCATAGTCAGTGACCACACTCGCAACCATGAAACTCCCATGTTCCAGTTTACTACAGACACATCATTATCCCAATTTTCATTAGCTCACACAAAATAAATTGGTTGTAAACCGCATGGAAAATATATATGTATCTCACTTGATTACTGTTGGTTCCTTATATAAAATATAAACCTAATAAAATTTTTAGGCATTAACACATTACAAAATAAAAAATTTATCAAGTGTCATTCTTTTCCCACAAAGAATTTTTCAATGCCCATAATCTCTAGAAGAAAGTATATTGCTTTTCGCATCCTTTTGAACACATCATGTCTCATGTCAATATAGGAAATAAATATGGTATTAAACTAATAGATTTTATGATTTTTGATAGAATATTTTATAAAATCTTCAAAAAGAATTTATAAATGAAATTACAAAGATTAGTCATTTTAAAATTCATAACTAGACTCATATGAGTAAACTCTCGAATAAACGTAATTAGAGTATCATTATTAGTCCCAAGAGAGTTATTACCCCTCCAAAAATCATTCACATGGTTAAAAATTTAAAGACCCACAATATTCTATTACCATTAATGAAAATTACACAATGAAAATATAGGTTTGGTTACTTTGATGGATGAATCAACCTAAATGTCAAGAACACATCCTAACATTGATTATTAATATGTAATAATTCATTCATATAATTTTTTATAGTTGTAATAAAAATAATAATTTATATATAAATATCTTAAATTATACTAATAAGGAAATTCAATTTAATAATAACATGAATTAAATCATTTCTACCATTTAGGGAATTCACTATAAAGTTCAAGTGAGTGGAAGACTTCATTGCATGTGTTGTTATGGTTATTTGACTATTTTGTCCTGAAAGTGTCTCATGTAGCTTTGGGAAGGTAGGGATAATAGAAGTTATGTTTCCCTTATTACTCAATTTATCCACAAATAAAAGTATTAATTTATTCCCCAAAAAATTATTATTTTCATCCAAACAATATAAATTTAATGTGGTGTGCTTATTCCTTTGATTCCCTTCATTTATACATTATTTATAATTTTCCTATCGGTGATGTATTTTCAAAACCATGAGGGTTCTAGAAATAAATATTATAGATCTAATGTAGTGAAATAGTTGTAACTTTACTTCTATGTTATGGTTTATTAGGCTTTGATATTTGTTTCAATTTAGGTATGTTCTTTAATTTCATCCTATATCTGAATGTTTGTGGAGTTTAATTTATGTTTTGGGGGTTTAACATTAGTTTTGATTATTTGTACCAAATCCAACTAGTGGTATTAGAACTTTTTCTTATTTTACTATCAGTTACCAAAAAGTGGTATTAATTCTTGGTAAGATAAAATATAGTGAGGTTTTTATCAAGAATCGGTTAAAATTATTGGTTTCAAGACAATAATGTTTCCTATATTGAAGTGGTTTTCCAAGATATAGTGGAATTGTTCTTGGAAGAAGGTGTTGGTTCCATTTAATGGGTAATGATTACATTGATATTCAATTATATAGGATTCATACTTTGGGGGAAAATTTCATTCCTACTCTTGGAGTGTTCAGAAGTTATATTGATTTTGAATTAGGCATAAGTGAGGTGTTTAGTAAAATGGGGAACCTTGATATTAAAGCATTAGAATTTTTTTTAAAATACATGTCCAAGTGAATCAAGATCCGAGATGGAAGAAGTTCATTCCATGATGATGTTTATTATTAGAGGTGGATTTGTCATAGATGGATGGATCAAGGACTAGGATTGATTGAGGTTTTGGTGCAATAGTGGTTATCGGTGAGAATGTATCAATACCTAGAAAGTGAAGCATGTTCATCCATATATCGGTATATTATTTTGATTCCTAAAAAATGTGGGGATATAATACCATACTCGGGAGAGAGGATCAATTTCTTCAAAGTAAATTTCCCTTATCCCACCAACGTAAAAGGGGTTCTCAAGATAAATGTAATAGAGGAGATCAAAATCAGTCTTGAAGTCAATAACATAAATTATGAATGACATAAAAAACTATTAATCTCACCTCTAAAAACAATTCACTGAAACAGTCCATTTTTACCCATGTAAACCAAATTCCAATATAAAATCAACCCACATTATATAACCATAAAAATATAAATATAATATAATGAAAATGTTCCCAAATGAAAAATGCTTCTTATAATGTTCCAACCTTGAATTTGAGAATTAATTTATATCAGAAACAAGAAATTATTATTATGAATTTTCGAAATAATCCTTAAATAATCCACCCATTTTGAACACATAAAATTCTTTTTTAGATACCAAACACAATTCAAAACATAATGAACAACTCCATTAAATAATAAATGAATTAAATTCAAACATAAATATAACAAACATACATATCAAGATGTTCAAAAATCATCTATGATATTATTACATATAATTAAATAAAATTAATATATATGATTCATAAACTAATAATAATAGAACCCCAAAGTTCAATAACAATAAAATTCCCATCAAAAAGAGACACATAATTAGGAAAAAAGTATAATTCTTATTGTATTACATATTGAAAATGTTTCAAGGTCATTATGTTGCTTGAACAGCTGTTTAAAAATATAATAGTATGAAAAGGTCCTATAAGGAAATTTAAAAAAACACTTAATTTTAATTAAAAGGTGGTTTTAATAATAGATGGTCATGATTCACTAGAGCACCAACAATTTATTTTCAAAAAAATGACCAACATTCAATTAATTTAATTCCCAAACAAGGGCCATAAACATATATGATTTTCAGTAGGGAATTTACCTGGAATAATTCGTAACATCACCCTCAGGTAATGAGAAATAATTGAAAACTAACTGCAATGGTGTCATTCATCATGTGGTTGAGGTGCGTTCGTGGAATTTGAGAGGGGTGCAATAGAGGAGTCCTCCAGTGAAGGAGAGGTTCCTAACTGTGGAGAGCCACTCGACAAAGGAGAGTCCCACATCAAAAGTGTGGTGCATGGAAATGATGTCGAATGTGGCGGAGGCGTGGCCCATGACAGATTGTTGGTTCGCGAAAAATAGAGTTGTGCAACCAGTTAGAATAGAGGCGCACAGTGGTCTAGTTCATTGTGGAGGAGAGGCACACGATGCAGTTGTGGTTTTCTGTAGAGGAGAGGCGGCAGAAGTGGAGGAGGAGGAGGAGGCATGGTGGTAGCGATCAGCTTCTACCAGAGTTTTAGGGGTGCGAGGAAGGAATAGAATGTTTGGGTTTTTTAAAACTCTGTGAACATTTTATCAGCGCTAGCTAAAAATAGCTGATAAAGGTGTGTTTTATCCATGCTAAAATATAATTCTCTGAAAAAATGTGCCTTTATCTCTGATAAAAAACCCTAATAATTCCTGTCATTATCAATGCTAAAAAATCACTGACAAAGATATAATGTCACTAATTTGTTTCTGTTATTATATATATATAATTATATACATTATAAATATATATTTATATTTATAATATTTTAACTTAAATTATAATAAAATTATAAGATATTTACTTATTATATTTATAATCATAGAAATATATAATAAATATATTAATTATATATATTTATAAGATTATAGATGTATATAACTCTATTTATTCTAATTTTATAATTATCTATACGATTATATATTTAATTATAAGTATAATTATAAATGAATGTATATTTATCTGGTTAAATAACTCTAAAATTATAAAAAATTAATATTTCTAATATTTATAATTTTATTATATTTATATTTAATATATTTATTATAATTTTTTAATTATTTTAATATACTTGCATTTATTAATAACTATAAATTTCAATATTTGTATTTATGTCTTAATATTTATATATATATTTTTAATTATATATAACATTATATATAAAATTATTATATATATTTTTCATAAATTAATATTTATTTAAATACATAAATATATATTTATATTTATAATGAATAAATATATATATATATACATTTTATTCAAAATTATAATAAATAAAATATATATAGTTTTAAATATATATATATATAAGTAATTATAAAATTATAGAAAATATATTTAAAATTTTATAAATATATATTATATTATTTATTTATTTTAACTTTTTACTTAATTAAGTAAATCTACATTTATTTATAATTATATTTATAACTATATGTATTTGATTATATATAGTTATATATAAATATATATAATAAATATATTTATAATAATTTATTAATTATTTAAATATATAAATTTATTGAGGAAATATATTTATATATATATATAGATTTATATATTTATGTCATTATAAGTACTATAATAAATATATTTATTATAATTTTATAAGTTTTTACATATATATATTTATTTATAGTTATAATAATTACAATAAATAAATATATATATATATTTATATATATATATTTATTCATATAGTTACACAAATTTATATTTATAAAATTATAATGTATGTATTTATTTGAATATTATAATTATTTAAATATATAACTATTTATATTTATAATTAAAAATAAATATATTTAAAATGTATTTATATATACATAAAAATTAATAATTATAAAAATAATAAATATGTATATTATTTAAATACATTTAATTTATTTTTATAGGCATTGATAACATAATGTTGTATATATATGGGTAACATGAATTAATCATATACACCAAGAAAAATATACATAATAAAAAATTAGCCATCGATGGTCAACAAGAATAATAAAAAGAGTGTAATGTATGAATGAACATTCATGATGATACATAACATATATGTACAAATGATCAATATATTAAATGACCAAATTCATTTGAAACACACATATATATATTTATAATTTTATAATTTTTTAAAAACATTATATATATTATTTTGAATTATTGAAAAATATACATTAATTATAATGTATAATTTTTTAATTTAATATATATCAATAAATATTATATTTTAATATAAATATATAAATTATATATAAATTATTAATAAAAACGTTTTTCTGCGCTAAAAAATTCTCTGATAAAGGGTACCTCTTTAATTGTGCTTTTTTTAGCCTGGATAAAGGGTAGACTTATCAAGGATTTTAACTAGCATTGATAAAGCCCCCCCCCCCCTATTTGGGATCTCTTCATAGCATTGATAAAACGATGCAGTTCCCTTGCACTATTTTGACGTACTTTTTACTATCAATGATTTGTATTTCCATCAATGAGTTAGATCATGTAGGATTGGTAATGTTGATTAGAGATCCATTTCATGAGGTTAAAAATTTCAGTTATATAATAACCTTGGTTGAAAACAAAATACAAACTGTAGATTCTTGGGACCATGTTAGATAAAAGTGTTTTTTTTTGTTGAAAAAACTTCGTGGTCATTATTTTCTCATTTTTTTCAAAAAAGGATATCAAAAAAATTATTATATTATATAATAACATAATAGAATCCTAAGGATGGGTCTTAAAAATATAATTGGATACATTTTTTATAAAAATGATTATTTGATTCGATTTTATGTTCTAGTGATGATATGTAACTTAATTTGTTCATTATACTCACCATGGAACCGAAATGAATTTTTTAATATGTATGGGAAGATTAATTGAAACATGAATTGAACCATTTTTAATCCGATGACGTGTTATTTATATTGGAGTTCTCATAAATCATATGTTGTTTATGAAACATGTGATGCAATCATTTGGAAGGAACATGGGAATAAAACTGATTCCAATCAGTTTGAGTTCTGGATTGAATGATAGAAGTTGATAAAAGGATGCAATGTTTTATTACATCCCAATATTAGCCAGATTATGATTTTCCAATCCCAAAAGGTCTCAATGTCATACGGAGGTCATGATATAAGCTGGAGATTGAGGAAGTTGAATAATTGAAGGTAGGTTTCCCAATTAGAGTTTATCGTTGTGAGATCTCCAGATGCGTAATTGTTTAAAGGATATGAAGCATTGTTTGATATGAGATAATAAAAATATGTAGGTTTTAGTATGAGCAATAAGCCACAGGAGAAAAATATTCAAAGAAATAAGTTGGGGATGGATGGATGTTTGTTCATACCCTAATCAAAAAAGTAAATAAGTTGATAATGATAAAGGTCTATTGTTGATACTAAAACCTGCATGCAAGGTTAATAAGGGGAATAATCCCACATTGAACACACAACTCTCATTTTTTTGTAAGGGTTGGATCTTGGTAGTAGATGACCGATATAACACTCGGGAAGCTTAATAGATTTTGGATTCTACTTGATTATTTTATACAAGATTTATTTCTTGCATCTATATTTACCACAATTCCAATTTTTTAGAGATACAGAATAACATTATCAATGGGTATATGATTCATTTTCCACCATTTGAGTATTATTATCTTTTTTTGGTGGTTAATGACTGATTCTACTGAGATATTATTTTATTTAATGATTCCTCTATTTAAATTATTATTATTATACAGTGTTCTCTTCAATCACATGAGATAATACTATTCTCACTGACACACCCTAGTCCCTCACTCCTATTCGGTAACCTCTGGTGTATGGGAAGGAACAATTGAATCCATGTGGACCACTAGATCAGGGAACCTTTTATAGGTACCTTGGTTGGTACATCACAAAGACTATACATGAGGATTTCATCTAATTCCACCCACCAAATTTTTAACAACATATTTTACTTGTATCTCATTTATTGTATTTTTATATTCCTCTACTATCCTAGAAATATTAAGAGCCTCACTAAAACATTCACGCTATACATCTAAAATCTAAACACTCATTTTGTAAATCCCTAAATCCATTCCAATGACTCCATGGAATTTCTCTTAAGAAAATAGTCTCACACACCATTTGAATTTATTGATGTCCCATCAAAAATCCATTTCCCACTACTATTTCAAAGGTATGAATAATTTTATGTTCCACATGTTTTGGAAATTACTTCATTAAGATTCTATAATATAGAATATTTTCAATTTATTTGTATCTATATTTAACATTAGAACTGACCACCATAAAAAATGTTTACACATTCTTGATTCATCAAACAACCATACTCCCACTGATATAATTTTTGGAACATTAGATAAATTTATCATTGAATCTATGAAATGTACAATTCCTTTTCTCTCCCTAAATCATGTCATAGTTATGATACATCAAATTATCAACCATAATATTACGGTTATAATGAAACATGAATGATCTCATATAAGTCTATTTCCCAAATATGGAATCACATAATTGTTTATTCACACTCCTTTTCAAAGAAACACACTTAGGACATAGGGTTCTACCTTTTTCAAAATTTACATTATCTTGTAATATTTTCCATTGAATTTATATGGGAGAAAAAAACCACCCATTTAAAACTTTTAGTGTCTTTTTATGGTATTTACCAAAATGGATATCAAAAATCCTTGATCTAAATGATATGAATCGTATTTAATAATCCCTTAAAATCATATACCACTATTTTCAGAACACCCAATCAAAAAATTCCACAAGAAGAATTTTTCTAAAGGGAATTATTCACATTTCCTCTATAAGATTACATAGTAATTATAAAATTTTTGAAACTCCAATATACTGCACCAGATTTCTGAACTCGATTTATATTCTACTAAAAAAATAATAGAAAATAAAAAAAACTTTTCTAAACTTCCAATACTTATAAAATCATCCCCAAAAAATAAATATATCCTCATAGAATTCATATAATATTTTATAAGTTTAAATATAATGGTTATTTTTCAAATAAATTTATAATAAACCTAAGAGTTGTTATTAACGAAGAAAAACTCACACTTTTCTTCCATTTCATCAATAAATGCCCAATTTAAAGTGTCCCTATGAGGAAAATCTAAATTGTCTTGCTTCGAAGTCATTGATGCATATCCTTCTAGAATTTGAAGACCTACCACCTTCTATCACCCTTATCAATGAAATGGATATACCATTATCCTTTAATTCTAGAATCCCATTTCATAAAATTGAGTTATCCTTCAAAACATTTCAATCATTATGACCTCATGGAGTCATTCATAACACCATTGTGAATAAAATATTTAAACACCTTATCTCCAGCATCATTCCAAATATATCCCCAAATTACTCTATACCATTTATAAAAAATGATCTTTCATAATAGGATAACCGATAATATAATGAAATTTATTGTCAAAAACAACATCCCAATATTATATAATTTAAATTGGTTCTCAGATTTTTTTGTATTTATATTTGAATTTGTTATATTTTTACTAAAATTAATTCATTATAATAAATTATAATTTTATTAAATGTTATATATCACTCAACATATTGCATTAAGGCCTTGTCCTGAAAATGAAACCAATAATTTAGGCCCAAATGATCATCTTTATTAGGTATTAAGAGATGAGAAACAAGTCAAAGTGCATTCTTGACCTGGGAAGAATATTTTACCCTATAGATATTGTTTTCCTACAAGGTTTCTTTGAGTACCTATTCTATTATGGTCAAAGTGAATGAAATAAATGATACAATAGTATATGAAACCTAAAATTTTGAAGAATATTCTAAACATCAAAAGAAGAACGATGAACATATATTGAAAATTATATCTTCTCTTTCTTATGCACTAGCATCATAAGATTATGTAGAATTTTATGGTTGTTTTATGTCAATGCATTATATTTATGTAGATTTATATTTTCTTATCGGTGTGTGTGCAAGTGTTAGTGCCTCTACTAATGTTTATTTTGTTACCAATTCTGATGTCAATGCCAAAGTGGATTACACTACTGACATCCATGGAAATGATGATGCTGGTGGTGTTAGAGGTGATGAGGGTGTTACCACAAGAGGTGTGTAGGATGGTTATAATTTTTCTTATGACACATATATTGAGACTCAGTTCAGATGTAATCTATATTTTTTTATGTGTATGTATTTAATTTTATAATGTAGTTATGTTTTATTATTATTATTATATTTAATTGTACTATGGTGTGTATCATTATAACTGAATATATTGGTGTCCATTGTTTCCTATAGTAGTGGTAAAGAGGCTGTATATTGTTCTTACTGGTGTAGAAGTCTAAATCCACAGTTGGGAACTAACGCAATATACTAATTGTTGATGTTTTCACTATTAATGTAATGATGTATCAATTATCTGTATTCAGGTCTATATTCTAATAGGGAATAAGCAATTTCAAAGGGATACAACCATGGATAAAGGTGGTCTTCTATGGTGGAAATAAGGTAAAATGGTCTGTTTCCATGGATTCCAACCCATGAAATATAGAACAGTAGAATTATATAATTCCTAGATTTTAAACCATGTATATAGGTGTGCTTACATAGTTGAAACCATGTATATATCAAGGGACCTATTTCCTTTACAATATGAGACATAATTAGTTGAACCATTGCTATTACATATTTCCACAATTTTATAACCCATAGACGTTTTTACAAACCATGGATATAGGCCGACATTCATGTAGTGTTTGGTGCTCGCACTAATATCCAAATACAAGTACCAAGTAGATTCAAAAATAGTTCCAGAGTAGATGTGCATTTTTCACCTACAAATGGTCTGAGGTTCGCTACTCTTGACATTAAATACTACCTCCTTTAAATTCCAATTAAAAATATTTTGGGCTTAAGAGAGTATTATTATATATCAATTATTACAATGTACATAATTTCTTGCAACCATCCTATTTACAAATGGTCCTATTTTAAAATATGGAAATAAAAGTTGAATCTTCAAAAAAACATGTTTCCCATTATAAATCCTTTAAATAATTGTGTTTAAATATAATATTATGAAAACCATATATTGGTATTTGATAATTAATCATGTTAACATGACTCATATAACCAAAAACTATTGAATCACGAACAAGATCATATAAATGATAATAATTTGGCATAGATCTATCATGGTTATTTTTTAGACTCTTTTGGGATAAAGTGACATGAATGATATCATTCTTATTTACAATGAAAAATTACCAAACCACTATTAAATGGATATGTTGATATGGCCATAGCGAATCTAGGATTGGTACACACTAATGTGTGTGTAACATTTCTAGTATAATCATGAGGTGGGTATTCATACATCATAACTATTATTGATGACTTGGGTTGATATGGGCATGACTACTTGATTAGGTATAAGTTTGAATCCATTAAGAAATTCAATCATTTTAAGAATAAATTAGTGAATCAAAATAGAAGGATGATAGAAAAAATTCTATCTAATCCAGGTTGTAAATATATTAACAAAGATTTTATTAACTATCTAAAAGAGTTTCATAATCTATATCAACTCACTCCACATTACACACCATAGTGGAATAATGTCAGTCAATGGAGGAACCATACATTTCAAAAAAATGTTAACTTGAGGATGATCCTTGATAATCATCCATTATCATTGTCAGGATATGCATTACTAAATACAACATACACACTAAACTGAGTACCAATTTATGCAACAAATGTAATTACCTTTAATTTATGGTGTTAAATGAAATCCATTTTTTCATATACACATGAATTGGTTTTAAATGATATTCTAGTACCTTATTAGTTAACAAATTAGCACTCCAAGTCACAGAGATTATATTTATATGGAATCTTAATGAAATATAGGGATACTACCTATAAAATACCTTATAAAAGAATATGACTATCACAAAACATTCATATTTTATTAAAGGTATCAAATAATCCATAGGGATAGCAGGATAAAGATTATCATTGATGAAGATTATGATCAGGACAGAAAAGATTTGTTATAGAAATAGATTCCCTAGGTCCCCGTGGAAGAAGTTATTCTTGAAACAGATGTATGATGTATGATTAACCTAGATGTAGGAGATCTGGATATATATAAATTTCTTTTCATAGAATATTGTGACTCATTATTTGATTACAAAAATTAACCACTCTTCTAAAAACAGGTGGTAGAAAGACCAATAGTTTCAATATTGAATTTTTCCCCGAGTCTTGAGATATATTCCACGTATTAAAAAAATGTTTGGGTTCTAGTTAGAAATGCATGTGATGCAAATCATATTGGAAGAAAAATGGTATTAAAGATAAAACTAAACATATTAGTTAAAGTACCCATAATGAAAGTCTATTTTCTAATATGTTTAATGAATGTCAAATAACTGACAATGATGAATCCTTTCACCAATTTCCATGTTTAAATCCATCATAATTCTAGTTTATATAGATGCTTACCATGACTATGTAATTTGGAATATGGATGTTAAAATATAATTCCTAAATAGGAACCATAATGAAAATATACATATGTTATGACTAGAAGGGTTTGTTACTCCAGGTGATTCCAAAAGGCAATACATGTTTATGAGATCCATTTATGCATTGGAGAAAGCATTTTTTTCATAGATCATTTAATATTATGAAGCTATAAATGTTTTTTTTCATTTAAAATGAATGTGATCCATGTGTTTACAATATTATAACAGGGAATTCATTCATTATCATATTATTATATGTGGTTGTCATATTAATTATTAGAAAATACATATCAGTCTTATAGTCTATTAAGGGATTTTCAAATAACTGTTTTTACATGATGGACTTAGGTGTCGAAACCTATATTCTAGTGGCCAAAAACATTTGAGATAGATTCAAGAGGTTGTTCAGAATTAGTCAAGTTATATACATTGTCCAGATAATAAAATGACTTAGTACAAATAATCCATGAGGGGATTGGTTCCAACATCACATTATACACATATTTACAAGAAAATTAATCTTGAAACACTAAAAGATAAAGAAGTAATGAGAAATATGACATAAAATTTGATTATTAGATCAATCATGTATTCCATGTTTTGTACTAGACTTGTTATTTCATATACATTGAGTATTAAAGGAATATATCAAGATGATCCATGTTAAAATCATTCGTATGTTGTTATGCTTATACTTAAGTATCTATGAATAAAGAAGGATGTGTTCCTATTTTATAAATGATATTATGATATAGTTATTAATGTTCATACTAATTCTCGTTTTAAAATGGATTAGAGTTGTCTAAATTAACAATTTTGAAATATTTTTTGTATCAATAGATGGGTAGTGAGAATGAAAATTTCAAGGATTCTAGTTTTTTTCAATTTTAATGTAGAGTCAGAGTTAATTACAGCGTGTGATGCAGCAGAATAATTCATTTTGATATGCATAATTATTCAAGATCTTGATGTGGTTCCTATAAGTAATGAACCTATCACATTATATATTTATAATACTATAACTATGGATCATGTAAAAGAGTCATGGTCACAAAAATGAAAAAAGCATTTACTATATTAGTATCACCTATTGAGGTATATTTTTGATGATTAATGATAAGGTAAGTAGAGCTTACATTGAATAGAGTGTGAATGAACCCTTTCTTATAGGATTATCTTAGAAAAATCATGATAATCAAGTGAGATCTAGTGGGATGAAGGTTATTATCTGGTGAATCAATTGTAATTGGGTGTCTATTGGAGTTGGTTCCCTCAATCAAAAACCTACGAACTTTATGATAGTATATGTATATATATTTTTTAATATAAATAAAATCATGATCATGTCATTATTTTTCTTATCTATGTCATAGTAAGCAATAATGTCCAATGAAAAGTTGTTTCACTAAATGGTCATTATAGTTACCCACCATGATGACAACCAAGAAGTATTACAATTTTTTTAAATATATCTAATATCGATTGATGAAATTTTATTAGTGCCACAAATTACATTGGCTATCAGATTTGGATACTCCTTGGACATTGAGACACCTTCTCCTGGTGTCTGAATATTTATTTTTTTAGTGTACACGATTTTGATAGAGAGACTCTCCAGTAGGAGACCAGTATTGATATGTTTCATTGGATGTCTATAACTATATAATTGTGCATTGATACGTAGAAATTAATATTATTAGTAATGGATAATATGAGTTCTATAATTTAATTTATTGATGATAACCATGAATATATATGTTCACAATAAAGTATGATATGTTGGGTGTGTCATGAATAATATTTCATTACTGAATGAAATGAGAAAATATTTTTTCCTTTTGGATATTTAATGGAATTTGTTATCATAGTCCTTTTATGGAAATCATATAGCATAAATAAATCAATGGACATATTGTTCTATAGGTATGTTCAAGTTTCATCAATTCAATGAATTTGAAAACAATCACAGGTATTGACGGAACAAGTATGCAACTTACATGATTAGAGATATTGTGATAATGGTATTATATAACAAATTAATCATCCAAATGAGGATTAATTTCCGAGAAACATTATATTCTTCAACTATGGGTGTCTTGGTTTATTGATAGATGTAATCCCAGCACATTGGGACACATCACCTATTTCCACTGAGAAAGAGTCTTAGAATATCAGACACAATGTATATCTAGAACAGAAATTAATTAATATCTTTATTTATTGTCTAAAAATTTGAATAAATATTATTATCAGACATGGTTTAATAATTATTAATGTTTTCTTTTTGAATAAATTCTACCACTAGTTATTTGAGAAAATATTTTGTAAGAATATTATCTAATAAATATTTATACAATATTTAGTTAATTATATATTTATTTATAGATTTATGAAAAAAATGTTATATTTATTTATTAAATAAATTTTCATTACTCCTGGTTTGATAAATATTATAGAAAAATGGACGTCCGAGTTTAATGTTCTGGTGAGAAATCATATATATTGAATATTAATTGGATATATAATATTTAATTAATTTGTATGTTTTTTACATGTTATGAAATAATAATAATGTTATTATTGTTATTATTGAGATGAGGTTCAATGAGGACTGAAAAAATATGAATAGAACATGTCTGATTATTAAACGCTAATCCTAGTAGTATGTAAATTATCATATATTATTTTCTTAAATGGGTTCTATTTCATTTACTGTTCATAATTACATCCAAATAGAATTATCTCGAAGCTCTAGAGAGCTAGATCTCTTCGAAATATCTCAATAATGAACTATGATCCTCCTCCGCCACTACTATCCAGTCTATAGAGATCAAATAGAACTATTCCTTGAAGATATTCATTAGACGATCAATGACAAATGATGAAAACATTCAGATCTATTATGTTAGCACCCCAAGATTCTGGTAGGGACATTTATAAGTTTTAAAATAATTATTTGATTAAAAATGGATGAAATATACTCATTATTCATACAACACAATAATATTATCCTGTAGAGACATTATCATTTTCATTAATGAAGATATAATTTTTCACAAGGAAATCCAATAGTTTTTTAAAAATAATTTAAAATAAATACTATAATACTAGGCTATAACCATGGTTTGTAACGATTTATATAGGAAAAAAATGCTGAATATAGGTAATATCCATAATTTAGCTAGTCTGGGAAATTATTGTTGTGGCTATAATGAAAAGGTTATATCCTAGGGTGAGAACTGATGAAATAGACCTATATCCATGGTTCAAAATGTAGAAATAGGTTTAGAACCACATATACATATTCACATGGTTTGTAACCATAGAAATAGGCCAATAGCCCTAACTAAAATAGTGGAAATAGGTCTTCTAAAATAGTTTTTAACCGTGGAAATAGGTTTCAGATGCTAGGAAAGGAAAACTCCACCTTGCTACCTACCAAAATGAATATCCTCCGCATCACCTAGGGAAGAAATTTACATTCAAGTTCCAAGATGATTGGATCCAAAACATTCTTATATAACATCATAAATCATAGTCGTAGATAGATATCACAATTACGCATGAATAGTTAATACCCTATTCAACTAGTAATGCAATGTAGGGACTCAAGAAACAAGTGAACCCCAAAAACACTATCAAGTCAAAAAAACATTATTTCAATAAACAATATGATCCATTATCATTAACATCTAATTCCACAAGTCCCTAAAATTCTATACACCACAAAATCTATAAAACACTTACATCATTATCACCAAACTAGAACATGGGATACTCAGAACGTAATAATGTTGTAGGGTGATATGGTTTAAAATTAGGGATTTTATTAACAAAAATTGTTTATTAGATATTCTCAAATCATTTATGGTGATATTACCATTGAACATTAAGACTCGAGTAGAGAGTCATTCATAATAATTTGGTTTTGAACACACTAATTAACGATTTAGTATGTATAGGATCCCTAGTGACCAATAAATTAATAATGATACAAGATTTTGTGAAGATCAGATACTGAGGGGTTGGAATAATAACATCTTTAATAAGCACTATCAATGATTTTCTTATGTTTGGGGATTTCTAATATTGGTATATTAATTTCTACCTTATCCTAGTGATCATGTTTCCTAATTTGAGTGTATAAAGGACTAGTCCAAGTCAATTTTGAAGAATATTTTCCAACAAATTCAATATTTTCTGCATGAGACACCATCACTAACATGAATAAACATAACTGAATTGGAAAATAATTCATGTTCATCAATTATTCTACCTTGTTAGTCTAAAAATTATGCATCACCTATATGGTCTTGCATTATCTCCAACCCATGAAGTGACCTTACACTCTATATGATATTTTATAGTTTTTCATCCCTTTCAATTTATACACTAATATTATATTGCATCAAAAAACTTTTATAGAACACTATAATAATAAAGGGATGTGTTTGGGTTCATTGTGAGATGGAATCAGGTATACATGCTTGTTGATATTAGATATTGGTATTTCCAATTAACAAAATAGAGTGTAAATAATTAATTAAAAACTAATCATAGAAACACATTGTAGCATCATGTAAATGAGATAGTCTAGGGATGTTCCAAAATTAGAACAATAGATTAATATTCCATAAAAAATTATACAGCAGATCATGAATTACCAAATAAATTTAAGAGAATCAAAATAGAAAATATCAATTTAATAATTACCTTGATTTATAATGAGATGATTAAAATTTATTACACATGTACCAAAGATATTTTAAATAAGATTCAATCCTAAATAATATTTTTTAGAAAATAATATTTCATTGATTACAATACAAATAATATCCAAAACTTTTTAAATGTTAATAGAAAATAAATTTTCCATTTATAATTATATTGAATATTAATGATTATCAAAATGTATAAAAACCCATGAAAATACTTACTAAATTGGATATAATTATTTCTATCCACATATTTCCCTCATTCCGTAGACTAAAACTATAACATACCCCACTTATATATTTTTATAAGTATATGACTCACACTAAAATATAGTGAAATAAGTTTATTAGATATTAAGAGATTATCAATGTGTTTATCTATAGTTTAATACAAATATGAAATAAATATTGAATGTAATCATGATCTTGGAAAAGTAAATTGAATTTAATTATAAAATCAAGGTTTTCATAACACTCAAATTGGAATAATAAATACAGAATAAAAACATAATAGTTCAACGTGTTTAATCACATACAATTTAACTAGATAATGGAATATAAATATTAGTTTTGGTAAATTTATTATTGTTTTAAGAAAAAAATAACAATTTTGATATTTTGAAAAAATAATGACGATGTAACATTTTACATTTTCCAAGTTAGAATAATGTATTTTTCCCTAGTTCATCAGTCAGTAGCTTCAATGATGGTCGCTTTGTTATCACTGTAGATCCATTGAAGTTTGGATCAGTTTTTTATTAAGCATTATGCCTCAATGAGGGGAGTTTCACTATTATTTATGTTTCTCTATAAATATGTAATGTATTTCCTTGAAATGTGGGAAAAATCATGGAGAAAGTCATCAAAAAATTCAATGTAATATTATAAATAAAAAATATCTAATTTTGAGGAGATGAATGGGGGTGAATCCTTGATCTCTGAATAGAGAACATGATATAGATTTTAGAATATAGTTTAACATTTTATATAAATTTTATATATTTTTATATTCAGTGTTAAAGACTGTATTAAATATTTGTATCCACTATTTCTTAGAAATAATAAGATAATAATGTGTTCTGAAACCATGGGATTGGGAGTTAGATTTTTTTACAATTAGTGGTGATGATTTCGGTGAATAAATACAATCATTAATGGAATGTAAAATAAGTGATTTATAAAGATATAATTAATGTGATGAACCAAAATTTTTACATGAATTAGTTATTATGGATACTATAAATGGATTCATGTATGATGAGAGTTGTGATTTGTTGTTAGAAATGATTATTAGAATTGAAATGTGGATATATAATGGAATTTGGTGAAGATGATCACATTAAAATATATTGCATTATAATTTAAATTTATCTTAAAGGACTATAAGAATAATCCATGAAGGCATGGTTTTATTAAGATGTATACCATTATTATTTTAGTTTTGGAACAGCTATAGGAATGTCTAAATTTAGTTGGAGATGGTTTTAGAATAATTTGTATTGATCTAGATATGGTGACGTTTAATGAGCTTAATAAATATATTTTGGTTTAAAATGGATTTGGAGTAGTTGTAAATAGATTTAGAAAAGAAATAACTTGATTTTGGAGAAGTCTTGGTACAATAAATATAATATACAATACACTCAAAGGTTTAGATATGATTAAATATGGTAATGCCTTGTAATCATAATATTAAACAAGGCTTTTAGGGGAAATGTGAGATTAACATGGCATAAACAGGAGAAATATATGTTTAAATATTTATTTGGAAGATGTGTAAGATTACCATCAAGACCATGAAGCTATTTAACTATAATTTATGTGAAACCCATCTTGTATAATTTAAATCATTCCATTTTTATAAAGGATAAAAGATTCATATGAATTAAGGACACATGTAAAATATATATTAATTTATGAACATTGTGTGAGATTATCTCTGTAGTTTGTTGAATTAATTTACAATAATAAACTGGTTTTGGAGATATAGTTATCATTATGGGCTAGATAGGTAAAAAATTATTACAAACCTTTTTTAAAATATTATATAGATTGGGGTGGTCAATGAATTAACATAAATGGGAATATGAGTACCCCACCATGGAGGATGTGGTATTGGGATTTAAAAATGCATATAAAAAATTAGGAGGCCTTTTAGTAGAATTTTGGAAGACATTTGGAACCTCAAATTAGATTAACTAGTTTCTATGTAATTATAAGAAATAGCTAAATTCGGATTATGGGTTATCAAAATAGGAAACAGTGGGAGATCCCCATCATAGATAAAGTAATTTCAGTCTTGGGATTCAAATGATTAAGTGGAAATGCGTAAGTGATCATTGATGAGTCAATTTCTATGGGAATTTTTATTTTATAATTATTTTTTCATGGTTATTGTTATAGAACATCATGGTTGATCATTATTTTGTTAAATTGAACATTTAAACTGATCTAAGACATTAGATATGGTTGTTATTATTACATATATTTTGTAAATGAATTCTTAGATGGAACCCAATACGGGTGTTCAGAATGTATCCAAATCTTGGTGGACTAAAACATGGAGAAAACAATGTATTCATATTGAATTAAAATCAGTATATAAGGGAAGGATATTTAATGTGATAATAAAAATTGATGAGTTGTGTTTTCCAGATTAAATTAATGTGGGATACATGGCATAGTGATGGATCATTGAAGAGAATAATCTTTTTTACTCATTTGATCATATATAGAGGACTATATAGAGACTATAATAATGTCTTATTTCTGGTAAATTCCTAGATATAATGAAAAATTGAAAATTTGGGATGTAAATAAAAGAAAGAACCATAAATATATATGATTAATCTGGGAAAAGGATAAGAGATCATCTAATAATAAGGGAATTAAAACAATACAACTGAGTAATTAGAATAATAAAACATAGAATAATTGGACATCATCTCATTACTATATATATAAGACTTAATTAAATAAAATAAACTATAAAATAGAAGCTTTTAGATTGAAATTATATTCATTAAGTAGTTTTTTCACTATTTTTTCATATGTGTAAGAACCCGTTTCTTATTTTGAGGTATGAGTTTCTTCTATTCTCTTTTCCTTAATTTTTTTTGAGAAAATAAATAATTTGGTAAAAAATCCTAAATTTTGTGACTACACACTGTGTACTATTCCCCATTCCGTGTACCATGGCCGTGTGGGATGAGTATATAGGGTGTGTAGCCATGTCGGCGATGAAGGGTGTACAAATCGACTACATGATATGTAGTGGTATTTACACGCTGTGTAGTCAGTCGGCGGGGGAACCAATAAGGTGGTGGAAGCCGCCACTAGCTAGGTGATAGTACATGTCGTGTAGTCAAGAATACACGCCATATACTCATATCGATGGATGAATAGTTTGGCGGTGGCGCCAGAGGAACAATTAAATGAGGGAAGTACATGCCGTGTAGTCAAAAGTACACACCGTGTGATTTGTTTTTTCGATTACAATGGTAAGTAGACAACCCTATTCACAGGATTGGCTTAGAACCAGATGGGAGCTCGGGAGAGGATGGATGAACCTTCGTGGATCTCTAGATCGAGCGTCGGGAATCCGTTTTTGCTTCTGTCGATCACGTTGGAACCAGACATGTAATCCCTCCCATCTCCTTATGTAGTTATTTCCAATTATTCCTTTAATGGATGTTATTTGAGGTTGAACAAAAATTATTTTACCTCATATCTACGAAGTTCTTGGACGTCTCAGAAGGCGTCGTTTGGGTATATCGATCACGAGTGACCGAGGTAGGTGGATTGGTGTTTAAATTACAAATGTTGTGAGTTTGTGAGTATTTTTGTTCTACGAACCCATGTTGGGGTGTTGTGTGGATGAGGCATTGGTTGTTTAAATACCTATAATTGTATAGGTAATTAAATGTGATAATAAATTGTTGTGTGGGATCACTTCTTGGATCCAGGACCACCTCGGGGGTGCGTTCCTCTGTTTGGCCATTTGGCCAAGATACCTGAGGTTATTACATTGTAATAATGTTTGTTAAATTACATTGAGAGGAATTTAATGTGAATGGATTATTTACATTTTGGGAATGGCCCGATTACTTGTGTGTGAGGGCTGTGTTCTTTTTAGCATGAGGGCATTGTTTGTTTAGATTGAGGGCAAGGTACAACTTTGTCTAAGGGAAACGTCCTATTTTTCCTGAGGGAAACATTTCGTATTCCTGAGGGAAGTGACTTTTGTGCTTGAGGGCGACACTTCATACGCCTGAGGGTAATATCTGTTATGCCTGAGCGAAATGCCTAAGGGAAAGATTCTGATTACCCGAGGATAAGGGTTTGATTGTCTGAGGACACTAACTATTTACATGAAAATTCACTATGGTGGATTCCTTATAATGAATGATTAAATGAATAATAAAATAAAATACAACTGGTAATGTTAGTTACTTTTTAGTACTGCTTAGTTTATTGCATTTTAAAACTACACACTATTGTTGAATATTTTAACATTGTTGTACACGGGCCATTGGTGGGTGCATAATGGGATTTATTTCTCACACCCTGTTTGGGTCATGTCTTCTTCCCAAACAGATTACATTTCTACTGATGTGGATAAGGGTAAGGGTCCCTATTCATGCACTTGATTGCTGCTGAGGAGTAGGGGAGCATGAAACCGAGCATAGGCTCGCGATGCTGCTGGCTATTTTGTTTTGTTTTGCGTTGTTATACTATGTAATCTGTACTGTATTGTACTGTATTGAAGTGTAACATGGTCATGATATTTTCATAGAACTTGCGACATGTTTCATAATTATGTATATAACTGTTGGTTATCCTTTACTATTGTTGTTTATTTTAAATGTGTACAGTTTACTACTTCTGCTATTGATGTATGTGGCATATCTAAATTCCGTTGCTCTACACTTTGACAAATGAGGGCATAGATTCCCCACTATCAGACTTGGACCCTTGCTGCTAGTCGGAAGCCTCTGGCGTTTGGGGAAATGCTCTTGAGATCACGTGGCAAACCGGGTTCAGGGCACCCGTTGAGTGGCACCGAGAACTATGATGTTACAAAGTGGTATCAAAGGAGTTATTTTATTTTACATACTATTCGGATCCTTAGTCAGGTAGAGGATGAGAACGATAGTTAGTAATAAGCTTTCCCCAGGCCTAGCTAACCAGTGTACATAGAAAAGCCCATTTACATCGTGTTGCAATTGTTTCTAATTTTGCAGTTTTATAGGTGAACTTATTTTCACAGTTGTGTGATGCACATGGGAGTTGTGCTGTTTATATTTTATCCATGTGTTCTATTTAGTTACAACCCTTGGAAATGAGGTTATTCCATCTCATGCATCATTTAGGAACAGTCTAGAAATCACAAGCAATGTATATTTTCCATGCCATGTAGGTGCATTAGATATTTCATGTTGTTTTTTTTGACATTGTTCTAGTAAAAGCATGTTGTTGTGATAACTGCTTTGATAGATACCTGCAGTTTGATAGTTTATTATTTTGTGAGCCTGTTTATAGAATGGATGCCAAACATTGGTTTTTTGGTGAGTATCGACCCTTATTGACCGGAATTTGGTGGATCATTGTTGGTTTATTCGGTTATAACACATATAAGATGTCAAACATTGTTTTGCAGGGAGTATGGGCCCTCATAGATCGGAATTTGGAAATTTGGTGTTGTTTTTCATTATTTTCTGGGTTCTAGAGATGTTTATAAGGAATACTGTCTGGAAACCCAGTATACACGCCATGTAGTACATAAACACACCATGTATGTTTTTTTTGTTCGGGAAGACAAGAATAATTTTTGAGTACACACTGTGTACCCTAAGTACACATTGTGTAGTCCTTCACGTGTCATAGACCATGTGGGATGGGACACGGGGAAGGAAAATGCTTGGGGCGAACACGCCGTGTACCTGATGTACACATCATGTATTGTAGACCCAGAGTCCGCCTGTGTAACTAACAACACAGACGGAGGAGACCATAGGACATACACGTCATGTCCATTATGGAACACACTGTGTAGTCTGACCTGAGTTCGGGCAGTGTAACTAACAACACGGGTCATTGTAATCCTTTCGTGTACACGTCGTGCCCATCTGGAACATGCCGTGTAGTGTGAGCCGTGTATCCAGCCATCTAACTAACAACATGGGTCGGCGAAGCTCGTCTAGAACATGTCGTGTACCTGTGGGACACGTCGTGTAGTCTTTTCCGAGGACAGACCGTGTGGACATAGCCATGTGGCTGGGAAACAGGGTAGTGTACACGCCCTGTGCGGTTGTAACACGCTGTGTAGTTCAAGCCGAGTAGTCGGCCGTGTCGCAAACGACACGGGCACTTGGAAAATTACACCATAAAGGCCGTGTAGATTTTATACATGCCGTGTAGTTTTGTTCAATGGGATCAGTGTGGCTTGGCCGTGTAAAAGGACCCGGGCAGGGAAGAGAAGTCAGGTACACGTCGTGGAGTCATTATACACATCGTGTAGTCTTCTATTACAAATCATGAATGCCTTCTTCCTCCTATTCCCCTTTGGTTCCATCCTTTTTATACTATGATAATCTTGATCTAAGGTGTGTGTTTGACCTTGTAGTGTCATGCCGCCAAGACATTCATGCGTTGTTTTCTCAGAGAGCGACAACGAGTATACTCTAGAAATGGTGGGCCATTGGCTACCAGTGGATCCTCAAACATAGCCAGATGCGGCGGCAACCATTATATCGGACACAGGTGTGGAGGCGCAGTTCCGTGAAGACTTTATGCAGTTCATGCAGACTATTCAGGGAGCACTATAGGCTGCCACATCTATGGCCGAGCTGACTCGTATATTCCAGCAGCAGCATCCGCCTATGTTCTCTGGGGATGGAGGACCATAAGTTGCGGAGTCTTGGCTGGGGTTTATGCAGATATTTTTTTAGCACCTAAAGAAGCCTCCAGGGAGGAGGGTCAAGATCGCGACTTATATGCTATGTGATTACTCCAAGAGGTGGTGTGATGTTACCACATAGTCAGAGCATCACAAAGACATGGCATGGGATGATTTCCAGACAGCCCTCTATGACTTCTTCTTCCCAGAGACGCTGAGGGAAGATCGAGTTCGAGAGTTCAGGAATCTGAAGAAGGGCTCTATACCAGTGATGGATTATTCTGTTCATTTCACTGAGCATCAGAATTTTTTACCCGTTCTGGTGGGAGATAAGACGTTGAGAGCCAGACCCTTTGAGTATGGACTTCGTTACAACTTTCGAGCACTGGTGAATGTTTTCAGACTTCCTTCAGTACATGCTATTGTGAACCAGGTGCTGATTAAATATAGGAACGTACAGGAGGCTAGTGGTGTGGGCCATGGCGGTTTAGCACCAGTTTCTGGTACTATTTATATCAGTAAAAGGAATTGATATATGAGTTTCTCTCACGGTGGTGGGACTAGCCAGACAGTTTCTTCAGGAGGCCCAGTCATTTGTTACCACTTCATTAGAGAGGGGCACAAGAGACCACAGTGTCCATGAGACCCAGTGGACTGCTAAGCATGTGGAAAGATGGGTCATCTGTATTGATTTTGCATGGAGTTTATACCAGTGGCTAGTGAGAGGGGTTATGTGTATACTCCGTATGCGGAAGCAGGACCAACAGCTTCTCACCAGTTGGGAAACTGGAATACGTTAGGGCGTGTAGGCAGGGATGGTGGTTGTGGTCGTGGTAGCCAGACTCAAGGATCTCAGAGGCAGCAGGGTGGGACATCTCATGGTTGCCAGGCTGTGTCAGAGGGCTGCGACACTGGGTAGGCATATGCAGTGTAGCAGACCCAGCAGGAGCAGGATCCTGGACCTTCTATAGTCAGAGGTACTATTCTAGTAGCTTCTTTTTTATCTTCAGTACTTTTCTATATGGGTTCTACACATAGTTTCATATATGTGCCCGTTGTGGAGATCATAGGGCTCTGTGATTATTCTTCTTCTACTGTTATGATGCTAGCCACTCTGTTAGGGACTAGAATGACTGTTGTGCATCAGCGCAAGGAGTTCCCCCTAGAGGTTTTTGGGATTCACTTACTTTGGAACCTCTATGTCTTAGTGATGACAAGCTATGATGACATTCTCCTGATAGGCTGGTTGGTTCCATTTCGAGCCTTTCTGGATTGCTATCGTTGTAGGGTGAGTTTCACGTCACCAGTGGGTGGAGAGTTTCTGTACAACGGTGAGTGGGATGTTCAGGCGAGTCGAGATGGATCAGAGCATCAAGGGCGAGGTGGAATCACAAACCAGATTGAGAGCTTATATCCAGACGACCATGGGACTTGTCAGAAGGATTTCCCTCCAGTAGTTTATCATTTTAGGGATGTCTTCCCAGACAACTTTTCAGGTCTACCTCTAGAGCTTGAGGTGTATTTATCTATTGAGCATGTTCCAGGAGCATCACTGGTGTTCATTCATCCTTATAGGATGTCCACACCATAGTTTCAGGAGCTCAAGATACAGTTAGAGGGGTTACACACAAAGGTTTTCATCGGACCCAATACTTCTCCATGGGGTTCTTCTGTCCTTTTTGTGATGAAGGCAGACTCTACTCTCAAACTATGTGTGGATTATCGGAAGCTGAACTAGTTGACGGTCAAGAACCGATATCCCTTGCAGAGGATTGGTGATATGTTTGATCAACTTCATGGAGAACGAGTGTTCTCGAAGATTGACTTGAGTTCAGGATTTCATCAGCTGTGAGTTAGACCATCTGATATACCACTCACAGATTTCAAGAGCATGTATGGTCTATACGAGTACATGGTTATGCCGTTTGGACTCATGAATGCGCCAGTAGTTTTTATGGCTCTAATGAATTGTGTGTTCCATTCTTATCTGGATTATTTTGTGGTAGTATTCGTGGATGACATCTTGGTGTACACTCACACTAGACATGACCATACCACCCATATTGAGATCGTATTGTGTACACTGAGATAGCATCTGCCATATGCTAAGCTCTCAATGTGCCACTTTTGAATGGACCAGATTCACTTCCTGAGTCATATCATCTCGGTGGCAAGAGTTGTGTTAGACCTAGAGAGGGTGAGATCAGTAGTTTCATAGCAGCAACCCAAGAACATGTTTGAGATATGAAGTTTCTTGGGGCGGGCTTGTTACAACAGATGCTTCATAAATGACTTCTCGCTCTTAGAAGCACCATTGATGGGTTTGACTAAGAAGGGTGTGATGTTCATTTGGTCAGATTCTTGCTAGAAAACCTTCTAGAAGATGAAGGGAAAATTGAAATCAGCAGCAATCCTGATACTCCCAGATCAGGGGAAGAGCTATACAGTTTACTGTGATGCATCAAGTATAGGGATAAGATCTGTGTTGATGCATGACGATTGATTAGTTGCGTATGGGTCTCAGCAGTTGAGGCCACATGAGAGGAATTACCAGACATATGATCTCGAGTTGGCTGTAGTTGTTCTTGTGTTGCGCTGTTGGAGACATTATCTCTTGGGAGAACATTTTTTGGTGTTCACTGACCACAAAAGTCTCAAGTAAATCATTACCCAGTGTGACTTGAACCCGAGACAGCGAAGGTGGGTTGAATACCTTCAGTCCTCCAATTTTGAGCTCGCCAATACATCTGGTAATGGTAATGTAGTATCTGATTCACTGAGCATGAAGACTCATATACGGGCAGTGCATGAGGCCAGTGGTGAATGAATGCTGATGTATTGGTTCCCTGAGATGCATCTGGAGGTTCATGACAGTCAGGGGTAGACCTATCTTTCATCATTAGTAGTTTCCTCTACCCTCCTGGATAGAGTGAGGATGAGATAGCTGTCTGATTCAGAAGGTCTAGTTCTACGGGATTTGGTGGCAAGTGAGGACCCTCCTCCTGGGTGGACGATAGGTGATGATGATGTTTAGTGCTTCTATGGATGAGTGTGGTTCCCTAGGATATACACAAGGAGCTGATGCAGGAGTTTCATGCTTCAGTCTGGGCAGTTCATCCTGTAGTAACCAATATGTACCGTGACTTGAGGTGTCAGTACTCGTGGTCGGGTATGAATATTTAGATAGATGGGTTTTTAGGAGATGTTACACCTATCAGCAACTGAAGGCAGAGCGTCATAGGCCAGTCGGACTGCTTGAGAAGTTCCCCATCCCATATTGGAAATGGTATTATGTCGCAATGGACTTCGTAACTGGGTTGCCAAGGTCACCTCGAGGAAATGATGCCATGTAGGTTGTTGTGGACATACTCACAAAGGTAGCTCAATTTTTTCCAATTAAGTAGACATTCAGAGTTGATGAGCTCGGGAAGTTTTATATCCGAGATATCGCACATCTTCATGGGGTCCCTTGTTCTATAATTTCAGATAGGGAAACCCATTTTATGTCTTGTTTCTTGCAGAGTATTCTGAGGGCACTGGGTACACTGGTGCTTATGATCATTACATAACACCCTTCGACCGATGGTTAGTCAGAGTGTACGATACAGGTTTTTCAGAACATGCTATGTGCAAGCATCCTAGACATTGGGGGCTCTTGGGAGAAGCATATACCACTAGTCGAGATTGCATATAATAATATTTTTGAGGGAACTATTGAGATGGAACCATATGAGGTATTATATGGTAGGAAATTCCGATCAACCTTGTGCTGGTTAGAGGCAGGTGAGGAAGCTTTACTGGGAACATGACTCATGCAAGAGACTTCTGAGCAGGTCCAGTTGATTCAGAAGCGGATGGCTACCGCACAGTCTCGTCAGAAATCTTATGCTCATCGTCACAGACGACCTATGGTGATCGTGGTCGGGGATCGTGTTTTCTTACTTGTTTCACCGAGGTTGGGGCACAAGTGGATCAGGAGATAGGTTAAAATTTCACCGAGGTATGTGGGGCCATTTTAGATATTGGAGGGAGTCGGGCCGGTTTCCTATCAGTTGTAGTTACCACAGAGGTACCGAGCCATGAACAACGTCTTCCATGTTTCTCAGTTGTGTCGTTATCATTCAGACCCATCTCACATCTTTCAGCCCGAGGATGTTGAGCTTGAGGTAGATGCGTCCTTTGAAGAGCATCTGATTCATATCGTTGATAGGAGGATGAAGGTCTCTGAGGCCAGTCAGTTCCTCTCGTACGGGTGCTATGGAAGCATGGCCGAGTACAGGATGAAACCTGGGAGCGGGAGACCGACGTACATGTTCAGTGGATGGAGTTGTTCATGGCTATATCTTCACCACCCTTGGAAGGGAAATTCGGGGAAGAATTTCTTTAATGGGGGATGTTTGTAAGAACCCAGTTCTTATTTTGAGGTACGGGTTTCTTCTTTTCTCTTTTCCTTAAGGGATTTTGAGAAAATAAAAAAATGGGGATAAATCTTAAATTTTGGAACTACATGCCATGTACAATTCCACACTTTGTGTACCTTGGCCGTGTGGGATGAGTACACATGGTGTGTACCCGTGTCGTCAACGAAGGGTGTGAAAACTGACTACATGACGTGCAGTGGTATTTACACGCTGTGTAGTCATTCGGAGGGGGAAACAGTATGGTGGTGGAAGCCGCCGCAAGATGGGCGATAGTACACGCCATGTAGTCAAAAATACATGCCCTGTACTCAGTTCGACGGATAAACATTTTGGCGGTGCCACTAGAGGAATAGTTAAATGAGAGAAGTACACGTCGTGTAGTAAAAAATACACACTTTGTACTTTGTTTTTTTCTATTAAAATGGGTAGTAGGAAGCCCTGTTAACAATATTGGCTTAGAACCAGACGAGAGCTTGGGATTAGATGACCGAACCTTCGTGGATCACCAGATCGAGCGTCAGGAATCTGTTTCTTCTTCCGTCGATCACGTTGAAACCGCACGAGTATGCCCTATAATCTCCATGCGTAGTTCATTCCAATTATTATTCTATGGGTTGTTATTTGAGGTTGAATGAGAATTATTTTAACTCAGATATACGATGATCTTGGATGTTTCAGAAGGCGTCGTTCGGGTATATCAATCATGGGTGAGCGGGGTAGGTGGCTTGGTGTTTAAAATAAAACTGTTGTGAGTTTGTGTGTATTTTTGTGCTACGAATCCATGTTGGGGTGTCTTGTGGATGAGGACATGGCTGTTTGAATACCTAGAATTGTATAGGTAATTAAATGTGATAATAAAATGTTGTTTGGGATCGCTGCTTGGATCCAGGACCTCCCCGGGGGTGCGTTCCTCTATTTAGCCATTTGGACAGGATACCCGAGGGTACACCATTGTAATAATGTTTTTTAAATTTCCTTGAGAGGAATTTAATGTGAATGGATTATTTACATGTTGGGAATGGCCTGGTTACTTGTGCCTGAGGGCAGTGTTCTTTTTCGCCGGAGGTCATTGTTTGTTTATCATTAGGACATGGTACTGCTTAGCCTGAGGGAAACATCCTATTCTGCCTAAGGGAAACTTTTCGTATGCCTGTGGGAAGTGACTTCTGTGCCTTAGGGTGAAACTTCATATTCCTAAGGGCAATATCTATTATTCTTGAGGGAAATGCCTGAGGGAATGATTCTGATTACCTAAGGATAAGGGTTAGTGAGTCTGAGGACACTGACTGTTTACATGTATATTTGTCGTGGTGGTTTCCTTATAATGAATGATTAAATGAATAACAAAATGTCAATATAACTGGTAAAGTTAGTTACATTGGAGTACTTCTTAGATTATTGCATTTTACTACTGCACACTATTGTTGCATATTTTCACACAGTTGGGCACATGTCTTTGGTGGGTGCCTATATTGATTTATTTCTCACACCATATTTGGGTCATGATTTCGGCCCAAACTGATTACATTTCTGCAGGTGTGGATAAGGGAAAGTGTCCCTATACAGGAACTTGTTTGCTGCTGAGGAGTAGGGGGGCATGGGACCGAGCTTAGGCTCGTGATGCTGCCGGCTGTTTTGTTTTTTTTCTTTGTTGTACTTTGTAATTTGTATTGTATTTTACTGTATTTGTAGTGTACGATGTTCTGGCTATTTTCTTAGAACGTGAAAAATGTGGCATCATTATCTATATAATTGTTGGTTATCTTTTACTGCTGTTGTTTATTTTAAATGTGTATGGTTTACTGCTTGCGTTGTTGATGTATGTTGTATATCTAAATTCCGCTATGCAACACTTGGACAAATGAGGGCATAGTTTCCCTACTATCAGACCTGGGCCCTCGCTGCTAGTCAGTAGCCTCTGGCTTTTATGGAAATGTGCTTGAGGTCATGTGGCGAACCGGGTTAAGGGAACCCATTGAGTGTAACCCAGAACCGGGATGTTACAATATGAATGAAATATTTTTTTCTCACACTAAGAAGCCACTCTCAGTATGAATTTATTGTGTAAGATAATGATAAACCCCTCTTTTCTATAAACTATTGAACACCTTCCTCGATGTAGTGCGTAGCGGAGGAGGAGAGGGATTAAATATTGTGTTATGCTCTCATTCATCGAATGTTCTATAAAATAAAAAATAGTAAAATATTGGAATTCCAGTCTAGATTTTCAAAACAATGAATGAATAAGAAATAGTGAAAACTACTTAAATAAATGAATTATTATTTAATGAAATTCTTAAATACTAATTACTAAATGATGAAATTAACATAGTACATGAGTTAGTTGTTTGGGATATTTCATCAGAAGAATCAAAGTATAAGGAAATAAATAGTAATTTTATATTGGATGACTTCTCATATTCTGGACACAAGTGTATAGAATTAGATAATAATATAAACATTTATAAGACTACAACGATTCTTATTCTAGTTAATTGAAGAAATTCATCAACAATCATATAGTAAATTCCAGATAAAGATGCATATAATGTAAATTTATAGGACTATTTTAAATGAATTAAAAATAAAGAATTGGAAAACCATTTAAAAACATATGAAATTCTCAAAAACTAAAAAATGAAAACCATATTGAAATAAGAAATTAAAAAACAATAGAAACACACTTCACCAATAAAATGGAATACATATAAAAATATAATCTTGAAATTATAAAACATTTTACAAGAAAAATCCCTAAGGAAAAATAATCCAACGGTAACCAAAAACATTTTATTAGTGGAAATCACAAATATGATAACAGATCGAAATAAATAATTTGGAATATATTTTCTCATAAGAATAAATGTGTCATGAAATTATAGACACCACAAACACAAGGAAACATGGATTGAAATATCATTGGTAAATAAATATGCATTATGATAAAATGAAATCCATTTTAAAACATTCAAATTAGATAGTACAATATGTTAATAACATAAAATAGATAAAAAAATGGTGATGAATGTTTAGAAACCTATCTATGGATTATAGGACAAAAAATTTTTAAAACTAATTATGACCCTCATATTATAGATTTTGAAACTTATTATATTACAGTAAAAGTCACAAGTATTTAGTCAATAGACAAAAAATTATAGTCCCAACGATATCCACTTGAATGAATAATAGAATTAAACTCATATATAATGCATAGAACTTCACAAAATATGTGATATTGGTCTAGATCACAAATGAAATATTTCAATAATAAAACTCTAACAAATAAATAAGTCATCAAAAAATAGAAATTCAATAGAAAGTGGAAATATATTTGTAATCCGAGGGTCCAATCTATTTTCTATAAAAACATTCAAGGAGTCAATGGGTTGTGTTTTTTAAAAAAATAATCATAGTTTACCCAAATTTGAATTATTCTTTGAGAACATAACTCTTTTGATGATACATATAAATATTAAAGCTTATTCCACTATATTTGACTAATCACATACAATTATTTAATGTTTTAGAACTATTTTTTGAAATTGGTATGGATTCATCAATACATGGGAGACGAAGCACTATCATGAACATACAGTCATGAATGGATAAAAAAATGTATTAATGAAAAGAATGATATTGATATAGTAACATATACACAATATTAAATATATACATTCCCACTTCTATTTAAGTAGTTTTTCATGAATTGTCCTGCTACAATATACTAACATCATAAAAATAGTAGTTTTTAAGAAAAATATATATCTAATTACATTTCACATAGTACATTATCTACAACACACATGCTTGAATATATAAATAAATTAAAATGATTGATTTGAAATATGTATTATTTATCAAGAATAGATAACTATTGAAAAATAGTACATTATAAACAACATACCGAGATGATAAATAGTGTTTTATGAAGGTTGTATATTACAAAAATAAAAGATATTCCCACTTGAATATATACCTGGTCAGGTAGATAATGGTATTTTATCAAGAACATACATGCATGAATATGTAGATAACATAAAAAATGTAGTTTTTAAAGAAAATATTTTCATTCGTTCATTGCATATTTTAATTTGTCAAGAATTTGTCTTCATTAATTTATAAAAAAAATAAAATAGTGTTGTTTCAAAATGATTTATTTAAATAAGTTCAAGAATATAATTTTTTTCCAATTAGATACACTTCTTTAAAAGCACTTATCATATTTAATATTTCCTATAATTTTTTTCAATGATTTCATTGATATAACCCCTTAAGAGACAGAAAAAAATATTAATCACTAATATAAAGATACATATATATATAACTTAATGGATTAAAATTAAAAAAATTAATTGGGGATAAATTCCCTTAAAATAAAAAAATAGCACAGCCGTATTTTTTGAAAATAATAGAAAATGATAATAAAAAAATAATTACATTTACCAACCATCATGGTAAAGGTGAGTTTAAATTGAATCCAACCAAAAAATAACATGAATATACACATAAAAAAATTCATTAACCACCATTATATACTATAATATGATAATATTATTCATGATTATAATATGATTGCATTCAAAAAGTCAATGGAAATTGAATATTCAATGAAAACAATATCAAACCATAAATAATTTATCCCATGAATGTAGCCACTATTAATACATGATAAAAATTTATTAGATAATTCTGAAAATGATTAAAAATATTGAATATTTTATAAATTTATAACAAACAATAAAATTGAAATATAACCACGTCATGTCTCTCACATGGTCTATGCATGTATAAATAGTGTAAAAATCACATTATGCGTAAATTTTATAGTGGGATCTAAATAATTAGATCTTTTAGGTAGAAAATAATAAAATTCTATACTTATAAAATAATCATTTTAGAAAGACTGAGTATTAAAATATTTTAATTGAATAAAAAATAATTTATATGGTGTATGAGACTAGTGAACGTAAAATTTATAAATATCAATTCATTTTCAGTGGCGGATTTGGGGGAAAAGAAAAAGTAGTAGCATGTATCATATAATCAAATAAAAGTGAACTATAATGGAACCCTAACCAATTATCCATTAACAATTCAATAGAAGAGAGGGAGGTATGGATTTGACATGAGAAATCACAGAGGGGAGGATTTCCGTAGCTTCAGCCAATGTGGTATTTGAGAAATAATTTGAGGGAATGGATCATGAATGTAAGGTTGGGTTTTGGTGAGGGATTTGGGAGGTGGGTGGCCACATCGTTGGAGGGGGATCACATAGTGGTGGGGTGTCCATGTCGGAGGAGGATCGCAGGAGGTGGGGTGGTCACACTCGAGCCGTTTTGAGCCACGTTGGAGGATGAGGACCGCGTTGAGGTGGGGGTGTGAGAGCCACATCGACGAGTGGGTGGGGAGGCCACATTGAAGTTGTGTTAGAGAAAAACAGGCTGGATATATTATATATGAATTTGTAAGGGTTTGGGGAGGCTATGTCAGAGCTGTGTCATATGTGTAGGATTGTTGGGAGAATGGATGGTCGTGTTAGACTCGTAGGGTCGCTGAGTGGTTGGGTGGCCACGTTGAAGGAGGAGGGTCACCAAGAGGAGGGATCATGATGGTTGGGGAGAAGGAATCCTGGGGAAAAAGGGAAATATGTAGGGTACATCCACATAAATATTTTTTCATGGATTCATGTTGGATAAAGACATATTTATTATAATACATTGTAATAAATTTATAGCTATATGACAAATTTATAATAGTTACTAATATGTGTTGATCATGAATTTTTGTTCCCGTGTTCTCTCATAAATTAATCATTGATTAAATTCCACTAGTCCAGGAATATATCATTAATGTACATCTCATCGTAATCATTAATTATGATAGAAATCCAAGATAGAAAATCCCTATCTTGCACTTCCATTACACCCAAAATATACAATACATAATCATTATTTGAACCTTGACCATTTCAGATATCAAATCATTTTTTATCGGGGTTCAATAATATTCAAATAAGTACCCTTTTTTATAAATAACAATTCAAAAAATTTAATTTTGAAAAATTTATTATTTAAATATAATAACATGTTATTTTGACATTATTAATAATTTATAACCTTTTATAAATTATTTCTTATGATTCCTAAATACATTATTTTATTTTTATATCTTAATAATTTCCATTTAATTTGTTAATTGGTATTTCAAATTTCAAATTTTATTATTTTTAGAAAATATAATTTTACTAAATATTTACATAATTAAATATAAACAAGTTATAGTGAATTATTTAATTTATAACATATTTATGAATTAAATAGTCCAAAAATACCATATATAATGATTTATAAAAAAAATTTAAACCCTTCAAAACATTTTGGAATTTTAAAAAATTAAAAAAATATATATATCATTATAGAAACTCATTCCTATGTAAGGGTATCCTTATTTCACCCTTATACAAAAACTATACATGTGTTTTTTCTAAATCATAATCTCTCTAGTAATTGTAAGTAACTCCTCGACATTAGGTATCTTAAATTTAACATGTTTTGTAAAGTTAATATGATGATTTCTTTTTGAAAACTCATTCTACAAAAAGATAAGACCTATATGAAAAATCTTTATGAAAGGATATTCAAAAATGTGACTCTACTTAGTATTCTTGAACCACTTCATAAGGATAATACCATGACATAGTCATGATTCTTGTAACTGTATGCAACTAGTTACATTTACACAACTTCTGAAAAAACATGATTTCCCTTACATACCAATGTATCATGGAAGGGCAAAAAACATCATACCCTTACATAACCCATTACATGAAATTACATGATCACATGACACATACACAGACCAATCAATGTAAGGGTAAAGAGATATGAAAATTACATGAATCACTTTGTATATGGGTATAGCCATGGAAACCCTTATGCGACTTTGCTATGTAATGTTATGATCATGGTTACCTTTATATAGTCCATCCACCCAGTGGTAGTCCATTTAAAAAATATGATTTAAAAAAACATGAGGTGGTTCTCTATTTTTTATTTATTCTTCAATCCATTTAATTATTTCTTAAAATTTAATCATGGGTCCCTAATATGGCTATAAGTTGTTTTGTTTGATTCAAATAAAATTTATCAGATAAATAAAAAGAGTTTAAAACCCAATTTTTGAGGATCTCCATGAATGAAAATGTGAAAAATTAATATGAAATTTAAAATAAAGGACACTATAAATATTATGTACCTTAAAATGAAGAGTATCATTTATATATTCATCCCTATATGTGTTCGATGAAGATCGCTATGGGGAAAAATAAACCCAAAATAATGGTGTGCCCTTGGTCTAATATGAATCATTCAATTATCAGATGAGATCTATATTTTCTATGTGATATGCTAGTACCTCTTATGAAAATAAAATAGATGAACTATGGTTTGCGGATCCAGTGATATTCATCAAAGATAACAGGGAAAACCCACTCCCACTATCATTTCATGGAAATAGATTTTTTATTTAATAATGGACACTCTTTGATTTTCTTATCATCTATTCACTTGATAAAATGTATGTATAAATTTCATGACAGGTTCATGAATCATATGCTTTTACCCCCTTCACATTACAACTCTATTATTATATTAACAAGTAATAGATTATGCGGAGAATGATTAGGGTGTCTAGATCATGTGATAAAATAAACCCAATTCATTTCCATGAGATACGAAATAGAAGTTATATAGAAATACATATCATATTTTTGTGTCTATTTTTATATGTCAGATATATATATATATATATATGGTATATTTTCTTCATAATATCACTCTAAAATTAGAAAATATCCCTAACCATTATTTCGTGAGTCATCTAAATAAAACCCGTTATACGCACACATCCATGGAATGAGGGTTATGTATTCAAAGACTCCTGCCTAGTTTAATATCCCTACCTATCATATAATCTTGAAGACACAAAATCTTGTCAGATTAACATTGGGGACAAACACTTATACACAATATATCAAGGTAACCCACCTACTTCCCCCCAATGAATCATAAATTATCGAACTACATTGGTCCACATGTGAGGAGCCAACACCCGATATTCAAAGAAACAACTCAAGAATCATGCAATGAAACTTGAATCATTGTAAATTTCATGAATATTGAAGTCAATATCTTGCTATAGATTACATCATGATACCATATATGGTTCATCAATATGAGGTTTTATAAAAGTATATAAACTAAAAAATGTAAATATTGATTATATGGAAAAAAAATTACCAAATTAATCAGATTTATTTATAGACTAATAAATCTCAATCATAAAATATAATATAAAAATTTGAAGAACATATTTGGAATGGAGGGGTACCTAAGAAGGGCATATGTAACACCCCTATAATCAGAATCAATAAAGTTATAAAGTGATTTAGGTGTGCTAAATAACCACACTAAATCGGATTCTAAAATATATCCATCTTGGTGTGTTTTTATTAGATTATCTAAATTCCTATGTTAAATGAAATATTAATGTATGATCTTGGACCTTCTTTTCACGAATGTTTTCATTTTCTTCTCGTTTTTGGGAAAAAGAGGGTTTTCTATAAATTTTAGATGTACATGCTGTGTACTCGGATACCACAGGTAGCCGTGTGACGGCCGTGTAGCGGCCTTGCACACTGCCATGTGTGATGACCTGGAGGCTACCTAATATGGAGTATGGAAATGGTGCGTACACTCCAAGTACATCAAAAATACATAACATGAATTTTGTTTTTTCATTAAATGCACTGGGGTCACATCTAATGGACATAACTGTCTCTTTCTCAACCTAGTTCGTTTGAGAGCACCGAGTAGCCGGGGGTCTTTGACGATCCCCCGGTCGAGCGACTTTACTCTGAATGAAACACCAGTGGATGCATTGGAATAGAATCAGTGAGTTCTTATTTCTTTTATGTCATCATTTTCCAATTCCTCCTCTTTTCTGAGATATCGTGGGTTGAATATTTAACACTTTTTCGTAGATCTCCGATGTTCTAAGGAGATTCAAGCTTCGAGGTTCATGTATATCGTTCCTACAATGCCAAGGTAGGGGGTTTGTGCCTTTCTGTTCTATGTATTTGAGTATTAAGTGAAAATTCCACCAATAACCTTGAACTTGGTATTGTGTGTTTACCATTTTACCCCAATTGATTACCCACTATTATTTTATGCTTGTGTAGAGGTGAAATGGATGCGAATAGGGTTTCTTTATTATGATTTGGATGTTTTTCCCATGCATGTTCTGTTTATGACCGTTTGGTCCTATTTAGCCAGTTTGGTCGCCCTACCTGTTTTCCATAGCTGTTGCTGTTGGATGGAGAGTTTTGTATTTTAAAATGCTTGATATGCTATAAACTGTTTAGCCATGTTGTTCTGTAGGTTTAATTTGGCCATATTGCATTGCTATGCTCGTTGACCTACAATGGGTTGTGAGAACCTGGTGTAGTAGGCTATAAGGGGAATTGACCGAGTGAGCTTCCTCAGAGAGTCTTTGAATCATTTTGGGTTATAAGGGAAATTGAAAGAGTGAACACTCTCAGAGAGTCCTTGACTACTTTAGACTATAAGATGAATTTACCCTGCAGGCTTCCTCAGAGAGTTTTTGTTTTACTTTGAATTATCATGATTACTCTATACTATATGGGTAATTGACCGAGTGAGCTTTCTCAGAGAGTCACTTTGTTACTTGAATGGCCTGGTATATAAGTGGAATTGACCAAGTGAGCTTTCTCAGAGAGTCATTGACCTTTGGTCTATAAGGGGAATTGATCGTGTGACCTTTATCAGAGAGTTCCACACTAACTTAGACTCTAAGTGGAATTGACTGTGAGCACTTCATCAGAGAGTCTTTATTAATTATATGATTGAATCAGAGGTTCTAGGATGAGTGCACTCCCTAAAGGGTTGCTTGTACGTCTTAGTTAGGACAAGAGGGGATGACTGTGAGTACTTCCCAGAGGGTTACCTATTTGTGTTTTGTTGTTTGTTTCACTGTTATATTTATAATGGAACATTGAATTTTTTACAGCTGAGTACTTCATGTATACTACTTCCTATACTTTTTCCTCCCATATATTCACTGACTATTAGGCACAGATCATCGGGTGGTTGCCTAGTGGGTTTTAGTCTCTCACCCTATTTGGGTCATTCATTTGTTCGCAAGCAGATTATATTGCTGGAGGTATAGATAAGGGCAAGCGGCCTTCTACTTCAGGTACTGGACTTCTTATGGAGCTGGAGAGCATGGGACCAAGCTTAGCCTTGCAATGCTGAGGAGCTGTTTATTGTTTTCTTTTGTACTTTTGTTTAGCACTGTTTGTATTTTCGGCATTGTGACTTGTTTGACTTATTTCCTAGACATTTGTATTATGCATCATTTCACATATATATGTGCTCATTTATTTTATTATTCCAGTCTTCTGATGTTTACTATTGTTTGATATTACTTCTTCTGCTATTGTGTGTTGTTTACTTCCACTATGCGCTCTTCCAGTGAGGGAATTGTTTCTCCACTCTCACACACATGATTTTTCTTCTAGTCGGCAGTCTCTGTCAAGCGGGGAAATGCATATGATTCCATGTGACCAAATGAGTATGGGGAGCCTCTGGGTGGCTTCCGGAACCAAGACGTTACGAAGTGGTATCGGAGGGATTCTTTTCTCTTTATTTACTATGTGGAGCCTTTAGCCAGGGATATGAAGGAATATGTACTTGGTAATAATTTGTTCCCGAGATTAGCTAACCTGTGTATAGGGAAATGCCAATCTACCTCGTTTATTTCATTTTCTTCTGGTTTTTCAAGTTTACGGTTGATCTTATTTTCACCATTGGGTGACTCACATGTTTTGGGTTATTATTGTTGACGTTATTGAGGTTCTATTTCTATCACAACCCAATGAGATGAGGGTATGCCATCTCAGGCATCATATAAGTCCTTGATAGAAATCACATTTCATTCATTCTTATCATGCCATTTAGGATGCATTAGTGATTTCATGTTGTTGTGATTGATGTTTTGTAGAATATTCATGCTATTGTGATATATGCCTTGATAAAATTCATGAGGTTTAATAGGGTATTGTTTTTGTAAGGTTATGTTTGAATTAACTCCATAATTTGGTTCTTGAAGTGTTATGGGCCCTCATGGACCGAAATTTGGTGGATCATTTACTTGTTTACCTTGTTATAACATGTATAAGATTCCAAGGTTTGATTTGTGTAGAGTATGGGCCCTCACGAATCAGAATTTTGACCACTCAATGTCATTTTAGTGTTTTTCTAGGATCTGGAGTAGTTTTCGAGACTTACTATCTAGGAAATCCCAGAAGACATGGCGTGTAGTTTTGAATACATGCCATGTGTTCTTCTATATATGAAGAAAATATTTTTCTTAAGTACACTCCATGTACATTATGTACACGTTGTGTAATCTCTAACCGTGTCATATGCCATTTCATCAGAGACACGGGATATGAATTTTCTTGCGGGGACATGTCGTGTACCCTCTTTACACATCGTGTGGTGTTCACATGGTGTCCGCCTATGTAACAAACACCACAAATGAATAAGTCTGATGATATATACGATGTGTTAGACTTGAACATGTCATGTATTCTAACCGATGTACTCGGTGGTGTCACTAACAACACGGGTCAGTGTTATCCTCCATCGTACTCACCGTGTAGTGTGAGACGTGTGTTAGGCTGGGTCACTGGCAATACGGGCCATGTGAAGTTTGTCTAATACACACCGTGTATATCTTGATCCCTCCATGTAGTATTGTCTTAGGGGAGTCGTGTGGCTTAACCGTGTAGAAGGACTCTGGAAGGGGATCTGGATTCCAGTGCATGTCATGTGTTGGGACAACACGTTGTGTGGTTTGGGTGTTTCATGACCAGTTTAGGCAGGATTACATGCCCATGTGAATGACTTAAGGGAACACGCAATGTTGGAATTGTACACGCCTTGTAGTCATGTTTTTTAAAACATGAATTCTTTATTTATCATGTTCTCTTATTATGATTCTAGATTTCAGTCCATAATAATCTTGATCAAAGGTTTTCACCTGACTTGCAGAGTCATGCCACCGAGACATCCTCCAGTTATGATCCAGTTTCTAAGCGGTGATCAGACACCGAACATGACTGATCAGGGACGACCAATAGATCCTTTCATTGTTCCAGTCTTGGCACCAGTTGTTGTACCTGACATTGGTGTTGATGCACAATTTAGGGAGGGCTTTCTGAGGATGATGCAGACCTTTCCGGGAGCGCCGCCTCCTACCTCGTCGATGGCTGATTTGACATGGGTATTTCAGTAGAAACATCCTCTTACTTTCTTAGGGGAAGGAGGACCCTAGGCTGTAGAGTCATGGATAGAAACCACAATGATGATTTTCAAGCATTAGGAGATACCCCTAGAGAAGAGGGTGAAGCTCGCTACTTACATTCATTGAGACTCAGCCAAGAGGTGGTGGGATGTGATCTCACATGTGGGACGCCAGCTGAATATGGCTTGGGATGAGTTTCAACACTTCTTCTATGACTAATTATATCCGAAGACCTTGAGGGCCGATTAAGCCTTAGAGTTCATGAGTTGGGAGCATGGTACACTTTCTGTTATGGAGTATTCCTCTCATTTCACAAAGCTACATCATTTCCCACCTATTCCAAGAGGTGATGATTTTTTCCTTGCACGGATGCTTGAGGATGGTCTGAGGCAATAAATCTGATTGGAGGTGAACATATATAGGTTGACTTCGATATATTCTATCGTCAACCATGTGCTGTTCATAGAGTGCAATATAAACGATTCTAGAGCTGTGATCTAGGGCGGTTTCACATCCAGAGTTTGTATTCATCCTAGTGATAGAAGGAAGCACCGCAGGCAGTCTACATGAGGTGATTATAGTAGGTGGGAGACATCTTCTGGTATCCATGTGGTGTGCTAATAGTGTGGGAGAAGTGGGCATATGAGGCCACTTTGCCCGAGAGACCCAGTGGAGTGCCTATCTTCTGGCAATATGCTTTATCTTCAGTGCTTCTATCAGATCATCTCACCAGCAGCTAGTGACATGGGTTCTTCAATAAAACCTCTTTCAGGAGCAGGGCCACTAGTTTCCCACCAATCTGTGAACTGGAGTTCTTCTAGCCATTCGGGATAAGGAGGAGGTCATGGACTAGGTATTCAGTCGCTGGATCTTCTTAGACATCAGGGTGGATCATCTCATAGTGGTCAGGTAGGGTCGCAGGTCCGCGGTACAAGAAATAATTTTATAGTGGAGCAGACCCAGCATGAGTAGGATCCAAAACCTTCTACCGTTCGAGGTACGATCTTAGTAGCCTTAGTTTTAACATCTGCTATTTTTGATACAGGGGATTCCCATAGCATTATATTTGTTTCTATTATGGGAAGCCTTGGGCTTTTCATCTTTTCTTTTGACGATGTTTTGATGCTAGACACACCGTTGGAGACTAGAACGGGCAGTGTACATCAGTTCAAGGAGTTCCCAATAGAGTTTGGCAGATGTCACATCCTATGGGACCTCTATTTCCTAGAGATGACATGCTATGATTTCATTATTGTATTGGACTGGCATGTTCTCTTCCATGAAGTCGTCAATTTTTATCATCGTAGGGTGAGTTTCGTATCACCAGAGGGTGGATCATTTCATCATAGTGGCGAATGTGATGTCCAGGTAAGCAGAGCGGGTCCAGAGCATCATGGGTTAGAAGGAGTTATAACCCAGAGTACTACACTGTATCTAGATGAACAAGGGACTTCACCAATGGACAATCCTCCGGTAGTGGATCATTTATGATATGTCTTTCCAAAGTACATTTCAGGTTTTCCTCCAGAGTGAGAGGACGACTTTTCTATTGAGCTTGTGCCACGAGTGGTACCGATGTCCATTCCCCTTTATAGGATTTTTACACCATAGTTGAATTAGCTCAAGAAGTAGTTGGAGGAGTTTCCTAAAAAGGTTTTAATCTGACCTAGTACTTCTTATTAGGCTTCACATGTCTTGTTTGCGAAGAAGGCATACGACACCCTCATGCATTTTGTTGATTATCAGAAGCCGAACCAGTTGACGGTTAAGAACTGATATCCATTGTCGAGGATTGATGATCTCTTTGATCATCCTTGAGGAGACTGGGTGTCCTCAATGATTTACTTGAGGTCCAGTTTTCATCAGTTACACATTAGACCATCAGTTATACCTCTTATAGTCATCTGGAGCAGGTATGGTCTATACGTGTATATGGTTATGCCGTTCGGTCTCACGAATGCACTTGTAATTTTCATAGCACTGATTAACCGAGTTATCAATCCATACATGGAGTCCTTCATGGTGTTTTTCATGGACGATACTAGGTGTACTCTCACACAAAAGACGACAATGCTACCCATATTGATATCATTTTGAGTACACTGAGGGAGAATCTATTTTATGTTATGCTCTCAAAGTTACACCTTTGGATGGATCAGATTCCCTTCCTGGGTCATATTTCCTCAGAGGCATAAATATCTATAGACCTAGAGAATGTGAGAGTTGTAGTTTCCTCAGAGCAGCTGAAGAAATGTCTTTGAGGTGCAGAGTTTTATAGGGCTTTTTGGATACTACAGATGTTTGATATAGGAATTTTCACACTTGGCAGCACCACCGACAGGTTTGACTAATAAGGGTTCAATTTTCTTATGGACAGATTCTTGTGAGTCAGCCTTTGGGGACCTGAAAGGGAGGTTGTCTTTAACACTGATACGATTCTTTCTAGAGATAGGAAAGGGCTATACAGTTTACTCTGAGGTGTCAGGTGTCGTTCTGGGAGCCATGCTTATGCAGGGTGATGGATTCATTGTGTACGGGTCCCGGTAGTGGAGGACAAATGATAGGAATTACCTAATGTTCGATCTACATTTGGCAGCTGATGTTCAGGCCCTACGTTGTTGGAGACATTATCATTTGGGAGATAATTTTTTGGTTTTCACCGACAACAAATGTCTCAAGTACATCTTCACTCAGCGTGAAATGAATTTGAGACAACGTAGGTGGGTTTAGTACCTACAATCATTTGACATTGAGCTTTCCTATAACACTGGGAAGGGAAACACAGTGGCTGATGCTTTGAGTTGGAGGCCTCATATACAGGAAGTTCAGGAGGCCAACATTTAGTGGCAGCTTCTGGCACTGTTCTCTGAGATGCATTTGGAGGTGCACGACAGACAGGGGTAGACTTTTCTATCTTCTGTAGTTATTAACTATACTCCTCTTGATCGAGTTCGAATTAGGCAGCTATTAGATTCTGAAATGATAGCCCTAAGAGAGAATGTGTCATTAGAGGACCATGTTCTTGGATAAACTATAGGCAAGGATGAGATCATTCGTTTCCAGGGGCGCATATGGGTGCCCGAAAACATACGCGAAGAGTTGATCCAAGATTTTCATTCATCGGTTTGGGAAGTTCATCCTGGCATCACCAAGAAGTATCGTGATCTACAAAATCAGAATTGTTGTCTAGTTATGAATTGGTACATTAATGATTTTATCATTAGTTGTTCCACTTTTCATTAGGTTAAGGTGGGGCATCAGCGACCAACATGGAATATACAACAATTACTCATTCTCGAGTGTAACTAGAATGACTTAAAAATGGACTACGTGACCGGTTTTTTGAGTTCTTCTCGAGGGAATGACTTATTTTATTTTCTCATTTATAGACTCAAAAAGGGTGATCACTTATTTCTGATCAAGGAAAGCTTCAGTGTTGATGAACTTGGATGATTGTACATCTGATAGATTGTTCGTCTGCATGGAGTTCCACAGTCTATTATTTCATACTGGGATGCGTGTTTTACTTCTTGGGGCTGGTAGAGGCTTCAGAAGGCTTTGGGTACATAGGTAAATTTGAGTAAAACTTTCCACCCCCAAACAGATGGCCAGTTCGAGCATATGATTCAGGTCCTTGAGGATAGGCTCCGAACATGCATCCAGTATTTTGGATGTTCTTGGGAGAATCATATACCTCTTGTGTTGTTTTCCAATAATAATAGATTTCAAAAAACTATTCAGATTGATCCTTATGAGGAATTGTATGGTAGGCCATGATGATCATCCCTATGTTGGATGGAGGTAGGAGAGGTAGCTTTGCTGGGACCTTGTCTTGTTCAGGAGACAAAAAGCATATAGATTTGACTTGGAAGTGGATGGATAATGAAATGTCTCAACAGAAGTCTTATGTTGATCATTGGGGATGAACTCAGGAGTTCATGTTCGGGGATAAGGTTTTCCAGTGTGTCACACTGAGGTTGGGACAAAAGATGGTTATGAAACCGGGTAATCTTTCACTGAGGAATTTCGGGCCGTTTGAGGTGTTGGAGAATGTTGGGTCAGTTGCTTATCAGTTTTAGTTATCCCAGAGGTACTGGTGTATGCATGATGTCTTCCACATTTCTCATCTTCAAATTTTCTTCACAGACTCGTCTCATTTATTTTAACACGTGGAGGTTGAGCATGTAGTGGATGCGTTGTTTGAGGATAATCATATCCAGATTGTTGATAGTAGTACAATGGTTCTCTATGGTCGGTCTGTTACTCTGGTACAAGTGCTATGGAAGCACAAGTGAGTATATGACGAGACTTGGGAGAGGGAGGCTGTTGTACAAGCATAGTGGCTGGAGTTGTTCAGGGTTTCTTCTTCTATGACATGCTAGGGAAAATAAGGGATGAATTTCATTAAGGGGGAAATTTTGAAAGAACCTGGACCTTCTTTTAAGGTATGTTTTCCTTTTCTAGTCATTTTTGGGGAAAATGGGGTCTTTTAGAAATTTTCTGATGTACATTCCATGAACATTATCTGTACATGCTGTGTACTTGGTTACCATGGTTAGACATGTGCTGGCCGTGTACCAGCCTTGCACATGTCCATGTGTAATGACCTTGAGGATGCCTAAAGAAGAGTACAAAAATGTTATGTACACCTTGTGTACTTCAAAATTACACGTCGTGTATTTTGTTTTTTTCATTAAATTCACAGGGGTCACGTCTGACATACAGAACCATCTCCATCTCGACCTATTTTGACCGAGAGCACCTAGATACCACATATCATTGTCGAGCCCCCAGTCTAGCGTCCGTCCTCCAAATAAAACACTGACAGTTGCATTGTAATCGCATCATTGAGTTCTTATTTTTCTTAGATCATTTTTTCTAATTCCTCGTCTTTTACGAGATATCATGGGTTGATCATTTTAGACTTTTTTGTAGATCTTCGATGTTTTAAGGTGATTCCATCATCGAGGTTCAAAAATATCATTCCTAAAACACCAATGAAGGTGGTTTGTTCCTTTCCGTTCATTGTATTTGAGTATTACGTGAATATTCCTCTAATACCCTTGAACGGGGAATTGTCTGGTTATCATTTTACCGCTATTGATTACCTTCCATTCTTGTATGTTTGTGTAGATGTTAAATGGATGTTAATAGGGTTTATTTTCTATGATTTGGATGTTTTTCCCATGCATGTTTTATTTACAGCCATTTAGTCCTGTTTAGCCAGTTTGGCCCCCCTTCCTATTTTCTATTCCTGTTGTTGTTGGATGGAGAGTCTATATTCTGACATGCATGACATGTTGTAGATTGGTTAGCCAAGTATTTCTGTAGGTTTACATTGTCCATATATCATTTCTATGCTCGTTGAGATACACAGGGACGTGAGAACCTTGTGTGGTAGGATTTAAGGGGAATTGAATAGGTGAGATTCCTCAGAGAGTATTTGAATAATTTTGGGCTATAAGGGGAATTGACTGAGTGAGAATACTTAGAGAGTCTTGGACTGCATTATACTATAAGAGGAATTAACTGTGTGAGCTTCCTTAGAGAGTCTTTGTTTTACTTTGAATTACCATGATTACTCAAGACTATATTGGGAATTGTCCGAGTGAGCTTCCTCAGAGAGTCTTTGAGTTACTTGAACGCCCAGGGATATAATGGGAATTGACTGAGTGTTATTACTCAGAGAGTCCTTGACATTGGACCTATAAGGGGAATTGACCATGTGAGCTTCTTCCATGAGTTCCTGATAACATTAGACTATATGGGGCATTGACTATGAGTGATTCCTCAGAAATGCTTTATGAATTATATGACTAAACTAGAGGTGATAGTCCGAGTGAACTGATCAGAGGGTTTCTTGTACATCTTAGGTATGACCATATGGGATTGTTTTGAGTACATAACAGAGGGTTAGCAATTTTTGTTTTGCTATTTGTTTCACTATTTCTTGATATTGAAACATTGGATTGTTTACGGCTGAGTACTCTATTTTTATTGCTTCATGTACTTGTACCTTCCATATATTCACAGACTGTTAGGAACAGATCATCAGGTGTCAGCCTTATGTGATTTAGTCTCACACCCTATTTGGGTATTGCTTTTGGGGACAAACAGATAATATTTCTGCAGGTTCAGATAAGGGAATGCAGCCTTCTACTTTAGGTTCTTCACTTGTTGTGGAGCTGCAGAGCATGGGACCAAGCCTACGCTTGCCTTGCTGAGGAGATATTTATCTTTTTATTTTGTACTTTGGTTCAACACTGTTTTTATTTCCAACATTGTGAAATGTTTGTCTTCTTTCCGAGACATTTTTATCATGCATCATTATATATATATGTGTGTGTGTGTGTGTGTGTGTGTGTGTGTTCTTCAATTGATTATTATTCCAGTATTCCACTATTTACAGTTGTTGGATATTACTACTTCCGCTATTTTGTGTTGTTTACATCCACTATGTACTCTACAAATGTGGGAATAGTTCCCCCACTATCACACCCAATCCCATGCTGCTAGTTGGTATCCTCCGGCATGCGGGGAAATGCGCTTGATTCCATGCGACCAACCGGGTAAGGGGTGCCTCTAAGTGGCTTCCGAAACAGGGATGTTTCATCCATATTGTTTGTTTCATGAATGAATTTTAACTGTCGTGGAATAATTATCTATGGAAAATTTTTTGAGCTTGTTTTCAGAACCTACACCTCACGAGTATAGTCAGATTACACCCATAATGGGTTCCATCAAAACCACATTGTAAATTTTAATGCATGTATAATTTCCCAATGATCTGCTTCATATGAAAAACTATTAAAATATATTGTTAGAATATGCCAACAAATCATTGATGTTTATGGAACTCACAATCACACCCAAAATATACCGAGGTATTATATATCACATATCTATATTCAAATATATACTTCAAATCCTTTGTGTTGATGAAAGACTAATTTCATCAATCATACAACTTGGTATAACATGAAAACCAAAACTAGTATTTGATATTGATAATGATGATAATAATTTTATATTTATTGTTAATATTTTAACTTCTATAGTAATTATTAATATTATTATTAATATAATTAATAATAATATTATTATTAGTATTATTTGTAATATTAATATTATTTATATTATTATATTTAAAAAAATAAAGGATCAAAATGTTTTATTGAAATAAATTATCACAACAGAATGGTGGGTTAGTTCATACCTTGCTATCGGCCCTGATCAAACTGAGTGGAGACCTAAACATTTCATAATCATATCTACATGATCACATTATTTATCAAGAATATAACTCTAATTATGCATCTTGGTCCCAACTACATCCTATAGGGTTATGATCCATACTACAATGTTTCACTTGCGGCTAAAGGATTTCAATGACACTATCCTACAAATATGTTTTCCCAGCATTAGATTTGGATTCCACCTTCTTAGGTGAGACATAAATTATTGAATCATTACTAAATTCCTCTATGAGTGTCTACAAATTATCTATCTAAAATCCACATTCATTATAATATTTATCATAATCAATAAATCCCTACAAATTTTGAGTTTTCACCTCTATTTTTCCTAAATATTCAATTGGCCTATGTCCATTGTATGGAAGGACATCCAAATTAACTATGGGGGAATGCTTATCGAATTGAGGCTATATTCATGTGGCACCTTTCACCTTAATTTCATTTGGGGTAGACATATTCACAACATCCTAATAAAATACATCACTTCCATCATAGTTTTTACCTTCCTCGGAGATTTGAAATTTAATTTTGGTTTACATTTATAATTCCATGATGAAATCAGATTCTCATGTCCGGTTTTACGATTATATAAATCATAAACCATGGTGTATTCAATAAATTGAACCTCCATTAATGACCCATATCGACCTCCATCATTTTTTGACATTCATCCACATTATTATAACTGAGTTCAGTAAGAATATCCTCTAACGTACATTAATGTGAGAGTTGATTATATTTTTATTGATGCTCAATAGGTGGTTACAGGAGCATGGAAAAATTTGGTTATGATGTTGAGAAACCACACAAAATTCTCTTTTATACATCATTAATAACCACTAGTTTAGAAGTTTTAATTTCAAAATGGTCTATGATTATAGAATATGGTCAAACATTTTCTAAAATCATGTCTCTATAGGAATGAAAATTCTTCTTTTTATGAGTTTGTTATAGAGAATTTTTTTCCGTTTCCTAATCATTATCCTCATACTCAGAGTGAATAGATCTCGATTCCTTAATATCATCCCAAGATTTGAACTTATTATAAATGTATATGGTCCCTTTAAGAAGTCCCCCATTACTAGTCCCTCCCTTCACCTTCTCCTCAGAGATCAAACAAGATGCAACAATTTCTTCCCCTTCCAGTCTAGAAACAATAGAAGGAGTAGTATTTACCTCTTTATTAGGTGAAAAACTGAACTTTATCCATCTATAGTTATCAACATCATCAACATTCATGTTATGGGATAATAAAATATTGTTTTAGAATATCTCATTATGATGTACAATTAATTAAAATCCATTTATCAATAGGAGGAAATAATCAAATTTTATGGAAATTAAAAAATAAAATAATGATTGGATAGTACCATACTATCAATTGGAATTGAAATGTGACCATACTCTACCAAAAAGTGTGAAATATCTAATTCTCACTTCCTCCATTTCTTGGTCTTGATTGATCGGTGAATTAAATACTAAGGAAATATCTAATAATATTCTTGGAATATTCAAAATTCATCTATGACCATAAATTCAATCAAAATCCTTATTTTTCATGTTTTGAATTGTGAAAGGATTGAAACTCGCATCCTATTCCATTTTTAAAAGAATAAATGGTTTGAGGGCCATCGATCTAAGTCCCCAAGCCTTGAGATTCCAATAAACTGAGGTAAATATGCTGTGGAAGTTACCATGTCCTATGGGAATGAACATCAATTCCCAAAATCCTTAGATGGATGATAGAAGGAGTTCCAGACCAACCATCTTCCATGTATTTTTTCCCGATAGAGAATATAATCTTGTAATAATAGAGAGATCTCTGATATTGAACCATTCAAGAATCATAGCCTCATTGGTTTTCATGTGATCATTGATACATTTCTTGAATATTATATCAGAAGCCCCATACCATCCCAATATGGATCTACTTTTCCCCATCTACATTTTCTCTGTTAATAAAATAGGTTGACACCTTTTTCTCGGTATTTTTATTCTTCGCTGAAGAAAGAAGGTCTCCTTAATTGTTTAGATGGAGCTCCATATCCCAAGGAATATCCATGGATCCATAGTAGTTTGGATCACCATAAATGCAAATAAAAAGAGCTCTCCTGACATAAATCCCCTAAAAATACATCATCATTTGTGTGGAAATCTATTTTCATGGTTATACTTCCTAGGATCCACCCCTCCCACAAATCATGAAAACACCCAGATTTCTTATTTTGGGATAATCATTATCTAGGATCATAACTCACTGTTAATGCTAATTTTGATCAATAAAACATGAAAAAATAAAAGTAAAGGCCAAACATGTTATGAATTTTAAATTAAAATGTTATTAAAGTTTAGTCTAAAATAATGCAGGTCTTTAACTTGAATTAGGACCCTATTTTTATCCTCAACTATCATTTCCCCTTTTTTCTGATATTATTATTTTATTTCATCATTCATTTTTATCATTAAATATATTATTTCTTATCAAACCAAAATTCATGGAAGACTCTACATGTACCCCTACAAGTCAGCTAGAATACATCCCTATATGTCCACCAACCACCACCAATCATGGAAAATTTTCCTCATAAAATGGAAATAAAAAAATTCTCAAAACAATGAAACTATTTTGGAATTTCTGAAATTTACTCCTAGGAAACAAGGATACATTGGTAAATATATTACCCAAACATATCCATGAACAAGAAAATACAAGTCATAATATTACCTCATAATAATCAAAACATTATCGGTTAATGATAATATAAATATAACAAATTTATTTAGCATAATAAACTTGGAAAAAATCAGGGATGAAGCCCTACCTCATAGCACAATGGATTTAACATTAATCTGTTTTTATATTATTGACACATTCACCATAGTCATAAAATTAAATATTTGATGTTATTGTGGACTCAATATTGATCCTCTAATCACTCAGGGTTTCCACCGTGATTTGATCTGTCCCCCATAGTCAAATGATTTCTAATGATGAGACTAGGTGATCCTAGGGAATTTATAAAGAAGAGAATATTTATAGGAATTATTAGGCCATTGAATTTATTAAAAACATGAAACAATAATTTAATTAATTATTACATCATTCTTATCAATTTTTATTTATCGTAGAACCCAATGTAATTAAAAAACACATCAATTTTCCTGTTAATTCAACATTTCAGACTCAATCCAAGTCTCATTACCAATATTCGATATATCATTTATGAGATACATGAATTTATTCAAAATGGAATGCATAACAGATAGAAATAATTACACAGTTATCTTATATTATTTATGAGGCTTCACAATGCTCACTTTTATAGGACCACTTACTGAATCATCAAAAAATGAATTTATGAAATATTCTCAATGTATAGTCATAAAAAAGAAGGACATCACATCATCATCAAGCTCATAGGATAATTATTTATTTTAAAAAATATATGAAATATATGAAATATATAATGAAATAAAAAATTATATGAATTCCACAGAAACAAATATTGAATTTATAAACTAAGCCCTAAGATTAATGGAAGCCTATGAAAGTTTTTCAAATGACACTCCATTAATATATATTGGATAATAGAAAATGCTCGAAAATGGAGGAAACAACTCCAAAAAATTGTGTTTGTCTTAAACATAGTAAAAAGGTCACCTTTTTCTATTTTATAATGGTTCTAATAACGTTTCATTTTATCAACTCTAAAAATAGCACTGATAAATGTATAAGACAAATTATAGTACACTCCAGCACAATACTATGTGGTCTAAAATTTGTTGGACACTTCTACTATGTGCTATTAAAATTAAATCACATTACAACAAAAAATATAGGTATATGACAAATGTATAATTTAATTGAAATAATAATTGGATCAAAAATAGAATAGAAAACACTATATTATAGAAATTTCATATATTGTTTTTTATAATTACATTAACATGTAAAATTTAGTATAAATATTCCAAAACATAAATGGTTTAATTTTTTTTGGCACTCGGCCCCCTCTAAAAAATCTCGATCATGGTATCAAATGACTTAAAAATCACCCATATCCATGAAAAATAATCCAAATAAAAACAATTATTATTTGAGTAAGACTAAAAAAATATACTAAAAATATATATGACACAACAAATGAATAAAATTACTTTTTAAACTGAAACCACACAATTTGAGTCATACCAATCCGACATTGTATTGGATTATGGTACGTCTGATTCCTACACATCAAAAATTATATAAGGATTGTGGACCTAAAGTATCAGGAAAATATTATTGTGTTTTATCGTTTTGTAGTATGCCACATTTGTTTTGAAATAAAATGCCAAATTTAATCTAACAGCACACATTGTGAGTCAAACCAGGAACACCCTATATCATATTGAGGTCAGGATTATTATTACATGTGTCAAATTATTTATGGATCATTTTCCTAAAACATCATAATATTACAAACCTGTTTTCTATGTTTTGAGTATGAGACTAGTTTTTTGAACTAATATTTATATTTCAAATAATCACACACTTTGAGTCACAATGGTTACACAGTGCATCATATTGACATGGTTTTGAATCCTACACGTCAATATTAAATTATAGATAATTTTACTATTGTATTAAAAAATTTGAATCAATTTTCTCATTTTTTATACCATCTTTATTTATTAATAAAATGTATATTTACACTAAAAACACGCTCTTTGTATCATAATTTTTACATTGTGTGTCTATTTGATGAGATACTAATTTCGATATGTCTAAATTGAATTATGTTTTTTAATTTTAAAGTATAAAGACAATATTATTGGGTTTTTGTGGTTTTAAGGGGATAACACATGTTTTGAAATAAAATTTCATTTTAAACCAAAACCATAGAGCTTGAGTAATATATAAAACATTGTGTATCCAATTGATATGCAGTTAGTACCTACAGATCAGAAGTGCCATTTGGATCATTTTCAAAATTTATGATAACAATATGAATGCGTTTTTTTAGTTTTTAATATGTGATATGTATTTGGAACTAAAATGTCAATGAAAAATAAAATTACACAGTTGGTGTCACATCATTCATACAGTGTATGTTATTGATGTGTGGTCAATTAATTCATGTGAAAAATGACAAACGAATATTTTTCGTAATGTATAAAAATAATATGAATATGTTATCTCAATTTTGATATGGTAACATGTATTTTTTAAATAAATGTCATTTTTAACAGAAAACTCTCACTTTGAGTCATATCAGTCATATCCTGTGTCAAATTGAAGTAATACATATTACGACACATTTAAAATGATTAAAGAGTCATTTTATTAATGTATCGAGATAAAATGGTCTTTTTTTCATGAGTTTTAATTTTTTTAAGATGTTTTCAACCAAAATATCCATTTTAAATTGTTGATATAATAATTCTGTCTTACTGTGTAAACTGAGTATCCGATTGAAGAGTGCGATATACCTACACATCATAAATGATTTAGGGATCATATCCATAATGTATCAAAAATTTACGAATGATTTTTCATGATTTTGAGTATGGAATGTTTTTTTGAACTGGAATTTAAATCTTAAATAATAACACATGTTGAGACATACCATCACACGTTGTGTTTGATTGAAAAGAATATCATTACACCATATCAAAAATGATTTAACGATTTTTTTCCAAAAGTATCAAAATAATAAAAATGTATTTTCTCATTTTCGAATATGTAATGTGCCTTTTGTATTTAAATGTCGATTTAAACTGAAAACACACTCATTGAGTCGTACGAGTCCCTTCGTGTGTCAGTTTGATGTGAAACTGATTCCATCAACTTAAAAATGTATAATGAGTCATTTTAATTATGTATCCAGATAATACAAGACAATTTTTTGACATTCATGGAGTTACACATGTTTTGAAATAAAATGTCAATTTTTAACTGATATCACATAGTATGAGTCATATTGGGCACACTGTGTATCAATTTGAGGTGAAACTGATTCTACATATCAACAATGATTTATGGATCATATTCATAATTTATCAATACAATATGAATGTGTTTTATCATTTTTTTGAGTATGTGAATTGTGTTTTTAACAAAAATGTTAATTTTAAATAAAGACACACTTTGAGACATATTGATCAGACCATGCATCAAATTTATATGTCGTTGATTCCTTCACATCACAATTGATGTAAGGTTAATTATACATGAGTATCAAAACACTCTTAATGTAGTTTCTCATTTTTGACTATGTCATGTGTCTTTTTTACTAAAATGTCAATTTAAACTGGAAACACGCACTTTGTGTCATATTGATCCCATCATGTGTATGTTTTATGTGAGACTAATTCATACGCATTATAATTGAATTATGATTTATTTTACTGAATTATCAAGACAACATGAGTACTTTTTATTGGTTTTTCATGAGTAACACATGTTTTTAACTAAAATTTCATTTTCAAACTCAATACACATATTTTGTGTCAAATTAGACACACCATGTCTCAAATTGATTTTCAAATAATTTATACACATTAAAAATTACTTATGGATCATTTTAATAACCTATCAAAACAACCCAAATTTGTTTATTCTATTTTGAGTATATAATTTGTGTTTTTATGTTAAACGTCAGATTTAGAAAAAAAGAAAAACATTGAGTTATACTGGTCACATGAGGCATCAGATTGATGTGTGGTTGATACCTAAAAATGAAAAATGACTTAACGATAATGCTTTAGATGTATATAAATAATATGAATGTGTTTTGGCTATTTTGATCATGACATATGTTTTTATTACTAAAATGACAATTTATTCTAAAAACACACACATTGAGTTATACCAGTCACATCATGTGTTGGTTTGATGTGAGATTTATTCCTATATGTGAAAATTACTTCTGAATCATTTCTAATAAACTATCAAGACATCATAATCTCTTTTTTACTATTCTTTTTGTGAGTAACAAGGGATTTAAACTAAAATTTTAATTTATTATTAATAACAAACACTTTGAGTAATATCAGGTACACCATGTGTTGGAGTTACATGTGGACAAATCTTGAACCTCAATAATGATTTATGGATTGGTTTCATAATGTTTCAAAACTACCCAAATGTTTTTTGCATGGTTATTAGTATGTGAAGTGTGTTGCGAACTAAATTTTCAATTTTATATAAAAATATGATTTGATTCACAATGGTCACACCATACTTCAGACATACGATTAGTAGATTCATACATACCAAAAATGACTTAAGGATAATTTTCCAAAATTATAGAAAAATCATAAGGAATTTTCATTGTTTTCAAAAAGCCAGGTTCCTTTTTAAAAAATTTATATTTATACTAAAAACATGTTCTTTCATTCACACCATTCACAACATATATCAGTTTTATATATGACTAATTATTACATTCCATAAAAAATTAAGAATCACTTTTATATAGTATCAATATCATCATATAATATTGGATTAGTTTTCTTTAACTAACACATGTTTTGAACTAAATGTTTTATTTTAACCTAATAAAAAATAGTTTGAGTCATATCAGGCACATCATGTATCAAATTGAGGTGCAAAAAATTTCTATATTTCACCCATGGTTTATGGATCATTTTATAAAATTAATCGGACAATGTGAATGTGTTTTATTGGATTTTAGTATCTAACATGTGGTTTGAACTAAATTTAAATTTAAAATAAAAAAAACATCGAATCATATTGGAAAAAGTATTCTTTATATAGATTATTAGTTGATTCCAGCACATAAAATATTAAATATGTATAATTTCGTTAAAGAATGAAATAAACATGAATATGTTTTCTCAGTTTTGAGTTTGTCACATGTCTTTTTTCTAAAAGTAATTTTTCTCTATAAACACACACTTGGAGTCATACTAGTTACTTCCTGTGTTATTTTTACATGATATCAATTGCTCCACATAAAAGATGAATTACGAATCATTTACAAAAATTATGTCCCTAATATTAGCATGTTTTCTTGATTTTAAGTGACTAACACATGTTTTGAACTAATATTTAATTTTTAGTCTCGAAACATGATTTTTTTGGACATATAATGCATTCCATGTATCATATTTATATGTGGATAAAAAAATGGAATTATAGAATATCTTTATAATGCATCTAAATAACTTGAGTGTGTATTATCAGTTTGGATTATGTGGTGTTTGTTTGTAAATAAAATGGTAAATTTAAATAAAAGATGCACTTGGAGTCATATTAGTCACACGATGTGTCAGATTGACATGAAGTTGATTCATACACACAAAAAATAACATATGGAAAATTTCACTAATATATCAGAATAAATATAAACGCATTTAATCAGTATTGAGTATTTCACATGTTATTTTATAATAAAATTACAATTTAAAATGAAAACATGCACATTGAGTCATACTTGTATCATTGTGTGTCTATTTATCGTGTGATTGAATCTAAAACATGTTAAATGATTATTTAATTGTTTTACTAAAGTATCAAGAAAATATGATAATGATTTATGGTTTCACTGATTGAATCCCTTTTTGAACTAAAATGTGAATTTTAAACTGATAACGGGAACATTGAGTCTCATCAGGTACATTGTGTGTCATATTGAGGTGCATATTACTCATAAACGTCAAAACTGAATTATAAATATTTTTTTGAATGTATAAAAAAAATAATGTTTTTTATCATTTTTTATTATGTGACATGTGTTTTCAACTAAAATGTAAATTTATAACTGAAAACACATCCATTGAGCCCTATCATTTAGTCTTTGTATCACATTGAGGTACATGTGGTTCCTACATCTCACAAATGACTTAAGGAACATTTTAATAATGTATCAAAATAATTTGAGTGAATTATATTTTATTTTCTATTTGATGTGTGTTTCAAAAAAAATTCATTAGAAATTAAAAAACTACTCTTGAATTTATAATAGGAAAACCTTGTATTAGATTGAGGTGTGGCTAGTTCCTAGAAATCACCCAAAGTCTTTTTTAATCTAGAATTCATTATGAATTCTGAGTTATCTAACAATATTTATTTTTCATAGCCGATACTGATGAATTCTTTAATGAATAAAAAAAATATTAAATAATCATGGGAGAATCATCCTTAATGAGTGAATTATATCTATGTCACCTCTCAATGATATTTGTATATAATCGAACACAATGTATTCTTCCCATTCATTTCAAAAAAATAATTTATCACCTCTTGTGAATATGCATATTTTTGGTAGAATTGTTCGTATTATAATAATTTAAATAAAGATATCATTAATAAAATATTAAATAAAATTGTAATTATCATCTAAAATAACTCTTTGGGGTTGGTAGTTTATTAATAGAATATGATATATTTTATAATTTGGAAAATATAACAACAAAAATAAATTAAATTTAAATGTTTTGGGTACTATAGAAACATTTAGAAAATAAAAAATTCATTTTCATATATGTTTTGATACTCGAATGTTATTATATTGACCTAGATTCATATCCTTTTATAGATAATGATAAGATTTTTGTTCTCTTGGACTATCATCATGCCAAAACTATGATCACATTTAAACACTTAAATATCATAATAGAATAGTCATTAAAACATAATATATAATATATTATATGAATTATATTTGTAAATTATAGCATGTTGTTTATTATTAATTGATAAACATCATCACATGTGGTCAGTTTGTTGGGTATCCTTGCATTGAATCCATAATATAAATATTTGGAGTATCCAAATTGAAAATAGTTAGTAACTTATGTTGTCTAAAAAGTGGAATATGTAATGAAATTAATTCATATATGATTAAAAATATTAAATTTAAAATTTTTACCCCAGCATCATGCCTATAATGAAATCCCATCATCTGTAATTTTTCATCAAACCATTGTGTCCTATTTTTCCACTCTAACTCTATATTAGTTTGGTCTTAATTATAGTAGTTTTGTATTAGTTGTGTGATGAAAAATGAGTTTAGATTTTTATTCCAAGCCTTTTTCCATCAAATATTTTTAATATACACACCTGCATATTTTATGAATAATATTTATTCATAATTTACATAATAAACCAACTATTGGAAAAAGTTTCTTGAAAACACACATTATATATAAAATTACAACTCCGAATACTTTAAATTAAATATTGAGGATTTCATTTATATTATATGGACTAATATAGTTTTTATTGTCTGGTCCATTCATCAGTTCTTCAAAATAAATTGTGTTTTAATCACTAGTTTCTAATTTTGTATAAAATTAAACCTTCAATGATAATAAATATGGATGTTCAAATGGTGTGGTAAAGGTAATTTTTATGATGTTTTTGGTTGGTTGGTTACCTATTTAGTTGTTTTTTATTTTCCCTTCCGTTTCACCCCTTCTCTTTTTTTATCTATAATAAAATTCATCAATTAATGCCCCTTTTTATTAATTATTGAAGAGTTATCATGACAATGAAATTGTAAATTCATACCTCCAAATCAACAAGTATTTTTAAAATATCTAATAGACATCCTATAAATGATAAAATATCTTGTTTGACTCTATGCATTTCTACATCATCAAGTGTAATACGTAGAACGAAGCTCGACTCAAGAGCTACATGAATCCCCACTCTCACATGGCCTATTAAAAATTGTTTTCTATGTAGAGTATTTCCACGTTTATTGTACATGACACCCTAACGAAAATTAAAATGGAAGGGTGTATATATATATATATAACAATAATTTTGACCTAGTGTAATAAGAGTAGAGTGATGGTATCAATGTTTACCTAAATAACATATCACAGAAAAAATTAATAAAATATTGATTACCACATCTAAAATAATGCTTTCAGTGGAATGTTTCTCTTGAATTATTGAGCAGTTGGGGGATAGAACTTCACGTAGTTGTTGTTGTTGAGTTATTTCATATCTTTGATCACATTCCATAACATTTTCTACCATATATGTTTACAAATTTAGTTATTCTTATAAAGTAGCTAATAAAGCATTCATGACTTCCCTTTTTTATCTTTATATTCCTGTTCATTGTTTACTCAAAATGCATTCTAGGTAACACACCAAATCCCACACCTTTTACATGACCAAATTGTTCTAGCCACATCATTGCCTCTAATAGAAGATATTCTTACAGTACAACTAATGATGATTTTTGTGTCTAATTTAGAGAAAATCATATAGGAAAATAATTATTATTTTTCATATAATACTTATTTAATGAATTTTTTTATTCCATACTTACACATGATTCCCACAATGTTTGTGCGTTTTAATCTATTAGTATCACATCTATATTTACACATTCCTTCTTCCATGACCCATGATTTGGGATATAAGTGGCTTTGGATCACAATTCATATTCTTGTATATAAACAAAGTAACATAACTATGTTGTTGGAATATGTAACTAAAGTTTATTAATGTCTATTAAAAATACATACAAATTTTTAAGGTAAAGAATATCCTATCCATTCATTATGGTAGGGGTATGTTGGTTTTTTGGCATGTTTCTTATTTTAAGAACATTGTATTTTTTTCTGAAATTAAAATATATTAGTAAAATGGATTAATAGAAGTACTTTAATGAAATTTATTACCAGTCACAGTGTAGTTGAAGTTATATCTCAACACAATGACTGATAAACACATCCCATGTTTGTTGGTTTATTAGGTGTGCACACATTTGTGCTGGGTCCAAGTTTATTTTCCCTTCAATATCATTTAGATGATACTTTGTATGAATTTTATGAATGATTATATTATTCTATCATGTGATCATTAATACCAATTTCATTCACGAGTCATCAAAATAAAAGCACTCTGTAATGGATAATGAAGAGAAAATAAAAATTTCATTATTTTGGTTTTTAGTAAAATAAAGAATGTGTATAAAATTATTACCCTAACATCTTCCCAAATTATTTCATTATGTGTGGCCACCATATTGGACCATAACACTATATATACTAGAATGAATTTTCAAGAGGTGATACCATTGAAACTATGAAACATGGCCTTGTTGGGTTTAACAATCTATCCAGATGTATTCCATCCAACCACAAATTGTTTTACTTTTTTATCACTTTATTATAATTTTATACAACTATTATTATATGAAGATTCTATTTTTTATAGGAAATAAGATTTTCATCATCTACAATTTCCTCATATTCAACATCATCAATATGTTGTTCCTTTGTAATGGTATCATCATCCTGTGGAAAATCAGTTTTCTCCTTTTCATTGGGAAAAAATAATGTTGAGAAACCTTTTGTTCCTCAGTATTGCATGCATCAACATGAAAAGAATAAATTATCCTTATAAATTGTAAAATATTTAACTTATAATCTGTAAATTAAGTAGTGAACATATAATAAAATGAGATATGACAATGTATATTACAAAAAATTATATAACTTGATTACTGAACTCCCTTTATAATGGTTATAGGGATTTGACCCATCTATCAAGCATCTAAATCCCCCCATTTTGGCCTCCTCTGACCGACGATATCCCTTCTACATCGGTACCAATATGATATGACTTTGTGGTCACAATGAATACAGAATCCTTGGTTGAATTATCAATTGATCCTTCAGAGGATTTGGTGGAAAAAAGAATAATTAACCACATTTATTTCTGAGGATATGGAATTCAAAATATTTTTATTTCCTAGGATGTCATTATGAACATTTATTATTTGAACCCTTTCTTACCGAAATCCACTTTCATTAATAGAAATTTTTCTAGAACCAACATAGATACCTAGGTACCCTGATAACCAAGCTGATCCTGACATGTCCTAAAGGGTGTTCTTCGTCCCCAAGGGTTTGCGATAAGAACCTAGAATCGAAAAAGATAATGATGGGGAAAATTCATTCACATAAATATTAGAAGAAAATATATACAAGTTAGTATGCTAAAAAATACATCACTGGGATACCTCTAACAAATGTAAAATGGGTACATAAACCCAATGTGGAATAAAAATTACTATAAAATGAATGATAAATAACCCAAATACCAATGGGCATAGAACACTAAGCACCAAGGATTAACAATTAGAACCACAACCGACTAGTTCTTTCCCCTGCCTTGAACCTAGAAGAATAAAATCTTCATCCATTTGAAGGAAATGGAAGCATGTGAGTTCATAATCCCAGCAGGGTCTAACCATGTGTTCTATAATTTGATATCAAAATAAATAACCAAATAATTATTTCAATTTTAAATACAAAAAATCTATGTATGAGAGAATATTTAAAAACCTCATGCTTTCAATTTCAATTGATTGAAACATTTAAATCGATTTCCTACTAAACATTTTATATAAATTAACATATATAGAGTCACATGAAATATTTATAGTTGTTTTACAAAAGATGAAATATATATAGAAATAATTCACAAATCTGCAACATAGTCATCATCCAAGAGGTATGATAGTTGTTGGTTATGGGATCTTTACACACTAATATAGTGATTACATATATTTTTACACACATAACATTGGTAATCGAAAAAATGGACTAACCAACATCCCACTAGGGGTAAGATCTACCAATAGGTTGATGTCTTAGTAGAAATGTTACAATCCGTTGATAGGGTAATCTCAACCGAGAATTGTTTCTCCATATTTATCACTATCTACATTGGTTTTAATGTTCAAAAACAATATTATATAAATATATAATTATTTCAAAATTATTTAATATATAATTTCCCCATATCCAATTTAAATGACTATTTCCCTTCAAAATCCTAAACATGGGTTTTCAATCAAATCATTCCCTTTTCTAAAAAATACCAACATTGGTTCTTATAAAAAAATTAATCCATTTTCTCAAAATCAATTTCTTATTTCAATTTCACAAATAAAATTCCATAATTTCCAAAAATCTAAATCACACCCCAATTAATTGAAATTGGGGTTCTCCCCAAAATCTATACAATTTCAACTAAAATACAAATTTCCATCGAATTGGGTTTTCATGATATCATTTAAAGAAATTTATTTTAAATCCAGAAATTCAAGGTTAAATTAATTATCCATTTTATATGGACCCACCTACTATAGATCACGGAATCACATTTCACAAAACCCGTAATTGGAAACTTCAATAAAGAATGTCAGAAATTGAGATCCAAGAATCAAACCTATATTCATGATCCCAAAAAATTAATTTAGACCTCTTAACAAAATTAATATCTAAAAATTCTATGGATGAGATAATAAGAGAGTAGGATAGAAGGATTGATAGAATATCTCTTACCAATGAGGAATCAAACATTGTTCCCCAAGATTCAATCAAATTTTCAAGGGGGCTGGAGGAGAAAAAATGGATATATAATAGATATTAGGACCTAGTATTTCATAAAATCCCATGTTAGGGGTGGATTATATGATAAAAAGGTTATTCTTAATATTTCTAACAATATTTCATAATTAAAAATCATTGATCTCCTGGATAGATGGGTTGGTTACATGGTTTGTTTAACAATTTTCCAAAACCCTATGTCCTGCTCATGGGTTGCATAATTTATACATGGTGGGAACATGATTTTTCAAACCATCCAGCATCCTAGGAAACCCCCATTTTTTGTGGATACATTGTTTCCCCTGGGTGGGTACACGGTTTGGGAAAATCGTGCGCTATCCATTCATATTGAAGAAAAAAAATTCTTCTCAAGAACACCAGATACTAACCCTATAAAAAAATGATCAAGTGGTGGGGTCAAATAATAAATGAAAATATTAACATTATATTACAACCAACCCACAATAGAATCATTCTATCCCCATAAATCTTATCAAGAAGTCCCCATACATAAAATCTGAGTCCACTGGAATTTCATGAGCACCTCTCTCTCGCATGTATCATGAGTATAAGAAGTGTGCTACCTAGAACAAAAACCAAAGGCATCATACTCAAATGTAGTACCGTGGTTTGAAAATAAACTATCCTCACTGAATGTTCCATCAATGATAATTCGGGGTCATTGTCAAGATCACTCCAACTCAAAACAAAAGATGGATTTGAAATCTACCTTAATAGTTATGAATCATTCAACCCATTATGTATCGACGTTGACTGAGGTAAAAGTTATAAATGGTAAGACACTTTTCCCACCAGCTCACAACCTCAAAATTTCACACAAAATGGTGTGTAATTTTCACTTGACAACCAATCAGTCAATGAGGAAAATAAGGTGAAATATTCAGGAAGATCTGATCTTCAAATGGAAATTCCACCTATCTACAACGATGATAGACATAAGACATATATCGTCATTTTGGTGTCAACAATCTATGAATAATCAACTATATATTTATTTTCATCTCTGGAACCATTCTGGGTCCAACCATGCATCTTTTCCCAATATCTAACTAGCACAATAGAGATTCACAATTCTGTCTATACAAGGCCTCAAAGGGTACATCCTGATCATATACTGGTAAAAATTTGTATTTGTGAACTCCGATAGTCATAAGTGGTCACTCCAAGCCTCGCCAAAATATTGGACACATGAACAAAGAATACCCTCAAGAATCTATATTGATCTCCCTCTCTGTCCTTCGGACTTCAGATGGTATGCCATACTGAAATGAACATGAGATTAATTTTCTCCTAAAGGGGCCCCCAAAATAAATAATTAAAATTGGGATATTTATCAGAGACGATATCACATTGAACTCCATGAAACTGAATAATCACTTTCATATAGAGACTTCAAATTCCTCATCTTTGGTCGTATCATGAGTTGTTATAAAGTCAATTGATTTGGCCTTCCTATCAATCACAACACATATTGAATTATTATTTCTCTAGGTACATATTAACCCCCACCACAAAGTCCATAGATATATCATTCCACAACCATTAAGGCACTAGATGTGGTAAGAGAAATCCTGAATGTTTTCGGTGCTTGTACAAGAACTGCAAGCCTATAAACAAGGAGAGGCCAAATCCATAGTGCCTCAACATATTCTAGGCCACCAAAATAAATATTTGATATCATAGAATATCTTCATGGTTCTTGGGTGAAAATAACAATATGAATTATTGAAATCCCCATCAGATCATTCCTTATGGATAACGTTATAAAAATGATTATGAAAACATAGAATACCCTCTGTAGAGATTGACCACTCAGAAAGAGTATTACCACCACAAATAGAGTATTTGATTCTATAGAATTCATCATCAAGCTATTATTCAAGAAGAATCATCTGAATAAATGTGTTGGTTAACTGAACCATGTATAAGTCAAAATCTTCCCCTGGATTTTGAACATGAATAATAAATTGGGAAAAAAGAGAAATCAAGTTCCATTCATCTATTGATTCTTTCATGGCCTTGGATGGAATTTAAAATCAATTCAAATGCGAAGACAATCCCTTTCCTAGGGGTAGAGGTGACAACAATGTAATAATATTGATAGTATTCCACCCAACACCTTTGGAAGATATTTAAAAAAAATTGAGAGAATATTCAACAACAAATATCGTGCTCAAAATAAATGATAATACATTATCTGAAAAGGTAATATCACCGCATCTGAAGGAATGCATCATAGATGTGAGTTCAAGGTCTTAGGTCATGTGATTCATCTCATGTTTCATTTTCTTCGAATATCCAAAAGTAACAACGTGATCACCTTGCATGAGAACACATCCCAAACATGAACATGATGCATCACAGAAGACCACATTGCCTTCCGGACCTCAAGAAGTGTCAACACTGGAACAGTAGTCAAATAAAATATCAGCTCATCAAAAGAAATCTAAAATTTATCATCCAAATAACACATCAGTCTCTTCCAAATTATTGTATTCACCTAAGAATGTAACAGCTCGAGATTTTATGAAAAATATTCTTTTCAATTTTATTAATGTCTTGTGTTGTACGCTACACCAAAAGGATATTGCACAACACACATCTTTGACTTGCCTTTCATTACACGCAATCACAACCTTTCTCGATAGCGTGTGTAGTACGCAATACTCAGTTTCACGAAACAACGATATGCTATTAAAATATTATTAAAACTAGCCGTTATGAATAGTAATAACCACATTTTAAATTTTAGAAAATTTAGCTCTCAAAATGGACTTCATTTTTGGATTCGGAGTATCGAATTTAGCCTAAGGTGAAATTTTGGTACTTTTCGGATAACTTTCATATTCTGATGAATAGTGAAAATTACTAAATTATAATTAAAAACAACTTTTTTAATTGAAATAATTAATAGTGATAAATTATTAATTTGAGTGGTTTTAATGTATATTTAGAATATATTTTTACAATTTAATACAATGTTGGTCATTGAATGTAATTTCACATTTAAACCAGACATAATCAAGTGTCAATCTTTTGATAGATATTGTTTCTTAAAAACACGCTATTTGTTTTAACAGCAGGATTTAATTATAAAATTAATTAATGAAACTTCTATGTTATGAATTTGGTAAAATAGACTTCATTTTTGAATTCGGAATATGAAATATAGCTTAGGATGAAATTTTGGCATTTTTCTGAAAAACATCAATTTTTGATGAATAGTGAAACTACTAAGTGGTAGTTAAAAACTGAATTTTTCATAAAACATAATTTTACCGCTTCTGTGAATGGAATTTAAAAAATCCGAGAGACACGGTTGATGTCTATAAGTAAAATGTGGTTCAATGAGATGAAAATAATTTTTGGTGAATAGTAACTTTTTACTTTTATTTACCACAGTTAAAAGTAAATAGGGTAATTAAGGGTAAGAATGATATTTATATTACCCTAACACATGTCCTAATTCTATTGGACAAGTGTATCTCGACCAAAAATAACCTTAAGAGTAAAATATTATCCTTTAGGCCCACTGGGATTAGATTAGGACATTTATTATTATTTAATTTAAAGAAGAGTTAAAAGAGTTAAAATCAAAGTATATTTACTAACACATTTTTAATATAGGGTTGTACATAAGATAAATTCGATTGTAAATATTCATTAGAAAGATAAAACGATATACTACATGATGGTATTTTATTTGTAATTTTTAGACATCAAATAATTTAATTTGTCTATGACACAAAGACGATGCAGTAATTATCTTATTAATGAAATATTGACATAATTGATGTTATAAACACCAAAATAAATGTAATTTGAGACTTTTTATGAATTACACTAATTTTTTAGGTTACTATGATATATTATTGTTGATTTAATCAACTTGGTTCGTAAATATAGTTCTGTTATGACTTTCACAAAAATCATAAATCAAATAGTGTCAAAATTGACACAAAATAGTTTTTAAATCAAATATTATATTATTAATTGTTATTTTATTCCTAAAAATCTATGGTTCGGCCAAATGACTTAGATAAGGATATATATATTAATAATAAATAATTTGGGGTTCGTTTGGCATGTTATTGTAAGTTTATTAACCATATAGTGTAAGAAAACAAAAACACACGGTAAAAGTTAAATTATTTAACTTAGAGTTAAATCTAATTGATAAGGTTAAAATAATACCCTAAACTTGTCTAAATCCTATTGGATGATTGGATTTCTACCCATAACCACTTTAGCTTCTAACTAAGACCCTTTGGAACCATTATAAACCGATGTTGACTTTAATATAAAATAATATTTTGAGATATTCCTAAGGTGCCCCTCTCCACCCTTATAAAAGGGCACCTCCTCCCCCTCCTCCTCACACGAATTTGAGCACACAAGCTCGGCCAACCCCTACCAAAATCCCTTCTCCACTTCCCTAGTATCATCATAGAGGTCATGGTATTTTTCAAAGACCATCCTTAGTTCTTTAAGTGGAGGCTAAGAAAAGGCGCGTCAAAAAGAGGTAATATCCATTACCGATCTTTTTCAATTTCTTTCTTCTTCAACTTCTTCTTCTTTAGTTGTTTCATGATAAAGTAATAACATCAGTATTTCTTATATACTGATATGTTATTATAAATATGAAACAACTCTAATTAACCTTTTATCCATCATATGGAAAAAGGAAATCACCGCGTGTGCGTACGTACGGAATACCGTCTCCACGTCGTGGTGTAATCTATTTTCCGCCACCACATTAATTGGATGGGTATAAAGGTGTAATGAGTAACTATATATGATTATTATAAAGTGATATTGATACTGAAATAGTATACATACACTTCAACACAATTCCACGACCATGGGAACGATATCATCGCTCGTGCGTACGTACGGACTACCGTCTCCACGACGCGATGAGATTCATTCTCAATGATTAACCATTCATGAATGATTATAAAGTATATATAATAAGTAATAATTCAATATATGACCTAATAATGATACTGGAATTATTTATATTTATATGTATGTAATCTACTTAATTCCATTCAATTCAATAAGGAAACGAAAACAGCGTTCATGCGTACGTACGGACTACCGTCTCCATGAACGGTGTATTTCTTTCCATTAACTGATTTATTATATCTATGTATTATGAATATATATATATATTAATCATTTTTTATATTCTAGAATTAAGTAATCATGATCTAAGTAATCATATGAATAATTACAAGTTAAAAACACGAACGACAAATGGGACGATTTTAACCAAAACGCTACTTTAACATGAATTTACAAAAGAACAGGTAATATAAAGTCATAAGTGTACCATATATGATATAATAACAATGAATATGATTCTGGAATAAGTCAATAACATGATTTAAATCATATACAAGAGGTTCGGACACTCACAAAGCAAGTCGGACCTAAGGTAAGGGGAAATATCACAATCTCATTTTTATCCGAGATTGTTTATATTTTGGCATTTACTAGGGTGTATTTTATCATCCACATCCATGTTCCCTCAATATGTAATATTATTTCCATCCTTATAAAATATTTTATTTCCAATTTTACCCTTCGGTAATTTTTTTGTAAAAGATATGAAAGGAATATTTCGTCGTTTTTCGTACGAGGTTCTTTTTGACTTTTCCGACAAAAGTACGAAGAATGTTTTTTTTTACTTATACGGCATGAATGGATTTTTAAAACATTATTTCTGAGAAGCTTCCTTTACAAGTTTTCAAGTTTATTTTTTAATAAACTTCTTTTATTTTAAATTTGTATGACATGTTAAGAAAGGAAAAATGTTTTTGAAGTAGAAAGGATATTTTCCTCAAGAATGTAGTTCAAGTATTTTATCAAAATTATTTTCCATCTAAGAAAATAAAAGGGTTCTGTTTTTATCCCTATTATTACATTGGTTTGATTATGTTTTGATGGAAATATTTTTATGAATTCCTTTATCTTATATGGTTTGTTTTATGATGTCAATATGTTTCAAGAATCCCATTTTTGTTACATGTGTTATGCGATGATGTATGATTTATGATTATGTGGCACACATAAGAAAGGATTCATTATAAGATGGGTGGGACCTATATCTCCCTCCAATGCATTGGGTAAAGATTTTATATCTCATGAGATAGACATGGCTGAAATGGTAGGTTATACCGGTTCAGTGAAACAGGACTGAAACGAGGGCTACTCAATTCAGAAAGGGACTTTGTCCACTAAGATAGTCTTGGCAATGAGTCTTGACTAAAAAGAAATGATTCACTATGATTATGTGTGTATTCCACAAAGTTTCATGTTTTAAGTTATTCTTATTGGGATTTCATTTCCCTGCAATGATTTATCCCATGTTCTGAAATTATGCTCTCTTTTACAGGTTAAGATTTCCAAAAGTTATGTTCTTATGAATATGATGTGATTGATTTTTTTTTGTTTACCCTTACTGAGCATTTGATCTCACCCTTTTATGTTTTCTTTTCCCCAGGATATAAAGAAAGGTTTTAGGTAAAAAAAAAGAAGGGAAGATCTTTATGGGAGATATTGAGGATCTTTCACCACGATTAGAAGATTACGTTCCGAGTTTCCAAAGACACTAAACTATTACGGTCCTTGTGTGTGTGTTTTTGTTATGTACTAAGTATTCCGCAAAAGTAATGTAATTTCCATGTAAGATAAGTTTCGGGTCTCTACAGTTGGTATCAGAGGAAAGGTTTAGTCAACCTTTGGAAACTAGGACGCGAAAACATTAGTGAGATCCCTAGAGATATTTCTAAGGTATGTCTAGGGATGTCCCTAAGGTTAAGTATATGTATAGGTTATAGTACTAGAATTACGCTAACGATCATATAATTTAACCTAAGATGTTAGATATTAAGGGTAATCCCCCTTTACTATGTTGTTTTCCTTAGCATTATTTTGCCTCTCACACTATTTTTTTTGGGTTTTAGAAAATGGCTGGAAACAAGATGATTCACGATAATGGAGGATATGATGGACAATGGAATGATATTCTTTATGAGAAACCAATGAAATGGGATTTGGAAGTCCAAACATCATTATTATGCCGAATCAGAAATCTCATAATATGATCAATAAAGTAAAATTTGGTAAGTTTCCTGACTCGGCTAATAAGAGAAAGATGGAGTTTCATGATGATCATAGAGGAAAGAAGGTTCAATTTCCCCTATGTAAATCATGTTGGAAGAGGCATCAAGGAGAATGTTTCAAGGGAACTGGAAGATGCTTTGGGTGTGGAAAAGAAGGACAAAAAACAAGTATGTGCAAAGGAAAAGGTTCAGTTAACACCATGGATGAGGATAATGGTATTGCTACGACATCAAAAATGGTTAAGTGTTTTAAATGTGGAATGTATGGGCATTATGAAAACCAATGCCCTAAGGGAAAGACTCATGAAGAGAATCAGTATGGTCGTATGGGTAGTATTTATGTGGATGATGATGGAGAGACTACAAATGATATGTGAGATGAAAGAATTGTTGAAGCTCAGTTAATGGTTTAAGAATGTAGTGAAATGATTACATGTTTATCATGTGTAATGTTGTATAAGAAATCTCATGGTACTATGGAATAAAGAGAAATCTAAGGATTGTTACATTGTTGTCTTTCCTTGAGTTTTAAAAGTGTTTTATTAATGTTACCAGTATCCATGAAAGGTTATTCAGATATTTTTGGAATGTAGATGATATGCGCATAATGAAGGGATAAGGAGAAAATTAAATGTTTAACAGTATTCATGAGCTCATGATTGATATAAGTACTAAGTGATATCATGGTTTGAGTATATAGAATTTTGAGGATTTAGGTATGTGGAAGGTGTTAACTTTTAACTGCATTCATGTTTTCACTAAGGTATTCAAGAGAATACATGATTAAGGACTTTGAATGTTTGGAATGTGACCAACAAAACATATCTTATGATATATGGGGATCGACGATGGTGTTAAATCTCTGGTAATCGTTTTCACTATGTTATGAGAGTGGACTGGAGTATTAAGGATAAGCATAAAGATTGGAATGGATTATGTTGGACATAAGTTAGTATTGTTTAAGGATAGAAGTTTTTTTTCGATGGGATGTTATTGTAATATAGTTTTAGAAAAAGGACAACCTGCAGAACGGGCGACAGCCCATCGCGTCGGACAAGGCTGTGGGAATCGAACCCACAACTGAAGTGTGACTGGCCTTTATCACCTACCACTGGCCTACAGGAAGTCCCTATTCAGTAGAAACTAGTTTTATTATATTAAGATGTATGATATATAAAGTATAAGTCCATTTTAGGAACCATATAAGATTAATCTCACTATAGATCGACTTATGTATATAAATTTTTCTATCCTTTTGAGACAGATGGAATGACCCGTCATTCTATAACATGATCTGCTAACACTTCACGAATAACAAATTCAACTTCATTTATTTAAGATATGAAGTGGAAATTGTTAAAGGCATGAACAATAGTGTGGTTGTACAAACATAAAGCAAATATTTATTATAATTCAAATTCTTTAACTTTAGGGAAACGATATTGAAAACCAAAAAAGTTGTCCTAGTGATCTTATATCTGATGAATCAGATGGTACCTTAGATCATCACAAATTTATGGATTTGTGATTACTGGCTTTTCCATAGCCATGTTCTCTACCACTCTCCATCAGAACATGATGGTTAGATTTCTCTTCCATATCCATATTTTCACCTATGTTGAAACCCAGTGATTAGTTTATTTGGGTAACCGTTACATTTCATACTTTTTGTTTTTAAAGATTGGTTTTGATATTCCTTTTTACGATGTGGGTTTCTATTAAATAAACATTTGAATAGTAAACCATTTATAACCCCGACGAATTTCGAGGGCGAAATTCATTTTAAGGGGGGTAGAATGTAACAGCCCGAGATTTTATGAAAAATATTCTTTTTAATTTTATTAATGTCTTGTGTTGTACGCTACACCAAAAGGAGCTTGCACAACACGCATCATTGAATTGCCTTGCATTACACGCAATCACAACCTTCCTCGATAGCGTGTGTAGTACGCAATACTCAGTTTTACGAAACAACGATATGCTATTAAAATATTTTAAAACTAGCCGTTATGAATAGTAATAACCACTTTTTAAATTTTAGAAATTTTAGCACTCAAAATGGACTTCATTTTTGGATTCGGTGTATCGAATTTAGCCTAAGGTGAAATTTTGGTACTTTTCGGATAACTTTCATATTCTGATGAATACTGAAAATTACTAAATTATAATTTAAAACAAATTTTTTAATCGAAATTATTAATAGTGATAAATTATTAATTTGAGTGGTTTTAAATTATATTTAGAATATATTTTTACAATTTAATACAATGTTGGTCATTGAATGTAATTTCACATTTAAACCAGACATAATCAAGTGTCAATCTTTTGATAGATATTGTTTCTTAAAAACACGCTATTTGTTTTAACAGTGGGATTTAATTATAAAATTAATTAATGCAACTTCTATGTTATTAATTTGGTAAAATAGACATCATTTTTGAATTCGGAATATGAAATATAGCTTAGGATGAAATTTTGGCATTTTTCTGAAAAACATCAATTTTTGATGAATAGTGAAACTACTAAGTGGTAGTTAAAAACTGAATTTTTCATAAAACTTAATTTTACCGCTTCATTTAATGGAATTTAAAAAATCTGAGAGACACAGTTGATGTCTGTAAATAAAAGGTGGTTCAATGAGATAAAAATAATTTTTGGTGAATAGTAACTTTTTACTTTTATTACCACAGTTAAAAGTAAATAGGGTAATTAAGGGAAAGAATGATATTGATATTACCCTAACACATGTCCTAATTCTATTGTACAAGTGTATCTCGGCCAAAACTAACCTTAAGAGTAAAATATTATCATTTAGGCCCACTTGGATTAGATTAGGACATTTATTATTATTTAATTCAAAGAAGAGTTAAAAGAGTTAAAATCAAATTATATTTAATAAAACATTTTTAATATAGGGTTGTACATAAGATAAATTCGATTGTAAATATTCATTAGAAATCTAAAAAGTTATCCTACATGATGGTATTTTATTTGTAATTTTTAGATATCAAATAATTTAATTTATTTATGACACAAAGATGATGCAGTAATTATCTTATTAATGAAATATTGACATAATTGATGTTATAAACACCAAAATAAATGTAATTTAAGACTTTTTATGAATTACAATAATTTTCTAGGTTACTATGATATATTATTGTCTATTTAATCAACTTGGTTCGAACATATAATTCTGTTATGACTTTCACAAAAATCATAAATCAAATAGTGTTAAAATTGACACAAAATAGTTTTTAAATCAAATATTATATTATTAATTGTTATTTTATTCCTAAAAATCTAAGGTTCGGCCAAATGACTTATATAAGGATATATATATTAATAATAAATAATTTGGGGTACGTTTGGCATGTTATAGTAAGTGTATTAACCATATATTGTAAGAAAACAAAAAGACACGGTAAAAGTTAAATTATTTAACTTAGAGTTAAATCTAATTGATAAGGTTAAAATAATACCCTAAACTTGTCTAAATCCTATTGGATGATATGATTGCGACCCATCCCAACTTTAGCTTCGAAATAAGACCCTTTGGAACCATTATAATCCGATTTTGACTTTAATATAAAATAATATTTTGAGATATTCCTAAGGTGCCCGTCTCCTCCCTTATAAAAGGGCACCTCCTCCCCCTCCTCCTCACACAAATTTGAGCACTCAAGCTCGGCCAACCCCTGACCAAATCCCTTCTCCACTTCCCTAGTATCATCATATAGGTCCTGGTCTTCTTCAAAGACCATCCTTAGTTCTTTAAGTGGAGGCTAAGAAAAGGCGCGTCAAAAAGAGGTAATATCCATTACCGATCTTTTTCAATTTCTTTCTTCTTCAACTTCTTCTTCTTTAGTTGTTTCATGATAAATTAATAACATCAGTATTTCTTAAATACTTATATGTTATTATAAATATGAAAAAACTCTAATTAACCTTCTATCCATCCTACGGAAAAAGGAAATCACCGTGCGTGCGTACGTACGGAATACCGTCTCCACACCGTGGTGTAATCTATTTTCCGCCACCACATTAATTGGATGGGTATAAAGGTGTAATGAGTAACTATATATGATTATTATAAAGTGATATTGATACTGAAATAGTATACATACACTTCAACACAATTCCACGACCATGGGAACGATATCATCGCTCGTGCGTACGTACGGACTATCGTCTCCACGACGCGATGAGATTCATTCTCAATGATTAACCATTCATGAATGATTATAAAGTATATATAATAAGTAATAATGCAATATATGACCTAATAATGATACTGGAATTATTTATATTTATATGTATGTCATCTACTTAATTCCATTCAATTCAATAAGGAAACGAATACAGCGTTCATGCATACGTACGGACTACCGTCTCCATGAACGGTGTATTTCTTTCCATTTACTGATTTATTATATATGTGTATTATGAATATATATATATAAATCATGTTTTATATTCTGGAATTAAGTAATCATGATCTAAGTAATCATATGAATAATTAATACTTAAAAACACGAATGACAAATGAGACGATTTTACCCAAAACACTACTTTAACATGAATTTACAAAAGAACGGGTAATATAAAGTCATAAGTGGACCATATATGATATAATAACAATGAATATGATTCTGGAATAAGTAAATAACATGATATAAATCATATACAGGACGTTCGGACACTGACAAAGCAAGTCGGACCTAAGGTAAGGGGAAATATCACAATCTCATTTTTATCCGAGATTGTTTATATATTTTGGCATTTACTGGGGTGTATTTTATCATCCACATCCTTGTTCCCTCAATATGTAATATTATTTCCATCCTTCAACAATAGTTTATTTCCAATTTTACCCTTCGGTAATTTTTTTTTAAAAGATATGAAAGGAATATTTTGTCGTTTTTCGTACGAGGTACTTTTTGACTTTTCCGACAAAAGTACGAAGAATGTTTTTTTTACTTATACGGCAAGAATGGATTTTTAAAACATTATTTCCGAGAAGCTTCCTTTACAAGTTTTCAAGTTTATTTTTTAATCAACTTCTTTTAGTTTAAATTTGTATGACATTTTAAGAAAGGAAAAATGTTTTTGAAGTAGAAAGGATATTTTCCTCAAGAATGTAGTTCAAGTATTTTATCAAAATTATTTTCCATCTAAGATAATAAAAGGGTTCTATTTTTATCCCTATTATTACATTGGTTTGATTATGTTGTGATGGAAATATTTTTATGAATTCCTTTATCGTATATGGTTTGTTTTATGATGTCATGATGTTTCAAGAATCCCATTTTTGTTACATGTGTTATGCGATGATGTATGATTTATGATTATGTGGCACACATAAGAAAGGATTCATTATAAGATGGGTGGGACCTATATCTCCTTCCAATGAATTGGGTAAAGATTTTATATCTCATGAGATAGACATGGCTGAAATGGTAGGTTATACCGGTTCAGTGAAACAGGACTGAAATGAGGGCTACTCGATTCTGAAAGGGACTTTGTCCACTAAGATAGTCTTGGAAATGAGTCTTGACTAACAAGAAATGATTCTCTATGATTATGTGTGTATGCCAAAAAGTTTCATGTTTTAAGTTATGCTTATTGGGATTTCATTTCACTGCTATGATTTATCCCATGTTATGAAATTATGCTCTCTTTTGCAGGTTAAGATTTCCAAAAGTTATGTTCTTATGAATATGATGTGATTGATTTTCTTTTGTTTACCCTTACTGAGCATTTGAGCTCACCCTTTTCTGTTTTCTTTTCCCCAGGATATAAAGAATGGTTTTAGGTAAAAAAAGAAGGGAAGATCTTTATGGGAGATATTTAGGATCTTTCACCACGATTAGAAGATTACGTTCCGAGTTTCCAAAGACACTAAACTATTACAGTCCTTGTGTGTGTGTTTTTGTTATGTACTAAGTATTCCGCAAAAGTAATGTAATGTCCATATACGATAAGCTTTGGGTCTCTACAAAGAATATAGCATTGATAAAAATATTACAAGATGGATATAATATCTGGATAAATCCATGAATTTCTTAATCTCAAAATAATTCAATTGTTTCTTCCTTGTCATAACAACATTCACCTTCTCCAGATCATCTGATATTTCCTGTTCCGACACTAAATGTACAAAGAAATTCAATTCTTAAATCCAGAAATTTCATTTTTATTCCTTCTCCCAAAGTCAATTATTTATCAATAATAACAGAACTTCTCTTAGATGAATCACATGATCCTCCTTGAACAAAGATTAAATAAGGATGTAATCGATAATGACTACATGAAGTACCAAGATAGTCATGGAATATCCCATTCATCAACCCCATGAATACCACATGATCATTGGTTAAAATAAATGGCATTAAAAGTTATTCATGCTGGCCATACATTCTCTTGATCGTAGTTATCAGAATGTCGGAATATTTTATTCATAACATTTCACAAATAAATTGAAGATCAATATTCAAAAAAAACATTTACCCCATCAACCGGTCAAACAGATTATCATTCAAAGGAAACAAATACATATTCCTTACAATAACTTAATTTATTTTTTGATAATCCATACATATGCAAAGTGACGCAACATCGTTCATATAAAAGAGAACACACACTACCCTAGGGGATACACTTGGGCATATACATACGTCCTCTAAAATATCTTCCAATTGAGCCTTAAACTCTTTAATTTCACCTAGTATCATTTTTTATGAAGGAATTGATATAGGATGAATACCAGATAAAAGATAAATGGAATACTCTACCTCCATAATCGATAATGAACCAGATAAATTATAAGTAAAAAAGTTTGGAAACACGACAAAAATTGTATAGAGATCATAAAGCAATAATTCATGCTCAATATAAAAAAATATTAATTTTCCCAACTCCGAATATTAACTTGTGGCTCCAAACCACCATTTGTAACATTATTATAGAAATTCATTACACACTGTACCGAGTGAATTAAATGAGACCCACTGAACATAGATATAAATTGAATACTTATTGGAAATGTCCAATGCATCCCATATTTGATGTCAATATGTTTCATGTTGAGAAGTATAAAATCTCATGACAGATTAATCATTGATAAATAGTACATAAAAGAGAAAAAACAAATACCCTACACCATCTTTATTTTTAGGGGTATAGTAATATCTATCACATAAGATAACATCATAATAGAATGATTTAGTAGAATCAAAATACTTGATGAAATGTAAAAAATGAGATGAGCAGTATTTAATAAAGCAGTCACTAATACTGAATCAATAGTGATGGCACCATTCATAGTCACTAGACTCGTATTTTATTCCTCTGGAGACTCTTCCACTATGTTAGGAAGCATCGTTCCATATATATGTGGCTAGACCCCCTTAGTTCTTTACATATGAATGTTTATACTTTCAGTTGTATGTATCCAATAATTCTACATAATTTGTACACATTTACATACATATGTATAACATGATTTCTTACATAAAACAATGTTTTATACATGTACTTTTTTATATTTACATCAAGAGTGTTGTATATATGAACACATAACATAATTAAATATGTATCACATGAAATGATATATATTTATATATATTCATATATATATATATATGTTTATTTATGTATGTATGTACGTATAATAATTTTAATACATCAAAATGAATTAAAAAAACAATCATTAATTTAATTTTCATAAAGGGAGAACCACAACGTGTTGTGATTTAAAACCTACCATGATATTTACATAAACACACTCAAACCAATGGACATATATATATGTACATTTAAAACATTAATATCAAAATAATATTATTTTGAAATTCTAATAGCAATACTTTTATTTTTAAGAGTGCACCTGAAGTTCTTTATTTGTTAAAAATTAATTTTTTGAGAAATAAGTCGTATTAACCAAAGCAATATTTATATTAAAAACATAACATGGAACATTAAGTAAGAATATAATAGGATCACCATGCAATCTTGAAAACAATAAAAATATTATTATAAGTACACTACTGATAAATTAAAATAATTTTGAATATAAATTTTTCAAATTCATATGTATTAAAAATATTTAAGAATAACTCTAATAAAATTTTCCTTGATTCTCCCATAATATGACAATAAATATTTAAATAGAAAAAAATTAGATATTAGAATTTGAATAAAATAAAAATGGTGCAAAATAACTAAAAATGCATAAATCAATTGAATTGTTTGAGAATAATTTTTACAAAATATACACTTTATTCATTAAAATGTTATAAATAAATCCAATTAGTAGGAAAAGTTTTAATTGGTGAATTCATAAAAAATGCATCTTTTTATTCACTATCATAAAAAAACGTTTTCAAATGTCATATAATAATTACTTCAAAATAGACTAAAGGAAACTGGAATAGAATACATGTATTTTATATAATACCTTATAATTTTTCCCGAAATAACTCCTCCTACCATGAAAGGTTCTCAACAGAGGAGTGAATTGAAAATCATGGAGAGATATATTCTACTGATATCTTAAAAATACAAGATCATTTTTATGAAAATAAAATTCCATTTTTGTGTAGGATACTCACATACTACCTTCAATTATGGAAAATAATTACACATTAGAATGATTTAAATACTACCAATAATCATAGGAACAAATTTTGACACATGAAACCAAAAACAATATGAACATATTCTAGAAAAACAAATGAATTACTTTACAGTGATAAATTCATAAGAATAATCAAAATAGCATAATAATGCAATGAAAAAATACTGCGTACATGAATCATAAATTGAGAAAATGTTTTAATCATTTAATTATATGTTTTCATATGTTCCTCTTTCAAAGATAATTATACTACTACTTTGTACTTAGGGAAAAACTGCACAACTATGAATCAATTAGAAAAATAAGACAAAATTGATTTGAATGTATTTTTCAAAAAAAATACCTTTAATTTTTTTGGTGATTTCAACACTACATTGAATTAATGAAATGAATTTATTTGTGGGTTAATTAGTATGTATAAACATGGACACATTTTAAAAAAACATGAAATTTTTTATAAAAAGAATAAAATGACATTACGAGGACCTTCTGCCAAAAGAAGACAAAGAAGGAAAACCTTTATTTGGAGGACATTATCATGTTAGACCAACTTATACCCAGACACAAACATCAAAGTTCATCGATAAACATAAGAAAGATTCTATTTGAATGGTGGATTCTATCACAACATGACATCCCCACACCCCAATTAAATAAAACCATGATTCTGGCAAAGGGACCTGATGCACAAATTGAAAATACCTAAACTCATCATCAGTTCATCCGAACCATCAAAATCTGACATACCCTTGACTATATTGAATCGATAATTAGTTTTCCAAGAGAAAAAAATAGCACATCACATCATAGTCCTCTTGTGAGGGTTGTAGGTCAACCAACCTCCGATCGGGTGTCGGCTTTGTCCGCACATGACTATCCTGAGTGGACAGGTTCCCGAACGAGTCTTGCCTCACACCACCCTTGAAAAACACAGGTGGAGCATTTCTAGATTCATCAGTGCGTAACACATAAATTGTGGATGGTGATGATATATCGTTCCATCAGCACGATGAAGAAGAAGAAGATGAGGGGGCATCAGCTTTGATAGTATGCTACTCCCTCCACCCATATTAATTTTACTTATTAAAATATTTTTATTACAATAATTGTATTTTCAAATTCATATATATATATATATATATTATTTCTAAATTTCAACATAAACTTACATGTTAAAAAAATTAATCTTAGGTCACCATTTATCAAAATATGGTTTTATATATTCTAATTACATTTTTTATTTATAACAATTCCCATTATCTTATATATATAAATTAATTTCAAACAATATTTGTGGATTATTTGGTTTTTATAAATATTATAATTTACTATTAAATAATATAATATAATAACAATATTATTAAAAACAAGTAGTCTTTATAAACATAATTTTAGAATTTACGTTTTCTAGAAACATACATATATTATTTTTATTTAAATTTTTTTAGTTTAAAATAAATGGTTTAGTATTTAAAATAATACTTTCTTAAAAATTAATTTTTTATATTTTTATCTACTTTTTATCCAAAATAAATTAATTAATATTAAATATAAATATTATTTTATGTGGAAATATTTTTTTTACTAAAACTCGAGCTATTACAATTTACATTGACTTCATTTCATTAATTAACTTCCATAGGATCATTGGTGTAGACACACGATACTTGGGGAAGATAATTTGTTAACATCACCGACTCAATGTCCACCGTATTTTTTAGCAGGTATTTAAAAATGAGACTTACCTTAATAGTATTCCTAAATGCATTATGGAAGGGAAAATAATTTATGATATCTTTGCCACCCACTTTGTTGGGTTTCCAAAACATTGGAAACATTATCATGTTGTTTTCCAACATTGAAATGAAGTAGCTCAATACTTTTTAATTAAAAAAATATTATGACTTTTTTATCAACTCAAAATACAATCACCATTTATTTTATAGATCAACCTAGCGAGGAAGGAATTGTTAGCTACAACTTAGGAGGTGTATCCGCATGATATGGTGGAGTATTTAGTGAGGGATCGGTTATAGGGTCATGCTGAAGTGTAATAGTACAATTCTATGCTTTTAATGTTCTCCATCCCAGAGTTAATGGAATTAATAAATAATTTTACATAGTTTTTTAAATGAAGTATTCTAACATTTTATAAACAGTGTCATGGTATTGAAACCCTCTGGCATATTTCACAGGAATCAATGGCATGCAGAACTCATTGCAATGGTTCACTATAAAGATGAATAAAAAACTTTCTTAAGGGATAAGTAGGATTAAGGAGTTCGTCAACAAATTACAGTGATAAAATTTTACTATATCCTTTTCAGTATTCTACTATTTTTAGTATTGTATATCGAAGACTATTGTTATTAGGACACATCCTTAAAACATTACATAATAATGAATTAAAAGAATATTTTACATTGAGTGTATTTTCAGGTTTAATGTTTTAGAGAATTAGTACATAACTATTACATCACAAAAGAATAAAAAGTAGACACTTCTAAACAGTTTCCTCTTTTTTTTACAAAACATGAACTCTTGAAAAAAGTGTGATGTCTAATTCCATGTTAAAGACAACACGAATATTCCATGATCCCATCCTTGACCCTATTCATCTTAATGACCTGTGAAAACATTTCAAATCTTGGGAAGAGCATAAAAGGATCAGTAAGGGTTATAAAAAAATGAATGAAATTTTTTTTATAAATACATACATAACATGAAATATTTTAATTACTGCATGAAATCATAAGATTTATGAAAGACACATAGAAATCATAAATCATAATGGTAAGTTATGGCATCCATATCATACATCCATTGTAGCTATCACAACTACGTAGGGAGTTATGTTGGAATACCCATCACAATATATTCCTTAAATCTTATAGGAGAAAAAATCATGTTTACCTCTGTTACATTACCCAATGCATTGGAGAGCTATCTCGGGCTCACCCACCCTAGGATTATCATAGAACCACCCGTATATGTAAATAATGCCCAAGAACCATAACATGATCATAACACATAACTTAAGAATAATGGAAAGATAAAATTTCTACATTGTAATAATATAATATCATTTTAAGATATTAAAATAACAAATACATTGTCAAAATCATTTTCAATACCAAAATACTAAAAAATATTATATGGTATTTATTTTTCCTTTTAAAAACATTCCGGCTTGTTGAGGAAGCCAAAGATCAAATAATACTCGCGGCGGCGAAAAGGTCGTTGTCACTGATTACGATAAAAAAATTATTATTTTTTCTTTTAGTAAAACTCTTTGTATAAATAGATTCTCACTAGTAGAAAAACGATTTTTAACGTCGGTTTTTTTTATTTTGGATGTCGGTTTTTAACCGACGTCGAAGTCACCGACGTAAAAAATATGAATTTTTACGTCGGCTTTTGTAAACTGACGCGAAAAATGAATAACATTCGTTTTTTGGCGTCGGTTTTGTAAAAAACCGATGCCAAAAAAAAAATTCATATAATTTTTCGCGTCGGTTTTCATAAAAACCGACGCGAAAAATTTAAAAAATGTAGTTTTGGCATCGGTTATTTAAAAAAACCGATGCCATAAATGAAAAAAAATATTTTTCGCGTCGGTTTTTATAAAAACCGACGCCAAAAATCAAAATTTCTTTCTAGGTTTTAGATCATTTCCTAAGCTTCGATTTGACAGGCTGTGGACTTAAAACGGAGTTACGGTTCAAAATTTATCGCCGTTAGAAGTTGAACCTATCAAAGTTTTGATTGATACAACTCGTTTCAAAGAAAACATGATAAACATAAATTAAAATCATATACACCAAATGTAATAAAATAATCATAATACATCAAACATATTTCAATGGTTTTAGGGGCTTCCATCGAAATGATATGTTTTTTATTATCATATAACTTGTATTTAGAAATGAGAATGAATAATCATTATAAGAAAGCCAATCGAGTTGTTTAGAAATGAAGGATAATAATAATAAAGAAAACAAATGAATAGAATATGTACCATGTTCAAATTAATGATTGAAGTCGAATTGAAATCGTGATTGAATCGAAGATGTTGAAAATGATGAAAGAAAGAGAAACTGGATATATATATAGTAAACGAAAATATTTTCAATGGCGTTGTATGAAAATGTAGGCGGGATTTTAAAAAGTTAAACGCGCGTTGTGAAAAAAATTGAAATTCTGATCCCGCGTTACTCTTTGCGTCAGTTTTGTTTGAAACCGACGCAAAAAAGTATTTACATTGGTCTTTTGGCGTCGGTTTTTTAGAAAACTGATGCAAAAAATGGCAATCAATATCCTTTTTGGCGTCGGTTCATAAAAAAACCGACGCAAAAAATGAAAAAAAAACTTTTGGCGTCGGTTTTTATGAAAACTGACACTATAAAAGTTTTAAAAAAAATTATTTGGCATCATTTTTTTAACAAACCAATACAAAAAATTTAAAAAAAACTACATTTCGCATCGGTTTTTTTAAAAACCGACGCCAAAAACATAAAATAATTTTTTTGGCGTCGGTTTTTATGAAAACCGACGCCAAAAATTAAAAAAACAAATTACAGTGTTTTAGATAATTCTCTAATATTTGATTTGACTGGTCGTGGAGCAAAAACGGAGTTACGGATTAAATGTTATGGATGTCGGAAGTTGACCTTCTTTAAAAGAAGTCTTAAAGAAGTTCAACTTTCAAAGGCCATAACTTTTAATCCGTAACTCCGTTTTTGCTCCACGACCAGTCAAATCAAAGATTAGAGAATTATCTAAAACAATATAGTTTTTTTTTAAATTTTTTGGTGTCAGTTTTCATAAAAACCGACGCCAAAAATATATTTTAACTTTTCGCGTCGGTTTTTAAAAAAACCGACGCGAAAAGTAGTTTTTTTTAAAATTTTTATCGTCGGTTTGTTAAAAAACCGATGCCAAAGAATTTTATTTAAAACATTTATGGTGTCGGTTTTCATAAAAACCGACGCCAAAATATATATTCTTTAGTTTTTTGCGTCGGTTTTTTTAGGAACCGACGCCAAAACAATATTTTTTCCTTTTTGGCGTCGTTTTTTTTAAAAACCGACGCCAAAAAATCACCGTAAAAATTATTTACGTCGGTTTATAAGAAACCGACGTCAAACTGGCGACGTTAAAAATCATTTTTCTACTAGTTTCCCTTTTAATAAAATGAAATGTAAAAGGGTTTTATTCATTGTATAAAATAATGTCATGTATGAAACTAAAAATTCCTCAATGAAAGGAGACTGAGACGAAGTCCCATACCTCATGTCCGACTTGACTCGATCCTTCTTTAATCTCCTGAATAATAATCTAAAGTAAATTTATACTTTCTTAAAAACCATTTTCAGTTTTAATATTACTTTTATATCACTTATTATCATGTTATAAACATTATGAAATCATTTAAGATAATAACGTTCATTTTGTCGATATTTGGAAGTTGAGTAAAAATGAACACTTTATGTTTACAAGTTGTCCTTATGGTCAATGGTTCATTATATCCAGAATGATATTCATGATTTGGATATCATATATATCATATATATCCATTATATACATATTTTTATACTAGTACATAACATTTAGAGGTAAGAAATGAAATGCACCGTTCATGGACATGGTAAGTCGTACGTACACATGAATGCTACTTTCATTTATATTTATTATTTTAATGGAAATAAAATATAATGATACCTAGGTATATTATAATTACAGTATAATATAATATATAATATCATTAACTCCATCCTTTATAAATCCCATAAAATGCATTAACTAATCAAATCACTTTGAGGGGGCGGTAGTCCGCACTTCCTCAAATGAGATATCGTATTTACCCACAATGGAAACCATTAATGCATGTTATAAATGGAAATTACAGAAGCCTAAGGAAATAATAAAAATAATATAAAACATATATAAATATAGTTCTATCATAATGGCCACCATGAGAGATGATAAGATGTAATTGTACAATCATCGTTTCGTGCGGCCTTTGTTTTCCATCCACAGAAACATTATGATCTTCCTCCATTAGATGGAGGTGTGTGTAAGTGTAGTTCTAATAATTCTCATAAAACATCCTAGTATATTGAGTATACTAGTGTTGTTACAAAATAAAAGAAATAAAAAGATTTTATGGGTTGGAGAAGTAAAATAAAAGAAAACAATTTAAGAGAAAGAGTTATGTTTAATTTGGGTAACTCCCTTTTGTTTGAACAAAAGGACTTCTTGAAGTGACTTCTTCCTATGTCAAGGCTTATAGAAGTAGGAGAGGGATTTTGGGAGCTTAATTGGGAGATTTTGGATTCCAATAATGGCTTGAGAGGTGTGAGGAATTGGTTATAAGTGGTCTCCTTTTATAAGGGGGAGGAGGGGCTCTTTAGAAAAGTGTGAAAATATTATTTTATAATATAATTATATTCGGTTTCTAAAGGTCAAAAATTAATTATAGTCAAAGATAAGATGACTCATGGTAGAAAGGAAAACATACAATCAGAATTGGACATGTTTTGGATAATATTTTAATCATTATAATCTTATTTATTAAAATTATTTATTCATGAGGTAAATACTGCATCATTATTGTGTCATGAATAATTTAATTTATTAAATTTCTAAAAACTATAAAAAATATATTTTAAAGTAGTAAATATTTTTATAATTCAAATAAATATTTATAGAAAAAAATTATAATTTATAAAAACCCTTATAAAAATTAATTTACTAATAGGTATTTTCTTTTGTCATATTTTCCTTTACTTTAAGTTAATTAATCTAAATTGTCATTATCACTCCCAAGTGGCTCAATGAGGTTCCAAAATCTACCACAAGATTTATAAGTATGTAAATGACTCATAAAATAAGTATTGGAAAAGTGTTAAGGTAATTTTGAATTATTATAATATTCTTTTAACCATGAATTAACCTATTTACCTTTAACCGTGGTAAATAAAAGTCAAAAGTTATTATACAACAAAAAATATTTTTACTTATTGAACCAAATTTTACTTCTTGGTAAAAACCATTTATATCTGATTTTGGAAATTCAACTCACATAAGTGGTAAAAGCTCATATAATGAAAAACCCAGTTTTTTTAACTACCACTAAGTGGTTTCACTATTCATCAAAAATTGATGTTTTTTCAGAAAAATACCAAAAATTCAAGCTAAGATATATTTGATATTCCGAATTCAAAATTAATGACTATTTTTACAAATAAAAAAACATATATGTGTCATTAATTAATTTTAAAATTAATTCCCACTGTTAAAACAAATAGCGTGTTTTTAAGAAACAATAACTATCAAACGATTGCTACTTGTGTATGTCCAATTTCAAAGTGAAATTAATTTTAATGACCAACATTAGATTAAATGGTAAAAATATATTTCAATTTCACTTTAAAACCAATTAAAAATATAAACTAAACATATAAATAAATTATATTATATTTCACTTTGGAATTAAAATACAATAATTTTAACTATTCATTAAAAAATGACCTTTTTCGGAAAAATTCCAAAAATTTACACAAAGTAAATTTTGATGGCCTGATAATAAAGATGGATTTTATTTGTTCATATAGAATGTATTAATGTGACCAAAACTATATTTAAAAATGGTTCTCCATTAAAATGTTGTAAATCATCTTTTTAATGTAAATTATGCATAAAATTATATTAATTCACATTTTAAGCCTCTAACTTGTTATTGGATAATGTAAATACATTTTACAAACATGTATAATCATATTGTAGTTAGATTATTTCATTCCTGCCAATACAACGTCCTGGAGTTAACTACCATTTGAAATAATAATATTACATTATTAGTGTGCAATGTAAGATTTCAAAGAAACCCATTGTTGTGTATTGGGTACGCTATCAAACATTGAATCCCCTTTAAATTAAAATTAATATTTAATTCAAAAATATTAATATATATGAAATATGTATTATTCTACATTCACCTGGGATGTTACATCCTTCCCCCCTTTTTGGAATTGCGTCCCTGTAATTTTTATTCACTTATCAAAATAAGTTGGGGTATTTATCCCTCATAGAATTTACAGATTCCCACATTTCCTTTTCAATCATATGGTTTTTCCACAAAACCTTTACCTGGTGAATTACCTTATTTGACAACACTTTCTCTCTACGGTCAAGAATCTGGACTAGTTGTTCTTCATAAGATAGATTCTCTTCCAAATGAACTACCTTTGTGCTCAAAACAAGAGATGGATCTGAAATATACATTCTCAACATCAAAACATTAAAAAACATTGCGTACCAATGACAAACATGGAGGTAAAGTCACTATACATTAAACTAATCCAACATTCTCAAGAATTTCAAAATGACCAATGAACCTCATACTCAAATTTCCCTTCTTACCAAAACGCATCACAGTTTTCCATGGAGAAAATTTGAAAATACCTGATCATATACCTCAAAAGAAAGATCCTTCCTCTAGTTATCTTCATATCTTTTCTATCTTCTTTGAGCTGTTCTCATGTGCCTCTAAATCAACTAAACTTTCTATGCCATCTCTTATACCAATTCTGGTCCCATCACCTTCCATTCACCTACTTCATCCCAAAAAGCTGGAGTTCAATAATTCATTCCATATAATTCCTCAAATGGAGCCATCTGTATACTTGAATGAAAACTTTTATTATATGAAAATTCAAACAAAGAAAGATGTTGGTCCCAAATTCCCTTGTAATCCATCGAACAAGCACGTAACATATCTTCCAATGTTTAAATTTTTTGTTCTGACTGCCCATCTGATTGAGGATGAAAAGATGTACTAAAATTTAATTATGAACCCAATGACTTCTGAAGGACATTCCAAAAGTTATAAGTGAACATGGGATCATGATCAAATACAATAGAGAGGGGAACTCCATGCAAACAGACTATATCTTTAACATACAACCGAGCAAGTTGATCTAGAGACAAAGTATCTCTAATAGGAAGGAAATGAGAAGATTTAGTCAAATGGTCAACTTTAACCTAGATTTCATTATTACCTCGAGATGTATTTGGCAATACCAGAACGAAGTCCATGGTTATATTTTCCTAGTTCCACTATGGAACTGATAGAGGCTGAATCATTCTTTTCGGTAACTATTGCTATACTTTAACCTGCTGACATGTCATGCACTTCACAATAATATCATCAATATCTCTTTTCATTCCGTCCCTCCAGTAATACTCCCGAATATCCCTATACATCTTAGTACTGCCAGGATGAACTGAAAACGGAGAAATATGATCTTCATATAACAACTCATTATTCAATTGTGAGTCACAAGGAACACATAATATCTTTCCAAATCTCAAAAAGCAATAATTATCAACGTTAAAATAAGGCAACTTACCCTTCTTATCCAACACAACCGTTTTCTAAAACTCATTGTCTTCCTTTTGAGCTTGCTTTATTCTGTCTGACAGAGGTTATTTCATTGACACCTGAAACAATACAGAATAATTTCCTGCAACAACAACTTCTATTCCAATGTTCATCAAATAAAAAACCAAATGATCTCGTTCCAAACTTAACATGGTTAATGAAGTATTACTTTTTCTACTCAAAGCATCAGCCACTTTATTTTCATTCCCTTGATGATAAAGGATCGTGCAATCATAATCCTTGATTACTTACAACCATATCCTCTGTCTCATGCTCAATTATTTCTGAGTGAATATATACTTCAATCTTTTGTGATCAGTATATATTTCACACTTCACTCTATACAAATGATTCCTCCATATTTTTAAAGCAAAAACAACAGTAGTTAATTCCAAATCATGTGTAGGGTAATTCAACTCATGTGGTTTCATCTGATGTGAAGCATATGCAATTACCTGATCATTTTTCATTAGGAAACAACCCAGTCCTTTCAAAGAAGCATCACTGTAGATTACAAACTCCCCATTTTTAGAAGTCAGTTCCAAAACTATATAATTCACCGATCTTCTTTTCAATTTCTGAAAAAAAAATCTTCACATTCTTTTTTCCAGATGAACATAACTCCTTTTCGAGTTATCTTAGTCATTGTACTAGATAACCATGAAAAGGAATCTAAAAACCTTTGGTAATAACCCTCCAAACCAAGAAAACTACAAATCTCGGTTCTATTTGTCAGTCTTGGCCATTCTTCAACAACTTTTGTTTATGAAGGATCAACAGTTATGCAATTTTTTGAAACAATGTGACCAAGGAATGAAATTTACTTTAACCAAAACTAACACTTTCTGAATTTCCCATAAAGTTTCCTTTTTTAAGGTTTTAAAGACTACCCATAAATGACCTTCATGTTCCTCCTCACATTTGGAATAAACCAAAATATCATCAATGAACACAACCAATAACTTATCCAAGAACTCACGGAAAATTCTAATCATATGATCCATGAATACATCATGTGAATTTGTTAACCCAAAAGGCATAACTTCAAATTCATAATTTCCATATCTAGTATGAAACACGGTCTTCTGAACGTCTTCTTCCTTTACATTCAACTGATGGTTCCCCGATCTCAAGTCAATCTTCGAAAAATATTGAGCTCCCTGGAGCAGATCAAACAAATCATCGATATGAGGCAAATGATACTTATTCTTAACAATGATGTTATTCAATTCTCTATAAGAAATGTCAAGTCTCATTGAGCCATATTTCTTTTTGAAAAACAAGATATGATCACCCCATGGTGATGAGCTAGGTCGAATGAAACATTTATCTAATAACACCTTCAATTGATTCTATAACTCTAAAAGTTCAATTTGTGTCCTTCGATAAGGGGATTTTAAAATTGGATTAGCATCAGGAACAAAGTCAACAGTAAATTCAACTTCTCGATCAGTTATAATACCAGAAACTCATTAGGAAGAACGTCAGGGTACTCATTTACCAATGGCACATCATTAATCTGAATAGTTCCTCTATTTTCATCAATATGTGCAAGGTAACATTCATTTACATCTTTTACTAGTTTCTCATCTACATGATATGTTTTCCAAAGCAAGGGTTAATTTTTGTATACATAATAAAAATCATTTTGAAAAGAATCCTCTATAGCCCTGAATTCAATATTAGAATGATAAGAAGAAAGCCTATCCATGACCAAAATAACATCAAACTCAACTAGAGGAAAAACAATAAGGTTTGCAGGTAGATTCATTTGACACATAAGGACAGGAATGTTCTTATGTTTTTTTATCAAAATTTCCTCCAGGTGTTTTTAACATAAGTTCAGTATTCATATCATGAGATGGAATTCCTAATTTAATAGAGAACTTCTAAGAAATGAAAGAGTGTGTAGTCCCTGAATCCAACAACACATTGGCATAATATGAACAAACAAACAGTGTACCTGATACAACATCATTTGAGGGCACCAAATCTACTGAAGTAGTGAAAATAGATTTCACCACCACTTTCCTCGTGTAGTCTGGCTGCTCTCCTTCATTTGAGTTCTTTGTTGGACAGTCATTTGCATAATTACCCATTTAATATCACTTAAAACATCTTACTGATGGATTTTCATTGCATGCTTGATCATCTTCCTTACAGTTACGAGCAATATGACCAGACATACCACACCAGAAGAACTTTCTAGACTTTGATAAACATTCTCTGGGATGCTTTTTACCACACTTATCCAAAGATGGATATTTATTTTTCTTACCTCTAGGCTTCCTTGATGAATACATCCCCTTTTCCTACCAACTGGACCTCTTATTCTATTGATTGTCAGAAAACACTTGATCATCAACAAACTCCATTTCCACCTTATCCACACATCGAAAAAGTTTTTCATAAATTTTGAACTCACGAGAGGATAATGCTCTTCGATATCGAGGATTCAGTCCTGAGTAAAATCTATTTATCTTACTATCAAGATCTTAGATAAAATTTTGAGCATACCTTGCCAGTCGAGTGAATTTTTCTTCATAAGAAGACACTGAGTCATCCTCATACCTCGATTCCAGGAATTATTTTTCCATCCAAAGAAGAACCACCTTAGGAAAATATTTCTCAAGAAACATACCTTTAAATTATTCCCATTCGAGAGAACAAATCTATTCATTATCCCTAATATTTTTCACCATTGACCACCACTGATCAGCTTCACCTTCAATATGGTAAACCACAATACTATGCTTTTGTTGTTCTGAATAGCCCATGACATCAAAAATTATCTCTAGTTCATTAATCCACTCTTTTACTAGCACAAGTTCAGATGATCCTATGAATGATGGGGGTTGTTGCCTCTTGAAATGGTCCACTACTAACATGTTCCTCTAAGGTTTATCTAGATGATCTCATACATGGAAACAACCACCATTTATATCCTGTGTCAATTGTGACATCACTACAAAAAACTATTCAGTTCCGATTCTGACCATCTCAGTTTTCTGATTTGGATGGTTGTCTTCCTCCTGATGTCGTCCCTACACAGTTTCCTTGTTTTCACTGTGGAAAACCATTCCGAAAACAAAAATATATTAGTTGAAGCAACATGGTAATCTAGAAATTCTATATTATTTTAATATTATCATAAATTACTTTATAGATATTAATTTAATAATACCCTAACTCCTAATGTTGTCTAAACTGACCTCTGATACAAACTATAAGGACCCGGCCGTAAAACATTATATAATATTGAATTAAACGAATATTTCACATTGATGATCTTTTCAGGTTTAGATTTTTATAGAATTAGGACATAACCATTACATCACAAAAGAACACAAAGTAGACACTTCTACACAATTTCCTATTTTTTTTACAAATCATGAACTCATGAAGTAAAGAGTCATGTCTAATTCCATGTTAAAGACAACACGACTTTTCCTTGATCACATACTTGACCCTATTCATCTTTACGTCCTGTGAAAACAATTTAAAACTTGGGATGAGCATAAAAGGCTCAATAAGGGTTATAAAACAATGAATGAAAACATTTGTTCATAAATACAAACAAAACAACAAATATTGTACATACCTCATGAAATCATAAGAATTATGAATGACACATAGAAATCATAAAACATTATGGTTACGTGTGGAATCCATATCATACATACATTGTAGCTATCATAGCTACATAATGAGTTACGTTGGAATACCCATCAAAATATATTCCTTAAATCTGATAGGAGAAACATTCACGTTTACCTCCATCACGTTACCCAAAGCATTGGAGGGAAATCTCGGGCTCACCCTCCCTAGGTTTATCAAAGAACCACCCATATACATAAATAATTCCCAAGAACCATAACATGATCATAACACATAACATAATAATAAAGGAAAAATAAAATTTCCACATTATAATAATATAAAATCAATTTAAGAAATTAAGAGAATAAATCCATTGTCAAAATCATTTTCAATACCAAGATACATAAAAAGAGTATATGGTATTTATTTTTACATTTAAACACATTCTGTCTTGTTAAGGAAGCCAAAGATCAAATAATAATCATGGCAGCGGAAAGGTCGTTGTTATTGATAACGTTAATTTTTTTTTCTTTTAGTAAAACACTTCGTATAAATAGATTCCATTTTAATAAAATGAAACTTAAAACGGGTTTATACACCGTATAAAACAATATTGTGTATAAAACTAAAAATTCCTCAATGAAAGGTGACTGAGACGAAGTCCCTTACCTCGTGTCCGACTTGACTCGATCTTTATTTAATCTCCTAAATAATAAACTGAAGTAAATTTATACTTTCTTAAGAACCATTTTCAATTTTATTATTCATTTTATATCACATATTACCGTGTTATAAACATTATGAAATCATTTAATATAATAACGTTCATTTTGTCGATATTTTGTACTGGAGTAAAAATGAACACCTTATATTTACAAGTTGTCCTTATGGTCAATGGTTCATTATATCCAGAATGATATTCATGATTGGGATATCATATATATCATATATATCCAGTATATATATGTTTTTATAATATTAAAAAACATTTAGAGGTATAAAATTAAATGCACCATTCATGGAGACGTTAAGCCATACGTATACATGAATGCTACTTTCATTTCTATTTATAATTTTAATGGAAATAAAACATAATGATGCATAGGTATATTATAATTCTAGTATCATATCATATATAATATCATTAACTCCATCCTTTATACAACCCACATAAGGCTTTAACTAATCAATTCACTTTGAGGGGGCGGTAGTCCGCACTTCCTCTAATGAGATTATCCTATTTACCCAGAATGGAAACCATAAAGGCATGATATAAATGGAAATTACAGAATCATAAGGAAATCATAAAAATAATATAAATCCTATATAAAAATAGTTCTATCATAATTGCCACCATGAGAGGCAGTAAGATGTAATTGTACAATCATCATTTCGTGAGGCCTTTGTTTTCCATCCACAGAAACATTATGTTCTTCATCCATTAGATGGAGGTGTGTGTAAGTGTAATTATAATAATTCTCATGAAAAAAACCTAGTATATTTTTGATACTAGTGTTGTTACAAATGAAAAGAAATAAAAAGAGTTTAGGGGATGGAGAAGTAAAATAAAAGATAACAGTTTAAGAGAAACAGTTACGTTTAATTTGGGTAACTCACTTTTGTTTGAAAAAAAGGACTTCATGAAGTGAATTCTATTTCAGTTAAGGATTATAGGAGGAGGAGAGGGATTTTGGGATCTTAATTGGGAGATTTTGGATGAGGAAAATGGATTGAGAGGTGCGAGGAATTGGTCATAAGTGGTCTCCTTCTATAAGGGGCGGGGAGGGTCTCTTTAGAAAAGTGTGAAAATATTATTTTATAATATAATTATATTTGGTTTCTAAAGGTCTGAAATTCATTATAGTAAATGATAAGATGACTCATGGTCGAAAGAAAATCATCCAATCACTATTGGACATGTTTTGGATAATATTTTAATCATTATAATGTTATTTATTAAAGTTATTTATTCATGAGGTAAATACTGCATCATTATTGTGTCATGAAAAATTGAATTTATTAAATGTCTAAAAATTATAAAAAAAATATTTTAAAGTAGGAAATATTTTTAGATTTCAAATAAATTTTTATAGAAAAAAAAGATAATTTATACATACCCTTATAAAAATTAATTTACTAAAAGGTATTTTTATTTGTTATATTTTCCTTTACTTTATGTTAATTAATCTAAATTGTCATTATCACTCCCAAGTGGCTCAATGGGGTTCCAAAATCAACCCAATTATGACTATGGAAGTAAATTACTCAAACAATAAGGATAAGAAAAGTGATAAGATAATTTTGAATTATTATAATATTCTTTCAACCTTGAATTAACTTATTTACCTTTAACCGCGGTAAATAAAAGTCAAAAGTTATTATTCACCAAATATTATTTTTATCTTATTGAACCACATTTTAATTCTTCTAAACAAACATGTATATCATATTTTCTAAATTAAACTCACAGAAGTGGTAAAATTTCATTTAAATGAAAAATTCAGTTTTATTAACTACCACTAGTGGTTTCCCTATTCATCAAAAATTGATGTTTTTTCAGAAAAAATACCAAAAATTCAGACTAAGCTATATTTGATATTCCGAATTCAAAATTAATGACTATATTTCCAAATTAAAAACATTGAAGTGGAATTAATTAATTTTATAATTAATTCCCACTGTTAAAACAAGTAGCGTGTTTTTATGAAACAATAACTATCAAAAGATTGATACTTGTTTATGTCCAATTTCAAAGTGAAATTAATTTTAATGACCAAAATTGGATTAAATGGTAAAAATATATTTCAATTTCACTTTAAAACCAATAAAAATAAAATCTAAACATATAAATAAATTATATTAAATGGAACTTTGGAATTAAAATATAATATTTTTCACTATTCGTTAAAAAATTACCTTTATCGGAAAAATTCCAAAAATTTACACTAAGTAAATTTTTATGTCCCTATTATAAAGAATGATTTTATTTGTTCATTTATAATCTATTAAAGTGACCAAAACTATATTTAAAAAGGCTTCTCCATTAAAAGGCAGTAAATCTGCCTTTTAAAGTAAATTATGCATAAATTTAGATTCATTTACATTTTATGCCTCTAAATTTTTATTGGATAATGTAAATACATTTAACAAACATGTATAGTCATATTGTAGTTAGTTTCGTTCATTCATGCCAATACGATGGCTAGGAGTTAACTACCATTTGAAATAATAATATTATATTATTTGTGTGAAACGTAGGATTTCAAAGAAACCCGTTGTTGTGTATCGAGTATGCTATCGAACATAGAATCCCCTATAAATTAAAATTAAAAATTAATTCAAAAATATTAATATATATGAAAAATGACTTATTCTTCCTTTACCGGGGATGTTACATCCTTCCCCCCTTTTGGGAATTGCGTCCTCGTAATTTTTATTCACTTATCAAAATAATTCAGGGTATTTATCCCTCATAGCATTTTCAGATATACACGTTACCTTTTCAACCATATAGTTTTTCCACAAAACCCTTACCTAGTGAATTACCTTATTTCGCAACACTTTCTCTTTACGGTCAAGAATCTGGGCTGGTTGTTCTTCATAAGGTAGATTCTCTTCTGACCGAACTACCTTTGTCCTAAAAACAAGAGATGGATCTGGCATATACATTCTCAACATCAAAACATGAAAAACATTGTGTACCAATGATAAACTTGGAGGTAAAGCCACCTTACATGAAACTGATTCAAAATTCTCAAGAATTTCATAATGTCCAATGAACCTCAGAGTCAAATTTCCCTTCTTACCAAAACACATCACACTTTTCCATGGAGAAACATTGAGAAATACATGATCATCTACCTCAAAAGAAAGATCATTCCTCTGGTTATCTGCATAACTTTTCAATCTGCTTTGAGCTGTTCTCATGTGACTATAAATCAACTGTACTTTCTCTGCCATCTCTTCTACCAATTTTGGTCACATCAGATTCCTTTCACCTACTTCATCCCAAAAAGCTAGAGTTCGATAATTCATTCCATATAATTCCTCAAATAAAGCCATCTGTATACTGGAATGAAAACTGTTATTATATGAAAATTCAAACAAGGAAAAATGTTGGCCCCATATTCCCTTGAAATCCATCGAACAATCACGTAACATATCGTCCGATGTTTTAATTGTTCGTTCTGACTGCCCATCTGATTGAGGATGAAAATATGTACTAAAATTTAATTCAAAACCCAATGACTTCTGAAGGCCTTTCCAAAAGTTATAAATGAACTTAGGATCATGATCGGATACAATAGTGAGGGGAACTCCATGCAAATGGTATATCTCATTAACATACAACCAAGAAAGTTGATCTGGAGACAATGTATCTCTAATAGGAAGGAAATGAGCATATTTAGTCAATTAGTCAACATTAACCCAGATTTCATTATTACCTTGAGATGTATTTGGTAATACCACAACAAACTCCATGGTTATATTTTCCCTGTTCCACTCTGGAACTGGTAGAGTCTGAAGCATTTTTTTTGGTAACTGTTGCTCTACTTTAACCTGTTGACAAGTCAAGCACTTCACAGTAAAATCAGCAATATCTCTTTTCATTCCATCCCTCTAGTAATACTCTCGATGATCTCTGTACATCTTAGTACTGCCAGGATGAACTGAAAATGGAGAACTACGAGCTTCATATAACAACTCATTATTAATTTTTTGAATCACAAGGCACACATAATATATTTCAAAATCTCCAAAAACAATCATTATCAACGTTAAAATCCGGCAACATACCCTTCTTATCCAACACAACCTTTTTCTGCAACTCACTGTCTTCCTTCTATGCTTGCTTAATTCTTTCTGATAGAGGTTATTTCACTGACACCTGAAACAATACATAAGAATTTCTTGCAACAACAACTTCTATTCCAAAGTTCATCAAATCAAAAACCAAATGATCTCATTCCAAACATAACATGGTTAATGAACTATTACTTTTCGACTCAAAGAATCACCTGCTTTATTTTCATTCTCTTGATGATAAAGGATCGTGCAATCATAATCCTTGATTAATTACAACCATATCCTCTATCTCATGTTCAATTACTTCTGAGTGATTATATACTTCAATCTTTTATGATCAGTATATATTTCACAGTTCACTCTATTCAAATGATTCCTCCATATTTTTAAATCAAAAACTACAGCAGCTAATTCTAAATAATGTGTAGGGTAATTTAACACATGTGGTTTTAACTGATGTGAAGCATATGCAATTACCTGATCATTTTTCATTAGGAAAAAACCCAGTACATTCAAAAAAGCATCACTGTAGATTACAAACTCCCTATTTTTTGAAGGCAGTTCCAAAACTATAGAATTCACCGATCTTCATTTCAATTCCTGAAAAAAATCATCACATTCATTTGTCCAGATGAACATAACACATTTTCGAGTTAACTTAGTCATTGGAATAGATAACCATGCAAACGTTTCTACAAAACTTTGGTAATAACCGTCTAAACCAAGAAAACTATGAATCTTGGTTACATTTTTCGGTCTTGGCCATTCTTCAACAACTTTTGTTTAAGTAGGATCAACAGTTATGCCATTTTATGAAATAATGTGACCAAGGAATGAAATTTTCATTAACCAGAACTCACACTTGCTGAATTTCCCATGAAGTTTCTTTTTTTATGGTTTGAAATACTACCGTTAAATGACATTAATGTTCCTCCTTACATTTGGAATAAACCAAAATAACATCAATGAACACAACCAATAACTTATCCAAGAACTCAATGAAAATTCTATTCATAAGATCCATGAATAAAACATGTGCCTTGGATAACCCAAAAGGCATAAATTAAAATTCATAATGTCCATATCTAGTACGAATCACGGTCTTCGGAACGTCTGCTTCCTTTACATTCAACTGATGGTACCCCGATTTCAAGTCAATCTTCGAAAAATATTGAGCTCCCTGGAGCAGATCAATCAAATCATCAAATTGAGACAAATGATACTTATTCTTACCAATGATGTTATTCAATGCTCTATAATAAATTCAAAGTCTCATTGAACCATCATTCTTTTTAACAAACAAGACATGAGAACCCCATGGTGATGAGCTAGGTCGAATGAAACATTTTTCTAATAACTCCTTCAATTGCATCTATAACTATAAAAGTTCAATTTGAGCCCTTCGATAAGGGGGTTTTGAAATTGGATTAGCATCAAGAAGAAAATCAACAGTAAATTCAACTTCCCGATCAGGTATAATACCAGCAACTCATTAGAAAAAATGTTAAAGTACTCATTTACCATTGGCACAAAATTAATCTGAATAGTTCCTCGGTTTTCAACAATATTTGCAAGGTAACATTCATTTCCATCTTTTACTATTTTCTCATCTACATGATATGTTATCAAAATCAAGGGTTCATTTTCGTAAACATTCTGAAAATAATTTTGAAAAGAATCCTCTTTAGGTCTGCAGTCAATCTTAGCATGATAAAAAAAAGGCCTATCCATGACCAAAATAACATCAAACTCAACTAGAGGCAAAACAATAAGATTTGCAGGTAGATTTTTTCGACACACAAGGACAAGAATGTTCTTATGTTTTTTCTATCAAAATTTCTTCCAGGTGTTTTTAACGTAAGTTCAGTATTCATATCATGAGATGGAATTCCCAAGTTAATAGATAACTTCTTAGAAATTAAAGAGTGTGTAGAACCTGAATCAAACAACACATTGGCATAATCTGAACAAACAAACAGTGTAACTGATACAACATCATTTGGGAGCCCAAAATCTGCTGAAGTAGTGGAAATAGATTTCACCACCCCTTTCTTCGTGTAGTCTGGCTTTTTTCCTTCATTTGAGTTCTTTTTTGGACAACCATTTTCATAATTACCCATTTCATTTCACTTAAAACATCTTACCGATGGATTTTTATTGCATTCTTGATCATCTTCCTTACAGTTGCGAGCAATATGACCAGACTTACCACACCAGAAGAACATTCTATACTTTGATAAACATTCTCCGGGATTCTTTTTACCACACTTCTCAAAATATGGATATTTATTTTTCTTACCTCCAGGCTTCCTTGATGAATACTTCCCATTTTTCTACCAACTGGACCTCTTATTCTGTTGTTTGCCAAAAAAAACTTGATCATCAAAAAACTCCATTTCCACCTTCTCCACACATCGAACAAGTTTTTCATAAATTTTTAACTCAAAAGAGGCTAAAGCTCTTCGATATCGTGGATTCAGTCCTGAGTAAAATCAATTTATCTTACTATCAAGATCTCGGATGAAACTTGGAGCATACCTTACCAGTCGAGTGAATTTTTCTTCATAAGAATACACTGAATCATCATCCTACATCAATTCTAGGAATTATTTTTCAATCCTAAGATGAAAAAACTTAGGAAAATATTTCCCAAGAAACATACCTTTAATTTCATCCCATTTGAGAGCATCAATCACTTCACTATCCCTGATATTTTTCACCATTGTCCACCACTGATCAGCTTCACCTTCAAAATTGTAAACAGAAATACTATGATTTTGATTTTTTGAATGGCCCATGACATCAAAAATCATCTCTAGTTCTTTAATCCATGCTTCTTCTAGCACAAGGTTAGATGATCCTCTGAATGATGGGGGATGTTGCCTCATGAAATGCTCCACTACTGACATGTTCCTCTACGGTTGATCCGGATGATCTCGTACATGGATGCCACCACCATTTATTTCTTGAGTCAATTGTTCCATCACTACAACAAACTATTCAGTTCTGATTCCAAACATCCCAGGTTGATGATTTGGAAGGTTGTCTTCCTCCTGATGTCGTCCCTACACAGTTACCTTGTTTTCTCTGCAGAAAACCATTCTGAACACAAAAATATCTTAGGCAAAGAAACATGGTAATCTAAAAATGCTATATGATTTCAATATTAACATAAATTATTTTATTGATATTAATATAACAATACCCTAACTCCTAATGTTGTCTAAACTGACCTCTGATACAAACTATAAGGACCCAGCCGTAAAACATTAGATAATATTGAATTAAATGAATATTTCACAATGAAGATCCTTTTAGGATTAGAGTTTTATAGAATTAGGACATAACTATTACATCACAAAAGAATAAAAAGTAGACACTTCTACACAGTTTCATATATTTTTTACAAAACACGAACTCTTGAAATAAAGAGTCATGTATAATTCCATGTAAAAGACAACACGACTTTTCCTTGATCACATCCTTGACCCTATTCATCTTTACGTCCTGTGAAAACATTTTAAAACGTGGGATGAGCATAAAAGGCTCAGTAAGGGTTATAAAACAATTAATGAAAACATTTGTTCATAAATACAAACTAAACATGAAATCTTTTACATACCTCATGAAATCACAAGATTTATAAAAGACACATAGAAATCATAAAACATTATGGTAACTTGTGGAATCCATATCATACTTATATTTTAGTTATCACATCTACATAGGGAGTTACTTTGAAATACCCATCACAGTATATTCCATAAATCTCTTAGGAGAAATATTCACTTTTACCTCCATCACGTTACACAATGCATTGGAGAGATATCCCGGGCTCACCCGCCCTAGGATTATCACGGAACCACCAGTATATGTAAATAATTTTCCATGAACCATAACATGATCATAACACAAAACATAAGAATAAAGGAAAGATAAAATTTCAACATTACAATAATAAAATATCATTTTAAGATATTGAAATAATAAATCCATTGCAAAAATCATTTTCAATACCAAAATACCTAAAAAGAAAATATGGTATTTATTTTTCCTTTAAAAACATCCTGGCTTGTTAAGGAAGCCAAAGATCAAATAATACTCGCGGTGGAGGAAATGTCAGTGTCACTGCTTATGTTAAAAAACATTATTTTTTGTCGTTTAGTAAAACGATTCATATAAAAAGATTGAATTTTAATTAAATGAAAAGTAAAAGGGGTTTATACACCGTATAACATAAAGTCTTGTATAAAACTAGAAATTCCTCATTGAAAAGATATTGAGATGAAATCCCTTACCTCGTCTCTGACTTGATTCGATCGTTATTTAATCTACTGAATAATAATCTAAACACAATTTATAATTCCTTAAGAACCTTTTTCATTTTTATTATTCATTTTATATCACTTATTACCATGTTATAAACATTATTCAATCATTTAATTTAATAACGTTCATTTTGTCGATATTTGGTTCTTGAGTAAAAATGAACACCTTATATTTACAAGTTTTCCATGTGGTCAAAGGATTATTATATAAAGAATGATATTCATGATTTGGATATCATATATATCATATATATCCATTATATACATGTTTTTATAATAGTACATAACATTTAGAGGTAAGAAATCAAATGCACCGTTCATGGAGATGGTAAGTCGTACGTACGCATGAACGCTACGTTCATTTCTATTTCATATTTTAATGGAAATAAAATATAATGATACATAGTTATATTATAATTCCACTATAATATCATATATAATATTTTTAACTCTATCCTTTATAAATCCTACATAATGAATTAATGAATCAAATCACTTTGAGGGGGCGGTAGTCTGCATTTCATCAAATGAGATTATCGTATTTACCCACTATGGAAATAATAGAGGCATCATATAAATGGAAAGTAAATAAGCATAAAGAAATGATAAAAATAATATATATCATATATAAATATAGTTCCATCATAATGACCACCATGAGAGGCGGTATGATGTAATTGAACAATCATAGTATCGTGAGGCCTTAGTTTTCCATCAACAAGAAACATTATGTTATTCATCCATTAGATGGAGGTGTGTGTAAATGTAGTTATAATAATTCTCATGAAAACATCCTTGTATATTGAGGATATGGGTGTTTTTACAGAATAAAATAAATAAAAGGATTTTAGGGGTTGGAGACTTAAAATAATAGAAAACAATTTAAGAGAAACTGTTACCTTTAATTTGCGTAACTCCCTTTGGTTTGAAACAATGGGATTTTTGAATTGCCTTATGCATAAGGAAAAGATTCTAGGAGGATGATAGGGTTGTTGGGAGATTAATTGGGTAGAGTAAGGAAGAGCCAAGATGTCTTTATAGGTGTGAGGGATTGGTTATAAGTGGTCTCCTTTTATAAGGGGGAGGAGGGGCCCTGAAGGAAAGTGTGAAAATATTATTTTATAATATAATTATATTCGGGTTCTAAAGGTCCAATAATAATTATAGTAGAATATAATATTACTAATGGTTTAAATAAAATCATCCAATCATAATTGGACATGTTTTTGATAATAATTTAATCATTATAATCTTATTTATTTAAACCATTTATTAATGAGGTAAATACTACATCATTATTGTGTCCTGATAATTTTATTTATTCTATGTCTAAAAATTAGGAAAAAATACTATCAAGTAAGAAATATTTTTATCTTTAATATTAATATTTATAGGCCAAAATATAATTTATACAACCCCTTATAAAAATTAATTTACTAAAATATTTTATCTTTTGTCATATTTTCCTTTACTTTAAGTTAATAATTCCAAATTGCCATTATCACTCCCAAGTGGCTCAATGGGGTCCCAAAATCAACCCAAATATGCCTATGGGCGTAAATTACTAAACCAATAAGGTTTTCACAAGTGTTAAGGTAATTTTTGATTGTTATAATATTCTTTTAACCTTGAATTACCCTATTTACCTTTAACCACATTAAATAAAAGTCAAAAGTTACTATTCACAAAAAATTATTTTTATCTTATTGAACAACATTTTACTTCTTGGTAACAACCATGTATATCATATTTTCGAAATTAAACTAACAGATGTGGTAAAATTTCATTTAAATGAAAAATCCAGTTTTTTTAAGTACCCCTAAGTTGTTTCACTATTCATCAAAAATTGAAGTTTTTCAGAAAAATACCAAAAATTCAGACTAAGATATATTTGATATTCCAAATTCAAAATTGATGCCTATTTTTACAAATTAAAAACAAACATGTGGAATTAATTAATTTTATAATTAATTCCCATTGTTAAAATAAATAGCATGTTTTTAAGAAACAATAACTATCAAAAGATTGATACTTGGTTATGTCCAATTTCAATGTGAAATTAATTTCAATTACCAAAATTTGATTAAATGGTAAAAATATAATATAATTTCACCTTAAATCCAATTAAAAAGATAATATAACAATATAAATAAATTATATTAAAAGGAACATTTGAATTAAAATAATTTTTCACTATTCATTAACAAATAAACTTTATCAAAAAAATTTAAAAAATTTACACAATGTAAATTTTTATGTCCCCATTAAAAATAAGGATTTTATTTGGTCATATATATTGTATTAATGTGAAAAAAACTATATTTAAAAAGGGTTCTCCATTAAAAGGCGGTAAATCGGCCTTTTAATAAAAATTATGCTTAAAATTATATTCATTCACATTTTAAGCGTCTAAATTTTTGTTGGACAACGTAAATAAATTTAAAAAACATGTATAATAATATTGTAGTTATTTTCATTCATTACTGCCAATACAACGGCTATGATTTAACTAGCATTTAAAATAATAATATTATATTATTAGTGTGCAGCATAAGATTCCAAAGAATCCTGTTGTTGCGTATCGGGTACGCTATCGAACATAGAAAATCCTTTAAATTAAAATTATTATTTAATTCAAAAATATTAATAAATATGAAATATGTCTTATTCTTCATTTACCTGGGATTTTACAATTGTGTTCTGTAATGTCCAGCTAAACTGGAAGAGAAAATTCTTTCAGAGGTCATCCCACCCCATAATTGACTAAGCATGAAAAATCATATAACCTAAAAGGATAGACATTCATGTGATTTCCCAAAGAACATATGTTATAATTCCTCATGTTATTCAGGGATCCCATCATGGGATCTCAGTAAGAGAGGAAATGGATCAATTTTTGGTTTGGGTCTCCCAATAATTCTAAACAAGGAATTGATGGATTCTAATGTTTGGTGGGGGAAGATTTCGATATATTCATTTGGGGTAAGGATTATTTTCTAGTTTTATTGATTATCTTCATTCCATTATTGATTATAATCAATCTATGATTGACTCAAGATATTATATTAGCCCCCTAGAAAAGTATGGTTTGGCCGGAGCTTGAGAAGGTTCAATGTCTAGTAGGCCCATGTTTTGTGGTACTACTATTTTTTAAATGGGTCGTCCATAGGTATAGTTATATTAAGATATGCCTGACCTTTTTCCAGTTCCAATCCTAACTGTGAAAACATGTGATCAACTAATGTGGGATCCATGTATAATATAGGTTGATATCCCACATTGATCGGATGTTGCAGATCTACTTCATTTGTAGTAAAAACCCCCTTTATTGAGGCATGCTAGCTAGAAGTGTGAGTCAGGGATCCTCTTGAAAAACATATCTAGTAGGAAGGATGCCTTGGTGTATTGATGAATTATGTCTCCTCAATTCATTCATTTGCTCCCCATGTTGTGAAAGTATTTTCTCATCTGATATGGATTGAACATCCTTAAGAGAGAGGTGATGCATAATTTGACCCCTACCATTTTTTGTGTTGGATTACATTCAAGGAGGTAATGATTTCTTATTTAAAGAAATTACCTAATTCATGGAAACACTTTGGTTCTATTTTTGCAGAATCCCTTCAATTATTTTTATATAGACCGCATTATGAGTTGGGACCTCCTCATTTGACTCATCCTCTAAATTGGTCTCATGTTCTATATAATTTCTAAGGGTATTACTAATGACATTAAATCATGTGTAATGAAGTACATGAATTATATCGTTGTTTGTGAGATTTTATTCATCTCTACCCTCTATGAATCCTTTACCTATCCATTTTTAATCTTCAATGATCTTTTTGGAAGATAGTGATCAAAAGTGACTATGTTGATAGTTCCATCATACACATCCCTAATGATGATACATGATTACATGATTGGAAAAACTAGGATGATTCACATTACAGAACTTCCCCTAATCGTGATAAGACTAGTATCCACTGAGGATGTGGTTGTGGAGGTTGAAAAGTCCCCATACCTAACGGATGGGGATATTCGTGTTCCACATTATCCACTATTCGGGTTTGGTTGTTTGACATCAAAGGTTCCATTAATAAAACCCCAACCCAGTAGTTTGGGGTTTCATATGATCTGCCATAGATTCTATTGTTATGAATACCTTTCTATTTTTATGGATCTTTACACAAGAATGGGTTCAGTGCATCATTCGGTATACACTTGCATCACCCATTTTTGATGACTATTGTTCTATTTCTAACATATGTTCTATCTAATAGCTGAATTATATTTAATGGGAGTCCCACTAAATCTTTTCAGATTCATTATGAAATAGTAATTCAATATTGTACTATTGTCGGGATCTGCATCCATGAGAGGTGGTGGGGGATTGTTTTCATTGAGAAAATATCTAGCTTTGAATGTAGTACATTTGCTAGATTCAACATATTCTTATGATGTTTCATGATACAACTATAGACCTTAATTATTGGTTATGTAGTTTGGGGAAATGGAGTGATCTATGCACACCCTTTCCTTTAGTATGACCACCAGATGGGGTATCTTCAATATGTTAATGAAATATTTTTAAGATGTTTATCAATCCATGTTTAAGGGTTCTTCCAGTTTCTCTGGTTTTCATCCATCAAGGAGAGCCTCCACATAAATTTTTCGTTTCAATGTTTCTACTAACATGACATGGATTTGATATTCATCACAGTTTAATACTTTATATCTCAAGTGATGAAAATTATTCCATATATCGAGGTGGATTTCATTCACACAATCTTCCAAAAATGCCATTGGAATGTCGTAGCAAGTGGTGGATAAAGGATGGAACATGGACAACATGTGGTCATTAGCCAGTTGTTTCCACATATTTAGTAGATATCCAATATATTTTTCTTGTGGTTCCTCTACCTAGTATAAATAGATTTGATGTTTCCCAAACACCTTATCATATGTGGTGAGATTGGTTGGGATTTCCTCTGTTATGGTGGAAAGCAGGTGTTCTAAAGGATGTTTGGAGAATGGAAATTATATTGAGATGTCTTCCAAATGAGAATTTTTTTCACCTACTACATAAAATGAATCATACATGAGTAGTATTTAATTTTCATTTTCATCGTGTTAAGCGTGATTTATCTTTACTACATTGAAAATTGATGTATTTTCATAACAACATGAAAAAAATGTAAAAAAACATTCAAAGTGATCACCATCATTGGAAGTACCACATAGTGGATTACATCTATGTAAAAATCCATAACAGTTCATGATAATTTGGCCACATAGAGGGATTTTCTTTCTTCTATGATGATATGGGCTCTTGAGATCGATCAGATTGTTGTAATGAAAAAAATCCAGCATGGTGATGTTTTTTGTGAGGACCTTTGGGATTACTGCTACTGCTCCTGTAATATATTAAAATGGGAGTAGGATATTGATCTACCAAAATATCAATTCAGTGATTCATGAAATTTATAATTATTTTTGTTATGATTATTGATTAACTATTTATCTTCCAGTCATCTCCGGTGAGGCTTCTTCTTAGATGACATCTTTCGAGCGATTTAGGGTCACTTTTTGGGGGATGTGGTTGTCATTGATAAGGGTTTATTAATACCATGGAATGGAAGTTTTGATAGGAAAATAAACTAGTATTGGATGGATTGTATGTCCTAAAATGATTTTTATATATATAACAGAGGAGTTTTCACAGTGACCCTCCTGGACGTGAGAAGAGGGTGAGTGTCTGTTCTGGGGAGACATGTTGATGAGCCACCCCATTTTTAAGGATGAAGTTGTGCATCCATCTCTTTGGAACTAAAATTGTTACATTATTATTGTCCAAACATAGTAGGTTGGATGTGGAAATGGATTTTCATATTCCCTTTTACCATTGCAACGATATTCTTGGTTACTTTATTAATAGGAATGAGGATATATTCCCATTCTGTATCTGGAGAAGGTGAATGTTTTTGATCATATCCTTCCATTTTTATCTTTGGATTAAAATGGTACCCTTTTTTGGGGGTTGATAGTTGGGTGTTCCTCCTAATCATTTCCAGGACATTCTGAATAACTTATCAGAGTGCTTCCAGATGAAACATTTTGTAGCCTTGATGATTGCAGGAAGGTGTGTGCACCTACTTTCCAATGGATTCCAAACTTGCTGGGTGAGCTACTTTGGGATATGCCAGATGACCTTATAGTAAGGATTGGTAAATATGGTTAAGTATATGTTCATTTTTTATGTATTTCACATGATTTGAATTGTGGGGTTCCTTGAATGCTTCCAGACAAGGCTGTTGGTAGGTTGAATTAATGAATGGAGGTGTGTGTGACCCCTCAAGGATGGACATCAAATTGGATCAGTGGGATATTCTAGAGGGTAGAGGGGTGTTCCCATACTTTTTAGTGATCGGTCACTTCCCCCATGGGGTCTTCATTCAATAATGGGTCTAGATTAAATGGGAAAGTCAGCGGAGGATGGAGCCCTTATCATGTTAAGGGATAACGACCGCATGACATTGGTGGTGGAGATTTCTGGAAAGATACAAAAATAACTACGCATGTTTCTTATGGATGAGGCTTCATTCATACTCATAATAAACATAATAATGATAGTTTGGGGATTTTTTGTCACATTACAGGGGCAATATATCGAAACGTTTCAAGATGGATGTTGGTGTCGTCTTTTATGGATCACGGGTCATCACTGACTTGATGAGCGATGTGGTTTTTCATGGAATAGGTCTTGATAGGATGCCTCAAGGGACATGATAGAATTATATTGATGGTACTCCCAAACTAGTGCATTAGATACCCAACATTGAATATACTGGGTTGGTGATGGCATCCTTTCCTTGGATGAAGGCTCAGTATGAGCAATAGTTGGCCATATATATGTGATAGCTGGAAGGACGCCATTGGATTCAGCGGATTTTGGAAACAATTATTTCGGTATTTGAAAAACACAAACAATAAAACATTATCATAGAATAATTTCATTTAAAAGAACAACTTCATAATTGATTTCATTTTTTGTACGACATTCATTAATGAATTTGAAAGGGGACTAATAGGTGGGGGATATTATCAGCAGTGATAAAGATTCAAGTTGGGTTAACCATTTTTGTTTCATCGATAGAGATATTAATTTTTTCATATTTTCGAATGTATAGGTATGGGTTTTGTGCAATCGTTCATGTCGAGTTAACTATTTCTGAATTGTTTCCAATGTGGATTTTCAAAGAGCTATAAACACCCAATAAATTTTTATCCATGGGGACATACTTTTGAAATCCTAGTGATCATTAGGAAATGTATACAATGATAGATAATAACTCATATTCGTCATGATAATGGGTGTTTATTCTCATCACACACATTTGGGAGGAGTTTTTTCCTACTCCAGGACTCTCAAAAAAAAAAGATATGTTCATGAATCCTTCATTAATTCGTAAATATGATATATGTCCACATGAATTAAAAGTAATCTATTAGAAAGAAATGAATATAGAATCATTTTAATGTATCTAAAGTTCATCATCAATGTATTTATTTTTATATATATGAGGTTTCCCCATCATGTAATCCTTTTAGTTACTAATTATATGTTATTTAGTTTTTATTATGCATATTATAGTTTTATGGACACATAGTCGGGTAGTCTGGAGTACATCATCATATAGAGAGATGAGTAGTGATTTTATTTAGGCATCAATCCCAGGTGATGGGTTCCTTCATATTGTACTTAAAGGAATAAGAACCCACATAGTTTGGTGACACATAATAGAGAAAATCATACATTCTGAGGTCATGTGATAAGGAAGAAACCATTATTTGATCATCATGTGGTAATGATATCTAAGAAGATGGTACACAGTTTATGTTTGGTATATGAGATATTTGAAAGTGGCCAATGGGACCTAGAAGTAAAATGACATTCCATGTTTAGTTAATCCCTACTAGGAATGTGTCCCAGAGAGAATATGGCTGAATTGGATCATTGTGATTTGACAGCAGGGAGTCTTCCAATGTATCCTATTTGTATGAGAATCAAATCACACATAATTTAGTTTCACGAACTCATTTTTATGTATTCCTTCTAAATTTTTGTCTTGTAGGGGAGTGAGGCCCTTTGAGGGGATTATGTTTGGGATTAATCCGAAAAAAGATGCCTTGGTGAATAGAGATTTTGATTGGGGCTTACTCATAAGATATATTCCCATGTTAATGGAGATATTTAATGTGGTTACTCCTGATAATGATGCCTGTGGATTAGCATGGATGGAGGATTACTCCTAATGATGATTCACACATTAGTGAAAGGTTGGGGATTACACAAAGTAGGATGCCTTTATTTTGGTTGGGTATTACACTTGAAATGATGCCCAAAAAATTCTTTAGATCATGTGAATGTCAAGCCCATCACCAACCTCTAAGACCTTGTGAGTCATGATGTGTTTGAGAATCAGTAGGAAATATATGATATGGATATGTACTCAATTTGCATTTTCCTATGCTTGAATACATGGCCATGAGGACCCACGCCTGTGGAGGAACTCTGAATGAGAGAGAGTTGAAAATTCAAAGGAAGACCCCTACCTAATCATGCATATGATGGTGTGGATTCCTTGATCATTGCTATCATTTGGGAAAACAATAGTCAAGATGAGTAATCATTCAATGTGAGACCTAAGAGGAAGTGGATGATCTGGAAAACTACACAACTCTTCTCTTCTGCTGAAGGAAGTTGTAGAGGGTTTGAAACATTCCTCTATTTAATTTACCATGAAATGGGTCCAGTGTATGGAGACTGATGATGGAAGGAATCACAACCAGTCCTTCTAGAAATGCTTTGGGATTACCCCTTGAGAGATTCCCTAAAAATTTTCGTGAAGTATGGGAGTATGATCTAATTATCTGTTTAATGGAAAATAAATTATAATCGTAAAACTCCCCAATAGGGACTGGAGGCATCAGGTATTAGATATGACAAGGGTATGAAATGGTATTAAAAATTTTATCCAAGATTGGTAACTCCATGAATCTATCCCGAAAGTGATGGTCCTCATGACCATGGGAATAAAAATACACATGCACCCATAGGATCCTTACCATCTGGTAGGATAAGTGCGGGAAACCTCTTAGTATAAAAATACAAATCCAAATGGCAGACACATTCTCCTACCATTTACCATGGTTTGGAAAGTCTAAAGGACTTAGTGGATGTTTCAAATTATTCCCCTCATGTGATGGATCCTAAGGGAGATGATCCAACCATTGGTGATTAGGGAGAGAGATCAAATATGGGATCACATATGTCCTGACATAGTGTGCATAGATGACTCACACATGAACTGGGAGGAACTAGAAATACTTCAGAAAATGGGGATATGCCCACATGAGCATGGTATGCCTTCGACAATGGATCAAAATGGAAACTCAACATGGGTGAGGCCCTAGCCAAGGCACCCTAGGTCTTTTCGGGAGTTCCTATATGGGTCTTGCATGGTTCCCTTTTTAAGGAAAGTGACCACTCATGTGTTGTTACTCATTAGGGGAGAATGATTACATATTCGTGTGTCTATAGTTTTAGAGACTAAAGGGAATTTTATCTTACATAAACCCCATAATTTCTTCTTCTCTTGGGTTTTAGGGAGTTCCATGGAGAATTTTTGGAGACTTGGGTTTAGGGGTTGCATGGACAGATCTTGGGGTATTCATCTGATTGTCTTGTTTTCCAAATGAGGTGTCTAATGGTCATATTTATAGGAAAGTAGGGGACCCTAGACAAATAAGGTTTCCCTCATAGGTCCCAGACATAAGTGATCAGTGTATGTGCCTGATGTAGTGGTGGTCTACACCTTCAGTTCCTAATAGGGGATATGTGGGAATTCTAATGTGATTGTTTGTCTGTGTGAAAGGGTGTGCATAGGTAGGGTTTTCAGGTTCATGGGAGAATCCTCTACTCCATACCACATGGGCTACACCCACACGCCCCTCTTACATATTAATGTCGGTTGTGGTCCCATCCCTTTTTCATGGTCCCCTCACTACTTCCACTGACCCCCACGAAAAATGTAGAGTCACAACATGACATTTTTTGGGCCTAATCGAGGTTGATTTTGGTCATGACACATGTAAATCCAATCTTCTTCCATCTTTATAAATACTTATCTCTTCTTAAACATGGAATTTTTTTCTATGTGAGGTTCAAGTATTTAATTTCCTGAGATTATGCATTGAACAAACATCTTGATGTAAAAAATCACTAATACTAATAATAATTTATAGAAATGAAAATTAATTTTTCTTTAGAATAACAATTTATAACCGAACACAACATCTTTTTATCTCTATGAAAAATTGTTTGATATTTTTATATATAGTGATAATTTGTAGCAATATATTTCAGAATTTTTGATCCACTAATGATAATGGTATAATCAAATTTTTATATGAAAATAAATAAAAAATTTAGGGATAATTTTTGGGTCTTGTCACATTTTTTTAACCACTATATCCCGATTTTCCCTTACAAAAGTGAAAAATATTTAGTCTGGATACTTCTCATAATGACCAATACTAAAAGGGAAAAATTTTAAAAAATGTACCCCTTGATTATAAATATATTATCTATTTTTAAATAGTCAATTATTATAAGTGGATGAAATTAATTTATGATAAAAATGCAACACTTTATGAAAAAAAATTTGTTTAGAAAAACAGATTTGAAGCATAAAAATGAACTTCTTCTAAAATTAGGTATAATTAAGATTAAAATTTAATTAAATAGATTATATATTACTAAATTATGATTATGTTAATTTGTTATTAAATTAAAATAGTAGTGATAAAATTAAATTTAAGGAATGAAACATTAAAAAATGATATTTTCACTACGTACTAAAAAATAAATCTTTTCTGAAAAATACTAAAATTTCACCCTAAGATAATTTGGAATGCTTATTTAAAAAAAGTATATAATTTTTTTTAAAATATAGTTTCTTAAATTAGGAAAAATCAATTTATATATTTTATGACATATTTATTAAAGAGAATTTTTTTTAGAAAACATATTTTTGAATCCATAAACTCCTTTACTAATAATTGATTATTTATTTCCTAAGAATTTTAAATATATTTATTATTTTGTATTGAATCTATAAATATTTAACAATAATGTTACTCCTATTCCTACCCATCAATTCAATGACTTGTGTTTCTCATTCATATTTTAAAAAAAATATTTTATTGTTCGTTTTTGATTGGTTATGTGTGTCATATAGGTTATCAAACATAGTTTTATTTTAATATAATGGGGTGTTACAAACAAAAAAAATTAGTTTTTGGATCAATTATAAAAAATTATAAAATTAATCACATTATATTATATTTAAATGAAATATGTTTGTTATGAATACTTTCAAATTCACATAGGAAATACTATTGATCCTGACGAGTTATTTTGCAATAATTCTTTATTGAGAATAGTATATTTAATATAAGTATTACATATGAAATTAATAATATCATTGTTAATATAAAAATATTTTTTTCAAATGTATAAGTTAAATATCCTGATTACCAATAGGATATAAAAGAAAATAAAATCATTTTATGGTAAAAAGAGATGATTTTATAAAAAAAAATTACGCCTGCATTATGGTCTAATATTAATAAATATAAATATTAATTATTGATGAATTAATATAATTAAATTTTTCGATAATATATTTCATAATACATGTTTTCATTCTTATAATGGTTTCTACTTTTCAATGAATTTGATTAAATTCACTGTTATACGTAGATATGAATTTATCTAAATTTTATTATTTTTGTTTTGTGATAATTTTTAAACTAATTGCATAAAATAATAGAAAATTAATTTAATAAAATTTTCCACATAAATTGGTGGAATATTTAAAAAAAATTATGTGTACACTTTCAATTTTTTTATAATTAATAGAATTAATTTTCAAAATTAGTCACCTTGGATATGGTTAAATAGGGTTAACGATGAGGGTAAAATAAAATATATGGTTACAAATATCACATATCCTTGTATAAATATGATTAATTGAATATATTTGGACATTAACGTACCTTATAAATTAATTTTAGTTTCCCTATTATCACATTTACTAGTATATTAATTTATAATATTATAATGTTTTATGTATTTACATGAATTCTTCCCACCATGCTTATAAATGGGATCCCTCATCCACCACTCATTTAATAAAATTGATCCATTTTTTCATCCGATACCTACCAAAATATATTCATAAATTCCCTCCCCACATCTTATACATTCTATTCCTCAAATAAGACAAACCTTTTATGGATTAATGTGTCATCCAAAGGAGGATTATCAATGATGAGGTAATCATCTTCACCATGTCCTTTTAATTTTATTTCATAGTCAACATTCACTAAATCGTATATAAGAATGTTAAATGTATGTCATTAGTATAATTATTGTACATAATAATTTTTATGTTAATTATATCATATATTTCTTCCCCTTTCCATTCTATATGAAATGATAACCTTGTTCATGTGTATGTGTGGTTTACCACCTCCATGGAGAGATATGATTCATTTTTCATATCTTCCACACATTCCATGTCATGAACCATATTTGATACCAAAGTACCCTGATTATAGATCCGAATCTAACATGGAATGATGTAAATTACAAAACTCTACAAGGATGGATATAAGTATATGGAATCATATTGTCAGGAATGAAGTTTCCAATAAACAATGAATGGTAAATGATTAAAAGTACACTCAAAAGTCCATGAGGAGAATATACTAGAAACCAAATAAGATTAAGAAAACACAAATAATTGAATCATCATTGTTCTAAGTATCTATAAAATTAAAACTCAAAAACCCCGTACAACACATGGATAAAATCCTAACTGATTATGTCTTTAACTCCTACACCAAAGGATTAATAATATCCTCCACCGTCAAATTAGGCATTCACTTTTCATAGAAATTCAATGAGAATGTACAAAAATATGTAATGGAAATGGTAGGGTGTGAACTATAAATCATTGTACGATCTCAACATGTGTTCCATATTATATCCTATAATAGTAAACCAAATCATTAATTAAATTTAAAATAAAATTTACCATGGGATGACATATAATATTCATATTCAAAAAAAAATTTCATTTCAAGAGACAGAAAATAGTTCAATCATTTATTAAATAAAACATTTCGAAAAAATAATATATATAATTCATTTTTCTTGAATAATGTTGTTCTATAATCAATGGAATATATATAAAGACATACAAAATAAGTACCATTTTCTTGATTCATGAAGAAAGTTATTTTCTTACTATATGATCCTCGCACATCTCAAATTAGTGATCATGGATAAATTTTTCTGAAAATACCCCTCAGGATCAGGCCAAATAGGACTAATCAAAATCCGATCTGGGATAATCATGATGTACTAAGTTTTTTTGTATAATCATCATTAATACATTAATTTTGGGTCAATATCATAGTTTTATAGTCCCAAATAACTTAATAGCTACCCTGGCTCACAAGATTTCAATCAATAAATATAAAAGGTCAAATCATCTCAGTTCAAATCTATCATCAATTATAATTCAATTTAAAAACATTTAATCCCAATATCCCAAATATATTTCCAAACAATAAATGTTTTTTTCATCATTTCATTCCATTTCAATGAAAAACTATAATAGTCTCCATTATTTATATTTTAGCCAATTTTCTCAAGGCAATTCATAATAACTTCATCAATTCCATAATCTGCAAAATTCACCCCAAAATTCCCATTCCACAAGAATTTATGTTTTTAACAGAATCCATGCATTTCAAATTCCATAATAAAATCACATCAATTAAATTTTTTACAAGTAAATTGTAATCCATTTCAGAAAAATATTCAAATCCAAGGTTTCAATTACATGGGAAATCTCAAACTAAACCACCTACCTTTAATAATTGTAATCCAATGTTCAACACACAGAACAAAAATTCCATATTAGGTTGAAGTCTATTGAGATATAAAATTTATACTTGATTCAATAACCAATCAAAAAATGATTAAATCAATCAAATACAATATTATCTACCAAACTATACAGTTTAAGGGAATATATATTGGTAGAGATTATTACAGAGGTGACCCACTTGCGAGAGATGGATCAGATCATCCACCGATACTATAAATTTCTAGTATTGGAGGTTGGAAGTGATAAACTAAATTTTTGGGAGCCTCTATTGAAGATAAAATAAAATTATAGACTAAATTATATTTAAACTAAATTGAATTGGGATTTGGGATTTTAAAATAAATTTTTGGAATAATTAATTTATTGGTTCATGTTTTCCTAGGAAGGGATACATGTTTAGATAAATTGTGTTCCCAAATCATGAGGCCAAACAGTTTGGTGTGCATGGTATCTCCTTGGTCAGAACATGGATTGTTTATCAATTCATAAAACACGTAAAATACAACTAAAAATGGTAGCTTCATTTAGAGGGTATAGTTTTATAGTTTGAAATAAATCATTCACCCCCTTCTTATGCACCATCAAAGGGTTCTTGGTTTTTTGGTCCAAACCAAATGGTTTTCTCTAACCATGTACTTACCATGAAAATCTCCAAGGGATTCTAAAATATTCAAAATTTCACTGAAATCTCGTGAAGATAATACCCAACCAATGAATGGTGAACAGTAGGATTGAAGAGTAACTGAAACCGAGTAACGGGATGTAACAACCACCCCACCATAAAAACATTTTGTCATCAATAATCTACTCAGAAGAATTCATTAAAAAAGAGATGTGACCACTGCTCTCTCATAAATGCCTCTAAATCCAAGGTTCATGATAAGAATACCCATGGAATGATTGAAAATATACCAATGGTTTCATACACCCCTAAGGTAACTTTTTCTCAAGATAAATAGTCCTGACTAGATGAATGTATTGAATAAATTGGGATCAATATCAATATCCTCATAGCTCAAGACAAGAGTTGTGTTGGAAGGAAATTCCAAATCTACGATACATGGAACACATTATTTATCGACATCAATAATGGTGGAATTGAAAAATGTTAAGACACATTCCATACTAACTCAACAACATCAAAAACTCATATAAAACATGGAGCTAGTTACCCGTGCCTCCCAAGAAATTGGTGACCTAACCAAGGTGAAACTATCGAGAAAAAATTTTCACCAAAAAATAACACCAACAGTCAACATCTTTTATGAACATACAGCATATACCCACACTTCAACATAAAACCTATTTCACAAATCAAGCGAATCATTACTATCAACTAAGGAGGCAAGATAGTTCTAACCAAATAAAATTCACCAATATCCAAACAACAAAAATAGATATTTACATGTCTTATTGGAAACGCCTAAAAATTATCCCTTCTAATCACAGACTAGTAACTTTTATTATAATTGAACTAAACTACCCACAAATGGTTGTTCCATGCCCCACAAAAATCAAGGATGAATGCATGAGGCAAATCTGGAAGAATCTTTCTATCCCCCTCAGTTTGGAAATATGTCTATGGATGGTTTTCTCTAACAAAAAAACCTATGATGTCATCTTCTATTAGAGTCATTTCAAAAGTATATATTTAAATGGGAGATCTCTATCAGAGACTATTGTTGATTGATCTCTATAAAAATGAACAATCTCATTCACAAAGATATTTTTTAACTCATCATCCTTGGTTTTTTCATAAATCGGTATAATTTAATCTTATTTGGTCAGCTGATTGATCACAAACCATGTAATATTCTTCAAACTGGGGTAATGTGGTAGCCCAACCATAAATTCCATAGAAATCTTGTCCCACATCCATTTAACCACTGGAAGTGACTGAATTAAACCTAAATACCACTAGTTCCTAGACAATAATTTTTATAATGTATGTCAATAAAAAAAATAAACAATGTATAATCTCATACCTAGACACTATAATGATCAACACATGTCATAAAACATATTTGTGGTTCCTAAGATCACTTCTTGCAGGGAATTATGAACTTCACCCATTAGATTATTCTCCCTAGAAAAGGTACAATATACAATTTATTGAAACCTATTATTTCCATAGATGGGAATGATCACTCTCTATAGATATCCCACATTAATGGGAGTCCCAAATTCAATAAAATTTATAATCAAGATTAATCGCTTGAATACTTATCTCATGAAAATAAGAGTTTAACTAAAAATTACCTAATACATCCTTGGAATCCTCTTTACGAACTCATAAATTTAGCTATGGAAAAAGAGATATCATGTTCCAATATTCTGATGATTCTTTAATGTCCTCAGTTGAAACATTCATCATTAAATTATTACCAATGAAAGTTTCCATTCCTTGGGTGTATAAAATGTCAAAACAAATATAGAAGGTACCCAACCCAACACATCTTCCAATGGTTCAAATCTTTTTTATAGAAGATATAACTCAAACTGCTGTGGTTGGATGACATGGTAAACCATTATCTATAATGTTATTTCCACTATGCCCTAAGTGAAAAAATCATATATGAGAGTTAATGGTCATGGGTCAGATAATTATTCTCATGTTTCATAAATTATCTAGATACAAAGAATACCATGTGGTCACCATAGATAATAACACATTCCAATCCTGAACGTGATGGATCAAAAATGACCAGAAAGCTCTGATCGACATCAAGAAGAGTGCAAATTATTTTAGAATCCAAAAGAAATTTCATCTCAAAAAAAACAATAGAGGTGTTTTTCATACCAAAAATAAACATTACACCAAATTAATTAAGGGTGGTTATTATAGAATCCAACATAGATAAATCCTTCACGAACTATTTATAATAACTCGAAAAACCAATGAATCTTCGAATCTCGAATACATTACATGGTTATTGATATATCATAACAACAATCACCCTTTTATGGTCAACTAAGATAACATGTTCCAAGACCATGTGTCCCATGGAATTCACTTCACAAATAAAAGAAATATTTATATCTTGGCATGAGGATTGGGATATGTCAACATTTCAATAACAGATGTCATATGACACACATGATCCTCCTTAGGTTCAGAGTAAACTGGGATTTCATCCAAAAATACCACCACGAATGTATCTAGATTATCAGGGTATATCTTATTCATCCAATACATAATTACTGAAGGATAATTGTTTATACCAACATTCAAGAAAAGACACTCATATTGAACATTCCCATTATGAAATGTTGTTTTTTGGAATGTTAGATTCTTTTATTCTCGACTGGTGATAATAGTACTAAACATAAATATTGGAGATCCACTTCACCCTTTTCAAAAATTAAAATATGTCATCAATACATGTTAATATATACTTTTTATTTATTGTATCTATGTTGGGTATCTAGTAATCATCCCATTAGTGAAGTGTTCGATATCATATCATTGTCAAGAGAATATGTGCCACTAAAGGGTCCACACATAGGTGAATGAATATTTCTCTAATAGACCATCCAACTCAGTCTTCATATATTTTAATTTAGATAGTGACATATGGTAAGAAAATATAAATATCAATAGAGTACCAAGAACTAAATTAATAGGAAAATCCATTTATCTTATAAGTGGGAAACCATGGAAATCTGAAGGAATCCTATAATAAAATTCATTGATTGTTGGAGGGATATAAATGATAAAAAAATAATTATATATATCGAATCCAAATACAAATATTTATTTCCCAAAAAAAATATAATAATGTTCATCTCTACCCGAAATCATGTCCTATTATCAATAAATTATATGGAATACCCCATCGGTTTAAACAAAGGACTCCCGCCGAAGAAAGTAGATAATGCGTGCTTTATAAATAATGAACCAATAAATAATGAAGTTCAAATATATATGTTTCATAAAAATAACCCAAATACACTAAATAATCTTAAACATTGATAAAGAGAAAACATAAGAAGGGAAAATAGACTTGGTATTGTCTTTTTTCAATGGTGATAGTTATATCCAACACATGAGAAGAAATATCTAGAATAATATTTATAATGCTTATAATATGAGTCTATATAAATGAATGAGATGAATAGATATCTAATAATTATGTTATTAAAAATTAAGCTATAATGATGGTACCTCATAGTATCATTGTACCGTTATCCATATCCTTTAGAGGGTCTTACATTTCATCAAGAAGATTCATTCTGGATGCCTATAGCTAGATCCCCTTTGTTTGTGAAGCATATAATTATGCGGTAGTATTTTTAGGTGCTTATGAGACTGATCCGCTTTGCGGGGAAGAAAATATGTAACATATTTCCTATAATTGAGCTAATAATATGCTGAAATTTTAGATCATGGTTAACTCAGTGAAATTTTTTTATAATTCCCAACCATACCACACGATAATCAAGTCAAAGGGCCTCTTCTTGGCACTACATTAGGTTTGGAAGAACCCTACTTTCATGATCAACCATGCGGACTGGAACATATCCTCTTTCCATTAACGGAACTGACAGAACTACTAATGAGAGAAGAAGGAATGCTGGTCAACCCTAACTTATTATCAAGGTCAAGAACAACCATAAAATACTTATCTTGTACGTTAGAATATGAAGTGAGATTAAGTAAGAAAACTTAATAATGGATACCCTATCAATTACTAGTCTCAAACCATTGAGTATTCATATTTTCATTTGATATGATATTAGTTGAGAACATCACATTCCCAATAAAATAGTTTATAGACTCCTTCACAGTTTTATCAGCCAGAGAGAGGATGAAAATATCAATAGTCTTATCAAGGAAAAAATATTTTGTGTAAAAATAATTATTAAAAAGAAATATAATGTCCTCACACTCTAAACCCTTTTTCTTCTTCACTATTGCCATCAGATCCCACCATATCCTACTAGGTCCCTCTATCATAAAGGATGAACATTTAACCTCAATCGAATATGGAATTTCCATGAAATAAAATAGAATCTCTATATTTAGAAACCAATCCTCCACCCCTTGAATATCATTAGACCCATATAACGTTGGTGGATTCTTATTAATTAACTTTTGATAAGGGTTCCATGATTCATCCCTCTATGGTTTCACAACCAAATCTTGAACATGAACACATGTATGAGCTAGTTTGGGATCTTGGACATCACGTAAAATAATCTCAAAAAGATTCCTCCAATGGGAGGATCCACTCACTATTGTTCACATAATTTCTTCCACCAAGATCCTATTAAAACTTCTTATTAGAGGAATGATTCTACACAAAATTAGATAAATACATTGAAGACATCAGTAAGAATACCAAGATCAAAAACTTAAGATTGGGAATCTAGAATATCAATCCCATTAAATAATATATCCAAACTTTTATTTAAATATTAACAAATCAAATATAGGGAAAATACTAGAATCATAACAATTTATCCCACAACACCATCCCCCAAACACCTATGGTTACATAATGCTCATTATGATGATATATTTCTCAAAAACACTCATAACTACCACATTGTTCTCAAAAAGGCATCTCAATACACATATTAAACTCAAGTAAATATTCTTAACCTATTTATCTGATACCAATTTTCCCAGATCTATCCCAAATACCCTTATACAATGATACCTAATCTAGAACTGACATGGCATAATGGGCATTCCTGATCCCCAATGGTTGGAAACATGCACCTGTCGTCATAAAAAATAATGGATGGAATGAATTTTCCGAAAAAACAATAGAAGATGAATGATTATCCATTAGTATGATTAATAATAAACATGGATAATTTAAAAGAAAACAAATAACTATGAGAAAAATGGAATAAGTACGTCATGAAAATAAATTACATGTAGAAAGATAAAACTCATACATCACTTAAAACAAATGGATAACATATCCAACGGTTAACTACCTCACTAGAATCCCAAATTATTATTAACATATACCACACAGAAGTAGTGATTTCCCTTTTCTCGAACATGGCCTATGAATTTTAAAAAATTCCTAAAGGTAAATTTAGGGTGTGATATATAAATACCTATAGGTTCTTGACCAATTTTCCATAATTGTTTCCAGAATATTAAAACAAATAATGATTTCAATTTAAATAAAATAGGGCATGTATTGATATATCATTTTCATATTTAAAACAAAATATGATTTCATTTCAATTGATAGAAAACATTTAAAATTGTCTTAAACATAATTTTTATATAAAATAATTTATATAAATAATCTGGAATGAAATAATAGTACTATTATTAATAGACTATATATCAAAGCATATATAAAGAGAAGAATTGTTATCAAACCTTAAAGATGGTAGTTTTTTTCTATAGGATCCTCACACATCTCAAAGAAGTGATCATGGTTAAGTATGTGTGGAGACATCTATCATGATCAATCCCAAAAACACTCATCAACATCCCATTGGGGAAAATCATACAAAACTATGTTCTTGATAGAGTTGACATGTCCAATCCATATAAAGGTGATCAAGATCTTATCGTCTTTGTCTCAAATAAACTACTAATTACCTATTCTCTCATATGCTTAATCAACCACTATAAAAAGGGAAATCCATGTCATTTCAAATCTATAATCCTTTACAATTACATATCCCAATTTTTGGTTTCAATATACCAATTTAATTTTAAACCAAAACTAGGGGTTTTCATCATATCAACCATTTTAAACTAATAACCAATCACAAATTTTCATCATTTTAGTTTACATGGTTTTTCTCAAAACAATTATCAATGATTACATTGGTTCTGTCATTTCCAAAATTCACCACAAAAATACAATCCAATTAGATACTTAATTTTTTTTTCAATATCCGTACCATTTCAAATACCATAAAAAATCATGACAAATTATGGTTTTATAAATCAATTGAAATCCATTTAAAAAAACTAGGAAAATTAGGGTTTCATTTACATGGAAAATCTCAAACAAAACAAAATACATTTAATCATGGAAATGAAACAATCAAAAACTGTAATGGGAACACCAATCTAGATTGAGGGTGAAGGAGATATTGAAATCGAAACTATAATCAGGATCCAATTAATTAGATTTTATATCAATACAATATTCTATTATCCATAAAACACTAATTAGTATGTAACGAGATAACATAAGATACTATAAAAGCGGTTATCCACTTACCAGAGAGGGATTAGTTCTACCTCAAACACATTGGTTGACCAAATGAAGAGGTTTTAGGATCCAAAATGGTATCTCTAGAGCCTCCCTGGAAGGGAATATCAATTTAAAGCTGAGTGGAAGGTATAATAAAATTAAATGCGGGTTTAATATTTTAAAATATACTTTTATATAAATTAAATTTGGGGGTCATATTTTTCATGGGATGGACACATGGTTAGAAAAACCAATAACCATAACCATGTTCCCATAAAATATAGGAGTCATGGTTTCTACATCAATGTCACATGATTTATTTAACCCTGCACGAACTGTGTAAATTCCCACTACCATATCTAGCTTGTTTTGGAGGGCCTAGTTACACAATTTCAAAAAACCAGGTTCCCCTTCTTGAGAAACATCAAAGGGAACAAAATTTTCTTGTCCAAACCACATTATTTTCCCCAACTATTCACTGACCAATCATAGTCATACGGTCTTCCAAAAAGTCCCTAAACTTATCCCAAAAATCCCTGAAAGAATACCCATCCAAAGAATAATCAAAATTAGGATCAAGGAGTAACACAATCCATGTAATGAGATGTTACATGGCAGGTAAAATTTACAGATTAAATGAATATAAAATATATTTATAATATTATTATGATTCAATAAATATATTCCATCATTTACCTTTCTCTATTTACATTTTTTGACAATTAAAACTGTACTCGTGCGTACGTATGGTCTTCCATATTAGTAGAGTGAGGTAAATAGTTTTTCATCACCAACTTATATGGATGGTTATAATGTGTATATAATCAATAAATATTATACAAAAAATTTGATCAAGATTCTAGAGATTGTGAAACCATGACCAAGGTACAAGGGCCAAAACCATCAAAATAAAACATGCATGGGAAACTGAAGAGTTAACACCCGAATGATGATTTTATTGAATAAGTATTAATAAATGTGTAATTATAAATTTTAAAGGAATATTATATTATAATATACATATTAATATTTTTATTGAATGGAATTATAATAAATATAAATTTATAATATAAGGATGTAAGATCATATTCAAATAATGCAGAGACCTGAGATAAAGGTTAATGCTGCAATCTAAATTTTATCAGGGCATGCTACAATCTTATTTAGGGGGATTATATTATATTTATCAATTAAAACCATTATATTTTCCACTAATATTGATATTTTTGGGGTTTTCATGTTTTTCTTTCATTATCCTCTCAACGTTACTTAAAATGTTTTGGAATGTTTTATAGAAAAGTTGACCACATATCATCTTTTCTTGGAGAAAATGTTATTTTATTCCACAATCATCAAAATGATTTAGAGAATTTAATTTTATATAATACAATGATTAATTACATTTATTACAATTTATATTTTACATTACTTTAAAATTATTAAAAATTAATATATAAAAAGTTTTTTGGAGTAGGATATTTATGAATTTTACAAAAAATGTGAAATAAATATTTATTTTAACATTTACCACATGAAATATTATTCCTAATATTAGTAATGTTATTTAATTTGAATTTTCAATTATAATTATTCACGATTATATTCAATTACAATCACTATTTCAATATATTTGGATTTTTTATTAGAAATGTCATTAAAATCTAGAAAGATTTTTCTCATGTTATTAAAGAACTGTTCAAATGTTCGTTTAATGTTTTTCTCAACTATGTAAATATACCTTATTTCTTCTTATACATAACAATTGATATTATCTAATTATTCCACACATGTTCTTTCATTGGATGGATGTTGATTATATAGTGGTGATATTTTTATGAAATAATTTTCTTTTCCATGAGTTATTCTATGATAGAATGATGATTGTTTAAATGATATTCTAGAGAACACATGTATGGATTTCCTTATGATAGTGGTAGGTCAAAAAATATAAATACATATAATAAATTAGGAAATAATCAATATCTCATGAGATAATATGAAGGACAATGGGGAGTTAACACATTTGAGGAATAAAAAGGTGTTCGAATGTGAACCCAATCCATTATGGGACATTTCCAACAATATTATGATGGTTATGTAAGTGTGAAATGAATAATGATATTATTTTATATGATTATAATTGTGCCCAAATTCCTAAAATAGTTTCCTATAATTATGATATTCCCACATGGATAATGATTTATTAATGACGATTCATCACTTTTATGAATCATTCCTTTTGAAATGCTAATGTTTTAGGCCATAACACATGATTTATGATCTATTACTTATTGGGTATGAACATAAAAAGGTATGATAATTCTATAATACCCTTATAATTTTCTTAAAACTTTATATGAAAATTGATTGATATCTCCCATGTTAACCCTTAATTAAATTTTGATACCACCTTTTATTAGGTATTTATTTCATCCACGGGTTATGTAGAAAGGTATTATATAAGAAATGTCACATAAAAGTTCTTTGAGAGAAGAAATTTATGGGAGATATTGAATATATTACATGATATAAGTATATTATTTATCTATTCTCAAAATACACCAAACATTTACCATTATACTTTGTGAATTACTATATAATATAATAATTTTTTATAAAAAAAGGAAATATGTATGTGAATTGTTCTTAGTATTCCTCACATTAGGCATTTAAATTGAATGGAGGATATAACTTATACTTAATGTCGTCTATCCCATTATAAATAGTTGTAGATACTCTATTTTTCTTATTCTAATAATCTAAAGAGTAAAACCGATTATGTGATTTTTTAAGGGATTCTGATCACCTGGATGTCAATATATAGAATCGACCATATTACATTACATAATCTTGAATATTAGCCAAGAACTCTATACCATTATCATTTTGTATCATTTAATGTTTAGTGTTATGTAGAATTGGGATAAAATAAATTCATAACATTACAAATTCATACAGAGATGATATGACATAAATATTATCTATTTCTTCCAAAATATAAAAAATTTCAAATAAAACTTGTTTTCTTTGAAAAATCGTCATAACATTTAACATAGATTCCTTCTTTGTATTAAAAATAACTATAATGTATGAAAATAATTTAAAACATGGAATTGTCCCATAAATTTCAGTATGAGATATAAAAATAATGAAGAAAACATTAGTCCTTGAGTACGTGTAAACGTATGAAATCATTTTCAAACAGACATACTTGACACACATATATACATAATTTTTGAAACTATATATTTCTATGAGATTTCCACCGAACATAATGAACATAAATAGAACCATAAAGGTATCTTGGGGAATTACATACATAATCTTGTTACACCTTTGACGACCATATGATTTTCAACCCTTATGTCAGCCTTACAATGTAACCTTCATGGTTGCCTTATTGTGCAACCATCGTAGTTACACTTTGAGTAACCATATGACTGACCTCAAACATACTCATAAAAAATTAATTATAGGGAGATATATGTACCATCTTCATCATAAACAATTCCAAATAACCATAACCAAATCATGCATCATGAATACTTGTAAAGAATCACTGCTTTTGAATTTCGTAAAAAAGAATTTTAAAACAGGATTTAAAGAGAAATGAACCTCACAAATTGAAAATAATTGAATTGTGACTTATTAGAGTGTATGAAATATATATATATATATATTATAAATACATATAAATATTCTTCATATAAACAAAATTCATCACACAATCAATTTTAATACCACAAAATTGATGAAGTAGAAGGTTAACCCAAAGACTGGAAATGGGCTACAAATTCCCTTACTGAGGGTTCATATTAATTAAAACATGTTTATGACTCTATTATATTGGATAATATAGTGTTATTAATATCTTATAGGAACATATTATTGTTTATAACACCTTTTATAATCATTTCATTACATCATTTAACACTTTAATTATTTGTTTTTTGTTCCTTCCATTGTTTCAAGTTCCATCTTTAAATGATTTCCTTGAACAGTTTTTATTTAATTTTCTTGTCTTATGGAAATTAAATTATAGAGGATGAATGAATTGGTATTAATTTGTTTATAGAATATTAAATTAATCCATAAATCATTTATGTTATAAGGTATGAGGAGGAATCATAAGAAAAATCATTAGAGATATCTGTTTTGATCATTTAGGAAGTTCTTTGATTTTTATGAACTACATTATTTATATAACAGAATATTATGTATATATGTTAACTCTAGAACCTTAAAAAGTATATATCACTATGTTTAAAATCTTTTTCTAACACTAAAATTTTTTGACTGATGTTTTTGAAGGTAGTAAAGGTAATTGAAGACACATCGTCCACACTGTTGGTAAATCGCACCCCACATATGATGTTTTTATTTTTATAATATGTGGAAGATAAGAAGAATAATTATGATGAATTTTTCCACAAACATGATAAAAATATAGAATATATATAATAATAGATCATTCATTCCACATTGATAATGTTATCATAATAGAGTATAATAAAAGAAAATAATTCAAATGAAAACACAATATAATGAAAGAGGATATTTACATCTTGATCTCTACTAATTATGATCCTCTTTAAGGCCCCTGTATTTGGCATTTTGGTGGGAGTAGTAGTTCTTAGATGCGTGGGAGGTGATTGGAAATAGTATTTTGTAGAAAATAGTCAAGGATCAAGGCTTTAGTGGAGTGAGATGAATATGGGGTGAGGGAGGTATTTAAAGTAGAGGAGATGAGGGGTTTTACAATATTATAATCATTAGTTTAATATTTTTTCTAAATAATATAAATAGTTTTGATTCATGTGATTCATATGAGTAATAAGTGAATTTGAGTAACAAAAAATGGATATTTAAATTATCCATGACTCATGCATGATGCCGAAATTCATTTATTTAGAACATTTGGTTAATTAACATATTTCACTATTCACAAAAATTTCATGTATTTCGGAAAAATCGTAAAAAATCACCCATACCATTATTAAATGTTTATAATTCAAAAAATAAATCCATATTTTGAAATTAATTCTCTATATATGATAAAATTAATTTTCAATAAATTAATTATTTATTTGAAAAATTACAATTATAATACGTTAACTAATTTTATATCACTTTGGGGAATTAATCTATAACTCATTCTCTTATAATCATAAGAAATTAATAAATAATAATAAATTTTACTATTTAGAAGGGTCATATATCTTTTTAAATTACTATTCATTTGTGTATGTTACAATCCAGTACCAAAACAATTTGAATCTATCAGATGGAAAATAACATACCAAACATATCTATAGATGTTCATTTTTCAAAATTTATATCATAGAAGCAACAAAATTATGTTTAAAGGCGAGTTTATAACTATCTAATTAATAAAGTAGAATTATGTAGAGACTCAATGTTTCATTCATTTCATTAAAATTATTTGTAATACCTTGTGGTGTTACATTCTCCACAAATTTTGGAAATTGTATCCTTGGAATTTATCTATTTTTTTGTTAAAAAATTGAGGATTCCATTCATTCATAGATGATCTCTGTGTTCAAGAATATAAATAGTTTTCTCTTTATAAGAAATGATCTCATCTAGTAGAACTGCTTCTATCCTCAAGATGAGATGAATCTTGCACAAACAATCTCAATATCCAAACATGAAAAACATTGTGTACCTAAGATAAAATTGGATTAAAATGAACTCAATAGGAGATTGGTCCAATTTTTATTGGGATTTCATAATTCCCAATGAAATGTGGAAATAGGTTTCCTTTATTATCAAAATGCATATCCCTTTTCCATGGTGAGATTCTATGAAAAAATTGATCACCTACATCATTATAAAAGTATTTCCTACTGTTGTCTGTATATCTCATCTGCCCATTCTGTGTTGACCTCATGTGTCGCTAGATCATCTTCACTTTCTCATCCACTTACACTACTTATTCAGGTCCCATAAAATTCATTTCCATGAAATCATCCAAAAAAGATGAAGATCAACATACATACCATACAATGCCACAAAAGGGGCCATCTGTATAAAAGAATGAAAACTGTTATTATAAGAGAACTCAACTAATGAATGATATTGATCCCAAATTCCCTGGTATTCCATTGGAAAGATCTAATAAAATCATCCAAAGTTTGAATCATTCATTCTAACTATCCATTTGACTGAGGATGAAAACCTATATTGAAATTTTATTTTGATCCCAACGACTTCTGAAGGTTGTTCCAAAGATATAAAAGAACATAGGATCCTGGTCAGATACAATGGAATGAGACACTCCATATACCCTGAAAATATCTATGAGGTATAGTAGATAAAGGTGATCAAAAGACATAATATTTCAAATAGGAGGTAAATGAGAAGATTTAGTGAGTTGATAAACAATAACACAGATTTCATTATTACCTCAAAATCTCTTAGGTGGACCCATAATGATGTTCGTGGATAAATTTTCCCATTTCAACTATAGTACATATAATTGATGAATAATCCCCTTTGGTAACTTCCACTCTACATCGAACTATTTACATTTCATAAAATTTCTTGGAAAATATGTAATATATCTATTCATTCAATCCAATCAGTAATACTTATGATTGTCCCAATACATTTTTGTGATACCTGGATGACCAAAAAATGAAGAACTATGATCTTCACAAAAAAATATTTCTTCAACTAGGAATCATAAGTAAATTTTTTCCGAAATAATAAAACACAATATTTATCATGTTTAAATATTGGAAACATACCCATTTTAACAAATTCAATGTTTTTCTATAACTCATGATCTCCCTTCAGCACATTATTAATTCTATCTGATAATGATCACTGCAATGATACTTGATAAAACATATCTATATCATTCACCAATAACATCAATGCCAAAATTCATCAAAACATTAATCAAGGGATCTTGTTTCAAACATAACACAAAAAATTATTACTAATGTTCTCGATTCATAGAATCCTCCACATTTTTTTCTTTTCATGTATAATAATTGACTATGTAATCCTAATAATTTATCATCTCATAAAAACATCTTGGTATCATGTTTAATTCATTCTGAGGGAATATATACTTAACACTCTTATGGTCAGTATATATTTAACATTTGGATACGTAAAAAGGGTGCCTCCAAATTTTCAATGTATAAAACAACAACTGTTAATTCAAAATCATGTGTGGAATAATTTACCTCATGGAATTTTTGTTGTCTTGATGCATAAAAATTAACTGATCATTATTTATTAGAACACAACCATGTAACATCAATGAAGAATCATTGTAGATGAAAAATAGCCATTTTTGAAGGAAAATCCAATGAAATTTCATTCATCAATCTCTTCTTCAGTTCCTAAAAACAATCATCACATTCTTCTGTCCAAAAAATTTAACCCTTTTTGTGTTATCGTAGTTTGTATGCAATATAATCCTCTATACATTTATAAAATACCAAAATTTCATTAATAAACACATATACAGACTTATCCCAGAACACTTGAAATATTCAATTAATATGATCCATGAATTTAGTAGGTGAATTAGTTATCCCAAATGAGATAACAAAAAAACTCATAAATCCCATATAATGTATGGAACAATGTCTTCGGGGGTATACATATTTTACTTTCATGTGATGGTAACAAGACCTCAGATCAACCTTAAAAAATATTGTCCTCCGAAGAGCTGATTAAACATGTCATCAATTTTTAGTAAAGGACAGATGTTTTAAAAAAGAATGTATTTCAGGGGTCTTTAGTCAATTTAATTTCTCATGGAAGAAAATATCTTTTTAAGGAACAAAATTGGAGCACCCCATGGTGAAGTGCAAGGATAAAATAATCCTTTTTATGTAAACCACTTAAACTCGTTTTTCAATTTAATACGTTCCATTCGAGCCATTATATAAGGTGGTTTTGAAATTGGTTTAACATCAGAAACTGATTCAATGTTGAATTCAACTTCTTAATCATGTATTACATAGAGTAGCTCATCAGAAAAACATCTAGATATTCATTTAACATTGGCACATCATTAATCTGAACAGATCAATTGTGTTTCACAATATTATAATGATAAAATTAATTTCTATCTTTCAATAGCTTCTCATTTTCCAGATTTATTATCAATTTCATGGGTTCATTATTTTATAAAAAAAGAAACTCTATAAGAAAAAATACTTCATTATCTCTACAATCAATCATAGCATGATTAGAAGAATGAAAATCCATTCCAATAATGAAATAAATCTCTACTAAGGAACAATCAACACGGTTTTCTGTTAATGAATTTCCACAGACCACAAATATAAATATTCTTATAATTCCTCATTGCTATAATATTTCCTCTGGTTTTTAACAATATGGTCTCGTCTCATTTATTGAGGTGAAATTTCTAATTTACTAGAAACATTCAATGAAGTAGAGGAATGATTATACCTAGTATCAAAAATAAAACAGTTATATCTGAGTTAACAAACAGGGTACCTAGTATAACTTCATTGGATTTCCTGACGTCTACTAACATAGTCACAAAGGGTATCAATACAACTTTCTGCTTATAGTATGGGTTATTTTCATTATTTGGATCTCTCTTCGGGGGCGGGGGGATTTCATAATTATCCATCTCAAGAAATTAAAAACCTTTGACACTTTTCTTAACAAGATTAGTCTGAGGATCATTTTCATTATAATCTCAGGCCATATGTCCAATCCTACTACATTGAAAACACTTCATAGTTTTAGTAAGTCATTCCCCAGGGGTTCTTCTAACCACACTTGTCACAAAATGGAAACATAACATTCATACCATCAATGCTATTTGATTGATTCGTACCCTTCTATTTCCATATTTACATATTCTTCTAATTATAGTCAAAGTGATCGTGATCATTATAATTATTCTTTTATACCCTCTCATCACTATAGAAATGTTTCTCATAACTTTGGAACTCACTGGAAGCCAATTCCCTTCGATATGTTGGATTCAATGAGGGGTAAATTTTTATTATTTTTCTATCATGATCTAGATTATGATTTTGATAATACGCCACCATTCAGGAGATGTTTTCTTCATACACAACCACTAAATCATCCTTTTTTATTTAGTTAAGGAAATGGTTCCTCCATATTATGTCGATCCACCTTAGAGAAATATTTTTCATGGAAAAGACTTTTAAATTCATTCCACTCAAAGGCTCAATCTCTTTTATATCCATGATATTCTTGAACATTGGCCACCACCAATAAACTTCACCATAAAAATGGATACTATATATACTTACTTTTGGATTATATGAACATCCCATAACATCAAATCTCTTTTTTACGGATTTAATCCATCATCTAGCTGCAACTAGGCCAGAAGATCAACTGAAATCTAGAGGGTGTTACCTCATAAAAAGGTCCACTATCATCATGTTCCTATGTGGTTTCTCTAATTATTATATTCCATGGATTCCACTACAACTTATTTCATGTTTCAACTAAGACATTAATGTCACAAACTGTTTGGTTGAAATCCCTACCACCATAGGATATAGATTCAGAAGGATATCGTTCAGTTGGTGACTTTCAACATCATCTTCATCATTTCTAATGTGGAATCCCATTCTAAAAAACATATCTTAATCAAAGAAACATGGGAAGGATTAAATTATATACCATTTAAAATTAATAATTGTGTAAAAAATCATATATGATATTCTTTTAACATCATCTTAACCCCTAATGTTATCTAAACCACCCATTGATACCAACTAGAAGGACCCATCCATATTACATTACATAATCTCGAATATTATTTAAGAAATCATTTTCCTTAACATAAAATATATTTTCATTTTTAGTGTTTTAGGGAATTGGTTTGTATTGAACACATAAAATTCAACCTTTATACAGTGAGGATACCACAAAATAATATCATTCTCTTCCCAAATATAAAATTATTCAAATAAAACATGTTTTCATTTACTAATCTTTATAAAAATTAACTTTACTTCCTTATTTTTCATACACATCCTTGAAACCAATGAAGATAATATAAAACATGGGATGAGAACAAGATTCTCAGTAAGAGATATACAAATAAGGAATAAAAAAATTAGTCCCTGAATATTTGTAAATGTATGTAATCATTTTCAAAAATACATAGTTGTCACCAATATATACAATCATTAAGAAAAATGAGATATATACTTGATTTACAAAAAAAATAATGAACATAAATAGAAACAAACAGGTATCTTGGGGAATGAGATACATAATCATGAAACCCACATAACTACCAAAAGATTTGTAACCCTTATAACTACCCTACAATGTAACCATCATGGCTACATTATTGTGTCCACCACAGTTACACTTAGAGTTAACATATGACCAACCACCAACATACACATAGACAATTAATTAGAGTAATATAATGGTCCCACCCTTTATCATAAATAATTCCCATGAAGTAGAAAATTATAATACAACATGAATAATTAAATAAAAACATTTCTTTTGAATTTTTTAAAACATATTTTTAAAAAAATGATTTTAAATGAAAAGCCCCATTAAAATATCATATAATATAATTTGAGACTTATTTGAGTGGATTAATTATGTACATAAAATATAAATACACATAATTCAACTTAATATATAAAGAATAAATCACACAAAAAATTTTAATACCATATAATTATTGATGTACATGGTAATCCCAATAAATTGATATTGGGTAAAGAATTCCCTTTTCCCAAGATCGTCTTTCTTAAAACATTCATAATACACATTTTTGATGGTTAAAAGTGTGTTATTTAGATCCAAAAGGAAAATATTAATGTTTATAACACCTGTATTGATCATTTACAACCATCATTTCATCGATTATTTATTAGATTTTTGTTCCTTCCATTATTTTTGGTGTGTTCTTTACATTATTTCCATCGCATGTTGGTATTATATATTTTTTCAAATGGAAATGAATTTAAAGAAGTGAAATGAAATGTTATTAATATGATTATAGAATATTAAAATAATTCATAAATAATTATTTTTATATTTTATTATAACGAATCATTTTTAAATCATTAGTGATATCTGTTTAGATCTTTTTGGAGGTTCTCTAATAATATCAAACTTGTTTCATTATGTAACATAATATTATTTATATATGTCAATGACAGGGCTTATAATTTACACATTTTTTAATTCATTTCTATTGTTTTAAAAATCCCAAGATAACATTTTGAGCTTATATGTATCAATTTTGGATTTGAGAAGTATTTTATGTTTAAATGCAAAAATGACCAAATTCTGCATTTGGGACAGATTTTCACTACAGGGGTATTTTGGTCATTTACAAAAAAATATAAATCCAAATTTTATGATTATAATTTTTTAAGAATCCTAATTTAATTTTCTTCAACTTTTTCTTATGGACCAGGATCTGATTCGACAATCATGAGGTCCAAACAATTAAATGAAGTTGAAGATTATTCAGGAACACCCATGAAGTTTCCTGGAAATTTCATCCAGAAAAAAGAAGGTTCCGTGAAATATCCATAACTCGCTAACAAAGACTTTAATGGAGCTGAAATTTTGTGTCTAGACGGATAAGAAGATTAGTAACATGTTTCATTAAGGGGGTCACGCCTTAAATGTCCGTTTTCAGGGACATTAATTCATTACTAAATGGTGGTTTGCGGGTTGATGATTCTTACTGGACAGAATAAATTCTCAGAGTAAATTGGCAATAACGCATTAATCACCTGTCCAAATGATCTGAAATTTTGAGGGTGAACGGCCAATATATTTTCAAACAACATTAATGAAGGTCAGAACGAGTGAGGATGTAATTTATGGGTCCAAAAAAGTGACAACTCATTGAGGACATAATCTGCCTATAAAAGGAGTGGAGTTCCTCCTCTCCGAGGCATTCCAATTCCGTCCCAACAACATCCGGGGCACCAAGGAGAGGAGGCCAAAGGGCCATTTAGGATTTATATTTCATTATTTCCCTTTTTATTTTAGTTTTCATTTCTTATGTAATTCATTCATAATCATTTTATTAAAGTGTTTCCCATTTCTTCTTCCACCCCTTTTCACTTATAACTTTAATTTTTCTTATCTCTCTTCCATCATTCCATTGTGATCTCTTTGCACTTTTCCATGGAAAGTGACTGAATTGAGTCTTGGAAATAGGGGAGTATTCATGACTTTATTCATTATTGCACTTCAAATTAAAAAAAATGTTTTAAATCTATTTGAGGTGAAGGTGAGAATATTACACGGGTGTGGCGGTCGTCCACTACAACATTATTTTCAATTCCATTTCTTTTCACTGATTAGTCATTTTCCCTCCCTTCTCTTAGGAAATACTTTCATACGGTGGATTTGGGGTTTCCATAAGGGATGAAACGGCATACGGTGGAGTCGGGTCTTATAGGAATAACATTCTCGGTTGAGGTGTTATCCTATTTGACTATTAGAGGAGGTGTGGTTTGGTGTGTCGGACGCATACTAAAATCACACACTAAATAAATCAAGGGAATGTAATTCATTAATGAGGTTTCAATAAATGAATTATCAAATTTAATTTAAAAAACAAATAAATAATTAAGGAAGCCATGTTATCCAACCCTAGGACAAAGTTATTTCTTCAATAATTTCATTCTGTAAGTGCATGTTAGTTTTAACATTTATTTTAAATTTTAAATTTCAATGAATTCATGGATTAATTAAAAATAGTAAAAAAATAATTAGTTTAGGTGATATAGATTAAGTAAATGAACAACTTAGAAAGCTCCTCAAGTGAGACGACCCTGGTCATCCTCTGTGCTGCATTAGGAAAATAAAGTACTTTTGCCACGCTCTACGACAGGCGTGCATCAAAACTGTTGTCGTTGCCGGGGAGCTAATCAGTTGTTTACTTTACTTTTTCTAGTTTCAATTTTTAGATAGTTTTCTTTTTTTATAAAAAATCATAAAATAATAATTATTCCATGATGCATTCGAATTACAATTATTATGCATGGGAGGATTACTCGCAGGTGCAATATCAAGAGCCAGAAATTGATTATAGTGATCTAAATGACCGGGTTGAAAGGATTAGTAATAATATGGATGATTTGGGGAGGAAAATGGAATGGGCATTACAATATGTTCATGAAAGGATGGTTCAACCCGAACCTGAGCCGGAGCAAGAACCTAAGATAGTGGTGGAAGAAACTTCCCCACTCTTCATTGAAGAATAAGAAGAGGTAAATTTTGGGGTACCTAAAGACTCATTCATCGTCACTCAACCAATTCTACTTGAGATAGATGAAAAGGAGGATGACATTCCTGCTAAGCCAAATGCGGGAGATCAACAACAATTGGATAAATTCTAGAATGAATGTGAGGAGCTGCTTGATCGCCCCATGCCTTGCAAAGTAGAAGAGCCAGCACCACTAAAAGAAGATCCCAAAAAATTGGTAGAATTTGAAGTCCTGATGGAGGAGACCAACTACCTACCTCCATCAAGTGATAATCAACTCCAAGAGGAACTTTCAACTAAAGATGTGATTTAACTAAAACCAACTCAGGGAGATGATCCTTCCATGAACTATAATTTTTCTTATTTCATTCAATTTGATTTGAGTATCACTCCTTATGACTTTGAATATTCAGATTCGTTCAATCCTTATATCACCTTGGAGGAAGATGAAGAAGGAGAAATTGAACCTGTTGAGGAACACATGGAGCTCCCTAAGGACATTGATCATATGCTTGAGAAATTCTAAGAAATGATAACAATGGCTCTGCGTGAAGAACCAAATCTACAAGCTCCATAACTTAAAAGGGACGATTTTGAAATTAATATTTCAAATTTAAATTTTGAATATCCCTTTGATTATTCTTTTCTTGCATCTCATCTGAAGCAACCACTAGATTTTGAAGAACACGTTACAAAAGTAGAAACCGAAGAGGAGGAGGATCCATACATTATCCTACCCCCGCCATGCAAGATATACCACATTGCGAAGGGTGTGGATCTGGTGTACTATATCCATGGAGTCCTCCTCAACAAGGACAATGAAGCACAAGCTGGAAAAGCCACATGTGGTGGTTCAAATCAAAGAAGCTACATCCACCATCAGACTTTGGATAACAGCTGGTATTGCCCACTGGAGGCAGTAAAAATTCAGGGCCCACTTGGCGGATCGTACCAAGACTTATCCCTTGCCTTATTGGAATTTAGATTTCAATTTCATTTCTTAGAAGTATTTTAGCATTCATCCCTTTCCTCATTATCATTTAGAGCTTTAATGACATGATACTTGTACTTAATTTTGAAATTTTCTTTTGTAGGATCATGATGGCAGAAGGAAGCACCAAAAATTTGTTAAAGGGGACTGAATCATTATTTCAAAAGGGAGTTCATTTTATAATTTTAAATTTTAAACTTCTTAAATTTTTTTCCAAGACTTGTTTTAAGATTTAATGATAAGAATTGCATACCCACACTTGAAATAATGTTTTACTCAACTTATCTAGGATACATGAGTTTCTTAGGAATCTTGTGATGCCATGTTTTAGATTTCAATGTTAATTATATTGAATGATTAAAATGGATAATTGGATCATTAAACTGAAGCAAGGATATTGAAATAAGGACTCATGATTTAATGGAATTAATTGATTCAAGTAAATGAAATTTTCCTTCCATTTTTCATTCATTGAATTTCTAAAATTCATGTCAAATAATTTGTTATTATTAATCATGCCATGAGTGATTTTCCAATATCATATTCTCATTCATGAGAGGATTTCAAGACCAAATATTTCCTATTTTATCTTGAGCATATTTCTTCAGTGATCTTGGGACGTGCCACCTGCTAGAACTTGTATTGAAACTTGTCAAAGATATGAATGTAAAAAACCACATTTAAAATGATTGAGGCATCTCTTTGGAAAGCCACATTTAATCCTAAGACCCACCCTTACATTAATCCTTCATAAGCCCTTATATTCCATGAATTTACTTATAGGTTTAAGCCACATTACAATCCAATTTTTCCTTACCTACCCGCACTTTTATTATTTTTGCATGGTTATTTCATGTTTGAGTGTGGGGGAAGGACCTTTCGTGTGCGTTCCTTGGTATATGTATCATTTTTGGGTGGTGTAATGTGTGATTCATAATTTTGGGCAATGTATTATTAGAAAATTGGAAATGTGTCATCATTTCATTGTGATTTATTTGTTTCATCCATTTCTCCTTCAAAAAAAAGAGAAAAAGAAAAAATGGAGATGAGCTTGAATTCCTCATTGTAAATTATTTTATGACTCATTTCCCTCACAAAAAATCAAGGGCATGAATTTTTATTCATTCATTGTATTCAATTTTCAGCTCATCCTTCATAAAAAAAGAAAAAAAAGAAAATAAAGTTGTGCCTTTCTGGAGCATTGAAAAAACGGAGATCTTAGATGATATCATTCATTATAATAAATTCTTGGCTCATGTCCCATATCATTAAAAGGGGGGTGGTGTTGTGTTTCACATTTCCATGTGGGATTGAGTGAGGAATTTCCTCTGTTTTCACTTGAATTAATCATGCATTGTACTTAAATGTAAATCCTCCTACTTATGGCCTTAAATTATTTCAATAATTTACCCACCAACCCTAAGCCACATAGTCATTTGAACCTTTATTTCAAGTCCTCATGATTTTATGTGTGTTTTTTCTTTACAAAGTGGAGAAAGTAGTTACTTTACAAGCGTATGGGTAAGGAGAATGTTCTCATGATATGAGAATAACTCCACTATTAATTGTATCATGAGTGATGAGAGAAAAGATTCAAAAGTGAGGTAGGTCATGATTTGGCGTGTTAAATAATAATAAATTTAGTAGCTTGAATGAATGAATGGAGAAGCTTCATTATTTTTCAAAGGTTAAAAGTAAAATGCATGAATTGATTGTTTCTATGAAAAATGAGAAATTAAATTGTTATTTTTTTGTGGAACTGGAAAATTTGATTGGAAATTGATAATCATTTGATTTTATTCCATTTGAAATTTAAATATTGGTGACAGTGGTTCCCTTTGAATTCCATGTTGAGATTTTATGCTTGAGGACAAGCATAGTTTAAGTGTGGGGGAATTGACAGGGCCTATAATTTACACATGTTTTTAATGCATTTCAATTGTTTTAAACATCCCAAGATAACATTTTGATCTTATATGTAACAATTTTGGATTGAAGAATTATTTTAAGTTTAAATGCAAAAATGACAAATTCTGCATTTTGGACAGATTTTCACTACATGGGTATTTTGGTCATTTACAAAAAAATATAAATCCAAATTTTATGATTATAATTTTTTTATAATAGTTATTTAATTTCCTTCAACTTTTTCTTCTGGACCAGGATCTGATTCGACAATCTTGAGGTCCAAACAATTAAATGAAGTTGAAGATTATTCAGGAACACCCAGGAAGTTTCCTGTAAATTTCATCCAGAAAAAAGAAGGTTCAGTGAAATATCCATAACTCGCTAACAACGACATTAATGGAGCTTCAATTTTGTGGCTAGATGGATAAGAAGATTTAGAACATGCTTCAGTAAGGGGGTCACGCCTTAAATGGACATTTTCGGGGACATTAATTCATTACTAAATGGTGGTTTGCGAGGTGATGATTCTGACTGGACAGAATAAATTCTCAGAGTAAATTGGCCATAACGCATTCATCACTTGTCCAAATGCTCTGAAATTTTGAGGGATAACGGACAAGATATTTTCAAACAACATTAATGAAGGTTAGAACGCGTGAGGATGTCATTTATGGGTCCAAACACGTGACAACTCTTTGTGGACAGAATCTGCCTATAAAAGGAGGGGAGTTCCTCCTCTCCAAGGCAATCCAATTCCTTACCAACAACATCCGGGGCACCAAGGAGAGGAGGGAAAAGGGCCATTTAGGATTTATATTTCTTTATTTCCCTTTTTATTTTAGTTTTCATTTCTTATGTAATTCATTCATAGTCATTTTATTAAAGTGTTTCCCATTTCTTCTTCCACCCCTTTTCACTTATAACTTTAATTTTTCTTATCTCTCTTTCATCTTTCCATTGTGATCTCTTTGCACTTTGCCATGGAAAGTGACTGACTTGAGGCTTGTAAATAGGGGAGTATTCATGACTTTATTCATTATTTCACATCAAATTAAAAAAAATGTTTTAAATCTATTTGTGGTCGAGGTGAGAATATTGCACGGGTGTGGCGGTCGTCCACTACGACATTATTTTCAATTGCATGTATTTTAATTGATTAATCATTTTCCCTCCCTTAGCTTAGGAAATCTTTTCATACGGTGGAGTTTGGGTTTCCATAAGGGATGAAACGGCATACAGTGGAGTCGGGTCTTGTAGGAATAACATTTTCGGTTGAGGTGTTATCCTATTTGACTATTGGAGGAGGTGTGGTTTGGTGTGCCGGACGCATACTAAAATCACACACTAAATAAATCAAGGGAATGTAATTAATTAATGAGGTTTCAATAAATTAATTATCAAATTTAATTTAAACAAAAAATAAATAATGAATGAAGCCATGTTATCCAACCCTAGGACAAAGTTCTTTCTTCAAAAATTTCCTTCTGTAAGTGCATGTTTGTTTTAACATTTAATTTAAATTTTAATCTTCAATGCATTCATGGATTAATTAGAAATAGTAAAAAAATAATTATTTTAGGTGATATAGATTAATTAAATGAACAACTAAGAATGCTCCTCAAGTGAGACGACCCTGGTAAGCCTCTTTGCTGTATTAGGAATATAAATTACTTTTGCCACACCCTACGACAGGCGTGCATCAGTCAACTATATAACACTAAAGAAGATATATCATACCAATTAAAATTATTTCAACCATTAAAATGGGTATACAAACTATTATGATGAATTTTAAAGAATTTGAGGATACATCGTCCACAATGTTGGAAAATCGATACATCACAGATGGTGTTTTTATTTATTAATAAATGTAAGATAAGGTGAACAATGATTATTAATTTTTCAATAAACATTATAAAAATACAGTGTGTATATATATATATATTAGTGGACCTTTCATGCATATGGGATAAGGGAAGAGACTATAAGAAAATTAAACAATTGAAAAGAAAACCTATGAAAATGAAAGAGTGTCATTGACTCTTGATCTATTCTCCTTGAGATCCTCTTTAGGGCCCTTGGACATGGCCTTTTGGTGAGACCAGTAGGTCTTGGAAATTGGGGAGCAGATTGATAAGAGTATTTGGTAGAATGTAGACATACCTCAATTGTAACAGCCCACGATTTTATGAAAAAAATATTATTTTTAATTTTATTGATGTCTTGTGTTGTATTTTACAAAAAAGGACTCTTGCACAACACGCAACTGTAACTTGGATGCATTACACGCAATCGCGACCTTCCTCGATAGCGTGTGTTGTACGCAATACCGAGTTTCACTAAACAATGACATGATAATAAAATATTATTAAAACAAGCCGGTATGAATAATAATAACCACTTTTTGAAATTTTTTAAATTTTATATTTCAAAATGGACATCATTTTGGATTCATAATATCGATATTAGTCTACGGTGAAATTTTGGTATTTTTCTGAAAACATTCAATTTTTGATGAATAGTGAAAACACTGGGTTACTATTTAAAAACCGACTATTTATTTAAATAAATATTTATTTTATTTAAATTTATTTTAGGTAAGAATTGACACATAATACCTATATAAGTTCAATTTAATTCATTGGAGTCATTTTATAATAATTATAGATGTATAAAAATTTTATTGAACTTTTGACCGTCTTTTAACCACCTCCTAGGAGAATTTGCAAATTTACATAAGACATAATTTTATCGCTTCTGTGAGTGGAATTTCAAAAATCTGAGAGGCATAGTTGATGTCAGTAAGTAAAATGTGGTTCAATGAGATGAAAATAATTTTTTCTGAATAGTAACTTTTTACATTTATTTACCACGGTTAAAAGTGAATAGGGTAATTAAAGGGAAAAATGATATTATTATTACCCTAAAACATGTCCTAATTCTTTTGGATAAGTTTAATTAGAATAAAAATAACTTTAGGAATAAAATATGACCATTTAGGGCCACTTGGATTAGATTAGGACATTTAATATTAATTTATTTAAAGAAGGGTTAAAATAGATAAAATCAATGTTTAATATGTAAATAATTTGTAATATAGGGTTATACATAAGATAAATTAGACTATAAATATTCATTATAAATATAGAACTATTTCCTAAATAATGGTATTTTATTTATAATTTTCAGACATTAAATAATTTAATTTATATATGAGACAAAGTTGATACAGTAATTATCTTATTAATTAAATATTGACATAATTGAGGTTATAAATACCCAAATAAATGTAATTTGAGACTTTTTATGAATTCCAATAATTTTCTAGGTTAATATGACATGTTATTATTGAGTTAATTAACTTTTTCCGAACTAATCATTCTGTTATGATTTTTTAAAAAAACAATTACTAAATAGTGTCAAAATTGACATAGAATAGTTTTTAAAACAAATATAATATTATTAATTGTTATTCTATTACTAAAAATATAAGGTTCCGAAAAATCACTTAGATAAGGTTATATATATTAATAATAAACATCTTGGAGTTCTTTTGGCTTGTTATAGTAAGTTTATTAACCTTATAGTGTAAGAACACAAAAAACATAGTAAAAGTAAAATTATCTAACATAAAGTTAAATCTAAATGATAAGGTTAAAATAGTAATCTAAACTTGTAAAAATTCTATTGGATGAGAGGATTTCGACCCATACCAACCTTATCTTCTAAATAAATCAATTTTGAGCTATTTAAAACCGAATATGGCTTTATAATAAAATAATATTTTTAGTTTTTCCAAAGGTTCCCATCTCCTCCCTTATAAATGGTAACCTCCTCCCTCTCTTCCTCAAACCACTTTGAGCCTTCATGCTTGGCCAAAACCTTCCAAATTCTCTTATAAACTTCCCTATAAACATCCTAGAGGATCTTTTCTTCTTCAAAGATCATGTTTAGTTCCCTAAGAGTAGGTCTCAAAGAGGCGCTTCAAAGAAGAGGTAATGTCTGTTACCGATTCTTTCAACTATATTTCTTCTTCCACTTATTCTTATTTAGTTTTTTCATTATGAAGTAATAACATCAGTATCAATCATATAATGATATGTTATTATATGTATTAAAAACCCTATTTCACCATCTATCCATCCTACGGAAAACAAAATCACCGCGCGTGCGTACGTACGGAATACCGTCTGCAGGCCGTGGTGTAATCTATTGTCCACCACCACCTTACTTGGATGGGTATAATGGTGTAAATAATAACTATATTTGATTATTGTAAATTTATATTGATTCTGTAATAGTATATATACACTCCAATACAATTCCACAGTCATGGGAATGATATCATCGCACGTGCGTACGTACGTACTACCGTCTCCACAACGCGATGAGATTCATTCTCCATGTTAACCGTTAATGAATGATTATAAAGTATATATAATAAGTAATCATGAAATATATGACATAATATTGATACTGGATTTATTTTTATATATATGTATGTCATCTACTTAATTTCATTCAATTCAATGAGGAAACGAAAACATCGTTCATGCGTACGTACGGCCTACCGTCTCCATGAACGGTGTATTTCATTTCATTTAATCGATCTATCATATATATATGTATATACTGAAAAATATATTATATGTAAATCATTTTTTCCATTCTGGATTTATGTAAATCAGGATATAAATAATAATATCATGAACAACAAGTCCAAACACGTACGATAAATAAAATGATTTAACCCAAAACGCTGCTTTAACATGGAACATACAAAGGAACGGGTAATATAAAGTCATAAGTGAACCATATATGATATCATAACAATGAATATGATTCTATAATAAGTAAATTACATTAATTAAATCATTATATAGGAGGTTCGGAAATGTACGAAGCATATTGGACCTAAGGAAAGGGATAATTTTCCAAATCTCATTTTTATCCTAGATTGCTTATTCGTATGTATTTACTGGGGTTATTTATATCATACATGTCCATGTTTTATAAAAGTTTTTTCATGTATTTTTAAATTCCTTTTTAACCATTTTTTACTTTTAGTACATGGTATGTAAGGAAACTTTCTTTTGTTTACGTTACGAGGTACTTTTTTGACTTTTCTGACAAAAGTACAAGAAGAATGTTTTTTTAACGTATACGGCATGAAAGGATTTTTACAGTTTTATAAAGCCCTATTTTCATGAAGCTTCCTCCAAAATATTTCATTAATATTTTAAATAAAATCCTTTTCTTTTCAAATTTCATGACATTTTGTGAAAGAAAATGATTTTAATTAAGAAAGGATATTTTCCTCAAGAATTCATTTCAAGTGTTTGATCAAAACCATTTTCCATCTAAGAGTAGATTATTTTATATGTGTATGTTCAAAGAAGAATGTATCTATGATTTACATGGTTTCACATTTCTTATTATGAAATGATATTCATTTCTTTTATATGGATTATGTGATGATGGGATTATGTTTATGAAACCCATTTTATTCGTTGGGTTATTATGAATGATGTATGTTATTTTGTGGCACAAGTAAGAATGATTTAATTATGAAATGGGTGGGACCTATATCTCCCTAAAATGCATTGGGTAATGGTCTATATCTCATGAGATAGACATGGATGGAATGGTAAGTTAATCCAGTTCAGTAATACAGGACTGGAATGAGGAGTGAACTCGATTCAGAATGGGACTTTATCCACTAAGATGGTCTTGGAAACAATGCCTTGGATACTATGGAAACCATATCATGTGAGTAATGGTTTCCACAATCACATGTTTCATTACCATGCTATTTTATCATGATTAATGTTTCTTTATGATCTATGCCTTATGTTCTTCCATGTTTTATGTTATTTCTCAATATTTTGTTGTTTAAACATTATGTTCATGTTTTTAAGTTCAAATGTTTATGATTTGTTTTATTTTATCTGTGCTTACCCTCAATGAGCATTTGAGCTCACCCTTTATATGTTTTCTTTTACCCATTATTTAAAGTATGGCTTTAGGTAAGAAAGAAAAAGGGGAAGATCATTATGGTAGATGTTGAAGATCTTTCACCACGATTAGAAGATTACGTTCCGAGTTTCCAAAGACACTATACTATTACGGTCCTTGTGTGTCTGTTTTTGTTATGTATTAAGTATTCCGCAAAAGTAATGTAATTTCCATGTACGTCAAGCTTCTGGTCTCTATAGTTGGTATCAGAGCAAAGGATTAGTCAACCTTTGGAAACTAGGATGCAAAAATGTTAGTGAGATCCCTGGAGATATTTCTAACGTATGTCTAGGGATGTTCTTAAGGATAAGTATACATATAGGATATAGTCCTAGAACTACGGTAATGATCTTAGAATTTAACCTAAGATGTTAGATATTGAGGGAACTCCCTCTTTTCTATGTTGTATTCCCTAGCATTATTTTTTCCTCTCACACTATTTTTTTGGGTTTTAGAAAATGGCTGGAAACAGGAAGATTCACGATAATGGAGGATACGACAGACAATGGAATGATATTCTTCATGTGAAACCAAATGAAACGGGATTTGGACTTCCGGACATCGTTATTATGCCTAATCAGAAATCTCATAATATGATCAATAATCTCAACATTGGTAAGTTTCCCAACTCAGATAATAAGAGAAAGATGGAGTTTAATGATGATCATAGAGGAATGAAAGTTCAATTTCCCTCATGTAAATCATGTGGGAAGAGGTATCTGGGAGATTGTTTCAAATGAACTGAAATATGCTTTGGGTGTGGAAAAGAAGGACATAAAGCTAGTAAGTGCCAAGGAAAAGGATCAGTTAACACCATGGATAAGGATAATGGTATTGCTATGACATCAACAATGATTAGATGTTTTAAATGTGGAATGTACAGGAATTATGCAAACCAATGCACTAAGGGAAAATCTCATGAAGAGAATCAGCAAGGTCATATGGGTGGTATTTATGTGGATGATGATGAGGAGACTACAAATGATATATGAGCTGAATGAAGTGTTGAAGCTCAGTAAATTTTTTTAGAAGGTAGTGGAATGATTGTATGTTTATCGAGAGTTATGTTGTATAGTTAATGGTACAATGGAATAAAGAATAATCTAAGGATTGTTACACTATTATTTTTCCTAATTTATTTGAAAGTATATGTTGAATGGTACCATTAAACATGGAAGTTTATTCAGATATTTTTGGAATGTAGATGATATGCGCATAATGAAGGAATAAGCAGATAATGAGATGTTTGACTTTATTCATGAACTCATGATTGACAAAAGGACTAAGTGATATCCTGGTTTGAGTATATAGAATTTTGAGGATTTTGGTATGTTGAAAGTGTTAACTTTTAACTGCATCCATGTTTTCACTAAGTTTCAATGGGTATTCATTTTTTCATGAGAATAAATGATTAAGGCCTTCAGATGTTTGGAGTGTGACAAACAAGACATATCTTATGATATATGGGGATCAATGATGGCATTAACATGCTTGTTATATGAAAACTCTGGTAATCATTTTCACTATATTATGAGAGGGGACTGCAGTATTATGAATAAGCCTAAAAATTGTAATGGATTATGATGGACATAAGTTAGTCTTTTTTAAGGATAGAAGTTTTTTTGATATTATTGATGGGATGTTATAATAATGTAGTTTTAGAAAAATGAAAACCTGCAGGACAGGCAACATCCCATCGCGTAGGACAAGGCTATGGGAATCAAACCCACAACCGAAGTGCGACAGGCCTTTACTACCTAACACTGGCCTAAAGGAAGTCCCTGGTTAGTAGAATCTAGTTTTATTTTATTAAGAGGTATGATATATGAAGTATAAGTTCATTTTTGGAACCATATATGATTAATCTAACCATAAGATGGACTTATAACTTTTGCTAACCTTATGTTTAAAACAGAAGAAATGACCCATCATTCTATCACATGATCTTCTAACACATCACAAATATCAAATTCAACTTAATTTCATTAAGGGATGAAGTGGAAATTGTTCAATTCACGAACAATAGTGAGATTGTACCAAAATCATATAAGTATTTCTTTTAATTCATCCACTTTAGGGTAATAATCTTAAAAACCAAAAATGTTATCCTAGTTCCCTTATAACTGATGAATCAGATGGTACCTTAGATCATCACAAATCTATATCGTTGTGATTGTTGGATTTTTCATACCCATGATCTCTACCACTCTCCATCAGAACATGATGGTTAGGTTTCTCTTCCATATCCATATTTTCACCCATGTTCTCCTAAGTGGAAACCCAGTGATTAGTTAATTTGGGTAACCATTATTTTTCATACAATAGTTTTTAAAGATTGGTTTTGGTATTCCTTTTTATGATGTGTGTTTCTATTAAAGAAACATTCGAGTAGTAAACCATTTATAACCGCGATGAATTTCGAGGGAGAAATTTATTTCTACGGGGGTAGAATGTAACACCCCGAGATTTTATGAAAAAATATTCTTTTTAATTTTATTGATGTCTTGTGTTGTATGTTACAACAAAGGAGTCTTGCACAATAATCAAACCTAACTTGGCTACATTAAACTCAATCACGACCCTCCTCGATAGCGTGTGTTGTACAAAATACCGAGTTTCACTAAACAACGATATGCTATTAAAATATTATTAAACCTAGCCATTATGAATAGTAATAACCACTTTTTGGAATTTTGCAAATTTATTCTTATAAAATGGACTTAATTTTTGGATTTGGATTATCGAAATTATCCTAGGGTGAAATTTTGGTATTTTAATGAAAACATTCAATTTTTGATGAATAGTGAAAATACTAGGTTACTATTTAAAAACCGACTTTTTATTTAAATAATTATTTATTTTATTTAAATTTATTTTAGTTCAAAATTGACACATAATACCTATATAAGTTATATGTAATTCATTAGATTCATTTTATAATAATTGTAGATATATAAAAATTTTATTGAACTTTTGACCGTCTTTTACCCACCTCCTAGGAGAATTTGAAAATTTACATAAAAAATAATTTTACCGCTTCTGTGAGTGGAATATCAATAATCCGAGAAACACGGTTGATGTAAGTAATTAAAATGTGGTTCAATGAGATAAAAATAATTTTTGGTGAATATTAACTTTTTTACTTTTATTTACCACGGTTAAAAGTAAATATGGTAATTAAGGTTAAAAAAAATATTTTTATTACCCTAACACATGTCCTAATTCTATTGTATAAGTGTAATTCCTACAAAAACATCCTTATAAATAAAATATGACCATTTAGGCCCACTTGGATTAGATTAGGACATTTAACATTAATTTATTTAAGGAAGGGTTTAAATAGTTGAAATCAAAGTTTAGTAAGTAAATAATTTTTAATATAGGGTTATACATACGATAAATTAGACTATAAATAATCATTAGAAAGATAAAACTATTTCCTATGTAATGGTATTTTAATTATAATTTTTATACATTAAATAAGTTAATTTATATATGACACAAAGATGATGCAGTAATTATCTTATTATTGAAATATTGACATAATTGATGTTATAAATACCCAAATAAATGTAATTTGAGACTTTTTATGAATTAAACTAATTTTCTAAGTTTCGAAGACATGTTAATATTGATTTAATTAACTTTTTTAGAACTAATCATACTGTTATGGGTTTTACAAAAATCAATTACTAAATAGTGTCAAAATTGAGATAAAATAGTTTTTAAAACAAATATTATATTATTAATTGTTATTGTATTCCTAAAAATCTAAGGTTAGGAAAAATGACTTAGATAAGGTTATATATATTAATAATAAACATCTTGGAGTTCTTTTGTTTTGTTATAGTATGATTATTAACCTTATAGTGTAAGAACACAAAAAGACACGGTAAAAGTAAAATTATCTGTCTTAAAGTTAAATCTAAATGATAAGGTTAAAATAGTAACCTAAACGTGTCCAAATTATATTGGATTAGATTATTTAGACCCATACTCAACTTAGCTTCGAAATAAATCACTTTGGAGCTATTTAATACCGAATATGGCTTTATAATAAAATAATATTTTTAGTTTTTCCAAAGGTTCCCCTCTCGTCCCGTATAAAAGGGAACCTCCTCCCTCTATTCCTCACACCACATTGAGCCTTCAAGATCGGCCAACCCCTGAAAAATTATCTTCTATACTTACCTAGAAACATCCTAGTGGTTCTGGTCTTCTTCAATGTCCAATTTTAATGCCCTAAGAGGAGGTCTCAAAGAGGCACTTCAAAGAAGAGGTAATGTCTGATACCGATTCTTTCAACTTTATTTCTTTTTCCACATATTCTTCATTAGTTGTTTCATTATGAAGTAATAACATCAGTATCACTCATATATTTATATGTTTTTATATGTATGAAACAACCCTATTTCACCATCTATCCATCCTACGGAAAACAAAATCACCGCACGTGCGTATGTACGGAATACCGTCTCCACGCCGTGGTGTAATCTGTTTTCCACCACCACCTTACTTGGATGGGTATAATGGTGTAAATAATAACTATATATGATTATTGTAAAGTGATATTGATTCTCAAATATTATACATACACTCCAATACAATTCCACGATCATGGGAATGATATCATTGCTCGTGTGTACATACGGACTACCGTCTCCACGACGCGATGAGATTCATTCTCCATGTTAACCATTCATGAATGCTCATAAAGTATATATAATAAGTAATCATGAAATATATGAAATAATAATGATACTGGATTTATGCGTATATATATGTATGTCATCTACTTAATTAAATTCAATTCAACGAGGAAACGAAAACAGCGTTCACGCGTACGTACAACCTACCATCTCCATGAATGGTGTATTTCATTCCATTTAATAGATATATCATATATATATGTATATAATGAAATATATATTATATTTAAATCATGTTTTACATTCTGGAATTAATTAAATCAGTATATAAGTAATAATATCAAGAACAACAAGTCCAAACATGTACGATAAATAAAACGATTTAAACCAAAACAGTGCTTGAACATGGAACTTACAAAAGAACAGGTAATATAAAGTCATAAGTGAACCATATATGATATAATAACAATGAATATGATTCTTTAATAAGTCAATTATATTATCTAAATCATTATACCAGAGGTTCGAAAATGTACGAAGCATATCAGACCTAAGGTAAGGGATAATTTTTCAAATCTCATTTTTATCATAGATTACTTATTCGTAAGTATTTACTAGGGTTATTTATATCATCCATGTCAATGTTTTATAAAAGTGTTTTCAGGTATTTTTAAAGTCCTTTTTACTGATTTTGACTATTACTACATGGTATGTAAGGGATCTTTCTTTTGTTTACGTTACGAGGTATGTTTTTGACTTTTCTGACAAAAGTACGAGAAAAATGTTTTTTTTAACGTATACGGCATGCAAGGATTTTTACGGTTTTATAAAGCCTTATTTTCATGAAGATTCCTCCAAAATATTTCATTACTATTTTCAACAAAATCCATTTCTTTTAAAATTTCCTGAAATTTTGTGAAAGAAAATGATTTTAATTAAGAAAGGATATTTTCCTCAAGAATTCATTTCAAGTGTTTGAACAAAACCATTTTCCATCTAAGAACTGATTATTTCATATGTGTATGTTCAAAGCATAATTTCTCTATGATTTAAATGGTTTCACATTTCTTATTATGAAATGATATCCATTTTATTTATATGGATTATGTAATGATGTTATTATGTTTATGAAACCCATTTTATTCGTTGGGTTATTATGAATGATGTATGTTACTTTGTGGCCCAAGTAAGAATGATTTCATTATGAGATGGGTGGGACCTATATCTCCCTACAATGTATTGGGTAAATATTTATATCTCATGAGATAGACATGGCTGGAATGGTAAGTTAATCTGGTTCAGTAATAAAGGACTTGAACGAGGAGTGAACTCGATTCAGAAAGGGACATTGTCCCCTAAGATGGTCTTGACAGCAATGCCTTGGCTACTATGGAAATCATATCATGTGCATAATGGTTTCCATAATCACATGTTTTATTCCCATGCTATTTTATCATTATTAATGTTTCTTTATGATCTATACCTTTTGTTCTTCTATGTTTTATGTCATTGTTCATGATTTTGTTGTTTAAACATTATGTTCATGTTTTTAAGTTCAAATGTTTATGATTTGTTTTATTTTATCCATCCTTACCCTTACTGAGCATTTTAGCTCACCCTTTATTTGTTTTCTTTTCCCTAGGATATAAAGAAAGGTTTTAGGTAAGAAAACAAAATGGGAATATCTTTATGGGTTATGTTGAAGATCGTTCACCACGATTAGAACATTACATTCCAATTTTTCAAAGACACTAAACGATTACAGTCCTTGTGTGTATGTTTTTGTTATGTATTAAGTATTCTGCAAAAGTAACGTAATTTCCAGGATTGTCAAGCTTCGGGTCTCTACATCAATGTTTGCGTAGTGTTACAGGAATAGGGGTGCAAGTAGTATTTAAAATGGAGTAGAGAAGGGGTTTTACATTATTATAATCATTAATTAAATATTCTAGCTAAAGACTATGAAGTTTATTAATTCAGGTTACCCGAAACTGTAATAGGTGAATGTGAGTTCTAAAAAATGGCCATTTGCATCATCTATGACCCAAGAATGATTAAGAAACTCATTTATGTATCCAATTTCGTTAACTAACATATTTAACTATTCACCAAAAATTCCAGTATTTTACAAAAATCCCAAAAAATCACATTAAACATTTAACTAATTGTAAAATTATAAAACAAGCTCCATTTTTTATAACAATTTTCTAAATATTATTATTTTAATTTTCAATAATATCATAAATTATTTAAGAAATAACAATTTTAAAACTATATCAAATTTTATACCACTTTGGGAAATTAATCAAGAACACATTATCATATAACGATAAGACAATAAAAAAAATATGATTTTATATTCCTATGGTTCATATTAATATACATATTAAAATTCAAAAGGGTATGTTACTCTTCACCAAAATAAAAGTAGATTATATTAGTCCCCATATAACATATTGATCACAACCTTAGATGTCCGTTTTTTAAAATTCATATCATAGAAGAGAAAAAATTATGTTTAATTAATAATTTATAACTATATATTAAAAAAAATCTACCTTATTAAGAGACACAGTGATTCATGAGTTTCATTAAATTGATTTGTAAAACCATGGGTGATACAATCATGGATATATATATATATATGTTTTATTTCTTATCAACCAAGATAGCAGAATATGTGATATCCATTGTGTAATTATGGTTAGAAAAAATAAGTTAATATGTAAACCAATGAATTATTCTAAGAAATCATAAGGAAACACTGTAACTAAATGGGACTTTGGTGCTCAGAAGGTGGAAAATCATGTTTTATGTTTTGTAAGGAGAGTGGATGATTGGAATTTCCTATGTGATGGATGATTCCAAAATTCAATGAAAATAATTTTCAATTTATAGTTTGTTATGAGTGGGGAATTCCATATTCATTAACCATTCTAAATATATTAGAAGGAGAGTCTCTAAAAGTTTGGTTGGCTATGATGATTTAGTTACTTCCAACCGAATATACATGCAGTGACCTAATTATATGAATTTCTTAACTTATAATTTTGACATGTAGACTAATCCATTTAGTTTAATGGTTTATATAAGAATATTAGTTGAATTAAAGGGGTCATTGTTTCATTAAATTTTAGACAATATTCAATAAAAAGAATATTATAGGGGATTGGTAGTCATCTCATATTAATGGGAGACCCCGACCATAGTTGGAGGTCTGTTCTATGAGAATACCAGATGTATGTCTCTATAAAACCAATGTTGGACAATATACACAATATGATTGAGATTACTTAATGTTTAGTTATTTGTGTCATGGTAAAATCTCAGTGATTGTAATCACATGTATATACCATATAATTAGTAATAAACATGTTGCATTATTCTCCAATGGATATAGGATGAAATGTTTAAACCACATAAAGTAATATTGTTCTTTAGTTTTATAATATTTTAAATTCATTGTATGTTTATGTGTATATAATTTTTTCAAACATTTTGTTGTGATTTAGGGTTACTCCAACATCTTATGTTCTACTACACTAATCTTGGTGGAGGATGTATTCAATTTATTTTCATTTCTTATGTCTAATGTTTTAGTCGGTTAAAGATCTTGGTTCCTATGATGTACAATCTTCCAAAATCTTGGTTTCAAATTTTTCTCTTTTTCTCCAATAGGTGAATTAACATGAAGTGTCACATAGTGGTATCAAGGTCCAATTTATATGTTGGTATTAAAACCACTTATCATTAATTGGTATCAATCATTGAATATGGAAAAATATAACATGATCGATTAGTGACCCAAAAATGGATTTTCATGATTTATCAACAAAATGCTAGTAAGATAAAACAACTAATGGTTTTCAGGATATAAAAGGATATTATATATAGATAACAATCATACAAGATATTAACTCTATATTTGATGATGTAGATGAGGGTGATAAGTGGTTTATAGATATATATCAAAAGTATGTATCTCCATCAAAATATTTAATACACCCAATGGATAAGGAATGAAATATATGTAAACCATTACTATCAATTTTAATAATTTTTGTTAGTATTTGTCCCTGGTGAACCCAAATTGATTAAAGTAGTATTTTTTTATAATTGTTTTTAACAGAAATTATTGTATAAAATTTAGTGTTACAGTTTGGGAATCATGGGGGTTCCAACTTTGATTTATTGTTGGGAATTATTCATAAATTCGAACAGATTATGTGATTTGAATTCTTTTCTTCATGTAAAGGAACAACAATTGTGATGATTCTAGAGGCGTTATTTAGTTGTAAAAATTTAGAAAATGATGCACAATTTTTAAAAATTAATAAGAAGAGGTCATAAAAAATGAATTATTATGATATATGATTAAAAGGACATGAATGAGGGGATTTTCTATTTGTTATTATAGTTTTAGTTGGATGACTTTGAATTTATCTTTGAACATAATTTAAACATTTTTTATGATTTTTAATGGACTATACATTAAAAAATATACAACTTATTCAAGCTAGACTATCAACGAAAACCCTCTATGGGAAGCGATGATTAAGAAACTAATCAATCTAGAATCGGTAGGTGGTAGCCAAGAGAGAGATAGCACATGGAGAATTATTCCAGGAGGCACATGCGTGACAATAAGCCACTATGCAGGGTGACATGGTGGTGGAAGAGGGATCTTGTATGGGGTGGTTCCATCTTTATTCTATTTTACTTGGAAAACAATTCAGTTTTGGTGTCTAGGAATATTTTAAAATATAGTAGAATAAGGGAATGTTCTATTTCAATGTAGGATGTGATACTATAGTGAAAAAATAAATCTCATCTAGGTGATTTGTCTATTTATAATTATGTCAATTAAATCATTTTAGTTCTAATGTATTTATCTACGACCTCATCTGAATTTCCTATTTGATGGGATATTAATAAAATAATGTCATATGTGAATTTAACTGATCACTTTTTCATCATATCATTATTTTAAGAAATTAATGTATTTATTTTACTAAGACATGTGTTCTATGTTTCATGTCACCCTCTTCTGCAACAAGCTTGCTGAGTGTTCAGTTCGTCAATGGATATCTTTTTGCAGCTACATAACCATTGTATTAAACAATACTCCATGATCCATTTTAGGATACTGATAATTCCAATGATATCGAAATCCCATAAAACTATGTTTTCATAAAAAATGATGACCAAAACATATATATATAGTGAGTATCAAAAATTGTTTTCTCTATGAAGGTGATATCCATTGTCACAAATATTTGAGTATATTGATGAAATAGTTGGTGGTGAATTTTTCAATAAATATTGATGGTGGAGATTATTTATTTTATGCATTTTATATATCATCTTAGAGTGTCTATGGTATGATAGGGAGAAAAAATGAATCATGAAATTAGATCTTTTTAAGAAAAATGATTTGTGAATCATGTTCTTATGCGACGAAGGTTGTGAGCAGAGAACTTCTATTTTCACCATTTTTTGTTTCATGATGAATTTTTTTCCACAAAAGTATTTGAGAAGAACACATCAATTACACATGTTTATCTTTTTTGTGAAAAAATTTTTAGGAACTGAAAACCCGTTCAAATATTCACTATTTTACATGAAGTTGAACGAAAAAGGATAGTGTATACATGCATGATATATTTAAAATAACATCGTGAGTGAGTGCTATAATATTTCACTAATATGAATTGGGAACATTTTTCTTATAAAATTTACAAGTATATGTTTTCACTCATTTATAAGTAGAATATGTTACATGTAGATAGTGTGTGTGTTCAGGTATTTGTGCAGGAAGGATTGAGAAGTAATGTGTGTGGATAATGTGTTTGTGTGAATACAATGTACCTGAAAAAAAGAATTGTAAATACAATAAGGGAAGTTAACATACATCCAGATCTGTGGAAAATAAAAAGTGAATTCAATGCATGATAAAAAGGTAGTGGAGGTGTGTTAAAAAGTGGTCTATAATGGATAAAAAAATAGTTCACACTCTCATTCTTATTAAGGAATGAGATGGAGTCTATGAAAAAATTAATGTAAATGTGTATTGAATATAATAAATAGAATGTGTCTGAATATAAGGTGTGTGTGTAATGAAATTAAAATATGGAGAGTGTGAGAAAATAAGGTGTGAGTGTGTCTGTGTAAAGAATCTATGAATGGGGAAGTGTATTTCACACACTCTTTGGAAAAATAATGATTTGTATGGTAAATACATGTAATACACATACATGTGAGGAAATTCATACAATAAAATATAATTTCCATCATACATGCACAAATGAAATAGAATGGACATGTTTGTAATGATTTAATAAATAATGTAAGCAATATTTTGTTAAGTTGATGTGATATTTTTGAATAAAGAGAGAAGAATGTAAATTATTGTTTATTGATAAATATTCAGTTGATCAATGTATTATTACCATAATTTGAATTTGGTGTTTTATTTTCTATAATTAAAAATAGTATATTGAACCGACAAGCCGAACATTTTTTTATTATATTTAGTGGTTGTCATAGAGTATCAATTGTATTTTGGAAGTGTAGAATCAGTTTATTCTTAGTGGCTCTAAGAGGAAGATCAATTTTTTTTCTAGTAGAAGATTAATGATCTTGTGATCTTTATCATTGTGTTTGTGAAATATTGGTGGAATTCTAATATAAGGAAAACTAGTGGGAAGCTGTTTTAATATCTTAAAATGATTCATCCTACCATTAATGGTCTCCGGGAAATACGTGACCAACCCACATGTAAATGGTGATTGATTCATTTTAGGGTATTTATGTCTTCCGTAATCCCAAACACAACAATGATATAGTCACCTACATCATGGTAAAACATTGTAATATTAATTTGTATTGTGCTTTATTTACATTATTTCTTGCATATGGTATATTTTTTTTAAAAAAAAATTGGAAGATTTATTCACCCAATTTTTTTGGTAATTGAATAAAAAATGGAATTATAAGTTAAACCAATATTGTAAAAACTAGTGTACACTGATTCACACCCCCTCAATGTTCCAACATTGTCTACAAGGAATGTTAATTTCTATCAGATAATTTGTTAGAAGCCATATTGGATCTATCATATGGTCAATGTTATTTGTATTAGACTTATATGTGGTCCACATTGGAATTTGAAGAAGTGACAGAGTTGTATCTGATGAATAAATTAGTTTTTATCTCTTTTAGTCCCAACAAGTAGGCTTCTGCAAAAAACATGACGAATTGGCAAATGAAAGAGAAAATAGAGTTAATAAATAATTTGAATATGGTAGAAGATAATTCACAAACTAGATGTAGTCATAATGATATTCTCTCATTTTTTTCTGTTATGTATTTTTATAATGATCAATTTGGTGTGTATTGTTCCATAAGTGATGAAGAAAAATTTATTGAATCACACAGTAATTGTTATTCATAAATAAAAAATTATCTAAATAATGTTCTTACTGAAGTCGTCACATAAATATTTTATTTTATCTTGTGCCTATATGCGGAAAATTAATAGCATGAAACGAAAGATGGGGATATAGTGTAGTCTTTGAAAAATAAGTTTCAATTATTTAATCTTCTTTCAGAAATTATTCATTCCAATGAAGAAGTTTTTACACTTTCTAATAAACTATTATATCATAATGACGAACAATTTAAAATGAATGTGTGTGATCAAAATGTTACTGAGAAGGCCCTTACAGTGAGGATAGATACACTTGAATAATCTCATAAATCTATCATGAAAATTAAGGACTCTGATTTGTAATCAAAATAACATTTTTTATTTCATTTCAACAAAAGATTCACTTTAAATGAAGTTTATTTATAGTGAAACATTTGTAAAAAATATGTGACTAAGATATTTCATACATAAGTGATCTATTCATTAGGGAAAATAAACAAAAACCTCTATGAATGTCATATATTCACAATAAAAGGTCAATAAAAAGATAATTAAAGAGATGAATAATTATCAACTATTGGAAAATAAAATTCATGATGATCTTGTATATATAATGATGTTTCAATGAGATGAAAATATAAATGTTTTTTAGGATAATAATAATATCCTCAACATGAAATGACCTAAAATGGAAGTCAATTTGAAAAATATTAATGAAATAAAATCAAATACTTCTTAAAAATAATGTATAGATGTGGTTAAATAAAGTTAATACCATAAGAAATCTCTAAATCAGAAATATCATGAGTTTGAGAAATCCCTAGATGAATCTTCACACAATGGTGAGATCTGAAATAAATTCAATTATAATTCTAAAAACAGTCTATCTTCTGACAAGACACATTTTAGTGGTAATAATATAATGAGATTTTCTAAAAAAATCTATTTAAAGTCTACTAATATGTGCAACCCGTAATCAAAATGTTTTTCTTTGACTAAAATTCTTTTATCAATAAATACATATTCCATAAAGACTTCTAGTCTAACATGGATGAATAAGACTGATGAAAATTTCACTATGTCATCAAATTTTAATATGAATAAGTACTGTAATTCTAATTCCATAAATAGATCTCAAATGAAGAATCATACTATTGAAAAATATAAATTGATCAAATCTTTTCACATGTTTTCACAAAATAAGAAATAAATATTTTTTTTCTATTTTTGGTGTTTTTGGAATGTAGGGAAATAGGAAATTTATTAATGGAATAATATGTTTGTGAATGTCAATTAAAGAAGGCCTACATTAATGGGGAGTAGATCATATGTGAAGAGAATTCTTGAAAAATGATGCATAATTAAAAAAATGAAGAATATTATATCTTTCAAAAATATATTTGATTTTTTTGAATAAATCGGTTATTATTAAAAAAAAAATTGGTTACAGTTATGATATGTGTTGTTATGGACAAAATATTCAATATGAAAATGTTAATATGGAAATAAGAGCACAAATAATATAGAGACAAATAACCATTGAAGAATATCCATAAGTGGGATATAAAGAGTAGAAGAATTTCATGAAATTAATGAAGAAGTATACAAATAAGAAAAATGGTTATATGAATGTAAAATAAATTAAAATTTTCTTCTAATGTTGATTAAGAGTTCATGTCATGGACCTTTTCAAACTTTTCATAAATAACAACACATGTGGAATCGTGTTGATGGAGAAAATAAAGAAAATGTGAGATAAAATAACATGATTGATTTGTTTCATGAAAATAAAGATAAAAAATTAAAATTTAATGTGAGGTAGTCTAAAATGGATAAACCTATGATTTATGGGAATTTGTGAGGATTGTGAATAATATTAGGGAATATTGTTGATAAATGCATGACATTGATTCATGAAAAAATTGAACTACTGATGAAAACAAAAAAAACTAATGGACTCATTTATTAAAAATTGTAATGTGAAGTTGGATTCTACACACATTATGATGTATGGGAATTTACCAAAAAATTGCATAGTTATAATGACAGGATAGTGGGAATTTTCTAAAACACTAGAGTATGAATAGAATAATTAAGGTGAACTAATTGTTAATGAGAAAAAGTGTATTCTATCTTTGTTGAATGCAGAATAAATCAAGAAGACCATGTTTTCCTTAAATTATAAACTTTGGAAAGTCAATGGAGGAGAAACAATGATGTATTTTCATGAATTTGTTGTAGAATTGAAAGGATTCTCTGGGATGAGATATATATCTCATCCATATAACTATAACTAAAAAATAATTTATTAACCACCATATTCCCATGTTTATTTTGTTTTTATTTATTTTATGAAGGTTATTTATGGATAATAACATATTTATGGGGATTCATGAAGATATGAGTGATGTGAAAATTTTATATAGTATTCAAGAGGCTATACATCATGGAGTTTTTTTATTTCAAATGCAATAAAAATAGGTTAAAAGATTATTGTTGAACAATGATAGTAATGAGGAATACTAGGGATGAATCACATCTATCTAGGGGAGAAAATTATAAAAATTACTTGTTATTAACGCCTAAAATTGAATCATTGAATATTTGTTGTTTTAGTGAGTGACTTATTTGATGATTTAAAATTCTAGAAGTTGAGTCTCATCATTAATGTGGTACGTTTTCCTAATTTTTTATTAATAACAATTCTAATTTAGAATGTTGAGAAACTAATATTTTAATGAAAATATTTATATGGTATCATAATAAGGGGAAGTTCATTCTCACAAATAATTTCTTTTATTCTATTTGAAATGATTAATTTATGAGATTAGTTGAATAGATTTTGAACAACTCATGAAATATGATTCCATTATTGGAATCATATAAAAAACATTTTACTGATAGATTTGTTTTCTAAATTGATCACTCTGATTTTCTACACAGTCAAGACCATTTATAAGTGGAACTAATTAAATAAATACTCATTTCATTTAATATAGGATTGTATCCTTCTCTTAATCTGATCAACTTGAATTTCTAAAAAGTGGAATCTCTTATGAAATTAGAAGACTGAAGGATAGAAGAATAAAAGTTCATTTTTTTCAGAATGAGGAATTTTTTATTCTATCTCATACTTATATATTGAGGGGGATAATAAATCCTTGAATTGAAATGAGAAATGTATTTTGAAAAAACCTATAAATAGTGTGATGGAAGAACCCAAATAGATTAAATTAATATTAGTGTTGTAATTGTTGTTAATAAAATTGACTTATGAAAATCCCATGTTATAGTGTTTAGAATCATGGAGTTTTACCTTCATTTTTATGATGAGAATTATTCATTAAATAGAAAGGATGATTTTATTTGAATAAGGTTCTTTATGTAGATAATTTTTTTTGGCAATATCAATGGTGTTATTTATTTTGAAGACTTTTTTAAATGATGCACAATGTTTATAATGGTTTAATAAGAGGCCATGAAAAGTGAATTAAATTGATTTTTGAAAAATAGGTCATGAATGATTATAATATATATTTGTAATTCTAGTTTTAGTTGGTTGTATTTTCACATAAATTAGATTTTGGTTATGTTTTTTAATGGGTTATAAATTAAAAATCACCAACCCATTCCAGCTAGACATGGGGACCATCAACACAATGGCCATCCCAATTCAATAACCTTGGCTAGCCAACACTGTATGTATAAGGCCCCATCCTTAAACATTCCATAATCTGGATTTATTTCAAGAATTATACAATGATGATCATTTCAGGTTTAGTGTTTCAGAGAATTATTCAATAACTATTACATTACATCTCAAATATTACAATTTATACACATTTACTCTAACCAATTTTTTCAATAAAATAGAACTCTTTAAATAAAAAAATATTTATTTTTATTTATATAAATCTTCTTCAATTTTCAATATCTCTTTACCATCGGTATAATTTTTTAAAACTCATTTAAAAAACATGGGATTTTAATAGGAAGCTCATTAAGGATTATAGAATAAGGAATGAAAACATTAGTCCATAAATTCATAAAGATCAAATAAATCATACTTTTCACTCATATAACATGAGATCATTAAATTAATTCTAGTAATAATAAGATTTATGAATAACACATAGAAATAATAAATAATAAAGGTAAATTTGGAATCTATAACATAATTGCATAGTACCATTCAAAGATACATAAGGTGTTAAATTGGTAATATACATCACAGTATATTTCCTAAATATCTTAAGAGAAACATTAACATTTACCTCATTCATGTTACACAATGCATTAGAGAGATTACTCAGGCTCTCCTACCCTTGGTTTTTCATAGAACCACACATATTCATAAAAAATGACCAAGAACCATAAAATAATCCTAAAATATAAATAAAGCATAAAATAAAGATAACATTACCACATTAAAATCATATGATATCCTTTCATGATATTGATATAACCAATTCATATAAAGAATTCTAACAGAATAGTTTTGAATCAAAGAGTCACATAGCACATTGAAACTTTTTAATTGAATTTAAACATTAACACACTCATGTATATATGAATTAATCCGTAAAATAATTTATAAAACATGGAAATGAATGACAATGATTTATAATAATAACTCATTAAAATATTTAAAACGACGTTATAGTTAAATAACCCCTTAAGACTTGAGATATACATGAATAAAAATCCTTGAAAAATAATGTCAAACCAAAATATAAATATCATGTGAATATATAAATTAATGATATAAAATGTAAAAAATATTCTATATAAAACTTATAGGATAATATAGGTTCACAATATCAAGATATGTCTCATGAAAGGAGATTGAGAAGTAGTCCTTTGTGAAAATGCATCCACCCAACAGAGTCAATAAGAATTTTTGAAAATGAGTGGATGAGGGATGAAAGGGTCTCTCATCACATGTACATAAAATATACTAAAATAATTATACATAATAACATAAATAAACATAATAAAATGGAAATTAAAATACATAACATTAATGAATTATTTGACTAAAAGATGATGGTAAAAGGTAACCTTACCTTGAGTCAGACATGTCTCGTTCAGTCATTATATTCAAGAATAATAAACTAAGGTTAATTTCTAATTTATTCATTACATTTTTCAAATTTATTTTTCATTTTATGTTACTTATCATCATGTTATAAAAATAATATAATTATTTAGTTTCTTGTCAGTTTTTCTATCGATATTTGGTACTTGAATTGAAAATGAGATTGATATAATTAAAAACTTTCCATTTGGTCAAGATTCCATTATCTCCTTAATAGTATTAATGATTAAATTATCATATATATCCAGCATATATATTTATTTATAATATTCCATAACATTTGGAGATAATAAATGATATGCACCATTCATGGATACTGTAAGCCGTATGTACGCTTGAACGCTATTTCATTTATTTTTAATATTTAATGGAATTAAAAATGATACATAGGTATATTATAATTATATTATAATATAATATTTAATATATGTTATATAAATTCATTAACTTCATCCTTTATACATTCCATGATTGGAATGAACGAGTCATATCACTTTGAGGAGGCAGTAGTACACACATCCTCAAATGAAATTATCTTATTTACACATCAAGGAATGCATAATAATATGGTGTATATATATAATACAGAAACATAGAGACAATATAAAAAAAATATATATCATATATAAATATATTTCCATCATACAATAAACCATGAGAGTTGTTCGTGGAAAATCGAACAATCATCGTTTCGTGAGGTAGTAGTTTGTCGTACACAGAAAAATATGTTTATATCCATTATATAAAGGTATGTGTATGTTTAGTTTGAATACAGATCATAAAAACATTTTAGAATATTTGAGATACTGGTTTTGTTATAAATTAATTGAATTAATAGGGTTATGGGGTTGGAGAAGGGAAAATAATTGAAAGAAGCTTGAGAGAAGACATTACCTCAAACCGGGTAACTGTTTTTGATTTTAGCTAAAAAACATATAGAATTTCCTTCATACTAGTGGAATGATTCTATGACTAAGGTAATAACGTTGGGATCTTATTAGAGAAGATTTTGAATCAGACAATGGGCATGGGTGGTGTGAGTATTGGGTTATAGGTGGTGTCCTTTTAGAAGAGGGAGGAGGGGCTGTTTAGGAATATCACGAATTATTATTTTATTATAAATTAAAATTATATTATAAATGAGTCAATATTAAGATATTTAGAATATAATATAAATATATTTATAATTAAAATCATCCAATAACAATTATATAGGTTTTGGATATTTTTTAATCCTTACCTTTTATTTTTAATCCTATTTTACTCTCAACATTTTATCAAGCATTTAAAACATTGAGAATCAAAATAGTCACCAAAACATGAAAAATATCTAATTATAGAGTCAAGAATAAAATTTCATACATATGATAGCTATTTTTAAGAGTATTAGATTTTTTTTAATTTTATAATATTTAATAAAATATTTTATATTTTAAAATATGAATTATGTCAATTTTGACAATATTAGTATCATGAATTTTTATAAATCCATAAAAAATTCATGATACAATAAAACTATATTAATAAAAATATAACATGTAATTTTAATAAATAAAAATAATGTATGACCTCAAGATAACCATATTACATTTATTTTATAATTTATAATATCATTAATTTGAATCCTTTATTAATAAATCAATCACTGCATCATGATTGTGTCATTATTAAAAATAACAAATTAATTTATAAAAATTAGAAAAAAAATCATTATATGGAAAATATCTTTTTCTTTCTAATGAAAATTTAGAGATTAGTAGATAGATTATATAACCCCATATCAAAAAAATTAGTAAAAGATATATAATCATTTTATATATTTTTTACGTTAAATTAATTCTTATAATTTGTCATCATCATATCAAAGTAGCTCCATGGGGTCCCATAATCGAAAAAAGGATACCCATGGTATGAAATATCCCTTAAAATAGGATTAAGTCACATGTTAGGGTAGGTAAATATTATTATAATATTTGTTTTACCCTAATTTACCATATTTTACATTTTACCATGGTAAATAAAATTATTTCGGATGTTACTTGTCATAATGTGTAAAAAAAGGTACCTACTTACACAATCTGGAACTATTGATTCCAAATAAAAAATCAATTTATCAAAATGAAAAAAGAAAAATAGGAAGAAATTCATTTAAATTTAATTACTGTAGCTAAAACAAATAAGCGAGTTTTTAAGAAATAAAAACTACCAAAAGATTGACATGTGTTTATGTCCTATTTAAAATGTGAAATTACATCCAATGAAAAAAATCGGATTAATTGGTAAAAATATAATCCAATTAAACTTTAAAACCAATTAAAATTAATATATATATATATATATATTTTATTAAAATGAAATTTTGAATTTACATTCTTTATTTTTCACTATTCATTAAAAAATGAACAGTATAGAAAAATAAAAAAAATTCATCCAATATATATTTTGATCTACTGCTTCTAAATAAGAATTTTATTTTGTCATGTAGAACATATAAAAGTAAAAAATAGTGGATTTGAAAAGTTTTTTTCAATCAACAAGCGGTAAAATGACCTTTTCTAGTATTTCTGGCTTACAATCGGATTGATTCTTAGATTAGGCCTCTAAAATTCCATGAATAAATAAAAAGTAATTTAATAATGATATTTTAGTTATTTGTATTCATTCCATACAATATAATGGCTTTTAGTTAACTATCATTTAAAAAATTAATAATATTGTCTTATTTTTTGGTATAACTCAATGTTCTGTGCGTCGTATGATTTCATATAAACCAATTTTTGTGTGTTGAGTAATCTATCAAAAAATGTGTTTTATTTTACATAAAATTAATATATTTTTCATAAATATTAATATATAAGAAAATTTTTTATTCTATATAGTCCTGGTTTGTTACATCCTTCACCCTTTTTGAAATTGTGTCCTCATATTTATAAAATTGTGCTTGAAAACATTATTGAAAGTCCCACATCAGAAAAATAGTAAATAAAACTATCACATTAAAATAAATAATGAAATGTAATAAGGACATCCTAAATAACATATACTTGGATTATATGTAAGAAAACATGGATATGGAAGAGAAACTAGCGTTCAATTTATGAAGGAGAGTTATATAAAACAAGATAAAGAGAAAGATAACCACATGAAAATCAGAAATCTTTGATAGGTTAAACGATATTTTATTTTACAAAAGGAAATATAAATAGAATATAGTCGTTTATTCATTAATTTCTTTTACATAAAGTTTAAAAATTTATTTATGAGATTTACTATGAACACAAGGAATTATACTTACTTTTTAAGTAGGGTTTCATCCTTTAATAACTGTTTACCACACAATGTTTTTTTCTCAAAAAGTTGAGTATTCAATATGACATGGTCACACTAGAAGTGCTAGATCAACTTCTAATGAATCACATAACCCACATAAGATGAACTATATATTTCCCTGGTATTTATTCATTAACCAATAAGATAATGGTTATTACGATATTAGATAAACCCCAAAAAGTATAATCTTTTATAAATTGAAATATTAGATTTAGTCTCCAAAATCGAGCAAACAATTCCCAAAGTTCAACAAAGACAATTCAATTCTAATTTTCCTTAAAATTATTCAAAATAATTCAAATAATTTTGAAAACCAAAATTCAAAAGGGTTTTATCACATAGTCTTAAAAAATAAATCATATCCTTTTTCTCCATATAATATCCACTACTCTTAAAGTCTCATACTGAAAAGTAATTAACCTAATCACATATTCTCTACGATAGGTTAATCATTTTCATAAATAACCCCAATTTTTATATGTCCACAACAAAATATAGATTCATCCAATATAATATGTCAACCATTACTCCACAAATTGAATACAATATTATTCTATTTTACTAAGGAATATAGTGTTCCAAAAAGAGAGAACGTCCCCCAAAATAGAATTTTCCACATAATCATCAAATCATTTCCCATACTAAGGATATCCTTTTTATAAAACTTAAGTTCCAAATTCAACTAATTATTAATTCATAAAATAATTTAACTATAACACCCCGATCTTCCATGATACGCTTCTCTTTCAATAATGCAATAGCTTACATTGTACGCAAGTTAGAGATTCTAACACACCACGACCAATCAAAGTAGCAGTTATGAATAGTAATACCCACTTTTTGAAATTATATTTATTTTATATTTCAAAATGGACTTCATTTTTGGATTCAGAATATCTAAATTAGCCTATGTTGAATTTTTGGTATTTTTTTGAGAACTTCCAATTTTTTATGAATAGTGAAAAATACTTAAAACAACTTTTTTAATAAAAATAATTTATAGTTATAAATTATACTATTTAGTTGTTTTAAAGTATAATTAGAATATATTTTTACAATTTTATCCGATGGTGGTCATTATAATTAATTTAACATTGAAATTGGACTTGAACAATTGTCAATCTTGTGATATATATTGTTTCTTAAACACACGCTATTTGTTGTGACAGCGGGAATTAATTATAAAAATAATTAATGCAAAAAATATTTTTGGAATTTTGTAAAATAGACATAATTTTTTAATTCAGAATATCAATTATAGCTTAGGGAGAAATTTTGGCATTGTTCTGAAAAACTTCACTTTTTGATGAATAGTGAAACCACTAAGTGGTAGTTAAAAACTGATTTTTTGTTTAAATGAAATGCTAACACTTATGTGATTTGATTTTAAAAAATCGGACATACATGGTTTTCATTAAGAAGTAAAATTTGGTAAAATGGGATTAAAATAATTTTTTGGTGAATAGTAACTTTTAAGTTTAATTAATCGCGATTAAAGGTAGTTAGTGAAATTTAAGGTAAAAATGATATTATAAAAATATGAAATTACTTTTACACTTGTCCTACACTTATTGGATAAGTCATTTCCGACCACTATAATCCATAGGTCAACTTGGGGACCCCATGGAGCCACTTTTGTATGAAAATGACATAAATAACTTTTTATTTAAAGTAAAAATAAAATTTTCACAAACATGTGTTGTTTTACTAAAACAATTATTACATGGGGTTATATAAGTTAACATTTCGACTATAAATATTCATTGGAAATATAAAAATATTTCCTACATCATGATATTTTTTTTATAATTTTTAGACATTAAATAAATTAAATTTCTTATGACACCATGATGATTCATCGATTACCACATTAATTAATGATTTAAATAAAATGGAAAGATAAGGTAAAATCTAAGGTTTACCCTGGTCAAAAACCTATTTTCTGAGTATAGTTCGAACCCTTATCACCTTAGGCTCGCAATATATCATTTTGGGACCTTTAGACTCCGAAAAGAATTTCATAATAATGTAATATTTCATGAGTTTCCAAGAGTGACCCTTCTCTCCTCTTATAAAAGGCCCCCACCACTACCACCTTATTCACCCCTTCCAAGCCATTTGGCTCAGCCAAACTCTGCCCAAATAATCTCCCATCTTCCTTATATTACTCCTATAAGACTCACATTGGGCAGAAGTCTTCCCAAGGAAGCCTTTGGATCAAATCATAATGAGTTACATGATTTTAAGGTAAGGTCTTCTCTTATGGTGTTTTGTTTTATTTTGCTTCTCCAACCCCCTAAAATATTTTTACTCCTTTATTTTGTAAAAAATACAGTATATTAAATATACTAGTATGTTTTTATGAGAAGGATTTGATTTACACTTACACACACCATCGTCTAATGGTTAAAAAACATACTTTTTTTGTGGTTGGCGAATTTCTGCCTCACGAAATGATGATTGTTCAATATTCTTTAAACACCTCTCATGGTGGCCATTATGACGAAACTAGTTTTTTATATATGATATATATTATGTTTATGTTTTCCTTATGATTATATATTTCTCATTTATGGCATACCTTTATAATTTCCATTAGGGGTAAACGCGATAATTTCATTTTAGGATGTGCGGACTGCCGTACCCTCAAAGTGATTTGAATCGTTAATGCCACATGTGGGATGTATAAAGGATGGAGAAAATGATATTATATATTATATAATAATGGAATTATATCATACCTTTATATCATTATGATTTCATTCCATTAAATATGAAATAGAAATGAAATTATTGTTCATGCGTACGTACGGCTTACCATCTCCATGAACGGTGCATTTCATTTCTTACCTCTAAATGTTACGTAATATTATGAATGAATGTATATACTGGATATATATGATATATATGATATATACATCCTGAATATAATTCTGGAGATAATGTATATTCTACCACATAATCATCTTGTAATTATAAGAAGTTTATTGTAGACTCAAGTACCAAAGATCGACAAAATGACCGTTTTTAACTTATATGACTACATAATGTTAGTAAGATTGTAATAAGTGTTATAAAAGGGATAATGAACTTTAAAAATGTTCTTAAGCAAATATAAATTAACTCTAGTTTATTATTCAGGTGGTTATAGAATGATTGAGTCAAGATGGACACGAGTTAAGGGAACTTTTTAACCCAATTTCCATTCTTGGGTTAATCAACTACTTTCAAATTATGTCATGATATTATTATGTATTATCTTGTCTTTTTCATTTAATTATGTGTACTTACAGTGAATACACATAAGAGATCTACTTTATTTAAAAACATGATATTTGTAAGGGTCTTCTTCTCAATCTCCTTTCGTTGAGGCATATTTTGTTTTATACACAACTTTCTTTTATACGGTGTATAAACCCCTTTGACTTTAACTTTTATTGAAAAGGAATTTTTTTTACAAAGCGTTTTACTAAATGACAAAAGGAATTTTTTTGTATTACATATGCGGTGACAATGACTTCTCCTACACTATGACCATTATTTGTGTTTCGGCTTCCTCTACAAGCCATAACATTTTTTTAAATGAAAAATAAATACCATGTTTTAAATTTCTTTTATTTTTGTATTGAAAATGGTTTTGATAATGTTTTTATTATATCAATGTGTTGTATTGATATCTTGTAATTGAAATGTGTAAATTTTATGTTTCCTTTATGCATGTTTTATGTGATATGATTATGTTATGGTTTATAATATGTTTAAACCTGTTCATATGAGGAATGAATTGGACTTAATAAGTGACGGGTGGAACCCGCTATAGCTCCTCGATGCATCGGCAGGTCTCATGAGACAAACTAGTTTCTTGGAACGAGGCCTTGATAAAATCTTATTTTTAGTCTTGGCACGAGGCCTTGGCTACGTGGTTATGATTGTCTGGCATTATGCATTCCATCATTATGAAAGTGGTTATTGATATTTCATGTTATTATTTGACCAGTAGAATATCCATGTGAATAAGTAAATGGCATTATTTCATTTTACTTTTGCCATAGTATGATGATGTTCATGTTTAAAAGGCCTTTTTAGTTATAAATTTCCTTAAATGTTTATTTTTATTTATGAAATATTTGGCTATATTATTATCCTTACTGAGCATCTTAGCTCACCCCTTTCAGTGTTTTAATTTTTCCAGGATGTTAAGAAGTATTTTAGGAAAGACCTGCAGGGATAGTCTGAAGGGGATATGAGTGTGGAAAATGGAGGTTAAGTTTTTGTTGTTTTTCACTTTATGATTTATTGTAACATTTATGAATGTATCTAGTATTTCCAAGGATACTAAAAAAAATCGGTCTTTCGAGACTTGATCTTTTGTGATCATGCCAAGGTTACAAAATAATGCACCGACTCTGGGTAACTGGGGTAGGGGTGTTACAGTTGGTATCAGAGGCAGTTTAGTAATAACCTTGGATTCTAGATTTTGATAAACTCTGATTATATCACATAGCCCTAAGATAGACTTTGAGGATTAGTATAGAAGAACTTACAAGAATTTTGGTATTATAGTGATTTTGTGAGTTTTCCGAGGAATACATCCATGCCTGGATACGAGCAGGTAGAGGCGGCTCTGGAACAGATGTACCATGGGGTAAAACCCAAAAACACCGCTTTAAGCTAGACTCGAACGGGAACTGGTTCACGACAACGGGCCTTGCTGCACTCTTGGTTACAACACTCCCAGAAGATATTCTTATGATAATTATCATTTTCATTACAAACCACTATGAAGGGTTATGAGTATATACTTCCTCCAAGAAAACAATTTTATAATTATGGATTATATCCATAAATAGTTAGATTTATTTTAAAGTATGGAATTATGTATTTTAATTCATAAAATAATCTAGTTTATGCCATTGTTTAGAAATAGTGTCTAGTTGGAGGAATGGAAACCGTATCAATTCACGCACTCCGTGTAGGGATTTCCCTCCTGCTCAAGATAATTATTTTGGAGATGGAGATACAACTGGTGCTGATCAACTTATTACCATACTGTGACAACTCACTCAGGTTATGAATAATAACCTTACTCGTGTGGAGCACCCTGATCCGAAACTTGGAGGATCAATGTTAGACCGCTTCATGAGGTAATAACCACCAACATTTAATGGGGGTACAAATCCATTAGTAGCTGAGAAATGGATAAACTCCTTAGAGAAAATATTCCACACCTTGGGGAGTAGCGGAAGGGAGAAGGTTGTCATGGCAGTCTACCTTCTCACTGGAGATGCTGATCTATGGTGGTCGCTGATTCAAAAAACAAAGGAAGATGAAGAAGTATCAAGTATGGAATTGAGGGAGTTTAAGGAAATTTCCATAGAAAAACACTTTCCACATGACCATAGAGATGATATGGAAAGGAAATTTCTGAGTCTGATGTAGAAGGAGGAGGAGAATGTCGCAAAGTATGAGGCTAACTTTACAAGGTTAGCAAGGCATGCTACAGATTATATACACAACACAAGAAGTAAGAATGATCATTTATTTGATGGGTTAAAATCGTTTCTCCGTCGAGCCTTAGTCTCACAATCCTTCTCGTCATACGAAGATATTGTCTCGTGTGCTATCAAGACAGAAAAGGAATTCTCTAAGTCTTATGACAACAAAGTAAAGCAAGAGAAGAAGATAATGGTGGAAAAAGAGACAGATAAATGGAAAAAAGGGAAAGAAGGATTTTCCATTATGCGATAATTGTGGGATGAATCACCTTGGTACTTGACTAAAAGTAATGGGAGTTTGTTATAAATGTGGAGAAAAAGGTCACCAGGCATGTGATTGCAAGGGAAATAAAGAGGCTATCAATGTTGAATGCTACAATTGTAGGGAAATGGGGCATTATGATAATGAATGTCCTATGTGTCAGGGAAACATACCTCAGAAAAGGCCATGGTATCATGGACAATTTTATGTTGTTACTATAGTTGAAGTGGAATAATTAATGTATTGGTGCTTTTAGACTCAAGTATTATATTCTAGTTATAAGAATAATGTGATATATATAAGGATTTTACTACGGTATTTGTTGTTTTCATTAAGGTTTCAATATGATAAAGGTAATCATATTTTTAGTATGTGAAAATAAGAGAAACATTACATTATTTGTCGAATCTAATGTTACAATTGATTTTGGAATTTAAGGACCTTTTAGAAAAAGTCTGGACGGAAGTATTTTGGATAACTATAAAGGTTGGAATGGATTAAGTTGAACATTGGATAGTATTGTTTAAGGTTAAAAAATTTCTAAAGATTACTTTTGGAATATTATAATACTATATTTTTAGGAAAAGGAAAACCTGCAGGTCGGGGGATAACCCATCGTGTTGGACAAAGCTGCAGGAATCGAACCCACAACCATAGTGTGACAAGCCTTTATTACCTACCACTATCCTACATGAAGTCCCTGATTATTAAAAAAAGTTTTCCTAATCTAAATGGTATGTGTTAATATTTTGGAACCTTATAGAATTAGTATAAATAGAATATTTTTGAGTTCTATTACCATTTGGAGTGAAAGATGGGTTTGTGGTAAAAACTTATTAAAGAATGAAAGTCTACATGACAAGTAAGTATATTTCCTTACATTTTTAGTAAATCTGTTAAATAAATTCCTCAAAAATATGAAAGGTAACATAAAACAAAAACGTTGTCGGTCATCTTTTCCAAGTGGGGATTCAATTACCGTTTAACCAATCACATGTTTGTGATTTTCTTGTGGTTAACATTCTCCTAATTCTATTTTCTACAACACTCTATCAGACCTTGATGGTTTGTTTTTCTTCCGTATCCTTATTTTCATAGAATCATAGTATGAGATATATTGGGTGACCTTTGTAATTATCTTTCTTTCTTTTAATGTAATATTTTTATTAACCTTATTTCCGATGTGGGGTTTCCACAAAGCTATTTTCAATTTTCAACCTTTTATTTTCATAGAATAATATCAAATTGTGAGGACGCAATTTATTGAAGGAGGGGAGAATGTAACACCCCAAGATTCCATGATACGGTTCTCTTTTAAAAATGCAATAGCATACATTGTACGCAAGTTAGAGATTCTAACACAACGCGACCAATCAATGTAGAAGTTATGAATAATAATACCCACCATTTGAAATTATATATATTTTATATTTCAAAATGGACTTCATTTTTGGATTCAGAATATCGAAATTATCCTCTATTGAATTTCTGGTATTTTTATGAGAACTTCCAATTTTTTATGAATAGTGAAAAATACATAAAACAACTTTTTTAATCAAATTAATTTATAGTGATAAATTATACTATTTAGTGGTTTTAAAGTATAATTAGAATTTACTTTTACCATTTTTTAAAATGGTTGTCATTATAATTAATTTTACATTGAAATTCGACATGAACAATTGTCAATCTTTTGATATATATTGTTTCATAAAAACACGCTATTTGTTGTGACATCGGGAATTAATTATAAAATTAATTAATTAAACTAATATGTTTGGAATTTTTTAAAATAGACATCATTTTTGAATTCGGAATATAAATTATAACTTATGGTGAAATTTTGGCATTGTTCTAAAAAACTTCAATTTTTGATGAATAGTGAATCCACTAAGTGGTAGTTAAAAAACTAATTTATCGTTTAAATGAAACCTTACCACTTCTGTGATTGGATTTTAAAAAATCCGACATACATGGTTTTCATTAGGAAGAAAATGTGTTTCAATGGGATTAAAATAATTTTTTTGGTGAATAGTAACTTTTAAGTTTAATTAATCGCCATTAAAGGTAATTAGTGAAATTTAAGGTAAAAATGATATTATAAAAATATGAAATTACTTTTAAACTTGTCCTACACTTATTGGATGATTCATGTCCAAACAATAAAATCCACTGGTCAACTTGGGGACCCCATGGATCCACTTGGGTAAGAAAATGACATTAATAACTTTTTATTTAAAGTAAAAATAAAATTGTCAAAACATGTGTTGTTTTACTAAAACAATTTTTACATGGGGTTATATAATTTAAAATTTCGACAATAAATATTCATTGGAAAGATAAATATATTTCCTACATCATGATATTTTTTTTATAATTTTTAGACATTAAATAAATTAAATTTCTTCTGACACCATGATGATGCAGCGATTACCTCATTAATTAAATATTTAAATAAAATGGAACGATAAGGTAAAATCTAAGGCTTACACTTGTCAAAAACCTATTGTATGAGTATAGTTCAAAACCTTATCACCCTATCTTTGAAATATATCATTGTGGGACCTTTATAATCCGAAAATCATTTCATAATAATGTAATATTTCATGAGTTTCCAAGAGTGCCCCTCCTCTCCTCTTATAAAAGGCCCCCACAACTACCACCTTATTCACACCTTCCATGCCATTTGTCCGGACAAAATCTGACCAAAAACTCTCCCAACTTCCTTCTCTTACTCCTAGAAGCCTCACTTTGGGCAGAAGTCTTCCCTAGGAATCCTTTGGCTCAAATCAAAAAGAGTTACCAGATTTTAAGGTAATGTCTTCTCTTATGTTGTTTTGTTTTATTTTGCTTCTCCAACCCACTAAAATATTTTTATTCCATTATTTTGTAACAGAACCAGTATCTTCAATATACTAGTATGTTGTTATGAGAAGGATTTGATTTACACTTACACACACCTTCTTCTAATGGTTAAAGAACATATTGTTTTTGTGGTTGGCGAATTTCTGCCTCATGAAATGATGATTGTTCAATATTCTCTTAACACCTCTCATGGTGGACATTATGATGAAACTATTTTTTATATATGATATATATTATGTTTATTTTTTCCTTATGATTCTGTATTTCTCATTTATGTCATACCATTATGATTTCCATTACGGGTAAACGTGATAATTTCATTTTAGGATGTGCGGACTACAGCCCCCTCAAAGTGATTTGAATCGTTAATTCCATATGTGGGATGTATAAAGGATGGAGTAAATGATATTATATATGATATTATACTGGAATAATATCATACATTTATATAATTATGATTTCATTCCATTAAATATGAAATAGAAATGAAAGTAGCGTTCATGCGTACATACGACTTACTGTCTCTATGAACAGTGCATTTCATTTCTTACCTCTAAATGATACGTAATATTATGAATGAATGTATATACTGGATATATATGATATATATTATATCTACATCCTGAATATAATTCTGGTGAAAATGTATATTCTACCACATAAACAACTTGTAATTATAAGAAGTTTATTGTTGTCTCAAGTACCAAAGATCGAAAAAACGACCATAATTAACTTAAATGACTACATAATTTTCATAACATTGTAATAAGTTACATAAAAGGGGTAATGAACTTGAAAAATGTTCTTAAGAAAATATAAATTAACTCTAGTTTATTATTCAGGAGCACAAAGAACGATCGAGTCAATTAGGACACGAGGTAAGAGAACTTCTTAACCCAATTTCCATTCTTTGGGTTAATCTCTAACTTTAAAATTATCTCATGATATTATTAAGTCCTATCTTGTATTTGTGATTTATTTTTGTGTACTTATTGTGAATACACATAATAGATCTACTTTATTTAAAAAAATGATCTTTTTAAGGGTCTTCGTCTAAATCTCTTTTCATTGAGGCATATTTTGTTTTATATACAACATTCTTTTATACGGTGTATAAATCCCTTTGACTTTTACTTTTATTCAAAAAGAATTTTTTTTACAAAGCATTTTACTAAATGCCAAAATGAATTTTTTTGTCTTACATATGCGGCAACAATGACTTCTCCACCACCAGGACCATTATTTGTGTTTCGGATTCCTGTACAAGCCATAACGTTTTTAAATGAAAAATAAATACCATGTTTTAATTTTCTTTTATTTTGGTATTGAAAATGGTTTTGATAATGATTTTATTATATCAATTTTTTGTATTGATATCTTGTGATTGAAATGTGTAAATGTTATGTTTCATTTATGCATGTTTTATGTGATACGATTATGATATGGTTTATGATATGTTTAAACCTGTTCATATAAGGAATGCATTGGACTTAATATGTGACGGGTGGAGCCCTCTATAGCTCCTCGATGCATCCGCAGGCCTCAGGAGACAAACTAGTTTCTTGGCTCTAGGCCTTGATAAAATCTTATTTGTAGTCTCGGCACCAGGCCTTGGCTACGTGATTATGATAGTCTGGTATTATGCATTCCATCATTATGAAAGTGGTTATTGATATTGCATGTGATTATTCGACCAGTAGAATATCAATGTGAATAAGTAAATGGAATTATTTCATTTTACTTTTTCTATATTATGATGATGTTCATGTTTAAAAGGCTTTTGTTTTGTCATAAATTTCCAGAAATGTTTATGTTTATTTATGGAAGCTTCTGCTCTATTGTTATCCTTACTGAGCATCTGAGCTCACCTCATTCAATGTTTTAATTTTTCTAGGATGTGAAGAAGTATTCTAGGAATGACCTGCAGGGATGGTCTGAAGGGATATGAGTGTGGAAGATGGAGACCATGTTATTGTAGTTTTTCACTTTATGATGTAATGTAACATTTCTGAATGTATATATTATTTCCAAGTCTACTAAACTAATCGGTAATTCGAGACTTGATCTTTTGTGATCATGCCAATGTTACGCAATAATGCACCAACTCTGGGTAACTAGGGTCAGGGTGTTACATTAACTAAAAATGATAAGTCATACATACCATGGACTTCATGTAGGATAGTGGTAGGTGATGCACCCATGTCAATGTTCAGTTGTGGGTTTGATTCCTACAGCCTTACCAGACATGACAAGTTCTCACCCATCCTACAGGTTATACTTTTTATAAAACCATATCAATTTTAAAACATTTTAAAAAATTATATAATTTCATAAAAAATTGCCATAACCCGATTTATCCACAAACGTTATCAAATACCTTTCATTCTGTATCCCAAAATTTAATAACCATTAATCACCTAAGAAAGATCCGATGAAATCCAATTTTTATCCATTATATCCACATAATAAAAGGTAATTATTACTTGAATTACATTTTCAGATACAAAACATCAGGTATAGAGATATTAGAAAAAGACTTCCCAATGTAATTCCATTATCAAAAGAGAAATAATGGTTTTAATCATTTCATAATCCAACAATCTTCCATCACACATATGTCCCATATATGTTGACTTCTTACTCATTTAATGGTATTCATATTTCATTAAATATTTATTTTCTCCTTAGTTATTAATACATAATTCCTACAAATCGAATATCATCATCATGTATAAATATAAACGCTATGATTCTTTGTTAATTATGGATATGAAGATAAATCATACCACAAATCCAGATATCATTATCTCCAAGATGTTCTCTTTCTCTTTTGGCATGTTGTCATAATTACAAAAAGTAAATGTTCATTCCACTTCTATAATTTGTCTTCTCAAAGGAGTTGGAAAACCCGATATCTTTAAATCATATGAAAAAGATACCATCACCCAAAAAATTGAATTATAATTGACTACATGTTGTATAACTAAAAAAATTTATTGAAGGTGATTTGAATACTCTAGAAGCTATCACTATCTGTTGAATATTCTATTGAAATAATAGTGATGATAAAATCATTGGGGAGGGATAAGAAGGTTTTACATGATCTCTTTCCTCCCATCTTGAAAAATAATCCTTAATCTGCTGAAAATAATCAACCAATAAACAATAAACGAATTATTATTAAAAAAATTAATCCTCTATAGGGTAAAGATAAGATTAAAACTTTTATAATACTCCAATAAATCAACCTCCTCAAATATCCACTGTTTACGTTTTTTTTCAAATTACATATATTAAATATATTACATTAACCATCAAAATGATTTCATGTGATAATAACCCTCTTGGTTATATATGATCCTTTACATACACTAAGATAACATCCAAACATCTAATGTTATCTAAACCGACCTATAACACCAACTATAAGGATCCATCCTTAAAATTTACCTGATATTTAGTTATGAAATGAATTCGACATTTAGGATCTTTTTCGGTATTGTGTTTTATATAATTAGTCCATAAATATTCCCTTACATCTCAAATATGATAAAGTAGAAACATCTACTCTAAATAATGTTTTTAGAACACTAAAACTTTTTAAATAAAACACTATTTTCTTTTGATATAAATCTTCTTGATTTCTTCATTTTTCTTATGCTACATTATGCCCTATGAAAAAAACATTTTAGAAAAATGGGATGAGAAGAAAAAACTTATTAAGGGTTATAAAATAAAGAATAGAAACATTAGTCTATCAATTCATACAGATCAATGATAGAATTTTCATTCATATAACAGAAGATCTTTAGAATACTTCATGAAATCATATAATTTAAGAATAACACACAGAAAACATAAATCCTAAAGGTAACTTGTGGTGTTTATGAAATCCATAAATTTTATCATTCACAACTACATAGGGAGTTATGTTTGGAGTACCCATCACAGTATATTCCCTAAGTCTCTTAAGAGAAACATTAATGTTTTCCCCTGTCACGTTACGCAATGCATAAAAGCGCTATCTCTGACTCACCCAACATAGGTTTATCACAAGACAACCCATATATGTAATCAATTCCCATGAACCATAACATAATAATGACACATAAAACAAGATAAATTTATGATAAAATTTCCACATTGTAATCAAAATATAACATATCACGATATTGATATAATCAATTCACAAAAAACATTAAAAAGAAGATTTATGAATAAAAGTGTCCAATACCAATTTGAAAAATATGAAAGGAATTTAAAACATTAATCACTCATTTCCATAAAAAAATACATAAAATAATTTCTATAACATGGAATTAAAAGAGAAGGATTTATAATATTAACTCTTTCAAACATTTAAAATGATGTTTTATTTAATGAATCCCTTGCCACTTTAGAAATATTTGATGAAAAATCATGAAATAATGATATCAAAAGAAAAAATAAATATAATTATAATATAGAAATTCATGATATAAAATTTAAAAAAGTGTGTATATACACCTTATAGGAAAGTAGAGGTGCACAATGTCACAATATCCCTCAATGAATTGACAATGATACGTAGTCCCTTATGAAAATTATGTAGCCTAATGGCATCACATAAGATTTGAGAAAATTATTTGATGAGAGAGAAAAGGGTATCTTATCACTTGTACATAAAATTTACGAAAATATTTATATATAAGAACAGAACAAAAAATAATGAAATGGAAATTAAAAGACATAACATAAAATAAGTCATTAACTAAATGAGGAGGGTGAAAGTTTCCCTTACCCAGAGTCCAACTATTCTCATTCACTCGTTATATTCATAAATAATAAACATATGATAATTTAAATTTCTATTAGATAATTTTTCATGTCTATTATTCATTTTATATGACTTATCATAATTTTATAATAATTATATAATTATTTAAGTTCATATCAGTTTTTTTGTCGATATTCTGTACTAGAGTCGAAAATGAACTTGATATGATTAAAAATTGACCATGTGAACAGGATTAAATTATATCCATAATAGTATTCATTATTTAAATATCATATATATATAATATATAAATGTATTTATAAAATTCCCTAATATTTGGATATAGGAAATTAAATGAACTGGTCATGGAGATGGTAAGTCGTACGTACGCATGCAAACTAATTCATTTCATTTTCATATTTAACATAATTAAAGATAAATGATACATAAGGATATTATAATTATATTATAATATCATATTTAATATATGTTACATATGTTCATTAACTCCATTTTTTATATGTTACATGTATTCCATTAATGATTAATATCAGTTTAAGGGGGCGGTAGTCTGCACTTCCTCTGTTGAAATTATCATATTTACACACTATGGAATGCATAAAGGTATGATGTAAATGAAAAATACAGAATCATAGAGACAATATAAATATAATAAATATAATATATTAATATATTTATATAATAACATCCACCGTGAGAGGTGGTATGGGAAAATTGAACAATCATAGTTTCGTGAGGCCGTAGTTCGTCGTACACAGAAACAGAATGTAAATATCCATTAGATGGAGGTTTGTGTAAGTTTAGATAGAATAAATATCATAAAAAAAATCCTAGTATATTTTTTATACTTATTTTATTATAAAATAATTGAAGAAATTTAGTTATGGGGTTGGAGAAGGAAATAAATGAATGAAGTATGAGAGAAGACATTAAAAAAATCGGGTAACTTCTTTTGATTTCAGTTACAAGGCCTTATTGAATTGATTTCAGCCTATGGTAAGGCTCCTAGGAGGATGTTAGTAATTTTGGGAGCTTATTTTATCAGTGTTTTGATGATCCAAGGGGAGTGATAGGTGTGAGTATTGGGATAGAGGTTGTGTCCTTTTATAAGATGGAGGAGGGGAACCTTAATAATATCATGAATTATCATTTTATTATAAATTTTATTTCGATTAAAAATAAGTCAATGTTAAGTTAGATAGAATATAATGTGAATATATATATATAAATAAAATCATCAAATAATAAATATTTCATTTTTGGATGTTTTTAAATCATTATCTTTTATTTTTATCTGTTTTTTAATCGTACCGTTTTATCATGCATATAACACCTTGGGAATAAAAATAATTACCAAATCATAAAATATATCCTTTTAAAGATTCAATAATAAAATTTTATACCAATTATAACTATTTGGACGATTATAAGAATTTTTTAAAATTTTATAATACTTAAATAAATATATTAAATTTTAAAATAATAATTATTTCAATTTTGACACTATTCATATCATGACGTTTTATAAATCCATAAAATCATGATTTACTAAAAAAATCATTAATTAAAATATAACATGAATATATATTCATAAAAAAATATTTGATGACAAAAAAATTACAAAATTACATTTATTTTAAAATTTAAAATATGATCTATTTGAATCTTTTATTAATGAAGCTATAACCCAAAAATCATTGTGTCATAATTAATATTATTTATTTAATGTCTAAAAATTAAAAATAAAATATAATTTTGTCTAAAATATTTTTATATATCTAATGATAATTTAAAGATGGATAGAACATGTATATAACACCATATAAAAATTGTATTAGTAAAAGATATATGTTTCTGCTATATTTTTATTTATATTAATTTTATTATTATAAAATGTCATTGTCACATAAAAGTGTCTCTGTGGGGTCCCAAAATCGACCCAAGGATGACCATGGTCAAATAAATCACATCTAATAGGATTATGACACCAGTTAGGGTAGTTTAATATTATTATAATATTATTATTACCCGTATTTACCATATTTAACCTTTTACCATAGTAAATAAGAAAAATTACTAATGTTACCTTCCTTATTGTCTACAATTAAAAGGTACCTATTTACAAAATTTGGAAATCATGATTCCAAATATGGAATCCATTTTTCAAAATTCAAAACACATAATTGGAATAAATTAATCTAAAATTAATTTCTCTTAACAAAACCAAAAAGTGTGTTTTTAAGAATTAAAAACTAACAATATATTTACACTTGTATCGATCCAATTTAAAAGATAAATTACTTCCAATGAACACCTATAGATAAAATGGTAAAAATACAATCTAGTGACACTTTAAAACCAATTAAAATTAATATCTAACTATAAAAATTATTTTGATTAAAAGGAAATTTTGAATTAAAATTATGTATTGTTAACTATACATTAAAAAATGAACATTATAAGAAAATTACCAAAACATCATCCAATTAAAATTTTTATGGGTGTATTCTAAATAAGAATGTTATTTTGTAAATTAGAATATTTTAAAAGTGACAAAAACAATATTTAAAAAAGACTCGCCATTAGAATGCAGTAAAATGACCTCTTACAGTACTTCATTCTTAAAACCAGACTCATTATTATTTTAAGCCCCTAAAATTTAATGGATAATTGTAATGACATTTAATAATAATTTTGTAGTTAGTTTTTTTTGTTTCCTCTGTTAAAATGTCTTGTAATTAACTATCATTTAACATAATAATAATATTATATTATTTTTTAGTAGAAGACAAAGATGTGTTCAAAATAAGATTTAAATGAAACATGTTGATTCTTGTTTATTACACTATCAGACAAAGTGTAATCTTTATCATAAACATAATATCATATTCATATATATTATTAGATATGAAAATGTATTATTATATAAATACATATTTCATTAAAGGAAGGATGTACTCTAGGGAGAGGTATTCCAAGGGGTGCCCCTACAGGAGGCATTGGGGTGGCAGAAAGCCGCTATACATGGCAGCATGGTGGCAGAGGAGGGTTCCGGCATGGGGTGGTGCCATCTTGAATTTGGATTACCTGGTAACAAATTCTATTAGTGGGTTGATGCAACTTTAATTTTAATTGAGTTTGAAGTAAATATTTATTTGGATGTTGTATACACTACTGTAGTGATAAAATAAAAGTCATCTATGTTATCTGTATGATTATCATTCTGAAAATATGGTCATTTTAGTGGTATCGTCTTCATCATCAGCTTTATTTGAGAGGTCTATTATTCATGAAATCCTTAAAATAATTTCTTCTCTGGATTTAATCATGCCCCTAGTCATCATCTCATCATTCTATAAATCTAATCTATTCATCTGAGCTATATGTTTTATTCATTAAGTCATCTTCTTCTCCAATGAACTTTTATGAGTGTTATCTTCATCAATAGAGTTACAAGGACATGTTTCCTGTGACTTCATCCATTCCTACAAGATCCATAAGAGAAAAATAGAAATTATAATTACATATAAATACATTATTTTTTTCATAAAATGTTATGATCAAAATATTGTTATACAGTGAGTTGAAAAAATTATTTTTCCTATCATGGTGATATCCATTATCTTAAAGCATTGGGTAGATCGGAGCGCAAGTTAGTAGTTAAGTTGTCTATAAATATTGATGTCATATCTAATTTTTTATTCATTATGTCATGTTTGAGAGTATAAATTATAGATAGAAGGAGATATAGAGTATTGAAAAATGAGTGTTCTATGAGGAACCATGAATCAGTGAAAATATTCATTGGTTTTCATGATTTTGAATGAATAAAGGAGAATATATTGATACAATATATCATACAAAGAAGATATTGTGAACTATAATATTTCACTCATTTTAATTGATAACAAGTTTCTTGTAAACTGTACCTTTATAACTTCATGCTCATGCACATGTTGAAGAAGTTACATACATACACTGTGTGTGTGTTTGTGTTTGTGTGAATGATGGATTGAGAAAACATTTTTGTGGATAACATGTTGATATTAAGAAAATGTACATGAATAAATTCAATGTGAATCCAATAAGTGTAGAAAACATAAATTTGGGTGTTCACCAAAGGGGAAGTGAATGCACAAGCATGATAACCATTCTCCGAACACATAATGTGCATCCTTGTTCCTAAGAGATTTTTTAAGGGGAAGCAAAATAGTGCACACTCTAATTCTTGTTAATGAAAATGATAGATTTGATTCACATATGTATGTAAATGTTCATTGAAAATACTATGTGGATAGTGTTTTCATATATGGTGAGTGTTTGTAGAAATTTAAAAGTGGTTAATGTATAAAAACTATTTGTGTGTGTGTGTGTGTCTTGTAAAAATAAGAAGTGTGAAATTTCTTACACACATGCTTTTGAAAATTAAATTTTTATATTGTATATATATGGAATACATATACATGTGAAGAAATATATACATTAAAACATAATTTTCATCATACATTCCTGAATAAAAAATAATGCACATCTGTTAAGAAATTTTAAAAATATTTTATGTAGTATTTTGGAGTAGATGTGATATTATTCAATAAAGAGAGAAGAATTCAAATTGCATTTTATAGATAAATCATCATAAGATCATTAAATAATTACAGTGTATTGAATTGAATGCTTTATCTTCTATAATCCATGATAGTATTCTAAAATGACTATCATGTATTATTCTTTATTATATTTAGTGATTGTCAAATAGATTTAGTTGTAGTGAGAAAGTGGTGAATCAAATTATTCTAAGTGGATCAAAGATGAAGACATGTTTTTTATTACGGTAGAAGTTAAATGTTCTTATTATCTTTCTCACTATGTTATTTTTATGTTTTTTCAACATAAGAGGGATGTAAATATAATTAATATTTGTTGGATGCAAGTATAATTTGGTAAATGTTTTAGACCTACCCACAATGGTTTTAGGGTGATACATGACCAACCCAGTTTTAAATGGAAATAAATTCACAGTGGATAATATCTGCCTCAGGTCATCCCGAAAGACAATAAGGAAATATTCACTGACATCATAGTTTAAACTTGTAAAAATATTGTGTGTTGTACTAAATTTGTATTGTTTTTTCTTATGTTATAATTTTGTTTGTAAATAGGAATATTTTTTCACTCTAAAACGTGCTTAGGATAAAATAAAAAATGGATAAGATAATAGAAAACAAAATTGATAAAAACTAGTGAACACTAATTCACCCCCTCTCATTGTACCCAAATAATCCACCAGGAACTTTTTTTCCTTTATATAATGTTCAATGATGAATATTTGTATGAATCAAACAATATTTAATTCAATTTTATTCACTAAAATTTTTGAGAATGTGTAGTTGAGATGACAAGAATACTTCATTGAAGAAAGATGGGAATTATAACTACTTCAATAATGGGGAAATAAGTGAGTGAAAAGGGTAATAATAGTGTTGTTATATGAATATCGTGTTTCCTATGTAGATTTATGACTCATTAGGTTAGTTGACTTGGGATACAAGACATTAATTATGAAAAAAATATCAGAAACTCAATTCTATATCTTTCCCAGTTCCCTTTTTCAAGGTTACCATGTGTAATGCTTCGAAAACCACGATATAGAGTATCATCATACGATGCACTATTTATCATGATTTTATCAACTAGCCCATAATGGCTATTTATCACAATTTATAGTGAAATATTCTATATTTTATATGAAACATGCCTGTTTTTCAACAAACAATGTCATTGTAAAGAAAAAAAACAACTAAAACACAAATTTCAAAGTGGATAAGACATGGTGCCTAGATATCTTATTTTTGAACTTCTTTATTCATTCAAATATCAAATCAAACATTGAAAAGTTTTCTATAATAAAATTTCATTGTTTTTTAAGGTTGTCTTAAATTCTAAATTATAAAACATAATAAACCCAAAACACATTAACAAATGAATCTATCAATATGTTTGGTGTAACTCCCCATGATATTGAAAATAAATTAAATATTGAAATCATGAAAAACTAAGTCTTTATAAAACAACATTTTGTTATAACCTAGCTAGTAAACACAGTTTTTCCTCCTTTGTGATTTGAATTTCAACAAACGGACATACATGATGGTGTTCAATAAGATATTTACAGTCATATAAGAGAAATGTAATTTTTAGTAACTAGTAACTTAACCCTATAAATAGTAATGTTGACCATATAAACTGTAATGTTCCCTTATGATTACTAACATGTCCTAATGAATAGTAATTCACCCTTATGAATAATATCCTCACCAATATGAATAGAAATAGACCATTATGAATAGTAAGTTTTATAGTAATGTACCCATTGAAATAATAACCTCACACATTTATGTAAAATATAATTTAGGAACCTTATAAATGAGGGTGAATATTTTAAATATTAATAATTAAATGTTGTTATTTTTATGACCAATAATTAATGAATTTCAATTTTTTAATTAATAGATTAATTTACAAGATAATTCATTTTCCTAAAATGTTTTCATGAATCAGTATTTTGTTTTCCAATAATCCGAAGATTATTTAATGAGAACCCAGTTAATTTTTCAATGTGTAATAAAATTATTCATAATATCAAAATTGGTATTTTTGAGTAAATGATGATTTTAATTAAAAGTTAAATTTCTCATATTTAGAAAATAATTTTCATAAATTGGAGTTATTATTTATTCTACATGTAAAATAATGGTTTTTATGAATATTTTGGATTTTAATGAAGTTTTTTAATTTTTTTGAATTGAAAAAAATATTGTTTTTTATAAAATAATTCATTTTTGTGACATCGTCATTAAATTTTTAGGATAAAAAATTTAATTAATCTATTAAATAAATAAATAATTATGTTACACATGTAATGTTGTACCTAATTAATTTGAAACATGAAATGTATATTTTTTTATGATAAGTATAAAAAACATTGTTGGATCCATTTTAGACTATAAAAGATAATAAGATGTCATGTTTTGTATAAGTGTGAAGATACATTATGAATAAATTCATAATTTTATTTTGAACCTAATTAAATTACCTTTGTAATAGAATTTTATTTTTAGTTTTTATATATGATTAAATTAACATTAATTATTATGCAACACTGATACCACACCCGTGCAAGCATAAGAAAAATAAATAAATTGTATTAATTAAAATTATAAGAATTATTAAATGACCTTTATTTTGGATAAAACATTTTATATGATCAATTTTATACTATTATAATGTTTTGATTCATATTTGTGACATTTTGGACCCACATGAATCACTTTAAAGTCATTATTTTATTTAATTTACAAAGGAAATCAAGCTGCCACGTTATAGTTCTTATTTGAATAATATTGTTATCTGAGATCACACCGAGGTTTTATTCTTACATGAATTATATTTGGAAATATAATAAAAATATATTTCTCATAGAATTTTATTTAATATTTTTAGACAACATATAAATACCATTGTGGCTTCGACAAATATGTTGAACTATTAATTTAATTAATGAATAAATCAAATAAATAATATGAAAAATAATAAAATAAATATAATTTAAAATGTTTATCTAATTAACGGATTACCTAGATGAATAAGAGATTTATATGATTTAATATTAAATTTTATTCCATTTTTGAACTCTGTTTTGATCTTTTTTACGCCATAGAAATGAATAATTTTTTATTGAAAAATTTGTTTTTCCGGAATATAATATTTTATTAGATTATTTAAATATCTAAAAATTATTGAACAACAAGAAAAATTATAATATTACTTCTAATTTAATCCCCATTTAGTTTGAGGCATTTTTCCAGACTTAGACATTATAATATAGGAATTTCTCAAATCAGTGTGAACAACTGAGAGGGGGAGGGATAAATCAGTAATCCATTTAAACATTTTACAAAATTATTATGGTCAATTAATCCACATTGGATGGATAAATCCTTGGTCCAATCTTCTTTTATCTATCATCTTTACCTCGAGTGATGCTGAAAATGTAAAGGCACCGAACACATGGATTTACAGGGTTCGGTTCAAAGACCTACTCTTTCCTATGTTGGTTAGTCTCCCCAAAACAGATTCTCCAGTATAATATTATTATCAGTTACAATGGTGAATATAGAATCACAATGTTTCTCCCGGAGTCCAACATGATGATATTTATATTGATTCCTATAGTGTTACTAGTGTCCCACATACTTGGTTTAGAGTAGCACTGAAGTCTTCTCCCCCCCCCTTGAATCTCATAGAGTCTTATAGCTCTCGAGTCACACGAGGATATTCCTTCTTTATGTTCATTATTCATTCACTGTAGATGATCTAATGATCTCTCCACACTGTCTTGAGGAATAAAAAATTCATGTGCATATCTTCAATAATATTCAATATCCTTTGTTTAGTTTTTTTGGTCTTTCTCAATGTTTCTGATCACTTCTCAGATCAGTCCTCAGTCTCCACAATGCTCCAGAAACTCATTCTTCTTCTGATGAATACCCGACCACACTAACATGTTTTCTTGTGGTGCACACTACCACGTCAAGAATTCAAGATTAATTTTTCATAGTATCATCTCTGTATGCCTTCTAGGATTCTCAAAAACTATTAACTCAAATACAATATCTTCATTTGTTTTTGTCTGGCATCAGTCTCAATACTCATTCACATCATGCATGGATTTCATGGCATCCAAACTTCTTGTTTTTGGATATATCAATTGACTTCTCACATGTGAATATGATTATGCACAATTTTATGCATTTATAGTGTGTTTCTTACAAAACCACACACACATTTTACTCTTCAAACAATCGGTTAGGTTCATCCTGGGTATGTCAGGAACATGGAAGCACTTCCTTCTTGCTGCCACTCACTTTATCTTCTTCACATTTTTTTTGTGGTGCAGAAAACTTCTTATCTTAAAATTATTTTATTTGATATTAAATTTGTGTGTTTAAGCTCAAATCTTTTTCAACCCCGAATGGGTTTGATCCTTTATGCATACAGTTTCTTCTTCTCCTCTTCTCGCATGAGAGTGGATGTAATGATGCACGTCTCCCTCTCATGTGTCATTCTCTTTCTACTACCTTGCACAACTCTTGGTTGCTTCAAATTAAGAACTTGAGTGTGTGAATGTACTCAATACCCTTTGTTCATAATGTCCCTCAAGACTCTTGTTCCCTATGTCTTCATTTCCATTCACTTGGTTCAGATGTGCTTAATTCATAAGTGCATGAGTTTGTAATTTTTAACCCAAATGGGTATGTTCGACCCTTGGGATCTTCTTCATCTCTCTTGAGGTATCTCACATGAAAAAACAAACTAGAGAGGCTTCGTGCTTCTATATGTGTTACTCAAACAAGGGAGTTTAGAGAACAATCCATGTTTGGTATTCACAATCCAGATACTTCACAATGAAAAAAGGGTGTGTTAAACAAATCGTGTGCCTGTGGGTTTCCTTTGCACTGAAGGTGGAGAATCGTTCTCATGCAAAGGGGGTTTCTGGTTCTCTTTTGCACAAGGGATACATGTAAATTATTCTTGTAGTAAGGCATTTAAGTACCAGGTATACAATGTTCTATTTCTCCAGAAACTAGATATTTTCTCAATATCGTCAACAACCAAGCCTCAGTCGAGGGATCTCTTATTTATAGGTCAATATGAACACTACTCTGCATTCAAATTCCATTAGATATTATGTGATCGTATGTGATATTCATATTTGAATATTTTCCTATACTGGATATGATTTCCCAAACCAGTCAGTTTGATCCTATTCAATACTAGTTCCTTATTTCTCATTGCAATCATCATGTGCATGTATTTTCGAATGCATTAAAATAATCTCCCAAATGCATTGAGCATTCTGAAGTGGCCTCACAGTTATATTTTATTCGTCTATGTAAGATATCTTTTTTTTGGTGCATGGATGGAAATGAAATTTCATGATGTATTCGGTTTTTCAGACATCTTTCATGGATAGTGTTAGATCATTAACAGTGGATGAAAGCTCAATCATGGAGGTTCAGTGGAATCTCCATTGGACTGGTTCACGTCAGGTGACCAATGGTTGAAGATGATGGGTAGATGGAGATCAGATAGTCCCAATTTAATCATGCAGCCTGTGGGATTGACAGACATCTCGAATGAGTGTGATTGATCCCATGATAGGTCAGAAGCTGGACCTTGTGTGTGTGTTACATTAGATGGTATAGATTGCATCCGTAGATTTTTTGCATCCCACATCGAAACGAACACATTAGATGCATTCAGTTTATCAATAAACTCTTTTCCACCCTGATTCTAAATTATCCTCCTCCCCTCACGGTAACGCCCCATACGATTTTCACCCTGCGGGCGCACAACTGCACCCACTCATTGATCTTAAGAAACACTCCTTGTTACCTCTATGCACCTAGCCACTATAATTTCTCTGAACAGGGAGCTACAAAACTGGTTCTTTGAGCCTGGTAGTTACATGAACACAACTTCACCTCCCTGTACATTAGAGGTTGTCGACTAGCATCGACAGTCCAATAGGACACATTGGGAGAATATAACCTCAATACCAGAGGAACCCACAAGAGATAATAATTGAAATAGTGGAAACCTAAGGGAAAATCCATAACAAGTATAAATAACCCAATCCTAAAACTTGGTAAAATCATAATCAAAATAAATATTTCATGCCTTTATATAGTTTCAAGTGAACCATCCCAAAAGAATGAAAATAGTAGAAACCCCCAAATGGTCCAGACTCCATGTCTAGAACCTCACCCTAACATGTCTCATGTCCAACTCATCTCCCTAGAATGAGGCCCATGCCCTTCAGCTGACCTGTAAGCATGAAATAATCTTGGGTATCCAATAGTTTCCTTAGCAAGGTTTGAGTATAACTCACTAGGCCACCACAAACGGTTTCTACAAAATATCCAGCAAGGTAGATAGTTCATGAAAATGATAACTAATGATAAGTAACGATAAATTGTTCAAAAGACATATTTATATAGCATCCCATTTGTTAAACAACCAAATACCCATGGTTCATTTCCAAGACATTTCAATAATTATTTCACCCAACATAAAGTGTTCAATGGGATAGGCATGATTAATGTTCACAGCATGTGGGGAATTTAAACAAGTCGTATATTACTAGGAACCATATCAAAACAATTCCCAATATCCTCACATCGAATCCTCATTTCTGGTGGAATGAAACCATTAGCGGAATATAACTCCATCCACTTCCCATACCCATAAATTTAGGGGAGGAGCTAGAACCTTGGTCCAACTCAACCAGTGGGCATAGAACCTAAAGTCAATACCCCACTCTACCAAGTCATCTACACATGCTTATTTATCGTTCACCACAAAATAACACATCACAACAACAAAGCCAAAATCATTTAGAACATCAAAATAATATCAATAAATTGGAAAATAACATTATTTCCTCAATCCATTACCACATTCATAATTTATATGACATCGAACTTTATCCCATTTCATAGTTCCCATTCCTATCCCACTATGAATATTCAATTAATAAGATAATTCCCTATCAATTTCACCTTAATCCATTTACCCATTTTCATGTCATCCAAACAATTCCTTAAGCCATTACCCATAATGTCTATGTGTTTTTATAAACACTAAATTAACATCCTTCATGAACATTAGGATATTCATCCTGGGATCTTCATTCAAACACAACAAACCCCACTTACATAGCTAGCTCCATGTCCGGGGAATAAAGGCACACCACTCAGGTGGCCTGAATTCATTCAAATAATCCTATGTGCATCCCATGGGGATTGAGACGGGTTCAATTATCCATTTTTACACCACTACATCATATTATGTTAAAGGTAGAAATAATTCTTCAAAATAGGGCAATAATAAACCCATAAAAACACAAATCTACACAAAACCCAAGGGACAAAATTTGTAGACCACCGAACTTGATTCTATTGGTGGATACACCCTCAACCAATGACTTAGGTTTTGATTCGACACCAAATTGAATCCTGAACCTAGATCAAACTGTAAAATAGATTTTTGAGAGCTTCTGATGGAGAACACCCAAAATACAAGACCTAAATTGGAAAAGAGAGAGGGGAGAAAATGAGACTCACCCATATCTCCGAATAGCATAAAATGACACTCTAAAATTACAAGAATCGGAAGAGCTTGATCATGGTGAGATCTAGGTCCCATTGGTTCGTTCCTAGGGTTAAAAGTGGGAGAGGGAGGAAAATCTTGAGTGATATATAAAATCTTTGATAGGAAATATTGTTAATATTTAGAGTTTTTTGACAGAATATTTACACACAAGGCTTCCAAAACCGTGCACAAACTGTGTTGATCCTTCTATCCCAAAAAAGCCAGCTCACATGGATTACCCACACAGTTTTCTAAGATGTGCACAAACCGTGTGAATGCTACTATCCGAAAAATATTCACCTTGCAAAATTTATCAACACTTCCCATATGGTTTGAACAAACCATTCACAGACTGTGTAACTAGCCCAGAAAACACATTTACCCCCGTTTTCATGACTCGAACCCCTAGGACACCCACATGCCTCTATATGGTCTTTGGCAACCACATAATTTTCAAAAATAAAGGTATTAACCTGAAATGTATGTGAATAATACCTTATAGGGAAATCTATGATCTTACAACCTCCCCACCTTATAACGCCTTGTCTATGAGCCACTCTTCCTGAGCATCATTATGTTTCTAATGATAATAGATTGGGCCAATAGACTCATATATCAGATTCCCACTGCCGAGTTTTGTCATGAACATTTCAATTTTTCTATAGAACATGAACTAAGGGACCAACATTTCCCTAAAAAACCTTCTCTCTACGATCTACAATACGAACCTGGTGCTCTTCAAAGGAAACATCATCCGCATGCTCAATATCCTCTACATTAATCACATGAGAAGGGTCTTGGTGATACTGTTGGAGTTGTGAAATGTGGATAAAATCATGAATCACAATATATTGTTATGGGAGATCTAATCGGTATGCCACCAGACTGATCCTCTACTCAATATTAAACGTCCCCACATATCGAGGTGCAAACATGCCCTATTTTTTAATGCGCCTATCACCCAACCTTGGAGAAACCTAAAGAAACACACTATCACCCAATAATAACTAAATAGGTCTATGATGCTGTTCTAAATTTTACTTATTCCTACTCTAAGATGTTTTCATATACATTTGAAACAAACAAACCTTATCGGACATCTCATTCACACGACTCATCCCTTACAGATCAGACTCTCTAGCCTCTAACCAACACAACTATGGTCAACATGGTCTCCCATAAAGTACCTCAAACGGTTCCATATGAACTATAGCCTTAAAAGTGTTGTTATAATAAAACTGAACAAGAAACAAATGATTTTCCCACGATCCACCGAAATCCCAAACACAAGAACTCAACATGTCTTCTAATACATGAATTGTACGTTCTAACTACCCATCATTCTGTTGGTGGTAATCCATACTCAGAAAATCCGGGGGTACCCAGTGCCTTATATAGTCACTTCCAAACGTGAGAGGTGGTGTGTGGGTCATGATATGAAACTATGGGTCTCGATACACCATGAAACAGTACTATTTCTAGAACATACAACTCTCCCAAATAGTCAACTATATAGGTTTCTGGAATCGACATGAAATGGGCTACTTTGGTTAGCTGATCTACCACCACCCAAATGGAATCATTTTTTGGAGGTGTCATCGAAAGACACAATATGAAGTCCATCAATACTTCATTTCACTTCCACTCCCAAAGATGCAATTACTACAACAACCCCCTCGACCGCTGATGTTCATCCTTCACTTACTGAAAGGTCTGGCATCATGCCACAAAACTGGCCACATCCTTCTTCTATCCCAGCCAGCAAAACTGCCTTTGTAGGTCACGGTACATCATAGTCAATCATGGATGCACTTACCAAAATATTGTGTGGAACCCATGAATCAACTCATCCCATACATATGTCAGCACCAAAATATGACCATGAACATACGAAAATCCATCAGTGTATAATATCCAACCTTAAGGTGACTCCCCACATTTAAGGCATTCCTTCATAACCAAGAACACTGGATCTACAAACTAACTCTCTTTTACTCATCTCAAAAGTACGGACTCTCTTATATAGATGTAAGGGTCAGCTTATCATGCCACACATGTACCTCCAAATGAATCTCTACATTCATGGACATCAACACCTACAATGAACTGGATTCCTAAACCACATGATTCTGAGTCTTCCTGCATAGAGCATCAATGACCCTATTCCCTTTTCCCAGTTTTTAAATAAATTCAAAATCAAAATACTGCAAGCACTCAACACAATGTTGCTATCTAATATTCAAATCCTGTCGAGATAAGTTGTATTTGAGACAATTAATGTCAATGAATGCAACAAAGGGTTCTCCCAACAAATAATTCCTCCAAAACATTAAGGAAAGAACCACAGTAGAAAGATACGGGTCATGAGTAGGATAATTTCATTCATGTGGACTCAATTTTCTCAACCCATAAGCCACATCTTGATAATCCTACATCAACATTTCCCCCTGTACAACCCAATACATATCAAAAAAACAAGGTGTACCTATAACCTGGTTTGGGTAAGAATAAAATTAGTGTAGTAGTTTATGGCTTCTTCAGCTCCTAGAAATCACTCTCACATGCCTCTATCCAATCGAACATAAATCCCTACTTGGTCAGGCCTGTGAGTGGTGCTACAAAATTAGAGAAATCTTTAATAATTTTTTTTTAATAACTGGACAAACCCAAAAGAAATCGGAAAATTATTGATGTCCTTGAGAAACTCCCAATACACAAAATCATTCAACTTTTCTAGAACCACCAATACAAATAACTCAGATATGATTTGTCCAAAAAATTTCACCTCATTAATCAAAAACTGAAATTTTGATAGCTTGGTGTAAATCTTATGATCTCATTTTATACTCAAGGAGATATCAAGATGTTTGGTATGATCGTCACGAGCTCTGGACTACACAATGATTTCATCAAAAAAACATCTACAAACTGATCCAGATAAATGTGGAATATCTGATTCATCATGGCCATGAACACTACTATGAATTTGGTCAAACCCAATGGAAATAATAGGAAATTATACAACCCATAATTTATTACGAAAGACATCTAGTGTTTGTCAGAAGATCTAACTCTCAATTGTTGGTATCCCAAGCTTAAATAAATCATAGAAAACATTGAACCACCTCTAAGATTTTTAAACAATTCAAAATTCTAGGAAGATGATACCAGTTCTTAAGTTTCATCTAGTCCAACTTCCTATAATCGACATGTAGCCATAGTGATCTGTAATCTTTATTAGAAAATAGCATAGGATATCCTAATGGTGATGTACTAGGGTGTATAAACCCCTAATTATCCAATTATATTAACCAAATCCTCTATTCATGGAGCTCTTCTAGATCCATTTGGTATGGTGGAATGGAAGCTGGCTCTGCTCCAGGAAACTATTCGAGCACAAACTAAACATCTCCCTCGGATGGTAACCCCAAGAAGTCCTTAGGAAGCACATCCTAAAATTGGTCCACAAAAAAGGTAAGAGTAACTTTCCTTCCATCCATCATTTATCATATAGCATTCCACATGGTCTGTGAGATCCCTCAACTAATGGTGTTGTGGGCATGTACTTCCCACTTGTGTATCCCACTCACCGCAAATTAAATGAGTGCTTTCATTGAGATATGTGAACATTACCCAACATTGATAACCATTGATGTGGTCTATGTATAACACCTAACAATATGTTCCAATGATTAAATCAAAACCTGAAATCTATAGGAAAAATAGATCCCACCAAAAACGATATCGACCAACCTCTAAAGCACAATCCATACACTAACTATTGTCCACAAATTGCACCCATAGCAGAGTATTAAGTGACATTAACCCACATACAGTCTCTATAGTTAAGCCCAACATAACTACAAACTAAGAAGAAATAAAGGAATGAGTAGCACATGTATCAAATAAAGCATTCGAAAAAGTGGATGCAACATGAATCATACCATGAATAGTATATGGTCCTACCTCCCCACTCTAAGGTGTAGCCTAAACTACATAGAGGTGACCTTCCACATTACCCTGGGTTGTGTCCTAGGTAACCTACATTTCACTTCTCTATTTGTAAGGGTGATATCCCCCCGGAGTTCCACATCCTATTCCCCTATCATTACATCCCATGGTGGTCCAACTACGTACTTGATATGGGGTAACTGAACCTCTTCCTACACATGGTATCTACCTCTTTCAACCATCATTCCCTGACTGTCACGGGTTCTGATAGAATCCTTGCAGATGGCCAAGCCTATCGCATGCTCGGTAGAAAACTGCTTGGTGGGGACACCGGTCACACTTGTTCCCCGACCAACCACACTGAAAACAGAAGACCTTGTCACTACACTAATAAGATGACCTCGACTTCTGACTACTTTTCCTACTAACCCCTTATTGGAAGGTTCCATAGTGGTGCTTCCTACCATCGGATGCACCACAACATTCTCGCCATGCTGGACCCACATGTTCTCTACCTAATGGTCGCTTCCAGTTTCCCTCTAAGATAAGGGCTTGATACACCACTTCAGAAAATATTTTTAGATGGAATATATTAACCTGAGATCTGATATCCGGACTCATCCATTCCTAGTAGTGTTCTGCCAGAATTGCTTTATCTCATGTCAACTTCAGTAATAATAATTTCAAATCTTTTTAATAACTATCATAATCCATCACCGACATTGTCCCCTATGTCAACCACATAAAATCTGCAGACTTCTCCTTCCTCAAGGTTAATGGATATATGTTATCAAAAAAATTCTCCTGAAAATATTTTCAAATCATCCCCTCTTTCTTCTCTATCTAAACCATAATGTCCCACTAACATTTTGATTTCCCCCCTCAGCATATAGGCTATTAACTTGAATCAATTGTCAATTGGAGTCTTAGATAGTCGAGAATAGTTTTCATAGAATCTATCCGTAACTCTGATGCTTCTACCCTACCATCCCTGGTAATGGTAGGAGGGTGTTGTAGCTGAAACTCCCTAGTCTTCTAAACACATGCTCACTACAACCCACCCCGGGTCCTGTTCCATCGTCTAAATAAAATAATCAATGTTCTTGTGGAAATTAGCTTCCCTTTCTCTTTGGACTAACATCTTCTCCTACTCCACTATTGGAGGAGCGTTCTCTACAATGTCCTCATGTCACCCTACATGCCCACGCCTTCAAGGTGTCATTTCTCTATGATGTCAAACATGATCATTAAAACACATCCATAAAATATTTATGAGACTGATGAGATGTAGATAGGATCACCACTTGTAATAAATCAACCAGTTATATAAACTGACAAAAATATCCCACTCACAACCGATGTCACTACCCTCATCCAAATCCCTATGTCTATGTCTAACACGATATCTAATTATACTAGATACATTCCTTATCTTCTACTCTCGTTTGAACAATTTTAATATTCCAGCTTACCCTTAAAAAAAGATAATCCACTTTTACTTATTTATCAAAAAAAATCTAATTACTACTTGAAATTTTCACTTTCCCTTTTTACTCATTCTCACCATATTATTAGGCATAATTCAATAATTTTATGAGAACATATACTACTAACCATTACATTTTGGACACCCCTTCCCTGTGAGTGCCTATCATTATGCATGCTAATTTCCTACATTGGTGCATAGAATGATGCATTAATGAGCAACCTTGTACCTTCCAGTCATGATAGAAATATCATAATCCGTAAAATCACAAAACAAGTGCATCACTCAATGGTGAAATATCGTTAAATTTAACATCACATAACAAGAACAATAATCCCCTCCTAGTGTGACATGGGTTTTCTCCTATACATGGGTCAGCTACTAAAAATAAATACCTCATTACCAAGGCCTGAAACATTCCTACTCTCTTATCTACCATCCCCTATTATTAAGAAAGTGAAAAGAACTCTTTCGATGACACTTTGTAACATCCTTGACATATGATCCAATAAACCGGTGCTCCAAGACGAGTAGTTAGATGACCTCAAGCATGCCTCCCCATACTCTAGAGGCTTTTTACTAGTATCGAGGGTCCAATCGTCCATGTGGGGAGAATATACCCTCAATACCATAGTATGCCACAGAAGATAATAATAGATATAACAGAATCATAAGGGAACAATCTATAATATGCATAAATACCCAAATCCCAGAACATGGTACAATCATAAAAAATAATAAATATTCCATTCCATGCTACAATGTCAAGTGAAGAAACCCAAAATAAGAAACTAATAGAATCTCCAAAATGGTCTAGACTCTATATATGGATCCTCACCCAAACTTGTCCCATGTACATCTCATCTCTCTAGCATAGGGCCCTATCCCTTGTCCTGACCTTCAAGCATGAAATCTTCTGGAGAAACCAATGACGACCCAATATGGGAGTTAGTATAACTCAGTATGCAACCACCAATAGTGTCTAGAAAATATCCATCATGGAAGATTATGCATTAAAAAGATAAATAATGAATAGTAAAGGTAAATAGTTATAAATCCATATTCATTTTGGTTCCCTTATGTTAAACCACCAAATACCCCATGTTCATTTAGAAGAAATTTAATTTATCATTTCACCCATTATCAAGTGTTCAATGGGTTAGGGATGATTATAATTCATAACATGCGGGGAATTCAAAAAATTCTTATCTCACTAGGAACCATATAACAACAATTGCCAATATCCTCACCTAGAAGACAGAGTCCGGGTGGAATGCAACCGTTAGGGGAATAAAACATCACCCCTTCCATTACCCATGAATTTATGGTAGGATCTAGAAACCTGGTCCATCTCATCCCATGGGCATAGAACCTCATGTCAATTTTCCACTCTACCAATCTATGTGCACATTATTTTTTATCACTCACCAAAAAACACCATATCTCAAAAACATAGACAACATCATTTACAACATCACAATAATCTCAATAAATAGGAAAATAACATTATTTCTTTAATCCATTAACACATTAATCATTTATATTACTTAAACATTTATCTCATCTCCCATTTCCCAATACTATCTGACTAAGAATATTCAAGTAATTAGATAATTCTCTAACATTTCCCCATTAATCTATTTGACCCTTTTTCATTCCAACCAGACTAACTCTTTGGCCATTACCCAAAATAAGTGTTTTTCGAAACACCAATTTCATATCCTTCAATGATATTAACATATTCCTCTTGGGATCTACATTCTCTCACAATATCCTATAATTACATAGCTATCTCAAAGAAAAGGCAATATCAGCACACCCCTCGGGTGGTCCTAATTCGGTCGAGTCATCCTTTTTGCATCCCATGTCGATAAAGCGGGGTTAAATTATCCATTTATATACCATTAAATAAAATTATGTCAATGGAACCAATAACTCTTCAAAAGGTCATGAATAAAACCCCACAGGCACAAATTTACACAAAACCCATGGGATATAAGTTTTAGACAACCTACCTTGAATCTATTGGCGAACACACCCTCATCCATGTCTTTAGATCCTGACTCGACCCCCCTTGAATCATTAACCTAGATCTCAAAAAAAAAGAGGTTTGAGAGATTCATATGTAGATCGCCCAAAATACAAGACCTAAACTGTGAATGAGAGAGGAGGAGAAGAGTATACTCACCCGAATCGTCGATTTCCATCCAATGACACTGTTAATGGAAAAAAATTGAAGGAGTTTGATCCTTGGAAGCTTTTTGTCCCTTTCGTTATTTCCTAGGGTTTCGTGGGGGAGATGGTGGATAATCCCATGTGAGATATAAAATCCCAGCGTGTCAATTTTGTAATTTTTTTGAGGTTTCTCAGCCACACAGTTTACCCACATGGTTTGCCAAACCATGCACAAACTGTGAAGATGCTTCTATACCAAAAGAGTCCCCTCTCACAGTTTACCCATATGGTTTTCCAAACCGTGAGAAATCCATACATAGGATACTGTTTCAAATATATTCCTCTTTCACAGTTTACCTGTGCTTATCGCAAGGTTAGAACTAATAGGGCGCAGACCGTCCGGCTAGCCTTGAAATATTATTTCCCCCATTTTTCATGTCTCGAACACTCGTGAAACCTCCAAGCCTCCTTAAGGATATTGTGTAGAAAATAATTCAATAAAATGAATGGATAATACTAAAATATAAGCGAATCAAACCATATAGGGAAATTTGGGATCCTACAGCCACACTGGTTGATCACCGTGCATGCTCATGTGGGCATATACATGACATGTATTCCCAAAATCTCTTGTAGGGATGTCCATGAAGCTTACCTTAGGCATGGTTGACCCTCGGTTCCCACATGTGCCTATGGTTGAGGTCCTTAGATGGCCTCCTATGTAGGCCTATATTTGTAATGTATGCCCCTACATGGTTACGATCTATTGGTTCAAGAGTGCATGGGAACCTTCTTCTGACTAAGAACATGCATGGGAAATGAACTTAGTAGATTCCATAGTAATCCATTACTCCATTCATCTTCATCTTCAAATATAATAATTCTTTTATTTTTGGAATAAAAAATCCATGATCATCATCAGTCATTTTATCCAATCATGGATGATGCAATGATCCTTTCATCATTCCTCATGAATTAAAGCATAATTAAAGGCCTTATTATTGTGAGGGTAGTGTTCTCTATTAACACATATCTTCAACATTAAGGAAAAACTTAGAATAATCATTTTACATGATTCAGAAACTTCATAAAATTATAATTCATTGGATGAATATTTCACTATCATCGTTAAATAATGAATCACATGGGGATCTTTAAGGGTGTGTAAACACGTATTTCTTAGATAGAATCTTTGAAACATAGGACTACTTCAACAATCATATGAAATAATAAGGATAATTTTCCAAGCATGACATCGAATGACATTTTATATTGATTCTCCAAGGGGCATATGATTTGGAACAACATACCCTATTGAATCATCATCGTCACATCACCACTACATGGCCATTCACATATTGACATATTATTGACAAAAATGAAAAAAAATTCTTTATAATCTCCACCTTTGTATTTTGTTTTCAATATCACTTAGGCACGCTTTTATAAGGGTCAATATCTACACCACACATTTCTCCCCCTTATTGGCATCCAAATACAAAGGTGTAGTGCGGTATGAAAAAAATTCCCCCCCTATAATGAATATCTTCATGAAAATTCCTAAGAGGGATGAAATCAAATGGTTCACATAGAAAATAGACATTAGTTAATAATCTCTAAGTATACATGGGTTATCATGGTTTGGTAAACAAGAGCGATATTACCAAGGATTACAATGATGTCTATAGACATCCATACATTTGAAATCGTTCTTAGAATGTATCAATTATTATCCAATGGGTTGGAAATAGTCAGATTTATCAATGAAATGATCTATCCTGTACATTATTCACAAAACTTAATAAAAAGTTCAAGTTAAAAAATAATTCTCCCACATTATACCATATTGTCATCAATCAAGAAACCCCTTAATTGATATGATAAATACAATTAAGAGAAAGGAAATAAAGTTGGATTGGAATACATTTATTTCAATGTGGTGAGATGATATGAATTTCTTGATTTTTCGTGAAATATTCCTTGATATCATCTCCATAATATTTTATCCCCCTCAAGGGGTTCACTCTAATTGATTTACCATAGTGGATGATATCATAAGATAAGCTTGATGATAGCATGTTGATAATCATGTACAGTGGATTACTTCAAGTAATTATCAATAAATGAATGACTATTCCATCTTGTTCTTCTCCACTTTTCTAATCATATTTTATTATAGAGGAATTATTGTACCTTTAATTCCATTAAATGTAAGAACATGTACATATTAAAAATATAATGGAATAATATGGAACAGTTGTGAGCTTCTTAATAGAAGAATTGGGTATGAGAATTTTCACTCAACCCAATTACTCCATTCTAAACACCTCTAAAGTGTTTGGTACTCTACATGTTGTTGTCTTTTATCCATTTGAAATTATGATATATAATATTTATAATGGACCCTTTTTATCCATTCACCTTCATCATGGGTGGATTATTTATATTTAATTCTTCCAGTAGTGATGTTGCTTCTACTGGTGCATGTTTTTCATTTTTTAAATATCTCCAATTGGCTGGGTAAAATAGTTATATGCTTGTTTTTATGATTTCCATTATTTTTTCTCCTTCAAAATATTTGTTTTGAGATACTTTGGTTATCATGGGTCGATAAAATCTCATGAAATTCAAAATATACTTCACGTTAAATGACCGATTTCCCCTTTTCATTTTCTATAGCAAGTACATAATTTTTAACTCTATGAAGTTCTCGAGAAATTTTCAATTGATTCGGCAAGATAACTAAACACTCATTATTAAAATTTCTTATTTGGAGCTTGTAAATGGATTCTTTATTGTCTTAATGTTGTCATTATTATGAATATTATTATGAATATCTTCATGAATATCTTCAGTCAATCCCATCAACTTCTAGATTTATTCTCCATTTATTTTCAGCTTGGATCCATTCATTTCCATGTTTTTTTGTAGTGATACATTGTATGTACATTCATTCCACATTGGAAGAATATTTTCCTATTGAGATTAAATTCTGGGAATCCATCATGAACATCTTCAGGAGAATAATTTGTTTCACTGTTTTCTTGACTTCGTTGTGTTGAATATTCAAAATGGAATACTTTTAAAATACTTTTGATTTCTATCGCCTTTGTTATGGTCTAGGATTCTTATCAACGTTTTCCAAAGGCATGGTATGACTAAATAAGAAATCATCATAACCGTGACCACTTCTATTTCAATTATCACATAAGTCTTCATGATAGTCAAATCTCTTCTTGATAGACAGATTCTACATTTTTTACACATTCTGCCTTTTCTTTGTAGGATGCTTCATTTCTTCACATCAACTTCACTGAATGTAATCTATTGATAATTCTCATCTTCCGATTTAATATTATTTCAGTCATTGGACTAATTCCCAATATTATATAAACACCAATATTAGCAAATAAATAACCTTCCTTTTCTTGTAGTATTTCTCAGGCTAGATTCAGTTCATTTTTGTTTCTGGAATTGTATTCCTTTCTATGGGGCATCCATTTTGGATTTATTCTTCTTAATCATCCCAGTATCCATCTTTGAAGTTTTGAATTATGTATTAACATTTTTATCAATGAACATTTTCCTAGATTTTAGCTTTGAACCTATACTTGCAGATTCAACTGAAAAAGTAGAAATTGAAATAACTCAGTTATGGGATACCTTTTCATGGATGATGTTTTCATTGGATTAGAGGATGATATGATGTTGATTTAGTAATGATGTTACTCAATGATGAAATTAGTGGAAATATATCTTCATTCAACTGTTTGGGAAGTTATAGCTTGTATTGATTAATGATTTTTCAATTTCACCTCCATCTCTAAACACTCCATGTTGATGGCGATTTTCTCATCCGAAAACTACTCTTTTAATTCTTTCCAAATTATCCTTCATCTTTATCATTTGATCTTCATGATTATTTTTTAATTGATTCAAATATTTGTCAAGCTCTTTAACTTATTAGATTTTTCTTTTAGTTTACAGTCTTTGTTAACAATAGGGTCTTTGTGAAGCTTTTCAAATGCATGTAAAGCTTCTAAAAATATCATTTCAATGAATTATTTATCACAAATACTTTCCTAAAATTTTCAAGTGACATCATCATATCTGTAATTTAAAAGTGAAATTGTTTCATCCTTTTTCTCCACATGTTTTTTAGGGTTATTTGATATACCAACCCATTTTTCCAATACCTCTTCCATGGAATAAACTTCTTCTTCAAGCTATAATTTTTCATCTTGAATAATAAAAACGACTGCAGTAATGTGTATTGACACTTTTCTAGGGACTTTATTAATATGATCTTTTATTGAAGACTAAAGATCAATAATTTATCTACTATCATCATAGCTTGAGCAGGATTCATCAGATGAGTAATAATAATTATCAAATGTTGTACCATTCAGACTACCTTCGGTATAATGTGTCTCCACATTGATATATTCTTTGCATGTTTCTTCATTATGTTTTTCTGATTCATGGTAGATATTTCCATTTGAGGTTGTTCAATCATCTCCTTAGATCTTAACTTCAGAAATACTCCGTTTGATATTTTTTAGGGTGCCTCCCTCTGATTCCAGTTGATGTTCCCAAATCATTGTGAATCACAGAGAGGGGAAGGGGGTGATTCGTGGATCCTTTTAAATTTTTTACTAATTGATTATTATTAATTAAGGAACTATGGCTGGTTAATGTCTCCATTCACTCTACTTGTATATATAATCAGTACCTAGAGAAATGTTGTAAATGTAATGGCACTGAAAACAAGGATTTACACGGATCATTTAAATGACCAACATTTTATTGTTTTGGTTGTTTTCCCCAACACAGATTCTCCACTATAATCTTATTAACAATTAAAATTATCGATATAGAGTCACAATATATCTCTCATGGGTTCCACATGATGTTATTTATACTACTTACCACAGTGTTACAAAAGTCCCATTGGCCTTCTTCAGAGTCCCACTAAAGCATTCTTCTCCTCCCCGAATCTCACATGTCTTCTATCTCTCGGGTCACATTATATGCTTCCTTATTTAGGTTCTTTCATGATTCACTAGTGATTATATTCCAAACTATCAACATTGGCGTACTAAATCACACATAGCATTTTATATCTTGAAGAATCTACAACATCCTTTAGTAAGGTCTGTTGCTATTGCTCAATAATTCTGATCACTTCTCTAATCCTTCCTTAGTCTCAACAATGCTCGGGAAAATAATTATTATTATAATGAATAAATGGCCTCCCAAATATGATTGAAAATGGTTCCCACAACCACTTCGAGAATTAAATAATAATCCTACATATTATCATCTCTTTATGACCTCTTGGATTCTCAAATAATATTAACTCAGATAAAAGATCTTCTTTTAATTCTATCTGACTTCAGTCTCAATACACATTCACTTCATACATGGATTACATGGCATTCAAACTTCTTGTTTTTTTGGATATCACAAATGACTTATCACACATGCATATGATTATGCATGATTGTATGCATGTATAGTCTATTTAATGTTAGCTTGAACACATAATGTTCTCTTGAATCAATGGCTTAGGTTCAATGTGTGCATGTCACACAAATTCATTCACATCTTCATGAAACTCAATTTTTGTTATTAAATTTTGTTTCTTAGCAAACAAAAACAAATAATTTTTCTTTTTAATTCATTAAATTTTATATTACATGTGGTTTTTTAAGCTCAATTCTTCTTCAAACTGGAATGGGTGTGATCCTTTGTGCATGTGGTTTCCTCTTCTCCTCTTATCACATGTGAGTTCATGTATGCATGCACATCTCCTTCTATTGAGTCAATAACTTAACAAAACCATGCATAGCCTCAAGTTTCCTCAAATTATGAACATGAGTGTGTTCACGTACTCACCACCCTATGGTCACAAGGTCCCTCGAGCCTCTTCATCCATATTTATTCTTTTCCATGCACTTGGGTAGGATGTGTTTAAATCATATGTGAATGGGTAATTATTTTTTAAAACCCAAATGGGTATGTTCTACACATGGGTTCTTCATCTTCTATCTCAAGGTATCTTACATAAACACACAAACCGGTTAGGCTTCATTATTTTATATGTGTTACTCAAATAATGGAGGTTCATATCACTATCCATAGTTGGTTTTCACAGTCCAGATTCTTCAAAAGACGTGACTAGGGTTTCTTAAACCAATCATGTGCCTTTGGGATTCCATTTCCCAGAAGGTTCGGAAAATTTCTCGAACCAAAAGGGTTCAATTTCCTCCATTGCACAAGGGATTCATGGAAATTTTTCTAGTAGAAAGGATGCGGAGAACCTTCTATATGGTTCTCTATTTCTGAATAAACTAGATCTTTTCATGATCTCTTCAACTACCAAGACATGGTTGAGGAATCCATTATTTATAGGCAATGATGGAAACTGCTCTATGTTCAAATTCAATGATTCATTCTAAGAGGATCGTATGAGATCATTAGATTTAAATATTTTCAAATACGGGATAAGATATACCTAATCTCTCAGTTTGTTTCTGTTCAACGTGGGATCCTTATTTCTCAGTGAAATACTCACATGCATGCATGTTTAAGAACATGAAAATAATATACCGATAATTTCTATCATTCGGATGTGGTCTCATAAATCAATTTTCTCAGACACATATAATCTCATTATTTAGGTGCATGCATGAAAAGGAAATAGAATGCATAAATTCGTTTCGTCTGAACGATCTCCATGGATAGTTATTGATCATTAACAATGGTCGAGATCTGGATCATTGAGGTTCGGTGGCTTCTTTGATGGACTGGTTCATGTCGGGTGGACAATGGTGAAAGTTGAAGCGAATAAGGAGTTTGAACGGTGTCTATTTAATCATGCAGCATGTGGGATTGATGGGCGTCCTGGATTCGGGAGATTGATCCCACGATTTATCGGATGGTGGAACATATGCCTAACATGCATCTGATGGTGAAGAGTTCTTCTCAAGGACTTTTGGCCACCAGACATCGAAAAAAACACACTATATGCTATCAATTTATCGATCAACTATCTCTACCCTGATGCCAGATTACTCCTCCACCCCTCATGGTACCAGCTCATACTGTGTTCACCCTACATGCAAACATCTGCACTCACTCTATGCTCCTCTAGTGTGCCCCTAGTTCCCACAGTGCTCCTAGACACACGGGTTGATCACCGTGAATGATCTTGTAGTCTTATACATGTCCTGAATGCCATGTACCTCTTACGAGGCTATCATTGAGGCTTCCCTTATGTGTGGTTTACCCTCGGTCCCCACATGTGCCTACAGTTGAGGTCCTCAACTGCCCTCCATGGTTGAACAACTTTTTTAATTAAGGCCCTATATGGTTAAAAACCTATTGTACAATAGTGCATGGACACCTTCTTTCTACTAAGGCCATGCTTGGGTAATGAACATAGTAGATTCCATACAAAGCCCATCCTCCTCTCTGCTTCATCTTCATACATCATCCTTCTTTTATTTTCCGAAAAATAAATGTTATATCTTAAACATTACATTAATCCAATTATGGATGATGCATGGATCATTTCTTATTTCCACTTGAATTAAAGAATAATTCATGGCCTTAATGTTGTTAGGGGTGTGTTATACATTAACACATATATTAAACATTGAGGAAGAGATTAAAAAAACTTATTATTTGATTCCCAAAAATTATCTAATTAGAATCCATTGGATGGATAATTGAATTTCATCATATAATAATTTATTTCATGGGGTTCTTCAAGATGGTATAAACATGTATCACTTTGATAAAAGTTTTCAGAACATAGGACTAATTCCACACCCATCTAAATTAATTAGGAGAATGTCCAAGTGGGACATACAATGTCATTTCATACTGATACTCCAAGGGAAATTATCATTGGAACAACTTCTTTTATTCAGTCATCATCATCAAATTATAATTACTTTTCAATACACATAATGACATCTTATTGACAAAAAATGAAACAATATTCTCTATAATAAATGTAATATATTTTAATTATTTTTTGGATTCCTAAGTTACCTCTCTTGTCACTTATAAAAGGATCGTCCTCCCATCAAACATTCCACAACCAAAAGCCTTATTGATCAGTCAACCTCTACGACGTTACATCCTCCTCATCCCTTGAAACATTCCTGTGGTTCTGGTCTCACAAAAATGTCACATTCAAGAACAGTAAGGTGGTTTCAAAAGAGAAATATTCAAGAGGTAAGATTTCTTCTTCTTCTCTTTCTAATTATTTCTCACATATTCCTTATCCAATCGTATTATCCAATTATTAGTGACTACTATAGTAACTTATATATATATATATATTGTATTTTGTTATGATAACGGAATATTACATCATCCTATCTTTTTTTCATCCTTTTATAATATAAATGTGAATTCCATCTGAGATGTGTTAATTACCACGTTCTAGGAAGACGAGTCCTCAATTTTCATTATTATCTTCAAGACTGGTCATGAAACCGATATAATGGTTGAATAATATCAATATATATTTATTTTAAATTATTTAATTTTCTATAATCCTGACACACCAACAATATAAAATAATAACACAAATCAACTTTTTCATGCACACAACTGAAGAGTTAATCTGAGAATATATAATTGACCATTTTATAATGGGTCTTCTTCATGGTATATAACAACAATCATTACAAGAAAATTTATATCTCTTTAATTTTAACAATAATATAATTAACAACTTTTGACATTAAACTAATTTTTAAATGAACTTCCCATCGTATATATATGTAATCCGATCATGAAAACTGAGGGATAAATTTTTTTCTAATAATAAAATTGAGAATCATAAACCCAAAAAAACCATGAATGAACAAAATACGGTTAAAATAAATCAATTAATTTTTGATAAGGTTTTGGAATTATTAGATTATGAATATATATTTGATTATTCTGGTCAATGATATGAACAAAATAACACATTCAAGCATGATCAATGGGGTTTTCTCATCTTACTTCCATTTTTATGAGATATTCATAATTAACTACTACTTATTTAGGGTTTATGTGTAAATGAAATTGATTTTTCCTATCTTGAATCTCTTTATTTTCCTTATATTTAATTTATCATTTGATGATAATTAATTTTGGGGAATATAATTCAATTTCTTATTATGATTTAAGTATTTTCTTCCAGAACCTCCATTTTCATTCCAATTTCTCTTATTCTCCACTCACCTCAATGAAATTTTAATTTATTCCTACGTACTAATAATAAATTCTGTTTGAATGTTCTATATATTTTTACCAATCATAATAGTTGTTTATTTTATTGTATTTTATAATTTTTAAGATGGTATTTCAAAAAAGTTTCTCGAAATACAATACTTATTCATGGGAATATATACAATTCTTACCAATGTTCAAGAAATAATATAATCTATATATGGAAACAATTTTCATTATAAAATCACTTATTTTATTTTTGAAAAACTATATTATTTAACTTATTGTTTTAGAAAATTATTTCTCCAAAAGAAAACTTATTTTCAATGTAATAGAGTATTTATCTCCAGAATTACTCTATGATTTTATAATGTATTTTCATTTCATTCAACAATCTTAGTTATTATAATGTATAAATAGGACTACTATTTAATGATATAATCTATCATATTCTTTAATGGTTTATAATTTGTTTAATTATGGATGTTCTATCTTGAAACCATTCACCATATTACTCTGAATGGTTAGTGTTTAGGTTTAATGATTTGGGAATGTTAGTTACATGTTATATTTTATGATCAATATAATTATATTTGTTGTTTATGTTTATCCCCACTCAAATGATGAATTATTTAGACTTATTATGTGATTTTTGGGTCACTATATAACACCTCGATTCATCGGTATGTCTCATGAAAAATATAATTATGGACTTGAAAGTGGCCTTAGAAATTTTTAAATATTGGTCAGGCCATGGCAAAAATAATTTTTAGATGTCTTGGTCAAGGACCTCATTTTATGATTTATAATGTCAATTATATGAATTTCCCTCATTATGAAGTGATAAATTCAATTTTCATGACGATATTTAACTAGTAGAATACCCATGATGATGTTTTATTATGGAAAAACATTCTCAGCTCATATCCCTTCCATATTATTTTGACGTATTTCATTAAAAAAAATTGTTTTAATTTATTCAACATTCCTAATGTTTATGTTATAATTCACTATATTTCTTACCCATAAAATGGATTTGATCTCACACCTTTCCTATTTTTCCCTATCTATATACATGAATAAGTTTATTTTGAATGGCCTGCAGGGATAAACATAGAGTTATTGATGTTCCCAATAATACATTTATGTTGTATTTCTTTTCAAGATGTAATAATGATCCTATGTATTTACCTGGTTTTCCAAAACATCTTAAATTCTTGTTCTATTAAGATTTTATTCCTTCTAATCATAGAAATTTATTAAAATAATTCACCATCTCCACACTTCTAGGGTTTGGGCGTTATATATGGTATCAAAGGAATTTTAGTATAAAACATGGAAACTAGATATAGAAAATGTATATTACAGGAAAAACATTTAAGATATAAATTTTGGATAAGGATGGATTGAAATTATATATTTTTATCGAATTGAATTTGTTGTTTATAATTAAAATGCATCACTATCCGGATTCGATCATGTAGTGGTGGAATTGGTAAAGATGTATGTAGTGGTAAAACCTAAAAACACTACATTATTCTAGAATTTAATGGGAACAAGTGAAAAACAATGGTCCTTACTATGTTTTTAGTTTGAAACTCTTGGGGGATATTCTATTGTAAATTCATAAGATTTTTAAAAATGATTATGCAGAATTTATACCCCTGAAGTATCCAAAGAATATGGTTCTAGGATTTATGATGCATAAATTTATGTTATGTGTTATTCCATGTGTAGATATATAGAGAGTTCATAGATTTGTGAGATAATATATTATATATAATTGGTTAGAAATTGATCATATAATAAGTAATTAGAACATCACCAATGCACAGGAAGCAAATTGTAAGAATGATAAAATATATCAAGGTCTTAATCCATCGTTTCAGTGAAAGATAGTTTCCCATGTGTCCTCCTCATATGAGGAAATAATATCATGCTCTAACAAGGTATTTAAAGATGTATCTGAGTAAATTGTATTTGTTGTATTTAAAAATATGTATACTATGGTAGCAGAAAACATGGATAAAGAGGATAATGGGAAAAAGTGTTTTCCAACATGTGATAACTGTGGAACGAATCAATATTATAAACAATTGATGGGAATGGGTGTTCGATATAAGTGTGGATTAAAAGGACACCATTTTCATTATTTAATGTGTTCAAAAAAGGAATCCAATGTCCAATGCTTCAAATGCAATGATATGGGACACTATGCTAGTCAACGTACCAAGCATGAAAGCAATATATCACAAATGATGATTCGGGATAATGATAATGTTTTGATGCTGCCACAGATAATGTAGAATGATTAATATGACTAGACCGGAATCGAGTAATTTGAATATATTTTCAGCAATGTACTCGTTATAAGAATTTTAAAATATATGAGTATTGTATTGCTACACTTTTTAATTGAACATTTGAAACCACAAGATGAATAGTACCATGAAAAGATATTTATTAGAATGTTAAACATTTTTGATAATGTTTGATTAATGTAAAGACAACCCAAAATATATTTCTAATAATGAAGATAATGATTATGAATGATTCATTTGGATAAGTACTGAAAAACTCAGAACTGACTTTTGACTTGTCGACATGTTGTCAATGAAACCATTGATGGAGTTTATAATATTTTTTGATATGAAAAATATATACAATAGCATGTGCAAGGAAGAATTTATGTTAAAAATAATATTTTATGGAAATTTGAATTATTTCCTCATTTTAAGAAGAAAAATGATGGAGATATTCACATGATTGTAATTTGACCATTTAGGGTTGCTTCATGTAGATTAAAGGGAAATGAGGTCGAAGATTCATTAATCAGGATAGATCATGGAGTTCTGAACAAAATTGGGATTTACAAGGACCATGTGTACATGGATCTAGCAATGATGGACATGAGAATGATTCTAATGTATTGGATATTTATCTTTTTGAAGGTTACACAATTTGTGAAATGGTTTTTGTTGGTCATTGTATAAGGTTTTTGAGCTTAATGTCACTACAAAATGTGGCATCTACTAAGATATGATGTAATGATAGTTCAAGTAACAAACAAATCATAAGACCGTGTTTATGAAATAGAAATGTTTATTTATACTCTTATAGAGTGGAATAATTCATCAAATCTAGTAAAAGAGTATTTAATAATAACACTATCCAATTATGATATATATTTTTCCACGATAAAAATGAAATTTCTCATAAGTGTAGTTTATGTATTTTTGGTAATGATATTTCATATGAGCATGTTCTCTTTTAGATTCCATCAAAAGATTATGGTTTGATTATTCTTCCATGACCATGTTATCCTATTAGAATATGTAGTTTTGTAGTAACCAATATACTTCCCATTTTAACTTTTTTAAGAGGATATATTAACCATGTTTCTGATGTGGGTTTGCACAAGGTAATTTTCTAGTATCAACCATTAACATTCAAAATTCAATTTCATAATTTCGTGGATGAAATTTTTGTAAGGAGATGATAATGTAACATCCTATGATTTATGAATATAAATTTAATATTGTATTCTTGAAACACTGATTCTCGACAAAAAAACATTTTATTATAACATATCCGGTAAACATAGCTTTCCACCACTCTTATTTGAATTTCAAAAAACTTACATAAAAGATAGTGTTCATTAAGATATTTAGATCCTAACAAGGAAAACATATTTTTTTGTAAATGGTATCTTACCCTTATGAATAGTAATGCTACCCTTATGAAAGGTAACACGCCCTTATGAATAGTAACTTGACCATGATGAATAGTATTTCACCCTTAGGAAATTTAACTTGAACCTTTTGAATAGTAATATAGACTTATGAATATTACAATGAATAGTAAGTTACCCTTCTGAAAATTAACCTCACACATGTAAGAGAAAATATAATTTAGAAACCTTATAACTGAGAGTGAATATTTTAAAAATTTACAATTAAGTGTTGTTTTTTATGACAACTAAATAATTGATTACAATTTTATAATTTAATGATTATTTTAAAAGATAATTAATTTACACAAAATGAAATCATGAGTCAATATTTTATTTCTTACGATCAGAATATAATTTTAGGAGACCCTAGTTAATTTTTTGAAGTGTCAAAAAAAATTATAATATTAATGTTGTTATTTTTTGAGTAAATTATTGTTTTAATTTAAATATAATATTATTATAATTAAAAAATTATTTTTTTAAAATGGAGCACCTTTTTAGATTATAAAAATCAGAAAATAGTTTGGTTGAAATTTGAGATTTTTATGAAATAGATTAATTTTTTTTTGCATAGTAAAAAATTAATGTTTTTTATAAAATATGACATTTTTCATGACATAATCATGAAATTATAATGATATAGAAACAAATTTAAACTAAATAATAGATAAATAATTGTATTAAAAGTGGAATTTTGTACAGAATTAATTTTGAACATGAAATGTATATTTTTTCATGACAAGTATAAAAATCGTTGTCATTGTCGATGTAGAGCCCACACAGCACTGATAACGTCAAATTTTGTAATTTATATATAATAATTGAGTGCTAAAAGTTACATTCATGAATTATTTATTAATTATTATTTATAATTTATCTCTCATATATTTAATTTATAATTTTAGTGTCATATAAAATAAGTATTATGAAAATGTATGTGCAATACTTTTGCCGGGTAAGAATAGACTAAATAAAAAAATGAAGAATAAGTCTTGTTTTGTATAATAGTTAATATACATAATGAATAACTTCATAATTTTATTTTGAACCTATTTAATTTATCTATATGATAGTATTTTTATTTAATTTATATATATATAATATTTAACATCAATGCTTATGAAATGATGAAGTAGTTCTCATTCAAGCATAACAAACATAAATATTTTTTTAATTAAAATTATAAAAATTATTAAATGACCTATATATTTGATAAAAAAAATTTATAATCAATTATAGACTGTTATAATGTTTTTATTCAAATTTGGGACTTTTTTTACCCACATTAATCACTTTAACTCCTTTATAGTATATTTTTTCAAAAGGAAATCATGTTGAAAAATTATATATTTTAATTTAATAATATTGTAATATGTGATTTTATAGAGGGTTTATTCTAAAATTAATAGTATTAGGGATTATAATAAAAATATCTTTCTTATGGATTTTTTTAGAAAAATTTAGATAAAAAATATATACCATAATGGCTTCTAAAAAGATGATGTAGTATGAGATTATTTAATGAACAAATCAAACAATTGATATTAAAAATAATTAAATAAAAATAATTTTAAATTGTTAGTCAATTTCATAGATTCCCTATATGCATATGACATTTATATGATCCAATATAAATATTGATTCGATTTTTATACTTTGATTTTAATTCATTGAAGTCATATATAGGAATTGTTTTTAGATTGAAAAAACAGTTTTGTATGAATTAATTATATTATTATTTTATTTTAAAATCCCAAAATTATTGAACAAGTCAAAAATGATAATATTAATTATAAATATAATCCAATTTAGTGTTAGGCCTTTTTATATTCTTAAAATGTATAATATATTTATTATATTTTAATAATATTTTTCATTCCTAAGTTACCCCTCACCTCACTTTTAAAATGAGGTTCCTTCCCTCATAAATGTCATAACCATAATAACTCTTGTTTTCCCAAACTATAAAAAATACCATCATCCTCATCCCATGACACATTATTTTTCTTCTCGTCCCACAAAATGACTATTTCCAAAAGCCTGAATGTGGTTTCAATAGAGAAATATTCAAGAGTTATGTTTTCTAAATATTATTTTATAAATTCTTTATCACTTTTACCTTATCACAGCCTATTATCCAATTGATCCTGAAAAATATAGTACCATATATTTACATGAGGTTTGTTATGGTAATTTAATATGACATCATCATCTCTTATTTCACCTCCTATTTTATTATAAATGAGAACGTCGTCTGAGATGTGTTAATTATCACGTTCAAGGAATACCGGTTTTCAATTTGCATTACTATCTTCAAGACTGGTCCTATAAACTTTGTAATGGTTAAATCATACCATAATATGTGTATTTATTTTATTTAATTTTCTGAAACCCTTACTCACTGAAAATATAAAAAAATATAACAAAATAATTTGTCTTGTAGAAAACTGCCACGTTAATCCAAGCATTTATCATTAACCTTTATATATTGAGTCATCCTCATAGTATATAAACAAAATCATTATAAGATCATTTATATCATTGAAATTTTTCTGATAATATACATTAAAAACTCTGGATTTTTAACCACATTTCTAATATTAATCCATTCTTATAATCATGTAAACCGATCCTAAAAACCAAGTAAGAAAATTATTCAGAAACAATAAAATTGAATCTCTTAAAACACTAAAAATGACCATTATTAACATAATAAGGATAAAATAAATTAATTAAATGTAGATGATATTATTTAATTATTAATTAAGGAATATAAATTTTATTAATCATGTAACTATGATCAATCAATGAACACATTCTGGCATTATGTAAGGGGTTTAATCATCTCACTTCCATTTTTTGTGGGAAATTCTATATTCACAACTACCACTTGTGTATGGTGTATGTATACTTCCCAATTATGTTTCAAATAATAAATCTATTTATTATCATGATATTAAATTTATTATTATTTTTATAAATAATTTTTGTGCATACGATTCAATTGATTACAATGTTTAAATATTTTCTACCAGAAACTCCATTTTCATTTTGGTTGCACTTATTCTAAACTCACCTCAATGAAATTCTTATTTATCCATAATTACTCATAATAAGTTATTTTTGGATGTTCTATATATTTGAACCAATCATATTCCTTTTTTATTTTATGGGGTTTTGTATTTTTTAAGATGGTCTTAAAAAAATCATCCAGAAATACAATCCTAATTCATGGGAATTTCTCAAATTTTTATCAATTTTCAATGGATATCTATAATTTGTTTTTAGAAAAAATTATATTATTAAAAAGACTCATTTAATAATTGAAAAAAAATATTATTTCGCATATGGTTTTATAAAATTATTTTCCCCACAGAAATATTCTTTTAAAGGTAAAAGAGTATCTATTAGAAGAATTACTCGATGATTTTATAAGAGTATTTTTATTTTTTCCAAACCACTTATTGATTATTATGTATAAATGTTAATAAAATTTAATGATATCATCTACATATTTTTTTTAATGGTCTATGATTAGATAAAATATGGATGTTCTATCTTGAAAACATTCACCAAATTACTCTGAAATGTCAGTGTTTATTTCTAATGATATGTGAATGTTCGTTATATATCATATGGTAGTTTCAATTTTAATATATGTTGTTTATGTGTACCCCATATCATATGATGAATGAATTGGTAATATTATGTCATAGGTGGGGACCTCTATATCACCTCTATACATCAGTAGGTCTCATGAGACAAATAAATATGGACTTGGCTGAGGCCCTGCACATTTTTAGATATGGTTTTTTCCATGGATTAATCATTTTTATATGTCTCAGCTGAGCCCTTAATGGTTTGATTCATAATTTCCGACAAATTCTTTTCCCTCATTATGAAGCTATAAATTCATGTTTCATGAGGTTATTCAACTAGTATAATACCCATGATGAGTTTTTACTATGGAAATATTTAATCAGCATATATTCCTTCCATATAATGTTGACGTTTTACTTTTAAATGAATGGATTTTAAATTATTCAACATTCCTAATGTTTATGTTATATTTCACTATATCACATACCCTTACTGATCATTTGATATTAAACCTTTCTTATGTTTCATTTTTCTAAGGACATGATGATGTTTTTTATGAATGACTAGAACGGATAAATATAGAGTTATGGTTGTTCCCAATAAAAGAATTATGTCGTATTTATTTTGATTTTCTACTATTATACCAATACATGTACTTGGTATTCTAAACTAGCTAAAATACTTAGTAATTTGAGATTTTTTTGTTAGTAATAAAGCTAATGTATTTAAATAATACCCAAAATCTACGATTTTGGCATTGGGGAACTACATCTGAAATGAATATAAATTAAGAACAAGAAAATTGTACATTTCTAGTAGTATATTTGACCTATCAATTTTTTTGAAGGGTTTAATATGGATTTTTGAAAAAAAATATAAAATCCTCATATCTCATTATGAATCAATTTATTGTGTGGATCACCAAATTTTCAAGTAGGACGTCCCTCCATTCATGGTCTAATATAATCATTTTTTTTAAAACATGGATAAATATGAACCAACAATAATATAATTTTAAGGAAATCTAATCTGACCCATGAATATCATAATCCCAACCCACTCCATGAGGATTAATGTAATTTATATCATCATATACGAACTAAATGTTTAACCATATTTTGATTGAATTTTTATCTGAAGGTTCTAAAATTCAAAATCAATTGATACATTCTATTTAATACCCATGATCAATTCCTAATATTTAAAAATTGATTTATATCATTCCTACAACATCATATCATCATCATGTAATTAAATAAATTGAATTATAAAATATGTAGCTAGAGAATGAGTAATCAAAAAAAGTATCACATGAATCAATAATAGCTTGCAATCATACTATGTCATAGTGACCCTCATCATATCATGGTGTAACCTAATAATAACCATGTTATGGTGGTGGATTTATTGATCAATTATAATTTTTATTAAAACTTCTCTATTAATAGGTGATTAATAGAATGAGAAATTAAAAAAATGTTGTTAAATTGTTTAGAAACCCATATAAAAAATCCTTAAGAAAACATGTCGGAAATCATGATCAATTTATAAAGAATTATTTTATTTGTAATGATACTATTTAAAAAAATTTATTGATATCAGGCATGAAAAAAATATGTAATAGTTTCATTTATTTTTTTTAATTGAATTGGAAAAATAAAAATTTAATCAATGAATGGAAGGATATGATTGATTTGGGGATAAGGGAAGATTTGGTTCAAGTGATGGTTGCAAGATTTATATTTCTTCCACTGATGCATTATAGCTTTTCATGGAAAGAGAAATTTTATTTGTAAACATAATTAATAGTTTTAATGATCTATACTAGTATTCAAAAAATAATTAGAATATTATAGAAACTACTATGTCAAATAAAATATATGGAATCCCTCATTTTTAATACAAAATACATTAATCACATAGTATAAAATTTAATAAAACAATGGATCTTTTTAGGTTTATTTTAATGGAAACTATGAATGTAATACATGAAAACAAAAAATTAATTTTCATCCACATTGATGAATTTTTTATAGATTCATCCTTGGTTACTTTTACTACATCTCATATCTGAGAGACATTCATTAAAAGTAAGGGTTGAACATAAAACCCAATAAAGGAAAAACAATGTAAATAATTAGCACTTGATCAAGAGGCCTAAAAAAGGTAATGCATTGAGGATTATTAAGAATGTAATAAAAGAATGATTATGATTAATAAAATGTTAATTTATCAACTTAAAAAAATGTTACATTCAAAAGCATATCACTATGGTTCAAAAAACATAATTATCAATGTTATTCACCAGTGTATCATAAGACATGTCTTCTCTAGAGGTTAATTATTTAAACAAATCATTGAATAAAAATAATGTAATACCATTAATATATATTAATTCATGTGTACATGGAAGATACTATTAAAATATTTCTATAATATTCCATGAAATCAATGACAATGTTTCATTTAAAAGTCAATTATTTCCTAAAATATGAAATGACATTAGAATTAAATAAGTTTTAACCCACGAAAAAGGAATGAATGTTTTATATTTGTGTGTAACTAGTAAAATAATCATTGATATATCTTGGTGAATACCCCTGAATTGTTAAATGGTTTTATTATTCAAAATATATGAATATTTTTTTAAAAAAGGAAATATTCATGAAACCAATTTGGTAGCGTGAAAAGTATGAAATGTGGATAAAGTACAATTGAATAATGGAATAAAATTATTCTATGTCTTTGTTAAAATAATATATTTTTATTAATGTGATAAAAAAAATGTATTAAATGAAATTAATTCAACATTTAGAAGAGATAACACAAAAGAGGTAATTTAATAAAATGGAAGAATATGCGAGTTACCTTATCATGGTAAGTAAATTTAAAAAGATTCGATAGGGAAACCTTAATACCATAGATACTACATAGAGATAAATTATAGAGAGAAAATAAGAATAATATCAATCATAATAGGATTCTATTGGAGTGTAATTGGATTATGTCTATTTAATTATTGTTAAATAAGAGGAATTGATAAATAATTTATGAATATATGTCTTTGAATTATATGTTATGGAAAACGAAAAACCAATATCTTATACATTTTTTTCTCAACAATTTAGACATTTGAGTCTTGTTTTGTAATATTTTAATCCATTATAAACTAAATGAACTTTTTAATATTGCATTGGATACATGAAAATAAATTTTATATTAAATATTATTTTTAAAATAATAATTTGTATTTTAAAGTTTGAAAAGTTATATATAGGTTTGGAAATAGATTAAAATTAATTTAAAGAAAGAATATTAATAATGTAATATATTTATAGTAATTTATTTAGTTTTATAAATTATGAAGTAATTATTACATATTTATTAAGTCATAAAACATACAAAAAACAAATTAGTTTCTATAGTATTCACTTAAAAAACAATTTCAAACAATTATAATAATTATAACCTATATTAATTTAAACATACCAATTAAAATTAAAATGTTTATTTTATCAAGTTAATTTTCATAATAGTATAATTTTAAATGTTAAATAAAAAATGCTTATTTATTGAAATATATTTGTTTTTATGACATAGTCCACCTTTTGGACCTTATAAATCATTCCTAGATGATTATGATTCTATATTACAATCATACTTAAATAAAGGGTGTTTAATGGGAATATTTTATTAATTTAAATTTTATTTATATTACATCAGTTTACTATGAATGTGTATATATATTAGGAAGATTAAAATATGTTTTATTTATATCCTAAAAATATATTTATCTTATATTCATTTGTAATTTAACAAATGAAATAATAATGAAATTATAATTTAGTATAATAAATAATTCATTTATAAAAAGGAAATTATAATTTTATGATATTAGGGACTTGATAAAACCCCCCTTAATTACGCTTGAATATGACCTAAGGGTAAGTCGTGAGATGGGGTTAGTTGCATGGGGTGTCTCGACTAACAATTACATAGTGGTGGTATCCATTAATTTGAAAATATATCTTTGGAGATTTCATTCAAGATTCACTAATTTAATATTTTCTGAGGCATGGTCAAGGGAGAACCACAATGATGCTACATCAATCATAAGTTCTAAAAAAAGAACTACAAAATGCATTTCTCTACAGGATTATGACATCACTTATCCTTTCTACAAAAAATATTATTTTTATTTAAAGTTTCTAATTACTAATTATAATTATCACATTTTAAAAAAAATCATCAAACCCAAAGGTCATATTGACAAATGGGTAATCAAGAGTCAGATACAAATGGTCACTTTTTCCATTATATATTATATAAATATACCTTTTATTAATATTTTATAATTATTTCCTAAAGGTTTTTACAATTCCTTTCATAAGGGAATCTATATTTCAAACACTTCAATTTTCATTTAAGAATTTTCATGGAATTTTTAGAATTCCAAAGATAGTTTGATCAAATGGACAATACCCTTTCATGGTCACTATATTTTTGTTTTTATATCCTTTTACTAATCATATATGTAGTAATAAGTATTACTAATTTACATGTAATATAATTTTGTAATAGTATTTCAATGCACTACTACTAAGAAATATAATAAAATAATCTTTTCAAAAAAGAAGTGTTCATTTGTTAATTAATGATGGAAATTTACAGTGGATACATTCCCCGAAAATTTATGAAATCCCCCTCACAAAATTTTACTATCACCTCAAAACAAATGGGGATATTTTTCAATCATCTACCTTCAGAATCCTATTCTTGTTCATCAAAATTATAATTTTTCAACCTGAATGTAACAAGCCTTGTTCTCTTATTCCTCAACATGTGGTCCCTTCTATCAAGAAGCTGGATCAGATCAACTTCATAATAAAAGCTAGGTTCCAATTCCACTCTATTAATATATACTGTATTTGTTGTTTTATACATATAAAAACACATGGGTAACTTGATGTACATAGGTAATATTTTGAGGGAGCGTTAATCGATAATAAATAGTTGTATCATTATCCAGAATCTCAAATTTTCCAATGTCCATTGGGATCAATTCACCAAAATTTTCAAATATCATAACTCTTTTCCATTGTGATATATTGATAAAAAAATGATCCCTAACAGGAAATTTTATGTCATTCCTTCTGTTGTTAGTATCACTAGTCTATCAAATCTAAGAATCCTTGATATTTTCTTCCTTCCTAAATCTCTTTTGTATTTTCTGTAGTCTGTTTCACAATGTATGGTGCCGAAATATTCCCATTACTGACTTCATCCCAACATTATAGATTTATAAACCATTTTCCATTAATACCATAAAAAAATGAAAATTTTAATACTCAAGTGAAAACTATAGTTATAAGGGAATTCAACAAGTGATATATGATTTTCATAACTCCAAATAAAATAAAGTGATCTTCATTGGTATGTCCACTATTGCTTATTCTTTCCTCTCAAAGTACCTATTATTTTTAGGATGATAGGGTATTATCCAGTTTACATCTGTATTCATATCCTTTTAAAGGATCATCGTAAACAATGAAGTAAATACTACATATAAATTAGAAATAATTGATAGTGGTTCCCTATTATGTCTCACTACTTCGTGATTATAAATGTTTATTATGAAATCTAGGGAGAAGTCCTATTTTATATTATTAAAAAGGGAATAATTTTTCAATATGTCAATGATTATAAATATTACATTATATCCCTTGAATGTATTTGGAAGGGTAGAGAAAATTTAAATAGTGTTGTGGAACAATTTCCACACATGTATGTTTATTGTTAGTAATAGCAAATTAATATGTTACCAATATTTATTTTCTTGTTGACACACCAAACTCTTTATTGTGTAATAAAAAATCTCAATTTTCTTATTTTAACACCATAAATGATCACGAAGATCTTTATATATTTAGTTCTTATTAGATGTACAATGGATTTACAGATATGGGATTAATCCATATTCTTCATTTTTATCACTATAATAAATGGAATAACTAGACTTAAAAAAAAATTATTACACCTTCTTCATCAATATTGAATTTAGGAAACATAAAATTTATGATATCATCTATATTATATTGAATAAATGAATCATCTCTTAGTGTTTTCTTGATCTTACCTAGTGATTATGGTTGTGAAATATTTTGGGATAGAATTGATTATTTCCCTTCACTTATGATTCCAATGATTATCCTAACTACTTCCTGGACCAACAGATCTCTTCCAATCCTCATTATTACAAGTACAATAGTATTTTTTCCACTCAATGAATTTTCAATCATTTTTTCTCTTCTGTAGTGGTAATGAAGTGAGGAATTAGAGTATTAAATATGATCAAATAATATCATTTAACTCATGTTAATTTTCATTTTTGACAATATATACATCACAAATTGGTTGTCTTTATATATATAACACATTTCCTCATAAATATAGTGTCTCTATATATTCATATAAATAATAAGTATCGAAAAAATCCAAGTCATGAGTTAGATAATTATTCTCAATAGTTATTAACTATTTTTATATAGTGGAAATCACCATATCATTTTGAATGACAATAAAACCAAGCCCTTTCATTGATTCATCACTGTAGATAATAAATCCTTCACTAAAATATGTTACAGTTAGAACATGTTCACTATCCAACCTCTTATTAAATTCCTGGAAATGTTATCCACACTCCATTATCTAGATAAACATATCTTATTTTGAAGTGAACATGTTTAGTATATTAAAAAGCCATGAAATGTTTCTCAATGACCTTATGTAGTTCCTTTCATGACCAAGGGGACTACAAATATTACTTAATATTATAGGATATGGCCACTCCTAGATGACCATTTCCATTACTAGATCCATTGAGATTCCACCACTGGTCCAAATGGCTCCAAGTATTCAACATTTTTGTAAACATAAATCATATTAATTGAATGTACTAAATATTTTTTTCTTCCTCTGAGATTTTAATATAATTCCTACATGTTCATCATTCTCATAAATACTATTTCTAGTATACTATAATATCGTCAATAAATACCACCAAAAAATTATAATGGTACTCCTTAATGACTATATTCCAAAAATCCATAATTATCGTAGGAACAAAAGCTGATCCCAAGGGAATAATGACAACCTCGTAATTCCCATATAATATTTGAGTGGTAGTATTTTAGATATCGTCTTTACCCACTCTCAATGGATTATACCATGATTGGAGGACAATCATAGAGAAGAATTGGTCCCCTAAAAGTTGGACAAATTAATCATTAATCATTGGGAGAGGGATTTTTTTATTTAATCTGATCACAATAAGCTCTTTATATTTAATTCATATCTACATCGATCTATGATTCTTTTTCAGAAATAGAATAGGATCTCTATAAGGTGGAACACTTGGTAAAGTAAAACATTTTACAAAATTGTCATGTAGTTTATTCCATAATTCCTCTATCTCTAATTTTATTTCTATTTGGTTTCTTTGATATTGTTTTGGATATATGTATGAGTTCTATGGGAATCATTACCTCTCTTTTTGGTAGAGGACCAGATAACTATTCATGAAATACATCAATGTATTTCTTGATAATGATTAAATATAATATATTTTTACATTCTCTTTATTATTCTCATATTTCAATAATCCCTATAAATAATAAAATACGTGGTTGTTATTATTATGTATGAGGCTGTGATATAAATACTTTGAATATAACAATGAGTTATCACTTCTTGATATTATAAATCATCTCACTTCAAACATTGATCTTGGAATTATACTTTGACAACTAATTAATTCCATATAATATATAAAATTATATCATTATAATGACCTTTATGTTTGTGAAGATATTACACACAATGAAATTAATAAGTGAATCCCTATATATATATTTGATGATGGAATAGTTACTGTAGGTGTATTATTAACAACTCTACCACTACATATTCATGGATTATAATGTTGTTAAGGGTAATGTTGAATGAAATAAAAGAATTTGTAGGACCAAAATAGGACAATTTAATTTCTATATGTGAGTGTATTATGATATTACCTAGAAAAAAATAATTTATATCCTAGAAATAATCTTTAGTGATTAAAAAACCCCAACCATTATTTCATCAACTTTGTTGGCATTGCCAGCATTTTCCAATCATTATATCTTGATTTGGACATTATATTATATTTTGTTCCCTATAACCAATTTTTTTACTACAGGACAATATGTTTTCTTATTTAATTTTGGTTTCATATAACATATTGATTATTATTTTACCTGGTATTTTTTTTATAATGACTTTTCGATATATTTCATGTTGATAGGTCATATGATTTCCCCACTATGATGAGAACCCATAAGTTCTATAACATTTTCATGTACCTTTTTCTATGACCAAGAGATATTTTCTATTGATACACATACAATATAGGATATCTAAATAAAAAGGTTTATAATACATTAAGCCACCATATAATGGTGTTTGCCTTTGTTAATATATAAGATACAAGGTTATGAGAATGGTTTTGTTAAATAGGAAATACATATTTCCAAGTGTCACTAGATATTATTACATGTGGACATTTTGATTTATCCTTATCAATTGTGATTATAATTAATGGATATAATGAATCATAGACTTTGTAGTATTGATTAAAATTTTAATGAAATGTTTTCATTTCAAGGTTTGATACATTGATTGTGTCATGAGTGATATTGTGTTAAAGGATATTGAGAGAAAGAATTTATCATTTATGTACCCTAATAAATGTAGATATCTTAGAACCATTTACGGAAAAAAACATGCATAAATCAATGGCCATATTCTTCTATCTGTGAGTTTTGTTTTGGAAAGTCAAATAATGTTACATCAGTTGTATAAGATGATGGAACCACCCTAAAACCTACATTATTTTATATATTATGATAAAAGGATTATATTACACATTAAACAATCATATGAGGTTAGATGTTATTACAACATTAAAATTTTTATCTATGCAATCCATGGAAATATCTTAATCACAATCCTTGGTTTTTTTTAGATATTCCTAATTACCCTATGAAAGAGGGCTAGTGGGTCACACACGAAGAATATCTAAAGTCTCTTTTAAATTCTTGTATTTAATTTAATAGGATAGAATAAATAATAATTTTTTATGTTTTATTTATCCCCATAATCTAATAAAAATTTATTCAAAAGAATAATGTGAGTTAAATGATAATATTCAATATTAGTTTATATGATTGTAAAATACAATATTTATTATATTTATCCTAGAATAATAAAGTAAATAATATTTAATTAAATAACTACATTTCAAGGAATGGTATATTTTGATGGGGAAGAGATAAAAAGGTTGAATTGATCAAATAATATGAATTATATTTAATTATATTTTTAATGTGTGAGAGATGTCATTAGATTAATAATATTAATATTATTATTAATGTACAGGGGGTAATTTAAGAATATAAAACATATATTAAGGATTTTGTTTGGTTTTACAATCCTAAACCGTATATAATAAATATATAGTTATATCACATACTTTATTCCCTAAGAGTGAATAACAGATACATGAAGATTGGATCAACACCTAGAGACTTATCTCCTCTCCTTTTATCTCAATATTTCAGTAAAATTCCATGGGTTATTCATCCACCAGGAAGAGAAATTTTTGGATCAACCATAAACAACATAAGAGATCCATATTGGTTGTGATTGAACCTTCGGTGGCATTGTTCACAGATTATGGTTCCTTTGTTTATCATCCATAGATGGATTCTCAACTTGAATCTTATTGTGTAATGACAGTGTAAATAATTTCATTCCATATTATAAAAAAAGTGGAATTACTAGTTTAGTTTATAATACAGCCTCTCATAATTTATTAATTAATTTCATTGGAATATCTTATCCATGTGGTTCATAAATATTAATGTATTATATTTAGTCTAGTATTTTTGTTTGACATGGTATCATGATCATGTAATGCAACAGTTAAAAGTGATTTGAGACTAAAATATTAATTGGGAATACATTCAAAGGTTAACTACAAAAAATGGCTTATACCAATATAAATTTATTGATAGATAATATATATGTTGGTAAAAATGAGCAATTCCAACAGATTTTAAGTTATATTAGAATTAATTTTTAATACCAACACTTCTTTTTACCATCATATATATATATTGATATTGATTATTCAATACCAACATATCATTTACCAATAGATGAATCTATTTCTTTATCATACTAATACAAATATTTTTTTATTAACACATGAATCTGTTATTAATAACGCTATTACAAAAAAATAATTTACGGTAAATAAAAAATGTTACAAGAAACCATTGAAAATTTTTTATCAAAAACTAATCAAGAGAAGAAAAGTGAATATATATATATATATATATTATTTTTATTATCAATTTAAAATTTTATTTCATTTTTTTTTAAAAAAACATCTCATAATTGATTTTAATTTTCAATATTCATGAAATATGCAATGTTTTTTTTTATTTTAAAATATTTGTTATTCTGTTTTCTAGAAATATTAACTTTTTTATATGTTTCAATATTGTTTATTCAATAAAAATTTAAATACCTTTTATAAAAAAATAAACACCACCAAAACCCAAATCATCATCAAGGAATCATTACATCCTACCGCCATGCCTCAAGTCCCGCCGCCAAGCTCCGGCCTGCCGCCCATCATCCAATCTCAAATCGCATTTCCCCAATCTCTCCTTGTATCCTACTCTCTCTTTGTTTCCCTCTTCAATCACGTTTGGTATCATGTTCTTCTTCTTCATCGTGATGCTATGAGGAGTCGGACCCATAGAGTGATTTCAGTGCTGTTTAGGTTTATTGTGGTGTTTTCTCTTTAGGTTTTCATCCCCATAAATTCGGATCGAACCTTGAATTGATTTTATATTCACTTTATCTATTTGGATTTAGGGTATTTGGATGAACACTTCAACCAGTTTCAATTTCCATGTTTTATATACTGCTTTGATTGCAAGATCTCATAGACATTCGTCATTAAGGGTGGATGAAGTTGTCGTCTCTGTTGGCTGGTCTCAGCCTTGAAGGAGACCCCCCCCCAGTGCAGAGTAGGATTGGTGTATCTATATTGATCTGACGGGTACCCGAATCATCGTTGTTCTCAGTCTCCTTAGTAGCTAAGGTTGGTATGGTCAGTACCTGCTTTTGAGTTTCTATTCTTTTGTTTTTCACAATTCTTTTAGTGGGGATATTTTATGGTGTCGGTGTTTGATTGAGGTTCAATTCTTTTTGTCTCAAATGTCCATTGATGGAGATGATTCGCACAGACTGTATGATGGTGTAAATTTTCAAGATTTTCCTAGTTTGGTTTCTATCTGTGTTAAATTTCATGTTTTCATTACTTTGGTTGGAATTCCTGATACTGTATGACATGTATATTGATAGTTATAATACCTCCAACAAATGAAAACCCACCTATACTATAGAAAAAGAAACATGGGAAGTCATCAATGGAATGTTCCACAAAAAAACTCACAGAATCATCTACTAATGCTGATAAAGAGTAATGTGATTTAAATGATCTTGAGGAAATATTTCTAGAAGTATCTTCCATGGTTTCTGAAAGGTCTATGTTTGCTAACTATAAATGGATTTCAATATTATTTTAACCTAGAATGGTTGGATTTTAGGTTGGATATTAAGAACCCACCGTGCATTATGCTCAAGCTGTTCATTTGTGTTGTTTTTCATGTTGAGATCTACCATGGTGGGGCACTACAATGCACACTAACTAGAAATAGCTCAGGGAATGTCCATCCATCAGATTTTCCATTTATCTTCCCAAGATGACATGATAATAAGGGGTACATGGATGTCTATAGGAGACTAGGTGTCCCTACTTCACCCCCTCACCGGTTCCAAATATTTCTTCTTCAGCAACTCTTATGTTGTTTTTTCATATAGAACATCATGATAAGACAAAATAGGTTTGTTATTGATATAAATATGAATATGGTAAATAGATATATTAATGTGGATGGGTTGCGATGTTTTTATAAAATATTATATAGTACTTATAATTGGTGAGATTATAGTTTTTTTTAAGTATTCATTGTATGTTTATCTGAAATGATGAAAATGTGACATGTAATAATGATTCTTTTTCAGGGTACATTCATGAAAATTACATTATTACACATTGATTCATAGCTTGTTTTTCTAGTCTATATATTAGTTGTACTATTTTTATAATAGATTTGTAATATTATGTATGTACGTTGTTGATTTAATGCTTTAAATTGTTGTTTGTGTCAGAAAATAGTTACAATCAAGATTTGAAGATTGCAGCACTTTCTAGATTGAGTGCCCCTTCAAGATCTCACTCATGGGTGAGATATTCTATGAGGCATAGTGGGAAGCTTATTTGAAGTTTATTAGGTTAGAATGTGAGTATTTTTTCATGTTTTCATTGACTAAACTTCCTATTTCTATAGTAAACGTTTTTGGGGTATATGATTAATTGTTTTTAATTCAAATTATTTGTGTTTTATTTGGTCAAACTAGATAAATTACTTGTGCTTATTTCATCATTTCATTTTGGCATATGTTCTTTTTCAAATTGTTCATAATAATCTTCTTGTACAAAATATCAATTTTGATGTTGTATTTTTATTATTATTGAACTTTTTAAAGAATTACACTCATTTTTTGTAAATGCTTGGATAGATAATAGGGAAAAATATAATCTAGTTGAATTATGTGTCTATTATTTTATTGGAATGTCCGTATGATGATCAACTCATGTGGACGAAGGATTTTCAACTGTTTATCAAATGTATACTGAGAATTCAGATTAATAATGGAATAGATCATGTATAAATTTTTTATTCTTTACATTTTAGAATTGCAATTGTACTATGTTATTGTTCTACTATGTGATTAGAAATACATGTGGTAAGTGGGAAGGCTTCATTTTCACCTACATGAGAAGCCCTTATATAATTCTGGAGTAGTGCTGGCAGTTTCAACCTTTTGTAATAAGTAGAATCTTCTAAATTGTATCATTTTATTCATTTTCATGTCATGGAATGAATGTGGAAGTCTGATTGATATTCATTGTTACGATATGTATGCACAAAATTGATAATGTGTCTTGAAGGACTCATCTGGTCGTGATGATAATCCCAACTTTATAGTTTCACAATAATTCCATAAATTTTTTTTCTTCAGATAAATCCTTTATTCCCATTCTCATTTTTGTTGTATGTGAAATCATATTTTTGGGTTCATTACTTTTGATTCCAGAATTATTTCTACATATATATAGAATCTCTTCAAGATATATTGGACTACATGAGTTGGTATTGGAATGAATTATTTTCAATAAAAATTTAACTTAATTTCAAGGTTGGGTCTTCTAAATTTTATTATGTTAATGAATACCTTTTGTTGCAAGATCAAAAAAATTCTCAAGTTCAAGATTCTCGATGTTCAGGATTAATTATTTTGTAAAACCTCAGGTTAGTTTACTAAATTGGAGTTCTCATAGTTATCATTTTACTCATCGAATTATCTTTATTTTTTTAATGGTTTTTATAATTCAAAATGATTGTGTAATCCCTTATTATTGTTTCAGGTAGAGTGGTTTCATGGTGATGGATAGAACACACAACCATTTCATTTTAACATTTCACATACTTCTTTCTTGATTGATTATGTTCTAGTTTGGTATTCTCTGGCGAGGAATAATACATTACTGGTCCTATGAAATGGATGGATGGTTGTATGGTGCACACTGGCTCCTGGTGTGACATGTATGAGCTTCTATTGGTGGACTAGCATGGATGATATGTTTCCAGCTCACTGGTCTTGGGGTATATATGTTTTTCTAGGGCTCACTGGTCCCTGGTGTGGCATGGATGGGCTGCTGGCATGGGGGTGGGGTGGGATGTGTGTTGTTGTGGAATGAATTTTTGTATTGATTAATATTGTACTAAATTATATTATTAATATAATTAATTTTTTTTCTAATTTTAAATGACTTCAAATCATAATATTTTTAATAATTAAAAAAATTGTTATAAATGATAAATTAATTAATATAATATGAAATTTTATTATAAATATGAATTTATAATTTTTATTCAAATTTAATTTATAAACAGAAATTATATGTTGGTAATATTATTACCAATAGAAATAATTTTCATTAGTATATGTAGCTAAATATTTTTACCAACATATATATTATCTGTTGGTATTATTATAATTGTAACAGAATGATTTTACCTGTTTCAAAAACATTTAGTGATAGAGTTTTTACCGACAGTTTAGTGACATGAACATATATGTTGGTAAAACGTTTTACCAACAAAAAATGCACTTTTAACAATAGATACACCCTCATTGGAAAAGTGAAATATTTTGTTGTGGTTTCTCCATTTGTTCCTACAAAATATTAGTGGAATCAAATAAATCACATGTTTAATTATTAATTAGTTATTAATCATTTAATGTATTCATGAATATTGATTTATTTTACTTTAATCCATTATTTTTAATAATTAGACATCATCTTATCTTCTATTCTTCATTATAGATAACATAAATAGTAATCAGATAAGAGAGAGTTCTTGAGATATATCATGAAATATATATGATGTGATATATCATTATAGAAGTTTCTATATATATATCTAGATAGATATATTTGGAAATATATCAATAAAAATTTCTATAAAGATGTCTAGATATATATCTAGGTAGATATATCATGAGATATATCACGATAGATATATCTATGGAGATATCTAGTGATAAATGAATATTTTATTAGTAATTAAGATAAATTGAATTAGATTAATTAATAGAACATTAAGATAATTTAAAGTAATGAATCAAATTAATTGATAACCAGATTGTTTATTTATTCTCGTTCCATGTCTATGTATGTATGATCATGAAATTAGACCGTCCGTTTTTATGATTGGTTTATTTAATTAGTCACTTTTATTCTGGATAAATTTTTATACATGGAATAATATTAATCCCCTCATATTTATTATGTATGGGCCTGTATTCTACCAGGTTATTTTATTTGAACCACCCTCTATCCATTCCATTAGATCCCTCACCCATGTGTGAGTAAAAGCTTACATTTGGAGGGAGATCCAAGAAGAGAGGTTACAATCTGATTCAATGATCTAATGAGAAAAAATCAAGGTGATCTATAATAGAAAATGCGGAACACTACAACAAGAATCATGATATGGTTCATAGTATTTATCCCCCTCAGTCAAGGGTTAGTTTTTTATCTTCTAGATAAACTATCCGATCAGGGGATCTTATGATCATGCCACTAATATTTCATTTCTATCTATTACACAGTTTATTATGTTTGTTTTTCAATTCTATATGACCACCTAATAAATGAATTAACAATACTGCTTGAGGGAGTGAAATATAATTATATTTTTTGAAAATATATTTTCTGAAATGGTTAATCACATATGTAAAATAAAAAAATATTAACAAATAATGTAAATGTATAGAATTTGATTATTCCATAAGAATAAATATTCATCAAAATAAAATAGTCTGTCAGCTTAAGCCTTCCACAATTTATTTCAGAATCGACATCATAGTTCAAATTACCTTACTATCCCTTGTTGGGGTGCCTTCAATTGTCATTGTATTTTTTTTGACTTATGTTTTGGTTTGAATTAACATAATTAACATCCATGGTTGACTTCCAATGAAACACATTGTGTATCTAAGAGGAAAATCATGAGTAACTATTAAAAAATTGTATTTTGGGATTGGGTTGTATACTCAACAGATCATGGAAATGTGAGTTAATGTAGTTGTAATGTTACACCTACCTAAAAACTTTATAAATATATTGATATTCCCAAGACTAGGTAATGATAATGGGTATACAGATCCCTAACATTATATTATCCATGTTATATGATTTTAGAAAAATTATTTAGTGGGCTATTATGTATCAAAAAATAGTGGGAGATTAATGTTATCTATTTAAATTTTTACATGGTAATGTAATTTTTTTAATAAAAATATTTACTAATTTTATGCAATTAATTTGTAGAAATATAAAATCAAATGATTTTCACAATATCACTATGATACAAACTAGATAAGGATGACCTTATCACTAGATAAATTTCCAATTAATTGTATATGTACTTGTTCGTTATAATATTCCATTAATGTAAATTATACATGATGGAAGCCCCAATTATCCTGTTACGTACCAAATAGGATAGTGAGAAAGAAGTATGTCTCTATTTGATGAATATGGATGATGCAGTGGACGTCAAGTATTTTATGTTACCCTCAATTTCCAATGAGAATTTAATGTAATATGTCGAAATGGAAACCAATACCATTTTTTATTAACATATGGATATATATCAAGAAACTGTTAGATCAAAGAGATATGAGAGATCCAGTGCAATATCCACATGAAAATTTAGAGTTTTTATGCATGTTGGGGAACATATAGTCAATATGATAGGATATACTGAGTTCTTAAACATCATGAGTTTTCACATCCTTTATGAGGTGCACATAGATCATATTATATACTCACTCCCTAAAAACATCTCCAATTTTATTATGAATTATACTATGATTAATAGGAATAAGAAACATTCAGAACATCTTAAAAATATTCTCTAACATGATAAATAATTTGGGAATGATAAACCCACTATGTTTATCATAAACAAGAAGAGGATGAACAATGAAAATTTGTTGATAAATCATCCCAGGTCTATGGATCCCAAGAACCATACATATATGAAGAATATGTTCAAGAGGTAATTACATGAAAAAGAGGTAGCATGTTTTTCATGTGGAAAGTAGGTCCATTTGATTATGAATTTCACATTTCCAATAAAGTAAGGGGATGATTTAGGAGAAATTGTTATTATGTGTAACCTTTACATATCCAAAATTTTTCAGTTATATAATACCTATAGTGCTCAAATTTTTATCCAAATATTGAAACCATGTTGATTTCCTATGATTACCATATATGAGATAAATTTTCTGGCTACAAATAGAGTTAGATTGGCTTCTCTAGCCATTGGAGACTACCTTATCACATTGCTAATGGGATTGATTTTTCATTTGTTGAACTATTATTATGGTCACAGTGTTACTAAGAATATAAATTCAATTTATTATTTAGATATGGATGAATTTATTTTTTTCATTTGAAATAAAGGATACTGATTTGGTAATGATACCATGTTTTATGGCATGGAACAATTGAACAATGATATTTATGTACTAAATTAAAAAATACAATTTTTTTTCAATTTACAAAGAAAATAATATGTGTGAATTATACAAAACCATGTTATGGAGTCACCATCTAGTTATGTTAATTGAAAAGGGTATGAAAAATATCCATCATGATAGTTATATACACTATATTAGGCAAAATCAACTCTAAATATTCCAATAATATTTATAAGGTACGTTAATTAACAACTATTAAATGATTAAGGTGAAAGATCCAAAATGATTCTATATTTATTACACACTGATGTCTGATGAACATTTCAGAAAAAGGATTCAGGTGTGTTCTCATATTTAGTTAATTTTATTGATAACATGTACATTTAAGTTTGTATCTACAATATGATAATTAATTCTGAAAATTTTAGAAAATTAAAAGATGTCAACAGTGAAGTTGATAACTAGTTTAGTATGAACAAAACTAAACATCAATAGAATCATGTTGGTGAGTATCTTAACTAAGAATTCATTAAAAATCTTCAGGATAATGGTATTTTATCTCAACTCACTCCACCCATATACAACATAGTATAATAGAGTTAATTAATGGGGTAACCATACCTCATTGTACATGGTAAAATTAACGAATAGTCACACAAGACTTCAATTATATTTTTGGGGATATGTATTATAGATTCCATTGAACTAAAGAAACTAAGTACAAACTAAGGTGGTTAAATATATTACCATTGATACATAGAGTATAAAGAAACCTATTTTTTCAATAGTTCATGCATGGGGATTCATGGAATTGGTTTATGATAGCTCAATCAACAAACTTGAACTCCAATGCATGAAAAGTATCAATCAAGGCTATCCATAGGAAAACAGTGGATTAAACCAATATAACCCCTTAGAAAATAAATATATTGTTTAATGATAGTATATAATTATTTAGGATCGTATCCTATAGGTGGATTGTGGGATAAATATTTACATTTATGAAGATTATGCTCAAGATGCACAGTGGCTGGTAAACAATGTGATTCCACATTAACCCATGGAAAATGTTGTTACTGAAACAAAATTAATATGATTATATTATAGAGAGGTAAAAGAATATGAAATATATGTTTTTATAGTAATAAGTGATGGTGAGTAAATATTAGATCACAATAATGAAAATACTATCCTATATAGAGGTAATAGAGAGATCATAAGTTTTAAGACGACAAAAAGCTAGGAATGCTGAGATTGAATTCATATAACCAAAAACAGATTTAGTTTTGATCAATTATATAATTGGTAAATATACTTTTGGGAGTAAATGGGAATTTTAGAGAATGTTGGACATGTAAGGTAATGTAAATACATAAAAAGAATGACTAGTGGGTAAAGGGTTTAGATAATTCCATGGTATTTACTATGTTAAAACATTTTCTCAAGTTTTAAAGTTTATGTCTTTCAAAATTTTGTTTTCCATAGAATCTTACCATTACTATGAGGTTTGGAAATTGGATGATAAAATTTATTTCCATAATTAAAACGTACTAGAGGATGTGTATATAAAAAACCAAAAGGTTTTTTGATTCGTACATAATGATATGAAATATATAGACACCCATCCATTGATTAATGAAAGTATCCAAGTTATGAAATTCTACATTCAATGAAGCCAGCGAAGAATTTAATTTTATTAAGAACAATTGTGGTACATGTGTTTATAAAAAGTTTTATTTGAGTGGTGTTGCATTCATAGTAGTTTATGATGATAACATATTAAAAAATGGAAATAATATTCAATCCCTAAAGAGTATAAGTCAAGGTAAATAAATAGATTCTCTTTGAAGTACATAGGTAAAGAAAACTATATTCTAGGAATCAAGATGAAACATGATAGATCAATGAGTCTGCTCGGACTATGACAAGGAATATAAATTGAACAGATACTGAATATGTTCAATATGGAGAATTCCATGAGGATATTAGTTCCAGTGCCACATGGTATGCTTCTTTTGATGAAAATGTGTCCTCAAACACAAGAGGAATAATATATCACGAGTAAAATCACATAATATTTAGTGATATAATCTCTATTTTATGTAATATTATATACGAGGACTAATATTAATTATTATTTGATCAGGGTTTGTAGATATAAAGTACATCGACTAGAATAACAATTGGCTGGTTTGGTGAATATCTATATGTATCTGGAGCGTACCAAGGATATGTTCCCAGTCTTTGGAAGAGATAAAGAGCTAGTCATCAGTGGTTATAATATTTATAGTTTTCATTTAGATGATAATGATATGAAGTCTCATTCAGGAAATATTTTTTTTCTCAATAAATATGTATTGAGTCAGAACTGTTCTAAGGAGCTGATTGTCAATAATTTTATAAGGGATCCCACATATATTTCAGATTTCGATAAAACAAAGGAAATTTTTTGGTTTCAAAACACTATCTAGAATCATGATGTGGTGCCTGGATATAAAGAACCTATCATAGTTTATTGTGATAAAAATTAAATAGCTGATCCCTCAATGTATCCACAGCCACACTAAATTGGAATGAACATATATCATAACAATGATTTGTTACGTATTTTTTCTTAATGAGTTGATGTTACGGTGAGGAGAGTATCAATGTAGGAAAATGTAGTATTCCACGTAAATAAGGATTAATCTCTGTAGAATCATTATCACCATAAGATAATATATTGAACAGTTTATTTTACACAAATTATTAAAAGATTTTATGAATAATAATAATATGATTACAATACATGGATCATAAATTAGGGTGTTATTGGATTATATTTTACATTGAACTAAAAACAAGGAAAGTGAATAAAATATATTTATTTTAATCATCCATAAATGAATCTTATATTATATTGATCCCATATATTTTCATACGAAAATCTTTTGAATAAATGAAATAGATGGAAGAGAATAAAATCTCAGTATGGGTAAAAACATAGGAATAAAGCAAGGAACATAGATTAGACGACATAACATGATGACATAACAAGAAATAGATCATGGATAAACATAATAAATAATACCATGTAGAGCTTGGGACCTATAATCATAGAATAAATTGAATGTGTAAATAATAGGCAACATGACATAAGCATGATTAATGGCTAACATCCTATTCCCTTTCACATGGATAACATTGTCCCATAATGGAATCACATTCACCCTTATCCGAAAAAGATGTCTCATGAGACTAATCTTTACCCAATGAATTGGACTGTTATATGTGTTCACCCATCATAATATGTTCATTAATATGTGTTCCACATGTAGAATCAATCAACATGTAAAAACATAAGGCTTACCCAATGAAATAATTGGGTATCATAAACATGTCATAAGACAAAACCAAAGGGTGTATCATAAAAGTGATCATGAAAGAATGGATTGAAATCATAAATGTAAATAAATAAATTAAAATAGGAATATTCAAGGATAAATAATGAAAAAATTATGTGAAAGTAATTAATATTACTTTTTAGGATGCATTAGAAATGAACCACTTTAGTTTGGTTTAAGATAAAACATTAAAGAGTATTTAAAACAAGAAAGTCATAATTGATTGTATAAAACCATAAATGAACCAATATTTTTTCACAATAAAAGAGATTGATTTTAAAAAAATAATGGTGTCTTAAAACCGATTATGAAGACCATATAAAAATGGTTAGGAAACTGGGATGTTGACTATTATCAGGCTTTCTTATCAGGATGAAAAGAGAAGGGATCTTTATAAAACAAGTATTTACCATAAAATAATGATGAAATGATCATGATAAATGATCTCCGAAAATTTATATAAATTTTTTAATTATTATATAATATTAAATAAGATTTACATTGGGGTAATGAGTGAGAAAACATAACTTGATGGAATAAATTGAGTTTAAGAATAAATCCCTAACATTATGCCTGAAAGTGTTCTGTAAATGATCTCAATGTCCTAGATAATCTGATTAAATCAATTTATTAATTAATATATACCATTTTATTCAATTATATTAATTATTATAATTTAATTATGTTCACTTTTGGCCTTTTTTATGAGTTATGAGATACATTTTTATCATTCAAGAGACTTCAATTTAGTGGTTTTTAGGATTTATTTACCTATAACATGTATGGAAAACCATGTAAAATGTGAATAGTTATCCCAAATTAAAATTAAATGATGTTCATGAATGTATATAATATTAAATGGCCGCATATTTCAGTCGATAATATGTTTTTAGGATTACCCATTAGATAAAACATTATTGATAATTAATTGTATTATTTTGGCATTTTTTCGATTACCATGAAATAGTTTTCTTATATTAATTAATAATATATATATACTATTTCAAGAACACTAAATTTTTTATAATACATATTTTATAATAGGAGTTAACCATAAAATGGTTTCATGACCATCCTTGATGGTGGAATTGGAAAACGAAAACACATCGTCCACAAAGGTGAAAAATCAACACCTCATGGATGATGTTTTAATTTTTCGAATAATAGTATAGGGGAATAGAAATGATGAGGGATTGTTCCACTAAAAAATAATAATTTCCAGTATATAAATGATAATATAGTTTTCAGGTAACTTGTATAAGGGGAAGTGGTTAGAGGAAAATAGAAGAAAAGAATTCAAAAATAAAATAAAGAAAAAGAAATTTGATTTTTCCTTTTGTATTATTTTCCTTGAGTACCTCCTTAGGGAAAATGTATTTCATCTTTCTTTTGAGAACAAATTCACATGGACATGGGGATGAATCAATGGATGATTATTGTGTATAAATTTTATAAGCTTCGAGTCTTTGAAGGAGTGAGGCGAAGAGTAGGTGAGGGGTCATATTTATTGGGTATGATAAGGGTTATTTTCATTATTTTTTCATTATTTAATTTTGTTTGATCAATATTATAAATCCGTTAAAACATATCCCTAAATATATAAAACTAATATTTTGGTTTTCTGATTAGGGTTCTTAAATCAGACATGAATCATGAAACGATGTATTTAATTTATACTGTTATATACCACAAATTACTGTATTACCCTATTAAAAAAATTCATTAAAAAATACAAACAATTTACCGTAATCATTTTTTGATGTGTAGAATTCAAAAATTAACATTATTTTATAAAAAATATCTTTAAAAATATGATATATTTTATTTTATTTTAAAATAATATCTTATTTGAAAAGTACCAATTTTAAAATTATAACTCACTTTATAACAAGTTGAAAATTAATTATGGTATGACAAAATTTAACTCTAATCATTAGACAAAAAAATATTAATTTCTGAATCAATTTGAATAAAATAAACATTCTTGTAATTATAAAATTTTACATACACATTTATTAAGAACAAAAATACCAAAACTTAATTTGTCATTTTAAAAACATTTATTTAGTTAATACATGATATAAATATATCATATTTTCATTAATAAGATCCCAAAACATTAATTATAATTTCATGGGTGAGGATAAAATTCTATTGGAAGGATTATAATTTATAAGGGTCGTAATACAATTCTAATGGTGAGGATACTTTTAAATTGGTATTAGATCTTAAATTTCTAGAAATACCATGTATTTAATTCATTATTAATTTATAATGTCGTAATTATGTTATATAAGAAATTGTTCGTGATCTTTACTATATGAAATAATTATAAGAATGAATATTTCATTTATAGAATTCTGGGTTGTTACATTTCCCCCCTTTATGATATTTTTCCTTCGATATTTCTTTTTACATACTAGTGGGGAAATAGGTGAGGGTATTTCTCCTTCATTTCTTCCACGTGTTCCCATATTTCCTCCACATACGAATATTTCCGCCATTTTACATTTACTAGGTATATAGTATTGTTGTGTAGAACTATATCATAATGGTCCAATATCTTCACGGGTTGATTCTAGTAAGAGGCATCTTTTTCCAATAGTACCACCTCTGTATCTATTACATGTGAAGGATCAGGTATGTACTTCCTCATGATGGATACAGAGAATACATCGTGTACTTGTGACATTGTTGGTGGAAGTTCTTTTTGATAGGCCACATCTCCAACATGGTCAAGAATATTAAAGGGGTCGATGAAATTGGGAATTATCATTCCTTTATTCAAAAATCTAATGATCCTCTTCCATGGAGATATATGATAGAATATCGTGTCTCCAACATTAAACATAAGGTCCTATTGATGGTTATCTACATACCTCATCTTTCGACATTGCGCTACCTTAATGTTCTCCTGAATGGTTTTAACATTTTCTTCCACATCCTTGACCATTTTAGGACCCACCTGCTTACAGTCACTAAATCGAACCCATAATGCTGCTATTTTGTATCTTTTCCCATAAATGGATTCATGGGGATCCATTTGGATGCATTAGTGGAAAGTATTTTCATATGAGAAATCATATAGAGAATGATGTTGTCTCTATGTTCCTTTAAAGTCTATAGAATAATAACTCAACATGTATTTCATTATATGAATATTCCACTTTGATTTTCCATTTTTTGTGGATGGTAAGTCATACAGAAGTTCAAATTAGTGTTTAGAACATACTGGAGGCTTTCCCATAACATCAAGATGAATCTTAGATCTCGATCGGTGATTGGGGAACTCCATGTTGTCGTACCACTTATCTGATTTATATCCCTGAAATATTATCCCGTGATAATTAATCTCAAATTTAAATAATGTGAGATACCTTTATATGATTATCCACAATATCCATATATCATTATTTCCTCTAAATGTTATTGGATGTTGAATGATGAGGTCCCTGGTGATGTTTTCCAATTTTTTGATGGTATGGGTAATGGTTTCATCATACCCTTATAATGTTTCCTTTCTATATTCACTTACTGATATACCAGGAGATTTGAGGTATAATCATATATCTCATTCTACATATTTACCCACCAATAGTTCTCCTGAAGATCCTGATATATCATTGTGCTCTCTAGGTGAACAGAGAATCACTAACAAAAAAATAGGCCTTTAACAGCAATAAAAATGGACATTATCAGTTCTAAAAAAGTGTTCTGTACAAGATCAAGATTAAGAGCTCTATTCTATTACCAATGCTAGAAAAAACTAATAATGGTGTCCTATATCTGGGATTAAAAAATAACTGATATAGAGTTACTCTATTATCTCTAATAGAAGCACTAATAAAAAGGCACATTATCAGTGCTTCTATAAGAACAAATAAAGGGGAATACTACAATGTGTTATTACAGAACACTGCAACACTGTTGCTGTAACACCCTGAACCCAGAATCCTAGAGTCTGTACATTATTACATATCATTGTAATGATCACAAAATATCAATTCTCAAAAGATCGATTAGTTTAGTAGAATCAGAAGTACTAGATACATTCATAAGGATTACATTGCATCATAAATTGGAAAACCAAAAACAACATGGTTTCCATAGACGACACTAAGATCCCATAGACTATCCCTGCAGGTCAGTCAAAATATACTTTTTCGCATCATAGGAAAAATAAAACATATAAAGGGTTGAGATCAGATATATTGTAAGGATAACAATAATGTGGAAACATTTATAATTAAGCATAAACATTTAATGTAATGTATAAGAATAAAAAACCCTTTTAATCATCAACTTCAACATAATATGGAGAAGATAAAATCAAATAATTCTATTTACATATTCACCTGGATATTCTAAAAGTCGAATAATCAAATGCAATATCAATTTCCACTTTTATAATGATGGAATGCATAATGCCAGACCTCAAAACCACATAGTCCAGACCATGTTCCAAGACTATAAATAATATTTTGTCGATGACTTGTGCCATGACACTAGTTTGTCTCATGAGACCCATCGATGCATCATGGAGCCGTAGTTGGCTCCACCCGTCACTTAATAAGTCCAATTCATTCCTCATATGAAAATTTTGAAACATAACATAAACGTTCGTATTATAAATAGCATACAAAATGTCAATACTTTATCCACAAACCATGAATTGTATAAAAATAGCACATCTATAGTAAAAAATAACACATTCAATACAATATGTAATATTTTATTGTAAAATATTAACCTCAATAGAGAATAATGAATAATACTAACATAGATGATAATAATCATCAATAATATTTGGGAGAAATATCTCCCTTTTTCTTGAAAACATTTAAAAGTAATACTATTTGTCAAGAATCCGTTTAAAAATAGATTTCTGAATCAAAGTGTCCCATAGCTCTTTGAAAATAATAAAAGTAATTTTAATTTTAAAACATTAATGTCCATATAAATAAAACCATAAATCCATTTTTAAAACATGGAAATTAATGATAAATAATTAGAATAAGAATTTTTTAAAAAATTTCAAATGATATTTTAGTTAGAGTTACTATCAAAATGAGGGAAGCTTGAATACTAATAATTGAGGTAATAAAAACCTTATAATACCGTGAAAATAAAGTATTTAAATATATACTAGGTCAAAGGACAATATATACACCATATAAAAGTGAATTGTTGCATAAGAACAAAGAATTACAGAAGGAATGTAAATTGAGATGAAATACCATATAAAGACAGTATCCTTAGATAAAGAATAAATAAATGACATAATTATATGTGAAAAATATAAATACACTCAATATTATTGGATATTCAGTGTAATTCAATCAAAGGTAATTCACGCACATTCTTGTCAAATCAACACCAATGACTTGGATGTTTAACTCATTGAATGGAAATTGAGTTAAGATCATGTTTATATCAATGACTTGAGAAATTATCAATGGAGTGATTATGTGTATCAAAATTATATCCACACAAATGGGAGTGGAAATTACTAAATAAATAATAAAATGTGATTCCACAAATTTTAACACCCTGAGATTTTATGAGAAATATTTTTTCTGTGTCTTATATTAAATGCGACCCCAAACAAATCTTTCACTACACACAACACTGTCTTAGATTGTTTTATACGCAGTCACGACCTTCCATGACAGGGTGTGTTGTACGAAATACTCGCTTTCACTAAACAATGATATATTGTTATAATATTATTATTCACTAGCCGTTATGAATAGTGTTAACTACATTTTGAATTCTATATCATTATTATACATCTTACACATTTTCTAAAACATGGTATGGGAAAAATATAAAATTTTCAGTAGAATAAGTATTTTAAAAAAATGCAGTTTTCCCACCTTTTGATGGTGCACCCACATTAAATCTAGTTTTTACAGGTTTATATGTTCACTTTGAAAAAATATAATTCTTACATAGAATCAGGATATAAAAATTTACTTTGGATAAATTTTTCATATTAATCTGATAACTTTCATATTTAAATGAATAGTAAAAACACGCTAGATTTTAAATAAAAACAAGTTTTTTAATCGCAATAATTTATATGGATAAATAATAATATTTAATGGTTTTAAAGTATAAATAGAATAATATTTTACCATTTAATATAATCTATGTCATTACCATTAATTTTAAATTGAATTCACATGTAAAAACATTTCAATCTTTGGCAATGTTTTAACTTTTCAAACCTGTTTTCTCAACAACGAGATTAATTTTAAATTAATTATCGCAGATTCTGTGTTTTGAATATTAAAAAATGGATTCCATATTTGAATTTAGTGGGTCCTAATTATGTTAATAGGTTACTTTTATTTTTTGATATTTTGAATAGGTACTATTGTAATTTTTATTTACTACAGTTAAAGGTAAATTAGGTAATTAAGGTTAAAAATAAGATTATAAAATTACCCTAAAACCTAAAAAAATTATATTTGATGACTAATAGTCGACCCATATCACCTATGGATCGGAATAGATTTATTTTATGGACTTTTTACAATGAAAATAATTTAATTATTATTGAAACCAAATAAAGTGACAACATGTCACACTTTTAAATATGATAAGTATATTAATTTTAATTTAGTGAAAAACATCATGAAATATCCAAAATGAATAGTATCCAAGAAGATAATAAAATTATCTAAGTCATGTTAATTTCTCTATAATTTTTATGGATTAAATAATTATCATTAAAGGTGACACAATAGTGATGTTGAAATTATTTTATTGATTGAAATATCAAATAAATGGTTTTAAAAATATTAAAATAAATATCATATGAACTATTTAATGTGATACCCAAATTTTATAGATGATTATGACATGTTAGGAATCTATTATATATTATGGTTGGAATATATTGTCTATTTAGATTTTAGTTAAATTCAAATAAATTAATATTGTCAAAATTAACACAATTGTTATTTTATAAAAATAACATATTATAAAATGGTTTAAAAATCATAATAACATTTAAAAATTATAAATTAAAATTTATATGGTCTATTATATCATACATTATCCATTTATGGACAATTAAAAACACATAATTTATTAATTATAACAATTTAAAATTTAGAATCGTATTACAACAATTAAAATTAAATAGATTAAATACGGATAAATCAAGTTGATAATGTTTAAAATAAATTCCCAACATGTATAAATTTTATTATTTGGTGAGATTACAACCCTATATCATCTAATATTAATATTTGAGTAATTTTTTATGTTTTTATGTGGGGTTTGAATATATTAAAAATTAATATTTTTGAAGTTTCCAAAGGTGCCCCTCTCCTCCCTTATAAAAGGGCACCTCCTCTCTCTCCTCTTTACAAAACTTTGAGCCTTCAAGCTCAGACAAACCCTAACCATTACTCTTATCAAGTTTTGTATTAATATTCTGGAGGTCCTGGTTATCTTTAAATACCAACATTAGTGCCCTAATTGGAGGTTAAGAAGAGGCGCGTCAAAGAAGAGGTAATATCCATTAACGATTCTTTCCAATTTAAATATTCTTCTAATTATTGTTCATTATTTTTTTCATCATATATTAATAACATCCATATAAATAATATAATTATATGCTATTATAAATGTTAAACAACCCTATTTCATCTCTTATCCATCCTACAAAAAATGAAATCATCGCACGTGCATACGTACGGAATTCCGTCTCCACGCCGTGGTGTAATCTGTTTTCCACCACCACCTTTAATGGATGGGTATAATGGTGTAAATAATAACTATATATGATTATCATAACATGATAATAATTCTTATACACCCCATCATCCACTCCAATACTGTTCAATAAATATGGGAATGATATCATCGCTCATGCGTATGTACGACCTACTGTCTCCACGATGTGATGCGACTCGCCCTACATGATTTTCATTAAACAAAAATTACATAAATGAATTTGATGAATATATATGATATATATTAAAAAAATACCATTCTTTAAATGAGTTATATATCACCTAAAAAAGGAATAAGAATTTACTCAACAAAACATGCATAAGAACATAAAGCAATGAACACACGAATAACAAGTAGCTGTGAAATATTACTAATAAGAAGATAAGAATATGACCATATATGATAAAATAACAATTAATATGATTATTTAATAATTCAATGACATTATTCAAATCATTATATAGGAGGTTCAGATACGTACGAAGCATATCGGACCTATGGTACGGGAAAATCTCGCAATCTCATTTTTATCCGAGATTGTTGATACTTCAGAATTTACTGGGAAATATTTATCATCCACATACATGTTTCCTCAATATGTAATATTATTTCTATCCTAATATAATTTTTTAAATCCAACATTACCTATTGTTTAATTTATATTAAAATATATGAAAGAAATCTTTTGTTGTTTTCAGTAGGAGATACTTTTTGACTTTTCTGCCAAAGTACGAGAAGAATGTTTATTTAACTTATATGACATGAATAGATTTTTATGATTTCATAGAACATTATTTGTGTGAAGCTTTTTTTACATGTTTTTAAGTTCATTTTTAATTAAATTCTTTTAGTTTAAAATTTTATGACATGTTAAGAAAGGAAAAAAAATTGAAGTAGAAAGAATATTTTTCTCAAGAATGGAGTTCAAATGTTTTATCAAAATTATTTCCCATCTAAGATAATATAGTGTTATGTTTATATACCTATTATTACATTGATTTGATAATGTAATGATGAAATTATTTTTATGAATTCCTTTTATCTTATATGGATTATGTTGTGATGGATTTATGTTTAAGAATCCCATTTTTATTACCTGGGTTATGTTATGATATATGATTTATGATTTTGTGGAACACATAAGAATGGTTTAATTATGAGATGGGTGGGACCTATATAACCCTCCAATGCATTGGATAAAGATTTATATCTCATGATATATACATGGCTGGAACGACAAGTTAAACCGGTTCAGTGATACAGGACTGGAATGAGGAGTGAAATCAGTTCAGAAATGGACTTTTTCTACTATGATATTCTTGGAAATGACTCTTGAATAATAAGAAATGATTTTCAATTCTTATTTGTGTATGACACAATGTTTCATGTTTTATGTTATGATAATTAGTATTACATTTCACTATTATGATTCATCCCCTGTTATGATATTATGATCTCTTTTGAAGGTTACGATTTTCAAAATGTTATGTTCTTATGACTATGATATGATTGATATTTCTATTGTTTACCCTTACTGAGTATTTGAGCTCACCCTTTTGTATGTTTTCTTTTCCCCAGGTCTGGAATAAGGGTACTATGTAGGATATGACAAAAGGGACTCTAGATATGATGAAATAAATGTTAGAGAATGTAGATGCCTTATGAACTAGTTGTTTATGTTTCCTAGTTTCTAAAGACACTATACCTATACGGTCCTACCATGGTTTTGTTATATGTTGTAATAAGTATGGTTCAATTCTAATGTAATAAAAATGTATGTAAAGTATGGGTTGTTATAGTTGCCATCAGAGGAAAGGTATATTCAACCTTTCGAGACTTGGATGTGAAAGCCTTAGTAAGAACCCTACGGATATTTCTAAGCATAGAAAAAAATATTAGTGTTTTAGAAATGGCCATCAATAACCTATAATAAGACCTTATGTGTGAAATTTTATTGATGATTATGTGGTTTCCCTGTTATTATTATTCTTTCTCACACTATTATTAATAGTTTTAGTCAATGGTTGATCCCGAAAGAACCGTGTTAATGCCGAATGCGACGGGAAATGAAATGATAGTCCCCCTGAGAAAACAAACATTATGGGTGCTAGAATTAGAAGTCTTGTAGACATTCTCAAACAACATTCTCAATTAATGAATCATTCAAGGCATCCAATCGAGCAAATTAAGGAGCAACATTTTGTTGAATCAATCATGAGGTAGCGTCCACCTTCATTGAGTGGGTCTTCTGATCCATTAGTGGATGAACAATGGATTAGTACCACTAAAAAGATATTTTCAGTCATGCAATGTTCTGAACATGATAAAGACATCTTATTAGTATATCATTTGAAAGGTGAAGCCGATCAATGGTGGAATCTTATCAAGAATTCGAGTCAAAGAGGTGAAATTGAGTCCACGGAATGGGATGAGTCCAAGAACTTATTTTTCAATAATTACTTCCCTCATATTCTTTGAACAATGATGAAGAATAAGTTTCGTGAACTAATGAAAAAGGATGATGAATCGTTTGGTACCTACAAGGAAAATTTTATAAGACTTGCAAGGTACGCTTGTGGAATTATTATCCAACCCGAGAGTAAGATCGATCGATTCTTTAGTGGCTTAAAACCAATTCATATAAGAGAGTTATCCATAAGGGACTTCCATAGCTATGAAGAAATTGTTCGATATGCTCTCAAGGATGAGATGTAGATTAGAGTAAGCCATCAGTCATATGGGTTTGATAAGAAGAGGAAAATGGAATTCAAAGGGAAATTTAAAGACCACACTAAAAATAAGATGAGTTTTCCCTTATGCTCAAAGTGTTGAAAGAAACATGGAGGGAATTGTCTAAAAGGGACACATAAATGTTTCAAATTGGGAAAAGAAGGTCATCAGGCATTTGAATGCTGAAATGATGGGAAAAAGATGTCTAGTGATGCAATAAAAGGAAAGGCTTCACAGAATGCACCTCCTACACTTCAATGTTACAAGTGAAAGGAAATGGGGCATTATGCTAATAAATTCCCTAATCCAAGGGTTGTTGATGATGATCGATGTAAACAAACTATTAAGTCCAAAGACAATGGAAAGTCACATGAAATTTATATCGGTGATGTGGAGTACAATAACAATGTGGTGAAAGGTACACTTACCATCCAATATAAAGTATAAAATGTTGTATTTGATTCTAGATCCACCCACTATTTTATTTCTATTGAATTTTCTAAGGGTATCACCATACTACATCAATAATTAGATGTTGAGTTAGCTATGGAATCTCATAATGGCACAACGGTTTCTCAAATGTTTATAATTCTTCTCCAATTGATGTTTGTGGGAATGTGCATCCTGCAAATCTTCTGATCCTTCCAATAGTGGAATTTGATGTGATTCATGGGATGATTTGTCTTTCCTTATATGGAGCTCATATCGATTTCCAAATAAGTGAAGTCACATGTCATATTCCTGATCAATCTATGATCATATATCGATGCAAGGATGAATATAACCTTCAAGTGGAAATTTCGTCCATCTTATGTGTCTTGATTCCAATAAATGAAGGTTATTTATCTCAAATGGTTTGAGAGAAAATAACGATTAAGAATATTCCCATTGTTTGAGATTTTTATGATGTATTTCTAGAGGAATTCCTAGGTCATCCACCAAATCGTGAAATTGAGTTTTCAATATAACTCATACCGAGTGCTATGCCCATTTCAAAGACACCTAATAGATTGGCCAAAATTGAGTTGCAGGAATTGAAGAAGCTACTCCAAGAGAATCTTGATAAGGGATTCATATTCCATAGTGCATCAACATGGGGAGCACCTGCTCTATTTGTTAATATGAAAGATGGATCAGTGAGACTCTGCATTGATTATCGAGAACATAACAAAATCACTATCAAGAAAAAAATATCCTCTCCCATGCATTGATGACTTATGTGACCACCAACGCAGAGCTCCATACTTTTCTAAGATTGATATTCGATTAGGGTATCATTAATGGAGGGTTAAAAGGGAGGATATACCAAATACGTCTTTCCGTACTAGGTATGGAAACTATGAATTTATAGTGATGCCATTTGGTATTACTAATTCCCCTTCTATATTCATGGATCTAATGAATAGAGTCTTTAGAGACTATCATGATCAGTTTGTGGTGGTCTTTATAGACGATTTTTTTTGTCTATTCAAAGAGAAAGGATGAACATTAAGATCACTTGAGAATTGTTTTAAATACCCTAATAAAGGAGATGATTTATTCAAAATTTACCAAGTGTGAATTTTGGGTTCAAAAAGTTTCATTTTTGGGTCACATAATCTCAAAAGAGGGGATATCTGTGGATCCAGCAAAAACAGAGGTTATCGAAAGATGGTCGAGACAAACAAAAGTAACTGAGATCCAGAGTCTTCTTGGTTTGGCTGGATATTATTGATGTTTTGTAAAAAAAAATTCACGATTATCTAATCCACTCACCAGGTTGACTCGAAAATGAGTTAAGTTCATTTGGACGGAGGAGTGTGAAGAGAATTTCAAGGAGTTAAAAAGAAGGTTATCTAGTGCACCTGCGCTCACACTGCATTGTAGTAGAGAAAGGATTGTGATCTATAGTGATGAATCCACGAAGTAATTGGGTTGTGTTCTCTTGAAAAATGATATGGTGATAGCTTATGCCTCAAGATAGTTGAAAATCCATGAGAAAAATTACCCAACTCATGATTTGGAATTAGCTTCGGTAATCATTGCATTCAATATTTGGAGGCATTATCTTTATGGGGAAAGGTGTGATATTTATAATGATCATAAATTTTTCAAATATATTTCCACACAAAATGAGTGGAATATGCTTCAATGAAGATAGTTCGAGCTGATTAAGGATTTCGATTGCTCAATTCATTACCACCCTGGGAAATCCAACAATGTGGCATACGCATTAAGTCGACAAGAACATGCTATCTTATCCATGATGAGGACCTCAAAAGATCTAATATTTATGGAATTTCAACGGATGGATCTTGGAATTATAATGCAAGGGGAAAATAGTATGTTTTTCATATGAATTTTCAACCATCTATGCATGTGAAGATTAAAGAGGCGCAAAAAGAAGATGTAGAGTTACCAAAGAATGTGAGAAATGTTCCTGAATTCCTCTTTGATTGTGATGAAATAATAATGTTCAGGAATTGGGTTTGTGTTCCTCCCATCCCAGAATTAAAGAACAAATATTTGATGAAGCTCATAGTTCTTCATTCTCTATTCACCATGGAAGCACGAAGATGTATAGGGACCTGAAAGAGTACTTATAGTGGGATGACATGAAGAGAGATTTTGTTGAATATGTCTCTTGATGCATTGTTTTTCAGCATGATAAATTAAGGATACATATGTATAAGGGGATGTTACACCCATTACGCATACCAGAATATAAATGAGAAAACATCACTATGGACTTTGTCACTGGACTTCCTAAAACATCCAAAGGCAATATCGCTATATGGGTTATAGTTTATCATATTACGAATTAGGCACACATCATTACTATTATAGATGATTTCTCCCTTTATCAGATTGCCAGGATATATGTGAAGAAAGTGGTAAGATTTCATGGAGTACCACTTTCCATTATATTTGATCGGGAACCAAGGTTTATCTCAAAGTTTTGGCGAAGTCTTCTGTATACTCTAGATACAGAGTTGAGTTTCATCACTGCTTATCATCCTCAGACAGACGGTCAGTCTGAGAGGACAATTTATACACTATAAGAGATGTTGAGAACTTGCTCTATGGATTTCAATGGTTGTTGGGATCAACACCTTCCCTTGGTGGAATTTTCCTATAATAATAGCTTTCACTTCAGTATTCAGTTGGCTCCTTATGAAGCTCTCTACGGAAAGAAATGCCAAACTCCAACATACTGGGATGAATTTGGGGAAAGAAAACTAGTAGGACCTGATCTTGTTGATGAGATGGCAGAAAAGGTCTGATCTATTCAACAACACATAAGAGTAGCTCAAAGTAGACAAAAATGGTATGCCGATAACCCAAGAAATGACCTAGAGTTTGAAGTGGGTGATAAAGTGTTCTTACAAATATTTCCATGGAACAGAGTAATGAGATTTGGAAAGAAGGGCAAGCTGAGTCCTAGGTATATTTGTCCTTTTGAGATACTGGATCTTGTTGGGAAGGTATCTTACCGATTGGCACTTCCACCGAATATCTCTCTACTTCATGATGTATTCCATGTATCTCTCTTGAGAAAGTACATACCTGATCCTTCACATGAACTAAGCTCAGAAGTTGTACCGTTGGAGCAAGATCTTTCTTATGAATAACAGCCGATAGAGATTCTGGATCATAGAAAAAAAGTTCTTCAAAACATGACCACTCTCTTTGTTACATTTTTATGGAGGAACAACCAATTATAAGATGTTACATGGGAACTTGAGGATATGATGAAAGATATGTATCATCATCTATTTGTAACGAAGTGACGAATTTTGAAGGTGAAATTATTTTAAAGGGGTGTAGAATGTAACACCCAAATATTTTATGAGAAATATATTTTTTTATGTATTATGTTATACACAAAACCAAAGGAATCTTCCACTACACACAACACAGGCTTGGATTGCATTATACGCAATCGCGACCTTCCTCAGTTGCGTTTGTTATACGCAATACCAGGTTTCACTAGACAATGATATATAGTTATAATAATATTATGGACTAGCAGTTATGAATAATATTAAATTCATTTTTAATTTTATTACATTATTATTCATCTTACACATTTTCTAAAACATGGTAAGGGAACAAAATAAGTTTTTCGGTAAAATAAGTATTTTTTAAAAAATGCAGTTTTTCATCCTGTGGATGGCGCACCCACCTTAAATCTAATTTTTGACATGTTTATAAGTTAAATTTTACAAAATAAAATTCTTCTTTGGAATCGGGATATAAAAATTAATTTTGATAAACTTTTCATATTATTCTGATAACTTTTAAAATTTAATGAATAGTAAAAACTCGCTATATTTTAATTAAAAACAACTTTCTTAATCTCAAAAATTTATATGGTTCAATCCTAATATTTAATGGTTTTAAAGTGTAAATAGAATATATTTTTACTATTTAATATAATTTATGACATTACCATTAATTTTACATTGAATTAATAAGTAAAAATATTTCAATCTTTGGCAATGTCTTAACTTTTAAAACTCGTTTTCTTAATAACCATATTAATTTTAAATTAATTACTGCAACTTATGTGTTTTGATTTTTGAAAAATGGATTTCATATTCAAATTCAGTGTGTCCAAATTATGTTAATATGTTACTTTTATTTTTTTGATGTTATGAATAGTAACTACGGTAATTTTTATTTACTGTAGTTAAAGGTAAATAGGGTAATTATGGATTAAAATAACATTATAAAATTATAATAACACCTGAAAAAATTTTATTGGATGAAAAAACGTAGACCTATATCACCTAAGAGTTAGAATATATTAATTTTATGGACTTTTGACAATGAAAATAATTTAATTATTATTAAATTCAACGAAAGTGACAACATGTCACTCTCTTAAATCTTATTAGTATAATAATTTTAATTTAGTGATAAAATTAATGAATCTTTTAAGATTAATATTCTCCATAACTCTAATAAAATTATCTACATCATGTAAATTTATTTAAAAATTTTAGGGATTAAATAATTATCATTAAATATGACACATTAGTGATGTTGAAATTATTTTATTGATTGAAATATCAAATTAATGGTTTTAAAAATATTAAAATAAATATTATATGAACTATTTAATGTGATACACGAATTTTTAGATGACTATGATATGTTACTAATCTATTAAATGTTTTGGTTCGAATATATCCTCTGTGTAGATTTTAGTTAAATTCAAATAAATGATTAGTGTCAAAATTGACACTATTGTTATTTTAAAAAAAAACACAATTTATAAAATGGTTTAAAAATTAAAAATATATTTAAAAATTATAAATTTAAATTTATATGGTCTAAAATTTCATTAATTATCCAATTATGGAAAAGTCACAACACATAAGTAGTTATTATTAACAATTTAATATTTAGAATCTTATTACCACAAATAACAATAAATAAATTAAATAAGGACAAATCAAGTTGATAATGTTTATCATAAATTCCCAAAATGTCTAAATTTTCTGGTTGATGATATTACAACCCTATATCAACTATTCTTCTAATTTGAGTCATTTTAGATGTTTTTATGTGGGTTTTTAATTTATTATAAATTAATATTTTTGAGGTTTCCAAAGGTTCCCCTCTCCTCCCTTATAAAAGGGCACCTCCTCCCTCTCCTCTTTACAAAAATTTGAGCATTCAAGTTCGGCCATACCCTACCCATTACCCTTCTCAACCTCCCAAGTAATATTCTAGAGGTCATGTTCTTCTTCAAATACCAACATTAGTGCCCTAATAGGAGGTTAAGAAGAGGCGTGTCAATGATAATGTAATATCCTTTACCGATTCATTCCAATTTATTTATTCTTATACTTATTCTTCTTTATTTTTTTCATAATATATTAATAACATCAGTATCTATCATATACTGATATGTTATTATAAATATGAAACAACCCTATTTCACCTTCTATCCATTCTACGGAAAATGAAATCATTGTGCATGCGTACGTACGAAATGTCATCTCCACGATGTGGTGTAATCTGATTTCCACCACCACCGTTCATGGATGAGTATAATGGTGTAAATAATAACTATACATGATTATCATAACATGATACTAATTTGGAGACACTTTATCATCCACTCTAATACCATTCAATAAATATGGGAATGATATCATAGCTCATGCGTACGTATAGCCTACGGTCTCCACGATGTGATGCGACTCATTCTACATGATCTTCATTAAACCCTGACTATATAAATGAATTGAATGAATCTATAGGATATATATTACAAAAATTATATTATATAAATGTGGTATCTATCACCTTAATATAGGAACAAGAATTTATTCGACAAAACATGCATAAGAACATAATGCACTAAACACCCGAAAAACAAGTAGAAATGAAATATTACTAATAAGGAGATAACAAAATGACCATATATGATATCATAAAAATGAATATGATTCTGGGATAAGTCAATGAAATTATTTAAATAATTATACAAGTGGTTCGGATACGTATGAATCATATCAGACCTAAGGTAAGGGAAAATCTCCCAATCTCATTTTTATCCGAGATTGTTTATACTTCATAATTTACAGGGGAATATTTATCATCCACATCCATGATTCCACTATATGTAATATTATTTCTATCCTAACAAAATTTTTTATATCCAACTTTACCTATTGGTGATTATTTAGTAATAGATATGAAAGGAATCTTTTTCCGTTTTCTGTACAAGATACTTTTTGACTTTTTCAGCCAAAGTACGAGAAGAATGTTTTTTTAACTTATATTGCATGAATGGATTTTTATGATTTCATAGAAAATTATTTCCATGAATCTTCATTTAAATCTTTTAATGGTTATTTTTAATTAAATTCTTTTAGTTTAAAACTTTATGGCATGTTAAGAAAGGAAAAATGTTTTTGAAGTAGAAAGGATATTTTCCTCAAGAATAGAGTTCAAATGTTTATCAAAATTAATTTCCATCTAAGATAATATATGGTTCTGTTTCAATCCCTATTATTACATTTATTTGATTATTTAATTATGGAATTAATTTTTTAAAGTCCTTTTTTCTTATATGGATTATGTAATAATGTCATGATTTTTAAGAATCCCATTTTTATTACATGGGTTATTCTATGATGTATGATTTCTGATTTTGTGGCACACATAATAATTGTTTCATTATGAGATGGGTGGGGCCTATATCTCCCACAAATTCATTTGGTAAAGATTTATATCTCATGAGATAGTCATGACTGGAACGACAAGTTAAACTGATTCAGTGATACAGGACTGCAACGTGGAGTGCACTTGGTTCATAAATGGACTTTGTCCGCTATGATAGTCTTGGAAATGAGTCTTGACTAATAAGAAATGATTTTCAATGATTATCATTTTATGACAAAATGTTTCATGTTTTATGTTATGATTATTGGGATTACATTTCACGACTATGATTTATCCCATGATATGATATTAGGATCTCTTTTGCAGGTTATGATTTTCAAAATTTTATGTTTTATGAATACGATATGATTGATATTTCTTTTGTTTACCCTTACTGACCATTTTATCTCACCCTATTGTATGTTTTCATTTCTCCAGGTTAGGAAGAAGGTTACAAAGTAGGATATGCCAAAAGAGACTATAAATATGATGAAACAAATGGGAGACAATGTAGATGCTTTATGAAACAATTTTTTATGTTTCCGAGTTTTTAAATACATAATACATATATGGTCCTAACATGGTTTTATTATATGTTGTAATAATTAAGCTTCAATTCCTAATTAATAACAATTTATGTAAATTATGGGTCGTTATACACATAATCTTCGAGTAAAATAATAAATGAATTATGCGTAAAGCCCACTGACTGGAAATTGAAATTTGAAATTCTGTTTCCAATTTGTTAACTAATGAAACATACAACCCATGAAAGAATGACCATACAAAGAAGATTTAAATACTCAAAAATAAATGTATATTACACGAAGAATACAATCATGGACATTACATATTCCACAAAAAAGGAAATAGTGGCAAATATGGCATGAATCACACGTGAATAAAAAGTGAGATGAAAAAACATTATTTCATTGTAATCATTTGACTTTTATGAAAATAAGTTAATAACCACCAAATGTATTGCATAACACCATGAATATAAATAGAAACATGATAATATATATCAAATGGTGTAATACAATACACCACATCTAATAAATATGTCTCGATCAATGAAAATCTCACAGAATTAAAACTGAGATATGAAACCCTTACCTTGTTATTTTCCTTGGTCGGGCGTACATTAATATCTATTTTAATGGTGAAATAATTGTTAATAAATTATTCAATAACCACCAACATTAATATTATATCATATATGATCTTCTAATATTGATATATTAGTATTATTGTCGTTTCGGGTGTCAACTGATTCATTCTCCATTATTTTCATGGTTTTGTAAGCCATGTTTGTTATGGATGGGTTGTATCTTATTAATATTTAGAATGATATTAAGTCATTAAAAATTATTTTTAATCATAAAATGAAAATTATTCTTGAATGGATACGATGGGGAATGAATCTCATCTCATTCGTGGAGACTGTAATCTGTACGTACGCATGAGCGACAATATCATTCATTTGATATTAAAATCATAAATAATTGGAGGGTATATCATATATACATAACAATTATAATGTTATATTTATTACTTACATCAATTATACAACATTATTATAACCATACAAATAATAAGGTATTGAATCACAACTACACCATGACGTGCAGACGGTAAGCCGTACGTACGCACGTATGGTGTCATGTCATTCAAAAGATATATTGAATAATGAATAACATTGTACCATATTTACAATAACATCATTTTATATCAACGATACTGGAGTTATAATTTTAGTTTGGAAACACAAAATAAAGAGGAAGTGTATGATGAAAGGAACATGAATGTGGTGATGAAGTATCCACCTCTTCTTCGGGTTCTTCCTTTTGATTTGATCAAAAGGGCTCCATAGGATGGCATTCTGACAAATGTAAGGCCACAAGGATGAAGAGATGAGGGTTGGGAGGCTATTTTGGTAGGGGGTTTCTGAACCTAATGGCTTTGAAGGTGTGAATTATAGAGAAGTGGGAGTGCCCTTTTATAAGAAGGGTGAGGGGAACCTTGGAAAAGTAAGATATATTATTTTATAATAAAAACAGTTTTGGTTTATAATGGTTCCAAAATTAACTATTTAAAAACTAAGGTGGGGATGGGTCGGAAAACTCTCATATAATAGGTTTTTTACAGGTTTGGGTCACTATGATAACCTTATCTTTTAGATTTAACTCTTACTAAAATAGAATATCATTTACCATGTCTGTTTTTATTTTTATATTATATGTTTATTTAACATACTATTTATTTCCAAGAGAACCCCATGTGGTTCATTAATGTTACACCTGTCATTATATAATTCCTTTGGACGATCCTTACCTTTTTAGGAATAGAATTTCAATTAATAATATAATATTTGTTTTAAAAACTCTTTTATGTCAATTTTGACACTATTTAGTATTTTGTTTTTTCTAAATTCATAACATCTTTATTACATCATAAAAAATTCATCTAAAAAACCCTAACATGTATTATTAACCTAGGAAAATAGTTGCATTCAAAAAACTTTCAAATTACATTTATGTGGATATTTATAATTTGATTTTTTAATATTTTTTTAATTAGGTAATTAATGCATCTTCATTGTGTCATAAAAATTTAAATTATTTATTTTTTAAAAAATATAAATAAAATTACACTATGTAGGAAATATTTTTATATTTCTATTGAATGTTACACTCAAATTTATATTATGTGTAACCCTATATTAACGATGGTTTATTTGTTAAACATTGAATTTAACACTTTTAACTCTTCTTTGAATTAAATAATAATAAATGTCCTAATCTATTCCATGTGGACCTAAAAGATCATATATTATTCATAAGGTTATTTTTGGTCAAATTTAACTTATCCAATAGAATTAGTATATGTGGTAGGATTATAATAAAATCATTTTTACCCTTAATGACCATTTTTACTTTTAACTGTGGTAAATAAAAGTCAAAAGTTACTATTCACCAAAAATTGTACTAATATTATTGTACCACATATTACTTACTGATATCAATAGTGTCTCTTGGATTTTTGAAATTTAAATCTCAAAAATATAAAAATTATGTTTTATGTAAATTTGCAAATTCTCCTAGGAGGTGGATAAAAAATGGTAAAAAGTTCAATAAAATTTAATGCATCTATTTTTATTATAAAATGATTCCAATAAATTATATTGAACTTATAAATGTATTATATATATTTTTCGACATAAAATAATTTTAAATAAAATAATTAATTATTTAAATAAAAAGTCTGTTTTAAACTATAATACAATGTTTTGCTCTATTCATTAAAAATTGAATATTTTCAAAAAAATACCTAAATTTATCCCTAAGGTAATTTTGATATTGTGAATTCAGTAATTAATTATATTTTACCAAATTCCAAAATTATTACTTTCATTTATTAATTTAAAATTAATTCCTCTTTTATAAATTAAAAAGCGTGTTTTTATGAAATAATAACTAACAAAAGATTGATACTTTTTTAGGTACAATTTAAAGAGAAATTATTTACAATAAATAATATTTGATTATATGGGAAAAATATAATCTTTTTATTCTTCCAAACCATTAAAATGTGTCATTTAACCCTACAAATTATTTGATTAAAACATTCTTTTTCAGTTAAAATATAGTATTTTTCACTATTCACAAAATATGAACGTTATCAGAAAAACAAAAAAAATTTATTGAAACTAAATTATTATGTCCCGATTCTAAATAAGAAGTTTATTTTTTCAAATTGAATATATTAATGTTTCAAATATTAGATTTAAAAAGGGTTCCCTATTAAAAAGTAGTAAAATTACATTTTTCAAAAAATACATCTTTTATCTAAAAAATGAATTTTTTTTCATTATGTATGAGAAACTCATAATATAGATTATAAAATTATAATAATTATATTAAGGTCAAAATTTAGTTAATATTAATCATAACCGATTTTGAACGGCTAGTTTGGTAAGTCATGGTGCGCTCGAACTCGGTGTAGCGTGTAACTCAAGATATTGCATTAAAGGAAATAAATTATTATGGAAAATTAGGGTGTTAGATCCCCCCCTTTGAAATTTCATCCTAGAAATTCTAAAATTGGTTTTGGGAACTTCTTTGAATGTCCCACATCCAAAAAAGAGTCAATATAACTATCTCTTCAAAAGTTAGAAAGATAAGTACAAAGGTCACCTGAGATAACCCACACTAGGATTCCATGTAGAAAAACATGGATATGGAAGAAAAAATTAGTTTCAAGTTATAATGGAGAGTGATAGAAAACATGATTAAGAGAAATTTAATAATAATATAACCACAAAATTTTGATGAGATATACGTTCTTTAGTTTCCTAGTACCAAAAGTAAATCGATAAAGTTTTTTGTTTTATGATCCGTTTCATAATGTTGAGGAATTTATTAATGAGATTGACTACGAACATAAAGATATTTACATACTTTTTAAGTAGAGTTTCATTCTTTAATAAATTTCTACAACTAACTTTACTTTTTTCAAATGATGAGTACTCAAGATGACTTGGTCACACCTGAAGCGCTAGAATCAACTTCTAGGGAATAAAATAATCCACAAAGGATAAACTATATATATTTACCATGTATTTAGAGATTTACCAAAACCAAAGTGGTTAGTACAACATTATAAGATCCCCAAAAATTATAATCAGTTAGAGAATGAAATACCTATCTTAATTTCTAAAATTAAACAAATAATACCCAAAGTTCAATAAATACCATTCAATAAACTATTGTCCATAAAATACGTCAATATAATATAAACTAATACTAAAACCCAAAACATAAAAGTATTTGATTACGATGTCTTCCACGTTAAATTGTATTTCCAAATAACATCAACTACTCTTAAAGTAACATACATAAAATTAATTAACCTAATCACATATTCTCTATGATAGGTTAATCATTTCCATAAATAACTCAAATTGCTATAAATCTACAATAAAAACATAGATAAAAATATTCCATTTCTCCTCAAATGATTTACTATATTATTCTATTTTCCCTAAGAATATAGTATTCCAAATAGTGAAAACATCTTCCCAAATAATATTTATCACTTCATCCCCAAATCATTTTCCTATACTATGGATATCCATTGGATTTGACATAAGATCCCAAATCAACTTATTATTGATTAACAAAATCATTTATCTAAAATGAATTTTTCACACTAACCAGGGACTTCATGTAGTCCAGTGGTAGGCGATAAATCTCAATCGCACTATGGTTGTGGGTTCAATTCCTGCAGCTTTGTCTGACATGACCGGTTGTCACTCAGTCAGCATGTTGTCCTTCTTAAAAAACAATATTTTATAACATTCCAAAAATTAGATAAATTCCTCAAAATTAAGATAACATAATTTCACTACAAATGTTATCTCATACCTCACATTTTCATCCCAAAATTTATTAACATGTAATTGCCTCAAATTCAAGGATAATATAACCCCGGATGGTTATTTATAACAACATCAACAATTGAAAACACCATTCATCATAAAATAACATTTTCACATAATAAACTACATGGTTACACATAAGAGAAAAGTCATAAAATGTAATCCCATCAATAGTGAGAACTAATACTTTTAAACATTTGAACATCCATTTATTTCCACATAGGTTCTTCCTTGACAAAGGGGTTATCCTTTAGAATAGGGTATTCACTCGGGTAATGTCCAGGTCCCCTGAATTTACACAAGTCACTATAAAGGATTCTTAGGATCATTTATAATTTCTTACATAGTACAATTCATTTTTCATCGGCAATTATTTACATTATGTCCCTGGTTGCTACAAATAAAGCATTTATTTTTTCTATTAAGACACTTCCCTAGGTGTCTCCTTCCACATTTCATGCAAGATAGAAATTGAGCTTTTTTTCTCCATTGTGTCCACTACTAGAGCTCTTATCATTCACTGGAATTCTCATCATTGTTGAGTCTGGAAGTGGGTTAATATATATGGTTTGATGATATTATTGGAAAACAGATTTGGCATGAACTCTATATCTTTCACACCTATCAATATTCTATTCCGTTTTTTATTTCCTCCAATGTGGATACCATGTGCATCATGTTCATTGTTACTATGAATTCCTGGGAATCTAGCCATTGACTAACACAATAAAGCATCATGTGGGTAATATAATCATTTAGAGAATATCATAACACCTTATTTTCAATCAGAAACACCTTAGGATTAACAACGTTTATTTATTCTCATGTTATATTAAAATCTTTATAATGGATTTTTAGTAAAAATGTAAATTAACCAAATCATATCCCTGGGAGTGTTGTAACCAAGTGTGTAGGAAGGCCCGTTGTCATGTACCAAGATACCCTAGGTCAAGCCCGAAACTCCTTGTCATAGTTTTCACTCCTTGGTAAATCTGTGTCAGTGCAGCATCTACCTGCTATATACAAACAGGGATGTAATGTTTAGAAAACCCACAAAATATCTTCAAGACCAATATTCTTGGATGTTCTTCTATAATAATCCTCAAATTCTATCTTAAGGTAATGTTCCCTAATCAGATTTTATCTAAATCTAGATTCCAAGGTTTGTACTAAACATCCTCTGATACAAACTGAAATGCCCTGACCCCACGAATCCCAGAGTTGGTGCATTATTACGTATCATTGGAATGATCACAAAATATCAAGTCTCTAAATGCCGATTATTTTAGTATCCTTGGAATTAATAGATACATTCATAAGATTTAAATTACATCATAAAATGGAAAACTACAATAACAATGTTTCCATAGACAGCACTGATATCCCATAGATTATCCCTACATGTCAATCATAATATATTTTTTCGCATCCTGGGAAAATAAAACATAGAAAAGGGTGATCTCAGATGCTATGTAAGGATAAAAATAAAGTGGAAACATTCTTAAATAAGCATAAATATTTAATGAAATGTTTAATAGTAAAACAAAAGCCTTTTAAAATTGAACATCGGAAAAATATGGAAAAGATAAAATCAAATTGTTCCATTTACTTATTCACATGAATATTCAACTAGTCGAATAATCACATGCAATATCAATAGCCACATTTATAATGATGGAATGCATAATTATAGACTTCAAAACCCCATAGTCAAGGCCTTGTGCCAAAACTACAAATAAGATTTTGTCAAGGCATGTGTCAAGACACCTATTTGTTTCATGAGACCTATCGATGCATCGAGGAGCTATAGCATGCTCCACATGTCACATAATAAATTTAATTCATTCCTCATATGAAAATTTTGAAACATAAAATAAACATTTGTATTAAAACTATCATACTAAATGTCAATACTTTATCCATAAACCATTAATGGTAAAAAAATAGCACATCCACATTCAAAAATAACTCATTCAATACAATATGGAAGATTGTATTATAACAGATTAACCTCAATCAAGAATAATGAAGGATATTAAAATAGATAAAAATAATCATCAAAACTATTTGAGAGAAATATCCTCCTTTTTCTTGAAAATAATTAAAAGTCACACTATTTTTCAAGAAGCCATTTAAAAACAGATTTTTGAAACACTGTCTCATAAAACATTGAAACAATAAAAAAGAATTATATTTTCAAAACATTATTATCCATATAAATGAAACCATAAAACCATTTTGAAAACATGGACATTAATGTGAAATATTTAGAAGTATAAATTTTTAAAACATTTAAATTGGTATTTTAGATAGAGTTGCTATCTAAATGAGAGAAGCTTGAATACAAATAATTGAGGAAATGAAAATATTTTTATACCATGAGAATAAATTATTTCATTATATACTATGTCTAAGGACAATATATACACCATATAAAAGTGAATTGGTACATAACAACAAATAAGTCCAAATGGAATGTAAATTAAGATGAAATCCATTATAAAGATAGTATCCTTAGGTAAAGGATAAATAAATTACATAATTATGTGTGGAAATTATAAATACACTCAATATTATTGGATACTCAGTGTAAATCAATCATAGGACATTCAAACATATTCTTTTAAAAACAACTCCAATGACTTGGATGCTTAACTCAATGAATAGAAATTGAGTTAAGATCATGTTTATATCAATGAATTGAGAAATTATCAATGGATTGATTATGTGTATAAAAAGTATATCCACAAAAAGAATAGTGGAAATTACTACATAAATAATAAATATTTTTCCACACATAATATTGGAGTAAAATAATCAATGATGTATGCGTAATGCCCATTGAGTTGAAAATGAAATTTGAAAATCCCTTACTGATTTGGTAAATTATAAAACATAAAACCCATGAAATAATGATCATAAAATGAATATGTAAATACCCATAAATAAATGAATATAACACCAATAATACAATCATGGACTGTACGTACGCCACACAAAATCAAATAGTGGCCAATATATCATGAATCTCATGGAAATAAAAAGTGAGATGAAAATCCAATACTTCGTTGTAATAAATTGAGTCGTATGACCAAATGATAATAACCACCAAATGGATCAAATGATTACATTAATATAATGGGAATCATGATAATATATATAAATTGGAAGTACACAAAACACCACATCCAATAAATAAGTGGCGATCAATGGAAATATCACATAATTAAAAGTGTGATAAGAAAGCCCTAACCTTGTAATTTTCCTTGGTCGATGGTATGTTAATATCTTGTATAATGGTGAAATAATTTTTTTTAAATTATAAAATATCCATATACATTAATATGATATCATATATGATCATATAATATTGATATTTTTGTATTATCATCGTTTCGTGTGTTAACTGATTAGTTCTCCGTTATATGATTGGTTACGTAAGCCATGTTTGTTATGAATGGGATGTATCTTATTAATATTCAGAATAATATTAAGACTTTAAAAATTATTTTTAATCATCAAATGAAAATTATTCTTGAATGGGCATGATGGGGAATGAATCTCATCGCGTTCATGGAGATAGTAATCCATACATATGCACGAGTGACAATATCATTCTTTTGATATTAAAATTATATATAATTGGTTGCTATATCATATATACATAATCTTCATCTTGTTATATTTATTATTTACACCAATTATACATCATTATTGTGCCCATAAAAATAATGTTGTATTGAATAACAACTACACCCCGACATGGAGACGGTAAGCCATATATACGCACATATGGTGACATGTTATTCAAAGGAAAGATGGAATTATGAATATGGTTTTATGATATTTATAATAAAATCGCCTTATATATAAGATACTGGATTTATTATTTTATAATCGAAAAAACAAAGAAAGAGGAAGTGTAAGAAAAAAGGAACATGAAAGAGGTGAAGAAATATTTATCTCTTCGTCGGGTTCTTCCTTTTGATTTAATCAAAAGGAATCCATAGGATGGATTTATGACGAAATTAAGGACTCTAGGATTAAGGTAGGAGATTTTGGAGGATATTTGGGCAGGGGGTGGCCAAGACTAATGGTTTTGAAGTGTTAAATAGAGAGAAGAGGGAGTTCACTTTTATAAGAGGGGTGAGGGGCCCCATATGAAAATCTAGAAATATTATTATAGAATAAAATCATTTTCGTGTTATAATGGATGATAAAATGAATTATTTAAAGGGTAATGTGGGTATGGGTCGAAATACATTCCTCGAATAGGTTTGGGACAGGTTTTATTCACTATATTAACCTTACCTTTCAGATTTAACTATTAGTTAAATAGTTTGACATTTAAAATGTATCTATTTATTGTTTTATTATATGGTTAATAAAATGACTATATACTTCCAATAGAACCCCTAGTGGTTCAGAAATTATACAAATATAAGTATATATTTCTTTTAGTTGAACATATATTTGTAGAAATATTATTTCAATTAATAATGTAATATTTGTTTTAAAAACTCTTTTGTGTCAATTTTGACACTATATGGTATTTTTTTTTCTAAATTAATAACATAATTATTACTTAGAAAAAAATTAATCTAACCATCCATAAAATGTAGTATTAACCTAAAAAATTAGTGTAATTTATAAAAAGTTTGAAATTATATTTGATTGTAAATTTATAATATTAATTATAAATTGTTTTTTAATTAGGTAATAATTGCATCATCGTTGTGTCATTAATAAATTAAATTATTTAATGTCTAAATATTATAAATAAAATACCATTATGTAGGAAATATTTTTATATTTATAATGAATATTTATAGTGTAATTTATATTATGTGTAACACTATATTAAAATTGGTTATTTATTATAATTTTAATTTGACACTTTTAACTCTTCTTTGAATTAAATAATAATAAATTTCATAATATAATCCAAGTGGACCTAAAAGATCATATTTTATTCCTAAGGTATTTTTTGGTCATATTATACTTTAACAATAATATTAAGACATGTTTTATGATAATAATAATATCAATTTTACCCTTAATTTCCCTATTAACTTTTAACCGTGGTAAATAAAAGTAAAAAGTTACTATTAAAAAAACTATTTTAATATAATTGATCCAAATGTTATTTATTTATATCAACCATGTCCTTAATATTTTGAAATTCAACTCACAAAAACGGTAAAATTATGTTTTATGAAAATTTGAAAATGCTCCTAGGGGATGGGTAAAAGACGGTAAAATATTAAATAAAATTTTATATATCTAATTTAATTTTAAAATTACTCCAATGAATTATATTTAACATATATAGGTATTGTATATTTATTTTCACATAAAATAAATTTAAATAATATAATTAATTATTTTAATAAAAAGTCATTTTTAAACATTAACGCAGTGTTTTTTACTATTCAAAAAAAATTGAATGTTCTTAGAAAAATACCAAAATTTCACCCTAAGTTAATTTTGATATTATGGATTACAAAATTAAGTATATTTTATGAAATTAACAACATAGAATTTTAATTTATTAATTTAAAATTAATTCTCGTTGTCATAACCAAAAAACATGTTTTTATGAAATAAAAACTAATAAAAGATTGATACGTGTTTATGTTCAATTTCCAAGAGAAATTATATCCAATGAATAAAATTAAATTAAATGGTAAGAATTTAATATATTTATACTTCAAAAACATTAAAATTTATAATTTAACACTACAAATAATTTTGATTAAAAACATTTTTTTTATTAAAATATTGTATTTTCACTCTTCACCCAATTATGAATGTATTTAGAAAAATACCAAAAATTTATTGAAAAATAATTCTAATGTCAAGATTCTAAAGAAGAAGTTTATTTTCTTGATATTTAATATATAAAAGATTCATATATATATGACTTAAAAAGGGTTCTGCATTAAAAGGCGGTAAAATTGCATTTTTTTTAAATAATTCTTTTATCGTTAAAAAATGATTTTTTTTCATTAAGTATAAGAAAATCATAATATGGATTATAATATTATATGTATTATATTAATTTAAAAATTTAGTTAATACTATTCATAACAGCTTTTGAACGGCTAGTTTGGTAAGTCATGGTGTGCTTGAACTTGGTGCTGCGTGTATCACAAACTATTGAAAAAAAGAAAATAAATTACTATGAAATCTTGGGGTGTTATAGGGGTTGTGTGCTATAAAAATACACCATATTCCCCAAAAATATCAGGAATTCAATAAAATCTTGTAGGAATACATTTTATAAAAGAAATTGTATTTACAACACAAATATAAGAAAAACATTATATTACTGAAATTTATAACATTGGATTATAAAATTAAATATGTAAAAATTACTAACTCTAAAAAATTTCATTTAGATCATTTTCAAAATTTATCGAAAACAATCTGAATGTGTTTTCTCGATTTTGAGTACGTCAATTTTCTTTTTATTAATGACATTTTTAACATGAAATAGACACATGGAATCATGTCGGTCAAATAGTGTATTGTTATGATGTGATTCCTATTCATATATATCAGAAAGTACTTATTAATCATTTCACTAAATTAATTTGAGAACATTTTTTAGTACTCAAATAGTGACAATTTTTGAACTAAAATGTTGATTTTAAACTAATAACTGACACATTGTGTAGTTCCAGACACATCATGTAATAGATATAGGTGTGTTTGATTCATACACATCAAAAATGACTTCTGAATAATTTTCCTAATGTATCAAATAAATATTAATGTGTCTGCTCGGATTTGTGTAGGCATGTAGTCCTTTTTACAAAAATGATGCCAATTTTATTTAAAAAGTTGCACATGGAGTCATACCGGTCACATAATGAAACAAATTGAGTTGTTTATAATTCCTAGGCATCATTAATTGAATATGAATAGTTTTCAAAAAGTATCAAAACAATAGGAATCTGTTTGGTTTAATTTTTTACGCCACTTTTCTTTTCTAATAAAATGACAATATGAACTATAAATAAGCACTATGGATCTTACTGATCAAATAATGTATCAGTTTGATGTGATACAAATTAATACCGATAAAAATCTACATATGGATCATTGACGTAAATTATAAATACAATACATGTGTGTTTTCTTGATTTTCATTGAGTGATTCTTTTTGAACTCAACATTCGATTTTAAACTGATAACAGATACATTCAGTCATACCAAGCACATCGTGATTGATATTGATGTGTGTATGATTCCTACATATCCAAAATGACATACTGATAATTTCCCTATTGTATCAAAATAATATGAATTCATTTTCACTATTCTGAGTTGGTCAGTCGTCCTTTTTACTATAATTATCGTGAATTTTTAATAAAACAATGCAATTAATGTCATATGAGTCTCACTATCAATCATATTGAGGTGGGAATGAATCCTACACATCCCAAACAGAATATGGATCATGTAAATAATGTATTAAAACAATATTAATGTTGATAATTGGATTTGAGTACGTCACATTACATTTTTACTAAAATATCATTCTAAAGTGGAAACATGCACTTTGACCCATACTGATCACGTCATACATTAGTGTTGCCTGATAATAATTACTAAACTACAAAAATGAACTTCTAATAAATTTCATAAATTATCATGGACATATGATAACATTTCGTTGGTATTCACTAAGTGATGTTTTTGGAACTAAACTGTCGATTTGAAACAGATGACAGACACATTGAGTCATATCAGGAACATTGTGTATCAGATTTAGGTGAGTCTGATTCCTACATGTCCAAATGAATTATGAACGATTTAAATTAAGTATCAGAATAATAAAAATTAATTTTATTGTTTTTGAGTTGGATATATTCCATGTTACTATAATTTTTTCAATTTCAAATTAAAAGACGCACCTGGAGTCATATCTATCAAATCGTGCATCATATTGAGGTGAGGATTATTCCTACATGTCAAAAATGATATATGGACCATTATCCTAATGTAAGAGATCAATATGAATGAATTTTATTGGATTGGATTTTGTACATTTTCTTTTCTACTAAAATTTCATTCTAAACTAGAAACATGAACTTTGACTCATACTATTCACATCAGTTATCAGTTTGATGTGAAGATTCTCCATACACATCAAAAACTAATTATTAATTAATTTCATAAATTATTTTTAATATTCATGCACTTTTTTTAAATTTTCAATGATATTAATGACTCCGATTTACTGGAATTTTATTAGATCTTATTTGGGAATATTCTAAGACCTTGTGCTGAGACGACATGCGATTCTATGGCCCAATGTTCCAAGACCAATTCATTGAAAAATATTGTGTTTTTAATAACACACTCAATTTATTTCCTGAATGAGTGGAATAAATCCTAAAAAGGTTATTGGATAATAGATTTGACGGAATAATTTATTTCAATGTAGTAGCTTCACCTTTGGCTAACCCTAACATCATCTAGCGCAGGTCGTTAGTGAAATGTAGAATTTTGATGTTGAATATATATAATAAAGTTATGAATTTTTTTATTTTTACCACATGTAGAAATTCATCAAAACATTTTATTAATACATATTATCACAAAATTCAATGTTATCTTCATAACCCTATAATTCCTCTAAAATGCAGAAAAAGGATCCTCTAGAATGAATGACGGGGGATTGAAGATTAGATCGTGCATCATCGCACCAAAATATTTGGAAATTTCATCCCAAACCGTAATGAAATCACTTCTCATCAATTATTTAACCAACTCAAGCTGAGAGAATTATGATTTCATGTTATTCTTTCCCCATTTATAGAAACAATGATGAACACAGATCACCCAATGAACATGTGGACCCATGGAATGATTGTTCGTGTGGGATGGGCATGATAGAGGTGATTTAATGGGAGTTGAATATTTTTTATTATTTATTATTCTATATTCATTATAAGGGGAAAAAATTGAGACTACAGAATAAATCGATGAGGATCATTCCTCTAGGAATATTTATACTTCTTTCTTCCCCCTTCTTGGTATTCTTCAACATTGGACCACTATGGTCGTGAATCGAATTTCTGGGGGGATATGAAAATGATCAGACCACTTTATTAGATGAAGAATGAAACTGAGGCTGAATCAATGTATCTCATTACTGAAGGATCATATAGTAGCTTTCATTTCCATGTTTTGACCTTCAGAGGCGGAGTGGATGCCCAAAAAATCATCAGGGGAGACATGTGTCATCTAATGCACTTCCGTGTTGGAGTAATATGAGCCATAGTAATAGTGAGGCAAGACATGGGAAAGACCTAACATTGGTCAAGATCACATGAGAAGACTGGTCTTGGTCAGACCAATGGGTTGGGTCGGACCCATAGGCCAGACCTGTGTCAAACCCATCCGACCAGATCAGGCTATTGTCAACCTTGAGCCATGATAAACTAAATTGTCATAACATGATCTACCGAGGTTGTGGAACTCTACGATCAGTCCCTGAGGGAGTGGACCCCATTACTTGTTTAAAACGCATGTAACATTCAAACAATGTGTGTGCTTGATGAGATGTATACAATATTGGGACCCTTGTGAAGAGACAATACTTTTTAGAGAGATTGGTGGTGTTTTTATCAGAATAGTATTCGTTGAGTATGTTCTCATATTATATTCCTATGAGATTTTGATGAAGGATCCCATTTGGGTCATACAAGATGACCCTATTGCAGCTTTTGGCGACCCATGCAGTGTGGGTGACATCCCATATTCAGAGTTGAGTTGCCTCAGGATGACTTTGATAGTGGACAAAGTGGGTTAGAGCCTGAATAGAAACAAGATGCCCCGTCGATCCTAACTTGTCTTCATGGTACATTAGATCGGTCTTTTGGATATTATGTGACCAATAATTACATGGTAGCTGATCGCCGATCTAGGATGATGTTTCCAGTAGGTCCAGGAGTTCAAGCAGTGAACCATGTATGATGACACCATATCTGTGTATTGATATTAATTTTTTACTAAGGGGTATTAGTCACAATGACTATTTCTCCTAAATGATTCCTCTTAGTTTCGTTCATGAATAGTCCTAGCCTTTGTGTACTTGTGATCATATAACTCGTGGAGTGGGTTATCCCAGAATGAGCTTGCATTGAGCATAATCATGATGTTGGATGTGGAAGAGACCTTCATGATTTGGAGACTTCTATGAGAATATCTTAATATTCCAATTATATGAATTGTAGACAGATAACCATTAATTTCTGGATGTTCTTTCTTTTTTATATTACTTCACGATTTAAAGGTGTCCCACTGAGTATTTTTTTACTCACCCATGTATAGTATTTTCATGAACATGTCATGTCTTGTGTAGACAAGATACCTTTTGATGGAGTCTAAGGCATACCAGGACTAGGCAGAGCATTCTGTGTCCAGACAGGCTAGGGTGTTCATGTGGCTTTGAGCAATAGTCAGAGTACCAGTTTTTACATGTTAGTGATTGTGGTTTATAAACTCATTTTGGTGGTATTTTATTCTATCCCAGATTACATTAATTTCAATATAGTAATATATTGTGGTATCTTAGTGGTATGCATGCATTGTTTACATAGTGTTTTTAGATTTCATAATTTTCTGTCTTGGTGATAGGTGCATGTGTATATGTACATAGGATAATGCCTCCCATTTTAAGGATATGGTTACTTGGTTCTTTTCAACATCCCCATGATTATTATAGGTAGGATTGGAGTAGTCATCAGATGATCCCCTCAAGTACGGTTCCTTATAGAGTGTTATAAAATGGTGGTTGGTTATACATTAGGGCCATGAGTCCATTAGATTGGTTTATGGAAATAGTGTTTAGTGATCTAGTTCAGAACTACGGCTTGGGAATCCAGTGTTGGTGTTCCAACTGACGTATTCATAAACCCAGACTCCAATTTCATCTTTTCGACTCGATACATCAAAACATTGTTTGTTGGGAAATATTTCTACATGTACCATATTATAATTGGATGTTTTTCCTTGTACTTATTGAGTCATCTATTCAGATATATTATTTTAACTATGGTACATCTTGTTTTATATCAGTTTATCTTAGTGTAGATAGGTAGTTAGGATTCCACTACATGATCACGAGGATGGTCTATGGGATAATGGGACATCATTTTATAGATTTTTTACTAATGATAGAACATCTACGTGGTTCCCCAAACCTCCCACCACATTTATAGAATCACATGGTTCCATCAGTACTAGCTAATGAGGTTCATATGCTGAGCATGGTACAAAGGATTCAGTAGTAGAGACCCCTCAGGTTCAGAGATTGTATAGATACACAAGAGGATAAGGGATGGCTTGAGGCAGTTATCAATGCTATCCATCTTGTAAGGACACCCTCTGACCTAATGGTTGTCCTGGAAGCGAGCCTTCTATATGGCGTAATAGGGAAATGGGAAGGATTATTTACCCAATCAAACATTGAGGCGACTCTTCCATGGATAGAGTTTCAGAGCCTTTTCAGAGGGGATTTCTCACCATATAAGCTATGAGATATGCATAGTCAGGAGATTTTACAGCTTCGGTAGATGACATGTCAGTATATGAGTATTCATAGAGGCATGCAATCATTTACAGGTACTCGATGGACTTCATACATGTCCAGTGCTTCAGGTAATAGATCATTGTGCAAGGTTTGATTAAGGAAATTGAATCTTGTTTTACAGCTTTTTACAGTCATACATTTTATAGGGTTCTTGAGAGATCATTAATGGTTGAGAGTTCATTTTCTACGAAAATACATCCAGTGGTAGTTATAAATGTGAATACATCAGCAGAGACCACGAAAAGAAGTAGTTGAAAGTAGTAAAAATACACATTGAGAGGCGATCCATAGTTATCTCGAGTCAATTGAGGGATTGTAACTGTTACTAATGTGGAGGGCAGGGACATATGGAACAATATTGAATGACCCATCATTAAAATGACCGGGAAATGGTCGAGGGGCTACCGAGGTAGAGGCAGATATAGGTGAAGGTATATACATAGGGAAAAATACATGGTAGAGGAGCTAGGAAATCAGTAAAATGTGGCCAACATTTTGACATTTTACAATCACCTCCCACATGTGGTCCACAATAGGCATAGAGAGCAAGTGGATGGGGATGAGGCCAGCTGAAGATGATGGAGGCTTACAACCCCGAGGTTCCATGGATGAAACATGGAACGATATATTTCTTATCACATTAAAGGAAGCTTTTTTAGTAACTTGTTCTAGTCAATATTTTCATTCCACGAATCTTGTTTGTGACATTGAAATTTTGGTTGAACTATTAAGTTGACCCTTATTCATAGAGACTCCAATGGTAGGAGATTCAATGATGACACAGTAGTGCGGAAAGTGTGACCTTACTCTTTTATGTGAGAGTTGCGGTTGGGATCTCATGGTTGCAATGCTGAGGCCTTATGATACAATTCATGGAATGGGCTTGTTATCCACAGTTCAATATCTTATTGACTGTTATTGAAAAGGAGTGTGGTGAGTCTGTAGTTATCGGAAATGGTATTCCATTCTTATTTAAAATGAAAATGAAGAAGCACAAGATGGACTAACACATTGGATGGTACATCTAATCACACATAAATTGGCTAGCTGGACCCTCATCATAATGGATGAAATGATTCCATAGTTTCTTGTAGTGGTGGAAGATTATGAGGATGTCTTTCTAAAAGATGGTCCAGGATTTCAGACCGACATGGTGGTTGACTTCATCATTGATCTATTTCATGGGATGAAAATGATTTATACACATCCATATCATATGGATCTCGCAGAGCATCGTGATATGATGGTACAATTGGAGGACCTTTAGAGGAAAGGGGTCGTGAGACCCAATGTTTCACCATCGGAATCCATAGTTTTCTTCCATGTATACATAAGAGAGATTGAGGTTATCTATGGACTTCATGAAGAATAAATAGGTGATCGTGAGGAGTAAGTATCAAGTAAAAAAAGTTTATGACCTCCTTGGCAATTTGAAAGCGATGTGGTGTTTTTCATTGATTGACCTCATATCTAGATATCACCAGCTACATGTACGGGATGGGGGTACACTGATGGTGAACTTCTTATATAATTACGGAAAATATGTTTACATGGTGATTCCGTGTTCTAGTGAAAAAATATCCTAGAAACATTCACGGGACTCAAGAAAATGATCTTCCAGCCCTACATTGATCGATTCCGAGTGGTCTATATTGATAAAATCATAGTGTACCCAATATCTAAGGAGGAGCATGTGGGACACTAGGGGATAGGCATTGATATACTTAGATAGGTCTAGATTTATAGGATTAAGTGTGAGTTATGGATTTGAGATGTCCATTTTTTTGAATAGGCCTTTTAAGAGGATATTGTTTTGGTGGTCTCTGTGAAGAATGAGGTGGTTCTTGGTTTGGAGCAACCGAATTGGCTTACCGCGGTGCAGAATTTTGTCAGATTGGAGGGTTACTATCAGTGTTTTGTTATTTAATTTTCCAAAGTATCATCATTATTGAAATATTTTACATTAAAGGGAAAACATTTTCCATGTAAGGAGGAGTTACAAGAGAATTTTTAGTAGTTTAATCATAGTTGATGAGAACATCAATCTAGATATTTCTAGAGGAGGGTACCAAATTCATAGTGTTCTATGATGCATTTGGAGTTGTCTTGGTTTATTCAAAATGTAGGGGAAAGAGGTGATTGAATATGGTTCACACTAGTTGAGAACACACAATTATAACTACATGCCCCATGATCTTGAGTTAATAGTGGTATTCTTCACATTGAAGGTGTGTAGACACTACCAGATGGTAAGCCATTTTATGGTCTACTCTAATCATAAAAATCTCAAGTATATCTTCTCCCAGAAGGAAACAAACATGAAATAGTTGGGAAGGCTAGAGTTCATCAATGAAAATGAAATTGATATTTTATATACTCTGGGGATGTGAAATGTTGCGGTCGATTCTCACAGCAGGAGATCCAATTTATTTTTGTTGAATAAGCCATTAATGTAGTTGTCTTCATTATAGTTATTCTATATGGATGGAGATGGAGAATCTTATCTCCGGTTGATGTATGTCACCAATTCCTGAATACAAAAAAAGGAGGCATATCTTTTCAATACTGACTACGAGACTCTATATACTCATATGTCCACAAGGCAATCCACTGATGGGTATTCAATGCAACGGGCGAACATTGTTAATTTTAGAGTATGTACAATAGTACTAGTGGAATTATGGTGGGAGTATTCAGTGAATTTCATGAATTCCTAATTTTTTTGGTACATATAGGTTTGGAAAAGATGTTCTAGGACCTTCGATTTTAGTTTTTATAACTGGAAGTGAAGAATATTGTTGCAATTATTATTTCTAGATGTCTTACTTGTCAGCAAGTGACAATTGAACATCATGTTCCAACAGGTTTGAGTCAACCCTCTAAGGTGCTAGAATGAATGTTGGGTGAAATATAAATGAAAATCCTGATAGGTTTACCATGTACATCTAGGGAAGACAATACCATCTAGGTGATCGTTGACAGACTCACCTAGTCGGCACACTTCCAAGATATTAGAGAGCAGAGATCAGTAGAGTGCTTGGGATTCCTCTATGTGTAAGAGATAGTTTGATTCCATGGAGTATGTTTGAATATATTCATATGCTGTGATTTTTAATTCAAATTCAATTTTTGGATGGTATTATATGATGTGTTTCAGAATCAGATATGCTTGCACAACATTTCACCCACTCATGGAAAACTATGATGAGTGGACCATTCAGGTTCTAGAGGGAATGCTATAGGATATCTTGTTAAATTTTTGGATTGAGTTTGGTGGTTCCTTCTGAGATGATTAATTCCTTATGTCCACTTTTGATTTAAGAACAAGATTATCTAAGAGAGAACATCAGAGCCGAAGGATTTCATTCATTCTTAGTACACACATTTTTTTGAGTTACTTTTTTTTTTGGATATTTAGGATGTAAATACAAAAGGTGGGGAGAAATTAATGACTCAAATTTTACTAAATTTAAATTTTATAAATTATTTATGAATATTATGAGAGCAATTACTGAGACGGACTATGATTCCAAGGCCCAGTGTGCCTGAAACAATTCATTGAAAAATATTAAATTTTTAATAGAACATGTGTGCATGGTTTTAATGAAAAATGGAATAACTCAAATAAGGATGACCAAACTAAAATATGACATCACTATTGAGTTTAGTGGAGCTGAATTACCTAGGGTGAACAATAACATCAGCTAGTGTAGGTCGGATATAAAATGAATTATTTTAGATGTTTAATGAATAAAATAATGTTTAGACTTATACTATTTTTACATTGCGTTGTGATGAAATGATGATTTTATGTATTCATAATATTTTTAATGGAATTAATGTTTATCACCAAAACGTGAGAATTGTTCTGAAATGTGGAGAAATTATCATCTCAAATGAACAATGATGGACAAGAGATTAGATCCTGGATCATCGATCCAATAGATTTAGATGATTTCATCAATGATGGAAATGTGACAAGTACTTGTAAATGAATGATCAAAATAAAGGTATGGAATATGATTTGAATTTATTACATTATCATTCATATAATCAATGATTCACACTGATCAACCAATGAATATTTTGATAGGCAGTTCGATCTTTCTTACGAGATTGGTGTGATTGTAGTGAATTAATGGGAGATGAATCATTGTGATTATTTATTCATCATTCTTTATTCTAACAGGAATGAACGGAGGAAGAAATGAAAAAAGGTCAATATTAATTCCTACAAGAGTTATTATGATTCTCCCTTCCCCCATTCATGGTGTTATTCACTGTTGGAACCTCGGACTCACAACATGAATTACAATAAGGTCTTGAATGTGATCAGACACCCCAACATGGTGTAAAACTGAAATAGAGGCTATATCAATGTAGATCTCGACTTGATGATCATAGAGGGGATTTATTTTCATATTTTCTTCCTTAGGTGTAGCTATGGCAGCACAAGGAAGTTGCATAGGATGTTGTGGCGTGTGGTAACATTACCATGTCGGATGCGGTGACGACCACATGAGACTCAGTAGTGACCATGTGGGATGTGATGATGGACACATGGGACCTGGTGAGTGTGTAGTCTATAGACCATGGTGGATCCACCACTACGGTGAATCATCATAGGGTCTGAACCCATAAATGGGATGGGTTGGGTAGTGGACATGGAGAAACCATCCGGGTCGAACTCAGATCAGATCGTGGTGGCCAGACCAGGCCCTGGTCAACCATGGAGTTCGACCGAGTTACTGAATAGGCATGGTAGCTTTGTCACGGTCAACCACCGTGGATGCTTTAGTTTCCAAGACATGGTTTATCACCATAGTCAGTGGACCAACTGTTCTGTAGATCACTATTCCAAGGGACCCCCTTCTAAAATTTCAATGTCATAACTTTCAAATTGTGTGTCTGTTTGATGATCCATCTATGGAATTAAGACCCATCAAACAAGACGATCCTTTTCAGATATCATGGAGGTAATTTTTTATACCAATATAGGTTTTTTCTATACACATGGCATATTTTGATGAGGGTTCGATGCAAGATCATGTTCCCATCATAGAGGATGACCCCACTATAGATTCTGGGGAGTTGTGACGTGTGTCTGGTGTAACACCCCGAGATTTTATGAAAAATATTCTTTTTAATTTCATTAATGTCTTGTGTTGTACGATACACCAAAAGGATATTTGACAACACTCATCCTTGAATTCCCTTTAATTACACGCAATCTCTGCCTTCCTCGATAGCTTGCGTCGTACGCAATACCGAGTTTCACTAAACAATGATATGCTATTAAAATATTATTAAAACTAGCTGTTATGAATAGTAATAACCACTTTTTGAAATTTTATAAATTTTATTTTTCAAAATGGACTTCATTTTTGGATTCGGAATATCGAAATTATCTTAGGGTGAAATTTTGGTACGTTTCGGATAACTTTCATATTCTGATGAATAGTGAAAATTACTAAATTTTAATTAAAAACAAATTTTTTAATCAAAATAATTAATAGTGGTAAATTATTAATTTGAGTGGTTTTAAAGTATATTTAGAATATATTTTTACAATTTAATACAATTTTTGTCATTGGATGTAATTTCACATTTAAACCAGTTATAAACAAGTGTCAATCTTTTGATAGTTATTATCTCTTAAAAACACGAAATTTGTTTTGATGACGGGAATTAATTTTTAAATTAGTTATGGTAACTGATATTATTTTAATTTGATAAAATAGAAATCATTTTTTGGTTCATAATATCAAATATAGCTTAGGCATAATTTTTGGTATTTTTCTGGAAACTTTCATTTTTTGATGAATAGTAAAACCACTAAGTGGTAGTTAAAAAAACTGAATTTTTCATAAAACATAATTTTACCGCTTCTGTGAGTGGAATTTCGAAAATACGAGAGACACAGTTAATATCAAGGAAAAAAATGTGGTTAAATGAGATGAAAATAATTTTTGGTGAATAGTAACTTTTTACTTTTTGTTACCACGGTTAAAAGTAAATAGGGTAATTAAGGGTAAAAGTGTTATTATTGTTACCCTAACACATGTCCTAATTCAATTGGATAAGTGTAATTCGACCAAAAACAACCTTCGGAATAAAATATGACCATTTAGGCCCACATGGATTAGATTATGACATTTATTATTAATTTATTTAAAAAATGGTTAAAATAGTTAAAATCAAAATTTATTAACTAAATCATTTTTAATATAGGGTTATACATAAGATAAATTCCACTATAAATATTAATTAGAAAGCTAAAAAGATTTCCAACATAATGGTATTTTATTTGTAATTTTTAGACTTAAGATACTTTAATTTATTTATGATACAATGATGATGAAGTAATTATCCTATTAATGAAATATTGACATAATTGATGTTATAAATACCCAAATAAATGTAATTTGAGCCTTTTTATGAATTCCAATTATTTTCCATGTTAATATGACATGTTATTATTGATTTAAATAATTTTTTTCTAACTAATCATTCTATTATGATTTTCACAAAAATCAATTACCAAATAGTGTCAAAATTTACATAAAATAGTTTTTAAAACAAATATTATATTATTAATTGTTATTATATTCCATAAAATATAAAATTCAGCCCAGATACTAATATAATGATAGGTGTATCATTAATGGACCACATGGGGGTCTCTTGGATGTATATGTTATGTTTATTAACTATATAACATAAAAATACAAAGTGACATGGTAAATGTCAATCTTATTAACTAAGAGTTAAAACTAAAAGATAAGGTTAGTATAATGAACTAAACTTGTCTAAATTCTATTGAATGAGAGGATTTCGACCCATACCTACCTTATCATAGAAATAAATCAATTTAGATCTATTTATAACCGAATTTGTTTTATAATAAAATAATATTTTTAGTTATTCCAAAGAAGCCCCTCTCCTCCCTTATAAAAGGGCACCTCCTCCCCCTCTTCCTCACACCACGTTGAGCCTTCAAGCTCGGCCAACCGCTGCCTAATTCACTTCTCCACTTCCCTAGAAACATCCTAGATGTCCTGGTCTTCTTCAAAGACCAATTGTAGTTCCATAAAAAGAGGACTCAAAGAGGCGCTTCAAAGAAGAGGAGGTTCGGACACTTACGATGCAAATCAGACCTAAGGTAAGGGATAATTTAGTAATCTCATTTTTATCTGAGATTGTTTATTCGTAAGTATTTACTGGGGTCATCTTTATCATCCAAGCCCATGTTTTCTAAAAATGTATTCTTGTATGTTTAATGTCCTTTTTACCCATTTTTGACTTTTACTACATGGTATGTAAGGAATATTTATTTTGTTTACGTTACGAGGTACTTTTTGATTTTTCCGAAAAAATTACGAGAAGAATGTTTTTTTTAACTTATACAGCATGAATGGATTTTTAAAAAAATTATTTCCAAGAATCTTCCTTTACAAGTTTTCATGTTTATTTTTAATCAACTTCTTTTATTTTTAAAATTGTATGACATGTTAAGAAAGGAAAAAGGTTTTTAAAGTAGAAAGGATATTTTCCTCAAGAATGGAGTTCAAGTGTTTTATCAAAATTATTTTCCATATAAGATAATAAAGTGTTTTGTTTCTAACCCTATTATTAAATGGATTTGATTATGCTGTGATGGAAATTTTCATATGAATTCATTTATCTTATATGAATTGTTTTATGATGTCACGATGTTTAAGATTCCCATTTTTATTACATGGGTTATGCAATGATGTATGATTTATGATTTTGTGGAACACATACTAATTGTATAATTATTAGATGGGTGGGACCTATATATCCCTCCAATGCATTGGGTAATGATTTTATATCTCATGAGATAGACATGGATGGAACGGTAGGTTATACCGGTTCAGTGAAACATGACTGAAACGAGGAATGAACTCGGTTCAGAAAGGGACTTTGTCCACTAAGATAGTCTTCGAAATGAGTATTGACTAATACGAAATGATTCTCTATGATTATGTGTGTATGAAACAATGTTAAATGTTTTAGGTTATGATTATTGGGATTACATTTCACTACTATGATTTATCCCATGTTATGAAATTATGATCTATTTTGCAAGTTAAAATTTCCAAAAGATATGTTCTTATGAATATGATGTGATTGATATTTCTTTTTTTTACCCTTACTAAGCATTTGAGCTCACCCTTTTATGTTTTCTTTTCCCTAGGATATAAATAACGGATTTAGGTTTAAAAAAAAGAAGATCTTTATGGGAGATGTTGAAGATCTTTCACCACGATTAGAAGATTATATTCCGAGTTTCCAAAGACACTAAACTATTACGGTCCTTGTGCGTGTGTTTTTGTTATGTACTATGTATTCCGGAAATGTGATGTAATGTCCATGTACGTCAGGCTTCGGGTCTCTACAGTTGGTATCAGAGGAAAGGTTTAGTCAACCTTTGAAAACTAGGATGCGAGAACATTTGTGAGATCCCTAGAGATATTTCTAAGGTATGTCTAGGGAGGTCCCTAAGGTTAAGTATACGTACAGTTTATAGTCCTGGAATTATGCTAATGATCATAGAATTAAACCTACGATGTTAGATATTGAAGGTACTCCCCCTTTATTATGTTGTTTTCCCTAGCATGATTTTTGCCTCTCACACTATTCTTTTTGGGTTTTAGACAATGGCTGGAACTCGAAGGAACCGTGTTGATCAATGTAATGCACAATGCAAAGATTGTCCTCCTGAACAAACAAATGTTATGGGAGATGGAGTGAAAAATCTTATTGTTATACTTACAAAAGCTATGAATCATTCTGGACTTCCAAATGAGAAGAGAAGGGAACAATATTCTATTGAGTCCTTCATGAGGCAGCATCCACCTTCTTTCAGTGGCCCTTCTGATCCACTTGTTGCTGAACAATGGATCAGTACCACTGAAAAGATATTTTCAGTTCTTCAATGTTCAGAACATGATAAAGTCGTCTTAGAAGTATATCATTTGGAAGGTGAAGCTGATCAATTGTGGAATCTTATCAAGAATACGAGGCCAAGAGATTAAATTGAGTCCTTGGAATGGGATGAGTTCAAGAACTTATTTTTCGATAAGTACTTTCCTTGTATTCTTCAAACAAAGATGGAGAAGGATTTTCTTGAACTAAAGCAAAAGGATGATTAATCTGTTGGTGTATACGAAGAGAATTTTACAAGGCTTGCAAGGTATACATATGGATTTATAATCCAAACTGAAAGTAATGTTGATCAATTCTTCAGTGGCTTAAAACCAAATCTTAGAAGGGAATTAGCTATAAGAGACTTTAGTAGCTATGAAGAAATTGTGCATTGTTCTATCAAGGTAGAAATGGAAGTTGGTGTTACTTATCCATCTAGTAGTTTTGACAAGAAATGAAAGATGGAGTTCAAGGAGAAATATTAAAATAATGGTGAAATGAAGATAAATGTTTCCTTATGCTCAAAGTGTGGAAAGAAGCATGGTGGAGATTGTCTTAAAGGGACTAGAAAATGTTTTAAGTGTGGAAAAGAAGGTCATCGAGCAGTTGAGTGTCGAAGTAATAGAAAAAGGGTTTCTAATGATGTGAATAAATAAAAGACTGCAGAGAACACACCACCAACACCTCAATTCTTCAAGTGCAAGGAAATGGGGAATTATGCTAATAAATGCCCTAATCCAAGGCTTAATGATGATCGACATGAGCAACCACGTAAGGAAAAGGACAAAGGGAAGTCACATGCGATCACTATTGGCGATGTTGAATATGAAAACTATGTGGTGGAATGATTAAGTTTTTATGTAATGGGATTCCAATATAATGTTGTATATAGTATCGTGGAATATTAGAATATTTATGTATTGGTCTACTGTGGTTGTCAATAATTTAATGGTACTGGTAACCATAGAAAGTGATTGAGATATTTTTGGATAAAAGATGATATGCGCATAATGATGGGATAAGGAGAAAATGAAATGTATGACATTATTCCTGAGCTCATGACTGATATAAGGAAATAGTTATATCATGGTTTGAGGTTTTGGTATGTGAATAGAGTTAACTTTTGACAGCACTCATGTTTTCACTAAGATTCAATGGGTATTCATTTTTCAAGTGAATACATGATTAAGGCCTTTGAATGTTTGGAATGTGACCAACAAGACATATCTCATGATATATGGGGATCAATGATGGTATTAACATGCTTGTTATATGAACTCTTTTGTAATCATTTTCACTATAATATGAGATTGGACAGCAGTATTTTGGATAAGCCTAATGATTGGAATTGATTATGTTGGACATAAGTTAGTCTTGTTCAAGGATAGAACTTTTTTTGATATTATTGATGGGATGTTATAGTAATGTAGTTTTAGAAAAAGGAAAACCTGCAGGACGGGCGACAGTCCATCGCGTCGGGCAAGGCTGTGGGAATCGAACCCACAACTGAAGTGCGACTGGCCTTTAATGCCTACCACTGGCCTACATGAAGTTCTTAGTTAGTAGAAACTAGTTTTATTTTATTACGAGGTCTGATATATGAATTATAAGTTCATTTTTGGAATCGTATATGATTAACCTCACCATAGATGGTCTTATTTATTTTTGATAACTTTTGTATCCTTTTTTTGAGACAGATGGAATGACCCATCATTCTATCACATGATCTGGTACCACTTCACGAATGAAAAATCCATCCTCATTTCTTTAAGATATGAAGTGGAAATTGTCCAAAGAATGACCAACAGTGACATAGTACCAAAATCACAAAAGTATTTATTCTATTTCCAATTTCATCAGCTTGAGTGAAATGATCATGAAAACCAAAAATGTTATCCTAGTACTATTATATATGATGAATAAGATGGTACCTTAGATCGTCACAAATTTATGGATTTGTGATTTCTGGCTTTTCCATAGCCATGTTCTCTACCACTCTCCATCAGAACATGGTGGATAGATTTCTCTTATGTATCCATATTTTCACCTATGTGGAAACCCAGTGATTAGTTTATTTGGGTAACCGTTACGTTTCATAATTATGTTTTTAAAGATTGGTTTTGGTATTTTTTTATGATGTGGGTTTCAATTAAATAAACTTTCGATTATTAAACCATTTATAACCCCGACGAATTTCGAGGGCGAAATTCATTTTAAGGGGGGTAGAATGTAACGCCACGAGATTTTATGAAAAATATTCTTTGTAATTTCATTAATGTCTTGTGTTGTACTCTACACCAATAGTATCATGCACAACATGCATCCTTGACTTAACTTGCATTAAAAGAAATCATGTCCTTCCTCGATAGCTGGCGTCGTACGCAATACCGAGTTTCCCTAAACAATGATATGCTATTAAAATATTATTAAAACCAGCCGTTATGAATAGTAATAACCACTTTTTGAAATTTTGTAATTTTTTTTCAAAATGGACTTTATTTTTGGATTCGGAATATCGAGATTAGCTTAGGGTGATATTTTGGTACGTTTCAGATAACTTTCATATTCTGATGAATAGTGAAAATTAATAAATTTTAATTAAAAACATCATTTTTAATCAAAATAATTAATAGTGATAAATTATTAATTTGATTGGTTTTAAAGTATATTTAGAATATATTTTAACAATTTAATACAATTTTGGTCATTAGATGTAATTTCACATTTAAACCAGTTATAAACAAGTGTCAATCTTTTGATAGTTATTATCTCTTAAAAACACGCTATTTGTTTTGATGACAGGAATTAATTTTTAAATTAATTAATGTAACTGATATGTATTGAATTTAATAAAATAGAAATCATTTCGGAGTTCATAATATCAAATATAGCTTAGGCCTAATTGTTTTTATTTATCTGGAAACTTTCATTTTGTGATGAATTGTAAAACCACTAAGTGGTAGTTAAAAAAACCTGAATTTTTCATAAAACATAATTTTAACATTTCTGTGAGTGGAATTTCAAAAATACAAGAGACACGGTTAATATGAAGGTCTAAAATGTGGTTCAATGAGATGATAATATTTTTTTTGAATAGTAACTTTTTATTTTTATTACCACGGTTAAAAGTAAATAGAGTAATTAAGGGTAAAAGTGTTATTATTATTATCCTAACACATGTACTAATTCTATTGGATAAATTTAATTCGACCAAAAACAACCTTAGGAATAAAATATGACCATTTAGACCCACTTGGATTAGATTAGGTCATTTATTATTAATTTATTTAAAAAAGGTTAAAATAGTTAAAATCAAAGTTTAATAACTAAATCATTTTTAATATAGGGTTATACATAAGATAAATTCGACTATAAATATTAATTAGAAGACTAAAAAGATTTCCAACATAATAGTATTTTATTTGTAATTTTTAGACTTAAAATAATTTAAATTATTTATGATACAATGATGATGCAGTAATTATCCTATTAATGAAATATTGACATAATTGATGTTATAAATACCCAAATAAAAGTAATTGGAGACTTTTTATTAATTCCAATAAATATATATGATAATATGACATGTTATTATTGATTTAATTAATTTTTTTTGAAGTAATAATTCTGTTATGATTTTCACAAAAATCAATTACCAAATAGTGTCAAAATTGTCATAAAATACATTTTAAAACAAATATTATATTATTAATTGTTATTATATTCCTAAATATCTAAGGTTCGGAGAAGATACTTATATCATGATAGATGTATCATTAATGGACCACTTGGGGGTCACTTGGATGTATATGGTATGTTTATTAACTATATAATATAAAAATACAAAGTGACATGGTAAATGTCTATATAATTAACTAAGAGTAAAAACTAAAAGATAAGGTTAGTATTATGACCTAAACATGTCTAAATTCGATTAGATGAGAGTATTTCGACCCATCCCCACCATATCTTCGAAATAAATCAATTTGGAGCTATTTAAAACCAAATTTGGCTTTGTAATAAAATAATATTTTTAGTTATTCCAAAGGTGCCCCTCTCCTCCCTTATAAAAGGGCACCACCTCCCCCTCTTCCTCACACCACTTTGAGCCTTCAAGCTCGGCCAAACCCTGCCAAATTATCTTCTCCACTTCCCTATAAACATCCTAGAGGTCCTTGTCTTCTTCAAAGACCAATTTTAGTGCCCTAAAAAGAGGACTCAAAGAGGCCCTTCAAAGAAGAGGAGGTTCGGACACATACGAAGCAAATCGGACCTAAGGTAAGGGATAATTTAGCAGTCTCATTTTTATCTGAGATTGTTTATTCGTAAGTATTTACTGGGGACATCTTTATCATCCAAGCCCATGATTTATAAAAATTATTTCATGTATGTTTAATGTCATTTTTACCCATTTTTGACTTTTACTACATGGTATGTAAGGAATCTTTGTTTTGTTTACGTTACGAGGTACTTTTTGACTTTTCAGACAAAAGTACAAGAAGAATGTTTTTTTATCTTATACAGCATGAATGTATTTTTTTTAAAATTATTTCCAAGAAGCTTAATTTACAAGTTTTCATGTTTATTTTTAATAAACTTCTTTTAGTTTTAAAATTGTATGACATGTTAAGAAAGGATAAAGGTTTTTAATGTAGAAACGATAATTTCCTCAAGAATGGAGTTCAAGTGTTTTATCAAAACTATTTTCCATCTAAGATAATAAAGTGTTCTGTTTCTATACCTATTATTACATGGATTTGATTATGTTGTGGTGGAAATATTTTTATGAATTCCGTTATCTTATATGAATTGTTTTATTATGTCACGATGTTTAAGATTCCCATTTTTGTTACATGGGTTATGCAATGATGTATGATTTATGATTTTGTGGCACAAATAAGAAAGGTATCATTATGAGATGGGTGGGTCCTATATCTCCATCCAATGCATTGGGTAAAGATTTTATATCTCATGAGATAGACATGGATGGAACAGTAGGTTATACCGGTTCAGTGAAACATGACTGAAATGAGGAGTGAACTCGGTTCAGAAAGGGACTTTGTCCACTAAGATTGTCTTGGCAATGAGTCTTTACTAATAAGAAATGATTCTCTATGATTATGTGTGTATGCCACAACGTTTCATGTTTTATGTTATGATTATTGAGATTACATTTCACTACTATGATTTATCCCATATTATGAAATTATGATATGTTTTTCAGGTTAAGATTTCCAAAAGATATGTTCTTATGAATATGATGTTATTGATATTTCTTTTGTTTACCCTTACTGAGCATTTGATATCACCCTTCTATGTTTTCTTTTCACCAGGATATAAAGAAAGGATTTAGGTTTAAAAAAGAAGAAGATATTTATGGGAGATGTTGAAGATCTTTCACAACGATTAGAAGATTATATTCTGAGTTTCCAAAGACACTAAACTATTATGGTCCTTGTGTGTTTGTTTTTGTTATGTACTATGTATTCCGCAAAAGTAATGTAATGTCTATGTAAGTCAGGCTTCAGGTCTCTACATCTGGGATCCCGTATTCTGAAGTGTGTTGTCTTATCCTAGTTTCAATTTTTTACTTAGTGGGATGGAGCATATAATAAACTGAGAGTCCCAGTAGGTCATCACTTCTATTAATGATGAGTTTCTATTGGGTCTAAGATCCCCCTAATGATTCTTGGTAGTTGACCCCCTTATCCGTTCATTGTGATCAAATTCATTCTGATGTGGGATTATTCTGATAATGTGCGTCTTTTAGATGAATCGTTTCATATTCCATGAAGAATAAAAGTGGAATCTGATTACATATGCTCATATATCTCATGGAGTGAGTTCTCTATGATTGAGAATTCTTTAAGAAAAAACTTGTGGCATGTTGGTGAAGTGACTATTGAGACATGGATTCTTCAATGAGTATATTAGTATATTCTTGTTATTTTTATAGTAGACATATACGTATGTTGTGAGGAATATCATTTCATTTGTTACATTTTTTTGTGGTTATAGGGATTTCCTACTAAATATTTTTTATACTCACTTCTATATGGGGTTTTCCCACACATGTCTTATATATTGCAGACGAGAGTCTTTTTGATAGATTCCAGGGTGGACTAAGGCCAGGTGTAGCGTTATGAGTCCAGACCAACTGAGGTGATTCTACATATTTTATCAGTAGTCCCAATGTTTATATTTAGGTAGGACTTTGTGGAATATAGACTCTTTTTGATGGGATTTTATTTTGGCTTAGTTTACCTTACATTCTCTATTCTACTCTGTTGTCAGATATTATTGGTATTAATGAATGGTTTACATAGTGTTTTTACCTTTAGGAATCTATGTATTAGATACATTTATGTGTGTATAGGTACTTAGGCTAATGGATCACATTTGTGGGATATGCCTACTCAATGCTTGTCATCATCCACTTGGCTATTAGAGGAGGGCTTGAGGTAAACATGGAATGGGGCCCTTTGGGATGTGTAATGATTTGAGTACCATTTTTTGAACAAAACTATCAATTTTAGACAGATAAAGAACACATTGAGATAAAAAAGTTCCACCATGCCCTGAATTGAGGTGAGGCTGGTCCCTACATGGCTCAATTGACTTATGGATCATTTCCCTAATGTATCAAAACATTCAGAACATGTTTTCATTGTTTTTATTAAATGAATTTTCATTTTTATTAAAATTAATGTTAAATTTAAATAAAAATAATAAATTAGACTAATACTGGTCACACTAAGTGTCAGATTATGGTGCGATAGATTTCTACATGTCCCAAAGTCTTCAATACATCATAACTGTCATTTTTTCAATGTTAACATTTTCTTTATATATCAATTCAAAACACTACATATATATTGATTCAATTTTCATATTTGAAAAACATTTCTCATTATTGAAATCTAGACTAGAATTGGTAGATCATGTGACCATTATATCATGACAATCATAAGATTTATCCACTCTTTTAAATTTCTACACCAAAAATGTTTATTTTAGCAAACAAAATCAAATAAATATAACGCATATGATGTTCAAAAAATAATTTAACTTAAAATGGAAAATGTTTTAATGTTTGACGAAAAAACGATTTTATATCTTGTGTGGCTTGTTGTAGATGGTTAAAGGAAAAATATGATATCACAAAATATCTAGGAAAAAACAAAATAAATATTGGAAATAAATTATATTGAAATTATATTTACAAAGAGTAGATAAGATGAGGACTGAATTAATTAAATAAGTAGTAGGAATTATCCATTGATTAATGGTTGTATTCAATATTAATGAATTTTATTATTTTCATTATCCCAGTTTCAGGCTCAAAGTCTAATCCCTCATGAGCATGAGTAGCTTTGAACAAACCACACCAACTCGATCAAAGGAATCCATTTGTAAAAGAAAACCATTATTATTTGAGTAATACTAAAAATAAATAAATTAAACATAAATATAAAAATCAACATATGATTGTTCTAACGAATTTATCTATGATTTGAAGAAAATAAATAATTAAATTTAAGAATTGAATTACTCAACTATTTTAGGTGACGTCCTATGAATTTAGGCAAATGATAAAGTTATAGAAAATTATCTTCCTCATCAATTACTCCTCTGAAAATTAATCATTGCATTTTTTTTGGAAATCATATTCCATACCATTTAGACATGAGCCTATGTAACTTGAAATAATCAAAGAAGTAGTCATCCATATGATGACTACTCCTCAGAATAGTACAAGAAATATAAAATTGATGGGGGATGAGTCCCAACAACAATTGGAATAATAACTGCTCAAGAGATGAAACTGATGATGATGACGGTTGAACTCTATTATGTTCTAAAAAATCTATAATGTCCCCAATTTTTGGGAATTACATGTATGGTAACCAAAGATTTATATGGGTAGAACAAATAAGAAATAATAAATAATGATATGTTTTTAGATGGAATAAAGTAAAAAATACAATTTTCTATTATACGTGTGATGAATGAAATAAAGTTATTTTTAAATATTATCAATTACAGGATATCATTTCAATGATGGATATTAATTTATCAACCATGATAAATAAAATAAATAATGAAATGAATGAATAAAATATCATTGGTGATCTGAAAGTTTCACTGAAAACCTAATGGTGTAACACACTACAAAAACCCATATTTTTTCCCAACTAGAGCTCAAATAATTGGGAGAGTCTAAAAATGATGATAATTGGATCCAATATATGAATGGTGTGATTGATCCAAATATGAACTATGTGACATGGAAAATTGGTCCATGGCTGGAAGATAGAAGTGTTATCAGAACCAAGTGGGTGTTTAGTAATAAACTCATTGACAATGGAAAATTGGCTGGAAGTAATGAAAAGTTAGTGTAAAAGGAAAACTTCTAGATATAGGAATTTATATTTTATTAAAATATACTCCCATATCCTGGTTAGAATCTATATGATATATTTGTATTTTTGAATGAAAATGCGGTTAAAAGAATACCAAATATTTGTCAAATATATGATCCTCAACGGATTTTTTATTGGGGGGTATACGTTGAGAACCTAAATGAGATTATTAAGGAGGAAATTAATAGAAAGTTATTCTAGATAAATATTTATTTTTATATGTTAATGATATCACTATGGACATGGTATTTATGGTTGGATCAATACATAAGAAATCATGGGTTTTATCGAGGTAGAGTTGATCACACCCTCTACAACAATAAGGGGAATGGTAAAAGGATGTTAGTAATCATATTTGTAAATGAAGTAATATTTTCTAAATGTAAAGATAGATTGATTTCTTTCCAAGATCATTTGAGGTATGATATAAGAGTTCTATGATTGAAAAATAATTTTCCGTGGTTCATAGGAAAATCAAGGAAATCATAGAGCATTAACTTCTCAATAAAAATATCAAAAAGTGGTTCCTATTTGATTTTGAATGTAGTATTCCAAACCAATGACAACACCCACTGCTATATGGATGAATTTTTTATAATATGATGATTCCAAATAGCTGTATATCATAGAATATATGTGTTATGAACCATTTATTCATCACAAAAACGTGCCCCAACATTGGGTTTGATATATTTCAAGTAGTATTGTACCAATGTTGTCCAATATAAATCCACACTATATCATGGAAGACGATTCTTCAATATATATAAAAACAATGAATTTTTGTTTGTTTTATTTTAAGATAGTGAAAATGGACGTTTTGGGATACACATATGTGGGAGGACAAGATTTTGTGGATAATCAAGGTAAATTAGAGATATCAAAAAACAAATATTTCATTTGAGGAGCATGAACAACAGGTCACAATGGGTTGTACTAAATCACTGGAGTCTTGGATTTGAGCCTTGGAAGAATTGGAGAGCTCTAAATATCATGAACAGGTTCGCGATGGTTAGGGTTCTTAAACTAAGCTGGGAGAATATTATTAGTGCTTCCAAAAAAATGCTAATAATGATACCTTTTATCAGTGTTATGTTAATAATCATTTATTCATTGAATCATTACTAATGCTCTTTTAGTGCTGAGAAAGATAGATATTTAGGAGCATTGAAAAATAGATGACAAATCTCGGTGTTTACAAGAGCTTTAAAAGAGATGATAGATACTTATGACACCTTTAAAAAAATTAATTCTTTTTTAGAATGTATAATTATTATTTATAATTATAATAATTATATTACTAAATTTTATAAACAAATATTTTTATAATTCATTTAATATATAAATATTTATTTATAATTATATTTGTACATTTAAAAAATTAAAATTTATATCATTATAAATATATATAGTAAATATATTCATTATTTAAATAAATTTATTTTAGTTTTATAATTAATTATCAATTATTAGATAAATAATTTTAATCAAAAATTTATTTATTTATTTATAAATATAAATATCTAAAAGTTGTAAATATAACTTTTTAAATTTTTTTATTAGTTAATATTTTTTTACAAATTTATTTTTAACATTGTTAATGAATATTTTATCTTATGTGAATGCATGTTAAAAATGAGTAAAATTCATTAATTAAAATTGAGGAAAATATTGAAAATATGGATATATTTGATTAATAAAAATCATTAAAAATTGATATATTTTCAATTAAATATGAATACATGTTGAATCTATTAAAACCCAATATATATATATATAAATAATATAATTTGAATAAATTCCCAAATTTTTCTTGTACGCATGTATATATATATAAATTCCTCAATTGCATATATGGGAATATAATATAATATGTATAAATGATATATTTTAAATTAAAAATAAAAGAACATTTAATTATTTCCATTACTCGATGCAATTAGTTTTATTTATAATTCATAATAATTTTTATTAAAATTTGTTACTCATTAAATATATTAATATTTAATATAGATAATAAAAAATAATTCTTATTATATAATTAATATTTACATACATATATATATATATATATTTAATATAAACTATTTATTTGCATTATCAATAATTATTTAGTGAATAAAATGATTAATATTTTTATCAATTTAAATATTCTATTTTTTTATTTTTTAATTAAAATTTTCATATATCTATAAATTTAATATATATTATTTATATTTATATATTGTATAATAAATTTATTCAATTTTATTTATAAATATATTATTAGTAATTTTTTTAATATTATTTTATAAAAACATTTTTTCTAAAAAATTATTTTTAAATAAATAATATTAGTGCTAAAAAATCATTGATAAATGATTCCTTTATGGTGCTAAAAATAAAGCACTGATAAAGTGTTATCATTATCTGTGCAGAAAAAAAAATTGAGAAAGGACAACCTTTATCAGTACTAACAAATGTGTTGATAAAGGATGTCTTTTATCAGTGCTAAAAGAATGCCCTGATAAAGTGTTCTGATTAACAGAACTTGTTTTAGTGATGTTAAGGGGAACAATTATCACCACTTTTTTTTTTGCGATGATAATGGTCGACGATGTAAATGTCTTACTCTATATAAGTGAATGTTGAGCTATGTGAGTCATTCAGAATGTCCTTCTTTATCTATGGATTGGATGGCACACATAGTCGTGACCTAAATTTGAGGAATCCATCATCATCATTTTAAAATAATAGGATTCCCCATTTCTCAGAGCTTCCACCTTTTTCAGTATTTCCACATTATTTTGTTAGGAATCCTTTATTTTCACCATTATTTATGGTTATGAAATTATTTTATAAATTAATTATGATGTTCCTTCCTTAACGATTTCCATGTCCATCATGTGAGAATCTAATAATATTGGATCCCTATAAATTAGAATCATTGATAATGATGCATGATACATTCTAATTAGTCTATCTTCTAGCTTATTTTCATAAACAGCGTTGTAGTGGATTGGGAAATTGTAATATTTGATGAGGTCTCCCAATCATGGCTGGTGTATATTATAATACTTCTTGGTGAATATATATTTGAGTCTCTAATGATCAGTATATATTTCACAACCCATCCTAAAGTGATAATGCCACCATATTTTCAGTGCAATGATCACAACATCAAGCTCAAAATCATAAGTAGGGTAGTTTTTCCCCTGAACATTTTGCTAAAATGATGCATTTTCATCTCTTTATCATTTATCAATAGTACACTACCTAAGACCTTCATTTATTCATCACTGTATACCACAAAGTGTAATGTCCAGTTATCTTGATCTGGTATTTTTTCCGTCTTTATAAGTTCCCTTTTGGTTTTTAAAATCCTTTTATTTGTTTTTTAAGTTTTATTGTATGTTGTGGAATAGGCACACGTCATGTTTTTGAGGTAAATGTCATGTACTGTTTACTTTATTCGTATCATGAATGGGGGGATCACACTTTTAGAAGGTATTGATCAGGTACTCGTTTTGTACTTTAGATACAAATCATGTCGGGGTTAAATAGAAGATTTTAACCATAGGTGATAGGTTTTTCAGAAAAACTTATCTAGCATAGAATACATTCCATGCCCAAGGTGTACATGTTGTGACCTGGCCCCCACCTAGGTCTAAGTTGTGTATTTTTCTATTTCGCTCAACCTTTTTCCTCTTGAAACTCTTGGCTCTCGACCCTAAATTTCCCCTATGTGTTTTTACAGTCATCTCACCATCCATATCAAATTGAGCTACTTCGATTCATAGATTTATCAATAGTGATTCTCTCTAGGTAAAAATTCTATTTGTTTCTTTCTTTGAGATTGACCAAAATTTAACCCTATCCATGCGTTATTGAATCCATTGATCCAAGTTGGATGTTTCCCATTGTCCTCATCTATATCTGTTGTGAAATATTGTCTTGAATGTTGTTCCATTTCTAGTTGGGGTGAAGTAGACGTTCATCCATGAGGTGCATGGGATTTCTTCTATCTTCTAACCTCTTGTAATCTATTTGTTAATTAATCCATTGAGTTGCGGGTTCGATTCTAGGTCCTTCACTGATGATGTTGTTGGGTTTAATTTCTTTTTGATTCCCTTAGGGGAATGTACATCGCAAACATTGAGGTTTTTATTTCCATCTATATCCAGTGATAATGCGCCTTATTCATAATTTTTATAAAATTGATTTATGAATTTGGAATGATTTTATTTCATGTTGAATACAAGATGTGAAAGAAAAATGGGTTTTCATGGCTTTTTATAAATTTATTGTGAAATGGTTTTTAATTATATTCAAAGCATTGAAATTTAATGGTGAAATTGAGAACATGGGACACCATGGGTACATAGGTGGACGGTTTATCATGAGGCCATCTTCTATTGTTGTTATTATCGAGGAGGATTTACATGGGTGTTTCCTATGACCATTTTTATAAGATATCAATGTTGGAATGTTGGGGGGATTTATCTTGGGTTTTCCTCTACTTCCTAGGCATGTAGATCTTGGATCACATATGTGAATTAGATTCTTATGGTACAAGTAATCTTCTACCTAGACCTATAGTATTCATTTGTGCTATCATACGTGTGCTTTGGTTTTGTATTTCTTGGCTTTTTTATTTAGTGGAGATATGCATGTTTATGCTTATGGAAAATGAAATGGAAACTGTTATTTGAAACTGATCTACCTAATTTTATTTAGAACTCCTGAAAATGGAATGTTTACCATGTTTTCTATAAAACTATTTTATTTCTCATCATGACATGTTTTATTTTAAAAATGACCAAACATGATTATTTATACAAATACTTATTATGGAATTCCTAGTTCGGATAGTACTGAGCCTGTTCGCTCACACCATGCAAACTACATCAGTAGTGCATAGACAATTGATTGTCATCCAGTAGAGGGAATGGCCAGACACCATAGGGAAGCAGAGAGCTTTATATCAGCTAGGATTGGTAGTGTGTGGTTATATGGTTATATTTAGTCCATGCCATCTTTTGAGTTGTTTTTTTATTTCTGAGACCCTTGTAGTCACACTTGTCATTTAGAGTTTTAAGATACTATTTCAGTTGTTCATTTTATACTATTTTTCCTTACAATTTGGGAATATATATTTTTTAGTGTTATATTATTTCTTATTATATATATATATATGTTGTGTGGTCAATCAGGTTTGGGGAAATCCTTCCCTTAGTTCTTTCGTTCGATGCCCAAGTGCTTGTAACTAGCCAGTGGGGCTTAGGAACGCCTTTCAGGTAGGTGACAAATCTGGTCGGGTGCTAGGATTTAGGGAAACTTGATTTATTTTGTTGTAGTTTGGAATCAAATGAGGTATATGCTCAACAATATTTTCTTGTGAATTTTGTTAGACGGGGGATAGTATTGTCGGTATAGTAGATGTATGTTGTGATGATTTTATCGACTACAATTATAGTAACGAGACTCAAGTTACCATGGAATGGTGGATTATGTGTCTCTAGTGTTTGATTTTTGGTTTTTGAAAAAAAAAATCTCTAATGGTTTTTCTAGTTTGAAGAGATATTTGTCTTGTGTCTAATCGACATTATGTTTTGGTCTGCAGAAGTGTGCCTTCGAGAAGTCTTACACAGTTTCCTGGGGAATTTTCCTCTGATTCTCCACATGTAAAACCATCTATGGATTAGCATCACATCAATACTATCATTTAGGTTGTCTGAGATGTCTATTGGGATGCACCACGAGTTCAGAACATTGTATTGGAAGTAAAACCTAGGGCAAGAGGATGAAGAGAACGATTGCAAGAGTTCTTGAGTGAGAATCCACCATCCATGAAAGGGATAACTGAACCACAAAAGGAAGTGTACTGGAAGGCCTGGATCAATCAGATCTTTGAATTACTGGAGAATATTTAGAATAACAGGGTGAAGTATTCATCGTTCAGACTCGAGGGTTCTGGAAAGCAATGATGGGACTGTATGGTCTAGGAAGACAGACGTGTGGGGTTTGATAGGAAGGGTTTAAAAAACCTATTCATTCAGTAGTATTTTCTAGAGAAATTAATGTTGGTAAATATCTGTAGTTCCTTTCGTTGATTCATGAACAGAATTTAGTGTTATTATACAACCAAAATTTGGCTGAGTTTGTCCATTTTTCTCTAAACAATGTATGGAATGACTCAATGAAGGCGTAGAAGTACCAGCCATGTTTGTGACTCGAAATTAAATCACTTCTTTTCAGTTTAATGTATTCTACCTATGTGGAGATAGTATAAAGAGAAATTATTATATATATGACATCAATGAAAATGATGTCTTTACCGCCTCTTCTCTTTTAACAAGTGATATCTTTAGTGGAATGAATGTGAAGAATATGTAGTGGCAAGACCATCGGAGTAGTGGTGGAGGTGAGTCTTAGATGTGAGCCTCCTATGAACCATTCTTTACAGCTAATAGTGGGTCTATGACTTGATCCATTGTATTAATGGGGGTCACACCATAAGTTCTTGTCTTATTCCATTGATGATGTGAAATAGCTATGGAAGTATGGGTCATCTACAATGTTTATGTTGGGATATGAATATGCCTTGTTATGGTCAGTGATCATTGGATCGAAAGGAAACTACAGTGTATTCTGAAGCATCAATGACTATAGTGCTCCAACCACTGGCCTCAGTAGTGAAGCATTAACACACAATTGATGAGTTTCCAATGGATGTTTATGCAGGTCTGGAAATAGTGATAGGCACACTCCATATTACAGTTTCACTAGCTACTACATTATTGGATACTAGTGCATTACAATCCATTAAATCTACATATTTAACTAATATGTTTATACATCCAATGGAAATTATTCCCATTATAATGGAGTTGTTGACCCCCCTTGGAAACAGTAAAGAGAATGGGATCTAGTGTCCATGTTTGTTCAAGATAGCTGACATATAGTTAGTCTTGGATTTATCATTCTTATTCTGGATCTATTTGACGTCATTATCTGTACGGATTGCCTTTCCACTCATTAAAATGAGTTTTAATATTGTCATCATGTATTTTGTATCATTCCATCAATGGATATTCCCATGTGTTTTAGGGGAAGTGGTATTTTAGATCAATTCATATAGGTCCTTCCCACCTGGAGCTTAGGAGTATGGTTTCTGCCATTGCGTTTGAGCTTGACGATATTTCCTCTATTGATTATATTCTTGTTGTGGTTTGAAAATTTCCTAACATTTTTTATAGATGTATTCTTGGCTCTTCCAATATATATGGAGGTATATTTTACAATTGACATGGTTCCAAGAATGAAACAGATATCGATGCCTTCATAGAATATTGAAGTAGTGCAGATGTATGAACTCATGATTTTGTTGGATGACCTATTAGTGATGAATTTCGTTCACCCTAGTATTTCTCCTTGGTAATACCTTGTGTTTTTATCCATTAAATATAATGGTTAAAAGTGGTTTTGTGTGGACTAAAAAAATTTAATCCATGTTTTTTTAATATCAAATATCCTTTTCCTCATCCAGATGATTTTTTTGATCAGTTGAATGGAGAAAATTGGGTTTCCATGTTTGATCATTGATCAGGTTATCATTACCCCAGTTTCTGGAAGTCTGATATACCAAATACAGCCTTTAGAAGCATCTATTTCTATTATTTATATCACATGATTCTGTTTCATCAAACTAATGCCCCTAATGTTTTTATGGTCTTAGAGAATCAAATATTCCACCGATATCTTCACACTTTTATGAAAGTTTTCATTTATGATATTATGGTTTATTCAATGTCCAAGTGTGACCACGAGCACTATCTAAGTTTGCTTCTAGAGATTCTGAGAAATAATGTTCTATATGGATAGAATCCAATATGCAGTTTCTGGATTCGGGAAGTGAAGTTCATAGGGAACCTAATTTCTGACAATGGCTTATCAGTTGATCCACAGAAGTTAAAATTTGTTTTTCCCTAGAAGGAACCACGAAATGTATTTGATATACCATTCTATATTTTTCTTTTTGGATACTAATAATGGTTTCTCAAGGATTTATCTATGATATCATCACCATTGACTTCTCATACCATGAAAGCGGTGAAATTATCATGGGATGAAAAATGACAGTTTTCCATTGATGAACTAAAATGGATTTTGGCTTCCACACATGTTCTAATCATACCTGATCTAGCTAAGGGGTATGTGGTGTTCTGTGATGCATTGAGTGCTAGTTTGGGATGTGTGTCAATGAATGCAGATCATGTGGTAGCTTATTCATGCACATAAGTGTTGGCTGCACTATCTCTTTGGGGAGATGTTAATGGTTTTCTATGATTTTAAGAGTCTGGGCTATATCTCTTCCAAGAAGGACATGAATCCTAGAAAGAGATTATGTGTATAATTCCATTAGACTTTTGAATATGACATAACCTACAATCTATGAAAAGGTAATGTTATTGTAGATGCATTAATTAATAAGGTATCAACAAAAGCTACTCTGTAATCAAAGAAGGATGAGAATCTTATCGGGGAATTTTGCTCAGTTGCACTTGGATGCTCAAAAGGATGATTGTGGTTTGGTTCTGACCTATGTTATATTTCCATCATATCTCCTAGATTATATTGTGAAAATTAAATAGAAATATTATTATTTTATTACGATTATGGAAAACAATTATTACAGTGAGGTAATTTCCAGTTTTTTTCATTCTTTAGATGGAATACATCACTTCAGAAAGTGAGTTTCCATCCCCACATATTTGAGAAGATCAGTTCTGTTTGATTATCATAACACATCTGGGGATGTTCATCTAGGTGCTATAATGATGTATTATGACATGAGAATATGGTTCTGGTGACTGGGTATGATGTGTGTCATTTCATATTATGTGTCCCATAGTTACAAATGACTACAGATAAAGGCAGATCACATGAATCCTTCTGGACCACATCAGCCTCTTCCAGTTCTATTTTGGGAGTGGGATGAGGTGTTCATGGATTCTATTGTTGTGTTTCCACAGACTCCCTTAGGAAAAAATTATATCTATGTGGTTTTTGATCAGTCGACGAAGTCTACTCATTTCATTCTTATTAAAGGAAACACTAATGTTGTAGATCTGGGTAAGTTGTATGTGCATGAGATCATGACGTTACATGGTAATCCTTATGCTATTGTTTCAAATAGGGATTTGAGGATTACGTTAGGGTTATGGAGTATTTTTCTAGAGGTGATGGGGACTCATTTCAATTTGAGCACAACATACCATCCATAGTCTGATTCCCAGGTAGAGTGTGTAATTTAGATCCTTGAGGATATTCTTCTTTCAATCATCTTGGATTTCGGTGGATTTCGGGGTAGCCATCTAAGAATGGTTGAGTTTAATTAAAAAAAATGTTACCATTCGTCAATCGGAATGGATCCTTTTGTGGAATTGCATGGTTTCCCATGAAGATCACCTATTTTTTGGGAAGAGGTGGGCAATGTAGCATTGTTTAGACCGAGTCTTGTTCCAGAGATGTTGACAGAGATTCAGGAGGTGTGACAATGCCTGGTTATATCCCATTGTCTACAAAATTCATTTTCAGATCAAAGTCATTGTCCTTTGGAGTTTTACATTTGTGACTAGGGTTTCTTGAATGTTTCTTCTAATTTGGGTCACCGTCGGTTCAGAAAAAAAGGAAAATGTTCATCAAGATATGTTGGACCATTTGAGATCATAGAATGGCTTGGTGAATTTTCATATGATATAGCTTTCTATGATCGGTTGAATGTAATTCATGATGTTCTAAGGATATCACATCACTATATATATCACCATGGTCCTGATCATCTTCTATGTAGGGAAAAAATTGAGTTAGGGCCTGAAGCTTGTTTTGTAGAGATAACATTTGAGACTATTGACTCTCAGAAGAAAGTCTTCCATGGGAAGTCAATTCCATTGATTAGAGTTCTATCAAAACAATTATTGGATTCTCCTAAGACTTGGTAATAGGAGTTGTTGATGACAGAGCAGTGGCCCCATATTATTCAAGGGATTACATCTTCCACATGAATTCTCGAGGAAAGAATGTATTTTTGGTGGGGATATTGTAACATCTTGTTACCTTGATTAGGTATGTTTTCACTTGATATATGTTACCTCCTAGTTTCAAAAATCCATAGATGTGTTGTTTTGGGTTTATTATAGGTTTTTGAATGTGTACACATCATGTACTAGTTTTAAAGGTTGTTTATTGGTTGCAGGTTTCATGTTGTGAATGGGGGGATCATGCTGTGAACTGGTAAAAAGTAGGTACACATCATGTACATGAGATACGCAACATGTAATGGATTAATATTGGATTTTCAGCCATAGGAGATGGATTTTTTTGCAGAAAATGTCCAGCATGGACTAAAAACCATGACCAAGGTGTACATGTTATGACCTGGACTGAAGCCAGGTTTAAGTCACACGTTTTTCAATTTCGCTCCGCTATCCCCTCCCCGAATGTCTTAGATCTCAACCGTAAAATGATAATATGCATTTATCAAAGGCATCTCACCTTTTGGATTGATCATATCAGCTCTAGTTCATCCTTACATCTACATTCCATCTCTCCAGGTATGTTTTCTCTCCATTTCATCTTTGAGATTGGTCGTGATAGCGCCCTAGCCTTGTTTTATCAGATCCATTAATCTATGTTGGATATTTCATGTTTCCCTCATCTAAATCTGTCGTGTGATATTGTCTTAAAGGTCATTCCCTAGCTATTTTTGGTTATTTATATGATATATCGTGAGGTATGTGAGATTTCTTCTATCATCCAACCCCTTGTCTTCTATTTTTAATCAATCCCTTGAGGTGGAGGTTTGATTCTTGGGCTATTTCTAACAGTGTATTTGGGATTCATTGCTTTTGGTTCCTATTGTAGGCATGAAAAACCCAAACATTGAGGTATGGGTTTCAATGTCTATCCTATGATAATGATACTGATTTCTATCACATCGTAAAATTTACATATGGAATTGTCATCATTGTTTGTGTGTGTTAAACAAATACATTGAATGAAAAATTGTTTTTCCATAGTATTTGATATATTGATTGTGGAATGGTTTTGAAGGGTTTCCAAAGAATTGAAATCGAATTGTGAAATTTATCACAAAGGATATATTGGGTACATAGGAGTAATGTTTATCATGAGGAAATCATCCATTGACGTTTTTATCAAGAATGTTTTTCTGGGGGGTTTCCACTAATTCCTAGGCATGTTGTTCTGGGAGACCGATATAGTCATTTATGGGGGATTTCTCTTGGGATATTCCATACCTACCTAGGCCTATTGTTCTAGGATATGTTTGGAGGAGTTGATTCTTATGGTACGAGTAGTCTACATTTTATACCTATAGTATTCCTTGGTGCTATGATACCTGTGATTCTGTTTTGTATTGATTGGTTTTATGAGTTATCCTTGGTATGCATGTTAATGCATGTGGGAAATGATATGGAAAATTTGATTTGAAACTAATATATCTTCATTTTTTTAGAACTATGTAAATGATACTATTTACAATTATTACTATAAAATTAATTTATTACATATCATTCCATGTATTATTTTTAAAATGGGCATAAAAGATTTTTTATATACATACTTTTTAGTGAAAACATGGGTGGGTCCTACGGAGCCTATTAGGTCACTCACAATGCACTTCTTCGGCGGTGCATAGACCTATTATTGTCTTCTGGTGCAAGAAATGAAATTCACCCCTATGAGGTGGTGAGTTTTCTGTAACCTGGAATGGCTAGATGGTGGTGAGATGGTTTGTGTACTTCCATTACATCCTCGGAGTAGCTATTTGGTTTTGAGTCCCTTATAGTCAGAATTTCCCTTTAGAGTTTTTAGCTATTATTTTAGTTGTTCTATTTTTTCTATTTTTAATTAGAATTATGGAATATATATTTTGTATTCTTCCACTTTTTCTTCATTGCTATATATTTACACTCTGTGTTTGTTCAGGTTATGAAATTTCATCCCTTCAGTTTTGTTGATCAATTATCAGGTGCTTGTCTCCAACACATGGGGATTAGGAACACCCTTCAAGTAGTTGACATATAAGGTTGGATGCCAAGTTTCAGGTCATCTCAGGTCAGTTTGTAACACAAATTATGCCCCACTAGTGAGTACATTGAGTACCAGTGCTGTGATAAGACTTTTTTTCAACTTATGTTCTATTATTCACATTAAATTGTCATAACAAACATCCTTCCCTCAAATGTTATAATGTTTATTGTGTTTCACAATCATGAAATATTCTTCACAATCCATCAGTATTTCCTACATATCCTAAGTAATCTACAGATATCAATTGTAGATAATGGCCTCACCGACTCATTAATAAACTTTGTCCTAGAAGGGTCCACAAAAAATTAAATTTTTGGTGACAACATGCCTCAAGAATAAAAATGTATCCTTTAATTACTCAAATTTAATTTACATTTCATATTGTATGATCCTTCAAAATGTCTTTATCACAATATTCAAATACTCTTTATTAATCTCCTTTCTCTTTTAGTATATCAGAAAATCTTCAATAAAAACTACCATAAATTTATCAAAGTAATTACTAAAGACTATATTCATTAATTAAATGAAAATTACTGGGGAATTAGTGAGTCTGAAGGGGAACACAATGAACTCGTAATCTCCATACCACGTTCAAATGACAGTTTTGGGAATATCTTCGTTCCTCACCTTTAATTGGTGATATCCTTATCGAATATCAACATTAGATAAATACTTGGCCTTATATAAATGATTGAATCAGTCATATATCCAAGGAAGTGGATACATTGTATTTACCATTATTTTATTAACCTCGGTAAAATTAATTTAGAGGCACATTGATCCACCCATATTGAAGATAATGTTGACTAGTACACTGTATGGTGATGTAATCGGGCGCATAAATCCCTTTTCCGGATTCTCTAGTAACTTCTACTTCAGTTCATCCATCTTGATGGTGGCCATTATATATGGTGTTTTTATAGAGGAAGAAATTCAAGAATAAGTTCAATTGAGAAATCAACGTATCAATCAAGACTAAAACCAAGAAACTATTTGGGGAACAGAATAGTTGAGCTAAATATGATTTATCATAATGAAATATTATCCCCAATTGAGAAATTGATTTTTATGGAGATTCAGCAACCTCATTAAAGTAGTAAATAATTGAAGGATTCTTCAAGATTTGAAGCTTGATCTACCATTATTTATAATTTATGTTAGATTTGAATATTGATATCCAATCGATGACCAATATAGAAGAAATCACCACCAAAGGAAGTAAAACCTGATTTTTTGGGAATTTCAGTCAACAAACATTTATTAGGGAATATTTATTGAATTTCAAAATAATCATATCATGTTTTTCTATTCTCATATATAACTCAACATCCATATTTTGAGGTGGATTTTTAATAGTTCTACTAAACTTGTAGTATTTGAAAAAATGTGTAAAACTAGAATCAAATAGTGTATTTACTATTCTTGAATGAATACTCAGAGTATATGTCACCGCATCAATTTCATGCTCCACCTTAGTAGTAGTGATAGCATATTCCCTTCCGGGCTTATATGGAGGTTATTGTTATTGATTCCCTCTAACAACCCTTATATTTTGGAAATGGTTTTCATAGTTCCCATGTTCCTTACATTTGAAACATTTCACTATAGGATGAGTGTTGATCTCAACAGTATTTTTTTCATCCACATTAGTGAGATTCTTCATATCCCTTTGGTAGTTATTATCTATGTGACCCATTCTTCCACATTTTTAGAATTTCATGGTTCCTTTTAGAGAGTTCCTAGAATGATTCCTCCACAACATGGAGATGTGTGGTATTGGGTTTTCATTTCATCATGTGATTTTTTCTGTTGATCCATCCAAATTAAACTCAATTTTCCCACTTTTTTCAAAAATCGCACAAGACCACAGAGAGTCACCAATATCCATTTACACCTTGATGAAAAAATGGGCATCCTCTTCATACCTGTTGAAGTCTCAAAATTACAAAGATTTTCAAAGACTCCGGTTTATTATTCTAATGAAGTGACTCCCCTTGCATTAGTTGTTCAGGGCATGTCCTAAGGAATATCATGAAAGCCTTGTGAATCATACCTCATATAATCTAATAGAATAATCATCTATTTTCATTTGTCCATGTAACTCTCATTACATCATTGATGGATGGTTTGGGGGAAATATTTTTTTTGAAATATTTCAATTACCTTCAATCAATTTACTATATGGATTTTCTGTTATTGATAAGTTTAAACCACTGATTTTCTTCCCCGTTAAAATGATTTACTGCCATCACATCATTCTCCTCTCCTAAGCACTATAATACAGAATATATCTTCTCAATGGAATTAATCCATTGTTCTATTATGAGGGTATTTGAGGATCCAAAAAATATTTGAGGCCTTTTTCACATTAAGGATTCAATCGTATTTTTCCCCTTCATAATAGAAGGAGGCCATTCAAGACAATTCAAGTTTTGATTTATTTATTCATCATGTTGTGATTGTTTTTGTCATGACCCGTCCCCCAGGGCCCATGACATGACTACCCCCAAGCTCCTCTTCCTTATTCCATGGGATGGTGACTAGTATCAAAAGCGTAATTCCCTAAAACTGGGAAGGCATTTTCTTTATACCATGTATCACACACACAATAAATCACATAACTGGAAGAAACACCATGTATACTATATAAAAAACGAGTGTTTAATGTAAAAGTGGCCAGAATGCAAGAACAACTGGAAAGTACAAGTACAACTGAAATGCAATACATCTGATAAAAAAGAACAGACAACTACTGGATCATCCACCGAGGTTACTACCATAAGGGTAGGTACACGTCGTCTCCTCACCACTCCACGTTCATCCATCTCCCCCATGTACCGAAAAGTATTATGGTCCACCTCAGGGTATCGTCCAGTCCATGTACTCTAAACCTCTGTCAGTGCTCTCCTTCGTCTGCATCCAACACAACAAGGTGCGGGCATAGCCCGTGTAGTGTTGAGTATAATGGTACTCAGTATGGACCCCGAGTCCCTCAAGGTCTCACAAAATACAACAAGGATAAACAAAAAATTATGACATCAATAGAAAACCATACTTAGGTATATTCCAATACATATCCCTAAGTTATTTTGTAATCCATATCAATCATGTGGAAAACACAAAAGTACTAGCTCAGCTAAAACCAGTATATTATTCTAGGTGTAGTATGAAGTAACATCTCTAGTCACATTATCGAAACCACAGCTGCTGGAGAACTACTACTCAATCGAGTACAATGGACCTACCCTGACACCAAGTGCACTTCCCACTATCCATGGACTGCTAAGGTACTCTTCATGTCGAGTACCATGGGTCTTCCATTTCAAACAGAGTTGCTCCCCATCGTGGGTCTGTCGCATCACCAAGTGTGATCCCCCTCATAGCCTACTGAGATACTCCTCCATTCGAGTACCATGGGGCTATCATGTCACCATGAAATATCCTTCACCGTGGATCTACCATGACACCAAGTAACTCCCCACTGGGATAGTAGAGTCAATATGAGTCAAATGGTCAGCAGTCATCCAGTCTCAGTGAGCTAATACGATTCCTCACTACACTCACTCACCACCTGGAGGATCCGTTTAACGAGCTACTAGTTTATACTCCATTTGTCATGAAGTCCCACGAAGATGTATCTCAATGATCTTCCACATCATTGGGGTCCCAACACAATAGATGGTGCGTCAATCGGACGCCTGATATGATAGTGTTTAGCCTATTAGTCTGGAGGGCCCGGTTGGATTCCTGCATGATCCAACCTGACCGTATCTCAACTATACCCCAAAATCTAGTTGGGTATACTCAAAGTCACCTTCATTCTCCAAGATTACTAGTTCTGATGATGGTTCATCAAATTGTCGTATGGTGCTATAGATAGGGAAAAATGATAGTAAATTTTCAGAGTGGGCCCGAGTCTGGTGTTCCGTGGTTTGGGTCGACCCGGCCCATTAGGCGGGCCAGCCCGTTGGGTTCGGCCCGACACTCTGTCCCCCGCCTAGCCAGCCACGAGGGTCTACAGAGGGCTGAGAGGGAGCAGACCAGTCGTGTGTTGGTGTGATGGAGGTTAGGCCTGTAGGGTGTCGTGAGGGCGGCTCATCCTTTGGCATAGGGCCAATTCTTCCAGGGTGCTTCGAGGGTTCGGTTAGGCCGGGGGATTGAAGGGCCGGTGGGTTCGCATGGTAGGGGCGGCTCAGACGGCCGGAGGGCGGCGCGATCTGGTGTGCGGGGCGGCCAGTGGGTTACATGGCAGGCGGGAGGTGCGATTCTTCCCAGGGATGCGGAGCCAGTTCTGCCAGGGAGTCAGAGCATCTCTTGGGCTGTGTGGGACGCAGAGGCCGCCAGAGGTGCGACCATTACCTACGTTTCCTTCGACGTTGTTGTCGCCTTCCTCCATTTCAAATAACACTACAATGAATAATGGAGGGGGTTGGGCCATGTTTTTTTGGCCCACACCCTCCCCGTTTGGAGTGGTATAAAGTGGTTCATCATGAACATAAACAATGAACGAGCATGAAAGATATTTTAAAACATCAATTCCCATAATCCCTCGATAATTTCTATTCCAACCCCACAAAGGAAATAGAGGGAAGAAAATTGGACATCTTAATAAAATAATGAATAAAACCCTACAACTTCCTGCAAAAATTTATTCCCAACCCAGAAAGAAAACATCTTCGGATCAACGTGAAAAAAGGTTTATCCACGTTCTTCGTTTTTAGAAGGAATGAATCAATGGAATAAAACCATACTTAATTAAAAACCCTACCTTGTTCGATGTTGGTTGACTTTGCTGCAAGAAGGTGAACATCGATTCGTTGTAGACAAACACATCCCACGACAGAGGATTTTCTGAGGAAGAAGGTCGAAGTCATTAACATTCTTCATGGAGGAAGCATTCTTCATTAGATAATATTTCTCTAAAGATATCATACTCTCCCAAATTTCACCAATGTGAATTCGTAGCCAAAATAACAGACTGAAATATCTATTAAGTCATTGGCATAATAATCAATATGTTTTAAATAATCAATTGATGTGTTGGCTCAAATAATTAATGGGGTGGATTTGGCACAATTAATAAGGTGTTTTGGAAAAATTAAAATTGTGGAGGTTTTGAAGAGGCTCCCACACATTTATGAGGGGGTTGGGAGGTTTTCCTCTCCTCCCATTAATAGTGGATTGGTTGGTCCCCACCATAATAAATAAAGTAGATATGGATTAATTATGGAGGACCCCACCCCTAAACATCCACATGGTGGGTGGTTACAACAAAATAAAATAAAATATGAGATTATTTTATTTTATTATTTCCAAAAGAAAACCTAAAAACAATCTTTCACCCTCGACCCACTAGTGTCGAGGTGAAAGTATACTAAAGAGAATATCAGCGCTGTGAGTTCAATGGTGCCCTTGGATTTCAATTCCGACTACCGGTTCAAAAGATAGTAAAACCCGCTTGCACGTTTACTGAACGTTCCTTCAATAATGTTCATAATTTCATTCAGAGCACTCCGGGCCTCAGAATAATGAGCCATAAATTTTCAAGGACATGTAAAATAATAACAATTTATGCTATCAGGATAAACTATTCTTGAACCTGGTGGTTTTATGATGTTGATATATGACTGTTCTTATTGTGTATATCACTGCTTGAGGAATTTTGTACTTGTGTCCTATTGATCAATGATGTTGTGAATAATTTCATTCCATTATGTCATCAATGAAATCAGAATTATAGGTTCTCTAATCCTCTATATTCTCATAAATTAACTGTGAATTACATCTTATGATCCTTTCCCTACAATTATATATTATTAATATAATACATTTAATGTAATTTTTTCAATGCACTTGGTCACATTACCATGTTAAAATTTATTACACATGATTTAATATTAAAATCTATGTTATACATAACATCAAAGTATGCCTCCATTTTTCTAGGATCTTACACTTTGATGACTGAGATTCCCATGCTCTGCATACATGAAGCATTATATGATGGGTTTTTCTAGAACCATATTAATTTTTTCATTGGAATTCATATGTTTAGGAAACAATTATCATGAAATTAGGGATCTTTACAACCATTATTCCACAATTTTATTACTTTCCACTTAATTACATATAACACCCATAATAAAACGTCTTATAATTATTGGGGATGGGATGCTTCACTTTATTACTACCAAATTCATTCCGAAATAGTGAACCTTCTTTATCATATTCTAATATTTACCATGACTACACTATGAATATCCAATCTATATTTCAACATGAATATACAATTGTATATTCTTTTCATAACTCTTAGTGAATATAATTGTTAATACTTTCTACAGATGGAGTCTCAATCTGCAAAAAATAATGGGCTGATCTTCTTGTGAAAATTAATGAAAACTATTGAATCAAATCATGAAATCCTTGTAAATTTCATCTCATAATCCCCCATAAATTCATTATATAGTTCATTCAACTCGTGTAATTACCTTTCCATATTTGGTATGTTTCTACGAGGGAAAGGCATGTTGAAATACACTTTTATGAAAATTTCTCATTCAATGGATTCCACCTCATCTGTTGGATTCCTATTCACTATCAGTGTCTACCATTGATCGGATTCTACTTCTAATAGATATAATATATATGTAACATTATCACTCTAAAAATAATAGAGTAATACAAATATCATTTATACATTGTTGATCCACAGTTCTATAAATAGGGGATTAGATCTTACCCTAAAAATAGGTGTTTTTTGACGCATTAAGTATTAAAATGGTTATTGATCATTTGTTGGTGATGTCGGAATCTCCACTTGTTTTAGGTTGTAATTCATGACCCGAGTCAACTCTGGATCCCCCCATATTTATAAGGACACCATCGTATTTTTTTGCATCTATTTTTTACAGGAGTCCTTCTATTTCCAACCATTTCATTGTTAGAAAATTATACCTAAATGTGAAATTTGATTCTATTGGAAATATTATAAAAATTTTAATGGAAATAATAATCATAATTTTTTTAATATCATGATTGTTGGATGATATAAATAATTATTAAAAAAATACTACATAACCTATATAACTTTCGTAATGGTTTGTAATGAAAATATGATTAACTAGAACATATCACATGGGAGTATCATAAAATGTTTGGATTACGGCCAATTAGTTGGTCACTAGGGGGTAGTTTAGTTAATACACAATATTCCCTTATCATGGTTATTACACCTATATATAATATTTCATGAACAACATTCTATTGAGGTATCCTGACATGGATTTCAATTCATGGAAACAACATTCATTATGCATCAAAAAAATTTAGGAAGTTTTTGTATATTTAGAAATACCTCTATTGTAATTATTAATATTTCTCTAGTCCTAGTTTCCAAAAATTTATAAAATTACCTTTGATACCAAATATAGAAATCATTCCTTATTATTACATAAAACTAGTTTTACAATTTAAAACATTTAATAAAATATAGAATCTTATTAAGGTTTACATTCCTGAAAAATTGGGTCATAATATATGTAAAACATAAAATTTCATTTAATACACTGGAAATGATCCTCCATATATTTTTACTAAGTAACTCTTACTACATCTATTTTCATGGTGATATACGTTAGGGTGATCATATATCCTAGTAAGGGAATAACAAAGGAAATATTTTACATCGCATTATGAGGCATAAAAACATGGAAGAAACATATGAACATGGGGTATATCATCAATGAATGGCCATGAAGAATAACATATATATGAAGCTACATCAAATAATTGATTCTTTCATAAGTCTATCACCAATGTTTCATAAAACATAATTACCAAGTATGTTTACCAAGGTTTCATAAAACATGTCACCTATAGAGATTATTTTTTTACACAATGAAGTTGAGTGCTATTAAGGTGAACCATCCATATGTCCAAATTAATATATGACTTATAGATCCTATGAAATTATTTTAATAATAGCTCACTAAAAACAATGAATGAGTTTAATGTAAATGTCATTAATTTCATAAAATACATAACGACATAATAACGAAATTATTTTTAACCCCGGAAAAAGGAAATCTTGTTTTATATTTATAATTACCTAATATTATAATAACATTATATCTATGTGAATACCCATGAAAAGAGAAATGGGTCATGTATTCCCAACATTATAATTTTTCATGTCAATGAAAAAATATTATGAAATGATTTTACAGCACGAAAAGTATACAATATGGATTCAAAAAAGGGAAAAATTGTAGGAAATTAATGTATCCTATTAATAAAAAACAATTTTTATAGTAATGAAATATAAAATATTTCTGAAAGTGAAATTCACTTAGATCAATATATTATATCACATAGAGGGGGCGGGTGTGAATCAAATATCACATTTTATTATTTAATAAATTTTCTTTAATCATTATAAAAACATTCAAAACCTCTAAAACATGTTAGGATTATGATGCAATAAAATATATATCTCAACTTCACCTTTCATATATAACATTCATAACGAGAGATCGATATACGATACTTTATAGGTTTATTACAAAAGACCTACTACATTCCTTGTTTTTCATTCCCCCCCCCAATATGGATTATTTTACCAACTTCATTACTGAATACAAAGTCACAATAAGAAACTAATTAAACACCCATTAATCATCCACCATCTTACCTTGATTCTACAACAAATAGTTATCATAGCTGAAATAGTTGGTTAAACCCCAAAATATTTTAACTATATTCACTAAATTCAACAAATGTTATAACCTGTAGCCAAAATAATATTAAAAAATTGATATAACACTTTGAAAGATGATGCTAATTTTTATCCTGTTCTAGTCCACTATAGAATTTATTCCTCATCCTCCAAAAGAAATTTTTAATCATCGTGACAATATAAAAAATTCAGGATCTTCACTAACCATATTAACATTATGTTGGTAAAAAAACATCCTCTTGATATTTAGTAGATATATATATATTCTCTATTTGATTTTTTATGAATTTCTTTAACTGAAATCCTTAGAAAATGGTCATCCAGTCAACCTATATCTGGTGACCCTCTGTCTGGGGTGTTCATTGGGTTTTCATCAATCAGATTTTTCTCATTGTTCCATAGTCCAATAATTTCTTCCTGTATCCCTCTATATAATGGGTCTACATATAATTGGTCTTTATATAATACATATCAACAAAAATAACTTAATCTTGAAATGCTCAAAGAAAAATCATCTAATGACATCATCTGATGGGACTCAATATAATAAAGTATGTTTTACTCTATAAACATCCTACTTAAAATAAGTATAAAATAAATCATCCTCTCTCAAATTTTATTCATCCCATGGACCTCTTTTTTCTTTTCATGTATATGATGGATCTCTATCTAGTAGAACAACTTCATTTTTAGATGAAATATTTAATTCATCAACTTTTTTTTCAGAATGAATAATTTCATGTACTTTTTTACTTCCTCGTATTTATATTGGTTCTACTAAAATAGATTTGACTGGAACTCAATTTCAAATTCTAGCTCTCTAAAACTACATTTACTTTTCTCAAACTCATTTTTAATTTATTGAATAATTCTCAACACTTCTATAAAATTCATGATCTTCTTTGAATTATCCATAATCGATGACTATCATTTAATTTCCCTGAACTCAGTGTTATTGGACTTCTCAAAATAAACACAACCCTGGTAAAATATTCAACATTTAATGAACATTTCGACAACATATTTCTATTTAATTTTCAATGTTCCTATAAATACCCTTATACTATTAAGATCTGGTCTATGTTTATCCAATTCTCTTCATTGGGACTTCTTTGGTCATTGTTAAAGCTTAATCCATCACCATCCAACAAACTCACAAAAAATCAATATCCATTACACAAAAATTTGGTTTCAATTTTTTTGGAACCATACATCTAAGGTGATCAATGATTTTTTAAAAAATATCTCCAATCTCCATCATGTATATAATCATAACATAATCCATCAAAAGAAAATTTAGATAGATCTTTTTCCTCTGTGACTCCTTTTTCATCTCAAACATCATACAACTTTTTCTATATAGATATATTTATCTATCTATTTCCTACATTGATATTTAGCATGATGGATATTTTATATTATTATTTGATGAAATCATTCCATTGAAACATTATATATAGCTCCATTTAGTGATCTGCATCTAATTTCCCCTATCCGATAGGTTTGATTGGGTATCCTCTATCTAGTGTACTCTCTCATTAAATGTCTTATTTTTCTACATCAATACAATATAAAACATTATATATAGGACACTTATACCATTTATTATGTTGCACTAAATAATTGAAAATTATAAAGACTTATGTTCCATTCAATCTCTATATCTCGAACTCAACATTTTTTTTGATTTTTCAACTTTATATATCATTATCATTATTCATATCCCAAAAACTAAAAATTAAAAACTCTAAATGATCATGTTTATTTGGGGACATTGATTGAATAAAATATCAAATTTAATATAGATTGAGGTTTCGTTATAAATCCACTTATAAAATGTTATATAAACCCCCCCAATATTCATCCAATTTCATCAGCCTTTATACGTCTGATTTCATTGTTTAATAAAGATGTTTTTCCAGTATGTTTTTTTGTTCAATTTCTATAGAAATATCATATTCAATTATCTTCACTGGTACACACATTGCTTATATCATTAATTAATCATGATATTTTGGAATAATAAAGAAACAAAATAGCATAAACTTATTTGGTAAGTGAAATGTTTTCCTTTAATCATCTATATGGATAGTTCTTATACCATCCATAATAAACTTCCTCAAGCCACATACCTAAGGAAATATCATAAGTAACATTCCTTACTCACGAACTTCTCCGTATTTATTATTTAACTCTCATTCCAAAAAACGGATTAATTTTTTTAATAATATAACCAAAACACACATGGCCTTAAAATATGAATCTTTGTGTTTTTTTCAATACCCCCTAAAATTAAAATAACTTCATCCTAAAATTTTTCACACATATTTATCTCCACACATGATGTTTTTATATTCATACAACCCCTACATTTCATCTCCCCCTTATTAATATTCACATCCATATAGGCCATCTCAGGTTATCTTCGTTGATCTTATAATATCTTCCTTTTTTTATTCTAAAAACATCTAATCCATGGACAATTGTTTTATCCAAATTATTAAGTTATATTTCCTTCCAATGTTAACATTGTTATCCTATTCAAATATTTATCTTACTCATCATTTTTAATATTTTTTCATTCCTCACTTTTACGGATTTAGATGTTTTCTATTCTTGATCATTCATTTCATCCTAAACTTTAGATCATAAAAAATTTGTTCTTCTATTCTCATGGAAGCTACCCTTGTTTCATACCAATTTCATACCAGATACATGTTGGACTAGCATGATGATTCTTATTTTTGTATATTTAAAAAATTTTGGAGTATTTTTATCATATTGATACTTAATGAATTACACTTTCTTAGTAGAACAAGATTACTCACAAATTTTGGATATTGAACATGCAATGTTATTTGAAGAATATGTATATTTTCATTGTTTTGGAATAAAAAACCCATCTTCTATAAACATTTATTTTCTCCAAATTAAAATGTATCACATTTAACCTTAACTACTTTATTGAAGCCTTATCTGATTTTTCGTAATTCACATTTTGTTTTAAGAAAAAATGATTATTTCTCTAATAATTATTAATAATTTTTATCCAATATTTATTCCATTAAATTTATAAATATTTAAAAATCATCTATATTCATCAAATTTTTGTTACTTTATTCAATATATGAATTTCCCACCGTGTTATGATCCTCATCACCATATTATTTTCCTTTAAATAATTTTATCTTACTTTCTTGCCCACCAAAATTCACTTTTTGATATCTAATCTCAGTAGGGTTTGTTTCCCAATTTTTAATTTTCTAACCATTCTCAAAAGTTATATCATTAAATTATTTATTCAATTTGTTTCATTACTTCTTGATTTGAGTATTTTCCTTAGGTTTTTATATCAAATTTTATTTTAGAATTCATTCATGTTCAGTTCTATCCTTATAATCAGCAACACTACTTGATGATGAACTTCCATTAGTTTCATTAGAAATGATGTTAACATGATGATTAGATTCAATGTTGGATTAAGATTCACCCAAAACTAATATTATTAATAAAATTTTATTCATATATTAATAATAATTCTTCATATTTTTCTTCCAATAATGTTGTGAGTCTTCATATATTATTATTGTTACTCATATTCTTCTAATTTTTTCTTAGTAAAATGGTATGAAAATGAACACTATCATTAAAATTAAAATACTTAATATAAATTTTACCTTTCCCATTCATGTTACCCTTGTCGAATATTTTCAGGAGAAAATAAATGATTATGTTGAAATCATATACTTATTACTCTAGCTCTATATTACCCAGTTCTTCCATAGAATCATTATCAATAAGCATCCCTTTTAAAACACTTTGAAGGAGATTTCATTTTCATAATTTTTGTTACAATACTGTGAATTTTTCAATTATCTTTTTTCACACAAATAATCAAGAGTAAATCTTGAGATGGATATTCAAAACATTCTAGAACAGATACTTTTCCATTGAATCGATCTGGAACATTTATCTCTTATTTCTTGATGATAACATAGTCTTCCATATACTCGCTAAAACCTATGAGGTTTCTGATTCTCTCATTTAATCTTGAAAAATTACCAACAATATACTATTCATCCTCCATATTAATATCCTAATATCTATTTCTCTAGATTTTTATTTTAGATTCATTATCATATTTAGTTTCCTTATATCTATTTCGCATCTTATCCCACATTTTTTATCCATTAGAAACACCATAATATTTGTGTAAACATTTAATATATGATCTATCATACTATAAATATAATCCATTAAATAAACATATAAATTTATCTAAGACATTGTTATCATTGAAACATCATTAATTGGTGAAAATACAACTGTTGAAGAATCTATTACATCAAGAAAAGTAGATACAATATATTCAAACATCCTTTTCTTCCAGCTTTGATAGTTTATACCATAAAAAATATGAATCCACCTATTGATTGTTTGTTTGAAATTATCGATTATTATGGTTGGATATTTTAGAGGAAACGTTTCTTCCAATTCTAATTGATGTTTACTTAGACCAATGAATGAGATCACTAAGAGGGTGAGGTGGTGATTCAGTGATCAAATTTCCTTTTATAAGAACGATTCATAAATTATTGTGGATTTTTTAACAATTATAATTTTTCAAGAGTTATGATCCACTAAAATATAAATCTCAACCTTATATTTCATAGTAAAATTAACATAAAGAGAGATCTGAACATGAAATTTAAATTGATCTATACTATAACCATCAACTTCTGATTTTCCCCTCAATATGTTTTCTTTTACTAACATGACCCTAGAATTAAATGGCACATGAAAGAACTAGTTCTAATCCACATTAATTATCATTCATACAACATTGGTTCTACAACCACATAAATTAGACATTCTTCCATTGTGGGTTATACCCCATAATTTTCTTAATTGTATTAACTATAGTCATATCTAGTTATACTCCCCAGCTAAATGTATTTTCAGAAACAAGATAGGCACCATTATATAAGATATTTTCCCTTCTTCATTTATGATAAACTATAAAAATATCTTCTCTTCAACCATAATTAATTTGGATCACCTTGACTTATGTTCAATCTTTAAGATATTACAAAACCCATTTAAGAGTCAATTTTTATGTATGATTCCCCAAGATATATAGTAGATCATGATATGCCCAATCTGGGGTTTTCAGAGTTTCTATAAAAGATTCATTAAACGATGTTCATCCATTTGACCTCTAGTAGTTAACCCTATATCTGATGAATTCATATGATTTTATTTTATCTGATTCTACAATACAGACTTCAGCCTAGAAACTTATTCTGGTATCCCATTATATGATGGTTCTTTATCTATTCAGTCTTCATTTAATACATCTCACTATACATCAGATCAACATGAAACACTAATGAAAACACTGTCTAATGACTTCATGTAATAAAACATTGTTTGAGGACGAAATTATAATTCTATATACTTGTTAAATAGACTGAGTAGAAACTCGATTGGTTTATCTCAACATATTCCTTTTCTGACGAATCTCTGATTAATTTTTCTCCCTTTTATATAGCTAGGTCTAGTATATAATCTTTATTATTACACAAAAAACATCATAGCATTATATTTTTTGTTAGTATTAGTAGTTTTAAGAAAATTTATTCTTTTCACCACCATTATAATGATACTCCTAAAATAAAATTTTCAGGAAATTAAATTCATTTTCCCACTACTCATTCATTAATTTAGGACCTCCTTGTCATTTTTTAATCCATAGATGCATCTCAAAACACCTACATTATTCCTAAAAATATAATTAATTATCCAATATCCATGAAAATTTTAAATTTAGTTCATTAATATATTAATGAAAATTAGAAAACATCCTTATAATTGAAATTATATAAACATTTGGATTACCATATTCAGAATTGACATAATTTCGAGTACATTACAATGTTTTTCTAAAGATACTTATAATTTCACTATCCATTTTATACTTTTCCATTTATCTTCACTAGTGTTGCTCATTATTTTTGTATAAAATTGATAAAAATGTCTAATGTTCTCACAAAAATTCACCATCCATTGCATCTTCATATAGCTTTCCTCTGTTATGAAACATCCGTCTGATGTAATCAGTGATATCTCTAATGATTCCATAAATATCAATATAGTAGATATTCACACATTACTATTATTGATGATACATCACACATAGCTCCATTTGGTGGATCTACTTTAAAATCGCAAGGTTCGTACACCATTTTCTTGTTTAAATATATTTTTATATCCATTTTCAAACATGATATTTGGCCTATTGGATCATTCATGTGGTTGTATAATTGAATCCATCCATTGAAATATTATATAGATCATAATTAGGTTCTACACTTTTGATTTCCTATATCTTATATCATTAACATTTTATCTTATATCTATTGTACATTATCATTATAAGTTTGATTATTCTACATTAGAACAATATACAAGCCATCAACCAAGAACACATTAGTCATTAAATATGGTTGACTGCAGTATTGAATATTCTAAAGACTTATGTTCCATGAAAAAACTCAATATCAAAATCACCATTTTATTATTATATTTCAATTTTTATACCTTTCTCATCATTCCAATTAGTAAAAACATAACAATAGAAACTCCATCTAGTCATCTTTTTCCGATGACATTTTTTTTCAGATTCTTGTTATGAATGATTGTATGGATATTTCTTATAATTTCATAAATCATGAATGTTAGTCATAAACCCACTCTTCACTCATTTTACCTATTACCAAATGTTTTTATTGTTTCTTTATCCTCTGTATATATGATGGATTTGTGAAATCCTCTCCACAAATTTTTATCCAATAATGTTCATTTGATATCCCATTGGTGTTCATGGATCATGAATTCTTTATAGTATTTTGGAACATTAAATGAATAAAATATCATAATATTATTTGGTAATTGATCTTTATTTATTTTACTAATCTATAAGTAAAATTCATGCATCTTTCATAAGAAACTACCTTATTCAACATCCCAGAGAAATTTTCTTAAAGAACATTATATTATACAATAATTTTACATCTTTATTATGTTACATTTACTCGAAATACATATCTATATATTTAAAGATAATAAAACCCAAAAAAAATATGGTTCTAAAAGAATTCAATTTAATCCCACATTTAGAAGACATACAAAAAAAATTTAATTAATGAAAATGATGAAGATGGGAGTTCCATTAAATTTGTATGTAAATATTGAAATCATGGAGATAGAACACTTAATAACATGGAGACACCATATATGGAAGTTAGATAGGGGAAATGAGTATGATTTCATTCCTAATGTATTTGGATGGAAGAAGAGATGGAATTTGGGTGGGTATTTATTGTAAAAAGGAGGAATTATTTAAAAATATCAAAATTTAGGACATTGAATAATAAGATCTATAAAATTAATAAAAACTGGATTACCCATGGTTTTAGATCATTGTTTTAGACAACTAAGTCATCTTCTATAATATTTTAGTATATAATAAATTACATCAATTTTTAATATTACTTTATACATGGAAAATCAAAATTTCCTAAAAATGTAATTTTTAAAATCATAATTACCATTTTTGATGTTGGATAGTAAATATAGGTTTGGAAATTGATTTAAATTCATTAAAATAATGAATTATATAATTATAATTTATTTATGTACATGGATTTTTTTTATCAATTACTACACAATAATTATGTCCTGAAACATACAAAAAAAACTATATTTTTTCTATTAAATGTAAAATTATATGTTTTAGAAAATTCTCAAAATTTCATCGTAACATAATTTCAACATTTAAATTTAAAATTTTAAAATTGTTTTAGCAAAATAATTTCCTAAATATGATAATTTTTAATTTCAAATGAAGAATCCTTATTTAATGATAAGTCATAGATTTTACAACAGAATCAACTTTCTAACACTTGTAAAAAATTTCTATGAAATTATAAAATATATTATAATTTATTCTTAAATAAATATTATTCTAAAATACTATTTTATTAATATTAATTTTATTTGTAATTATTTTTCTTATTAATAAAGTATATATATATATATTTGAAAATATTATTATTTTTTATTTGTATCAAAAAGTTTCATTATATATTTCATCTTATATTCATTTGAATTTTTTTATAAATATAATTAAAAATAAATTTATTGATATAATTATTTTCATTATACAAATGAAATTAAACATCTTTGATAAAACAATATATATAAATAACACTTTATTACACCAGAATAAGCCCCATGGGTACAGTGTGGGATAGTGGTAGTTTTCCAGGGTGGATCATCAAAAATTGACTTAGTCATGATCTATAATAATTTAAGCCTCTCCCATAGGTGACTTCATTCAATGATCACTTGTTAAGTCTCTAATTGGTCTTGGTCAAGGGTGAACCCCAATAATGCTACCGTCCTCCCAATATATGAATAATGAACATCAACAATCTGCTGGTTGAGGCCATCAATTCTCCTTTATATGTAAATGATCATTTTTCAGAAATATTTATAAAAACTAATTCTATAAATAAAATAATTATAAATATAAATTGTTCCAAAAAATCATAATAAATAGTTTATAATAAGGATTGATACTAAATTATTTAGGAGTTATTTTCAATTCTGAATTCAATTTTGGAATGAATTTGATGGCTTCCAAGAGGATCATGTGAATATGTGTTATTTTAAAATGGTTGGGTAATTAATTATTGAATGATCTATAGAATAGAATGGGATTAAATTATTATGATGAAAAAAATTATTGTTACTAGTGTGGTGGAATTGATGCATTTATCTGGAACCATGAATAGAAATCCAATTTACATTAATATGTCATTCAATTGTGTTATTAAGAAAATTTTGGATTTGGATTATACTACAATTGAAGTACAAATATTTTTATTCAGATTTTTTTATAAACATTCTTCATATAAAATTGATAAATTGGGATTTATGAATGTTTATTTTAGTAAGGATAAATAGATGTAATATTTATATTGTAATCAGATTAATTACAAGTATAGTATTCTCTGTATCCGACAAAATCAACTTTTTTAATTGTTCAATTGGGTACTAAAAACACATGGCCAAATGAAAAGTACATTAAGTATTCCCCTTTAATTGGGTCATCATAATCATTTCACAGTGGTCCAAATGTTTGAAATGTATTATATATTGATGGGTCTATACATAGGGAACATGGAATATGTATAGAGGGTCTAAATACCTAATGAATATAAAAAGCTATATCTCAAAGAGAATGTTAAATATCTTAAATTATATTTTTTTCAATATATTAAATGTTACCTTGTATTTTAATGTTTTCACATCTATTTTAGATAATCTAAATTATTTTTTTAACTAGTTGTGAAAATAACAGATTTTGTGTCAACTAATTCTAAAAATCTAAAATTATAATATAGTGGAGTTATGGAAATAAATACAATTTTATTTGTTAAACTAAATTCTAGAGGTGATCTACAACATGAAGGTGATAAAGAAAATTATAAAAATACATTAAAAAACATATGTGTAGCAGGCCTATGATCCGGATTTTAATTGAGGTATGAATCCATTAAATTTCACTCTAAACCTTTCATCTTATCTAATAAAATATGCCTAAATGTTTTGGTATGTTTTTAGGAGAGAATATTATTAATTTAATCATAGTTTTATACTTTTTTAGAGGAACAAGGCATGGTCCTCGTTCAGAAAATGGTTGGTAGTATCCATGTCGATCAACCATGCAACCCCTAAATGTAGGAGCATGTGTTTTTTGATCATGCAATAGATTTTTCACACACATAAAATTCCAAATATATATTTTAGTGGATAATTTAATGGATTGTGCAAAATTTATATAATTTTACACAAAATACCTGAAAGGGGTGTATTATTGGACAATATCAACACATGGAGTGCACATAGTGTGTCTAATAGTGTTCCTTGACCGTTTAAGTCTTAGGTTCATAGATATAGTCCAACACATAGTTGGTGAAACTTTTTTTAAATGGGTTTATGAACTATGTACTTATTTAAAAAAGTTGAAATTAAAATTCCTTCTAATCATAAATCTAAAACCATCTTCTATTTATCCTTTGATGTTGCAGACCGCACAAGGTTGAGCTCCCCCATTTCGACTCTCTATGATTTGAGAGATTTTCTCTGTCAGAGTTTGGATTTTACAACTGTTCATTGAATTATATTACTCTTATTTAGTACTCCATTAATACAGATTCCTTTCTGAGTTTCCCTTAGTATAATATGTGTTATATTCATGTGATCTCATTTGCCATATTTTCTGGGAATTTTCCATTTTTCATAGATTACTCCCATTCAAGATTTAATATCCAATTAATATTATATGGGGATTCATAGTTGGTATGATGTAGGTGGGAATTAATTATACCGAAAAAAATTTTATCTATAAAATGGGTTTTGTGTCACGTTCTATACTTTGAACACTCCACATCATGCATTCGAAATTCCTCTAATTAAATGTATAGATCATTAGGAGATACTCTCAGGGACCCATGATTTTGTTTGAGGTAGTGACCTCAACTCAAACCACCCATTTCTAATATCTATTATACTCTCTTTATATACCATTTTTTATGTGAAAAAAATACTTCATATGTTGTGTTTGACTTGAATCCTTATTAAAATTTCTTGATTATGAAATCGAAATGTGAATGGAGAGACCATGTCACTTGGAATGTATGAATTTTTGAATAATCCCATGATTAATGGAATTAAATGAAAGTTTAAATGGTAAAAATGAATCACATGGAACATGATAACATTTAAGTAAGATTAGATCTTATTATTACAATTTTATGCTGTAATATGATGGTCTTCCTTGGGAATGTTTGGGATTTCCAATTTATGCATGTTTTAACATCCCCAGGGACACCACATGAATCATGTATGTTTTTTTGTATGTGTTAACAACCATATTATTCCTAGTCCTTGTCATACATTGTTTACTAAATAAATGCAGTTCAACTGCGTCGTCCTTTAATTTCACTTGAAATTTGGATGACATGGATTATCTCAATCGATTTTTCTTGATGTGTTAAGGATTAATACTACCTCATATTATCTACTAGGAATATAATCTAGAATAGACCAAGGATTACAAATATATATTTATAGGGATTGTGATTTTTTTGTATGAGGGAAATGATTAGTGTACACCATGGGATTTCAATAAAACCCTTATTTCAAATGGGAACACTGATAGTTGTCAGTTGGTATAACATTCTATGGTCATTGATTTATCCTTGTGATATTAGAAATATATGACTTGTTCATATGCCTCGGGTCCATGTTGGTACTTATCAAAAACACACACACACATAAAGACACACACACATATATATATATATATTATGGAACATGTTTAGAGGCATTACAACTTAGGATGAAGGTTTTGGAGTTGGATGAGTATCTCCTAGGAACTCTTTCCAGTTGTGGTAAACATTACCTTACATATTTTTATCATTTATTATGTATTGACCCTATTATCCTCATTGGAATGAGAGTACAATGAGTCATTAATAGGCCTTAAGTGACATCCCCAAGGTGCCAAAGGCTGGAAATAAATGCCGAAGGGTTTCAAAACAAGTGGGGGATGATTAAACCTTTTAGAAAATACCACAAAACCAACTACCACAACCAAACTAATCAACTAAATGATTCATTATAAATGATAAGAGAACTCAACCATTAATTTTATCATATACCAACCAAGAGTACCACAGTGGAAACCAACACTAAATCAGAGTAAACAGTGGAAAGACAAACTAAAAGACTACAAGCATACAACCCAACTCCATGCTCTACAAGCTCCAAGCTCCAACAAAAAGAACCATCCCAAGTATCACGAAGTAGTTCTATAAACATGTGACACTTTACCTTTTCCAACATCTCAGTTTATGACATCTGCAAAAGCACCAACGTTCTAAAGAAGGAGGTGAGTCATGAAACTCAGTAGGTTTTCTAGGATGAATTCATAACCCATGCCTCTAGGTTAAAACATTTTAGCACATTTATATATAACAATTTAAATAAGACAATTCCAAAAAAAGTTCACAATATAACGAGTTCCATGTCAAACCCATTTTCCAACAAAACTAATATTTCTCAAGAAAAGAAACCAAGAAAAGTTCCCAAATCAATTCACATTTCCATTTTGGAAAATTCATTCAATTTCACAAATCCACACAATCAACCATGCATGAAACCATGACCTCCCTATACTCACGAGTGGTGAGTAATCATTCCACTAAGTCGTCACTTAGTGGACTACCTTGACGAGGGTACTTCACGCCCTTATCTGTCCCTTTTGATGGGGGTACTTCTCACCCGTATCCATCCCATCCTTTTGATTGGCGTACTTCTCACCTTTATCCATCCCAATGCATATAAACACACACCACAACCTATGAAAATCTATGCCAAAACCATGTTTGTTCAAAACTTTTCAATAAAGCATTAAACCGTTTATTGAAAACCATTTCTTCTGAGAATCAAAACTCTAACTAGTTTAAAATCACCATTTTAAATTCACGTTAACAAACACATTCCAAAAAACAAAATTCCCATAACTCATTACTAAAAAGGGGTTTATACCACTCTTTCACAGCAGATAAAAAAACCATTTCAATCAAGGAAAATAATTTGAATCTAAGCCTTCAGGTTCTAAGAAAAATTAATCAAGAGTGAATCCACCTACCACAACAAATTCGTCGAAACCAACCAACGGATGAAGAACTCCAACAAAACCAAGTCATCTACTCCCCAAAACCTCATTAGATTCCTTCCCCTAGTACGTAAAAAATCAATACAAGACTCAAAATTCATCCACTACCTTAGATCTACCCACCTTGTGCATAGATCTGTTGATCCACCATGAGGAAAGGAGGAGATCTATGAAAACTAAAGGAAATGAGACTTACCTAGATCAACCGTCCTCAAAAAGTCATGGAAAACCTCCAGATCGCATCCAAAACAACTTGTAAGTGTTCTCCCACCTTCACTAGAGAGAAATACCATGTTAGGGACATATGAGAGCAAAACTGATTGGGTTTAATGATAAAACAGATTAGATACTTAAAAATAGGATCTATGATGACTCCGCGCATGGTAAGTCCACACAGTTAGTCTAATCGTGTGCTAATTGTGTGGTAGTCACTCCTTGGAAGGGGAGCTCCGTACGGACTTCTCACATGGTTTTCCCAAATCATTCACACACCGTGCGGTCTCCACTATCCAAAGTGACCACTACCTGCACGGTTTCCGCACAGTTTGGGCAACCGTTGCGAACCTCGTGTGTCACCACTATATTCCCTATAACACATTACAAGTCTCCAAAAATTCCTAACTATTTCTCGAATGCATCATGTAATTAAAAAGCATAATACAAGGGTCACATACCAGAAATTGGGGGTACTAAATTCTCCCCACCATTGGACTTTCTATCCCTAGATTGTAGAAAACCATCACTTGCCTGAAAGAGTTATAGCCACTCCTCTTTCATTTTTTCTCGTGTTCCCAAGTCTCTTCTTGAATCTAACCATGTTTCCACATAACCTGCACTAGATTGATGATTTTTTCACACAAGAATTTATCATGCCTATCCAAAATCGGTACTGAAATATGTACCAACAAATCATATGGCTCTAGGTCAGTGTGATCCCATCTTATAACGTGGTCAGGATCTGGTTGATACTTTTTCAACTGAGCTACATGGAACACATTATGCACTATACCGAACTATGGTGGTAATGAAAACAGATAATCCACCTTTCCAACCCATTCCAATATATCAGAAGGTCCTATATGTTGAGGAGATGATATTCCCTGCTTCCCAAAACGACAATGTCCATGCCATGGAGAGATTCTCAAAAATACATGATCACTCACCGCAATCGACAACGGCCTTCAGCGATGATACACATAATATTTCTGACGACTTCGAGCCATCTCCATCCTATTTTTTATCAACTTAATCTTATCCATTGTTTCATGGACAAGGCTTGGCCCAACTAGTGAAGTCTACCCTATTTTCGCCCAGCATAGTGGATAATGACAAGGACACTCATACAATGCTTCATATAGAGACATGCGTTTCAAGGATTGATATTTTTTATTATATGAGAACCCCACTAAGAGTTTATGATCCTCCCATTGGCCCCTATAATCCATTACACTAGCCGACAACATGTATGCCAACGTTTGTATAATGATTTCCGATTGTCCATTCGTCTGAGGATGATATTTCGTGCTCATAGTCAACTGAGTTCCAAGGGATTTCTATAAGGATCGCCAGAAACAATATGTGATCCTTAGATCTCTGTCTCACACAATTGAAACTGGTATTCAATGTCTCTTTACCACTTCTCGGATATAGATTTTGGACAGATCCCCCACCTCATTAGATTCACAAATAGGGATGAAATGAGCCGACATGGTAAGGTGATCCACTATCATCCGTATGGCATCGTTCTTACGAACCGTTCTTGGAATCCCTATAATGAAATACATATCTATATAATCCCATTTCCACACTAGAATTGGTAGATACAGCAACATAAACGCTGGTCTCAGTTGTTCTTCTTTAATTGGCTGACAAGTTAAACACCTTGAAACCAATTCAGCTACCTTCTATTTCATGTCGCTCCACCAAAATTTTTCCTTTAATGACTTATACATCTTATGTATTCCTGGATGAATAGAACATATGGAAGGGTGTTAAGCATGAAGTAGTTATTCCTGAGTAGTTAAAGGTACAACCATCAGATATCTAAATTGCTAAAGAAAACTCTAATCCATCTTCCATGCCTCAACGATCTCCCCACCATTGAGTTTTGAACTCATTGAAACAGAGTCTACATTGGATTCATGTGCCTCCATTACTGTCTCCACCAAATCAAGCACAAGTGCAACTGGATAGAAATCGGCAACATCATATCGGTCTTCACATTCCATATTCATGACGGCTAGGACCGACATCAACTGCAACTAATCTGAAGGTTCTTTCACCCACTAAGGATGCGACTTTCTGCTTAATACATCAGCCACCGAATTACCCTTACCCGGTGTATATATCAAGTAAAAGTCGAAATTTTGATGATATTACCTCCATATCCTCTACCTCAGATTCAAATCTTGTTGTGAGAAAATATTAATCAAACTCTTATGATCTGAAAACATAGTGAATTTCTCACCAAATAGATAATGATGTGAAGTCTTCATGCCATGGACAACAGCAGCTAACTCCAAATCATGTATTGGGCAGTTATTTTCATTCACTGTCAACTGTCTTAAGAAATAAGAAAAAAAATGGTCTCCTTGCATGAGAACACATCCCAACCTAGATCCCGAGGGGTCACAATACACCACATACCCCTGTTCTAATTCCAGAAAAATAAATATGGGTGCTAATGTAAGGTGAACTTTATACTCTTCAAAAGATCTCTGAAAATCCTCAGTCCATTAAAATGCACTATTATTCTTTGTCAATACTGTCATAGGTGAATCTAGTCATGGTAAGTCATACAAAAAGCATCGCTAATAACCAGATAGACCATGAAAACATCGTATTTCAAAGACGTTCTTCGGTGCTTTCCAAGAAATAAAAACTTATATCTTTTTTGGACCCACTGAAACACCATTCCCAGAAACAACGTGGATCAGAAAGCGTAACTCTTATATCCAAAAATCTCACTTTGTTAATTTGGCATACAACTGATGGTATCTCAATATTTCTGACACTATTTCCATGAGTTGCTCATGATCATCCCTTGTTCTGGAATACACCAATATGTCATCCACAAACACCACAACATATGAATCAAGATATCGCAGAAATATCGGATTCATCAATTCTATAAAGACAGCAGGTTCATTCATAAGACTAAATGGCCTGACTACATATTTTTGTTGGCCATATCTTCTTCTGAAGGATGTCTTCGGAATATATGTCGTTCAAACTCAAAAATGGTGATATCCTGACCGAAAGTCAATCTTAGAGAACCACTGAGTTCCCCTCAATTGATCAATCAAGTCATCAGTGCATGGAAGTGGATACATATTATTTATCGTAACTTGGATAGGTTTATGATAATCCACACATAGCCTCAAAGTTCCATCTGATTTCTTTACAAAAAATGGTGTTACCCACAGAGAAACGCTTAGCCGAATAAATCCTTCGTTTTCCTGTTCTTCAAACTGAACTTCGAATTACATTAACTCTATTGGTGCCATACTATAAGATAGAAGTGATATAGGATTGGTCCCCATAATGAGATCAATTGTAAACTCCACTTCTCTTACAAGTGGTAACCCTGACATGATTTTAGGAAAAACATCAGGAAATTTATTCTTGACTACTGGAAAACTTTTATTCATGACCTAGTCAATCAATTACAAGTTTAACGCAGCTAAATGGTTTGATATAGTTTCCACTACCAGTGCCAACAATCTCGTTGCATCTGCCTTCACCACTCTTTCTTCTCTAAAAAGATGATTGATTCCATCCTCAGTCTCGAAACTGACAGTTATGCTATAACAATCGATGTGAGGCCTAAACTCTGTCAACCAATCCATACCTACAATTATATCATAAACTTCCATTTACAGCATAGAGAAATCCCATTTCAGCTCATCTCCATCAACAGTTATAAAACATGCTCTACACATGAAGGCTCTACATTCTCTTTCACCAAGAGGATATTGAAGTTTTATCACAGAAGGAATAATTTCATGTTTTATATTCAAAAAATCATAAATTATAGAAGCAAGAAAAATAATGTGGTGCACTAGTATCGAACAACACTTGTATGAGGGTAGAATTAAAAATAATCATACCTCTCACCGTAGACGGTCCAGACTGGAAATCCATAATCAACTATTCTGATCCGTAAATGTCATTGTTACTACACTTTTATCCTTATTTCCATGTTGATATTTCCATGTCTGACATGTTATGGTATTCCTGGAATCACCATATCTAGCTCTGTTCTACTGGTGAGACAGATTTTGCTGCCCTCGCCCTGTCGAAGCATAAGATGCATGCAACACCTGATAAGTGTCACGAACACCTGACCGTGGAGCACTACGACAATATCACTGATGATGTCCCATATTGTTCCAACTGTGTCATGCTATCGGTGGTTCTATACATTCTCATTTTATGTGATCAATCAAGCCACATTGAAAACACACAGCTCTCATCATGGGTCGTGGAGGAAGATTCACTGATCTAGCCGTCTGATTCTGATTCGCACACCAACCTTGGAAGTTGGTTTCCCTCTTCCTCTTATTCCCAGCATAGAGTTCACACCCGTTCATTTGGGTATCATCATACTTCCTCCATCCATAAATCCTAATATGCCTTTTTCATCTACTATTGCTCTTTTTTCCATCTCCGTATAATCTGTAATTTAGAGCAAAGCTATCTTCGAGTGAATCTCCCATCGCAACCCTTATTCAAATATGTGTGCCTTCGGTGACACACTTGTAGCAACTTCCAGTGAAAAGTGCACTAAATTCATGAATTTAGCCGAATACTCCATGACAAATAGATTCTACTTCATCAGTCTAAAAATGTATATCATCCTCTATATCATGAACATGTGAGGATATAATAGTTTATTGAACAATTCCTCAAATTCCACCCAGCCAATGCCTTGATCCACTTAGCATGCACCACTAGATCCTACAATTTTTGTGAAAGATCCTCCATCATATACATTTCCAACATTATATTCAGTTCTTCTGGTGTTCCAATTAAATCGAAGATACGATTCATCCTACTCTGCCACACCTCCGCACTTTCTGGTTCAGAATCACCCAAAAAGATGGGTGGACACTTCTTCTAGAACAGGATGGAATGATCTACATTCCTTGACTCATCCCTCCAATTCCTTGTATCCACAGCCTGAAATTATTGAACTATACTTTGGACTAGTTTCTAGTTCACCCGTGGTTCAGGTGCAACCACATTCTCCACAGCCTCTTCCGTTTCATTTCTACGATGCCTAATAGGTGCCCTTTTCTATAAAAACAATGCATGTCGTTAGTCTCACATCCATGAAATTGAAGGCTTATTATTTCAATTTCTATCACATCACTATCACAACATTGATTCCAACCATCAAGCTTTTCCAAATTTACCAATTTTTAAAATGAAATATTTTCATTCTTTGGAAAATCAATAAATTTTCAAAATACATCCACCATTTTCTTTTCGAAATCTTTCATTTGAAAACATGTTTACAATTTTCAGGAATCTCACTTTTGCATCAAACGATAATCTATTTCGCAAAATGATATATGCACTCCTAGTGGGAAGTCATTCCTCTAATGTATGTCATGCTCATCTCATTGGATAAACCCATCACAATGAGATTTGTTATACTATAAGTGTCTCTAAAACACTTATGTACCCAACTCACAGGTAACTTGAAGTTCAACATAATAAGGTTAACGACATCTTTTTATGCTCTACATTCCGAGTTCCGACAATCCTACTCCTTCATAAGATGACTACCCAAGGAATAGAAATGAAATAGTTCAACGCCAAGACCAACAAAAACTGATGAATACATGTTCCACAAAGAAAGGAACAAGCTGGTTGCATTTATACCCCAAGGACCGAACAAACCTATTGCATTTGTAATGAACCGCTTATCGTCATTTTCTATAGAGTACAACGATTCATTAATAGTACTTAAGTGACATCCCTAAGGCGCCAAAGGCTGGAAATAAATGCCAAAGGGTTTCAAAACAAGTGGGGGACGATTAAAACTTTTAGAACATACAGAAGAATGAACAACCATTACCAAACTAATCAACTAAATGATGCATGATAAAATCTAAAACACCTCATCTATTTATTTTATCATAAACCAACCAAGAGTACCACAGTGGAAACCAACACTAAATCTGATTAAATAGCATAATGACAAACTAAAAGACTACAAGACGACATCCCTACTTCATGCTCCACAAGCTTCAAGCTCAAACACCACGAACCTGCTCAAGTATCACGAAGTAGTGTTATAAACATGTGACACTTTACCTTTTCCAACATCCCGGTAAATGCCATCTGCAAAAGCACAAATGTGCCAATGCTGGGGATGAGTAATGAAACTCAGAATGTTTTTTCTGATGTCTTACAAACCCATGACTCTAGGATAAAACATGTTAACAGATTTATATAAAACAATTTATATAAAATAATTCCAAAACAGTTCAAAATATAACAAGTTCCATTTCAAAACCAATTTCCAAAAAACCCATCATTCTCAAGAAAAGAAACGAAGAAATGTTTCCAAATCAATTCCCATTTCCATTTTGGCAAATTCATTCCATTTCAAAAATCCACACAACCAACCATGCATGCAACCCGGACCTCTCTATACTCACGAGTGGTTATTTATCCATCAACTAAGATGTCACATAATGGATTACCATGATTGGGGTATGTCATGCCCTTATCTGTCCCTTTTGATGGGGGTACTTCTTGACCTTATCCATCACTACCTTTTGATGGAGTTACATCCCACCCTTATCCATACTAATGCATATGAACACACACCGCAACCCATGAAAATCCATGCCAAAACCAATTGTGTTCAAAAACTTCTAATAAATCCCCAAAACCATTTTTGAAAACCATTTCTTTCAAGCAACAAAACCATAACCAATTTAAAATCATAATTTTATATTCACTTCAACAATCACATTCCAAAAACACACAATTACTATCAGTCATTACTAAAAGGGGTTTAAACTATTATTTAACATTATATAAAAAACAATTTCAATCAAGAAAACTATTTGAAACTAAGACATCATGCCCTAAGAAATAGGAATCGAGTGTGAAGCCACCTGCATCCAAAAATTAGGAGAAACCAACCAATAGACGAAGAACACCAACAAAACCGAGTCAACTACTCCCCGAAACCTCCATAGATACCTTCCCCTAGTACCAAAAAAACCAAAACCCAACTTAAAAGTCATCCACTACCATAGATCTACCAACTGTGGTCGTAGATCTATGGATCCATCAAGAGGGAAGAAGGAGATCTATGAAAACTAAAGGAATCAAAACTTACCTCAATAAACCATCCTATAAAGGCCATGTAAATCATCCAAATCAATTCCAAAATTCCTGGTAAGTGTTCTAACACCTTCACCATAGACAAATCCCAATTTAGGGCCGTCTAGGATAAAAAATGAGTGGGTTTAATGATAAAACAGATTATATCCATAAAAATAGGATCTAAGATGACTTCGAACATGGTTAGTCCACACGGTTAGTCAAATCATGCGCTAACCATGCAGTAGTCACTACATGGAAGGGGCGCTCCGCATGGACACCAGAAACGTTTTTCCCAAACTGTGCGCACACTGTGCAGTCTCCTCTGTTCAAAGTGACTTCAACCTGCACGACTTCTGCAGGGTTTGGGAAACCGATGTGATGCCCGTGCGACAACACTTTTTGACCATTAACACTTTAAATGTCTCCAAACGTTCACAACCATTTCTCATATGCTTCATGTACTTAAAAATCATAAAAGAAGGGTTACATACAAGAAACCGGGGGTACTACATACTACATGTTTAAATCATTTCATTTTATTTTAATTAGCAATATTATAATAGATTCCATTTTTTGATCCAACATAGTTTTACTAACACAATGTACATGCCATTGATTGGTCCCCAAATAAACATTATGTATAATGTTAGAATCAAAGGGAAGCACCCATATATAAATACATAACTTCTATTTTAGGATGTGTTTTGGTAGTACATGACTGAGCCAAGTGCTCGTGACTCTTTGGATATAGTTTCGGTACATTTTTATATTTTTGTAGAGAATATATATTTTTATTAATGTTTTAATGTTCCCCTTTCCCATGTTTTATATATCATAATTAATTCATCATTTATTATATCACAATACTTATTTATCGTATGGTGATTAGGATGTATCTTTGTAATTTATGATGAATTTTTCATTTATTCAAACTAATTTACATTTATTAATTTTATACTTATAAGTTAATATTTCACCACTATTTTTTTCACTTGTATAGAGGGTATAATGTCCGAACATACCATCATATACCCTTTTCTCCATTTTAAAACCTATGGTGTATAAGGTGGTATCATTGAGGCCATGTATCCACATGGTCTAGCCACTTATTAGTGGAACAAGATCAGAAAATCACAAAGCATTATCATAGGTTCCATTACATTGATATAAAATTTCAGATTGGTATAAAGGATAATAAAATGTGTTATGATCAAGTAATTAGCTTATTATTGGCAGTTGGTATCCCACATATAGTGAAAAATCTATGTTTCTTGGGTTTGGAATTATTCTGTATTTTTTCCTACTACAGTTTTACTATTTCACCATTGAGTCACATTCATGATTTCTTAATTTTTTTTATAATATGTATTTTTACCCCCATTACGATATGGAAATTAATTATTGTCTCATTCATAATAATAGAAACCAGTTGATATATATTTATTGTGTATTCAATGCCTAGTTTAGTTTATTTCATTCATCCCATGCATTGTCTATGGTTGTTGTGCATTCATTTATTTCTATATATATACAATTTCATATAATGAATCTTGTTCAGATGAATTATTAGTTAATTAATGTTTTTGAAATCAATATAAATATTATTTTACCATGGTGATTGATAGTTACACCATACCTGGACGATATTAACCTAATTAAAGCTGTGTAACCTTGGTTAGTTGAGTTGAAACATTGGTTGTGATTACATTGATTCAAATTGTAATTTAGAAAGTTTTTCATCTATAAACTGGGAAATTTGATCCATATTATCACGACATCATATATTGACTTGTTACATTCTGATATCATATGAAAATGTGTGTTTTCAGTTACATAAAGTTGAAATTCTAACTTATAAATCATACATGTTTATAACTTATGAATGGTGACTATTATAAAATAGCCATTATAAAAATGTAAATGTTTATGAATACTAACATATAATGGAAATGGTTAACATTAAATGAGGATTCCATTTATAATTTTAATGGTGATTTACTATATATTTTTGATTTGAAACGCTCTATAATAGGACCCCTATTCTGAAATGGGAAACCTTCATCGTTTCTTGATCTTGTTTGTGGGTCGTGGGAGTGTCTCTTGTGCATCTTGTTGCTGTTGGTTCCCTTGAATCCTCTTAGGAATACATTATTATATTATGTATTCATTGTTTGGAATATTAATAAATATCTTATCACATCATGATTTTTCTTATGAAAAACATAATATGTGATAATGTTCTAAGAGTATCTATGAAACTACAATATCATTTCACATCCGTGCTATGGTATGAACCCCAAAGAACTAATATGAAATTAATAAATATATATTCTATTTTATTATGAAATAATTTTTTTTAATTACTTAATACTAGATATCAGGGTTGGAGACTCAATGGACTTTTTGGGATCCTCTCATGGTGTAGACTCTAGATAATATATGTTGTATGATATTATGAGAACAAGACCTCCCATTAAGAAATTTAAATTTATATGTGTCATTGAATGATCCTTTATTCAGTAGTGTATATTGATCCTTATAAATTATGATTATTAATAATTGGTATTATAAGTGGAATCCATTGATATAGTGATGAAAACCGTGATAACATTGGATTGATGTGTGGTAGGTTACGTTTGGCGGGTTAAGAGTAATTTTGAATTAATGAATAACGTGAGAAAGGATTTTCCAATTATGTTTTTCCATATAATCTGATATCTTAGGGACATTGATTGAAATGATACAGTGTAAATAAATCCATGGCCATTATTATTTGTAATAATGATTGATTTCTGAAATTTCATGGAAGAAACTTCAATCACAGAGGTAGATAGCACAAGAATGAAACCTCTTTGACTAGAGATATTGTAACACATGGATTATATTACACAATGACCATCTGTATATGGTATTATGTAATTGAGACATTATACTCTTTCTCTATGGGTGCCTTGTAATGTTAAAAGGCGATAACCTTGGAAATTTGGATGATTTTCCAAATGCCACTAATAACTAGGCCAAGAGGGACACACACTAAGTGTATGCAAAATCTCAGTTAAATAACCGATTATTATTTTCTATTAAACTAGTTGTGTAGATATTATTCTTACATATGATTTAATAAATATTTGGGTTTTCTTAATCTCATATATTTTATCACCAGTTATTTGAGAGAATATTTTGTGAGTAGAATATTTAATAAATATTTATTGGAAATATAGTGAATATAATATTTTTTATTTATTATCAAATAATGCAGTGATGTTTATTTATGAAATAAATAGTCATCATTCAAGTCCTAGTTAATATTGTGGAGGAATATTTTTCCAATTTTATATGTGTGGTGATAAATAATATATATTGAATATTTTTTGAATAAATGATATTTTATTGTTTATTTAGAATGATTGGTGCAGGTCGATTATTATTATTATTATTATTATTATTGATATGGGGTTCCATAGGGATTAAATAAATGTTAAAGGGAACTTTTGAAATTAATTATTTATAAACCACAAAAGTATATACACCCAATTATATTATTTTTCATGGAGATCAAATTCAATTGTTTTGGTTGTGCACAACAAGTTCAGACAATCCTCTCGAAAAACTATAAACTTATCTTCTACAAGAACTATCACTAAAATTAATAGAATTATTTGTCCACCTCCCAGTCTCATGTATATAGAGATCATTGAAAATTATTTGAAATTGATTCTCAAGGATATCAAAGGTGAATTATTAAAGTGATTGGAAATTTTGTGCTAGCACCCATTAACTTATACATCGATGATTATATATTTTTGAAACATGTTTAAAACACCGTTAATTATTATTTTCTCATGATTCCTACAACAATACAGCTATAAAACATATATTTTTTTCATAACTGTCACAATGAAATAATTATCTAAATTTAATTCAATTATTTATTAAAGTAGTTATAAATTACATGTAATACTCATGCACATTGGTTCCAACATTCTATAAATTTTATATTTTATTTGATTCAATTCATTTGATCCTGAAGTTTATCGTCATGAAAATATTGAATTAATCAATGATCTTGAAAAGAATATAAGTTTGGCATGAACCATCACACACGTCCCATACAACAAAAACCAAAAGGTGGTATCAGATCATTCAAATTTTTATTCATTATTATTTAATGATTATTGATTGATAAGAATTTTTAATTTACATTTCTATTCAGGTATATTTCTTATTTAATTTTAATAAGTAGATATTATTATTCCCCTTTGATTTTTCATATATATAATCAAATCTGTTAATTTTATGAAGTAATGAAATTTTATGTTAACATCCATATGTGCTACGAAATATGGCTGGATATCACAATAGTACCCACTGTGTATCCAGGAATTACACACCATGTAATAATCTTCAATGCACCAGGAATTAATTTTGAGTTAAAGGTTCATGAATTTATCATACATGATGAATTTAATTGTACCACATTTGTAAAAATGGCCAGTTGGGTACAATGTCAGCTGGAATACATGTTGTGTATCTTCCGTGCATGGCATGTAGTAATTAAGCCTTATAAGGGCCATGTATAATCATACACGACATACCTTACTTGTGACCATGTAACATGGATACCACATGATGTGTATCCCATGTATATTCCATAGAATCCAAACTCTTCTATGTAAGGATTACATGTTGAGGCCCAATGCATGTTCTGTCGATAGAGAGTAGCAAATCATACACGCTGTGAAGCTCCAATGTATATGTTATTAACATTATCTAAATTAATTAAAATTAAAATTATTTGATTATACTATGAAAACCTTGTCAGCATGTACTTTTGAGCTGTAATTATGTGGATTGGACATTCCATGAGATGGGTTTTTATATATATGTATATATATATATAATTATTTTCTATGTAATGTTACAATTTCCATATCATGTATGAGTCATAGTATAGTTATTACATTATGAGAATTGAAGAATAACACGACATAGACAAAGCATGTATCCCATGTAATAATTAACATGATAGTACACATCATTAATGTATGTAATAATTTTTGTATTCCATATATCATGTGAGTATACTGTACAAGAGTATAATAAATGTTAGGTCGATTTGGATGAGTATTCCCCGTGTGGCCTCCAAGGTAAATTTATGTACATAGTAGATTTCAAATCAGTTTATTTAACTTCTATAAATTATTATAGATGATAATATTAAGGAAATTCATATTACAATTAATATAACATAATTTTTTAATTAATGAAGATAATTAATTTATTTTTTCGCAATTTATCTTAAATAAGAAAAAATATTATTGAATGAATATTTCTATAAAATATATAATTTTTTCTACTCAAATGGGAAATAATGTTAATCATCCTAGTCCTTTTTATATGATTCATTTAATTTAATTTATTAATAAATTAAATTGTTGTCCATCATGTCATCTCTCATTTAATTTTATAAGCTCTTGTTTGATCAGGATTTATTTTATGTAAACCCCTTCCCGTCACAACTATTTCAATAAAATAATATGAAATTGATAGAGCTCCTATACTAGTAAATTTGGATCATGTTTGGAGTTGTGGAGAAACCAATCAAAGATAGATACATATAGGTTTTGGTGGAGAACTTCCAAAAAACCTTAAATGGATCAAGTAGTTTTCCCCTAGGTTGAAGGATAGTATATCATCCTCTAGATAAACTAACCATTTGTAAAAGATCACGATCATACCACTTTAATTTTTATTTATATAAATTTTTACAGTTATTTCACAATGATTGTCATTTTATGATCACATGGATTAATTGATTGACAAAAATGCATGAAAATACTAAAATAAACTAGCATATTCATAAATATTATCTATGACATGGTTGATATCATAATTAAATCCAATTAATAGTATTAATCATTCATTAATGTTAATAATTCTAAATTTATGCATAAATGGATAAAATTCCACAATAATGTATATTAGTTTAGTAGAACCATTCCTTACCTCAGTTGAAATTGATCCATGGTTCAATGTTATTGACTAGCCAATGTTGTAGTGCCTTCAATTATCTGGGGATTATAACATGAATTTTTGGATGGAATTAACATAACTTACATCATGGGTTGTTTACCGAATGAGAACACGGTGTAATTTATATACAAGGGTTGTGGAAATTCAATTTTCCGGATTTTAGGATCTAGGATTCCACATAAAAAAATATAGATATGTGAGTTAACACAGATTAAATTTGGGATGGTTGCCTCAAACCATTCTATTTTCTAGACAAACTAAAGTTGTGGTATTGATAATGTTAATATAGATCCTTTCTACTATAATGTCAAAGAAATAAGATATTTTGATGCCAATGGTTAGGGATAATGGATTTGAATAAAATATGTGGAGATTAAAAAATATTATATTTATTAATTTGTCCAAATTCTATCAGTTATAGTTATACAATTATTCATTCTTATTTTTTATAAAGAACAATATAAGGAATTTAAACGTGTTAGTATGATCCACACATGTTGAAGATAACCTTCTCACTAGCACAAATTTTCATGAGTGGAAAGGGAATGAACAAGTTATCCTTTTCTCTGAAAGGAAATTGTATGTAATAGAAAGACATGTTCTTAAAGCACCAAGTAATAAGGCTTGTGATGAAGAGTTAAATCTATATGAGAAACATTCGAATGATTCGATGAATGTTCATTGTTTCATGTTATCATCCATGACCAATGAGATTTTAAAGAAACATGAGGACATGGATGGGTATAGCATGATGTATCACCTTCATGACCATTATTATGATAAGGTGAGAGAAGAGAGATATGAGATCCTAAATTCTTTCTTTACAACTAATCTTGGATTTTCAGTGCCAGCTGGGCCTCATGTAGATAATCTTATTAGATCTGTAGAATGCATAAAATTCTTCAGGATTAAATTCCTGATGACTTGGGCATATAATTATACATTCATCACTACCTATGAACTTTATTTGGTTTATTATTATTTTTAATATGATTAATTATGAGACGAATTTTTAATAACATCTTATGTTGATTCTCTTTGTAGATAAGAACTGAAGGGAAAAAACCATAGTCCTTAGAGTGAATAAGAAGAGGAAGAATTAGGTGAAGGGGCCCAAGACTCATAATAAGTATAAAGTATTTGAGCCCCATATTTACAATGATATAATGATCCATAGGCATGGAAAGGTAAAAGATGATGTATGTTTTCCATGTGTAAAACAAGAACACTAAAAGAATAACTACACCAAGAAGCAAGGAGAATATAAATGTGTTTTTTTATCAAGTGAATGATTTCAATTAGTACATATTGTTTTTTAGATATAGATTTTGGTTCCCACATATGTTTCCCAATGTAAGAAATGAGTATATTTTGATGGAAATATATATAAGAGGTAGATATGTGAGATTCTAATTATTTAAGGATGGTTTCTCTAGCCGTTGTTGAATGCCACCATTTATTTCGAATAGGAATGATATTGGTTTTAAGGGATTGTTTTTATTTATAAATTTTAACCATGAACAGTATTTCAACGTCATGCATGATTCAAATGACGTTATTTTAAAAATTGGAGATAAAAGTTGTTTCATTTATAAATAAAACATATGTTATTGTATGTAGAATTTAAATATTTTCCATACTATATTATATTATAAAAATTAATTATTGGGAGTATATAATGAATCATGTTCACACTACTCACATAACACCCTGTTATGGAATCACCATATTGGTTATGTAAATAAGAAGAATTGGAAAATGCATTATCATGATAGTTATTTAGACTATATTTTTATAAAACCAATTGAATATTTCGATCTTATTTAGATGAAAAAATGAACAAACCTCCATTTGGTGGATAGGGTGAAAGGTAAAAATGGATTCCAAGATGGGTACACACTGATGTGTGTTGACCATTTCATGTAGAAGTTATAATTGGGTATTCATAATTCATAACTACTACTGATGACTTGAGTAGATAATGTTATGTCTTAATGACGAGGTATAAGATTGAGCCCTTTGAGAAATTAAATGAATTCAAGAATGAAGAATATAATCAACATGGGGTTAATATAATGAAGTTATATCAGATTGAGGTGGGGAATATTTTAACCAAGAGTTTAATGAAATTCTATGTGTGTTTGGGATCCCATCTCAAATCACTCCACCATAAAAACCACAATGGAATGATGTTAGTTAAGGTAGGTAACATACAATGTTATGAATGTTATGGTCCATGTTGAGTCTTTTAGATAATCCATTATCCTTTTAGGCATATGCATTAAAAACAGGAGAATATGCATTAAACAGGGTACTAAGAAATGTATAAATTTGAATTCCCTTCTATTTATGGAGTGTATTGATTTTTTTTTTCACATAAGCATGTATGGATATCTTGGGGCATTTATTAATTGCTTATCAGGTAAAAACATTCCACCTTAAGGCAAAAAGTGTGTTTTTATTGGGAATTATGAAGACAATGATAGATAATACCTATAAACCCCCATGGAAAATTACCTTATTACAACTATAACAGATTTCTTTCATTAGAGGTGTCATATAATAGTAACATATAGTGATAGTATGATTGAAATTTCATAATTTTATGATCATGATACCAAAGAGTTATTACCAAAAAATATTCCACATGCCCTCGTGGAACAATTCGTTCCTAAAACAGTCTATTGAGTCAGAGCACCATAGTGGTAAGAGAAACTGATAGATAAGATTTTCTAGTAACCAATGATGGAGACTCATTATTGGTTGACAATATTGAACATATCTCCAACACAGTGGTGATAGAGAGCTCATAAGCTGCTAGATGGTAAAAATATGTTAAATTTGAAATGTATTTCGTATATCATACCTAAGATTGGGTTCCATTCAATGTGCTAGTTGATGTAAACATCATTGGGTGTGTTGGGTATTTAATAGAAAACTGGACATGGAATGTAATGTATATACCAATAAAAACTAATACAGGATAATGGTTTTAAAATCATCAATGATCTAAAATAATCAAGGATTTATCTATAATGAAATTTTTTCACTAGTTTCCTTGTTTAAGTCCAAGACAATTCTAATTGTTATAGTAGTTTACCATGACTATGAAATTTTGAATATGGATGTAAAAATAATTTAATTAAATGTAACATTCAAGAAAATTTATGTATGTTGCAACCAGAATAGATTTCAACACCATGTGGTGATAAATATATTTTCAATTTTTTGGGATCTTTTGATGGATTGAAGAAAAATCATGATCATGGAACAACTAATTTAATGTAGCTGTAAAATAATTTTTTTTCTTTACTAATGAATGTGATCCAACTGATTTCATGAGTTTTAGTGAGTATGCTGTCATTATCCTAGTAGTATTATTGATGTCATATTAATTACTGGAAATTACATACTATAGTTACAGTCTGCTAAGGACCAATTAAAAAAATTTCTCCCTGAAGGACTTAGGTGAAGCATCCTGTATTCTCTGGATTAATATCATTTGGGATAAATACTTAAGGCTGCATAAACTATGTCGAATTACATATATTGACTAAATATTAAATAGATTTAATATGAAGCAATACAAGAGTATATGGTTTCAAGTTTCACATGGTATATATCATTCGATGAAAATGTACCCTCAACCGCAACAGGATAATGAGAGAATGAGTAAGTTCACATACTCAACATTTATAGGATGAATCATGTATTCCATTTTGTTTACTTTTCATTATGTTTCCAACAAATTGAGTATGTATGATGATATCAAGAACATCCAACATAATAGTATTGGTCTTCCGTTAAGTCTATCCTTATGTTTTTGAGAAGAACTATGAATATGTTCCTAGTGTTTTGATGAGGCAGGTAGTTGTTCTTTAGGAGTTATGATGATAATTTTTTTACAAATATATCAAAACTATTTGATGTCATAGACATGATATGTTTTCTATCGCAACGAATGAGTAGTGACTGAGAAGATTTGAACAAATCCAGTTATTGTTGATTCTATATCAGTGTCTGATTATATTGTGTCTTATAATTAATCCATAGAATCTGTTTGGATATGAAAATATTCCTAGGATCATGGTATGGTACCTAGCTATAAAGACACTCTCACATTATACTGTGATAATTCTGCAACAGTGGCCTTTGTAAAAATTCCATGGTCAATCCACAAACAAATAGTATACCCAAAAATTATATACTCTTTAGGGATTAATAATATAGGGGTGAAGTTGTAGTAAGAATTCTTCATATGGAAGAAAACATGGTAAACACCTTGACTAAATTCATATCTTATTATAATCATTTTTATCGAGTGAGACCTAGAATAATGAGAGTTATTATATATTGAATCTTGTGAGTGTGAGAGTGTATTGGATTTGGTTCTTTAGAACCAAACTATGTGTACTCTATGATAATATGTATTGATAGTTATGAATATTAGTAAAATTATTTTGACTTCATAATTGTTTTTATGTTTGATATATTATGTGACAATTTTCTAAGAGTTGTTGTTTCACTGGAAGGTCATAGTAGTTCCCCGTTGTGATGTGAACCGTGAAGTACCCTAAAATTATTCTTAAATATATTCTACATAGATGAATAAAATAATTTGGATGAAACTATAGATATGTTCTATAAAGGGTGGAGACATATAAAAATTTGAAAAATGCTCAAATGGTGTATAATCTAGATAAAATCCCATGTATCATATTATGAGTGCAATACCTAGCAGTAGAAAATACACATTTATATGGGTCATTGTATTTTCCAATATAAAAACATATATATTGATACTTAAACATAAATAATATTATTAATGACTATTATATGTCACATACATTGATGTATTGATGAGAATGATGATGTTATTTTCTAACAGTGGGGTAGGCGTTGGTTATGTTAGGAGTAATATTTCATTAATGTATAATCAGAGAAACTATTTGTACCTTATGTTCTTTTATAGAATTTGATATCCCATGAATTATGATGGAAAATATATAGACTAAATAAAACCATGAAAATGGTGTTCTAATTTTTTTTTAAATTAAAAGGAATATACATTGTGAATATTTGTTGATGGAACCAACATGTAATCTGATTGATTAGAGTTGTAGTGTTAAATATATTATGTATCATAGACAGAGTATGTATGATGTATTATTTCATTATGGAATTATCATATTTCTCTATGCATTCCCATGACTATTGATGGATCATAGCCTTGGACTATAGGTTGCTTCACCTAATGCCACTGACAAACAAGCCTAGAGGGCCAGACACGAAGTCTATCTAGAATCAAAGTTAAATAAAATATAATTACATATTATTTGACAAGGTAAAGAAATAATACTTACACTTGTTCTTTAATATTTATTCATGTTTTCTTGGTTTCAAAAATTCTTTCACAATTTATTTGGAAGAATATTCAGTGATCATAATATTTAATAATTATTAATATTCTATTTAGTGAATATTTTATTTATATATTTATTTGTGATTAATTCAGAGATTTTTATTAAATAAATATCATTATCCATGGTCAAATAAATAATTTGGAGGAATGGTGGACAATTCATATAGGGTTTCTGATAAATAAAAAATATTGAAAATTATTTGAATAAATAAAAATTAATTTTTTAATTCGATTGTTCAGATCATAATAAAAATAATAATAATTATTATTATTATAGACATGGTGTTCTGTATGGATTAAATAAAAATTAATTTCAACTTTGGAAAATATTTATTTCTAAACCCTTATAGTATATAAAACTGAATATGTTATTTTCAAGAGATCCAATTCAATTGTTTAGTTGTGTAAAATGTATTTAGACATTCCCTGTGAATCCCTACAGAGATCCACTCTCTAAGAATGCTCCCATTATTGGAGAAATATCATTCTCCACCAACCACACCTGAGTCCGGAAAGATAAAATATAATTTATTGGAAGTGATTCTCATGGAAATAAAATCAAATGACGTAAGTGATATGATCTACCTCAATAGAACATGGATATTCATATGGTGACATTATGAGATTTATGGAACACGTGTGAATCACTATTATAGGAAATATACACTTTATTCCTACAATGCAATGATAATACAACAAATATATATTTATATATACTTCAACAATGAAATTATTCTCACAAGGAAATTATTGAATTAAATATTTTAATTATATAAAATATGTGATTATCCAAGTCTCTAATTTTATTATATTATCCATTTTCTATCGTCATTTGATAAATTCTGTTGATCATGATATTTATCATCACATAAATATCATATTGATCAACAATAATCAAAAAAATAAAAGATGAGAATGACCAATCACATGCATCCACAACACATAGAACCTACATATATGAGTTATATTTCTATTTACAAACCTATTTTTGAGGCATGTTGTTGGAATTATATATATATTCCATTATTATGTCCTTAGGTAGAATTATAAGTGGTTAGAGAAGAACATGATCTGAAAGTGGTGAGACTGAAACCACATATGATTCTTTTGGTAGTGCGACCCACGACACCTCCATTTTTTAATATTATTTAAATTGAATCCCAAAATTGAGAGGGTTTCTTACAGTTATTGTAGTCCATATAGGCAACTCAATGATGTACACTAAATATGAAAGAATTGAATTGAATGTTACAATAGAAAAACCCTTTTACCTTTCCATATGAAGCATTTCCCTAAGATACTAAGCCATAAGTAGAGGTTGGATTTAAAAAAATTGACCATCTTGATACACTTCAATAAATGAAAAAATAGCATGTAGAATACATACATAGATGGTATTCTAATAGGTTGTGGGATATTTTGACCACGGAAGGCCAACATCAGTTTATGGTATAGAGGGAATTCCTATCTGTCTTCTACGAATGTTTCATTCTATAGAATTTTGAGAACCAATTGAGATTGAGAATTTAAACACCTGTAGTAGGTTACATAATCTGTTATTGACTACTCATATCATTTTATAGTTCTTTAGCACTTTTGTTATCTTCATGGGGATGAGTTTGACAATTCAAGGAATTTTTTTGATGGGATCAAGTATTCCATATTTTGAAGAGTCATTGTATTATATATGAAAATATCTTGAGAAATAGTTTTCCATTCCCTCATTTCTAAATGTGACATGTTGGAATCATCTAATGTGGGACATAATAGTTAAAAACCTAGGTAGTTATGTAGTTAATCTCCATGTAAGATGTTTCCCATTGATTTTCCCAATAGAAAAGAGGAATCCAATGTATTAATAATCGTAGTAGAGTTATATACCATCAGTGTAGGATTTTGGGAGACATGAATCACCAATGAAACAGAGATCTAGTAGGATGTTGATATTGTATCAAAATTTTTCAACCTTAATGCTTTTTATGACCATTCCACATATTCATATTGACAAGGGAACTGAAATTTCTCGATGATCAGGGGTGTAATCTATAGCTCCTAACTAGGAAGGAATCTAGATTTCGACTAACTGTACATGCTAGGGAGGTGACTGGGGTTAGGGGAGATGGACTTCAGGTGTGTTACACCAGTACAATGGACCTTCCCATGGTTTTCAGGTTTTATATTAGGGAAATATATTGTTACATATATATATAATGTTTCTGAAACACCCAAGGATGTGATTTTTAGTCCATCTAATGTTTTAGATATTGTTTTAGTAGCCTAAAATTAATTATCTACATTATTTGATATTGTATCTTCACCTTTCATCATATTAATGACTATTGTAGAGATTATTTGTCTCAAAATTGAGTATTTATATGGAGGAAGACTCTCGATAATCTAATGTGAATTTGATTACAAATTCAACAATTATGAATGGTATTTACCCTCAATATCAGTGGTTATAATCTATTTTGGAACATATTATTCGTTGAGATGGATGGCTTCAACATCATACCTATGATATATTAGTTAGTTCCCTTTTCTCTCATATCGATTATTATCATCAACATGTGTCTTTATGATATCATGAGGATGGTAATTATATTTAAAATTATGAATGGGTCATATAGGATACTCTATATGGACTTCATAATGATGACTTAGAAGGAGTGTTAGCCCAGATTTCTATACATTTCCACAATGATCAGGGAACATGTCAGATTTATTTCCCACTAGTGATGGACCATCTGAGAGAGATATTTCAGGATAAATTTTTTAGGCTAACTTCTGAGAGAGATATAGAGTTTAAAATTGACCTTGTTCCATGTGTTGAAATGTTATATATTTCTCTATACAGGAAGGATCATAATGAGATTAAGGAACTCAAGTGATAATTTGAGGACCTAAAATCTATTTTTCTACATGACCTAGTACATCAACATGGTTATCACCCATGACATCTTCCATTAATGTATATGTGACTCCAAATATTTTTTTTATTACTAGCAGTTAAATTAAATAGAAATTAAAAACCAGTACCTAATTCCTCATATATATGATCTCTATGACCATCTTCAAGGATCCATGGTCATATGGAAAATTTATTTGAGGTTGGGAAATAATCATTTAAGTGTTAGTCCATATAGAATGTATAGATTTCTGATGTAGATACGGACTATACTATTATTTGGTAATGTTTTTTGGTCTCATGAATGTGAAATTAGATTTCATTGAATTTAATAATAGTGTTATCCACCAGTATTTGGATATATTCATTGTCGTTTTTGTGGATGAAATATTATTATACTCTCATACTACACATGATCATGGAAAACACCTTGATATCATTTTGAGTATATTAAGAGAAAAAAATCTATATGAGAAGTTAAAAAAATTATACTACTAGACTTATATGGTCATCTTCATGGGTCACACTATATCAAAAATCGGGTTATCTATGGATCTAGAGAATGTGAGATCCATTGATTCCTAGGACCTGTCTTATAAAATTCTTGATATTTTACTATTCATAGGGTAGTTGCATACTATAGGAATGTGCTCTATGATTTCTCATTCCATTCAGTTCCTGTAAGGATATTTACTAACAAAGGGTTAAAATTCATATGGCCTAAAAAATTATGAAGAATTTCAAGAGTTGAACGGTAGATATCTGTTAGCATTGATCTCGATTTTTCCAGATCCAGACATAATCTATATAATGTATTGTGATGAATCAGGTGTCAGGTTGGGTTCATTATTAATATAAGTAGAAAAAGTAAGAGTATATGGGTTTCTTCAGGAGACGACTCCGGATAATAATTATCCACCACATAATATTGATCCTATTTCAGTTGTTAATTCCTTACATTCCTGAAGGAATTATTTTCATAGAGAGTAATTTGTGGATTACACATATCATAAGAGCCTCATACACATATTCAATCAGCATGAATTGAACCTCATATGTCATATATGGATTGAAAAAATTTATTATTTTGAATTTTATATTTCTCATACACATATGAATGGAAATAAAATGAATGATTCTATGATATTTAAGGATCAAAGACAAGCTATTTAGGATGTTCGTAGAGAATGGAAGTTGATGGATCTACTTTTTATGATGTATCAGGAGGAATATGAGTGTTATAGGAATTTATTTCTTATAGCTATATTAGTGACAACTTCACATGCATATTGAATTAATTTGTGATAGATTTCTGATCCCAAGGGCATAGTCCTGCAGAAAAGCATTACTGGTGAGGACCCACAACCTAGTTGGGCTGTTGAGGTGAATGAAATATTGAATATTCATATATGGGTATGAGTTCATATAGATATTTGACAATATTTGATGCGATAACCCCATGATTCTAGATTTCCAACACATCAAATACTCACCATGATGAACTATGACATATGCCACCAGTGTTCGATGCGAGGGATGATAATGGAGATCACGAGTTTCATTGCTCAATGTTCAACCTGGTAAGCGTAAGGTGTGTGATGGTGAATGACTCTTGTGGTGGCCTTAATAACATTCCCCGAGTGGTTATATACAATAACTTGAACTTCTACAATATTTGATTTCTCCCAAGATTACTATATTGAAGCTCAGTATGTGCTTAGTCTAGAGTGATAACCAAATGCACTACCTTCGACCCATGTTCTGAAAAATGGGCTTCAGATGACATCAATCTATTGGATGAGGACACATCCCTTCTTTATCCATTAATTAAGATTTATTATTTCTATGTAAAATGTTAAAATCATCATTAAGAGTACAGTTCCCATTTTTCATATTGAGCAACTCTCATATTATAGTCGAAACCCAATAGTCACATTTCAATGATACTTAATTCATTTTTAAATGGATATAGTTTCACTATTTACAAAAAAAATTACATGGATTTTCAGTAAATATTTATCTTTAAAATATTTTACATAGTTATATTATTCCCCCATTAAGAAGTTTTATCCTTTAAATTTTCACTCAATATCTCAGTTGAGAATAGATTTGTGTACTTTTTCCTCATTATATCATCTGTTTCCCAGGTTTCATCACCATATTTTTGGTTCCTCCACAGCACATTAATGAGTGAGGTAGTCTTGTTATGTAGAAATATATGTCTAAATTCCAATATATCCACTGAATTCTTCATGTATTAGGGGTCATGTTCAAGTTGTACCACCTCAGGATTCAGTATATGTGAATGGTAAGGTATGTACTTCCTTATCATAGATACATGGAATACATCATGAACATGAGATGTAATTTGAGTAAGTGCATCTCTATAGGCTACTTATCTTTTGAGATCATGGATTTCATAGGGGCCAATGTACCAAGGGATGAGATTTGATTTCTTTCAAAGTATCTTAACTCTATTCCAAGGTGAAATTATAAGGAAGAATTTATCACCAACATGAAACTCAAAGTCCCATTGATGGTTTTCACCATTGATCTTTTACAGAATCTGAGGAGCCTTAATGTGTTTTTGGATGTAATAAAACATGAAAATCATCTCATATACAATATCATGACCATTAATCTTTCTATCACTAGCTTCATCCCAACAAGTAAGAGTTTTACATCGCTTCCAATAAATTGATTCATAGAGTTCCATGTGAATACTCTAATTGATGATATTGTCTTCTAAGAACTCTACTAATTGGAGGTTTTTATCCCATCCACCCATAATATTGTTTGAGGATTTTCATAGCATGTCCTCATGTGTTTTAATTGTCCATTTAGTATGGACATCATTTTCAGGGTGATAAGACAAACTAAATTTCAATTTTGTATTTAGAAAATGTTGGATACTTCTCATGAATATCGATGTGAACCATGGGGAATGATGATAAATGATAGAATTTGGAACTCCATGAAGCCTTTTAATATATGTTAAATAAATATTTCGAAGTTTTTTAAGATATAAATATACTCGAATGGAGATAAAATTGGTAGACTTGTTGTGATGATCCACTATAACCAAAATTACATTGTACCCTTTGTATGTTTTCTAGAGAACAGTGACAATTTCCACAGTGATATTTTCTGACATACATAATGGAATGTGTAGTAGTTTTAATAACCCATTGGGAAGTTTTGAGACATCATTCAGTTTTTGACACACCACGCACCATTTAATGTAGTAAAAAATCTCCCTGTCAATGCTACACCACCAATATTAGCGACGAAGTACCCTATATAGGATTATGCATTCAAGATGAGTAGAGAATGTCTAGATATGACCCTCATACATAATCTCCATCATTATTTATATAATAGATGTAAAACATGGTCTTTTACGAAATATTAGTAATACTTATCAATCATTATTCAACTCAAGAAACATCTCATTCAGTACAGCCTCAATCTGCTTCTACAAAAATTACATTATATTTAAGATGTGTTGATCTTCACCAATAACGATAGTTTGGAAATAATTTGGTATAGGTATGTCGATATCACTTCCCTTTATGATTACTACGTCTATGTTTACTCATTAATTGATCAATGTAGCTCCTTTAATCGACATTATTTCCAACACAACATGGTCTTACCAAAATAATGCATCAGTGACTCTGTTTTCCCTATTGAAATGATAATTAATTCCACCATCATAGTTTTTAAGACGATCCACCCATATCCTCTGTCTCATATACAATTCCTTTTCTAAAATATACATCAATATTTTATTATTTGTGTATATATAACATCTCACCCCATAAATATATTTCCTCCATATCATCAAATCAAAAAATACTACAGCTAGCTCTAGATCATGCATAGGATAGTTCTGATCAATATAATCTAACTACAGAGATGCATAAGAAATCACATTGTATTTTTTATGAGTACTCACCCAATCACATTTATATGTATTTACAATAAATAATTAATCCTTCTCTGATAGTGGGTAGAGCTAACATGGATTCAATAATGACTCACTATTTAACCTCTCAGAAACATTCTTCAAAATCCTTTGTCCTTATGAACTTGAATCCTTTTTGATTTGACATGGTTAGTGGAGTAAAATGTTGTGATTTTTTCACAAACTCCTATAATATAATTCTATGACAAGTAAACAATTAATCATAGTTATCATTGTATCGTAAGGATACTCCTCAAAAACCCATTTCTTGGTAGGGTAAACTGAGATTACGTCATTGGTTACAATGTGACCAAAAAACGAAACATATTGTAACTAAAATTAGAATTTTATAAACATTCCATATATCCTAAACTTCCTTAATGTTTTTAATATAACCATTATATGACCCTCATCCTCCTTGGATCTTTTAAAATATATAAAAAATTCATCAATAAAAACTGCCACAATGTTATCAAGGTATATTTTAAAGAATCTATTCATCAAATCCATAAAAATAGATGGTGAATTAGTAAGGATGTTGGTCATAAAACAAACTCGTAAGGCCCATATTTTGAATCCAATGTGTTGTTTGGAATATATTATTTCTTCACCCTCAATTTATGATAACCATATCAATGTTCAATCATAGATAAGAACTAATCCATATGAAGGTAGTGAAATAAATCAGCAATTCTACGAAGAGGGTACTTGTTCCTCACTATTATCTGATTAAGCTCATTATAATCGATGCCTAACTGCATTGATCTATCATTATTATTCATAAACGGAACTGTTTATCCCCAAGTACACACACATGGATATATAAACCCCTTCTCCACAAAATCATGGGTTTTATCATTTAATTCATTAGACTCCACCTTTGAAATTATATACAGGTGGTTTGATATCGACATGGATCTAGGAATGAGTTAAATTGATAATTCTACCACTCTTTCAAGGGGAGGTCCAGGAAACTCATTAAAAAATGCGTAACTGTTTTCTTAAATGATGGGAATATTCTATATTTGTATACCTTTAATTACATATTCATCTTCGTGGATTAATTTCATACAGAATGATACAATAGGATTTTTTGAGAAACATCTGGCCGAGATATATATCATTGGAAAAAATTATTGGTTGTCCATTCAAGAATACTGGTGTTTACGTGATTATGAAGTTTGTCTTAGAATTATAATTTGAGATCCATTGTATCCTAGGTATACTATCATATTCCAAAAATGGGAAACCAATTTCAAATTTTAAATGAGATTGAGCTCGCAAAAAGGAATAGTAGAATTTCAATACACTGTTTATTCTTGGATAATCCCTCCTGGAGTATCAACTGATAAGTATACTTTTTTTAGTTAAGGGATATATTATATATTCTTGGATAACATGGAGGAAAAATATGAATTCATAGAACCAAATTAATAAAAATTACTTGCTTACTTTGACGGAACAATTAGAGTACCTTCCACCACATCACATGGATCTTCAACATCATCCATCATGATAGTAAAAGAATGACCATTGTCCCTCAGCCTATGATGAGGTTGATCGGTATTCCCCTCTATTGCCCTAATATTTGGATAGTGATTTTTCATGTGTCCAAGCTATCTAGACAAGAAGCATTTCACTTCAGGTAAGTCATGCACCATCTTCAATTTTTCGTTTGTGTGGAGAAGTTGAGGCATCCCCTCACGACGATAGTTATGTGAAATGTGGCCTTCTATTTCACACTTCTAACACTTCTTGTTACGGAGAAGGAAGTTCCCCAAATTATTCTTCCCACATTTCTTTCATGTTAAATGATACACTTTCTTTCCTAAAAATCCTTGATCAAAGCTCTTTCGCATGATTGACTCTAAAGAACTATAATTCACATTGGATCAATGGGACCACTAAATATCTTTGAACACCAATTAAACTTTCATAACACTCGTCACAATCTCCTCATTGTTTTAATTGTCTTGATTGGCTAGATTTTCTGTATATGAGATCATAGTAAACTGATAAATATATCAACATTACCATTAGAATCCATGACAAAGCTAGAGATGTAATATGAATGTATTGTGATGTTCATCTCAATGATTCTGACATACTCATTCAACTAATGCTTCAGATCTTGGAATTAACTCTCAATTTTAGTTATCATGGGGGAAAATATTTTTTTAAAACTGTTCTCCCAAACTCATCCCACTATACATATTTAATCTCCACTCTTAGATTTGTATTATTGATCATCTCCCACCACGGATCAGCATACCCTCATAGTGGTAAACATCCAGGGTGACATTCTATTATTCATAACCATAGAGAACAATAATGTTATTTTAGATAGATCATAACCACTATTCAGTAATCCATTGGTTTGTATATCCACTAATGTATGGTGGTATTTGAAAAATAAAGGAGTAAATGGAATTTTGTTCCATTCATGGTGAATCTAGTTTCTCAACATGATTCGTGTTATTTCTCATAACCTGAGACACTAGATTTATCATCTTATAACGTTTTCCATTCTGGATTCCATCATAAGGCTATCACAACCTGGAATGTTGCAATTGTAATTTATATGGTTTCTCCTATTTACAGAAATTTTTAAAAAGTAGACAAACGTAGTGAGAAACTTGAATAATTTAATAATCTTATAATTTTAATTAAATTTCATAAACATTGTTCCTAATATCTTATTATTTACAAATAATTAATTTTTTTACTAATCCTCTAAAATGGTTCATAAAAAAGAGTCTGATTAACCAAACTTATCCCTTAAGAGTGTCAAACTAGGATTGTAGCACGACCTGTTGTCATGCATCAGTTCTTTTTTGAATCTATCTCAAATCTGTGTTTTTAGGTTTTATCCCTAGATACATATATCCCAAAGCATCTTCCACTTGTTTATATCAAGGAATTTATTTTTTTTCCATGAACCACTTACATGAAAATTGAAAAAAATTCCTGGAAGTTTTCATATATCTAAAATTGTTCCTAAGATTCTTCCTAAATTTATAATCCAAATTTATAAAAATAACTAAACTATACTTTGATACAAACTATGGAATCTCACCTTTTTATTACATAACATTTCATTACAATATAAAAAAATATGTTCTTATAAAGTATACAATCCTAGAAATAAGGTACATAGTACAGGATAAATATACAACATTATTTTATACCAATTTAATGGAATATTCAGGGATCAACCATTATAAATTTATTGAATCTCATAATCTAGGGATATAAATCAATGGAAGGGGCTAGTGTAAGTCCCATTAATGAAAAAATAGTAAAACAATTGACATTTGATCTTGAGAAATATGGATAAAAACATGTGGAATTTCAGTATGGAATTAGAAAGAAAACATGAGGAATATAATAAATAAAATAACATGAATAATATCATGTATATTTGGATAAAAAATATACATTATAAATTCATCAGTATATCACCAAGGTTTGACACTGAGGTGTCATAAAAATCCCCAATTTCATTCACCGTGTTTTTGTAAAACGAGACATCTATAGAGATTAAATTTGTCACCCAAAGAATTGGATCACTATTAGGAATCATCTATCATATATTGTAATTCACTTTATTCAGATATTCCATAATAATAAATATCACAAATAACCTATGAAGAATAAATGAAACAGGTTTCATATCAAAAGCCAGATGTTTCTAAGAAGTTATTAAAGAAAATATCATTTTGTATTTTTATGATTTAGTGAAAATGAAGGACAGTTTAATATATATTAATCCAGGAATAAAATTGATTATTTTATAACTATGTGAATACCTTGGTGAATAAAATGGATTGGTTATTCACAAAATAAAGTAAAATAATTTCTTTTGGAAAAGAGGGAGATTTTGAGAAGTAAAATCGATAGAATAACAGGCATGAAACATGGTTCAGAAAACACCAAAAATATAGAAGAAAATGGTATCCCATGCATAAAATACTCTTAATATAGTATAGGAAATTATTAAACTATATATAAGAACACCATACAAATATTTTAAAGACATACTAGATAAAATAGAACCTGAAACAAAAAGAGATGTTGAAATTAACCTTACCTGGAAGTGGTTCCTCTATATCCTGATGATTGGGACCTTGGGAGATTTAGGAAACCTTGATAGGACTCCTTGGGAGGTAAAACTACTAGATCATTGTAGAGGATGAATTTGGAATGAATTACAATGGATAAATGGGTGGGTATTTATAGAAAAAAAGGGTGTCCTATATTAATTTCTTTTGACAACTAATCAGTGGTATTTGATAAACTATTGGATTTCGAATGAAATTGGCCTCATAGAACACCAATTAAATTTGTACAATACATATGATTTTACCAGAATTATATGTTACTTATTACAACCTTAATGAAGTCATTAAACAAAATGAAAACTAAAAAAGTGTATTTTTACTTTTCATGATATAATAATTTAATTTATAAAATTGTCACAAATTAACCATAAACTAATATTGACCCTATAAATTCAAAAATGTAATTTATTTTATCATAATAATTTTATATCTATGATAAATCTAACCCTTATGTAGAAAAATAGGTATTCATTAAAAATAATAATTTATAGAAAATTCATAGTAAAATGTATAGTAAAAATTAATGAATCGTGAAAAACTATTATTTTGTCATTTGTAATTAAAAAATGATTTTTTATAATAGTATATAATTATAATCTATATTATTAATAAAAAAATTTAATATAATAATTTATATATTTTTTGAAATTACAAATTTTCCTAACAAATCAATTTATCAAATTCCATCACAATTTTTATCCAGAAATATTATTAAAACATAAATGAAGGGAAAATAATTATATAAAATGTTGTTACATTATGAGGTAGTGGGGCCCTGACACAAAATAACATATAAAACCCGCAAAAGACCTATGGGTAAGGTGTTCAATGATGATAAACTCTTGGGGCGGCTCAAATAACTTCGCCTGAGTAGTAATCCCCACTAACTTGAAAATCTCCCATAGTCAATTTCATTTAAGATTAACATGTTGAATCATGTCATGCAATTGGTCTAGAGTGAAGACCGATGGAGATTCCTCCCCCACCCCCCTTGTAGTGGAAGATGGGTTTCATATTGTAAGAACATGGACCTTCTTTTCAGGTACGTTTTTCTATTTCTGGTCATCTATGGAAAAAAGAGGAGTTTCTTGAAATTTTGAAGTACATGCCCTGTACTTTATGAGTACACACCATGTACTCCTTTACCACACGAGACTGTGAACTGTACATGTTCGGACCACACACACAATGTGTAGGGGTGATGGGGAGGCCTCTTAAAGCGGAGTACGGAAAAGCTGAGTACACGACCTTTACATCAGAAGTACACGCCGTTTATTTTATTTCATTAAACGGACCGGGGTCATGAATTAACCCCGAATACGTCTTCTTCTCCATCTTCTTCGACTGATAACAAAGGTGCGGCCACAGATCTTCTCTGAGAAACTGATCCATCACCTGCTATCTGAATCGAACGCCGTCAATTGCGTTGGAACCACAACGGTAAGATCTCTCTACTCCTAGGGCTTTGTTTCCTAATTCCACTTCTATATAATGTTATCAGGGTTTGAGAATTTGTGAGTTTTTATTGATATATGTCGTTCTATGGAGAATCAAGCCTCGTGGTTCATGTATATTGATCTCCTAGGATCGAGGATGGTGGTTTGATTCCCTATATTGAATGTCTTTGAGTTTTTGGTGAAAAAGTGCCAGATACCCATGTATCGAGTATCCCAAGTTTGGATTTTGATCATGTATTGTTATATGCCTCAGATATCATGTGTGATTGAGGTTATTAGATGATTGAGAATTGCTTGTTATCATGTTTGAGGATCACCCCATGGGTGTTTCCCACTGTTTTGGCTGTTTATCGCCGTTTGGCTTAGGTTGCCTGTGAGGCAAACCTTGTTGCATTGTTTCCCTGCCTTGATATAATTGATTGCATGTATTTCCTATTGTTTATATGATTCGGATGCATTTTAGCTATTATCCATGTAGTTTTTGATCTTACATTAGGCTGCTAAATGTTTATTATGCACGACTACACTACTTAGGGCAGTGGAAACCTGGTCTGGTAGACTAAAGAGGTAATTGATGATTAGGACTTCCCTAGAGAGTCTGTTATATTTTAGTATCGATCGTAGGACCAATGGGAATGCGACTTTAGGATTCTTGAGAGTTTCCTTAGTTACGTAGCGATACTATAGGGGGAATTAGACGTAAGTGCTTCCTCAGAGAGTCTATATCTATCGTAGCAAGAGCATAGGGGAATTGATGGTGAGAGCTTCCCAGAGTGTCTGTGCCTGTGTATATTTACATTATTAGAGGGGTCTTCCAGTAGGAGCCACCCAGAGAGTCAGTGTTATTAATTTTTTCGTTGGTTGTGATTTTTCCTCCAAGCCAAAGAACAAGCTTGGGTTTTGTACTACTTATTGTTTAGGTAGTATCCTGAGATACCTATTATGTTACTTGTTGTGCCTTGGAATATAGTGATGTTTTCTAGATTCTTGTTTGTTAATTAATGATAGTGTTAAATAAATAAATAAATATTAATAGAGAATTGTAGGATTGTTTACATTAGACTATTCCTCTTCTCTACTACATTTATTTTCTTTACTTTTTCTATATTGCTCACTAACAGTAGGGCACAGATCATGTGGTGATTTCATACTGGTATTAGTCTCACACCCTGTTTGGGTCCTTCTTTTCATCACAAATAGGTTATATGGTTGTAGGTGTGGATATGGATTGTGTCCCTTCAACATCAGGCACATGATTTCTGGTTGGAGATTGAGATCATAGGACCGAGCCAAGTCTTGCGACGCTGCTGGAGTTTCTATTTAGTTTTAGTATTTTGTTCTCAATTGTATTTCAGCACGTTGTTGTGTTTTCTGATTTCCATAGATACTTGTACATGCTGCATCATTTTCATCATTATTATTTTATACATTTCTTTTGTTGTTTAGTTTCAGTTGTTGTGTGTTGTTTACTGTTTCTATTATTGACTGTTATTTCCTGTACCTTGTATACCTTACAAAATGAGGGAATAGTTTCCCCAATAACTTAATAAGTCCCTAGTTGCTAGTCGGAAGCCTCTTGCGTTTGTGGAATGGTGCTTGAGGTCATGTGGAGAACTGGGCACATGGAACCAGTTGAGGGGCTCCTGATTCAGGTCGTTATAAATTGGTATTAGAGGAGTTTCATTCCTATTCTATTGACTTACTATTTAGCTACATTAGACGATGATAGGAAGGAAGAGTTAAATGGTAAATATATGTGCACAGGAATTATAGAACCTGTGTATATGGAAAAATCCAGAATAACTCGAATATTGCAATTTTTTAGTTTTCGAAAATGTTAGAGTTTAATTTATTTCACCATTGGTTGGTGCACTTGTTCTGTGCTATTACTATTTGTATGATTGTTGTTTTATTTTGTTTAAACCTGATGAGATGATGGTATGTCATCTCATTCATCATATCAGAACTTGTTAGAAAATCACATGTCATGCATTTTTCCATGTCATCATGATTGCATTAGAATTTTCATGATATTTTGATTGAAATTATGTTAGAAGATGCATGCAATTGTGATAGCTTCTGTGATATAATACCTCCTATGTTGATAGGGTATCGTTTTTTAAAGATTCTTTATCATGGATACCAAACATTGGTCTTAGAGGTGTTATGGGCCCTCAAGGATCGTAATTTGGTGGGTTGTGAGTTTTGTATCCTATTTACTTGTTAAATGCATGGTTATGATGCCATGATTTGATTCATGGGGAGTATGGCCCCCCACGGATCAGAATTTGTCACCTTAAAACTGGTCTTTTTGTGTTTTCTATGCTCTGATGCAGTTCTGAGGTTACTGTCTGGAAAAACCTAGAATACATGGCATGTACTTTATGAATACAAGTCGTGTAGTTTTTAGATGTGCCACTAATCATGTGGGTAAGGACACATGGTCTGGGAAAATATTGTAGAAATACTCTGTGTAGTAGCTTAGCACGCCGTGTAGTCTGGAATAGGTATCTGGTCATGTCACGAACAACATGGTCCGAGGTTTTCCTTCAAGTTCACGCCATGTCCCTTGAAAACAAGTCATGTATATTAGACCATGTAGCCGATCATGTAGCTAACGAAACAGGTTGGTGTTATCCTTCCGCATACACACCGTGTCCGTATGGAACACGCCATGTAGTGTCGACCATGTGTCAGACTGTGTCACTACCAACACGGGGTAGGTATGTCACATTCTGTACACGTCGTTTCATCCTTGAACACACCGTGTATGAATTGACATAGAGGAGTCATGTGACCTAGCTGTGTAGCTGAATACATGGGTTTGGAAATCTGAAGGGAAACACGATGTGTACTATGTTGACACGCGATGTAGTAGTGGTCCGTGTACCAGTCTGTTTGGCTAATGACATGGACAGGGTAGAGATATAAAGGACACGTCGTGTAGTGGACAAGCAGCCCGTGTAGTTTACTACTAGGATAGTCCATGTTCCAAGCTGTGTAGGAGTAAACGGGATGGGAGGAAAAGGGTTAGTACACAATGTGTAGTTAAGAACACGATGTGTAGCTAGATGGTTTCCAAATCCATATATGTCCATGGTACATGCCCATGGTAAACATTTAAGAAACACACCATGTAGTAGTAGTACATGCAGTGTAGTCATGTTTTTTCAAAATGTTAATGTATTTTCCCGGATGTTCCATTATACTCTCTTTTATTTCTTCTGTGTTCATCGTTAATGAAGCAGTGTTTTTGATATTTTAGATCTATGGAACCAAGACATACTCCTGTTGCACGTCAAGAACTAGGAAGTGACTATACGCCTGATACAGAAAATCAGGGACTACCAGTAGTTCTGCCTATCATTCCGGACATGGAACCTGCAGTGATTATAGACACTGGTGTCAAATCTCAGTTCATAGAGGGTTTCATGAGATTCAGGTAGTCCTCCCAAGGAGCTCATCATCCTACCCCAACAATAAAATAGCTGACGTGGTTTTCTCAACAGCAGCATCCTCCCACATTCTCAGGGGATGGAGGACCGCAGGCTGCAGAGTCATGTTTAGAAGACATGGTATCCATCTTCGAGCATCTAGAGACACCTTAGGAGAGGAGGGTGAAGCTCGCGATATATAGGCTGTGAGATTCCACCACGAGAAGGTGGGATGTGGTTTTGCAGACATGGTGTCAGCATGATATGGCTTGGGAATGAGGACATCTACCATACGTCAGTTCAAAGAGTTCCCTCTTGAGGTTATAGGGTGTCACATATTATGGGACCTCTATGTCCTAGAGATTATAGGCTATGATGTCATTCTTGGAATGGATTGGTTAGTTACCTTCCATGCCTTTGTCTATTTCTATCGCCACATGGTGAGTTTCACATCATCAGAGGGAAGATCTTTTCTTCACAAGGTCGAATGGGATATATAGGCGATCAGTGCTGGAGCAGAGAATTATGGGTTGGGTGGTGTTACAGCACAGATTTCTAGCTTATATCTAGATGACCATGTGACTTCTATGGTAAATTTTACTCCAATGGTATAGAACTTTCTAGATGTCATTCTAGATCATTTTTCAGGTTTGCCTCCGAAGTGAGAGGTAGACTTCCATATTGAGCATGTTCCCAGAGCGGCACCGGTTTCCATTCATCCTTATAGGATGGCTACACCTATGTTGCAAGAGCTCAATAAGCAGTTGGAGGAGTTGCAGGAAAAGGGTTACATCCGATCCAGGACTTCTCCTTGGGGTTCTCATGTCCTATTTTCAAAGAAAGCAGACAACACCCTTCAACATTGTGTGGATTATCGAAAGATGAACCAGTTGACTGTCAAGAACCGATATCCCTTTCTAAGGATCGATGACCTATTTGATCAGCTTCGAGGAGACTGGGTGTTCTTCCAGATCAACTTGAGGTTTAGTTATCATCAGTTACACGTTAGACCATCAGATATATCTCTTACAGCCTTCAAGAGCAGGTATGGTCTATACGAGTATTCAATCATGCCGTTTAGTCTCACTAACATAACAGCAGTCTTCATGGCATTGATGAATAGATTTTTCCATCCTTATTGGGATTCCTTCATGGTGGTTTTCATGGACGATATCTTGTTGTACTCTCACACTCAACACGACCATGATACCCATGTTGAGATCGTTTTGAGTACACTGAGGGAGAATCAATTATATGCTACGCTCTCAAAGTGCCACTTTTGGATGGAAACAATTCACTTCTAGGGTCATTTCATATCAGAGACAAGAGTATCAGCATACCCAGAGAAGGTGAGAGCAGTAGTTACCTTGGAGCAGCCAAAGAATGTCTTCGAGGTACAGAGTCTTGTGGGGCTGGATGGTTATTACAGACGGTTTAAACAGGACTTATCACAATTATAAATACCTTTGATAGGCTTGAATAAGAAGGGGGATGTTTGATTGGTCAAAAGCATGTGATTCAACCTTTTAGGAGTTGAAGGGTAGATTGACATCAGCACCGATTCTAGTTTTTCAATTGCTGGGAAAGAGTTACATAGAATTATGTGATGCATCTGGAATCGGCCATGGATTAGTGCTTATTTAGGAATAATTTTTTTTTGCGTACAGATCTCGGTAGTTGGGTACATGTGAGAGGAATAATCTTACGCACTACCTGGAATTGGCTGTAGTTGTTCATGCTTTGCGTTGTTGGAGGAATAATCATCTGGGAGTGCATTTTGTGGTATATACTGACCCAAAATTGCCTCAAATATATCTTCACGTAGCGCGACTTGAATCTGAGACAGTGGAGGTGGGTTCAGTACCTGCATTCTTTTGATTTCGAGCATGCCAATATGCTTGGGAAAGGCAATGCAGTGGCTGATGCATTGAGCAGGAGGACTGAGATACCCTCATTTCAGGAGGCTAGAAGTGAGTTGAAGCTTATAGCTCTATTATATGAGATGCATTTAGAGGTGCATGACAGACAGGGGAATACATTCCTATCTTCTGTAGCTGTTACCTCTACATTTCATGACTGAGTTCGGATGAGGCAGTAATCAGATTCTGAAGGCCTAGTCATATGGGAAAGCACGACAGGAGAGGACACTCTTCCTGGATGGACCTTTGGCGAGAATGAGATCTTGCGTTTCTAGGTACGCGTATGGGTTCCATTTGATATATATATATGTGGAGATGATGTGAGACTTTAAATCATTAGTTGGGGTAGTTCATCCTGGTTTCACCAAGATGTATTGTGATCTACACTACCAATTCTGGTGGCCAGGTTTGAAGAGAGATGTGGTGGGTTTTTTCATGATGTGTTCCACCTGTCAGGAGGTGAAGGTGGAACACTAGTAGCCAGTAGTGATTTTGTATAAATTAACCATTCCCGAGAAGAAGTGGAATGATGTCGGGATGGACTTCGTGACAGGGTTACCGATATCGTCATGAGGGAATGGCATGGTATGGGTTGTTGTAGATAGGCTCACGAAGGTTTCTCACTTGTGCTGATAAAGGAGACCTTCGGTGTCAATGAGATTGGATGGTTTCACATCCATGAGATAGTACGCTTTCATGGGGTTCTGATTACTATCCTTTTAGATAGGTACGCCCGCTTTAGATCACATTTTAGGCAGGGGCTACAGAGGGCCATGGGTACACAGGTACTTCTGAGTACAACTTACCATCTCCAGACAGATGTCCTGTCAAAGCGCAGGATCTAGGAGCATGAGGATATTCTCTATGCATGCATTCTAGACTATTTTGGTTCTTTGTATTAGCATATCCCTCTTGTGGATTTTCCTATAAAAACAGTTTTCAGGTGACCATTTAGATGGCACCTTACGAGGATTTGTACTGTAGGTCATGCCGATCACTCTTGTGTTGGTTGGAGGCAGGGGAGGCAGCTTTGTTGGGACCTCATCTCGTTCATGAGACCACAGAGCAAGTGGAGTAGATTCAGAAGAGGATGGATACTGCACTGTCTCATCGGAAATCATATGCTGATCAACGGAGAAGACCTCTCGAGTTCGAGGTCGGAAATCATGTTTTCTTACGTGTTACCCCATGGTTGGGACACAAGAGGATCAGGATACAGGCTAAGCTTTCACCGAGATATGGCGGGCCGTTTGAGGTTCTGGAGGGAGTCGGGCCGGTTTCTTATAGGTTGTAGTAACCTCAGAGATATCAGGCTTTGCACAATGTCTTCCATGTTTCTCAACTATGGCGCTATTTCTCAGAATCATCTTATATTTTTCGACCTGAGGATGATGATCTGGTGTCAGAAGCATCTATCAAGGACCATCCTATCAGTATTGTAGATCGTGGTGAAAAGGTACACTGTGGTCGGTCTGTTCCTCTGGTACGGGTGTTATGGAAGCACGGTTGTGTACAGGACGAGACATGGGAGAGGGAGGCCGACATGCGATCACAGTGGCCAGAGTTGTTCGAGGTTTCTTCATCACAAACTTGTTAGGGAAATTGGAGGATGAATTTAATTATGGGGGGCGTTTTTAAGAACCCAGACCTTCTTTTCAGGTACGTTTTTCCTTTTCTGGTCATTTTTTCGGAAAAAGAGGATTTTCTAGAAATTATTGAAGTACACACTGTGTACTTTATGAGTACACACTGTGTACTCCTTTTCCACTCGATACCATGTGCTAGCCATGTCCGGACCACACACACTGTGTTTAGGGGGGACGTGGAGGCCGCTTAAAGTGGAGTACGGAAAATTTGAGTACATGCCATGTACTTTATAAGTACACGCTGTGTATTTTCTTTTTTTCATTAAACAGATCGGGGTTGCAACTTAACCCTGAATATGTCTTCTTATCTAGCTTGATTGACTGAGAGCGAGGGTACAACCGAAACTCTTCTCTAATCCATCGATCTATCACCTAATATCTGAATCAAACAGTGTCGATTGCGTTGGAACTGCATCTGTAAGATCTATCTTCTCATAGGGCTTTGTTTCCCAATACCACTTCTTTCTCATGTTATCGGGGGTAGAGCGTTTTGTGAATTTTCGTAGATATAAATTGTTCTATGGATAATCAGGCCTCTTGGTTCAAGTAAATTTATCTCCTAGGATTGAGGTAGGTTGTTTGTTTCTCAATGTTGAATGTATTTGAGTTTTTGGTGAAAAAGTGTCCGATACCCATGTATCAGGTATCTCAAGTAAGGATTTTATCATTTATTGTTATATTCCTGATATTTCATGTATTCTTGAGGTTATTAGATGATTTATAATATCTTGTTACCATGTTTTACGATCACCCCATGGGTGTTTCCACCTATTTTGGTTGTTTATCACCGTTTAGAATAGGTTTCTGTGAGGCATACCTTGTTGCATTGTTTTCCTGCCTTGATATAATAGTTTTCATGTATTGAATGTTGTTTATTTGATTTTTATGCATTTAATCTATTATCCAAGTAGTATTTTGAGCTTACTTTGGGCTCTTAAAAGTCGATTTCGCATGACCACACTACTCAGGGATGTGGGAACCTGGTGAGGTAGAATAAAGAGGGAGTTAACAATTAGGGCTTCCCTAAAGAGTCTGTTATATTTTAGTATCGCTCGTAGGAACTATGGGAATGAGACTTTGTGCTTCCTCAGAGTGTCCTTTATTTTGTAGCAAAACTGAGGGATAATTAGACGTAAATTCTTCCTCAGAGAGTCTATATCTATCGTTGCATGACCACAAGGGAATTGACGGTGAGAGTTTCCAAAAGTGTATGTGCCTATGTATGTTTACATGATTAGAGGGGTCTATAAGTAGGAGCCACCCTGAGAGTCTGTGTTATTAATTTTTTGGTTTGTTTTGACGAGTCCTCTAAGCCAAAGAACAACCTTAGGTTTTGTACTGCTTTTTGTTTAGATAGTCTCCAGAGATACCTATTGTGTTAGTTGATGTGCCTTGGAATATAGAGCAGTTTGCTAGATTCATGTTTTGTAATTAATTGATTGACTTAAATAAATAAATAAATGTAAATATAAGATTGTTTTAATGTTTACATTAGAGTATTAATGTTCTATGCTGCATTTATTTCCTTTACATTTTCTATATTTCTCACTGACAGTAGGGAACAGATCATGTGGTGATTACCTACTGGGATTAGTCTCACACCCTGTTTGGGTCCTGCTTGTCGCCCCAAACAGGTTCTATAGTTGTAGGTGTGGATAGGGATTTTGGCCCTTCTACTTAAGGTACATGATTGTTGTTTGGTGCTGGAGAGCATATGACAGAGCCTAGGCTTGCGATGCAGATGGAGTTGTTGTTTACTTTTAGTACTTGTTTCTTAGTTGTATTTCTGCACGTTGTTGTGTTTGTTGCATTCCTTAGATACTTGTACCTACTGCATCATTATCATAATTATTATTGTTTACATTTCTTACAATGTTTAGTTTCAGTTGTTGTATGTTGTTTTTTTCTTCTATTCACAGTTATTTCCTGTACCTTGTATACCTTAACAAATGAGGGCATAGTTTCCCCAATAACATACCAAGGCCCTCGCTACTAGTCGGCTGCGTTGGGAATTTGGGGAAATGCTCATGAGGTCATGTGGAGAATCGGGCATGGGGAACCAGTTGAGGGGCTCCGGATTCGGGTCATTACACATATGGAATGTCTCTAGTAGTTGAGGCCATCAAATATTCTTTCTACATTAATTAACCATTATAATTTCTATTTAAAATGTTGAAATTATCATCAGTTGTATAGTTACCTACATTCATATTGACCAACAGATATATAATGACCTAATCCCAATGGTCATATTTAAATTATAACTAGTTCATTATTAAAGGGACATAGTTTCATTATGTTCAAATATAATATAACACAATTTTTCAGGAAACTTTTATCATTAAAAAATATATGTTTGTTACATAGGACTTATGAATGGTTGAATAATACCATGACTAAATTGGATTATATGAAATGAGAAATTGTATAAATTTATAACATGGTCCTCAATAACATATGAATATTATTGAGTCTTAATATTACCTTTATATAATATTATATGATTTCCTACCTTGGGTGCATTTTGTATTACCATCCTAGTATTTTCTTAACCACCTAGAGGATTCCACCCAATTCGTGGATGCATTTTTATAGAGCTGATACCGCCCTTGGATTAAGTACTTATCTTATATTTATGATTCCTAAGATGTTTTTTAGAGTAATAATCAAATAATTTCTCTCGAAATTAAAATGTCTTTGATAATCTCCTTTGGATTTGGCTAGATGTCATATGGATGTGGAACTATGATGATTATCTCACTGGTCTCCAATAGAGTATAGTGTAAGGGTTTCTAGGAAATATTCCCAGGGTTCAACGTCATTATTATTATTAGAATGAAATGTTAAGGGTAAACCAAAAATTTTTACTGACCCCTTTGTCACATATGTCACCACTAATAGTTGTTATTTGGTTACACCTTCTATGGAAATGAATTTACCCTTACGATATTTTATATGGATTCCTTGGTTATTTTATTTGGATCTTGGACAGAAGTTTTTACACACACACAATATATATATATATATATATATATATATATATATATAATGACACATGTTTAGAGGCATTCCTTTTTTTTCCGAATTAGGTATAGTTGGACAGATACCCCCCAGGAACCCGAGCTAGCTAGGTCTCTATTATCTCATTGTAATATCGAATTTAGTTTTACATCCATATTATTTTATTATATTCATTGTATTTATTTTATTATATGTTGTTGGTGATGGACTATTGAGTTTTATGGACACCATGTTCTGACCACTAAACGGTACCCAGAGAGACAACATAGATGCCGATGGGACAAAGGGAAGAACCCAACAATGGATACTTAAATTATATTCAAAGGTTGGTATTGGTAGTTTATAACACACTATTTTGTTGAATGTTTTATTGATAATAAATGATATAATTTCCTCACATTGTGTTACATATGTTTATTTATAAAATATTTGGGATTTGATCATTCCATTTGAAAATTTGGTGAAAATTCCAGTTTTACCCTTTATAGTGCACTGTAGTATTTCAAAGATAAATATTTTCATATTTATTATATGAATTTGATATTTTGTAATAGGGTTTATAACTTAACTATCTAGAACTTTAATTCAGTACACTGGAGCTAAAGAGTGCATTTAGTTGTTGAAAATCGGCCATGAAGTCAAAGTTGGGCTGGACTCGGAAAAATGGACATGAGTTATGTATTTGGGCCATATCTTCTACATCCGGGCTTTTATTGAGCTCAAATTTTGAATAAATCTTAGGGAAAAGATTTTTCACAAATCACCCTTATATAAGGACGTCCAATTCATGTTTTTGGAGGTAAAATTGTCAGTTAAAATGGAATTAAAATATTTGGCCGATATTTCCCATTCACACATTAAACCTCTTTTAACCTAGCCTCCCATCCGCTAAATAAATTTGTGTTTTTCTCATTTGGATGGGTTGGGACGTGCATTGATAAGTTTAGGGCATAGGAGATGTGTATACACTCCAATAATCCAACCATTTCAATAAGGGTAGCTTTTGAAGCAAGGATCCCTTCGACGAGGCCTTCTTATTCTCCTTCATGTTGTAATTATTTCTCTTGTGTAACAAACTTCATTGTTCTTATTTTATTTCATCTATTTTATTATTCATTGTTTAAATTTCTTCTTCTCATAATCTTCCTCTTTGGGATGGAATTATTTCATAGAATCTTTGTTGGGTTATTCCCATTATTAACCTTTGCAAATGCAAAACGCTTCTACAATGATAACGTCACCCATAGAAGAGTAGTCTTTTAGTAATCTATCTATCTTCTAACCTCTTCATTTAATTATTTTTAATAATTGAGATACTATAATTTACTTAATATAATCCATGAACTGTGTTTCAAAATTGTTTTAAACTATGAATGTAATTGAACAATTAACACAAAAAACAAGCGAGGTCGGGATTTTGTGTAAATTGTGAGAGCGCGATCTTAATCAGTAATACAAGACCATAGGGGATAATTTTGTAGAGTTCAAATATAATCCCTACACACAATTCATCATCATTTAAAAAATAGATATGTGCCTTAATTTTACAGTAACCATAAGATATCCTTATAACATCAATCAAGGTAGGGTTCTACGATTACTTGTTCCGGATATAACCTAAGGTTTAATTAACTTCATCTTTGTGGTAAGGTTAATTCTCATTGGGTTCAGTGGTTAACAAGTTAGGGGATCATAATTAAGTGGATATTTATTTAAATGATTATTATTAATAAGTAAATGAATATATAGAGTTAGATCGATTACACATTTTATAATATTTTCTAAAAAACATCTTCTTATTGTGTCTTTTTAATCAAACTTCATTTCAAAATTTAAAACAATAAAATGAAATATTCTTCTAGCAAACTTCTTCTCGATTTATAAACTATAAACAACCCCCATACTTTAAAGTATTGTTTTAATTATACTCTATTTTATTTTTAGAATACCTTTAATAATTTGTTTTAACTTACTTCCTCTTTTGAGAGACGAACTTGGTCACACACTCTGCTGCAACTAAGTACCCCAAAATCACATTGTTCATATGAGGGCTCTCACGACAGCGCTCTTTCAAATTGGCACTGTTGCCATGGAGGCAAGTAATTATTTCAACCAATTAGAGGTATTTATTTTATTTTACCCTTTAATCTATTCCTCTCTTCTTTCTTCTTTCTTTACCCAATCTTATTTTTTCCTATTCTTCTTCATTTATTTTCTTCTACTTCTTTTTTGGACCATCAACTCAAAATTCTAATTTTTATTTCACTATGGTCCCCATTCCTTATTTTCATATTTCATTGATTTATGAAATGAAATAATCCCGAGCATCTCTTAGATCATGACCCTGAGATTGAACGTATCCTTAGGGCACAAATCATACATTCTCAGTCTACGTGAAGTTTCAACATCCAACCATTTGGTGAATTACTCCAATATCAGAACATTGAAATTGGAATCAATTCAAATTAATGAATAAAACAAGAACCAATGGATAGAAATAATTGAAATTAACATAATAGAACCATTCAAGAATTGGTTGCACCAGATATTTACTATCAACAAAATTGTATTGCATACCCAAATATCGAATAGGACATTGACTATAAATCTAGGTTAATTCACATACATCCAAATATTCCTAGCCAATCTGGTGGGGATCCCAATGATCATTTGAAAGAATTTAATGTGGGTTTCTCAACCCTAAAACCTAGAAATGTCTCTAAATATCAAATCAAATTAAGAGCATTCCCCATTGCACTTGATGGAGCTGCAAAAGACTGGATGTATTATTTACAACCCGAAGATGTAACTTGTTGGAAAGATTTAAAATGTCATTTCTTACAGATATTTTTTCCAGCATCGAAGACCACTTCTATTCGTAAGGAGATCTGAAGGATCAAGAAAGCACAAGGGGAGTCAATGTATGTGTACTGGGAGCGATTCAAGAAGTTGTGTGCAAGCTGTCCACATCACCAAATCAGTGAGAAACTCATCATACAATAATTTTATGAAGGACTCACACCGATGGATAGAAGCATGGTAGATACCGCGGCTGGAGGAGCATTGGTGGAAAAGACACCAGTAGCTGCACTTGCGTTGATCAACAAAATGGCCCACAACTCCCAACAATTTGGCAATAGAGGTACACCACATGTTAGGGGAGTACATCAGGTATGTTCATCTTCTCTTGAAATTCATTTGATTGATACCATTTTGGAAGAATTGACAACTATGGTGAGATAGATTACATTGGCCCAAAAGACATCCCAACCCCCTCCTTCAAGGCCTGGTGGCATTTTCACCGAGATAGGCCACCCTACTGACTGTTGCCCACAACTACAAGAGACAGAGAATGGCATAGCAGTATTCCCTGAGAGACCATATCAGCAGCAACAACAAACATACCCCCAAAAGAAGTTTTATTCATTTTCTCCAACATACAGCCAATGGTGGAAGGATCAACCAGACATGAGGTATGGATCTAGAGAACAAAAAAGGCTCCCTTTTCAACAAAACATTCAGCAGCCTCCACCTTACCAGCAGGGTCTCCAACAACCCGAAAGGAGATTTGAATCTCAAGAATAAATAGGACAAAAACAAGGGAATCCCCCACCCAAGGTAGATTCTAACACTGATTTCCTTTTGATGCAAATTGTTCTTAATCAATATAATGAGCATAAAAGTCAAGGTTTAGAGCTGAGGGAGTTGAAGACACAAATGTGCCAGATTTCCACCACCCTTCATGAACTTGTAAGTAAGAATTCCGGAAATATACCTTCCCAACCCACTCCAAATCCAAAAGGGAATGTATGTGCCATCACATTGAGAAGTGGGAAGCAAATGAACGATACATCTATAACTACCATTCCACTATGATTCACCACAACTCCAGAGAAGCCGCATTCCATACCAACTGATGAGCACTCCAAGGAGAAAGATAAAGGTAAGAAAAAGATTTATGACGTTCCTCCTAAACCCCTTCCTTTTCCAAACAGGGTTGTTCAAACCAAGAAGCTGGATAATGAAGCAATGCAAAAGGAGGTTTTGGACACATTAAAGCATATGGAGATCAACATTCCTATACTTGAATCCATTAAGAAAATCCCATGGTCTGTGAAATTCTATAAAGTACTTTTTACCAATAAAAGAGGGATCAAAGAAAATGAGAGGATCATCCTTGGAAGGAATGACTCATCACTCATTACACATACTCAAGAAATGCCAACAAAGTGCAAGGATACTAGTACAATCACCATCCCATGTACCATAGGGGAGTTTCACTTCTCTGATGATCTTTGTGATTTAGGAGCTTCAATAAATGTGATGCCTCATTTTGTATTCTCTTCATTATAGGTTGGTGAGTTGAAGCCGACGAGAGTAGTGGTGTAGTTGGTGAATAGAGCTATGGCATATCCAGCGGGAGTTATTAAGGATGTAGTTGTCCAGGTAAGAGACGTGATCTTTCCAGCAGATTTCTACAAGAATAATTTCGAGGATGATCAGGAAATTTCTCATGCCCCCATTATATTATGTAGACCCTTCCAAAAAATTGCTAAAAATATCATAAATGTCAATGAGGGTACACTTTCCATGGAATTTGGGGATGAAGATGTGATATTTAATGTTATGGATTCCATGAAGTAACTCTCAAAGGATCATTATGCATTTGTTATATCCCATTTTGAACCTCCAAGTAAAAACCCTATGGAATTGGATTATCCTATGCTGAGGGAGATTATGAGTATTGGTTCTAGTTTGATGTCTAAGTGTATTCCCATAACCATTTCTAAAGAACAAGGCTCTCTAAGATTTTATTTTGAAATGGAATCATATTATGATTTTGATCATGTGAACTCTAATTATGACATGGTTGTTGAGTATGCTGATGGATTTGATGCATTATTTCCTAATATTGATGATTTTTATTCTCATACTGATGTTCATTGTTCAGATATGTCTATTGCATCAATTTCTCCATCCATACATCACCCACCTACATTGGAACTCAAGACATTTCCCCCAATTCTTAAATATGCGTACTTTATGAGTGGTGATAGATTACCTGTTATCATTGCTAACAATATCTCTTATGAAAATGTAGAAATACTTTTGAATCTATTAAGAGATAATATTAAGTAAATTGGTTGTACATTGGCAGACATATCAGATATTAGCCCCTCCATTTTCATGAATATGATTCTCTTGGAGGATGGGGCTAAACCGTTTAGGCAGCCAAAAAGGAGACTTAATACAACAATTTTGAAAATTGATAAGAATGAAGTTGAAAAATTACTTGAGGTATGTATCATTTAGCCTATTTCTGACTCACAATGGGTTAGCCCTGTCATGGTTGTACCAAAGAAAACATGTTTCACTATTATAAAAAATGAAAATGATGAGTTAGTTCCTGTGAGAGTTCAAAACAGTTGGAGAGTTTGTATTGATTATAGGAAACTAAATCAATCCACTCGTAAGGACCATTTCCCACTTCCATTCACTTACCAGATGCATGAGGGACTTTCAGTTAGGACACATTATTGCTTCCTGGATGGTTTCTCTGGCTATTTTTAGGTTCCCATTGCCGTAGAGGACTAGGAGAAGACGACATTCACCTACCCATTCGGTGCCATTACTTACCGAAGGATACCATTTGGACATTGCAATGCCCCAGGTACATTTTAGAGATGCATGGTGAGTATTTTGTCAGATTTCATTGAGACCTGCATGGAGGTATTTATTGATGATTTTACAGTTTATGGATCATCATTTGATGAATGTCTTTCTAGTTTTGGTGATGTGTTGCATCGTTGTATTGAGAAGAATACAGTCTTAAATTTTGAAAAATGTAATTTCATGGTCGAAAAGGGAATTGTCTTAGGTCATATAGTATCACAACATGGCATTGGAGTTGATAAATATAAGGTAGACATTTTTTCATCCCTTCCATATCCTACATGTGTGTGTGTTGTTCGATCATTCCTTGGACATGATGGATTTTATCAACGCTTCATCATAGATTTTAGTAGGATCGCTCTAACCTTATCTCAATTGCTTCAAAGAGATGTTGACTTCAATTTTTATGACTCATACAAGGTATCATTTTATGAGCTAAAGAACTGTCTGACCACTCCACCGATCACACCGCCCCCGCAGTGGGACATTCCATTTGAACTTATATGTGATGTGTCTAACTTCGCAGTTGGAGATGTCTTTTCTCATAGGGTGGAGGGACGTTCACATGTGATTTTTTATGCATCGAGGACATTGGATTTTTCCCAATAAAACTAAACCGCAATAGAAAAGGAGTTTCTTACTGTTATATTTTCTTTAGATAAATTTCTTTCTTATTTATTGGGATCTAAAGTAGTTGTTTTTTCTAACCATGCTACTCTGAGGTACCTCTTGAAGAAGCTAGATGAAAAACCCAGGACGATCCAATGGATGATCCTTATTCAATAATTTTATATTGAGATAATGGAAAATAAGGGGTCAGAAAACATGGTGACGGACCACATGAGTAGGCTTACTCACACTCTAGAGGGTGACACCATGGACCATGTACCACTTCAGGACACTTTCCCTGATGAGCATCTCTATACCATATCAGGTACGCATCATTGGTTTGATGATTTAGTTAATTACATTGTTTCCTCTGAAATCCCAGTAAATTTGAAGAAGCATCAAGTCCAAAAATTTAAAAGTGAGTCTAGGATTTATTTGTGGGACGATCCTTACCTTCGGTGCTTGTGTAGTGACCAAGTCATTAAGAGGTGTGTTCTCGATCATGAGTTTGAGTCTGTTTTTCAATTTTGTCATACACTCGCTTGTGGTGGACACATTGGACCCCAACAGAGAGCTAGGAATGTTTTAGACTCTGGATTATAGTGGCCTATCTTATTCCATGATGCCCATCTATTTTGTAAGTCATGCTCTCGTGGCCAACACACTGGGAATATTTCTAGGAGACACGAGATGCCCCAACAACCCAAACTATTTTGAGAGATTTTTGATATTTGGGGAAACGCATTTATGGGTCCTTTTCCTAGTTCCTTTGGTTTTTTACATTTTGGTTGCTATTGATTATGTGAGTAAATGGGTGGAGACTAAGTCCCCAAGACTTATGATTCTCATGTTGTTGGGGACTTTTTCAAAGAGCATATTTTTTATAGTTTTGGATTACTGAAGGCCATCATCAGTGACCAAGGGACACACTTATGAAATCATAATTTTTCTTCCCTCCTTCGAAAGTATAGGGTGACACACAAAACATCAACACCATAACACCCCCAAACAAATGTCCAGGCAGGGGATTCAAATCGTGAGTTGAAATTTTTTTTGGAGAGAACCGTGATGCCAAATAGGAAGGATTGGAGAAAGTGCTTGAATGATGCGTTCTGGGCTAATATGACATCATACAAGGCACACATTGGTATGTCCCCATTTTGGATTGTTTTTGGGAAAGCATGTCATCTCCCAGTGGAAGTCGAGCATCGGGCATATTGGGATATAAATAAATGAAACATGGATTTGGCCCAAGCTACAATTGAAAAGAAGTTACAAATTAAAGTTCATGAGGAGATTCTAATGTCATCATATAAGAACTCAGGGCTCTAGTAGGAAAGATCAAAAGAATCTCCTGACAAAATGATCCAATAAATGGAGTTTCATGTTGGAGAGAAATTCTTTCTAAATATTTCACGACTGAAACTAATGCCTAGTATGTTGCGTTCTAGATGCTTACGTCCTTATGTTGTGACTAATGTTTTTCCTTATGGTGTATTGGAGATCACACAAGAGGAAATAAGAAAGAGCTTTACAGTGAATGGGAATCTTTTGAAGAGATACATTGAGGGACATCCTACTAATGAAGTGGATTTTATCACACTGCATGACCCCATCATCACTTGAGCACATCAGGATGTTCCTAACCCTTTAAGTTTTATATTATTTGTCCTATTTAAAAATTCTGCATTTCATGTGCATATATCATCTAATGGGTTCACATTGAGGACAACACAATATTTTATGTGTGGGGGAGTGAACCTTTTAGTATAGTAATTTCAATTGTTTTCGTGTTTAAAAAAACAAAACAAAAAATTTGTGTTTTTAAAATTTTGTGTGTTTATTTTCATTTATCATTGTGATTTTCAAATTCTTGAGCTGAAATGATTCTCATCATAATTTTGAAATGCATATCAATGAGTGAAACAATTTATCCCATGAAACTAAGCTTAAATGAATGCTAAAAATGACATTGTTTGAAGTTAAAATATTTAGTAATTTCATGAAAGTTACATTGAATTTTGATTCCCATGCCACATCTCACAGTCTTTATCTTTGAAATCACTTTCCTGTGAGGCTTCTGAAGCATTATTTTCATATTCTTTACATTTAACTCACTTCTTGAGAGAACTAAACCATTCTTGATTTAACTAGAATTTGATCTATTCCTGTCAAAAAATGAGGGTTTGAGGTACTTATGTTTAAATGATTGAGGAATTTGTTCAGTATTAAAGCCCCTAGTTCAAAGAATCCTTTTTTCAAAATGTCCTACCTTGAACATTTAATTCTTGTATCCCTTAGAATCCATGCACAACCAGTTAGCTCAGCCACATTAAAAGACAATTTTCCCTATCTAACAAACTGTTGAAGTGAAATTGCATAATCTAGTTGATCATAAGTGTGGTGGAAGGTAAGTTGTGTTTTGCTACGACATTCTATGATACATTGGGTGATAAATTAAATTTTGAAGAGACGTGTTTGCGGCTGATGAAAATCATTATATTGAAATCTGTGCCTTTTTTGGAGCTTTCATGACAAGTGAAGTTGTTCCTTTTCTGGAGCGTCTAATTGAGGTGGAAATTTGTGCCCATCTGGTGTTTTCAATAAAATCATGTTTGAGAAGATTGACATTTTTGATGCCGAAATGATGAATGATGTAATATTTCCAATACTTTTCAAGATGACGGGGTTGAATTGATACTATTGGGATTGAGGAGAATACCATATTTTAGTGAAAATTAGATTAATTCAATTTTTCATCAAAAAGAGTCAAGCCCAACTCATTCAGCCTCAGAGTTTTTCACATCTTAATCATACCAACCGAAAGACACAGAACAACCCTGAAAGGTCCTCTTGATAAACATATGTCATTCACTCACATCAGGTAGCTATATATGAATTCATCAAGTCTATGGTGACCCTTGTATGATTTTTTACTAGAAAGACATTGCAAAAAAATTGGCATTGGTGTGATAAGAGAAAATTCAAGCGAGGTATGTGTTTTATACATGGTAGGATAATTAAAGTGGAAATATATTGAATGATATAATTGAATAACTTGAAATAATGGTTTTTTATGAAGCATTGTATCTTTTGTTTCTTGGTGTTTAATTTTTTGATCTCAAGGATATGTGTTTTCAAATTGGATTTGATTTGATATTGTTGTTTACATGACATGAGGTTTTGCCCATGAGTGAAAAATGGTAAGTGTGGGGGAGTTGATAAAAAACTATTTTTTTGAATATTTTATTGATAATAAATGATATAATTTCCTCATATTGTGTCAAATATGTTTATTTATAATATATTTGGGATTTGATCATTCATTTGAAAATTTGGTGAAAATTACAGTTTTATCCTTTATAGTGCACTGTAGTATTTCGAAGATAAATATTTAAATATTTATTATTTGAATTTAATACTTTTAAAAGTGTTCCTAACATAATTTTATACAACTTTTATTCATGACACATGAGCTAAAGAGTTAATTAAGTTGTTGAAAATGGGGCCTGAATTCAAAGTTGGCTGGACTCGGCAGAATGGAAATGGGTTCTGTATTTGGGCCATATCTTCTCCATACATGCTTGTATTAAGCCCAAATTTTTAAAAACGTTTTGGGACATGATTTTTAACAAATAGTCCTCATAGAATGCCGGCCCATTTACGCGTTTTAGAAGATAAATGGGCGGTGCGAAATGAATTAAAATATTTGGACGAGATTTCACATTCACGCTTTAAACCTCTTTAAACCTAGCCTCCCCTCCACTCTATAAATTAGTGTTTTTCCCATTTTGATGGGTTGGGACGTGCACTGGGAAGTTTAGGGAAGTGGATAAGAGGATCCACTCCAATTTTCCAAACATTTCAATAAGGGTAGCTCTTTAAGCAATGATTCATTCGACGAAGCATTCTTCTTCTCCTTCATGTTGTAATGATTTTTCTTGTGTAATTAACTTCTTTGTTATTCTTTTATTTATTCGCTTTTATTATGTTTTGTTTAAATTTATTTCTCTATTAATCTTCCACTTAGGTCTGGAATTATTGAGTAGAAGTGTTATTCGTTTATAACTATTATAAACCTGTGCACATGCAAAACGCTTCTACGATGATTACGCCACCCATGGAAGAGTAGTCTTTTAGTAATAGATCTATCTTCTACCCTCTTAATTTAATTATTTTGAATCATTGAGATACTATAATTCACATAGTATTATCCATGAATTGTGTTTTTAAATTTTAAGAAACTAGGCATGAAATTGACCAATTAACACAAAAACACGTGAGGTCAGGATTTTGTGTAAATTTGGAGAGCGCAATCTTAATCGATAATACAAGACCATACAGGATAAATTTGTAGAGTTCAAATATAATCTGTAAACACAATTCATAATCATTTCCATAATGGATATGTGACTTAATTTACCACTTACCAAAATATATCCTTTGAACATCAATCAATGTAGGGTGCTGAAATTACATGTTCCGAAGATTACATAGGGTTCAATTAACATCATCTTTGTGGTATGGTTAATTCTCATAGGGTTTGAGGGTTAAGAAATTATGGGATAATAATTAAGTGGATATTTATTTAAAATATGATGATTAATAAGTAAATAAAGAGTTAATGTTTGATCTATTATGCCTTTTAAAATATTTTCAAAAAAACATCTTCTTGTTTTGTCTTTTTAATCAAACATCATTTGAAAATAAAAAAAATGAATTCTTCTTCCAGAAAACATCTTATCGATTTATAAACTATAAACAACCCCCATAATTTAAAGTAGTGTTTTAATTATACTATATTTTATTTTTAGAATACCTTTAATAAGTTGTTTTAATTTACTTTCTCCTTTGAGAAATGTCCTTGGTCAGCCACTCTGCTGCACTTTGTACACCAAAATCACATTGATCATTTAAGGGAACCCAAGACAGCGCTCTTTCTATGTGATTGATCAGAGCTATCTACAAAACATTGGAGATATCTTAGTTTCATTTTTATATAATTCAATTGAATGTATTTTTGTATGGATCATTCACTTTTCCCCATACTCCATTTTTTATAGTATCATTACATCATCATTTTTTATAAGATACAACTTATGGAAGTTATAGTAATCAGACGAGATGTTAATCCTTTCCAATATATTATTCATTTATTTATCCTAATTTATATTTATTATGTCTCCAAAATTTATTTATTATATTACTATTATTCTTCTCTATGATAAAAAGGGCATAGTCTCCCCATTATTCCATCATAGACCCTCGCTACTAGTCAGCAACATTTAGAAAACAGGGAGGCATGCTTGAGGCCATGTGGCCACTGGGTCAGGTCATCTATGTGTCAAATGGCCTATAGACAATACCTCATATCAAGTCATAAATTTGAAGTTATATGGAATGAATGAAACAAAACTAATAACCCCAATATGTCCATTTTCAGTTCTTACATTATGGTTAGTTATCAAATACATGTGATAATTGACATTGATGAATGAAACATTGGTGTTCCAACATTGAATTCATCAATTTTGGAAGACATTATGGTAAAATTGTGATATAATTTCTCTATTCTATCAAGAAGTGAATAATGAATGGATAATTTACAATTTAAAATTCCTTAAAGTGTCTATTTATATTAGATAACAGTTGGATATAATTCATAATAATGATAATTTTATAGGTGAATATAGTATTTCAAAAATTCTAATAAAACAATATCTTAATGACATTGAAGGTAATGTAAAACCACACCAACCCACTACGTATGGACACATCACAAACGAAGAGATAAGTGATTATTTCATTAATATTCAACAAAGGAATCATGTATGGTACATAGTAAATGATATTAGTTTATTTGAAATAATATGTATTCGTCAACTTTATTACATAATTATTAGTTAACAAAATATACAATAAGTATATAAAATAAAAAAATGTGAATTTACACCACAATACCCCTATTATAAAGAGATTATGAGGTATGATTCACATGAATAAAAAATTATATTCATTTTAAATTATTAATTAAAAGTATTATGTGATATGAAACAATATTGGAATTATTAATCATTGTTTATATTTAGATTAACGAATCAAAATATCAAGAAACTTATGTACATATCATGTGTCATGGAAGGATAATCATGTAGTTTTGAATGGAAAAATATTTGAAAAAAAGAGTATTATGAGAATCATATAAAATTGTGAAATACTTAAAATTAGTTCGTATATAAAATATTATAAAATAAAAATGACTACTTTTTTTCACATGTTTTCTTATGGTTTGAACATAATTATCTAATAAATATATACAATGATGTCATTTACATAAGATATATGCATGGTTCGGTATGATATAACTAAAACAAGGAATGTCAAATACCTTGAAATTGGAGTATCACAAATCCTGGATATATCATGTTAATACAAATTTAATATTAAGATGTGAATATTATGATCATTCTTCCATTTAAGATATCATCAATTTTAGCGGAATCAATACAGTAAATTATCATGTTCATGGATAAAGGGTTGAATTTTTTTTCGCAAAGTAGAATTCACTCGTGTGTTATGTAAAGATTGAGTAAATATATAGGGATTAGGAATATCCCTGAAGACTATATAAGTAGGATAAACCAATGTAAATGGTTGGATTAGTGCATTTTGGGGATTCTCGAAATAACTTTATTCTTTTTTCTATATTTAACTAGAGATGTGCAAGCATGTCATGGGATGAAGTAGGATCCTACCAATATGATGGGTGATTCCTGTCATGTTATAGAAATAAAAATGATAAGGTAGTTTCTTGGATTGCATTGTATGATCTTTTGCATGATCAAAATTTATGATAATTTTGATGGATATATATAATTCAAGGTAATAATGAATGTTCTTAATTTTAGTTTTAGAGAAGTTGTAGATTAAATAAATGGTAAATATTGGGAATAGGATTTCTAGTTATTACTATTATATTTATTAAGTGTTAATTTATCCATAGAATCTCAACTTTGTTATTATAGAATAGACAAAATAGTTAACTAATTTCCATGAACTCTCACACATGAAAGGTGATAATGTGTACCCCTCCACCCTAGACCACCATTATCGATGCTAATATTTTTATAGACCATATAGTTGTGGAAATTGTGTGTATTAAAAAGTTCATATATATATCACAATATAAATGTTCATAAGATAAATTTGGTCTCACCCATCAGTGGTGTCATGTCCATGCCATGTCTTTTGATTCTTGAAATCATGTTGAAAAATTTAGTATTCATATAGCATATTTTTTTCATACTTATTATCATAATATATGATTTATAATTTCTTATGTGGATTGAAAAATGATATTGAATGTTAGAATCAATTATTGGTTCATTCTATATGATATTGCTTATCATAGATATTAACATAGTTCGATCATTTTATTTCTTCATGTATCATAGCATATGTTGTGAGACATCGCTTAAAGAGAAAACACTAATTGTACATTGTAAAACATAACATAATATCATAACAGTGATATGATTCATATTATTCTGTATGAATGTTTCGTACTATGTTAGTTATACATGTGGGCATATCAAAAGTTGTCACAGTAACGCATACATGGTTAATCATACACATATCCCACTTTGTTTTATTATTGTTACACATTCCCTATATCATAACATTGATTGTAGGGTACCATAAATTATTTCTATGCATAAATCCTGTCTAGTTATATGATTTTAATAAAACATAGGGTGTTATTGATAACTGTTAATGTGTTTCTATACACCACATCCAATCATTCACCAGTTATGATTTGAGTATATCATAAAAATTGATATTCTAGGAAAAATATTATTTTTCAAGATTTAATTTATTAATTGGATTGAATTGTTTATAAATTGGTTAAAAATAATTGAAATTGGTAATTTGGGATATATATTTAATTTAAATTTTTTTAGAAATTATGTAATTAGAAAATGGTTATAATTAATTATTAATTGATATCAAACCATTTATTAAATAGATATTACTCAATATTAAATGAAAATATTAGTTACCATTCCTATTAAATGGAATGAATTATATAATCTATATACCTGGTTTATATGGAATTCATAAATAGGATTTATATAGTGTTTATAAATTGTAAAATAATGAATAAAATAATGAATTTTATACTATTAATTATGAAGTTTTAATAATTACTTAATTTGAATTATTATAAATAAAATGAATTATTTGATAAAATTATTTAATCCATGTTGAATTAAATTTTTACTGTTGATTTTATCATGGATTGAATAGTATGTAATGTAAAATATTATGAATTTTTACATTCCATAATAATAGTTCATATATATATATAATGTTTGAATTAAATAATTTGTTCGCATATTTATATTATTCCCTACATCATTCATAAATGTAACTCTAGTATTATGAATATGTGTATGATCTATTACAAATAGTAAAATAGATATTATAAATAGATATATGTTCATATTAGAAGATGTTTTATAGGATGGATAAACTATTTTTTTGTTCTACATTAAGTATGGATTGTATTAGATAGTGAGATAAGAATTAAAAGTTATTTCAAATTTATAAATATTAGGTGTTAGAATTGTGATGAAAGGTAGGTCTCTCTTGAGTAATGTATCATTGGGTAGAGGGAAATTGGGTTAAACTATTTAATATCCTAAATGGTTGTACCTTTTTTATAAAAGTTGTGGTTGGTTACATATTTCTATATGATTACTATTGAGGGGAATGTTGATTTCATATGATTCAATGAGTTTACAGGAAATATTTTCATATACCTTATAAATAGTATGGATTTAGATGTGTAAATATATAGCGTGATTTCAATTTGAGTTAATAACATAATAAATTAGTTATGAATAGAGTTACACAAAAATATGGGTGGAATTTATTGATTGGGAGGAAGGAATATGATCCCAATATATATCAATAGAAGCATCCATTCTTGCTAAAAGAATACATGAGATATTTTGGTGAAATTAATTTCCCATAAAAATAAAATTCCATGGATTCCTTCAAAACATAGCACATTCCAGGACAATGATCATTAAATAGGGTAGGTTTTTCTAATCCAATGTGGACAAGACATATATTTTTTAAGGCATGCTGGAAATGGATAACACTAAAATTTATGAAACAGAACCCCATTTTGATATTTGGGATTAATTTATTTGTGAAACCATTAGGAGTGATACAAGAGTAATATAGTTGGGTTCACCTATATGATGGATTATATAAAGGGTTATTACATTAAATATAATAGTGTCATATATGATTTTCTTTTCATGATAGGAAACCTAAATAGCTATGTGGTTAGAGGATTTACAAAGAGGAATCATTGCTTAAAAACATTTGTATCTTGGTCCAAGAATAAATATAATGAATCTAAATGGGTTCATCATTTTACTGGGATAATATTTATAAATTTTTTTATATTAAATTAATATAACACCTGATACACATACGAAAAAAAAATTCATTTTAGATAAATTGATCCATAATCATCCACCCTAGATTTAATATATATCCTTGATAAAGGGAAATATAAATAGATGAAAAATTATATTTTGATACAAAACTAATGAATTGTTATGAAGAGGGAAAACTTTATGAGTTATATAAATCCTTTCCAAATCGACAATATATTTATATAGTTTTATAGCTATATCATATTGATACATAAAAAATAACAAATGGTTTTACATGAGGATTTAAAATATATCTAAAGGTGATTTATAAAAAGTAATTAATATTTTTATTAAGAGAAAAAAGATGAAAAATGAATACAAGAATACATGAGGGAAAAATTGAATAACAACTGAATGACAATGATTTCTGCAGTAATGATGAACAAGTGCATCCACTATGACAATATTCATTCCCTCGATTGGGGAGGACCCATGATCTGTGAAGAAAATAATCTGTTCATCATGAGATAACATTGGGGAAAGAATGTCCTGAAACATGTTCCCTTCCATACAAGTGTAGATATCATATACATGGTCAGTCATAAAGCCATTACAGTTATGAATTATTTAAGAAATAGACTGAGGTAGAGGGCCCAAACATAGAGTAGTTTTTTAGAGAATGAGAGAATATGTCACAATTTCTAAAAGATAAATTTATTGTGTTGATTTATTCTCCACTCATTTACTCAATATAATATAGTGTATTGATGACTTTGAATGAATGAAGGTTTCTTTAAAGATTCATATAGTAATGGAGATCATGTTTTTTCCATCAATAGAAAAATTATTATATTATCACTGATTTCAAGAAAAGGATTAAATTGTTTTTTCAATGTGTTATGGATGGATGAACATGAGAATGAGATTAAATTTTCCCAGTAGATAGTGTAGGTCAACTTGTATAGGGGTTAATTTATGTAACACATTTTTTTGTTGAATTATATTTCAATTAATTATTTAATATTTATATTCAAAATAGTATCTAAAATATTATGGATGGATCTATCTAATCACCCCCAAGACTCCCCACAATACTAAATGTAATGAATAATTAAGAAATTACTAAATTCCATGCATTTACAAGGTTAAATACCAATGTGATAATCCACATCATTCTATGTTTGGGTTGAGTATAATAAATAGGTTATAAATATTTAGTATTAGTGATTAAAAAATAATGAGCATTTATAATCATAATTTCAATTATCCTAAGGGATGGTTGGAATTTTCCGTCACCATTAGGTAGGCATCATCCCTGCACAATACTAATTTAGTGAAGTTTTGATCTCCTAAAATACCATCAGTATTTTACTACTTTGGATATCATTGTACTTAAATTTTCTATTATTCTATTGTCCTCCTCATGAACTCTTGAATGAGATCTTATTCTCTTCTATAGAAAACCCTACAACAACAACCAAATATCTCTTTCCTCACAAAGAAGCCCTAAAATATGAAAATATAAACTATAAAATTTAATGAACGTTAACATAATTTTTTGACATGATATCAGAACCATTAGTGAATATAGATGGACAAATACTCCATGTTTTATTCCTCATCAATATTCATTATGTTCCAGAACACATGTGTATAATGAATAATATTAATATTGTTTCACTTTCAGAATCCATTAAGTTATATAATATTTAGAGATTAAAAATGAATTCACCATTCATGAATTTTTATGATACGTGGATATCATAATGATTATTATTCATCTTATCCTTCTTTTAATTTCCTACTCCCATGTAACTGTATCTTTACTAATGCACTGAACCGTCTCTAATATTATCATCAACTTATCTCATTATTACTCAAGAATTACATTTATAATTCCTTATTATATATTTTACACCAGGGTCATTATTAATATTTATTTTTATACTAAGAATCACATGAGAATATATCAATCTTTAAAAATGGAAATCTCTCTTGAACTATTGTAGTTTTATATTTTCCATAATTCACATTTAACTGTATTAAAATATTAGTATTTAATATTCCACCAGATAAGGATTTTCCTTCTTTACAAATTACTAAGAACCCTTATATAATATCCAAACATTAACTAGATTAGATGATGCAACCTGTAACTTCATAATGTGAATGAATCCTCACATTCCTCATCAATATCATGAAAATGACAAGGAATATATTAGCACAGAATAAAAAAAATCACCCATAACATTTCAAGGGATTGGAAATACATCAATGTTTATTTGTACAACCTAAATACATACCATGAAAATCTCTTCATCAATCCCTACATCACAACAATTTTGTCCCATTGTAGAAACATCGTATTTTATAGGGCCACCATTGACTAGTATTGGATTTTCAGATTTCATTATGTAATGTTCTAATTATTCATGGAATGTAGATCATATTCTCACATTGAAGTAAATTCCCTTACATAAATGATTATGTTTATTATCTAAATGAGTTTCTTCAACATCATTAGGTTAGTTTCAAGAAGTATCTTCTAAAATATTATCAAGATCCTCACATTATACTAACAATTAAATCATTATGTATGAAATAAAGTACCTTGCATGTCACTAATATAGGCTTCAAATATTTTATATATTCATAATAATTCCTTATTCATTAGTTAATTAATCTTTTGTTTTCTAAAATTTCAATATGCATTGTAGGAAATATTACAAACATGACCATGTAATTCCTTGTGTATTGTATATGTGTTTTTTTACTTAACCATATTTCTAGTTATGATTTTAAATATATATTATATTTTCATCAATAAATGTTATATACCATTAGAAACCCCTTATATTTTCATATTTATATTAATGTTTTGTCCACATGCATAATAAATTAAATACCGAAATGTAATACAACACTTTTCCAATTATTTGGTATTGAGTCAAAAAATAAAGCACATGTTAAATTAGACTACTCCAAATCCTCATAGAACAATTTAAAACCATTTCACATCATCTCCAATCAATCCAATGTATCCCAGTCAAGTCTCGATGACTTTATAATTTGTCATAATATTTTCTAATAACCTCAACTTCACATAAAAAACCATATAACATATAAATACTCCATCTATACATTTACATATAGCTCTACTACCTCATCAATTTCATCCACTTTTTAAACATTGTAGGATATCATCGAAGTGTTTTTTAACATTTTATGCCCCAATATTCATTTTAAAAATCACACAGATGGTTACTCAATATTAGTGCATGAATTTATAATTCATTAACAATGGTTCAAATGATTTTCAATGGTCAGCTTTCTCATCCTTCATAAATATATTCTATTTCAAATAGTTATCTCTACATTAATAGTACTTCTCTTTGATTATTCTGAAGATAAGAAATCAAATCATCCTATGTGTGTGAATCATTCTTGAATATATTAACCCTATGAATTCCATGTAGAAAAATCAATTCCCTCTTCATTTGAATTCATTCATAAGGATATAATCTCATGTATTTTCTTTTTACAACAAATGAATTCATTTTAAAATCCAAATAGAATGAATTTATCATTGATTATCCCCAATACACAATTGAAAAAAACATCAATACATGTAATCCATTTGAGATCATTGTTTCTTCTCAATATTTAATCCCCCCTTTCCATGATACTATTCAACAATCCTATTAATATTTATTATATTATTAACTTTTCATTAAAACATTACCCATTAAATATTTACAATAATAATACATAGTACACATTGAAAGTAAATTAATCTATCAAAATCCATTGGGATTTTCAATTATACATTTGGATTTTATTTCTAAAAACACATTAACTATGACACATAACTCATTATAAATATGTTTTCATTTGTTATTTAAATTTTTATACACACCATATATTGAAAATAAATACAACGGTATAAATTCATAGTAAATTCATACTCATATCTACGGATCGTCCATGATATGAAATTTTAACTTCTCTAAATAATTTTTCAATTTTTATGAAAAATAAGTTCTGATTTACTTGATAGAAATATAGCATCACATTTCATCTAGTGATTAGTCATTATGTAACAATCTCAAATTCTATTTGAGGAATTATTGTTGTAGTAGACAATAGTGATCAATTCAAACATCATGGTTATCCTTACACATTATCAATATGTAATAACAACATCACATTTCACTTTATAAGGAATGTTAAAGAATTTTTAACAATTTAAATAATTCAATCATCTTAAAAAACATATTATTATTATAAGAGTGAAAAAAGTTACATCCCTTAACAAAATTAACCTGTACTCCCCCCTAATAAGTTAATTTGATATAATCTAAAACAAATATGGTAAATTCAACATGAAACAAAAAACATTAGAACTATCCTAATATTTCATATTTACACATGAAATAATCAATTCATGGAATTCTATACTCTAGACTTCTCTCCGTTCAATGACTAACTATATGAATTTTCATCTTGGATTATAACACATAAATGGGTTTCAATGAATTATCATTCATCCTTTGTTATATGTGTTATACTATTTTATTGTTATTGAAACAACGATATAGTTATCTCATTTTATATATAACCATAAATACACTATATTAAAACAGAATCATGAAAATTACATAGAATAAGTTGTGATATAAATAAGCAATAAAATGAGGGAAATAAGGTTTATATTTTATTCTTAAACTAGAAAATCTTTTCGAATCAGTTGAATTATGATTATAAATCTTCATTAAATCTCAAATAATCTCCCAACCATAAACATCCTTTTCTAGCATAGTCTTTTTATTTCCTTCAAATATAACATTATTTAAGACATTTTTCATTGTTTTTGTAAAATTAGTTGAAGTTAATGGTGATTTAGCATCATTTTTTCTCATCAATATCAGTTAAGGTATCCATTTCATGAAATTATTAGGATTTTGTCAAAAAGGTTTTCACCTTCCACACATACACTCAAAAACACTTGGTCCATCATTTCCTGGAAACCACTCTGAAAATTTATGTTCATATTTATATTAATTAATTTTGTTCCTTTATCAATCAGGTTCCCTTTTTATTTCGTCCTATTTATTTCCATTTCCAATAGAGATATACATATTATTAAGTAGTATTTTGTGACAGTATGAACATTGTTATATTTTACATATGGTCTCTAATGAATATTTATGTTATCGAATTGGGATACATTTCATGTGACATAACTTCTTATTTATGAATATCATAAACTAAAAAAATCCTTCTATTTTTTATCCCGGATTGATTTTTATTTTTATTGATTTAGCTTCCCTATATAAAAAATTATTTCCATGGTTTTATTATTATTTTTTATACTGTGTACTTTTCATCCATAGTAGATTCATTTTCACTTTTCTGTGACATCCTCCCCAACATTTTTATAAGGAGATGGTTGTGTAACACATATCTTTTGTTTATATCCTAAGGACAAAACATCATCATTTATCACATGATTCTTAATTTGTTGGTGTATTATTCGATTGAAATATTTTGGTTCCTAATTAGTGGATTTATATCTCAAGTCCTCACATTTATGTATCACTTCATCAAAAGTTATCACATAAATTCTAATGACAAAAAAATCTTTACCTGAATGATATGTTCATATTATTCTATGGTGTTTTATTCTATTAAATAGTCGTACTCCTAATTCCATATTTTCTCCCCATTAATTTTTTCCTTATATAATTTAAATAGAATGAAATGTCATTCCAAAATTGATTATATATTTTCCAGAACCTCTTATAACAAAAAATAATTTCCAATAAATCTTATTTTATTTGAATTTATTATAATTGACCATGCTTTTACACAATTCTTGTTTTGGGTAGAAACGCTATCCATTTAGGATCTTCATGGATATATTCTCTTCTTTATCATGGTAAAATCATCCAATGATTTTATAATTTATTTTCTAGAATTTGTTCACCCAAAGTTCTCTAGATTTTAAAACTAATATAATACTGAAATACTAAATAACAATAGTCAAAACAAAAGAATCTATCGAATGCATTACATTTTCCATGAGATTATAATGGATATAAAAACAAATAAACATAATTATTTATTAACATTAACATGGGTATTTTTTGGAAATATGACTCATATAAAATGTTTTCATTGTGGTCCCCTAAGTAGGGTGAATATTGACTTGAGAGGGGAGTGATTAGGTCCTCTAAATTTTTTCATCTGATTTAATGAATCCATTTTAAATCATTCTAGTCATCCATTTTTTTATTTTGAATATGTATTTTCAATTATATTAATGTAAATATCAATACATGAAATACTTTTATAGTCCTATGGGGAAATATTGAGAATCCCACAGTTTTATCCACCCCCACCTATACAGAAATCATGGTCATCATTCAAGTCTTTTTCCTATGGATCTCAAAATTGAGTGACTGTATTTGTAACATGGTGAAATAATTTTTCTACAACTTATGATGCTTTTATTATGGACCCCACTAATTTGTACAAGTAGTAAACTTATTATGTCCACTAATATGTATAAGTAGAGAAAATATAATAACAAAATGATATTTGGAATATAAATTGAATAAATTTTATCCCATAGTTGAGTCCATAACCAATATTAGATGAATATTCCTATAAAAATAAAGTCTTAAGTTATAAATATTTTGATGAAATCGAACACGGTAATTGTTTTCAATGAATAGAACAACAATAGAAAATTATAATCAATGTATCATAAGTTTACTTATTGTTTCATTCTTATATTTCTCAATATTTTTCTTCTATTTATTCTCAGTCATACAGTGGTCTCAAAAGTTAGATAATAATTGACTCTAAAAAATATTTTTTTCACTTATGATATATATTTTAGCATGTTTATGTCATTATATATTTTTTCACTCTATCTTGAATAATATATATAATATATAGAATTATTTAGGTCATTACTATAATTATTTTGTCAATTATCAAATAAAATATATCCACAATGCACTCTTTAAAAATTCTATGAACATTGAAAAATTTTCATCTTTGAAAATAATCTATATATAATTCTTCTTAATAAATTTTAAATAGATACAATATAATCATCCTACTAAAAAGAACAACTAATTATCTTCAAAAAAATTAGAATAATTATATTAATTATTATTAAAATTGGAAATATTTAAATAAGTATTCAAAATATCCAATAATGTCAATTTTTAAATCCCATAATTCTTCTGATAGCATGTAGGAATTATAACATAACCTGTGTTAGAACATAATAATACATTACTTATTATGTTATTTCATCATTCCCATAATAAAAATCATCACTTCCACTCCATTGTTCAATCGATAAAAAAACAATAACTTTAAAAAATATTTAATAGAATCCATAAAATTTATGAATAATTTACGTGCTGATAGACTAAATGGAAAAAACCAAAATAATTTACAATATATTGAATTATCAAATAGTGAAGCAACAAGGTTAAGATATCCCAATTATATTCACCATACATTATATTCATATTTTCATACTCTCGAGGGCTTTGGAATAATCATAGAATAATGTTTACATTTTAGGTGGAATTTTTGTATAATCATCTGAAGATGAAACTTAACATGGTATTGTTATGGTCACAATATATGGAGTAACAATGAATCGGTTGTTCTAATATTATTGTAACATTAATTTTAGTTCATAACATACTATTATATAGATTTCATAATATGTAGAATCTGATATAATGATGTCATAACCTATAATATATTGTTATTTTATGGAATTTATATGGTTTAGATATGGTAATTTACTATGTGTTTATATCGTAGATTCTCTAATTATAGTGATCATAAGATGGAGTTAACTGCAACTCATGTATACCAACCAATAAATATCATAAGGGTTATTTATGATGTTCATCCTGTATGAAGAGGCCTTTTATCATTTATAGTTGGTTATATCATGTTCAAGGTATCATCCCTTATCCTGATATTTTATCTAGCTCTCTGCAATTAATATGTAAGAGTTCATACATTAGAATTATAAAAATCCATCAATATGTAATATTATTCATCAAACTATAATGTGTGAAATATTTTTTGTAATATGTTCTTTAAAATAAGTAAAATATTTTCAATAAAATGTGTAATATATTTTCAAAGGTGAAATATTTTCATTTCAAACATAATTAATATATAATAAGTTCAGTTAATATATAATATTTAGACTTGAGAAGATTGTCGGTAATAAAATATTTATATGTAATATAATTTTAATTATATCATTTTATATAAGATATTTCTTATACCTTAGTAATTTGTCTTATAGAAAAAATGGGATATAATGGAGTAATGAAAAAATAATATAAATACATATTAATAAATAATTAATAATACATATTGAGATCATGAATAATAAAATTTAAATAATAATATGAAAAAAATCACGAATCATTATATCTAATGTCCGATATAATAACTAAACATAAAAATATAACATTGTGGAAATGATTCATTCAATAATCTCCCAGAATTAAATAGTTACAATACCTAAACACATTAAACAAAACCTCCGTATTTTGAAATTTTAAAAAATGAAAGATATTGTAGAGAAAAAAAACAAAATAAAAACACCCTCCATTATCCAAGTAAAATCAATATGGACACGGATAATTAAAAAAAATCACTCCCCCTTTTCTAAGAAATAAAATACAATATCCAATTTCTTTGAATAAATAAATGTTTCATGATTTAAAGAAATGAACACTATTCCCATTTTGATAAATAATTATGATTAATCTAAGATATCAGGCTTTAAGAAAATGGTAATAACCAAGCCTTCAATAATCATATATCCAAAATGTAATCCATTTGAACTAGTGCAGAACAATAATTGTAAAATAATATTATATAATTAATATAATATCTCATTAATATATGATTCAAAAAATAAAAAAATCTATTATACACATATAACCTATTGATATGATAGGAAAATTTATGGTCATCATGTGGGATCCTCATGTATAAGCTTTTTAACTATAATGATCCATGAAATAGGTTCAAAATATTCAATGAATAATAAAAATACATATAATTCATTATATATGATGATTAACATAAAAAAATATATATTAATGTTATTCCGAAAATTGAATAAAATATTTTAAACAATATAATTTAAATAGTTCAGGAACATTTCATGTATATTAAAAATAAAAAACAACGTATAGTACATGACCAATGTATAATAGATCAATTTAATCTATTATTTTAGAACATGAAATAGTAAATAAATATAACACATGTTAGTAAATAAAAAGACAATATAGTAAAAAAGGTTTACTGGTAAAATTAAAAAATTATAAATCAACACATGCCAACGTTCTAGTAAATATAATTACAATGAGTGTACATGTCGGACAAATGTTAATATTGATTTTCAATTGAATAGTACAACACATAAAATAATCATCTTGATAATCAAATATGAGGGAAAAAGAAAAAAATACTAATAAAAAATTCTCCCCCATTATAAAACATTTAGATTACATTAACCAGTTATCATAAGTATGATAGAAGTGAACAAAATAATATCTCCAAAGATATAAGCATGTGTATAATTAACATTCCATTAATATTAACTACATGAATTCCAATTATTTAATAAGAAATAAAAAATTACGATGTCTCCATACAGTGATCAACCAATATCCATATTACATTTAACATTGTAGTCTTTGGGATCATTTACTACAAAACATCAAATACAAGTGATTTTTGGTTTGCATAATCTTTTTGGTTATTTAGCGTAAGAAATACGATATTTCACTAACAAAATATTTTTATTTTATGTAGGAATTCCAACCTTATTGTTTTATAAATTTTTATAACTATAGGCATAGTTAACCAAAAAAATAAGGAACATTAAAATCAACAATCATTATCATAGTTTCTAACAACACCTTTGTGAAACCATATAATGGTACCCATTATTTTACTTTTCAAACATCATACAATATAATTACTATTAACCATTAGTATTTCATAATTTAAAGAAATTCAAATTCAAATTATTTTTCATTACAATGAAATTTGTTAAGATAATATTCCCTTTTATTAAACTCACTAGTTTCCAATTAAAAAGAATTAACCTCAACTATTTCATCATTGATTTTACTTTCATGGATTTCATAAAAAATATTTATCCTTATCATATTTTGAATTTAAATATAAAATCAGTTTAAAAAAAGAATATTTTTCTAAAAGAATATACTTATAATTTGTCCTGATATTAATATATTAATTTTTTCAATAATAGTAATTATCTTTAACAATAAAACAATAATTATTAATATCAATAAATGAATATTTTTAAAATTCATACTTAGGTTATCAGATTGAATTATCCTCATTATAATGATCCAAAAGACAGATATTTTCCTTTTGATTTGAATGATCAAGTTTAGAGTGGAAATAAGATTCACTAAAATCCTTATAAGCAATCCAAGTTGTTCTCATGGATTTATTTCATTTAATTTTTTAATTTAATTTACTATAATTTATTTTATAAATTTTTATAGGGAAATAAATTTTATGATATCCATATTTTATACTTTCATAAAATCTAAACTCATTTTAAACTCCATAATCCTTGTAAATATTTCATTTTATCATCTTGTATCACTTTTTGAGTCTTCATTCAATTTTTTAAGCTCATCACTAGAATAAATACAAACATAATCTTCATCAGAAGACTCAAAATATGTATCCTTACACTTTTTATCATTCATTTCAGTAGAAAAAACAATATAATAGTTATCTTTCATGACAATCCTATGATCAATAGTTTCTTCTTGTTTCTCAACTTTGTACATCATGAGTTTTCAAATCATTGAATTTATTTTTATATATTTAATTGGTTAAAACAATCTAATTGAACTTGATATTTAAACATTGTATTTTAGTCCAATAGATTCTATAATATGATATTTTGATATGATATCTTCATAAAAATTTCGTTTGTACCTTTTTCTCATTATCCTGTTCATTTTTAATTGTTATCCCTTATTGAAAATAAATACAATGTCTAAGAAATATGATGGAATAAATTAATTATAAATAATTGATCAATTATTCGTCTAACCGAAACTCTTTGTGATTCATGATCAGCGTAGAAAACATAAATTTTTTAGTTTATCAACAATTTTTCCATAACAACAAAAAATGATATCAGATCGTACCATTTCTGGATTTACTTCATTTTAGTTTTCTCTATCAATTTGATAATGAAACCTTCTTTTGATAGAAATGGTTACAAATAATCACAAATAATCCAGTTTTATGTCCTATAAACAATTAACACAAAGATCAATAAATCATTCAAGAAGAAGAACAAATTTAGAATTCAAGTAAATCTAGATTTTATCATCTTCTTTCGCCGCTTTTGGGTAATTTATAAATTTATTTTATATCCCGAAAACTAGATTGGGGTATTTTAAACTCCAGGACGGTCGAATATAATATAGAATATTTTTCTAAGGATATATTTCATGTTCCTTTCAGATATTTTTTATTTTTATATATTTAGGTCTTGTGGATCCTCTATCTTCTACAAATTTAGGGAGTCACTTAATCATCATATCATCAAGGGTGATTTAATAATAAAACGAGACTTATTATAACAGTTGTTATGATAACACAAATTTGGAATCTTATAATGTTCCTTCATGTTAGATTCACTTCTTCAAATTTTAATTAGGATATCATTTATTTTATTTACTTTAAGATGGGTACATTCCTCACTCTATCGATATCCTATTCACCTTTATGAAGGATGACTTTTCAAGAAATTATAATTAATGATACAAAATGTTATACTTATCCAATATGGTAGCATTTTTGAATCATGGATTTGTTATATAATCTTACATAACATCATTAGATCTATATTTCATAATAGGAATAACATTCAATTCCATAAATTGTTAGAACGCAAATACAACACAGATCATAACAGAATATGGTTGAAGCTCATTTTCATATTATTTTATTAAAAAGTATAATATTTTCTTCTCACCCATGAGACTTCTTCTTCTTTATCTAAAATATTTATAAACTCTTGATACATGAATTTATTGATTTCATGTAAATCATAGGATGCATATAAACTTCTATTCTTCGGTTGTGTGTAATATTATTAATAAAATGATCGATTACTACACATGTGTCACTTTCTGTATGCATTATATTTTTTCTAAATTAATATTATGATGGATTAATATCTATGTAATCCTTTGGGATATGAACAACCATCATGAATCTCCCATGAAATATCTTTGAGTATTTATGGCCATAATTCTATGACAATCACTCTATAATTCATATTTATTATTCACGTGAAATATGAACATTAAATTTATCCATTTTACTTTTCACATTTTTCATCAATTCTTCAAACATCCTCTGATTTATTTAGTCAAATAACTAAATATTACATATTTATGGGATAACTTTCATTATTTTTCCACATGGATTCTAAGATGTTATGTTGACAAATTCAATCATTTCACTTCTCTCATGGATAGTTCATCCATTGAGTTATATATTTTTTCGTTTAACTATCATACTCATGTATTGTTTATTAGATTCAATAATGTGTCATACTTTTCCATGGAATAAATATATTTCCCATTTTTTGTACCTTCCTATTTTTAATTCATGTATTTTTTGTGAGCTAAATTATGAGAATACTTATAGCCCAAGGAAGAATCATAGTTCATATTAGTTTCTTTAAGGGAGTATTTTGTTATGAATTTTTTCCTAGATTGTTTCCCAATTTTGAATTATCTCCTTTCTGTAGTCATTATGGAAATTTATTTTCAATTATTTTTACTTCATACATTATTTATTTTTCTACGAATGTTCTACTCCTATAAAAAAACAATTACAAATAGCACAAATATCTACAATCATTTAAACATTTTTGTAGAATACATGTTTTTATTCCTTATCTCTGGATATTTACTTTTACCAAGCTTCCACCATTCAACATTGTCCTTATTTTTCTGTAACGCCCCGACCCCAGCTACCCGGAGCCGGTGCGTCACTTCGTAACATTGGCATGATCCCAAAAGATCAAGTCTCGAAAGACCGATTAGTTTAGTAGCCTTGGAAACACTAGATACATTCATAAGTCTTTCATTACATCAAAATTAAACAAACTACAAAAAAACATGGTCTTCATATTCCACACTCATATCTTCACTGATTATTCTTGCAAGTCAGTCATAAAATACTTCTTCACAACCTGGAAAATTTTTAAACATTGAAAGGGGTGAGCTCAAATGCTCAGTAAGGATAACAATAATGCGGAAGCTTTCATAAATAAACATTAACATTTAAGGCAATGTATAACTAAAACAAAAGCCTCTTAAACATGAACTTCAACATAATATGGCAAAAGTAAAATGAGATAATGCCATTTACTTCTTCACATGGATATTCTACTGGTCGAATAATCACATGTAATATCAATAACCACTTTCATAATGATGGAATGCATAATGCCAGACTTTCATAACCACATAGCCAAGGCCTCGTGCCAAGACTACAAATAAGATTTTGTCAAGGCCTTGTGCCAAGACACTAGTTTGTCTCATGAGACCTGCCGATGCATCGAGGAGCTATAGCGGGCTCCACCCGTCACTTATTAAGTCCAATGCATTCCTCATATGAATAGGTTTAAACATATCATAAACCATAACATAATCATATCACATAAAACATTCATAAAGGAAACATAGCATTTCGACATTTCAATCACAATATATAAATAAAACACATTGATATAATAAAAATGCTTTCAAAACCATTTTCAATACCAAAATAAAAGAAAGTTAAAACTTTGTATTTATTTTTCATTAAAAAAAATGATGTCTTGTAGAGGAAGCCGAATCTCAAATAATGGTCACGGCGGCGGAGAAGTCGTTGTCGCCGCATAAGTACGGAAAGAAAACATTCTCTTTTGTCGTTTAGCAAAACGCTTCGTATAAAAAGATTCCTTTTGAATAAATGTAAAAGTCAAAGGGGTTTATACACCGTATAAAATAAAGTTGTGTATAAAACCAAATATGCCTCAATGAAAGGAGATTGAGACGAAGTCCTTAAAAAGATCATTTTTAAAATAAAATAGATATATTATGTGTATTCACTATAGGTACACATAAAGAAAGTAAAAATACAAAATAAGACATAATAATATCATGACATAATTTGAATGTAGGAGATTAACCCAAAGAATGGAAGTTGGGTTAAGAAGTTCCCTTACCTCGTGTCTGACTTGACTCAACCGTTCTTTAACCTCCTGAATAATAAACTAGAGTTAATATATACCTTATTAAGAACCATTTTCAACTTCATTATCCTTATTATATCACTTATTACAATGATATGAACATTATGTAATTATTTAAGTTAATAATGTTCATTTTGTCGGTATTTGGTTCTTAAGTCAAAAATAGGCTTCTTACACTTACATGTTGTTAATTTGGTCAAAGGTTCATTATATCCAGAATGGTATTCATGATGTAGATATCATATATGTCATATATATCCAGTACATACATTCATTTATAATATTACATCACATTTAGAGGTAAGAAATGAAATGCACCGTTCATGGAGACGGTAAGCCGTACGTACGCATGAACGCTACTTCCATTTCTATTTCATATTTTCTGGAATGGAATCATAATGATATGAGAGTATATTATAATTCCAGTATAATAACATATATAATGTCATTAACTTTATCCTTCACACATCCCACATATGGTATTAACGAATCAAATCACTTTCAGGGGGCGGTAGTCCGCGCTTCCTAAAATGAAGATATCGTGTTTTACCCATAATGGAAACCATAAAGGTATGCCCAAAATGAAAAAAACAGAAGCTTAAGGAAAACATAAACATATTATATATCATATATAAAAATAGTGACATCATAATGGCCACCTTTGAAGGTGTTAAATGAGTGTTGAACAATCATCGTTTCGGGAGGCAGAATTTCGCCATCCACGGAAACCTTATGTTCTTTAACCATTTGATGTAGTTGTGTGGAAGTGTAGCTCAAATAAATCTTATAACAACATCCTAGTATATTTAAGATACTGGTGTTGTTACAAAAGAAGTAAATAAAAAGAGTTTAGGGGGTTGGAGAAGCAAAATAAAACAAAAGAACATGAGAGAATGAATTACCTTAAAAAGTGTAACTCCTTTTGAGTTGAGCCTAAAGGCTTCCTTTGAAAGGATTATGCCCAAAGGGAATCCTCTAGGATGAGGAGAGGGATGTGGAGAGAGCAAATGGGCAGGGGTTGGCCGAGCCAATGGCTTGAAGAGTGTGTGAAATGAGGTAGAGGTGGGGGCCTTTTATAAGAGGAGAGGAAGGGCACTTTTGGAAAGTAAAGGAACATTACATTATTTGAAAATGTGTTTCGGTTTTAAAAGGTCCCACATTGATATAATTCGTGGATAAGGTGATAAGGCATCGAAATACACTCATCCAATTGGTTTTGGCCATGTGTAGTTCATAGATTTTATATTACCTTTCCATTTTATTTAAATCGTCAAATAATGATGTCATCGCTGCATCATTATTATGTCATAAATAATTAAATTTATTTAATGTCTAAAAATTATCAAAAAAATACTATGATATAGGAAATCTTTTTATCTTTCCAATGACTATTTATAATCAAAATTTGGACTTGTGTAACCCTACTTAAAAATTGTTTTAGTAAAACACTTTATGTTAGTGTCATTTTCACTTTAACATTAAATAAAAAGTAATTTATGTTATTTACCAACAAAAGTGGATCCATGGGGTCCCCAAGTTAGGCCATGGCTTGTCTTGGTCGGCCATGACACAACCAATGAGGTTGGGACATGTGTCTAGGTCATTTAATATTATTAAAGTATTATTTATACCTTAAACTACCCTAATTACCACTAATCGCGATTAAGAACTTAATAAGTTACTATTCACCAAAAAATTATTATAATCTCATTGAACCACATTTTACTTCTTAATGACAACCATGTATGTCGGATTTTTGAAAATCAAATCACAGAAGTGGTAATATTTCATTTAAACGAAAAATCAGTTATTTAACTACCACTTAGTGGTTTCACTATTCATCAAAAATTGAAGTTTCTCAGAACAATGCCAAAATTTCATCCTAAGCTATAATTGATATTCCGAATTCAAAAATGATGTCTATTTTATAAAATTCCAAACATATAAGTTGCATTAATTAATTTTATAATTAATTCCCGCTGTTACGACAAATAGCGTGTTTTCAAGAAACAATTTATATCAAAAGATTGGCAATTGTTTATGTCCAAATTCAATGTTAAATTAATTCTAATGACCACCATTGGATAAAATGGTAAAAATATATTCTAATTATACATTAAATCCACTCAATAGTATAACTTATCACTATAAATTATTTTGATTAAAAAAGTTGTTTTAAGTATTTTTCACTATTCATAAAAATTTTGAAGTTCTCAGAAAATTACAAAAAATTCAACATAGGCTAATTTCAATATTAGGAATACAAAAATGAACTCCATTTTGAAATATAAAATTTCTATAATTTTAAAAAGTGGTTATTACTATTCATAACGGCTACTTTGATTTGTCGCGATGTTTTAGAACTCGAAGTTGCGTACAATGCAAGCTATTGTATTATTGAATGAGAAGCGTATCGTGGAAGCTCGGGGTGTTACATTCTCCCCTCCTTCAATAAATTGCGTCCTCGCAATTTGAAATTTTTCTTGGAAAATAAAAGGTTGAAAAGAGAAAATACCTTTGAGGAAAACCCACATCGAAAATAAGGTTAATAAATATATAACATTAAAAGAAAGCAGGATAAGTACAAAGGTCACCCGATATAGCCCATTATAGGATTCTATGAAAATATGGATATGGAGGAGAAACAAACCATCAAGGTCTGATGGGGAGTTATAGAAAACAGGATTAGGAGAAAGTTTAACCACAAGAAAATCACAAACTTGTGATTGGTTAAACGGTCATTGAATCCCTAGTTGGAAAAGTTAACCGACAAGATTTTTGTTTTAAGTTACCTTTTATAATGTTGAGGATTTTATTTAGGAGATTTACTAAGAACGTAAGGGAATATACATACTTGTTATGTATACTTTCATTCATTAATGAATTTTTACCACAAACCCATCTTTTACTCCAAATGGTAACAGAACTCTAAAATATTCTATTTATCCTAATTGTATAAGGTACCAAAGGTTAACACATACCATTTAGATTAGTAAAATTATTTTGTAATAACCAGGGACTTTCTGTAGGCTAGTGGTAGGAAATAAAGGCCTGTCGCACTTTGATTGTGGGTTCGATTCCTACAGCTTTGTCCGACGCGATGGGTTATGCCCCACCCTGCAGGTTGTCCTTTTCCTAAAACTATAGTATCATAATATTCCAAAAATAATCTTCATAAATTTTTTTAACCTTAAACAATACTATCCAAAGTTCAACTTAATCCATTCCAACCTTAATAGTTATCCAAAATACCTCCGTCCAGACTTTCTCTAAAAGGTCTCTAAATTCCAAAATCAATTTATCAGATTCCCAAAACAAAGAAAAGTTTCTCTTATTGTCACATACTAAAAATATGATTACCTTAATCATATTAAAACCTTACTGAAATCAAAAAGTACTGCAGTACAATCCTTATATAGATCACATTATTCTAATAACCAGAATATAATCCATGAGTCCAAAAGCACTAATACATTAGTTATTCTGCTTCAACTGTAGTAATAGCATAAGATTGTCCTTGATCCCTTGGCCTTTTCTGAGGTAAGTTTCCTTGACGCTTAGGACATTCATTTGCATAATGACCCATTTCTCTACAATTGTAGCATTCAACTTTGACAGCCTCTTTCCTTCCCTTGCAATCACGTGCCTGGTGACCCTTTTCTCCACATTTATAACAAACTCCCATTCCTTTTAGGCAAGTACCAGGGTGATTCTTCCCACAATTATTACATAATGGAAAATCCTTCTTTCCCTTTTTCCCTTTATCTGTCTCTTGTTCCACCGTTCTCTTCTTCTCTTGCTTTACTTTGTTGTCATAAGACTTAGAGAATTCCTTTTCTGTCTTGATAGCACACGAGACAATATCTTCGTATGATGAAAAGGATTGTGATACCAAAGCTCGACGGAGAAATGGTTTTAACCCATCAAAGAAACGATCAATCTTACTCCTTGGGTTACGTATATAATCGGCAGCATGCCTCGCTAACCTTGTAAAGTTAGCCTCATACTTTGCGACATTCTCATCCTCCTTCTGCCTCAGACTCAGAAATTGCCTTTCCATATCTGCTCGATGGTCACGAGGAAAGTATTTTTCTAAGAAAAGATCTTTGAACTCCCTCCATTCCATATTCGATACGTCATCATCTTCCTTTGTGTTTTGAATCAGCGACCACCACTGATCGGCATCTCCAGTGAGGCGGTAAACTGCCATGACAACATTCTCCCTTTCACTACTCCCCAGGGCATGGAATATTTTCTCTAAGGAATTTATCCATTGCTCAGCTACTATAGGATTTGTACTCCCATTGAAGGTTGGCGGTTGTTGCCTCATGAAACGGTCTAGCATTGATCCTCCACGTTGCGGATCAGGGTGCTCCATACGAGTAAGGTTGTTATTCATAACCTGCGTGAGTTGTCCCAGTATGGTGAGAAGCTGATCAGCACCAGTTGTATCACTAGCTCCACCATAATTATCCTGAGCAGGAGGGCAATCCCTACACGGAGTTCGTGCATTGATACAGTTTCCATTCCTTCTACTAGGCGCCATTTCTAAACAATGGCATAAACTAGATTAGTTTATGAATCAAAATACATAATTCCATACTTGTAAAACACTTAACATAAATTGAACTAATTATGGATATAATCCATAATTATAAAAATGTATTCTTTGAGGAAGCATATACTCGTAACCCTTCATAGTGGTTTGTAAAGAAAATGGGAATTATCCAAAGCATATCCCCCGGGAGTGTCGTAACCAAGAGTGCAGCAAGGCCCGTTGTCGTGCACCAGTTCCCGTTCGAGTCTAGCTCAAAGCGGTGTTTTCGGGTTTTACCCCTAGGTACATCTGTGCCAGAGCCGCCTCTACCTGCTCGTATCCAGACAGGAATGTATTGCTTGGAAAACTCACAAAATCTCTACAATACCAATATTCTAAGATGTTCTTTTATACTAATCCTCAATGTCTATCTTCGGGCTATGTGCTCTAATCAGAGTTTATCTAAATCTAGCTTCCAAGGTTAGTACTAAACTGCCTCTGATACCAACTGTAACGCCCCGACCCCAGCTACCCGGAGCCGGTGCGTCACTTCGTAACATTGGCATGATCCCAAAAGATCAAGTCTCGAAAGACCGATTAGTTTAGTAGCCTTGGAAACACTAGATACATTCATAAGTCTTTCATTACATCACAATTAAACAAACTACAAAAAAACATGGTCTTCATATTCCACACTCATATCTTCACTGATTATTCTTGCAAGTCAGTCATAAAATACTTCTTCACAACCTGGAAAATTTTTAAACATTGAAAGGGGTGAGCTCAAATGCTCAGTAAGGATAACAATAATGCGGAAGCTTTCATAAATAAACATTAACATTTAAGGCAATGTATAACTAAAACAAAAGCCTCTTAAACATGAACTTCAACATAATATGGCAAAAGTAAAATGAGATAATGCCATTTACTTCTTCACATGGATATTCTACTGGTCGAATAATCACATGTAATATCAATAACCACTTTCATAATGATGGAATGCATAATGCCAGACTATCATAACCACATAGCCAAGGCCTCGTGCCAAGACTACAAATAAGATTTTGTCAAGGCCTTGTGCCAAGACACTAGTTTGTCTCATGAGACCTGCCGATGCATCGAGGAGCTATAGCGGGCTCCACCCGTCACTTATTAAGTCCAATGCATTCCTCATATGAATAGGTTTAAACATATCATAAACCATAACATAATCATATCACATAAAACATTCATAAAGGAAACATAGCATTTCGACATTTCAATCACAATATATAAATAAAACACATTGATATAATAAAAATGCTTTCAAAACCATTTTCAATACCAAAATAAAAGAAAGTTAAAACTTTGTATTTATTTTTCATTAAAAAAAATGATGTCTTGTAGAGGAAGCCGAATCTCAAATAATGGTCACGGCGGCGGAGAAGTCGTTGTCGCCGCATAAGTACGGAAAGAAAACATTCTCTTTTGTCGTTTAGCAAAACGCTTCGTATAAAAAGATTCCTTTTGAATAAATGTAAAAGTCAAAGGGGTTTATACACCGTATAAAATAAAGTTGTGTATAAAACCAAATATGCCTCAATGAAAGGAGATTGAGACGAAGTCCTTAAAAAGATCATTTTTAAAATAAAATAGATATATTATGTGTATTCACTATAGGTACACATAAAGAAAGTAAAAATACAAAATAAGACATAATAATATCATGACATAATTTGAAAGTAGGAGATTAACCCAAAGAATGGAAGTTGGGTTAAGAAGTTCCCTTACCTCGTGTCTGACTTGACTCAACCGTTCTTTAACCTCCTGAATAATAAACTAGAGTTAATATATACCTTATTAAGAACCATTTTCAACTTCATTATCCTTATTATATCACTTATTACAATGATATGAACATTATGTAATTATTTAAGTTAATAATGTTCATTTTGTCGGTATTTGGTTCTTAAGTCAAAAATAGGCTTCTTACACTTACATGTTGTTAATTTGGTCAAAGGTTCATTATATCCAGAATGGTATTCATGATGTAGATATCATATATGTCATATATATCCATTACATACATTCATTTATAATATTACATCACATTTAGAGGTAAGAAATGAAATGCACCGTTCATGGAGACGGTAAGCCGTACGTACGCATGAACGCTACTTCCATTTCTATTTCATATTTTCTGGAATGGAATCATAATGATATGAGAGTATATTATAATTCCAGTATAATAACATATATAATGTCATTAACTTTATCCTTCACACATCCCACATATGGTATTAACGAATCAAATCACTTTCAGGGGGCGGTAGTCCGCGCTTCCTAAAATGAAGATATCGTGTTTTACCCATAATGGAAACCATAAAGGTATGCCCAAAATGAAAAAAACAGAAGCTTAAGGAAAACATAAACATATTATATATCATATATAAAAATAGTGACATCATAATGGCCACCTTTGAAGGTGTTAAATGAGTGTTGAACAATCATCGTTTCGGGAGGCAGAATTTCGCCATCCACGGAAACCTTATGTTCTTTAACCATTTGATGTAGTTGTGTGGAAGTGTAGCTCAAATAAATCTTATAACAACATCCTAGTATATTTAAGATACTGGTGTTGTTACAAAAGAAGTAAATAAAAAGAGTTTAGGGGGTTGGAGAAGCAAAATAAAACAAAAGAACATGAGAGAATGAATTACCTTAAAAAGTGTAACTCCTTTTGAGTTGAGCCTAAAGGCTTCCTTTGAAAGGATTCTGCCCAAAGGGAATCCTCTAGGATGAGGAGAGGGATGTGGAGAGAGCAAATGGGCAGGGGTTGGCCGAGCCAATGGCTTGAAGAGTGTGTGAAATGAGGTAGAGGTGGGGGCCTTTTATAAGAGGAGAGGAAGGGCACTTTTGGAAAGTAAAGGAACATTACATTATTTGAAAATGTGTTTCGGTTTTAAAAGGTCCCACATTGATAGAATTCGTGGATAAGGTGATAAGGCATCGAAATCCACTCATCCAATTGGTTTTGGCCATGTGTAGTTCATAGATTTTATATTACCTTTCCATTTTATTTAAATCGTCAAATAATGATGTCATCGCTGCATCATTATTATGTCATAAATAATTAAATTTATTTAATGTCTAAAAATTATAAAAAATTTCTATCATATAGGAAATCTTTTTATCTTTCCAATGACTATTTATAATCAAAATTTGGACTTGTGTAACCCTACTTAAAAATTGTTTTAGTAAAACACTTTATGTTAGTGTCATTTTCACTTTAACATTAAATAAAAAGTAATTTATGTTATTTCCCAACAAAAGTGGATCCATGGGGTCCCCAAGTTAGGCCATGGCTTGTCTTGGTCGGCCATGACACAACCAATGAGGTTGGGACATGTGTCTAGGTCATTTAATATTATTAAAGTATTATTTATACCTTAAACTACCCTAATTACCACTAATCGCGATTAAGAACTTAATAAGTTACTATTCACCAAAAAATTATTATAATCTCATTGAACCACATTTTACTTCTTAATGACAACCATGTATGTCGGATTTTTGAAAATCAAATCACAGAAGTGGTAATATTTCATTTAAACGAAAAATCAGTTATTTAACTACCACTTAGTGGTTTCACTATTCATCAAAAATTGAAGTTTCTCAGAACAATGCCAAAATTTCATCCTAAGCTATAATTGATATTCCGAATTCAAAAATGATGTCTATTTTATAAAATTCCAAACATATAAGTTGCATTAATTAATTTTATAATTAATTCCCGCTGTTACGACAAATAGCGTGTTTTCAAGAAACAATTTATATCAAAAGATTGGCAATTGTTTATGTCCAAATTCAATGTTAAATTAATTCTAATGACCACCATTGGATAAAATGGTAAAAATATATTCTAATTATACATTAAATCCACTCAATAGTATAACTTATCACTATAAATTATTTTGATTAAAAAAGTTGTTTTAAGTATTTTTCACTATTCATAAAAATTTTGAAGTTCTCAGAAAATTACAAAAAATTCAACATAGGCTAATTTCAATATTAGGAATACAAAAATGAACTCCATTTTGAAATATAAAATTTCTATAATTTTAAAAAGTGGTTATTACTATTCATAACGGCTACTTTGATTTGTCGCGATGTTTTAGAACTCGAAGTTGCGTACAATGCAAGCTATTGTATTATTGAATGAGAAGCGTATCGTGGAAGCTCGGGGTGTTACATTTTCCATTACAAGTTGTTATATTTTTGAAACTAACATTATCCATATGGTATGATTTTTTAAAGAGAAAAAAATTCTAGAAAAAGAATTATTCTTTTCTTTAGTATAATGTTTCAGAAAGAATTATATGCTTTCTAATATTATTCATTAACCTTTACTAAATGTGATTGTTTTGGGAACATCTTATCATAAACTTACTTCCATGAACTGTGGATTTAGTGGTTAGATAATAATGATTATTCCTTACCCATTTTGTACATATTTTAGCTTTTCACCTTCATATAATATAGAAAAATATTTATTATATTTAATTATTCATGATATGGAAGGTAACATTTCTTATGAGTATTATTTAGACTACAAATGAAATGATATTATAATGTTTTTTATTCTAAATAATTTTTTGTATTTTAAAAATCCCCCTTAATATTTTTATGGTAACATATTTTTTTTCAGCTTGTTGTGATGAAATGGCCAGATTTTTTGTAAATTTTTCATTTTAACATCATGATCCAAGCATATCATGTAGATAAAATATTTTTCGTTCTCCATTTCATTTATTATATCATCAAATTAATTTATTAAATCTTTCATTTTTATGTAATCTAATTTCTCATTTCTTCTTGTATATAGTCAATCTTTTTAATATCCTTTTACAATAACATTATATAGGAAATCTTGAATGTAATTACATCATTAAATTCTTTTTTCATTTCATCAATTACATTCTTGGTTTCTTATCTATCAATAATTATATTAATATGTTCATGTTCAAAACTATGGATTCATTATTCCCACTCTTTAATCATATCATTTAAGACTATCCCTATATTTTAGATATTTATACACATTATAATACTTTTTTCTGAACATTCTATAAATTTTTTATAACTTCCTAAATTTTGGAAATCTCCATATACATAATTCTGAAATACCCACAAGTGATTGTGAATTATTCTATATGAATTTTTTGAAAGGCTTCATCAGATTAGAAAATCAGTCACTATATAAAAAATCACACACATCATCAAGAATATGATCATATAAACTAATCCGGGAATGTTATATTGAAAAATGTAGATAAAAAATATTTGTTAACACACATTAATTTACATATAATGAACCAAATTAGGTAAGAATATTTACTATCTACATGGTGGTGGATCCAACCACCTGATCATTATAATTCATCTCGGATTTTATTCAACAAGATTTATTCATGGAAAAAATGATATTAATTCCTTTTTTACATGATAGGGATGTCTTATTATCATAAAATTATTTGAGATACATATTATCAACAAAAATATTTGGATAAAATATACTTTTATTAACATTAATTAGTATAGTGACTTTTTTATCATATTTCTAATTTGAGGCCTTTCTCGATTTATTTCCTTATCTTTTATTTATTTTATTCATTGAGTTGGAATATATTCTATACAAGGTTACATTAATAGGGAATTAAAAATATACATTAAATATAAACACTATAAATTACTTTCAAAAAGAATATTAAACCTTCAAAAAACATCAAAATAACAGAATCAATATAGTGGTGTCTCCCAGTATGATATAAGTTGCTAGTATCAAAAAATGATTTGTCCTTTATTGGGAATTATAGAATCAGTATTCATATAAGATAATTCTATATTTAATTTTTATCACTCATATCAACTTTTCATATGTTTAGTGAGAGATTATATTTTTATCTCTATATAAACTATAGAGGGGAGGAATATAGATTTAAAATAGTAAATTAACACAAGAGTACACATGGTGATAGTAAGGAGGTTTTCCACCATATCTATAGAAACCACACCAGTTCATCAAGGTTATTTTCCCATATTTATATTTTCTTTTTTATGATCAAATAATGAATGTGAAAGGGTATATACATGTCTGTGTTATTCCTGAACCATCCAAGTCTAAATCATACAATGCCTTTCTATTATGAAATCTAAATAGAAAAAACATCTCTGTATAATATAAATCACTATAGATTATATTTTATCACTCTTGGGAGATGTGAAATAAGTCTTTCTAAAGTTGTGGAACTTCAATGGGATGACTCACTATTCTATTAAATTATACAATATTTTTTATATTATAGGCTAGATCACTCAATGTTTCAAATTGAATGAAATTTGATGTCGTAAAAAACTCACTTTATTTTATTATTATTATTATTCATTAACACAATCTTTTACTTTAGTGCACAGGATAAAAAATTTACATAAAATAGTGGTTCCCCAGTTATTCCTTTATGATTTATGTTCTATAAAAATATTTGTATTAGGTCTCTGTAATAAATATTTCTATTTCTGTTTTTATAATATTTTAATTCAAAACACATAGTTGAGAACCTCTTGGGAATTATTTTTTCCCTCTTCTTACATATATTAATATGGCCTCAAGGGTTTCATTAAATACTCCATGAAAAATTAATTTATTAATATATTAAATAAAAAAAGAAACTATTTCTAACCAAGTGGATATAGTATAAAGAGAGTTTGAGGTTGAACCCATAGGTTTGATTTTTGAAATCAATATGAAATTGAGTCAATGATTTTGAACAACGAAAGTATCTTTTTAGAGAAAATAAATTAATAAGAAGTACAATGTTTTGTAATTCGGGATATGGCTTCTTAGTGAATTCATAATTTAAATGAATTTTACATATTTTTTTGGGTTGTTTGGTTTTGAGAAGACATGGTCATGAAATGCTCTCCCTAAAAACACAACACCACATTAAATTGAAAATAAATACTTGGGGTATTTAATGAATTTGGTAACTATATATCTCATTTAAACACAATTATCCAAAATCATGTATTTTTCATAGAAAATTTAATAAAAATGGTAAATCGATTGGTTTTTATTATTTTTATCTTGTTAAAATTTTAAGGCAATAACAATGAATAAGGAACTAAGGAAAATGATTTTTAAGAAACAACCCAAACATGCACTAAAATTAGAAGAAAAATTAACCACACTCATAAAACATTATTCAAATCTTATGTAACAATATATTATTATCATCTACAATTAATAGTTTAGAGTAATAAAATAAAATAATAAATTCAATAGGAGTAAAGTGGAACTATGATAGGTACTTATCGTGAAATAGTACTTCGAGTTTGTTCTTTATTATCACCTAACATAGTGGACAGACCTAATTTGAATTGGAAAACATAAAAGATATATCATCCATTTAAATATTACATATCTCAACCACGTCATATATGTATGAGGTTTATCTTAGGAGCATGGGTCAAAAATCATAATATGGAAATCTTAACAAATCTATTCAAAATATATTCCAATTATTTTTTCACACGGTTGAACTGGAAACCATCGATCTAGGAACTACTGTAGTATAGTGAAGTATTCTATTTTAATCCCTTTATCATTATGTCAGAATTTCATCCAATTATGAGGATAAATTACAACATTATATACTAAACAACGAATTGATATCAAAATTGATGAATATGGCCCATCTATTAATTCTAGTCCAATTATCTCTATAATGAATTTTGATGTAACTATATGATTTCAAATAAAATATATTTACCATCATGTTGGTATTTCTTACAGAAATTCCAAATAAAATATAGGTTCAGTGAATATTTTTTGATAAAAATAAAAGAGTGAAACAAAAAAGGGATGAACAGAAATTTACATTCATTTTCTTAAATTTAGTGCATTGTATTTCTTTCAAAAAAATAAATAAAACCATGAGTAATGAAGAAATAATTCATAAATATTTAAGAAAAGGTGTAAATTAAAATTTATAAAATATGTATATATGAAATAATGTTAACAAAACAACCCTACACATAAACTAATTATTTTCCTCTAGAATAGAATATCAACTGTAGAAAAATAGGAGATCCATGATAATAATATTTAAAAATAATAATTAGAAAAATGATATGATAATTAATGGTGAATTAAACATTCCTAATTGACATTGATATATTTCATCAATTACTCATATTCTAAATGAAACCATTGAACCGTAAATTTTATTTTTCCCATTTTAAAGTTATTATTCTTATCCATAAAACCATTAAATCATTATATTTTATTATTAATAATTTAAAAAACAATGATTTACATCACCAGTAAATTTTTCCCCATTATTCTAGTTAAAAAATTAAGTGTAATTATTCCCAATCCATGAATGCATGCTACTAGACATTGGGTTGAAAATGTTCTCAAATCTCCACTAAATAAAGAAATTGAAGATAAATAATCACAAGGACATAGAATTAAGGATCATTTTATTATAAGTCTTATGGGTTGGTTATTAATGATGGTAAAAATAATTACAGGATAGTAAATGAGATTTAAATCTAGTTAATAATGCGTAATAATAAAAAAATAGGTTCAGTAAAAGATTCCTCTTCAATGTGTATTATCCTCACTAACCATAATAAAATTAATAGTTCATAAAATAATTAAAGTATAATAAAAGATGTACAACATGTTATGTTTTTCAAATGTTTACAATTACAATTTTTAATTTTTAATTTTATTTTATTTATTTCTTTATTTTTTTGAATGATTCAATTTCGAAAACATTAACATCCATCATCTAATGCAATAACAAATGCAACAGTTATAGTAATATAATTGGTTTATTATGGGTTAATTTTTACCCTCTGAAGATGCAACCCATATTTTATTCTTTGAACACAATTTTATGACGGTGGGAAATATGGTATAATAGATAAATATTAATGAAACTTTCCCTCGTATCCCCTGAAATCACCCCTCATATCTCCTCAATAAGTGACATCAGGTTCCACAAGTTATAATATCTTATCCCAACATAAAACATTGAACATCCGGAAAAATATAATGATTTTGTTAGGATAATAAAATATAATCTTGTAATGTATCTCATCCCGAAGAAGTTCATTCATGGTTTCAAGGGGCTAAAATATAATAAATCTCAATGTGGGAAAAATTATAAAGTGATTAACAAAGAAAGTTCCTCAATCATTTTAAAATAGACCTTATTCATTTAAATATTTAAAAAGACAATAATTAAAGTTCTATATGGTTTTCAAGACCAATGATTCTCATAAAAATTATGAATAAAATGATTAAAAAATATGAGGTCTAGAATCCTCTTTTGAATTTTAATAAAATTTAGAAATCTTTTAAAACTATAACTATCAATATAACTAAATGGACATAGTACTTGGTATGTTTGAGGTCAAAACCATAAATATTTATTTTTATGCTTTATGAAGATTATGATATTGAAAACACAGAAAATAGTGTTTTAAAAATCAAATTGGAAATATCTACAATGTTATGTAATTCCTTCTTTTTGTGATAGTGAAGTGAGAGGTTAAATTGATTTATAAATGTTATTTAGTGCTTCAAGTATGATTATACATAATATTGGTATTAAATTTGTAATGAATTTTTTTTAATTTGTTAACAACTTTAAATGTTTAGTGAATTGGTGAACTAATATTATAATTAAACATAATTATTTTAAAATCAATAAATGGTCATGCATAATTCTGATAACACCATAAGGATTTAATTTATGATTACCTTTAAATTATCAAAATATGATTGATAGTTTTCTCCAAATGAAAAAGTGAACTAAAAAATAAATTATATATTAATTATGTCTATTATAACCAATTAATTTAATTAATGTTTATGAATTAGAGTGAACAATTAATTTTATATTTATAGAAATAAAATAGTGCGTACTTTTAATTAGAGTTAAATTCAATCAGTATAGCTAAAGAATTATTAAAATAAGTTTATGATTAAAAATATTGTTTTTATAAATTGGATTATTATTTCAAGAAAAAAAATTATTTTAATATATATATATATATTATTTTCATAGTAAAATAATTAGGGATTTATAGGGAATAGTGATAATGAATAATTAACTTTTTAGAAAGCTACATTCCTATATAAAAACTTTTCCACTATATTTTTAGATTTTAATTAAATTATAATGTCTATCATTTTAATAAATAAATATGATAAAATAAAAATCCATTTTTTTAATATCAGTAATATATTCTTACTATAAATTTTTAATATTGATCTAAAATAATAGATTTTTGATTGAATAATGAAAAGTACCATTCTTAAAACAACATGAGGTTTACGAAATTATTAGCACATAAGTATGAATTTAAAATTAATGAAACCATATGATAAGATAAATTGTATATTTTTTGTTCGAATTTATTAATATAAAAATGTTGGTATAATTTCACAAACACGTTTTTTAAATTTATAGTATATCACTAATATTTTCTCAAAAATTATTTTTGATAAATTTTACATTTTTATTTTGGAATTTTTTTATCACATTTATGTATTTAATCAGGTGAAATTGATTTAAAACTTATCATTAGTTTTAAAAATTATATAATCATTAACCCATTATTTTAATACATAATTATTAATTAAATTATGTAAAAATAATTAATGTCGTAAAATATAAAATGTTAATTGTAATAATTCATGTTGTAATGAGCATGAAAGAGGAAAAAAATTGTTTTCAATAGATTTTTTGAGGAGTTAAACTACATTATATCTTCCCAAATCAATTATTTATCAATTTTTGATCCATATGTGATGTTTGGAATGTTCTCTGTTTATATAATGTTTAAGTATTTACAGAAATGACATTATCATCATTTATAAAAATGGATTATTTGTACCCCTTAAATAAAATCATAAAAATTAGGTTTTATTATATAAAAAAATTAATATTTTCCTTACCATGGAATAGTATTTCACCCTCTTAAGATTATGGTCACCAGATATTAGCTTATTCCAAACATTTCTCAGAGATATTCAATTGATATTTATCTTTTCCAATTATAATTTTCAAATGACTATATAATGAATTGGATTTTTTTATATACTAAATTAAATTATGTAATGATAATAACCATTAATCATATATTCTATTTTCTATTAATAATAACAAAACCTTAATTAGTGCATTGTGCGACTTGAAACCTCCACGACATAATGTGTTTCATTTTACATTACTACCATGTATGTTTTGTCTAATGGGGTATTTATCATATTACGTTGATATTTAAATGGTTTTTATGATACTTAAATATTAAACCATTATACTTCTTCCTCCCATTCTATGTAAAATGAATTCTTGAACATTTTATACATTTAGACTACCACAATTAGGGAATGATTGATTATTGTTTTTCGTTTCATCAAAATATTACAGAGATGGCGATAAGAATGGGATAAAAGGATTTTTTTTATATAATTATTATTTCTAATGATGAATTTTATATCCTATTAATTAGATTATAAAATATATATTATCATTAATTAAATCATTTAAAATGAGGAATCTATGAGGAGAGTGATCACTTATTCCTAATAAATGAATTTATATAAATATTATTATATTTCAAACTAATTAGAATTATGATATATTATATTATTAAGAACCAAATAAACTAATTTATCTTATTTTATAACTATATTATAACTAAGACATCCTATAATCACACAATAATCAAGGTAGGATCATGTTTTGGTCTGTTTAACCAACTACTTGAACAATATTATGCATTTCGTTCATGGATGACTATGACATCTTATATAATGGTTTAATAAAATACTAATATGTAAATAATTTATTTATTTGGTTATTTTATGATTATAACAACATTTAAATAATTAATTTTGAAATCACAATCTATAAACTAAAAATCATTATTACATGGTCATCATTGATTTCATATTTATAGATTTTAAACCAATCTACAATGGAATGAAATAATAACATTAAAAAATATCATGTAATATCAATTATAATAACATATATTTTAGAATAATGAAATAAATTTGGAAAATAATATTAAATAATACCATTTTTTGGAAACTTTTTTCATGTGATAAATACTACTTACATCCATCATTGAAAATAAGTAAAAACCAAACTAATATATATGTATTGAATATTTATAGATGTGGAGAATAAATGTTTATAGTTATGAATAATGATATATGTTATTTATCTTATTATCTTATTTTAATTATCTTGGACATTTGGAATAAATGTAGAACGAATCTGTCACGACCCGCCCTCAGGGTCCGTGCCGTGACTACCCCAAGCCCGCCTTCCATAGGCCAGGGGCTGGGGACTAGCACCAAGGCGTAAATCCCGGTAAAAAGGGAAGGCATTGCCTTTGAAAAGTAAACAGACACCACAGAGTAAGCAAGAGGAAAGTAAACACTAAACAAAAGCAGAGTACAACTGAAAGTGTGGAAAAGTAAATGGGCCAGAATACAAACCCAAACTGAAAGTAAAGTACAACTCGAAAGGGAAAACAGCAACTGAAAAGTAAAAGCCGCTACTCCGAGCTGTCCACTGGAAATCCCACCTGAAGGGTGGGTACAGATAGCTCCTTTGCTCCACGGGTCCCACCGTCCGCTCCGAGCACGTCCCGCCCAGTGGTCCACCTCCGGGTACCGTCCCGCTCTGCAAGCCTCAGCTAAGGTCAACGATGTCCGTCGTCTGCAACCAACACAATGTAGTGCGGGCAAAGCCCGTGCAGGGGTGAGTATAAGCTACTCAGTAGGGACCCCGAGACCCCTGAAGGTCTCTCAAAATCCACAAAGGATAAACCACGAACAAAGGTACAATCACGAAGTAACAACCAACACTGATTAGGTATATTCCCATACATATACCTAAGTCATCAATTCAAATATGCTCCAACCTCCGAGCCCAAGTACAACTCAGTCCACACATGAAAGTAAACGTATTCCACATAGGAAAGCAAAACGTAATCCACACAGGATTGCACTACACAATCCACACAGGAAAGCAACAGATTCAGCTCACACAGGTAAACTTCTTCAAATGATGATAAAGATGATCTCTGATCCATCTAAGTCGTCGGACCCATGAAGGATCGATAGGTAACTAACCCCCGCAAAGACCCACACAGGATCGGGCCCACACAGGACCTGTAGGCGCTGGTTCACACAGGACCGCTGAGCGCAAGGACCCACACAGGATCGGACCCACACAGGATCGGGCCCACACAGGACCTGTAGCACTGAGCCACGTAGGATCGCTGAGTGCTGAAGTCGTCATCGTTGAATCCACACAGGATCTCAGTAATGTCGTCGTCGCAGTCACAGTAGCAGTAGTAGCAGTAGTAGCAGTCGCAGCCAGCACTAGGGTTCCCGCACAGAGCAAGCTCGTTCGGAGGGTCCGCTCCTCGAGCCGAGAGGCTGATACATAAACTGTCACAAAGTCCAGATTTGATGTATCCAGAAGTTCCGTATCGTCAACAGGAACTCAACTCAACAGACGGCGCGTCGATCGGACGCCCGGTCTGAGAGTTATTGGCATTTTCGTCCCCGGGGCCCAGTTGGTTTTTAAGGCAAAATCAACCCGACCATACTCCACCTGCGTCCAACCCTCGGGCGGAGTATGCCAAAAGATCCGTCTCACTAAGAGGAACACAACAAAGCTGACGGCACGTCAATCGGACGTCCGTAGCTCAAGATATGAGCGTTTCCGCTCCGTAGGCCCGTTTGGTTTCGTGAACGAACCGACCCAGACGAACTCAAAGTAATCCGAAACCTTGAGTGCGATATACCGAAACGACCGTCTCGATCCAAGGATCGCGTTGCCGTAGACGGTTCGTCAATCGGAGGTCCGAGGCTCATGTTATGGCCAAAAGACCAAATCTGATTCGAAATGGGGGGTCTGGGTCCGGGTTGACCCGGCCCGACCCCCCCTGGGTCGGCCCGAATCCGGGTCGACCCGACCCGGGTCCGACCCGGCCCGACTGGCTGGCGGCGCAGCGGTGCGGCGGCCCGGCAGTGGTGCGGCGGCGCGGCCGTGGCGCGGCGGCCCGGCGGTGGCGCGGCAGCCTGGCGGTGGCGCGACGGCCTGGCGGCGCGCACGGAGGCGGCATGCGGGGGGCGAAGCCCCCGCTTTCTTGGAGGCGGCGGCGCGGTTAATTGCCGCGCCCTTTGCAGAAAAAACGGCCCCCATGTGGGGGCCGGCTTGGAGAAAAACCGGGGGGCTGTTCCCCCCCCCCCCTTCATGGAAATCGCCCCCCTCATTAAGAGGGGGGTTTTGTGAGCTGGCCGGGGGATTAATTTCCCCCGGTTTAATGCCATCCGGCCGGCCAGCTGGCCGGCCGGTTTTCTCCAACGGGACCGGAAAATCCGGTCCCCTCGTCGGCTTCCGACGCCGGCGGCCCGGCCGCCGGTCTTCTCTTCCGCCGTGGCCCGGAACCGGCCGCCGTGTTCGTTGTCCGGGGCGGTGGAACGGCACCGCGCCCCTCCGTCGTGCCTTGATTTCTTTCAACGCGGCGCGACGGTGTCGTGTTCAAGATGTTTCTTCCATGGTGCGCGCGCGACGGTGTTGCATAAAATAAACGCACGATTAACCGCGTGGTGCGATGGCACCACGCCATCTTGTTTCCACCCGCAAAGCAATTCAACAAGAACGATGGAGGGGGTTCGGCCGTGTTCAAGCGGTCCGACCCCCTCACGTTAAACAATAACACTTTTATAAAATCCATACGTCAGTTATGCATGAACCACGAACAAGGATAAAATAATTAAACAATAATCAACAACCCCTACCTCGGGTATAGGTTCGAAGATTTGACAACGTCCCGCGGAAGACAACGTCGCGGAGGTCGGGCGTCGCGGTCGTCGTTCGTCAAATCCGATGACGAAGAGGTGCGTCTGATGTGATACGTCGTTGGCGAAACCTTGTACGCCGACGAAGGTAGTCCGAGGAAGAAGCGGTGTTCCCTCTCGTTGACATGAAAGACGAAGAAGAGCGGAGCGGCGTTCTTCGTCGGAGCTTGAGCATTCTTCGTGTTCTTCGTCAGAACTTGAAGAAGAAGAAAAAGCTCTCAACCTCTCAAGAAGACAAAACTATTAACCAAAATAAAATAAGACACTATCTTATTTTATTAACACATCAACACACTAGAATTTAAAAAGTTTGAAATTCAAAAGGATTAACTCCAAAATTAAATAACTCAAGTCATTTAAAGTGGGGGTTAAGGAAGTTGGGAGAATATGAAAGGTTTAGGGGTTCGTGTGGGCCCCACCACAGTTAATCCTTCCAAGGGAGGTTAAGTGGATGTGGGTCCCACTTCCAACCCCCTTTGGTAGGATTTATCAAGTTAAAATAAAATTTGTTCTTCACAAATTTTATTTAACTTAAACTAAAAACCCAAGAACTAACTTTCAACCCGTAACAAACGTAACTTCCGAAAAGGTCTCTTTAAGAGAAAATCGGTGCTGCGAGTTCATCGGTGCCCTCGGATTTCAATTCCGAGCACCGGATCAACAGTTAGGAATTCCCGCTCGTTCGTTCACTGAACGTACCCGAGCCAAACTTCGGAAATTGATTCCGGGCACTCTAGGCCTCGGAATCAGGTGCCGTCTGAAACTGCGCTCTTGTAAAATTCTAAAGAAAATTAAGAAAAAAAAATTTCCATTGAATTTTACGGGTCTTTACATTACTCCCACCTCAGGGCTTTACGTCCCCGTAAAGATACATCAAAAACTAGGGAAACAAATGAGGCTACTGAGCACGCATCTGAGCCTCCTGCTCCCATGTGCTCTCCTGGAGATTCTCGTGCTGCCATCTGATGTGAACAAGAGGAATCGATCGCCCACGCAGGACCCTCTCCTGTCGATCCTCTATCTCCACCGGGACCTCCGTAAAAGTCGTCCCATCATCAACGTCAAGCTCCCCATGATCAATGATGTGCGTCGGGTCGTTCACGTATCTCCTCACCTGGGATACGTGGAAGACGTCGTGCACCCGGTACAACTGAGGTGGTAGAGCCAGGCAATAAGCCACCTCACCAATCCTGCTGAGAACCTGGAAGGGTTCGATGAAGCGCGGAGATAACTTGCCGCCTCGGCCAAATCTCCGAATACCACGTCGAGGTGAGACCCGCAAGAAGATGTAGTCGCCATCCTCGAACTCTAGTGGCCTCCACCTCCTGTCAGCATATGACTTCTGCCGGCTATGAGATGTCCTCATCCGCTCCTGGATGACCTGGACCTTCTCTGTCGTGGCCTGGACCATCTCCGGTCCCACCAGTGGTGACTCTCCAGGGTCTGTCCAGCACAAAGGAGATCTACAAGGTCGGCCGTACAACGTCTCGTACGGTGCCATCCCGATGGTGGAGTGGTAGCTGTTGTTGTACGCAAACTCCACCAAGGGTAGGTGGTCCTCCTAGCTACGACCAAAGTCGAGGACACATGCGTGGAGCATGTCCTAGAGAGTCTGAATGGTCCTCTCCGTCTGACCATCCGTCTGAGGGTGAAAGGCTGTGCTCAGACGTAGCTGTGTCCCGAACGCCTCCTGTAACCCCTTCCAAAGCCGGGAAGTAAAGCGGGCATCTCGATCGGAGACGATAGATGATGGCACGCCGTGGAGCCTCATAATCTCCTGAACGTAGAGACGTCCCAAGCTCTCTACTGAGCCCTGCCCTCTGATGGGTAAGAAGTGTGCCGACTTGGTGAGTCGGTCAACAATCACCCAGATGTAGTCGTGACCTCTGGAAGTGCGTGGAAGTCCAGTCACGAAGTCCATAGATATGTCGTCCCACTTCCACTCCGGATCCTCCAAAGGGCTGCACCAAGCCTGCTGGTACTTGATGCTCTGCCTTCACCTGCTAGCAGGTGAGGCATCGTGAAACGAACTCTGCTACTGCCTTCTTCATGCCCGGCCACCAGTGCTGTCGTCTGAGGTCCTGGTACATCTTCGCCACTCCAGGATGTAACGCCAAAGGAGAAGTGTGAAACTCCCTCTGCACTTCCTCTCGCAAAGCGACTGGTACCATGGTACGTCCTCTGAAAAGGATGTCGTGCTCTGCTCCAAGGGAGAAACCATCAGGTGCCTGTCCCGAGGATATCTGTGCACGCCGTGTCTCATAGTCAGCGTCCCCACGCTATGCCTCCCTGACTCGCTGTAGTAGTGGAGGGGTGACTGTGAGAGACTGGAGGAAGGCTGCTCCATCTCTATCCACGAAGGATATCTGCAAAGAGGCTAGCTGCTCCGTCGCCTCCTCAAGTAGCTGAATGCCCGTCCTCCTGCTAAGGGCATCGGCTACTACGTTCCCCTTCCTAGGAGTATAGACTATCTCTAAGTCATAGTCCTGGAGGAACTCGAGCCATCGCCGCTGTCTCAGGTTCAAGTCCTTCTGAGAGAAGATATACCTGAGACTCTGATGATCAGAAAAAACTGTAAAGCGCTCGCCCATTAGATAGTATCGCCATGTCTTCAGAGCGAAGACCACTGCTGCTAACTCCAGGTCTTGGGTAGCGTAGTTCTTCTCATGGGGCCTCAACTGACGTGATCCATAGGCGATCACTGCCTGCTCCTGCATCAGAACACATCCGAGTCCGGTCCCTGATGCATCACAGTAGACTATGTACCCTACTCCCTCCTCAGGAAACCTCAAGATAGGTGCGCTAGTCAATCTCTGTCTCAGCTCCTGGAAGCTCTGCTGACATCTGTCTGACCACACGAATGGTTTCCCCTTCTTCGTCAAAGATGTGAGTGGTGCCACAACTCTAGAGAAGTCTGGCACGAATCTCTGATAGTATCCAGCTAGTCCCAAGAAACTCCAAACCTCAGTCACGCTCCTGGGTGGCTCCCATGCTAACACAGCCTCAATCTTCGCGGGATCCACTGCAACTCGCGCCTCAGAGATAACGTGTCCCAAGAAGTGGACCTCACTTATCCAGAACTGGCACTTCAAGAGCTTACCATAAAGCTGGTTCTCTCGGAGTGTGTCTAGTACAACTCGCAAGTGATAGGTGTGCTCCTCGTCTGTCGTAGAGTAAATCAGAATATCGTCGATGAAGACCACGACAAACCGATCGAGGTATGGCTGAAATATCCTGTTCATGAGAGCTATGTACATTGCTAGAGCATTGGTTACACCGAAAGGCATAACCAAGAACTCATAGTGGCCATACCGACATCTGAAAGCCGTCTTCTGCACATCCTCGTCTCTGACTCTGAGCTGATGATAGCCTGACCTGAGGTCTATCATCGAGAACCACTGTGCTCCCTTGAGCTGATCATAGAGATCATCAATCCTCGGTAGCGGATACTTGTTCCTCACTGTCACCTGGTTCAGGCGACGATAGTCAACACAATGTCGCAAGCTCCCGTCCGCCTTCTTGGCGAACAATATCGGGGAAGCCCAGGGTGAAACACTGGGTCGGATGAACCCCTTGCCCTGAAAGTCCTCCAACTGTACCCGCAGCTCTCGAAGCTCGGCTGGGGCCATCCGATATGCTGGAGTGGATATCGGGGCTGTCCCGGGGTACATGTCAATATAAAATTCTACCTCTCTGCGAGGAGGTAGCCCTGGAACATCGTCGGGAAAAACGTTCGCAAACTGATCCACCACTGCAGGAAAACCAGGACTCCGCACGTCAACTGCTCCAAGGATAAGGCTAGCCAACTGATGAGTAATGGGTTGTCCTCTCCTCCGCGGAAGTCCATCCTGTGCTGCTAAGGCTCCATTCTCGCCGGTGAAGGTGAACCTGCTCCCGTCGGTGCGTACACATCGCACCTTGCGCCTAAAACAGTCAATCTGTGCATGGACCGTAGACAGCCAATCCATGCCCAAGATGATGTCGTAAGGCCTCGACGCTGCTACAAGAAGATCCCAGCCGAAGCTCTCGCCTCCTAGAGTAAGCTCACACTGCCGGCACCAGTGCATAATCGTCGAGTCTTCTCCCGTAGGAGTCTCTAGCCGTAAGGATCGAGCCAACGGCTCTGTCGGAATCTCCGAGCTCCGAACAAAGGCAGCGTCTATGAAAGAGTGACTCGCTCCTGTGTCTATAAGAACTGCAGCAAGGGTGGACTAGACACAGAGAGTACCTCGAATCATCCCGGGTGCGCCGTGGTCGTAGGCCTCTGCTGCCTGGAGCTGTGCCTGTCGCTGCCCGCCAGCTCCCTGTGGTCGGGGTGGACCTCCTGGTGGTGGTGGTGGCAAAGCCTCAAAGCGTCGGCCACCACCGGCTGCTCGTCCAGCTCCTCTGCCTCGTCCGCCTCTTCCCTGCGGACCACCACGGTCGACCCTCTGCCTCTGCCTCGATGGTCCATCAACTGACTGCTGCTCCTCGGCACGACGGGTCGGGCAGTCGCGAGCCATGTGGCCCTGCCCGCCGCACGAGTAGCAGTGTCTGCCTCTCGAAAGACTGGCTCCTCGATGTGTGCCCCGCACTGCTGAGCCAGTGCCCTGAGATCGTCTGCCCGAAGGTCTGGTCTGTCTGGACCCCTGAGTCATCCGTGGACTGCCTGCTGCAGATGACTCTGCCATGTGCCGCCCTGCGGTGGGTCTCTGTGCTGGTGTAGACTAAGCAAAGAAGCTCTCGATCAGAAGGTCCCACTCAAATACTCCTGTCTGAGTCGGTATGCTGTGGAAGATCAGCGATGCCCTGATCTCATGTCTCAAACCCTACTCGAAGGTCCGGGCCCGGAAGAATGGGTCCCATACCATGTCGGTCGAGTAGCGCGAGAGATCGGTAAATCTCGCCGAGTACTGAGCGACCGTCATGCTGCCCTGCCGCAGCTGTAGAAGCTCCTGGATACGCACCGCACGAAGGGTGGCTGGGACGAACTCCGAGCGGAAGAGGCTCTCAAAGTCCGTCCAAAGTAGAGATGCCTCATCGTGCACCTGGAGAATCAAGCTCCACCATTGTCCTGTTGCTGCGTGTAGTAGGCTCGCAGCGAGGATCACCATGAGGTCTGCTGGTGTCCTCACAAGCCTAAACACTCGTACCACTGCCTCCAGCCAGTCCTCTGCTGCCTGGGGATCCGTCTCCCCGCGAAACATGGGCGGTCGCTGGCACTGAAACTCATGCAGTGCGCTGAGGCGACGTGCATCGTCAGCGTCTGCTGCTGGAAGCATCGGGGGCTCGGCGGGTAAAGCTACTGCCGGTGCCACTGCTGACAAAGGTCCCTGCACCGAGGCCTCGTCGCTCAGTGGGCTGTCATCACACTCGACTCTCGGAACCCTAGCTGGCTGCCGTCGTGGGGCCATCCTGAAAAGGAAACAGGTGCGCCACGGTCAGAACAGTATACCTGGTGAGCTGATATAAGTAATCACAAAGAAAAATTTGAAACACACACGCAATCAATGTTTTCGTGCATTAAGTTGGAAATCAGAAGTCAGGGTCCTGGTGTACGGATACGTCGGCCGCCGCACCAACACTGGACTCCCTGAACTGATAACCACACTCAATACGCTAAACATTATTGCTTCACATAGAAAAGATCAGAGTTCATGGTAGAACCGAACTCCTCCGATACCAATTTGTTACGACCCGCCCTCGGGGTCCGTGCCGTTACTACCCCAAGCCCGCCTTCCATAGGCCAGGGGGTGGCGACTAGCACCAAGGCGTAAATCCCGGTAAAAAGGGAAGGCATTGCTTTTGAAAAGTAAACAGACACCACAGAGTAAACAAGCAGAAAGTAAACACTAAACAAAAGCAGAGTACAACTGAAAGTGCGGAAAAGTAAATGGGCCAGAATACAAACCCAAACTGAAAGTAAAGTACAACTCGAAAGGGAAAACAGGAACTGAAAAGTAAAAGCCGCTACTCCGAGCTGTCCACTGGAAATCCCACCTGAAGGGTGGGTACAGATAGCTCCTCTGCTCCACGGGTCCCGCCGTCCGCTCCGAGCACGTCCCGCCCAGTGGTCCACCTCCGGGTACCGTCCCGCTCTGCAAGCCTCAGCTAAGGTCAACGCTGTCCGTCGTCTGCAACCAATACAACGTAGTGCGGGCAAAGCCCGTGTAGGGGTGAGTATAAGCTACTTAGTAGGGACCCCGAGACCCCTGAAGGTCTCTCAAAATCCACAAAGTATAAACCACGAACAAAGGTACAATCACGAAGTAACAACCAACACTGCTTAGGTATATGCCCATACATATACCTAAGTCATCAATTCAAATACGCTCCAACCTCCGAGCCCAAGTACAACTCAGTCCACACAGGAAAGTAAACGTATTCCACACAGGAAAGAAAAACGTAATCCACACACGATTGCACTACACAATCGACACAGGAAAGCAACAGATTCAGCTCACACAGGTAAACTTCTTCAAAGGACGATAAAGATGATCTCTGATCCATCTAAGTCGTCGGACCCACGAAGGATCGATAGGTAACTAACCCCCGCAATGACCCACACAGGATCGAGCCCACACAAGACCTGTAGGCGCTGGTTCACACAGGACCGCTGAGCGCAAGGACCCACACAGGATCGGACCCACACAGGATCGGGCCCACACAGGACCTGTAGAACTGATCCACGTAGGATCGCTGAGTGTTGAAGTCGTCGTCGTCGAATCCACACAGGATCTCTGTACTGTCGTCGTCGCAGTCATAGTAGCAGTAGTAGCAGTAGTAGCAGTCGCATCTAGCACTAGGGTTCCCGCACACAGCAAGCTCGTTCGGAGGGTCCGCTCCTCGAGCCGAGAGGCTGATACATCAACTGTCACAAAGTCCAGAGTTGATGTATCCAAAAGTTCTGTATCGTCAACAGGAACTCAACGCAACAGACGGCGCGTCGATCGGACGCCCGGTCTGAGAGTTATTGGCATTTTCGTCCCCGGGGCCCGGTTGGTTTTTAAGGCAAAACCAACCCGACCGTACTCCACCTGCGTCCAAACCTCGGGCGGAGTATGCCAAAAGATCCGTCTCACTAAGAGGAACACAACAAAGCTGACGGAACGTCAATCAGACGTCCGTAGCTCACGATATGAGTGTTTCCGCTCCGAAGGCCCGGTTGGTTTCGTGAACGAACCGACCCGGCCGAACTCAAAGTAATCCAAAACCTTGAGTGCGATATACCGAAACGACCGTCTCGATCCAAGGATCGCGTTTCCGCAGACGGTTCGTCAATCGGAGGGCCGAGGCTCACGTTATGACCAAAAGACCGAATCTGATTCGAAATGGGGGGGTCCGGGTCCGGGTCGACCCGGCCCGACTCCCCCTGGGTCGGCCCGAATCCGAGTCGACCCCGGACCGACCAGCTGGCGGCGCGGCGGCGCGGCGGCGGCGCGGCGGCGCGGCGGCGGCGCGGCGGTGGCGCGGCGGCCCGACAGTGGCGCGGCGGCCTGGCGGTGGCGCGGCGGCCTGGCGGTGCGCACGGAGGCGGCATGCGGGGGGCAAAGCCCCCGCTTTCTTGGAGGCGGCGGCGCGGCTAATTGTCGCGCCCTTTGCAGAAAAAACGGCCCCCACGTGGGGGCCGGCTTGGAGAATAACAGGGGGGCTGTTCCCCCCCCCCCCCCCTTCAAGGAAACCGCCCCCCTCATTAAGAGGGGGGTTTTGTGAGCCGGCCGGGGGATTAATTTCCCCCGGTTTAATGCCATCCGGCCGGCCAGCTGGCCGGCCGGTTTTCTCCAACGGGACCGGAAAATCCGGTCCCCTCTTCGGCTTCTGACGTCGGCGGCCCGACCGCTGGTCTTCTCTTCCGCCGCGGCCCGGAACCGGCCGCGGTGTTCGTCGTCCGGCGCGGTGCGACGGCACCGCGCCCCTCCGCCGTGCGTTGATTTCTTTCAACGCGGCGCGATAGCGCCGCGTTCAAGATGTTTCTTCCATGGTGCGCGTGCGACGGTGTTGCGTAAAATAAACGCAAGATTAACCACATGGTGCGACGGCACCATGCCATCTTGTTTCCACCCGCAAAGAAATTCAACAAGAACGATGGAGGGGGTTCGGCCGTGTTCAAGCGGTCCGGCCCCCTCACGTTAAACAATAACACTTTTATAAAATCCATACGTCAGTTATGCATGAACAATGAACAAGGATAAAATAATTAAACAATAATCAACAACCCATACCTCGGGTATAGGTTCGAAGATTTGACAACGTCCCGCAGAAGACAACGTCGCGGAGGTCGGGCGTCGCGGTCGTCGTTCGTCAAATCCGATGACGAAGAGGTGCGTCCGATGTGATATGTCGTTGGAAAAACCTTGTACGCCGACGAAGGTTGTCCGAGGAAGAAGCGATGTTCCCTCTCGTTGACACGGAAGACGAAGAAGAGCGGAGCGGCGTTCTTCGTCGGAGCTTGAGCGTTCTTCGTGTTCTTCGTCAGAACTTGAAGAAGAAGAAAAAGCTCTCAACCTCTCAAGAAGACAAAACTATTAACCAAAATAAAATAAGACACTATCTTATTTTATTAACACATCAACACACTAGAATTTCAATAGTTTGAAATTCAAAAGGATTAACTCCAAAATTAAATAACTCAAGTCATTTAAAGTGGGGGTTAAGGAAGTTGGGAGAAGATGAAAGGTTTAGGGGTTCGTGTGGGCCCCACCACACTTAATCCTCCCAAGGGAGGTTAAGTAGATGTGGGTCCCACTTCCAACCCCCTTTGGTAGGATTTATCATGTTAAAATAAAATTTGTTCTTCACAAATTTTATTTAACTTAAACTAAAAACCCAAGAACTAACTTTCAACCCGCAACAAACACAACTTCCGAAAAGGTCTCTTTAAGCGAATATCGGTGCTGCGAGTTCATCGGTGCCCTCGGATTTCAATTCCGAGCACCGGATCAAAAGTTAGGAATTCCCGCTCGTTCGTTCACTGAACGTACCCGAGCCAAACTTCGGAAATTGATTTCGGGCACTCCGGGCCTCGGAATCAGGTTCCGTCTGAAACCACACTCTTGTAAAATTCAAAAAAAAATTAAGAAAAAAAATTTCCCTTGAATTTTACGGGTCTTTACAGAATCTCAGCCATGGTATAGATGTTCCCTTCAAATTCCTCTCATTGAGACATGTTTAGAAATAAGAACCCTGATAAAATTTTGTTTTCTATATACAAAAAATATTTTATATTATGTCAAGAATTGTATTTTATTCATGGTATTATACGTTCAATTACATGATCTCTATTTTTATTAGGTTCGACATGAATGTTTCTAAATAAGTAAGGGTTTTCCTTATCTTAGTTCTGATTCATTAAGATATAATAATTTTTGTGCACGATGTTTTCATTATATGGTGTATTAAATTAACATGAATATTTTTATTCTTACTCATGGTAATACGTTTGATTTAGAACCAAAATCCAATCCCCTTATTCAAGTGGCAATATATTGTGTTGTTTTCCCTTCTGTAACAATTTTTGGTAACTCATATTTCATTCATTGATTTATTATATCATTATAGAACATATATCATATAAGATCGGTACCCCAACCCTTTCATTATATTATTTGGTATTTCTTATTCAAATTTATAACACTTAAAACCTCTTGTTTTAATATTTCTTATTTTAAGGAGTATTTTTCTCATAAGATATTATAATAACTCAAGTCTATTTTCTTGGAGTTATATTAATTTTTCATGGAAATTTTTTATCCGGTCATTTTTTCTATGGATTTAATAAATAATTTTATGTTAATTTATATAACTATATGAGAAAAAATATATTTTGATAAAAAAATATGTTTTTTACTCTATTTAAAATGTGAGTTTTAAAGAACTTTATATTTTGAGATATATGAATCTTTTCTATATCAATTTTATGTGTTTTCGGTTTTAAACTAATTTATACATGATAAAATTTATATAATTTAATGGATAAATGAATTTTATATTTTTTAAATTTAATTATATTAAAATTATTTCACTTCATAAATGGAAAATCTTCCTTTTAATGTTATGTTTAAATTTTTTGCATTACCTAAACATAATAAATAATATATTCTAACAGAACTTCTCTTTTTTTTCATAGATTTCCCATATAATTTAAAAATTATTTACCCAAATAGTGTTCATGTTACATTACTTATCCTTATATATATATATATTATGGGAATTTAAATCCTGCTATCAAGAAATTTGATTCTTTATCACTAATTTTGATATACCATTGAAAGAATTCTTTTTAAGAGGGAGTTTTTCATTTATGTCAACACACTTATATGTTTCCATTATTTCAATATGGTATGCTATTTATAAATAATATACATTCTTTATGAGGATGACTTACAATCATGTTATTCCATTATTGACTTAGTCATATACTCAATAATGTATATATTGGGAACACCACATTTTACATAATTCATATAAGATTATGTTCACCCAGAAGGTGTGTAATTCAATTAACATGGTGAAATATATTTTCATTCCATATGTTGCTATTCCAATAAAAAAATTTGGTGGAATTGTTACAATGAATTATTTAACAATTCATATTCATTTTCTAGACCGGTAATGATACTTTTATCCATTTTATTGACAAAGTGATAAGTATTAATGTTCATTATATTGTTATTCCAACACAGAATATTATAGATAAATTGGAATTTATTTTACCATAATCCTTATTTCCTATGACGGGTTATGATCATAATATCTATTTATTGAAATTTGAAAAAATATCTTTATTCATGATGATAATTTGTCGCTAATGGAATTTGAGTATATATTTTCATTTTATATAATTCATTATATAGATTGCCTTGTTTTATTCAATAATAAGTTACATATGAAATGGTAATAAATGTATTGTTTAATATTATTCTTAATGATTTATAATTATTCAATTTAAGAGTGAGGGTTTTATTATATATCCTCATATATCATCATATACTCTCAAGAGACAAAACAGACTGGGTTTTGGTGTATGATTCTTCCCCTAAAAATAAAATAGTGTCTTGGAAAAAGTCATGTGCAGTAGGGTTTTTAGGTATGGTATAATGTATTATATTAATATGGGATCAGAATAATTGATAATGAAATTTTAATGTATTTTCGTTGATATATAATTCTACCAATTCAAATTTGAATATGGATACATGTTGATTCCCTATTCATTCCATAATATTTATGTTATGTTTATCCCATGATTTCATTTATTTTTTGTTTTTCCTTAATAGGAGTTTGATATAAACCCTCCTTATGATTTCATTTCCTAGGGTAATGAATAAAATTATACTAGGTGACATGATTAGAAGTATATAATTTTGGTAATTATTTGAGGGAGTTATTGATGTAATATTATGGTAAAATTAGTTCTATTAAAGTTGTAAAAATGTTAACTCGATTCAAATAATGAGTATTTTATTGGTTTTTATGTGTCATAGTTATCTAAATCCCTAAAAAAAATCTATCCTCACGATATAAGAGAGGAAATACTAATTATTGATTTTTTATTTATGCATAGTTTTATACAAGATCTTTTACTCCTGATATTGAAGTGAGTATGTAAAGTATGAGTTTATAGAACTAGATTCTGGACTGTAGGTATGAGGAATCAAAATTTGTATCAAAGGGAGGACTAGATAATTTTATATATTAGGATACTTTTATGATAATGTAAGGGTTTATAACATAGTTCTAATCATATTTTCACGGAATGGATAATCCATTAGGATATATTTATAATTTAATGCTAATGAAATAATATAATTTTTTTTAGATTATGATGAGAGAACATAACGAAAAACCCCAGAATAATTATATGTATAGGATGTAATCCTTATGTTTTTGTAAACTATTTACTATGTGGTTTTCATATAAATAAATTCCATAGATGGATATTACAAGTCCATGAAGGCTCAGGCATAGATTACATAGGGGTAATAACCATGAAATGGGATCATTCTATTTTTAATAGACTCTCATTTGGTAAAACACAGAGAGGAATAACTAAAAATATTGTTTAACTCTCCTGGGGTATATTCGTTTTTCAATAAAATTCCTAATATGAACCATTTTTAGGTATTTTAATATGTTTTGGTCAGATGAACTAATATAAATGTTAACATAGATAGAATAGATTGAAACGTATAGATCTAGAGGTCAACATGCTTAATTTTTTTTTTATTTTCTTCTATAAAGGATATATTGGATTTTGAGTTCATAAATTTGAATGATTTTAATGACATTGAAGTATTTTATTAAAATAATGGTATTGGGGGATCTCTATTTTAATGATTATGTTAATAAGTATAAGAGAACCCAACTCAATGTAACAATATTTGAACCAATAATCATATATGAGATTAATATAGGTTGACCGAGGCTGGTAAAACATGAGATATAAGAACTATAAGATAAAACTATAGCTTTATAAACATAAGCTTGTTAAGGATAAATTTTCCAAGGGTTATTTATGACAATTACTTTTTAATAATCATAAGTATTAGAAATCCTTTTGGTTTTAGGGATTTTTATAAATAGAAGGAACCATAGAGGTGAATGAAAATGAATATATTACATCAATGAATAACATATCAGAATTGTATATAGAGTGAAAAACCTTATGATTATCTCAAACCAACTATCGTGAAATGTTATTAATATTGTGAACATAGTCGAATCCCCAAAGGCACCATGGAAGAGAATGATGAGGCATCATGAATGATCAAATAATACATATGATGAAAGAGAGAATATTTAATTTCCTAAATGAAATATGTGGGACGAATCATGGGGGAAATTTACTTAAAAGGATAGGTAAATGCTATAAATGTGGATATGGAGGTCATCCGGCTCAGAAGTGTACGTGAAAGAGAGAAGCTACAAAAATCTATTTCATCAATTACAAGATTGTTAGACAATATGCAACTCAATATCATAATCGAAGGTATAATAAAGGATAATTCCACTAATAACCGTGCCTATAAGGAAAATCCTATGAAACTACTAATAATGAATCTAATAGTGAGGTTTCACTATATATTTTCTAGTTTCCAATATCATGTATGCTTACCCAACTACTAGATATTATGTAATGAATAAAACCATCAGTGGTATGATTATCTGATAAATAATTTTAATGCACTATGAGACATTATTCTTTATGGTTATAGATATTCTTCACATAGTAAAAATATTTGTGAATTTAATAATGATTTATGTCTCTTTATAAACTTCTTATAATCATTTTTGAGACAAATAAATATCACTCAACTATCTAAATAATTCCCTGATCATTGAAGGGTTTTTAACTAATCATGAGTTTAATATAAAATTTATTATGATGTTATCATTCAAATTTAGAAGACATAATCTATTTAGGGGGGTGTAGAAGAATGTAGTGGGCCGTGATTTTAACATATGATCACATTTAAATGTGCCTGTTATGATTGATAACTTTAACCATATGAAACACCAAACTAAACTGAAACTATGATATATTAACTATGACCCTTAAAAGAAGGACCTTTAATTATCATGAATGAATAGTAGTAACCACTTTATTAAATATATATTGGAGGAAAATAATGGACACTCTTAATATGATTAAAATAAAAATATTATATCTAAAACAATAATGAAAATCATTATTTTTATTTTTTGAAAAATCGTATATTATTTTTGGATATAAATTATAATGATAAATTATACAAATAATATGGAAGACTTAATATATTTAAATTTATTATAATTTGATGTTAAATAATTTAAATGAGAAATATACATTTTTAAAAGTTGATTTACAATATGAATAATTTTCCATACTATTCTGGTATTTTATTTAAACATTTGATTCTCCAATGATATAAATAAAATATTAATAAATAAAAAACATTTTTGGATTAATATATTTAATATATTTTTAATATGAATTTTTGGGATTTTTCTACATTAATTGATTTTAGGTGAATGTTTCAAAATATTTTCTTTACAAATACAATGACATTTATAAAATTGTTATTATAAAATTCTAAATTGAAATTTATGGAAACCATTATAAAAGAGGAAATATAATTTTTTTGTGAATTTATTGTTTTTATAATGTTGTTTTAACTTACAAATCCATATTTTAAATTTTAGAACACAATTACTAATTTATTAAATAATATTTTCATTAAATTATAAAGTATTTATATTAAAATTAATTTGTATTTCTTTTATAAATTAAATAAAATAAAATTTATTTAAAATTTAGAATAAATGGTTATATATTATCTTCCATGGTCCACATTATGTTTAGTCGAAAAGATTATGTTATCAAAGGTCAAAACAACCTACCGTTTCAAAATCAAAGAAAGGTAAAAGTGGTAATTAAATTGATTAATGTCCATAAACATTATAAAAATGTCTAAAATTGAGTGTATCTCCTTCCCATCTCAATTGTTTATAAATTGTTTTATCCACATTACATTTTAAATATTTTCTACATTATATAAAGTTAAAATGTTGAAAAAAAATCATTCTCACTACTTATAAAAGGGGAATCTCACCAACTCATTGTTCTCATGGACTTGGCCTTTAGTTTCGATTACATCTAACTCAACTAGTGATCATCCCTTAATTCCCCATATTCTACCATGAATTGGAGTTGTTTCACTAGGTTGTCCGTTTATCTTTTTTTCATCCCCATAGGCACCTCAGACTACAATTTCACTCCGTTATAATTCATAATGTAAGGAATATCTGAGCATCCCAGATACACTAGTAGTGACTGTCTCCTTGATTAGAATTCTACTATTCATGAATCTATCCCCTTCCGTCATCTTTTCCAACATTCTGATGATTAAAATAGAATGATTCTCGAAGGGTTTGAAGGGCATGGACTTGGAAGTTGATTCTGTAAATTTTGATTTCAAGGATGTCTCTTTTTTATATAAGACTACTATTGATTCATGTTATGGCCATGATAATCCTTTTAATCCTTATTTCTATATATACATTGCCTCATGGGACCTGAATACTCTGAATCTAGTTTTCATGGAATTGAAAACCAAATACATTTGGCGTAAATTTGAAAGGGTCTTCCCCATGTGCCTATTTCATTTCGATAATGTGTTCTTTTAATTTGTTTTTTTCATTTCATAAATGTGCTCATTTAATGTGGAAATATTATTTATTTGATGTGTCCATTTAATTTTCCTCTTTAATTTCTTTAATTTTTTTGTTTAATTTCTTTTTAAATTCCTATAAATTGTTGAAACTTTTAGTCCGAATATATGTGAAATACAAAGATTGAAATCCATTGTTGCTTTGTGTTCCAATTATTCAACATATATTTTTCCCATGTTATATAAATGAAAACTAGTATTAGAGGGGTTACCAAGGAATACTATAATTAATTGAATATGGATGAAATCCATCAACAAGTTCCAATGTTGTCCGAGGAAAACTATGAGAGGTGGTTCATCCAAATGATGGCGTTGGTCAGATCACAATAATTATGGGAGATCATCACTGATGTGTCTAAAGTACACACTATAGAGGAAGAAGATGTATTAAAAAATTTAGAGTAAGTGCCTCTCAAAAATCTAAATAATAATGACAAAAAGGCATTTCTCGTCCTCTATCTACAATTAGTTGAATCAAAATTCAAAATTATTGTCGATGAAACTTCAAGAAAGAAAGATTCTGATACCCTTTGTAAAATCATCAAGGGTTTCTATTGAGTGGAGCGGGTACATATTAAAACATTAAGAGCTGAGTTCAATGTGGAACACATGAAATATGGTTACAGTATATCGGACTACTTATCATTCTTGATTTTTATTGTTGTCAACTTGAAAAGGAGTGGTGAAAATGTATAGGAAATTCGTGTTATTGAAAAATAACATCGATCTCACATAAAAACGTCTGATTATATGGATTTTGAAGAAAAATAATCAATGTATTTGGAAAGACTATCCATTGAAAAACATATGGGGTCACTTCATGTTCATGAGATAATAATGAAAAATAATGTGGGTTCAACACTAGAGCATGTATTATAGTCCATGTCGTCTCTACATAAAGAAAAGCATAGACAAATTCAATGAGGCACTCATTGAAAAATAGGTAGAGTGTGTGGATATCATCTAAGATATCAATAAAAGAAACTAAATTTTACAAATTTACATTGAATAGGAAATGGTGGATGTCGATTCACACGTTCTCATGGAAACATAATGAACGTCCAATAGCACAAATTGTAAAAAATTCATCCATTATGCATCAGAGTATTGGAGAAAAGTGGATCATAATGAATTATCCAACTATGATTAATTATCCCATTGTGAAAAAGTAGGTTCCACACTCCAACATGCAAATGAAAATTCATATGAATGACACAATGTTTGGTATCTCAAAAAGAGTCTATGAAACCATATTAGTGGTTAAAAAGAATTCTCAGAGGAACATTCAGAATAAGTGTGTGGAGACGTGAGCTTTAGCGACTCATCAATGTGTCATGTGATTTGAAAAGAAAAAATAAAAATAAATCTAAATAATGGTGAGTCGAATTACATTTCTAATGAGTATTATATACCAAGCCATAAAAATATTATAGAGAGACTCAACTAACTCCTTGATAAGTGGTATGTCATAAACATGGAAATTTCTTCTTTCTCTATAAGAGATTCTTACATGAGATCTGTTTCTCAAGTAAAAATTTAAATGAATCAATTGTTTCATATGAATATTAATATAAAGGGTTAGGATTGTCTCTTGGGAATCATGAAGAATGACTCATGGAAATGGCATCTGCATTTTGGGAATCTACAATTCAGCTGCCTTAAACATATATCCTCATCATTAATGGTTTGTGGCTTTCTGGAAATTGAAGTTCCAAATATTTTGTGTGAGGACTATCCAGTCGGGAAGAAACAAACGATCTCTTTCGCAAGTGGATTGTCTAGAAAAGAAAATTAACCACTTTAGTTTGTTCAAACTGATATTTTTCGACCACCTCAAACGCCCTCACATTGAAGTAATATGTATTTTATTACCCTCATTGATGTTTTTAGCAGGAAACGTAGGGTGTATTTCCACATATAAAAACATTCTACTGTTACTATATTTAAAATTTTCAAGGCATGTGATGATGTTGAAAATGGTTACAAAAAAAAATACATCAATAAAACAAAGGTGGAGAATATATTGCAAATGCATTTCATGATTTTTTTAGGGAACATGAGTAAATAAGACATATACACTATAGTATATATCCCTCATTAAAATGGGATTGTAGAATGAAATAACTTCACCATCTTCGACATGATGAAGACCATGCTAAAGGAGAATGAGCTTCTGAAGACCTTCTAGGAAGAGGTAGTGACATGTACTACCTAGCTTCTCAACTAATGTCCCACCAAGAGAATTAAAAAACATGACACTAGAATAGGAATGGAGTGGCTACAAACATATTAAGGCATACCTGAGAATCATGGGGTGTGTCACCTATGATCACGTTCTAGAATCATGAAGAAGGAAGCTTGATGATCATGGAGAAAAGTTCTTCTTCATCGGCTACTATGAAGTCTCTATAGACTATATGATCTACATTACAGAAACCAATAAATTAATGGTGATTATTGATGTGTTATTTATTGATGAATAGGCTTGGAAATGGAATGATGATGAATCAAACAATGTTATTCTCGTTGAAATGGCTGAACTGAAGGAATGACATGATCACAAGGAAAAAAATTTCACAACACCTTCCTCAGGACAATCATTTGTACACATGACCCATGATGACATTCCATCACTCCTATGTGGTCTCCATAAAGTAAAAATTTGGAGATATCGTCCTCACCCATTGTTCCCATAAAAATTAATATATTAAGCGACATATATGTGAAAAATTAAGAAGTAAATTTTAATGACTATGTGTATATCCAGAACCTCTACCATTTCAAGAAGCCGTGGGAGAAGAATGTTGGATAGTCACTTTCAGAGAAAAAATTCATTACACAGAGAATAATGACACATTGTGGATGACTAAACATTTTAAAATCCAGAATAGAATCAGCATCAAATGGGTGTAGAAGATTTGGAAAAATTATGATGTTGGGATTGATGGAAACAAGGAAAGGCTCATAGAAAATAGGTAAGAACAGAAGTATGAGGTGGACTATGAAGAACTCATTACTCATATTTCTCACCTTGGCACTGTGAAGCTGATTATATCACTTAATGTTCCTCACAATCAGATGATCTACCAAATAGATGTGAATTCTGTATTCCTGAATGGAATTATAGATGAAGAGGTCTACATTGACCAGCGTGAATGATTTTTTATGAAAGGGGTAGATGATTAGGTGTATCTTCTGGTGAAATATCTCAATGGGTTGAAGTAGGCTCCAGATTATTGGATAGAACTTATGATAAACTATCTTCAAGAGAATGGATTTTCCCAATTTTCATATGAGCACAGATTTTACATCAAGATGAATTATCTTGGTGATATACTTATTTCATGCTTGTATGTTCATGAATCTCTATTAACAGGGAATAGTTGACCTATGTTCCATGAATTCAATGGGGACATATTGATGGAGATTAAGATGTATGATGGAGGTATCAAGTCCTTTTTTGAGTCATATAAGTAAAGAAACAACATGGTAGCATCTACATATATCATAGAGGTATGCCAAGGAGTTTCTTGAAACATTCAAGATGGAAAACTGTAACACTATAAAAACTCTTGTCGAAATAAGCATAAAACAATAAAATGAGTGATAAGGAATAACCATTTACTCAAATTTATTCCAGAGTCTGATTGGAAGCCTGAGGTAGCTCACAATCATAAGGCAAATATTTTCTACAGTTTTGGGCTTCCAAGTAGTTACAAGAAAGAACCAAAACAGTCACACTGGAAATCAGTAAAACAAATCCTTATGTATATCAATGAAACAATGTACATTGGACTATTTTATCCATAAAATGATGAAGAAAATATATATTTTTACTCATATATTGATTGGTGGTGACCAAGTTGAAAGAAAAACCATCACTGGGTATGTTTTTTTCCATGGATTGTATACTTTCATGTGGAATTCGAGAAAGAAAAGTGTGGTCACCTTATCCACATATGAAGCCTAGTATGTTGGGTAATCATCAACTTTTTGTGAAAAAATATAGTTGATAAATATGTTGAGGTAGATGAATCATATACATGATGGATCCATAATGATATTATTGGACTAAAATTCTGTAGTCAAACTATCCAAAAATCAGGTATCACATGGAAGAAGAAAACACATTGATAACAGATATCATTTTTTGAGAGATCATATAAAGCAATAAAATATAAAATTTGATTATTTCTATACTATGAAACATGTTTCTGATATTATTACATTAGAATTACCAATAGATGTATTAATGTTCCTATGAACAATTCTCATAATGAATCATATTTTGAATTGATGGGAAGTGATTGAATTGAAAACCAAATACATATATTTGAAATTTCAATGGGTATTCCCCATGTAGCTATTTTATTTCACAAATGTGTCTATTTATAGTGGATGGTTAATTTGTATATTGCGTCCTTTTAATGTGGCTATTTTATTTCATTAAAGTTTCCATTTAATTTGGAAATTTCATTTCTATAATTTTTTGGTTTCATTTCTTCTTTATAGCCTACAAATTGTTGGGAATGTAGTTTGAAAAAATATGATGTACATATATTTAAATACATTATTTCATTGTGTGAAATTTTTTCTTCCTCAATTTTCCCCACATGTATTTCGAACATTTTTTTGGTTCTTAATCGAAATTGCTTCTATGTGATTCTACCATCCAGGATAGACTTTATGAAAACTTGGTCACAATGTGTGTGCTCTTATGGGAATCTAAACATTCATTTCTTCAAGTTGATGATTGTATATCATGAAATCATGGACACTCCTCATGTTTCTATGTGTATTGAACATCATGTTCTTATACTAATGTTCTTGAACCTCTCTTCTATTAATTCTCTTAGTGATGCCTTTAGATCTTCCATATTTTTTGATGATCAAACATCATGAAGACTGGACACACCATGGATATGATGTATGTGGAAGTAGATTAATTGGCCCCGCTTCTAGAGAGAATCCATCTCACGGTGGGAGACACATTCAACTAGTGGAAGAAAATTTTCCATTCCTTTCTACCTCAATTCTCATTGAAAATATTTCTTCAAGGACACTAAATACACAACTGTAGAAGGTTATCTTCATGCTCATAGCATCCACCCAATGTAACTCCCTCTATGAGTTATTTTCTCCTCCCAATCCTAAATCCTTAACATGAACTCTCCTTCATCCTCCTCTCACGCCTCTTTCAATTAATCCCTTGGACATTCCCCTTTTCATTTTAGGACCTCCTCTTAGTGATGTCCTTTTAGAATTTCTAATAACACCCATCCTCTTGACTTCATCCTTATTATCTCACCATGATTCTGGTGTAACGGCTTGTATGGATATGTTTCCTTACAATCATCCATCCCTCCCCATGGACAGTTGGATTGTTTCTATTCCCATGTCCACTCAGCAAAAAGGCATAGAGATGGAACACCCCCGAACATTCTCTCCTCTTTCTTAATGGAAAACAGCTCCATCCCACGATTTCAACCATTTTACGCCAAATATTTCACTTGTTTCTTTTGAAATCTCAAGTATACAACGGGAGAAAATATCCCCATCTCCTTCACCAAATTTCATTTATTCACTACCCAGTGGGGTGCACACTTGGTCCCAACACTATAGACAAGCTAACATGCACCATTCTCCACCTTCTTCTTACGAGGTAGATAAACATAGATATATCATCCCTAAATGATATACTTTATTATTTTGAACACCATTTCCCACAATTCATTGGTTAAAATAGACTTCCCTGCTCAATAAATCATATAATATATGTCTTATGTGGGGGTTGTTTGGTATCCCAAACAACAACCGTCCATGATTTTTGTTTTTTTTGTATGATGATTAAATAAGTGGAAATCCATGAAAGTGTCACCTTATAACTCATACATATGGGTTTTTGGAATTTTAGTATTTTGGTGTATTTCATTAGTGAAAATTCTATTCTTTTTACCCTCAGAATGAACATCATATCTAACATTATTCATATATATTTTTTTGTTCTAAATGTGACACATTATCCTAATATGATATGTTCAAAGATACGACATACCCCAACCTAGGGGATATTCTCTATATTTTTGGGGTGAAATTAATCTTCTTTTGGAAAAATCAAAAAATAAGGGAATATTCTTATACTAAGGTAATGTAGGAAAGGAATTCCCCTTGTTCTTAACCCACATGAGGCTACATGATTTAGGCTATTTGGCTGACATATTTACATGGTCTAACAATGACATAAGAGATGAGTTCACCAAGTGTTTGTGAGATAGGTGCCTTATGAACCAACATATCATCTCAAACATTCCAAACATCAAGGATTATTATATGCTCAAGGATTTATCTGACCATTATCCACATCGGTTTGAAAAATATGTTAAAATAGACAATAGCAGGCTCTTACTCTTCCATCAAATATTGATATGTTATCTTGATTACTATTTGGTTGTGGAAGAATCATTGAGTATGTCGGTCTTAGTAAAATTTAAGATGGGACTCTACAACAAATTGATATGTATCAATGGTGTTATTGTGTCGGGGGCCAATAATAACCCTATAAGTTATCATGTCATGGATGCATTGGGTACTAATGTGGAGCATTCCCTTGTCTCCCTCAATAGATCTTCAGATGAAAATCATTTTAATGATTTAATACAGTAAAATGATGTCCAGGACGATCATCTTTTGGTGATGTAATTAATGGATTGAGATAGGTATCATGTTAAATGGAATAAATAAATTTACTAGAAAACATATTTCTTCCATTCCATCATAATGGAGAAGTTCCATATCATCAGAATAAACATTGTCCGTGAATGTGCCACATTCACCTCATACCTCAATGAATATGGATGTATATAAGTATCATTCATTCACTCCATTCTTACAGATTGTGATAATCATAGGAATGGATTGTATCCTTCAAAACATACAGAAATCTTCATAGTTATTTCATGGGTTATTTCGTATGATGATAAATACTTATTGGAAACAATTCATTCTTTGTTTGAATTTCATGAAGTTTTCTTTGATCATGATCCAAATAGTTCAACATGACTTTATAGAGTCCTTAGTTACATTTATATTTATTCATGGGAGATGATAAAATGTATTGTGGTTGATGTAGTGCATTACGTTTTTCCGAGTGGATTCATTCCACAGGTGGCTTATTCTACGTTGTGGTTTCTTATTCCAAATTTGAATGATCCATTTTCTTATATCTCTATTAGCCAATAAGACTCAAAAAATTCCCATAAATTATTTTTCCATACCCAATAAATAAAAAAATTTCTATTCTTCTAAATTAGTTGTTATCAGGAAGGAATCCATTCTTCTTTAAATGGATAATTATTTTGGTATAAATAATATTGTGATACAAATTTTATTACAAAACTATTACATTGTTTTAATGATAAAAAATATAAAGGAGTTGAAAAACAATAATACAATGGTTTAGTGTATTGGGAGAATAGATAACATACAAAAGTGTTACCTGATAATACATAGATATTATTTTAATTAATTATTCTATAGCTTCTTAATGGCCCTCATATACTTGATAGTATAAGTAATCACCCGAGGATATTCATATAATAATGGGGTGACCTAAAAGCCCAGTAAGAGGATAAATAAGAACATGAATCGATACTACATGGGGGAGAATAATAACCATCATTATAACACAATAATTTTATTTTCATCATAATAATGATAGGAAGCATTATATAATTGAATTGAATATGGAAATGCATAAAAATGAAACATCGTGACATTGTGGTCATATACAAGAAAAAGGTGTGAACAAAGATGGAATCATGTTCAATCATATCAAATGTGAGTGATCATAAAATCATCATACTTGTGGAAACATATTGAATATTTTTCACACATATTGAAAAATTATCCCATTAGATACATGTAAATATCCAATTTGTTGTAGTACTATATAATTTTGTGCACACCCGTCACATCATAACATTTACATAATCATGCTTGGCCCTGAACAAATATATAAATCATTGAAATAAAATAATAGTTGGAAAATTAATGGTTTCATTTCATACATTCATGAATAAACATTATTGGTTACCACATGTGATATGAAAAAACATATTTTTTATTAGATTTTCTATTATTGAGTAAAGAAGAAACTGCTAAATAGTAGTGAAAAAGTGTATTGGAAAGAAGAGTTCTTTTGGAATTCATTTTAAATTTTTTAGAACTATATTATAAAAATATATATCCTTAAAAATGTTATAAATAATAAAATTATATTTCTAGAGTATTAAATGCACATCCACATTGATATTTGGGATGAAATAGGAATAACCCATTGAAAGGAAATTGTGTTTGATTGTCCACATAAATTAATTATGTATTCATTTTTTACTTTACTAATATGTATTAAAAAATCATTTATTAATAAAAACTAAACATATTACATATTTATTTGATTCATTATCATTTTATTAATTATGTTTATGGTGATTTTTATAAGTTATAATGATCAATGTCATTATTCGGAAGGGTTTTTTCTTTGTTTTCTTGTTCAGTTAACTTGTATACATGTATGGAAGATCATAAAAATGAGAATAATTGTTCAAAATTTAAATTATATGTTATTAATTAACCTACATAGACATAAATTGTATTATAATTTATTTTTTCCCTTATACGAGGACAATTCATTAGATAAATTGTTAATGATAATCATTTATATTATTTGGGTGGTTTATTGATAATCATGAATTATTTTTGTATTATTATTTAATATTATAAATATATGTCTGTTCCATGACATAAAATAGGTTTAGACATAAAATATAAAATATTTTTCAAACATTATATTGGTTTTATTTCCATCCTTGAGGTAATTAATGGAAAATGAATTCTTCCCATCCACTATGGTTATAAATTAACAAATCGTAGATGAAGTTATAATTTTTTTGATAAAAGTGATTCGATAAGATGTTTGATGATGGTTTATTCCATTAAAATTATAACATTATATAATATACTATATAATGGAGTTATCATTTAACTTTTATAAGGGTAGGTGAGGATATAATAAGAAATGAAAATAAATTTAAATGAAATTAAAATAAAATTATAGAGGATTTTACCTCTTGAATTATTCTCCTGGAGAGCCTCCTTAGGAAAATTGGTTTTGGAATTTCATTGAGAAAAAGACTTCTTGAAATGGGGGAGGGGATTTGGAAGTTTATTGGGAAGTATTTGGACACATTTAAATTCTTTGAATGTGTGAGGAGAAGAGCTATTGAGGGGTTGTATTTATGGTGGAGGAGAGAGATGTATTTTAATAATATTTTTCATTAGTTTTTTAAAAATCAATGAATAATATGAATACATTTTATTATTATTACTAAATATATTACATAATTAAATATAGTGTGAGATTATGGTTCTTAAATCATCCATACATCAAAAATAATCGAAAAAATCATGTATTTATATTATAATTATATATACTACAAATTACCACATTTCACTACTCACCAAAAATTCAACTATTTTATAAAAATTCAAAAAAAAATTCTATCTACTTTAGTGATTTTTGAAATTCAAAAATGAACATAACATTACAAAAAATATATTTCTAAATTTTCTAAATTTAATTTTTATTTAATGTCATAGTTTTTTTTAAATCATAAATTTTAATATTATAATTGATTTTATGACTCATTCCAAATGTAATTATGGTCTCATAAAAATATATTATAATAATAAGAAACAATATTATTAATTTATGAATCCATTTAATGAATTTTTTTTAATATCATTATATTAATTATTAATTTATAAAAATATAAATGTTTTACAATAATACCACCATATATTTTATCATTATTAGAACATTTATTTACTTATAAGTTGATATAATTATTTAACATTATCATTTATAAGATTCCAAAATTTTATTTATACATTATTAGGTGCGGTTACTATTCTATTGGGTAGACTACTATTCCCATTGGTCATGTTACTATTTGAAGGGTCACATTAATATTCCATTGAAATGGATTCCTTATTGACATTAAATATGACTTATATAAATGATTAATTTTTAGAATAACTTTTTTTTCAAATTATTATGTTATGTGTTTGTTTTTAACAATATAACTTAATGATATTAAGTTAAATTCTTTTAATAAAATATTGGTTTATTACATTCTTCCCCAATATTGATATTTCACCCTGAAAATTTTATTTTACATATATATGTGACTATATTTCTCTATTATTTCTTCATATGTTTGACCAAGACACTTCTTTATACTTATGTTTCCTCAACAACACATCGACAAGGTGGGTTTTCTTGTCGCATAGAACCTTATCTATCTGGTACAAAATATTTATTGGCTTCTCCCCATTAGATAGATCTTCTTACCACTGTACCACCTCTAAGTTTAGCACATCTCAGGGGTCCGGTATGTATTTACTTGAGTGAGATACATGGACTATGTCCTGAATTTTAGACATACTTGGTTGGAGTGCAATACAATAGCCACTGCTTATATGCAATGAAGGATCTCAATGGATCAAATGTACCTTGGACATATCTTCTGCTTATTTTTATAACATACATGCTCTTCCATGTTAATATTTAGACGACGAATTTATCCCCAATGTGAAACTCCATGTACATTCATTCGTTGTTTGGATACCTCTTTTTAAAAATATAAGTAGATTTTATTTGTTTCTTGATGTCCGGAACTATTTCTATCAAATTGTAAACAATATTGGGTCAAATTATCTTTCATTATCCAACTTTATCCCATTGGGTTGGAGTTATACATCACTTTCCATAGATGGATACATATGGAGCCATCACAACACTCGATTCGAAGCTGTTATCGTATGTGAACTCTACCAATGGGAGATGTTGATCCCATAAACCTTTGAATTCATTTGTACATGATCATTTCATGACATCATGCATTTGAATATTCCATTGATATTCATCACCAGTTTGGGGGGGACAGAACATATTGAAAATCAATACTGTACTCAAAGCATTTTGGAGAATTCTATTGAATTTAGATGCGGACCATGGATCACAATATGAGATGATCGAATGTGTAACCCCATGATATATTAGAAATTCATTCACATATATCATATAAATTTGTTTAAGCGAGAGATCTTCCCAAATTGAAATAAATAGGACAATCTTGGTGAGATTATCCCCCCAACCCATATTTAATTATTTCCATTCAATGTCTTTGGGAGATTTGTTACAATGACCATAGTGACATTCCCCAATTTTTAAATGTGTATTTTAAATAGTTAAATCTATTAATTGTACTTATATTTCTATACAATAACTTTTTGAAATATTAAGCTCATTAAGATTTACTCCACTGCCTCCTTCTTCAGGATATCCAACCAGAATTGATCCCAAACACCATGGTACATCATTCTACTTAATGTAAGGATAATGAATGTCAGTATATGTACCTTATCAAATATGTCCTTCTCTTGATCAGATGATGAAGGAACATAAATAATCATTCCAATCAAAATAACACCATGAACATCAACGTAGAATTCTTTATAGATTCCCTCCCTGTACTTCATCCACCTTTTTTGCATCTCAAAATCATCCATTCGTGCCTGTTTTATCTTATCATTAATAGATTTTTGGGAAATCATTTCATAAAGCTATGGTTTATTCCACTACATTATAAATTTCAAATACATCCTTTGAATATCCATGAAAATTTTGTCTTTCTCAATCTGCACCAAGGAGATATTAATAGATTCTTTTCTACTAAGAGCGTCGGTTACCTTTTTTCCATCCCAGGATGATAGTAAATGGAGAAATTGTAGTGTTTGGTTAGATATAACCATCTCATTTGATTCATGTTAATATCCTTTTTGTTTAAAAATATTCTATTGGATTTGATGATCATTATATATTTCAAACAATTCACCATAAAGGTAGTGCCACAAAATTTTCCAGGAAAAATCACAACTACTATCTCCTAATCATGCATTGGTTTATTCTGATCATTTATCATAAACTGACATGGCATGTAGGATATTACATTATAATTTTTACAAACTAAATAATCCAATATATTCTTTTAATCACCATTTTATATCAAAAAAACATTCTCCAGTTCAAGGTAGTGTGAGTACTTGGGTAGTGATTATCCTTTTCGTTAAATCGTTGAAGATTTCCTCAAAATCTCCCATCAAGATATACATTACCCAATTTATTGTGAACATATTTATAAGGATTGGAAGTCATGAAAAATTTCTTTTAAAATGTCCATAATACCCTTCTATTTGAAAAAATATACAGATTTCAACAACATTCTGGGTTATAGGCTATTCATAAATTACCTCTGTTTTTGAAGGGTCCATGGAAGTTACCACTCTTATGACCACATCATCCAAGAACATGAATTGATACATTGAAAAGTCACAATTTATGAAAATAGTGTAAAATTACTCCTACATTAAATTCACTATCAAAATCCTTATTAATTTTACATGTTTCTCCTTTGAAATGGAATAAATTACAATATCATCGATAAAAACTACCAAAATATTTTCAATTTTGTTTCTAAATAATATTTTAACAAAATACATGATGATATAAGGAGAATTTGTATGACTGAAGGAAATCACTGGAAACTCATAGATTCTATACCTTGTACGGAATGTAGTCTTCTGAAAATCATCCTTTTTCACTTTCGGTAGATGATATCTAGAACGAAGATCAAAAATTGTTAAGTATTTCACTCCTTGAAGATACCGGAACAACTCATCATTCCTGTGTAGAATATACTTGTTATTTAAAGTGATATTTTTAAGATTAGGATAATCAATACATAGCCGCAATAGACTACCCTTCTTCATATCAAAGAGAATTAGAGAACCCTAATGTGACTCCCTAGGTAATATGAACCCTTTTTCCAAAATCACTTGTATCCAATTCAGTAAATCTTCTGGTAAAATAGGTGCCATCAGGTAGTGTAATTATATAATAGGAGTTTACCAATGTATGATTTCTATCCAGAAATATTCTACATTGTCTAGGGGGATGTCTGGAAAACATTTCTGAAAATACAAAATTGCATTCCCTCACTATTGTAATTTCCACCAGGTTGATACCTTCTATTGACTAAACAATTTATGTGAGGTATGATTCTTAATAAGAAATAAACACTCATATTGTTGATGGATTTTGCAAATGGGATTCAAGATATTAAATTAATTTTTAGAGAATCATTGAATGGTCTGGAAATCCAAAATATATTAATTTTTTCAATAGAGGATGTTTTCATTATATAACATGATCATATCAATCCCCATTATACCATCGAATTCCACTAAGGTAATTATCACGAGGTAGGTGTATCAACTTTCCCAAATATGCCAACAAATATGGACTCCAACACTTGGGTTTAAATAATTTCACCGCTATGTATTTTTACTAATATCTATAATCATGGTATATGGGATTCGATTCATTAGTTCTAATAAAATTTCATGATATAAATGAATACATATATCCATAAACAAAAAAATAATTTTTTATTAATATTGAGCGAATGTAACGTGTACCTTACAAGACTCAATTTATGGTCTCACATCAGTAGTAGTTATGGATTATGCCTTCCTTTGATCCTTTTGTTTATTATGGATGATTATGTTAGTTAACATTGAGAACTAAATGTTTATGGAACTATATTTCCTTATGCAGATTATCCATATGGATTAATAATTGGTCCTTGGGTGGTGCTCTACATTCCTCTACCATATTGGTAGAATTATTCATTTCGGTATTCCATTCCTAATCTCGGTGTCCTTCTCTCTCACATTTAAATCTTTTACCAATACCTTTGAGGAAATTCACATAATTCTTCTACCCAAACATTCGACAACTCTAGGGTTGATATTTATTTACAACTTTGTCATTAGATCTTCTATATTGAATATACATCATTCATTTCTATCTCTATCGCAATGGGACCATTCTCCAAACTCTATATCCACTTTAAGATCACATCAAAAAACTTCTTCATAACACCCAATGTCTTGAATTTATAAATCCTTTCAAATGAGTTGTTTTAAAAAACTATATAATATATCAATTTGTCTATCATTGATGATAACAAAATATGGGGCATACCATGAAATCAATGTGAAATTTGTTTCATTAGATATGTGTATGATCCCTACATTTTCTAGAGTTATCTTGAGTGTGTTTCCAGGTACATTTTTATGCTTTTCATTACCTTTTTTTTTTTGGAGTAGAGGCTTGGGGTGTGTATGGGAAAATTTTTAAGAAAAAATATCAGACAGTGGGCTCTGCAATTTTTTTAGAAGATTTAAAAAACTGTCTGGCTAAACCATTCCAACTGAGAAAAACTGGATAGAGAGGTCCACACAGTTTATGCACTGATTTTTTAACGATGTGACGAAACACTAAAAACCATGCAAACATATAATGTGGTGTCCAACCGGTTGGTGCACAAATTTCCCTAACCATGCACCCATACCCAGTAAACCATGTGTACTATAATTTTTATCTGAAAATTTATTTTAACACCACTTAGACTCCCTGAGACATCGATATTTTGATCTTGGATCCGACTTGAAAAATTCTATGTATTCTTAGAGCCAACCAGAAGGATTCCAAGGTGATCCAAACACCAATCATCAAGATAGAAAGCCCAAATTGAACATCTAATCTCTTACCAGTAAGTGGAATTGATCCCATTGATTCTAGAATTCTTTCTTCTAGCATAAATTAATTTATTAATGGAATATCTCCACTGTTTTCATGGATCTATGATTATCAGTTGAGATCTAGATCAGGTATTGTGGATCTAGATATAGATATTCACGATATTGATGCCTATGATCTAAATATTTGTATTATATATTAGGATCTGAATCCTGATCGATGATTTTGTTCCACTAATATTTTGGGGATATCATTTGGGCTAACATCCAACAATAAACCGAGGTAGGTGGTCTAAATTGAACTCCCATAGTCATTATTTCATATGTGTATGTGAATTTATGGATTTTCATTCTTGCCCTTATAATTAATTTTCCAAAATTAGATTTATTTGGAATAAGGAATTGACTTTTGTTTGCATGGGTAATTAATTGATAAGATAATCAAACAAAAAATGAAGCGGGATTCCAAAATAGATATTTTTAATATTTGTTATGGGTTGATATATATTAATTGTGATATTAAATTTTCAGTGTTAAGATAAATAATTTTAGTTAATTAATTGTGAAATGATGTTTTTCTATATAAGATAATTATTTGTGAGAATTAATTACATGCCGTTATGTTGATCCAAGATAATTAATTGTGAGAATTAATTATAAAAATTTGGGATTTAAAATGTATTATTATATGTGAATAAATAAATATGGAATGAGAATTGAGTCGGTTGATTAATTAATTGATTAATTAATTGATGTGTTATGTTTTTATTTAATTAATGAGGTAACTAATGGCTTTAAAAATGGTTAACTAATCATTGGATTAGTTTGGAAAGATGTTGGAAAATCTTGGTAATTAATGAATGATTAATCTTCTGATATTTTTCGGTGCTATACACGGCATTCTAGACTAATTAGAAGTTGGGACTAGACCATGGATTTCCTCCCCAATGGTAATCCAAGCTTGATATTATGGGGTTCTAGATATGGAGACCTACTCAGAATGAGATAAGGAGTGCTATGCCTGACGACAAACACTCAGTGAGATTTTAGGGTGTTAGGAATCGCATCCGACACCAATTGAATGATAATAATTAATTATGATTCAAATTGGAAACATGAACTGATATTGGCCTAATGTAATAATTATATATTAAATGACAATGTGATAACCTTTTAAATTATTCATTGTATATATTGAAACATAATACAACATACACTATCTTTGGACTAAACTTTTTTTAGACACAGTTAATGGTGTCTTACTGAGGTGTACTCACACCCTAAATTGGCCGCCAGATCGACACTAGTGTAGACTTTTTGTTACTAGACATGATAAAGTAAATGCCCTTAGATTGGTTTCTATATGGGATTGGATCATGTGAGAAGGAACCAGATGTGGTTCTAGACCCTCTGTTGTGTCTTTGTGTCTTTACTTTTAGTTTCATTATAGACACTTGACACCTGAATTCCCATAGCATGTTTTATCTTTTAGTTAGGCGTTATATTTTCTAGTTTTGACTATTATATGCCATGGTATTGTTATGGTGATTTATATGCTTCCACATATGGTTATTTTTTTTTCTTCTCTTGGTGTTTTATTCAGATAAAGAGGGCATAGTCTCCATAAGACTAACTTACCATACCCTTGCTACTAGTCAACACAATCTAGCATATGGGGAGGCAAGCATGAGGGCATGTGGCCTACCAGAATGGGGAACAGTTTAGTGGTACCTATTTCGGGACGTCAAAAGTGGTATCATAGTAGTTTTCTTTTATTTCTTCTTTATTTGTCTTACTGGTTTTCTAATGGTATATGGGATACTGGGAATAGTCATGGATGGGTAAAGAGTTCACTCATGGGAGTTTCAAACCCATGTATGGGGGAAATATGAGTACTCCGGGAGGGATTGTGGTGATTGCTGTAACAATAGGGTATTATTTTACATTGGGTGATTCACATGTGCTGTGATGTGATTTTTTTTCAGTTATTGAATTTTGATCTGTGGCTTAAGGGGCATGATACTTGAGTCTCCATGCATCATTATATGAAAATAGGGTTCTTGTGACACGCATCATTCTAGGTAATCATGGGAATATGGGTAGTGGTTAAGATGTTGATCATGAACTATTTTCCTTGTTGTGAGATTGAAATAGTGATGAAAAATTAGAATAAAAGGTTGTATAATGATAACCATGATTGATAAAATCAGAACTATTAATTAATAAATTATTTATTTAATTAATTTGAGATAATGCGATTAATTATGTGTTGAATTCATTAATGAGAATGATTATACCCATATTAACAATGACCAAGGAATGTAAGGTTAATGGTTTTGATATGTCCTTGATGTTGACATTATGGTGAGGAAAAGGGAAAGGACATGTTGGAACATGTTCTGTTAGTTTCTCATCATACATATATGTTTTAATGTTGCATTTCGAGACCTAATGCATGAGTTGTTCTGGGTAGAGATATACCTCCACGATGATTTTTGGGGGAGATACTAAGGGCTACGGCCGAGAATGAATTTATAGAAAGGGAACTTGAGGCAGCATTGGTGAATGATGAAGGGGAAGGGGAACAGTTCCAAGAGAACATTGATTGATTCATGAAGGTCATTAAGAGATACGTTGGGAGGGTTCAGAAAAGCATGTTAGAGTTGACAAGGGTGATTCACCTACAACACCCTCTTACTTTTACTAGAGAGGGTGGACCTAAGGGAGATGAATTATATATAGAATCCATAGAGATGATACCTGACCATTTGTAGACAAGAGATGAGAGGAGGGTAATGTTGGCTACTTATATTCTACAGGGTTCAACGAATAACTTGTGGGACATTTGGGTATAATTTGGACAGATAGTTGAGATTTTATGGAAGGAAGTTCTGGAGATGTTCTTGGAACACTTCTATCTAGAGATGTTGAGACAAGAGAAGGCTCTAGAGTTTTTTCATATGAACCATTGAAGTATGTCTATAATGTATTACCATAAACATATCATATATTTACACAGTTTTGCTACAGCTTTGGTAGAAGGTGATGCTTCATTGGAATAATGATTTCAGGATGGATTTAGTCGTGAAATTAAGTCCTAGGTAAATGTTATTAGGATAAATAAATTATTAGAATTGGTTAATCAAGATCTCATATCAGAGGGGAACCTGATGGAGGCTTCAAATACTGTATTGGTAGCTTTCACTTGATTTTCAGGGAGCATTCCTTCCAAGAGTAGGAAGCACCATTATAGTAATTAGAATCAGGATAGTGTATAAACGGTGGAAAATCAAGAAGAATAGTTGCACCAGATCTTACTCATGTGCTTTTCTACTAGTACGGTAGTGAGGGACACTATAGTACACATTTTTCTCGAACACTAGAGGAGTATAGTTTTTTTGAAATATGGGGTACCTAAATATGTTTTATAAGATGTACCATAACGTTGGTGCTGAAAGAGTAGTTCTTCAGAGTTACAGTGTGGGAAGGGGGTCTTCGACACCATATAGGTGAGGCAGTTAGAACACTATTGGAAGAGGTGATATAGGTTTAAGATATGGGGATTTTTGTTATAAGCATCATTATTTGTAATGTTTTGCTACTCAGGGGATTCAGACGACACCACATGGAAGAGGGGATACATGCACTGAAACCAACATTGTTGGAGAGTGAGGATGGTCCATCGACAATGAAGGGCACTAATCAAGTTGCATCTATATTATCCAGTGACTTGTTTGATACGTGTTTCTCTCATTCCATTACATATGGAAATATTTTAATTGATTGAGCCTAGAGTTTGATCCCATAAGCGAGATGATGCATATCGATACACTATTGGGAACACGGTTTAGGGATATCTATTTTTGAAAGTGATGTTATTTGTAGACCATACAATATTATTTTCATTGGGATATCAATGTACTTGATATAACAAGATTCAACCTGGTCATGGGTATGGACTGGATAATCGTATTCCAAATCCACATTGATTGTTACAAATGGGAGTTACCTTTTTGTCTCATAAGTGTGACCACTATGTTAACAGTCGATAATGGGATATCAATGCAAGATGATCTGGGCCAATTACTAAAAAACTGGGAGAGATTATAGCCAATGTATCTAGTCTTTTTCTAAATTAATGGAGTGGTAGGCAAGGCATCCTTCCACCAGTAGTAGAACTACTTCAGGATGGCTTTGTTGATGAAATTTTTAGATTTCCACTTGTGAGAGATGTGGAATTCACTATTGAGATCATGTTGGGGGCTAAGCTGATATCTATTCCAACATAAAAAATTATAGAAGCTATGGTTTAAGATCTCAAAACATAGATGGAGGAGTTAGAGGATAAGGGGTTTATCCATCCATTTATGTTTCCTTTGGGAAAACCAATTCTTTTTTTCAATGAAGGCTGACACGAGTATAAGCTTATGTGTCAATTACTGGAAGTTGAATAAAATGACCATGATGAACCGATATCAACTTATGTGTATCGATGTTCTGTTTTTCTAGTAGAATGAGGCTTATATGTTCTCAAAGATCGTTATGATATCAGGGTGTCAACAGGTGAGGGTTCGATCCTCTGATATACCATGAATTGTTTTCAGGAGAAGGTATGGCCTTTATGTGATTGTTGTAGTTCTCTTTGGGTTGACAAATTCTCCATCATTATTTATGGACCTTAAGAACATGATCTTTCATTCGTACTTAGATCATTTTGGGGTTGTCTTTGTGGAAGAAATCATGGTGAATCTGAGACTCATGATGATTATGCCTAACATATTGACCTCATCTAGGGTACACTATGAGATAATCAGTATATTCCAAGCTATCTAAATATAAGTTTTGGATTGACTAGTTACACTATTTGGGCATGATATTCTCAGAATAAGGTGCTTAAATGGACCCAAAAAAATAAATGATCGTGATTTAAAGGGATAATCCCAAGACTGTTTTTGATATCTGATGATTTATGGGATTAGTTGGTTATTACAAGAGAACCATCCATAACATTTAATTATTGGAAGTTCCTTTTCTCGGATTGAAAAGAAAGATATAAAGTAATATTGGACAAGAGCATGAGTGAATACTTTCTAGGAATTAAAAAATTCCTTCACATCGGCACCAATTGTAATCATACTTACGTCAGGTGTGGAGTACATGGTTTATTTTTATTACTATGGGATAAAAAATAGAGTTGTGGTTATGCAAGGGGATCAAGTTGTTCTTACAATTATTTTATGTCGAGGCCACATATCGGGAATGACCCTATGCATGACCTTTAGTTGGTAGTAGTGGTTTAATCTATTAAGTGTTGGAAATACTATCTATTGAGGGAAAAGTTTAAAGTTCTTACTGATCACAAAAACTTGAAGTATATATTTTCATAGCATGACTTGAAACTTCATTAGGGAAGATGGTTAGATTATATGTAGTCCTTTGATTTTAATCTATTATATAAATCTATAATGTTGAAAATTGTGGATGATTCCATGGGTGTGAAAGCTCATACTCAGTTGGTATATGAGTCGAGTGTAGAGTGAAATATGATGAATTTTTATGAAGAAATGCATGTTGATGTTCAACAAAGTCAGGATAGGATAGATCTAGTTATTGTAGCAGTGGAGTCCACAATCTTGAGAAAGATCAGGGATAGGAATTATGATGATCTTTAGTGTTTATACTTACGATAAATCCTTTAAGGTGTGGTGGGGGGGGAGTCAATAGACAAGATAATAGATGAGGATGATATCATCTATGTGATAAATCTATTTTATGTGCCTATGGGAATGCGAGAGGAACTCATGTGAGAATTTCATCCTTAAAAGTGGGAGGTACATCCAATGGTGAAAAAAATTCACCATGACTTATGATGACATTTATGGTGTCCATGTATGAAGAAAGAGAGAGTAGGGTTTGTAACTAGATGTTTCACTTTTCAGTAGAGGATGTCCAAGTATCAATGACCAGGAGGACAATTGAAGTTATTACATACTCTGGAATGGAAGTGGGATAACATGTCTTTGGATTTAGTGGTAGGAATTCCAAATACATTTAGAAATAATGATTATATTTGTGTTGTTGTGGATCTACTAACAAAGGTATCACATTTCATACCTATTAGTGAATCATTTACAGTAGAACAATTGGGAGAATTGTATGTACAATAGATAATTCATTTGAATGTGGTGTGACATGCAATAGTTTCAGATGAAAATTGGCACATTAAATCACGCTCCTGAAATGGCATACATAAGTAACATGGTACACGAATTTTGTTATGTATGAACATCCACCCATATAAATATGTGCAGTTAGAGTATACCATATAGGTGTTAGAGGATTTTCTGCAAGAATGTGTTCTTGACTTTGGTGGTTCTTGGGAGAAGAACTTGGATTTAATATAGTTCTCCTATACCATTAGTTATTATGAAATTATATAGATGGAACCATATGATACACTTTATATAAGTCCTTTAAGATCACCCCTATTTTTGTTAGAGGTTGGTGAGTCATAGCTATTGGGACCGAGTGTTGTTCACGAGACATCAAAGCTGATGTAGTTGATTTCAAAACAAAAAACATTGGATCATAGTTGGAACAAGTTGTATGCTTATAGATAGAGATGAACACTATAGTTAACATATGGTGATCATGTATTATTTCTGGTGTCTCCATGAGTGTGTCACCACCAGATTTGGAGGCAGGGCCAGTTGGTTCCCATGTTCATAGGACCATTTGATGTGCTATAGAGAATCAGGCCAGTGGCATACGATTAGCAATTATGCAGAAATTCAGAATTATGCATGATGGTTTCCATGTGTCACAACTACAGAGGTATCACCCTAACCCTTAACATGTCATTTATTTGGAAGAGGATTACCTCGAGATAGAATCATCCATTTAGTAGCATCTGATACTTGTTTTGGTCGTAGTGATAAATTGTCGCAGGGAAAGACCGCATCATTAGTTCATGTGTTATGGAATCATGGAACTATTTAAGAAGAAAATTGGTAATGGGAAGAATACATGAGGGGACAATGGTTCCATATTTTTGGCTCTAAATATCATAGAATTATGGGAGTTCAGTGTGAGGATGAGTTGTTATATGGTGGGGATATTTTTATATCCCGACCTTTTCTGTAGTCATATTAGGCTCGTTTTCATATACATTTTGAATCTTTAATGTACCTTTGATTATGAGTTCCGTCTTGGTTTGTTTATGGGTGAAATTGTATGAAAAACTAACTTAATATTGGATGTACAGGGTTTTCACATTATTTGACAAACTATGTAGGTAAACCATGCCTACCATGAAAAACTAGACTGAGAGGTCAGCATAGTTTGTGTATGGTTTTTCTAACCATGCAACAAAACTATGCCAACTATGCAAACCTGGATAGAGGGTTCTGTATAGATAGAATGTAGTTTTCCCTAACTGTGTTCCCCTTCCTAGGAAACCATGTCTATGTGATTTTTATTTCGAAAATCTTTTTTTAAAACCACATGAACCCCTCGAGACTCCCATATTTTGGCCATGGATCGGGTTTGACAAATTCTATCTGCCCAAATGAATTTTAGAGGGATTCCATGGTGGTTTGAATATTGTTATTTAACATAAAAATATGAATTTGAAAATCCACTCTATTCCTAGTAAGTAGATTTCATCTCGTTGCTTCTCTCATGCATTCCTCTATACCTAATTAATCGTTTCATAGAAGATCTCCACCATTTTCATGAATCAAAACTTTTGAGTTGATATCTTGATCTAGGATTCTGGAACTGAATCAATATTTTCATGATCTTGATGCCTTTGATCGTAGTTTTTGGTTTAGGGATTTAGATCAGAAGTTTGATTGATGAAGTGTTGTTTCCCGGGTTTTGGGAATTTCTGTTGGGCTAACATCAATCAATAAACCGAGACTGGTGTTCTGAATCGAACTCCCATAGTTATGATTTTATATGAGTATGTGATTTTATGTATTTTCTAGCTTCTGATGACAATTTATTATCCTAAATTAGAGAAATTAGGAATGAGTAATTGAATTTTGTTTTCATTTGTGATTAATTGATAATTTAATCACAGGACAAATGAACGGGGGTTTCCTAAATTGATATTTTTTTTATTTGATATGGGTTGAGATATTGTAATTGAGATATAGAATTTATTATGTCAGGATAATTAATTGGTGTGAATTAATTATGAAATGATGTTTGGTTATATAATATTATTATATGTGATAAGTTATTATGGTCCATGATGTGGATCAAATATAATTAATTGTGATAATTAATTAGGAGAATTTTAGATTTGATATGGATAATTATTGGAAAAATTAATAATGGAATGAGAATTGTGAAGACTGATTAATTAATTAATGTGTTTTGTGATTAGTAAATTGTTTACTCAACTAATGGCATTTGAAATGATAAAAAAATTATAGTATTAGTAATGGGATGATGTGGAAAAATATTGTGAATTGATGAATAATTATATTGATGAGACTTTTTTGGTGCTTGACATGGTATTCTAGACCAATTAGATGTTGGTACCTAGACATTTCGTTCCTCCCCAATAGTAATCCAAGCATCATATTATGGGTTGTTAGGCACGAAAACCAACACTGAATGACATAAGGAGTTATAGGCATGATGACCTACACTCAATGATATTTTAGGTTGTTAGGCATTGATACCTATATGAAATGAATGAAAATAATGAATTGTGATTCCAATGGGAAACATGAATTAAAATTTTCATTATGTGATGATTACAGATTAAATGACAATGTAATAATTATTTAAATTACGAATTTTATTTTTATTTAATAATACTGTATACAATATATTTTTACATGACTTGTTTTATACAATATTGGTGGTGGCCTGAAATGTTATATTCAAATCATTTTTGGGCTGCCTGATGGACACCTGAGTAGACTTTGTTGTTGTTGGACAGGATAAGGTAAAGGCCTTGGGATAGGTTACTGTTTTGGATTGGAACATGGGAGAAGGAACTGGATGCTGTTTGGGACCCTTGTGGAGTTGTTGTGTCATCAGTTCATGTATAATTGTAGACACATGACACTGGAATTATCAAGGCATTTTTTACCATTCATTTGATTATTTTATTTTCTATTATGACTTTTATATTATGAGGAATGTTTTTTTATGAATATGCTTCCCCACTTGGTAATTGCTATCTACCTCCATTGGTCTTTTATTCCGATAACAGATGGTATATTCTCCCCAATAGTGACTTACCTGACCGTTACTACTAGTCGGCTTCCTCTTGTGTGTATGTAGGCACTCTTGGGACCATGTGGGAAACTATAATAGGGAACCGTTTAAAGGCACCCAGGTCAGGACGTCACTCTATGATAGATTCACCTTCCTTTTAATTCATCTCTTTGAAGTATTCCTTTATCATTTCATGAAGAGTTAGATGGAAGTAATTATTAATAAGTATTTTTTTAATGTCTTACTACTCCATCTATTCTATTTCATCCTTCATCTTTAGGTTCTTAATCAACACCCATCATTGGGAGACCTATCCATCAAAACAATAAAAAGACAAAGACACCATCTCTGTCACAAAATAAAGAATCATAGAAAATGTATTCTCCAATTAGTTGACACATTGTTAAGTGACTAGTGGATTACAATAACCACTATATTTTGTTGATTGTTGTTGTATAAAATACATGATAACTAGTTTCTCAATCCTAGGGGAATAATTAAATTCAAAATTATATATGTTATTGTTTATAGCATGTGATAGCTTAGTAAGAATACCCATGAAACAATGAACTCCACCTACAAAGGAATTGAGGATGTTTCACGGGAAACCTATTTATTGTACCTCACATGTGTTATTTTATTGGTTTATCATAGCTCCCAAAATATTCTACAATAGAAAAATTTAGAAAAAAACATGTTAATAGTTATTAGTAAATAATTTATTGCTTTTTGAAATTAAATTTAATGGAATATGTTTTGGGAACCAAATGTTTAGCATTTTCCTAATACTAATAATGATGGGTGTGTACATTTACATATTATCATACGAAGGTTTTTCAATATTTCTATCTAATTATAATTCCAAAATTAATTAAACCATGCTATAATACCTAATATAGAGACCAAATGTTTCATTCAAAACTATTATAACATTTTTAATATAAACTAAATAAATTTTTTACAAACTCTTGATTCAATTTTGTAGTGTCTTGGGAAAACTACAACAATACATAAAATTTATATAATAGATCATAAATATTAATTTAATTTATTTCTAATATATATTCATAGTGGGCCTCATATAATCCTTAGTATATGTAATATCCTCATGATATACATCAGTGAAAAGGGAGAGATAAAATAATATAAATAAGACAGATTAGATAATGAATTATTATAACACATTTGAGAACGACTATCATTATCATAAAATAAGCAAGGGATCATCATCATAATAATGGGATGAATCATTAGATACATGCATGGAATCTGGAAATGCATAATAATAATACATCATATATTAGTGGTCACATTCAAAAAACAGTTGGGACAAAGCTAGCATCATGTTCATGGATAACATATGTCCATAATCATAGGATCATTATCATTATGAAAACTGAATGCATCATTTTCATTAATATTTCACATTATCACTTGAGATACATTAAATTACCAAATTACATGGAGAAATATATAATTTCAATCACACCCACTACATCATAAGATTTTTATAATCACGATTTCCATATAGAAAATGTATCAATCATAGACAAAAAATTTCCCAATGAAAATGAATGGGGTTCAATTCATACATAAAAGAACAAAATCTTATTAATACTAATTGAAAAAGGTGAATTTTTTTTATTAGATGCATCATTATTATTTATAGTAGAAATAACTCATGAGGAGTCAAAATATGTTTTGGCCGAATGAGTTGTGTCGGATAATATATATTTTATTTAATAAAACTAGATTAGAAACATTTACATACCTTAAACGAAAATCTATATAAAAAATGTTCTTTTATGAGTATTGAAGTCAAATCCATTGTTAAATTTGGCACAAAAGATAAATAACTGAAATGAATGGAAATTGGGAATGAGAATCCCCATTCATTATGACCGAATGATTTCATCACATTAATAACATTGATAATCAAATTATATTCACAAATTAATAAATCATGAACATATTATACATTTATTGGATACATTAAAAAAAATTAAATATGATTATGTTCATTTTTATACGTTATAGAGTTCAATTTCATCATTTGCTAGTGTTTTTTCTTGGTTTTCATGATCGATTCACTTCTATACATGTATGAAAGATCATGTAAAATTAGAATAAATTTATAGATTTAAAAATATATATTATTTGTGAACCTATATAAATTTCAATTGTATTATACATTATTTTTTCTAGATCTGAGGATAAATCATTATACAAAACGTTACTGATAATTTTTTAGATTAATTTGGTGGGTTTTCGATCAACACATAGTAGTTTGGTTTTATTAATTTATATTTCATATATCTATTATCACCATAACATAAAAAAATACATAAAAAATTTAGAATATATTTCAATCATTATAATGGTTTTTTCACCAGCCTTGAAGGTGGTAAAATAAAATGAAAACATTTCATCCTCATTGGAGATATATTAACACCTCATGAATGACGCTATCAGTTTTTGAATAAAAGGGAGAGGAGACGAGGTTTAATTATGGACTATCCAATTAAGATAATAATCTTCTATTATATATAATATACTAGAGTTCTTATTCCACTTGGATGTGGTGAGTTCAATAGAGAATAAGAAAAGAAAATAAATTGTTAAGAAACTAAAATAAAATGAAAGTGGATTTTACCTCTGGAATTATTCTCCTTGATAAATGCATTAAGAAAATTGGATATATCATTATATTGAGACTAAATTCTTAAATACATGGTGGAGGGTCTTGCGAAGATTCTTACATAGAATTTGTACAATCATCACAGCATTGGTGGTGTGAGGAGTACGGTAGGTGAGTGGTGGTATTTGTAAGGGAGGAGAAGATTGTTTTTGGATTTTTTTATTCATTAGATAATTATTGTAGCTAAAGACTAGGAATAAATTTCATTATCTTGAATAAATATTTTAAATAATGAATGATTTTGTTATTTTATGGTTCTTACATCATCCATACCATATAATTGACTATGGATTCATGTATTTAAATTATAATGTTATATACAATAAATTACTATATTTCTCTGTTCAATAAAAATTCAACTATTTTAGAGAAATCCCAAAAAATAAATCTTATTTTTTTCAATTTTTTAAATTAAAAAAATCCAATTTATTGAAATAATTTTCAAAATATAATATATTTATTCTTTTCTTAAAATTTCTATTTTTTCAAAAAATTATAATTTTAAATTTATAATCGATTTTATGAAACATTAAGAAATTAATTACGGTCTCATAAAATTATATTATAATCAAAAGTCAACAATATAAATTTATGAATTTATTTTATGGAAATAAAATTAATTTAAATAATTATAGTTATATAAACCTATAAATAAATATTAATGTTATCAAAAATACCTTCACTTAAATTATCATTATTAAAACTTGTCTTTACTTATACTATGATATTATATTGTCTTGTCATTTATAAGATACCGATGTTTTGTTTATACTTTCATATGTGAGTGACTTTTTTATTGGAAGGATTAAAATTCCCAATGATCATGTTATTATTCTAAGAGTCTAGTTACTACTCCATCGGTATAGGTACCCAAAATTACTTAAATATCACTTGTTTCAAAATTCATTAAGCAGAATAAATTATTTATTGGGATTTAAATACTATTTATTTGTTTTAAATTAAATAACATAATTTATGAATGAAAATTTTATTCATAAATTCTTGGGTAATTAAAAAATGGGGGTGTATTATGAAATGAAATATGATATCAATCCAAAAGTGCTTAAATATAGTGTTGATATAAAACCGGACATGGATAAATCTTATGTCCATAGGAAACTGTCATTTATATTATGGGTACTATCCATCATTTGGATTTCAATAGGGAAGAAAGACATTCTATTTTGATGCTTAATGTCCCCTTCGTTGTCAATTACATTTATCTGAAAAATTTGTGATTTCTTCATAATGATACACAGACATCAGGAAGGTGATACCATATATCCATGTTTATTAATGCTTAAGTATAATTATATATTTTATTCTATTAATGATGGAATTAGTGAAGGATTCATTCCCTCTTTCTGGTGTAGACCCCTTTCCAGTGACATTTCCTACCATATGTTTGAAAACAACATGATTATCTTCATCAATGTTAGCTATAATTCCATTTTAGGAATCAATAAGAACCTCGATGACTACTGAATTTTGAGTTGAAAACTCATTTATAAGGAAACATGCAGCATATACATATCCAGATAGTGTGTGTGAAGTAGATATTCCACCAATTAATCTATTCATGGTATTCAAAGGATGAGAATCCATATGGACTACTTCAGTGTCCTTATTTCCCCAGCGAGGTATCAACTTTAGATCATTGATATAGTTGTATAAAGGATCAATAGTCTTAAAACTAACAGTAAGATTTGACACCTTATCGTGGGCGGGGGAATCCCCTTGGTCAACCATGTTCTTTCTATTATCACCATGTATGACCTCTAATATACTAAGGTGCTAAAATCCATCATTTCTCACATTGAAAACCTCTTGGTATATTTCTTCTGGGATTCTCACAATAATGGGAAGAATCAGTGGGTCGTGTGGTCGAGGATGGATAAGACACTGAGAGAGGGTTGTATTAATAAGATTAATATTTTTGGTACGTTGAGTTCAATGCCTTCCATATATTATTTGGAGGAATCCAAAGATCATTCTGTATAGGGTAGATTTACCTGGTCCAAATATAGTGTGATCACTTCTCAATAGCATGGCAGATATTCTCCACTATGAAATTATATCCTTTACATCAACTTGTCACATAAACATCATGTATAATGGGTTATCAACCACCACAATATATCCTATTGGAAAAATAATTGGTGTGGCTCCTGTAACAACCCAAGCTTCCACAATACACTTTTCGGTGAATAATACAATTGCTTGTGTTGTACACAACTTCTAGTTCTAGCACATCATGACTAATCAAACTATCCATTATAAAGTAGATGTGAATATTAATACCCACTTTTGGAAATTTTAAATATTTCATTTTATATATTGGATTTTTTTTGGATTCAGAATATAAAAATTAACATAGGTTGAATTGTTTGTATTTTTCTAAAAATATTCAATTTTCAAAGAATCATGAAAAACACTATGTTTTTGTTTAAAACTGATATTTTATTTACATAATTAATTATTTTCCCAAAATTTATTTTATTTCAAAATATGTAATTAATACCTATATTACTCCAGTGTAATTATTTAGAGTCATCTTATAATAAGATTCGATACATAAAATTTATTGACCTTTTTTCTGTTATTTACCAACATTTTAAGCACAATTTCAAATTTTCCTAAAATGTAATTTTACCTCTTCATTGAGTAGAATTTAAAAAAATAGAGATTTATAGTTGATTTTAGTAAGTAAAACGTGGTTCAATAAGATAAAACTAATTTTCAGTGAATAGTAGCTTTTGAATTTTATTTACCATGGTTAAATGTAAATTAGGTAAATAAAGGTAAAAATGATATTAAAATTACCCCAAAACGAGTCCTAATTCTATTGGATAAGTAATTTTCAACCATATTCGAGCTTAGGAAAAAAATTCCCCCCTTTGATCCTCATGGATTGGATTAGGACATTTAATATTATTTCAATTAATGAATAGTTAAAAGTGTAAAATTCCAGGTTTAATAACTAATCCATTTTTAATATATGGTTATACAATAAATAAATTAGACTCAAAATATTAATTAGAAATATATAAAGATTTAATATATAATGGTATTTTATTTATAAATTTTAGAGATTAAAAAATAAAATTTCATTTATGACACAATGATTATTTAGTAATTATATTATTATAGAATGATTAAAATAATTGATATTATAAATATTAAAATAAATTAATATTTATAATTTTTATGAACTTCACGAATTTTATAGATTAATATGACATCTTCGGGTTGATTAAATTATTTTTTTCAATGTGATAATATTTTTATGTCTTTCCAAAAAATGAAATACTAAATATTTCCAAAATTGTCATCATTGAGATTTAAAAAAAATACTATATTAATAATTGATATAATATTCCAAAAAAAACATACATTCGTCCAAAGGACTTATATAATGTTTTATATGTCAATAATTACCCACTTGTGGTTCTCTTGTCTTTTTATAGTATGTTTATTAACCATTTATTATAATAATACCAGAATATGTGGTAAAAGTTGCACTATTTAACTCCGAGTTAAATCTAAAATATAGGGTATATATGGTGACCTAAGCATATATACAACCTATTTGTTGAGATTTTCTTGACCAAACCCCACTTTAACCACTAAATAAATCCATTTTGAGCCATTAGAAACTAAAAATGACTGTATAATAAAATAATATTTCAATCTGTCCCTAAGTGACACACACCTCTCTTATAAAAGGGAACATCACCTTCCCTTAATTTCAAACCTCCAATGAAATTTGGCTCGTCCTACCCCTACAAAATTATTCTCCCAACTATCCTTGCTTCAACATAGAGGCCATACATTGATCATAAAGCTAACACATGGGGCCCTTTTGATCAAATCAAAAGGAAAACCCCGAAGAAGAGGTAAATATTTCATCGTCTCCTTCAAGTTCTTTTCTTATTCCACTTCTTATTTCCTTGTCATTTCCATTCTAAAATTTTAACTCCATTACCTTCTACATTATATGATGTTATTATAAAAATGTAACAACTATATTCATTATTCTATTCGTCCTATGAATGAAAATGTCACGACACGTGCATACGTACGGCTTACCATGTCAACATCGTGGTGTAATTTGTTGTTCAACACTTCAATATTTGGAATAATATTATAATGAGTATAATTGATTTAAATAATAAATATAACATGTTAATGATTCTGAATATATATTTTATACCATCCAATTACATGTGATTTCATCACCAATAAAATGATATTGTCACTTTTGCATACATACATATTACCATATCCACGAACGCAGTGAGATTCATTCCCCATCATAAACATTCAAGAATAATATTCATTTTAAAAATAATGTTTACAAACATAATATAATTTTTATATGAATAAAATACATCCTGTCCAAAGAAAAACATGACATACGTAACAATTAATATAAAGGAAAACAAATCAGTTACCACCCAAAACAATGACACTACTAAAATATTATTAACAAATAAATATTAAAATATCATACATGATATCATATTTTTGTATGTGGTTATTTTATAATTTAATAAAAATTATTTAACTATTATACAGGTAGTTAAGGTACCCTCTACCAAGGAAAAGTTCAAGGTGAGGATTAATTTTACCATCTCTTTATCATCTGAGGTTGTTCGTAAGTAAGTATATACTAGTACCACTTTATCATCCACATATGTGTTTCATAAAAATGTATTTAATACATTTTTACAATTTACAAGACCATGGGTTATAGTTAGTTATTCACTATTTATTATTTTTATAAAATGTATTTAAAGGATTCTTTCTATCACTTTCTAAACAAGGTATTTTGTGACCTTTTCGACAAAATTAAGCCAGGAATATTTTTTTCATATACGGTGGGTGAAACTATTCTCCATCATTATATCACATTAGAATATTCCATTATAGTATTAAAATAATATTTTAAAAATAATTATTTTCTTTACGTTTGAATTATTTCAATGTAGAAAGAGATATTTCCCTCAAATAGCTTTTGGATTATTTTCATCTCTATCGATATCCTTATTTGGATTTTATTATAGTTTGAAATTTGTTTAATATGAAAAAATATTCAATATTTCAATAAAATTTTGGTGATATGTTTGACTGTGGATGATCCATTTTTATACCATTCTTGGTTTGTGGTTAATGTAATGACATTTCGTATGCTACTTTTAATTTGAATCAATTTATTTTGTTTCAACCTATTCATATGAGGAATGAATTTGTCTTAGTAAGTGATGGGTGGAGCCCGCTATAGCTGCTTGATGCATCGGTAGGTCTCATGAGGAAAACTAGTGTCTTGGCACAAATCCTTGACACAATCTTATCTATATTCTTGGAATGAGGACGTGACTATGTGGTTATGATATCCAGCATTATGCATTTAATCATTATGAAATTATCCATTGATATTACATTAGATTATTCGACTGGTACAATATCTATGTGTATAAGTAAATTTCATTATTTGATTTATATTATAAATATTATGCTGAAGATTATTTTTAAATTGAATGTTTTTTAGTCTCATACATTGCCTTAAATGATTATTATTATTTATGAAAGTTTAAACAATATTATTATCCTTACTGGGCGTCTGAGATCTCACCATTCTTATGTTTTATTTTTCCCAGGATGTGAAGAAGTAAAATGTGACTATCCTTCAGGGATAGGATATAGGATATGAGTGTGTTCTATAGATACATATTTTTTTTTCAATTCATAATGTAATGTAAAACTTATGTATGTATCTAGTACTTCCATGGATACTAAATTAATCGATATTTTGGGACGTGATTCATTGTATCGATCCTATGTTTTATAATAATTCACCAACTCTAGGTAACTAGGGTGGTGGAATTACAGTTGGTATCAATTGAAGTTTAGTAAAAATAATGGAAAATATGTTTAGAAAAACTATGATTAGAGAAAGTTACCCTAAGAAAAACATTGAGGATTATTATAGATAAACTTTTTATAATTTAGGTAATTTAGATATTTTGTGAGTTTTCCAAGAATATACATCCCTATCTAGATATGAACAAGTAGTGGTGGATCTGGAATAGATGTACCTAGTTGTGAAAAATCCGACAAGGAGTTTAGAGCTTGACCTTAGGTATCCCGCTACATGACAATGGGCCCTGTTGCACTCTTGGTTACGAAACTCTCGGGGGATAGGCTTATGATAATTCACATTTTTTTAAAAACCATTATGATGGATTTATGTGTTAATACTTCTTAAATGAAAACATTTTTATGATTAGGGGTATATGCATAAATTTTTCAATTTATGTTATGTATTTTACTATTTTGGAATTATGTATTTTGATTTATAAACTAATATAGTGTATGCCATTGTTTAAAAATGGTGCCTTGTGGAAGGAATGGAAACAGTATCAATGCATGAAATCTATGTAGGGATTTCCCTCATACTCAAAATAATTATATTGGAGCTAGTGATGCATCTGGTATAGAATAGCTTATAACCATACTATGACAACTCATTTAGGTTATGAATAATAATATTACCCCTATCGTTCACCCAAATCCACAATGTGGAGGATCAATGTCAGACCGCTTCATGAGGAAACATCCTCCAAGATTCAATGGGACTACAAATCCATTTGTATCTTAGTAATAAATAAGTTATATAGAGAAAATATTTCATGCATTGGGGAGTAATGAAAGATAAAATGTTTTGATGGCAGTTTATTGCATCACACGAGATGCAGATCGATGGTGGTCATTAATTCTAAACCCAATAGAAGTTGAAGAAGTATCAAATATGTAATGGAGGGAGTTTAAGGAACTTTTAATAGAAAAATACTTTCCTCATGATCACCAAGCGGATATGAAAAGGAAATTTTGGAGTCCGAGGAAAAAGGAAGATGAGAATGTTGCAATGTATGAGGATAACATTACAAGGATAGAAAGGCATGCTACTTATTTTATATGTAACCCAAGGATTATTGTTGATCAATTAATTTATGGGTTAAAACCATTACACCATCAAGAATTAGTCACACAAACCTTCTCATCATACGAAGATAGATTCTCATGTGCTATACGGACAAAAGAGAATTCTCTAAGTCTTACATCATTAATGCAATGCAGGAGAAGAAGAGATATGAAAAACACTCTGGACATGGAAATAAGGTGAATAAGGGAAAAGTTGAATTTCCATCATATAGTAAATGTGGTAAGAAACACGTTGGTTCAATCTGTATGGGAATGGGAGTCTATTACAATTGTGGTGAAAAAGACAACCATGCATGTGACTACAATGGAAGGAAATAGGCTTCCAATGTTGAATACATAAATTTTAGAGAAATGGGGAATAATGAAAATGAATATCCTTTGTGCTAAGGATTCATACCTCATCAAAGGACAAGGGATAAAGGCCAGAGTTATGTGATCATTGCTACTCAGTTTGAAGCTCCGAATGACGTGGTGCCATGTAATTTAATAGTTTCCTTAAATTTAGACATTTCTTTATTTGATTCTGGATCATCACATTGTTTTATATCTTCACAATTTTCTAAGAAAATTTGATATTTCATATTTGAGTAAACAAGGGAGTTATCAGTAAAACCTCCCATGGGATGTATCATTGCATTAATGTAATTTCAATCAGTTCCCATTAGGGAATATCGACATTCATTATCTGCTAATCTCATCAGCATACCCATGATTGAATTTGATATAATCCTAGGTATGGATTGCATTTCTGACCATGATGCAGAAAATTATTTTAACAAGAAGGAGGTTAAAATTTTTTATGATGATATAAATTACTTAGTCTTTAGAGTATAAATGTCACCGTATGATTCTTATCCAGATCCACCCCTGGTAGCTCTACTAAATTCAAATATTGGGGATTAATAGAATGAGAAAACTATGGATGAGGAATGTAATGTTCAAATAGAGGATTTACCTATTGTGCATGAATATGTTGATATGTTTCTAGAGGATTTACCTATACATCCTCTAGAAATGAAATATAGTTTTCATTTCATTTAATTCCTGGTATAATTAAAATATCGAAGACCCCTTATAGAATGGACACTGTGTAATTTGTGGAACTAAAGAAACAACTAGAGGAATTGAGTAATAAAGGATTTATTCTCCTTAGTTTTTCTCCATGGGGATCCCCTTTTCTTTTTTTAAAAAAATATATATGGATCCCTGAGGTTGTCCATTGATTTTAAAAAGATCAATGCTATAACAATAAATAACAAGTATCACCTACCTATCATTGATGATTTATTTGATCAATTTCATGGACCTCAATATTTTCCAATGATTAACCTTTGATCTTGATACCATTAGTTTGGCATGAAGAAGGAAGACATTCTGAAGGCACCATTTCATACCAGGTATGGTCATTAAGAGTTTGCATTAATCTATTTTGGACTGACTAATGGACCCATTATTTTCAAGGACCTAATGAATAGAGTTTCAAATAATATCTTGATTAATTTTAAGTGGTATTTATTGATGATATCTTGTTGTACACCAAAACCTATGATGATATTGAAAATCACATGTGCACTATTATAATGACTCTTAGAAGAAATTAATTATATGGGATGTTTAGAATGTGTGAATTCTACATTCAAGATATATCTTTTCTTGTTTATAATATCTCTATGGATAAAATCTCTATTTATCCTGGGTGGTAGTGTATTGAGAAATAATATTCTTTTATTCAATTATTTCCTATGAATAACTATATTTAAAAATTCATTAAGAAAACTTTCCAACTCATGATCTAGAGTTAGAAGATGTAATATATTCTCTAATGTTGGGGATACACTAACTCTATGGTAAAAAAATGTGATATTTAATCTAATCATAAGAGATTGAAGTATATTTTCAAACAAAAAACTGATCTTGATGCAAATACGATGGCTTGAAATACTCAATGAATACCATTTCACTATACCCTACCACCTAGGGATGGAAAATAAGGTGGCAGATGCTTTGATTAGAAAGGATCATGGAGTTCTGAACCAGATCAGTGTTGAAAGGTATCCTCTGTTCATGAAAGTTGTATAGATGGACATGGGAATAATAATTGATGGTGAGTCAATGAATTTTTTTGAAATGGACTCAAATCCATCTTAAAAATAATGTATAATTTTTTTCCGATTGATGATGAGGAGTTTCAAAATAAAATTAATGTTGTGAATGATGGGAGATTGATCGACATCACATATAAATATGGAAGTTCGAAATTTGGGAAGAGAATTTTTTTTCTCGATATACCTGAACTAAAAGTGAATTGGTGGATGATGTTTATAGCTGTAATATCACTATACACACTTATAAAAATTAGATGTATAGTGATTTGAAAGAATATTTTTGGTGGGACAACGTGAAGTGGGAGATTACCTATTATGTTCTAATATGTACGGTTTGTCACCAGGTGAAGGGTAGAAGAAAGCATCCTAAAGGTGTCATGAACCCTCTTCCTTTAAATGAGTGTATGTGAGATAATATTTCAATGTAAATTTTCATGAGGATTCCAAAGAATCCTAGAAAGAATGATGCAATATGGTTCATTATGGATCATCTTATCAAGTCAGCACATTATCTTGTAAAATGTGAAAATTTACAACATCAATGATTAGCAAGAATATATATTAATGATGTTGTAAGACATCATGGTGTACCCCTATCGATTGTTTCTGACTGTCACCATTGTTTTACATCATGATTCTGGAAAAGTATTCAGAAATCACAAGATACTGAACTTCGTTTGAGCACTTCCTACCACTATCAAATAGGTGGTAAATCATAACGGACTATCCATAACCTAAAAGATAGGTTGAGATCATGATCACTTGACTTTCAAGGTATGTGGGATCAGTATTTACCTCTGGTAGAATTTTCATATTACAATAGCTTCCATTCATGTATTCATATGGAACCGTATTAAACATTATATGGAAATATATGGCGCACACCAACTTGTTGTGATGATGTTGGAGAAAGAAAACTCATAGGCCAAGAATATGTTGAGAAAAAAAATGTAAAATGTGAGGATTATCCATACCCACATCAAAGTATATAAATATAGGAAAAATAGATATGTGGATAACTGAAGGAATGATTTGAAATTTCTAAAAGGTGATCATGTTTTCTAGAATGTATCTCTATGGAAGGGTGTTATACGATTTGATATGATGGTAAAATAAAGTCCCAAGTACATAGGATAACTCAAAATTCTAGAATGAATTGGTGTTGTAGATTACTATTTAGAAATGACTCCATGTCTCTCCAAAGTTCATTACGTGTTCGACATATCATTGTTGAGAAAATACATGTATGACCCAATGCATGTACTCACCTATGATGAAATAGAACATGAGCCCTGTCAATCTTACTATGAAGAGCCTATCAGGATTCTTGATACCAGAGAAAACGTGTTGAGAAGCCGAATGACTCATCTAGTAAATGTTCTTTGGAGAAATCATAAAATGGAAGAGGCAACATGGGAACTTGAGGAACATATGATGAAGAACCACTCGAGTCTTTTTATGCAGTTATATTCTATAAATTTTGAGAAAAAAATTATTCTAAGTAGAGGAGAATGTTACACCCCATGTTTCAACAGTACGCTTCTCTGTGAATAATACAATAGATTTCATTGTACGCAACTTTGAGTTCTAACACCCCATGACCAATCTAACTAGCCATTAAAAAGTAATTATGAATAGTAATACCGACTTTTTTAAATTTTAAAATTTCTATTTTTTAAATTGGACGTCGTTTTTTGATTTAGAATATCACATTTATCTTAGGGAGGTTTTTTTGTAAATTTATGAAAACGTTCAATCTACGAAAATGGTGAAGAACAATGAATTTTTATTAAACTGCCTTTTTATTTAAATAATTAATTATTTTATTCAAATTTATTTTATCTCTGAATTTATACATAATACCTATATTAGTCTAATGTGATTCTTTGTATTCATTTTATAATATGATTAGATATATATAATCTTATTGATCTTTTTACCTTCTTTTACCCACTTTCTAGGAACATTTGAAAATGTGCATAAAATGTAATTTTAATGCTTCTATGTGTTGAATTTTACAAATCAATGAGACACAGTTGATATCAGTAATTAAAATTTGGTTCAATAGGATGAAAATAACTTTTGGTGAATAGTAATATCTAATTATATTTACCACGTTTAAAATTAAATAGTGTAATTATAGGTAAAATGATATTATAACTACCCTAACACATGTCCTAGTTCTATTGGATATGTTTATTTCGACTAAAACCAACCCCTGAAAAAAAAATGGTCTCCATTCATCCACATGGATTAGATAAGGACATTTATTATTATCTTATTTTAAAAAGAGTTAAAATGTAAAATTTAATGTCTAATAACTAACCCATTTTTAATATAGTGGTTTGAATTAGATATATTTGACCATAAATATTCATTATAAAGATAAAAATATTTCATAAATAATGGTATTTTATTTATTATTTGTAGACATTGAAAAATTAAATTTATTAATTACACAATGATGATGCAGTAATTACATTATTAATGAACGATTAAAATAATTGATGTTATAAATATTAAAATAAATGTAAATTGATACTTTTGATGCATTCCAAGAATTATATACGTTATTATGACATGTTAGGGATTATTAAATAAATTTTTTTCAAAGTGATAATGTTTTTATGATTTCACAAAAATAAAATACAAAAGAGTGTCAAAATTGACATTAATTAGTTTTTAGAATAAATACTATATTATCAATTGATATAATATTCCCAAAAATGTAATGTTATGAAAAAGGATTTATATATTGTTATATATTTCAACAATGAACCACTTTAGGTTGTCATATATTTTTATAGTATGTGTATTAACAATTTATTATAATAATAAAGTAAAACATGGTAAAAGTTGAAATATTTATCTAATAGTTAAATCTGAAAGATTATGTTAATATGGTAACCTAAACCAATCTAAAACCAATTGTTTGAGAGTTTTTCTTCATAAACCCACCATATCCTCTATACAAGTCAATTGGGATCCATTATAAACCAAAAATGACTTTATAATACAATAATATTTCATTCTTTTCTAAGTGCCCATCACCTCTCTTATATTACTGAACTCCAACTTCTCTTAATATCACACCTCCAAAACCATTTTGGATCAGAAAAACCCTACCCAAATATCCTCTCAACTATCCTCAATTCACCCTAGAGGCCTTATATTGATTTCAAAGACATCCTATGGATCCCTTTTAATCAATTTAAATGAAAAACCCGAAGAAGAGGTAAATTTTTCATCAGGTCTTACAACTTCATTTCATCTTCCACTTCATCATACATTGTTGTTTCGATTATAATATAATAACTCCAAAAACGTATTCATAATTTGATGTTATTATAAATTTTTAACAAATATATTCATTATTCAATCCATCCAATGAATGAAAAAGTCACCACATGTGCATATATAAAACATACTGTCTCCACGTCAGGGTGTAGTTTCTTATTCAACACATCATTATTTGAACAGTTATAATAATGAGTATAATTGATTTAAATTATAAATATAACATATTAATGATTCTGTTTATATGATATACCATCCAATTTCATACGGTTTCATCATTAATAGAATGATATTGTCGTTGGTGCATATGTATGGATTTCTGTATCCACGAACGTGGTGAGATTCACTCCCCATCATAAACATTCATGAATAATTTTCATTTTTAAAATACTTTTTAAGATCATAATATCATTATGGATATGAAAAAAATATATCCTATCCCAAACAATCATGTCTTATGTAACAAATCATATACTGGAAAACGAATCATTTGACACCCGAAACAATGATAGTACTAAAATATTATTAACAAAGAAATAATATAAGATCATATATGATTTAATTTTTGTGTATGTTGTTATTTTATAATTTAATAAAAATTATTTAACTAATATATATGGGGTTAATGTACCATCTAACAAGGAAAAGTATAAGGAAAGGGTTAATTTTACAATCTCTTTATTATCTGAGGTTGTTTGTATGTAAGTATCTACTGGGACCTATTTATCATCCAAATCCATGTTTCATAAAAATTATTTTCGAACTAGTTTTAATATTTACTAGACTATGAGTTAAATTCATTTATACCCTTGTCTGACTTTTTATAAAATTGTATGAAAGGAATACTTTCGTCTCCTTCCAAACAAGGTACTTTGTGACCTTTTCCACAATACTATGGAAAAAATTTATTTTTAACTTATACGGTGGGTGAAAAAACTCTCCATCATTATAACAGCTTCGAAACATCCCTTAAAATCTTATAAAAATATTATAAAAATATCATGTTTTCATTACGTTTGAATGATTTCAATATAGAAAGAGATATTTCACTCAAATAGTTTTTTGGATTGTTTTCTTCTATGTCAACATACATCTTTGGATTTTACGTTTGTTGGAAGATGATTTATTATGACACAATATTCCATATTTTATTCACGGTTTGGTTGTTTAATTGACTGTGGATTTTCTATTTTTATACCATTCATGGTTTATCATTTAATTATCGACGTTTCGTATGTTATTTTTAAAAGAATGTTTATATTATATTTCAACCTTTTCATATGAGGAATGCATTGGACATAATAAGTGAATGGTGGATGCCACTATAGCTCCTCTATGCATCAGTAGGTCTTATGAGACAAACTACTGTCTTGGCACAATGCCTTCACAAAATCATATTTGTAGTCTCGGTACGATGTCTTGACTATGTGGGTATGATGTCCGGCAATATGAATTCCATCATTATGAAATTAACTATTGATATTACATGAGATTATTCAACTATAAGAATAACCATGTGAATAAGTAAATGTCATTATTGGATTTATATTTTATATATAATGCTGAATTTTATCTTTAAAATGCTTGTGTTTATGTTTTATTAATTTCCTTAAATGTTTATGCTTATTTATGAAAGTTTCCACTATATTGTTATCCTTTCTGAGAAACTGAGCTCACCCCATTCTTATGTTTTATTTTTCATAGGATGTGAAGAAATAAATTATGACTGAACTTTAGGGATAGGATAAAGGATATGAGTGAATTATACGGAGACACAATGTTGTTATTTCAAATCATAATGTCATGTAAAACATATGTATGTATCCAGTAATTCCATGGAAACTAAATTGATCGGTCATTCGGGACATGATTCCTTGTATCATTCCATTGTTTTGTAATAATTCACTGACTATGTGTAACTGGGGTCAGGGTGTTATGGCTCCAATATTGTTTTTCCAATATATATGATACTGGATGTTAACTTTAATAAGTTGAACATGTTTGTTGAGTATATCCATATATCCTTCAACCCAAACCACCATTCCATTTATTATCTTCCTAAGATTTCATACGACCATGATAAATGTGTTATTATAGGATATTTATTAGAAAATTTTATGTTAAAGATATTCATCAGGTTCTTCCCATGACAACATATACAGATAATTGGGTGGATATTCTATGGATCAAGGATATACCTACAATGATATGAATTTTAATCTAGCATTCCAGAACCATAATTTTTCCTTTTGATGATAAACATCAACAAATTGGTATCAAGATTGTGTAAATGTGCATCTGTTGTAGTGACCTTTTCATGGAGGCAACCCATCATCTGTTCTTCGAGAGTTAGTGGGCTACCACATGGTGATTTCCAATGGCAGATTCAATAGATTCCTTTATGAGTACCTTCCTGGAAATACTTTCCTGGCTAAATGGTTTCATAGATCGAGAGACAATGAAAAATAGGAATAAGAGAGTTCTTCTATTCTTTATATTATAATTTGGTGACTTTTTAATGATAAAAACAAATACCTATTTGAATGAACCAATATTTCATTATCAACAATTGTTTTTAGAGATGAAATCAGTATAATATGTTTGGTGAAATCTTTTAAGTATTGTTTCGAGGAACCGTATTTCATTATCCTCGTGTCTATAGGATGTACCCCCTCTCCATTACATAATAAATCCATTATCCAATGGAATAGCGTGACCCATAAAATTTCATCTTTCAAGATTAACAAAGATGTGTCACGTAGTATGGGTCTGATGATGAGTTGAGGTCCTATGCCTGAAAAATAGGAGATGCCACCACTAATTTCTTGACCTCATATATGATGGGAAACTCTTCACAAGGTGAAGCTAATGTTATTCTCACAAGTATTTAGTTGTACATTTTGTACTACACCACTATTGGTTCACATGAATCATATTCCCAGATTCTCTAATATTCAATAATTGGGAATACCATGACCCAATGCAATATTATTTATCACGTACTCAAGTTAATGAGACTCATCTACAAAAATATTTTCGTTACTCAGACATGGAAGAAGGGAATATATAGGATACTTTCTTTTAGAGTGATGATACCTCTTTATCATACATCACTAGCACAATATATATTACAATGGGGGGAATAAATATTATTATTGGATATTCTATTATTATTAATTACCTTAGACCTCCCAAAACCCTTTCATGAAGTAAATAGTTCTCTATCTCATTTTTATGAAATCGTCAATTTCAGTCAATGTGATGAAGATGAGGGATTATTTAATCCTAACAAATTCCATTTTTATTTATCTAAAATATATTATTTTTCAAATACTTATGTAATTAAATCATTTTTGGTTGTATAATACAATTTTTTGTTATTGGAATAATCAATAATTACATTTATTATTTTCAATTAAGACAAATGATACCTTAATTCATGCATTGTTTGCACAAATACATCCATGATGTAATATGTATCATTTACCTACATTATGTAATATTTCTATTATAATGGTGGGATTTTAAAAAAAACATAAAATATTTATATCATTTCTATCATTCTTAAACATTAACCAATATTACTCTTTCCTCCCATTCTATTGAAATCAAAATCAATAACCATGAATATGTGTGGACTACTGCCTACATAAAATGACTAATTTATATTTCTAATTCCATCAATACCCTAAATGGATGGCCGATAAGATTGGAGTATTAGATAAATTATATTATTATTATTTATTATGGTTCTGCTTTGAAATTTTTTTAGAACCCATTAATTCATGGATCAACAAAAAATAATTGTTAATTAAATTCTATAAAACGAGCGATGGTTTATCTGGTCGAGATCCCTCATGTACAATGAAGGTTATATCTTGAAGCATTGTGCCCAATGAATACCCCTCCTATTCTCCTCTAAATTCACCCACATCAATCATTTTCCTAAAATCATATCTCTTAATCATGGGGTCCCTTATCTTCCTCTCTCCCTCATAGAGTTCTCATAGGAATCATATCTTTAGGGGTTGTCCCTGGTAGATATTTTTGGTCAATGAAACCCCTCAATTGAGAGCTTCAACATTTTTTTTCCAAGAGAACCTCACCCGAGAAAGAGTGGTCCATTTTAAGATTTCTGGATCCCCCCATTTCTTCCTTGGATTTTCTAGTGTTGAAGACATCACATCTGCATGGTCCAAGGGTAAATTATCCTATGAAACCTCTCAGTTTTTACTTCTTATTTGGGGTTAGAATTTTCACTAGAAGCATGATCCCCCAACCATAGAAGTAAGGGTGACTTTCCTAGACAAACCCTTCCCTTGAAAAATCCCATATTTGGTCAAATAATACATAATTTTTTATAATATTTTCGGATTTTAACGACAGTTTGAGATCGTTATGTCATCTCATTGGGCCACATATTTTCCTGGAAGTTGATGTTTCCAGACCTCATATTTACAAATTATGGTTTGAGGTGTGTGAATAGGATCATTATTAACAAATAGTGATAATTGAGGACTGGTATAATTTTTATGAGGCATGTTTCCATTTGGGTATCCTACAATAGAAATGTTGAGTGAATTCTATAAGGTAGTCTCACGTAGGAAATATTAGCCATTCAATACCAAATACATATGAGGGACACCCTTATTGTATATTTCGCAATTCAATTATCACATTAAGTCATCCTAATATAAAGGAGGCTAGTATTATTCAACTATACCTGATGTTTTCTGACATGTTTTATGGTTTATGGGGTGATTTGGAAGGATTAAATAATATGGATTTAGTTTAGTGGGAAACATGGTTCTACCCATACAACACTACATTATGATTTTATAAAATGAAGTCTTATAGGGTTTGTGAAAGCCTGGGGCTTTAACCTAAGGAATTTCAAGGGTTTTTTTACCTCTTAACCAGTTGGATCGACAATATTGTAGTCACATGGAAGAATTTATCCAATTCAAGAGCCTTATATCGAGCAGACTTCCCCTAATTTATCATGAATGAATAATTTTTTTCAATACATATATGAACATATGGTTTGTGATACTAACTAGGATGGGTGGAATATGGTAGTTTCCATGTGGAAAATGATGTTCACTAGTTCTAAGAACCAGGTTGACCCACTTTTGAGTTATATTAAAATAGATTCTTATCCCATTTTTTATGGTGATTGGGATAATCAAATGATCGTTAATTAAATATAATGTTAGTTATCAATGGAAAATGAAGAGACAATTCAAGGTAAAGGACATTAATTCCCAAGGATGGATAAATGGAAGAAGGGAACCCATGACAGAGAATGACACGTAGTTCTTAAGGAAAACATATCCAAAGGGCATAAGAACTATTTTTACATCCCCAAATTTGTTGAGACAAGTTCTATAAAAAATGGTAGGGACGAAAAGGTTCCTGAATGTAAATATTATATAACATATTAGGCTCATTTGAATAAATTAAATCTAAATGATGTTAACCAAAAATTTTGGGGTTATGTATCATAGGAATAATATCACGGTGGTGGGAGGATGTATGTTTCAAATCCTGTGCAGGGAGAATTGCTCTGTGTGGATTTTGCTAAAATTATTGGACATTATGAAATTCTAGAAATAATTTATAGCTTAGTTTCTATTAAATAAATTCCAATTAATGAATTTAATAGAATGTCTAGAATGGTGGATGTAGAAAAAGTACAATGTTTGGATCTCATTATCCACTTGAATATAAATGCATGGAGGGTTTCTACATTTCAACACTACATTGGATGATATTAACCAAATATATGAATGAATAATTTCATTCGATATTAATGAGAAGAAAAGGTTGTTGATAAAAAACAATATTGTGTGGTTTAACATAGATTTAATGGAATGAAGTTCTATTAGGAGGAATATATCTCGAATTGGTACAAGATGGGCCATCATTTTTAAATATTATCAAGGGATACCCAAATACTAAGGTATCTACACTACAATGGGGATTATTTAGATTGATTGATTTTAATAAACATATACACTTCTTTAATTATATTTTTATTTATTTATTTGTTATATTAAATTCTATTATTCCCCTATGAGGTTTACCACTTTTTCATGAAAATTAATTTTGTAAAAAAAATTAAATTTTTAGCCAAGAGGAAAATGATCTCTTCTTACTAATTAATGAAATTAAATTAATTATATTCTCCTTTAAATTATTTCATATAATAATATATCTCTATAATAATAATCAAATAATATAATTTTAATTTAATTATAATGATTCAATAAACTAACTACCCCACAATCATCCATTAATCATGGTAGTATCTTATTTGTGTTGGTTTAATCACCTAAATGAACAGTATAATGAATTTATATCATTGCTTACTATGATATAATATTTACCAGTATAATATTATATCAATATTTAATTTTTTTAAATTAATTTATCTATGTTCATCTCAACATTTACCTCATTAATTAAGAAATCTGATTTCATTCAATTAGAATCATTGAAACATGATCATCATTGATTTCATTTTCATGGATTCTGACCAAAACTACCATGGAATCAAATATAAACTTATAAAAATAAGTTAAAATTTATTAAATTACCTTATATGATCTAGGAATAAATTAATTTGGAAATTAATTGATACTCCCCTGTTTTTTAGAAACTATTTCAAATTGATAATGATTTCATAATCATGGTGTCACAAATATGTAAAAACCAACTAATATATATTTAATTATATATATGTATATAATGATTATTAATAGAGAGAAGAAATGGATATTGTTATTAATAAGGCTTAAGGGTGTGTATTTAATTAACTAAATATAATTATTTAGGTGATTTGGTGCAAGTTCTGAAGGAATTAGAATCGAGGTAAGGGACTTGGCCTCATCATCCTCTCCTTAAGACATGTTTGGTATTATGCACCATAATTAGTATATGTGTAATATATACAACATATTAGATATTTAATATCATGATATATATTTTATTTATGGTATGTTATATTAATCTATAATCCCTCACTTTAAATTGGTTTTTATTTGGAATTTTCTAAAATAAGAAGTTTTTTATTGGCCTCAATTATAATTCTTTGAGACAGTATAAATTTAGTGCATCATGTTTCCTTTATATTGTGTATTTCCTTACCATGGAAATAAATGTATAAAAATATATTTATTTAATGGGATTTAATATAGAAATCATGTTCCCTTACTCAAGTAGATATTGATTGAGTCGTTTCCACGGTATTAAGGATTTCTAGTAACTCAATATTCAATCCTTGAGTTATGATCATTATATTTAAGTTACTTCCTATATGTTGGTTAGATTAAACCCTTTTATTATATCATGTGAGATTTAATTTATTCATGTTTCTAAAAAATAATACCCAGTTCTATAATATTTTTTGTTTTAAGGATTTTGTTGCCTGTGGGGGATAGTAATAACTCATGTTTCCTTTACCTGTGTAACGTTGTATCATCATGAACTTCATTCATATATGATTAGGTTCTCCAATCCTAATAATTAATATTATGGTAATTTATCTACATCTATATAAAAAACTATATTTTTATACAAAATTTATTTTTTGACTCTTATAACAATGTGAATTCTATAGAAGCGTATTTTTTTCTGATTTTCAAAATTCAACATCATTTCACATGCATAGTTTTTGTCATCATCCTATTATTTTTTCAGGATAAACTTATTCATTTTAAAGGATCCTTTATCGAATGTAATTTTTAAACTAAAAAATTTCAATGAAATTCATGTCACCTTTGAAAAAGGTACCTCCAAATGTGACTTGTTATTTTATTTGACGTCATTGTTAAAAATGTATTCAAAAATATATTTTATATTTTTCATCTCTTCCTTATCATATGAAAAATGATTTACCATAATGGAGGTTATGTTTACTAATTTATACACTAATTTATATATATATATATATTATCATTTATATGATTAAACTCATGGAATAGAACTATTTGAATCTCAATCCCTTGTTTTGTGATATTGTGGGAAATATTCTTTTTTGGGTGTATTTCATTTATGTACACACCATCATAGGTTTCCTTTATTACACCGAGGAAATTTTATTTTGAAATAATCCTCCTTATATCAATAGATGGATTATGATTTCTTATTATAGTATTTCCTTAGTTATATACAAAATATTCTATATGTCTTGAATATCACATTTGACACAATTCAGATGAGATAATATTTACCTAAAAGGTATGTTTTTTTATTGACATGGATATGCATATTGGAATTCTGTATGTTTAAACTACGTACATATTATTGATTGAATGTTGACTATATATTGTTTAAAAATCCACATTATTCCTATCGATGGTTTATAATCGTTTTATCCATTCATTAACATTTGTAATACTATTGGAATTTTTTATATTTTTATTCCAATCACTGAGGATTATTGTAATGTTAACTATGTATATCTTGACCATCCACCTTAATTCCCGAGATGGTTTATGAACATTTTATCCCATTATTTAAAGGGGTGAATTTTTAATTCTCCTTTTTATTATTGAATAAAAATAATGATTTATTATGTATTAAAATTCAATATAATTAATTATTCTGATAGCCATGACTTATTCAATAAGAGGATGCTTAAGAAATGCAGTGAAAATACTTATTCATAATTATTGTGAATGAATTATACATAATCAAGTAATGGGTAGGGATAAAAATTATATATCCCCTTTATACATTGATAGGTATCATTTGATAAGGATCTTTTGGTTCTTTTGTATTCCTCTTCCCATAAAAGGATATTATCTATCCACAATGCCATGCATGTATGTTTTAGATGTCTGACATTATCCATTCACTATGTATGAGATTATTATTATTGATATCAATGTTTTCATTAATTTTCAGGGATATATAATAATACCATTTTATGTTGATAATGGATTCATGTTTATTTCCTGTTTTTGTCAAAATGTTTATGCCAAGATTTATTTGGTTGTATATTTACCTTTACTAAACATTTATACTCACACTTTCTTATCATGGAAATTCCTAGTTTATGAAAAAAGAGGTAGATGTCACATTTTCAAAAGGGTGACACATATTTACAAATTTAGGGGATATATTGAATACTTTTTATGTATCAAGACGTTTTATATAAAGAGGGTAAATTTTTTATTGATATAATGGACATGGCCTTTATTTATTTATAAAGTGTCATATTTTTATAAATCTCTAAACCTAAAAAGATCCTTGATATATATGTTATGATATAAGAACAATTGATTTTCAGAATATGGTTCATTAAAACTAGGGTTTTTAAAAAATTAATTAAAAGAGTATGTAATGATTATGATTATGGGACTGGATCAAGGAGTGTGGGTCATAGGAATCACAATTACATGATAATTAGATTAAGTGTTGTGATGTGATTTTCAATTCATAGGTGCATTGGTAGTGATATGAGAATAAAAAGAATAATAGAAATAGAGTGAAAATAAATCAAAAAAGAAATGAATTGTAAAAATAAAAAACATTACAAAACTCACAACCCCTTTATTAAATGAATTTTCATATGAGAAAACTCTCCCATAAAAATATTCAGGAAGGTCAATGTAAGACCTAGAGATATATGGTAGAAGTACTCCTTTATTAGCAGTAATACACTTTTTTCATTCCTTTGGTCAACCCCTTTCATAATAGCCTCTCCTTTATTTTATTACTTTTGATTACCATTATAAGTTTTCACCAAATATTTATTTTAGTTGTTGATACCTCTATTCTAGAAACATGTACATGTGTGATCCACTAGCTATAGTATCAAAAATAGAAACATTTACATATGGGATACCTATATAAAAAATATTACTATTTAAATGTCAATTACATAATGTTATAATTATTAATTATCTTCTTAAAATGACCGCATTCATTTGAAATTCATTAATTATCAAATTGACCAAAATTTAAAATATTGAAAAGATGATATTTTTTTGATGTTTGGATAAACAAGTTAGGAATATTAATCCCATGAAATCCCATGTAGAAATGGAATAAGGTGGAATACTTTAAATAAACTATATTACAATATATCCTAAAAATATGAACATTTATATCTGCACCACATCATTTGAAACATCTTGAAATTGAAATATATCACACAATTTCATGAAACTCCCTAGATGTTTATTTGGATCCACGTGTGGTAGTGAGGAAAATTTTATCAAATTGGAAATCATTTGTATGATGTCTAGGAAGATCATTAAATTGTGGTATACTATTGTTGGTAACTATATGCTCAGTTTTTGACACATGTTTTATGGTCTTCCATATTTAATGAAAATCTATAGCCCCATGTAAAATTATTTCTTTACTCTAGTAGCTTTCTCCCTTTACTCGGTCCATTGAAATGGTTTTTCATTATTCTTCCTAATTTACGTTCTTTTTCACAAGTATAATGATCATACAAACATTTTTAGACATAAAATTAATATCATTAAAACATTTATTGTAATATATAAAATAAATAAAAATGTAAATGAAAAATAAAATAACATCATACACTTAAAAGGTCACCGTCCTCAATAATGGTATCAAAAATCTATACACCTAGATGGAATCATTAATTCATAGAGCTCAAAATAAATTTGGAATTTTTAATTTTTACAGGACAATAATATCTAAATATACAATCAACAGTTATAAAATCATTTATGTTGAAGGTTGATCTCATGAATAAAACGGAATATAATATGAAAATTTAATATCGAAGACCAAAAATAATGCAAGTATGATCCAACTAATTGAAAAAATAGTGAATGGTGATGATTTTAAAAATTATAAAATATAAAAATATTCTATGAAATTTAATTTATATGTTCCAAAAGACTAATGGAATTAAATGATGTATTTAAAAACATGAGTTTTTGGAATTATATATAAGAGAATCTATTGACCAAACTAGACTATGTCTATATTTGAGAGAACTTGGTTTTCATGGTCAGGTACATTGGGTTGTTAAAAGAAAATGTGACCTAATATCATGATTAAACATATTGTAGAACCCACACAATGGTTCTGGATATATTCATCCACTAGTCAATGAAATAATAATATTCATCCCTAGAATATCACATAATGGTAATGTAGATATAAAAAATGTATAGAATAGAGAGATGATGTATTTATCATAAAAAATAGAAATTTCATTAAAAATATATAATACATAAAAATATTCAATTAAACATTATTTAATGACTAAGGCATAAATTCTGCCCCCTCAAGCTAGTCATGAGTGGTTAGAAAAACACCAAATCATGTATAATAGTATTAGACTCCTATTAAAATAACCCTTCTGTCTAGGTCGTGTTCCTCAATATTTCTCATAGGTTTTAACCCAATTATTTATAGGATTGAATCATCACGTTCCATCATTTCATCTTAAAATAATCATCCTATAATTCTTCCATGTCAATCCAAATGACTATCTGGCCGAATCTACAAAACAAATCTTCAATTGGATTCTCAAAAATCATATTATTTAATATGTTGTTCATCATAGGTACAAGATGTAGAATATATTTTAGGTTGAGAAAAGAGTCACACCTAATTACAAGGTATATTTTCCCATACCAGAAATACATAAATGAACCATTAACACCATGAAATGTCCAGGGAAATCGATTTTTAAGTGGGGTCTGTATTTTCAATATTTCAACCCATGGTTAACATTATAATTTGAAATATGATTTTTGGGAATATACTAGATTATTTATAGAGCTTTGAATAGAGTATCTTTGGGATTGACTGATTTAGATTGATGGAATATTTTTTATTTTTTTACAAGAATTTAAATCTAAAAATTGTGGCTCATACATTAAATTTAACCCCAATGAGGGATTCTTCTCCTTACTGGGTTTTGGTTCAGTGTGAGATATAATATATCACTATTTAATAATAGTGGTCATAAATTCATGAAAATTTATTATATGATTATCATTGATCAGAAGGGATGGGTGGAATCATCTTAAACCCTTGGGAAGGTATAACACGTACACAATGCTACCTCGTGGTATTTGTTATCAACATAAATCACTTAATTATTATAACAGATATGGATATTATTATACTGGATAAAAATTGTCATCCATTTTCCTCCTCATAAATTCAGAAACAAGATCATATTTGCGACTCATAAATCAATTAATCTTCATACCTATTATTTATAATACTATACAAGATAACACCGCTATTCCATGGACCTCATTAAAAAAATAAAAAAAAATTATCTTATTCAATACACTAGATTAAACCATATCAAGAAAATTATTCATAGTGAAAAAGATCTACTAATACCAAAATATAATCCGAAACATTGTATGCATATCATATTTATTCATTAACTCAATAGAATAGGAATCTGTGCATGTAGAATGAAAGATAATCTATGATGTCGTCTACCTAAAAATTATTCAATTACATAAATGCATATAAATAATGAACTAAAAAAATAGTGTCTACCTTACTCACTAATTTGTGTTAAGTTATATGAAATAGTGATATCATATGAATTCTTTTTTACCATTTATGATATTTTTATATCACATGTATTATTCCTGCACATATACATTTTGTTTTTCTCTATTATTATTAACTCATTATTTTATGAATAATAACTAATATTATATTATCATCTTTTTTCAACTATATTAAATTATTTGTTTTTTTATTCAGTATCAGGATCTAAACTAGACCACCAAATTTCCACCTTTTTTTATATTTATAATCACATGAGTATATTTAAAAATTTGAATATAATAATCTTCATTGATATATGGTAACATGATCATACATATAATTATTATTTAAAGAAGTTAAATATTACCATTTAATATTTTTTATCCTTGGGAGTATACATATTTAAAACTTCCATAAAACAACTTGTAATCACCAAGTTTATGAAGGAATACATGTTGAAACCCTTCCATTCGTGGTGTGAGTTATTCCCCACATTCCACTAGAATTCTTATCTGCAACAATGAATATACTATAGTAGTCCTGAAAAAAATATTCCATATCATTTTCACGTTACACTAACAATTAATTTATTAACCACATAGTGGGAATCATTCCTATGAAAATATCATCATGAAGCCATGAGGAGCAAAAATTTCTTCAAAAGTTAGTAGCATTTCATTTCACATTACATGCTCAAATTGGTTTTTCATTCTCAAATTAATTCTTGAAATTATATTTTTACTAATGGTGTGCATATCATAATCTAATATAGAATCAAAATCTCATTGAATAATTATAATGATTAATTCATATGAAAAAACTTTTACATTATTTGGGTATATATCTAAAAGTATCTTCAGGAATATCATTAAGGTCCTCCCATTTTAATAAATTTAAAATATATATAAAATAAATATAATTCGTAGAAAATCTACTCTATTTTATCTATATTTATTATTCATTCATAATAATACCTTACAAACCAGCATAAAAGTTTTATTTTTTAAATTTATTGCTGTACACAACACAAAATATATTATGCTTGAAAAAAATATATATTATATATTTCGTATGATTTATGACCTAACCACATTTACAATTATTCCATTTGAAGTGTATTACATATTCCACAAAAAAGTTACCTTCCACATTGATACAATGTATTTTCCATATTTCTATTGAATGTATCATCTATATGAAAAATATCATACATAAAAACATGTTATATGACACATTGGAAACAATTTATTTTTTTTTCAATCAGTTATATTGAATGTGAGAAACACTGTTCAAATCTACTCACTACCTTCTGTAAATGTTTTCTTGAATCTCTATGATTTCTTAAACATAAAAAGCCATTTTTAATTAATTTTTAAAATAACATAATAGTTTATAATATATATAACTTCATTTTCACAGCCCTATTGAATATTATAAATCCATATATTCATTTTCATATAATTCTTCTACCTCATTAATTCTATATTTCTATCATAAATATTTAATTATATTCAATATTAGGTTAAAAACAGTATCCAGTTACCATTATTCTAGATAACATAGTCATCATTCATCAATCCTTTAGCCAGATTTTGTAATTCGCCAATCCTGGAATCTAATTCTTTAAAACAGCAAGATTCCTTGTCCATTATAAACATAATCTATTGTAGAAAAATCTGTCCAAAAAATAAAAAAAAATCTTTTATTATCATTAAGATCATCACATAAACCATTAAAATTATACGATTCTTTAATGAATCTTTTAGCACTATAAACACCAATAAGAATCACTGAATCCTTATTTTCCATTCATTAATCATAATAGTGACTCAATTGTTTTCCTTTTCCAATATATAAAATAATTTACAATTTAAGATGTTAGAAATATATTCTTAATACACATTAATACAGAACTTGTGATAACATTAGTACAAGTAAAATATATTTACACCTTATTACATCTCAATATCCAGGATCTATCTTCCCAAGGTTCTTTTATTCAATCATGAGATTCATCATTCAATAATTAATTTGGAACCTCATCATCAACTAAGACATATTGAAAGGTTTCATGAACACTACAAATTGGAAAAAATATCAATATCATAATAAATTACTCTTTTTATGAAGTACGAATTGTAATATTGTACTGACATTGTATGTGTGCAAAATTTTAAACTTTAAGAAGAAAATTTAGTTATTATTTCAATTTCTGTTTCATCAAATAACTAAACATGTTAATTGAATTCTATAAGTGTTATTAAAGACAGTAATGGTTCCATATGATGGATGTTAAAGGATACCTAAAGGAATTATGGTTCCTCCATGGAATATCTGTGTTATGAAATGGTTTTATAGAAATCAATTCTTGTATTTTGAGTTTTATGAGATATAAAATGTTTACATTACAATTTTTAAAGTATATAGGAGTTATTAATAAATAAATAAATGATGAATTTTATATTCTTTATTAAAATGATGAATCAAATTATTGTTTAATAATTTTTTGAATGTATTTATATGATTCAATGTTAGATGAATCAATGAAAATAATTTGTAGACTTATATCATTTAACTTATATGATTGGAGAACTTATTTATAAACAAGTTGTTATTAAAAACAATTTGAGATGAGGAATTTGATTCAGCTAGATTATGATTCGTCATCTTATATCGCACGGTTTATAAAAAAGAAAATGTTAAAGAAATTTTATGTTGGAAAAAATAATTTGTCCCATTGGTTTTTTCAAATATTATTAATTGGATTCCACCACTCATTTTTGATATATTTTAATGAATAATGTATTATTTTCAGAACAATGTTTAAAAGGCATATAATAAAAGAAAATATAAGGAGGAAAATATTATTATTAAATATTACCATTGAATGAATGAAATTTTATTTCCTAAATACAGTGGAGTTTTTGTTTCAGGATAATATGTTATAAAATGAGTACAGTTTCGATGAGGATAGTTGTAGTACGATTGGACATAACGATGATTCACGTAAATAAATTATGTGATTTGCAATTAAAAAATTGTTACTTTATCCTAACAGTGATTAATATTTATTATTTAATTGTAATATAAACAGATACATTATGAATCAAGGTGAAATATTTCATAGAAATATATATAGGAATGATGTTGACAATAGTGGTGGTGGTGAACAAAAAATGGATCTAAGTGGACAATAGAATTTATTAACATTTTAACGAATGATAATGTTAATTTGGGAGGATTGAATAATATGTTCGTAAGCATGAAAATATTTAAATATTATTACTAAGTCTCTTAGATATTCCAATTATAATTCTTCATAACTGTTACATTCTAAAATAGTTTAGTGGGAGAGATTTATCAAATGTTCACATGGAGAGGTGGAAGGAAATATATAGATATGTAATAGTTTTACAAGACCATAAAAGTGAATGAAAAATTATATTAAAAATATAGTCTATCATATTTGATATAGTGGGACAAAGACTTATGTTTGGTATTTTTAAAATTATTAATTGTGTATAGTGATAAAAAATGTATCATGTTTGACATAAACGAATATCAAACTTATTATTCTTTCTTGTTTGATGCTTAAAATCATAATAATGATATGATAATTCACCACTAAATGTTCAACATTGATACTGTAACATCCCAGGTAAATGAAGAATAAGATATTTTCATATTTATTAATATTTTTTAATTAAATATTAATTTTACTTTAATAGGGTTTCTGTGTTCGATAGCTTACCTGATACGCAACAACGAGTATCTTAGAAATATTTTGTTTCACACTAATAATACAATATTATTATTTTAAATCGTAGTTAACTATTAGCCGTTGAATTGGAGGGAATGAAAATAACTAACTACAATATTATTATACTTGTTTGTTAAATCTATATACATTTATCCAATGAATATGAAAGAGGCATAAAATGCGAATGAATTTAATTTTAAGCATAATTTACATTAAAAGGTTGATTTAACACCATTTAATGGAGAAACATCTTTAAATATATTTTTGGTAACTTTAATACATTATAAGTCACAAAATAAAATATTTCTGTAGAATGGGGACATCAAATTTTACTTTGATTACTTTTTTTGATATTTTTCGTATAATGTTCGTGTTTTTAATGAAATGTGAAAAATATTTTATATTAATTCAAAAGTGCCAATTAATCTAATTTATTAATATGGTTAGATTATCTTTTTAATTGGTTTTAAACTGTAATTTGAATATATTATTACCATTTAATCCAATGTTAGTTATTGAAATTAATTTCACTTTGAAATTGGACATAAACGACTGTCCATCGTTTGATAGTTATTGTTTCTTCAAAACACGCTAATTGTTTTAACAATGAGAATTAATTTTAAATTAATTAAAGCCACTTATATGTTTTCAATTTGAAAAAAAAAAGACATCATTTATGAATTCTGAATATCATATATATCATAAGATGAATTTTATGTATTTTTCTAAAAATCTTCAATTTTTATGAATAGTGAAACCGCATAGAAGTAGTTAAGAAAACTGACTTCTTCATATAAATGAAATTTTACCACTTCTGTGAATTGAATTTAAAAAATCCAATATACATGGTTGTTATTATTAAGTACAATTTGTTTCAATAACATATTTTTTTTTTTGACTAGAAACATTTGACTTTTATTTACCACTGTAAAAGGTAAATAGGGTAATTCAAAGTAAAAAGAATATTGTAATAATTCAAAATATCCATAACACATATCTTAACCTTTATGGATGAGTAATGGATGAACATGGGATATTTGGGTCTATTTTGGGACCCCATGGAGCCACTTATGAAAAAAAATGACACTTTAGATTTTTTAATTTAATTTAAAGGAAAAAATGACAAAAACAAATGTATTTTTTTCAATTTATTTTTATATGGTGTTATATAAGTAATCGGTATGACTATAAATATTCATTGGAAATCTAAAAAGATTCCCTACATCATGGTAATTTTTTATAATTTCTTGACATCAAATAATTTAAATTATTTATGACACAATAATGATGCAGTATTTACCTCATTAATAAATTATTTAGATAAATAAGATTATAATGACTAAAATATTATCCAAAACATGTCCAATTCTGATTGGATGATTTTATTTCGAATATGAGTCATCTTATATATTACATTAATTATTTTTGGACTTTCTGAAATAGATTATATGTTTATAATAAAATAATGTTTTCATAGTTTCCTAAATAGCCCCTCCTCTCCCTTATAAAAGGATACCACTTCTAACTAAATTCACACACCTCTCAAGCCTTTTGGCACATAAAACCTCTAAAAAATTAAGCTCCCTACATCACTATAATCCTATTAGAAGCCTTACCTTATAAATAAGGAACTTCAAGAAGTCCTTCTGGATCAATCTAAAGGATGTTACCCAAATTAATGGTAACATTTTCTCTTAACTTATTTTCTTTTATTTTACTTCTCAAACACCTAAACTCTTTTTATTCCTTTATTTGTTAACAACGCCAATATCCCAAATATACTAGGATGTTTTTATGAGATGTATTCTAACTATACATACACAAACATTTATCTAATGGGTGATGACCATAATGTTCATGATGATGGAAAACTAACGCCACACGAAACAATGATTGTTCAAATATATCCAAACGCCTCTAATAGATGCCATTAAGATGTAACTCTATTTATATAAGACATATATTATTATTATTTTTTCTTTATGATTTTTAATTTTTTTATATATCATACCTGTATGGTTTCCATTATGTGTAAACACGATGATATCTTTTGAGGAAGTGTGGATTGCCTTCCCCTCAAAGTGATATGACTTGTTAATTCCATATGTGGGATGTATAAAGGATGGAGTTAATGATATTATATATGATATTATAAATTAAATTATTATTTAATTATAATATACCCATGTATCATTATGTTTTAATTCCGTTAAAATAAGAAATATAAATGAAAGTAGCTTTCATGCGTATGTACGCCTTACCGTCTCCATGAACGATGCATTTCATTTCGTACCTCGAAATGTTATGTACTATTATAAATAAATGTGTATACTAGATAAATATGAGATATAAGATATCTATATAATTAATATCAGTCTGGATATAATAATCTATTGACCACATGGACAACTTGTAAATATAAGGTGTTCATTTTTTTCCTCAAGTACAAAATATCGACAAAACGAACATTTTTAACTTGAATTGTTACATAATTTTTATAACCTAGTAATAAGTGATAAAAAAATAATAAACTGGAAAATGGTTTTTATGTAAGTATAAATGAACTTTAGTTTATTATTTAAGAGATTAAATAATGATCCAGTCAAGTTGGACATGAGGTAAAGGACTTTGTCTCAATCTGCATTCATTGAGACATATTTAGTTTTATACACGAATCTATTTTATATTGTGTATAAACCCCTTTGAAATTTTATTTCATTTAAAGGGAATCGTTTTATACAATGAAATTTACCAAACAAAAAAAGGTATTTTTTTAACTTAAGCGGGGACAATGGACTTTCTACCACCATGAGTATTATTTGATCTTTGTCTTCCTTAACATGCCATAATGTTTTTTAAAAGGTAAAATAAATACCATATACTCTTTTTATGTATTTTTGTATTGAAAATGATTTTGAGAATGGATTTATTATTTCAATACTTTGAAATGATATTTTGTTATTGAAATGTGAAAATGTTATATTTCCTTTATGCTTATGTTATATGTTATGATCATGTTATGGTTCTTGGGAATTATTTATATATACGGTTGGTTCTGTGATAAACCATGGGCAAGTGAGCCCTAGATATCTCTCCAATGCATTGGGTAACGTGATAGAGGTAAACGTGAAGGTTTATCCTAAGAGATTTATGGAATATACTATGATGGGTTTTCCAAAGTAACTCCCTATTTTGCTGTGACAGCTACATTGTAAGTATGTTATGGATGCCAAATGTTACCTTCATGATTTTTGATTTATATGTTTTAATCATAAATATTATTTTTTCATGATGTAAGAAAAAGAGTTTATTTTTTTATGTAATAATGAATAAACTTTTTCATTTGTTGTTTTATAAACCCTAGTGAGCTTTTTATGCTCATCCCATTTTTTTAAATGTTTTCACAGAACTTAAAAATTAATCGGGACAAGGATGGGATCAATGACAAGACATCTTATCTAAAACTTGGAACTAAACATGACTATTTTTCTTCAAGAGTTTTTTTAAGGAAAAAAATGGAATCTGGGTAGAAGTGTCTACATTGTAATCTTTTGAGATGTAATATTTATGTCCTAATTCTCTAAAAGTATAAACATGAAAATATCCTCAATGGTAATTATTAATTTGATTCAAGATTATGTATTGTTTTAAGGGAAAGTCATTATAGTTCATAACAGATGTTGTTTTAAGTAACATTATGAGTTAGGGTATTGTTCAATTAATATCCATAAAGTAATTTATGGTAATATTGAAATCATATAGCATTTCCAAATTACCATGTTGCTTCACCTAAGATATTTATGTGTTCAGAATGGTTTTCCAAAGATGAAACAGGGAAGTTGTGATGTGAAGGCATACATAGTGAAATGAGCTTCGAAATAAGATTCCTCAGATGGTAAGAATCATAATTGAGCATTTTACTATAGTGATGAATAAGTTTATTCAAGTGATAAATGGTGGTTGTGTTTATTGATGATATTTTGGTTTATTTTAAATGTAAAAATGAGCATTAACGTCTTTTAAGGGTTTTCTTGCAAACATTAAAATAAAACAAAGTGTTTCTGAAATTCAACCAGTGTGAGTTTTGGTTACAATAAATTTCATTTCATGGTCACATTATTTCAAAGGATGGCATAACTGTTGATCCTTCTAAAACAAATGATGTTAAAAAATTTCCAAGACCCATAAATATAACCATGATTCATAGTTTTTAGGGTTTGGTCAATTATTATCAGAGGTATGTTGAGAATTTTTCACGGTTATCTAGTCCAATAAATAAGTTAACTCAAAAATTTGTTAAGTTACATTGGACAAAATAATGTGACGATTTTTTTCAGTAATTGAATATAACATTGGTGAATGCTTCAGTTTTGGCACGACCATCCAGAAATGGTGAGTTTTTCATCAACAGTGATGCTTCGTTGAAAGGACTTGGTTGTGTTCTAATGCAGAATGATCAGGTTATTTTTTATTCTTCAAGTTAGTTGAAACCACATGAGTTAAATTAACCTACACATGATTTGGAATTATCTTCTATTGTTTTTCCTTTATAAATTTATAGGCATCAATTTAATGGAGTAAAATGTGAAATATATACTAACCAAAAACATTTAGAATATATTCACTCAGAAAGAATTAATCATGATATGGAATAGATGGAAGTAATTAATTAAGGATTATGATATAGTGATCCATTACCATCAGGGAAAATCCAATAAAGTGGCTGATTATTTTAGTCAAAAAAGTAATGTTTTATTAACCATGTAACATTTGGAACATGATCCTTTGGTTTCTGATTTGATAAACTTTAGAATAGAAGTTGTTGGTGCGGAAGATTTTTTGGTTTTGTATCAGGTGTCAGTGAGATCATATCTATTAGATAGAATTAAGCAAACACAGAAGGAAGACATCGAGTTATAGAAAACGGTAGAGTTGGTTCAGAAGGGTAATATTCCTGAATTTAATGTTGATAATGATAGTGGGTTGAGGTTGAGTAAGAGATTATGTATGCCTTGTGATTCACAGTATAAAAATGAGTTGTTAGGTGAAGCTCATAGTTCCCTATTTTTAGTTCAACGAGGAAGTACTAATATGTATAGTGATCTTCGTGGGTATTATCGGTGGGATGCAATGAAAAGAGATATTTCTGATTTTACTATGAAGTGTTTGATTTGTAATTAGGTTAATGTAGAGCGACAGATTACGAAAGGGATGCCTCATCCTTTGCCAGTGCCAGAGTTGAAATTGGAAAATATATCAATGGACATCGTTGTGAGATTACTGAAGACATCTCAAGTTAATAATGCTATCTGGGTTATTGTTGATCGATTGACTAAATTAGCTCATCTTTTTCCTATTCGAGAAACATTGTATCTAGATCAACTTTATTGGTTGTATGTTAAAGAGATAGTCAAGATTCATGGAGTTCACCTATCCATTGTATCTGATCGGGATCCCAAATTTACTTCTATATATTGGAAAGGCCATCAGAAGTCATTGAGTATTGAATTTAATTTTAGTATGGCTTTTCATCCTCAATATGATTGGAAATCAGAATGAACAGTTTAGACATTGGAGGATATGTTACGTGCTTTCTCGATGGATTATCAGAGATGTTTGGACAAAAATCTTTCTTTGGTTTAATTTTCATATAATATATGTTTTCATTCTAGTATACAGATGGATCCATTTGAGACATTATTTGTAATTCCTTGTTTAACTCCAGCTGTTCGGGACGATGTAGGTTAAAGGAAGATGATGGGATGAAAATTGGTCGAAGAGATTGCAGATAAAGTTCAGTTGATTCAGAAGCACATGAGAACATGTCAGAGTTAATAGAAAATTTATGCAGATAACCGGAGGAAGGATCATTATTTTGATTTAGGTGATCTTGTCTTTCTAAAACTTTCTTTTTGGGAAAGTGTTATGGGTTTTGGTAAGAATGGAATGTTTAGTTTGAGGTTCTTTGGAACTTATGAAATTCTGGATAATGTTGGATCAGTTGAATACAGAGTGGCTTTACCTCCATGTTTATCACAGATACACAATATTTTTCATGTTTCAATATTGAAAATGTATATGCCAGATAAATCTAATGTTTTGAACCAAGAGGTATTTCAGTTGGAATAGAATATATCTTACTAAGAACAACCAATTTAGATTCATGACCTTTTAGAGAAAGTGTTTTGTAATAAGTTGAATCACCATGTAATGGTTTTCTGGGAAAACCATATGGTTGAAGAGGAAACACGGGAATTTGAATTTTCTATGAGGGATAAATTCCGCCACTTATTTTGATAAGTGAATAAAAATTATGAGGAAGAAATTTCCAAAAGGGTGGAAGGATGGAACATCAATGGTAAATGATGAATAATATATTTTCATGTTTATTAATATTTGTGAATTAAATATTAATTTTACATTAAAAATGGTTCCTATGTTCGATATCATACCCGATATGCAACAACAGGTTTTTTTTAATTCATATGTTGCACACTAATAATATAATATTATTACTTTAAATGGTAGTAAACTCCTAGACATTGTATTGGAGATAATTAACAAAACTAACTATAATATGATTACACATGTCTGTTAAATGTATTTACATTTATCCAATAAAAAAGTTAGAGGCTTAAAACATGAATGAATCTAATTTTAAGCATAATTTACATTAAAAGGTCGATTTACCTACTCTTAATGGGGAACCCTATTTAAATATAGTTTTTGTCACATTAATACAATCTAATTGACCAAATAAAATCCTTTATTATAATGGGGACATCAAATTTTACTTTTGGTATTTTTTTGGTATTTTTCTGTTAAAGTTCATTTTTTAATAAATGGTGAAAAATATTGTATTTTAATTCAAAAGTGCCTCTTAATGAAATTTATTTATATGGTTATATTAACTTTGTAATTTTTCTTAAAGTTTAAATAGAATATATTTTTACCATTTAATCCAATGTCAGTCACTGGAATTAATTTCACTTTAAAATTAAACATAAACAAGTGCCAATCTTCTGATAGTTATTGTTTCTTAAAAAACGCTAAATGTTTTAACAACGGGAATTAATTTTATATTAATTAATTCTAATTCTATGTTTTTAATTATTAATAATAGACATCAATTTTTAATTCCGAATATCAAATATTTTTTAGGATCAATTTTTGGTATTTTTATGAAAAACGTCAATTTTTTATGAATACTAAAACCACTAAGTTGTAGTTAAAAGAATTTAATTTTTCATTTTAATGAAAATTTACCACTTTTGTGAATAGAATTTCAAAAATCTGAAATACATGTATATTATTATAAGGTAAAATTTAGTTCAATAAAATGAAAATAATTTTTACTGAATAGTAACATTTGACTTTTAATTACCCCAGTTAAAGATAAATAGGGTAATTCATGGTAAAAAGAATATTGTAATAATTTAATATTACATTAACACATGTCTTAACCTTATTGGTTGTGTAATGGCCGCCTATGGGCATATTTGGGTCTAAATTTGGTACACCATGGATCCACTTATGAAAGAAAATGACACTTTAGATAAATTAATTTAATGTAATGGAAAAAATGAAAAAAACTAATATACTATAGTAAATTAATATTTATATGTTGTTATATAAGTAATAGTTATGACTATAAAATTAAATTGGAAAGGTAAAAATATTTCATACATCATGGTATTTTTTTTGAAAATTTAGACATCAAATAATTTAAATTAATTATGACACGGTAATGATGCAATATTTACCTCATTAATATATGATATAAATAAATAAGATTATAATGATTAAAATATTATCCAAAACATGTCCAATTCTTGTTGGATGTTTTTAATTCGAATATTAGTCATCTTATATTTGACTATAATTATTTTTGTACCTTTTTAATCTGAATATGTGTTTGTAATAAAATATTGTTTTCACTCTTTCCTAAAGTGCCCCTCTTCTCCCTTATAAAAAGAGACCACTTCTATCCAATTCCACACTCCGTCCAAGCATTTTGGATCAAACAACCATTGCCCAATTAAGATACCTACATCCCTCTCCCCCTCCTCGAAGACATACCTTAGGCAGAAATAACTTCAAGAAGTCCTTCTGGTTCAATCTAAAGGAAGATACCATAATTAAAGGAAACTGTTTCTCTTAATATCTTTAATTTTATTTTAATAATCCAACCCCTAAACTAATTTTATTCCTTTATTTTGTAACAAAAACAGTATCCTCAATATACTAGAATGTTGTGATGAAAATTATTTGAACTACACTTACACACTTCTCCATCTAATGTATGAAGAACATAATGTTTTTGTGGATGGAAAACTAACGCCTCACAAAAATGATGATTGTTCAAATATCTACATCCACCTCTCATGGTGGCCATTAAGATGGAACTAAATTTATATATGATATATACTGTGTTTATGTTTTCTTTATGATTATGTATTTTTTTATATATCATATATTTATGGTTTCCAATATGTGTAAACACGATAATTTTATATGAGGAAGTGAGAACTACCGCCCCCTCATTGTGATATGACTCATTAATTCCATATGTGGGACGTATAAATGATGGATTTAATGATATTATATATGATATTATATATGAAATTATACTGGAACTATAATATACCTACGTAACATTATGTGTTAATTCCATTAAAATAATAAATTGAAATCAAAGTAGCGTTCATGCGTACGTATGACTTACTGTCTCCATGAACAATGCATTTCATTTCATGCCTCCAAATGTTATGTACTGTTTTAAATACAGATATATGTTGTATATATATGAAAAATATTATATCTAAATTATGAATATCATTCTGGATATAATTGACTATTTACCACATGGACAACTTGTAAATATAAGGTGTTCATTTTTTACTCAAGTACCAAATATCGATAAAACTAACATTTTAAACATGAATTATTACATAATGCTTATAACATGTTAATAAGTGATATAAAATGAATAATAATCCTCAAAAACATTCTTACGAAATTATAAATTAATTATTACATTATTATTAAGGATATTAAAGAACGATCGAGTCATATCAGACATGAGGTAAGGTACTTCATCTCAATCTTCGTTCATTGAGGCATATTTAGTTTTATAGAAGACTTTATTTTATATGGGGTATAAACCCCTTTGAATTTTCATTTCATTCAAAGTGAATATTTTTATACGAATCATTTTACTATCTGAAAAAAGGTATTTTTTTAACATAAGCGGTGGCAAGAACTTTTGGCCACCACAATTATTATTTGATCGATGGATTCCTTAAGAAGTAGTCATGTTTTTAAAAGAAAAAATAAATACCATATACCACATTAATGTATTTTGGTATTGAAAATGATTTTGAGAATGGATTTATTATTTAAATACATTGAAATGATGTTATCTTATTTCAATGAGGAAATGTTATCTTTTTTATGCTTATGTTATGTGTTATGATCATGTTATGGTTCATGGGAATTATTTATGTTTACGGGTGGTTCCGTGATAAACCTAGGGCAATTGAGCCCGAGGTAGCTCTCCAATTCATTGGTTAATGTGACAGTTAAATGTGAATGTTTCTCCTAAGAGATTTAGGGAATATACAGTGATGGGTATTCTAATGTAACTCTTTATGCAGCTGTGATATCTACATTGTAAGTATGTTATGTATGCCACACATTACCTTTATGATTTTCAATTTATATGTATCATTTATAAATATTATGTAATCATAAGTAAATTAAAAGAGTTTATGTTTTGTATGTATTAATTAATAAATGTTTTCTTTCATTGTTTTATAACCCTTACTGAGTGTTTTATTCTCATCCCATGTTTTGAAATGTTTTCACAGGACTTAATGATGAATAGGGACAAGGATGGGATCAATAAAAAGTCAAGATGTATAAAACCAAGAACTAGACATGACTATTTTTTCGAGAGTATATATTTTCGAAAAAAATGGAAACTTTGTAGAAGTGTCTACTTTTTAAACAGTTGAGATTTAATAGTTATGTCCAAATTCTCTAAAACTGTAATCCTAAAAAGATCCTCAATCTGAATTATTAATTTAATTCACGATTATGTATTGTTTTAAGGCCGAGTACTTATATATACATCCCAAATTGATTTTTTCCTGTAGTATTAATGTTTTTAATGAAATGTTATGCTTAGTGTGAGTATGATTCGTGTATCCCAATAGAGAAATTAGTTATAAGGAACAAAATGGGGTTTTTTTGCATTGGATGAGCCATGATGTATACCACTTAATGTAGAATAAACTATTTATTTGGTATACTAGGGGTTCATTGTTCATATTTTTATTTCCCTATAATTGTCATTTTATATATAGGATCCATGATAACCTCCATAATTTCATATTTTTTATATTTAATCCTTGAGGCTTAGCTATTTAGGGCCTGGTTGGGTATGTTTTTGATTGTGTTGTCATTTGAAGATTAAATAACATGGCATTTTTCCCATAGTATGATTAATATGATGTATAGTGTATCAATTGAGATAGTATAGGAAGTTTATAACTATAACTAATTAGTATATATTATGTGATTATCTATTTGTTTTAGGGACTCATGATGTTCTCCTATACTAATATGAATAACATGGGATTAATTTATTAGCATGGTTAGTCTATACATAGTGAATCAAGTATGTATGAGGAGGGTATATGGTAATTTCATACTATTTTTACTAGTTCCACATGATGTATTAGACAAATGGATCATATTAAATCTAAATTTTCTATATAATATTACTAATGGAAACAAGTATAAAGATCCATGTGATTGATAAAGATAACACCAAATCCCTCTGTAACTTGAGTAGAAGTAATGTGTTTCTAGAGGCTTCCCTTTTATAATATTTGTTAATATTGGAATCCATGTTTTTTAAAACAAAAAAGGCTAACGAGGTCACACACTGTGGTTTTATAAATGTGGAATTTATTTAAACTCAATTTGATTATCTAAAAGTGTTTTATAGAATATCCAAATGGGTTTTTGGATGAGTATTCAAAAGGTATTCTGTGCGATGTGATACAAGGTTAAATTGATGATTTGAGAACGTCTTTTGGGAGTATAAAAATGTTCTTCTCGATATGGTTTTATATATTTTTTCATATGATAAAATATAATGTGAAATGTCACTAAGTCTATTAGGCTTTAGTTTTGGTGAGGGATTTAAGGATACATTCCATAAATAAATTTATATATAATTTTAGCATGTATATGGTTTGAATAATTAAAACCTTTTTATAATATCCCTTTATAATGATGTATTTTAAATCATGGCTATATCATTGTACATCCAATAGAATATTAAGAAGTGAATATGAAAATAAATTCATCCATAAAAGTCACTATCAACACAATTAGAGTCAATTCACTTATTATTTGTTATAATGGTTGAATGGTTAGAAATTTCTATAAGAAAATGATATTTAGTCATGAATTATATAATGCATTTGTGAATTAATGGGTCTAGGTAGTGTTACTAATCTTATATAAATAAGATGGACGCATAGAGATGGGTGGTATAGTGTTTTCTGGGGATTCTTCTATAAAATCTATTTCTCATTCTCTCTTTACCTCAAGAGGATCTAGCATGTCCTAGGATAATGTAGGACCATAAATATATGATGGTAGATTCATGTTTTATTATGGATAAAACATGTAAAAGTTAGTTTGATTGAATCATCTAAGTGATCATTATCATGTATGTGATTGATGATTGTTAATATAACCATAAATTTAGATACATATAGAAGAATAGTATTTATTTTTGGTTGAGGATGGTTTAAATTGAAATTCATGTTATATCATGGGAATGATATTTCCAATTGCTTCCACTTTATTGATTAAGTGTTAATAAATAATTATATATCAAATGTAACTGTTATCTATCCTAGTAGAATAAAAATAAATTTTAGTATCATTGTAGTATCATGGACATTATGGTCATTCTAGAGATGTCAATTTTGGTGTTCCACCATGAAAAGAATTTGATAATGTAAAGACATAGTTAGATATAAAGGGTAAAAATAAAAATTTGTACACACATCTGTATACTGTAATGGAAAAACCATATTTATCATGATGTTATCATAATCTAAATTCTTCCAAGTGATCAATTATAAAAATAAACACAACAACAATCACACTTTGAAGTGTAAAACTATACTGACCCATTATTGTTGTAAATATACATTACATCACAATTGAGGAATAATTAAAACATAATATATTCCACCAAAATACCATATTAGTTTAGTGAATTATTAAACCATGAAACATAAACATTGGTACGTGAGTGATCTATTTAATCTTCCACTATCTACATCTTTGCTATCACTATTCGATGACACGACATTCCTAATAAATATTCGCATAACATGGGGATGGAAAAAATAAAAAAGGGAGATATGAGATATTCTCTAAGGGAATAATGGGAGACATGTGAGCCTAAATAAAAGAATAGTTTTAAGAGAACATGATCATAACATTAAAATATAATACACTGCATATCAAAGATCATAAACATGATTGATGGCATAAATATTAAAATTTCAGGAGACGTGATTCTTAAGGAAATAAAGAACATAATCCCTAACATCATAACATAGGAATATGAAATGGGATTTTATGCATACACATAGTGATAAAAAATATTATGTCAATGCTACATACCAATACCATAACAACATGTTAGGCTCGAGCTATGACCTGTGTACATACTTCGTTCTTGGGATGAAAACTATTGTACCCTCTTACTTTTAGTCTTGGGTAACAACTAATGTGTCCTATTACTTTTCAACTTGGTCTACAAACCATGTGCCTTTTTGTTCTTAGGAATGGGTTACAACCCATGTTCCCTATTACATTCAGGAATGTGCTACAACCCAAGAACATTCTTGTTTTTTTGTATTGGGAAATAACCAGTGTACCATCTCAATTTGGAAATTGGTCTAAAGCACATGAACCATATTTTTGGTGCATTAGATAAAACCCATGTACCAACATTGTTTCACCCTTGGGCTACAACCCATGTACCATCTAGATCATGCGATTGGGTAACAAGTCGTGTACCCTTTGAGATCATATAAAACATATCAATACCCAATTCATTTGATGGAGAAATAGTTCCCACCCATATCATAATGAAATCATACATACATTTTCTACTAGATAATGAAACATTAATCATATCATTACACATGAAAATATATGGGTTTTATAAATATCAAATAAAAAACCGTGAAATGAAATTGGAACAATTAACATTTCAACACATCATAACCTATGGAAAATATATACTTTCCTAATCATTTAATTAATTAATAACTAGTGAAAATACACATGTTTAAATGTAATATAACCCATGGAAGAGTAATGTGTATCATAATAATCATTCCATTAAAACATACACCATTCATGAAAGAATATGAATAATACCTCTGAACAATTTCCCATAAGGGAATGATTAACAATGTAAAATGTCATGTTAGATGGAAAATAATTGTGAAATATCTTTTACGATCATTTATTGAAGAAATTATCTTTTCTTCTTGGAAAATTCATTTTAAAACCTAAAACATTTTGGAAAAAATTTCATGAAAATAAAATTGAAAAAATTATAAAACAAGATTTGAGAACATTATGAAAAAAAAATTCCTTCAAAACTGATAAATAAATCCTAATAAAACCTCGAAGACCATATCTTTCAAAATAAATTGAAACCGTATCAAGAAATCATGAAAATTTTGAAAATATATTTTTAAACATAAATCATTTTTGAAACCATTTTTACTCAAAAATAACAATGAAATCATTTATACAAAGAATTGATAACCATCGAAATTTTAAAAAAGACACTAAAAATTATATTAAAAAAATAAAATGTGTGGAATATTAGGTAAAATTTTTCATTAAAAATTAATAACTTTTTAATAATGTAAAATTAAACTTCAAGGGAATATTGGTCAGGGTGTATGGTAAATCCAAAAACATAGATCATTTCTTTTTCATCGTAAAAAGGATAGGAAAGTGCATCGACCAGAAAACAATAAGAAGATTAAATTATTAAAAAAAATTGAATAAAATTTAAAATATATGTATATAATTTCTTTTTGAGATAATAATTGTATATTAGTGTATTTTTTGAATATATTTAGAAAACAAGGTTTTAAGATAACAAGGATTTCTGACCGAATGGAGTGCTAAAGTAAAAAATCCTTAAACAAAATTCATGGAAAAATTAATTACCAAAGAGTTGAAGAAAAGTACCATTTCATATATATGAAATTAATAACTAGGGGATAAAAAACTCATGATATTTCTTGGGAGATAGATCATAATTTTTCATCAATGGTAGCGTAATCATAAACTCTCTCGATAATTTGTTAGACTATAGTTGTAATCCATTTCCAATTTGGTAACTATGAATCATAATAAAATGGAAAGAATAAAATCAAATGAATATTAAGTTGTCATGGAAGGATTTATATACATGATATAACATTTATAATGCGTTATACACAACTCATGAAAAAAAGGTGCATAAAATAAAATATGTCTCAATGAAAGAGAATGATAATAATATTACAATACAGATTTAAACACATTATAAAAACTAACCCCATGAATGTAATATAATAAAATGGATCTGTAAATACACCTAAATTTAATTATATTAATATTATCATACATCCATGGTAATTATACACACCACACAAAATAATTGAGTGGTGAATATGGCATCATTCTACTGAAAATAAAAACTGAGATGAAATTCCCTTACCGTGTGTCTTGACTCTCATTGTACTCATTGTAATATTATGTTTATTTAGTATTAGTCTAATATAATTATAATAATGAATCATATTTTTATATATAATACCATATATGTTTTTATTATGACTTTATGTTACATAATTCATATCAATTTCATGTTATGGTTACCCTTCGAGCAACATTCACTTTATTTTTCACATAAACAATATGATTGTTACCCATTAGATGAAAGTTTCTATAAGTGTAGGTAAAAAAATATTATAAATGCATCTCAGTATATTTATGATTCTTTCTATATTGTATAATCCTAGAATATGATGAGTGGGTGGTTTGATAATGAAAATTTGGTAAAGGAGATTGTGGGAGGATGTTAAATCCTTTTGGGGTAACTCCTTTTGGTTTTAACCAAATGGACTACATGGAATTATTTCTGCAGTAAGAGAGGCATAAAAATAGAAGGGAGGTGTTTTGAAAATTATATTCAGAAGATATTAGCTGAACCAATGTGGTTTGAGATGTGTGAGTAATTGGGAGGACATTGGGCAGGAGGAGTGGCACTCTTTAATTTTTTCAGATATGAAATTTCACCCACGTTTTTTCCATGCCAATTGGATCTAGTAATAGACCGAAGTTTAGATATTATAGGATATGGAAGAAAAAATTCTTTCCAATGGATTTTTTACAAGATTATTGGTCAATAGAGACCTAAAGTTTACAGTTTATCCTCTTGTTAAGCTTAATTGTTCCTTAATCATTTAAATTAATTTTAAAACCATTTATAATATTCGTTGACAAAAAATAAGATTCAATTATTAGAAATAATAAATTATTATGAGTCAAAATATGGAATCCATTTTTACAAATTCTAATCAGTTAAGTGGTATAGATTAATTTAAATTTAATATTGGATACGGGACAACAGTGGGAGTCTTAAATAAAAAATGTCTAAAAAAATGCTATGTTTTTAGTCAATTTCAGGGTCAAATAGATTTCAATGAACTAAATTGGATTAATTTATAAAAATTAAATCTAATTATACATTCAAACAAATTTAAAATATTATTTATTAATATCAATAAATCAGAATAGGTAGTTTTGAAAAAAAATTAGTGTTTTTCCCTATTTATTAAAAAATGAAACTTGAGAGAAAAATTTGAAAAACTTTCCCTAACCTAATTTTTATGTATTTATTTAATTTATTATTATAATTATGTAATATATTTTTTATAAATTACAAAAATAAATTATTCAAAATAGGTTCTCCATTAAAAGGTTGTATAAGTCCACTTAGAAAATATTTGATTTTTTATTTAAAACATTCCGTTTTTTCTTATTATTTGATTACTATATCTAATGATGAATATAAAAAATATTTGATTGAAAATATATCATATATATTTTATTAATATAAATATATAATTTTAATTAATTTTATTTATTTGTAAAAAATAACATATGGATCATAAATATAGTTTTTTATAAAAACATTCTCTTTATATTCAATTGTTTCTTATATTAATTTCTAATTCATTTGTAAAAAATGAATTAAATTATGTATGTTTATAATTTAGATAATATTATTCATAAAAATAATCTTAATGGCTAGGTTATATCATATTAAGATAAATACAAACGTTTTTTATTTTATATTATAGTTTGGTAACACTTGGTCTCGGGTGTTATGTATGACATCGAGTAATGTTAGTCTTCTGTGTAACGTACACTAACCATGATGTTGTGTGTATAGAATGTTAGAAATTATGTTGTGTGTAGTTTATGATAATGACAGGTAAGATAAAATTGAATCCAAACATTTTTATTTTTTATTAAAAAATCTTTCTTCAGTGTTTCATTAAACGAAAAATATAAAATAAGGTTAAATTAATTTTATTTTCTTAACAAAATCTTGGGGTTTTACATTCTTCACCATCATATGAATTTCCACCTCAAAATTCATATGGATTATCAAATAATTAAAATAATTATGTTCAATTAATAGAAACTCATATCATAAATATAAACACTAAAAATTACTTTCAAAATTAAATGTATGAACCATAATTATTGACTAGAGTAACACATATCTAGGAATCCACTTAGGAGAACATAGGTGGAGAGTGAAAAGATTGACATGGAAGATAAATATAACTATCATGTTCTGGTAGATAGTGATAAAGAAATTTTTTAGGATAATGTTAATAATGAAAAATTTATAAATCTACATTTATCGAATGGATAACTAGATTTATCAGCAACAAAGGTACTAGGATAATATTTTGGTTTCAATGTACGTTTTCATAAAGATGAAAAACATTCATAGAGAATTATAGTTACAAGATTTTATTCAATTTTCTGAGTAAAATATCACACTTCAATTGTGCCATGATGAAATTCCAATTCACATCTTTCTCGAAAAAGGATGGTGAATTTTTCATTCCTAATGCACTAACAAATCATGAAATCCATGAAAATTCATCTCATATTTCTTTAGATTACATAAAAACAACATTGTAAGAGTATATTGTCAATAATGAAAAAATCATCATCTTGTGGTATTGTATTTTAATATCACAAAAATAATCCAAATATTAACATAAACATCCAATAAATGGTTACCCTTTAACCCTTCTAAATGATGAAAATCAAAATATTTATGAAAAATGATAATAAATAAGATTATAAATGATCCCCCATATATCCCACAGTTTATCTTGATTATCACTATCAAAACATGTGAATATCATCATCGTATATTGACCAGAAACATGTTAATAACCTCAATTAACATAAATCATTATTACAACATGGATTATTCCTTATTCGAATAGGTATTGCATATATTCATTAAATCTATGAAGTGGTAAACATTATATATGTTGACATTGAGCACTTTTTCATTGAATAAAAATTATGATATAGGGTAATCAGTGTTATACAACTTACATCATCCAAAAGATTCATATATTTATCCAATATTATCAAAATTCATTCAATATCTTGATCACATTTAGGGTTGCATTCCCTTTAAAAAATTTATATGTCTTCATCACCATTCAACATAACTGTTTCAATCCATAATGAAAAATTATAGTGAAAATACCTATATATTTGATGATTCATATATTATACTCATTGAATTACAAAACACAATTATACCATTCATCTTATTTTATCTATAAACCATTAATCAAGCTTCATAGACTTATTCATTAATACTACTTTACTAGAATATGAAATTTGAATCAAGCCTTTAGGTTCATCAAACTTATTCTAATCAAGATTCTTATGTTTAATGTAAAAAATACTGGAAGAACATCCCATACCTTTAATATGTTTTTGTGGTCTCTTTTTCATTAAAATCATAAGTAATACTCACAATACCTTTATAACTATCATTATGTTATTTCCTCATGGTAAATTTATTTTATAATTTCTATACTTTCGACATCTAAAATAATACATGTTATCCATGTTCCTTCTAGTTCTATATATTGACTAAACCAAAAGGCACAAGGTGTGAAAACAATATAATAGATGAAAACCAAATACCATTAACATTTACTTACAAGATGTCAAAATCATCTAGAATTCCTAAATCAATGAAAATATAGGATTATCAATGGTTATTCATAAGAAACATCCATTTAAATCATTCATGATAGCTTCTGAAGAGTTTGTTAATTTCCCAATCATATCCCCCAGGAGTGTCAAACCAGTAGCACGGTAAGGACCCTTGTCATTTTCCGTGATACTCTATGTCGGGATGGAAAAATCATATCTGATTTATTACTCCTAGGTACATATATTATAGAACCACATTTACTTATAGTATCCGGAAATGGATGTATATATAGGAAAACAATCACTCAATCCATTACCAAAATTATTTGACAGTTTGTTATACATTATCTAATACTTATAATTATACTTAGAAAAATTCCTACACATATCCTTGGAAATGTATTTAGTGTTCTAACCAATATTTTATCATCAGAGTTTCTAAATTTTGACTAAACCATAATTCAAATTAAAACTATAGTGACCAATTCGTAAGGCACATATTCATAAACATTATACAAATAAACACCAAATGGAAATATTAGTTTAATGAATTTTGTAAACATGGAAACATAAAAAGTAGTTAATATGTGAGATACAACATCTCCCGCTAGGTTCTTCATGATGATCACCCTTTAGAACACATCATAGATAATTCACATTCTCATAAGCTGGGGAAGGAAACGTAAAAAGTGTTTAGCTATGATTCTCAGTAAGGGTAAATAGGGGATACATGTAATCATAAACATGAGAAAAGGGGTCTGAGAACAAGATCGTAAAATTATATGATCATACCATGAATATCAAATATTATAAACATGAATCATGGAATAATGATTGGTAGTTTATATGAATTGAATCACATGGAAATAAGGATAATAATCCTTTAAATAATAACATATGAATTTAATTGGGGAATTTCAACATATAAATAATCATAAAAAATCATATGTTAGTAAAATCTACCATGAAATTCATAATTTGGAATTCTTAATCAATAAATCATGTTCCTGCTTTGGTGTTGGGATAAAAACCATTGTACCCTATTTCAGTTTGTCTTAGGCTATGTAATGACCCGCCAATTCTCATTGGATTGTGAGTAGAATGAGTATTTAATAGGCCTTAAGCGACATCCCAAAAATTCCAAGGGCTAGAAATAAATTCCAGAGGGGTTCAAATACAAGTGGGGATGATTTACCCATTACGAAATAAATCAATAAACTAACCAAATATCACCAAACATTCACTATATGATGCATGAATGAATGAATCAAAACCCAACATCTTCATGTATATCCAAACCCTATCAATGTATGCAATAATAGTAGAATAACCAATTATCAAATTACACAACTGATAAATAATACAATACACTCAAAAGAACACTAGATTACATGATCCAAAATCTCCAACCTCCATAATCAACGAACAGCCCAAACGTCACGAGGTGGTGCTAAATACTTGTGAAACATTACCATTGCCCTATCCTGAAATATAACATCTGAAAAATCACCAATGTGCCAAAGTAGTGGTGAGTATAAAAATCAGTAGTTTTTCTCCAATGACTTCCTGACTCAAGCCACTAGGATTTAGAAGTTAGTCACATTTATTTAAGATAGTTTATATAAAACAATATGCCTAAATAGTTTATAACCAAATATAAACATGTTTCCAAAACAATTTATAACCAAAATCATACATGTGTAATTGAAACCAATTTTTCCAACAAGTTATTTTTCTAAAAAATAACTAAACAATATTTGAAACATTTTTATCAATATTCCCTTGAAATACCCAATTCATTTCATACATCCACACAACCAACCCTTTAAGTAACCCGGATGTCCCTATACTCACGAGTGGTGAGTCATCCTTTCACTAAGTCATCCTTAGTGAACCAATTGACGGGGGAGAGTCATAACCCTTATCCATCTCATTAATGATGGGGGAGACCCCTAACCCTTATCAATCCCACATGCACCCTTTGGAGAGGGAGATCCCTAACCAATATCCATCTCGTTAATGATGGGGGAGACACCTAACCCTTATCCATCCCACATGCCTGTGCACACACAAAACCATCATTTCAAAAACCAATTGTCTTTAACCAATTCAATCTATTTTAATAAAATTGTACTTTTATTGAAAACCAAAGAATAAACCAATTTCAAAATTTTCACTTAAATTCAATAAAAATTTCCCTTTTATAGAAAAAATATGATCCCAAATATGTGTCACAACTCTCGAAAATACCCATTTTAAAATATCTATTTTAACCATTATGAACCAAAGAACTCATTAAAAATCCCCAATTTTCCATATTTCACAACCATCACTCAAGATGGTTTCCAAAAAGTGTTCAACTACCAAATCAAAATAAATTCAATGCCACCCATTCAATTTTAATGAATTGAAATCACATATACTAAGTGGAGTGGACAAATAATCCTCCTACCACAATGGTTTTGTTGAAAACCACAAAGAACGAAGAACACACAAGAAAACCAGGTTGATTCTTCAATAACCATATTTTGATCTCTTTTTATAACAATACCTAGAAAAAATCTCACATATTTGGAATCCAAACAATTAGATCTACCCATAATGGGAATAGATATATGTATCCAAGAGAAAAGGAGATGTTGATCTATGAAACTGATCAATATAGATGACGAACGATCACATACCTCAAGAATCTAGCAATGAATCGCCACTAAAAGCTTTTAGATCGCCTCCAAAATGATTGGGAGATGTTCTCCAACCATAAAGGGAGAATGATCCAACATTATTGATTCTATGTGGGAAAATGAGCCACATAGAGGAAAAACGTGTGAGATCAACTTTTTTTGGATCTCATTTATGTGCATGCACGTTTAGTTTGCACAGTTTGACAAACCGTGCACTAACCGTGCATTAGCTACTACCTCAGAAGACCCTCATATGGCCTCCTCACACAATCTCCTAAACCATTCTCCAACCGTGTGGGAGACACTACTTCAAAATTGTCAACTATGCACGGTTTGGCCGCACAGTTAGACAAATCGTGCAATGCCTGTTCGACTTCCCCTTTACCTCAAAACATCATTCCAAGTTCTCTTGACTCTCTAATTCATCAAAATAAACTTTATTAACAATAAAATAATTATGTAAAGGATAGATACCAGAAACAGGGGGTAATATATTCTCCACCATTTGTCTTTCCATCCTCGAAAAGTAGACAAACCTTGCTGGCGAAAAATGGTTCAGGCCATCACTATTTCATTTCCTTCTCACGTTCCCAAGTCTATTCTTGATTCTGACCATGTTGAAATATAACATGCAATAGCCTTATGCTTTTCCCACGCAATACCTTTTCTATTATATCCATGATCCACACTGGAATATGTACCAGTGATGCAACATTTTCGAGCTCAACGTGATCCCATCTGATCACATGGTCAGGATCAGGGTGATACTTTATCAACTGCAACACATGGAAAAAATTATGCACCGAACTAAACGATGGTGGTAATTAAAAAATTTATGCCACCTCTCTATCCCATTCTAGTATTTCAAAAGGGACAATGTATCTTGGAGATAATTTTACCTACTTCCTAAAATGATGATGTCCATGCCTTGGAGAGATCCTCAGGAAGACCTGATCACCCACAACGAACAACAATGATCATCAAGATTGATCTACTTATGATTTCATACGACTCTGAGCTATTTCCATCCACTTTCTAATCAACTAGATTTTCTCTATTTTTTCATGGACAAGGATTGGCTTGACTAGTGATGTTTTACCCATTTCCACCCATCATAGTGGAGAACGAAAAGGAAACCCATACAATGCTTCAAATGGAGCCATGCGTATCGAGGATTAATGGATGTTATTGTATGAGTACTACACTAAAGGAATATGCTCCTCCCATGAGCCACTATAATCTATTACACAAGAAAACAACATGTCTTCCAATTTCTGTATCATCCAGGTAGATTTCCCATCCATTTGAGGATGATACACGGTGCTCATAGTCAACTGACTTCCAATAGAATGCTATAATGTTTTCCAGAAAAGAGATGTGAACCTCATATCTCTATATGTGACTATAGAAACTGGTACATCGTTCCTATTTACCACATCTCAGATATATATTTTTGAAAGAACCTGCACTGTATGAGTTTCCCCAATATGTATAAAATGGGTCGACTTGGTTAGACGACCCACTATCACCCAAATGGTATCGTGATTCTAGATCATTCTTGGAATTCCTGTAACAAAATCCATTGCTATTTGATCCCATTTCTACAATGGGATGGGTAATTATTGTAACATACCATCTGGTCTCTGATGCTCTGGTTTATCCTACTAACAGGTTTAGCACCATGAGACGAACTCATCCTCCTTCCTTTTCATGCTGCTCCACCAAAACAATTGCATCAACGCCTTATACATCTTATGTGTACCTGGATGTATAACCCATCTTGAATTGTGGTAAGAATGAAGGTGTTGTTCCCGAAAAACTAGGGTTATAACCATATGATCCCTGAAACATAAAACTGAACCCCCCCCCATCAAGTTTCTAGCCATGAATGGTCTCCCCACCATTGAGTTTTGAACATAAAACTAGAAATTCTGCATTAGATGCTTGGGCTTCATTGATCATTTTTAGTGAAACTGGAACATGCGAAATGGAAAAGAAAACTGCAACATCTCCTCGATCATCACATTCCACATGCATGTCGGCTAAGACCGTCATCAACTGAAATTCATCTGAATCTTCTTTCACCAACTGAGCATATGAATTTCTACTTAATGCATCTGCCACTAAATTTCAATTATGTGGTGCGTACATCATGTCAAAGTCAAAAATATAGAGATACTCTATCCACCTCCATTGTCTCATATTCAAATCTCACTGTGATAAAATATGTTTCAAGCTGTTGTGATCCATAAACATAGTAAATTTCTCACCAAAGAGATATTGTCTCAATGTTTTCAAATCATGGATGAGTGTAGCTATATCCAAATCGTGTGTTGGGTAATTATTCACATGAACCCTCAACTGCCTTGAACCATAAAAATCCATGTGATCTCTTTTCATGAGAACACAACCCAACTATGATCTTGAAGTATCACAAAATACCAGATACCCCTATCTTGATTCTGGTAAGGTCAAATAGGTGCCGATGTAAGCCAAACATTCTGTTCAAGGAATGACTTCTGACATTCTTCTATCTACTGGAATGGAGCAGTCTTCTTTTTAAAAGCTGTCATTAGTAAAGCTAGTAGTGAGAAATCACACACCAATAATCGGTAGTAACCAGATAGGCCAAGAAAATATTGTATCTCGAACACATTATCTTGTGGTTTCAATGATATAATGGATTCTATCATTCCAAGATCAATAGAAACACCATTCACATAAATGACATTCCCAAGGAAACATTCTTCTTATATCCAAAAATCACACTTTGATAATCTGGAATACAAATGGGGATCTCTAATGATTTGTAACATTATTTCGAAGTGCACCTCATGATCTGCCCCTGCCATTGAATAGACCAAAATGACACCAAAAAAACCACAACAAAAGAATCCAGATATTGTTTAAATATATGAATCATCAATGCAATGAGGATTATTGGTACATTTTCAAGACATAAATGCATGGAAACATATTCATAATGGCCATATCTACTTTTGAAAGCAGTCATTGGAATATCATCTTTCCGAACCCTCAATTGGTGATATGTTGATTGCAATTTAATCTTTTAGTACCACTGAGATCTCATTAATTGATCAAATAGATAATCAATGCATTGAAGTAGATATATAATCTTTATAGTAACTTGGATATTCTTACGATAATCAACACACAGCAGAAAAGTTCCATCTTCCTTCTTCACAAACTAAACGAGTGCTTCCTATAGTGACGTACTTGGTCGAATGAAACCCTTTCTTTAAAATTCCTCTAAGTACACTTTCAGTTCATGTAACTCTATTGGTTCCATCCTATTAGATGGAAGGGAAATAGGACTGGTCTTCGAAAGTGGATCAGTAGTAAACTCCACTTCCCTTTGAGGTGGTAACCCAGAGAAGTTCTTGGGAATGACGTCTGAAAATTGATCCAAAACAACTAGAAATCTATTTTCCTAGATCTCTTCCATTGATTCCAAATTAAGCAATACTAATTGGTAAGATATTGGTCCCACCATTTGTGCCAATAATCTCATTGAACCTTTCTTTATAGTCTTCTCTCCTCTAAATATATTCTCAAAACTATCCTCAATCATGAAACTAATTGTTCTCTTATAATAGTTGATTTGAGCTTCTAATGTTGTCAACCAATCCATACACAGGATTACATTATAGTCATCCATATTCAACTTCGAGATGTCTCATTTTAACTCAGATCCATTAAAAGTTATAGAACATGCTCTACAAAAAATGTATTTCAATTCACTCTCACCAAGAGGCGCATGTAGTTTCAAAACAGAAGGCATCATTTCATGTTTTAAACATTGAAAGTCAACAGAACGAGAAGAAATGAAGGAATTTGATGCACCGGTATCAAAAAAAACTTACATAACAGTAAAATTCAAAAGAATCATACCACTTATAGTAGATGGTCATGCCTGATCATCGACAATCATCTCCGCATCTCCATACAATTTCTTCTACACTATAATTTTCTCTTTGTTTCCTTCCTGAGGGTGCCCTGGTTGAGGAGCCATGGTATTTATATAATCATCATGGTTAGCTCTAATATATTGAAGAGACTGATTCTTCTATCCTCGTCGAGTCAAAGAGTATGATTCTTGCGATAGTTGAGAAGTGTCTCGAGCACCTGACCTTGGAGCACTGCAAAATAAGCGCTGAAGATGTCCCATCATGTTACAATTATGGCATGCACTAGGTTTTGATGTACAATCTTTCTTTATGTTGTCAAGAAAACCACATTGAAAACAACCTACTTTTCTCTGGTTTTGTGGAGTAAGTATTACTGATCCAGTCATATGGTTCTGATTTCCACTTGCACCGTGGAAATATGTGTCCCTTTTCCTCTTGTTCCTAGCAAGTGTGTTCCCACCATTTCTTTTGGGTATCATCATTCCTCCTCCTATCTATACTGAGATATCTTGTTCTGCACAATTCACTCTATTCACCATCTATGTACAATCTGTAATACAGAGCACCACAATTATTGATCGAATCTCCAGCCTTAGCCACGATTTGAAGATGCGAGCCTTCAAAGATGCACTTGCCGCAACCTTTGGCTAAAAATGGACTAGATTCATGAACATGGATGCATACACATTGAGAGGGAGGATCTCATGCTTCAGGCTTATAAAGTCCATCATTTTCTAGATTTTGAACATGTGAGGATATAATTTTTTGTTGAAAAATTCTTCAAAATCCTCCCAGGTAAGGTCTTCATCCAATTTAGTATGCACCTCTAAATCCCACCAATAACGTGCACGATCCTCAAGCATAAACGTCGCCAACATTACCTTGAGCTCTGATGGTGTTCTGATGAAATCGATGATACGATTCATCCTACTTAGCCACACCTCTTACATCTCTAGTTCTGAAACACCCCGAATATTCTATGGATTTTTTTTTCAAGAACTAGATGGTATGATCCACATGCCTTGGTTTATTCCTCTATTTCCCCGTATCTACATCATGAAAATTCTGGACAAAACATTGAACTAGCTCATGTTTCACCCATGGTTTAGCTGAAAACACATTCTCCGCAGCTTCTTTGTGTTGGTTTCGACAACACCTATCGGGTGCCATTTTCTAAACCAACAACAAACTCAGTCAATCTCACTCTCTTGAAACTGATGGCTTAGCATTTCAAATTATATCACATCAACTATCACAACATTGTTTTCGAAAACATCCTTTTTCACATGTTCAAATATTTTTTAAACCACTTCACATGCTCCTAAAAATTAAACAATTTTCAAAATACGATAATAATTCTCCTTTCCAATATCATTCATTTGAAAACCAATTCCATAATTTCCAAAAAATGATCATTTATCGAAATGATGTATGAACTCATAGTGGGAATTAATTCCTCTATAATGCATGTCATCCTCATGTAATTGGATAAACCCATGATAATAAGATTTCAAAATCTTAGAAGTTTCTCCAAACACTTATTTACACAACTCAAGGGTAACTTGATGTTTAGGATCAAAAGGTTTGCTACATCCTTTTATGCTATATATTTCACATTCTGAAAATCCTACTCCATTCTATGATTCCAACCCTAGGAATAGGCAAGAAGTGATTTCATCTAAAAAACACGGAACATCGATGACAATTTGTTAGCAAGGGACCGAACAAGCTGATACAATTTATAATGACCATCCAATTCTCATTGGATTGAGAGTACAACGAGTCGTAACTAGGACTTAAGCGGCATCCCCAAGACGCCAAAGGCTGGAAAGAAATGCTGAAGGGTTTCAAAAACAATTGGAGAAATATTGACCATTTAATAAATAAATCAATAAACCAACCAACCATAACCATACAATCATTATATGATGCAAGAACCAATGAAAGACAACCCATCATCTTCAGGTATCTCAATACCATCTCAATGTATAAAAACGTGGAAGAATGACCAAGTATCAATGTACACAAAGGATAAACGATACAAGACTCTTAAGAAGTCCACAAGAGTCCATGCTCCACAAGCTCTGGCTCCATATTCCCCGAACCGCCCAAACATCATGAGGTGGGGCTAAATACGTGCGAAACATTACCTTTTCCACTTTCCTAGAAGATAGCATCTTCAAAATCACCAATGTGCCAAAGCAGAGGTGTGTATAAAAATCGGTAGGTTTTCCCCATTGACTTCCCTACTCACGCCACTAGGATATAAAATTTAGTCACATTTATATAAGATAGTTTTTATAAAACAATTTTCCAGAATAGTTTATAACCTAATATAAACATGTTTCCAAAACCATTTATAGCCAATATAAAAAAAGTGTAATTGAAACCACTTTTTCCACCAAGTTATTTTCAAGAAAAATAACTAAACAAGATTTAAAACCATTTCACAATATTCCTTTGACATACCCAATTCATTTCATACATCCATACAACAAACCCTACATGTTACCTGGATCTCCCTATACTCACGAGTTGTGAGTCATCCTTTCACTATGTAGTCCTTAGTGAGCCAATTGACGGGTGAGATCCCAAACCCTTATCCATCCTGTTAATGATGGAGGACACCCTTAACCCTTATCTGTCCCACATGAACCATTGTATGGGGGGAGACCTATCCTTTATCCATCTCGTTAATGATGGGGGATACCACTAACAATTATCTATCCCACAAGCACATGAACACACACAACCATAATTCCAAAAACCAAGTGTGTTCAACCAATTCAAAACATTTCAATAAAACTATACTTTTATTGAAAACCAAAGAATAAACCAATTTCAAAATAGCTACTTCATTTCAATAAAACATTCCCATTTATTGAAAACACAGAATCCAAACCTTGTTACACAACTTCAGAAAATCCCCATTTTAAAATCTCTATTTTAAAAATTGAGAAACAAAACCCTCATTCCCAATCCCCAATTTTCCAGATTTCATGACCATCACTCGAGTAGTATTACAACAAGTGTTCAACAACAAAATCACAATCCATTAAACAAAACACATTCAATTTTATATAATTCCAATCAGTTCAACTAAGTGGAGTAGAGAATTAAGCCATGAACCACAAATGTTTTGATGAAAACCTCAAAAAAGGAAGAACGGACAAGAAAACCGGGTTGATTATTCAAGCACCCACCTTAGATGTCATTTACTTGCAAGACCAAGACCAAATATGATCATATTTGGAATCCAAACACATTGATCTACCCATAAAAAGTCTAGATCAATGAAATAATGAGAAATTGATATGTAGATATATGAAACCGATCAAGAATGATAACAAACAATCACATACCTCAAGAATCTGGCGTTGATTCACCAAGGAAAGCCTTTAGATTGCCTCCATAACATTTGAGAGAGGTTCTCAAACAATTAAGGGAGATTGATCCCGTGTTATGGCCTTTTAGGAGGAAAAAAAATCTTTTTATAGGAAAAAATGTGTGATATCCACATTTTTAGGATCTCATTTTAGTGCTCGTGTGATTAGTTCGCACGGTTTGACAAACTGTGGGCTAACTGTGCATTATCCACTACCTTATAAGACCCTTGCATGGCCTCCTTGCATGGTCTCCCGAACTATGCTCCAACAGTGCATGAGCCACTACCTCAAAAGTGTCAAGTACACATGGTTTGGCCACATGGTTAGACAAACAGTGCGCCACCCATGTGACTTCCCCTTTTCCTCAAAACATCATTCAAATTTCTCCCCACTCTCTCATTCATCACCCTTAACTTTATAACCCTTAAAATCATTACTGAAGGGCTACATACAAGAAACCAAGGGTACTACATGCTACAACCAATGTTCCCTATTACATTATTCATAGGCTAAGACCCATGTACCTTCTTGTTTTTGGATTGGAATACAACCCATGTGACCTATTATATTTATTATTGGCCAATAACCTATGTAACGTTTTGTTTTTTTGACTTCGGATAAAACTCTTTTTCCCTCTTACTTTCAGGCTTAGACTAAAACCTATGTATGTTATTTTTATTGGGCTTGTGATACAATAACATTACCCTTTAATCTCATATACAACTTATCATTACACAATGAATTGTAGGGTGATATAGTTCCCTCCAATATCATAATGAAATCATACATAAATGTTCAATAAGATAAAAAATCATTCATTATATCATGACCCCTTAAAATACCTGGGTTTTATGAATATCAAATCATAACCCATGAAATGAAATGTGTATCATAAAAATATCATCAGATACTAGCCTATGGAAAATAGAAAAATTTCTTAATAATTTAATCAATTAATTATCATTGAAAATAAATGGATTTCAATGGAATATAACATGTGGAATAGTAACATGTTTCATAAGAATCAATCCATCACCACATAAACCATTCAAGGGTGAATATGAATGTATGTTATGTTTCATTTCACATAAGTAAATGATTAACAAAAAAATATGTTATATTATATGGAAAGTAATTTTAAAATATCATTTATAAACATTTATTGAGTAAATAATTCTTTTTTCAGGAAAAATCATTTTTAAATGAAAAATTCTTTTGAAAAAAATGTTCTTTATATTAAGGAATAAAAATTTAAAAACTAATATTTGAGAAGAATTTGAAAATGTTTTTTCTTTTAAAATATATAAATGAATTAAGAAAGAGTTTTGAAAGCCTTTTCATTGAAAATTCTTTGAAAAATTATCATGAAAAACTGAAAAATATTAAAATACCATATTGAACATAATTGAATTTTGAAAACATGTTTATTTAAAAATATCTTCAAAAACATATAGAAGAATAAATGATAACCAAAAGAAATTAGGAAACCCAATTTGATTGAAAATAACATAAAAAATATTATATTCATATAAAAATAAGAAAAAATATTATTTTAAAAATAATTACTTTTTTATCACATAAATAAAATTTCAAGGGTATTTTAGTCATAAAATAAGGTAAATCCGTACTTAAATAACATTTCCTTTTCACGGTAAAATGATAGAAATGTGTCTCTTTCAGAAACTGACATGAAGATTAATTTTTTTTAAATTTTTTTGATTAAAAAATACATGGGTAAAAAATTTTCATTTAAATATTATAATATAACAATATATTATTTTTTTAATACTTTTAGAAATCTTGATTTTAATGGGCCCATATTTCCCCCCGAATAGAGAGGTAAAGACAGAGTTTAATAAAAATGTTTTATGCAAAGAAGAGATGAAAACGACAAAGTTACATGAATATAATTCTAATAACATGATTTTATGAATCATAGTTATAGCTATCAAGATATTGATCATCGTATTTCATCATTTGGAGAATAATCATTAACAATCTCGGTAAATCATGATATTGTACCTATAATCTATGAACAAAATTCTTATCATTAAATACTAAAAAATGGAAATGATAAAATAATATGAAGAAAAAAATATCCTGAATATATGGATATTAATGATATAACATGTCCAATTAGTAGATAGACATTTTTGTAAAATATAGGTGCATAACACGTAATGTCTCTCAAAGGAGGAAATTTAAGACAAAATTGCTATACTGATTTGGTTACATTAACAAAATAATTTCCATGAAAGGGATATAATAAAATTTATATATATATATATGTATATTTCAGTCTTATTATCATATAATGTATGAATTATCAATATACCAACCACACAAAAGAAATGATTGGTGAATATCACATGAATCTCATGAAAATAAAAAGTGAGATGAAATTATATTACCATGTGTCTTGAATCACGTCGTACTCATTCAATCCTTGTGTATAATATGTATATGATTATTACCATGTGTCTTGAATATATTTGTATTATAAAAATATAAATAATATAGAATCATCAAATGTACTATAACATTCATTGAGACGGTAGGTCGTACGTCTGCAGAAATGATGTTTCCAGTTGATAGTCATATAGAAAGAAAATATGAAATATGATATATATGTATATTAGTATGTATTATCATTATAGTATCATTATTATGTCATATAAAAAATATAATTTCACTAAATTAAACCTTAATAAATTTTATGTATTATATGAATGGATCACATCACATTAAGGGGAAGTTCTCCACACTTCCTCAATCGAAAACATCATATTTACTAAAAATAGAATTTATAATTATATGTGTTGTAATAGAATTAATGAATATTAAGGACATAATATGTATTATATATATCATTTTTAAATATTGTGTTCATAATTATTCTATACCATGAATGGTGGTAAAGGAAAAAATGAACAATCATCATTTTGTGAGGCGATAGTTCACCATAATCATAAACTACATGTTTGATACCCATTTTATAGAAGTGTGTGTAAGTGTAGGTAAAAAACATATAATTAAAACATAAAAGTGTGTTAAGGATACTTTTTTGGGTATTATAATGGAATAAGGAGAATTTAGTTGGTGGATAATGAAATAAGGTAATGGATATTGAGAAGGATGTTACATCTTCTTTGGGAAACTCTTTTTGGTTTTCACCAAAGGGATTCCTTTAATTTTCTTAGGCCTAAAGGGATGATTAAACATGGATTTTATGTATGTTTTAAAGTGTATTTAGACAATTTAGGATGAACCTAAATAATTTTAATGCTATGAGGAGGATGGAGGAGATGATGCCTTTTTATATTAGAGGAGTGACACTCCTGTTAATTTTGGGAAAAGGAATTGAACCAATTTTTCCCATGTGAAATGGATCAAATAATGGACCGAATTAGATAAAAGGGATAATAGGGTCGAAATATTATCATAAAATGGATTTTGGAAATGTTTCTAGGTCACCATGGTAATTAGGTTTAACATTTTGTCTATTGTTAAGAATAATTTATCCTTAATAATTATTATTAATTTTAATCACATTCACTAATATTTATGTTAAAAAAATATTGAACAGGTTAAAAATTATAATTTTTTATTAAAAAATTTTGAATCCATTTTTAAAAATTATAATAACATAAGTGACAGAAATTAATTTAAATTTAATTCCCTTGTATGGAATACAATGTTGATTATTAAAGTAAACTTTTCCAATAGTTTTTTAGGATTTCAAAGTCAATTTCAAGGTTAAATTGTTTATAATGTCATAAATTGGAATAGAGTAAAAAATTTGAAATATGTAAACCTTAAAAGTAATTATAAACATTATTTTTCATTATATATTAATTATATGAAAAATACTTTTTGAACAAAATTTAGTATTTTTCAATATTCATTAAAAATGAAACCTGACGTAAAAGTACAAAAAAATTCCTTATCCTAATTTTTTGATTTTTAATTCAAACATGATGTTTATTTTGACATATATAATTTATAAAATTTCCAAAAATTGGATTTAAAATAGGTACTCCAATCAAAGGAGGTAAAAGTGCCTTTTTAAAAATATTTCATTATTTTGAAAAATATTGTGTTTTTTCTTATCTTCTTATTTTCAAATATATTTTATGAATACCAATTTTTAATTTATAATATAAAATTTATATTTAATTAATATAATTCTCTAGTTTTAATTAATATAATTTATTAGGATAAAATAGCATTGTGAGAAAGAAATGTTTTCTATAAAAACTTCTTCTTTATATTCAATTGTTATTTATATTCATCTCTAATTTATATTAATATAATTAATTAAACAATTAATTTTAATAATATAGTTATTATTATTCATGGGAATCAACTTATTATCTAGGTTATGTCCAATTATATTTAATAATTATATTTTTATTAATTTATTATATTTTGGTAACACTCAGTTTTGTGTGTTATGCGAGACATCAAGGAAATTATAATGTCCATGTAATTCACATTAATCTCTCTATTCCATGAATATCATGTTAAAACTTATGTAATGTGTAGTGCAATATAAAAAGGTGTTGTGTAAAATATCATCCAAATGTACTGCTTTAATAGATAAACTCCATTTTCAGTGATACGTAAAATGATAAATAACAAAAAATAGATTAATAAAAAATAACATCTCTCAATTTCTTGGGGAGTTACACATACAACCCCATTTTTTCTTACCATTCCCCTTAAATTCATATCATTCTCACAGTCAACGATTTTGTTGTAAAATTTTATTCATATTTAATCAAATAACTTATTATAATTTTATTGTACTAAAATTATATAGGGTGAAATTGATTGTGATATATACTTATCAGCAGGGAATCATTATGTAATGTGAGAGTAATAATATATTAAAACATTGAATATATTATATAAAAAACATTCAAAATAACATGTGATAGTGGGGATTTATGTTTCCCATGATCATTGAACTTAGATACATGTTCCCCCAAATGATATTGATATTCAGAGTGTCTAATATTCAATGGGAATGTTTTTATAATGACCATTCAATCTTATAATGAAACATGATGATAATGAGGTATGATATTCTAAAAAAAATTATATAAACTATTAATCCTTATGAAAAAAGTTCTAAACAAAGGTAAATTATTATAGGATTGGAAATAAAATGGGAAATATATTGTTATGTTAGGACAACCTAAAGATCAACTAAAGGATCGAAAATAAATGATCCATACACCTTTCCCCCCACCAAATAAACTACAAAATTTATAAACATTACAAGCCCATAAATATATACTATTCTAAATTGAAGATAATAATTGAACTAAATTTTATTTGAAAATTTATGGATAGGAAACTACAAACATGGTGGGTATTGTGAATATAAATGAAAGTATCAAGAATGAATGGTTGTGGGTCTCAATTATGATTGTATATATGATGTATTTTTTTATATTTATTCCCATAATTATTTATATAATATTTTATTATTTTTTAATTTTATTCACACCTTCTTTAGGAATATATATCATATCATTGTAAAGGGAAAACCATGTGAAAAATAATTAGCGTTTGTGTTTTACATTTTACGTTTACAAAAAAAAATTCATTTGATCAAAATTAAATTATTGTAATATAAAATAAATTAGTAACGTTATTTTAATAGAAAATAATATATATTGGGATATTATTAATTCATATAATGAAAAGGTAAAACTCTGCATGCTGATAATACTAAATATATTTTAATTATTTCCATTACTTATTTATTTTTATTTTTTTTGGGATCTCACTAGTTAATAATTGAGATTATTTTTGATACTCTAAATATATATTTTTTGGTTCAAATTTATGAATATCAAACTAATTAACTATAAATCATGCCCATTGTGTATTTTTAATTCAATACATTGAAAATTTTATATAATAAAATCCATGTTCTTTGTTTTTTAATATTTTTAGAAACGAATTTTGTTAGGATGTAACTATGTTTATTTTTCATAAAAAACTGGGTTTGAAAATAGCCAGTGCAACCAATAAATTTAATGATATCCATAATTAGTATGTATTGATGAATATATAAGAATATATCACTATCATCAAATATATCATAACAAATTACTTATATTTCATGATGTTTATGTAGTGATTTAAATGAATTAATCACACTGATTGTGGTTATAACATTTTTATATTTCTAAATGATCTTATATCTCATCCACAAAATGACATCCCCAAAGTGTTATTTTTAGGGTTATTATAATTTTATTTAAAATTTATATTATATATTTTGTATATATATATCTATTTATTCCAATAATTTTAATACAATCAATATTCCACATATTAAAATTGGGTAATTTTTTTTAATGAGTAGGAAGCATACATGCTGTCAGTATGATAGAATACATCATGAAGAGTTATCATCGTGTCCCATTTAAAAATATATTAATAAATATTAGGAAGATATGGTTTATCAATATCATATTATATTTTGATAAAATTATTATCATATTTCACATGTCATTATGATATGTGGTGTCACTGGTATGACTACAACTGTTTGTTTTCGATTTAAATGTGGAATTTTATTTTAGTACACACATAATATAATCAACAATGGGAAAACACACTCAGATTGTTGTGACACATTAGAAAAAAGATTCATATTTCATTTTGACCTGTATATATTTACCACACAATATTCTAACCAACAATAAAGATTATATTATTTAACGTGCTTATTTTATGATTAAATGTTTCAATTTAGTACATAACACATGTCACATAATGAAACACTAAAAAAATCCTTATTTTGTAGTGATAGTTTATGAAAATTATTAATGATTCAATTTTTTTATTTATGGCACACAGTGTGGTTGGTATGAATGTTTGTAAATTTTTTAGTTTAAAATTGAAATTTTATTTGAAAACAGGCATCACATACTCAAAACCAAGAAAACATTCTTGTATTATCATGATACTTTTGAAAAATAATATCTTTATGTTAATATGACATGTGGGTGGGTAGTGTGATGAAATTTAAAGTATCTATTTAAAACTAAAATTTCAATTCATGACAGAAATCACATAAAAAATAAATTAATCACACCCTATTTATCATGATAAATTACAAAAAAATATACACAATTCATTTGTAATGGTTTTGAGTAAACCCCACATATATATGACATGTTGTTTGACTGAAATGACTAAAAGTGTTTGTTTTTTGTTTAATAGTTGAATTTAATTTTAAAATTTATTGGAAACACTAAAAACAAAGAAAAAATCATGAATTATTTTGATAATTTATCTCAATGTTCATTGATTAATTTGTAATATATTGTAATTATCCTAATTTCAATAAAATGTATAAAATTTATTGTATGGCTAAAATAGTTCATTTTCTATATAAAAGTCCAATATTTTAATTAAATCCTGAATAAAATTCAAAAATAAAGAAAAAATTCATGTATTATTATGATAAATTGGGAAAAAGTTCATTAATTTATGAAAAATATAATGTTTCAAATATGTTGATATTTTTAAATGGAGGTTGCGTTTTCTACTTGGTGGATGGGAGAAATTTTAAATCATTTTCTAGAATGTAATTATGAGAGTATTATAACAAACAATTATTGTTTCTGGATGTGTTTAAGTCACAGGAGGTTTCACGGGTGTTTAGATGTGTTTTTGGAGTGTCAAGATTCATGAACCCTATTTTCAAATGAGTAGATTGGGGAAAACGATTGGTTTCTGGCTGGGACTAACCATGGGCCCCAAACCATCCGTCCCATTTTTTATAGGAACATGGGTTTTTTGACCATGTTATGGTTCCTCTAAACCATGGGACATTATTTAGAGGCACATAGAGAGTCATGTAGTTTGAATATGGTTTGTTTAACTATGCGCAATAACTGGGCAAGGGGTTTCCATTTAAACCATCGAATCATACATTTGGAATACTATTAAGAAAACCAGAAGGTCAGGCCATTTAAATCATTAATGTCGATGAAATTGAACATTTCCCCCTAACTCGTTTATCATTTCCTCTTCCCTCTTTCCCTAATTTCTCCCACACAATGTGGCCACTCAAGCTCCTCCTTTAGCCTCCTCCAAAGCGTTAATAGGTCACCATGGTTCTAAATTTGAATCGAATTCTATCAGTAGAATTTGATCCCTATTTGTTAGTCTTAAATTTATATTAATTATTTTTGTGATTTATATTTCCATACATGATATTATTTTTATTCTAGCCTATATACCCTACTTTTTCAAAAAAATATTCTTCTTCGTATTTCAATCATTTTTCATCGAAAAAAAGCCCTTTATTAGATGAGTAAATATTCCTAAACATGTGGTTTTTTGGAATACATTTTATTCACAAATTTATTTCCATTTGATAAATGTATTGGTGTGATACACATTATAATCATAATGTTCTATTCCTACAATAAGAAATACCTTAATTTAGTTGGTTATATATTGTTATATATTCTATATTAGAATAATGTTTTTTAAAGGTATTCTACCTTGGGAAGTACCGCCCCATTGGTCATGTTTAAAATAATTTCCTAACACCTTATTGATGAAAAATGTGTCCTAATTTCCTTCTATGTTGGTTGGCATTGACTCCTACATGAAATGGTTTAAAATAAATTTTATGAAATGTTAAATGGTTCAATACCTTTACATGGACGTTATTAACTCTAAATATGGGATTGGGTAATGAAAATTACTATCAGGAACTATAATAAAATGTGTACTTACATGGAATTTGGTCACATATATGTGATTTTATTAATGAAATGAAATTGTAAATTATGAAATGAATTGAAACATGATGGTTGTAAATTGGCATGGATGTGAAAATGCTCCATCTTTTATTATGTAAATAAAATATAATATTTAGGAAATTATGCATTTAGTGATACTTGAATTCATAATATAGACCACCCAATTATATTCAGTGTTTAAATGAAACTATATGGAGCCTTGAGTGTGAATGTTATTCATGATATGGAACGACATGGATTGGCTAAATGGTCAAATGAATGATAATACGCCTTGAGAGATATTTTGGTTCATTATAAAGGATACCATGGATTGAATCATAGTTTAAATGAGATTATATTAATCCTTCATTTATACGAAGACTCTTTATATGGGATTCTATAGAATGTCTCATTGGCTCATTGAGAATATAATATTATTTGCGTGATACTTACATTCCTATATGGAGTTCCTTGGATTGTCTAATAGGGTGAATGATATTATTTTATACATGATGGATTTTTGGATTACCATCTATTTCTAAATATTTAATGTTTTTTGAAATGTAGAAACATATTTGATCATCATTTTTTATAGGTATTTATTTTCTACTTGGGTCTAACATGGCTTGTGTTTAACATAGACAATTGGTCTAATAACTATGCAACATACTTTTTATTCACTATTATTATGACCAGGGTCATCCTAACATAGGTTGTAGCAAGTATGGTCTGTCAACTATCCCATAGTGTTCCTGGGCTCGACATGGTTATTCATAAACCATATTTTACTACATTTTTTATACATTAAAACAATCTCATTCTATACTCACAGAATAGATTATTATTATACACTATTCATGGTGTCCTAAAGTGTTTTAGTCACACTATTTTTCGGCTACCTATTCATACAGGAATAGACTTCTTGATTACATGTTAGGAGTTAACTTGTGTTTGTACTCCATTGTATCCTCTTGGTTATTACCTTTCATAGATTGGGTGGAAGATTATGTGGTCAGTATACAAAAATGAGTTGGGTATATGGTTAATTTAATTATCATTATTAGTATATTCCAATTTTATGTATTCCATATTATAAATTTATTGATTTTATTTTTGATATAGTATGATTATTCATGTATATTTATTTGGTATTCATCTATTTATCTATTATTGCAATCTATTATATATTTTGTAATCTTTAACTATTTACATTATATTATTATTTTCCTCGACTAATCAATATAGAGCAGTAGAGTATTGTCTCCCCACTATACCACATTCATACCTTTTCTACTAGTCATTAGTCATTAGCATACAGGGAAGAGCGCTTGAGGCGATGTGGCACTCAACTTCAGATAATTTTTACTAAATTGGATGTTTCACATGAAAAATAATTATAATGGGTATATTTTACATTATCTCACTATTTATGGATTGTAGAAGTGAAATCATGTATCTAGGGATGAGGCTATTATTCATGATGCTCATTATTAAATTTGACTATTATTTCATAGTTAATGATTTATGTACTTAAACAGGTTATTGATTTTTGGATTATGGTGTACACCACATGTCTCGTTATGGACAGATATGGGGCATGGTCGTGAATCATTTAAAGATGATATGATTCACACTTAATTTCGATGCTAACATGTATACCAATCCTTTGTAATTATTTTTCATACCTATTATTATTCCAGGTTTGGGTTATTTTAGGCCTTGTATAACAGTTTTCCCTGCCTATGTAGTAAATTCCAATGATTATTATATATCTTTATCAATGATATAATACCATTTTATAATCATGATATATGATTGGTTGTTAATGTTTCCACTTCATCCAAAATGGGATTTTCCGGTATATCAGGATGGTGGAACCATAATTATCCTAATATTACATGTTTGACCCGTGTACTACCAGTTGTAAGGGATGAAATGTTAGTGCTTGTGATATAATTGGTCAAAATTAAAATTTATAATTTGTATAGTCTATTATAAATTTATGATTGTGATCCATATAATTTAACCACCCTATATATTCTTGTTAAAATCTAAGACAAAACTCATAAACCATGTTTCAACAACATGATTTCCAATTGTAACTTATAAATGCGAGTACCATTATAACATGGAAATGGAATTTCATCAAACAAAACAATTAAACAAATATAAGTTTTATGAAATTTTGATTCATGAATAAAATTTTGTGAATTGGTAAATAATTATATGTGAATCAAATAATTAAAATTGATGGTAATTGGATTCATAGTGTCACAAATTCAAGTCGTTTTTTCTGGGTGATGGCTAAATCATATGTATATTTCAACATATAAAGGAAAGTACCTCTATAACATGGATATTATGAGACATATAAATGAATCCCTTTCTATTTAATTGGATTAAATTAGGTCATATTAGCCAGATTTATTAATTTATGTACCCAAAAATGGAATATAGAAATCTTAATAAATTTAACCATCATGGGTTTCAGAAAAATTGGATTCCCATTGTAATTTAAAGAATGATGAATCTATAAATTGGGAAGGGATTCCCATATAACTAAACCTAGGTTGTATTGATGGACCCATTTAAGTCTATATTATTTTTTCAAATGCCTTGGATATAACACCGTGATGGTGTGATGTGTTAAAAAATGATGGTTGTTTAAATTGTTACTGTAATATAATATAATGTTACATATAAATATTTGGTGGAATCATTTTTGAGCAGTTCTCTTATCTTGATAGAGAACTGATGAATACTTCTGATCATTATTGGAATGATGATTTTATTAATTAAAATTCCAATTACAATGTAAATATTATTTTACTATAGAAATTAGAATTGATATTTTCTCTATATGAGACAGATTGTGAGAACATAGGGATTAATGATATGGTATAAAATAAAATTATGGGAATATTTTCCTATATTTTTGCATGAAATAATATAAATAAAGTAATATATAATGTTCATAAAACATTTTTCATAATACTAGAACTTATGTATTCTTATATTTAAACCTCAATAACTATTATGGTAACTGTGAATTTGTGAAATGTCATAAATGAAAACTGTTAATGGTGTTGACAAAAAATAACCCTCATATTGGGGTTAGTTCCAATGTTTCCTTAAGAGTTTCGTGAAAGGTAACATGAGTGTTTCTCATATATGTCAATAGGATTATTTTATTCTATTAATTGAACAAAAATTATAGGTCCTAGATCCTAAATAAATTTTTAAGAAATAATATAATTTTTTAAATAACTCATTTTTTATATTAGTGGATAGACCATTTTGTTAGTTCCCTTGGTGATGATAAACTGGTTGACCATTTTTATCGATATTCTATGTGTTGTAGTTGTAGTGAAATTGATCCATTTAAGTTGGGTAGGACTCCTAGTTGATGAAACCACACCTGGGGTTAGTGGGGGTAGTCTGGTAAGATGATAATTGATGGGGTATACCATATAATAATACCCAATGAGTGCTAGATCATTTATCATTATTTTGGAATGAGGAACATCGAAGGAGAACACCATTATTATAATTCATGGAAATGATCATTTCCCAAAATCTCGATGCTTGGCAGGTGATGTCATTACGCCTATGATGATAAGTTTTGACCCTTCTATGTGGTTAATTTCATTAGCTACCTCTAGTTGTAATTTCAAGATATAATTAAAGGAAAATTATATGAATGGTAATAAGATACCTTGTACTGGATATGGTTTTCAAATGAGTTACAATTGGGATTTGTGGATAGGCCTCATGACCCTGTTTTTAGGATTAATTGGTTGGTCTAGGTGATAGTCCTAATGGGCCATTAGTTTTTATCATAAATTTTTGAGAAAAAATTGGAATGATCATGGGAAACATATCATAGATGTTATCTTGGGGAATGAAAATTTCATTAGAGGTAGTGTTCTTGGCTCTTCTCTTATTCCAATGTAATTTCACCAATGTTTCTCAGGTTTTTATAATATAGGTAAGATGATGCATTTGATTTTTGAGGAAGCAATATGAGTGATTCTTTATCAAGACTATCATAGATGGGATGAAATATGTTGGTTCCAAGCCCAATTAACAAGTAACATCATGGTTACTGCTTTTATTTTCTGAAATAATTTCTTGAGGTGAGTGGTCGTTCGATAAATCAAGGCACATGTTAGTACACTATTTTGAAAATGAGTTCCAAGGATGCTCCTATTCTTATAGAAACTATGGTTCTGGGTATCATGGTCAGCTTGTCCATAATTATGGATGAATCATATATATTTATGTTGGATCATAAACGGGGTGGTATAAAATGTTCATCAACTATCTGTTGAATGATTTCGTGACATAGATTATATGTGTGATCTGTCCAAAATTGAACATAAATGAGCATACCATCCAATGAATGATGGTTTCAAAGTGGTGATGTATAATAGAATGGTGACCCATATCATTGGGTAAAATTAATGGAATATTCATGATCAAGACTATCCTACATATAAACTGAGCTTCATGAGGTAGTTGACCCTGGTTGGACCTAGTTAAACATTTTAAAGAGAACTAGTGTTAGGAGATTGTCAATGTTTCATCCTAGCATGGATGACACTAACCGTACCCCCGGGTGTTTGGCCACATTACCTAATGTTCTCCTTTCCATATTTCAGAGGCTACTGACTAGTAGTGAGTAACTATGGTGCATCTATTGGGAGACTATGACCCCTTTATGAGAATATAACACCATAGTAAATAATAATTATTATCAACATATAAATTAATAAATAACCATCCACAGAATGATAATTCTTCTATAATTATAAATAGGTTGAATCTAAATCAATATCATCTAGAAAATGATGTTCATTCCATGATGACATAAAAATGGAAGTACATGGGATACAAGGGTATATGAATATACAACTTCATAAACAATAGGAAAAAAAGACCAAAAGCTTTCTCCACTATAATCACAATCATAGGATCAATCCTCTTCGCTCATAAACCATCATAGAACTAAAAATCAAACATAAATAGTTAAGAACATCCCTTTGTCTACACCTGATGTCATGAAGTCGGTTTGGGTACAACAGGTAGCCTGAAGAGGGTATGATATATATTTATTAGGCTACTGCCAATGGTGTCTATAACAATAAATTATATGCATATGAAATGAATATCATGGAGGTAATGGTAATGGTTCGCTAATAAAAAAATAAACATGTCAGAACGATTCCTTATTGGAACATGGATGACACTACCTTCTATGGCCTATGCCGGATATATATAAACCAAGAGAAACATATACATATAGACTATATATGTTGATGTATATATATATATGTATATATTATATGACTACTAAAATGCATATATGGAAATCATAACTAGTTCGCCATAAAATCTAAATGCAATAAGGACCAAAACCAATCATTTTCATTGGATTGACAGATGGATCCTTAAAATTATTACAATGGAATCCTTATTAATTAATTAAAAAGGAATCACGAGAACATCTATGTAAATCCATATAGTGGAATCCCATGTATTTCTCTAGGATCAATCTATATATTTATAACCATAATATGATATCCAAGGAGATCAATATGTAGAACCCAAGTATCACTCTCAACATGGTCTAAGGCATAACCCTCTGATATCATCCCAACCATCCATATAGGGGACCTTGTACTTCCAAGGGAGTGATGTTACATATTTCCCATGGAGCCTATCTTTGGTAATCCACTAGGGAACTAGGTATCAGTCATGGGTATAGTACATATGAAATTTTCCCAGTGAGCACATCGTTGGTATTCTATAGAGAAAGCATGAGTCGATATCAATATATTATGATTCATTCTAAATTATTATCTATAAAACTTTTCAATACCATCAATGGAATCCCTAATTCAGGGATATTGAATCTCCTACATCTTTTAAAAAGAATTATGTTTTTACTTTCATGAATTCAAAACCATTTAAGTAACATATCATAACATTCTAAAGGGTTAATTCTATCACATAAATTGGTGGTTTAATTTTTCTCAAAATATGATTCATCGTTGTTTTTTTTAAGGAATCCACACAATTATGGGTGGCTCATATCAAGGTGGTCAGACATAAAAAATATTTGAGGGTTAATAGGAGCATATTAAGCATGGTTCATAAATTTATTATAATAATAAAACATTCAATAGGAATACTTAGAAATGACTAGTGCCTGACATAACGACTTATGATATGTATCTGGAAAACGATAATGAAAAAGAAGTAGACAACCTATCATAGTTTGGTAGATGACCATTCATCATTTTTCGACCATTGAGTTGATCTATATCATATGAAATAATCATAATAGTAAAATATTAAAAAATATGACATAATATCTCACACTAAAATAACATAGAATATGGAGAGATAAATGATAAAATGAATAATTAGATGTGAAGGGAATACCACTTAATTTCCAACACAACTGGTGGAAAATGAAAATTGATTCCAAATGGGAGAGTTGCTTCATAGCCTATAGAGTATCAGGGTGGAGGATATTTATAAGGAAGAGACATTTGTGAGTGATTAATTATTGGAAAGAATAGAGTGATATAAAATATAATGGGGAGAGAAAGTTATTTTTTACCAAAAATTAAATGTGACATGGTTTGTTCACATCATTGGACAAACTATGTGCCAATTGTACACCAAGTACACTAGTAAGATAATTTTCTCATGGGTTAGGTAAATGGTTAGTCTAACTATTTATAGCCCCTGAAAATCACATCTATCAAGTGGCATGCAACACTCACATGTCCATGAGTCCTCGGATCCCTAGTTAGGAAATATAGGATGACTCGTGGTAGTGAATTGGATAACCCTACACAACTAAGTGAAATATTAAGAACTAACTATGTGGCTCAATATATATCTCCAAATTCTAGTGGTAAGGGATCCGAATCAACCATACACTATCCCATATAACTCCATAGCCTCATGATCACATTATTTCCATATAATTATAGTTTTAAAAATATATTTAATTTATATGTGTAGATTAAAGATTCCAGGACATTAAAACCTCTCTAACTTAAAACAACTCAACCACAAGTTTCCCATTGCCGTGTCGTAAATCATCATATGAGAAATCTTCCATCCAATGAGAATATAGGTCTACCTCACACTCCAATGTCTCTTCCTTTATAAATTAATTCTTTAATATCACCCAATACAAAAGAACTAATGTTACAATGTGATTCATCATGCTCTGATCAACAATATGCATCTAATCCTCCTCAAAGGATGCATCTTTTTACAACTCAATATCCTCATGTCCAAATAAATGAGATGGGTCGAAATGCGAATGATAATTTTGTGATACATTGAATATGTCCTAGATTTCGTTGTATATCTGATGTTAATACAACTAATAGGCTATTATATTGAATTATCCAAGGTCTCAAAAGGCCTAATATAAGGAGGTAATAACATTCCAATTTTATAAATTGTTCTATAACCTAATCTAGGAAGAACTCAAAGAAAGATTACATGTACATTAAGAACTCCATAGGTAAGAAGAAACAATGGATATAATGCATATTCCTTGAATGAGTTGTATCAATGAGATTCTCAATCAATTGTACTTGGTTTGACATATCCACAATGAGACGAAGTCCCAGTAGTGCTATCATATCTTCCTACAACCAACATAGGGGTGGACGACATGACATTTCATATTGGGCCTCAGAGGAATCAATCTAAATAGTGTCTTTAAAATTATTATTATTGAAAAAAACAATGAGAGGCTTTTATTTTCTCAAATGAACCTTAAAAATTAAAGAAACATTCTCAGAGCATGTCCTCTAATACCATTATTGTACACTTGGGATGAACATCGATTTGAGGTGTTATGTTTTATAGAGAGAACCTGTGGACATAGTTATTTGTATAACCCATTCTAGAGATTATATTTAATTGTATAATCTCGATATGATATGATAGAATGGAAAACACCATGAAGTTTTATAGAATTCTTAGTGTAATTCCTTTTATGTATTTCAACTTCAAAGGTATCTTGGATAGATAATAAGTATGGGACCTCGGTCAAATTGTCGAAAAAACAACCACAACATGTTACTTTCAAGAGGGGATCTCAGAATGATTAACATGAAATCCATTTTTTCATCATCATATATCGTCTCAATAATTGATAGATGATGTAGAACTCTTGTCTGATGTTGGTGCTCTGGATTCACCTTCTTGTAAGAGAAAATCCATTGGATAAAACCTATAATATACCTATACATATAGAGCAATCAATACTGATTATGAATGTATCAATGAATCTTGGTAATACCAAGGTAAACTACCCAAATAGATGTAGGATATTTCCATAGTACCCCACCCCATAAGTATGTGGGAACTTGAAACTTCATTAAAATTGGGGATTCATGTTCTCATAGATATCATAGTAAGGAAATGGTTCCCCACTTGAAAAAGTGTAAGTTAAGACTAATCCTTAAAAATCATAAATTTATCCCATACCTACTGATTAATTAATGAGTATTTCACTATGAATTATGGAAAAATATGTTTCTTGTGACATTGCTGAACCTCTAGGTGCGTCATAAAAAATAAGGCCATCAACTACCACTCAATCATTTACTCTTGGAAGACCGATGTCTTATCCTTACATAACAAGGCATTAGCAACTATATTTCCCTTCTTGAGAGTATAACTGAGCTGTAAATAAAATTACTTCAAGCATTTTACCCACCTATTATAATTGAGATTCTTGTTAATCTCTGTAGAAATGTACCTGGGGATTTTTTGATTAATGTAAATAATGAACTAATATATACAATGTAATTCCTCAAACAACTAAAATAATGAACCATATCTTCTAGCTCAGGATCATGCGTCGAGTAATTCTTCTCATGAAGAATCTGTTTGCGGGACACATAACATACAACTCGATCACTCTCCATAAAAAAAATTCTATTCTTGATTCCTAAAACATCATAATAAACTATATATCCTCTTCCTGAGATTAGATTAATTAATAATATAACTGAATACAGTCTCTATTTAAAATATTCAAGTGATGTTTCACATGCTTTATCCCATAAAATTTGTAATACCTTAAGTTTCATAGTATGTTGTCTCTTTAAATTAATTTAATATCTTGTGCTACCTGCAAAACTGAGTTTGAGTGCTCCAAAGCTTACCAAACTAGAAATTAAAAAATAAGTAACCAAAATTTTAATTTATATATATACTATATGATTTTAACATTCAACATTTGAGTTTCATAGACATAATATATGTGCAAATTCAAATTTTCAGATAAAAGAAGTAATTGTCAAAAATACTGCTTTACAACCTTCTAATAGAGAACCCTTTTTAAATAAAATATTTGAGACATTTATATATTCAATTTAGTGAAAATAATTTTATTTTAATCAGGATATAGAAATTTATTTTGGATAAATTTTTTGTACTTTTCTGATCACTCTCATATTTTGATGAATAGTGAAAAATACCTAATATTAATTTCAAATGGATTTTAAATCAAAATAATTTATATTATTAAATTATTAATTTTATTGGTTTTAAATTATAATTAGATTATATATTTACCATTTTATCCAATTATTTTCATTGGATTTAATTTCACATTGAAATTGGACATAAACATGTGTCAATCTTTTGATAGTTATTATTTCATAACAACACGCTTTTTGTTTTGACAATAGTAATTAATTTTAAATTAATTTATACTACTTATGTTCGTTGAATTTGGAAAAATGAATTTTATATTTGGAATTAGGTGTTCCAAATTGTGTAAATAGGTAACTTTTATTTTTATACATTATGAATATTTACATCAGTAAATATTTTATTTAGCACGGTTAAAAGGTAAATCTTGTAAATAAGAGTAAACAAATATTATTATTATAATATTAATTTACCAAAATATGTGTACTATTCTTATTGGATGATAAATTTCTGACCATTAGCACCCTTGGGTCTATTTTGGGACCACATGGAGCCACATGAGAGTGATAATGACACTTTATATTAATTATTTTAAAGTAAAGACAAAAATTACATGAACATATATCTTTTCGTAAATAAATTTTTACATGGGGTTATATAAGTTATTTATTAAAAAATAAATATTAATTATAATTCAAAAACTATTTCCTACACCATGGAATTTTATTTATAAGTTTTATAAATCATATAAATAAATTTATTTATGACACAATGATGAGGAAGTTATTTCATTATTGATGAATGATTTAAATAAATGTGATTATAAAATTAAAAAAACAATGAAAATCCTATGTAATAATCATTGGATGATTTTATTTCAAACAAGAGTAAAATTATCTTCTAATTTAATGTATTCTGGACATTATGAAACTGGAAATCGGTTTATAATAAAATAATATTTTTAAAAATAATTAAAGAGCCCCTCCTCTCCCTTATAAAATTACTTAAACTATAACTCATTACTCACACCTATAAAACCCATTTACCTATCCAAACTCTGCCCAATTAATCTCCCTACATTCCTATATTCCTCCTATAATACTTACCTTTTCTAGAAGGAACATCATAGAATTATTTTGGTTCAAACCAAATAGAGTTACCCAATTTAATGGTAGCATATTTTCTTAAGTTACTTATTTTTACTCTCCATCCCACTAAATTCTATATATTCCATTATTAAATAATAAAAAAGGTATCCTAAATACATTATGTTGTTTTTATTAGAAGTAATAGAACTAAACATACTCACACCTCCATCTAATGGGTATGGAATAAAATGTTTTTGTCGACGGTGAACCACTGCCTCACGAAACGATGATTATTCAATCTCCTACTACCACCTCTTATCGTGGCCATTATGATGGAACATATTTCAATATGATATATATACTGTCTATGATTTCTTTATGATTCTGTATTTTTTTTATATCATACATTTATGGCTTCCATAATTGTTAAATCTGATAATTTCATTTGCAAAAGTGCGGACTACCGCCCTCTCAAAGTAATATGACTCGTTCATACCATACAAAGAACATATGTAGGATGGTGAAAATGTACATACATAACATATATAAAATATGATATTATACTAGAATAATAATATACATATTTATCCTTTGTTTTTCATTCCTTCTCAGATGAAAAAAATTAAGTGGAAGTAACATTCATTTGTACGTGCGACATACCAACTCCATTAACGGTGCATTTCATTTTCATATATCCTATTGAGATTGCATATTGTAAATACATATATAATGTATTTATATGATATATATGATATATAAATAATGAATATCATTATATATATAATGTAATTCTGACCCCATGGACAATTTATTATTATAACATGTTCAATTTTAACTCCAGTCCTAAAGATTGACAAAATGTACGATATGAACTAAAATAATTATTATAGCAAGGTAATAAGTTATATAAATGGAATAATAAACCCGAAGAAGGATACTAGTAAATTATATACTAACATTAGTTTATTATTCAAGAAATTAAATAATGAATGGGTCAAGTCGGACATGAGGTAAGGGTTTTTAATCTCACTTTTTATTCCCACGAGATTCATGTTATATTTTGCACTATTCCATTTTGTGTAGTGTATATAATTCCCATTATTTTATTATTTGTGTAATGTAAATTAATTTATTGTTATTTACATATTCATTGTATGATCCTTCACTAATGGGTTATATGTTTTTCTTATGTTAGAAAATCAGTAAGGGTTAATTTTACAACCTCTTTATTATTTGAGGTTGTTAATATGTATGTATCTACTGAACCTCTTAATCATCCACATATGTGTTTATAAAAAATGTATTTAAAAACATTATTTACTATACTATGGTTTAATTTAAATTACTCCCATGTTTTACTTTTCATAAAATGTTTTTAATTTAATCTTTCAGTCGTTTTCCAAACAATGTAATTTAAGACCTTTTCGACAAATTAAGGTAAGAATGTTTTTTTAACTTATATGGTGGGTGTGGCATTTTTTTGCTGTTATAACACCTTCCAAGATTCCCGTTCATGAATATAATAATATTTTAAAATTAAAATTTTCTTTATAATGATTTCAAAATAAAAATAGATATTTCTCTCAAATATTTTTTATTTCATCTATGCCAACATCATTTGAGGGATTTTACACTCATTTTAAGTTTATATATTATAATAAAATCATCCCTATTGTATTTAATGTTTTGTGATATGTTTGAATGTGAATGTGCTATTTTTATATAATTAATGATTTATGGTTAAATTATTTAAATTTCTACTGTAATTTTTAATACTAATGTTTATGATATATTTTACTATTTTCATATGAGGAATTAATTAGACATAGTATGTGACTGGTGGAGCCCAATATTGATCCTCGATGCATTAGTCGGTCTCATTAGACATACAAGTGTCTGGGAACAAGGTCTTGAAAAAAATATTTTTTTGTGGTCTTGGAACGAGGCATTGACTATGTGGTTATGATGTCCAGTATTTTTCATTCCATCATTATGAGATTAGCTATTGAATTTAATGTGATTATTCAACTAGTAGAATATCAATGTGAATAAGTAAAATATATTATTTTATTTATCATTTCCATATTATTCTGATGTTTATGTTTAAAATGCTTGTGTTTTAGTCTTATATATCAACTTAATTGTTAATTCTTATTTATGTCAGTTTACTCTATATTGTTATCCCTACAATGTATATGATCTCACTCCATTATTATCATTTATTTTTACTAGGATACAAAGAAGTATATTATGATTAACATGTAAGAATAAGCTACGATATATGAGTGCATTTTAAGGGGACACGATGATTTTGTTTTTACATTTCATAATATAATATAATACTTATTTATGTATCTATTACTTCCACGACATCTAAACTAATCGTTTGTTCGAGACTTGATCTCTTGTTATCATGACAATGTTCTATAATAATTAACTGAATCTAGGTAACTATGGTAGGGGTGTTACATTTGGTATCATAGGATATTTAGTACAATCCTTGGAAACTATATTTAGAAAACTATAACTAGAGAACATCACCCTAAATAAACATTGAGGTTTAGAATAGAAAAACATCAAAAAAAATTGGGTGTGCAAAAATGATGTGGGTTTTCCATGAAAATACATCCCTCTATAAATATGAGTAGGTAGAGGGATCTCTGGAACATATGTACCTAGCAGTGAAAACTCTGAAAATGATTTTTGGGCTTGACCCGGGGTATCTGGGTACACGACAATGGGCCTTGCTGCACTCTTTGTTAAAACACTCAAATGGGATATATATAGGATAATTCACATTTTCATCATAATCCAATTTGAAGGACATTGAAATAAGATGAGAATAAATAACCTTGGTCTAAGGTGTTTTAGGTTGAAAATAAGGTGTAATTATTTTCATTAAATGATTTTATTTCTATTATTACCTACTCTATGCTTTCTGGTTTTAGTTAATGGTTGGATTTGATGTAATTCATAGTTACATTGAACATGATGTACAAGGTGGGAATGATGGTGGAAATGAGCAACGAAATATAATTTTTATTAGAGTAAAAGATATCATGTTAATTCCAAATCAATTTTCCAAAAAATATGATCAACAACATATAACATAACCAAGTCCCAATCTCAAAAATGAAGAGAAAGGCAGATAATGATAAGAGCTCTAACAATGGAGACCATAGAGAAAAGAAAGCCCAGATTCCACTATGTCAAAAATATGGAAGTAGACACTTAGGAAAGTGTCTTTATGGAATAAATAAATGATTTATGTGCGGGAAATATGTACTTAAAGTAAATAATAGTCGAGGAAAATTAAGAGTACTATGAAGGAAAATTAAATTCATCCTATGAATCCATTAACATTAATTTTCCTTAAATGTAGGGGACCTAGGCATTACCCGAGTCAATGTCATATTATATTGGATAACCTCTATGTAAAGTAAGAACTTATGTGGAAATAAATGGATAGAGAAATGTTTGAAATTATTAATGTTCATCATTAATGTGATTACTTTTGAAGGTGTTTCTCTTCTATCTGTAACCCTATTGTTTGTTATGTGAAAATGCTTTTGGAGGAAGAATTATCTTTTCTTTTGTGGATATAGTTATAAATAACCATTTAGGTTTATATTATCCTTGAATTTGAATCAATTATAGGTTTTTACTATTTGGGTAGAAAATTCAAGGTATGAGATACCATTTGTTGTTCAAATATGTTATTGTTATTTTGGAGTAATTTATCTCATTTTTGGGAATGTTATAAAATTATATTTTTTTTTTAAAAATGAAAACATGAAAACCATGTGACAACCCGTTACATCAGAAAAAGTGGTGTGAATAGAACCCACACCTAATGTGCAACTGGGATTTATTTCCCACCACCGCACTATGTGTATTCCTGGGTTAATATTACTAATTCTTTTTAGTTAACATATTTAATGGATAAAAAAATAGATATATAGATCTTATGATTTATCCATAGTATAGGAAAATGATTTGGTGATTAAGAGATAAATGTAATCTTGGAAGATATACGATCATTTGGGAACACTAAATGTCTATGGAAAAAAGAATACTTTGGAATTTCATTTGAGTTGTAATGGTGGATTTTTATTTTTTAAAAATGTGTGTTTTTATAGTGAAATTATAGCGATATGGGTTATTTATTGAAATGATTATCCTATCATAGAGAATATGTCTTTAGTTTAATTACCTTTTTGTATGACACTTTAAGATTAGTCGATGTTATTTGGAGCTAAATGAAAAAATATATCGTGTAAGACTATGTGATCAAATATTTCGGAATTTTGGGATTAAAACATAGTTTGGCTTTTTTTATGAATATTAAGGACAATTTATTTTATTTTTAAAAAGGTCTTTGTTGAACTTTCGGTATTGTTAGTCATATTTTGGAGATTAGGAGTAGAATTTATTTTTAATAAAGTATTATCCATCTTGGGTATTATCTTATCTTGTACTAACCATTTTGGTTTTGGATAATTTCTAAAGACAATGGAAATATATATTTTATCTTTTTGGGATTAGGTGATTCTCTATAAGTTGATTCTAGTGCTTCACATGTGACCAAGTCATGTTGAATACTCACTGTTTTGAGAAAAGATTAGTTTTTGGTAGAGTCTTTTTAAAGGATGAAACTCTTATTGAAAATATATTATATTTCTATATGTTTTTAGTAATCCTCATAACTAAACTCTCCAACACTATGTGAGGGCACCTAAAAAATGTGGTCTGTTTACTTTTCCTACCAGGGAATCAAAGAATGATTAACCTATCAATATATTGTGTATTTATTATTGTTAACATTATCATAGTCATGTTTTCTTTCACTATAAATTAGAACATGATGTATAGTTTCACATCCATATCCATTTTCTCATACATGTAATCCTAGGATGGGTTATCTTTGGTGACCTTGGTACTTCACTTTCTATCTGTTAAAGTGATAATTTTATTAACAATATTTCCAATGTGGGATTTCAACAAACATGTAATGAAATTTCAAACCCCTAGTTTATGTTTCTGAGTATAAATTTTGAAGACGAAATTATTTTAATGAAGGGAGAATGTAACACCACATCATTTCATAGTAAATTATCTCTTTAGAGTAATTCAATATGATTGTTCCACAAGCAACACCGAGTTCGAGCGCACCACGACCTACCAAACTAGCCATTCCAAAATAGGTTATGAATATTATTATGAAATATAATAATATATATATCCTATATAATTTTAACAATAAAATTTTGAGTTTCTTAGATACAATAATAAGACAAATTCATTTTTCAGACAAAAGATGTATTTTTCAAAAAATGTTGTTTTTCTGCATTTTAATGGATAACCCTTTTCAAATCAAAAACCAGAAACATTTCAATAGTAATTATAGATAAATTTAATTCTTCTTGTGTACAGGTACATAAAAATTTAGTTTCGATATATATTTTATACCTTTCTGATATGTTACCAATTTTGATGAATAGTGAAAAATACTAAATTTTAATTGAAAATGTCTATTTTAGTAAAAATAATTAATAATGATAAATTATTCATTTGAGTAGTTTTAAAGTATAATTAGAATATATTTTTACCATTTAATCCAATTTTGGTAATTGGAAATACTTTTACATTAAAATCGAACATAAATGAGTGTCAATCATTTGAAAGTTATTATTTCTTAAAAACACTTTTATTGTTTTGAAAACGGGAACTAATTTTAAATTAATTTCTGTCTATTATGTTTTTTGAATTTGGAAAAATGGATTCCATTTTATGAATTATATGGTCCTATTTTTTTAAATCAATAACTTTTATTTTTAAACATTATGAATATTTACTTTAGTAAATATTATATATTCCACAATTAAAGGGTAAATCATGTAAATAAGGGTAAATAAATATTATTAAAATAATATTTAATTACCACTAATTTGAATACTATTCATATTGGATGAAACATGTTCAACCACAGGCATCCTCAGTTCGATTTTGGGACCTAGTGGTGGCACTCATGAGTGATAATGACACTTTATATTAATTAATTTAATGTAAAGACAAAAATGACATAAACATATATATTTTCGTAAATCAATTTTTACATGGTGTTATATATGTTATCTCTTAAACTATAGCTATTCATTATAATTATAAAAAAATTCCTAAATCATGGTATTTAAATTATATCTTTTAGGCATCATATAAATAAAATTATGTATGGCACAATGATGATGAAGTGATTAAATTATTTATGAATGATTTAAATAAATTAAATTATATAATTTTAAAATCTATACAAAACCTATCCAATTTTTATTGGATTGTTTTATTTAGAACAATAGTCATATTATATTATAATTTATTGTGTTTTGGACCTTTTGGAACTGAAAATCAGTTTATAATAAAATAATATTTTTAATCATTCGTAAAGAGCCCCTCCTTTCCATTATAAAAAGCCATCACCTCTAACCCATTACTCACACATCTCGAGCCCTATAAATCGTCCATGCTCTTCCCAATTTAGCTTCCTAAATATCACTATTCCTCTTATATTGCTTACCATAGGCAGAAAACATTTCAAGGAAGAATTTTAGTTCAAACCAAAGAAAGTTACCATATTTAAAGGTAATGACTTCTCTTAAGTTTGATTCTTTTATTTTACTTCTTCAACCCCATAAACACTATTTAATCCTTTATTTTAAAACAAAAACACAATACTTAATATAATATGTTGTTTTTATGAGATTTATAATAACTACAATTACACGAACCTTCATCTAATGGTTAAGAACACAATGTTTCTGTGGACGGTGAACTAATGCCTCACGAAACGATTATTGTTAAATCTCTAACTACAACCTCTTATAATGGCCATTATGATGTATATTATTTATATATGATATATATTATTTTTTTGTTTCTCTATTATTCTTTATTTATCATTTATATAAGACCTTTTGTGTTTCCATAATGGGTAAACACGTTAATTTCTTTAGATAAAGTGTGGACTACCGCCACATCAAAGTGATATGACTCAATCATACCATACAAGGAACGTAAGAAGGATGGTGTTAATGAACATACGTAACATATATAATATATGATATTATAATGGAATAATAATATACCTATGTATCATTTGATTTTAATTCCTTTTTAAATAAAAAATGAAATTGAAGTAGCGTTCATGCGTAAGTACGGCAAACCGTCTCCATGAATGGTGCATTTCATTTTCATATATCCAAATTATATGGAATATTATAAATACATATATACCACGTATATATGATTTATGTGATATATAAATCATGTATATAATTATAAATATAATTATTTTTTGGACCACAAGGACAATTTATAATTTTAACATGTTCATTTTTAACTCAAATTCCATACATCGTCAAAATTTCGGATATGAACTCAAATAATTTTTATAGAAACGAAATAAGTTATATAAAAGGAATAATAAACAAGAAAATAGTTCTAAATAAATAATAAATTAACTTATGTTTATTATTCATGAAATTAAATAGGAACAGTTCCAGTCGGACACGGGTTAAGGGGATTTCATCTCGCTTTTTATTTCAGTGAGACTCATGCTATATTTTCCACTATTCCATTTTGTGTGGAGTATAAACATCCCATGATTGTATTCATTATTTAATGTACTTTAATTTATTTTTATTTACATCTTCATTGAATGATCCTTCTTTCATGGGTTGTATGTTTCTTATGTTACCAAATTATTAAGGGTTAATATCACAATCTTTTTATTATTCGAGGTTGTTAATATGTAAGTATCTACTAGGACCTCTTTATCAACAACATTTTTGTTTGTTAAAAAAGTATTTCAAAACATTTTTTTCTAGACTATGGTTTAATGTAATTTTAACCCTTGTATGACCTTCCCTAAAATATTTTTAAAGGAGTCTTTTCATCGTTTACCAAACAAGGTAATTTATGACCATTTAGACAAATTTAGATAAGAATTTTTTTAACTTATACGGTGGGTGTGGCTATTTTATGTCATTATAACACCTTCAAAACATACCTTACAAGAATATAAGAATATTTTCCAAATAAATTTTATCTTTATAATTATTTCAAAATAGAAATATATATTTCTATCAAATAGTTTTGATTTTATCTGTGTCATCATCCATTGATTGATTTTACACTTATTTGATGTTGATTTATTAGGATACAATCTTCCATATTTAATTGTTGGTTTTGTGATATGATTTGAGTTTAATAATCTATTTTTATACCATTCATGATTTATAGTAAATGTATTGACATTTCATATGCTATTTTTAATAGACATATTTATGTTATGTTTTAACATTTTCATATGAAGATTTAATTGGACTTAGTAAGTGATGAGTGGAACATGTTATAGCTTCTCGATGAATAAGTATGTTGCATGAGACAAACTAGTGTCTTGGAACACATCCTTGACAAAATCATTATTTATATTATTGGTAAGACACCTTTACTGTGTGGTCATGATCTCCAAAATTACGCATTCCATCATTATGATATTAGTTGTTGATATTACATGTGATTATTCGACTACTATAATATCTATGTGAATAAGTAAATTAATTTATTTTATTTATTGTTTCATAATTATTATTAATTTTATGTTTAAATGGATTTTTTTAGTCTTATTTATTTCATTAAATTATTATTCTTATTTATAACAATATATGATATATTATCAACCCTACTGAAAATCTGAGCTCACCCCGTTCTTATGTTTTATATTCCCAATATTTGAAGAAGTATATTACGATTTACCTACAATAATACGATTATGGATATGAGTGTGTTAAATTGGAAACACATTATTTTTTTTCCATTCCATAATGTAATTTAAAACTTATTTATTTATCTAGTACTTCTAAGGATATAAAACTAATTGATCTTTCAAGAATTGATCTCTTGTGACCGTGAAATTGTTATGTAATAATTCAAAGAGACTAGGTAATAAGGATTGGGGTGTTACAAAAAATAAGCACCACTTTTTATAAAGTATCTGATTTGTGTTTCTATGAGTGATATGTCTTGAATGAAATGTATATAGTAGCTATTCAGTCTTAATAACCATCAAATATCAATGAATATTTTGGTATTATCCTATGATACCAGGGAACTCGACTTTTCAGGGTTAGTATATAACACTAACTATTAAATTATATGATCCAGGAAGTGTACTTCATCAATCCAAAAGTTAAATTTTTTGATCTTATCATATAGTTGACGCCCTCTTTGTAATTTTTTTCATGATTTCAAGATGATTGGAATGGACATTATGGGTACATGATTACATCAAGATACCATCCCTAGATACTACCATGAATGAATCAAAATATGGGTGTAAAACTAAATTCATAATGGCTTTGAAAACTATTGGTGAATTCATAAAGGGAAAAGAAATAACTTTGCAATCGTATCATATATATCTTATCCAAAATAAAATATATGGAATTTATAATAGTCTCACAAGCACCTGATGGTAGCTTGACATCAAATTGGCCATAGAGAAAACTGTTACTCCTCGGATATGGTGGATGGTGTCAACTATGTGGAATAATTGTTAAAATTTATTTACTATAAGATGTTTCAACTAGATTTAATCGACATAAAATATGGGGGTACCACTTGCCTTCTTGTTTAAAAGGGTTGGTGAATACCATGGAGATGTACTAGGTCATGTAAAACACTTTTCTACTAAATCTTCCAACTACATCTTCAATTCATGGACATCTAAATGTCTCATATAATAGGGATTAATCGACACTAGTTCCACCTATGGTACTATCTCAACGGTGAAATCCACCAATCTCATAGGAGGTAACCTAGAAAATTAATCATGGAAAATGTCCATCAAATTATCTACCAAAAGATGTAATTCTATACACAGAATTCCCTGATCGCTAATAATGAGATTATGCATCTTGGTGGTCACTCAACACATTCAACAATGCTCTGGTCCATCGTGACTTTCTTGGACATCCTATTAACCCAAAGTAATATGAGAACTACCCTAGGGTAAAGTAAATGAAACCATATAGTGATATAAATCAACATGGAAATCGAATGAAACAAAATATTCATTCCCTAAAATTAAATGGAAGTATGTCATCTCGAGGAATAATACATTCCAAATGAAGAGATATTCGCCTACCATAAGTGGGAAATTATTTCACTAGTATATACTATATGACGATGTTCCAAGAATAGTATCTATGGTCATAACAATAAAAAACTCTGATATTCCCCTCCCAAGGAACTCCACATTTCCACAATTTAAAAAACCTATGATTTTCCGCTATCAAATAATGTGGAAACTTCATTAGATGCTCCAAAGGAGCAGGCCTCCATCTATAAATACTTCATTATACACAACCCTAATATTCTTCCTGACCAACCTCATTACTATCGCTAAACCTATATGGTATATATTCCATGGACACAACCATGTCTTAATACGGATTGGCTATTACTAATCCTGCTCTCAACTGAGTGTGGTGCTACTGATCTTGTACCAGAATGAGGCGTCGATATAGATTACATATAATTATGTACTAGAGGTAAGATTTTGTAGAAACTTTTTATGGTGAACTATATTAGAATGTTATTGGTACTCCGTTGGGTTTTATCAAAAAGTGGAGCTTCATGTATACTATGATACCACACAGGTGACACACCACATAACTATTGGTGTGTTTCATTTTTCTCATTCTTCCCCAACAATCAACCATGAAATGATGATTCCAATCGCTAGACAAAACATCTCTGTTTCTCAATGATAAACCAACTTGAATAACATTTCCATATTACCTCAATTTTTTCACAGTTAAGAGGGCTTGATTCAAAATATTTGAAATATTTCTCAACTGAATGAAATTCATCTATGATGTGATAGAGTACACAAGAACATACCCAATCTATATTGTAGTCATTAACTCATCACCAGTTAGTGTCGGCATAAAACACTAAAGCATTGTGAAACTATATGAATACTCCATCATGGAAATAGAACCCTATTGTGGGAGTATAAAATCCCTAGTGGGGTCCAAACACAGTGTATGTGGAAAGATGTAGTAATACTAGGTTATATTGAAATCATCCCAGACCATGCCTGAATGACGTTTAGAATAAGAGATGAAATACCACCAATTCATGGGGGATTCAAAAATCATATTCATTTCATGCTTGATCATCCACACTGGAGGTGTCTCCAAATGATTAATGATAGATAACACAACGTCTAACCATGACACACTAGCGTGAAGATTGCAACCCCCCAATATTGGTGGACGATGTTGCTACTAGAATTCGTGGAGAAACTCATCCATAGTATGGTAGGTTGCGTAGCTACCTATATAAACTTCATATTGTGAAATAATATATCTTAAAAGTGAGAATCAATTTACAGTGGTGGAAGATCATGATAATCCTCTAGTGGTACTAAAAAGGTAATAGTAATGGATTAGTGCCAAACACCTCTACATCATGGTCATTGAAACATTACTATAAAATGAATTGACGATATCATGGTGTCACAACTATAAAATTTAAAAACACGCACCTAAATTTTTTTTTAACAAGTCATATGATCCATGACAATATAAAATCATATTTAATCTTTTTCCTATAAATGAGTTACAACATTATGTTTGTTCATAAATCAATGTATAGGATATTAGAAGGGTCATAGGAGCCACGAAAAACACCACATGGTAATGGTCATGGTCAAGGTCAATGATATGGTTAGGTAAATGTCATGTTATCATAGAACACCATAGGGGTTTCAGTATATGGTGTGTTAATTACAATTTATAGTGTAAATAACTCATTAAATTCCTATTGGAATCCTTATTTATTTGTATCTACATGATTTAAAATTCAGTTTCATTAATGTTTATACTCATTTTATTCCAATATATATAATATCATAGTTAGATATGTCACCATTTCCAATTTATAAATCTACATACACAACTAGGGGAAAAATAATTCCACAATAATAATAAAAATAATAATAATTTCACAAAACATGCAAGTCATCCAATAGTGAAATTGGTGTAGTGGTTAGAGGCGCAAACCATTAACAAAATAACCCAGCCCATCTAATTTTTCATTCATCTATACGTGGTTTAGATTCTCCCCAACATGTTCTCTATACCAAATTTCAACACATTCAAACTAACATGTCTAGTAACATTGAAATATAAAAAAAGTAAAAGATTATCTGGTACCACTTTGTGGTGTCCCAACCCAGAATCTACTAAGATGTTACCAGAGAAGGTTTGACTCATGAAATCATTCATGACTCAATATACTGTAGAGGATTATGAATAGTAGTGAGGGTCTATGGTGTGTCTTTTTTTCCCTATGAATCAAGCTCTTATGGAAGAAATAATCAAAATTAAGAAAATTCCATGAAAATAGGGTAGATTAGCGCACATCAATATAGTGCATAAGAGGAAAATATAAATTTCATATGGAAGAAATAGGAGTGGAGATGTCACTGCTAAAAATCTAATGAAACTGATGGAATAGAAAATGGTGTTTTTAAAACATAGTCGCATCAAATCCTATGGAGTCTCTTAGAGGAGGATCGTTATATAGGAGGGACTACTGTGCATGGGAAATGAGGGAAATAATGATGGTGAGTTAAAACATATGTAGGGTAAAAATGGGTATTTTACCAAAATTTCAATGGTCACATGGTTTTCCCCCCTGTTTGGTAAATTCATGCACCAACCGTCTACCCAACACTCCTCCAAGACACCCCTCACATGGGCGTAGTGCATGATTTTTTTTATATTGTAAATCTCATGAAAATCACCCCTCAAACAAGGTCTACAACACTAGCATAGTATTTAGAATATGATTAAAATTTAGTAAAAACCATGCATCCAATATAGTGCACTAGAGAACATAGAAAGTTTGAGTCACATAGTTATCACTAACTGGGCGATTACCATGCGACCAAATATATATCTCCAAATGGCTGATCTTTGGGCTCTGAATGATCCCCAAAATCTCTCAAACCAATACATAGCCTATTAACAACATTATTTTCATATAATAATAGGATTTAATAGTATTAAATGTATTTTCAGCTCTTTATAAATTCAGTGACATTTAGCTAAATAAAATTAAAGACTTTTTGATGTGATAAATGTTCAAGGGAGTGATACAAGCCTACTAATGGAGCCTTGATGTACTCTTAATCTATAGATGATCATTACCAATATCCTGACATCATCATGAGTATTTTTAGAGAGAATAAATTAAACACTAAACTACCTAGATATTCTTTTAGTGTTTGATGATGAGAATGTTTATGATTTTTTCTTAAAGAGTGATTTTAGTTAATCAAAATGGTGTATAGTACACTATTGGTCATTTAAGGGTGGTCACCCTCACTATAACATGAAATTTATGTGAATTCATATAAACCATTCATCGAACAAAAGAATGAGTTATGGATGATGTTATCTATTTCACTCGGGGCTGAGTAGGTTCTTATCCATGCCTGAAATTATTTATGTGCATAGACATGGAATGAATCATGGTAATTAGTTAAATCATTTCACCAGGGTGATGAAAAGGATGCTCCTAAAGTTGGGAGTGGGATGTCAGTCCCTGATGGGTGACCTTCATGTGAGAAGGGTCATGGATCATTGATTATAGGTGTGTGATGGCCATTTTGGAACTTGTAATCCATTAAATGAATGGAACATTGTAAAACTAGGATTCATGGTAAATTCTAGGTAAAATTTGTATGTAGACTATGGTGGAGCCCAAATCCGACCATTAAACCATGGGTAGCTTTTCATAATTTAGGGATGCTGGATCTATAATTTTTTAAATATTTTGTAATATCATGATGATAGTTTTAAAAGGTGATGGTTATTCTAGATGAAATCCCTAAATTCAGGTATATTCTTCGATGAGCTTCCTTAGAATACTCTCAATGCACCTTTGGATAAATGGTCATTGGAATCGAGTTTGCTGATGCGACATCTAATGAATCTATGTGTTTTAATAATTAATCTACCTAATGTGATTCACATTGAGATTATTTTATTGGATGTGATCAGTATGGATTCAACATTATCACACTATAGAGTTAAGTCATCCACACTTTAATTTTTATTCATGAATCGTCATGGAAATTATTGTGCACCCATTATGATCTTCGTTGATGGGATTTCAACCTATTTGATGAAATCAAGGAATGAGAGTAGTGTGCTCATGTGTAAATAAGTAAATATTTCAAGAACATACATGTGATATGGAGGTCTTGATTCAATTTAAAATATTGATGGTGGGAGAACCATTGTTCAAAATTGGTTGTTTAAGACTTGAAATGTTGGTTGGAAACATTATAGGTCGATTGATTAAAATAGATGATGACATGATCATGTCTCGGGATAGAAGATATCATGTAATAATCATCTTCTTTTTTCAATACTAGTTAAGAGGGTTGGATTAGGTTTTTGTTGTTCAAGAACCATATGCATAAAATGATTCTTGGAGGAATGTTGGGTGTTTGGAAAAGTGACATGGCCATTGAGAAGAAATTACCAACATAAGTTGTTTGGGTTATTTTTTCAATATTATTAAATACTTCATAGGGTTGAGATGTTATATGTTTGGTAGGATAAAATGAATAATGTTTTTTTTTGTAGGGTTAGAATTTAAATGGTTGATATTTATCTTTGGATGTCTATACATATAGTAAATGGTGCTGCAGAAAGTAATTTTGATAGTTGGAACCCATAAAAGTGTCGTCATTAGATGTGTTTTAAGTATATGGTGATGACTTAGGAGTTCTTATCAGTTTTAGGAGAGTCAATCATTGATATAATGTCTTGAGTATGAATAGATCAGGGCGTATTATTGGTGTATAGTTAGTGAGGGCCCCAGTAAACCTTTGGACATTGTTGGTAGGAACATAGATAATCACATGATTGATGAATGGTTTTTCTAATCTAGTTCCACAACCGTGCATGGGTGTGTACATTTGGAAACTGGAACCACTTGGATAGTGCCTGGAAAGCCAAACCATGTGGTCAAACCATGTGTCTCATTAGGGGGTGGGAATTATATTTTACCCAAACTATTTTATCTTTTCCACCTCACTTATTTCCCTTTTTTCCCCAATTACAAGCAATTGTTCATGCTCATCCTTTGTCCTCCTCCTAGTCTTCAATGGATCTCTTCCATTGGACATTTAATTTTACATCTTCAGTCTTATATTATCACAATTATTTGTTCTATTATTAATCATTTTTATTTTCATCATTTTTATTTCTTTATTGAATGTTATTTACATGTCAGCCTATATGACCTATTTATGGAGAATATGTATGTTGTTATGATATTTTGTTCTTCAAGATTGAATCAAATTCTGATAATGGATGAGTGAAGCTTCTAAACATTCAAATCTGTTCTACATTATTTTCCTATAAATTCATGTCCTTAATAAAATGAGTGATTTTTCTGTACGTCAAACATTCTGCACAGTGGTCCTAAAATGTGAAATCTGTTGATTTAATTCGTTACACATTTTCTGATATTGTTATCTAATCCTTTGATATTATGAAAGGTCTTTTACCTCATCTATTACCACCCCTTTTTTATGTTCAATAGAATTAATTTACACATTACAGAAGAGAATGCGACCCAATCTACTTTTAAGTGTATTGGGATTATCTCCTAGATGAAATTAACTAAAATAAAATAAATGATTATTTTAATGGATTAATAATGTTACATGAACATTATTAAAACTTAACAGGATATTGGCTAATAAAATGTATTATGATGAACTATATAAACATGTACACATACATAGAATTTTATCACATGTAATTAATTAGATTAATCAAATGAAATTTTAATTGATTAAGTGAATTAAAACATAATGATTAGAAATTATCGTAGATGTGACCATGTATCATGTTTAATTTGGAAATGTAATGACATTAACTATGATATTATGCCTTGAAGGATATATGGATTCTTGATATGGACTACCTCAAATGTGCTCAGATATTAAATGTAACAATATTGAGCCTTGAGCGATACATGAATTATTAATAAATAATGCATTGGATGGGATCACATGTCCAATGAAGGCTGATACTCCTTTTGAGATACATGGTTTCCTTATATGTAATTATTTGGATAGTAACATTAGTTAACTAAGATTATATTACACCATGATAGATACTTGGGTTCCTTATATGGGTTTCCTTTGATGGGATCATATTTTCAATGAGAAATTTGTATGCCTTTATTGGTAACAAGATTTCGATATTCAATATCTTTCACAGGCTCTTAGGTCAAATGATATTATATTATTCTTGATTTCTTTTCGGGTTAAACAAATAATTAAATCATTTATTTTATTAAAAAAATATAACCTCATATGATCATCATTTAATATAGATTCCCTGTTTTCTCGTTTGGCCCAATTAGTCAAGTTTTACACATGGAAACATGGGGATAAATCCATCAATACTATATATAATTATATGTTATTATAATCAGATACATACGAGGTTAGTTAGAAGCATGTACGATTGATCAAGTGTCCCATTTGGTAAATGGGACCATCATGGTTATATATACACCATTATTTAATACAATGATTTATTATAAGTTCACACAGTTAAATTTTATAGTCACATAATATTGTTTGTTAAACACTATTGGTTGTGTCCTTAATTTTTTAACCCACACCCTATTTGGTCTAACTATTATTACCCAAAATGAACTCTTGAAGGAATATTAGGACAATGATTTTAAAACATTTAAATTGTATCCCCTAGGATAATATTTATCATGGTGCTAGGGGACGAGCATATACTCGCGTTGTTCTCCAGATTTGGATATTTTTTTATTGAATTATTATTATTAGTATATCTCTGTTATATTTATTACCTATTCTACATTGAATAATTTTATTTCTGTTATATCTCATTCAAGTATTGGTATTTATTTGGAATTCACATGATTTTATTTTATTACTATATCTCAGAGATTTATTTCACTTCATCTATATACATAATATTTTTATTCTCCTCCATTGTTTATTACTGTTTTAGAGGGTTTAGTATCTACATTGCACCACATTAATACCCTTAATGCTAGTTAGTACACTCACAATTACTATGAGGTTCACATGAGGCCAAGTGAAACATATGTTCAGTTACTTTTTAGTGTACCAGACCTGGGATGTGAAAAATGATTTATATCTTGTGGGAATTTAATACATATAAACATGATATTCTATGTGACCAATATCATAAAAAGTTTGTGCTTTTAGTTTGACGGTGGTATTTTATTCCATAACACATTTCACATACTCAGAACTAAGAAAACACCTAATTATTGTTATCAAAACTTTTGGGAATAAAATTAATTATTCATTTTTGAGGTATATGAATTTATATCACATCAATATAATGAATAGTGAGACTGGAATGTTTATAAATTTGTGGATTAAATTTAAAAGTATCATTTTATTTCAAAACACACTTTACATATTAAAAAAATTAAAACACAATTGTATTGTCATAATGATAAAGGAAAACAATTCATGATTCATTTTTTATATATTTTAATTAACCTCACATCAATCTAACAGACTGCATGAATAGTATGATGGAAATTGTGCATTTTTCATTAAAATGTTTCATTTCAATTCATTAATTCATTATTCATGTGTACGGATTAAGGATGTTTCTATTTTATATGTGGTTTGTTTTGAAGGACTAAAAGTGTGTTCCTCTTTTAGAAGTGGTAACATGAGTTCAAAATGCTTTTCACAAACTCAAAACCGAGCAACCACAGTCAGATCATGAGATACATTAAGAGAGTGATCCACAATTAATTTTTTGTATGAATGAGTTTACCTCACATTAATCCAATCCATGGTGTAGATGGTGTGACCAAAAGTTCATTTTTTTAATTTAAATGTTTAATAATTTAGTTTAAAATGACTCTTACACACTCAAAATAATGAATAAATGCTTGGATTGTCATGATACATTATGATAATGGATATAATTCATTTCTGATGTGTTTTAATTACATAAATATTAATATGAATCACAGTGTGACTAGTATAATTGAATGTTTTCCTTTATGAATAATGTAAAATTTTAGACGTATAAATTTGTCACATACATAAAAATTAATGAACATGGTAATATTCTTATCCTACATTAGGATAAAACCTCATAATTAATATTTGATTTGTATGAATTAATATTATATCAATTTCATGCCTAAAGTTGTTTGTATGAAAACAATTGTATACTTTCAAATCAAAAGTGACGTATATTTTAGTTCAAGAAGTGCATTAGATACTAAAAATAAAAAAACTCCACTTGCGATGTCATTATTATATAATTCAACGTTCAATAATTCCATTTTTCACATATAAAAATTAACCACATATCATTTTGACATGCATTGTGACGATATGACTAAAAATATGTGTTCACAACTAGATATTTAACCTTTACTAACAGACCAATACATTTTTTTGGAAAACCATTCATATGGGTACCACCTATACCAATGTTTTTGTAGTATCATTGGTATAATTATAACTTAGGTACCCTTTATCAATATCTCTTTAGAAAAATTTGTATAGATCCCAAAAAAGATGGGTACATCTACCTATGGTTCTAAAAATCATTGGTATAGACTTATAATATTTATTTTAGAGCATCATTGGTATGGGTACCTAAATTTATTTTTAATTATTTTTTCAATATAACATTAAATAAAAAAAATATTTCATTTTTAAATATACACATATATATAAATTACATTGATAAATGTGATTACTGAATAGTGGTAAAGTTGTTTATGAAAAATTGAATGGTGTTTGGATCAATACTCGTGTGTTGTTTTTAAATTATCAATACCAACGGTTTTCCCAAGCTGTTGGTATAGGTATTTCACATGATCTATATGAAGTTTTTTGCAAGATCTGGTATAAACCTCATATACCAATGGTTTTATCAAAAATCATTTTTATTTTTCTATCACAATGCCAAAATATCCAATAAACCATAAAACTATTGGAATATGATATACCAATGGTTTGAAAACCTATAGATATTTATCTTGAATGATTATTATAATATTTTTCCAATAGTGGTTTCCATTTTGTTGTAATATTTTTTTTCAAAACAGTTGTCACATAATCTATATCTAACTTGTAACAACCTGCCTAAGGCTGCCTCCGAAAAAAAACCTGACCTGACCCACAATTGGCAGATAGTGTACTTCTCGGTCCTCACATATAGAAACTAGTGTTTGGGAATCAATAATTTTCTTTAGTTTTGGTTTCATAGTAAATAATAATATAAAATAAACATTTAGTGGAACCATATAATAGACCTAACAGACATGGAATAAACAATAAACATCCATACAAAAATATATTGTAAAAATAAATATTTGAAATAAGTAATACAATAAAATATTTAGAAGAATGGCTTATACAAACACCCAATCTAATAAAATTAAAGATGTATCCCAATGAACTCTTGCACCTCAACTAATGATCGCTAATCATTCACCACACCCACACATCAATCCACTGACCAATGAATATTGGATACACTTAAAAACAAATTAGTCACCATAAAAATAAATATGTGTAGAATATGAACCACTACAACATTTCATAAGATGATTATGATCAAAATATTCCCCATAGGATTTCACCATGTTCTAGGAAAACACCATTCATAATATAGTTCATGATTATCTACTCTGTATATGAATAACAAATAGTATTCATGTGCTTCATCAATTAAAATCCAATCACATGCCACACTCATGTTTCCAAAAAAACATGCCCTTCAGAAACAAATAACACAATTAAAACATTCTTCATAATGGAAATATGACATTTATAGTAATTATATTATTAAAACATTCCCTTTATAATTATTTTCTTTTAAAATTATATTTTGACATTTTTTTGAATAATTCCATTTTTCGAAAATGAACTCATTAAAAAAATTCTTCATATATATTATTAGTGAAATATAAAAATCATTCAATTTAAATAACACATTTAATAATATTTTGAAGACAATTTTAAAGTAATAAAATATATTCACAGAGAAATAATATTAAAATTAGTCAAAAATGTATCAAAAATAAAAAAAATTAAATTGAGATGAGTAATGGTGCCATGTGTTCAAAATAAGCTAGGGAAATACAAACAAGGTAAGGTATGGAATTCACTAAAACATCCATAGAATTAATTGACAATCACAAGGAACATCCTTTGACATATGTATCATGATCTAAACAGGAGAAAAAAACTCTAGGCATGAATGAACCATGGGGACCCTTTAGGAACACTCAGCTACCGATTTACAATCTATCTAGATATTGGATAAACTAATGTTTTCACTCATCTTGGTCATTTACTAACCCCTTTGATTACCATGACAAATTAATATATGTGAGAAATGAAATAAGTAATCACATAAATATATTAAAATTAAATTGAAATAAACCGCTTCTCACCACTTATATCCTCACATTACACATCGCCTTTTCATATTAATTTTTAAGCATCAAAATAAATATATCAAATTCCAAACAACCCTCGAGGAATTCAGGACATAATGAACACAAAAAATATAATGCGCCATAAGGAGGGTCTCACATGTATTTGGAAATGAATTATATAAAAGTTCAAATAAGGCATTCTATAATAATTTTTTAATGAAATGATTTTTCACGTCTTTATATAACTCAGTCACAACATTCCATAAAAACCATTTAACATGTCACCATTAGAAGCCTATTTGAAAACCAACATGCTCCATAATTCTTGTTTTAATTGATTTTATACATGAGTGAGGTCTAATAGCATCAAAATATTAAATAGAGGGCCAACCACAATATTTTTATTAAAAACCACTTTTAATAAATTACACAAAAAATCTAGAAATATAATTTGAGACAAAAACTATTTCATTTTCATTAAACCAACATAAAATAGAATGTTATTCATTTTGTTGATCATTATCTTGTGACAAGTCGATGCCATTTTTTAAATGATTTGAGAACCATTATTCAATCCAAAAAGGCTATTCTATAAGAATATAATTTCATTAGAAAGAAATATATATCTTTTATGAAATTTATAACATGCATTCTAATGTAATTCAAATTAAACCAGTACCTTATTTCCATCAAAACACATCTAAAACATGTCTCCTTTAGAATAAAATATATAAACAAGAATGGAGGTGCCCTCACTAACCCCTAAAATCTTAAAGCATCATTATTTAAATAATAAAAAATCATGATCTCAACCTAATAAATTGTATGGTTCAGTAGATGAGAGGAAATATAAGTGTGTGGGGAAGGAGAAGAGAGGGTAATTTTATTTGAATAGAAATAAAGGATTACCTGCATGAAATTTGAATGAAAAGTGCTCCAGAATTTATAAGGAGTAGTGTGTGGGAGGTCCTCAACTCTTCCCAACATTCTTTCAAACATGATAGATTGATAGATAGGAGAAATCCAAAAAAAATAGTGGGGGTTTAGAAGTATGTTCACATTTAAATAAAATCTTCGTAGACCGTATAGTTTTTCAAACTATTCTCCAACCATGAGGATGGAATTTCCAATGAAAAAAGGCCTCACATCATTTTCCCTATATATATTTCATTATTCAAAAAACTATTTTCTGACCATTCAAAACTCACTATCAAGTAATATAAACTTTTCACACTGTTTCATATATATATATGCACAAGCACTATGATAGGACTACAAGCAGGGAAAGGGACCTTATGGTTTCCCACAGATATTGAAAAAATTGGGCTAAACCATGTGTACCCCATATAGAAAAACTATTAATTGAAAAAAATAAACTAAAAAGACTATAGGTGAAGGGATGTCACATTATTTTTACTAAACAATACATAGAAGGAAAAGGTTTAAATTCATTATTCTTTTTCCAAAAAAATCCCGAAAGAAAAAAATTCCGCACATTAATTAATATAATAAAAAATATAATTTAATAAAGATATAAATATGTGTAAAAATTATTTTTTATTATAGGTACACCTTTCATATCTACGAAAATTGTTTTTTTTAAATTAATAAGATCACATATGACATTGGATCACTTTTTGAGAGGGGATATATATCATTTTACAATCAGATTGATGTGTATTTTTCTATAGTATGACCGATAGTGTGTATTTTTAGTCAAAAAATGATATATATCCCCTCTCAAAAAGTGAGCCACAGTCATAAAACAAATCTACTGTTCTCATATTATTGTGATAATTTATAATATATTTTATTTACATATTGTTTTATATGTTTATTTAATTACTATGTTTTGTAATTTATGTTATCAATTATTTATTTATTTATTTATTATTATATATTATATATTATATATTTGTTTTTTAATATTATTAAAATAAAAATTATTTTTTACTATAGGTACACCTTTCATATCTATGAAAATTGATTTTTTACATTGAGAAGATCACATATGTGTAGAGTTTCTTTTTGTCCTGAAATTGTAATTTTTTTTAATGAATTTGACCTATGAAATATAATTTTGATGTATTGGGATGTTTCAGAGTAAATATAATTGTATTAAAATGCTGAAATGTGAATATAATCTTTATTCATATAAAAGGATTAAAATTACAATTATTTAAAAAAATTTGAACTGATTTTGGTTGTTGTAGTGGGGTATGCACATAGAACAGTAATAGAGAAGCTAACACGATATTTATCAATTCGAGTTTTAGCCTCGATAGAATCATGGATTAATTAGTCCTCATAATAGTGTTAATAATTGTCTTATTTATCAAGGGTAGGTTTAGTGTTAATAAATAAGATGTTTATTTGTTATTTGTTACAATGATAAACCCCAAAAGTCCTACAATAATGGTCAAATACTTGAAAATTTAAAGGAGCTGATAAAATCCAACTTATATATTATGGATTAATATGTATTGATGGTACATGAATGAGTATCAAAATTCCAATAATAATGTTTTTTATGTATAATTAAATTTTAAAATAATAATATGTGTTGGTGTATTAATAATAATAATAATGGTTTATTATAAATATTATAAAATTATAAAATTATAATGTGTCTATATATATAAGAAATTAATTTTATATTCTTTTCTAAAAATATATGTTATTAAAAACTCATTATCATAAAAAGTATATTCTATTTATGAAATTTACTGGTATTTTTATATAAAAATTTAACTAATTTTGTATTTCAAATTGTAACATCTCAGGTAAATAAAGAATAATACATTTTCATATTAATTAATTTTACTTTAATGGGGTTTCTATGTTCGATAGCGTACCTGATACGCAACAAAGAGTTTCTCTGAAATCGTACGTTGCACACTAGTAATAAAATAATATTATTTTAAATGTTAGTTAATACGTAGCCGTTGTACTGGTGAGAATGGATAGAAATAACTAAAATATGATTATATATGTTTGTTAAATTTTTTTACATTTATCTAATAAAGGATAAAGGCTTAAAATACGAAAAAAATTCAATTTTAGGCTTATATACTCAAATTTTCACGAAAGGCCCACTTATCAACATTTGACGGGGAATGATCATTAAATATAGTTTTGATCGATCTTATAAATTATATTGGACCAAATATAACTCTTCTTTATAATTGTGAAATCAAAATTTACTTTTTGTAAATTTTTGGTATCTTTCCGATAAAGTTCATTTTTTAATGAATAGTCTAAAATGTTTTATTTTAATTCAAAACCTCTTTTTAATATAATTTTTTAAGATGATTAGATTATATTTTGAATTGGTTTTAAAGTGAAATTAGAATATATTTTTACCATTTAATCTAATAGTGGTCGTTGAAATTAATTTCACTTGGAAATCGGACTTAAACTAGTGTCAATCTTTTGATACTTCTTATTTCATAAAAACACGCTATTTGCTCTGACAGCGGAAATTAATTATTAAATTAATTAATTAAACTTATATGTTGTTAATTTTGTAAAATGGACTTCATTTTTGAATTGGTAATATCAAATATAGCTTAGGGTGATTTTTTTGTATTTTTCTGAAAAACTTCAATTTTTGATAAATAGTGAAACCACTAAGTGGTACTTTTAAAAACTGATTTTTCGTTTAAATAAAATTTCACCACTTCTGTATTTTGAATTTCAAAAATACGACATACATGGTTGTTATTAAGAAGTAACATGTGGTTCAATGAGATAAAAATATTTTTTTTGTGAATAGTAACTTTTAAGTTCTTAATCACGATTAAAGGTATTAGTGTAATTTAAGGCAAAAATGATATTATAATAAAATGAAAATACCTTGAATCATGTCCTACCCTTATTGGATATGTCATGGCCGACCAATAAAATCCATGTGTCAACTTGGGGACCCCATGGAGCCCCTTTGGTTTGGAAATGATGTAAATAACTTTTTATTTAATGTTAAAGTAAAAATGACACACACATGAGGTGTTTTACTAAAACAATTTTTACATGGGGTTATACAAGTCATATTTTTGACTATAAATATTCATGAGAAAGATAAAAATATTTCGTACATCATGATATTTTTTTTTCAATTTTTAGACATTAAATAAATTATATTTTTTATGACATCATGATGATGTAGCGATGACCTCATTATTTAACGATTTAAATAAAATGGAAAGATAATGTAAACTCTAAGACCTACACATGTCAAAAACCTATTGGATGGGTGGATTTCAAACCCTTATCACCTTATCCTCGAAACACATCAATGTGGGACCTCTTAAATCCGAATACCATTTTAAAATAAAGTGACTTTTCTTTACCTTCCAAGAGTGCCCCTCCTCCCCTCTTATAAAAGGCCCCCACCTCTACCTCCTTACCCACACTCCCAAAGCCTTTGGCTCGGCCAGCCCATACCCATTTTGGCACTCCACTTCCCTCTCTTACTCCGTTAAGACTCACTTTGGGCAGAAGTCTTCCCAAGGTAGCCTTTGAGCTCAAACTTAAGAGGGTTACCCGATTTTAAGGTAATGTCTTCTTTTGAGTCCTTTTGTTTTATTTTTCTTCTCCAACCCCAGAAACTATTTTCATTATTTCCTTTTTTAACAACTCCTATAACCTTAATATACTATGATGTTTTTATAAGAAGGATTAGAGCTACACTTACACACACCTACATCTAATGGTTAAAGAACATATTGTTTCCGTGGATGGCGAATTTCTGCCTCCCGAAACGATGATTGTTCAACATTCTTTTAACACCTTAAAAGGTGGCCATTAAGATGACACTATATTTATATATGATATATAATATGTTTATGTTTTCCTTAAGATTCTGTATTTTTCATTTTGGGCATACCTTTATGGTTTCCATTATCAGTAAACACAATATCTTTATTAAAGGAAGTGCGGACTACCGCCCCCTCAAAGTGATGTGATTCGTTAATGCCATATGTGGGACGTATAAAGGATGGATTTAAATTTATTATATATGATGTTATACTGGAATTATAATATACCTCTATATCATTATTATTTTCTTTCCATTAATTTATGAGATAGAAATGAAAGTAGCGTTCATGCGTACGTATGGCTTACCATCTCCATGAACGGTGCATTTCATTTCTTATCCCCAAATGTAATGTACTATTAAAAGTACATGTATATAGTGGATATATATAATTAATTATACATCTAAATGATGAATATAATTCTGGAATTAAAATATACATAACTCTCATTATGTTTTAATTCCATTAATATGAAAAAGAAATGAATGTAGTGTTCATGCGTACGTACGGCTTACCATCTCTATGAACGGTGCATTTCATTTCTTACCTCTAAATGATTATGTAATATTATAAATACATGTATATTCTAGATATATATTATATATATGTTATCCATATCAGGAATGTCATACTAGATATAAAGAACCTTTTACCACACGAACAACATGTAATTGTAAGAAGTCCACTTTCGACTTAAGAAACAAATATCGACAAAACAATAATTATTAACTTAAATGGTTACATAATGTTTATAACATGGAAATAAGTGATATAGATGGAATAATGAACTTTATAGAGGTTCTCAATCATGTATAAATTAACTCATGTTTATTATTAAGGAATTTAATGAACGATCGAGTCAAGTCGGACCCGAGGTAAGGGACTTCGTCTCAATCTCCTTTCATTGAGGAATATTTCGTTTTATACACAACATTCATTTATACGGTGTATAAACACCTTTGAGTTTTACTTTTATACAAAAGTAATCTTTTTCTATGAAGCGTTTTACTAAACTAAAAAAAGGAACGTTTTTTAATGTACGCGGTGACAACGACCTTTTCCGCTGCCGCGAGTATTATTTTGTCTTTGGCTTCCTCAACAAGCCATAATGTTTTTAAAATAAAATAAATACCATATACTCATTTCTGTATTTTAGTATTGAAAATGGTTTTGATAAAGGATTCTATTATGTCAATATATTTAAATGATATATTCTTATTGAAATGTGGAAATGTTATCATTTCTTTATATTGGTTTTATTTTTTATGATTTTATATTGGTACTTGGACATTTGATGGGTGGTTACGTGATAAATAATATGACGGGTGGTGCTGTGAATACCAGGACGGGTGGTTACGTTATAACCTCCAATGCATTGGGTATGGAAGTCAGCCGTATGGCTATTCCGTTAAGTCTGTATGGAAGTTGGCCGTATGGCTATTCCATTAAGTGATATGTCTGGAAGTCGACCGTATGGTTATTCCACTTAAGTATGTTTATGTCCCAAGCTACCTTTATATATGTTATGTGTTCTTTATATGGGTTTTATGGTAATCCTTTGGTTACAAAAAGGTAAGAATTGATATTTTATTCAGTGAAGAGTTTTTACTACTTCATGAAGGTGAAGGTATTACTTTGATAAAGTATACATGGTTTACTTGATGTTTGAAAAACTAACAGTTTTCATTCTTTTTGTATACCTTACTGAGCTTTTTATGCTCACCCCATGTTATTTTGAAATGTTTTTCACAGGACATAATGTGGATTAAGGTCAAGGATGGGATCAAGGGAATGTGATTCTATATAAAACATGGAACTAGAAATGTTTCTTTTTAAGAGTTTTTTTTTCTATGGAAACATGGTAGAAGTGTCTACTTTGTAAATCTTTTGAGATGTAATAGTTTTGTTCTAATTCTCTAAAACTCTAAACCTGAAAAGATCCTCAATTTGTAATCTTTTAATAACTCAATATTAAGTAAGGTTTAAGGATGGGGCCTTATAGTTGGTATCATAGGTCGGTTTAGACAACTTTAGGAGTTGGAAAATTTGTTAAATTATAAGTTAATTTATGGTATGATTGAAATGATATAGCATTTAAAGATTATCATGTTACTTTGCCTAAGATATTTCTATGTTAATAATGGTTTTCCATAGAGGAAACATGTCAGCTATGTTAGGAAGGAATATAGAGGCAAATGACCTTCTAAATAAGCAACATTAGATGGTCAGAATCAGAACTAAATAGTTTGTTGCAGTGATGGATTATTTGACTCAAGTGAAAATTGTTGGTTGTTTTTAATGATGATATTTTGGTGTTTTCTAAAAGTAAAGAGGAGAATGAAAGTCATTTATGGGTTATCTTTAAAACCATAAAAGAAAAGAAACAATATGGAATATTTAGCAAGTGTGAGTTTTGGTTACAACAAATTTCTTTCCGGGGTCACATTATTTCAAAAGATGGCATAACTATTGATCCTGCTAAAACAAAAGTTGTTGAAGAATGGCCAAGACCCACAAATGTAACCTAGATCCGTAGTTTTCATGGTTTGGCATGTTACTACCGAAGGTTTGTTAGAAATTTTTCATGGTTATCTATTCCAATGGCTAAGCAAACTCGTAAGGGTGTTATGTTCATCTGGACAAAAGAATCTGATGATTGATTTCAGGAGTTGAAAAGAGGATTGGTGAATGATCCAGTTTTGGCACTTCCTTCCAGGAATGGTGATTTTGTTATATACAGTGATGCTTCGTTGAAGGGACTTGGTTGTGTCCTTATGCAGAATGATCAGGTAATTGCTTATCCTTCACGTCAGTTGAAAAATCATGAGGTAAATTACCCTACACATGATTTGGAATTAGCTGCTGTTGTTTTTTTGCTTTAAAAATTTGGAGGAATCATTTGTATGGAGTAATGTTTGAAATATATACTGATCAAAAAAGTTTAAATTATATATTCACTCATAAATAATTGAACATGAGACATAGGAGATGGATGGAATTAATCAAGGATTATGATTGTACAATTCATTACCATCCATGAAAAGAAAATAAAGTGGCTGATGCTTTGATTCGAAAAAGTATCAGTGAAATCATCTCTATCAGACATAATCAAGCAAGCACAGAAGCAAGACAGTGAGTTTTAGAAAAAGGTAGAGTTGGTTCAGAAGGGTAAGTTTCATGAATTCATCATTGATAATTATTGTGTTTTGAGATTTTGGAAGAGATTATGTGTGCCTTGTGATTCAAAGTTGAAGAATGAGTTGTTATGTGAGGCTCATAGTTCCCCATTTTCAGTTCATCCTGTCAGTACTAAGATATACAGAGATCTGCGGGAGTATTACTGGTCGGATGGAATGAAAAGGGATATTGCTGATTTTACTATGAAGTGTATGACTTGTCTGCAGGTTAAAGCAGAGCGGCAGTTACCGAAAGGGATGCTTCAGCCTTTACCAGTGCCAGAGTGGAAATGGTAAAACATATCCATGGACTTTGTTGTGGGATTACCGAAGAAATCTCGAGGTAATAATGCAATCTGGGTTATTGTTGATCGCTTGACTAAATCTTCTCATTTCCATGCTATACGAGATAATTTTTCCATAGATCAACATTCCCGTTTGTATCTTAAAGAGATAGCCAGGATACATGGATTTCCACTCACCATTGTATCTGACAGTGATCCCATGTTTACTTCTATCTTTTGGAAAGGCTTTCAGAAGTCATTGGGTACTGAATTAAATTATACTACAGCTTTTCATCCGCAATCAGATGATCAGTCAAAATGAACAATTCATACCTTGGAGGATATGCTACGAACATGTTCGATGGATTATCAGGGAAGTTGGGACCAACATCATTCTTTGGATGAGTTTTCTTATAATAACAGTTTTCATTCCAGTATACAGATGGCACCATTTGAGGCATTATATGGAAAGCGATGTCGGACTCCAGCATTTTGGGATGAAGTGGGTGAAAGGAAGCTGATGGGTCCAGAATTGGTAGAAGAGATGGAAGAAAAAGTTAAGTTGATTCAGAAGCACACATGAGAACAGCTCAAAGCAGGTAGAAGAGTTATGCGGATAACTGGAGGAAGGATCTATCTTTCAAGGTAGATGATCATGTTTTTCTCAAGGTTTCTCCATGGAAAAGTGTGATGAGATTTGGTAAGAATGAAAAGCTGAGTTCGAGGTTCATTGGACAATATGAAATTCTAGATAGAGTTGGATCAGTTGCATACAGAGTGGCATTAACTCCAAATTTATCTCAGGTACACAATTTTTTTCATGTTTCGATGCTGAGAATGTATATGCCAGATCCATCTCATGTTTTGAGTCCAGAGGTAGTTAAGCTGGAAGAGAATCTCTCTTATGAAGAACAACCAGTCCAGATTCTTGACCGAAGAGAGAAAGTATTGCGAAATAAGGTAATTCACCAGGTAAAGGTTTTGTGGAAAAACCATATGGTTTAAGAGGCAACATGGGAGTCTAAAAAGTCTATGAGGGTTAAATACCCCCACTTATTTTGATAAGTGAATAAAATTGCGAGGACGCAATTCCCAAAAGGGGGGAAGGATGTAACATCCCAGGTAAATAAAGAATAATACATTTTCATATTTATTAATTTTACTTTAAAGGGGTTTCTATGTTCGATAGCGTACCTGATACGCAAAAAAGAGTTTCTTTTAAATCGTACGTTGCTAACTAGTAATAAAATAATATTATTTTAAATGTTAGTTAACACGTAGCTGTTGTACTGGCGGGAATGGATAGAAATAACTAAAATATTATTATAAATGTTTGTTAAATGTTTTTACATTTATCTAATAAAGGATAAAGGCTTAAAATATGAAAATAATTCAATTTTAGGCTTATATACTCTAATTTTCACGAAAGGCCCACTTATCAACATTTGATGGAAAACCATCAGTAAATATAGTTTGGATCGATCTTATAAATTCTATAGGACCAAATATAACTCTTCATTAGAATCGGGACATCAAAATTTACTTTGTGTAAATTTTTGGTATCTTTCCGATAAAGTTCATTTTTTTAATGATTAGTGTAAAATGTTGTATTTTAATTCAAAACCTCTTTTTAATCTAATTTTTTAAGATGATTAGATTATCTTTTGAATTGGTTTTAAAGTTAAATTTCAATATATTGTTACCATGAAATTCAATAGTGGTTGTTGGAATTAACTTCACTTGGAAATCGGACTTAAACTACTGTCAATATTTTGATACTTATTGTTTCATAAAAACAAGCTATTTTCTCTGACATTGGGAATTAATTATTAAACTAATTAATGCGACTTATTTGTTGTGAATTTTTTAAAATGGACTTCATTTTTGAATTCCGAATATCATATATAGCATAGTGTGATGTTTTGGTATTTTTCTGAAAAAGTTCAATTTTTGATGAATAGTGAAACCACTAAGTCGTACTTATAAAAACTCATCTTTCGTTTAAATGAAATTTTACAACTTATGTGTTTTGAATATCAAAAATCTGACATACATGGTTTTTATTAAGAAGTAAAATTTGGTTCAATGAGATTAAAATATTTTTTTGGTGAATATTAACTTTTAAGTTCTTAATCGCGATTAAAGGTAATTAGTGTAATTTAAGGAAAAAATGATATTATAATAAAATTAAAATACATTGAAACATGTCCAACCCTTATTGTATGTGTCATGGACGACCAATAAAATCCATGGGTCAACTTGGGGACCCCATGGAGCCACTATGTTAGGGAAATGACATAAATAACTTTTTATTTAATGATAAAGTAAAAATGACACACACATGAGGTGTTTTACTAAAAAAAATTTAAATGGGGTTATACAAGTCCGATTTTTGACTATAAATATTCATAACTCTAAAACTATTTACTACATCATGATATTTTGTTTTAATTTTTAGACATTATATAAATTAAATTATTTATGACATCATGATGATGCAGCGATGACCGCATTATTTAACAATTTAAATAAATGGAAAGATAATGTAAAATCTAAGACCTACACATGGCCAAAACCTATTGGATGGGTGGGTATCGAACCCTTATCACCTTATCCTCGAAACACATCAATGTGGGACCTCTTAAATCTGAATACCATTTTAATATAAAGTGACTTTTCATTACCTTCCAAAGTGCCCCTCCTGTCCTCTTATAAAAGGCCCCCAATTCTACCTCCTTACCCACACTCCCAAAGCCTTTGGCTCGGCCAACCCCTGCCCATTTTGGCTCTCCACATACCTCTATTACTCCTTGAAGCCTCACTTTGGGCAGAAGCCATACCAAGGAAGCCTTTGAGCTCAAATCTAAGAGAGTTACCCGATTTTAAGGTAATGTCTTCTTTTGAGTCGTTTTATTTTATTTTGCTTCTCCAATCCCCTAAACTCTTTTTATTCATTCCTTTTGTAAGAACTCCAGTATCCTAAATATACTATTATGTTTTTAAAAAATGGATTTGAGATACACTTACACACACCTACATCTAATGGTTATAGAACATACTGTTTCCGTGGATGGCAAATTTCTGCCTCCCGAAACGATGATTGTTCAACATTCTTTTAACACCTTCAAAGGTGGCCATTAAGATGAAACTATATTTATATATGATATATAATATGTTTCTGTTTTCCTTAAGCTTCTGTATTTTTTATTTTGGGCATACCTTTATAGTTTCTGTTATGGGTAAACACGATATCTTCATTTAAGGAAGTGCGGACTACCGCCCCCTCAAAGTGATGTGATTCGTTAATGCCATATGTGGGACGTATAAAGGATGGATTTAAAGTTATTATATATGATGTTATACTAGAATTATAATATACCTCTATATCATTATTATTTTCGTTCCATTAATGTATGAGATAGAAATGAATGTAGTGTTCATGCGTACGTACGACTTACCGTCTCCATGAACTGTGCATCTCATTTCTTACCTCTAAATGATTATGTAATATTATAAATACATGTATATTCTGGATATATATGATATATATTATATCCAAATCAGGAATGTCATTCTGGATATAAAGAACCTTTGACCTCACGAAAAACATGTAATTGTAAGAAGTCCACTTTCAACTTAAGAACCAAATATTGACAAAACAAACATTATTAACTTAAATGGTTACATAATGTTTATAACATGGAAATAAGTGATATAAAAGGAATTATGAACTTTAAAAACGTTCATAATCAAGTAGAAATTAACTCAAGTTTATTATTCAGGTTGTTAAAGAACGATCGAGTCAAGTCAGACCCATGGTAAGGGACTTCGTCTCAATCTCCTTTCATTGAGGCATATTTCGTTTTATACACAACTTTATTTTATACGGTGTATAAACCCCATTGACTTTTACTTTTATACAAAAGGTATCTTTTTCTATGAATCATTTTCCTAAATGAAAAAAAGGAATGTTTTTTTAACGTACTCGGTGACAAGGACCTTTTCCGCCATCGCGAGTATTATTTGGTCATTGGATTCCTCAACAAGCCGTAATGTTTTTAAAATAAAATAAATACCATATACTGTTTTCTATATTTTGATATTGAAAATGGTTTTGATAAAGGATTCTATTATGTCAATATATTTAAATGATATATTGTGCTTGAAATGTGGAAATGTTATCATTCCTTTATATTGGTTTTATGTATTATGATTTTATATTGGTACTTGGACACTTGACGGGTGGTTACGTGATAAACCATATGACGGGTGGTGCTCTGAATACCAGGACGGGTGGTTACGTTATAACATTCAATGCATTGAGTATGGAAGTCGGTCGTATGGCTATTCCATTAAGTATGTATGGAAGTTGCCCGTATGGCTATTCCATTAAGTGATTTGTGTGGAAGTCGACCGTATGGTTATTCCACTTAAGTATGTTTATGTCCCAAGTTACCTTTATATATGTTATGTGTTCTTTATATGGGTTTTATGGTAATCCTTTGTATATAAAAAGGTATGTAATGATATTTTATTCAGTGAAGAGTTTTTACTACTTCATGAAGGTGAAAATATTACTTTGATAAAGTATACATGGTTTACTTGATGTTTGAAAAACTAACAGTTTTCATTCATTGTGTATACCTTAGTGAGATTTTTATGATCACCCCAAGTTTTTTTGAAATGTTTTTCACATGACTTAATGTGGAATAAGGTCAAGGATGAGATCAAGGGAATGTCATGCTATATAAAACATGGAACTAGACATGTTTCTTTTTAAGAGTTTTTTTTCTATGGAAACTTGGTAGAAGTGTCTTCTTTGTAAATATTTTGAGATGTAATAGTTTTGTTCTAATTCTCTAAAACTCTAAACCTGAAAAGATCCTCAATGTGTAATCTTGTAATAACTCAAGATTAAGTAATGTTTAAGGTCGGGGCCTTATACAAATAATTTTAATTAATTAATTTATTTATTACGGTTTCATTTTTTACATGTAAAAATATCATAATAATAAAATAATACCATTTTTAGTGATATTTATTTGAAATGAAATTTTTATAATGAAGTAGACTACTTTTTATATAAAATTTTTATTTTTATTAATAATATATTGATTAATATTTTTTCATTTATAATTCTATACATCCATGGTTCCTACCCCACTAAATAGTACAATGACAGCCATAATAAAATTCAACTCGTTCCCCTAGATATTCCTATATGAAGAGTTTAAATATATTTTTTTAAATCCTATTATAAAATTTTACCCAAATGCATCACATGTCAAAAAATTCATAACTACCAAAAAATGTGATCAACTTTGATGAAAATATTTCATATTACAAAACCTAAATAGAATAAACTGTTATTAAAAAAACGCAATGGTAATGATAATCTTTTGAAAAATATATTCCATTTAACAATTTTTTGGTACAAATTTTTTATTATTAAAACTACGAATAGCAAGTGATCGAGTCCCAATGTTATTTGGGAACAGAATCATATCCACATTTATTTTTATAAAACCATATCTCAAGTCATTACACATTAATTTCTTAAATTAACAACTTTAAGTCTACGTTTTTATATGTGTAGATACCATTTTCCTAGTATAATCATTTTATTAACAAAATTAGAAATTAAAATATTTAAATTTAATTTATAAAACTAGAATAAACATATCAAAAATTTATGTAAAATAATTTTTTAATTACAATATATTTAATAACATATAGTCAATTAAATAAAATTTAAAATTTAGATATATATATAATATGAATCAATGTAGAAATAAACAAATATTTTTTATAATTTCAATGCCATTTTAAATTGTATTATTGATTATGTAATAATATTTTTTTAATCAGGTCAGTTTTTTGGTACCTTGAGAGTACTAATTTAATAATTCATGTTTATTAATCTAATTTACAATTCGTTATCATAACTCCAAAAATACTAATTTAATCACTACTCAATCTGTATTTAATTGGGTCTGGTAGTGTCAGGTATTCAGTTAGAAGGTAACCATTTCTATCCTTAGATAACACATATGAATTTTTTTTAATAATTACTATATATATTGATCTCAAAATAATGTATGACACTAAATATAATCATTTTATTATTTTTCAAAAAATATAATTTTTCTTTAGATAATTTTATTATTTATATTTTTTAAAAAATTAATAATTAATTTATCATAAGTTAATGAAAAAATATAAATATGAAAATTATTTTTATGTAACAGAGATCGAAGATAAAATCAGTGTAATGATGAATAACATCAATTCTTAGGTCGTCTTAAAATGAAAAATATGAAAAATATAGGAGTTATTGTGAAAATAATTAAACAAAAATTTTAATTTCATGAAATTAAAAAATCATGAATATATATTCGCTTGATGAGACATATGTGTGTGTTTATTTATTTATATAAACATCCATTAAATATGTTTTATGTGTGTGTTTTTATACATACATGTATATATACATATATTTATTTATACATATTTATATTTAAGAACATTTAATATATATATATACTAATATATAGATATTAAGATATATATATTCCTAAAAAAATGTCTGTAAGTACAGACACACACCCAAACACACACACACACACAAACACACATATTTTTATATATTATTTATACATTTTATTGGAATATATATATTCAAAAAATTACATTTTAAATGAAATGGATATTATTACATATTTAGATTTATATTATATATTTGGTATGATATTTTATCTGTAAATATGCTGAAATGTTTATTTATAAAATTAAATTTTTATGATTAAATTTTCAAAAATATGTATATAAATTTATATATGTAATTATAAATGATAGTAGAAGATGAAAATTGAAAAAATTAAAATGTAAAAATATCCTAATTACTGTAACTATTGATATTAACTTGCGTTTCTAGAAAAAAAGATTAGATGACTACCTTAAATGGGGATAAAATTACATCCAACATTATCAATTCTGGATACTAGAAAAAAATCATTTTTTGATTCCCTTCAGGCATTTTTTGACCTATGAAAATTATCATTATTCCCTAGGTAAACACATCATAGATCCTTTCACATATATCTATTTGATATGTGGTTGAGCTTAACTGACCTTTGAGATCAACTGATATGATAGTTTGAAGTTGGAGTCATGTTTTAAGATTATTTTAGATCATTTATTAATTTATTGAATTTTTTGAATCTTTAAATTGTTATTAAATTATTATTTCTATAAAATAATTATAATATTGTTAATTAATAATAACTTTTAATTATTTATAAATAATTTTCCACTAAATATCTTTTATATAAATTGTGAATACATATATTATAATATATAAACCATATTTTATATAATATATTATTGTTATATCAATATAAATATGTTTATATATTAATATATGAATTTTTATGATATATTTTTTTTAATGAAATAAAAACTTATCAATGCTAAGGAAAGTCTCCATTATCAGCACTAAAATAAGGGCTGATAAAGAGTAGCGCTGGATAAACTCAAATCTTTAGTAGTAATTACAGATATCCAAAATAATTTATAACTCCCTTGAATATAAATTGTGATATATGTTGATATACCACATGATTATATTTTTTTGGCACTTAAATGGATTATGATTCCCATTTTTAAAACCGTTGTTTTATATTATATTGCCAATATTATTAGTCATCCTATCAAAATGGACTCAACTACTTTGAAATTTTCAAAACACTTAGTTTCTAGTTTATGTGTTGAAATTGATATTTCTTGGGATCCACCCTATTATATTTGGATCTATAATGGTGAATATGGTTTGTGTAAGAATGTTTTATATGAAAATTTTATAGAATAATGCTCTTATTTCTTTAAATATTATCACATTTAGAAGCCTTATTGTGTTGGGAATATGTAGAAGCATTCAAAAAATGATATCTCTATATTGAATACAAATTTTAATATAAATTTTAGTTGAATATTAATTGATTGAATATGTGATTCATGCCTGATATTATTGTTTTTTTATGTTCATATGGTTGGACCCATATGTGGCAAATTTGAAAGTAAAACATGACAATTAAGAAACATAAAGTCTCTTCATGAAGATATGTGATGTTTCTAAAAAATTGAAATATTTTGAAACATATATTGAATATAGAGTCCTAATATTTCAATAATCCATTTTAAATATGGTTTCCAAATGATGTTTCATAATCACATGATGTTTTGGAGGCTCAAAACTGAATAACCATAGAAAAAAAGAGCTTACATTGCTTGACATTGTTGTTAAACAATTTTTAAAAATTACAGGATGTGACAAAAATTAGAAGGAATATTAGTAGTATAAGGCATCATATGAAGACAATGGTCTGGTGTTCTCCCCACATATTACACATCATGAAAACATTACAATACATTAAATCCATACAAGGACTGTTAGTAGAATAAGATGTTTATATTTCATGGAATGTAAATTAAACATTTTTTAAAATATATACAATATTGAAAAGTCTTGGTGACCCAAAAAGCACTTATTTTGACATTCCATTCAACATAATGCATTTCTTTCAACCCAAGGACCATAATTAAACGCCAACTATACCCCATGAATGTCTGATACTTATTTATGGACCTATAAATAAAGTGTTATTATTAATTGAAATGGTATCCATCCAAGGCATAGGTATTAAAAAATTGGTAGGATTCCACTAGAGTTTGGAACCGTGTTTCATTCCTCATAGATATATTTTTTCTTCTTCCTTATTTTATGTAATTAATTGTAATGTTGAATAATAATTATTCTAATTTCAATCAATAATCTTTATTCCCTTTAACATTATTTATTTTATAGTATTTCTTCTAGGGTTATTATATTTTTAATCATTGCCATTTACCTAATGATAATAGCCAAAACCCGATAGGGGTTAGTAAAATCGGGTAAAGGTGGTGTGTTCCAAAATTTTTATTTCCCTTCACTTGTAAGATAATTTTATTTTATAAAATCATGATGTTCCATAACATTTATTTTTCATCATTGATCCATTGATCATATTTCTTTAATAATTAATGAATACCACAATGATTGAGATAATATATTCATTAACATTTAGTAAGAGAATCCTTCTACATTAGGAAATAAGATCTTAATGTGATTTAGATATTTTGGTTCATTATACCATGATGAATTATTATTTTATTGAATAATGAATGGGTTTTATCATTTCTCATTTTAATAAAATTGAATTTTTTTGCAACTGTTATATGATGTTTTGAAGGATATGTAAAATTAATTTATTCAGTAAAACCACCCAAGGAAATGGGTTCCCCTCTCTTCTGATTTTCTGTATTCATTTAAAGTATTTATTTTTCATCATAAAATTATTTTAATAAAATAAAACCACCTAAAAATTGGAAGACTAAACTTATGGTCAAATTTCTTCTTTGGTGTTCCCTATTCTATGTCTGATCGACCTCTTACTTCTAGTTTATTGTGCCATCGTAGTTACTACAGTTTGAGAACATTATAAATTATTAATTTTATTATGTCACCTAATTTAATTATTTCCTTCGGATTCCTAAAAATAATCTAATAATATAAGATAAATATGGATTCAAAATTGGAAGAAAAATCAGGATTATGGTGATGAAAATACTAAAAACCCTAACTTTGCTAAAACCTGTAGCTATAATGATATTTTCTCATTTGTCATTAAGAGGGGATACACTATTTTTATCATTAATATAAAACTTTTAGTGATCCTTATATTTATGAGCATCATAGTGGATGTAATGATTTTGTGAATTCTATTGAGGAAGACCAACCCCTTTCCAACAATCATGATCACGATGCTGAATTTGATGCATTAGACTAAGAGGTTATGGGTAGAATTGTAAATGGGGGTGAGATAGTCCACAGGGTAATGAAATCAATTAGTTTTTAGATAATGATCATCATTATGGAGATTAATTTTTTAATTCAGTTGCAATCATTAGGAAAATTCAAATAAATGGTTCAAATGGATTTATCCCACCTCATCCAATTAAAAAACGTTCAAGAATTGAATAATTGATCATAGAAAGAAAAATTGCTACTAAATCATGTGGTATTCAACTTGAGGAGAAAAATAAACAATAGAATCAAAAAACCCCTTTATTTACCTCTATTGTTGATTGAGAATTACCCATTTTGAAAATTTTATTTTAAAACCATCTATATTGTTGTTGAGGAATCATATTCATTCATTGATGCTAATAGTGATGATGATTATTTTTTTGATCCTAAGTTAAAATATGATTTTTCAATTAATTTAGTCTTTTGGAAGGAGATGTAATCCAGGATTGATGAATAAAATAAGAAAGTGTTTGAGAAATATACGGATGTCGGAATCACCACAAATGATTATTTTATTATTTGGGAATATATGATATATAAAGTCAATATAAAGTTTTATATTGATTATAATTTCACTTTTAGAGAAATCAATTTTCAATTATTTCCCATTAGGGTTTTTGTTTGACATCATTTTTATGTCACATGATGATTTACAACTTCTATTCCTTTGGAATTTGCAAAACTGACCAGATTAGCAATTGAATGTGGCAATACATTTGGGAACAATCTCAATGATCTGTGTTTCTATCTTTAGAGTCTATATATTTTATTTTTGTGAGGAATAGTAATCATAAAATTATCTAAAAATGATGATTTATATTGGATCATATGTTTTTAGAACATTCTGAATTATAAGAATTAATTTAGAATGAATTTCCAAATTTATATATTGAAAACAGCAGGCTCTAGAATGAACAACAACTACACTATACTACTAAGATGCAAGAACAAATGAATTCCAATGAATTTGGAAATCTATAGAAGCTTGGTATGTATGTTTTTCAATTGAATTATGGTTTGATATTATCATCTCAAGAAACCTAAAATATATTACCAGGATGGTTGTAATGTAGAAATCTATTTTCTAGTAATATTTCATTTACTAAATCTAGTAATTAATATATTGATATGTGATGAATGATTTTCAGTCTCCCTAAATACATTAATCTATAACTAATTTTTTGGTGGTATGTGATCCAAGATTCATGATATAGTAATTCCACCTCTTCGTATGGAACCCTATGTTTTTGAAGTCACCTGATTTATAATCTTTAAATTTCATGATGGTGGAAATTCATTACACTTCATTTTTTTAACTTTGTTGCAAAATTTTTATTTAATAAATTTTTGGGGTGTGAGTTCGGTCACCAACTCATGCTACATCCTTTTCATCGTCATTGTGTTGGAGTTGGATTCCAATAACTAGATTATTTTTTCCTTGATTTCATTTATTCATTATTATATAAGTTTTCTTATCAAAACATTGATTATTTTTATGGATCATATTCTTATTTGATAATTACCACAGAATATATGTTTCACTGGAAGGTAATAGAAGTTCCCTACTATGATAAGATCATATAGGTGCCACAACATTATTCATGAATCTTCTTCTATGGATGGAAGATATTTTCTGATGGGATATAGTAAATACAATATATTAGGTATTGGAGGATCATATAACATTGATACACCATATCATGGTGTTCTCCCATAGTATTCTCCAATACAATAGCTTATGAGAATAGACCCGTTAAAAAAAATCAATGTTTCCTTACGTCATTGTATGGTATTATATACGGATGTCTGTATTGTTACGTTGAATTTAATAATTTCATTAATGGATATCAGGACTCGCATCCAATGTTGTTTGGATTATTACAATAATGAAAAATGTTCAATGTGAAGAAAAATACATTTGGCGTGTCATTAGTGATTTAACATATAGATAATGCGTGAATGAATTTATCCCCTATGTCTCTTGATGACATTGAAGTTGGTTCAATTGAACAAACTTCTGTGTACATTATGATATCATGCATTCATTATTTTGAATATTAATAAATTCCATTAACAAGATTATTGTTCTTCTCTATAACATAGTATGTGATAACGTACAAAGTCTGGCTATCATAAAAAAATTTCATAGTAGTTCTCTGCTATAATGAGAACCTAGAAGCGTCATTCTAGTATAATTAAGATATATTTTCTATATCTAGATAAAATAAATTGAGAGACACTATGGATATTAGTCATTATGGGTGTATATTCATAGGACACCAAGACACCCTTTCAAGGAGTATTCCGATAGTAATGTCCATAATAGTATATTATGAGAATGAGACATTCTAGTAAGAATTATACATTTATATGTTTCATTGGATGTTCCTATCTATGGATATGTGTATTAATCCATATGTTTGATGATTATTATTGATGAGTGTTAAAAAATTTGTAACCTGATGTATCAATGAAAACCATGAAGATATATTTTTTCGATGAGGTAGGATATGTTGAGCACTTCATGAGTAACATTTCCTGATTTAATAATGTGAGAATGGATATCACCCTTATGTTATTTAAAATAAGTTGACATATATGGAACTTTAAAGGAAAATATATATCCTAAATAAAATGACTACATTGGTGTTCAATAGGATAGTATGATTCCCAAAAATTCAAAGAAAGAGATATCGAGAAAATGGGATGGCGACACTAACATGCAACGTACTTTATTAGAGATACCATAAACTAGAAATGATATTACACAGTAAGAGTCTATGTGAGGTGTTATTTTTTGTATCGTTAATATCATTCTATATCAGGTTCATTCTATATTGCTAGACACTATCTTAGTGCGTTTAGTCACATCACCTAAAGCTTCTCATAGAGGCCTACAAGGTCACACACTAAGTGTATTTAGAATCTCAGTTAAATTGTATAGTGGTATTTATTGTTTAAAAAGATGAATAAGATAAATTCTAGCACATGGTTTAATATTTATTCCTGAATACTTGATCAAATATATTTCTTCGACAATTATATGAGAGATATTACTTTTTAAGAATATTTAATAAATACTTATTTTTCATTTTGTGAATATAATGTTCATTTTTTTTGCTGAATAATGCAATGTAATTTATTCATTAAAATAATAATAATTTTTTAATGACCGATAAATATAATGGATGATTTGTAGATCGTGTTTAATGGTTATATTTGAAATAATATATAATGAATATTATTTTATGAAATTATATTTATGATAATTCGCTGGTTTAGAACATGTTAGGATGTAATAATATAATTATTATAATAGAACTAGTGTTTTTCAAGAATTAGAGAAATATGAAAGGTGGAATGGGTAATTACAGTTTTCAATTCATAATAGTATATAATCCAAATTAAATTATTTTCTTATGAGATCTAATTCAATTTGTGTTGTGTACAATGACATATTGAGAGAATCCTCGCAATCCGTAGATATATTCTTTTTATATAAAACTATCAAGAGTGGATATTGATATTCCTCCACCATCCACCCTTGAGTCTAGAGTGAGATTATATAGAATCCTTTATAAGAGATTCTGGGGATGATCAAATGAGAATGACACGAATGTTAGGATCTGCCGCACTAGAACTTAGAGATTCCTATGTTGATGTTTAGTGTTTTATGGAATATGTTTGGATAAACACTGCTGGGAATCTAATCTTGATTAGTACAATCTAATGATAGTACGTCATAGATACATTATTATATCCATCAACATTGACATATTTTCTTACACGGTAATTATTTAATAGAATAATTAAGTATAAATAATTTGTGATGATCATATGCTTCTTCTTTGGCATTTATTTGTTGTATATATTAGTTGACTCAATTTAATTGATCATAGAATTAATCGTCTTGTAAATAATGGATTATTCATCGATCATGACCAAAATCAGAGTTTGGCATGGGAAATTAGATGCTTCTGATACACACTAAACTGATAGAAGGAAGTTGATATCTTATTCCATTTATGGGAATATAATATCCTACATAAATACATGGTTATGGCCATTGGTGGGAGTATTTGTTTCCAAAAAGGAAAAAAATAGGCAACATGCATATAGGTAGATGACACCATCTAGTAACCATTTTTATTATAGATTATACGATAAATATAATATATTATACGATAAATAGTGATAAGAAGTTATATGAAATTTTGACATTAACTTCATTTTCATTTGAATTATTGGAGTATCTATATACACTAACCATGGATTTTTTGTTGTTATTTTTAATGATATTGGTAAATAGGACTAGAGGGTCACATAAGGAGTGTATCCAAAATCTTAGTAATATTATTGTATTGAATTTAACAAACTTGATTAAATAATATTTATTTAGGTTTGGTTTATCACCATAATATTATTTCAATTTATTCAAAATAACTAATTGAGTAAAATAATAAAAAATATAATTTTCGTAATGATTAGTGCATATAAAGTTTATTATATTTATTTTGTAAATAATGTAGTTATATATATTTAAATAAGTAGTCATTATTCTTGGATAAATTAATTTTGATGAGGGAAATTAGAACATGTATATTTGTAAAATTAAAAATAATTTATAATTTCTTATATTATTAATGTGCTTCACATGTAAAGTGATTATTAGTGATATTATTATTATTATTGTACATGGGGATAATAACGAATGATATAAATGGTTAAGGTCTTGTATGTAATTCTCCAACCTTAAACCTTCCATAAAAAATATATAATTATATATACTTATTTATATATATTGCTTTCCTAAAGTGAAATCTTTGTTATGAACAACAAATAATATAGATATATAGTGATATATATATATATCTATCAAGAAATATATATAGATATATATCTATGGAGATATATCCAAAAATATATGTAGATATATATATTGAAAAATATATCAAGAGAGATATCTCAAGATATATATCTCTAGACTGATAGGTATAGTCCTACAAAAAATCTCCCCCTTCCTCCAATCTCAGGTCCTAAAGTGTGAACCCAGATTTCCCCCTCTTTTGAGAAGAAAATTAATGTAGTTAACCCAAAAAAATTAATGGATTTGGATCAATCATGATATCACATGACCACTCAATGATGTTGATAATAGATTTTGGTGCATGTGTGGATCACCGCTAGTGGAAATCTTCTCATGATTCATGCAGCACAATGATGGTTCATTGAAATCCATTTTTTCAGATCATTAATGAAATAAGAATTACAAATTAAGGTAATTCATTATATGCATTTAAATTAATTTTGAATTACATGTGAATATTCTCTCCCTATGGTTCCATCGTATTATTGTATTCTATTAATCCACTGTTTTCAATTTGCACAATATCATGATCAAGTAACCAAATTATTCCAATAGATTTACCACTAAGAAAATATTTTTTCATACCATCAAAGGACTCTACTACTAATCTATGAACCTATAAGTGGTATCAGATTGGGGTCACATGTTTAATTTTTAATTATTTACTATTCACTTATTGAATAAAAGAATTTATTTTTTATTCTACTTATAATGATTATTTTTAATAATACAACATATATTCCTCTTGTTTTCATCATTTTCATTAACATAAATAGTAATCATCTGATTATTAAAAATTTTGATTCGTGTGGACAGCACACCCATTGTCCCGTGTTTTCCCTGTATCAAATACATGACACGCAGACTCATATATTGTGAAATCCGGGAGTGGATTCCATGTATTACCAGTACATTCCATGTACCTCATATATATCCATGAAATGTAAAATGGTCATACTTAAGGAATTTTCAATGGATATTGGTAGAATAAAACTACATGGCATCAAAAATACAAAATTATGTGTAGTCTACCTTTGATAGTGTTATAAATTTTTTATATAAATAAAATTAAATTTATAATAAAACCTAATGATTATGTGTTCTGTGTGTCTACCCATTCCCTTATCATGTAAGGCCATGACTACCCAATTTTTCTTTTATGTAATCCCACATTATCATGTCCATTGGGTCCCCTCTCCTGAGATTGTGTAAAAGCATAAGTACGGAGAGGTAGATCCCATGTTAGTGTTGAAAATCCAATTCATGGTGTCAGGGTGAAACCAATCAAGGCGCTAAATAATAGAAAATGAGGAATGTTGCAGCATAAATGATGTTACATATCAATTTGTGTCTTCCATAGGTTTCAAGGTTAGTTTATCATCAACTATATAAACAAACTATATGAGAGTCACTAGGTCACTCCATTTATATTTTATTTACGTTATTTTTAATGATTAATTATTTTTGTTTTAGAATGCTATCAGATCACCCAATAAGTGTATTATCATGAAGGAAATATTGAGAAAAATATAACCAGATTATGTGTTAATATGTTATCAATCAAGGTTAATATGTTAAGAAAAATATAATAAATAATAAAAAAATCATGTAAAAGGTAAAATGGTATTTAAAAATTATGGATAAAAATCACACAACAAACATATTAAGTTGGTATAGCTTTCCTCAACATAATTTAAAAGAACCTCTTAGTTCATAGTTCATGTAAAACCCATCTTTGGCTTCATTCTATTAAAGTGGAAAATTTATTATTTGATTTTTATATTCACTTTAATTGGACTACATCAAGGGATGACTACCTAAACAGAACATGGTGTAACAAAGAGTAATTTTTTGATGAAATCATTAGAAAATGATTTATAGATTGCAGAGTGCACACCAGAGATCAATGAACAATGATTTGTTGTAGTTGGAATGTTATGCCTACCTAAACCCCTTCAAATATATTTACATGTCAATGATAGTGTATGATAAGGGGAATATGGATCCTTTACACTATAATATCTATGTAAAAAAGTTATTATGATACTGAAGGAGAAAGACTATTAGGTTTAAAAAATAGAGGGAGATTATTGTAATTTAGTTTATTTCAAATTTTAATATATTATTGAGATATAAATATTTACAAATAATATGATATTAATTTATAGAAATATTTAATCAAGTGGCATAAAAAATATCACTATGATATAGAGGAGACAAGGATAAACTATTCACCAATGTGAACCTCCAGGAATGGAAATGGTTCTTGTGGATTATATTGTGCCACGAACAAAAATTATATATACCAGAAGAACCACTTCTAGTTTTCATTTCAAAAGAGCCTAACTAGGAAGAAGTATATCTCTATCTGAGTCATGTGGGAAATTATATGGATGTTCAATGCTTCATTCTGTCCACCATTTTGATTGATCATATAATGAAATATGAGGATATTGATGCATATAACATTATTTGTCACCCTATGGAACAATATTAAGAGAATAGAAGATCCGAGAGATATGAGATCTCCAATGAAATATTCTCATGAAATCTAGGAGAGTCGGTGCTAACTAGGGAACATGTTTTCATGAAGATTGGGTAAATTGATCAGATGAATATCATGGTAATGAAAATACCTGATGATATGTGCATAGATCTCATTCTATCTTTATTTCCCCAAAACATCTCCAGTATTACTATGAATTATAATATGATAGATAATGAGAAGACATATTTATAACTTCATACATATATTCTCTACATTGTTAAGGACATGGGGTGTGATAAAACCACTGTACTTATGGTGAATAAAAATAGGAAGAAAAAGTTAATGTTATTAATGACTCATTCCATGTAATAAGCTCATGACCACCATACATCCAAGAAGAATAATATCTATAGGCAACGAATGGAACAAGATGTTCTATGTACTGAAAGTGGAATGTAAGTTCACTAGATGTGGAATTTCACGCACAAAAGAAAATGGGGTTTTATTTAGGTGAATAATTTATATAGTAAAATAAACATTATAAATTGAAAATGAAACAAATAAACATGACACATATAACACCCAATTAAGGCATCACTATCCTGGTCATGTAATCTAGTAGAGTTTGACAATGATATATCAATATGGTTATGTGTAAACTTTTGAGAATAAGACAGTTGAAATATATCAAACTTTTATATAAGGTAGAATGGCCAAACAATCATTTGTTTGTCAAGTTGAATGGTTCAAAGAGATTCTATATTTGGTACACAGGGATGTGTGAAAACTATTTTAGGTAGTGGCTAGCGGTGGATTCTCATACTTTATTACTTTTACTGATTAGTTGAGTTGTTATGGATATATATACCTAAAGAGGAATAACTCTGAATTCTATGAGAATCATGTTGATAAGAAGAAAAATAATTATAAAATTGAACATAGTAGTGGATATCATATCCACGACATTATCAATATTCTATGGGTGTACGCTATTTTTTCTCTACTAAATCCACCTTATTCACTACATTGGGATGTTGTAAGTAAAAGGAGGAACAATACCTCATTTCACATGGTATGGTCAGTGATGAGCCACTCAAGCCTTTTAATATCCCTTTGGGGATAAGAATTACAAGTTGTATTATACATAAATAACTGAGTAATAACTAAAGTGGAAAATGGAATTCCCTTGGAGTTACAGACTGTAATGAAAGTTGTTTTATTACATGTTTGTTCATAGAGGTGTGAGGCATTTATTTTGGATAGATCGAAAAAAATAATAAAAACCAGAGGAACAAAGTGTATCTTTATTGTTAATCATAATGAAACAAGGGGATACTATAAGTAGAACACTTCAAAAAAGAATGATGATGTAACTATATAGATCCTTTTTTGTGAGATGGATGACATCATCAAGGAGGATTGTAGGATAAAGATCAAAATAGATGAATTTGATACTCAATATATTCTAGGTTATGTATAGATACATATTCTTAATGTCCCCATGGAAGAATCAGTTCATGAAATAGAATTTCTATGTAGGAGTTCTAGAGATTTAAGGGAACAATAGACCTATGAATTTGTAGTTATTAATGACGGTGAATAATTATTGGTTGAAAAAGATTATACGCTCCCATTGATGGAGGAAATATATGTCTCAAAAGATTAAAGGTGCAAATAATCATGAAATTTTGAGACAAAATCAATGTATCAATGCCTATTTTTGGTTTTGAGCGATCCACTAGTGGATGTAAAACACATTTTGTGTAAATGGGTGTCGAAGAGAAATAAGGGAATGGATGTTAGATTGAATACCTATAAAGAATTAATAGTTTATAAAAGGTTTATAAAATTATATGGTATTGACTATAAAAAATCAATTTTGGCATTTCTATGTTTAAAACAGTTAGAATTTTTTCCCCTACTAACCTACAATGACAATGCGATTTGAAAAATGGAATGAAAAACCACATTAGTTAATGGGATTCTTCAAGAGGGTGTGTATGTGACCCAATTATAAGGGTTTGTTAAAACATGAAATACCATAAAAGAATGAAATTTAAAAAGTTCCATTTAGATATTGATGTTAGTATCTTAGTAATGGAACTTTCATCTTGATAATTTCAGAAACAAATTAGGTTTTTTATGAATGACTAAAATACAAGTGTTTATAAATGGTTTATTGGTTGTATGGTTGTTTCAAAATTAGTATATTTTTAGGACATATTTATAATTGAAAATGATATACCAGACATACATGTTGTTAAGTCATGGTTGAGCTTGTTATTCTCTATGAAGGACTTAGATGAAGTATCATATATTATTGAATTAAATATCATGAATTATAGATCCAGGATGTTTCATAGACTATGTTAGAGTACCAAAACTGACATGATACTGAAGACATTCCTTATAAAACTATACAATAAGGGAATTTTTCTAGCGTCAGATGGAATACATCATTCCAAGAAAATGTCTCCTTGGACATAGGAGGAAATATATATTATGAGTAATATCACATACTCATTAATGATAGGATATGTCATGTATGGATTTTTGGGTACATGGAGTGATTTTTATGATGATTTTATCATGGTTTGAAGATATCAAGGTCATATATGTGAAAATATTATACTATATATAAGATAATACTTATTTATATGAGGTGAAATAACGATTTGTTCTTAGAGTATAGTGTATATGAATATCTAGTCCTCAGGGGTTATACATATTCTAGATTTAAACATATCAAAATGATATGAATTCATAGTCTCAATATATCTTTTATATTAATGTGGGAGTTTTGAGATGCATGTATTAAATGCCATCAATTTTACTCCCAAATTATATAGAAGAGTTTGAGTATATAACAACTTACTATGGATCCATGGAACAAGTTTGGATTAATAAATTTTTCCAAGAGAATGATATGTTACCTAGTAGTAGTGAACCTATCATATATTTCATTGATAACACTATAGTTGTGGCTTTCTCAATGGATCAATGTTTACACTGATGGAAAAAAGCACACAATTCGGAATTTTCATCAATTTGAGGGACATTTATTAAAGAGGTGAAGTTTTATTGAGAAGAGTGTCCACTAAGGAAATAATAAAAACCCCTTAATGAAAACATTATATATATAGAGGAATGAGTATCTTGTGAGAGCTAGTGGATTGGATTCTGTTGTCAGTTGGATCTGTTAAATGTTTATGTCTGTTGGCATTGGAGTGCTAGAAAATTATTTTATAGTACTTTATTACATTTTCTAATAATTAAATATTTTATATAATAACATATTAATTATTCTATTACATGATACTGGTACGTGATAATGTCCTTAGAATATATAACGTGTTGAAAGGTCATAGAAATTTCCCACTATGATTTGAACTAATAGGTGACACATAATTATTCCTTAAAATTGATCAATGGATGGATTATATTGTCTAATAATAAAGAAACATTATAGGCTACTAGGGATAGGAGAATCGTAAGAAATTGAGTCACATTCTCATGTTTTTCCCTTGTAAATTTCCATGATAAGAGGTTATTAGAATATGCCTATTAAAAGGAAATCCATCTCTCCATGTTTCATTGGATGTTTATATCTGTTGATGTGTGCGTTGATCCATAAAATTTAATATTATCATTAAATGATATCATGAATCACGTACTTATATTTATTTACTAGAACCATGATGAAATATATTTGTGATGACATAACACACAATGGGTGAGTCATGAGTGATATAACATTAGTGGATAATACAAGAATGAATATTCCCTATACATCTCTTAATGAAATTTTATATCTCCTACCCTTTTATGAAATAGAACAACATACATAAATCTATGTCCATGGTATGTAGTGGTCGAGCTCATTTTTAGAATTTCAAATAAAGAGACATAAGAAAAATATGTTCATGGAACCATCATGAAAACTAATTTATTAAAGAAAATGAAATAATGGTATTATATCATGATTCAAAGAGTTATGTAATGAATCAAATTTTAACTCATATAATTTTTGAGATGACTCATTTGGATTCTCCCCTCATCCATACAATGTACAAATTTTACACTGGGGAAATTAAGAAGACCTAGACAAATCGCAATTTTGTTATCACGGTGGGGAATGTTAGTCTCATGGTGAAGCACAACTATTTGTGAAACCTCATTTTTTCTCAATATATTTCTTGTAATGTATAGAAATGGTTATGTATATGTGATATCTTATGTCTATTGACCTCCAACAAATTTGAAACAAATCTTGCTATGATATAATCTATTGAAACATGGATCATATAAAAATTTCTCAATGTTTCTTTAAATGATCAATGGATCCCCAGAACATGATACAATTTTAATTGTTTCATAAAATCACATAATTAGTTATACATTTGTTAAAAACTAAGTATGAATGATACTAAAAATGTATTCATGATTTACAAGTATCGATGCCCAATGCCATCCTATTTCATTTTTTAGGACACTCATGATCAATATATATCTACCCAATCCCATGAAATAAGCACAGATGTGGGAAATAATGTATAAACAATCATATTTATTTGTATTATAGGAACCACCATTCAAGAACATACATTTTCCATCATCAAAATGCTCTACCAAACCTATTCCAATCCCATCCACGCCTTGTAAAAGAGGATGTTGAAACAAAAAATCCTATATCATACAATAACATAGAAATAATTATTTATAAAAAATTAAAATTATTTATACAATTATCCAAATGAGTTATATTCAACAAAATAATGAGCTTAATCGTATCATATAAACCACAAAAAACCTCACGTGTTTTTTCTCCTATGACATCCTCTAGCTAAGTTAATTAAAAACCTCATCAAATTTGGATGATTTCACCATGATTTGGTAATACTGTGACCATATCCCAAGCCCCAATGAATCTAAATATGAGTAATGATGAAAATGATCCAAAAAATGATGGAATAGGTGATGAAAAATCATTAAATCTTCTATAGAATGACAAAACATCCTTATATGAAGAAGAGAAAAAATATGATGTGGGGGGAAGTATCCAGTAAAAATGTTCCTTCCCCATCACATTGTCTACCAAAAAACAATGGGGGTGAGAGGTAAATTTCTAGTCCACCCCTGCTAAATAATTACCTACGAACCAGGTCATGATGTGTCTATGAGGGTAAATTTGTGATGCCTTAGCATTAAGAAATTATATTTAAAAATCCCCCTGATTATGGAATAACTAATCTATAATAATTGAGTAGGAAATACTCCAATACCCCCTCATGGTGTGGGCCCAATAGGATGAATCATAACCTCTCATACTAGGACCTAAATATTGTGTGGTCCCTGGGTTGTGGTGCAACTTCCAACGATGTGATATAGGTCCCAACTCGGAAAACACCCTATGTGGTGTAATGCCTAAGTGTCATAGCACAAGGAATCCACCTCATGATATCCCCAAGAAATAAACTTTTATCACTGCATTGTGTCCTCCCCAACCACTAGACACTCTATAAATTCATAGTGAAATCATACCTTGAGGACCCTACTATTGTTAAAAATCACTGATAAGATAAACCAAAACAACACTAACATCCTCAAAAGAACATTAAATGAGTTTTGGGACACTATCCCCATCTAATAAAATCTCATTATTATTCCACAAAACATAAAATTTTGATTTAAGTCCCAATTATTAAAACAACATATCCTCCAATGCCAAAATTCAATCATTTTTTGGAAAGTAATGAACCAAGAATTCAAAAGTCATTGAAAAATATCTATTTGTTAATGAACATTGGGAAGGGTGAATTTTGTTAAGACTCCATTCTATATTAGTGAATTATATATTATCTAAATAAGTGTGGTATGATACATATCCCCCAACGGTTACTCCTATGGGGATTTTTTATTCCATATGATTATAATCATTTTAGTGAATGATTTATATAAACCATATACATATTATGAATTTCAATATATGAAAATATATTTTATATACTTTTTTATTATTATCATAATCAAGGAGGTGTATAAATAGTAAGAGAGTAATATCGTTTAAAAATATTAATTTATTGGAATGAATGTGGATTCAAAAAAATGTATAGAATCGTGTATATATATATATATGAAAAAAAACTTGATATTATAAATATTGAATGAGATGTAAAGTCGATTAATTTAATACCCATAATACACACATGAAAATAGAGATCCAATGAAAATCCCTAAAATAATAATTTTATTATTTAATATAAAGAAAACACATGTGAATACCTCAATTATCCAACTATTTTGGTCATGATAATTTGAAAATCCCCTAGATTATATTGTGTAATGCATACATGGTATGGGTATCCCTAAAAGGATACAGTTCCCATAGTCCATGATTATAATTATGTTATTCTTATCTAGGATCCTTAATATAATTATAAAACCAATGGAATAGAGTTTAGTTTTCCATTTTATAATTTTGGAAATGTTTTTTCACTTCACTGTCTAGTAGGTAGGTGTTATATGATTGGCATGATGACCTAACACAATATATATTTAATGGAAAAAATTATAATGTTACCCAAAACATAGTTAAATATGGATCTCCTCCTACTAAAGGTAATGATATATTGTGTTATCATTTTTTATAGTGTATTTTAATTAAAATTACTTTTATAGAATGATACAAAATGTGATACTCGATAATAGATAGGTATTTTTTAAAGACTAAAAAATAAATTATGTTAATAATTTTCATATTTGTCATAGGTGTGACTGTTAATGTGATTTTAAATTCGTATCTATGGTTGGAAGATGTTTTCAAAGAGATGAATTCTGAGCATAAAGATATAAATGTTATAGAAATAAGTGTCAGCAATCTGGAATCATTGGTATTTGATAATGTCATATCATTACACATATGTACATATAAACATAGTCTTCAAAATTTGATATAATTAATGATGTCTAATGTATATCAATGTGTTTTAAATGAATAAAAAATTATTTTATTAGAGGACATAAGTTATAATCAATTTGATCACAATTAGAATTGTTTATTTCCATGAATATATATAATGTTTATATCCTCCAAAATAAAGATGATTAGATATCATCATGTTTTTAGAAACTATATCTATAGAATCTATTTGTATATGTCTAGCGTTACACTTATGATAAAACAATGACCACTGGTACTGATAAGTAGTGGTTTTTCAAGAAACACCAATCAATTAATTTATTAACCTTCTAATAGTGTAACATAGTGGCATAACCTTGGGTCGATCGTAAAGAGGTTTCTCACATCCACTTTTCCCTATTATCACTATTATAGTCTATCTAATAAAAAACAAACATAACTAATATAATATATGGGTTGTGAATTATGAATGTAATATAAGAATATATATATATATATATATAAAATGTAAAAAAAATTAATTTAGGAATAAATAAAGAATAAAAATATTCTCAGGAGGTCATTTTGGTTGATATCATTGTTTAAAAGGAATCTCTAAATTCATCCCAATGAAGGGATGAATACCATTATTTTATGACCTTGAATTGTTATGAATGGAAATTAACTTAATATATATCATACCCCACTTAGATAAACATATAAAAAATAATCCTCATTAATATATAATGATATATAAGTCTAGAAATAAACAAATAAAAATACCAAATATTACATTGGGCTAATAAATATAAAATAAGATAATAAGAATGTAAAAATGTAGATAATCTAGATACATGATAATACGCACAATCATGATCAACTATGTATAAATTAAATAAAATGTTATTAATAAGATATTATTTTTGAAGATCAATGTATATATATGTATGATTAAGATAAAATAAAACAGAATGAAGAATGAATTAATTATGAGACATTTATAGAACTTAAGGAACCTCTCCAATTGGAATTGTATGCTAAAAAATAGAAATAGTAATCTGGATGATACAATTTTAATGTCAACTATATATGTACCAAAAAATTTATGCGCCTTACAAATTAAAATATGATATATATATCATGGTATAAATATGTAAATTCTCTAAATATGATTAATTTAGTGTTGAAAATTTTTATCAATGAAATTTTTTATTTACTAATTTTTAATTAATATAATTTATATTCATAAATTAATAGAATGTTGTATCATAATTATATGGTAATTATATGTGACATATTTTAAATTCACAGAGGGTTAAAATATCAATAAGAACATTAAAATATGTGTTTTTTGAATAAATTATGAATTAACATAAAAAAAAATTTATCTCATATTTAGAAGTTTATTTTAATAAAATGGATTACATTTTTAACATATAAGAATTAAAATTTTTTGTTGTACATTTTATCGAATTTTGAAAAATAGTTGATTTTTTTTGAATAGTGAAATACAGTAATTTAGGATATTTAACAAATACATGAATTTTTTAATCATGGTTGGTGTATAGATAAATTAGGAACCAGTTGTTTTATAGTATCCTGAATCATTTACTCTAATTATTCATGGAAATAAACACTATTGATAGTCTTGTTCCAAATTAATATTCTAATTAATATTATAAAAAAAACACAGATATCCTCCCTCTATAAAACCACCCCTAACTGCCACTTATATTCACACTTAATAAGCCTTTTATCTTTTAAATAATCTACAAAATTACCTTCCCAAGCATGTTCTACACTTCCTAGTGCTTCTAGTCCCAATAAAATTCCAAACCAATGTTCTTTAAGGATATTCTCAAGAGAAATCATTAAATAGGTAAAATCCTCGATCCTTCACTTTTAATTTATTTTTTAATCCTCTAATCACCTCCACTATCCAAGGAACAACTATAACTGTAATATCATTAATATACTTTTATTTTAATGTCTTAATGAAATACCCATCCTCAAATGTATTCTCTTCTCTCTTTATTTTCTAAAAAACACACACATCTTCGATGGTTTTTTGATTCACCGCCTTCATAGAAGATGAGTTTTTATGTCCCATTACTGCCTACAAGGCAGGTCATGAAAACATTAATGTGGTAAAAATAGAGTTTAAAATTTATTTTTAACTTTATTCATGTTTTTTAAATAATATTAATACATAATATTTAATAAAATTAACCTACTTTTTCATGATCGAAAAATAACCAAGAATAATTTTAACAATTATCATTTTCTTTTTTATCAACTAAATCATCCTCATTGCAGAAAAAATGATATATTAGACCATTTAAACATGTGGATGGTAATAACCACCATATAATTTGAATTTAAATAATTATTCCTATTTTAAAATAACTTCCATAATTATAAACATGTAAATTGACAATTAAAACACTACAACAATCACTCCTAGATTGACTAAATTAATCATTATAACTCATCTAAATTTCCATAATTGAACATAGTAAAATTATAATAATTAAAATAAATATTGAATTGGTTCTGAATTAAATTATTAATTAATAGAATTTTTTTATCCATAAAATAAATTTCATCTATATAACACGATATTATATAAGTTCAGGGATCACTTTGAACCTCCAAATTACCTTTGGGTTGCACTTCTTTCACTTTTCATGAACATATTTCATTATTATTCTTGTATAATTCAACAATACTGTTTTATATCTTACAAAATTATGTATCTAGATCAATTAACCATTATTTTATGGGGAAATACATGTTTTAAATGGACCCCTTCACAATTCCTCCTGATAAACAAGCCCAACTAAACAGAACATTCCAATTTTATACCGATTATCAAGTACACTCTATGAACTTTTTTTAGAATAAATTATTTTTCCTAAATTATTATATTTATAATGAAAAACTATCTTAGTTAATTTCTCATTTTAGATAAAAAATTATACCATTATTCTTTATAAATTCCCATAAATCTATTTACATAAACCACACTTATGTGCCTCATTCCAATGCTTCTTAAACACTATTTTTACAAGTTGTCCATTTATTTGGACATAATTTATCAATATATATGATTAGTTTCTCATATAAATTTCTTCTTATGAATTAATTATATTCTTTTATGTATTCCATCATGATTCCTCCGTTTTTTATTCATTATGACATGATTACAATACTCATTTATTTCCAAGGGAAATCCTTATGTTTATTCATTATTTTTTATTAATTTTGAGTACAAAATATGGATAATTTTTTTTTTCACGGGTCTTACTAGATAGTAATCCAATGAATTTTTTATTGTTTAGTTTCATTAGACGCCCTGAATGGTATTAGGGAGTAATCACAATCCATTATGGGTTGTTTTCTACAATGTGATACCATCATGGTTGTTATCCTTGAATCATGATTTTTTTATGGTATGTTTTACCGACACATTACTATATTTCCATGATCATATGATTCCAAGTTCTGTATGATATGCCTCTATAGTTTTATTCATCATCAATTCCTTTAATGTAGTTATGTTATACCTTTGACTAATTTGTTATTATTCTTTTCCATGATATTTCTCTTACTTAACTTTTTAGCTCATTTGTTTTGTTTATGTATTCCATAGGTTATCCTAAGTATATTTATGAGCTCAAAGGTAGTTAAGAGATAATAATGGAATATTTGAAAAATGATGTTTTATTTTAGTTTAATGATTTTAATATTATTTACCTAGTATTCTAAATACTCTAAATTTTATGATCCTTGATTTTATTTGGATGGATAATTATGATTAATATCATATAATATTATGTGTAAAATGATAGTGTCTTTAAATTGGGCATCCGAGGATGGTCTAGTTATTCATTGGGGAATAAGACTTAAAAAATGTAGTAATAACATGATGGATAATTCTATCCCCATTGATAAACTTGATTGAAATATATTTAATCACATCTCAAGATAACAATTTCATTAATATGTTTATTCCATTTATTTTAATTGTAACATTTCATATTTTTACTAGCTAAGTATTCAGAGCCCCTATCTATATTTTATTTCTTTTTCGTAATTAATGGAAGGAAACTAGAGGATCCATGATTAAAATTAATGTGATATGAAATGTGCTGATTCACCTAAGGATATTCCAAACCTAATGGAAATAGAATCCCAAAACATCAGGTCATTAATAACTCAACTTCCTCAATTAACGAATACATACATGAATCTAATGTAACTCCCACCCTCTCATTAGAAAGACCATGTTTTTATGGAATACATTATGTGACAAGGACCTCATATATATTATAGATATTCTGATCTCATAATCACATAAAAAGTTATTAACTCTATTCAGAGGATATTTTCTTTCCATCAATGCTCTGAATAAGTGAATGATGTACTGGTGGTCAATCATTTTTATGTGGAAGATGATCAGTGGTGGGAACTAATGAAAAATACAATTTATAAAGATAAAATTGACTCTGTGGATTTTGATGGATTTATGAAAATATTTTCAAATTATATTCTACATAACATCTCCATCTTATGATGGAGAGGGATTTCATTTGACAAAAGTAAAATGAGGATGAATCTATCGGAGTATACAATGAAAATTTTAAAGTGCTTACGAGATATGCATCTAGAGTTTTCATGAACACTGAATGAAAGTTGAATCTCTTTTTTTAGGAATAAGTAAGGGTATAAAAAATAATTAGGGAATATATATATTTATATTTATTAAGATACTATCAATTGTGCCCTAATAGATGAGATAAATATTGGTCACTCAATGTGGTCTCATGGGATCATTGAAAAAAAACTGGAAAATTGAGTATAATATCGGAGGAAAAGAGATAAATACCTTGAGGGAATGAATACCCAATATCCCATATGTCAAAAGTGTCGGAAGATGTACCCTGGAAAATATTTTATGGGAACAAGGATATGCTTCCAATCTAGAAGAGAGGGAAATAAAAATAATTATTAATGAATGAATCCCAAAAATGTGGATTAGTAAAAGAATGTTTAGATAAAAAATGATCATATAGTGTAGTGTTTTTTTGTAAATGTACAATTGATTTATGAAACCCAATACCCTATGACAAGGGTTTTTAGAGGAAAAAACAACCTAAACGGTAGTAAGGTGGGGAATATTATACCACAATTGTTGCGATGGATACTGAGAATGATGTGGTGATATGTATTAATGTTATTTATTCAAGAACAGTAAAAGTACTATTTGATAATGATTTTAGGAAATCAATCCTAACATGTAGAGAACCATGTATAAGTTAAGTTGAGAGATTAGTATCTTGTAAGGGATTAAATTTTAGACCAGTGCAGCGATTTAGTGGTTATATATTCTCAAGTGGTTCAGTGTGGAGGTGATTCAATCCTCCTCATCAATAATAATGATGGATTAATGAGACTCTCTTCTGGATAATGAAAATGTAATGCATACATGTCTTTACAAATGTATCCAAAACAATATAGACCTGGTGTTGTTTGAACTAAATCTAAATTCATTTTCCACTCTATGTGGGGAATTTTTTATTCTTTGTGTACTATTTCCTATTATATTCATAAGAGAAAGTGGTTCGTAAACAACCACATGGAGATCATTCACACATGGTGTGAGTTTAATTAATATATATATTATCTAGAATTGAATGTCCCCCAAGGGGTGGAAATTACTTGATTATCTAGTTTTGGATATTTTCCCCTAGAAGGGATGGATAAGTTTCTTGGGGATTCTTTCGGTCTTCATTATATTGGGCCCCCATATCTAAATTTTTTTATGGTAACCCAAACATAGGGTACTTATAATTTTATAATAATAAAAAAGGGTGATAATGACTATCAATGAACCTCTTCATTTATTATCATGAGCTCAAAAAATTCCTGATAATGTTCATGTATGCCCTATCCTAGATGTAACACCCTGAGCATCCATTGTACACTTCTCTTTGAATAATATAGTAGCATGTGTTGGATGCAACTTCGAGTTCTAACACACACCACGACTAATCAAAGTAGCCGTTATGAATAGTAATGCCTACTTTTTAAAATTTTAGAAATTTTATCTCTCAAAATGGAATTCATTTTTGGATTCATAGTATCGAATTTAGCCTAAGGTGAAACTTTGTTACTTTTCGGATAACTTTAATATTTTAATGAATAGTGAAAATTACTAAATTTTAATTAAAAACAACTTTTTTAATCAAAATAATTATTAGTGATAAATTATGAATTTGAGTGGTTTTTAAGCATATTTAGAATATATTTTTACCATTTAATAAAATTTTGGTCATTGGATGTAATTTCACAATTAAACCGGACATAAATAAGAATCAATCTTTTGATAGTTATTATATCTTAAAAACACGCTTTTTGTTTTGACAACGGGAATTAATATTAAATTAATTTCTGCCACTTCTTTGTTTTTAATTTGGAAAACTAGATTCCATATTTGGAATCAGGATTTTCAAATTGTGTAAATATGTAACTTTTATTTTTAGACATTTTGAATAATTACTTCGGTAATATTTTATTTACCATGGTTAAAGGGTAAATCTGGTAAATAAGGGTTAAAAAATAATATTATAATAATTCTAAATTACCCTAAAACGTGTACTAACCTTATTAGATGATACATGTCCGACCAGTGTCATCATTGGATCGATTTTTGGACCCAATGGAGCCACTTTTAAGTGAAAATGACACTTTATATTAATAAAGTTAAAATAAATACCAAAATGACATAAGCATATATCATTTAGAAAAACAATTTTTACATATGGTTATATATGCTGGATTTTCGACTATGAATATTCATTATAATGATAAAACTATTTCATACATAATGATATTTTATTTATAATTTTTAGACATTAAATAAGTAAATTTATTTATGACACAATGATGATGTAGTAATTACCATAATAGTGAAAAATTAAAATAATTGATTTTATAAATACCCAAATAAATTTAATTTGAGACATTTAATGAATTACAAAAAAATTCTAGGATAATATGACATATTATTATTTATTTAATTATCTTTTTTAGATGTAATCATTCTGTTATGATTTTTACAAAAGTTAATTATTGAATAGTGTCAAAATTGACATAAAAGAGTTTTAAAAAAAAATATTATATTATTAATTGATATTGAATTCCCCAAAATCAATGGTTCAGTGAAGAGACTAATATCATGATATTTGTATAATTAATGGACCATTTGTCTGTCTCTTGGTTGTATATTTTATGTTTACTAATTATATAATATAAAAATACAATGTCACATGGTAAGTGTCAAACTAATTAACTAAGTGTTAAAACTAAAAGATAAGATTAATATAATGACCCAAACCTATCTAAATTCTATTTGTTGAGTAGTTTTAGACCCATCCCCACCTTAAACTTTAAATAATCCACTTTGGAGCCATTATAAACCGAATATGAAATTATTATAAAATAATATTTCTAGCCTTTCCAAAGGTTCCCCTCACTCCTCTTATAAAAGGACACTCACCCTTCTCATTAATTCACACCGTCAAATCCTTTTTGTTCGGCCAACGCCTGCCCAAATACTCTCTAAACATCCCTCAATTCATACTAGAGGTCTTCCTTTACTCAGAAAGCCATCCAAGGAGACCTTTTGATCACATCTCGTGGAGGAGAGGATGGTTGCTGCACCGCGGGCTGCCACACCGCGGGCCACCACCCACCACTGGACACTACACCGTGAGGCCAGTGGGCCACCACACCATGCCGGTGGGCGGGGGAGTGTCAGCGGGTGGGGCCGGACCCACCAGGATAGGTCGGCCCGAACTAGGTCGGGTCGACCCAGGTTGGCTTGGACTGGACCCAAACCTACATCGACCCATTTTCTCTCTTTCGACCATATCATGAGCTTGAGGCATCCATTTGACAAAACGTCTATGGTTCCAGAAACCTTGGATCAAGACTGCCCTTTTGGTTTACCCCAACTGAGATTTGGAAAATTTTTGTGTATGGCTAGGTTGGATCGAACATGAATCCAACTAGGCCATCAAGACTAAGAGTCAAATAACTTGTAGACTGGGTGTCTGATTGACGCACTGTAGGTTGCGTTGAGACCCCTTTTTGGTGTCGAACCTTTTTTATACATCTTCATTTCAATTCATGGTAGTTTGAGTATCAAACTGTGGCGTGAGGAGTAGACCCTCCCAGAATAAATTGAGCTTAGTGTGGGAACCCAGTAGTTGACCGTAACATGAGAAAGAGATCTTATGAGGGTCCATTCTATAGGATCCTTCATGTGTCTGTCATTGGGGGTCCCACATGGATATGCACTAGGAATAAATGATGGACTACTCTACGATCCTTTGTGGTTCTGCTGTACTAGGATCATGGGTGGGACTGACGATGTAGAAGGATCATGTGTGGGTGTGATGATGTAATATGATCCATTTTGGGTCTGATTATGTAATATGATCATGTGTGGTTCAAATGATGTACTATGATCCAATGTGGGTCTGATGATCTAGGATACTACATAGGTCTGATGATTCAGGATCCTACGTGTGTTTTCCTCATAACAAATTAAGATGATTCACAAGTTACATCAAATCATCTTTACTGCCATACCTAAGTTATACCTACTGTGAGATTAGTCTTTAAGTTCTTGGTGATACATTGTGGTACCCTTTTTTTTTGTGTACCTTTGTGGAAATTTCCTTCCTGGTGAAACATTTGTGGTATTCTTCTATGTGGCGTACCTGTGTGGTACTTTCCTACGTGGTAATACCTTTGTGGTATTCTTCTGTGTGTCATACATGTGTGATACTTACCTTTGTCGTGATACCATTGTGGTATTCTTCTATGTGGAGTACCAGTGTGATACGTTCATTCATGGTGATACCTTTTTTTTTCTATTCTCTTGTGTGGCATACCTGTGTGGTACATACCTTCATGGTGATACCATTGGGGTATTCTTTTGTGTGGCGTACAAGTGTGGTACTTTCCTTCATGCTGATACCTTGTTGTTATTCTTCAATGTGGTGTGTATGTGTGGTACATTCCTTGGTGGTGATACTTTGTGCTATTCTTCTATGTGTTGTTACCTATGTGTTACTTACTGTTGTGTTGTTACCTTCGTGGTATTATTTCCTTCGAGGAACTGTTGACCTTTGGGGTAATAAGTTGGGCCTTTTGTTTCCTCATGAATGAGATGGGTATACTTGATAAACTATGTATATGTATGGGAATATAACAAAGTAGGATTGATTGTTGTTTCAATGTTATTAGATTATCTTTGGTTGATTTTGAGAGACCATCGGGGGCCTCGGGGTCCCAATTGAGTATTGTTATACTCACCCCTGCATAGGATACACCCTCCCCTTGTTGTGTTTGGTGAAGACGACGGACATCGCTGACTGTAGATAAGAGTATCAAGACTGGAGGTAGCTCAGAGGTGGACATTAGATGAGGCATACCATAGAGATGGCTAGTAGAGAGCTTTACCGACCCTTCATTTAGGATCCTTGGAGAGAGTTCACCGGAGCTGTTTCATTTTACTGGTACTTTTTAGTTTTCATGTACATTCCAATTGGTCTTTTTATTCTATCCCCTTTTTCTTGTTGTACACACTCTTTTTATTATAGAGTTTTATTTGGTTCGTATCATTCTGTGTTCTTGGTTGTGTGTGTTTATAGTAAATAAAGACAATGCCTTCCGGATTTTTGGCAATACGCCTTTCGGTGCTAGTCGCTATGCCTTAGCCTATGGAAGGCAGTCTTGGGGTAGCCACGGCACAGGACCCAAGGGAAGGGTCATGACAAATTGGTATCAGAGGAGTCAGTTCCAATATAGAACTAGGACTCTGATCTTTTCTGTGTTGGAATAGTGTTTACTATTATGAGGATGGTTTTCAGTTTGGGGAATACAGGGTTGGTGCGGCGGCCGACGTATCCATACACTTGGACCCTAAATTCTGATTTCTCACTCAGCACGTGGAAACAATGATTGCATGTGTTTTTGAAAAGTTTTATTTTTTATTTTATTATGTCAGCTCACCAGGTATAACATAATGACTATGGTTCACCTGTTCCATATCAGGATGCCACTACATAGACAGCCATCAAGGATTCCCGAGAGAGTACATAATGACGACCATCGAGTAATGAGGGTCCGGTTCAAGGATCTCTTTCTATGTTGGAACCTTCGGGTGGTGTACCGACACCACCACCACCCGTTGGGTAGCAGTTTCCACTAGCCTCACTGGTCGATAGTTCTTGTCGATTGAGTGTGTTTCACGAGTTCCAGTGGTAGAGGCCTCTGAGGATTCGAGGCGAGACGGATTCCCGCATAGCTGAGGACTGGCTGAAGGCGGTTTCTAGAGTTTTCCACCTAGTTAAGACACCAATAATGTAGATGGTGATATTAGCTACTATTTTTTCAGTGGGTGACCATTAGGATGGTAGGCATAGTGATGAGGCTTCGGTACATGGACCATTACCTGAGACAATACCTTTGGGTAGTGTGTCAGCTATATCACTACCCATTGGTCAACAGTTACAACTATCGGTACCGGTTGATGACACATATAGGGTCAGTGCCTTGCGCATGATTTGACATCTGATACCCCTTAGGTTCCGAGGCATGCCTCACTCTCATGTAGCTGAGGATTGGATTGAGAAGGTGGATTAGAGTTCTATAGAGCTACTATAGCATCTGGAAGACGAAATTTCAGTAGCTGAGTATTCATCGAGGTGTACCGATCATTCCTGGTACTCCATACAATCGAGACAATCAGTGCTTCATGGCTCATACATTAGAGCGTAGTGTGTTTATGGATGTCTAATCCAACACTATGTTTTATGCATTCCAACTTATTTTTGGGTGCTAGAGAGTACCTTTATGGTGGAATTTTCTTTGGATGATCAGAAACATCCAATGAAGGTTATTTGTTGGAAAGAAAGAAACGGTAACCAGTCTCATAGAGTTGGGCGTGTAAAATGATTCGGGAAGAATAATTGTTATGTATAGATGAATCTGCATTGCTGAAGAAATGGAAGCAGTGCTTGGAGAGTAGCATGAGGTGGTGTACATTTCGACATGTTACAACCACCCCCATTATATGGACGCCACCAGGTGCAGGAAGCTATATGACATGCGATGAGACTAGCTACATATAGTCAAATAGTGAGACCCAAGTGTTCTAGAAATGATTTGAGGTACAATATGTGTCTACTAATAGCTACCATATAAATAGACACATGTACCAATCATTCCATTTTCCACAAATCATGTTCAATACTTATAGTTTATGGTTAATCTATTGACTTGACCCTCACATCTGGAGGTACATTTGGGAGGATACAAAATAATCACACTTACAATGACGGTGTGAGATGACCCTTGAGGCGAGAGTTTAGGTTGGAACCTATGTGTGGTAGCGCCGAGGCCTTATGACATTAGTTTGGGTATGGACTGGACATCCACAGTTCATACTAATAATGACTATATTAGAAAACAGGTTGTGGTATATCTACATCATTGTGATGTCGTTTTCCTTAGTCGGCGAAAAAGGAAACCTAGGCAGCACAGGATACACTCATTATTAAAAGGGTGTAGCCGATAACTCTTTAGTCAGATATCCTTACCCTCGTGGCAGTAGGAGTTTTGAGTTTTCAGTTCCCAACAGAGTGGATAGAGTTCCTCTTGGACTATGACATTGAGATAATCTATAAATCTGGGAAGGGGGAAGTGGTAGCAGATGCACTCAGTTGAAGGAATGGCCTGCAGCTACCATGTGAAGCAATAGAGACGCTTTCCACTTTTCAGATATCCTATGTGGATCGAAATGGGAAATCATATCTTCAGTCTATGATAGTCTCTCCCCCACTCCTTCAGCGAGTCAGGGAGGTGGAACTTGGGGGCATTGGCAACGAGGCTCAATGTGATCAGATATCCTCTGGGCAGACACTTGATGGATTTTCTAATGGTGGGGAGCACAATATACTCTTTAGAGGATGTACAATACTAATAGTGGTGCTTTGTGATGAGGTGTTGAGGGGGTTCCATATGTCCCCTCTGGAAGTACATCCAAGTGTGGTGAATATGTACCAGGACCTCCTGCATCAGTACAGGTGGATAGTGTTAAAGAAAGAAGTGGGAGAGTTGGTAACATGATGTCTCACTTGTTAGCAGGTGAAGACTACCCAGAGTTGGTAGAAGTTTTATGCTGACCAGATACTGAAACCCTTCGATTTACACGAGGGGGACCACGTATTCCAATAAGTCTCACCTTGATGAGGTTTTTAGATATTTGGTTGGGGCGGCAAGTTATCTCTGAGTTTCATTGGACCCTTTTAGGTCCTCAGTATAGATGGCGAGTTGGCTTACCGCTTAGCTCTTCCACCTTAGTTGCGCCGGGTGCACAACGTTTTCAACGTATCCCAGCTAAAAATATACATGCATGACCCATCTCATGTCATCGACCACAAAAATATGGTCATCATCGATGGGACGACATTTTCGGAGGTCCCAGTGGAGATTGTGGATCGATAGGAGCGGGTCCTTCATGGGAGGTAGATACCTTTGGTGGGAATACGCTTGCAGCAAGAGAACTCTAGGAGAACACACGTGAGCAAGAGGCTTAGATCCTTGCTCAGTACCCTATTTTAGTTGTATTGCCTTTTTAGTGTCTTTTCGGACATAAATCCCTATGGGGGGGGATAATGTAATGTCCCGGAAATTATGAATTTTATTTTATAGTTTTTTATTATATGGAATTATTTCGAGACCGCAAAATCATATGGCGCGCGATTCTGAGGCCCGGAGTGCACGAAATGATCCGTCGAAGTTTGGATATATTTTAATTAGCACTCATAAGTAGTTTTCCTGAAAAAGCAGAGGAACTCTTAAACAGTAACTCGGATCAGAAATTTGAGTGCACCGTTGCATTTAGGATGGTATGTTTACCATTGGCAAGACTTATGTTTAGTCGGCGTGAGCCTCTTGTGAGAAAACACAAAAATGGATTATTCGTTAATGAAATAATTTAATAAATTATTTTATTTTTCAAATTCTTATAACTCACTAATGGTAACTCAGATTAAAAATCAGAGACTACCTCTAAACATGTGAGGGTATACTCTCTTTAGGAAGATAATAACATAAGTCGACACAGGCCACCAGTGAATGTTAGATTTTTTCTGTAAATAGAATAACTAAGTAACAAAAATTTTATTGTAAAATCCGTTACTTTTAAACGGTAACTCGGATTAGAAATTAGAGAGTACCGTTGAGTTTTTTGGGGAATTAATCACTTAGGAAGAACCTAACCACGACTAGCGCGGGTCAAGGGTGACCGTTATTAATTTTCCTAACATTTGATTTGGTATGTTGAATAAACGCGCAAGAGGAATTTTGTAACATTTGAATCGCTGATCGGAATTGAAATCTATGGAAACAGTTTAACTCGTAGAACCGAGATTCTCTTAAAATGAACCTCACATCGACCATAGTAGGTTCGGAGAAAATGATCTTTTTTGGATCTTTTAATAGAATAAATAAGATAACATTATTATTATTATTTTGATTCTTTTCCTCCAATGGATGAGTAGAAAGGTCAGACTGACGATGTTTCAAGCCAAATAATGGCTTGAACTTTCAATTCAAGGTAACCACACCATTGGGGAATTTGGAAGGTTCCTAATTAACGAACCTCCATTAATCCAATGAATGATGAACGCCCTCCCCAGCTCCAATTTATTTGGAGTTTGGGGAGAGGTGTGGGCACTACTTCACCAAGAAACAAAGCACTGACAATGTGCAGTGATGTCAAACACTTGGAGGATAGAGCTGGTACCAGCGAGAGGTGACAAGCAAATACAAAACCCTAAACCAGAGATCGATGAATGAGTGACATCGTTGGAGGCTAGTTGTAGGGGATGACGAACATTTAAACTTCTTCAAACACAAATTATCTCCAATGAACATGATGTAGGGGTTATTTCATTTGTGAATTCTATATTTCCTATTCCCCATTATTGAATTTATATAACCAACGCGGGTCAACGGACTAGAGGATTGAACCATGATTCTTTCATCTTTGTGGGAGGATGTTGAAGGGTATCTTGTAGGTTTTGTTGTTTTGAATACCCACTTACACGTTCCAAACGTTCTTCATGATTCAAGATTTATTGAGCCACTTGCTACCAACCTAACGTGGAGGGTGTGTGACAAACAGACATGGCCCAAACTCTCCACAAATAATTTTGGTTCTTGATGTGTTCTTCGCGATGGAGGATAACGGTGACCGACATAGGTGGGGCTCTGGAACGACGGCCGACACCACAATCGGTCGTGATGAAGGCAGCGGTGTGACCGCGCCGCCAGAGAAGGGTCATGACTCATTGGTCATGGTAGAGCTAGGGAAGTGGATGGATCTCCGGCCGGCCGTGAAAAGGGGTGGTGGCACGCATCTGTGCCGCCCATGGGATAAGAGTCGTGGACTTGAGTAGCTACAGCGAGGTGATGCGCGACCGGCTCGACGCTGGCCTTATAAGATGTTGAGGTGCGTGATCGCGCCGCGTGGAGGAGAGGCATGATGCTCCATAGTGGCCCACCACACGTGGGCTTCCCCTCTATTCAGGTCACTACACCATGATCCCAGTGGGCCACCGCACAATTCTAGCAGACCGGGTCGGGTCGACCAATGCTGGGTCGGGCTGGTCCCTGACCAACTTCGGTCGATTTTCTCTCTTTCAGCAATATCTTGATCTTTACGCATCTGTTTGATGAACCGTAAGTGGCTCCAGATTCATGGATAGAGACGGTCATTTTGGTATACCATAATTGAGATTTGGATAATTTTGTGGTATCTACGGGTTGGATCGAACATGAATCCAACCGAGCACTCGGGACTAAAAGTCCAATAACTTGCAGGATGGGAAATTGATTGACGTACTGTCAATTGCGTTGATAGAACTTCTTCAGGGAGGAACTTTGGAAATCTTCTTCATGGGATTTCATGGTATTTGGAGTATCGACCATTGGCTTGAGGTGTGGAACCTCCAAGAATCATGTGAGCTTAGTGCGGAAACCCTGTAGCAGGATGTAACATGAGAAAGAGATCCTATGTGGGTCTGTGCTTTGGGATCCTTTGTTGGTCAGTGATTTAGGGTCCCACATGGATCCTCTCTAGGAATCCATACAGGACTACTGTAGGATCCTTCATGGGTTTTCTGTACTGGGATCCTGTGTTTGTTTGATGATGTCCTTGGATCCTGTGTGGGTCTGATGATGTACAAGTATCTTGTGTGGGTCCAAGGATGTACTAGGATCCTGTGTGGTTGTGTTGATGTAATAGGATCCTCTATGGCTTGAATGATGTACTGGGATCTTATGGGGGTCAGAAGATTTAGGATCATCCGTCAGTCTCATGATTTAGGATCCTACAGGGATCTTCCTCTTAACAAAGTAAGATGATTCAGTAGATTCCATTAATCATCATTACTACAGTACATAATTTATACATAGTGTGATATGATTCCTTACGTTCATGGTGATACCTTGTGGTATTATTCTATGTGGAATACCTTTTTTGATCTTTCCTTCATGATGAACACTTTGTGTAATTATTCTGTTTGATGTACCTGTGTGGTACTTTCTTTCATGGAGATTCGTTTGTGGTATTCTTATCTGTGGCGTACCTGTGTGGTACATACCACTGTGTTTATACAATTTTTGTATTCTTATATGTGGCATATATGTGTGGTACATTCATTTGTGGTGATACCTTTGTGGTATTATTCTGTGTGGCATACTTATTTGGTACATACCTTTGTGGTGATGCCATTGTGGTAGTCTTCTGTGTGGAATAATTGTGTGGTACATTCCATCGTGGTGATACCTTTGTGGTATTCTTTTACGTGGCGTACCTGTGTGGTACTTTCCTTCATGGTGATACCATTGAGTTATTATTCTGTGTGGTGTTACCTTTGTGGTATTATACATTTTTGTGTTACCTTTGTTGTATTTTTCTTTCGTGGAACAGTTGAGCTTTGAACTAATAACTTGGGCCTTGTGTTTCTTCATGAATGAGATGGGTATACTTGATAACCAAGGTATATGTATGGTCACATACCTAAGTAGATTTGACTATAAATTCCATGTTTTTAGTTTATCCATTGTGGATTTTGAGAGACCTTCGGGGGTCTGGGGGTCCCAACTGAGTGTCATTATAATCACCCCTTTATGGGCTATGCCCACAACATGTTGTGTTTAGTGGAGACGATAGAAAACACTAATTGATGAAGAGTGTACCAGAACAAGAGGTAGCTCAGAGGTGGGAATTATAGGAGGCGTACCATAGAGACAGCTATTCGTGTGCTGTAAAAACCATTCTGGTAGGATCCTTGGTGAGAGTTCATAAGAGTTGTTTCAGATTACTTGTACATTTCTGTTTTCTTTTACTTTCCAGTTTGGATTTTATTCTGGCCCCTTTAACTTTTTGTACAAACATTGTTTACTATATAGATTACTAGTGTTTTTATCTTGTTGTGTGCTTGGTTGTTTGTGTTTACATGAAATAAAGTCAATTACTTCCCGGTTTTAGAAAATACGGCTTTCTGTGCAAGTTGCCAGCCCCAATCCTATAGAAGGTGGACTTAGGGTTGTCATGGAATGGGACATGGAGGATGGGTCATGAAAAAATCCCACAATGCTTCATTAACATGAGTAATAATGTTCTCCCAAACATCCACATTAAAAGAACATGAGAATCCATCCATTCATGGTTCAATATCCTCTTTTATGTTAAGAATAACACCCTTCATTTCCACTTTAGCCAGAAATGCATACATAATTTTGTTATCCCCTTCCTCAATCAACCTGGGAATACACTACCAAAACCTATTATCATTAACACTAGAATCCATCCACCTCTCAGGCATGTTAGTTAGCTAAACCAAAAGGTTCTTGAAAAAATATATAGCCACGCTACTAGAAATATCGACATTGTTGGTGAATTTGTCATCATGAAGTACGCTATTAACCTCATTTATGTTTTTTTCCTTTAAAGTTATTTAATAATAATGTAAGAAAATGAAGGGCCCATATATGATCCACCATATTCATGACACAATTGGTGAAGGGAATGATGGATTATAAATGGTAATAATATCATGATGATAAAGAAAATGGTATGATTGATCTCCATAATATGTATAAACTCAATACAATTCAAAAAAAATTAATAAATATAATGAAAATGAATCACAATAAGAGTTAATAAAACCATAATTCCTTCCCTCAGACAAACACCCATGTTAGTTCTCCATTTTTAGTGTAGTTTATAGGGGAATATATAAGGAGAACACATAAAATAAAATAAATGATATCAATAATAAATACCATATTAAAATTATAGAAGTATTTGAGAAAGTAAAATACTATATAATCTATTAACTGTTTCCAAAAAAGGTTTATCCCAAGCATCAAACCTCATGAAATGTGAGGGAGATACAATTTTATAGAGAGATTTTCTTAAAAGTTTGGCTCCATTTTCTCCTTTAAGAAGCATCAACTTATTAAAACTCATAAATGATATATTTTTAAAATGGACATTTTTTAATGTTTTTTCAATGTATTTATCATGTACTCTAAAACTTTCACCTTGATTTACCATTGTATAATGTAGTTATGAATATGTTACTGTAAAAATTATTCAATCTTGGTGAATTTTTGAATTAGAAGGCTCGATGTACAAATGAATTCATGAATATTAAGAATCTAGAATCGAGTTTTTCATTGATAAATAACAAGTTACATTTATTCTTCCCAATATCCTTGAATAATTTCCACTCAACTGGGGTTTACCATTGTGAGATATGGTCCCATCTTCATATGTAATCCACATTATCCATAGGGTATGTGGCATGGATTGTGACTCAGGTTTGGGCCTCAAGATGATAGATTTTGATTTGAGTCATCTTGAACAAAATGATTCCCAATATTTTTGGAAGCCACAAAAATTTAATATTAAAATTTAAATTAGTTTCTATAATATTTTTTCATATATATAAACAAAATTAAAAAATAATTAAAATTCAATAATATAGCCATTTTTTCAATGAAGATAAAAATTGTAATGAAATCTAAAAATTTTACAATTTCTTATAAAATAACACTATGGTGGGATTTAAAACATTGGATAACAAAATAATATGTTTCAAAATTTTATCATTGTTGTGTACTATATACTCATGGTATAAAAACCACTACTATATAATGAAACCTATAATAATATCTTTCAAACAATGAGAAAAAATTCATATAGTAAAAGTTATTTACATATATCTACAATTTTCAAACAATGGATATTGGTGTTTTATAATAATGAAAAAAAATGAAATGGGTATTTAACCATGAACTCATTTACTATTATAGTAGCATAATAACCACTAGGATAAATAATATATTGAATGAAAATATTGGTATTTATACCATATATATATATATATTAAATAATTAATATTTTATATTTTATATCATTACTAATATCGAAATATATTATTAATAATTTGGATAATGATCATGATTTAATAAACCCAGGGCTATAATATGAACTATGGACGTAGTAATATTAACTCATGACCATAGATCCATAATTCCATAGTGATTTTTCAAAACAATGACTATACCTCAATCATAACCACCTACTATAATGGTATAAAAAACAATGTCGGTGGATTGGAACAATAATCAAGATTTAAATTAATTGTGACCATATATAATATAAGACCATTATTTTCAAAATAGTGGCTAGATAACCATGATTGTAGGTTAGTTTCTTGGTGGATCATTCTATTGGATTGTTTTTGTAATTATAAAACAATTAATATGATTCATAAGTATATATGGATTTGATTTTTTTATGATGTATGAATAGATGAAATTTTTATTCATTATTAAAAATAATCTTTATTCAACATATACGAGGGTAATTTTTTATTCGACTGGGAATATAGTGAATGGTTTGTATATTCTTGAGAAGGATAATACTATATATAATATCCAAGATAAGAAGTTAATGGTTGGTTCTAATAACACATACCTTTTGAATTATCATCATTGATATATAAATCATACTTTTTGCAATCGACTCTGTAGATATAGATTTTTGGGGTCATTTGGTTATGAATATTTAGATAATTGTAAATCATATTTTTTAGAAAAAAATAAAAAAAAAATTAGAGGATGTTTTGAGAGAGATAGTGAACTGTTGGATCATATACATAGTTATTTTTTTGGACCAATGAGTAATCAAGAAAGTAGTGGGAATATGCACTTCATAGCCTGTACAAATTATTTTATTATGTATTGTTATGTGTTTCATATGAATCATAAGTTTTTCACCTAGGATAAGTTCACCGAGTTCAAAATTTATGTATAATGTAAACTATAAAAGTATTAAGAATCATTAATAATATTGAGGCGGTGAATTCTTTAACTAGGAATTTACTGATCATTTGAGAGAGTATATAAAATTTTCATAACTCTCCCCTCCTTTAACTTAATAATGTTATAGTGACTCTAAGAAGGTAATCATACATTAATAGAGATGGTATATCCAATGATGAGATAGTGTGACCTTCCTATATAATTCTTGTTGTATACCTTATAACATTATACATTCTTACATAATGTTTCACAACCAAAAATAGTTATAAAGATATGATTTGAGATATGGACTAAAAACATAACATCATGTCATTTAGGTGGATTTTTGGGATATGAATAAAACATGTGAAATTTGGTTTCTTGAATACATAAAACTAAATTTTAAAAAATATTATTTCATGGTTACCCTATTGAGACTATGGTATATTATTTCTAACATCCATTTGATCCAAACTAATTTACGTCTGAAACCAGTACATTCCAAGAGAAGGAATATATAAATTAATTTGTTAGTGGGATGAATGCAGAAATATGAGAATTTGAAAACCAAAAAACCTATATTATACCAAATATAGAAGATGAAACAATTTTTATATATGGAGATGTTACACATGAACATAACATTTCTAGTAGAAATCTTTAGGATTAATAGTGATAATAATTTTTTATGGAAAATGATGTTGAATTAACATTGATTGAAGATGAGACAACTACCCACCAAGATAATATAATGCATTTAGATCTCTAGGAATGATCAAAGTACATGAAACGAAGTTGAATATTGGTAGATTAAAAAAACATCACTATAGGGGGATGTGAAATCTGAATTTAAAATACCCTATATTCAACAAAAAATTGACCATAGGTTTTTATCCCAATGAACTAGACCTTCCACAGAAACATTTATTGAATTTAACTTACTATTTATTTATTTATTTGTGTTTTAATTAGAAAAAATGGATGATATTTGGTTATTAATTTTCCAAAATGAAAAATTAAAAGAAAAAACAAACCAAAGTTAGTATAAAAGTTATATGGTCCCCTTTTGAATTAAAATGGGTCATATCAATATTTAGATTTTTGTAAATTACCTAATCCACCATGTTGACTCAATACCATTTATATAAATATCCCCAACTATTTATTTATGATTGAGAATACCAATATTACCATGGAACCTCACATGGATCAAAAATCTGTTCATTCCCTTTAGTGTGTGGGAAAGGACACTACTAAATGAAGTATGAAAACCTACTCACACAACTAGCCATAACTGAAGATAATTCATATAATGAACCATAATTTACATACATTGTTAATACTTAAAAATTGAAGAACACTTATTACAACATATAACAAAACCAGGAAATGACCTATAGGTGTACTGTCTTTAGAAACTAGGAAACATAAACATCTGGTTCATAATGCATGTACATTGTCTCCCATTTATTTCATTATATCTAGAGTCCCTTTTAGAATATCCTAATTAATAACCTTCTTCTTGACCTGGAGAAAGAAGACATACAAAAGGGTGAGCTCAAATGATCAGTAAGTGTATTAAAAAGAAATATCAATCACATCATATTCATAAGAATGTAACATTTTGGAATTCTTAACCTTCAAAAGAGATCATATTTTCATAACATGGGATAAATCATAGTAGTGAAATGTAATCCCAAAAATCATAACGTAAAACATGAAACTTTGTGTCATACACACATAATCATAGGGAATCATTTTTTAGTAGACAAAACTCATAGCCAAGACTGTCTTAGTGGACAAAGTCCATTTTTGAACCGAGTACACTCCTCGTTTCAGTCCTGTTTCACTGAACCGGTTTAAACTACCGTTCTAGCCATGTCTATCTGATGAGATATATATCATTACCCAATGAATTGGAGGGAGATATATGTCACACCCATCTCATAATGTTACCATTTCTATGTGTGCCACAAAATCATAAATCATACATCATTGCATTACCCATGTAATAAAAATGGGATTCTTAAACATCGTGACATCATAAAACAATTCATATAAGATAAAGGAATTCATAAAAATAATTCCATCACATCATAATAAAATCAATGTAATAATAGGGATATAAATAGAACCATATATTATCTTATATGGAAAAAATGATAAAACACTTGAACTCCATTCTTGAGGAAAATATCCTTTCTACTTCAAATACATTTTTCCTTTCTTAACATGTCATACAATTTTAAAGTAAAATAATTTGATTAAAAATAAATGTGAAAACTTGTAAATAATGATTCTTGGAAATAATGTTTTAAAAATCTATTCATGCCGTATAAGTTAAAAAAACATTCCTCTCTTACTTTTGTCGGAAAAGTCAAAAAGTACCTCGTACGAAAAACGACACAAGATTCATTTAATATCATTTAATAAAAATTCACCGAATGGTAAAATTGGATATAAACAATTTTAGAAGGACATAAATATTAAATATTTAGGAAACAAGGATGTGGATGATAAATATTCCCCATTAAATTCTAAAGTATAAACAATGTTAGATAAAAATGAGATTGTGATATTTTCCCTTACCATAAGTCTGATTTGCTTCGTAAGTGTCTGAACCTCCTGTATAATGATTTAAATAATGTCATTTAATTTTTCCATAATCATAATCAATGTTATGATATCATATATGGCCATATTCAAAGCTTCTTATTAGTAATATTTCATTTCTACTTGTTATTCGGATGTTTATTACTTTTTGTTCTTATGCGTGTTTTGTCGAATAAATTCTTATTCTTATCTTTATGTTATAGATAACTAATTTCCAGAATTATATTAGTGTAATATATATCATATTAATTCGTTCAATTCATTTATATAATCATTATGCAGTGAAGATCATGTAGAACGAGTCGCATCACATCGTGGAGACGGTATTCCGTACGTACGCACGAGCGATGCTATCGTTCCAATGATCGTGGAATTGTATTTATGTGTATTTATACTATTACATAATCAATATCACATTAAAATAATCATATATAGTTTTTATTTACACCATTATACCCATCCATGTTAGGTGGTGATGGAAAATAGATTACACCACGACGTGGAGACGGTATTCCATACGTACGCACGCACGGTGATATCGTTTTCCGTAGGATGGTTCGATGGTGAAATAGGGTTGTATAATACATATAATAAAATATCAGTATATGAGTGATACTGATGCTATTACTTGATAATTAAACAACTAATGAAGAAGAAGTGGAAGAAGAAATAAAGTTGAAAGAATCGGTAACGGGCATTACCTCTTCTTTGAAGCGCCTCATTGAGACCTCCACTTAAGGAACTAAAATTGGTTTTTGAAGAAGAACAGGACCTCTAGAATGTTTCTAGGGAAGTCTAGATGAGAACTTGGCATGGGTTGGACGAGCTATAAGGCTCAATGTGGTGTGAGGAAGAGAGGGAGGAGGTGCCCTTTTATAAGGGAGGAGAGGGGCACCATTGGAAAAACTAAAAATATTATTTTATTATAAACTCATATTCAGTTTTTAATAGCTCTAAATTGAATTATTTAGAAGCTAAGGTGGGTATGGGTCTAAATCATCTCATCCAATAGAATTTAGACAAGTTTAGGTTTCTATTTTAACTTTATCATTTAGATTTAACATTAAGTTAGATAATTTAACTTTTACTGTGTCTTCTTGTTTTCTTACACTATAAGGTTAACAAACATACTATAACAAGCCAAACGAACCCCAAGTTGTTTATTATTAATATATATAACCTTATCTAAGTAATGTTTCCGAACCTTATATTTTTAGGAATAATATAAAAATTAATAATACAATATTTGTTTTAAAAACTATTTTATGTCAATTTTAAAATAAATTGGTAATTGATTTTTGTGAAAATCATAACAAAAATATTAGTTCGAAAAAAGTTAATTAAATCAATACTAAAATGTCATATTAACATAGAAAATTATTGTAATCCAAAAAAATTCTCAAATTACATTTTTTTGGGCAATTATAACATCAATTATGTCAAAATTTCATTAATAATATAATTACTGCATCATCATTGTGTCATAAATAAATTAAATTATGTAAAGTCTAAAAATTAAAAATAAAATACCATTATGTATGAAATATTTTTAGCCTTCTAATTAATATTTAAAGTCTAATTTATCATATGTATAACCCTACATTAAAAATTATTTAGTTATTAAACATTGATATTAACTATTTTAACCATTCTTTAAATAAATTAATAATAAATGTCCTAATCTAATCCATGTGGGCCTAAAGGGTCATATTTTATTCTTAAGGTTGTTATTGGTCGAATTAATCTTATCCAATAGAATTAGGACATTTTTTAGGATAATAATAATATCATTTTTACCCTTAATTACCCTATTTACTTTTAATCGTGGGAAAAAAAGTAAAAAGTTACTATTCACAAAAAATTATTTTCATCTCATTGAACCAAATTTTAGTTCTTTATATTAACCGTGTCTCTCAGATTTTCTAAATTCCACTCAAAGAAGTGGTAAAATTACGTTTTATGTAAATTTGCACATTCTCCTAGGAGCTAGGTGAAAGACGGAGAAAAGTTTAATAAAATTTATATATATATAAAATTATTATAAAATGACTCCAATGAATTACATTGAACTTATATAGGTTTTATGTATCAATTTTGACCTAAAATAAATTTAAATAAAATAATTAATTAATTAATTAAAATGTCGGTTTTTAAACAGTATCCCAGTGTTTTCACTATTCATCAAAAATAGAAAGTTTTCAGAAAAATATCAAAATTTCACCCTAGGCTAATTTCGATATTTCGAATCAAAAAATGAAGTCCTTTTTGAAATATAAAAATTTCAAAATTTCTAAAAGTGGGTATTACTATTCATAATGGCTAGTTTTAATAATATTTTAATAGTATATCGTTGTTTAGTGAAACTCGGTATTGCATACGACGTAAGCAATCAAGGAAGGTTGTGATTGAGTGTAAACCAAGCCAAAATAGTGTTGTTTGTAGTGAAAGATTTCATTGATGATTTATATAAAAACAAAATATGTCTCATAAAAGTCTCGGGTGTTTCATTCTACCCCACTTAAAATGAATTTCGACCTCGAAATTCATCACTTTCTAACAAACAGATGAGGATACCTCTCCCTCATCATATCCTCAAGCTCCCATGTAGCTGCTTCTAATTTGTGGTTCCTCCATAAAACATTCACCAATCGAGTGGTCTTGTTCCGTAGGTATTTTTAACTACGATCCAGAATCTCTATCGGCTGTTCTTCATAAGAATGATCTTTCTATAGTGGTACAACTTCTGAGCTGAGTACATGTGAAGGATCAGGTATGTACTTTATCAGGAGAGATACATGGAACACATCGTGAACTTGAGAGAGATTAGGTGGAATTTCCAATCGGTAGGAAACCTTTACAACATGATCCAGTATTTCGATAGGACCGATATACCTAGGGCTCAGCTATCCCTTCTTTCCAATTCTCATTAATCTCTTCCAAGGAGATATTCTTAAGAACACTTTATCACCCACTTCAAACTCTAGGTCTTTTTTTCGGTTATCAGCATAACTTTTTTGTCGACTCTGAGCTGCTCTTATGTGTTGTTGAATAGATCTGACCATTTCTTCCATCTCATCCACAAGATCAGGTCCTAATAGAATTATTTCCCCAACTTCAACCCAACAAGTTGGAGTCCTATATTTCTTTCCTTAGAGAGCTTCATAAGGAGCCATATGAATACTGGAGTGAAAGCTATTATTATAAGAAAATTCTACCAAAGGTAGGTGTTTATACCAACCACCTTTGAAATCCATAGAGAAAGATATCTACATATCTTCTATAGATTGAATTGTCCTCTTAGACTGACCATCTATCAGAGGATGATAAGTTGTGCTGAAACTCAACTCTGTATCCAGAGTATGCTGAAGACTTCACCAAAACTTTGAGGTAAACCTCAGATCCCGATCAGATATAATGGAAAGCGGTACTCCATGCAATATTACCACTTCCTTCACGTATATGATGGAAAGCTGATCTAGAGAGAAATCATCTCTAATAGAAATGAAGTGTGCAGAATTTGTAAGACGATCAACTATGACCCAGATAGCATTATTGCCTTTGGATGTTTTAGGAAGTCTAGTGACAAAGTACATAGAGATGTTTTCCCATTTCCATTCAGGTATGGGTAATGGTTGTAACATCCCCTTAGACTTCTGTCTCTCATCATTAACTTTCTAACAAACCAAGAATCAAGAGACATATTCAGAAACATCTATTTTCATGCGATCCCACTAGAAGTACTCTATCAGGTCCCTATACATCTTCGTGCTTCTAGGATGAATAGAGAATGATGAACTATGAGCCTCATTTATCACCTAATTCTTTAATTCGGGGATGGGAGGAACACAAGACCAATTCCTGAACATTATTATCCCATTACAATCAAAGTTGAATTCAGGAACATTTCTAACCTTCTTTTGTTACTCTACATCTTCTTTCTGTGCCTCTTTAATCTTCACATGTATATATATTTGAACATTCATTTGAGAAAGATACGATTTTTACTCTTCCATTATAATTCCAAGATCCATACGTTGTAAATCTATAAATATTGGATATTTTTTTATCCTCATCATGGATAAACTGGAATGGTCTTGTCGACTTAATGTATATGCCGTCTTGTTTGCTTTCCCAGGGAGGTAATGAATTGAGAAATCGTAATCCTTAATCAGCTCCAACCATCTTCTTTAGCGCGTATTCAGCTCCTTTTGTGTGAAAATATACTTTAAACCTTTCTGATTAGTTTAAATGTCACACCTTTCTCAATAAAGATAATGCCTCCAAATCTTTAATGCAATGATTACCGCAGCTAACTCCAAATCATGAGTTGGGTAATTTTTCTCATGTATTTTCAACTATCGTGAGGTATAAGCTATCGCCATATCATTTTTCATAAGAACACACCCCAAAACCTTCTTCGATGCATCACTGTAGATCACAAACCTTTCTCCACTACAAGGATGTGTGAGTAAAGGTGCACTGGATAACCATCTTTTCAACTCCTTGAAATTCTCATCACATTCCTCCGTCCACACGAACATAATTCCTTTTCGAGTCAACCTGGTGAGTGGATTAGATAATTGTTATACATCTTTCACAAAACGTCTGTAATATCCATCCAAGACAAGAAAACATCGGATCTCGGTTACTGTTTTTGGTCTCGACCATCTTTCGATAACCTCGGTTTTTGATGGATCCACAGATATCCACTCTTTTGAGATTATGTGACCCAAAAATGCATCTTTTTGTAGCCAAAATTTACACTTGGTAAATATGGATTAAAGCTTCTCCTTTATCAGGGTCATAAATATAATTCTCAAATGATCTTCATGTTCTTCTTTTCTCTTTGAATAAACAAGAATATCTTCAATAAATAGTACCAAAAACTGATCATGATAGTCTCTAAAGACACTATTCATCATATCCAGGAATATAACAGGGGAATTAGTAAGACCAAATGGCATCAAAATAAATTCATTGTGTCCATACCTTGTACGTAAATCCTTATTTGGTATGTCCTCCCATTTGAACCTTAATTGATGAAACCCTGAATGAAGATCAATCATGGAAAAGTATTGAGCTCCGCGTAGTTGGTCAAATAAGTCATCAATGCGCGAGAGAGGATATTTGTTCTTGATAGGGATCTTGTTAAGTTCTCGATAATCAATGCAGAGTCTCATTGATCAATATTTCTTCATATTAAACAGAATAGGTTCGCCCCAAGGTGATGCACTAGGGCATATGAATCCCTTATCAAGATTCTCTTGGAGTTTCTTCTTCAATTCCTACAACTCAATTAGGGTCATTCTATAAGGTGTCTTTGAAAAGTCAAAGCACCCGGTAGAAGTTCTATTGAAAACTCAACTTCACAATTTGGTGGAAGACCTGGAAATTCCTCCTGAAAGACATCATCAAACTCCTGTACAATGGGCATATTATTAATCGTCAGTTTCTTAACAACCATTTGAGATAAATAACCTTCATTTTGTGGAATCAAAACCCATAAGATGTAAGAAATTTCCACTGGAAGGTTATGTTCATCCTTGAATCGATAGACGATCATAGATTAATCTGGAATATGAAATGTGACTTCCCTTATTTGTAAATTGATATGAGCTCCATATAGAGAAAGCCAATCCATGCCATGAATCACATAAAATTAAACTATAAGAAGGATCACAATATTTGTGGGAAGCACATTCCCACAAACTTCAATCAGAGAAGAATTATAAACTTTTGATGCGACTGTAGTGGCATTAGGGGTTGTCACAGCTAACTCAACATCTAATTTTTGAGGTAATACAGTTATCCCCTTATAAAATTATTCAAAAATATAAGATTTGGTGGATACAGATTCAAATAAAACATTTTCTACTTTAGAGTGGATGGTAAGTGTACCCTTCACCACTTCGTTATCTTACTCTACATCCCTGATAGAAATTTCTAGCGACTTTACTTTGTCATTGGCCTTAAGAGTTTGTTGACGTCGATCATCATCATCAACCCTTGGATTAGGGAATTAATTGGCATAATGCCCCATTTCCTCGCACATAAAACATTGAAGGGTAGTAAGTTCATTCTGTGTATCCCTTCCTTTGTTTCCATCATTAGGCATCTTCTTCCCATTATTTCGACATTCAATTGCCCGATGACATTTTTTTCCACACTTATAACATTTTCTTGTCCCCTTAAGACAATTTCCTCCATGTTTCTTTCCACACATTGAGCATAAGGGAAAACTAATCTTTTTTTCGGTGTGCTCTTTATATTTTACTTGGAATTCCATTTTCCTCTTCTTATCAAACCCATATGACAGATGGGTTACACTGATCTCAATCTCAACCATGAGAGCACATCGAACAATTTCCTTGTAGCAATTGAAGTCCCTTATGGCTAATGCCCTTCGGAGACATGGTTTTAATCCACTAAAGAATTGATCGATATTACTATTAGGTTGGATAATAATTCCTGAAGTATACCTTGCAAGTCATGTAATATTTTTCTTCGTAGGTACCAACAATTCATCATCATTTTGATTTAGTACAAGAAACTCCTTCCCCACCATTGTTCAGTGAATACGAGGGAAGTAATTATTGAAAAATAAGTTCTTGAACTCATCCCACTCCATGGACACAATTTCATCCCTTTGCCTCGTATTCTTAATAAGATTCCACCATTGATCAGCATCACCTTCCAAACGATAAACTGCTAATATGACTTTATCATGTTCAGAACATTGATGAACTGGAAATATCTTTTCAGTGGTACTGATCCATTGTTCAGCCACTAATGGATAAGAAGACCAGCTGAATGAAGCTGGACGTTTCCTCATGAAGGATTCAACAGAATGTTGCTCTCTCCATTTCTTGTTTGGAAGTCATGCATGATTCATAGCTTGAGAGAGTTGTATGAGCATGGCTACAAGATTTTTCATTCCAGCTCCCATAACATTTGGTTGCTCAGGGGGACAATCATTGCATTTCCCATCACATTCCGCATTAACACGGTTCCTTCGGGATCCATCCATTGACTAAAACCAAGAATAATAGTGTGAGCAATCGTAATTATAATTGTAAAACCACATAATCAAGAATAAAATTTCACACTTAAAGGTCTTATCATCGGTTTTTCATGGTCATTTCTAAAACACTAAGATTGTGTTCTCTGCTTAGACTTATCCTTAGGTTTCTTACTAAGTATTTCACATCCTAGTTTCCAAAGGATGACTATACCTTTCCTCTGATACCAACTATAACGACCCATACTTTACATACATTGTTAATACTTCAAAATTGAAGCACACTTATTTCATCATATAACAAAACCAGAAAGGACCGTATAGGTATAGTGTCTTTAGAATCTGGGAATCATAAACAACTGGTTCATAAAGCATCTACATTGTCTCCCATTTATTTCATCATATCTAGAGTCCCTTTTGGCATATATTACATAATAACATTCTTCTTGACCTGGGGAAAGAAAACATAAATAAGGGTGAGCTCAAATGCTCAGTATGGGTATACCAAAGAAATATCAATAACATCTTATTAATAAGAACATCACATTTTGGAAGTCAAAACCTACAAAAGAGATCATAATTTCATAACATGGGATAAATCAAAGTAGTGAAATGTAATCCCAATAATCATAACTTAAAACATGAAACTTTGTGTCATACACACATAATCATAGATAATCACTTCTTAGTAGTCAAGACTCATAGCCAAGACTATCTTAGCGGACAAAGTCCATTTCTGAACCGAGTTAACTCCTCGTTTCAGTCATGTTTCACTGTACCAGTTTAACTTTCCATTTCAGACATGTCTATCTCATGAGATATAAGTATTTACCCAATGCATTGGAGGGAGATATAGGTCCCACACATATCATAATGATACCATTCTTATGTGTGCCACAAAATCATAAATCGTACATCATTGCAAAACCCATGTAATACAAATGGGATTCTTAAACATTGTGACATCATAAAACAATTCATATAAGATAAAGGAATTCATAAAAATAATTCCATCACAACATAATCAAATTAATGTAATAATAGGGATAGAAACAGAACCCAATATTATCTTAGATGGAAAATAATTTTGATAGAACACTTGAACTCCATTCTTGAGGAAAATATCCGTTCTACTTCAAAAACATTTTTCCTTTCTTAACATGTCATAAAATTTTAAACTAAAATTATTTAATTACAAATAAAAATTAAAACTTGTAATGGAAGATTTTTGGAAATAATGTTTTAAAAATCCATTCATGTCATATAAGTTAAAAAAACATTCTTCACTTACTTTTTTCGGAAAAGTCAAAAAGTACCTCGTATGAAAAACGACAAAAGATCCCATTCATATCATTAATAAAAACACACTGAAGGGTAAAATTGGATATAAAAACCTTTATAAGGATATAAATATTACATATTGAGGAAACATGGATGTGGATGATAAATATTATCCAGTAAATTCTGAATTATAAACAATCTCAGATAAAAATGAGATTGGAAGATTTTCCCTTACCTTAGGTCTGATTTGCTTCATAAGTGTCCGAACCTCATGTATAATGATTTGAATAATTTAATTGAATTATTCCATAATCATACTCATTGTTATGATATCATATATGGCCATATTCTTAGCTTCTTATTAGTAATATTTCATTGCTACTTGTTATTCAGGTGTTTATTACTTTTTGTTCTTATGCGTGTTTTGTCTAATACATTCCTATTCTTCTCTTTAGGTTATAGATACCTAATTTAAAGAATGTTATTAGTGTTATATCTATCATATTTATTCATTCAATTCAATTATATAATCATTATGCAATGATGATCATGTATAACGCGTCGCATCACAACGTGGAGACGGTATTCCGTACGTATGCGAGAGCGATGATATCATTCCCATGATCGTGGAATTGTATTAGGTTGCATGTATACTATTTCAGAATCAATATCACTTTACAATAATAATATATAGTTATCATTTACACCATTATACCCATCCATGTAAGGTGGTTGCGGAAAATAAATTACACCACGGCGTGGAGATGGTATTCCGTACGTACGCACGCGTGGTGATTTCATTTTCCGTAGGCTGGATAGATGGTGAAATAGGTTTGTTTCATACATATAATAACATATAAGTATATGAGTGATACCGATGTTATTACTTCATAATGAATCAACTAAAGAATAATAAATGGAAGAAGAAATAAAGTTGAAAGAATCAGTAACGGACATTACCTCTTCATTGAAGCGCCTCTTTGAGACCTTCTCATAGGGAACTAAAATTGGTCTTTGAAGAAGAACATGACCTCTAGGATTTTTCTAGGTAAGTGGAGAAGAGAATTTTGCATTGTTTGTCCAAGCATGAAGGCTCAATGTGGTGTGAGGAAGAGAGGGAGGAGGTTCCCTTTTATAAGGGAGGAGAGGGGCACCTTTGGAAAAACTAAAAATATTATTTTATTATAAACTCATATTCTGGATTTAATAGATCCAAATTGATTTATTTAGAAGCTAAGGAGGGTATGGGTCCAAATACTCTCATAAAATATAATTTATACAAGTTTAGGTTTCAATTTTATCCTTATAATTTAGATTTAACATTACGTTAGAAAATTTAACTTTTACCGTGTCTTCTTGTTTTCTTACACTATAAGGATAATAAACTTACTATAACAAGAAAAACGAACCCCAAGTTGTTTATTATTAATATATATAACCTTATATAAGTCATTTGGCCGATACATAAATTTTTAGGAATAAAATAACAATTAATAATATAATATTTGTTTTAAAAACTATTTTATGTCAATTTTGACACTATTTGGAAATTGATTTTTGTGAAAATAATTAATGAATTATTAGTTAGAAAACAGTTAATTAAATCAATTATAACATACAATATTAACATCAAAAATTATTGGAATTCATAAAAAGTCTCAAATTACATTTATATGTGTATTTATAACATCAATTATGTCAACATTTCATTAATAATATAATTACTGCATCATCATTGTGTCATAAATATATTAGATTATTTAAAGTATAAAAATTACAAAAAAAATACCATTATGTAGGAAATCTTTTGAAATTTCTAATGAATATTTATAGTCGAATTTATCTTATGTATAACACTATAATAAAAATTATTTAGTCATTCAAATATGATTTTAACTATTTTAACACTTCATTAAATAAATAAATAATAAATGTCCTAATGTAATCCGAGTGGGCCTAAATGGTCATATGATATTCCTATGGTAGTTTTTGGAAGAATTAAACTTATACACTAAAATTAGGACATGTGTTAGGGTAATAATAATATCATTTTTACCCTTAATTACCCTATTTACTTTTAACCGTGGTAAAAAAAAGTAAAAAGTTACTATTCACAAAAAATTATTTTCATCTCATTGAACCACATTTTAGTCCTTCATATTAACCGTGTCTCTCAGATTTTCGAAATTCCACTCACAGAAGTGGTAAAATTATGATTTATTAAATTTTCAAATTCTCCTAGGAGGTGGGTAAAAGACGGTGAAAAGTTCAATAGAATTTTTATAAATCTAAAATTATTATAAAATGACTACTGTAAATTACATTGAACTTATATAGGTGTTATGTATCAATTTTTACCTAAAATAAATTTCAATAAAATAAATAATTAATTAAACAAAAAGTCATTTTTTAAATAGTAACCCCGTGTTTTCACTATTCATCAAAAATTGAATGTTTTCAGAAAAATACCAAAATTTCACCCTAGGATAATTTCGATATTCCGAATCCAAAAATGATGTCCGTTTTGAAAAATATAAAATTACCAAATTTCAAAAAGTGGGTATTACAATTCATAACGGCTATTTTTAATAATATTTTAATAATATATCGTTGTTTAGTGAAACTGGGTATTGCGTACGACGCAAGCTATCGAGGAAGGTTGTGATTCCATGTAAAGAAAGCCAAACTAGTGTTGTTTTTATTGAAAGATTCCTTTGATGATTTATATAAAAACGAAATATTTCTCATAGTCTCGGGTGTTACAATGCATCCTCTCAAACCAAAAAAATTAAATTCTATAAATTGGGATTCTGTTAGAGGGATTCTTTGAAGATAAACTACTTATGTGATATAGTAGTAATGATGTAGAATGCAGTGATTGTAACCCTAATAACCTCTCACCATCACCATCACTCCAGAATCAATGAAACAAACATAAGAATTGAATTATATAAATTTAATTAGGACATTTTTTACTTCCCTCTAACCACCCACTATGTGTTAGTTCTTCTAAATATTGATGTATGAGATCAATTTTATGTCACTAGAGTTGAAAACATACATATATTGGGAGAAGAGTATAAAAAAATATATAATATAACACCAAATTCTATTAACATTTCATAAATTAGTGAAACCTAAATATATAAATAATTTTATATTACAAAGGTAAAAACTCATATACAATATGGGGATGTGAAAAGAATTAATAAGTAATGCTTAAATATTCTCTATTCTCTAGGAAATTATTGTAGAGATATACTAAAATCCCTTATTCCTTTGATTGAATACACTTTGGTGTAGATTTCATATGGTGGAATATCACATTTTATTCTTCATTCAATTCCATCATGTGTTCACTATCTTCTAATTCTACTATCTGATGAACACCACATGTATTAAATTTTGAATCAATAACTAATTTTTCCAAAATAGAGAAATGTGTTTTACATTTAGTTTATTCCCTTTTCCCTTTTATGAATTTTTTTTATGTTCCACCTGGAATGACTAATTATCAAATGATGAGGTTGTTCTAAAATCATATTTTGATAAATTAAAAAAATGTTACACATGGTGAACACTATAGAAGCAAATTTTATGAATTTTCTTCATCAATATCTCACAATGTTTAAAAAAAATATATCAAATTCCTCCATAATAATTTTCCGTACACATGATCTTCTCTAAAATTGGAAATCACTATAATATTATGTATTTTATAGATCCTTTTAAATATAAAATATATCATTACACGTAGTGGTAAAATGTTATTCAGGTAGTGAACTCTTAAAATTTTTTAAAACACCCATAGTATTATAAATCGTAATCCTAGTTGTTAAAATATATTAAAAATCACCCCAAGCCTAATTTGAAAAATCTCCAAAAAAATTACACATCACATTTTGGGTCCAAAATAATATTATGTTATAACTTCATTTAAATTTCCAAAATGATAAAATATTATGTATTCAATTTATGGGTTTGAAAATAATAAATATAATGTCTTGATCTTTGATCACATGGATACCTTGGGCTTCTATTAATTTAAATATTATTAACCTAGAATATAGTCTAGCAGATTGACTAGGGTCCCTAATAATGAGTTTTTTCTTCAATTGATTACAAATATTAGTCACATATTATATTTATATTTTTATAATATTTAATAATTAATGTTAATGGATCAAAGTGTTGTTTTTTATTGTTATTTCATGATAAATAAAATACCTCATAATAAATACAAGAAGGTGTTATGTGGAAAATCATCTAGTCATTGGTTAAAAAACATGAGTCCTTCATTGTCAAAATTGAATTTTAGGACTGGTTGATAATCCACTCAATAACATTCATAGATCACCAATATAAAATTAATTTTCAAGGATTATTTCAATTTGATAAATATCCTAAAAACACCACAACTTACCTCTGCAACAATGTTGTGTGTGTACTTTCCAAATATAAAAAAAACCATTTCTCTCCAATTCCAATTCATACATCATTTTTTCATATACCCAAAAAACCAAAAATCATTTAAAATAAAGATACGGAGAATGGAGGGGAATTTATTTAGTTGTTATTAGAAATAGCATAAAATTGTTTCCAAGGGAATTTCATAATTCTATTCTAAAATCTTGACAAAATACACCACCTTATAAACCTAGATTCAAAAACACAAAGGATTAAAATAGAAGACACTCAGGAGCACCATGATACCACTATCGATATTTTTCGAAAGGTCAAAACACCATTATCATGGAAATTATAGATTACTTTAATATCATGTAGGATGATCATTATCAAAAGTAGAATATATAATGATATTAGTGTCTCACTAAGGATACATTAATTATATTAATAATTATATATAGTAGAAATGAGTTACCAATATCCTGGAAAAGGGGAACAAAATGTTCATCCATTCATCCATCACATTATTATAGATTTTCTCAAACAAATTTAAATAATTAAATTGATAGAATAAAATTATTCTATTTATAGAATCATCCCATGATATAAATCCATACCTTTTCTAAGAATAATCAGAGGTGATGTCCTTCAATACTTCTTGACTCCAATGAAAGACAATTTCTACTATACTAAGTCACTGCTAAAAGAATCACGTGTGTTTTTGGAAGGAATTAGTACATTTTTTATAGATGATTTATTGGGAATTATATTAGCTTAAAAATCATTCAAGTGGGTTTTTCTGGATTGAATTATATCAGAGTATGATATTTCTATGTGATGGTCTAAATTTCTTTAGTGCTTCTACCCACATAAATTACAATGCACATTGGTTCTAGTATGAGGCAATTGGAAAATGTATCATAGTGTGGGGCATAAGAAGACAAGATGTGGTTGCTAAAATGCAGTATGAATGAAGCTGGACCAATGTGTGAAATAGTTTTTTTTGGTTTATCTACATGGATGTAACCTTGGACTACTAATGTTGTTCTCAAATATCACATGTTTCATGTTTTTATTCTCACAAAACCTTGTCCCATGGTTCAAATAATTCTCATTTTTATGTGTGTTAATGGAATTTAAAAATAATTTTATTATCTGCAGTTATATATAAAATTAATATCTTTTATCTCATGTCTTGAAAACATACCTTATATGGAAATTTTTTTGAAATGTGAATATCATATACATAAGTGTCTACATATTTTTACACATATATGAAAAAACAACCTATGTTAAATATGTGGTACATAAAAATATGCAATATGAAATTCCCTAAATTATTACTTAAACTATGAATCTTTTCCTACACAGAAGGTTTTTATGTGATTTCATTTACGTGGTCAAATCTTGTTTATTAAATCATAAATTTTAAGAATTTAGTTATGATGATTCTTCCGTTGAATATTATGCAATTTATTGATTTAGGATAAGATTAATTAAATATGTGAGGATTTTAGTTAAATTAAACCAGTTATGTGATGTTTCTGGATGCGTGGTTCTTTTGTCTATCCATGAATACTCACAAATTGAAATTCTATATATGGATATATTTACATATGAAAAAGTTGTTACATAGACAGATTGCATAATTAGTACTTGGGTCAATAGATATTTCATCTACACAAGTTTTGCTACATATATTTTCGCTAAATCTTGTTTTTTGGAATATTTGATTCTACAACTAAACGTATATACTACCATTGATGTTGTTTAGGTAATACAATGTGTTGGATTTCATGATATGGAGTAATATTAGTGTAAATAAGGTTTATAGGACTACTCTAAATATCATGAAATTATAATAATATAAAAATTTATTTCTTATTTATTCGTCTATTCATTATTTTAGAAATGTTTGGAAATATTATTCAATAATGATTTTAATTTCTAAAAAGTATTAAATTTTGAACCTCAAAAGATGTTTTCCATATAATGATATATCAGGTGAAGAAAAATCATATTTATATAGAGAGATTATGAACTCATAGAAATCAAGCGGTCATAAAAATATACACTTTATTCTTCCATGAACTTCAATACTCTATGTACTGTAAAAAAAATAAGAAGTCATCTGTATATCTAATGGTCTTGTTAATAATAGAATCATATTTTTTTCATAGGATATTTCTCAATCTAATACGAATAATCTATTTATAATCTTGATATAATTCTCTTTTTAAAATTAATTCTTGAATATATTAACATAATATGAAGATCAGTTCCCATATTTCATCTAAACTTTTTATGTCAACACACTACATAATGAGTGTGGTTGAAGGTTAATTGTATGTCCCACAACATGAGACCAGTAAAATCCCTCTCTATAAGTTTATACAAATTGATGGCTGCATGCACTAATATTGGGAAGTCCCTACTGAATGGAATGATTATTGTAAAATAATCAATCTATTAAAGAGAGTGTTAATGAAGTAAAAACGGGGATATTGGTGCCCTCAAACACAATAAAATATCATATGTTTATTTCCTTTTTTTACTTATCATCTACTATTTAACAGTTTCTAATACCTCAATGTTAGTTATCATAATGTGGGTTTCTAATTTTAGAACTCAATTCACCCCCTTTTTATTAATTATCCCTGATAATTTGTGAAATTATTTCATATCAATGTAGATACTTGGAGTTCTCATTATTAAAATAGTGGATTTATGAATATATTTCTCTACTTCGATAATTTATGACAATTATGAAGAGATGTATATAATAAGAGAACCAATTTTAAATGGAGAAAACTATTATTACTAGAAGACCAAATTATATATATATCACAAGAATCTAGTATTATACATATATTTCAAATTGATTAAAAATTATAAGTTTCCTACTTGTAGACATGATTTATGGTTTGTAGATAATGAATCTGAATATTATTTAACCTCTAAATCCATGAATTAAATTATATTTGTAATAGGTCCAGATGAATTCAATATATACATTTCCTACAACTCTTGATATGTGGGAATCTAAATCATTTTATTATGCGGGAATTGAAAATGTTGTTAAATTATGATAAAATTCGACCACGTTTATTTTTGACACATTTGGAATGTTATTGAGAGAACACATCACAGAAATGAATAGATGGCATAAAAAAATAATAACTAGTGTCTCATATATTATAACACCTTTTTAAGAACAATATGAAGATCGTAATATACATAGAGTAATTACTTAAATAAATAATTTTATATCAGATATAATAAGACATTAAAATACTATAATGGGTATAACAATTATGGACCAAATTTGTAATCTTATTATATAGGGAGCTATAATGGATAACGAAATGGATGATAAATCTGGTGAAAAAAAGTTATTTGAGAAAGAAAATACATCATTGTATGTTCCAACATAAGAGGATGAAAAAATATCAAAAATAATTATCACTATTTAACCCATAAAATCAATAAAAATAAAATATATATCATTCAGATGATGAATTTTTTTCGCTAGCTATGACCATCAATAGATTTTACAAGGAATGAATTTGTTTCAAGAATCCCTTCATTAAAAAAAATTTGATGTAAATTTTAATTAGGTTAGATTTTATAATTGTAGTAATATTGGATACATCCATCTAGACCTCTCTTAGATTCAAGATAAGAATAATGATAAATATAAATTAAAAAGAAATTATATGTCTAAATAGAATGGGATAAAAATTGGTATGAAGGCTACTATGATTTATTTAGAATACTATATTTACACGTCAACATTTGAACATATATATAAAATCAAAAATTAAAATGATGACATTTTATCTATGGCATAAGAACCAAAGGAAAAATATTTTCACTATTCTGAGAATAAATATGAATTCGAAACTAGAAATGTTAATATAGAAGAATTAATTATTAAGTACACTATTTTGGAAGATGAAAATGAAGACTTAAAGATGATGAATAAAATTATTAAAAAATATTATGATAATTAAATGATAGAAAAATATAAATTGAATAAATAAATTTCATATTTAAAAATAAGATAGGGGAAAACAATTTCTCTTATTTTGTTCATGTTGATAAAATTAAATTCTTATAAAATGAGGTATAATCTGTAGAAAATAATAATAATGTCTATAACAAGGTATAATGTTATCTAGAAACTTATTTGGGAAAATTTATAATATAGGGAATCATTTGGTATAAGAAAAAATGGGCATAAAGATAAACTATATAGAAAAAAATATCTACATTTTTTCTAAGAAAAAAAAATGATATCTAATGTCACATGATTTCATTGAGGAGAGATTAAATATTTTGAAATACATTTAGTAATACAAATCCACACTTGTTTAGTGTCAACCATATTGACGTGAACTATAATTTTAAATATTGTTAACATTTTATTCTATAAAAATAACCCAAATTTTGGTTTTTTCCATATTGATAGTAGTTTCTATTGACATGATTACATTACAAATTACATAAATATTATATTTAAATGTTATGTTTATTAACATGAACATTTTTTCATTAAAATTGTCGAGTCAGACATAATGAAATTATTTCTTTTTATGGATAAATATAATACACAAAATATAAAACATGAGAACTATTTCAAGAATGAAATTTACTAGTTTAGTAGTGACCATAATTTCCACGTTCATCATGCTAACTATAAGCATTGAAAAAATGATGGGTTTCCTAAACCTGATGTCACATGGTTGGGATGGTGACAATGCCTTTAGCTAATCATGAATCACTACTCACGATCACATTATGACCTTATTGAAACATAGAATCATGGTAATTCTACCTATCATGAGTTCAAACAGCTAACTATTAACTCAAAAATTCCACAATGATAAAAAAAATGATACCATAAAAACAAAATTTATTTTCCATTCCACTCTAGTCTTGGTAGAAATAGCTATCGTGATCCCTTCTTTTTCACCAACCAACTAATGGTAAACACAAATACCATGAAATTCATGGAAATAATACTAACCTCATGATTTTCCCACCGACCATGCCATTACTCTACGTTCTATGATTCAATTAAATAACCCAATCCTGTATTTCCCCTAAAACGATATAACAACATTTCTAATTCTTGATGGTGATCCATAAGATGTGTTCTACTATGAAATGTTCCATCTCCATGAGAACAAATAGGGAAACATTTACTTTGTCGATTCCACCTTATGATTCCACCCCTATATATGAGATTATATAGGTGTTCATCCACCACACCATATGAATCATGGAACTACTCACCTCCAATTTGAGCTCTAGACTGACCCCTAGTAAGATCCACCCATTTTTTCTACGGGCGAACCTTCCCTTCCCATAAAAACTTTGAAGGATCTCTTAAATTACAAAATATCATAGTGGTTGGTGATTTTTTATGACACCATTTCCATAATAAAATGGACCAGGCTGCCATAAACACCTAATGGAAACAAAGAACTAGCATAAAACTATGAAGTTACCTCCACCAAAATATCTAATTACTGAAGGGTGTAGGATTCAAGTGTGAGGTAAGAAAGTAAAGTTATTCTTCTATGATGATATTGTGCCAATATCAAAGAAACAGTTCTCCTTTTCAATATAATGATAAAAGAATCTTATTTGAAGTGTATGATAGAAATGTTGTCTCATTGGTAAAATAATTGTACACAGTCTCTGCACAAAAGAGAAAGACCCACAATTTATAAACGAGTACATTTATCTTTAAACACTAATATCAAGAATGGTGTCACCCCAACATCATATGTGATATTGGTCTAGATCACGGATGATCACTAATTCCTTACAAAAGATAGCCAGACCATTCCATCTAGATACATGTCATCAATAGAGCTTAATGTAAACCTATTACATACAACCATTACATAATTCCTTGATGAAACATGTTACCCCCTCACATATCCCTTGGGACTCAAGTAGTATATAAGTATATGAATAGTCTTTTTAAATGGAGATCAAAATAACCATCATAAATGACTCTTGTTTTAATTTATTTGTTTTTGTAAAACTCTAGTAATTGATCATTATACCGTTTGTGGTTCAACCAATGATAATTTCTTCACCTGTCGTATTGATTAGTTCTTTTATTTTAATTATATCACTACCTCAATTTTATAATTTAATTGTTTTTCCAATATAAGATTCCTCTGATTGTAGATTTAATATTATTATTCTTCTTCTAGGAATTGAACAAAAGCCACTTAAATTAAGTCGACAACAAGTGATATTAGAGTGTGGGGAAAATTTAAGAGTAATTGGATATATCAAACTACCAAGTTAGGGATAGTATGGAAAAATAAGGATCATTTTATTTCTTAATCTGAAAAAAAATCATGGTTTGTGTAATATTTCAGATTCAATTGATGAGAGGGTGGTTAGAAACCAAATAAAAAATGATTCAACTAGTGAATGATGGAATAATCCAAGTTTATACCACTTTTTCCATAATTGGTATTGAAAAAAACCATCCTCACTTCATGTATATTTTAAATGTTAACCCATAAATTAAGATTCAAACACATACACAATAATGTATTCTCTAAATACAATATAAGTCCCAATTTTACTCAACTATAAATGGGCTAAAATATTGTTTTCCTGAATTCTCTATTATAGGTTTCATCAAACCTTGTTCCATTTTTTGGGAAGTTAGTTTTCTGATTAAATTTATTTTCTATAAAAATATCTCAAATGACTTGATCATGTTCTTCCAAACACGCTGGTTTTGATCCAAATGTTGATATAATTGTGTTCGAAAGACTCAGAACATTTAGAAACATATAACAAGGAGAAATTTATTTTTTCACCAATCCATTGGCCGACTCTCCACCATTATTTTATTCTTCTTAAAAGATACAATTGAATGTGATTAAAAGGAGGGTAATTTATAAAAAGTGAATTGGAATATGAGGTAAATGAATGAACACAATTTTGATACGTAATACTAATTATTATAATTAAATGATGAATAAGGATATGATCTAAAAATTGGAATTTTTGGGACACAATCTATGTTTAATGGGATATCTGTTGAAGACCTAAAAATGCATTTAAGGTAATTTAATGAAGTTTTTAAGGGTTTTAGAACTAGATGAGTCACTATGGATCAAATCATCTAGAAGCCTTTCCCATTATAACTTGGAGGTGAAGATGATGAGTGGATGTACATTCCATATAATAAATAAGTCAACTCATGTGAGTAGCTACGAGATATGCTCACCTAGAAATTTTTCATCCTTCATGAAGTGATCAACTTTAGAAGGAAATTAATAATTTCTAATAGCTAACTAGCGAAACACATCATGAATTCAGGGAGAGGATCAAGAATTTAACCACATCATTCCTGCATCTTCCAAATGAATGACATCACCTCATGGTATTTTTAAACAATGAAGTGATGGGTATGGACTAGAACCTACTTAATTTTTCCATAGGAGGATCCTTTATTGATAATTCACAATCTAAGGTAAGATAAATCTATGAAAGGATCTGAAAAAATTTCCCAATATTTTTGTAGAAGAAAATTAATTAGAGTATTAGATGAGGTAAAAATATCCAACTCACCCCTATTACAAAATAAACGTTATGAAATAACTTATATTGTGTAACTATTAGATGAGAACAATATAATTGAATAATCATCCATCACACCCCCTAGGGTCTACAAACAGTGTTATTTTAAATATATCTTTATTGATATATTCCTTGACATTCAAGGAAATGATTGTTGTGATGCCATTTTCTAGAAAGAATTCATGAATCAACAATATGGAATCAATTTATTTAGATAATTTCCAGCTAAAATTTTTTGATTTGGGAGCCAACAGACTAAAAGACCACCATTTCAACTAGATTATCAACAACCATCTCTATTACATCTATTTTAGTGATGAAATTTATAATAATGTATAAGTTAAAAAGAAGGAAAAAATAACCATCAATGGAAGACATGATAAGATGGGTAATATAATTTCAAAATAATAAGCGCACCCCCTCGCTATTTGTGGTTAATAATTAAGTGAATTAAGAGGATAATTCTGACAACTCATAGACACCTTGAATAAAATTATAATCAAGGGGCTGAAAACATTCTCACTCAAATAATAAAAAACCATATGGGAAATGTTATTTCAATTAAATTTAAAATTTTAAATAAAATGGAATATTGTGAAGGATTTCCAAAGGAAATAGAAACTAGATGAATGAAACAATAGTAATAAAAATAATCCATAAAGAAATAATATAAGGATAGGGTAGGGAATTCACCATCAAAATATAAATTTAAATCCACATAGGATCCAATATAACCCTAACCTTCTTTACCTGTAAGAATGTAACAAAAAAGGGAAACTAAAGAGAAATATCTTCTAAGTGAGATACTCGATTTTTAAAAATAGTTTAAATAAATATCCCTATGATGGAATATATTGAATAAAATCAATGTATGTAAAAATTAGTTAGTTACATGTGCATAATTATATGGATATTAATGGGAAGGAAGTTGTTTTAATTTTTAATAATTTTTCATCTCTTTTCATCCAAAAAATTCCCAAAAAATTTCATGATATATGTATTTTTCTATTCCTTACACTATTGGTTATATCATCTTTCCAATGAACTATATTACAGAGGAGCTTCAATTAATATAATTCCTTACTCAAAACATTCTTCTTTTCATATGGGAGAACATAAATCTACTTGTGTTGTTATACAAATTGACATCACATCCACTACATATCAATCTAGATTCCATGATGATGTCTTGATAACTACAAAAAGTTACCCATTCCTTTGTAACATCTATATTTTAACATGGAATAAGTAAAATAGAATGATAATTCTTGCATTATTCTAGGAATACACTTTTTAATGACTAATAAAATCATCCTAAATGTCAATAAAGATACATTTTCAAATGAAATTTGATGAGGAAATAGTAGATTTCTGCCATATATATTCACTGAGACATCAAAATAAAAAAAATTATGTGTTCATATTAAAAATTTCTAATCATTCCTTCAATTTTAGGGAGTATATTAAGAGTTTGGATTTTTCACATAGACTATGAAAGTCTCTAAAACACACAAATTGTTTTTAAAAATCCATTTTTATAAGTGATCTAAATTAAGAGATCATATCAATGGTTTATTAATTTCATGAGATTGATGAAAATTATTTTAACGTGTTACTAAAATCTGATATTAACAATTCTATATTATTATTGGTGCCCAAAACTGTGATGAAGATGGAGAAGAGGAATGCATCCAAGGCTTCATGGTGAAGACCTTTCGTGGAGCACCATGGCGTCTGACCATGGCTGAGCAAGGAGGCGGGATGCTCCGCGAGCCGAATTGTTGTTTGTGAGCCACTGCGGAGCAAGCAGGCGGGATTCTCCATGAGCCGATTTGATGTTTGCGAGCCAAACATGGAGCAAAATCTATCTTCACGCTGAGTGTGCTCTTCATCGCGATGCCTATTGCCTATAAATACCATGCTCCCCCCAATCCAAAAGGATAGATCATCCGAACATTCACCTTTTCTGAACTCAAATCACGAATCACATTCTGATCTGCGAACCATGAGAATTTCAAGGTACATTTTCCTTGCGAAGTGCCTCCCCAGTTTCCTAGTTTAAACCCCACTTCCAAGATGGATGCCCTTCACGAAGCCCACATGCCTTCGCGAAGGAAGGGGACCCCCATGGTGAATCAGGTCATCACGGAGTGTTTATGATTTGCAAAACACCCTTCATGCACACTTGACCCACATGCTATGGCAGGGTCAATGTGCTTCACAAAGCGCATTGCATCACGAGGCACCTTTGATTAGTAAGGAAATGATCTGCGAATGCCTTTTCATTTCATGAATATCCTCCTATATAACCCTATTCTATATTTATAGGCTAGGCCACATCACTTCAAGAAGCATACCCCTTCACGAATCCCCTCTATTAGATGGGGCACCAGAGCTCTACGAGGCTTCTACATATGAAGTCATTTTTCCCTACAACTCATTTTCCCATGAAACCCTTTAGGTTTTCACGAATTAACTTCAAAGTCCCTTGATTGGCGCTTCCTGTTACGTTTCTTCACCCCATGATTCTTCACATAGGCACACTAAAGGATATTGCTTCTTTTCATATCCAAGATAACGTGGTCCCCCAATGGGATCACCTCTCGACATCCCCCAGTCACGGCATTCCTAGTCCCTTCTCTTCACCAAGGCATAAAGGGTGTCAGTTATGTATGTCCTAGGGGTGCAGAGTGAACCCACATCGTTCGAGCTAAATGAAGTTAAACTGCCAAGTGCCATCATCCACATCTTATGAAATTAATCTGCAACCTCTCCCCATGAATTCTATACAGGGTTCCACACCTTGGAAATTATTCACATCCTCTCATCTCAACATGAGTGAAATCTTCTTCACATGGAATGATATCATCTTTGTTTGAGAGGCGCCTGTCCACGAGGATGGGAAACCGCCTCGGTGTAAGTCCCTAGCCTTTCTTGAAAGAGGTAGTACCTTTAATTCTCTTTTATTCTTGGGTGCCAAAGGCCAATGAAGGATGAGATGGGCACCGGGACCCTCCTCTCTTCTATGCCAAGTCTCTCACCAGTTGGGATTTGACACCATTGGGCCTCCATCTTAGAGTAAGTCCCAATCTCCATCTCCCTGTGCTGCAGACCACACATAAGACCATGTTTCCTCTTTGGGCCTCTAACCACATGTAAGTCCCATTCAAATTCCCACGGATGCACCTTTTGTGATGTGATCATTATGTATCTTCTGCCTATTGTTTCTCACATAAAGTATGGATCCCATGGGTTTAGAGTAAGAACAGACCATGAAACCCTATATGGGCCTTCTTATATTGTAATCCACACACCAAAAAAACAAAGTGATCTTTGATACTTGCTAAGGAAAGGTACTTTAGAAGCCTCCCAGAGGATCAATCCCAACAACCATAGGTCCCAAACACCTTCACATCGGTGCACCAAGCCCCCACCCTAAAAACATTGAATTTGATCCTTGAATAGGTAAAGTACATAAGAATCCTCCCATAGGATCAAGCCCAAAAAAAATTGGTCCTGACCTCCTTCACGTCGGTACACCAAGCCCCCTTCCTGAACTATTGGGACATTGATCCTTGCCAAGGCAGGGTACGTAGGAAGCCTCCCATAGGTTATAGCCCTACAACCATTTTTTCTGACCATCTTCAAGTTAGTTCCATGCCCCTTCACAAACTACATGGTCATTGAACCTTTCCAAGGCAAGGTACGTCAGAGGCCTCCTTGATTCTCACGCCCAACAACCTATTGAACCTGACCACATCATGACGGTTCAACCCTGTCTTGTATAACATTAAACGTTAGACCTTGGTCAATGGTATGCTTCTTTTCCATAGTCAATGGTAAGGTGTTGTGGTCTATTTCGAACTACAAGGACATTGATCCTTGCTAAGGAAAGGTTCGTATGAAACCTCCAGTGGTTTAAGCCGACTTCCCATATGGGCCCAAGGTCCTCCTTCACGTCAATTAACCAAACACCATCCCATATATACTACATGGGTTTGATCTCTGTCTCCTATAGAGGGTACGTATGAATCTTCCATGAGGATCAACCACCATCCAGCGGCAAGTCGTTGTGAAGGATCCAATGGTAAGACGTTGTGATCCATCTAGCAGTATGGAATTGTGTTCCCCAATCAGCAGTAAGTCTTTTTCACCTTAACCAGTGGTAAACCATTGGAACCATCCTGAAATATGTGGACTTTGATTCCTTGTCACATGGATATATAGGATGTATATTCAGGGCTCAATCACAACATCTCCACCATCATCATGCCGGTTCCATCCTATTCACCATCCACTCCATTCAATCATCCATCATCCATCCTGATTCTTTCCCAGGCTACCACATCCTGGTGGGATCTTTCCAGCTCACCCTTTAGTATCAGTGTACCCTCCAGGGGTTGCACCCATTTTATCCACTATAGATAGTGTTCCAATAAGTCCGATTTATCTATGATTGACGTTAATCTTAGGACATAACCTTAGATAAACATGCGAAGTTGAGGAAAACCTTATAGACATTCCTATGGCATATAATTCCCTGCATTCGACGTGGGATGCCTCCGGATTCTACACCCTTGAGAAGCCCTATAATAAGTTTTCAAAGACAGATGTACCAGTGTTCCAGCATCCAGACACCCCAGTGATTCCCAATGTGACTACTACCCCAACCGAAGGTTGATACCCTGACTTGACCCCTTTTAATTTCCTGAAAATAGTAGTGTAATTAACCGGCGTCCATAATGATGTGGTTCTTGGAAGAGTTTCACGAACAACATCTTAAATTTAGATGGGAGGCCAGGACTAGCTGACGAGTTCTCAGGAGGAATCCGTGGAAGGAAGAACCGACATCCAATCATCATATTTTGATCAAAGAGATAAATTCTCAGAATAAGCGACAGATGTCTCCCACCTTTGGAAAGAAGGAATGCGGGGAAACCAAATATTGTCATTCATCACCAAACAGAATGATGTGTGTTCCCTATAGAAAGAATCAGAAATAGAAATGTTGAACTCGATGTGAATATATTCTCCTCAATGAGAAATATAGTAGCATTCCTGGAATCAGTAGATTACCATGTCACTTGATCCAGCTATTCGACGCTAGGTCTTACAAATAAAATAGTTGGACTGGGGTGAAACTCACCAGAAGTTGGGGAAGTTAAAACATTTTGAATCCCAACATGCGGCATTTTTAGCGTGGATCCCTCTTACTGGCCATTGAATAAAAAATAGAACTGGAGCACTAATCCTCAATTCTTTTTTCATTCATCACTATTGGGTAATTCTCCCTACTTTTCATGAACCAAGTTGTTGCACCTGGAACTCGATCACCACCTGCCCACTGACGTAGGGGTTGATGATATGGAAATGTGGTAGTTCCTGCATGGATCCACCTCTTTAGTGATGGTCTCAATGGACATGACCGTTGGGAGCCCGTGCCCCATCTCTCCATTGGAATTCATCCATCGAAGGGTGATCAATGACCTCGTATGTCGATACGAGGACGAGGGGATTATCTTGACTCGAGATATGGCCTACCTAGACCTTTATACTTCTACAATTCGTCATCAATGCTGCAACTAAAGACTGTCTAGGGAGCTGCTGCTCCCCACACCAACGTATAACCATTTCGGTAGCCTGTCTCCAGAACTTCTTGATGACTCCCGACCATGTGCTGATGAGGTAGGGGATGTCCAGGTCCGCCCTGCCAGGATCCCATTACATGGGCTCCCAATGAGGAAACCCACCAGGCTGCGTCAGTGCCGCCACCATGTCTTACTAGCCAAGGACTAGGTAAGCAGCGTACCTATATCCTCGGTTTTCGTCTCCCTTACCCGATGCCAGCATCGTGGGCAAGATAAAGAGGATGCCCACCAAGGGGAATCAACGTCATTAGTTACTATGGTCTGATCCACCACTAATTCATATCACTAGCTCCATGTTTACACTGATCCAAGGTATTCGTACTCCTGACCTAGATCGAGGCCCCAACCTCCCCATGGTTAGGCTTGGTCAACTATCTTGGTCACCGACACAGGTAGTGGCCATTGCGGACTAACCCGCAGCAACACCACCCAGTTCGGAGGTCCTCCCCATACCGCTAACATGGAGAACGCAGGTCTTCCACACGTCTAGGATTGGCATGGAGGTACACCCCAAGCCACCTTCAATCCAAATGAGGGTACTCCCCGTGGTGATAATGTTTAGTACAGAAGTCTCTCTCCTGCTCCCTACACTGAGTATAGAGTCATTCTTCTGGCCACAGACCACTAGTATGGGGACATTGCACATATGATCACTGTCCAACATGGGGGCCCATACCATGCTCTCAGAGCAGTTGGAGAATGTTCTATGTGCCCTAGAAATTAGATGACTGAAACGCCAACTTCGCTTCACCAGCGCCCATCATGAAGGCCCTACCCATTTTTGGCTCGACCAGTATAAGGAACCACCTCATACTAATGTCTCTAGAGGGAACAAACATGGAGGTCCTCCCCATGCTCAAACCAGCTCTAGTGGAGGTTTTACCCACTACAGAATTACCCACGAATGTCCTCCCCATGTCCCCTTTGATATATGTCCGGTTTCCCCTCGCACCCCTTCCCACTCATGCGGATATCCTCTCTATCCCAGTACCATTATGTCCGAAGGACCTCCTCATGTCACAAACCCACCATGTCCCGATGGTCTATCCAGGGGCCTGAAGGTGGGTCGTCATCAGTATAAATGGAATTCTGGGATGGTCGGGACAGATATCAAACCAGTCCGCTTATCAGGATTTAAAGAAAAGTATGACTTTGCACTATAGCCCACTTCTAGGTCCTCCGAGTCATGGGAATGGAAAGGAAGGATGTGAACTAGCCTTTTACTCTCGGAATGTGAGGTCCAATGGATCCCAACCTCCCTCCATAGGTACATCCAAGAGGATGAAAATATGGTGTTTCCCTAGGGTCCAACCAAACAGATTCCACCATTATGACCAGAATAACCCTCTACCACGACTAGAGACCACATAGAGTTGTTTTGGGGATCAATGGTGGAAGAGACCCGACGTATCCCATCACCAATGGATGCTGATGCCAGTCCAGAAACTCAGGTCGCCAGCCCATCTTAAAGTGATGTGGAAGCTAGGTCACTACACTCTTCATAGGATTTCTTGATATTTGGCATCTTGTCAACCTGTTCACCATACTCTCTACTGGCACACCTGCCATCCCAGTGGTCTTCCACAGAATCGTTGCCACATCTTCATCCACCTCCCATGGATGAATTGCGCAATCCTAGCTCAGAACCCGAATCAGAGCCAAGGAGCTAGTGGGATATCCTTGTAGTGGACCACATCCCAATGATGATTTGGCCCGTTGCAGCACCACATTTTAGTGTCCTCAAATCCCTCACCCCGGTGGAGTTTGAGTGTTTCCATAAAAACCTCTGGGAAACATACTTTTTCCTTTGTCATCGGTGAGAGGTTTATCGCAGGAGCTAAACGCGTTTCAAAGACATCAGTAAGAAATGTCTCCTGACCGATCTTTCCGCACTCCACGAGGCATAACTACCTGAGTCACCAGGCCTCTGTAGGGCCCTCCGAGAGAAATGTTTTTAGAGATTCAAGGTACTCCGCAAGATTATCAATAAGGCTTCTCCCCACGTGTAGATCTGTGGCTGGGGGCAGTACGCTGCCCTCCTCATCTATCCTATCTGATGACAGCCAGACTCAGTATGCGATATTGAGGACATGCCCCCAGGAAGAGTCATGGTAAAAATGGACGACTTATTTTATGTTGTGAATGTTAGGGAGCCTCTTGATGGAGAACTACCCCCAGAGGGCATGCCACCACTATTAGACCTATTGGGAAGAGTTACCTACAATCTGATAAATCTGTTGGGTATTCCCACACCCACAGAGGCGTTAGTTCTCAGCCGGAATCTTGGTAAGGGTAAAGAGAACCTCGGAGCTTCCAAGAACTCTGACCTATCCATATCAGTGCAAGAAGATGGGGGAAGACCCTGAAAAGGTTGCGTTGCATCAATAACATGCCAACCAAAAAATGTTTGTCAACAACCTCTTGGCTGAACATGATGCGGAACAATGACCAAATTATGGCATCCCGTGACCAATACAGCATGGATAGACACAAGTCTTCCCTTTTGGTTTGACACTCGGTGACCCTAAATATCCAACCCATGCATACAAGGTAGAGGTTGGGGCTAACAATAGGAGGGCATGGTATGTATCGTCAAATCCTCCCGAACGGCATGATAACCCTCGAGAATGAGCTCAGGTTCCCCCAAATTTTCATCAGGACACCCTACTAGCCGCTCCATGATCTGCAAGGCACGATTGTGGTTTTGAGGAACTCACCAATGCACTAGTTTTTTAGGGATCCTCATCAAGATAGGGACTCCTGCCTAGATGATCTGATGGTGTCACTCATCACCAGCCTCAAGGAATTGGAAACGCGATAGGTGTCACTCCCACCTAATATAATTCTATATCCGGCATGGGTAGATGATATGACAACACCATTGAGTTTTGGAAATCAGATCTTCTGCCACTTTAATGGGAAGGGTGACCCCTCCCATAATCTAGCCCACTTTTCATCAATCTGTGGACCTATGTTAGTAACTCTAGTGACAAAATAGGTGGACAAACTCTAGTGTTTTGTATAGATGTTGGAAGGTCCTGTATTTGTCTGGTACAACTAGCTTCCCATCTGGTCAATAGTCATCTAGAAAGACCTCCATAGGAAATTTATACACCAGTTCATCTCCACCACACAAAAATAATGTATCACATACCTCTTCATGTGAAAACAGAGGACTGATGAGTGGGTCGTGGACATTATCACTTAGTGGAAAGAGAGCACATACTCCGTGGACATTCCAATGGCTTAGGAGAAACTACTAAAGATCTGTGTGGGCAATGTTATGAGAGAACAGGTTCATTCTATGAGCAACCAGAACTACCCTGGAGGATTCCGAGACATCTCTAATAAGGCTTATCACCCTGAAGAATCTCTGCAATAGGATAGAAAGGCATGTATGTTGTCTCATGTAATTCCCGGGAGGAGGGCCACCAGAGCCGATCCTACAACAGTGGACCAAATAGAGGCCACTATAAAATTGGAATTAATACTAGTGGAGCTTCCTTCGCATCCTTGTATAGGCCCACCACCATAGGCCCAGCCTCCAAACTAGATATGTCCGCCTCAAAATCGGCATGTTCCCCTGTGCAATGCGGAGCCACCCCCTAGGAGGGACAATCAAGATATGCCTCCTCAACATGATCCTCTCATTCCCTGAAAAAATCAGGCTCCAAGGGCCCCCTTTCTGAATATAATAAATCGGTGGAGACTTGACTATATGGTTCATTGAGGAACATCAGTTGGTACTCCCAACTTTGTCATACATTCCATTGAAACCAGACAGTAGGCCCAACACAGATCTTAGCCTCCTCATCTAGTGTCTTCAGGTCTAACTCCACTCTCGTTAGTACTACTAGACTAAGCAGATTCACCTCGATCGCGCCATGACCATCCACACTCCACCACAGACCAGTCCTAGTCAGCTGGCCTCCATCCGGTAGTCACGCCACATGCTTCGAATAGTGAGCAATTGGAAATTCCCAGCACTAGTCAGCCGCTGGTCCAGATGGTTGGGCCTGCCACAACTCCTGTGATAGATCAAACTAGTATAAGAAGAAATTCATTCCTAGCACCAATGTATGATGTTATCAAACATCTTTTAAGCATCCCATAGAGGCCTTCTATCCTTGAGGCTCTTCGCCTCTCAGCAGACATGTGGGAGGCCCTCGTCGTGGCTTCAAGGAGCCCCCTCCAGTTTGAGACTGTGGTAGCAGCGGCAGAGGCCTTTCACGCTGTGGTAGTAGATAATTCTTAATGTCATACCATTATTTCATTCTCTGAAAAAGATGAAGGTTCTCCTTTATAGGGGCACATTCTCCCAATGTATATCCCTGACCTGTTCGATAGTGGGATTTTTTCCTCTGCCTTGTTGACAGAAGATCGGAGATGAACCTTATACCAACACGGACATTTCGGAAACTGGGGTTATGTGTGGATGACATAAATCCCTCTTAACTGAAAATACAAGGCTATGAAAGGAGGAAACAAATGTCGGTCAACATGATCTTTTGGAAGACCTAGTTCGGTTGCCTAGTTGCCAACAATAAATTCATGGTTGTATCCCATGTCTCCACGTACAATGCATTGATGGGTTGACCATGGATCGACCTGCATGCAGTGGTTCCCTCTTCATATCACCAGTTCGTCAAATACTACCTCAATGGTCATGTAGGCATTCTCCAAGTTGAAGCACCCCCCTCTTCCTCTTATGATGCCTGCAATTTGGATTCATACTATTTTAAGAGAAAAGAAAAACATATTCAGGCAAGCGATGTTGAAATAGATGAGGTTACATCTGAGCTATGTGATATCCTTGATGACACCTATGTCTTCCCAATCCACCGATTGAAGGCTATGACCCCTTACGTGGGGAAATGTTTTGTTGTCACTATTATAATGGGGAACTCCATTCCCAAGTCGAATTGATGTCTGAAGATCACCTCGTATTCTTATACGGGTCATGCCTCAGTGATCTCGGAACCCCCTACTCCCATAAGGTATCGAGACGTCCACCCCATGGAAACAGATGAACATCACACTTGCTTGTTTCTCCAGGATGGAATCAACCAACTCAATATGACACGCCACCATTTCATTGAAATCATCAGGTGTGGCCCCTTGGGCCGAAGAACAGATGGGATCAGACCGACATCCTTCAATTCCATGATTTTATTACCCCAGGAGTCACCCGATATGATGTCCACTTCCGCTTAGGCTGGTACCAACCTCTATTGGTGGATGTAAACATGGAATAATATCCTACCATTGGGGATCCCTCCACAGGTGAAGAAGTTTATTTATATGATTCCACCCCCTCCATTGAAGAGGGAACCTCTCCACGGTTGATGAATTTCTATAGGTGGAACTCGGCGGTGAGGAAGACCCAAGACCCACATCAATTAGTGATGCCATGACCCCTGAGGAGAAATAACGTTACATAGACTTCCTTATGCAGCATCGTGATGTATTCTCCAGGAGTTACTATGAGATTCTGAGACTATATCCTTAGGTATCATTCCACCACATCAGTCTCCCAATAAATAATCGCGGGTTCAAGCAGCCTCCCATGACGATGAACCCTTTTCACGGTGACATGGATGAGTCTGAAGTCAATAAGCTCATCAGATCCAATTTTGTTAAGGAGGTCCAGTACCTGAAATTTCTAGCCAATATTGTGCGGGTCAGGAAGAAGAAATGACAGATAATTGTTTGCATCGACTTCTGATATCTCAACTGTCAGTTCCCAAAGGATGATTTTCCTCTTCTGGTGACGAAGTTGCTGATCGATGCCACGGCTGGGTTCCAAGCCCTTTCCTTCAGGGATGGGTACATCAGATATAATCTGATCCGAATGGCACCTGAGTATGAGGATTCTACAACCTTCAGGGCTCCACAATGTACTTTCTTCTACCAAGTTATACCCTTCATTCTGATGAATGCAGGTTCCACCTATCAACGATCCATGCACAATATATTTAGTCCAATCCTTGGGACATTGGTGTAATTCTATGTGGATGATATGGTGGACATATCTCACCAATACTGGGACTATCTCAAAGACTGTGAGAAAGTATTCGGCTTCCTCCATTCCCATTACCTGAATAAGAACCCATTGATGTGTACTTTCGGAGTCACCTTTGGAAAATTTCTCGGCATCGTTGTCATATATGAGGGAATTGAGATCAACTTATAGAAATTCATGAACCTTATCCAGATTTATCCCCTATGAAACATTTGGGAGCTCCACGGTTTCCAAGGATACTTAGCCTACATACGCAGATTTATTGCAAATACTAGTTGGTATGTGTAATCCCATTTGTCGGCTAATGAAGAATGGTGCACTCTATGAGTGGGATGAAGAGTGCCAGAGAGTGTTTGAGGAGATCAAGTAGTATTTGCTCAAGCCTCCGGTCCTGATTCCACCTAATTCCAAAAGGCCATTAGCCCTTTATGTGATAGCCATGGAATGATCTCTTGGAAACCTTCTCACCCAGAAAAACAATAAGGGGATGGAGAATAGCCTTTACTACCTCAACTACATTCTCCACGATATGGAGAACAGATACTCCACTATCGAGAAGAGTTTCCTCCCACTGGTATTCACAGTACAAAATATGTGGCATTACCTATAGCTCCACAAGGTACAACTATTGTCCAGGGTAGCTCCAATGACGTACATCTTGATCTGCCCCATGTTAACAGGCTAACTAGCTCAATGTGTAGTGATCTTCTAGAATTTTGAGATATGGTTCATAAATTTGAAGGCTATCAAGGGACATGCATTGGAAGAATTCCTCATTTCCCATCAAACCCTAGCAAAACAGTCTCTGGATCAGGATTTTGTAGATGAGGCAATCCTCTCAGTAGATCATTCCATACCATGTTGGAAAATTCACATCGATGGAGCCTCTAAAATCCCCATTGGTAGGAGGCTCAAGGATCCCAAACTCAATAGAGTAGGCCTAGGTATCATCTTTATTATCCTGGAATAATCCAATCTTCCATACTCATTCCTATTGTCTGAAGGCTACACCAACAATGAGGCAGAGTATCAGGAAATCATCACTGGCCTTGAGCTGGACCTCGAGATCGATGTGTCTCAATTTCATGTGAAGGAGATTCTGAACTAGTCATCAAGCTGATCAAGAGTAAATATGTCGTCAGAAATCCAGAACTCCTACCATTGCTGGAGAACACTATCCTGGTAATGGTCCAGTTCCCATCACGACTATCAGTTACTCATGTCCCTCGATCCCTGAATGGTCGGGCTTATTCCCAAGACAGCGTAGTTGCGTCACATGTAGAGCCTGAGCAGGATGATATTATTTTCAATGTGGCACACTAGAGATTCATATCTCATGTTGATTTGGTTGACGATGACAGTCTGCTGGTAAGACACATTACTACCGGCACCTCCACCTCAAGACCCCTAGGTCCCCCAGTTGCAGTGATTGATGTGACTGTTGATTGGAGGATACCCATGGGTTAATACCTCCAATAGGGAAATATCCCAACTGATCGGGCTGAGGGAGAGTGAATCTGATCCTGCATGTTACAGTTTACCTTCCAAAGTGGTCTTAGCTTTGAAAAAATAATCAAAAAGTGAAGGTTTGATTGTATTCTCCTCTATTGCATCCAAGGAGTCGAGATTTCTCAGAACATTTAGGAGGTTCATGCTGGTTCTTGTGGCGCCCACCAGAATGGTTTGAAGATGTCTCATTAGATCTAGAGACAGGGGTATTTTTGGCCCTCCATAATCTTTGACTACATAGCATTTTCCAAGAGTATCCACACATTCCAAATCCATGCCAACTTTGTGCATTGTCCACAAGAGCCTCTCCACACTACCAATTACTCTTTGCACTTTGCAATCTTGGGAATGGATATTGTTGGACTGTATCCCCCAGCGACAGCTCTCTAGTGTCGGTTCATCCTGAGCACTACAAAGTTCTTTTCCATGAGGGCAGATGTGGTTCCGGACAAGGAGGTCAAGCCCATTCCATAGTCGACTTCATGAGCTCCAATATCATCTATCGATTTGGAGTCCTTCACATTGTCCTCACCGATAACAGCACCATCTTTTGAGTAGCTTGGTTGATGAAATTTTATGTCATGTACAACATCTGTTCGAACCATACCTTTCGATACCTAGCACAAGAAAATGGACTTTTCGAGGCATTCAACAAGACCTTATCCAACATATTAACGAAAATGGTTTGTCAAAACAAGAAGTGTTGGCCAAAAAAGCTCCCAAATGCCCTCTAGGATTATCAGAAAATGACTCGTAATTCCACACAAGTGGCCCCATATTCCTTGGTGTATGAAACTGAGTCCATCTTTCCCATCTAGATATAGTTTCCTTCATTACATACAATGGTCTATGTCAATCTGGTGCCGGATAAGGTAGCTGAAATTCATCTGGCAGAATTGGAACAACATGATGAGAATAGGCTTCGTGCCCGACAAAATTTTGAAAGGTGTAAAAATAAGATAGCATGAGCCTTAATCCAGATTTTTTTCCTCCTCACATTCCTACAATGTGATATGTTATTTTCCCTCAAGACATGAATGATAATTGGAAGGAAACCACCCATGTTGGAACCCATATGAGAGTGACCTTTCGTTGTTGACAAGTTTTATCGGAATGGTGCATACTCACTGATAACCATGAATGGTGAGTGTATAAATCCACCCACCAATGACATGTTTCTCAAGATATACATTTCCTAAGACAAATACGTCATACATGACCTTAAACTGTTTGGTATTTCACAACATTAAACTGCACTTCGTCATGCATGGCCTTAAACTGCACTGGGTCCGACATGACCATAAACATTTTGGTCTTGCATGGCCTTAAACTACACATGGTATGGCACGAACTAAACTTTCACAGGGTCCAACATGACCTTAAAATGTTAGGTCTTGCACGACATTAAACTGCACATGGTCATGCATGACCTTAAACTGCTCTGAGTCCGACATGATCATAATCTGTTTGGTCTTACATGACAATAAAAATGCACATGGTCGTTCATGACCATAAAATGGCAGTTGGTCCAACATGACCTTATATTTTTTGGTCTTCAACGACATTAAAATTCACTAGGTCTTGCACACCCTTAAACTAAACATGGTCTTGCAAAACCCTAAAATGAACTTGTTCCTGTATTACCCTAAACCACCTCATCCTGTAAGATGTTAAACTGGACCCTTATAACTAAGTATGGCTTGATTCTCATCTGCATGTTATACATAGGAACGCTCAGACATTTCGTCTTATGTCCAACCCCCAAAATCATTCCATTGATTATCCCTCTCATGGGGGAAGACCACTTGGAAGATCCTTACACATCGTTGTGAAGGCTCCTTTGGCCCCGCTAATGTCAGGATTATGGTGATCGAACCCTACGCTCCCTCCTCTTCCATCTAGTCTCCCACGTACACACTACATGATGTTAAACAACATGGCCTTCAATAACTAAGCATGAATTTATTACCATCCTCATGGGATACATTGGAACGCCCAAAAATTTCATATGTTGGCCCAGCATGAACATCAAAATATCCCCTCAGATCATGAAACGTGGTATGGAACTTGATTTTTCCCTAATTCATGTCGAGATCATCTTGATCATGCATTACATCCCACTCCCCAGAGATGTCCACCACATTCACCGCCCTGCTTGACGTTAAAATGGATGGGAACCTCAATGATTCACCCACACCATTAATTGGAACTCCATCATATTTCAAATCCAAAAGGACCCCCGACTAGAATGGTTTCTTGGCCAAAGGGCCTTCTTACCACTACCGGCCAACGTCCTCAAGGATTTTGAAACAGAAAATTGATACAAGTCTCATATTGCAAATATGGATAGCAGTCACTGCTCATTTTTTGTTCTCATTTTAGGTCACACGATAAGGACACCGTGTTTTGAACATGGTTATTAGCAATCCATTGTAGATGTCACCACACCCATATGTCCCAAATATTGTGTGTAGTGGTTCATTCTGCCCCGTTATATCTTAGATAAGTGGTCTCCCTCAAGTTATGACACCTATTAGACCCTTATATAATGGTTAAAGCCAATTCATGATCCTTGTTCCCCACACCAAGTAATTCTTACGTGGGATTAGGAGCTGTGATGAGGCAGTGACAGCATAGGAGGTCAAATTGCTATAGTTGGTCCGGATGCCTGACCTCAGGTCACTCAACCCTTTCGGCCCCTCGTCCCAAGTACTCAGTTTTGTATTTTACAATGTGTTATGGGATTATTTCTTCATTCACGTTGGGTTAATTATCATGTCGTACATAGCTCGCGCATGGGAATCTTTCCCTCATTTAAATCCTAACTGCACAACATTAAACTACATGGCCGTCAAGAACTACGTGTGGCTTGATTCCCATCCTCGCGGGATACGTAGGAATGCACCAAAATTTATTTTTTTGGCTCATCCCCATCTCGTAAAAATCTCCCTGTTATCTAGGCCTCTTTAGACTACATTCTTCCATGAGCGGGATATATGGTTTGTTGTGGTTCTCGTCCTCATTGACATTGGTTTTGTAACTAACATTCCATAGAAATAATTCTCCTGAGTGTTCTCCATAACTTTGTTCTATAATCATATTTTTAAATTGTATTCTCTCAAGTTGAGCCCCTCAACCCTCTACGGGGATTTACCAATGTTCCCAAGAGTCCTCTAGTTCAGCACCTAGAGTGTCAGATTTTACGTGGACGTGTTTCTACCCACCTTCCAGGATCTGTGTTCACCTTTATTAGGGATTTATTCATCTTTCACATCTGAAGGATCCCACAAATGTCATAGATTCTCAGCCCATTGTCCTTCCTACCACTACGGTTCAACTTCATAAAGTATTTTAAACAAAAAATTGAAATATGTCCAGTACTAAAAAATGTTCAGTGGCTGACACTCATTGGTTTCTCCCATTACAGGTCACGCGATTTGGATATTGTGTTTTAAACATGGTAAATAGTTATTCTCCATCCTCACACCAACACCATTATTCCCAAAATATTGGTCTCATGATTGACATCATTTTACACCTCATCATGTCTAAAGAGGAATTTTGACACTCTAGGTACTATCTCTTACTGAAAAATTGTACGATAGGAGGAAAAAATGGTGGTAAGGAATTCATTGGGGTTCTGCACAGATTTCTCCTTTACATACATTATAGGTGTTTCCATGACCACTTCTGACCTTGTTTGCCACACTAATCATGACTCACATGGGGTTAGGGATTGGATCAAGGTCTACTTTTATTTTGAAGAGTTCATCTTATATATAGTCCAATCTTTAAATACCATAAACTGATATCTCTTTTAAGAACTATGTACATCTTGATTCTTATCCTCATGGGATATGTTGGAACACCAAACAACTTCTCTTTTGGACCAGCTTAGATCCACTAATTTATCTCTTATATTCTTCACATCAATCCCCGACTATTATATGGATGAATTGTATGGCATGCATGGGATTCTTCCCTCATTCACATCGGGTTTGCAATAGTCTCACCACATATGCCCCCTTTTAGGATTTATTAACTCCTATATACTATCCTTCATGAAATTAAACTGTATTTTTTCCTACATGACATTAAAAGGAAACATCAAGAACTTTGTACAACTTGATTCCTATTATCATGGGATACATAGGAGCACCCAAGCATCTTGTCTTCGGGACCAGCTTGACTGAGAGATAGATTCTCATGTCCCATATTCCCTAATCATTTCCCTACCCTTCTGCCAGATTTATCTTTCATGGAATCGTGTGTGGTGTTGACCATGTCCTCATTCATGTCGGGTATGATTTACCACACCATGCACATTCCCTCTTGAACCACAAATCATTTGCATATTCTTAGTACCACATAACATTAAACTATTGTGTCTATCTTGCACGATGTTAAAAGTACATGGTCTGGTCCCATCACATGAACCTAAACTGTGACACTATCGTCCTGACCGCATGGCGAAAAACGGCATTGAATCGTGGTTCCCTCACTCAAGCGGACATCATGTTTGGTATTGTTCATCCACCATACCATTTTTCAATGCCTGTATATGGATTGATTCTTGTGGAAATTCCTATAATTTCTACTCTAGGTCCATCTATTCCCAAAAAAACATCATCCATTTACCCTAAAGGACAATATAAACCCATTAAATTCAACATCTTTTTGTGTGATGGCCTGACCTGCACGACCTTCTTATCTATGGCACTGGTACCATACTGTGCCACATCTAGAACTACATATGAATTGATTCTAATTCTCATGAGATACGTAAGAATGCACATGCACTTTGACTCAGGCCCATCCCAAATTTCGTTTTCGTTCCCTTGACTAGAACACCTCCACATGGAACACATTGTAATCTTGACACCAGTTCCTCATTTACCTCGGGGTTTCAAAATTACTTCACCATGTGTCTCCAACATTCTTTTCCAATCTATGGATCATTGTTGGTCATCCCTAACATTCATCATCAGTCCCATGACCTAAAAACAATTCTTCTAGGGATACATGTTGTGTTTTGGGCTCCTTATGTCCTCATTCAAGTCGGTTTTATAGCTTCTGCATCACGTACTCACCTTTTGGGATCTCCCCTATCACTCATTGTATAACTATATAACGTTAAACTTCATGGGTCCCAATGAACTCGATGCATGACATTAAACTACAGTTCTACACTGAAAAAACCCAGGATTCCCCGTGATAATCATAGTATGTGTTTGTTTCCTCGCTAGAGAGGATTCCCCTACAAGAATTTGTCTCTGAACACACATTGCTCAAGAACTATTTTTTGGCTTGATTCTCATCCTAATGGGATACGTTGAGACACCCATACATTTCTCCTCTGGTCCAGCCCCAGGAATATGACATCTTATTCCCCCCCTCTTTTCCGACCCCTTTCCCCGAACTCTTTTGGGGAACCATGTGAATGCATATTTACCCAGAACATGTTTGGGATTCCCCATGAAAATGTTAGGAAGTGATGGCTTCCTCACTAAGGAGGTCCGGTCTAAATGTTGGAATGATCACTGATAAGTCCAATACGACCACCTAATGTGTTTCCACCATGGTGGAATTATTTAATGAGTTTTAGATTCTATTCGAACAAACCACCACTCCTTACTCCATGCATTGTATTCCCTTCATTCAGACTCTCGTCCTCTTTCACATCAAAATGGACCCCCAAATAGTATTGATGCTTGGCCTATGGCTCACATACCATCATGCATTAATTTTCTGGAAGACCAATGGATGACACTCTGAGTCAAGCCCTGTGTTTTGAACATGGTCTGTGGTCGGGCATTGTTCGTTATCCCCATTTCAGGTTAATGCAAAACAGATAATGTGGTTCAGAAATGTCATTTGTTATCATTTTTTGTCATACCACCCCCACCGTGTTCCGAATCTATGGAATCAGAATTCAACCTTTCTGCTCCCTTATGTTCAGATTTATTTCCTATACCCTTGGCATTAACCCGTTCATTCACTAGCGCACTATAGGAAAATGATGATTTGATTAATCTATGATCTTCCTCTTCCAGTCGAGCCTCTCCCCTACCTTGGGATATAGATCAACTATTCAATCCCCAAGATACTTGAAGCTTGGTTTGCACTACCATGTTTGATAAAATTATATAGGTGTTCATTCCATGTTTCTCACATCAGGCCCATCCCACGTGGGATTAGGGAATGATCGCTGGATGATCCACGAATTTCTTAGGAATGAAATAAACTAACAAAAATAATGAAACTCATGCATGATGTAGGCATAAAATAATCAAATAACTAATTTATGTTCAATATTTACATGCATTATAGCAACTGAGGGTCGACCCCTCCCATGGTGGGGTGGAACTCATCAAATGGGATTTGTAGCTCCGCCATCCTCTAGCTTGTGGGATCTAGGATTTGCTGCCGCCTGTTCAGATCCCACTTGACCTTGACAGTGATGTGGTGAAGCTCATCAGCCACAACCCATGTCCACTCCACATAGGTCCTGATGATAGTCATTTCATCGGAGGCTTACTTCTATCACTCTTCGGGATTTAGCTGCTCGGCCATTAGTCACAATATCTGCTCAGATTATGCATAGGGGGAGGTAGAGTTCTTGTCGTCCAGACTCTACAACCACTGAACATAATTTTCAGCCTCCTGGAGCATCTTGATGTTCATTGCTTTCCTCTGCTACCAGCCCATTCCAATGCCACTATTATACACCCAAATCTTCTCTGCAATATGATCATGGACGAGAATGTGAGGACTTTGGGCATACACTCCCCCAACACACATTTCTTGTCGTTGCTAGTGACTTTTATCCATCTTATCTAGACCTAGTGCTTGGGGGTGTAAACAATGAAGCTCTTGATCAACTTCCATTATCGGTGATAGAATATTTTTTTGTCCTCATCATCAGAGGTCTTCACATCCTATTCAGGTCGATTAACAGGATAATATGCAGGGAATAACTCATGGAACTCATCAGTAGGGTCCACATCTGGGGTTTGGTTGGTCATGGTGGGGCCTGGGCTATCATATCGGTCCACGTAATCAGATCCCACCTCAATGATATCAGGATCAACGTCACTAATGGTCCCACTAGTGATCAGGAGCGCCGTAGTTCGATCATTCTGGATATCTGTCTCCATGATCACCAACATTACTCTGGGAAAGGCACTTCCAGAAGTCCCGACCAACCATTCCAAAGAAACCCATGCCAATTGGAAAACTATGCATACCAAAAAGGGGGTGCGAACGTTAGTTAACATGGTCAAGGGTTGATATACATGAATTGGAAACGAATTTACTGAGATCGAAATCATGGTCTCATTCTTGGGTTAATGCTATCGAGACCCTGATGCATGGCCCTCCCTATATTGTCGAAAGGTCAGGAAGCTCTGGAGGAGCCACCTCGGCTGTCCTGGTTCTACTGGATGTAGTAATCGGTGCAACCACAATTGTAGATCCCGATGGACCAGCATCATCCACTATGGGATAAGAAGGGGTTCTTTGTATGGGGTCCCCCTGCACAATTCATGTATCCGTAAAGATTCCAGAATAACCTAGGAATAGATTCTGAGGAAGGGGATTGAGATTTTACCTCATGGGCCTCTGCGAAATCTCCAAGGTCTATGTCATGATCCTCCACATTGCCCTCCCCCAGTGGGCTCCCTCTATCGGCCTTGTCCCCCCAAGAAGATTCTTTCGATTATTTTGATATTGGGAAATGATGACTCAAGTCAACAGCCCATAGCTGCAGAGGGATCATACGACATAGAAGCACCTTGAAACAGTCAGTAATTGGACACGGGGCACCCCGATAATGTAAAAAGTCCTCATACTCTTCTAGTTATTTCTTTGACTCCTCCTGGGACACAGTTAATATGACATCGATGAGGCTTATCCCCAACCAATCCATCCTGAAATGGTTCATGTGTTCCCACATATAGACGGATCGAGGAATTTCCAGTTAACTTCCCTGATGTCCCAGGCCTCCTAGAAGAGAACATTCTCTGGAATATCAATATGTCATAGCCACTTACCCGGATCCTATGTAGATATCCTACGTAATCCTCTTGGTGGACTCTACTGGGGATAAACCTATTCTTATGGGACCACCAGGTCTGCTTTCACTGCCTCTCCCTCAACCGGTGTGGGCCTTATCATCACATCGACCCCACCATCGTGATATGTACTTTCCACCATCTGACCATGGCCCTGAGGTTGAGGAGGCTCCCCATAACCGAATCGAATGGTTGGCTTCTTCAGCATTTCACTGAGGTAGGTCGCCTCCCTACTTTGGGCACACTCCATTACTAGCTCGAAGATAGTGGCTGGAGGAGGCAGCTCATTCCGCATATACATGTACCCCCACATAAAGATGAGCCTCATTTTCCTCATCATGGATGGGTTCTCCTCGTAGCGTACCCCTAGATAAACATGCTGAGTCAGTCACTGCATGATCCTAAACATCCTAGAAAATATGTGTGCGGTGTACGGATCACAGAGAGGATCAATTTCCACTCTTTCCACAAGAACTCTGCCTCATATGGCATGTAGAAAGGCAGAGTGCTCTTCTCTTACATGGTCATCATCTTTAAAAGCACCCGTTGGCAATATAAATGGGTGAAAGTTGAATTCCTCCACCTTCAACACCCATTTCAGCTCCAACCACATAGTCATATTGGCCAAAAAGTTTCATTGACATTGAGGATGGATGGATGGATGTTTCATTACGAAGGGAATATGGGGTTCAGGTATTCATAAACCCCCGTAATATGCGCCATTATACTCCCATATAGGATGTGGGACGGCCCTCATATCCTCTACGGGCCTCTTCCATTCACTGATGTGCCACAACATTTTTTATGGGTTGGCACACATAAAAATGTCGAGGTTGACTCGCCCTCCTATCGCAAACATGGACACCATGATGAATGTTCTTGGTATCACACCTACATTAGTATACCTCACCAGAAGGGTCCAACACAAGTGAGGGCCATGATGAATGCTGCCATCTGGACTATCGGATGTTGCTTGGTGCTGACGCTAAATTACAACGTCTTCCACTAGCTGTCTTCCATGAGTCGCCAGTACGAATTCCCCTAGCCCTGCTGGGCCCCCTTCATGAATGTTCGAGGCCTCACCAGAAATTTCATTTCTTCCATGAAGTTTAGGAACTTCATGAACCACCTTCTGAAGTGAACATCCGTCACTACTTCATTGTCCCCCAGCTCCAGCTCCATTAACACCCTCACTAGTGGTGACATCTACTCTGGATCCTCCTATGCGGCCACAACAAGGAGGAATTCATTGTAAATCTCCCCCAATATTGGGAACCCCGAAATCAGTGGAACATCCAATAGACTAATGAAGACCTCCCCGTGGTGTAAAAAGAATGGGTTTGTCCTCGAGGACCTTCTGCTAAAAAATTTTGGCATCAGTTTTTTCAGTTGATAGATGTGGAATTGGGAGGCCAAAACCGCCTCATACATGCCCACTCTTCTTAGGCCCACCCAAAACTCCTCAAACGAGGCTCCTACCCAGTGGTCCCAGGATCAATCATATGTGATGTTGCCTCCTTGTCATATCTTCCACTCCTCGGACCACCCCATCAATGGGTTCCTCAATGCCGCCTTCAAGATTGTCTAGTACATAGGGGGAGATATCTCCACCTATAATTTCATCCTGTAAAAATTATTCAGGTGATTGTATATGTAGTCAGTGATGAAAGGTGTGATGTCCTCATGGGAAAGGCCATCAGCTGACCTAAACCATTGACACAGTTATGGAATACTCCTGAACCAGTAAGCTTTTTCGTCCCTACATCCTTCAGGAATGAAGTCGAAATCCCTCAGCCCAAATCTGTACAAAGGCAGCCTCTTACACAACGCGTATTTATTTTGACTCTCCGATTGTAGTTCCACCAACAAACCACGGTTAGAGTGGCTCCAAAATAATACCCCTTGGCCATTATATTATCCACCTCCCCCTTCGGGTAGTGTCCGCAGAGACCACCCTTGGAAACCTCTTGACGAGCCATTCAATTTTGAGATTGGTTAATCATTGAGTTAGGTTCGTGAATCTCATTTGCAGATCTTTTTCGCGAAGATTGTTCATGGAGTCCTACCTCATCCTTCCAATTCCAATTCACAAAGCACTATGTCACCAAGTAAAAGACTCACTATGCGCTATGAAGATGATGGCCCGATTTGTGGAGGGAAATCATGGAGTACATGGAGATTCACAAATCGAGAGTGCTAAGATCCAAATTCACAAATGAGGGAAAGAAAAAAAAGAGGTCTTCCAAACAATTTATAAGAAACAACCTATGGCAGAATGCTTCACATCTATAACTCTATGAGCTTCTACCGTGCCCACCCGGCCTATCTCTTCCCCGCTTTGTGAGCCCCCTTCACAAGATAGCTTCTCGAACGACCGAAGACTTTTGGTTATTGACCCTCAAACATTGACCGTTGATTTCTCCATGGATCCATGTCTGAGGAGGGAATTATTTGTTGCCAAAAAACTGGGAAGAAGGTGTAAAAGAGGATATTCATTGAGTCTTCCACACGAAGACCTTTCGCGGAGCCCCATGACATCACCACTGCAGCGGAGCAAGGAGGAGGGATGCTCCGCGAGCCAATTTTTCATTCGCAGCCACTGCAGATCAAGGTGGAAGGATTCTGTTAGAGTCAATTTGATGATCACGAACTGAACACAACGCAAGGAGGAGGGATGCTCCGTGAGCTGATTTGATGTTCGTGAGCCCACACTGGACTAGGTGATGAGTTCTGAGGAGGAATCCGAGGAAGGAAGAACTGACATCCCATCATGTCAGATATATGTTATACACATGGGGATATATTCTAAGTATAATCCTAACCATCTACAAGAACTGAATTTTGTTTGAAGAACGATCTAAGTAAACAAGAAAACCCCAGAAAATCCACAACCCATCACTAGAGTAGGTTATAAAAAATGATTTAGAGATGATTTGATAAGATGAAATAATTTTTCCCATCTTAGGTTCCCAATGGGTAAGCCCCATTCAAATTGTTCCAAAGAAAACATGATACACAATTGTGAAAATTGAAGACAATGAATTAGTACCCCTTAATATCCAAAATATATAGAGAGTTTTTATTTACTACAAATTATTTTATAATGTTACTAGAAAGGACCCTTTCCCCTTACAATTTGTATACCAAATACTAGAAAGACTCAATGGGAAAAGAATTGTTGTTTCTTTGATGAATTTTCATAATATTTTCAAGTTACCGTGGCTCCATTCATCCAAGACAAAACCAATTTCACATGTCCCTTGAATATATTTACCAACAGAAGGATGTATTTTGGTCTCTACAATTCATAGGTAGAATTCATCATTGTATGATAATAAAATTATCAAACCATATTGATAATTTTTAGAGGTATTCCATTTTGGATTTTCAATTCATTGAATTTTACTTCAAAATTATCTTGAGAGTGATAAAACTATTTGATGAAGATAAATTGAGAAAAATTTTTTTTTTTGGAAAAATCTATTTTTTTGGAATGAAAATGAAATTTTTTATTCCACTAATTTCATAGGAAATAATTTACGTGGATATATATGAAGTGGATTTCATTTTTAGACCACCATATCACATCACTATCCAACAAATTTGATTATTTTTGGGTTGTGTTGGATTTAAAGAAGTTCTATTAATGGATATAAAATTATTTTACTCCCACTAACTAACATAAATAACAAAATAATATTTTTCTATGATAATTAATTTATGAAAGAATTCGGAAAATTAAAAATTTGTTCAACCAATACCCCTATCATATTTCCAAAATATTTGTGTCTTCCTTTTAGATTATATATGGTGATTTTAATATATACTTTGGATTATTTTTGTCTTAATGAATTGATACGATCATATGAGTGATAATATACATTTTAAAAATCCTTTATATAGTCCTGATCAAGTTCACTATAATAAAGAATGAATTTTTTTAGATTATATTAGTTTTAGAAAAATGTCATTCTTTTCTCTTTGGAAGTAAAGTAAATATTCATATTGACTAGAAAACATTATGATATTTGATCGAGAAGACAACACAACCCTCCCACAAGGACTAGGATCTGAATATAGAAGATGCAGAATGGTCTTACATAGTAGCCTACAAGACCCCATTAATTATGTCTCCTTGCTCTGTTATTTATTGTATACATTGTCACATCCCTATATGATATAACACAAGGCATACTGGGAAATCAAAAAAGTAGCCATATTGTTTAGTAAGCCTAGAGAACTAATGAAACTGAAATTAATGGACTTGGTGGAGTTCAATAGAGAGGAATATGAAAACATTATATTGTATAAGTATAAAAGAAATCATCCAATGAAAATTTTATACATAAAATAAATTTTCAGTTGGGAAAAAATTACTTATATGTCTTTCAAGTAATAAACATTTTATAGGAATGATTTTCTCTATATTGTCTGGATCATATATATCATCCAATAATTTTTTTTGGTGTAGTTTAGAATAAATATGAAGGTTTAATGCCACAATTGAAGATAAATGGTCAAAAAATAAAGATGTATGAGTTGTAATTTTAAAATGAACCCGTGGAAGAGTCAAGACTGCTCCCTACTACAGAAAACTAAGTACTTTCTAGTTGTCCCTTTATTTTATTTGGTTCAAGATTTTTTTATTTTACACTATCATCCTTAAAATGACGAATACAAGATTTTAGGTGGAACAATGTTAGAGCCAATCAAGGGGAAGAGAGAAATTGCAATCTATTAATAAAGAAAATCCCTTCTCCTTAAAAAACAGCTATGTTCAATAATATTTCTTACAGTTTTAAATTTTTATTTTCACCTATTTCATTATCCTAATTTAATCGTTTCCCATTTCAGAAATATATTGCATGAGTGGGGTATTCATGGGTTCTAAAACAATTATAATTTAACTAATTTTTAGGTAACATCCATAACTACTTTTATATAATATCAATTTTAGAACTTGGAGATGTATTTTGAGTGAAATTATTTTTGTGGAATAAATTTTATAACTATACATCCCTGAGATTTTAAACCTGAACTTATGAAATGTAACCTCTATGAGAAAAATACATTTGGGATGCCAGTAAAATGAAAATGATATAAGTACAGTGAATGTGGAATAATAGTGGCTAGTTGGAAACCCATAATAGATCCATGTGACACGGTGCTTAGATTTATTTTAATAATAAAATAATTTCATATCATTACATTTTATGCAATGTTCTTTGAACAACATTTTTCCTACATAAACTAAATTCAAAAGACCATATCAAAAAATAGTCCATTTATATGAGGGGAATATTGATCCAATAGAAAAGAGGGGAAATATAATTATTCCACATTCAATTATGCTTTCTCAATAATTTTTGAAGTAATGATTTAGTGTCCGAAAACATAAAAATGTGGGACAAGTAGAAGTGGTTTTTTAAAATTTTATACCACATGAATCAGAATTTATTATCTTCGAAATAGAAACATTGATTGAATTAAAGTGATGTAGTGGCTTGATTTTTATATGAATAATGGTATTTCTAAAATTGGATGAGTTTTTTATTTGTTTCAACACGGGATAATATCATTAAATTAATGTAGGATTATATTTATATGTTTTTCAATTTGAACATGTTGGAATTCCATGAGAATATTTCTCAGGAGAGAAATAGTCTATTTGTGGGAGAGTGATGTGAGTTGGGGATTTCAATATTTTGTACCATTTATCCATTGATAACACCCATATTATAGTTTATTTACTAGGTGTATAGTAGTTTATATTGACTTATTGGGATTATAATTTATTTATAAATTGTATTTAAATATGGTAAATATTGATATGTACACATGTTGATTTAAATTCTTTTATCATGCTTATATAAATTATTTTATTTTAGGGTGGACATTGATACCACACTAAGAACACATGTGAAATATTAGATGATATAAAGCCACAATTTCTAGAAGGGATGATGAAATTCAAGGTCATTATGATTACTGTAGGTGTTGACTATGTGTTTCCCTATATAAACATCATATCACATGGTAGAAATGGTGACCATGCCTTTAACCGACCATCAAGAACATCTCACGGTCACCTTTACAACATAAATAACCACAATATCATGTTAATTATACCTACATTGATTTACTTCATATGTCCATGTACTTAAAAGTTCCACAATGCTAAAAAAATATCTCTATAATAACAAAGATCATTTAATAGGACATTATTGAATGGTCAGGCATACCTACCATGATACCGTCCTTCAGACTACAAACTCATAATATGTACAATGATTATTACCTAAATGGTAAGCATTATTACCTTAATATTTACCCATATATCCTTCTATTCATCTACCTTCAATGTTATCATTACCAACCCTAAGGCTCCAAATGCATAGAAAAGAAATATGCCTCTTCAATAATTCTTGATGGCCATCTAGGGTAAGGGTTCTTCTCCAAAATCTACCACAAAAATAAACACAAATTGGGTGTTATCCACCATGCTCATTCGATCTTCTTCTACCACATGTTGATATGAGATTATGACATAGTGATTCCTTTATACTAGATGAATTATGGAAGTACTCCATTAAAATTTTATCTCTTCATCGACTCAGGGTTACATCCATCCACTCATTGAAGGAGTGTAGCTATGCTTACCATACACCCTATGAGGATGATTTGGAATTCCACTATATTTTGAAGGAGATTTCTTCCTGATGTACAAGAGAATTGGTACGAAGGAACTAGCACCCATGTTGACTTAATGGAAAAATAGAAGTAGCGTCGAACATCGAAGCTCCCTCTACCATTAAATAAAATTTTTGTTAGGTTTAGGAATAAATAATGAGACAATAAAGAATATATATTATGCAGGGAAGTTTCAATTCCACTAATAATGAATCAATTTTCCTGTATCATCTAATTATGGAAGAGTCTAATTTCATGATTTTGGTCGAAATGACATCTAAAATGTAAAATAAGACCACTTATAAAATTCAAAAATTTATAAGGACCAAAACGAGAAACCAAATTCCATTTTCATTTACCAACTAATTTGATGCACTTTATCACTCCACCTTTATAATTGATATTGGGATGGATCATGGAAGAGTATTGTTGCATTACATATTCATTTATACCCTTCCTTCAAGGAATGTATCAACCATCACATTATATGTAAGTATTCTCCCTATAGAAACTGATAAATTCAATGATGAAACAAGTCCCCCTACCTCACATGAACCATGTAAGATGAAAAAATTATAATGGGGATAACTTGATTTGTAATGGGATCTCACAATCACATAAAATCATGTCTATTTTTTTCCTGTATGTATTTTTTTTAAATTCATGTAATGGAACATTAGACCATATATTGTTTAGATAATGGGAATTTCTTTACATATCATATTGATGAATTATATTATTATAATTCTATAACTAAATGATCTGTAAGATTTAAAGTGTTTTATTTCCATTATAGGTTTCTTATGATTGCAAAATTTATGTGATTCTACTTGTTCTAGGAATTTCTCACAATCACATTGAATAAAGTCCACTTCATGCGAAAGATGATTGTGGGGGTAATCCAAGGGTAAATAGTTATATTCATGTAATAGGATATGAAAGGTTATTAAATACATTGAACATATTACATCTTAATATGAATAAAAAATTATTAATTCATGTAATTAGTTGGGTTCAATTGATGAGAGGGTGATTAGAAACTAAATGAATAATAAATCTATATGTGATTTAGAGAATAATCCATTTTTGGACCGTTTAATCCTAAATTTATATTAATAGTAACAATATTTAATTATTGTTTCATGAAAAATTGAACCCAAAAATTAATTTTTAAACACACAATAAAAATTATCTTCTCCATATTCAATCACAACCACACTTTTACTGTAATTTACTTCGGTTCAAATATAGTCTTTATAAGAAGCCTATTACTTGTGTTAATCACATTAAATTATTTTAATGAATATGTCAAAATTTAAATTTGGAATTTCTTGATAACATAAGAATATATTGATTCTAGAATACTTTTTTAGTAAAAATTACTAGACCCAAGAGCATATGGGTACCAAAATTTGATCATATTTAATCTATTTTATAGGAAAAAATATATAAAAATACTAATGTGAAGAGGTAGATAGATTGTGGATGATGTAGACATATGAGTATATATTTTATAAACATTCACCCACTATCTGAGATTGATAGAGTCTATGTATCATTTGGTGAAATATCTAAAGGAAATATTATTTGAGTTTGTTCAGTTTGAAATCCAAATTCGGTTCTCATCAATAGATATATTTATATTGAATGTGTAAAGTACAACATAATAAGTATTTATCATCTTTCTGATGATAGATACCTTGTATACATTTCTTAAAACTGTTTCTCTATCTTTAATGATATGACTTTTAAATTTATGTCAGCAACAACAAAAAATGACTACACAGTAGATCATATCACGTCGAGTAGAAAAAATGTTCACTATTTTAATGCTTATGTAAATTTATCATTGATTTTTAATAGATGACCTTGGAATTTTAATGATTATTCCATGAGGATTTTATCTAAAATAAATATTATTTCATATTTTCTATTATATAAACTAGATAAAACAATCATTGATATGTGTGTCAAATTGGTAGGATATAAAAAATTATCATTTAAGTCATCTAAATAGTTTTATACTTCTAGAAACTAGAAAAATATCCACCTATATTTTTTTGCACCATATAGAACAAATATATTATGAGGTTAATATTTTGTTTATATTCTAGTGGATGATTTTTTCATATTTTCATTGGTATTTATTTTGATACATAAAATTAAATCATGTTTTATATTTATTTTTTTCATTATGATAGTTCAAAAAGTAAAAGTTACCTAAATTATTTCGTATGATGTGACCATGAAGGATAATCTAATAAACATGAGTTCAATTAAATTTTGTCAACACATGGTATCAAAAATTAATTTTCTACCCTTATGAATCCTATTTAGAATGGTGTTACTGAAAGGAGGAATATGACCTTAAACAAAGTTTATAGGACTATATTAATTTAATGTAATATACCAAATCATTTTGGTATCAATCTACTGACACAAAATGTTATTCCCTTAAAATATTTCAGATCAGTCATATTTTAAAGAGGAAACCCTTTGATCTATGAAATAATAGTAATGCAGTACTTGGATACGTTATGATTTTAGATGAAATGATTATATTTTTAAACTACATATAATCTTGTTAAATTTGATCCAATTGTTGATAAATGAATATTTCATAGTAAGTCTATACCTTCTAAAGCTTATAGAGTTTTTAATAAAAATTTATGGATTTTTGAAGAATCAAATCATGAAAAATTTTATGTAATTCATCATTTTGATCAAATAATGAATCATGATGGGGAATTAACTGATTATTTTGAAAAAATGAGATTTCTATTAATTTTTAACCAAAAAAGTGTGATTATTTTGAACCTGATTTTGAAATAAAATAATCCTGAATGGATAGACAATAGTGAACCTGAAAACATTATTATTAAATAGACCAGAACAATAAATGATGACACCTTAAAGACATAAACAAGAGGCTTAGATGAATGGGTAAGAACTAGAATAAATGTAGTAAATATTTATGAGTTATATTACCACCATTCTCAACATTAGAAAAAAAAATTGAATTCTTTAAAGATGAATGTTCTATATTATCTTGAAAAAAAGTGTTAAACTAGTTCAAAAGGAATAAGGTTTTGGAATAAGATGACAGAACCTCTGATTACCTTTTTATTGGATCTACCTGTTTATTTAGAAATAAATAGTATGATTATGAGGTGATTATTAGAAATAAGGATTGACATGTTTCAAATGTATCCATTCAATATGAATGTAATGATTGTGAAGAAACCTTTTCATCAATGGAATGATTAGAAACTATTATGATTCCCTTATCCTATACATATAAATTCAATATTTTTATTCATGGATGTAAAATTATTCCATTAATTGGATTTTTGTGTAGTTATTTTATGTTGAACAACCTACTAGTTCTCAAAATCCTCCTTTTATAATTTCAGTTATCAAAATTACTAAATATCTTTAAGGTCTTAAAATTATAACTTGTGAATGGTATAAATGATTAAGTTCATAAAATTTGTAAAATTTATTTTCAATGTGATTGGAAGATCCTGATATTTTAATAAAAGCTTATTAAAACGATATTTGACTTGTTTAATTATATGTTGATGGTTTATTAATTTTTTCAAACAATCAATAAATGTGTATTTTTTTAAAAATATCATGAATAAAGAGTCTGAAATGAGCATAATGTGTGAGTTAAAAATATTTCATGGGAAACATATTTATAAAAAGAACATTGGGAATGACTTTAATCAAACATAAATAAATATTTTATTTAATTATGTGATATGTAATTGATGCCTGTTAGGTACAAAATTCATATGAGTTCAAATATTAATATGGGATTTAATGATGTGGGGAAATAAACTACCAACAAATTATATAGGGGATTTATTGGAAGATAGATATAATTGAATACTAGATGACTATATATTATGTTCATAATATTCCTATGTGTAATAACTTATGAAATTTCCAAATAATTTAAATTTAATTATCCCAAAATAATTTTATGTTATTGTAATTACTCATTTGTCATTCTATGTTTTTTCCAAAACAAAGTAGTGTTTTAATTTACTCTCATATTAAAATGGTTATTTTATAGGTTATAGATTATATAGAAAAGAAAATAATACTCATTTCAATTTTATTTAAAATATTTGGTTTGTTGGTCTAGTAAAAAACCAATATGAGAGATTTTCTACTATAGAAGATGAAGGCATAGCTACGAGTAGTTTTTTTGATGAATTGTTATGGACAAAACACACTTTTATAGAATTTTGATTAAATTTTAATAATTCACGTATTAAATATGATAACACCAGTTTGATGAAAATTTTTAAAAATATAATAAAACAATCAATAACCATGAATATTGATTTTATGAAACATTTATTGATAGGCCAGACTCAAATGGTTTTATTTCTATTGAATTTATTTCTACTGAAAAAATTAATAGATATATTTCAGTAATAAACAGTTATTTAATAAATTAAATTTTATTAAAAGGGTAATAAATTTACATGAATTTAAATGAAATTTTTTATATGTATATTATGTTATAATAAAAATATATTGATGTTTTAATCATTGTTACTATGTATTTATGTATGTATTTTACATATTTTGTATTAAATGATCTTATGTAGTAATAATTAAAATATTGTTATTTTAATATCTTGAATGTTGTTATAAAATTTTGTTATTTAAGTCATATTAATACCTTTTATTTTATTTTTTTGGATCTATGGATAAAATACCTAAAAAACCTAACACACCTATACCTGATCAAATCTTATATTTCTTGATCAAGTTTCATTACATGCAATCTCTCTCAGCACAATCTCTCCATCTCTTTAGTGGTTCTTTCAGAACCTTATTTCTTATCGTCCTATACATATGTATTGGAATGTACAAATGAATTCAGTATGGATCATCGAGACCCTTAAATAAATCCAATGCTTCTAACTCTCGGAGTTTAGTTTTTACAACTAAAACATTCAGTCATTTTTGGTTAAATATATATATATGGTTTTGTATAAAGTGTTATGATTTTAAGGTTTGGAGTGTGATTTTTATGAAAAGGAATGTTGATTTGTTTTGGATTAATTACTATGCAAGTTTTACAAAAATGGATGTTTTTAATGTCTGTAAAATTTTGATATAAATTTTTCTAAGGATAATTGAAATGTCTTATCTATATCATCTCATGATGTTACAGATATTATATAATTCAATTCGGAAGGAAGCTACCATTTTATCAAAACCATGATATTTACTAATGTCATTGGATCTATTGAGGATGTCACATCAGTGATGTGGACTACATTGAGTTCTAAAGAATGCAGTTAAGTAACTAGAAGAATAAATGAATGTAATGTGGATGTTCATTCAAACTATTATTCTTTAAAGGGATGGAGAGTTAGAGAATAAACTCTTCCATGGTATGTTTTTAATTTAACATTTCCTGAATGATAAATATTAATCATTCCAAGGCACTTGATTCACCTCATGAATAAATGAATTTTAAAGACCCGTAAATTTCAAGGAATTTTTTTTTTAATTTTCTTTGGAATTTTTCAAGAACGCGGTTTCTGACGACACCTGATTTCGAGGCCCGGTGTGCCCGGAATCATTTTCCGAAGTTTGTCTCGGGTACGTTCAGTGAACGAACGAGCGAGTTTTTCTAACGTTTGAACAGGTGCTCGGAATCAAATTCTGAGGGCACTGATAGAATCATATCACCGATATTTGCTTAGAAACACCTCTTCTGGAGTTGCATTTGCTCGGGTGTGGTTTTATAAAATTTTGGTGTTATGTTAAGAAATAAAATAAAGTGGTGCGACAACATTAGTTTTATTTCACTTAAAAGCCACTTAAAGCCACATGAGCTAAGTTGAAGCGGATAGGGTGGAATCCAAAATATCCTACCCTCTTGGTAGTATATTTGTGAGGTGGGGCCCACACGATCCCCACTGTTTCTTTTTCTCTAACTAACACACCCGTGAAAACTCCTCATTAATGAAAGTCAACTGGGGCGTTTTCTAAAACTCTTAAACGCTCCTATAAAATGGACCGTTAATTCATTACCATTAATTTACCGAATTAATGGTTCGTTTCTTAACATTTTTTAAAACTGTTGGCACAATAATAAAATAAGACCAACACCTTTTCTTTTTGTTGACGGGTTGATTGTTGAGATGATTTGGATAATCTGTACCTTCATCCCCCTTCGTGAAGAACGCGAAGAACGCGAAGAACGTGAAGAACGCGAAGAACACTTAACCCTCGGAGATCGTCGACACGAAGCTCTTTTCCGCGACGCCGATGATTCCCCTTCCACGATGCTTCTTCCACGATGTTCTTCCCCGTAACAATATCTGATCATCAACTGCTTGATGTAGGAGATTTCTGATCATTTAATTTTCCTTTGTGGATTTTATCCTTAACAGGGATTTATTTCCTGAAATTAAATCCGTGTGTTTTCTTTAACCTTCATAGATCATCGACATGATGCCCTTCCGCGATGACGCGATGCCCTTCCGCGACGCGACGATCCTCTTCTTCCGCGATGTTCAATTCCTCAAAGAACTCTAGTCTGATGACAGCTACGAGGTAGGGGTTTTATTTGAGAATAATATTTATATCCATTGTATTCTCATCTAAAGCAAAGAACCTGGATCAATGATCAATTTTAATTCATTAAATTGTGTTGTGTTATGTTTTTCATGTGTTGATTGTTATTTCCATTTATTATAACCTAACACGGAGGGTGCACGCCAAACAAACACGGCCCGACAACCCTCCGCATTTATTCGTTGATGCACGGATTGGCGGGTGACGACAAGTGGGGCTGCAAGTTAATTTTGAAGGCTTTGCAGTGAAGCTCGAGTCCCGGGATGAACACTGGTGAAGACCGCGCGCAAATCGGACCACCAGAGCGCGTCTGGTGGTCCGCAAGACCCCCTGCCGGCGTGCCACTCCGGCACGGCGGCCGGAGGCGTTGGCCGGCAGTGGCCGGCAGCCAGGACGAGGTGGTGCCACGTGCGCCACCGGTGACACAGAGCGGCCCCATGCGGGGTCCCGACTATCCTTCACGCGGGGGCAGCGCACCCCCTCGCCGCTCGGCCGTAACTGGCCGAGCCGACCTCGGCGGCCAGGCTGGGCCGCGCCGGCCGGGTCGGACCCAGACCCGAGTCGGGTCGACCCGGTTCGGGCCGACCCAGGGGGTTCGACAGGGTCGGTCCGGGCCCAGACCCACCGTTTTCGGACCTTTTTGGTCTTTTTCTCATATCTTCATCTTCGGTCCTCCGATCAACGCACTGTCAGCGGCGATGTGATCCATTGATCAATATGGTCGTTTTGGTATATCGCACTCAAGGTTTTGGAATACTTTGGGTTCGGCCGGGATGGTTCGTACACGAAACCAATCGGGCCCTCGGACCGGAAACACTCATATCTTGAGATTTGCATGTACGATTGACATGAAATCGACTTTATTGAATCCCTCTAAGTGAGATGGATATTTTGGATTACTCCGCCTGATGTATGGACGCAGGTGGAGTACGGTCGGGTTGGTTTTGCCTTAAAAACCAACTGGGCCCCTGGAACGAAAAAGCCAATAACTCTCAGACTGGGCATCCGATTGACGCGCCGTCTACGACGTTGAGTTCCTGTTCTCGATACGGAACTTTTGGATACATCAACATTGGACTATGTGTCAGTTGATGCATCAGCCGCTCGGCTCGGGGAGCGGACCCTCCCGAACGAGCTTGCTGTGTGCGGGAACCATAGTGTTGGCTGCGACTTCGACGACGACTGTACAGAGATCCTCAGTGGATTCGACGGCAACAACTACAGCACTCAGCGATCCTTGTGGGTCAGTGCTACCGATACTATGTGGGTCTGATCTTGTGTGGTTCAGCGCTCAGCGGTCCTGTGTGGGCCAGCGTCTACAGATCCTGTGTGGGTCCGATCCTGTGTGGGTCATTGCGTGGGTTAGTTACCTATCGATCCTTTGTGGGTCAGTTCCTTTGTGGTTAATTGCGTGGGTTAGGTACCTATCGATCCTTTGTGGGTCAGATTCTTTGTGGGTCATTGCGGGGGTTAGTACCTATCGATCCTTTGTGGGTCCGACGGCTTAGATGAATCAGTGGCAATATCTGGTCATCTTTATCGTCATACAAAGAAGTATACCTGTGCGAGCTGAACCCTTTTTGCTTTCCTTTGTGGATTGTGTTGTGCTATCCTATGTGGGTATACGTTTTTCTTTCCTGTGTGGAATGGGTTGTACTTGGGTTCGGATGTTGGATGCGAACGAGAGTTGATGAGTTAAGTATATGTATGGGCATATACCTAAGCAGTGTCGGATGTTACTTCGTGATTGTATCTTTCCTTTGTGGATTAACCTTTGAGGATTCTGGGAGACCATCGGGTGTCTCGGGGTCCCTACTGAGTATCTTATACTCACCCCTGCATGGGATATGCCCGCACTACGTTGTGTTGGTTGCAGACGACGGACAATGCTGACCGTTGTGGAGGCTTGCGGAGCAGGACAATACCTGGATGTGGACCACTGGGCGGGATGTACTCGGAGCGGTCGGCTGGACCCGAGGAGTAGTGGATGTTATCTGTACCCACCCTTCAGGTGGGACTTCCAGTGGACGACTTGACGTTGCGGATTTACTTTTCAGTTGTTGTTTTCCCTTTCGAGTTGTACTATACTTTCAGTTTGGGATTGTATTCTGGCCCACTTACTTTCTGCACTTACTGTTGTACCAGTTTTTACTTAGTGTTTACTTCTGTCTTCTTGCTCTATGGTGTTTGTGGTTTATTTTCCAAAGGCAATTCATTCCATTTTTTCGGGATTTATGCCTTGGTGCTAGTCACCAGCCCTTGGCCTATGAAAGGCTGGCTTGGGGTAGTCACGGCACGGGCCCCGATGATGGGTCGTGAAAAATTGGTATCAGAGGAGTTCGGTTCTACCGCAGAACATGGGACTCTGATCTTTTTCTATGTGAAACAATAGTGTTTAGCGCATTGGGTGTGGTTATCAGTCCAGGGAGTCCAATGTTGGTGCGGCGGCCGACGTATTTGTACACCAGGACCCTGACTTTTGATTTCCGACTTAATGAAAGAAAACATTGATTGTGTGTGTGTTTCATGTTTTATTTGTGATTACTTTGTGTTATCTCACCAGGTATACTGTTATGGCCATGGCGCATATGTTTCCTTTTTAGGATGGCCCCACGACAGCAGCCAGCTAGGGTTCCGAGAGTGGAGCGTGACGACAGCCCACCGAGCGACGAGGCCTCGGTACAGGGCCCTTTGACAGCTGAGGCACCGGAGGTACCTTTAACTGCCGAGCCACCGATTCTTCCAGCACCAGCCACTGACGATGCACGTTGCCTCAGTGCACTGCATGAGTTCTAGCGCCAGCGACCACCCATGTTCCACGGGGAGACGGACCCCCAGGCATCCGAGGACTGGCTGGAGGCAGTGGTGCGAGTTTTCCGATTAGTGAGGACACCGGCGGACTTCATGGTGATCCTCGTAGCGAGCCTACTGCATGCGGCAGCGGGCCGATGGTGGAGCTTGATTCTCCAAGTGCACGATGAGGAATCTCTTCTCTGGACAGACTTTGAGAGCCTCTTCTACTCTAAGTTTGTCCTGGCCACCCTCCGTGCGGTACGCATCCAGGAGATTCTTCAGCTGCGGCAGGGCAGCTTGACGGTTGCCCAGTACTCGGCGAGATTTACCGATCTCTCTCGCTACTCGACATACATGGTGTGGGACCCATTCTTCCGGGCCCGGACCTTTGAGCAGGGATTGAGACACATGATCAGGGCATCGCTAATCTCCCTCAGCATTCTGACTCAGGCAGGAGTACTTGAGCGAGCCCTTTTGATCGAGAGCTTTCTTGCTGAGCCTTCATCTGCAGCGATACCTACCGTGGGGCGGCACGTAGCAGAGTCTTCTGCGACAGGCAGTCGACAGATGATTAGAGGTCCAGGAAGACCATACCCTCATGCAGATGACCTCAGGAAACTAGCTCAGCAGTGCGGGGCACACAGCGCGGAGCTAGTCTTTCGAGAGGGAGGCAGTGCTACACATGCGGCGGGCAGGGCCACATGGCTTGTGACTGCCCGACCCACCATGCCAAGGAGCATTAGACGGTTGAGGGGCCACCCTGGCAAAGGCAGAGGGTCAACCGTGGCGGTCCGGAGGGAGGAGGAAGATGAGGCAGAGGAGCTAGCCGAGCAGTAGGTGGTGGGTGATGCTTTGAGGCTCTACCACCACCACCACCAGGAGGTCCACCCCAGCCACAGGGAGATGGCAGGCAGAGAAAGGCACATCTCCAGGCAGTGGAGGCCTATGACCACGGCGTGCCCGAGATGATTCGAGGTACGATCTGTGTCTATTCCACCCTTGCTGCAGTTCTTATAGACACATGAGAGAGTCACTCTTTCATAGCCACTGCCCTTTTTCGGAGCTCGGAGATTCTGATAGATCCGTTGGCTCGATCCATATGGATAGAGACTCCCACGGGAGAAGACTCGACGATTACGCACTAGTGCCGCCAGTGTGAGTTTACTCTAGGAGATGAGAGCTTCTGCTGGGATCTTCTTGTAGCGGCTTCGAGGCCTTACGACGTCATCTTGGGCATGGATTGGTTATCTATAGTCCATGCACAGATTGACTATATTAGGCGCAAGGTGCGATGTATACGCACAGACGGGAGTAGGTTCACCTTCACTGGTGATAAGGGAGCCTTCGCAGCCCAGGATGGGCTTCCGCAGAGGAGAGGATAGCCCATCACTCATTAGTTGGCTAGATTCATCCTAGGAGCAGTTGACGTGCGGAGTCCTAGTTTTCCTGCAGTGGTGGATCAGTATGCGGACGTCTTTCCCGATGACATTCCAGGTCAACCTCCTCGCAGAGAGGTAGAATTTTATATTGACTTGTACCCCGAGACATCCCCGATATCGACTCCAGCGTATCGGATGGCACCCACTGAGCTTCGAGAGATACAAGTACAGTTGGAGGACTTGCAGGGCAAGGGATTCATCCGACGCAGTGTTTCACCCTGGGCATCCATGATATTGTTCGCCAAGATGGCGGACGGGAGCTTGCGATTTTGTGTCGACTATCGTCGCCTGAACCAGGTGACAGTGAGGAACAAGTTTCCACTACCAAGGATTAATGACCTCTTCGATCAGCTCAAGGGAGAATAGTGGTTATCGAAGATAGACCTCAGGTCAGGCTATCATCAGCTCAGAGTTCAGGACAAGGACGTGAAGAAGACGACCTTCAGATGTCAGTATAGACACTATGAGTTATTGGTTATGCCATTTGGAATAACCAATGATCCAGCAGTGTTCATGGGCCTCAATAACAGGATCTTTCATCCATACCTCGATTGATTTGTCATGGTCCTCATCGACGACATTTTGATTTACTCGACGACTGAGGAGGAGCACGCCGATCACTTGTGTGCTGTACTAGACACACTCCGAGAGCACCATCTTTATGTAAAGATCTTTAAGTGTCAGTTCTGGTTACGTGGGGTCCACTTCGTGGGGCACGTCATCTGTAAGGCAGGATTTCCAGTGGATCCTGCAATAATCGATGCAGTACTTGCTTGGGAGCCACCCAAGAGCGTGACGGAGGTGCGGAGTTTCTTAGGACTACCCAAATACTATCGTCGATTTGTGCCAAACTTCTTCAGAGTTGTTGCACCACTCTCAGCTTTGAGGAAGAAGGGGAAACCCTTTGTGTGGTCAGACAGATGTCAGCTAAGCTTCCAAGAGCTGAGACAGAGATTGACCAGCGCACCTATCTTGATGTTGTCGGAGGAGGGGATAGGGTACGTAGTCTACTGCGATGCATCAGGGACCAGACTCGGATATGTCCTGATGTAGAAGCGGGCAGTGATCACCTATGGATCACATCAGTTGAGGCTACATGAGAAGAACTACGCTACCCATGACCCGGAGTTAGAAGCAGTGGTCTTCGCTCTGAAGACATGGAGACACTATCTAATGGGCGACCGCCTTACAGTGTTTTATGACCATTAGATTCTCAGGTACATCTTCTCTCAGAAGGACCTAAACCTGAGATAGCGGCGGTGGATCGAGTTCCTCCAGGACTATGACTTTGAGATAGTATATACTCCTAGGAAGGGGAATGTAGTAGCCGATGCTCTCAGCAGGAGGAAGGGCATTCAGCTACTCGAGGAGGCGACAGAGAAGCTAGTGGATTTGCGGATATCCTTTGTAGATAGAGATGGAGCGGACTTCCTTCAGTCTCTCACAGTTACCCCTCCACTACTACAGTGGGTCAGAGAGGCACAACGTGGGGACGCTGACTATGAGACACGGCGTGCACAGATATCCTCAGGACAGGCACCTGATGGTATCTACCTTGGAGCAGAGCACGACGTCCTTTTCAATGGACGTACCTTGGTACCAGTTTATTTATGGGAGGAGGTTCTGAGAGAGTTTCACACTTCTCCTTTGGCGATACATCTTGGAGAGGTGAAGATGTACTAGGACCTAAGACGACAGCACTGGTGGCCGGGCATGAAGAAGGTTGTGGTGGAGTTTGTTTCTCGATGCCTCACCTGTCAGCAGGTGAAGGCAGAGCATCAGGTACCAACAGGCTTGGTACAGCCCTTGGAGGTCCCGGAGTGGAAGTGGGACGGGATATATATGGACTTTGTGACTGGACTTCCACACACTTCCAGAGGTCACGACTCCATTTGGGTGATTTTTGACTGACTCACCAAGTCGGCTCACTTCTTACCCATTAGAGAGTAGGGCTCAGGGTAGAGCTTGGGACGTCTATACATTTAGGAGATTGTAGGGCTTCACGGTGTTCTGTCATCTATCGTGTCTGATCGAGATTCTTTCTTTACTTCCCGGCTTTGGAAGGGGTTGCAAGAGGCGTTCGGGACATAGCTACGTCTGAGCACCACCCTTCACCCTCAGACGGATGGTCAGACGTAGAGGACCATTCAGACTCTCGAGGACATGCTCCGTGCATGTGTCCTCGACTTTGGTCGTAGCTGGGAGGACCACCTACCCTTGGTGGACTTTGCGTACATCAACAGTTACCACTCCACCTTCAGGATGGCACCGTACGAGGCATTGTACGACCGACCTTGCATAAATTCATTCTGCTGGACAGACCCTGGGGAGTCAGCACATGTGGGACCAGAGATGGTCCAGGCCACGACAGAGAAGGTCCATGTCATCTAGGAGTAGATTCGGACAGCTCAGAGCCGGCAAAAGTCTTATGCTGACAGGAGGCGGAGGCCACTAGAGATCAAGGATGGCAACCACGTCTTCTAGCATGTCTCACCTCGACGTGGATTATAGAGATTTGGCCAAGGCGGAAAGTTGTCTTCATGCTTTATCACACTATTCCAGGTCCTCAGCAGGATTGGTGAGGTGGCTTATCGCCCAGCTCTACCACCTCAGTTTCACCGGGTGCACGACGTCTTCCACGTATCCTAGCCGAGGAGATACGCGCACGACCCGACACACATCATTGACCATGGGGAGCTAGACGTTGATGATGGGGTGACTTTCGTGGAGTTCCCAGTGGAGATCGAGTATCGACAGGAGCGGGTCCTGCGTGGATGGTCAATTCCACTAGTGCGCATCAGATGGCAGCACAGGAATCCCTAGGAGAGCACTTGGGAGCGGGAGGCTCAGATGCATGCTCAGTACCCACATTTGTTTCCCTAGTTGTCGATGTATCTTTACAGGGACGTAAATCCCTGAGGTTGGAGTAATGTAAAGACTCATAAATTTCAAGGAAATTTTTTCCTTATTTTTCTTTGAAATTTACAAGAACGCAGTTTCTGACGGCACCTGATTCTGAGGCCCGGTGTGCCCGGAATCATTTTCCGAAGCTTGGCTCGGGTACGTTCAGTGAACGAACTAGTGGATTTTTCTAACTTTTGAATCGATGCTCGGAATCAAATTATGAGGGCACCGATGGAATCACAGCGCCTGTATTTTCTTAGAAATGCCTCTTCCGGAGTAGTGTTTTCTCAGGTGCGGTTTTTTAAATTTTTAGGGTTAAGTTAAGAAATAAAATAAAGTGGTGCGACAACTTTATTTCTATTTAACATAAAACCCACATAAAGCCACTTGAGCTAAGTTGAAGCGTATAAGGTGCAATCCAAAATATCCTACCCTCTTGGTAGGATATTTGTGAGGTGGGTCCCGCACGAGCCCCACTATTTATTTTCCTCTAAGTAACGCACCCGCGAAAACTCCTCATTAATGAAAGTCAACTTGGGAATTTTCTAATACTCTTAAACGCTCCTATTAAATGGAAAGTTAAGTCGTTATCATTAATTCACCGAATTAATGGTTCGTTTCTTAACATGTTTTCAAACTGTTGGCATAATAACAAAATAAGACCAACACATTTTCATTTTGTTGACGGGTTGATTGTTGAGAGGATTTGGAGAATCTGTACATTCATCCCCCTTCGCGAAAAACATGAAGAACGCGAAAACGCAAAGAACGCGAAGAATGCTGAACCCTCGGAGATCGACGACGCGACGCCGTTTTCTGTGACGCCGACGATTCCCCTTCCACGACGCTTCTTCCACGACGTTCTTCCCCGCAACAAGCTCCGATCATCAACTGCTTGAGGTAGGATATTTCGAATCTTTTAATTTTCCTTTGTGGATTTTATCCTTAACATGGATTTAATTTGTGAAATTAAATCCGTGTGTTTTCATTAACCTTCAGAGATCGTCTACACGACGCCCTTCCGTGACGACGTGACGCCCTTCCGCGACGCGACGATCCTCTTCTTCCACGACGGTCAATTCCGCGATGAACTCTCTTCCGATGATAGCTACGAGGTAGGGGTTTTATTTGAGAATAATATTTATTTCCATGGTTGTCTCATCTAAAACAAAGAACCTGAATCAAAGTTCAATTATAATTCATTAAAATTTTTCCTTGTTATGTTTTTCATGTGTTGATTGTTATTTCCATTTGTTATCACCTAACGCGGAGGGTGCGGGCCAAACAAACACAGACTGACAAACCTCCACAGTTTTATGTTGATGCGTGGATTGGTGGGCGATGACAAGCGGGACCGCAAGTTAATTTTGAAGGCTTTGCAGTGAAGTTCGAGTCCCGGGACGAACACTGGTGAAGGCCGCACGCATATCGGACCACTGGAGAGCGTCCAGTGGTCCGCGGAACCCCTCGCCGGGGCGCCACGCCGGCACAGCGGCGCCGGCGGCCACCAGCGGCTGGCCGCCAGGATGCGGCGGCGCCCCGCACGGCTCCGGGAAGACCCGTCGCGGCTGAAGTCGCAGCGGTGCTGGCCGGTCCCGCTGCCGCGCGGGACCGCGGAGTAAGGGATGCGGTCGTGCGCCGCATCCGGGGACATAGAGTGGCCCCATGCGGGTCCGCGACTCTCCTTCACGTGGGGGCAGCGCACCCCCGTGCCGCTCTGCCGTAACTGGCCGAGCCGACCCCGACGGACGGGCCGTTCCCGCGCCGGCCGTGCTGGGTCGCGTCTAGGCCGGGCTGTGCCACCCTGGCTGGGCCGGGCCGCACCGGACAGGTCGGACCCGGACCCGGGTTGGGTCGACACGGTTCGGACCGACCCAGGGGGGTTGGGCCGGGTCGGTCCGGGCCCAGACCCCCCGTTTTCAGACCTTTTAGGTATTTTGATCATATCTTGAACTTCGAGACTCCTATTGACGCGCCGTCAACGGAGATGTGATCCTTTGATCTAGACGGTCGTTTCGGTATATTGCACTCAAGGTTTTGAAATACTTTGGGTTCAGCTGGGATGGATTGTACACGAAACCAACCGGGCCCTCGGAGCGGAAACGCTCATATCTTGAGTTTCGGACGTCCGATTTATGTGCCATAGACTTTGTTGAATCCCTCTAAGTGAGACGGATCTTTTAGCCTTTTCCACCTGAGGTTTGGACGTAGGTGGAGTACGGTCGTCTTGGTTTTGCCTTAAAAACCAACTGGGCCCCTGGAATAAAAAAGCCAATAACTCTCAGACCAGGCGTCTGATTGACGCGTCGTCTATGACATTGAGTTCATGTTGTCGATACGGAACTTTTGGATACATCAACTCCGGAATATGTGTCAGTTGATGTATGATCCTCTTGGCTCATGGAGCGGACCCTCCCAAACGAGCTTGTTGTGTGGGGGAACCCTAGTGTTGGCTGTGACTTCGACGATGACTGTGCAGAAATCCTCAGTTGATTCGATGGCGACGACTACAACACTCATCGATCTTTTGTGGGTTAGTGCTACCAATCCTTTGTTTCTCCAATCCAGTGTCGGTCAGTGCTCAGTGGTCTTATGTGGGCCAGCGTCTAGAGATCCTGTGTGGGTCTGATCCTGTGTGGGTCATTGCGGGGGTTAGTTACCTATCGATCTTTTGTGGGTCAGATCTTTTGTGGGTCATTGCTGTGGTTAGTTATCTATCGATCTTTTGTGGGTCAGATCCTTTGTGGGTCATTGCAGGGGTTAGTACCTATCAGTCCTTTTTGGATCCGAAAACATAGATGAATCAGTGGCAATATGTGGTCATCTTTATCATCATACAAATATGTATACCTATGCGAGATGATCCCTTTTTTCATTCCTTTGTGGACTGTGTTATGCTATCTTATGTGGGTATAGGTTTTGTTTTCTTGTGTGGACTGGGTTGTACTTGGGTTCGGATGTTGGAGTCGAACGAGAGTTGATGACTTAGGTATATGTAAGGGAATTTACCTAAGCAGTGTCGGATGTTACTCGTGATTGTATCTTTCCTTTGTGGATTATACTTTGTGGATTAAGGGAGACCTTCGGGGGTCTCGGGGTCCCTACTAAGTAGCTTATACTCACCCATGTACGGGCTATGCCCGCACTACGTTGTTTTGGTTGTAGACGACGGACAACGCTGATCGTGGTGGAGGCTTGTGGAGTAGGATGGTACCTGGAGGTGGACCACTGGGCGGGACGTACTCAGAGCGATCGGCTGGACCCGAGGTGCAGTGGAGACTATCTGTACCCACCCTTCAGGTGGGACTTCCAGTGGATGGATTGACGTTGCAGATTTACTTTTCAGTTGATGTTTTCCCTTTCGAGTTGTACATTACTTTCAGTTTGGGTTTGTATTCTGGCCCACTTACTTTATGCACTTACTGTTGTACCAGTTTTTACTTAGTGTTTACTTCTGACTTCTTGCTCTGTGGTGTTTTTGGCTTACTTTCCAAAGGCAATGCCTTCCCTTTTTCCGGGATTTATTCCTTGGTGCTAGTCGCCATCCCCTGGCCTATGGAAGGAAGGCTTGGGGTAGTCACGACATGGGCCCCGAGGACGGGTCGTGACATGAATTCATGTTAAAGTTAAGTTGAGTTACAATACATTTAACCAGATTGTCTCTCAATTTCATAAAACGAAATATGATGAGTTATATGATGGTAGAGCTTCTGTGTTTCCAAGAATTAATAGAGTAACAATCAATATTCTGAAAACAATTAAATATTCTTGGAACTCATCCTCTAATAATATTGGAGCAATTGGAAATGAATTGGAATATGGTATAATTGAAAATACTCTTATACCTACTGACTTTGGGGCTTCTAGAACCAATGTTATATGGTATGTAGAACCAACTAAGGGCGTTTTACAGGGAATATATTATTATTACAACAATTTAAATAAATTCATAACTTGTCATAGATGATATTGCTTTAGTGGAAGAGAAACATTCTGCTATTACACCTAATAATTCTAAAGTTGTGTTTATAAATATACAAAGAGAAGATGAGACCACAACTACCGATTTCCCTGAGTTAACTCTGAGGTTTCTATCAAATTAAATACGAAAAATGATCTAACTATTTGATCCCCTTATTCCTAGGATAATATTGTCATTCTTTTCAATTTCCTGAAGAATATTTCAACATGAATGATCTTGATGATTAAATGGTGTCAGTTTATCATTCTATTATCACTTCATAGAAATTTAATGCTGAGTAGATAAAAAATATCAATATTTTGATAAACCAATCCCATGAAATTATAGTATTAAAAAAATTGGTATGGATAAAAGATTATTCCTCACATCTGTAAAGAGTATATCATTGATAGAATTGATATGTGTATTGATAATATGTTCTATCATAACGGTAAAATATCTATTAATCCCACTATAATGGATCAATTATTCATTTATTAACAAAAGAAGGTAATTTTTTTAACCTACTATCTTTTACGAAAAAGTGAATTAGATTCATGATGGGAATTTAGTTCTAGTTTTGTCTTATACTCCAGTTTGGAATGAATTTCCTAAAAAATTTTACCTCAGCAAAATATTATTCTTTCAGTTTAGCTTCCAATATTTATTAGAAAATATTAGTTACACATTACAGGATCTCTAGTAATGTTTGAACCTTATTTTGATGGGACCATTCTTCTAATGATTATGTGTTCCAAGAAATATCTCTTCATCCCATTTAACATGCTTCTACCTCATCTACTTATCCTTCTTTCAAGAAACCTCAACCCCACCCGAAAATTTCTTTCGATCATATTTTATATTATTGAGTTGAGTGGGTTCTAGATTATTTATTTTAAATGACTGTTAGAGTTTAATGTAATTTTATTTTTTATATTATTTTCTACTTACTTATTTAATAATCTTAATCAAATTTACCTTATATATCATGTTCTTATAGTTGGTATAACATGTGTTCCAAATTGATTGTGTTGTATACATTACCAGATCATCCTTTTTGATATAAAAAAAGGAGAGTTGATATAGAAAAATATTATAAATCCTTATGTCTTATAAATTCCAATTGATTATTTATTAAAAACCCAATATAATAATTTTTCTTTTATTTCTTCTATTTTGATAATAATTTTTTTATATATTTTTTGATCATTCATGTAATTATAATATATATAGTATTCCATGTATGTATTCTCACAAAAACCCATTTTTATGTTTTTAATAAATCAATTTTTATATTTGTTAACTGGTTTAAATTATATTATTTTTCTAAACTTATATCCTTCAAAATATAATTGATTTCTTAATTTTGAAAAAATTTACTAACATGGATGTTTTTGGCTTTGTGAAAATATATTACCTAAGATCTTATAGAAATAAATTCATATACTTGAAAAAGAACTACCTATTTGAAATCAGATATGTAGTAAAATCATATATATGAAATTCACTAGGTTGATACACATAGCCAACATATATTTCACATACATAGATGGTTTGACGACATAGAACCACGTACCTAGTGAAATTTCCAATATAGAATCAACTACTTAAAGAACTTAGTTAGGATGAATCTACCTTTGAACATTTTTTATACCTAATGACATTTGATACACTCAACCAACAATGTCAGGATTTTAGTTACGTAAAAATAAAATACATGATATTTTCATTAATATGTGCCTCATTTGGATATGGAATAACATAGACATAGATTATTTAGATCCATGGGATTATTTTCTTACACAAAATGAATCATGTGAAAATATTTAATATATAGTACATGGAACCATGGTCATTTTATCTATGCAATGTCAGCCGTGTAGATTTACACTTTGCGGAGTATATTTTTTTCTTACACAATACTAAAACATGAATTATTTATTAACATTGATGTTTTTTGATGAAACATAAGTGTTATTTTGACTATTTAGTGTATGGTCTATTTAAATGAGGTCTGGTCGAAATATCTAAAAAAATACAATAATGGAACAATATCCATCACATTTAGGATTCCAGGATTTGCATCACGAAATGTCAGGAAATATCAATCAAAAATGATTTTTGTATCTATATAGGATAAAATTGTAATTCAGGAATGATGATTTTTATATGAGGCTAAATAATATAAAGAAAAATCAAATATATATAGTGGTATATAAGCATACTTGGAAACTATAATATCATAAAATATACGTCATATTCTCCACTATGTTATAATATACTATATTCTCTAAAAAATTTCTCTATAATTCTATATATAATATTCATTAAAGAAACATTCATTTATTTAATATTTTATTCCTCAAGATACTCTAATGAATCTACGAATCTACATGGAGGACTTTTTTCAATCAGTTTTTTGTAAAAACAATGCGTATAAACTAAATATTATTTTCTATATTTATTTACTCTTCTATAACAAAAAACACCTTATACAATGTGTGGTTATAATATATTTTTAGGTCATGTAATAGGTTCCCAATAAAATCTCTATCTAACTCTTTTTATTAGCTGGTTTCTTCTTGCACTAATGTAAGACAACTATAAAAAAGACCTCTTTTAGTGGACTCACCAAGATCACAGAGAGAGTGTTGGTGTGGTAGAATATGGAATAATTTTACCCTGAACCACTATAAAATAATTTATGTTCCTTTATTTTTTATTTATATTCCTCTTTATAAATGTTGTAAATAACTGAAATGGAGTTCCAAAAAAGACGGCGTAAAATTTTAGAACTGAATTCACCCCCTCCCAAGACAATATTCAATCTAGTCTAGGACAATATTTCATGGGATTATGGTGTGTATGGTGCATCATGGAACCAATTTAATAGTAGTAAGTTATCTAATTTATTTTATTAGATTATCATTTCCTAGTATAGAAATTTTTCTTAAGAGAATTTTTATGCTTATTTTTATCTTTACAATTAGAGAATCATGAAGGTATCAATACCCCTTTATTGGCGCTTTGTCCAACATGGCGAAAAAAATGGTACACTTAGTAATCTAATGAAATTATTCATATTCAAGTATATCGAATTCTCTTAATCTCCATAAACATATCAAAATCAATGATTCCACTAATTTAGCTTTGGTTTTCATGAAATCATAAATCGATATTATAACTCAATCATAAATTTTTTTTGTACTTTACTTATTCTAATTAAGTTATATTCAATAATCCTCCTATGTTCATGAATCATTTTCAATCCTGGATTCCTAAAAAAATCATTGGTCATAATGCATATTGAAATCATGGAGTCATCCAGCTTCATCAAATCATCTTCAAATGTTCGTTGAGCACTACAATGACGATATCTGATTGTATATTTGATCATTGCAGCATGATATCAATTATAAAGGAACAAACTATTTATGTGTTCTCATTTTATATAGAGTATCACAGTCAGTTTTGGTGGATATTACATGTGTTCTATGGTCGGTTTAATCTCATTATAGGTTGAAATGTAGAGGGGGATTTAGGTATTTCATTTACATTAGAACCATTGGTTTTAGGTAATTAATTTTTTTTATTTTTAGCATTCCTAATTATTTGGTTATTTGATTCATAGGGTAGGTCTACAATTTTAATATCATTTTCATTTTTTATGCAAGTGCCCAAGAGAAACTATAAAAAGTGAAACTAAGGGGAAAACATGGTTGGTGCAAGGTTTTTTGAACCATGTGAGATGTACATGTATGGGGTGTCCTTGAGACAGTGTCATCTCATGGTAGGTGCATGTTTGACCAAACCATATGGCCGAATCCATTTGACTAATTCTCTTTTCTAGTAGCTTGTGCATGGTTGGCACAATATTTGACGAATTATGTTTCCTAAAATTGTGAAGTATAGTTGGAACCCAACTATTTCTAGTTTTATTTTAATTTATGTCCTAAAATACTAATTAATATAATAAGCACATAGGATCTCAAACATCTCTCAATCCATATGATTTTTAGATAATTCACTTCAATATACATGTTAAAATTTGTATAATTAAAGCGTGTTAGTGATATCTAATCATCAATAAGTCTATTTCATCTATATTCCTTCATTGTTCATCCTAGATCATCTTTTGTAATCTTCCTAGATCCAATGATCTAATTAGTTAGGGATATATCTATGTATTATGATGTGAATCATAAAGAGATCTTATTTCATCATGTTACTACTAGATATAGGGACACCATATATTGAATTTATAATTTTAATTCTTATTTTTCACCATACTTTGTGAGTTAGGTGGATTTTATAACATATTCACCATTCATGAACGTGATGTATTAGTTTTTATGAAATAATTTTATTAAAATTTTTATGAAAACATATGTAAATATTGAGGGAAAAAGATTTTTTGTTTATTGAATTGAAATTGGGGAAAATGGATGGTTTTTTAAATACCATCTGTAATAACATTATTAAAATTAGTCATTCAAAATTAGGAAATTTTTTCATTCTGTTAATTTTGTTTTGTGATGTTATTTAATGATATATTTTTATATTTTAAATGGTTATACATTGAAAATGGAATACATTGATGGCATGAGTTTACTTATAGGAGTGATCCTAATGATGGGGAATGTGCCTTTAGAGCACTTGGATATTACTAACCTTGTGATAACATGGTTAATTGATGAGATACAACTCATCATTATGAAAAATTTATGTTACATGAATGGGTGTGTGTTTTTCCATGTGAGTGGAAACACGAAAATGGGTGTACCAAATTAAGGGATATAATTCACATGATTTATTTATTGTCTTCCATGGAGATTATTTATGGTTTTAATATAATCTATTTTAGCCTGTTCAAAATTATTTTATATTAAATGTGATAACTATGTCTTTTCAATGTGGAATATGGTAGAAGTATTTGGGAAAATCCAACTGAGTTTTTACCCACTCACATCATGGGAAATTTAATGTGATGGTAGATTTCATTTACCGAGACTCAAAAAATTGAAGGCTATCAAATTTCTCTAGGGACGCATCTTGATTCTTTAGTAATGATTGTTGGTGGTAGATAATGTAGACAGTCTGATGGAGTTAGTTATGGTGCCTATTGAATTATTTTCTCTTGTCTTTCATTTTTTTTCTATAGTTTTTCTTATTTATATTTTGACTATGATATTTATGTCTGGTTCTGGTTCTACCTGGGTTACTATTACTTCTAATCATACATCATATTTTATATTGGATGATAATTGTTCAATATCGAAATGTATCTTTACCTATTGTGGATAAATCATCCCTAACATTATTTTAAACCATTTTAATTAATTGATAGACTTTAGTAACTTTGGGATATCATCGAAGGCTAGTAACACCACTATCACTTCTCAATCAATTGTTTAGGAGAGGTGTATTACAAACAATATCAAATTTTTTGGTCCTTTAGTTGGAAATAGTATAAGTATTTTTCAATCCATCTATTTTCTTGGGATGGTATAAATATATAGGTTCGTTGTATCCTGAAATGTATAGCATAAAAATAATTATAAAAAATTTTAATGTCTATCTTCAATTTAACTTGGTAGCTGGGGAACAAAAGTGTTTTAAGACAAATCTATATATTTTCACTCACAATTGTGGGTTAAACTGATGAGTGTCTCATATAACACATTTGAATCAACACATCCCACTAGGATTCAGTTATTCATTTGGAATTGTATGGGTTAAAAAAATTATATTCATATAAAAAATTTATGGGTTTTGAAAAAGGAAATTGATAATTCATATTTCATATGGTGATTTGAAATGTTATAAGACGTCAATTGCTAGTGAATGTGGACTAAGTGATTTTATATCTTCATTATTAAATTGATCCTAGTAGATGTAATAGTAATCAACCTAATGTGGTAGTTGAAAATGTGGTTTCACTTAAGATGATTGTAAACTAAGGTTGGTCCAACGTACCATTCGATATTTTTGAAACATGGATAGAGGAAATAAAAATTATAATCCTTGATTGGTGGACCAGCTAGTCTAGTTTCAAATGTTGAATCCACCATTAATTGGGGGTGGGGGTTTGGAACCTAATAAATCATAGGTATGGATTTATTGGATGAATTGAATCTTCGATTTCCATGGATCCCCAGTAGATATGAATGTTATGTTAGAAATGTACATGCTAAATGATCTAGAATGCCAATGGTGGGTTTTAGTAGTACCCGATAATAGGGGCCAATATATCACATGAGATTACATTGAATATTTTTTCAATAAAAAATAATATGCTAAAACACATCATATCTCTAGATCAATGAATTTATTCATCATAATATAAGAGAATACATTAGATATAGAGTTTGTGGAAATGTTAATAATCATAGATCTGTTTTTTTCAGAAGTAGATGTAAGTTCATCCTTGAAGGAACCCATTTTTGAGTTAGGTATATGAATGAAAACATAATTGACTATTACTTTCCTTTCTACTATGAATTATATGGAGATGTTAAATAAATACAAAATTGTATAAATTGATATTTTTTGGAATCTATCTAGAGGATGTGTATTTATCTCCCTGAGAACAAGTGGGAACTCTAATGATGGGAATAAGAAGAAATGTGACACCTACTTCAAAGGTGGTGGATATTCTAAGAATTAGACTGTGGGATAAGTTAATTTCCCTCCCTGAAGAAATAGTATGAAAGGATGATTTAGTGTGGTTCACATGATCATATAATGTGGGATTCTAAGACACCACCCAAATAATGTCACAATTGTAACCAGATGGGACATCTCTAGATTTTGTTTTTCATTTTACTCCACGATCTGGTAATGGAAATGAATAACATGTTTTTGAGACATAATATTACTTAATAGTGTGTTATTTTTAGAATAACCCACTCCTTCATAACCAATCATGTTATAGTAAATACAAGAACGCCCTGACTCTTCAAAAAAGGAAATCAGAACATGGTAATAAATATAAAAGGACAACAGGTAAACAATTTTATGGTGTAGAGTAAGTCATCCAAATTGGTCAACCTAGTACATTAATAATAAAAGTATGATTCTTGTGAAATTTACCATTATGCAAGATTTTCTTAATATGAGTGAACGCCACTTCCATATTTATTAAGAAGTTTTTCATATTATGGGGTTTTGTATGGAGATGTTTAATTAAATTATAAATTCATAATTTTAAAAGGAAAATATAAGATTTAATATTTTACTTTTCATCATATATGATGACTATTTATAGGGGGAATTGATATGGGAGTTATATCTTATTCAGATTGATATATTTGACTTTATTTTCTTAATGGTTTGTTTGATTACATCCAAATCCCACATCGACTGTTATGCTTGAAAATTGAGATTCATATGCTCATATGGTGTTAAACATATAATTAATGGTGATGATGTTGTATAAAAATTATGGGACGGAACCTTGACACCATTGGTCATAACTATCTCTTATCATTTATTATTTGTTACATTCAAATTATGAATTGTATTAGTAAGAAACATTTTCAAATGATATTTGACTAATTTCATGATGGTTTTTCAAAAAAATCATCTGACTTACACCCAAAAGATAAGTGGGGTTTATTATTGATCTCCAAATATGGACCAATCCAATTTTTCTCCTATCATGTAAAATAGAAATGAAATAATTAAGGTATTTTATTTTTTAACTTAAATAATTGGAAATCAAATGTTTTATTTAACCTGCCATGTCCTAAGTATTTCACAAGTTATTATACTACCTAACAAGGATGTAAGTCTTAGTATTATTGAAGATTATTGTATAGATAACCAAGTTAAGATAATGAAGTGATATATTCTTAAAATAATTGATGATCTATTTCATCAATTATGGGACCCCAATGGATCTCTAATATTGAATTATATTTATAGTTTAAATGATATCCATTAAAGAAGTATGACTTCCCAAAGGAATCCTTTAGGAGAAGATGTGTAAATTATTATTATGTGATTATTATTTTTGGGTTTAACAATGATCATACTTTGTTCAAATAAATAATTATTCAGATCATTAAGAGGTGTTTTGATTCTTTTATAGTGGTGTTTTTATGATATTATTCTATAATTTAGTCATAAATCAAATCAACAAGAACACTTGAATTTATTATTGATTAACTTGTTGGAACATCACTTTTATGAAAATAAATATAAGTGTGATTTTTGGATATATTATGTTTGTTTTCGTGGATATGTCCTCTCTAAAAAAGAATTTTATATTTCTCTTGAAAATATAGAAGCTATTTTATATTGGAAACAAGTGATGAATGTCTTTGAAATGTGCAGGTTCATTGGGTTAGTGAGTTACATCAAACACCTTGTTCAGGATTTTTTACATATTTCATCACTGATTATATCCTTGATAAAGGAGGAAATTAATTTCCAATAGAATGATGAATTCAGTAAATACATATAAGAGATTACAGTTTTCCTTACATAAACACTATTGTATAATTTTTATAAACTATAATATAGTGATGTGGTATATTATGATACATTATGAAATAGAGTGGGATATATTATAGCTTAGGTAAATAAATTTGTTGCATATATATCATATTATTTTTGTTTGAATTAGAAAAACTAATCAACACATGATTTGTAATTGGTTGTTGTAGTCCATGCATTCAAGATGTCGCATCATTGTAATTTTGTCTGTGGAATTTATGGTATCTATAGAACATATGAGTCTAAAAAAATCTCATGAATTAATACCAATATATGAAAATGAAGACATATAGAGTATCCGAAAATTTCTGAGAACAATTTGATCTATACACTAGTTAATGTGAACTGCATGGATAATGCATTATGTAGGAAGTCATATAATCAACTGGATAATTATGCTTTAATTAAATGTAAAATAATTTCATTCATATGAAATATGCATCAAGAGAGTACTAAAAAAGTTGACAATGTATAATTATTTTAGTTTCATTTACTATTGATTTAGTAGAGCATGCGAGAGAGGATCAAATATCTGATCCCAAAAGTATTACTATATGTTCAAAACTCAATGGTGGGAGACCATTGAGGGATGAAATCTGGATGTTAGATCTATTATTATTTTTAGTTATTAGATAGTGGTTCCTCTAGAATATCATAAACATATTTCTTAAATTCAATATCTAGTCAATAAGGGGTTTTCATCTAGGAATACATAATCTGTATAAAGCATTGAGAGTATAGATTTAGTGGTCTAACATAATTAAAAATCTACGAGAGTTTTTTTGATATACCTCACAAATAATAAATTTAAGGAATAGTAACCACAAAAACCTAACTTGTTTTATGAATTACCCATATTAATGTAGAAATGGTAACAAATTACTAAGAATTTTTTGGTAGGACCACTATGAATTGTTTAGGAATATGATTTAATATGGGTGATTGTGGGTTGGCTCATGAGGTCATATCACATATAACTTATTATTAAAACCAATAGGGTCTAATATCATTCCAAAAATATATATTTTGGTAAATTTAATGATACAAGAGGTTATAGTGTCAATAGTGTTTGATTGTGACCTGCGGTTAACATCATGGTTTTTGAAGTCATATAAGCAATCCCTTAGAAACCAATTAACAATAAGAACAACATATAATCCTCCAATAAATGTAAAATATGAACGGAATATCTAAACACATTGAGGATAGGATTTGGTATTGTGTGATGGATTGTAGAGGTACATTGGAAGGAAATAAACCATTAGTGGAGTTCCCATAGAATTAAAATTACCATAAATTGATACATAATGATTCATTTCAAGTATTGGATGACCTTTATTGTCAATATTCATTTTACTGGGTGGAAATAAGTTAGAATCCACACATCATACATAGCCTTGTGTATGAAACATATAATTAGATTCAGTAATTTAGAATGAGAACGGTAATGGGTTAGAGTAATCAGTAATCCTATGTTGATCTCCCTTATAAGTTTCTATCATATGAGGTACCTTATCTTTTTTTATCACTCAAATGAAAATGAATCATTGTTTTGGAATGTAGTGAATATTTTATCCTTGGTACATTGTTCCTAATGAGATACATTAATGGGATGTTGATGTAGCTTATTAGTTCACTCTGCCTCTATGATTTTTCCTGATGCCTAAAATATTTTATTTATCTCAATATGAAAATGTTCCATCAAGATACTAACCATATCATTTGAATATAACATGTTTCTATTAAACTAGAATATTTGTTTATTCATGTGCATGTAATGATTTTGGACAATTAACAGAATATATCACATGGTAAAATCCAATGTATAGTATGAGTTTTATTTTAGTATGGTCATATTTTGGAATAGACATAATTGCGTGAGAAGAAGATGTTAGAGTAGCGTCAGGAAAATTTCTCAAAACAATCTAGTTTTCAATATTCCAGTGATATAGGGAGAAATGGTGGGGATAATTTATTAGTAGTGTTATCAATTTAGTCTCTTTTGTTTAAATTATTTTGATCATACATAATTATTTTGTTAATTTTTGGGGGATGGGGGGAGATTTGAAAATGTTTTGGATGTTTTTATAGAGTTTTATAGTCATAAAATAGTATGTATAATCCCCTCAAAACCTTTAGAAAATAGAGAAATATTTTTTTGAGTCATTAGGTAGGATAATACATAATCCAAACCATGAGGTTTTCTAGGGGAAATCGTGTAATGTAAAACCGAGGTAAAATCATGGTTGGTGAAAAAAATTACCTAACATTGCACCTAAAACTTGTGAGACATATTTTTTCAGAGTGTCCATACAATAGAATCATTTCATGGATGGTTCTTTGTTTTCAAACTCTTGCATCCAAAACTGTTCTATTACTTGGATTTTCTAGCATAACATGCACAATTTGATAAAATGTGCAACCTAATTGTGTAAAATATAGTTAACAACCTGGAATTAATTTTTTTAATATAACATAACTCATGAATGCCTCATTAGTCACCTAATCACATTGGATATAAAACTCTTCTTACTTACTACACTACAGAGGCAATTCCATTCAATCTAGAAGTTACTTAATGATTATCCTTGTGATATGAGGATAAAAAATCATCAATAAGTTGTTTATTTCTCTTCCATCATTTTTATTACTTGATTCAGTCGTTGTATATTATGAATATCCATATATCAATTCTATTATGTATAGATCTATGTATTATTTCTTTAATATTGATGAGATATTCATAGATCAAGGGAAGTAAATGTATACATATTTATGATATGGAATATCTATGTTCCATGATTAATATTTTCCATCTACATAGATTTAAGAATATTTTGTCTCATCTCCACGATTCTAGAAAATGATGTCATAATTTTCAATAAATTTACTTCTTGAAATTTTTGTAAAAAATGTGTGATTCATGAAGGAATCAAATTTTTTTACGGAATTAGAATTAGGGTAAAATGGACGTTTCATAAAATACTGAGTTTGGTTATAATTTCAAAATGACTGTTTTGAAATTATGATATTTGTTTGAAGCACGTAACTTGTCTGATGAATTTGTTTAAGAAATATTGGTTATCTTTATAATGGATCAACAAGGAATTTGGAATATGTGGTTGGAATGAGTTCATTTTTTTCATGACCATAAGGAAGGGGACAATGTCATTGGGGAACATGGATATTAGTCACCATGTAATGAATTTGTGGATTAATGAAAGAACGCAAATGTGTATGGGACTATCACTTGAAATTATTTTGTGTACGTGTGTGGAAACATATAAATGGGTATGCAAAATAATCGGAAATTATTCCCAGGTTTTTTTTATTTTCCATATAATTTTTTAATGGTTTTGATATAAACCATTTTGGATAATTAATCACTACTTTATATAAAATGTGATATCCAGTAGTTCTCTTAGTGTTGTGAGTGATGTAATTTTTTTGTAAATGATACTGATTTTATACTCACCCATTCATAGAAACATTGGGGTATTTTTTGATGTCATTTATTAGGACCTAGGAAAAGAATAGGTACCATATTTCTCCAGTTATGAATATTGTTAACATGGGATTTTTAGTTTGATTTAGAGTATGCATCTAGTCATATGGATTCTAATTTGTTGTTTTTAATGGATTTGGTCATTTTATTATTTGTTTTCTTTGAGTTTTCAATTATTTCCATTTTCATTATGATATTTTTGTCTAATTTGGCATGTTATTGTTTTTCATTACTTATTCTCATGAATCATGTTATTGGATTGTAAGTATATTGTTTAGTTTTGAATGTTTTATATATATTTAATGGTAAAATAATAACTTAATGTTTTATTAGACATTAGAATATATTTCTAGTATTTGGTGTCTTCGCGATGTAAAATTCGGACAATAACACCACTGTAGCTTCTCAATACAATGATGAGGGGATAAATACATTTGTTTTAGTGGATTGAGTTTGATTTGGATGAGATATAATGGCGTTTAGATTTTTTGATTCGTGTTGAGATTTCCTATTTTATCTAGATAGGATGTGGCTTGAACTTTCTTACATTTGAAAATTATTTGGGGATTATTGGGTGTTGTTGGATGATGTATATGGATGCGATTTGATGATCTTAGTGGGGAGATGAAAGTGGAATGTGGTGTCTTGAATTGATTTTCCTTCACATCATTGGTAAAAATATGGGAAACTATTCTAACCACTATAATTATATATAAATATATATTTAAAATAATCATAAAAGCACACCATAAGTCCAAATATGAAAAAAATACATATATAAAATTAAACAAATGGTTTAAAATTAATGATTTATACTTTAAAATCATGAAAAAGAGACAATATATCAATCCCTAATTCATGGAATATTTTATTTATGGGAAATTATCTCACCAAATTAATTTAAAATAAGTTCAATTACAAAGAAATAGACTTTTGAAACTCATAGATATTCAGATTCATTACATCCATAAAAACAATTTAAAATTATCCCAAAGTTGTAACACCTAAGACTTTTATGAGAAATATTTTGTTCAATGGTATCTTTCACTACACACAACACTAGCTTGACTTTCTTTACACGTAATTGCGACCTTCCTCGACAGCTCGCGTCATACGCAATACAGAGTTTCACTAAACAACGATACGCTATTAAAATATTATACCGACTTTTTGAAATTTTGTAAATTTTATTTTTCAAAATGGACTTCATTTTTGGATTCAGAATATCGAAATTATCCTAGGGTGAAATTTTGGTTACTATTTAAAAACCGACTTTTTATTTAAGTAATTATTTAGTAAATTTAAATTTATTATATGTAAAAATTGATACATAATACCTATATAATTTCAATGAAATTCATTGGAGTCATTTTATAATAATTTTATATTTATAAAAATGTTATTGAACTTTTCACATTCTTTTACCCACCTCCTAGGAGAATTTCCAAATTTACATAAAACATATTTTTACCGATTCTGTGAGTGGAATTTCGAAAATCCAAAAGGCAAGGTTAATATTAAGTACTAAAATGTGGTTCAATGAGATTAAAATAATTTTTTCTGAGTAGTAACTTTTTACTTTTTTTACCACGGTTAATAGTAAATAGGGTAATTAAAGGTAAAAATGATATTATTATTATCCTAACACATATCTTAATTCTATTGGATAGGTGTAATTCGGCGAAAATAAACCTTAGGAATAAAATATGACAATTTAGGCCCACTTGGATTAGATTAGGACATTTATTATTAATTTATTTAAAGAAAGGTTAAAATAGTTAAAATCACAGTTTAATAAATAAATCATTTTTAATATAGGGTCATACAAAATATAAATTCTACTATAAATATTCATTTGAAATCTAAAAAGTGTTCCTACATAATGGTAATTTATTTGTAATTTTTAGACAATAAATAATTTAATTTATTTATTACACAATGACGATGCAGTAATTATCTAATTAATGAAATATTGACATAATTGATGTTATAAATACCAAAATAAATGTAATTTGAGACTTTTTATGAATTACAATAATTTTATATGTTAATATGACATGTTAGTATTGATTTAATTAACGTTTATCTAACTAATAATTCTGTTATTATTTCCAAAAAAATCAATTACCAAATAGTGTCAAAATTGACATAAAATAGTTTTTAAAACAAATATTATATTATTAATTATTATTTTATTCCTAAAAATATATGGATCGGCCAAAGGACTTATATAATGTTTTATATATTAATAATAAACAACTTGGGGTTCGTTTGTCTTGTTATAGTATGTTCCTTAACCTTATAGTGTAAGAAAACACGAAGACACGGTAAAAGTTAAATTATCTATCTTAAAGTTAAATCTAAATGATAAGTTTAAAATAGACACCTAAACTTGTATAAATTATATTGGATGAGATAATATAGACCCATCACCACCTTATATTCTAAATAAATCAATTTGGAGCTATTAAAAACTGAATACGGCTTTGTAATAAAATAATATTTTTAGTTTTTCCAAAGGTGCCCCACTCCTCCCTTATAAAAGGGAACCTCCTCCCTCTCTTCCTCAAAACACATTGAGCCTTCAAGCTCCAATAAACCCTGAAACATTATCTTTTCCACTTCCCTAGAAACATCCTAGTGGTCTAGGTCTTCTTCAAAGATCAATTTTAATGCCTTAAGGGGATGTCTCAAAGAGGAACTTCAATGAAGATGTAATGTCTGTTACTGATTCTTTCAACTTTATTTCTTCTTCCACTTCTTCTTATTTAGTAGTTTCATTATAAATTAATAACATCAGCATCACTCATATAATGATATGTCATTATATTTATGAAACAACCCTATTTCACCATCTATCCATCCTACGGAAAACGAAATCATTGCTCGTGCGTACGTACGGAATACCGTCTCCACGCCGTGGTGTAATCTATTTTCCACCACAACCTTACTTGGATGGGTATAATGGTGTAATGAATAACTATATATGATTATTTTAACGTTATATTGTTTCTGAAATAGTATAAATACACTCCAATAAAATTCCACGATCATGGGAACGATATCATCGCTCGTGCGTACGTACGGAATACCGTCTCCACGATGTGATGCGACTCGTTCTAAATGATCTTCATTGCATAATGATTATATAAATGAATTTAATGAATTAATATGATATATATTACAGTAATACCATTCTGTAAATTATGTATATATAACCTAAAAATAAGAATAAGAATTTATTCGACAAAACACGCATAAGAACAAAAAACAATAAACACCCGAATAACAAGTAACAATGAAATATTACTAATAAGAAGCTAAGAATATGACAATATATGATATAATAAAAATATGTATGATTCTAGGATAAGTCAGTGACATTATTTAAATCATTATATAGGAGGTTCGGACACTTACGAAGCAAATTGGACCTAAGGTAAGGTAAAATATCAAAATATTATTTTTATCCGAGATTTTTTATACTTTGGTATTTACTGGGGTGTATTTTATCATCCACATACATGTTTCCTAAATATGTAATATTATTTCCATCCACCTAGAATTTTTTAAATCCAATTTTACCCTTCGGTGTTTTTTAGCAAAAGATATGAAAGGAATCTTTTGTTGTTTTTCGTACGAGGTGCTTTTTGACTTTTCCGACAAAAGTACGAGAAGAATTTCCTTTTTAACTTATACGACATGAATGGATTTTTAAAACATTATTTCGAAGAATATTCTTTTAAAAGTTTTCAAGTTTATTTTTAATCAACTTCTTTTAGTTTAAAATTGTATGACATGTTAATAAAGGAATATGTTTTTGAAGTAGAAAGGATATTTTCATCAAGAATGGAGTTCAAGTGTTTTATCAAAATTATTTTCCATCTAAGATAATATAGCGATATGTTTCTATACCTATTATTACGTTGATTTGATTATGTTGTGATGGAAATATTTTTATGCATTCCTTTATCTTATATGAATTGTTTTATGATGTCACTATGTTTAACAGTACCATTTTTATTACATGGGTTATGCAATGATGTATGATTTGTGATTTTGTGGCACACATAAGAATGGTATCATTATGAGATGGGTGGGACCTATATCTCCCTCCAATGCATTGGGTAATGATTTATATCTCATGAAATAGATATGGCTGGAATGGCAGGTTAAACCGATTCAGTGAAACAGGACTGAAACGCGGAGTGAACTCTGTTCAGAAATGGACTTTGTCCGCTAAGATAGTATTGGCTATGAGTCTTGACTACTAAGAAATTATTCTCTATGATTATATGTGTATTCCACAAAGTTTCATGTTTTATGTTATTATTATTGGGATGACATTTCACTACTATGATTATCCCATGATTATGAAATTATGATCTCTTTTGCAGGATACGATTTACAAAATGTTATGATCTTATTAATATGATGTGATTGATATTTATTTTGTTTACCCTTACTGAGCATTTGAGCTCACCCTTTTGTATGTTTTCTTTTCCCAGGTCAGGAAGGATGTTATTAAGTACGATATGACAAAAGGGACTCTAGATATGATGAAATAAATGGGTGACAATGTAGATGCTTTATGAACCAGTTGTTTATGTTTCCCAGTTTCTAAAGACCCTATACATATACGGTCCATTCATGTTTTTGTTATATTTTGTAATAAGTGTACCTCAATTTTGAGGTAAAAACCATGTATGTAAAGTATGGGGCGTTATAGTTGGTATCAGAGGAAAGGTATAATCAACCCTTGGAAACTAGGATATGAAAGCCTTAGTAAGAACTCTAAGGATAAGTCCAAGCATAGAACACTATTTTAGTGTTTAAAAAATGGCCATGAACAACCTATGATAATACCTTAAGTGTAAAATTTTATTCTTGATTATGTGTTTTTCCTATTATAATTAGTGTTTCTCACACTATCCTTCTTGGTTTTAGTCAATGGATGGAACCCTAAGGGACCGTGTTAATGCAGAATGCGATGAGCAATGCATTGATTGTCCCCCTGAGCAACCAAACGTCATGGGTAATGTAATACAAAATCTTGTAGCCATGCTCACACAATATTCTCAAGCTATGAATCATTCAGGACTTCCAAATGAGAAAAGGAAGGAGCAACATTCTGTTGAATCCTTCATGAGGCAGCATCCACCTTCATTTAGTGGGTATTCTGATCCATTAGTGGTTGAACAATGGATTAGTACCACTAAAAAGATATTTTCAGTTCTTCAATGTTCTGAACATGATAAATTCCTCTTAGCAGTTTATCTCTTGGAAGGTGAAGATGATCAATGGTGGAATTTTATCAAAAATACAAGGCAAAGGGATGAAATTTAATCCATGTAATGGGAAAAGTTCAAGAACTTATTTTTCAATAAGTAATTCCCTCATATTCTCCGAACAAAGATGGAGAAGGAGTTCGTTGAACTAAAGTAAAAGGTTGAGGAATCTGTTGGTACCTACGAATAAAATTTTACATGACTTGCAAGGTACGCTTCCATAATTATTATCCAACCTGAGAGTAATATCGATCGATTATTTAGTGGCTTAAAACCAAGTCTCCAAAGGGCGTTAGCCATAAGTGACTTCAATAGCTACGAGGAAATCGTTTGATGTGATCTCAACGTTGAGATGGAGATTGGAGTAACCCATCAGTCATATGAGTTTTATAAGAAGAGGAAAATGGAATTCAAAGGAAAATATTAAGAGCACACTGAAAAGAAGATGAGTTTTCCCTTATTCTCAATGTGTGGAAAGAAACGTGGAGGGAGATATCTTAAACGTACAAGTAAATGTTTCAAATGTGGAACAGAAGGTCATCGGGAATTTGAATGCCGCAATGATGGGAAGAAGATGTCTAGTGATGCCAATAAAGAAAAGGCTACGCATAGGCCCCTCTTGCACTTCAATGTTACAAGTTTAAGGAAATGGGGCATTATGCAAATCAATTCCCTAATCCAATGGTTGTTGATGATGATCGACGCCAACAAACTGTTGAGGATAAAGAGAAAGGAAAGTCACATGCAATTTCAATCAGCGATGTGGAGTATGATAACGATGTGGTGAAAGGTACACTTACCATCCACTCTATAGTAGAAAATGTTTTATTTGATTCTGGATCCACCCAATCTTTTATTTATGAAGAATTTTCTAAGGGTATCACCGTATTACCTCAACAATTAGATGTTGAGTTAGTTGTGACAACCCCTAATGGAACAACAGTCACATCAAAAGTTTATAATTATTCTCCGATTGAATTTTATGGGAATGTACTTCCTGCAAATCTTGTGATCCTTCCTATATTGGAATTTGATGTGATTCTTGGAATGGATTGGCATTCTTTATATGGAGCTCATATCAATTTCCAAATAAGGGATGTCACATTTCATATTCCAGATCAATCTATGATCTTCTATCGATGCAAAGATGAACATAACGTTATAGTGGAAATTTATTCCATCTTATGGGTCTTGATTCCACTAAATGAAGGTTAATTATCTCAAATGGTTTGTGAGAAACTCACGATTAAGAATATTCCCATTGTTCGGAAGTTTGATGATGTTTTTTTCAGAGGAATTTCTAGTTCTTCCACTAAATCGTGTAGTAGAGTTTTAAATAGAACTCGTACCGCGTGCTTTTCCTATTTCAAATACACCTTATAGAATGGCCCCAATTGAGTTTCCGGAATTTAAGAAGAAACTCCAATAGAATTTTGATAAAGGATTCATACGCCCTAGTTCATCACCTTGGGGATCACCTGTTCTGTTTGTTCAGAAGAATGATGGATCAATGAGACTCTGCATTTATTATCAAGAACTTAACAAGATCACGATCAAGAAAAAATATCCTCTCCCGTGCATTGATGACTTATTTTTCGAACTACGCAGAGCTCAATAATTTTCCAAGATTGATCTTCATTCAAGGTATCACCAATTAAGGGTCAAAAGGGAGGATATACCAAATATGGCTTTCCGCACAGGGTATGGACACTATGAATTTATAGTGATGCCATTTGGTCTTACTAATTCCCCTTCTATCTTCATGGATCTGATGAATAGAGTCTTTAGAGACTATCTTGATTAGTTGTGGTAGTCTTTATAGAATATATTCTTCTATATTCAAGGATCAAGGAAGAACATGAATATCACTTGAGAATTATTCAAAAATTTTCATTTTTGGGTCACATAATCTCAAAAGAGGGGATATTTGTGGATCCAGAAAAAACAGAGGTTATCAAAAGATGGTCGATACCAAAAACTGTAACTAAGATCTAAAGTTTTCATGGTTTGGATGGATATTATTGACGTTTTTTGAAATATTTTTCACGATTATCTAATCCACTCACCAGGTTGATTCGAAAAAGAGTTTAGTTCGTGTTGACAGTGGAATGTGATGAGAATTTCAAGGAGTTGAAAAGAAGGGAATCCAGTGCACCTGTACTCACACTTCCTTGTAGTGGAGAAAGGTTTGTGATCTACAGTGATGCATCCAAGAAGGGATTGGGGTGTGTTCTCCTGCAAAATGATATGGTGATAGCTATGCCTCATGACAGTTGAAAATCCATGAAAAAAATTACCCAACTCATGATTTGGAATTAGCTATGGTAATATTTCCATTAAATATTTGGATGCATTATCTGTATGGAGAAAGGTGTGATATTTATACTGATCATAAAATTTTATAGTATATTTTCACACAAAAGGAGATGAATATGCGCCAAAGTAGATGGTTGGAGCTGATTAAGGATTACGACTGCTCAATTCATTACCTCCCTGGGAAAGCAAACAAGGTGTCAGATGAATTAAGTCGACAAGACCATGCTAGATTTTCCATGATGAGGATCACAACAGATCCAATATTTATGGATTTACAAAGGATGGATCTTGGAATTATAATGGAAGGGGAAAATCGAATCTTTCTTAAAAGATTTTCAAACCATCTATACATGTGAAGATTAAAGAGGCATAGAAAGAAGATGTAGAGTAACAAAAGAAGGTGAAAAATGTTCCTACATTCAACCTTGATTGTGATGGAATAATAAGGTTCATGAATCGGATTTCTGTTCCTCCCATCCCCGAATTAAAGAAGGAGCTGCTGTATGAGGCTTATAGTTCTCCATTCTCTATTCATCCTGAAAGCATGAAGATGTATATGGACCTGAAAGAGTACTTATGGTGGGATGGCATGAAAAGAGATGTTTCTGAATATGTCTCTCGATGATTGGTTTGTCAACAAGTTAAAGCTAAGAAACAGAAGTCTAAGTGGATGTTACAACCATTACCCATACCTGAATGGAAATGGGAAAACATCACTATGGACTTTGTCACCGGACTTCTTAAAACATCCAAAGGAAATAATTCTATCTGGGTCATAGTTGATCATATTACAAATTCTGCACACTTCATTGCTTTTAGAGAATATTTCTATCTAGATCAGCTTTCTAGGATATATGTAAAGTATGTGGTAAGATTCCATGGAGTACCACTTTCTATTATATCTGATCGGGATCCGAGGATTACCTCAATGTTTTGGAAAAGTCTTCAGCATACTCTAGATACAAAGTTGAGTTTCAGCACTGCTTATCATACTTAGATAGACGGTATGTCTGAGAGGACAATTCAATCTCTAGAAGATATGTTGAGAGCTTTCTCTATGGATTTTGAAGGTGGTTGGGATCCACACCAACCTTTGGTTCAATTTTCTTATAATAATAGCATTCACTCCAGTATTCAGATGGCTTCTTATGAAGCTCTCTATGGAAAGAAATGCAGGAATCCAACTTGTTGGGATGAAGTTGGGGAAAGAAAGCTATTAGGACCTGATCTTGTTGATGAGATGGAAGAAAAGGTCATATCTATTCAAAAACACAAAAGAGTAGATCTGAGTTGACAAAAAAGTTATGTCGATAACTGATGAAAAGACGTAGAGTTTGAATTGGGTGATAAAGTGTTCTTACAAATATCTCATTGGAAGAGAGTAATGAGATTTGGAAAGAAGGGAAAGTTGAGCACTAGGTATATCGGTCCTTTCAAAATACTGGATCGTATTGGGAAGGTGCCTTACCGATTGGCGCTTCCACCGAATCTCTCTAATGTTCACGATGTGTTCCATGTATCTCTACTGATAAAGTACATACATGATCCTTCACATGCACTCAACTTAGAATTTGTACCTCTAGAGTAAGATCTTGCTTATGAATAACAGCCAATTGAGATTCTGGATCATAGCGATAAAGTCCTATAGAACAAGACCACTCGCTTGGTGAAAGTTTGATGGAGGAACAACCAATTATAAGAAGCTACATGGGAGCTTGAGAATATTATGAGGGAGAGGTATCCTCATCTGTTTGTTACAATGTGACGAATTTCGAGGGAGAAATTCATTTTAATGGGCGAAGAATGTAACACCTGAGACTTTTATGAGAAATATTTTTTTCAAAGGGATCATTCACTACACACAACACTAGCTTGGCTTGCTTTACATGCAATCAAGACCTTCCTCGATAGCTTGCGTTGTACGCAATACCGAGTTTCACTAAACAACGATATACTATTAAAATATTATACCCACTTTTTGAAATTTTATAAATTTTATTTTTCAAAATGGACTTCATTTTTGGATTCGGAATATCAAAATTAGCCTATGGTGGAATTTTTGTATTTTTCTGAAAACATTCAATTTTTGATGAATAGTGAAATACTAGGTTACTATTTGAAAACCGCAATTTTATTTAAATAATTAATTATTTTTGTTAAATTTATTTTAGGTCAAAATTGATACATAATACCAATATATGTTCAATTCAATTCATTGGAGTCATTTTATAATAATTTTAGATATATAAAAATTTTATTGAACTTTTCATCGTCTTTTACCCACCTCCTAGGAGAATTTCCAAATTTACATAAAACATAATTTTACCGCTTCTGTGAGTGGAATTTCGAACATCCGAGAGACACGATTAATATCAAGGACTAAAATTTGGTTCAATGAGTTGAAAATAATTATTGGGAAATAGTAACGTTTTACTTTTTTTACCACGGTTAAAAGTAAATAGGGTAATTAAGGGTAAAAATGATATTATTATTACCCTAACAGAAGTCCTAATTCTATTGGATAAGTTTAATTAGACCAAAATCAAACTTAGGAATAACATATGACCATTTAGGCCAACCTTTATTAGATTAGAACATTTATTATTAATTTATTTAAAGAAGGGTTAAAATAGTTAAAATCAATGTTTATTAACTAAATCATTTTTAATATAGGGTTATACAAAAGATAAATTCAACTATAAATACTCATTAGAAATATAAAATAATTTCCTACATAATGGTATTTTATTTGTAGTTTTTAGACAATAAATAATTTAATTTATTTATGACACAATGATGATGCATTAATTATCTAATTAAGGAAATATAGACATAATTAATGTTATAAATACAAAAATAAATGTAATTTTAGACTTTTTATGAATTACAATAATTTTATATGTTAATATGACATGTTGTTATTGATTTAATTAATTTTTTCCTAACAAATCATTTTGTTATGATTTTCATAAAAATCAATTACCAAATATTGTCAAAATTGACATAAAATAGTTTTTAAAACAAATATTATATTATTGATTGTTATTTTATTCCTAAAAATATGAGGATCAGACAAATGACTTATATAAGGTTATATATATTAATTATAAACAACTTGGGGTTATTTTGGATTTTTATAGTATGTTTATTAACCTTATAGTGTAAGAAAACAAGAAGACACGACAAAAGTTAAATTATCTAACTTATTGATAAATCTAAATGATAAGTTTAAAATAGAAACCTAAACATGTCTAAATTATATTTAATTAGAGAATTTAGAACCATACCCACCTTAAATTAGAAATAAATAAATTTGGAGATATTAAAAACCGAATATGGCTTTATAGTAAAATAATATTTTTAGTTTTTTCCAAAGGTACCCTTCTCCTCTGTTATAAAAGGTCACCCCCTCCCTCTCTTCCTCACACCACTTTCTTCCTTCATTCTAGGCCAATCCTGGAAAAATTATCTTCTCCAATTCTGTAGAAAAATCCTAGAGGTCCTGGTCTTCTTCAAGGACCAATTTTATTTCCCTAAGAGGAGGTCTCAAAGAGGCACTTCAAAGAAGAGGTAATGTCTGTTACCCATTCTTTCAACTTTATTTCTTCTTACACTTCTTCTTATTTAGTTGTTTCATTATAAAGTAAGAAAATAAGTATCAATAATATACTGATATGTTATTATAAGTATGAAACAACCATATTTCACCATCTATCCATCCTATGGAAGACAAAATCACCGCGCGTGCGTACGTACCGAATACCGTCTTCATGCCGTGGTGTAATCTATTTTCCACCACCACCTTAATTGGATTGGTATAATGGTGTAAAGAATAAATATATATTATTATTGTAATGTGATATTGTTTCTTAAATATTACACATACACTCCAATATAATTCCACCATCATGGGTACAATATCATCGCTCGTGCGTACGTACAGAATACCATCTCCACGATTTGATGTGACTCATTCTACATGATATTCATTGCATAATGATTATATAAATGAATTGAGTGAATGAATATGATATATATTACACCAATACCTTTTTTTAAATGAGGTATCTATAACCTAAAAATAAGAATAAGAATTTATTCGACAAAACATGCAAAAGAACAAAAAGCAATAAACACCCTAATAACAAGTAATAATTAAATATTACTAATAAGAAGCTAAGAATATGACCATATATGATATCATAAAAATATTTATGATTCTTGGAATAAGTCAATGACATTATTTAAATCATTATATAGGAGGATCAGACACTTACGAAGCAAATTCGACCTAAGGTAAAGGAAAATATCACAATCTCATTTTAATCCGAGATTGTTTATACTTTGGTATTTTCTGGTGTGTATTTTATCATCAAAATACATGTTTCCTCAATATTTAATATTATTTCCATCCATATACAATTATTTAAATTCAATTTTACCCTTCGGTGGGTTTTTAGTAAAAGATTTGAATGGAATATTTTTTCGTTTTTCGTACGAGGTGATTTTTGACTTTTCCGACAAAAGTATGAGAAGAATTTTTTTTAACATATACGGAATGAATGGATTTTTAAAACATTACTTCCAAGAAGATTACTTTAAAAATTTTCAATTTTATTTTTAATCAACTCATTTTAGATTAAAATTGTATGACATGTTAAGAATGGAAATTTTTTTTCAATTAGAAAGGATATTTTCCTCAAGAATGGAGTTCAAGTGTTTTATCAAAACTATTTTCCACCTAAGATAATATAGGGATCTGTTTATATCCCTATTTTTAAATTTATTTTATTATGTTGTGATGGAATTATTTTTGTGAATTCCATTATCTTATATGAATTTTTTTATGAAGTCACGATGTTTAAGAATCACATTTTTATTACATGTGTTATGCAATGATGTATGATTTATGATTTTCTGGAACACATAAGAATGGTATCATTATGAGATGGGTGGGACCTATATCTCCCTCCAATGAATTGGGTAATGATTTATATCTCATGAGATAGACATGTCTGAAATGGCAGGTTAAACCGGTTCAGTGAAACAGGACTGAAACGAGCAGTGAACACGGTTCAGAAATGGAATTTGTTCGCTATGATAGTCTTGGCTATGAGTCTTGACTACTAAGAGATGATTATATATGAATATGTGTGTATTCCACAATGTTTCATGTTTTATTTTATGATTATTCAGATTACATTTCACAAATACGTTTATCCCATGATTATGAAATTATGATCTCTTTTGCAGGTTAAGATTTCCAAAATGTGATGTTCTTATGAATATGATGTGATTGATATTTATTTTTTTTATCCTTACTGAGAATTTTATCTCACCATTTTTTTTTCTTTCCCCAGGTCAGGAATAAGGTTATTAAGTAGGACATGCCAAAAGGGACTCTAGATATGATGAAATAAATGGGAGACAATGTAGATTCTTTATGAACTAATTGTTTATGTTTCCCAGTTTTTAAAGATATTATACCTATCCGGAACATTCATGGTTTTGTTATATGTTATAAAAAGTGTACATCAATTTTGAAGTAACAACCATGTATGTAAAGTATGGCTCGTTATAAAAGTATATACTCAGAATATGTCACAAAGCATCGAGAAAATATAATAATTTTTCTCATTTCATAATTTAATAAAACAATGAAATTTTCCCACCACAATCATGAATGTTATTTAATAATTATATTTTTTAAATCAATAGTCATTGATTTAAAGGGTATTTATATTTTATGAACAATAATTGGAAACAATTATGTATTTAAAGTGTGAACCACAATCCATCCAATGAGAGTCAAAATATATATAATGAAAATAGTTTTCAAGAATAAAATATAGATCAATTAATTTTATTATAAAATTAAATAAAAAAATATGAAAAGAAATACACATAGAAAATATTCACTACCATGACAAACAGTGTGAAAAATACTGGTTATTTCCACTAAAAAATTCATCAAGCTTAAAAAATTTATCTAATTTCAAAGGCATGAGATTATTCTATACAAATTTAGTCTAATATTCAATATCCATTTCAAAAACATTTCATGACTTACCACACATGAATTATGTTCTATCTCTTCACTCAAGATAATGATATAATATGAATCCATATTCACACAAGGGAAATGAATATTTACCATATACATTTGAACAATATACATTATCGACACTTTGAAAAAGAAAAATGAAATCAATTTTGATGTATTAAAAATATTTTATTGGTCTTATGGTTGGAAGGAAAGTGTTTAAAAACTAATTTAATTGAAATATACAAGTTCGAATTATTAAAACAATGCATGATTTTAATTTAAACAATTATGGTATCACACTCAATTCTATTTATAATTGTAAGCCCATACTCCCTTCAATTGATTTATTTTTTGGGCCATGTGTCTTACAAATGAATTTGATATATCAATCAACCTTGATTATAATTCTGTGTTTTTATTATTGTATATGTATTTTATTTAATTCTTTTTAAAGGTGAATTATTTGTTAATTATGTAAAATTAATTATAATCCGACCCCAATTCTAGATTCTGATCATGAAAAAAATAAGAATAATGCATATTAAATATAATATATTTTTTGATTTCTTGTATAAAATTTTAGTATAACTTGATGAATAAAAAAGAAATTAAATATATGTAATTGTATCAATCATAATTTCTTTTTTGAAAGGACCATTAATAAAGACACAAACTTATCACATTACTCATAAAATTTAATGATTCTTAAAGATCCCTAACACTTATACTTGATGTAATCATGAAAATGTATTTTAGTGTGATGTTATGTATGTGATAATTAGAATTATAATGTGGAATAAACATATAAGTTCATTCATGGTTATCTATGGGATTAATAAGTTCCAATGTTCTGGAAATGTCTCTAGGAAATATGAGGGGCATGCCAATTGAATGCCACAGTCATGTTTAAATTATTTCATGAATTATTAATATTCAATTCAGAATAAATAAATATTTTTTTTCATAAAATAGATCACATATTATCCAATGAATCAAGGGTATCCAAAATATAATGTAAAAAATTTTCGGATCCAAATAATATTGGAATTTAAATATTGGTTAGTGATTAGTGGATTTAGAAATCATTTTTTAGTTAAAAATAAAATAATTGATTGAATGTAATATCCTAAGTAATAATAATAAAAATAATATATCATTTAATATTTAATATCCAATAATATAATCAAGTTCCTTATATTCATCTTGGAGGTAAAATGAGATTTAACTATTCAATTCATCTCAATGAATGTTAAAAACCCACAAAAATACAAAGAAAAACAGCTTTTCATAGTTTTCAAAAATAGTTCTCTTATATTTTATGAAAATGAATCAACATTAATATATAATATTGAATGAAAAAGAATAAAAAAAATATCCATTACGTATTACCTCCCCCAACCATGGTTCTCATGAGACCCCTATTTTGAGGTTTATCTCTATTTTATTCTATTCCTTTTTGAGTTTCTAGATTGTTGGGTTGGATTTTCATCTATGTTTCGTGTAGGGAGGATAGATGAATAAAAAAAATTTCTATAAGATTTTATTCATTATGGGAATGGTTATTCATAATATTTATAATTTCTATGCAGTGTGTGTACATTCTTTTAAAGGAATAAATTCAATTTCAGTATTTTAAGTGAGGTGATTAAAATATTATAATATGAAGATAACCCAAATATTCACAATATAGACCCCTATATCACACCATGGATGATTCCAAAACAAGCATGTTTTAATGTATTTTGTCTTTTCATTCCTCATTTACCACCCATTTTTTATCCTTGATTCTATGGCTGGAAGGTTTTTTTAAATCTCTTCAACTTGAATTCTAATATAATTTAATATTAGTGCATAGAAAATACAAATTGAAGGTAAATCTCAGTTTATCTTCCTCTTATAATTTTTCTTGTTTTCCATTTTAGATGAAACTAGATTAGTATTGAAAAAACCCAGATCTATGATTGATGAAATATGATGATATAAACTTTTTGGAATTCATTAATGTACAGTAAGATGGAACCCAACTCTCAATTGGTCATTAGGATATTCTTCTAGAACGTTGATCACTTTGAAGTAGGTGACTTATCTCATTAACCATTTCATATAAAATGAAGGTAATACATTTTTAAAAAAATTAATTACATCCTCATTGAAATGATAAAAAAATTATTCAATCACTAATAAAAATTATTCTTACTAGTTGATCTTTAAATGTTGGTTTTTTGGCTGAGGCCCACATTGGGTTAATTTAAATGATTTATTGTTTTCCTATAAAATTAAAAATTTATTATATGAGTGAAAAAATTGAATTATCTTGGATATGGAAAGTTTTCATATTTTCCATGTACATGATATTATTTGTATGGATATATACCTGAATGCTATACTAATGTTATAGTCTGAAATATCTCAAATTGGTGGATTGTTGAAGGACAAGTCAACACCCATTAGTATAGAGAGAATTATATGACATGAAAGGTTTTTTGTGTGTGTGGGAACATGAAATATGTACTCCAAGTGGTATTAATAGACACATGGTTATTTTTTATAGAAATATTATTTTAGAAAACTATTTTGACATACTTTATTCTGTTTTATAAATCTATCAGCATACATGATTCTTCTTTTAGTGGAATATGTTGGATGTCTTTGATTTTTCTTACTTGGTATAATTAATCACTCGCTGAATATAAACCTTGGTTTTTGTGTATATTGTTATTTCTATGATATAAAAATTTGATTATTTAACATTTATCTAGTAGAGCCTCTTGATGTTGTGTTCATAGATGTCCCGAGTTGGAGATTTTGAGTAAGACATGTATTGGATTTTGGATCATTTCCATAATGATGGTTGAGTATATCCTTATTTTAGACTCTTATTTGTTCTAATTTTTTTATTGTTACTATGATTATTAATTTTTTTATAACATGAGTTTTTCTTAGATTCAGCCATCTTTTATATAGTTGTTTTGGGTTTTCCTGTGGTTATATGAGCATGTTTAGTGTTTGTAAAAAAGATTAAACTTAATTGAGTTTTCTTCATGAACCCTTGAAATTTAATTTCAACATTTTAAATCAAGATAATTTATACTATGTTTTGATAAACCTTGACTATTTCCAGTTCAATGGTTATAGTCATGTTTATACAAAAGGTATCATTTTTTCGGTCCGTTGGAAGGGTATAAATGAGATAATAAGTGGTAAACCATGAAATATATATTATAAAAGATATATCTTGTACTCGTATAATAAAAATAAAGTTAATATAGTCTTATGGTTACATAAGGTTTTCTGTAACAGTCTTAGGTGTGCCTTCATCTCATTATCGTGGGTATAGCTAATGATCATTTAGTATCAATATTTTGTAAAGAGACTTCCCACTAGATCTAAATTTTCACATGAATACTTAATGTTGTGTATGGAGGTATTATGAATTTGATAGATTTATATTACACTTAAAAAGATGAAATAAAAAAATTTAATTTTTTATATGGTTATAGAATTAGAATTACACTATTCATGAGAATAAGAATCAAACACGTCTGTGAATCAGAGAATATGGTTCCCCCAAAAACACACATCAATGGATAACTGGTGTAGTTTATGTACAATTATTCCATGATGTAGTAAAGGGACCTTGTGATGAGGAACCACAACATTTGAATCACTCTTATAAATTTTAGATAAAAAATCCATCATCATTTTATGGTGATTGTAAACCTAAGTAAGAATAAGTATGGCTATGTTAGATGAAAAAAATCTCTTGCATCCCTCAGAATCCATTTGAGTATAAAGTCATGAAACTGATGTACATTCGAGCTATTATCAAGGAAATAGTGAACTGTAAAATCAGTACACGTGATCAATATCTTCTACAATACATCATTGAAATTAAATTGGTTTCAAATAGTGTGGATCTCTTCGATGTGATAATAATGAGTGTACTAAAGTGTAGAAATATTATCACAAATAGGGAAAAAATATGATATCTCCTGAAATATTTCTCTAGATATATGAATTTTGTGGTAGGATATGGATAAAACTATTATAATATCTTCCATGATCAATTGGGATGATCTCACCATTATAGTTATCACCCACTGAAGTAGAAAAAATAAGATGACTCCAGGAACAATGTGTATTTATAGTTGAAACAAAAACAAATAGAATGACTATTTTATATAACTAGATTAAAAATTATGTATATTTCATTGGGATATTTCGATTGAGAAAACATTTCCCCTGATTGTATGAGTTATTATTATTTTTAAATTAAAACATACTAATGTATTGTTTGATACCGATGCATAAAAATATTTTCCTTCTTTAATTTTTTTTTAATAATTTGTCTTCCTTGTTTAAATGATGAATCACACCATGAGAATCAATAAAACAATTAATTTGTGGGAATATAGAGTATTAATGTGTCTAGAATATCATTACCATTAATGTGGCAGAGTTTCTAAAGGATTTTACTTTCTTAGATATGAATATTTTTTTTTAGTATTTTGAATGGATATGTTGATATCATTAAATTATTATATTAATTTCAACAATATACAATTAACATTCACATACACGAGTAGAGCGATTAATTTATTCAAATGGAACTGGGTAATGAATTATTGAATACATGTACATTTAGTGGTAGTTGATGGAAACATTGTGATTTTTATGGTGGTGTTACTGTTCAATTATTGATGAAAATAAATATATAAATCTTCCAGTAATATTTGACCAATACCCAAATGTTTTATCAAATGATTTCTATTGTCTACCCAATGAATGATAAATACAATTTTGTAGCAATCGACTTCTAGGAAAATGACTTATTTTGAATATGTCATATAAAAAATATCCAATTTATTTGGTGGATGTAATGTTCAATCAAGAATTATTAGAGAGAAAATGATGAAATAGAACATGTACATTACCATGGGCTTATTTTTTTGGATTCATGACATATGAATAAAGTTCACATCAATTTTTTGTTGTAATTAATAAATTTAGTCAAGCTATGATCAACAATAAACCCAATCATCCATGAATGAATGATCAATTTGATATGTTTAAGGGATCCAAGTGATTATCTTAAATTATTCTCTCAAAAGGGTACCATCATATCAATGTATGGAAATATTTTCTTCCAAAGACCTAATTTTGATGTCCTTACTACCATTATGAATGCTTATTTTTTTCCCATTGGTCTAATAAAATCACATGAAATTTTCATGAAATTGATTAATATTCTATTCTAGTGATATATTGACTATTTTATCATGGAATATTTTTGAATATTTGGGTTTACACTCATAGTATAAATGACCATTAGGTGAACTAGTAGATTTTCATAAGAACATTGAAACATTATCAACATTAATATAAATTTTATAAGCATGAATTTTAGATATAGGACATTGATTTATTAGAAATATAATTTCTAAATAATGAAATGGTTGACATTGGAAAGATATAAAAAGTTATTTTAGGGTAAAAAGAAATGAATATCATCAATATATGAAGATATCTAGGATTAATTAGATATTATGGTCGATTTATTTGTTATTTCTTTGAGATTCATTCACTCATTACAGATTAATTTAAAATGGGATTTACATTCCATTAGAGAGAATATTATTTCAAATCCTTAATGGATCATAAAAATATGGTCACTAAAAAACATATCCCTATCATACCTGAAATAATACACGGCAACGTTGTATTTAATGATATTTCTATATTTGTATTAGGTTGTGTTATTATACATAGAGATCATGTTGTGGCCTATAGATAGTGATTTTGACATAAACACGAATATAATTTTCTGATACATGAGTAGGAATTGACTTTAGTTGTCCATTAAATATATAAATGGTGGCACTATCTCTTTAGGTAAATGTTCACTATCTTCAGATATGATAAAAAATTAAAATATAAATTCTCTCAAAAAGTCTAGAACATTTATTAATGAAATTAGATTTAATATATCCACATTTACGACTTTAACATGGTGTATAATCTTGTGAAATGAAATTAAATGGATGTTGGTTTGAGTAGAAAGTCATATAATTAAATTTACAGAGAATGTTGTGAATAATTGTAGTTGGTGTGCATTAATGTTGACATGAATTTGGACAATGATGAAAATATGGATTTTTTTTAGTCACTATCAATCCAGATAGGATATATTTAGTTAAATATTATCAGTGATCAAATCCTAATTACATCAACTTTAAGTCAAACATAAATTTTGGTGAGAAAAGATGATTGGACATAGAACACAATATTAGCTATTAATTTTCTTAAATTAATTGTGGCTCTATATCCTTTCTCGGAAAAAAATTATTTTGGAATATCACTATTAAAAATGGGATATTAAACTCTGTATTCATGAAACATTAAATGAAATGAAATCCCATTTATAGTAGTATATTATGAAAATAAATATTATGAATTTGTGATGAAATTCTTCACCTTTCAACTGCTCTATGATTAACGTTAACATCTCCAAGGTATGTTGAAATGAATTGTAGTTAGTATTTTTATATTTGATAAAATTTACATGAAATTTTCATAGGTCTACCATGGACTCTCCATTGTAATTTTTCTAATTGAGTGATTAATTTTCAAATCAAAAAGTCAAAAAACATTCTCTGAATTATGGATTTCAACATGGTAGAGGATTTGTATGAGGTGTATATTCAGGAATTGATTATGTTGAATGTTGTACCATTATCTATTACTAATGATAGATATCCTTGATTTACTTTTATGATTTTTAACACTTTATAAAAGGATCCAAGAACCCATATGGATATAATTTTGACATATCAACCTTAGATGGACTGGTTGTCAGAACATTGAATTTTGACATTTGATTATATGATGAGAGCTCATGGCTTAGATTTTAGTATATTATGATAAGGATAAATTACATTAGTCATGACCTCATATAATAAAATTTATTAGTACATGATACATACACATCTATTCTAGGAACTGTATGATCATCCTTGTCCCCCAACATTTTTTGGGTGAAAATTGGAAATAGTTAACTAATTTGGACATTTATTATCCATGAGGATACAAAATATTCAGCTCATCTAGAAGTGGATGGATTTATACATATGATTAAAAAATCATTTACATATCATCATCATTACACATTTTCATTTATTGTAGGAGTGCATTATTTCCTTAATGGTTTACCATGATTAAGTCACTTATCTGTGGGAAAGTATGAAGAAAATTATCCTCGATATATGGGGACATTGGAGGTTTTGCAATGTTTCAAAAAAAATTCATATTTACTAGATATAACACAGATATTTAGGGTTGTCCATATTGTTTTATATGTATGTCATCTATAACATTTACTAGTTGGATACTACTCAAGAGATTACAAAAGAACATTTTACTCTTGAACACGATGTGACATTTTTCCATGGATTGATTTTGATAATAAATATATAGGAGAATGTATTGAGAGGAACTTTTTTTTCTTTATTATGTATGTTTTAGAAGTATGGTTGGATTCAAGAAGAGACATGAGATTGATATTTTTTTATACTAGAGTAATGGAATGATCTATGAAAAGAGGCAACCAATCTCTATTTTTGAGAGGTTGAAAATCTAATTGGAATATTTAATGTGACACACTTGGTATATGTTATGACCTTTTTTAACACTTATAATTAATATTTTTTCAATTGATGGGCCACATCACTAATTATGTTCATAAGTGGGAGGAGAGAAGACGCAGTAATTTGGATATGGTATTTAGTTCCCGATGTGAGTGGTTATTCGTGGTGATATAATTTTTGAGAAGTGTATGAGAATTATATTCATGTAAATAATATGTTTTTGTTTTTTTATGGAATGAAATTTTTATTTCAATTTATGGTTCTCACCCAAATATTCATAGAATAAATCCTTAGGCCAAACCATGTATGTTTCTAGAACCATCCTATTTTAATTATTTTTGTATTAATCTATACACATTCATATCCCTTATTTATTTATTTATATCAAGGATCCTAATATTTGATTTTAGGAGTCCTATTTGTGTCAATGGATGATTTCATTGGATATTTGTTCATAGAACATAGGATTTGAAGGTATGATTTTTGGTTCTTCTTATCCCTTTAATTTGCATGTTTTAACTTGGTTAGAACCCTTTATTTGGAATACCATATCTGATTATAGGGTTGATGACATGAATAGATAGAGTATATTTTTTATTCGATAAAGGAGATTAATGAAGCTTTTCTACCTTGGTCATTGTGTGATTCATCAATAACATGAACTGTTTGGAGGGAGGTGGATTCTCCGTTTCGATAGTTTCTTTTCTATAATACGAAGGATCTATTTTTTGGATAAATTAATTTTTCATTGAAAGGAAAATATCATGATGAATCATTTCTGAAAATTAATATATTTGGTCGATCAAGAAATCATGGATTTTGGGTGATTCCTTCAAAGTGTTTGAGAATATAATATAGTGTTTTCCATAAAAAATTTGAGTTGTGTATGAGAACATGGAAAAATCATGGATGCAGTGAGTGTTTATTTTTTTATTGCATGGGTAATTATCAGTAAAAACATGTAAATCAATTATATAATGGATAAAAATGAAGGTATAACACTATGTGATGGATTGGAGAATGCTAGATCACTGGTCAAGAGTATAAGGATTGAAATTAGACATGGTTGGGTGTCTGTTCATGTTAGAAATTGAAAAATTGATGCTAAGTGGGATTAAAATATTTATATAAGATATTTTTAAAAACTATCATACAGAAGGTTACATTGATATGTTTTCTTCTGTTCTGTAAAATTACAATCTATCATGATTCATATTTTAATGCATTTATAATAATTCTTTTGTTTTTTATTAGGTATGATAGATCACCCCCTAAATATACACTTTCATGTATATGAAAATTCAGTTTTACATGATACCAGAAATAATAAAATTTCAAATTAATTCATTGGATCTTCATCAAGTTTTGTTTATGTATTTTTAATGTTATATATATGGTGTTGGATGGGTATTTGATTCAGGAGATGTGCCACAATCATGACCAAGTATTTATTTGTTTTTGAGTTATAGTTGTCCTAATTTTTTTTCTAATGTCACAATGATTATTAATTTTATACAACATGACATTGTAGTTTATTCATGATTCACTTAAATAGATATTTTGAGTTTCATTATATTTATTTAATGGGTTTGTAGTGTGTTTATTTTTCTTAAGATGGTGAAATGTTCCGCCTATTTAATAATAAATTCATGGCCTTTCTTCAATCCCTTAGAGTCTAGTGTGCATTTCTACTAGTCAGTGGAACCATATTGCATTCCCAGCCAATGGTTAGGTAAATGTTTTTATAGTTATAACTAATTCCTTAATGAAAATTATATGATATTTTTTACATTTAAATTCTAAAAAATATAATACAACATTGAAAAAATGATTATTATTGAAGGATTTCACATATTTGTAGTTATTCCCTAACACATGACAAAAATTGGAAGGTGAAAATTCTATTTTCTTTTGATTCTAATGTTCTTCGAATATGTGTTAGTTTAAATGTAAATGTTATGTTATATAATATAATAATTGAAAATATAATCACTTTATAAAAATAAAATGCATAATCAGAAAATAAAATTCAAGTGATTATAATGGAAGGTAAATCATAAGTTAAATAGCCAAGAGGTTTTATGATTTTTTTTGCATATAGACTTCCAATAATTGGATTATTGTAACCTATAATTTTTATATATAGATATAAAATAATAATAGTATAATATTATTTATATAACATCATGTTATAATTTAGATTCATATAGTTTTAGTGCATTTGGAAACATCGACACATAAACATGTGGCTCATAAAAGATCTGCATTGTTTCCCACTATGTTCATCATAGGAATCACCGTTATTATACATATAATACTACGTACCTTTCTTCATAACCTCTAAAAAGGAAATACTATAAAGGGTGATCTCAAATGACTAGTAATGGTAAACTATAAATACATCATTAATAACTTTAGCAGAACATGAGAATAAGGATATGAGAACAATAGAATAACATCTCGAAATCATAACCTACAGGTCGTAGATCATAATCTTGAGTCCTGGAAAAATAATGGTAGTTCATAAGACATGAATAATAATGGAATCCAAGAACATGATCCATGATATAATAACATTGAAAAAATACATTGAATTATCGCATACACATAATAATATAAAATATAATTTTTATTAATCAGGTTTTCACTCCTAGGACAATCATAGTCTGTTATATTGACACCCCAAACAATCATAACAGTCATATTTCACTCATAATACTATATTAGTGGATTGTGTTTACTCCATAAATAATTATATTATTCATGTATCCCTGTCCTTATTATCATCGTGGAAAATGACCCCTACTAAACTAGGTTTACATTTCATATTAGTAATGTTTATCTCATTAGATATCAATATTTACTCAACAAATTATATGGATATATTTCTACCAACCATCACATAATTAAAATGTTAAATATGTGAGAAATATGATCTTAAACCATTCATCATATCATAAATCATGAAAATAAATGAGAATTATAAACATTTCATAAATTTTAAACCTATGTAAAATAAATGGGTTTCATAAACATTTAATCTTTTCTTTGTAGCATAACCCATGAAAAAATTGGTTTAATGAAAATTTTATTATGTTATTAATAAAAAATACAGATTAATAATAATGATATTATAATTGTATAATTTATGTAGTACATCATAAAGGAAAATATGTGGAGTTTTTATCGATGAATGTAAGCACCATTTTAGATCATTAAAACATTCTTGAGGAAAGTAAAAATTTAATTATGAAATCTATTTTTTAAAAAATATGAAATATGAAATGAAAAAATATCATTTGAAGATAACTCTATAAACTTATAATGGACTCATAATAGAAAATATAATTCATTAATGAAGGTAAATCTATTATATCAATATTTGTAAAAAATGACAATCCTTCAATATTTTTTTCGGAAAATTAGAAATGTAATTTTTTTAGAAAATGAAAAAAATGATCCCATTCAAAGTATTTTTCTAAAAATTAAAAATTCGATAACAAATTTAAAAAACCATTATATATTAGTAAGAAAATATTTAAAATAATTTATTAAAATATTTATATGGAAGAAAAAAATCAACCAAAGAGAGAAATCAAATCGATTTTCCATAAAACATATTTTTGGTATCTAGAGTAAACAATGTGAGGAAAATTAATGTATAATAGGTATTGAAAATAATGAAACTATATATAATAAAGTTAATATTTTTTCATTATTTTCAGATAATATTATTAAATTGTCATATAAATGTTAATAATCATTTTTGATAAACTACAATATTAGGACATAAAACCCATAGACATTTGGTAACATTTGATTCATAAGTCTCAATAATGAAATAAACATAGATGGATATAATAATAATAATAAATTTAACATTTAAAATCATAAAATAAAATTATGGTAATTGTATGAACCACATAAAAGAAACTATTTGTGAATACAACTTCTGCCCCTAGAAATAAAAGGGAGATGAAAATCCCTTAAGTTAGGTTTGGATTCCTTCATACATTTTTTTAACCTCATTTAAAAAAAAATTCTTATAAACCTATTAATGAATCTAAATCATATATATTATACCATATATTATTTACCTATGACATGTTATCACCCATTTGTTTACAATTCTTTATTAAAATAAGGTTTTCTAGTGATATTTGATTTGTTTTTCATGTACGTTCTAGTAGGATAGTTTTGTACTTGTATTTTTATAATAATTAAATTATAAAAATATTATTAATAAAGTTTTAAATATCATTTATATTCACCATATAAATTTTTAGATTTATTAATAAAATATTGAGATAGGAAAATGACATGTGTCGTTCATGAAGAAGGTATGACGTATGTACGGGTGATAATTGTTTTATTTTTTCGACATATTGAAGTTAGGAATTATAAATTATAATTAACTATTATATGATAATTATTATATCATATATATTTATCAATATAATCCTTATTACCATTCATGTAACATTTAAATGGAAAAAATCACATCGCCTAATAGAGGTTGTAGTCTAGAAACAAGCATGAACGAAGTTCTCATTTGAAAATGGATTGGGTGATAACTATTTTAATGTGATAGTATAAATATATAATTATTATTAAGTCATATATATCATATATAAAAAATAGATCCCTAAAAATACCTATCCATAATAGATGGTGATGAAAATGAATTGTATCACTACGTGGAGACTATAAGTCGTAAGTACGCACGAGTGAAACTTTTACTTCTCCGTTAAATAGTTAAGACGATTTATAATGGTGTCTTAAAATTCATAATAACATTTCAAAATATTTAGCATATGAAAATTTTTTTATAATAAAAACAATTTATTTATAAGAGAAAAAGAATAGTATAAATATATGTTGCTGGTTAAAGCGATTATCTCTTCTTTGAAATGACTCCTTTAGATCTCCTATCAAGGGATCTAAGGTTGGTAATTTCGGAGGATAGGAACCTATATAATAATTATTGGGATTTTTTATAATGTAATATAGTAAATTTTGGTTCACTAGAGGTCTTAATGTGGTGTAAATATGTTAATGAGGAGTTTACCTTTTAATATTTAGGTGAGGGATAATTTTTAAATTCTTAAAATTTTTTACTTTTAATAAATTATTTCCAATGAAAAATTACACATAATTAATAGGTATTAGATTTTAAGGTTCTATAGTAATTTTATAACATCAAAATATATAATTTATATATATATTTTTTTTCATTTTACAGTATATTATTTTTATTAATAATAACTTGACAAATTTTTTTTCTAACTACGGTAACATCATTATCAAAATTAAATTCTTGTACTTTTTACACATAAAGTGAAAATTGGACCAAAAATGTCCAAATTATAATATTTTAATCCATATAATAAAAAAAATTCTTATTTATATATATTTATATATTATTTTAAATTAATTTTAGAAAATATAATTTTGATAAATAACATTATTATAAATTTTTATTGTATACATTTAATTTGAAAGAAAATAAATAAATACAGTGTTTTAATTTGAATATAATATTTTAACAATTTTATAATATTTAATATTCACCAACAAAATACATGTAATTGCATAAATACTCAAAGTACATCACATTTAATTTTTTGAATATCATTTATATTATTCATTCATAAATTGAATAAATAATGTTTTGGCATTGTGTAAGCACTGAAGGTATTTTTATAATACATAAAAAATTTCAAAAAAATCTTATTATTTATATAATATAGTCAAGACAAAAAAATAATTATTCATTCATAATTTGTTTCCTTTTATGAGAATATAATGTATATTTTTATCTAAGTGAGTGACATTTTGTAAGATAATTTAATATTTATAATATATAAGTCATTTTTAGGGAAATTCTTCCATCTAGAAACTAAATTTCAACAATAAAGTGTTAATGGTAATCTTATTTTCATCTAATAAGAATTACCATGAGAAATTTCTACCTTATTATATATTTTTATTCTAGATTAACCGATTTACCCTTTACCATGTTGATTAATTTTACCATGCATAATATTAATAATGATAAGAAATAAAAGGATAATATTTAACAAATTTGAACCTCTGGATTCTAAATATAGAATCCATTTTTTCAAATTCGATACATAAATATTTTATAAAATATTTTTAAAATTGACATGAAAAATTGGAGAAAATAACATTAATAGAAATACAATTTGTTAGAATAAAAATAAATTTATTCCAATCCCATGCATACAAAAAATACTAAAACAAAATTTAAATCATTTTATTACATAAATAATATATAAATATAATTAAAATAATCTTGCAATTTTGAAAATTTCGTTTCATTAAGATAAATAATATTTCATTAATAAAAACTATTTTCAGAAAAATTCCTTTCTATGTATAAAAGTTTATTTCTCTTAAATTAAAACATAAAATTTATTCCAATGAACATAATATTATCATTTAAAATATATGATGACTTATAATTTTAATTTTACTCCATTTCAAAATGGATCTTTGTACATCCATGATATGAAATTATATTTTTCAATAAAAATAAATATTTTTCACTATTAACTAGAAAAATAATCTTTGTGGAAAATTAGAAAAAAATAATACTATAGTAGTTTTATTATGATTATTCAATAAATAATAATCATTAATAAAAAATTTCAAAACTTCTGAGAATTTTATTTTAATATTATCTCACAAAAATAATATATATATATATATATATATATATATATATATATATTAGATGAAAGAATATTTTTTAAGAATAAAATAACATTACTAAAAATTGAGTTGTTAATTAATATGAATTTATTAAAAAAAATTATTGAGGATGTAATTTATATATATTTTATATTAGATATAATCTTATTAATACCCTTCAATTTAACATTTATGCCATAATATTAAGATAAATAATATTTTAATAGTATTTCATTGTTTTTTAAAACTCGATGTTGCGTGTGAAAAAAGATATGAAAGAAATAAAATTATTTTTAAGGGGAATAATTTTAGAAAACCATAGGGTGTTATATTCTATGTCCTTTAATAAATTTTTTCCTCTAAATTTTATCCTGTTCTCATTAAACGATGGATTGATATTTCAAATGTTCTTTCTTGAAAAATTATTTCATGCAAATGCATAATAAAAAATCCACACAAAGATGGAAAAAGAAGTTTGATGATCACCAAAAAACTATTTTTTCAAATTGGATAACAACAGTTGGATGTAAAAATATGGATATAGAAGAGAAAACTCACTATATTGGATTAATGGAGAGTGATAGAGAATATTCTCATGAAAAAATTAACCGTCATAAATCTATAAATTTGTGATGAGTTGAAGGACCATTGATTTATCAGTAATAAAATTACATGTAAAATGATTCTATGTCAAGGTAATTTTCCAAAAAATGATGGATAATTTTCCTATTTAGATAATGAAATTAAGAAATAATCATACATGATTTCATTTCATAGATTAAGAATAGTAACATCCTTTGGTTGAGCATAGATCTATATTCTCATCATCACTTATGCTATAAAATGAATATTTTATCTGAATATTTTATGCGTGAAGAAATTTTTAATGAGACACATGTTCCATAAGTCATTACACTATATTTTAAATATTTATAAATCCAAAATTGTTGATATAGGTTATCCAATATGATAAATCACACTTTAATCTAAAATAACAATATCCAAATTTCAACTCAGTCAATTCCAAAAGATGTTAACAATAAATTCCCTATAATATGTGTCTGGGAAAATTGAAATACAAATAAATATGACAAGGGTCACATAATTTTTAAAAATAATCTTTTTAGTAGTCCCCCATAAAGTAAATCGTAAAATAAAACGTAAAGACTTTGATCACATATTCTCCAAAAACGTGATAATAACCTAAATTACCATAAAACATTAATAAAAATATGACTCCTTCACAGAAATAATATTTTATTTTTTATTTAAATAATATCTCAAATTATCATATATATTAAATATCTCTAAAAAATGATTTTAAATCCATAATGAATAAATTTTTCATCATATTGGTAACCATTTTCAAGGTCACCACAACTGTACCATTTAATTCATTAATACTAATATTATATTTATCTAAAAAACATATTCACTCATCATTAAGAATACAATAAGGGTTATCTTTCACTTATTCATTTATTCATGAAAAATATCAGATTACCACTAAATTAATTTTCTTGGCATTCAATACAATTCAATATACTATTTAAAATATTTATAAAAAAATAAATTTTATTATAATAATTTCACATTTCAGGATTCTATTAACTATAATAACTTTAATTAAAATACTTGTATAGTAGAATTCATGAAATATAAATACCTAAACAATCCAATCATCAATGATCATTATTAAACCATTAACTAGGTTTCATAATATTATTCCTAAATGTTTATTTACTAAAATATGTTATAGGAATCTTGTATTTAGATTCATTAAAATCAATTTAATTATTATTTTATACTTTTAATATAGGACATATAGTTAAAACAACCTATATGTTACATTTTTAATTTGTATTATCTTCATCATCCTTTGAAAAATAAAAACTCATAAAAAGTGTCTGATTTTATTCTCAATATTTCTTATAAGTTCATCAATTTTTATAATTCCAATACATTTCAAATTCAAAACATTCAACCATTGAGGATACCATAGGGAGATCATTATTTTTATCCACTATGTTTACCAAAATAATAATTTTTCCAATGAAATTCTTTGCATTGATTCCTATTTTTCAAACACAAAACATATTAATTTTTCTCTAAGGCATTCATTGGAGTTCTTATTCCCACATTGTAGACATATTAGAAGATGAATATTATTTCCTATACGTTCATTGTAAAACTATATCTTTTACTTATTAGGCATGTCAAGATAGTCACTAAACTTCATATTGTTAATCATATATCGATATAAGTATTTAGCAATAATCATAATGATTCAGAATGTATATACTAATTAATTTTGTTATTTAGGAGGAAAATAAGAGAATTTTTCCTTAAATTAATTATAAATATAATTCCATCAGGTCATAACCATTAAATAGAACCAAAAATACATGTGTAATAATCATACAACAATAATAAGGATGAGCTTTAAAATAATCCTGAAAAAAAATTCATATGTTTTCTCAATAATAAAAAATTATCATCAATCTATGATACCTTACGTATAACCTATGGTATACGTGGTCATTGGAAAACCATTATGAACTAATATTATAAATATACTTCGTAAAGACCCGTAAAATTGAAGGGAAATTTTTTCTTAATTTTCTTTGGAATTTTACAAGAGCGCGGTTTCTGACGGCACCTGATTCCGAGGCCCAGAGTTCCCGGAATCAATTTCTGAAGTTTGGCTCGGGTACGTTCAGTGAACGAACGAGCGGGAATTTCTAACTTTTGAACCAGTGCCCGGAATCGAATTCCTAGGGACCAATGAACTCGCATCGCCGATATTCTCTTAAGGAGACCTTTTCCGAGGTTGCGTTTTATGCAGGTTGAGAGTTAGTTTTTGGTATTTTTAAAATAAAGTTAAATAAAATGTGGAAACACATTTTATTTTTTTTATCCAAGTTGGTTATAAGCTCCCAAAGGGAGTTATGGGTGGGACCCACATACACTTAACCTCCCTTGAGAGGATTAACTATGGTGGGGCCCACACGAACCCTAACACTTCATCTTCCCTTTAAACTCCCCATAACTCCTCTGTAATTAATCTTGACAACATGGGTTATTTATTGAGTTGAGTTGTTTTAATTTCAAACTTTTGAAAATCAAGTTTTTTATTTGTGTAAATAAAATAAGCTTAAAGCTTATTTTATTTTGGTTGGTATCCTTTGACAACTTGAGAGGATTTGGGAAGTTCTCTCCTTTTTCTTCAACCTGGACGAAGAACACGAAGAACACTTAAGCTCCGACGAAGAACGCCGCTTCGCTTCTTCGTAGCCGGTGTGTTTCTGAAGATCGACGACGCCGCATCTTCGATCTTATTCTCATGTCAACGAAAGGAGACGTCGTTTCCTCCTCGGACTTTCTCCGTCATCTTACGAAGCTTCTCCAGCGACGTACCTCTTCAGACGCACCTCGCTGTCAATGGAAAAGACGTTCGGTTTCCGCGACGCCCGACCTCCGCGACGCTTGTCTTCCGCGGCTTGTTGACGTGCTCTGCACTTGACACCGAGGTAGGGGTTTATTTTATTCCTTGTTCATGATTTATACCCGTGATTATTTCTTCGTGAAATTTTTCCAATTGTTAGAAAATAACGCGAGGGGGCCGGACCGCACGAACACGACCGACCCTCCTCCTTTTTCATGTTGATTCGGTTGTGGGTTATAATGGGTGTGGCGTGGTGCTGTCGCGCCGTGCAGGATCATACGAAAAGAAACGCGTGGCGCCATCGCGCCGCGTCGTAAAATAATGCAAGGACGCGACGCCGTCGCGCCGCGTCGAAGAAAGTCGGAGACACCGCGGCCGGAGCGGGGCCCCGACGGAAGGGCACGACACCATCGTGCCGAGCCGGACAACAAAGGCCGCGGCTGGTTCCGGGCCGCGACGGGATGAGAAGACCGGCGGCCATCCGGGCCGCCGGTATCGGAAGCCGGAAGGGGACCGGCCTTTGCTGGTGCCGTTGAGGAAGAACCGGCCGGCCATGTCGGGCCGGCCGGAAGGGATGCAAACCGGGGGGGAATTAATTCCCCCGGCCAGCCGAAACGGCCACCCATAATTGGGGGGGGGGGGCTACGGTTTCACAAAGGGGGGCAGGCGCCCCCCCGCCCATTACAATCAGCTCGGCCTTCGGCCGAGCTGGCAGCGCGCCTAGCGCGCTGACTTGCGCCGAACCGGCGCGCCAGGCCGGTCCGCCAGGCCAGGCCGCGCCGGGCCACGCCGGGCCAGGCCGGACCGTTCCGGGCCGGTTCGACCCTTTCCAGGGCGGTTCTACCCAGTTTGGGCCAACTGGGGGGTCGCGGGCCGGGACGGCCCGGGCCCAAAACCCCCATTACCAAGCGATTTGGATTCAAATGCCCATAACATGGGCTACGGATCTCCAAAAGACACTCCGTCAGAGGAAATGTGATCCTTGGATCGAGACGGTCGTTTCGGTATATCGCACTCAAGGTTTCGGAATACTTTGAGTTCGGCCGGGTTGGTTCTTACACGAAACTAACCAGGCCCTCGGAGTGGAAACGCTCATATCATGAGCTACGAATGTCTGATTGACGTGCCGTCAGCTTTGTTGAGTTCCTCTTAGTGAGACAGATCTTTTGGAATACTCCGCCCAAGGTTTGGATGCAGGTGGAGTACGGTTGGGCTGGTTTTGCCTTAAAAAAACCAACCGGGACCCTGGAACGGAAAAGTCAATAACTTTCAGACCGGGCGTCCGATTTGACGCGCCATCTGTTGCGTTGAGTTCCTGTTGACGATACGGAACTTTTGGATACATCAAATCTGGTCTATGTGACAGTTGATGTATCAGCCTCTCGGCTCGTGGAGCGGACCCTCCCGAACGAGCTTGTTGTGTGCGGGAACCCAAGAGCTGGCTGCGACTGCAACTGCGACTGCTACCGCGACTGCTACTGTGACTGCGATGACAACTGTGCAGAGATCCTCAGTGGATTCGACGACGACGACTACAGCACTCACCGATCCTGTGTGGATCAGTGCTACCGATCCTGTGTGGGTCCGATCCTGTGTGGGTCAACGCTTAGCGGTCCTGTGTGAACCAGCGCCTACAGATCCTGTGTGGGTCCGATCCAGTGTGGGTCTTTGCAGGGGTTAGAACCTATCGATCCTTTGTGGGTCTAACGACATAGATGGATCTGTGATCATCTCTATCGTCTTCGAAGATGTATACCTGTGTCAGCTGAATCCTGTTGCTTTCCTGTGTGGATTGTGTTGTGTTATCCTCTGTGGATTAGGTTTCGCTTTCCTGTTTGGAATTCGTATACTTTCCTGTGTGGACTGAGTTGTACTTGGGCTCAGAGGTTGGAGCGTATTGGAATTGAAGACTTAGGTATATGTATGGGAATATACCTAAGCAGGGTCGGTTGTTACTTCGTGATTGTATATTTCTTCTGTGGTTTATCCTTTGTCGATTTTGGGAGACCTTCGGGGGTCTCGGGGTCCCTACTGAGTAACTTATACTCACCCCTGCACGGGCTATGCCCGCACTACGTTCTGTTGGTTGCAGACGACGGACAACGTTGATCGTGGATGAGGCTTGCAGAGCAGGACGGTACCTGGAGGTGGACCACTGGACGGGACGTGCTCGGAGTGGATGGCGGGACCCGAGGAGCAGTGGAGCTATCTGTACACACCCTTCAGGTGGGATATCCAGTGGACAGCTCGGTGTAGCGGCTTTTACTTTATAGTTGTTGTTTTCCCTTTCGAGTTGTACTTTACTTTCAGTTTGGGTTTGTATACTGGCCCATTTACATTTTCACACTTTCAGTTGTACTCTGTTTTTACTTAGTGTTTACCTTTCTGCTTTCTTACATTGTGGTGCTTGATTACTTTACAAAAGGAAATTCCTTCTCTTTTACAGGGATTTACGCCTTGGTGCTAGTCGCCTGCCCCTGGCCTATGGAAGGCGGGCTTGGGGTAGTCACGACACGGGCCCCGAGGATGGGTCGTGACAAATTGGTATCAGAGGAGTTCAGTTCTACTGCGAACTCTGATCTTTTCTATGTGAAGCAATAGTGTTCAGCGTATTGAGTGTGGTTATCAGTCCAGGGAGTCCAGTGTTGGTGCGGCGACCGACGTATCCATACACCAGGACCTTGACTTATGATTTCCGACTTAATGCAAGAAAACATTGATTGCATGTGTGTTTCAAAGATTTCTTTGTGATTACTTTATATCAGCTCACCAGGTATACTGTTCTGACCCTGGCGCACCGGTTTCCTTTTCAGGATGGCCCCACGATGGCAGCCAGCTAGGGTTCCGATGGTCGAGCGTGATGACAGCCCACCGAGCGATGAGGCCTCGGTATAGGGCCCTTGTTCAGCTGTGGCACCGGCGGTAGCTTTACCTGTCGAGCCCCTGATACTTCCAGCACCAGCCGCTGACGATGCACGTCGCCTCAGCGCACTGCATGAGTTTCAGCGCCAGCGACAGCCCAGGTTTCGTGGGGAGACGGATTCCCAGGCAGCCGAGGACTGGCTGGAGGCAGTGGTATGAGTTTTCAGGCTAGTGAGGACACCAGCAGACCTCATGGTGATCCTCACTGCGAGCCAACTGCACGCAGCAGCGGGCCGATGGTGGAGCATTATGCTCCAGGTGCATGATGAGGCATCTCTACTTTGGACAGACTTTGAGAGCCTCTTCTGCTCAGAGTTTGTCCCAGCCACCCTCCGTGCGGTGCGCATTCAGGAGCTTCTTCAGCTGCGGCAGGGCAGCATGACAGTCGCTCAGTACTCGGCGAGATTTACTGATCTCTCGCGCTACTCGACGGACATGGTACGGGACCCATTATTCCGGGCCCGGACCTTTGAGGAGGGCTTGAGACACGAGATCAGGGCATCGCTGATCTCCCTCAGAATTCCGACTCAGACAGGAGTGCTGGAGTGGGCCCGTTTGATCGAGATCTTTCTTACTGAGTCTACACCAGCGCCAAGACCCACCACAGGGCGGCACGTAGCAGAGTCTTCTGCAGCAGGCAGTCCACGGATGACTCAGGGGTCTAGGCAGACCAGACCCTCAGGCAGATGACCTCAGGACACTGGATCAGCAGTGCGGGGCACACAGCGCGGATCCAATCTTTCGAGAGGCAGACAGTGCTACTCGTGCGGCGGGCAGGGCCACATGGCTCGTGACTGCCCGACCCGCCGTGCTGAGGAGCAGCAAACGGTTGAGGGACCACCGAGGCAGAAGCATAGGGTCGACCTTGGCGGTCTGCAGGGAGGAGGCGGATGAGGTAGAGGAGTTGGCCGAGCAGCTGGTGGTGGGCGACGCTTTGTGGCTTTACCACCACCACCACCAGGAGGTCCACCCCGACCACAGGGAGCTGGCGGGCAGAGACAGGAACAGCTCCAGGCAGCAGAGGCCTACGACCACGGTGCACCCGAGATTATTCGAGGTACTATCTGTGTCTATTCCACCCTTGCTGCTGTACTTATAGAAATTGGAGCGAGTCACTCTTTCATAGACGCTGCCCTTGTTCGGAGCTCGGAGATTCCGATAGATCCGTTGGCTCGATCCTTATAGCTAGATACTCCTACGGGAGCATACTCGAAGATTACGCACTGGTGCCGGCAGTGTGAGCTTACTCTAGGATGCAAGAGCTTTGGATGGGATCTTCTTGTAGTAGCTTCGAGGCCTTACGACATCATCTTGGGCATGGATTGGTTATCTACGGTCCATGAACAGATTGACTGTTTTAGGCACATGGTGCGATGTGTATGCACCGACGGGAGCAGGTTCACCTTCACCGGCGAGAAGGGAGCTTTAGCAGCACAAGATGGACTTCCTCGGAGGAGAGGACATCCCATCACTCATCAGTTGGCTATCCTCATCCTTGGAGCAGTTGACGTGCGGAGTCCTGGTTTTCCAGCAGTGGTGGATCAGTTTGCAGAAGTTTTCCCCGACGACGTTCTAGGGCTTCCTCCTCATAGATAGGTAGACTTTTATATTGACTTGTACCCCGGGACAGCCCCGATATCGACTCCAGCATATCGGATGGCCCCCGCTGATCTCCGAGAGCTTTGGGTACAGTTGGAGGACTTGTAGGGAAAGGGGTTCTTCCGACCCCGTGTTTCACCCTGTGCTTTCCCGATATTGTTCGCCAAGAAGTCAGACGGGGGCTTGCGACTTTGTGTTGACTATCGTCGCCTAAACTAGGTGACAGTGAGGAACAAGTATCCGCTACCGAGGATTGATGACCTCTTTGATCAACTCAAGGGATCACGGCGGTTCTCAGAGATAGACCGTAGGTCAGGCATCATCATCTCATAGTTAGAGACGAGGACGTGCAGAAGATGGACTTCAGATGTCGGTATGGCCACTATGAGTTCTTGGTTATGCCATTCGGCGTAACCAATGCTCTAGCAGCGTTCATGGCCCTCATGAACATGATCTTTCAGCCATACCTTGATCGATTTGTCGTGGTATTCATTGATGACATTTTTATTTACTCGACGACTGAGGAGGAGCACGCCTACCACTTACAGGTTGTACTAGACACACTCCGAGAGAACCAGATTTATGATAAGCTCATGAAGTGTCATTTCTGGATACGTGAGGTCCACTTCTTTGGACATGTTATCTCTGAGGCGGGAGTTGCAGTGGATCCTACGAAGATCGAGGTTGTGTTAGCTTGGGAGCCACCCAGGAGCGTGGCGGAGGTGAGGAGTTTCTTGGGACTAGCTGGATACTATCGGAGATTCGTGCCAGACTTATCTAGATTTGCGGCACCACTCTCAGCTTTGACGAAGAAGGGGAAACCCTTCGTGTGGTCAGACAGATGTCAGCAGAGCTTCCAAGAGCTGAGACAGAGGTTGACCAGCATACCTATCTTGAGGTTTCCTGAGGAGGGAGTAGGATATGTAGTTTACTGCGATGCATCAGGGAACGGACTCAGATGTGTCCTGATGCAGGAGCAGGTAGTGATCGCCTATGGATCACATCAGTTGAGGTCGAATGAGAAGAACTACGCTACTCATGACCTGGAGTTAGCAGCAGTGGTCATCACCCTGAACACATGGTGACACTATCTGATGGGCGAACGCTTTACAGTATTTTCTAATCATCAGAGTCTCAGGTATATCTTCTCACAGAAGGACCTGAACCTGAGACAACGACTATGGATCGAGTTCCTCCAGGACTATGACTTTGAGATAGTATATACTCCTGGAAAGGGGAACGTGTTAGCCGATGCCCTCAACTGGAGGACGAGAATTCAGCTACTTGAGGAGGTGACGGAGCAGCTAGCCTCTTTGAAGATATCTTTCATGGATAGAAATGGATCAGCCTTCCTTCAGTATCTCACAGTCACTCCTCCACTACTGCAGTGGGTCAGAGAGGCACAACGAGGGGACACTGACTATGAGACACGGCGTGCACAGATATCCTCAGGACAGGCACCTGATGGTTTCTCCTATGGAGCAGAGCACGACATCCTTTTCAGAGGACATACCTTGGTACCCGTCGCTTTACGAGAGGAGGTGTTGAGAGAGTTTCACACTTCTCCTTTGGCGGTACATCCCAGAGTGGCGAAGATATACCAGGATCTCAGACGACAGCATTGGTGGCCGGGCATGAAGAAGGTTGTGACAGAGTTCGTTTCTCGATGCCTCACCTGCCAGCAGGTGAAGGCTGAGCACCAGGTACCAGCAGGCTTGGTACAGCCCTTGGAGGTCCAGGAGTGGAAGTGGTACGGGATATCTATGGACTTCGTGACTGGACTTCCATGCACTTCCAGAGATCACGACTCCATCTGGGTGATTGTTGACCGACTCACCAAGTTGGCTCACTTCTTACCCATCAGAGAGCAGGGCTCAGTGGAGGGCATGGGACGTCTCTACGTTCAGGAGATTGTACGGCTTCACGGTGTGCCATCATCTATCATCTCCGATCGAGATGCTCTCTTTACTTCCCAGCTTTGGAAGGGATTGCAGGAGGCGTTCAGGACGCAGCTACGTTTGAGCACATCCATTCACCCTCAGACAGATGGTCAGATGGAGAGGACCATTCAGACTCTCGAGGACATGCTCCGCGCATGTGTCCTCGACTTTGGTCGTAGCTGGGAGGACCACCTACCCTTGGTGGAGTTTGCGTACAACAACAGCTATCACTCCACCATCGGGATGGCACCATACGAGGCGTTGTACGGCCGACCTTGTAGATCTCCTTTGTGCTGGACAGACCCTGGGGAGTAAACACTTGTGGGACCGGAGATGGTTCAGGCCACGACAAAGAAGGTACAGGTCATCCAGGAGCAGATGAGGATAGCTCAGAGCCGGTAGAAGTCATACGCTGACAGGAGGCGTAGGCCACTAGAGTTCGAGGATGGTGACCACGTCTTCTTTCGGGTCTCATCTAGACGCGGTATACGGAGATTTGGCTGAGGCGGCAAGTTATCTCCACGATTCATCGGACCCTTCTAGGTCCTCAACAGGATTGGCGAGGTGGCTTATCACCTTTCTCTATCACCTCAGTTGCACCAGGTGCACGACCTCTTCCACGTATCTCAACTGAGGAGATACGTGTATGACCCGACGCACATCATTGACCATGGGGAGCTTGACGTTGATGATGGGGCGACTTTTACGGAGGTCCCGGTGGAGATAGAGGATCGATAGGAGCGGGTCCTACGAGGACACTCAATTCCTCTAGTGCGCATCAGAGGGCAGTACGGGAATCTCCAGGAGAGCACTTGGGAGCGGGAGGCTCAGATGCATTCTTAATACCCTCATTTGTTTCCCTAGTTTTGATGTATCTTTACGGGGACGTGAAGCAGTTAGGTGGGAGTAATGTAAAGACCCGTAAAATTAAAGGGAAATTTTTTCTTAATTTTCTTTGGAATTTTACAAGAGCGCGGTTTCTGACAGCACCTGATTCTGAGGCCCGGAGTGCCCGGAATCAATTTCCGAAGTTTGGCTCAGGTACGTTCAGTGAACGAACGAGCAGGAATTTCTAACTTTTGAACTGGTGCCCGGAATCGAATTCCAAGGGCACTGATGAACTCTCAGCGTCGATATTCTCTTAAGGAGACCTTTTCCGAGGTTGCGTTTTATGCGGGTTGAGAGTTAGTTTTGGGATTTTTAAAATAAAGTTAAATAAAATATGGAAAAACATTTTATTTTTTTATCCAAGTTGGTTATATCCTCCCAAAGGGAGTTAGGGGTGGGACCCACATCCACATAACCTCCTTTGATAGGATTAAGTGTGGTGGGGCTCACATGAACCCTAACACTTCATCTTCCCTTTAAACACACTATAACTCCTCTTTAATTAAACTTGACAACATGGGTTATTTATTGAGTTGAGTTGTTTTAATTACAAACTTTTGAAATTCAAGTTGTTTATTTGTGTAAATAAAATAAGATTAAAGCTTATTTTATTTTGGTTGGTATCCTTTTCCACCTTGAGAGGATTTGGGAAGTTCTCTCCTTTTTCTTCAACCTGGAAGAAGAACACGAAGAACACTTAAGCTCCGATGAAGAATGCCATTTCTCTTCTTCGTAGCCGGTGTGTTTCCGAAGATCGATGACGCCACATCTTCTATCTTATTCCCGTTTCAACGAAAGGATACGAAATTTCCTCCTCAGACTTTCTCCGTCATCTTACGAAGCTTTTCCAGCGACGTACCTCTTCGGACGCACCTCGACGTCAACGGAAACGACGTTCGGTTTCCGCGACGCCCGACCTCCGCGACGCTTGTCTTGCACAGCTTGTTGACGTGCTTCGCACTTGAAACCGAGGTAGGGGTTTATTTTATTCCTTGTTCATGATTTATAATTGTGATTATTTCTTCATGAAATTTTTCCAATTGTTAGCAAATAATGAGTGGGGGTCGGACCACACGAACACAGCCGACCCTCCTCCTTTTTCATGTTGATTCTATTGTGGGTTGAAACGGGTGTGGCGCGGTGTCGTCGCACTGCGCAGGATCATACGGCAAGAAACGCGCGGCACCATCGTGCCGTGTCGTAAAATAATGCAAGGACACGACCCCATCACGCCGCATCGAAGAAAGTCGGAGACACCGCAACCGGAGCGGGGCCGTGGCGGAAGGGTGCGACGCCGTCGCGCCGAGCCGGACAACGAAGGCCGTGGCCAGTTCAGGGCTGTAGCGGAACGAGAAGACCGGCGGCCAGTCGGGCCGCAAGTGTCGGAGGCCGGAAGGGGACCGACCTTTTGCCGGTCCCGTTGAGGAAGAACGTGCCGGCCCGGTCGGGCAGGCCGGAAGGGAGGAAAACCGGGGGGAATTAATTCCCCTGGTCAGCGGAAACGCCCCCCCATAATGGGGGGGGGGGGGGGCACGGTTTCACAAAGGGGGGAAGGCGCCCCACGTTCCTATCAGCTCGGCCTTCGGCCGAGCTGGTAGCACGCCCGGCCGGGCCGGGTCGACCCTGTCCGGGGTGGGTCGACCCAGTTCAGGCCAACCGGGGGGTCTCGGGCCGGGACGGCCCTGGCCCGAAACCCCCGTTACCGAGCGGTTTGGATTAAAATCCCCATAACTCGGGCTACGGATCTCCAAACGACGCGCCGTCAGAAGAAATGCGATCCTTGGATCGAGACGGTCGTTTTGGTATATCGCACCCAAGGTTTTGTAATACTTTGAGTTCGGCCGGGTTTGTTCGTACACGAAACCAACCGGGCCCTCGTAGCGGAAACGCTCATATCTTGAGCTACGGACGTCTGATTGACGTGCCGTCAGCTTTGTTGAGTTTCTCTTAGTGAGACAAATCTTTTGGCATACTCCGCCCAAGGTTTGGACGAAGGTGGAGTATGGTCGGGTTGGTTTTGTCTTAAAAAAACCAACCAGGCCCCTGGAACGGAAAAGTCAATAACTCTCAGACCGGGCGTCCGATTGACGCGCCGTCTATTGCGTTGAGTTCATGTCGACGATACAGAACTTTTGGATACATCAACTCTGGTCTATGTGACAGTTTATGTATCAGCCTCTCAGCTTGTGGAGCGGACCCTCCCGAACGAGCTTGCTGTGTTTGGGAACCCCAGAGCTGGCTGCGACTGCTACTGCGACTGCTACTGTGACTGCGATGACGACTGTGCAGGGATCCTCAGTGGATTCGATGACGACGACTACAGCAGTCAGAAATCCTGTGTGGATCAGTGCTACCGATCCTGTGTGGGTCAGATCCTGTGTGGGTCAGCGCTCAGTGGTCCTGCGTGAACCAGCGCCTACAGATCATGTGTGGGTCCGATCCTGTGTGGGTCTTTACGGGGGTTAGTACCTATCGATCCTTTGTGGGTCTGACGACTTAGATGGATCAGTGATCATATCTATCATCTTTGAAGATGTATACCTGTGTGAGCTGAATCTTGTTGCTTTCCTGTGTGGATTGTGTTGTGCTATCCTGTGTGGATTACGTTTTTCATTCTTGTGTTGAATCCGTATACTTTCCTGTGTGGATTAAGTTGTACTTAGGCTCAGAGGTTGGAGAGTATTGGAATTGATGACTTAGGTATATGTATGGGAATATACCTAAGAAGTTTCGGTTGTTACTTCTTGATTGTATCTTTCTTATGTGGTTTATCCTTTGAGGATTTTGGGAGACCTTCGGGGGTCTCGGGGTCCCTACTGAGTAACTTATACTCACCCCTGCATGGGCTATGCCCGCACTACGTTGTGTTGGTTGCAGACGACGGACAACGTTGATCGTGGATGAGGTTTTCAGAGCAGGACGGTACTTGGAGGTGGACCACTGGGTGGGACGTGGTCGGAGTGGACGGCAGGACCCGAGGAGCAGTGGAGCTATCTGTACCAACCCTTCCGGTGGGATTTCCAGTGGACAGCTCGGTGTAGCGGCTTTTACTTTACATTTGTGGTTTTCCCTTTCGAGTTGTACTTTACTTTCAGTTTGGGTTTGTATACTGGCCCATTTACTTTTCCGCACTTTCAGTTGTACTCTGTTTTTACTTAGTGTTTACCTTTCCGCTTACTTACTCTTTGGTGCTTGTTTACTTTACAAAAGGCAATGCCTTCTCCAATACTGGGATTTACGCCTTGCTGCTAGTCACCAGCCCCTGGCCTATGGAAGGTAGGCTTGGGGTAGTCACGGCACGGGCCCCGAGGACGGGTCGTGACAGACTTATCCCTAGGAGTCTAAATAATGTTTCTCTTATGTTAGTTCCCAATGGTTAACTGAACATTTATCTAATAAAAAATATATAAACTAGAAAATTTAATACATTTATATCACATATATTTATATTAATATTCATTACAATACATAATGATACATTGTTGAATCATATATGACTACTCCCTTTGGAAACATGGACACATAAAACACATGTTCAAAAAAGGTCTATATTTTCTCCCATGAAGTTATTCATAACTAGAACTCGTCTTAGACATATCATACTAAGTACCATTGTTCATAATGTGTTGAAAGGAAACATTAACCGGGGTTATATTAGATTATTTTTATTTCATAACAAGGGAGATATAAATTATCCCATGATAATAAAATTAGCATAATTGTATGATAACATGAACATATCAATTTAAAATCATTCACTACATATTTTAGATCATAATATTAAGCCATGAAAAAAATATTACAACGTAAAAAGACATGATTCATAATTTAATAAATGAATATGAGCAATTAGATAATAATATTGACATATGAAATTGAATGGTGTCATAAAAATAAAAAGATAAAATCATTTACTTAGTAGCGGACGCTTCGCTTCATGGACTATCAAAGTGGATTGGGTTCATTCCCTAAACCATTACAGTAGTTAAGTATCACACCATCGACAATATAAGTGGATTATATTCACTACCCTAATAAATATTGTAGCCATGGTTTCCTTATATTACTACCATAGTGGAAACATTTGATTAATGAACTAGGTTCACATTACATTATTGTCCTATTTATGTCACGTGATATTAATATTTTCCCATTACAATTATGGAGATATAGGTCCCAATCAGTACATAATGAAAATATTATGAATATGATCTATAAGATCATAAATAATTCATCATATCAGAAACTATAGAAATATATGTGTTTCCAAAACAATTATTTATAGCATAAAACATTGAAATGAAATTCTTTTCATATGAATTTAATCATTTTATCAGAACATAACCCATTGAAAAAAATGGCTTTAATAAGTATTGGGTAATCGTATTAACAAATTTTGTATAGAATGAATAATTATGATCTACTAGGATCATATACATTGAAAAGTGAATTGAAAATTCAGTGTTTTACACTTCGATAAATATAAATAACATTAAATAATATTAAATAATAATTTTGGGAAATAAACTTGTCATTTTGAAATCCCTTAAAAAGATATACAATTATAAAGGAAAAATATTTATTAGATAAAAATTGGAAAATAATTAATGATGCCTCAATGAAAATACTATTCTATATAACTGCAAAATCCATTTATCTTCCTTAAGATAAAAAATAATTTCTTCTATACTTTTATCTAGAAATTGACAAAGTACCTCATTTGGAAAAGGATAAAAAGATACATTTTAAATAGTTTTTTTTATAAAATGTAAAAATTGGTAAATATTAACAAAAATATCATGGGATAATACTAAAAATAATTGTTAATGATTTTATGAATTCATTGATATTGAAGAAGTGGATTTTTTCATGTCAAGAATGAAAATATGTGTATTTTCCATAAAATCATATTTTTGGTATTTTGTGAAAAAAGTTGTAAAAAAAGAAAGAGAACATCTATTTTCAAGAAATAATCGGATTATAATGAAAATAAGGTTTCTTTAATTTTATATTATAATATATATTTATCCTTGTGATAATTCTAATTAATCATGATAAACAATGAGAATGTGACATAAGACCCATACAACATTTGTGTCTTCTGAATAATAAGTCCCATTAATGAAATAAACTTATATGGATTTAGAAATACTAACAAATTTCACAGTATGAATCATTAAATACATTCATGGGTATTTTATACACCACATTCAAGAAACAATTTGTCAATATGACAAGTTACCCATAGAAATAAAAGTTAGATGAAAATCCCTTACCATAGGTCCAACATCATCATTACACATTGGAAAATTATTTACAACCAATAAATAATTAATATTAACCTATTTTGGAACTAATATCTTAAATTTCATACCATAAATGACATATTTATAAACATTTATCGCTCCTTTTTAACACTTCATTATTAGAATTACTATTTTGGATGATATCTTCATAGCATTTCATGCACATTCTGGTTATTTAGTTTTGGTCAATGTATTGTGATCATGGACACATAATCTAAATAATTTTAATAATGATCAAAATATAAAATAAATTCAATATATACATATTTATTTTCATTCATAAAATATAGATATAGAAAAATTAATTACACCATTCATGGAGATGGTATATTGTACGTATGCATAAACGATATTTTCATTTTTCGATGGATGGAACAAATGAATGAGAAATGTTAATAAACATTTATATAATAATTATTAAATAATATATATCATATATATTCTTCAAATTAATCATCAATACCATTCATTTAAAATATAAATGAAATACAATTCACATCACTTCGGGGAGGTGGAAGTACAAATGTATGCATGAATAACGTTATTTTATCCCAAAGGATTGGATGGAGAGTAAGAAAATGATATATTTTAATCAAATAGGTAAAAATAATACATATATATCATATATATATATCATATCCATCATAATACTCACCAATAAGTTGTGGTGATAAAAAATGAATTGCATTATTATGTAGAGACGATATCCTGTATGGACTCACAATTGGCACTTTTGCTTTAACAAGATAAGAAAAAGGGTGTATAATGAATTTTTCTTAATAATGATAACGTATAATAATATTTAGGTTATTTGAGTAATTAGTTTCTGATAAATAAAAGATATTTATATGAGGAAAATAATAGTAGAAAAGAAAGTGTTTGGTTAAGGTGATTACCTATACATTGAAATAGATCCTTTAGATATCCCATAATGGGATCTAGGGATGGTATTTTTTCAAGACCACAAAAAATTAAATTTAGGTAGAAAATTTTTATGGTAAATATTATGATTAATTTAAATTAATATGGATCAATTCACTGTAAATAAGCAGGGGAGAAAGTTCACTTTTATCATTGACATCAGGGTTACATATTGAATTTCACAAAAGAATAAATTCTAATAAATTAAGTGTAAATAAATATGCCTAAAAAATTATATGGATTTGATGATAAAGTTTGATTTGGTTTAATCCCATAAAATAGATTAAAATAGTTATTTTTTGGTGTCACTTTGTACCATATTATTTTGATTAACCGTTAGATAACTATGTTTAATCTTAACTGCGACAAAAACCTTTTCACAATTAATGGGTTGTAATATTTTAATTATCAAAAAATGATGGGCCGAAAAACTAAAATTTATGACATTTTAGACAATATAATAACCTTATTTTATAATTTCAATATCTTTGTTGACATTTATATTATATGAAAAAATATAATTTTTGATAAAATATCATTATTTTCAATTTTGATATTATTTATATAATTTGACTTATAATACAAAAAGAAAATTTAGTAATTAGAATATAATATTTTAAAATGAAAATAATAAGTCATAGTCAACTATAAAATGCATATAACAGTGAAAATTAGTCAAATTATATCATTTTTAATATTTAAAGAATCATTTTTTTATTTTTGACTTAATTAAATAAATATTTTTTTTGTTGTTGTTTAGTCATTTAATATAATGATATAATACAAGAAAACAAAAAATATATTAAAAACACAAATATAATTCGATTAAACACAAAATGACTATTAATATTATAACATAACATGTTTTTCTTCCTTTTTGAAAACATAATGGATATTTAAAATTAAGAGGGTGACATTTTCTAACATTATTTAATTTAAATAATATATAAGTCATTTTCATGGAATCATTTACATTAAGCAATTAAATTTTGACCCTATTTTAAAAATGGTAAAATTAAATTCATAAAATATTTATTAGAATGAAAAATTATTACAATTTAATTTATTTCTGATCTAGATTAATATGAGTTACCCTTGACTCAGATGGTAAATTTTACCACAATTTCTATTTAGATTGAAAATAAAAGTGGAAAATTTTCCAAATATGAACTTTTTAATTATAAATATGGAATTAATTTAAAATAATTAAAATTAATATATTTGGTAAAATATTATTACAAAATAAGGGCTACTAATTTTACAAAAATTACTTTTAGAAAAATGTAGTTTTAAGCATTAAAATTGATTTATTCTTATCCGTAGCATTGTAAAAATATTATATTAATATTTAATGTTTTTTATAGAATATTTAATATATAAATTTCATTAAAATAAATTTATAGTATTTATCTATTCCATTTATTTATATAAAAATATAATGGTTATAAAGTCAATTTTTTTTTGAAATTGCCTTATTAAGTATACAATTGATTTTATCCTAAATTAATTATTAAAATTAATTACAAAAAAATTAGTTTGAATGTTTAAATTTAATTGATCTAATAATTATTTTTCAAATAATTTTAAAATATAAAATTTTTACATGCATGAAACAAATAAAATTTTAGTTGAACCATATTTTTCACTAATTATTGGAAAATTAATCTTTTCAAACAATTATAAAACATTCTTCCTCTCATAATATTTTTTTGATGATTTCTGAATTGATTTTCCTTATAGAATATATAAAATGAAAAATTATCATTAAATAATCAACAAAATCTCATAAAATACCATACAAATTTTTTATTAGGAGACATATTTTTGAAGAATAAAATAAATTTACTAAAAATTTAGTGGTTAGTTTCTAATATATTATCAAAAAAATTATATTGAGTAGGATATTAATATATATTTCATAGAGTATTAAACCCTATTCATACCTTTTTGTAATGACTAAGTAATACCAATCATAAATAATTGTATTTTAATTTTATACCAGAGTCCATGTTAAATGGTTGTTGTGAGTATCTTAAGCAATATAAGAAACAAAATTATTAAAATATAATTATTTTATAAAATATTTGGGTGTTACATGGATTATCTAAATTCTATTTGTGGATTGATATTATGTTGTAAGAACCACATAATTTTTATCTTCCCACAAATCTTATGAATCCAATGATGTACCGCCCCAACATTTCATTGATGTAAATTTTGTTTTAGTTTTTATTAAACATGAATATTAGCCTCAAGGTGAGTTAGTTTGGTTTTGGAAACAAATAGGAGGAAAGAAAAGGTATTTCATATAGCCCAAAAACACAACATATATTTATAATATGTGATGAGAAATAGACTTTATACACACCTAACGTGTTGTAAATTTTTTTTTCCTGATCATTGAAATATCTGAGCATTACAAGATGTGTAATGTATTTATAAACAATGTAAATTCCATAATTCCTTTTCTATATAAGGGTGATGTATATATTTTTGAAAGAGCCATTATTTCTTATATCGAATAGGAGGCCAACCACAAAAGAGAGATCTTTCATACCCTCCCTTGGTTCTTTTAGTTATCCTACACCCAAGTTCCATTTTATACATAGTTATGTGAATTGGATATACAATGGTAATATCCTTATTCATCATCCTTTATTTAATTATTTATCTACCTGTAATTGGTGCTATTTTCATGTGAGTTCATATGGCATATTTTTGTGTTTTCCATATGTTCTTTTGATATCTCATGTTCTATCTATATTCCAATATAGGTAATGTATGAGGAGATTACTAATGGATTATGGTAGGAATTCATGTATTTCTCCAATATATATATTTTTTATAATGCTTCACAGTGAAGCATGACAAACACACTCACGTGTCATCAAAAAATTAATATTTTCAGTACACTAAGTTTTCATGAATGCTTTATATGCCCAATTTTACTTCATGTTATTGTCAGTGGTTCCTCACCTCAACTAAAACCACCCCTTATGGTGTGATCATGTGATTCATTTTAAATAATATGTTTTTTATTTGGCTGAACCACCAATTATATGGTCTTGGATCTATTCTTAAGTGAAGATAATTCTCCAATTAAATGTGTTAAATTGGTATGACCAAATTCCATGACTCACTTATGATTAGTTGATTAAATTAATTTAATCGCATAATAAATATGATATAATTACACAATTGGAATATAATATGATGTTAATATTTATATATATTCATAATACTCAGATATTCAGGGTGGGTAACCCACTAAATTATGATTCTTAAGCAGGGAGTCCCAGAATCTTATGATACGTAGGCAGGGACTCTAACTTACTTATGATACTTGGGAAGGGCATCCCAAAATGTGATGATACATGAGCTGGGAAACCCATCAATTAGTGATACATGGGTAGGGTTACCATCATATTTTTTATGACTTGTCATGACATCTATCGATACATGGTAGCCTCATTCTACTAACAATGAATTCCTATGTTATAGCACAGGTCCAAACATCAATTATTATACATATATATATTGCTATATATGTCATAATGTAAATATACCATATCTATTTATAAATATGGTTACTTTCTCTATGATCCTCAGGCTTAGTTCGAAGCTGGCACTGTCAGCTGTGTTCCCCCAGAATCAAGAGCTGGCAGCCATACATTTTATTATTTTCACATGATGTTATAAAAGAAAATAAATCATTTATATGAACATGAAGGATTCATCCAGAAAATGTTTGTGTTGGACTAACGTGTTTATCTAAAACATAGTTCTCGCATCCTAGAGTACCCAAATAGACCTCATGACTCTCGGTATAGATAAAGAGAATCCCCTATCTTCTCATGCTTGATTATTTGTACACAGATTGAGTACATGAGAAAAGTTTTGAGCCTATCCTCATGAAGCAAGGTTTTTAAGCTTCTGTTTTTTCATTTTTTATAACATATTGTGTATTCTAGTTTCCCTTATATACTATATAATCTTTTCATATATAGATATATGAAATGAGAATCATTTTCTTTTAAAGATATTAATTTAGAATAATCCATTGTTATCTTCTAAATGATTTTTTATTCTATTACTGATTGATTAAAAAAAATGTAATTAAAATGTAATTAATTCCACTATATCCTATGTTTATCATGATGATGTAGTCTCACTACAATAACAAAATGGTCCTTGATTCTATTCCGAATCCTCGGGCATTTTAGGAGGCCCAATTGAGGCCATGTGGACAACTTTCTCAAGGGTTAATTTAGTTTCATCAGGTTTGGAATGCTACAAAGTGGTATCAAAACATTATTTTCCATTTTATATATATGGGTATTAGATATGAGTCTAGGATTTATAGTAATTTTATAATGATCATGTTCTTGGAATTTCATGACAAAAGAATAGGGGAATCCAAAATTCGATTTGATGGGATATTGTTGTTATTTTTTTACTATTACACTTGTACTAATTTCCCTACTAGGTGAAAAAGATTTTTTTGATGTTATTATTAGTGATATTATTACTACTGTTATGGGAATTTTATTTTGAAATAGTAATATTGAGTATGTATAATCACATGCATCATCATAGGCACATTGGACTTATATTCCATGCATTTTTTCAGGTCATGTTTCATATTTGTGTGCATTGCCTACTACATATATTTATTGACATGATTATTATATATCGAAATGTTCTAATTGTTCGTGTATAAATTAAATAATTGGATTAATTAATGTGTGTTAAATAATATTAATAAAAATTTCCCAAATAGATTGATGATGATACCAGGATTAACCTATTATGTCATGTTTGATCCATGTTCCACAAGTTTTATGCACCAATTCGTTAGATGATTTCCATTATATAAATTAAAATTCTATTTTATGAATCATGTACTTATATAAATTTAGAATTTCAATACATTTAATCAAATCCTTATACATGACATCTTACATTTAGATACCAGGCATAAAAGTTAGTTCCTAGTTAATTAATGTACTGATTGTAGTTTATAATGTTTATGGGATTCCATAAATTATAAATTGGGAAACATCTAAGATGAATGTGATATCTATATATCCAAAAATGGTTACAAACACTAATAAATTCAAATAGTAAATGAAAATTATTACTTCTAAATAAGTATATCAATTTTAATGTAAACAGTTTTTTACTCTTTACATTGAAAATAAAACTCCATACAACAAAACCTCTACAACTTTATTTGAGACCTCAAACCATGTTGTACTTATTAGTGGGTAGTAGTAAGTGTCTCTTATAATTTGTTGAAATATTCTTTCACACAGACCTATATTTAGGAGCAGGAGAGATGTGTGTTTCATTATGGATGGATTTTTGTTTATCCTTTATTACTATATTGTCCCATACTTGATGCTAAATTTTATATCATCCACACATTTAAATATTAAATAGATATTCCTCCAGGACATCATAAAGTTGTGCGCCAAGATGTTGGTGAGGCCAAATCTCAGAAGGTTGTGGGACCTGTTCCATGGGGCATTTATGGTTAGATTCTATAGTGATTTTTTTGCTTCATGTTCTTCATACAGGTAGTATCACAACATTCCATACAATAGAAGTGTTTATGTATGAATTTCAGTAGAAATATCATCCCATATTCTCAAGGTATGACGTCCTCAAGGTACAAAGTCAATGCTAGAGGACATGTTATATATATTGGAGGGCCTGGATATGCTTCAATAGTGGAGGTTAAAGCACTCCACCATTTTTCTTATAGATTCATCAAAAGAATGGGGGGATGTTATTATCACTGATTATTTTCATCATGATAGGGGATTGGATGACTTCCACAAATACTTATACGATAATTTCAATCCACATACATTGATAATAGAACTTTATATAATTTTTATGCCTCTATAGTAGTTCTTTCAATCTGTAATGGAATATATATATTGTCCCACTATTTTTTTGTTATTTTCAATAACTATTATTGGTGATACGTTTATGACTACAATACAATGTGAGGATAGGATTTCATAAACAAGTTTATTGTGGGTGAATATTTTTAGGTTAACCACTATTTTTAAGATATTAAATCAGAAATTCATCACCAAGAATTACAATGGGAAATATGATAGTGTGGGTCAGATAAGTTCCTTGTCGGGACATCAGTTGGTTCATTAAGTAGTAGAATGAATCAGTTTGAGTATACATGTGGTGGTAATAGTAGTTATAAGACTCCTAAGTATGTTACGTGCCTTGCTCACAGTTCATAAATCTAGTATATAAAAATCCCCATGTCCTCATATATAACATTTAATGTCATGATTGTTGTAGGTTGGGATGTCATCAGGGCTCCTACAAGACTCTTCAATCAATTCCTAGTAGAATATGATCAATTTTATTTCTACCATCAGGATTAGTGACACCTCAATATGTTGTTATCTAGTCTACTGACAGCCAATTAGTCATAAGAGGTGGTTTTAGATGAGGTAGTTAGAGTATAGAGGATCAAATCATGAAGGGAAGAACATCCTAGGTTAATTAGGTTTTAACTCAGGGTTGTCGATCTAGCCATGTCTATATAGTTCATCCTACACCTAAGGAGTTGCATATAGATCCATCTACTGATCACGTCACTACCCCACAATCCTTTACTTTCTATCTTCTTCTTATGATATAGTTACTTCACATGATTTTATATTTTTTAAAATTATCGAAATTATAATCCTATAGATCTAGTAATTTTGTGGTGCGATTACTCCCAAAACACATTTAGGGGTTCGATTAGAGAGACGGTTCCTGTGTAAGGAGTTATCCCGTAATATAGGTTGGTACAAATTCTAGTGTAATTTCTTTGTCCTACAAATGAAATTATTTTTTGTTTTTCTCATCATACAATATCTAGTTACCTATCATTATCATGTTGATTTTAACCACTAAAGGGTGTCCTTTACATCACCCATGAGTTGTAACTATATTCAAATGGGTGAAAGCATTGTCCATGAAAGATTGGCTAGTCCCAAGCATCATGGACTAGGATTATTGATAGCCGAGATATCTAGTATCTATATGAGTGATCAGGGTAACAAATGTTTGGAATTTCCTCATATAGTGTTTTATTTTAGGGATATATTATGTGAAGACTTCACTAGTTTTCCTCCCATTAGAGTCATGGACTTCCCCATTGTGTTAGTGCATAGGACAAAAACTGTTTTCGTTACTCGTTACATGATAGAACCTACAGAGATATATGAACTTCGAAAGCAGTTTGAGGATTTTTATGTTATGGTTTTTAAATAACCCAGCACTTCACAGCATGGTTTCTCTATCCCTTTGACCTTGAAGGAAGACAATAATGTCACGTAGTACCTAGATAATCACTAGTTGAACTAGTTTATAATAAATAACTGATATTAACTACAATTTATAAATGACATATCTAACTAACACTGATGAGTGATGGGATTCTCTAATATTGACATGAGTTTGGGAATCTATCAGGTGGATGTTCAACAATAAGTCATTCCATGTACAATGATCAAGAGTAGTTACAAATATTATTACCATTTTCTTATTCCATTCAACCTTAAAAACAACCTTACAACCATTATGGATTTGATGAATCTAGTTTTCAACCAATTTTAGATTTATATTTTGTGTTCCTTATGGATGGAATATAGGTGTGTTCATGTATAAAAAAAATTGTGACTGGAATATTGAGATTGTTCAAAATACACTGATAGGGAACCACCTATTTCCCAAGATCACTAAATGAAACATTCAGATCAATATATTCCACTTCCTGTGATATATCATCTCAGAGATAAGAGTATCCATTCACCCAGATAAGGTGAGTTGCATAGTTTTCAAGGAGTATCCCAACAAAGTCATTGATATATGAATCTTCTTTGGTATGGATGGATATTATATGAGTTTTATTCAAGAATCCTCAATCCTATTAGTGCCTCCTATGGGATAATGTAAGAAGGGTGTTATTTTATTGTTGTCTATATCATGTAATAAATTATTTTAGGGGTTAAATGATACACTATCATTAGTGATGTTACTAATTCTTCTACATATGGGAAAAATATATGATGTTTACTATAATGATTTTAGGATTGGTATTGGAGTATTTTTTATGCAATATGATAGATATATAGTTTATGAAAACCTCTATTTGGGGCCACATTAGAATAATTACCAAATACACAAACTTGATATTGCAGTCTTTCTTCAGGATTTATGCTATATGAAACAATATTTATTTATAGAATGGTTCATTAATTACACCAACCATAAAAGTCTATAATAAATAAATATGTAATTAAATTTAAATCACATATTGAATTGTGGGGTATATTAACTATAGTTTATTAAAATTCAGCATATTTCTATACACGGAAGGGAAATGCATTGGTTAAATCAATGAGCTAGAATACTAAGACATATGTCTTCTAAGAGAAAGGTTGTGAGTGGCAGTTGATTAACCAAGTTTATGAGATGTAGCTTGAGGTTTTGGAATATCATGGGCATCCAATATTAACATATTTGGGAGTGAAATTCTCCCTTTTGTATTGGGTTCCAATAAAAAAACATTCAAATCTAAAGTTTCTAGTACATAGGGAATGTGTATTAAGTGAGAACATACCATCATTTTGGGTTGTTGATTAGAAAGAAGTTCTTCTCTTTCTCGAGCGTGTATAGGTGCCTGTAGAAATATGGAATGACATGTTTCATGAATTTCATTCCCCTATTTGATTAGTGTAACCTCTGATTACTATGATATATCATGATGTACATCCTCATTACAGGGTTTTGGGTATGAATATGTATATTAAATTTTTATCATTCGGTGCTCCACCTGATATTAGTTAAAATACATTTGTGACAATCTAAAAGTATTATTCCACATATATCCTTGCATGAAAGGAAATTGAATCACATCACTATGTATGGTTTGATAGGTTTGACTAGATCATATCATGTTACTAATGCAGTGTACGTGATCATCTATTTTTTGACCAAGGTCTTACACATTATACCTATCTAAGAGGACTTCTCAGTTTATGGGATTGAGAGACATTATATTTGAGAGATTTCACACCTTCATGTTGTCTCTCATTCTATATTATAAGACATATTTTCTCATTTTACGTCATGGTTCTTGATGGTGTTTTTGAAGGTAGTTTTTCAACAAGTTCTATTGAATAAAACCTATCACACATAGATAAATAGACAATACAAGAATATTATATTCCTGTTAGAGGAATTTATAAAGGAAAAATTCCATGGATTTAGACTTAATTGGGAGAAACACTAACTTCTAATTGAGTTATCCTAAAATAATATTTTTCATGAATCAATTCAGATGTTCCTTTATGGGACCCTTTATGGTAGTTCTTTCCACTCACCAATGTACTATTTAACAGTAGCCGAGTAATCACAGTTACATCAGGAACTAGTTCAAGAAACATCAGAGAAATTATAGCTGATTCATAATCATATGGTACAATTCAGTCAATGATGTAGTCCTATATAGATCATCACTACAAAAATATGGAGTTCGAGGAGGGAACTATTATATTTCTATGAGTTTCACCTAGGTTGGATCATAGACAGATTTAATGATACAATAATCTATTACCTCACTATGTTGGGGCATTCATGATCATAGAGAGAGTCGGGTTGTTGGCCTATCGATTGAAATAACCTAACAGGTAACATACCATGAAATTTGTATTCCATGTAATGCAGCTTCGAAACTATCACCTCAATCCATTACATCAATTTAATCCTAAGGATATTGAGTTGGAGGTAGATTTTTCGTTTAATGAGAATCTGAAAAATTTCTTTGATCAGAGCACAAAGGCTCCCCGAGGTAGGTCGGTTCCACTAGTACATATTTAATGGTATCAAGACAGTGTACGAGATAACACTTGGGAGACAGATAGGATGAGATACAAGCTTAGTGATTGGAATATTTCTCAGACATTACATTACCTCCCTCGGAAGGGAAATTAGGGTCGAGTTGTTTTATGGAGTGGATGTTATAATATCCTAAAATTAAAATGACTTGTGTTTTATTTTTATTGTTTGTTAAACCTAGAAACCTCACCTAAGGGAGGGTTATTTTGGTACTAGAATTGATGATGAGGAAAGGATATAGAATGGATGCATGGAAAATAAAAAACATGTAATATAGATAAACATCACAATTTAAAATACATAACCTGTATTGGTACAAGCTAAACCCCTACACCATGTTAACTGGGATTTCGCTAAGGTGGGAAAAGCTGAGTATTACATGACCGTTGACACATTTACTGGCCATGTATATTATGGGATTATGTTTTTAGAAAATGAGAAATAAAACTTTTTGATAACTCCTTCATATCTTCTACCACATAAGATGCTAGATTCATGAGAGTGCTTCTCCATGCCCAATAAAGGTTCCTCCAGTTATCCAATGATCAAGAACTATTTTCATCACCATCAGTTGCATGTGATATGCAATGGAATGCTCCGTGTTCCACATCTTTCCATTAATTGGTTATATTTCTATCATTATTGAATTTTTTATATAATATCATATTCCCTATTTTGATGGATTTAATATATTCTTCTAATTTCTCATCTCTAGCATCCTTCAAGGATAGATAATGGATGAGTAGTGTACTAAAGGATTTAGGTAGGTCTTCAAGTATTTCTAGATTAAATAATGTCATATAATATCATGCACTGTCATGATGCTTTAAAGAATCTCCCACACGTCTCCTTAAAATTAATATTTTCATTATTCTACATTGATTTTTAATATCTTCATTCTTCATGTACTTATTTTTATAGTCGGTTGTTCTAGTCATGACTTGTGACACCCTTACGGTGTGCTCATGTGAATTTTTCTAAATTATCAAATGTTTATTTTGAAGAACCAACATCTATGTGTTCATGGATTCATGCCTATGTCATTTGACTTATATATTTATATGGGTGTATATAGTATGATAACATTCCATGAATTCCATATGATTAGTAGTTTCCCATTATTAACTATCATTATAAATAATATATTATTTAAATAATATATTATTTATTCTTAAGAAAAATTTATTTATCCTTCTGAAACTTTGGAAGGGTGTACCATTTACTTGTGATACATGAGTAGAGTGTCCGACTTACTTATGATACTCTAGATGGGTGTCCAACTAACATAGGATGATCAAGACAATTGTTCATGTTACTTCTGAAACTCGAACATGGAACACAAAAACATTATAATAATCATTCAGGGAGACCCACATACTTATGAAACTCAAGGAGGGTGTCCCGTATATTTCTGATGCTCAGGGAATGCACCCATAATAATTGTGAGAATTGGGCATGGATTCGTGTGAAAATTTAGAGACATATGTTAAACCAAAGGTTTCTTGAGTTACATGACACATCTCGAATATTAGTAGAATCCAAATATATTCTGATAGAAATCACAACATATGCAGGCCACGTATATGTACTCATGTAATCAATTTATCAGAGATCATCCAACATTAGTTTATGCATGTACTGTAAGTCTAGTGTTTGTAGGAACCACAACTAACTGACATACATTTTACAATTTTCACCCATTTTTATATAGACACCACTCTTAGTTTATATGAACCATCTTAATTTAACTAGGTATAATTTTTTGTAGCCTACTGTGTTTATATCAGACCTTATTTAGGACACCTATGGTGCTTAAATAGACCTCTTAACCATATTTATAGATAATGGGAATCTCCCAATATCCATTTCATGATTATTAGCACCAAGATGGAGTACAATAGTAGAGGACCGAGAATATTAACATGATTCTAATGGTGGAAGATTCATCTATTTTGACTATTTTTTATAATGTTATTATTTTGTGTTTCCACTATATCTTGTATAATGCATTTTTTTAGCAACAGAACATGAGAATAATTTTGTAACTGATATAAATTTAACATCCACCAATGTTTTTATTTCAATGATTTATTATTAATCATATGAAAAGTTTATATTTTTTCCATTATTTCTCTTTATTACTTCCCAGAATGGAATAGTCTTGTCATGAGGTTTATGTCTCCCGATTACAGCATCACAAACTCTCTCTTATTGTTAATGGACTTAATCGTTCTGGTTGGCACACTTGTGTTCCTGAGTCCAACCAAATGAGGTAACAATTTATGGAGTTCGTTTCCGGATGCTACACCTGAGGTCACCTTATTGATAGTTTATATTTTATAACCATTTATTATTAATGATTTGGTAGTTCATGAGAATGGTATGTTGATAAAAGTTCTTTTTTACATTATCTTTAAATAGAGGGATGTTTCTATAAAGAGTCAGATTTTTCCATGTAATTTTTTTTAATTATATGGGAATATTATGAGTCTGTGAAAATTTACAGCTCATGATTTCACGGCCTGGTGTGCTAAGAATGAATTTCTGGACTCTTTTTAGGTATGTTCAGTAAAAAAACGAGTTTCATTATGTAACTCTTGAATCAGTGCTCAGAATTGAAATCTAAGGGAACCGTTGAACTCGCATCACTGGTATTTTATTATGAAGACCTTCACCTTGAACTCAGTTTGTCGAGGGTAGAAGTTAGATTTTTAGATTTTTTTGGGAGGTTTAGACAAAAAAAATAATAATTACCATATATTTTAATTTTAAAACATCCCATTTTAATCATAATGGTGGGGACTATACAAGGGTGGTCAGTCATTTAATGCATGTAATTATGTTCCATGTTACACAAAATATGTTCCCAAAACACTCTCTAATTAATATGGTTCATTAAATCTATATTAATGAAAAAACATGTTAATTGAGAGTTATATTATTCAATCTTCATTAGGTAATTTAGGTATTTTTTTCCATTGGCGAAAGGGAGGGGAGGCCCTTGCAAGAGAATCCTCCCACAAAGGGCATCTTCCATCAAAGAAATTTCTCCAGATCAAGAAAAACTACAATGCATGAGCTTGGATCATGAAAGTGTTTCGGGAGAAACGAATGTCGGCTTCTTCATCTTCCTCCTCAGGACACCTCCAATGGACGATCGAGGTAAGGGTTTTGATTTTTGTTGTTATTGTTTATTCTTCATGGTTCCACGTTGTTTCCATCATCTTCAAACTCCTTCTATTGGTCTAATGTTGAGGGTACAAGCCAAAAAAACATGGCCCGATCCCTCCACAATTCTTCGTGGATTGACGCATTCTTTATGAGCGGAGTGACGAGTTGAGAGGAACCTGAAAACATCGCTAACAACCGATGTTGGAAGGGTATGGGCGGTGGCGCAACCACACCGCCGAAGGAGGCCACGACCCGATGGCCAGTGCAGTGGAGGAATGTGGCGACTAGCACTCCAGAAAGCAGTGTGGACCAGGACAGTGTGTGTCCATGCCGTCGATACTGATAGAGGCCGTGACCCGTTGGTTGTGGTGGTGGAGGGTGGATGGCACCTGGTCGACCGTGGATCAAGAAGATGGAAAATCGGAGAGCGGCCGACACCCGTCCGACCGAGACATGGGTAGGAGGCACACATAGAGCTTGGTAGGCACTTGGATGGCTGATGGAGGAAAGCAGCGCCGTCGTGCTGATGGGAGATGGACTGGACAGAAACATGGTCCGTCATGATGCAAAGAGTAGGACCCACTTCAGCGGGTCCCGCTTGCCAGCAGGAAAAACGTTCCATTGGGCTGTTTGGGAATCTTGGGGGGGGGGAATCCATCCCCCATGTGGAAGCTACGACAGACCACACCAAAACCTCATGGGACACTCCGTAGTCGGAAATGTCAAGCCGGTCGTACCTCGTGAGCCAAATCAGATCGGGTCGTGCCCAGCGGGCCATGCCTAGTCCCCCCCCCCCCATCATAGGCCACGCTGGACTAGGGCCCAGAGGGCAAAAGCCTGCCGCGACCCAGGCCAACCTTGCCAGACATAGACCGAGTCTGGTCGACATGAACCGGGTTGGTTCGGCCGAGGCCGGGTCAGGCCGGGTTGGTCCGTCCAGGTCGGACTGGACCTGGGCGCATTTGGACCCAGATACACCTTTTTCACCGCAACATGAGAACCGTGCATCCCTTTTACAATACATCTATGGCTCTAGAATCCATGGATCGAGATGGTCCATTTGGTATACACCATTTGTGTTTTGGATAATTTTGGAGTACGGCTGAGTAGGATTGAACTAGAATCTAACCATCCCTCGGAACGGAAACGCTAAAAAAATACAGATCGAGCGTCCAATTAATTCTCCATCAGGATTGATGGGTCACTATTGATTTCACTGACATTTGGGATGATTCATAGTGGGACTTTGCAGTATTTTATTTATCAACCAACAGTTTCAGGATATGAACCTACTGGAATCAAGAATGCTTAGCGAGGGAACCCTATGATTGTGGGTACTTAAAAAATCTTCATATCCTATGTGGGACTTATTCTGATCCTGTTTGAGTCCACGCTCAGCGATCCTATGTGGATAGGCAGATATCGATCATGTGTGGGTCAGCGGTCAATGATTGTGTGTTTGTTGGCGCATACCAATCCTATGTGGTTCAATTCTCAACAATCCTCTGTGGGTTAGTCCATACTGTTCCTATGTGTGACATCTTAAGATACTGTGTGGGACATTTTCAGATCCTGTGTGGTTCATTTTCGATCCTATATGGGCTAAAAGAAGAGTTTCTCGAAGATATAAGATGATCTAACAATAAAACTAATCATCTATACTTCTTTACATAAGTTGTACCTGGTGTGAGATGAGTCTTTACCTTTGTGGTACTTACCTTTGTGTTATTCTTCTGTGTGGTGTAACCTTTTTGGTACATACCATTGTGGTGAAACCATTGTGGTAATATTCTTTCTGGATTTACCTTTGTGGTACTTACCTTAGTGGTTTTACCTTAAGGGTCTTCTTTACGTCGTTGAATATCTGATATATGGGATAATGGGTTTGGATTTTAGTTTCCTTGTGGTAAGACTGGTAAACTTGATAAATTAGGTATATGTATGGGAATATACCTTGGTAGGGTTGACTGATGTATTTATACATTGTGATAACAATATTGATTTTTGGTTTATCCTTTGTGGTTTTGGAGAGACCTTAAGATGTCTCGGGATCCCTACTGAGTATCGATATACTCAACCCGGTATGGGATATGCCCAATCCTTGGTGTGTATTGTGCAGATGATGGAAAACAATGATATAGGATGAAGGTACTGGGACTAGAGGTTTCTAGGAGGTGGGCCTTAGACGAGGCGTACTGCAGAGATGACCATTCGATAGTTGTACATACAATTCAGGTAAGATCCATGTTTGGTGTGCACCTGAGTTGTTTTCAGTTTTAATATTACTTTTGGATTGGGCTTTAGTCTGGCCCCTTTAGTTACTCCACCCACTCATTTTTACAATACAATTTTCCTTGTGCTCGTATCTTGTCATGTGCTTGGTTGTGTGAGTTTATAGGTATTAGAGGAAATTCCATCATGGTTTTAGGTATACACCATTCCAGTGCTAGTCGCCATCCCCTGACCTATGGAAGGTGGGCTTGGGGATGTCATGACATGATCCATAGGGGACGTGTCATGAAAAATTGGTATTATAGAAGTTCAGTTCTACCAAAGAACTAGAACTATGATCATTTCTATGTGACAATAGTGTTAAGTGTGATGAGTGTGGTTTTTTAGTTCAGGGAGTCCAGCATTAGTCAGGCGGCATACATATCCATACCCCAGGACCCTGACATCTGATTTTCGACTCAGTGCATGAGAACACTTCTTGCGTGTGTGCCTTTGAAATTATTTCTTAGTGATCTCCTTGAGTCAGCTGAACATGTATAACTTTTTGATCGTGGTGAACCAGTTTCTATTAGGATTCCACCACACATACATCCAACCAGTGTTCCAGGAATAGTTTGTGATGACATCCCACCGTGTGATGAGGCTTCGGTGCAGGGCCCCTTATGGCAGTTGTACCACATGGTGGTGTACCAGCCGCACCACTACCAGTTGGAAAACTGATTCCACTAGCCATAGCAGCATAGGATGCACTTCAATTGAATGCATTTCACTAGTTCTAGCAACATATTCCACTAAGGATCCGGTGTAAGACAGATGTATTGGTGGCGGAAGACTGGCTAAAAGTCTTGGTAAGTGTTTTTCCAGTTTTAAGGACACCAGCTATTCTTAGGGTGATCCTTTCCACCAGTAATCTTCAAGAATAAGTGGGATGATGGTGGAGCTTTATAATCAAGGTTCATGAGAAGGTCACTCTCATTTGGGAGGACATAATGATCCTTTTTAGGGAAAAGTCCTTCCTAGCGATTTTACGCTCAATGCGTATACATGAGCTTCTCCACTTGCCGTAGGGCAGCATGACATTGTCTCAGTATTCAGTGAGGCTCACCGACCTCTTACACTACTCCACTGATATGTTGTGGGACCCTTTAGTCATGGATGTGACCTTCGATAATGGGATCATATGGGGGATTAGAGCTTTGATGATTTCTCTCAGCATCCCGACACAAGAGTGGGTGTTATATGGAGAACTCTTAGTAGAGAGCTTCAATGTACAGCAGTAAACGGCTAGGAGACCACCCATCGGACGCTATGTAGTAGAGAAATCTGTAGCTACCAGTAGGTAGATGATGCAGAGGTCCAAGAGGAATATAAATACATGGGGATGACTACTGGATACATGTTCAATGGTGCGGGGCTCTCGAGACAGAGTAGGATATGCAAGGAATAGGCAGTGTTACTCCTGCGGAGGGCGGGGTCACATGGCTCGTGATATCCCAACCCACCATACAGAAGACCAACAAATGGTCAAAGGACCACCTGCGCAGATCCGAAGGTTTGATCGAGGATGTCCATAGGTAGGATTCGGACATGGAAGAGGAGCATGTCGTGTAGTAGGAGGAGGGTAGCAATTTGAGTTTCTACCACTGCCATCACTGGATTTTCCACCCCGACCACAGGGTGCAGGTGGACATGGATGAGCTCAGATTCAGGTAGCTGAGGCCTATGACCACATTTCTCTATATATGATATGATTTTTTATCTTTTTCTATACAACCTTCGATATAATACTTATAGACATTCGTTCCAGACACTCTTTTATTGCCATGACACCCGTTTGGAGCTTGGAGATTCTGGTGGAGCTATTTTCTAGATCATTGTGAATAGAGACTCTTATGGGAGAGTATTCGATGATTAAAAAAATTATTTCGGTAGTGTGAGATAACTCTAGGAGGCAAGAGCATCAGCTGGGATCTCATAGTAGTGACATCTAGGCCTTACGATGCCATCTTGGGTATGGAATGGTTATCCACAGTCCATGCACAAATTGACTATATTAGGCGCTAATTGTGGTGTGTCTTCATGAATGGGACTATCTATTCCTTACCATCGAGAAGGGATCCATTGGATCACATGATGTACTTACTCGGAGTAGGGTGCGGCTGATCAAAAATTAGTTGGCTAGTCATACCCTCAGAGCGGTTGATATTGAGAGTCCAACTATCCTGTAGTGGTGGACCAGTATGATAATGTTTTCCCTGATGATGTTTTGGGTCTAAATCCTCCTGATAGGTGTACTTTTACATCGAATTCTACCCCGAGATGAAACTGATATCGACACTATATTATCGGACAAAAAATGTGGCAATTCGAGAGCTGCAAGTACAACTGGAGGACTTATATAGAAAGGGGTTCATTAGGCCCAGTGTTTCTCCTTGGGTATCCCCAATTTTTTCACCTAGAAGGTGGAAGGGAGTATGAGACTATATGTGGACTATTGGTGCCTAAACTAGGAGACTGTGAAGAACAAGTACCCACTCTTGAGTATTGATGATCTCTTTGATCAGTTGAAGGGAGCACGATGCTTTTCAATGATAGAGTTTAGATCAGGCTATCACAAGCTTAGGGTATGAGATGAGGATGTGCAGAAGATGGATTTTAGAAGTCGGTATGGAAATTATGAGTACTTTTTTATGCCATTCGGTGTGAAAAATGCCCCAAAAGTGTCCCTGGGATTCATGAAAAATATATTCGAGCTGTACCATGTTCACTTTGCAGTTGTCTTCATCAACAACATCCTGATATAATCTTCTAGAGGGAAGTAGCATGCCTATCATCTACAGATAGTTCTAGATAAACTATGAGAGGAGTAGATTTATGTTAAGCTATTGAAGTTATTTTTCTGGATACGAGAGGTTCAATTCCTGGGACACGTCATCTCAGATGCTAGAGTTGTTGTGGATCCAGTGAAGATCGTTGCTAGGATTTCATAAGAGCCACCCAAAAGTGTGATGGAGGTGCAGAGTTTCCCTGGATTGGATGGTTACTATCAGAGGATTGTGACTGACCTTTGCAGAGTTGCAGCACCCTTATCAGCATTGAAAACGATGGGTAATCACTTCGTGTGGTTAGAGAGATAACAACGGTGTTTCCATGAGCTTAGGAAGTGACAAACAAGTGCCCCTATATTGAGGCTACCAGTGGAAGGATTTGTGTAGGTGGTCCACTATAATGCATCAGAGGAACTACTTGGATGTGTCTTGATGTAGGAGTGAGTGGTGATTGGATATGGTTCTCGATACCTGAGATAGCATGAGCAGAACTACGCTATCCATGACTTCGATTTAGCAGTAGTGGTCATCACCTTGAACAAGTGGCATCATTATTATATGGGAAAACGTTTTAAAATATAATATTATCACAAGAGTCTCAGGTGTATATTTTCTTAGAAGGTCCTGAAACTAAGACATCAATGTTGTCTTGAGATCATCCAGGACTATGTGTTAGAGATAGTCTGTACTCATGGGAGGGGGAGTGTAGTAGCATATTCACTCAGCAGGATATCTGTTATATATTTTCTGAGTGAGGAGACAGCGAAGTTAACCACTTTACAGATATCCTACATGGATCAATACGTAGTAGCTTATCTTCAATATCTGATAGTCACTCTCCCACTCCTTCAGAAAGTTAGGGAGGTGCAGCTTGGGAACACTGACTGCAAGGCTCGATGTTCTCAGATATCTATAGGATAGGCAACTAATAGATTTTCTGAAGGTGGATACCACGTCATCCTATTCAAAGGACGTATTATGTAACCAGTGGAACTATGGGAGAAAGTGTTGAGGGAGTTCCATATATCCCCTATAACTAAACATCCTTGAATGGTGATGATGTACCAGGACCTTCAGTGTCAGCACTGGTGGCCGAGAATGAAGAATTATGTGGATTTGTTTTTCTCTCAGTGCCTCACATGTCAACATGTAAATGCAAGGGATCAGGTTCCAGCATGCTTTTTGCAGCCACTAGAGGTGCCGGAGTGGAAGTGGAATGAAACTTTCATGGACTTTGTGAAGGGAATTCCATGCACGTCTAGAAGTCCCGATTCTATTTGGGTGATAGTTGACAAAATCACCAATTCGGACAACTTACTACCAATCAGAAAGCAGGGATAAATATTGATCATGGGGTGACCCTATTTTTAGGAGATTGTATGGCTTCATGAATTTCAATATACGATTGTCTCTGATCGTGATTCACTTTTAACATCTCGTGTATGGAAGGTGTTGTAAGATGTGTTTGGGACTCAGCTTCGATTGAGAACCACCTTTCATCCTTAGACAGATGGTGAGACAGAGTGGACCATTAAGACCCTTGGGGACATGATGCATGCTTGAATCCTTGATTTCAGAAGCTACTGGGAGGATCAATTTCTCATAATTTATTTCACATAAATCAACAGTTATCACTCCACAATCGGTATGGCACCATTCATGGCATTGTACGACAGACCTTGAAGATCATCACTATGATATATTGGCACTGGGGAGTCAGCACTCATGGGACCAGAGATGGTACGGGACACCATGGAGAAGGTAAATATCATCTAGAAGCAGATCAAGGCTGCATTGAGTAGGAAGAAGTCTTATGGTGATAAGATATGGAGACCAATGGAGTTCGAGGATAATGACCATGTCTTTTTATAGGTTTCACCATGACGAGGAATAAAAATATTTTTCCAAGGCATGAAGTTGTCTCCGAGTTTTATTGGACCCTTTCGGGTCCTCATCAGAGTTGGCGAGATAGAAAAAGACTTATATCTTCCCTCTCTGTTGCACCGGGTGCCTTACGTTTTCCACGTATCCTAGCTGGGGAGATACATACGTCATCCTTGGCACATCATTGACTTGGGAGAGCCAGAAATCGATGATGGGGAGATGTTTTCAAGGGTTTCAGTAGAGATTATGGTTCGACTAGAGAATTTACTTCGTAGGAGGTCAATACCTCTGGTGCGTGTTCGTTGGAAGAAAAAGAACCTCCATGAGAGAACAAGGGAGCTGGAGGCTCAGATTCATGCACAGTACCACCACATTATTTCCTAGTTTTTTTTGTGGTTTTTGGGGATGCGAATCCCTAATGTGGGGAGAATGTAATGACCTGGGTTTTTCAATGTAATTTTTTATTATAAGGGAATATTATGAGTCCACAAAAAATTTATGGTGCGTGATTCCGAGGACAGGTGTGCCTATAATAAATTTCTAAACATTTTTAGGTATGTTTAGTAAACGCGTGAGTGACATTATGTATCTTTTCAATGGGTGATCGGAATTGAAATATGAGGGAACCGTTGAAATCGCAGCGCTGATATTCTCTTAAGGTTACCTTCAACTCGATTGTAGTAGGTCGAGGGAAGAATTTAGTTTTTCGTATTTTCAAGGGAGGGATAGACAAATGATAATATAAAATAATTATATATTATTTTATTTTAAAACCTCCCATATGAATCATAATGGTTGGGTCCAAGAAAGGGTGTAGACCATTTAATGCTATGAATTAAATGCACAGTTACACAAAATATGTAACCACAACTCTCTCGAATTAATATGGTTCATTAAATCTAAATTAATGAAACAAAATGTTAATTTAGAGTTACTTTATTAACTCTTCTTGAGGGAATTTAGGGTTTTTTCCATTGGAGAAAGGGATAGGAGGCCATGGCTGGAGAATCCTCCAATTAAGAACATACTCCAACAAATAACTTTCTCCAGATCAAGGACGAGGACGACACAGGAGCTCAGATCGGAGACATGTTATGGGAGAAACAAATGTATTCTTCTTCATCTTCCTCCTCATGACACCTCCTAAAGATGATTGCGGTATGGGTATTGATTTTTTTATTCATGATTATTCTTCATGGTTTCACATTTTCTCCATCCTCTTGAACTAACTACTATCAGTCTATGGTGGCGGGTGCATGCCAAACAAACACGACATGATCCCTCCACAATTCTTCGTGGTTTGATGTGTTCTTCGTGGGCAGAACGACGAGTTGAGTGGAACCCGACCATGTCTCTCATAACTGACATAGGAAGGGTATGGGAGTTAGCTCAAATGTTCCCCTGAGGACGTCACTTCTCAATAGCCACTGCAATGGAGGAAGGGGGTGGACGACACCCCGATTGACCACATGGAATCGGGGCGGCACATGCCCGCACCGCCAATACCGAAGGAGGCCGTGGCCCATCGCTTGAGGAGGTGGTGGAGCAAGTCCAGCACCAGACCAGCCATAGTTTGAGTAGGTGGCGCACCGGAGGGCGGCCAACACCCGGCCATCCACAGCTTGAGTAGGAGGCACTCCCGTAGTGCGGCCGACACCATGTCGGCTACAGGAGGACAACGGTGTCGTCGCGGCCCAGGGAGGAGGACCGGTCGGCCATTGAACACCGAGCATGACTCATTTAGGTGGGTCCTACAGGAGAGAAGGACAAATGGTTTGTTGGAATATTCTGGAATCAGTGGGATCCCTTCCCCTAGGTGGTGGCTCGGGCAGACCGCACCCAGCCGCGCTGGCCGCATCACAGCGGGCCCGGCCGCACCAGCGGGCCGGGCCAGGCCACCCCCTTCACAGGCTGAGCCATACCATATAACAGTGATATAGGCCATAAAATTTCCTAGAGAGCTGAGCCCATTGATGCCAAAACTGGGGTGAACTGGGTCAGACAGGACCCGGGCCCATCTGGACCCAGTAATACATTTTTTGACGTCACATGAGAACTTAGCATCATTTTGATGAACCGTCTGCGACACCAAAATCCCTCGATCATGGAAGTCCTTTAGGTATAATCCACTTGAGAGTTGTATAAAGTTAGATTATTCCTGTGTTGGATCAAACCCAAATTCTACCGGGCCCTCGGAACGTAATCTCTAATAACATACAGACTGGGCATCTGTATGAGTCCACGTCAGCAGTGTTGGGTCCATTTTGAAGAAAACACCCTTTCAGATGCTTCTTCATGGGACATTGTGGTAGTTTATGTATCGACCTATATATTGAGGAGTGGAACCTCCCAGAATCAAGAATTCTTAGTGTGGGAACCCTACTGCTATCTGTACTTGAAGAATTTTTGATTCCTGTGTGGGTCGTCAATATATATTGTGTGGGTCGGGGCTCAGCGATCCTGTGTGGGTCAGCGCATACCGATCTAGTGTGTGTCAGCACATAGTGATCCCATGTGGGTTAGTGCATAGCGATCTTGTGTGGGTCAGCGATCAGTGATCCTGTGTGGGTCAGCGCATACAGATCCTGTGTGGGTCATCCCCAGATCCTATGTGGGTTGTTTTCAGATACTTTGTGGGTAATATTCGATCATTTTTAGGTCAACACCAGAGTTTCTTGATGAAGTATGAAAATATAGCAATAAAAATAATCATCTATACTTGTGAACGTAAGTTATACCTGGTGTGAGCTGATTATTTACCACTATGGTACTTACCTTTGTTGTATTCTTCTTTTTAGTGTTACCATTATAGTAATTACCTTCATGTTGAAACCTTTGTGGTATTCTTATGTGTGGCTTTACATATGATAAACATACCCTAGAGGTGTTACCTTGTGGAATTGTTGAGATTTCGGCTAGAGAGTCGGTCTTTATGTTTCCTCATGGATAAGATGTGTATACTAGATAACATAGGTATATATATGGGAATATATCTAAGTTGGGTTGACTGATGTTTTCATTATTTGTCATTAGAGTATTATTTTTTTGGTTTATCCTTTTTGGATTTTGAGTGAACATTGGGGGTCTCGGGGTCCCTACTGAGTATTGCTATACTCACCCTCTGCACGGGCTACACCCACACCTTGTTGTGTCTTGTGAAGACAACATACATTATTGATCGAGGATGAGGGTACTGGGACTGGAGGCTATTCAGAGTTGGACTTTAGACGAGGCGTACTATAGAGACTATTGTTCAAGAGTAGTAACTAACCTTCAGGTAGGATCCTTTGGAGGTGTTAATAGGATCTGTTTTCAGTTTTACTAGTAATTTTTAGATGGGCTTGAATTCTGGCCCCTTTACATACTATACAGACTCTTTTTACTATAATGTTTACTTTGTGATCGAATCTTGTTGTGTTCTTTGTTGTGTGAGTTTACAGGTTATAGAGGCAATGAACTACCGGTTTTTTTTGATATGCCATTCTAGTGAAAGTCACCAACCCATGGCTTATGGAAGGCAGGCTTGGTGTAGTCACAGTACGGGCCCCATGGGATGGGTCATGAATGTTTCTATCTACATTTTCCCTTTCTCCCATTGTAGGAAGTACAATATTCTCTTATATTTCAACTTATTATTATATGGATTATTCCTTTACCCATTCTTGGTTAGATCTCATTACATTCATTCAATTGTGTATAAAACATGTAGAATTATTTTTAAAATATATTTCAATTAAATCAAAATGGGACATATTCAACCCAAGAGTATCTCCATCAAATGTATGAGTTAGAAGTTATAAGGACTATTATAATCCATCTTATGAGCTCACCAATTGGTGGTACTGAAGTTATATTTTACCCTCTTAGACATATTCTTTATCTATTTGAAGTATGAGTTATTTAATTTAGAGCTCACATTTGTCCTTAAACTCTAATCTATAGAACACAATGAAAAAAATAGTTTAAATTATTTTTGTTATTTTAATAAATCTCTTAAATAATATGTCTGCAATTTCAATTTATTTACTATATAAGATCCATAAAATCTCTATCACTAATAATCATCAAAACCTCCTTACTTTTTTCTAAATAATATAGAACAATGTCTTCTAATGAGTGTGAATGAACATCAAATTTTATAAATATTCAATAATAGTTTTTAAAATATTAAATTACATACAATGTGATTGGGAAAAATGAATTGGTGTACAATCTCAAAAAAATGAGGATAATTTTGTCACATAGCTTTAAAATCCTTAGTTATATCAAATTAAGTCATCATAAAATAAATTTTAGTGGTGTGAAGGTGGTTATTCTCCAATATTTTTAGGTATATTACTTCAATAATCCCAATAGTTTTTAATATTTTTCATTATAATATTTTTAATAATGAAATATATGGATGTGGGTGTTTTTTTGTGTTCTTGGTAAATGAATTTTATTTTCCAAAATACAAATAGGTGTGGAAACTGGGTTATTCCTTATATTGGGAAATAGAAATCCTTCACTGTTTATATTGATTTCATATCACCTATTTATAATTCACTTAATAAAATTTATGGACATAAAAAACTTCATTCGAAATGCTTAGTTCACTTTTAGAAATTTTAAAAGCACACCATGTCTCACCTAATCTATGGTGTAAAGAGATAAACATGTATGAATTTATAAAATCCACCACCGTTTACTTGTTCCCAGTCATACCACATTCATCCCTTAATACACAGGTCTCAAATATAAGGAAATGTGAATTGACAGAGGTCATGATAAGTGATTTGGTCGATATTGGAATGAGGGTATGGATATTATAACACCCAATGATTTTGTGATTTTTTTTCGAAGACATTTACTATTTTCTATATTTTTTATTACAAAGAACACTAATTTATCTTGTGATACATATAACATTGAGTTTGACTAGTTTTACACATTATACTGAGTTTATCTTGTGTTACACACAACAAAATTTTTATAATTCCGTACAATATATACCGATATTTTCTTTCATTACATGGAACATTTATTTTAAATGAAAATTGACATTCTATTAAAATATTATTATTCAATATGATAGTAATCACCTTTCTATTATAATGGAGGGTATGAATTAGATTAACTTTTTTACAAAAATATATGGTCTACAAAGGTATATGTAATGACTTATTTGGATTCAAATTAATTAAAAATGAAAAAAAATAATTTGAAAATAAAGGAAATAATATTCTAAAAAACTATTTTTACGAAGATAAATGAATTTAACCGAAATAAATATAAAATAATAATTTCAGTTTAATAATATTAAATAAATTGTTATATTATATTTTAAATCAATATTTCATCGTACATATAGATTTTTTCAAGGAAACCTATAACAATAAATCTAATTTTACCTTTAAAATTGAATTATCTAAATAACGATTTTTTCAACTTAACAGACTTATTTTAAAATAAATATCTACAATAGTTAAAAATTTATTTTTTAAAAAATAAATCTCATTTTTGAAAACTCAATTTCAAAATTAGAATAGGTTCAATTTTACGTATTTTTTGGAAACTTTTTCATTTGATGAATAGTGAAAAATATGAAATATTAATTTAAAAGTTCATTTTCATTTAAAATTTTTATAAAGAGAAATTATATATAAAATATTCATTAATATAAAATTATTTTTACAATGAATCCAATAAATGAATTAAGGTCATTGGAATGATTTGAAAGTTGAAATTTGATATAAATAATTTATAAACATTTGATTATTTTTTATTTAAACCTCAATTTATCCTTAGGTATATAAGAATAATTTTAAGGTAAATTTTAAAAATTAGGTGGTTAGAATTTTTAAAAAATGATACCATATTTGAAATCAGAATAATTTATATTATCTAATATGGTAAACTTAATTTTTTGATCAAAACTATAGTGACATCACTAAAAATTATATATCGTGGATAATGGAAAAATGTGTATATATGGGGGATAATCAAAGAATATAAGGGTAAAAATAACCCAAAACATGTCAATAACCCATTGGATGGACATATTTCAACCTTACCTCTTCTAGTATCAATAATGTTGAATTATTATAGACTTGTGACATGAATAGATTGTGGGTGGATTTATTTCATTAAAAAATTACATGTGTGCCACTAACCTACCTTATCAAATGCTATCACTTCTCCACTTCTCTTCAAACCATCAAACCATTGTATATTATCCAACATAAAACAACTTAAAAATTTATAAATAAATGTACATTGATGATTTAATGGAATTCTATATTATATTTTATGGTTATAGAAAACTCTTGAACTTCCTTTATTTTATTATATCATATTCAATTTAAAATGTGGTTACGCATTATAACCATTGATAATATTAATGTTGATCATCAACCATATTATTAGTATAAATAATGGTTATTGAGAAATATAGTTGACATTGAAAATTGAATTGGTGGCCATAACTAATATGATCATACACATTAATGTCCATTTATTAGAGCTTCAATTTGAAAAAAATTAATTGGGATTTTCCCCTGACCAAACTCATACTGATATCCAAATACTAAAGAATTAGAGAAATAGTTTATAGGAGAAGTTCAAACTCAACAATATCATGACCCCATCCATGTATGCTGAACTACCCATACATGTCTCACCACAATTCACCTTACACATACTGCATTGTCTAGACTAATAAAAGGGTCTGTAAAAGGTCATATTAATATGAATATTTACATTTCATTTTCATTAGAATAATGGTTTTATAAACTTTTATGTATTTTAAAATGATAAATTGTTTTTATTTTTATTTCATAAAACATAAAATATATTTTTGGGTAATATATTATTTCTATCTAGACATTCCTGTTGAAAAATTAATGAATTTTTTAAATTAGTGCTATTTTAATCGATTAATATTTTTGAAAAATATATATCAAATAAATTCTATAATATAAATTCAAAAATTAAAATATAATTTTTATAAATGTTTAGAAACAATTTTTTCAAAAGACACATCATTTCACCATAAATACCAACTACTATTTAAAATTTAAATTTAAAATATTTATAATATTACATGGATTAAAAATATTATTTTTGGAATAATAACATAAAAATTATACAACGTTAAATTTTTTATAATTTTACGATCCATTCAAATTTTTGCTTGAAAATTAATTTTGGAATAAATATAAGGTGTGATTTACAACATAATAATGTACCAAAAGTTAGGTAATAAATTATATCAAGGACATCAATGAAGACATATATTTTTACCCATTAAATTAATCTGTTTTGTGTCTATTTTTTTAATTTTAAAAATCCATTAGAAATCCTCCAAAACCAAGAAGATAGTTTATGATCTTCAAATAATTTCATTAAGAACACAACTCACTTTCACATCAATAAGGGTATTTTTTTAATAAGATAAAACCTTTTCTGTATAAAATATTTAACACTAAAAAACATTGTTAGAAATGGTTTTGAGAAACCTAGAAATGTTTTTGGCTTTTGAAAATATTGTTATATAGAATCCAAAACCAAAATTTGGGAAACAATAAAGAATTCCCTACACCGTTTCTATATAAGCCAACACAAAAACCCATTATTCTTCACCCAAAACTTTATAAAATGTCATTACTCTTCCATTACTTCTCTAATGTCCTACCAAGGTGCCTCTAAGCTGTCATGGAACCCCTCCCAGGTTTTGTGAATCACACTTTAAAGCTAAGTGGTCTTCCCCAACATGTCTTTATTCAAGGATCCTGGTTATCTTATTCCTTTTTATATAGTTACTGGTGTCATGAAATGTTCTTACATATCCATTTCTAACACCATTAGTATTTTTAAATTAATAGAGACCAATTTCATTGTCATTAAAGCCTCCCATGAACATTAATCCTCACAAATTATGCTTCCTAACATTCCCCGTGATTTTTCATGCCAAACTAGTGTGTCGTGAATACCCATACGATTTCTTGTAAAGGGTTTTCACCATTAAGAAATTGTACTTATTTTACTGGGGAATTACATGCATGTAATCCAAACTCCATTATCATGAGATTAAATGTGATGAAATATGTTATTATATTATATGATCAATGTGACACACTTATGAATGTACATGAAATTATTTTTATGTGTGCACCCATATAATTCTACAATGCATTGGTTAATATTTTAGCCACTTGGGATGCCATGTATGGTGCATGAGAGGTTATCCTAACCACAATATGTTATGTTTTCTTTGTAGTTAACAAGGGCTTATGATAATGGGATAATGTTAAAATTTTATTCCTCATTTATATATTTCTATCATGTCATCATTCTTTATCATTCTTCATTTTTTATGTTTACTATTATCAACCAATCTATGTCTCATTGATATGCCTATTCACTAACATGTAATACTATTGATTTTTTATCCCCTTACATGGTTTTATATAAACCCCATTTCTTTTGTATATACCCATATTAACACATATAATATTTTAGTAATATATAATATAATGAACATGTTAAAGAGATTTCAAATAATGGATATGTACCCCCTATTTTATGTTTTTACGTATTGCACCTAATTACACAATGAAAATAAAATTATCAATCATTTGTGTTGTATTGTGTGTACCTTCTTGTAATAATTAATGAATTAATTTTTAATACATGTATGGATTTAAATACAACACCTTCCCAATTAATTTCCCACCATCACTACTCTCAACCTAGATACCTTATGTTAAATATAAATCCAACGTAGGATTTATTTTAAAGATAACCTAAAGAGGATACCTGAAGAAAGGTAACCTTAATAAGTGAGCATTTTTGTTTTATTTATTCTTCCAGATCATTTGTTATTGTACCATGATGATATAATAACCTCAGTATATTACAGATATTAGGATTCTGTTAGATTAAAGTAATTACCTAAAACCATATCCACTTCCATAAAATGGTTTACAAAATCATCATTTGTGTGTACGCTGGACTATATTCTTAACAACCAATGTCAGTAGTTATTCTGTTAAAACATATCATTGTTAGGTATGTTGATGGATATAAAGTATATATATGAAATTTATAAAATTATAATACCTATAAAGTTATTATATCCTATAATTTTTTTTTATAATTTCCATTCTGTTTTGGATATTATAAGGTCATTCATTTTTATGGTAGACTACCGCCTCATGAAGTGATGTGATTTGTTTTGACAAACACTTCACATGTAAAATAATAAGGATAATAATTATTAATATATTTTATTTTATAACATAATTATTATATTAACAACATATATATCCTTATAAAATAAAAATATATAATTTTATTTATAACCATTTCACTCAAAAAAATATGATAACTTCAATCATGAATGTCTTCTCTACCACATTCATGAAGTGATGCGACTAACTTTTCATCACCACACCCCATGGATGATAGGTATATGTACATTTGAGTTAATAATATTTTTATAATTATGTAAGGATAATATATAACTTACCTAGTTTTAATAATTATGGTTGAAGAAATGGAAACATTACTCATGAGGATGTACGACCTACCATCTCCATGACTGCATCATAGTTCATTTCTCAAATCTATATATCATGATTTCTATTAAATTTATAATATATGTATAAATATGATATAAATTTAATTATTATTATTAATATAATGAATTTTTATGGACCAACAATTAATGTAAGAGGAACGAAAATAATAAATAAATAATTATACAAAAAAAAGATATTATTACCCAAAAAGTGAATTTAACATCGAACTATTTTTAAATTGAAAATAAAATGATGATGAAAATAAAATATGGTATGTTATATGTATGTGATGTTATTTATTTGATGTATAATATTTTTATCTTTATCAAATTGGGGTTTTGAATGATTATTTGGTAAGATGCGACTTGTGGTAGGGGATTTTTGTCTCACTTTTTACTTGTGTGGGACACATGCCAAATTCAACACCTATTTTTTATATTGTGTATCTACAGAAAATGAATTTGTTTTATGATTATATTTCTGAACATTATTTGGGGTTACATAAAAATTATAGTATTACTCATTCATTTGGTTTAGAGTTAAAAAGATACCAAATCATTTATGCATTTTTTTCTCAATTTTTATTTACTTCATAATTTTGTTATGTTATGAACCTATAATATTTTTAATGTGTATATAAAAACAATTTGAAGTGGAATATTTTTAATTTATTAATCATCATAAAATTTTATGTCACATTTTATGTTATTCCTTCATGGGGCATACATTTCTAATATACCAACGTTGTAATGATTTTATGAAACAATATCATCATTTATAATGATTATTTATTATTTTGTTTTAGATGAATGAATTTTTTGAAAAATATATCATGAAACATGTGAATTTTATTCTTCTATTATTACTTCAATAGAATAAATTTTATCCCTTCATTTTCATCTCTTTACATTATCATGATTTCAAAAATAATGTTTTTAAAAAAATTATCTTTTTGGTGGAAAAACCTTTTTCCTAAAAAACTATGTTTTTAAGAAAATAATTTCAAACATGTTTTTATAACTATTCAAATTTATTTTTTAGAAATTTTTACCCATGTTTTACTATTTTGGTTTCTTTTGAAATGAATCTTCATGATGATTTCCATAAAATACTAATTTATTTTACCAAAAATGTTAAAGGAATTGTTTTAACATGCATAGCAAGGAAATTATTTCACACAATCATAATCATGAATATAATTCATGATTCACATAAAAATATTAATATTTCATTTCAAGTAAAATTATTTACCTATCATGTTAAAAAAAATAAAATTTTTTGTAAATTATTTCAAATTCAAAAATGGATTTTCAAATTGATTCAAAAAGTGTTTTTCATAGTGGAATGTATATTTTTCATATGAAATTATTTGAATGATTCTTAAATATTTCATTATAAGTACTCATTTATTTTTTCAACGAAAATTATTTTAATTTGTTTTTCAATTTTTAGTTTTATGAAATTATTTTGAATGAAAATTTATTTTCCCTATGAAATGATTCATGATATTTATCCTTCAAAATAATTATCGATATAAGATGAATTCCCTCAATAAAACTTATTCTTATCAGGGGAAATGAAGCAAGGATGAATTATTTATTATTTACCATAATGGATTATTTTTATGATGACAATATTTCTATGAAACATGTTCCTCTTCTATGGGGAAAACCACATTAAAAGTTTCATGAAACTCATTGCATTAAATGGTTAATTTTATGATTAAATGCTGAAATTATTATGAAACCTCTCTCTTTTACATAGAATTTGATATGATTAAATGTTTATTAAACCCATTAAATTTAATATGTTAGGTTATGGTGCATTATATATGACCTTGTGGAACACATATGTTTGATTTTCATTTTGTGACGATGGTTATAATATAACCAAGGATTGTGGTTACATTATAAATAATGATGGTGGTAATGTTATAAAAAAAAGTTTGGGGACCTATATCTATCTTATAACATCACAATATTTTTCTATTGTATGTCTTATTAAATAAATATATTGTGCTACACACAACACTAAGATTTAATAAATAATTTTAAATTTTTAAATAGTATGTTTATCGTTGGAATATTTATGTGACCATTACCAATATTAATGTGACCATTAAAATAGTAACCTCTCCAATGATATTATAAATGTTGTTTTTGCTTATTATAAATGTTATTATGATATAATTATATTGTATTATAAGTAAATAAATATTTTATAAATAATTAATTTTGTGTTGATAATTTTTAAAAAATATAATTTTTTTGAAATATTATAATTAATATAATGACTAAAAATTAATTTTATATGATAAATTTTTTTATAATATTTAAATTTTTTGTCTTATGATTATAAGATAATTTAATTATACCTTAATTAATTGTGCGAAATTTAGTAAAATCATTTATAATTTTAAATTTGTTATTTTCCAAATAAATGATGATTGTAATTAAAAAATAATTTTATCATATCAAGAAAATTATTGTAATAAATTTGAGTTATTTATAAAATAATAAACATCAAAAAAAATTTAGGGATAATTTTTGGTAATTTTAAATAACAATTGAATTTTTTGTGAATAGTGAAATATGGTAATTAACGGTTTATATACATTATAAGTAAGTATCACTATTCATTGAGTCATGAATGATGTATGAACCATAATCATTCAATTTCATTCTATATTTACTATACATATTCCTGGAATAGTTACTATTTATTTACATGAGATAAAATGATATACTAATTAATAAAATAATAAAAAAACATGACACTCCGCCCCTATAATTTCCACCGATATCCAAAACATCTCATCACACCACTTAAGAATTTAATCAGTATAAAATTAATACCCAATAGCTTTTCTAGAACTCTTTCCCACATCTAAAATTATTTTTTCTAAACCAAATACGAGATTCGTTTTCCCAAATAAGGTTCTCATGGATAATAATTGAAGAGCTAAACTCATATTTCGCTTTATTTATTATCTTTTCAATTTCTTTTTTGTATACTCTCCTCAAATCATATATCCAAACACCATTGATAACTATAATATCTTATATAAACATGAATATTAATATTTCAATGGAAAATACACCATGAAGTATCTTCACCTCTCCCATTTACTCTAAAAATGAAAATATCATCCATGATATGTCGATTAACCGCCATCGTGGACAATTCATTTTCCTCATCCATTACCACCTATGATGGGGATCATAAAACAATTATTATCGCTAAATAAGACATTATTATACATATTGTATGTCATTAAATTTTGTTGATGAATTAAATATATACATATATTATTAATTAACAAAACAAAACAAGTTTGTGATAATAAACAATTCACTAAAATAAAATAACATTCATCACTAAAGGATTATCTAATTAATTACTCTCATAAATAAGAAATAATAAATAATTAAACCATGTAATATTAAATAATTTCATTAATAACATATAATTTCAAATTTTGATAATTAATATCATTTTTACATGAACATCCATACATGTACACAAGTGAACAAATCATGAAAACCAAAGAAAAGTACACAGTCAGACAAAAAAATGAATCTTGTGACTCAACGAAAGAGCCATAAATTAACATAATAAAATTATAATAAATAAAATAAATACATATTTAGTTTTTATTTAAATTAATAATTTCTATAATTTCATTATCTAGGATAATTATAGAATGTACAAAACACATTCAGACATAAGGTATTGAATTTTCCCAAGACGTCAATTTTTTCATCGCATTACTATTTACCTCTCTTTAAACCAATACAACATTTAATACATATTGATTACTACTAAATTATTTTTTTCCCAAAAATATATCCCTGGATCAATAATTACTTCATTTATGGGGAAATTCATGTATTATAAGGTTCCCTATTAAATTATTTCCAATATGCAATCTCTATTTAAGGGAACATTTTCATTTTCTACCCATTTTAAATTATACACCATATACTATTTTAAGCCAATATTAATTTTCTAAAATCATAATTTTTTCTTGATAAACTTTAATAATTCATTTATTGTTTTATGAAAACAATTAATCCTTTTTCCATTATTAACTCACATTAATATTTTCTATTAAATAGCACAAAATAGGCACTTTTATAGAAATTATTAAGAACATGTTTCACATGTTTTTAATTTTAGTTGGAAATATTTACCATCATCTATGACTTATTAACCACATATTTATTTTTTTGTGTCTACATACTTCAATTTTATTGATAATGAACATTCATTTTTTATTTTTACATATATCCATATTTCATGTATCATGGATGTAATTATTGTATTATACATATTCCATTTTCACAATAGGTTGTTTCATTTAATGTTGTTGAGTTGAATCCATATATGAAGAATTATTTGGACATATAGATATATGTGGGGAACATTTAAATATAGTTCCTCGATGAATCAAAAGGTCTCACGAGACAAAATGGTTGCCAACAAACTCTTAATGTTTGTTTCTAAGAAGAATCATACATTATTTTAGACATAGACATAAAATTTCATCATGATATAATGGTACATGTTCCAGATACAAGATTTCAAAAAATTAAGAGTCCATTTCATTCAGTATTTAGTTATTATTTTCAAGAATATTTTCACTATGGAAAAATCAATGGATTCATTTTCATTCCTTATTTATTAATGAGATGTGTTTTTCAGTTTATTTACCTTATCATAATATCTATGCTATTTTGAATTTACTATCATTATTTTTGTTTCATATAACCCTTAATGAGTGTTTGATCTCACCATTTTATTTGTTATCCATCCCCATGTTGTGAATACGAAATACTTGAATACATTCCAGTGTATAGTTTATTTAATTTTTTTATGTAATATTTTTCATTACTAATGTAATACCGGATGATTTATGTATCCAGTTTCTTGAAGAATACTAAACTGATCGATCCTTTTTGATGTGATCTCTTATATCTTTGAAATGATAATAAAACATACACCAGCTCTGGGCTACTGATGATGAGGTTTTATATCCCTATAATTTATTTCATAAATATTTATATGTTAGGATTTAAATAGGGTTGTAATGGGGACTTAACTCATTTTTCTAATTTACTTTTTCCACAATGGTAGACTAGAGTGTGAGCCTTTACTACCATGATGGATTTTTGAGTGAACCCATTTCACTATGAGAAATGGGATACCACTTAGGACGGTGGTGTGTCCCACCCCATAGGTGTAACTATCCATGGAATGCCTAAATTGTTTGGAAATAATTTTTGACTACCAAAAAAATGAATTATATACATATCATTTTTCCAAAATTATATATATTATACTAATTTTATGCTCTCATGACGCATGTTCGTTGATTTCTATGTTATTCATGTCTTATGAATTTTGTATATTTATTTCATGACTCGGGATTTTGATATTTTATCGGATGTGTATATTTTTCATATATTATTACAGAATTATTGACCCCTTATTCTCATATTATTTTAACGTATTTCCCATGATTATAATTAATAAATATCTGAGCCCATATATTCTTAATTTTGCATTACCCGGATTATGATTAATGGATTAATGTAGGGTATGTCTATGATGTGTACTAAATTGGAAGACATTTTTGGGAAACAATGAATATCATTCACCATATTAGAATTTGTGTTCCAAGATTCCAAAGGCCCTAAACTATTGTAGTCCTCAAGTGTGTGTTTATTCAATATAAGTGATATTCACCTAAAAATATGTGATATCCATGTATGATAAGTAAGGGTCACTATAGTAGTCATCAATGGAAATTTTTATATAAAATTAATAAGTTAGGATGATAATACATTAGAGAAATCCCTTGTGTTATTTCTAAGGATATGTCAACGAATGTCTCTAAGGATAAGTTTAAGGATGAGTAAATGTTTAGGAACATGTCCATGAATTTTGGTAATTAAATGTGAATATGGTTTCCAACAATTACTTCAATGTTCGGATACTACAAGTAAATTTTGATTTGGTAAAGATATACATAGTGGTTATCGCTAAGAAAACGGTGCATTGAGCTAGACACAATCATCACCTAGTACACTACAACATGCATCGATACACATCTAGTTTGGCATTATTGGGGGATAATATTTGGAAACAAAAAAACTATTTATGATCCATCCTGATGGATTTAAATAGATGATTAAAATAAATGACATTGGATATAAATAATGTATCATATATTAAATGTAATGGTTTTTAGATATAGACTTCAAATAATTGATTTTCATGATCATCTAATATTACCAATAGTTTTACTCATACTATGATATATGGTTTTATCTAGTGGATTGAAACATATATAATATTGTGAAAACTAAATTTGATAGAATATTCAGTTACATTGTGCAACCAAATTGGATGATGATATATGATATATATATATAGTTGTTATTAATAATCATATTTCATGATATTTGGCTTATAATGTGAACATAGATGAGATTCCTAAAGCTTCAAATAAGTTGAATTTGAACTTTTATTAATGTTTGTGTGGTAATTTAGAGGAATGAATGAATATTTAAATTATTAAATGTCAGGAATTTGAGAATAATAACATATAAGAATATCTCAAGTAGAGGGGAAGATGATATCTATGTGGAAAAGAAAGGCATAGAGTGAATAAATTTCGAGGAGTTCAGTTGATTATATATTTGGTACAAGAGAATAATCCAACTCAATTCCATACCAAAAGAATTATCATATAAAACATAGTAGGAACTATTCTATTCCAATAAATAAATTGAAAGGATTAAATAATTTATGAATTGGGATTTAAGGATTACATTGTATATATATTTTCACAATGTTATTTTAGTTTTAATAATCATGAAATGTCTATGTATTGTGTTATTATTGAAGCATATTTGTCTCCATGTATGATTAAATAAATATATTTGGATTCTGTCATGTGTTTTTATGTTTGAGGATGATAATGAGTTCAATTTATTATAAACACATCATGAGGTTTTACATAAAGAGACTTTTTCAAGATTATGGGTATTTTTTTAGAAATTTATAGTAATAAAACCTCTTACTTTTGAGAAAGAATTCGTTTTTATGTATATTTGATTAAAGGTATTGAAATTACTTATGATTTACCTTATATTTGATGTTATGGTAAATATGGTCTATTGAAATTTCAGAACATTTTTATTATTATACATTCACAAAATATTATAACCTGTAAGTGGGATGATAACTTGATGCATCTAGAATGGTCATGGGGCTATAACTCACAATAGAAGGGCAGTAAGGTAATATCCCATACTACTTACCTATATGGAAGATTAATTCTGAAAATAAAACATAAATAGAGTCATTACTGAGTATTTTTTATCGGTAATGGTAAAATTAAAGGCTAAGAGATACAGTTATAGATGTATTATAGGATCATTATCCATAATAAAAAGGAAATAGGAAGACACCAAAACATGGTTAATCATCAGAATCACTAAAATATACAAAGGTAATAATTATACATGTGTTATATTTGATAATAATTCTACTTAATCACATATTATATATATCAAATAAGATTTATCTTGGTATATGTTTTATATGATATAAATTAATAATGTGGTATGGTAGTGTGGAGTATCACATTAAGTTGTATCTAATAGAGATGTGAAGAATACCTCAATGTTTTTTTTAAAATTCTTTATTAATTTCTTTTAACATAGTTTATTTTCATCCCATCAAGAAAAATTCATGTCCCATAGAATACATTAATATTATGTTTGATGGATTTAAAATTATTTTGGGATCACACATTCTTATAGTGGATTTCTCTTAATGTTATATTTAAATAAAGATTTTATATGTCTCTTTATAAAGCCATTATTACACACTAGAATGAAAATATTTCAATTGGGATATGATCTTGTGGATGAGATGATAGTGATGTTCATATCCATTTAGTAACATGTATGTTCGAGAAAATGATAACATAATGTTTTTGCTAATAATTGTAGATTTGATCTTGAATTTAAAGGTTTTCGGAAGTTATTTCAATGAATTTAATCAGATATGGAAGGAGAGAAAAATAATACATATATATCTGTGTTCCCAATTAAAATAAATGGTAATATTTGGACAACCATATATTATTTGTTACTACCACAAATCCTCTCTCATGTTTATGTTGTGGTTCATATATAACTCATAAGGAAGTAAATAAAGGATCCATAAAATAGACTACACTCAGAGGCCATACCATTAGAATATGACATTTCTTTTGAGGAATTAGTAGTATAGATTCTAGATTTTATGTAGAATGATCAATGAAACAATACCACTCACATGGTGAATGTTTTGTGGTGAAACCACTAACTTAAAGAAGCCACATGGGACCCTAAGGACATAATGAGACATAAGAATCTTAATTTTTTTTACTGATGCGGTATATTTTGAGGGATGAATTACTATTAGTGGGTAGAATGATACACCAATAGATTTTGTGAATTTTTTTAAAAATAAATCTATTCTTTTATATACTTTTTGTTATCTAAAACAATCATTTTAGCTTGTGTTACATGGAAAAATTAGTTCAGATTATGTTATAAGAAACAATGAGTTTAGATTCTATTACATATAACACAATGTTTGTCCTCTATGATACAAAATATTGAGTTAAAAAGAAATGTGACATACAATTAAAATATTAATTTTTGAACTGATAATAAAGAGCTATATCGTAGAATAGAAATTATGAATATGATTAATAATATTATTAAAATATATGGTTAACGAGTTTAAATATAATGATTTTTTCAGTGAAAAAATATTTATAAATGAAAATATCGTTTGAGAATGAAGGAAATAATTTTATGAAAACAAAAATATTATTCTATAAAAAAACACATTTTACCTCAATAAATTATATAAAATAAATTTTGGTCAATATTTTTAATTAAATGTATATAATAAATATACAAATAAAATTTTAGCATTCATATTCTCTATTTTCTATACATGATTTGAAAATAAATCCAATATTACACTTTAGAACTATATTTTTTAAAAAAATGTTTTATATTTTCTCATCCTTATTTACAAGCCGAATTTTAAAAATTTAGTAAAATTTATTTGAAAAATTAAATTTTATTTGTTTAATTTTAATATTAGAATCATTCTAGGGTGATTCTTTTCATTTTTTTTTGGAAAATAAAATTTTATTTTTTAATGTTAAAAAATACTAAATTTTAATTGAAATCTATAATATTTTTTATTTTATTTAAAAATATAAATTATTTTTCATAGTGGATTAAAAGTAAAATATGTTCAATTATACATCCAATAAAACAATTTATGTCATTTTAGTCATTTTAAACTTTAATTTCTATATATAATCTTTGTAAACCTTTTATCATTTTTGCTTTTAAACATAACATTCTCATCACGTCTGAGTATTAATTATGAATTGAAATTTTATTCTGTTGTAAATATAATTTCCAAAAATAGATTCCATATTTTTAATAATATTAATTTTTATTATTTAATAATTTGTACATAATTTTTTGACCTAAATGCATAGTGAAAATAGTAAAAATTAATTACCGTTGTTAAGGTAAAATGGGGTTACTTGGGGGGGGGGGGGGGTTAAATATCACATATTAGGGTTAAAAATAACTTAAAACATGAAAAAACTAATTTATGTAAATATTTAAATAATATCACATCTTAGTGTCATGAATATTCTATTATGGTATCCCTATAACATGAACAATGTGGGTGGAAATATTTATATAAAAATACTAAATGTGTGTTTCTCATCCAATTATAAAATCCCGCCCCTCCTCCTCTCCTATTCACACATCAAATACATTTTTCATTTGAGAAATAAAATTAAAATCAGCAACACAATTCCATTATATCTTTTTATAATTCTTTATTTATAAAAATATTAAACATAGGATGAATTTTTGTTCAAACCTATGGAGGATACCAGAAGAAGAGGTAATGTTTATCAACAAATGTTTTTTTTCATCATCAACTGACATTAATTTTTTTATTACGTTATTATATAAAAACCATAGTATATTCTATATATATAATTTTTTTATCTTATGTTAATGGACTATAAAAATATCCCTTTTCAACAAATTGGTTATAAACTCATTATTTGTGTGGACGGTGGACTACCACCACATGAACTAATGACATTTATTTTTAAACTACCACCACACATTGTTGGTTATGATGATTGATATATGGAACATATATATGATATTTTTAAAATTAATATACCCCTAGAGACATTATATTATATATACCCTTTAAATTTTTATTCGATAGCAGATAATATAATGTTATTCGGTTGTATGAAAGTCTACCTCCTTGTGAAGATATGTTATTATATTTCACTAATGATTTACATGGAAGATAATTATGATATTTTTATGGAATATGTATAAAATAGATGAAATAATTATTATTATCATGATATATTTTTCATTAATAAAATATAATACAGTAGTTTATTTCTTATCTTTTAACTATGTGACTGATTATTGTGTCATTATTGTAAAGTCAGACTACCACCATTAGAATGTGATGTGACACACTTTTAATCACCAAAAAATAGAGGAAATTTATAAATATATTTAAATAATTGATATGATATTTAATATATTATTATCATTATTTTAGGATGATTTATTAATTTAATATTTCCCACAATGCTCATGGAAAAATTGAAACATTACCCATGCGTGCGTACAACCAAACATCTCCATGACTGTAACAAACTAAATTTATAAAAACTACATTTAATGATTGGTATTAAAACAATAATATATGTATAAATAAAAATCTTATGTAATTAATATTATAATGGAGATTACTGAAACCATGATTAATTTATGAGGACCAACAATAACCATTAAAACCATATATGAAAAAAACTAGTTATAACCTGAATCATTACTTTAACATAGAATTGTTAATAATTAGGTAATTAAAAGACATAAGTAACTCATATATGGTATTATATATGTATGTTCTATTCTGTAATATATATATAATAAACATATATTTACTATATAGGTTGATAGAATGAGTATGTAGGATGCCAATTCAAACTGTATGTGATTTATGTCTCTCTTTTTCCTTTTGTGAGACTCATGCACTATTCACCACCTATTCATTTTATTTGTTATATATATATCATGAATTTACTTTATTATTATTATACTTAAAATTATATCTATTCACATATCCATTTGGGGATCAATCATTCACTAGGATTACAGTTCAAATGTTACAAAAATGGTATGTTATTTTGGTCTCAACTTGCCTTCTTTTTGACAGATGTCATGTAATGCACCAATATTTGTTTTCGAGGTGTATATACAGACCATTTGACATTTATTTTTATGAATTTATATATCATCATGATATTTTTTTATTTCATTTTATGTTATTCCTTCAGGTGTCTTATGTAACAAAGATAACGAAGTGGAATATACTTTACATTATAATCTCATTAATTATAAAGATTGCTTAAAATAATGTTTTCAATTATATAATACGATAAAACATCTTTCTATAAAATAATATCTATCCATATCCTATTTTTTTTAGGAGAATAAATGTTTTCCCATCATTTTTCTCTATTTATTTACTCATAAGTGTAATGAAATGAATTTAACATTTGTATATATGAAATAGAGGTTTCAACTCAACTAGGAGGTTATCAGAAAAGATATAGGAATCACCACTCACCCATTTGCTGGAAAGTCCATCATAAAGAGAGATATATTTATATAAAAAATAGTTGATGATTAATTCACTGGGGAGACATTTTATATGAATTTTATTCATCTTTAAATAAATTTCTGGGATATATTCATTTTACCATATCCAATATACCACAAAACTGACACTGAATCACACTCGAACCATAAATTAATCCCTCTCATTTGATTATATTTAAACAATAATTTGATAAAACAAATAATATAATCATATAAATATCTATAAATTAAAAAGGGTATATAAAGAAATATCATGAATTCATCATTATGATAGAAATAAATAGCCCCAATGCCTGAATGTCTAGGACTTCCTCCAGGAGCTCCATCAAAATTACATCTAAGCTATCTAACTAAATGTGAGTTTAAAATGAAATAATATTTAACCAAGGAGATAGGGTATTACATAAAATAATCAAACATATCTGGACTGATAATTTCTATAAGTAATTATTAAAATGTCCATTTAATATGGAGTTACTATATACACAGCCTTGATGATACCAATGATGGTCGATTAAGGGTTGAAGGAGGTATAGTCAGGAATTATACTATTTCTTCCACCATATAGAATATTGAATAATTAAACATATGACTAAACTAAATTTTTCTTTAGTTAAATATTAATTGTGATCTTGAACCAATCATCCAGTGATAACATTTTTAATAAAGATTATCTTTTCTGTATAAACCTTTTTCCTTCTAAAACCTAGTTTTCTAAAAGATTGTTTTCCAAAATATGTTTTATATTATTAAAATTTATTATTTGGCATATTATTACACATTTTTACTGTTTATTTTTTAATGTAATCATTATATCATTATTTAAATATTTCCTATTTGGGTATTACCGAAATTGTGAAAATAATTTATCTTTTTAACATAAATAACATAATGAGTGTTTATGACTATAATAACCATAAAAATATTTAAAAACATCTTTATATTTTATAATATATATTATAAATTAAAATAAATTTGATTAATAGTTTTGAAATATCATGATTTTATGTAAATTATTTCATGATAAATTTTTTTTTTGAAAATGTTTTAAAAATATTTTTAAATGGAGAATGATTATTTTCATAAAAAATTGTTTAATTGATTTTTATTTATATATTAATAATTTTAAATGTATATTTTCAATTATATTTTTTAAAATTTGTTTATGATCCTAGGATAAAATTATTATATATTCTTTGAATGGAGATTTTTATACTAATAAGACGTTTATGAAACTCTATTCTCTTCATAGGTTGTATAATGTAAAAATGTTTATTAATGTTGCCCCTTTTAGTGGGTTATACTATAATGAAATGACGAAATGATTATGAAACATGTCAATTTTTCATAATCAATGTTATAGTGAAATGTCTATGTATTCCATTTCTTTTCATGGGATATGATACGGTGAATTGATTTTGATATTTTGGCTCACCTATGTGTGATTTTTATTATGTGATTTTCATTATGTTATAAAAAAATATGGTGGTTATGTAATAAACAATGGTTTTAATTGAGTTATAATAAAATATTTGAAGAATCTATATCTCCTCCCAAATCATTGGGTAAGAATTAATATCTCATGACAAAAACATGACTGGACTAGGGGGTATACTCATTTCGATAAGGGAATTTTTCCAATATTATGGTATTAAGAGTGAACCTTTACTATCATTATGGTTTTGGGAGTGAAACCATTCCACTATGAGGAAATGGATTCCATCAGGAATTGTGGTGTGTCCCCCAGGAGGTGGATCCACTAATTTAATTTCTTGATAAGTTTTGGATCTAAAACTTGAATACTATGAAAATGATGTTCTATGCTTATATATTTACAATAATTATTTTTCTTATACCAATGTTATAATCTCCTGAATTTTTTTTACTTCATTGTGATTAATGTCTTCAGAACATCCAGTATTTATGTCATCACTCATGACATTGATATTTTATATTTAGATTCTAGTTTTCATAAATTATTCTCACATTCTCATACACTTTTTCTCATGTTGGGTTTATGTATATCCATTTTTACCCATCCATAGTACATGAGCTCACCATTTTTTATTTTTCTATTCCCCAATGAATGAATATAATATTTATATAGCGTATTTCAATGAATACTATAAAATAGTTGAAGATATTTCAATGTATTAGCAAAATGTTTTTGACATTTTGAACGACACTAGACTATTTAGATCTTAATGTGTGGGTTTGTGTAATATAATGAATAATCATATAATAATTTTTATATCCATGTATGATAATCTTGGGTCAATATAGATGTTACATAGGGAATGAAATAATTCTCTTCAAAATTATCTGAAAAATCCAAAACCCCATCAAACAATTGAAAATCATAATGAAATAAAATAAAATTATCTTCAGAGCACAATGATACATCCCTTGGATAATTAACTTTATTAATCAATCCACTATAATGGAGTTAAGAGATCACATTAATATAATGGATGAAGAAAACAATTAAATTAATTATAGAAAAAGAGAAAAATATTTCACTCATAAATGAAAATTATATTATATATTATAATCCTATGAAAAATTTCAACAATTGGCCCACAAATTAAAATAGATTGTTCCCACATTCTACCATCTCCTTCTTATAGCATATTCCAACCCCATTTACATAAAATTTTTGAAGAAAATAAAATACCCTATAAGAGAGACTCATTTGATGATCATGATCCATAATCATTTCTAAAAGAATAATATGTGATGTGATTCATTACAGCATGGTTTTAGTGGAAGATAATTTATCCTCCATGAATTTATTGGTATAATCCTCGCATTAGGTGTAATAGTGGGGTAGTGAATGTGTTGTTGTGTTGTCTTATGACTAATTTGGGATTAAATATACTACATTTTGTTGATTTGGATTGGAATCTAGTGGATCAAGAATTCTATGGTTGTTTGTAAAAACATCTTGGTTGGTTCAGTTCACATAGAAACTAGTGCATTTTGGTGCCAGTCTACTATTATTAACAGGAGGCTCTCTGTTTTGATATTGAGTAGATCTCATCTCATGGCTAAATTTAGTCATAATTTGGGATGGTCCAGTGTTTGAAGTCTTTATTTTGGAAGATCTTCAAGGATACCATATTTTTATTTCTTGGATAGAGTGACATGGTAGTGATTTGTGGGGAGTGTTGCGTCATTTTCATGTTTATAGATTTTTTTTCCTAGTTAATGTCTTTCATTGAGCATTATGTGTGAGGTGATTTCCATATTTATAATTTGAAAATATGGATGGAATGGAGACCCTCTCTGTATTGTATCTCATACCATCATAGGAATCTCATAACACATCGATACTTTAGACTTATTTCCTTTTCAATAAATTCAATCTATTTGATAACCCGCGATGCATGCAACACTAAGATTAAAAAAAAGTCTGTTAATTTTTTTAACCTTGATTATTATAACCTATCCCTAATGTTTGTGGATAAAAATAATTGTAACTAAATTATTAAAATAATTATTATCTATTAATCATAAATAATGTAAATATCATTTAAATGAATAATAAATGTTTTTACGAAAAATGTATTTCTTATAAAAGACAGTTTAGTCGTGCTTTTCGCACATAATAGATAATTAATTTTTACCATATTTTGGAAATTTATTTTATAAATTGAACTCAATTTTTTAAATCATTCTATCAAAATTATCAAAGGATGAATTTTTTGAATTATTATGAATGTTTTAATTTCTTGATTAGCAGGAATGTACTATTTTTTTTAAAACATCAATTAATTTAAATAATTAAAATGTTTAAATTAAATTTAAAATATATTTAAAAGTAAAATTACATCAATAATATAAAAAATAAAATGTATTAGTTTTTTTTACTCAATTTAATATTGAATCTTGATATTAAATCCTTTAATACATTAGATAATTTCACCTTTCGCAACCATCTTTTTCATTGCATTTTTAGTTATAATATTAAGCATCATTTTACCACATCAATGAATTGAATTGGAAAAAAAATGGATTACATACTTTTAATCAGAATAAAATATATCATCTAACATCTTAAACTTATGTCTACTCCATAATTTATAGTGAAAATATTAGATACTAAAAATTGGATTTTAGGTAAAAATGGGTTATCCATGCCATTAAACAGAAATGAGAAGTGTTTAAATGAACCATGAACATGTCTAAAATATTTTTTATGTATATATTTAGAAAATATAATGTATATTTATTATATAATCTATTTTATACCCTTATATAATGTAAAAAACAGGGGTACTACCTTTTCATTTCAAATAATTACAATAGTGCCACTCACCTCACTTACGAAAAGGCCACCCTCTCATCTCTATTATTCATAAATAAACCCATTTTTTGAAAAATAATTCCATATAATATTATAAAATAAATAACCTCATCTTATATTCCTTGGTTTGGTTAAAATTACATTGATGGAATAATTTATGAATAATCCTAAAGAGGTTGTTTGGGAAGAGGTAAAATTCCCAACAATGTGTTTTGGTTAAATTTATTATACAATATCATTAAAATATTTTCCACTTTTAATTATATCATAACATCAGCATATCACATATAATTAGAATTAATTTTGGTATGATATTGACTTATATCATTCATCTCTTGATTCAAATAGGAAACAAAATCATTGATCGTGTGTTAGGTGGACTACCACCTTACAAACTGATGTGACATGTTTTCCATAAACACCACTCACAATTGATTATAATAATATATATAAATTATGTATATGATATTTATAAAAAAAATTATACCTCTAATCTCACGAACCATACCGAGTTGACCCTGAACCAATCACATAGGCCAACCCCTGACAAGTCCTGAGAGCCATTCTCGATCCTCCCCGGATGGTGACAAGTACCAAGGGAATAGATAGATTACCAAAGGGAATGATTTCTCCCATATATAAAAAATAAAACAAAAAAAAATGGACATCCCAAAATACTTTTATATAAAAATTTACCTGATCATTTATTTTACCCGAAACTAAATGTACAACTAAACCAACAACTCAACTGAACAAACCTAAAATCCAACTAACTCCATGATACCCTTCTGGTAAATCTCCAACAAAATGTTCAAATGTCACACAAGGTGATCGAACTCAAGATTAAACCTACAAAAGGGTTAAAAATAGAAGAAGACTATATGCATGAGTATTTAAACTCAGTAGGTTAGCCCGATATTCTATTCTGAATGCACATCCGTTAAAATAAAAGAAACATCAATTTCTTGTTTTGAATACAAATATAAAGTTATGTATTCTAAATGAGGTCCCATGATATAAAACAATTACCATACAAAAACATGCATTTTTATAAACCAAAATGCTATTTACAATTTTCAAATAGGTGAAACTTTAAAATGAAAATAGTTTACAAGAGGGAATCATTAATGAATTTACATTTTTAAATAAATAACACACACAACTGAATTTATCAAACAAACACACATTATGAAAACGGTGAGTAAAAAATAACCAATGAGCCTAATTCATGTGAACACACCTAGGAAGTACTTAGTTGTGAGCCCCAGTTACCTCATATCTCGGTGTAATTAACAATAATAAATATATGTTCTCATGAAAATGATCCAATAGTATGGAGATTACCCATAACCTATTCGTCCCCCAACATCATCGTCATCATTGTATTGTTAGTGTTTTCATCGTAAAACTTGATATGTTAAACAGGTGTCAAACCCCACAGGATCACTAGCATACAACTACATGTCCACCTACTTAGATACCCGGAATTCCCTTTGTGATAAATAATGTTACACATATTATCATATACACATTTCACATCAAAATTCCATTCCCAAACCATAAACACAAAAAAAGACCACAATCATTCTTCAAATTTCTTTCACGAATCAATAAACCACTGAAAATTATCAATAAACAATATCGAGAAGTGTATTGAGGCATTTCACATAAAACTCATTCTAAAACACTCTTTTAAATATAAACACAAAACAAAAACATACCCAAACATATTCACAGCACTAAAAAAATTTAATGAAATCATTTCATGTACCATAAAAAATCCCAATGGACACAAGATGGTATATACATGTAAAACACTCATTCTTCATATTTAGGAAAGGCCAAACGAGCCTTTAAACATTTTTTTAAAACTAACATATGATAAAGTTATGCATTTAAATTTTTTTAATGATGTGTATAAACACCATTTACATAATCAAAACACATTCATAAATCCCTTAATACACTTAGGTTATGAATTCCGATCATAACCATTTTCATAAGAATGTGAAAGAAAAAAAACATTTGTTTGTAAAACCAAAACAAAATTGGACAACAATAAAAGGATCCCAAAATAATTTTTTACATGATTCCAATGTATTTATATATCAAATAAATTCATTTTAAATTTCTCCAGACACATAAAATCCACCCGGGCAATTTACTGAACACATGGAATGCACTTTTTATCTAAACAAATTATGTAAATCACTTAAAAAGGATAAAAAACCATTTTCATGCCATAATGTTATTTAATATACTGATTAATTTTCAAAATACCATAAAACATGTTCAAAATATCATGGTATAATTTATCAAACAAGAGTGGTTCACATTTATACCAAAACAACTATATTTTTAACAAAATAAGGCATATAACAAAATTTGGACACATAACCATTAAAACCAAGCTTTCACAGTAGAAAATATCATATAAAAAAGGGTATAATAGAATTATAATGAGGAAACAAAAATGATAAAGTCTTGTTCAATCGATATCCTACCTCAAATCCATGGCGTAATGGAATCACACACCCAAAATCATCATCCGAGGGTTTACAAACCCTAATCCTATAATGACCAGCCCCAAACAAACTAAAAACCCATCAAAAATCATGAGATAATATAACCATAGGCCTATCAAGGATATGGGATATTATAAAACCATGAAATAATGAATGGAGGAAGAAGATGGAGGATAAAGAGAAGAAATATCACCATTTCAACTAGAAACCTCATCATATTCCATTAGATCTGCACTATTGGAGAAAATGGAATGGAATGAAACTTCTTGGAGAGGCTCATATTGTATATAATAACCAGGGAATGAAAATTTTGTATCCAAAATAGTTTGAATTGAATTATTTATGAATGATACAATGTTCCTTCTCAATTCTAGACGATTTGTGGTAACATGAGAACCATTACACTAATCTGCGACCCATATTAGCTCTAATGAGGTAAAATAGATAATGGGGGTGAAGATATGGATATTGGATTCTAGTGGGAGGTTTAATCGCAGAAATATTTCAAAATTTTAATTAGATATAAAATAAACAAAAATTATTTTCAAATTATGATATGGGCCCACGGTCTGGCCCAATACATAAATATGTATCCCCGATTCACCATTATTATGAATTCTTAAGGGGTAAAAGTGAACATGGTGGTTTGTTTATATCAATTAAAGAAAATTATGAAGTGTAATGGGTGAAAACTGTTTAAAAAAGGAGTAATAAAAGAATAAAATTTTATTTATCAAACTGGAAATGGGATCAAATTTGGTCCAAATCAAGAAGTAACCACCCTATCTACAAAAAACTCGTAAACAAACAATAGGGAACCCAAATTAGGGTTATTAGACATATATGGATTTTGAAAACAAAAAATTAATCTCATAAAACACACAAGAAATAGATCATGATTTTCAATGATCCAGATAAAAACCAAGACATGAAAATAAAAGAAAAAAAACAGGGTGTGACAATTCCCCCCACCATTAATGCATTCCTCCCCATGAAAGCCATAAAATATTAATGATTCTATAAAAATAACTAAGGATTCATTATAAAAATGATAAAACCTAAAAATCTAGGGAAATATCATTTTCGATAAGCATAACTCAATCCTCTTTCCCACACAAAACACAACTCACAACCACTTGGTGAAAATCAACGGAAATGTCCAGCCACCACCTCCATAACCAAGACAAGTGCCAGATTGTTCGGCCTTCTCCATAAAAACTCTACGGTAACCCAAACCAATTCCCACTCATGGAATAAATGACCTTGGGGGAGGGTGGAATTGGATCCCCACCAGTAAACCTATACTACCATATGACAATTCCTTAAAGGAAATATATTTGAGACATGTAGTGGGTCTACCCACCAATAGAGACCAACAAAAATGGAAAAAGAAGAATCCAACATGAACTATATTTGGGTCTAACCCACACATTCTGACGAAAACTCTCCCACAAAATCCTACAAACCCACTCTAAGAGTGTTACAAGATGAATATCTAAACCACCCACTCCCTAATATAGGGGACAAGAACTGGGCCAACACTTTCTACCCAGATCTCGACCCCCACCACTCAGGGAGGGGAGGGAATGAACCCAAATAATTATTCATCTTAAAAAACAAAAGAAACAAAGGAGATACCCAGTATTATAAACCTATGAACAGGTAACACCAAGACTGCACATTATTTCCAAAGGCGGTCCACACAGGGACATTGAACGGAAACCCACATCCATGAAGGCATAACCATAGACATTGTGTGACAGGTTAGTCCACCATGTATGTTGTGACCAAGGGAAGTTAACATTAATGAGGAACAACAATAGATACATAGAAACTACCATACCACAATGGTGGAGGTAGGAGCCTGGTCAAGCTCCCCATACCTTTGTAGATTTCTGGACCATGTGAAAAGCATCACTCTGTGGCCTATGGCAGGAGTCCAAAATATTGAAGCATCTGCTGCATCACAGTTAGGTTCTAAGGGTCACACCACTCATATGAAAAAATCACTTTCTCAAAAAAAACACAATAATCTAAATAGGAAATCATAGATAAGTATAAAAATTCTATCTCAGTCTGAACAAGGAGTGGAATTGATAAGGAATACTCCAAAACACATCAACATCACCAAACATATATTCTATGTCCAAAATAATTGTCACTACCTTGAAGCACTTTAAATCGACCCGAAACAACTCTCTATTTTAACTAACTGGAGGAGGAATTATTTGAGTAGGTGGATCTAGACTGTGAATGATGAGAATGAATCCATAGAGTTGTTAATTAGAAATACTACAAAAATAGAACTATATGTGGCCACATCACAACATCCAACACATCTTTAGAAACCTACTAAACATTACCCCAAAACTGATCCACTAACAAGATCCCATCTCATGATTCCATAAGAGAATGACATATATATCATAAGGAATCATATTGAATAGAAAACACTTCTAAGACATAATATAAACCATCCACGTAAACGTCGGTTAAAAAAAATCCACATGTTTTCAGCAAAAAAAATTCTTTTGCAAGAAAAATTAAATTGGTGGATTTTCACATTCACCAATGGTGTTTCCTTACGTCTCACTCACATGACCTTTATGTGCCACCTCGGGAACTCAAATACCATTCCATACTGACCATTCATCCATATATCCAGAGAACCTTACATGTCGGAACCCATGAAAACACTGAATGCAAAAACAACACATCATCATTACAAAAATAACAATGTACCTTCAAAAGGCACATTAACCACCGAATAAAAAACCATTTTCAGATTTCACAAGAAAAGAAATTCTTTATCGAGAACCAATTGATTAAAAAAATAATTCATTTAATTTAATTGAACTTCAATATACAATCATTATATTATAAATATCCGTTTGTTAATTTTTAAAAAAAATCATCAAGGTCTCTTTTCAAAATCTGACAACCACAATGGCCAAAACCCCGATCCATAAAATACCATCTACTCAACACCAATATTCCAAAACCAATTTATCTGATTAAAACACTTTTCAACATCCCAAAACAACCCATTTAAAACAAATATTCAAAATAACCTTAAAATTATTCACAATATTGAAGCATTTTATTTCAGTAAACGTCTAGTTTATATAAGGGAAAATCCAATCCCTGTAAATAATTTCCACATTCTCCCAAAACATTGTTTCACAATAAGAAACACCTTCCAAAACCATTCATATATTTAATTTTTTAAAAACCATATTACACTTTTCAAAATCCAACCTCACCTTTAAAAGTCATTTTTTCAATTCTCAATAAAGGATTTTCAAAAGAAAAATTCAGAAATCAAGAATGGTCCAATAGACAAAAAAAGAACAACATTCGGTGGGTGACATGACCATATGGATGGCGGTCATATGTCAAACACAACACCAACATAGAGAATCTTATTAGGACTATGCGCCAGCTCCACATGGCATGCAAGGCCCTGTGAGCTCACGGACGCCATTGGTAAGTCTCCCCTTGTCATATCTCAAAACCAAACAATCAAAAAGAAAAAAAGACACTAATAAAACAGACATCCCACTGAAACCTGAGGATTAGAATGAGAAAATGTCAAAGAAGATCTTACCACACATAGCCCTCAATTCCATACAATCCTACATCATCTAACTTGAAATCCACTAAATAACAAGGTCATTCTAAAAAGAATGGTCTACTAAGATCCAACCTCCTCAAATACCATTTTTTCAAGAACCTGACCGAATCGACCCTGAACCAGTCACCCAGGCCAACCCGCGACAAGTCACAAGAGGCATTCCCGATCCGCCTGGGATGGTGAAAATAAAAAAGGTAATCAATATATTGAAAAAGGGAATTATTTCACCCATATATAAACAATAAAACAAACAGTGGAATGAAATGGACATCCCAAAATACATTTATATAAAAATTCAACTGAACATTATTTGTACAAGAAACCATATGTACAACTAAACCGACCACTCAACTGAACAGACCAGATAACCATCTAACTACATGTTACCCCACTGGTCACTGTCCAACAAAATTATCACACGTCTCCCATGGTGATCAAACTCAACCAGAAACCTACAGAAGTGCTAAAATCAGAATAAGACTATAGGCATTAGTATTAAAAAACAGTAGGTTATCATGATGTTCTATTCCCAATGCACATACATTAAAATAAAAGAAACATCAATTTCATGTTCAAAATACAAATATAAAGGTATGTTTTCCAAATTTGGTTCCCTTCGATAAAAAAAATAACCAGATAAAAACATGCATGTTTTATAAATAAAAATGCTAGTTAGAAATTTCAAGGAGCTGAAACTTTAAAATGAAAATAATTTTCAAGAGGGATACATTAAATAATTTAAACATTAAAATAAATCACACACACTACTGAATTTACCAACCCATCACACCATATGCCAATGTTTAGTAAAAAATATCCAATGATCACAATTCACGAGAACACCCCTAGGCACTAGTTAGTTGTGAGACCTAGGTACCTCATATCCCAGTGTAAATAACCATAATAAATATCCATTCTTATGAACACGATCCACTAGTATGGAGCATACAGATAACCTTGTGGTGCTCCAACATCATAATAATCGTTTTTTAGTATGTTTTTTCATTGTAAAACTTGCTACATTAAATAGTGGCCAAACCCTATATGATAACTACCATATTAATACATATCTGCACACCTACATACCCGGGATTCCATTTAGTGATAAATCATGTTACACATATTATCAAATACTAATGTCACATAAAAATTTTATTCCCAAACCATAAACTCATAAACATCCCACAAACATTATTTACACTTCTTTCACGAATCAATAAACCACTAGAAAATTTCCTTAAATAATTTCAGGGAGTGTATTTAGGCTTTGAACATAAAACTAATTCTAAAACACTCTTTTAATTATAAAAACAAAACAAAACCATCCCCAATCATATTTATCAGTCCTAAAAAATTTAATAAAATAATTTCTTGGGCCATAAAACAATCTCAATTGAAACAACATTGTATATACAAGTAAAACACCCTTTCATCATTTTTCAGAATGGCCAAACAAGACTTTTAAAATTCTCTCAATACTAAAATTTGATAGATTTATTCATTTCAATTTTATTAAGGAGTTGTATAAAAACTATTTAAATCATCAAAAAATTCATAAATCCCTTAAAACACTTAGGTTACATATTCAGAACACAACAATTTTCAAAATAATGTGAAACTTTCCATTTTATGGCCACTTATGCCAAAACATGTTGAAAACCAAATACAATTTGTTTGTAAATCCAAATCCAAATTGGAAATCCCTAAAAGTATCGCTAAGTAATTTTTTACATACCCCCAATGCATTAATAAATTCAAAAAATACATTTTAAATTGCACTGGACACATAAAATCAAACCGGACAATTTACTGAACACGTGAAATGAAATTTTCAACAAAACAACTTATGTTAATCACATAAATGTGTTTAAAATAAAATTTTAATTCCATTAAGTTAATCATGATACCAAATCATATTCAAAATACAATAAAACATGTTGAAAATCTCATGAAATAATTTATAAAAAAAGAGGGGTGAAAATTTATACAAATACAACTATATTTTTAACAAAATAAGTCATAAAACATTATTTACACTCAAAACATTTAAATCCAATATTTCACAGTTGAAAATATCATACAAATAAGTTTATAATAGTGTGATAATTATGAAACATAAATTATAATGTCTGGTACAGGGGATATGCTACCTAAAATCCTTGGCGTAATGGAAACGCACAACAAAAATCACCATCTGAGGATTTACAAACACTAAACCTATGATGAACAACCCAAAACGAAAAAAAACCCATCAAAAATAATTTTATAACATAACCATATGTCTATCTATAGTTGGGGAGATTATAAAACAAATAAATAATGAAAGGAAGAAGATGATAGAGGGAAAAGGAAGAAGAAATCCCACCTTTTCAACATGAAGACACTTCGTATTAAATTAGATCTGCACCCTTGGAATAAGGTAATTCATTTAATGGTCGGTACAAACCAGGGAAGGAAAATTAGCGTCCAAAAGAGTACGAATTGAATAATTTATGAATGAGACAATGTACCTTCTCAAATATGGATTACTAGGGGTAACATGAGAACATTCGCTCTAATCTGCAACCCATATGATCTCCAAATTTCTAAGAAGATAATGGGGGTTAGGATATTTATAGTTTATTCGAGTGGCAGGTCTAATCACTGAAATATATTAAAAATTGAATTATATATAAAAGAAAAATATATTTTTAAAAAAATGGAAATGGGCCCATGGGCTGTCCCATTACGAAAATAATAACCCCAATTCACCATGAATATGTATTATTAAGGGGTCAAAAAGGACATGGCAGTTTGAATTTATCAGGTGTGGAAAATAATGATTTTGAATGGGTTAAAAATGTTTAAAAAAGTAGTTATAAAAGAAACAAATTTGGTGTTTCAAACCGGAAATGGGCTCACGTTTGTCCCAAATCATGAAGTAACCACCCTCTCTGTAAAACACTCCAAAACATGAAACAAGGAACCAAAATAATGGTGATTAGACATATTCGGAATTTCAAAACTAAAAATTAATCTCATAAAACTCAAAAGAAAATGATTTGGATTTTCAATGAACCAGATAAAAACCAAGACATGAAAATATAAGAAAAAAAAACAGGGTGTGACATCTGTCGTCATTCTATTATATATACATTTTTTAATTTCTATTATACATGGGATTAGATAATGGAAGTTGACTGTACAATGGACTACCACCTCCCGAAGAAATGTGATTCATTTTTGATAATTTCTTCATAAGGAAGTAAATAAGGATAATTTTAGTGAATATTTGTGATATTAATGAAATAAATGTTACAATAATATCCTCTTTGTTAATTTGAAAATATAATATATCTTTTTATTTCTATCTGTTTTACTCACTAATTGACGATATCGTCATTCAGGTATGTCTGGACTACCGCCTTCACCATGCAATGTGACCATATTTTCATCATAAAAAAAATGGGTGGTATATATAAGTTTGTTTAAAAAAATAATATGGTATTTATGATATTATTATAAATCATTAAAGATAAAATATTACTTACATTTTTTACATAATGATAATTGAAAATCGGAAATGTCACTCTTTCTTATGTGCATCATATAGTCTATATGATCAAAAAGTAGGTAATCTATCATAAAAATCATGACTGATCTTAAAAGTATACTTTTATTATAAATATTATAATTATTTAATGGATATTATTATATATATGTATAATGATATATCTCATATAATATTAGTCAACCTACTAGTGCAATTTATTACAGATGAGTCAAATATCATCAAAAATAATGATATAAATTTAATTGATTAAGTAAATCTATATTTCATGTAGATAAGATAAATAAATTGAATAATAAACATTAAAACGTATTTATTAAAGTAAATAATTAAAAAAAAATTAATACTTATGATGATTAATAATGTTTTTGATGACTCAGACTCATAGAAAGAAACATAATCTCAACTTCGCTCCATTGAGGCATATTGTAATTTTTTGCACATAATTTCTCACCTACGATGTGTGTATTATCCCGTTGACTTTTAATATAATTATTCATTAAAAAATCATGCTATATTAAGATTTAATTTTAATTATTTCATTAGATGGGATTTTACATGAAAGTTACCATGCTATAAAGAATTTCATTACTCATATGCTTTTCAGTTTTTTATGCTACTTATTCTTTTTTCCTTTAATATTCAAAGAATATAAATATGATAGATTTTTATTTTGAAATTTTATATATGTATTTAAATTTGATACATATTATATATTAATTGATTAATTCTCACTTCAATTCTTGATCATTGTATGGAATTGTATCTATATTTCATTTTCATTGAGTTATATTTTTAAATATGCACATATTCACATTTATGTGTCGTAAATACATTCCCATTGATATGTTTAACATGAATACCTATTTACCCATGGATTTTAATGATTAAATTCTTGTATATAAATACTCTTATGATTTATATTATTCTTTCCTAAACCAGATACACTTTTCAAATAAGGTCCTCAATTTGAATGTAATTTGATTAATTGGAGAAATATTGATAAATTCATATCATGTAATCAAAAAAAATTATTTGAGGATAAGGTATATTTATTATTTAATTAAAAGTATCACCAAATTTGTGAGGAATGATTTGGACCAAAAATGGTGGGTGGTGCATGAAATTATACAGACCCATGATGAACTGATATTTCTCATTAGACAAATCATTTGGCCTACGTAAACTGGCTTTATACTTGTATTTTTAAAATGTCTTCTGAAAGTTCTTGATAGTAGAGATATCATGAGCCAAAGAACATGTTGTCCAGTTGTTACTATTTTCATTCATTATGAATTCAATTATTATTATATATGATATTTTCACAATGACATTATCTTTGGATGCATTTCTCTCTCAATTTATTGATAAAATTTTATGTATAATTATATATTTACCTTCTCATATTTACTGTACCTTATATTTTAATGATATTATGGTTATTTAAATAAAATACATATCAAGTTATTTACCATTATATGTTGATTATTCTAGTTGATTCATGATATCTTATGTCATACTTATCACTTTCAATGCAGTTTAGCACAACCTTATTTTGTTTAATTTTCCCTAGGATATGAAGAAGAGTTACTAGAAGGAGTTTTATGATTCCAAATCTCTCCCATTTCGAATGTTATAATTTTATATCCCTTTGGAATATGTTAATAATTTATGTATTTGGTTCTCTAATGCTAAAAAATGCTCGGTGCTTCAATATATGACTTATTATAGGTATGTCGTTTTAATAAAGTATGCACCATCATTGGGTTATTTGAATCATGGTTATTATAGTTAGTATGGAAGGATGTGTATGATAATCCAAGGGAACTATATTATGTAATGAATACAGTGGTGAATATAACCCTATGATATACTTTCAGGACATGTAAAGAGGATCATTCTAATGTCTTGGTAAAAAATTTATCATTCGTATTTTCGTAGAAATGCATCCATCTCTAGATATTAAAAGTTGGCAAGGTTCTAGGAAAGTGGTTATTAAGATTAATAACTCAAATAATGGCTCATTGGGATTAAATTGATCATCACCTGGTGAATGAAAATGTACCATAATGCACACCTAGTTTGATACTCCCATGGTATATTAATAGGATAATTCTTATTCTTTATAAAAAAACATAATTATGGACATAAAAATAATTATATCCTCAATGAAAAAAAAATTTATGATTCAGAGATTGAAAATGCATAAATTTTAATTTTTGTTTAGTATCACAAAATATTTAACATTATAAATTATGATTTAAAATTAATAATCCTATGAGAAAATCTAATATATTAAATTTTTTAGAAATGGATCCCAAAATAAATAAGGGTATCAATAATCATTTGAAATGTATATATTTCCCAATTTAGGAATCTAATACCTCTATTATTGTAATTGAGAAAGGGAACCATAATTGGGTTTTAAAAAATAACTATTCTTAGATAGAGAAACATTTTTCACATAGAGATTATCACATTTTGGAATGATTTATGCAAAAATAATCCACATTAATTGGTTGAAATAATAATCTCTGGTAGATGAGAAATCTATTATATCTATAGAGGAATTATTTTATGCCATGTGATGCAATGAAATCAAAAAGTATACCCAATATTGCATTACATTAAATTTGATATTCATAAATGGTGGTCATTAATCCAGAATACTAGAGAGGTAGAGGAACTAGAACAAATGCAACATAATACATTTAATGATACATTATTCAATAGTAATTTCCATCACGAGAAACATGTTGGAATGATGATATGGTTCATCTCCTTACAGGAAAAAAGAATAAGAATTTATTTATATGTACGAGTCTACCTTTATCGGGTTACCTATGTATGAAACTAATTACATACAATCATGTAGTTCACGATCCACCATTTCATTAAAGGGGTTAATACAATATTATGAAACATGTTGGTCTCTCAGTAATTTTCATCGTATGATGAATTCGTTTTTTGTATCATTAATATAGAGACAAAATTCTCTATATCGTAAATGTATAATTTAAATAGATAAAATAATAGGTCAAATGAGCTTTAATAGAATGGTATTTCATTGAATATGATTATTAAGAATAAGAAATCATCACCTTGTGAACATTGTATAATGAATTATCCGGATAAATTTATTAAGAGAATAGAATTATGTTATAAGTTCATAAAAAAGGGTCATCTTTCTTCATGAGTGTAAGGAGTATAAATAATTAAATGTGTTCCATTTATTTATTTATAAATTACTGGGGATTTATTTAGAGCAATGTCCAATGAGTCAAGAGAATATTCCATAGAATAGGCTAATGAGAGAAGGCCAAGATTACATGATAACTATTGTTGATGCGGAATTTTTTAATGATATAGTGTTATGTACTTTTATATTATCATTATATTTAAGTAATCAAAATTGACTCAGGGTCATTACAACCATTTTAATATATTTATATTTCCATGAAAAATGGAAATTTAATGTTTATTTTAAAATTTCCATGAAGCCTCTAGTATTCCCTATTATGACACATAAATGCTATTTATTTCCTTATCATATTTTAATACCAATGGTTTAATGTGATACAATTAGTGGTATGCAATTCCTTCCAAAATATGATGAAAACATTTATTATAATAAGAATGAAATTATGATTTGTGATGAAGATGTATAATTCAATATCATTAATGTCTAAAAACATTCATCTGAGATATTAATAGATCCACCTCAAAAAGATCTACTAAATGTGATTCTTGGGTAATAATAGAAAAAAAAATCTACAGATGGGGAAAGTATTCATCAAATTAAGGATGTACCTATTTTATAGGAACACATTTATGTATCTCTTGAAGAATTACATGGACATCCAACATAGTATGAAGTTGAATTTTTCTCTTATCTAACACATAATTCATGTACAATATAAATGACTACCTATTGAATGACCCTAATGGAATTATTGGAGTTGATGAAATAATTGGAGGATTTTGGTGATAAGGGATTTATTTTACATATTGTTTAACAATGAGAAAACCTAGTTCTCTGAATAAGGATACTAATGGATCCATGATGATATGAATTGACTATATAGAAATAAATACAATTATGATAAATAATAATTATCATCTTCCTCAACTTAATGATCTGTACAATCAACTTCACATAGCCTAATATCTTTCAATGATTAACCTTGTTCTAGGTATCATCAATTGTTTTCAAATAATGAAGAAAACCCAAATATAACCTTTAAAATGAGGTTTGTACATTAATAGTTTGTAGTAATTCAATTTTTATTGACTAATCCTCCAACTTTTTTTATTGATCTAATAAATAGCGTATTCAAATAATATCTTGATGATTTTTTTTGTTGGTCACTGATGATATCATTGTGTATTATAAATTCTATGAGTAAAATGATAATCACATGTGGATTATTCATGAGATACTTGTAAGGAAATAAATATATGTAAAATATAGTGAGTTTCATTTATGGTTTTAAGAGGTTGGGTTTCATGGAAATATTTTCTCAAGGGATGGAATCTTTGTTGATCCTGTGATTGCCACGAAAGATAGATAATTACCTACACAAAGTAACCTAAATAAGGTATGCAGTTTCATTCATTTTTTAGGATACTATCATATAATTTTTCAGAATTTTACCAAATTGTATATCCCTTTTACCAAGCATACAAATAAAGGGGTTAATTCTATGTGGACAATTTAACGTGAAGGATACTTGGTACATTCCTATTTAAAAATGTTAAATTAATATAATATGCATCAAGGAAACTAAAAAATCAGGAGAAAAACTATCCAATCCCTGATCTATAGTTGTCAACTTGAATATTTTGGTTGAATATATAGATAAGTTTTCTCTATGGTGAAATATTTTATATATACCCAAATCATAAATGAATAGAATAAATATTTTCATATAAATATATCAATACGAGAAAAATGTGATGACATAAGCTTCTAAAATATTATGACATATCCACACACTACCACCTTGTGGAAGGAAAAAATGTAGTAGTTTCATTAAGGGCTGGTCATGGATTTATAACCTAAATGATGATTGAGGGAGATATTGTGTTCATTGAAGAAGTAAATGTAGATATGGGAATTATTATTAAAGGTTATATATCACTTCTTTTTCAAATGAATTTTAAATATTCTTTATCATAAAATAAAAAAATTATCACTTTTATGATGATAACATTTAAATGTATAATATACAATTGAATGATGGGAAATAATATGATTTTTTTGAAGTTTGTATTTTGAAATTTGGAATGATATTCGGTGATCCATCTATAAATAAGGTAAAAGGGGACTATTGGAAGACATATATTGCTCTAATTTCTATATACACCAAAGTAGTATAAATCGTTATAATTATTTGATCGATCATTTTTTTAGGATAATATGAAGCATGAAAATACTAATTATTTGTCCATATATTTTTTACAACACACTAATGCTATGAGAAAAAATAATCTAGGATTAATTAAACCTCTTCCAATTACTATGTGGAAATTTCATTCCATTACTAAGGACTTTGTCATAGGACTAACAAGGAGTCATAAAATTAACTATGAAATATTGGTTTTAATTGATCAAAAAAACAAATATTGAAATTTCATTATTATAAAACAATATTTAACTCTTGAGTTCCTGACAATGATATAAATTAATGAAGTTATAATATATCATGATGAACCAAATGTGGTTACGTATTATTGTGATCGTAGTTTTAAATCAAAAATATAAAAAATTATTAATAATGATCTTGGCATTGAGCTTCATTTGACCAGAACATCATCCCATTGGGGGAATGATTTGGAATTAAAAGCCAAAGATCCTGTTTTTTTTACACAATGTCAATGTAAGGGAGCTATTAAATACTATTAAAAATAAAAAATCGGCCCAAAGTAAATTGAGCACATTAACATTCATAAAATATTTGTAGTTATTACTTATATTTTGGTAGTTCCAATAAGTATTTTATTCATGTAAAAATATTTATTATCAATAAACATTTAAGAGATGTTTGAAACCACAGTCTACATACCAAAAGTATATTATATACTAAAATAAGGATAAAAATTATTAAAAAAATACTATGATTATTTTCTTAAACACTCAATATAATTCCTTATAAAGATTACTTTCCTAGAAATATGGATCCTCAATAAAAAGATCTTTCATTCGATAAGCCAGTCTCTCCATTGTCTAAAAGAATTCATCTTAGTTGATTTTATGTTGATTGGATTCTTGATATTGTATTTGGTCTTTCTAATCAATCCATGCATGTTTCTCCACTTTGACATCATCTTGAAGCCTTCTTTCATAATGTCATGCTACCTCCTCTTCTAAAGCATTGAACCAAACCACTTTTCAAGAATATCATCCTTCGAGTGAAGAATGACTTCCAAAAACTCCCCATTATCTACAACCAGTATTAGTATTTTCCCACTCTATTCTCCAATTTCATGATTTATACTAACTATATGTTCGCAAGTCGCAACAATTTTTGAACTCACAACTTTAGTGGTTGGTAATTCAGCTATATCAGTTCGTGTTTCACCTATCAAATACATACCTAAATATTGAATAAAAATGGTTTTATGGAGTTTCGAGTAATCTCTATAGGGATAATCCTTCTTCCATCACTTTTGAAGTGTAAAATTCATAGATTTATGCTTCCCATATTTTTTCATGATCAATTTGGATCCAACATTAATATCCCCATATAAATCATTCACATACTCAAACACTTGATGAGATTCAATATCTTTGTCACTCATATCGACATATTTAATTGATTTTGATTCACCCCATTTGTTTTTATTCTTGGTAATCACATTCTTCCCCCTTCACGATTTGCAGCTCCATACTCACTTCCAGAAAATGTAAATATTTGGTTATGAATATTGAAGGACCTATTCCATAAATCTTTCCAAAAGACACTAGTTCCTTCGTATTTGTTGCAATATTACGAGAAATCTCCATAACTAGTTATAAAGATCTAGGAATTAGTGAACTCATCTCCTTAGTCTCACAACTAATATCAGGAATAGGTTCTTGTTCATAATGCACAACCCCTAAAATATTTTTTTATCCAAAATGTTGGGAGAATCCCTCAAATTAGTCATAAAATGAATGAATATATCAAAAACCATTGCATCATAATTTGTTAGTCTATAGGGATTGGAGGCTTATCAGAGAAATCATACAATTCCTTTTGTGGGACACTAACTTCCTTCTTACAAAGTAGATCATCCCCTAAATGGCCCCCCTGATCAACATATGTGTTCACTTATAGAGAACTACAATGTGATTTTACAATATCAGTAAATGATATACATACATTTTAACTACTTCTCAGGAGAAGGTGTTCCATGAAGCGATTCTGAAGAGGAAGTGAGGAAAATGATTTGGACTAAGGCTTTAATGAAAAAATTCATTTCCCCCATTAGTATATTGGAAAAAACCCTATTTAAGATGCCAAAACCAAAATCATTTTTCCCAATGGTTAGTCCCTGATTCAAACACCGCCACTTGATGGTGTCAGAAGTCCTCTTCAACATCAATTTTTATATCTTGACTCGGGGCTTGGAAACATCCACTTAAATGAAAATGCATGGTAAAATGTGATGTATAATGTATTTGGAAAGATTGTAAAAGAATAGGAAATGAACAACTAGGATGCCAAGATGTTTCATGATGGGCTCATTATGGAAGGGGAGAGGGAAGGCTGAAAAACGTACCCAAATAACAGTAGATGGAGGGTCCTTAAGCATATAGAAGATGAATTACCATCAAAATAGTGAGAAATGAAATCCTTCAACAACCTTTGCGTATTGGGAAAATGATAATTTGAGATCATATTCATTGGAAAATCATATCAGCATATGAAGGGAGTCTAATAGTCCAATTAATGTAATATCCTCCAAACATAATGAGGTGTTGTTGAACTTCTAGAAGGAATCCATTGATAGATTATGCCAACCAAAATGATAAACAAAAAATAGTTTGAGTAGTTCAGAGGCCTATTAAAATACCTAGAGGGAGACAGGAACCTAGGGAATCCAAAAATCAAGCGAGGGGACTTTAGGGCTCAGTGAAATGGAGGGTAAATCAACAAGGGAAGATGGATTTGTGGAATAATGGTAAGGGTTAGGGTGGGATGACATAAAAGGAAGATCCCACCCAACAATGGCTAGGTGGGTGGTAGCTATATAGGCCATTGCAGTCATAACAGCGCTTCTAGGGAATCCCCCAAATATGTAGAGATTCCACAAAAAATTCATTGTTAAATGATTTGTTCAAAAAAATCATTTTTAAAGAAGTACATGACAGACCAAATGCATGATAACACCAATTATTAAATGGTATTGGAACCTCGAAAATATTATTGTCAAAAACACATAAATATTTTTTATACTAGAGGGAATGTATTAATCAATCGAATTACTCATTTGGAAAAGGTATTTGGAGAAATCTTAAATTTGAGGTAGCAATGTGGGAACCACATGATGTTTTGGATAAGAACTACCATTAACTGTTTTGAATTTAATATTCATGAAATATGATGTAATAATTTTTTTAATAGGGAATAATCTAATAACCCAAAACATTGTGAATTAATTCCCTTTAAATAAATTCCATCTCATTTATATCATGCATGTATGCAACACTGATTTTAAAATAAAATACTCATTTAAAATATTAATTAAAAATTTTCATTATAACCTAAAAATTTAGTTTGATGTTATAGATTGTACTACATATATATATAAAATTACATTTGTCTAGTTATTATAAATAACATAAGAACCATTTTGATGAAAAATTATATTTTTCTAAAAATATCTATTTTTTTCTAAAAGTAGATTTAGTCATGCTTTATGCACATAATTTAAAAATATTGTATTCAAATTTAAAAAAATTAATTTGATAAAAAAAATTTAAAATCACATTATAACAATTATCTTAGTGAGAATTTTTGGTATTTTTCAAACATTTTTAATTTTCGAAGAATAGTGAATCTACTGATATTTATTGAATATCTTATTTTCATTTAAATAATCCAGGGGGTCAAATTTCAGTTTAAATTTGATTTAAAACAAAATGAGGTCAATTATATTACATTTTATATTTTATATTTTAGTCTAATAAATTTCATATTGAATTTTAAAATTAAATACTTATATAAATAGAAGAATTGTATCATTTAAAACTCATTTTTTTCATCGTGTCTCGATGTATAATTTTAAATTAGATTCTATAAAAATATTGAATTTAATTTTATAAAATGGGTTAAATAGTTTTATTAATAATAATTTATTTTATCTAATAAGTTAACCTTATTTCCTATCCAAAATGACAAGTGAATGTAGTAAAAAATAATTACTATTTTTATGTTAAAAATGGAATTATCGGGGGTTGAACTAGTAATATTGCCGGTAAAATGACATATAAACATTTCAACAGTCTATGTAATGGAAATATTTAGACCATATAATTTATAAGTATTAATAATGATCCATTTTGAAAAGTTTATTCATGTGTTAATCTTGGGTGCACCATATTGTTTTGAAAAATTACATCTATTCCAATCGCCTAACTTATAAAAGGTCATCCACAATCCACTCTTCCTCGAACCTTCAAACCATTTTTATTTAGACACTACCAACAAAAATAAATTCCCATATTATATTCCCCCATCTTAGAACCCCTTTTTTAATCCATTCTATGAATTCATTATGTATAATCCAAAAGATCAGGTCTAGGGAGAGGTAAGATTCTTAGCTAAAAGCGTTTGTATTATTTCTTCACCCACATCCATAAAATAATTTAATTTAATATATATAAAATAAATAATGATGGATCTAAATTTTATATATGTGATTCATAATATATTTATACCAATTAATTACTTATACCATATATAATTTTTTTACTATCCATTTCGTAGGGGGTACAAAAATGTTGCTCGTGTGTACGGTAGACTACCACCTCTTGAAGAGATGCAATTCAATTTTCACTAATGCTTTACCTGGAAGTAATAGGTATAAATATTTTGAATATATGTGATTGATATGAATTAATTATTACATTAATTAAATTTTTATCATCAATAAAAAATAATATATCATTTATTTATTAAATTTCTACTCACTAAAACATGACAATGTCATTTGTGTATGTGTGGACTGCCTCCTTCACAAAGATATGTGACTATTTCTTCATCAAGAACCACATGTATGATACATATAAATATTGTTTTTAAAATTATATTGTATTTATAATATTAATTTCATTTTTTAATAGTAAATTATTAATTCCCTCCTCCCCATTTTGATCCTTCAAAAATTATAATGTTAATCACGCATATATATAACCTTCCATCTCTGTGATCGTAACATGTTTAATTTCTCAAAAAAAAATTAATTAATGGTATTAAATGTATAATATAGTTATAAATATTATAATTATTTAATTATTATTGAGTGCTATATTTTGATGTCATGACCTTTGAGACCAATAATGAACCTTTCAAAGTCATTTTTGACACATAAGTCTTATTTCATCAATAATCATAATATAATATTATTGATTATGTAATTGTATATAAAATGAAAAACAATTGTTATAAAATGAATAAAAAACTATATAAATTTTCATTATAATTTAAATAAATAACAATTAGTAATCTTGATGATAAATAACGTACTTGATGAGTAAGACTCAAGGTAAGGTACTTCATTTGATTTTCTCTTCATTAAGGAATATTGTAATGTTATTTACATATATATTTATATTTTTTATATACCACAAAACTTTCATTTAATATTAGGACAATTTATAAATTCATTTTTTAAACATCAATTTGAATTATTTCATGTAAGGTGATTTCAATTGAATGTTACCAACTTGTAAATAATTTCATTAATCAATTTATTTTCACTGGGTTCTATTACATCGTTGTTTTCCATTGATATTCTATGATTATGTGTATAATTTATTTTTATTATATTATGTTGTATATATACTTTTAATATGTGAATTTACAAATAATACGCATAATCTATGCATTGATTAATTCCCACATCAATATTTTGATAATTGTATGAAATTTCATCCCAATTACATTTTCATTGTGATATATTGAATAATATGAAAATATTCACTATTATGTGATGTATATACTACCCCTTCACAATAAGGGTCTTTCCTGAGATGTAAATGCTCCTCAGAATTCTACATCAAACATGGGATCTAATCCATGTGGTGGGGAAATTCTACAGGGAATAGACGATAAATGCATGATGTTGGAAAATGGTAATGCATGCAAGACATTGGAAGGTGGTGACACAGGCATTCCACATGAAAAAAATTACGTAGGCATGACGAAGTCATGACACTGTACTATGCTTTCGGGCCAGTTTTTGGTCCATTGGGCTCTGTAATGGGATACATTCCCATAGAGCGATCTGGCCATGTATTGAATAAATATGGCTTGATGGGCAGGCTATGTATGTGGGGGTTATGACATGACTTTTAGACCAGTGCATGTGGTGTGTGTGTTGAATAGAAATGTTCCCTCAATCACCTAATATATATACTCCCCCTCTGATATATTTGAAATGAATAAATATTTATTCACAATGATTTATTTTTCAATTTATGTTCATCAATATTATTATATGATAAAAATTCTTCGTTCCTAAAAAAATTTCACATTATCATACAATTTTTAGTTTGATTTTTATTTAAATAACTAGTGAAATATAGATAAATTCATTTACAATACACAAGAATATTGTTTTAGAAAAAAAATATAATCTTATGAAATAAATTGATATTTACGTAAGTAAGGAATGCTTTGGATCTATAGTGATGGATGTGGCTCGTAATTGTATACCCCCTTGATGCATCGGTTGGTATTGTTTGACAAATCAGTCTCCATGATTAAATTATATTAATAAAAATTGATTTAAGAAAACTTATGAATTAAATTAAAAGTATCAGTATCATATAACTGAAGCCATGATGTCTGATGATTAATAATTTTCTTTGTTAATAATTCAGTTATTATTAGACTAAATATTATTTCAATGATATTATCTCTATTTGTATTTAAACCATTTTTTATTGATAGAATGGAATATGTTTTTAGTTATATACTATTAAATATGGATTATAAATTATATTATCATGATGGTCCAAGTATTTATATAGAATGAGTGTTCAGTTATTTACCTTTCCATATTAATTATTCTTATGGATTGATGAAAAATTCTCTTTTACATAACTCGTATTGTGCATTTGATCTCACCATTAATTTGTATCATTTCACTAGTATATTAAGATGAATTCCTAGGGCATGTTAAACAATAAAAATTATTTTCTATTTCTATGTTCTAATTTAAATACCAATGTAAAATGGGTTTAATATAGTTAATTGGATCTCTAAGTCAACTAATTTGATTTGTGATTTGGGACCTAACACAATGATCAACGTCAATTTAATAAACTATTAAACAACATTAGGTATCTAGAGTCAGAGTCATTTCCAAACAAATACAGAAATTCGGATCAATCTACTATGATTCTTTGTATTCTAGAATATCAAACACACTTCCTTTACATTAAAATATCAATTTCATTGATTTCATAAATTTTCCTTGGGATCAGTAAACATCATCATCGGCGATTAGAAGTCTTCCTTCAAACATGTTTTTGATTTTAATATTTATAATAAATCCATCGATGTCTGGACTCTGATGTTCTTGATTCTCAGTTGATCTTATCTTAATCAGTGTGGATCAAATCATCATCTATAATACAAAAAAAATTAGTTAGCTTTCTCTGATCCTCCCAAAATTATTTTCAATAACTAATTTGAGGAAGTCTTAATGGATCATCGATCCTTGTAGTGTGTGGTTGAGTAGAATTCCATATTAACATGATTCTTGTGAAAATTAGTTGGATTCTGGTAATCCATCCAAAGGGGTGGTATTTTTACTAGTCATTATTGCATTCTGTTAAGGATCTTTGTTAGTTAAAGATCATGTTTAGTTAAAATGTGGAAGGGGATTGAGCTAGTGATGATGTTTTTATGGAGTGGGTTTGAATTAACTGTGATATTTTCATTTGGGAATTAATTCTCTATCTAGGGATAATTATTTTCAGACTTGTTTTTTAGTATTATAGTAGAATTTTTTGTTGAATCTCCCAATGTTACTATATGTTTTTTGGTCTAACCGCTAGGCTGATATTTACTTGAATCATATGCTTGAAAAGATTTGCATGTTCCATCATGAATTGATTCAATTTCAAATAATCAAGATAATAATGGTAACATATTATAACCACAAAAATTATAATAAAATATAAATATCAAAAATAGTCATCAAAACAGACAAAAATTATAAATACAAAATTAATATAATACTAACTGAAATAAAAGGGGGGTAAAATAATTGAATTTTATTTTAAAATTTTGATGAAGTGTTGTTCAATCAATACACTAAAAATAATACTTATGATATCCTTTACAAATTTTTCTATATTTACAAAATTAATATATTACATAGCATTCCACTATTTGAGAAAATGATACATTTCAACATTGTCATTTAAAACAAGTATATCATACATATTTTTTAGTATTTTACATATTAAAAATATTAAAAAACAATTTTTTATATCATTATAATTCTAAAACATCCTCAAAATTATATAATTCATGTAAATCAATGACTCAATGTAGACATTATTTAATATATTATTTAACTGATTCTAAAAATAATATAAAATTGAAATCTTGTATATATTTTTAACCTATTATCTAAAATTAAATAAATGGATTTCAAATTAATTATAAAATTGATTATGATATGTAAAAAAGGATATGCCTATTTATAAATTGTATCACATATTAAAATATATTATAAAATGGAATATTTCTCTTTGTCATATATAAATGGTTGGGTTAAATTCCATTAAAATATATGAATAAAAGAACTGATGTGAGATTATGATTGGAAGTAGTCATCTCTTATCCTTATACCTGGTATCCTTTTTCTATTGTTTATCTCTTCTAGAGTGTTTTCTATTCACATTGTATGATCTCCCACCACGTAGTAATCCCCATTCTAGTGGGTCTGCCTCTTCTTTCATATGGGTTGAGCATGGCCTTTTTCAGACTATAAAGATCTTACATAAATGCCTTCTAGATTTTTAAATATAAAATAGTGTAAATCTCCCACCCACGTCCCACTTTTAGTTATACAATATTTTGTTTAACTTATTAATATTTCTAGAGTGTATAAAAATCTTCCATTGATTGTAAGATTCATCATAGCCTCCTCCACATGCTCATGGTGTTCATGAACATGGGAAAAATTCTCCATAGTGATTTTCATCATCATATGAAGAAAAAAAGTGGGAATATTCACCAGTTATAATCACTTGTTGCATCCAAAGTTGTTAGACAGATCTTCTCAATGAAAGCATGGTGTGTTCCTCTTCGAAAATGTATTCATGGTGGCCATATGGGGTTGATGGATGAATCTATGTTCTGGAATGGGGGACTTATCCATAAGTAGTTCCTATTAGTTATATATCAAGATAGAGGAGTGAAAGATATGGTGATCATCAACATTTGAAGGAGATAATGGAATTGAGTGGGGGTTTTATGTGGAGGAGTTCATTGAATCTGGGAATGTATGTTTTGGGAGAGCATGAGATAAAGTGGAGTGGCACTATTTAATTTTAAATGAAATGTAACTATGGTGATCATTCATATATGAAAATATATTAGTGTTTTGTGATTTTCTATAAGAAAATTGGTAGCTTCATTGGATTAATTCCCTGCACTGAGGTGGGATTCTATATACATGTTCACATAAACATGGGGCGCACTGCACCATGTAGCCCAAGCATTCGTTGGCCCAATATTGAACATGGATCTTCCATCATTCCATACTATCTCATTAGCCTAGATGGGCTTCTTGGTAGTATTCTTAGAATGAGGTCCCCTTCAGGGAGAAGGTTGTGATGAACCCAACCAAGATACCATCTCAAATAGGTAATAAATAAAAATTTCCACATATTCAAAGGGAATTAAAAATCCCCACATGCTGCAGACTAGAAGTTGAGCACCAAACTACACCCACAGGGAACGATTCCACCCAACCTAAATTAGAAGAGTAGATGAGCATCAAACCACACCCACGGGGAACGATTCCACCCATCCTAAATTAGAAAAGAAGATATATATATATATATATATATATTTAAATATACTATTAATGAAAACATTTATATATATCTCATAACATATAGAGGACAACATATTTGATTCAAATCAAATGGTATCAAAACAATCCCCAAGAGGTATGTCGAACAACAACAACAGAAAATAAAACTAAAACATCTACTCCATGAGTCTTCATGTTATAGAATTGGAAACCTCCCACCATATTACCACTATCTACCCAAAATCAACTGATAGAAAACCACTCCACATAACTTAGGATCTTTTCATTTTCACTACATTGAAGTACATAACAAGGTATACACATTTCTAAAGGGGTGAATTAGGTGTCAGCTAATACGATCTACAAGGCCCTACCAAAGTGTTAAATATAAATTCATAGAAAAATAATCCAATTAAGATCAACTATAATGAAAATAACTAATGATATACATTTTAGTAGTTTGAAAATCTTTGGAATGAAAATAATATTTTATTTCCCCTTTTTGAAATTTCCAAATAAACTAGGTTAATCAGATTCCAATTGATTCATATAAATATATCAAAGTAGATATATCAATTCAGGATAAGATATGTATTTAAAATCATGTAAAAATAATGGAAGTATAACAAAAAAATACATTCTAAAATAGACCAAATTATCCAAAAGCTTAGGAAACATCAACCTAAGTATCTATATAGTTCATGAAATATATGAAACTCATACCTTAATTAGATAATAACATGAAAAATATTCCACTAGACATTTTTATCTAATCTAGTGTTTAAAGGAATACCCCAGTAATAAATATATTGAACAATCTATCAAGTCCTAGGAACAATAGGCACAGGGAGAAAAAGAAAATCCCACTAGTGAAAACCCAACATTGGATGATGCATATTGCAGCACCCTCCACCGAAGTACCTATGTCTTCCTACGTACTCTATATTTTGAACCATTTCATTAAACCACCTTATAAAACAAATCCCTAAATTCTACATTTTGGAAATCATTTATAAAAACAATTTCAAAATGATTTGAAAATTTTATTCATTCAATAAAACAAGGGGAATACAAAATTTTATCTTGGAAACCTTTTCAAACACAAAAATATAATTACTAAATCATGAAATAAAATTAATAAATAATATATCATGATCTAGAGAAACATAGTTCCCCAACATATGCTGGAGACAAAACCACCAACCTGAAAACATGAGCTGCACACACCGTTAACTAGTTCCATTGACAAAAATAACACACCAACAAAAATTGGGGGACTAAAATCATTATATACATCTCATAATTTATTCAATTTAACATAATTTGACGTATAATTGGATATATCTCACATAACGTGATGAACGCACTACCATCATACCACAACAAATAGATGGTCGTCCCCAAGAACTAGATCACATGATGAGTCATGATAGTATGAAAAATCAAAATCATCTAAGATAAATGGATCCAATATCACAACACAATAATGATACTATCCTCAAATTAAATGAATAATTAATAGGATTCTCTTTTTCTATGTGTCTCCTCACACAACCCTGATGATCAAACACTGAAATAATCGATCTATAAGGAGAGGAGGTTCCCTAAATTGCTAGAGAATTTTCTTTGGTTTAGAGAAAAAGAGACCATGAATGAATGAAATAAAAATATTTCATTTAGTGACCTAAAATACCGTCACATGATTTTTACATGTTTGGTAATCAGTTTACACATTATGTAATCCATGGGGTCCATATACATAGAAATAATCATAACCTTCTTATTAAAAACCTATAACATACCATTACATGTCATGTAATCTTTTTTATGGAATGCGCTCATTTAATGATGTGTACCAAGGTCATGGATTCTTTGATGTGAATAATAAATAGTGTGTATTCACCTAGTAGATATAAAAAATAGAATATTCCAGTAGATAACTAAAAATCACCTTAGGATTTCTCCGAACTCGAGGGGAACCCCTTTAATAGATTACACTTTTAAACACATTTTTATAGTGACCCAGCCTTTTCATACATTACAATTACATCATTTCAAGGATAAAATAGATAATATTATTACACATAGTGGATCCAAAGGTTTATTGTCTTGCGTAAACTAGGACCACACAAATAAATTACAACATCAAGCATAAATATTTATTTAATTTCTCCTTCTCTAGCTTCTTATTATCACTTTTCCTCTCCTTATTACATGTAGCCACCTGAGGATATACATCAAAATGGGTGAGCAAGAAGCCGAGTAAGAGGATAGATAAGAATAATATAGCATGGGGTGAGCATAATCATAACATTGGAAGAATATAATGGACATGAGTGGAGCATAATTAAAAGACTTGAAATGTGGAAATGCAAAAAAATGAAACATCATGTCGTATTGGTTAAATACCACACATAATTGTGAACCAAGCTACAATCTTGATAAAAAATCATTTCACATTTACTCATGAGATTCATTACTTTACCCAATTCTTTGGATCACTATATAATTCTTGGCACACCTCCTCCATTGAAACATTCATATTGCGCTATATAATTCTGGCTGCACCCATCACATCATAACATTATCATCATCATGCATTACACATAGAATACATATAAAAAATGTAAAAAACTATCCCAGGGAATGTAATGCGTTTCATTTCATAATAACTCATTCATAATTTTTGGTTTACCAAAAAAAGAGGGAATACCACACAAGTTACAAGAATCGTCCACCTTGAGTGAGAAGTAAAAGTGGTGTTCTTAAAAGAAGATTTCTTTTGGAAAAAATTTTGTTTGACATAAAAACTAGTGACAAACATTTAAATCATATAAAATTATATATAATTGTGATAAAATGATCTTTAAGGAGTAAACATATCAAAAATGGAGTGAAAGAGGGAGAACCCGATGGATGAATGTTGGGTTTGAGAATTTCCACTTACCTCATATCATAATGCTTCCATCTCTTTAATGTACTTTATAATGACATTATATTCATTAATTATAAATACATAACCTTGTGTAGAATAATATTGTTCATTTTGGTTTAATTATGTTATTTAATGTGCCATTGGATGAATTATATGATTTTAAATCATTGTTCGAGAAGGATTGATTTTATGGTTTTCTTGAGTGGTTCACTTGAATTCTAAAATTAAAGTTCAGGTAAAAGATGGTTAAACATCCAGAAATGATATTACATGACATTAATGATATTATAGTAGTCTAAATGATCATATAATTAATTATATTATATCCATGTAGATGAATCATTATATAATAATTAAATGATGGTTGTTTGGGTCAATGTGGGCGGTTTTTTCGATCACAATGAACTTTTTTTAACTTATTAGTTAGTAATAATGCCATAGGTTATTTAGATAGATTTAAATAGGACATAATACATATAAAATATTAATTTTCGACCATAAAAATTGTTTCATGACCATATCTGAATGTAGAAATGGAAGAAGAAAGCATGTCGTTCTTGAAGGTGATAAATTAACACCTCATGAAGAACGTTCTCATTAATAAAATAAAAGGAAGAGGGAAAAGGTTTTGGATTACACAATATCCCATTATAATCATAAAAATAAATTATATTTAAAATACTAGAGTTACAATACCATTTTTATAATGAAAGGTTTGGATAGATCAAGAAATGAACATTAACTTGAAAGGAAATTAATGGAGAAGTGGGAGAAAAATTACCTCTTCAATATTCCTCATGGGATTCCCCTTAAGGAAGATATGATTGAACTTTTGATGAGACCATCAGGACTTTGAAGTGGGAGAGGGTCTAGGGATGTTTTTTTGGGAAGAGTTTAGAGAAGGCATGGAGCTTGAGAGGTGTGAGGATATGAGGGTGTGAAGGGTGGTTTTTATAGTGGAGGGGAGAGGGGTTTCATTAATATAAAAATCATTAGTTTATTAATTTACCATAATACAAGGAATAGTTTGTCTTGAATGAAAATGAATAGTATATAAGGCATGTCAGTTCGTGATTTGGGTGCTTACATCACTTGTGATGTCAAGAATTGTGGGTTTTAGTTATAATGTATTTATAGCGTAAGTTAATGTATTTTACTATTCACCAAAAATTGAAGTATTCTAGAAAAATCCCAATAATTTACTCCAAATATTTTCGACGTGTAGAATCCAAAAATGGAGTCAATTTGTCAAAAATAATTTTCTATATATTATTAATTTATTATTTAATTAAAATCATAATTTACTTAAAAAATAGTTTCTATGATTAAAACTGATTTTATAGTGCATTCAATAAATTTGTAGGGTCTTATAAAATTATCTAAAAACTATAATATATTTAATTAATAAATAATTAATACATTTTAATCAAATAAATTTTCTTTTAAATAAATAAATAAATTATTATTAATTATTTATGACATAAAAAATACAAAATTGTTTACTATGGTCAAATTGTCACTTTCTAAGATGTCTAATTTTTTTTAATTATTCATGTGTAAGGTTACACTTCTGTTGGATTATTTAATATTCATAAGAGTTATATTCCTATTCATAAGGGTATCTTACTATTCACAAGGGTATGTAACTATTCACCAAAAATTATTTTTGTTTCATTAGACTCCAAAAATCATCTTGAACCCAACCGTGTATGTCGGATTTTCAAAATTCCAAACACAGATGTGACAAAATTATGTTTGAAGGTCACTTATCACATAATAGTTCATTATTTTTTGTTTTAATTTTATTTTATGACATAAATATATGAAGGGAATTTCCATTTAAGAACATTCGGACATTAATTTCATCCCACCTTAAGAAATTTCACCACCGAAATTTCACTTTACACAAACAGGTGACAGTGTTTCTCCTTCATTGACTCTTATGGTTCCCATGTTGCTTCCTCAAACATATGGTTCCTCCAAAACACTTTTTCAAGATGGGTTGTCTTATTCCGTAGAACCTTATCTCTCTGATCTAAAATCTTTACTGGTTTCTCCTTATAGGAGAGATCATCTTCCATCTACACCACCTCTGAGTTTAGTAAATTTTAGGGGCCTGGTATGTACTTCCTCAGAAGTGATACATGAAACACATCATGAACATGATCCATATTCTGTGGAAGTGCAAGATGATAGGCCACAACTTCTATACGGCCAAGGATCTCAAAGGGGACAATATACCTTGGTCTAGATTCCCTTTCTTCCTGAATCGCATGACTCACTTCCATGGAGATATTCAAAGAAAGACTTTATCTCAAACATCGAACTCCAAGTCCCTTCTATGGTTGTCAGCATAGCTATTTTGCCGTCTTTGAGCATCTTTGATGTGTGTCTGGATGACATGAACCTTCTCTGTCATCTCTTGAACAAGATCAGGTCCAAATTGCATTCTTTCTCCAACTTCATCCCAACAGGTTGGAGTTTTACATCGCTTTCAATATAGTGCTTCATATGGATCCATCTGAGTACTCGAGAGGACATTATTGTTGTATGAGAACTCAACTAATGGGAGATTCTGATCCCAACCACCTTTTAATTCATGAGAGACAGATCTTATCATATCATCAAGTGTCTGAATAGTCATTTCAAACTGGCCATATGTTTGGGGGTGATAGGTCGTGCTGAAATTTAATTCAGTACTCAAATCATGTCAATGGCTCCTCCAGAACATAGATGTGATACATGGATCACGGTCAGAGAAAATTGAGATTGGAACACCTTCCAGTCTCACCACTTCCTTGACATATATATTTGCAAGTTGTTCAAGCGAGATATCTTCCCGAATAGTGATAAAATGGGCAGTCTTGTTGAGTCAGTCAACAACAACCCATATCTCTTTATTTCACATTGATGTCTTCAGGAGACCCGTGAAAAAGTCCATAGTAAAATTTTCACATTTCTGTAGAGACCCAAATATTGAAGTACATGGACATTACAATACATTATCGGAATACTTAATACATAACAAACATAGACACACAAGGACCGTAATAGTTTAGTGTTTTTGGAAACTTGGAATTTAATCTTCTAATCATGGTGAAAGATCTTCAACTACTCCCCTAAAGATATTCCCCTTTTTTTCATACCTAAAACCTTTATTTATATCATGGGGAAAATAAAACATAAAAATTTTGAGCTCAAATGCTCAGTAAGGGTAAGCATAGAGAACATAAAACAATCCATAATCATTTGAATGAAAAACCTTGAATATAAAATCTATACATCAAAATCTTGAGCAATGACATAAATCTTGGAAGTAAATAAGGCATATATCATAATGGAACATCAATCTGGATAATATAGCATGGGAATAAATCATGTAATTGTGGCAACCATTAAGAACATGTTATGATTTCCACAGTAGCCAAGGCATTGCTACCAAGAGCATCTTAGTGGAAAAAGTCCCTTTCTGAATTGAGTTCACTCCTCGTTCCAGTCCTATAACACTGAACCAGATTGACATAACGTTCCAGACATGTCTATCTCATGAGATATAAATCCTTACCCAATGCATTGGTGGGAGATATAGGTCTCACCCATCTCATAATGAAATCATTCTTACTTGTGCCACAAAATAAACATAAAACATTCATCATAACCCAAAGAATAAAATGGGTTTCATAAACATCATCCCATCATCTCATAATCCATATAAAACAAATAGAAATTTCATCAAAATAAAATTGAAACCATATAAATAATACAGACATTAAACCTGAAATATACACTTATGAAATAATGTCATCTTAGATGGAAAATGTTTTTGATAAAAAATTTGAAATGAATTCTTGAGGAGAATATCTTTTTTTATTAAAAATCATTTTATTTTCACAAAATTCCATGAACATTAAATATATAAGTATTTTGTTGAAAATATTCAAAAAAATCTTGTAAAGGATGCTTCATGAAAATGAGGCGTTATGAAACCGTAAAAATCCGTTCACCATGTATAAGTTAAAAATAACATTCTTCTCTTACTTTTGTCGGAAAAGTAAAAATGTACCTTGTATGGTAAAAAAAAGATTCCTTACATACCATGTAGTAAAAGTCAAAAATAGGTAAAATGTTCTTTAAACATACATGAAAGCAGTTTTATAAAACATTGACATGGATGACAAATATAATTACAGAAAATACTTACGTATAAGCAATCTCAGATAGAAAACAATTGAGATTGCAACATTATTCCTTACCTTAGGTTCGATATGCTTAGTACATATCCTATACTCCTTTATAATGATTTAAATAAAGTCATTTACTTATTAAAGAATCATATTCATTGTTATGATATCATATATGGTTCACTTATGACTTTATATTACCCGTTCTTTTGTAAGTTCCATGTTAAAGCAGCGTTTTGGGTAAAATTGTTTTATTTATCGTACATGTTTAGACTTGTTGGTCTTTATATTATTAGTTATATCCTGATTTACATAATTATAGAATTTAAAACATGATTTATATGTAATATATATTAAGAATATACATATATATATGATAGATCGATAAATTGAATGAAATACACCATCCATGGAGACGGTAGGCCGTACGTACGCATGAACGCTGTTTTCGTTTCATTATTGAATTGAATGGAATTAAGTAGATGACATACATATATATATATAAATACAGAATCATTATTATGTAATATATTTAATGATTACTTATTATATATACTTTATAATCATTCATGAATGGTTATCATGGAAAATGAATCTCATCGCGTCGTGGAGACGGTAGTCTGTACGTACGCACAAGCGATGATATCATTCCCATGATCGTGTAATTGTATTGAAGTGTATGTATAATATTTCAGAATCAATATCACTTTTTAATAATCATATATAGTCATTTATTTACACCATTATACCCATCCAAGTAAGGTGGTGGTCGAAAACAGATTACACCACAGCGTGGAGACGGTATTCCGTACTTACACACGCACGGTGATTTCTTTTTCCGTAGGATGGATAGATGGTTAAATAGGGTTGTTTCATACATATAAAAACATATTTGTATATGAGTGATACTGATGTTATTACATCATAATTAAACAACTATATAAGAAGAATTATATGAAGAAATGAAGTTGAATGAATTGGAAACAAACATTGCCTCTTCTTTGAAGCACCTCTTCTTAACATCCTATTAGGGCACTAAATATGGTTTTTGAAGAACACCAGGACCTCTAGGTTGTTTCTAAGGAAGTTTAGAAGTGAAATAGGCAGGGTTTATCTGAGCTTGAAAGCTCAATGTGGTGTGCGGAAGAGAGGGAGGATGTTCCCTTTTATAAGGGAGGAGAGGGGCACCTTAGGAAAACATAAAATATTATTTTATTATAAAGTCATATTCGGTTTTTAATATCTCCAAATTGATTTATTTCGAAGCTAAGGTGGGGATGGGTCGAAATCCTCTCATCCAATATAATTTATACAAGTTTAGGTTTCTATTTGAAACTTATAATTTAGATTTAACTTTAAGATAAATAATTTTTCTTTTACCGTGTCTTCTTGTTTTCTTACACTATATGGTTAATAAACATACTATAACAAGCCAAAAGAACCCCAGGTTGTTTATTATTAATATATATAACCTTATATTAGTCATTTTTCCTATCCTTAGATTTTTAGGAGTAAAATAACAATTAATAATATAATATTTGTGTTAAAAACTATTTTATGTCAATTTTGACACTATTTGGTAATTGATTTTTGTGAAAATCATAACTGAGTTATTAGTTCGAAAAAAGATAATTAAATCAATAATAACATGTCATATTAACCAATAAATTTAGTGGAATTCATAAAAAGTATCAAATTACATTTATTTGAGTATTTATAACATCAATTATGTTAATATTTCATTAATTAGAGAATTACTCCATCATCATTGTGTCATAAATAAATTAAATTATATAATTTCTAAATATTATTAATAAAATAGAATTATTCTTAAAATCTTGTTATATTTATAATGAATATTTATAGTCTAATTTATCTTATGTATAACCCTATATTATAAATGTTGTAGTTATTAAACATTTATTTTAACTATTTTAAGTATTCTTTAAAAAAATATTAAATGTATTCATCTAATCCAAGTGGGCCTAAATGGTCAACTTTTTTTCGTAAGTTTGTTTTTGGTCGAATTACCTTTATCCAATAGAATTAGGACATTATTTGGGGTAATGATAATATCATTTTTACCAATAATTACTCTATTTACATTTAACCATGGTAAATAAAAGTAAAAAGTTACTATTTACCAAAAAGTATTTTCATCTCATTAAACAACATTTTAGTCCTTGATATTAACTATGTCTCTCAGATTTTCAAAATTCAATTCACAGAAGTAGTAAAATTTCATTTAAATGAAAAAGTCCGTTTTTTAACTACCACTAAGTGGTTTCACTATTCATCGAAAATTGAAGTTTTTCAGAAAAATACCAAAAATTCAGCCTAAGAATTATTTGATATTCAGAATTCAAAATTGATTTCAATTTTTCCAAAATCACAACATATATGTGGCATTAATTAATTTCAAAATTAATTCCCGTTATCAATACAAATAGTGTATTTTTAAGAAACAAAAACTATCAAAAGATTTATACTTGTTTATATCCAATTTCCATGTGAAATTAATTTCAATGAAAAACATTGGATTAAATGGTAAAAATATATTCTAATTACACTTTAAAACCAATTATGAAGATAATATAACCATATAAATTATTGCAATGGAAAAAGTTGTTTTTATTTAAAATATATTGTGTTTTTACTATTCATTAAAATATGAAAGTTATCAAAATAATATGAAAATTTTATCCAAAGTAAATTTTTATATTCTGATTCCAAAGAAGAATTTTATTTTGTCAAATTGAAATTATAGACATGTCAAAAACAAGATTTAATGTGGTTGCACTTTCAAAAGGCGGGAAAACTGCAATTTTTGAAAAATACATATTTTACACGACAAATTTATTTTGTTCTCATACCATATTCTAGAAAATGTGTAAGATGAATAATAATGTTATAAAATTGAAAATGTAGTTAATACTATTCATAATGGCTAGTCAATAATAATATTATTACAATATATCATTGTTTATTGAAACCCGGTATTGCGTACTACGCACGCTATCGAGGTAGGTCACGATTGCATGTAATGCAAGCCTAGAATAGTGTTGCATATACTACAAGATAATGCGGTGTTTCATATAGTAAAAACTAATCTTGGGGTAGTGTATTATATATGATCAATGAAATTAAAAATAATATATCTCATAAAATCTCGGGTGTTACATTCTACCCCCCTTAAAATTAATTTCATCCTCGAAATTCGTCGGGGTTATAAATCGTTTACTATTCATAGAAACGCACATCGTAAAAAGGAATACAAAAACATAATTTTAAAAACTAATGTATTAAATGTAATTATTACACAAATTAACTCATCACTAGGTTCCCATATTAGGGAACATATCTGAAAATATGGATATGGAAAGAAAATCTAACCATCCAGTTCTGATGGAGAGTGGTAGAGAACAAGGATATGAAAAAGCCATCAATCACAAAGCCATAAATTTGTGATGATCTAAGGTAACATCTGATTAATCAGATATAAGAGCACTAGAACATCATTTTTGGTTTTCAATATCATTTCCCTAAACTTGAAAAATATGAATTAGAAGAAATATTTTCTTGATTTTGGTACAATCTCACTGTTGTTCGTGCTTTGAACAATTTATATTTCATCTCTTAATGAAATGAACTTGAATTTGTTATTCATGAAGTGTTAACAGATCATGTGATATAATGATTGGTCATTCCATCTGTTTCAAACAAAAGGTTAGAAAAAGTTATCAAATATACATAAGTCCATCTACGGTGAGGTTAATCATATATGATTCCAAAAACGAACTTATAATTCATATATCATAGCTCTTAATAATATAAAACGAGTTTCTACTAACCAGGGGCATCCTATAGGCCAGTGGTATGCGATAAAGGCCAGTTGCACTTTGGTAGTGGGTTCGATTCCCACAGTTTTGTCCTACGCAATGGGTTGTCGCCTGTCCTGTAGGTTGTAATTTTTATACAATTACATCAGTATGACATTCCATTGATAATATCAAAAATTGTTCTAGCCTTTAACTAACTTATGTTCATCGTAATCCATTTCAAATCATTAGGCTTATCCAAAATACTTCTTTCCAAGATTATAGTATAAAGAAAACAATTACTATAAATTTCATCAATCAAGCATGTGAATACCATCATTTATCCCCGATATATCTTGTTGATCACATTCTAATCATGTGAATACCATAATCATATATTCTCTTGAAAAAAATAATACCCATTTAACATTACTGAAAACATGAATACTGTCAAAATTTAACTCTTTCCACATACCAAAATCCCAATATTTATATATACTCAAACCAATATATCACTTTGTCCTTATTTTAGTCATGAGTACATGATTACTATCATATTATTTTCTCCTTATCCCTTCATTAGGCACATTTCATCTGCTTTCCAAAAACATTTCAATCACTTTTTCATGGTTACCAGTACCATATAATTATGGAAAACCAATACATAGATATTCCAAAATTCCCCAATACCATATATGAGATTCCATGATACTATTTTCAAATCCCATTATATAAAAAATTAATCATTACACGACATCATTTTCATACTCAACATCACAAATAGTGATCACATGAGGCTTCTCTTTATCCTTTTCCTTATGTGGTTGCTCACGTTCATCATCATTAACCCGTGGATTAAGGAATTTATTAGCATAATGCCCCATTTCCTTGCACATGAATAATTGAAGTGTTGGTGGAGAGTACATTGTAGTATTTTCTCTATTCACATCATTAGAAAACTTTTTCCCATTACTTTGAAAATAAACTGCTCGATGACCTTGTTTTCCACACTTAAAACATTTTCTAGTACCTTTTAGTAAATCTCCACCATGCTTCTTTTCACACATTGAGCATAAAAAAAACAGTCATCTTCTTTTCACCATTGTTCTGATATTTCTCTTTGAACTCCATATTTCGTTTCTTTTCAAAACCAAGATATGGATATGTTACACCAACTTCCAGTTCTACTTTGATATCACAATGCACAATTTCTTCATAGCTACTGAATTCTCTTATAGCTAATTCCCTTTGAAGACTTGGTTTTAAGCCACAGAAAAATCGATCACCTTTACATTCAGGTTGGATGATAAATCAAGATTCATACCTTTCAAGTCTTGTAAAATTCTCTTCGTATATACCAATAGATTCATCATCCTTCTTCTTAAGCTCAAGAAATTCATTTTCCATCTTTGTTCGAAGAATTAGAGGGAAGTACTTACTGATAAACAAGTTCTTGAACTCGTCCCATTCCATGGACTCAATTTCATATCTTTGCCTCGTATTCTCGATAAGATTCCACCATTGATCATCATCACCTTCCAAATTATATACTGCTAAGATGAATTTATCATGCTCAGAACATTGTAGAACTGAAAATATCTTTTCAGTGGTACTGGTCCATTGTTCCGCCAATAAGGGATCAGAATACCTGCAGAATAAAGGTGGACACTCCCTCATGAAGGATTCAACCGAATTTTGCTAATTTCTCTACTCATTTTGAAGTCCAGAATGGTTCATAGATTTTGTAAGTATATAAATAAGATTGTGCACTCCATGTCCTATGACATTGGTTTGGTCAGGAGGAGAATAATTGCATTGTCCATTACATTGATCTACACGGCTCCTTCGGGTCCCAACCATCGTCTAAAACCAAAAAATAATAGTGTGTGATGAAAATACCATGCTAGGGAAAACAAGATAATAAAGGGGGAGTACTTTAAATATATAACATCTTAGGGTAAATTCTTAGATCGTTAATGCAATTCTATAACTATAACTTATACATATCCTTAACCTTAGGGACATCCCTAAACATGCCTTAGAAATATCTCTAGGGATTTCACTAAGGTTTTCACATCCTAGTTTCCAAAGGATTACTAAACCTTTCCTCTGATACCAAATGTAGAGACCCAAAGCATTATGTACATGGACCTTACATTAATTTTGCGGAATACTTAATACATAAGAAACATAGACACAGAAGGACCGTAATAGTTTATTGTCTTTGGAAACTCGCAATTTAATCTTCTAATCGCGGTGAAAGATCTTCATCTTCTCCCATAAAGATCTTCCCCTTATGTTTTCCTACCTAAAATAATTCTTTATATCCTGGAGAAAAGAAAACATAAAAAGGGTGAGCTCAAATGCTCAGTAAGGGTAAGCATAGTGAACATAAAACAATCCATAAACATTTGAATGCAAAATCTTGAACATAAAATCTAAACATCAAAATCTTGAGAAAGGACAGAAATCTTGGAAGTACATAAGGCATATATCATAAAGGAACATCAATCATGATAAAATAGCATGGGAATAAATCATGTAATTGTGGAAACCATTAAGAACATGTTATGATTTCCATAGTATCCAAGGCATTGCTTCCAAGACCATCTTAGTGGACAAAATCCCTTCCTGAATCGAGTTCACTCCCCATTCCTGTCCTGTAACACTGAACCAGATTAACTTACCATTCCATCCATGTCTATCTCATGAGATATAAATCATTACCCAATGCATTGGAGGGAGATATAGGTCTCACCCATTTCATAATGAAATCATTTTTACATGTTCCACATAATAAACATAAAACATTCATCATATCCCAAAAAATAAAATGGGGTTCATAAACATCATCACATCATCTCATAATCCATATAAAACCAATAGACATTTCATCATAATAAAATTGAAACCATGTAAATAATAGAGACATTAAACTTGAAACATTCAAATATGAAATAATGTCATCTTAGATATAAAATAGTTTTGATAAAACATTTGAAATGAATTCTTGAGGAAAATATCCCGTCTTCTTCAAAATAATATTCTTTTCAAAAAATGCAATGTACATTTAAAATATTTTTTTTTGAAAATAGTAATAAAATCTTGTAGAATAAGATTCTTGAAAATTAGGCGTTATGAAACTATAAGAATCCATTCACGCCGAATAAGGTAAAAATAACATTCTTCTCGTACTTTTTGTCGGAAAAGTCAAAAAGTACCTCATATGGTAAAAAAAATATTATGTACATAACATGTCGTAAATGTAAAATATAGGTAAAAAACTATAAACATACATGAAAACATTTATATAAAACTTGGACATGGATGATAAATATAATTCCAGTAAATACTTACGTATAAGAAATCTCAGATAGAAAACAATTGAGATTGCAACATTATCCCTTACCATAGGTCTGATATGCTTCGTACATATCCGAACCTCCTGTATAATGATCTAAATAATGCAATTGACTTATTAAAAAATCATATTCATTGTTATGATATCATATATGGTTCACTTATGACTTTATATTACCCGTTCTTTTGTAAGTTCCATGATAATGCAACGTTTTGGGTAAAATCATTTTATTTATCGTACATGTTTGGACTTGTTGTTCTTGATATTATTAATTATATCCTGATTTGCTTAATTAAATAATTTAAAACATTATTTTTATGTAATATATATTCATAATATACATATATATAAGATAGATCGATAAATGTAATGAAATACACCATTCATAGAGACGGTAGGCCGTACATACTCATGAACACTGTTTTCGTTTCCTTATTGAATTGGAATTAAGTAGATGACATACATATATATACATAAATCCAGTATCATTATTATGTCATATATTTCATGATTAATTATTATGTATACTTTATAATCATTCATGAATGGTTAACATGGAGAATGAAACCTATCACGTCGTGGAGACGGTAGTCCGTACGTACGCACGAGCGAAGATATCATTTCCATGACCGTGGGATTGTATTTAAGCGTATGTATAATATTTAAAATTCAATATCACTTTTCAATAATCATATATAGTTATTTATTGACACCATTATACCCATCTATGTAAGGTGGTGGTCGAAAACAGATTACACCACGACGTGGAGATGGTATTCCGTACGTACGCACACGCGGTGATTTCATTTTCCATAGGATGGATATATGGTGAAATAGGATTGATTCATTTTCATAATAACATATTAGTATAATAGATATACTGATGTTATTAATTCATAATGAAACAACTAAACAAGAAGAAGTAGAAGAAGAAATAAAGTTGAATGAATCGGTAACAGTCATTACCTCTTCTTTGAAGCGCCTCTTCTCAAATTTTATTAGGGAAATAAAGATGTTATTTGAATAATACCAGGACCTCTAGGATGTTTCTAGGGAAGTGTAGAAGAGAAGATGGCAGGGGTTGTCTGAGCATGAAGGCTTAATGTGGTGTGTGTAAGAGAGAGAGGAGGTGCCCTTTTATAAGGGAGGAGAGGGGCACCTTAGGAAAACATAAAATATTATTTTATTATAAAGTCATATTCGGTTTTTAATATCTCCAAATTAATTTATTTAGAATCTATGGTGGGGATGGGTCGAAATAATATCATCCAATATAATTTAGACAAGTTTAGGTTTCTATTTTAACCTTATCAATTAGATTTAACTTTACGTTAAATAATTTTACTTTTACTATGTCTTCTTGTTTTCTTACACTATAAGGTTAATAAACATAATATAACAAGTAAAATTAACCCCAATATGTTTATTATTAATATATATAACCTTATCTATGTCATTTGGCCGAATGTTAGATTTTTACGAATAAAATAACAATTAATAATACAATATTTGTTTTAAAAACTATTTTATGTCAGTTTTGACAATATTTGGTAATTGATTTTTGTGAAAATCATAAAAGAATTATTAGTTATAAAAAAGTTAATTAAATCAATAATAACATGTCATATTAACCTATAAAATTATTTTAATTCATAAAAAGTATCAAATTACATTTATTTGAGTATTTATAACATCAATTATGTCAATATTTAATTAATGAGACAATTACTGCATCATCGTTGTGTCATAAATAAATTAAATTATGTAATGTCTAAAAATTATAAATAAAATATATTATGTTGGAAATAATTTTATCTTTCTAATTAATATTTGTAGTCTAATTTATCTTATGTATAACCCAATATTAAAAATGTTTTTGTCATTAAAATTTTATTTTAACTATTTTAACTATTTTTTAAATAAAATATTATTAAATGTCCTAATCTAATTCAAGTGGGTATAAATGGTCAAAGATTATTCCTAAGGTTGTTTTTGGTCGAATTACACTTATACAACATAATTAAGACCATTGTTGCGGTAATATTAATATCATTTTTACCCTTAATTACCCTATTTACTATAAACCGTGTTAAATAAAAGTAAATAGTTACTATTCACAAAAATTTATTTTCATCTCATTGAACCACATTATAGTCATTAATATTAACCGTGTCTCTCAGATGTTCGAAACTCAATTCATAGAAGTGGTAAAATTACATTTAAATGAAAAAGTCAGTTTTTTTAACTACCACTAAGTGGATTCACTATTCATCGAAAATTGATGTTTTTCATAAAAAGACAAAAATTTCAGCCTAATCATTATTTGAAATTCTGAATTAAAAATTGATGTCTATTTTTACAAATTCAAAACATATAAGTGACATTAATTAATTTTAAAATTAATTCCCGTTATCAAAACAAATAGTGTTTTTTTAACAAACAAAAACTATCAAAAGATTGATACTTGTTTATATCCAATTTCAAAGTGATATTTATTCCAATGAACAAAATATGATTAAATGGTAAAAATATATTCTAATTACACTTTAAAACCAATTAAAGAGATAATCTAACCATATAAATTATTACGATGAGAAAAGTATTTTTTAATTAAAATATTGTTTGTTTTTACTATTCATTAAAATATGAAAGATATCAGAATAATATGAAAAAATTATCCAAAGTAAATTTTTATATCCTGATTCCAAAGAAGAATTTTATTTTGTCAAATTGAACTTATAGACATGTTGAAAACATGATTTAAGGTGGTTACACCATCAAAAGGCGGGAAAACTATATTTTTTAAATAATACATATTTTACACGAAAAAATTATTTTGTTCTCATACCATATTATAAGAAATGTGTATGATGAATAATAATGTTATAAAATTTAAAATGTAGTTAATACTATTCATAATGTCTTGTCCATAATAATATTATAACAAAATATTTTAGTTTAGTGAAACTCGGTATTGCGTACTACAAATGCTATTAATGTAGTTCGTGATTGCGTGTAATGCAAGACAAGAGTAGTGATGCACATACTACAAGATAAGGCAGTGTTGCATACAGTACAAGATAATCTTGGTGTAGTGTATAATAGGAGATCAATGATATTAAAAATAATATATATCATAAAATCTCTGGGTGATACAATTTTCATAAGGGTATAGGCAATGGCTGCATAATTCCTTTAGACTTTTGTCACTCAGCTTTAACTTGCTGACATACCATGCACCTTGATATATATTCCGAAATCTCCTTATTCATGTTATCCCACCAGAAGTATTCCCAGAGATCATGGTACATCTTGGAACTCCCAGGATAGATAAAGAATGTTGATCTATGTGCATTGTCCAATTGCTCTTTGTTTATCCTGGGCGATGAAGGCACACAAAGACGTGTTCCACACTGAAACACACCATCATCATCAATATGGAACTCTTGCAGCTTCCCTTTCATTACTGCATTCACCATCTTCTGTATCCCCACATCACCCCTTTTTTCTTCCTTAATCATCTCCTGGATGGACGGTTACACAATCATTTGGGCAATGTAGGATGTATCCCCTGCCCTTATGATTACCAAATCCATTATTTGCATATCCAAGAAGATAGTGTCTTTCTAAATCCATACCACAGATAGAGTTGAAGGTTCATTTATTCTTAGAGCATAATATACCTTTTCGCCTTTCTAGGATAATAGTGAATATAGTAATCATAATCCTTGATTAGCTCTAACCATCTCCATTGATTCTTATTGAGATACTTTTGTGTGAATATATACATTAGGCTCTTGTGGTCGGTGTATATGTCACACTTCTCGCCATAAAGGTAGTGCCACTAGATTTTCAAGGAAAAAATCCTAGATTCCTGCTCATGATCATGCGTCAGGTAGTACTACTCATGGATCTTCATCTGACGTGAGGCGCATGCTATCAGATTATCATTATGCATGAGTAAGCAACCGAAGCCTTTCAATGATACATCACTGTATATCACAAAACTTTCTCCACATTTTGCAGTGTGTGTACAGGTACATTGATCAGCCTTCGGTTTAACTCCTTGATGTGTCCCTGACATTCTTCTGTCCAAACATACTTTACCCCTTCCTTGTTAACATAGTTAGAAGGCTTGACTATCGTGAGAATTTACTCACAAATAGATGGTAGTACCCAGCTAATCCAAGAAAACTACAGATTTTTGTGACACTATAGGGACTTGGACATTCCTCAGTCAAAATTTCCTTTGAAGGATCCACATAAATTATCTCACTTGTGATCACATGTCCCATAAACACGAATTGATTCATCCAAAAGTCACACTTGCTGAACTTGGCGTACAACTTATCCTTTCTCAATGACGAAAACACAAGTCATAGATGTTCTTCATTTTCCTCCTCCTCTTGGAGTAGATGAGAATATCATCGATAAAAACTACCACAATGTTGTCGAGGTAATTTCTAAAGACTCTATTCATCATATGCATGAAGATTTTAGGGGAATTAGTATGTCCTAAGGGCATCACCAAAAACTCATATTGCCCATACCTTGTACAGAAGGCAGTCTTATGAATATCATCCTTCTTCACCTTTACCTGATGATATCAAGAACAAAGATCTACCTTTGAGCGGTATTGAGCTCTACATAAATGGTTAAAAAAGTCATCAATCATTGGGAGAGGATACTTTTTCTTTGTGGTGATCTTGTTGAGTTCCAGATAATCGATACACAACTGCATTTTTTCATACTTCTTCATCACAAAGAGCACTATTGCATCCCAAGGTGATGCACTACGGCATATGAACCCATTGTCCAAATTATCTTGCAACTGCTTCTTTAACTCCTACAGTTTGAAGGGAGCCAACCTATAGGGACACTTCGAAATTGGAGTAGCTCCGGGCATGAGTTCAATTGAGAAATCTACCTCAGGATCCAGGGGAATTCCGCGTAACTCTTCTGGAAATACATTGTTGTATTCCCTCACGATGGGAATTTCCTCAATGTTGCCACTTTACTTCGACTCATCCATTTGGTCATGGTATTCTTCTTCATAAAAAATCATCACCTACCCCATTGAAGGATTTTTCAAAAGAGATTTATGATCTTCTTTGAATTTGTAGAGGATCATGGGATGGTTTGGAATATGAAAAGATATTTCCATTTACTGATAGTTGATATGTTCTCTATATAATGAGAGCCAATCCATTCCCATTATAGTTTACAATTACACCAAGAGAAGCATTATGAGATTTTATAGAAGAATCTTCCCACATACGCCAACAGGAGAAGAGTCAAACACATGGGTTTCAATTATTGCATGAATATGTGTTTCACAGATATCTCTACTTCAAAGTTTCAGGGAGTCGATTCTATAGTTCTATCAAACTTGCAATATATAAAGGAATGCATGGAACTGTAATCAAATAAGACATTTTCCATTATTGAGTGAATAGGAAGTGTACCTTGTACGACTTCGTTATCATGCTCCACCTACACAGTAGTGGTGGCATATGACTTCGCTTTTTTCCTTTGGCTTCTATAGCTACTAACGATGAATACCCTTGATATATAGAGGTTTAGAGCACTAGTTTTCATAATTCCCTAGCTTCTTACAGTTTGATCCTTGAACCATGAGAGTTTTTGTCCTTTCCTCGGCTATATTATCCTTCATTTTCTTGTCTTTTCGACACGCTTGAGCCTGGTGTCCTTCTTTCCCACACTGGAAGCATTTCCCCATCCATTTGAGGTCGTTCCCATGGTGGAAGGTTCCACATTTTTGGCATGTGGGTCGTTGAGATTTCTTCCCACCCTTATCATTAGATCCACTGTCATGAAACTCCATCATTCTTTTCTTATCACCATAGAAATGTGGTCATTCTCCAAACTTCGTTTCAACATTGAGAGCACATCGAACAACTTATTCATAACTCCCAATGTCTCGAATTGCAAGATCCTTTAAAAGGTGTGGTTTTAATCCACTATAGAATCTATCAATTTTTCTATCATTTTTTATAACAAACCCGAAGCATAACTTGAAAGCCTTGTAAAATTCGATTCATATGTTGTGAAAGATTCTACTTTTTTTTCATGAGCACTATGAATTCTCTCTCCATCATCATGCAAAGAGTTCTTGAGAAATACTTATTAAAAACATTTTATTAAAGTCTTCCCATTCCATCTCTTAAATTTATTCCCTTGTTTTGGTGTCCATAATAAAATCCCTCAATTGATCAGCTTCACCCTCTAGAAGATAAACAGTTAGGTTCACCTTCTCCATCTCAAAAAATTAAATAACAGAAAAGATCTTCTCCATGGAGTTAACCCACTATTCCACAACTAGTGGATCAGAATATCCACTAAACGTCGGTGGTCGTTGCCTCGTAAAACATTCGATAGCCAGTTTCTCCCTCTATGGCGAAGGAGTAAGATCTCCATTATTATGATTATTGATAACAACCTGAGATAATTGGGTATGCATCGCCATGATGTTTTGAAGTCCACCTTTCAAATCCTTGGGTATGTTGTTCAGGCAGTCGTTGCATTGGCCCCTGCACTAGTTGTTGGCATGATTTCTCCTGCTTCCAACCATTTTCAAAAATAGAAAAGGATAGAAACATACATATGTAAACAAGTCAAGAATAAAATATTCATTTAGAAAATTTAAACAAGAAACATAACATATGTGATCCCTAGGTAAATTTTCGTGTTTTCATTTTTGTACTTAGTCTCCTGGTAGAGGTTTTCTTTAGGGATCACTAATCCTAATTCCAAAATTTACTAAACCTTGCTTATGATACCAACTATAGCGACACAGCCTTTTCTTACATTACTATTACCTCATTTCAATGATAAACAACATAATATTATTACACATAGAGGATACAAAGGTTCTGTGTCTTGGGAAATGTTGGACCATAAAAAATAATTTCAACATCAAGCATAAACATTTAATTAATTTCTTTGTCTCTAGCTTCTTATTGGTACTTCTCACCTCCTTAGTACATGTAACAACCTGATGATATACATAAAAAGTGGTGTGATAGAATCCTAGTAAGAGGATAGATATGAACAATATAGCATTGGGTGAGCATAATCCTAACATAGGAAAAATATCATGAACATTAGAGGAGCATAAATAAAAGACTAGAAATGTGGCAATGCATAAAAATGAAACATCATGTCTTAGAGGTTAAATACCACACACATGTTTGATCCAAGCTATCGTCTTGTTAACAAATAATTTCTCATTTAATCAATAGATTCATAACTTTAACAACTGCATTGGAGTGCTATATAATTCTGGTCGCAGCCGTCACATTGAAACTTTCATATGGCGCAATATAATTTTGGGTGCACCTGTCACATCATAACATTATCATCATCATGATTGCCACATAGAACACATATAAAAAATGTTCATAACTAACCCATTGAATGGAATTTGTTTCATATCATAATAACATATTCATAAGCTTTGGGTTCCCAAAAGAAAGATGGAATAACATACATGTTACAAGAACCATCCACCTTGAGTGAGAAGTAAAAGGGGTGTTCTTAAAAGAAAAGTACTCTTGGAAAACATTTTGTTAGACTTAAAACATTGTGACAAACATGTATATCCATGAAAATTTAATAAAATTATGAATAGATGATCTTTACGTAGTAACCATATCAAAAATGGAGTGAAAGTGGGAGAACCCTAAGGATGAATGTTAGGTTCGAGAATTTCCCCTCCCCGTGTATTCAGATGCTTATTTCACTTTAATGTCTTGTATAATGACATTATATTAATTTATTAGAAATAAATATCCTTTTTTACATTAATATTTTTCATTATGGTTTCATTATGTTATTTAATGTTCCTTTGGATGCGTTAGAGAATTTTAAAACATTGTTCGAGAATGTTTATTTTCATGGTTTTCTTGAGTGGTTCACTAGTATTCTTAAATTGAAGTTCGGGTAGAACATGGGTAAACATCTTGAAATTATATTACATTTAAATAATGATAATATATTAGTTTTAATGATCTTATAATTTATTATATTATATCCTTATGGATTAATCCTTAGATAAGAAATAAATGAAGGTTATTTGGGTCAATTTGGGGGGTTTTTCGATCACAACAAACTTGTTTCAACGTATCACTTATTAATATGGCCATAGGTTATTTAAAGACCTATAAATAGTACATCATAAATATATCATATTCTGGTTCAACAATATAAATGGTTTCATGACCAGATCTAACGGTAGAAATGGATGAAGAAAACATGTCGTTCTTGAAGGTGATATATTAACACCTCACGAACAATGTTCTCTTTAATAAAATAAAAGGAAGAATGAAAGGGGGTTGGATTATATAATATCACATTAGAATCATAAAATTATAGTATATGTACAATATTGGAGTTACAATACCATTTGGATGAATATTGGTAGGGAGATATCAAGAAATGAACTTGAACATGAAAGGAAATTAAAGGATAAGATGGAGAAAATTTACCTCTTAAATCATCTTCTTGAGATTCTCCTTAAGGAAGCTAGTATTGGTCTTTTGACGAGACCGGTAGCTCTTGGACGTGGGAGAGGGGATAGGTAGGATTTTTGGGTAGATTATAGATAATTAATGAAGTGTTATAGGAGTGAGGAAATAAGGGTATGAAGGGTGGTTTTTATAGTGGAGGGGAGAGGGGTTTCTTTAATATAAAATTCCTTAGTTTATTAATTTCACCTATGTCAAGGAATAGTGAGTCTTGAAGAACAAATAATAGTAAATATGGAATTTGAGTTCGAGATATGGGTGCTTACATCACATTTGATGTCAGGAATAGGTGGTTTTAATTATAATGCATTTATACTGTAAATTAATGTATGTTACTATTCACCAAAAATTAATGCATTTTAGAAAAATACCAAACATTTACCCCAAACATTTATTGACGTGTAGAAACCAAAAAGGAAGTCCATTTTTCAAAAATTAATTTCTAAATATTATTAATTTAATATTTAATTAAAATTAAATTTTACATAATAAAACAGTTTTTAGGATTAAAACTGATTTTATAGTGATTTCAGAAATTACGTAGGGTCTTATAAAATTTTCTAAAAACTATATATAATTTATTTGATAAAAAATGAATACATTTTATGAAAATTAATTTTATTTTTAATTAATTAATTAATTATAATTAATTATTTATGACTTACAAAACACAAAAACTTTTACTAAGGTCATATTGTAACTTTCTAAAATATCTAAATTTTATTTAATTATTCATGGTTATGGATACAATTAAGATGGATGATTTACTATTAATATGGGTCAGATTACTATTCATAAGGGTATGTTAATAGTCACAAGGGTACATTACTATTCACAAAAAATTATTTCTGTTTTATTAGACTCCAAAATTCATCTTGAACACTACCGTGTATGTTAGATTTTCAAAATTCCATACATAGAAGTGACTAAATTATGTTTGAAGGTCACTTATGACTTAGTATTTCATTATGTTTTGTTTTCATGTTATTTTAGGTCATAAATATAAAAAGGTAATTTACATTGGAAAACATTGGGTCATTACGATATTCTAGAAACATACATTCATAAACATAAGTTCATTTCCAGCAACACATGCTATCCAACTGTGGGAGACCCAATATTCACTGAATTAAAGAGGAAAAAAAAACAGAAGTTAATTACAAAATGTGGTAAACATGATTTTACAAACTCATCACCAATAGATATTCCTTCCACATGAAGTTGAATGGTAGAATTCAGTTCAGTAAATAAGTGGGGCCACTTCTCCCAAATCAACGACTTGCGCTCCAAAGTCTCATGAGAATTTGATCTTCCTCTATATAACACTCGAACCAATTGAATCGACATCCCCCTAAATACATTCACATAAGAGTAAATTATCATTACTTGATTCTCCACCTAAGAAAAATCTGCTTCTAACTTATTCTCCCCCCAAATCAGAATGTGAGACTGTTTATGATGGTACTTATTGAGTAACGATGTGTGGAAAACATCACGAAGGCCTCTAAATTTAATTGACAATGGAAATTGATTAGAAACCAGTATAAGCTGGTTAGTAACCTCAAACTAGACAACATATCTCAAAGACAATATTCCTTAGTTTTGATTATGACAGTGACCTAACAATAGACAAAATGTCCAAAAATTGCATTCAGCTACTTGAAAATACAATGGAAGATTTCATTAATCTACATAATAATTTTTTTGACTTTTATTGTAACCATAAATTGACATATATCCCTTATAATCACTCAAGACACCTAAACCAAACAAGGTCTCATCAACGAATCATCGCCCACCTCAGACTCAAAAAGACGAGAGTTACATGGTTAACCATACCAAGCATTAAACAGATCCATAATGATTGAATAATGATAACTATTTTTATAAGAAACATATATTAATGCTAAATGGATATCCCAATATCCAAAAAAATCAATGACACCAGCCAGATAATATCCTCAAATACATTAATAGCTTTCTTCATATATTAGTCTTTCAATTGATTCTTAGATGAATTCGACCTAATATGAGTATGTATTGCCTCTTTAAGACTCCTACAAAACCTAAATATAATCCAAGGATCCCTAACCAACACAATGGTAGAAGGAAACCCGTGTTACCTTATAATCATCTACATATACAACATAACTAGATCATCAAATTTAGTGATGTCCCTAATCAGATGAATGTAGGATGAATTTATTATCCGATCAATTGCCAAATATTTAGAATTCCATACTTTAAGAGTATGTGTTAATAAAAAATGTTCCAAGAATTCCTCTTCCAATTTCTGAACTGATATTGGAATACGCTGAAGAAAACAAGTTACCTTCAAATGATATTTCATTTTCTATTGAAATATTTAACATTCATACTCATAATCATAAATTTCATGCTTCATACCCGACCCTAGAATCATTATCACATGTCCTAATACATTATAATAATTCCGAAATGAATATAACATGATGAACTATTAAAATAAAAAAATTATCTCTTCATAGATTCATTGATGACAATTTTATCCCCAAAACAAGGAACACCATCTGAAGAGAGTGACCAGTATGAAATGGACTCCCCATCATATTGGGTTTCTTAAAAACCAATGAAATCGCCTTCCTAATATTAACTCTATAGAATGGACTCAGGGATAGATTGTGGTAAGTGAACATTAGTCAGAACCAAACCTGAAACATCATGGGGAGCATACAGGTGAAACCGACCAAAAATCCACATAAGGTTACACTCCTCCTTTGATTCCAAAATATCAAGTTATGATACATTCCAATAAAGATAATCTTCAATGAAATTACCATTACACGGGTTTTAGGAAATATAAAAGGCTTTTATCTGAAGGTGTTCTATAAAATATATCTTACTATAATTAATGTATTTTTGAGAAATGATATATATTAATCTAGTAGGTTTTCTAAATACATTGAACCATTCTAAAAAAACTTATATACAGATACACATAATCACATTCATAGCTATGGTGGGATCTATGTCATGAGTAGGTCGATTCTTCAAATGCTTTCATATATTATGAGATCCATAAGCTAACACAAAATCTTCCTATATGAGAACTCAACCCAAACCAGTTCCATAAGAATCAATGAAATCAACATACCCCATCCCAGTCTTATGTATGATCAAAATTGGATCTGACATCATAATTCCTTTTAGCTCAATGAATTAAGTATTAATGTTTCTATCACATGTTAATTTCACCACTTTTCTTATAAGTACAGTCAACAATGATGAAGAATTTATGAAATACTAGAGGAATAATTGAATGTATCTTGAAAAGTCATGGAATCATCAAATCTCAAAGTCATTATGTGGTTATTAATATGAAAAAATATTCTTTAACCTCTCAAGATAAATAGATAATCCCTTCTCATAAATCACATTCCATAATAACGTCACTTCATGAATAATGTAATTCTATTTAAAAATATTTCTATAAAAATAGTGATTCCTCTTTTTTTTATGTACTAAACCCATATGGTTCTCGTGGTTTCACTATATTTTCATATAAAAAAATATATACAAGGAAAAAAATCCAAAAAAGTGTCATGAAACTAATGAAATATCAAATTTAACAAATATATAAAAAACTAGATTGTTATTCCTCCCAAAAAACATTATAATATATTCAAAATATCTATAACCACTCCTGGAAGATTCATTTATTATATTAAATACACAAACGGTGAGATGATGATCACCAAATCATTGATCAATCATTGAGAAACACTTTTCCCCTATAAATTATAAAATAAATGAGATGCACGAGGTAGGGGATTATTTTTATTAACCACTTCATGGTTTCATATTTTGAAATTTATTGCACAACTAAAGTTAACCATAATGATTTTTCTGAAAAGTGACCTGCGAATTACCCTGGATAAAAGCTATGGTGAAAAACCCCTTCACCATTAGATCAACCTACTGAATCTTGATATCATTAATTTGCATTGGTTCTATACAATAATAACGTGTAAAAATATGTTTTATACTTGACATGTTCTCAATTGTAAACTCTACCTATCGATTTGGTGGAATCCTATAGAAACAACTAAGTAAAACATCATGAAAACCTAGAAAATAGTTAGATGATAACAAAAAAATAAGAAATGTAATCAAGATAAAAAGAAAGTGAATATGAAGAAATCCCAAACATTGGGTGGGGGCCTCATGTATGACCATAGCACAAATCATATTGTCCCAAAAGAAGTAATTGGGTTCCATCTGTCACAATAAACGAGACATGTCAATGATAACTATTGATATCAACCTGATGAGAAACATCCCAATCCATCATTATGATGACATTAAATAGATCCAGATCAAGTATCACAAAAGATAGACTAACCCAACATTAGCTATTTATAACACACATGGACACAAAAACGTTAGAACATTTGTCATCCCCTGAGTTTCTCAAACTCTATATAAAAATAAATGACATAAGTTGTAATGTTAATAATATTATAAAAAATTCTAGATAAAATTTATTGGGAAAACCAGTATCAAGTAAACAAAATGTATATGGACGATAAAATTAATGTGGAACCTATCGCTAGCATTGGACCAACATATACCTCTTCTATAATGAGAACTAGTACATTATCATTCATCACTAATGTGGAATGTGGTTTGTGACATAAAGTATTTGAAGCCTCTGACTGAACCACAAAATACTCTAGATCTGATGACTCCCAACCATCTCGAGGAGTTGACATATCCCAATAGAAAAAATATATAATACCATAATGTCCACAACTGTTATACCTCTTTATAGGTTAAGGATAAGATTTCACATTTTCTTGACCTTACCCCAGTGATAGAAAGTCAATAGAACACTGCCAACTATAACTGAATTTGTAGAGGAGTCATGCCAATGAGAGCCACCTACACCACTCTTGTGTTAATCATTACACTTCCCCCTCTCCCATCACATTCCATAGAATCTACCACTATGTGGAAGAGATGGAGAAGAACAACCTACCTCTCCTATTATATTCAACTCTGACACCATATCCCTGTCTGATGTCACAACATTGGTTTAATTCTTAAACAAGAATACCATCAATCTGATATCCTATTTCAATAACTATAGGCACCTCTAATATTTCATTATTTCATTACTTACAACATGTCGTAAAAAATAGTTTTTTCAAACTAATTAGTGTATGAATATACCATATGGTCTCTCTGTGGAAATGTGAGGAATTATTGAGACTTCACCATTATTAGTGATTTTAGAGAATGTAATTGGAAAATAGAGTATTGATTCCCTTATATTCCAAGGCCACATGCCTATATTTTTATTACATGTAATGACACCATTTATTACTTGGACCTTCATGTATGAATGATTTTCACTCTTAATTCATACTCTCAGTTGTATCCATGAATTAAAAAATATAGAAAATCATTTCTAGAGAGTCCTCTACCTCTCGAGGTTCGTTCATACCCTTAATGGTTAGTGGATTTTCATAAATGAACTACCATGATCAACAAATGCCTCTTATATATCCTAGATATACATCAATTACTACATTTTGGAATTTCAGTACAATTTATTCAACACCACAAAATGATATCATGATAAAAAGAACAATATTTTGATAAATTAAAGGATTCCCTTGTAGAGAATCTGGTTCTCCCTCATATGAAACCCATGGAACATGTCTTCAAGGCATACTAATACATACCGAAAAACATATATCATCAGAAAAAAGATAAATCATAGTTAAATCAAGAAATCCATAGGTAAAAATAGATATTAATGTCCACAACTCAAAATAAGAGACACACATCCCACCACCCAATGGTATCTTGAGTCACATCATGGTATTATTTGGTCAATTACTAATTATAATGTACATATAAATCCTTTGAAACATTTTATTTTTCCTACAAAATATCCCATGATAAAGAATCTGGAGGATAGACCACCACTAATACCAGTCATTGACAAACTCAAACCGGGTATTCTCGAAAACTTGTTCATGACCTGAATTTGCACATACATTAAGGGAATTTCTATTCCCTATAGTTTGTAGACTAGCATGTAGGCATCAAACAATGTCTATAGGGAATTATTTCACAAAAAATGAAGTAGGAAACAATACATATTTTCATATAGAAACATAAACAATGGAAGAAAACAAGAAAATATATGTCATAATATATAGAGAAAAATAGAAACGATATAACTAATAATGTAAAAACAAATATCCTGCAGATAAGTAATAATACAAATGACGAAAAATCTAAAACACCAACTACAACATTTTCCAGGAATCAAATATGTAATACACCATCAATCGAACCATCAAATACATAGATTTAGATATTATAAACCCCCACCACATCACTATAACATATTTATTTTCCCTACATCGAAAAACATAATAAATCTATGCACTGCCAAAGGGGTGTATAGGTTTTGATCTAATAATCATACCATGATCCCACCATGGTGTTCCATATCCTGTCTCCATGAAATAATACAGGCATTTTCCACATTAAAGGAATGAATGCAGGACATAAATTTTAGATTTATTTATATTTATATCATGGCAGAATATTTTAAACACCCCCATTACAAATTTTCCAAATAAAAAACTAAATCAGTTTCAAATCATTTCATATAAATATTTCAAATTAGATATATAAATCCAATGTAAGGCATGTATTTCAAGTCATTCCAATATTATTATAATAAAAATGGTATAAGACAAAGAATCCCAAGTAAACCAAAAGTCAATGTAACATCATGCCAAGTATCACTCCAAGCTAGGATTTCTAGAACACTCATATCCATCATAGGAAATAAAACACTCATCATGGCTATGTACATATACATCGAATCTAGAGAGTAGTGTAACACCACATGAGTTCCCCTACCTATAGTGGATGAGGCCTTTTTCTCCACATTACACCTAAATACCCAAGGCATCCCAAGTGATCTATTTTCCAACCCAATTCATATATTCATTTCATTGAACCATTTCATGAAAACCACTCTTTGAATTCCCTTTATCAAAACCTTTTCAATATTCATTGAAAAAAAATTTGATTTAGAAAAAATATGTTAAATATACTTTTATCAAAAACCCATTTAGACACTCAAAAATAAATTTATTCAATCATGAAATCATTCTTATAAACTAATTTATCGAAACTAGAGATGTGAATTTCACCAACAAAGCATAGAGATGGAACGACAAACCACAAAACATGGGTTGCAAAATGATATTATTAGATCATCCAATAGGGATAACACAAAAATGAAATGTAGGCCCAAAAATTAATCTACACATATAAAAATTGATTCATAATTTAAAAATTTATTCGGTGAAGGGGATAGATCTCACATACCATGAAGAATCTACCTTCTTCTAATGAAAACCAACATATGATCTGCCCATGAAAAAAATATCAAATGATAAATCTAGAAGGAGTTAAGATGAATAATAATCTTAGATTAATGAATCCAATTACACATCAAAACAATCTACCATGATCAATTGTAATGAATAATAAAAATTATTTTCTTACCTGAAGATACATCACAGACAACCCTGAAGATAAACTCCAAAAAAGTGATTTGGATGTAGAAGTGGATACCAAAATCATTTGGGCAACACTATGGGTTTAGAGAAATTTATCATAAATAAAAATTGAAATATTAATCATCTATTTATTTACCTAAAATCCCAAATTATAATGATTACAAGACGTGTAGTCCTTTTACAGGTCATGTAACCCATGGGGTTTATGTACACCTAAACACATTTTCCCTTTTTACTAAAAACCAATCATTAACCATTACTCGATGTGTACTCCTTTCATACTATATACAGCATTCATATATTCTTCCCAGTGAAAAAATCAAGGAATGTAATCACATAACACAACCTGTAGTCAACCAAAAAAATTAAAAAAATATTCGTTTTCTATAAAAACTCCAAACTACTTCATGCATTCTCTGTAATCAGGGACAACTCCGTTAAATCGTAAAATGTGTATGCCCATACTCAATTAATTTTTTAAAACAAACAACCCTAAAAATTTGGTATTTTCCCCCGAAATATATTTTCCAACCTTTAGAGTCCCAAAATGAACCCAATTACATAAGAAAACATATAAATAGAGTGTAATTAACTAAAGGTAGGTAATAGGATGTTACACTAGCCAAGTGAAAGTTGGTATTTGGCTAAAGGATTTCTATTCAAGGAAAAAATCTACAAATAAAATATTGAAACCACTAATTATAATTTAAAATAATATTGTAATTAAATTTCAATATTAAAAATTAGTCCTTTTTCATCCTATTATATCCACATAAATCAATTATTAAAATTTGTTTTTAAATTCCAAATATTTAATAAATGATTGAAATAAATTGGAATTTTTCATTTAAATTAAAAAATAATAATTATAATATATTATAAAATATGTTTTATATTTTAGTTTCTAAAATAACCCATCACTTTAAAAATGCCTGTAATTATAAATAAAATCAATTAATTGAATTTATGGCCATTCCAATATTTCAAATTTTTAAACTTCCAATAAATGAAATTAAAAATGATCAATTATATAAGAAATTCTCAAATTACAAGAAAAATATACATTTCAATATTCAATTTTCAATAGAAATAGTCAATTAGAGTATTTTACTTTCTCTGTTTAGAAATTGGTGGAAACAATCCATTAATTTATTCAATTTTCTAAATTTTTTATTATTAAACCAGAAAAGGTGTGATTTACGATTGTTTGAATCAATTCACTCATGAGTAATTATACAAATTCATGTATAGTTATGCTCATATCATGAGAACGTGCTTCATACCCATAAGCATGTAATGTAAATACTTTCTACACTTTTTAAATGAAAAATGAACTTAAAATCTCGAGGTATTTTGAATTAGGGTTTTAATGACTCTAAGGACTATGGTTGGTAGGAATTTATTTTTTAAAAATAAATCTCAATGGTGAGTGAATCTCTAAGGTGTTAAAAATTATATTATAAACTAAAATATTATGGAAATTATCCAATTCAAAATAAATACCACCTATTTCCCATTCTCAAATTACATTTTTATTATAAATATAAAAGCATAAGGAATGATTTTCTAATTTTTTAATTTTAAATACTTTTATAAAATTTACATCAAAGTATTTTTTTTCTTTTTATTCATTTTTTACATTTCTAAATGTTATGATAATAATTAATCTCACACACACCTCCTAAACACATATGATAAAAATAATAGATCTAGTAATGATGATTTTTTAATTTTCAATGTCACAACACAATCCTATATCTTATGGTTTATTTTTTTCATTTCTCAATTTTTTCAGTAATGGAAAATAATAAAATTATAATGTATGAATCAAAATCATTCCCATTACCCAGATTCAATTAACCCCATAATTAATTCTTATAATTAATTTCACCCATTTGACCATTAATTACCCTACCCTCACACTACATCTATAAATAAATCACGAAATATACTTAGTGGAGTGTCAAAAAAGATAATATGGCATAATACATGGTTCATTACTAACATGTTCATTCATGGTATATATGGATTACATAGGGAATGATATATATGTCAGTATAAATGATTAGAGATTATCAAAAGGTACCAGAATCATTTTAAATTTATTTCTACATTGTCGTGACATTATATTTTCCAATTCATGTTCTATTAGGGGGTATGTCCAATGATATATCTAGAAATAAATTCATGAATAATGAATAATTATATGTTCTAGAAATACTTTAGGGAATTGAGAAAATAATATTTTACAATAAAACAAGGAATTAACGATATTAAACAATAAATTCACATAAATTATAATAATTCAATGTGTGAATAAATGGAAGGGAATTTTTATTTATTTAAATCAACTATTACCCTTAAATCAGAAGTCATCATTTTAATATAAATTATTCACATAAATCATCAAATTATACATGTTACTAATAAAATATCCTTAGCATAGAAATCTAAAATATGAAATGACATGTTTCATATGAAAATCATGTCTCCTAGATAATTCAATGAAAATAATCCAGTTTGAGAATAAAATTTCCAGTTTAAATCTCAAAATATGTTTTCCTAATCAAAAAATGGAATGGGTTTAAACTAAAATCATTAAAATTGACATACATTTTCATATGAATCGTTAATCCTATTCCTTTACTGTTGTTTTCTTTTGGGATACCCCAATAATTATTTCCATGATGGCACTACAAAATTAAAAATATGCATGCTAGTTTAATAACCATTATGTTAATGTTCAAAGGATTGAAGGTAGAAGAATGTAAATACATAAATTTTCAGTATCCATTGAAAATAATAATACATGGGGTTTCCTCTCGAAATAATTACGGTTATTGTGATTTCCTTGACCTAACCTCATTAGGTGAAATCAATATATGGATTATAAAAGCTTGAGGTAGAAGGCCCCAGCCTTAAACCTTACTTAATCTTGAGTTATTACAAGATTACACATTGAGGATATTTTCAGGTTTAGAGTTTTAGAGAATTAGATCATGAAACTTTCATTACATTCCACATTTAAACAAAGTGGTTACATAAAAGACAGTATTCATTCTTCCCATCAACGGAAACATATTTAAAATAAAACATGGATTCTTTCTTGACACATCCTTGACACTATCATCACATCATGTAACCTTCCTTTGACCTGTGAAAAACATTTCAAAAACTTTGGATGAGCATAAAAAGCTCAGTAAGGGATATAAAAATATGGAAAGGAAACATGAGTAAATGTATACATAAGAATGAAATCATACTTTACCCATAAAACATAGGCATATCAAATCATGAATAAATCATAGAAATCATAAGACATAAAGGTAACTTGAGGTATTCATAACATTCTTAGGTAGGGAGTAACCATCTTGGTTACGTTTTGGAATACCCATCACAGTATATTCCCTAAATCTCTTCGGAGAAACCTTACGTTTCACTCCTTCACGTTACCCAATGCATTGGAGAGCTATATCGGGCTCACCCACCCTTAGTTTATCACGGAACCACCCATTTTCATAACAATGCCCAAGAACCACAACATAAACGTATCACATAAAACATTCATAAAGGAAACATAACATTTCCACATGTCAATCACAATATAACATTTTAGTATATTGAAATAATGAATCCGTTCAAAAAGAAACCATTTCCAAAACCATTTAAAACATTTAATAATGAGATTTTTGAATCAAAGTGTCCCATACCACCTTGAAGCTTTTAACATTTTAAACCATTAATATCCATATAAATAAATCCTTAAAAACATTTTGAAAACATGGATATTAATAAGAAAAAATCATTATAACATTTAAGGCGATATTTTGGTTAAAGGGTTTTTACCAAAATTAGAGACACTTGAATACAATAATTGAGGAATAACTTTAAATCAGAACATTATAATATCATGAGAATAAATGGATTCCTGATATAATATTCCAAAGGACAGTATATACACCATATAAGAGTGAAATGGTGCATAACAAAAATGAAGTCTCAATAGGGTTGTAAAATGTGATGAAATCCCTTATAAAGAAGGTATCCTTAAGTTAAGGACAATTCAATCTCAAAATTATTTGTAAAAAATATAAATACACCCAATATAATTGGATATTAAGTGTAAAACAAAAAAATTTCATTCACACATATTCAAAGGATGACATATTCAATAAATACAAGTCGAACCCAAAGAAATCGAAATTGGGTTAAAACGTTCCCTTGGTAATATTCGACAGCCTAAACGGCGTCACTTCAAAAATTCAGAAAATGAGTTGATGAGAGATAAAAGGGAATCTCATAACTTGGACATAAAATTTACATCAATCAGGATATAGAAGAACAGATCCAAACATAATAGTATGTGAATTAAAAGACATAACAAACGAAGTCTTTTAAAACAAGAAGGGTGAAAGGTTCCCTTACCGACATGGGTATCTTTCAAAACATACACCTCGTGAAAGAAGGACAATACAACATTGATGTATATAATAATAAAATAAATTATATTAAACAATGAGTAAAATAATGGGAAGTACATACACCACTCAAAGGAAATTGTGGAAAATTTATCATAAATCTCACGGGAATAAAAGTGAGATGAAAAATCCCTTACGAAAAATTCGGCAGCCTTACGACGCCACTCAAAACTTCCAAAATGGATTAATGAGAGGAAATAGGGTATCTCATCATATGAACATAATATGTGCATTAGGAGTAATAAATAATAACATCCCAATCATAATAAATATGAGCTTAAAAGGAATTACATAAAAGAGTGGACTTAAAAAGAAAGAGAGGTGTAGGATCCCTTAACTCGGGTCCGACTTGACTCGATCGTTCTTTAACGTCCTTTATAATAAACTTGAGTTAATTTATAATTTATTAAGATACTTTTCCAAGTTCATTATTCCTTTTATATCAATTATTGACATGTTATAAACATTATTTAATCATTTAAGTTAATAATGTTTGTTTTGTCGATATTTGGTCCTTAAGTCGAAAGTGAACTTCTTACAATTACATGTTGTTCGAGTGGACAAAGGTTATTTATATACAGAAAGACATTCCTGATTTGGATATCATATATATCATATAAATATATTTATTTAAAATATCACATAATCATTTAGAGGTAAGAAATGAAATGCACCGTTCATGGAGACGGTAAGCCGTACGTACGCATGAACGCTACTTTCATTTCTTTGTCATATTAATGGAATTAAAACTAAATGAGAGGTATGTATATTTTAATTCTAGAATTATATTCATCATTTAGATGTATCATTCATCATATATATCTATTATATACATGTACTTATAATAGTACATTACATTTGAGGATAAGAAATGAAATGCACCGTTCATGGAGACGGTAAGTCGTACGTACGCATGAACGCTAATTTCATTTCTATCACATACTTTAATGGAAAAAAATAATAATGATATAGAGGTATATAATAATTCCAGTATAACATTATATATAATAAAATTAAATCCATCCTTTATACGTCTCACGTATGGCATTAACGAATCACATCACTTTGAGGGGGCGCTAGTCCGCACTTCCTAAAATGAAGATATCGCTTATACCAATAATGGAAGCCATAAAAGTAAGCCACAAATGAAAAATACAGAAGATTAAGTAAAAAAATAAACATAATATATATCATATATAAAAATAGTGACATCATAATGGCCACCTTTGAAGGTGTTAAATGAGTATTGAACAATCATCGTTTCGGGAGGCAGAATTTCTCCATCCACGGAAACCGTACGTTCATTAACCATTTGATGTAGTTGTGTGAGAGTGTAGCTCGAATAAATCTTATAACAACATCCTAGTATGTTTAGTATACTGGTGTTGTTACAAAAGAAGTAAATAAAAAGAGTTTAGGGGGTTGGAGAAGCAAAATAAAACAAATGAACATGAGAGAATGAATTACCTTTAAAAGTGTAACTCCTTTTGATTTGAGCCTAAAGGCTTCCGTTGAAAGGATTCCTCACAAAGGGAATCATATAGGATTAGTAGAGGGATGTGGAGAGAGTAAATGGGTAGGGTATGGCCGAGCCAAAGGCTTGAGGAGTGTGTGAAATGAGGTAGAGGTGGAGGCCTTTTATAAGAGGAGAGGAGAGGCACTTTTGGAAATCATGAAACTATTATTTTATTTTCAAAAGTTTTTAGAATTTATAAGGTCCCACATTGATATATTTCGAAGATAATATGATAAGCCTTCGAAATATTCTCATCCAATAATTTTTTGACAAGTGTAGGTCTTATATTTTATATTATCGTTTCATTTTATTTAAACTGTTCATTAATGAGGTCATCGTTGCATCATCACGATGTCATAATTAAATAAATTTATCTAATTTCTAAAAATTATAAAACAAATATCCTGATGTAGGAAAACTTTTTATATTTCCAAATAGTATTTATAGACAAATTTATGATTATTATAACCCCTTCTAAAAATTGTTTTAGTAAAACAATTTATGTTAGTGTCATTTTCACCTTTATTTAAAAAAAGTCATTAAAGTCATTATCTCACCCAAGAGGCTCCATAGGGTCCCCTAAATCGACCCATGGTTTGTCGTGGTCGGCCATGACTCATCCAGTAGGCATATGACAAGTGTCATGGTGTTTCACATTTTTATAATATCATTTTTATCTTAAATTACACTAATTACCTCTAATCGCGATTAATGAAAAAAAGTTTCTATTCACCAAAAAATTATTTTCATCCCATTGAACCACATTTTACATACTAAAGACAACCATGTATGTCGGATTTTAAAAATTCAATACAAATTTGTGGTAAACTTTCATTTAACTGAAAAATCAGTTTGCTTGATTACCACTTAGTGGTTTCACTATTCATCAAAAATTGGAGTTTTTCATAAAATTACCAAAAATTCACCATAAGCTATATTTGATATTCCGAATTCAAAAATGAAGTCTATTTTAAAAAATTCAAAACATATAAGTCACATTAATTAATTTAATAATTAATTCCCGCTATCAGAGAAAATAGCGTGTTTTTATAAAACAATAATAATCAAAAGATTGGCAGTAGTTTAAGTCTAATTTCAAAGTGAAATTGATTACAATGACCACAATTGGATTAAATGGTAAAAATATATTCAGATTACACATTAAGACCAATTCAATAGATAATCTATTCATATAAATAAATTTTATTAAAAGAGGTTTTGAATTAAAATACAACATTTTACACTATTCATTAAAAAAATGAACTTTATCTTAAAGATAACAAAAATTTACACAAAGTAATGTTTGATGTACCAATTCTAAAGAAGAGTTTTATTTGGTCCAATAGAATGTATAAGAGTGAAAAAAAATATTTAATGACGGTTCTCCATCAAAAGGCGATTAGTGAACCTTTAGTGAAAATTTGGGCATATACGCCTAAAATTGAATTCTTTCCGTATTTTAAGCCTTTATCTTTTATTGGATAAATTTGAAAACATTTAAAAACATATATAATCATATTTTAGTTATTTATATCCATTCCTGCCAATACAATGGCTACATGTTAACTGCCATTTAAAATAACATTATTTTATTATTAGAGTGCAACGTAAGATTCCCAAGAAACTCATTGTTACGTGTTGGGTACGCCATCGAGCTTAGCATCCCCTTTAAAGTCATATTAATATTTTATTCACAAATATGGATAAATATGAAAATTTCATATTCTTTATTTACCTGGGGTGTTACATCCTTCCCCCCTTTTGGGAATTGCGTCCTCGCAATTTTTAAAATTGAGCTTGGAAACATCCTTGAACATCCCACATCGGAACAAGAGTCAGTAAAACAATCACTTTAAAATAATGGAAGATAAATATAGAGGTCACCCGAGTTAACCCATACTAGGATTCCATGTAGAAAAATATGGACATGGAAGCAAAAGCAAAGGGTCATGTTCTTGAGGGAGAGTGATAGTAAACATGTCTAGGAGAAAGATAACAATGAGAAAATCACAAACTTGTGATGGGTTGAACGGTATTCGATTCCCCAGTAGGAAAAGTTAATAGACAACATTTTTGTTTTAAGTTACTTTTAATTGAGGAATTTATTCATAAGGAAACATAATCACTTATCATGTTGACTTTGAACTTTTACTAGATTCCTTAATCAAACTCATATTTTTTTTCCAAAAGACGTGTTTTTAGGGAGACTTGTTCACATTAAGAGTACTATAATCAACATATAGAGAATCAATTAATCCACCAAAGAAAACTATATACATCCCATGTCTTTTGGGTTTAACCAAAAACAAAACTAGAAAGGTTAGTACAAGTTCAGATAATCCAAAAAAGGAAAACCATTTAAAAAGAAAATCTATGCTTAATCTCCAAAATTTGTCCAACAAAACCCAAAGTTCAACGAGGACCATCCGATAAACAATTTGTCCATAAAATTCTTCAATGTAAACCAAACTAATATTGAAACCCAAATATTTGAAGGATTTAGTCACATAGACTTCCAAGTTAAATCATAACATTTATCTCCAAACAACATCAGTTGCTCCTAAAGTCTCGTATTGAAAAGTAATTAACCTAATCACATATCCTCCATGATAGGTTAATCATTTTCATAAATAACCCAAAATCAACTTACTCTTAATTGATAAAATCATATTACTAGAAAGAATCAGTCAAACTAACTAGGGACTTCACGTAGTCCAGTGGTAGGTAATAAATACCAGTCGCAATTTGGTTGTGGGTTCGATTCCCATAGCGTTGTCCAATGCGACGGGTAGTCACACGGTCTGCGTGTTGTCAGTTTTCCAAAACTATATAATTCTTAAGACATTCCCCAAAATGAGATAAAATCTTCAAAGATGATCATAACATATTTTAACCTCAAGTTTATCTCATGACTTTCATTTTCCATCATAACATATAATAACCCATAATTACCTCAAAAGTAAGGATCATATAAACCCAAATGGTTCTTTATAACTATGTCCACAAAAGAATAGATAACTATTCCCTGAATAAAATTTGCCTATATTAAACATTAGGGTTACACATAATATAAAAAGTCTTCTAATGTAACCCCATCATCAAAAGAGACTTAATACTCTTAAGAATTTCACCATAACTCTTGAAGCCCTTTTATGTTGACATCTTACTCATTCAACATTCTTCCTGATCCATTAACCATTCCTTTCCAACATATTCCGAAATACCTCTTTCCTACAAACAAAATCATGAATCATATCCTAAGATTCCAAAGTATGAAAACAATAGTCGTGAAATAATACATACCTTTGATTGGTCATTGTCAGTTTCTTCATCCTCAATCAGAATTGAATTAGGTATTGGTAAACGAACATTTGTACGCTCTTGGTGATCCCATTCACGAAACTTCTTCATAGGACATGTTTTTTCATAATGACCATGCACGCCACATTTAAAACATTCAATTGATCCCTCAGAAAGAACTTCTTTCCCTTTCCTCGAGTCAACTAGATGCTTCCTTTTTCCATTGCAGGTTCTTGTTTTATGACCTTCATTTCCACATCTATAGCATATTCCTATCACTTTGAAACATTTTCATTGGTGTTTCATTCAACATCATTGACACATAGTTTTTTGAACACACTTACCTTTATTATTATTACCTGTACTGCCGTAGGGATTTGTTTCTCGCATATATGATGCCTTAGAGAAATCGCCAAGGTTTAGGTGGTCAATCAGGACTCTAGATAGTTGGTTGAGGATAATCACAAGAGTTCTCATTGCAGCTCCCATATCATTCAGTTGCTTTCTCAAAAAACTGTCACAATTTCCTTCACATCCACATTTACTTTGGTACCTTCTATATCCAGCCATTTACTAAAACCAAAATGGTCAGTGTGAGTATATCAAAAAAAATCATCATGTACTAATGAGGAAGTTAAACACTAAGATATACTTACTCATTAACTTTATCTAAAACTAGGACTCTTTCTGAAATCATAACCATTATAGTAATGTCACTTATGCTTAAAGAATACCCTAACCTATAATGTTATCTAAACCGACCATTGATACCAACTATAAGGCTCCAGCCTTAAACCTTAATTAATCTTGAGTTATTACAAGATTACACATTGAGGATATTTTCAGGTTTAGAGTTTTAGAGAATTAGATCATGAAACTTGCATTACATTCCACATTTAAACAAAGTGGTTACATAAAAGACAGTATTCATTCTTCCCGTCAACGGAAACATATTTAAAATAAAACATGGATTCTTTCTTGACACATCCTTGACACTATCATCACATCATGTACCCTTCCCTTGACCTGTGAAAAACATTTCAAAAACTTGGGATGAGCATAAAAAGCTCAGTAAGGGATATAAAAATATGTAAAGGAAATATGAGTACATGTATTCATAAGAATGAAATCATACATTACCCATAAAACATAGGCATATCAAATCATGAATAAATCATAGAAATCATAAGACATAAAGGTAACTTGATGCATTCATAACATTCTTACATAGTGAGTAACCCTCTTGGTTATGTTTTGGAATACCCATCACAGTATATTCCATAATCTCTTTGGAGAAACCTTAACGTTTCACTCCTTCGCGTTACCCAATGCATTGGAGAGCAATATCAGGATCACCCGCCCTTAGTTTATCACAGAACCACCCGTTTTCATAACAATGCCCATGAACCATAACATAAACATATCACATAAAACATGCATAAAGGAAACATAACATTTACACATGTCAATCACAACATAACATTTTAGTATATTGAAATAATGAATCCGTTCAAAAAGAAACCATTTCAACAACCACTTAAAACATTTAATAAGGAGATTTTTGAATCAAAGTGTCCCATACCACCTTGATGATTTTAAAATTTTAAACCATTAATATCAATATAAAAAAATCCATAAAACCATTTTGAAAACATGGATATTAATAAGAACAAATCATTAAAACATTTAAAGCGATATTTTGGTTAAAGGGTTTTTACCAAAATTAGAGACACTTGAATACAATAATTGAGTAATAACATTAAATCAGAACTTTATAATATCATGAGAATAAATGGATTCATGATATAATATTCCAAAAGACATTATATACACCATATACGAGTGAATTGGTGCATAACAATAATGAAGTCTCAATAGGGATGTAAAATGTGATGAAATCCATTATAAAGAAGGTATCTTTAAGTTAACGACAATTCAATCTCAAAATTATGTGTGAAAAATATAAATACTCCCAATATAATTGGATATAAAGTGTAAAACAATAAACGTTTATTCACACATATTCAAAGGATGACATATTCAATAACTACAAGTCGAACCCAAAGAAATCGAAATTGGGTTAAAACATTCCCTTGGTAAAATTCAACAGCCTAAACGACGTCACTTCAAAAATTCAGAAAATGAGTTGATGAGAGATAAAAGGGAATCTCATCACTTGGACATAAAATTTACATCAATCAGGATATTTAAGACCATATCCCAACATAATATTATGTGAATTAAAAGACATGACAAGCAATGTCTTTTAAAATGTGGACGGTGAAAGGTTCCCTTACTGACATGGGTATCTTTCAAAACATACACATCGTGAAAGAAGGAAAATAAAAAATTGATGTAAATAATCATAAAAGAAAGTATATTACACAATTAGTAAAATAATGGGCAGTACATACACCACTAAAAGGAAATTGTGGCAAATTTAGCATAAATCTCACGAGAATAAAAGTGAGATGAAAAATCCCTTACGAAAAATTCGGCAGCCTAACGGCGCCACTCAAAACTTCCAAAATGGATTAATGAGAGGAAATAGGGTCTCTCGTCATATGAAAATAATAATTACATTAGGAGTAATATAATATAACATCCCAATCATAAGAAATATTATCTTAAAAGGAATGACATAAAATAGTGTACTTAAAAAGAAAGAGAGGTGTAGGATCCCTTACCTCGGGTCCGTCTTGACTCGATCGTTCTTTAACGTCCTGAATAATAAACTTGAGTTAATTTATACTTTCATAAGAACAATTTCCAAGTTCATTATTCCTTTTATATCAATTATTGACATTTTATAAACATTATGTAATTATTTAAGTTAATAATGTTTGTTTTGTCGATATTTGGTTCTTAAGTCGAAAGTGGACTTCTTACAATTACATGTTGTTCGAGTCGTCAAAGGTTCTTTATATCCAGAATGACATTACTTATTTTGATATCATATATATCATATATATACATGTATTTATAATATCACATAATCATTTAGAGGTAAGAAATGATATGCACCGTTCATGGAGACGGTAAGCCGTACGTACGCATGAACGCTACTTTCATTTCATTGTCATATTAATGGAATTAAAAATAAATGAGAGGTATGTATATTTTAATTACAGAATTATATTCATAATTTATATGTATCATTCATCATATATATCCATTATATACATGTACTTATAATATTACATTACATTTGAGGATAAGAAATGAAATGCACCGTTCACGGAGACGGTAATCCGTACGTACGCATGAACGCTACTTTCATTTCTATCTCATACGTTAATGGAAAGAAATAATAATGATATATAGTTATATAATAATTCCAGTATAACATCATATATAATAACATTAAATCCATTCTTTATACGTCCCACGTATGGCATTAACGAATCACATCACTTTGAGGGGGCGGTAGTCTGCACTTCCTAAAATGAAGATATCGCTTATACCCATAATGAAATCCATAAAAGTAAGCCACAAATGAAAAATACAGAAGCTTAAGTAAAACATAAACATATTATATAACATATATAAAAATAGTGACATCATAATGGTCACATTTGAAGGTGATAAATGAGTATTGAACAATCATAGTTTCGGGAGGCAGAATTTCGCCATCCACGGAAACCGTATGTTCTATAACCATTTGATGTAGTTGTTTGACAGTGTAGCTCGAATAAATCTTATAACAACATCCTATTATATATAATATACTGGTTTTGTTACAAAATAAGTAAATAAAAAGATTTTAGGGGGTTGGAGAAGCAAAATAAAACAAATGAACATGAGAGAATGAATTACCTTTAAAAGTGTAACTCCTTTTGATTTGAGCCTAAAGGCTTCCTTTGAAAGGATTATGCCCAAAGGGAATCATATAGGATTAGTATAGGGATGTGGAGAGAGTAAATGGTCAGGGTATGGCCGATCCAAAGGCTTCAGGAGTGTGTGAAATGAGGTAGAGGTGGGGGCCTTTTATAAGAGGAGAGGATGGGCACTTTTGGAAATCATGAAACTATTATTTTATTTTCAAAAGTGCTTCGAATTTCTAAGGTACCAAATTGATATATTTCGATGATAAGATGATAAGGCTTCTAAAGTCTCCCATCAAATAGTTTTTGGGCAAGTGTTGGTCTTAGATTTTATATTATCTTTTCATTTTATTTAAACTGTTCATTAATGAGGTCATCGTTGCATCATCACGATGTCATAATTAAATTAATTTATTTAATGTATAAAAATTATAAAACAAAATATAATGATGTAGGAAATCTTTTTATCTTTCCAAGTAGTATTTGTAGACAAAATTATGATTAGTATAACCCCTTCTAAAAATTGTTTTAGTAAAACAATTTATGTTAGTGTCATTTTCACCTTTATTTAAAAAAAGGCATTAAAGTCATTATCTAACCCAAGAGGCCCCATAGGGTCCCCTAAATCGACCCATGGGTTGTCTTGGTCGGCCATGACTCATCCAATAGGGGTAGGATAAGTGTCATGGTGTTTTCACATTTTTATAATATCATTTTTACCTTAAATTACACTAATTACCTCTAATCGCGATTAATGAAAAAAAGTTACTATTCACCAAAAAATTATTTTCATCCCATTGAACGACATTTTACATACTAAAGAAAACCATGTATGTCATATTTTCAAAATTCAATACACATTAGTGGTAAACTTTCATTTAACTGAAAAATCAGTTTGCTTGATTACCACTTAGTGGTTTCACTATTCATAAAAAATTGGAGTTTTTCTGAAAATTACCAAAAATTCGCCCTAAGCTATATTTGATATTCCGAATTCAAAAATGAAGTCTATTTTACAAAATTCAAAACATATAAGTAACATTAATTAATTTAATAATTAATTCCCGCTTTCAGAGAAAATAGCATGTTTTTATAAAACAATAAGTATCAAATGATTGGCACCAGTTTAAGTCCAATTTCAAAGTGAAATTGATTCCAATGACCACCATTGGATTAAATGGTAAAAATATATTCAGATTACACATTAAGACCAATTCAAATGATAATATATTCATATAAATAAATTAGATTAAAAGAGGTTTTGAATTAAAATACAACATTTTACACTATTCATTAAAAAATGAACTTTATCATAAAGATACCAAAAATTTACACAAAGTAAAGTTTGATGTCCCGATTCTAAAGAAGTGTTTTATTTGGTCCAATAGAATTTATAAGAGTGAAAAAAAACTATATTTAATGACGGTTCGCCATCAAAAGGTGATAAGTGAACCTTTAGTGTAAACTAGGGCATATACGCCTAAAATTGAATTCTTTCCATATTTTAAGCCTTTATCTTTTATTGGATAAATGTAAAAACATTTAAAAACATATATAATCATATTTTAGTTATTTCTATCCATTCCTTCCAATACAACGGCTACACGATAACTGCTATCTAAAATAATATTATTTTATTATTAGAGTGCAACGTAAGATTCCCAAGAAACTCATTGTTGCGTGTTGGGTACACCATCGAGCATATCATCCCCTTTAAAGTCATATTAATATTTTATTCACAAATATGGATAAATATGAAAATGTCATATTCTTTATTTACCTGGGGTGTTACATGAGGTCCTCTATCTATTCATAATGTATATTCCCATGGAAATTTTTTAGCATCTTCTAATTGATAATTAATGGGTTTACATCATCTTTCTCAAAGATTTTAATGTAAGAAAAGGATAAAAGTTAGGAAAAATATGATTTCCTTACCCCAATGAAAAAACATACAAATAATTTAATTTATTCTAGAATTGTAGAGAAATACTTGGTATTTAGGTTTAAAGGTATCTGGTTGAATTACATTTTCATCTTAGACTCAGGTTATTTACATTTAAATTCATTAATTTTCTATTACTTATATTATTTATCTTTATATCTATTTTAACTGTTTATTTCTCTCTTTTATATAGATCTCATAATCCAAATTCACTTTTTTACAACCCAATTTGTATGTTTCTCCATATCCACTACTAGATGATTTCATTTTCTATAAATCAACTAATAGGGTATGAAACCAATAGTTGTCTTGTATATTAGATGTTATTACCATAATGTGTCTCCTAGGATTTCTATGAAATCATTTGGGTTTAATTTCACAGTTTACACCAAAACACCATCAATATCACAATTGGGCACTTCATATTTACCATTTTTTTGATATAGTTATTTATAGATGTCTTATTGCATATCCCATAATTTCTACGAATAGACTCCAATTTTTTATTTTAAATTTCGTTCACTTTGATTCTGATGATGGTACTTTTCATTCTAAACTTATAAAATATTTTGGACCTACCAAAATCACACCCAACAATAGAATAATCATTGTTGGTGGCCTTAGATTCTACCCGTTACAGACATAATCAAGGGAATGTAAAATATGGTATTTCACATAAGACATTGGAATTAGCCCAATGAAATTAATTCCACAAACATGAAGGATTTTATAATAACTGATGGGGTTTTTATGAGACTATTGCCTTTGTAGGATCTATATTGGGGCTACAAGATCCTAAATCAAAATATTTTCCACATTAGTTCACTAACATAAAGAATTATTCTTCAATATGGATCACTACCCACTAGTTTGGCCCACTTCAACCCCCTTCTGAAAAAATCCTTGTGATTGCAGGGGGAAATTAGGGATTATATATGATTCCCAATATCCCTGTAGTCAATGATGTGGGATATGGCCCCTGCACCCAGTAACTTTGACATATAGGGATTTACTGCACTCATTTAGGATTCAAAAAATCTCCCCCAGAGAGCTTGCCCAATAAATCGAAGAATTTATAATATTCTCTGATACCAATTTCATAATCTATATTGTGGCTATAGTACCCAACATATCTATATTTTACTCCTTGGTTCACTATTTCACAATTTTGTTCTTCATCATGGCTCACTGCCCACCATGGTGGTTCACTACCATCCAACATCTAAAATGACCTCACGATAGGTGGTCAGATAAATGGGACTATATAGGATTCCCCACACACCTCCAGTCTCTAATGTGGTACATGGCCCCTACACCTAACAACCTTTCTCTATAGGGTATCACCACATTCAAAGTGAAAGATTGTAAGGACCAAGTGAATACTTGTATTTATGATTTTTATATTATTTTCAAGGATGTTTATAAATAATTAAAAATCCCCTTACTTTTTATTTGAGGAAAAATTGATAGAGAATCATATTCCTAAATTCAGACTCACAATGATTGAAAAAGTCTATCTTATTAAGGGAGAATCCTATTGGAAGGAAATAGTCATTAGAATATCTAGGTGTACTGAATGAATGGGGTTATCATAATTTCTAGAATATTAATTCTATAGCATCATAGTCTACATTAATGTGATTTTAATGTGGTGATTATTTTTATATCATGGAGTTCCCATATATCACAAGTATTCTATAAACTTTTGAAGCAATCATGATGAAATAAATGGAGTGAAAACGATATTGACGATGGTATTCAGTGCACTTGAGATCGTATTTAGTCTAATAATAATCACTTCATTAATATGCAAGATGGGATGGATTGATATATTTTGATTGGAATGTCACAATACCTTCCATTTTAAGTCATATAATGATGAAGATTATTCTCAATGTATTTAAAGTCATTAAAGACTCTATGATACAAGAAGATGTTTGTGAGGGAAAAAAGCATGTGAAGATAAACATTTCCGGTCTATATATCATATTATTGAGTTAATTATATTCATATTTTTTTGGAAGAAACGAAATATTTCGAGAAAATGTGAGAAACTGAAGGTACTAGTTTTTAGTCAGACTGAAAGCCAAAATATTTAAATCATCAGATAACGAAGTAGACGGAAATTGTATTCACAAAAGAAATAAAATATATTATTTTTTTCCAAATTCATTCATCAATTATATCAATAACCATTATATCATAGAAGATTTATATTCATTTAATAAAAGAAATGAATAATTTTAAATGATTATATGTGTTTGTAGAGGAGTTTCAAATTCAAGGTAGAGGTTTTTTTTCTTTATCTGGTACAAAATATCATAATGAAGTAAATCGTAATGAAAAAAAATCAAAATTTTATATCGAAATCAGACTGGAATTTGGAAAGAAATTATAAATAAGTTATAAATATTTTAGAATATTCAAGATGCAAAATGAATAAAAAAGAGTAATTGGGAACCATTGATGAAGTCATAAATGCAACAAAAATTCATGGAAACAATCATGTAGAGAGCATTTGGTTTATCAAGAATGTTTTTTGGAATCATTCAGAAACATTTTTTGGGATGTGTATAAAAGGAGAAAGTACTATAAATTTTATTACGAGTGTTGTATTCATGGAATGGAAGATAGGATTCAGATCCTTAGAGAAAATATTGAGAGAATAAGGTTTTCAGATATTTTATCTTGAAGAGGATATATTAGATAGAATTGAAAGGAGCAAAGACATGATTGGAATATATTCATACGATCATTGTTTTCATATGTTTAGCGTATTCTGTTGATTATAAAATTCATCCTTTTATCATATAAATAATCATTATTTCATTATTTTTTCTAGAATCATGAATAATTTATTAATAATCGTCTCAATCATATTTAGGTAGAGATATATTTTCCATATTGGGAAATAAATCCTGAAAATCAATGTAGGAAATCATACTGAGTTCTATTACTATGTAAAAGAAGTTCTCACATGATTTTGGTAAATAAAGTGAAGAATTGTTATTGAATGAATATATTTGTAAAAATTGAAAAGGAATCACAATAACATTTTATTACATAATTTTTTCTACAGATACCAAAAACTACTGGATTATTTTCATAGTTCCACATGATTGAATGGGAATATCCAACACATTGAATTATACATAAAATGTTTCTTTTTCTATTTTATTCTCTGCTATTAGATTATGTTCAAACCATACCAAGAAAATATATATCCTTATTAAAATGAGAACCATGTTAATTATAGTATTCTAGTGGAAATGTATTTTTTTCAGTAGGGAATGAATTATTGAATAAGAGGAATAAGTTGTTTCATTATGAAGGAAACAAAATCAAAAGTGATATCACTTATTAACACGACACCCTATCTTGTCTTGCCATTTTTTGGTCAAGAATGTTCAAGAAGAATGAAAATTCACCTAACTTTTTATTTGAGGAAAATCAGACTAACCATCGTATTCATGTAATTGAACTCACAATTCTGGAATATGTCGATCATATTGAGGAAGAATATTGTAGGAATTAAATTTTCATTGGAATTTCCATATGAATGGAATGAATGGTGTGATTATAATTGGATGAATCATAACTATTGAGAATCAAATTCTACAAGAATATGATTTAAATGAGATGATTCTTTTCTGATCTTGGTTATCTCATAAACCACTAGTATTCTATACACATATGATGAAATGTTGATGAAATAAAGGGAGAGAAAAATATTATAAATGTTGTATTCAGTGTATTGGAAATCGTATTCAATATGATCGTAATCAACCCAATTGTATCTAGTAAGAGATGGAAAGGAATATGTTTATCAGGATTTTACAATACATTCTACTGTAAGTTAGATGATGTTGAATCTGATCCTCAATTTATTAAAATAAATAAATGATGTTATGATACTAGATGATGTTTGTGATAGAATAATGATGGTGATGTTGAACTTCTATGGTATCAAGATCATCACATTGTGTTCCTCAAATTAATATTTCTTTGAGTGATAGGGAGATTTTTGGAAAATCTGAGTAACCAAATGTAAGGGTTTTTAGTCAGAACAAAACCCAAAATATTTAAATCATAGGAGAATGAACATAATGATAATTGAATTTATAAAATAAAGGAATACTCTGACTAGTATTCAAATGATTTCATCATCTGGGTTAGGATCCACAGAATCAGAGTTGACATAGATGAATTTTTATAAATTAATGTATAATTGTAAATTTTTTGGATGTGTTTCTAGAGGTTGTTGAAATTAAAATGAGTGGTTTTTTCCCATTAGTTGTTATAAAGAATCATACTCAATAGAATCTTAATGAAAAAATTAGAATCGGAAATCATAATCAGACAAGTGTTTGATAAGAAAGAACGAATAAGAACTAAATATGTTAAAATATTCTAAAGGAAACAAATGAAATGAGACGCATTTAGAATCATCAAAGAAGTCATAAATGCACCTGAAATTCGAAAAATCATTTTAAATTCAGAGTATTTGGTTGAGTGGAAATTTCTTCTTCATTCTTACACAAATCTCATTTGGGATGTTTATAAGAGGAAAAAGTGCTCATAATTTCTTTGACATATCCAATATTAAAAATATTAAGATAGTAGATGAATAATTGATTATATTATAGGGATAACAGGTTTTTTGAATTACTAACTGGAAGAAGTTATGCTAGGAAGATGTTAATGGATAAGATACAAGATTGTTATGTTTTTAGGGGTTCATTGTATTAATCTGTTCATCATATTCAAGTGATCATCATATTTAACAAGTTTTTGTATACCAAATAATTATCGTATAGGGATTTATAACCTAAGTATAATTTTGTTTATAAATATATCAATTATATTTAGGCAGGGTTATATATTCTGTATTTGGAAATCATATTAGAAAATCAGACTGGGAAATCAGACCGAGTTCAATTTTGATGTTCATGAAGATCATACAATTTTTTTGTTTTGAATGTGAATAATTATTTTGAATGTTTACATTTGTGAACATTGAAAATGAAGAACCATAATATTATATTATATCATTTGTATAAGAGAGATAACACACACTATTGGATTGTTTTCAAAGTTCTATAAGAGTGAAAAGGCATATCCTACTCATTGTAACCCACACAAATGGATTGTTTTCTAGTGGATGGTGTGTTATTTTATTATTTCCAAACCATACCAAGGACATAACTATTATTTTAGAATAGTGAACCATAAAAAATCTTATGTTGATGTGGATGTGTTCTTCTTATGGTTTTCTGAATTGAATGAATTATTTAATAGGAGGTGAAGGTTTTCTCATTTTTAGAAAAATGTTAATGAAAAATATATAACTATTTCACCCCCCTCTCAGTGACACAATTACCTAGATTGTGAAAATTCAACTGTTGTTTTAGATAAAGGTTTCCTTCTATTATTCATTTATAATATTTTGAGGATAGTTTGATGGAGAATCTGAGTTATGTGAACATTACTTTAATTCCAGTTTTTTGATAGAATGGTATAATTTTCCCTTATCTTTTGTCTATTGGTTATGAAGTTCTTACAGATTCAACCGATGGTTTTCTTCCAATTGATGATAATGTACCTATTACATATGTTTAAAAGAGGATCCATAATAATGATAGAAGTGATAGTATTGATTTAAAATTATCACTTTATGAATGTCAATTCTAATTAATAAAGGGTTTTTTCAAAATCAATGTTATATGAGGTAAAATGTTTAACTTATATTAGTGAAATAAAAAAGTAAAAAAACAAAAATTAAAAGTCAATTTATTAATGTATAATAATTTTATAATGGTTTATAATGAGTCATTTTGAGACTTCGTTACCAGGTTGAATGACATTTTTATTCTATCACATCCCATTGTGAAAAGTTACAATATTTTAAAGTGGTTGAAAAGATCTTTATAAGCCTTTCGAACATGTTTAATTCTAATTATCCTTCAAATGATGGGATATATCTTGAATCAATATATATAGATGATTTTCATAAACCTCTCATCACATAAAAAATGAGAAGGATATTTAGATGAAAATAAAAACTAATGTTGATAGATAGATTTCATTTAACGACACATAGAATGAGATTTGAAATAATATTTTGATTCAAGATGATGTAAGTGAATCCAATTATAAAAACTAGGTATGTATATTTTTTGATGATATATGTTCCAAATTTTCTTAAAATCAGAAAAGTGGTATTGGGAAATATAAATGGAATCTTATATTCTAATTTTTTAATTGTAGGGTTATTAGGCACATTGTATATAATTCTTATTAAACAAAAAACAGATGATGATTGTGTAAAGAAGAATGAATGCGACAAAAATCATCGAAGAAACATGGTGAATGATTAATAATTCATGAAATCCAAAAGATGAATTTACTTATCTAAAGATAAAGAGGAAGAATGCAGTGATATTGAATAAAATTTTGTTTAATAGGTTGTTGATAAAAAATATATTACAACATTTAATTATGTAGAATAAAAAATATGAAATAATGATTAACATGAATCTCTTTTAGAGTATTAATTGAATTAAGAGTAGAAATAATTTCTATGAAATATTTTTAGGAAATATAATGAAATCAAGAACATGATAATTGAATGTTCTCTGATATATAATAACTAATATTTTCCTAATGATAAATTTCAGATTGTAAAATAGATTAATTATTTCAAAAAATAAATTGGGGAAGAAAATAATCGTAATGGGAATATTTATGTGAAGACAAAATAAAAAAATAAGATTTGGGGCTTATTCAACAAAAAATTGAAAATATAAACCAATAAATACATGTTTTAAAAAAACTGTCTCTGATGTCTGTGAAAGTTCTCGAATAGAGAATCACAAGAAGGATTAACCAACATTAAAATTAAAGGTTGATAAGAAAGATGGAAGTGTTTCAGAAAAAAAATATAACTTGGAAGGATATACATGTGGCCAATACAATAAGAGAAGGTAATTTGAAGGTTTCTAAAAACACGAGTCCAAAAATTATGAATATAGATATTTTTTATTACTTCATTTTCAAATACAGCTCAAAGGAAATAGAATGATTCAATTGATAAAAGAATGGTTGTTTTTTTAGATAAGAATGAAAATAGGTTTACTAAGTAAAATATTTACAATTTCAGTCAGTATGGAAGTTAAAGAGGAAATTATTTATTCAAGTGATTCTGTTGTTATTGTGTGGGATTCAGACATATGAAAAATTTGTTTTGGTTTATCCAACATAATTAAATTTATTCCATTAGTTATGGAAGGAAAAATTTAAGGGGGAGTCAATTCTATCATAATATGTCTTCATAGAAGGATGTCCAAAAGAAATTTGAGATGGATGATGAGAAATTTAAAAATAAGTTTCAACCCTTGGAAACTATTTTTGAATTAAATGAAAAAACTAGAAACCTAGTAAAACAATTTCTTGTATTTTTAATGTCACAAAAACGGTTCTTAGTAATTCTTAAAAAGATGAAGGTGAATAAATAAAATAGGGAAGAATAATCCTTGTTTGTAGAAACCCATTTCAATGATACAAAATGACAACAACCATGTTTTATTGATAGTGGGTGTTCCTCTCCTACTAAAGTGGATTTAATGTAGTCAAATAAAGTGAATGAATTTAATTATCGAACAGTTAAATTTTGAAATGAGGATTTTCATTGAACCAATGGTGTTGGATTAACCATCATATGGAAAGAAACATAGAAATACAAGAAAAAATTTTCTGTGTATGGGATAAAAAAATTTGTATGTGTTTCACATCTTTGTGATAAAGGAAACTCAATAATTTTTAAAAAATAATATTATTTTATGAAATTTTAAGAAGAAGGAAATATTGTTACAAGAGGAAAATTTGTAAAGGGAAACATGTTTCAGGTTGGTCAAATACAATTTTCATACTTGAGTATGGTGGAAGAGAATAAATATTGGAATAAAAAGATAGGAAACATGGGTTAAAGTGACATTATCAACATATCAAAGTGAGATAGTGTCTGAGATATTCTATAGTTGAAAAGAAGAAGATATTGGTGTCGCACTATTTTATAAAATAGAAATATTCCAAATTACATGCCTAATAAAGTTGATATTTTTTCAACACAATGCCTAAATATTTTTCATTATAATATATATAGGTCAATGATAAAACAATGAACACATTGAGATTAGAAATTTATCACTTTTGATGATGATTTTACATTCACTACATATATTATGTATATGAAACAGAATTATGATTCTTTGATAATGATTAAATTCATAAGAACGGAATCTAAAACTGAATGTTAGTATTCAGTGATGAAGTTGAGAAAAGAAAATTTTGGTGAGTATAAGAATGAATAATTTTAATGTTATATTGATAATGTTGTAATTAATAATGAGTATTTTTCCCTATATTTTCATCAACAAAATGAGGTTGATGATTAAATGAATAGAAATTTGGTGGAAATGGGATGAAATATACAACATGAGCATGGTATTTCCATTACAATTGAATAAATGAAATGACTATTTCTATTTATATAAAAATCAATATTTATACAATATAGACTTAGATATGAATCCATTTGAAATGTTTTATGGAAAAAATCAAATTTTTAAACATATAAGGATTTTTGGGTCTCCACATTTTATAAAGATGAACGGTTGACACTCTGGATTGTTTGCGAACAATGGAGAAGGTGAAATCATTATATGTTTTTCTACAGAAGGAAGAGGATACAAATGTTTTAATAGTGAAAAATGTTAAATAGTTTATTTTATTGATGTGGGTTTTCTTGATTGTTCTGAAGAAGAAAAACATATTTTGACTAACTGAGAAGTTGAGGATGTAAATGAACGATTGGATAAAAATTATGATAAGTATACGGACAATTATATTCCCACTCAAAGAGAATAATTGGATGCCCCTACTTCTATGGACAAGGAAGATACTCCAAAATCTCATCTTTGGTTGAAGAAAAAAGTGGAAGGAAAAAATATTATTGGTGATCAACATCTGATGGTTCAAACAAGAATAATGTAATCTACTATTACACATACTTATTGGTATTAAAAGGATGTTCTGAATGATATGAACATGGAATTTGAGTATCCATAATGTGTTCTGGCCATGAATGAATAGTTATACTAAATAGAAAAGAATAATTCATGGTAATTCTTACCCATTATATATATATAAATATTATTTTTATAATATGGGTCTTCAGGAACAATCAGAATAATGATTTTGATGTAATAAATAACAAGGTAAGACTTGATTACAAAGGGTATTGAAAAATGGAAGGTATCTATTTTGATGAAACCTTTTCTCTTGTGGAATGATTAGAAAAAATAATAATGTTTTTTGCTATAAAAGATTAATAATGTTAAAAAAATTATTTAAATGGATGTTAAGTTGGAATTATTGAATGGTGAAATTGAAGACATGTTCATATTTAACAATCTTGTGGATTTATTATTGCGAAAGATGAATGTTATATAAGAAAATTGAAGAATATATTATATGGGATAAACCCAGCTTCCAGGTCATGGTATTCCAAATTGTATACATAGATAAAGAAGTTGAGTTTTAATAAATTAATAGTTGATATAAATTTTAACATTAATTAAAGTAAATTTTATTCCCACGTAAAAATTATTTGTGTTGATTGTATTATATATTTTGTGTGGGATTAATGATCTTGGGAATGATTTTATAATGAAATCAGAATATTGTCTGGGATGTCCTGCATGGTTAAATGAAATGCTTTATTGGGTTAAAAATATTACAAAAAGATATAAATTTTTTTCTTTCTAATGAATGTATTCTAATGAAATTTTCATGGTATTTAACTAGGAAAATTATAAACTAATTTCCACATGACATTCAGTGGGAAAAATGTTTTATAATGATGGAGAAGGTAAATAAGTTGATCAAAAATAATTTTGAATGATTATTGGATGTCTAATATATTTGAATGTATCGTTACCCAACATAGTTTAGGTTATTAACATATGTGAAATATTCATGAATTCTTTTAAATAATCATATTTACTTGTTGGAAAAATAATTATCATATACAAAAAAGGAACAAAATATTTCCGAATCAAATATGATAATAAAAAATTATTGATTTAATTGGGTATTCAGATGCTAATTGGGTAGGAAATTTTGATGTTAGAATATCCGAATCTGATAGAGTATTCCTTCTGGGAAAGTGTTATATTAGATGGAATTTAGATAAAATGAATTCATTAACACTAAGTAATGCTATTGCTGAGTATGTTGCTCATACTAAAGGTTCTAACAAACAAATGTTGATTGAAAATCTGTTGAAGAATTATTTATTGAAGTGATGTTCCCCATTCTCTTGGTTGTTAATAATCCATGTAAAATAAATATTACTAGGAATATTATAAAATATTCTCTTAAAAAAAATATTGAAATCAAATATCATTTCACCAAATATAATGTGGAGAATAATGTATTGAATAGGGAATATGTTCTATGCCAGATCATGATAGTTCCATTTAAAAAAAACAATTACCGAAGGAACCATCTTCTATGTTAATGTTGAAAAACAATATCTAACCTATTTCTCATCATGTTTTAAGTATGTGTTATTCTAACCTCTGTCATATATTTTTTTGTTTTATAAATGGGGAGAATTGATTCATAAATTTATCCTTGTGGAAGCATGTAAAAAGGGGGAGTTATGGGTATGTTTTGAATTCAGCATTGTAATTGTGTAAACTTTTATAACTGTTCATTTGAGTGGTTGTAGGAAACAAATATTTTTTATTACAAGTACGTAAAATTCTGTGGATGAAAGATGTGGATTTTTTTAATAATCCCTACTTTTTGAAGACATGGGTTTTTTAAACAATTCTAGTTTCCCACAATGATGTAACTCATTTACTAATTGAATTGTTTATAGGTAACCTATAGCATGATGTTAAAAAATTAAGTGTTTTTTGAAACATGGTTGATAATAAAATGTAAAAGAATTAAAAAATATTATCTTGGTCATTATAACATTTTTTATATTCTTTTTGAAAATATACATTTCGTTCATTTTTTATAATACTCTTGAGCATAATTAAACAAGGCTGGAAAATAAAATCAAGATTCCAATAAATATCTAGTCATTCATTAAGTTCTAATGTGATCTCCAAAAAAATGTGAATGAAAACAATTGAAATACATATTCTACTTCACGTATCAATATTAATATTATTATTATATTCTAATCAAATAGTTTCAATAGAAATGGATATTTTCAAATATAGAATCTAGATTCATCAGAGATTATTTAATTTTGATGAGAGTTACAGTGAGAAGGTACGTAAGATGTGGAAATAAATTACTAATTCTGAATGTCAGGGCACATCACCTTCATTGATTTAAAGTACATATCCACTAATGTGTCCATTAAGTAGTCCCATTTCAGGATTTTCTATTCCTACTGTGTCGGTTAGCCTATATAGATAACACTCCACTAGATTTTCACATCCATTTATTTCAATACTGTGCATAAAAAAGTCTTATAAGAGTTAAATCTATCTCACTATCCAAATCCAGGCATAAAATTCATACACCCAATACATATGTGCTGCAAGATTAAAAAAACACAACCACGTTTGTAATATGTAAATATCACATGAATTTTTCTTTTGAAAATAGAATTCCATGAAACTCATTTTTCATTGGATTTTTAATTTATCTTATAGGAATTAATGGTTCGTGTGGAATAGGTTATGATGTAGCTTTTTCTTTTAATTCATTGGGATAGATTTTTTCAAACATCATGGTTTGATACATAAAAAAGAAACTCAAATTCGTGTTCCCTGTTCGATGGTTGCATTAATTGGTGTGGTAATCAACTCAAATTTTAGATCATCAAATCCTCCCCAAAAATTATAATTACAAATAATTTCATCTTATTTTAAAATTAATAATGAAATAGGATGAGAAATGATAATCTTTTTCTTGATGAATATTCAATAAAATCCTAAATTCTAAAAAAATGATATAATGATCCCCACATTGGTGGGATATGAAAAATTAGTGATCTATTAAAATTTAGTCAAATCCACCACATATTATGTTTTTTGGAATATATATACTATAATTATTCCTTTTTAATCCAAATAGATATATTTTTAAAAGTTGATAACTATATTCTTTTGTATTCCTTTTCTCAATATATTCCCGATTTTGACAAAGATATGATCAAAGGAGTTGCTGAAAATAGTAAATTCACTGATAAATTCATCTAGACAGTCCTCAATGTGATCTGAAAAAATTCTTACCACACATTGAAGAAATGTACATGGATAATTTCATTGTATGATATTCATCCTTTTATAATAAAAGGTCACGAATGGACAAGTGAATATTGTCTTCTCATGGTTTTAAGGGATATTTCTTCCTAAAAATAGATTAAGTATCCACCCAAAAAGAAGTAATGTGTCTTAAATTATACATGTTTTTTTAATTTTATTAATTAAAGGGATTAAGATGTCGTCTTTTTGGGTTACATGGTTCATATTTCAATAATCAATGCATACAATTTATCTTTTTTGAATACACAATGGAATTAATTCATTATTATAATTTTCTGAAATGTTTAATCCTATATTATTCAGAACCACATTGAATTTGATGACCCCTTCATAGTATGAAATTGGGTAAATTATGTAGGTTGTCATCATTTATTAAATTTTTTTTAACAACATTCAAGATGATGTGGTAATGTATTATCATGGGATTCCTAACTAGTTTAGTGTCATCTGAAAATATTATATGGGTGAAGAAATTGGAATTCATTCTCGTTATATCTCCTTGACTCCATCATTTTGATCATTCATTTATTTTTAGATGTGTTGTCAGAGTCTATTATTGGGTCTTGGATAGATTATTTGAAATAATCATTTGTAATTTCTATACATCTATAAGGTTAGCACATTTTAAATCAAAAGGTCGTGGTTTTTAGGGATTTTTCTAGGGATGAGATTGAATTCAAATTTCCAAATTAAAAATCTTGAAAAAAATTAGTAATGGGGATCATATTGACATCATCATGAATATTATCAATGAATTTAAATTTTAATTCATCTTGAATTTTTGAAAAATAACTTTTATATTTCTAGTAATCAATTCTTCATTGGTGATTTAAATTGAATTGGTATTATTAAGGATATGAATTATCAACGCATGAATAAATATTTTAATTGATCAATACCATCATCATGAAATATTAAATGTTTTTAATGATTATTTTAAGGTTTCCTCTTGGAGTCCAGAATATTTAAGTTCAACATATTGTCTCCCTGATCCATGTTAAGTGATTCTCCATGAACATTGATGACCTGGTTAGAAATATAAAAGAATAGTATTCCAAAAATAATTGCTGAATTACGTACTGATTTATCATCATCCATAAAGAGAACAAAAAAGTATGTTTGTAAAATTATTCCATCAATTCCCACTAGAACATCCTCTAAAAAACTGGGTGAAAAAATAGAGGATTGGTTTTCTAATTGAACAAAAACTATTCTGGGATTCATTTTTCCTATTTTTAAAGATTAAATGTTAATTTTAGAGATTAAATTTATGGAATCCCTATGATCACACGATGCATAATAAAATATCAATTTTCTAATTGTATAGTAAATATAAAATTTCCAAGGATCATGACATTTTTTGTGCATGTGTAGTGTGATTATGGCTGAGTCGCTCGTTCATATACTAATTCATTAATCCCTGTCAATCTTATTTCTCCTTGTGCATATTTCATTGAGAAAAATTCTATATTTTTTGATTTTTCAGACTGCATCTTGTAGTGGAATGTTGATTGAAAATTTATAGATGGTATCCTAGATCTCTATTTGATGTTTCTATTCTTCAACCAATTTTTATCTAATTAACATTGGGTGGGATGCCGAATTTATTTTTTATGTCCCTATTCTTGAAATATAAATGTATTTATAGACTATATTTTCTAATCCATTCACTAAATCCATTATTTTTATGGTCCCTTTATTTCGGATGGATGGGATGAACATATGAATTTGGTTTGAATCATTGGACATACAATGTTTGGTTAGCATATTCTCTTTATAGCTTCGTGTCTCAATTGTTTCCAAATTCTGTTCGAGATTCGGAACATTCTACACTCTTAGTTTACATTTATTTATGGTCAAATTGCCTATAAAACATGTAAATTGGTAAGTGAACTTATCAATATTATCTTCCAATACCATATCTATTTTCATAACTGCCTCTATTCATTAGTTGGTGCATTGGTGGAGGGTTTCTCATAATTCATTCACTATAAAGGTGGCAATTGAAAATATTTATAATAAATTAAGGTATTTTTTTACGATTATTGGAATTATAGCGGGGTTAGATATTTCATCTAGAAAGGAGGATTATGGGAAGAAGTGTGTTTTTCCTGGTTCTAATAACTTCCAAATCCAATTGGGGTTTTTCATTCTTACAATAGTATATTTTGTTGAATTTTTTCTAGAAAAAATGAATTTTTATATATCACCATTCCCTATGCATTAGCACATTTGTTGGTATAATGATTTTCTAAAAAACAGAATACCCATACCAGAGGTGGGGATGGTTGTTCACTCATATCATTATTTCCATCTTTATCACTAGACATATCAATTCATCAATTGTATTTTCAAGTAAAGGTGATGGGTTTGATATTATTACCTTATTAATACCTATTATTCATTTTCCTCTTGTTCTGATTTTTTTGGAATTACATGCTATCATTTTGAAGTGGTTCCAAGATTCTACTTGTGATTTTTCATTCAATCCTCCCCAAATGAGGAATCTAAGAGGTTCCTATCATATTTTTGAAATACATGGTTTAATAAGATTTATAATTTGTTCTATATCATTAATTTATATAGGCATCATTCATAATTCATCATGTATCATTCCCATCATTCATAAAGTGTCTCTCCACATGCACATCAGATGATATATATCTCTTTATTAATTTTTGTACACTGAGAGCTTAGGAAGAACCTCTCTATAATCCTTTTTGGGTGGTTATCAGAATCATGAATCTATTAGGGTTTCATGATATACAACCACTCCATAGCTGCTCCCCCATGTGAAAAAAGGAATTCCCTCCACTTTATATACTTTTCATCTACTACCATTGGCATGGATATTGAACAAAGATAATTTATATCGAGATTGTGTCTGTTAGGGTCTTAACCATTAAGTGAATGGATTTTAAGATGGAAAAGAATCATGGTGATAGGTAATTCAAAATAAATTTGTTTAATATGATTGGTAAAATAGTATTTTTGGTTGAAAAAATGCAGGGGATAAATGTTCCTTAATGTATGTTGGGGATTGATTGGAGTTATTTCAAAATCAGACAGATTACATTAGGTTTCCAAAAATTCCATTACATTTATTTCTTCTAAATTTTATAGTTTCCTAAATCTTTTTAAAAAGGTTCTATATATCTCAATATCTAATGTAAAGAGAAATTCATTCGGTTTCCTAGTCATGGGAAACAATTTTTGGTAGATTAACTCTAACACCCTTGCAATGGTGCCAAATTTGAAACCCACCTATCATGGGGCTTGGGAAATGAATATGGAAATTCCCCCATAGGGTCTAGGAGTAGTAGTATCTAAATTTATCTTTAAAGGGTACTATATTAATCTAGTATTCACAATTGAAAAATGTAAATAAGAAAACAATAATCATATGGATCAGATTCACTGAATTATTGATTATTTTCTTAAAATTATAGAAAATAAACTATGTAAATGTATAGATAAATTTTTTAATTATATTATTATCCTTATTAAATGAGTTTATTATCATTATTGATTGATTAAATGAGTGTATAAAAAAATTTCACTTATTTCATCACTGATAATGATTAATAATGATAAAATTAAAATTAAACAATTTCTATTTTTTGGTTATGCCCTTTCTATTGTGTGAATGTTACAATAGACCTTGATTGAATTATTTAGTAAACTACTATTCAGGTATTTAAATTCCCAAACATGAATGTTAGTGACTATGTTGTTCTCAAATGTTTATGAACCACTAAACACATACCATCTTGAATTAACATCAACAAATTAGTGTGAATGTTTATCTATGGAGATGACAAACAATTTTATCAATCATATAAATATTAAATCTCAAAGATTAATTAAATTAAAATAATTTTCAATTTAATATATAAAATTAATAATTTTGCAATCAGTCAAAAAATAAATTATATTTAAAATATTTTAAGAACCAAGACTCCAGCATAATTTTTTACCTATCATTTAACCAACAATGAGATAAATACATCCGAACAAAGAAGGGGGGTCATTGAATATGAAAGAGAGTAATGCATACTGAATGGATGATTAAATTATGGAGTTGAAGTTAGCATAGGAGTAGCAGCGGTATGCCCATATCTTTTTCTTGTGTCACATAATCTATTGTGTATACCTCATAGTGAGTGTGTCTCCTCCCACAACATGATACCCCTATAAGGTGTGACCACCATTCCAATGGGTTTGACTCTCCTTTTATTTTTCTTATAACGCAATCTTATCCTTTATATTAAGAATATCACTCTATGTTTATAGGTTTTTTAAATTTTTAAAAGAATAAATAAATCCACTAAATCATGTGTGTGGTCATATTAATTTTTTTAAAATACCTGAATACATATGGTGTTTAAAAAAATCACCCACAGATGTTGAGAACCATAATAGATTCCCACACATGTGCTTGGTTTGCATGGACTTGTGACAGTGACACCTTAGTTATTAATAACATTGAATAATATTTCACAGTGGTATAATCCTTGTTCACCAACCCAAATGGATTTTACAATGGTCAGAGGGATATTTCTGTGGTATTCAGGGTGTCTTATTTTTTGAAAATTTATTCACAATGGTAAGATGAGGTGGATGGAGGATTCTAAGGTCATTCATGGGGACATCATCCTTCCATGGTAGTTATCAACTAGATCTCAATCTATTTAAGTGGTGGAAATGACAATCACAATTACTTGTATGCGCTAGGGGAATCAAGAATTTGGGGTAGGATGTGGTGATCAGTGGATTGAGAAATTCCCATGGAAGGTGAGAACACAACAAATTGTAGGAGCACCATTTATTTTAAAACCAATAGTAGTCATTGTATTCTTGGTCCACACATGAATCTAACTGGAGATCCATAATTTTTCATAAAAAATTAGAGGTTTAAGTAACATAGAAGCCTACATTATTGTGGGATTGTGGATACACACACACACACACACTAACATGGCAGTAATGCACCACAAATCTCATACAGGATTATGAGCAAATATGAATTCAATAATTATAATATTACATCATATCTAATCATCCCATACATGATATCCTTGTCTACATAGTTGGCCAACCCCTTCTGTTAGGATTGTATGACTCTGAGTATGATATATATTGTGATACCAAATGCAGGATCGAAATAAGAATTAGATTATCATATAAAAATGAGGGGGGGGGGGGGGGGTGAATTGTACCTTTTAAAATTCAATAAGGGAAATTTCAGAAAGATTATGTTTAACAAAGTTATATGAGATAATTCACAAGACCTCTATGAGTTCTAAAGACTTGTTATATTTCGGAATAATGATTTTCAAAATGGAACATAACAAAAGTTACAAGGATTGTGATTCTAGCATAAAGCGTATAGAATATAACTATATCAGAGTACAAGTAAGGAAGTATTAGAAAGTTATAATTTCCTTAACAATACAAAATTCTGTGAAAAAACAAGTAGTAAAACTACATGTAACAAACACAATCTATTTTAACCCAAGGAGAATGGTATCTAACATCCTTGGATAAAGGTCCCTTGATTTATTCTTTCAAGAAATTCTGTCTTACCCACACCAGGGTAAGCCCTTGATACAATGATCAGAGTCTATCTTGCTAGCCCCGCAAGCCCTCGACTCACATGTAGTCGGCACCTTTGTCTTCCTCAGCGTGGAAGCCCTCAACATCATGGTGTTGGAACATCTGTCTTCCTATCCCCAGAAGACATCGATTGTGGTAAGAAATAACTTGAGTTGCATGAAACAAATTTGCACAAGGCCAAGTTTGAGAAAGCTATTCAAATTTTCTAAATGAATCTTTGAGAGTTGATAATAGACTCTCAATCTATAAATCACTTCAACATCATGTAAGCATAGATCTCAAAGATATTAAAGATGAATTTCGACATTCAAATGAGCTCTTATTTATAGGCGAATCTCTAATGGTTGGCTCCATCCTCCAACAGTCATATTTCTCCATGAATTTTAGAGGGACCTATACATGTGTCACTCATCCAATGGTTAGTAAATAACAATATTCAAGACATATTTTTGTTATGAAACTAGTGTAAGTATATGCAAAACTGATGTTGGGAATTTAAGCAAACATGATATCAAAGTCTAACAAAAATGGAATTCAGAGTCTATAATAAAGAGATATTTGGATTCTAATTTATAAGAATTCGGATCCAAAATTCTTTAGATATATGGAGTCTGAATTTCTAAGGGAATTCAGAGTCTAGTTTCATTAGAATTCAGAATCTGAACTACCATAGTTCTGAGTCAAACTAGTAAAAGTTCGGAGTTGAACTAGTTGAAGTTCGATGTCGAACTCGTAGATGTTCAGAGTCGAACTAGTAAATTTTTGGAGTCCAGAATTCGGAGTTAAACTTTGTGAGAGTTCATATCCAGAATATGGAATGAAACTTCATTAGCGTTAATATCCAGAATTCAGAGTGGAACTTCATTAGATTTCGAATCTAGAATTTAGAGTGGAACATCATTAGAGTTCGTATCCAGAATTCGGAATGGAACTTTCATAAATTTCTTATCCAGAATTCAGAGTGGAACTTTATTAGAGTTCATATCCATAATTTGAATCCTAAAAAAGAATTCTTCATATCTAAGTATTATATGATTCCGAGGTTTCAGTTATGAATCCAATTTTTATACATAAGAAAAATATTGATATGTATAAGGAAATCTAGATTAGGGTAAATTTCCTTAAGGAAGGAAATTTTCCTTATAGAAGTAAAATATATATTTTCTTATGTATAAGGTGTTTGTGATTTTCAAAACAAGAAGGAATGGAAAAGACATAAGGAAAACCTTATTGACTCAACAATCTCCCCCTTTTTGGAAAGTACAAACATCCTTTCGAAAAAGAACATAAGTACATAGATAATTTTTTTTAGAATTTGAAATTAAAACTTATCTCCCTTTATTCATAGATGATAGTGAATACCACTAACTCTCCATTAGGATTAAGAACTCTAAGGATTGTATTCTGGATTTCCAGAATGGAGTTTTCATTATCACGGGTATAAGGCCCCAGCCTTAAACCTTACTTAATCTGGAGTTATTACAAGATTAAACATTGAGGATCTTTTCGGGTTTAGAGTTTTTAGAGAATTATATCATAAAACATTCATCACATTCCACATGTAAACAAAGTGGTTACATAAAGATAGTATTCATTTCTCCCATAAATGGAAACATATCTAAAATAAAACATGGATTCATTCTTGACACTTCCTGGAAACTATCATCATATCATGTAACTTTCCCTTGACCTGTGAAGAACATTTCAATAAAACTTGGGATGAGCATAAAAATCTCAGTATGGGTTATAAAAATATGGAAAGGAAACATAAGTTCATATATACATAAGAATGAAATCATACATTACCCATAATACATAGGAACTTTAACATACCACATCAAAACATAAATAAATTATAGAAATCATAAGACATAAAGGTAACTTGAGGCATTCATAACATTCTTACATAGGGAGTAACCCTCTTGGTTACGTTTTGAATACCCATCACAATATATTCCCTAAATCTATTTGGAGATACCTTAACATTTCACTCCTTCGCGTTACCCAATGCATTGGAGAGCTATATCGGGCTCACCCGCCCTTAGTTTATCACAGAACCACCCGTCTTCATAATAATGCCCAAGAACCGCAACATAATCATATCATATAAAACTTGCATAAAGGAAACATAACATTTCCACCATTCAATCGCAAGATATAAATAAAACACATTGATATAATAACATTATGAAAACCATTTTCAATACCAAAATAAATGAAAAGTAAACATGGTATTTATTTTTCTTTTTTTTAAAAAAATGTATGGCTTGTAGAGGAAGCCGAAACTCAAATAATGGTCACGGCGGCGGAGAAGTCATTGTCACCGCATACGTACGACAAGAAAATATTCCGTTTTGTCGTTTAGTAAACGCTTCGTATAAAAAATATTCCTTTTGAATAATTGTAAAAGTCAAAGGGGTTTATACACCATATAAAAGAAGATTGTGTATAAAACAAAATATTCCTCAATGAAAGGAGATTGAGACGAAGTCCCATACCTCGGGTCCGACTTGACTCGATCGTTCTTTAATGTCCTGAATAATAAACTTGAGTTAATTTATAATTGCTTAAAAACCTTTTCCAAATTCATTATTCCTTTTATATCACTTATTACCATGTCATATACACAATGTAATTTTTTAAGTTAATAACGGTCGTTTTAACGATCATTGGTACTTGAGTAAAAAATAAACCCTTTATAATTATAAGTTGTTCATGTATCCATTATATCCAGAATGGTATTCATGATTTAGATATCATATATATCATATATATCCATTACATGCATGCATTTATAATATTATATAACATTTAGAGGTACGGAATGCAATGCACCGTTCATGGAGACGGTAAGCCGTACGTACGCATGAACGCTACTTTCATTTCAATTTCGTATTTTATAGAATGGAATCATAATTATATAAAGGTATATTATAATTAAAGTATAATATCATATATAATACCATAACTCCATCCTTTATACGTCCCACATATGGTATTTAACAAATCAAATCACTTTGAGGGGGCGGTAGTCCGCACTTCCTTAAATGAAGATATCGCGTTTACCCATAATGGATACCATAAAGGTATGCCCAAAATGAAAAATACAAAATCTTAAGGAGAACATAAACATATTATATATCATATATAAATATAGTGACATCATAATGGCCACTTTTGAAGGTGTTAAACGAATGTTGAACAATCATCGTTTCGGGAGGCATAAATTCACCATCCACGGAAACAGTATGTACTTTAACCATTAGATGTTGGTGTCTGTAAGTGTAGCTCGAATCCTTATTATAATAAAATCCTTGTATATTGAATATACTGGAGTTGTTACAAAATAAATGAATAAAAAGAGTTTAGGGGTTTGGAGGAGCAAAATAAAACAAAAGGACTCAAGTGAAGACATTACCTTAAAATCGGGTAACTCCCTTTGGTTTGAGCTCAAAGGCTTCCTTGGGAAGACTTCTGCCCAAAGTGATGCTTCAAGGAGTAAGAGAGAGATTTTGAGAGACAAAATGGGCAGGTTTTGGCCGAGCCAAAGGCTATGGAAGTGTGGGTAAGGAGGTAGAAGTGGGGGCCTTTTATAAGAGAAGAGGAGGGGCACTCTTGGAAAGTAAAGAAATGTTACTTTATTTGAAAATTATTTTCGGATTCAAAAGGTACCACATTGATATAATTAGAGGTTAAGGTGATAAGGGTTATAAATACACCCATCCATTAGGTTTTGGACATGTTTAGGTCATATATTTTACATTATCATTTCATTTTATTTAAATCCTTTATTAATGAGGTAATCGCTGCATCATCATGATGTCATAAATAATTTAATTTATTTAAAGTCTAAAAATTATGAAAAAATACTATGATGTAGGAAATCTTTTTAGATTTCCAATTACTATTTATAGTCTAAAATATAATCTATTTATACAAAATTAAAAATGTTTTAATCAGGTGATACATTCTTGTTATATTTACTTTCTTTAAAAAAAATAAAAAGATAACAAGTCACATTCCACAGAAGTGATTCCATGGGGTCCCCAAGTTTGGAACAAGGCATTCCATGGTCTGCCATGAGACAACCAGTAGAATTAGTAAACATGTTGGTGTCATTTTTTATTATTATGATATTATTTTATTATCCTTAACTACCTGATTACTCATTAATCAAGATAATTAAGATAATTACCGTCGTTACAATTCATAATGTCCAAAAACAAAATAGTCTTGATTACATAATTTGGACCTTATGATTCCAAATATTTAATACATTTTACCAAATTAAAAACACAGAAATTTCAATAATTTATTTAAAAATAATTCTCGTTGTCAAAACAAATAGCGGGTTTTTTTGAAATAATATCTTTGAAAAGTTTGCCATTAGTTTATGCCCAATTCCACAGTGAAATTAATCCTAATGACCACCATTGGATTAAATGGAAAAAATATATTATAATATAACTTTAAAACCAATTCAAATTATAATCTAATCATACAAATAAATTAGATTAAAAAGATGTTTTGATGCAAAATGCAGTATTTTTCACTATTCATTAAAAAATGAACATTTTCAGAAAAATACCAAAAATTCACAAAATGTAAATTTTGATTTCCCAATCATAAAGAATAAGTTTATTTTGACCAACATAGCTTATAAAATTGTAAAAAGATAGATTTGTAAATGGTTTTCCATCAAAAGGCAGTAAAACAATCTTTTAAAAATATTAGTGTATTCCATGCTTAAGATTGGATTGATTTTCATTTTAAGCCTCTAAAACACTATCTAATTCATTAATATACATAGATAAAAATATCTATTATTCATTACATACTTGGGATGTTACAATGGGAATGAATAACTTCGTAATGAGAAACTCCCCTTTATATAAGATCCCCCTTATTTAAGGATAGTTCTTGACTTAAAAATTATTCCTTCTCCCACTTTTGAGTAGTTCTTTTTCCTTCTCCTCCATTGTAATTTTAAAAAATAATTTATTGAATGGAAATGAAATAAGGTACCTGAAACATTAGTACATAACAACACGAGATACAACCAACCAAAATTTTCATTAGAGATTAAATAATTTTTACAACGAAAAGAATTACAACCAAAATTTCAATTTGTCTATTTGTACACCTTTTCCGTGGGGATTAACTTCTTCAAAAAGGTTTTCAGCATCATCAAGTATTTATCCTCCTACTCATCTAGTTACTCTAAGACTTTAATCCTGTCATCTTGAGCATTCTGGACCACTTTATGAGCCTTCCTGGCCTCTTTTTGCATCTTTAGTAGCTCATCTTGTTTTTGCAGCTTCTCTTGAAACTGAATACGGAAATCTCTTTCCCCTTTCAAGTTTTGAGCAACCAAGTTATGATTTCCATTCAAATACATCACCTGTTGATTCCAAGAATTTTTCTCTAGGGTCAGCTTATCTTGAAGATTATTATTCTTGGTATCCTCGGCATCAAAAGCATCTTTTACTTCATTCTGAAAATGATAAAACACAGCAAAGTCATCATTAACTTTCTTTGACCATAGAGTTATTTTTCTAAAAGATTTTATGTGAACATCATAATTGATAAGGAAATTTCTATGATCAGCCTCAATCATCACAGAAATATCCATCACCACAGATAAGGATTCTTATTTCTGATTTAGGCTATGTTGTAGCATCTAACATCTGGAGTCTGAGGTGGAAAACATCAGAATTGTGTCCACCAACATTATCAAAGAATCAACAACAAAGTCATGTCCCATTGCTGATGACTCTGAATCCGATAAATTTCTAGGGGATTTTTCTTCTTCAATATCCACCATCTTTCTTCTAGATGAACCACCAACTACTTTCATACTAATGATATCTTTTGTTGGGGTGTCCATAAGAACTTTCTTTCCCTTATCAACTTTAAAAACTGCCTCATTAAGAGATTCTTCTTCAGATTCAGATACTTTAATGATCTTGTATTCATCTAGTTTCTCCTTCTATGTTCCTTATTCAAGAAAGTGCTTCTTATAGCTTTCTTCTTCAGACAATTCCATCTCTTTTTCTTCTTCCTCGACATCATCTTTCTTATCTTATTTTTCATCTCCCTTTCCCAGAGTGAAAAGCATTGAATATTCTACCTTTTCTTGATAATCCTAAACTTTTTAAATCAAGTGATCGAGATGATCACATCCTTCTTCTACTACTTATTCTTCTTCAATTTCTTCAAAAAACTCTTCCTCCACTTCTTCAACAGCTCGTTACTCTACATCTCCAACAACTTTTTTCTCTGTAAACTTTTCCGGAGTGAAGTAGTTTTTTATAGGGGTCTCTAGTAATGGTTCAACAAGGAAGGATTATAGAACGGTAATATTCTCATAGGATACCTCTATGGATTTCAAAAGGGATTGAACGATTCCACTCTCAAACATCTTCTTCTTCATTTTTTTCTCCTTTGCTTGCTTCACTAACTCATATGTTGTTTTCTCTCTTATGGCCTTATCCTCAATAGGGTCCAATAAAAAATTTTGATCCACTTATTTTATTTTCTCCTTATCTTATCTCCATTTAGAAGCCACCTCATCTAGATATGTTTTCTATTTTTTTAGCTTGGGAGGTGCTGATTGGGATTCCTTATATTTACAGGCCTTGTCTTTATCCACCACTTCCTTCACCTTCCTCTTCTTCCCTATCTTCTTAGATGGTTCTGCATTCTCTATATTTTTTGGAACGACTTCTTCCTCCTCCTCTATCACATCTTAAAACTCACCTGACACTTTTGAAAAACCAGTTTTCACCCTTTTTAAAGTATCATCACTTATCTGCATCATCGTACAAATTCTCGGATTTGAAGTGAAATCATCCTTTAACGAATCAAGACATCGAATAATAAGATTGGATATAAGATCAGGATACATAATGATTGGAGCCCTTAAATTTCCATTTATGATATTCTGAACTGTAATAAGAACTTTCCTCATCAAATTTATCTTTCTTAGATTTACCAACAAATCCATCACGTAAATATCACTCTTCTTTAGATTATCCTTATCTACTCTTATCATAATGAAGAACCCTTGAACCCACAACTGGAGAATCCAGTTGTTAGTGGAAAGATGAGAAATCTCTATTGTTTTATCATTGTGAAGACAAAGGAATTTCATTACCTTCACTTTGTTAAAACATCCTTGCACATTTGGTAGCTTATGTGAAAAAAATTCTGCTTCACCATCATATGATAAGACTTCAAATTTTGCAGCCTTGGTGTAAGGAAGCATGTAAGTATTCCCATAAGACATGAAAGAAAATTTTTCTATGCCTTCTTATTCATAGAATTAAATAGACTCATAAAATTCTACAAGAAAATCCATATAAACAACATCCTAGCATTCTATTTTCGATATGAAGAAATCATCCCAACCGTTGAGTTTGATATTATTGGATAGTAAAGAATTATAATCACTGAATATATCTGGATGGACTAACCTCTCTTTGTAGACTAACAATTTTGAGATTGGTTTCATTGAATAAATATCTTTGGAAGTAGCTTCTACAGACATTCAGAATGGAAGAGAATTGAATGATTCAGAACGAATTTTAAGAGCAGAGGCAGTGTTTCAGCACGTGAGAGCTTGAAAATGATGTGGGACAAAAATTGTGGTTCCCTTTATATAGGAGATGGAGCTGACCTTTAAGCTTCGAAAATTAATCTAGCGGTTGAAAATTTGTTTGATTTGATCTGATGGTTGAAATCACATCCGCAAGGAAATCTTGAATCTGATATTTTGAGGTTTTATTTAAAAAAATTCAGAAAGAAGAAGAAAATCCGAGATATTTTATAAGAAAAATAAACTACCAGCAACTAAAAATGACTACAAAATCAAGATTAAGGAATTTATAACTTTCGGATTGTCTAAGAAGTTTATTTGTAATAGGTGATATTCTTCTGGAAGAAAATTTGACTACGAAAAAAACTCATTACGAAAAAGTCACTATGAAAAAATCACTACGAAAAAAATGAGTACGTTAATTCCCATTATGAAAATTCTCATTACAAAAATTCTCATTATGAAAATTCTCAATACAGAAAATTCTAGTACGAAAAACATAATTACAAAAATTTCCATTACAAAACCATCATTACGAAAATTTCTAGAAAAATAATTTATTACATGAAACTTGAAAAACACCAATATGAATGTTTTTTTTTAAAAAAACTTCCTAACAGATGAACTCACCCAAAGAAATGAAGTTTATTACTATAAGGAGAATGGTTTAACAAGATGGCAATGAAGGATGATTTCCTTATGGTTATCATTCCTAACTTCTATTTAATGTAATCAAATCTATCAGAGGGTAAACATTTTCTGAAAATATCAACAAGTTGACCTTGTGATCTGGTAAACTAAATAATTTTATCTCCTTTAAGTGTGTGATCCCTAATAATGTGATTACTAGTGTCTATGTCACAACCAATAATGATATTCTATTGCACTACGACAAGTATGTATTGGCTCCTAAGGTCTTCTATGTTCAATGTGTATACATTCTCTTGCCTATGGGCAGAAAGAATAAATTCATATTGGGAATTGTGTACTAAGCACTTATCATTCCTAAAATTCACAATGTATCCTTCATCACATAATTCACTTATGCTGATGAGGTTGTTCTTAGGACCTTTAACAAACAAAACTTTTGAAATCAATGTTTTTCCTAGAAGAAAAATCTTACCAATACAAATGATTTCTCCCTTAGCATTATCTCCAAAAGTTACTTTTCCTATTTTCAGGTAGATAATCTTTTAGAAATATATTTTGTTACCAGTCCTTTTCCGGGAACATCCACTGTCCATGTACCATGTATTACTGTTGGTACATTCTCTATTTTCTTGAAAATAAGACAAATTAAGGTTTTTGGAATCCAGACTTTATTGGATCCAGAATTGTTAGACAACAAAATTTTGGGTATCAAATTTTTTTTAGAAAAATATGCTTTATGAAAACCAAAATATTTAACTCTATTCAAAGAACAATTTGTCTTCCAATGCCCACCACTTTAACACTTAGTGAAAAAAGGGGCTCTAGAAGGAATAGAATAGATGTTTTTGAAAACTAGTTTTTGGTGAGTATAACCTACTCCATTAGTGTTTCTTTGATGTTTAATTTGAGAATAAATCTTATCAAAATTTTCCTTCCCAATGTTAAATTTTTCAAGAACCTTCTTAAGAGATAATATTTCAGATTTTAGTTGGATGACTAAATTCCTATCCTCCGGAATCATTTCCTTAGTGTTAGATTTTTCCTCAAAAATTATCATCTCTAAAATAAAATTCTTAAGATCTTTAGAATTTTCTTCATTATCATAATTTGCTTTCATAAGGTCTTTAAAAAGTTTTTCTAAAATCTATTCTTTATCTCTATGTTTTTCAGTAAGATATGAAATCAATTTTGTTATAATTTCTTCCCTAGTATTTTCCTTGTCTAATTTCATAGAAATTATACAATTTTTTGCTTCATGTAACTTGGAAAATATAGATACTTCTTCATATGTAGGTTCTTCATTTTCTGAAGATGATGTATCTTCATTAGAATTAATATTTTCATAATAGCAATTCTTGTCAAGTGATAAATTTGTTAAATCCTCGGCAGAGCGTACCTTGGCCATACGACATGTATGTCAGAAAGAATTAGTAGAAATTAATCCCATATTCTTTTAAGCTAATGAATCATATTCAGAAGAATCTCTTTCTGAAGAGTCTCCATAGATAGCCCTCTATGGAGTATTAGTTTTCACGACTTTCTTGACTTTATCATTGTAAAACATCTTCTTATTCCTTTCATAATGCCTCTCCTTTCATTCTTTCGTTTTGAGAAAGGTATAATCTGGTCCTATGTGTCCAATTCTCTTGCATTCATATCATGTTACCTCTGAATCATTCTTATCTTTATTTTCCTTCTTCTTATACTTGGATTGGAAATTTCTCTATCCACCGGTCTTGTTCATTCTTAGAGGAAGATTAGCTATCTAATTTTCAGAGACGTCACTCTCACAAGATTCAGATTGGATATTAACCTTCTTAGACATAGATATAGTTACTCTGTCAGGAGTCTTAGCTTTCATGAGATTTGATTTTGTAGTAAAAGTAACACTACCATTCCCATTATTCGTATTTATATTGTCATCATCACTCTTCATTCTTGTCTCATGTTGAAGAAGAGTCCTAAATAGTTTATCAAGTGAAATTTGAGTGACCTTTCTGGTTTCATCGATTGTTGCCCTCTTTGATTCCCACTCATTAGGGATAATATCTATAATATTGTCCATAAGTGCTTCATCATCTAGACCATTCACTCCCATTGATTTTAATCCGTTCATGAGGGTCATAAATATTTGTTGCACTTTAAAAATTGGTTCTCCATAAGGAATATTAAAACCATGATACTCAGCTCTCAAGATAGCTCTTCTTGTCTCTATGACATTGGATATACCAAAATGAGTATATTCATGTTTTTCCATATACAATTAGCTGTTTCACAAGAAGAAATTTCTCTATATATGTTCCTAGTCATTGAACAATGTAGATTATTGGATACCTTATAGTTGAGTTAGTAATCATGCTTTTCTTGATTAGTAAAAGCACTTACTTCCTTTTCCGGTATATTTTATCCTCTGGTAAAGATGACAATGATATCTACCCCAGTATTGATAATGAATGTCTTCATACGATCACTCCGATATTCATAATCATTGTCGTCAATAATAGGTGGTCTATTATCATTTATGTTATCGATAGAACCATTATTTAAACCTTCCATCCTTCAGAAAATCTTTGGCACACGATCTTATTATTAGTATAAGTATATAACAAGAGAAAATATTCTCTGAAAAAAATATTGTAAATCTAAGCAAAATAAAATCTGATCTATGAGTCCGAAAATTAGCTTATGAAAAATATGAATCCGAAAATGTGAATCTGAAAAGGAAAATCTAAGAATTCAGTTCTAAATATAATCGTGAGATTAATTCAGATTGAACCAAATCCTCTGATACCAATTTTTAGGATGGTATGACTCTGAGTTTGATATAATTTTTGATACCAAACATATGATCAAAATAAGAATGAGATTCGCAGATACAAGAAGAGGGTGAATTGTACCTTTTGAATTTCCTTATGGGAATTTTCAGAATGGTTAGGTTTAACAAAGTTAAACAAGAAAATTCACAAGACCACTATGAGTACTACTGACTTGTAAAATTTTTGAACAGTGATTCCGAAAATGGAACTTAATAAATGTTACAAGGATTACGATTCTACATTAAAGCGTATAGAATCTAACTATATTAGAGTAAACGTTAGAAAGTATAACTAAGTTATACATTCCATTACAATACAAAATGCAGAAGAAAGGTGTGGACTGAAAAGTGATTATCAATTAAATAATGTAGATAACTGTCATTTATATAAGTGGGTTAGTTAGAGTGTTATAGTTTTTTCAATGTTGTATCAGGATAACAACCCCACCATCATCAATTTTTTTCTGAATTTAATATTTTTAAAGGTGTTCTTTGGAAAGTGATTAAAAATTAAGGACATGGATGAAGCATCCTAAATACATTATATATATATATATATATATATCTATAGATATATTTTTATGATATTAATTTGAGTGATTGAAAACACATAAATTTAGCCTAAGAATAAATAAGAAGGGGGTTTTATATGTTTTGTACGGAATAAATCTTATGATAATTTAGTATCATTTTCATTATTTAGAAAGGAATGATATGATTCAATATGAATAATCCATAGGATATATTTTAATATCCCATGTGTACAGATGAGGTCTAATTTCAATGGGGAAATTCAATCTTTTGTTTGTTGTGCCTGTCCATTTTAAAACTGATATTTGGATTGATAATCTAGAGAGTTGGAACAACGTAGATTGTTATCTTACATATTAGGTGAGAAACAAGGGCTACATATGATGCATGGATAAGTTTTCAAAGCCTCTGGTTGAGTTTTTGGGGGGTTTTGAATCATTACATAAGGTTTATGGTTTAATATCAATGTTTTTTGAAAAATCGTTAAAACCCTTATATGTGGGTTCATTTTTAGTCCATCTTTCGTAGAGATCAGTTGAGTAACGCATTGAAACTATATTTTAGGAAAAAACATCACATTTTAGAGGAAAACATGCCAGTTTATTTAGACATGGGTCTTCCTACATGGTTTTCCCAATGATTATATAAACCTTGAAAATTATTGAAGAGGTTTCCAGTGTTAATTCACATGGGTGGTTAATGGTTATTAAGATTTAACACCGCGAGATTTTGTGAAATTATTCTTTTCAAATATATTTAAACATTTATATATTTTGAGTTTCACTAAACACTAATAATATATTGAATTACAATCACCATTGGCTTTTTTACTCAACAAATATAACACTAAATTTATCTTGCATTAAAAAAACACCTATTATAGTATAGTGTTACACACAATATTGAGTTTAGCTATTGTCACATGCAACGTATAATTTAAATTCAATTTTACATAAAATAAAAATATTATTATATAATAAGATTGATATAAACTAGACATTGAAATGATCAGAATGAATAGGATTAACATTATTATGAAAATTTATAGTTTACACATGTATATATACTAAATTATTTGGTTAACTATTAATTATAATTGAATTTTATAACCATATCAAATTAATTGATATGATTTTATGAAAAATGATTCTTATTTTCATAAATGGGTTTTAACTAAATAAATTAAATGAATCAATTTTGGGTAATATATTTAGTGAAATTTATATGTTATATATTCAATAAAATGTTAATCACTAATATTTTGTGTTTTTAAGATAATCGATCTAAAAAACAGTATCATCGGCTTCGGTGAAATTATATTGTTATTAATTTTTTCTATTTTTATAAAATTTATTTCACAAACTAAAATTCATTTTTGAAATTGGATTACAAAATTAATCTTGGGGTTAATATTTTGGATTTATCAAAAAATGCTTCATTTTTTATGTATAGTGATAAATACTAAATTCATATTGAAATTTTATTTTATTTATTTATTTATATTGTAATATTATATTTAAAATTAGTCTCAATGTAAATTAAATTAATTTATCACTCCAATAATGGAATATTGTTTATTCCAATTGAATTAATAATGAATGTTTATTTAAAATCATTATAAACTAATAAAAAAATTTATTTTAAAAACCTTTTTTCACATCATGTCTGTGGGATAAATTTTTAATAAAAATTTGAAAGTTATGTGAATATATTTTGAAAATTTTATCAAATACTGTGAATAATAATGATTTTTACAATATAATATGTTAAATTAATATTATGACTAAAATTAATTGTGAAAATAATAAAAATTAATTACCATGATTAAGGAAAACATTGGTTTACCACAGTGGGGTCAATCTAAAAAGATAGGGGTTAAAAAAATGAAAACATATATATAAAACATTTTATTGACATATTTAGTCCTTATATATTCTATGATTATGATGTTACAATCTGATAGCCTTGCAGTATGAAACAAAAGCAGGTGGAATTATTTCGTTCAAAAAATTACAAGTGTGCCACACAACTCACTTATAAAAGGACACACATTCTCCTCTCGTTTTCCAACCTTATAACCATTGGGTTCATCCAATACCTACCAAAATAAATTCATATATTCCATAATCTCACACTAAAATATATTTTTGGACAGGAAACAATCCTATTAGGGTTTCTAGTGCAAACGTAGGGAGGGAAGCTGAAGAACATGTTACATTCAACAATGATTGATTTTGTTTTATTTATTCCTCCAACTCATTTAATTATTATTAATTATTTTATATAATAACCATAATATTAATAATATACCTAATTGTTTTATGTTAAATTAATTACCTATAACCACCTCTTCTATAAAATTAGTTATCAAATTATCATTTGTGGGGCGATCGACTGATGCCTCGCAAACTGATGTTATTCAATTATCATTTAAAACACATCATGGTTCTGTATGATGATGGATAAAAAGTATATATATGATACATAAAACATTAATGTAATTATTTATTAATTTTAACACATACACATTTTTTACATTCAATTCCATAGGGGATACAATGGTGATGTTCCTTTTTACAACAGATTCCCACATCTCAGAGAGATATTATAAAATGTCAATATCGCTTCCCATGAATGATAAAATGTATAATGTTAATGAATATATGTTATATAAATTCCATAAATATGATATTATTGATATATTTACTATTATAAAAATATAATGTATCATTTTATTGATTTAATTTCACTCACTGAAAGATGATAACATCTTCTTTGTACATGTGGACTACCACCTTCATGATGTGATGTGGCTCTCTGTTAACCACCACACCATATTGATGATATGTAGAAGTTTATTTAATGAAATAATATTGTATTTATGAAATTAATAACCATATTAAAATATGAAATATTACCTAACTCCTTTCAATAATGATTATTAAGAAAAGGAAATATTATTCTCGTGTACGTATGGAATACCATGTCCATGATTATAATGTATTTCATTTCTCAAAACCATATTTCCTGAATATTATTAAAATTATAATTTATTTATAAATATTGTAATAATTTCATGATTATTATTAATTATTTTATAGAACAATGATCAATGTAAGATAACCCAAAATAATTACTCAAAACATATAAGAAAAATAAACTGGTCACTACCCATATAATGACTTTTACATGAAATTCTTAACAAAATATTAATAAACGAACAAAAGTAAAAAAATTAATGGTATGATAAATTTATATATTTTTTTGTAATATATTTAAAATAAAATAATATTTATTATATTGGTGGATAAAATTAGTATAACGGATGTTTTGACATAAGGTATGGGATTTCAGTATACGTTTTTATTCTGTGACATATATATCATACACGCAACAAATTTATTTTATGTGGTGTATATAATACCCATGAATTTGTTTTATAATTATACTCTGCAAATGAAATTTAAATTAAATATCCATTTTAGTATGTCTCCTTCTGGGGGGTTATTATTCAAAAGCTATTGAAGTGATAAGGTCTTTGTGTCTTAATTTACCTTCTATGAGACAAATGTTATGTTATACACAAATATTATTTTGAAATATTTACATACATCCAATTTAAAATGTAATATCATGAATTTATTTAACCTCATGATATTTTATGTTTAATTTTTCATCCCTCATTGGAGCTTACGTTCCAATATTACCAAAGTTCTAATGATTTTATCCTACAATCTAATCATTTTTTGTGATTGTTTATGATTTTGTTTAGAATTAGATATTATTTTCATGCATAACCCCAGAAACACAAAAATTTTATTATGTTATTATTATTTAATGCAAATTAATTATTCCCTTTATTTTCCTCTTTGTATATAGTGAATATTATATAAAAAATGTAACATAAATCCTATTTTTGGTCGAAACCCGTCTATCATCCAAAACCATTTTCTATATAACAAATTTTTTGAAGAAATTTTTTTAGAATTATTATATTAATTTAATAAAAACATTTTTACTAATTTTATTCATTTTATAAATTTTTTTGAAAGGGCACATCATGTATTTTTTTCAAAGAATGACTCTTTAGATTTTAAGGAAATTTTGAAATGAATCCTTCTTCTTTTTATGAATGACATGAATAGTATTTAACACAATAAATACCACAGAATAATTTCAATACATCATTATATATTCATAGTGATAAATGAAAAGAATTTTTTTTTAATAAATTGTATATTTGTTTATTTTAAATAAATGATTTCAATGTAGTTAAGGGATTTTGTAATTTTTTTTAATAAAAAATCAATAAGGAAGGGAAATTTTCCTAATACATTAATTTAATGATTTTTATTGTATTAACATTATAATTTTCAAGGTATATTTACAAATAATGGTATTCTAAAAATGTTCTATAAATCATTATTTTTAAAAAGAAATTCTGAATGAAACATTGTCTTCCTTAAGGAATCTACCAAGTGATTTATCATTCAACGTAATTCACTATATATGTTGACATCCTCTGATGTAACAAATTATTTTTTGGGGATTTGAAAAAGGGTAATGTTATTGATCATTCTCAAAAATGTATAATTTTGTTATGAAAAGTGGTTCATGATACCTATTTCTCTTCCACATGTTTTATAATGAATTAATGATAATGAAACACATGTCTTTTCATGGATTATACTTTGAATAAATGTTTCAATGATAAGGAATCATGTCTACCTCCCACTGGTTATGATAAGAATAAATTTTTTAAAAATCCAATTCAATTCATTGGTTATGATATGGTGAATGTGTTATCATCTTATAGAAAACATATTTATGATTTTCATTATGTGATGGTTTTTAAGTTATAACCATGGATGGTGGTAACATTATAACCAATGATTATAGTCATTGTATAACCAGTGATTGGGGGAGCTATATCTCCCTTCAATACAATGGTTTATTATTTTTATATCATGAGATAGAGAGGAGTGGAAGTGGGAATGAACTCGTTTCATTAAGGGACTTCGACCATATAAACATAATTAGTGGTACGCAATTTTTATAGAATTCATCGAAAATAAAGCATAACCAATAATGGAATTTTTAATACAATAAATAAATTGATCATTTTAATTTATTTAAAATATTATCAAACACACATTTTTGTTCCAATAAATATATTATTGTTTTATTACTAAAAGTTTTAATTTAATGTAATTATTATTTATTTCCATTAATGGGAGACTATATGAATTGAAATTCCAACTACATGCCATCTATCTTGGTTTTCATGTAGCTAGTGAACATGTCTGGATCTAAATTATCTACCACATCAATACTATATGAAATATAAAGACAAGATACACAACTTGGGTTCCTATTTTACGCTACGTAGGATGCGCATGAGGGTTTGATGTGGGGTTTACACTTTAGAATAGATGAGTTACAGACCATGTACATTATATACACTTCATGTTTATAATAAATGGTCTATGTTTTCAATTTCAAACGGTTTGATAATGTATAATTACCACAAATATTTCATGATTTACACTACTGATGTGATAACATTTACACATTGTGTAATCTAACAACCCATGTTCCATAATGGACCAATCTATATGTAGTGTGCAATAAATGATCTGTGTGTAGTAACTACATGGTGCAATGTGTATTCCTAATTGAATCTACATCCAATGAACTATGGTAAAATACATGTAAATCCAAATATATGACATGTAACCCTATCTAATCACCAAATAATGACATTCTATGCGGCATAACAGGCTGTCCTAAATCTGTTCATATATGTTAAAAAAATAATCATTGAACAAAGATAAATAGTATTTTAGTGCATGATTAGTCATATAAGATTAAGGAATGATGAAAAATAAAAGAAAATATGACCATAATTACACATAGATAAAAAATAAATTAAAATATTATACATTTTAATGTGGCTTCATTGATACCACATGAGGGTTATAGGAATAGAGGAAGCATGTGGTGGGTGATGGAATCTTTGAATTTTCATTTATGATCACTTCTAAAATCCTAAATAATGGATCTTTCATGTTAAATTTATATTTAATTGATTTTGATTAAAAAATTACCTCATTTAGGTTTCTTTTTTCATGGTAGATGTTGATATTCATAGAAGACCTTATCATATTTCAGTTTTCATACTTATGACGAACCGTGTGTAGAATCACTCTAGCAGTGATCCACATGAGGAAAAATGATACTCATGAAATTCCACTCGATCTCTATGAGATATCATGGTGAATTAAATGTATTACATTATTCATTCTTGATCTGTCTTACTTTGTTCTTCGAGAAATATCTACTGCAATCTCGTTCATGAGAGGGATAATGATCAAGAAATAAAAAGATAATTCATTGTCCATAACAATTATACCCTTTTCAATTACCTACACAATATCGATTAAATAAATTTTATTGACATATGGGATATGTTAGAATTTTTTATAATTTTTTAAAAAACTTTAAAAAATATTAAAACTGTTAAAAATCCCCATGCCACTAAATAATAATATTTATATTATTTTTGTGGTGTGATACATCATTCTAAAATGAAAAATAATATTTACTGGACAGTAAATAATTATTTATCACCGATTGTGGTCTTGGTCAATTGTAGCACCATTATATTTAAACGAAGACCAAAATAAAAAAAATTTATCATGAAATAAATATATCATTACAATACATGTGAATATGTTTTTATTCAAAATAAAAAAAATTAATGTTCTTATTCAAATACAGGTGAATAAAAAATTATTTAATGTATTCGGACAATATATCGTAAAATAAAATTAATGATTTCTCATGAGAATAATATTTATTAAATTAATTAATTATAAAAAATAATTTAATGATGATCAATATAAACACATATGTGAGTGACCCTCTATGGTTCTTTTTCAAAGGATTTGGGTGGGCTTGCCTAATGTTCATGATTCCTATCTAGTAATGCGTTAAGAAACCCAAGATAATATCCATAATTTGCATCATCGACAACCAAATACCAACATTCATTGGGAAATATAATCTATTTGTCAAAATATCTCATCATTTATGTTTCACGATGGTGTCATCAACCTATATGACATATATTTATTTATTTGACTATTGGAAATAAAAATATCGGGAAAGAGGGGACATGGAATTTTGGAGATGGTTATATTCCAATTAAATGGATAATATATCAATTACCATAAATATATAAAGGAAAAATTCATCCTTAACATATCCATTAATAACATGTCATTCATGATCCAGCCAACATTCCTAACTTCCATCCAATATATAGTAGGGTAGTGTTTTCAGTAAATCTACATGTGTGAGTGATGACATGCAAAAAAGATAAAATTAAATTATTTTGGACATTATAAATACTTAGATAATGTAATAATCAATAAAAATGATATATATGGAATTCTTATAAGTGGTCTTGTCTTTATAATCTCTCATTTTAGAATTTACCAACTAAGAAATTCATTAAAAGAAGAATCATCTACATTTGTGTAATCACACATGACTATCTATGTACACTGTGTCCTATCATTGTATGTTATCCAACCATAGAACTCTATTTGGATTCTCATCATAACACTTCAAGGTTCTCATCATAAAGCGGTTCTTCTATGAAATTATCAATTGGAAAAATAATCATGGACATTATTACCTTAAATTCATGTAGAATAGTGAACAATATTTAAAAGTATTTTTAATTAATATTAAATACATTGAATTTACATGAAATCTATGTACAATCAGTTGGTCCTAGAATTCCAATTCCAGAAAATAATACATAGAATAGAGACAACTAACCATGAAATTTAGTCTACAATACCTATGATGATCATAATGTTTTTACTAAGTTAGTGATTTAATCATTGGTTCCACCACATTATCTTCCAAGGTAATACATCCAACTAAAAACTCACATCTTTGAGAAATGTATTTTAAGACTAAAAACATACATATAACATAAAAATATCATAAAATTGATTCATAAGTAATTTTTTATATTTATTAAGTAAATTGATATTATTTTTGTTTAAAACCAGATCATTGATAGAGTGAGTGTTTTCAATCAAATGATTCAACAAAATACATTTAATGTTATATAAAAACCATTAATTTAAAATTTAATATATTAAGAAAAAAACCAAACAATCACCCTAATATAATAATTACATATTTTATGAAAAATTATATTTATTTGCTCAAAAAAATTTCAAACAGAAATTATAAATAAATTATAATACCGATGAATAAAATTCAAATTTTGGTCTGTGTTGAAAACACAAGAATAAGGGGAATTGTGATTCCAATAAATAGTTCTGTTAAAAAAAATTACTGAATTAAATTTCCATTATTTATAACAAACAGTTTTAATCAAAATTGTAGAGAAATATAGTTTGATTTTTCAAATAGATTACCAAAATCTGGAGCAATTTATGTAAAAAATAATTTTTTAAAAATATTCATTTTTTGATGCTAATTTAATTATAAAAATAAAATTAGATAAAAAATTAAGATTCAATAAACGAGTAATGTCTTTGAGAATATATTTTGAAAATAGAGTATAGAGAGTTAGATAAAACACAATTAGAAGAAACAAGGGGTTCAGTATCATGTCTAGATTTAGTCCCCTCAACATGGAAATAACCTATTACAAATGCTTATAATTTTCAAATAAATCGACCCATATGATGGATCACGTTTTGTACATAATATCACATAACTCTATGTAGTTAAAAATAATATTCCATAGCTCTATGTGGGGTCAAGGTATTTAAGAGAGAGAGAGAGGGGGAGAGAGATCCTTGAACTCTCTAAAATAAATCCGAAGATAGTGCTTATGATTTACAAATTAAATTCACATTAATAATTAAATTGAACAAAATGCGAGAGATATATAAAAAATCAAGGTAGCACAATATGTGTCTCTATTATTCAACAATAATTTTTTTCTCATTTATATGTCTTGATTTGAGAAAAATACTCGATGTCATTTGAATGTTCTTTGATTCATTAATTAATACCGAGAAAATAATTGGAAATGTAAAAAATAGGGAAATTTTTGTTCATTTCTATTTTGAAATAGTTTTTCATTTTTTATGTTCAGGTTGTTATTTAAATAACCACTTGTTATTCCATGTTCCATTTAATTTTTAATGTATTTATCCAAAAAATATGTTGATAAATCATGATGAATATCCCCAAATGTTCTCATAAATTTAAGGCTCATTAAATAGTTATGATTGTCATTAAATTTTTCACAGAAAGGTTGTTGGAATTTCATTAGAAGAAAATAATTATATAATAATTACCTTTTGTTATGGTCAATGTAGAGTTCCTTTTCATCATTAATGGTAATTTCACTTTTCCATATCAGCAACCACGTCATCATTTGATGGTTTCTTCCATATGATATTTTTTGATATTCCCAACATTCAATCCTATTACCATAAAACCATTTAACTATTCCATGTGGATAATTCTCTTATTATGGTAAATATCATTGTTTTGTTTGGTCATCTTATGCTTGCAGTCAATGGCATGATCATGTGCTTGATCAAACTATCTTTTTGGCCAATTGTTTCTTTTTATTGGTTCCATTTATTACATATTTTATAAAATATTTATTTGGTTGTTTGATGCCTTTTTAAAAAGTGTTATACTTTGTAAATTAACTAGTTTTCATGACATAGTCAGTTGAATATATCAAAAACTCATCACATCTAATCATATGATATTGCTTTCAATTATTTATAATAAGCTGTCATTATTAGACTTGAAAGAAAACAACCAGAATACATTTTCATTAAAAAAATATAGAATGGATAGAAATGTATATATTGATGATTTTATATTAAAAAAATAATGAAATTTGGGACTAAGCCAAAAATCTACCCCTTTTATGACAAACATTATGGGAAAATATACATAAATAACATAAAAAATTGTATACCTCCATACCAACCCTTTAGGAAAATCAAATATAAATCATAATGGTTTATAATGAAATATTGGATTGAATAAATAAGAAAGAGTAAAAAAATAGTCAATAATATTATAAGAAATTGATATATCCTTAATGATACAAAAAGATTAGGAAATACCTATCAGAGCCTAATTAGAATATAAATAACTAAAAATGACATGATATTTCCCTTTTCCAATATTATAAGGAGAATAAATTGGAACCGTAGGTTTCCCATGAAGGGATAAACATTTTCAAATAGTAAAAATTTCACAAATAACTTTAGAATGTTAGAGACCAAATGGTATTTTTAGAGGAATAACTAATGTAAATTTTACAGAAATAGATGATCAATTTGAAGCTATCACCATTGAAATATAATGAACTGGAATGGATGGATTTTCTTGTATTGGGGAATTTAAAACATATATATATTGTTCAAATTTCATTGTGATATGAGATACATATTTAGTTCCATTATCCATAAATTGAAAAACTTTTATTTATCTTACATGAAGAGATTTAATAAAAAATTCATTATGAATATTCAAATTATTTTTCAGTGGTGACATCTTCATGTTTCCTACAAAATATTTAATAACATTTTAAGATGTTATTTAGTGTTTAGTTTTCTTAGGTATTACTTGAAAACAACATTGATTATATGTTTATATTAGGTAGTCTTATTGGTCTTGGATTTATTTAATTCATATAGACCCTCACCATGAGAAACAATATCCATCATGAATTAATTTATTATGTCCTTCACACTATCAATCACATATATAAAATCATCATGAATCAAAAATTTAATCATGTTATCATTAAATGAAACTCAGATGGAATGATCTCTTGAAGTAGGGAATGAAGATTGATCATTATTTTAAGTCTCATCCAGATACCATTGATCAATAATAAACATAATATTATAAAGTTATGATTAAAAGGATACACTTTATGTTTTTAAACATTTCAGTCTCCTTTCATAAGAAAAATATTCTTAATTACTGGGATATATTTTAGAAAAAACTTTAGTGGAATATTGGTAATAAATTTTCGAATTATTCTAGAAGTATTTTCCTCACAGTGCATATTATTAGAAAAAAAGATACACAAAAAATAAAATTTAAAACATCAAAATTAATTCCTAATCCCAACAAGATATTAAATTGATAGAACATGATACGACTAATAAGTCTATACAACATCATAAGATGGATAAGATATAGATTTGGAGGAAATAGCTTCAGGAAAATGATCATCTCTCAGATAAAATACTCATGTCTTGATATTGTCACCAAGTTTCATTTTTGGGAGATAGGATACCAGGAAGCCTCTTAATTTGTTTTAATAAAACCTAATATTCAACTATAGAATCATCAATATACATTCTTTCTATCATATTAGAAGGTTAATATACAATCCCTTTATGAAAATAAAATTTAGGAATATCTTCAAGAGGCATTGTATTAAATAGTAGAATTAATATATCTTAATTAGACACTAGAATGATTATGTTTTATGGAGAAGGATTAGATGAACTCTCGGGTAAACTAAGGATTTATATGGTAACAATATTAGCAGAGCCTTATGGATTAGTTTTAACACCATCATATTTATCATATTAATCTTTCCTACTAGACTAATTACCTTGATCATCGCCTTTATCAGATTAATAATTCTCTGTAAAATTATCATCTAAAACATAAAAAGATCGATCATTATCATAATTATAAGAAACAATATATGGAGTATATATATCATTATCAATGAAAGGATGTTATGATGGATTTTCTTGAATAAATGTGAAGTATAGACAATTTTACCACCCCATTATCCATCATAGGTGGAATATCTACTGGTGATGTATCCATATCCTTATCACATTATGAGTCCAACAATGTTTCGAAACAACATAGGTCTAGGAATTTTATCACCCTAAATTTATACACATTCTTCTATAATAGGTATAGAGAACAAGTAAAATTTAGCCATTTTTTCAGGTAAAATATAATATCAGAAGGTAGAGGAATATTAAGAATAGGATGTGCTTCTTACCTTATATGATCATTTTTAATAGGAACATGAACACGAGTCCTTCTAATGATTTTTCTCAAAATATCTTCTAGGTTATTTCTCTATATTGATAATATCATCTCATTCTTATTCATTATATGATTAATTTTCTTCAACTAATTCGTCTTGGTCCAAACCAAGATCATTTATCTCCCTCTTCCTTGTAGGATGAGACAAGATATTGAATATTTCATAAAGTTTCTCCTCATCAAAAAACACACATATTTTACTAGGTATTCCAACTAATATTAAATCAATTATAGGCAGTCTATTTGAAAACAATACAATTTTGAAATATAGTCCATTCAACTCTTATAAGTACTAATGTATTTTGTTCAATTAAAAAACACATCTTTGGTTACAGAATTGTACTGAATCTAAAATATGGCATAGTTAAAGCTTCTATATATGGTTTTAAAAAATGGTATAAGCTCATCTGAAAACTATGAATCATCAGATACCAAACGAAAAATTATTAATATCTAACAATACTGAAATCTCCCTTCCATGCTGAGATACATTTATTTATAAATATGTGTTGGAGTCTAAACTCTACACATAGCTCAATCTCACTAGGCCACCATAAGGTTATGTAATTCATTAGATCATTTAAGGAACTCCCAACTCAATATTGGGATGGTCTACTGGATATAAAATCTATTAGTCCCCACAATATCAAATATATTGAACACATAGAAGGTGATCTGATAAGATTGATGAATACTCACATTCCTGGTCATTGATGGTTGTTATGACAACTTCTTCGTATTCACATGATTCAAAAAAATCATTTTCATATAAAAATGATGACCAGGAATAGAAATAAGGGTCAATATTCATCTAAAAAACACTTGTTGATCTAATATAAAATCTATTTCCATATAAATTAATATCTATTTTTGAATAATTCAATGTTGAATTCTCTTTCATCTTTATCATATCATGATATAAGCAGTAATTTTCAAATATTCAAATGCTTATCTGAGTTACATTTCAATATATTTAATGATTTTGGAATGTATTATCCAAATGGTCTCTAAAAATTAGTTAATTATATTGACAATTATTACACTAGTGATAGCTATTTTAAGAATGAAGGGTAAAAATAGGGTTTGATTCTGGTTTACCCTGAGGTTTGATGATTCAAATCTAATTTGACACATCAATCATTTAGGGATTTACATATATAGTATTGAATGGGAAATAAAAATATCAATTAAAAAATTTCCATACAATACAATATAAAATAAAAATTACTCAATAAATTTAGAATGAAAAAAATAATGTCTATAATAATTTCTAATAAATTAAATCATACCTAATTTGAATTTTACATAATTCATTATAACACTATTCATGGGATTTAGTATAAATTTCTGTATGTTTTTGTTCTATTCTAAATAACTGTAGAGTGACATGTCATTTTATAAAATGATCTCCCAAAAATTGAGGTTGTATATTAATATGAAATGTTCTTAAATGTGTTAATGGATTATTATAAATATATTTGGGACTTGTATTGCCCTAATTTATATGTATATGTAGTAATTGATCAATCTTGTACAGTAATATTTCTTTCATCCATAGAAAAAATGATCAAATTATACTTGAATATATGCACAAAGCTGGAGTAGTTTATAATGAAACTAATTTATGTTTCCTACAACATTATTAAAGTAGATAATTTCCTTAAAAGTGACATGTTCGAGAGGTTTTTATCTACCTATATTACAACAAAAAAATTATTATTTAGATAAATAAATAAATAAAATTCATGTCCTTTAGAATACATAAATCATAATATTGGGTTTTTATAGATATTTGATGATTTTTTCACATCCAGTAATATAAATCATTCAGGTTTAATTTAGAATGATCACACATACTAACTGAATATTATATCAGACTGGATAGTGGTTATGTATAGTGTGATTCCTATCATACCTTTATAAGTGTTTTGATCATCTATTTTTCTAGTTTCATCAACATCCAGTTTATATTTGGTACTCATGAATGTATCACAACCATTAAAAATGTACATACTGAAATGATTTTAAAATTAATCGGTGTAAATGATTTGATATAAAATAAATCCATTTTTACTTTGAAAAACATGAAATCCATGAAAAAATTTAAATTACCCATTAAACTCATTTAAAATTCATTCTTCTTGACTTTTACAATTCAATAGTAAAATAGATTCAATAATATCCAAAAAAATACTGTCAACATTGACACGATCTCCTAAATCATCTTTGAAAATTATTTTATCAAATAGATTAGGTTTATATATTCCCCCTGAAAAACATCTAGAAGTAAAAAATTTGATGAGAATATAATAAAATGATCCCGGATATTTTTTAAAATCATGTGAATATTTTATTAGTAAAAAAATGATATGAAATATGAGTGTTTTTCAAATCCATGGTTTCTCTATTAAAACATACTCAATTATATTACCATTTAAAAAATAAATATTCTTATACATTTTATTTAATTTATTATCAAAATGTGTTGCATATGAAAACATAATTTAAATGTATTAATTTATAGAAATTTGTGAAGAGTTTAATTCAAACTCAATAATTTATTCTTCACTATATCCTTATGAAACCAATATATCTTTATTTACAGTTACTGTTCAAGACTAATCAAATTTATTTCTAGAACCCATTTAGTGCTAATAAATAAGAAATCATTTGGTCTATGAATTAGTTACACTAATATATTTCATTAAAATTCATTTATATCTATTTAATTTCTATTTCTTATATTTTAACATTAATTATTTCATTTATTTTATGAGGATCATGTTGTGACAAGTAATATTGATGTTTAATACGGTTTATACGTGATTATCTTATCTGAATTCCGTTATATTGGCCTCCTAAAACTGTATCTATGTTATGATATATATGAGTCCTACCATATCTAGTAATAGATGTGATTGGAACCTTATTGTTCAAATATAGCTTTGGGTTCAAGAGGTAACTATAAATTGAGATATTTTTCCACAATATGACTTTCGTAATTACCAATAGGTTTTCCATTATTGTCCATGATAGTAGTATCAACCTCTGGATTTTATTAAGAGGTATTAGGATCATATGAAATTGTCTTATCGAACATAAAAAATAAATTTACATCCATAATAATAGTCCTTTTAATATTTTCAATGTATGATTTATTAGTTGTTGAATATCAGACGAATGATTGTTCATCACTTTTGTAACCAAATTTGTTAAAATTCTATTTTTATGGATTATGAAATCTTTACGACCCAAGTATATATTTTATTTTACTTTTTGATTTCCCACATTTCATATATAATATATGTAATTTCATTAAAATTGGTTTAATAATAACTCTATTAATTATATATAAATATGTGTCAGAGATTCATTATAAAAAATAAAAGGTAAATAATACTCATTTGGCATGTCCATTGATGTATCTTAAAGGGTTTTATTTATCCTCTCCACTACAACATTCTAATATGGGGTCATAAGAGAAAAAAATTTATGAATATTTCCATCTCTTGACTGTAATTATTCAGTGTATTTTTTTTAAAACTCACACGCATGATCACATCATATTTTATTAATTATAAATCAGTTAATATTTTATATAGATAAATAAAATTTGGATATATAGGAACATGAATTGATTTTATGTGAATGGAAAAACCCCCATGCATATAGTTAAAAATAATCCACTTTAACATAGTCATAATTTTTTCTTAGTAAACCAGAAGCAGTTAAGGGTCAAAATAATTCCATGTGAACCATCTTTAATTGTTGAGAAGTTGAAGTTTCATTAATTGGTTTGAAGGAAAGTGTTTTGTTTCCCTCCTTGATTGGGATTATATAATTCATCAGTTGGGAAATATAGTTTATGTAGATCCATGACTATTGTTTTCGTAGTTTTCAATTGAATTGAGTGTGGATTATAATGTCGTAGTCACCTATTCCAAATAAATTATTCTTTCTTATAGTCCCCTAAATAATAATTTCTCGGGGAAAATAAAGAATTCACATAAACTACCTAAACATATCAATTCTTATAGAAGTAAAAAGTAAAACAAATTATCTATAAATCAATTTTAAAACATTATTTTTAGACATAATATGATAACAATAATAATAAAATTGTGAAATAGTAATAAAATATTATTTTAATCTATATAAAAATAATAATTTTAAAATTAATATAATACCAATGTACCTTATTTGACTGATACCTATTATTTTTCCTTTGGAATTGTCACAAAAATTTACATGTCCACTATCAATATAAAATAATTTCTTACTAAAAATTTTCAACTATATTTCCTATAGGAATAGTGTAAAAATATATTATTTTGGTATCCATATTTTAATGGGTCGAAAGATGTTTTTAAAAATATCATTAGGCATTCATTAAAATTTTAAAGGTCCCTTGTAATCATATCCTATACATTCATAATTAAAAACATTATTATATCTTGTAGAGTAATATAAACATAAAAAACTAGATGAGATAGTGATAGGTACAAATATGTTCATACCAATTCTTCTCTATCAGGGTAGGTAAACATGTCCAATCGTGTACATAGGAATTTATTTCATTCCAAGAAGTATGTTTGAAGTAACTCTTCCATTAGTAAATCATTTGAAATATTTCTTTAGTGACTCAATAGAAAATTTTAGTTCATTATTATACATTTTGAAATGATCATTCCAATATTTTTATTCAAAAAATTTTGTTTTGATGTGTGTGTGAAAGGTTTCCTACATAATAATATTTTTTATTTATATTTATGTTTATGTAATTTTTCTTTTCTTATATTATAATATTTATTGATCATTTCATGTTATATTTTCCTTATCATTTTCGTTTTCAAATGAAATTAATGTATTAATATGGGATTCATGAAACAAATTTGATACCTCATATGTCTTTTTAATGAATCAAATATTTGATTTATCATATATGTGATATCCATAGTCACTCAAACTATCATCAGTTTCTCCTTAGGTGGATTTTATAGTCTATTGGTATCATTAACATTTTTCCTTGTATTGTTTCATACATTTTAACTTAGGATAGTATTATTTTATATATACATTAGTTTTACACACATATAATGATATTTAATTTGTGGAATCATCAGTTTTACATTATTTGTTGTAATTTAATATACTGAAATACATTCTTCTATAATTTGAAAACTTAATGAATATCCTATTACTATTAAACTTATTAATTTTTTTTGATAATTCGACCATTTCCTCATCACCTTCATATGATTATTCATCATCACACGAACTTCACACATTAAAATTATATTTTATTCTTATGTCATATGTTTTGAATGATACATCTTTTTTCATTGGTTTATTTGGTTCAAATTTTTTCAATTATAATAATTCATCATACGTAATGAGTTTCCCAATGATCACATTTAATGGAAGTGTACTAATTTCACAATATTATATGATGGAAACAAGTGTTCCTCTTTATATGTCTCATAATCATATATGATGTTTTATCACCTGGTCCCTGTCTCTAAATTTTTTTCTATGTTAATTCATCATGTCGACTGTTTCATTAAACCAGATACACATGTAAAAAAAATAAATTTTATGGATTCATCTTAAAGGTCTAATATTTAATAGAATAATTTATTAAGTTAATTTATTTTAAACTATAATGAACTTCATGAGAAACAACTAGTATATAAAATATTTCAAAAACATTTGAACAAGAAATTATACTATTAAATTATTCATTTCATAAATAATATTATAAAAAACTCAAATATTTATAGTAACAGACATATAAATCCTTAGTGGGATTACACCAATTATTTCTAGGATATTTTGGGATCCCATATTTTTCTTCAATAACAGTCGAAATATCAAACCCCATTCCCCCATTGAATATTATTTTAATAATCTATTGAGTATATATAATTACATTAAAAAGGATATTTATTAGTTTATGCTTATGCTTTCATATTGTTATTGATAAATATATAAATTTATTTAAAACTGTAATTTAATATATTTTTTAAAAACTAGATAATAGAAAAATGTATTTTTGAAGATACTCTAATAAGAAATGTTTGTTCTACTGAACAACATGAGGGGTCAAATTTTTATCCAATTAAAAGTTATTTTACAAAACATTTTAAAGGGTTAAATAACAAAATATGAAAATATTACTAGTAAGTCAAAACTGTAGAGATATATATATTGATTTTTCATATATCTTCCTAAAATTGTGATCAATTCATAAAAAAATTAACTTTATTAGAAAGAATCAAATTTTGAGTCAAAGATACTTCACCAAACATGTCATATAAATAAAAAATATGATAAAATATAATACTATTTTTCGTTAAATATTTTTTGAAAATAAAGATTGGAAACACAAATAAACCCACCATGAGAAGAAAAACGGGGTTAGGTCTCATATAGAGACTTAATCCCCTGCACATGGAAATATCCTACTAAAATGTATTTTATTGTTAGAATTACTACACCAAAAAATTGGATAGGTTTTATACACAATAACTCAATTGGATATCCATTGGAAATCCTTCTTCCACAGTTTTATGAGGGATCATAAACATTAATGATTGATAGAGTGGGAATGAGAGAGGGCGAGTCTTCAACTCTTAATTTTCATCCTAGGATATGGTTGATATGAATTATACTATAAATTCATATATATTTGTCAACATTAAATGAAAATAAGAGAAATAAAATAAATAAATACAGAATAGTATGTTTCACTCTTATTATATAGGTAGTTATTCACTTATCATTATCATCTCTTGAATTTTGACGGATTCTTTGAGATGATTGAATGTTCATTGATGTATCAATTTTTACTTGGATAACATTAATGTTTTTTAGAATGAAATAATTGTTCTTTTTTTGTTTAAAATTATTATATCATTATTTTAGGTTCAGATAAGTACATCCATAACCTCTTTTAATCCATGTGTATTTGATCTTTTAATGACTTTCTCTAGAAACTAGCAATTGAGAAATCATCATGTGGATCTTCATATTTTTTCATAATAATATTCCTTGTTAATGAATTCTAACAGACATCAAATTATTATTAGATAATTGATTTTATTTTTCTTAATAATTAAAATAATTACCTTTATTTATGGTCGATGTAAATTGTAGTGTCAAAACTGCACTCCTTTAACATTTCCACAAATACATGCACATCACTTTTTGATGGTTTCATTTATATAATATATTTCAATATTTTATATATTTGATTGTTTTTTATTAAGTTTGATCTAATTATCCTTATGGTTTGTTATGTTTTTATGGTTGATCTCTCTATAGCGATTGATCAACATATTCTTATAATTGGTAGGATTCTATTATGGCCGATCCAATTGGATTTGTGGTGGATGGGTTCTTTTTTCATTCGTTACATTTGATCTATTGTCGATTATATGTCTATTTTGTAATTTCTTTCCCTTGAAAAAGATTATATTCCTTTGATGTTAATTGGATATTAACACACAATGCGTGAATTTGTTATAAACACAAGATGACCAATCAGATGATAATATGACTGAATAATTATATCATATAGTCATTTATTGACTTCAAAAAAATAAGTGACAATTTCATTTCATTCCGAAAATATTTAATTTATTTGAATGAAAAAAATATTTATTTTTTTTCAAAATAATGATTTTCGGGATTAATCAAACATCAATAAAAACCCATTTTTTTAATAAAACATGTAATTGAACCATGAAATGACATTATTGAAAATTTAATTCGTATTTATTATGAATTAGTCAATAAATTTTTATTCTATAAAATCAATATATATATTTTTATTTATGTGTATATTCTTAATCATACCAAAAATTTATTTTTTTGGTTATAACCATCACATATAAAAAATAATTATTCAATAGTATATCACAACTTGTGTAAAAATTGTGTTTTGTGTCCGGAAATCTATGAAACACATTGTACTTATTTAATGAGAAATATATTCTAAATCTAATTGTGTGACATTTTTTTCAATGTTACATAGTATAGAAGAGATACCATGGGATGAGTTTGATTAAGGTTATGTGATTTCTGAGCTCGGCTGACATAGTATGTTCTGTTAGGAGTTCGTTGAGTGTTTAAATCAACATAAGTGGGTATTTAGAATGATGCTTAGATTTTGAGTGGTTGTGTGACAGGAAAACTATTAGATAGAATCTATTATTTCAGAAATATTTAAAGTTCACTTCACAAGAAGGAAATAGTTTATGAGTAATCCAAGGTAGGTGGATTGGTGATTTGAGCCAATTTTTTTAAGGAATGTGAATCATTATAATATGAGGAATGTCATCATGAACAGGTTCTATATTAGCAATATTCTATTTTGTATCAATGGGATCTTGAATGAAGACTTGTGTTGGGATATGTTCAACAAAGAGACTTGTGGTTTGAGGAGTATGTATGTTTTTTTCATGATTCTTAAATGAGTAAGAGACTAGTTTGGGTATTATAAGTGGATTATAATCATGGTAATATATGTCTCTCAGATAAGAATCATAATTTTCTAATGGTGGGAATAATAATGTGGATGGATTAGTTAGGATGGATTGGTCTGTCTGGGTTGAACCTTAATGATGTTCCCTAAGTTTGGCAGGAATGATGTGGGGGCATGGATGGATAGAAGTGAATTTTGTGGGGTTTCAGTGAGACATTGTTGGGCTGGTGTGCTATGAAGTGTTAATGGATGATCTATATGGTTTGGGATATCCCATAATTAAATTTACGGAATGACCACTGATGCGGGAGGGTTTTTTTAAAACATTAGGATAAAATTCGGTTAAGCCTTGAGTGGGTTTTAGATTTCCCCTCTTAAAGACACCTTGGTATGATTGGAGTCCATCCTATCTTTCCATAATGTTCAATGATATATGGAACATAGTTCATGGAGATGAAATTTGGTTCAAATATTTAATGATAAATATTCACTTATAGTGTGTATAAATAACTCAATTGTGGTGATACGACCATTCTTCATGGTGAACTAGGGTTTTATGAGAATTTTTTATGGTTGATTGTCTCAAAACTAAGATTTTAATACATCAATTGGTTTAAATTTAACAGTATCCATATTGAATGTTGTGTTTAGTCTCAGAGGTGTTGTTATTTGGGGTTTCGGCATCAGCATCGGGACCCGGATGGGATGAGTAGACATGAGTGGTAATTGGGGTTGATGGTTGTTGGTCATCGTATAACATTATAGTGGTTTAGGAAAGTTGCATTATTTAGTGGGAGATGGCGCTAAATGTTATGTTTGGCCTTTGTTGGGAATTAATGGATGGTTTAAAGATGAATTAAGAGATATTTATTTGGATATATTATTGAGGAAGCACATTTTGGTTAGCCAAGTGTTAGAATTTGGTTAACCAAATTTGGTTTTCTGAGATTTATCTTGTTAATATGGATTAATGGATTTGAAATCATGTCGAGCATGTCTTATTGGATGTGGTTGATGCATTATAGGCATTAACATTGTATATGTGATAACATAGCATACAGATCACATTGATCAATATATTATGTCTCGTCGATTTGATAAAAAAATAAGAATATGATATCGATACTAGTTTTGGACGAATTTTTTGTACATGTTTTGATTATTTGTTTTTGATCCACAATTAAGATTTTTATTGGGATTCTATGATCAATTTCCATAATTAAATTACAATTGTTGAGGTGTTGGGGATTATAGTTGAGAACTCAGAGCTAAGTCATATGGTAGGGAGAACCACAGTTTGAGTTATATTTTGAGTAATGAAACCTCAGGTGTGTTGTGTTAAAAGGGAATCAGAAAATATATATCTATGATTTTGAAATAATATTATGTCATGTCTTCTGTTTCGATGGCATTAGAACCATGAGATCAAAGTTTCTCACTAGAAGCATATTGATCATTGAGTGTTAGAGAATAACCATTGAGTGGGATTTTGGTTTCATTGTAGGATGGTAGATTCAATAGAACAATAACCACGACTTTATGGGATGATAATTAATAGGATGTGGAGTTTTTAATATATCATCTATACAATCATGATTACATTTCATGGGGAAATTCAATCATTCAATTAGAGGGTGGTCCTAATTTAAAATGATCTTTGGATTGATAATCCCATTGTTGTAACAAAATATTGGGTTGTTATTGGATAAGGAGTGAGTTTTTGGAGGTGTTTGGGGTTCCCAAATAAGTCTTTAGAGAATTGTGCTATGTTGTAGTTGATTTTAGAGTTTGTTTGTCCATGGTTCATAGTCTTTTTTATATAGATTAGTGGAAAACCAGAATAACCCTTAATATAGAGTGTTTTAGTGAAGATTTCTTAGGTAATGGTTGAGCGTCATGTTTACAACATGGTTTTTGTAATAATGTGTTTATTTATTTTGGGAAACTATGTATGGTTTATCGGCCCTAGGAATTGTCGCACGGTTATTTCATGGTTACAAAAAAACCGTGTCAGTTATTGGAGAGGGTTCTAGGTTAGATACACACATTTGGTAAACCATTTTTTTAGAGACCCGAAGCTTGACGTACATAGATATTACATTACTTTTTCAGAATACTTAGTACATAACAAAAATAGACACACAAGGACCGTAATAGTTTATTGTCTTTGGAAACTTGGAATGTAATCTTCTAATCATGGTGAAAGATCTTCAACATCTCCTATAAAGATCTTCCCCCTTTTTTTCTTACCTAAAACCTTTATTTAAATCCTGGGGAAAAGAAAACATAAAAAGGGTGATCTTAAATGCTCAGTAAGGGTAAGCATGGATAAAATAAAACATACCATATACATTTGAATTTAAAAAGATGAACATAATGTTTAAACATAAAAAGCTTGATAAATGACATAAAACATGGAAGTACGTAAGGCATAGATCATAATGAAAAATTAAGAATGATAAAATATCATGGGAATAAAACATGTAATTGTTACAACCATGAAGCACATGATATGATTCCCATAGTGGCCAAGGCATTTCTGCCAAGACCATCTTAGTGGACAATGTCCCTTTCTGAATCGAGTTCACTCCTCGTTCCAGTCCTATATTACTGATCCGGTTTAACATTCCGTTCTAGCCATGTCTATCTCATGAGATATAAATCTTTTCCCAATGAATGAGGGGGATATATAGGTCCCACCTATCTCATAATGAAATCATTCTTACTTGTGCCACAAAATAAACATACATGATTCATAATAACCCAACGAATAATATGGGTTTCATAAACATCATCCCATCATCACATAATCCATATAAAAGAAATGGATATCATTTCATAATAAGAAAAGTGAAACCATGTCAATCATAGAGACATTACACATGAAACATACACATATGAAATAATTTCATCTTAGATGGAAAATGGTTTTGATAAAACACATGTAATGAATTCTTGAGGAAAATATCCTTTCTTCTTCAAAATCAATTTCTTTTCACAAAACGTCATGAAAATTTAAAAGAAAGAGATTTTGTTGAAAATAGTAATGAAATCTTTTGGAGGAAGCTTAATTAAAATAAGGCTTTATAAAACTGTAAAAATCCATCCGTGCTGTATAAGTTAAAAAAACAATCTATTCATACTATTTCCGGAGAAGTCAAAAAGTACCTCGTAACGTAAACAAAAGAAAGATTCCTTACATACCATGTAGTAAATGTCAAAAATGGGTAAAAAGGACTTTAAACATACATGAAAACACTTTTATAAAACATGGACATGGATGATAGAAATAACCCCAGTAAACACTTACGAATAAGCAATCTCAGATAAAAATGAGATTTGCACAATTATCCCTTACCTTAGGTCTGATATGCTTCGTACGTATTTGATCCTCTTCTTCTTTGAAGCGCCTCTTTGAGACCTCCTATTAGGTAACTAAAATTGGTCTTTTAAGAAGACCAGGACCTGTAGGATGTTTCTAGGTAAGTGGAGAAGAGAATTGGGAAGGGGTTGGCCGAGCTTGAAGGCTCAATGTGGTGTGTGGAAGAGAGGGATGAGCTTCCCTTTTATAAGGGAGGAGAGGGGAACCTTTGGAATTATTAAAAATATTAATTTATAATAAATCTAACCCCACTTAAAAACCTCCAAAAATACTCATATTCAAAGAATAGATGAGATAGGGTTGTAATATCATCAACCAGTCAAATTAGGACATGTTTGGATCTTATTTTTAACCTTATCATTTTTATTTATCCTTATTTTATCTATTTAAGTTTCTTTGTATTAATAAAATTCTAAATTTTAAATTATAACAAATAATTACTTATTTATTGTGAATTTTCCATAATTTTTTACTTTATAACATTATAGACCATATAAATTTAAATTTATAATTTTTAAATATTTTTGTGATTTTTAAAAATTTTTATAATATATTATTTTTTATAAAATAAAAATAGTGTCAATTTTGACACTATTCATTTATTTTAATTTAAATAAAATATATACAGAAGATATGTTCTAACTAAAATATTTAATAGATTCATAAAAGGTCATATGTATCTATAAAATTAGTGGATCACATTAAATAGTTCATATAATATTTATTTTATTATTTTTAAAACCATTTATTTGGTTTATCTCTTAATAAAATAATTACTACAACATTTTTGTATAATTATTTAAAATTCTAATTTTCTCATAAAAATTAAACATAAAATCATATGATGAAGATAAATATATTAAATTTCACAGTAATACTTTTACATGAATTTATCATCTTAAAATAACAATATTTAAATATTTATATTTATTAAATTATGAAGGTGAAAACTTTGGAATCATTTAAAATAAAATAATATAAGTGTCATAATCAATTTTATATGGCTCCAAACGGTTATATATTTGGTCCTTGGATGATTAAGGTGTATATATACACTACCAATAAGTTTTTTTAGGTTTGTGTGCCTTTTAATGGGTATTATTATTTCAATAAAAACTATATTCCTTATTTCCCACTTAATAAATAATTTCTATATCATTATTGTATCACCATTAATGACAATTATTTAATCCTTAAAAACTATAAATAAATTATCATGATGTAGATAATTTTATTATATTTCTGGATACTATTCATGTTCTAAGTTTTATGATGTTTATCACTAAATTAAAATTATTATACTTATAAGATTTAAGATAGTGACATGTTGTCACTTTCTTTGGCTTTAATAATAATTAAATTATTTTCATGGTCAAATGTCCATAAAATGAATCTAATCTGACCCTTAGGTTATATGGGTCTACTTTTATCCATCCAATAGAATTTTGGCATGTGTTAGAGTAATTTTATAATATTATATTTACCCTTAATTACCTGATTTTCCTTTAACTATGGTAAATAAAATTTACCGTAGTTGCTATTCATAATTTCCAAAAACAAATATATATTATTAACATAATTTGGAACCAATGATTCCAAATATGGAATCCATTTTTCCAAATTCTTTACAAAAATTTTCATAAATTAAATCAAAATTAATCTCGTTGTCGAAAGAAAACCGGTTTTTCTTTAAAACATTGCAAAAGATTGAATTGATTTAACCTACGAATTTAATGTAAAATCAATGCTAATTACATAAATTATATTAAATGGATAAAATATATTCTATTTATACTTTAAAACCATTCAATATTATAATTTAACCATATAAATTATTGCGATGAAAAGAGTTGTTTTTAATTAAAATATACCTTGTTTTTACTATTCATCAAAATATTAAAGTTACAAGAATAATATGAAAAATTTATCCAAATTAAATATTTATTTATTGATTAAAAAGAAGAATTTTATTTTGTCAAATTTAACTTATAAACTTCTCTAAAACTAAATTTAATGTGGGTGCGCCATCAAAAGGCAGCAAAACTGCATTTTTTTAAAAATACTTATTTTACCCGAAAAAATTATTTTGTTCTTATACCATGTTCTTCAAAATGTGTAAGATGAATAATAATGTTATAAAATAAAAAATTTAGTTAATAATATTCATAATGGCTAGATAATAATAATAATATAATAATATATTGTTGTTTAGTAAAATCCAGTATTGTGTGCAACACACGCTATCGAGGATGGTCGTGATTGCGCGTAATGCAAGCCAAGTCAGGGTTGCGTGTTGTGCAAGAATCTTTAGTTGTTTTGTATAAAAGAATCCAACCATATTTCATTTTTACATTGAATATATATATATACTCAATGTTGTGTAGAATAACTATTATCAAAATTGTGTGAAACACGATCCAAGAATAGTGTTGTGTATACTGCAAGATAATACGGTGTTGCGTATAGCGCAAGGTTATCTTGGTGTAGCATAAAAAACAAGACATTAATGAAATTAAAAGAATATTTTTCATAAAATCTCGGGGTGTTACATTCTACCCCCCTTAAAATGAATTTCACCCTCGAAATTCGTCGAGGTTATAAATGGTTTACTAATCGAAAGATTGTTTAATAGAAATCGACATCGTAAAAAGGAATACCAAAACATGGATTTAAAAAATAAAGTAGGAAATGTAACGGTTACCCAAATTAACTCATCACTGGGTTTCCACGTAGGAGAACCTAGGTGAAAATATGGATATGGAAGAAAAATATAACCATCATGTTCTGATGGAGAGTGGTAGAGAACATGGCTATGAAAAAGCCAACAAGCACAAAGCTATTGATTTGTGATGATCTAAGGTACCATCTGATTAATCAGATATAAGGGAACTAGGACAACATTTTTGGTTTTCAAGATCATTTCAATAAAGTTGAAGAATTAAAAGAAATACTTGCATGATTTTGGTACAATCTCACTGTTGTTCGTGAATTGAACAATTTCCACTTCATCCCTTAAATAAATGAAGTTGAATTTGTTATTCATGATGTGTTAGAAGATCATGTGATAGAATGATGGGACATTCCATCTCTTTCAAACAAAAGGTTATCAAAAGTTATAATTCCATATTATGGTTATATTAATCGTATATGTTCCAAAAATGAAGTTATACTTCATATATCATACCGCTTAATAAAAAAACTAGTTTCTACTAACAAGGGACTTTCTGTAGGCCAGTGGTAGGCGATAAAGGCCAGTCGCACTTCGATTGTGGGTTCGATTCCCACAGCCTTGTCTGATGTGATGGGATGTCGCCCGTCCTGCAGGTTTTCCTTTTTCTAAAACTATGTTACTGTAACATCCCTTCAATAATATCGAAAAATCATCTATCCTTAAACATTACTAACTTATGTCCAACATAATACATTCCAATCTTTAGGCTTATCCATAATACTGCAGTCCACTCTCATAATATAGTGAAAACGATTACCAAAGATTTAATACCATCATTGATCCCCATATATCATAATATATGTCCTGTTGGTCACATTCCAAACAGTTGAAGTCCTTAATCATGTATTCTCTTGAAAAATGAATACCCATTGAACCTTAGTGAAAACATGAATGCATTTAAAAGTTAACACTTTCCACATACCAAAATCCTCAAAATTATATATACTCAAACCATGATATCACTGAGTCCTTATATCAATCATGAGCTCATAAATACAATCAAACATCTCATTATCTTATTATTCCTTCATTATGCGCATATCATCTTCTTTACAAAAATATCTGAATAACCTTCCATGGTTACTGGTACCATTCAACATATACTGTCAAATACTTTTAGGAAAAACAATAGTGTAACAATCCTTATATGATTCTTTATTCCATTGTACCATTAACTATACAACATAACTCTCAATAAACATACAATCATTCCACTACCTTCTAAAACAACCGACTGAGCTTCAACACTTCTTTAAGCTCATATAGCATTTGTAGTATCCTCATCATCATCCACATAAATACTACCCATATGACCATACTGATTCTCTTCATGAGATTTTCCATTAGTTAATTGTTTTGTATAATGCCCGTACATTACACATTTAGAACATCTAATCATTGTTGATTTCATAGCAATACCATTATCCTTGTCCATGGTGTTAACTGAACCTTTTCCTTTGCACTTACTGGCTTTGTGTCCTTCTTTTCCACATCCAAAGCATCTTCCAGTTCCTTTGAAACAATCTCCCAGATGCCACTTCCCACTTGATTTACATGAGGTACATTGAACTTTCTTTCCTCTATGATCATCATGAAACTCCATCATTCTCTTATTATTTGAGTCGGGAATCTTACTAAAGTTGAGATTATTGATCATATTATGAGATTGCTGATTAGGAATTATAACGATGTTTGGACTTCCAGATCCTGTTTCATTTGGTTTTTCATGAAGAAAATCATTCATTTGTCTATCATATCCTCCATTATCGTGAATCTTCCTATTTCTAGCCATTTTCTAAAACCCAAAAAGAATAGTGTGAGAGGTAAAAATCATGCTAGGGAAAACAACATAGTAAAGGGGGAGTATCCTCAATACCTAACATCTTAGGATAAATTCTATGATCGTTACCGTAATTCTAGGATTGTATCCTATATGTATACTTATTTTTAGGAACATCCCTAGACATACCTTAGAAATATCTCTAGGGATCTCACTAACGTCTTCACATCCTAGTTTCCAAAGGTTGACTAAACTGTTCCTCTGATACCAACTGTAGAGACCCAAAGCTTGATGTACATAGACATTAAATTACTTTTTCGGAATACATAGTACATAACAAAAATAGACACACAAGGACCGTAATAGTTTATTGTCTTTGAAAACTTGGAATGTAATCTTCTAATCGTGGTGAAAGATCTTCAACATCTCCCATAAAGATCTTCCCCCTTTTTTTCTTACCTAAAACCATTCATTAAATCCTAGGGAAAAAAATAAAAAGGGTGAGATCAAATTCTCAGTAAGGGTAAGCATGGATAAAATAAAACATACCATATACATTGGATGTAATTGTGGAAACCATGAAGAACATGATATGATTTCCATAGTAGCCAAGGCATTACTGCCAAGGCCATCTTAGTAGAAAAAGTCCCTCTCTGAATCGAGTTCACTCCTCATTCCAGTCATGTATTACTGAACCAGTTTAACTTTTCGTTCTAGCTATTGCTATCTCATGAGATATAAATCGTTACCCAATGCATTGGATGGATATATAAGTCCCACCCATCTCATAATGATATCATTCTTACTTGTGCCACAAAATAAACATACATCATTCATAATAACCCAACGAATAAAATGGGTCTCATAAACATCATCCCATCATCACATAATCCATATAAATGAAATGGATATCATTTCATAATAAGAAAAGTGAAACCCTGTCAATCATAGAGAAATTACACTTGAAACATACACATATGAAATAATTTCATCTTAAATGGAAAATGGTTTTGATAAAACACTTGTAATGAATTATTGAGGAAAATATCCTTTCTTCTTCAAAATCAATTTCTTTTCACAAAACGTCATGAAAATTTAAAAGAAAGGGATTTTGTTGAAAATAGTCATGAAATCTTTTGGAGGAAGCTTCATGAAAATAAGGCTTTATAAAACCGTAAAAATAAATTCGTGTCGTATAAGTTAAAAAAACATTCCATTCGTACTTTTGCCGGAAAAGCCAAAAAGTTCCTCGTTACGTAAACAATAGAGAGATTCCTTACATACCATGTAGTAAAAGTAAAAAATGGGTAAAAAGGAATTTAAACATACATGAAAACACTTTTATAAAACATGGACATGGATGATAGAAATAACCCCAGTAAACACTTACAAATAAGAAATCACTGATAAAAATGAGATTTGCACAATTATCCTTTACCTTAGGTCTGATATGCTTCGTACGTATCTGATCCTCCTCTTCTTTGAAGCGCCTCTTTGAGACCTCCTCTTAGGGCACTAAAATTTGTCTTTTAAGAAGGCCAATACCTCTTGGATGTTTATAGGGAAGTGGAGAAGAGAATTGGGCAGAGGTTGGCTAAGCTGGAGGGCTCAAAGTGGTGTGTGGAAGAGAGGGGGGAGGTTCCCTTTTATAAGGGAGGAGAGGGGCACCTTTGGAATTCTTAAAAATATTAATTTATAATAAATATAACCCCACTTAAAAACCTCCAAAAATGACTCATATTCGAAGATTAGATGTGATAGTGTTGTAATATCATCAACCAATAAAATTTAGCCAAGTTTTGATCTTATTTTAAACCTTATCATTTTGATTTATCCTTATTTAATCTATTTAACTTTATTTGTGGTAATAAAACTCTAAAGTTTAAATTATAACAAATAATTACCTATTTATTGTGAATTTTCCATAATTGTTTACTTTATAAAATTATAGTCCATATAAATTTAAATTTATAATTTTTAAATATTTTTGTGATTTTTAAACAATTTTATAATATGTTATTTTTATCGAGTGACAATAGTGTCAATTTTGACACTATTCATTTATTTGAATTTAAATAAAATATATATAGAAGATATGTTCTAACTAAAAGCTTTAATAGATTAATAAATGGTCATATGTATCTAAAAAATTATTTTATCACATTAAATAGTTCATATAATATTTATTTTATTATTTTTAAAACCATTTATTTGGTTTATCTCTTAATAAAATAATTACAACAACATTTTGTTATAATTATTTAATATACTGATTTGTCGCATAAAAATTAAAAATAAAAACCTATGACGAATATAAATCTATTTCCTTTCACAATAATACTTTTAATTGAATTAATCATCTTAAATTCACAATAATTAAATTGTTATATTTATTAAATTGTGAAGGTGACAACTTTGGAATCATTAAAAATAAAATAATATAAGTGTCATAATCACATTTATAAGGCTCCAAACGGTTCTATATTGGGTCCTTGGATGATTAAGGTGTATATATACAGTAAAAATAAGTTTTCATATGGTTTTTGGGCCTTTTAATGGGTATTATTATTTCAATAAAAACTATATTACTTATTTCCAACTTAATAAATAATTTATGTATCATTAATTGTTCACCATTATTGAAAATTATTTAATCCTTAAAAATTCTAAATAAATTATCATAATGTAGGTAATTGTATTATATGTATGGAGACTATTCATTTTTGATTTTTTATAATGTTTATCACTAAATTAAAATTATTATACTTATATGATTTAAGAGACTGACATGCTGTCACATTCTTTGGTTTTAATAATAATTAAATTATTTTCATGGTAAAAAGCCCATAAAATTAATCTAATCATACCCTTAGGTTATATGGGTCTACTTTTAGCCATCCAATATAATTTTGGCTTCTATTAGGGTAATTTCATAATATTATATTTACCCTTAATTACCCGATTTACCTATAACTATGGTAAATAAAATTTACCGTAGTTACTATTCATAATTCCCAAAAATAAAAAGTAGCTTATTAACATAATTTGGACCCACTGATTCAAAATATGGAATCCATTTTTCCAAATTAAATATAAAAATGTTCAGAAATTAAATCAAAATTAATCTCGTTGTCGAATGAAAGACGGTTTTTCTTTAAAACATTGCAAAAGATTGAATTGATTTAACCTACGAATTTAATATAAAATAAATGATAATTAAATACATTATATTAAATGGTAAAAATATATTCTATTTATACTTTAAAACCATTAAATATTATAATTTAACCATATAAAATATTGCGATGAAAAAAGTTGTTTTTAATTAAAATATAGCGTGTTTTTACTATTCATCAAAATATGAAAGTTACCAGAATAATATGAAAATTTTGTCCAAAGTAAATTTTTATTTCCTGATTCCAAAGAAGAATATTATTTTGTAAAATTGAACTTATAAACATGTCAAAAAATATATTTAAAGTGGGTGCGCCATCAAAAGGCGACAAAACTGCATTTTTTTAAAAATGCTTATTTTACCCGAAAAATTTATTTTGTTCTTATACCATGTTCTAGAAAATGTGTAAGATGAATAATAATGTTATAAAATTCAAAATTTAGTTAATAATATTCATAATGGCTAGTTCATAATAATATTATAATAATATATCGTTGTTTAGTAAAACTCAGTATTGCGTACGACACACGCTATCGAGGTAGGTCGCAATTGCGTGTACTGCAAGCCAAGACTGGGTTGCGTGTTGTGCAAGAATCCTTCGTTGTTTCGTATAACATAATCCAACCATATTTCATTTATACATTGAATATATATATATATACTCAATGTTGCGTAGAATAACCATTATCAAAATTGTGTGTAACACGATCCAAGAATAGGGTTGCATATAATGCAAGCTAATACGGTGTTTCATATATCTTAAGGTAATCTTGGTGTAGCATACAACACAATATATTAATGAAATTAAAAGAATATTTTTCAGAAAATGTCAGGGTGTTAAAATTTTCACCAAGCTTACTATATGTGGGGTTGGGAACATTTTTGACCATACGGTTGGTGAAACATTTTATAATCCAAGTAAATAAACAACTTTCCTCTCAAAAAGTAGAGTTTTACCCCTTTATCCATTAGTGTATTTATCCCAAAGCCTCACCATTTCCCACCCATTTAAAACTAGTAACCCTTGAACATTCCTCCTTCCACTCCCTCTATTCCATGGTTTATCACCCTCATTCCATGGGTAAATCAATTTCTATATGATGAGATCGAAATCCAATGGTAAGTCTAGGACTCCAAAAGATTATCAATCAAATTATTTCCTCTACATGGTTTCCTCCAACTACAATAGTCTAATAAACCATATGTTATGGTTATTTTCATCTTCATCAAATTTATTCTAAATAAAATGACAATAAATTATGGTCAGACTCCTCTATGAATATGGAATGACTTTTTTTAAATTAATCCCTTATTATTTTTCTAGTTTTTTCAAGTGAATGAGTGTATGTTCTGATGAAATCATTATTCTTCAACCTAAATGTAATTTAATGTTTTCCATGAACCCTATTTATTCTGAACGATTATATTATTATTCCATGATCCCAAAATAAATTAGATCTAAGAGGTTTTTTTATTTTAAAATAAAAAATTTTGTGTTAATCGGATGGTATTCCCACTTTTAGTTGGAAGTATCAATTAAATTCATTACCCACTTTTTGTATTGGTAAATGGGTAGTTTTATGTTTATTTAGTTTAATGGGAGATCATTTATTGTGAAATGGAATTTTATTAACATAGTTAAACATAAAGTTGAACTAAATCCTGATATGGGACCTATAAAGAAATGATTAGCTCGATGTGGTGTTGGCCAAACTGAAATATTGGGTATAATTTTACTTAAATTGGTCCATAGGTGACATTTTTAAAACTGTTAACTAATTAATGTTAAATGAGTGTTTACTTTGTAACCCTGTGAATTAATGTGTCTTACATAGACATGGTGTATCCCATTATGAATGACGAAAATGATATTACATTGATATATACATCAAATTATTTAATGGTAATTATGGTAATTGGTTTCCTAATTAATGAAATTCTACAAATGGGAATGTGGTGGTTTCAAGAGGGGATTTCTAGGAAATAAGGAATGAATTAATTTACTGAATAGAATGAGCTACTCTTTGTTTAATGAAGTTATATGAATTAATTACAGAGTTTACATTGATTTTATTTAGGCATTATTGGTGTGGATTTTTATGAGTTAGCCATGGATTCTTATTGGGTACTCGAATGAATAATGAAAGTTGATGAAACCATCAGATTCATTGAGGGATAATGAAATGGAATAAAATGGGAAAGCCATTGGATATATCATTGATATTCATTGAAAATTATTTTGAGTAGGTCCACCTTGTATTTGGGTAGTGTGTATATATATTAGTTCCCACATATTAATGTCATCGATTCATTCTGGGTACCCTAATTGAATTATATAGGATGAACTCCTTAGATTCAGATTGATCTATTTCGGTGGAATTCCTTATGGGTAAGTTATGGATTCCAATCAATATATTCTTCTAAATGTAAAGGATATATCCTAGAGATTTTATTAGTATAATAAATCAGTGGAAACCTATGATCCAACACCCTTATATAACCTTTGAGACCAATTTATAGAGAATACATAGTCGAGACACTTATGTTATCTCAGATTTTCCCAATCAAGGCTTTCGTTATTGTATATATCAAAACCAATCAGGACTCACTAGTTATGAATGAATTAGTTATAAAGATATGTCTACAGTCATTATACATCGTAAGCATTAGTTGTAAGGCCCCGACCCCAGAAGCCCATATTCGGGGAATTATTACTTATCATTGGCATTATTACAAAAGATCAAGTCTCGAATGACTCATTACTTAAGTAGCATTGGATGTAATCAATACATTCATTAGGTTTACATTACATCAAAAAATGGAAAACTAAAACAACATTGTTTCTATAGAAAACACTGAGATCCCATAGAATATCCCTACAATTCATTCATAATATACTTTTTTCACATCATAGGAAAATACAACATAGAAAGGGGTGATATTAGATTCTTAGTAAGGATAACTATAAAGCATAAACATTCATAAATAATCATAGTCATTTAATGAAATATATAAGACTAAAACAAAAGCCTTTTAAACTCCATCTTCATAATAATATGGAAACGAAAAAAATCAAATAATTTCATTTAGTTATTCACATGGATATTATACTAGTCAAATAATCACATGCAATATCAATGGCCACTTTCATAATGATGGAATGAATAATGTAAGACTTCATAACCACATAGTCAAGGCCTTCTGGAAAGACTATAAATAAGATTTTGTCAAGGCCTTGTTCCAAGACACTAGTTTGTCTCATGAGACCTACGGATGCATCGAGGAGCAATAGTAGGCTCCAATAATCACATAATAAGTCCAATTCATTCCTTATATGAAAATCATAAAACATAACATAAACATTCATATTAGAACTAGCATACAAAATGTCGATACATTATCCATGAACCATGAATGGTAAAAAAAATAGCACATCCACATTCAAATATAACTCATTCAATACAATATAGAAGATTTTATTGTAATATATTATGCTCAATCATGAATAATGAAGGATATTGATATAGTTTCAAATAGTAATGAAAACTATTTGAGATAAATAACTCTAATTTTTTTTGAAAACATTTAAAAAGAAAACTATTTGACAAGAAGGTGTTTAAAAATAGATTTTTTAATCAGTGTTTCACATAACAATTTGAACATTTTAAAAGTAATTTTAATTTAAAACATTACTGTCGATAAAAATAAAACCATAAAAACAATTTTTTAAACATCGAAATTAATGACAAAGTTTTAGAAGAATAAAATTTTAAAATATTTTAAATGGTATTTTAGTTACAGTTACTATCCTAATGAGAGACAATAGAATATAAATAATTGAGATAATCAAAAAATTATAATATCATTAGAATAATGGATTTCATTATATACTATTTAAAAGGACATTATATAGACAATATAAAAGTGAATTGGTCCATGACAACAAAGAAGTCTCAAGGGAATATAAATTGAGAAGAAATCCCTTATAAAGATATTATCCTTAGGTAAAGGATAAATCAATTACATAATTATGTTTGAAAATTATAAATACACTCAATATGATTGGATATTCAGTGTAAATCAATCAAAGGATATTCACACATATTCTTGTAAAAACAACACCAATGACATGGATGTTTAACTCAATGAATGGAAATTGAGATAAGATCAAGTTTATGTCAATGACATTGGAAATTATCTATGGAGTGATTATAGGTAAAAAAAGTATATCCACACAATGGAGAGTGGATATTACTACATAAATAATAAATAGTGATTCGACACATATTCATGGAGTAAAATAATCAATGAAGTATGCGAAAGCCCACGGAGTGGAAATTGAAATTTGAAATTCCCTTACAGATTTGGTAACTTATGAAACATCAAACCCATTAAATAAGGATCATACTATGAAAATTTCAATAATCATAAATTAAAGTATATTACACCAAGAATACAATCATGGGCAGTACATATGCCACACAAAATGAAATAGTGGCCAATATATCATGAATATCACGGGAATAAAATGTGAGGTGAAAACCCATTACTTCATTATAATCAATTGATTCGAATAAAAAATGTTTATAACCACCAAATGGATCTCAAAATACAATGAATATAAAGGGAATCATGATAATATTTATTGAATTAAAGTACACAATACACCACTACAAATAAATTAGTGGTGAGCAATGGAAATCTCACAAAATTAAATGTGAGATAACAAACCCCTTACCTTGTACTTTTCCTTGGATGAGTGTAAATTAATCTCCTGTATAATGGTGAAAAATTTGTTAATAAATTATACAATTACCATATACATTAATATATTTTCATTACAATCTTCTAATATTTATATTTTAGTATTTTCATCGTTTTGTGTGTTAGTTGATTGGTTCTCCATTATATGCGTGGTTATGAAAGACATGTTTTGTATGGACGGGATGTATCTTTTTAATATTCAGAATGATATTAAGACTTTAAACAGTATTTTTAATCATCAAATGAAAATTATTCTTGAATGGATACGATGGGTAATGAATCACATCGCGTTCGTGGACATGGTAATCCATACGTACACACGAGTGACAATATAATTCTTTTGATATTAAAATAATATATAATTGTATGGTATATCATATATAAAGAATCATAATCATGTAATATTTATTATTTAATCCAATTATACATAATTATTATACCCATCCAAATAATAATGTATTGAATAACAACTACACCATGACGTGGAGATGGTAAGTCGTACATACGCATGTATGGTGACATGTCATTCAAATGATTGATATAATAATTAATATGGTTTTACCATATTTATAATAACATTTGTAATGCCCTGACCCCAGTTACCCAGATTCGGTGCATTATTGCATAACATTGGCATGATCACAAAACATCAAGTCTCGAAAGACCGATTAGTTTAATAGCCTTTGCAATATTAGATACATTCATAAATGTTACATTACATCAGAAAGTGAAAAACTAAAATAACATAGTCTCCATTTTCCACACTCATATCCCCTTCAAACAATCCCTGCAGGTCATTCCTAAAATACTTCTTCACATCCTGGAAAAATTAAAACATTGAAAGGGGTGAGCTCAGATGCTCAATAAGGATAACAATATAGCGGAATATTTCATAAATAAACATAAACATTTAAGGCAATTTATAACAAAACAAAATCCTTTTAAAAATTAACTTCAACATAATATGGAAAAAGTAAAATTAAATAATGCCATTTACTTATTCACATGGATATTCTACTAGTCGAATACTCACATTCAATATCAGTATCCACTTTCATAATGATGGAATTCATAATGCCAGACTATCATAACCACGTAGCCAAGGCCTTGTCCCAAGACTACAAATAATATTTTATCAAGGCCTCGTGCCAAGACACTAGTTTGTCTCATGAGAAATGCCGATGCATTGAGGAGTTATAGTGGGATCTACCAGTCACTTATTAAGTCAAATGCATTCCTCATATAAATAGGTTTAAAAATATCATAAACTATAACATAATCATATCAAATAAAACATGCATAAATGAAACTTAAAATTTCCACATTTCAATCAAAAGATATCAATATAACACATTTGATATAATAAAAACCTTATCAAAACCATTTTCAATACCAAAATAAAATAAAATTAAAACATGGTATTTATTTTTCATTTAAAAAAAAGTTATGGCTTGTAAAGGAAGCCGAAACAGAAATAATGGTCACAGTGGCAGAGAATTCATTGTCACCGCATATGTAAGAGAAAAAAATTCCTTTTCTAGTTTAGTAAAATAGTTTGTAAAAAAAATTCATTTTGAATAAATGTAAAAGTCAAAGTGGTTTATACACCGTATAAAAGAAAGTTGTGTATAAAACAAAATATGCTTCAATGAAAGGAAATTAATACGAAGACCCTTACAAAGAACATTTTTTTAAATAAAGTATATATATTATGTATATTAAATATAAGTACACATAAATAAATTACAAATAAAAGATAGGAAATAATAATATCATGACATAATTTGAAAGTAGGAGATTAACCCAAAGAATGAAAATTGTGTTAAGAAGTTCCCTTACCTCGTGTCTGACATGACTCAATCCTTCTTTAACCTCCTAAATAATAAACTAGAGTAAATTTATATTTTCTTAAGAACCTTTTTCAAGTTTATTATCCCTTTTATATCACTTATTACTATGTTACGAAAATTATGTAGTCATTTATGTTAATAACGATCGTTTTGTCGATCTTTGGTACATGAGTCAACAATAAACTCCTTATAATTACAAGTTGTTTATGTGGATGAATATCCATTATATACAGAATTATATTCAGGATTTAGATATCATATATATCATATATATCCAGTATATACATTCATTCATAATATTACCTAACCTTAAGAGGTAAGAAATGAAATGCACCGTTCATGGAGACGGTAATCCGTACGTATGCATGAATGCTACTTTCATTTCTATTTCGTATTTAATGTAATGAAATCATAATGATATAAAGGTATGATATAATTCCAGTATAATATCATATATAATATCATTTATTACATCCTTTATACATCCAACATATGGCATTAACGATTCAAATCACTTTGATGGGGTGGTAGTCCGCACATCCTAAAATGAAATTATCGCGTTTACCCCTAATGGAAATCTTAATGGTATGCCATAAATGAGAAACACAGAAGGATAAAGAAAACATAAACATAATATATATCATATATAAAACATATTTTCATCATAATGGCCACCATGAGAGGAGTTAAAAGAATATTGAACAATCATCGTTTCGTGAGGCAGAAATTCGCCAACCAAAAAAACGGTATGTTCTTTAACCATTAGACGAAGGTGTGTGTAAGTTTAAATCAAATACTTCTCTTAACAACATACTTGTAAATGTATGACACTGGTGTTGTTACAAAACAAAGTAATAAAAAGATTTTAGGGGGTTGGAGAAGCAATATAAAACAAAACAATATAAGAGAAGAAATTACCTAAAAATCGGGTAACTCTTTTTGATTTGATCCAAAGGCTTCTTTGGGAAGACTTCTGCCCAAAGTGAGGATTCTAGGAGTAAGAGAAGGACATTGGGATAGTATTTGGGCAGAGGTTGGCCGAGTAAAATGTCTTGGAAGGTGTGAATAAGGTGGTAGTGTTGGGGGCTATTTATAAGAGGAGAGGAGGGGAACTCTTGGAAACTCATGAAAAATTACATCATTATGAAATGATTTTCGGATTTTAAAGGTCCCACAATGATATATTTCTAGGAAATATTTTTATCTTTCCAATGAATATTTAGAGTTGAATAGTTAACTTATATAAACCCATGTAAATATTTTTTTAGTAAAACAACACATGTTTGTCACAATTTTATTTTAACTTTAAAGAAAAAGTTATTAATGTCATTTTATTACCCAAGTGGCTCCATGTGGTCCCCAAGTCGACCCATGGATTGTCTTGGATATCCATGACTCATCCAATAAGTTTAGGACATGTGTAAAAGTAATTTAATATTTTTATAATATCATTTTAACTTTAAAGTTCACTAATTACCTTTAATCATGATTAATTAAACTTAAAGGTTACTATTCACCAAAAAATTATTTTAATCCCATTGAACCACATTTCACTTACTAATGAAAACCATTTATGTCTGATTTCTGAAAATAAAATCATAGATGTGGTAATGTTTCATTTAAACGAAAAATCGGTTTTTAACTACCACTTAGTGGTTTCACTATACATCAAAAATTGATGTTTTTCAGAACAATGCCAAAATTTAACCCTAATCTATAATTGATATTACGAATTCAAAAATGATGTTTACTTTAAAAAATTAAAAACATATAAGTTGAATTGACTAATTTTATAATTAATTCCCGATGTCACAACAAATAGCGGGATTTTAAGAAACAATATATGTCAAAAGATTGACAATTGTTCATGTCCAATTTCAATGTTAAATTAATTATAATGACCACCATTGGATAAAATGGTAAAAATATATTCTAATTATACTTTAAAACCACATAATATTAAAATTTATCACTATAAATTATTTTAATTAAAAAAGTTGTTTTATGTATTTTTCACTATTCATAAAAAATTGTAAGTTCTTAGAAAAATTCCAAAAATTCAACATAGGCTAATTTCAATATTCTGAATCCAAAAATAAAGTCCATTTTGAAATATAAAATTTATATAATTTCAAAAAGTTGGTATTACTATTCGTAACTGCTACTTTGATTGGTCGCGGTGTGTTAGAATCTCTATCTTGTGTACAATGTAAGCTATTGCATTATTGAAAGAGAAGCATATCATGGAAGCTCAGGGTGTTACATTCTCCCCTCATTTAATAAATTGCATCCTCGGAATTTAAAATTTTTATTTGAAAATAAAAGGTTGAAAATATAAAATACCTTTGTGGAAAACCCACATCGGACAAAAGGTTAATAAAAATATAACTTTAAAAGAAAGAAAGATAATTACAATGGTCACCCGAGATATCCCATACTAGGATTCTATGAAAATATGGATATGGAAGAAAAACAAACAATCAAGGTCTGATGGAGAGTTGTAGAAAATAGGATTAGGAGAATGTTAACCACAAGAAAATTACAAACTTGTGATGGGTTAAATGGTCATTGAATCCCCAGTTGAAAAATTTAACCAATAACATTTTTGTTTTAAGTTACGTTTCATAATGTTGTGGAATTTATTTAAGAGATTTTCTAAGAACATAAGGAAATATACTTACTTGTCATGTAGACTTTCATTATTTAATAAAGTTTTAACATAAACCCATCTTTCGCTCCAAATGGTAACAGAACTCAAAAATATTCTATTTATCCTAATTGTATAAGGTTCTAAAATATTAACACATACCATTTAGATTAGGAAAACTTTTTTTAATAACCAGGGACATCCTGTAGGCTAGTGGTAGGTAATAAAGGCCTGTCGCACTATGGTTGTGGGTTAAATTCCTTCAGCTTTGTCCGACGCGATGGGTTATCCCTCGACCTACAGGTTGTCATTTTCTTAAAAATATAGTATTATAATATTCTAAAATTAATCTTCATTAATGTTTTAACCTTAAACAATAATATCCAATGTTCAACTTAATCCATTCCAACCTTAATAGATATCCAAAATACCTCTGTCCAGACTTTCTCTAAAAGGTCCTTATAATCCAAAAATCAATTGTAACATTAGATTCCCAAAACAATGTAAAGTTTCTATTATTTTCACATACTAATAATATGATTACCTTAATCCTATTAAAACCTTAATGAAAACAACAAATACCGCAGTATAATCCTTATATATATCACATTATTCTTATAACCAGAATAAAATCATTGAGTCCAAAAGCACCAATACATTTATTATTCCACTTCAACTATAATAACAACATAAGATTTTCCTTGATCTCTTGGCCTTTTCTGAGGTATGTTTTCTTGACTCTTAGGAAATTCATTTGTATAATGCCACATTTCCCTACAACTGTAGCATTCAACATTGATAGCCTCTTTATTTCCCTTGCAATCACGTGCTTGGTGACCTTTTTCTCCACATTTATAACAAACTCCCATTCCTTTTAGGCAAGTACCATGGTGATTCTTCCACAATTATCGCATAATGGAAAATCCTTCTCTCAATTTTTCCCTTTATCTGTCTCATGTTCCACCGTTATCTTCTTCTCTTGCTTTACTTTGTTGTCATAAGAATTTGAGAATTCCTTTTCTATCTTGATAGCACACGAGTCTATATATTCGTATGATGAGAAGGATTGTGAGACTAAGGCTCGACGGAGAAACAGTTTTAACTCATCAATGAAACTATAAATATTATTTCTTGTTTTGCGTATATAATCTGCAGCATGCCTTGCTATCCTTGAAAGGATAGCCTCATACTTTGTGACATTCTCATCCTACTTCTGCCTCAGACTCAGAAATTTCCTTTCAATATCTTCTAGATGGTCATGTGGAAAGTATTTCTCTATTAAATTTTCCTCAAACTCCCTCCATTCCATACTTGATTATTCTTCATCTTCCTTTGTGTTTTGAATCAGCGACCACCATTGATCAGCATCTCCAGTGAGGCGGTAGAATTCCATGACAACCTTCTCCCTTTCTCTACTCCCCACGGTGTGGAATATTTTCTCTAAGGAGTTTATCCCTTGCTCAGCTACTAATGGATTTGTACCCCCATTAAATGTTAGCTGTTTTTTCCTCGTGAAGAGGTATAACATTGATCCTCCACGTTGTGGATCAAGGTGCTTTATATGAGTAAGGTTATTATTCATAACCCGAGTGAGTTGTCCTAGTATGGTAATAAGTTGATAAGCACCAGTTGTATCTCTAGCTCCACAATAATTATCTTGAGCAGGAGGGTAATCGCTACACGGAGTGCGTGCATTTATACAGTTTCCATTCCTACCACTAGGCGCCATTTCTAAACAATGGCATAAACTAGATTATTTTATGAATTAAAATACATATTTCTATACTTTAACATAAATTGAACTATTTATGGATATAATCCATAATCATAAAATTGTTTTCTTTGAGAAAGTATATACTCATAACCCTTCATAGTGGTTTGTAAATAAAATGAGAATTATCCTATGCATATCCCCCGGGAGTGTCATAACCAAGAGTGCAGCAAGGATCGTTGTCGTTCACCAGTTCACGTTCGAGTCTAGCTCAAAGCGGTGTTTTCAGGTTTTACCCCTAGGTATATCTGTGCCAGAGCCACCTTTACCTGCTCGTATCCAGACATGGATGTATTGCTCGAAAAACACAAAAAATATCTATAATACAAAAATTCTAGGAAGTTATTCTATACCAATCCTCAAAGTCTATCTTAGGGATATGTGATCTAATCAGAGTTTATCTAAATCTATCTTCCATGGTTAGTACTAAAATGTCTCTGATACCAACTGGAATTCCCCGACCCCAGTTACCCAGAGTTAGTGCCTTATTGCGTAACATTGGCATGATCACAAAATATCAAGTCTCGAAAGACCGATTAGTTTAGTACCCCTGGAAATACTAGATATATTAATAAATGTTACATTACATCATAATTTGAAAAACTACAATAACATAGTCTCCATTTTGCACACTCATATCCCCTTCATACTATCCCTGCAGGTCACTCCTAATATACTTCTTCACATCCTGGAAAAATTAAAACATTGAAAGGGGTAATCTCAGAGCTCATTAAGGATACCAATATAGTGGAAGCATTCATAAATAAACATAAACATTTAAGGAAATTTATAACTAAAAAATATCCTTTTAATCATGAACTTCAACATAATATGGAAAAAGTAAAATGAAATAATTCCATTTACTTATTCACATGGATATTCTATTGGTCGAATAATCACATGCAATATCAATAAAAACTTTCATAATGATGGAATGCATAATGCTAGACTATCATAACCACGTAGAAAAGGCCTCGGGTCAAGACTACAAATAAGATTTTATCAAGGCCTCGTGCAAGGACACTAGTTTGTCTCATGAGACCTGCAGATGCATCGAGGAGCTATATCGGGCTCCACCCGTCACTTATTAAGTCCAATGCATTCCTCATATGACTTGTTTAAACATATCATAAACCATAACATAATCGTATCACATAAAATATTCATAAAGGAAACATAGCATTTCCACATATCAATAACATGATAACAATACAACACATTGATATAATAAAAACATTATCAAAACCTTTTTAAATACCAAAAGAATAATAATTAAAACATGGTATTTATTTTTCATTTTAAAAAAGTTATGGCTTACAGAGGAAGCCAAAACACAAATAATGGTCACGGTGGCGGAGAAGTCACTGTCGCCGCATATGTAAGACAAAAACATTCCTTTTTTCGTTTAGTAGACGCTTTGTAAAAAAAATTCCTTTTGAATAAAAGTAAAAGCCAAAGGGGTTTATACACCGTATAAAAGAATGTTGTGTATAAAACAAAATATGCCTCAATGAAAGGAAATTGAGACGAAGACCCTTACAAAGATAATTTTTTAAAATAAAGTAGATATATTATGTGTATTCACTATAAGCACACATAAATAAATTATAAATACAAGATAGGAAATAATAATATCATGACATAATTTGAATGTTGGAGATTAACCCAAAGAATGGAAATTGGGTTAAGAAGTTCCCTTACCTCGTGTCCGACATAACTCGATCGTTATTTAACCTCATGAATAATTAACTAGAGATAATTTATATTTTCTTAAAAAAAATTTTCAAGTTCATTATCCCTTTTATATCACTTATTACAATGTTACGAAAATTATGTAGTCATTTAAGTTAATAACAGTCGTTTTTTCGATCTTTGGTACTTGAGTCAACAATAAACTTCTTATAATTACAAGTTGTTTATGTGGTAGAATATCCATTATCTCCAGAATTATATTCAGGATGTAGATATCATATATATCGTATATATCCCGTATAAACATTCATTCATAATATGACGTAACATTTAGAGGTAATATATGAAATGCACCGTTCATGGAGACGGTAAGTCATACGTACGCATGAATGATACTTTAATTTCTATTTCGTATTTAATGGAATGAAATCATAATGATAAAAATGTATGATATGATTCCATTATAATATCATATATAATATCATTTACTCCATCCTTTATACATCCCACATATGGAGACGGTAACTCTTCTGGATTTGAGCCAAAGGCTTCCTTGGGAAAACTTCTGCCCAAAGTGAGACTTCTAGGAGTAAGAGAATGAAGTTTGTAGAGTATTTGGGCAGAGTTTGGCCAATCCAAATGGCTTTGATGATGTGAATAAGGTGGTAGTGGTGGGGGCCTTTTATAAGAGAAGAGGATTGGCACTCTTGGAAACTCATGAAATATTACATTATTATGAAATGATTTTCTGATTCTAAAGGTCCCACAATGATACATTTAGAAGATAAGGTGATAAGGGTTCGAACTATACTCATCCAATAGGTTTTTGACATGTTTAAGCCTTAGATTTTACCTTATCTTTCCATTTTATTTAAATAGTTAATTAATGAGGTAATCGCTGCATGATCATGGTGTCATAAAAAAATTAATTTAATTAATGTCTAAAAATTATAAAAAAATATCATGATGTAGAAATTATTTTTATATTTACAATGAATATTTAGAGTCTAATAGTTAACTTATATAACCCTGTTTAATAATTGTTTTAGTAAAACAACACATGTTTTTGACAATTTTATTTTTACTTTAAATAAAATGTTATTAATGTCATTTTCTTTCCCAAGTGGCTTCATGGGGTCCCCAAGTTGACCCATGGATTTTATTGGTCGTCCATGACTCATCCAATAAGTTTAGGATAAGTTTAAAAGTAATTTCATATTTTTATAAAATCATTTGTACCTTAAATTTCACTAATTACCTTTAATCGCGATTAATTAAACTTAAAAGTTACTATTCACCAAAAAATTATTTTAATCCCATTGAACCACATTTTACTTTCTAATGAAAACCATGTAAGTCTGATATTTGAAAATCAAATCACAGATGTGGTAATGTTTCATTTAAACGAAAAATCAGTTTTTTAACTACCACTTAGTGGTTTCACTATTCATCAAAAATTGAAGTTTTTTAGAACAATGCCAAAAATTCACCCTAAGCTATCCTTGATATTACGAATTCAAAAATGATATCTATTTTAAAAAATCCCAAACATATAAGTTTCATTAATTAGTTTTATAATTAATTCACGCTTTCACAACAAATAGCGTGATTTTAAGAAACAATATATATCAAAAGATTGACAATTGTTAATGTCCAATTTCAATGTTAAATTAACTATAATGAGCCTCATTGGATAAAATGGTAAAAATATATTCTAATTGTACTTTAAACCCACTATATAGTATAATTTATCACTATAAATTATTTTGATTAAAAAAGTTGTTTTAAGAATTTTACACTATTCATAAAAAATTGGAAGTTCTCAGAAAAATACCAAAAATTCCACATAGGCTAATTTTGATATTCTGAATCCAAAAATGAAGTCCATTTTGAAATAAAAAATATATATAATTTCAAAAAGTGGGTATTACTATTCATAAGTACTACTTTGATTGGTCACGGTGTGTTAGAATCTCTAATTTGTGTACAATGTAAACTATTGCATTATTGAAAGAGAAGCGTATCGTGGAAGCTCAGGGTTTTAAAACATCACAGTATATATATATAATATACTGGAGTTATTTTTTTATAATGTAAAAAATGAATAAAGTGGAAGTGGAGGAAGAAAGGAACTTGAAAGAGGTGATGAAATATTTACGTCTTCTTTGGGTTCTTCCTTTAGATTTGATAAAAAGGGATCCATACGTTGGATTTATGACTAATGTATGGCCTCTAGGATGAAGGGAGGAGAGGTGGGAGGATATTTTGGCAGGTTTTGGCCGATAATAATGGCTCTTAAGAAGTGAATTAGAGAGAAGGGGGAGTGCCCTTTTATAAAAGGGTGACAGGAACCTAAGGAAATGCTAGAAATATTATTTTATAATAAAATCATTTCCAATTTCTAATGCCTCCAAAATGAATTATTTAAAGACTAAGGTGGCGATGGGTTGAAAAATACTCAACCAATAGGATTTATATAGGATTAGGTCACTATATTAACCTTATCTTTTAGATATAACAATTAGTTAAATAGTTTGTCATTTACGATGTCTCTTTGTATTTTTTTATTATATGGTTAATAAACATACAATATACTCCCAAGAGAACCCCAAGTGGTTATTTAATGATAAAACTATCATTATATAAGTCTTTTGGCCGATACATATATTTTTAGGAATATAATTTCAAATAATAATATAATATATATTTTAAAACACTTTTATGTCAATTTTGACAATATTTGGTATTTTGTTTTTTCTGAATACATAACAGCATTACTAATTCGATCAAAATTCATCTAAACAACCCTAAAATGTCATATTAACCTAAAAAAGTAGTATATTTCATAAAATTTCTAAAATTACAATTATTTTGACTTTTATAATATCATTTATTTTAATATTTCATTAATTAGGTAATTACTGCATCATCATTGTGTCCTAAATAAATTAAATTATATAATGAATAAATAAATATAAATAAAATACCATTAAGTAGGAAATATTTTTATATTTCTAAAGAATATTTATAGTCTAATTTATATTATGTGTGACCCTATATTAAAAATGGTTTAGTTATTAAACATTGAATTTAACAATTTTAACAATTCTTTGAAATAAATAATAACAAATGTACTAATCTAATCCAAGTGGAACTAAAGGATCATATTTTATTCCTAGGGTTGTTTCTGTTAGAATTACACTTATCCATTGGAATTAGTATATGTGCTATAGTAATAATAATATCAATTTTCCCTTAATTATACTATTTACTTTTAAGTGTGCTAAATAAAAGAAAAAAGTTACAATTCCCCAAGACTTATTTTCATCTTATTGAAACATATTTTATTTACTGATATCATCCGTGTCTATCAGATTTTTGAAATTCAACTCACAGAAATAATAAAATTATGTTTTATGTAAATTTGCAAATGCTCCTAGGCGGTGGGTAAAAGATGGTAAAAAGATCAATAAAATTTTATACATATAATTTAATTATAAAATGACTCCAATTAATTATATTTAACATATATTGGAATTATATATCTATTTTTACTTAATATAAATTTAAATAAAATATATATTAATTAAAATGAAAATTCGGTTTTAAACCATAACAGAATGTCTTTAATTATTCATTAAAAATTTAATGTTTTCAGATAAACACAAAAAATTTACCCTAATATAATTTTGATATTACAAATTCAAAAATGAATTCTATTTTACCAAATCCAAAATATATAAGTTGAATTAATTAATTGAAAATTAATACCCATTGTAAAAACCGCAAAGCGGGTTTTTAAGAAGTAAAAAATATCAAAAGACTGACATGTGATTACGTCAAATTTTAATATGAAATTACTTATAATCACCAAAATTGTATTAAATGAAACAAATATAATCTAACTATAATTAAAAAACATTAAAATACATAGTTTAAAACAATAAATTATTTTGATTAAATTTTTTTTTCAATTAATATTTATTAGATTTCAGTATTCATCAAAATATAAAAGTTATTAGAAATGTACCATAAATTTATCCAAAATAAATTTTTATCTTCCTATTCTAAATAATAATTTAATTTCATTAAATTTAATATATTAAAGTGTCAAATATTGGTTTTAAAAAAGGGTTTTCCATAAAAAGGTGGGAAATTTTCATTTTTATGAAAAATATTTCTTTTATATAAAAAAATGAATTTGTTCATATATTATGTCTAAGAAACACATTATATGGATTATAAAATTATATAGAGTATATAAAATTAAAAATTCAGTTAATATTATTCATAACTTATTTTGAATGGCTAGTTTCGTAAGTTGTGGTGCGCTCAAACTCAGTGTTGCTTGTAGCGAAAGCTATTGAATTAAAGAAAATAAATTACTATGAAATATGGAGGTGTTACATTCTTCCCCCCATTTAGAAAATTGTGTCCTTGTAATTTGAAAATTGGGCCTATGAACTTCATTGAATGTCCCACATCAGAAAAAGAGTCAATATAACTATATCTTTAATAGAAAGAAAGTGAAGTACAATGGTCACCCGAGATAACCCAAACATGGATTTGATGTAGGAAAACATGGATATAGAAGATAAAATAAGTGTCAAGTTCTAGTGGAGAGTGATAGAAAACATGATTAAGAGAAAGTTAACAATAAGAAATCCACATACTTTAAATGAGATAAACGTTCATTAGTTTCCCCGTAGAAAAAGTAAACAAATAACATTTTTTGTTTTACGTTCCATTTTATAAAGTTTAGGGATTTATTTATGAGAATGAATAAGAACATAAAGAGATATACATACTTTTGAAGTAGAGTTTCATCCGTTAATAAATTTATACCACTAAATAATCTTTTTACTCAAAGGATGAGTATTAACAGTGACTTGGTCACACCTGAATGGATAATACTTTATTGAAATAAATACATATCATAATTTCTAAAATTAAACCAACAATTCCCGAAGTTCAATAAATACCATTCAATAAAAAATTGTCCTTAAAATCCATCAATATAATCCAAACTAATATTGAAACCCAAAACATATAATAATTGGATTACGTAGTCTTATACTTTAAATTGTACTTCCAAATAACATTGACTACTCTTAAATTCACATACTTGAAAGTAATTAACCTAATCACATATTCTATATGATAGGTTAATCATTTCCATAAATATCCCAAATCGTTATAAATCTATTATAAAAATATAGTTAAATATTCCCCATTACTCCTCATATGAAATCTCATAGTATTCTATTTTCCTTAGACATATAGTATTCCCAACAGAGAGACATTCATCCAAAATATCAATTATCACTTATTCCCCAAATCATTTTCTTATACTAATTATATCCATTTTATAAGACATAAGATACAAAATCTACTTATTATTGACCACTAAAATCATTTAACTAAAAATAATTAGTCACAGTAACCAGCAACTACACATAGTCTAGTGGTTGGTGATAAATCCCAATCGCACTACGGTTGTCGGTTCGATTCCAGTAGCTTTTTCTGACGTGATAGGATGTCACACGGTCTACGTGTTGTCCTTTTCCAGAAAACAATATTTTATAACATTCCCAAAATGAGATAAATTCTTCAAAATAAATATAACATAATTTCACCAAAAACATTATCTCATACCTCACATTTTCATCCCAAAATTTAATAACATGTAATTGCCTCAAATTAATAGATCATGTAAACACCAATGGTTATTTATTACTATATCAACTATAAAAAACACAATTCGTCTGAAAATTTCATTTTCACATATTAAACTGCAGGGTTACACATTATATAAAATTCATCCAAAGTAATCCCATCAACATAGAGAACTAATACATTTAATCATTTGACCATCCATTTATTACTACATAGGTTATTCCTTAACCAATGGGTTATCATATAGAATAGGGAATTCACTCGGTTAATTCCCAAGTCCCCTAAATTTATGTTAAATAACTATAAATGGTTTCATGGGATAATTTTTATTTTCTTCTATAGGACTCATCATTTTTTCGTGGCAATTAATTACTTTATGTCCTTCTTTCAAACAAATAAAGCTTTTATTTGTTCCATTAAGAAACATACCTAGGATTCTCCTTCCACATTTACTGCATGATCAAAATTGAGCATTATTTTCATCGTGGTCTCCACTACTGGAGCTCTTATCATTCGCCACCTTTCTTTTATTTGGTGAGTCCAGGAGTTGGTTAATATTTATATTTTTTATCATATTTCTGGAAAACTGATTATTCATGAACAAGATATCTTTTACACTTATCAAAATTTTATTCTGTTGCTCATTTCCTCTTCCATGCCCACCTTGTACATCATGTTCAATGTTACTATGACTTCCTTGGAATCCAGCCACTAAAAAACACAAGAAACCATAGTGTGAGTCATAAAATCATTTAGATAATATCATAACACCTTATTTTCAATCTAAATCACCTTATGATTAACGAAATTTATTTATTCTCATCATATATTATAATCATTATAATAATTTTATAATGAAAATATGAATTATCCTAAACATATCCCCTAGGAGTGTCATAAACAAGAGTGCATCATGGTCTATTGTCGTGTACCAAGATACACCTGGGTTATGACCGAAACTCTTTGTCGGAGTTTTCACTCCTAGGTACATCTGTGCCAGAGCGGCCTCTACCTTCTCATATCTGGTCATGAATGTATTGACTATAAAACCCACATAATCTCTACAATACCAAAATTCTTGGAAGTTCTCTAATACTAATAATCAAATTCTATCTTAGGGTAATGTTCTCTAATCAGTGTTTATCTAAATCTAGATTTTAAGGTTTGTACTAAACTTCCTCTGATACCTACTGTAACGCCCTGAACCCAGAAGCCCAGATTTGGTGGATTATTATGTATCATTGGAATGATCACAAAAGAACAGGTCTCAAAATACAAATTAGTTTAGTTTCCTTTGATGTACTATATACATTCATATGGTTTACATTGCATAATAAAATTGAAAACAAACACAATATTGTTTCCATAGGCAACACTGTGATCCCATAGACTATCCATGTAGGTCAGTCATAATATACATCATCCCATCCCGGGAATAATAAAACATAGAAAGGGGTGAGCTCGGATTCTCAATAAGGATAACAATAAAACATAAACTTTCATAAATAAGCATAAACATTTAAGGAAATATATATGAATAAAACAAAAGTATTTTAAACATGAAATTCATAATAATATGGAAAAGAAAACATCAAAAATTCAATTTACATATTCACATGGATATTATACTAGTCGAATAATCACATGCAATATCAATAGCCACATTCATAATGATTGAATGCAAAATGCCAGACATCATAACCACGTAGTCAAGGCCTTGTGCCAAGACTACAAATAAGATTTTGTCAAGTCCTTGTGCCAAGACATTGTTTTCTCTCATGAGACCTATAGAGTCATCAAGGAGATATATCGGGCACCACCTGTCACTTACTAGGAACAATGCATTACACATATGAAAAGATTGAACCATAACATAACCATTCTTATTAAAACTATCATACGAAATGTCAATACATTATCCACAAACCATGAATGGTATAGAATTAGCACATCCACAATCAAATGTAACTCATTAAATACAATATGGAATATTTTATTGTAAATGATTAACCTCAATCGAGAATAATGATCGATATAGACATAGATTAAAATAATCCTCAAAACTATTTGAGAGAAATATCCTACATTTTCCTGAAAACAATTAAAAATCACACAATTTGTCAAGAAGCCGTTAAAAATGATTATTGAATCATAGTGTCTCATACCACATTGAAACATTGAAAAAGAATTTTAATTTTAAAACATTAATTTACATATATATAAAACCATAAATTTTTTTTGAATCATGGACATTAATGAGAATGATTTAGAAGAATAAAATTTTAAAACATTTAAAATGGTATATTTTTTAGAGTTACTATCCAAATGAGAGATGCTTGAATATAAATAATTGAGGTAATAGAAACATTATAACACCATGAGAATAAATTATTTCATTATATACTATTTCAAATGACAATATATACACCAAATAAAAGTTAATTGGATTATAACAACAATGAGTGTCAAAGGAATGTAAATTGAGATGAAATCCCTTATAAAGATAGTATCCTTATTTAAAGGATAAATCAATGACATAATTATGTGTGACCATTATAAATACACTGAATATTATTGGATATTAAGTGTTAATAAATCAGAGTATATTCACAAATATTCTTGAAAAAACAGCACCAATGACTTGGATGTCTAACTCAATGAATGTAAATTGAGTTAAGATCATGATTATATCAATGAATTCAGATTATAAATGGAGGTATTATGTGTATAAAAGTTATATCCACCCAAAGGGGAGTGTATATTACTACATAAATAATAAATAGTGATTCCACAAATAATCTTGGAGTAAAATAATCAATGAAGTATACTTAAATCGCCTTGAGTGGTAATTGACATTTGAAATTCCCTTAACGATTTGGTAACTTATGAAACACAAAACCCATGGAAAAAGGATCACACAATGAATATGTAAATACTAATAAATTAAATCATACTACAACAAGAATAAAATTGTGGATTGTATATACACCACACAAAAGGAAATAGTGGCCAATATAGCATGAATCTCAAGAAAATAAAAAGTGAGATAAGAAACCCTTACATCGTTTTTATCAATTGAGTTGTATAACCAAAAGTTAATTATAACTAAATGGATCATATAATACCATGAATATAAAGAGATTAATTATAATATATATCAAATCGTAGTACACAATACACCACGATGAATAAATAATTTTCGAATAATGGAAATCTCACATAATTAAAATTGAGATAACAAACCCCTTACCTTATACTATTCCTTGGTCAGAGGTACGTTAATATGATGTATAATGGTGAAATAATTATTATTAAATTATAAAATAACCATATATAATAATATGATATCATATATGATCTTCTAATATTGATATGTTAGTATTATCGTCGTTTCATGAGTTAACTGATTCGTTCTCCATTGTATGATTGTTTACGTAACCTATGTTTTTTAGGGATGGGATGTATCATATTAATATTATGAATGATATTATGTCTTTCAAATTTATTTTTAATAATAAAATAATAGTTATTATTGAATAGATATTACAGGGAATGAATCTCATCGCGTTCATGGAGACGGTAATCTGTACGTACGCACAAGCGACAATAAAATTTTTTTGATATTAAAATAATATATAATTGTATGGAATAACATATATAAATAATCATAATAATGTTATATTTATTATTTACAGCATGTAAACATCATTATTATAATCAACCAAATAATTATGTATTTAATAGAAACTACACCACGACGTGGAGATGGTAAGCCGTACTTATGCATGTATGGTGGCATGTCATTCAAATGATAGATAGAATAATGAATATAGTTATACCATATTTATAATAACATCACAGTATATAGAAGATACTGGAGTTATTATTTTATAATGGAAACAACAACAAAAGGGGAAGTGGAAGAAGAAAGGAACTTGAAAGGGGTGTTGAAATATTTTCCTCTTCTTCAAGTTCTTCCAATTGATTTGATGAAAAGGGATCTTCAGGTTGACTTTCTGACAAATTTAAGGACTCTAGGATTATGGGAGGAAATTTTGGAGAATATTTGGGTAGGGGTTGGCTGAGCCTAATGGTTTTTAAGGTGTGAATTAGAGAGAAGGGGGGGTTCCCTATTATAATAGGGGTTAGGGGCACCTTAGGAAAATATAGAAATATTCTTTTATAATAAAATAATTTTATTTTCTAATGGATAAATAATAAATTATTTAAATGATAATGTGGGGATGGGTCAAAAACCACTCAACCAATAGGTTTTATATATGTTTTAGTCACTATATTAACCTTATATGTTAGATTTAACACTTAGTAAAATACTTTGGCATTTACCATGTCTCTTGGTATTTTTATATTATATGGTCAATAAACGCACTATTTACTTCGAAAAGAACCCCAAGTGGTTCATTAATGATACATCTATCATTATATAAGACTTTTGGGAGATGAATATATTTTGAGTAATATAAGTTCAATTAATAATATAATATTTGTTTTAAAAACAATATTTTGTCAATTTTGACACTATTTGGTATTTTGTTTTCTAAAAAATAATAACAGCATTATTACATCGAAAAAAATCTTCTAACTCTACCTAACATGTAATATTAACTTAATAATTGTGAAATTCATAAAATGACTCAATTTACATTTATTTGGATATTTATAATATCAATTATTTTTATATTTCATTATTTAGGTAATTACCGCATCATCATTGTGTCATTAATAAATAAAATTATTTAATGTCTAAAAAATATAAATAAAATTCCATTATGTAGGAAATATTTTTATATTTATAATGAATATTTATAGTCTTATTTATATTATGTGAAACCCTATATTAAAAATGGATTAGTTATTAATCATTGAATTTAACACTTTTAACTCTTCTTTAAATTAAATAATAATAAATGTCCAAATATAATCCAAGTGGACCAAAATGATCATATTTTATTAAAAATGTTTTTTTGTTTAATTACACCTATCAAATAGAATTAATACATGTCATATGGTAATAATAATATTATTTTTACACATAATTACTATATTTACTTTTAAACGTGGAAAATAAACGTAAAAAGTTACTATTCACAAAAAATTATTTTTATCTTATAGAACCACATTTTACTTACTGATATAAGCCGTGTTTCTTGGATTTTTGGAAGTCAACTAACAGTAGTGGTAAAATCATGTTTTATGAATATTTGCAAATGCTCCTAAGAGGTGGATAAAGATGGTAGAAAGTTCAATAAAATTTTATATATCTTATTTTATTATAAAATGAATCCAATAAATTATATTGAACTTATATAGGTATTATATATCTATTTTGACTTAAAATAAATTTAAATAAAATTAATAATTATTTAAATAAAAATTCAGTTTTAAACAATAACGCAGTGTTTTTAACTATTCATAAAAATTTAATGATTTCATAAAAACACCAAAATGATAACATAAGATAATATTGATATTAAGATTTCAAAAATGATTTCTATTTTACCAAATTGAAATAATAAAAGTTTAATTAATTAATTTAAAATTATTTCCCGTTGTCAAAACCGAAAAATGGGTTTTTAAAAATTTAAAACTATTAATAGATTAACAAGTTTTTTTGTCAAATTGTACTGTGAAAATAATTATATATACCTAAATTGTATAAAATGATAAAAATATAATCTAAATATACTTAAAAACTATTCAAATACATAGTTTATTACTATAAATTATTTCAGTTAGAAAAGTTGTTTTCAATTAAATTTTTTTATTTTTCAGCATTCAAAAAAATATAAAAGTTATTAAAAAAGAACCAAAAAATTATAGTAAATTAATTTTCTTGTCCTGATTCTAAAGAAAAATTTAATTTCATTTAATTGAATATATAAAATTGTCAAATATTGGTTTTAAAAAGGTTTTTTCCATTAAAAGGTTGTAAAATTGTACTTTTAAAAAAATACTTCATTTATCTAAAAAATGAATTTGTTATTATATTATGTCTAAGAAACACATAATAGGCATTAAAAAATTATATGGAGTATATAAAATTCAAAATTCAGTTAATACTATTCATAACTACTTTGGAACGACTAGTTTGTTAAGTCATGGTGTGCTCAAACTCTGTGTTGTGTGTAGCGCAAGCTATTGAATTAAAGAAAATAACTTACTATAACATATTGGTGTTTTGGATTAATGGTTGTTTTATATCTTTTTTAATTAAATTTTTATTATTTTTAAAATTTAATTAGCTAAATTGAAATAATTTATTTATATTACTCATTCATGAACATCATTATAGACTATATTTTTCGGGACATCATTCATGTTGGCCTATAGAGTTATACTCACATCATGTTATGGATTCCATCAAAATTAGGTACCCTGAGCATCTATTAATATTTCATTTTACGGAATGGTTCAGAAAATCTCCAGATATTATTGATTTCAGTGTTTCTATAATAAATCATATATTTTGGTTCTATGATATTACTCTAAAACCTTTTCATGGTTTGTCTAATTTTCCTTTTTTTTATTTGGGATTTTTATATAGTATATTTTTTGTTATTTCGTTTCCTATGCAATATAATTTATGTTTATTTATTTCTTCATGGTTCTGGATTTATTTTCAATACTTACCAGGATTTTATTTTTCTATTTACCTATCTAGATGATATATGGGATTAACTTTATTCCGATATTTCCTTTATATGATGTGTTGGAATATTATACCCCACTATGCTACCATAGACATGTGATACTAGTTAGAAACCTTTCTCTTTTGGGGAGGCATTCTTTAGGAAATGTGTTGCACTTGTTGGAGCACAAGTTTAATGGCTCTTGGGGTGGGGTAATTACATCTATCAGGTATTCCATGTTATGTACTAGATAAATGTTGCTCTTGATTTTAAAATAACTAGTATATATCAATTCATGGGAGACTCAGAGTATTTTTTTCAAGAATATCATTAATTACTTATGAGGTTTGGACATGTTACATGTATTTTTAGGTGATATTACTATCATTTTGAGGTGTTAACTTATACTAGTTTCCAAAATGACAAGGATAAAATGACATCACAATCTAGTTTTCGGTTTTTTTATAATAGCGGGGTTATTAGATGGAATAATTCCAAACAATCTACCTTGGTATAATAAAAAATGGGGAAAATTTTCATTGAGGTATAAGATTCTATGATGGTTGATTTTAAAATAATGAAGTTCATTACAGAACATGTGATGTTTCTATATTTTTGGGAGAAATTGAGATATATTGTTACATAAATGATGTTATTTTAACATCCAAGGAAATATGGTCCCACATAATTGCTAATGACATAGTATTAATGTATCATATTATATGAGAGATTTTTTAGAAGGGGTTGTATTGTTCTATTGGTTGGAAACAATAGACAATGTACAAAATATACTGAAAGAGACATTGACATTTTATATGAATGGGGTAATGGAAAGTATATGTGTATTAAATTAGCGAGAGACTGAGTTTAATGATTATTATTAATAGTGTATTATGGTTTTATAATTTAGGCAATCATTGTTATTCATTTATTCTTGTTTGTTGTATATTTTATACAAATAGCGAGTTGAAAAATTCCCCTCATTTTATGAATTTTAATTTTCTATAATTAATGACCATCACAAAGTATTATGTCTGTTGATGATATGTTATGATTATAGAGAGTATAATCATTTATACAATATATAGTACACTCATGAGATAAAATGTTGAGACATATTATATTGAATGAATCATTAAATAATATCACATAGAATGTCTTACATTTGATGATATACTTAGGGGTGTACGCTTAATATAAACCCCATTTATCAAAATTTAACAAGAAACATAATAAGTGAACCTTCATACTTTTATACCTTTCAAAGGACAACATTGAGATGAAGATAATTCAAGCTAGTTGGATATTCTAAAAATCCTGTCATTAGTTAATTTTGACCAAGAGGGGATTTGGCATCAAAAATTAAATGTATGATATCTAGGATCATTATTAAATTATAATTATTTAATTAATATCCTTTATTTTTTTAGTTTCATGATAACTTCTCAAACACTTAGAAACAAGATTAGTTCATTAATCATATTAATTGGTTAGTTTATCTTCTAGAATTATGAATATATGAGATGACTTATACTATATTAACATGTTCCAGGCCAAGGGTTTAGTCGATGCATTAGATAATTTTATTATATAAGAATGAATAAAATGTATAAAGATATATATTATCGTGAACACATTCACAGGGAGATATTTGTGTGTTTGATAAAGATCGTGTCAGGTTCCTTTCTATCTTGAGTAGCAATGTTATTTTTTAGATATCTTTATTTTATAATAATTACTGACATGTAAATTCATAATAATCTTCAAGGATACAATGTCTAATAGGGTCACATATATGTTTATAGAAGGCTTATTAGTTTTTTCAAATTTTTTTCCAAACCGTTATATAGATTATAATAAACATGCCCAAAATCAATTTCATGATTAGGAAAATATTTTTTGAGTATTTATATATAAATTAAATGAGGCTTCAAATAATGTGGGGGACTATTCAATTCCATCAAATGAAGATAAAATAAGGATATGGTTATAGTTACAACAACGTGGTTATTGTTATCAATTAATAATATATACCATGTCATAGTGAAAATATAAAGAGATATGTGATATCATTCATTCATTTATCCCATTATAATTTTAATTTTTGGGATATTAATGCATCATATGATTATGTGCAGATAAAATATTTATTAATAAATTAGGTTAATAATAATATATATAATTGATGTAGAATCAATTTTGTTAAACCATTTTATAAGATATAAAACCTTATAAATCCATGATTCCCCTTCATTTAATAATTGGGACCTATAAAATGGAGTTTCATAGGATTCGTTCAATATAAACAGTTCATTATCCATTAGTTAAAATAATCTCAATTTATATCCACTATATATTACATTGAGGTCAAGGTTATAAAATACTACTGGAGAAAAGAGGACATTCCAATGAGTTTAGTGTTTCCAGTGGCTGGTAGACAATGTTGGATGTAGTGATGTGTACATTACTACTAAGGTAAATGAGACAAAATAACTACAATTGAAGATTAAAATAGTTAATAGTTTCATATGGGTTTCTTATTTCAACATTTCAATTACAATACTTAAAAATATTATAATTCATTTTACCCCTATTGTATATTGTAATTTTTATGTCTCATAAAACATAGAAACTGAGCCACAATAATACACAACCTACTACCCTATTCGATACACACATTGTGTAGTTTGTGGAAAAATTCCGTGTACAATAAATAAAATTAAATGTCCACAATATTATTTTTGTAAATTCAATTAGGGTATAATATTAATATTATTTTTTTCATATTTAGTATATTCCCCTTATTCAGATAATTTCATTTATTTTCACTGAGGTTTCAGAAATGTTCCAACAAATTTCCCATTAGATTTGTTTTTTCCATACTTTTCGTAACCAAAAGGTGCAATTTTCCATCAATGTAAATTTAGTTAGTGTTTCTAATTGTACAAGAATATTATATATATTGGAGTTGTTAGGGAGTTTGACCAAAACAATTGACACAATCATGGAGTTTGATACACCCTTATGACATGTAACTGTAAGGGAATGATTCCCCATTAAAAATTATAGAGTTTACCCAAAATGGAACTAGTGTACAAATCCTCTAAATCCTGAATGGGGATATCCATGATTCTTCAAGGTATACCTTCTAGATAATAATTATTTGAGGATATTAATTGACCAATAGGGATTGACATTATTTTTTTATTCCATATAAATTCCTTAGTATGAATTCATGCATGTGAACTTGTGAACTGTGTTGAAATATTTTTTTCTGACTCCCTATGTACTCCATAATTAATGACTAGGAGATTCATTTTTTATGATCATTTTAATTATATAAACTCTGGATACAGGTTAATTAAATATGTTTTTTCATAGCATCATCTTGTATTTGATTCATTTGATTTGATATTCATGATGAAAGGAGAAACGTGGAATTGGGGTTAAAAATTCTCTTGGCCATTATACCATGGATTTATGGGGGGGTTACCCATATATTAATGGTTTTAAAAATACCTTTTAGGGTCATTAAATGTGTCAATAACCCTAGAAAAAAGATAAAAAATACCTAGTCATTATGCTATTAATAGAGGATATTTTTCAGTTATATGAAATGCAGTTAGGAACTCCCCTATAGTATGGGTCACATGACCCACCACCCACCATAGATGGGGATGACACTCCATTATTTTATATAGGACTTATAATTTAGGTGGGGGAATACAGTCCTATCAGTCCTTGATTGATAGTTTTTTATATAGACTCTTTATGTTACTTTTCATGTCATAGAGGATTTTCTTGAGAAAAATGGTATACTAAATAATATTAATCAATGGATATAGTGTTAGGTTATGTGTGAATTTAGTTTGGATATAATTTTACATAGATAAAATCACTATTATTTGTTGGATATCCTTCATTTTTTATACTAGGGGCTAGGAAATGTATTAGGTTGGTGATTACATCATAAGGTAGAATTGAATTATTATTTTTATTTAATTTGGATTAATTGGGATGTATAAGAATTTCAATGATTCTTTTTGTTTTGTTATAGTTTATTTAAAAGAATGGGGAATTTATGTAATAATTTTTCTCAATTAATCTTATAATATTTTATCAAGGGTAAATTTGTGTGTTTATTCATAAATTTATCTCATCTTCACCTATTTTATCCCATCTTTCATATAAGGTATTCTTCTATTTATATGATTTTGAGATAACATGTTATTCTATCATTTCTTTTTTATTAGGGGTGTCCTGCTGGGAATTTTTATACTCATGCATGTCTGAACATTACAATGGATGAACCCAATAAACTCATTAATTACAATGGGATATCATATTTAGAATTTACATTTTAGATTAATTATTCAATATAGTTCTAATGCATAAAATTGTTTGAGTTTTTAGGTAATATAATATTGATTTTGATTGATCCAAAAAATCATGTTATTTCATTATTTTCAACCCAATAGTTTATAAGAAAAAATACATATATGAAATTTAAAAGATTGAATTTGAAATATTTTACAAAATATAAATAATGGGATCAATTTTAAAAAAATGATTTCCAATAAACTCATTTGATTCATTTATTTACTAATAAATCAATGGGTTAGGTGATAATTCTATTCTTAAAACATATTAATGGAAAAGTCCATTGATTATACCTAGTTAAATCTAAAAACTTTTTTATAGAGAAATAAACTATCATAGGTACATTATTCTTAATATTAAAAGAAGAAGAAAAAACAATTAGTTATGGAATAAATTACTCAACCAACATAGGGTCAATCCATTAAAAATTATTTTTATCGATTATATATTAATAAATAAAAAAAATATAAAATCCTTAATAAATTCCTAATTAAAATGATTATTCTGGAGTGGAATTTATTGAATTAATTAATCATTTATACTTTTAGTCTTGGTCCCACACCCCATAAGAGTTTAGAAACTCGTGATTAAGAAATAATAACACATGATAGACATTATCATCATAATAAGTGAATATGGAATGGAGTATGTAACTAAAATAAATTATAAAGTGAATTAACATACTCAACATAATGGCTAGGTGTGTCACGACCCATCCTCAGGGCCTGTGCTGTGACTACCCCAAACCCACCTTCCATAGGCCAGGGACTGGTGACTAGCAACAAAGGCGTAAATCCCAATATCTGGGAAGGAATTTACTTTATAAAATTAAACAAAACATCTTAATGTACAAGAAGAAGTAATACACTATGTACAAAAGAAAGTGATGAAAAGTAAGTGGGCCAGAATACAAACCCAACTGAATGTACAACTACAACTGAATGAAAGTAAAACAAAAAAGTCAAATAGCTTTAAGAATGGAAGCAGCTCCTGGGTAGTCCTCCTCGGATCCTACCTGATGGTTAGGTACAGATAGCACAGCTCCTGGATCGTCCACCATGAATCCTACCTGAAGGGTAGGTACATATAGTCTCCACAACGCTCTCTCCCGTCAACCTCCTCTGAGTATCGTCCCGTCATGAAGTCCACCTCCGGATACTGACTCGTCATGAGGTCCAACTCCGGGTACCGTCCAGTCCTCGAACACTCATCCTCTGTTTGGGCTGCCCGTCGTCTGTAACCAACACAACGAGGTGCGGGCATAGCCCATGCATGGGTGAGTATACGATACTCATTAGGTACCCCGAGACCTCATGGTCTAACTAAGTCCAACAAGGATAACCACAAAGAAGAATCTCAACAGATAACCCTTACTTAGGTATAAGCCCATACTTATACCTAAGTTTTCAAGTAACCCATCTCTATAATGAGGAAACACAATGGTTATGAAATCAATGTATAACCACTGCATAGTTATATGCCCATACATATACCTAAGTTATCAGGTGACCCATCTCAAACATGAGGTAAACACAAATGTCCTTGACTCAACTCAAACCAGGATTTTAATTATCAAAACCATAACTGTTTAGGAGCCCCGTCTCTGGAGAGTACAATGATCGTATCACGACTCTAAGGTACTTCTCACTAACCTAATAATGCTGAGGTACTCCTCCTGTCGAGTACCGCGGGTCAGCCACCCAAACATGGTAGTGCTTCCCGCCGTGGTCTACCACCCAAACACAGTAGTGCATCCCCCCTAATAGCCTACCGAGGTACTCTCAGTCGAGCACGACGGGTCTGCACCCAAATTCAGTATTGCTCTGTCAGCCATGGGTATGCACCCAAACAATGTAGTGCTCCATCCACTGGCTAGTCGACTAACTACAAGTCGAGTCGGCCAAGTAGTCATCAGGTCTCATCCGGCTACACCGTCTTCGTACTCCGTACGCTCGTCTCCAGGAGGGTCCGATCCACGAGCTACTGGTCGATACTCCAAGTATCACAAAGTCCCACAAGGAAGTATCTCAAAGGACCACCTCGTCATAGGGGTCTCAACACAACAGACGACTCATCAATCGGGCGCCCGATCTGTGAGTTATTAGCCTTTCCGTCCCAGGGGCCTGGTTGGTTTCGTGTACGAACCAACCCGACTCTGTCTCAACTATACCCCGAACTCTCATAGGGTATACTCATAGGGACTGTTTCCCAACGTGATCACCAACACCACTAACGGATCGTCAAACGGACGTCCGGACTGAATGTCATCAGGTTTTCCGTTCCAGGGGCCCTGTTGGATTTCGGGTACAATCCAACCCGACCACTATACAACTGCCATCAAAATATCAGGATAAGTATGCCAAAAGTTCTGTCTCATCAAGAGGAATCCAACAAAGTTGACGGCACGCCAATCGGACGTCCGGAGCTCAAGTTATAAGTGTTTCTGCTCCGAGGGCCCAGTTGGTTTCGGGTTCGAACCAACCAGTCCATACCCAAAGATCTTCAAAACAATAGTGTATATAATGAAATGACCGTCTCGATCCATGGATCGCATCACAACTGACGGTGCGTCGATTGGAGGTCTGTAGCCCATGTTATGGACGTTTAAACAGATCTGTCTGAAAATAGGGGGTTCCGACCCGGCCCAACCCCCCCCCCCCCCCCCCCCCCCCCCCCCCCCCCCCCCCCCCCCGCATCGGGTCGTCCCGCCCGGGTCTGGGTCTGGCCCGGTTGGTGCAGCCCGGCCCCAGATGGCGCGGCGCGGCCCGACCTGCCTCGCGCTGGAGCGGCGCCCGCGTGGCCAGTAGGTGCAGGGGGGGGGGGGGGTTACAACCCCCTACGGTTGACGAACCGGTGTGGCATAAGCCGCACCGCACCAATCCGGAATGGCTGAAGTCGTTCCTGTTCTTCCCCGACCGCCGCGGCTCAGCCGCGGCCGTTTGCTCCAGCGGCGCGCCGCCACCCGCCTTCTGCGGACCACCGATGCGCTCCGCTGGTCCGTTTTGCATGTGGTCTTCGCCGACGGTCCTCTCCGGACCCGATCTTCAGTGCGAAGGGATTCAAACGCCATTGTGGCCCACTTCATCATCGCACATCAATCCACACGTCAATCAAACAAACCTCGTCCTCTTTGTGGTTTTCCTGTGCGATGTGCCGGCGCCACGACTTTGTTCGGCCACCACGGCGCGGCACGACGGCGCCACGTGTCTTTGCCTTGTTCCTCTTTGTTTCTGCATGGTTCCGTTGCACCGCGCCGCCTTCACTCGAGCCGCAACAAAATCAACAACAAGGGGGAGGATGGTCGGCCGTGTTCAGGCGGTTCGACCTCCTCCCGTTACAACAATGACAAGCAGCCCATAAATAATGACGAATAACGACAAAGGATATTTCACGAACAAAAAGTAATCTACCACTATGTTTTTTCCCACAATCAAATATTCCAAACCCGCAAACATATTCTTTCGTAGATCAACTTCATATTGAGTTGATCCGTGTTCCTTGTTTTAAAAGGAAACATCCATGGAAAAAAAATATCATTCTCAAACTTATTCCCTACCTCTATTCACGATGGTTGATCGCTTGATGAAGAAAGGGAATGCTTCGTTGTTCCATTGACGTTGCCGCAGAATGATGGCTCCACTTCGTCAAGCGTCGAGAAAAAGGAAGTCGAGGATGGAACCAGCCTTCTTTGCATTCTTCAACGATGAGGATGGAGTTCTTCGTGGAAGGATGAAACTCTTCAAAAACTAGAACTCTCATAAAAACTCAACAAAACAAGCTAAAACCCAAATAAAATAACACACCTCTTATTTTATTACTAAATCCATTCAATTCAAAAATCATAAATTCAAAACCTAACATACTTAATTAATTGATCTTAATTTTTCAAATTAATTAGTCTTTAGGTGGAATGAATTATTCTTGGAGGTGAGGAGGGGAGGAGTCACTTAATTAAAAAGGGGGTTTAGAGGAGTTATGGAATTTGAAAAGGTGGGGGCTACTGTGGGCCCCACCTCACCCTTAATCCTCTCATGGGATGTTAACAACCGGTGGGTCCCACTCCAACTCCCACACGTAGGATATAACACTTAGAAAAGGGAAATTATGTTGAGACACAACTTTATTTCACTTAAACCTATTAGTGAAAAAATAAAAATAAAACCATTATATTTTAATTCCCCAATTTTTTTACATCAACACCCGAGAAAACGCACCTTCTGAAATGGTGTTCCTAAGCAATTACCGGCACTGTGGTTTCATCGCTGCCCTCAGATTTCAAATCCGAGCACCGGTTCAAATGATAGAAAAACCCTCTCATTTATTCACTGAACGTACCTGAGCTAAAGTTCGTAAATTGATTCTGGGCACACTGGACCTCTGAATCAGGTGTCGTCAGAAGCCTCATACTAGAAATATTCCAAAGAAAATATGAAAAAAATTCATTGAAATTTTCGGGTCTTTACATTACTCCCACCTCAGGGATTTACATTCCCGTAAAGCTATACCACAAACTATGGAAACAAAGTGGTACTGAACACACATCTGAGCTTTCCGCTCCCATGTGATCTACTGGAGGTTCTTGTGCTTCCAGTGAAAGTGCACTTGAGGAATCGACCATTCACGTAGGACCCGCTCCCATCGATCCTCGATGTTCACTTGAACCTCCGTGCATGTCTCCCTATCATCAACGTCCAAATCCCTGAGGTCGATGATGTGTGAAGGATCATTCACGTATCTCCTCATCCGAGTTACATGGATGATTTAATACACCCCGTGCAACTGAGGATGAAAGGTCATGTGGTAAACCACCCATCCTACCTTACTGAGGACCTAAAAAGGTCCGCTGAACCTCGGAGATTACATGCTTCCTCGGCCACATCTTCATAAACCTCGTCGAGGTGAGACCCATATAAGGACGTGGCCATCATCCTCGAGCTCTAGAGGCCTCCACTTCCTGGTTATAATTAAAACTAAAAACTACTACTGCCACGAGGGTAAGTTTGGTTGACCCAAGAGTGATCGGCCAAACCCTCCTACGCATGAGGTCATCTTTTGCTGCCTGGGGTTTCCTTTTCAGCAACCAAGGAAAACCCATCCCGACTTTGTAGTTAGACCACAACCTTATGGCCTAATACATCCAATCTGATCATGAACTATGAATCCAATCCATACCAAGACCAACGTCGTAATGCCACAATGTTGCCACCAAGAGATTCCAAATGAAACTCTCGCCTCGTGGGTCAGACCACTCTGTCAGTGTAATTGTAATTATTGAGTCTCCTCCCAAGGTATCTCCAGACGTGAGGGTCAAGACTACGGCTTACCGAAAACTCTAGGTCTGGGATAAGATTCGTGGAAGGAAGGAATGATTCATATCTACGTCTGTTACTACGGAAGCTAGTAGTGGACACAGACTATCCCTTGAATCATTCTTAGAGAAATTGGGTCACACTCCTTGACGCATGCAGCTACTCTATTCCCCTGCCCTCCAGCTCCCTGAGCCTAGCGGGGACTACAAAGGCATGGGATTGTAACATATCGAAATGTTCACCACCCCATGCTGCTCTCCTAGCTCTGCTTCCACGTCTGCTGCTCTACAGATTCATATTTCCTTGACACTTCCTCATCTTGAAACATTTTACACATCCATGTCTCTGAGACTGACGCCAATTCATATCTTCCCACTACTAACATTCATTAGCTAAAACCAATCAGCCAAAGAACATTCAACCACAACTGTTCTCTTTAGAACCCTAACAAAAGTAGGAATGCATAGAGGAAGGAGTGCTTACTCAAATATCCATTAAACATAGCTCGCTCTGAGGTCCAAGCTCTAAAACAGTGATCATATTGTAGTCATCAAGTACCAAGAACGATCGGTACGTCTCGATGAATACTTAGCTACTGATATGTCATCCTGCCGAAGCTGTAAAAGCTCTAGAAAACTCTCAGCCACTTCCTCAAGCTAGTCCTCAGCAGCATGTCATTCGGGCTCACCTCAGAACATGAGGGTATCTGATGATAGAACACGTGTAAGGCAGTAAGCCTACATGTGTCACCTACCGGTATTTCCAGTTGTAACTGCTGACCAACAGGTAGTGATGTATAGCTGACACACTACCTGAAGGCTCTATCTCAGGAATCAGTCCAAATACTGAAGCCTCAACACTATGCATACCATCCTCATGGTTATTCACTGGAAAACACTAGTAGCCAAGTCCACCATCCACTCTACTGATGTCTTATCTAGGCAGAAAACTCTAGCAATCACATCCAGCCAGTGCTCTGCTGTCCGGGAATCTTCCTCACCTCGTAACCTCAGAGGCTGCTACTGCTGGAACTCATGCAACGCGCTCTGCCAGCATGCACAATTCACATGTATGGATGGTGGTATCTTCTACCCAAAAGTTGGTGGTTCTTCTGGTACACCACCCGAGGGTGCCAACATAGTAAAAAGGGCCCCACACTGGAGCCTCATCGCTCGATGGGTCATCATCGAGTACTCTCTCGGAACCCCAACTGACTGTCTACGTGGAGACATACTGAACATATGTGATGCGTTCAACGGTTTATAACTGGTGAGATGACTTGGTTTGATCTGACATTAAAACTATTGGAAACACACACACAATCTGTGTTTTTCGTGCACAAATTCATAAATCAGTTGTTAGGGTCCTGGTGTATGGATACGTCAGCCGCCGCACCAACACTGGACTCCCTGAACTGAAGACCACACTCGGTACCCTTAACACTATTTCTTCATAGAAAGGGAATATCAGAGTTGTATGTTCTGTGGTAGAACCAACTCCTCTGATACCAATTTTTCACGACCCGTCCTCGGGGCCCGTGCCGTGGCTACCCCAAACCCGCCTTCCATAGGCCAGGGACTGTCGACTAGCAACAAAGGCGTAAATCCCAATAACTGGGAAGGAATTTACTTTATAAAAGTAAACAAAACATCCCAGAGTACAAGAACAAGTAATAAACTAAGTAAAAAAGAAAGTGATGAAAAGTAAGTGGGCCTGAATACAAACCCAACTTAATGTACAAATACAACTGAACGAAAGTACAACAGAAAATACAAAAAGCTTTAATAATGGAAGAAGCTCCTGGGTAGTCCTCCTCAGATCCTACCTGAAGGGCAGGTACAGATAGCACAGCTCATGGATCGTCCACCATAGATCCTACCTGAAGGGTAGGTACAGATTGTCTCTAAAATGCTCTCGCTCGTCAACCTCCTCCGAGTATCTTCTCGTCGTGAAGTCCACCTCCGGATACTGACTCGTCATGAGGTCCACCTTTGGGTACCGTCCAGTCCACAAACAATCGGCATGTGTCAGTGATACGCATCTTCTGCAACCAACACAATGAGGTGCAGGCATATCTCGTGCAGGGGTGAGTATACGATACACTATAGGGACCCCGAGTCCCTCAAGGTCTCACTAAATCCAACAATGATAACTACAATGAAGAATCTCAACAGATAACCCTTACATAGGTATCAACCCACACTTATACCTAAGTTATCAAGTAACCCATCTCAATCACGAGGAAACACAAATTTTATGAAGTCAATAGATAATTACTACCTAGGTATATTCCCATACATATACCTATGTTATCAAGTGACCCATCTCAAACAAGAGGTAAACACAAAGGTTATAGAATCAGCTCAAACCAGGATTTTAATTATCGAAACTGTAACTACTGAAGATCCCCGTCTCTAGAGAGTACAGTGATCCTGTCACGACTCCGAGGTACTGCTCACTATCCTATGACTGCTGAGGTACTCCTCCTGCCGAGTACCACGGGTCAGCCACCAAAACACAGTAGTGCTTCCCGCCGCGGTCTACCACCCAAACATAGTAGTGCATCCCCCCTAATAGCCTTCAGAGGTACTCTCCGGTCAAGTGCCGCAGTCTGAACCCAAAATCAGTAGTGCTTCGTACACCATGGGTCTGCACCAAATCAAAGTAGTGCTCCATCCCCTGGGCTAGTCGATTCCCTCCAAGTCGAATCGGTCAAGCAGTCATCCGGTCTCAGCAGGTTACACCGTCTCCGTACTTCGTACGCTAATATCTGGGAGGGTCCACTCCACAAGATACTGTTCGATACTCCAAGTATCACAAAGTCCCACAAAAAAGTATCTGAAAGGACCGCCTCGTCATAAGCGTCTCAACCCAATAGACGACGCATCAATCATGCGCCCGGTCTGTGAGTTATTATCCTTTTCTTTCCAGGGGATTGGTGGGTTTCATGTACGAATCAACCTGACTATATCTTAAATGTACCCCGAACTCTCATAGGGTATACTCATAGAGACCGTTTCCCAAAGTTACCACCTACGGTGCTGGCGGTTCGTCAAACGGACGTCCGGTCTGAAAGTTATATGCTTTTCTGTTCTAGGGGCCCGGTTGAATTTCGGGTACAATCCAACCAGGCCACTATCAAACATCATCCAAATCTCAGTCCAAGTATTCCAAAAGTTCTGCCTCATCATGATGAATCCAAAAAAGTCAACGACACGTCAAACGGATGTCCGGAGCTCAAGTTATAAGCGTTTCCGCTGCTATGGCCCGGTTGGTTTCGGGTTCGAACCAACCCGGCCTTGCCCAAAGTTCTCCGAAACCTTGAATGTAATATACCGAAACGTCCTTCTCGATCCAAGGATCACATAACAACTGATGGTGCATCAATTTGAAGTCTATAGCCCACATTATGGACGTTTAAACGGATCTGTCTGAAATTAGGGGGTTCAGGCCCGGTCCGGCCCGGCCCGATACCCCCCCCAACCGGGTCCAGGTCCGGCCCGGTAGGTGAGGCCCAGCCGGCCGGCGCGGCCCGACCCGGCATGGGCGGCCCGGGCGGCCTGGGGCTCGGGCAGTGCCAGTGTGGCCAGCGGGTGCGGGGGAGTTACAACCCCCCGCGGTTGACGAACCGGCACGACATAAGCCGCGCCGCCCCAATCCGGAATGGCCAAAGACGTTCATGTTCTTCCCCCACCGCCGCGGCGGTTTGCTCTGGTGGCGCGCCACCATCGCCTCCAGCGGACCACCAGACGCGCTCAGGAGGTCCGTTTCGCCTTCTGTCATCGCCGACGGTCCTCCCGAGACCAAATCTTCACTGCGAAGGGATTCAAACGCCATTGTGGCCCGCTTCGTCGTCGCCCGTCAATCCGCACGTCAATCAGACAACCCTCGGCCTCTTCGTGGTTTTCCGGCGCGGCACGACGGCGTCGCGCGTCATCGCCTTGTTCCTCTTTGTTTTCGTGCAGTGCCATTGCACCGCTCCGCCTTTGCTCGAGCTGCAACATAATCAACAATAAGGGGGGAGGAGGGTCAGTCATGTTCGGGCGGTCCGACCTCCCCCCATTACAATAATGACAAGCGGCCCATAAATAAAGATGTAAAATGAAACAGGATATTTCACGAACAAAATGTAATCAACCACTACATTTTTCCCCACAATCAAATATTCCCAACCTGAAAAAATATTCTTTCACCGATCAACGTAATATTGAGTTGATCCACATTCCTTGTTTTAAAAGGTAACATCAATGGGAAAAGATATCATTCTAAAATTTATGCCCTACCTCGATTCACGATTGTTGATCGCTTGACGAAGAAAGGGAATGCTCCGTTGTTCCGTAGACATTTCCGTGGAAAGACGATGTCACTTCGTCAAGAGTCGAGAAAAAGGAATCCGAGGATGGCAACTACATTCATCGCGTTCTTCGACTATGAGGATGGAGTTCTTCGTGGAAGGATGGAACTCTTAAAAAACTAGAACTCTCCCAAAAACACAACACAACAAGCTAAAACCCAAATAAATTAAGACACCTCTTATTTTATTACTCAATACATGCTATTCAAAAATCCAAAATTAAAAACCTAACATAATTAATTAATTGATATTATGTTGTCAAATAAATTAGTGATTAGGTGGCATGAATTAATATGGGAGGTGAGGAGGGGAGGAGTCACTTATTTAAAAAGGGGGTTTAGAGGAGTTCTGGAATTTGAAAAGGTGGGGGCTCGTGTGGGCCCACCTCACCCTTAATCCTCTCATGGGAAGTTAACAACCGGTGGGTCCCACTCCAACTCCCACACCTAGGATCTAACACATAGAAAAGAGAAATTCTGTTGAGACACAACTTTATTTCACATAAACCGCTTAGTGAAAAATAAAAAAAAAACAATTATATTTTTATTCCCCACTTTTTTTTACATGAACACTCGAGCAAACGCACCTTCGGAAAAGGTGTTCTTAAAGAATTACCAGGACTGCAGTTTCATCAGTGCCCTTAGATTTCAATTTCGAGCACAGGTTCTAAAGATAGGAAAACCTGCTCATTCGTTCACTGAACGCATCCACACTAAGGTTTGGAAATTGATTCCGGGCACACCGGGCCTCGGAATTAGGTGCCGTCTGAAGCCGCATACTCGTAAAATTCCAAAGAAATAACGAAAAAAATTTACATGAAATTTCAAGGTCATTACAAGGTGTAACTTCACAAGAAATACAATTATATTGATAACTTAGAATGAAATTACATGGCCTTGAGCAATGTCCCCAAGGAACCAAAGACTGAAAATAAATACTAAGGGATTTATGATTGATTAGGGGATGATTTTCCCATTGAATTAAAAAATCCAACAAAACAAGCGACAACTGAAAAAAAATGATTTATGTGATTAATTCATTACAATTCCACTTCATTCAAATGAACACAATGAAAAACCATACAAAAATAAACGAATAGTGCTGTAGTGGAAGAACAAATTGACAAAACAAATTTACTCACATTACAACTATATGTCTCCACACCATGATACATGCCTCAACACCACAAGACTTCCTAACCATCATGAGGTTCCACAAATGGAATGATATTCATTAAAATCACCTCTATTTTAGAATAAAACATGTTCAAATGCACTAATGTTCCACATAAGGGAGTTAGGAATGGAACTCAGTATGTTGTCCCCAAATGACATACTTACTCATGCCGACAGGATAAAAAAAGTTAGAATGATAATATAAATCCATTTATATTAAACCATTTAACAATTTCAACAATTTTTAACTGGATAGATATATATTTACCCAAATCATGTATAATACCCAAAAGAATATCTAAGAAAGAAACCAAAATAATCATAATGATTTCCCCATGACATATTTGAATAACACATTGCACCTTGTGTGACCACTTGTGTATCTCAACAACTTATACAATTTAACCATGAAAACTAGACCTCGTTGTTAACATTTGTGGTGTAACATCACATCCATACCCGGTCAACAATTATATTTATGCCTCACACCACATTCCAATACCAGGATTATGGTACTTCACACCCATTATCCTTACCATACAAGTCATACTCAGTGACTTAAGCGAACAACCAAAAAATAAATATTTAACTAAAATAATATCAACCAATAATATCAATTCCAAATAGAGCCTTCAATCAAACTCCTAGTGTCCATAAACAAGAAAAACACCATTTCAATAAAACTACATTTTTATACAATACCATTTTCAAAAACCATTTCCAAAATCCAAAAATGAAACTGAATTTAAAATCAATATTTTTTAATCAAATAACAAATTATATTTCCCACAATATCACAACTCCCCCAAAAACAAATAAATCAACACCGAAGGGTTTCCACACTATCTTCTCAATTCAATTTAACAAAAAATTTATAGAATACTATTTATTTAAATTCAAATACTTCATATTCAACAAATGGGATTTGAGAGTGAGGTCATTGAACTCTATGGTCTTGGTGAAAACAACCAAAGACACAAAAGATAAACAAATATGCATGAAAACTCTAGAAATCATCCTTAGAAAACTTCCCCTAAAATCAACAAGAAAAAAAACTATCCATTATTGGAAACAAAAAATTTAGATCATTCCCTGAGAAAAGAAGATCTAATAAATTGATACAAATCGAGAATATAATATCTATGTAAAACAATAAAACCATCGAGATATGATATTTAAAATTAATATTTTTCTTCAAACCCCCAAAAATTACATTAAATTTCATTTGGAATAATGGGGAGAGGTTACCATGACTTAAATAGATGTAAATACCGAGTAAGGGTCGAAATGGGGATAAAATAGAGTGTTTACGGTTAATAATGCATGAGATCCATTTTTAAAACCCACTTTTTATACCATGCACAATTATCCCGCATTGTTAGGAAAATTGTGCACTAATTAGAAACCTACTATTGCCTTACTGGATCAGCTCACAGAGTTAGCCTGAATTGTTTGAAAAACAGTGTTCCTACAATTTAAAATCCCACTATCTAATGTTTCGTGCTTTTATAGGTAATTTTCACTATTTTCATAATCTAACTCTAACTTTTCACACTTATAAATGCAATAAAAAATTCCTAAAAATGTTATATCCCCTCTAAAACATTACTCAAAACTTCTACACACAAAAAAGGCATAAAAAGGGTTACAAACCTCAATATGGTAGTTCGACATTCTACCCTCCATTAGTTTTTCCATAATTATAAGATAGAAAACCATATCTCTCTCGATAGAGTTTGTGCCATTGCATATCCCTTTATTTCAACCATTATGAATTCCCCTCATGATTCTAATCGTATATCTTCCCCATAAAACATAACTGGTATACCCAACCTCTTTAGCACCTACAATAAAAATATTTAGGGAAAATCCTCCACCATTTGGGATTCAGAAATACAGATGAAATGGAATTAATTTTCAATCTACTATAATATCACCAATATGATATAATGATTCCAAAAATTTCATAGAATTTAAATAAAAAATCCATAGCTATCCTTTATTAACATCACAACAGGATTGGTCATGACTGCAACATACCTACTAGTCACTAATGCTCTGCATTGACATCTTAACAAGTCAATCATCTTGATAAAAATTTAGCCACATTATTTTTCATACCCACCCACCAAAATGATGTTTTCAATTCCTTATACATTTTCTTAAGTACTGGGTGAATTGCCCATCTCGAATGATGGTATGCACTAGGATGTTGTTCCCAAAAATCCAATGGTACAACAATTTAATTATTAAACAATATAACTAAATATCTATCTAAATTCCATTTCTTATTGTTCTCCACACTATTGAGTATGAACATTATATACATACACATTGAATTAGAGGAAATCCCCTATTTCATAATTATAATTATGCTAGGAATGAATGAATCATGGAAGAAACCCACTCCATCACCTAAATCCACACATTCTAAATTCATGTCAGTTGTAACTGACATCAGCTTCCAGTAATATAAAGTTTCCTTTTCCATATATTCATATCAATTCCTACTTAATGTATCTTACAATAAATTTAATTTTCATAGTGAATACATAATGTCGATGTCACACATCTGGAGATTGTTGATGCATCTCCATTCTCTCAAATTCTGATATGTTTGTGAGAAAATATGCTTCATGCGACTATTATTTATAAACACTATAAATTGATCCCCAAAGAGATAATTACTCTATATTTTCAAATCATGCACCAACTCTGATAATACCGAATCATGTTTTGGGTATTTCATCTTATGAATCCTCGACTATCGTGCCCCATACGCAACATCATGATCCCTATAAATGAGAACACATCCCAAAATGATCCTCTTAGATAACAGTACACCATGTATCCTTTTACTGGTTCTATAAAAATCATGATTGGTGAGGATGTGAGGTGACCCTTAATCTATTTATAAGTACTTTGAAAAATAATCTTCCATTAAAATTGATAAATATTCTTTGTCAAAACTATCATTGGGGAATCTAATTGTGAAAATTAACGAACAATGCATAGATAATAAGTAGGTAGGATGAGAAAACATCATATCTCAAAAAATTGTAAGTTTATATGAAATAACCGACTCTATATTATATAGATATACGATAATACCTTTCATAGAAACAACATTCCCAAGAAAAAGTTCCTCATTTATCCAAAAATAGCACTGTAATAATTTGGAATACAACTGATAGTCTCTTGGGAGTCCTAGAACCGTTTCCATGTTTTTCTTGAGCCCATACCTTGTCCTTAAAAACAAAAATATATCATCAATATGAATTAATATTTCTGAATATTGATAGTTATGAAATATAATCCTTATAAATTCTACGAAACCTTTTTTTTGCATTCATATTATCGAAAGGCATCAACATATGCTTATAATGGCCTATATACTCCTGAATGATGTTTTTGGAATACCATTCTTTCATACATGAAACTGATGATATCCTTATTACAATTAAATTTTTTAGATCCACTGAGATATAATCAAGTATATAATAGGTTATCAATTCTTGGAAATGGATCTCCATTATTTATTGTAACTCGGTTAGAATAAAATAATCAACAAATATATAGTGTTGAATCGTTATTTTGAATGAAAAATAATGGTGCTTACCACTGAGATGTGTTAGGCTAGATGAATCAAAAGTTTTCTATATCTTCTAATTGATAATTAAATTCCCTCAATTCTGTGGGTGCCATCCAATAATATGGAAGTGAGATATTACTGGTCCCCTAGAAGTGATCAATTCTAAACACTAAATCACTTATAGTTGGTAACTGTTAGAAATTATTCTGAAATCCATCCATAAAATGATAAAAAAAATCAAGACAACTACTTCTCCTAATATCATCCATAAATTCTCAAGAAAGTTCAACTAGAAGGTATGAGATTTCCCATAATAGTGAAAACAAGACCGTTTATCCATCTGTTTCCTTCTCCCCTCCTCTAAAGAAGGGCCTGATGCCATCAGTAGTTGTGAAACTAATGATTCGTGCATAAAAGTAGATATGGACCATAAAAATAATAAAAAAAATTCCATACCAATGATTATATCATAAAAATTTATCTCATGCACTGGGAATTACCATATCAACTCACCTCTATCATTTTTAATACAACTGTTCTACACAATAAATGATTAACCATCTTATTGACCTAGAAGATTTTGAATATTCAAAAAATCTGGAATAATTTACATATTTAAACCCAATGAATCAATAGCTTGAGAAGCAATGAAATAATGAGATACCCACATATCAAAAAAATCATGTATACATATAGAATTAAAAACAATCACACATGTCACTATGTATAGTCTAGACTAATTAACCACTCTAATGGTATCATCACTATAAAAATGCTTATAGACCACACTATTATATTTACATCCTTGTAGAAATTTCCCTTAATAATGAGTCATTGTGTTACTTGAATCACCATGCCTAAATATTTTCTACCAATAGGGGTTCTGTTGGTGGACACTCTCACATCATATGTCTTAGGGATCTACAATTGAAACATCCTAGTTCTCTCTTTGACCTGAGAGGAAGATTCACTGATCTTGTCGACTGATTTTAAGACATAATCTCACATTGGAAATAAGTTTCCCTCTTCTACATTCACATAGTGTTAGACATTCCACCATTCCCCATCAGAATTATCATAAATCCCGCACAAATATATCTCATGATATATCTTTCATTAATTATGGATCTATATACCATATTTGTATTATCCATTATAAATATCACAATAATTTTAAAATGAATATCCTTCCTCATCCTAGACTCATAAATGTTCACATTCAAAGACGAAAACCAAGCATTATCAGGTGAAAATAATAAAAAAATTAAAAAATTTGGCATCATAATCTATCAAATAACTATTTTCATATTTCAAACTGTATAAATTCATTGCTCCCTGAATTTTGAATGTGTGAGGGTATAATTTTTTGTTAAACAATTCCTCACCCCCCATGACATGCCCTGGTCCACGCATCCTAGAAATCTAACTCCCTCCATTGATGTGCAGGATCATCCAACATATACATGGCCAGCTAGGCATTCATCTCCACTATTGTTCCTAGGAGATAAATGATTGGATTTTTCCTATCCATCCACCCCTATAACTTTTCTTGTTTTAAATATCCCTCAAATATGAATGGATTTAGTTTCTAAATCTGAATAGAATGGTTAATATTCCTTAGCTGGTACATTTTATTTCCACTACACATAGCCTAAACAGCTTGCACTATGATTTGAATCAATTACTGGTTCCCCTAGGGATCATGTGAAACAACATTTTCAGCAACATCCCCCTATTAGTCTCCATGATGCCTATATTCTTTCATCTATATAAACACAAAATCCATAATAAGTCTCAATCTCTATCAAATAATGAATTACAATTTTAAATTATATCACATTTCAACTATGAATACTTGGATATCCAATATTCAACATTTCCATGATCAATAATCTTTGAAAACAATTCTTCTCTACTTTTAAAATTCACCCCATTAACCAAATACCACAACCCTTCTCTTTTTTAAATTCCAGTTTTGGAAAAAATAAATATTTTTCATAAATAAAAGAATTATTATATTAACATAAATCATTACTTAATACGTTACATTCAATCCTAGTGGGAAGTCATTTCTACCCTAAATGTTATTCCTGTCTCATTGGATAAACCCATGAAACTGAGATTTCAATGCCTATAAGTGTTTCAAAAACACATGGGTAAAAACACCTTGGTAACATGAAATTAATCTTTAAAATTTTAAATACTTATATTTATGCTATAAATTTCATGTTTTCAAAATCCCACACCTTAATACCATCTCGACTCAAGGAGGAATATTATATTGAATTCCATCTTCATGACTAACAATAGATGCCAAAGGACTGAACAAACTAATACAACATCTAATTTCCCAACCCTACAATTTGGCTTCGGATGTATGAAAGACATTACAAGCCTTAAATGATGTCGCCAAGGAACCAATGGCTGAAAAAATACCTAGGCCTTCATGAATTATTATGGGATGATATTCTCTTTGAATCAAAAACAATGATGGAAAGATGCCACTACAAAAAATACATGATGAATGTAAAAAACACATTACAATTCCCAATCATAAAAATAAACACAATTAAAAACCATGAAAACCCACACTCGGGAACTAAAATGAAATATTAATTGAAAAAAAATCAAGGACTCATTATGTAGCTCCATGGATCCTTACTAATCAAAAAACTCCAACACCACAAGACCAACCGTGCATCATGATGTACCACAAAAGGAATGATATTATTTACCTCTACATAGGTCTCTGAATATAATATCTACAAAATAATAAAATTTCCAAAGCAGGGGGTTTGTAATGAAACTCTGGATAAATTCCAAAAATAAATTTCCTAGTCATTCCACCATGATAGATCATGTTAGTACTAAAATATAAAACCAGTTATATAAAACCATTTAAACATTACAATAATTTTTTACAATAAAAACATGTCCTTATCCAAATCATTTACCACAGTATAAAAAATTCCATGGAATGAAATGATAAAATTCATTAACCATTTCCCCACAACCTTGAGTATTAACCCATTTCACCTTGTGTGATTATATGTGTATCTAACCCACTTTCACAATTAAAATACACACACATGAGCTCATTGTAACCATTATTCATGAAATTTCACGGCCATAACCTTCCTTATTTTTTAGCGGTTCTTCACACCACATTAAAATCCATTGATTTTCGTACATTAAACCCACTATCCATACCATCCAGCTCATTCTCAAGGACCTTATCAAAAAACAACCAAATCATTATTTACCAAAATTTTGTGAACCAATAATTGAAAAACAAAATCAACCCATCAACTACATTCAAATTTTATATAAAAATTACAAACATCATTTCAATAAAACACACATTTTAGTGAATTTTTTTTCCAACCCATTACCAGAAATATAACCAGGAAAATGATTTTGAAATCCTAGTATTACCACAAAAAACTATGCATATTGCACAAAAAATCACATCTACCCAAAAATACCATCAATAAAATCCCATGTTTTTCCAAACAAGGTTCAAAAATAAATATCAAAATCAATTTCAAGAAAACAATTAATTTGAAATCAAATACTTCGTGTTCTAGGAAGAGGATTCAAAGTGAATCCACCAACATACATGGATTTTTGTGTAAAATACAAATGACACCAATAATCACCAAATTTTATAGTCAACAATCCAAATCCACATTATAACCCATAAAATAACATTATAAAGGTAAAAAATAAAAATTATTGGAAACATAAAACCAATATCTATCCACAATAGAATTATATGTAAAAATTCAGATTGAGAGAAGAGCATATCAATGAAAAACAAGAAAACAAGGATAAAATATTCTTACACAGAAATATACAGATTCAAATATATTTTAAATTGCTTTTGGAATGATTGAGAGTGGTTTCCATGTCATAGAGTGAAGATAATCCTATGATTGGGTTGAAATAAGGCTTTGATGGGTTATTTAGTGTTAAAATCACAAGAGGTCAGTTTCTAAAAACAAACATTTTATATGTTGCACATTATCCCACACAGTTAGAAAAACTGTGTGCTAACCATGTTACTGCTACTGTCTCAAAGGAGCTACTGAAAAAATTGGCTAATATAAATAGACAAACTACGTGACAACCTTCCCAAAGACCATTGTCTAATGTTGCCTAATTTCATGGGGATGCTCCATAGTTTTCATTAATTTTGTGCCTTAAATAGCCCTGAACCCATATAATTGACCTTTTAAACTCACCAAAGCCTTACCCTAATATATTACACAAATAAAAATTAATAAATAAGTGTTACATACCTCAAATATTGGGTGCTACACTATGGAAACAAAATTATTCAGAATATGATAAAATTAAAAACTATAAATTCATCTAAAAATTAACTTACATGTATTATTTATAGTCTTTATAAACATGATAAGTCCATACTATTTATCATCACATAAATAGAAAAAAAATAATGGCATAACACATATCTATTCTCCACAACTAGATTCATCATGGTGTAAAATGTATCATTGCAATGGTATTTTTTTATATTCTCCTTCAAAATCTAAATTTATTAGATTTTATGTTGTTGTTTATAAAATGTTTCAACAAGAATATTGTATTAATATAACTATATCTTATTCATCATGATATTAAAAGGTCACTAACTGTGATAAGAATATTATTTATTTTCTTATCTTCTTATCTTCATCAACCCATGAATCAATATTTATATAACATGGTGTGAAAATATGTGGTTCCTCAACAGAATGATTTTTCTTTGAATAAATCACAATATGAATAAATAAATAATGTTATAACAACTTATCAACTATTTGATGTCATTCTCATAGAGATACACCACTTTATTTTTTTGGAGGTACCTCCTGTACTTTGACATGATCCATTATAGCTTGTATTGAATTGATCTATCATAGCTTCATCCTAGAGAGGTATCCCTCATTAGAGAATAATTATTCATGGACATATCTAAGGAAAAGTAATTTCTTCTTATAAAGAAATTTCTCCCCTAGTGTTGATTTTACATTGGTACAGTTTACCCTTATTTATCCATTTATTTTTTATCGTCATTTTAGTCCAACTTATTCTTGACTATCGAAAACAAATTGAGACATAATATTTTATAGGAATCTTGATTCATAATTTACTCTTTTATAAAGAAATTATAATGTAACACAAGGGCTCGTAGTGTGATCTTATTTATGGTTAAAATATATAATATTTATAAATATTTTGTTAGCATGTGATACCCTATTTTGGATTGAAATTTCATTTGATCATTAAACTCCTATAATGGTTCAATTTTTCACAATACAAAAACATTGTTATAGGAACATTTTTCAATAATTACTCTGATGTATCAAAAAAATTACCAATTTTGGTTCCAATTGAAATTAAATCATAGATCATCAAATTTAAATATCAATAGGTAGTATTAAGACCATTACACCACAAAATCATGATGCGAATTTATATAAAAATAAAATGTATCAAAATCCACAACACTTTATTTTTTAATTATCATTGAAAAAAATATCTAATACAAATTTTAAAAAGAAATAAATGCAACAGAATGAGAAAATAAGCTCCATTCATGTTAATAAAAGATGTTATTATCTAAAAATAAATTTTTTCCATATTCTCATCATTCTTAGGTATATAATATTTTATTTCCAATTAATCCATTATTTTAGTAACATGATTCGATAATTTCATCTATAGTTGATGGATTTTTTCTATTTATATATATTTTATTAAATATATTTTCAGTGGTAATAAAATCATTATGATTGGGGGAATGCTAGACCATTTATTTTTGTTTATAGTATATGGTTATATGGTTCTTCATTATATATTTAACACTCTAAGTCCTCTTCCCTTCCATTATTGTTTCTCAACCATTCCATAGACACCCATGCCCATGTTGTGATCTAACATTCAATAAATTTTTTACACAACCAGACATTATAATGTAAAACATGTGTTATATTCAATATTTAGTGAAACCACTCTGTCTATAAGGATATAGAATATCTCAATATTCACTTTTTAAGGAAAAAACACATCAATAAATCACACTTATTCAAATCTGTTATAATTTATATCAACATAAAGGTGGAAAATTCATGATTTAATCCTTGAAAATTAATACTTGAAATGCCACTATATACTTTAACCATAATATGACATATTATACTTATGATAAATATTAACAAAACCTCCTGATCTGTTTCCAAATATATCATCTAACATCAAAATCCTCACATCGCAATGATTTTATAATTAACTGTTCATCATCAATGATGTAATTTTCCTTCTAATATAATTTTTCCCTCTAAAATATTTATGGAAAATCTCACATGGTAAAAATATCATTCCATTTTAACCTCTTTTTATCCATATCCTCACAATAATATTTTTAGTATTTGTGAAAATATTATAGGTTGAGTATGAATGGTCATCAAAATATATAGGACACAATACATTATTTGAATTTTTATTTAAAAAATATATTCGAATCATGATAAAATGTAAATCAAATTGGAATCGTATTGGAAATCACTAATGGAAACATTACATCTTCTCATTCGTGGAATTATCACTCAGGATTCCCATGCATCATGAGTCTCCTTCATAAAATTATATATATAAATATATATATATATATATATATATATATAAAGGAATACCATAAAAAATATAATGTATTAATGGTAAATTGGAATGTCATATGGATTTGTATATAAGTAACTGATGGTGTATAGAGGCTCTAAAGAGGTCAAAAGTTTGGTAGGTATTAAATTATCAACTATTAAAATAAACAACCTGCAAAATATCAATGTTGTTAAAAATATATTGCTTCTTTGATGAGATTAAGGTGGATGTTCTAGTAGTGATATATGTCTTGGGTTTTATCAAGAAATATGATATTATAAATAATATAAAAAAATTATAATTCATCTCAGGAATGGTATTTCAAATCCTTGGAAAATCACTCATTATGTGATTGAAATTGATAACAATGGATACATGATAGGGGTTGAATTGCAGTTTATTGATTAAACAAAAACAAAATAAATTTATTATTAATTATAAAGGATCGTAATCATACCAAATTCTATGATACAATCATAATATACACTCATGATTAAATAAATATTATTTATCGGTGTCAAAATCAATACGAAATTTATTTTTCTAAAAATATAATTATAATGGAAATAATTTTAAAACATAAAGAGTAGGAATTAAATATTGTAAATATATGAAATAAATAATCTTGTAAAATAAAGCATGAATTAGAAAATTAGAAAATATTTTAGTCTTCACCATTAAGGGTTAACGTACTCAGGAAATCAAAATAATGATGTCCATAGTTTTAAATTCCAACAACAAGGTCTATCATTCCTTACCAGAAAGGCACTCAATCAGATGGAACAATGTCATATCTATTATTCAAAACCCTATAATCCCATTATACAATGATAACTTTCATATCTTTCTACCTAGATGGAAAATTTCTCTATCTGATGGATTAGATTCACCTTTGTATTTCTATCCCTGGAATCCCTTGATCAATAACACGATCAGAAATGTGATTGCAAAAGAAAATAGTTCTATAGTAATTATAAAACATATAATTATTCCTCTTAATTTAAACTTTAAAAATATATTAAATGACTAGAAAAATTTTTTCATAAACGGAAATTTTTAGATATTATGTGTTGAAAATTAAAAAACCCACAACTCTTCAAATGAACTACTATTTTTAGGCTAACATACAATGTTAATTTTTCGGATTTGGATGCAGTATCCTCTGACAGCATACACTTCATACCTCATTGTGAATTTCAATAACTGAATGTCTGATTCCATTTTCATTACAACCATTACAATGAAATTTTTACCCCCTCCTATAGATACAACTATATATGAACCAACTACAAACATTGTATATTTTGATGGAAATCCTTATTATTTTTCAATATGATAAACTATATAAAGGTCATAACAATGTATCTGTATCAATGTTAGTCTGATAGTAATAAATTTTTTAAATATAATGGATAAGACATAAGTCCAACCACATATCATAACATAAGATGGTCCATTTAACCAGACTCACATTTAGTCCATTTGATCATATTGAATAATGAAAGATAATAATCTGTATACATTGGAGATACTTATATGTTTGGTATAATTTCATTTTTTCTATAAAAACATATTAAAAACATTTGATATATAGGGTTAGTAATCATATTTATAAGATTATTTTTGTGATTCCAAAAACTAATGGAATGAAAATGTAATTGGTAAGACTTCTGACTCAATAGTCATTGCATGAATACTAGGTAATTTCTATACCAATTATAAAATTAGAAAATTAACATCAGTGTATCATTTATTTAATTAATAAATTTATATTTTAACATAAATAAAAATTAATACATCATTTTGAATAAGTTTTTCATAATAAAATCAAATTTTAATTTTAATTTTGTTTTTGAATAACTCTAATAAAATATTTTTTCTTATCAATAATATCTCTTAGATTCTATAGTTTAAATTCTAAAAATATGATATATATGTAATTTAATAATAACAAAAAATGTAGAAATATTAAAAATTAAAATATTATTGAGAAATGGGGGACTCTGATCATTGAAATAGTTTTTTAACCTTGATTGTTTTTTTGGTTTGAAATCATTGATGTCACAATGAATTGGTTGTTGTTTATAATTTGATCTAGAATGTGGAATTACATACATGAAAAAAAGGTAACTCTAAAAAAATTAACCACATAATATCATAGAAAATCTATGCCCGAAACTAATATATCATTAACTCTTTCAAAATATGAATATATATATATATATAATCAGCATAATAAGTGAAAATATATGAAATAATGAAAATTTGATAAAAATATAAAACAATATGGTAAGTCACAAAACATTGGGTGGTTGGAATACTATGACTATTCGATCTCATTCCTTATGTCCTTAGCAGATTCATCCTCTCATGGTATAATAATGATGGCAATAAAATACCCTATGAGAGACTAATTATTCTCTTCCTATATTCCGACCACTAAAATAAAATCTTGTTGTAAGAAAGGTATAATATCTTAAATCTGTATATTTATAAAAACTTCCATAAATATAATTATTAATATTGTGATGGAAATGATGATATGTTCTAGATGTTACATGGTACACATTGTTAGGGTGATCTAAGTGAGCACTGAGGCTATCAGCTGTGTCACTAAAGGGTGATGTTCCTAGATCAATAGCATGTGTATAGAAATCACTAATCCGTGGACCTATATTTTAATATCATCCGTAGAATCACTCCTTTTATGCTCAGAACCAAAATTAATGATCGGTGTAGTAGTGATAGATCCTGCTGTCCTCAGTATGACCTTAGTGGGATGTATGGACTACTTGGTAACTTATTCTCTATGAATATAACTAATTATGTGAGTTGTTTTAGGATGTGATTATTTATTTTTTAAAAAAATACACTGGAATGTATTTCCTTTTAGTCCCTTAAAATTATTATGGTTTAATTTATGGTCCACTTAATGGGATAATTTCAATTGGTTCTAGTCTCTCTCAGCTCTCAAAATTTCGAATGCTGGGTTCCATCATGATAACCTAGCATGATCATGATGCAACCCTTTATCAAAAGAGTGTACAAGAGGTCTAATAATAGTTTATATTATATTTTTCCCATTATATGTTTCTCCTATATATTCGATACATTCTGTACTTTTTTCTAGTTGAAATTTTTGTTTCCATTAAGAAATATATTGACCAACAACTTTATTTTTAGTGGAAACAACATGAGTGGATTATATCTCCTCTCATTTGATCCTTTTGTTTAGTCACAATCTATTTTGTAGCCATATTGGAAAGAAATATATCATTTATCTCCTTCTAGGAAGGCCTTCGGTTTTTATAAATGGAGCCCCAATGTGTTTTAATGTTTGTATCAGGATCATAAAATGGGATTCTTATGGATCATAATGGAGGGATTCAGAACCCATATAGTTTTGTTCCCATGAATTAGACATATTATTCCTCTTATGTTCACCTCAAATGAACCATAGTGGTTCATTTTATGGTAATGTTTATATCAATAAATGATGTTCCATTTATGGTTTTCTATCCAAGACCTAGGCTTTTGGGATTGAACTAATAAGATGTGTCCAACATAACCAAGTGATTGAAATAATGAAAGATGTAGTTAGAGCTTCTAAATTTAGGGTAGTGTGGAAATACCAATCCATATAATTCAATGTCACCTAGTTTGTATTATACACCATCTAGTTTAATGTTATACAGTAAGGACTACTAGGTGAAAGGTACCTAAAATGTCCCTTTTGGTTTTTACATGATATTTGAGTTAGGTGAATAAAAAATTTTAACTAATAGGGGTTTTTTTATTCAATGTACATGAAGAACTCGGGCTAGATTCTTGTTTCTAGGCATGTGGGAAATCCAATATGGGTATCCTAACTCATGGTATACATTGGAAACAAGAGGATTATCTCAACTAATGTAATATGGTGAAACCCAGTGGAGTATATCAACTCAAGGTACATTAGGAAACGAGGAGAATGATCTCAACTGAAGGTGATTTATGAAACCAATAATAGTATCTCACCTTGAGGAATTTATGTGAAATACAAAGATATTTCCAATTAAATCAATATTTATAAACTACGAGAAGAAGAAAAAACAAGTCATTATTATTGGGCATATGCATAGACTTTTTAGATAATAAATCTCTCACCAAATGGGTTATCGTATACCCAATATTACAGATTGATGGAATTTTTAAAATGCGGTAACATGTGCTAAAATAATATTAGTCCCATGAATGATTTGAATTATGTCAAGTAATGTGTTTTCATAAAAAAATCATTGACAGCTATAACTGATATCATTCCCACATTGTACCACAATTAGTAAATTTTTATATGGAGATTGACCATTTGAAAAATGCAAACATTTACTTTAAGGATCCTTCATTTAATATTATATTGGACTCTTTTATGATTTTGTAGGGGTTTTAATGTCATTTGGGTTAAATGTTTTAGTTTATGAGTGTTTTATATGAGTATATCTCAATAAGAAATGTTTTATAGGAGTCAAATGTGAAGTTGATTCATGGGGGTCATCCATGAAAGAGATTCATGGGAGTAATCTACAATGGAGAATCATAGAATTAGCCTTATAAGGATCTTTATTGGAGTTGTTTGTGAAGGGAAATTGTTGGAATTTTCTATGAAGAAGCTTCATGGGTGTCATCCATGAAAAAATATTCATAGTATTTATCTATATAGATTTTTTGTGAGAGTCTTCCATGAATAAAATTATGTGAGAGATCCTAAATATTTCTTAATGATGGATGGAATTATTATGAAGAAAATATGTACCTTCCTTCCATATCACACTTTATGAAATTCCAATTTTACATAATATTTTTCAATGATGTGTTTCTAAGGAAAATTAATCACAAATAATGTTATACCTCTCTTTTCAATCGTTCAACTGATGAAAAGATACTCTCTATGTATATGCTTCATTGATGATTATCCATCTTGAAGCATGTTCCAAGTATTTATAAGCCTATAGTGTAATAATATTCCCAAAAAATATGGTTACATAAGATGCTAATGGTATCTTAGTGTTATGTAACCTTGGAGGATCACCATTATACCTACCAAATACAATGGTCGACCAAAAATATTTTTCATGGAAATTAGGTATTATTCTCATTATTCTATAAGGGAACACTCATCTTTGAATATGTTCTATTTCCAATATGTATTATAATCATGATGCCAAAATGAAACTCCCAAACATGATGATATTCTATTGTAAAAATGTATGTTCATCACTCTACTTAAAATATATGGACATCCCATGTAGGATTTCACATCTATGGATGGTTCCTCTATGATGAAAAATTATCATTTATACAAAAATAATTCCCAAGAAAATTGAACAAACTAAATTTAACTTTATATCTATTTTAATTATACGATTAGATAAATTTCATATTGTGAAATTAGTTATATCATTGGCTATAGGTTTTCCCTATATAAGTTGTTTTATAAGGAAAAATATTATAAAATTTACCCTAAACATTGAGTTTCATACTTTCAAGGAAAAATTCATTAGAAATTGAAGAAATGCATTGCCAACTTTTAGTGGGAGGTTCTGACCACTGCATCACTTAGTATGGAATAATTTTTTTGTAATATATATCCATTTATGAGTGACCAATCGTGTAACATAGAAGGATCTCATTTGTTCCTTAATAATTAATATTTATCGTTTTTTCACATACATAATGTATGTTATTTGAGTAAGGACAATATCACGGATTCAATAACAAAGTTCATATAATATATTGTTTAGTGCAAAAAGGGAATATGGCTCTAATTCATGTCAAGAATTTAGATGTATAGGAAATACTAAGAACTCATATAGAATAAGTATGATTAGGTTAGGCGATCTTCTGTTTGAATACTCTATTTAGGGAAAATGGACATGAACAGTATTCCTAGAGAGATGAGTGAGATCATAATCAATAATGGTGATGACACAAGAAGTATCCCCATAGAATAACCGTAGTGGAGTAGATGAGTGTAGTGTTGAGGCATGTAGTGGAACATGTAGTGTTAGTAATTTGAACCCTAAAAACATGAAAGGGTTAGGTACATCCTAGTAATATATGAGAAGGTGGTACAGAAATACTTATTTCACTTCTCTTAATGAATTAATGTTGGTGGTTCCTACTCATTTGAAATATATTCAAATCCTCATGGTAGTGGTTTCTATCCTCTATGTGTAGATAGTCAAGGATTTACCCTCAATTGCATAATCCTAACATATAAAAAAGTACAGTCATCTAAAAACGTATATTTATTTATTAATTTACACAATCTACCTAAATTATCATATAAGGAGAGGTCAATTATCTGAAACATACATCTTGAGGCTATGTTAAATGAAGAGTCCAAAAAACCAAGTTTATTTTCTAGATGATTTATAAAAGTTTCTCCCATAACCATCCCTTTAGGAATATTCTGTTTCCACTAAAACTAAATTGAAAATTTCTAGGTCATATTAGTGGATGGACACCTTCAACAATTGTTGGAGAAAATGAGATAATTAGGTGGACTCATATGACTTGTGAAACATATTTGGCTATCCATAAATGATTGATAGAACAATATATAATTCATTCAGGGAAATTTCATTGTATTGTTTCTTTTGTGAAATTATGATGATTCAACGGGTTAGTAGGAATGTTAATCCACTTATGATGTGTAATATTCCTATTAAACATAAAAAACCACAGTATAGGTCATCGCCTATATGAAATCGGGGACATAAAATAACAATATTACTCAGAAAACATATAATGGATAGATATAAAATGCGGGTCCCATGTAATAATTCTAACACCCCAAGCTTCCATGGTATACTTCTTTTTGAATAATTGAGTAGCATGTGTTGTACTCTACTTCAAGTTCAAACGCACCACAACCAATCAAACTAGTAGTTATGAATATTAATACCAATATTCTGAAATTTTATAAATTTTATCATTCAAAATGGACTTCATTTTTTGATTCGTAATATCGAAATTATCCTAGGGTGAATTTTCCGTATTTTTTCTGAAAACCTTCAATTTTTGATGAATAGTGAAAAATATTGAGTAATAGTTTAAACCCGAATTTTTATTTAAATAATTATTTATTTTATTTGAATTTATTTTAGGACAAAATAGATACATAATAAATATAGAAGTTCAATTTAATTCATTGAAGTCAATTTATAATAATTTTAAATATATAAAAATTTTATAGAACATTTCACTGTCTTTTACCCACCTCCTAAAAGAATTTACGAATGCTCATATTACATAATTTTATCACTTATGTTAGTTTAATTTCAACAATTTGATAGAAACACCTAATATCAGTATGTAAAATGTGGTTAAATAATATTAAAATATTTTATTTTCGGAATAGTAACTTTTTACATTTACATACAACAGTTAAAAGTAAATAGGGTAATTAAGGGTCAAAATGATATTATTATTACACTAACAGATGTTTTAATTGTATTTGAAAAGTGTAATTCTACCAAAAAAACCATAGAAATAAAATATATTCCTTTAGGCCCACTTGGATTAGATTAGTACATTTATTATTATTTTATATAAAGAATAGTTAAAAGAGATAAAATCAATGTTTAATAGATAAAAAAATTTAATATAGGGTTATACATATGATAAATTAGACTATAATTAATAATTATAAATATAAAAATATTTCCCACATAATGGTATTTTATTTATAATTTTTAGACATTAAATAATTAAATTTATTTATGACACAATGACGATTCAGTAATTACCTTATTAATGAAATATTAAATCTATTGATATTATAAATATCAAATTTAATGTAATTTTAGACTTTTTATGAATTACACTAATTTTATCTGTTAATATGACATGTTTGGGTTGGTGAGGTGAATTATTTTCGAATTAATAGCTCTGTTATGAATTTAACAAAAAAATACCAAATAGTGTCAAAATTGACAGAAATGATTTTTTAAAACAAATATTATATGATTAATTGATATTCTATTCCTAAAAATCAGAGGATCAGCCAAAATACCTGTATAATTATGGGTGTATCATTATTGAACCACTTGGGGTTAGATTATAAGTATATAGTTTGTTTATTAACCATATAATATAAAAAACAAAAAGTCACGGTAAATGTCAAACTGTTTAACTATGAGTTAAATGTAATAGATAAGGTTAATATAGTGATCCAATCCTGTCTAAAACCTATTTGTTGAATGGTTTTCGACCCATACCCTCTTAAGTTCTTAAATAATCCATTTTTGATCCATTAGAAACTGAAAATGATTTTATTATAAAATAATATTTCTAGCTTTTCCTAAGGTGCCATCACCCCTCTTGTAAAAGGGAACTTTCCATTATCTCAAATTCACATCTTCAAATCCATTTTTGTAGGCCATCCCCTACCCAAATTCCCTCAAAACTATCATACCTTAATCCTAGAGGCATTCTTTTAGTTATAAATCCAACCTAAGGAGTCCTTTTGATCAAATCCAAAGAAAGAACCCGAAGAAGAGGTAAATATTTCATCGCCTCTTTCAAGTTCCTTTCTTCTTCCACTTCAACATTCTTTTAAATTTCCATTATAAAAAAATATATCCATAATCATCTATATACTTTTAGGTTATTATAAATATGTTACATCACAATTCAATATTCTATCCATCCTATTAATTACATGTCCCCATGCGTGCGTAAGTACGTCTTACCGTCTCCACATCTTGGTGTAATTGTTATTCAATAAATTATTATTTGGATAGGTATAATAATGATGTTTAATTGATGTAAATAATAATTATAACATGATAATGATTCTATATATATGATATAACATCCATTTATATATTATTTTTATATCATAACAATCATATGGTCGCGCGTGCGTACGTACATATTACCGTCTCTACGAACATGATGAGATTCCTTACCCATCATATCCATTCAAGACTAATTTTCATTTGATGATTTAAATACATAATTTAATTATGAATATTAATAAGATACATCATATCAACAACAATAATTACTTACATAACAATGCAATTAATGGAAAACGAATCAGTTAACACCCGAAATGATGATAATACATAGATATTATTAACAATGCAATGTTGAAAGACCATATATGACATAATATTAATTTATATGATTATTGTATAATTCGATAACAATTATTTCAAAATAATAAAATTTTTTAACCTACCCTCTACCAAGGAAAAATTCAATTTATGGTTATCCTCACAATCTCTTTATTATCTGAGGTTGTTTTCATGTATGAATCTACTGGGACCTCATTATCATCCACACCCATGTTTCTTAAAAATATATTTCAAAACATTGTTAAAATTTTATACACTATGTGTTAAAGTCTACTATACCATTTTTTGACTTTTATAATATGTTTATAATGGAATGATTCTATCGTTATCCAAAAAAGGTCCTTTAAAACCATTTCGACAAAGTTAAGGTAAGAATGTCTTTTTTTAACTAATATGGTGGGTATGACTATTTTCTAATGTTATGATATCATCAATGCTTCCCTTACAAGCTTGTAATAATATTTTCAAAAATATTATTTTTCTTTTATAATTACATGACTTTTAAATGATTTCACAATAGAAAGAGATATTTCTCTAAAATGGTTATGAATTTATCTATGTCAACATCCTTTGAGGGATTTTAAGTTTATTTGAAGTTGATTTATTATGATACAAAACATCCATATTGTATTGAAGGTTTTGTGATATGTTTTATTGTGGATGAGTTATTTTTATACCATTCATGGTTTATGGATAAGGTATTGAAATTTTTTATGCTAGTTTTAATATGAATGTTAATGTGAGGTTTAAACCTACTCATATGAGGAATGCATTGGACTTGGTAAGTGACACGTGGAGCCCTCTATAGCTCCTCGATGCATTGGTGGGTCTCATGAGAAAAACTAGTGTCTTAGAAAAAGACCTTAAAAACATTTTTTGTGTACTTGGAAAAATCCTTCACTATGTGGTTATGAATGTTTGGCATTATGAATTCCATCATTATGAATGTGGCTATTGATATTGCATGTGATTATTCAACAAGTAGAATATCCATGAGAGTATGTAAATGGAATTATTTTGATTTTATCTTCTCTATATTATGGTGATGTTCAAGTTTAAAAGGTTTTTGTTTTAGTTTTATACATTTCCTTAAATGTTTATGCTTATTTATAATTGTTTCCACTATATTGTTATCTTTTCTAAGCATCTGATCTCACCGCTTTCTATGTTTTATTTTTCCCAGGATGCGAAGAAGTATATTATAACTGACCTTCATGGATAGTCTATGGGATCTCAGTTTTTCCTATGGAAATAACATTGTTGTACTTTTCCATTTTATGATGTAATGAAATCCTTATGAATCTATCAAGTACTTCTAAGGCTACTAAACTAAACAATTTTTCAAGACATGATATTTTATGATAATGCCAATGATACGCAATAATGCAATGACTCTAGGCTTCTGGGGTCGGGGTGTTATAATTAGTATCAGAGGAAATTTAGTACAATCCTTGGAAACTAGATTTAGATAAACTTTGATTAGAGAATATATATCTAAGATACACTTTGAGTATTAGTATAAACGAACTTCCTAGAATTTTGGTATTGTAGATATTTTGTGATTGTTCCAAGAAATACATCCACGTCAGGATACTTTTAGGTAGAGGCGGCTATAGCATAGATTTACCTAGGGGTAAACCCCAAAAACACCGCTTTGAGCTAGACTCGAACGAGAAGTGGTGCATGACAACGTGCCTTACTGTACTCTTTGTTACGACTCTCTCGGGGGATATGTGTAGGATAATTACCATTTTATTTACAACCATTATGATGGGTTTTTGAGTATATACTTCCACCAAGAAAACTTTTTTATGATTATGTATTATATCCATAAACTGTTCAATTTTTGTTAAGTGTTTTTACAAGTTTGGATTTATTTATTGTTATTCATAATCTTATCCAGTTTATTCCATTTTTTAGAAATGGGGAATAGTAGAATGGTTGGAAACTATATCAATGCACACACTACATGTAGGGATTTCCCTCATACTCAAGATAATTATAGTTGATCTGGTGAAGCTACTGGTGCTGATCAGCTAATCAACATATTGGGACAACTCACTCAGGTTATAAATAATAACCATAAATGTATGGAGCACCCTGATCAACAATGTGGAGGATCAATGTTAGATCACATCATGAGGAAACAACCACTGACATTCAATGGGACTAAAAATCCATTAGTGTTTGAGCAATGGATAAATTCTTTAGGGAAAATATTTCACACCGTAGGGAGTAGAGAATGGGAAAATGTTTTCCTGGAAGGTTATCGCGTCACTGGAGATACTCATCAATGATGGTCATTTATTCAAAACACAAAGGAAGATGAGGAAGTATCAAATATGGAATAGAGAGAGATTAAAGAAATTTTTATATAAAAATACTTTCCTCATGACCATCGAGCCGATATGAACAGACAATTTCTGAGTATGAGGAAAAAAGAGGATGATAAGGTCACAATGTATGAAGATAACATTACATGGATAGTGAGGCACACTGCAGATTATATACATAGCCTAAGAAGTATGATTGATCATCTGTTTGATGGTTAAAACTGTTTCTCCACTGAGCATTAGTCTCACAATCATTCTAGTCGTACAATGATATTGTACGATGTGCTATCAAGATAGAAAAATAATTATAGAGTCTTATGACATTAAAGAAAAGAATGAGAAGAAGAGATCATCTTAACATTGTGGAAAGGTAAATAAGGGGAATAAGGGAAAATTGAATATCCATCTTGTAGTAAATATGGGAAGAAACACCCTGGTACATGCCTGAAGGTAGTGGAAGTCTGTTACAATTGCGGGGAAAAGGCCACCATGCTCGTAATTTCAAGGGGAAGAAAGTGTCTTTCGATGCTGAATGCTAAAACTGTAGATATTGGGGGAATTATGTAAATGAATTTCCTAATCTTCAGGGGATCATACCTCAGAAAAATCCAAGGGATCAAGGCCAAGATTATGCTATCACAACTACTGAGGTTGAAGCTTCAAAAGGCATGGTGGCACGTAATTTAATGGTTACTCATGTTTAGATAATGCTTTATTTGATTCTGGATCATCACATTGTTTAATATCTTACCAGTTTTCGATGAAATATTAGATATTTCCGATTTGATTTAACAAGGGAGTGTTTAGTCAAAATTTTTAAGGGTAGTGTCATTGCAATAATGTTATGTGAATCAGTCCCCATTAGAGAATATTAATGCTCTTTATCTAATAATCTCATCATCATACCCTTGATTTAATTTTATATAATCCATGGTATGGATTTTATTTTTGACCATGATGTGAAAATTTATTGTAAGAAGTAGGAGGATACTATTTTTTATGATGGTAAGGAGTACCTTATCATTAGAGCAGAAACGTCACCACCTAATTTGTCTCTAGATCTACCCCCAGTAGCTCATCTAAATTCAATTAATGTGGTGGAAGAGAATGAATTATGGGAAAAGGAATGTTTAAATAGAGGATGTACCTATTGTGAAATAATATGTTGATGTGCTTATAGAAGATTTACATGGACATCCTCCAGAACGATAAATTGATTTTTCCATTGATTTAATTCATTGTTCATGGCCCATATCTAAGACCCCTTATAGAATGTCGACTATGTAATTAGTGTAGCTAAAAAAATAGATGAATTGAGTAATAAGGGATTTTATTCACCCTGGTATTTCTCCATGGGGAGACAATGTTATTTTTGTTAATAAGAATGATGGATCTATGATGTTGTTCATTGACTACATAGAGATCAGTGATATAACAATAAAGAACAAGTATCCCCTACCTCACATTGATTATTTATTCAACCAACTACATGGATATCAATAATTTAAAAAGATTGACCATCGATCTGGATATCATCATTTGTGTGTGAAAAAGGAAGACATTCCAAAAACAACATTTAGAACTAGGTACTGTCATTAAAATTTACAGTAATGCCTTTTGGATTTAATAATGAACCCTCTTTCTTTATGGATCTAATGAATAAGTTTTTCAAGAAATATCTTGATGACAATGTAGTGGTATTTATTGGTGATATCATGTTATAATACAAAATCTATGAAGATCATGAAACTCATTTGCACATTCTCTTGAAGACTCATAAAAGACATGAATTATATGGGAAGTCTTTCAAGTGTGAATTCTGGCTTCAGGAGACTTCTTTTCTTGGAAATATTGTCTCTAAGGATGGAATCTATGTTGATCCTTCTAATACAAGGGAAATCCAGGAATGGCCATCACTGAGGAGTATGACTGATGTACATAGTTTTATTGGTTTAGTAGGTTATTATCGACATTTTTTCCATAATTTTGACCCGTTTTCTAACCCATTAACAAAGATCACATGAAGAGGGGTTAAATTTGTTTAGAAAAAATAGTGTGTAGAATGTTTTGAAAAACTTATTAGAATATTAGTCAATGCTTCTATATTGACTCTACCATCGGGTAATGATGTATTTGTTATTTATAGAGATGCTTCAAAGAAAGGACTTGGTTGTGTCCTTATGCAGAATGATTGGGTTATTGCCTATGCATCAAAATTGCTAAAAATTCATGAGAATATAAATCCTAATCATGATCTTGAGTTAGCAGCTGTACTATTTTCTTTGATTATTTGTCAACACGATCTCTATGGTGAAAAATGTGAGATATATACTGATCAAAAGAGTTTAAAATATATTTTCTCACAAAAAGAACTCAACCTGAGGCAAAGGCGATGGCTGCTCTACTCATGTATTATGATTGCATGATACACTACTACCCGGGGAAGACTAAAAAGGTGGAAGATGCTTTGAGTAGAAAGGATCATGGAGTTTTGAACATGATGAGAGTCGAAAAGGATCCTATATACATGGATCTAGTAAAGGTGGATAAGGGAATCACCATGGAAGGGGGAACATCAATACTATGTGAAATGGTTTCCAACCCAACTTTACTAGGAAGAATAATGAGTTCTCAGATAGATGATGAAGAGTTTCAAAAGAATATTAAAGCTGTGAATAACGGGAGATTGAGGGACGTTGTGTATGATGGTGGAATTTTGAAATTTTGGAAGAGATATTGTGTTCCTGATATACCAGATCTAAAAAGGGAATTGTTGGATGATGCTCATAATTCCAATTCTCCATACACCATGGTAGTATCAAAATATATAGAGATTTTATGGAACAATTTTAGTCGGACAACATGGAGAGGGAGATTGCAGATTTTGTGTCAAGATGTATGGTTTGTCTACAAGTGAATGCGGGAAGGAAATATCCTGTAGGATTCATGAATCCTCTTCCCAAAACTGAGTGGAAATGGTATGATATCACGATGGACTTTGTCATGGGACTACCAAAGGCTCTTAGAAGGAATGATGCAATATGGGTCATTATTGATCGTCATACCAAGTTAGCACATTTTCATTCTATAAGGGATGATTTACCACTTAAACGTCTAGAAAGACTATATATTAATGAAGTTTTGAGACTTAATGGAGTACAACTATTTATTTTTTCTGATTGTGATCCTCGTTTTTACATCAAGACTCTAGATAATTCTTTAGAAATCTAAGGATACTGAGCTTCATTTGAGAACTGCCTACCACCATCCAACTGATGGACAATCTGAATGGACTATTCAAAACATAGAAGATATGTTTAGATCTTGGTCACTTGACATTCAAGGTATGTGGGATCAATATTTTCCTCTGGTGGAATTCTCCTATAATAATAGCTTCTGTTAAGGTATTCAGATGGCACCCTATGAAGCATTATAGGGAAATAGATGTCGCACAACAACCAGTTTGGATGATGTTGCTGAAATAAAACTCGTAGGCCCAGAACATGTTTAAAAAATGATGGAAAAGGTGAAGGTAATCCAAAAGCAAATCAAATCATCTCAAATTAGATAGAAGAGCTATCCTGGTAACCAAAGGAAGGATTTTCAATTTCAGCTTGGAGATCATGTTTTCATGAAGGTATCTCCATGGAAGGGTGTTATAAGTTTTAGTAAAAAGGGAAAATTAAGTCCCATTTACATCGGACCTTTCGAAATTTTATAATTAATTGGGGTTTTATCTTACCGTTTTCCAATTCCTCCAAGTCTCTCCAATGTTCACGAAGTGTTCCACGTATCATTGTTTAGAAAATAGATGCCTGACCCAACTCATGTAATCACCTATGAGGAATTAGAAATTGAACTCAATCTATCGTATTTTGAATAGTCTTTCATAATTCTTTATACTAGATAACAGGTTCTATGAAACTAGATGAAACGTCTGGTAAAATTTCTATGGAGAAACCATAAGATGGAAGATGCAATGTGGGAACATGAGGAACATATGATAAAGAACCACCCGATTCATTTTTGCATTAATATTCTAGAAATTTCGGGGATGGAATTATTTGTAAGAGGGATAATGTACAACCCCAAGCTTGCACGGTACACTTCTCTTTGATTAATATAGTAGCATGTGTTGTACGAAACATCGAGTTCTAACACACCACAACCAATCAAACTAACCACTATGAATAGTAATACCAACTTTTTAAAATTTTATAAATGTTATCATTAAAAATGGACTTCATATTTTGATTCAGAGTATCGAAATTATCCTAGGGTAAATTTTTGGTTTTTTTCTGAAAACATTCAAATTTTCCATTAATAGTGAAAAAACATGAGTTAGAGTTTAAAAAAAAAATTTCTTTAAATTTTTATTTAATTTAATTAAATTTATTTTAGGTAAAAATATCATATAATACTTATATATTTTCAATTTAATTCATTGCAATCAATTTATAATAATTTTATATATGTAAAAATTTTATAGAACTTTTCACCGCCACTGAACCACCTCCTAAGAGAATTTGTGAATTCACATAAAACATAATTTTACCACTTCTGTGAGTTTAATTTAAAAATACAATAGAAACAGTTGATATCATTAAGTAAAATGAGGTTTAATAAGTGAAAAATAATTTTTGGTGAATAGTAACTTTTTAATTTTATTAACCACTGTTAAAAGTAAATAGGGAAATTAAGGGTAAATATGATATTATTATTCCCCTAACATGTGTCCCAAGTCAATTGGATATGTTTAATTCGACCAAACAACCATAAGAATAAAATATGATCCTTTAGGTCCACTTGGAGGACATTTATTATTATTTTATTTAAAGAAGAGTTAAAAGAGTGGATATCAAAGTTTAATAAATAAAACATTTTTAATATAGGGTTATACATAAGAAAAATTTGACAATAAATATTCATTATTAATATAAATTTATTTCCTACCTAACTGTATTTTATTTATAATTTTTAGACATTAAATAAATAAATTTATTTATGACACAATGATGATGCAGTAATTACGGTATTAATGAAATATTAAAATAATTGATATTATAAATATCCAAATAAATGTCATTTGAGACTTTTTATGAATAAAACTAATTTTATAGGTCAATATTACATATTAGTGTAGGATAGGTGAATTATTTTTGAAGTAATAACGCTGTTATAAATTTAGCAAAAACAAAATATCAAATAGTGTCAAAATCGACATAAAAGGGTTTTTAAACAAATATTATATTATTAATTGATATTATATTCATAAAAAAATAAGGTTCGGCCAAAAAAGTTATATAATGATAGGTGTATCACTAATGGACCACTTGGGTTTATATTGTATGTATATAGTATGTTCATTAATCATATAATATAAAAATACAAAGTGACATGTAAAATGTCAAACTATTTGACTAAGAGTTAAATCTAAAAATAAGGTTAATATAATAACCCAAAACTCTCTAAGACCAATTATTTGAGTGGGTTTAGACCAATCCCCACCTTAGACTTAATATAGTCCATTTTGGATCCATTATAAACTGAATGTGAATTTATTATAAACTAATATTTCATGCTTTTCCTAAGGTGCCACTCACCCCTCTTAAAAAAGGTAACTTCCCCTTCTCTAAAATTCACACTGTCAAGGACATGTTGCTCGAAGATACCCTCCTAAAATACCCTATCTACTATCCTCCCTTATTTCTAGAGGCATTACGTTAGTCAGAAAGCCAACATAAGGAGCCTTTTGATCAAATCAAAAGGAAAAACCCGAATAAAAAGTAAATATTGCATCACCTCTTTCAAGTTCCTTTCTTCATCCACTTCTTATTTCATTGTCATTTCCATTATAAAATAATAAATCTACTATATTCTATATCCTATGATGTTATTATAAATATGGTACAACCATATTCATTATTCTATCCATCCTTTTAATGACATGTCACCATACGTGCGTACATACGACTTACCATCTCCACGTCGTGGTGTAATTGTTATTGAATGTATTATTATTTGGATTGGAATAATAATGATGTGTAATTGATGTAAATACTAAATATAAAATAATAATTATTCTTTATATATGATATATCATCCAACTATATATTATTTTGATATTAAAAGAAAGATATTGTCGCTCATGCGTACATACGGATTACGGTCTCCACGAACCAGACGAGATTCATTCCCCATCGTATCCATTCAAGAATAATTTTCATTTGATGATTAAAATTATGTTTTAATGACATAATATCATTATGAATATGAATAAGATACATCATATCCTCAAAGAACATTACTTATGTATCAATGCATATAAAGGAAAACAAATCAGTTAACACCTGAAACGACGATAATACTAATATATTATTAACAAAGAAATGTAAAAGATCATATATGTTGTAATATTAATGTATATGATTATTTTATAATTTAATAACAACTATTTAACCATTATATAGGAGGATAACTTACCCTTGACCCAGGAAAAGTACAAGGTAATGGTTAATGTCACGATCTCTTTATTATCCGATTTTATTTAATTTAAGTATCTACTGGGACCTTTTTATCATCCACATCCATGTTTCTTAAAAATGTATTTCTAAACATTTTTACAATTTTATAAACTATATGTTAAAGTCATTTAAAGCCTTTTTTGAATTTAATAAGATGTTTATAAAAGAATGTTTCTGTCATTTTCCAAACAATGTCCTTTATAACCTTTTGGAAAAAGTTAAGGTAAGAATGTATTTTTTAACTTATACAGAGGGTACAACAATTTTCCACCATTATGACATCATCAAAAATTCCCTTACAAGATTATAAGAATATATTAAAAAATAATTTTTTTATATTATAATTACATGACTTTTAAATGATTACTAAATAGAAAATGATATTTCACTAAAAATATTTTGAATTCAACTATGTCAACATCCTTGGATGGATTTTAAGTTTATTTGAAGTTGATTAATTATTATACAAAACATCAATATTGTATTGAAGGTTTTGTGATATGTTTGACTATGGCTGGGTTATTTTTATACCATTCATGGTTTATGGATAAAGTATTGACATTTCATATGCTAGTTTTAATATGAATAATTATGTTATTATTAAACCTTTTTAGATGGTGAATGCATTGGATTTGGTAACTGACGGGTGGGGCCCACTATAGCTCCTCGATGAATCGGTATGTCTCATGAGACAAACTAGTGTCTTGGAACGAGGATGTGACAAAATAATATTTTTAGACTTGGCATAAGGCCGTCACTATGTGGTTATGAATGTCCGGCATTATGCATTCTATAATTATGAAAGTGGCTATTGATATTTAATGTGATTATTCGAAAAGTAGAATATCCATTTCGGTATGTAAATGGAATTATTTTGATTTTATCTTTCCAATATTATGTTAAATTTCTTGTTTAAAAGGCTTATGTTTTAAATTTATTCATTTACTTACATGTTTGTGCTTATTTAGGAAATTTTCCACTATATTGTTATCTTTACTCAGAATATGAGCACACCCCTTTATATGTTTTAGTTTTTCTAGGATGAAAAGATGTATATTATAACTATCATGTAGGGATAGTATATGGGATCTCTATGTTGTCTATGGAAACAATTTTGTTGTAGTTTTCCATTTTTTAAAGTATTGTAAACCTTATGAATGTATCTAGTACATCCAAGGCTACTAAACTTATCGATCTTTTGAGACTTGATCTTTTATGATCATTCCAATGATATATAATAATGCACCGACTCTGCGTTTCTGGGGTCGAGGCATTACAATAATTATTTCACAAGAAGGTAAAATATATTATAGAAAAAACTACAACACAAGCTCTATGTGAGACTTCTGCGCAGACTGAAGAATTTTCCATAAATACATTTTTAATAAGGATTCCATGATTATATCATATATATTAATTTGATGCTTGACATGCATTTATAGTGTCTTATTGGTGATAATTAGCTTTATAAAACGTTTTACCAACCTCTCTCGGGGCTTATAATTTGGACACTATAAGAAATGGTGATCTTTTTCCTAGGTGGCATCCCCACTTGAAGATAATTTGGGGTTTGATTACTTATAGCAGAATAGTGATGAGGAAATGTATTAGGTGAATTTTATTATTAAGGGGATATGGTTAGGATTAGGGAATGGTGTAGGTCGGCTGTTCTTCAAGTTTTTGATTGGTTATAAAGATATGTTTGTGTGCCTTTATAATTGTGAGAAATTATGGAGACCTAAATATTCATACATTATTATTCCATAATTTTAACGATAAAAAAATAAAATAGTTATCAAACTAGGATCCAAATTTTTAGTATCATTGGAAAACCTTGACCATATATGAAAATTACAATGTAAAACATAATGATTTCTTTAATTGCTTCTTCTCTATAATCTTATTGGACTTATCCTTATCTTTAGTACAATTAATCAACTGATTATATAAATCAAAAATGGGTGAGATAAAATACCTATAATAGGATAGATAAACACATGAATAAATACAAAAAATGGTGAGAATAATCATCATTATCATAACATAAAGCATGGTATAATCATCATAATTATGATTTAAAGCATTAGATAAAGGCTTGTAATATTGAAATACATTAACACGAAACATTATTCCATAGTGGTCAACTTCCAGAAATATTTTTTAACCAAGATATAATTATGTGGAAAAATATTTTACAATATATCATGAAATTATTCTTGTTACCCAATTCATTAGAGAACTATTTAATTATAGGTTCACTCGTCACATCATATCATTTACAATAACTTGCACGACACATAGAACATTTCTCAATAATAAACATAAAATAACCCATGGAAGGAAGTGGGGATCATTTCATAATTAATTTATAAATGAATATTTTTTTTGAAAGATGTCATTATTCATATTGGATTCCCTAATCTTTAGCGATGAATATTCAATCTCAATAAAAGTAAAAGGTGTGGTTTTTAGAAAAGAATATTTCTTTTGGAAAACATTGTGTATGTCATAAACTAAAATAGAAAAAAAAATTATATCCTTAAATGATACTATAATTATGAAGAAATAATTCTTATGGAGTTTTAAGATTTTATCATAAATTAAAATGGGGTGAATGATGGAAAACCCCATGAAAATGGAGCTGGGTTCAAGAATTCCCCTTACATGATGTTTGAATGGTACCATTTCATTAATATCTTTTATTATCACGTTATATTAATTAATTAAAAAAAATAAAATTTAATAAATTATTTTTATTCAGTTTTTTTATGTTCTTATATGGGATTTTTTATGATTAATAGAGATTAATTTCATCATAGTGAGTGTTTGTTTTCATAGTTTTCATGATCGGTTCAACTGTATATGTGAATCGAAGTTCATCTAAAATGTAGAAAAATATCCAGAAAAATAATGATATGTTATTAATGATATTACACAAGTTTAAATGATCTTATAAAGAATTCGGTTTTATGGTATGAGGATGATTCAATAGAATAAAGTTAATGACGACCATTTTAGGTTAGTTTTGGGGTTTTCCAATCACAAAAAACATGTTTTGTTTTATCAGTTAATTTTATAAATAAATGTCAGTTTCACAACATAAATATTGTTATAAAATACACAATAAAATATATTTTCAAAAATTTATTGGGTTTGGTAACATCAATAATGGAATTACATAAATTTGAATGTACATTTCCCATGATGTAAGTAAATTAACACATCATGGGAAAAAATTTAAATTTAAGAATATTTTATTGAGTTTGAGGATTTTAATGATGTATATTCCATTTACATGATAGAATTATAATATATATATGGTAATGGTTTTATAATTCCATTAGGATGACGGAAGGAAAGGGGAGAATAAAAAGATAAAAGGACATGAAAAGAAACTAAAAGAAAAATGAAGCGGTTTTCACCTCTTGTATTCTCCTCCTCGAGGACCTCCTTAAGGAACATTGGTTCTGATATTTTTATGAGTCCAAGAGCTCCTGGAAGTGTGATAGGTTCTAGGGAATATTATTGGGATGAATTTAATCATGTCTGAAATAGTGAGAGGTCTGATGAAGGGGTGGGGGTGGGGGTGGGCTGGTATTTATATTGTAGTAGAGGGGTGTTTTCTCAATATAAAATTCATAGTTTATAATACTGGCTCAAAAATATGAATAATTTGTGAAATTTTACAAAATATATATATTATGAAGGGGTTAGAGATTTGGATTCTTACATAATTCATGATGTTTTTTACTCATGTATTTGAATTATAATTTAAAAACTGTAAATTAACTTATTTAACTATTCAACAACAATTCATGTATATTAGAAAAATCCCAAAAATTCACACATACTATTTTTTGATGTGTTCAATTAGATAATGAACTATATTTTAAAAAAATGATTTATTTATGATTGAAAAAATTAATTAAGGTATTATAATATTATCTTATAACCAAAATACATAAAAATATTAATTTAGGAATACATTTTTTTTAAATAAATATCAATTTAAATTATTAAATTAGTCAGAAAATTATAATTTAATATTTATGACTTACAAAAAAACCAACAAGTAATAAATAATTTTTAAAATATTTAATTACTAATATTATGATATAGTTATATCATATTTTCACTTATAAGATGGGAAAATTATATTTATAATATCATCATTGGAGATACTATTATCTTGGATGGTGTACTATTTATAATGTTCACATTATTTTTCTATAGGTCAAGTTATTATTTTATTAGTATAGCTTCTGTAACATATAAAAATACCTCTTATATCATTCATTTATCAATTACAAAGTTCTCAATGGGATTCATATTTGATGTTATGTTATTTATTCTACGTGTAAAAATTATGAGAAGAGAATTCTCTTTCGATATTGTTTTGGTTTGTTACATTCTTCATCCTTTTTTAAATTTCTCCCTTGAAATTTCATTTCAGTAAAATAGGTGTGGGTTCTTATAATTCATTTCCTACTCTTGTTCTCATGTTTCTTTTTCATAAAAATGGATTTTCCTGACCACATTCACATGGTGGGATATCTTTTTGAAAAGACCATATCTCTTGGGTCAAAATTTATTATTGGATACTCCTCATAAGATAGATCATCTTCCAATTGTACCACCTTTGAGTTCAGAACATCTGAGGTATCGGGTATGTTGTTTCATAAGAGTGATAAATGGAACATTTCATGAACATGAGCCATATTAGGGGATGTGAACGATGATTCTACACAGATCTTAGGCCATAAAGTATATCAAAGTGGATAATTTTCCTTGGGATTAACATACCTTTTATTGGAAACAACTTGACTCCATTTTATGGGGATATTATAAGGATGGCTTTATATCAAACATTAAACTCAAAATCCTTTCTGTGATTGTCTAAAAGATATTGTTCTACATCTGAGAAGATCTGATATGTTGCTAGATGGCTTGAACCTTATTTGGAATCTCTTGTGTATGATCAGTTCCAGGTATCCTTCATTCTCTAATATCATACCAACAGGTTTATGTTCTATATATCATTCCATATAAATCAAAATATGGAGCCACCTAAATACCAGATTGGAAGATATTTTTATATGGTAAGTCAAAAATGGCTTATGTTGATCTAATCAACCATTTAATTCTATTGATAATTCCCATATAATTTCGTTAAGGGTTCTAATAGGGCTTTTAGGATGGAATTCTATTTGGGGGTGAGAATCCTTGTGTAAATTCAATTCAGTATTCCAAGTATGTTGATGACTCCCGGATAATATAGATGAGAACTTTAAATCGTCATTAGAGACAATATAGAGCGGAACCCCATAAAATCTCACCACTTACATCTCATATACATTAAAATTCTTTTTAAGAGATATATCATCACAAATAGAGATAATGTGGGTAGTCTTCGTGAGTCAGTCATGCAAAACCCCTATTGTATTATTACATATGGATGAATTTGGGAGAATGGTGATGAACTCCATAGTGAAATTATACCATTTTTACATGGGTATTGGAAATAGATTCAAAATCTTTATGGATTTTTTTCAATTTTCTTTATCAATATGACATATCATGCACATTAAGATATATTCATTAATATCCTTCTTTTTTTGTCCCACGACAAGTGTTTTCGAAGATCATGGTACATCTTATTTCTACGTGGATGAATGGAGAAATATGAACTATGTGCATTATCCAATAGCTCCTTAATTATACATTATTGATAAAGGCACATAAATACTCATTCCAATCCAAATCATGCCATCACTATCAATATGGATCTCTGGAAGCTTCTCTTCCTTTACTGCATTCACCTTCTTCAAAAGCTTTAGATCATCCGTTTTTGCTTCCTTACTCTTATCTTGGATAAATGGTCAGGAAATAATTTAGGAATGGTAAGATGTATTAATTTGCATTATTATTTCCAATTCCATCCTCTTCATGTCAAAAATTATAAGGCATTTCTCAATCAACAACATGGAATGATAAATAGATTCTTTTCATCTAAGAGCATCAACAAACTTGTTTTCATTTACAGGATGATCGTAAATATAGAAATAACATTCTTTGATTACTTATAATAGTATCCTTTTATGCATGTTTACCTCTTTTTTTCATGAATATATACTTTAGGCTCTTTTTATTGGTATATATGTCACAATTCACAGAATTGAGGTTGTGTTGTCAGCATTTAAAGGCAAAAATATGATAAACTATCTTAGGATCATGCGTTGGGTAGTTATGTTCATGTATCTTCAACTAAAATTAGGAATATTTTATCACTATATCATTTTTCATGAGTACAAATCCCAATCCTTTATTTGAATTATATCTTTATATCACAAGTCATTTTCTATTTTTTAGTAAGGTGGTTACAGGTGCAGTGATTATCAATGTCTTTAACTCCATTATTTTTTTCTCACATTCTTCCATCAAATCATACTTTATCCGTTTTATATATTAATATAGTTAGTATTCTAGAAAATTGAGAGAAATTTCTCACAAAGTATCGATAATACCCTATTAAAGAATGATAAATGCAGATTTCTAGGACACTATAAGGTCCTGTAAATTCTTCAATTGCCTTAATTTTTTAGGGGACTATATAAATTCCATCTCTTGTGATCACATGTCTGAAGAACACAGCATTATGTATCCAAAATTCACACGTTATGCACTTTTTGTTCGAAATCTATTTCTTTAATGTCTCCAACAGTAGGAGTATATGTTCTTCATGTCCAACCATACTCATGGAGTAGATGAGAAAATAATAGATAAACACTACCAAAAATACTTCAAGGTAATGTATAAATACGCTATTTATAAAATCCATTAACATTTTAGTGGTATTATTAAGTCCAAAGTGAATATGTAGATATTCAATGTTCGCATTCTTTTACAGAATAGTCTCCTAAATCTCTTCCAACCTTACCTTTAACTAATGATATCCAGAATGAAGAACCAACATTGAGAAACACTGAGATTATTGTAATTGATAGAACAAATCATCTATCCTTTAGAGAAGATACATGATTTTATGGTGATATTGTTGAGTTCTCGATAATCAGTACAAAGCCACATTGGTGCATACTTCTTGATAAAGAGAACTAGAGCTCCACAAGGTAATTTACTATAGTGTATGAACCCTTTGTCATAATTCAATTGCACAAGCTTTTAATTACCTCTAATTCGATTAGATCCACCTCATATATAGACCTTTATGTAGAATTAACTCTAGGTTTGAGTTCAAATTATAAACCAACCTCACAATATAGGGGAATTATTGTTAAGTCATCAAGAGATAGATCATTGTATTCCCTCACACTGGTAATTTCCTCATGGATGAAACTTCTCTTTTACACAACCATTTGAGTGAGGTTTTCATCTTCACCGGGAATCAACGCCCACTCCAATGAATGGTCATATAAAGGAAATTCTTGACCTTCCTTTCTTTTTTAGAGGCCCGTGGTTTGGTTTGGAATATGAAATTATATTTCTCTTTCCAACCAATTTATATGTTCTATATTTAATGTGATCTATTATATTAAATTTATAGAATAAAATTATTCTAATGGATGTATCAAAATACTCACTAAAAGAATCTCACCAAAAATTCCAGCATGGGAAGAATTTAACACCTAATTTTAATGATTTCACCACTATGAATTTTTTTGGATATATCTACCACATGGGATCAGAGATTCTGATTCAATATTTCTAGAGAACAAGAATGATATAAAGGATTGTGTAGAACCAGAATGAAATAATACGTTTTCTATTCTTGACTGAATAGTAATTGATCCTTGTATGAATTATTTTTACAGCCCAACTTCTATAGTAGTGATGGAATGATCCATTATTTTCACCTTTGACTTTGCTGGATACAAACACTAATTACCCCTGAGGAATTGTGTTTTAGTTAAATTTCTTTCCCAGTTACCCTAATCCCTATTGTTGAAGCATTAAATCCTAGGTGGTTCTCTCCATTCATCCACCATATTTTTTTGTTTCCTTATATCTTTTCTATATTCATCCATCCCTTTGAGGTGGTTCCCATTATTAGTATTCCCACATTTTGGAAATATGGGTGGATGATTATTTCCTCCTTTGTCAGTATATCCTCTATATTTAATCTCCATATTTCATTTATTATCAAAAAATCCAGAGAACTAATATCCAAACAATATCTCCACTTTTAGTGAACATCAAAAAAAATCTCCATAACTCCCAAATATCTATTTATATGAGCCTTTTGAAGATATTATTTTAAATCAAAAGATGAATCTATCGATTTTTCTATCTTGGTTTATTACAAACACCAATTCTATCATGTAATAATTGGGAAATTTTCATCATAGGTCGTGACAGATTTACCATCATTCTACTTTAGCTCTACAAATTATATCAGCATCATTTTATCATGATTTTATGGGAAATAATTGTTAATATACATTTTATTAAATTCGTCCCCTCCATATCATAAATTTATTCCTTAATTTTGTGGGCCTTAATCGACACCCGCCAATGATCATAATCTCCATCTAAATGCTAAATGGATAGATTCACATTCTCCTTCTCAAAATAGTGAAGCACAGAGAAGATCGTCTCCATATATTTGAGCCACTGTTCTATAAACAGTGGAGTAGGTGACCCACTAAATGTCGGTGACAATTGTGCATAAAACACCCAATAGTTGGTTTCTCCCTATTAGGTAAAGGAGGATGTTCTATATTATATATGTTATTGTTCATATTTTGAGAGAGTTGGGTAATCACCATCAAGAAATATCGAACTACACCTCCCAATTCATTGGGAATGCTTTTAGTGAAATCACTACATTGTCCCTTGGATGAGTTGTTATCCTAGTGTCTCCTTGTTCTAGTAATTATCATAATTACAAAATATTAGAAAAAAATAGGACAAAAGGTCATGAATAAATTAATATTTTCTGAAATTATGTCTAAATATGTATCTTTTTGTATCGCTATGATTAGAAAATTTGTAAGTAAAGTCTTCTTGGTTGAATACATATACATAGATTCATACTAAGGATTTTCACTAAGGTTATGAAAATATAAATTATCAAATTATCTAAAATATTCTATAATACCACCTACTGAAACTGTACTGATCTTACATTATTATTACTTCATTGTAAAGATAAAAAAAGATTTACACAACAAGGATCCAATGGTTTATTGTCTTGGTTAATATAAGACAATAAAATACTTATAAAAAATCAACCATAATCAATTATTTAATTCCTTCTTCTCTATCTTATTAGTGGATTTCTCATTCTCCTTAGTACAAGTAATCACATGAGGATATACATAAAAAATGGGTGAGCTAAAATCCTAATACGAGTATAGAGAAAGACATGAATCAATATTACCTGAGGATAGCATATTAATCATCATCATAACATAATCATGGGATCATCATCATAATCTGGACTATAAGATTTAGATAATGTCATTGAATGTGGAAATTCAAAAAAATTATACATTGTGTCTTACTTGTTAACTTTGACACATAGTTTAGAACATAGCTAGAATATTTTTTATGAATATATAAAACTATATCATGATATTATTAATGATTACCAATGAATTTGATCACTATATTAATCTAGGTTCACTGATCAAAACATAACATTTACATGGCACTATATAATTTTGGGTGCACCCATCTCGTCATAACAATTACATAATCATGCATGCAACACATAAAAAATATCAAAATTGAACATAAGAAAACTCATGTGAAGAATTGGGATTCATTTCGTATATCATTTATAAATGATTAAACATTGTGAAATATGACTTGTTTGGTATATGAATCATCAATCTTGAGTGGATATGGAACAATCATAAGATATGTAAATTGTGTCTTTCTTAAGTGGAGTTCATTTGGAATACATTTCACTTTTCATGAACTCAATTAGAAAACATATATATCCAGGAAAATATAGGATAATTATGATGAAATTATATTTTAGAAGTATTAATGGTGTGTACATAATAAAAATGGCGTGAAAGAGGGAAAACCGCAAGGAAATAGAGTTCAGTTCAAGAAATCCCCGTATCTCATGTTTGAATGCATACATAACTTTAATATGTGATATAATCACATTGGATACATTAATTAAAAAATATAGAATCTTTTATAAATTAATTGGACTCATTATGGTCTTATTAACTTCATTTATGATCATTATGATGAGTTATAGAGTTTAATTTCATCATATGAGAGTTTTTGTTTTCTTTGTTTTTGATGATCGGTCTTCATATATAAATGAATTGAAGTAAGTATAGAAACGAATAAATATATAGATTTTTTATTTTATGTTATTAATTACCTTATATGAGATTAAATTATCTTATAAATTATTTTATTATATCATATCAAGAAGATTCATTGAATGAAAGTTAATGATCATCGTTTTATGTGGATTTTGGCGGTTATTCAATCACAACAAACAATTTTTGTTTTATAATTGAGTGTTTTGTATATATGTAACTTACATAAATTTAATATAGTTATAAAATACATATAAATATTGGTTTTCAACAATTTTAGGGTTTCATTAACATTATTTGATGTGTTAAATGAAAATAGAAGTTCATCACCAGTGATGTCAATAATTTGACACATCACGAGCGACTATTAAATTTTAAGAATAAAAGTGTCAGACGGAGTGATGAGTTTAATTATGGATTTAATATTAACATGATTTAATTGTATTATATTTAAGGAACTTCATTATTCATTCCATTTGGATGAGGGGATGTGTGGATTTAATAAAAAGAAAAATGAACATGGAAAGAAACTAAAATGAAAGGGAAGAGGCTATTACCTCTTGAAATATTATCCTTGAGTACCTCCTTAAGAAACCTATGTGTTGTTTTTTTGAAGAGGCCATGATCTCATGTATGTGGGGAGGGAATATGGAAGAGTATTGGGTAAAATTTTTACATGTATAATATCATGAGAGTTGGGGGGGAAAGGGTTTGTGAGAGTTGGATTTTTAGTGGTAGAGAAGGGTTATTTCTTATTATTATATTTATTTGATTTTTATTTTGGTACAAAACTAACAATATTTTGAGCATTATTAGTAATTATATTAAAAGAAATATTTTTTCATGTAATTGGGATATTACATCATGCATGATGAATTTAACTCATGTATTTGGTTTATTATTAAATTACATTAATTTACTATATTTCACTATTAATAGAACATCATTTATATCATAAAAATCCCAAAATCAATCCCTAAAACGTTTTAAATGTGTATAATTAAAACATAACCTCCAATATATGAAATTAATTTTACATATATTAAAAGTTTAATTCTTAACTAAAATCAAAACTTACAATGAAAATACAGATATAAAAATTATTAGTAATATTATAACACCTTGAAAAAGTAATTATGGCCTCGTAAAATTATCTGAAAATCATAAGACAAATAATTTCTAATATATGAATACATTTTATGAAAATATATTTTATTTAAATTAATTAAAATAATTAAGAACTTTTTATTAAATATTTATGCCTTACAAAAAATAGCAAGAGTTTATTAGAAATTCTTAAAATATTAATTTACTTATTAAATTATATAATTAGATCATATTGTCACATATAATATGGGTAAATTTTATTTCATAATTCATGGATGATGAGAGTATTATATTTTTTGGTCTTCAATTCTTAATGGCACATTTCTATACTAAGTTTCCAGTTACTATTTCATTAGTATATTTTCCATAACTTCTCAAAACAGCTATTATATCATTCATTCTTCATTTATAAATTTTTTATTTTGTTATCTATGTTATTTTATGTGATTAATACTATATGAAATTATTATAAAAAGGGAATTTTCCATTGATCAATATTTTTGTCATTAAAGAATTTTTCCATGGATTTTATGACAATGATTTTGATTCAAGAAATTTCTGAATGCATGGAGGGTAAGGTAAATTTAATAAGGGGGTTAGATGTGTTTCACGGATAATTTTGAACTTGAGTGTTTTTTCGAAGGTATATGGGGGCATTCCAATATATCGATTAAGAATAATGTATTGAGTCGGCCTATTGTGGATGGGGGTATACAATCATGAATGAGAGGATCATGATAGTTTACCTTTCAAAAAAACATATAATTAAATTTTTTTTTACTATGGGTGTCGATCTATAGATCTTTAGAATAATAAAATATGAATTTCCACAACTCAGTTTAGTGTTATTCACTAAATATATAATGTATTTTTTTGTGTTATTATTGTACCTTATAGAATCTGGATATTTTTAGTTTAGAAAACATTGGATTATATAATATTTCATATTATGATTTTTTATGTTGTTGGAAAAAGAATCAGGACATAATCATTTGGGAATAGTCCTTAGGTGATGGATTTTGAGGTGTGATCCTTACATTAATCTCACATTGGGAAAATTAAGCTGAAATATGTTCTTCACACTGGAATAAGATTGTTATTAACCAATTATGTCATTCCATGAATAATATTTTACAATTCTAAATAATTGATTTTTCAGTTTGATTGTTTCATGATTCCAAAAAATTAAAATTAATCCCATCTCTATTTATTGTTTTGTTCTATACTACAACATGGTAATTTATTTTATGTTCTGATTCTAATTTCCATCTATGAATTGTAAAGTGGGGATTATAGTTTCATTTGATGAAATTATTAATAATGAAAATACTCATTTATTTTATTGTTTTACCATTGGTACTACACTTGTGGAGTGTGGTAGATTACAATGGAATCACAACCAATATTTTTCTAAGAAGTCAAAACCTAGCCTAAATGAAATGTAAAATATTAAAAAGATAAAATAGAAATGTTAACTCTAAGAAATAATATTATTTATAGTGGAGAGATAGACATACCCTCTAATACTCAATAAAATTTAAGAGAGATAATGAATCCCTCTTAGATGTTGTCCATATAGGGAATTATATAATATCTGTTGACTTCGTATGAATGTTTATGATCTACATAAATCTCAATAGCTCCATAAGGAATGGATTTTATTACTATAAGGGGTCCTAAGAAAATCAAAAATAAATTACATGGAAATAATAACAACTGTTAGATAAATTAATGTATGTTGTATTATATTGTCAATTTTCATTGATTAATTCATTGATAATGTGAATTATTTGTATTGTACACACAAATATTTTCATTCAAATACACATATATCAAGATAAATTCCATCTCATCTAGTTTTATCAACTGTTTCATTACAAAATGATGTAGATACAAGTTGAATTCTTTCAGAACTCAATAGGAAAAATACTCTAGATCTACTACTAAACAAAATTTATTTTCTAATATGATCTTGAATGGATTAATACTAAAACTTGGATTGATATATTTCATGTAAAACAATAAAAATCATATATCATTTTAATCCAATCCATCCTGGTTGATGTAATATTTTACTATATTTTTGGGATCTTCTAGATGGATATAAATTTATTCCTAATACATTTTGGATTATATTATGTGTTTGTGTTATAGTAAATGAAATATTTTCTTGATACATTACCTCAATAATTTACTTTTCAAGTGTATAACTCAATCAGTAAAGAGTTATTGAGGATTTTCAAACTTAGAAAGTATATTTTTTCAAATGTTACATATCAGCACATTGGCCATGTTCCTGTAACTTTTTCTTATCTTCTACCTATTTATAACATAACACCCAAACTATAATGTATTAATTTTCAAAGGAACTACAGAAGGGTCCGACCAAATCGATTCCCCACATGTCAAATACATTAAATTTATGTATTCTATGTTTTGGGATCTCATTATGTTTCGAATATTACCTATTAATTTCCATAGATTCCAACTTCTTATGAGTATTCTTTTATATTTGTCGAAAATGATCATAATAATCCAATTTTTACGTTCATGGGTACTATTATATTAGGTCCATAGTTTCCCGAGCTAGGTTTTGGAGATAAATTTTAAAATAATGTTTACCTCATTTTTAGTCACACATCACTAAATTAATTAAACTATATATATCTTGAATAATTCAGAGTTATAATGTAAATAATGCACTCTAATTGATAAAAAACTCCATATTTGTTTTTAGTTAAATTTTATAGTTATTTTTAATTTCTCAAATATTTATTAAAATTCTCTAATAGTGGATGAGTTTGTAAATAAATATAAAATAGTTTCACATTCTGGAACTCGTCATTAATTTCAATTTCCTCCTCTTCCTCAACATTCTTTACTATTAAAATTAATAAGTGATCATGAAAAATGTTCTCTAATACCATTTTTAATTAATAATAATATAATATTTATGGATTACCAAGATCCAAAAAATCAGTCAGGAAATCAAATATTTTTTATTCTATAATTACTTCAATGTGGCATGATCAATATAGATAATTACAATAGAGAGTACTAACTATTATATAAACACTTAAAAAAGAAAATAGAACGGATAAAATTTACCTCTCAGAGGTATTTTTATTGATTTGGGAGTCACTAATAGTGTGAATTTTATAGAATATATGTTAAAACATAATATCAGCACATTTGAAAAAGGAATCTCTTAATGTGAAATCACAAACATCACACATCAATTTGAAGGTGTTCTCTTAGTTTAGTGAGATTATTGTCATGAAATCATCTATAATATTTTTTGTATTTATGATGGATTCCATGCATGATTCATTAAATGATAATGGATCTTTCATTGAAGAAAATGGTTATGTATCCTATATATCTTGGATAAACCCTCCAAAATGCGATGGTATAATCCCTTATTCCCACAAAAGCTACAAATCCTTTTTAAGGTAATATGATTATGTAATTAATTCATTAATTTTATATTTACAAGAACAAATTAAAATACCTTATAATATATTACATATTTAGTGAAATTTCATAATTTTTCCAATAAGTGGTAACAATTGTCCTAATACATAACATTACATTTTTCACCTCTTTGGAGTTACAAATCATGGTTATGCAAGAAAAACAACAAATATAATCCTTAAATAAAAAACATCAATGAAATTTCATGAATAACCTCTTCCATATTCATAATTATATGAGTTATACAAATTGAAAATGTTACGGTTTCATTTAATATTACAAATGAAAAGTGGTGATAGAGAAAGGTTTAATATGGGAAATTAAAATATTTTTAATCATTGTTATCAAAATGAAAATGTATTTGATTGTAACTGGAATAACTATATTAGAAGTATTAAAACTGAAGTCTAACTCTCCTTTTGAGAACATAACCCCTAACTAGAATTCAAATTTGTACATTCCTTATTACTGTATTTAGCATCCTATATTCCTCACATACTCTCCACCCCATATCTATTAATCTAGGAATAATATCATTGTGTACAATATTGATTTTGACCATACCTAACTTATTTTAAATGAATTAAAATGGACTCACCCAAGCCTATCTGATAAATGACTCATAATACTATTGTATTGATCTTTATAATCTTCATTTTGATCCACCAATTCCATTAGTAGTTTAGGATTCGTTTTTAATTGTCTATTTTAATAACTTCTAGCTTCAAATTTTTTTTGTAAAAACTGTCTCATTAATACATTTTATAATATGATTATTTAATAGATTTAATGATTTATTTTTGTTAATAGTTATATGAAACTATCCTCTGGTTATTTTGTTATTTTTTATTTATTTTTCACAATTAAGATATCTTTATATAAAATAACGATAACTACAATATACCTGAAAAAAATTAGTTGGCTATTTTGTGGATTGATGATTGGGGGACCAATTCCATGATTAAATTCATTGATAAATGATCTATCCATTATATTAATTTATCTTCTAGTTCATTATTAAATTTAATTATTTCCATTAATATTTTATATTATTACATCATTATGTATATTCAACGTTTTTAAACTTTTTTCCAATTATAAACTAAGGATACATAGTTGTTCCTTTATAGATATAATTTAATGGATATATTCAAAATCGACTCAATATTTAGTAGATTTAATGCGATCAAATATTATTTTTACATCATATACTAGTAAAACCATTCGTACATTATTTACATTAATATATGAATTTTTATTTTCTATGAATGATCTCCCATGAATAATGGTTAAATATTCTATGAATTTCATCTCAAGGATCAGAATATTAGTATGAAATATGAACTTTTCCACCATTTCAAGCATGTTTTCATCAATTTCACATGTATAATTCACTGAACTATTTGAATGTTTTAGTGCATCACTTTTTAGTTTAAGAACTTACAATTAAAAATTTTCAAAACACACCATCTAGATTCAAATATAAATTTTATAACAAATAATGTAGTGACTTTTAAAATGTTTATAAAATAACAATTCATGGGTTTGAAAATCTATAAATAACTCATATCTTTTGGGGTCATTCACTAGATTAATACTGATGACTTTTCACATAAGGAGATGACATCTAGATCCTCGACCCTTCTCTTATTAGAAAAAAATTCCTTAAAAATATATTATAATATGGATTTGTAGGTATAGATTCTATCAATTGGATATTGATATAAATCTATATTAAAATATTACAAAATTATTATATTTTCTTTCAACTATCCCATTTTGTTTCCCTCATAAAATTTTATAATGGATTCATATTGTATTTACGTATTATAATATTCCTTAAAATTTTGTTTTCATTCTTTTTAGATTTCCCCAGTTAATAATAATTTTTACATCATTTTTCTCTTTTTATCCTTATTCTAGAATTTCATTTACTTATTCATAGTTTTTATTCTGGTCTTATAGTTCTAACCTAAATCATTGGGTGAAAACAATCACATCCTCCCTTTAGTTTCTTCTGTGTTACCCAATATTGCACCAAATAATTTATCAAATAATATAATCCCTATTTAATCAAATATATTTTCATTGTTTTGGATAGAGGATTTATTATTCATTAATGAATCTTCGTTAATTTGTTTTTGTTGATCTTACTTCTAAACTCATGGGTATTGTTGTGTTTTGGGATGGTTTTTATCCAATACATTTTTACAAAGGAAGAATAAATTGTGTTTGTTAGGGTGGGAATGGTTATAATAGAAATATATTTTTAGGTTAGGGTGTGAATATTGGATTTACATGGATTCTATAAATTTCGTAGACATATCTATATTAGATCCATCTTATATTGTGTTGTGGTTTATATAGAACATATCTCTATTTTTTTGAGTTATTTTTATACTTTTTTGTTAGGCTTGGTTACAAATCACATAAATATTATTAAGATTTTTATATTAATCTGACCCTCCACTGCACTCATAATACACATAATGTCCTCTATTCATAAAATACTATGGTTTTCGTGTGGGTTTTGTTGGATGTTATGGTGAATGATTAGGTTATATGGGAAATTAGAAATTTAAAAAAAAAACTTTCAGTTCCTCCACGTGGATGACTAAATATGTATTCTCTTTTACAAATTGAATTTCTCTACTCTGTGGATAATAGTTATTAATTTATTTAAAAAAATAGATGATATATTTTTCTAAAATTACTAAATTATATATGTTTAAGGTAACAACCAAGACTTTTGTGTGAAATATTTTGTTTTTATGTTATATAAATCATCAAAGAAATATTTCACTACACACAACAATAGCTTGGCTTGCTTTACACGCTACCGCGGCCTTCCTCGATAGCTTGCGTCGTACGGAATACCGAGTTTCACTATACAATGATATGCTATTAAAATATTATTAAAACTAGCTGTTATGAATAGAAATAACCACTTTTTGAAATTTTATAAATTTTATTTTTCAAAATGACTTTATTTTTGGATTCGGAATATTGAAATTATCCTAGGGTGAAATTTTTGTATTTTTCTGAAAACATTCAACTTTTGATGAATAATGAAACTACAAAGGGGTAGTTAAAAAAACTGATTTTTTAATAAAACTTAATTTTACCGATTCTGTGAGTGGAATTTCGAAAATCCGAGAGACACAGTTAATATCAAGGACTAAAATGTGGTTCAATGAGATGAAAATTATTTTTGGTGAATAGTAACTTTTTACTTTTATTTACCACGATTAAAAGTAAATAGGTTAATTAATGGTTAATATGATATTATTATTACCTTAACACATCTCCTAATTCTATTGGAAAAGTGCAATTCGACCAAAAACAAACTTAGGAATAATATATGAACATTAAGGCCCACTTGGATTTGATTAAGACATTTATTATTAATTTATTTAAAGAAGGGTTAAATAGTTAAAATCAATGTTTAATATGTAAATCAATTTTAATATGGGGTAATACATAAGATAAATTCAACTATAAATATTCATTAGAAAGCTAAAAGTATTTCATACATAATGGTATTTTATTTGTAATTTTTAGACATTATATAATTTAATTTATTTATGATACAACGATGATGCAATAATTATCTTACTAATGAAATATTGACATAATTGATGTTATAAATACCCAAATAAATGTAATTTGAGACTTTTTATGAATTACACTAATTTTATAGGTTAATATAACATGTTAGTATTTATTTGAGTAACTTGTTTCGAACTAATCATTCTGTTATGATTTCACAAAAATCAATTACAAAATAGTATCAAAATTGACATAAAATAGTTTTTAAAACAAATATTATATTACTAATTGTTATATTATTCCAAAAAATGTAAGGATCGGCCAAAGGACATAGATATGGATATATATATTAATAATAAACTACTTGGGGTTCGTTTGGATTGATATGGTATGTTTATTAAACTTATTGTATAAGAAAACAAGAAGACATGGTAAAAGTTAAATTATCTAACTTAAAGTTAAATCTAAATGATAAGGTTAGAAATGATAATTAAACTTGTCTAAATTCAATTGGATGAAATTATTTCTACCCCAAACCACCTTATCTCCGAAATATATAAATTTGGAGCTATTAAAAACCAAATTTTACTTTATAATAAAATAATATTTTTAGTTATTCCAAAGATGCCCCTCTCATCCCTTATAAAAGGGAACATCCTCCCCCTCTTCCTCACACCACTTTGAGCCTTAATGTCGGCCAACCCCTGCTAATTTCTTCTCTCCACTTCCCTAGAAACATCCTAGAGGTTCTGTTCTTCTTCAAAGACCTATTTTAGTGCCCTAAAAGGAGGTCTCAAAGAAGCACTTCAAAGAAGAGGTAATGTCTGTTACCGATTATTTCATCTTTATTTCTTCTTCCAATTCTTCTTCTTTAGTTGTTTCATTATGAAGTAATAACATCAGTATCACTAACATACTGATATGTTATTATAAGTATGAAACAACCCTATTTCACCATCTCTCCATCCTACGGAAAAAGAAATCACCGCACGTGCGTACGTACGGAATACCGTCTCCACGCCGTGGTGTAATCTATTTTCCACCACCACCTTACTTGGATGGGTATAATGGTGTAAATAATGACTATATATGACTATTATAAAGTAATATTTATTATTAAATAGTATAAATACACTTTAATACAATTCCACAATCATAGGAACGATATCATCACTCGTGCGTACATACGGAATACCGTCTCCACGATGTGATGCGACTCGTTCTACATGATTTTCATTTCATAATGATTATATAAATGAATTTAATGAATTAATATGATATATATTACACTAATAACATTATGTAATTGAGGTATCTATAACCTAAAGAGAATAATAAGAATTTATTCGACAAAACACACATAAGAACAAAAAGTAATAAACACCCGGATAACAAGTAGTAATGAAATATTACTAATAAGAAGCTAAGAATATGACCATATATTATATCATAAAAATAAGTATGATTCTGGAATAATTCAATAACATTATTTAAATCATTATACAGGAGGTTCAGACACTTACGAAGCAAATCGGACCTAAGTTAAGGGAAATATCACAATCTCATTTTTATCAGAGATTGTTTACACTATGGTATTTACTGGGGTGTATTTTATCATCCACATCCATGTTTCCTAAAAATGTAATATTTATATCCTTCTACAATAGTTTATATCCAATTTTATCCTTTGGTTAGTTTTTAGTAAAAGATATGAAAGGAATCTTTTGTCGTTTTTCGTACGAGGTACTTTTTGACTTTTCCAACAAAAGTACGAGAAGAATGTTTTTTTAACTTATACGACATGAATGTATTTTTTAAAAATTATTTCCAAGAAGCGTCCTTTATAAGTTTTCATGTTTATTTTTAATAAACTTCTTTTATTTTAAAATTGTATGACATGTTAAGAAAAGAAAACGTTTTTTAAGTAGAAAGGGTATTTTCCTCATGAATGGAGTTCAAGTGTTTTACCAAAATTATTTTCCATCTAAGATAATATAGGGTTCTGATTATATCCCCATTCTTAAATTGATTTGATTACGTTGTGATGGAATTATTTTTATGAATTCCTTTATCTTATATGAATTGTTTTATGATGTCATGATGTTTAAGAATCCCATTTTTATTACATGGGTTATGAAATGATGTATGATTTATGATTTTGTGGCACACATAAGAATGGTATCATTATGAGATGGGTGGGACCTATATCTCCATAAAATTCATTGGGTAATGATTTTATATCTCATGAGATAGATATGGCTAGAATGGTAGGTTATACTGGTTCAGTTAAATAGGACTGAAACAAGGAGTGAACTCGGTTCAGAAAGGGACTTTGTCCACTAAGATAGTCTTGCCAATGAGTCTTGAATAATAAGAAATGATTCTATATGATTATGTGTGTATGCCACAAAGTTTCATGTTTTATGTTATGATTATTTAGATTACATTTCACTACTATGATTTATCCCATGTTATGAAATTATGATCTCTTTTGCAGGTTAATATTTCTAGAAGATATGTTCTTATGAATATGATGTGATTGATATTTCTTTTGTTTACCCTTACTGAGCATTTGAGATCACCCTTTTATGTTTTCTTTTCCCCAGGATATAAAGAAATGATTTAGGTTTTAAAAAAAGAAGATCTTTATTGGAGATTTTGAAGATCTTTCACCACGATTAGAAGATTATATTCCGAGTTTCCAAAGACACTAAACTATTACGGTCCTTGTGTGTGTGTTTTTGTTATGTAATAAGTATTCCGAAAAAGTAATATAATGTATATGTACGTTAACCTTCGGGTCTCTACATGTAATCCATTTATTCTACCTAGTTTTATCTAGATATATTAGTTATAGGAATTAACTACATAAGCACTTTAAACTCAATGTTATATGTAAATGTGAAATCAAACTTATTGGTAATAGTTTAATTATCTAAATAATCTTAGGGTTCTTCCCTTAACTAATAATTTTTTTAAATACATATTAAATTATGAAATGAAACATATTCCTCAATGAAATTATTAATTATATGATTTTTCATCAATGAAATTGATAAAATAATTAAAGGAAATATCATTTTTACTCTTGATCCGTTACACATTAAGAAATTGAAAAATAATTCAAGAGAAACAATCAACCATACTTGACATCATCATTATAAAAAGTGAATAGGGAGTAATGAATTATATTGGAATAAATTTGAATGAAAAATAATATAAATAAATTAATGGCTTTGAAAAGAAAATTAAATCATTGACTGAAAGTCTAAATTCTCATAACTTTCCTTAAAACATAAATAATGTTACAACCAAAACTATAAATACCCAAATCATGTGTCTTCAATATGATAATGGATCTATATAAAAGTAAACACATCCCAATAAACCGAATACATTCTTAGTTTTGAGGAAATATATATATACATGAATCATATATTACATTGTAAATAAATAAATTGCATACAAACATTATGTTATCCTTAATATTAATCAAATTTTGTGTTTCATATGATGGGGAAGAAAAAAAATAAAAGTGTGTGCTAATATGGTTATTATGGGTTACGTACAACATAATTTATCATGACTAAATAAGGAATAATAAATACACCGAGGTAAATAACTGGAATAACATTCCATATTATCGTTAACATAAGCACAATCTGAATCTATAAATAATATCAATGAATTGATCTCAGGGATTATAATAACTAAGTTATAAATGATGGAAATGATAAATATTAGACACCATGATATTATATATCATGGTTTCATTACAAGCTTGGCCTTATGCCTATTTTTTTTAAACTATGAGTAAAGTACCATTATATTTTTCCAACTAATTTGACTCATAAGACCAGTTGATGCATTAAGGCTCTATATAATTTCAGTCTCCACCCATCTGTGAATGTCCAATCCATTCCTCATATTTTAAATGGTCTATTTTATTCATGAAAAATTTTCACTTATAAATATTCCATAACATGTAATGAATATAAATTATCCATAGTTCCCAAGTTAATCAAATAATATTCCATATAAATAACCATATGAATAAATGTTAAATGAATTAACGGATAAATCTATCCATGATACATAGAATGTGTATATATAAGGGGAATGTAAAATCCAATGTACAAAGGTACATGAGTGTTTCAAATGATATTAGTATTTTCATTGTATCCCATTTGATGAATAATAAAAATAATGGGGTTTTTCGTGAATAAATGTACAATTAAAGTATCATTAAATAAATGAAGAAAATTTTATTTTTAGCTATAAATAAAATTTTAAAAAAATTAAATAATTAAAAAAAATAAGGGAACTTTTTTATTTAATAATTACATAGAAATTTTTTGGAGAAATTAAAAAATTGATTATTCATGATTGTGGGAGATTCTGTTAAATTTTTAAATGTTATCAAATATTCCATTCATAGTTTCTTTTGAAAAGTATCTCATTCAGAAAAATATAAGATCACATTTTTAATATTTTGAAGAAAAATTAAACATGGGTAAAAATGAAAATTTATAAATAATTTATTAAATTTTTAAAAAATCAAAACACTTTAAAAATATGGATATGGATAGAAAATATATTTGATCAAAAAGGAAGTAAAAAATATGTTTTCTTTTAAATGCTTCATTGCATGATTAATGTTACAAAGATAATAAATGATGAAATAAAATATAAAAACTATATAAAATAATCAACTTAAAATGAAAATTAATCATAATTAAAAAATAGATATTCATGCTAAATATCTCAAAGCAGTATTATATTCACCACATAAAAATAAATTGCCACAGAATACAAAATATGTCTCAATAGAGTGGAAATTGAGATAAAATCTATTACCTCAACTTCAACAAGCCTTGTAATTACAATTAGCCACCTCTATAAAAAAATTATATTTATTACAGTTACATACTAGATGCATATACATATACATATATATATATATAATTTCATGTATGATTAATTTATAACATTTCATCATTTTTTTATAAGAATATTTTTTAATAGAATTATTTCATGTGTTATGCTCTTCTTTATTCAAGTATGTATTGATAATGTTGTATTGGTACCAACATATTTATCATGTTTTCTAGATCCCTAGATTGGTATTAATTATTAATATATATTATATATATTGAATATAATTAAATTTAGATCCATCCATAAAATATAGAAATAAAAAACATAATTACACAATTCATGGAGATGGTAGGATGTATGTATGCATGAAAGTTGTTTTCAATTTCCAATGGATGGGAGAAAGTGAAAAAATAATTAATATTTAAAGAATATTTTTTATATCATATATTTCATATATATTCAATAATTCTATCCATATTACAATAATTTTAAAAGATAAATGAAAAATGGATCACATCGCTTAATGGAGGTGGTTGTGCACACGTACGCATGAGAGACATTATCATTTTCTAACAGATTTCATGGTATGAATGAACATATGATATGGTAATTACATTATCATATTAATTTCATAAATATCATATATCTTTATTATTTACAACATTATAATAATCCAATTTAAATGGAAATGAAAAAGGAATTACACTGTTACGTGGTGATGTCAAGACATATATACCAATCTGATAGGTTTTCTCTTTATACAGGATGCAAAAGAGATGGGATATGGTTTTACCATAGTGATAATTTTTCCATAATGTATTTATTAATATATAGCTATTATTTTCAAGTCGTTCCAAAACATTATTATTATGTAAAATATGAAATAAACCTAATTTAGTTGGTAAAGATGATTACCTATTCTTCTGTAGACTACATTATATCTCTTCTTGAGACATTGGGTTGTCCTATTGGAAGAAAAACATCTATAACATATAAAATTATGTTTATCGGATACATTTTTATTGTTTACTCATGATAGATGGTGCAAAGTGGTGTGAATAATAAAGAGAAATGGTGTCTATTTATAGTTGGGGCATTCTTGAAATTTCCTAACATATTAAATTAATATAAATTTTATGCCATGTATAAATGGATAAAAATTTATAAATTAAAATATATTATGATTTTTTTTAATTTTCTAATGAAAATAAATTTGGAAAATTTTTATTTTTCTTATTCCACATTTACCCAGTTGACTATTACCATAGTATTATAGTTACCTATACATTAATGGTTGACAATTTTACTATAAAATGCCAAAAAACCCATAAATGGACCATTTATGGAGTTTAAACCAATAATCCATTTGTTTTTATTAATATAATGTTTTTATGAATTTAAAATACATTAATAAAATATGATTTATTATAAAATATCATTAATTTCAATTTTGGAACTATTCATTCAATTTTCCTGGTAAAACCATATCATAATAATGGATTTCAAATAAAATACATTGGAACATTTGTAATATATAAGGGTTTACATAAAAATAACTTTGCAGTAAAACTACACAAATAAATTCTATATTTAGTGTCTTTAAAATAATTTTATAGATTTTTTTATTAATTATATGTGCATTGTGATAGTGTTGTATACTATTTTATAGAAATTATTCCCTTACATGAAATTTAGAATAAATTACCATGATTAAAAAAATAATTTCTATTTAAAATGAATATTTTCAACTAAACGAATAATCTATTTATCCCAATGTCATAAATTTATAGATAGTAAACCAAAGAGAATGACATGTTTGAATTTTCATAATATAAAATAATATAAATGGTAGAAATCATGGATAAAATGGACCAAATGAAGGAAATTTTAAATTTGGATGATTATGACCGATATATACTAATCCCATAAAATTAAGGAATGTTTTATGGCCATCATTTTTTCTTTATCGTTTCTATAACTAATTTCCCAATTTAAGCTTTATATTGGTAACAAAATCAGTAAAATTAGTCTTCACGAAGTCCAGAAATAAACAATTCATATTTAGAAGATTTTTCCCTAATTATTTAAAATATTAAATTCATTATTCATTGTTCAACTAAAATATGTGTTATAAATTACTTTTAAAATAAATTATTCAAAATCAATGAAAGATAGTTTCTTAAAAGATTTTTAGCCAAAATATGTACTTATACAAAAAATAGTTAAATGATGATTCAAATGAAGTTAATTATATAATAATAAATTAAATAATACTTCTATAATGTTAAGAGAATTTTTAATGAATAATTGTACCTATTAATGAATAAAAATAATAGTTTTACAAAAAATTCAATTTTAACTATTCACTGAAAAAAGAATCATTTCAAAAAAATAATTAAATTTCTCACTGAGATAATTTTTATATGATGATTTGAAAAATAATATAAATTTTTACATATAATATTTCTAAAATTAAATGAAATTTCATATAGTTAGTTTCTCATAAAAATGTTATGTATTCCAATTTTTGATGATAAACTATTTTTCAAGAATAAAATGGATCTAAAAATAATTTCTAATATATTTTATAAAAATTTATAAATATATTTATATTGAGTAGGAAATTTATATATATTTCATAATGTAGTTAATTATATTCATATCCAGAAAATTAATAGTTATTTCATAATGGTTATATTCAAATAATACTATTTTTTTTGTCTGTTCACGTTAATGTTGGATGTAACATAATCTATAGAAAAAAAAATTCTTTTAAATTTTCAAGAAGTTTGAAATAAATTGTACTAATTTGAAACTATTTTCCAATAATGGTGTAATTATATTTTTTGGGATATGAATATATATAATCATTAGATAAAACTGAAATCTACTCTCGAAGACTAGTTTCAGGTCGACCTAAAATATATCATTTTGGTGTGATTCATTTAGCTTCTCCAAAAAAATATAACATTTTTTGATATAATATTCTAGTCACCTAAATAATCATATAGTATCATATATTATACTATTTATCTCATATGGATCACTAAATTAATATTATATGGGATGAAACAATATTCTAATAGATTTTTCTATCATTATATCCTTATCATCTCATAGTACAATATGTATTAATTGAGATGTGGTCACATGCGGCTCAACCGTGGTATGATTTTTCTTGTGTAATCATTGTGGAATGATCTACAGTGATACAAAATATATTATAATCCTTTATGTTTCTTTTATATAGATGGACATTTGATTTATATATAGCCTCCTCAAGTTACTCTGACAATGTTTTATCAAATTATTCTTTTGTAGCTTCCATTAACATAGTCTTCCCCAAAAATATCGTAGTGAAACATACCTTATCACAGACCAAAAATCACTTATTAGATTAATTCAAATTAAATATATCCAAACATACACGTTGCACTCTTGGAGTGAGTCGTATATAAATATAGTTTAAACATACCTATCCACTGAATTTTCTATATAAATGTTCTCTAATATATTCTTATGTAAATATCAAAAAACATTTATCAATATTTAATAGAAAACATGATTCCTAGTTAACTCTTATGAAAAGGAATTGTGGTGAATCATATGGTATCATAGAGATATCTCTTATTAGATAATCATACATAACCTTTATTAAATAAATTTACATTATATATCGAAATTTTAAGATATTACATTCACAAGAATCTTCAAGCTATATTCTATGTTGGAATGACCATACTGTGAAAACACAATTTGAGGCGTGATTTCCTTTCAATTAATCTTACAAATCCTAGAAATATTCAATTTTCATTTATAATCTCTATATTAATTTTTTGAACAATAATATATATAAAATATTAGTATTAAGTCCACTATATAGTGAAAGTCATTGTAAAAATATATCAACAAATAAAAGTTATCACCTTAACACATGTTTTGTGTTTTATATATATGAAAAACATTTTAAGGATGATAATTTAGGATGTAGAGTTGTAAATTTCATGGTTAGTTGTGTTTTATGGTGACATATATTATATATTCAGGCACTAAGAGGATCTCAAACACAGATGAGTTTTTTTCCTTTTATGGTATATTAATGCTTTGTGATATTGTCTTTGGTAATTTAATTTTCATCATGGATTGCTGTGGGTTTTATAATTATAAATTAATATTAGTTACAATAAAATTACAATATGGTTAGATATTTCCTTTAATATTACATATTTTATGGTTGTTTTCTTTTGGATAATGACATATTTAGTTTTATATAGGTTCATTAGGATGAGACCTCATATGTGTATTATTACATGTTGGTGTTAGGAGGAAGACCACAGACTTTTTTAGGTAGATATGGGTGTGAAAAATAGACCTAGACTCCAACAAAGGGGTGGCCCCAGCGGTTTGAGTGATGATAAGAAGACATTTATATGTATAAAAAATAAATGATAAAAATTGTTCATTGCGTACATTCTGATTAGTGAATCATGTTTCGTAGGGTTTTCTATATCATTCCATGGATTTATCCATTGATATTACATAGATAACTTTCTAAATTCATTTTAAACACTCTTTATACTATATATGAAATGATTTATTGGTACCTTAAATCTATGAATCCTTAATGATCCAAATACCTATTGAAATATAGGCATAGATAGTGGTCTCACATAAACTGTATAAAATTATTAAATAGTTCCATTATATATTTGAATCTAACCATGAATGTGATTATCAGAATACTTTGTAATTCTAAAATAGGTTCCATCCATCAAAATACTTATAGGAACACTAGACATTACCCTAATAATAACACTAAATATAAGGTAAAATTAATATAAACACTATTGAAAACATTTCCTTATCCTCCTATATCATCTTGGGAAAAATATCATATTTTGGCTAAAGATATAACTCCATGTTTAGAGGGATTAAACTACTCAAGGGTTGTTAAGACCCTGACAATTCTGATATAAAATAATCATTGAGATTAGTAGGATTGATTATATAGACTCCCATGATTTCATTTTTTATCAACAGTCTTGTGAATACTCTTATAATTTTTCATCAAATATATATCTTATGAATTAAAAATGAAAAATTTACATTTTCCACATTTATCCACTAAAAATATTGATTCATCATTTTCTCAATCTAGTCAAAGAAACTTATTTCATAATGATTCACCTGAAAACTTCATTGAAATTTCATTGGATTTGGTAAACTCCTTTATACCTGATTTAGAATTATCAATGTATCGAAAATATTTCCTATAAAATTCATTAACATGTATTAAATCTATATGATACATCAATTCATTATATTCAGCATCAGTATTATGTGGTTAGAAGATTAATTTTTGATTATAAAACAATTTATTTGATAACAGATACCCCAAAATTATAGCATCACTGGTGTAACATACCAGGATATTACATCAAATTATATTAATATTTAGTACATTGCAATAATGCATGCCAGAGAACCATAATAGTTTAGTTTCTTTAAAATCGTGGAAACAAAATATTCTATCCTAGTGGAAATTCATCATCATATCCCAAAATGATCTACATCATTACAATTTATACCTAAAGTGATTCTCTATAAACTGGGGAGAGGAATCATAATGATGGAGTTTGATGTTAGCCAGTCCGGATCCAAGTATCATTGATGGAGAGGGGTTGAATCAAGGATATATTTTCCTTTTTTCCCTTCTATTTGGAAATAACCTTCCTGTTCTATTAATGAGTTCATTCGCAAATGAACACAGAAAACCATATGAACACTAGATTTATAAGCTTTAATACTCAACAAGACGGGGTATGTCCTTTGTATTGTATGGAAATAATCTAGTACCACTAAATCCGTTAGAAAACAACCCATTGATGTTGAATAAAATGAGTTGGATATGCCCTTACATCCATGTAGCACTTGGAAAACAATATACAACTGTTTGTTCACCCTCTTGGAACAAATAAATAATTATAGTATTTCATTTCTTCTTTATAAATGAATAGGTGTATTCTCTGAAGTACAAATCTTCACTTTCCTACCTAGAATCCAGTAGGAACTATATTACGCACTACTGAATACATGCCTATAACAAAAATCCTTCATACACCATTTTAGGAGTCTTTGATGCATCTTTTTTTCCACCTGCACAAGATTTTACATTTGTCGCAAAGCACCTCTTGCAAGAAACTATGATCGTTCACACAACATTCTTCTTGCGCAAATCTTTATTTCTTTCGCACAATATCCTTTACGAAAAATTCATTCGCACCTCAGATATCATGATTTATCCATGTGTTGGGCTTTAAAAATGATAGGGGGTCACCTTTTATTTATAGGCCTCACTGGAACCATGAGAAAAAAACCTAAAGTGGTGTGAAAACCCCGGATATGTCATGCAAAACCCCATTTAATGTCTCATTGGGCACATATGTCTCTTTCCCTCCAACCATATCATTTGCAAACTTTTTTAATCCTGCACACACTTCTTGCCTTTACCGTTTTTTGATTTTCTAACAATGAATCATTCCTTGGTCAGAACATTCCAAACCCTCTTCAATCCAGCATCTAACATCCTTTTCCAAAGAAACTTTTCCCCATCTCATGATTTTTGGGCCCAAAAAGTTGAAAAACACTGGAAAACGGCCCCACCATAAAACATTCATTTGTGCTACCTTCAGATTTTCCATTCCTTTTTCAAGATTCTCTTCACTGCATTCCATAACCATTCATCAACTTTTATCAAAAAATACACTATCTTGATATGTATCCTTTGATCTAACAACCTTTGAATAGTGGGTTTTCAATCGAATGTGTGGATACATCCGTATATTCCACTATAATCTTTCATTAAAATAAAAACTAAATAGGACTGGAATCACCTTTACTATAATGTTACTTCATAAAGACTTCATCACATGTTCTGTTATCATATGATATTTTTGAAATAAAAATCATAAATGCATCATAGGATTTCTAAAGCCTTTTACAAAGTGAAATAATTTATCCTCTTTGATAAAAAAATGAAAACAATCTACAAAATAAAACTCTTCAAACATTCATCTCCTTCCAACATGGTCCCAATAATCTCCCCCATTGATTTTTTTGTCAACCAAGATTCATAAATCCCTAAACATAGTAACATCATATAATGTATTACTTATCAATAATTCCATGTATACATGGGAAAACTCATTATAGGGAAAAATAATTATTGATATCCAAATCCATGTTTTCCAAAAGTACTGAATATGAAATTTCATTATCTCATATTTTATATAGCCTTCTTCAGAACATCTTCCAAGCATCATCCTTAGAATGCTTCACTTCTTCAACTTTATGAGAAAGGAAAATTTTGTTCCCCATAAAAAATACAATAAATAGTTTGAATAGTTCACACACAAACATGTTGGACTCACATCAAACCCACAACTCCTCCTTTATGCATATTTATATATAGATAGAATAGTTCATTCCCATACTTGCTAGTTTCACAGCACACCCAAAACACCCCCTTTATGCATGCTTCCATAATGATAAATATATAAAATGATTCTCCCCCTTGATAATACTTTAAAAATGTAATATTATAGTGGGTACTGAAACATATACCTAAACCATGATAATAAGGGGTTTGGTCACCCATTTTCAACCACAATTTTGAAATTGCATCCATCGATAAAAGTTTTGTGAATATGTCAGCACCTTTTTTTGATGTTGGAACATACTCTAGATTCAACTCATTCTTCTCCAATTTCTTTTTTATGATTTTGTAAATCCTGCCAACATTGTTTGAGCGATATTTTTTTACTAAGTTCCATCAATGATTGATTACACTATGATTATCATAACCCAATAGAAAGGGTAAAATTACATTAACAAGTAGATCATCCAATTGAACTGCATTCACATAAGTTGGGTAACATCTTTAGTGGTTTCAACATATTCAGCTTCAGTTGTGCTATGGGTTACTGAATTCTATTTTTTTGCATTCCAACTAACAAAACATTTCCCTAGAAAGAAAAAACCACTACATTTTGATATTCTTTCATCATCATTTTTTTCTCAATCAACATCTGAATACCCGAACAGAACAATATTTTCAGAGATATCATACATGATCCCAAAAAAAATTCCTTTGATATATCAGAGAATAAATTTTCCAGCAATCAAATGTGATTAATTAGGGGAACTGTAAATTATTTTACACAAGGTAATTACATAGATGATGCCATGTCTTATGGAATCCAAGTATAAAAGGCTTTCAACTAGCTTTCGATACTCCTTCTCATCATCTTCCATGCATTATATATCATTAGAAAACAGGTTTCCCACTGAAATTAGTGTGGAAACTAGTTTCTAATTTTACAGACCAAACTTTTTAAGAAGTTCCTCTACATTCTTTTCTTGAGAAATAAAAATGTGGTTCCACTTCTGTAAAATCTTCATCCCAAGAAAGTATTTCATTTTTTCCAACATGGACATATAAAATGAGTTCTTCATTTCCTCATCAAATATTTCATATTGTCTTTCATCATTACCTAAAAGGAAAATATCTTTGACATAAAAAATTACGATGAGAGAAAACTCTTGACAATCCTTGGTGTAATGATTATTGTCAACTCTAGCTTTCATGAAATTCATCATCCAGAGGAAACAATATAATTTCGAATACAATTATTTTAGAGCTTATTTTTTAACATACAAATATTTCTTCAACCTGCACACATAATTTTTATCCTTCCCAATAACAAATCAACATTTTTGATCAATGTAAACTTCCTCATCAAGATCACCAGTCAAGAATTCATATTTTACATCCATTTGAAATATTTTTTAAACTCATTGTGCAATGATATCAAGAAATATTCTGATTGATTGTCACCATGCCACTAAAGAAAAGGATTTATAAAAATTAATGCCTTTATTTTGTTAATACCCTTTTAAAACCAATATTTATTTGTTTCTTATCACATCACCTTATTCATTAATCTTGTTCCAAAAACTCCACTTTTAACCAATAATGTTTTTTAGTACGGCTTTGGTACATGTTCCCATGTATCACTCTTCTCTATCAGATCAATCTATTCATTCATATCTTGAAACCTTTCCAGAGTCTATAATTCTTCATTTACACAATTCGGTTCATCATTCGAAAATAGAGAAGTGTGTGTAATATCATTTGTTATTATTCTTTTTTGACCACTCTGATATTGATCTCCAATAATTTTCTGGGCCTCCACATGTTTCCTCAGGCTAGGATGAGCTGTTCGAATTTCATCCTCATAATGTGAGATTGCTGAGTCTGATTTCTCTTCATGAGTATACTATAACTGACTACAACATTATGAGAATTGTTAACAAAATCATCTCTATACATATCAACTTTTACATCAGCATATGACTACTTTTATTTGTCCACATTTTCATCAACATTCACATTTTCAGAATGAATAGTTATTATTGTTTCATTGTTGATACATCTATATCCTATTTCTTCTAATTCATACCTAATAAAAATTCCAGCATCATCTCATTACTCAATCATTTCAAGGATTCCACATTTATTCTTTATAATGCATGGACTCCAAAAAACTCGTAATTGTTTCAGATTTTGAGTTTTTCCATAGAAAATTTGTTTTGGATTCATATATAAACATGGTCTTCAGAAACATTCATTTTGAATATACATAGTAGTACTCATGGATTTCCTCCAAAAATAATGAGAGTCCATGTTCATTTAATATAGTTCATACCATTTCACCCAGAATCCTATTATTCATTTATAAAAAAAAATTTGATTAGGTGTGTACCGTGAACTAAAATAAATCCAAATTCCATGATTCTCAACATAATTTTGGAACTCTTATTTCTTATACTCCCCAACATTTTCAAATTTAAACTTCTTCAACAAATAATCACATTCCATATCTATATTCCTTCATAAACTATTAAAATTTTTTAGAGCATTTGACTTATGTCTCATGTATATAACACAAGTAATGCGAGTAAAGTCATGAATGAAATTAAGGAAGTACTTATCTCCATTTGTATATTTCTTGCACATTGCTACATAGATAGAAAAATGTATATGTTACAAGGGTTTTTTTGAGTGAATGTTTAATGTATTATTCATAGAGTTTCAAATCATCCCTTATTCAAAAATAGTGCAACACTAATATCTTATTATAGATAAATTAGGCAAATCTCGGACAATGGCTCACCATGATAACTTGAACATGTTTCTCTAACCAAACATTTCCTAGCCTTTTATGCCATAACTAGTTTTCATCCACCACACCCATGTAACAATAGTTATGTACTTAATCAACATGAAAAAAATTCCCTTTTATACATTGGCCCCTTGAATCTTTATTTTGATCATTTACACTTTTCAAAAAACCCCCATAATTTCTGAAGATAACATTTTTTCCATCTTCATAGAGTTGTGAAAGACTTTTCAGATTGTGTTTTAGCCCATCAACATATAATTTGTTCCTAGATTTAATTTTTTCTTTCCCGATGAGGGCTAATCTGACACCTTTGATACTCATAGATTCATCATTTGGAAATGTAATTATTACTTCAAGGAAGTATTTCACATTTGTTAGCAAAATTAGTTATCCTTTTATAAGTTATGAACAACCAATATCAAGGATCCATGTTCATTCTCATTTCATAGTTTTCAAAGCAGTTTCATCAGGTTGGGCTTTCTGTTCAGCTGTTTCTACCACTTTTTACTTTGCATCCACAAATTTCCTAGACATGCCAATGTGTTATTTCCAGAAAACCAAGAACTATTTATTTTTAGACCTATTATATTTTTCCCTTTGGTCCATTAAAATCTCCACCTTCGGATAATATTTTTAAAAACTATTCTTATTCTTGTAACTGAATTTTGATACACTTATTAATATGTCTAGGTTGAACAAAACATTCAAAACTATTTTCCAGTGGTTGGAACCTATTCTCAACCTACACACCAACCTTCTCAGATATATTCTGGACTATTTTTTGAGGTTTTCTCTATTGAAGTGATTGAATTCCCCTCAATCCTTGTCTTTCATTGTTTGTGGAAGATTCGAAATGTTTTGTGGTGAACCGTGACATATTTTTCTTATATCTGAATCCACCAAAATACCAGCACTATCCATAGAAGGATTATTTCCCTCTGAAACTTCCACACTATCCAGATTTGTGAACATGCTTCTCAAAAATCTTCGTTCCAGACCAGAACTACTGGAAAATGTTCTGGACCAAGAATTTTTAGATGCCTCTAATTTTTCAGAATTTCTATCTTTGACCACATATGTATCCTATCTAGCATTGTTCTAATCAGAACCAGTTCCATCACTCTTTTCATCTTTTAAAGGTAAATTTTTTCGATCCTTCATAGGTTCATTATTTGAAGAGATATCATCAACTTATGTAATAGATTTTTGTAACCTTGTTTACCTTTCCACATCTTTGTAATGTTTATATTGGAAAAGTATCAACTCATCCACTTTATCATTATGCTTTACTTCCAGATGGTCATTACGATTCTTTTTACTCTCAAAAGAATTTTTCAGTTCATAAATCTCTTTTCCAAATTTTTTTTCACATTAGTAAAACCTTAATAAACATTTAATGAAGCATATACATTTTTCAATTTTTAGATTTCTTTCTGAGGCCTTCTGATCTTCCTCAAACGTACCATCAACTGTTTTTTTAGATACTATTCATGTTGTGTTTCTTCTACTTCAGAACAATGACTCTCATAAAACTCATTATTCACTATTTCAAAAAGGATACTCTCTCTAGATTTCTCTCCAAATAGAAATTTTAGAATCATTCTTCCTATGATCATCTTATTAATTTTTTGAGATAAATCTTCCACTTTTCGATTTGAAGAAAATTTTATCCTTACCTCTACAAAAATATTTATATTTTTCACACTTATTCTTCCTTGACCATATTGATCTTATTTATTCTTCATCAGTGTCTTCACCTTTCCCATTTTGAGGAATATTAGATTCTAAGTGGCTAACATCCCCAAAATCAAAACATTTAAAAGGTAGATTCCCTTCGTACTTCCCAATTACACTTTTCATATTTTTAGAAAACAAGGATAAAATTTCATCAAAAGTTTACATTCCTCATTTTTAGAATTGCATTTACCAACTTCATCTTCAATAAGAATTTTCTTTGACTTCTATTTCATTACATCATTGAAATATATTTCTCTATCAAATATTACTCTATTCTTCATTGTATACTCCCTTATCATTTTATTAGTGAGATAGTGATATGAAAATAATCTAGAGTTTATGTTTCTATTTCAAGGTCTATGTATTATAGTGATGAAACATTAGCAGCAAATTTGTCTAGATGAATTCTCAAGATATTTCCAACAATTGTAGAATCCTCCAACTTTTAACCATGACTTATAATAGTAATGTCAAATTCATTTTTCCTGGTAATGAACTCTCCAATAGGTTCATGTTCACCCATCTTTATGTCTACATACTTCAGCCTCTAAATTTTATGTTTTTCCTTCTTAACTTTTGTATTTCCTTCATAGATGTTTATTATTTTTCCCAGTTTCCATTTCATATAGTGACACCTTTATATTTTATATATTCAATATTAAAAATAAATGAGAGTAATGAATTTTTATCTCTTCCATAATCATGATAATTCTTTTTATTGGAATTAGTAATAGAATCCTTGTCATAAATTTCAGGAAAGCCATCAACTGTAGTTTCATGAACTTCATATCTCATAGACATAAGATAAGCCATCATTCTATCTTTCCAGATATGATAATTGATCCCACAAAATATCAGAATCACCTTATTATTCATGGAATTTTGATTCTCCATAAGAAAAACTCTTCAAAACATCATCAATGAAAAATTAAGTTAACATTCCTTTGATACCAATTGATGTCACCCAGTCACTATCAAAGTATCATTAAGAGGGGGAGGGGGTGAATCAGTTATATCTTTTTTTTATGATTCCATTTTATTTTGAAACATAAATCACACCCTGTAAAAGAGTTATTTACCTACTAAACACACTCAACCATAGGAACACAAGATTTGTAAGGTTCACTACTCAACAAGAGTAGCTACATCCTTGGTATGGTATAAAAACAATCTATTACCACACTATCCACTTGAAAAAATCCTTTTATGTGGAACACAATAAGTAGGATACTCCAAAACACTCATGTAGAACTAGTAAAACAATAATCATGTGTGTGTGCACCCTCTTATCACAAATAGGGAATTACAGTGTTTCAGTGCTTCTTTACAAATGAACAAGTGTATTATTTGAAGTACAAATATTCACATTCCTACCTAGAAGCTGGTACGGACTATCTTATGCACAACTGAATACGTACGAAGAACCAAAATCATTCATGAACACTTTTTTTGTGTATTATGCCCAAATTTAATGCCACATGGGCATGATTTAACTGTTTTCAAGAAACACTTATTGTGTGAAACTTCGATATTTCATGAAACTTTCTTATTGCACACAACATTATTTTTATATCACACTCCCATTTAGAAAATATTATTTCGCGACTAAGGGGTTGGGATTTATCTAAGGGTTGATCTTTCCAATTGATATTGGTCACCAATAATTTATTTACCTCACCATCCCTCTCGCTCAAAAACCCTAATCCACCGTTCAAATCCCTAACATGTCGCACAAAACCCAATTTAACATCCAAATGGTCACAAAAGACTCTTTGTCGCCGACGTTATATTTCATGAATTTTTTTATCCTTCATGAACATTAAACTTTTTTTGTTTTTTGATGTTATAACCATAAATCATTCATTGCACACAACATTCCTAACCTTCACTAATCTTTCATGAAACATATTCTTCAAAAAGCACATTTCTCCATCTCTAGAATTTCAGGACCGAAAATTTACAAAACACTATTAAACGGAGCGACCATAAAACATTGTTTTGTGCCACATATAGATCGTCAATTCCATTTCCCCGAATCCCATCACTTCATTCAATAACCATTCGTCCACATTTATCATTAACTCCAATTTTATTATATATATCCTTTGATCGAACAACATCACCATCGTCAGATTTTAAGTTGAATGTATGGAAGCATCCCTATATTCTACTAGAATTATTAATTCCCAAAAAAAATATAATATTACAAGCATCACCATTACTCCACCTTTACTTAATAGTGATTTTATGAAATGTTCCCTAAACATATGATATTTTTGAAAGACAAAGCTGCAAAGCATCTTCTGCATTCTCATGGATTTTAAAATGTTAATTGATTTATACTCTTTGACAAAAAAGACAGAAATCTGAAATATCAATCTCTTTAATCATACTTCTCCATCGAACAAGGTCCCAAAAGAGTGATAATAGATGCTTAGTATGGGTAAATAAAAAATATTCATAAGATAAATATAATAAAAATGGTTTTTAACATGAGAATAATATTTTATGGTTATACCCTTCATATAACATAACATAACTGAAATCAAGGAATAATTATTAGAAATTTATAAGACATGAATCATAATGATATAATGAGAATAATCCCTAAGAGAATAACATATGAATAAAACATGGTATTATGGAAAAAATATAAAAACCCTATGTCAAGGTGGACTACCATGATGTTTATAACATGTTAGGATTTAGTTAATCACCCATGCACGTTATTCAGGTTTAGGTTTCCCTCCTATTTACCCTCTTGTTTTGATATTGGTATTTCCTCCCATGTACCCTCTTCTTTCAATATTTGGATGTTATCCCATATTCCTTATTATTGTGGGATTGGGAATTCCTCTCATATACCCTCTTATTTCATGATTTAGATGTTATCCCATGTTCCCACTTGTCATGGTCTTGGAATTTCCTCCAATTTACCCTCTTGTTTAAGGATTATAATGTTCTTCTATATTCCCCCTCATTTTGGGATTGAGATTTTCTACCATATTCTCTATTATTTTGGGATTGTAATGTTCTCTCATTTACCATAAGATCTCATAAATCATTTATCATTAACCTATTCATTAGAGGTAGATATAGGTCTAACCCATCTCAAAATAAAGTCATTATTCCATGCACTACAAAATAATAAACATTAAACATATCCTGAACAATTAAAAGACCTAGGTTTTTTTAAAATAAAATCAAAACCCATGAAATAAAATAGGTGTTTTTAACCATTAATAACATAATAACCTATGGAAAAGTGATAGGTTTCATAAAAATTTCATCAAAGCATAAATTGTGAACAAAATTAGGTTTCATAAAAAAATAAACCTTGAAAGAAACATATTTCATAAACACCGTAACATTAGTAACAAGACATTTATTGATGGGAAGAGAATGGGACCATCAGGTCATTTACGAGAAGGGGATGGGTAACATCAACTAATTTTGCCTTATATGGGATGTTATATTGAAAATATATTTCATGAATGGGTTTTAAATTAAATATCATTTCATTTATGAAAAAAAATTATTATATAAAACCATTTTTTAATTATTGTCTTAATAAATACCTTGGATCTTATGAAATCATTTTGAAAACCTTTTCCCATGAAAAATTATAAAATAAGAAAAAAACCTCATTGAAACCCTTTATCAATGAAAACACATACAAATTTTATAAAAATAAATTGAAATGGTTTTGAAACCCATTTTATAGAGAACATTTAAAACATCATTGTAGTTTTAATTCAATAGTTTTCTTACTGAAGAGATAGATGGTAATATATTATATAAAACATTATCATAAGTAAAAAATAGTAGAAAACAGTACTAATATATGAAAATATCTTGAATAAATAGATGTCAAATAATATAAGTATTTTTCTATAAGGTTGGATCATAATATTTCCTCTATGTAAGCAAAAACATAAACAATCTCAAAATGTAACGAGATTGTCCCAAAAACCCTTATAACATGATTACATAGGAACATACTATCCATGTAAGAGAAGGAAATTATATGAAGCTTAAAATATCATTAAAATCAGTACAATCATGATATAACATTTGAAGTGGATGTATATAAACATTGACAAATAATTTAGGTGCCTAACAGAATATAAGTCTCAATGAATCCTAGTTGAGACATAACTACTTTACTAATTTGGTAATAATTGAAACTTATAACCCAAAAAGAATGATACAAAAATGGATATGCGAATGCCCATACATTTAATTATATGATACATATAATAAAATAGTGGTTATTATATACACCAAAAAATTGATGAAGTGGCTGATCTAATATGTATCTTAGGGAAATTAACTGTCATTTGAAATTCACTTACCTTGTGTCATCAACCTCTTCGTACTCATATAAGTTTCATTTTTAAATACTATATTTTTATATATACTTTACAGAATAGTATTCTTATAAATAATACCATAAGTGGTTTCATTATAACCTTATATTACTCTCTTGTTAACAATATTATGTTATGACTTCACTTTAGGTAATATTCACTTTTCTTTTCACATATTTATTAATTGGTTATTTCATTACTCCTTATTCTTATATCATGAATCCAAATAATATATAATGATAAAATTATCATTTATATAAATTAAATTCACATTATAACAATTTATAACATATACAATTATGAAATTGAATACAAAATTAATGAATATGGTATGTTGTATGAACGAATTAACGTTGTTTCCATTTTTTGTTATTGTATTGAAAGAGAGTATGTATAATAAATGTGTATATATAAGTATATATATATATGTATACATCTGTATATATAATAATTAAATTATAATTTATATATCATATATATCAAATATGTTCATTAAACCCATTATATATAAATAACATGTTGTGTGTGAATGAATCAGATCTCTTTGAGAGGGTAGTTGTCCACACTTCATCAAATGCTATTATATTATTATACCTAATAGAAAGAACACATATGTGTGTTTTAAAGTAATATATAAAAATAAATAAATAATAAATATATTTTCTATCATAATGGAGACCATGATTGGTGGTAATGGAGAAATGAACAATTATAGTTACATGAGGCAGTAGTTCACCATAAAAAGAAACAGTATTTTCAAAATCCATTAGATGGAGGATTTTAGAATGTGTGGGATGAAAAATTTTAATTAAAAAATCCTTTTTGTGGAGAATATTTTTTTTCAAAAAAATTAAATAAAATATTGTAGGGGATATGAAAGAAAATAATGGAAAAGAGACTGATAGAAGACATTATCTCTTAATCGGGTAACTCCTTTTGGTTTATGCTGAAACACTCCCTTAAAGGGATGAATCATGGTATAAGGGTATATTTTTTGGATGATAAATGGTCAGATATTTTACTAACATAAATATTTTGAGAGGTGAGAGAAATAAGAAGAGGTGGTTGCCTATTATAGGGAAGGAATAGGACTCACATGGAATCATTAGAAACAAGATAGGAGTGCACATGTTCTTACATAAAAAAGTCATAAAATACAAAAACAAACCATTAATTAAGGGTTATTGGCGTTATATGGACATAAAATTGGGTTTTCACAATTATTTGGGACATTTGGGGCCTTAAATTTAAGGTTCACTCCAAAATGTAGTTAATTTGGCCTTAATTGTTGTGATTATTTTTAGTCACTTTTAGTAATATTTTTTTTTTGAAAAATAACTGAGTCTCAGTAGAATAGAATTATTATAATAAATAAAATGTTTTATATATTATTTTTTAATTTCTATTCATTGAATCGAAAAATTAATATTAGTGTTAATTCTGTAGACTGGATGAAATAATGTAGTTTTAAACTATGAAAATTTTTAAATTATTATTAATATTTTATAATCAGTTTAAAATTTAAATAAATTATAATGATGTAAATTTTATTAATATAAGTAATATGTACCAATTTTGACCTTGAAAAAATAAAAATATCATGTATAATTCATAAAAAAATTTCAAAAAAGCGACTTTTAACTAAAAGGAATATTTGTTTACTATTCATCAAAAATGATGTTTCTCCGAAAAATCTCAAAACATCATCTTATGATAATTTAAATTATCTAAATTTTAAAAAAAAAAAATTTTATAATATTATATTTCTAAATGTGTAAAAATTAATTTTAATATTAAAGCTTATTTATTTAAGACAATAATATTTTTAACATAAAAGGGATTTACCAAAATTCATTTATTTCAATTTCTAATAACATTTATTTATATAAAAAAAATTTAACTATATTTGGTATGTATTTATTTATATATTAATTAAAAAAATTAATACTTATGTTATAATAATATCAATTAAATAATTTATTATATAGATAAATCTGTTTCATAGAAACTCAGTGTTTCATGCACCGTACGCTTAGTCGGGTTAGCTTGTAGTATAAGCCAAGTTGGTATTACATGTAGTGAATTCCATGTAGTTATTAAGTATGTAACACCTCACAAATTGTCACCCATAGTCGGTGCCTTATTACGTAACCTTTGAATGATCACAAAAGATCATGCCTTGAAAGACCGATTAGTTTTGTAGCATGGGATGTACTAGATACATTCAAAATGTTTACATTACATCATAAAATGGAAAACTACAAAAACATTGTTTCCCTAGAAAACACTGATATCCCATAAAATATCGATGTAGGACATTTATAATTTACTCTTTCGCATCTTTGGAAAAATGAAATATTGAAATGGGTGAGCTCAAATTTTCAGTAAGTATAACAATATAGTGGATGCTTTCATAAATAAGCATAAACATTTAAGGAAATGTATAAAACTAAAACAAATACCTTTTAAACATGAACCTTAGCATAATATGGAAAAGATAAAATCAAAATAATGACATTTACTTATTTACATGGATATTTAATCAGTCTAATAATCACATGTAATATCAATAGCCACATTTATAATGATGGAATGAACAATGAAAGACTTCTTAACCACATAGTCACGGTATTGTACGAAGACTACAAATAAGATTTTGTCGAGGCCTTGTTCCAAGACACTTGTTTGTATCATGTGACCTAACGAGTCATCGAGGAGCTATAGTGGGCTCCACCCATCACTTACTAGGTCCAATGCATTTCTCATATGAAAAGGTTTAAACATTCCATAAAAAATCGAATTAAAACCAGTATACAAAATGACAATAACTTAACCACAAATGATGAATGGTTTAAAAATAACACATACAAAGTCAAATATATAAAAAAACTTTATTACAATATGGAATTTTTGGTTCATAACAAATCAACTAAAAATAGTCTAAAAATCCATCAAAGGATGTTGACATTGATGAAATAAAAGCATTTTTAGATAAATAACTTTTTTTATTTTGAAATCATTAAAAGAAACATTCATTTTGTAAATTTTCTTATAATCTTATAAGGTAGGCTTCAATGATGTTATAATGGCATAAAATTGATGCACCCGTCGTTTATGGTAAAAAATAATTGTTTACCTTAATTTTTTCGAAAAGGTTATAAAGGACATTGTTTGGAAAACGAAAGAATGATTCCTTTATAAACAACTTATAAAATTTAAAAAATGGTATAAATGATTTTAACCCATAGTTTATAAAATAGTAAGATTTTTTAGAAGTACATTTTTATGAATCAAGGATGTGGATGATATAGATGTCCCAGTTGATAATTAAGTATAAACTTCCTTGGATAATGAAGTGATTGTATAATTAAATCTTAAATTCTACATTTCATTGGATGAGGTTAGGTAATTGTTATTAAATTAAAAAAATATCATATAAATTAATATGATATCATATATGATCTTTTAACATTGCTATGTTAATAATATCTTTGTATTATCCTCGATTCCTGTGTTAACTGGTTCGTTTCCCATTATTTGATTTGTTACATAAGAAATGTTTTTAATTGATAGGATTTATCTTATTTATATTGGAAATGATTTTATGTCTTTAAAAAATATTTTTAATACTATAATGAAAATTTGTCTAGAATGGATCTGATGGGGAATAAATGTCATCACGTTATTGGAGATGGTAATCCGTACGTACGCATGAGCGAAAATATAATTATTTTGATATTAAAATAATATATAATAGGATTTTATATCATATATTCCGAATCATTATCATGTTATATTTATTATTTACATTATTTTCACATCATTATTATACCTTTCCAAATAATAATGTATTGAATAACAATTACACCACGATGTGGAGACAGTAAGTCGTACGTACGAACGTTTGGTGACATGTCATTCAAAAGATGGATAGAATAATGAATATGGATGTACCATATTTATAATAACATTACAGAATTTATAATATACTTGATTTAATATTTTAGAAAGGAAATAACAAAGAAATAGGATGTGGAAAAAGAAAAGAACATGAAAGAGGTGATGAAATATTTACCTCTTCCTCGGTTTTTCCTTTTGTTTTGATCAAAAGGGATCCTTATGATGGATTTCAGACTAATGTAAGGTCTCTAGGATTAAGGGAGGAAAGTCAAGAGGGAATTTTTTCTGGGTTTGGCCGAGCCAAAAGGCATTGAAGGTCTGAATTAGAGAGAAGGGTGAAGTTTCCTTTTATAAGAGTGGTGAGGGGCACCTTAAGAAAATCTAGAAATGATATTTTATTAAAAAAATGATTTTCTGGTTCAAATGATTTCAAAATGAATTATTAAAAGTCTAAGGTGGGGAAGGGTCGAAAAACATTCATCCAACAGGTTTTATATAGGTTTGGGTCATTATATTTAATTTATCTTTTGGATTTAACTCTTAATTAAATAGTATGACATTTACCATGTCTCTGTATTATTATTATATTATATGGTTATCACACATATTATAAACATCAAAACAAACCTAAAGTAGTTCATTAATGATATATATAATATTATCTATGACCTTTTTCTAAGCATTATATTTTTAGGAATATAATAACAATTAATAATATAATATTTGTTTTAAAAACACTTGTATGTCAATTTTGACACTATTTGGTAATTTTTTTATAAATTCATAAAATAATTATTACTTCAAAAAAAATTCATCTAACTAACTCTACGATGTTATATTAACCTATAAATATAGTGTAATTCATATAATGTTTCAAATTAAATTTATTCGGATATTTATAATATCAATTATTTTAATATTTCCATTATTAGGTAATTACTACATCATCAATGTGTCATAAATAAATTAAATTATTTAATGTCTAAAAATTATAAATAAAATACCATTATTTAGGAAATATGTTTTCTTTTTAGTTAAAATTTACACTCAAATTTATCTTATGTATAACTTTATATTACAAATGTTTTAGTTATTAATCTTTGATTTTAACTCATTTAACTCTTCTTTAAATAATATAATAATAAATATTATAATCTAATCCAAGTGGACCTAATGGATAATAATTTCTTCCTAAGTTTGTTTTTGGTCGAATTATACTTATCCAATGGAAATAAGACATGTGTTAGGGTAATAATAATATCATTTTTCCCTTAATTACAATAGATACTTTTAACAATGGTTAATAAAAGAAAGATGTTATTATTCACTAATAATTATTTGCATTTTACTGGACCACATTTTACATTCTGATATCAAGGGTGTCTCTCTGATATTCTAAATTCAACTTATAGAAGAGGTAAAAAAAAATTATGCAAATTTTCAAATGCTCCTAGTAGGTGGCTAAAAGATGATAAAAATTTCAATAAAATTTATATATATCTAAAATTATTATAAACTAACTCCAATTAATTAAATTGAACTTATATAGGTATTATGTATATATTTTTACATACAATAAATTAAACTAAAATAAATAATTATTTAGATAAAAATTCAGTATTAAAATAGAACTCAGGGTTTTTCACTATTTATAAAATATTTAATGTTTTTAGAAAAATACCAAAAATTCAACCTAGGATAATTTCGATATTTAGAAATCCAATTATGAAGTCTATTTGGAAAGAAAAAATTTTAAAAAATTCGAAATGTGGGTAATACAATTCATAATGGTTAGTCTGATTAGTTGTGGTGTGTTAGAACTAGAAGTTGCGTACAACCCATGCTATTATATTATTGAAAGGAAATTATACCATGAATGCTTGGGGTCTTAAATTATGCCCTCCATCAAATAATTTCGACCTAAAAATTTCTAGAATATTACAGCAGAAAAAGACTCGAGTGGTTCTTCATCATAAGATTCTCGGGATCCCACGTTGCCTCTTCTATCTTATGGTTTCTCCGTAGAACTTTTACCAGACCATTCGTCTGTTTTCTAAGCACTTGTTTTCTTGTATCAAGAATCTTTACTGGATCTTCGCAGTAAAACAGATCAGGTTGCAGTTCTAATTCCTCATAAGTGAGTACATGCATAGGGTCAGGAATGTATTTTCTCAACAGCAGTACGCGGAATACATCATGAACTTTGGTGAGACAAGGCGGCATTTCCAAATGGTATGTTACATCCCCAATTCATTCTAGAATTTTGAAAGGTCTGATGTACCTGGGAATGAATTTACCCTTCTCAGCAAAATGAATAACACCATTCCATGAAGATACATTCAAGAAAACATGATCTCATACATGAAATTACAAATCCTTCCATCGGTTATTAATATAGCTCTTATGCCTACTTTGAGATACTTTTATGTGAGTTTGGATTACCTTCATCTTTTCCATTGTTTCTTCAATAATTTCTTGGCCTATGAGTTTTCGTTCACCAACATCATCCCAGTAAGTTAGTTTAATACATCTCTTTTTGTATTACACTTCATATGGTGCCCTATGAATACTTGAATGGATTCTATTATTATAGGAAAATTCTACCAGAAGAAAATAATGATCCCACATACCTAAAATGTCTAGTCAGAATGATCTCAGCAGGTTTTCTAAGGTTTGAATAGTCTTTTCTGATTGTCCATTAGTGTGGGGGTGGTAGGCAATGCTCAAATGAAGTATAGTATCTCGGGCATTCACAAGACTTTTATAAGATCTTCATGTAAAACGGGGATCACGATCCGAAACAATCAATATTGGTACTCCGTGAAGTCTTAAAACTTCAATAATTTATAGTCTTGAAAATCGTTCAAGTGGTAAAGATTATCTTATAGCAAGGAAATGTGCTAACACGGTAAGACGATAAAAAATGACCCATATTGCATCGTTCCTTCACGGATTCATTTGTAGTCCCATGAAAAAGTCCATCGTGATATCATCCCATTTACACTCAGGTATGGGAAGAGGTTTCATGACTTTCCCAGGCTGTTTCCATCAGGATTTTACTTGTGGAAAAACCATTCATATTGTCACAAATTCAGACAACTCCCACCTCATGTTGTCCCACCAAAAATGTTCCTCCAAATCTCTATATGTTATGGTTCTACCAAGGTGTATTGAGAAATTGGAGCTACAAGCATCATCTATCAATTACCTTTTTAGATAATGTATATTAGGACCACAAAATCTCTTCAGAAATTTCAAAATCACATCTTTATATACGAAGTATCTCAATCTCCCTTCATTCACATCATTAATCTTCTTTTGAAACTCATCATCATCAGTCATAGAACTCTTTATCCTTTCTTGTAATGATGGTTTTCCTACCATTTTAATATGCATTGATGTTCCACATTCCATGGGTATTCTTATATCCATCTTTACGAGGTCCATAAAAATAGGTTCCCTTTCAACTCTAATCTTGTTCAAAACTCCATGATCGTTCCTTCTCAAAGCATCTTCCACCTTATTTTCTTTCCCCGGGTGGTAGTGAATGGTGCAATCATAATCCTTGAGTAGTTCAATCCATATAATTTTCCGAATGTTGAGTTCTTTCCCTAAGAAAATATACATCAAAATCTTGTGATCAGTATATATCTAACATTTTCACTATAGAGCTAGTGTCTCCAAATCGTTAATACAAATATTACAGCTGATAAATCAAGATCATGAGGAGGATTGTTTTTCATGTGAATTTTAATCTGTCATGATGCATAGGAAATAACCCTGTCATTATGCATAAGAAGACAACCAAGTTCCTCCTTTGATACATCACAATAAATAACAAACCATCATTCCCAGTCGGTAGTGTAAATATAGGAGAATTAACTAATCATCACTTCAATTATTCAAAAAAAAATTCACATTATTTTTTCCAAACAAATTACACCCATTTACGTGTGAGCTTGGTTAATGTGTTATCCAATTGGGAAAAATTCTAGACGTAATGCCGATAATAACCAACTAAACCAATAAAAATGCATACCTCAGTTACACTCTTCGGTGCGGGCCATTATTTAATTTCCCTTGTTATAGAAGGATCAATAGAGATTCCATACTTGGAGACAAATGTCCAATATAATAAAAATCTTGAAGCCAGAATTCACACTTTGTTAAACATATAATATAATTCGGGTGTTCTAAGAGTCTTTAGGATAATGCGCACGTGAATTTCATGATCTTCGTAGACTTTTTATTATACCATGATATAATCAATAAATACCACTATAAAGTCATCATAATATTCATTGAAAACTCTATTAATTAGATTCCTGAATATAGATTGTGCATTAGTTAATACAAAAATAATTACTGTAAACATGTAATGCTCCTACCTAGTTCGAAATGTTGTTCTCAGAATGTCTTCCTTCATCACACACAACTGATGATATCCATATCGATGGTCAATCCATGGAATGTATTTTGCTCTATAATGTAGGACAATGAAATCATCAATGCGAGGTAGGGATACATGTTATTTATTATTATATCATTGATCTCCGTATAGTCAATGCACAACCTCATTGATCCATCTTTCATCATAACAAAATGGATCGGGGATCCCCATGGAGAAACAATTGGGTGAATAAATCATTTATTACTCAATTCCTCTAGTTGTTTCTTTAGATACACTAATTCCACAATATACATCCTATAATGTGTCTTCGATATGGGCCTTGATCCAGGAATCAAATCAATGGAAAACCTAATTTATAATTATGGAATATGTCGAAGTAAATCCTCTGGAAACGCATAAAAATATTCTTTCGTAATAGTTACATCCTATATTTGAACATTCCTTTCCTCACCCATAGTTATTTTATTCTCTTCCTCCCCAAGAATTTAATTTAGTTGAGCTACATGGGTTGGATCTAGATACGAATTAGTTGGTGACGATTCTGCTCTACAGATAAGGTGTTCATTATCATCATCATCAAAAATAGTATCCTCCTTCTTCTTATAGTATATTATTTCATCATGGTCCGGAAGACAATCCCTACAAGGGAATATATCAAATTCAATATTGGGATTGACGATGAGATCAGCATATAAAGAACATTTTTATTACCTAATGGGGGCTGATTTACAAGACATTGTTGCCATTATACTTCCCATAGATGTTTTTACTGAAAAATCCCTTGTTAAATCAAATTGTAAACATCAAATTTTCTTATGAAACTGGGAAGATATGAAATAATGTTATGATCTAGAATAAAATAAAAAATTTTCTAAACTTGAGGAAACAATTAAATTACATGCCACTATATATTTTGGAGCTTCAACATCAGCAGTAGTGATAGCAGAACCTTTTCCATGATCCCTTGGCCTTTTCTGAGGTAAGTTCCCCTAATTATTATGACATTCATTCACATAATGATCCCTCACTCTACAATAGTATCATTCAACATCGACAACCTCTTTCTTCCCCTTGCAATCACGAGCCTAGTGGCCTTTTTCACCACACTTGTAAGAGACTCTCATTCCCTTCGAGAATGTCACAGGTTGTTTCTTCCCACATTTACAGTAGGATGGATATTCATCTTTTCCTTTCTTCCCCTTACTTATATATCAATTTTTTTCAGCAGATCAATTCTTCTCTGGATTTTCATTTAAGAAGAATTACTAAGAGAATTGTTTTTCTGTCTTGATAGCAGATGAGGCAATGTCCACGTATGACGAGAAGGATTTTAAAACTAATACTTGATCAAGAAATGGTTTTAAACCATCGAATAAATGATCAATATTATATCTTGGGTTACTAATATAATCTGTAGCAGGCCTCACTAATCATGTAAGGTTAGCTTCATATATTACGACATTCTCATCCATATTTTTCCTCAGAATCAGAAATTGTCTTTCTTAATCTGCTTGATGGTCAGGAGGAAATTATTTTACTAAGAAAATTTCTGTATACTCCCTCCATTCCATATTTGTTACTTCTTAATATTCCTTTTTGTTTTGAATCAATGACCACAATTGATCAGTATCTCCAGTGTGGTGGTAAACTGGCATGACAACTTTTTCCTTTTTCCTACTCCCAAATGTGTGAAATATTTTCTCTAAAGAATTATCCATTACTCATATACTAGTGGATTTGTACCCAAATTGAATGTTTGTGATTTTTTCCTTGTGAAGCAATCTAACATTGATCCTCCATGTTGCGGATCAGGGTGCCCCACACGGGTAAGGATATTATTCCTAACCTGAGTGAGAAGTCCCAGTATGGTGATTAGCTGATCAGCATTAGTTGCCTCACCAGTTCCACATTATTTATCTTGAGTAGTAAGACAATCCCGACATGGAGTGCATGAATTGTTAAAGTTACCACTCCTTCCATTAGGCTCTATTTCTAACAATCGAATAAACTAGATTAGTTTTTGAATCGCAATTCATAAATCCAAACATGTAAAAAAAATTATCCTAATTTCAATAGTTTATGGATATAATCCATTTTCATAAAAAAAATTCATTGATAATTATATACTCATAAACACTTCATAATGGTTTTTGAATAAAATGATAATTATCCTAAGAATATCCCACGAGAGTGTCGTAACCAAGAGTATGGAAATACCCATTGTCGTGCACCAGTTATCATTCGTGTCTACCTCAAAATGGTGTTTTCAGGTTTTACAACTATGATCATCTATACTAGAGCAGACTTTACCTGCTCATATCTAGATAGAGATGTATTATTTGAAAAACTCATAAAATCTCTACAATACCAAAACTCTAGGATGTGCATCCATAATAATCCTCAATGTCTATTTTAGGGTAATGTGACCTAATCATAGTTTTTCTAAATCTAGATTCCAATAACTGTACTAATCATCCTCTGATACTAATTGTAATGCCCCAACCCTAGTTGCCCATAGTTGGTGCATTATTACGTATCATTGGCATGATAAAAAAAACAAGTCTCAAAAGACCTATTAGTTTTGTAGCTATGGAAAAATGAGATACATTCATAAGGATTAAATTACATCATAAAATGGAAAACTACAACATCATTGTTTCTATAGAAATGACTGAGATCACATAGACATTCCCTGAAGGTCCGTCATAATATAATTCTTCGCATCATGAAAAAAATAAAACAGAGTTGGTGAGCTCAGATGCTCCGTAAGGATAAAAATATAGTAGAACCTTTCATAAACAAGAATTAAAATTTAAGGCATATGTATAAAAATAAAACAAAATCCTTTTATACATGAATATCATCTTAATATGGAAATTATAAAATAAAAATAATTCCATTTACATACTCACATGAATATTCTACTAGTGGAATAATCACAGGAAATATAAATAGCCACTTTCCTAATGATGTAATTTGTAATGTCAGTCTTCATAACCACATAGTCAAGGACTTGTGCCATGACTAAAAATAATATTTTTTCAAGGCCTTGAACTAAGATAGTAGTTTGTCTCATGAGACCTACAGATGCATCGAGGATCTATAGCGGGCTCCACCCGTACCTTATCAAGTCTAATACATTCCTCTTATGAAAAGGTTTAAACATATCATAAAAATTCGTATTAAAAATAGAATACGAAATGTCAATACATTATCCATAAACCATGACTGGATTAAAATTAACACATCAACAGTACAACATGTCACAGAACATTCAATAAAATATGGAAGTTTTTTATCATAATAAATCAACTTTAAATAAGCTTAATATCCATCAAAGGATGTTGACAAAGATGAAATCAAATACTTCTTTAGGGAAATATATCATTCTATTTTGAAATCATTTACGAAAACATTTAATTTCAAAATATTCAAATAATATTGTATGGAATGCATCGATGATGTTATAACGATGGAAAATAGCTGCACCAGCCGAATAAATTAATAAAACACTTTCTTACCATTATTTTGTCGAAAAGGTTATAAAGGACCCTGTTTGGAAACAACTGAAAGATGAATTTATAAACATCTTATAAAATTAAAACAATAGTATAAATGGCTATAAACCATAGTATATAAAATAGTAATAATGTTTGGAAATTCATTTTTAAGAAACATGGATGTGGATGATAATGACGTCCTAGTAGATAATTACGTATAAACAACCTCAGATAATGAAGAGATTATAGAATAAACCATTACATTGTACGTTTCCATGGTCGAGGGTAGGTTAACCTATATTATAATGGGGAAATAATTTTATTTAAATTATACTATAATTATATACATTATTATGACATCCTATATGATCTTTTAACATTGCTTTGTTAATAATATCATAGTATTATCGTCGTTTTTTGTGTTAACAAGTTTGTTTTTCTTTACATTATTTGTTACATAAGTAATGTATGATATGGATAGGATGTATTTAATTAATAAAATGAATGATATGAGGTATTTAAACATTATTTTTATTCAACTAATTAAAATTTGTCTTGAATGGAGATGATGGGGAATGAATCTCATTGTGTTCAGGGAGACAGTATTCTGTACGTACGAATGAGCCACAGTATCATTCTTTCGATATTAAAAATATATATAATTTGATGTTATATCATATATAAATAATAATTATCAGGATATATTTATTATTTAGATAAATTACAAATCATTATTATACCCATCCAAATAATAATGTATTGGGTAACAATTACACCACGACATGGAGATGGTAAGCTGTACGTACGCATGTATGGTGACATGTAATTAAAAAATGGATTGAATAATGAATATGGTTGTACCATATTTATAATAACAACAATTTATATAAAATATGATGGATTTATTATTTTAGAATAGAAATAACAGAGAAATAGGATGTGGAAAAAGAAATGAACTTGAAAGAGGTGATGAAATATTTACATCTTCTTCGGGGTTTTCCTTATGATTTGATCAAAATGGCTCCTTAGTTTGGCTTTCTTACTAAAGTAAGGACTATAGGATGAAGGTAGGATAGTTGAGAGGGTATGTTTCTAGGGTTTGGTATATCCAAAATGCATTGAAGGTGTGAATTAGATTTAAGGGAGTGTGTCCTTTTATAATAGTGGTTCGGGGCACCTAAGGAAAAACTAGAAATATTACATTATAAATAAAATCATTTTTGGTTTTGAATGGGTCCTATAGAATTAATTAAATGCCATGGTGGGGATGGGTCAAAATCCACTCAACCAATATGGTTTAGACAGGTTTGGGTCACTATATTAACTTTATCTTTTAGATTTAACTCTTAGTTAAATAGTTTGACATTTTCCATGTCTATTTGTATTTTTATATTATATTGTTAATAAACATACTATAAACTCTGAAGAAAAACTATAGTGATTCATTAATGACATATATAATATTATTTAAGACCTTTGGACAACCCTTAGAATTTTAGGAACAAAATATCAATTATTAAGATAATATTTTTTTTTTAAAAAAACCCTTTTATGTCAATTTTGACATTATTTGGTATTTTGTTTTGGATAAATTCATAACAACATTATTACTTCGAAAAAAATTAATCTAACCAAACATAGAATTTTCTATTAACCTTGAAAATTATTGGAATTCATAAAAAGTCTAAAATTACATTTATTTGGATATTTATAATATCAATAATTTTAATATTTCATTATATAGGTAATTAATGAATCATCGTTGTGTCATTAATAAATTAAATTATATAATGTTTAAAAAAGATATATAAAATACCATTATGTAGGAAATATCATTATATTTATAATGAATGTTTATAGTCTAATTAATCTTATGTATAACCCTATATTAAAAATGTTGTAATTATTAAACTTTGATTTTAACTCTTTTAACTCTTCATTAAATAAAATAATAATAAAATTAATAATTTAATCCAATTGGACCTAAAGAATCGTATTTTATTCATAAGTTTTTTTTGGTTGAATTATACTAATTCAATAGAATTATTATATGTGCTAGGGTAATAATGATATCATTTTTACCCTTAATTTCCCTATTAAATTTTAATAGAGGTATATAAAAGTAAAAAGATACCATTCACCAAAAATAATTGAAATCATATTTAACCACATTTTACCAACTGATATAAACTGTTTCTCTCAGAGTTTGGAAATTAAACTCATAGAAGTGGTAAAATTATGTTATATGTAAATTTGGAAATGCTTCTTGAAGGTGGATAAAAGAGGGTAAAAAGTTCAATAAAACTTTTATATATCTAAAATTATTAAAAAATGACTCCAATTAATTAATTTGAACATATATAGGTATAATTTATCTAGTTTGACCTTAAATATATTTAAATAAAATATATAATTATTTAAATAAAAATTCGGTTTTAAACTATAACTCAGTGTTTTTAACTATTCTTCATAAATTCATTGTTTTTAGTAAAATACAAAAACATTACCCCATGCTAATTTTGATATTCCGAATCCAAAATTGAAGTCCATAATGAAGGATAAAATTTATAAAATTTTAAAAAGTTGGTATTAATATTCATAACGGCTAGTTTGATTGGTTGTGGTGTGGTAGAACTTGAAGTTGCGTATAACACACGCTATTGTATTATTCAAAGAGAAGCATATCATGGAAACATGGGGTGTTACAGAGTATGAATGGAATATTTTAATTAGTGTTTTAATATATATATATATATATATATTAATATATATATATATATATATATATATAACTATTTACAATGTCATGTAAAATAACAAACTCTGATAATATTAATTAATTTCAAAAAATAAAAATTCAAAAAAAATTTGGGGTGTTATATTTTACCCCCTTAAAATGAATATTTTCCTAAAAATTAATCTATGTTATTAGAGTATTAATACCTGAAATATTCATTTATATATTTCCTCATCATAAAAATGAATCGAAAAACATCCCTTAAAAGGGAAATTTAGAATACTAATAGTTACCCATAGTAACAAATATTTTTTCTTCCACATGGGAGAACACAGGTGGAATGTTAAAACATAGATATGGAATATAAATCATACCATGTTGTTATGATGGATAGTGATAGAGAGTAATGATAGGTGAATGTTTGCATATAGAAATTGATAAATATGAAATGAACTAATGTACCTTCTAATTTACCTAAATTGTAGGTATGAGATAACATTTCTTGTTTCAAGATTCATTTTACAAAATTTAATATTTTTTAGTTAAATTATATAATTTACGGAATTATAAAAAATAACCTTTTAATTTTTTTGAACTACTTTACATCATTTTGTACACAAAATAAGGTTACTTTTTCAATTCTTATGTACTAACATATCAGAAGTTCCAATATATACCATCTAATGTGTCCTTAGTTACCATCAACACAAGGTAGTTTTTATAGGGTATCCAAATTTTATAAATCCCTATATGGAATATAACACATTAATATCCCAGACTTAATATGGTGGTTAAATTAATATTTCCCTAAATTGTAAACCATACATCCCTTCAGAAGGATTGAATTTTTGTATTTAGAAAAAAGGTCATGAAATCAGTTTAACATTGATCCCCCATATATCATAATATACAACATGGTGTTCATATTCAAAACATATAAATAACCTCATCATATAATCTATTGAAAAATGATAATTAACATAAATCCTTTTGTAAAACAATCATTCTTACTTATTATAATGATAATTTTATATATTATTTAATCTAATAAGCTTTAATCATAATTGTTTCTAACATAGAAAACATTGTCAATAATCAGTTCCATGGTAATTTTTAAATTCCATGTTACTTATTCATATCTAGCATATCATTATCCAAGAATCATTAACTCAATACCATACATTAATTAAGGGTTACCTTCCATTAAATCAAAACATCACCAACGGATGAAATCACTTTTCAATGTCTTCATCACCATTCATAATGTCATTCTTAGTCCCTAATGAAATCTTGTACCAAATATACTTTTATATTTCATGACTCATATAACATAATATTGTAATTAGAAAACATAAATACTCCATTAGTAAAAACATATTCATAGACCACTACTCAAGATTCATTAAAATACTAATTAATAACTCTTTCATAGGAAATAAAATATTTACCATGTATTATGGTTCCTCATCATCAATCCAATCATGTTTTCTAGGATAAATGTAAAAAACACGGGAACATAATCACATACCATTCGTGAGTAGTTTGGGGTCTCTTTATCTTTATATGTATAACTAAAAATCATAATGCCTTTCAGAATCCCTTTTTGCTATTTCCACATGGGTAATATATTTTCATAATGATCATAAATTCCAAAAATGAAATATTCAAAATTAACCAAGTTATTTATAGTTATCTCCATTAACTAAAACAAAAAAATCATAGTGTGAAAAAAAATTTATCATAATGAGATACCATATAATAATGAAAAAATAATTATATGATTCCGAGATTATGGCTCTGAATTATTTAATCTATGACACCTTAGGTTTATCTTAAGATATTCATATACAATTTCAATTTAAAACGCATTTGATGTATTGTGATGTGTTTTTTATTTCCCAAATCATATCACCAAGGAATGTTAAACCAGGTGTGTAGAAAGGAAAGTTGTTGTGTACCTGAATACTCGGAGTTAGGACTGAAACATGTTGACAATGTTGTCACCCCTATATAAATCTATACTAGAGACACATCCACTTGAAGTATCTATACATGTATTTATTTCAATGAAACCACTCACACTATCTGTAATGTCTCAGGACCCTCCTGGACTAGTAATTTTCCAAAAACATGGTTCCACCAAGCGGTTCCACGAAACAGTTCCACCGTTATAGTGGAACTGGTCATGGTGGCACCATTATGGTTGCACCACTATGGTGGCACAACATATGGTGTCTCACCGAATAGGTGGCAATGTTATGGTCGCACATCGAAATAGTGGAACCAATTTGTCTCACTGAAATGATGTCACCATGATAGTAGAACTAATACGACCGCACACTGAAATGGTGGCCCTACTTACAGTGTCTCACAAAACCTATGGCATAGTCAGGGTGATTCTGTCATATTAACACAGAGAAATGGTGTCACCGTATAGAGTGTCCCCCTGATCCAATGGAAGAGTCATGGTCGTGAAGTATGGTCTCACATTCATGGTCTCCCACTGAAATGGCATCACCGTTACGGTGGCACTATGTCAACCCTTTTTGGCCATTTTCTAGTTTCTCAAGTTTTGTCAGTTCTTCCCCAGAAATGTATCTTGTGATGTAAAATTGTTTTAAGACCCCTTTAAAATCCATTTAATTCTCATAAGTTATATCTACAATCCCCCAAGAGCCAGGCGAACCTTGACTTTCTAAAACAGGTTGCTTTTTCCTCATTCTCACACCCTTTTCCCATTCATTCCATGTTGGCACCAGTTACACATTTTCTGATGTCCAATGGAAAGACATTAACTCACATCTGTTATTGCCACCTCTTCAATGAGAGTTATTAAATGGAAATTAATCCATCATGTGTAACCACCCCACAACATGGAGAGACAATGATCGACCTCTAAAGCGGTTTAAGAACTCTTCTCTCGTAACTCCAGGATCTCAACATTTATCGCATGGGGATTCGTTCTTATTATTAGCTAGTATCTTTTATATTACATGGTGCGTTTGGAGTCCCCAAATCCTGAGGATAGTGGTGCACCCGTGCTATATCCATTAATTCTCAATCTTGGAGTCCTTAGAGTTCTTCTCGTGCAAGTCACACATCATCAGTTCATGAAACAAGGATAAAAAAATCAATCATTGATCATCCAAGTATGGTTTTTCCTTCGTCTCTCTTTACTGTGTATCATGAAGGGTTTGTTGATAATCTTCTTATGGGGGTAGATGAAACCAAACATCAAATAAAATAATAAAATGTTTTTAATGAATGAAGGGGTGTGTTGGACAATTTTGTTGTAGACCTTTACCTTTTCATATATGTCGTGAATTCTGTGGGCTTATGTCCACTATAAATTATGGTCGTTGGTGGTCCTTTCATATCCACTAATTAACCTTTGTCTTTGTGATATTTAATGGATATGCTGTAACATTGAAATTAGTTAATAACATAAACTTGGTTGATTACATGGATGTACATTGAACAAAAATCCTTGTGTGATCACTATAATTTACCATATAGAATGAAGGAACTTAATGAATAGTGTGTTTGAATCTGAAAAATAACTTTCTCTATCTTGGTAGTTTGTGTGGTTTTTCTACTTGATGCTTGTGAGGTGATAAGGATGGGGATAAGATTCCCTATTGTGAAGTTTTTGTTTTGTGTATTTAGGGCCATTTCAACCATATGTTGGGGCTAGGTTTGGTTCCCATACATTGAGGGATCTCACTGATCCCTTTTGTTGTTGTGACTTTACAAGAGTACCAGGGGTGAATTCTTAATTTGATGTTTGGATATTCATCCTTCACTGACTTGTGGATTTTATGGTCTTTTTTCTGGTAGTGAAGAATTATTTAAATGGAACCACTTGAATTTGATAACAAGAATTGGTCTAATGGAGAATTGTTTTCCAGGATGAGTTTTGACTTGGTTGGGGCTGTTAATTTTTTATGAATGATTAGTAACGATTCTATTTGTGTATGTGCTGGTTTTGGAACACCTAGGATTGTATGAGTGCTTGTTTACCTATATGTATAAATTATCTTATATTTTTCTTATTATCACCCCTCCCATTTGGAGAACTTTTTTCTGAACAACCCCATTTCATAGGGGAGGGTGTTTTTTCCTACACTCCTATGATTGGAAAGATATTGGCTCCGTTTATGCTCCCTTTCCTGAGTAGCCCAAGACTCTTTGGGAAAGCTGTGATAGCCTAAGGACCACTATAGACCCTGATTCATTTGGTAGGGTAGTAGTGGTGGTTGGCCCAGGTGTGTGCCTGCAATTTATTTCCCAAGATTCTTCGAGATAAGGCCCTGGTGTCTTCAGCATGGCAGTAGTTGTCTGGGAATAGGTGTCTTCGGGCATGGTGGTTTTTTTGTGGGCCAAGTCCATACGAGTAGGTATATGCGTCATTTTTGTGGAATATGTGTCTATGGAAGTGGATTCATGTGGTAGTTGTGGCATGGGTGACCACGGGCGAGATGTGTGGTTGTGGTGGCCCAAAAGGTTTTTGTTGGGGTGGTAGTGAGATAGCAGTAATAATGGAAGGGAAGGATTAATGCATATTATTTCTTCAATAACAAGTGGTAAAGTGGTTTAGGGTACCCAATAATTGATGTGTTATTACTATTACCTTACTTGACTAGTTTTATTTTGGGAGTGTGCTTTCGTGTGGTTTCGGTGGATATTTTATTTGTTAGGTTTTTTGGTTATCTCCTTTTATCATGGGGTGGTAGAATTCTTCTCCAATTGTGAATGAGATATTTTGGGTTTACCTGCTATGTATACTTTTATACTAACCCTAGGTATATAAAACTGGTTTCATGTTTCTAGGAGTTCTTCGGGTACCGTACAGTACCATATTAGCTTGAAAGTTTAGACTGTTGACATTGCTACTTTTATTTTCTTTTTGTACCTTATCTTTGAGTTTCCCATTATTTTTTAGAAGTGTATTTGGAACATGAATATGGGAATGGAATTTTGTATTTAATTTTACATAATTTGTTTGTGTTGTTTGGGATCTACAATATTATCTCCCAATCCTTTTCAAAGAAATGGGTAATTCCTTCCATATCACACTGATTTTATACCATTGGTTATTGAATCCACTCAGTGGCCTATTGAAGGTGGCAATTGGGTGGTCTTTTTCTCTCCTTCATCTTGAAGAAGGTAGGGTCTGGAAGCTTGTTTTCCCTTCCCACATCTTGGTGAAGTTGGACCGTGACAAAATGGAATCAGAGCCAATGGTTGAGAGATAGGATGTAGTCCTGGGTTAGGCATAGAGAGGATTTCCTAGGATGTTAGGGAAACAATGGTAGGGAGTCTTGGAGCATTAAATAAAACATAGAATACTGGTTAGGACATGATATTTTACCCCCCCCCCCATGTGATCCGATGCAAGGAATCCAGACCTACTGAACGACCAAGTGAGGCTACACTGATTATAGGGTAGATACCCTAAGGAATGTTACATGCATCATAATGATTTTTGTTTTTGTGTGTATTGGGTATTTTGGGGATTTCAAAATAAATAAAAATTCTATGAAAAGTTTTAATGTAATCTTATACACTACTAGAGCACTGGCATTCCTTGTTTAACTTGCAGCTATGGATCCCGGATGGCGACCACATGTAGTCTCGGAAATCGAGGACTAGGCGATGATTTGGATGATCAGCAGATGGATGATCGAGTGGATGAGGATGACCAGTGGTAGAGGATGCCTCATGACTTTCAGCAGAAGGCCCTCTGGAAGTACGGGTGAAGCTTCTTGTACATGGAGACAATGAGATGGATTGTGGAGCTGGTGAAAACTTTCCCCTTGATCCGGGATCTGACGTAGTACTGGGGTCCTTTGGCTGTAATATAGTTTCAGGGATCCATGTGTCGTTGGTGGATTCCCTATCTTGGGTAGAAGAGAGAAGTTGTGTTTGTGTGGACCGACTTCTATAGGGAGAACCAGGAATAATTCCTCTATTCCGTGATGATGGATGAGAAGAGTCAAGAAATACACTCCCTTCAGCAAGGGATTATGTTACTGAGGGAGTTGGGGATCATGTTCCAGTATATCCATCGATTTTCTCATGGACTATTTCTTGATGAGGAGTCTTAGGAGAGACATTTAGGGGATGAACTCTGGCATTCTCATTAGTCTGTTGTAACTCCCTTCACTCTACAGACGTACATGGAGATTCAAAGGAAGGATGAAGTGGTAGAGAGGATGAACACGCTAAGAAGTGCGCTGTTATAGGGGAGCTAATTGGGCTTGTCAAAGGGGAAGGCTATCAGTAGCATGCCTCCAGCGTCAGGGCCTTCCAGGTTTAGTCCAGTGGGGAGCAGGCCCTAGCAGTTTCATTTTCAATCTCTATATCCTCACCACTTCCTTATGGGCCCAGGACCGAGATGCTTCATCTGTGGCATTCATTGTCACTTTCGTAATAAGTTCTCTGACCAGGTGTAGTATAGTGGGGTTGGGAAAAGTCAACAACCACCTTAGTAGCAGCAGTTTCCAGCTAGGCCCTCTTAGAAACAACAGCAGGGAAAGCGAGCTCCCGCTCATTCGTGAGAAGAAGTTGAAGTAGGAGGCCGACCTCATGCCACTCTTCTAGGACCTCAACCAAGTCATGTTTGGGGAAGTGGTTGATTACCATGGTGCATAAGAGCTTGGTGTGGGTAGTTGGACACCATAAAGATATCAGTTCCATTGGGGTTAGAGGAAATTTGAGGTATGATCAGCTTGTTTAGCACTCTTTCCTACACCTTGATTGAATCAAGAGCATCACACTTCTTTGATGTGTCTATTATTTACCATGCTTTGCATCAAGACACTGAGATACTTCTCGTGCCCATGGTTTTCATTATAAAAATCAGAGGATAGACCAACTTGTCTCCTGTTTTTTGGGGATTTAGACAGATGTTGGGACAACATTAGTCTATTGGGGGACCTTCTTTTGCTGCAGAAGTAGCCATATGATGTCATTATAGAAATTGATAAGATATTCTATGTGTTTACTGTTATCCTATCCTTCCTAATAATGGTTGTGTTTTCAGAGATGTGAAGCTATTGTGTTTCTTTTGTTGGCGAGCAGGTTTTCCAGGTGGGAAGTCGGTGAGTGGATCCCCTTCCTTCCTTGTTAGCTGAACTATTTGTAGAGTCGGATGATAGAAAGATGGATTAAGTCCCGATGATTTTCAGTGACTTCATGGACGTCATCCCTAGAGAGGTTTTGACTCTACCCCCCCCCCAACCTTATGTCGAGATTGAGATATACTTGTAACCTGTTTCCAATCCAATATCTATGGCTCCCTATCAGATGGAACCTTCAGAGTTGTGGGAGTTACATATTTAGATTTATGAACTGATGATGAAGGTTTTTTTTCGGTCAAGCATGTCACCATAGGGTTCTCTTTTCTTGTTCAAAATGAAGGTAGATGGTGGTCTCAGTCAATGTATAGACTACTAAAGGATTGTCCAGGTGATAGTCATGAACTGTTACTCCCTCCCAAGGATTGAAGACATTTTTGATCAGTTTTCGGGGGGCATGATAGTTCTCCACAATCGACTTGCTGTCAGGATATCACCGGTAGAGTGTGATGGAGGATCAAATATCAAAAACAACCATCATGTGTAGATATGAGTAGTTATATTTCATGGTAATGTTTTTCAGTCTTATGAATGCACCAACCATGTTCATGGGACTCATGAACTCTGTCTTCTAGGAATATCTGGACCAGTGTGTAGTCATATTTATTAACGACATCCTGATCTACTCATGATCAGGCAAGGTTCATGTCAAGCATCTGAACATGATTTTAAAGGTACTTCGACAACATCATCTCTACTGGATGTTGTCCAACTGCATGTTTTGGACAGGATAAGCGTACTTCCTTGTACACGTAGTGTCCGAGTAGGGAATAGAAGTGGACCAGTCAAAGGTCTAGGTGGTTGTTTCTTTGGAAGCACCCAAGAATGTGGTATAGTTTCATAGTTTCATGGGCTATGAGGGGTACTACTGAAGATTTATACCCAACATCTCTCAAGTTGCATCATCCTTGATAGCCTTGACCAAGAAAGACCACGCATTTACATGGAGAAAGCAGTTGCAGGAAGAAATCAGTTATCTAACGGAGAAGTAGATTAGTGCCCCAGTACTGAGGTTTTTAGAAGAATAGGTGATGTTTGAGGTGTTCTTTGATGCTTCCAGCCAAGGATTTGTGTGTGTGCTGATGAAAAAATAGGAGTTGATCTCTTATAGTTCTAAGAATTTACATCCCCATGAGTTTATCTACACCACCCATGATTAGGAACATACAACGGTAGGGTTCTCACAAAAGTTGTGGCGGAATTACCTCATTGGAAAGCTCTTTGTGGTCTTCACGGATCACAAGAGCATGAGGTATATCTACTCCCAGTGGTACTTGAACATGAATCAGTGAATGTGGATAGTGATTCTTTAGGACAACGACTTCTAAATCTCTTACACTGAAGATAATGGGAATATGGTGGCCGATTTCTTGTGCAAGATGTTGCAGAAGGATGCGGTTCGGGAATCGGTAGATGCTTGGAAGCCGATGGAGGAGTAGGATTCCCTACACCTGGATGAAATGGTGGATGATTGTAGAGGCTATCTATTTCATATGACAGTAGCATCCTCTCTGTTGCAATAGGTGGAGAAGTCTCAATGGGGGAACATAGAGGATAAAGTGATGCATGATCGTCTTAAAAAAGGTGAATCTCTAGATAGATGGTCAGAAGATGGGAAGAATCAGATGTTGTTTCATATAAGGTTGATTGTCCCTGTGTAAATTCCCAAGAGATTTCTTGGTGAGTTCCACAACTCACCCCTAGTGTTACAGCAATGAGTTTCCAAGATATACCGGGGTTTGAGGGGTCAGTTTTGGTGGCCCGGGGTAAAACAAGTATTGGGAGAATTTGTAGAAAAGTTCCTCATGTATCAGCAGGTGATTGTTGAACACGACATCATAGGAATTATAATCCAACATATATATTTCCCTAAGTGGTAATGGGATGATATCTCAATGGATTTATTCATGGGACTACCCATAGTTAAAAGGGGTCATGATGTTATATGGACAGTGGTGGACCGACTAATGTAATCAGCTCACATCTGGGAAATCAAGGAGTCTAGTAAGGTGGATTCCATGGCACAGAGGTATGTGGATGAGGTGGTACAATTTCATGGAGTTCCAAGGTTCGTAGTCTCAAATCAGGATACATAGTTTACCTCATGAGTCTGCTCAGTATTGCAACATTATTTTTACACCCAGCTATGCCTCAACCATTCTTTCCATCCCTATATATATTGGTAGATAGATAATACCATCCAGAAAATTGAAGATATTATATGACCATGTACTTTGGACTTTGGGGGGTCATGGGAATTGGACATGGCTCTAGTAGATTTTTCCTTCAACAATACATATCACTCAACCATTGACATGGCTCCATTATAAGCCTGGTATGGGAGGTTTTGTCGCTCAAACTTGTGTTGGAAAGTGGTCAGGGAAGTAGGTTTTCATGGCCCGAAGATGGTGTAGAGAACGAAGGATAAAATTCATGTTATACTGGATAGGATGAATGTGGCTCAGGAGAAACCAAAATTTTATGTCGATCATAGGAGGAGACCCTAGGATTTCTAGTTCGGGGACCACATCTTCTTCATGGTCTCCCCTCAGCATGGGTAGGGGTGGTTTGGCCGAGAAAGTAATATTTCTACTAGGTTTGTTGAACCCTTCGAGGTGTTTCGATGGGTTGGAAAAGCGGCCTATCTACCGGTGCTACCACCACCACTATTGATGGTGGTTACATCTTCCATGAGTCTCAGCTCTGTCTGTATCTACACAATGATTCACATGTCCCCATGTGGGGGGAGATGGATATTGAGTATGAAATGATTCTTGTAGATCAACCGATGGGGATCAAGAATCGTGAAGGGAAGATGCTTCATGGATAAATCATCCCCTTGGCTCATGTGTTCTGGAGGAATGGTGGACTTGAGGAGAGTACCATGGAACGAGAGGCATATATTAGTTCCCAATACCCAGAGGTATTTTGAGTTTTTTTCTATTTTTTTGTCACTTGTTTTTTATTTGGTTCTTGACTTCTTTACTATGAATTGGACTATTTCCCTTGTACTCTGGATGTGTGTGATGTGTCCTGACTATGGGGAGGGGAGGACCTAATCTTTAATCAAGACGCATTAAAGTGAATTTGGATTAAATCGTGTAATATAGTCCATGCCGCCCAATGAGGATAGTATTGTGACCTATAGGATGGGACTCCCAACTCCATATGAATGGATGGTATGACGTTTAAAAGTTTGTGTGGTTACATAGGGGATAGGAGCGGTATTGTATCCGTGATTTTTCAAGAGATAGATGAGAAAGAGGTGTTCCTATATCTCAATGTTGTTCCGACTTTTGAAAACCTCTAGGGTGTTTTTTCATTGAGAGGTATCTTCTGAGGTGGTTGTTCAGACCCATCTGTTTTCTTCGTGTTTATCAATGAATCATCAAGGATGAGAATAGTTTGAGACATATCTGATGTAATCACCTGGGACCCTACAGGTTTATTACACTGCCAAAAAATTAGTTCCACCAAATGGTTCCACCGTTATGGTGGAACCGAAAATCGTGGAACCATTATGGTGGCACTGTCACGGTGGCACTAGTCAGGGTGGATACATTACAATGGCACTGTCATGTTCGCGCTATTGTTGTGGCACCACTTATAGTTTCTCACCGAACTGGTGTTACCGTCACAATCACACCCAGAAATGGTGGCAATGCATATGGTGTCTCACCGAACCGATGGACTGTGACGATGGCACCAACATGGTCAAACATTGAAATGGTGGAACCACTCACGGTGTCTCACTAAACCGGTTTTTCTATAATAGTGGAACCACCAGGGTCACAAACTGAAATGGTGGCATTGTCACAGTTTCACTGTCATAGTTGGACTATCATGGCCTCAAACTGTAATGGTGGCACCACTTACGGTGTCACATCGTTACCATGGCACCATATCTTCCCTTTTCTCTCATTTTCTAGTTTTTCATGTTTTCCCAGTTCGGCCCCCTCAACGTATCTTTTGACGGAAATGTTTTTTAATACCCCTATAAAATCCATTTATATTATTTAAATGATATCTAAAATCACCCAAGTGACGAGTGACCCTTAACATACCAAAAAATATAGCTTTTTCCTTAGTGTCACACTCTTATCTCATACACTCCTGTTCTACCCCTGTTATGCCTTTTCCTATTTTTAATGGATAATATTTAACTCACATCCATTATGGGAAATTCTACTATGAGAATTATTAAATTTATATTAATCCATCATGTGTAACCACCCAACCGTGAAGAGAAATCTCAATTGGCATCTAAAGAATTATAGAAATTCTTATCCCGTAACTCCACGATTTGGCCTTTATCTCACATGGTTTCTTTTTTCTTCCATATCGGTATCTTTTCCTTTAGTTGGTGCATTTGGAATCGCCCCTTCCTGAGGCTGTTGGTGTGCCTTTGATGGAGCCATTCTTGCTTACTCTTTGAGTATTCAGAGTTCTTCCCTACAATTCATGAATCCCCATTTCATGGTGAGAGGGGGAAAACATCAATTATGGATCATCCTAGTAGGGTTTTTCCATTTTGTCACATTAATGTCCATCATGTGGGGTGGGTATGATAATGTTTCTATGTTGATGGATGAATCAAAACATTTACGAAAATAATAAATGGGTTTTAAATAATGATGTTGTGTGTTTGAATATGCTGCTTCTCATCATTTACTATTTCTTATATGTAGTTAATTTTAGGGGCTTATTTCCACTGAAAATCATGGATATTGGAGGTCCTTTAATGTGAACTAATTAATCTCAATTTTCAGAATAATTATATAATGGGAAGGCTGTAACATGGAAATTGGTTAATCGCATACACTTTATTGATTAAATGGTTTTCCAATGAACAAAAATCCTTGTGTGATCACCCCGATTAACCCAATGGATTGAAGGAAATTAATGAATGGTGTGTATAAATATGAAAACTAACTTTCTCTATCTCGGTAGTATGTGTAATTGTTCTGCTTGATACATGAGAGGTAATAATATGGGGACGTGATTTCATATTTTTCTGTTGTTGTTTTGTTGATTTGGAGCCATGTGGGTCGTATGTTGGTACTTGGTTTGATTCCAGTACATTTAGGGATCTCACATATCCCTTTTTCTGTTGTGAATTTATAAGAGAAGCAGGTTTGAATGCATAATTTTTTTCATGGCTATACTTCCATCCTTGGATTTTGGATATTCTTGTTAGTAGACCGGTAGTGAATAATTATTTTAATGTACCCCCTCGAATCTAATAACAAGAATGGGTTCAAAGGGGAATTGTTTTTCGGGATGAGTTGTGACATGGTTTTGCGTATTGTTTTTTATGAATGAATATTAACAAGTGTGTCTGTGTATGGGCTAGTTTTCGAACCCTTAGGATGGGATTAGTTCTTGTTTAACTATATGTATAATTTAGTTCTTACGTTTCATATTCAAAACCCACCAATGTTGATCACTTTATGTCGAACACCCCCATTTCATGGGGGAGGGCGTTTTTCCAACACTCCTTTGAGTGGATAGTTATTGTATCATTTTCTACTCCATTTTCTGAGTTTCCAAAGAGCCTCCAGGCGGGCTGTGAAGGCTTGAGATCCATTATAACCCATTATTATTTGAGTAGGGCTATAGTGGTGGATGGCCTAGGTGTGTGTGGGAAGTTTGTTTCCAATGTGTCTTTGGGATGAGGTTCAGTTGTCTTCGGGCGTGCTGTTAGTTGTTCTTGACCAATTGTCTTCGGGCGTTGTGGTAGATGTTGTGGCCTAGCTATCTATGGGAAATTTTGTGTGTCATTGTATTGGGTTAGGTTTCTGTGAGCGTGGATGCATGTTGTTGTTGTCACCTAGGTGTCTGTGGGCTGTATGTGTGGTTGTGGTGGCCCAAAACCTTTTTGTTTGGCCAGCAATGAGACTGCATTGAAAATTTCAGGGGTGGTCTGACACGTAGGATGTCATAAATAACCAGTAGGTAAGTGGTGTGGAGTACAAAAACATCGATGTGTTATTACTATTAACTTACAAGACTTGCATTATTTGGGTAGTGTTCCTTACTGAGGAATGGGTGGATAGTTTCCATGCTATGTGCCTTGGTTATCTCCTTTTCTCATGGGGCGTTAGAATGCCTTCCCATATGTAAATCAGATATTTTTGTTTTTCCTGCTGAGTATACTTGTATACTCACCCTATGTATATAAGTCTATTTTCCGGTGTCAGATGGACTTTGGGGACCGTTCAGGACTGTATTATCTGGGACGTTGGGACCGTTGACGTTGCTACACTTTTTTTAGTTTGGTACATTCTTTTAGAGATTTCTTGTACTTTATAGCACATTATTTCGAACATGAAAATGGGAATTGAATTTTGGATACACTTTTACTTCTAGTTTGGGTGTTTCTTGGGATTTACTATATTTTCTCATAGTCCTTTTCAAAAAAGGGGGTATTTCCTTCCAAATAACACTTGGTTTTAGACACCTGGTGCTAGTCACCACTCTAGGGCCAAATAAAGGTGGGACACATGGGTCATTATATCTCCTTCAACTTAACGAAGGAAGGGTCTAGCCGTTTTTTGTCCCTTCCTTCTTCTTGGTGAAGGGAGTTCGCGGCACAATCCATTACCAAAAATTCTAAGACATTTTCCTAGAAGTTAACTTATCCTCTGAAATATCCTTAGAGACATCCCTGCACATAAAAAAATATATTCAAATGTACCTCATGAAAGTTTTCACATACTAGTTCCCAACGTTTGTCTAAAACCTACATCTAATACAAACTATAGTGACCCAATATTAACATATATAGATATTACATCATTTTAGATTAATATTTAGAATATTGAAAAAATACATGCCTGAGGACCATAATAGTTTAGTGTCTTTAAATATTTGGAAACAAAATCTTCTACCCTAGTGAAAGATCTTCAATATCTCTAATAAATAACTAAATCACAATCACATCTACCTAAAACTATTCTACATAACCTGGCCAGAGGAAACATAAGAAAGGGGTGAGCACAAATGAATAGTAAGGGTAACTAAAATAAAATGTGTAATCATAAAATAAAATAAAGGGTCTGGAACATGATTTCAATATTTTATGGTCATACCCAACATATGAAATATCAAAACCATAATAATGGCATAATGATCGAGAATTTATAAGACATGTGTCAAAAATAAATAATAAATATAACCCATGAGAGCATAATAATATAAATAATAAATGGGATTTTAGAAAACACATATAAAAAATACTAAGTCAATGTGGCCTAAAACAACTATTGTAACATGTTACTCTTAGGTTGATACCCTGTGTACCTGATTCAGGATTGGGATTCCCTCCTGTGTACCCCCATGTTTTGGGATTGGGATGTCCTTATATGTACCCTCATGTTTTTGGATTTTGATTTTATACGTTGTTCTTTGTTGTTGTAAGATTGGGATGTCCTATCATGTGACTTCTTCATTCTGGTTTGGGACGTTCTACACTATTCACAATTGTTGCGAGCTATTGATTTACTCATGCGTACCCTCTTGTTTATGTGTTGAGATGTTATCCCATGTTCCCTCTTGTTTTAGGATTGGTATGTTCTCCATTATTTCCACTTATTTTTTTCATGTTAGGACCTCACCTATACCCTTTGATCTCATAAAACATTTATCATAACACAATGAAATGGAGGGAGATATAAGTACCACCCATCTCATAAAGAATTATTCATATATTCACTAAAAATTAATTAGACATTAATTATATCATGACCCATAAAAGGCGATAGGTTTTTTGTACATCAAATCATTACCCATGAAATTAAACGGGAATAATTATATTATCATCACATCATACCCTATTGAAAAGAGATAGGTTTACTAAAAATTTCATTAAATCATAACCCGTGAAAATAACCATGTTTCTTAAATATATAACCTTAGAAACAGATTTCATAAATACTATGACTTTATGTATAACACATTCATATATTGGAAATTAATGGAACCTTTTGATCCTTAATTAGAAAGTGATTAGTAAAATCAAAAGATGTCAGCTTAGATGGGATATAATTATGAAAATATAATTCGAAACATATTCTTGAGGAAAATATCATTATTTTTTGAAACATACTTTTTAATAGATAAAACCATTTTAAATTTATATTTTTATAAAATACCATGAAACTTATAACATAATTTTTTAAATTGATTTCCTTGAAAATATATAGAAAATTAACTTCAAAACATTTTAAAAAAAAAATTCATTTAAAACACATTGAAAAAATTTATATTCTTCTTGAAAATATTTTTAAAAACAATTTACAAGAAAACATTTTTGACAATGTGGTCTTTCAAATACAACATATTTCTGACTAAAAAGAGAGGTGGTCAGATATTACGTAACACAATATCTTAAGTAAAAAGGATTGAAAAAATTGTAGTAATACATAGATATATTATGAACAAATAGACGATAAGGAATATCATCCTAATTCTAGAATTATGGATCATAACATTTCTTCATAGGAAGCACAAACATAAACAATCTCCAAAAGTGATGAGATTATCTCAACAAACCCATATAACTTGATAACATGGGAATATACTATCCCTGTAAGAAATATAAATTAAATGAAGCATATAATATCCTGAAAATATGTAGAATATATATATAGAATTAGGAATGGATGTACATAATCCTCATAAAAGAATTTAGGTGCCTAAAAAAACATGCGTCTTAAAGAAGGAAAGTCAAGTCAAAACAACTTTAATGATTTAGTAACTTTAGAAACATAAATTCCATAAAAGAAGTATCATAAAATGGATATGTGAATACCAATATATTGAATATTTATATAAATGTAATAAAATCATGGATAGTATATACACTATAAAAAATAATGAGTGGTAGACATAAAATGTATCTCAATGAAATTAAAAGTGACATGAAATCCCTTTACCTTGCATTTCAATATCTCGGTACTCATACAAGTATCAGATATAAATATAAGTTTAATATATATCATTTAAATAATAATATTATTATATATAATACAAATATGTTTTTATTATAATCGTATATTACCAATTTGTTAATGATCTTATGTTAATGTTTCAATTTGGGTAATATTCTCATTTCATTTCTCAAATAGTCATAATTTGTTATATTGTTGTTCCATATAATTATATGTTGGTTATGGATTGTTTGTCATGATATAAATATATATTATATCTATTATATTCTTATTATTATAATTTAATTCATATAGACGTATGAAATTGAATACACCATTCAAGGAAATGTTAAGTCGTACATAACAATGATCAATGTTTCTATTTTTTGTTTTTATATTGAAATAAAGTATTTACATTACATATATATATATATATATTTGTATGTATATATAATTAGTAACTTATAATTTATATGGCATAAATATCATATTATATCATTATAATCATCTATGATGTATTCCATGTGGTGAGACAAAAAATCACATCACATTGAGGGGGCAGTAGTCCACACTTCCTCAAATAAGATTATCTTATTACACAAATTGGAAAGTAAAAAAGGTGTGTCTTGTAAAAGGAAAACAGGAGCATAAATACATAAAAAATATTATATATGAAATATATAAATAGTTCTTCCATTATAATTACCACCATGATTGGTGGTAAAGGACAAATGAAGAATCATTAATACGTGAGACAATAGTTTGATGTACACATAAAAAGTATGTTCAACATCCATTATATGATGGTTTGTGTATGTGTGGATAGAACCCTTTTAATAACAATATCCTATTATTTTAAGGATATTTTTGTTTACACACATGAATGGAACATATATATTGTTGCCCTGAAGGCGGAAAATAAGGGAAAAGAACATGACTAAAGATGTTACCTCTTAATCTGGTAACTCCTTTTGGTTTGTGCCAATGGGATTCCTTGAAAAGCAGTCATCCTAAAGGTTGGATTCAAGTTCTATGTGATTATTTTTGGGTGTCTACTTGGAAATATATTTAATGACCTTAAATTGGTTTATATGTGAGATTAATGGGTATAGGTGGTGGCCTTTTATATTGATGGAAAACTACTCACTTGGAATTTTTAGAAACAAGTTAGGTGTTGACAGTTTCATACCTAAAATATTCATACCAAACAGAAACAAAACAAATTATTTTTTGTTTATGGAATAAATGTGAATAGAAAATGTGTTTTGGATATATTTTTTTCATTTGGCCCCATAATTTTATCATTTCATTCCTAATTATGATTATTTTGGCCTTAACTGGTGTGATTAGTTTTAGTCACCTTCAATAATCATTTTGGTCCAATATTAAAATGGTATTATTAGAATATAAATGTTAGAATTTTTACAATAGTTTTGGTAATGTTTTTTAAAATCAATTCATATAAGTGGAAAAAAAATGATTAACGCTAATCCTATAGACGTGACAAAATAATGTGGTTTTAAGGGTGGAAAAGATCAAAAGTTTGTAATGATATTATATTTAGTTTCAAAGAGGAATTTATTCTAATAAATTAAATTTTATTAATATATGATATATTTATGTAATTTTAGTTGAAATAAATTTATAATATCATTTATTATTAAAAATTAATTTGATAGAAATGATGTTTTTAACTAAAAGCAAAACTTTTCACTATTAATAAAAATTGATGATTTTCTGAAAAATCTCAAAAATCCACCATCAAATAAATTTGATTTTCTGAATTAAAACATGAGTAATATTTTATAAAAAATTTTTTCTAAATTTTTTTAAATTTAATTTAATTATTAAAGGTGTTTTATTTAACAAAACATTATTTTTATCATAATAGACTATCAAAAATATTATCATTCACTATCGATACGTTTTATTTATATAAACAAATTATAAAAAATATTCTGAATTTAGTTATTACTATTCATAAAAATATTTTTAATTGTCATGTTATAATTATCACTTTTTATTAATTATATATATATATATATAATGTTTCATAGAAACTCATTGTTGCGTGCATCATATGCCATGTCAGCGTTGCTTGTAGTGCTTGCCAAGTAGGTATTTCATAAAGAACAATCCAATATGTTATTTTGTGTGAATGGAAAAGTTTGAAATAGTGTTAATATATATATATATATATATTCCCAATTTCATAGGAAATGAAAAATATTGAAATGATAAATTAATTTAAAAAAATTAATTCACAAAATCATTGGGAATTACAAAAGTAGTTTAACTCATCCATGGAAAATCAATTTGTTAAAATGATATGTGGCATCTTTATATTTTTATAATCATTTAACTCAATAAAATATCTTATTTTTTACCATTTAATTAATTTATAAATATCATTGAAATTAAAAAAGTACAAAATTTATATGTAATCTATTATATGTGTGTAAGATAATTATAGAAATATTTGTGGGTTTCATCCATAATTATAGTGAAGATGAGTCTCATAGTGATTCATGGATAATGATGACTATCGTAGTCATTCATGAAAACTACACATAGTGGAAGATATAATATCTTAACATATACATGGTTTAGTATGTGTGATGGAGGATGCATTACATTATCATACATGATACTAGAATTGTTTTATTTTCATATTTATACTTCAATGATTGAATAATACAGATTTTAGTGATAATAATTCCCATATGATGTCTATTAAAAAGGAAATGTGAAAATCAATTATTATAGAAATTAAAATGAAGGATTTATAAGATATATATATTTATTGAAAAAAATGGATTGTTATTTTGTTTCTAAGGAAGTTTATATTAGGTGGAATTGATATTATAATATATTATGAAAATTGGGAAATTACAAACAGTTTAAATACAATTAGAGAAGTTTGGTAGTTGTTTAATTATAATGTAAAAAATCATAGAACAATTATTCTTGGGCATGTAATGGTTATGTTGATCGTGATGAATTCATTAGAACATACTCCTGGAGGATGTTTGTTTCCCAGATAAAATTCCTAAAGGCCATGAGATGGTTAACCACATCATTATCTTCGAAATTATTAATAGAAAATGAGTAATTACATAGGGATAAAATATAAACCTATTTGTGTCTCATTAGGTTGAAGGAAGATAGAATAATTTTATTTTTTTCTCCTTATAGTTAATGTCATAGTATCATTATTATGATTGGGAGAATCTAAAACAATTAATTGATCATGGTATTTGATTTATGTTGATCATGGTTTTCTTGCATGATTTAAAAATGGGTATATAGAGTTTAACACTTTGTAATAGACATCATATTGGAATTTTTACTGTTTATGATCACATATGGAATTAATTTTTAATGAGTAAAATAGGAATTGATATAGATCATTTTACCTAAATTTAGGTAGATTGATCATAATTCAAGTAATATTATCAAAAAAAATTGGGTGGAACATGTAGAGTATTTTGGTCCCAATATTTATCATGATTTCATAAATATCACATCATTACAAAATCCAAATATAATGGTTTTAAAATCGGAAAATGAAGAAATTATTAGGAGCATAAAATAAGGATGTCTTGCTTTATAGATTCAATAGGTTGACCTAACTAATCCATGAAATAAAAATGGTATGTTATGTTGATATTTTTATAAAATAAAAATATGTTTACAATTATATTTGAATTCAGATGAAAAATATATAGTATGAGATATGGGTAGTTTGTGGAACAAATTATATGAATTTGACATTAGTACTTCATGCATAACACATTTTATTATTTTTTATAACTATAAATATATTAATTAATATAAATTTTTGTTTGAAGGGGTAGGGTTTTGAATGTATATATCAGATCAAATGTGAAATAATTTAATAAGATAGAATGATATTATGGTTCTAGAATTTTAGTAAATTATATGAGATAAGGAAGGAATAATGATCAATCGTACATCATATAATTATCTCATGAGGGGGAAGGCTAATTATTGATATAGGTTTAGTGATTACATATAATTGGTTGTGTTTATAAAACAGAGAATAGTAGTGTGATTTTAATTTATGGAATTTATAAAATCCAATAGAATTGATTGCTGCAATATAGATCTTTTTAGATTCTAATGTTTCATGTATCATAATCATAGGGACGATCCTTCTTGTATTTCTAGTAATAAATTTGTATTGTAAACAAATTTAATACATCAATTAATAATTATATGATGTAAATAATATCTATTTTATATTATAATTTTGAAGATACAGAAAACCCAATAAATTGATTCCTTTCTCAAAGAATTTTGACTATATGGAAGCAAAGGGAGTAACCCTTGGGTGATTAATGAGAAATTCCTAATTCTTTTAAAAGGGGGACCACCATGGGGTGGATTGATCAATGGATAAAAAAATTATCTAATGAATAACTGTGTTAATAATGTATTTTGATGCACTAAAACATCAATGTGTGCATGCTCCTTAGATGAATCCTTTTTAAGGTGTGATATAGAGAATATTCATGTCCTTTTATATTTTATATTCTTTATATTATTCTCATTTTTTGGTGGATTAATTCATAAGTGATAGAATGAATTTTTAAACCTTCTAACAAGGGATCGGGATTTGAAAATTGGTGAGAGTTAAGTGATGAATTAATAAATTTTTCAATAACTGATATCCCCCCACCCCCACACTCATGGAACCAAGGGTATCATATCATAACCTCATGGTCCGGACAATAATAAAATTCATAAAATTGTTCATCAAAATAAAAGAAATTATAGGGAGTTTGAAATAAATCATAAATGTTTTTATCCTAATTTGAATATGTGTTATGACTCACAAACGTTGTATTTTAATTTTTATTTGTTGTAGAACATGTGAAAATGTTATTGAGATAATAAAAAGTTACTGGAAAGAAATAAAGTCAAAATATTAAATCATAAATGGAATTAATTTTGTTAAATGGATATTATTGAAGTTACTAAAATAAATTTATGTTTCTAATGACGTTTTATATCATAGTAGGATTATAGGATTTATTTTTGGAATTTTTGAAAAGTATATACCTAACTTATTGAAATTTTTATGAAGTGAAATGAATGTTATGGGAGTTGTGTGTTTTTTCGAGGAAGTGAATTGTTTTTTGAAATAATTTTTTATATCTCCATTGTTAAAATTTTGAATGGATATATACATTGATTTAAATAGAGAAATATAATGCTAAATAAGTGGTATAATGAATTTTTTGTAATAAACCGGTGGAAACATAGCTATATTTAATATGATGTGAAGATTATTGATCAAATGTTTATAAATTTATTTCATTGAAATCAAGAAAAGCTATAATTATTATTTATTAATAAAGTAGGATAAAATAAGTCTATAAAATAGGTATAATGTTACATATAAGAGATAGTATATGGATTTCTCAAAAATATGCAGTCTCAATTTAAGAATATATTTTTCAACTTCTAAAAAAGGTTATAAATTTGGGATCAAAAAATATATGGAGATTATTGTGATGTATCCAACTGGTTGCATGTTGGAAGATAATGGAAATAGTAAATTGTGTCAACTATGAAGATTATGATAAATAGTTACATGGTGATATATAAAGAAATATAAATATAATATTCAAAAATAAAAACATTACCTTAAATAAGATTAAATTTCATTAAACATACATTGTTCTGTAACTGAAAATGATGATGCAATTCATTATCACGCATTGTAATATAATTTTTTATGTCTTCATAGTGATACATGGATGATGAAGAGAGTAATTATATAATAAACTGAAAAACCTATATGATGTTAATGTAAAAGTAATGGTGAAATTATATTCACATGTTAAATCTATGGAACATATGAGAATATATAGAAAATAATTGAAGAAAACTATTTAATGATATAAAACATATAGAAATTCAAACAAGTTGATATCTTTTATTATATTAAATTTATTGGATGGAAGGATTATGAGATAAATTTAAGAATATAATACTGGTATAAAAGTATTTTAGTGATATATGATAAAAATAAACCATAAATTTTCTCAGTATTATAATAGTTACATTGAATATGATTTCACATTAGAACCATAATTACGATGGGTGTTTATTTCATGGATAAAGTCCTTGGATATCATGTGGTATTAAAAAATGTTATAATTTGATTTTGGGGTAAATAGAGATTTATTTTTTTCTCAGGGTTAGTAGAGGATTTTATATTTGGTTTGTTATGTTGAAAGATAAAATAGCATTCATGATTTCCTTGTTGCAGTGTATATTATAGTTTATTCATAATTGTGGGAACCATAAAAAATGAGTAGTTTTTTATGTTACATAATGGAGATTAATAATTATTCCCATATAGAGTTGAAACATGTGGTGATAAAAATAAATAAGAAATTATAAATAATGGTTGAATATTGAGTGTTCTCATGCCTTGAAAAAATCCACACGTTAATTAAAAAATTAAGAATTAATAGAGTTTTTTTACCTAACTATGGGAATATTTACAATGTTTTAGGATTTATTTGTGAAAACTTTTTATTGGAATAATTTTTATAGATTAAAATAAAAAAATCCTTTTATGAAAACCATATCATAGAAAAAAATTAATATGATATTTACAATTGTTTAGAAGATAGAATTCCTAGAAGATTGGGAAATCGATTTTTGGTTGAAAGAGTTAATTGTTTAAATGAACATAACCACGTCGTAGTGGTGGTATGATATATCATTTTTTGGTATAATATACATATATTTAAATATGGGTTTTAATTAAAATTGGTGAGATATTACTTTATATAGGGGTGATTCACAAGACTCAATTACAAAAATTTGACCACATTTATTTGTTTATGATACATGACATGATCGAGGTGTATCAGAATAAGATGAATTGTACTAAACCATTGGATTATGAGAATGGAGTTTAAATGTACATAAAATATATATAATGAATGAACTAAAAAAGGGAGAGTGACATTCTTATATCATAATTTGTTGGATGCATAAAAGAGAAGAGAGGCCATTGGAAGATAACACATGATATATCTAGTATTCCAAAGAGGTGGATCATCCTTTTATTGACATTTGGTGACTAGATAAAATAGGTTATTTTAATAATATTATAACATTTAACATGATAAAATTTTTAGAAATATGAAGATTATTGGTAAAAACATCATTAATACATTACTTGTGAAACACCATCACATAACAAGAAATATTATTATACCTAATTTTATTATCATTAGATCATTTGTAGTAATATTCAATGTTTCCTTTCGAAAGTGGGGAAAAATATAAATGGGTGATCTAAGAAACACATAAAGGGGTAGCATACAATGTATGATTTCATAAAATTAATAATACCTACATATTATCATTGGAAGAAATAATCAAATAATTTCATATTATAAGGTCCGAGATTTATAAAAAAAGTCTATATATTTTTTGATGCATATAGGAGCCAAGATGGTGCTTTAAATATTTTCCCTAAATGTTTTTTAAAATTTTATTATCATGGTAAAATGAATGACTATGGGACTATACTTTTTTCCTTGTATTAAGTTATAAGGAATGATTGACTGGCTGTGAAAATCTAATTTCGTCATGTGGCTAGTTTTTTTCTTTTTGTTATCTCTTAGTTGGTCATGAGATCAGTTGGAATTTTGAGTTGTCATTGTCATGTTATTGGTTGGATATATTATTTTGTTATTTTGATCCTTTAAGCATTCACTAGTTTTAAATATTATTTTAATTTTTTTCTATTGTGATTTCGGTCTTTTGTTCTTGTGCTCAGATTGCATTGTTAGTTGGTTGTTCAGGTTTTCAGTTGTCATGGTTGGTTTGGGATATAACAAGATTCATTTAAATTGAATATTATCATAGAATACCAAAAAGTTGTGAATAGACATTTTTAAAATAGTTATGGTTTAATTCATTATATAAATGTATTTTAAGGTCATATACAAGATGATATTAATATAATCCATTCCATTCTGTACGACACATTATATGTGTTTTTTTTTTGTAAATATTAAATAGGATTGGCACTCATGTCAATCAATGGAAGTTGACCTATGGTCATTAAATTACATAATACTCTACAATTTATTTTAAATGAAACTATATTTCCTGAATTAATAATTTATTCATTATATCCTTAATGGGGTTCAAAAAAAATTCTCTTAGGATCATGTGACCCTTTAATGATTGGTCCGAGTTAAAACAAAGTAGTTTTATGTTTGTGCACAGAAACCCAGTTTTTTTGTGAATAATAATGTGGTGATTATTTTTTATAAATAACGGATCTTATATCTTCTCCTTTATTTATGAAAGTGTGATTATATGAAGCTATTTTTTCATTTTTTAACCAGATGACATTAACCTTAAATGTATAAAAAATACAGAATATGAAATGCAAGAAAGAATTATTTTTAAATGATTTGGAAAATTTTCTTCAGGAAGAAAAGGATAAAATTTCTTATTTTAAAAATTATATAATATATTATTTAGGATTATTTCATTAATTGATCAAGGTTTACTATATTCAATAGTTAAATATTTTCATAATAAGAAACTAGACAACATATATTCAATTTAAATATATATTTCATAATGATGATGATATTTCATTGTGGGTTTATGATGAAATTACACATTTTAGTTTAACTAGATTAACATTAAATTAGTAATTTCTCTAGGGGATAGAAAATGAATACTATCATGAACTGAATTTAATATTCTTAAATAATTATTCATGTATTAATTTGATGTGATGTGTTTTATTATATCTTATGTTATTGATGTTTTTATGCTTCATTTTATTTTTTTATCATGGGACATATATTCTACCATGAACCCCTGCACCAAAAGGTAAATCTTCTAGGATATTAATAAATGTAGAGTGGTATGTTTTGTCAAATTCTACCTATAATTGAATTTGGGATTGTGAAATGAGAAAAGGGTGTATGTTACAACATATTTAAGGAATTAATCCATATGAAGACCATGAGGAAACATAGATTAGATATAACAACTAAATATCTTGAACTAATAATGAAGGTAAATTATATATATACATACATCAAATTTCATACAATCTAAATAATAGTTAAATAAACTACATGTACCAAATTTAAAATACATGGTAGTAACCTCTAAGACCAATGACTTCCTGAAACACTCCAAGAGTTATTAATTTCTAGCACAATTACAGACTAGCTCTCGTAGTCTTGAAGAATAAATTGTATATATATGGTCAACAGAACATATATACTCATTAAAATCCTCCCAGCATCTTCTCAAAAAAATTATAAATACAGAATATCATGCCCAAATAATAAACAACAAAACAAGCATCTCACCTACACAAGTAATCTAAATTCCCAACCTCACCATGGCTCTCTCACCAAGTATCACATACAAGTAAAAATATAATAATTAATATTAAAATTTTACATGGTACCCTTCTATAACTTTTAAACTGGTGTGAATATTTTCTCCAATTTCACATGCCCCATGTTATCTCTCTCAAAAAAAATAAAGCTCGAAAGCACTTGAGAAACTATAAAATCACATGAAACTAATGCATCCCATCATCTCATCCTACGTATCCAATCTCATGATATTGAGATGGTGTTTTTAGGGAGACACCACATAATGTACATCATATACTATACGTTAATACATCACATCAAATACAAAACTTAACTTTTATAATCTCTATGATAATATATACAGAGATACATGTGTCTATAATAATTACAAGTTGTTATATCCCTCAACACACATATAAGGGATCAGTAACCACTATACATACTATAACATAATACCACAAGGAGGGGAGAGTGGTGGAAGAGACGGGTAGTCAACTATCTACTCCTTTCCAACCTAGAAGAAGGGGGACACACCCACTATATTCAATTAGTGTAAGTATCATTATCGACTTGGGGGAGATAACATATTAGATCACATAACATAGGAATAAAATTATAGGTCAAAAATTACACAATGGAGAACTACCTACCATTGAACTCAATTAAAACTATAATATCACAGAATCTTAACTACCAAATATTTGGACTAAAAATCCTACAAGCACAAAAATATTTGAATATACTTTAATTTAATTACATATATTATTTTTTTCATAATTATATCAATTACCGACCAATTTCAATTACCTCTAGGAATAATCCATCCATTTACATGGTTCCAATATATTTATAATTATTTTGAATTCCATTAAACTTCCAACCCCAAGGGTTAAAACATTCTGCATTAACATTCATTCAATAATTCTAGGAACTCTATTATTCATCCTATTCTACCACAGAAGATGCATAAACCATGTAAAAACAGCCAAATCAATCAATGTCAAATGAATGAAAAATGAGATACCTGACCATAAATCCTTTAAATTAGATTCATTAACATCATGAATCATATCATTCATAAAAAAATGAAATATCACGCATTAATCACATTCCATCAACCCATGTTCCAAACCTGGCACCACTATGCATAGCACCATCCATCTTTATATCCATGGTTTCAACTAAAGAAACAAAAATGAGTATCCCTTTCCATTACACAAAAACTAATCATCTATCCCTATATCACATCATGTAATATTGTAAGACTCCCATTCAAAATAAATCCAACTAGGATGTAATTAAAAAGAAAAAAATTAATAATACATCTTGGACCATGAACCAAGACATCCAACTGTAATATGAAAATGGGCACACTCTCCCACAAAATTTATCTTTATAAAATAAAAAACATGATTACTATATTGAATTAATTATTTAATTTTTCAGAAGTAACAACCATGGGGAAATGATGTAAACATCAGTAAACATCATTGAAATTATTTCATACACATTGTTTTACAATAACATTAAATTCAATAAAATATAATATTAACACTAACAATTATAAAATACCCTTAATTATTTTTATAATTAGTATAACTAACATTATATTGTTTATATAATTCAAATGTAAAAAATATTTTAATCCACCAAATAAACAGTCTATATCACTTAATTTAGAAATATATGAGGAAAACTGTTAACACGACATAAGAATTCGTATTTGATACCACTAAAACCAATTCATTATTTAATTCCACTTTATTTATCATTATGATTAGTTCATCCTTCACACATTGAGTTAAAGAATATTTTATTTACGATATCAGATAAAAACATGAATAATCCATGTATCCCCAACATTAAAGATTTATACATTCTTTGAGTGGAGAAAAAACAGTGTTGATCTCTGATTACCTCTGGCATAAGGAAACGAAGGTTCTTTTTCATGTCACAGCAAGAAAATTCGACCAAACATTACAAAACATTAATGGAAATGATGTATATTATCCACAATAACATGGATTGGTAAAATGTATAGGGAAATGATTTAATGGAGAAGAAACCACAAGAGAAGGAGTAGAAACCCACCAAATTTCTCTAAAGATGGATCTCTAGAAGGTGGTGTTGCCTCCAATCAATGAGGATTTAAAGGACTATAAAAATATGTTCTCAACACCTTTGTTTCACGAGGGAAATTTTATGAAAATTATAGTTCAAAGGGATTTCAATAATTTACTGATAAACTGATAATTAAAACAACAGAATACAATACCCAACACAATTGTGTGAACACTAGAAAAACTATGACATGAATATGGATACCATATTGAAAAATGATTGAAAAAATCCACCTATAAAAAACTATTGGGGTCCACATAAAAGATCATATAAATTTGTAAGATGAAAATGATTCAACGTAAGTCAGCAGACAATTAAATTCCATTTCTGAAGGAAAATGTTACGTTGGAACACATCTATATGGCATAAAGGCCAATAATATGGAAGAATAAACCAAATCTCCTTTATTGAGCCTCTTCGAAAAAATCATGATATATGAAAAATACTCAGGGAATCCATGGAGTATTATAACCGTCCATTCCACAATCCAATTCTACAGCATAAATTTCTACTTATGTCCCATCATTCTTCCCATGATCCTATTCTTGAAACCATAGACACTAAAAACGCACAGAGGAATGAGTTATTATAATTTGGTCCCGTAAATGATATACCTCTAAAAATTTATCTCCCACCATAATATTAAAACACACCAAGGTGGAATATATGGAAATAGGGTCACCGAAATAAACCCCACTCACTAGAGATACCTCTCTAGAATCTCACTATTACAAGAGAACATCCTTCAACCAAGTGGGAAACATGAAAATTAGATGTCCACTCTCAAATGTCACCTAATCACTCTCATGATGTAGATACATCTAAAATAGGATAATGAAAATAATATTTTCCCATGGAAGTGATATCTATCTCATAATATGGATAACGTTCAACATTGAAACATCAATAATGAATAATAATAATATGTCGTAGTTCTTTGAATATTGTGTGTGTCTCTATGAATTGTGTTCCTTGGTGCTCTCCTCTATTCTGTAGTGTCACCAAATGAATTCATAAAAAATTATAGCACACCCACACAACAAATTCTCTTGGTGGTCCTAGATATCTATAGAAAACTCCACTATGGACTCATTATCATAAATAGTTATCCCAACCCCATTGATGATTTTAGAGTATTCATGAAGAGAAAAACATAGTCGTGACGCATGAAATACATTATGAATCCTTCTCAGATATGAAATAAGTGATATATTTTACTCAATTACTCTAACACATGAAAACACCTCAAAAGGACCAGAAAACATGGGGGAAATATTACTCCCATTACCAAAACCATATCGCTCCTGATGAGGAGTCACCTTCAACATCACAATATCTACAATTTTGAAATTATGGTCACTCATCAGGGTTTATTCAATGGACTTATAATGATCCCATAATATTTTCATCCACCTGTGAATCACCTTCAACATTTATAACATGTTTCCACTAGTTTTGCATGGAGAATTTATGAATTTATATACCACATCCAAAAAATTAGTGAAAAACAATGCCATGCATAGTAATCATTAATAAATTAAATTCATATATTGGAGTGAAAGTTATTTAATTAAAAAAAATAATCCCATGGTAGGTGGCACAACCATGAATTTATATATTATAGAGTATAATCATGAATCATGTATTAAATAGTTCTGATGGTATGTTATGTATCATCATATTTTTTTTGAAGAAACTTAACGTCATAGAATACATGAGAGCCAAGAGCATGTCGTAAAAAACACTCCACACCCTTGAGTTGAAATGATGATCAAAATTAGAGATGATAATACATATTAATCTATGGATCCTCAACTCTTCTTCAAGATACCACCACATGAATATACCTAATAATATTTACTCCATGATCACTAAGATGTGAGTATATTTTTTTCAAACGGTGTATTATCAGCCAATTCACTTCATAGAAAATAGATATTTATGTAAATCAGTAATTAATTGAATCAAATTTAACATAAAATTTGACAAAAATACACCTAATTTCTAGAAAAAACATGAGGAACGTTTTCTTCCATCTCCACCTTTTGGTAGACTTAACATCTGGACAAGAAATCCATAGCTGAACATGTAAACCTAGGCTTGCAGACATAAACTCATTGAGAATTGTTAATAATTTTCACACCTAAATTTACTACTTATGTTGAGATAGGAATCTCATGGAGAACCACTAATTTCATAACCTAAAGAATGTAAAGCCTCTCCGTGAATAAAACCTATTTCTTTCTATCCAGAGACCATCCGTATGTTGTATCACTATAGACAAAACGATCACTCCAAAATTCTACCTCATAATTTATCAAATAAGAATCATACAACAAATACCCTAAATAAGTGCACAAAATCATCTTAAAATGGAATCCTCTTTCTCTACACACTCACATAACAAAATTCATAGTGGAGAGTTATTCCATCTCATTCTAATAATCCATAGACACATTCATGGAATCATTATGAAACTTCATTCATAGTGAATATTCCATAAAATTACTCATTCCTAGTGTATATCAATTATAATCATCCTAAAACTATATAACATAAATCCACCATCACTACAGTATTGTAATTACATGATGGGAGAAGACATACCTTAGGTTATTATGATCGGTAAAGAGGATAAATTACATTCTGATGAGGCAGTATAGACAAAACATTAGAAAAGATGTGAAAATTTTCATCCCAATATCACTGGTGGCCAAATTAATTTTAGGGGTTCATAAGTAACATGAAATGTAATTATAAATTGTTCTTATAGTATTATCAATACACGACCTAATCAGTGATGTGATTCATTATATGAGACATCAATATAAATTCAATATTCTAGAAAACAAAAAATCAGATCACTGACCATTGTCTATTATAGATACTCGAAATAATCATGAAACTGGTGAATATTCAAAAAATCATTGTCCTTCATGATGAAATATAACAACGAAATCACAATCTGACAGAATTGAGACATTAATTACCTATAACATCTAACAGTACCTAGAAAAATCCACAACCCAACAAAAGTCTTAAGGGATTCTAATGAAAACACATCTCGTACCTTAAATGTATCCACAACTACTGTATAATGGTACTTTAAATTACATAAGAAACAAATGTAATGATCCTATAACTCCCACATATATTGGATTAATATCATTCACTAATGATCAAGAACTCCTAGATTGGCCCATAAAAAAGCATGCGCTCCCCCATAGATACAGAGTACACATGGATTTCATCAATAAAAACCACAATAAACCAATCTACAAACTATAAAAACATTGAATTCATGCATCCAATGAATATAGATAGAGAATTAATTACTCTAAATGAAATTAAAATTGACATATAATGCATATAATGACTTGAGACAACATTCATGAGTATATTATCTTCTATCACCCACATCAAATGATATCTTAATCACATATAAATCATTTAGAAACAAATATATCCTATTATGTGATCAGATAAATCATCAAATCATGAAATATGTGAGGGGTTATTCATTTACATTTTATTAAATTATTAATAAAAAATACATATACACAATGATCCATTAAAATTATTTGAGAACAAAACTAGAGCACCCCAAGTCAACAGCCTTGGTAGAATAAAACCTGAATACAAGAGATCATTAATCTCAATCCATAACTCCCAAAAAATATAAGTTGACATCCATTATAGTGTCATCGATATTGGAGAAGAACCTAAATGTGTCTCTATCTCAACATTTATTTATCATTTAGAGGGTTTTACAAGAATAACATAAAAAGTATATCATTTTACCCTTCTATAACCCTATGAAACATAATCTCTATATAAACACGATCATCTAGGAAGATAATGGTGGAATAATCCATTAATCCATCCAAGGGACATACTCACCAATGACTACATAAGTCCCTCTACCAGCAACATATAATAAAGTCTACCTCCTGATGAAATAAAATATATCCAATCCCAAATACAAGTAGTTCATTCCATGTATGTTATTATATTGATTTATACATAAATTTTGGATTCCTCCCCAAGAGTGATGTCTGTTTAAGCCTAGCTCAGATCTAGTAAATACTTCAATGAAACTAGATCATCCTCTAATTGGAATATTCAATTCCAAAAGAACATGAATCCTCTTCACATCATGTCTCAATTCATGGAACAAGGTACCTTATTGGAATGAGTTATTAGTTAATGAATCAATGAGATACCGTACCCATCTTGAAATAATGAAAATATTACCTCAAATGATATCCTAAATTCGTTGTGTTGGAAAATCATGATAATGAATCCTACCTTGACCTACCCTATGGCCTCATTGACACTAATGATGAATTTCTCTATAGTAATACATTACTCTCTGTAGATGAGAAGAAAGAAAATCCTATTCATAAACAACCCAATAATACCACTGACAATCGAAGTCTTTAGCACCCAATTGAATTTATATGGTTGAAAGCTCTATAATGTAGAAATATAAAGTGAAATACCCACAATATATAGCTGATAAAGAATGTTATAGAACACTCTCTTTTTATGACCGTGTAAAACATAAGAAAACTGACCTTTGATTACTTGATAGGGTCCTGAGGGCCGCCACCCCTATAAAAATAATGAAGATGGATAAGAACTACCCCTGTCTGTCTAAAAAATTATATCTAGAAATAAAAGAACCCCAAACAACTGATCATATATACAGAGAGTCATGATGACTCCTAACTCATAGGGAAATGGTTTTGGTTTGTATTATCTAGAAAAAAACTATTTATTATAGTATCATGAGATATGTTGATAATATAAATGGAGTGACTTGTAATTATATATGTGACATATAGACTCCCCAAAATTCCTCTCATAATCCTCATTATTTGCAAATAGGAATGAAAAATGTTAGATAATTTTCTTGAAATGTATCCCATGCTCCAACACATTGGAACTACAGATTTGAATGGTAATGTAATCCTAAAGACAAGAATCCCTTCTGATCGATGATAGAATCTTTTCAAGGAAATTATCTCAATACTTCTCAGAAGATATATCTGATAGTGATACCTAAACAAAAATAACCACTAAATCGTATCTAACCCATGGAGAATCACCACCACAAACAAACCCCATTGGTCCATCTGAGCATGTATCCAACTGATGGATATTTCTGCCTCCTCATTTCTATTATCTATCACTAAGCCCAAAATTGATCTCTCATACTTATCCAGAAAATGGAAATAAAACACATAGAGTGACCTCCACCATGTTTCATCATTATCTACATCAAATATTGGGTGATATTCTAGAAAATTATACTGAACGTCATCATCTTGGTCATAATGAGGACATCGACCTATATCTAAATCATTAAAATAAAATGTACTTATGTTCTAATAAACATAGAATTTGGAATATTTAATATTAATTATTTAATTTAAAACATAATCCCATGGTTTTACAATTTTGGTAAAAATAGTAAACATGAATGATGTAGGAATATTTCCTATGTCTCTCCCCTGGAATTGGTATCACTTCATCCAATATTCTCAGTAAAAATAAATTTTTTCACATCAGATCACATGGGGCCCTAAATACCCATATATTTGATAGTATCCCTTGTTTACATCACTTACTAAATTTAGATGGAACTATATACATACCAAAATATATATTTTTCACTAGTTCCTACCACAAAAATATATCATATCCTTCAACTATAGAATTTATACCAATATTTCATGACCACCTCCCCCAAAGTTACCACTCTTAGGCCGGAAATGTGTGAAGGGATATAAGTATTCCTTAATTCTACCTCCAACATTTCACAAGTTATTGAAAAGAACCAATGGTATATCATACACCCAAGTGGGAGGTATTCTACCAAAATTTCAAGGATGTGGTCAAAGACGACACTAAAAAATATTTTAAAAGAGATAGATAAGTCATGCGTATAAGGGACTATTATAAAAACAAGAGTACATTACACCACCAATGTCTGCCTCCACCAATGGAGTGCTGTATCCTAGGTTCGGGAAGGACCACATTATATTCTTCACCATTATTGCTTTCTTTTCTTGAGCATCTGTAACTTGGTTAGCTTCCTTATTAACATGTGAGATTACTAGAAGGAGCTGATTGACCTTTTTGAGGCACACAATCTAGTGAGGTAGAATATGAGGAAAGAGAGACAAAATAAAACCATCAAAAAAGTAATTCTCATAATAAACTAAAATATCATAGTACATTTATGTAATTTCATAAATACCAAACCACTGACGAATAAAAAAGTTCCAAAAGATAAATCCTATGTAGTGACTTCGATGCACAAAAAAACACATTAAAAATACACAAGCTAAAAATGTCTAGACAGATCACTAACAACACACTATATCTTAAATAACTGTATATATATATATATAATGCATGATAGGTATAATCATAAGGATCCACTTAGAATCTATTTATGTAAATGATACATAATGAATACTAAATACCAGAGAATAGATAGTGAAAATGGCTTGTCATTTAAATAGGTTTTTTTATGATTCTAGAATCTCCATGAATCACTCAAATATTATCATATACAAGTAATAATATAATATCAAACATAATATCATAATTAGGTTCCTTATTTCCACTTCCTCATTGGTTTTCACTTCCCAAATTCCACACATATTGATCCATTACTCTCTATTAACTAATCTATCAGAAAAAAATCCATAGAAAATTAAATCATAAAATACACATCATTAATCAAATCATTTGATAAAAAATATCCCATCTCTAGTTAGTAAGCACATTGTTTTTTGGACCCACTACTTCCCGTAGATTGTATATTATACATAAATCCCTCACAACACATACACAACAAACTAATAATAATAAATAAAAATACTATTTCTAAATATACTTGTATGTGAAATAAAAAAATACATTACGCATATATAAGCATTTATATGTGGATGGGAACAATAATTCATACCATCACATAATAATACTAGGAGAACTAAACTGGGAATGATTGGGGGTACTTAGTCATTCGTTCCTCATCAACCAAGATGTTGGGTAAAACATCCTTCTGAGTACAATAGTGTCAATCAACCAAATAATATGGGTGGGGTAGCATATGAAATTATATTATATTGGAATATAATTCCAACACCCATTTAATTTAACCGCAGACTATGTTCTATATCAACAAATATACACAACATCGAGCTTTAATGACTATGAAATAATATTATTTAAATACGACTAATATAACCATTACAAAGAAATAGAAGGTTTTAATATAAGTGGGTATATTATGAAATATATATATATATATATCATAATAAATAAAAAGTATTTATAAATATTTATTAAATAAAAAGTCAGTTTTTTGGTGAAGTCATTCTATTCTTCTAAAATATGTTTTCATCAAAAATGGTTTTTATTATTTTTCGATAATATTATATTATTAATTTCTATAAATTTAATATATTGTATTTGATAAAAATAATATCATTTTTGGAACCATTTGGCACAAATTATATTTGGATGATATTTTTGGAATTTATTTCAAAGGGTTTGATATTAGGGTGAACATTTAATGTTCGAATTTTTCGAATACTCTAACTATTATAATGTTATTCATATGTAAGAATCTATTGATAAAATTTTGAGTATTTTATTGTCAAAGTATATTTAAAATTACATAAATAATTTATTTCATAATTTTATTTTTAATTTGGGAACCCACCATTCACATTATATCGATAAAAACTATTTTAATTTAATTAAAACTATTTTTGGGTGTTTCAATTTAATAGTATGGTTGGAAGGTTAGATTCAATTATTAATTGAATAAAAATTAAAAAAAATTCATTTTTTTATTTAACCAAAAAAATAATGTCGTTCATCTCTATACTTGATTTTAAGGTGAAATAAATTTTGTTCTTAAATTATTTATTTTCTTAAAATCTATTTCACATATTTATTACATAATTATGATATATATACTTTCAACCACATATATATAATGAATATGATAAAATAGATTCCATATTTGCAATAATATTTTCCAAATTTTTTAAAGAGGTTAAGATTTTTTTTCATAATGAATAGCAATCAAGGTTAAGTTTTGTTTTATTGGTAAGGATATATCAGGTAATTAAGGTTAAAAATAATGTGATAAAAAATTAAAAATGAACTCAACAGTTGAATAAATCATATTTCAAGAGTTCAATTCAATTTTATTCTATATATATTAAAAATGGTTTTTTGGTTTCATTTTTCTTTGACAATGAATTTTATATTATATTATGTAAGGAAATATTCCACAATGTAACTCAAATGATTTTAATTTATATTATATGTTCATATATGGGTTATAAAAATTTATGAATGAGTATAAAAGTTTATATTGAACATTATTAATTTATATTTCTGATTTCATTTTATTTTTAAATTTTAGTGATGGTATAATTATCTTAAATTATTACAAAATGTTGAAGTAGGGTTTGTGATAGATGATGGAAAATCAAGGTAAAAGTTTTTCAAAACACAAAAAGTAATATTATTTTGGATGAAATAAGGGGTGTCATGAATTTTATGGTTACGAGTAATTTATATTCTAATTAAACAACTATATTGAATTCTTTAATATCAACATATGTGAATAGTTCCTAAAATGAATTTAATGGTATTTTTGTAAAATAACTTGTTATTAATATATCAAAACTAAAATAATAATGACATATGACTATGAAAAATGTATATAGTCTAAAATCACATCACATTACAATTGATAGGAAATTTTTTACTGATAAGTAAATATAAAACACTTATAATTAAAAAATGTAGTACCACGGTGAATGTAAAAATTTTATTATGTAAGAGGCTAAACCCAATAAAATGGTTTGAAAAGACACATTAACCTATCTAAAAATTCTTTGTTGAATTTTTTTATAAAAATAGAATATCCTATTTTTAAATTTTTGTCCACATTCACCCACAATCAAAAGAAGATTAATTTTTTATGTCTAACTCTTTTATATAATTCCAAGTGTGTCCATTCCTTCACTGTAAAAGGAAACTACCAATCCAATATTCTTCACATAACATTGAAAACGTTGTATAAAAAACCATATAAATACTGTAAAAGGAAATGAAAATTTTTTGTAGTCTCTTATCTCCTATGAATACATGAGTTATGATCCTTATGACGAAATCTAAAAGAGATCACTCAAATTAATTTCAATCCCTATAATCGTTTTCACCAATTTCATTTATTTTAAATCATTTTTTACCACATTAAATCTTTTAATAACCATTAATGATAATAAAAATACATATATAACATATAATTAGATTTTATTTTTCTTGCTTCATACCCTTATTCTTCTTCAGTTTTTTAATTTGGGGAATTAAATCAACATTCATTTGAATGTGTGGACTACCAACTCCCCAATGAAATATGTTTCATTTTTCATAACCACCAAACATGTATGATTATTATGATGGATTTAATTAATATATAATTTATTTATGAAAAAAATTCATTTATTTAATGATAATTTATATTCAATTTTATAACATTTCTTCTTATTAAAAATGGTAACGACATTTCTGCATACTTGTGTTCTAGGATGTCTATGAAGTGTTGCGATTCATTTTGTAGGTATGAATTTCATTAATTTTTCAAAAATGATATATACTATCTGTTAAATATAAAAATTTAATGATTAATATTCTATGTATAATGGAATAATGAAATATATTACCTCAGCCAATATATTGACTTTGTTTTACAATCTCTGAAACGAATGTCTTAAAATCAAATGATGTGTACTTAACAGATTTAGAAACATAATATTTCATAGAAAAAAATTGAGTAAATTTCTTAATTATAAGTTATTAAACATAGAAAATTTTATTAATATATTAAATATATAATATATTTTCAATATATAGGATTTAAAGAACCTATGTGGAACAGAAGAGTAGAGTTGAGGTATTTTCCATTAAAAATGTTTTAGGCATAATTATGTATTCCTTAAATCATTATTTATACCATATACATATTTTTCATACATTTTTAAAGATATTATTTAATAATAACAGTTTTAGAAAATACTATTCTATTTCCATTTTCTTTCATAAAAAATGTGAAAAATCAATTCTATTATAATTTTTCGAATGTGGTCCTTTTTATCTATGGTGTGAAAACAAATATTTTTATTATATACAGTATGAATATAATTTTCATCCTCCATGTAATTACTATTTAATAATATTAACATAAAATATTCCTTTATCATTTTCAAATATATAATTTTCACTGTATTTTTTAAATTCTTATTAAATTTTTTCAAAAGAAAATTATATTTTACTTACATTATATATAGACTCATTATAAATTTACATAATTATAGAAAAGAATATTTTATGGCTTTTATTATAAAAATACAATAAAATGTGCTATTTATTACTGCAATTTTTCTAATAAATAGTTTATGATGATAATGTATCAAATTATTGATCTCAAATGTGTTGGGTAATGATAATGTTTTCCCCAAAATTATTTTTGAATTAATAAAGTTAGTTATTATATATGTAAGGGTCATATAAGATGATGAACTAAAAAACAAACATGATTTTTCTATGTTTCAAGATTTCATTTCATAGATGTTTTTTATGACATAGCGTAACATAATAAAATTTTGTTTAATGGAATGATTATTCCCTTTGTGGTTAAAATAAATTTTTTTAATAAAATAAATTCATGGATGGTGATATTTTCTAAAAATAGTCATGGTTAATATTTTTCCATTATTTTTTGTTATGAAATTTTTCTCAAAAAATATTGGGTAGTAAATCTGATTTCATGTCTATATAAATGATGATTTGAGGTCATATTTTATATGTATAATTATATATTATCTTATATGATATCATTTAACATAAAATGGACCAACATATTTATTTTTCCTTTTATATATATCAATTACGAATATTTTTATTCTCACTAAATAATTTATAATGTTTTTATAGGGTTTGATAATAATTGGAAACAATAATGAAGAATTAAAAAAAATTGCTGGATATAATGGGAAAATGATAACTAAATAAAAAGAGTATTGTTATGTATGATTTTTTTAAGTTACTAAAACAATAAAACTAAAAGTTAATTGGGTGTATAGGTGAACCAAAATTGTTGTTTGTTTTTTGGTATTTTGGATCGCCAAAATTAGTTCCTATTTATTGAATATTTATAGAAAACTAATGATTCTATGTTTAGCATGGGATCACGAAGTATAGATTTAAGGATATAATAGTTGGAATCATTGGATGTTTTATATAACAATGGAGAATATGATTTTTTTCAAGTGAGGTAATTTTTAGAGTTATACAAATCACCAATTTTTATAATTTTAGGTTTGATAATAAATTCAAAGGCCTAACCAAACATTTTTAGGTTTTAAGTGACATGATTTTAAGATGATTAAGAGTATTTTGGGTAACATTTTTTTAATAAATCAATTGGGTTTGATTTTTATTATTTTGAAGATTTTATCTTAAAAAATAAATTTATATTTTATGTTTGTTATTTTAAGTTTTTTGATAATATTTAGGGATAATATTATCATTGATGTTGATTTAATTATGGTTAATTTGTATTAAATGGTTATTAAAATTTTGTAATATATTCTTTATCATATAGATAAACATGGGATTGAAAATTGATTTGGTAACAATATGGTTAATTTAATTTTTTCTAAAATTCACAATTGCGGTAATATTATATGATTAATGTAAAATAGAAATACATTTGGATATTTTAGGTATTTAAATAAATAATAATTTTATAATTATATTTGTGAAGAATATATGATTTTTTTAAATATTATGATTTATATTATTTATGGTTTAAATTTTTATATTTGGGATATTATATGATTATATCATATTATATTTTGGAATACTAATTTTTTAGTAAATTGGTTATAATTTTTAAGTTGACTAGGGAAATTTACAAGATCACATTATTCTAATATATGGGATTAATAAATGGTCAACCATATTTTTTACAGTTTTAAGGATATTTATTTATAAAATGATTTGTGTTGAACATTAGGAGTTATTATTGTGGCATATTAGATATTTATTTATTTATTCATATGGTATTTTTCCCATAATGGATATTAATTACCAATTTGTTAACCATATTGGTTTTGATTATTGAATAATGATATGAGGAATAATTTTTTATTCTTCTATGTATATTGTGATCAATTAGAAGTTTAATTTAGATTAGTGGTTATGGAAAAATAATATTTACCATTTATTTCCTAGAGTATGTGATGAGGTAAATGTGAAAATTGATAGAAATGCAACCAAATGATGAAATTGTGCATATAAAATTGAAATAATCTTGTTGGTATATTTTCATTTGTTCTCTATATTGATTTCCAAATAACTCCACTACTCTTAGAATATGATCCTAAGAAATTATCCATTTACATTTATTTATGATTAATTGATTGTATTAATTACTGATTTATGGTTTTTTTGTTATTAACATTCAAATTTTCTCTTCCTTTATAACTCACTATCATTTTATTGACATTAATTTTCTTCTCCATATACATATTTTTACATTCCACCAATGTTCTTGTATTTGGAAACCTAGTTTTGTGTGATTCCTAATGACCGTTAAATGTATATTCCCCAAATTCCAAAGGGATGTTTTATTGACATAATTTATTATGTCGGTTTTCAATGAATACTATCTTCATGAGATTATATGATACATAATACATATCTTTAACGATAGTGAAGTATTTTTTTTAAATATTATCAATATAACCTAGACATTGAATTAAATATTTTCAATATGTTTAAAAAAATTATGATATATATATATATATATTATATAATTTTTTTACTTAATAAAATTTATTCTTAAATATTTATGAAATAATCAATGAATTTTTAGTAATGTCATTTAACAATTCAAAAATATGTTTGGTTCAAAAATTAATTTTATTAATTTTTTCAAGAGAGTATTTTAAAAAATTTATACCACATTTGAAATAATATTTCATAATAGGACATAATTTATTGAATTAAAATATTAAAATTATATTATGTAGATTTTGTAGTTTTTATCTGAAAATATTATTTTTTTTTGAATAACTAAAATAGATATTATTCAAATAATGACACTTTTATAGTGTTATTTTTATTTATGAATAACATGGTAAATTTTAACCATTTATTATGAAATTGTTTTTGTTAAATGACTTAAATAATTTATTTTGAATCAATATTTTAAATTTGGTAACCCTTCCTTGATGTTCATAACCATATATTATATTTTATTTAAATTAAAAAATATTATTGAGCCTTTTTATTTAATAGTATGGTTAGAATGTGAAATCAAAATTTATAATGATCCAAATGTATATGTATTTTTGATATAATATTATTTATAAAACTAGATTCTAGGAAATAAACTTCTTAATTAATTTCAAGGTGAGATAATTTTAATTCAGTAATGACGAATTTTCAAAAAAAAACTATTTTTATTACATTTTTTGTAATATATTAAATGTAATTTTTACCACCATTATAATTTTAAATTAATAAAATGGATTCCATGTTTAGGATAATGAAGTATAAATTTGGAAAAATAGTTAATCTTTATTTTCCATCATATTTAATTATAATCGTGAAAAATATGTGCCAGCTATGTATGGGTAAATTTATTAATTAATGACAAAACAAAAGTGGAAATACTTTACAAATTAATATAGTGCCCACATTATTTCAATTCTAATATTTATAATGGAAACAATATTATATAATTTTAATTGATATGGAATTAGGGATCCATTTTTCCTTGATTATATACATTATGTAATTTTAAGAATGGGAAATTTTCAAAAACTTCACTCTCTTGGATTTTAATTTATATTATATGTTCACATTAGGATAATAATATTTTATTAACAAATATAAAAGTTTATTTTTAATAAAATAAATATATTTTTATTATTTAAATTTGATTTTAATTTTATTTTATGGTATAATTGCATCAAATGATTACACAATGTTTACATAGTGGTTCTGAAAACATTAGAAAAAATCAAAGTAAATGATTTTAGAAACAAGAAAGGTGACATGTTTTTTATGAATTATGGTTTTTGATGAATTTTTTAGTCATTAATAATATATTATTGATGGTTATAGATTTTAAATTTTAATTTAATACATATATTTATGTCTTTAGAGTTTTAATATTCGATTAGGTCTTAATATCACTTTAATGGTATTTTATGCTAAATAACGGATTATTAAAAAATATATTTTTTATTAAAATATTAAAATAGTATAAGGGAAAGGGATATGGTATAAAGTTTCTTCAATTGACTAATTTATATTCAATTCTTTCATTATATTTGAATATTTAACCATTTAGTATTGAAAACATAGCTATCGTGTTTAATGGCATAGTTGGTTAATAAAGGTGTTAAACCATAAGATAGTGTTTAAAATGACAAATAAAACGATACTTAATTTACTATGTTGAAATATTTTAATTTTAACACATATTTTATTGAATTTTTTTATCTAATTTTATCAACTTTTACTTTAAAATGTATTTCTTATAATAAAATCACTCCAGTAATCCCACGTCTGTCCTTTCCTTCACAGTTAAGGGACACCGCTTCTCCTCTTTTCTTCACACAACCTTGAGATAATTATATCAACCAAAAACTACAAAAAAGTATTTTAAATTACCATATATTAGTTTTTTATGATCTATCCTCATCAAAAAACATGACTAGAATCCTTAATAATAAATCCAAAATATTTCTCTCAAAAACAATCTAATAATTTTAACCAATATCTTTCATTTTAATTCTTCTATTAACTTTTTATATTATGAAATTACCATTAAAATATAATAAATTTTGTAAATAAAATATTTTTATATTTTATTATGTTATTGAAATATCTTAATTAAACTCCTTTTCCATTTTACGGGGAACTGTATCACCGATTATACGCACATGTTGACTACTACCTCAACAATACTATTTGTATCAATTTCCATCACCACCTAAAAAAAATGGTAATTAAGTTGGATTTAATTAATATATATGATATTAAATATAAAATTTTAAATTTTAATTGTCATATAACATCAATTTATTTTATTTTATAACCATTTAAAAGATTAAACATTGTTCCTCGGCACCATTGTACTGACACATACACAATGTTACATCATTCTTTTTTCATGTGTGGCTTTCATGGATGGTTATGAAATTATATTTATATTATATAAATAATAATAAAATAATGATTAATATTATATTGATGATGGATGAAAGAACTATTTGACCTCTACCAACACATAAAAGTCATTTTCAAATTATGAAATGAACGTCTTATAACCACATGACACAGACTTAACAAATTAATTAACTAATAACTTCCATAAAATAAATGATATAAATTAAGTAATTATAATTAATTATATATGTAAAAGGTTATTAATTGTGAAATTGAATGAAATATGTTCATTATTATTGAGTCACGTGCCTCTTACAACTATTATTACATGATTTTTTAAATTACATATCAAATAATTACAAACCAATGATCATTATCCCAAGTGTCATTATATGATTTGGTACAAAAAATCCAGAGAAACATAAACATAACATATTTATTTTTTTATCCTTAGAGATATAAAAAATAAATTTTCTCCTATATCATCGTAGGATAACTTAGGAAATAAAAAAAACGAAATGAGTGAGTTAAAATTCCCAATAAAGAAATAAACATGATAGAATTATAACGTGTGAGTCAATGGAATAATTTTTTATCATAAAATATAAGTATAAAGGTTAATAACATATGATAATAACATAATAAACATGTTTTGAGAATTTTATTTAATCATTTTTAATGTGTCCATGATATATAACATGGAATAAACATGAGTGAAGTAGTATTACATAGGCAATATCATATGGCGGACAATTTCCTATAATGGTGTAGGTTTACTCCCAAATCCAATACATAATTCCTCATGAGACTAAAGGTTTACAGAATACATTGGAGTGCCATATATGTAAATATATCACAACATGATCATGATATATTAGTTCCACATAAATTAAATCAACAAAGACGAATACACTTATGAATTACCCATGGAAATATAATGGGTTCAATAATTATTTCTCATAAATTAATAATAGGAAATTTTATAATAAAAATATTTGATGGTTGAACATAATTCATCTATTACCCTGTAAATTTTATGGAGAATAATATATGTATACATCCAAGATACATATATATATGACTTATAAGAAATCCATAACATGAATGTTTTTTTTGAGATGAATACCTTTTCCTTAGAAAACTGTCTCTAAAAAATTTAAAAATTACTATATAAAAAAGTTTCATTAAATTATAAATGGAATGTTATAATGTATTACAAAATTCATTTTGTTTTAATGATGGAAAGTAATTTTTTACATGGGTTATATGTACAAAACCATTACTTTCATGCTTTTGTTATAAGGATAAAATGTTCCTTGTTTGGAAAGTTGTAACATTCCATGACGTTAAAATATTTTCTTTTTATATTAAATTTAGTTTTATTTATATCATTCCATATAATAAATACCAATTTAATATTATTCTACACACAAAAATAAGTTAAATTAATTTACATGAAATAATGAATTTCTTTGATATCTTGCATTACACAAAACACTGAGTTTTGCCAAATTGTAATATGCTATTAATATTATTATTTAATTTGATAGTTATCAACTAGCCATTGTAATTAAATTTATAAAAATAATTAAACAATTTTTTTAAAATATTATTTATATATATTTATAAAATTATTCAGTGACCAATTAATTATCAATGAATATTAGGACTAATTGAATATAAATGAATTGTTTTTACAAAAACTATTTTTATGAACCCAATTAATTTCATTCTAAAAATTAAATTAATTACTATTAATGAACGATATTAGGGAAATATATAAATTATATATTCCATAAAATATTGTAACAATCAATAAATATATTTTCTAGCCATAAGATAAGATCAAATCCAACTTTATGCATAAAAACAATATTTTTATAAAGGCATATTTTTCTGCCCATTATTGACGCACCAATTTTTAAAATAAATTTTGTAAATTTATTAAATTTTTTATAAAAATTAAACTTATTTTTTTAATTATTAATTTAAATATTATCTTTAGGTTAAATTTTATTATTTTTATCTGTGGTTTCACTTTTGGATCAATAGTGAAAAATTCTGAATTTTAATAGAAAGCTTACTTTTTATCTATATATATTTAACTATTATATTATATTTTAACTTGTAAAAAACTATAATTTTACTAATTATTTTTCTATTAATACAATTTAGGTTGTTAGAATAAATTTTATGTCGAATTTTCATATAAAATCTGTGAAGTTTTGAACATTTTTACTTTAAACCCCTTTTTCCTCATCCCTTCCACTAGATCAATTTTTAATGAATTTTTTCAATTTCTATGATTTTATTCAAAAACATGTATTCAATAATTTGAATCAATATAATAAATTTTTTAAATCAAGATGAACATATTTTTTTACCAAAAAGGATTAGAGAAGGAAATTATAAATATTTGTGGTTATTAAGGTGAAAATGAGTTTTCGTAGTGGTAAAAAATTTATCCAAATGAAAAAAATGACCAAGAGACTTCTCCAAAACACATTATATGGCCACATTTAATCCATATACTCTATTTTATAGACATTTAATCATTATTTGAGGAAGATTATATATGAAATACCACCAAATGGTGTTTACATTATTATATTTACATGAATTCCTCTCATCCTCTACTGTAATAGAGAACTCAACCATATCACTTATTAACATATATCATGTTGTATTTTCCATAAAACACCAACCTACAAAATCTAAAAATATATCTACTATCATCCTAGAAGCTTCACTTTCTATTGAAATAAACCAATGTAAGGGATTGAGTATAAACCCAAAGTAGTTACCCAATGAAGAGGTAACATTCTTCAAGGATAACTTTTGTTTAATTTAATTCCCTAATAATTCTAGCATAATTATAATTTATTTATATAAAAGACCCATTATTATAATGTAACTGATATGTTGTTGTCTTATGGTTTTTACCTGCACCTACACACACTTCTATCAAATTGTATATGCAATCATCATTTGTTTGTATGCCAGATTCCCGCCTCATGAACTGATGTGTTTTTTCTTCCATTACCATCTTTCAAGGTGGGGAATAATGATGTATTTAATATTTAAATATTAAAAATATAATATTTATAATATATTTATTTGTTTGGAATTATTTCATACTTACTGTTATTGTCTCAAAGGTTACGAAATAAATGGTGGTAGTTGATCCAAAATACTAGGGAGAAAGAAGAAATATAACTCACGAAATTGGAATATTTTAAGGATATATTTATCATGAAATATTTCCCTCATGATAAACAATATATAAAGAAGAGGTAGTTCCATAGTTCAAATCAAAATGAGGAAGATTGATTTGTTGAGTATGATGTAGCATTTACTAGTCTAGGAAATTGTACAATAGACTTCATATGAAATATAAAAATGAAATATTGACCATCTAATTCATGGTATTAAAAAATTTCTCTAAATGGAAATGGTGTATAAATATTTTTCATCATGTGATGAAATACATGCATGTGCTATCAAAATATAGGAAATATTCTCTAAATATAATTTCATTGAATAGAATCCAGAGAAGAAGGTTATGTTCGTTAAAAAAATGGATAATGGATAATGGATCATAGATAACGAATGATTTCCCCAAATGTGATAATTATAAAAAAACCTAAAACATTTCTTTAATAGAATGGGAGTTTTCTATTGATTTATGGAAACGGTCAAAAATTTCATTAGTATTAGGTAATGTAATAAAATTCAAATTTAAAATTCTCCCCTTTAATGATATTGGGAACTATAAAATTGAATTCACCAATCATTAAAGGATTTTACCTTAGAAGAATCAATGGGTCAAGGTAAATATTTTGTTTTTGATAAAGATGAAGTTGAATGATTAATGTGCATATATAATTTTATCATTGGGTAATTTTTTTAATGTTTTTGGTCAATTATGTATAGATATATTAATATTGAAATATATAAGGATTTTACTGCAAATAATTTTCATTAAATATATGAATGTGTTCATTGAATGATGCTAATGACCATGAAAAATGATTCAGTGACAAGTAAAACTTCCTGGAGAAATGAATTATTGAGGGAATTATAACCTTCAATATGTCCCTAATATTGAGATATTGAATTTGGATAAAGATATTATTGATAATGACAATGTAAATTGGATACATCTAAATACCATATAATTAATTCTAATGTTTGTCATCATAATAAATATTAGGGCCATATAGTTAACCATTTGTCAAATGGTCTATGATGATCTATGGGTGAGGTTCTAGAGGTAATTGTATTACATCACCATATGATAGATAATATTCTAAGATATGATGTACAAATAGTTCAAGGGAAAACCAATGGATATGATTGTGTTTATGAAATTGTAATGTATATTTACTCAGATGTTAGAGAGTAAAAAAATTCATCTACTTCATTAAAAGGGCCCCAAAAAAATTTTATTCTATAATCAACTATTTGGAAGAATTAAATGAAAATTTTAACACCATTATATAATGGCTTTGTGGTCAAAAAAATTCTTATGAACATGTTCTTTATCACTCATTATCATAACCTGATTGTTATATTTCTCTTTCTTATCAATGTTTTCATTAATGTTATCCTATTCAAAAACCCATTTTTTTGGTGAGCTTCACATTTACAATTTTCTATTATTTATAATATGTGTTATTGACCATATTTAATATGAGGATTTTTTAAATAATATTATTTTCAAATATCAATACCTCGATTATCATGATCATGTTGGAATTACGATGAATAAATTTATCTAAGGTGCAGAGGTTGTAACACCACAATACATAAAATATTATCCTTTTATTTTGAATTCAATAAACTTATTATATTTATTTATACAAAATAAAAAGTTACTATTATGAAACCCACACAACTACATTAGCTTGTGTCAAGTGGAAGAAATACATTGTTCAAAAGCATTCATTATGCACAAAACCATGTTTAAAAAAACACTCTATTAATATTATTATTTAATATGAATGATATCAACTAGGAACTATAATGAAATTTATGAAATGAATAAACTAAATTTTTAGAATATTATTTACATATGTTTATAAAATTATTTTGTTACTAATTTTGTAAGAAATAAAATATAACCCAATTGAATTTATTCGAAATTTTTTTATAAGAACTATTATTATCTACCAATGTAATATTATCATATAAAATAATATTAATGAATATTAGTGAATTATATAATAAAATACTTATTTTTTTTATATATAATCAAAAAAAATTTAAATTCAACCCATATATTAGATAGACATAAGATTAGAATATATCCAATTTTATGTATAAAAATATCTATTTTTGAAATTTCTCATTTTCTCCATTTATTAGGGAAAACAATTTAACCCATAATTTTGTAATGTTAAAAGAAATTACATAATAGAATAAAATTAATTTCATAATAAGGTATTTGAAAATTAACTTATGATGTTTTTTTTAATTTTTTAGGTTTCATTATTGGATGGATAGTGAAAAATAAAAAAAATTAATTGAAAATTGTCTTTTCATTTGAATAAAGAATACTCTGAAAAAATATTTTAATTTTTTAAAATTGTAATTATATAAATTTTAAATAGATGAAAATGTTTTCGTAATTAGAATCAGCTATAAATTGAATTCATATATAAAAACATTGTTAACTTTTGATCATTTTCAATTTAAAAATCATATTTCCATCCTGTCTGTGGGATTAATTTTAAATTAATATATCTTAATTCTATTATTTTAATTTGTAAAGTTGATTAAATGTTTGGAATCAGAATAATTTATAATAAAAATAATTTAAAAATATTTTTTATAAAATGTATTATAAAATTAATTAAAATTAATTACAACGATTAAGGTAAATACATTTTTATATTTTGATTAAACACTAATTTTAAGGGTGGATGTGGCCATGAAAATTGTACAAAAAAAATGGATGGAATTTTTTTTAGAAAATTATAACTTTTATAAATTGGGGGTCATTATAGAGGAACCTTTTGTACGGGAGACCTCCCAATAGTGTTTACCTTTTCATATTTATAAGAATTACACTCCTCCTCCAATATAAAATGGAACCCCGCCGCCTCACTTATTTACACCTATTAAGACAATTGGATCATCAAAATCCTACCAAAATAAGATCCCAACATACCTAACCTAATCCTAGAATCCTCACATTTAGTGGAAAGGAAAAAATGGACGCCTTTTGCTATGAAAACTTAGTTACCAGAAGAAGTTGTAACATTGTTCAATGAGAACATTTTTTATTTCATCCTAAAATACTTCAATTATACGTTAATTGTGATTATATAACAAAATATTTCACATCAATATATTGAGATTAATTTATCATAATGGTATGACATACACTACCACAATCTTCCACAATATAGGGTACAAAATAATCATTCGTGAGTAAGAGGACTACCGCCTCGTGAACAGATGCCATTCTTTCTTCAATTACAACACTTCATGTTTAGTAATAATGATTTATTAATTGTTTATTTATGATATATATAATATTAATTGTTTAATTATTCTTATATAATTATTACACAAGGTTTACCATCATGATTTCCATTTTGAGGGAATAGGATATCAAATTTTTTCGATGTGTGGACTACCACCTCCTAAGAGTAATGTGATTTGACGGAAAGTTTCATGGAATGTATTGAGGAAGGATTTAATATAAATATAATATTTATATGGAATAAATATGATACTTTAAAAACAATAATTTATATATATATCATTTAAATTTCTTTCATTTAATATGATATAATAATTAAAGTAGTGTTCATTTGTACGTATCACCTACCGTTTCGATGAGTAGTGTCTTTCATTTCCTAATACTAAATATTATGGATTACTATAAATACATATATATGTAATATATATTATATACATGAAATAATAATTATTCACGTTATATTCTTATTTTAATTATAATATAATATTTGTTTCACATTATTTCCCTTTCACATAGTGAAAAAGGTGATGACGTCGTTCGTGGACATGTAGATTAACACCTACTCAAGGTGATGTGATTACATTTTAATGACATGAATTATATATAAAGGTATATATGATTAAATTATATTAGATTTAAGATATTATGATCATTATATATATATACATTTCAACTTTACAATGTTACATAATGATCATTGAAAAATGGATACGCTACTCATGCATATATATGGCCTATCAACTCCATAATTACAACGCTAGTTTGATTTTACTAAAAATATTAAATGATGTTTGAAATTATAAATTAAATATAATTATTCTAACTATATCACGGTTATAGGGGGCTATATGTTTAAATAATGTCCTATTTTACAATAGTCTACCAAACAAATTCCTTTTTTACACATAAACTGAATATGGTCAAACCATGCAACTTAAACATATTTGATTTAATAATTTTTTTAAACTTCTTAATTGATGAAAAAATTGAAATAATTTAATTGATAATGTTTTTAATATAACTAAACAATTAAAATATGTTTATTATCCAGTAAAATAGAGTCAATAGTGACAAGTCAGACATAAGGAAATAGATTTCATCGCAATTTATATTCCATTGAGAATTATTTGTTATTATAATCCAATTCACATTAATATGGGTTATATACTGCACATATTCCATTTTGTATCATTAATAACCCATAATTTACTATATCTTATGTTTCTTTTTAAATTATATCGTAAATGTGGATTTGACATGAAAATTACCAAGCGGTAAATGTTATATTATAAATATCACTTTATTTTTTGATTGTCAACATTATCATAATAAAATCACATCCATATGATAATTTTTTTAAATTAAATTTTTCATAAATATCTATACTCTTGTCTGATGTATATTAGGTTTTGAAAACCCTTATAAAGTTTTTATATATCAAATTTACCTTGACAGTTAATTGATTTACTGGGGAAATAATGATAAATTTGTATGTTTTACTAGATACATATAAATGATGATAAGTCATATTATTTAGTTATTAAATTTATTAGTTGATAAATACGTAATAATTTGGAATTTAAATACATGTGCTGGGGACCATTGTAAATAATCCCTTCAATGCATCAGTTTATAAAAAATATGTTTTATAATTTCTTCTAAATGGCCATGACAGTAGTGTTACGGTTGGTCAAACCAAATCAAATTATACGTACCATATTTTAAATAGTAATGTGATGGGTATTTAAAGTAAATTTTTCATGTTCCACAGAAAAAGCATTCCCTAAAGTTCAGCATTGTTTTAATTTAATTTATTCTCATCTAGAGGATTTTTACAATGAAAAAAAATTTGAATACATTTCAATTAAAATTTATCAATTAAATGGCTTGTGTGTTTAATTATATACCATTACATACTACATATTATCATTAATTTGTTATTACCACCAATATATTTTATGATTACTAAGCATTTGAGTTCAACATTATTTTTTTCCTTTACATAGGTTATGATGAAAGGATCATTGGTCAAATAGGTCATTGTTTCATCCTATACTGATTAATATTCATGAAATAATAATTTTATTAATACATAAATAATAATTTAAAAATACAATTGAGTTGTGATCATGTAAAATTAACAACGTTACAATCATAAGGATTGTAGGATGTATATATTGATGTGTAACATTCCCATTTTTTAAAAGTAATATTGGAAATAAGGTCAATGTTATTTTATTTTTCATTAATGAGAACTATATAATATATATATTATTATTTATTTAAATAAACATATTTATTCATTCTATGGGATGCAGTAAATTAAAAAATGAATCACATCGCTTCCTGTGTAGGTAGTGCACCACACACATGAACAACATTATCATTTTTCCAATGATGATTTTTTAGTAAATTATATGATATATTAGTTATAAAAAATTATTAATATCTTAGGAATATTAGACCATAATATTAAATCTATCATAACAAATATATATGAGTGGCGATGATGGAAAAAACATCATTGGTTCGCAGGGTGGTAGTCCTATGTACACACAAATGATGCTTTCCTTTCATATTTCATGAAATACGAGATTGAATGAAGTTATTATATTAACATAATAACATATTATTACATGGTATTATGTATTATTTTTTATAAATATTATTTATTATTATTTAAACAATGTTAAAGGGGAAATAAAACAATGATGCTTTGTAAAGAACAATATCACTTCTTTGGACCACCTCTTTAGTGATATACAAAATTTATCCCAAGGCAATATTCATGATTATATAAAATGACTATAGGATGTGGGTTTCTATGTTAGGAAGGTATTTTGTAAGCTATAGAAATAAACACAATGATTTTGAGTTGTAAATAGGAGAGGTGTAAGGGTTACCTTTCATAAGTGGTCGAGATGACACACATCAAAATTTGGAAATGAATCATTTATACCCACGTTTTACACATTAAAAAAGACAAATAATAGCTCATCCTAGAATATTATATGATATATGGTCGAACAATGTCCTGAAAAAAGTAGTTGGAAAAGTTTTTATGTCATTTTGGACCATATCTTGTTAGTTTAAGTCCCGAGTAAAATAATTTCAACCATAACTGCGATTATTATATTATAATTTTTTTACTCTTCATTAGGATCACAAATTTATTATACAATATTATATAACATTTATAATTCAATTCCAAAATAAGATATCCATTTTACATAATTAGTTTATTATAACTGGTAGAATTTAATTTAAAATTAAATCCATAGATGCGACCAAAAATGTTTTTTGAAAATATAGATTTAATAAGTATAAAAACTATTTATGTCAATATTAAACATGAAATTTATTTCAATTAAATAAAATGGATTCCTAATAAAAAGATTCAACTAATGTAACATTTTTAAAAAAATTAAACACGTAAAGACCTAGAAATTCCACATATTTTTTTAAATTATTTGGGATTTTTACAAATCTATGAAAATTTATGGCGCATGATTTTGATGATCAGTGTGCTCATAAATGATTATGATATATACTGGATATATATTATATATATATGATCAGTGTGCTCATAAATGATTATGGTATATACTGGATATATATTATATATATGATATATATATCATTAATATAATTCTTGTAATAATGTATATTTTACCACATGAACAAATTGTAATTATAAAGAGTTTATTTTTGACTCAAGTACCAATGATCGACAAAATGACCATTATTAACTTAAATATTTACATAGTGTTCATAACAGGGTAACAAGTGATATAAAATAATTAATGAACTTGTAAAAGGTTCTTAAGAATGTATAAATTAACTCATGTTTATTATTCAGGATGTTAAAGAACGATCGTGTAAAGTCGAACCCGAGGTATGGGACTTCGTATCAATCTCCTTTCATTGAGGCATATTTTGTTTTATACACAACATTCTTTTATATGGTGTATAAACCCCTTTGACTTTTAATTTTATTCAAAATTAATCTTTTTATATGAGCAGTTATACTAAATGATAAAAAGGAATGTTTCTTTTAACGTACGCGGTGACAACGACCTTTTTCACCGCCGTAGGTATTATTTGGTCTTCGGCTTCCTCAACAAGTTGTAATGTTTTTTAAAATGAAATAAATACCATATAATCTTATATATATTTTGTTATTGAAAATTGTTTTTATAATGGATTTGTTATGTCAATATATTTAAGTGATATATTGTGATTAAAGTGTGGAAATGTTTTTTTCCATTATATTTGTTTTAGGTCTTACGATATTATAATGGTACTTGCACATTTGATGGGTGGTTACATGATAAACCATATAACGGGTGGTGTCGTGATTACCAGGACGGGTGGTTAAGTTATAACCTCCAATGCATTGGGTATGGAAGTCGGCCGTATGGCTATTCCATTAAGTGATATGTGTGGAAGTCGACCGGATGGTTATTGCACTTATGTATGTTTATGACCCAAGATACCTTTATATGTTATGTGTTCTTTATATGGGTTTTATGGTAATCTTTTGGTTACAAAAAGGGTAAGAAATGATCTCTTATTCAGTGATGAGGTTTTACTACTTCATAAAGGTGAAAAGTATTACTTTGATAAAGTATACATGGTTTACCTGTTATTTTGAAAAACTAACAGTTTTCATTCTTTGTGTATCCCGTAATGAGCTTTTTATGCTCACCCCAAGTTTTTTTGAATTGTTTTTCACAGGACTTAATGTGGAATAGTGTCAAGGATGGGATCAAGGGAAAGTCATGCGATATAAAATATGGAAATAGACATGTTTCTTTTTTATTGTTTTTATTTTATGGAAACTTAGAAGAAGTGTAAACTTTGTAATCATTTGATATGTAATAGTGATGATTTAATTCTCTAAAACTCTAAACCTGAAAATATCCTCAATGGGAATTATTCATTTACTTCAATGTTAAGTAATGTTTAAGTCTGGGGCCTTATAATTTATTATTTTTAAAATACCTTTTTATGGAGTTATAGGTTATCTAATTTTATGAATAATAACATTTTTTTACAAAAAATCTCGAAATAATAAATTTAAAATTATCTTCCTGCAAAATTGTGAATAGTATCGATGGAAAGGGTTTTTACATTTTTAACACTCACTAAAAATGTTAAAAAAATTATTCCTTCAAATTATCTTTCTAGAAAATATACCCATGTATATCTAGAGTAATCATAAACTAAAACATATACATATTATTTTTCACCAATACATATTGTTTGTGTAGTACCTTATAAGTCAAAGTGCACTGAAAATAAAGCATCATAAGTTTACAATCCACTAATTTATTTAAAGATTGAATTATGTTTCTTATGATATTGATTATGATCACATACATTAAACTTATAAAACCAATGTTTCAGTATATCCTTAACAAGTTATTTCATACAACCATAATAAATAGTTATAATATTCTATTGTCTTAATATTCAATTCCATAAGAAGGATTGATCTTCTATAATATTATTTCAAGTTAGATCTATATCCTATGGTATTCTATGTTTAATGTTTAGAAATCACTATATCGATTGGAAGAGAGAATAAACTAATATTTATAATTATGTACAATAATTTTTTTATAGAGTACATAGTCGTTTAGACTTATTAATTAATGATTTCTCAAATTTTAAAACATTATATTACAAGGAAATGATTGTGAAGCCTAGTGTCTTATGGGACTCGGTTCATAAAATTGAAAACACAAGAGTAAATAAAACATTTCATTATTTAATATTCATAACGAGTTTCTAACATCCATTATGATCATACATATTTCAAGGATAACTAGGGGATAACATTAAAAGAGGGATGAGTTTGAATTCCAAGTAAAGTAATAAACAATTGAATAAAGTATTATCACAATTAATATAAGCCATTCCATAATGACTTAAAAAGGTACTAAACATATAGAATCATTAAAAATAAACATGGAGTCATAATTATGTGGATGAAACATATTACATTAATATAGTATGATTCAATGATAATTTCATATTGTCAGGGACAATTCAAGGATAACGACCATGATTGTTGCACATGGAAGCACAAGTAAAGGATAATCTCCAAGATTGCTACACAAAAAATCTCATGAAACTCAACATTTCCCAAGGAATTATGGTGATATCTAAAATAACTAATCAAAACATGTTAAATAATATTAATTCAACATATATAATCATACATAATCATTCATGCATAAATATATGGGTTATTCATGGAAATAATTCAGTATCATATTCATGTCATTAATCATAACAAAATGGTAATATAATAAATGATACCGTGATATAAAGGAATTAAATAATAAATGGTAATAATTAAGGATAATTTGAAAATATCATGATAAGTGATGAAAATTTTAAGTGATAACGTGTAAAAAGTGCATTAAAGAAACATTAGATGTAAAACATTTTAGTGTGGTTTAAAGAAAAATATAAAAGATAATTTAGAATAGAAAATTGAATAATGATTAATATAATACTATAATTGAATGAAAAATGTTTTCATAACAAAATTAATTGTTTTATAAAAATAATAGTGGCTTAAAACATATAATAATGTGTACATGAAATTGGGTTATAATTTAGGATGTTCCCTTAAACAGGTTTGGTTATCTGGAAGTATTGAGGAGGGAACCACATAAAAACATGAATATTCATGAAAATAATGATAAATGTTCCTTTTTAAATTATTATTGGGATTTTAAAAATAATTTACAATATGTAATAAAAATAATAAATAACTTCATTAGGGTAAAAATATTGATAGAGTATCTCAAAATAATAATTTAGGTTCTTATAGAATCCCAGAAGTTAAGTCTGGTGGTGTTCATAAAATGATTATAATGTCCTAGATAACCAAATTAAATTCATTAATAAATATTTATAGAAACTATTATTCAAAAAAAATTATTTATTATACCATTAATATGTTCTTTTGTGACCTTTTTGATGGGTTAAGAGGTTCAATTTCATTTTTTAATACTATTTGTTTCCTTAGGATCCACGATTGGTTTACTTATATATATTTAAGGATAAACATGTAAGATGGGAATGGTTCTACATTATTTTTGTTATTTGTAATTTGTTAATATATATAATTTTAATGTGTTATAAAACTCAATTGGTTACTTGTAGTGAAGAAGAATCATTAATAATAACTGTTTCGGTTAATTGGTTGTTTGTTCATCACAACGAAAAAAATTTCATTACAATTATAAATATTGTGTAAAAATATTATATAAAATTAAATAAGACATAATAAATATATTATATTCTTTTCATACAATATAAATATTTTAATTATAATAATTTAAGATGGTAAAAGAAATTGATAACATATAATCCTTGAATGTGTTGAATTAACACATCTCATATGGTCTTTTCATTTTAAGCCTAAAAGGAGGGGAAAAGAGATATGCTGATGAATTATTCCATTATCATAAAAAAATTACAGTACATTAAAGGTACATTAGTTGTCATAAAATGTTTATGAAGGGATGTGGGGAATTAAAATATCGAAACATGACAGAAAATAAATGAAATGAAAAGATGAATTTACCTCTTAAATAAATATTCCTTGATAACCTATTTAGGGGAGAGGATATGGTATTTTAAAGACACAAAGGGCTTACTAACATGGGAGAGGTGATTAGGGGGATATTTTATCATAATTTGGACTTGTGTAAGGATTGAGAGGTGTGATCAGTGGAGGTTTACAGTGGGGAAATTTTTAATAGAGGAGATGAGGGGTTTCCCATTATTTTATTCATTAGATTAATATTTTTTTGTCAAGAATATTTATAAAAATGTATATTTTTTCCACGAAATGTAAGTGTAATTCTGAGTTCTAGATTATTTCCTTAAATAATCTTTACATAAGCAGATGAAATCATAATTCAAGTATTTACCATTTATCAGAAATTATCATATATCACTATTAATCAAAAATTAATGTATTTCAGAAAAATATAAAAAATTATCATAACCATTTCAAGATGTGTAGAATTAAAAATTGAATTCTATTTTATGAAAATTATTTCCAAATTATTTGAAATATTATTTTTAATTAAAATCAAAATTTTCATGAAAAATTCAAATATTAAAATTAAAACTACTTTTTGAACATATTAAAAATTAATTTGGGTCACATAAAATAATATTCTAATCATCATTCATCAAAATAAATGTTTAGAAAAAAATTTTATGAAAATAAATTTTCTTTTTGAATTATTAAATTAATCATAAAACTATATATAAACGTGAATTTATTACAAAAATACAAACAATTTATTAATAATTTTAAAAATATTTACATATAATATGATAAAATTATATCATATTTTCATTTTTTAGATTGAGAAATTTTATTTATAATTTAATTGTTGAGGTTATTGTTACATTATCCAGTTGTCTATTCATAAGGGACACATTACTATTCCAATGGTCATGTTACTATTTCATCAGTATGAGTTCCTTAACATCAGTGGGATACTTTTTTTTAACTCATTTTCAATTTATAAGGTTTCTCTAATGTTATATATGTAATACAATATGATTATAATATAAGACATAATTATAATAATGTAATTTCATTGGTAAAACTTTGGGACATTAAATTCATCAACCCTTATTAAATTTTATCGTTGAACCTTCATTTTACCTTATTAGCTATAATAAGGTGTGGGTACTTTTCCTTCCATGCTTCCCCCAGTTCACATGTTTCCTCTTCATACATATGGTTCTGCCATAGTACTTTGACCAGGTGAGTAGTATTATTCTGTAAAACCCTATCTCTATGATCCAAGATAATCCCCCAGCTACTCCTTGTAAGATATATAATTCTCCAACTATACCACCTCTGAAGAGAGTACATGCGAAGGATCTGGTCTGTAGATCATTAAGAGGGATACCTTCAAGACATCACATACTTCAGACATATTAGGTGGACGTTTTAGTCGATAGGCCACATCTACAACACAATCAAGGGTCACGAACAGGTCGATGTACCCAGGACTTATTTTTCCATTCTTCCTAAGCCTCATGTCCATCACTTAGGGTGTTTTGTGGAGGAACATGATATCGACAGTGTTGAACTCAATGTCTCCTCGATGATGGTCTGCATAAATATTTTATCGAATTTGGGACACATTGATATGATGATAAGTGATTTTCATATTCTCCAATATTTTTTCAACCATTTCATGTCCTTGAAGCTTATGCACAATGACATAGTCCCTACACACTGGTGTTTTGATCCTTTTCCCATAATTGTCTCCATATGATTCCATTTGGATGATGGTGTGGAAACAATTATTGTATGAAAATTAGAAAACTAGAAGTGGTTTCTCCCATCATCCTTTTAATTTCATTGAACACACTCCCAACAGGTATTCTAGTGTCTAGATAGTTCGCTTAGAATGGCCATTAGTCTTAGGGTGAAAGGTCATACTAAAGTTCAACTAAAATCTATGAGCATATTGGAGACATATCAAGAACATTGATGTGAATCATGGATCTCTATCAGATATAATAAATAATTGTACTCTATGCATATTTACCACCTATTTTATATATATTCGTGAAAGATGATCGAATGAGAAGTCCTCTCAAATTTAGAAAAAGTGAGATGTCTTTGTAATGTGACACACAGGGACCCACAGATAATTGTTTCCTTTAGATTTCATTGGAGTTATAGTGACAAAGTCCATATTAATGTTATCCTTCTTCCATGTTTGTATGGGTATTGGTTATATCATCCCTGATGATTTTTTCATTCGACCTTAACATGGGGGCAGACAAGGAACTTTAATGTATATTCACAAATTCCCCTCTTCATTTTTTCCCTCCAATAATTATCTCGGAGATCTCAATACATCTTTGTGGTTCTAATAGAATAGGTTGAGCTATGTTCTCCTATCAAAATATCGTTCTTTAGTTCTTGATCAGTTGGTACACATAATCATGACCCAAATATTACTACGCATTCATCATCAATATTGATCATAGAGGATTACCTATTTCTAATACCTTCCAACCTTTTCATAATTTCCACATCTTTTCACAAAGAATATATTATTTATTACACGATAAATAGTTGATAAATAATTTGAAATAAGATTGATTATGTTCCTCCCTTAATGATTCCAATTCCAATTCTCTAAAAATCTATGGTGATTGGATCCTTTTAATATCTCATCATTGATAAATATTCATCATGCTTTCTAATTAAAGCATTTTCTGACTTCTTTTCCTTACAAGGATGGTAGTGGAATGAGTAGTCGAAGTCCCCGATAAGCTCTAACCATCTTCTCTATCACATATTATGCTATATCTATGTCAATATATATTTGAGACTCTTATGATAGGTACATATCTCACACTTCTCCCCATAGAGGTAACACCACTATATTTTCAATCCAAAGATCACGATAGCTAACTAAAGACCATGTGTACAATAGTTATGCTCATTCCATTTAAGCTACCTTGAGGCATAAGCTATCTCTTTATTATTATGAATTAGTATATATCATAATCAGTTATATTAAGAATCAATATACACCACAAAGAGTTCTCCACTTGTTGGGAGAGTGAGAACTTGCATAGTGATAAGCATCCTTTTGAGCTCTTAAGGATTTTCTCACATTATTGAGTCATGTTAAATAGCTCCAACTTCCATGTCTTCATTGTCATTATGTTTGAAAATCCTGAAAAATTCTTCACATATCATCAGTAATACCATACAATTCCCCAAAATCAGTGGATCTCCATTACAGTCATTGGAATGGGCCACTCATCGATTTTCGTTGTCTTGGAAGGGTCGATAGATATTCCTTTTCTAATGATAAAATTCCCCAATAATAATACTTCCTCCAAACATAACTCACACTTATTTTACTTTTCATAATGTTTCCCCATTCACTTAGTCAACAACATAGTATTCAAATTCTCTTTATATTCCCCCTTTATCTTGGAGTATATCAGAATGTCATCGATAAGGACTACCACAAATTTGTAGGCATAACATCTAATGACTATATTAATTAAATTCATGAATATTTCTGGTGAATTAGTGAGTCTAAAATGCATCATTATGACCCCAAAGTATCCATACCTCATTATAAATATAGTATTTGGAATATCATCATCTTCCACCTTTAATTGGAGATATCCCGACTGAGGGTCTACCTTAGAGAAATAATTGGCCCCACAAAGAAGATAGAATATGTCATATATCCAAATTAAGGGATAAATGATCATTATCGTAATTTTTTTAATCTTTTGATAATCAATGTAGAGGAAAACTGATACATTGTTCTTCTTGATGAATAGGACTAGTGGTCTCCAAGGTGACTCACTCTAGCAGATAAAACCCTTCTATAGATTCTCATGTAACTGCTTCATTATCCCTTCTAGATTAATAATGACTATCCAATATGGTATCTTTAATATAGTTAGGGATCTATAAATATGTTCAATTTACAACTCAGAAATTGATTCCATTTGAAGACTAGAAAATTCTTTATGGAATATATTAATCTAGTCCCTCAAGATTAGAATGTCTTTTAGTGGTATAATATCTGTTGTCTCAGTGATTTGAGTATGATGTACTTGATTAGAAGGAAACATTATCCACACATGTGATGATGATTATTAAGTAGATTCATCTTCCTCCCTACACATGTATAGTATTAGAGGATACTATGGGTTGTGATGAGTGATCTCCCATTCCTGGTAGTTAACGTTGGCTTTGTATAAATATTTCTAATCCATGCCAAAATAGAACCAATATCCACCAATGGAATTAAAATAATATTTTCTGCGGGGTTATATTTGTAGTAATTTATCGGGGAGGAGTTATTTAACTTGGATGCAATGATTTCCCAATTTGTTATTCCCACTGATAAAACAACCATCAAATTTTCTGGTGGTGTTTGAATAATTCTACAAAACGTGAAAGATATGAATGAATTCATAGAACTAGAATCAAATAATACAATCACTATTATTTAATAATTAACTAGAATACCTATCACCGCATCGTTTTCCGGATCCACCTTAGCAGTAGAGATAACATAATCCCATCATTATTTCTTTAGAGGTTTTTGTTGATTTCCTCTAGAAACCCATGGTTTAGGAAAAATGTTCATATAATTCCCTTGTACCTTGCACTTGTAACACTACACTATAGGCTTAGTGTTGGTATGAAAGTTCCATTCTTCTTCCAGGTTATTTTGATTCATAATATCACTTCCATAGTTTTTAGAATGATGTCCCATTCATCCACAATTGAAGCAATTCCTATATTCCATTAGGTAGTTCATAGGACTATTTTTCCCCTTATTTTGACATGTGGGTTTCTCGATATTTTTTCCATCATTGGATTTTTTTGTCAACCCACCTATATTAGACTCCATTTTCCACTTTTTTTATCGGTCCCACAAAACCATTAAGAGTCTTTGATATCTATATAAACATTGGGGACATAGCAGAAAATTTCCTCATAATTGTTAAACTCTCAAATCACGAACAATTTCGGTTGACATGGCTTCATCCCACGAAATAAGTGATCCACCTTGAATTTTTTCTTCAGTAAAAAGCTTATGGAGTATCTTGGAAGCCTTGTGATGTTTTCTTCATAGGCCCTATTGGACTCAACTTCAATTTTATTATGTTTGTTGAACTCTCTATCCATATTTTGATTGTTGAATTATGGAAAATATTTAATGAAATAAATTATATGAAATTACTCCCAATCCATTGAATCAATTTATTCCAGGGACAACATATTATGGATTATTGTCCACCTAAAATCAGCTTCCACATTAAAATGATAGACTGCCAGTACGACTTTTTCTTCTTCTGATAACGGAAGAACAAAGAATATTGTTTCAATGGATATATTCAACTATTATGTGAGGATGGGATCCTAATATAAACTAAATATTGGAGGACTTTTCTAAATGTATTATTAAATGGTACTGTGATTTTTCATTAGAGGAGTATGACATTAAACATGATTCATGTTGTTATTCATAATTTGAGCCAAATGAAGTAGTGGAATAATAATGTTTTCATCCCCTGTTCCTATCAAATTTAGCATATCATTAGTGAAATCATCACATTGCTGATCACATTTATTGTCAGCACTTGTTGTCCAATTTACAATCATTAACTAAGAAAAATAACATACAATTAGGGGATTTAATACCTATATAATATTCATAAAAGGTAAATAATAAAAATAAAAGGATAATATCTTAAAAGAAAATTATATACTAAATTATGATTCCATAGGTTTCAATCTAGTTTATTAATTATCTATTTCCTAACATATATTCATGTGGGACTTTTTTTATTCCCTTAAAAATGGTTCTCCCTAATATTATGAATTTACCAAATCATATCCCACAAGAGTGTCAAACTAAATGTATAGCAGGCCCCATTGTCGTGCAAGTGTTCCCAATAAAATCTATCTCAAAGAGGTGTTTTTAGGTTTTTCCCCCAACATGCATCTACACCTGATCCACCTCCACCTTTTCGTATCCAGTCTGGGATGTATTTTATTCATAAACTACATACTCTATATCTACCAAAATATATGGATGTTTTCTAATCTGTAGTCTCATCTCCATGGTTCGTGCTAATATGCTCTATTCATAATCTCCAAAAAATTACTAGGCCATCAAATAATACCAAATATAGTAACCCTATCCTTTCAGACATATCATTACATGATACCAATCAAAATAAAGCATATTACAAGACTAGGATAATGAAGTCTAGTTTCATGGATGACTAGGTACATATAACTGAAAACGTTGGAATGAATGAACCATTTATTTATTTAATCATCATGAGGAGATACTAAATTCTATTGTGATCTTATATCTTCATAGGCCTACCTGTGATTAAGAGGAACAAAGGGCTAAACATCACCATATGGGAATAAAAGATAATAATAATTATTAATCACAAGGGTCAGAAGGCATGTCATAAAAAGTCAAGGGACATATGAAATCATTACATATAGAAATTGATTCATTTTAATGTGGAAGCAACATAAAACCTGAATTTAGCACAAGTCATGGATTGTTTTACATGGTGGAACACAAGTCATGGATAAAAACCAAAAGCATTGAACATAGTGGCACAATTCAAGGACAAATTCTAAGACCATTTTACTTAACATCTCATGATAATCAACATTACCCATTGCATTAATGTGATATCTATGTGCACCCATCATAACATGTTCATGAATATGATTTCTACATATAGAATCATTGTAATGTCATGGTGTTCCATGAATTGTTTTGTAGATTATTCTGATACCATATGTTGAGACGACCTGTGATTGAGAGGATCTGTGTTCTCGAAATAGACCATCGAAAAATATTTTGTTTTAAATAGAGTATGAGAGAGATTTTCTATAAAATTTTCAAAAAATCCTAAATGGTCACCCAGATCAAAAATCAGATAGAACCATTGAATTTAGGATTTCAGGTTTACCATATCCATGACTTATGTTTATTCGGCGCTTGCCTCGAGTGAGAAAACATAAAAATTGCATAATAATAAATAAAATTATTTAAAAAAATATTTTATTTTTCAAATCCTTATAACTCATGATATATGACTCATGTTAAAAATATGAGACCATTGTTTATCTTATTACACTGTTTTATCCATAGGTTGATCCTAATAGTGGTCGCAGTCGGACAATAGTGGAATGTTTTTTTCCTGTAAATAATATAACTGAATAAACATTATATTATTTTAAAGTCCTTATAACTCATAAATTGTAACTAGTTTTTGAAAATCTATGAGTTCTATTTAACTCTTGTGGGGTTTGATCCATTAGGCAGAGCCTAACTTCAACTGGTGGAGGGTGGTTGTGAAAATAGGTTTTTGGCATGTAATTGTAATAAAATAATTTAAATTAAATTGTTTTTATTTTTTAATACTAATAACTCACAAATGGTAAATCAGATTAAACATATTATACAACCATTGGGTTCATAATGATATGTTCTATTTAAGAGGGTTCTAACCATGATTGGTCCGTGTGGAAGATGAATATTGATTTCATACATTTTAAATTAACAATATAAACATAGAAAATGAATATTTTATTTATTCCATCTTTTTACAGGGACACAACATCGTCACAATGCTATGACTCAATGACGCTGTAAGTAATTAATAAAATAAATTAATGAATCACTGTGGTTTTTCTGCAATGCGTTGCCGATATTACTTATTCAATTAAAAATGGATTCAGGGTTAAACAACAAACCTGCAATTATTCTAATGAATAATGAAGGAAACTGTGGAATATATGAATGTTAGAAAATCGAAAACATGTGGTGAAACCCATATAGAATAGATTTGTGATTGGAGATCTACAGATGATGGAATATGATCATCCTAAAATAATATACTTTTTCATAGGTAGGGTAATATTTTACATGATTTCCTTCCCCCATTATTCTTCTTATATGAAAAAAATTTTACAATCCACCAACAAAATTACCCGTTAATTGGTCGTCTTGGAGGAACATGAGAATTTGCATGCAAGAATTTATGGGAAGTGGATTTTTTCTTTGATTATCCTTTGTTAAAACCACCAACAAGGACAAACAATGTCATAATGAACAAAGGTTATTGTCCTTCCATTATGTGTTCTTTTCATGATATTATAATCTATTGTTTTCTCCATTCTCAATGGTGTGATGACAATCATGGTCCAAGAAAGACCACGGTAGCGGATTAACCCATGAAGGAGTCTATGAGAGAGGGTGGTGCAAGTTGAACAATCGCCAGCATGGGAGCCAGTGGTAGAGGAGGGAGACCCACGACCAAGCGGGACATAGAGGTGGTGGAAGGCCGCGGCCAGGAGGGCCTATAATTCAAAATATGATGACCATAGGTTTTAGGCGGAAATTGTTACGGCCAATAGGGGCCCAAAAAGTGTAGGGGGGGGGGGGGTCGGTCAGGCAGCGCATCAATGGGATTGGCCCATGGGGTGGGCCATAGTGGGCATTGGCAGGCATTCCATGCTGGACTGCTTGTTGAGGGAGTCAGTATGCCATATTTTACTGTGTTACTATGCGAACCGGATTCCAGCAGGTGTCTGGGCTACACCCATGCTAACCAGCCGATGTGGTCTGGGCTGGTTCAGTAAACCATTCCGATGGGAAGAACGATTTGAAGAAGATTATACCCGCCAATACGAGCAGGGATGAAAAGTAAACAGGGTCGTTGGGGGGCCCGGCTGATTAGAACCTATCTCACTATGTCGGACCAGACCTGATAATGACCGTGTTGCTGGTTACCCAGCAAGCTGGACCCACAGCCAAATCCAGCAAGGTTTATCAAGGCCCAATGTTCCTAGCCATTATCCTATACATGACGACGTCTACCCAGACCCGACTGGGTCTGGGTTGGGTCAGCTGAACCCATTCGGGTCTTGAGGGACCCCTAGGCTAGGTTGGCCGGGTATGTCTGACCAAGTCAGACCAAGCCCTAGACAAAATCTTCCCCTATTTACTAAAAAACCAATATAATTCAGACCAGGTGTCTAAATGATGCACCGTTTTAAAAATTGGGACTCGAGGGATAAGACAGCCCTTTTGGTATAATAAATGTTTTTTTTCAAGATAACTGAGATGTGACTGTCCGATTGAGGTTTATATTTTCCCATATTAATGTGTAATGTGTTACAATAATCCTATGTCTCCGTGTGACACAAAGGATACGTCGTGTGAAACTTCTTAGTCCAATAGTGGAGAGGATCTTAGTGGTCCAGTAGCCGAGATGAACTTCGTGGCCTAGTATCCGAACAAAGCTCAGTGGTCAAGTATCGAAGAAGATATCATTGGTCATGTAGCATAGTGGACCACAATGGTTGAGTAGCTGAGTGGAGATCAGTGTTCTAGTAGACGATAAGACCACATTGGTCCTGTAGCTGAGCATACTTCAGTGTTCTAGTGGCATAGTAAACCACAGTGACTCCTCTGGGATGAGTCCATCTATAGTACAAGATGATTCAACATTAGGACTCATAATCCTAATTTCTATAATTTGAGTTATACCTATTGTGAGTCGTCTCTTCTTTATGGTTTTACCTCATAGTATATCTTTGTGGTCTTCTTCAATGGTATTTCCATTGTGGTTTGGGTTTCATACTGATTATTGGGTTACTCACCCCATCTCAGGCTTCACCTGTACATGTTGTGTCTTTTGTAGGTGATCGAATATTCAATGGAGACCACTATGGTCTAGGATAAAGTGGTGCTCTGTGAGTCAGGATGTACAGGCATACATCTATGACAATAGGAATTTACCATTCCTCTACCCTTCATGTAGGGCGTCAATAAAATGGACCCCAACAGTTATATTTTACATTGTGATATTGAGAATATATTTTGGACACATTGTACATTCAATTTTTACCCATCTCTTAGTATTTTTCTGAGTGATAGTTGTGGTTTACATTTTTTGTACTTTCAGTAGTTTGAACTCTTTTCGTGTGTATAGGTTTAAAGAAAAATGATTTCCCTTTTTGGGATATTCCTACTATATGATAGTTTCCAGCCTCTGGGCATTGGAATTTGGGATTGGGGTAATCATTTCATGGGCCCTGGTGTACGGGTCGTGAAAACGTGATGTCAGAAGAGGTCAGTTCAAGTATAAGAACCTGAAGTCTATAAGTTTGGTTTGGGGAAACAATGTTATGTTTTTTTTTTTGAGTTTGGCTTTAATTTTGGGGAATCTATTGTAGTTGTAAGACCAACATATCCATTCAACATGACCTTGAATTGTTCTTTTCGACTTGATACTTGAAAACACTAGTTGAAGTGATAAAATGATGGTACATCCATCCTATATGAATGAGTTGAGTTTCACATGCCATTGTTGAGTCATCTAAACTGTTATACTCTCCTTATAGTGGTATATCTTTCTTTTTTTCAAGATGATTCCACATGGACAACCAACCATGATTCCACCACATTACCATGTGGAATATCATTATGGTGATGATATAGATATATGAGTTTGTACTATAAAAAACACCATCAGGAGGTGTACCCGCTATAAAACCACCTATTGTGTAGCATGTGGTACTCACAATACCAGCGGATGAGATGTGCAGTTTGAGCACACATCAAGAATTTCAGGGACAAAGACCCCTCAAGTTCTATGGAATGTCCAACAAATAGGTGGAAAAGAATGTATTGAGGTGGTGACTATGTTTTTTGTCTAGTCATGAAATCATTAGACAAGATGATGGTCATGACATTGGGTATTAAATGTGGATTGGTATGGTGATGTTGGGGTTTATATTACATGATATTATGATGATGTGAATATTTTGTGGGGAAATCATGTTAACCTTAATCAATGAAGTTGATTTATCCATAAAATCTAAGGGTTATGTGTAACCAAAAGATTTTCCATCTTCGGCAGAACGACATGTCGGTAGCTAAGTACATTGAGAGCCATACCGACCTTTCTTGGTACTCAATTAATATTATTCATCCAGTGCATTGGGGATCAATCCTCAAAGCAAGGTGTGTTCTGGGACATCCAGGCCAGCACTATTACTCTGTGCACACTTACTTATGCTAGGATGATAGAGAGAACCATTCAGGTTGAATTTCCCATGGATAATCAGATACATGTTGTGGATGTCATAAGTGGGAAATAAGGAGCAATGAACTTGGGAGATGGAATCAAACATTGGTGTCAAGGAATTGGATCTGTGAGACATTCTGAGATGTGGTCTCAATACATGGGATCTGCAGATCATGTATGATAGGGTGAGTTCAGTCATACTAGAATGATGAAATTCATTTCTAGATAGGTAATGGGACTTTGGGGTAGATATTTTCTATCATGACATGCTAACAGTGAAACGATGGATTAGACATTGGGCTTGAGATAGTGATAGGAATATATTAATTAGCAGGGCGGCCGACGTGGCAGAGGAGCTGAGAGAGCATCATGAGGTGGTATAATTTTTGTCTAAGTAAAACCACAACCCTAATGCTGTCTACAACAGGCTCACAGAGATGGAGGATAGGGGAAGTGGCAGCTGCATGCGACCATCCTTACCCGCAAAGTAGTGGATGTTTTGAGTTTTCAGTTCCCTACGGTGGTGGAGAAGTATGATGACTTCTTTACGTAGAATTTTTTATGACTACCTCTTCAAAAGAATGGTAGAATTCATCATTGATCTATACCCCAGAACGACATTGATATCTACACCTTCATATTAGATTTCTCTCATATAGTTATGGGAGATAAGGGTACCGTTGGAGGACATGTAGAAGAAGGGGTTTGTAAGGCCCATCTTTTTTCCATGGGTAGCCCTAGTGGTGTTTTCCAAAAAGTTATATGGATGTTTTAGGTTATTTGTGGACTTATAGAACCTAATATATGTGACCATGAATAACATGTATCTTCTACCAAGGATCGATGACCTCCGATATCAGCAAAAGGGAGTAAGATGGTTCTATAAGATTGACTTTATATTAGGATATCAAAAACATTGAGTATGAGATGTGGACATATCGAAGATAGATTAACGATGATGGTATGGAGACTACAAGTAGTTAGTGATGGTTTTTGGCATTAAAAATGCCCTAGTAGTGTTCACGAGACTCATGAATATGATCTTCCAGTTATACATATACCAGTTTTAGTGGCCTTCTTGGATGACATCTTAGTGTATTCAATATCAGAGAAGAAGCACATGATACAACTTATGATTGTTCTGGAAACTCTCAGAGAGAACCAGTTTTACAGAATCCTCTCGAATGGTGTTTTATAGATACAAAAGGACCATCATCTAGAAAATTACATCTCCAAGGCTGGTGTTGTGGAGGATCTAGTTTTGATCGAGGGGGTGCTTTCTTGGGATCCTCTAAATATTGTTGTCGAGGTGAGGAGTTCACACGGGTTGGATGGGTACTATCAAAAGATTTTAGATGTCTTCTCCAAAGTTAAAGAACCCATGATAGCATTGACGATGAAGGGAGAACAGTCTGTGTGGATATAAATATGTTAGAAGTGATTTCAACAACTGGGGAAGAGCAAAAAAAGTGCTCTTATATTGAGGCTTACAGAGGAGGGCACCGAATAAATGGTGTTCTATGACACATCAGGAACTACGATTCATTATGTCTGGGTGTAGGGTATAATAGTAATTACTCATGGATCACTAAAACTGAGACCACATAAGTAGAACTATGTGAATCATGACCTTGAGTTTGTTTTCATAGTCTTCTCACTAGTGATGTGTTGACACTACCTTATAGTTGAATGATTAATCGTCCACTCATAACACAATAGTATAAATTCCATCATTTCTCAAATGTATTTGACTATGAGACATAAATGTTTACTAGAGTTCATCTAGTACAATGGCATCGTGATATTCTATACTCTTGGGAAGGGGAATTTGGTGGAAGATTATCTCAGCAAGATATTGATTTCAAAGCTATTGAATGAGGCTTCGGAGTAGTTGGTATCACTTCAGATATCCTTCCAGGATAGAGAGGTGACAAAATTTATTTAGTTGATGGTAGTTTCTCCTATACTCATACAGTGAGTCAGGGAGGAGAAACTCGGATATTCCATATGTGAGATTACACATGCATAGATTTCCACAGGGAATGCCCTTAATAGATATTACAGTGGTGGGGAGAAGGTCCTCTTTTTCAGAGGATGAACTATAGTAGTAGTTCCATTGTTGGAGAATGTGTTGAGGGGGGTCCATATATCCAATTATGTAGTAAATTTAGGTGTTTCAATGATTTACTCAGACCTACGATGATAGTACTAGTGGTTAGGGATGTAGAAGGCTTTAGAAATTTTTATCTTGAGATTACTCACTTGTCTACAAATGAAGGCTGAGTAGTAATTTTCAATTGGTTAGACACAATCCCTCGAGGTACAAGAGTAAAAGTGGGATGGGATATCGATGGACATTGTTATGGGTTTACCATTTATGTCCAAGAGACACGATATTGTTTGGGTGACTGTTGACCCACTCACTGAGTCAACCATATTCCTAAATACCCAAGAGAAGTTTTTTGTAGAGGGATCGAGATACCTCTAGGTAATGGTGTTTTAATGATTGGGAGACAATTGCATAGTTTCCAATAGAGATCAAGGATTGAGATGATAGGACCCTATATGGGTGATTGATTCTAGTAGTTCCTGTTTTTTTTGATGAAAGGGAATCTCCAAGAGATCACATGGGAGCAGGAGGCCCATATTAGTTTTTAGTACCTCCATTGGTTTGTTTACCCCTTTTTAGGATAACAATAACACAATTCCCTAATGGTGGTGGTTATGTAATGTCACAAAGTTACATGAATTATTTTTGGGATAATTCCAAGACTTGGGGGTGAGATGGCCAGAGAATATGAGTTTGGGTGTCCACAGAATGATCCGTATAAATTGTTACGTTTTAAATATTGTGCATGAGTGGTTTTCCTAAAAAAGTGTAAGAACTCTTAAATGTGTTCTCAGATTATAAATATAATGACACCATTGAGCTCCTATGTGTGTTCTTTTATTAGGAAATGCTTAAAATTGTTCTGTGTGGTCCAACAGTGAAAAATAGTTTTTTCCAAAAAAATTCATAGTTTAATAAAGATTATTTTATTTTTAATTACTTATAACTCTTAAATGGTAACTCGGATTGGAAATATTAGAGTACTGTTGAGCTCATGAGAGTGTTCTTACATTAGGTGGATCTTAACATAGGTCGGCACATGTTGGCTATTAATGTTATCTTTTGGGATGTAACTGTAAATAAAATTATTTAAATAAAAATTATTTTATTTTCAAATCCTAAAAACATACAAACCGTAACTCAAATTAAAAATTTGATACCCTTATTGAGTTTATAATGAGATTTTGTCCATAAGAGGGGCCTTACCTCAACCAACAAAGATCAATGGTGAATGTTAATTTTTGGATGTTTTAATGGAAAATAAAATATTCTTAGAAAAGTATTATTTTATTTCTTTTGACATTTTTTAGTGACACAAATTCCATGCAATACAGCAGTGTGACGACATTAACACTCACTAATGAAATACATTAATTAATCAATGTTTTGATTCTACAATGCATATCTCATCATACTTATTTAATTAAATAGGGATTCGTGGTTTATATACAACCCTATAATTCCTCAAATTAATGGTGGTGCAAACCTATTCAATGATGAACACAAGTGAATTAGAAAACTGTGATGACACTGTCTAAGAGAGGATTCGGGATGGGAGATCAAAGGATGACAGCATGCGATCATCCTAAACCAATATTCTTTTTCCTAGGTAGGGTTTTATTTTTTTATTTTATTATCTTCCCCCATTCTTCTTCCTAAATGATGAACATAGGTCAATACACTAATAGATTAACCTGCAGATCGATTGTCTTGGGTGGACATGGGATGTTGCATGTAGGAATTTATGGGAAGTGTAATCACATTTTGATTATCCTTTTCTATAACCCCTAACGAGGAAAAATCACATCAATGGAGAAAATGGTCATGGTATATTCATTATGCATTCTTTTCATGATCTTCAACTCCATTATTTAATCTATTCTTCAGGACGTGATGGAAACCATGGCCCAAGAAACACCGCAACAATGGATTAACCCATGTAGGAAGTCGAGGGAGATGGTGGAGCCAGGTGAATGAAGACTAGAATGGGAGATAGTGGCACCAAAGGGAGGGTTGCCTCTATGTGAGATATGGTGATGGTTATGGGTGGGAGGCAGTGCATAGAGGTAGTGGAGGAAGTTGCTAGCCGGGGCCGCAAAGGTGTATGGGGATGGGCCCGGTTGGCCACCGACTCAAAGGAAGAATCCCGCACAGGGGGCTACAGCCTGCACTAGCCCTTTGTCAAAGATGGAAAACATGTGGAGAGAGGTGTATGTCCTCAACTGCCGATGAAGATATTATAATCAGATGCTTGCAGTCATCTAGGTTGTACCCAAGCGGGCCCATAGTTGCAAGTCGGGCCAGTGTAGTAAACCAGGATACCTTGCGGCCCAGGATAGAGAATTGTTGGACTCTTAATGAGAGATGGGATGAAAAGTAAACCATGCCACATGACGACCTCCCTAGTCAGAACTATTTTGACTAAGTTAGACAAGACCAGATGATGATCGGGTTGTCGGGTGACCCGTCGGATCAGACACACGGCCGAACCGAGATGGGTCAATTATTTCCCAATGGTCCTGACCAGAGGTGCATGCTTGAGCATGTCGGCCAAGACCCAATCGAGTGGGGTTGAGTCTGTCGAACCAGGTAAGTTCCATTGGGTTTTCTGGACCAACTCGGACCATGCATGGACACAATAGGCCCCTCTTTACTAAAATATAAATATACTTTAGACTGAGCATCTAACTGAAGCACTGTCTACTGCATTAGGACACATACTAAAATATTATCCTTTGGGTATTTTCTAAGTGAGTGTTTTTGGTAGGTGAGATATAACTAATGGATTTAGGAATATATTATCCTATAATAAGGCACACTAGAGTGCAGGAATCTGAAGGATAGTTGTGACACGAATGATATGACGAGTAGACCTTAGTGGTCTGGAATCCTTATGGACAATTGAGGCCGAGTAGCTGAGTGAACATTAGTGTTTTAGTAGCTGATAGAACATAATGGGTCCAATGGTCATGTGGGCATCAGTGGTTTAGTAACTGATCCTGCCTCAGTGGTCTAGTAGCTGAGCAGACCTCAGTGGTCCTGTAGCCTTGCGGACCTTAGTGGTCCTAAAAATGAGCGATCCTCAGTGACTATTTAGGGATGATTACCTTATTATTTCAAGTTGTTTCAACATTATGATAGGTAATATTAATATTAATACATTGATTAATACTTTGTGTGATATTTCATTTCTTTAGGTTATTGCTTTTTGGTCTTTCGTTGTGGTATTTCCTTGGTGGTTTGGGTTCCCTATTTAGTATTGTTTTACTCACCCCTAAATGGGATTTGACCACATGTGTTGTATATTGTGTAGGTGATATACTCTTCTTTGGAGACCTTGGTGGTCTAGGACCAGGTGGTGCTTGGTGATATGTTACATACAAACATACTTCTATGGATACAGATAGCTACCACTCATGTAACATTGAGATATGGTCATGATAGGATGAACTATGATAGTGGTACTCTCCATTATGGTTTTGGGCTTATATTATGGATCCTTTTTACTTTATGTTTGTATTGTACACTCAGAAGATGTTTCAGTGAAATTTGTGGTTTATATTGTGTTTAATTTCCAAAGCATGAGATTTTTTCATGTGTATAGGTTTTAAGGAAAATTTGTTCCCTTTTTGGGATATTCCTTCTTGGTTCTTTTCAATAAAATATAATCAACCATATATAAACATAAGGGTTAACTATTGAGAGAAATGTGAATCCAATTAAATTCCTAAAGCATAAAAAATTGGCATACCATAAAAGTATCCCTGATGCAAAGGAATTAGATTATTCATGAAAAATATACAATATAATGGGAATATATAATGATATGTATTGTCAATTTAATGTTATAATATTAATAATGTTTATTTTACAATATCTAAACTCTAAACATTTTAGCACGGATGAAGGAAAATATCATAGATGATATAAATAGTAAGGGACTTAATATTTTTTTATAAAACCAGTATTGAACCAACAATGTAATAATAATAATAATATTTGTTTTAAAAAATTAATGTTCACTTATAACAAATTATAGAGTGCACAAGAAAGTGGGTATGAATTTCGGAAGTTCCCTTCAACATGTTTACTTATGTAGAAGCATTGATAAGGAAACCACTTAAAAACATGTATATACATGACAGATAATGATAAGTGAACCTTATTACATGATTTTAGAAAATTAAATATAATTTAGAAAATTTAAATAAAAATAAAAAAACTTCATTTCGAAAAAATGATAGATAGAGCATCCCAAAAGAATAATGGAGGTTCTGGTAGAACCACTTACCTAAAGTATGATGGTGTCCTTAAATAAGAAATAATCACCTAGATAAAAACATTAAATTAATTAATTAATAATTATAGAACCACTTCTTCATGAAATTGATTTATTATAACCTTATTATGTTTATTCATGACCATTTTGATCGGTTAAGCAGTTCAATTTCATTGTTTTAGAGTGTCTGTTTTCATGGGTTTCATGATTGGATTACTTATATATATGTAAGGATACACCTGTAATATGAGAATGGATATCAAAATTTGTAGTTATATTTTATTAATGAATATGTAGAAGGTTACATTGTTACAAAATTCTTTTTTGATATTTGAAGTGAAGATGAATCATTAATGATAATTATTTTGGAAAATTAGTGGTTTTTTGGTCACAGTGAAAATATTTTCCATTATAAATAAATATAATGTATAAAACAATTTCACAACCTTATATAATATTTAATACATATAATATTGGTTTCTTCAGCCATTAAAATAGTTTTGTGACCAGAAATGTATATGATGAAGGTAATTGTATACTTTTTATCATTGAATATGAGGAATTAACACATCTTGAATGGTGTTTTCATTTCTAGAATAAAAAGAGGGGAAAGGAGAGATGATGATGAATTATTCCATTATCATAAATAAAAAATTAGTATATTCATGTTAAAAGAGTTATCAAAAAAATTGGATGAAAGTAGGTGAGGAATGAAAAAGAATGGAACGACAAATAAAATAAAGGAATAGAAAAGAAGAATTTACCTCTTAAATATATCTTACTTGAGAACATCTTTACGAGAAAGGATTTGGTATTTTGAAGAGACAGAGGGCCTAGGATAATTGTCTAGGGTCATAGTAGGATATTTAAGAGAATTTGGATTATGAAAAAGTCCTTATAGGTGTGAGGAGAGGATGAAAATACGATAGGTTCTTATTGCGGAGGAGAGGAGGAGTTTCCCATTATATTAATCATTAGTTTAATGTCTTTTACAGTACTATGAATAGTATTGATTCATGCGACCAAAAATAGGTAGTGGGCATATTATTTCAGGATAATGACATTAAATCATCCAAAAATGAACTAATGACATAATAATTCTTATATTTATCTATTATCAGAAGTTCTCATATTTCCCTATTGATAAAAAATTACTGTCTTTCAAAAACACCCCAAAAACTCACCCAAACCATTTTTCGACAAGTAAAATTTTATAATAAACTACATATTATGTAAATAATTTTAAAATATTTGATATTTCATTTTTTTAAGATCATATTTTTTATGAAAAATAAAATTTGAAAAAATACATTTGATTTTCTAAACACATTTAAAAGATAATTATGATCTCTTAAAATAAAATTACAATCCTATGTAATCAAAATAATTATTTATGTATACATTTTATGAGAATAATTTTTCTTCTAAATTAATAAATTAATCCTAAAATTGTAATAAAATATAAATGACTCTCAAAATACCAAATCATTATTATTGGCTTTTAAAATATTTACTAACTTATACTAGGATATAGTTATATAATATTTTCATTTATAATATGGATAAATTAATTTTATACATTCATTGGTGAGGTTTCTACTACATTATTATATTTAATTTTCATAAGGGTAAAATTGTGATTCTAAAAGTCAAGTAAATTTTTCATCAGTATATGTTTATTAACATCAAGAGATATCTTTTATTTAACTCATTCTACGTTTATAAGGTTTTAATTATGTTCTATATGTAATCCTATATGATTATACTATAAGTAAGAATTATTTTAATGTAATTTAATTGATAACAAATTGCAAATTTGCATTTTAAAAACCTAAACATCACCTGATAACCTTCATCACATGATTGAATTATTCAAATATGTTTATGCATATGTGATATAATAAATAAAAATTTCAAAATCAATGATTCACCAAGAATAAAAATGTTTCATTTTCCAATTATTTTTCCTTTATTATTATTAATTAATTTGGATTTTTCACCATTCAACATTAGGATAGTCATAAATAAATCTTTGTTTCCTAACCAATTTCTAGAACAACCACTAAAAATTTACATGTTGTTTTGTCACATTTACTATTTTCCTAAAACCAATGACATTTTCATTTTAGAACCCAATCCATCTTAGGTCAAGTATTATGAAAAAGTACCATATTTAGTATCCACATTCTCCCAACCTTAATTTATTCAAGAATAGGAAATTTATTTTGGAAAAAATTCCTCATGAAAACCAAATGATTCAATTTTATTCATGATTTTTTTTCATTGTCCACCACTTTAACATTTAGTGAAAATTACTGCACTCTGTAAAACAATGTAATTATTGCTACAATATAATTCTATATTAGTAAAACACTTTATATGAATATCAATATGATTTTTGTTGTGTTTATACATTTTATAAATGTTTTACCTATTATATTTAAACATAGGAAAAATATTCTTCAGACTACAAACTTATTATTTAGTTTTAAAACTATGTTTTTATCCTGAGTAATATTATTATTCTAATTTTGATTTAAAATAAATTCTTATATACTTGTTTGGTCATAAATTGTTTTTTAAACTATAGAAATAGTATCTTTTTCATGATTATTTTTCTCAGGTTATTTGAAAATATTTTTTTATTTATTTAGTTAATGTAGTAATTCATGAATTTTCCTTTATAAGTTCTTCTTTGGAAATTTCATTTTTTTAGAAACATTGTTGTTGTAATTTTTTATGTAATTTAAAAAATCCTTGATACTTATTTGTAAATTGGTAATTAATTATACCTTTTATATGATTAATATTCATCATTTGAATATGAAGTATTATTTTCATAATTAATATCATGGGAATTCACATTTACTGTAATCTTTCCAAGAGATTTAGGGGTGTGTACCTTAGAAATGAGATATTTTATAACCTATGAAATTTCGTAAAATAAACCAATATTTCAATATGTAGAACTCTATGTGTATGAAGAACTATTGGGATAATTACCTCCTCCACATACACAACATGTATCGAAATATATTAATCAATTCTTCCTCGTGTACCAGTAATAATTTGTAGTATTCCTGTGAGAATATAAATCTTTCGTAACCTTCATTTTATGATTAGAGAAATCCTATCAGACCTGTCTTACATTTTGGCATACATGAAAATAATCATCTGCATAGTCTTTATTATCACTCGTATCAATATAAATTTTCTTATATATGTATTAAAAAAATTTATTTCCATCAATATTATTCATCCTTTTATTAGGATTTGAGATATTCACTGATAGTCTATAATTATGAACTACTATATAGATTAATAAAAACATGCTTATTCAAAGAATATTTCTTAAATATTTCATCTAATTGTCATTTTATAAGAATAGTAAATGTTTTTTCAAAAGTAACCCCAATATTTCTCTATTTCATATTTTCAAAATATATTTTTGGACTTCCTTCATATTGAATAAGTGTACCAATGAGATCATATAAATTAATATTTGTAATTCTTATCATATCAGTTCTTTTAAATTCCCATGCTTTTATAATGATCTAGAAATTTTTCTCAACTAAATTAATATTTTTAGGATCATTCTCTTGAAGTGTCTATAGGCAATTTATAATTGTTATAAGCCCTGGTTTAATCTTATCAATTAACTCTCCATGTAGAAAATCAATGGGTTGATAATATTCATGAAGCATATATCTTGTTGTTTCTATGATATTTGATGTTAATAAATGTGATACATATAACTCAATCCAAATAATATAGAAATATTCATATGAAGAAATATAACTATATATATTTTGAGTCGTTGAATATAAACGAGTGATAATTTATCTATAATTTAGTTGATATCCCAAGTTTTTTTAATTTTCAACAGTAGTAACATCCATATCTAAAACATCATAATAAATAATGATAATGAAAATATTATCCAACATAGAAATAATAACAAAATTATACTTCCAATCTCTCCAATATTCATAATCTGATACATCATAAAAATGTAGTATACACATATTCAAATTTTTATGGTTCCAAATATTAAACATTCCATATTATCAAAAAAAGTAACACTTTTATAGAAAAAAAAGTTTATGTACAAATAGTATATAAGAATTAGTATATATAAAATATTAACAAATTCGTTGTTCTAAAAATGTAAAAAAACAACTATAACAGTAAAACCATATCTGGTACCAATTTATGTATGGTAATAGTTTACGATGGCTATTTGAGGGGGTTGTATAAAAAATAAAACTAAGGAAACGTAAAAACCACTTATGTATAAAAAATAAGAGTAAATGTTTTCTAATGATGGGAGTATATAAATAAAATCCACTAAGAGTCTAATATATCGTATTTTCTATTTGTACCACAAACTCACAGATAATGAAATTTATTAGAATGATATGTAAAGAACAAGAATTCTAAAATTAATGAAGATTTTGATGTTTAACATATTGAAACAAATAAGGAAAAAAATCATAGAACAGAATGAATGACATAAAATATTAATAAAAAGTAATTTTATTAATTATCTTAAGATTTAAGTAGGTTATAATTCATTACACAATATATCCAAATCTTCAATAACTACTTTAATTGTTTTTCTATAATTAATATTAATGAAATTGATTCAATTATTCGTATTCCTTGGTCTTCCAATCACCTAGAATCCACATAGATGATCATCAATATAAAAAATATCTTTAGAGCCACATAATCCCTTGATCTGATGGATTAGATTCAGCATAATCTTACACACTTATTCTACTGATCTAACATGAAATAGACACAAATAATAAGAAATAATTGTTTAGAGGAGTTTATAGTCATCACACAGATTCCGTAGAATACAACTCTCTGAATGATTGAAAATATTAGGAATGATATGTCCATGTAGATAAATCTTTATATGGTTTTATTTTGAAAATGAATCAGCCCCCCAACTCTTTAAATGACCTCTTCTTTATAGGAAATATTTCAATTATAATTTTTCTAGGTTAGTGGAAACGACCTTGAACAAATTTCACATTGACATCTTGTAATGATCTGGGTATTTATTCATTACCACAAAGCATGAACTATAATTCATTATCTAGTGTAATTTTTTTGTATATTACAATGCTATTATGGATTCCTTCTGATATAACCAATTATAAATACACTGATTATAAATGTTGTATATCATGATGAACAACGCTATTTTCTTCTATCCAAAAATCTTATCAAAGCTCAATATGATGTATCATTAGAAAATGTGGTCATATGGTTATGAATTTTTTTAACATAATAGAAATTAAATAAGTCTTAAAACTACTCAACATAATATTTTTTATGATTTATTATCTAATCTTTCAATCCGATAGATCAGATTGAACGATAAAATTTTATATTTTTTTATATTATAATTATTTATCTACCAATTATAAAATATTTTTAAAATAAAATCATTCTAAAACACATCAGATATAGTAAATTTTATAATATTGTTTTATGAAGGTGTATGGGATTTCAAAAATAAAGGAATGTTAAATTATAATTCATAACATTCAACTGAATATAAAACACACACATAAAATATCCTTGGTAAAATTTTATTTCCCAAACAAAATTTCATCCTTTGGTTGTGCTTCGACCACTTTTCAATTCAACTCTTACAATAATGAATGAATATCCATTATGAATTCATTATGGATGATGCACTAATATTATCTTTTAAGGGACCATAATACACCTAATTGAGTAATGTGATGTTCCTGATATATTTATTAAAACCAAAATTATTAGAACAAATTAAGATAATACCCATAATGAAAAAAACATCATATTATTATCCAAATACAATTTTCAACTTTTATCATTCCAACAATAAATATCACTACATCCTAAATAAGCTCCACATTTTTGGATTTAATAATCATATTCAGAAATAATATTTAATATTAAATATCATATTGTACCTAAGTGTTACATATTCCTCATTCTAATGAAACATTACCCATAACACTACTGATCACCTAAAAAACATAAAATTAAAGAAATATTTGATCCTAAAATATCATTACCAAAACCAAATTAATATTTTTCAACCATTATTTTAATTAAATATTATGTCACAACAACCAATATATAACATATACTAGTGGTAATATCTTTAACCTTATCTTCCTTCAGCAGTGGGTTCTTTCCCTATGGCCTTGCCAGATGCGATGGGTGGTCTCTCCACATATAGGTTGCCTTTTCTTCGAAATATTTGGAATAAATAAAATAATTTTATTCAACATTTAACTTCATCCTATATAATTTGTTAAATTTTATGAACATCATAAAATGTATCATTTTTCATCAAATTATTTTTTAACATCTATAATATTATATTTAATTCTTCCTTTTCAATAAAATCAAATAATTTTAACTGATTATATTTACCACAACAAAAAGCACATGAACAATACTATATTTTCATATATCATGTGTTTTTGCATTAAATACTACCATACCATTAAATCTATTTTCTATACTATTAGTATCGTTCAAAAAAATTTTGTAAACCCTAAAAAAATAATATCAAAAAATTATAATATAATTCATGATTATTATAACAAGTATACAATGGAACAAATAATTCCACAAAATTATTATCGTGTAAAAATATAAAAACAATTAAATTATATCACATGATTTATTATTTTAACATTTTCACATACGAAATAATACATGAATTAGAGCATTGACTCAGATAATGACTAATTTCCCCACTTTTATTATATTAATTTATTTCTGGTGCATTAGGTATAAAATCAGTTCACTACATCCTATTAACTAGAATATTCACTTTTTTAGTAATTAGCATAATTTTTTCCTCCTTTCCTAGACATAATTAATTTCACAGTTCCGTTAACGAATTCTCCCTGTTTCCTCTTCCATCATTTTTTCACATTTAGTAAATTGAATCATAATTTCATTATCATTTCTAACAGTTTAACATTCAAGAAACACCAACATTAAGTACGTTGATGTGTTGTAAATTAAACTATGATGGAGTTATTAATCATATTTAGATATTTCTCATTTGTAATGACCAATATATGTCTAACGTAGACTCCCGCAAGTGTAAGAATCTAGTTTAGGAAGTTATTAAATTTATCATCATATTTTATTATCATATTCTCTCCCATTTATCTCCACTAAATATAAATAATAATATAAACTAAGTGATAATCCATTAAAATAAAATATAAAAATTATAAATCTAGTAGGAATAAAATTTAAATCATGGGCATGTTCTGGAATAGGAGTTTCTAGGTTTCAATCAAGTTTATCTTTCATAACGTTTACTATTAGTTTTCCTAACATAAATTTTTTCAAGTCCTTAAAAATTCTCCTTTAAGAGTTTGTGAATTTCAAAATCATATCCACCAGGAGTTTCCAACAATGTATGTAGTAAGGACCATTATTTTGCAAAAGGTGATGATTGAGTCAGTCCAAGTTGTCCCAAATTAGAGTTATTTAAAAAAGTTATAATTGTACTAGAGCCCCATCGATTTTTAGTATCCAAAAAGTATATAATTTCTTAAAAACCACCCACTATAAACATCACCAAAATTCCATGATATTTTCTTAATCATATAATTGTCAATATACTTGTACACACAGTTCGTAGTAAATTATTATAGTCATAATCCACTAAAATGACATGAATTTTATACAATAACAACAATATCAATCCAATCTATTTACACATATTATGAAATTAATTTTAAACTTTAATATATGATAATTATAACCCAATCTTTTTGATACCTCATGCCATTGTATGAAAAGGTATATAAAACTTCAATGGAAATTAAAACATATCAAATTTATTTTTTTATTCCCATTAGTGAGCTCCAAAATCATTTTGATCACCTAAAACAACATATGATAACAAGGGATATATATAAAAGAAAGGTGGTGGGTGAAAAGTATAAAAATTGAATAAACATGGAAATGAAGATTAAAATGCCACTAATATGTATAAGATGATACCATAATAGATAAATATCACGAGTAATTTCAGTGGTGCATAATATAAATAATACGGTATAATAAGATCATGGAATCACAGGAAATATTATTGAATCATAGGACATGAAAAAAAACATAGTTCAAGGGTAAGTTCCAAGATAATATCAAATGGTGGATAAATATTGATAATTGATTAGGTTTACTCCATAACATCATTCATGACACCTCATTAAGATAAATATTTACCAAATACATTGGAGCATTATCTATGAATAATAATCATATCATATTAATGATTTATGAGTGCTATATAAAAGATATCGATCATATGGAATAAAAATAATATTTTCAATTTAAATGAAAATGGGTCCAAAATCTTGTCTCATATCATGATCAATTGAAATTTTATAATGATGGCATATGACTGATGAACATAAAGATTTAATTACCCCATCATTGTGAGAGATAATAAGCTAGATATATATATATATATATATATATATATATTACATCAATATGTTCAAAATTTAAAAGAAATAAATATCAATAATTGTATTATTCATTGATGAAAATGCCTTTAAACTATTAACTGTAATATTTCATGATAAAAATACCCTTTTCACGAGAGAACACTTATTCAAAATCTAAATAACATTCCAAAATAACAGAGAAAATATTTTCATTAAAACCATCGAATTTTTTAATTTAAGCTTCAATGAATCATGTTATCATAATGACAAGAAATATTGTACAAATCATATAATTTTAAGAAATATTCCTTTCATGCTATTATAAAAATAATAAAAAGTATCTAAATTTGATAATAAATAGAAGATTAATTTTAAAAAATTGTTAAAATTTAAATATGGGTGAAATTTTATTTAAATCCTATTAGAATGATGTTAAAAATATTATTTTATTTTTTTAGAAAACATAGATTTATAAGGAATATTATTTTCTATAAAAGATAAAATGAAGTCAACATTTCATAAAAACATTTTCTAAATAGATTTATGAATCAAACTGAGGATAATATAATTTTATCATTAATTTTTATTAGTAAACATAAGATACTAAATTTAGATGGTTTTAATAGATAATATATAAAATAATGTACTACAACAACAATTCAATCACCTAATGTCTCTCTTAAATTGATATTGAACATAAACCATTTCGGTTTTGGTAACTATTTAATCATAATAAAAATGAATAAAGAAAATTAATTTTATCATCAAATTTCTTGAATTGTGGAGGAATAATGATATGATTTGAAATAAGTAGTACCTAATTAATTAAAATAAATTAGGTGTATAAAATAATATTTTTCTCCAAGAATTATTTTTTTAGATGAAAATCATACCTTGAGTCCATACTTTATCTAGTATAAATTTAATATATTGTGTAATTATCATAAATAAAATAATTATTTATTAAAAACTATTTAATGGTTTAGTAACGTATAATTAATCAATTTTATTCATTTATTTTAATTATATATTTATTTACATACTTATTAATGTCCATATTAGATGTTTTTAGGCCATTGAGTTCATAATTTCAAAACACATCAGTGTGTTAACTGTGGTCAAAGGGGTCATTTTTACATCATCTCAAAAATATTTATAATCAAATTATTTTCATTTTATAGCTAATTTTTACTTCAAAAATATTAATTATATTTATTATGAATGGTCTACGTTACAATTAGAATGATCGTATATTGTATGTACACACAGGTAACATTTCCATTTTTCAACGGTCATGTTGGAAATAAGTTAATTATTATTTTATCTATAAAAAATAATAATAAACTCATAAATAAAATATTATTTCATCAAATAATATTATATATACTATCCATGTGATGCATTAATAAAAAAATCACATCGCTTCTTGATGCGGTAATTCGTCGCACACTGGAATAACATTATCCTTTTTCAGGGATGGTAAGTTAAGAATGCATATTATATATTAGTTATCAAGAATTTTTATTATGCCCTGAATACAATATAAAAGTATTAATCCATCATAATAAATATCTATTAAATGACATGATGTGGAATAAATTACATTGGTTCTCAATGCGGTAGGCTTCCATACACACGAATTATGGTTCCCTTTCCCTTTTTATGGAAGAGGGGATGAATTTACATTATGAGGTTAACATAATTAAAAATTATTATATGGGAAATATATATGGTCTTATATCATATTAATTTATTAATATTATAAGGATGTGGAATAAATAATAATGCAATGACACTTAGTTACGAACAATACCTCTTCTGTGGACCACCTCTTTTGGGTTATACCTGATGCCTCTATACAATTGATTTATGATAAAAAAGGGCTCTTGGATGTGAAGTGGTTTTAAATGAAGTTATTTTAGTAGTTATTGGATTAAAAAAGGATTTATACATTTATGTATGAGAGAATAGGGGGTCCCCATTTATAAGTGGAGGATAGGATACACTATAAAATATTGAAAAAAAATTATTCATAACTTTTATATTCAAAAAATAAAAAATAAAAGATCATTATTGAACCATATATGATATAGGGTCTAAATATGGAAACAATAAATGACATGGATATGTTTTTGGTAATTTATAACTTTTTTTTACTTCAACCCCAGTAAACTCATTTTAACATTAATCAAAGAAATTGAATTTTACTATTTATAATCTTAATTATGAAAAAATATTAAGTTGAAATTATTAAATAATATTGAATATGTTGACAAAAAATATGGAATCCATTTTCCTGAACTAAATTAATGGATTTGATAGAATTTATTTTAAAATTAAACCAACATATGGGACTGAAAATATTTTTCCAAATAAAATGTTTTCATATGTAAAAAAAAGATTATATGAAAAATCAACATGAAATTGAAGAAATTGATATAAATTGAAGTATTCCAAACAAAATTGAACTAATATGAAATTCAATCCTTTTTAAAAGATAATATAACTATGTGAATTATTTAAACTAAAATTTGGTTTTCAAAATAATAGTACATTCATTATTCCATAAAAAATTAACACTTTATAACAAAAATTGAAAAAATTATCATAAGATAATTTTTATATTTTAATTCAAAAACAATGTCAATTATATCAAATAAGTGTCGTTTATTTGAAAAAGAAATTATTATTTTTTCACAAAAGGAAATAAAAATAATTTTCAGGGAGAAATATCTTTTCACTATTCATAAATATTTTACGAACCATTAAGAAATTTTTTAACAATAAATTTTTTATATTCTTCATAATTATGTTTTAAAATTTGGTTATTCTTATTCATACAACTACATTTAATGTCTAGTTTTTATAAAGAATATTTAAATAATAATATTTTATTATTATATCATGGTAACGTAAAACTCATTGCTTCGTATTGTATATGATCATAAACATATATTTATTTTAAAATAATGGGGTGTTACAATTATATAATAGTTAAATAACTTATGTGTTAGTTCATTCTTGAGTTACAATATTTTACATAAATACGAATTTAATTTTTTTAAGAATCCATTCCACCACATTTTATTCTATATACATGTTCTTAAATAATTTTATAAAAGATATTATTTTCTAATAAATGTACAATAAAACCTTTTTTCAATTACAGTTAAATTTCTTTTCAAATTATAAAAATGTAATCTTCATGTCTCTTTCTGAACGATGTATTTTTTATCAAAGATGTGAAAAGTAGGTTTCTCTATATACAACATGAAAAGATATTCCATTAATGGATATTATTCATTAATAATATTCTTCAAAAAGATGTTATTTTTATATTAAATGTATGTTTTTTCTCAAAATTTTTATAAAACATGGTAAATTTCATTTAAATAAAATGACATTTTCATTACATTATGTGGAGGCTGAAAATGAATTTTTATATGGGTTTAAAATATTATATAATGAAATTTGATGATCCAAATTCAATATTAAATGTTAATTATGTTTTTTATAGTCACTGTAAAATATTTATTATGAAGTGTCAGCCTGATATATCGTTCGAATTCATTGAATAATGATTATTTTATCTGAAGATTTCAGTTGAAATGAAGTGAGTATTTTATTCCAGTTGTAATGGTTCTATCAGGATACATTCCAATATAACCAGCATGCAGTTTCTATTCTTATGAATAATTTTTAATTGAAATTATTTTATTTTAGAATTAATGATAATTATTTTTCTAAATTAATGAGAATGGAATTTAAGGTTAAATTTTATGTTTTTAAGAAAATGTTTTCCTCGACTCTCAGGTTTTCAAAACAGTACTCATGAGTTTGATTTTTTCATTAATAATTTATTATAAAATGTTTTATGGATAACATTTTCTATTAAAGATGAATTCATTTGTCAATAAATGTTTATTTGAGATCATATATTAGTATGTTAAAGTTATTCTCACTTACATGATTTCATGGTTTTGAGGATGGACTTATGAGTTTTTTTTTCTAATTATATGTCACATACTGATATTTTTTTCCCATCCCATGTATTAAAATGTTTTTCATAGTGTTTAAAGATTTTTATGAATAATTACGATGACTAAAGATAATAAAATTGTAGCTGGTTGTAGTAGAAAAAATAATCGCATAAAACCATGTTTATTGTTATGTAAACATTTTTCCTAATTATATATAACTCTATTCCTAAACCACCAATATGTTTGTAAGTGATACAAAATTTTTATGTGATGTTTAAATGATTATTATAGATAAAATTTATCAATGATTTTAATTATTAATGAATCAAATGTAAGGATATTTTTTGAATAGAATATGGTAGTACACATTTGGGATGTTATAGTATTTATAGCTCACAAACCACACAATCGGTGTCAACCTCACCATAACCTCTAAAGAAGTTATCAAATCTCAGAAACCCATATGAATATGTTAAGGAATTGATAACTAATCCACACATAAACATATAAAGGTACATTCATTTAACTTATTCCATTTAATATATCGTAATTACATCAATTTATATCCAAATTTCATGTCCTCAATTCATAATCCAACAACATTTATGGTTACAAAAGATTTATAATCAATTTTCATTCCATTAAATCACCAACCCCAAGGTTAAATAAATTAAATATAAATTATATTTTCATAATTCTATGTACCATATGAATTATCTTAATCTTGAATAAATTAAACATAAACCATTCAAAAATAATTTCATCAAGCAGTGTAGAATTGAATGTAGAAACATGATACCTTGTTGTACGGAATTTAATATAGATCTAAATTTAAAAAAACATATCTAATTTCAAAAAAAAATATAGTTGCTAATCCAATATTAAGTCCATTCCATAAATCATGACTCCATCGCTGACTCCTCCATGCATATCAAAATCTATCCGTCCATAATAGGCGATAATTGTTGCCGCATACATGAGTATCCATGTCAATGCCTCACCAAACCATCATTCATCCTTTGGTAAAATTATGAAACTTATAAATAAAAATCATTAAGAGAAATCACATTGGGAAGTAATGGAATATAAAAAAAATAGTTAATTGGGAATGTAGACCCTAGAACTAAGGTATCTAGCCTTTAAAAGAAAATAAACTCCATCCGTCCTAGAGAATTATCTTTACACAACAATAAATTATTTAAATTTTATAAGAAATTGATTTGTTTTTCATAGTTATAAAACATAATAACCCTATACAATAAACTCTAAATATCTATTAAATTATTAATTAATCATGCTTCATGCGTAACCTACATTTTAATGAATTACGGGAAGAATGAAAATAATTAAACATGAATCTTTAATACTTTTCCAAAAAAACATTTACATCATTTAATTATTTCTCTGTGTAACACATATCAAACATGATAATACATATTATTAACAGAATATAAAATTGAATCTATAAAAATAAGTGGAAAACCATTAACATGACAAAAATACATGTGATCGCTACTACCGAAAACAATTCTTTCATTAATTACTGATTAATATTCATCAAGGTTAATTACAGTCCAACTAAATGAGGTAAATCATGATAAATTTATATTTATAATAGAAACAAGGGGATTAAATGAATCACATGACTAAAGTCTTTCAATATACATCATGAACGATTAGAAAACAAATATACATCTCCAATAACCTCTTCTTCCTTGAAGTGACAGTCTCTTTGGAATTTACACCCTGAACATACCGCTATACATAAAAATTAAACCCTAAGAATGAATGAGATAAACCTAAATAAATTGTAATGGAATAATGAGAGTAAATTATATCAAACAAGGTTGACACCACAAGAGAAAGAGGGAAAACTAACCTTCAATTTCCACAAATTTAACACAAAAAGGTAGGGGTTGAATTCAATAGAAGTTTATTCAAATGAAATTTATAAATATCATCCATAAATACAGTGTTTTAGAATAAATCTTATAATAATGAATAGATTGAATGATTTTTTTTGAATTTATAAGAAAAAAATGAAAATATAATTCTGTGAAACAACACCCTACAACATGACATAATTATACTTACATAGGGAAAAAACTATATTATATAGTAAGTTCCCACACATTAAATTTATTTGTTAAAACCACATATTGAAAAATAGAATAGTATATGTAGTATATTATAAAATTCATGAATATGACCACAATATATGTTAAACCACGATATAGAAGAAATTAATTACGAATGGATAAGGATATTCCATAACTAATCCCTACGACATAACAAGCCTAAAAAAAGAACCATTGAAACCACCCATATGAAGGTTTTGTGTCAGAGATCTTATTCCACGACATAACTTCATGGAATCCATGTGTAATTAAATAATATTTTATAAATGAAATTACATTTTCAAATAAAAAATTTACTGATTATATAATGGATTTATAGAAAATAATTTATTTTCTATTTTAGATCATTGTACGTTATATAAAAGAATATTTAAATGAACACTAATCAACATAACCATTCATAATATAGTTTTTGTATAGTGATAATTATGTTTAATATATATATATATATATATGAAGAGTTATAATAAATTTTAATAGACATAGATGGATGTAATGATCTCAATTGGTAGGATTGTGTTGTATGAATCCTATCTATCAGAGATAACAAGGGGGTGGAATCACCATCCTTTTACCTCGACAAGTGCTAAAAAATAATAACTAAGGCATGAATTAAACCAATTATAGGATATGATCAAGCATATGGAGATACTGACTCAAACCATATTTGTCGAACCGCCATAGGGATGCCCTTCCAATGCACTTCTAACCCTTAGGGTTCATGGTGGTGTAATAAGTGGTTATGTTTGAAGAACCTAATAGTATTAATTATTAAATTATTTTATTTATTAAAATAATGATTATATTTATACCTTTTTATTATTACATTATAAATTATTAATTTTAGTTTGATATAAATTATATATTCCTTTAATAGAGCCCAAATTATATTTTTCTGAATCGCACAATTTCAATAAAGACATTGTTTTTGATGAGTTAAATAATATTATAAGTAATAAAAATTAATAAAATAATCTTCATAAATAATATTTATGTAAATATGAAATAGAATATAATTTTATGATTTCAAAATTAATTTTTATATGGGATATAATGTTATTATCATTATAGAATAATGTATTTTTTTCAATTAATGGTTATATTTTATTTAAGTGTAAATTATAATATTAAGAGAATTATTATGATACAAAAAAATTATTTTTGACATCATCATGTTAAAATTATATAATGGATTTTTTTATAATTTTCCAGGATTGTCACTTTTTTTACTAGAAATTTATTATGATATCAATATAGGGTATATATTATTGAATCATTAAAGAAAAAAATTGTAATAAATAATATATATATTTTCAACAAAAGCATTTATTTTCCCTATTAAATTAATGTTTTTATTGTTATTTTATTGATTTCATTAACACTTAACGAATCCTCCAAATCTAATGTTATATTTTATTGATTTAAATTTATTTATTTATTATTATGACTCACTTCTACATCACCCATGGTACTATTTTAATTATTTTAGATATGATAAATAAGAAATTATTAAAACCACTCTGATTTGGTAATAAACATGGGGAAATATTTTAATACTTGTGATTTTGATTATTTTAGCATACAGAGTCCAACATTTATGTTTAGAATTAAAAAATTAATATCCCAATCTTTAGCTATAAAAACCCACCCATCAAATAATTATTCCTCACTAAAAATAACTTTATCATTAATTTACACCACATTTTCCTATATAAATCTGTTAAAATGTATTTTTAATGTCTTATTAAGAGCCACCCACGCTTTTAGAAGTGCCCACTAAAGGTAAGGGATCATCTAATTCCCATCATTATTCAAACATAATCTTTATATTATTCCTTTTAATTTAAATTTTTTAGGGTGTTATATGTTTTTAAACTTGAAAGATAAAATCATTGTTATTTAAAGGTTATTATTGAACCATTTAACTCCAATTAATCCATTCCATTAATCAGTGTGTTCCACTGTTATGGTGTAAGAATTGTCATATTATTTTCTAGGTGAAGCATATGTGTAGTGAATACCCATACAAATTTTTAGTCAAGGTTCATCACCAGGATGAACTCATCCTAAATTTTTTAAGGCTTCCATGTATTTTACCCTATATCCTTAATCATGGGATGAAATTTGAATAAATATATCCTTATGATCTATAGTATAAATAATGTCTCTAACATGAGTGTTATAATGCCAATTGTTTAAAAATTAATTCTAAAATTGATGTTGTGAAACTTTCACATCAGTTATGTGAAATCTAAAACCAAATAAAATAAAAAATTAATTGTTTTTTGATTTCAATAATACTATTGTTAAATGTGTAGTAACAATTATGGTAACCTTGAAAACCTCATTTCTTTTCAGTCAAATCCCATCTCCTCTCAAACATTGATTGGACTGGCATCACCCAACAACCCTCGCTGATTATCAATCTTCTCACTCAGTCAACATTTATCATATTATATCAGTATTTATCCTCAATATTATATCCTATATCATCTATAATTGATGTAATATATTTTTTAGTTAAGTGAAACCCTATCATAGTCGACCAGAACCTACAATTCAACGTTTTTTTGTATCGTTTTTCTACTTCATTTTTGAAGTCTTTTTTCATCAATCTAGGAGCCTTTACATTATTTCCATAAAATTAAAGTGATTTAATCAAAATTTAGGATCGATTTTTTCAATATCAATAATGAAAATTTTCATGTTATTTTTTGTTTTTATGAAAACATTATTATATGTGTTTTAAAAATTTTATTTTTACATTTATTTGTTTGTGTGAATGTTATTATAAATTATTAATTTTTATTAATCTTTTTAATGTTATAATTTTTATAAATATAAATTATCTATCGTATTTAATTTTTTTCTAGAACTATTAGTATTTATAATTTTTTGTATTTAATTTTTTTAAAATTTTATTTTTTGTGTGGTTTAAATCCTTTTTTCATCAATGATTTTTATTAATAAACTGTTTTAGTTTATATAATGACTTATCAATGTCTATTTTTTGTTTTAATTTTTTTTTATTTTTTTAATGTTTTTAATGAAAATTAATTATTAAAATTTTATACATGTTTATATTTTATTGTTTTATATATTCTTAATCACATGTATTTAAAATTTTCAATAACAAATTTTAATAATTATGTATAATTTTTTTAATGATCAAATATTTATCAATAATTTATTATTTTAATTATATGTTTGTATCTTTATAATTCATAAATTTATATATATTTTTAAATGTCAGTATGTTTTAATATATTTACCTTTTATATTATGATATATGGTAATTAATGAATTATTATTTGATAAAATTACATAGAACAGGTGAGGAATATGAAAATAGAGTAGATAATTTGATAAAATATTCTGAAATATATATTGAAAAATATAATTGAATTCATCATCATGTGTGAATTGTGTGTATAATATAAACTAAAATTAAAAATAAGTCATGGATCGTCTCATTTTAAATGGTTTTAACTATAATTATATGCATTGGATATTACATTGTGGAATAACTAAAAATTCAACAGGTAATTTTAAATAACATACATAACATTAGATATACGATCATATAGAATAATTCATTCATGATGTATGAATTGAGACCATAAAAATATCAAACCCATTGAATGATTTTATAGAGATTCCGAGATAAAAATTTTCATAGATTCTGCTAAATTTATATTGTGATTAACAATATTGGTGATAGTTAACATGAAATCAGGAAACAAGAGGAGTGATAACGTTTTCTATGAATTTATTGAACTTTTAAATGAGATTGCTTTAGAATAAACACTCTCCCAGATTACAATAATGATGAAAATAAAATATTATTTTAAATGGGATCGCGGTATAAAAGAATACATGATTTCTGCAAATAAATGATAGTTGTATAGAAAATAATATGGGTGTTTATTAGAATGTTGTAAATTCATAGAATCAATATATTATAATGATGAAAAAATCAAATCTGATTCATTTTTAGGTAACAATGTCAAACATTCTCCTAATGTAATTTGGTAACATGCAATAATTCCTATTTTAAAGGATATATTTTGAAACTGGAATGTTATAAAAAGATTAATATTACATACAAATGTAATCATATCTAATAGAAACATATGTCACCATACTGATTTACCATGATATAATATATTTTGTGAATATTTTCCTTATTTTTTATGTGAATCCAGAATCAGCCGAATGTGAAAATGCAAAGATAGTATGAATCCATATCAGAGACACACCAACCAATGTTGTTCGTAGATTATAATATTAGTAATTTAAATATATTCCAAACATATCGAAAATTTATTATGAGGATATTGATGATTTCAGGATTGAAATGTTTAGGAAATGATTTTGATTTTTACTATTTTCCTTTCATATATAAATTCTTAAGAAAAAACTTATGGGCATTAAAAATTTATCTAGTAAAAATAGAATATTTTATTTGAACTATATTGTTTTATATATTTATAGATAAGTCATTAAAATTTTATTATTCAAATTTTGAAAAACAGTTCTCACATTTTTATTTCACATTTTCATCTTAAAAAATTAAAAAATGTATTTCATCATGATTGGATATAATATCCAATGAAATACAATTGGTTTTTTCTCCAACTAGGAAATAAAGTAGAACATATTTACATAATACTTTTCACACATTATGAATGTATGAAATATTAAATATCTTGTTAGTTTCTTAATGGTATTAATGTAACAAATGAATAAAATTCAAAGGATATAAATTTTCTTTAATTTGAGGATTTTAAATTAATAGGTATGATATCTAAAAATGATAATTTATTGATACAAAAATTGATATTGATCACTTTGTTTGGTATATTACTTACACATGAAACAAACAATACCATCAGGCTATCGAATTCTTACAAATCCATTTGTATAAGAGTAGTTGATCTATACATTTTAGATGTGTTTGAAAATGAAGAAACACTGATATGATTTCAACATGAATTATATTTCCCCCACAAAGTTTTTTATATAATGGTTCATCTTCATTTGGTGGAATATATAAAATGGTACCAGTTTTTTATTTACATTGAATGTATCCCTTTTAAAGAAATATTTAAATTTTTAAGGGATAGCATAAATATACACATCATGAAGAGGTCTATATTATTCAAAAAAATGTATCAGAAGTGGTTAATGAGTTTTTTATTAAAAATTATTATTATATGGAGGAAAATTTATTCTTTATAATTATTACATAATATTCATTATAATGTTAAAAATTATGATATTTTTATATTTAAGTAATTATTGAATGTAAATTGTATTTTTTTCAAATTGTTTAAATTTATATTGTTTTTTCATTATTAGGTAGAGTTTGTAATAAATTTATCAAATTGTAAAACAGGTATATTTTTTAATTTATATAAGTTTTTTATAGTTAATTATTACAGTTTATAAATGTTTGGATTGTTAATATCTAAAAATAAGGTTTTATATGAAATTTTAACAATGATCACCAGTTGATAGTGGAGGTAAATAAAATAAAATATTATATATAAATGGTAAATATATATTATGTTAGATAATATTTTTTACCTTATATATATATAATAATTTTTATTTTCAAGTTAATTTTTCGTTACTATAGTTATTTCACTAAAACAATACGGTGAAATTTTGGTTATAATGTTTTAGTATTTAGGATTTTTGAAATTACAAATTAGGTGAAGACATATTTTGATAAGTTAATTAAAATTCGTTATTTTAGGGATTATATTGATGTTTTATTTTTAGTCTTAAAAAATTCATTATTATTATAGGTTTTCAATGATGTAGAGTCTTGTATGTATGAAGAGTATAATCATGATCAATTTTTATCTAATTTATTTTATATATGGTTATCTTTTAAAGTAACAAATAAGTCTATTAATATTAATTATAAAAAAATGAATATTTATAATATCATTTTATACTCTATAGGTTTCCATATCAATTATTTTATAACCAGAAATGGAATCATAATTCTAATAATATCTACATTGGTTTTAGGAAAAAACTAGGTTAAAAAGATACATTTTATGTCATTTTTTTAAATCTGACAAGGAATGTTCTATGAAAATATTTCCATATTATTTTTATCATAAAACCAACATGGAATGATATTTTCAACATAATGTTTTTTGAAAAATGATATCGAAAGAACAGTTAAATTTTCATTAATCATATGTGGGTTTTCGAAAAAACTGACATTTAAAGTATTGTATTCAACATTTACATGATCAATTTTAATTTAGAAGTGATATTATAAACAAAAATGATAATAACATTTTATTTTTCAATTGTGTTTTTTGGACTTCTGTGTCACAATTATGCATGTACCTGATATGAATGTGATGGGTGGGAAATGAATTATATAGCCCATCATTGCAATGCATTATTTTTTATCTCATGAGATGACATGTACGGTTCACACGAGGTTATCCTAAGTACATAATTATAAAATTTATATGAAATTATCATTTCATTTTCTTTATGATATTATATTTTGTGTTATTTTCACATTTCCATGATTCAATTTTGTTATCATATTATACCATGCTTTGATGTTCATGTTTATTATTCTCACTACCCTTATGTTTCCTGGATAAACCTCTTAAATCATATATACTAAATTACCATTTATTATACACTTTATATTCACATACTTTGATTTATAGATCCCTAATTTCTTATGTACATCCCCATGTTATCCCATAGATTTTAACAAGAGTGAAGGAATTTTAAGATCATGTTTATGAGTTTTAAATAATTTCATTATATCATTGTTCGAGTTATTGTGCTATGTAACTAACAACCCAAAAACATTAGGCCTCATGATCTTTTGGGACTATATTAAGTGTGTTTTTATGTTATTAATCATGATCTAATGCTAATAAAATATGTGACTTCAATGCTGAAAATAGAAGAGAATCCAATATTCTTGGGATTAAGGTTATAAAAACCTAGTGAATTCCTTGGGTATAAAGAGAAACTTTTGAAAACAGTTATATATTTTGATAAATTATAGAGTATCTGGACTCTATGAAAATTCATCCCTCTCTAGATACTACTAGTGGATGTGGGTCTAGAACATATATATATTTGGGTAATAACCCTAAAATAGAATCATTGGGCTTAACTCAATCATCACCTAGGGAATAAAAAAAGATGCCTTACTATACACATGGTTTGAAAAACCATGGGTATTTTCATTGGTAAATTCATGACCTCCATTCAAACCATTATTAAGGTAGTAAAAATGAACATAATATTTCCTTTTAGGAAATATAGCATGTATAACATTGATTGAAACCATGAAATTCCATAATTAATGAATATATTCCATTTATTAGTTATCCCTATAATGTTCATTATTACCCATTTATATGTTAAATATTTTAAAATATATCATCCAGAATTTCTATTTATTTTATTTAATTAATTGAAATCAAAGATACTAAGTCAAAAAATAATGTGAGGGGAAATGTCATGACTTCCCAAATAGAAATTCCCAATCTAATGGGAGTAGGGGGTTATGAACATAATTAAAACACATTATAAAATAAATCAATTATAGAATAGAATAATGAACCAGGTGGAACACCCAAATCCTGATAATAAAGGGGATGATGAAATTGAGACCATTAGGCAACAAAGGTCCTTCAATTTCTATGAATCTTAAAGTCCCTTAAGAAGGGAACAATGGATCAAATACATTGAAAGGATCAAACCCATACTAAAATTATCTCATTGCGATAAGTATGTGTTGGAAATTTATCATATTATATCTGGAGAAAATAATCTACGGACAGTGAAAAAAAATATTAAGCCAGAGGAAGTGATCGAAGTGATTGAGTGGAACATATTCTGGAAAATGTTTTTAGATAAATATTTTTCTTATAATCTCCAACCTAAAATGGAGAGGTATTACATTATAAACAAGTAAATGGATGATAAAAATATTGGGGAGTATGGGAAAACATCACAATAATTGCATGATATGCATATTTATTTTCCATCTCCCGTAAAATTATGGTTTACAATTTCTTTAGTGAAGAGTCTACAAAATAACATTGGTGATTCGAGACTATGAATAAAAATGGAAATATTCATATATGGCCTCTATATAAAAATGAAGATTATAAAATACCAAGGGTGTCATGTGTTAAGAAATAGGATGTGGATAATGTATTTTAATTCTAGTACTATTTTGGAGAAATCTCCTGGGGTAAGAAATTCCAACATCCGACTAGTCAAAAGTGTGGTACGAAGAATCATAGAAATTTCCTAAAGGGGACAAAAAAATTATTTAAGTAAAAGATGGAATGGAAACTAGATAGAGTCTTATAATGTCATAAACCCACCAATGTGATTGAAGAATATAATTCTATAGTTAACCATCATTTTAATGTTCAATGTTTCAAATATAATGAACATGGAAACTATGGGATTAAATGCACTAATAAAATGGTTTTCTATGATATCTGGAATGAAAAACCATCATGGAAAATAGATAAATTGAAGGATTATACCGTCAAAATAGCTATGGTGTATATTTACAATGATGTAATGAAAAGTATAAAAATTATTAATTCATGGATTATGAATGAACCATTTTATTCTAGTTCATCACATTCTTTTATATCTTAAATGATCACAAGAATGATTAAAACACGCAGTCAAAAAACATAGGTAAATATGTTGATGAATATGGTAAATGAGTGAATTATTACATCCCAAGAATATAATTCATCCACTATCAAAATTGGTGGTTTTAATTTCCTAGAAAACAGTTTTATACAACCTTTATATTAATTTGAAGAAATTATAAATATGGTTTGTCTTTACTTGTATAGAGAAAACATAAATTTATGAGATATGTAAATCACCCCCTTTTTGATGAATCATTATCCAATATAATAAAAGTGAATGGAGAAAGATGAATATAAATTGGAATCATCATCCCTAGAATTGATATTATTTCCTTTAGATTATTTTTACCTATAACTAATTATTGAAACTATGGAAAAGGTCATCTTTGATGACATTACCATTTTAAGGGAATTCAATGAAGTGTTTTACGAATAATTTACTAATCATAAACCTTGTCGAGAGATTGGGTTCTAACATGGAAATTTACCCAATGATTTACCAACACACCAGATTCTGTAAATAATATACACTATATAACAAGTGTATCTTAAAAATAAATAGTAGTAAAATATGGATAAATATTTTATATGCCGAAATGAATCACCATGGGGTACACAAAACAAATTTTTTATGTAGAATGATTCATCAATTATCCTTTTTAATTATTATTGTGAGATCATAAGTATCTTTATAATGAATATGAGTCATCTTCTATGGACTCATGACTAGTTTGATCAACTACATAGAGCCCAATATTTTTCCACGGTATATGTTTTGATAGAATATTATTATGTAATTTTGAAAATGGATAATAACCCCAAGATAGATAAACATACACGGTATATGTACTAAGAGATTTTAATGATACCATTTGTACCCAACAATTCTATAACTATTATTTATGGACATGATGAATAAAATATTAAGGGATAACATAAAAAATAAGGATGTATTTATAAGTAATTTTCTTATCTAATATAATATAAAGGAGGAACGTGAGGGGAATTTGAATGTTTTATTGAGGGCCTTTTGAAATGTATTTTTTTTAAAAGTTCAATAAATTAATTCTCTTGATGGGGAAAGCATCATTCCTAGGAAATGTTCTTAGTTTTAAAGTGATACATGTGGATTCATCAAAAAAATTGGCAATCGAAGGATGGAGCATACTAACATTTACAATGTCAATATTTATTTTCTTTGAATTAGATGGATACTATCATCGATTTCAGAGAAACATATAACAATTTTCATGACAAATGACTATGATTACTCATAAGAGATTCTTTTTAATCGAGATTGGTCAATGAAAATAAATATTTAGAATGTTAAAGAAGACGTTAATAGCTACCCCTATACTCAAATTAACCTCAAGTGGGGGAAATGTCCATGGTTTTTTTAATGGGTCTAAGAAATATCCCATTTTTATTTTTGAACTGGTGGGTATGAAAATTTCATTTTTTTCGTCATATCATAATTCCATGTTTTACATTATCATAATACCATGTATTTAGTAATTTCAAAAGGCTTTTAAGGTGTCATAATTATCCAGAAAGGATTCTAAAGCATGAGAGGCCTAAAGGCCTGTTTTTTAAGCTGCAAGTCATGGAATGTGGTATTGGTAAACCACGTACCCTCTCCAAGATCACCTTGAACAATATTTTTGTACTGCTACACATTTTTCTATATTTTTTTGGGAAAGGAACAAAAACATACAGAAACCTTTATAGTTTTCATTGATGAATTCTTCGTGGTTTGTAAATTTCTTGGTAAAACCATGTGCAAGACACATTGGTTGGCCAATTTAGGTAGAATCCATACACTGTATCCCACAAATTTTTTGAACACTTTGTAAAACCATGCGAGCTAACTTTATAGAATATTGATGTGAACCAATTATAATTTCTCCCTCCTTCCTCTTTAGTATTTCCTGCCTATTTTTTACCACATGATCACACATAACATCAAGATGCACACCCATTTGGAATTTCACTTTATTTGGATCTGTCTACTTAGTTAGTGATCCATTCATCAAGAAATTGGGTGCATTGGAAACAACTCAATAAGGCTCTCCTCAGCCATTATACTTTTTACACTTTCTTTCATTTCACAGAGTGCTGAATCCTTTTCAATCAATTTACCATATTATTAGTGTGTTCAATATAAATATGTATTTCCTCTAAAACACTTCACATTAGAGGGTAATACCAGATGTGCATACTTCTACAAATCCATGTTACATTTTTAATACCTTTAATCATTTTTCATAGTTGATTTAGGGGAGAAACATTTACCGCACTATTGGTTAGCAGAAAAAAATCATTTTTAATTAGAATTATTGATGTAAAATTGACTATTTGACCTTATGGGATTTAATTGGGAATTCCAAACACTTATTCGATCATGAATGTATAGGTTAGAGAATTTCAACCACCTAGGTAGCTATGTCGAGGTATGTATATTTTTTTAAATTGAAATTTTTGTCTAATTTATATTTATTTTCATTTTTAAATTGTCTGTGATATGCTATTATGATCCATGTGATCACGAAGGGCTCAGCATGAGGAATTGAGTTTTCCTGGACTTTGGGATTGAGGTGTTGTTGGTCATCTTGAATGGCTTTTCCAGACATAAATGGGAGTTGTAATCACTGTTTGGGCATCAATGAACTAGATTGAGGTGAAAAGGATATCAGGATGAGGGTATGTTCTGTGATATTGAATGGAATGACCATCATATTTGAGAGTCTTGGTTGGATGGGAACAAGGTTCTATTTGGTTGTGTCATATGTATTGAATTTGTGATTTCTCCTCACCTGGGATGGAAAAATATTTTATTAGAGTCATGTGAACGGAGGTTTACTTGGGGATGAGGTGCCTTTGACCACTCCTGTGGTAATAGGTCCCTAATAGCATTTCATAGTTATAGAATTAAAGTAGTTTTATATAGAAATAAAAGTGTATGGTGAGAATACTTCTAATCGTATAGTTTTTGTTATCTATTGGGGGTTTATGATCACCATGTTAAGGACATTGGGACTGAATTATTTTGGGGATGATGAACATTACCATTCATTGCAAAATGTTCTATGACTAGAAAATTAATTTTTAATCTGAGAGATGAAATCTATGTTCTTTGGAACATTGGGCTTTTTTCCATTTGGTGCGTTCGAGAAGGTGTCTGGGAGAGAAATGTTCCATTTTTTTTCCTTTGGGACATCGTTGAATTGATTTAGGATACATGTTGTCTGTTTGAACATGGTTCCATGTGACCTTATTGGAGGATGAACATGAGGGTTCATCTCATGATATTTTACATCACGGGATACCTTGGTCCATAGGAAATGGTTCCTCTTCTCTCTAGTGATTCTGATAATGGCTGAATAAGGTAAAAACTTCCTAGAGTCTTTTTAGCACCATGGAATATTATATTTATATTAATTACATGATATGATTCTTTTATATAATTATAGATTATATATCTACATAAAAACATATGTTGGGTATTCACATTTTGGAAACACCCTTCGGACTCTCATTCTTACACCCTACAAGGTCCCTTCGGGTGACATGTAAACATTTTGATTTTACATTCTGGTAAGGGTTCATTCTCAAGAGTTAGATCCTAGTTGAGTAAGCATGGATGATGGTAAGGAACCATGAAGTTCTTGACTTAGTTCAAGCATTTTTGTTTGGATTAATTTTCTTTATTTTTTTAAGTATATGTATATATTCTGGTATCTTCACGTGAACCTTTTTCATTATAATGACATGTATGATATTTTTGTATAAATTCATTGTTTTAGTTGTATAAAATGGTATCCTCAATTTTTAATTTATTTCCACCACTATTAATTATTATGACTGAACTATTTCATGATATTAATTGTGTTTTCTACAATGGTAGGGTCTGGTTTGACTCTTTTTAGTATTTATTTTTTCCATTTAATGTTATGTGTATTTACTCTAACAATTATTAGTCTGTCTCATCAATGGGGTTTATCCTCCCCACTATTATCTTTATAGATCCCGGTTTCCAGTTAGCTTCATTTTCTATTTGTGGAGTTAAACCTAAGTCTAGTGGAAACTAAACCCATATCACTATTATGGTTTCTAATCAAGTCAAGGAAGTTACATGGGTTATTAATGAAGTTCTTGATTGGTATTTCATATCAATGTTCATATACCTAATAATTTTATCATGTCTACATGCATTTTTTGTTTTACCATTTGGGTTATGGTAGACGGAATATTTTTTATTATTTCATAATTGGGTTTATAGCTCATGCATGGGTGCCTACAGCCTTAGGAATTGGGGGGTAGACCATATTACCATGGGTGGGATTGATGATATAGTTTTCTCATATTAGATTTTTTTTTATTTCCACCTAGATTGGAATTCATGGAATGTTATTTGTTATATGTTATGGATTGTTTATTGTGACCCCTGGCCCATTATATAAGAGGATGATATATTGCATCCATGGCCTGGTAAGATAGGTTTATGATTCATGTTTATGCTTTTTATTAGAATCATATTATGGTGTATCAAATTATGAATATACGTAAGTTGTGATATTATATTCCCTGTGAAATGGGATATGAAGTGTGATGTATACATTTTTATATGCCTATGATATGAATGTTTTTTTTCAGGTGTGATATGGGCTTGGATGTTATATGAGGAGGTAGGTAAGAAATTGGGTGATGTTTGACAACGAGATGGGATATGTTGTTGTTGATTTGATGTGATGTGGTTCATCGGGATGCGAAAGGCCTAATGCATACTTGATACATGGATCTATTGAAGGCGGTTAAGGAGCCCACAAGCCCTAGATTCCTAGTGTCATGTTTACAAAGGGGAAGAGTTAGTGTAGTAAGTTGATTCTACCTATAACTACATTCCAGGTCTATGTTATACACACACACACACAAATATATATATATATATATAGTTTTTTTTTAAATGTTAATGGTTTTTAGTGGGTTTCAACCTAGACGGATCATACTGATCATTGGGTGGGTGGTGGTTTAGTACCAAAGGGGTAAGAGTATATTAGGACAACTAAGGGTCAGGTACAACATCTTCCATAGGTACATGCATAGGATTGGGTTCAATTTTAGGTTGGTCATCCATGATACTTGATAACTTTTGGGTCTTTGATGGATGAACAACATAGACAGATAATGTAGTATGTGATATAACGTACTGATATGGGTTATCATGGACCATAACCTTTAATGGAGTATCCTACCCAATATTTTAAATCGCATCACCAACCTCTTTTCCATGGTGAGGGTGCTCAGTAGGCGAATGATAACAGGATCAGGTCCCTGATGTTGATTTTTTTTGTATCATGATATGCCACTAGGGTGAAGGATGAATCTTGAAACATAATTTCATAGAGGATCGACTAAGAATGTGTGAGTCATATAGGTTCAAGAAGGTTGACATGATGGACTTGACTAGAATGATATTAAGGCCACGTTCTAAGATAATTTCTTCCGAAAGATGTGGAGGGCGGAGAGAGCATGAGTGTTCCTAATCATTCAACAGGGTGACTTGTCTATCAAGGAAAATGAAGATACATTCAATGAATTATCTCACATTTCACAAGGTATGGTGTGGTAGAAAAAATCAAGGGTCAGTTGCTTAAGGATGGATTATGGTACACAATTATATTTTAGGTAAACATCATTAGGTTGGCCTCATTATTTGCGGTAGTGAACGAGGTGGTCATAGACCAGGAAAACCTGAGGGATAGTTCAAACTAGATCTGGGAAGTAACTTCAGGTGACAACACTAGTGACATTTTAGTTAGTGGGAAGAATGTTGGAGATGATTTCCAATAGGGTAGTCTAGTTGAGAACTCGATTAGACAACATTTGTGTGGATAGTCAATGTTTTTCTTTCATTGTGGGTAGCCAGTACATGTATGGAGTCAGTGAATATATCCTCCAATGGAGTTCTAGGCATATGGATTGGCTATTCATCTCTAGAGTTTCTGTTGGAAGGATTCTCGAACAGCCAACTATCAAGGACCATGGGTAGAATAATGTGTCTAATATCAGACTGGGAACAATACAAGGAAATGGTATATGAGGTTTAGTTTCACATGGTTGACGTGGTAGAGATTGTGGGACCAATCCAAGGGGATAGTGGCTAGTGGCTAGTGCAGCACCACAAGGACATCATTCCTTAGTCAGTCGGGCTTTAGTCCAAGTGCATGCCACAGATCTTCCAGGTTTTTAGTTGGTTAGTGAATCGATGAATTTTAGAGGTGCGATGTGGGTGTGAATCGAGTTCATTTTCTATTACTTTGGTATGAAATTTTGTGGAATGTCTATTATGGGTTCACATGATACATGATATATATGTATAGACAATCCAGGCACACATTAGCCGGTTGAAAATGGATCAGGTGTGTTATGCTTTAATTATGTGTTAGTCTGTGTGTGTGTGTGCTAATGTGAAAGCAACCAGGATCTATTTAGGAATCATTGGATGCAAGATTATTGAGATGTGATGTCATCGTTCATCGAATATATGTTGTTTTATTGATCTATGAGGCTTCTTTTTACCATTTTGGTGTTAATAATTATTTAGGTGAGAGGAATGGGGTTTTATTTGGAGCATCAAATGAGATGAATGACCACATTTGTGCCATGAGAGACATGGGCACGATGTAGACATTGATGTGGTGTAGAAATTTGATGGTAGTAGGATATGAAATTGGAGAACCTGAGGAGGTGTATAAATGATGTTTCACAATGGTAGGAGTTTTCTTTCTAGAAATTGGGTGAGGGGCCATATTTTTATTTTAGTTTTGTGTCAGGAAGTGACCATGGTTGATCAATTTTAAGGTAGTAATCCCATTTTAGGTAGTTGACCAATACCATTATGGTTGGGGTAGTATGGGTTATTTTTAAACTGATGGGTATTTTTAGTACAATCCTTGGGTTTTTTTTCATATAACTGGGGTGGCATTTTTTTTGTGGGTTGATTGTATCATCTTGAGTTTATCGAGATGTTTAAAAAACCTCTTCTATTTTGAAATTTTGAATTTGTGTGTATGACAATTTTTTCAATCATTAGATCTCAATTCTATGTTCTATATTATATTAATACATTTCAGTAGTCATGTATTAAGTCTTATAGGGTGTATCATGTGTTTGTACTGGGTTTTGGTGCATAGGAGGACCGAAGGCCTATTTTAGAAGTTGTAGGTCATGTAACACTGTTTGGGTAAATCGTACTGCCTCATCCAGCTAACAATGGCCCCACTTTTTTTTCTATTACATGTTCTGGTAAATAGTTCCTTGTAATGTGCATGAAAATGTGGGAACCACTATAGTTTTTACATAGGTGTTTCTCATAGCATTCCCATTGTTAGGTAAAAGTGTGAACATGCCACACAAGTAGTGTCATTTAGACTTTATCCATGCACTGTAGCCCACATGGTTTCTGTGTGATTTGAAAAACTATAAATGCTAATGATACATATTATTAATATTTAAAAATTACTATTTTACTTCCATCTTATTAAGGTTTTCCAATCCCTTTTTCCCCTATTGATCACACTAAATAGTAGGGGGATCACCCATTTCCCCTACTCTTTATTTTGATCCAACCCCTTTATCGTTTCTTTTTTCATGAAGCAATCAGTTGAATTTGAACCTTATTGGTAATGATCTCAAAAAAAATCTTCTTATTTCATTTTATATATGATTCTATAGAACATAATATATTTTAGTTATTTTACACTATATTTATGGTGTTCTGTGGAAACACTGATTTATTCCAAACTGATATGAGTTAGATGCTAATACCGGACAAGCCTATGTATATTACTCCAAGGTAGGTGGTACATACCTGTATTTGTGTTTTTTAGATCGATTTAGGGTTGTGTCTTTTAGTACGCTATTGGGTAGATGAAAAATATCTTTTCTTATTTAAACGTTTGTTGTTTAATTGATTGTATGACCTTATTACGTTGCTATTGGGAATTCGTAATCCTTATTCTCTCATGCGGGGATGAGTTAGAGGCTACCAAAAACCTAGTACACTAGTTTGGGGTTTGTCTAATTTTTTTAATATGAATATTTATTTAATTTGACATGAATTTCATTATTAATATATTTTTGATATACTATTATGATCCCTGGAATCATGATGGGATAGACCTATGGAATTTTGGTGGAATTTCCACTAGGTTTGGGGATACATTCATCATCTAGTTGGGATTTACTTAATTTTACACCGTGATTTGATCACTGGTTGGGAATCATGGATTTCAGTTAAGGTGGAATAGACGTCAGGATGATAGTATTTCATTTGATATTGGATGACAAGGCCATCATATTGTATATATATGGTCGTAGGTGCACGATGTTCTGGTTGGATGTTGCTTATATACTAAATTTGAGATTTCAACTCACCGGTGACGGAAAAAAGTTAAAATTAGAGTTTTTTGCACATTGGTTGGATTAGGGATGTGGTGGTTTTGACCACTCATGTGGGTAGGGTCCACCATTAGTGAAGTTTATTTATTTCTTTGGATGTTATTATTGTAGTAATTCAGGGTGATGTTGAGGATCTTTGGAATGATAACGTTGAGGCTATCAGTTGGGGGATGAGGCTCAATGTACTGAGGTCATTGGGCCTGGATTATTTTGGTGAGGACATAGATAAACATTCCATGAGACACATTTCTATGAGAAGTTAGAGTATTTATTAATTTTAGGGAAGATAACATTTTGCCTATGGAAATTGGTCATTGGGATGGTTGGTGATTTTGAGAAGGGGTCTGAGGGAGAAACATTTTTTTTGTTTGGGAATGCCTTAAAGAAGTCAGAGACATGATTTGGGATATGATGTGGTAGTTGGAAAGAGGTTCTAGGTTACATTATTATATTTGGAACCTAAGGGTTCACCTGGGGCAATTAAATAGTAGGGGATACCTTGGGCCATGAGGCTAGGACCATCTCCCCGTCAATGATTCTGGTGTTTACTGAAGTAGGTAACAAATTCTTTAAGGTTTTTTAACACTAGGGAAGCTTGTATATATTTAAATTTCATGTGTAATTATTTTTATCTTATTCTATATTACACACCGGCTTGACCACATTTGTTTGGTATGCACACATGTGTGGTACCCTACTGAGACTAATTCTCACAGCCTACATGGGCTCTTCACGATCCATGAAGACTTTATGATTTTATTAATATGTCGGGGTTAGGGATGTAGATCTATGTACTAGAAAATTTGGAATGGATTGGTGGTAACGAACTATGATGTTCTTTCCTCAGTTTGATCTTTCCTTTTCAGTTTACTATACTATTCATGAGTCTTTTGCTTATGTATATATTGTGGTCTACCGTGGGAGAAATTTTTTCTATATATTGACTTGTATTACCTATATGTATGACTCCTCTATTTTAATGGATACAATGTGTATCCTTGGATATATATTTATTTCTTCATTGATTCATTATTATGCCTTTTCTATTTCTTGATATTGATGGTGCTTCCACCATTTTTTGGTCTTGATCTCATCTGTTTAGTATTTACTTATTCGGATGCATGTTATATATATTTACTTGGTCTATTGTTAGTATATTATCCCTAGAGGGTTTAGAGTCCACACCATTACCATTAATAAACCCGTACTTCTAGTCATCTGCTTTTGGCATTTCAGGATGTGCACCTAAGGCCAATGGCACCCAGACTAATAGAACTATTTAGGTTTCTAGTTGGGATGGAGATGACACATTGGGGATCAATTATTGATAAAAAAATTATGAATCCAAAAAAATTGATCGATTTACTCATAATATATGAAAAAGTGATCACATATTCCTCCATCCAATTAGATATCCATTACTATAACAACCCAACACATGATCTCGAATTGCCTACAATGATCTTCAGTTTGATGATTTGGAGACATTATATCTACATATAAAATTGTGACATATGTAAATATTATATGGGCCTCATGCTCATATTCAAAAAAATGAAATTATAATATACCAAAAATGGTTGTTGGATCTGATCATGGATTTTGATTTCTCAATCCATTTTCCTCGCGGGAAGGAAAAAAAGGTTGAATATTCTTAGAGTAGAAAGGATTTTTTAACCCAATAGATAGTGAGTATTATAAGGGAACCAATTGACTAAATTTTCATAGAATGTATGTGGAAATAATAAAATGATATCCATACAAGATTTCTTAGGAAACTACTCAATCATCTATTATTGAGAGGATAAAAGAGGCCCAAAAATATGATTAGTTGATATTGAAATAGAGTGAAAATATTTTAGAGTTCAACTTTTATGAATATTGAGTTATAAGGTTTGAGTACCTGATATGTGTCCCATAATAACTAGATAATAAGAAGGAAATTTTTGATGGTTCACATATCTCTTCCTTCTCTATTCATCTCAGAAGTACTATGATATATAATGATATAATAAAAACAATATTGTGATAAAATTAAGAGGAAGATTACGAAAATTGTAACTAGATGCATGGTATTCGAACAAGAGAGGGAGAACAATATATAACAAAGGGTATGATTCATCATTTTCATATTCCAAATATAAATGTGAAAAAACTAGGTATTTCATCATTGGAGTCCCCATGAAATCTTAAGGAAGTAGCACCATCTCTGTGGTAGTTAATCAAATGACAATGTCACTGTAATTAAATGCAATCAAGGATGTTTTATCACTCAAAAAACATGCCACAATATACATAATAGATGTTTTATTAATACCGGGATTTCCACTCCCCATTTTATTTTATTTTTACCAACATTTAACTCTTGGTATTTTAGAATCATTGAGAAATAATTGGATATAGATTTGATTTTTAGTATTGACTATAGCTCTAATATGGATGGGAAGTCTAATAGAACCATTCAAACTCCAGTGGGTATGCTTATATATTGTTTAGTGAGTTTCCTAGTATGTTGGGATCATTTCATCCCCCTAGTAGAGTTATCATATAACAACTAATTGTATTATAGATTTCCAATGGCACCTTATGTGGCACTATATGGGATGATTTGTTCGACTCCAACATAATACGATGAAAATGGAGTATAGATGTCAATGAGACCAGATATTATCAAAGAGATTATATAGAAGGTTGAATTCATTCAATGTTATATGATATATGTACAAATTAGATATTAAATCTATGAAGATAATCAAAAAAAAAGAACTATACTTTTTCGATAGAGAAAAAGGGTTCCTATCTATATCATCGTGGAAGTAATTAATGAGGATTGGGGTGAAGGGAAAGATTAGTATGCAACATACTGTACCCTTTGAGATCCATGACGACATTTTTTATATGACCAATCAACCAAAACTACCATTGACCCTATCTTAAGTACAATTTTTTTTTCATGTATCTATCTTGGGGAAGTAAATACCGTAGCCTTCACATGTAATAAAAATAGAGGTGGTACTATTCGATAATGATCTTTCAAACGAAGTGTATCAGGTGATGATCTAATATGTCAAAGACAATGATATATGAAACCAAAAAAAAAAAATTGGTTGATGTATTGTGGTGGAACAAAAAGTTTGAAAAAGCAACATGGAAATCTAAAGAGGTGATGAAATTGAAGTACCCTAATCCATTTTACTAAATGAAGTTAAATATTTAGTGAATGTATATTAAGGGAGGTAGAATGTAATGACCTGAAGATTCGTAGATAAATTCCCATTTCAAATTTATTTATTTATTTTTAGGAAATGATGTTAAAAAAATACTTGAACAAAATTAGTTATGTTGGACCATTAGAAGTTATATCCTAGAGGATTTAAAAAGAATCGTAGGAATCCTATTAATTGATGATATATACATTTTATAGTGATTGTTATGATCAGTTTATATTTATGGTTATGATAAAATCCAATTGACACAGATGGATGAAGGGATGGGCTCAACCAGTAGGACCGTAAAATTTTTACCACATTAATCAATGATTCTATGGGATACAAAATCACTATGCTTTTCCATTGTCTAATAAAAAATCAACAAATGTGGGATGAATGAAAGTATTTATGGTTAAGTTAATGAATATCAAAATCATGACCTAAATTGGGTTTATCAAAACACCCAATGAAATACCTACCATCACACACCTTACACTTACAGAATAAGTTCGGGTAATAAGGGATTATGTATCTAGATAGTGGTAGACTAAATATTTCTATTTTTATTTCAAATAGAAAAATGATAATATTTTTACCTTTTAATTAATACATGAAATATAATTTAAATAACTATGATAAAAAATATATTTTGACTTACTGTAAGAAAAATTTTATTTTTGGGAAATAAATAGTTTCAATAAAGTCACTCGTTTTGAAACATTCAATAATTTTAGAAAAAAATTTATTGAAATAAAAAATTATTATGGCATTACTTTTATTCAAATAAAAATAATAATATAAATTTATGACTTCAATGGTAATCTTTATATGTGTCTGTAAACTGTTATCGTCCTAAAAACATGTATTTTTCTACAAATGATAATATTTTATTTAAATGTGTAAATTATAATATTTATATAAATAGTTTTAAAAAATAAATATCAATTTTTACATAACCATGTCAAAACTATTAAATGGTGATTTTATATAATTTTATAAGACAATCAACTTTTTGGGTAAAAATTAAATTTATTTTAAAAAAATTGTATGTGTTATTACATGATTAAATCCCAAAACAATAATAAAAATACATTAAAGAGTGTCAATGACCTAATTTTTTCACATTAAAATAATGTTCTTTTATGTTATTTTATTACTTTTATAATCTTTATATGAATCCTCCAAAAAAATATTATATTTTAAGGTGTTAAAATCATTTATTTATGAACATGACTAACATAAACATCACCATAGGTATTATTTAAATGATTTTTTTATATCATTATAAAATATTTAAAACCACTCCACATGGATTGAATCCAAATAAAAATACCAAGGAATGTTTTTTGATTTTGATTATTTTTTCATATAGATTCCAAATCCTATGTTTTTAATTTAGTAGTGAATTCCACTCTAAATTGATATAAAAACCAACCCATTCATCAATTCAACTTCACTATAAACCTTATGATAATTTATTTACTCTATCTTCCCCCTTCTAAATACAACCCATGATATTCATAGGACTTTAATATAATCCTACGAATATTTTAAAAGTTCCTTCTCAAGGAATTGGATACTCTACTTCTCTTTAGTTATGTAACATCATTATATTAGGAATTTTTTTCCAATTTACCAAATTGGGATTTTCTTTTAGACATTCCTATCTATTTACATATGATATAAGAGTGCTGATAGTCTCATTTAACTCTAAATAAACCATTCCATGAATCTTTACAAACCCCCGTTATATTATTATAATTAACAACCATTTTATATGCTAGACATTTTTTAGGGAATAATAATCCCAATTTCCACTCAATTGTTTCGACCTCAATGCAGCTATCCTTATTTTAATCAAAAAACACATGTATATAACCCAAAATCATTAATTTTTTTGACTAAATTAGATGAAAGTATCCCTTATGTTGTATGATTTATAAGGCACCCTTATTCATGTACATGAAATAAATGGGATGGATGGGCTTGAAATTATAAATCCCTCAAATGCATTGGGTAATATTTTTTTCTCATGAGATACCAAATATGGTACGTGAGTGGTTTTCTAAAGAAATTTTTGTTATTATATCCCTATGGTCAACCATGGCATATGTTTATGATTACTTTTTTATTTTTTTACCACATTTCCATGTTTCATTTACGATATTACCTTATATCATGTGATGATGTTCAAGTGTATGATTCTCACCCATATTATGTAATCTTAATATGCCTCTTGACTAAAATGTACTACATTACCTTATGATATGATTTAATTATTACCTTACTGTTATTTATATTTCAATACATTCTTATATAAATCTTCATGTTTTCCCATTTAGTTTTAGAAGATAGATATAATTTTAATAGGATGTAAAATTGTTTTAAATTATTTTATTTTATCCTTATTTGTGTTATTTCTATACATTCATAATTTCCAAAATATATTCACCCTAATTATGTTTTGTGGATAAATATTGTGTTCTTAAGAAGATAGGTTATGAATTAATGTGTATTAAAATATTTTTTTTCTTTCCACATTATATTATTAGACTGCAACCTATAAAACTCACGTGAATTGAAAATTAATTTTTTGTTTTCAAAAACATTTTAGGGTAAATGAGAACCCATGTCAGTTCTAAAACACATCATCAAACCACAAACGATATAGACGAACCATTGAAATCATGGTTGGTAATTTTAGACATATTACTTCAATGTAGTTTCCAAAGAAGTCCATTTAACTCTACATGTTGATCTTATTTACTGAGGTCCTCAAACCAGAAAAGAAATTTGTCCCAAATATATATAAACTCCTCCACATTGACCTTCCCTACATTCAATCCTCCTGCCAATATAAAATCTTCCTTGTTGATACACTCCGTATGCATTACAATAGTGGCCACCAAAAGTCCCCTCTCGGACATCTTATCACCATTTTCCTTTGAGGAGTTGAACGGAACTGCTTTCTACAAAATATCTTCCTCGGAATGGATGATAACCTCCCATATCTCTCCATAACCGTACTTTTTAGGAGGAAATGCATCCTCCTTCCACTACGCAACAACATCGATATGCAGTAGAGTCTCCCTTAACCGAACCTCCAACCTCTCAACTACGTCACGTAGAGGGTTCCCCAAAATAGCAAAGCTATTATCTGCCTTAGAAAACTCTTTTCCATGTTCTGGAGACCCAGAGTGTCCAACTAGTTGGGCCTCCTCACCTATAACTATTTTAATTTCATGTTATTTGATTCTACAACCATTTTAACAGATCGAGTCTCCATTGGCCTATGGATATATGAGTAGTCATTGCGACCCTTTGGTTTATGTTTCATAGAAATTATGCATCAAACTTGGTCCCTTTTTTCTTAACATCCATTCTTTCTCCTAAGGTTTTGTCGGCCTTTCTTGATCCCTCCTGTAATATTATCATCTGATAATTTCCATTCTTATTCAGAATCTTATTCCAAGGGGAAAATAGAGTTGCATTCATTCCCTCCAACAGAACTCAAAACTACAAAGCAGTTGTTTGAATTGATACAGGTCAAGGGGTTACTTAGAGTATAACACTAGTTAGGAATTTATAGCCTACTTGAACCAACTGTAGTCACATCCCCCTCCAGACCATCCATAGTGAGGCCAACGCTAATAAATAATAAATTATTTTTATTGTCTTTTTAATCCAATTTTTATTATACATGAGGAATAACTACCTCAAATTTAATACCTTGGTGCCTTCCTCTTATATGTGAAACTATACATTTGAAATGAAAGTATAATCTATTGTTTTAGATAATTTTTTTTTGACAAATTTATTATTGTTGGGAACCTATAATGAGATATATATTGGGGGATAAAAGATCTCTATGTGGTAATTTATTACTTAAAGGGATGGGGTTGGAGCCCATATATGTTGTCAAAGTCATTGTTAGTGACCAAGGGGAAGGTTTTTATTTTATGAAATATTTTTTAATTTAGATTCGAGTGATCGGGATGAGTTCATATAAATTATTTCTCATCATTTTTAATAATTGTTGACTGATAAATATTTGATGAACAAATAACATTATTATTATTGGTTATTACTGTTGAATGTGTGTCGATACGATTCATTGTAACTGAGTCTTTTAAACATGGTTTTTAACGATGATTCCATGAGTACATAGATATTATCAAATGGTAAATAAATTAAGAAATTATTGGTGTTAGTTCGTGGTATTTATATATGATTGTAACAAACATGATTATATATAATGAGGATTTATAGTTCCATCGACACATGGACAAAAGGTTAGTGTACTAATCGTTGGAATTTAATAAGGATTAATAATTTTAATTAATGGATAATGATTTTGAATAAAATTAACTGGAATTTTTTATTATCATTTGGTTCCATTAACATATTAGTGGAAGTATAGGATTCATTGTGATGATCGGTGTAGATGGGAATAAGTCTCGGCAGTTACCATAGTGGTTTTGTATATGATATTGCATATATTCTTATGATTTTATAGTCTTCCCATCCCACAGTGTGTTATAGTTGGTATTATGGGACCAACTATTTATAATTAGGATCACATGTATATTAGACTATCTAACTATTAATAAAATATCTTATCTTATATTTCCAATTTATCTTTATGATTTTAATGATATAATTTTTTCAGCATCCATCACATTGATATGTTTAGATAATTTCCCATCCATGATTAGAACTTTGATGTTCCATGACCATATTCTTAAATATTGTTCACATTTGGATAAAATTCTATTATATGAGATGTAATTTTTAGGATCTCAGGTATGAGTACTCATAAAAGGATTATGCCACTTATCATGAAGCTCACACTTGGTATTCTCCAATATGAGAGATTTTGATAACATACTATCCATAAGGAATTTCTCTTGTTTTTTGGTCATTATATATTCCAATATGAAAGTGTTAGTAAAGATAATTTGACAGTAATATTACAATTATTTCATATCATCACTCATGCACTTAGATTTTTATACCAGAACCATTACACTATATGTTGTAGTGGAGTAGGGTACATTGGGTATGTCATGAGTTATATTTAATTAATGAATATTTTGAGTAATGATTTGTCCAATCCATATTTATTGATGATGATATCTTGAGACTATGATTCGAATAAAATCATCACATTAAATTATATGGTCATGGAATAACAATGTGTGTATTTTAGATTGTCATAAAAGGATGTGTTGAGAATATATATTGATGATATATATATATATATAACAATCTTGATGAAAAATTATGAAAAAGTGATTTTATTACACACTGATCATTATTAAGTGGTTTTCATCATTTTGATGTTAAGTTATTTTTAATTTGTACCATGATAAGTATCTATAATCTAATCATGGACCTTAGTTAATCCCTCCTAATAATATCCAAGATGAATTCTATAGGGCCACACAAAAAGAGATTTCATTGTTCTTGATTAAATTATATTTTATTTTAATTATTGGATGAAATGATATTTTTAAGTCCAAGGAATAATTTCATTCATGTTTTATCATTAAAAAATATTAAATAATGAATAATATATATAATTAACTAGTAATCTTGGTAATAAATAAATACCGAGGAGTTGGAGTGGACTAACATAGAGTCTACTGATGAATATTTATTTACAGTCTAGTAAATAATATTTTTCACTATGATTATTAGAGAGTACCATAAAATAATTTTCATGTTTTATTGCTATATGGGATGATTTTTTATATGAATAATTGTTTTTTTCAAGGGACGATATGGAAGTAAATAATATATTTACATAAATACTATATCTATAAATACATGGTTTTGTCTATTCTGTTGGGTTAGTCAATACATATTAATTATTGTGAAAAATGAAATTCCCTCTCAATTCCTACTATTATATTTCATTCAACATAGAGAAGTTCTAGGGAGACTATTTCAGGATTGAAGGATCATGAGGTGATCAACAATAAAAATGAACGATAATAGATTAATTGTGCTATAACCAAAAAATGAATTGGAATCACTCAGAGGTCAAAAGAGAATGTTTCCATCAATACATGAGGTATTCCATAATTTGATCCATTTAATAAAAAAATATAAGCGAGAAGGGTTTTCAAAAGATCAAAGTCATCATAAAAGACATTTCTTAAGATGAGGTAGAATTTTCTCCCAGTCTTGAATAATTTAATTTTGAGTTTGAAATGAAAACATCCTCTCTATGTTCAAGGTTTTCCACTTTTTCAATATCTCATGGATAAAATTCATTTGATAGGGGATTCATGAAATGTAAATATTTTGAATAGTCATTCTAATAGACAATTTTTCAACATTTTATTCCCACCACGATTCTTCTGTTTTAACGGAAATCCACAAGTGGTATCAGAGTGGTCACATTTAAAATTCATAACTATTTTTTATATTGGTCTTCTATAGGCATACGTTTGAAATTTTTTGTAGACTGGACTAACCTAGCACATGGGTTATTGAATATCAGGACATCTACCTGGTGTACACATCGTGTAGTCTACAAATCATAGCGGTGAAATTTATGAGAATTCCATGGTCATATTCATGGAATAAAATGTGAGACATGTATCCTAGAGAATAAATGAATTACACAACGTGTATCCGGTGAACATAGCATGTGCTTCATTATTTACCACATCTAAAGTAAACACTGATTAATTCTATGTTACATAAGGAAATGTGATATGTGATATACAAATTGTGTATCTAGATATTCATGTGATGCAGGATCACATCTTTTTAACATGATAAGGCATTCAAGGGTTTTAACAGACAGATGACATGTAGATTGTTAGTAAACCATATATAATGTACTAAGATACACACTAAATACCCAAAAAATGTTTCATGGGAACAATAAAAGTTTAACACATGATGTATAGATGGTTAGTATATTCAATTTAATCTATCCAAGGTAGACATAATACCCTCAACTATGTATCCCAGGTATATGACAATAGAGGTACACAATGTGTTTTTTCTAAGAAAAGATCATGTAGTCACCCAACATAGCACAAAATAAATTTACATTAATTTTCTATTTACAACATTAAGACCATACTATATTTATTGGAACATACTATGTTTAAATATATAATGTTTTTAAATATTTATTGAATTATTAAATAATTTATTATATTTATCATTAATTTTGTGTTATTCTATTTTTTACCATGAATTCATATTTGACAGGTGTCTCCAACAGAATTTAGAAGGACATTTAAAGAAAATGAAATTAATTTATACAAGAGTGTTTATATTAATAATAAATAATAGAAATAAATATATGATAAACAATATACTTTTTTGTAACTTTTTGATGTTACTGGGTGATGAGGAGCTTGATTAAGTCCTTATATATGTTGGAATTATTTAATTTAATTTATTTCGTGGGTTTGAAATTATATAATTATTAAATCAAATTGATGGCCTCTGAATCATCCATCCCTCCATTATTATGTAGAACATTCATGTCCAATGATAATTAAATAATTCAATTTAACAAATCATATGGTTCCTCTATCTCATGTGTGAGTTATAAATCATTGTAATTAATGGAGTATCATAAGGAATGTGAAGGCAGATTAGGATGGAACCTAGATGATTCCAACCCTGGTAATACACTTGTTAACATATGGAATGTTGTAACTCATGACAATACTAACATAAGGAGACTTCTCTAGTTATAGGTTGATTATTTATCCACACAAAAAATAAACCATTTGAAAATATCATGAATAGTTAATTTGTTAATTAGTTTATTTCTATCTTATTCATTATATATTTTATAGAAAAAACATAATGATCATATAAATAAATGAAATAGTGTTAAAAATAGAATTTATGTAAATGGATTATACGTCACTTGTTTTTTAAAACATGATTAATAACATTACTAAAACCAATTAACAGTAACATTATTAGTAAAATATCATACATGAATGTCTATAAATAATAAAATAAAATAAAACAACTACAAAGTAAGTTAGAAATATCATTCCATTTCATGATTAGGAATGAAATACATAAAACTAAGTGTTTTAACAACAATATTTAGTTAACTAAATTTTACCATATACTTCATATGAGGGTCATCTGTTAACCTAATGATCTTAAATCAAGGGAATAATTATTCAATTAATATTATGTAACTGGATGGAATGTTTCTAATAATTTCATGTAAATATTTCATGATTTGGGAGTCCATATAATGGATCATGGACCTCCAAGACCACATTTGACAGGGTCATGCCTACCTAAATACCTTCAATTATCATGACCAACCGTTGTTGGGGTTATACAAAGGGGAATATGTATCCTTTCAACAAAAATTTTCTAGCTACTGAAAATTCCAAGATCACTAATGGGATTTTTTGGGACATGATAAAATAAATGGAAATCAAATTAGAATTTTATTATTATTATTTCCAAAATAACTTGTAATCATGTAAAGTATAAATATTATTCAAATTTAAAAAGCTAAATATATGGAATTTTCATCATCCACATTGTCCTTTTTAAGAATATCCTATAAATACCATCTCCTCCCTATTAGTAAATTCTAGGAGTAGTTCGGACACTTTTCGATTTTTTGGATCATGAAATGAAATATGACATTCTAGATTCCTCAAAACATGATCCTCTTACTAAAGAGATTAGTGATTAAATGATATCATTCTATGTAATACACATCGTTGACATAATATAAATTCAATGTTTGATTCCTTATTCAATATATAATGTGATCATGAATTCTCATGAAATCATGGATACTTATAACAAGGTTGACTATCTCTATAAACATTACCAGGATAGATAGAGATAAAATTGGTTTGGGATATCCAAATAAATATTCCAGAGTAATCATGGAGTGTTTTTTTATTGATGGGACTCATAAAATGAATCTCACTAACTACATTAACGAGGTGAGGTAGATCTATGTTATTCCAATCTAGCCAAACTAGTGGTTGTGACTACCATGGACTACACCCTCATGTTTCCAATTAGAATGATATTGGTTTTGAAAAGAAAAATTACTTTTTACTATATGTTCCCTAAAACATTATTTATATATCTCTATATGTTCCATATATAATTATTTTCAATTTTGAGAATATAAATATCTTCTTTTATAAATATTTATTTTTTTTGTTTTATATATTTAGATAATGGTATATATATTTTGGATTACAAAAAACATGTAATTTAAAACTATAGAAAACTAATTTACATGATTCATTCCACATAAAACAAGGGGGTCACTTGTTATTTCAGTTAAACCAAATATTATTTAACTATATTACATCATGATTGATATTTATATTTCATTAAACGAAACCAATTTGGTGAATGTATTATGTGTTTATAAGGAAAAATGACTGAATCACCATTACGGGTGAAAAGTAAATGGGGAAATGATACTCTTTAAGTAGTTCATTCAAATTTTTGTGGACCATTTCTAGTTTAAGAAAGTGGTGGGTAATAATAGCTAGTAAATTTTACTAACGATTATATAATATATGGATGTCTATCCTTGATGATATATAAGATGGATTCCTTTGATATGTTGATAGAGTACAAGAATGATGTTTAGAAACATCTTGCTATAAATATTAAGAAACTCTAATCATCTTATGATAGGGGAAATCGTAATCAATACATCACGAATTATTTACAAGATTTTGGGATCTTATCCCAACTCACTCCTCCAAGAACACATTAGTGGAATGATTTAAGAGAAATGTGGTACCACACATTCATAAACATGTTGATGTTAATTATGAGTTATAGGAGTCTCACGTTATCCTTTCGGGGATGCACATTAAAAATAACATCACATATAATTAACCAAGTTTCAAACATATATATTTACTGGTATACCATAATAATTATGGAATAAAATAATTTTTTTTCATACATTGAAGTGTGTGGAGGAAAATCCATTTTTAAGGAGTCATCATGAATGAAAATAGAACCTAATGGGAAATAGTTTACATTCATAGGATACCCCATGGAAGTAAGGGTATATGACCTATAGGAACCCTTAGAATAACTAGTAATAGTTGAAAACACACCATACTATTTTATATGGAACTTATTGATTAAAAAGGTAGTAAATGTAATATTTATATTCTTGAAGTCTATGCTAATAGTAAATTAGAGTTGGAATGAAAACAATTACAAAAATACCTATAGATGGAGTTTTTCTAGAGATACAATTATTACATATGAGTACAAGTGAGCTTGGAAACTAGAACAATATGGTTTTATAGTCACTAAGGATGAGAATCATTATTAGTTGATAATAATGATCCTATAACCAATAATAAACCAATAAGTGAAACAGTTTCTTCCAAGTGGAATATAACCATGATTTTTGAAAAGGATCCCATTTTTGTAAATCTGGTATAGAATTTTATATACATTTTTCATGTAAATATCATTGTTTTTAGTTGTTGATTCTAGAATAAAATGATCATGGATGGGAACATAATTACCTATAAATAAACCCTTATTGCCAAAAGGTTTAACTGGAACTAAGGAATTGTTTATGACAAATCGTTTTCACCAATTGCAATGATAAAATCCATCCGGATTATACATTCCATTGGGATTTCCATGATTATAAGATTTGAAAAATGTATTTTAAAATATCCTTCCTTAATTGGAGCATTCCAGAATATATCTATTTGACCCAATCAGAAGGGTTTGTGACACAAAATATGCCAATAATTTTTGAAAATTGAAACAATCCATTTATGTGGTACTGAGAGTATTATGGTAATGTAATATTCAATTTTATGATTCCATAATGGAATTTTGACACATAATGAATTAATTATATCGTTTTTTCTATAATAAGTTTAGTGGGAGTGTGGTAATTTTATTAATAGTATATATCGTTGAAATAATACATATATAAAAATAAATACTACTATTAAATCCTAGAGAGATTATGTTTGGATGAATCCTAGAGGGGATTTCTTCCAATTTAATTCAGATTATAAATTTATAGGAAAATATAAACATATAAAAATGAAGTAAGACAAATATTTTAAATAATTTCATAACAATCAGTGGTTTTTTATGTTATGTATTTTATCTTATGTATTGTTCTAGCTGTCGCATATTCCTTAAGTGTGGTAGAAATGTATCAAACATACCTAGGTGACTTCCATTGGATGGATTTTATGACTATACTTAAGTATATTAGTTTTAATTTGTATATATTCCTATTATATGGTGTAGATGAGGAACTAGACATTAGGGCGTATGTAGATTCTAGTTTCCTTATAGATCAACCTGATCTAAAATCACATGTGATACATATTAACTATAAATAGAGGTATTGCGAGATGGAAGATGATAAAGAGGGTTATGTTCATATGTTTTATAGCTGATTTTATGTATATTATAACATAATAGGATACTAAATTAGTATTATGGATATGAAACATGATAGAATGTTATGAAATGATACCCAAAAATAATGATCATATCACACTCTGTTGTGATAATGCTACAATATTGTATCTAGAAAAATATCATAGGTCACATAAAATAAATAAACCAATAAATATAATGTATCATCTAATGAGGTATTTTTTTCAGATATATAAAGTTAAAGTTGGCATAATTTTCAGGGAACAAAACATGTAGGTTAATTTGATTAAATCATTAACTGAATATAAATATGATAATCATGTCATCTCTTGGTGACATAAATTCATAGTCAGAGGTATCATCTACAAGAGGGAGTTTTTTGGATTTGGTGTTTTAGAAAAGAATATTTTTTTTCTTTTGATTATATGAGTATTATATGGATGGAATATAAATAAAACATCTTGTTTAATATTTTTCATTGTTCGACAGTAATTTAATGTAACAATTTCCTATGGTATGTTTTTCATTGCTAAGGTCAAGAAACTTCCCTACTTTGATGAGAACCTTGATGTTTTAGGGAAATGATTTGAAATATTCTTTTATAGTTAGATAACATACTTTGATAGGAAACATATGAGGTAGTATAACAGGTGTTAGTACTCAATAGTATATGATACTATTTCTTATAAATGTTGCACTTGGTTATCTCTAGGATGCTATACTAGGAGATGATAACCTCTAGTAAGAATTCCACATGTTTTTAATTCATCAGATATTTGTATCAACAATCATTTGTAGTGGTCCTTGTTCTTTTTGATTCTGATAAATTCATTTCTTGACATACACACTTATATTTATAGACTGAAAATGTGGTGCCATATTGTCAAAATATGTAGGGTTTATTGGGTGTCTCCATAATGACATGTTATTAATGAATAATTTCAGGTTGAATTTACCTCTTCCATATTTATACTATATGATATCTGAAAACATTTATTAGAATTGCATTATCACACTAAATTTATGGTGATGGTGGAATCAAATTTTTTCTTCAAATAGTCAAAGAAATACATATGATGTAAGTAGGTTTATGACATAGATTGGAAATCAATTTGATGAGATATTTCCATAAAGGGATTTAATTACATGGTGAGTGATCATATAAGTTATTGATCATTGTGACATTGTGTACTATATTCAAGGTTTCTTTGACCCATTGCAAGATATATTTCTTGTAATTTAGTGAAGCATTTCTAATTCCAATGAGAATTATTCCTTAAGTGTCCCACCTATGTATTATTGATAGTGTCAATTAAATTGTATTTAACTTAAATTAATGGAATTAATAATATTCTATTTACCTAGGAAAACAATTATTCATGTTTTAGAGACTTTAAATAGCTATTAATGAATGAAATATTTAATTATATATTTAATATGGTGGTCAATAAATGCCTAGGAGCTGGATCATATGAAGACAACATCATGTGATGAATTTTTATTTTCATTCTAGTGAATAATATTTTCTATTATGGAAGTTAGCGAGTAAAAAAATATAATAAAAATATTTTATTATTATATGTACTGGGTTTTGTTAAGTATTTTATATTATTTAAGGGCTGATATGAAATTAAATAATATCGTAACATAACCATAAAATCTATTAGTAAATGGTTTTGTAAATTTTATAGGGATAATAAATACTGAAGAATAATTGATGATGCAAATCATTTTTATCCATTTTATAAAGGCCGGTTCAAGGGTTGTCGGTACCCATTACATGACTTCAACACTTCCAATTCATCACTTCACAACATTAAGATCAAAATCAAAATTCAAATTCAAAAACAAAAGTCAACCAGATAGTTTCCCTCAAGCCGCACACCTATGCCACCAGCACCTCGAACCAAGCACCCTGCCATCAAGCACCACCACCAAAGTAGAGAAGTGTTTTTGAGAGTACTTCATGATATAAGGATATTGAGAAATTAAACATAACTGACACAATATAATTGATTCACCATGCTAGCACCAATAAATCAATTGGCATTACATGGGGTTCAAAGGTATTTGTGGATCACTACTTAAGTGATTTTATAGTTGGATCATCCTACAATATTAAATATAATTTGAGAGGAGTTATTAGAAGATCAAGATCATCATTAGATAAATTTCATATAATATAGTTACCATTTTTCCCAATAATATAAAAATAATAATAATTTTAACATTAGAATATCGTAATATGTGTTCTGTGTTTACCTCTATGTCAATATACAAGGGAAAAAATTAGTTTTTAATATAATTTGTCTCATATACAATATTGTTTAAGATCTACCAGTTAAAATTTTATTTATTTTGTTACCACCAATGCAATTTTGTTGTTCCCAAAATCTACACGTTTTTAGAGAAAATGATTCCCAATGTAATTAATTGGTGTTTTCTCCAAAACATATGTTTATGTGGGAATATTTTTCTAGCTTCTCTATCCCCCCTAAACTCCAATTATACATAAATTTTTATTCATAACCTTGTCTATATTGTCTTATTTTATTGGGATCTATCTAACCGGGGTTTCGATTTCTCATTATTTAATATACATTTATGTATGGACAATTGAATCATGACGTATAAAACATTTTTGTTTCTAAATTTGGAATCTATGGATTCCTAGGAGGTAACATTCATGTGTTGTGAATTCATAAGCTCTAGATCATGTAAAAATGTTGTAGATGATTTTTCGGATACCTATAGTTATGGATAGGATGATGATTAAGATGATATGGATATGTGAATTGATGCAAACAAGAGATGTATGTCCCAATACATTACAAAGGTAGTACGGACAAAGGACAGACTCACATCAATGATGACTTATTTATATGAGGAATGAGCACTGGATGTTTGGAATTGGGGAGTGAGAGAATCAAAATAGTTGAGAAGTGGAAACATGGTACCCTATTTACATATTATTTTTGTGTAGTAATTTTTTAATTAATTCATTACTTGGTGAGACATAAATAGTGAGGGTGAAATACTAGTATTACATATTTTGGTGATGATTGAGATTCAATTTTATAGTCACTGGACTCTATTATAGTTCTTTAACATTTTACACAAGTTGCATTAGGGAGGATCTTACTAAGTAGTCATGTTGTTCTCACCCTATGTATATATATTGATTTTTTGTGTCACAAGGTAATATTGTTTGACCATGTAAGACATTATTAGATTAAATGTGTTATTGAGTAGTTGTAATAAGTTTTTATAGTTCACTCTTTCGGCTCGCGGTATATTTTGGTATACCCCATTTTATTTCAACTGTATTAGTTTATGTATGAAATTTCTTGTATTGGTATTTATTATTTATATCCATCAATTAAGAGATGATATATTTTTTCCCTTATCTTATCGCTTGATATATAAATATTATAAATGTCAATGCTTCCCAATTGTGTGTTTGATGAACCCTCAATGACTTTCTCCATCCCGTGACCAGTTGATGAGGGTCTTAAGGAATCATTATAATCCTTTATGCAGTGCCGATATACGAGTGGTACCTTTTGATGGAGGGGTTTGTGACACATAAAAATGAAAAAATTTGAACAATAAATCCACACATGACATAAAAATAGACATAATTGAAAATATTGATAGAAAAAATAATGTCATAGTGATGAAATGTATAATTCAATACATTAAATACATACAATGAAGGCCTCAACAGAGAAATCATAAAATAATGGGTAGGCATAAACCAAATACAAAGGATATATTTTCTCATTATACATTCTGATTCATGGAGTGGCTATACAAATAGGGGTTCCACCCAAAAAGACCAATGCGTACATCATATTAATAGAGTGGTAAATAAATACATAAATTATGGTTGCCTATGAAATATCTTACATGAAAATTGAAATGTTAAATGTTGACATCTAAATAGAATTAATCGATAGAAGGATCATCATGGATTCCCTGATCAATATAAAATATATCCCTCTATGTGAATATTCATTGATCAAATTATAAATTGTTGTGTTTTAACATTTTTATATAATATTCCCATATTAAAAGAATAATATGACAGTAATCATGTTAGAAATAATAAATTTATAATTTTATCAACTACAATTCATTAATAAATTATTATATTATATTGTTAAGAAAAAATAGTGATTGAAAAATACACCATAAAATTATTCATTATGGGAAACACAAATTTTACACATCATAGTGAAACAAAATTTACATAATTAGAATGTTAGTGTAATTTAATAGAAATGGTATACCATTTCCAAATTTTATTTTAGTCTACATCATATCAATAGAAGATCCACATGCTACATAATAATAATCGTTCATTAAAAAAATTCGTCCTCATTGAAATAATACATCCCTAATACTAGATGTCTATGGAATTGGTAGGTATTTATATAATAGAGTGTATGGATATGGAATTATATCCGACAAATAAACAATTAGAAATGGTGTGTTATGAGAGGGAATGTTAATAATTTATTAATAATACTTTCAAGGATACATAATAAAATAGCATAAAATGTTTTGATAAGGAAATGTAAGGAATTTAGATGTATTAAAAAATGGAAATTGAATGAAGAGATTAAGAACCCTTACATTAGAAGAATCACGACATAGAGAAAGGGTGTAATGATACAGAATGAATAATTTCTAATTAATAAAAAATAAAAAGGTTGACAATTCCAATAAATTTTATGCATGGAAATACAATTACGATTTTTAAATGAGATTATAAAAAAGATCAATTGTAAAAGAAAATTGAACAATTAAAAAGCCTAGCCCAACCCAGCATGTTTCTATAACATGAGAATGAAAACCATATATCATTTATATATTCATAAAAGAAATATTGAGAGGGAATTAAAAAAATCAATAACTAGAATTTTGTAAAATATTTCAAATTTATAAACATATCTAATGTATTTACCTATATTTTTTAAAAAACATGGTTGAAGGAGATTTTATTAAATTAGACATGATTTCAAAAAATGGCTACTGAAATGTGAATATAGACCATAATGAAATATTATTTATGGAAACAAAGTCAAAATTATATTATTATTTTTCTTACCCACACTCAATATAGTTTCCCGGACCAACTCATACATCTACATCCAGATCTCCCATGTACGCATAACACGTATCATAATGCTTGATTACTGATTATCCTTCCTATGACCCCCCATAAAAGATCACTCAAGTAATATTATAATTAATCTCAAGTGTTGAGTGTAGATCCCCATACTTCTAGAATCGTTTTCAATGATCTAAACTAACTAGTCTTGGTTAATCTTATATATATTAATAAATATTTCAATTTTTTAAATATTATGTGGGACTTTCATATTATTTTATAAATACATGAATACATATCTGTATACATTTTTAAAATGAATGTATGTATACAATTTTTATGTATAGAAATATATATATATAATATTTTTGTTATTTTATAATATTATCCACACACAACTTCATATAAATTTAAATAAAAATAATGAATATATATATCTGAATATCTAATTTATCATATTTATGTTTTTGTGGAAATGATAATGCTTAAAATCCTCACTTGTGGAGGTGGAATACAATTTAATAATATTTATACAAATTAAGAAGATAGAGAAAAATATCCTGAAACCATAATCCTACCATAAAATGAATTTCTGTGTGTTTTAGGATCCATGTGTTTCTACAAATAATGTTATTCAATACTCACATATGTTCTAGTCAAGATAAGGACATAAAATTATTCCACTGTTTTTCATAGACCCATAAGTATTACCCCAAGCAAATCCCGAATATACTAATACATTTAATGAGAAAGATTATTTTCATATAAACCATGGATAATGTAGTTTATAATGATTCATAGAGAAGGATTAGAGATATCCCATTTCTCATTTTACTAGTGACTACCTCGAAAACAATAGGGCCTAAACTTCTTATTCTGAATAAATCAAAATAGGAAAATCCTACTAAGATGGATCATCAGAATAAGATATATTATTTTGATGAGAATAATGGAGAAATATTTCAAATTATATTTTATTTGGGTGGGATCCATTTATCATTACTAACATAACCTATAATCATGATTCATTACATCCCAAGTTATGTTTCATTTTCTTGACTTCTTCAAATTATATATCATAAATCCATCAATGTCAATACGGGGTAACTTAACTTTATAATTTTATATTTATATAATAGTATTTTTTATATAGATATATACATCAAATAAAACTAAATTTTTTAATATCTATAAATAATATAATTTTCATATTTTTTTCTAATAAAATGTATAATATTTTCAAATTTTATGTTAAATTTTGAAATTATTATTAGTATTAGTCATTATTAAGGTATTTGTGTCAATGTTTCTATGTTTATGTGTATATATTTATTTTTTTATATAATATATTGTTTTTCATATTTTACATTAATAATACAAAGTAATAATTTTTTATTTTTAAATTGCAGATACAAATTTATATATGTTAGTCTATGTGTGCATGCATGCACATATGTGAATGTGTGTATTAAAATACACAAAAACCACATAGAAATATAATAATATTATTTAGAATATTTTTTATTTTCAATATAGTAATTAATTATTATTTTATATATATTGATATATATATATGAATTTTTTAAAAAAAAAATTATATAAACATTTTAATATTTTTAATATATATATATATATATCAATTATTTTATCATGTGTATGAATTATGTTAACACTTACATAAATTTTATTTTATTTTTAAATTATAAATTATAAATGTTAAATCTTTAGTTTATCTTTTCTAGTGTACTTGTATATGTGTGTTTGTCTTTATAGTATTTTTAATATTATAAAATACTATAATATATGTTACAATTAAAATTTAAAATTTATATTATAAATTTAAATATGAGTATCTACATATACATGTATATATATAAATACATCCATAGATTCATATATATGTATACTCTTATTTTAATATGTGTGTGTGACTACACACCCATACTCCAACAAACACACACAATTTATTTAAATTAATTTTTTTTTTAAATTTCAATTTACTATGTTTTCATATATTACTAGTTATAATTTTTTTAATGGATTTATATAATAAAATTTTAATTTTCTATAAACATATCTAATGTATTATTGAATGAATACAATATATAAATACACACACAATCTTTCTCCATCTCACATTGAAAATAATTTTATATATAGTATTTAAATTTACAATGATTTTTTAAATTATAATGTATAAATAAATTTATGTATATATTTATATAATTTATAGTACATTTATTATATTTATAAATTTGAATAAAAATCATATATAGGTGTGTGTGTTTTTTATTGATATTAAAATTTCATTAAATGAATATAAATTTATTAGGATCATAAAAACTAAAAATAATAAATCTCTATGTATGTTTGTTTGTGTTAAATTTTATAATATGGGTGTGTATTTTTCTTTTATCCTTGATATGAAAACATTGACAATAAGCGTAGTTTTCTAGAAAACACATCAATAAAACATTACTAATTTCTATTATTTTTGTGAACCGATAATTAAACCATTCTCCATAGTGTGGATTGATGTAAAATGAGATTATGTATGAACATTTATAGTAGATGAAGTAGAATATTTTTTTTATACTTATGATTTGAAAATATAGTTTTTTAGAAAATTAAAAATCACCATCATTCACATTGTTTTAATTAATGGTATTTCATATTTAATGTATGGTTTTTGAAATTTTTATGTTTAAGAATGATACAACCTTTTCATATATTATTTTGGGTAAGAAAATCTCATTTTTTACAAATAATTCATTTTATAATATTATTATTCATTTTATAATTTTGATGGTCCACTACAAATTTGGAAATTGAGTCAATAAATGGAAATTTTTTAAAAAAACTACTCGTATTTTTCATGTCATGGATTCATTTTATATTATATATTACATCATTTTAAATCACAATGAAAGAATAATACATATTGTATATTCATACTGAATTTTATTATTTACCAGAAAATTAAACCGTCCAAGATAATACACATTTATCTTGATAATATTGGAAAATAGAAAAAATGGACCCCATGTGAGATCATATTTCCGACCAATAAATCCATAGGTTTCAAACAAATGGTGTGTTTCAAATGTGGTGCTATCGAGAGTCTATAGCACAATATCAGAGTAGAAAATAACAGAGAAAATAACCAAGTATCACACTCAATGTAAATAAAATATGATGGGGATCTAGTAAGCATAATATATGGGGTAACATCATGAAATGCGTCATACAACTAAAAATATATTTCACATAATAAATATTAATTACACATAATTCCTATTGGACTAGTCATATATAAAAAATATATAAATTTATAATGATAAAAGGAAGCAGTTCCTCTATGATCTATATGACATCCATATCCCTAGACCACATCTAGGTTTCCCCACTCAATCATGAATGACCTGGTCTTTGGCCACATCCATGCATAATCCTATAACAACCAAGTTAGAGATGCTCAACTGCTCATGCATCACCATTCAAATACCAAGATCCCATAGAATTCATATGGATCTCGTTTCATCAGCATAATATGATTCATCTTGGGAATTCCAACATAAGTTTCATTTTTTTGCTCTGATGTTGTATCCTATGTACCCCCACTAGGCACACACAACATCATCAACCATTTCACCGGATACCAGTTATTCTAGTAATTCATACCAAATATATCATAAGACTAGATACCAAACATACTTGGTATCCCATAGTCTTATACATATCAATAGGTAATTACAAATAATCCTTTGAAATCAAAATAATTTGAAACCAAACTGATGATTCCAAATCATTGAAGTGGTCACATATTATAGGAAATGATAAAAAAAATATTCATGGATCTCTGAACATTTATTCTAATTCCCATAATATCATCTATTTTGGGATAACACGTTGGTTTTGGTTCTATGGTGACAGACGTAACAATAAATAACCAAATTTATGAACTCTCTCAGGCATGGTATGTAAATAGGTCACCCACTCAGATACCCTAGGTCATAGTACAATAATGGGACCCTCATGAGGGTCCTTGGTCCCAACTATTATTTCTAGTTGACATATGATACCCTGATGCTAATATGTCCCTCAACATATTCATTGATATATAATCTACTCCATGGATACATGGGGTAAATTTAATTTTCATCACTCAAGAGATGCGGCATGGCCCAACTTGGTCATCAGTGTCTTCCTAGGTAGGTCTTCTCAACTATCTTGACCTTAGTTTTTCTATGGTGAGTCCACTTAAGCTGAAACCCATTTGATTAAGGAAGGCCTCTCACCCTGAGTCTTTAGTATGATCCTCATATCTCTAAGGTTTTGAAGGATACTCCTAGTGCCTATTTAGTTTATATATGTCTTGATCAATTGTCACACTTATAAGTGATAACAATGTTATGAAGCCTGGGCCAGTAAGACATGTTTATTCAATTTCTTCTTATTGGAACCCCTCCTGGGGGTCCAAATTTCTAATCGGATTCTCAAGTCAAATACTTATAAATCAGTGGACTAGGAATCAGTACATACCCCTTGGAGAAAATGAATTAGGAAATTATTAATTCTAAAATTAATTCAATTAATTTATTATATAAATTACAATATTTAATTCATTTCACAAATTTCTAGTTTAACCTGAGGGAACATACAAAAATTGTGGCTGGATACGTTTTATTCCGTATAAAAAAGATTCTAAAAAGCAGTGATATAATAAAATTCCAACTACATCAAATTAAATCCTTGGACATTTAATTTAATGGGATGAAAAATATTCCATGACCTATCCAAGCCCGACCAAGACCAGTGAAATCCATTCCACGATTGTAACTTTACTCAAACCTATAGCTCATGAAAACAATTCCAAATACCCTAATTAAATTAATTTCAATATTTAATATTAACAATTATAATTAAAAAAATTTCATAGCCTCCCAAAGCATCAAAACATTGAAATATAACATCTTAACCAATGACAATATCCTGCGGCATGTCTATCGTAGTCTGCAAACACCAACTGGGACAAATCCCTATGTACTAGTGCCATTTTAGTAATGATTTTAATTTGATTTTATTTAATATACATAAATAAATCCATTATTTTATGTTCTTTTGATGATAAAATGGATATAGGTACACACATTTCATCACAATACAACCTCTAGAAATAATGTTCAAGTGTTTCAAAGGGATTGGGTGATTTCACAAATTTCTTGTGAAATCTCCATTCTCAACCTAAAAGAAAAATATAATAAACTAGCGACATCAAACAAATGAAAAATAGGGGTGAATAAGTATAGAAACATAGCATGACCCCTCATGAAACCACTTAAAACCATCCCATTATGATAGGTAAATTAAGTGAAGATGCAATGTGGTAGGGTCAACCGCATGAACGTAACATAAGGGAGAGAAGGGGGTTTTCCCTCTTAATCATGGCGGGGTTTTAATATTAAAATCTAAATTTTCTACAAGATCGTTGATGTTTTTCTACATCAAAGTGGAAAATCCTCCCTATCATTTCCATGGATCTCCCGAGCCCCTAGAACACCTCCCAATATTCCTTCCCTATCCAGAAACACCTAATTAGTGTTCTCAAACTCTCAAATAAATTATTTGAAAACCCAATTCATAATCTGTCCCTTCCACAATACTCAAAAAATTCAAATTACCTCTTGAAAATTTCACACCAATATGGACCCAATCCTTACTAACTCTACACTATAACATTTCTCATCCTCAGGATGTCTCGGTAGTCATATGAAATTGTCCCTCAAATCACGATTACCACCATTTCATCATCAACCAACTATATTCCAAATTGATCCAACAAAAACTCTTTTAAAACAAATCTAAAATATTTTCGGGATTTGACTCACCGAACCATCATCTAAAATTGACAATTATTACGAGAATAGAAAAATAATCTTACATATGCTCAACCATCTCAATATATGATCAAGTTATCATCTAATTCATTTTTATCCTATTTTTCACCCTATATTTGGGTTTTTCTCATCAATCAACTTCTGAATCATATCACTCACCCCAATCGTAGTTACCTAACAAAACACAATAATCTCATACTACCAATGTTCCCATTTCAGTTTCCAACTCAACATTGACAAACACACATTACAATTCATGTCAAATACTGGTATTATTTCCAATATTCAATTATGAATCATGACCGATGGGTCACAAAACCTACACACAGGGGACATGAACATGCCATATTACCTTTAAAATACTTCTCAAACTAATAAATACACACACCAAATAGAATATTACATAATTGATTTATATTACAACGCAACCCAATCTTTATAATGAAATAAAATGGCTAAAACTCCAATGTTTGACCATTTTCAAATACACATTAATCTAACCACCGATGCATTTCTAGAGACAAGACTATGATTCCTTTATAATTTGAGGAATTCTATGATCACCCATTCATTCCCAACAAAGTACATGAACAACATCATTGTATTTTCATCGTTTATTCCACAATCATCAAAAATCACTATCATTTCATTCCATAAGAATTGATGCATCTCTTATCTAAGAACCATCATATCCATTTAAATTTCATCATGATCATGAAGCTAATTCATAGACTCCATCTATAATGAATATTTAATTTTTGTCAGTCACTCACCTAGTCATTGGTAACCAGTTTCTTTATATACCATTATCACAAGTGACTAACAGGACACCCCCATCAGGTCAGTGTCCTCTTCATCACCTCACTAGTTCAAATTCATAATCATCATCTCCCACATCGTGTCCATCCCCAAATGTGATGACTGCATGCAAGAAAACCACATCATACTTGAGCTACATCTCAACATCAATAGTTTCCTCTCCCAAATCATAATCATGGTAATTCGATCAAAAACCCAATGTTTCACTTCCAAACATATTATATAACATCAATGTCTCCCAAAGAACATTCAAAATTGGCCCCATTTCCAAAAACATGATTCATCCCTTATATGCCAAACTCACATAATCCCAAGAAACAGTTTCCTTCAATCAATTGCTGGATCAAGTCTATAACAATACATGATCCATTTCCAATGTCTGATATACCACAAATATACATTTCAAAATCCTTATTTAAGACCTCGGGTTCATTCCCATCAGCATATCATAATAAATACTTGTCCCTTAGCAAGAACAAGACAACTCACTGATTTAATACTCTTTAGGTCCAACCCAAAAAAAATATGTGCCAAATCATCACCTATGAAACCCAAGGGTCATACACCCTTTTGAGAACCATTATAATGAACTCTAATCATACCCTATTTAGTAATATTCCATCATGAATGGATATTTAATAATCCATAGGACACACCAATCTCACAATCAATATTCATTATAGAAACATCTTCTCAAATTTTCCATTAGCATGAAATAAATGTATCTCCGTCAAACCATAATTATATTGATCTCAAATTCAAGATCATACACATTCTTCCCAATATTGAGAATCTAATAAATCATGGGATAACAAATCTCAAGGGTTTTACTCTAATAAAAAAAGAAATTGACTTCGTTAATGGGGAGTCGTAATAAAATCCTCTCTATGTGAACCCACATATCCCAAAAATCATGTCTCACTAACGTTATAACTAATGAGAAACACGACAATGATCCCACATATAAATATATGAAATCACATATTTCAATGCCCTATCATGGGTTTCATCTCTTTTAATCATTAGATGGATACCCAATGACCTTACAATGAATTGATTCAAGCCAAACATCCACTTATTGGATGGGTACATCAAGAATCAAAAAATATGGTCAATACCCAATGTTTTTATCAAATATTATATATGTCAAGGAATAGACTTCATTCAATTTAGATAAGTGGTGTTACATTACATGATATATATGAAAAAACATATATCATATTATTAGAAAATTAAATAATTGATCTTACACAATAATCATCCCAAGGAGTCCTTATCTAACTCATTAATTAACCCAACTGACCTCACAAAATCTCTACTAAATCCATGTTTCAGCATCACCATATTTTTCATCATTCTTCTCCCCATAGGGTCCATAATGATGTCCTCCCATAATAAGGTACATGTATAAAAGATGTCCCAACATTATTGAGTATGTCCAAGTACATATACTATAATAAATTTTATGAGTAGTTATTGGCACTTAAAAAAGATTGTCCTCAATCATGAGTGAAAATAATCACACTGGAAGGCTCATATGTCATGTGGATCACACATTCCATATTTTATGTATGATATGCCTCTTGTCACTACATTCCATGAACATAAATCATACCTAGACATATCCCAGTGGATATGGGTCAAAAATCACTATCATTTAAATCAAAAATCACAAACATCATGTTTTTTGTTATAAGATTAAATCTCAAATAACCATAATAGTTCATTACATTGACATAAATCCCACAACCATATTAACATGGACATCGACCAAGAAGGTGTTCATGATGCACCAATTTGGGTTTAATCAAAATTATCAACATATTCCTATGTCTCCTTTTCAATATATCCTAAAATAGTATGATAAAAACAAATTCACATCACATAACACATTCAAAAGACACATAACATCTCACTATAGAAATTAGTTGTACTGAACCACCATATGACCTTAGAAACATATCTCTGAACACTATAGACCGATGTCCTTGGATGGGTGTCTTAAGAGGTACCAAGGGGTGGTTATACCCCTGTTTCATCGTAAATAATAACTCTAAAAAACAAAGAATAAAAATATATATAAATAAGTTGAGAATAAATATAATTAAACAAAATAAATTAAATAACATAATGAAATGAACCATACTTATCCCACCATCATGATTAGAATACATAATACTCAGAGAAACTACCCAGTAGTCCAATAAAACAAACAAGATAAATAAAATAAAAAAATTAACAAAAATCCACTAACATTCTGATCCATACCTTTTCCTTTAATGTTGATTTCATCTGAGTTATCTCACTTGATCTGAAATTAATTCATATCCCTAATTCATCCCTCAATTACTATGTTAGGGATACACATTTACCCACATGCAATGGCTTCCTGATCATGGAGTGAGTAAAAAAACTCACTATGGGGACACCAGCATGATACCATAAAATTAGATATATAATGTGATATGTGTAAAATAAATGACAAATAATAATCATAAAAAAGTGTAGAACAATGCATAAATATAACAAGAAACTCCAATAATAGGTTCAACCAATTATAGAACGTCTCTAAGAACATGATGATGATAATTACAACCACATCATCAATACCTCCTATGGTAATAGAAATATTATTGGGTCCAATCCAAATATCAATATTCAATTCCTATGTCAATGACCCCAATTTTCCAAACATTCTATGGGTGGTGCTAGAGTGTCTCTGAGCATGACCATCACCTCAGGGGGAACCTCTATCATCTCCATAAGGATCCCATATTAACACCTATATTGGAATGAGTACAATCCCTAAGGGTGACACTAGGCATCCCTCGTCCCCAGTCACTAAAAGTTGAATCCCGTAGGAGTACCTGGGAATTCATGATATCTTGTTGATGAATTATTCATAGGAGGGATGGTCTCCTAAAAATCATATACATCCATGCATGACTGATTGTTGGAACAATGAGTAAATTGGATGAAATACCCTTCTAGAACCATTTTCAATCACCTATCCATCGAATATTTTATAAATCATCATCTAAACCATTACTACAGTATCCACGCATTCATATGGGTTAACATAGGAATCAATCTATGAGATACAATACTATCCATTGAGATATAAAAAATCCATTAATGGGAATATGCACCAACCAGAGATCTCATTCTACCATTATAATCTCGTTCATCCTATGAATTCACAATGTTCTAATGATCTCACAATTCCAATTTTTGGAACCCTGGGCATTCAAGAATGTATCATTATATTGAAGGAATCCCATTAATTACATGTACTCTAATAAAAACATTTTCTCATATCTAGGATGACAGATCCATGGTACCACCAATAATAATACCTGAGTGTATCAAATATATATCTAGATTCTAGTAAAACTAGGATTCCACCAAAATATATTTCAATATCAAATCCAGAACATAATTGAAATCATTATATCATATTCATATCAATTTTTGATTCTAGATCATCCATGGAAATCAAAATAATTCTATGACATATGGATAATTCATACTTTTCCTAGGTAATCTTATATTATAGTAAATAATAAAATAATATATCATATCTAGGGATGGTAAAATGAGCATTCTCATCCCCATAATCTCTTCCCCTTTGGGAATATAGATAATTTTGAGTTCCATGGAGACAAAAAAACAATCACTACCAAATAATATACACCAAATTAGGGTTACTAATTAAATGGGGACCCCACTCAATTCCACTAGGACATAATATATCATATGCACCTACACAGGGGTCCTCCATCTCAGATATAATTCAGTATAAATGCCAAATTTCCCAAGGATGGAACATAACTTGAAATCATCATCAAGATATAATTTCATGGACATTTTCAAGGAGTACATAAAATAAGTAATACTCAAGAGTGGCACATGATATTCCCATTATTCAAATTCTCATTGGGTTTGTCCAATCACCCAACCTAATCCTGATCAGACGAATGTATGTCCACCTTGCCTAATCAATTTAGATTAGTGAGGGTCACTATCCCTGATTCATCACTACAAGACTCTTGGACCTATGTTATTGTAAGATGTTTTCATGTCCTATTTTTTCCATGAATTTCATGGTTATATCACAACCTAATGTGTGTGTTCATGGTTATAAATTATATTCAAAATATCCATTTTTATTCCACTTCATTTGATGGAAAACCATCATTAGGGTCCGAATGCAGCTAAGAGGTCTAAAATTAAGACATAAACTATTGTTTGCTGAGTATTCAATAAAAAACCTAAACATAATATTTAATGTGTTCATATGGATATTTTTAAGGAGTTTAATTAATAGATCAATTCAATTCCAAATTTTATTTTTTAAAATATTACAAGTTAAAAGGTCGTCCTTGCCTATGGAGGTAGTCCCAAACAACACATGGAATATGAAAATACCATAACAGATATAATGTTTTTAATGAGACCTATTATCTCCAACTAAATATTTTCCAGTTTTCTATTGAGGGTTGAATGCTCTGCCATGGCCCGTCCATACTAATACAATCCTAATGGTGTCCATTCATGATAACATGAAAAAAAAATCCTTTATCTCACACAAAAAGATTCCAAACTTCCATAACTAACCAATACCAAAATTTAATTGAAAACAAATTATATAAAATTGGTATGACTTCTTATAACTTCACCACATTGTCTTATTGCACCGTAATAGAATCTAATGGATCGTGGGAGGTTTGTATCAAGCCCACAAACTCACCCCTAGACAAAAACATAAGTACATGAACATCTCTAATAATTTATTTTATTTACTTTTTCTAAAAAAACATTAATAACATCATGGAATGATGTATCATTGAATATTTAATGGAAAGAGGATGATATACATCATTTAGGGATGTCCTATAACTAGGATAGATTAGATTATGGATGGAATCGTTTGATTTTAAAAATATCTATAGAAATATTATTTTTATAACTAAAACAAGAACCAAATAAATTAGTTACATTAGGGGAGAATGAATAGTGGAAATGAGGGAGTTTATTGAATCATGGTCTACTATGAAACTACCTATAAGATACCCCATAATAAATGGGTAATAAAGGAAAAGTTATAGAGGGAGGGGAAAACGTATAGGGAATAAAAATTATAAAATAAGGGGGACTACCCTGTTAAACATGGTGGTGGATGTTGCATCACCGTAAATGTCCTACTGTCTAGGAGACATTTTTCTACAATAGGGGCTATAGTGACCACCATAGCATCTCTTAGGTTCTCTTGAGCCCCTGTGATTCATCTCTATGATCCATCCCTAAATAGAAACAAACATGTGAGTTTCTAAAACTATGATAAACATATTTCAAATCCTATTTGAATATCCATCCCTTCCATTAAATTAAAAAATTAAAATAATAGCTACAAATTTATTCCTCAATACAAACACATGCATTACAAAAAATTCACAAAACTGCATAATTGGTCATTTTAATCTTCTTGATTATAAATCTTAATCACTTTTTATCAAATTAAATTTATATGTGTATAACCTTAATTATTTAATAATGTTCATGGTTTAATTAAAAGTAATCTGTCTGGTGTTAAAAATATAAAAAATCCTTTTCATTAAATATGATTTTTTTTATAAGTAATGTAATTAAAATATTATAAATTGTCAAATATACAATATTTTTTACAATTATTGTGTATACTATAACTAAATGATTTTGTTAGTTTCATTTAACCCTTATATGTTACAAATAATAAACATATTGATAATTTCACAAAAATTTCATGTAAATTTTTATTATGTAATAATTTTTAGACTATACACTCTGACAACACGTGATTCTAAGGCTAGGAGAGGCATGAATGGAATTTTGAAATTTTTTAGGTATGTTTGGTAAACGTATGAGATGGATGTTGGTATTTTTGAACAGATGCAGGAATAAAAAATATGAGGTCACTGATGAGCATACACTGTCAACATTCACCTATAAATGAAATAAATTAGGCCAAAAAGGGCTGGAAGAAAAAGTTATTTTTCATAAATTTTGAGGAAAAAAATAAAATAATTTAAATGAATTATTGTAGTTATTTTATCGTAGTTGGTTCGCAGATAATGATATTGTGCTGCTACAACTAGGTGACGGCCTGGTGCATTAGTGAATCACATTAATGGCCCATATCATGTAGTGTAACAATTTAATAAATAAGGATGGTAGTGACGCTGTTTAATAAATGAAATAGTGTAACAACGCAATTTCACAACATAACAGAAATGTCACAACATGATTCATATTATTAGACAAACATGTGGGAGAATGGGGAAGTAAACTATGTAGATTCATTGACGAATTAGTTACAACTATCCTCTCCAATTAATAATGATGATTTCTGGTGAGACTTAATTGTCATTGACGTGCCTCGAAGAATGGAGATGGAAGTGACATCGACATCTTGAAACCTCAAGGATAGATGATTCATCATTGAATGACAACGTTGTTGAGGTTAATTGTGTTTTATGTATTTGATGATATCATCCACATTCCTAAAAATTAACGACAAATTTGTATCAACCAACTAACGGGTTGAACCATGAATCACAATTTATTGGGGGTGGATGTTGTGCGGGGGATTGAATTTGGTTTTTACTCTTGATGTGTGGTTAACACTTTCCCCCTTGGTTAAACTCTATTGTAGAGGGCATGGGACAACCCAAAAAAGGACCTAACCATCCGCCATATTTTTTTATTATACGTTCATCATTGATTATTTCTAAATATGATGGAAAAATGAGTTTGATGCCATCGTTGTGAAGTTGATGTCCTAACAATTCCAAGTATGAATGCAGTTTGAGAAACGGACCTGCATAGAAACTCTAGTGGATCATCGAATGTATTGCTGGTGACGGTGGCCGAACAATCACTATGGAAGAAAGTCATCATGCCTGTCAGCACTACATAGAGATACAGCCCGTGTCTGGCCCTTTCAATGGCTGGCGAGTCGCATTCTGTCAACCACAGATGCAGGTGGTCCTACGTCCATGGGGCCAATGGGTTATCCTAGTGCAGCGTGGATGCCGTGTCCTAGTTGTATGACAACCCACCAACCATATGGTGCATATAATCTTACGTGGGTGGGCCGTACTCAAGCTAGCGGGCTAGGCCAGAACCACAATCTTCGGGCCAGGCTGGACGTGACCGAGTCATCGGGCGACTCGATGGGCTAGACCCTCATTCAAACCAGACCAGGTCTAGCGAGGCCCCTTGGTCCAGGCCAAACTAGACTGACCCTAACCCTTACTTGGTCAGGTCAAGTACATCTAATTGTACTCAGGTTATTTAGAACCCTAGGGCCAGGTTGGTCCGGTCTGTCCGGCCAGGTCCGACTACGCTCAAACACAACTGGCCCCTGGTTTTCTAAAATGGAAATATCACGCGAACCATGCATCTGATTGATGTTCCATTAGTGGTGTTGCGATCCTTGTGATGAGGCAGGATTTATGATAAAATAATCTTGAGTTTTGGAAAATTTTTGGATTACATTCAGGTTGGATTGTACTCAAATCTAGCAGGGCCGTTTTTATAAAAAAAATCCCATAAATTACAAAATGGGTGTCTAATCGATTAGTAATATTTTGTTTTGGGACCCTTACATTGAGACATATCATTTGAGTTTCACATTATGGAAAATCATGGAGGTGAATGTATACCCGATGGCATGTGGAGGGGATCCTCTGGAAATCAAGCGTGCTATGTGCGGGAATGCAGTGGGGGGAAGTGACCAGAAAAAAGAATAGTGATCATATGTAGGTCAATATCTACTGATCCTATGTGCGTCCGCACCTAGAGGTCCTCTATGGGTCTTCCCCTAACTATCCCTCATGGATCATCACCTATATATCCTCTGTGGGTCCGTATCTAGTGACCGTATGCAGGTCTACTGTAGAGCATCTCAATAATATAAGATGGTCTAGCTTTACGACTATTAATCATTACATCTATACTTAAGTTATATCTAGTGTGAGCTATGTATTTTTCTTTCATCTATGTGTTTTAGATAATTATTTTTTGTTTTTTCTATCATGGATTATTTAGATACATTCGGTGTTATCAATGTCTCGACTGAGTATTGTTATACTTACCCCTACATGAGCATCGATCGAACATTTTCTGTTTTGTGCATATGAAAAATAGATTGGAATGGAGCCTTGGGGAGTGTGGACTAGATGGTGATCAGAGGAGGATCGATATAAATGGTGTACTACGGTGACATCTGACAGAGAGAAATACCTACCCTTCAGATAGGTTCCTTAGTATATGAACTCTAGAGATTTTACTTCTTTTTTTGTACTTATCATTAAGTTTGGCATGTATCCTGGACCGATTTTACTTTCACTATACTCACATTACTCTCCATAGTGTAACTCTTGGTGGTTGTACTAATTTCCATCCATTGGGGTTTTATTTGTGTATTATTCCTTGTGTGTGTGTAAATTTATAAAGAAAATTCCATCCCTTTTTAAGATATGGATTTCTGGTTCTAGTCACCCAACATTGGTCTAGTGAAGGCATGCTTAGGGTAGTCACGGCACGTGCCCGAGGGGATGGGTCAGGACAATTTGGAATCATAGGGTGGTAATTTCTAGTAGAAGAAATAGGATTCATCATTTTTTTCAATGGTAAAATTGTTTTAAGTGTATTGAGTTAGGATTTCAGTCTGGGAGTCCATTGTTGGTGTGTCGGGTGACATATCCATACACCATGACCCTTTAATTCTTTTTTATGAGACGAAACACAAAAACACTATTTTCATTTGTTTTGGAACTGATTTTCTCTTGATCTCTTTTAAGTCAACTGAACAGGTATAAATTATTGACCGTGGAGCGTCTGTTTCTCTACAGGATGCCTCCACGAAGAGAGCTAGCCATGATTCTAGTGATGGATCACGATGATGATCCACAGAGCGAAGATGCATTGGAGTAGGGACTGCTTACAACACTGGCACCTCTGGGTGGTGTACCACCACCTGAACCACCTGGGGAGAAGCAGTTTCTACCATCCCCACCATCATATTGTGCATGCCGACTGAGAATGTCAAACGAGTTCCAAATACATAGGCCTTTTTGATTTGGGGTGAGACGGATCCTCAAGCATCTGATGATTAGCTAAAGTTAGTGACTATGGGGTTTCTTCCTAGTAGAGAAACATACAATACAGATGGTAGTTCTAGCCTCTAGCCTTTTTCAGGGAACAATATCGAGGTGGTAGAGGTTGAGACTCTAGACACATGAGGTTGAAACCCTTTTCTAGTCGGATTTTGAGAGCCTCTTTAGGTAAGAGTTCATACCAATGATTCTTTGATTAGTGAATATTCAATATCCAATATACCGACTATAGGGAATCCTGATTGTGACCCAATACATAGTGAGGTTTACTAAACTCTCCCTCTACTCCACCACCATGGTATATTACCCTTTATTTTGGTCTCAGGCCTTTGAATAAGGACTTTAATGATATTTTTGGGCATTGATGATTTCACTCAGCATCCCGATGTACGCTGAATTGCCTCAGCGAGCCCTACTGATGGAGAGCTTCCTAGCCGAGCAGGCACTGATGGTGAGAGCCACCACTGGATGATATGTGGCCGAGTCATCTACATTAGGAATTATGTAGACATAGTTGATGTTCAATCAAGCTAGACCTTCTGGCGGATGACCCCATGATGCATGGTTAAAGGTGTGGAGCTCGTGAGGCAAAGGAGGACATCTCAGGACTATAGTTTGTTACTCTTGTAGCAGACAAGAGAACATGGCTTGAGACTTTCTAACTCCAAGCATGGATGAATTGCATTTAGTTGAGGGATTTCCCATACAATGATAAATTTTTTATCGAGGAGGCCCGCAGGGTGGCGAACATGGAAGGGGAATAGGTCAAGCAACATCGGGTGGATGTTGGTTTGATGTACTACCACCACAACCACCAGGTGGTCCACCCCGATCTAAAAGAGCAGGTTGACAGGGGTCGGGCTAGCTTCAGGCGATGGATGCTGATGACCATGGAACTGCAGAGTGGGTTAGATGTATGATCTGGGACTACTCCACTATAGCTATTGTTCTTATAGACATAGGTGTAGGCACTTCTTGTTTTCTACAACTATCATTTATAGATTCGAGATTCTGGTGGAGCCATTCTCTTGACCATTAATATTAGAGACTCTTACGGGAGGGGGTTCTATGATTAAACAATAGATTCAGTAGTGTGAGCTTACTCTATGTGGTGAGAGCCTCGGTTTGGATCTCATATTAGCAGCGTCAGGGCCTTACGACATCATCTTCGGTATGGACAGGTTAACCACAGTCCATGCTTAGATCGTCTTTTTATGCACAAATTGCGTTGTGTCAACAATTATGGACCATGTTTTCCTTCACCAGTGAGAAAGTAACCTTCACATCATAGGATGGTCTATCTTAGAGGAGGGTATAACAAATCTATCCCCAATTGTCTAGCCTCACCCTCGGTGTGGCGGATGAGGGAAGTATGAGCATTCATGTAGTGATGGAAGAGTATGTGGATGTCTTTCCAGAAGATGTACTAGAACTGCCTCCTAGTAGATTAGAAGAATTCTATGTTGACTTGAACCCAGGGATTGCACCGATATCTATACATGCATATCAGATAGCTCCCGAAGAGATTTGTGAGTTGATGGTATATCTTGAGAACTTGCAGAGGAGGAGAATTTTAAGGTCCAGTATTTTCCATGGGAATCCCTGATGTTGCTTGTCCAGAAAGAAGATGTGAGCATGAATCTATGCATTGAATTCTAGTTCCTATACTAGGTGGACATTAAGAACAAGTATCTACTACCTAGGATTGATGACATCTTCGATTAGATGAAGGGATCAAGGTGGATCTAAAAGATAAACCTCATATCAGGCTATCACCTGCTTCAGGTACATGATGAGGATGTATCGAAGAAAGACTTTAAGTGTCATTATGGTCACTACGAGTTCTTGGTGATTCCCTTCGTCTTGAAAAACACCCCAACAATATTCATGGGACTCATTAACAGGAACGTCCAACATTACTCAATAAATTCATGTTAGTCGTCTTTGATTACATCTTGGTGTACTCAGCATCAGATGAGGAGCACGCTACACACCTGCAGATATTCCTAGATTCACTTTGAGAGCACTAGATTTATTCTAATCTCTCAAAATTTCAGTTGTGGATGAGGGAGGTCCTCTTTATGTGACATCTTATCTCATAGGTGGGTGTTGTAGTGGATACAGAGAATATAGACACATTTCTATCTTGAGAGACACCCTAAAGCATGACCGAAGTGTAGAGTTTCCTAGGGATGGGTGGGTACTACTAGAGATTCATACCTAACTTTTCCGTAGTAGTGAAAACCTTTTAATTTTTTAAAAATATGGGAAGACCCTTCGTATTGATAGAGAGATTCCCTCAATGATTCTAGGAGTTGCGGCGGAGACTGATGAGTTTCCTCATATTGAGTTCACCGAAAGAGGGTATTGGGTATATATTCTACAATGATGCATCAAGGAACGGATTGGATTATGACTTGATTTTGGAGATTGAAGTTATCACCAATGGCTCAAAAATGTTGAGGAATCATGAAGAGAACATTGTTTCCCATGACCTGTAGTTAGCAGCCATGGTATTTTCCTAGAGGATGTGACAACACTACTTAAGTGATGAAAATTTTACCATCTACTCCGAACTCAAGTGTCTCGCCTATATATTCTCACAAAAGGACCTGAACATAAGATACCGGTAATGGCTAGATTTCCTCCAAGACAATGAATTTGAGATTTTCTATACTCATGGAAAGGGGAGAATGGTGGAGGACTCACTCAGTAGGAGGTCTGGATTGCAGCTGCTGAGTGAGGCAAGGGAGAAGCTAGCCGCGATGTAGATATCCATCGTGGATTGTGATGGAGTTGCTTACCACTTGTATATGACTGTCACTCTCCCACTCTTACAGCTAGTTAGGGAGACACATGTTGTGGACATTGACTGGGAGGCCTAACATGCTCAGATATCACAAGGAGATGCTTCTTATGGATTTTCGATAGGTGGGGAGCGCATCATCTATTACCAATGACGATCCTTAGTACCAGTGATGTTGTAGGAGGAGCTGTTGAGGTAGTTTAGTAATTCTCCTTTGGTGGTACATCCTGGTGTGGAAGAGGTGAACATTGGACTTCAAAGTTAGTACTGGTGGCTAGGGATGATGATTGTATAGGACAAGTTCATTTCATAGGGCCTCACTTATTAGGAAATGAAGGACGAGCATCATGTTCCATCAGGATTTGCCCAACAACTCGAGGTATCAGAGTGGAATTATGATTGTATCTTGATGGAATTTGTAATAGGATTAACACATACATCCAGGGGCTAAAACTATATCTGGGTGATTGTTGACAGACTCACCAAGTTGGCTCACTTTCTACCCATACAAGAGAAGGGACTAGTAGAGGGATTGTAACGCCTCTACATCCAAAATAGATTGAATCACTATGGGGTACCATCGATGCTCTTCTCAAAATATGATGCATTCTTTCATCTCAGTTGTGGATGGAGTTTATGGCGATGTTTGGGACTTTGCTGAGTCTGAGCACATCTTTTCATCCCCATATGGATAGTTAGATATATTAAACCATAATGTCGAGGGAAAAAATGCATTATGCTTGTGTCCTAGATTTTGTTTGTAGTTGGGAGGACCTTCATCCACTAGTGGAGTTTCCATACACCAAACACTATCACCCCACCATTATGATGGCACCGTTTGAGACCTAGTACAAGAAGCCTTGATGATCGCCCATATACTAGAAAATCCTAGGGGAGTTGACACTAATGGGTCCGAAAATGGTATGATCCTCCACTGAGATGATATAGATCATCTTGGATTGGATGCGGACAACATAGAGAAGGATGAAGTATTATGCCTATAGGAGAAGGATACCTTTGGGTTTGAGGAGGGAGATCTTATTTTCCGTCGGGATTCACCCCGAGGATCATCATACTATCCCAGAACCTGAGTAATGTTGGAAAGTTGACATACTACCTACCTATTCCCCCATTGATGCATCATGTGTATAATGTTTTCCACGTGTCATAGAAGAGGAGATACATGCCTAATCTATCGTATGTCACTGACTGAAGTGAGCTAGAAAATGACGATGGGGAGACATGTTTTGATTTTTTAGTGGTGATAGAGGATCGTTATGATTGGGTATTACCTGGGTGGAGAATTCCTCTTCTGTATGTTCGATGGAAGAACATGATCTCCAAGAGAGAAAATTGGAGTGGGAGGCTCAGATTCATGATTAGTACCCCCCATCTCTTTGATTAGTTTTGCTTTGGAATTTAGGGATGTAAATCCATAAGGTGTGGAGAATGTAATGTCTCAAAAATTTCATGTAATTATTGTTATTATATGGAATTATTATGAGACACCATGCTCTAACGGCATGTGATTTTGAATCCATGAGATTGAAGAAGCTAATTTTTTTCTCTAAGGTACTTTTATTAAACGTGTGGGTGGAATTTTCTATATTTTTAACTATTTATTGGATCAAAAATCTGAGGGCACCATTGAACATAGAATGCTAGGAATCACCTAGAAATGACATAACATCGGATAGCAAGGGCTGAGCAAAAAAGTTATTTTGTGAAATTTTTGTGGAAATTAATTATAGAATTATTTTATTTCTATTCTTAATGATGGGTGGTGGATGATGACGCTATGGTGCAGCAACCAAGATGTGACATTGTGAAAAATTAAACTCATTAATGGCCCAGTGAAGTGACTTTGGTGGCCCATCGAATGTATAGTCGGCATGCTGATGTAGGCATCCACGAGAGGAGGGTGGTGGAACACATCATCATCGAGATGGCTCGTCGCTCATCTGCAATGTGTGGATGGATTTCCCGCATCATGGACATCTGGTGGCGGGTGAGCTATGGTTTGTAGACTGTGGGTTGAGGAGGGCCCTTGTTCGCAGGGCCAATAAGGGAGCTGGATGCGGCACCATTATTGTGTCTTGTCTAGATGGCGCCACACTGGCCACACCCTGTGGAATGAATTCAGTGGGCAGGTCGCACTCCATACTGTGGGATGCACCAGACCTGCGCTAGTGGGCCAGGAAGGAGGAGACCAAGTCACATGGAATAAAAGTTGGCTAGACCCTCGTCTAAACCGGGTCGGGTACAACGAGGCCCATTGGTCCAGGCCAATAGTCCTGACCAAACTAGACCAACCTTGACCAAAACTAGTTTTGGTAGAGTCCATCTATTTGAACCATCATTATCTAGAACCCTTGGGCTAGGTTGGTCAGGTCGGTCTGACTGGGTCTGATCGGGCCCAGACACCACCAGCCCCCAGTTTACTAAAAAACATGTATCTTACAAGTCGTGTGTCCTATTGACACACTGTCATGTCATTGCGACACTTGAGATCGGGTGGTCCTTATGATATACTCTTCTTGATTTTTTATAGAAGTTGGTGTATAGCCATGTTGGATTGGACTCGAAACCAACCAGTCCTTTTTTACAAAATATCCCATAACGTACAAATCCATAATCCAATCGATGTGATGTCTATTTCATTGGGACCATTATGATGATATGATCCATTGGGGTTATAATATGTCGTACATAGTGGCCTTTAATGTATGAATGGTGTCTTGTGTAGAGGATCCTCTAGAAATTAAGTGTGCTAACTGTGGAAACCCAGTGGTAGGTTGTGACGTGAAGAAAGAATAGTTATCCTATATAGGTCAGAACCTAGAGATCCTCTATGGGTCTGCACGTAGTGATACTTTGTGTGATAGCACCTAGAGGTCCTATGTGGGTTAGAACCAAGAAATCCTCGGTGGGTCAACTCCTAGTGAGCTTCCGCAGATCAGTAGTAGAGCATATCAACATGATAATATGATCTAACATTTCGACTATTCATCTTCACTTCTGTACTTATGTAATACATAGTGTGAGCTGCGTATTTTACTTTGTAATATGTGCCTGAGATATGTTATTATGTTTTTTTAAATTATAGAATACTGAGATACCATTGGGATTCTCTGGGTCCCAATGGAGTATTGTTATACTCATCCCTGTATGGGTTTCTCCCATACCTATTTTGTTTTTTGGAGACGATAGACAGATTTGACTGAAGAATTTGAGACATAGTAGTAGAAGGAGATTGGAGGTGTATTAATAGACATGGTGTGCTATAATGACATCTGATAGATGGCTATATTTACCCATCAGGATGGTACCCTGGTGGACGAACTCTGGAGATTGTACATATTTTGTTGTACTTTCCATTTTGTTGGGCATGTATCCTGTCCCAACTTTTACTTTCAGTTTTCACAAATTACTCTCAGTCATGTAACATTTTGTTTTTTGTACTATTTTCTCTCCTTGGTAGTTTTATTTGTGCCATATGACCTATCTGTGTGTGTATAGTTTTAAACGAAATGCCTTCCCTTTTGGGAGATGACTTTCCGGTGCCAGTCACTAGCCCCTGGGCTATGGAAGGCAGGCCAGGGTTAGTCATGATACATGCCCCAGTTTACGGGTCATGACAATATTTATTTATTAATATTCTAATTATCCAATTCCTAATTGTCTAATACCAGTGATAATATTTCCCTTCTTATAAATTCACTTTATTCATTCCTCTAAAATCAACCACCCATCCTTATAGACCCTATGATGTCCATTATTTTTCATACCACTTTCTTTATAATATAAGTACATTTTCTATTCTTTTGAATGTTTTCATAATGAAATTATCTAGACTTCAAGATTATATAACATCCAAATATTGTATTATGTTATCTATCACTAGTTATAGTTGTCATAGTGAAAGTAATTTTCTATTTTTTGTGTAATTATGCGGAAATAAATTTCAATGTTTTACCTAGTGTCTTAATATAATGAAGTGTTTCCTTATTATATTATAATATATGGTGTTATATTTTCCCCAAAAAAAATAATTTCATCTTTGAAATTTCACATATACATCAATCCATGAAAAAACTGTGGGAATTATTCATTATTGATTCTTTAGCCTCCCACACTATATTCCTATAAAAATTGATTCCTCCAAAGCACTTTCAACAACAGATTTATCTTGTTATTAAAAAACATAATCTACATAATCATTAATCTAAACCATATTTACATTTTTGGATAATTCACGCTATATATTTATTTCATTGTTGATGAGTACATGTATTTGGTTTTGATTTTACTTTTATAATAACATCAAAATGGAGATGTTATGAACTATTGAATGTTTTGGTTAAATGGAAAAAAAATACAAACTCAAATGCCCTTGAAAATACAAAATTTTCCAACATTCTATTAAATTAGCTTCACATTACTACCAATCCTTATAAAAACATTCCATGTTTAAGCCCTCTAGAAGTCATGGTCATCTACCTAAAACTCAAATTGTTTCATCTGATAATTTTATATATTTTATATCTTCTTTTAGATTTCATGATATGATTTTGGAATACTCAAATGCTCTCAATTGTATTTTCAATGTGTTCTTGAACAAATATCATTCGGTCCCCAATTTTTTTCCATAAATTTGGAGTACTATATCATTCCCCATACAATTATTAATATATTGAAATTATATCCTTGAATGAAATATATTATGTGAATGTAAAATAAAATAGAGGAAAATACATATCCCATGTTCCATATAATCCATGTTATCATGACTTCAACATCTCCATTACTTTTTAGATTGTCCTTTAAGACTAACCATCAGTTTGAGGATGATAATAGTTACTCACATTATGTTACTTTATTGAGCCTTTTGAGTCCTCATCTAAACTTGTGACGTGAATAGAGGTTCATTATCATATAAAATTTACAGTGGTTAATCATAATGCCTCAAAAAATCATTAATATATAGATATGTGTATGATGTACAAGGGGTATATCCTCACAAATTTATTAAAAAAATTAGTTATTCTAAGGTGATTCATAGTAACAAATATTATATTATTCCATCCAGTTATATTTGGAACCAATGTAATGAATTATATTTTAATATTAACCGCTTCCTTATCGGTGTTTTTAGAGGTAATTCCACCCTTTTAGAGATATTAGTTAGCATTCACCTTTTTCATACAATGAATTTTGACTCTTTGAATGAAATTTCTCATTTCATGTCATCTTTTAAAAAATATATTATCTTAATTTTCTATGAATCATAGTGCCATAAGGTCTTATAGAAAAATGTATCTATGTTATACATTAATAAAGTCCATATTCAACACATTTACCACTAGTAAGCATAATATCTATTTATAATGACCTTACTTTTTAATAATAAAATTCTCTTGGTTATTGATTTAAATTCCTTATTGTTAATTATGATTATATAAAATAGATGCACTTAATTTGTTTTATTATATGACATCTTATTTAAAATATGGGTAATAATAATTACCACAAATAATATAGCCATTAAATAGTAATCATATTATTATTATAAATATATGGTTTTGATAAATCCTTTTGAAAATGGAAATGGAAGTGATGAACTAAAATAGTTGTATTACACCCAATAAAGACCATTAATCAATGTTCATAAGGTAGATAGTATTAATAGAATGACCCCTTCACCGAACCCAACCAGAGATCCAACAACTAAATCATGAGATACACAGTTAATGCAGGAAGTTCAAACTCATTTGTATCATGGCCCAAACCATGTATGCCAAACCACCCCATGAAAATATTACCATCACAAACCTTTACCGCAGAGAATTTTATGGTGTAATATAGTGTTATGTAACAAGAAAATAATAATATGAACACTTATAATTTAATATCAATATAATAATATTTATATTTAAATATTATTGTATTTACATTATAAATGATTTTGAACATCATATGATGAAAAAATTGTTTTATTGGTAATATGAAATATCAAATAAGATATTACGTTAGATAAATTAATTAATTGTCAAAATATATGATAATATAATAATATTATTAAAAAAATATTTCTTAAATATAAATGTTATTTAAATTTTTATGAAGTCAAATATAATTTTTATATTAGTTAGAATATTTTTATTGTCAAAAAACATATCATTTATCAATAAGTATCAATTAATATTTTAAAATTAAATCATATCATATTTTGAAAATTATTTTGATAAAATATATTTTATAATTTTAGTCATCATGTTGAAATTATATAATAGTGATTTATATTTAATTTTCTACAATGGTTGAATTTTTGGTTTAAATTTAATTACAATATAAATATATGTTGTGTATTATGAAATCATAATGACCGAAAATTAATGTAATAAATTATCAAAAATTATCATGGACCAAATTTATGTTTCCCATTAAAAATAATGTTAATATGATGTTTTTTATTAATATTATAAATCCACTATGAATCCTCCAAAACCTATATTACATTTTACGGTTTTAAATAGGTTAGAGTTTATCATCTATATTACATTTTACGGTTTTTCATCCATTTTATTATGTCATTTTTATTGTTATTTCAAATTCCCCATGTTGTCTTTATGTTATTATGCTATATCAAGCATATTTTTTCATGTTGATGGTTCTAACTATTTTATGTCTTATTTAAATTTTTATTTTATAACTTGTAATACATTGTTCTTTTAATTTCATGTTACTTCCCTTACTAGGACTTACACATAACCCCTTTCTTATGTATATCCCAAGGTTATCCCAAGATATTTTAAGAATGATTAAATATTTTGATCATGTTAAGGATGTTTTGAATATTTTTTATGTACCTCGATTTTTTAGGATGTTATGTTATGTGCCAATTTACCAAATACTCTAGAAATAATGGCCTTTTGGTTTGAATTATGTGTACCATTATTTAATAAATCATGAATTAATGTGAAATAAATAAAATTGTATTCATAGTTGTTATCAAATAGTGGTTTAGTTAGATTTGGTATTAGGAATAAAAAACTCAATAAAAATCAATATGTATAAAATTAAAAATGAATAAATCAATAAATTTTGGTAATGTATGGAGTTTTCTGTTTCCGGAAAAATATATTCATGTTTGGATACTAAATTTGGATGTGGCTTAGGAACAACATTACCTAGGAATAACACCAAAAAATTCCTTACTAATTTATTATTTATTTGGGAATTGTGCACAACAATATAATTTTCTAAAAGACTTGTATGACACTCCTGATGGATATTATTAGGAAAATTGATAGGATCCTAAAGAAGCATTATTAGGGGAATAAGAATTAAAAAAAGTTTCTATGGTAAGAAAGAGAACATGGATAACATAGATTGAATCCTATAAATTCATAAGTCAAGGAATAAAAATAATTTACAAATTATCTCTTTAAAGTTATTATATACCACTTTCTTTGTTAAATAGGTTAGTGTTTATCATCTATAATTATTCCATAATTATTGATGATGGAAAAAATATGATGAATCGTGTAATGAACCAATGTGACGGGAAATTTCATGATATATAAAACAAGATACCAAACCCAATTGGTGAAGACATTAAGAATGTTGTGATGACACTCACTCATTTAACATAGGTTTTGAATATAAACAAGAGACATGAGGATTAAAAAAACAATATATTAGTATCAAGATGGAATTGGGTACTTTATGTGAAAAAGGCATATGACATTAAATAGATAATATTATCCCTAAATCGTTAAACAATGGATGAACTATGTTGAAAATATCCTCTCTGACCTTCTGTCTCTTGAGAAAGATATTGTTATACATTCTATTTATTGAAATAATTCATAATCTTACCAGTGGTGAAAATTTCCAAGAATAAAAATCCAGAGTAGGAAATCCATGTTATGGTATGGAAGTAATTCAATAATTTGTTTTCCGAAAAATATTTTCCTCACATTATACATCTGGTAATTGATAGGGATTTCTTTTCCTTTAGAAAAATAGATGATGAATACCTTTGGGAGTATAAGGAAAATGTTAAAATTCAAGGATGATAAATCTCTACATTTTCCATTACCCTATAATGAAAAGTTGTTTAGTTATTTGGTTGGATAAAATAGAGTCTATTTAAATCGATTTTGACCTGAATATTTGAGAGCTATGAATAAATTTTTTGATGTGGCCCTAAAGATGAAAAAGAGATAAATAAATCCCAATGATCTCAAGGGGATATAATTATAATGTCGAGTATAATTCAAGAGATGTGATGGAAAAATAAAATGATGGTAATTATTATCAATATCCCACTAATTATATTTGTGGATGGAAGAACCATGAAACTTTCATCAAGGGGGAACAGAAATTTATTAGGTCTCGAAAGGAAGGGCACAATGCTAATGATTTTTTATGGGAGATACCCATTGATGTAATTAATGTGAGGAATGATCTAGTTACACCTCATTCTTTTATCCATTATATCATCAATGAGGAATAGTGGAACATTGCAAACCAATTTACTAAAATATGGGTCTTTCGAGAATATTAGTGGAAACAGCCAAAAAGGTATCAAGGGAATGTTAACACTATTATTGCCACTAAGGAGGATCCTGGAAATGATGTGGTCATTGGAATTATTATTAATAATTAAAGAAAAGATAATGTACATGTTTATTAAAATTATAAATTTTCCTTCATATCATGAAATTTTAGAAGAACTTTTCAAACACCACCACAAATCATTGAAGTAGGGAAGTTGGTGAAATTGTTAAATGGGGATATAGTTTAATCCCTATTATAAAACTCCCCCCATCAAAATTTATGGTTTGAACTTCCTATATATCCTTTTTATACTCTCTTAGTTTAATTGTATACAATTATAGGTTTGTATTATCTTTCCTTACATAGATCCAACATCAATTTCATCAAAAAGGAAATCAGTCTCTATATCATGAATTGTCTACTAATTCTATACAACCGTGATGACATGGATGTGTCCTCCTTAGCACCAACATTTGAATAATGCATATTAATACATTAATAAAAAATATTTTCTATATAAATTGATCATTTATAACGAAAATATCATCCTTGAATACATTCTAATTGTGGGGGAATATATTGATGTTATTACTAATGAACATGTGGGTCTTCCTTCAAGTCATGAAGATGAATTTTAAATTGTTATTATACAAGGGTATTTTTTTAGTATCCAATACTCCCTATCGAAATAATTTTTTGGATACTGAGGTGATTTAGAAACAACTATAATATAATCTCGAGAAGGGTTTTCAAATCCCAAAATCATCACCATGGGGTGTACTAGTAATATTTATCATGATAAATGTTGTTTTAATGCACCATTTAATTGATTATCATGAACTAAACAATATCATGATAAATAAAAAGTATCATATTCCATGGATTAATGACTTTAATTTTCATCTATTTGAATCCCAATACTTATCTAATAAGGATCTTCAGTTGGTTTATTAACAACGAAGGTTAAAGAAGGAGGCTACCCCGTAGACTACATTCTATACAAGGTATGAGAACTATGAGTTAAGTGTATTCCATTCACACTCAGTAATTCTCTATCAATATTCAAGGAATTTATGAATACTGTCTTTAGTGATTTCCTTTAAAAAATAGTTTTATTCTTTGTAAAAAATATTTTAAATTACTCTAAATACATGGAGTAACATTAGGAACATATGAGAGATATGATAACGACCTTATAGAAATATAAAATTTATGCAATGCATAATAAATGTCTGTTATTTTTTAGGAAATACTCATTTTTGGGGAATATTATCTCATGTTATGAGATATTTATTGAAACTTAAAATCCAAATTCAATTAATTATTGGAAAAGTAAATCATATGTGATAGATATCGATATTTCCTTGGACTAGATGAGTATTATCGTGGATTTTTGAGAAATTGTTCATGATTTTGGAACCCTCCAATATTGATTAATCAAAATGGAGTAGTGTTTTTTTGAATAATGAATGATAATAAATTTTCAAAGAGGTAAGAAATGTGTCATACCACTACACTTGTACTTATTCTACCAACAAGTGTGAAAATCCTTGTGGAATGATGAACTTATTTGATGTAGGGCTTGGGTTGTGTACTAATGATGGAAGATAAAGTCTCAATATTTTCGTCAAGAAAATTTAATATTTATTAGTAGAACTACCAAACACATGATCCAGAGCTTCTTGAAATAATCATTAGATTCAAAATCTATTGGCATTATCACTTTGGGGAGTCGTATGGAGTATATGTAAATCATATGAGAATCAATTTGTTTCCCATAGAATGAGAAAAATTTGTTCCATCGCAGACAGTTTGAGATGACTAAGGACTCTGACTGGTGAATCTAGTACCTTCATCGGAAATAAAATAATGTGGAATTGTATCTTTTTATAAAAGATCATGCAATATAGTAATTGATGATAATTGAGAAGGATATGGTCTTCTGATCCATGAAAAGGGTTGAAATGGGAATCCTTAAAGAAGAAACATCATTAATCACTTCACAAATTATTTCTCAACCATACCTTATAGAGAAGATAAATGATATATCATATAAGTATGTTGAAATATTTAAGAGTGAGTATGCTGTAAATACGGTAAATTTTAAAATATTAATGTTAATAAATAAGGGGTTGCAATATTTGGTTCGTGAATATGTCTTCCATCAAGTCATTATTTAATGTAGGAATTCTTGAATGATTCAAATATCTAAAACTTATTATTCCACCAAAGGAGAAAAAAGATGTATTGATATATTGACTATCACTCTTGGATCGAAATTAAGATGAAAAATATCCTGGAATATACGTCAATGTGCATTCTTTTTTAGAAAGTAAAGGATGAAAGGAAATAATCCAGGGTGATGATGAAACCATTCCCCATACCTAATTGTAAATGGGAAAAAATAACCATGGGATTTTTCCCTTGTAATTTGAAGACTTCAATTGGAAATAATGATATATGGGTTATGGTGTATCATCTTATAAATAATTCGCACTTATTAAAATTTGAGAGGAGTTCTCACTTGATCAAATTTTATGGATATAAATTATGGATGTTGTGTGGATGTATGGAACAACGTAATCAATTTTATTTAATCAAGAACGAATATTTACCTCTAGGATATAGAAGAGACTACAGAATATTTCTAATACAATGTTGAACATCATAATGGATTATCACCCTCAAACTAAAGGAAAATATAAGTTGAATTTCCATAAAGTATAGGTGATGTTGAAAGCCTGATCAATGACCTTATATGGGGAATGAGGTAAACATATTCTTATGGCCGAGTTCCCATACAATAATAGTTTTTAATCATGCATAAAAATTGGGTCCAATGAATCCTTTTTTGGTAAATGGTTTAAAAATCAAAATCATGGTATTTATTTTTTATAAAATATATAGATATCAATAATAAATACAATAAATTTTTTATCAATACATTCTTTGAAAACACTGGGCATGAGAAAAATAAGCACATATTCTGTATTTGTTAATACAAAAAACCATTAATGTAAAATAATAATACATATATGAGATATATGAATTCACATTTAGTATTTCATCCTTCTTAACAACTAATTAGTGTTTACTATAATGGAGTTCAATATTTGATAATTATGAATCCCTATGAAGTTGATCAAACATGATATAAATGAATAGTAAATGGTAAATGTTCTTAATAATAATGGTAGTGATTTCCCTATAATAAATGCATAACCACAAATACAAATCCATAAAAAAAATATGTTCCAAAACCCTCAATATGAGACACTTTGTTGTATAAATGTCTTTTCATAGAAGTATTGATGTTTCTTCTTTAATTCCACTAATTCCAATAAGTTAATTCTATAGGAATACCAGGATACTAATTTTCTTATCATGTTAAATAAGGATATAAAATATTATATAAAGGGTATATATGTGGAATTACTTATGAAAAAAGTCAATCTATTCTTCAATAATAGATACATATTCTACAGACAAAACTGAGTTAGATTGTATTACATGCCAGACCGTGTTTTACTATCATTTCATTTCACACATATTTCATATAAAAATCTAATCCTTTATAAGTATATTTTTTAAAATAAATTTTTTTCTTAATGATATATTTTAAAATTATACCATGTAAATTTTTTTATTCTTTTTTTAGGAATTAACATTTTTAATGAATAGTGAAAATTATTGTGTTTTTGATAATAGATGACTTTTCATTTAAATAATTATTAATGTTAAATTATATTATAAATTGGTCATTAAACTCACTTTTGTTAAATTATACACCTTATAATTCAATTTATTTCATTGGTTTCATTTTTTAAATTCAATTTGGATATAAAAAATTATTTAACATTTCAACATTTTCATGTTAAAAGCAGATTTCTCACAACATCTATAGGATTACTTTTAATATAATTCTTATATGTATATGAATTGAATTGGAAAAGATTTACCTAAACATTTTAAATAAATAAAATATTTATTGTCGAATAATATCGCGTTATATTTTGGGATAAAATATTGATGGATTTGATTAAAACTAATTACAATGACTAAGGTAAAATTAAACATCACATGGAGAAAAACATTAATCTAAAGGTAAAAAATGACCTGAAACCCAATAAAAACATTTGGATGAAAAATTTTAGAACACATCGCCTCTTTATTCAAATTATATGGGTTATTTGGATATCATCCAATTAATTATACCCATATAATATTTTGAGTTCACAAAAACACAAATAATGTTACTATCCTTATCATTAAAACTTATAAAGCATTAGAGTATGGAAGAAGATACATAGTATCATAGATAAAAATTATTTTTAATATTTAAGTAGTTTTTATTATTTTAATTTGACTTTAATCTATATGGATGATAAAATTACACTAAATTCTTGAAAAATGCTAAGACTAGGATTATTTTATCAATAATAAAATAAAATAAATGATGTCAAAACATTTAATGTAATGTAAATTAAATGATATATTGTGTTCAATTAATTTTTTAGAATAATATATAACCTTTTTCATATTTTAACATAATATATTAGAATCCAAATACAGATTTGATATTAATATATTAAAATTAAATAAATAAAGTAAAAATTGACAATATATTTATTTTAAAATAAATGATATTTTATTAAAATAATTAATATTACTAAAAATGATATATTCATAAGTTTTATTTATAGGTGTTAATTAATATAATATTTGGTCCAATAATGGACCAATTTGTCTTCTATAATAAACATATTGACCTTTAAATAGAGGAATACATTGTTAACACGAACCTGGTTAAAGATGTGTTTTGGCGCTTTACAAGTGCTTATAATAAAATTAATTACCAACACATATGGGAATCAATTTTCATAAATTATATTTCATATTTAGATTTATGTGTGTAATATATTTTCCAATAAGCCTCCATTTATTTTTTTGTTAATAATATTATTACATAGTGTAAAAAACTAGTTTCATTAATAAAAACCAAAATGATAAAAGTGGGGATTCATTAATGTTAAGGAATAAAATATTAAGAATACACTTGTTTCATTGTGGTGGGGGATTTTATAGACTATAATACCCCTTTACTCTATTATTTGATCATTTTGGAAGAAAATTAAGTATGGGATACCTCTCAATAGTGTTTATCATTTTATATTTATAAAAATGTCACTCCACCTCTATAAAAAGGCATTCAAACTTCCCCTTCCTTACAACTATCAAGACACTTTGTATTATCCATAAAATACCCAAATAAGCTCCCAAAAACCATCATATCAATCACAAAGCATCATTTTTTCCCAAATCGGTCCATCAAATCCCATTTATGAAAAAATGAAGTTACTCAAAGAAGAGGTAGCATCATTCCACATGATCTTTTGATATATTCTCATTCTCCACTACAAAAATTATCATATTCATTTATTATATAATATCATACATATCCAAAACTTACAGAGATGTTGTTATTATAAGTTATAGATGTAACACCCTGGGTAAATAAAGAATATGACATTTTTATATTTATCCATATTTGTGAATAAAATATTAACATTACTTTAAAGAGGATGCTATGCTCTATGGCGTACCCAACACGCAACAACGAGTTTCTTGGGAATCTTACGTTGCACTCTAATAATAAAATAAAATTATTTTAAATAGTAGTTTACGCCTGGCCGTTGTAATGGTGGGAATGAACAGAACTAACTACAAAATTAATATATATGTTTTTAAAATGTTTTTACTTTTGACAATAAATGTTAGAGGATTAAAAATGCAAATAAATCCAATTTTAAGCGTAAACATTCTAATATTCTTTAAAAGGTCGATTAACCGCCTTTTGATGGCGAACGTCTTTTAAATCCACTTTTTGAAAATTTTATGTGTTATATTTGACAAAATAAAATTTTTCTTAAGAATTTGGACATCAAAATTTACTTGGTGTAAATTTTTGGTATCTTTCCGATAAAGATCCTTTTTTAATGAATAGTGTAAAATGCTGTATTTTAATTCAAAACCTCTTTTTAATCTAATTTTTTTTATATGATTAGATTATCTTTTGAATTGGTTTTAAAGTGAAATTAGAATATATTTTACCATAAAATCCTATAGTGGTCGTTGGAATTAATTTCACTTTGAAATTAGACTTAAACTAGTGTCAATCTTTTGATACTTATTGTTTCATAAAAACACGCTATTTGCTCTGACAGCAGGAATTAATTATTAAATTAATTAAAGTGAATTATTTGTTTTGAATTTTTTAAAATAGACTTCATTTTTGAATTCGGAATATCAAATATAGCTTAGGGTGAATTTTTGGGATATTTCTGAAAAACTTCAATTTTTGATGAATAGTGAAACCACTAAGTGGTACTTATAAAAACTGATTTTTCCGTTTAAGTGAAATTTTGACATCTTTTTGTTTTGAATTTCAAATATCCAAAATAAACGATTGTAATTAAGAAGTAAAATGTCGTTCAATGGGATAAAAATAATTTTTTGGTGAATAGTAACTTATTAAGTTTTTAATCGCGATTAGAGGTAATTAATGTAGTTTATGGTAATAATAATGTTTTAATAAAATGAAATGACCTAGACACATGTCATACCATAATTGGATGTGTCATTTCCGACCAATACAATCCTGGGTCAACTTGGGGACCCCATGGAGCCACTTTGGTTGGGAAATGACATAAATATCTTTTTATTTAATGTTAAAGTAAAAATGACACAAACATGAGATATTTTACTAAAACAATTTTTACATGGGGTTATACAAGTCATATTTTTTACTATAAATATTCATTATAAAGATAAAAATCTTTCCTAAATCATAGTATTTTTTAATATTTCTTAGAAATTAAATAAATTAAATTATTTATGACATCATGATGATGCAGCGATGACCTCATTATTTAACGATTTAAATAAAATGGAAAGATAATGTAATATCTAAGACCTACACATGAAAAAAACCTATTGTATGAGTGGATTTTGAACCCTTATCACCTTATCCTCGAAATACATCAATGTGGGACCTTTAAAATCCGATAATCTTTTGAAAATAAAGTAACAATTTGTAACTTTACAAGAGTGCCCCCCCTCTCCTCTTATAAAAGGACCCCACCTCTACCTCCTTACCCACACTTCCAAAGACTTTGGATCGGCAAACCCTGCCCATTTTGTCTCTCCAAATCCCTCTATAACTCCTTTAATCCTCACTTTGGGCAGATTTCTTCCCAAGGAAGCCTTTGAACTCAAACCAAAGAGACTTACCCGATTTTAAGGTAATGTCATCACTTGTGTCCTTTTGTTTTATTTTGCTTCTACAACCCCATAAACTATTTTTATTAATTTATTTTGTAACAACTCCAGTATCTTAAATATACTAGGATGTTTTTATAAGAATTACTAGAGCTACACTTACACACACCTTCATCTAATGGTTAAGGAACATTCTGTTTCTGTGGTTGGCAATTTTCTGCCTCACGAAACGATGATTGTTCAATATTCTTTTAACACATTTAATGGTGGACATTATGATGTCAGTGTATTTTATATATGATATATATGGTATTTATGTTTACTATATTATTCTTTATTTTATACTTAAACCATACCTTTATTCTTTTCATGTTGTGTAAATACGATAATTTCATATGAGGAAGTGTGGACTACCGCCCCCAAAAGTGATGTGACTCGTACATGCAATACATGGAACATATAAAGAATGAAATTAATGATCATATGTGACCTATATAACATATATATTATACTGTAATTATAATATACATATATATATATATATCATTAATTTTTAATTCTGTTAATATGAAAAAGAAAAAATGAAAGTAGCGTTCATGCGTACATACGGCCTACCGTCTCCATGAACGGTGCTTTTCGTATTTATATCCAAATGATATGGAATAGTATAAAATGAATATGTACTGGATATATATGATATTTTAATCATTAATACTATTCTGTAAATTATTTACTTATAACTACATGGACAATCATTTTTCAAACAAGTTCATTTTTGACTCATGTACCAAACATCGGCAAAAACGTCTGATATGAACTAACATTATTAAACAATTATTATAAAATTATAATATGTGATATTAACTGAATAATAATCTTTTAAGGAGGTCCTTAGGCAATTATAAATTGACCAAATGTATTATTCAGGAATATAATGAAACGAACAAGACAAGTTGGACTTGAGGTAAGGGATCTGACTCCTCCCTTTCTTTTAAAGTACACTCTCTTATGTCATTCCTTTTAAAGCTCATATTTATTGTTATTGGGATATTATTTTAAATTACCCTTACTTTAATTTTTATGTTCATATGATGAGAGACCCTATTATCTCTCATAAATCCATTTTGAATGTTTTAAGTGGCGCCGTTAGGCTGCTGAGTTTTCGTAAGGGATTTTTCATCTCACTTGTATTCCCATTAGATTTATGCTACATTTTCCACAATTTCCATTATGCATGTTTTATATGATACGTTTATGTTATGGTTATTGGGTATTGTTATGAAAACGGGTGGTTCTGTGATACTTTAAGGTTGGTGTCACGACCCGCCTTCACCAAAAGGAGGGAAGAGCCAGCAGATTGCCAGGCCCTTCCTTTTTTAAGTTGAAGGAGAGATAATGACCCCCGAAACCCGCCTTCAATAGGTCCCGGAGTGGCGACTAGCACCAAGGGTATAGAAAATTCTCGCAAATTGAAGGCATTACCCTTTTTATTATTTAGGATCAGGAAATAGGACAAGTCAACCACCCAAAAAGGGAAAGAAACATGTGTAAATAAATAAACCCAAACAAAGCCCCCATGCATGTTTAAACAGTTTACAACAAGGTGCAAGTACAAAAAGAGGCTCAAGGTACAATACCAAAAGAAAACAAAGGTACGAAAACAGCAACAACTCCAACTGTCTGACTAGTAGGGTCCCGCACAGCCCTGGTAGTCCTCCTGGAAACCTGAAAGTAAACATAGGGTGAGTATAAAAGTACACTCAGTAGGGAAAACCAAGACTCTCGTGCACAAGTGGGGGAACGTACTAAAGTCCCATGAGAAAAAGAGTAAACCAAACACCTAACAAGGCAAACTATCCATCCCAGGCCTCACCAAGGCTCACTACCCAAATAACGCAAGTCAAGTAATATATATAATAAGAGCACATCGATGTTTGGGTACCCCGCGCCACTTTCCCACTGGTTATTGAGACATCCTACGCATCGGACCAATCCCGCCATTCTCACCGCAGTCCCACTGCCACACCTGCCCGCACACACCTGGGCCACAACCACATGCAGTCCCACTGCCGAATCCCGCCCGCACACACCTGGGCCTCTACTGCATGCAGTCCCACTACTGAATCCCGCCCGCACACACCTGGGCCTCAACTGTCACATGTAACCATGCCTGCAAACACCTAGGCCAGAACAACCACCGCCACGCCCGAAGACACCTGGGCCTCATCCCGAAGAAACTTGGGAAACCACCTGCCACACACACCTGGCCAACCACCACAACACCCCGCCCGATGGTTCTTGGGCTAATAATGGACTTCAGGCCATCACAGCCTGCCCGAAGGTACTTGGGCTATCCGGGAAAGGGAGCAGAAAAGGAGCTAATAACCAGCCACTAAGGATTGTGTTGGGAAAAACACCCTTCCCTCATAAATGGGGGTGTTCGGCACTGAGTGCTCAACTTGGGTGGGGCGCGAATAAGAAACACAAAGCTACAAGTATAGATATAGGTAACAAACACTCACCCAAAGCTTAGGTTTTCCTAGCCAACCTACAGAACATAACACCACTGCGTCCGAGTCACAGTTCACGACCCTTGCCCACAAAACCTTTTGTCCCATTCTTGTTTCACGTTCAGTTAAAAATGTTCAATTAATTTTAAGCACTACTGGGCAACTACCATAAGCATAACGAAGGAAAGCATCAAAAGCATGGATCAACCAAAATACTCACACCCGGTCCTGTCAACAGAGGATCTCTCCCCAATTTGTGATATGAACGAGTAACCAATCGGATTTAAAACTCACAACCACCGAAACCATACCAACAGGAGATCCCATCCCCCAAATTCACACAACCACCGAGAGTATAAAAGAACAGGGGATCCCATCCCCCCCACATTTCTAGCAATCGGCCCGAAAGGAAAACAACCAACTACCACTACCAACACAAGTCATGGATTTTCAGTTTTAAAAGACTTAACACACTCCATGATTTCAAATTCCGTGTGTTCTAACCGGGAGTTATCACAGAAGGGTTGATCCTTGTGCTTTCAACTTATCCAGCCGGGCATACATGATTAACCAACTTCACAGCAGGAGTTCACAATTTCAGCAACCCATTTAAAACATCACGAGGGGATTCATCAGTGCACATACAACGACCACCAACGACCTCAATTTTCATAAAACAGAAACCAGCACAACAAAAAGGGATGATCACATGATAAAGCATAAACAACGATCACAACCCCTTCCCCTTCTTTCTTTAGAACTTCGTTTATTATCTTCATTAAGGTTCGGTTCAACCAATTCCATAGGAACAAAAATAACGCCCAGCCCGCATGATACACAAAAGTGAGAGATGAAAGAAATTCCCTACTTTTTGATAGATGATCGACGTTTAGGCCGGGGGCGCGGAACTTTACGGATAACGATGCAGCGGTCCCGATGCACCAGAAGAGCCACGATCGAAGAAGGGGGAAACCACGGCCTAACCCTTAATTTATAAGAGCCGGGGACGGTTGAGATAAAAACGCTGAACCACGTAAGACGTGGAAGTCGTGGGTTGACCACGCGGCTTGACTCATCATTAAAGGTGCTGAGTGGTTTAAACCGACTCATGAGCCGATTCAGTATTTAATTAAACTTTTTTGTGCGTTACTGGAACATCTTGTCAAGGTCGGGTGACATCGGCCGGTTCCGTCGATCGGTCTCACCGATCGGCCTCACCGATCGGTCTCACCGATCGGTCTCACCGATCGGTCGCACCGATCCGTCGCACCGATCAGTCGCACCGATCCGTCTCACCGATCGGTCTCACCGATCGGTCTCACCGATCAGTCGCACCGATCGGCACTCCTTAAGGATCCGGATTTTGGCAAAGGGACCAAGGGGGGGGGGGGGGGTCTGGGTCATCACATCAGATACCTCTTAAACGATTCTCGTCCTCGAGAATCACAACAAACCAGAAGGAACGAGAGGGTCCGAACAACCATCTTCGAAAGATACCTCTTAGGAGTGAACCTCTGCTAACTAAAAACACTCTCCTGTCAAGAACTAAGCAACATACCACGCCAAACAGCCCGGTCATGTGGGTTTGGGGAGTTTCCCTCCCCCTTGTCAAGATATTATCCGCTTTGAGCGGCACTGACTCGCCCGCACGGGTTCAATCGCATCCACCTTAATGCGTCTTGATTAGGGGTCGGGTTCCCTCTTTCCTTTAGCCGGGGCTTTTCACACACAACAGGGGAAATAAACCAGTACACTTCATAGCCAAAAGTCAAACGTTCTACCACAACAGGTACATAAGGAACAAATCTCAAAACAACTCGGGGTATTGGGCACACATCTGTGCTTCCCTCTCCCACGTACTCTCTTCGAGCCCGCCATGTCTCCACAACACACGAACTAAGGGAATAGCTCTCCCACGAAGCACATTCTCCTTGCGATCCTCGATCATCACTGGTTTTTCCACAAAGGTTACGTCGTCCTCGATGTCCAGTTCACCCCAATCAAGGACGTGTGAATCATCGTGCAGATAACGACGAAGCTGGGATACATGAAAGACATCATGTATCCTTAGCAGCGGAGGTAACGCTAGCTGATAATCCACTTCGCCGACCCGCCGTAACACTTCGAAGGGTCCGACGAATCTGGGGGAAAGCTTACCCCCCTTGCCGAACCTCCATTGCCCACGCCAAGGGGAGACCTTCAAGAACACGTGGTCCCCAACCTCAAACTCCAAGGGCCTTCTCCTGGAATCAGCATACGACTTCTGTCGGTCCTGGGCCGCCTTCATCCTTTCCCGTATGAGCTGAACTTTATCTGTCGTGTTCTGCACCACCTCCGGGCCAAGGATGCATGCCTCTCCTACTTCGGTCCAACACACAGGTGAACGGCATGGCCTCCCGTACAAGGCCTCAAACGGGGCCATACCGATGGTAGAGTGGTAGCTATTATTGTAGGAGAACTCTACTAGAGGCAAGTATCACACCCATGACTCTCCTGAGTCCAAAAAACATGCCCGTAGCATATCCTCCAATGTCTGGATGGTTCGCTCCGTTTGTCCATCTGTCTGGGGATGTAAAGTAGTTCTAAGGCGTAACTGGGTGCCAAACGCATGCTGCAATCCTCTCCAGATTCGTGAGGTAAACCATGCATCCCTATCCGAGACTATAGACCTCGGAACTCCATGCAACCGCACTACCTCATTCACGTACTTTCGAGCCAAGGCATCCACAGTACTTGACTCCCTGATTGCCAGAATGTGAGCCGATTTCGTCAACATGTCCACCACCACCCAAATGGCGTCGTACCCTCCTTGGACCTTGGGTAGTCCCGTGACGAAATCCATTGAGATGTCGTCCCAATTCCACTCGGGAACAGCTAAAGGTTGCAGTAGGCCGCCTGGAACCCGGTGTTCAACCTTCACTTGCTGACATACTAAGCATTTATCCATGAATTCTTCCACCGCTCGCTTAACTCCGGGCCACCAGAACTGCCTTTTCAGCCCCTGGTACATCTTGGTAACTCCTGGGTGCACCACTAGGGGTGAGTTATGGAACTCACTGAGAACCTTGCCACACATCACTCTTGGAACAAACAACCTTTTCTGGAAAAGAATCTGGTGCTGACCATCCTCTGTCCATTCTCTTGGAGCATCGTCCTGGTCAACCCGATCACGCATCACTTCGCACTTGGGGTCTCTCCACTGAGACTCCTCCACTTGTCGAAACAGAGATGACTGCACTATCATCTGATATAGGCATCCTCTGCCACTATACATCTTCGCATTCAGGTGTAAGGCAACCAACTCCTCCATTGCCTTCCAGGCATTTGCCGACTCTCGGACCACATCCTTCTGCGTCCTCCTGCTCAAGGCATCAGCCACCACATTGCCCTTGCCCTCAGTTAAAGAGATTTCAAAGTTGTAGTCCTGAAGGAACTCCACCCATCTCCGCTGTCGCAAGTTCAAGTCCCGCTGGGAGAAGATATACTTCACGCTTTTGTGATCTGTGAAGACCACAAAGCATTCCCCGATGAGGTAGTGCCACCATAACTTTAGCGCAAAAACGACCGCTGCAAGCTCCAGGTCATGGGTGGCATAGTTACGCTCATGGGGGAGTAGCTGCCTGGACCCGTAAGAGATCACCCCTTGTTGCTGCATCAACACACATCCCATGCCCTGTCCTGAAGCATCACAAAATACTTCATAGGCCATCCCTTCTTCTGGTAATCTCAACACTGGGGCACTAACCATCTTTTCTTTCAGGTAGCTGAAGGACGACTCGCATTGCTCGCTCCACACGAAAACCTCATCCTTCTTGGTCAAAGCCGTAAAAGGGGATGCTACTCGGGAGAAGTTGGGTACGAATCTTCTGTAGTAACCTGCCAGTCCGAGGAAACTCCGGACTTCTGCCACATTCTTGGGTGCTGCCCAAGAAAAAACTTCCTCAACCATTGATGGGTCGACTGATACCCACTGCTCAGACACTACGTGCCCGAGGAAGTGTACTTATCGTGCCCAGAAATTGCACTTTGAAAACTTCCCGTAGAGCTGGTGATGTCAGAGGACTTCCAAAACTGTCCTCAGGTGCTCTGCATGGTCCTTTTCTGACCTTGAATAGATCAGGATATCGTCGATGAATACCACCACAAACCGATCCAGGTACTCCCGAAAGATGGAGTTCATAAGCCCCATGAACACGGCCGGGGCGTTCGTAACACCAAAGGGCATGACCACGAACTCGAAGTGCCCATACCTGCATCTGAACGCTGTCTTCGGGATGTCACTCTCTTTCACCCTCAGCTGGTGGTACCCAGACCGCAGGTTGATCTTCGAGAACCATCCTTCCCCCTTCAGCTGGTCAAAAAGATCATCTATCCTCGGAAGAGGGTAGAGATTCTTGATCGTCACCTCATTCAACCTCCTGTAGTCGATGCACAACCTGAGGCCACCATCCGCCTTCCTTGCGAACAAGACTGGAGCACCCCATGGTGACGCACTTGGACGAACATAACCCCTCTTCATCAGATCGTCAATCTGTACCCGCAACTCCCGTAGCTCCGAAGGTGCCACCCGGCAAGGAGCCATCGAGATTGGATGAGAGCCGGGCTGCAGGTCTATCCCGAAATCGATATCACGTCGAGGGGGTAGAGTCGTCACCTCCACAGGAAAGATGTACATAAACTCACGGACGATCTCTGTAACTTCCACCATTTCCGCATCTACTGATTCTACCGTCAGTTCGGTCAACAAGGAGTGGAGAGGTTCCTCCCTCCTGTTTCCCTTCGGACAGCTCCGCTCGCCGGTGAAGGTAACACGCTGGACGTCCAAACCTGAGAACACCACCCTTCTTTGGAAACAGTCAATGACGGCGCACACATAAAATAGCTAGTCGATGCCTAGGATGACATCGTACGGCTGGATCTGTAGCATAAGGAGATCCTTAACCGACTGATGTGGCCCTAACATCAGTCTACATCCCCGACAAACAAACAGCAAGTCGATCTGACCTCCAACTGGTGTGCTCAACACCAGGGGCACTAGAAGTCTCTCAGCATCTAGACCCAAGGCACGGGCTAGACTGGGTGCAACAAAGTAGTGAGAAGCTCCGATATCGAACAAAGCATAAGCAAGAGTGCTAATCACATTGATCGTACCTCGAACAACTTCTGGCCCTGTTGGAACTGTTGCCTCTGCGGCGTGTAGCTGTCCACGCCCAGCTCCCCTGCCCCTCGGCTGTCGGCCACCTCCCCAACCACGCCTTGGTCAAGGTCCTTGGAGAGTGCCCTAAGGTCGGCCTCCTCCTCCTATGTCTACCTGCGGAGGAGCGGGAGCTCGCTGTCCCTGCTGCTGCTGCCAGAAGGGCCTGGCTGGAAACTGCTGCTGCGGCGGATGCTGGGGATGACTGCCACTGCTGTACTGCACCCGATCGGGGCACTGACTCCGGAGATGTCCAGGGCTCCCGCAGGTGAAGCACCGTGGTCCCGATCCTGAAGGGAAAGAACGTGGGCCAGGGGATCGAAACTGAAACTGCTGCGGTCTGCTCCCTGCGGGTCAGAACCTGGAGGGCCCCGATGCTGGAGGCCTGGTGCTGATGGCCTTCCCCTTCGATGGTCCCAGCTGGATCCCTTCTCGTGACACTCCTCCAAGAGCATGCATCCTTTCCACCACTTCGGCCTTCTTCTGAACCTCTAAGTATGTCGAAAGGGTAAAGGGGGTGACAGCATACTGGAGGGAGGGTCGGAGCGCCTCCTCCAAACGTCTTGCCCGAGACTCCTCATCAGGAAAGAGGTCCGGAGCAAAACGTAGGAGGTCCTTGAACTTGATTCCATGTTCCCTCACGGACATGCTCCCCTGCTGGAGGGAGAGTAGCTCCAGCCTCTTCTCTGCCTTCATTGTCGAGGAGAGGAACTCCGCCCGGAACTCCTTCTCGAAATCCACCCATGAAACCTCAGACTCTTTCCTATTCCCCAGGTGAAGCATCCACCACTGACGTGCCGATCCTCGCATCTGGATAACAGCAAGAGGAACCCAATACTCGGTCGAGGCCCGAATCAGGCCGAAGGCTATAACTAGCTCCTCTAGCCAGCATTCCGTCTTCATATCGGAGGTGCTGTCCTCATACTTCTCGAGGGCCTGTCGTTGGAAGGCTCGAAGAGTCTTCTGCCACTGGTCGTCCTCTTCCTCTCGACCAGCTCTCTGCCGATTGGCCAAGGTAGTCTCAGGGGCCTCGATCGCCTGTACCACACATGGTCGCCTTCTAGGTGCCATAGCTGCAAGGTAAACAAGGAATGCCTAAGCCCAAGTAGTGCAGAATATCGTTCTTAAAACTTATTAAGATTTAATTTATTCTTAATTCCAAAGACATCCCAGAAGCACAAGAACACAAGTCATTATGATGCATGTACCTTTCCTAGGGTCTCTACCCTGCAATCAGTGTGGCCTCACTTGGTCGATCGGTAGGTCCAGATTCCTTGCATCGGATCACGGGGGGCCCTAAAATCCCGTGTCCTAGCCAGTCTTCCCTGGCCTATTTCACGCTCCAAGGTCACCCAACACTGTTTCCTTACCATCCCATGCAATCCTCACTGTGCCTAACTCCAGACTTCGTCCTATCTCTCAACCATCTCCTCTGATACCATTCTGTCACGACCCGGCTTCACCAAAAGGAGGGAAGAGTCAGCAGATTGCCAGGCCCTTCCTTCTTTAAGTTGAAGGAGAGATAATGACCCCCGAAACCCGCCTTCAATAGGTCCCGGAGTGGCGACTAGCACCATGGGTATAGAAAATTCTCGCAAATGGAAGGCATTACCCTTTTTATTATTTAGGATCGGGAAATAGGACAAGTCAACCACCGAAAAAGGGAAAGAAACAGGTGTAAATAAATAAACCCAAACAAAGCCCCCATGCATGTTTAAACAGTTTACAACAAGGTGCAAGTACAAAAAGAGGCTCAAGGTACAATACCAAAAGAAAACAAAGGTTCGAAAACAGCAAAAACTCCAACTGTCTAACTAGTAGGGTCCCGCACAGCCCTGGTAGTCCTCCTGGAAACCTGAAAGTAAACATAGGGTGAGTATACAAGTACACTCAGTAGGGAAAACCAAGACTCTCGTGCACAAGTGGGGGAACGTACTAAAGTCCCGTGGGAAAAAGAGTAAACCAAACACCTAACAAGGAAAACTATCCATCCCAGGCCTCACCAAGGCTCACTCCCCAAATAACGGAAGTCAAGTAATATATATAATAAGAGCACATCGATGTTTGGGTAAACCGCACCACTTTCCCACTGGTTATTGAGACATCCTACGCATCGGACCAATCTCGCCATTCTCACCGCAGTCCCACTACCACACCCACCCGCACACACCTGGGCCACAACCACACGCAGTCCCACTGCCAAATCCCGCCCGCACACACCTGGGCCTCAGCCGCACGCAGTCCCACTGCTGAATCCCGCCCGCACACACCTGTACCTCAACTGTCACATGAAACCATGCCTGCAAACACCTAGTCCAGAACAACCACTGCCATGCCCGAAGACACCTGGGCCTCATCCTGAAGACACTTGGGAAACCACCTGCCGCACACACCTGGCCAACCACCACAACACCCCGCCCGATGGTTCTTGGGCTAATAATGGACTTCAGGCCATCACAGCCTGCCCGAAGGTACTTGGGCTATCCGGGAAAGGGAGCAGAAAAGGAGCTAATAACCAGCCACTAAGGATAGTGTTGGAAAAAACACCCTTCCCCCATAAATGGGGGTGTTCGGCACTGAGTGCTCAACTTGGGTGGGGCACGAATAAGAAACACAAAGCTACAAGTATAGATATAGGTAACAAACACTCACCCAAAGCTTAGGTTTTCCTAGCCAACCTACAGAACATAACACCACTACGTCCGAGTCACAGTTCACGACCCTTGCCCACAAAACCATTTGTCTCATTCTTGTTTCACGTTCAGTTAAAAATGTTCAATTAATTTTATGCACTACTGGGCAACTACCATAATCATAACCAAGGAAAGCGTCAAAATCATGGATCAACCAAAACACTCACACCCGGTCCTATCAACAGAGGATCTCTCCCCAATTTGTGATATGAACGAGTAACCACTCGGATTTAAAACTCACAACCACCGAAACCATACCAACAGGAGATCCCATCCCCCAAATTCACACAACCACCGAGAGTATAAAAGAACAGGGGATCCCATCCCCTCCCTCATTTCCAGCAATCATCCCGAAAGGAAAACAACCAACTACCACTACCAACACAAGACAGGGATTTTCAGTTTTAAAAGGCTTAACACACTCCATGATTTCAAATTCCGTGTGTTCTAACCGGGAGTTATCACAGAAGGGTTGATCCTGGAGCTTTCAACTTATCCAGCCGGGCATACGTGATTAACCAACTTCACAGCAGGAGTTCACAATTTCAGCAACCCATTTAAAACATCACGAGGGGATTCATCAGTGCACATACAATGACCACCAACGGCCTCAATTTTCAGAAAACATAAATCAGCACAACAAAAAGGGATGATCAAAAGATAAAGCAAAAACAACGATCACAACCCCTTCCCCTTATTTCTTTATAACTTCGTTTATTATCTTCATTAAGGTTCGGTTCAACCAATTCCATAGGAACAAAAATAACGCCCACCCCGTATGATACACAAAAGTGAGAGACGAAAGAAATTCCCTACTTGTTGATAGATGATTGACGTTTAGGCCGGGGGTGCGGAACTTTACGAATAACGATGCGGCGGTCCCGATGCACCAGAAGAGCCATGATCGAAGAAGGGGGAAACCACGGCCTAACCCTTAATTTATAAGAGTCGGGGACGGTTGAGATAAAAACGCTGAACCGCGTAAGTCGTGGAAGTTGTGGGTTGACCACGTGGCTTGACTCATCATTAAAGGTGCTGAGTGGTTTAAACCGACTCATGAGCCGATTCAGTATTTAATTAAACTTTTCTGCGCGTTACTGGAACAACTTGGCAAGGCCGGGTGACGTCGGCCGGTTCCGCCGATCGGTCTCACCGATCGGTCGCACCGATCGGCACTCCTTAAGGATCCAGATTTTGGAAAAGGGACCAAGGGGGGGGGTCTGGGTCATCACAGTTGGGTGTGCCCGATATAGCTTTCCAATTCATTGGGTAACGCGAAGGAGTGAAACGTTAAGGTTTCTCTGAAGAGATTTAGGGAATATACTGTGGTGGGTATTCCAAACGTAACCTAGAGGGTTACTCCCTACAGAAAAATGTTATGAATGCCTCAAGTTACCTTTTATGTCTTATTATTTCTATGATTTATTCATGATTTGATGAGGTATGTTAACGTGCCTATGTTTTATGGGTAAATTATGATTTCATTCTTATGTATATATGAACTCATGTTTCTTTTCCAATTTTTTTTAACCCTTACTGAGATTTTTATCCTCATCCCAAGTTTTTGAAATGTTTTTCATAGGTCAAGGGAATGGTATATGATGTGATGATAGTGTCAAGGATGTGTCAAGAAATAATCAATGTTTTATTTTAAATATGTTTCCGTTTATGGGAAGAATGAATACTGTCTTTTATGTAACCACTTTGTTTAAATGTGGAATGTAATGAAAGCTTCATGATCTAATTCTCTAAAACTCTAAACCTGAAAAAATACTCAATGTGTAATCTTGTAATAACTCAAGATTATGTAAGGTTTATGGATGGGGACTTATAGTTGGTATCAGAGGTCAGTTTAGATAACATTAGAGGTTAGGGTATTCTATAAGCATAAGTGACATTACCATAATAGATAGGATTTAAGAAAGATTCCTAGTTTTAGATAAAGTGAATGAGTAAGTATATCTTAGTGTTTATCTCCCTCATTATTACATGATGGTTTTATTGATATAATCACACTGACATTTCTGTTTTTAGTGAATGGATGGATTTATCAAGCACCAAAGTGACAATAGGTTTGAAGGAAACTGTGGTGGTTCTCTGATTAAGAGAATGGATGAAATGGGGTCTTCGTTGAGGAAACTCGTGGTTGTTCTAAACCAACTATCAAGGAGTCATGATCAACCACTTGAACCTTGGTATGTTCTGTAATGCATCATGTACGAGATGACCAATTGATGTGGAAGTTCAGGTAATAATTATAAAGGTAACCATTAGGGTTTATATGATCCTTACTTTTGAGGTAATTATGGGTTATTATATGTTTTGATGGAAAATGAAAGGCCTGAGATAAACTTGAGGTTAAAATATTTTATGATTATTTTTAAAGATTTTATATCGTATTGAGGAATGTTTTGAGAATTATATAGCTTTAGAAAAAGGACAACACGCAGACTGTGTGACAACCCGTCGCGTCGGACAAAGCTGTGGGTATCGAACCCACAACCAACGTGTGACTGGTATTTATAACCTACCAATGGACTACGTGAAGTCCCGTGTTAGTTTTAATGATTCTTTTTAGTTAGATGATTTTATGAATTTAGAGTAAGCTTCTTTTGGGTTATCTATGAAAATTTATTAATCTATCATGGAGGATATGTGATTAGGTTAATTACTTTTCATTACAAGACTTTAGGAGCAACTGATGTTGTTTGGAGATAAATGTTACGATTTAACTTTGAAGACTATTTGATTAAATCCTTCAAATATTTGGGTTTCAATCTTATTTTGGTTTACATTGAAGAATTTTATGGATAATTGATTATCGAATGGTCCTCGTTGAACTTTTGGTTTTTTTGGACAAATTCATGAGGTTAAGAGTAGATTTTCTTTTTATAAAGGGTTATCCTTTTCTGGAATATCTGATCTTGTGCTAACATTTTTTGTTTTGGTTTTGATTAATGTCTGATGACATGGGAAGTATATAGTTCTCTTTTGTGGATTAGGTGACTCTCTAGAAGTTGATTATAGTACTCCTAATGTGAAAAAGTCTCCCTAAATACTCATCTTTTGGAAAAAATATGAGTTTGATTAAGGAATCTAGTAAAACATGAAAGTCAACATGATAAGTGATTAGTTTTTCCTTATGTATAAATTCCTCAATAAAAATTAACTTAAAACAAAAATGTTGTCTATTAAATTTTCCTACTGGGGAATCGAATACTGTTTAACCCATCACAAGTTTGTGATATTCTTATGGTTAACTATATCCTAAACATGTTTTCTATCACTCTCCATCAGAACATGACCTTATGTTTTCTCCTCAATGTCCATGTTTTCCTACATCAAATCCTAGTATGGGTTATCTCGGGTGACCTCTGTACTTATCGTTCTTTATTTTAAAGTGATTTTTATACCGACTCTTGTTCCGATTTGGGACTTTCAAGGATGTTTCGAAGTTCAATTTTAAAATTGCGAGGATGCAATTCCCAAAAGGGGGGAAGGATATGACACCCCGGGTAAATAATGAATTGACATTTTTATATTTATCCATATTTGTGAATAAAATATTAATATTACTTTAAAGGGGATGCTATGCTCGATGGCGTACCCAACACGCATGAACGAGTTTCTTGGGAATCTTACTTTGCACTCTAATAATAAAATAATATTATTTTAAATAGTAGTTAACGTCTGGCCATTGTAATGGAGGGAATGAACATAACTAACTAAAAAATGATTATATATGTTTGTCAAATATTTTTACTTTTGACAATAAATGTTAGAGGATTAAAAATGAAAATGAATCCAATTTTAAGAGTAAACATTCTAATATTCTTTAAAAGGTTGATTAACTACCTTTTGATAGAGAACCTCTTTTAAATCCACTTTATGACAATTTTATGTGTTATATTTGACAAAATAAAATTCTTCTTAAGAATTGGGACATAAATATTTACTTTGTGTAAATTTTTGGTATCTTTCCGATAAAGTTCATTTTTTAAATGAATAGTGTAAAATGTTGTATTTTAATTCAAACCCTCTTTTTAATCTAATTTATTTATATTATTAGATTATTTTTTGAATTGGTTTTAAAGTGAAATTATAATATATTTTTACCATAAAATCCAATAGTGGTCGATGGAATTAATTTCACTTTGAAATCAGACTTAAACTACTGTCAATCTTTTGATACTTATTGTTTCATAAAAACACGCTATTTGCTCTGACAGTGGGAATTAATTATTAAATTAATTAATGTGACTTATACGTTTTGAATTTTGTAAAATAGACTTCATTTTTTAATTTGGAATATCAAATATACCTTAGGGTGAATTTTTGGGATTTTTCTGAAAAACTTCAATTTTTTATGAATAGTGAAACCACTAAGTGGTACTTATAAAAACTGATTTTTCTGTTTAAATGAACTTTTTCCATATTTGTGTTTTTAATTTCAAAATTCTGACATACATGGTTGTCATTAAGAAGTAAAATTTGGTTCAATGGGATAAAAATAATTTTTTGGTTAATAGTAACTTATTAAGTTTTTAATCGCGATTAGAGGTATTTAGTGTAGTTTATGGTAATAATAATGTTTTAATAAGATTAAATGACCTAGACACATGTCCTACCGTCATTTTATGTGTCATGGCCGACCACTAAAATCCATGGGTCAACTTGGGGACCCCATCGAGCCACTTTGGTTGGTAAATGACATAAATATCTTTTTATTTAAAGTTAAAGTAAAAATGACACAAACATGAGATATTTTACTAAAACAACTTTTACCTGGGGTTATACAAGTCATATTTTTTACTATAAATGTTAATTGGAGAGATAAAATGATTTAATACATCATAGTATTTTTTTATAATTTTTAGACATTATATAAATTAAATTATTTATGACATCATGATGATGCAGCGATGACCTCATTATTTAACGATTTAAATAAAATGAAAAGATAATGTAATATCTAAGACCTAAACATGTCAAAAACCTATTGGATGAGTTTATTTTGAACCCTTATCAACTTATCCTCGAAATTAATCAATGTGGGACCTTTAATATCCGAAACTCTTTTGAAAATAAAGTAACATTTTGTAACTTTACAAGAGTGCCCCTCCTCTCCTCTTATAAAAGGCCCCCTACTCTACCTCCTTACCCACACTTCCAAAGCCTTTGGCTCGGACAACCCCTATCCATTTTGTCTCTCCACATCCCTCTATAAATCCTTGAAGCCTCACTTTGGTCAGAAGTCTTCTCAAGGAAGTATTTGGGCTCAAACCAAAGGGAGTTACCCGATTTTAATGTAATGTCTTCACTTGTGTCCTTTTGTTTTATTTTGCTTCTACAACCCCCTAAACTCTTATTATTAATTTATTTTGTTACAACTCCATTATCTTCAATATACTAGGATGCTGTTATAAGAAGTATTAGAGCTACACTTACACACACCTTCGTCTAATGGTTAATGAACATACTGTTTCTGTGGTTGGCGATTTTTTTCCTCACGAAACAATGATTGTTCAATATTCTTTTATCACATTTAATGGTGGCCATTATGATGTCACTGTATTTTACATATTATATATATGGTATTTATTTTTACTATATGCTTCTGTATTTTATATTTAAACCATACCTTTATTCTTTTCATGTTGTGTAAATGCGATAATTTCATATGAGGAAGTGTGGACTACCGCCCCCTCAAGTGATGTGACTCGTACATGCAACACATGGAATGTATAAAGAATGAAATTAATGATCATATTTGACCTATATAACATATATATTATACTGGAATTATAATATATATATATATAAATATCATTTATTTTTAATTCCGTTAATATGAAAAAGAAAAAATGAAAGTAGCGTTCATGCGTACGTACGGCCTACCGTCTCCATGAACGGTGCTTTTCGTTTTTATCTCCAAATGATATGGAATAGTATTAAATGAATATTTAATGGATATATAAGATATTTTAATCATTAATACTATTCTGGAAATTATATACTTATAACTATATGGACACTCATTTTTCAAACAAGTTCATTTTTGACTCATGTACCAAACAACGACAAAAACGTCTGATATGAACTAACATTATTAAACAATTATTATAAAATTATAATATGTGATATGAACTGAATAATAATATTTAAATGAGGTCCTTAGGAAATTATAAATTGACCAATGTTTATTATTCATGAATAGAAAGAAACGAACAAGGCAAGTTGGACCTGAGGTAAGGGAACTAACTCCTCTCTTTCTTTTAAAGCACACTCTTTAATGACATTCCTTTTAAAGATCATATTTATTATTATTGAGATATTATTTTATATTAATATTACTGTAATTTTTATGTTTATATGATGAGAGACCCTATTCTCTCTCATCAATCCGTTTTGAAGGTTTTAAGTGGCGCCGTTAGGCTGCCGAGTTTTCGTAAGGGATTTTAAATCTCACTTTTATTCCCGTGAGATTTATGCTACATTTGCCAAAATTTCCTTTGAGTGGTGTATGTACTGCCCATTATTATACACTTTGTGTAGTATAATTTCATTTATGGGTATTCACATCTTCATTGTATGACCCTTCTTCCATGGGGTGTACGTTTCGAAAGTTACCCAACTCGGTAAGGGGACCTTTCTCCCTCCACTTTTTAAAAGACTTATTTTGTTATGACTTTTAATTCACATACTATTATGTTGGGATATTTTATTTTATATCCTTATTGATGTAAATTTTATGTACAAGTGATGAGATGCCCTTTTTATCTCTCATCAACTCAATTTCTTAATTTTGAAGTGATGTCGTTAGGCTGTCGAATTTTACCAAGGGAACTTTTTAACCCAATTGTGATTTCTTTGTGTTCAACATGTAGTTATTGAATATGTCATCCTTTGAATATGTGTGAATAAAATAGTATTGTTTTAAACTTAATATCCACTTATATTGGGTGTATTTATATTTTTCACAGATAATTTTGAGATTGATTTATCCTTAATTTAAGGATACCTTCTTTATAAGGGATTTCATCACATTTGACATTTCTGTTGAGACATCATTGTTGTTATGCACAAATTCACTCTTATATGGTGTATATACATCCCTCTGGATTATTATATAATGAATCCATTTATTCTCATGATATTTTAATGTTATGACAAAATTTCATTCCTCAATTATTGTATTCAAGTGTCTCTAATTTTGGTAAAACCCCTTTAACCAAAATATCGCTTTAAATGTTTTCATTATTTGTTCTTATTAATATCCATGTCTTCATAATGGTTTTAAGGATTTATTTATATGGATATTAATCGTTTAAAATTTTAAAAGCTTCAAGGTTGTATGGGACACTTTGATTCAAAAATATCTTTATTAAATGTTTTAAATGGTTTTTGAAATGGTTTCTTTTTGAATGGATTCATTATTTCAATATACTAAAATGTTATATTGTGATTGAAATGTGGAAATGTTATGTTTTCTTTTATGCATGTTTTATATGATACGATTATGTTATGGTTCTTGTGCATTGTTATGAAAATGGGTGGTTCCGTGATAAACTAAGGGCAGGTGAGCCCAATATAGATTTCCAATGCATTGGGTAACGCGAAGGAGTGAAATGTTAAGGTTTCTCTCAAGAGATTTAGGCAATATACTGTGGTGGGTATTCCAAACGTAACCAAGAGGGTTACTCCCTACGTAAGAATATTATGAATGCCTAAAGTTACCTTTTATGTCTTATGATTTCTATGATTTATTCAGGATTTGATGAGTTATGTTAATGTGCCTATGTTTTATGGGTAAAGTATGATTTCATTCTTATGTATATATGAACTCATGTTTCTTTTCCATATATTTTTTGTAACCCTTACTGAGCTTTTTATGCTCATCCCAAGTTTTTGAAATGTTTTTCACAGGTCAAGGTAACGGTACATGATGTGATGATAGTGTCAAGTATGTGTCAAGAAAGAATCCATGTTTTATTTTAAATATGTTTCCGTTGATGGGAAGAATGAATACTGTCTTTTATGTAACCACTTTGTTTAATTGTGGAATGTAATGAAAGTTTCATGATCTAATTTTCTAAAACTCTATACCTGAAAAGATCCTCAATGTTTAATCTTGTAATAACTCAATATTAAATAAGTTTTAAGGTTGGGGCCTTATAATAGACCTACACCTACCCATGCTTCCATCAAATCGGTGATGGACATACCATTAACATGTATGGTAGGCTGCCGCCTCGCAAAACAATTATATTCATTTTTACATTACCACCTATCAATGATGGAAATTATGATGAACATAATATTTTTATATGATATTTATGATATATATTACATCTTAATATTTATTTTATTTTAATATAATACATACATTCATACATTCAATTTATTAAAAAATATGATAACTTTGTTCGTGGATGTGTGGACTTCCGCCCCCTCAAAATGATGTTATACATTCAAAATTTAGATGCAATGAATTAAATATGGGTCAAGTAATATTGTATGTTATATGTGATTTAAAAAATCTACTATAATTATAATATAGATATTTATATATACATATAGAACATTACTTAATTTCACTAAATATGTCACGAAAACTGAATGAGTGTCTATGCTTACGTACGACCGACTGTCGCCATGAACGATGTTTTTAATTTCTCATATCTATATTTTATATAGTATTATAAATATTTATATAATGAATATATATTATATATAAATCATTTATTAATCTCTTTAAAAAATTATATCATGATCTAAGTGGTGTGATCCTGAAAAAAAAAATATTACTTAAGATAAACAAAGCAGTTATTACTCGATATGATGCGTTAACATGTAATTCAAAATAAATGGGTTAATAAAGTTATAAGTGAATAATATATGGTAAATTTAATAATATGGTTCATTGGTATATTTATTATAATCTAATATTTATTATACAATAGGTTTTATGCTATAAAATGAATGTAATGACTAAAAGTAAGGGTTTTCTCATCTCGTGTTTATTATCGTATGATTTATAACTTCTTCACCAATTAATTATTTTTTGACTGTATATACTGGACATGAATTTGTTATATTATTATTTATGTTCATATAAATATTTCTTTTATAATAATTATTTCATGTGTTTTCGGATGAAAACCTTCCATATAAATAATGTAATTTTCTCTCAAGTTTCATTCTTTCAGACACATGCCATGCCATGAACCTATATTTTTATATAAGGAGCGTATATTTTCCATTGAAATATTATATCATTAATATTATTATTTAAATTATATTTTAATATTCATGTATCTTTATTCTAATTATATTATTATGATTCAATGTTACCAAGGTGGTAGCAATTATATTACTATAATATCATCATTTTTAGATTGTTTTTGAATATACATACGTTGATGAAATATTATTAAACATATATCAATAACCCTCATTAATTTTATTATATTTTTATCATCCATTGTATCTCAATTTATTTTTACTAATTTCCCACTCTTTATTAACTTATGAATGTTAAATATGTGTTTTTATGTAAATATTAATTTATCACTCTCTTCGGTCGGAATATTTTGTTCTCCCAAAACCATGATTTCTATGAAATGTTTTTTAATTTTATTTTCAAAAACTAATTTTAAATATTACATATCATATTTTATAATTTTTCATGGAAAATTATCTTCAATGGTTTTTCAATCTTCTTTTATAATCTTTGATATGTAATTATTTTCAAAATTGATTCTTGCTTGTTTTATATTTTTTTGAGGAAAATGATATACAATTTTTTTAGATTCATTTATAATTGTTATAGGAATAATATTTTCATTTTGTTTTCATGTTTCTTTGATATTTTTTTTCAAAAATGAAATTAAAAATTATTTTAGTCAATTTAATACATTCCTAATATTTTCAAATAAAATGTTTTTTAATATATTTTCAAGCATCAGTTATATGTTTTCAATGATATTTTAAAATCTAAATGTTTTAAAAATTCTTCAAGTTTTAAAAAATTGTATTCAAAGTGGAAATGTTATTTTAATCAACAAGATTTTTCATTTAAATTTTAATTATTTCTTTATTAGAGAATGATTTTTGAAATAGTTCTATGAAAGGGATTGTCAAAAAAATTCTATCATCATTTTGAAATATTCCATGAGATCCTTCAAAATCATTCTCCATCTAATATTGAATTTTTTTTATTGTACATAATTTACTTGGGATGTTATATAAGGATAATATTAATATTATATGTTTAATGATTTGTGTTATTAAGTAAGGATGTTTATGACACGTGTTTATATTCTTAGGGTCTTATGCTTTTTAACACTTCTTCCTTTCATAGATTAGGCTTTGATAACATGATTAAAAGACACATCTCTTTCCATATGTAATGTTATGATGGATTTTTTATGATCCCTATTTCAATTCCTGGGTTATGATAAGATGTTAATAAACCCATCTTTTTAATGTGGCCTAAAATTATAAATGTTTTGTAATCATATGGCCCAGTTATGTATATATTCATTATGAGATGAGTGGGAGCTATGTGTGCCAAAAATTAATTGGGTAATGATTTATATATCATGAGATAATTATGAGAAACATGTCAGTGGTCTAGATCCATAATGGGAAATAGGTTTTTCTTGATAGATAATTGGAATATGGGGAACATGATCCATAATGGGATGATAGGGAAACATGATCCACTATGGGAAGATGGTAAAACATGATCCATTAGGCGAAAATGCGGAAATGTGATCAACTATGGGAAGATGGGGAAAACCTAGAAACATTAGGAATATCAGGAAACATGACCCACAATGGGATGATGGGGGAACCCAACCTACTAAGGGACGATAGGAAACCTGATCCACTATGGGAAAATTGGGAATCCCAATCCACTATGGGAAGAAGGGGAAAACCAATCCCTTATAAGGAAAGTACTTTCACCGGGGATGATGGTGTGTCCCACCCAATAGGTATAGTCCCTGTGAATTACCCTTATATGTTTTGAAAATGATCATTGAATTACAAGGAATTTTTTTTTCATCTCATTAAATGTTCATAATGTTATGTGCGGACCGGGATGCATGTCTAGATGTTTATGTTTGTTCTTAATTCCATGTCACTAAATTTATGAGTGAGCCTATTTCAATTTACACATGTTCACATTGTAATAATATGATATATATTTCATAATATTATTTTTGTAATCCTATGTTATGTTGTTAGTGATAATGATCTTGATTTTCTTATGATTCATATCCTATGAATTGAAAATCATTTTTTCTATGATTAATGTTTTTGATCTTTGATATATAGGGTATTGTCATCCATTGTTACTCTCATGTTCATATACCATTATATTCATGTTATCCATATATATCTCATTTAATTTTTACCCTTAATGAGAATATGTGATCACTCATTCTTATATTTCCTTTCCCTATGTTAAGAAGAAATGTCTCACGTAGGATTTTGGAAGGGTAAGATCAATACGGGAGATATTGAAGATCACTCACTATATTAGAATAATGTTTTCTTAGTGTCCAATAACAATTATAATTTATGGTCATCAGAAATTTAGTATTCTAATGTGGTGTATATTCATTTAATATGATTTAATATTCTTCTACGTCAAGCACGAGTCCCTATAGTTGGTATCAAATGAAATGATTATTCATCCATTTTAAAATAGGATGATAAAATAATATCAACATCTATAGTGATATTTGTAAGGAAATTTATATGAAAATATATAAGTATATGCCTATGTTTTCCTTGATTTAAATGTAGGTTTCTTGATTTAATAATCCTATAAGTAATTTGTTTAAATGATTATGTGGTTTTATTCTATGATAGTTTTTTCTGAATCTATGCTTTCTTATCTTAGTAAATAGTGGGAACTAAAAAAACACAGTTAACACTAAAAGCTTCATATGTGTAAAGTATGGTCTATATGAAAATAGATGTTCAAAGTGGAAATAACATGAAGAGAATCAAGAAGGTGGTTTGATTACTTGTAATATTTTATAAGATAAAGAGATACAATACAAATGTGAAATGTATGGGACGTTCAAAAAATATTTTTTACAGTATATGTATGAACCATGATTAAATTAATATTAAGGAACCTTATGAAATGAATTTTATTTCATATTCGAGGAAAGGGTTATTAAGGAATTTGATGATGATTCTATAGTAATGGTTTAATAATAAATATATATTATTGATGTTTATTTGTTTTGTAATTATAAATTATGGTATATGAGTCATAAAGTATAAAATTATTGCTTCTATAATTTTTTCTTTATGGATTTCTATGAATATGCAAAATGATACTAGTGTCGTAGAAAATTAATTTAATTTCGAGGTTACATCAAGAGAAGGTACCCTTAGAATTATTTTGAGGTTGAGAAATGATATTTTATATGGATAAATAGACTATGATATAGATAAAGTAAATTAGATAGTATTTATAGTCTGAGAACTGATAAAGTATTTGTTGAAAAAGTTGTTTATTCTATCATGCATGGAGTTTAAAACAATTTTTTTATTTAAGGAATTTATCAAATAAACATATTAATACGGTAAAATGAATGTTTTAAATAAGGATTTATGGTAATTCAGATTATTTCCATGTTTCAAGAGAATAAATGATGGAGATATTCGCTTTTTTGTAGTGTAACAATAAAGATCATCTTAATGGTATATGGGGTATCTGTGATAAGCTTTTTTCCTGAACATCATTAAAATGTTTTGGTAATTATTCTTTTGTAAGGGTTGTATGTTTAACCATTTATTTAATGGTTTATGATAAACATAATATGTATTTTTAGTGATTGATGTTTTATCTCTCCATGTGAGGATTTGTGTTTCTTAGATAATATTTGATAACCATTTTGTTGTGATAAATATAGATGTAGTGACTTTTCATTCTATTTATTAATCCCATGATTCCTCTTGAATGAAAGATTCAAATTCATTTCATGAAATAATAGAGAATATGGATATCAACCAAGGTACAAAAAGTGTGAGGTTGTTCTGAAATCATGTAAGTATATCTCCTTCTGAATAATTCTTCAATTTTAGGAAATTGGTATTGAAATAAAATATTGTCCAATTATTATCATTTTTGGTGATATCAATATCCTTTTTCATGCAACGTTGGGTTATGAATTTTTGATCAGTATAATTATAATGACTATTTCCCCTATCAATCTCCCTCAGAACTTAATGATTAGATTTTTATTTTATTTCAATTTCATCACTTCCCACATAGGTTCCCATATGTGGGAAACTAGTTGTGAATTACTTTAAGAAAACAACTTATTTCCAAGTTCCGTTTTTAATAATTTTTTAAAAATAATTTTTATGATTTTATTTTCTATGAATATAGGTTTGATTTATTTAACCATTTGTGACCAAAACTAATTTCAAAGGATAAATTCCATTTACGGGATGTAGAATGTAAAAACATGGGATTTTGGGAAATTTAATTTAATTTAATTTAAAATTTTGATATTTCATATTTCAAAAAAAACATAATATAGATTGTGTTATACGAAATCACTATGTTATTCCTCATTTTTATTTGAAAACAGGTTATTTGTTTTGTATTCTATACCAATATAATCTTGTGAAATATGCAACACAGAGTAACCTTCTTTTAAAAACAAGACCAAGTTTCAACAAATTTTAGTATAGCTAATATTTTTTTAAAAATTGACAGTTTTTCAAATGTTATACTTAAAAATAAAATTTATTTTTTTAATTGTAATGAAAATGTTTTCTTTGGATGATATTTTGTATTTTTTTGAGAAAATGTATTTTTTGATGGATCGTGAAAAATATTTCATTTTAATTAAAATCATACATTTCTCTTAAATAATTAAAAATGACAAACTATATTCTTAATTGTATTTTAATGTCACAATAATTGTATTATACATTTATTAATATAATGAAGATCATTTGAATTATTTTTATAATTAATTTAGAAAAATTTATCTTTTAATATTTCATAGTTTTCATGTTACAAAACATCTCTCTGACCACATCTATGTGATTATATTTAGATTTATTTTTTTCATTTCTATGAATTAAATTCATAAAATGGAAATAAATTTTTCTAATTAGATTAATAATTTTTCATACTAATTACATTTTTTTAGATAAAGATATTGGTGGAAATAATTAAATTAATTAGAGTAATTAAGGTAAAATTAAGCATAACTAGGGCCTAAACAAAAAACCTAAGGGCCAAAATTCCCCAGAAATATGCCCAAATTCCATTGTACAACTATTGTTTGACCATATCCCCCATGATTATGATAATGTGATTTATTGCAATTCAATTTTTGGAAGCTGAAATTTATAATACATTTTTTATGGAAAAATAAAATAAAGTATCATTCCTTACCTTTAACATTTATAACGCATTTGAGTATGGATGAAGCTACAAATTTTCTTTCATAAAAATTATTCTTAATGGTAAATGAATAATTTATATCTTTCGAATTTAACATTTAAATATATAGAATAAAAAATTAAACGGAATGAATTATTGTTTCTACCACGTGGCATATTTAGTTAATAATTAAATAACATAAATTATTCTAAAAACGTTAAAAATAATGTAAAATTAATAAAATACTATGTTCTGTTTTTTTAAATAAAAACAGATAATTATTGAAATATTTTAACCAAATAGATTCTAATTCCAATACTTATTTGATATTTTTAAACTAAATTAAATAAATAATGTTAAACATGGTATTAATGTTATTTTATAATATGTGATATTTTATTAAAATAATTAAAATTAATAAAAATTCAATATTATTATAATTAAATTTTAAATTTAAATAACTAAAAAATATAGTCCAATAATGGACTGATTTATCCTTTATAATTAGAATATTGACCCTTAAATATTAAAAAAATTCATGTCCTTCTTCCAGTTGAATGAGTGTTTTAGCTTGTTACATGCGGTTTCTTGAAAATTAATTTCAAAAAAAACATGGGACTTTATTTATTTAGATTTTATGTATTATTAATAATTATGTGGTCAAATATTTTCTAATAAATCTCACATTAATTTGGAAAACTAGTTTCTTTAATAAAAACCAAAATGAGAAGAGTGGGGAAAGAAAGAATTTAAAGAAAGAAATTATAAAAATAAACATATTTTAGTCTTTTGGAGATTTTTACCTTCCATTAATCCACATTAATCCATTATTTTTGTATTTTTGGAGCACATGTGTTTTCGGAGCCCCCCCCCCCATAGGGTTTAATTTTTTTGTATTTACAGGATTTCCACAACACCCACTCAATAAAAATCCTTTCAAAATTCCCGTTCATTAATCTATTTAATCCACATTAGATTGTCCAATCTATTTTCATATAGGCTTCCAAAAACTATACATTCAACTTATATGCCTCACATTGTTCATAAATACACTTATGGAGGCCCTCTGGTGCTATCCTAAAGGTGATTCTCTGAGAAGAGGTAACTTTCTTCCATAGGCTCTTTTGTTTTATTTTCTTTCCCCACCACCTCAATTACTCTTATTCCATGATTATATAATTTCTTTTTCCACCTATCATAGTAGGTTATTATAATGGATATATTGTTTTTATATGTTATTTATGATAATTATGATTTAAATATTCTTCTTTAATAATTATTTAAAACATACCATCATACTTTCCCATTTGCGGAAATATGATATTTTTGTTTGTTGGCATGTGCACTACCACCTCCTAAAATTGATGTGATTCATTCAAGCTTTACATAGATTGTATTGGTATATGCATTTAGAAAAAATATATGATATATATGAAATAATAAAGAAACAATTAATATAATATATATATATACTGATTTTTTTCATTTACTTTTTTTTCATTATATACGACAAGAAAACGAAAATGATGCTCATGCATATGTACAACATCCCATATATCTGAACATTACATTAAATTTCATAAATATATAATTTATAAATATTTATAAATATTTATATACAGAATATATGTGATATATAAATCCTATTAATCAGTTTGATATAATTAAATCTTTATTTAAGTAAGAGAATCTAGAAAAACAACTCATAACACATATAATAAACAAATTTTTTTTACCCGAAGCATACATTATCATGGAATTTTTAAAAAATTCATAATATAATGTCATAATTGAATCATATATGGTATTTATAAGAATATTATTATGATTTATATGTATAAAAAACGTATATTTATCAAACATGATGTATTAACATGTACAATGAAAGTCTAGACTTAAGCTAAGGGTTTTATCAACTCACTTTCATTTCTCTGGGATTTATGACATAGTCAACACACATTTATATTCAGTGGTCTATTTATTTAACAAAATTGTATTATATTTTTATTATATTAAAATTAATGTTTATTTATACATCACATTTATTTTATTTCCTTAAATGGGATTGTGGTTCAAATTTTATAATATCAATAAAGTAATCTTACCAAATCTGCCTTATTTGAGACACATGCCTTGTTTTTCACAATTAGTTTTCTATGTGTGGTATATACAGCCCTTTGAAATGTTATATCATGAATATATTAATTTTCATGATATTTTTGGATTCTTTTAATTTTATAGTTTCCATTGTACTATAATTCAATGTTATCAAATAGGTAGTCATTTATTGTTCGAATCACATCATTTATCAAGATTGATTATGAATATGAATCCATTGATGAAATATTATGATCCATGTCTCAATAAATCCCTATAAAATTATTATATTATGGTTATCCATGATATGTCCATTTAGTGTAACTATTTTCACACTGGTTGGCACATATGGTAGTTAAATTTTTTTTTTAATAAAAGTACTTTTTCTGTCTCATCGGTTAGAAATTATTGTTCATTCAAAACCTTGTTTTTTAAAAAAGGATTCCAAAAATGTTTATTTTTTTAAAATGTGCTTAAAAAATATCCATGACTCATTTATAAAGATTCATTAAAAACATAAAATAAATTTTATTATTTATTATATGTAATCATGGAAAAAAATTACGAGGATGTCATGATTATTTTAGATGTTTTCAATGAATAATGTACTCAAAAAAATTCCAGATTTATTTATAATTATTCAAGGAAAATGGTTTGTAAAATATTTAAAATCTTTTTTATAAGTATTCATTTAATGGGTTTTCAAAACCATTTCGACATATCATTCTACGTTTTAATTTTATTTCAAATAAAATGATTTTCAAAATATATCAAGTTACCTTAATATGTTTTAATAAGATATTTTAAAATATAAATGTTTTAAATATTATTTATGTTATAAAAATTGTTTTATAGAGCGTAATATTTTTTTCAATTTAATGTTTTTTATATCAAATTGAAATTCATTCAACATAAGTAATGGATTTTTGAAATTGTTCTATGAAATTGATTGTCACAGAAAGGTTATCATTCTTTAGAAGTGATCCTTGTGATCCTTACAAATCCTTATAAATATCTGATGAAATACATTTTATAGTTTATGATTTCATTGGGATATGAACCAATGATACCATTCCTATTATTTCTTTAATAGTATATGTTTTGAGGGAATGATGTTTATTTCACCCATTAATCTTACATAGTTTATACGAACTTGAAAATTATTATTTTCATGGGATATAATTTGATAAAATGATTATGAGACCTATATCTTACCATAGGTAATGATATGAATGAATTTTTATGATACCAATCACACATAATGGTTTATGATATTACTATTATGAAACCCATCTCTTTTTATGGGATATGATATGATGAATGTTTCCTTATCCATTCACACATGCATGTACGATTTCATTATGTGACAGGTAGGACATATATCTCTCTTTAATGCATTGGGTAATGATTTTTAACTTATGAGATAATTAGGGGAATCTTTTCAATGTTCATGATACATAGTGGGAAATAAGGGTGTCTTGATCCACTATCTGATGATGGGGAAACCCGATCCAATATGGGAATATGGGGAAACCCAATCCACTTTGGGAATATGGGGAATCTGGCTGCTCTATTGGAATATGACGAACGATGGTCCACTATGGGATGTTGGGGAAACCCAATCCAATATAGGAAGAAGGTGAAACCTAATCCACTATTTAAATATAGATAAACCCATTTCAATATGGGATAAAGGGGTAACATGGTCACTTAGATGGAATGGAATACGATTACGGATGGGGGTGTGTCCCACCTAATAGGTTGAGTCCCCATGATGTTCTCTAATAAGCATTGGAAATGTGAATCAACTTCTAGGGTATGATTATAATGTTTCAACTAATAATTGTATTCCATCCATACATTGTTGGATGTTTTATTATATTTAATCCTCTATTTAATTGGCGATTTTTTCCAATTTTGGATTTATTTGACTAGTTTTATGATATTTTGACGAAAAAAATTAATATTCGAAAAATAATCATAAATAACTTGATTTTGGAAGTAGAATACACTTCACGCCATGAGAGACATAAATTTTTTGAAGTAGATTAAAACTGATAATTATATAGTAGAACTATTTCACAGTATGTAATACAATTAAACATCATGATTTTTCAAATGAAATAGCCACTACAAAAACAATTTCTGATTCTAGTTCACTCTATGAAATACAATTACCCTAATGTACCCAGATTATATGACATGCCTTTTTTATTTTTTTGAAAATATTTCACCAAGATTCATGAGGCATGTAGATCGAAGGACTGCTTGTTGTGAGTCTCCATTAAACATTGTAAAATGAGTCCATTTTCCAAATCAATGAAAACGAATAAAAAATATCTAAAAAATAGATAAAATCTGGGTCATTGATTACGCGATGTGTAACTACAATACACAACATATAACCCATCAGTAAATACCCATATTTTGTCTATAAATAAAGGATATGATTTCTAATATAAGAGGATTTTGTATTCAGAGACAAAAAAATTCAACTGAAGCTACTACACCCTCCCAGAGTTCATTATTTCTTTTCATTATTCCTTAATATTATTTTATCAATCACTCAAATTATATCATCAATAAGATGATGGGTTAAAACCACCTTACAATAGAGTAATGTAATAAATGGTGATAGGTTCCATTGGATTTATTTCATTTTATTATTCATGATTTTGGTTTTTCAAAATTCCATATTTATCTTAGAACCACTTAATTTTTATTTAATCAGGACAATTAAAATTTTAATTTAAAGGAAGATAGAAAAGAATTAATGAGAGTTGAACTATTTTGAATTTTGGGAAATATGGTTTAAAAAATTTATTGAGAAAAACTTGGTTCATCAACACCCTAATTTACCATACCATGGAAAATAGGGAATTATGGCATCAAAGAGGATATACAATGACTATTAGATCTCCCTTTCCATGATTCCCACACTAATAATGAATCAAATTATTTTCTAGAAATTAAATTTCACATGAACTTCGACATTGAAAAAATCCAGGAATCCATTCAATTCAGATTCAAAAAACAACCAATCAATCTACTTCATTTTTTTCGATTTCTCAAAACCCATGAAATCAACATTTTCTCAATGATTTATTACACGTAGTAAAATTAAATCATTTGAAAACATAATCAAACTAAATTGAACATCTCTGTAGTTTAGAACTTGAACTTCCATTTTACTACATTTATAATTAATAATGTAGGATAGTTTGAGTTTTATATATTAGTTTTTTGTATAATCATTGGGAATTAACAACAACACCTAGGGATAGCATGAACCTAGTTACATGTTCAAAATTTTATTCATGGTCCTAGTTTCATGTTCATAAGTTTATGCGAGAGCCTGATTCCATGTCTTTTACTTTATGAGTGAAGCTATTACTACTTACACATGTTCGCTATGTTATATACTAATATGTATTCCGAAAGTATGAACTTTATTCCTATGTTATAATATATTGTCTTATTCTTTTAACTACCTTATGATTCATGCCTTATGAACTTCTGATATTTGTTCAACGATTCATGTATATATTCTTTTATATGAAGGGTATGATGCCCTAATGTTATTATCATGTTCTCAAACTCTAATGATCATGTAATTATTATATATTTCCATTAATTTTTAGTTATATTGTGCATATAAGATCAACCTTTATTATGTTCCATTTTCCTAGGCTATGAAGAAAAAATTAATATAGTAGTACTAAAGGGGATAATAATGATGGGGGATATTGAACATCTTTAACAAAATTGGATGAATGTGTTCTGACTTTCCAAATACACTAATATATTATGGATCTTTGGCATGTATATTTTTAATGTGATGAATATTCATCTAATATTATTTAATATCCTTGTATGTTAATATTGGTTCACTATAGATTATGTGCAAGGTTCTGAAAATTATAATCCACTTCTCTTAGTTGAAAATTGTTGAATCTTATTTTAAAATTCAACAATTTCCAATAATTATATCACAGTTAACCATTGGTATTAATACTTTGATTATTACTAGATAACCTCCATTCAATATAATGGGAATTACCCATCATATTTTCAGTGTAATGACATTTCTAATGTATCTTTTTGAATGAAATTAATTTCTGAATTTTGAATAACTCATTAGCGATTTTAATGTACTGCAATTTTTTTCATTAATATATGTAAGTCATTTGAATCTATTGATAATTTATTAATGATTTATTAAAATGAAATTTAGTAGTATTGAGGATGTTGAAATAGTTTTAATTAATTTTTTAAAGTGCTTTATATAGAAAAATTATGAAGAAAAGATTCTATTTTATTTTTATGAATATTGATGATATTGTTTTGTCATGAAAAACTACGAAATTAAATACTTATTTTTAATAAAATTCAACATAACGGCTCACCCAAGGTTCAATTACATGGAGTCCACTTCCACAAAAATATTAATCTATTGTAACTATTTATATTCTCAATAATATAATACTATCAAAATAATATATATATTGGGATTTGAAATGAAATAAATATAAAATATTATATATAAAAAAATTTAAATTTAATTCATTACATAATGAACTTATATGAATGAATGAAGGATATTTTTCATTGGATTTTATTGTTATTGATGTAATAATTTATAAGAATCTCAATAGACAATTCAATTTATTGATCAACACCTATAACAATTCACCATATCAATTGAAATGTTATTAGCTCATAAATAGACCTTTTCATATAGGTTAGTGATATTCCTAATGTCATCTAGGGGACCTATTCTCTGACTATCATAATCCATTCCATGATCCATCATATATACGAAAAACATGTGACGGGAATGAAATATTTTACCTATGAAGAAGACTGTGATGGAAAAAAAGTTGGGACAAACGCTCACCATAATCAATTTAACCACCACTGAAATTCCAAGAATTAAATAAAGGTATATCAATATAAATAATAAGAAACTATTTTTATGTACAATTTCCTCCCCTTATAAAGCGTTTTGGTGAGTTCTTTATTTTTATTGGAATTTATAAATGAACAATAGTGGGAGAAAACATAAAATAAAATAAATGGAATAAGGATATATGAAAATGGGATCCAAAATAATAATAAAAACTAATATTATAAAATTCAAAACAATACTGAGCTACTATAAATGTCCAAAAACATTTTCCCCCAAGATTCCAACACTATGGAATGATGATTAAATACAATTTTATATGGATAAGGTGTTATGGTTTTATCCTCTGAAATCATCAACTAGTAGATTAACCATGGGACAACCATTTATTGAAATAATTGGACATTTTTATCCTCTACAAATTTTTTCCTTTTATTTATATTTTAGAACCATTAAAATTTCATCTTCATTTTAGATTGATTGTATGATATAATACTATTTTATTATGAGATTTTTTTTCTAGGAGACTTTTCATATTGCATTGATCAACATTATCATGTATTAACGCCCTTGGATAATGCTAAATTATATGGTGATGGATTTAATGATGTTTTCCTCTAATTTTATCATGTTCCATGATAAATTGGAACTCTATTGGGCTATCCCAATCTGATATATAAGCACATAACTAAAATATACCACATTGTCTTCAAGGTCAAGATTGTGAAATGATTTTGGGTATCCTGTTTTTGGATTGAACATTGTCACCAGAAGGATTAAATGAGAACCATGATGTATAGTATACTAAAAAAGGAATTTCCTAATTCCAATATATTTATAAAAATTATGGGAAAAAATAAGAAAATAAATTAAAGCAGATAAATTTGAAAGATTGGACATTTTTACAATTCAGCTCAAAATACCATAAAAACCTAAAAATGTGAAAATATCACATAAATTAACACTATTATGGGAATAATAACATTTAAATAAAATAAAAAATAACTTAAAATGATAAATTTATCACTCCCCCAGACATAACTATTGCACTACTGGGAAATATTCTAATACCGAGGAAAAAACAAACTTCCAAAAGTATAAATCACATTGTTACTCAATTATCACATATAGGGAAATTGCATGCCATATAAAATGGATAAAAATTCAATAATTGTCAAAAATGATAAAAAAAAATACACTCACTCTCAAGTTTGTCTCTATGTACAAGTCATACCTACCTCTTAGAAAAAAATTTCTCTATTCACTAATGGAATTTATTATGGAGTTTTTTCATTCACCAGAACATGTATAAAATCCATACCATTTCTATCATCTTAATAACTCTACATAACAATGTCAAAAATATTACAATCATAAGGACACTTCTATGGGATTATATATGATTTCTTGTTGGAAAAATTGAAATGTATGACCATCCTATGTGCAATGTGGATTTTTTTTCTCTAAAGTGAGGTAAAAGAATGAAAATATTTTTTCTCAAAAATCGTGTGCTCCAAAATAAGTTCAAAAATGAATCAACTCGAATAACACATTGCTTTCCAATGTAATTTTCAAATAGAAATTTCACTATCAATGAAAAATATCTTCTCTAATTTCTCTATTTTAGCATTATTTTTTCTTGAATTCATATCTGGAGATTCTCTTCAAAATCAAATTTATTCAGAAAAAGAGAGATATTTTCTTCTCATAAAAAATTGGTTAAAACCAGAAAAGAAATTATAAAAAAAATTCTTTTACCCCTACATATTTACATCATAAAATTTCATCCAACAAAGATGCAACAAATTTTCTCACACTTTTTCCCTCATTTCTGCTAAAATTGAATCTTCAAGAAAGTTAAATACAACTCATCTTCTCCCATTACCTCACTTGATTTCACCAATATTCTTGAAATATAATGAGTGATAAGGTATGTATGAGATATATTAATTGTAATTTATCTTCCTAATAATGTATTTCATGGATTAAAAGGTCTTAATAATTGTCAGATGTGATGGTTTTCCAAAAATGAGACTTAAATGAAGAAATGGGCATTAAATGTGGTCACTCAATCACACAAACCACATTCCATGAACACTAATTTTTTTGAAAAATATAAATTCAATAATTTGGGGAATATAAAACACATATAATGACTACCAATAAAATATTGTTTTCTGAAGATTTCAAAAAAGGTTTAGAAATTCTTAGGGTTGGGAAAGACTTTTAATATGGACAGTACTGCTGCACATGAGTTTCACAATCAATCAAACCTCATCAAATGAATAGATAAGAAATGAAAAAAACATTTCAAAAACCATATAAATCTTACAAAATTAAAATCAATAAATGATTCCAAAATATCTAGATGGTTTTAATTTTCCATTGTATTTAGTTCATATCAAGAATCATAAAAATACAAAAAAATGAAAAGAAAAAACAAGAAAATATAAGAAAAAGAAAAAATTAAAAACAAAATGAAATCCCTCAAAAAATTAATAAAAAAATTAAAATCCCACCACATTTATTCCACTCACTACCAAATATTTATTTAAATTATGATAAATATTTTATTAAAGGTTTTTAATTTTGAATAAAAATAAATTAAATGAATGAAACAACCTGAGTTCTTTAAAAAGTGGAAACCACGAGTTATGATCCAAGAAGAGACCGAAATAAACTAATTAAAAATAATGAAAATAATGATAAAAATAAATGAAAAGGTATTGATAGGGGAATGAAATTGGATAATTATTTCATTGAACCCCTCCCTAGGTGGGTGTTATGCTTTTACTACACATAATCCGGAAGTCGAAGCAGTTTAACTATAATTAAAAGCATGAAGGAGAGTCCTTTTTAGAAACCATAAAATAATTTTTATTAAAATGATATTCAACTTATACATGTTTTGGAGTAACCCATGTATAGTACATCATGTATTCCCCATTAACCAGGAGGTACAATATGAAGGATGGGGGAGAAATAATGGGTACTCATCTTCATTGTACATGGCTTCTTTAAAATTTTCTATGTTGTAGGGGGGATATTAATTTTCCACGACATTAGAAATATCATCACAAATGATGTTCAAATACAGATTAAACTAAATAATAATTATTAATGACGAATGAAAAATTAATTCATCCCTTTCATAAGGTAATCTTGAAGCATGATCTCTTTAGGCAAGGCCACACGGACTTCTATTTTAGTAGGGTAATCATCATTATCTTCCAAATAATGAGAGAGGTATAGAAGAACCTTTTACTCATTGTAAAATATTATATGATCACTTATAATTTTTTATTCAACAAAATATAACAAATTCTCTTTATAATTATGTTGTTCTCCTATATTTGTAACTGTATTCATTAAAATTATTTGGAATCTCTTTCTAAAATGACCTAATAGGGACGACTGTATCTTCAAGTTTTATATTCATGAACTATATATGTTAATAAACATCAAATATATGTGTCAAATCATTTAGATATTATTATTCATCCTGTTTATGTTGTTTTTTTCATTCCAGACATATAACTTCTATATATTGAACATCAGCGGCCAACGACGCTACTAGCTTGCATTCATTTTTGAGAATTTTGAAGGTCACATGAACTTTCTATTATTATTGTTAATTTTTTTTATTTTAGGTATATTATTTAATATAAAATTCATCACTATGATGATAATAAGGACAAATACTAAAATAATCCATGTTGACATATGAAATAAAAAACATCAAAAAGGACTTTTTTAAAATTTTTGGAAATTTTTTGAGTTTTTTTTAAAAAGTATGTGACAGCCCTTGGCCTCCGCAAAAATGGTGAAAAATTTATGATAGTGGTTTATTGATAACCAATAATCAATTTAATTCTTATTTCAAAAATAATTCACTATAGTGTCAACAACTAGGTTCGATCGCAAGTTGGACACTTCCACATTCCTTTTTTTCTTATTGTCACTATTTATATTCTAACTAACATACTATAAAAAAAATAATACTGATCGGTGGATTTTAAATAAATTAAATAAAAAACAGTATATATATATATATTAATTGAATTCAATATAGAATTATATTAAATAAATTAAGGAAGTGGATTGTTCTTGTTATTTTATGGGGGTTGATATCATTCTTCAAAATAAACATATTAATCAATTAAATGTAGTGATGAATGTCTATCAAAATACACACTAACGTTTTAAATTTGACAAAATATTATAGATACCTAATCATTTGGTGTAATACTCGTCCAAATGTGATCTAGGAGTCCACTTCATAGAAAATCAAAATGAAATCCGTGCTATATTGAATGCCTGACACAAAAAGTGATGGGATGGAAAAAATGGTAAATGAAAAAAAGAATCTGATGGAATAGAAGATGACGTGAAAAATCAATATAATCAATTTGACCGCATCTAAAATTCAGTAATTTAAATATGTATATTTTAAATTAAATCATATGGATGTCATTTAATGGATCATTCCCTCTCTCAAAAGAGTGTTTATGTTATTTCCACCCTTTTAATGGAGTTGAGAAGAAAAAAACTGTGGGAGAACAGATAAAATAAAAGATATAGAATAAGAAAATATGAAGAATATACATAATTTATTAAAAAAAATACTTAATGAATAATAATTAAAATATACTATTAATATCCAAAAACGGATACCCTGAAGTTTCCAACCCTTTGGAATGAAGAAGAATTGAAATTTTACAGTGGGTTGGTATGCTTGTTTTGGATCCCAAAGTTTCCTACAATATTTATAAAATCGGAACCGCAATTAATATTTGAATAGGAGATTGGTATCTTCAAAAACATTATTCTCCTAATTTATACGCATGCACATAAATATGTTTTGCTCTATTGGTTTCTAGGTATAAAAGATAAGAATATTATACTCAAATATATATATTCTAAGTGACTAATCATATTCCAATGACCCATAATCCAATAAATTAATGAAATTTATTATGGAAGCATCATGGGGACATAGTTAAAAAAGTTGTTCCCATGATGTTCTCATGGTTTGTGTCTAATTAGAGATTATTTTTCCAATCTCTATTTGAGATATAAGCTCATCTTTAAGACATTCCAGAGTTAGTCATAGTTTATTATTCCCTTACTCTGATCTGATTTTGGTTTTCAAATATTTGGTTTGAGATTTTTATATAGCAGGTTTAAATAAGTACCAAGATGTATGGAATCGTAAAAATAAGGAATTATAAAATTTAAATATGTTTATAATAAGATATGGACTAAATAAAAAATAAATTAAAACATTTAAATTCTTAAATTAGACCATTTCTTCCATTATGATCTAAGTAACATAAAAATATAAAAATGTGACATTTTCCATTAAAATGTCACTCTGGGGGGATTAATAAAATTTTAAAACTATTAAATATAATAAAATTTTAGCTTTACAAAAGATTAATTTTCACTTTATAAGAATAATTTCAAATATTGTTTGATGAATCAAAAAAGATATGTGGATCTAGTAGATCCCTCTCTATTCTATAAGGGTCACCTTAATATTATAAGATTATACATTAAACCATAATTGTATATAGAAATCAATAAGGGTTCCAAGTATATCGTAATATTTATTTACATAAATGTGACACAAGAATAAGTAGAAATGTTTCCATTTTATTTCCATAAAAGTAATAGGCTTAGTTAGTAAGGGTCATTTGGAATTTATAACTCTCATTGGAAAAATATAATAGTCAGTTAGCATAATACAACTATTCATTAATAAATAATATAAAATTTCATAGAAAAATCTAGAAACCTATAAGACATTTTCTCTTTAAAAGCTCATGATTACATGTATTTAGAGTGGGAACATACCCATATTGGGGGAATGTAAATGATTCATTTTTTTCTAAAGAATTTCTATATAGAGGGATTTCTGTAAGGGTAATATAATTATAATATTTTATAGAGGAATATCATTTTCATGAATATTCATTCGATTCTTGAGTATTGTAATTATTATATTTACTATAAATATTAAAATATAATAATAGATGAGTCAATCCATTATATGATCTGATATTTTTGACTAATTAACCTAGAAGTCCTGGAATGATTTTTTTTGGGGGAAATGAAAATTCAAATACTTGGATTTATTATTATAACAAATTTGGATAAAATCTCATAATACAATGACCAGAATTCATTATATTTCCATGAATCATGGGATAATTTTAATAGAATATTGATTAAATATTAATAGTAATTAACAATGATAGTATAAATTCAAAATTATAAAGAAAAAATGGGATTAAGAAATGAGTTTCAATATATTATCTACATTGTAGAATATTCGAATTATAGGGTGGGAGGGAAAATATAAAATTATATATAGTGCCACCTACTGCTATTGATTTGTGGTATTGATTTATGATGAGTCTGTTTTTTATCATCATTAGGATTAAAGTTAAGGATAATAAAAATTTATTTGTGTTTATGTTTTCTCATGCATAGTTTAATCATTCAAAATCATTATGGAGTAAGGATGAAATACATGAAAATTTAATGATATTCATATCGTAGTAGAAGTCACAGTGAGAGGTATAATATATTATTCTATAATGTTTTGATATCAATAATGATATTGAAAATATTGATTGTTCAAATAGAAACATATTTTTTTGAATGTGGGTGGTTCTATAAGAATAAATTCCATAAAACGGATGGGATGTGGGTGATACATATCAAAGGTCTGTGGATGATACGTTATTATATGTGTATTTAAGAATAGATTGCAATCATTGATATTTTATATTGGTTTACAATATATGTATTAAATGAAGATAAAATAAGAAAAAACTTGGTTTCATTATTATATTTAAACACTCTAGAAACATCTCATGTGTTGATCTTATTTATTTTCTATTTTTATTTATCATATAGATTATTTTATAATGGGGAAATAATGAATTTTAATTTTATTAGTTACTCATTTATAAAATAAATAGTGAAAATTGGCCCAATTAATTACCACTAGTAGAATATATATTGACATAGGATCCTTAAGTTATATTAAAGCTGACAAGAGTCCCTCCAAGATCCTACTCTATTGATTTTAAATTATACAAAATATGATTCCTTTCAATAGTTCCGGGGTTCCAATATTGGATGATAAGAACCATTTTGGTTACATGGAGAGGTAAATTTTCAATAATTTATCACAAGTCCTTGAATTGAATGATTCTATGGTTTTCTGTTTTATACCCCTTTCATGATACAATACCATTACCTTTGATTGAAATTAAAATATTGAAGTAGATTGAAAATCAAGAAATTCAATTTTTTAATCATAATCTTATAAATATAATAACAGTTTTATCAGTCTTAAAAATATAGGGATGTGAAATAATTACCTGAGAAAATGTATGGATATAATGATAGACTCAACTTAGCTAGTTTATAAATTTATAGAGATGAATTTAATGGATTTATAAGGGACTAAGATAAGATAATTGATTACTATTTCACCAGGATGGATGAGATACATAGTCACATAGGGGCCTTGGTGATATTTGGAATATTATTGTATTTTCAATTATCTCATGATAAATTTTCCTATTATACATGATACAAATATTTTAACCCATGAAGAGATGTAAAAATTATCCTTATACATGTTACACAAAATACTCCAATATTATGAAATTAATAAGTCTTTTGTATTGCAGATGAAATCAAATGTATAAATAACATTCAAATAAATGAATAGACACAAGATTAATATAGATATATCAGATACCTCTAGTGAATTTTTAAATGATGAAAATATTTATGAATAATATATAATTATAATGGAAATTTTATTTCAAAAAGTAATCAATTAAGATAGATTAGGTATAAATGGGATTTATCTACATAATCGATTAACATGTGGTGTTATAGGAAACTATGTTACTAATTTAAAAAGAATAAATAGTGTGGAAAAGAAGATTAATATAAAAGTGAAATACCATAGACAATGAAATGGGGAACAATTTCTAAAGAGGGTAACTACACTTTTTAGAACACGGGACAATGTCAAACGTGGAAGACAATAAGCATAATATAAAATAATTTGGATGACTAATAAAAATAAAATATTCATCATGATGAATATTGTGTTTCAAAAGTTAGTAAGTTTTGAAAACATGTTCTAAACCATGAGAAAATATCAAGTTTTGAGGAAGAGGGAGAAGAATCCTACAATAAACATTTGTTAAAATTTTAGCTTGATGTTTCGATTGAGAGAAAAAAACAACAAAAATGGAAAAAAAGTCCAATAAAAGGAATAATTGAAATAGAATAATTAAAAAAGGAAATTTTCATAGAATAATTGATTACTTTGTGGGATTTAAAGTCTAAAAATTATGTGTCACCGAGTAAGAGAGAATGTCAAAAGTGTTTTAGAAAAAAATTGTTGCTAAATAATTTGATATGAACAAGATAGATTAAAATTTTATTAGGGATAATATAAACCATTTAAAAATGGGGAATGATTATAAAAAGGTTATTTTTATTTATTATAATTCATATATTGTTGCTGAAAAATGTTGTTCAAAACCTTAGGTAAAATGACACATGTGACAAATAATAATTATAAATCTATTTTACTTGATAATGCATGTTATTGGATATTATATTGGAATTTTTGGGATTATAAGAACAATGAAAATATAATTTTTATATTTAATAAATTCTCTGGAATATTTAGAACAAAATATTCCTCAAAACTAATGAAAATGAAATATTGAGGTGCACCAAGACAACCATATGAAAAATATAATCAAACATAATAGTTCCAATGTAGAATTTTATTTAGAGGACTCTATTGGTGTTGTAAAATAATTTTAATTGGAAATATAATTATTAATAGTATAATATTTCTCTCCCAAGATTATTAATAAGGAAATATTTATATGGGGATATATCCAAAGATCATAAAAATCATGTCTTGGAAGGAGTAGAGAGTGAACAAAAATAAATCTCAATCTCCTATCCAAATTGATTCAATTATTTTGAAGGGATATATAGGTGGAATAAATATATTTTTCATTATGTTGACGAATATATAATCATTCTTCCATGATGTTATCACCAATATTTTTATAGAAATAAGAATCAAATAAGAAACAAACAAGAAATATCCCTTCTCGTCGAAGTAGAATTCAAAATGTGAAACATGTTTAAAACATTGATTTATTATCAAGGATGATCATCGCATATGAATGGGAAATTCATAATTCTATATATTATTGAATAATATAATATGGGTTTTTTAACATTTGTGAATTAATGCTATTTTAATGTCAAATTAATTGGTTCAATAGAAACTGAACCTCAAGAGTTTAATTATCAGGATGTGTTTTTTAATGGGATAAATTGCATCATGTTGAGTGTTTGTAAGATATATGACAAAGGTAATGTTATTATTTTAAATAAAAACACATTCCCCATAAGAAAAATGTTGGAAGAATAATTACTAAAAATTAAATGAATATGTGGGAATGTATTTTATATTGGGGATCTGAACATTTCAAATTAGTTAAGTAAAAAGGGAATAAAAAATATTAAGAATATTATATTTGGAAATATTGTTCAAAAATATATATGATACATTGAAAAAGAAAATCTTGAGATATATTTTCCCCTATTAAGCAGAGATTCATAGGTTTTTTTATATATTTTCAAAAGGATAATATGGTTTTGGGAACACATATTATACTTGAAATAAAATAAACTAAGAAACATAAATGAATCCAATTCGATCTATTTTGATTGATGGGGAATAAATACATTATATGTGGATTGAAATTCATTTTATTTAATGATGATTTAAAAAGAATTACCATGTTATATTGGTTAAAACAACGGCAGAACTAGTTGATATGTTTTGGAATTTCATTACACATGTTGAGAGAGTGTCATTGGGTTTCTATTAAAATTGATGTTAGATAATTAAAGTGAGTTCCTCCAAAATTATTTTAAGACTACCTTACTCATCATGGGAGTAAAAATAAATAATGTCTACCTTTCACCCCATACTAAAATGGTCTTTCTAAAATAATTCTTAATATTATTATTGAAATTGATATAATAATTATTTGTAAAAGTAATAGGACAATGTTTTTTTTAGAGAAATTTTATGCAAAACAGTTCATAATTATAATTAATTTTTTACTAATATATAATTAAAAAATGACTTTATAAGAAATTTAATACACCAGAAAACTAAATTTAAATTATTTATCAATCATTGGATGTAAATGATGGATATTTACTAAATGTAAAATTCGAGGAGTGATTATAACAAAGTCATGGAAGTAATTTTTATATCGATCTAATAAAAATGATATAAATACTGGACCACAAGGCTTACTGTAATTGTTTTGATATGAGGATAATTTAAAATGAACCAAGAATTAATTTCCCATAAGAAGAATCATTTTAAGAATCAAATGATGACAATGATTATTTTTCTCAGAAAAATCATCGAGGAATATGGAAAAAGAGATCCACATCAAGATGATATTAACTCTAGTTAGATTAGTGATATTTATGATTCCATTGAGAATGAGATATTGAAATATTTTTAATGATAAAAAATATAGATATAATATATAAATGGAATTAATGGTGTTTTAGATCAAGAAGTTGGATATTGGTACTTGACAATAAAACTAATACTTCATCTCATATTAATCCATATTTAGTTTTTTTACATTATTACAAACATATAATGGATTGATGCTGCTAATGATGAACTGGATGAAATTGAAAAGAATTCCACATTGGATATTATTCACAGAACGAAAAGGTTAAATGAAATTACAACCATGTGGGTATTCATGAAAATGGAGGTGATAAAAATGATCCTAGATGATTCAACTCATAGTGATTGTAAATTTTATCAAATGGATGTGAAATTCACCTTCAGTAATAGATATTTAGAATAATAAATCTTTATTAATAATTCTGATGGATATATACATTACAAGGATAAAAAAATTATGATGAAGAAGGATCTCTATGGGCTAAAACAGGATCCTATAGCTTAGTAAAAAAGTCTTGACGGTTTCTTGATGAAGTATAAGTCTTATAAGGGTAATGTAACACAAAAATATTTTATAATATATATATATTGAAAAAAATTATATTTATTATATGGATTATGTTTCACACAACAACTAGTTTTAACTAATCTTATTAAATTACATAAAATAAAAAAATTATCACACAGAAATTAGATTAGGCTTAAATTTATTGATTTTTATAAAAACATTACATTTTATGTGAAATAATATATTTTTTGGACTATAATATCAATTCATTTAATAAATATTTTTTAATTACAAATATATATTTGATTTACTTTTAAATTTTATTATTAAAAAATTAAATTTTTAATAATCAAAATCACTTCACTTTATTTTTTATATTCATAATTTTCTTATAAATATATTATTATTCATAAAAACAATTTTTTTTCTATTTTTTTAGTGATTAATGTTTTACCATTTACATTAATTTAAATAACAACTATTGAGGAATTATTTTGATGATATTTATATTTTATATTTCAATCTATATAATTATAAATAGATATGTTGAATTTTAATAATCATAGTGTTAAAGTAAAATCAACTTTTCTTTGAAAAATTAATTTTCCTAAAAAAGGAACATTTATTATCATATATTATTCCCCACATTTAGAAAATATATTTGAAAAAAAGTTCCTTTTTTAATTAACATTTTATAACTATCTTATATTCAGTTTTTTATAATTTTATGAAAATATTTATTTTTCAATGAATAGTTCAAAATACGGTTTTTTATTTAAATTTTTATTTTTGTTTATATAAACTATAAAATTATATTTTATTATTTTTTTAAAAAAAATATTCAAAATATAATATTATTAATAAAATTTATTTAATTAGAGTGAATTTTATTTACAATTTTGATATAAATTTTATTTATAATTCTGAAAAAATTCTACGTGAAAGTACATTTTCTTCACGCCTATGTGTCTAATTTTTAATAAAATTCTACCACTTATATTTACCAAAATTGGTAACGAATGATGTATATTTTTTATTAGAATAATAAATATTTTATGGGATGTTCATCATTATATTTGGATATAATGAATAGTAAAAATAGAAAAATATGATATAGCAGTTAAGGCTAAAATGGGGTCATCAAGTGGATAAACTAAAAATATAAGTTTTAAAATAAACTAAATACATATCTAATTTATATATTAACAACATATATAAATTATATAATCTAATTTGATTTAATTTTTCTTTTGGATTCCTTTTTGTTGTTTTAAAACAAGCATATATTTTAATCTTTTCCAAAATTCCATTTGTGTAATCTCCCCAACATATATATAGACAAGCCCTCTCCATTCCTCCCCAACATCAAGAGCCATTTATTTATCCTTATACATATCTAGAACCATTATATAAATAAATTTACATGATCTAGGATTCATTTATTTATCATTGAACTATCTATGTATTCCATTAGGGGTACCCCTAAATATATTGTTTGTAGAAGAGGTATAGTTAATAACCATGATTTTTTATTCTATTTCACTTTCTATATACCTTATATAATCTTAAATTATAATTAAATAAACACACATGTTTGTAAAATATAATGATATTTTGTTTTAATTACGTAATAACCTATATATATCTCATGTTTTGACTTTTCTTATATTGGAGTATGACAACATCGCTCATGTGAACGTGTTGACTACAACATCAAAGATTAATTAACTTTCATTTTTTAATCTTTATAGAAAATGGATTTAGTATTTATGTGTATGTGTGACCTACCAACACCAGGAATGGTGTAATTCATTTTTCGATCTATAATATTTATTAATGAATATAAATATGAATATAATGATTATATATTATATTTAAACCCTTATTAAAATTCTTTTTGTTATGTAATAGTGATCATTTTAAAAGTTTCAAAACTACAACAGAAATATATTCATGAAACAAAATACAGTGATTAACCCAAATAATGCTTTTAACAAAGAATTGTTAATGTATATGTCATTAAGGATTATAAGTAAATAATATATGGAGTTATATATGTATTTATAGTAATATAATATATTTTTAATAAAAAAAATTCTATTACAGATTAGGTTCATACGATTACAAAAAAAGTCAATACACAAGGTAAGGGATTTACATCTCACTTTTTCATTTGGGAGACATGTGCCATATTAGATAATGTTTGATATCCTAAGGGATAAATAATATTAGAATTGGGAGTGAACCCTCTTCAGTAAATAACTTTGTCCGTAATGATAGTCTTGGGAGTGAACCTATGATACTAAGATATATTAGTGTATAAAATCATTCTTCTATTATAGTATTAGAATTGAGACATGAAAACTAATAAAATGGTTTTCTATTCATATATTTATGCCTAAAAAATATGTCTCATGCCAATGTTTTTTTCTCAAGGATATTTTTCTTTGATTCATTTATGATTCCTATCTTATTAAAATCTATAATTTAGTCAATTTTTTATTAGTATGATATTTTATATTTAATGTAAAATTTTCCAATGTTAATCTTAGGTTTCATACCCTTATTCCCATGTTCTTCTTATGTGATCATTGATATCCCCTTCTTTTACCCTTACTGAGCAACTAATCTCACCCTTTATTATGTTTCCATTTATATGGATATCAATAAAGGAATAAAGTATGATATCTCTAAGTTGGTTTTATTTTTAAAGAACATAGTGAGAGATGATTTATTTTTGTTATGAACTAGTTGTTTATGATTACTTGTTTCCAAATACAATAAACCATTATAGTCCTCATGAAAAATTTTCAAAAATGAAATGAATAAATACCTCTTAATATTTAATATATATTTAAGAAAATTTGGGATTTTTATAGATGTTATTAGTGGGAAAGATTATTTATCCTTTTCAATTAGGATGAGAATGTTTTAGTGTCATCTTTAGAGATAAGGATGAGGATAATTTTAAGTATATAAAGATTTCCTATAATTTTTTTAAGCGATGAAGCATGAGGTTTCAAATAAATTACATCCATATTTGGATACTTATAGTTGATGCGCTTCTAGAATAGTTCAACCCAGGGTTAACAACTTTAAAAAGGGGAAATATAGATTTTACATGACTTTCAACTGACACACAAACATTAGACTTCTTGTAATATAGTTTTGGCACTCTAGAGGGACATATTTTTTTATGATGAAAAACTCTTTATAAACCATCATGAATAATTGGAATAGATAATTACCAGGAATTACATAGGTTAAACATAATGTGTCCTTGAAATAAATAGAATTTTTCTTGATCTAAATAATCAGTTTTTGGTTTTTGATGATTAAAAGGATTAAAATTATGACTATTAAATCTCAAATAGTAATTTATGGTTTTAGTTAATTGATGGAAAATGATGGCATCATGTTACTGTTGAATGTGGTAGTCAATGGAATGATTTTCTTGATGAAAATCCTAGTGAAATGAGAGTAAGAATTTGATAACATGTGTTTATTCTTGTTAAGATATATAATTATATGATTAACAATCTAACATTTGGTGAGATACCTAAAATATATGATAAGATAAAGATAGAGTTTCCTAAAGAACATAGATAATAGATGATTCATCTTGCAATATGTCTTGTATTTGGGAATAACCAATCATTTGAATGTATCAACGTAACAATAAGATGTTTTTAGTGTTAAATAATGAATAAATATATTAATTCCCATGAAATAATGAAATTCATGGTTAATGGAATGGATAAAATAATGGTTTCCCTATGTTATAATTGAAAGATTAATGTTTTATATGTTGTATATTGGGAAATTTATGAAATTGATCCCTAAGGAGGAAATATCTATAAGTGAATCAGAAAGGAAATATGATTAAAGGTTTTATAATTGATGTTGATGAGGCAGAAAATATCATATGAAATATATGACATGTTTTAATAGTATTTTTAATGATAAAATTAAGAAGCATGAGGATACTTATATTGAAGAATCATAATAAATGACTCATATTACATATTTTTGGAAAGAATAATTATAGAATAATATTTTGAAGCCTAGATAATTGTTTATGAAGGAAGTTTAATTATTAAATTGTTTAAGTATTGGGATTTAAAATTCCTATAGAACCCCCAATTTCAAGTAAGTAACCATTTAATTCTTTTTTTATATATAAAATGTGGTTGGATGATGTTATGGATGGTTTGGATGAATTTTTAGATTTTTTGGGGATTTTTATAATGGTTAACGGTTTGAGAATGGATTGTGGAATCCATACTACTCCTACACGAAACTGAGGAAGCTGAATGAGGGCCTTCTGGGTAGAAACAAGATTTTTCTAGACATTGTATCTTGCCTAAAAATAGTGTAAATTGGGGAACGGGGAATCTATATGGTTGGCACATGATTTGTCTAACTAGGTGTCCCAAATGTGTGATATTATTCTTGAGGCAGAGGTGAAAACAATTTTTTCATAACTATGCAACTAACTAGCACAATCTAAAAGTTAGATAAAAAAATGGATCTCACCCATTTTCACCAATAAGAATCTAGTTTTTTATTATTTTAGACTATACACCTACTTTACTTCCTTCCAAATGTTTTTGAGTCTCTCACCTTTGAACCAAAAGTAATTGAAAGGAAAATCTTGTTGTGTTGATGCATGATTCCCATGGTAAGTTTTTATTTGGGGTCATGTTTCAGGGATTTATTTTTTTCCCTCTCTGGAAATATTAAATATAGTTCATATGGGATATATCTATTATGGTTTATGCTATGCCGAATGAGATATAGTTTTTTTATTTTTGGGAAAGAGATATTATGTGAGTGTAAGAGGTTCAACCTAGTTATGTTGAATAATTAATGATGTTCATTTTTTCATAATTCAATAGGTAGGTGGCATCACTCTCAACTCGTCTTATTAGAATATGAAGGATTAGTTTGAAATTTATTAAATGGCCCAAAAAAATTAAATAAATTTATCAAAATATCGAGGCATAAATCCCCTTTAGGGATGGTTATTTTATTTATGGAAGTGTTAAAATAGTTTATTATTTAGTGAGATTTGTTTTTTGATTTAAAAATAATGATTTAAATATGTGGATATATTAATTAATGGAAAATATTTGATAAAAATGTTTTCTATAAATAGGGAATGATTATTTAATGGGATTAAAATATATTTTTCTTACATGTTCTTTAGTGAGTTCGCGATTTCGTTGTGACCCTAAATAAGTTGTGTGTAACATTGGGTTACAATGGAAGTGATGATGGATAAGAGGTAGTTTCCATTAGGAGACAAGAAGATTGAACAATTTAAGAAAATTTTTTGGATGGACAATAAATCTCTCATGATTATGGAACTGTCACTGAAGAATGCATGTGTGGGTGTGTGGTTGTGTGTGAATCATGGATTGGATATGCCAAAAAATAATGTTAAATGGTTTACAAAATAGTTTGGTTTCTTTCCATGAATTTGTTTGGTATGGACGTTTTTTATATTATGATATTAAAAATTTCAAATTTATTAATATAATTTTTTTTATCAATGTGCTAATATTTAATATCCTATTGACATGAGTAGGGATGTTATTTGGGGAATTCCTATTGAGTTTCATTACACACCCATTATTTTCAATGTTGATGATTTTACAGATATTGTATATCAGTTTATAGATTGAGGAAAAGTATCACATTTATATAGTGCTGCACTGTGATACATGGGTTGCACGGTGGAGTTAGAGCATACACCATGTTGGGAGCTGTGCAGTTATATATTATGTCTTTGGGTTTTGTTAAATTTTTCATCTACATGGTAATCTGATGCCAGTAGGCTTCTGATGTGGTACATTGATTGATTTTGCGTATGATATTCAGTTGTATACATTATAAACATGTATAATTTAGTGGTTATTATTTTATGATCTGTATCTTAGAGTTGTTTATTTATAAAAATGAAATATTTTCCCCCAATGTATTAAATCCCATGGAACATATTACTAGAATTTTGTGCACTGGGGATGTTGTGTAATTACAAGATGTAATTTCACCACGTCTCAATCCAATGATGAGTGTTAAGATATTATAAGTGGTATCATACTGTTAAGATGTTGACATGAAAATGGTATCATTCTAGGCCAGTATTTTACTTAGTCCTCACTTTTCGGGGTCTGGGAGTTGAATCTCTATATGGTATATTTGTTGTGTCAGGTCAGTAGCTTGGGGTGAGATTGTTGGGACTTGAAATGTAGATAAAAAAAGACGTAGTAAATCTTTTTATGATGAACATCATGTTACTAGGTAGATGGGTACAAAATTGTTATGGAGAATAATATTGGAAATGTAATCTCATAGTCATGGGGTTTTCCAATGAGAAGACCATGACATGAATTAATAGATATGAATTCCATCTATGAATGTATACTTCATTTTCAGTAATGAATAATGATTGGCGAAAATGTAATAATTATTGAAAAATATTGAAATTGTCTTAAAATGATAAATTTTGAAAATGAATGATATTATTATTTTGGAAATTGTTATATTTTCAAGTATGTTGTTGAATTTTCAAAAATGATTGAATGTGTAATGTGTTGAATTTTGGAATGATTTAATGCAGTTATTGTGATGTGGAATATTTAAAATTGATAATACTATAGTTTCTAAAGAGTGATACTTATGTTGTTTTTTGTGTTTATTGAAGTGGAACCTCGTAGGAATTATAGAATCAATCCATAAGAAATTTTTGAGAATGTGGTTCCACACAATCCAAATGTGAGACAACACCTGGTATAGAGTATTTTCATGAACTGCCTTCTCCAAGAAGAGGAAAGGTATAGAAAATATCTAGACCCTTATTTCCTCAATTTAAAGGAGAGATAATGACCCCTGAGTCTCGCCTTCAATTGGACTCGATGTGGATACTAGCACCGAGGGGATAAAATATCACATAGAATGGAAGACATTAACCTTTTATTGAATAAGATCATGATATAAGATGGTAAATCCGAAAAAACTAGAAATACCGAAATCAAAGTAAATCCCAAAATCAGATCCCATGTGCATGTCGAAAATAATAAAGTGAAACAAAATACCATGAAACTCTTGAGGAAAGTACAAAATTAAATAATAGTAACAACAAAAAATGTACCGATTCCGAACTAGTAAGGCCCTGCACATTCCTTAAAGCCCTCCTAGAAACCTGAAACCAATTTTATATATAAAGGGTGAGTATACATGTATACTCATTATGGAATCCAAAATCTATCTTGCATAAGTGGGAATCATTCTAATGCCCTGTGAGAAAAATAATGCTATCCAAAATAGCTATCAAGAAAAAATATACACCCAGCCTCACCAAGGCACACTCCTTAAATAACGCAATTCAGGTAAACTAATAGTAAGAGTCCATCGATATTTGGGTAACCCACACCACTTTCCAACTGGTTATTTAGGACATCATACCCATTAGACCTCCTCCACATGTTCCATTGTAGTCCCACATCCACCCACAAAACAACCCCATAGGCCATCCGAACTGCACGTCTATCCCACCTATAGATACTTGGGACACCACAACCACACATAACCATGCCCACAAACACCTAGACCACAACAACCATGACCACGGCCAAAGAACCCTATGCTAGAATAACCACCACCAGGCCTGAAGACACCATGGCCCCATCCCTAAGACACATGAGATACAAACAATCACACTCACACATGGGCCAACCACTACAACACACGATGCCCGATGATTAATGGGTCATAATTCACTTTAGGTCAACCCACCCTTCTCAAATAGTCCTGGGATACATGGGAGATGGATTATAAAGGAACTAATAACCATCCACTCATAGTAATGTTGGAAAAATCACCTTCACCGATGAAGTAGGGGAGTTCGGAACAATGTTCTCAACATGGGTGGGGTGCGTATAAGAAATACAATAACTAAATATTATATTTATAGGTAAACAAGAACTCATCACAACCTAAGGGTCACCAAATATACAACCATATCACACATAACAATTCTTGTTGCTCCCCATACATGCACAAGTACACAACAAGCATGACCATAGCACAACCCACTTCACAAAATAGTTTCCCATTGTACCAATTCTCGTTATCATGTTCAAGTGAATTCTAATTAAACGTTAATTCACTATTGAGAAAATAATAAAAAACCACAATCCAAAACAAAAAATAAAAGAAAAGAATCCAAACAAATGTTTAATCATTAACACCTAGTTCTCTTGAGAAGTAACAACATCCAAATGGATTTGTGAGATCTTTTAATGTAATTGAAACAAACAAATCCCCAACATACTAGCTCCGCATGTCCTCAGATTCACAAACCAACATCCCCTCAACCATAGGATCCTTTCCCCTCTACACACCCCACATATCATAAAATAGAGCAAACATACATATCATCAAAATATAGCAAGGAAGACTTCATATTTAGCTAGCATCATTTGTTATGTTCTTTCTTTCTGTTTTCTTAACCGGGGTGATCACATAAGGATTATAATTCATCGGGTACCCATTTACTAAACCAATATTACTTGATTAACCAGTTTCCATGTTACATTCATTCAATCATAATATTATATAGAAAAAAATAGCTTCATTAGTGTTCAAGAAAGGACCACCAACAACCACGATTTTCAGTGGACAAGAGGCCAGACAATTCAAAACATAAAATTTTTATATAACACATAAACATCATCAACATTAAAACCCCTTAATCCTATAAATGTCAGTTTATTATCATCCTTCTAGTTGGTTTCATCAATTTCCCAATGGAAAATCATCATATCCACACCCCATGTTGCATAGTAAAAGAGAGATGAAGGAAAACCAACTACATGGATTATCAAGGATTAATGTTTTCTCATTAAGCTAATAACAGGGGAAGACAAAACATGCAGGAAAAGAAAACTCCAAGACTGAGTTGGAAGTTCTTTAGTATGGGTGCATGATTCATCTTTGGAGGATGTCTCTAGGTGTACTAATAGAATCCAAATGGGATAAAGGAAAAGAGGATCTCATCATAAGAAGAGGCTAAGTCCTAAAATTAGGCAGACCATTTCAATAAACTTAAAAGTCATACCGTGGAATGACCACATGGATCGGCGGTTTCACACATTGGGATTAATTGAGATTCAATAATTCTCCTTGGATATGGTGGAGATATACCATTGGAGGGATGGAATTTGATAGTTTTTTTCCAAATAGAAAAAAAATATAATAGGTTTGAAACTGGAAAAACGCAAAAAAGGTTGTTACACTGAGGAATACGGCCACATGTATTGTTAATATAGGGGTCAACCAAATTTTGTGTTTTTAAAACATCTCTAACAGGAAATAAATCACATTGAAAGGGGGGATAAAATACTTTTACCTAAAAAGATTCATTACTGGTGTGAAAAAGGAATATCCTGTAGAAACCTGAAATGAATCTTCGATGGGTGATTCAACATATCTCGGGCATCATTTCCCTGACACCGGTTTGATTAGTGTCATTGATGGAAAATAGGTGCCACATATGACAATAAGTTCCATCGATGGCCAATCAGTGCCACCAATGACCATCTGTGCCACCGTTCATTCGACCTGAAAATTTTGAAAACTCCTTAATGATTCAATGATGGTCTACAGTGTACCCCAGCCACACTAATTTGGAAATGTAATAGAATAGGAAGTATCGAGCCATTACATTATATACCTTTAAAAATCTTCTCATCATCGATATTTCTGGAGTGAACCCAAAGAATGAGATGGGTCTGAATAACCGCCTCGAATGATACCTCTTAGATTCAATCCACCCAAGAGTTGTTTGATACCCCGAATAAAACCTCAACATCTAGGGTCATTTTCCTCACATATATCTCCTGAACAAATACAAAAACACTACCGCTCTTAATCCCCACGTAACAAAAAAAACGTATAATGGTCACACCTTCCTATCATATGTATTAGGGAGTCCCTTTTTCCATGGCAAGATATTATCTTCTTTGGGGGAACTGACACACCCATCCTGGATTGATCACGTACACCTTAATGCGTCATGATTAGGGATAAGTTCCTCCCCTCCCATAAACCAGGAAATTTCAAACACATTTATAGAATATTGTAATAACCCTATATCATAGCAAAAAAGGTCATACCTTACATAACAAAAAACCTCAAATAAAACACATGATGAAAACTGATAACAACTCTGTGTAATGGGCAAGAATTTTGTTTTAACTCCCTGACCCCAGTTACCCAGAGTCGGTGCATTATTACATAACATTGGCTGTATCATAAGGAAATAATGTCCCGAAAGACCAATTATTTTGGTATTATTATAAACAAGATTCATACATTAGTTCAACTTTACAACATGAAAAGAAAAACAACACTAATTTATTCCATTAGAAACATCTAGACCTCCATGATTATGCATGCAAGACACTCATATCCAACTTCTTCTTATCCTGGGAAAATAAAACATAAGAAATAAGAGAGCTTCAATGCTCAGTAAGGGTTTGAAATACAGCGGAAGATAACATAAATATTAAGCATGATGAATAATTGAAAACGCATTCCCTTACCAATAATTAACATGAACTCATTTATGGTAGAAATTTGTGAAGAGTAAGTAATTACATAAAAAACATAATCATGGGTATTCTAATATCCAAATGACCACATGAACCATCAATATTCTTTTCATAATGTGGGAATGTATAATTCAAGACATTATAAAACTTTTTGTCAAGGCCTTGGCCAAGACGTCTAAATCTGATTAAGGCCTTGGCCAAAACAATATATCTAATTGGGAAAGGCCACAACCAATTCCACATCTAGTTGCCTCATGAGAACTACCGATTCATTGAGGAGCTATAGAGGGCTCCACCTGTTAGATACTAAGTCATATTCATTCCACATATGAAAAGGATGAAATATAACATAAACATTCGTATTAAAACAAGCATATGAAATATCAATACTTTAACTATAAACCAGGAATGTTATAAAAATAAAATATCCATAGTCCAACATATAACAAAACCTTCGATCAAATATGAAATATTTGAATCATAGTGAATCGACTTCAATCAAACATAAAATCCATCAAAGGATGTTGACATAGATGAAATCAAAACTATTTGAGAGAAATATTTAATTATTTTTTTAAACATTTAATGTTACATCATTATAATAGAAAACATTTATTTTGAAAATATTTTTATAAGCTAGTAAGTGATTCTTTGACGATGTTATATTGTTTGAGAATAACCACATCAACTATATATGTTAGAAAAATACATTCTTACCTTAATTTGGTCAAAAAGGTCGTAAAGTACCTTTTTTGGAAAACGACTGAAATATTTCATTTAAAACATTTACATTCAAATAAGTGTATAAATGACTTTAACCCATTGTCTAGTAAATATGAAAAATGTTTTGAAATACATTTTTATTAAACATTGATGTGGATGATAAAGAGGTCCCAGAAGATACTTACATAAAAGCAACCACGGATAATAAAGAGATTGTAGAATTAACCCTCACCTTGTACTTTTCCTTTGTAGAGGGTAAGTTTAAATCTTGTATAATGAGGAAATAATTTTTATTAAATTATAAAATAACCATATACATTAATATTATATCATATATGATATTCAAATAATGCTTTGTTAATAATATGTTAGTATTATCGTCGTTTCGGGTGTTAACTGATTATTTTTCCTTAATATGTTGTGTTACTTAAGTAATGTTTTTTATTGATAGGATGTATTTTATTCATATTCATAAGGATATTAATTCTTTAAACATAATTTTTAATCATCAAATGATAATTATTCTTTAATGGATATGATAGGGAATGAATCTTATTGTGTTCGTGGATACAGTAATTCGTACATATGCACGAGTGAAAATATTATTTTTTTGATATTAAAATCATATATAACTAGATGTAATTTCTTATATAAAGAATAATAATAATGTAATATTTATTATTTTCATCATTTATACTCATTATATACCCATCCAAATGATGAAGTTTTTGAATAACATACTACACCACGACGTGGAGACAGTAATCCGTATGTATGCATCTATGGTGACAATGTCATTTATAGGATTGATAGAATAATGAATATGGTTGTAAAATTTTTATTATAACATCACAAAATATAGATTACCCTGGAGCTATTATTTTATAATGGAAACAAAAAATAATGAGTAAGTGGATAACGAAAGGAACTTGAAAGAGATGATGAAATATTTTCCTCTTCTCCGGGTTCTTCCTTTTAACATGATCAAAAGGGATCGATAGGTTGGATTTATGACCAATAGAATTCCTCTAGGATAAAGGGAGGATAGTTTTAAGGATATTTGGGTAGGTTTTTGCAGATTCAAATGGATTTGATGGTGTGAATTTGAGATAAGGTGAAGTTTCCTTTTATAAGAGGGGTGAGGGGCACCACAGGAAATGATTGAAATATTATTTTATAATAAAATTATTTTCGATTTCTAATGGCACAAAAATGATTTATTATTAGCATAAAGTGGTTATGGGTCGACAACTTCTCAAAAAATAGGTTTTAGATAGGTTTGTGTCACTATATTAACTTTAACTTTTGGATTTAACTCTTAGTTAAATAGTTTGACATTTACCATGTCTCTTTGTATTTTTATATTATATGGTTAGTAAACATATTATAAACATACAATAGAAACCCAAGTGGTTGATTATTAACATATATAACCTTATTTAAGTCATTTTTATGAAACAAAGATTTTTAGGAATATTAAATCAATTAATAATATATTATTTGTTTTAAAAACTATTTTATGCCAATTTTGACATTATTTGGTTTTTTTACTAAATTCATAAAAACATTATTACTTCAAAAAAAATTCATTCAATCAACCCTATCATGTCATATTATCCATGAAAATTACTTGAATTCATAAAAAGTCTCAAATTAAATTTATTTGGTTATTTATAATATCAATTATTTTAATATTTCATAAATAAGGTAATTATTGCATCATAATTGTGTCATAAATAAATTTAATTATTTAATTTCATAAAATAATAAGTAAAATACCAATATGTATGAAAACTTTTTATCTTTATAATTAATATTTATAGTCGAATTTAACTTCTATATAACCATATATTGAAAATGGATTAACTCTTTTAACACTTCATTAAATAAAATAATAATAAATGTCATAATCTAACCCAAGTAGACCATAGAGGTTTATTTTTTATACATAAGGTTGTTTTTGGTCGAATTATTCTTATATAATTGAATTAGGACAAGTGTTACGGTAATAATAATATAATTTTTACCCTCAATTACCCAATTTACTTTTAACCATGGTAAATAAAAGTAAAAAGTTATTATTCAATAGAAATTATTTTCAACATATTGAACCACATTTAATTTACTGATATAAACTGGGGGTCTTGGATTTTTGTAATTCAACTCACATAATCATTAAAATTAATTTTTATACTAATTTGAAAATGCTCCAAGGAGGTGGGTAGAAGAAGGTAAAAAGTTTGATAAAATTTTATATATTTAAACTCATTATAAAATGACTACAATGAATTACATGGAAATTATATAGGTATTATGTATTTATTGTGACCTAAAATATATTTAAAAATAATAGATAATTATTTAAATAAAACGTCAGTTTTATACAATAACTCGCTGATTTTCACTATTTATCAAAAATTGAATGTTTTCAGAAAATAATTAAAAATTCACACTAAGTTAATTTAGCTATTCCCAATCCATAAATGATGTCCATTTTGGAAGATAAAATTTATAATATTTCAAAAAGTGAGTATTACTATTCATAACAGCTAGTTTTATTGGTCGCATTGTGTTAGAGTCTCGAAGTTATGTGCAATGCATGTTATTGAATTATGGAAAGGAAAACGTATTATAGAAGCTTCAGGTGTTACATTTTTGTCTCCAATTCCAGTGTACTATCCTTGAGACCAGAGTGCCTCCACAACACACAAACCAATGGAATGGTCCTTCCATGAAGCACTATCTCCATAGGATCCTTGATCCTCACTGGTCATTCCACAAATAACACGTCATCCTTGATATCCAACTCTCCCTAGTCGATAATGTTGGGGTCATCATGTAGATACCGACGAAGCTGATTTACATGGAACGAATTGTTGATCCTCTCTAGTGGCGGGGGTAATTCCATATAATATGGAACCTCGCTGACTCCTCCCAACACCTCTAAGTGTCTAATGAATCTAGGAGAAAACATAATCCTCCTGCCAAACCACCAATATCCGTGCTGATGGGAGACCTTTGAGAACACATGGTCCCCAACGTCGATCTCCAAATGTCTCCTCCAATGATCAACATTTGACTTCTTTCGAAACTGATTCACCTTCATCCTATCATGAAGAAGCTAAACATTCTCCACCATTCTTAGCACTACCTTAGGGCTGAGAACACCTACCTCCCCAACCTCTATCCAGAACATGGGTAAAAAACATGGTCATCTATACATGGCTTCTATTAGATCTATGCCAATGGTAGTCTGGTATCCATTTTTGTAGGAAAACTCTACCTGAGGTAAGACTCGCACACATAATCCTCTGAATTCTGGGACACATTCTCATAGAATATCCGCCAATGTCTGGATGGTTTTTTTGTTTTCACATTCATCTAAGGGTGGAAAGCTGTGATAAGGAAATATTGTGTGCCAAAATCATGATGTAACCCCTTCCAGAATCATGACATAAAACATGTATCCCGATCTAAAATTATTTTTCTGGGAACTCTTTACAACCTCACAATATTACCAACATACTTATGTGCTAAGGCTTCTACTATGCTCGACTCCTTAATAAAAAATAAGTGAGACAATTTCATCATTCAATCCACCACTTCCCATAGGGAATCATATCCTCCCTTAGCCATGGGTAGTAGAGTGATTAAATTAATCAATACTTCATCCCAATTCAACTTGGGAACATCTAAGGGCTGCAAGAGACCACCGATAACACAATGTCCATTCTTTACGTTCTAACACATGAGTCACTTTACCACAAACTCTACCACTGCTCTATTGTAACACCCAATTCTTCAACAATATGCTTCTCTTTAAACAATGCAATATCTTGTGGTGTATGCTACTTCGAGTTCTAGCACACCACGACCAATCAAACAAGCCGTTATGAATAATAATATCACCTTTTGGAAATTTTGGAAATTTTATTTTCCAATGATGGTTTCATTTTTTTATTCAGAATATCAAAATTATCTTAGGGAATATATTTGGTATTTTCTAATACCTTTCTTATTTTGATGAATTGTTAAAAAAATACTAAATTTTAATTAAAAAAATCCTTTTAATCAAATTAATTTATAATGCTAAATTATAAATTTCAGTTGTTTTAATGTATAAATATTTTATGTTTTTACCATTTATTCATATTTTGGTCTTTATAGGTAACTGCACTTGGAAAATGGACATAAACAAGTGTCAATGTTTTGATAGTTAATATTTCTTAAAAACATGCTTTTTGTTTTGACAACGAGATTAATTTTAAATCATTTTATTCCACTTATGCATTTCTAATTTGGAAAAATGAATTTATTATTATTAACTAGGAGGTCCAAATTTTGTAAATAGGTAGCTTTTATTTTTAGACATTATGAATATTTACTTGAGTAAATATTTTATTTACCATGGATAAAGGGTAAATCTAGTAAATAAGGGTAAGAAAATATTATTATAATAATTTTAAAATATCTTAACATTATTATTATTTGTATTTGATTATACATGTCCGACTGTGGGAATCCTTGGGAAGATTTTGGGAACCCCTAGATCCATTTGGGTGTGATAATGACACTTTATATTAATTAATTTAAGGAAAAAAATGACATAAACATATATCATTTAGTAAAAAAAATTACATGGGTTTATATAAGATATCTCTTATAATGTAAATATTCATTTGAAATATAAAAATATATTCTATATAGTGGTATATTATTTATAATTTTTAGACATCAATTAAATAAAATTATTAATGACACAATAATGATGGAGTGTTTACCTCATTAATGAATGTTATAAATAAATAAGATTAAAAAAATTAACAAAATATCCAATACCGTTCCAAATATTATTCTATTATTTTATTTTAAACAATAATCATCTTATATTCTAATTTTAAGTGTTTTGGACCTTTGGAAATCAAAAATAAATATATAATAAAATAATATTTTCAAACATTCCTAAAGAGAAGCTCCCCTCGCTTATAAAACTCCATCACATCTAACCCATTACTAACACCTAAAAAGCCCCTTGTCTCATCCAAAAAACAGCCCAATTAAGCACCGTACATCCCTCTATTCCTCCTAGAAGCCTTAACATAGGCATAAAGAACTACAAAACAGCCTTTTGGTTCGAACAAAAGGGAGTTACCCAATTTAAAGATATCATATTCTCTTATGTTCTTTTATTTTATTTTACTTCTCCAACCCCATAAAATCAATTTATTACATTATTTTATAAAAAAACTAGTATCCTCAATATAATTGGTTATTTTTATGATAATTATTTGAACTAAAATGACACACACCTTCATCCAATGAGTATAGAACATAATGATTCTGTGGATGATGAACTGCTGGATCACAAAACGATGATTGTTCATTGTCTACTAAGACCTCTTATGGTGGCCGTTATGATGGAACTATAATTATATATTATATTAATAATATATATTTTATCTATAAGCTTCTGAAATGGACTTTTATAACATACCTATATTATTTTCATGTTGTATATATATGAAAATTTTAATTGAGGAAGTGCGGACTACCACCCTTCAAAGTGATATGACTCGTTCATACCATACATGGAACATATAAAGGATAGTTTTAGTGAACTTATGTTACATATAGAAAATATTATATTATACTATAATAATAATATAATTATGTATCATTTGGTTTTTATATCTTTAAAAAAAGACAAAATTAAATGGAAGTGGCGTTCGTGCTTGGGTATGGATTACCGTCTCCACGAATGTGATGAGATTCATTCCAAATCATATAAAGTTCAAGAATATTTTTACATTAATTAATAAAAATAATATTTAAGAACATTATATCATTCTAGATATGAATCAATTACATCCTATCCATTACAATCATGCCATATGTAACAAATCAAATAATGTAAAATGAATCAATTAACACCTGAAATAATAATACTACTAAGATATTATTAAAAAAGAAATATTATAAGATCATATATGATATCATATTTATGTATTTGGTTCTTCTAAAATTTAATAACTATGATTTATCTATCATAAAAAAGATTGAAGTTACCTCGACCACGGAATAGTACAAGGTAAGGGTTAATTTTACAATCTCTTTATTTATCTGAGGTTGTTTATTTGTAAGTATCTACTAGGAATTATTTATCATCCACATACATGTATATTAATAACGTATTAAAAATTGTTTTTAATGGTTCCTATATATGGTTTAAAGTCATTCATTCAATTTTTTTAGTTTTTATTAAAAAAATCGAAAGGAATCTTTATGTCATTTTCTAAACAAGGTATTTTATTAGGGTAAGAATGTTTTTTAAACTTATACGGTGGGTACGAATTTTTTATATCATTATAATGTATTTGAAGCTTCCATTACAATCTTATTAGAATATTTTCAAAATAAATGTTTTATTTTATAATTATGTTTCTTTTAAATTATTTCAAAATAGAAATATGTATTTCTCTCAAATATTTTTGATATCATTTGAACATCCTTTCATAGATTTTACACTTATTTAAAGTAGATTTATTATGATACGATCCTCTATATTGTATTGAATGTTTTGTGATATTTTTTATTGTGATTGTGCTATTTTTATACCATTCATGATTTATGGTTAATGTATTGACATTTCATATGATTGTTTTAATATGAATGTTTATGTTATGTTTAATCACATTCATATGAGGAATTCATTGGACTCATTATGTGATGGGTGGAGCCAGCTATAGCTCCTCGATGCATCAGTAGGTCTTTTTAGACAATCTTGTTTCTTCGTAAATAGTCATGAAAAAATCTTATTTTTATTCTTCGCACGAGGCCTTGACTATGTGATTATGATGTCTGACATTATTCATTCCATAATTATGAAATTGGCTATTGATATTTCATATGATTATTCGACTAGTAGAATATCAATGTGAATAAGTAAATAGAATTATTTTATATATCATTTAGATATTATGATGAATATTATGTTTAAAATTCTTATGTCACAGTTTTATACAATTCCTTAAATTTTTATGCTTATTTATGATAGTTTCCTCTATATTGTTATCCTTATTGAGTAGATGAGCTCAACCCTTTCTTATGTTTTCTTTTTCCAAGGATGTGAAAAAGTAAATTATGATTAAATTATAATGATATTCTATGTATATGAGTTTTTTCAAAGGGGACACTAGGTTTGACTTCTTTATTTCATGTTGTAAGGTAAATCTTATGTATGTATCTTGTACATTGAAGGCCACAAAACTGATCGGTCTTTCGATACATGATTTCTTGTATAATGCCAATGTTATGTAATAATATACCGAATATGGGTAACTGGGGTCAGGGCATTACAATTGGTCTAAAAGGAATTTTAGTACAAACCATGGAAATTAGAATTATATAAGCTTTGATTAAAGAACATTACCCAAAGATAGGCTTTGAGGTTTAGTATAGAAGAACTTCCTAGAATTTTGGTAATGTAGGTATTTTTTGTATTTTCCAAAAAACACATCCATTTCTTGATACAAGTATGTAAAGGCGGTTCTGGAACGGATGTACCTAAGTGTGAATACTTTGAGAAGGAGTTTCGGGCTTGACCTGGAGTATCCTAGTACCCAACTATGGGCCTTATTGTACTCTTGGTTATGAAACTCCTAGGGGATAATCTTTAGATAAATCAATTTTTTTAAATCCATTATGAAATCTCTTTGAGTATATACATCCTTAAAGAAAACATTCTTATGATTATGGATTATATCCATAAACTGTTAAATTTATGATAATTGTGTTTTATGCTTCGAATTTGGTATTGTGATTCATTAACTAATCTAGTGTATGTTATTGTTTAGAAATTCTGCATAGTATAAGGAATGGAAACTGTAATAGCACGAGTTTTTTGGGTCCATTACATTGTAAAAATCTCATGTTGGGTTTTCTGGTCTAGGGATCTCGGTGAAGTTTGGCCTAACGGTAGGCCTACCGGTAGCCTTAGCCGACCGGTAGCAGGCCTACTAGTAGCTCGGTCTACCGGTAGAGATCTGTCTACCGGTAGCTCGGTCTACCGGTCACTACAGCCTACCGGTAGGTGAGCTACCTGTGGCTCTCGCCTACCCCCACAGGGTTTTTCCAATAGTGCTCCCTTTTGCGCGAATTGGGTTTTAAACCCTATTTTGACCCCATTAAACTCGTATTAATAGCTCGGTAACGCCCAAAAATGTTCTAATTAAATATTTAATGAATTAACCTGGTGTGTGCGTCGGTTTAAACCAACCGAACCTTTAATGACGTGTGGGACCGCATGGTCAACCCATGACCCCGCGCCTTATGTGGTTTCACATTATTATCTCAACCATCCCCGACCTTATAAACAAAAGGGTTCTCCGTAGGGTTCTTTTCTTGTTCAGCCTGTACTAGAGTACCCTTCGTTCAGACAAGCCACTTTTCGTTCAGGTAAGCTGCATCGCTATGTGTGAAGTTTCGCGCCCGGCCTAAGCATCGATCGTTGATCAACAAGTAGAGAATTTCTCCTTTGTCTCTCCCTTTTTTTTATCATGCAGGGCAGGCGTGGTTTTGATTCTATAGAATTGGATAAACCAAACTTATATAAAGATAATGAACTGATTCTATAAAGAAATAAGGGGGGCTGTGATCATTGATGTTGTTTTATATTATGATCTTCTTTATGAATTGTGTGGGCTTACCCCTACTTAAAATCTTGGTCGTTGGTGGTCTTTCTCTGTGCAATAATGAACCCCTGGTGATGTATTAAATGGTTTGTCTGTGGTTGTGGACTTCTGATGTAAAAATGACTTTGGCTAATCAATTATACCTGGGTAAATAAATTGAAAGCACCAAGATCAATCCTTCTGTGATAACCCCCGGTTAATGCACACGGAAATTGAAGTCATGGAGTTTGTTAAATCTTATAAATATAAAATACCTGCATGGCCCTGTTTGTGTTGGTGGTAGTGGTTTGGTTGTTTTCTTTTACGGGCAGATTGTTGGAGTTGTGGGAGGGGATGGGATCCTTTGTTTTTATACTCATGGTGGTAATGAAATTGTGGATGGGATCCCCTGTTGTTATGGATTCAGTGGCTGTGAGTTTTAAGACTGGGTGGTTACCTTGTTTATATCATGAATTGGGGTGGTATTCACTGTTGATGAGAAACCATTTTGGGGGAAATGGGGTAGTGTCTCGGGGGTTACTTTGGTTCCAGTACTTTGAGGGGTCTCACTAATCCCCTTGTTACTGTGAATTTACAAGAGAACCTGGTGTGAATGTATAAATTGACGTTTATATGGATTCATAACCTTGGTTATGCTTATGGTGTTAGTTGCCCAAGTAGGTGTAGAACATAATTAATCATCATTACTGAACATGAAAACGAATGGGACAAATGGGTTTGGTTGGAGAGATTTGTGACTCGGACTTGAGTGATGTTGTGTTCTTTAGGTTGGATGAAGAAAATCATAAACTTGGGAGAGTGCTTGTTACCTATATATATACTTGTAGCTTTGTGTTTCTAATTCATTCCCCACCCAAGTTGATCACTTAGAGCCGAACACCCCCATTTCATGAGGGAGGGTTTTTTTCCCAACACTATTATTTGTGGCTGGTTATTAGCTCCTTTTCTGCTCCCATTCCCGGGTATCCCAAGTATCTTCAGGCAGGCTGTGATGGCCTATGGTCCATTACTAGCCCAAGAACATTCGAGTGGGGTAGTGTGGTGGTTATGGCCCAAGTGTGTGTGGTAAGGTAGTTTCCCAAGTATCTTCGGGATGAGGGCCATGTGTCTTTGGGCGTGGCAGTGGAACTTCTAGCCCAGGTGTCTTCAGGCATGGTGGAGGTTGTTCTAGAATAGGTGTTTGTAGCTGTGGTTAATTGTGAAAGTTGTGGCCCATGTGTTTGCGGGCAGGATTCGGTAGTGGGACTGCGTGCGGTTGTGTCCCAGGTGTGTGCGGGCGGGTGTTGCAGTGGGATTGCGGTGAGAATGGCGGGATTGTATCGATGCGTAGGATGTATCAATAACCAGTGGGAAAGTGGTGTGGGGTACCCAAACATCAATTTTCTGATATTATATATATTACTTGACTTGTGTTATTTGGGGAGTGTGCCTTGGTGAGGCTTGGGTGGATAGTTTACCGTGTTAGGTGTTTGGTTTACACCATTTCTCATGGGGCATTAGTACGTTCCCCCACATGTGCACGAGAGTCTTTGGTTTTCCCTACTAAGTGTACTTTTATTCTCACCCTACGTATAAAAAATATCTTCCGGGTTTCCAGGAGGACTTCGAGGATCGCGCAGGACTATAGTAGCTCGGACCATTAGGTCAGTTGTAGTTGTTGTTTTTCTTTCATTGGTACTTACCCTTGTAGACACTTTTGTACCTTGTGGCTTTTACTTTAGGAACATGCATGTGGGAATGGTTTACTTTTGGATTTACTTTTCTATTAGTTTTTTTGTTGATGGGTTTCATCATCTTATCTCCCGATCCTATAAAACAAAAAGAAGTAATGCCTTCCATTTGTGTGTAATTTCAATACCCATGGTACTATTCGCCACTCCGAGACCTATAGAAGGCAGGTTTTGGGGGTCATTATCTCTCCTTGAACTTAAATAAGGAAGGTCTTGGGAATCTACTGACATTTCCCTCCTTTTGGTAAAGGCATATCATTATAAAATGGTATCATTGGTGAGGTTGAGAGATAGGATGGAGTCTAGAGTTAGGGAACATGAGGATTGCATGGGATTGTAGGGAAACACTGTTGGGTGACCTAGGTGCATGAATTAGGCCAGGGAATACAGGCTAGGACACAATATTTTAGGGCCCCACGTGATATGATGCAAGGACTCTGGACCTACCGAATGACCAAGTGAGGCCACACTGATTGCAGGGTAGAGAACCTAGGAAAGGTACATTCATCATAATGACTTGTGTTCTCATGTTTATGCGGTGTCTTGGGAATTAAGAATACATAAAAATCATAAGATGTTTTATGAACAACCTTATGCACTACTTGGTCTTAGGCATTCCTTGTTTACCTTGCAGCTATGGAACCTGGAAGCGACCATGTGTGGTATAGGATATTGAGGCCCCAAAGACTACATTGGCCGATCCGTAGAGAGCTGATCGAGAGGAGGAGGGGGCCGACATCAGGGCGCTCCTCTGGGACCTCGACCGGGGCAAGGTCGGGGAGGTGGCTGATAGCCTAGGGGCATAGGATTTGGGTGTAGAAAGCTATACGCCGCGGAGGTAGTAGTTCTGGAGGGGCCGGAGGACGTTCGAGGTACGATCAGTTTGTTTGGATCCCGTTCTTATGCCTTTTTCGATACTGGAGCTTCACACTCCTTTAGTGCACCAAGTCTAGCCTCTGCCTTGGGTCTAGCTGCCGAGAGACTTCCAGTTCCCCTAGTGTTGAGAACACAATCAGAGATCAGAACTACTTGTTGTTTGTTTGTCAAGGATCCAGACTGATGATAGGGCCACATCAGTCGGTTAGGGATGTCCTTATACTACAGATAAATCCATACGATGTCATCCTTGGCATCGACTGGCTATTCTCTGTGTGTTCCATCATTGATTGTTTCCGAGGAAGGGTTGTGTTTTCGGACATGGGCAGCCGACCTGTTACTTTTACCAGCGAGCGGGGCAATCAAAAGGGCAGAAGGTGAGAGGAACCCCTCCTCTCCTTATTAGTCGAGTTGTCAGTGGATTCAATAGATGCTGAGATGGTGGAGGTGCCAGAGACTATCTGTGAGTTTATGGACGTCTTTTCCTGAGGATGTAAAGCCTCTACCCCCTCGACGGGATATCGAGTTTGGGATAGACTTTCAGCCTGGTTCTCATCCAATCTCAATGGCTCCATAGCGGAAGGCACCTTCATAGATACGGGAGTTGCGGATTCAGATTGACGATTTGATGAAGAGGGGCTATGTTCGACAGACTGCGTCACCGTGGGGTGCTCCTGTCTTGTTCGCAAAAAAGGCAGATGGTGGTCTCAGTTTGTGCATAGACTATATGAGGCTGATTTAGGTGACGATCAAGAATCGGTATCCACTTCTGAGGATAAACGATCTTTTCGACCAACTGAAAGGGGTAGGATGATTCTTGAAGATCAACCTGTGGTCTGGGAACCACCAACTGAGAGTGAAGGAGGGAGACATCCCGAAAACAAAGTTCAGGTGTAGATATGGACACTTCGAGTACGTATTCATGATTTTCGGTGTTACGAACGCCCCGACTATGTTCATGGGGCTTATGAACTCCATCTTCCGAGAGTAACTGGATTTATTCATAGTTGTGTTCATCGATGACATCCTGGTCTATTCAAGATCATAGGAGGACCATGCGAGCCACCTGGGGACGTTTTTGGAGGTCCTCCGACAGAACAAGCTCTATGGTAAGTTGTCAGAATGCATGTTCTGGACATGAGAAGTGCACTTCCTCGGGCACGTGGTGTCCCACCAGGGGGAAGCGGTTGACCCATCAAAGGTTGAGTCAGTTGTTTCTTGGGAAGCACCCAAGAATGTGGTAGAGGTCAGTAGTTTCCTCGGGCTGGCGGGATACTATCAGAGGTTCATACCGAACTAGTCACAAGTAGCAGCCCCTTTGACAGCCCTAACCAAGAAAGACCAGGTTTTCATGTGGAGTGATCAGTGAGAGTCAGCCTTTAGCTATCTGAAGGAGATGTTGGCTAGTGCCCCAGAGCTGAGATTACTAGAAGAAGGGGCGGCGTATGAGGTGTTCTGTGATGCTTCAGGATAGATTCTGGGATGTGTGTTGATGTATTGATAAGTGATGATCACTTATGGGTCTGGGAAGCAATGCCATCACGAGCGTAATTATTCCACCCATGACCTGGAGCTTGCAGCAGTCGTTTTTTCACTGAAGTTATGGTGGAACTACCTCATCGGAGAATGACTTGTGGTCTTCATATATCACAAAATCTAGAGGTATATCTTCTCCCATCGAGAAATAAACATGCAGAAGAAAAGGTGGATGTAGTTCCTCTAGGATTATGACTTCGAGATCTCCAAAACTTCAAGGAAGGGTAATGTAGTGGATGATTCCTTGAGCAGGAGATCACCAGAGGATGCGGTCTGAGAGCCGGAAGACCCCTGGAAGGCGATGGAGGAGTTGTCTTCCTTACACCTGGATGCGAGGATAGATAGCGGTAGAGGTTTCCTGTATCAAATGATAGTGCAGTCTTCATTGTTCCAGCAAGTGGAGGAGTCTCAGTGGGGAGAACCATAGTGTGAAGTGATATGTGACTGAGATGACCAGAGAAATGCTCCGGAAGGGTGGATGGAGGATGGTCAGAACCAGATGATTTTCTAGGGAAGGATGTTTGTTCCCGAAGTTATGCACAACAAGGTTCTCAGTGAGTTCCACAACTCACCCCTGGCGGTACACCCAAGAGTTTCCAAGAAGTACCGAGGACTGAAGAAACTGTTTTGGTGACCCGGAGATAAGAGAGTAGTGGCAGATTTTTTGGCCAAGTGCTTAGTGTGTACATAATTGAAGGCTGAACACCGAGTTCAAGGAGGCCTAATGTAGTTTCTAGATGTCCTCGAGTAGAATTGGGATGACATCTCTATGGATTTTGTCACAGGACTACCCAAGGTCCAAGGGGGATATGACGCCATCTGGGTGGTAGTGGACTGGCTGAAGAAATCGGTTCACTTTCTGGCGATGAAGGAGTCGAGTGCAGTGGATGCTTTGGCACGAAGGTATGTGGATGAGGTGGTGCAATTACATGGAGTTCTAAGGTCTATAGTCTTAGATAGGTATCCACGGTTTACCTCGTGAGTCTGGAGAGGATTGCAGCATGCTTTTGGCACCTAGATGCGTCTTAGCACTGATTTACATCCCCAGAAAGATGGACAGACAGAGAGAACCATCCAGAACTTGGATGATATGCTATGGGCATTTGTTCTGGACTCAGGAGGATCATTGGTGCGATACCTGCCTCTGGTAGATTTTTCCTACAATAACAGATATCACTCTACCATTGGGATGGCCCCATTTGAAGCCTTGTACGGGAGGCCATGTCCCTCACCTGTGTGTTGGACCGAAGTTGGAGAGGTGGGCATCCTTGGACTGTATGTGGTGTAGAGCACAATAGAGAATGTTCATCTTATACAGGAAAGGTTGATGGAGGACCACGACCGACAGAAGTCTTATGCTGATACCAGGAGGAGGCCCTTGGAGTTTGAGGTTGGAGACCACATGTTCTTAAAGGTATCCCCTCGGCATGGATAGAGGAGGTTCAACAAGGGGAGTAAGCTTTCTCACATGTTCATTGGGTCCTTCGAAGTGTTGCGGCAGGTCGGCGAAGTGGCCTATTAGCTAGAATTACCATCGCCGTTGCTGAGGATACATGATTTCTTCTATGTGTCCCAGCACCATCGGTATCTGCACGACGATTCACACCTCCTCGGCTGGGGAGAGTTGGACATCGAGGAAGGCATGGCATTTATAGAGAGACCAGTGATGATCGTGGATCGCAAGGAGAAGGTGCTTCATGGGCGGACCATTCCCTTGGATTGTGTGTTGTGGAGACATGGTGGTATTGAAGAGAGTACATGGGAGAGGGAATCCTAGATGAGTACCCAGTACCCAGAGTTGTTTTGAGTTTTGTTTTGTATGTTGTACCTCTTATGTTAGAACGTATCACCTTGTTTGATATTATATACTGGTTTTCTTTCCTCTGAATGTGTGTGAAAAGCCCTGGCTATGGGGTAGAGAGAACCCGACCCATAATCAAGATGCATTAAGGTGGATGCGATTAAACCCATGTGGGCAAGTCAGTGCTGCCCAAAGTGTATAATATCTTGAAACGGAGAAGGAGACTCCCCAAACCACATGCCTGGGCCGTATGACGTGGTATGTTCCATGGTTGATAGAATGGAGTTTTTAGTTAACAATGAGGTTCACTCCTAAGTGGTATCTTTAGAGGTGGATGTTCGGACCCTCTCTTTCCTTCTAGGTTGTTTTGATTCTCGAGGACAAGAATTGTTTAAGAGGTATCTAATGTAATGGCCCCAGTTTTTGGGGTCCATTACTTTGTGAAAATCTCATGTTGGGTTTTTTTGTCTTGGTATCTCAGTGATGTTTGGAATAACTATAGGCCTACCGATAGCCATAGCCTACCGGTAGTAAGCCTACCGGTAGCTCAGTCTACTGGTAGCCGTAGCCTACCGGTATCTATGTCTACCGGTAGCTCGGGCTACCGGTAGCTGTAGCTACTAGTAGCTCTGTCTACTGGTAGCTCGGTCTACCGGTTGCTGCAGCCTAACAGTAGCTTGGCTACCGGTGGCTACTGGTGGCTCTCGCCTACCCCCACAGTGTTTTTCCAACAGCACTCCCTTTTGTGTGACTTGGGTTTTAAACCCTATTTTGACCCCTTTATGCCCGTTTTAAAATCCTATTAACTCCCCTAAATGTTCGAATTAAATATTTAACGAATTAACCAGGTGTGTGTGTTGGTTGAAACTGACCGACCCTTAAATGATGTGTGAGGCCGCGTGGTCAACCCACGACCCCGCGCCTTACGCGGTTTCGCATTCTTATCTCAACCGTCCTCGACCTTATAAAAAAGTGTTCATCGTAGGGTTCTTTTCTCGTTCACCCTACACTAGAGTACCCTTCGTTCAGACGATCCACATTTCATCCAGGCAAGCCGCATCTCTATGCATGAAGTTCCGCGCCCGACCTATGCGTCAGTCATTGATCAACAAGTATGGAATTTCACCTTCGTCTCTCCTTTTTTTGTAACATGCAGGGTGGGTGTGCTTTTGATTCTGTAGAATTGGATAAACCAAATCTAAATAAAGATAATGAATGGATTATATAAATAAAGAATGGGGCTATGATCGTTGATGATGTTTTATATTATGATCTTCTTTCGGAATTGTGCGGCTTACGCCTATTGAAAAACATGGCCATTAGTGGTCTTTCTCTGTGCACTAATGAACCCCTGGTGATGTTTTAAATGGTTTGTTTGTGGTTGTGAACTCGTACTGTAAAAAGAAAATTGGTTAATCATGTATAACCGGTTAAATAAATTAAAAGCACCAGGATCAATCCTTTTGTGATAAACCCCAGTTAAAGCACACGGAAATTGAAATCATGGAGTGTGTTAAATCTTATAAATCTGAAAATACAATCATGGACCTACTTTGTGTTGGTGGTAGTGGATTGGTTGTTTTCTTTTACGGGAATATTGCTGGAGATGTGGGAGGGGATGGGATCCCCTGTTTTTATACTCTCGGTGGTTATGAAATTTGGGATGGGATCCCTTTTTGTTATGGATTCAGTGGTTGTGAGTTTAAAGACCGGGTGGTAACCTTGTTTATATCACGAATTGGGGTGGGATCCTTTGTTGCTGAGAAACCATTTTGGGGGAAACAGGGTAGTGTCTTGGGGGTTACTTTGGTTCCAGTATTTCGAGGGGACTCACTTATCCCCTTGTTGTTGTGACATTACAAGAGAACTGGGTGTGAGTGTTTAAATTGACGTTTGGATGGATTCTTTTCCTTGTTTATGATTATGTTGTTAGTTTTCCAAGTAGGTGCAGAACTTGATTAAACATCATTACTGAATATGAAAACGAATGGGACACATGGGTTTGGTTGGCAAGAGTTGTCACTTGGACTTGAGTGTTGTTGTGTTATTTAGGTTGGCTGAAGAAAAACCTAAACTTGGGAGAGTGCTTGTTACCTATATATATACGTGTAGCTTCGTGTTTCTTATTCGTGCCCCAACCATGTTGAGCACATAGTGTCGAACACCCCCATTTCATGGGGGTGGGTGTTTATTCCAACACTATTATTAGCGGCTGGTTATTAGATCCTTTTTGGATCTCTTTCTAGGATAGCCCAAGTATTTTCGGGCAGGATGTGATGGCCATATGTCAATTATTAGCCCAAGAACCTTCGGTCGGGGTAGTGTGGTGCTTATGGCCTAGGTGTGTGTGGGCAGGTTGCTTCCCAAGTATCTTCGGGATGAGGCCAAGGTGTCTTCAGGTGTGGCAGTGGATCTTCTAGCCCAAGTGTCTTCGGGCGTGGTGGTGGTCATTTCGGCCTTGGTGTTGGAAGGCATGGTTACATGTGACAGTTGTGGCCCAGCTGTTTGTGGGCAGGATTCGGCTATGGGACTGTATGTGGTTGTGCCCCAGGTGTGTGCGGGCGGGTGTGGAAGTGGGAATGCGGTGAGAATGGCGGGATTTGTTTGATGTGTAGGATGCCTCAATAACCAGTGGGAACGTGGCGCGGGGTACCCAAACATCGATGTTCTCTTACTATATATATTAATTGACTTGCATTATTTAGGGAGTGTTCCTTGGTGAGGCTTGGGTGGATAGTTCACCTTGTTAGGTGTTTGGTTTACTCCTTTTCTCATGGGACTTTAGTACGTTCCCCCCACTTATGCATGAGAGTATTTTTTTCCCTACTGAGTGTACTTGTATGCTCACCCTACATATATAAAACTTCTTTCATGTTTCCAGGAGGACATTGGGGATCGCTCTGGACCATACTTGCTCGGACATTTGGGGCAGTTGCAGTTGCTTTTTTTCTTTCTTTGGTACTTACCCTTGTAGTTACTTTTGTACCTTGTGGCATTTAATTTTGGAACATGCATGTGGGAATGGTTTAACTTTGTCTTCACATTTCTTTACATTTTGGTGTTGTTGGGTTTCATCATCTTTTCTCCTAATCCTATAAAACAAAAAGGGGTAATTCCTTCCATTTGTGTGTAAATTCCATACCCTTGGTGCTAGTCCCCACTTCGAGACCTATAGAAGGCATGTTTTGGGGGTCATTATCTATCCTTCAACAAAAATAAGGAAGGTCTTGGCAATATTCTGACCTTTCCCTCCTTTTTGTGAAGGCGGGTCTTGAAAAAAACTATATCAATACACGTAATACATATAGGAATTTCTCTCCTACTCAAGATAAATATAGTAGAGCTACTGCTTTAACCGGTGCAGATCAACTTATCACCACATTGCGAAAACTCACTAAGGTTATGATAAAAAAAACATTACCTATGTGAATCACCCTGATCTTCATTGTGAATGGTCAATGTTATACCACTTCATGAAGAAATAACCACCAACATTCAAAGGGATTAAAAATCCACTTTTCACTAAAAAATTGATATGTTCCATAGAGAAAATATTTCATTATTTGGGGAGTAGTGAAAGGGAAAAAGTTTACAAGACAGTTTATCAACTCACGGGAGATGCAGATCAATGGTGTTTATTAATTCAAAATAAAAAAATGGATGAAGAAGTATCAAATATGGAATGTAGGAAGTTTAATGATATTTTTTATAAAAATACATTCCTTATGACCATCAATCAGATATGTAAATTCAATTTCTGCATATGAGGAAAATGGAGGATGAGAATGTCGCAATTTATGAGGATAACATTACTAGGATATCAAGACATGTGGTAGATTATATATGTAACCCATGTAGTATGATTTATTGATTCATTGATTGGTAAAAACAATTTATCTCCCAAGAATTAGTCTCACAATACTTCTCATCATACGATGATGTTGTCTCGTGTACTATGAATACATAAAAGTAATTCCTTATGTCATATGACTTTAATGAAAAAAAGTAAAATAAAAGATCTTATGAACACTCTGGAAACGAAAATAAGGTGATGAAAGGAAATGTTGAATAACAATCCTATAGTAAATTTGGGAAGAATCACCCAGGTATTTTCCTGAAGGGAATGAGAGTCTGTTACACATGTGGAGAAAAAGCCCACCAAGCTCTTGATTGTAAACAGAAGATAATGGGTGTCAATGTTTAATGCTAAAATTGTAGATAAAGGGGTAATTATGAAATTGAATTTCCTATGTTCCCAAGAAAATAACTGCGAAAATGTCTAAGGGAGAAGTCCAAGCTTATACGATCACTACTACTGAGTTTGAAGCTCTAAATGACATGGTGGGTGGAAATTTAATGGTTTCCTCAAACTTATTATATGATTTATTTCATTCTAGATCATCGCAATATTTTACATCGTCCTAGTTTTCTATGAAAATTTTATATTTTCAGTTTGATTAAACAAATGATTTTTAAGTAAAAACTCGTATAGGAAGTATCATTGAAACAATGTCTTGTCAATCTATTCCAATAAGTGCATATAGACATACTTTATCAACTGATATCATTGTCATAACCATGATTGTATTTGATATAATCATCGGTATAGATTGAATTTCGGACCATGATTAGAAAATTTATATTAAAAATAATGAAGTTACAATTTTCAATGATGATAAGGAGTACCTTATCATAAGAGTGGAAGTTTCACAATCTGATTCTTATCTACATCCACTCCTATTAACTCAACTAAATTAAATTATGGGGGAGGAAGTGAACAAAAAAACTATAGGTGAGGAAAATAATGTTCAAATAGAGGATATACCTAATGTACAATAATATGTTGATTTTCTTCCATTGGACTTATATAGACATCCACCGGAACGATAAATTGAGTTTTCCATTGATTTATTTCCTAGTTCAAGGCCAATATCGAAGAACCCTTATAGAAAGGACACTATGGAATTAGTGTAGCTAATGAAAAACTATAGGGGTTGTGTAATACAATATTTATTCTCCATAGTGTTCCTCCATGGGGATCCCTTGTTCTTTTTGTTAAGAAGAAAAATGGATCTATGATGTTGTGAATTGACTATAGGGAGATCAATGCTATAACAATAAAGAACATGTATCCCCTACCACATATTGATTATTTATTCGATCAATATCAGGGAGCATAATATTTTTATAATATTGAAATTTGATCTGCATGTCATTATTTGTGTGTCAAAAATAAATACATTAAAAAGAATGTATTTTGAACGAGGTATGGGAATTACGAGTCTATCGTAAAGCCTTTTGGACTGACTAATGCACCCTCTTTCTTCATGGATCTAATGAACAAAGTCTTCAAGGAATATATTTATTAACTTTTAGTGGTATATATTGATGATTTCATGGTATACTACAAATGCTACGATGATCTTGAAAATCACTTGTGCATTATTCTAAAGACTCTTACAAGAAATGAATTATACGGGATGTTTGTCAAGTTTGAATTCATGCTTCAGGTGATTCCTTTTACTGGACATATTCTCTCTTAGGATTAAATCTCTGAAATTTTTTCAAAGAAACGAGCAATACAAGAATGGACAAAACCGAAGAGTATAATTAAGGAACATAGTTTTTTTAGTTTAACAGGTTATTATCAGCATTTCATTCGGAATTTTCCCCGATTGGCTGACCCATTAACCATGGTCACACGTAAAGTGGTTAAATATGTTAGGAGAAAATAGTGTGAAGAATGTTTTGAAGAACTGAAGAGAATAATAGTAAATTCTCTTATATTTAATCTACCATATGGGAAATATGGGTTTGTTATTTATAGTTATGTTTCATAGAATGGACTTTGTTGTGTCCTTATGCATAATGATAGGGTCATTGTCTATGCATCACGGTAGCTAAAAATTCATGAACAAAAACTTCTCACATATAATCTTGAGTTTTATGCTATAATATTTGATCTAATGATATTGATACACGATCTCTATGGTGAAAAATGTTAGATTTATACTGATAAAAATAGCTTGAAGTATATTTTCTCACAAAAAGAACTCTACATGAGGCAATGGAGATGGCTCGAACTAATCATGGATTATTATTTCACCCTACAATACCACCAAGGGAAGGAAGATAAGGTGGAAGATAATTTTAATAGAAATGATCGTGGAGTCATGAACAAGAAGATTATTGAAAATGAGACTATATTCCTGGATATAATAAAGATGGATATGGGAAAAATCAAAGAAGGTGAAACATTAATACTTTTTCAAATGGTTTCCAGACAATAATTATAAGAAGTGATAAAAAGATCTCAGACTGAGGATATGGAGTTCCTAAAGAAAATTAATGTTTTGAATGAGGGTATACTGATCGGCTTTATATATGAAGATTGGATTTTATAATTTGGGAAGAGTCTTTGTGTTCCGGATATACCCGATATAAAAAGGGAATTGTCGGATGATTCGCATAGCTCCAATTTCTCTATACAACCTAGTAGGACTCAGATGTATATAGATTTGAAGGAACATTTTTTGTTGGACAACATGAAGAGGGATATTGCTAATTATGTGTCATGATGTATTGTTTTTTAAGAAGTGAATGTTGGAGGGAATCATCCTAGAGGAGTCATGAAACCTCTTCTGATACGTTAGTGGAAATGGGATGATATTCCTATGGACTTTTTCATGGGACTAAAAAAGAATCCTATAAGGAATGATGCAATTGGGTCATTGTAAATCGTTTTACCAACTGAGCACATTTTATTGCTATAAAGGATGATTTACCACTAGAACATTTAGCAAGACTATATTAATGAAGTTTTAAAACTACATTTTGTGACCTTATCGACTGTTTCTGATCATGATCCCCATTTTAAATCATGATTCTAGAAAAGTATTCAGAAGGCCCTGGATACTTATCTTTTTTTAACCACAGCCTACCACCCTCAAACTAATGTACAATCAAAACAGTCTATTGAACACATAGATGACATGTTGACATCATTCTCAAATGAATTTCTATGTATGGGGGATTAGTATTTACCTTTGGTATATTTTTTCTTTAACAATGGGTTCCCTTCAAGTATTGATTTTTCACCATATGAAGCATTATATGGAATGAAATGTCACAGACCACCTTTTTTGGATGATCTTAGTGAAGGAATACATGTAGGCCCAGAACATGTTGAGGAAAAAATAGAAAATTTAAAGATTATCCAAAAACAAATCAAAGAAGCTCGATGTTGGAAAAATATTTATTTTTATGACCAAAGAATGGATTTTTAATTTCAAATTGGTGATAATGTTTTCTTTAAGGTGTCTCAAGTATTGGGTGTTATACGATTCGGTATGAATGATAAATTAATTCTCAGCTAAATCAGACCTTTCGAAATTCTAGAATGAATTGGGGTTGAGTCATACCATTTAGAAATGTTTCCATGTATCTCCAAAGTTCATGATGTGGTCCACGTATCACTATTGAGAAAATACATGAATGACCCAATGCATTTTCGCAACATTGAAGAAATAGAACTGGAACCCAATCTATCTTATTGTGAAGAGCATGTCAGGATTTTTGATACCAGAGAACTAGTGTTGAGAAACTGGGTGACACGTCTGGTAAAATATCTATGGAGAAACCATAAGATAGAAGAGGAAACATAGGAAAATGAGGAACATATAATGAAGAACAACCTGAATCTTTTTAGTTTGAAATATTTTAGAAATTTCTATGACAAAATTATTTGAAGTATGATAGATTGTAACAGCCCAATTTTCCATGGTACGCTTCTCTATAAATAATTAAATAGCATCCATTGTACACAACTTTGAGTTTTATCACACCACTACAAATCAATTTAGACGTTTTGAATAGTAATACCCACTTTTTGAAATTTTATAAATTTATTTATTCAATTTTGGTTTTATTTTTGGATTCAAAATATCAAAATTAGCATAGGGAATATTTTGTTACTTTTCTAATAACATTCATATTTTACATGGATTTTTATAAGTTATCTATCTAAATATAAATATTAATTTGAATGAAAAATACATTTCATCCATCATTGTATTTTGTTTTTATATTTTAGACATCAAATAAATAAAAATATTTATGACTCAATGAAGATGTAGTGTTTTCCACATTAATTAAAGATTTAAATAAATAAAATTATAATGATTAAAAAAATGTCCAAAACCTATCCAATTCATATTGGATGATTTTATATCGAACTAAATTCATCTTATATTATAATTTAATGCGTTTTTGACTTTATAAACCGAAAATAAGTTTATAAAAAAATATTATTTTCAAAAATTCCTAAAGAGCCCCTCCCCTCCCTTATAAAAAGCCATCACCTCTAACCCATTACTCACACCTATCAAGCCCCATGGATAGTCAAAAATCTTCCCAATTAATATCTATAAATCCCTATATTCCTCCTATAATACTTAAATTATTTATACGTCACTCCAAATAAGTCTTTTGGTTTAAAAAAAGTAGGTACCTGATTTACAGGTGACATATTCTCTTATGTTCTTTTCATTTATTTTACTACTTTATCCCCTTAAACTCTCATTATTCCATTGTTTTTTAAGAACACCAGTATACTAAATATACATGGTTGTTGTTATGAGATTTTTTTAAACTAACCATACACACACCCCCATCTAATGGGTATAGAACATAGTTTTTTTGTGGATGGTGAACTACTACCTCATGAAACGATGATTGTTCAATCATCTACTACCACATCTTATGGTGGACATTACGACGGAACTGTAATTATATATGATATTTATGATATATATTTTATCTATAATATTTTATAATTCTAAATTATAACATAAAATGTTTCTTCTCATGTTGTATATATACGAAAATTTCATTTGAGGATGTGCAGTCTACCGCCCCCTCAATGTGATAAGACTCGTTAACACCCTACATGGAACATATAAAGAATGGTGTCAATGAACATAGGTATCTTATATAAAATATTATATAATACTGTAAAAATAATATTACTAGGTATCATTTCTTAATTACTTTTAATATAAACTAAAGAATGGAATGGATGTAGAATTCCTGCGTACGTACGATCACTGTCTCCACGAACGAGGTGAGGTTCATTTCACATCATAACCAATCAAGAAAATTTTTCTTTTGATTTTTAAAAATATTATTTAATAATTAGTTGGGGTTTGGATTAGTGTTAAGAACCCCGTAATACTACATGAAAAATGGGGGTTCAAAGCCCATTGGGTGCAGGATACTGTAGAAGTACTGTAGCGGGTACTATAGCAGCGGCGGTACTGTTGATCGGCAGGTACTATAGCGGAGACAGGGCACTATAGTGGCGGTGGAACTGTAGCAGTAAGGTTACTATTCACATAATAGGAATTTCGGCAAAAATTTTGGGCTACGGGATATGTAATGGGCTACTAGCCCACTGGGCCTTCGAGATATGTAATGGGTCTCCCTCTACCCAGTAAAAAGAGGTCTTTGCTTTGCTTTATTAATAAAAATGACTCTTCGGCCCCAAACTATTAAAAAAATTAATATTTAATAACATTATATCATTCTGGATATGAATCAAATACATCCTATCCATAACAAACATGATTAATGTTACAAAACATATATTGGAAAATGAATCAATTAACACCCAATAGAATGATACTACTAATATATTATTAACAAAAAAATATTATAAGATCATATATGATATAATATTTTTGAATTTGGTACTTTTATAAATTAATAAAAATTATTTAACTATTATATAAGAGATTAATGAACCCTCGACCAAGGAAATGTACATAGTATGGTTTAATTTCACAATATCTTTATTTATCTGAGGTTGTTTATACGTAAGTATCTACATGGACTTTTTTATCATCCAAATATGTGTTTATTAAAAATGTATTTTAATTATTTTAAAATTTTCAATAATATGGTTTATAGTCATTAATACCCTTTTTTTAATTTTTATAAAATGTTTTAAGGGAATCTTTCATTCATTTTCCAAACAAGGCACTATATTATGTTAAAAATATTTTTTTAACTTATACTACAGGTGCTAAAAATTTCCACAGTTATAGCAATTCTTATGCATCCAATACAATATTATAAGAATATTTTCATAATAAATGTTGCCTTTTATAATTTTATGACTTTTATTTTATTTAAAAATAGAAATATATTTTTCTCTCAAATAGTTTTGATTTCATGTCAACATTATTTGATGGATTTTACATTTATTTGATGTTCATTTATTATGATACAGTCTTCCATATTTTATTGAATGTTTTGTGATATGTTTTACTTTGAATGTGCAATTTTTATTCCATTTTTTATTTGTTGTTTAAGTATTGACATTTCTTTTCTTGTTTTAATATCAAGGTTTTTGATAGGATTCAACATTTTCATATGAGGAATGTATTGGACATAGTATTTGATAGGTGGAGCCGGTTATAGCTCCTTGATGCATCGATAGGTCTCATTAGACAAACTAGTGTCTTGGAACATGGCCATAAAAAAATATTATATGTAGTCTTGGAATGAGGCCTTGACTATGTGGTTATGATTCATGGAATTATTAATTCCATCATTATGAACATTCATATTGATATTTAATTTATTATTCAACTAATGAAATATCCATCTGAATAAGTAAATCAAATTAATTTATTTATCATTTCCATATTATGCTGAAGATTATGTTTAAAATGGTTATGCTTTAGTTTTATAAATTATCTTTAAATGTTTGTCCTTATTTATGATATTTTCCGCTATAATGTTATCCTTACTAAATATCTGATCCCACCCAATTTTTTTGTTTCCTTTTTTCCAGGTTGTGACGAAGAATGTTTTGATTAACCTATAGGGATAGGTCAAGGATATCAGTGTGTTAAAATGGGAAACGATTTTGTTTGTCTTTATTTCATGAGGTAATGTAAAAATTAAGTAAGTATCCATTACTTTTAAGGATACTAAACTTATTTGTCTTTCGAGACAATGTTCCTCGTATCATGCTAGTGTTATGTAATAATGCACCGACTCTAGGTAACTAGGGTCGGGGCATTACATTACATCACATTGGGCCAACAAAACTGACCTCTCAATCCACGGTACATCTTGGAAACTCATGGGTGTACTACCAGGGGTGAGTTATGGAACTCACTGAGAACTCCCTCGCACATTCTCTCTTTGACACACAACTTCTCACAGAAAAGCATCTGATTTTGACCATCCTCCAACAATCCTTCTGGAGCATCACCCTTTCTAACATGATCACACGTCACATTATCCTATATGTCACCCCACTGAGACTCTTCCATTTATCGTGGCAAGGTGGACTGAGATGTCATCCGAAAAAGAAAACTACTACCATCCTCCCCTCACTTTCCCATATGTAAAGTAGCCAACTCCTCCATTTCATTCCATGCATCTGATGACTCCCGAACCCCATCCTTCTGTGACATCTGGCTCAAGGAATCAGCCACAATGTTTCCCTTTCCTATGGTAAATGAGATATCTATGTCATAGTCCAAGAGAAACTCCATCCACCTCTGTTGCCGGATGTTTAGGTCTCACTGGGAGAAAACATACCTCATGATATAGAGATATATGAAGACCACAAAGTGTTCTCCAATGATGTAATGCCTCCAAAACATCAGTGTCAACACCACTGCTACATGCTCTAGATTTTCGGTGGAATAGTTACGTTCATGAGGATGTAACTGCCTAGACCAATAAGAGATCACTCCCCATTGATGGATCAGTACACACCCTAAGCCTAGACCAGAAGATTCATAGAACACTTTAAACATTACACCTTCTTATGGAGACCTTATCACTGGGGCACTGACAAGTTTCCCATTATATAAATGAATTCTTCTTGGAACTCCTCACTCTATATGAAATCCTGGTATTTTATGGCCAAGTCTCACAATTGCACGTCAACTTGCGATAAGCTGGGTATGAACATCAAGTAGAAACATACTAGTCCTTGGACACTACAAACCTATGCCATGTTCATTGGTTCTTCCCAAGAAACAATCATGTAGAACATCTATGGGTCCACTAATATTAATGTGCATACACCATGGGTCCAAGGATGTGCACCTCTCATGTACAAAAGTTTCACTTGGAAAACATCCCGTAGAGGTGGTGGTGTCAGAGGTCATCCAAAAATTTCTTGTAGATGTTCACCGTGATCCTAATCCGACCATGGGTATTTCAAGATGTCATTGATGAACACGACCATGTACCAGTCTAGATACTAATGGAAAACAGAGTTCATGATCCCCATGAACACAGCTGGTTCATTTGTAATACCTAACATCTTGACCAAAAAACTCAATGTTCCCATATCTGCACCTACAAGTAATCATCAAGATATCACCCTCCTTCACCCTCAACTAGTGAAACCCAGACTCAAGGTCGATATTAGAGAACTGACCTTCCCCCTTAAACTAGTAAACAATGGCATCAGTCTTCAAGAGGGGGTAATAGTTCTTGACTGTCACCTGATTTAGTCTTCAGTAGTCTATGAATAGCTTAAGTCCATCGTCTGCATTCTATGAGAACAATACTGGAGCACCATATGGTTACATGCTTGGTCAGATTAAAATCTTCTTCATTTGGACATCAATTGGAATTTTCAACTCTTGCAACCCATAAGGCACTATCCGAATGGGAGGCATCGAAATCAAATGGACACTAGGCTGTAAGTCTATCATGAACTCAACAACATGTTGAGGGGGTTGAGTCACAAACTATTCGGCGAATATTTCCCAGAACTCAATAAAAATACCTGGAACATCCACCATATTTGAGTTGGATGATTCCACCGACATCTTGGATAAGAAAGAAAGAAGGCACTTTACACATCGACTACCCACAAGGAAACCACTCTCGCAGATGCATTTTAACGACCTGAATCTGGAGCCACTCAATGGGTACCCGTACTCGGTTCGCCACATGACCTCAATAACAATTCCACAAACACCAGAGGCTTCCGACTAGAAGTGAGGGCCTAGTGGGTCATTGGTAAAACTATGTCATCATTTGGTAAAGTATACAAGGGAAAGGAAATAACTGTCAATAGAGAAACCAGTAAACATCATACAATAACTAAACTAAACAGTGAGAGAAATGAATATATAGTAATGATGATAATGATGTAGCAGATACATGTTTCTATGGAAAGCAGTAAACACAACAACGTGCATAAATACAGCTGAGAAACAATGTACAAAAAGTAAACAGAAACTATAGCAGCATCGCAAGACTAAGATTTATCCAATGCTCATCATCTCCAACCAACATTCATGTACCCGAAGTAGAAGGTCCAAAATCCCTATCCACACCTGCAAACATATAACCTGTTTGGGCCGTAAAGCAGGACCCAAACAGGGTGTGATAATAATCCCAATTGGAAACCACCACATGATTTGTGTCCTACTGTCAATGAGTATTATAGCGAAATTAATGAATGTAAATGTAGTAATGATATAGGGGTACACAAGTAAAAAATCATACTAATTAACATTCACATTCATTTAAAAATTCATTCATTCAAAAAATTAAACAACCAAGGAATCTATGAAATCTCTCTATTCCAAGGTAATGAGGTAAAACATCAGGCATCAAAAGAATACATAAACAAACAAGCTGGCCAATAGATCCAAGCATGTTCGTTGGATTGGTAGACTCATCTAAACCAACCAAACGATTGGAATTTAAACTCACTCTATGGGTGGCACAAACTAGCATACCCTTATAGTCATGTAAACATACAAAGGCACAGACACTCTGGGAAGAACTCATGTCAATTCACTTGTGGTCTTGCAATGATAGCTACAGACTCTCTGAGGTTGCTATTATGTTTAATTCCTCTGGTGGTATCGATATGTGTGTTAACTAAGGGCACTCTTAGGAAGCACAATGCCCAATTCCCGTAGGTCCTGCATAAAAAACTAATTCCAACAGACACCTAGGGAAGCACTTAATCGTCTATTCCCTTTTTGGTCTCCCGCACCAGGTTCTAATAGCCCTGAGTAGTTTAGTCATGCTTCATCAACTATCAACAGCCCGAATTAAGTTTAACAACTAATTTTCTAAATTCTACAATGTATTAAAATCATTAAAACGGTTGACTACACATGAAATCAGTTATAAAAAGAAAACTAGCAATTGTAATAGGGTTTTCCATGAAGGAAAACTGTGCCAAACAGTGATAAACATCCAAACATGTATAAAACCCATTGGGTGATCCTTAGACATGAAAAAAAGCATATATTATTATCAATTAACCTTAATCTAACAACCAATCTAATGATATTAAACAACATGACCAAAATCCATCACCCGTGATACTCGGAACATGGGAATATGAAACTTTTGCACTATAACTCAAAGAAATTAAACTTAAGGGAACAAACAACCTAACATGATCCTATGAAATCAATATAATTGAACCTTGTCCTGTGAATTGACCTAGAATGGAGTAGTTCTGTAAAAACTTATAAAACGTTCAACCTATGATAACTCTTATAAGATAAATAATCAAGAAATAGGGCCAAAGAATAACTAAGTACTCACTTCTGCACTTCTATTGCAACCGACGGTGTTCGATTCGGATAACCGGTGACAGATCGGAGGCTCGGAGAAGATTCGTCCTCCTCAGATGCTCGGGATGGAATTATGAAATGATGAAGATGGAAATAAGGATTAGACACAACCCTAGTTTGTTTAACGAAATAAAAAGAAAGTACACGTCATTTACTTGCCTTTTCCATACTCTGCTTTAGGCGACCTGAAAGTCACACAATCATGGTCGTGTGTGTGGGCATGACACGGCCAGCACACAACATCCAGTGGCATCGATGTACTTGGCGTGTACTCTGAAAATTTCCATATTTTTCTCTTTTTCTCAAAAACTACCAGAAAAGGAATAAAATAACTAAAAAGAAGATCATGGTTCTTACACACATCCCCCCATAATGAAATTCACCCCTGAATTTCCCTAGCAATGTGGTGAAGAAGAAACCTTGATCAACTCTAGCCACTATGATCACATATCAGCCTCCCTCTCCAATGTATCGTCATGTACATGGTTTTGCTTCCATAGCACCCGTACCAGATGATCAGACCAGCCACGGAGTACCTTTTCACTACAATCAACAATCCTGATAGGATCCTCCTAAAATGATGCATCCTGCTCCAGCTCAACCTCCTCAGGATGATAAATATGAGACGGGTCTAAGAAATAGCATCAAAGCTGATAAACATGGAAGGCTTCGTGCATATCTTGGTACCTCTGAAGTATATTCAACCTATTGGCCCACAACTCGACTCTCTCTAGTACCTCAAACAGCCCGACATATCTCGGGGAAATCATACCCTATCCCCTGATCCTCTTTTATCAGAACCTTAGGGTAACACATAAGAAAACCTGATCCCCGACCATGAACTCCAAAGGTTGTCTCTGCTTATCAGCATATGATTACTGCCAAGACTGTGCAATAGCCATCCTCTTCTGAATCAACTCCACTTGTTCTGTTGTCTCTTGAACAAGATGAGGTCCCAGCATAGATTCCTCTCCTGCCTCCATCCAACACGAGGTTTATCACCACGACCTACCAAAATAATCCTGTTAATGTGCCATCTGAATAGTTTCGTGAAAACTATTATTGGAGGAAAAATACACTAGAGGTATATGTCTCTCCCATTAACCTTCAAATTCAAGGACACATGCTCACAGCATGTCCTGTAATACCTGAATTGTGCGCTTTTACTAGCCATCTGTCTGGGGTTTTTATGTTGTACTCAGAAGTACCTGTGTAACAAAATCCCACTATATCCCTTTCCAGATCTGCATCATAAAGAGGGCGCCCCTTCCTATAATGATAGTACTCGGAACCCCATGCAACTGTACAATCTCATGGATGTACAACCGTCCAAGCTCATCAATTCCGAAGGACTCCTTAATCCAAAAGAAGCGAGCAACCTTCGTGAGCCTTTCAATGACAACCCATATCACATCATTCTTTCGAGCCGATCTCGGTAACCCTGCCATGAATTCCATCGCAACAACATTCCACTTCCAATAAAAAAATTGGTAGCTGCTGATAAATCCATGCTAGCAACTGGTGATCCACCTTCACCTTCTAATAGGTGGAACGCCTCGTAAAAAAATCAGCTACAACTCTCTTCATACCTGGCCACCAATACTGGAAGTGTAGATCATGATACATATTGGTGATGCCTGGATGAACTGCCCAAACTGAGGAATGATAGTCTCACATATGCACCTCCTGTATATCTGCTGGCATCCATACGTGTCTCTATAAATCCAAGATCTCACCCTCACATACGGTCTATCCATGAAGAGGGTCCCCTCCCGACCTGCTTTCCCATAAGATTCGGCCTTCAGAATATTATAGCTGACTAATTTGAACATGGTTATGAATTGTAGAGGTAATAGCTACAAAGGAATGAAAAGTCTACCCATGTCTGACGTGCACCTCCAAATGCATTTCAGAGAATATAGCCTTAATCTTCCACTCACTGCTAGCCTCCTGATCTGCCTATATATGTGTCCTCGTACTCAGTGCATCTGCCACAGTGTTACCTTTCTCAGGCATATAAGAAATCTTGAAATCGGAAGACTGTAGGTAATAAACTCACCTCCACTATCTCAGATTAATATCAAGAAGTGTGAATATATACATGAGGCTCTTGTGGTCATTATATACCAAAAAATTTCTCCTATAAGATAATGTCTCTAACAACACAAAGCATGAACAACTGTAGCCAACTCCAGGTCTTGCATAGAATAGTTTCTCTTATATGGCCTCAACTGCCGAGAACCATATGCAACAACATGATCCTCCTACATAAGCACTGCTCCAATCCCAATGCCAGATGCATCACCAAAATCTGTATAACTCTTCCCCAGCTCCAGAAAAACTAGAATAGGTGGTGAAGTCAATCCCCCATTTAGATTTTAAAATGTTGAATCACATGATACTGAAAAAACATACTTCACCCCCTTTTTAGTCAAGCCTATCAACGGTTCTTCTAATCTTGAGAAGTCCTGTATAAATCACTTTTAGTAACTAGATTGCCGTATGAATCTTCGTACCTTGAAGACATTCTTTGGCTGCTCCCACATAACTAATGCTCTCACCTTCACTGGATCTACTAATACTACTATCTCTGAGATGACATGACCGAGGAAGTGAATATCATCCATACAAAAGTGGCACCTTGAGATCATAGCATTTAACTGATGCTCCCTCAGTGTACTCAAAATGATCTGAAGATGGATAGAATGGTTGTGAAAAGTGTGAGATTACACAGATATATCATCCAAAAAGACCACCATGAAAGAGCCTAATTATGGATGGAACTCTCGGTTCATCAGTGCCATGAAAACATTAGGTGAGTTCATGGGGCCAAATGACATATCCATATACTCGTATAGACTATACCTGCTTTGGAAAGATATAAGAGGTATATAATATGGTCTAACGCGCATCTCATGATAACCATATCTCAAATCGATCTTTGAGAACACCCAGTGTACTCAAATCCGATCAATGTGGTCATCATTCCTAGTAAAGGGATATCAGTTCTTGACAGTAAACATGTTCAACTTCAGATAATCCGCAGAAAGCCTAATGGTGTCATCTTCTTTCATCGCAAACAGCATAGGTGAACCCTAAGGAGATGAACTAGTTCGGATGAAACCCTTTTCCTGCAACTCCTCCAACGGCTTCTTGATCTCCTGAATCTCAAGTGTATACATTCTATAAGGATGAATGGACACTTGTAGCACTCCTAGAAAAAGCTCAATAGAAAATTCTACCTCACGCTCTGGAGTCAGACCTGAAATGTCCTTTGGAAAGACACCCGTAAAACAATCCCCCGATAGAGGAAAGTCTAACTGTGAAGTCCCCATGTCATCCAGATACAGACTGGAAGTATGAGATGTAACTCCTCCTAGCCCATGATGATCTGGTCTTTCTCTACTCGCCTGGACATCCCACTCATCCTTGTAAAGAAATGAAATTCCCTCCGGTGATGTTAAAATCATTCTATGATGATAAAAATCATCAATGGCTTGGAAGGGAACTAACTAGTCCATCCCGAGAATGACATCATATCCGTTCATCTCCAAAACATAGAGACTCCACACAAAAACGACCCCACCAACCTCAAGGGGGTAGTCTAATCACTACAGCGCACTAGCAGTTCTAATTCCCAAGGGAGTGTCTAGTGACATCATATCCTCATAAGTTTAAATAGTAAGTCTAAGTCTTTGCACAATACACAAAGAAATATATCTATGAGAAGATCCTCTATAAAAATGTACAGAGGATAAAACTGATGCTACTAAAATCATACCTAGAACTGTAGAAGGTACAGGATCCTGCTGTTGATGAATCTGCTCTACCACAAAATTCTGGACAGCACCACAGCCCTGTGTACAAGCCTGAGATCCCTTAGTTGACCCACCTTGAGCCTGACCACTGGTTCTACAGCCTCTACCCTGGCTTGAACAAATTGATGATCTCCAGCCCCCAGTCAGCTGTGGAACTGGTAATCCTGATACTGTACATGGATTTGAAACTGATCCTCCATCACTAGCTACTAGAAGTATAATCTTGCAGAAACGATGCACATGACCCATCTTGCCACAAGATCGACATGCCACTAGGTCTCTCGGAAATTAAGGACTCTTATTCCCACTTTTTACACACATATAGAATACCACTTGGTTTCCAGAAGGAAGATCTCATCTACTAGAAGGAATACCACGCTTCTTCAGGTCACCACATGTAGACTCTCGGTGGTGCTTCTTGCTGTCTGTCTGAAATGAATCTGCCGTAGTTGTTGTACCACCATGTTCCATAGCTCCAATCTCCCACAATGTTCAATCCTTGATAAGAGTCTGGTTGACTATCAGTGTAATATATGTCAACTGAATGATGTTCACCTATGATCTAATGTCTGTTCTGAGGCCTTCCTCAAACTTCCTTGCTAAAGACAGTTCTTCATTCCTCAGAACAGGAGTGACACACTGTAACTCTATGATGATAAAGGAATAATCCATAACTGTGAGAGTACCCATCTATAGTTTCATGAAAACACTAGCTCTCTCCTCCCTCAGCATCTCCAGGTAGAAGTAGTCATAGAACGTACACTGAAACTCATCCCAATCCATATCCTGTTGGGGCCTTGCATGCAAAACCACATCCCACCATCTCTTGGAAGAATCTCACAGCATAGAAGTCGTGAGATTCACTCCCCTCCCTGGAGGCATCTATAGGTTCTCGAAGATTGATAGCATGTCTTCTAGACATGAAATTGCAACTTGTGGTCCTCCACCCTTTGTGGATGTTGGAGGATGTCGCTACTGAAAAACCCACGTCATCTCTGCTATAGACGGGGAAAAATGGTGAGCTCCATGGAAGGTCTGAATAAATCTCACGAAACCCTCTCCAAATTGAGAATCGACACTAGTGTATGGAATCACGGTAGGTTCCATGATCGAAATGATAGTAATAACTACCAGTAGTCCCTGATCTTACATATCAGGAGTCACTACTACAAATACACCTTTTATCATTGCTAAAAATGGCATTTAACAGCACTAGAAAAGCACTGTTAAATCTGGTGAAGATAATGGGGGGGTCCCATTTTTAGTGCTCTAAAAATAGATGATAAATACCACTTTTATTAGATATTTTTTAGCTAAGATAATAGTAAAAAAATTAATAAAATTTAAAAAAAATTAAAACAAAATTAAAAAAATCCTGCAAATCGGGGAATCTTTTATAACGCTTGAGCCCCCTTTTAACATTGCTTTTCAATCCCCTCCAGTGCCTGCATGCACCCCCTCCACCCTTTATTAGGTCTATCCCCCCAAATCCACCCCCATGCTCATGCCCCTGCCTCCACCAGGTTTTGAACTCGAGACCTCCCTCCTGCGTGCCTAATCCCTTACCACTCTTCTATTTTTATTTGTTGTCCATTTCATTGTATCTCTATTTATATATATATAGTTATATTTATTTGTATAGTAATAGATATTTATATAAATATATATATATATATATATATATATTTATTTATATATATAATATTATATATCTATAGTAATACATATATATATATATATTTATAGTTATATTTATAGTTATATGAATATATATATGTAGTTATATTTAAATATATATATAGTTATATTAATATATTGGTATATAAATATTCATATATTTTTATTTCAAATAAAATGGATATTAGTTATTTTTTAGATAAAACTAATATATTTTAATAGTAAATATATTTTATTATTTATATTTATAATTAAAATTTATGTGAAAATATATAAAAAATATGTATATATTGATATATATTTGATTATAAATAGATGTGAATTATAAAAAATTATTAAATTTCAAATACATAATTTCAATATGAATGTAATACCTTGGAATAAATTCCGTCCCCACCAAAAAAAGGCAATAATACCCCCCTTAAACGGGGATGAAAATCCTCAAAATGATAAACAAATCTGGGAATCTCGACTAAACACTCAGTTTTGGAGGACCTATGGGCCTTTTATCACCTTTAAAAAAGTGAAAGTGACTTTTTCTTTGTCAATAGTGCGTAGAGCTCACCACAAGCTTCGATTTGATAAGATGTATAGCTCAAACAGACACCTCGATCCAAATTTATTGTCGTTTGAAGTTCGAGTAGCGTTTTCAACATATTTTCGATCTTTTTTATTTATTTTTTATTTTTTTGCTCTTAAAATTGTTATTAAATGTCTATTAATCCATAATAATTAGAAAATTATAAAAAAAATTAATCTTTTTATAATCCATTTTCACAAAATATCTTATATATTAAGTGTAACGGTATATTTATACTTATCTAAAATAATTTTATAATTATATTTAAAATATATATATTATTTTTATATTAATATTACTATATCTATATATTTAAATATTAATATATTTTTTATTAATTTTTTTGGAAGAAGACCCTTTATCAGCACTTTTAAAAAAAATGCTGATAGAGACCCTCCTTTATCAACGCTACTAAAAAATCCATGATAAAGTGGTACCCAATAACAACGCTAAAAAATTCGATGTTCAAGGGTACCCCTTTATCAGCTCTAAAAAAAGCGCTGATAAAGTTCTTATTTTATCAGTTCTTTTTTAGTGCTGAAAAAGGTACCCTTTATTAGCGCTTTTTGTGGCGTTGATAAAAGCATGCCCAACCCATTTATCACCACTTTTTCATTAGCGCTGATAAATGCTGGCATTGTCCTTGCCCAATTTTGTGGTAGTGTGTATGGTAACTGCCATGCAATTGATGAAAAAACAAAGGACATCTTGGTGCCATAGCTCTTAAAGGTCAAAAGCACAACTCAGATTCTGGATTAAAAAAGAATGAACAATAGAAGGCACAAGAAGGAAAATGGAAAAGAAGGCATTCAAGTTATGAAAAACATGACTACACAACATGTTCTTTCCCTACACGGAGTGTTCCCATAGGTCATTCATATGGGCATGTACTTCTACATAAACTGGGCGTGTAACACCCCAAATACACGACGTTTTGTCCTAACACATGTCTTTTACATGAATCATTTTCCCGAACGGAGTCCTTATACATGGTTAGGCCACATGGCTCCTCTAAGACCAAACTACATGGCGTGTTCAATGGAGACATGCCATCCACTAGACATGCCTTACCTGGACCATGTTGATAGATACATGGCCTAACACACAACCGACACTACACAACATGTTCCAGACAGACATGGCGTGTACGAGGAAGGGTAACAACGACCCTTGTTGTTCATCACACGGTTAGGTACATAGATCAGAATACATGGCATGTAAGATTCAGAAACATTGTGTTTGTGAAAAGGTAACATGATCCATGTTTTTCATCACATGGATGTGGTTCCTATTTCCTACTACATGGAGTGTTTTACTAGTACACGACGTGTTCCTAAATTTTTTTTCATAACCCCGTGTTTCTTCTCACACAGTAAGTGACACGGTTTAAAAACTACATGGCATGATTTAATAAAATACATGTTGTGTATTCTAGATTTTTCCAGGAAGTAACTCAAAAACTTCTTCGAAGCCCAGAAAACACATAAAACAAGAGTGAAGGTGAAAAATTATGATCTATGAGGGCCCATACTCCCCGCGAATCAAAGATTGGCATCATATACAAGTTATAACATGGAAACCAGAAAATGATCCACCAAATTCCGTTCCTCGAGGGCCCATACACATCTAAGACAAATTTTGGCAACCATGATGCAGAATCTCTAAAAAACAATACCCAATCAACATTGAAGGTATTATATCAAAAAAGCATTCACAACAGCATGCATAGTCTATCACAAATTCTATCACAACAACATGCAATTTCTAAAACAATTTAGATGGAATGGCCATATGCATGACATGTGATTATCTAACAAGTATCTGTATGGTGCATGTGATGGCATTCCGTCATCTCATTGGTTTTCAACAAAATAGAACCAAAATTATATAAACATTAACAAAACAATACATGTGCACCACCCAACCGTGATTTCAATAAAACTATAACATTTTCAAAACTCGAAAATCTCAATATTTGATGTAACCTGGGGTTTTCCCTATACATGGGTTCTAGAACATCCGAGAACAACTATTTAAAATTTACCTCTTCCATCTTATCCCAGTCCAATGTCACTAAACAGTAAGCCAATATAAAAGAAAAGAAACCCCTTGCATACCACTTTGTAACGACCTGAATATGGAGCTACTCAACTGGTGCTCGTACCCGGTTCCCCACATGAACTCAAATGCATTTCCCCAAATGCCAGAGGCTGCCGACTAGCTGCAAGGGCCTTGGGGAGTCTTTGCGGAAACTATGCCCTCATTTGGTAAAGAATAAAGGGAAAGGATATAAAAGTCGATAGCAGAAGTAGTAAATAACAAACAATAACTGAACTAAACAGTAGAAGAAATGAATATATAGGTATGATGATATTGATGCAGCATGTAAAAGTATCTAAGGAATGCAGAAAACACAATAACGTGCTGACATAAAACTGAGAAACAATGTACAAAAAGTAAACAGTAACTCCAGCAGTATCGCAAGCCTAAACTCAGTCCTATGCAATCCAGCTCCAACCAGCAATCATGTACCAGATGCAGAAGGGCCACAATCCCTATCCACCCCTGCAACCATATAACATGTTTGGGTAGAAAAACAGGACCCAAACACGGTGTGAATGTAATCCCAGTAGGAAACCACCAAAGGATATATTCCCTACTATCAGTGAATAATATAGTAGATGTAATGAATGTAAATTTAGTAATCCAGTAGGATTACAAAATTAAACAATACTACCAATTACCATTCTAATTCATTTAACAATTAATTCATTCATTTAATTAAAAAACCAAGGAATCTAGAAACGCTCTCTATTCCAAGGTAAACATGTAACACAACAGGCATCATAAGACTACCTAAACAAACAAGTTGGCCAATTGATCCAAGCTTGTGCTTTGGGTTGGTAGACTCATGTAAACCAATCATAAAATCTGCATTCACACTGACTCTCTTTGTGGATCAAACTAGAAAGACCTTATAGTCATTTAAACAGACAAAGGCACATACACTCTGGGAAGCACTCACGTCGATTCCCATGTGGTCTTGCAATGATAACTACAAACTCTCCAAGGAAGATCTTACGTAAAATTACTCATATGTTCTCGATACATGTGTAACCTAAGGACACTATTAGGAATCACAAATTTCAATTCCTGTAGGTCCTGCATTCGAAACTAATTCCAATAGACCCCCTAGGGAAGCACTTAATCCTCTATTCCTTTTTTGGTCTCTCACACTAGGTTCTCACATCCCTGAGCATTCCATTCTTGTGTAATCAACTGCCATCAGCCCTAAGTATGTTTAGAAAATACTTATCTAAAATCTAAAATGCATAAAAAGAACTAAAACATCAAAAAACACATCCAATCAGTTATAACAAGAAAACTATAAATTGCAAAATGGTTTGCATTGTAGGCAAACTATGCAAAATGGTGATAAATATCCAAATAAGTATAACACCCATGGGGTGATCCTCAGACATTCAAAAAATAATATATTATTATCAATTAACCTTAAGAGAACTAGAAAAATAAGGAAATAAAACAACATGACCAAAATCCATAACACGGGTCACCAGAAACATAGGAATCTAGTAATTTTGCAGAATAACTCAAAGAAAATCAACTTAACGCAACAAACAACTTAGATCGAGCCTATGTGATCGATATACTTGAACCTCAACCCGTGAATCGGACTAGAACAGAGTAGATCCTAAAAAAATTATACAATGTTCAACCTACTATAACTCTCATGAGAGAATGAATCAGGAAACATGTCCAGTGAAGAACCAAGAAATCACCATTGTGATTCTATTGCAACCGATGGTGTTCAATTTGGATAACCAGTGAAAGATCGGTGTCTTGGAGAAGATTAGACCTCCTCGGATGCTCTTGACTGAATTAGGTGAAGAATAATACGGAAATAAGGATTAGACATGACCCATTCCGTTTAACAAAATAAAAATAAAGTTCATGTCATGTGTTTCTGGAGTACACGGCGTGTACTTGATTTTTCCATACTCCGCTTTAGGCGGCCACCAAGTCACCCTAACACGGTCGTGTGTGTGGCCATGACATGGAAAGTACACGGCTTCTAGTGGAATCTATGTACACTGCATGTACACATAAAATACATGGTGTTTACTCTGAAAATTGCAATATTTTCTCTTTTTCTCAAAAACTAATAGAAATGTAAAAACAAATCTGAAAACATTATATGGGTTATTACATGAATGATACTCATTGTCCATCCATATATGAGAACAAGACATATATTAAGAAGTAGTAGATATTAGTGTGTATATAAATAAGCTAGTCGATGCCCAGGATGATATCATATGACTACATTTACAATATAATGACATCCCCACTAGACTGATGCAGCCCCAACATCAGTCTACATCCTGGAAAAACTTCAAACATGATGGTATAACCTCTAACTTGAGTGTTGAACATTATTTGGATGGAATGTATATCCACATATAGACCCATTTCACGGACTAGACATGGTGAAACAATGGTGTGTGATGCTCCAGAATCAAACAAGGAATAGACAAGTGTACTAAACCAAATGATCATACCTCAAATGACCTCTAGCCCTACTAGAACTACTTTTCCAGTGGTGTGAAATGGACCACTGCCGTCTCCTATGCCCCTTAACTATCACATGCATCCCCGAACATTCCCTAGAAAAGTTATTTTAGTAGTTTCGTATGTTCCTACTCCTCCAAAATCATCTACCATAGGTGGAGTAGGTGCTCGTTGTCCCTACCACTGCTGCTTAAATAGTCTGGCTGAAGACGGGTGATGCGTGTGTGGGAACTAAACATAACCACCTCCAATATACTACACATACTATAGGAAATAATCTCAAATATTCCCATTTCTTCCAATTGTAAATTAACTTCGTCCTTGTCACTTATAGAATGGGAATAGACCTGAAGATTGAAATTGGAAATACTAAGGCATGCTCCCTACCATCCAAAACCGAGAAAACCATGATGATGGAGGCAATATACAAATGTCCTTCCCCTTAGATGAGCTAAATTGTATCCCCTATAATGGAACACCACCCAGAATGTGAATCCTATCCACCACCTCATCCTTCTTCTGAACATCCATTTACATCAGAAGAGTGAAGTGATTAACAACATATTGGCGAGAAGTTTGGAGTGACTGCTCTAATTGTCTTCCCCGCGACTCCTCATCTAGTAAGAGTTTTATAGTAAAACAAAGGAAATCATGGAACATGATCCTGAAATCCCTTACCATCATACACCCTTTCTGAACGGATGAAAACTCTTACATAATTTCAGCCTTCTTTTGGTAAGATAGGAATTTCGTTCAGAACTCCGGGTCATAGTCATTCCACGAAACCTTAGCATACTTCTTCTCCCCATGATAGAGAATCCACCATTGTCGCGTCTCTCCCACCATTTGGATCATGGACATAGGAACTCAGTACTCTAACAGATCCCATATAAAGATTAAATCCATCACCAGATCCTCGAGCCAGCTCTCTATCTCCATGTATGAGATGTCACCCTCATACATTACAAGAGTATGATATTGAAATACATGATGAATCTTCTTCCACTGGATATATTCCTACTCTCGATCAGCCCTTTGATAATTATCCAAATCATCATTCTGGGCCTTGATCCCCCGCACTACTCATGGACATCATCCGGCTGCCATAACTGCAAGGTAAAAAATGATTCCCTTATCCTGAGTAGTGTAAAAGGTCAATTTTAGATATTTATTAAACATTTTGTTTATTTTAAATTCCCAAAACACCAAATACCTAAAATAAAACAAGTCATTATGATGTATGTACATTTCCTAGTGTCTATACCCTACAATCAGTGTCGCCTCACTATGTTGTTCGGTAGGTCCAACGTCCTTGAATCAGATCATAGGGTGCCCTAAAATCCCATGTTCTAGTTGGTCCTCCCTGGCCAATTTCATGTACCATGATTTCCTAACACAATTTCCCAACCATCCATTATAATATACATTGTGTCTATCTCCAAAATCCATCCTATATCTAAACCATCCCCTATGATATAATTTTTTTTACCTGAATTCTCCATGACGGGTTAAGGGATAGAAAATTGTCACACCCTTCCCGAAGTTTAAGGAGAGATAATTACCCTAGATTCCCGCCTTCAATAGGGCCCGGAGAGGCAACTAGCAACAAAAAGATAGAATCATAGGAGAAATGGACAGAATCACTCTATTTATTTAATAAGATTGGAAGTAAAAATATTAAATCCCAAAAACCTCTAAAGAATGAATTTATTTTACAGCCCAAAATTCATTCCCATGTTCATGTCCAAAAAATAATGTGATACAATGTACAAGGAATCTCTGGAGAAAGTACCAAATGAATGAAAAGTGGATATAAATACTATCCAAATGTTGAGCTAGTAAGGTCCCACAAAGTCCTAAATGTCGTCCTAGAAACCTAAATGAAATTTCATATGTGTACTGTGAGTATACAGGTATACACATAAGGGAAACCGAAATATCTCATGCACAAGTGGGGAGGCATTCTAATGCCTTGTGAGAAAAATAGAAGAATCCAAAACACCTATAAAAGAAAACTATCCCCCTAGCCTCACCATGTCACACACATCAAATAACACAAGTCATGTAATGTAATAGTTATAGAACATGGATATTTGGGTACCCCACATCTCTTTCTCACTGGTTATTTAGGACATCCTATTCATAAGACCTCCCCCGCAAGTTCCACTACAGTCACACTTCCGCCCCAACAAAGACCCCATGGGCCATCCCAACCACACATCTATCCCCCTGTAAATACCTGGGCAACCAAAATCACACATAACCATTCCACAAACACCATGGACACAACAACCACTACCATTACCAAGTACACCTAGGCTAGAATAACCACCACCACAACCTATGACACCTTGGCCTCATCCCGAAGACGCTAAGGAAAAAATCCTGCCCACAAACACCTGGTCCTACCACCGTTAAACACCCTACCTGAAGGTTCATTGGAAATATTGATCTTTAGGTCATCACAATCTACCTAAATTGTCTTTGGAACCCTGGGATTGGGATCAGGAAGGATATAATAACCATCCACTCATAGGAATGTTGAAAAAAACACCATCCCCATGAAATGGGGATGTTTGGTATGAAGTTACCAACATGGGTGTGGTGCTTATAAGAAACAAAATAACTAAATTTTATATATATAGGTAAACATGTTGTCATCCCATATAAAGGGTCAAAAAACCAAAAACCAACCCACTAATAACCTTTCTTGCTTCTACCCAGACATGAACTATTACACTACATCCATAACCTGAGCACAACCAACTTCTGGAAAAGAATTTCCATAATACCAGTTCTCCTTATCATGTTCAAGTGATTTCCATTTAAACACTCCCTCACTAATAGTAATCTAATAGACACAACCACATTCAAAAAAAATGGAAGAAAAATAGCCAATAATGCATTTAATCTTTCACAACCACTTCTCTTGTGATGTAACAATATCAAAAGGGAGCTGTGAGATCCCTCAACGTACTGGAACCAACCCAAGACCTAGCATAACATCTTCATGTGGCCTCAGAATCAAAAACCATCACACCCTTAGATAATGGTTCCATTCCCCTAGGCATCACCCAACAAGGAATCAAACAGAACGAACATACATAACAACTTAAAATAACAAAGAGGTTTTCAGATTTATACTATTTCATTTGTTATGTTCGTTCTTTCCATTTGGTTAACTGTGGAGACCACATAAGGATTCTCATTCATCTGGAACCCATTTAATAAACCATGTTTAAGTTTTTATCCAATTTCCATGTTATATTCATTTTATAAAAAGATTATCTAGAAAAACAAATCTTTTTTAGTGAACTCTAAAGGACCACCAAAATATATGATTTCAATGGACATGATCCCATTAAATTCGCAACATAAAAACAAAAATATTTTTCAACAACATCATCAACTTTCCCACCCCTTCTTTATTTAACATACCATCTGTTATCCTCAATATGTTTGGTTTCATCTATGTACCAATATAACATCATCATATTCACCCCGTATGATGCACAGTAAAAGTTATATGAAATAAAACCCCCTACATGGATGATCAGGGATAAATGTTTTCTCTTTATGCCAAGAACTGGGGATGATGTGACTTTCTAGAAAAGAGTTATCCAAGGCTGAGTAGGAAGGGCTCTAGTAAGGGAGCATGATTCATCTCTATAGTAAGTCTCTAGGTGCACTAATAGAATACCCAAAAGAAAAAAGGATGGTAGGATCACTTCTTAAGAATAGGCCAGATCCTAAAATCAGGGAGGCTATTTATAAGTACTTAAAGTTTAGATTGTGGCTTGACCATGTTTCTCAAAAATTCACATTTTGGGATTAATTTATATATAATAATTCTCCTAGTATATGGAGGATTCATACTAGCCTATGGTTGGGAGTTGATATATTTTCTCTAAATAGAGAAAAACATGTAACATGGGAGAAACTGGAAACATGTAGAAGGGTGTGAGAACAACAGAAAATTCCACACATTTTGGTAATCCATGGGTAACCCAACTATTTGCGGTTTAAAACATCATTAATGGTCCTTAAATCACTTTGAAAGGGGAATTAAAACACTTTTATGTAAAACTATATTTTAGTAGATAGAAAATGTAATATCCGAGAGAAACTAGAAGGGGATCACTGATGGGTGACTTAGCATCACCCTGACACCATCTCCCAAGAACTGTCACTATAGAATCGATGTAGATCAGTGCCACTAATGGCCCATCAGTTCTAAACCAATAGGGCAATAAATAACAATTTGTAGAAAGTGAGCAGTTGTATGGAGCTAAGAAATTTATCGTGGATGATCATTCTAGACAATCGATTATGTGAGGTACAATTACATTGGATTATACCATTATGTGAGATTTTTTTGATATAGGATAATCTCATTCATTTATTTCTTGTATTACTATTGATATCATGAGTTTAAATGTTGAGATTATGCATACTTTTTTCAACTATCAAACCCCTTTTGGTCAAAGATAATGTTGAGACTTTTTGTGTATTGGATGTCCCATAACAGTTGATGTGGAAATGTTGATATGTTATTTCTCATTGCATGATTTGGATTAATATAACATATTACATGGTATTTATTGGTTGAAAATATTTAAATGTCACACAGACTATTATACCGAATGGGTTAGTTTTACGACTTATAATTGTTTCTAAAATAACTTTATATGTGACCGGAATGTAAAGGTAGGTGAAGCTGTCTTGTCAGCTCCAACAACTGGAATGATCTCATACCATTTGTTAGGATTGAATTTTTAATTCATAAATGAAATTTATAAAATTAGAGTTCTAGTGGTTATAAATCAGTTTATAATTTTTTTCTAGAAATTTTCTCGAGGTTGAAACCCACAAGAGAATTGGTGTTTTCGATTGATCCCCTATGGTGGAAGAGTCCCATTTCCATTCCATCTTGCAGAATGGTACTAAAAAATTTAAGGGAATTTAAACTAAAATCATAAGAAATATAAAAAAGGGGTTCATTCATCCAAGCATGTCTGTATGACAAGAACTGGTATTTTTTTTCATGAAGGTTGATGTTACTCTTTTTTTATGTGGATTATCTTATTATTAACTAGGATATGATACCGAATATGTTTCCACATCCACATATTCAGGATCTATTCAATCAGCTTATGGGAGCTCACTGGATGTAGAAGATTCACCTGCACTTAGGATATCACCAATTAGGAGTTCCGAAGGAGGATATTCTGAAAATTGCATTAAGATTTTGATATGGAAATTATGAGTACTTCGTTATGCCTTTTGATCAATCAAATTAACAAAAATCGTTTATAGAATTGAGTAATTAGGTATTTTTTATATGTCTATAATCCTGTGTGGTAATGTTTGTCGATGAAATATTAGTTTCTTCAATGACAAGGGAGGAACATGAGAAACTCCTTGTGATAGTATTGTAATTCATTTGAGATCATTGTTTGTATTAAAAAAATTAAATGTGTGATCCTTGGATATAAAAACATACCTTAATTGGCCATGTATTATTTTAAATAGGTTTTTCTATGGATGCAGAAAAGATATATGATTTCATCTCCTGGAACAACAAAAGAATGTCTTCGATATATGTAGTTTCAATGCTCAAGAATGTTATTTCCAACACTTGGTTCATGATCTATCATGTATATATTCACCTTTGAAAATTATGATAAGGAAAAACGTTCCATTTAAATTAAAAGTGTAATGTCATATGTATTTCCAAGAAAGAAATGTTCTCTAACATTGGCACCAATCATTTATTTTCATGGAATATGTACAACTGTACATGGTGTATTATGATGATTCATAATCTATGATGGGATTTATTCTCATGTAGGTGGATCTTTTGGAATCTTATGTCTCATTATAGTATTGGTTACATTGGAAGAAATATTCAACACATTATTTGGAGTGATCTATCAATGTCCATGTTTGAATACATGGAATCATTACCTCTATGGTGTGAAATTTACTATGTTTATGGATCATGAGAGCTTAAAAAATATTTCCCAAGATAGGTACTTGAACCAAAGAAAAAGAGGATTAATAGAGTATCTCTAAATGGTTGAATTTTACTTTATGTATGCTCTACATAAATGAAATTAAATATATGATGCAATATTCATAAATTCGTATAGTTGGATTGAAAGAGAGTATTCAGACCAAAGGAAATTGTTGATAGTGATAGTAGACATGCTCTTAGAATGTAAATACAGAGGTGCTGTTTTGGTTTCTTTTCTAGTTTCATGTATTTCATATTTGGTTTTGAATGTTGAAGAGGCACATTAATCCAATTATAAATGTGTTTCTAGGTGGTCAAAACAGAATGATGTGGAGACCATTGTGAAATGGATGATGGATGGGAGTTTAGTTCTTCATTTTTTAGATCATATAGTCATACCGAAGTATTTTAAGAACTTGTTCATCATGATTACTACGATTCAAGATGGGTTGTTTATCCTAGAATATAGAATATGTAAATGTAATTGAAATCACTGTTTTGGTGGGTCGGTATGAAAATAAATGTAGTTTATTTTGATTTGAGATGTATAACTAATCATCATGGTAAGAAAGAGTATTAGTGAAAAGAAGGTATATCATAGTCTATACCAATTTCGATTAGTAAATGGGAATATATAGACTTGGATTTTGTAACAGACCTCCCATGAATTGTTCCGAAATGAAATTCCAAATGCGTGATAATTAATATGCTCCAAAATTAATCTCATTTCATCCATATTCTTGATTCTAATATGGTGGAGTACATGTTAAAAATATATATTAAAGAATAAGTTAATAATTATAATGTATTAGTTTCGATTGTGTTAGATTGAAATTCAATTTATTTCTCTTATTCTAGTAAATCCTTTTTGAAAGATAATGGGAATCAGCAAACACTAAGAATGGAATGTCATATTCGGATGGAATCGAAATCCAAAATGATGGTACAAATAATGGAAGACATTATGCGAGCTTGTCTAACTGATTTTGATGGCCCATGGGAACACCATGTACCATTGGTTGTGTTCTTATATAAAAATAGTTTCCAGACCTCGATACAAATGGATCCTTTTGAATAATTTTGTTTTGGGATTCCTTGTCATTCTCTACATTGGTCGGTGGAAATTGGTGATACCTCACTTCTTCTGTCATGCCTTATCCAAGAGACAATAGAAAAGATTCAGTTGATCATGAAATGGATGGAAACATCTCAAAGTCTTCAGGAATCATATGTGGATCATCATTGATTACCATTTTCATTTGAGGTGAGTGATAATATTTTCATGTAAATCTTTCCAAAGATTGGGAATCATTATTTTAGGAAGAAGTGAATGTTATCTCTCTAATACATTGTCCTTTTTGAGATATGTGAATAGGTGGGAGAGGTGGCATATCAGTTGGATCTGCGACCACATATGAGTATAGTTTATATTGTGTTTTATGTATCTCAATTTAAAAATTATCAACCTGATCCTAGCCATGTGATTTGGTGGGATTACATTGACCTTGGAACTTTTTTGGTTCATACCCTCATAAGTGTTTTTGATAGGAAAGAGAATGTATTACCTGGGAAAAGAATCAGTATTGTGTGGGTTATGTGGATACATGTCCAAATTTAGGAAGGGACGTGGGAATGGGAGAATGAAATGCATGATCAAGGGCGTGAAATATTTCAAGAAAGAATTTATTTTTTTCTTTTGGGGTAGGGAAAGTCAAATTGTTGAATGAATGTTGATCCCATGATTTTAACTAAATAACCCTTTCTCTATGATTTTAATTTATTTAGAATGTATGGGTGAATTTTGGGAGGGTTTGGAAGACTCTTGGAATGGCTTTTATGAATTTTATATGGATTCAAGGTCTGAGTAGTGTTATTGGAAACCATTCAACTTCAACAAGAAACTAGGCAATGTAAAATAGGGGCTTCAAGGTAGGAACATGTTTAGGTGCACAGTTTGGCAAGACCTCGTGGCCCTCGAGGGAAAATGAGAAAAAGTGGGCCAGAGGGATTATGCATGGTTGTTGCATGATTTTTATAACCATATAGAAAATTTATACATGGTGCTTGTTGAGGGTGGGGCTAGAAATTAGTTACATCCTAGTTTACCTAACTATGTGACTGACCGCTCATATTTTAATTATGAATTCTTAAGAAATTCTATCTCACCCAATTACCAAATAGGCCTCTTTATTCAATATTATCGTCCCTAATTCATTTTTTTTCTCTCTTTAATTCTGGTTAGTCTATCCCCAATAAATTTTAAGTAATCTGAATGAAATCCACAGTGTGTTAATGACCATTTCCCCTGTTAATTCTTCGATTGTAGTAGTTTTTCATAGATCTACTTTCCTTCCCAATATTGTAGTCATTGATCTAAAATATTTTGGGATATATGTATAGATGACAATCATGATGAGATATGGTTGTGTTGATGTTAGGGAAATAGATCCAAATTTCATTTTTGGAAATCTAACCTATTTTTGTTTAAGAGTTTGTTTCATTCTTTTTTTTCATCATAATTCCTGAGGTTGGTGGCTTCACTCTAGACTTCTTTTATTATAACATGATGTTCAAAGATTCAAATTATTTAAATTTTTTATATTTATTTTGAAATTTTACTGAAAATAATGGTATAAATCCTCTTTAGTGATCGTTTGTGTATTTATGCAATTATGAAAATTGGTTATTGTAGAATGTTCTTTAATTATGGATTTTAAAAAGTAAATTTCAAAATACTGATTTGTTTGGATTCCTATAAATGGTTTGATAAAAAAATCAATAAAATGGGAATATTTATTTCAATGTGTTGAAATGGTTTCAGAATACATGGTTTTGGGTGAGTTTATGTTTTTGAAGTGACCTTGAATTAGGAGCGTATACTATTGGGGAACAATGGATGTGACCCTATAAAATGGGCTTGTGTCATTGGGGAACAAGAAGATTTCCCACAAAGGTATGATGTTGTGTATAGAGTATAAACCATTCATGAATATGAAACTATCATCGAAGGATGAACACATTGGATTGTATCTGTGATTCAATGAATGGATAACCCAAAAATTAATGTGAAATGGTTTAAAGATTAGCTTGGTTTCTTTCCATGGAAACTGTTTGGGTTTGGAAATTTTTTGTATTTTGATGTATACTATTTTAAAATTTTCATAAATTATTTTATTTCAATGTGATAACATGGACTATACTTGTGGCGTGAGTAGGGAAGTCTTTTGGGGAAATCTTACTCAGATTCATTACTCACCAATACATTGGCACATTGGTGATTTTTTAGATAATATATATTTAGAAACATGTATGTAAATTAATCATATTTTTTTAGTGTTTCTTCATGATACATGGTTTTTATGTTGGGATTTAGATCATGGGTAATGTGGGGGAGCTATGGGGTTATTTTCAGTAGCCTTTGGGATTTGTTGGTATTGTCTTTTGCCATGTACTCTAATGTTATTAGACTTCCACTATTGTAATCTCATTGAAATTGGGATCGATTATCAGTTGTATACAATTTTATCATGCCTCATATAGTGTTTATTTTTTATGGTATGTTAGGTGGTTTCATTTATTTCGTAAAAGTGGAATTGTACCCCAATTTTATTGAATCCCTTTAAATGTAAGGCCATCATTTGCTACCATGTGGATGTCTCTTAAGGAAAAGTAGAATACCTCCTTGACCAAAGTCAATGACGAGTGGTGAAATGTTACAATTATTTTTTAATATGTGGTAGATCAATGATTTTTTTTATGAGTCATCAAGAATATAATGATTGTTACCCAATAGATTTTCATTAAGCATTGTCAGTAATATTTTATAATTGTACTGATGAAATAGAAAAATTATTTAAAGGTATAGTTATACATTAAAAAAAACAAATGATTTGAGAAAAGGGAAACCATTATATATCCCAAATGATGATGCAATATTGCCTTTTTAGAAAAAATATATGATTTACACTAATGAGTATAGTGTAGTACTATTGACCTTGATAATTATTTTTGATATGGATGAAAAAATATTATTTTATGTAGTTTACATCATTTTTGGAATCTTGGAGAATATTTTATAATATTTAATTTTATTTAAGTAATATGTTTCTAGAAAATTTTTGATGTATTTTTCATTACATTGAGGTTATATAGTGTTTAGTGTATTGAAAAAAAAAATTTGTTAGATTTAGTGATACATTATGATGTTTGGGTGATAAATGTTCTATTTATTATTGAATTTTAGCGATATTCTTCATAAATTATGCTATTTTGAATTTTTTATATGTATTTATGATGGGATTTATGGATAAATACTTGTGGGATAGAGTATATTGATAGTTTTGTTAGTGTTGTTATTTTACATAATAGTGAATTTCATAATGTGTAAAAATATGTTAGGTATTACGACAAATTTAGAAACAAGTATAAATATTTTTCATTATTTTATATAAATTATGTTCCATAAAAATTGATTTTATTTCTTCAGGAATGAAATTTTAATCCTAAATTCTCATTTCTTCATAGATAATATGAATTTTGTTAAAATTTATTAGGGGAATAAATTTAACATATAATGTAAGTACATTTTATTATGTTATTAGACAAGATGATAAATGGATTTTTCAATGTTAGTAAAATTATATTAAAATATAAGTGAAATCATGTCAAAATAAATTTCGATGAAATGATGGTATTTTTCTCACCTCACTCATTTATAGTTTTTTGGTCATCACCTTATTTATGTCCATTCAATTTAATGTAATCATTGATCTATGGGAATTTCTTTTCCTCGGTTCCCATATAATCACTTCCCACTAATTTTATCCTACATAGAAATATAGTTATGGGTTAATATAGATGGACATCATAATTCCCTTTCATTATTATCATGTGGAAGTTTTATAAATCATTGTTTCAGCATGGGACTTCAACAACGGAATTCTCAGATAAAAATCATTTTTTACAAAGATCAATTAAAAATGGAGATGATAAAATATATTAGGGAGGGGGACAATGTAATTCCCCAATGTTTTATTATATATTTCCATTTACATTAATTTGATTTATATTATATCTTGTGTTACAAGCAATTTCTAGTTTTAATAAACAATATTATAATATTAATATATTATTATTTAAATATGACTCTTTAAAAATAATCATGGAATTGGGTGGTAAAAATAGGAATTAAAAAATTATTTATTATATAAGGGTTATAATATAAAATGAACTATCATTTTTTATATATTATATTAAAATTTTATATTAATTAATTTCAAGACCAGGCGCTAAGATGTTGTGTGATTCCAAGGCTCTTCGTGACCGAAAAAACTATATGATACATTTTAAAATATTAAAAAGCATCCAGATTCGGTTTTCCATAAACAAGAGAAATAATTTCTAAACATCGGCCTAAATAAGATGTTTGGGTTATGGTTTATTTTAGAATATAGAATTTACCCCATGCATGACCATACATTGGTTAGCATGGGCCGTTTGTGAAAAACATGTCCCATGTGATAAATGAATATAATAAATTAGGAAAATTTATTTTATTTATGTTTTTGACACAGTGAGATGGTTTATCATTATATAATAAAAAATTTCACAAGTCAATGGTTAGCCTTATAAGCAATGAATTATATGGAATATTTGGAGAGAATGCCTCCAGAGGAACTATCCAATATACAATGATGGAACCTCAAATTGGTGATCAGTGAACACCGATCTTTACAGAACATGCCAAAAAAAATGACGAGGAAACTACTCCTCATCATCAACTAATATGTATCGAGGAGGGATGCATTATTTTTATTTCCATTCCTCATTCGTGATTACTACAATGAATGTGGGACAATCCACGAACATAGTGATTTGTTGTTTTATCATGTGTATGCGATGGGTATAGTTATTTTCGGGATCTATCAGTATTTGAATAATGAATAATGAATTTATTTCCTTGTATTTATAATTTAGATGAATCAACATCGACATGAACATCGATCCAGGTTCATCCCTCTCGATTAAGTTGTTCTTTCCTCCCATGGTTCATGTGTTCTTCATTATTCCTCGTGCTTTGAAAAAATTTGTGAAAAATTGATCCATTCTCCTTCCAATCAAGGATCAACGACTTAAAAACAAGAATTTTTCATCATTATGACTCGAAAGAGGTCCTAAAATGTGTACAGTAGTGGATTTAGTGACTGTGGGTTCTGAATTCGCATTCCTCATAGGTAATAATTTAAGGTTATGATTTTCATGTTCCAAGCCATTTGAAGGAATGAATCCTATTATATCACTGTTAGGATGCCCGACCGACATTTGATATGATATTTTATAGAGAATATACTACTTTATTTGAGGTTAGTCGATTGGCCAGTGTGAGCGGAAGGAAGGAGTAAGGTTCTATAAAAATATGATACACATAGTGTGTTGTCATTGATTACATGGAATGTTTCCCCCTTAGACAAAACCATCATATACCTTTGGAGGTACACATACATTAGGGTGGAGTACATGGCTTTCTTATAGTACATGACCTCCACCACATATCTTGGCAATGAAAAAGTACATGGGCTACCCTGTGTACTGGTACATGACCAAGGACGCACATGATGTCATTGTGTGATGGAACACAACAAAAGTACACTTACAGACCCCAGATGATAGGAAATTGTATGTAAAACTTCTACACATCATGTATTCATCTTATAAATGACATGGATTTAATGACACTAACTGATCTACTTGGGAAGTACCCACGGTTACGGGACGCAGTGCGTTCTACTACTACACGTTGTTTACCCCTTCCTATATGGGTTGAGCTTCTTTTCCTCCATATCTTGGAAAAGATTCATTAGGTTCTGTTCCCTTATTGTTTACCTGAAGGTCATTATGAATCATTTCTTATGCCTATGACTATTATCCCTTCACAATAACCTCCTATATAGAGTAGTTCAAATTTCCCCCAAGAGTAATGGAGTGGGATCCTCTATTCTGGCTTCATGCCCTAGGTGGGGTTCATGGTATCATCATGACCAACACTATGTGGTCATAGATCATCTTCATAGATGGGTTGATCCATATTCAGTTCTTAGTATCAACTTATTTCCTTGTCTATGATCCTCTTCTATTGTATCATATTTTCTTCAGACTATCAGTGTATCTTTATCATATAGTGTCCCAACGAGCAGTACCTCTCATAAGGATCTCATCAGTGCTATCAGAATACCAAGTGTTTTCTCATGGATTATTACTTGATCTAATATTCAAACTATAATCCATTTTCTTGGTGTACAATGGTTGGGACATACCCCTAGAATGGTTCTCTCAGATTGAGTAATTCAAGATATTCTTATTATATATGTTTTAGACTAATACTAGTGTAGAGATGACTATAATTTCCTTTGTTTTATTTCATTGTTTTATATTGGTTTCCTATTGAGTATGTTTATACTCAACCCTGAAAGGTATTTTCTTACATATTTAATTTCCGGTGTAGTAAATCTACCATTAGATAGGTTCCAAGGTGTAACACGACCATATCTTACATTGGGAGACCGAACAGACCAAGGTGTTTTCCAGCGGCTACAGTAAGCAGTCCCATTAACATTTCATAGAAGTTGGAAATGTATTTCACACTCATTTTCATGGGATTATCTTTGGCCCTATTTAATATAATTTACATTCTCCCATATTCTGTTTGAGGGGTCTATTTTTATGGATGTATTGGTTCTTAGTGTATATTACATTTCATCATATTGGTGTGCATGTAGATGTGTGTGTGTGTGAGTGAGTGAGTTCATGTATGTCTGCGTGTGGAGGTATATTGGAAATTCATCCCATGTTAGTGATATTCCTACATGGTGTTAGTCACCATCCCCATCCTATTTGAGGTGAAATTTTTGAGTCACGGAACTGGGCCCACTAGGATGGGTTGTGACAGAGTGGTATTAGAGAAGGACTTTTCTACTTTAGGACTAAGAGTATATTATATTTTTTGGGGTAAAAGTGTTGAGTGTTTCATGTTTAGCTTTTAGGCCAGAAAATCATTAGTTGTTGCGGAGAATGACATATCCATTCACTAGGACACTAATAACCTACTTTTCATCTTAGTACATGAGAACCCTAGTTAAAGGGAAAATAATTTTACATGCATCATATAAAAATGTGTTTTGGATTCCATTTCCATCTTAAGAAATATCCCCAGATATACTCATTGACTATGGTAAATCTTGTTCACTTATAGGATTTATCTACAACATATACCATATAGTATTCATTAGGTTCATCATGAGGAAGACCTCCTCATTGAGGAGGCTTTGATATATGGACCAGTTCCCGAGATGTTAACTCCTGGTGGTGCACTAGCCATTACACCACCTATAGAGGAATAGATGGTACCCACAATACCAGTGGATGAGGAGCATATGCTGAGCATGCTTCAAGATTTTTAGTGACATATACCCCATAGGTTTTGATTCATTCCGGAATCATACGTGGTTAAGAAGTAGCTTGTGTTAGTGACATGAGTTTCTTTTTTACTAAGGTCACGAGAAGATAAGATGGTGGTCATGGCGGTGAGCCTTTTACACAAATCAATTGGACGATGGTGCAGTCTAAAAATCTAGACTTAAGATGATGTAACACATTCATATATAGAGTTCATGAATCTCCTTTGAGATGAATTCTCAACTTCTAATCTGAGTTCGGTACGTCTCCAAGAGCTTCTTCATCTCCAATAGGGAATAATGTAAGTTTATTATTTTTCATCGAGGTTCTCCAACAATTCTAGTTACTCCATAGGTATGGTTAGAGATTAGTACAAAATAGAAAGGATCATTGAGAGAGGTATACATAGAGAAATCTAAGATAAAATTATCCCACTGTTCATTTCTTTATATTCGGGGGTTTATTGATGGTATTTGGTAGTGGAATGATTCTTGGCTAAGTAGGTATAGTCGGTGATGGTTAGTAGTGGGAAAGCAAGAACATAGACCTAGATTGTAGGGATTCGACATCAGTCTCAAGTATTAGGATATATGAGACATATCAAAATGGGGTTCTTGGATAGAGGATTTGTAGTTCATGGATCATAAGGTCGGTCTAGACTTTCTATAGAAAAACTATTCTTGTGGTGAAAAGGTTCATCTCACTTGAGATTTCCCAACCATGCATACTGTTGATAAAGAGGCGTTGGATGCACCAATGAGGAAAATACAATGACATGAGCTAGAATATTCACATTGAGAGGGACATGGTTGATTAGCTAGAAGTGTAGAATCAGTTGTTTGAAATTTTGACTTGTTACTACCACCACCCCCAGGTGCTCCACTCCATGCTAAGGGAGCTCGAGGATAAGGGTGGGTATAGTTTCATGTAATCAAGGAATACGAAAAAGGGGATCTACGGCCTATTAAAGTTACGATTTTTATCATTTATTCTTTAGATTCCCTACTAAATGACACATGTGATATTGATTCCATTCTCAACACATATCTAGAAGGAGACCTTGAGATTTCAGTTGAAAAAATGACGATATAATTACCCTTGGGAACACCCAATTTGGGAGACTCAATAATCGCACACATATTTCGATGTTGTGACAAGGCCCTTGAAGGTGATATTTTCAACTGGAACCCCTTGGTAGTGGTGTCAAGACCTTGTGCCAGCAGTCCTGATATAGATTTGTTATCTATATTACATTACTAGATTGAAAATTTTAGTTGAAGAGTGAGTTTTTTCTGTAGTGATAGAATGAGTATTTACATTGTCAATGAAATTAAAACCGAGGGATCATAGTATGCACTCATGCATTGGAGGGTGCGGCCGATTACTCATTAGATGGCTATCTTAACCCTAGTTAAATTTGTTGTTATGATTTTCCACTTTACTGTAGTGGTGGAGGAATATGAGGATGCATATCCAGAAGAAGTTCCATGATTACATCCTCATAGAGAGATTGATTTCTGCATTGATTTACACCCCGATATGGTGCCAGTATCTTCTCCAGCATATCAGATGACTCTCATAGAGCTTCCCGAGCTGAGTGTCGAACTATAGGACTTGTAGAGGAAGAGCTTCACAAGACCTAATGTTTCACACTGGGCAACCTCATTTTTTTCCACATAGAAAATGGGTGCATTATTTTACCTGTGGACTATTGGCGATTGAACTAGGTGACTTAAAGATCAATAATCCACTAAAATGGTTCAATTACCTCTTTGATCAGTTGATATGGGACCAGTTGTTATCTATGGTTGACCTCCGATCAGGATATCACCAGCTAGGAGCACGGGATGAGGATGTATTGAAGACAACATTCAGATGTCATTATGGTCACTGTGAGTAATTTTTGATTCCCTTTGGCATGAAGAATTCTCGATTATTGTTTATAAAACTACCATGAACAGGTAGTCCTCATCATTTACATCCCTTTGTACTCAGCATCAGAGAATGCACGCATGATACATTTAAGGATTGTTTTGAAAATACATCAAGATCACTAGCATTAATGAAATATTACAAAGTTATAGTTATGTATTAAATTTTTCCACTTTATGGGACACATTATCTCCATGGATGGAGTGTCAGTGGACCCAACAAAGGATGAGACATTATTTTAAAGGTAACCACCTAAGAGTGTCACAATGGGGATTTATATAGTTCATTCAGTATTATGACAATGAGATTGTCTATACTCCTAGGAAGCGGAATGTGGTAGCATATTACCTCAGTATGAGATCTAGATCCATGTTTATAAATGAGGCATCAGAGAAACTGTCCTCATTGTAGTTATCCTTTTTGGATTTATTTAGAGTATCATATGTCTTGTAGATGGTTGTCTCTCCCATTATTATATAGATTCAGGGAGGCATAGCTTGGAGATTCTGACTATGTGATCGTACATTACCAAATGTCCATAGGGCATACTCCATATAGATATTTAAAAGGAGGGGAGCATGTCATTCTTTTCTGGGGACACAATATGCTAATAGAGACGTTGTAAGAAGAGGTTTTTAGGGTGTATCACATGTCACCTTTTTTGGTGCCTACAAATGTGGTGAAGATGTACCAAGACATTTGACACCAATTTTAGTGGACTAGGATGAACAAAGGAGTTGCATATTTTGTTTCTCGATGCCTTAATTTTTAACAAGTGATGGTTCTGGAAAATGTTCCAGTAGGTTTTTCATAGCCCCATGAAGTAATATAATGGAAGTGGGATGGGATATCTATGGACAATATGATGGAATTACAACATATTTCTAGGGGACATGATGACATCAGGGTGATTGTTGGCTTACTAACCAAGATAGCCCAAATCATATCTATACTAGAGTATATTTCTATAGAGAGCTTGGTATTCTTATACAGGAAAGAGATAGTTTTAATACATTGAGTTTCATCGAAGTTTTTTTTAAGATCATGATGCTCGGTTTTCATGCCAGCAGGGGAAGGGAATACAAGAGGCATTTGGTTCCCTGTTTTTCTTCAGCACATCATTTCACCCAAAAGCTAATCTACAAATGGAGTAGACAATTTAGGATCTAGAGGACATTCTATGAACTTTCATGTTAAGAATTATTCATAGTTAGGAAGATCACCTAAAACATGTAGCGTTTTCATAGTACAATTTCTACCATTCCACCATTGGAATTTCTCCATTCAGGGCTTTTTATGTGAGACCCTATAGGACACTACATTTCTCTGCTAACCAAAGAGATTCAGCACTCATGATCTCCAAATTGGTTTATCATTCTATAGGGATGGTTCATATTATCCAGGAGTGGATGAATACTACACAGTCAGATGTCTTATAGTGGTAGGCGATGGATGCCTTTGGATTTCAATAAAGGAGACCATGTATTCCGAAAATTTTTACTTCGATGTGGATTATGGGTATATGGATGGGGTGGGATGCTATCTGTGAGTTTCATCATCAATTTTCAGATATATTGTGGAGATAGAATGGTGTCATACCACTTAGATCTACCTCCATAGATAGACCAGGTACATGACATCTTCCACGTGGCACAGATAAGCATGTACGTGCATGATCAATTACATATGAATGACTAGGGTGAGATTGAATTCATGTATGGAGTGAATTTTAATGATTACCTATTAGAGATCAAGTATAATCATGAGAGGATCCTTATTGGGAAATTTATTCCATTGGTTTGTGTATATTGGTAGCACGAGAATCTCTGAGAGTGAACTCGGGAGTCGAAGGCTCGGAATCATTTCCAGTACTGTCGTCATTTTTATTATTCCATGTGTTGGATTTTTGAGTATGTTATTCCCTAGGGTAGGGACAATATAACATCATGAATTTTTCAATGTATTATTTTTGAATATTATATCTATTAATTTAATACTCAAATACTAAGATGGTGTGCCATTCCAAGGCCTAGTGTCCCTGAAATAATGTTTTGAAATATAATAAAATATTAAATAGAAAGAGCAGGTAGGATTCCAAATAAAGTTCAATAACCTATAAATGGGGTCACATATTAGAAATAAAAGAGAACCATTGAGTATATAATGGTGACTATAACTTAGGTGTGACAAGACATTTTTCAGTGCTGGTCATTTTGGAAATAGTAATCACATGTGAAAAAAGAATAAAATAAATTCTTAAAATTTATTTTATTTAAATTTATGACAAAATGATGTGGTTTATCGTTAAATAACCCATTTTTATAAATCATTGGTTAGCCGCAAAACTATGTATTATTAATTTTTCATTCTTCAATGTGATTTAAAAACCATGGAGAACAATTGATCATTGAGAATTCTATTCTTAGCACAATGATCCAAATCCATAGATATATCATCGGGATGACACAAATAAGGTGTGAAAGTGTGTGGAGTAGTGTTTTGAATGAATGCGTGTGCCAAATTTTATTTTTTAGGCAATAACAAATAACGTTTACAATTTTCAATTTTCGAGCTGGTTGAAGGCTTGAATACAATTAATAGAGTGTAAAAAATCCACAAAAACAATTCTTTGAAGATTAGCCAGTGTTAGTAGGAAGAAGGGGATGGGTTTAGGAAAAACATGATACACATAACGTTTAGTCCTTAACTAAATGTCATGTATCCCCCTTGGAAAAATTCATCATGTGCATTGGGATGTTCATGGATATAGGGTGGAGTACATGAGTTTCCTAGATGTAGTGTCTTTCACCACATGGATTAGCCTGGACTAGGTAAATTGGTTTCCCTATTTACTGGTAGACAGGCTGGGACACACGGGTTGATGTCGTGTTCTGGCACACTACAGGAGTACATGGACTAACCCCAGATGTGAGGACACATCATGTAACCTTTCTATATGACGTGTATTCTTCATTTTCTGGACACAGTTTGAGTTACATGGGTTGTTATATATATGAAGTACAAGGGGTTAAGGTACATTGTGTGTTCCCCTACTACACATAGTGTACCCGTCCCTACATATCGTGAGATTCTTGTCCTCTATATCATCAAATAGTTTTGTTAGGGTTTATTTCCGATATTATTTCATATTAGGTTAGGAAAAAAATTTCCAACTCCTAGTACTAGGATCCCTTCAGTAGGAATTCCTAGGTAGAGTTTTTGGAGTTTCCCCCAAAGGGAGAGAAGTGGGAACCTCTATTCATTATTCATACCCTAGTTGGAGTTCGTTGTATCGATTTGACCAACAATACATTGGATCAGATCCTTTACATTGTTGTCTTTATCAAAACAGTGTTTTTGGTATCACCACATGTCCCTGGTTGTGATCCTTATATGTTTTATCATATTATCTTTGGATTATTAGAGTATGATTCTCAGGAATAGAATTGAAGAGGAGTGCCTCCTAGACAGACGTTAATAGTGCTATCAGACATAGTAGTGTGTTCTCCCAGATGACTGATTCGTAGAATCTTCTAACAGAAATCATAGTGATGGTATACTATAATTGTGACTTAACTCTAGACATTTTGAGTTGGATTGATTATATTTGTATATTCTTTTTATATATATTATAGACATATACATGTGTAGAGATGATGGTACGTTCCTTTTTTTATTTCATTGCGGTTTTTACGGTATCCTAATTATTATTTGTATACTAACCCATATAGGGGCTCTTCCCAAACTTGTAGTTATTTATTCTTAAAATCAATATTTTGTTGGAGTCCTTGGTGGCCCATGAACATACTCTAATTTTTGAGACTGTATATACCAAGGTGTGTTCCAACGACTATAAACTGCAGTCCCAGTAACATTTCATATATGTTGGACATGTGTTGTAGAACCTTTGTGGTGGGATTGTATTTGGCCGTTTTTTCATTAATATACTTCCCATCGTACACTAGTTGAGAGATATAGTTGTTTTCATGCATTCATTAACAGTATTTGTAAGAACCCAGTTCTTGTTCTTGAGGTAAAAATTTCATCTTTGCCTTTTTTAAGTGTTTTTGAAAAAAGGGAAATGGGGGGAAAATCCCAAATAATTGGGTACACACCGGGTACTTTTTGTACACAGGCCGTGTACTTCGGCTGTGTGGGATGAGAATATAGGGCTCCTTGGATTTTTGGTAAAGACAAACTTCATGCTGCGTACTTATTACACACGCCATGTACTTTGGTCATGTGGGATGAGAACATAGGGCATGTTGGCTTTTTGACGATTAAGGGTTTAAAAACTAACTACATGCCATGTATATAATAATAGACACCGTGTAATCAGTCGGTAGATGAACAGTGAGTTGGTAGAATGTTACCTCCAGAATAATAGTTAAAAAGAAACGTACATGCCAGGTACTTGAATATACCCTCCATTTAGTTATGATTTTCCTAAAAAATAGGCAGTAGCCTCCTCATTCAGCAGAGGTTGCAAAAAACTCACCTAGAGGGTGGGAGAGAATAATAAAGCTTGGAGGAGCTCCTCATCGCTTGCCAGAACTCTGATTCTTCCACTTTCGATCTCGTTTGAACCACACATGTAAGGTATTCACTCTTCTTGAATGTTTCCATCCAATTCTATCCATAAGGGATATTATTGACATTTGAACGGGTAATCTTGTATCGTAGATCTACAACGTTCTTGGTCCTTTTGGGAGGGTCCTTTCACATATATCGATCAGAGAAAATCGAGGAAGGTGATATTGTTTTTAGATACAACATTCAAGTTGATTTGATGTACCTTTGTGCCACGCACCCATGTTCTGGGTGTCGTCTGGTTGAGACCGTGACTGTCGAGATACCTAGAATTGCATTGGTGATCTAATTCATCAATATAAACTATTGTTTGGGATTTTTGTTGAGATCTAGGTCCACCCCTTAGGTGTGTTTCCCTTATTTATTAGTTTTTCCAGTATAACCATTGGAATGTTGTGATTATAGCATGTTTTGAGTTTTCTTGAGAGGAAATGTATATGAATTGATTTTTGGTGCATTAGGCTTGGCCCAGTTACTTTTTTTCCTACAGAATGCCTGATGGCAGTATTTTTTTTCCTGAGGGCGATGTTTCTATGTCTAAGGGTAGTAAATTTCATGCCTACATGAAATTTATCGTATTGCTGTGGAAAATATTCATTATGCTTGTGGGAATTCACCTATGGGTTTCGATTCTTTTTACCTAAGGTTAAGGATCTTCATGTATGATGGAAACATTTACTTTGAATATTCATTTAGTTGATTTCATATATTGTACCTACCAAGATACAACACAATCATGGAATAGATAGATAATTATTAAAATGGAAATTTTACTGCTACAGATATTTACTTTTGACTACTGCCTAGTTCACTGCATTTTATTATTGCACACTGCTGTTGCAAAATTTCACTAATAGTTGGGAACATGCCATTGGTGGTTGCCTACTGGGATTTATTTCTCACACCCTGTTTGGGTATTGTCTTTCTCCCAAACATATTTTATTGTTGCAGGTGTCGATAAAGGAAAGTGTCCCGACACAGGTACATGATTGTTACAGAGGTGTATGAGAGCATGGGACCGAGCTTAGGCTTGCGATGTTGTGGAATTCTTGGTGCACTGCTTTAGATTTTTTTATGTACATTGTACCCTGTGATGTATTGTATTAGATCGCAGTTTCCTGCTTTGGCTGCATTCTTAGAATTAGTGACATGTTGCATAATTATATCTATATGACTGGTAGTTATATTTTCCTTATGTTTTCCATTTCTAGTTTATATTGTCTACTAATTCCTCTTTGGTATGTTTATATATTTTATTATGTAGCGCTATACTTTAACAAATGAGATCATAGTTTCCCCACTAGTAGTTTTGGGATCTCACTACTACTCAGCAGGCTCTGGCGTTTGGGGAAATGCACTGGAGGCCATGTGGTCTCTAACAGTGTAGAACTTATTCAAGCCATGTAGTCTCTAACTGTGTCGTAAGACAAGTTGGAAGAGACACGGGATTGGGAATTTCTGGCGGGAACATTCCATGTACCAGTTGAACAAGCCATGTAGCATAGACCTTGTGTCCACCCATATGATTTACTACACAGACAGAGGAACCTTAAGTTATACATGCAGTGTCTACCTGGAACACGTCGTGTAGTATGGCCTAGGTACCCGGCCATGTCACTAACAACACGGGTTAGTGTTATCCTTTGTTATACATGTCATTCCCATATAGAACATTCCATTTAGTGTCAGCTTTGTGGCTGGCCGTGTAGCTAACACCATGGGTCTGTTGGGGATTTTTAGTACACATTGTGTCCGTCTAGAACATGCTATGTAGTGTAACATGGGTACACATTTTGTGTCACTAACAACACAGGCCATTTAATCATGTCTAGTACTTGTCGTGTCGACCTTGAAAACACTATGTAGTCTTGTCTTAGGAGAGTCGTGTGGCTTAATCGTGTAGAAGGACTCAGGTAGGGAAAAAATATTCAAGTACACGCCGTGTGGGTGGGGTGTTTCATGACCAGTTTTAGCTGAAGTACATGACCATGTAAATGGCTTAGTGGTACATGCCGTGTGGACTTCATACATTCCATGTAGAATCTTTTTACTAGTTCTTGTGTTTTCCTTTCCCTTTTTTTCTTGGGTACACTTAACTGGACAAAAGAAACCTTTACAAAAAATTACACTAAGGCATGTGTTTGACCTTGTAGAGTCATGCCACCGAGATGAACACAGGATATTCTCCTAGAGAGTGGCAATGATTATACTCAATACATGCTAGTCCATGGGAAACTAGTGTATCCTCTAGCAATGCCAGATGCAGCGCCAACCATTATACCGGACATAGGCACATATGTGAAATTCTATGTAGGCTTCATATAGTTTATGCAGACCATCTAGGGAGCAATGTAAATTGCCACGTCTATAGAAGAGCTAACATGTATATTATATCAGCTGCATCTACCTACGTTTTTAGGGGATGGTGGACCATAGGTTGTAGAGTCATGGTTGTGTTCTGTGCAGACGATCTTTGATCATCTTGAGACGCCTCCTGGGGGGAGGGTCCAGATCACTACTTACATGCTGTATGATTCCAGCAAGAGATTTTTGGATTTTACAACCTATTCTGAGAATCACCGAGACATGGATTGGGATGATTTTTAGGAAGACTTATATGAAATTTAATTTCCAGAGATTCTAATGGATGATCAAGCTCGAGAGTTCATAAATCTACAACAAGGCTCTATGTTAGTGATGGACTATTTTCCCGCTTCATTGAGCAACATCATTTTGCACCTGTTCATGTGGGAGATGAAATAATAAGGGATAGGCGCTTTGAGGATGGTCATCGATATGACATCTGAGCACTAGGGAATGATTTCAGGTTGCCTACAATGTTTGCTATTTTCAACCAGGAATTGATTTCAGAGAAGAATCTACGGAAAGCTAGTGGGGCGAACCATGGAGGTTCGCCACTAGTTTCTGGTACTATATCTACTAGCGAGAGGAAGAGGCAGATGGATTTCTCTCATGGTGGCAATACTAGCCAGAAGTATTCTTTAGGTGGCAAGGTCATGTGCAACCAGTGTGGTAAATAGGTTCACAAGAGTCCTCAGTGTCCACGTGACCCAGGGGGATGCCGAGCTTGATGTAGGATGGGTCACCATCGTTGTTTTTGCAGGGTGTTTCCACCAGTGACTAGTGAAAGGGGTTCTGTGCAGACTCTGCGCGTGGGTGCAGGGAGTGATGTTTCTTACTACTCATGGAATTGGAACACGTCAGGACGTTCAGGCCAAGGTAGTGGCCCTAGCCATGGTAGCTAGACACCAGGATCACAGAGACAGCAGGGCGGGTCAGCTCCGGGTATCCAGGCTGTGTTGCAGGTCTGCAACAATAAGCATGCATATACAGTGCAACAGACCCAACAAGAGTAGGATCCCGGACCTTCAGCAGTCATAGGTACTATTCTAGTTGCTTCTGTATTATCTTACGTACATATCGATATGGGTGGTACTCATAGATTTATATCTTTGTCAATTGTGGAGAGCCTTAGGATCTTTGTTTCTTCTTATTCATATATCATGATACTAGAAAATTTGTTGGGAATGAGAATGGAGGGTGTGTGTTAGTGAAGGGGATGCCCCCTTAAGGTTTGTGGGTCTAATTTTCTATTGGACCTCTATGTCGTAGAGAGTACATCCCATGATGTCATTCTTGGGATGGACTGGATGGCACTCTTTTGAGAAATTATCATCGCATGGTGTGTTTCATGTCACCAGAGGGAAGAAAGTTTCTATAAAAAGGTGAATGGTATTTCTAAGTGAGTCAATATGGCCCCAAGCATCATTCAAGACGTAGAGTGAAAACCCAGATGGTGTGTCTATATATCTTGATGAATAGAGAACTTTTTATTCGTATTTCCCTCCAGTGGTTAATCATTTCAGGGATGTCTTCCAAGATGAATTTTAACGTCTACATCCGATGCGAGAGGTACTTTTCCTTATTGAGCATGTACCAGGTGCGGAACTGGGGTCCATTCCACCTTATAGAATAGATACACTAGAATTACAGGAGCTCAATAGGCAGTTGGAGGAGTTGCAAGAAAAAGGGCCTTATCTGAACCAGTACTTATCCTTGGGGTTCACCTATCTTGTTTGCGAAGAAGGTAGACGGTACCCTCTGACTCTCCAGTGATTATCGGATGCTGAACCAGTTGACGGTTAAGAACTGTTATCCCTTACCAAAGATTTATGATATTTTTGATCAAATTTGAGGAGCACAAGTGTTCTCGAAGATTGACTTGAGATAAAGATATCATCAGTTTTTCGTTAGTCCATCCTTCATACCTCTTACAACCTTTCGTAGGATATATGGTCTATACGTGTACATGATCATGTCATTCGGACTCACAAACGAGCCAACAATTTTCATGGTTTTGATTAATCGTGTCCTCCACCCACATCATGATTTTGTTGTCGTAGTCTTCGTAGAAAATATCTTGGTGTACTCTCACACTAGACACGACCACACCAACAATCTTTAGATCATACTGAGTACACTGAGAGAGAATTCGTAATATGTTATGCTCTTAAAGTGAAACATTCAAGATGGACCATATTCACTTCATGGGTCATATAATATCAGAGGCAGGTGTTGCGGTAGACCAAGAAAAAATGATAGCAATAGTTTCCTGTGAGAAGCCTAAGAACATGTTTGAAATATGGAGTTTCTTGGGGCTAGTGGGTTACTACAGAAGCTTTATACAGGTCTTCTCCCACTTAGTAGCAACATTGAATGGTTTTACTAGTAAGGGTATGATGTTTGATTGGTCAGAAGCTTGCAAGAAAACCATTCTGTAGCTGAAGGGAAGGTTGACATCAGCACCAGTCCTGATACTTCTGGAACAAGAGAAGAGATATATAGATTACTATAATGCATCATGTTTTGTGTTGGGAGTAGTGTCGATGCGGGGTGATCGAGTAGTTGTGTACGGGTCTGGGTAGTTGAGGCCACATGAGAGGAATTACCCCAGTTGTGATCTCGATTTGGCTGCAGTTTGACATGCGTTGTGCTGTTGGAGACATTATCTCATGGGAGAACACTGTGTAGTGTTTACGGACCATAAAAGTCATAAATACATATTTACCCTGCATGAATTTAATTTGAGACAATGAAGGTGGTTTGAATACCTTTAGTCATTCGAATTTGAGGTTTCCTATACCCCTGGTAAGGGTAATGCATTATTTGATTCACTGAGTAGAAGAACACAGATACAGGTAGTGGAGGAGGCCAGTGGTGAGTGGAAGCTTATGTCTTTGTTCTTTGAGATGCATTTGTAGGTGCATGATGGTCAGTGTAAAAACTATCATTTAACCTTATCTGTGACTTATATCCTCTTGAATAGAGTGGGGATGAGACAACTATCGGATTCAGGTGACCTAGTTCTACGAGAGGTAGTGGAATGTGAGGACCCTCTTCCCGGTTGGACGATTAGCGATGACGTGGTACTTCTTATCAATGGACGAGTGTGGGTTCCATGGGATATATGTGAGGCGTTGATGGGTGAATTTCATGCATCAGCTTGGGTAGGGCTTCTGGGGTTAACAAAATGAACCGTAACATGTGACATCATTATTGATGGTCAGGTATGAAAAGAGATGTAGCTGGTTTTGTTATGAGATGTTCCACGTGTCAGCAGGAGAAGGTAGAGCATCAGAGGCCTGCCAGACTATTTCAACGGATACCCATTCTGGAGTGGAAATGGGATGATGTCGCGATAGACATTGTGACAGGGTTGCCATGGTCACATGGAGGCAATGATTTTTTATGGGTTATTTTGGATAGGCATACGTAGGTAGATCAATTTTTTTCGACCAAGGAGGCCTTCAATGTTGACAGTCTCGAGAAGTTGTATATCTGAGAAGTAATATGTCTTTATGGGATCCCTCGTTCTGTTGTTTCAGATAAGGATGCCCGTTTTACGTCTCGTTTCTGGTAGTGTTTTCAGAGGTTACTGGGTACACAGGTGCTTCTGAGCACGTTTTACCACCCTTAGACTGATGCCCAGTCAGAGAATATGATAATTTTGTTAGAGGAAATGCTTTGTGTTTGCATCATGGACATTGGGGGCTCTTGGGATAAGATCATACCCCTGGTCGAGCTTTCCTACAATAAATGTTTTTAGGAAATTATTGAGATGGAACCTCAGGAGTCTTAATATGGTAGAACATGCAGATAACCCTTGTGCTGGTTGGATGAAGGTGAGGCAGCTTTACTGGGACCACATCATGTGCTGGAGACTTCAGAGGAGGTCTGGTTGATTCAGAAGTAGATGGATACTACACAGCCTCATCAGAAAATCCAAAGCTGATCACCTTAGATAACCCTTGGAGTTTGTGGTTGGGGTTCAGGTGTTCTTGCATGTTTAACTGAGTTTGGGACACAGGCAGATCATGAGACATGATAAACATTCAATGAGGAATGTAAGGCCATTTGAGATTCTAGAGTAGTTCGGCCCGGTTTCCTATCAGTTGCATTTACTATAATGGTATCGAGAGATGCAAGACGTCTTCCATATATCTTAGCATCTCCGTTATCACTCAGAATCATCTCTTGTTTTTCAGCCCATGGAGGTTGAACTTTAGGTAGATGCATCCTTTGAAGAGCATCTGATTCAATTTGTCAATAAGAGCACGAATTTTTTTCGAGGTTGGTCAGTTCCTCTCATACGGGGGATATGGTATCATGGATGAGTGAAGGAAGGAACTTGGGAGTCGGAGAAAAACATACCTTCTCAGTGGCCAGAATTGTTCACATCATTATCTTTACCACCCTCGAAAGGGAAATTCGGGGATGAATTGCTTTAACGGGGGAAAATTTCATGATCCCAGATCTTATTCATGAGGTACAACTTTCATCTTTTCCTTTTTCCTTAACTATTTTTGAAAAAACCAGGGAAATGTGGGAACAATCCCAAATTTATGGGTACACGCTGTGTACTTCGGCTGTCTGGGATGAAAATATAGGGCGCGTAGGCTTGTCGATAAAATCAAACAACACACCGTGTACTTCATACACACATTGTGTACTTTGGTCGTGTGGGACGAGAACACAGTGTGTGTATGTTTCTTTGCAATTAAGGGTGTAAAAACTAACTCGAGGAAATTTAGAAAGTAATACACACTGTGTAATCAGTCGGTAGATGAACCATGAGGCGGTAGAAATTATCCACCAGATAAAAAACTAAAAAGGAAAGTACACACCGTTTACTTGAAATTACATGTCCAGTAGTAATGTTTTTTCGTTAAAAATAGGCAGTAGCTTCCTCATTCAGTTTAGGTGGCAGAAAACTCAATTGGAGCGTGGGAGGGACTACTGAAGCCTGGTGGAGATCCTAATCGCACGCCGAAACTCCGATTCTTCCTCTGCTGATATTGATTGAACTACGCGGGTATGGTCTTCCCTCTTCTAGAACATTTCATTCCAATTCATTCCCTAAGGGATATTATTTACATTTAAATGGGTAATAAATAATCCCATATCTATATCCTTCTTGGTCATTTCGTAAGGTGACATTCACGTATATCGATTCGTCGAGATCGTGGTAGGTTGACTTGTGTTTAATTATTAATGTCAAGTTGATTTTGTGTATTGTTGTGCCACGCGCCCATGTTCAGGGTGTCACGTGGTTGAGCCCTTAACTATTGAGATACCTAGAATTGAATAGGTGATTTAATGCATAAATATAAACCTCTGTTTGGGATCGTTTCTTTGATCTAGGTCCACCTCATGTGTGCATTTTCCTTGTTTAGCTTTTTGGACTGGATACCCGTGGGTATGATGTGATTATATCATGTTTTGAGTTTTCCTAAGAGAAAACATATATGAATTTCATGTTTGTGCATTGGGATAGACCCAGTTACTTGGTTTTTCTATGGAATTGTATAGGGAAATGTTTGATTAGCCTAAGGGCAGTGATTCTTATGTCTACGGGTAGTAACATCTGTGCTTGCGGGAAATATCTCTTATGCCTATGAGAAATATTTGTTATGTTTGTGGGAAGTCAACTACATGTTCCGAATCTGATTGCATGAGGGTAAGGATTTTCATGTCTGGGAGCAACGTTTACATTGAATATTCACTATAGTGATTTCTTATGATGTATCTTCTTAGTTAAATCAAAATCCTGAAATTGAAAAATAATTATTAAAATGGAAATTTAACTGATAGAGATTGTTACTTTTGAGTAATACCGAGTTTACTGCATTTTAATATTGCACACTACTATTGCACAATTTCACTAACAGTTGGGCACAGGCCATTGGTGGTTACCTAAAGGGATTTGTTTCTCACACCCTGTTTGGTTCATGTCTTGGGCCCAAACAGATTTTATTACTGCATGTCTCGATATGGTAATGGATCCCTACACAGGTAAATGAATGATGCAGAGGAGTAGGAGAGAATGGGATCAATATAAGGCTTGTTATGCTACGACATTCCTATTGCACTGCTTTATTTTTGTTTTGCTGTACTTTCTACCACGTGATGTATTTTATTAGTTTACCATTTCCTGTTTGGCTGCTTTCATAGAATTAGTGACATGTTGTATCATGATATCTATATGATTACTAGTTATAATATCCATCTGTTGTCCATTTATGGCATATATTTTCTAATTCTTCCACTACGGTATGTTTATATATTTTATTATACAGCGCCCCACTTTGACAAATGAAATAGTTTCCCCACTATCTATACTTGGCCCTCTTGGCTATTCGGGAGCCTCTGGAATTTGAGGAAATGCACTGGAGGTCATGTGACCAAATGATTTTGGGGAACTCATTATGTGGCTTCCATAACTGGGATCTAATAGTGGTTTTTTACATTTCATCATTTTTTTGTCTTAGAGATGTCTCTGTGCATATTAGTATATAAGAAATTCATCTCATGTTAGTGATATGCATACTCAGTGCTAGTAATTAGCCTTAAGCCTATTATAGCATGGCTTGAGGAGTCACATCACTAGCCCCACTAGAATGGTTTAGTACATAAACAATAAAAATTATTTTATTAATGATAACTAAATAGGTAGACAATTTTTAGAAAAGTTGTTTTAAGTTTCAAAAATACCTTTTATTCACAAATATTTATTAATTTTTTTTTCAGGATAATATAATCTATATATAACATTTTTATTAGTGGTATCATATTAAAATGGGTTCAATTTTATATACTAGGGCCCCAAAATTATAATGTGGTGAAATTTTCTAATTTTTTAGAAAGGATTTTTTTATAAGTGAAAGTATCCATTTTTTCAACTTATTCATTTCCATTAATTAAATAAATTAATTTATAGTCCATTTATATTTTTGATTTACTTTAAAATTTTATATTATCCATATTATTTGGAATATTCAATTTAAATTTATTCTAATGAGAGATTTTAAGGATTTTTGTTTAAATTTATTCTTATACTTACAAAAGAATGTTTTTATTATGAAAACTATACTTAAGTGAAAAATGTTTTCCCATTAAAAATAATTTAAATAACCCCTATATAAGAATTATTTAAGTGACATTCATATTATATATATATATATTAATTCAAATTCATATAATGAATTTTACAAGTCTTGTTTTTAATGTAAATTCATCTTTTCAGTGAAAAAGAAATTTTTCTGAAAAGTTGTATTTCACTGCATACTTCAGACATATTTTAAAACAAATTTGTGAAAATATGATAAATTTCATTTTGAAAATAAACACTATTTTTGAGATATAATTATCAAAACTATATTTTAGTGATTTTTTTAAAATTCTAAAATTTTTGGTATTTTGATGAATTGTGAATCATACTTATTTTTATTAAAAAGTATCATTTTTTCTAAATCATTTTAAAAAATATATTTTGTTTTAAATGGGATTAAATTAAAAATATTAATATTTTATTATTAATAATCTATTATAGGTTATTTTAATGATTATTATGTTAAATATTTATATAAAATCTATTTATACTTATCCAAAAAATTATTTGGAAAACTACTCATTCATCGCTTTTTTGGTTTTAATTTTTAAATTAATTCATATGATTTTATAAATTCAATATGGTAATGTTAATTAAATATTTATAATCCTAATAAATAAAATAATTATAATGTAAAATAATTTTTTTCATAATAAATTGTACAAATAGTAAAATATGTTATTGGGGTTAAGGTTAAAATGTGCTTATTGATGGTAAAAAAATACTATAACTGTTAAAATGACCTCAAAACATTTGTAATTTCTATTATAAATCCATATTTACACTATACCCCATATAAATTTCTTTAATGGTCCATTTTATTGCATTTTTATTTTGGTAAAATTTTGGTATATTTGATTCTTTTAAAAACAATATATTATGTTCTCTCTGCCAAATATTAATAAAATGGAAACCCACTATCCTTTCCTTACCATAAATAAATAGCCTATATGTTCGACCTACACCTTTCCAAAAATATTCCATTCAACCCTCCCCATGAAATAGATCCCTTGGACTGATTAGAAAAAATTCCTTGAAATCATTTAGGTGTAATCCTAAAGAAAATTTCTATAGAAGAGGTATAATTGTTTACCATGTGTATTTTATTTTATTTCTTCTTATTCAACCTTAAAATCTAATTAAATTATTTTTAAATAATAAAACCAATACCTACCATATGAATTGATGTCCATATTTGGATATAATAATATATATCCTTATATGCTTCCATCAAATGGGAAATGAAACTATCATGCATATGTGAAATGGTCTACCACCTCACAAACTGATGTAATTTATTTTCTATCATTGCCTCTCATGACTAGATATAATGATATATTTACTAATTTCATATTATATTCATGACATAATTATAATCCTATAATTATAATATATCATATACCTACAAACATTCTAATATGTAGAAAAATGATGACATAACTCATGTATACGTGTTGACTAATGAATCCACAAAGGGATATGAATAATTTTTCATTACATTTTACATGAATGGTAATAATAATATATTTTATGAATATATATTGTTTATAAAATATAATACTCAATTTTTATTTGTGAAATATTATATACCTTTCTTCATATCTATCCATATAAAAAATTGATATATTGTTCAAGTGTACGTATGACCAATTGAATCAATATATAGTATAATTCATTATACCATATATAAATTTTATAGTGGTGTAGCACCAAAATATTTTGTGAAATATTTATTTTCAAGTTAATTTAATCTCTTGATATTTTGAATTTCACACCACACGAAAAACAACAATTTTTTACATTAATGAACTATATTTGCATCCTATAATTCGCAAAACCATGTTATCATCCACTACATACAATATAAAGTTTATCATTCTCTATATGGAACACCTAGGTTCGATTACATTAGATGAAAGATTGAATTTCCTCTATGGATTTCATAAAATAATCGGTAGAGTGTTACTAAACTATTATATATTATTAAAAATATAATTATTCAATATAATAAGATATAACCAAGATGTTATGTTTATATTTATGAATAGTATTAACTAACTTGGGAAAATACATCTTTTAATTCATTACATATAAATGAAATAGAAAATAATATAAGAACCAAATTAATATAAACTGTATATTTTTAAAGAATACTATTAATTTTCCCAAAAATCTATTTTATGCTAATAAATTAAATAAATTACATTTATTGATGAATATTAATTTAATATATTTTATATATAAAATAAAATATTTTTTATAATCATCCAATAGATTTGATAATCATATGATAGGAACAAACCAAATTTCACACATAAAAACATATATTTTTATTAAGGCACTTTTATTTCCATCTAAAGATGAACATATTTGAAATCCCAATTTTTTGAAATGTTATAATGATTATATTCCAAAGTAAACATAATATTTTAAATTAGAACTTAAAATGATTAGGTTGAGGTATTTTTTTGGAATTTTTCTTGTGAGGTTTCATAATTTCTGGAATGGTGATAAAATATTGAATTTTAATTCAAAATTTCAATTTCATATAATTAATTTATATGGATAAATTATATTTTTAATATTTTTAATTGTATAATTATACAAAATTTATTGCATATAATAATTTTTTTTCATTGTAATCAATTTCACACTATAATTGAATCTAAAAACATAGCAAACTATTAGATGTTTTTATATTATAAATTTGTATTATCACCCCATTAATGGGATTAAATTTATATTAATTTCAATCACATATATGATTGAAATTTGGAAAAATTTATTCCATATTTGGAGTTAGAATAATATATAATTTATAGTAATTTAAAATTAGTATTTTAAAAAAATATTAGTGAATGTTATAAAAATAATTACATTGATTAAGTAAAAATTAAGCTTAACAAGGGAATAATCCTTACATAGATGTGAATAAATGACCATTCCATTTGTACAATAGAAATTTAAAGGTCATTATACGTCCATAAAACTTAAATTATTTTTTTGGATTATTATAAGGACTTTTTAGGTAAAAACATAGGTACATCTTGTTTTCAAAAATACCAAGTGAGTCATTTTCTATTCCTGTAAAAGGACACCATCTCTCCTGCTGCCTCGCACCTCTAAAATAATATAGGTTTGTCCAATATCATTCCAATAAAAATCCCAAAATCCCACCCTTACTCTTTATTACCTCCCGTTGGGGTAAAATTAATCTACACAATCCCTTTGGTGGATGCCAAAAGGAGTTACCCAAGGAAGAGGTAATAACATCCCTCCGGTTCCATTATCTTATATTCATTCTACACCACCTCTAATCTCCTTATTAAATGTTTATGAAAATTTCCCTATGTATACTAAGGTTTTTTTTATTTTAATGGTTCGAACTACACTTATACAAACATCCATCTGATGGGAAATGAACATAATTCTAATGTGTACATCAAACCACTGTCTCATAGAATGGTGACTGATCATTCCCCATATACTGCCCCTCATGTTGATAGTTATGATTGAAAGAATATTTCTAGGTAATATATATGAATTCTTTTGTCTATACTCTTCTATAGTTATATTAAATCACATATCCATAAAAAATAAATTACGTGTACATATGATAATATCATTTGAGGAACTGTGGTATACCTCACCCTCAAAGCAATGTGATTCTTTTAAAATTTACATGAAATGATTTAAGGATAGGTTTGGTAATATTATATTATGTATATGATATAATCATGAATCTTTAACAACAATATATATATACATATATATATCGTACATTTACTATCTTTCATTCAATTAGACAATGAAATTGAAACATCGTTCATGCGTACATTAGGCCTAACCTCCCCATGAAGGATTTATTACATTTAATAATAATATATTATATTTATTATTAACATGCACAAAAAATGAATATAAATTATATTTATATCATTTTTAATGTTTATAGATCATGATATATGTATAAGGACAAAATATATATACAATTTAGACACATGCCAAAAACAAAGTGAATATTACGCAAAGTAAAATATTATCATAGAATTGTTAATAAGAAGGTAATATAAAGTCATAATAAAACCATATATGGTATTATATATAAGAAATATTTTGGAGGTATATGTATAATAAAAATATATTTATAATTCAAGAGTATTGAATGAGTACAATGAGAGTCAAAAAACAATGTAAGGGAATTTCATCTCACTTTTTATTTCCTTTAGATACATGATTTAACCACCACCCATTCATATTTTTGTTATATATATTTCCCATGTATGTATTCTATTATTTATATAATTAAATATATGTCTGTTTACATATCCATTTTGGGATATTTATTTCATTCGTTTTATGTTTCAAATTCTAACACCTTAGCAAAGTAATTTTGACTCAATTTTACTTCTTTGAGACACATTCCTTGTTATGAAACTATATTTCTTCATGAGGTGTATATAATGAATTTTTCATGTTATTTCCTGAATCTAGTATCAGATTTATTATGATTATATGTAACCAAATTGGTAATTTTTTATAGCTACAATCTCACCATTTATTGAGTTTGTTTATGATTATTCTCCCACTAATGAAATTTTATAACCAATAATTAGAGAACTCTTACTATTTTTCTGACCACTAGTTATTCATGTTATAACCATGTAATGGTACCATGATTCTTTTATATGGTATATTATATTATCAAAAAAGTGTTCTTAAGTAATTCTGACTTTACATTCCCTTTGAGGTTTATTTGAAATATTAAAAGTTTATTACATTTAAAATAAATTTTTCCAAAATATTATGTACATTCATTGTTTTTAATGTGGTATTCATTGATAAGGGTTTATAAAAGATAATTTGTTTCAAAAAGTACAATAAATATTTTTATGCTTTATTTATAATATTCAATAGTATTTTAAAAGAAAATGGTTTTCAAAATGATTTTAAGATTATTTTTTATTTTTTTAAGAAAAAAATTTCAAAACATTTTAAATATTTCCTTATTATTTATCAAAGTATTTTCAATGAAATGGTTTCAAATTTTTTTTCAATAATTATTTTTATGTTTTAAAATAAATTATATTTAAACCTAATTAATGTTTTATTTATAATTTTTGAATGAAAAATGTTTCCATAATTTTTTCAATGTTTCCTTTATATGTTTTCCACATTTTGGTCGATAAAATAGTTTTGGAAAGGTATTATGTTTTCATACAAATTTACGAGGAATAGATAATTTCCTCAATAGTTTTTTAAAAGATATTTCAAATTTTTTTTCCATCCTTGATTGAATTTATTAATTTCACTCATTCCCTTTTAGTAAATGTTCCAGAGGTTCCATTTATATTATTACATTAATGGTTTAGGTTTTGATGTAATGATTCTTATGTCACATGTTACTCTTCCACGGGTCATAGGCATTTGAAACCCTCTTATTTTCATTGAATATTGTTTAATGAAATGATTAGGAATCCTATCTATTTTACATTGGTTTTTATATGAATAAATTTTAATGATAACCATTTTGTCTCATCAGTTATTATATGATTTTTATGAAACACATATAGTTTTATGGGTCATGGTATGATGGATGTTTTGTTATCTTGTTCTACATATATGAATGATTTTATTATGTGATGTGTGGGTGCTAAATCTCCCTCTGATGCACTTGGTAGATATTAATATCTCATGAGATAATGATGTGAATCAAGTTTATGGTGTTGATCCAGAATGGGAATATGGGAAACCCAATACCTTACAAATAAAGGGCTGTGACTGGGGATATTAGTGGGTCCTAGCTAGTACATATAGTCATCATGATGATGGGAAATGGGGAAACAAGATCCACTACGTTAAGATGGGGAAACACAATCCACTATTGTGAATATGATTTAACTCAATCACTTAAAAGGAATGTACTGTTAGTGGGGATGGTAGTGTTTCTTGCCCTGTATGTGTATTTCCCATAATGATCCTTGATAGGTTCTAGAAATGATTCTTGATTTATAGGGAATGATATCATATGTTTATGTTTGGATGAAATCAATATCTTACTACTATTATGTGATTTAATGGATTATGATATTTTTTTCCTTATGATTCTGGTCTTATGATCATTCATGAATTATTCCATGATTCATGTTTATGATCTAATGATATGCAGGATATGACTTCTAATGTTATGATCGTGTTCCCATAACCCTATGATCATATTTATACATAAAATTATCCCATGATTACCCTTACTAATCATTTTATCTCACCCATTTTTTTGATTCCTTCCCTAGGTTATGAAGTGATATATTATGATTGATGTGTTTAATAAGGGTTATAGTCAAGAAGAACCTAGAGGGAGATAAGGTAGTTCATTTATCAACCAGTTTTTGCATTTACATGTATCCAAAATCACTAAACTAATGTGGTATTTGGGTGTCTATCTGAGTAATATTTTTCATAATTAGGAAAAGTGATATAATGTCAATGTGAATTAAGACTGGTTCGTTATAGTTGTTATCATATTGATGTTTTATTAAACCATTACAAACTTGGATTAGACAATTTTAGTGAGATCCCCGAGTATTGTTTCATTGATATGTATAGGGATGTCGTTAAGGATATTTGTAAGAATCAGGTAACATTCAAGAATATATCACGGAATTTTGGTAAAGGATAGAGTGATTGGTTTCTGAGAAATACATCCCATTCTAGATACTACATGGGGATGTGGTTCTAGAAAAGATGTGACATATATAAACAACTCGAACAAGCTGTTTCAGGTCTGACTCGTTGTAACAGGGTCCCTGAAAATGGGCGATAATGAACATGTTTCATAAAACTCCATAGGTATATGCTTTGGAATCTCTCAAATCATCATGAACCACAATGAAGGATAAAAATTGATGTTGGATTGGAATAACATAGTATAAACCTAATGTGTCATTGTTTAAGAATGGTGTCATAATTTAGAAAATATATATGTGGATTTCAAGATTATGTGATTCATTACAATGATAATCTGTTCTGAATCAATTCATTTAGGTATTATTCAATGGATGTAAGCAGAAGGAACTAGATTGTCATTGATTATTATGGACTATATTTTGATGACTAGTGAAATGGGGTGATCACTAGAGAGAAGGATGATGTGATCATAGCTAATCATTTCTCATGTAACATGATCAAGAACCTATTCCATAACTTAATATTGGACTCACCAATGATGATAAGAAAGGATTTCAATGAGAGTTCAGGTAATGGACACCATGGATGAAAGAATATTCAATTTCTATTATTTCAATATCATGGAATGAATCACCTAATTTATTATCATAGAGGAATAAGAAGTTGTCTAGACTGTGAGAAAGATGGACAAAATGAAAGAAAATTGAAAAAAATATAAAGGATTTGATTAATGAAATATATCAGAATATTGTATTTCCTACCACATCATCAAAGATAAAACACATTTAATGTGGAATGAATGGTCACTAAGAAAAATGATTTCCTAAGGAGAATTCTCCCAAAGAGAATCAATAAGTTGGTACATATAATTACAATGTTGTTGATGATGATGTGACTATAGATGAAATGTGTAAGGAAATAAGTATTAAATAATAGGATTATGCTGGCGACTTTTAGTTTATGGATGAAGTTAAATAATATAGGTTTTTATGTATTTGGATCCCAGAATTATGTTATATAAAAAATGAAATATTCAACGACTGACCATTTTATACGTTTTTCTATGGATTTAAAATAAAATGTTCAATATTTACTCTGTAATAGAAAATTTAGTTAATTAAAAGGTGATATTTTAACTCAGGGACAAAATCCCATAATATGTTATTCATGTTAAAACTATGTCGTTTAGGTTATCATATGTGGGACATGATTAAGTAAATTGGACAGTACTAATTACCTTAGGGGAAAATTAAAGATAGGATGATAGGTGGATTATGCTATCATTATTAAAGTTTACAACATTTTTGTTATAAAAAATAGATCAAATATATATTTGAATAAGAAAAAATAAATGTTTTTTATAAGGATTTATATTAATCTAGTTCGTTACAATGTTTTTTGGGAATACATTTGGAAGTTATTTAAGTGTTAGGAATTTAGAAATCATGAGATACTTTATGATATATGTAGGATCAATGTAAAGATAATTTATTGACCTTCTTTATAATATTTTTTATTTTAATTCCTCATAATGGTTCTAATGATATCAATTAATGAAAATATTATGTTAAACATTGGAATAAGTATTTGGGTATTTAGATTGTTTTGAAAACCATGGTTAAAAAGAAAATTTAGTGATTAACATTATTTCAATGATTTCCATAATATTTTTGAATGTATGCTAATTTTTATTTAGAAAAGTACATGAGCTATATCGGGTGACACCCCATCATATCTAGAAAGGTAGTGGGTCTTGAACCCATTATCGATGGATGGTTAGGGTTTCATGCCTACCACTACCCTTTGTAATGTCCAGTTTAATGTGTAAATATTTTTTATGAATAAATATCCATGATGAACTATTAGATATGATTTTTATGTTTAATTATTAATTTATTAACCATATTCATTTTTAATAATAGTTAGATAAAATTAGTTATACATTTACTTCATTTAAGGGCCTTTAGATTTGATAAAAGTGTATTTTAGTACATCAAACACCGATGCTAATTTCTGGGAATCTTTTTTTTGATGTAATTTAAAAATTTTAAATTTACAAAAGTAGAACCATGGAATGGAATTGTGTTAATCGATGTATACCGTGTAATTAAATTTTCTTATAATCTATGTTTATAAAATAAATAATCAATGTTATGAAAATGATCCAAAAATTATCATTATACCTTAATTTTTGATGAACCAATAACCTTTTAAATCATCATATATTTATAAATATGACTTCCTAATATATTAATTGATCATTCAATTGTTTGTGATTGATTACTTCAATCACCCCTCTTTAATATTTATAATTTTCAATAAAGACCGTGTCTTCGTTTTCCAGTTTTGTTCTCCTATGTGGAAACCAAGTAATATAATACATGGTGCAATTATTATGTTTCTACATTCCCTTATCATTGGATGTTTTGAGATTCACTTTACGATGTGGGATTCTACAATAATAGTTTTTAGGATTTGAAACATTAAAATCCCAGATGAATTTATTGGATGAAAATAATTTTATCGGGTGCAGAATGGAACACCCTGATATATTGTGAAATTTATTTTTTGAATTAATTCAGTCTTCTAATATTTTTCATTTTACGAGACCCTAAAAATAGTTTTTATATAATAAATAAATATTTTTGGATTTAATTATACACAAAAATTGTTATATTTCACTACATACAACATAATTTTTAACATGATCTATATAGAACATCTATGTTAGCATACATTACATGTAAGATTGACTTTCCTCGATGGATTGTGTAACACAGAAGACCAAGTTTTACCAAACTATTATATATTATCAAATAAATATTATTCAATATAATAATATATAAAATGGAACTTTTATATACCACCACTTATTTATTACATGAATAGACCTTTCTGCACACGCTGAATATTTTTTTAACCCTTTTTCAGTTGAGGCACTTCTATATCATTTATAGAGTGAAAATGGAATGTTTTTCATGTGTAGATTTACCCACCATCATGACCAAAATTCCATCATTACTTCCATTAAAATGTTAAAACGTTATTACTTTTAAAAGAAAATTTCAAACTATTATTTTGGACATTCATTATTTTTAACATTTTTTCAATGAAAATGTTTTCATAAACTTATTGTGTGTAAAAATGCATTTAAAATGTAATCAAGATTTATTTAGAATTTTTTCATGTATTTTCAATGAAAAATAATTTGAAAATGGTTTCAAGATTAATTTATATTTTTTCATAGAAAATGGTTTTTAGAAAGCATTTCAAGATTTGTTTTGAAATTTGCAAATTATTTTCAAATAAATGGTTTTCAAAATATTTTCCAGCATTATTTATAAGTTTTCAAAAAAAAATCATAACACTTTAAATATTTTTTACATGTTGTGAAAGAAAAATGTTCTCAAAACATCATTTCTATAATTTTCATTTTTATTTTCCTGAAAATGGATTCAAATCGATTTTATGTTATATAATGAATTTTTCATCGAGGGGGGATAATTTCCTCTAGAATGTTTTAAAAGATATTTGAAAGATAATATTCATCTAAGATTACATCACATGATGTTACTAAATATTTTAAATAAAATGATCCAATGGTTCCATTAATATTCTTTATTGAATGGTTTATCCTTTTATAGAGTGATTCTTATGACACTCATTACTCTTCAATATGTCATATGCTTTTGAAACATAATTATTTTCAAAGGTAATGGTATAATGAAATGATTAAGATCATATCTATTTTTCATAGGCTATAATATGGTTAAATGTTTATGATACCAATTTAATTTCATGTGTTATGATATGATGTATCTGAAACCCATCTATTTTTATGGCTCATGTTTTCATGAATTTTTTATTATCTTGTGGAACATGTTTTTAATATTATATCATATGATGGGTAGAACAAATATGTCCCTCCAATGCATTGGGTAATGATTTATATCACATGATATAATTATGGGAATACATTTTATGGGCATGATCCATTATGAGAAGATGGGGTAACCCAATCCATTATATGGAATGGACTATGATAAGGGATGGTGGTCTGTCCAGATTAGTAGGTATAGACATCATGAAGATGGTAGATTGGAAAACATGATACACTCTTGGAATATGTGGAATCCTAATCCATTATCAGACTATGGGGAAACCCAATACCTTACAAGGAGTAGACAGTGACTGGTGATTGTGATGTGTCACACCCAATAGGCGCATTTCCCTTGAAGTGCCTTTATATGTTAATGAAATTATTCTAGAATTATAGGGAATTATATCACATGATATTGTATGCCACAATTCCATTCCATAATTATATGATAATCTTTCATGGATTATGTTCTTTGCTCACCTATGATTCATGTCATATGAACTTTCATGATTTATGTAATTATTCATGTTTCTTATCTTATGATATAAAGAGATTAATCTTCTTATGTTATCATCACATTCACATAACCCTATGATTTTTTTTATGATTACATGACTCCCTTGTTTAAACTTAATATGAATCTGAGTTAACCAATTGTTATATTTACATCCCTAGTGTATGAAGTTTTGTATAATGTTTGTTGTGTCTAAGAAGGGTTTAAATCAAGAAGAACATCGTGGGAGATAATATAGCTCAATTATGTACCATTTTTTACATATCCATGTTTCCAATGGTATTAAATTAATAAGGTCTTTTGGAATATTTTTTGTTATGTTTTAAGTATTTTTTAAAAGTTATTTTATTTATATTTATGTTAAGACTGATTCATAATAGGATGACTATATATATGTGTATATAATGAAAATAGGTGATATTTATAACATTATAATTTTTTTGATTTGATGAAACCATAATAAAACTACAATGACCAAAACTAAAAAACCAAATCATACATAACAAACACAATCATTATTACTTAAAATATTGATTTTAACAAGAAATTTCTAATAAACTGGTGATAAAAAGATTACAAGTAAATAATATATTTTACTATATATGTGATTATTGTTCTATAATATATATATATATATATTAAACCAATATATATTATAAACAAGGTTTTAACTTTAAGGAATAAATTTTAAACATGATGTAAGGGGTTTCTATCAAATATTTACTTTTGGGAGACATATCCCATATTCACCACTCATTTATTTTGAGGGGTGTGTATAGTGGCCTTTGGAAATTTTATATCATGAATTTAGTTATTTTCATGATATTGATATATTTAATTGATCTTATACCTTTATGGGTCTTACAAGTGAAATGTTTCAAAAGTGGTAAGAGTTTTAATGTTTCAATATCATTGTTTTTTGGGATTATTTCATATTTTGTTTGTGATGATGAAATTTCAGGATATACTATTCAAAAATATCGTAAAATTTATTATCCATTTTTTTCTTCTTAAATTGCATTTTTTTCGATTCATTTTCAATACATTATATACTAAATATTACAAATGAATTTTTTAGGGAAATTTTAATTTATTTCCCTATTTAGTTTAAAATGCTTTATCTTCTATGTTAATGATTTCAAAAAATGTTTTAGGAATTTTTTTTACTATTTTCAAATTAATTATAAAATTCCATTTGTAACATCCCAGGTAAATAATGAATAAAGCATTTTAATTTTTCTTAATATTAACGAATTAAATGTTAATTTTACTTTAAATGGGTTGCTATGTTCGATAGCGTACCAGATACGCAACAAATAGTTTCTTTGAAATATTACGTTGCACACTAGTAATAAAATAATATTATTTTAAATGGTAATTAACACGTAGCCGTTTTATTGGCGGGAATGAATGGAAATAACTAAAATATGATTATATATGATAGTTAAATGTTTTTAAAGTCATCCAATAAAAGATAAAGGCTTAAAATACGAAAAGAATTCAATTTTAGGCATATATACTCTAATTTTCACTAAAGGTCCACTTATCGATTTTTTATGGCGAACCGTAATTAAATATAGTTTTGGTCACAATTATACATTATATTGGACCAAATAAAATTCTTATTTAGAACAGGGACATAAAATTTTACTTTGTGTGAATTTTTGGTATGTTTCCGATAAAGTTCTTTTTCTTAATGAATAGTGAAAAATATTGTATTTTAATTCAAAAACTCTTTATAATATAATTTATTTATATGATTAGATTATATTTTGATTTGATTTTAATGTTTAATTTGAATATATTTTTACCATTTAATCCAATAGTGGTCTTTGGAATCAATTTCACTTTGAAATTAGACTTAAACTAGTGTCAATCTTTTGATACTTATTGTTTAATAAAAACACGCTATTTGCTCTGACAGCGGGAATTAATTATTAAATGAATTAATGTAACTCATATGTTTTGAATTTTTTAAAATAGTCATAATTTTTGAATTCATAATATAAAATATATCTTAGAGTGATGTTTTGGTAATTTTTTTAACAACCTCAATTATTGATGAATAGTGAAACCACTAAGTGGAACTTATAAAAACTGATTGTCAGTTTAAATGAAATTTTACCAGCTCTATGTTTTGAATTTAAAAAATCCAACATACATGCTTTTCATTAAGATGTAAAATGCGGTTCAATGGGATTAAAATAATTTTTTTGTGAATATTAACTTTTATGTTTTTAATCGCGATTAGATGTAATTAGTGTAGTTTAAGGTAAAAATAAATTTTTAATAATATGAAATGACCTAGACACATGTACTAACCTTATTTGATATGTCATGACCGACCAAGACAATCCATGTGTCAACATGGGGACCTCATGGAGACACATTGGTAGGAAAATGACATTAATACCTTTTTCTTTAAAGTTAAAATAAAAATGTCACAAACATCAGTTGTTTTACTAAAACAGTTTTTAAATGGGGCAATACAAGTCATTGTTTTGACTATAAATATTCATTATAAAAATAAAACGATTTCCTACATAATGATATTTTTTTCATAATTTTTGGACATTAATTAAATTAAATTATTTATGATACCATGATGATGCAGCGATTACCCAATTTATTTAACGATTTAAAAAAATGAAAAGATAATGTATCATCTAAGACATAAACATGTCATAAACCTATTGTATGGGTGGATTTCGAACTTTTACCACCTTATAATCGAAATATATAATTTTGGGACCTTTTAAATCCGAAAAAAATTTTATAATTAAGTTACCTTTTATAAATTTCCGAGAGTGCCCCTCCTCTCCTCTTATAAAAGGCCCCCACCTCTACCACCTTACCCACACCTCTAAAGCATTTGTATCAGCCAAAACCTGGAAATTTCGCCTCTACACATACCTCTATTACTCATTGAAGCCTCACTTTGGTCAGAAGTCTTCCCAAGGAAGCCTTTGATCACAAATCAAATAGTGGTACTCGTTTTAAAGGTAGTATTTTCTCTTGTGTTCTTATGTTTTATTTTTCTTCTACAACCTTCTAGACCCTTTTTATTCCATTATTTTGTAACAAAACCATTATATTCAATATACTAGGATGTTTTTATAAGAAATATTCGAGCTAAAATTACACAAACATATATCTAATGGTTAAAGAACATACTGTTTCTGTGGATGGCGAATTTCTGCCTCTCGAAACGATGATTGTTCAATACTCATATAACACCTTCAAAGGTGGACATTAATATTTCACTATATTTATATATGATATATATTATGTTTATGTTTTACATAAGCTTCTTTTTTTCCATTTACGAAATACCTTTATGGTTTCAATTATGGGTAACTGTGATATCATTATTTTAGGAAGTGCGGACTACCACCCCTCAAAGTGATTTGATTTGTTAATACCAAATGTGGTATGTATAAAGGATATATTGATTGATATTATATATTATACAATACTGGAATTATAATACTATTATGTATCATTATGTTTTAATTCTTTTAAATATGAAATAGAAATGGAAGTAGCATTCATGCGTACGTACGACTTATCATCTCCATGAACGGTGCATTTCATTTCTTAACTCTAAATGTTATGTAATATTAAAAATGCATGTATATACTGGATACATATTATATATATGATATATACATCATTAGTATAACTCCAAATATATTGGAGACATGAACAACTTGTAATTATAAGGAGCATATTTTTGACTCAAGTACCAATGATCGTTAAAACGAACGTTATTAATTTAAATAATTACATAGTGTTCATGAAATGGTAATAAGTGATATAAAAGGATTAATGAACTTGAAAAGGTTATTAATCAAGTAGAAATTAACTCATGTTTATTATTCTGGACATTAAAGAATGATCGTGTCAAGTCGGACCCCAGGTATGGGATTTTGTCTCAATTCTCTTTCATTGAGGCATATTATGTTTTATACACAACTTTATTTTCTACGGTGTATAAAACCCTTTTAAATTGATGTTTATATTAAAGGAATATTTTTTATACAATTCATATTACTAAATGACAAAAGGGAATGTTTTTGTCATACGTATGCAGCGACAATGACTTCTCCATCGTCGTGACCATTATTTGAGTTTTAGCATCCTCTACAAGACATACCTTTTTTTAAAATAAAAAATAAATACCATGTTTTACATTTCATTTATTTAGGTATTGAAAATGGTTTTCATAATGTTTTTATTATTTCAATGTGTTGTATTGATATCCTATGATTGAAATGTGGAAATGTTATGTTTCCTTTATGCATGTTTTATGTGATAAGATTATGTTATGGTTCTTGGGCATTATTATTAAGACCGGTTGTTCCATGATAAACTAAGGGTGGGTGAGCCCGATATAGATCTCTAATGCATTGGGTAATGAGAAGGGGTTAAACAATGAAGTATCTCCGATTAGATTTAGGGAATATATTGTGATGTGTATTCCAAACGCAACCAAGAGGGTTACTACCTACGTAAGAATGTTTTGAATGCCTCAAGTTACCTTTATGTCTTATGATTTCTATGATTTACTCATGATATGATGAGGTATGTTAAAATGATTATGTGTTATGGGTAAAGTATGATTTTATTCTTATATATATATATATGTACTCATGTTTCCTCTCCATATTTTTATATCCCATACTGAGCTTTTTATGCTCTTCTCATGTTTTTGAAATGTTTTTCACAGGTTAAGGGAAAGGTACATGATATGATTATAGTGTCAAGGAAGTCTCAAGATAGAATCCATGTTTTATTTTAAATAGGATTCCATTGATGGGAAAAATGAATATTATCTTTTATGTAACCACTTTGTTTAAATGTGGAATGTAATGCATGTTTTATGATCTAATTCTCTAAAACTCTAAAGTTGAAAAGACCCTCAACGTGAATTCTTGATGTAATTCATGATTAAGTTATGTTTAAAGCTGGGGCCTTATATTTGGGATCAGAGGATGGTTTAGATATCTTTAGGAGCTATAATTCTATTAAATGATTATCCAAAAATATTTTTTTATGGTCAAATTGAAATGATATAGCATTTGATGATTACCATGTTGCTTCATATAAGACATGTGTTTTCAGAATGTTTTTCCGTAGAGGAAACACGGAAGCAGTGCTAGGAAGGCATACAGAAGGAAATGACCTTCCGAATCAGCATCCTGAGATGGTCGGAATAGGAACTGAACAGTTTTTTGTATTAATGGAACAGTTGACTCTATCTATAAATGGTGGTGGTATCCATTCCCGAGATCTGCCAGATCAACCACAGATGAACATGTCAGTGGTGGAACATTTCATGAGGCAACACCCCCATCATTCAGAGGATCATATGACCATGTGCTAGATAAAGGGTGGATTAAAGAACTAGAAAATATTTTTGATGTCATGGGGTGTTCAGAAAATCAAATGGTTAGTCTTGCTATTTACCTTTTGGAGGGTGATGCAGATCAGTAGTGGTCGATGGTTAAAAATATCAGGGACGCTGATGAGATTGATACTCTTGACTCGGATGAAGTCAAAGGTTTGTTTCTTGAGAAATATTTTCCTAAGGTTGTTCGACATAGGATGGGAAAAAAAATTCTTTGAATTGAGGCATGAGGAAGACTCATTGGCTGCCTATGAAGAGAGGTTCACTCGATTGGAAAGGTATGCTCCAAATTTTATCGGAGACCTTGATGGTAAAATCAATCATTTTTACTCATGATTAAAGCCAAAATATCGAAGGTAATTGGCTTCTCGTGAGTTCAAAAGTTACGAAAAGATTGTTAGATGTGCTGAGAAGGTGGAAATAGAGTTTTACGATGATCAAGTGTTCTATAACAACCAGCAGAAGAAGAGACCCAGGTGGCAGGAGAAAGGGAAGAATTCTTCAAAAACGTCTGATGGTAAGAAAGCTATGTTTCCAGTTTGTGATAAATGTGGTAAAAGGATTGCTGGGGAATGTCTTCTGAATTCTTGAAAGTGCTACCGATGCGGAAATATGGGCATAAGGCTCATGATTGCACTGAAAAAAATCAGGGTGAAGGTAAGACCAAATTTTATTTGCAGTTAGTGAAATGTTTTATGTGCAATGAGATGGGTCACTATGAAAACGAGTGTCCAACAAAAAGGTAGAGTGATGGGAAGCAGTTATAATACAAGCATAAAGGGGTGGTGAAATCATTTGTAACTACTTCAGCAGATTTCGGGCCATCAAATGTAGATGTATTAGGTAGTTTGGATTTTTTTTAGATTATGCCAGCATGTTGTTTGATTCGGGATCTACACATTTTTCATCTCTGAATACTTTTCTAGTAAAATGGGAATACCATCTCAGGAAATGAATCCTGATCTTCTGGTAAAAACACCTGGGGGAAATATTGCGGAAAAAAGAATTTATAAGAATCATCTTATCCTTATCTGTTGAATGAACCTACTTGAAAACCTTATTGTTTTACCTCTAATAGAGTTTGATGTTATCCTGGGTATGGATTGGCCCTCTATTTATCATGCTATGATTTATTGTAGAGCTAAAGAAGTTTCTTTTCAGAAAGCCTTTTAGTTTGTGTACATGATTGAACCCTTACTATTGATAACGTATAAAGAGACTAAGAAACTTGTAGAAGTTGGAAATGAATGTTACCTTGCACATATTGTTGAAAATAATGGAACTATTCAGATTAATTATGTGCCCGTGGTAAATGAGTATCCTGATGTTTTTCCTGATGAGTTGCAGGAAATAATACCAGATTGGGAAGTTGAGTTTACTGTAGACATAGTTCCTGATGCTAAGACAATTTCAAAACCCCCTTATCGAATGGCTCAAATTAAACTTTTAGATTTGAAGGAGCAATTTCAAGATTTATTAGAGAAAGGTTTCATTCAACCTAGCATATCACCATGGGGTGCTCCGGTTTTATTTGTTAAAAAAAGATGGTTCTATGAGACTTTTCATTGATTATAGAGCCTTGAATAACATCACTATTAAGAACAAATATCATTTTCCTCATATCGATGATTTGTTTGATCAGCTTCAGGGAGCTCAGTATTTTTCAAAGATTGACCTGAGATCGGGGTACCATCAGATGTAGGTAAAGGAAGAAGATATTACAAAGACATCGTTTCGTACAAGATATGTCCATTATAAATTTGTATTAATTCCTTTTGGGCTAACCAATGAACCTGCTATATTCATGGACATAATGAATAGAATTTTTCATGAGTTCATGGATAACTTTGTTGTTGTTTTCATTGATGATATTTTGGTTTTTTCTAAAAGTAAAGAAGATCATGAAAGAAACTTAAGGGTTATTTTTCAAACCATAAAAGAAATGAAATTGTATGGGAAATTCAGAAAGTGTGAGTTTTGGTTGCAAAAAATTTCTTTCCTTGGTCATTTTGTTTCTAAATATGGGATAACTATTGATCCTGCAAAAACAAAGGTTGTTGAAGAATGGCCAAGACCCACAAATGTAATTGAGATTCGTAGTTTCCTTGGTTTGGAAGGCTATTACCGAAGGTTTGATAGAAATTTTTCACGGTTATCTAGTCCAATGACTAAGCTAACTCGGAAGGGTGTTATGTTTAACTGGACAAAAGAATGTGATGATTGTTTTCAGGAACTGAAATAAATATTGGTGAATGCTCTAGTTTTGGCACTACCTTCCATGAATGGGGACTTTTTTATCTACAGTGATACTTCATTGAAAGGACTTTGTTTCATCTTAATGCAGAATGATCAGGTAATTTCTTATGCTTTATGACAGTTGAAAACTCATGGGGTAAAATACCCTACACATGATTTGGAATTAGCTGCTGTTGTTTTCTCTTTAAAATTTTGGAGGCATTATTTTTATGGAGTAAAGTGTGAAATATATACCGATCAAAAAGGTTTAATGTATATATTCACTCACAAAGAGTTGAACATGAGATAGAGGAGATAGCCAGAATTAATAAAGAATTATGATTGTACAATTCATTACCATTCGAGAAAAGCAAATAAAGTAGCTGATGCTTTGAGTCAAAAAAGTAATGCTTCATTAGAAATGTTGTTTTTGGAACATGATCCTTTGGTTAATGATTTGATGAAATTTGGCATAAAAGATGTTGGGGAAGGTTGTCCTTCTGTTTTGTTTTAGGTATCAGGGAAATCTTCTCTATCAGACAGAATTAAGCAAGCACAGAAGCAAGACAGTGAGTTGCAGAAAAAGGTAGAGCTGGTTCAGAAGGGCATGTTTCCATAATTCAACATTGATAATGATTTTGTTTTGAGATTTTGGAAAAGATTGTGTGTGTCGTGTGATTCACAGTTGAAGATTTATTTTTTATGTGAAGCTCATAGTTCTCCGTTTTCAGTCCATCCTGGCAGTACTAAGATGTATAGAGATCTTCGGCAATATTACTGGTGGGACGGAATGAAAAGAGATATTGCTGATTTTACGGTGAAGTTTTTGAATTGTCAACAGGTTAAAGCAGAGTGGCAGTTACCGAAATGGATGCATCATCCATTACCAGGGACAGAGTGGAAATCGGAGAATATATCCATGGACTTCTTTGTGGGATTGCCGAAGACACCTCAAGGTAATAATGCAATCTAGGATATTTTTGATCGCTTGACTAAATCTGCTCATTTCCTTGCCATATGAGATAATTTTTACCTAGATCAACTTTCCCATTTGTATCATAAAGAGATAGTAAGATTACATGGAGTTCCTATCTCCATTGTATCTGACCGTGATCTGAGGTTCACATCTAAATTTTGGAAAGTCCTTCAGAAGTTGTTGGGTACTGAATTAAATTTTAGTACAGCTTATCATCCTCAATCAGATGGGTAGTCTGAACGAACAATTCAGACTTTGGAGGATATGATACATGCTTTTTCGATGGATTATCAGGGAAGTTGGGACCAACATCTATCTTTGGTTGAATTTTCATATAATAACAGTTTTCATTCCAGTATACAGATGGAACCATTTGAGGAATTATATGGGAACCGATGTTGAACTCTAGCTTTCTGAAATGATGTGGGTGAAATGAAGTTGATGGGACCAGAATTGGTAGAAGAGATGGCAAAAAAAGTTCAGTTGATTCAGAAACACATGAGAATATCGAAGAGTAGGGAGAAGAGTTATGCGGATAACCGGATGAAGGATCTATCTTTCGTGGTAGGTGATCATGCCTTTTTCAAAGTTTCGCCATGGAAAAGTGTGATGCGATTTGGTATGAAAGGAATGTTGAGTCCAAGGTTCATTGGACCATATGAAATTCTTGATAAAGTTGGGTCAATTGAATACTAAGTGGCTTTGCCTCCGATTTTATCTCAGGTACACAATGTATTTCATGATTCGATGTTGAGAATATATATGCCCGATCCATCTCATGTTTTGAGCCCAGAGGTAGTTCAGTTGGAAGAGAATCTCTTTTATGAAGAACAACCAGTCTAGATTCTTGAACTGAGAGATAACGTGTTGTGAAATAAGGTAATTCACCAGGTAATGGTTTTGTGGAAAAACCATATGGTTGAAGAGGAAACGTGGGAATCAAAAAATTATATGAGGGATAAATACCACCACTTATTTTGATAAGTGAATAAAATTGCGAGGTCGCAATTCCCAAAAGGGGGGAAGGATGTTACATCCCAGGTAAATAAAGAATAAATCATTTTCATTTTTAATAATATTTACGAATTAAATATTATTTTTACTTTAAATGGGTTGCTATGTTCAATAGCGTACCCGATACGCAACAAAGAGTTTCTTTGAAATCTTACGTTGCACACTAGTAATAAAATAAAATTATATTAATTTGTAGTTAACACGTAGCCATTATATTAGCAGGAATGAATGGAAATAACTAAAAAATTATTATATATGTTTGTTAAATGTTTTTACATTTATCCAACAAATGATAAGGGCTTAAAATATGAAAAGAATTCAATTTTAGGCATATATACACTAATTTTCACTAAAGGTCCACTTATCACCTTTTGATGGCGAACCATCATTAAAAATAGTTTTGGTCACACTTATACATTCTATTCGGCCAAATAAAATTTTTCTTTAGAATAGGGAAATCAAAATTTACTTTGTCTGAATTTTTGGTATTTTTCCGATAAAGTTCATTTTTCATGAATAGTGAAAAATGTTGTATTTTAATTCAAAACCACTTTTTAATAAAATTTATTTATATGATTAGATTATATTTTTAATTGTTTTTAAATTTCAATTTGAATATATTTTTACCATTTAATCCAATAGTGGTTGTTGGAATTAATTTTACTTTGAAATTGGACTTAAACTACTGTCATTCTTTTGATATTTATTGTTTCATAAAAACACGCTATTTGCTCTGACAGTGGAAATTAATTATTAAATTAATTAATGTAACTCATATGTTTTGAATTTTGTAAAATAGACATAATTTTTGACTTTGGAGTATCAAATATAGATTAGGGTGAAGTTTTGGTATTTTTCTGAAAAACGTCAATTTTTGATGAATAGTGAAACCACTAAGTGATACTTATAAAAACCGCTTTTCCGTTTAAATGAAATTTTACCACCTCTGTGTTTTTAATTTCAAAAATCCAACATTCATGGTTGTAATTAAGATGTAAAATTTAGTTCAATGGGATTAAAATAATTTTTTTGGTGAATAGTAACTTTTATGTTTTTAATCGCGATTCGATGTAATTAGTGTAGTTTAAGGTAAAAATAATGTTTTAATAATATTAAATGACCTAGACACATGTCCTACCCTTATTTTATGTGTCATTACCGACCAAGAAAATCCATGGGTCAACTTGGGGACCCCATGGGGCCACTTTGGTAGGAAAATGACATTAATACCTTTTTATTTAAAGTTAAAATAAAAATGTCACAAACATGAGATGTTTGACTAAAACTATTTTTAAATGGGGTTATACTAGTCATATTTTTGACTATAAATATTAATTAGAGAGCTATAAAGATCTCCTACATCATGATATTTTTTTTTAATTTTTGGCAATTAAATAAATTAAATTATTTATGATACCATGATGATGCAGTGATTACCTAATTTATTTACCGATTTAAAAAAATGAAAATATAATGTAACATCTAAGAACAAAACATGTCAAAAACCTATTGGATGGGTGGATTTCTAACTCGTAGAACCTTATCCTCGAAATATATAATTTTGGGACCTTTAAAATCTGAAAAGTATGTTATAATAAAGTAACCTTTTAAAACATTCCTAGAGTGCCCCTCCTCTCCTCTTATAAAATTCCCCCACCACTACCACCTTACCCACTCCTCTAAATCCTTTGGATCGGCCAACACATGGCCATTTTATCTCTACACATCCCTATCTTAATCCTTGAAGCCTCACATTGGGCAGAAGTCTTCCCAAGGATTCCATTGAGCTCAAATCAAAAAGTGTTACCCGTTTTAAAGGTAGTGTTTTCTCTTGTGTTCTTATGTTTTATTTTGCTTCTACAACCCTCTAAACCCTTTTTATTACATTATTTTGTAACAAAACCATTATCTTCAATATACTAGGATGTTGTTATATGGAATATTCGAGCTAAACATACATACACCTACATCTAATGGTTATATAACATACTGTTTCTGTGGATGGAGAATTTCTGCCTCACGAAACGATGATTGTTCAACACTCATATAAAACCTTGAAAGGTGGACATTAAGATGTCACTATATTTATATATGATATATAATATGTTTATGTTTTACTTAAGCTTCTGTATTTTTCATTTATGTCATATCTTTATGGTTTCCATTATGGGTAAATGAGATATCTTCACTTTAGGAATTGCGGACTACTGCCCCCTCAAAGTGATTTGATTCGTTAATACCATATGTGGTACGTATATAGAATATATTTAATGATATTATATATGATACAATACTGGAATTATAATACTATTATTTATCATTATGTTTTAATTCCATTAAATATGAAATATAAATGGAAGTAGCATTCATGCATACATACGGCTTACCGTCTCCATGAACTGTGCATTTCATCTCATACCTCTAAATGTTATGTAATATTATAAATGAATGTATATACTGGATATATATGATATATATGATATATACATCATGATTATAACTCTGGATATAATGGATACATGAACAACTTGTAATTATAAAGAGCATATTTTTGACTCAAGTACCAATGATCATTAAAATGACTGTTATTAACTTAAATAATAAAATAGTGTTCATGACATGTTAATAATTGATATAAAAGGAATAATGAACATGAAAAAAGTTCTTAGTAAAGTATAAATTAACTCAAGTTTATTATTCAGGACATTAAAGAACGATCAAGTCAAGTCGAACCCGAGGTATGGGACTTCATCTCAATCTCCTTTCATTGAGGCATATAATGTTTTAAACACAACTTTATTTTATACTGTGTATAAACCCCTTTGAATATTACGTTTATCCGAAACGAATCTTTTTTATACAAAGCGTTTTATTAAACGCAAAAAGGGAATGTTTTTTTCATATGTATGCGGTGACAACGAATTCTCCACCGTCATGACTATTATTTGAGAATTCGTTGTCACCGTATACGTATGACAAAAACATTCCCTTTTGGCGTTTAATAAAATGCTTTGTATAAAAAAAGATTCGTTTCGGATAAACGTAAAATTCAAAGGGGTTTATACACCATATAAAATAAATTTGTCTATAAAAACATGTTTTTGTAATATGAAATCAACATTCATATATTAATATGTAATATTTATATAAAAAAGTATATGGTTGTATGAATAAAGTTAAAAAAATATCTACATGAATTATATGGACGTATTACTGTCATTATAATAGTTTTTATTGGTTATATTATTTTTATAGGTGATCTAGAGAGTGCATTTAATGAAATTATAGTGAACGGAAGACTCATTTTGATATTTTTCTAACAGATAATCCTATATCACTAACTCTAGGATGGATTTATGCATGGATTCATGAATGCCTCCATTTATAAAAGTGTTTAATAATGAACGCAGATGGTATTATGTTAATCATGGTGAGACTATTCTCCCATAAATAGAATACTAATAGAGAATTCAAAAGTATAATCACTAAAAATAATAATAATAATTATAATGGGAAAATAATTCAAAAGATTGCTACATAGTGTATAAGAGTTTCAACCCATGTGATATAAATATGAAAATTCAATCATTTGATCCCATTAAAAAAAGGATTCCAAAAAATTATAGGTCAAGGTACTAAAACATGTAAACAATCTACATAACATGTGAAAAAATATCTATGACCTAGATTCTACCCATAGTCTCCATGCATCGCAATACTAATCCAACTAAACCATCACATGTAATCCTCTGTCCCTTTACATTATCCTTGATCAAAAAATATACATGTGCAACGAGATTACTATTTACTATTTCAATATAAAACCCAGTAGATCTCATTAATGAGTCCTTAATATTCGATCTCATTTTACACAAGTGTATTTTGTGAAAATAATCAAAGCAGTAAGTAGAAATATATAATCATACATATACACACATATTCAAGGAACTCGAAGATTGACTCTAAGTTCATAATATTTTTTTCATAGAATGATCATACATTATCTTAATGTAATTGAACAACCGATCATCTATACATATCCCTAAAAATGGATAGTCATTTCCCCTTTACATTAAATACTCATCTTAACCCATTTCATTTATTTGGGTAATTCCACACATTGCATGTTGACTAAATCTAACAGATCTGGGGAAATCCAACAACTCATGTCATACCATTCTAACATTTATAGGAAAATCCTTCAAATAATCGACACCCATTGTAAGGGAGAGATTAAACCGTAAAACGTATTATATTTACACAATTATATTTATAGTTAAACAAAACATGGATCAAAATGTTCTATAATATGTTATTCCATAATAATTTCATGTTGATCACATATCATAAAAAAACAAACATCAACATGTTAATAAAATCATGCATAGGTCCCATAAAAAAGCACACAAACACACACCACAAGAATATCATCTTAATAATTTTTTTAATGGGGGTTACATACACACACCACATGTGAATAATATCAATCATAGGATTCATGGGGTTACACATGCATATTAAACAATCAAAAAACACTATTTATATTTGCCTTATAGATTAAGGACACACTAACTCAAAAAGAATCATATAACTCAATGTAGTATTAGAAGATCTGAGAGATGTAGATAATATTACTAGAACCCATTTGAACGAAGAGAGTTATCCTTAATCACCACTACTATAATCCTCATACTTACACACCCATGAGGGGAGATAAAGTCATTCTAAAACCTCAGAATGGGTCATCCATATCATTCCCCAATATAAAAATATCCGGAAAGGGTAAATGAAGTGATTAAATTGATTAAATAAGTACATAATAAATCCAATAATAATCACATATGGTCTACCCCATTAAAATAAAAAAAATCATAAATATAAGATAAGACATACTCAATTTCAGGTAAGTCCCTGATCTTCTTCATTCCCCAATAAAGAAAATATTTAATGAAAGAATCTCAATATGTTCATACACTCAATTGAACTCCATAATTTCAGATAATCAAACAAAAAATATATCATTCTTATCTCATCCACTAAATGAGACACTCAAATCTATAAGAAATGGGATAATTTAGTAATCCAATATAGCATAAGCTAGGACACCATCCATGTAACTGTTTAATTAATTAATTAATTAATTAATTAAAATAATATTAAATACGTTGTTTTTTCCTAGAGGTTTATGGTACCAAAACCATATTTTCTAGTAAATGATCTTTTATGTGGTTAGGAGTAATCGTGAACCTAACCTTCATGAGGATTCTTCACAAGATACTTTCAAAACATGATTTTAGCATGGTTAGATCAACCATGTGTCCTACCATAGAAAAATGTGAGGGGACCTAGTTCTTCTTTGGTTGGTGCATTCAGAATAGTGAAAAATTAGGAAATCTATGTCCTTAAATTTTGTTCTATGTATAGGATGATAATTTTATTATACATGTGTTCTTATTTTATTCTTCTCCATGATTTCCTCCACATATCTCTTGTGTCACCTCCCCTGGCTATACCCACACCGTATACCCCCTCTTACTCTTTCATATTCCCTCCACTCTCACATATCCACATTTACCATGATCCCCCTACCAGTTAAATCTATTTTGTGAAACATCAAGTTGAACCCCACCATATATTCCACTTAGGCCAAAGCCACCTTCTTTTTTAATGTAATATTCCCTTTGAAAACATTCTTCCAATTACATTTTTGCTGATATTTATTTCTGAATGAGGTTCATCCATCCATGGAATGTTTCATGCATCCCCCAACCATTCTTACTTATTCTTTTTTATTTTCACTAAATCATCCATGATTTTGTGATTAGATGAACCGTAGAGGTTTTAGGTTGGATGATTTTGTATTATATTATAGGTTATTGTGTTTTTATGGGCCTATTATTCCCCCAATTTTTTATCCACGATAAAATAAAGCATGTTCTGGATCACTGTGGCTCGATTAGGGATTTGGAGGTAGGTGTTTCTACAGAACCATTGTATTATATGTTATAAACTATATTTATTATTTTAAATGCTTTTTAGAAGTTGAAAATCATTTTATATACAAATATATACTTTAAATGAATTTTTTTGTCATTTGTTCTTGTTAAGGGACTTGGATATATTACAAGTTCTTTTTCAAATTCATGTGTAGATCCGTGAAACTATTTTAATTATATTAAAATTATTTCATAATTATTTGAAGAAGTGTGATGAAATATATTGGCTTTATGGAATTAAAAATTGAATAAGGACATTGAATGGTCCTTGGAATCATTCCATGTGTTGGATTAGATGGATGTTTTATTTGAAAAATTGATTTTAATATCCCTAAAAAATACAATTGAATATTGTTTTCTTTTTCAGAAGGGTTTGATTTATATTAATGTATTTTTTATAAAAAATAAGTTTCTATACCCTCTTTTGAATTAATTTTGATATAGTGGGAATTCAGATGTCTGAGATACCCATTAGAATGGAAATGAGTGGATTTCCTGTTTAAATTTCATTATTTCATGATGTATTTGTTTTATCATAGTATTTTAAAATCATTTTCAAATTACATTATGAATTATGTATGTAGATATACATTCTTAGTGGAGTCTTTTAAAGTCCAATTTATCACTATAACTAATTTAAAAAAAATTATTCCCTCTTGAGACCCATGTGTTTATTATGGAATGTTATGGATTATACCACATGTAGGTTATTTTTATTAACATGAATGATAGAATTCTTATGCATGGATATTTTTTATCCATTTTTATTTAAAGGGTGTGTGAGTTGAGGTAAGTGTGATTATCAAATGATTTATATTTGATGCATGTGATTTCTAATTGATCACATTTTTTCATTACTTGGGTCATGGGAACCCATATAACTATGTTCAGGTTTAAACTTATGTCTCACTAGGTAGACACACACTTATAGTGTTCTCGTTTGTTTAGTTATAGTTCTTGATGGCGTTTTCCATTCCGATGAGGCTATGTGTGGGATAGTTGGGGGTTATTATTGGATTCAAAAAAGGATGGTAGCTTCTCCATGTTTGTATAAATCCTAGGAATATCTCACCAAATTATCATTCGTAAATCTCATGTCCTTTATTTTTTTAGGGGGTAGATTCATTTAGGGGTTCTCACTTTGTTATTTTATTATATTGATCTTTTTCATATATTTTTAGTCCAATATGTTCTTTTTATTTATTTTTATTATAGTGTGACTTGACATTGTGATTCTAGACTATGTTCATTCCTCCTTATTTCTAGCCTTTATATTAAAAATGTTTGAAAATGATTTGTAAATGGTTGTAGATAATTTTAAATAATGTTATTTTAAATTGTTTTTGAAATATGTTATAAATTTTTTTAAAATGTTTTTTCATGTTAGATTATGGTAAATTTATTTGTTATTTCATTAAAGGATTTAAACAAAAAAAATTGAATTTTTTCCTCATTTTAAACTACTAATTTAAATTGTATAGCAATGATTTTTTAATTTATATTGGGGTAGTGTTTGAAAACGTTTATGTGGTTTTGTTTAATAATTCATGTGTAATCCCATTTTTTAAGCCTTCTGTTTATAATGGTGATTTTTAAAAAATTTATTAAGGTATTTCCATAAATTGGGAATGTTGTCGTTTCCTATTGAGTGATTATGTGCTTTACATATATTATTAACTCAGAAGCAAGTTTCTTGGTTATCCTTCAGATTTCACTTTGATAATTTTTTTTCTAGATATTCATGTTAAGTCATATTTTTAATTTCATTTTTTCAATGTGCATATTAATTCTTACCTAAAGATCTTCCATTAATTTTCAAATAATGTTCAACATGGTTCTATTTAATTGAGTTTCTTTGGGAAAGTATGATTTTTTATAGACATAAAGTACATATAACTACAAATATGATACGAAATGCCATTATAGTGGAATATTTGTTTTTCAGGACTTGAATATCCGTAGATAGGGATGATTTTTGGGCTCACTGATGTCTACTAATTTCATTGTTTTGATATTAGGTTCTTTTAAATTTATTTTTTTTCAAGCATGGATGTCTGATGAATAGATAGGTCATGATAAAATTTAATTTGATTTCAGATAATTATATGATCAATTATCTATTTGGTAAAACCATTCCCATGTGTTGTTTCCTTGATTCCCAAACAATTATTCCAATTTATGGGGATTGGGAACACCCATTAGGCCAGTGTCATCCCAGTTTGAGCATCCTTCGGATGGATGGTTTGTACCAATTCATATTGAATAGTATCAATGGTTTTGGTTCTGCTTTTTTGTAGGATCCAAATAATTTTGAATTTCATTTATTATTTGGGGACTCATAGTGAGATCACATTAGAATTTTTTAATGGAACATTGTAGGTAGGTGAAGGGAAAGTTTAGCTAGCTCTTTCTATCCCTCATCCTCAGCTTTCAATAGAATATGCATTTGAATTTTGAATTTGTATTCTATTGGATTTACTATTTATGCTTTTTTGATCGTAATATGAATTTTGTAATATTCCTTATAGATGAGTTGAAATTTTGGAAGGAAATAGAATATAGATCAGAGTTGTGATGTTAGTATACATGACCCAATTAACCTAAAAATGATTGAATAATCCATCATTGGTTATCTTAAGAATATTTTCATGGTTGACCTAAGGTTTGTTAGAACACATGGTCAATTCAATCATATTTCTACATCCCAATTTGTTTTTTTATACCACCCTTGAGAGATCCCCACTGGTGAGGGTTTTGTGCAGGTGGGTCTTGTGATATGTTGATGATGTGGTTTGAGTTTTGTAGGATTAGTGTTGTACATTTTTTGTGATCATTGTGTAGAATGCGTTTTTGTGGAAAAAATGACTATATCGAGGAAAATTATTTATGTTTCAAAAGAAGAATTTGATATCATTATTAAAATTTGTTTGAATTTTATGAAACTGGTTTTGGTTTTGGAAATTTCCATTGTGGAGGTTTATAAAAATAAATCTATTTTATAGAAATATTTGAGCATTATTATTCTATATTGGTCAATTTGTTTTTTCAGAAAATGAAGTAGTTATAAAACTATTGTTTTTTAATTATAAATGAATTTTAAAATATGTGTTTTGGTATATAGGAAAATATAATTGTATTCAATTAATGAAAATTAGATGAGAAATGTTTTTTAAATGAATTTACCATTAATATTGGAGAAGAATGAGCGGTTTCAAAAAATGGGTAGAAATGTTTCAGGATTTCCTTATGGAATTGGGTTCTTTTCAAAACACAAGGGTTTCTATGAAATTCAATTTTGAAAAATGTATTTTATTCCTTTTGGAATGCGGTGGTTTCTAGGTAGTAGTTTAGGTCATTTATGTTTCCTTTATAAGATATTTTTATTTTTGAAACTAGACCGAGTTGAGTCGTAGTTTCATGTTTAAATGAGTATGCCTCCTAGAAGTGTCTCAGTATAGGATATGTTATTTCATTTATGGTTAGTTACTCAATTTATATGTTGGAGGATTCCTATACTCCATGATTTTGAAAAATATTACACATCCCCCTCGTATTCATTTTGTGATGTGGTAGTGTGTTAGATATTGAATTTTTATAGGAAACATGACAAGGTTTTAAAGGGTTATTCAGCTTAATGAATTAATGTATATCTATAAACTTGTTAATTTTGGAAATATATTTTCTCTTTAGTTTTCAGGTTCAATGTTTTTGGAGATTTTCTATCTTTCAAGTAGATTTTTTAGTGTGATCCTTATGTTCTATATTGGGTTTTTTTAATAGATGATAGTTTAGGACTAGAAATCATTTATTCTTATTTGTTACATGTGTGTGGAAGCTATTTGGTTATTATATACTTGTTTATAGGTCCATTAATGGGTTATTATTTGTTTCATGGACATGGGTCATGGTTAGGTGAGTGATTTGGGTGGCTATAATTGTTATGGAACAAATTTGAATTGTGTACTAACTAGATTCATATTGGATCAAATTTTTATCACTTTGAGAGGGTGGACTAGGTATGTGTTCTAGTTTTTCTTAAATTATATTAATTTTGTATGCATGGAATTATCCCATGTAATTTCATTGATTTATTCTTGTGTTTAATCATAGAATTTTTTCTTATCTTTGAGATGCGATTGATTTGGTAACTTGGTCTCATGACCTATAGTGGTTTTGGATGATTTAGTGGTTGTTTGTTTTGGATAAATTAACATAGGATCTTGGGAATTTCTAGGTTATTATGTCCTTTGGATGTCTCTTATACTATGCTTCGCACTTAAAGATTACCACATTATGTACGCCCTTACATAGTGGTATATTATGAAGTCTCTTTTGGTTTTGGTTTAATCACCATAATCTTGGTGACACTTATATTGCAGGATTGTTCACATGGTGAATCACAATTTAGAATAATTATAATCTTGGGGATAACACTTTTTATTATCTATTTGTTTATGTGTTCTTATTATATTTTTTTTATAATCTCTATTCAAGATTGTTATCATTGTTCAAGGATATTAGTGGTTTCTAGTAAGTTGTAATGTGTTGTGCCTCTCTATCGTAGATGTCTAACTAGTTGACACCTTTACCTCCACAATGGTCTTTCTGGGGGTATAAGGTGGAACGAGGGGAGTTTCTTAGACACTCCATGTAATTGTATAATTAATAAGTGGAATAATTTAATTACTTCTAAGACATTGTGGGTTCGTGGGTGTTTCAGGAAGAAAATAAAAATCTATTAATGGGATAGGTGTTAGGAATGGTGTTTCCATAGTTAGGTGTAATCCGGGATGGAACGTTTTTGAGGGCATGAAATAATAAATTTTCAATAATCATGGTTTGATCATGTTTGTCTCATTAGTATGACCATCAATGGATAAATAATGTGGTTTCCAAGTGGTTTTTTAGTGGGGACAATACATTTGGTTCACAATTTTCATAACCATGTTCCAAAATAATTCACCATGTTGAGTATTTTTTTTCATATGACATAAATTCTTATAACTCCCTCATCAAAGCCCCTTATCCCTTATTTCACCTCCACTAGATGAACCCCCAATTTAGACGCCCTACTCCTCATGTGGATCCACACATATATCATAAGACAATCCTCATAATGTTCAACCCTAATTGTGGGATACCTCATATAGAACACCATGTCAATTCCCTCTATGTGTTGTAGCCAAGAAGATTCCCCCTCCCCATTTATAGCCTCCACACTCATGGATCCTCCATCCCATGGTATTTTTTCTATTATTTCATTGCAATATAGGTCAAAACCTCAACAATATTGTCTCTGCATGCCCCCCAATTCTTCCTTATTCATTTGATTTCCCTTTCCCCATCATGATTTTATGTTTTCCTAAACACTATTAGTTTTTAGTTGGATGATTTTTTATGTTATTCATTGTTATAGAGTTGGTGTGGTTATATTTTTCCTAATTGGGTGTCCTCTCTATAAGGTGGCATGTTCCTGAAATACACTACTATATTTTTTTATGTATGTTTCTCAATAGAACCATTTTATTACATGTTATAAACACATATATTTATTTTAAATGTTTTTTTATTATTTTAATATTCTTGTATATGATATTGTATACTTGAAAGGGTTTCTTATTGCACTTATGATTTCATCGTGGTCCTTGGATGCATGCCATGTTCTTGGAATAATTCATTTGTGGCTCTTAAAAAGTATTTGAAGTATTTTATAACATTTTAACATGGATTTGAATTTTTGTAAAAACCCTTATTAGTTATTTTAATCATATAAAATAGTTTATAAATTATTCAATGGCCATAAACCCATGTTATGTACTTAATTAAATGTAATTTTTTATCATCTAAGGGATTTTAATATTTAAAAAATGAAGCATGTTTTCTTTTTAAAATTGGTAGAATTTATTTTCAATAGGTTTATTATAAAATGAATGGAGTGGATGATTTTTGGAATTGATTTTGAAAGCATCGGTCTTAGGGTGTATGAAGGAGATTTAAAAATATAATGACTGACTTTACAAAAGGAAATTCATCTTGTTTTATAATATTTTGTTTAATGTGATATTTGGAATATATTTTCCAATGAATTTATGATTTGGGTATGAGCCACATCATTCAATAGATGTATTTTATAATCACATTTGGTACTTTAAATGAACTTATAAATGGTTGATATCATGCTAATTCTAGTGTGTTAATATTTGCTATTATGGATTGTGTCCAATGGAGGCTATTTTTATTGATATGAACTTTTTAATTCATATGTATTGATATTTTTTGGGTTGTTTCATGAGAGTTTGTGGAAGGTTATGCATGCATAAATTTAAATTTCATTAAATTTTTGATTAAATATTTATCTCCTCCTCACTTTAATTTAGTCATTGGGGCATGGGTAGATAAGTGGAATTCAGGACTTCTAAACTCCTTGGTTGCCTCAGACTAATATTTCCCCCCATTAAATAGTTATAATGCTTGATTGGATGTTCTATTCTGAGTGCGATGGGTGCAGACAAGTCTAGTGGTTTTGATAGGATGCAATTTACACCATTTTATTGGTGTGTGTTCAGGTATGTATAGGATTGTCTAAATAAATAACCTAGTTTAGAGCCCATGACATTTATTACAATTGTTGGTTTATTCATTAAGATGATTTCCCTATTTTTTATTTATTTTATTCCCCTAGTTTTCTTTTTTTTTCATTCCACATACCCTTATCATTTATGCATCCATATTGTGTGACTTGACATAGTTTTGTATGAATATCTTCTTTCCTTATTATCTGTATAATTTACCTTTCAAATTAAAAAAAAGGATTTGTTAATATTTTTAATAATGTGAAATGAAGGTGTTATTTTAATTTTTTTCAATTTTTTTTGAAAATGTATTGAAATATGCTCTCAATTAATAAAAGATAGAATGGTTTTTTTATTTCATTAATGTTTTTAATTAAAGATGACTTATAACTTGTGTTCCTCTGTTAAAGGATTATTATAAAATATATTACTAATATTGTTTGTATTTTATAAAAGTTCATTTCCTAAAAATGTTCAATTTGTTTTGTTTTATAAAACATTTGAATAACCTATTTTTTATTCCTTATTTCAAAAATAGAATTTATAAGTTATTTTATAGAGGGATTTCCATTGTTTTTATAGGTTTTGGTGGCCTATTGACTTTTTATGTTCTCATGCCTATATTACCATATCAGATGCATGTGTTTGGGTTGTCCTTTGGGAAGCTGAATGAGTATTTATTTATCTAGATATTTTAGTTGAGTAATGTATTTTATAGTCGTCATCTAGTTTTCGGATTATATGTTTTAGTATAAGTTTCCATGGATTTTTAATTGAATGCCCATAATGATTCTATTTATGTGATTTTTTTGGCCAAGTATTTTTTATTATTTTTTATAAATAGATGGAAACTATTGCTACTAGTGGGAAAATAAAAAACTTTTATAGGTTAATGTTTTCCTTTTAAGATAGGGATATAATATGGTGGTAGATGTTTTTGTTCATGTCTACTATTTACTAGTTTTGTAGGATTGATGTTAGCATGTTTTTCTGTTAATTATTTCTCTTGTGTGGATGTCTGAGGTATTGAAAGGTCATACATAAATTTATTTAATTTTTAGTACTAAAATTGATATAATTTATCTAGATATATCATTCCCATGTTGTGTTTATTTGATTCCTAGCAACTTTCCCAGCTCGTATGGATCAGGAATTCCCTTCAGGCCAGTGGTTGGCTAGTTCCAACATCTTTTGAATGAATGGCTATGTCCATTTCATAACATATCCCATACTACATCTCATCCTCATAGTGACTTATTAATAGTATAAAAATAATCAATAGTAACTTTATTCCATATCCACATAGGCATAACAACTGTCCAAATTGACTATCCAAGCCATTGATTATTATATTTTATTCTCTAATAATCCAAAATACAAGTCAAAAAACTGAAAATGCTCATCTTTATGCCTGGAAACCAAAATCATAATCTCATACAGTGATTCCACATTTTATTAAATAGTTGTACTACCATATATGATGCATGATATTAACTTATTATTTATATTCTAATAGAATATGAAAACACTAATATACTAGTAACATAATGTATACCACATCTATCCAAGATCATACCAATAATAGAGTCATTTGTCACCATCCTTTCATGAATCATGATAGAATCTACGTCATAGCCTTTATTAGCCATTACTTTAACTTTTAACGGTGATTTGATAAATATGATTTCATGAGGTAACCCCAAAATTATAAACATAAATATTATATATTATTATATGAATATTCATTACAAATCATTATGATGCATGTGAGAACCGTTAGGATTTAGTGTCTTTGGAATCATGAATACATAAAAAATTGGTACCTAATAGATCATTATCATCTCGTATATAGTTATACACATCTAATTCACTTCATATACATATCATAATTAATACATTATTTATATCATGGGGAAATTAAATTTTTAAAAATAGTAATCACAAATTCTTAATAAAGGTAGACAAGGGAAATATCAGTGATAAATTAAAAATAACAGAAGCACAAGGGTATGGGAGTATGAGGATAACATATAAAAATCCTGACCAAAAAAATTATATATCCTAATCATGATTCATGTAAAAATATTGACAATTCTTAAGACATCAATCATAGAGAAATCAAATAACATGATCCATGATAAAAAACATTTGTATAATATCATGTAATAAAATAGTGGCCTAATTTTTTACATTACCATAATCATAGAAATATTATATTAGGGCTTCCTACTAAGATAATAATCACATGTTAGGCTTGGATTTATCACCTATGTACCTGATTCGAGGTTTGGATATCCTCACATTCTCCCTATTGTGGGCATTGGACAACCTCCCTTGTACCAACATTTGGACATTGGATAGCCTCCTATGAACCCTAGTTGGGGCATGTTATAACCTCCAAAAAAATATTTTATATCATAAAACATTGATAATTACCCAATTTATTTGTGTGATACAATAGAATCCCTTGTAACATAATAATAATCAATTAATTTTATACCACAATATCTTAAAAATATTTACCATTCTTCGTAACATAATACTTCGAAATTAAAATGGGGTGTATCATTATTTTATCATTATAACAATAAATAATATTGAAGAAGAATAAATATGGTGTCATTGGATCACATAACCATTTAAACATAAGTAACACCAATGGATGTTATCATATATATTGATTTAAATTTAATTATCATTAGAATATTTCTTGAGTAAAATAACCATTTAATTTTGAAATCACTTATTTAAAATAAAATATTTAAACAAAATTTAGAAAAAATATTTAGTTGAAATGAAAAATGGAAGCTACTAATGTAAGAATAAAACTATTTAGTTATTATGATAGTGGGAATTTCCATTCATTCATGTTATATTAATACATATATTCCACTAAAATTATCAATAAAAAGTGAAAAAGACCGCATTTGGTAAATGACAGGATGATTACATTATAAAATTTATATTAAGTAAAATAATGGTAAAAATGCATATAAATAAATAAATAGATAATTTTTAAAATAATAAAACATTTTAAATTACATATGGAGATAAATGAATAATATTCTCACCCGAAGAGAAAAAGAATGTCGACTTTTAGTGAAAACATTTTTTTTTGTATCTTAAGTACATAAAGAATGGAAACCTAAAGAGAAACATTTATTATATTGAAATTACGATATGAATATAAAAGTAATTATATTTTCATTATATATATATATTATAAGTTCATCACAAAAAATTTATTCATAAATAATCCTAGTAATAATGAGAGTGTAATGAGAAACTCTTAAATCATATTTGAATTTATTCCTATGAAATATAAAATAATTTATCATAGATTTAAATATATTATTATATTATAATAGAACCATATTAAATCACATAATATCATATAAGATCATTTTATGTCATTTTATAACCCATTTATTAAAAATTATTTATTAAAATTGATGTTTTCGCGGGTGAACTATTTCATTTTTCATAAAGTCATAAATTCAAATGTTCTAGTCCTTGTAAATTGATAATGGTTACAGAATATTTATAATTTTAATCATTATATAAATATAATTTACATTTAACAAATACATAATTATAATCATCCATAAAATATAGATATATAAATTTATATTTCAAAATTTATGGAGATGGTAATTCATACGTGGGAATGAACATTATTTTTACTTTCTAAAGAAATGAATATAAGCAATATAAATAAAAATTTAACATTATAGAACAATTATTAAATCATAAAAATCGTATATATTAATTAAATATATCATTATTAATATTCATGTGAGGTGGTGATAGAAAATTATTCATATCGACTCGTGGAGGTAATAACACATAATTATGAACGTGTGATACATTCATTTCCAATTTTATAGATGGGAGGTGTAAAGGGTTTTTAAAACATTATAATAATAACTCATTATATGTTTGATATTTTATATAACATATAATTATGGAAAAATATGGTTATATATGCTGTAATAAGAAATTAGATTCAAAGATATCATTTACGAGTTATACTTCTCCATTAATAAAACTCCTTTAGCTTACACCATAAGCCTTGAATGGAAACTTTTAGGATCAAACCATGACCACTAGTATGTGGGTTTCGGTTTTAGGACATTATTTTTCATGTATTTAATGATTTATTAGGTGCTATAATTTTTAATAATATAATTTATGGGGTTCCCTTTTATAAGTGTGGAAAAAGAAACACCTAGAATTTCCTAATGAATTTAAAATATTAATCCCTTACTAAAGTAAAATTTCTACAAATTGAATCATATTATTATATTAATTTATATTGGGTAAAAATAATTCTAAAAACATGAATTTAATAAATATATTTTGCAATCATTCCTTTATCTCTTTTTTAACCCATGGTAAATCCATCTTTACCATAAATATTGCAAAAAAATTAACATTTTTCACCAGTAATTGTGATAATATATGAAAGCGTACCCAATGTCAAAATTTTATATTATTATTATAAATACAAAATCCATTTTATCAAATTAAATTTATATATTCGAAAAAAGATACATTTAAATCAAACTCACATAACATATCAAAAATGGTTTTCATGAAAATGTATTTATATGTATAAAGATATTTTTATACAAATATTAAGGACAATGTGGGTTATAAATAAATTTATTGGAATGTGTCTAAAAAATTAAATAATGAAACATTAAGATAAATTCAAAAAAAAAACAATCCAAATTTATTAGTACTTGAATGAAAATAAATAAAATTATTATTTTTTAACTATTGATGTAAAATTAAATCTTTTCATAAAAATCATGAAATTTCAACCTTATTTAATTTTTATATAATTATTTAATAAATTATATAATTTTTATTGAATGAATGTAATATATGTTTTAATATAAATTACATCAGTTGTGGGGGGTGTTCCAACTAACAAAATGTCATAACAATTAAGAATGTGATTGTTAGAAACTAAGACGTCCCAAACAAAACCCCATGATGAAACCACAAGATTTCACTAAGGGGGATATGATTAAAAACATTTTATTATTTATGTTCAAAAAAATAACATTTAATTAAATTTTTTTATAAACATAAAAGGAGATTAATTAAAATTGGATACATATTTATTATAAATTAACGTAAATATTTTATTCATATCAAATATTTATAATTATTTATCGTAATGTGGTTTTTCATATTCAAAACTAATATTTTACATGTTGGTTATAATAGTATACTTGATCATTGTTCATTTGGACTCGTGGTTTAATGTAAAACAAGCTATCGAATAATCATTTTTCTTTCAGAGGATGAAATATATATAATGTATGTGGGTGTTGTATCAAAACCTCCTTAAAATTATTTTATCCGTAAAAATTATATCACCTCGACATAAATAAATGGTGATATCTCTGCTTAATAACATCATTAGGATCCCATATACCTTCTTCAAAATTTTAATTTATACAGATAACATTTACCAAGCGAGTAGTATTATTGTATAGTACATTATCTCTATAATACAAGATTTATAATGGCTTCAATTCTAAGAAAAGTTCATGATCTAAGTATACATCCTCTGAATTTAATAGATGTTAAGGGTCATGTATGTACTTCATTAGGAGATATATATTCAACACCTTGTGAACATGAGAGATGTTTTGTGGAAGCTCAAACTAATTAGCTAAAATCTATACTTGATAAAGAATATTGAATTAATATATATTCTTAGTTCTGATCATTCCTTTCTTTTCAAATCACATAAAATTATTCCATATAGATATTCCTGGTAATACATTCTCACCCACGTCAAATTTCATATCTCATCGATAATCGTGAGCATAAATTTTATACTTACTATTTGATTCCTTGATGTACTTCTAGATGGATCGAAATTTATATTCAATTTATAATGATAGTTTAGGTCCCAATATAATTATCTCACTAGCTTAATCATAGATTTTTGGAGTTGTACACATCCTTCCATATAGATCATCATAAAGAGCCATTTCAATTCTCAAGTTAAAGTTATTATTGTAAGAATTTTTTTAAACAAGGTGTTGATCCAAAACACCGTTGAAATATTTATATTAGGATCCCAACATGTATTAAGAGTTTGTATGGATATCTCAGAATTACCATCTGTTAGAGGAATAAATTTAGTAATAAACAAGACTCGGTATATAAATTTTTCTAAAGACTTTAAAAAACCATTATGGTAATCCAAGGATCTCAATCATATGTAATCTATTATTTTACACCATAATCCCTTACCACATCATTAATATAAATATTATAAATTTCACTAAGAGATAAATATTCACCAATTGTAATGAAGTGTTTTGAATTCATAAGGTGATCGAATACTTCAAAAATTGCAATATGAACTTTATATGTTTTATGGATTCTGAAAAAACGTGGTTATATTACTTCAGTTTCATTGGAAAAAATAAGGGTTGTATCATCCCATTAGAATTATATCTCTTATATATAATTTGTTTAAATTCCATTCACTATGATACATAATATACAATTTCAGTATTAATTTTTTCCCATATGTAATACTCTTTTAGGTCTCTATACATCTTTGTACTTATAGAATGAATCTAGAATGAGGATATAAGATCTTTTTAAAATATCTCATTCTTTAACATTAGTATTGAGAAGAAACATAATCACTTGATAAACCTTATCATTCCATTAAAATCGAGTATAAACTCAATATCATTTCATACTTTGTTTTAAATCTTTTTATCTTCCTTTTGTTCCTATTTAATATTTAAATGAATATATTGTTGATAACTCATTTAAGAGAGATATAATTTCAACTGTATAACGAAAATTTCAATGTATTACCTTTCCATATAAAGAAATATTTGATCCTTTGTGATATTTATCAAATAAAATATGTCACATTTTGTTAGTCTTAAGTCATCAACCTCCTTCACATACCAAGGGTGGTAATGTATTGATCAGTCCTAATCTTCAACAAACATGAATCCTTTTCCCTAGAGTATATACGATTCTTTCATAGTGAATATATACATAAAACAATAGGGTTTAATATATATGTATATCCATTCCCTGTAAATATAATTCCTCCACATCATTGATGAAATGATACAATGACTTACTTCAGGATACAAGTCAGCTAATTCTACCGATGAATATTCAATTTTCATGATTCATAAGTAATGACAATATCATTATACATCAGAATGAATACCAGTAAATTCATTTATGAATCATTATAGATCCCAAATAATTCTCCACTATATGTTATTATAAGAATAAGAACATAGAAAAAGATTCTTTTCAACATTTTGAAATTGTCCTCACAGTCATTTCTAAAAAGGAACCTCAGCCTATTTTAAGAGGACAATGTGATATGGCAATTTTTCCTAGATAATATATTCACAAAGCATTGATTATATCTATACAATCAAAGAATACAATGAATAATAATCAATATGGTTTTTTTGAAATAATGTTCAATAACATCTATCTTTGATGAATCCACTACTAAACCTTTGTTTGAGATTATGTGACCCTTAAATAAAACATTAGGATTCATAAATACAAACTTTTCAAATTTTTCATACATTTTTCCCTTCATTATGGTATTCAGCTATAGTGTCTCACTCTAGATTCCACTTAGTTGTGCCCTGAGATGATGGCCCAAAAGACCTCAAACAAGATTCCCATACTCTAGAGGATTTTTATGAGCGGTGTTGGATTAGGATGTCAATTTTGGGATACCATACATACATAGATCAGAGTGGATTAAAATGGTTTATCTAGTAAATATAAAATAGTAGACGTAGTGATGGATTACAATAGTGGAATAATAATAAACATTTCAAGGTAATAAACATGTGGAAGGTGATAAATAATTGATCATAAATGATGATGATAACAATAATCAGTAAAAATACAAATATTGGGTAAATATATACATGGGATACATCCATATACCAAATTATATAGAAAAATAAAAAAATGTCTAGAAACTGTAACTAATAGAAAAAGAAGCATAGGCTCAGTCCACTTTTACATTACTCCATCCTAGAACTCAGTCATCGACATGTGTAGATGGAGACATTCCTTTATCTATATCTGCAATCAATATGTTTTCATTATAATGAAAGGTATTACATGAAGTGTGGGAGATATTCAGAGTATTACACTACCATTTATTTATATATAAATCCATTTTGATTGTATAAAATGATTAGTGTTCCAAAATTAATAAACGTAATACTAGAAATAAATGTGAAAATAATTACATCTGACCAGGTTCACCCTTGAGACATTGTTCCGATTATATCTTCTTTGGCCTACCATTCTGTGCTTGAACCTTGAAAAACCTGCACATATGAGAGAATGTGTTTTATGGACTTATGAACACGAATTCATTAATGTCATACCATTCCAAAACATGTGATTATTCTTGAAAGATGTACCCTAGGAATATAAAAAAACATATCCATATTCCATAATTAAAATTAATATTTTTAATTTAAGAAGATGCACCATGAGCATGTCCAAGGTGATCTAAAATGATTTACATGTATCACCCTAGAGGAACTGTATAATAACCAATGTCATTCAATTTCATCCAAGGTGACCCATGAATGTGATCTAATGTTTCACTCTTGTCGTATTGTGTAGACCACAATGATATCCTCTACCTCTACCCATGGTATCTTATGTAGGAGTCTGAGTATCTATTATGGTATGGAAAAACCATCTCACCACAAAGCTCATCCATGAGTTCTCCCCTAAGAAATTGATATCACTCATATGTGGTTACATGATATTTCATAATGATCTCATCCCAATAATATATAATATCTCCCTTGGTGTATTTATAAATCACTTACAAATCAAACTATAATCCAAGAATATCCATTCCAAGTGGTCCTTAAGTTGGGACCCCTGTATTTCCCTTTTTACAATGTGATGGTAATATTTTTTTAGAAAAATCATAACATTTCCAAAAATATAATTCATAACATTTAAAAAAATAACCATATAATTTAATGTCAATAATTATAATTAAGGCATGGAGTTTAGGGGCCTAACTCATGGACTACCACTCTAACAAATTTATTTTATACCGTGATACATTTATTATAAGAAGACACACACCTTGAGGGTGGTTTATAAATACAGGGAAAGGGTCCTTGTGGATATTTAAAGATGGGACTCCCATTTGGGTGGAAAAAGTAATGGTGGTCAACCGATGGGAAGATTCAACTATATCTAAGCTCCAAAAAAGAGGGGAAACCCATTTAATTTGATTCAAAATTAATTTAGAGATTTCACTAGATAATTCTAGCACGTGAAAAATGTAGGACTATATAAAAAATAACAAAACATAAGGTATGAATCTAGACACAAACATTATGTTCATAGAGCTATCCTCACCACACGTCGACCAGTGAATCAAGGTAGAATATAAATTATCAAAGAAATCATTAAATTTGTGAAATATTGAGAAAATGAGGACACAACAAGACAGTAAATATAAGATAATAGAAACTATAAATTGATGAAAAACGAATAAATAGGATACCCTAGGGTTTTCAATGCAACTGAAGGAAATTGATTTAGAGTATGGTTGAAGGAGGGGTCAAAACACCTAAGAGAAGGAGAGAAGATATCATAACAAATGGGTTGTATGATATAAACAAAGGATTTAAATGAATTAGGTTTACCAAAGAAATATAGGGAAGAATTATTATTTTCAATTCATTTACAATGCCACATGGTTTGGATTCATGGTTGGCCAAACCATTCTTTAACTATAGACCTAATTCAACTTTAGGTGTCATGCCCCATGGGCAAGGCACATTGTTTGGCTAACCCTGCACTATTCATACTAGAACCACTAATAAGGATGTGTGAAATCCTCATATGAACATACACCCCACTATACTATGTTATAGATAAACTGTGCATCTCACTATGTGCACTGGGTTTCCATTGTGGTTGGGTCCCACTGTTATCACTAACTATGCACTAACCGTGGGACTCACCTTTCCATCCAATATTCATGATATTTGAGCTCAAAATGAGCCATGGACTCTCCCAAACCATTCCCAAGCCATTATATCTAATTATTTGATTAAAAATAGGTGTCTAATAGTAACATAGAATTTCATACCTCTCTAAAAAATTTGTGCATTACAACCTCCACTAATAAATATAACACACCCCCGAGATACCCTTCAAAGAGTAAGGAGGTATCATTTGAAAAATGCTCCATCCACTATGAATATAAATTATCCTCTTGCTCCTAAATCTCTTCTTTTTTTTCATCTGTACCACCAAAATAACAATATCATTAGAAGAGACTTTCCTCGGAGACCCTTATTGCTCCAATCAATGATATATACTAGATGCTCCCTGAAATATGAATCTACCTCAAATTCAATAACCATTGGTTCAAATGAATGAGAATGGTTATATTGATACCATTAATGATAAGATATGTGGAAGACCAAATCAAGGTAAAACTCATAGAAAGACGCAATATCATAGTTCAAATCTATAGGTCGATAGTGACGATCGGTATATGACTTATTCATAGACTGAGTTGTAGTCATTCTCTTATGAAACAGGTGGACTTCATTCAATGTCACCTAAATGAGAGGAGTACTGAGTATAACTCCATAACATTCTTCTAATAGGTATTTAGGTGAAAGGAATAACCTAAAATAAAGGAACTCATAAAGATACATATAAATCATTTCCTAAAACCATTAATTATATGTAACATACAAAATATGTATATGTTTTTACCATGAACATCTATGATCAAGGATAATTTCAGGGATCATGTCTTCCAGAACATGTATTTTCCTCTTGGACTGATCTTCGGTATGAAGTGGTTATGATGTATTGAAGATCACCTATGAACCCAGTGTCACATTCAACCCTTTCTAGAACAATGATGTATAATGTGCATGTTGGTTTGTTTTGATGGAATTGGGATCACCATGAAGTCACACAATATATTGAATATAAATCATTCCAATAAAGTCAACTATATAGGTCACCTAGATCAGTAGGAAGTGTGTGACCTTGGTCAAACTATTTATGATACCCTAAACAACATCACCTCCTCAAGGGGATCTGGGATATCACATCATAAAATTCATGGAGATTTCATTTTATTTCACCCCAAGGATGGACATGGATTCTATAATCCCAGTAGATCACTTGTATTCTTCCTTAACCTATGGATATTTGGGTCACCTCATGATAATCCTACAATATTACTCTTCAAACCTAGCCACCTATTTTGGCGGTGTACAACTCAGTACATATTGGTAAACCCATGGTGATCATCACCAATAGAGGCATGAGAAACACGCATCATCACATCCCATATATCCTAGTGAACCCAAACACATCCATGGTAGATTATGATTTCATTTGAATCAACAAACCAAACAAATGGTGTGTTCCCACACGAGACACATTCCCAAATTATGAGGCCCTTATATTCAGAATGATGCCTCATCCAGATCCAATCCATATTGAAGTATTTCACATCCATAGCTACTCAAAAAAGATTCCCATTATATTCCTGACGCATTGAATTCATCCTAGAGAGAATGGAGTCAACTTACACTCATTGTTGGCCTCTTGGATGCCCTAGGTATTAGTCTTATGTCTCAACTCTTCATCCATTACATCACCTTTCATCATAAATTCTCTTATCAGGATTTGTTAGGTATTGAAATTAATAGTATTTCCAATTCCCGTCTCTAGATGAATTAATATTACTACAAAAGTCATTTTCTCTTTCAACTCATGAAAGTATATCTCAAAATAATAAAATATTAAGATCTTCACATCATTCTTATTCATTCCCATAATCAGTGCTGTTAGGAATGAGAAATCCTAAATGAATCCCTTGTAATAACTATTTGTCCCAAATAAACAATGCATCACAAACACATTCTGGGATAATACAAGGAAATAATGGGGTGGAATTTTTTTATTTCAACATGCTTCTCTACCTTTGAAATTATATGACCCTTGATTTGAATTTATTAATCCATAAATATAATTTTTCATATTTTCATGATGCAAATTCTCTCCTAGTGTACTCTTCACAATCCGAATATGATTTTCATGATCTTGTATGGTGTGAAAATACACTAACATTTTATCAATGAAGACTACCACAATGTAATGGTGGTCTGGGTGGAAGACCCAATTCATCAAATCCATGAAGATTTATGGTCTGTTTGTATGTCCAAATATCTTATCCAAATAATCATACATGTAATAACTACTTTTGATCGTTTTAAATGGTATGAATGATTATATCACAAACTATCAATGGTTTCCTAATCTCAAATCGATTTTAAAAGAAAAATATCTCTCCTCATAGCTGTTTGAAGAGTTCATCTATATGATGCAATGTGTATAGGTTCATCACATTATGATGGTTTAGTTTGTGGTAATCGATGCACAACCTATGGGTACCATCCTATTTTTTAGAGAAAATGATTGGTGAACCCCATGGTTATATTATATGTCTGATAAAACATTTTTCCTATAGATATTAAATATGATTTTTGATCATGATGCATTATAACTACCAACCTATAGGGAGGAATGGGAACCAATACCAATCTTAGAACTAGTTCAATGCTGAAACCCACCTCTCTCTCTGGAGGTAAACTAGAGAAATCATTAGAAAAGTTTCCCTATGATTTTTCACCATTGGAGGTAATTACATAAGATGAATTCCGTAATAATTCAAATAGAAACTAAACATCTTGCCTATAACTCTTCATATCCCTTTCCACTCGATTACAACTTTACTACGCAGGATATCCCATTATCTTTTATAGAGATGTGTGCTACCCTCAGTTGATGTGAATGACACATTCTAGTGGTATCTATCAACATGGGTGTGATATGGTACTATCCAATCCCAACCATGAATGAAATTGAAGCATATTATCAGGATGATGAATAATTTATAGGGTTATTGTTACCTTCATATCTCAAGGGGGAATATTTTCACTAGAATATACACTCGTAACAAACTTCCAATGACATTTCTAGAGACATAACGCCACATAACTATTCTTCTTCTATGCCCAATAATGATTTAACTGTAGAAGATATAAGAGAGTGTGATTCACATATATCAAATAGTGAAGAAACTAATGTTGAGACCCCTAGAATAGTACATATTAGTGAATATGGACCTAGACTCTACTCCATAGTCATAGGTTGTATAGCGTAGATATCACTTGATCTACGGACCTAAGATACAATCTCACTATACTAGGTAGGTCCGCTCTACTGGAGATGAAAAATTGAGGAATGAATACCAAAGAAACTACCACCACCTTATCCTGAGTGACCAGTAAAAGTCTAGTTCCCAGCCTAGTAATGAGTTTATGATCGTACACCCAAAAGAGGTGTCCATGTAGATCATTGATCAGCAGGTGTTGGAGGAAAGGTTCAGCATAGGTGCAGAAGGTGACACATCTTTTCATACGCTCAACACTCAATCAGGATCCTTATGTAGTGGAGATTTTTATAGCCTTTCCATTCACACTGGTGACACAACATATATTTATTGTTGTGTTCCACATGGCCGATACAACTTCTTCTTTCACTACTAAAATGATGCTTCCTACATCCACATAAAACACCACCCGATATGGACGATGAACTGTCCCAGCTCACTTAGCTAGATTCCCTCATGATCCACTACGTTATAAGGACATGGTTCAATTTCTACGAAATGATGGTAATCTAGAAAACATTCAATTAAAATCGTATGGTATATGCAAGACCACCCTAAAATCATCTCACAGTAATCATTTTTTCAACAAATAAAGTCATTGTGAAATGTTATAACTCATTAAAGAAGGATTACTAATACATCACCAACATTTTACATTGTATTATGTTCACTAACTCTCATGGGCTTTCTGTTCTAAGGGTTTTTTCAATGAATTAGACAAATAAGTATATCTGGAAGTCTATCAATGTCGTACCCTAATGTCAGCCATCTATAATAAGGAGGTCCCACCAATTTTTTGTGAAGTCCTGGAGCTTATATCTGGTGATCCTAACCCTATGATCTAGAAGAATCTTTATGGTTATGAATATTGAAAAAATGGAAACTATCCATGACTCTATATCTTGAGTTCCTCCATCCCCAGAGATGTTTGTAGAATGTTTCAACTAGAACTCCTAACTCAACTCATCCATTGTATGGGATGGTTGGAGAGCACCCATTATGTACTACATGAAATAGAGGAAACTATCATGGAAATGATCATCAGATCCCAGTGAATGATCAACATGATGTTCCTCATGTGGAACTGTAGGAGGTATTCCTAGTTCCTCAGGGCACACCACCTTCGGAGCATGCTTTTTGCCCCTTTAATGGCATCCGTTGTGAAGATTTCAATGTGGAATAACTCAAAAGTAGTCAGGTGCACTCCTAAAATAAAATTTATCAAAAACTGTGGAATGTGATAACAAGATGGTTCATGCACATAACCACTATAATGAGTCAATTCTCCTTGAATTATCTTTAATCAATCTATTAGTAGTATGAAATATCCATATGATGATCATAGGAAACACCAGCTACTACCCACTACTAAGAGAGGGTTAGGGTCATGGTCTCATCCAACTCAACATTGGTTCTGATATATTGAGTTTTAAATGTACATTATAAACTAAAATATCTATTAAATTTCATTTGGAATCCCATTTAGTGAAAGCCATTTTATTTTTATGCTTTCAATTATTTAAATTACTTCAATTTTTATTTTTTTATTGATATCATGATGTAGTTAATAACATAAACAATTCCAATTTTATAAAGTTTCATTCTATATATAAATATAAATTGGAATTTCAAGTAATTATAATAATCCCTTTATCTAGGTAACATGATTTAAAAGAAAATTTATTGTTATTTGATTAATTTATGTACTAATTCTAAAATTATTAAATTAATCACACGTACAATTTCCATCAGAATTCATTAATAAAACCTAAAAATGTGGAATAATTGGTAAATATAACCAATTATGACATCATAAAAATGATATAATACTGAAATTCATAGAAAACAAAGAACAACCAATAGATCATGAAAAAAATTAAATGAATGCAGAACATAGATATGGAATGGAATAATTCAAGAAATTTAAATCATGTGGTGTTGAGTATGATGCATCAATGTATACACCCCCATATCAGTGGAATATGGTAGAATATATCTCCTTTTAATAATATAGAAAATAATAATATCATAACACATGTGTGTCACCCAATGGTGAAATCTGTAAAATCATAATAGTGCATCTGATAACAACACTGACCTATCCTAAAAAAATTAGGTTTACCCTATATGTGGGTTAATTACTCCTAGTAAATGTATCATTACAAAATTCCATAATATATAGTATCATTTTTAATAAACAATAAGTAATACTAACAGAAAAAATTATCCACTAATACTACTTTGTAGTGTCCCACCCAAAATGAAACCTTTTGGTTCCTCAAGATGATGGGCCACAAGACCTCAATCACACCTCCCCATATACAGATTCTACAGACGAGGAACGAGGCCTTAGGGCGTGTTCATGGAGATATTAAAACATCATATATTATAGAGGATCGTAGAAGTATATATGATAATTAAGAAATTTTGGAAGTGGTAATAACAGATAACCTCATAAAAATAATAAAGCATAGAAAATAATAAATAGGTAGAAGATGAGTAAACAATGGATCCTAAATGATGATGAACTCATTTTTAGGTAATATTACATAAACAGGGCACAAGGGATATAAGAATATACCACAATCAATATGAAAATAACAAAAGGACAACAATTGTAACTACTGGCATCTAGAGAATATGTTCTTTCCCATTGCCATATGCTCCGTCCTAGAACTCATGTAGCATAATATGATGTTGGATGCTTCCCTTTATCTCTATCTGCAATAAATGAGTCTTCTTGGGTACCAAAGGTGGCCTATGTTGGGTGTGGGATATACTCAATACGCCACTGCAAACGGTGTCCAGATCAATCCATTTCATGAATATAAAATGAGAAGTGTCCATGAATAATTAAATGTAATGCTGATAATAAATATGTCAATAATTACATAGGAATATGTTCCCATTGGGACACATTTCCTTATACGCATGCTTTAGAAAAAGATGGTGTGTTTGAACCAAGATAAACCAACACATGTGAGTAAATGTGTTTAATGGAATCATAACCATGAAATAATCATCAACAGACCATAACCAAGCATTTTCTTAGGTTTAGTGGATGCACCTCACGGATATCCAATGACACATTATTATACATTAACTAAAATTCATTTTTGAATTTAATCATATATTCCTTGAACCTATCTATGGTGATCTGAAAGGTATTCCATGTATCATTCATCAGGATCATTTTGTTAAAAAAATTATTGGGGTCCTTCCACGTTGACCCACGAATGAGATCCTATGTATCACTCCCATCATGGTGTGAATACCCCAATGTCAAATTCCATGTCCATCCCTTGTTTCTCACACAGTTTTTGGAGTACCTCTCCTAGCATGGACCTACCGTTTAACCTCTGAGATTGTTCATGAGGTCTCCCCTAGGGAACAGGTATAACTCGTACGGAGGTAAAGGATGATGCACAATGATCCCATCACATCCCTATCTAGTATTTCCACTATGTATATTCAATTAATTAACAACTCAGACTATATGGCACAAAGATCACATCCAAGGGGTCCATTAGACTATCCACTTGTATCACCCTCAGAATAATGAGAGGTTATTATATGGTAAGAAGAACCAGTCTAGCTAGAAAACAAATAATTTACAATGTAGTAAATATATTGAAAATTTCATTCAAGATCAGTGATTTCAATTAAGGATTTCAGGGTAGGGGATTATTTCATGGCCTACCACTCTAACCAATTGCATTTATACATTGAAACATTTATCATAATACTAGAAACCCCTCAAGAGTGGTTTAGAAATTTATGTCAAGAGGCTATATGTATCTTGAAGGAAGTAACATCCATTTTAGTGGCTCTAGACAAGTCTATCAGTCAATGGATATACTATCTGGTATCTAAGGTCACATAAAGATGGAAAACAATTTAATTTAGTTTTTTAATTATTTTGGTGGAATTTCTAGAAATTTAAGGCATTTGTCACAATGGAAGACTATAAAATGGTTATGTAAAATTAATGAAATAATATAGACTGCATACCTTAGGTTCAAAGTTCTCTTCACATCAAGCCGTGGCCTTTGAATCAATATAGAATTATATATTTCATATAAATCATCAAACAACATAAAAATGAGTAAAACAAGGATGCACCAAAATTGAAAATCTGTGGGGAAGTGAAACAATTTATTAACTAAATAGAAATACATTTCTTACTTCGTACTTTCTAATGCATCTAATAGTGAACAATTTGTAATTCATATGGAGGAGGGATCAAAATCCCATAGATGATGATAGGATATGGGTTCATATCAGGGTTGAAAGATAAGAACCAAGGATGAAAAGGAATTAGATGTAGTAAAATATATCAGGAGAAAATTATTCATTTCGTTTCATTTACTGAGAATCATGATTCGGCCGAACGGTCAGCCAAAACATGCGTAAACCATGTTCCCATTTATTGTTGAGGATATAAATTTCCGATATTGGAATAAAATTTGGATAACTATTTACTGGACACATGAGATCCACATCCAACGATATCTATAATCATTACATGTATATATTCCACATTACTCATAGATCCAAACAAACCATGTAACTCACCTTATGCACTGGGTATCCCACACTATTGTGGTGAATGGTTATCACTAATTGTGTGCTAATTTTGAGGCTCACCATTAATTCACCTTTACTAGAAAACTTGGATCAAAATGATCCTTAGACTCTATTGAATAATTCATTTTCCATTATATCCCATGATTATCATAAAATTAAGGGTTTAAACAGTATCATAAAAGTCCTTTCCTCTATGAAAAATCCGGATATTACATTAGTAGAATCATCATGTGATATTCAAGATCATTATTTCTCTTAGTATATACTAGAATTTCATATATAAATTTTATCTTAAATATGTTAATGTAATCTATAAAAATAACACATTATGAAAATATAGGAATTAACATAACCGAATAGTCTCATTATAAATTCATATTAGCCATTTCATTATACATAAGGATTAAAAGGAATTTTTTCATATTTGGCCATCAATTAATAGTATGCAGATTGAAATAAAAAATTGAAAAATACTAGTCTCCTAGAAATTTATCAAAAAGTCATCAAAAAGTTATGAGGATAACTATTCTTCATTTTCATCTGGTAATGATTCATTTAATAAATGAAGATTTTTTCTAATCCATATTTCTTCTTAACAATAATAACATTTTAACCCCTTGGTGACACACTTTGAAGAATGGATCACCTAAAATATATATATTGTATTCTCTTTTCCAATTCATGTAAGTCAATCATGGAATTTATATATGGAACCATTTGAATAGTTAATTCCCTATGTATGAGTTCCGTTGTTATTCAAATTCATCTTTCTGATCTAAACTATGAAAACCCTCTAAATAAATATAAAAAAATCCCTACAAATAGGAATACCAGAAATGTTTATTTTAAACCAATCATTTTACATAAAAACACCTTTTTGAAGGAATAAAGACCCCTAAAATGGATGTAATTTCTATCAGATGTTTATATTTATCTTTTCACAAAAATAATATAACATTTTTTTATAAATATTAAACTTTACTTCAATTCCATGACAATTTATATGTGTTTTATGTAAATAAATCATATCCATACCCAATATAACATCAAATTCAACTACAGATGGAATAATGAAGTTTTGAGGATGTATATTTCCATAATCATCATTGATAAAAGAATAATTTTCTTTTGATTTATTTATCAAACTATTTATATTTTTTACTTCTAGTTCAATAACGAATAATTAACTTTTAGAATTGTAATTTTTTGAAACATTTATTCATATATAAAAATTCATATAAATAAGCAGAAACATGATACATAAATATTTGATAAAACATATAACCACCTCAAGTTTTCTATTCTATCTTGTATCCATTATTGAACAAAATAGGTTACCATGAAAATCAAGCATCATTAATACTAAAGACCGGTCATATAAAAATATTTAAAGGATATCAAAATCATGACTCCTTATTTTTATCCACTGAATACATTGGATTATCATACTATACACATGGTTATAATATATTCAAATCCTTTATAACAGTTTGTAAAAAAATGAGATTTATCCCAAGAATATCATCTGAGAGTATCATTAATTTTTTCAGTCTTCAGAACACTCATAATGCATTAGTGAAATGAAATTTATTTCCAAATCCACCATATTCAGACATGTTACACCTAGATGTGTTTGTGTTGCATCTGAATAATCATTTTAGAATATGGAAAGGGATTCATTTTCTAGGAGAACAACACTGATTTATTTACTATATAAAATGATGTTATCATATTCCAAGTCTTATCTAAAAGGTTCTCAATACTGCTTTCTCATCATATTTTCTGAATGTAACAAATAATTTATATGATAACAATTGATGCAGTGAAAACACCACATACAAAAATATAACATCTTTTTATATTTATATTCATTACATATAATATCTACCCATGTAAAAACATTAAATATATCATGAATTTGGAAACATAGATACATAAATAACTAAAATATAATGGATCAAAAAAACTCCCACTAAGTTTGTGAAAACTATCAACCTTATTGTAAATATCATAATAAAAACCATTCATCGTATCCTGAGTAAAGGAAAACGAGATTAAGGGTGAACCCATTCATTTAGTATTGGTAAACAAGGGAGATATCATTGATCATTTAATCATAACATGTAGATAATGGTACGTGAACATGAACATAATATTTATAAACCATACATATAAATTATATATTATAATCATTGGTCATGTTGTAAATATTGATAGTTCCAAAGACATGAATCATATGGAAATAAACATGCATGATCCATTGGAGAATCATATTACCATAAGATCATGTCATAAAATAATGACAAAATATATCACTAAGAATGATCATGGAAATATAATTTCATTCCTACACACCTAGATTGTCGTCACACAATATGCTTTTGATGATCATTCCTCTACCTAATTCATTATTGGGGTTACCACATGTGTATTATCATCTATCCTCGGGATATCCCCTTATGATCCATCTTTTTGGTATTTGGATAGCTTCCCTTGTTACTTATATTGGGATTGGGATAACTTCCTATGTACCCATTGATCACAATAAATATTACAATTACCCAATATATTTGCTGATATAATAGACCGTCCAATCACTAAATTGCAGTCCATTCATTTTTTGTACCCCATGATCATCAAAACATTTATTGTTTTCAATAACATAACTCATGGAAAAGAAAACAAGTTAATCAGTATTTTTATCATCATAAATATAAAACATATAGTTAAATAAAAATAATTTAATCATAGAATTATATCCCCAATTAAGCATATGTAACATCACTTTTTATTTTCCCAGAAAAAAATTGACTTTTAATTATTATTTGCACATTTTTTTGAGGAAAATAACCATCTAATTGTGAAATCAATAATTTAAAAACAAAACTGTTAGAAAAAATTTATAAAAAATTTTCAAATGAACTATATAATATTGTATTATAAGCATCATTTAATTAACCACTCTTGAAGATTGTAATTTTTTCATGAAGTGTAAATTAAAAAACGTTTCCTTATAACTTTTTAGTATCAATTCAAAAGATCCCTATTAGGAATATGAAAAGTCGATTCATTTTTAAAAAATTAATTGAAATTAAAAATTGTATGAAAATGAAATAAAATATATGATTTTATAATATTAATATTTTATTGAAAAAATTTTAATTAAAATATTGATATGGAAGAAAATTCTCTTGACCACATAGAGAATTAAAGTCATCTTTACTTTACATAATTAATTCTGCATCTTGAGTTCAAAATGAAAATAAAATGAAATGATGAAATATTTAATTTAGAAATAAATATTATAGAATAGGATTCATGATATATTTCAGGGATATATAATATAATTTTATTATTATATTTTTAAGTATAAAAAATCCAAGAAAAATTATATTGTAACATAAAATTATTACCTCATGTTTTTCTTTTCGCAAGGGATATAAAATCCCATATAATAATTCTTATTCAAATATACATTTAAAATATAAATATATTCATACTTATATTGTCATATATGATCCAATTAAAAAATTTCAACACATTTCAAATACGAATAATTTATAAAAATAATCATTTTTTTGGAACTAACAGTTTAATTTTTTCTGAAAGTTGTGGTTCAGAAGATGTGGTACATGCACTTGGATATTGGTTCCTTAATCTGCCAAATTTTAATAATGAAATAAATATCATATAGAACCATTAAAATCATATTTATAATCATCCATAATATACATATATATAAAAATGTGTTGCTCCATTCATAGAGAATGTAATATGTACAAATGCATGAATAATGTTTTCATTTTCTATTAAAAATATAAAAAGAACAATAAATAATATTTTATCATTGAAGAATAATTATTAAATCGTAATTATTATTTATTATTATTAAATAAATCATTATAAACAACCATATGATGCATTTATGTAAAATTATTCCTATTAATACATGGAGAGGGTAGTAAACACATACACACAAGGGATACTTTTATATCCCATGGGATAGAAAAGAAGTGGAAAATGTGGGATCACAATATTAATAACAGCCCAATATTTTGATGATGCATGGCCCATCATTCAATGATATTATTAGAAATGGTTTAATAATAAATTAAATTTAAAGATCTTGGTTAATAGTTATACCTCTTAAATGAGAAACCAGATTTGGATTTCACCTTAATCCGTGAATTGATAATTATGTTATCCGAAAAATATTGAAAGTGGTACAAATATTTAATATTTCCAATATTCATTAAAACCAAAAATGAATTTCTCCTCATTAAATAATATTTAAAAAATATTTCATAATTTTTAATAAATATTTTCAAAATAAATTTTTTTATGTGGTATATATTTCTTTAATATTAGACTCGTAATATGCTTTGAGATATAGTTTTCAATAAATTATATTTATAAATATTAAGATATTTTTATACAATTTTTTTGAATAATATGGATTCCAATGACAAATATTTTATTATTTCAAATCAGAAAATACTATAAAAATTCAATTTAAATTTAAAAAAAATTGTGGCTTTCAAAATTCATGAAAAATAATTACAGTTTTCAATACAATCGATGTTGTTCAATATTTCATAGAAACTTTATTCACTTGATGAAATCCCAAAATTTCATAATAATCAAATATTTATGTGATTATTTCAAAAATTATATCCTTTTGATAATATAGAATTAAAGAAATTAAAAAAAATCTAATATCCATACACAAAATGAAATAAAAACATTTTTTATGAAGACATATTTCAGTGGCCTAAATTTAATTTATAGAAAATTGAGTACATATATTATGAAATAATCGACATGTTTTCATAATATAAAAGATTTAAAAATATTTTTAATAACGTTTTAATTATTATTCATAAATACAATTTATTAGCTTCATTATAATGTTATACTATATCACAATTCATTTAGACATTTGGTTGATTTTACAATAAGCTTCTAAATACCACACAATAATTATAATGATATATATATATAATATTGGGTTCATTTGGTTCAAATAAATATTCTACATAATTCATAACCAATACCACCTTCTGTCTACAAGTAATGTAATGATCATGAACTGTGATTCTGATGTACCATCTACCAGTTTTTGTGTCTTCCTACATTGAGGATCTATTAAAACATTAATTTTTCTAATATCATATATAATATGAATTCCAAATTTCTATAGCTACTCTACTCAATTCCACTACTGAATATACATTTCCAACTAGAAGAAGATATACCACAAACTATTATTTTCTATATATATTAATAATCATTCACTAATTAGGTAATGTCTCCAACACTTTAATTCATACACCAAGATAGAGAACTCTATGATATGTGTTGGGTATTTCTAGTTAAGGGGTAAAAATTGGAGTAATCTACAAGAAACTCCCTTATTATTGTGCATCATAAACATCCCATGCCAACCCCAAATCATGAAAAAACAATGTATACCCTAATATAGGTTTAGAGAATTCCATAATTGGAGATGATGTAAATATTTTATCTAGTTTGACGAAGGAGTATTCACACTGATTAGACCATTACAACGTTTCCTTTTTCTTGTTATGAGTGTTCATTGACACTTCTCATATGGGAAATGTTTGGAATGAACGTCCTCTATTAGTCATATGGACCATGTTAAAATAGAATCTTGAACACATTCCTAGGTTGTGAAACGTGTGAGCAAAGATTGATCATCATTGAGTTAAAAAATAATCAATAGAGACCACTGAAACCCCCAATGAAATACCCCAATGGAAATTCCAAAAAAGAAAAATAGCAAAATTTTCTCAACAAAGATATATTTCTACAACACATTTATCAAGAACATACCTATTTACACATTTTAGACACTAACTATCATAATGACTAATCACATAGCTAGTACTATGATTCTTTTCAAAGGCCAAATAATAACATGAAAACATGGAGAACACACTCCATGAGCCCAAACATACCAGATTGAACCCATTCGATAGATGCAATCCATCGAGAATAACTCTATCATTCCTAATTGTACATCAAAGAGACCATACACTATCGGGATCATGTTTCTAGGTCTATCTCTAGTGCCCAGCACCAGAGGTCCTTTCCACACTACCTTGCACCCAACGCAAGATATGATTCCTAGGTGAAGAGGATCTCCTGTAACAACTTCACACAGTTGATGGAGAAATTCTCCAAACTATGCACCACATGCATCCTCTCTAGTATGTGAGAATAGAGGGACTACCAACTCGTCCCTACCCCCACAATCAATAAAGTACTACCGCTAGCTAACTTGTGAAACTTATGTCACTCCTGAATGGATTAGACCACCCCTTAGTCCATCAAGGGAGCACTAAATCCTATCATGTTATTGTTCCAAACAATTGAATTGTCCCCCTACTTGTATCTATATCCAACAACTGAGGTATATCCTTCTTTATAGGCGGCCCCACTCACCGCAGCTACACTGAATTGGGGGAGTATGACCCCATAAGATGATACCTGCTAACTGATTCAATTAGGGGAGTACTACTCTGCAATGAGACACCTAGTCACCATGACACACATTGTCTTAGTAGGACACATGGTACATGGTAGTCACACAGTCTAAATAAGATATATAGTCTCTGTAGAACACAGATTCCTTTGGAGTCACACATTCTTTATCGGAGACCTGCATAATGTCCTGGTAGGGGAGTCCCGAACCAATGCTCTAAGACCCCTCCCAAGCATAGCAGTTGACTACTACACTACAATGAGACACAAAACCTCCATGGGATGCATAGTCTTGGTCCCCCAGCTTATAGGTCACGCAGTCATCCATAAGATTTCATTCTAAGAATGATCTTTTCGGGAGAACTCACTCCAAAATCTATTAGTTCACATTCACACATCCATAAAAAGAGACTTTGGATATCTTCATATGGATTCCCTTTCTATAGGGTCCCAACACCATAGATTTCCCTTAAAATTGATGCTTAGTTTGAAATTTAGGAACATTTCTGTGAAAAAATCAGGATTGATACTGATCCACATCAGACCTAACCGAGACCCATCTGACCCAAATCACATCATCCAACTGGTCCTACTAGGATTTTCCCCAATTCAACTGGTTCCTCTAGACCAAAAACCACTAGGATGCCAATATCATCCCTCTGGGATTCCTGGAACACCCCTACTTCCTTGGTATGACACACATTCTAGTGTGTCACTTCATCCGCCAAATGTGTCCTGCTATGACCACTTTCCTCCCATCTTTTCCATGGAGACCACACCACATCCCATATGATTTATCCCTCTAACACATTACATGCCCCATCCACATGTGTTACATGCCACACATCCTCATGTGTCGCATCCTATGGATCACCTTTACTGTCAGTCACCCGGGAAGCATGTGGTTTCCACTTACCACCTCACATAGCCCTCTGACATTTCCTTCAGCCACTCGTGCATCCCTCTGTCATCACCACCAGCATCACCCTCTGATAGCCTAACCATTTCCACTACATACTCACACCACCACCATTCTGTGCCACCGCCAGCATTGTTCAACTGTTCTGGTTCCCTATTATCTCTTCTATGGACCACCTGGTCACCTCTAATGTCCATACATTTATGAATTCATAGATCCAGCCTCTTTGGGTCATTTTCTACACTAATTTGGCCTCGGCGGTTGAGTTTCCTCTAATTTGGGGGCTCTAAACTTGTTTTTAGCATCTCAAAAAATTGAGTCATGACCATGAAATTATAATATAAATGAATGATAGGAATAGGGGGATAAATTACCAAGAACACCCACTGAATGTACCATATACTATTTTCGTGCTGGCCTCAATTCATTTTCATATGAAGGATGACTGAATAGGGTATCTAATCTCCCAAAATAAAACCCATCATTAACGATATTACAAGAACGTCCCAACTGTGGATCAACCTATTCATTGGTTGGTCTGTGTTCATTTTTGAATCTATGAACATGAAAGGAATTCAAAATGATTTCAATTTCCCATTCTATATTTTTGATCGGTCATTGACGAGAAGCGGGTGTGTAATGGTCATTGACATGATCCTCAAATTTTGTTGGAACAATGATCAATGATCTGATATTCAATCTGTTGTCTCTTGATTGAGAGATCATTTTTCCATGTTTTTAGAGTAATTTCCATAGTGATGACAATAAACCTAAATTATTGAAATATATAGAAAAAGGGAAATTCATTACATCAAGATAAAAATAATTTTATTAATATACTTTTTTATAGATACAGGTAAAAAAATCTTTTAATAGACATCCCATTTTGGTCAATGTTAGGCCTCCAATAAGGTAATGTCATTTCTCTAAATGTTATAGTTCCCTCATATTCCTAATACTGGATCTCGTGTTATAGGTTTTATACATTTTTAGGAAAACATCATGTGTGAGCTATTATAATTTTAAAATTTTTCAATCAACCATTTAGGGAACAATGAGCCTTATAATCAAACGTCGTCTTAGTGGATGTTCATGGAATTTTCTAAAAAAAAATTGAAATTTTTTTTGGAAAAATATGATTCATTACACTCTACAGACACTATGGATTTACATCCCCAAATTTCAAACAAAGGGATATGTAAATAGATGTCGGTATTGAGAAAAAACCTCAGTCTCTCATTCCCTTGTTCTCTCTGGATATTATCATGCTTCCACAAGGAATGCACAACTGGGATCAATTTCTGATGATGGATCCTCTCCTTCTGATCCTCTATCTCCATGACTATGATGAAAAGGGTTCATCATGATATGAAACTATTTTCAATGGAATTAAATGGAGTCGAATGATATCCTATATGTATCGGTGTCCCGACCTCTCTACTAAACTCTACTATAGAATAGGGAAGAAGTGGAAAGATACTATGAGTCTGTCAATGATTACCTAGATCAATACATTCACCATATACAATCATAGAAAACCCCCCAATAATTCAATCGATATCCCCTTCCACTTCCATTCTAGCACCCCATGAGAGAAAAGAGATACCCCTTCCAAAAATAGGGGGCTCGACAAAGTGAGTTTAAAACCAAGAAATTGATTCAAAAAAGAACCCCACATTGATATCAATTGGTAAAACCATCATAATTCTATATTTTCTTACTTGGTGTCCTCCAAGACACCCATATGATTATACCAATGCATCTATCCACTCTAGGAATCATAAACATACATAAAAACTAGGCCTCCCTTCCCCTCATGTCATAAAAACCCTCTAGGTTCATCCATCATAGGATCAGGTCACATCATATGTAGATGGAAAAAACATAGAAATTGGGATCTCAAACGTAAAACAAGGAATTCATCCTTTCCACAAAACATGCTATAATTGTTCCAAATGGAACTCACTACCTAAGGGGAATGTATGGAATTTCCTTACAACCACCTCCCTCAATATAACTTGTACTCCCGTTCATACCCTGAATTGAAGAAAATTCTCCCCACCATTTGAATACCCATTATGGTAATTCCATGTGAAATCTATGCACATAGAGTCTTGAAGTGGTTATTCCCAAGTTATGCCTCTTTGACTGGTTATAAGATTGGGGGGTGAAAAACATCGACTGGAGGTAGGTTTTCATGTCATCACCCACCAAGTATATCTACAATGAGTACAAATACTCTGAAACATAATTTAGTAACCACAAACATGATCTCCTACTGAGATAATCTTCCACTATGTTCCCCTTCCCCGGAGTATACACCATTTCGATGTCATTGTAATGGAATAACTATGGAAAATGTCTATATATCACCCTTCACTAGATCCAGTGATACTAAACAACTACTGTCAGAAATTGAGGACTCATAACATCCACTTCAATCAGTTTTGTGATAGAAAATTAATGAGTAATCAGCAGAAAACTACTATGTGTGATTCAATCCTATGATGTGAGAGATACCTTTTCACTGATAAGGAAAACCTTATTCCACCATTGTAGACACATTCAATTTTATTCCAATGACTGACAATCTTTTCCAGAAGTGATGTCAACCACTATATACCAAGAATGATGTTATATTCCCTCGACACTGATACTAAGAGATCCCAATTGAAACACTAACCTCATAGAGTCGAGTCAAACAGTCGGCACCAGTGCGTGATCATTGGATCTCTTCCAATAGTAGTATCTAATTGTTAGGATCGAGTCAACAATTCGACAATAATCTCCAATTCTATTACATTATTTGTAGAAATAAATAATGATTAGCACACTTGCCTATAAATATATATGATAATGTATAATAGACATAGACCGTGCCTGAAATCTTTCTTGGATACCTGGGGTCATATGTCTCAGCTGCAAGAATTTTTCACCTCCACTAAACTCCATATCCCTGATCCTGGTCTGTACCAACATGGGGTGGGGGTGGTAAGATTTCTAAATGTATATATCGTCATGAATATCTACCATATTCTCTGCCATGCCCACCACCATACAGATCATTCTATTCCAAAAACATTCCTTGCCACAGTGGTCTATCAACCCTTTTCTTGGTAGCTTAATGACAGGATGGACAATATCTAATGATATTTCCATTTTCATCACATTAAATGAGTTTCCTCTCTCTATATATGTTAACTGGGCACACCCCATGAGCCTTAAGCTGCAAATCCCCATGTCCAGGACCCTCCTCTAAAAATGTATTACACAATAAATTCACTACGGCTGACATCGATATCCCAATTTCATGGTCTCAGATCCTTCATTCACACTACTGACAACTACATGTTGAATTTACTTAACAAAGGGACACTCATACACCAATGATTTCTCTATCACCCAATAAAAAGTTAGGAATGCACAGATTGATAATACTAAATTAAATATAACTAAGAACTCCTAGCTCAAACGTCTGATCCCTAAAGAACTGGTCATGTGTCATATCTATTGAGTACTTATTAAGGTTGGTATTCTTAAATGAAAAATTAGATACCAACATTCCATCCAGTTGGATCTTTAAAATCTTATGGACATGCATTATCCTAATATTGTAAGATGAGAACTCTGCTTTGAAAATGATTTAAAACTCTATCCATGGAAGAGCCTCCTCATCATTAGATCTGGTAACCAATCACCACTACTAATCTGCTGAGCCACATAGAATGCTTGGTTCTAGGACCACCATATGATCTGTTGGTGTACTGACAAGTTGGAAAACTCAAGTCACTACCTAAAGACATATCTCTTCCACCAGAGTGTCAAAGTCACCTCAAAACTGAGGGGTATCATCTACTAAAACTCATGATGTGCACTCATACTACATATCTCATTTTCCAGTACTAATAGTACCTTATGCTACAATATAGGTGGTGTTATAGCTGATGCACCACCTAGAGGTGTTATTTCTGGTATAAATCCTCCTATTGATGTCTTTTCACCTGAATGATCATCCTAATGATCATGTAGTAGAATCCTAGTTGGTTTTCCATGTAGAAGCATCTAGATGGAAAAAAATTGTACCACGTTCAATAGAGTATATCAATAGAGATTACTCAAGAAGGACATGGAACAGACCACCATTCCTATATCATGCATGTACCATTATTTTTCTTACAAGCAGTGTTTACATGTACATAGTTAAAAATCTTGTTTTCCGAGTCTTGGTTCATGGATACATCAGCTACCATCCCAATAGTAAAATCCCTGGCCTAAAATCCAAACTCATATAGTTCACACTATTTCCCCAAACCAACCTCACAGACTCCCAGTCCTAATGTAGAACTAACCCCCTTATATACCACACTATCACAACTATTCCTAGAGTGCATCATGTTATGTCTACCCATAACCCACCTCCAATAGGATAAGGGCTTATGACTAGTACTGAGTAGTTATATCTCACAAATGGGTAGTATTTTCCAATGTACCAATACACATGCACACATATCCAAGCCCATATTTCTGAAATGATTAACAATATTTAAATAATCATCCATAGGACTAATATAAGAAAATCAGTGAACAAAATAAGGAAACTTGGAAGTAAACAAGGGCAAAATACTAGCCCAAAAAATACAGAGTCAGCAAAATTGAAACAACAAGTTCTTGAAAATCATTCATTGAGAATGTTGGATTTGGTGGCCTAGAACCAAATACATTGTACTTTATTCATTAATAATACCTTATAACCACTTGATTTATCTTCTGGGTGACAATTCATGTGATATTTTTTTAAGGATAGCTGTTTCACCAAAGGGTCATAGTGGATCCATGCTTGAATGAGAACCCAGACGTTCCATAACACTATAATTGAATATATGTTCTATGGATGGATGATTTTATTTGAGGGAAATAAATAAAACATTCCATTAGGGGTGTGGACTCATAAAATATGGAGGCACATTCTTTTAATGTGATCCCTGGGTAATATATAGGAGGATATTATGATAATGAGCCCCGCTAGTAAGAAATCCACATTTCATAGTGTAATTGGATGCTACTATCTTCGGATGTGTGTATTGGTCCTTAGACTATATGAATATTATTAATGGGTATTACAACTCATGTAGATATATGTATTGTTGAATACTATAAAGACATACTAATCGTAGTGAGGCAGGATAAGTTTGGTGCTTCACGAGTAATAAAAAATTTATAGATAATGTTACAATGTATTTGTCCCTTATGTTCCAAAATGAAAGTGGATATCTCATTTCCATTGATGGAATTGATATATCCTAAATAAATCCATGGACATGGAAATGAATAGGTGAGATCAATTCCAGGAAGTCAAAGAATGAATAATCAATCACATTGGTTGATGGCACTAGCATGTAACCCGCTTGATTCCAAATATCGTGAAAAATAGATTACATTACATGGTAAGTGTTCCTAGATGGTGACACGTGATTGCAGTGTTAACTTAATTATCTTTGGGTACCCTGGTGTTTTGATATATTCTAGCCTCAGACATTAGGAAGGATCTTCCAAATGCTACTGAGAAAGAGTCCAACTGGGTCACACACTAAGTGTGTCCTAGTTCCTCAACTATATATTCATTTCACAAGTTGAATAAAGATTATTCTTGATTGTGATTTAATAATTATTCAAGGATTCCTGATTGAATTTTTTTAGACATTAGATATTCAAGAGAATATATAATGGGTGAAAAAATATTTTTATTACCGACTCATACAATGATATTTATTTAATAAATAAATACCCATTATTCAAGGATTAATAAATGTGGTGAAGGAAATAATGAAAATAGAAAAAGAAAAGTACACATTGTTTATATTAATATACAATCCATTTAGTTTTTATGGGGATTTGTGAGAAATAAAATTATTTATTTAGTTGAATAATATTAGTATAAATTCTATAGGAACATGTAAAGTAATAAAAATAGTTCACTATTATTATAAGACATGGTGTCTTACTAAGAATTAAATTAAATGAATTAATGATTTCAGGTAATTAATTCATTTTATTATTCAATGTAATTAAAATCCTAATAATAATTTCTCATTATCCTTGCCATTATTTTTTTTTTGTGCACAACATATCTGAAAAATCTCTAAATCCAAGAGAGAATTATTTTTCCACCAAAAAATCTCTCAAGTTATGAGAGAGATCATCCTCCACTAGATCTCGGAGTGTGCTTTGGAAGTGGCTCTATAGGCGATCGAAGGCAGACATCACAAGAGAATGCTCTTCCATGCACGCACCCAGAGATCACTTCGGTAACATCCTAATATACGTGGAGCACAAGTGGATCACTGCTATAGGAAGCCTACATGTGGATTCTACAATGAAATGATGGACCACAACATATTGAAAATAGAAACATAAATAGAGAGATAATTCAATCCAGGTAATTATCATATTTTAATTAAATTAATAATAACCAACATATGATGATCCTATATGGATCAGATAATCTCATCCATTCTTTAATTAATTATTATATTATGAAGATCCGGCATTTTATTATCATGATAGATCACGTATTGATCATTGTTAATGGAAAAATTAATGTTTGGTACACCATAACCCATGCACTTCCACTATTCCCAGAACCTATAGAAAATCCTACATGAAGAGCAACGTATTTGAAAGCTAACTGAAGTCGTAGGATCACACCTTGACTGTCTAGTCTCCCAAAAAAAAGTATGTCTAGTTATACCTAGGACTTCTTCAAAGAATCCATCATCTCCACAAGACATGACACATGCAGGAAATTCCCATCCAGGGGTGTGTAAAAAAATACTCAATAGGACACCATAAACCCATAAAAAATACCACAATTGAAATACCACAAATTAAAATTGAATAGTCAACTGAAAACATAAATATTTCTACAAAACATATATCTAGAAAATCTATATATTCTAATTTCAAACACTAATTATCATAATGTTCCATCTTTATATCCATTAATAGCATTCACATCATATGCTCTGATCCTTATACATAAACCTGGAGGATGAACTCCACTAGCTCAACCATCTCAGATGGAAGACGTCCAAGATATGCACTCCATCGAGAACAACTCTAACATTCATAATTTCATGTCTAATATAAAACATTCCATAGGGAACATGTTACTAGGTGCTTCTCTAGTTCTCAATAGAAGAGTTACTATCATCGCCGACATGAACCCAGTGCAGGCTAGGAATCCGATGTGAAGATCCCCTCCTCACCACTCCACATAGTTGAGGGAGAACTACTCTAAACTGTGCACTATGTACATCCTCTCTAGAAAGAGATAATGGTGGAACACACTTCTTTCCATAGCACTTTAGTTGATGGAGTACATCCACTAACTAACCTGTGAGACTTCTCTCACTCCAAAATGGAGTTTCTCGCTCCTTAGTTCTCCAAAGGATAATTAACTACTATCTATGTATCATTCACACCCATTGAGTGTGACCGATCCTCATAACAGTAACAAACTGATGAGGGAGATCCATCTCTAATGGATGACTCACTCCCCACCGGTACATGGAGATCGGGGAGTATAGCTCCATAAGTGAGGACCTTCACCCTAATTCCAACATGGGAGTACTACTATGCAATGAGACTCCAAATATCTATGAGTCCCACAGTCTCGGTAGGAAACACAGTTATTGAGAGTCATACAGTCTACATGATACTAACAATTTTAGTTGGACACACACTCCTTGGGAGTCATACAGTCTCCATGGGAGACCGGCACACTGACAAAACAACAGAATACAGACCCCAAGAGAGAGTAACCACTCCCTCGTATAGTAGGGGGGGCTACACAGTAATGAGACACACATTATCCAATTGACAAACAGTGTTAGTCACATAGATTCTAGCTCACTTATCTATTCACATGTTTCCATTCAAAGACCACTCATTCTGGGGGATCCCACTACTCATACTATTATGATGTATAAAATAATCCTTTAAAACCTACATTAGATATCAAAACAATACATCCTCATCTCAAGGGTCCTAAAATAGTAGACGATGTGTCAAACATATGATTCTTTTTAATGTTACATTCAATTTAGTGAAATCATTCAGCCAAGGCCCAATCTGGGTCCAACCGACCCCCGTCCGACCGACTCGACCCGACCCGGTCTGGTTGATGTGACCCAGTACGACCTCCCCAACTTTCCCTGCCCCGAACCACATAATGATATTGGTCCTTCATGGCTAACTACACCGCATCCCACTATACAGTCACTCTCAGTGTGCACAACCGCCTAGAGCATCCCGACTCCCATGGTCTGGGACACATGTACGTGGGACAGTTCACCCACAAAGCTCGGCTCACCATGGATACATTCCTCCCCTTTGGTTCATCTGGACCACAACACATCCCACACGTTCCGGCACCCCACTTCATGTTTCCCTCTACCATAGTCACCAGTAGCCCCCATGGACCTCAACTCTCACCACAAACAACACCCACCAACTGCCTCTCCCACGCTGTCACAACCTCACACTTCCTTAGCCCATTTCCACTACTGCCACCAGTCATTGGTGCAAGCGCTCTGGTTATCACTTTTGTCGACCAAAAAAGCTCCTCCAACACCAAAAAATTTATGTGGTCAATCATTTCACCTCGCCAGGTCCTGATATACACTATTGTGGCCTCTTAGATAGAATTTTCACTGATGTAGGGGTTAATCACAATTGGAGCCTCCCGGAAAGTAATGTTGTGAGTCCATGGGTCTAACATTGATGAATGACAAGAACGTGGGGGAGGAAAAAACACCAGTAACACCCAAGGAATGAATCATGGAACTTTTCCATTTCATCCTAGATTCGTTCTTGTTATAATGATTAATGTATAGTGTAACTAAGATCCCAATATAAAACCCAACATTAACCATCTCGCAAGAATGATTGAACTGTAGATCAACTTGTTAATTGGTTGATCGACTTTCTTTATTGAATCTAAAAACTGTAATGAAAATCAAAAAGAAATAAAAATACATACTTGTATTTTGGATCGGTTATTGATGAGATGTGGTTATGTTTCTATCATTAACAAGATCCTCTAACTCTGTTGGCACGACGATCTGTGATATGTTCTCTGATCCGTCGTCACTTGGTTGAGAGATCCTTTCTCTGAGTCTCAACATGAATATTCATGATTCTAACAATAACCCAGAATTTATGACAAGATGTAGAATAAGGGAAAGTCACTAAAACGAAATAATTTTTTTATTAAAATATTTTATTACCGATAGGCTCAAAAACTAATTTTCATTGGTATCATGTGCTGGTGGATTTAGACCTCACATATGTTAATTTCACTCCTCTGAACGCAACAGTGCCCTCAAATTTTTAATCAGGGCACCCATTTAATAGTTATTCTAATTTTTCACAAAAACTGTGTTCATGTCCTATTAAAAAATTTATCATTTTCAACCAATCATTATGTGCACATCGGGCCTCAGAATCGAATGTAGTCTTTGCACCTAGTCTCTCGACTTTCACAAATAATTTCTAAAAGAATATTTGGGAAAAGCAGTGTAATTACATGCATAAAAAATATTAGGTGAATATTAAAAAATATTTATTTATTATATAATATATATTTACCTAAAATAATACAAAAATAGTTATTAAATTAATTTAGAATGTTAGAATTAAAATGCATGCATAAAATATACTTTTAAAAAAATAATTTTCTGTTAAAATGTTTTAAGGACAAACTGAAAAATAAATTTGATTACAATTATCATAATTGTATTATATAAAAAATAATAGAACTAATTTTATTTGAAATTTTTTTTTTAAAATAATTGGAAATTGTACTTGATTGAATAAATGATACAGTGTCAAATAAAAAAAATTATTTATTACTATTCATTGAAAACCACAATTTTCAAAAAATTCTCAAACATTTAACATATGATTATTTTCAAAATATGAATTCCAAAATGATAATGTATTAGTAAAATATAATTTGTTAAATTTTAAAGGATGTTAATTATAATATTTTCTCAGAATATGAAAAAAACCAATTTTTCTAAAAAATGTATTTTAAAAGAATAAAACGGCATTATATGAAAATGAGAGATTAAATACTAACAATCTATACAAAAATATATACGAACTAGGTACATCATATATATATTTCATAAACTGGTTAATCCTACTCATACCCAAAAACTTAATGAATATGTCACAACTATCATATAATAATATTTCATTGTTGTTTAGGCACATTATTTCTTGTAACACAAGATAGTAATGATTTTTTTTTAAAAATATTTCCTAAAATCTCATGGTGTTAAAGATCTATAGTTCATTAACACATCTTCCATGTATATGGGTGTATTATCTTGCTCAAAAAATTCAAGGAAATGTCTAATCATGACCCCATGGGCCATCATCGAAGAATGTGAATAACTATTGCATGGAGAGTACAAGAGTAATGTGAATACTAATCACTGTCCACATTGATCCAATTAAATGAGTGCATAGTGCTGAGAAATTGGATATATAATACATGTGAAATTATTATTAACAATTGGTTTAAGAATATTAAATAAAATTTTGAACCTCAGATGAACAAAAATCACAGATAAGTAAGGAGACAATACAAAAAATGACTTATTGTGAAGTGTCATTTGCGGCAGGAATTCCCACGTGTGGCAAATAATCCATAAAAAAGAGGTAGTTGCAACGACCCGTCACAAATACTATCTCTTACCCCCAGCTCAATTAATAACTGGTTACTTATTTTAGATGAGACCCATCATGAAAAAATTATTTTGATAAACAGTCAAAAATATAATGTCTACAAGATTGCTTTTGGGACGGGACTCATCAAAAATTATTTTTTAACCGTTGTGCCAAATTATTTGGGGGTGGCATTTTGTGACGGACCCCATCACAAATAATTTCTCCATAAATGATCTGACCAAAAAATACACATTTTTCAATTTCACTATTCTATCAACTCCTATCCCCTCCTATATTACATTATTTCTCTCTTCAGTATTTTCATTGTTTTAATTTTACGCTGGAGCAATTTTAAAGGTATGCATCTAGTGAAAAATTTAGTTCAAGGTATTTATTGGTTTGTTTTATTTTTTAGTTAATTAATTTTAATTATATTACAAATAATTATTATTAATTAGCGGTAATTAAATTAAATTACTATTGTTTAGATTTATTTTTCATTATTTATTTGAATACATATGTTGTTTTGTAGTTATTACTATGAATTATTATTCATTTGGTGAAAATTAGTAAAAATTAGTACCAATTAACTGTTACTTGTAAAAAATTATAATTTTTCGAAATAAATAGTAATATTTAGCGTAATTTGAAATAAATTGAAATAATTAGTAAACATTAGTAATAATCAGTAAATAATTGTCATAAATTGTAATAAATTCTAATAAATAGTAATAATTGTACAAAATAGTAATAAATATTAATAAATAGTAATTAATAGTAATTAATATTAATAAATTGTAATAAATAGTAATAAATAATAATTATTTGTATAAATTAGTAATAAATACTAATAAATTGTAACAATTAGTAATAATTAGTATAAATAGAAGTGATTATTAAAAATAGTAAAAAATAGTAAAAAATTAGTAAAAATTGTAATAATTAGTAATAAATTGTAATAAAGAGTAATAAATAGTAATAAATAGTAAAAACTAGTAACAAATAAAATTAATTAATAAAAATTAATAATTGTTAGAAATAGAAAGTAATAAATAGTAATAAATATCAATAATTAGTAATAATTAATACTAAATAATAATAAATAGTAATAATTAGTAATAATTAGCACTAATTAGTCGTAGTTAGTACCAATTGGTCATAATTAGCACTAATTAGTCATAATTAGTACTAATAACTTGTAATTAGAAATAAATAGTAATAAATAGTATTAATTAGTAATAAATATTGTTCACATGCGGTAATTAGCAGTCATTAGAGGTAATTAGGGTTAATTAGAGGTAACTAGAAATAATAAGCGATAATTAGTCAAAATTAGCTGTAATTATTAAAAACAATCCTTATTTAGAAATAATTTGTGGTAATTAGTAATAATAAGTAGTAATTAGTAATAATTTGTGGTAATTGGTAAGAAATATAAGTAATTGGTAATAAATAGTAATAAGTAGAAATAATTAGTAATAATTAGTAATGATTAGCTACAATTAGTAACAACAAGCAGAAATTAGTAATACATACTAATAAATAGTGGTAAATTGTAATAATTAGTAATAACTAGTAATAAATTTTGAGAATTTGAAATAATTAGTTGTAATTAGAAATAAATAGTAATAGTAAATGTTAATTGGTAATAATTACAAATATTTATCAATAATTAGTTGTACTCAGTATTGATTGGTTGTAATTGGTAATAATTAGTTGTAATTATTCATAAATAGATGTAATTAGTAATAATTAGCCGTGATTAGTAATAAATAGTGATAATTAGTAATAATTAGTAATAATTAAAAATACTTAGAAATAATCGGCACTAATTATTAATAATTATAGTTATGTAGTATTAATTAGCTGTAATAAGAAATAAATATTAGTAATTAGTAATAATTAGTAATAATTAACAGTAATTAGTAATAATTATAGGTAATTAGTAATAATTACTTTTAGTTAGTAGTAACTAGTAGTAATTATTAATAATTAGTGGTAATTATTAGTAATTACTAATAATTAGCAATAATTTTTGATAATTAGTGGTAATTAGTGATAATTAGACGTAATTATTTATAATTAGAATTAATTTTTAATAAATAGTGGTACATAGTAATAAATAATAGTAATTAGAAATAATTAGCGGTAATTAGTAATAATTAGTGGTAATTTCGAATATATTGTGGTAGTTTTTAATAATTAGTTGTAAATATAAATAAATAGAAATAATTACCAATAATTATTAATCATTAGAAATAAAAAGAAATAAAAAGAAATAATTATAAATAAATCGTAATAAATTACAATAATTAGTAATAATTAACATAATAATTCTTTTTTTTCATTTTTTCTTATTTCATATTTGTCATAAAAAAATTTATTTTATATATTTAGAAAATCATTGAATAAAGAATTCAATAATAGTTATTATTAGATGATCGCACCTAGATAAATCAGTGTAGGAATCTGAATGGTTTTGGTATAAATCATGTATATACTGAGTGTTATTGAACTTTCTTATTGTTTGCATCATCAAAACTATATTTTTTTGAGAAGGGACAATTAAGTGTCTATGTAAAAATGTGGTCTGAGGAAAAAATCCAATTTTGCGGTCATCTATTGCATTTTGGTTCTCAAAGATATTATTATATTTGGTATCAACACGGTGAATGCAGTTCTAGAAAAGATACTAATAATTTTCATCCAGATCCATCAATGTTCCAAAATATAGTACACTATATGGCTTGTCATATTAGAAAAATGAGTCTCAAGATGATATTTATTAAACACTTGGGCTTTTACCATCTCAATTTAATGAGTTGTTGAGGTCCATTGACGATTCCTTATAGATTGGATGCAAGATAAGAAAATTTGAAGAGGTTACAAAATTTGTGGATATTAAATAAGATAATGAAATTTCAAATAGACATTTTTATCAAATATATTCTTTGGTTAAAACACTGTTACTTTAGGGAAATGTGTTGACCATAAATTCAAAAGAATGGAATTGGGTGGTTCATAATATGGCTCTTGGTAACATGAAGGTTAATTCATGTTCAATGGATTACATCTAATAATATGGTGAAAAATATTATTTTGTTATTTTTCTTACGTACGGACAATTTAGTCATTCAATGGATCAACAAGGGTTGTTTAAATTGATTCCTGTAAAAAAGTTGATGTATTTTCCTCTTACACCTAGATTTCATTGTTTATTTATGTCTCAGAACACAACATCATTGATGTTATGAAACAAACAAAAATTTGAACAGGTAAAAGTGTATGTCAACAATATGATGGTGATTCATGGAATCATTTGGACCCAGTCCATTACTATTTTACTTCAAAATCACAAAATGTATGATTGGGTATTTCTAATTATAATTTCAATTCATTTGGTTATTATGACTGTCAATATTCTTGTTGGAATGGCTTTATAACTATGTACAATTTACTTCCTTAGAAGTTGATCAATGAGCCATATATATTTTGGACCATATTAATTTTGGGACATCCAAAAAAGAATATTGATGTTTATTTTAAGCAATTCATTAAGGAGATAAATTTATTGAGGAGTAATGGAGTCAATATATATGATGTTGCTGTGAAATAATATTTCATACTAGAAGTTGTGTTGATGTGGAAAATTATTGAATTCTCAAATATAGCATATTATCTGGGTGGAGTACAAATGCTCCCAAATCATTTCATTATTATATAATAGACATCAAAGCATTTCGTATTATCAAAGTAATAAAACCATACTTTTTTAATATCATCACATATTTCATTCAAAGTATCATCCTTTTCGTAGGAAAAGAAATCGTTTTTGAAAAGTTACAATTGAAAGAGATGGACATCAAAAAATGATATCATATATCGAGTTAAAATTATTTTTCTCTTCATTACCTTCCATTACCATTGGACCGACTATAAACCAAATAAAATTGATGGCATTCAAAAAGAAAAAAATTAAAAACAATGTATAGTTTTTTGGGATCTCCCATACTAGTCTGAATTTTTGGTCATTCGCATGTTTTATGTCATTCATGTTGAGAGGAATTATTTTGATAATATATTTTACATAGGTTTGGATAGACTAGGTATGAATAATGATACTATAACGGAATGATAAGGTCTTGGACAAATTTACGTGTCACAGAAACATAAAATATTTAAAAATTTCATATCACTAAAGATAATGAATGAAAAATATGCTTAAACAGTTTCAAAGAAAATTTATTTTTATTTTGTAAATGGATTGAAGATTTGATATTTCTGTATAGATATGTCTAAAATTTGGGAAAATGGAAAAGATATGGTTATATTAATGGATAAAAATTTCATCACTGTCATGTTATAACGGCAATACTACTACCCGTTATATTAAGAGGTTTCTTGAATTCTATTACTTGGGATGTGCTTATAGACATATAATATTTTTTTTAAGAATTTGATGTGTGAAAAAAGAATACAATCCACTATTTAGACAGCAAGAAGATGTTGTTATAATTTCATATTAAATGAAAAATTATCCCCCTGTCTATCTTTGAAAAAAAAATCATTGGATATTAGATTTATCGTATGAATAAATGAAATGATTCTTACCTTGAGTGCCCCTATCACTTATTATATTGTTGTTTTTAGATTAAATTATAATTATTTTATTTTTAGTTTATATGAAATTAATATCAGTAAAGAACTTCCCCAAATAACAACAGATGTTGTTGTTGAATGTTGGAATAAAATAATAATTCTTTAAAGAATTAAAAATTGGTTATATAAATTATATATGGTTGAACATATAAAATAAAATTATTACATGTGATATTTATAATTTTTTTTAAAAAAATATGGTATCTCAACATACTATTAAAATTTGAAATCGATAGTTTTAATATAGAAACCCACCATCGAGAATAGTTAAATATTATAATGAATATGTGGTGAATGGTTTTCTATTTTATACAAGTGCATATTGGGAATAAAAAAATTAATAGAGTTGTCTGTTTGAGAGGATATCATCATAGAGAAATCGATGTTGAATTATAAGAAATGGTGGAAGAAATAATTGAAATATTTTTATCTGGGACATAATTACATATTTATGTTTAAATGTCATTGGATACATACTGAGAGATTCATCGATGTTTATCTGAGCCACTAAATCATTGATATTAAATATAAAATCCTTCTTATTTTATATCAACCATTTTTTTGGATCATCATGAACATGAAATTTATTATGAAGATTATTCTGATATTTCAATAAATTTGGGTGATTAGTGGATCATAAAAAAATAAAATATCTAGAAAATCAGTTTTTTTCAAATGAATGTGGTTCCACGAAAGTTCAAGGAAGTGAAATATTTTGAGAGTCAACTCTAAATCCATATTTTCCCTAATGAGGCATGAATATTGATGAATACACCTCATAGTTAGGGGTTATTAGTGATGCTGATGTCATTTATATAACAAATGAATTCTAAATGAAAAGAGATGATTAAACTAAGACTCTTATGGAAATGGATGACACTAAGAAGGAATATAAAATATTGACACCATTATATATAAATATGAGAATAGAAAATAATATTAATAGTGGTAAATGGTGGTTATAATAATAAATAATATATATCTATATATAATAGTTTTTTTCAACTATTTTCTATCAATAATAATTTCGTGTCTCAGATGAATTCTAATTTGTCTCGTGAGTTGGAGGATGCCGATCTACCTGCTGATGAGTATAGTGTTGGATCATATGACATTTAGACTATTGGTGATGTATGGAGGACTCATATAGGTTTGGTATTACAAGATTGAGGATTACATACACTATCCCCGAGCGACATCATTGTCATTACATTGTTCCATGAATGATGTTGTATGTTTACTTGTGTATTTTAGTTTGTTTTCATTAATTTTCATTAATTTATTCTGTTTTTTCCCATATTTTTTTATATAGTTGTTGGATAGGGGAGCTATATCGAAAAATTATTTCTTTAGGGCATGGGTTACATGGGATCATATTCCCATTGATGTTCAGCACTTCATGTCTGATCATTGGCTGGCACGTGAATAATTTTTTTAAAAATTATTTAATTAATAACAAGATATTAATAATTATTTGTAGAGCTTATTATATCCTATAGATGATATTATGCGTGTTTTTATATAGGAGGAATGGTAGGGCTGTATTAATGTTAATTGACACCCATTTTTTGCACAATTTTGGAGGATATGAATAGAGAAAGCGAGAGTCACGTAGTTTGATCAATCTTTCTACACCCACCGATCTTAGTACATTTAATCTCAAGTTTTAAATGGATTATGTTCACACTATAAGGGTGGTAATTTCTAGATAATATCATCAATAGGTCGATAGAATTGGTGAAGAGAGGAGGTGACACAATGAGTTTGTAGTTGTACATTTTGTACACAACGGGAACATATTGTAAATACCTTTTTAAAAAAATTATATGATATTAAATGTAAACTATTTACTTTATATTCATATTTGTTGTTGAACAGCCTGATGAAGTTCATGAAATGTCTGACTCATGGTTTAGAGATTGAGTTACCTCTTACATCTCCTCCAGCTCCTCCAGCTCCTCCAGATGTCACTCCCATAGTGACTTATTTGCATTTTTATTATAAATTTTTGAATGAAAAAAATTGTCATATTTTTTTATTCAATATATTCAAATTCCTATATAGTGCATTTTTTATTGTGTCGAATATTTTGTTATTTATTATTTTAATATTATCCAATATATTAATTATTTTTATTATTATATAATTATATTATTTTTTGTTTATTTTTATATTATTTATTTATTACTTTTATTATTATATTATTTATTATTTTTATTAATATATTTTTTTTGTTTTTATTATTTAAATTATTATAATACAATATTTTTTTAATTTTATTATTATATTATTTATTTATTATTTTAATTATCATATTTTATTATATTATTTGTAATTTTTAATTATATATTTAATGTTTTTTTATTCTGGATTATTATTATTAATATTAATATTTTATTATTTTATTATTATTAATATTTGATTAAATTTTATTAATATTAATTTTGTACTATTATTTTTTTATTTTTTGTTTTTTCGCGATGGGCCCGTCACAAATACTAATTTTCCACGCAATTGTCGCAAAAAAAATTATTTTCCATAGGACCATCTTGAAAGAGTTTTTTGAATAACTCATCTAGGCTATTTGAGACAAGAAGGACTCTACTAAAAAATATTTTTATTTGGGACAGATCTTCGCAAAAAAATGTTTTCTTTCAACACCATTTTCAGAAACGAGTTAATTACGATGGGGCCTCATCCCAAATATCATTTTGTGGGGATATCCTGTTATAATTGTCCCAATGAACATGGACAAATTTTTTATTCTGAGATATGAAATTATTTCCTAATAATTAAATCCAAATGAATAAATCCACTAAATTTTTACCCCTACCTCAAAAAATGATAATCATTTATGAGGAATGCATATTATAGAAATGAATATGATGACTTCATTGTATTTTTTTTCTATTCCATTATCCCCTAGATCATTCATCATTGATCCACATTCACGAGTCACTTGTGATAATAAATATCTCCTCCTCCCCCTCTCTAAACTCCTAGAGTTATACAACTTACCGTTGGGATTTTTCATAATGACAAATTAATAAAGAGGTAAATAGGGTTTTGGGTCATTAAATTAGTTAAATAATTATATTGTAAAAATTCGTATCCCATCTTCCAACAGCTTGCATCCTACAAATTCCCATCACAATCCTTATTTATATAGTTCCTATGGAAAAGACCACATTACAAAAACAACCAATGTCGTAGTTTTCCAATCCATGGTCCCCAATAATTGTAAACCCATTTATTCATAAAATAATCATGTTTTTATTTTAATTTATAATAATTTTATTATTATATTTTTTTTTGGTCCTGCAACACCCTAAACATAATGCAATTTCACATGTAAATTTCAATGATATATATATATATATATATATTAAAATGATCAAACAATGGAAACCAAATTTATTACACCAAATCTAGCGCTATACTCTCTATTTGTTATGTACTCCTCCATGACCCTAAGCTTATGGAAGAAAAAATATAGATCAGACTTCTAGTACTATCATGAACCATTTTAATTATCAAACAAATCATTAATCCTTGTAAATGGGTACCAAGTTTTCACTATAATATGATTTATCTAGATTTATTCTATGTATATCTAATAACATCCATCAGCTTTATTGGAGAATAAAACCTAATTATCCCAAGGAGAAGTACATAGTTTGAAAAATACCATCACTTTAAAATCATCAAGATACACCATAATCTCTTTCCTCTCTGTAGGTTCCATGTATTAAGGTTGAATAGATATAGGATAATACCTGTTATGTTATTCAATTTCAAACTATACATACCATTCTAGTGATAACCGAAATAAATATTGTAGAGAAATATTGTTGTATAGGTTCACCACTAGATTAAATAAGGGTCAAGTCACTATCTCGTAAATATCTGGGATCATGAAATCACCCTAAGCTATAATGGACACAATTTGAGTAGGATCTATCCCACAGTTCCAGCCACATCATCCCACTCACATGTAAATATATATTTATCTCCATTAGGTGTTGTAAAGGATACTCATTTTTATAAAAATTGTTTTAAACATTGAAAATAGTCAACCTATCCATTCAAAAGATCACATTGAATACACCAATAACTAGTATAATGAAATTCCACACATTCCAATAGCCACCAATTACTATGTGAGACTCTCAGAAAATATTGATATGTTCCACTTTATTTCCCAATTCTTCATTGATATAGAGTAACTCAAATGAAAATTTTATGAGAAATTATAAGAAACAAATAACTTTATAAGCTATTATCAAATGGGAAGTGTATGTATCAAAAAATACATAGAGAATGTTTATGTAATTTGAACCACACCTTCATCCAATGAAGGTTACACTCCATATAAGGGTGAAAATTAGTTATCCAAATAACCTCCCCAAATGTTAGCTCTATATCCTCTCCCCAAAGGCTCAAAAGGTACCTTGTTAAACGAACATTCTGGAGTATATAGATACTACTAAAACTCTGTACCCTTAAATTGAAATAACCATAGTTATCCTACCTTAGAATCCTTCACATAAAACAACTTATTGTATATTAATTTTTAACACTTGTGAAATTATTTTGGAGTGATAGGGTTATATTTTTTGTAAACACATTGGTTCCATAATTTTATAATTTGGAATAACCATCTCTCATATTGGGACTTCAAGAACCCTTGGTCTCCTCTTATTATCATCGGTCACCCAAGAACATGTCATCTTCATGCCTCTTCCTATTATTCAACAACATAGTTTAGGTAGTAATAGAGAATCACCTGAGCAATCCCCTAAAATACGAATAATGAAATGTATTGTTATGTTCCTCCACTCCATTCTCAATATTAATATATTTATATAGAACCATAGCATGTGTTGTCAAATCAAATTTCCAGACCTAGCTCTTGAACTCGTGTCGATGACCGTTATTACACATCATTGCATTTATCAACTCAATTCTAACCCTCAAAGGATTAAAATAAATTCATGGATAACAATTCAAAATTAGAAAATATTGACTTCATCGCCTACCGATGTTCGATGAAATCCTAATTGAAATCTATCTTCAGTGTACGTTGAAAGAATTCCTCAATGAATATTTCCTTAATGGTTTACCATGTCATCATATCATGTCATCCTACATGATTTATAATTCCCTAAAAATTCAATATTGGTATCATAAGCATAAAATATTTTTGTTTCACCATTCAATACTATAGAGTCTTCACCATGTCAAATATAATCTCAATGATATTTATCCAGTATTCGGCACCCAAGTGGCCTCCAGTTTCCTAGAAATTTTCGTGATTTTGGTGCTGGATGTTTGGATAATAGTGAACGGGTGACCGTGGAACTCTTATACCTTGAGTTTGAACTAGTTTGATGTTTCTGGTATGGATAATTTTAACTTCCTGGATGAATGGATCAACTACTGAAGGATTCACAGTTTCACCCTCCTATATAGAAAGTGGTATAGTAAGGGAATTATCCTCTATGGAAGTGATATGATATTCTTCACTATGATGTCCCTTCAAATGTATCTAATGTTACATTATCTGACATTCCAAAAATTTATAATTACAATATAAATATTTACAAAAAAACCAATCGAAATCTATAAGATAAACAAATTATATGTACTAAAGATCTATTATAGGTTAGTATAAAAAATGTCAAGGTAAATCCCCATTTGTATTACCTAATTCCAAATCCAAATCTCTGTTACCTACACATTGGTCACATCCATATATACAGAGAAATCATAGTATTATTAGGATCAGGTAATTAAATTATATCAATAACATACCACTCAAGAAAAAATCCTAAATATAAACTAGAATTTTGTTAATTGAACCATATATAATTTATTCCAACATAATTTAACATATTAAAATGAAATCATTGTCTTGATGCATTTACACATCCCAAACCTAATAATTATGAATATCAATGTCATCTCCACCGCCAAAGGTGAAAAAATAGAAACAAAAAACAACAAAAAATTAAATCTGATATTATCAAGAACTCAGAGGTACCTAATACAAGTCTTTTCAAACATTTACATAATTATCAATATGTTGTCACAATCATCCATTATTTTTCATACCAAGTCTCATATCTTGGTAATAGAGTAAGAAGATTTGAGGAAATTGGTGATTCTTTTGATAAAATTTTTGTTACACCTCGATTCAAATAAATGATCATGATATGGAGAACTACATAACTTCATGTGTTCCTCCCTATATGAATGACTATACAGAGTAGCAGTGAGGGCCTGAGAGAAATATTTTGGAGATTATTCACTCATTAATATAAAACCAATATATAATAGATTAGATTCAATTACAATGTTAACAAAATTAATAAGGGAAATAATAATACCATAGATGGAAATATACTGGATAAATGTATTATCCCATGTGACTCAAATATGACATATCAATGATATAATTCAAACCAGATAAAGGATTATGATAAATGACGGTTCTATATGATAAAATAGGGAAAACAACTGGGTGACATGGAATAAAACATCTATGAATTGGATCCCCATTTACCTTGCTTCTAACCATCTTGTAACTCCTGCTCAATAGCCCACCACAAGGACCATGAAAATATTATCTATTTACTTCACATCCAAACCATAGAATGTATCAGTACCACATTAAATTATTTTTGTAGCACAATCATTTACCTGTGCTAAATAGAAAGAGTTCATACGAAATTTTAATAAAAATATTATTAATACTTATTAAATTGATATATTTATATTTAAAAAATAATTTTTAATTGTATATAATAATTAAAAAACATGTTATTATAATTAATATAAATATGATATATTGAAGAACGGTTTTTAATAATTCAAATAAGTATATAATGTTTTAAAAAAATTATGTATAATATTATTAAAAAATAAATATGTATGTATATTAAAATAATAATAATATTTTTATAAATATATTTAAATAAATATATAAGTAATTAGGTGGTTAAAAAATTGTAATAAATATATTTTAATATTAAATATTTTTATTAAGTTTATAATTATATATATTTATATATTAACAAATATATATATATATTTATAATTATATATATATTAAATAATAAAAATATATATATTATTATGTAAATATATATAAACATTCGGGTGGAGCCTAAGTGGTAAAACCTGTAATCCTTATTCCAAAAGTCCGAGATTCGAATCCTGGAATGTCCTTTAAGGGATTTAAAACACAAAATGTGATACAGGTAGACGGTGTTGCAGGCATGATGTAGGCATGATGACGCAGACATGATGCTATACGTGGCCTTTGGGCCACGTTCATGGGCCACTAGCCCTTAGGACTATGGGCTATGTAATGGGTCTCCCACTACTCAAATATAATGTTTCCATTGATTTCCTAATAAAAAGTGGCTTTGTCCCAAACTTTTTTAAAAATACACATATATAATTATAGAAATTTATATAATTATATAATTATGTTTATATTTGTAGAAAAATATATATAAATAAATTTCTTATAATTATAATTATAAATAAATATTTATTTATTTATTAACATAATTATAAGGTAATAATAAATATATTTCAATAAAATATATTTATTATATTAATACTTATATATACTTATATATTAATAAATATTACATTTCAATGACAAATTTAAATTCAATAAGATTGTTGTTGATAACAACATGGTGAGATCTGGCCCAACCAGGATACAATATGGAATCATGGTTATGCTCCTACTTGAGTCGAGAGGCCTAAACATTGCATTTTGGTGCATCTTCTAGCAAACTGCTTAATGATGATGGTCATAATGTAAAGAGACTGACAAAATCCATTGAAGCTATGGTCTATGGATTTTATATTCTAAAAAACGTTGTGATCACTAGTGTGGTGCAACATGGAATTATTATTTCGTGAAAAGATGAAAAAATTTGAAGGAAGGATGAATATTCATTGATACATGTCCAGTATGGAACATAAAATGAGCATGATATTTCTTCCATGCATGAGGATATGCACATGTCATCCGGGATTAACATGGGAAAAATTCTTCTATAATGAATGGATACTTTCCAATGTAATGACCATGGAAGAAGATATATTCACAAACACAAAAACCACTATTGGTTCCAATATGATCAATACAAATGAATGCATCTCTTGGTGTTCTAGAAGAAAATCTCATGACATGAATATTGGGGGTTATCTGGGTATATGATGATACTATTAAAGAACGGTCCCTTTTGGAGACCTGTGAGAAAATGTGTGTTACTAAGAAGGATTCTATTTTGAATATTAAAAACCATAATCTAGGATGTATATAGAAGGTGTTCTCTAGAAATCTTCAATAGGGCTCAAGACTCCAAGTTAATTATTTAACAAATGTTGACATAACCTAGGCTAAAGACATGGTATGTAGTTATACTAACTTTTTTCCATGTTTCAATCCATCAGTTCACATGATTTTTATAATATTAACCCTGAGAGTCTTGAGTAGAAGGGTTATTAGAATAAGAGAATCAAACATGTTATTAATTCTATTTTTAGGAATTAAATGTAGGATGTCCCATTCCCATTGATGAATGGGCAATCATGAATAGAAATGATGAATTGTATTTAGGAGTCTACTAGCGATCATACTGCAATAAAATTGGATGGGATGATTCCTTGTATGTTTCATATGGATGCACCCTTGGAAATATTATCAATATGGGGTTGGGAAAGAAGAGTTCAATGGCCAGGATGATGATTCGGAGCTATAGGGGAATCATTCATTGAACTTGGAGATGCTCAAGGAGCACTAAAAGAACCTGTAGAAGCTCAATATCTAAAAAAACCTAAAATACTCATGGTGAGGATAAAGTGACATTTGATATAATTGATTCAACATGTCAACAACCTTCCTAATGGAGGAGAGTTCAACACTCAACATCTGGAGGAAGAGGAGGCTAAAAAATGTGTTTATTTTCTATCTACCATTTGTGATTGGTGGCATTGAGCCACATGACCTGACATTGCACCGTCATTGTTTCATCTGCACTTCACTTTTTAATAATAAATTTTAGGGCTGAGCACAATCGTTATAGAACCTTTTGGATTATACAATTATATTTATAATTTTTTTTAAATATTTTTAGAAATTATTAATTATAATTATATAGGAAATAAATATGAATTTAAATAATTATAAAATTATAAAAAACATATTTAAATAATAAGAATTTTTATTAGAATACTATAAATAAAAAAATACATATTTATATATTAACAAATATATATAATTATACATGTATATATTAAAATATATCAAAATATTAATAATTATATGAAAATATTAATAATTATATTTTTATATAATTATAATTTTAAACAGATACATATATATTTAAATAATTATAAAATTTTAATAATTTTATTTATGCATTGAATATATATATAATATAATATAAGTATAATTATATATTAATAAATATCTATAAATACTTTTTAAAAATACTTATATATAATTATAATTCTAAACACACACACACATATCTATATATATAATATTAAAATAAAAATAGATATATTTAAATATTAAATATATTTAAATAAGAAATATTTTAATCATAATATTTTTAATATATATATAATTATAAAAATATACAAATATAAATATATAATTAATTACAAAATTATAATAAATATATATATATATTATTTATAATTTTAAATTTAAAAAAATTTAAAATTATTTCTAAATTTATTTAATTTTATATATATATATATTATGTTTTGATCATTATCTATGTTTTTTGTGCTAATAGTGACTTATATTAATTAGTGGCAAAAATGTGTTTATAAAATTTTGTTTTATCTGATCTTTCTTTTTTTAATCACTTATAAAACAACACTATATGAGTTCTTTATTGAAAGATATTTTAAAAGGAATATTAGCTCTTATAAAAAGAACATAAATTGTTTGGACTCCACTTGTTCCCCAACACTCTAATAGATCCCTACTGTAGCTACCTCCATAGTTCTAGTTGAATCATTCTGTTGTCGCCGTCGTTCTTGAGGAAGAAATATTATCCAAATCTGTCGTATATTTGTGGATTTATTGGGTGTTTCATTATATTAGTACTGTACTGATTTTTCTTTCCACTATGGTCTTATGTGCACCATTTATGGTGGTTTCCCCTCAGTTGGTGTAGAATCTTGCGGCCTGGCCATGATAGGTGTGGCGTCTTGTTTTTTTTGCCTCAACAACCTGGTCTTGATTTCAACATCCATTCCCTATCGACATCCCCTCTCATTCCACCCTAGTGGTTTTCTATCTCTAACCCTTTTCCACCTTTTCAATTTCATACACACACCCTTCATCCCTTACCATATCCTCTTGCATCCTCCTTCCATTATCATTATCTTCCCCCCTTTCCTTGCGTCCAACCACCACCCATAGAGTCTCCCTTATCACAAGGCATCACCCACAACACTTTATCCCGAGACCCCCCAAATTGCCCTTCCTTTTTTCCCACCACCCACCACTCTCTTTCCTTCGTCCCCTACCTGCCACCCATCCCTTTCCACCTTCTGTAATCTGGTACCCCTCTCATGCTACAAGCCATCATCTTTCCCCTCTTTTTTTATGTTTTTCTCTTCCATGATTGTATCAGGGGTTTGTTTTTAGATAATTCATTTAAATGTTTATTTTCTATTTTGTAAATTTGATTTATTTAATTTTCAAAAATAATTTGAATTGTGGATTCCCCATTATATTTACTCCATCAATTGATATTTGATATTTGTACATGGTTAATTAGAATTTTTTTAGGAGACATAACACTTCAGGTAAGTTAATTCTATGGGAATACTGGTAGAAATTTATTTCAGTTTTAATCTCATAGAATGGTTGACTATTATGAATCCCACAAAAGATAAACAAATAAATGTTGAGTATGATAAATACCATGTTTTCTATCATAATTGAATGTAATTTTCTCATTTGGATGAGAATTTATAGAGTAATCCCTATTATTTTTTGGGTTTTAATTGGAATCAATCAACGCACTATGATTCTATGAGGAAATTTTGGCTACAAGATCAGTCCCCTAAGCATCCAAAGGTACATCTGATGGATTTATAGTCTATGCCTACATGGACCCTAGGGGATTAAACTTGTATGAATAAGTCACTACTAGAGAACTAGGAATAGTTCGGCACATCAGTGGTTTCTACTAGCTCATTTGGTGAAATTGATCCTAGGAGGGAAAGTAAAGGGAATGGGTCTCAACTTCCTTATGCCGGAGATGATGGTGTTTTTTCATTTTTTTTGTACTTACGCATGTCGCACCTATGGGGTTGGTTTTATTTCACAATGTTGAAGAAGAAATATTACTCCTCGAGAGATTCATGTTGGACTTGTATATGATGGATATGGAAAGAGGGAAGATGGTGTCGAGCCATCATACATGGATCCTCATGGCAAGACATTGTGTGGATGATCATGTGGAGACACTGTCAGATCAAGAGGATTCTACAAAAGAGGATGTCGTTGTTGATCTATGGTTTGATTTATTGATTTATATCGAAAATAAATGGATGTCTATGTCGGTGGATGATGGGGGATTTCAATTGGTCTATCATATGAAAATCGAGTCTCCATTAACAGTTAATGTTAATGCCTCAACTATGAAGTGTGATGATTTTGAACCGAATCATGTTCTTAATGCATCCCCAATGATGTTTAGGTTTAAATTCCTAAAAAGGAATCTATAGAACTCCCATGGGTTGGGATCCTATATAATGAAGAAAGGATTATAGATTCCAAGAATCTATAAAAGGTAGAGGAATGTGAGGAGGCTATTATTCCACTGGTCTTAGATATTGAAAAAAATAAATTTAATGATATTGATATTTGACACTAATCTAGGTGTAGGGATGTGTTCCGTGATGAGTTATTAAATTTCCATGATTCTCCTTCTACTGAAGTGCAAAGTATAGATATTTATTTTTTCAACATTATGACTCATGATGAAGAAGAAGAGTCATCAAGAAATGATTATCATGCATTAAATTGGTAGGATATGATGCAGAAGAAGCGAGGAAATCACATGAAATTTAGGGGTGGGTCTATAGGATGTGGTAGAAGAAATTTAAGATAGTTATCGTGGCCAGTCATTGTGTATTTGGTGGCATTGCTCCAATTTTTAACCTTAAAATATCTTTTTAATGTTATATACGGACCCTACATTTCATTAATATATTTTCCAGTTCCATGGGTTTTAAACCCATGGATTGAGTCATTCCTAGTAAAAATATACCAAAATGATTCTGGATCTATGCAGCTGCTCGATCCAAATAATTTATTAAGAAATTAAATACAAAACAAAAACATAATACAAGTGGAACTTGAAACCCTACTACACATAAAACAGTCAAACACCACTACAAAAGTTATATAGAGTAAAAAATCAAACAAACAAAACTAAAAATACGACCCAAGACCTCAAAAGTGGATGAACCAAGATAAGAGTTCCATAAATAAATAAAATCATCAAAAACTCATCAATGGCACAAAGGCCAACCTAGTAACATCCCCCATAAATGTATTGCCAAAAACCCCATCGAAGTCACCTGAAACAACATGCCATCACCAATCACACACACCAAAAGTCTCTAATCAGCCCATGAAATGTGAACTATGGACCGCATCCATAGGATAGCCACATACTAAAGTCGTTATGTGGTCATCGCTTTCACAATAACACTGATACTCACCACAACCTAGCTGGCTCCCCTTAAAGATTCCCAAATCCAACAGGATCCCACACGAAGCTGCTATCTTCTGCAAGTTAGTTCATCTAAGACCCTCATAACCACACCAGCTCCACCGTAGCCTACAGAAGAACCAAACTCGGATGACACCATCATCGAATCCTAAAGACAAAAAAAACTACCGTATGCCATGGATGAACAATTCCTCGCTTCTCGATACCTGATCACTGACCATTGGCCCACACCGCTCATTCTATTTCACTGCCTTCGGCTGATCTGAGGTCAAATCCCTATACTCCATTAAAAAACTATCACAATCAAAACATTACCTCCATAGTCCCTTAGATAATGTAAGACATCAGACACCACTACACCCTTAGCACATCAAAGATTAGGTCCCCTAGTATTTATATAATTATATAAATATTTATAATTATATTAATATATTTATAATTATATACAAATATTTATAAATATGTTAAAGTAATAATAAAACTATAATAAATATATTTAAATAATAAATATATTTATTAAATATATAATAATCCATACTAATATATTAATAAATATATAGATTTATATATAAATAAATATTTTTATAATTATAAAATTATAATAAATATATTTAAATAATAAATACATATATCATATTTCTAATAAAATATACCCACATATTAATAAATTTATAGAATTATATATAAATTTATTATAAATATATAAACATACAAATATACATATTAATATCCAAATATTTATAATTATATACAAATATTTTTAAATAAATTTATTTATAATAAGTATAAATACATATATATTTTAAAATAAATATGAAATTTTATTAAATATATTTAAATAAAAAATATATATTTATATTTATATAATAAATTTATTAATTAATTCACATTTAATTTTTAAATATGCACAATAATTTATAACTACCTAACTATTAGTCTTTGTAATTTATTAAATATCATGGATAAATTATTTTTTAATATTAGTTAGTAGTTTATCATTAAAAATTATTAGGAATTCTAGTTTGTTAATTATTAAAATTTTAATATATATGATTGCTAATATTTAAATAATTAATAAGTAATAATATTTAATATTTAGATATTTTTTATTGATTAGAAAATATTTTATATCACTTAGTATAATTATTCTACATTGATTTAATATTTTTTATTTAATTTGTATTTAGTTAATAAAAATGAATGATACTTTTAATTTAATAATAATTATTCCTTTTTTACTAAAAATAATAAATATTTATTATTAGTTAATTTATGAAAATGTAAATAATTAATATTTAGTAATAATTAATTATTTTAAAATATTATTAACTAATAGATATTAATAATTTGAAATCATTTAACATAATTAACTTTTATTTATATAAATAATGGTTATTATAATTATTTTATTTAATACTAATTTAGTTAATTATTAAATTCTATTTTTAAAACAACGTTGTAATTATTATAACATTAGTTGACAATGATTATAAATTATTAAAAATTTATTATTATTTTTTAAAAAAATTTATAACAAAAATATTCTTTGTTAAATATATTTTACAGGTTTTTGATGAACTCAATGGGGTAGAACTCAGCAACAAATATTATTGGTTTGAATTATGAAATTCTAGAAAAAATTGATATCATTAAATCTAATGATTGGATAATATATCAATGAAAATTAATTATGACGTAGAATGATATGTGTGTTCTAAAAAACAAATTTATAGTTTTAAAGATAAAACAATGATAATTCTACCAGTGTTAGGAATACCAAATACCATTATTTATAAAACACCCACATATCATTCTATAGAATCCACAGTTGCATTCCTATGTTAACACATAAGTTGAATGAATCTCACATGTCCCCCACTTGAATAACATTTTCAGTTCAATCGGTAACCTCTTATCCAAATACATCCTTAGAACCAGGGATTGGATTTTGTATATGAAGTATAGAAAAAGAAAAGGAAAATAATGTATTACCTTGGCTTCATCTAATAAAACCCTCCACTACAACCAAACCTAAGGAAAATTGAATATACTAGGATGAATGTAATTTATCACTTATTGATAATTATTTTATAGAATGGGCATGCCACTTACTCCATCCAACCAATATGACTAACCTCCGAATTGCACAACTGCAAACGTGGCCTCATAGGAAGATAAACACTACAAAAATGTAGTCCTGATTCCAAAAGCCTTTTCATGTTAATATGTTGGGTTCCTATTATTTGAATTTCTATTTTTTCAATTATTTATTTTTTTAATTATTTACATTATTGAATCAAATATGATGTATATGAATCAAAACTGGATGGATGTCAATATTATGAAAACAGAGAATGAAGATGGGGTGGAAGAATTCATCATGTTGGAAAAAGATCATATATATGAACATTCTAAAATCTTTTCTCTGTGATTATGTTGTAATAATAATTTTTGACTAATTAGTACTGAGGAAATGCAAGACCACATGATCTTTCATCGAACAAATCATAGTTTAAAATGATGGACTAACCATAAGGAAACAATGATTATAACTACCGACTAGATAACAAAAATGAGTTTTATGGATCATCTGATCTGATTATAAGTGTGGAAAATAAAGAATCGTGTATAAATGACATGATTATAGTTTTGAATGAAAACAAATATAGTATTGATGAAATGAAACTTTTTGTTGAAGATGAAATTTGTGAATGTACAAAACTATTTGAATAGTTAAAGAGTTGTGAAAATATTCCATTGTATGATAGTTTTACAAAACAAAAATCATTTTCAGCCATACTAATGTTGTATAATTTAAAATTATGGTATACATATAGTGATTCTAATATTACTGAACTACATACTTTATTGAATGATATCCACCATGAAGAAAATTAGAATCCTATCAAAAAATATGATGATAAAATTATTATATAGTCCATGGTTATGTAATTGAAAAGAATACATGATTATATAAATGAATTTATAAAATTTCACAAGAACCAAAATTCAGTTATTGAATACCCTATGTATTCCGCTTCTAAATATTGGAAAACAGAATTTTTTCCTTTAAAATTTGTGGTTTAAATTCCAATCATTTTGTGTTTTAGGCACCAATATGGATGTGAAAAGAATACAATACAATTTACAAGTCACAAATATACATGAAATAAATATGGGAAATTCCATCACCCATTAGACTCTCCTTAGTGGTCAACAGTTGTTCATGAGCTTCCTGAATTTTGAAATGATCCAAGAAACATTTTTCTTGCACTCTCTAATGTTTGATTGAATCCTTTTGGTTATCATGGAATCACATCCAGTACATGGAAATTATTGTTGGTAAATTATTACTTTTCACTGTGGTTATGCATGAAATGGGGAAAAAATATCTATCTATGATTACATGAGGACCAAAGGAACTAAGTAATGATATTTCTGTTTGCATATATCCATTGATAGATGATTTAGAACTATTGTGGGATTCATTTGTTACATTGTATGATAATTTAAAAAATGAAGATTTCACACTGAGATCCATGTTGTGTGAAAATATAAATGAGTTTCCTACTTATAGAAAATGTTAGGATATAGAATTAATGAAACTAAACGGTGTCTTGTATGTGAAAAAAGGTACATAGTTAATTAATTTGATACATTCATTGAAGAATGTGTTACTAGGACATCCCAGATTTCAACCCATGTGAAAGAAGCACCGATCGTGGAATACATTATTCAATGGGTGTTCAGAAGAAATTAAAACATTTTCTCCAATAACATTTGATCAACTATATGAGAAAGTAAAATATATGGACTCTACATTTAGTAAACTACTATCCAAAAAAACATTTGAAATCCAATTGGAAAAATAGATTGGGTTTTTTTTGAATTGCGAAAATGGGATTGTTTGTACATCCGAAATTTTATTGATTTTATTCATATTTAAAGAATGTATGTAATATGTAATTTGATCATTAATTAATGAACTTAGTAAAACAATGGATTTGATTAAGGATAGGTTAAACATGATTGAAATTTAAATACTAGAGTAGTTGGCTCGAGTGAAGGGTGAAAATAGAATTCTCTTCCATATGATTGATACACTCTTTAAAGGTAAGAGAGATATCAGTTTGGAATCTTCTTGAATGTCAAATGATCTAGATGGGTCGTCATCGAATATCAATTATATCATGTTAATGACATCAATAAAGATAATGGTTCTGAAATAACAGGACTATCATCTTTTGATGCAATATCGAATACATGAATATTGACATCATATTTTCCCCATGAATTTATACCATAAATTATCCAAGATCTATAAATTTTATTTATCGATAAGCATCATTGTTATAGACCTAAATAATTTTCCAACTATATAAAATGAAATTTCTATTATATTTTGTGAATTGGAAATTTTATTCCAAACGACATTCTTTGATATTGTAGTTCATTTTATTGTTCATTTTGAATGATATATTTGGCTATGTGGTCCTGTACATTATAGATTTATGTACCCCATTGAACTATGTATGAATATTTTTAAATGGTATTTCAAAAATAAAATATAGTCAGGGGATTATATTCCTAACAGATATATTATTAATGATGATATTGAATCCTCCACCCATAACCTTTTTGGTGTGGAGAGCATTGATGTAACAAAATCTCATCCCACATGGTAGCTTGTGGTTGATGTAATTTCTAGAATTGATATAATCACAATAGATATTTCAATCATGATAAGAACCACATTTACACTTTTAATAACACTTTAGAGTTTGACCCATATGTTGAAACTGACAAAGAAATTCATTAGGATTTTAATCCACCAGGGGTTTTATGTAAGATATAAAATACACATAATTAAAACATTATAGTATGGTCAGGTGACCATATATTTCAAAATTTGTATGAAAATAAATATTCCAATTGAGAATTAATTTTATGGACATCAAGAGACCCAATTGTGAATGTATGATATTATAATGTTTATGTAATTAATGGTCATATATTAATTACAAATGAACACGATGAAAGAAATACAATGAAAAATTGTGTAGTAACACTTGGGGCTTAAGAGATTCATATATCATGTAACAAGGACATAAATCAGATTTATGGAAATTTCTAATACCTTGAAATCGTCAAAAATATGGGAGTTGGAATATAAAACATTGCAAGATCCTTGGGTGTCGATAAGAGGATTTCTATTAGGATAGATGAATTGAGATTCATGAAATTGGATTTTAGTAAGGATGTCTACCTAAAATGAAATTTTTTAGTGGCATCACAAGTAGTCCATGTATTTTAACTCCTATATCAATCAAATAAATATAGGATAGTAGTTTTTTAATGATCTAACCCATTTAAGGGTCAAATGAAAATTCAACTTAGGTTGACCCTTTTATTGGGACGTCGCAATGATTTTGTAGTGGTCTGACTGAAGAAGAAATATTGTATATCAGTGGATACCATAATTAAGGGATTTAGATACTTGATAGAGGGATAACAACCCTTAAACCATTAAAAAAGAGAGTTCAATAAACTGGTTATATATTTTTTAATATACATTGTGTTACAACATGTTATAATTTTTTTATATCAACAATCATGTAGTCCAAATTTAATGTTGAACCACATTGGTAGATAATAAATTTTTTATGTGCTGATGCTCCCAAAGAAAAGGAAAATCACATTGCTCAACCTTCCATTTCTCTTACGTTAAAGGAACTATGAAATTATTTTCATGTTTATTTGACCAATCTAAAGGATCAACAAATTAAATATGTTGAACAAAATGAAATATTGAATGAAAAAGTAAAAATAGAAAAAAAAACTATATCAATATTGTGTTATAGAAAATTATTATTGAGAAAAAAAAACGACATCAATATTCTCCTAGAATGGAATGGGGTGGGAATCTAGTTAACCCTAACATGGTCATGTTCATTATTTTCATTGGGCTCGTCACTCGATAGCATATTCCCATTGATGTAGATTCATGGACCATGTTGTGACCATGATTAAAAATATGATATGGGAGAGATTTTGGTAAAAATTTTATATCTTTATGTATTTTAATAAAAAATAAAATAATGATTCATTGACTCACTCTTTATTATCCCTTGTAGAGTGAATTTATATCAGATAACTGTGATAAATTTTTTTATTAATTCTTTCTGGAAAGAATCTATGTGTGCATCACAAAATTCTAATGAAATATCTCTTCAATGATGCTGAAGGAAAAATAAAATCACACCCAATGAATATGTATGCATACATGATTGGATAAAAAGCATAGGATGCAAATACTTACCGTCGTGAGGAAATACTTTTTTATATACATCATGGGTGGAAATAAATTATTTTAGAATATGTGTATAATAAATGTTTGTAGAAAATTTTAATTTATGAAATGGAAAATAATTGTTTAAAATAAATATGAACAGAAAAAAACCTATAGTAAACGTAAATTAAGGATAGGGTACACATTAGTTGAAACAAAATAGACGTATTTTTAATCAATATCAATACTTTTATATGATATGAAACAATAATGTAATTATGTTACGTGGGTTATATGAAGAATGACGAATGCAAATCCAAATAAACCCATATCCCACATCATTTACTATTTTCGGATTTATGATTTAATATAGATGTGATACTAATGGATGAAAAAACACAAACACCTCGGAATATTTTCTAAGTAAGTTAATAATAATTTTTTTTCATTGTATTGATATTAAATAGCAATGAATACTTACTTTCCTTTATATTTTATTTGATATAGATATATAAATAATCAACCGATGTGTTATATGAAAACCGACTATCTGTGGCCTTAAAGTTTCTAGAATAGTATCCCCATGTTAGAGGTGTGAGTTTTTTGGTGACACCCCGAACGTATTTTGAGAAAACAAAATAACATGGTTATATATATAAACAAATTGAAGCGATGCAACAATTATTACCTTTCCTTGAAAAAAATCATTCATTAAATGTTTTTCGATATGAAGTTGTTGGGCAGAAAATAGAAGAAACAACACAATAACAACCATTGAATGATGATACCCCACCCCAGAATCATTGAGGTGAGGTATTCACCTCAATGAGCTATCTTAGATGAGGTAATAAATATTATCGTAATTGTTTCGGTGAAATGTGACTGAAGAAGACACTAATACATTTACTGTATTTATATTTTAATGGATGAAAATTAATGTTATTTATATCTATAATCACCCACCCATTCCTTGTTATGAGGGATACCATGTTCAATATCAATGAATACACTCTACAAAATACAAAACTTCTAATAGGTCATGTGATAGTGGGGATAAGCCTATCTCCTGAGTGGAGCACTGAACTAAAAATTCCACATGATGACACATATAATTATATGATTTATCAAGGAATTTCTACATTCATAAAATGGCCATCATTTCTTCTAACAAAACATGTCGTTAAAGAGGTATTATTTTCCAATTTATTTTTCATGCAATACAATTGACAATTAATGAAAAATGGTATAAACTGATGAATGTTTTTACAGAAGGACAAAATGAAGTAGAATAAATGAATAGTCAAATAAAAACAATAAAAAGACACAAACTACTGATCACAATGATTGTGATAATAAAAATTTCCTTTCTCATTGATATCATCAATTTCTAACACTGAAGGTTCACATAGATATAAGGCTTCAAAGTGGTATTAATCACAATGTTGATTTTGAAGAAAAAATATAAAGAGAGGTCATTACATATGACATTAAATTTGATAATATATATTTAATCCTCACGTATGAATGACTCAAAGTATTTTTTCTAAATGTCTACATGAGGTGTTTTTTCATGAATTTTGATTCCATTAGCTGATCTACTATGTTATGTATGGCTAAATACAATTCATATTTTTGAATACATATATATGAATACCAATTCAATGGATTACCCCATGAAGATAAATATGGACTCATTATTCTTCATGACACTTATTCAGACCAAACCAAAATGGAATAAATAAAAATTGACAAAATTATGGAAAAAATGGCTCCATCATTTAAAACAATAAATATTGAGGAAAGATACTTCGAAATACCAATGATGTAGGGGTAAAACAATTCAATTTAATTGTGTAAAATATATTTTAATTACATTATTAAATTATTCATTTTTATTTAGGAAATATTGGGTTCCCATTATGGTAAATTTTTAAACTACAATGAATAATTTTGTTATTAAGTACATGGATAACCAACAACCCGACCACACATGATGATATTTTTAAATTTTCAATACATTACATCCAATGTTTTTGAACTGGAAGTTATGTGCTATATCTTATATTATTTTTTAATTATAATTCTCTTATGATAGTGTGGTGTTTCAATATCATCCATATTGTGGCATAAATACAGTCTGTCAACACAAAGAGCCTATTGACATCTACAAGTGGAAATGTAGAGGGTATATATAATAATATTTAAATATAAAAACACATACCAGAAGAATTTAAATATTTATATCAATGTTTCTATTGTGTCTAATACAAAAAATGGAAAAGATTTATGGTATTTTTGTTAGTAAAATTATGAGAGATATCATGTACTATCAACGAACTAGTGTCCACAAAGATGTATTTTCAATGATAAGTTTAATTTCATTTAAAATATTTATTAATTCTCTGGGTATTTATATTTTTTAGAGCACTACTATGATTTTTGAAAACCATCATAATCAAAACATGAAATATATTTGTTTATAAATGAATTATAATCATATCTAGTGAATTATGTACACATATATCATTAATATGTGACATCATAATTGTTATTTAATTGATTTTATCCTCATATTGTCTAATTTTTTAGTAAATTTACTCAACAATAATGTTTGATACTTATTTATTTAATTTTCACCCTGATCATAATGAAAATCCTTCATAAACATGGATGATTCACTCTTGTACCTTGATCAAGCACACCATTTGATACACATGGTACCTGGTATGACTCAAATTGTTTAGTTTCAGTTTAAAATTGACAACTTATTTTTGTATAGTTAAAAAATAATTTTTAAATTAAAATCTTATAGTATTAATAACATATGAATTTTTTTCTTATATAGGTGGATTATTTTTCTCTGTTTTGGGTGGTTTGTTCAATGCTATGTGTACACACACAAGATTAGAATCTCAAGCCGCAATGGAAATAATGAGAACAATGAAATGGGTCAAGAATGTATAAAACCATTATGAAAAGGTGAAATCAAACTACTTATTTAATTAAATATTATATCTTTTTGTCTTCTATTTGTATGTTAATTTTATTATCAGTTTTAGGTATTAAATTTTTTCTTCACACAAATCATTTGGGAAAGCATATTTTGTTTTCTACCACCTTCAACAATCCAAAAAAGAAAGAAAATTCACTTTTTTGATGGAATAAGAAACCTCATGCTACATGAAACATGAAATCATTCATGGAGCTTGAGGTTACTCTTCTAACAGAATGGTACACATTCTCTCATTTCACGATTTTTGTTAATAATTGAAATCAAAACAATATCACATACTCAATATGATACATATTGTGATCGGTATGACTCAAACTATGTGTTTTTTTATTTATAATTTACATTTTAGTTCAAAACACACATCACATATTCAAAAGAGAGTAAAAAATTAATATTTTTTTGATATTATATGACATTAAAACAAATTTAATTTGTGACATGTATGAATCATCCACACCTCAATCTGACGCATGGTGTTCCTTTTATTACTCCATGAGTGTATTTTATGTTAATATTTATAATAATTTTAGTAAAAATAATATCAAATGTAATGAAAACAGGGAAAATTAATTTGATTTGTTTGATACTTTAGGGAAACCATCAATAAGCCTATTACAACATTTATGAATAAAAAAACATCAATATGACACATAGTGTAACCGATATGACTCAATGTGTATATTTTTAGTTATAATTGACACTAATTATAGTAAAATGAATAAGTGACATAACGAAAACCTAGAAAAAACATTCAGATTGTTTTAATACTTTAAGTAAATGTTTCATAAGTCGTTTTTATAAGTGAGAATCAGTCGATCCACAGTTTGATTCACCTTGTAACTCCAATAACTCTAAGAGTGTCTTTTTACATAAAATAGGTTACAATTTTAGTAAAAATGAAAAGTGACATACTGAAAAACAATAAAAAACCTTTAAATTGTTTTTACACTTTGTTATATTATCAAAATGTAATTTATGAAATGTAGGAATAAACCACAGCTCAGTTTGATGTATGTAGTGACCAATATAACTCCATGTGTTACTTTTTAATTTAAATTTATATTAATATTCAAAAGAAGGAAAAGTGAGATATACAAAACAATGTAAACATGTTAAAAAAAAATCGATAATTTTTTAATATGATAGATAATAAATTAATATTGTGTATGAAACAATAAAACCTCATTCTGAGGCATGGTTTTAATGATATAAATTTCAGATTCAACTGCACCTCAATCTGATGCATGGTGTGATTGGTATGACTCAAATTTTACATTATCAGTTTAAAATTGAAATTTTAATTAAAAACATGAGTTACTCACCGAAATACATGGCAACACACTCTAATTGTATTTATATCTTAGGAAATGATTCATAAGTCATTATTTTGTATAGGATGTTTTTTCACATCAAACTAACACATGATGTGATTGGTATGACTAAAAATGTGTGTTTCAAATTTGAAATGAAAGTTTAGTTTGAAAGGCCATTTATGTACTCCAAACATAGAAAATAAATTTGTATTATTTTAATACTTTTGGAAAATTATCCATATGTCATAATGGATGTGTATGAATTAGCGACACCTCAATATAATGGATGGTGTAGCAGACATGAATCCAAGTGTATAATAATTTTTAAAAAATTTAGATTAATTTTTGTAAAACTAAAATGTAAAATACTAATAATTATAAAACAGATTCATATTATATTTATACATTATCTAAAATATCAATAATTCATCTTTGATATGCAGGGAATAACCTCACCTCAATTCAATGCATTGTGTGACTAGTATAACTCCAAGTGTGTAATTTTGTTTAATATTGAAATTAATTTTAAAAAAAATTACATACTGAAAACATATAGAACAAAATAGTGTTATTTTTATACATTAGGAAAATGATCCATTAGTCATTTTGGATTTGTAGGAAATAGTATCTCAATAGTCTGATGCATGGTGTGACCGATATGACACCAAGTTTGTCTTTTCATTTTAAATTGACAATAATTTTCGTTAAAGGAATAAAGTGACATATTGAAAACTGATCAATCATGTTTAGATTGGCTTGATACTTTATTAAATTTATCCACAAGTCATTTTTGACATACAGGAATCAACTCCATCTATATCGGATAAATTTTCTGAACTATATAACTGTAATTGTGTCCTATTATTTAAAACTGACATTTTATTAATGTAATAATTCAAATATATGTTTAATTTAATTAATTATATTATTACTAACATACGGTTATTTTTTTATATGTGGATTATTTTTATAAGAAAGTGGTGAATTGTTCAACATCTGATTCTATGGTCAATATATTTTCATAGGGGGTCATAGTTAGGCCAAAGAAGATGAAAATTTAATGATTTTAAATCGTTGTGTATAGTAATTGAAAATGTAATTATATAAAAATTGTTTAAAATGATATATTAACTATTTTATTTATTTGGGATGTAAATTTTTTTATTTATAATTATGTATTTGTATATAGGTAAAAGGTTTAATTTATATGGTGTATTTTTATTAAAATATTACACTATTGTAGGTGGCCTTTTATCATTTATTTTTAGTGATGATAACGCCCCCCAAATGGGATTGATGATAAAAAACGCTTTTTAGAGCTATTAAAGACCTTTTTATGAACTTTCAAAGGGATTGTCATGCCTACCTTTAAGTAAAATACAATTACTGCCCAATTTCATGGCTCTGCAAAAATTCAAACCCCATATGTCATATCAATATCAAATCTATAGGGTAAGACAACACCACACGTATGTCACGACCCGTCCTCGGGGCCCGTGTCGTGACTACCCCAATCCCGCCTTCCACAGGCCAGTGGCTGGCGACTAGCACCAAGGCGTAAATCCTGGTAAAAATGGAAGGCATTGCCTTTGTAAAGTAAACAAGCACCACAGAGTAAGAAAGCGGAAAAGTAAACACCAAGTAAAAACAGAGTACAACTGTAAGTGCAGAAAAGTAAATGGGCCAGTATACAAACCCAAACTGAAATTAAAGTACAACTCGAAATGGAAAACAACAACTGTAAAGTAAAAGCTGCTACACCGAGCTGTCCACTGGAAATCCCACATGAAGGGTGGGTACAGATAGCTCCACTGCTCCTCGGGTCCCGCCGTCCGCTCTGAGCATGTCCCGCCCAGTGGTCCACCTCCAGGTACCGTCCTGCTCTGCGAGCCTCAACCACGATCAACGATGTCTGTCATCTTCAATCAACACAATGTAGTGCGGGCATAGCCCGTGCAGGGGTGAGTATAAGCTACTCAGTAGGGACCCCGAGACCCACGAAGGTCTCCCAAAATCCACAAAGGATAAACCAAAAAAGAAAGATACAATCACGAAGTAACAACTGACACTGCTTAGGTATATTCCCATACATATACCTAAGTCATCAATTACAATACGCTCCAACCTCCGAGCCCAAGTACAAATCAGTCCACACAGGAAAGTATACGTATTCCACAAAGGAAAGAAAAACGTAATCCACACAGGATAGCACACCACAATCCACACATTAAGGTAAACAGGATTCATCTCACACAGGTATACTTCTTCGAGGATGATAGAGATGATCACTAATCAATCTAATTCGTCGGACCCACAAAGGATCGATAGGTACTTACCCCCTAAACACCCACACAGGATCGGACCTACACAGGATCTGTAGGCGCTGCTTCACACAGGACCGCTGAGCGCTGACCCACACAGGATCGGACCAACACAGGATCAGTAGCACTGATCCACATAGGATCGCTGAGTGCTGTAGTCGTCATCATCAAATCCACTAAGGATCTCTGCACATTCTTCGTTGCATTCACAGTAGAAATCGCAGCCAGATCTATGGTTCCCGCACACAACAAGCTCGTTCGGGAGGGTCCGATCCATGAACCGAGAGGCTGATACATCAACTGTCACATAGTCCAGAGTTGCTATATCCAAAAGTTCCGTATCGTCAACAGGAACTCAACGCAACAGACGGCGCATCAATCGGATGCCCGGTCTGAGAGTTATTGGCTTTTTCGTCCGAGGGGCCCGGTTGATTTTTAAGGCAAAAAAATTCCGACCGTACTCCACCTGCGTTAAATCCTCGGGCGGAGTATTCCAAAAGATCCATCTCACTAAGAGGAACTCAACAAAGCTGACGGCACGTCAATCGGATGTCCGTAGCACAAGATATGAGCGTTTCCGCTCCGAGGGCCCGGTTGGTTTCGTGTACAAACCAACTCGGCCGAACTCAAAGTATTCCGAAACCTTGAGTGCGGTATACCGAAACGACCTTCTTGATTTAAGGATCGCATCGCCGCTGACAGCGCGTCGTTTGGAGGTTCGTAGCCCGAGTTATGGGCATTTGAATCCAAACCGCTCGGTAACGGGGGTTTCGGGCCCGGGCCCGGCGCGGCCCAAGACCCCCCGGTTGGCCCGAACCGGGTCGACCCGCCCCGGACAAGGTCGACCCGGCCCGGCGCAGCGTGCAGGGAACGCTGCCAGCTCGCCCGAAGGCCGAGCTGTTGGAAAAACTGGGGGCGCTTCCCCCCTTGTGAAGCCCCCCCCCCTCATTATGGGGGGCCGTTTTGCTGGCCGGGGGAATTAAATTCCCCCGGTTCTTCTCCCTTCCGGTCGGGCCGACCTGGCCGGCCGGTTCTTCCTCAACGGGACCGAAAAGGCTGGTTCCCTTCCGGCTTCCGACATCGGTGGCCCGGCTGGCTGCCGGTCATCTTGTTCCACTGCGGCCCGGAACCGGCCGCGGCCTTCGTCGTCTGGCGCGGTGCGACGACACCACGCCCCTCCGCTGTGGCCCCGCTCCGGTCGCGACACCTTCGATTTCTTTTGACGCGGCGCGATGGTGTCGTGTTCTTGAATTTCATTCCACGACGCAGTGTGACGGCGTCGCGCAATAATTGTCGTGTGATTCTTGCGTGGTGTGACGGCACCATGCCATCCCGTTCCATGCGCAAGGAAACAAATATGAACATAGGAGGGGGGTTCGGCCGTGTTTGTGCAGTCCGGCCCCCCCTCTTGTTAATCGATAACATTTATTCGTTATCCTCGAAATTCGACATTCTAGAATCAAGAATGGAAATAATTAAATAAAACAACAACAATACCCTACTTGATAAAAGATGTCGCACGTCGGGCGACGCGGAAACGGCGTCGTTCCGTAAACGTTGGTGGAAGAAGCGCTCAGTGAAGTCGAGTCGAGTCGAGTCGACACTCTCAGAAACTTTGTGGGTGGCAGTTCTTCCCTTCCTTGCTCCGGTCGAAGAATGTAGAAGGTGTTGATTCACGTTCCTTGGAGACGTGGATCGTTCTTCGTCGAGAGGTTGAAGGTCTTCTAAAAGTTCTTCTCCTCTCCTTAGTTCTCCCCACAAAGTTTATGCCAACCCAAAGAGAAGAATAGAATATATCATTTTAATGTTGGAAAAATGATTTCAAAATAAATCAAACACTCAAAATAAATAATTAATTTGGTTTAATTAATTAAATGAAAAGTGTTGGCAAGAATTTCAAAAGATTGAAATTCAAATAAACCACACCTAACTCACCTCATTAATTAAAAAAGTTGTCAACATTAAAGTGGGAGTTGTGGGGGTTTTAAGGGGTGTTGAGGAGTTTAGGCTTCGTGTGGGCCCCACCACACTTAATCCTCTCAAGGTAGGTTATGTGGATGTTGGTCCCACCTCTAACTCCCTTTGGGAGGATATAACCAACATGGTTAAAAATAAAATCTGTTACATATTTTAATTCCCCCAAAACTAACTCTCAACCCGCATAAAACGCAACCTCGGAAAAGGTCTCCTTAATTGAATATCGGCGCTGCGAGTTCATCGGTGCCCTCAGAATTCGATTCCGGGCACCAGTTCAAAAGTTAGAAATTCCTGCTCGTTCGTTCACTGAACGTACCCGAGCCAAACATTAGGAATTGATTCCGGGCACACCGGGCCTTGGAATCAGGTGCCGTCAGAAACCGCGCTCTTGTAAAATTCTAAAGAAAATTAAAAAAAAATTCCCATGAATTTTACGGGTCTTTACATTACTCCCACCTCAGGGCTTTACGTCCCCATAAAGATACATCAAAACTAGGGAAACAAAAGAGGGTATTGAGCACACATCTGAGCCTCCTGCTCCCAAGTCCTCTCCTAGAGGTTCCTGTGCTGCCATCTGATGCGCAAAAGAGGAATCGACCATCCACTTAGGACCCGCTCCTGTCGATCCTCGATCTCCACTAGGACCTCGGCAAAAGTCGCCCCATCGTCATCATCAAGCTCCCCATGGTCAATGATGTCTGTCGGGTCATGCACATATCTCCTCAGCTGAGATACATGAAAGACGTCGTTCACCCGATGCAACTGAGGTGGTAGAGCCAGGCGATAAGCCACCTCGCCTATCCTGCAGAGGACCTGGAATGGTCCGATGAAGCATGGAGATAACTTCCCTCCTCGTCCAAATCTCCTTATACCACGTCAAGGTGAGACCCGCAAGAAGACGTGGTCGCCATCCTCGAACTCTAGTGGCCTCCGCCTCCTGTCAGCGTATGACTTCTGCCGGCTCTGATCTTTCCTCATCCACTCCTGGATGACCTGGACCTTCTCTGTCGTGGCCTAGACCATCTTCGGTCTCACAAGTGCTGACTCCCCAGGGTCTGTCCAGTACAAAGGAGATCTACAAGGTTAGTCGTACAACGCCTCGTACAGTGCCATCCCAATGGTGGAGTGGTAGTTGTTGTTGTACGCGAACTCCACCGAGGGTAGGTGGTCCACCCAGCTACGACCAATGTCGAGGACACATGCGCGGAGCATGTTCTCGAGAGTCTGAATGGTCCTCTCCGTCTAACCATCCGTTTGAGGGTGAAAGGCTGTGCTCAGACAAAGCTGCATCCCGAACGCCTCCTGCAATCCCTTCCAAAGCCGGGAAGTAAAGTGAGCATCTCGATGGGAGATGATAGATGATGGCACACCGTGAAGCTGTATAATCTCCTGAACGTAGAGACGTCCCACGCTCTCCACTGAGACCTACTCTCTGATGGGTAAGAAGTGAGCCGACTCGGTGAGTCGGTCGACAATCACCCAGATGGAGTCGTGACCTCTAGAAGTGCGTGGATGTCCAGTCACAAAGTCCATATATATCCCGTCCCACTTCCACTCGGGATCCTCCAAGGGCTGTACCAAGCCTGCTGGTACCTGGTTCTCAACCTTCACCTACTGGCAGATGAGGCATCGAGAAATGAACTTTGCCATAGCCTTCTTCATGCCCAGCCACCAGTGTTGTCGTCTGAGGTCCCGGTACATCTTCGCCACTCCAGGATGTACCACCAAAGGAGATGTGTGAAACTCTCTCAGCACCTCATCCCGTAAAGCGACTAGTACCATGGTACGTCCTCTGAAAAGGATGTCGTGCTCTGCTCAAAAGGAGAAACCATCAGGTGCCTGTCCTGAGGATATCTGTGCACGCTGCGTCTCACAGTCAGCATCCCCATGTTGTGCCTCTCTGACTCGCTGTAGTAGTGGAGGAGTGTCTATGAGAGACTACAGGAAGGCTGCTCCATCTCTATCCATGAAGTATATCTTCAAAGAGGATAACTGCTCCGTCGCCTCCTCAAATAGCTGAATGCCCGTCCTCCTGCTGAGGGCATCGGCTACCACATTCCCCTTACCAGGAGTATAGACTATCTCAAAGTCATAGTCCTGGAGGAACTCAATCCATCACCGCTGTCTCATGATCAGGTCCTTCTGTGAGAAGATGTACCTGAGACTCTGATGATCAGAAAAGACTGTAAAGCGCTCGCCCATCAGGTAATGTCGCCATGTCTTCAGAGCGAAGACCACTACTACTAACTCCAGGTCATGGGTAGCGTAGTTCTTCTCATGCGGCCTCAACTGTCGTGATCCATAGGTGATCATTGTCTGCTCCTACATCAGAACACATCCGAGTCTGGTCCCTGATTCATCGCAGTAGACTATGTACCCTACTCCCTCTTCAGGAAACCTCAAGATAGGTGCGCTGGTCAATCTCTGTCTCAGCTCCTGGAAGCTCTGCTGACATCTGTCTGACCACACGAAGGGTTTCCCCTTCTTCTTCAAAGCTGAGAGTGGTGCCGCAACTCTAGAGAAGTCTGGCACGAATTTCTGATAGTATCCGGCTAGACCCAAGAAACTCCGAACCTCTGTCACGCTCCTTGGTGGCTCCCAAGCTAACACTGCCTCGATCTTCGCAGGATCCACTGCAACTCCCGCCTCAGAGATGACGTGTCCCAAGAAGTAGACCTCAAATATCCAGAACTGGAACTTCGAGAGCTTACCAAAAATCTGGTGCTCTCGGAGTGTGTCAAGTACAACTCGCAAGTGGTAGGCGTGCTCCTCCTCAGTCGTCGAGTAAATAAAAATGTCGTCGATGAAGACCACGACAAATCGATCGATGTATGGCTGAAAGATCCTGTTCAAGAGGTCCATGAACACTACTAGAGCATTGGTTATGCCGAATGGAATAACCAAGAACTCACAGTGTCCATACCGACATCTGAAGGTCTTCTTCTGCACGTCCTCGTCTCTAACACTGAGCTGATGATAGCCTGACCTGAGGTTTATCTTCGAGAACCACCGTGCTCCCTTGTGTTGATCAAAGAGGTCATCAATCCTCTATAATAGATACTTGTTCCTCTCTGTCACCTGGTTCAGGAGAAGATAGTCAACACAATGTCGCAAGCTCCCGTCCACCTTCTTGGCCAACAAAATCGGGGAAGCCCAGGGTGAAACACTGGGTAGGATGAACCCCTTGCCCTGCAAGTCCTCCAACTGTACACGTAGCTCTCGAAGCTCAGTGGGGGCCATCCGATACGCTGGGGTCGATATCGGGACTGAATCGGGGTAAAAGTTAATATAAAAGTGTACCTCTCTGCGAGGAGGTAGCCCTGGAACGTCGTCGGGGAAAACGTCCGCAAACTGATCCACCACTGCAGGAAAACCAGGACTCCGCACGTCAACTGCTCCTAGGATGAGGTTATCCAACTGATGAGTGATGGGCATTCCTCTCCTCCGCGGAAGTCCATCCTGTGCTTCAAAGGCTCCCTTCTCGCCGGTGAAGGTGAACCTGCTCCCGTCGGTGCATACACATCGCATCTTTCGCCTAAAACAGTCAATCTGGGCATGGACCATAGATAACCAATCCATGCCCAAGATGATGTCGAAAGGCCTCGACGCTGCTACAAGAAGATCCCAGCCAAAGCTCTCGCCTCCTAGAGTAAGCTCACACTGCCGGAACCAGTGCGTAATCGTCGAGTCTGCTCCCGTAGGAGTCTCTTGCCGTAACGATCGAGCCAACGGCTCTGTCGGAATCTCCGAGCTCCGAACAAGGGTAGCGTCTATGAAAGAGTGACTCGCTCCTGTGTCTATAAGAACTACAGCAACGGTGGAATAGACACAGATAGTACCTCGAATCATCTCGGGCGCGCCGTGGTCACATGCCTCTGCTTCCTGGAGCTATGCCTGTCTCTTTCCGCCAGCTCACTGTGGTCGGGGTGGACCTCCTGGTGGTGGTGGTGGTAAAGCCTCAAAGTGTCGCCCACCACCTACTGCTCGGACAGCTCCCCTGCCTCGTCCACCTCCTCCCTGCAGACCACCACGGTCGACCCTCTGCCTCGGCCTCAGTGGTCCCCCAACCATCTGCTGCTCCTCGGCATGACAGGTCGGGCAGTCATGAGCCATGTGGCCCTGCCCGCCGCACGAGTAGCACTGCCTGCCTCTCGAAAGACAGGCTCCACGCTGTGTTCCCCACACTGCTGAGCCAGTGTCCTGAGGTCGTCTGCCCAAGGGTCTGGTCTGCCTGGACCCCTGAGTCATCCGTCGACTGCCTACTGCAGAAGACTCTGCCACGTGCCGCCCAGCGGTGGGTCGCGGCGCTGGTGTAGACTCAGCAAAAAAGCTCTCGATCAAAAGGGCCCGCTCCAGTACTCCTTTCTGAGTCGGAATGCTGAGGGAAATCAGTGATGCCCTGATCTCGTGTCTCAAACCCTGATCAATGGTCCGAGCCCAGAAGAATGGGTCTTGTACCATGTCGGTCGAGTAGCGCACGAGATCGGTAAATCTCGCCGAGTACTGAGCGACCGTCATGCTGCCCTTCCGCAGCTAAAGAAGCTCCTGAATGAGCACCGCACGGAGGGTGGCTGGGACGAACTCCGAGCGAAAGTGGATCTCAAAGTCAGTCCAATGTAGAGATGCCTCATCGTGCACCTGGAGCATCAAGCTCCACCATCAGCCCGCTGCTGCGTGTAGTAGGCTCGCAGTGAGGATCACCATGAGGTCTTCTGGTGTCCTCACTAGCCTGAAAACTCATACTACTGCCTCTAGCCAGTCCTCTGCTGCCTGTGGGTCCATCTCCCCATGAAACCTGGGTGGTCGCTGGCGCTGAAACTCATGAAGGGCGCTGAGGCGACGTGCATCGTCAGCGGATGGTGCTGAAAGTATCGGGGGATCGGCGGGTGGTGCTACCGCCGGTGCCACTGCTGACAAAGGGCCCTCCACCGAGGCCTCATCGCTCGGTGGGCTGTCATCACCCACGACTCTCGGAACCCTAGATGGCTGCCGTTGTGGGGCCATCCTGAAAAGGAAACAGGTGCTCCACGGTCAGAACAATATTCCTGTTGAGATGATATAAAGTAATCACAAAGAAAACTTGAAACACACACGCAATAAATGTTTTCGTGCATTATGTTGGAAATCAGAAGTCAGGGTCCTGGTGTACAGATACGTCGGCCGCCGCACCAACACTGGACTCCCTGGACTGATAACCACACCCAATACACTAAACACTATTTCTTCACATAGAAAAGATCAGTGTTCGCGGTAGAACCGAACTCCTCTGATACCAATTTGTCACGACCCGTCCTCGGGGCCCGTGGCGTGACTACCCCAAGCCCGCCTTCTATAGGCCAGGGGATGGCGACTAACACCAAGGCGTAAATCCTGGTAAAAATGGAAGGCATTGCCTTTGTAATGTAAACAAGCACCACAGAGTAAGCAAGCGGAAATGTAAACACTAAGTAAAAACAGAGTACAACTGAAAGTGCGGAAAAGTAAATGGTCCAGTATACAAACCCAAACTGAAAGTAATGTACAACTCGAAAGGGAAAACCACAACTGTAAAGTAAAAGCCTCTACACCGAGCTGTCCACTGGAAATCCCACCTGAAAGGTGGGTACAGATAACTCCACTGCTCCTCGGGTCCCGTCGTCCACTCCGAGCACGTCCCGCCCTGTGGTCCACCTCCAGGTACCGTCCTGCTCTACGAGCCTCAACCATGATCAATGTTGTCCGTCGTTTGCAACCAACACAACGTAGTGCGGGCATTTCCCGTGCAGGGGTGAGTATAAGCTACTCTGTAGGGACCCCGAGACCCCCGAAGGTCTCCCAAAATCCACAAAGGATAAACCAAAAAATAAAGATACAATCACGAAGTAACAACCAACACTGCTTAGGTATATTCCCATACATATACCTAAGTCATAAATTCCAATACACTCCAACCTTCGAGCCCAAGTACAACTCAGTGCACCCAGGAAAGTATATGTATTCCACACAGGAAAGCAAAACGTAATCCACACAGGATAGCACAACACAATCCACACAGGAAGGTAAACAGGATTCAGCTCACATAGGTATACTTTTTTGACGACGATAGAGATGATCACTGATCCATCTAAGTCGTCGGACCCACAAAGGATCGATAGGTACTAACCCCCGCAAATACCCACACAGGATCGGACCCACATAGGATCTGTAGGTGCTGGTTCACACAGGACCGCTGAGCGCTGACCCACACAGGATCGGACCCACACAGGAACGGTAGCAATGATCCACACAGGATCGCTGAGTGTTGTAGTCGTCGTCGTCGAATCCACCAACGATCTCTGCACAGTCGTCGTCGCAGTCACAGTAGCAGTCGCAGCCAGCTCTAGGGTTCCCGCACAAAGCAAGCTCGTTCGGGAGGGTCTGCTCCATGAGCCGAGAGGCTGATACATCAACTGTCACATAGTCTAGAGTTGATGTATCCAAAAGTTTCGTATCGTCAACAGAAACTCAACCCAACAGACGGCGCGTCAATCGGACGCCCAGTCTGAGAGTTATTGGCTTTTTCGTCTTAGGGACCCGGTTGGTTTTTAAGGAAAAACCAATCCGAACATACTCCACCTACGTCCAAACCTCGCTCGGAGTATTCCAAAATATCCGTCTCACTAAGAGGAACTCAACAAATCTGACGACACGTCAATCGAATGTTCATAGCTCATGATATGAGTGTTTCCGCTCCGAGGGCCCGGTTGGTTTCGTGTACGATCCAACGCAGACAAACACAATGTATTTCAAAACCTTGAGTGTGATATACCGAAACGATCGTCCCAGTCCAAGGATCGCATCGCGCTGACGGTGCATCGTTTGGAGGTCTGTAGCCCGAGTTATGGGCATTTGAATCCAAACCGCTCGGTAACGGGGGTTTCGGGCCCGGGCCATCCCGACAGGAGACCCCCCGGTTGGCGTGAACCGGGTCGACCCGCCCTGGACAGGGTCGACACGGCCCGGCGCGGCGCGGCTCGGGCCGGCCCGGCCTGGCCTGGCGGACCAACTAGGAGCCGGTCCGGCGCAGCGCGCTGGGCGCGCTGCCAGCTCGGCCGAAGGCCGAGGTGTTGGAAAAACAGGGGGCGCTTGCCCCCCCTTGTGAAGCTTCCCCCCCCCTCATTATGGGGGGCCATTTTGCTGGCCTGGGGAATTATATCACCCCGGTTCATCTCCCTTCCGGCCGGCCCGACCTGGCCGGCCAGTTCTTCCTCAAGGGGACCGGCAAAGGCCGGTCCCCTTCCGGCTTCCGACACCGGCGGCCGGGCTGGCCGCCGGTCATCTTGTTCCACTGCGGCCCGGAACCGTCCGCGTCCTTCATCGTCCGGCGTGGTGCAACGGAACCGCGCCCCTCCGCCGTGGCCCCGCTCCTTCTGCAGCACCTTCGATTTCTTTTGACGCGGCGCGACGGCGTCGCGTTCTTGAATTTCATTACACGGCACGGCGCGACGGCGCCGCGCAATAATTGACGTGTGATTCCCGCGTGGTGCGACATCACCACACCATCCCGTTCCATCCTCAAGGAAACAAATATGAAAATAATAGGGGGGTTCAGCTTTGTTTGTGCGGTCCGGCCCCCCTCTCGTTAATCGATAACATTTATCTGTTATCCTCTAAGTTCGACATTCTATAATCAAGAATGGAAATAATTAAATAAAACAAAAACAATCACCTACTCGATAAAAGATGTCGCACGTCGGGCGTTGCAGAAATGGCTTCATTCCATCAACGTTGGGGGAAGAAGCGCTCGGTGAAGTCGAGTCGAGTTGAGTCGACACTCTCAGAATCTTTGTGGGCGGCGGTGCTTCACTTCCTTACTCCGGTTAAAGAAAGTAGAAGGTGTTGCTTCACATTCCTTGGAGACGTGGATCGTTCTTCTTCGAGAGGTTGAAGGTCTTCTAAAAGTTCTTCTCCTCTCCTTAGTTCTCCCCACAATGTTTATGCCAACCCAAAGAGAAGAATAGAATCTCTCATTTTAATGTTGGAAAAATGATTTCAAAAGAAATCAAACACTCAAAATAATTAATTAAGTTGGTTTAATTAATTAAATGCAAAGTGTTGGCAAGAATTTCAAAAGATTGAAATTCAATTAAACCACACGTAACTCACCTCATTAATTAAACAAGTTGTTAACATTAATGTCGGAGTTGTGGGAGTTTTAAGGGGTGTTGAGGAGTTTAGGCTTCGTGTGGGCCCCACCACACTTAATCCTCTCAAGGGAGGTTTAGTGGATGTGGGACCCATCTCTAACTCCCTTTGGGAGGATATAACCAACATGGTTAAAAATAAAATGTGTTACATATTTTATTTAACTTCATTTTAATTCCCCCAAAACTAACTCTCAACCCGCATAAAAAGAAACCTCGGAAAAGGTCTCCTTAAGCGAATATCAGCGGTGCGAGTTCATCGGTGCCCTCAGAATTCGATTCTGGGCACTGGTTCAAAAGTTAGAAATTCCCACTCGTTCGTTCACTGAACGTACCCGAGCCAAACTTCGGGAATTGATTCCGGGCACACCGGGCCTCGAAATCAGGTGCCGTCAGAAACCGCGCTCTTGTAAAATTCTAATGAAAATTATGAAAAAATTTCCCGTGAATTTTACGGGTCTTTACAACGTAGAACCATTATCATGCCTGTTGGGAAATATATTCCATCATCAATACTCCACCTCCAAGGGAGTGATTATCTCTAATGACTCAACTCGATCACCCAATTTCTAGGATTGTGAAGGAAAACATGTAACACATAATTCTACGTACACACACCACACATAAATAGAGTCTAGAATAGTTCTTGTGGTGATATTTAGAAAGACAGACCCCCACCACATAAAAATCATCCCACATTTATGTCTTATTGGGTTACAAATGATCCCTATACAATCAAGGAAACATTTATTATTCCATATATAGAAAGGACTCCCAACCTCATGATCGATCACATAATACAAAAAATTTCAGATAAGATCTAATAGATGGGTATTATCATCATATAACCCATTCGAATGAATTAAGGCTACCCTAATCACATTACCTAGAATCGTCTAATTTTTAGTCCCAAGGGAGGAGAAAAAATATTTCTACACATCACTATAGATTATTATTGATATTTAACAATGAAATTGGTGGAGGGAATAGTTTTAACCTAGGGAATAAATTGATTCAAATCCTAGTTAGTAATTTCCACCATAATAACTTGAAATTTCCCACATTAATATAAAAAACCCCCCAAATCTATATCTATAGAAACTATTTCTAAACTATGAACTTTGTGACACCAAAATGTGTTGAATCTGATGATGGGTATGGTTTATTTGATCACACAAACCCCAGCCACCAACATGATTACCCTCTACAACATGGTCTCAAAATATTTTTTGTATTGGAATAACCTTTCTTTCCAAAATAATGTTTTGAGGCCAGTTTTATGAACACTACCAGGTGGAATCACAATAGTATATAGCTGAGACCACACCCAAACATGGGTATGTGTGTCCATACTCTTAAATATAGGTGGTTCTAGGTATAAAATGGAATACACCACGACATGGTTCTACCTGTGGTAAACCTAAAAATGTTTAAAACCCTTCTTAATCCACCAATAATCCTACAAATTCTCCTAAACCAAAATTATACCATCACTAGGATAAGACCATTTCATTAAAATATTGAGGATGTTATATTCTTGATTGAGAGAGAGAGAATATATTATTTTTGGTATTATATGTTGGGTTGAGAGAAGTGTTTTTTTCATTACCAATAATGGTATGTAAGGGAATTATTGAAAAGGATTAGAATGGAAGACACTAAACACATATCAAAACATTTCTTGTGTTGAAATATATATTTTTATTGGTTAATGGTCCAAGAATATCTATCATATTGAATGTTCAGTAAAACTCTCTACTATGATGAGAACCTTGAATTGATTTTATGAAATTACTAAACATATGTTAAACATTTATGATAACATTTTATAGTTATGAACATATATTTTCGATAGACATGTTCTTGATATATATGAGAAAATAATACTTCATCTCATTATGTTTTTTCATGGTAATCTCCATGATGGAGGATTCATTAGAAACAACCTTCTGATGTAATTCAACAAGTTTAAATGTCCTTGGATATTCTTCTTTGTAAACATGTTTGTTGGTCTTTAGATTTAAGATTGATATTAATTCATATCATGTGTCAGATTCTATTACGTGTTCATGAAAATTATAACGAAATATTATTATGTGATTTCTGGTAATTTGGTTGCGTCATGAGTGATATGAAATTAGTGAATAAGTAAAGAAATGTTTTTTCTTTATTTTATTTAATAAAAGTATATATTTTTGGCCCCTATATTGGGACAAATTCTTTATATAAATATATGTCCTTGTAGTTTTATGGTTTCCATTTAGGGAAAAAAAATAATGATATATCGAGTATATAGGTTGATGAAATGGATATGAAAGCTGGTTTATTGGTGATATCAAGAAAAAGGTGGTTATATTTTGTATTGAGAATTAATATTTGGTTATTTTAATTGTGATATCACCATCTTTATTTATAGGTGCGTTTAAATATTGATATATTTCAATCATAGACATTAAGAATGATCACCTAATTCCATATTTAAATATTCCTAGAAGGGCACACCGTTATTGTGTCCCTGGATATTAGATAAACCCAATTTATCTTTAATATTTGTGGTAAATAAATTATTGGTATCAAGAAAAAGTATTTATTCATTATTTTGAAATAAAAAATATTCAATCAAAAATTATATTTGAATAATTAACATATATCAGTGTGATTTTAATTTTAAATAAATATTTATCTTGAAACAAAATTGAATAGAATTTATATCTCATATTTTTTTACTCATATGGTAATAAATAATTATTTTTCTAAAAAAGGAATAATTTATTAAAAATTGAAAACATTAAATATATATTTATTAGTGAGATCATGAATATAATATTTATTAAAATAAGTATATTTATAAATTTTTTATATAAACTAAACAAGTAAAATTTGTTATTGAATGTTCCGATAAATGTATAGGAGGATAGGTAGGCCATGTTAAGGGAATGGTGAAAAAATAGTTTTATGAATTAAATATCATTTTCATATATTTGAATATTTTTTTCTAAAAAAATGATATTTATATGATCATGAATCAGTACATTCAATTATATATATTATTCTTCTTCTAATTAATTTTTATATTTGTCATAAGTGATATTTTAAGATAAATATTTTTTAGACATATGTGAAATTATCAATATGAAACCATATCTCTATATATTCCCATATTATGTCATTTTTATGGTGTGGTTGTGGAAAAAATATCTTCCTAGATATTTTTCTTCAGAACGTATATTTGGGTTTATCTCGCGACTGATAGAAGAACTATTTCTCATTTTACCTGTCAAGAAAAAAAGAAAAAGAAAATTAATTTTCCAATCTGGAATATTTCTTACTGTGATCAAAGGTGCACGAAAAATGGAAATTTGTTCCTCATATATAGTACCTTGAGTACCATAATCAATTCACTAAGATTGTGTATCATATGGGGATACAACAAGATGGATTCAAATTTTATCATCTCTTCATATGAGTGATGAAACTCAATGTATTTCAATTTATCAATATCATAATTGAAGAATAATATATAAGATCTAGGTAACAATTATTGTTAAATAGATATAAAAATTAATGTGAAATGATAATATATCAAATTCGGGGTCTCTATTCATCCATATTCCTCAATTATAAAATTATATTTTTTTTAACATGTTCTTATGAATTATATATTTGCTCTGATCAAAATCAATCACGGATCATAGGCTCGACAAGATTCTTAGTTAATATGAACCTTAATATGGTATCAGAGAAGTGAAATCTAAATTTATGATTATTTAATATTATTTGTATAATCTACAAAATTCTTTATTGGGTGTTTCATTTAATGTTTTTCAATCCAAAAATTCATGTTAATATGTTTAATAAATTTTTTATTCCAAAGAACATGATAGTAGTATGTGAAGAACACATAACGATAAAATATTTAGTTTCCATAGGTTCTGGTTCCACGAGAAGATTACATGTCATGTTATATAATGAATTTACCTATAGTATCTTTCAACAACATAAGGTCACCATTGAATCCATTTTTCCTAGTAACGTGGGGGTTCATTTCATGACATGTTAATACACTCATAGTGACTATCAAGGTGGAACACCAATTTCTGAGTGACAAGGCATGTAACTCTCTAACATGCTATGTATATGATTATAGTGAACACTTTTGTTGTCAAAAGGTGCTGTGTAAAATTAATACACATGTCGCATGTTCACTGCTAACTGAGTAACATAGTAACGATGGAATTACTCAATGTGTAATACATGTACTTGTTGTGTATCCTGTTAATGTATGAGTGTATTGTACATATAGTCTCTAGGAATGTATCATGGATTAATACATAATGAAATACATGACGTGATACCAAATGTATAAGACATGTATATCATACTCATTTAAAAAGTGTACATATTGAGCTAGGGTGAACATCATGTAAATTTATTAGGTGGAAAGAAAGTTAATTTTTTATTAAGACAATATACATGGTGTGTTGATGGTGTACTAGACATGTGATACAGTTTAAATAATTTTATATTAATAACTAATTTCCAAATTAACATCTTAATTACATACCATGAATATTTTCTATACAAGCTTTTTACATTTGAAGTATTGAATGTGGTGCGCACTGTGTATACTAATGCATGTTCATGTGTCATAAATAGTCAGATGACTACTTAGCTTGAATAACAAAACTACACTCCATGAATGATATACAACTTGTAAGGTTATGGAACAAAACCATTACCATGAATATTGTTGGGTAGTGGTACACACTACATTTCCTCTAGTACATTCCAGGTTCATATATAATTTTAAATAAAATATATTATGTAATTTTTAAAATTTTTAATGGCTTGGAATGTTATTTATATCCTTGACTTATTGGAATAATAATTATGATAAAATATTAACTATTTAATAATATTATTAATAATTAATTGAAGAGATATTTTCCATAATTAATGATACATTACAAATGAAATCTATAAAATTAGGAATGAGATGTTGTAATATGAATATGACTGATCGCGTTCTTTCCCAAACAATGTATATTTTGGGATTATTTTAATTTATTGTTTATTTCATAGTTTTTTTGTAATAAAATAAATATTATGAAATTAAAATTATATTTTTTGTATCATCCCTACAATATTTATTATGTGAGGGACTGTGTGTTTCTGGTTTTAATTATGTTATCCCATTTACAAAGTCCCAAAACATGTGAGGGTGTTATAAACTATTAATGGATAGAGATCCAGGGAAATGATGAATTTCAGGACCCGATTTAAGGAGAAACCAACCAAGAAGACAAATAGGCATGAAGTTTAATGTTGTAAATCAAGATAGACCATGATGAAGGACACTTTCCCCTGGAGTGATAGGTTTGTTTATCATCCACACTGTAACCAATCCACTAGAAATATAATGATCCAGTTACTTTAATTTGATTTATTTATATCATGTGTATTGTTATTTGTATGAATAATAACTCATAATCACAAAATTACTAAATTAACAAGAAATAATAATTGACTTAAAATACATGGATAAATAATTCATTTTTTATCAAGTAATGTTAAATTAATTATATAAAATCTATAAAATATTGAAAATTATTGTAAATATAATATAAGAAAATTTATTCATAAATAAACAGAAATACATCGATCAAATATTAAGTTAGGAAAACCATCTATTACATAATTTTTAATGGAACCATATAACTAATATTTGGTATCACATTTGTCAGGAAACTTACTTCTGTTGGTGAGTTCTAATGATTTTTTGGGTATACTAAAAAAGGATAAAATCAATAGGTGTGGTAATTTCTAAACTATGTGTATCTTGGAGGAAACTGTTATGGAAATCCCTGATTGAATTTTAGGATTACGATTTCCACCAAATTTATCAAGAAGCAGTGTTTTAATGTAGTTGGAAAGTGTTGTTTGGGGTTTTAGAAGGGAAATATAGATAATTTATACTAGATTTTCAATGTACCATGATATTTTGAATCCAATGGTGTGGGTTACTAGGAATTGATATAATATTGGGAAACTCAAAAAATAATATTTATTACATCAAAATTGGTGATCAAATTACGTACATAAAAAAATATTTTTATTTGTTGTAATAAAATTGAAAGTTCATCAACCATGGTAATATAATTTTTTCATTTTCTAGAAAATAAATATCTTTACCAATGTAATCTATTATGTGTGGTATATCTATTTGCGCATTTTACTATTATAAGATAGAAATATATAATATTTGTTGTTCTTAATTTATGTTTAGTGTATAAAGAGGTTGGTGTGGATAAAGAGAACCACTTCTCAATACATGTGGATGATGTGTTAATTGTTCAATGTCTTATGTTTTCATTTATATCTATTAATCACTAAAATCTATATAAATACATTAATTCAGATGACATCTTGGCATATATCCATCATCATTATCAGTAACATAACATGCCAAGATTTTATGGTAGATCATTTCTTAAATACTATCAATTCATTAAATAGAATATTATTAAAGTAACACCGAGTATCTACAAATCAAATATTTATTTTATGAGATTGTTATAACCAAGCTGTTAAACATAAATATTTTTATTCTATTATTTGAATTTATAAAAATGAATATACACTATTTCGTTCAATAAGTTATTTAGAGTCTGATTGGATAAACATAACATTTTGTTAAATAGTAAATTGACCCTTATGAATAGTAATATATCTTTAGGAATTGTAACATGAACCATATTAATAGTAATGTACCCTTATTAATTATAATCTCAACCATTTATGTATAAATAAAATGTAGGCACCTTATAAATGAGAGTGAATATTACAAATAATAAATATGTGTGGGGATTTTTGTGAGTAATAAATAATTAATTACAGTTTTTTAAATAATATTTTTATTTAATATAAAATTTAATTTCCTAATATATATTTATAAATCATTAATTTTTTGTTCTATTATTTTTTGATAATTTAATGAGACAGTAAGTAAATTTTCTGGGTATTATAATATCAGTTATAATTTTAAAATCTATATTTTTGATGTAAATAATTATTTTATTTATTAATTAAAGTTCACATATTTTGAAAATAATTTTGAAAAAATGGATTCCATTTTTATATTCTACACATCAATAAATGGTTAATTGGAATTTTTGGGATCTTTTTGAAATACTTTTATTTTTGTGAATATTAAAATACTACAATTTATGGTATAATACATTATAAAATAAATAAATCATTCCTTGAATCATGGATGTTGTTATAAACCAACAGTTCAAACTGAAATGATATTATTACTATTTTTTGTTATAATAATCAATACTATTTCATAGCTATAGAAAAATAATAAAATAAAGAATAAAATAATGAAGAATCACTCCTCTCCTCCACTATACAAACCAAACCTTATCCCCTCATTCTATCACACATCCCAAGAATTGAGACATTATTATGATCTAAAAAATTATCTTTCCAAGCACCTCCAACACTTCATTGAACTATTTTTCTCACAATAATTCCAAAACAAAAGGCCATAAGATGTTTTGAAAGAGAGGAATTCATGATGTAACCATCCAACTTTTCTTTTATTTTCATTTCAAGTTCATTCTATATTTGTTATTCTCTTCTAACATAATTTTTCAAAATGATCATGATAAATCTGATGTGATATATCTACTAGTATTATATCATGTTAATAGAAGTTAAATTATAAATCTCCTTACTCTCTATCTTTCACTCTCACTCACTATCTCTCTCTTATTTTGATAACGTAATCACCGTCTGGGAGGTTCCGATTTACAACCTTCGTGGATGATGAACATTCATTCTATAATTTCCAATTTATAACTTGTCATGAATCAATTTTTATAACCATATTATAATATTCGTATTATATTTTATCTATGGTTCTGTAACCATTGTTTATACATTATATAAAATATTGAAACAAAAAATTATCATTATGATTAAAAAGACATCTAAAATTAAGCTAAACGATTATCACTAAATAACTAATCCAATAATACATCATCATACCATATAAAAAATTATATTTATAAATATTAATACTTATATTTTCTCATTAATTTCATATAATTTTAATTCTGGTAAATTATATCCATTTTACAAAAACATCATTACATGTATACAAGTGAACTGATCATAAAAACGATAGAAACAAACCATCCGAAGAGATAAAATTTTATCCTATAACTAATAAAGAAGGCCAAAAATTAAATTAATGTTATTATAATAATTAAAATAATTAAATATAATGGTGTTAATTAATTAATTAATCAGTTCAATTTTACTATATAAGTCTTTAAAATTAAATGAAGAACACATTTAGACATATGGTAAGGGGTTTCTAATCTCACTTTTATTTCAATGATATTTCCTTTGTTCACCACTTATTTCTTTTATTTTTTCTATGTTTCAAACACATTATATATAATATAATTATTATCTTTATATTCATGGTATTCATAGATCCATATAATGATAATAAAATTTTGGTCTTGCGATTCATTTGATTACGATGTGGTAAGGGACTTCATTGCAATTTCAATTTCATTGAGACTCAGATAGTATTGTGAACCAAATAATATTTATGTGGTGTGTCCAATTCCCCTTTGAGACCATTTTCCATTTGAAATTATATTCCTATTAAATATCCATATTCTTATATAAGGTATACAAGTATTGTCTTTTCCATATTCCTTGTTACATACATTGTTTATTTTAAATGTTGTTTTAACAATGAAAATATTTGTGAATATTTATCCTCTACACAATATGAACATTTTAAGGCACATTTTTCGATAATTAAATCTTTTTATAAGAATTAATTGGACTTGAAGTGATGTTTTTGGGCCTTCTAGATCCATTTGATGCGTCGATAGGTCTCATGAGGAAAAATAGGTGGTGACAAACCCTTCATGTTTTTTACAAAACATAATAATATGTGTTTCTACCCCCAGATAAAAATTGAAACAACATTATGATGGTTCAAGTTCAAAATAACTAAAATCCAAAAATTAATTTTTCATTTTATTCATTATTCAGTTATTACATTCCATGATATTTTTGTTATAACAAAACCAATGCACACACTTCTATTCTTATATTATTTGTAGTGTGTGTTTTCCATTATTTACCATCCCATGTTTATTATTTATAATGGATAATGATTAAATTATTATTTTTTATTTATTAAACAATATTTAACCCTTAATGAGAATTTGGACCCACCCTTTTAAATTTTTTTCCTTCCCCATGTTATGAAGAAGAAATAATTTATTGATTTTTCAATGATACAGTTTATTATCTTCTATTATATATTATATTTTTTCTTTTCCTAATGATAAATGGGTTACATGGTTGTATATAGTTTCTTCAGGACTACTAAAATGATTAGTCCATCGTTTTATGATTCATTGCAATCAATTCAATGCAATAAAAAAATGAACCAACTCTAGTTTTTTGTGTTTGGGGCGTTATAGTTGGTATTATATCATGTTTATTAAAAACCATGAGAACTAGATTTAGAAAACTATATTATGGATCACAGACCTTTGATAAAAATTGAATATAAGTATACTAGGATATACAATAATTTTGGTAATTTATATATTATGTGGGTATTCCTCGTAGTACATCTCTATCTGTATACTATAAGTGGAAATGGTTTTGACATATATTTTCCTAGGAATAACAAATCTGAAAATATGTTCTAGCCATTACTCGAGGTAATATGATATATGACAACATGCCTTACTATACAGCCAGTTTGACACTCTTGAGGGATTTTATTAGTATAATTCACATTTTATTTACAAAGTATTATGAAGGATTTGATTGTAAATAAAAATCTTGTTTATGATTACGAGATTATCTATGTATAAATTTTTAGTTTTTGTAATGTGTTTTTCTAGTAAAAAAATATGCATTATGATTTATAACCTTATTTGTTTTCTGACATTATTTAGTGATAGTGCCTAAGGAAAAAAAGGGAATCAATACCCGTAGACAATGTGGTGATTTCCCCACCGATAATGTCAGCACAAGTAGTGTTGGAGATGAGGAGATCGTGACCATATTTGGACGACATACTCAGTCTATGAAAATTTACCACACTACACTAGTTTTGGATAGTTTCATGTGATATAAGGCCCCTTATTTTTGTGGGGATATTAATCTAGTGGTACTAAGTAGTGGATAAAGTCCCTTAAAATGATATTTCTGGAATTAACATGTAATCAAAATGAAAAGGAATCATAGAAGTATATTGTCTCATGGTAGATTTAGAACAATGGTGTTCTTTGATCTTGAATACAACACAAGAAGATGAAATTGAATACACATAATGGAGATATTTTAATAGATTATTCGTTGAAAAATTATTTCCCTCATGAAAAACAGACTTCAATGAAGAGAAAATTCCATAGCTTGAAACAAATTGAAGAAGAGTGTGTTGTGGAGTATGAGGATACTTTCACAATACAATCCAATTATGATATATATTGCATACATGATTCATAAGACAAAATTGGTCATTTATGTGAAAGTCTTAAGACATGTATTTGAAGGGAACTCGCATTAGAAACATTTTTATTATATGATGGAATAGAATTATGTTCCATAAAAATAGAGAAATAATTTTATAGATATAAATTGTTCAATGGAAACCATGATTATAATAGGGTTTCTAATAATCATTTAAAAGTTAAATCTCTATATATGAATAAGGTAAGGAAGAAATTCACATTAGGAGAGTACACGGGAATGAACTATCTATGAAAATTATTGAATGTATTGATAGTTTATTATAAGTGTTGATAAATGTTTCACCAATCTAATGAATTTAATGGGAGGAGTCAAATAATTATTTTCAATACTATAATTTTATAGATATGTGATACAATGAAAATGATTATCCCAAAATTCAATGAATATTTCCTAAAAATGGACAAGGGTAAATGGAGTCTTATGTGAATACACTGGTGAAGTTTGAATTTACTAATGATGCGGTGGTATGTACTTTAATCGTTTACTCAAAATTTAGCCAATGATTTATTTGATGTTGGATCATCACATTCTCTTATGTCGTCCCAGTTTTCAATGAAATTTATAAATTTTGAATCTGATTTAATAAAGTAGTTGTCAGTAAAATCTCCTAAGGGAAGTATCATTGCAAAAAATTGTGTGTCGGCCAGTCCCATTTGTAACACCTAAAAATACATCAGTTGCTGACCTAGTGATCATACCTAAGATAGAATTTTCTTAATTCTCGGTATGAATTTGATTTAAAATTAGAATTTTAAAATCTATTGCAATAATAAAGAAGTGATTTTTTTGAGAATGTTATAGAATCACATATCATTAGAGTAATAACGTCAAAATATTGATCATATCCAGGTCCACCATTAGTAGCTCTTATAAATGAAATTCATTGAGAGGAAGTGAAAACATCATATATAAATCATCATATTTAAGGTGTATGTATTTTACAACAATACATTGATGTATTTTCAAGGGATTGACCAAGACATCCTCCATAGAAATAATTTGAGTTATCTGTTGATTTAATTCTAGATGCAAGACATGTATCAATGACTCTTTGTAGAATAGAACTTGTTTAATTAGTTGAGTTGAAAAAAAATTGGAAAAATTGTGTGATATTGAATTTATTCCCCCTAGTGTTCCTCTATGGGCAGCCCAAGCACTTTTTGTCAACAAGAAATATAGATCCCTGGGGATGTGAATTTATTATAAAGACACTTACATTGCATACATTGTTATCACATCAAAATTGAAGCATAGTTACTACAACATATAGCAAAACCATGAAAGGACCGTATAGGTATAGTGTCTTTAGAAACTGGGAAACATAAACAACGGGTTCATAAATCATCTATACTTTCTCTCTTTTATTTTATCATATCTCAGGTCCCCTTTTGGGATGTCTTACTTAATACCCTTCTCCTGACCTGGGGAAAAGAAAACATACATAAGGGTGATCTCAAATTCTCAGTAAGGGTAAATAAAAGAAATATCAATCACATCATATTCATAATAAAATATCATTTTGGAAATCATAACCTGCAAAAGAGATCATAATTTCATAACATGGGATAAATCATAGTAGTGAAATATAATCCCAATAATCATAATATAAAGCATGAAACTTTTTGGCATACACACATAATCATATAGATTCATTTCCTAGTAGTCAAGACTCATTTCCAAGACTATCTTAGCGGACAAAGTCCATTTCTGAACCGAGTTCACTCATCGTTTTAGTCCTGTGTCACTGAATCGGATTAACATTTCGTTCCAGCCATGTCTATATCATAAGATATAAATCTTTACCCAATGAATTTAATGGAGATATATGTCCCACTCATCTCATAATGAAACCATTCTTATGTGTGACATAAAATCATAAATCAAACATCATAGAATAACTGAAGTCATAAAATTGGGATTCTTAAACATCGTTCCATCATAACATAATCCATATAAGATAAAAGGACTTCATAAAAATAATTACATCATAACATAATCAAATCAATGTAAAAATAGGGATAGAAGCATAACCCTATATTATCTTAGATGGAAAATAATTTTGAAAAAACGCTTGAACTCCATTCTTGGGGAAAATATCCTTTATACATCAAAAACATTTTTCCATTCTTAAAATGTCATAAAATATTAAACTAAATGATGTTGATTAAAAAAAATGAAAACTTTTAAAGGAATACTCATGGAAATAATGTTCTAATAGTCCATTCAGGCCATATTAGAAAAAAACATTCTTCTCGTACTTCGGCCGAAAAAGACTAAAAGATCCTCATACTAAAAAAGAAAAAATATTCCATTCATATATTTCACTAAAAAATAACCAATGTGTAAAATTGGATTTAATAAATTGTAAGTGGATGGAAATAATATTACATATTGAGGAAACATGGATGAGGATGATAAATACACACCAGTAAATACCAAAGTATAAACAATCTCGGATAAAAATGATATTGTGAGATTTTCCCTTACCTTAGGTCCAATTTGCTTTGTACATGTATGAACCTCTTGTATAATGATTTAAATAATGTTATTAACTTATTCCATAATCATACTCATTGATATGATATCATATTTCGTCATCTTCTTATCTTCTTATTAGTAATATTTTGTTGCTACTTGTTATTCGGGTGTTTATTGCTTTTTGTTACTATGTGTGTTTTGTAAAATAAATTCTTATTATTCTTTTTAGGTTATAGATAACTAATTTACATAATGGTATTAGTGTTTTATATATATCATATTTATTCATTCAATTTATTTATATAATCATTATGCATTGAAGGTCTTGTAGTACGAGTCACATCACATTGTGGAGACAGTAGGCTGTACGTACGAACGAGCGATGATATCGTTCCCATCATCATGGAATTGTATTGAAGTGTATGTATACTATTTAATAATAATTATAACATTACAATAATCATCTATAGTTATTATTTACACCATTATACCCATCCAATTAAGATGGTAGTGGAAAACATATTACACCACGGCGTGGATACAATATTTCATAAGTACGCACGAGCGGTGATTTTGTTTTCCATAGGATGGATAAAAGGTGAAATAGGGTTGTTTCAGATTTATAATAAGATATCAGTATATGAGTGATACTGATGTTATTACTTCATATTGAAACAAATAAATAAGAATAAGTAGAAGAAGGAATAAATTTGAATGAATCTGTAACGGATATTACCTCTTCTTTGAAGCACCTTTTCTTAACCTCCTCTTAGGGCACTGAAGGTGGTCTTTGAAGAATACCAGTACCTATGTTATGTTTCTAGGTAAGTGGAGAAGAGAAATTGGAAGGGTTTGGCCGATCCTGGGGGCTCAAATTTCTGTGAGGAGGAGAGGGAGGAGTTTCTCTTTTACAGGGGAGGAGAGGGGCACCTTAGGAAAAACATAAAATATTATTTTATTATAAAGTCATATAAGGTTTTTAATATCTCAAAATTGATTAATTTCGAAGATAAGGTGGGGAGGGGTATATATCCTCTCAACCAATTGATTTTAGACAAGTTAAGCTTACTATTTTAACCTTATAATTTTAATTTAACTCTACGTTAAATAATTTAACTTTTACAGTGTCTTCTTGTTTTCTTACACTACATGGTTAATAAACATACTATAACAAGACAAAATAACCCCAAGTTGTTAATAATTAATATATATACCCTTATCTAAGTCATTTTCCCGAACCTTATATTTTTAGTAATTAAATAACAATTAATAATATAATATTTTTTTAAAAAACTATTTTATGTCAATTTTGACACTATTTGGTAATTGATTTTTGTGAAAATCATAAAAGCTTTATTAGTTCGAAATCATTTAACTAAATCAATACTAATATGTCATATTAAACAATAAAATTATTTTAACTCTTAAAAAGTCTCAAATTACATTTATTTTGGTATTTATAATATCAATTATGTTAATATTTCCTTAATAAGGTAATTACTGCATCATCCTTGTGTCATCAATAAATTAAATTTGATGAAGTCTAAAAATTATAAATACAATAATAATATGTATTAAATATTTTTATCTTTCTAATTATTATTTATGGTAGAAATTATCTTGTTTATATCCCTATATTAAAAAAATTTTAATTATTAAACTTTGATTTTAACTATTTTAACTGTTTTTAAATAAAATAATATTAAACGTCCTAATCTAATCCAGGTGGACCTAAATGGTCATATTTAATTCCTAATATTGTTTTTGGTCGAATTAATCATATCCAATAGAATGAAGACATGTTTTAGGGTAATAATAATATCATTTTTACCCTTAATTACCCTATTTATTTTTAACCGTGATAAAAAAAGTAAAACGTTACTATTCACCAAAAATTATTTTTATGTTATTGAGCCACATTTTACTCCAATATATTAACCGTAACTCTCGTATTTTTTAAATTCCACTCACACAGGCTGTAAAATTATGTTTTATGTAAATTTGAAAATTATCCTAGGAGGTGGGTAAAAGACGGTGAAAAAGTTCCATAAATTTTTTATATATCTAAAATTATTATAAAATGACTCAAATGAATTACTTTGAACTTATATAGGTATTATGTATCAATTTTGACCAAAAATAAAATTAATCAAAATAAATAAGTATTTAAATAAAATGTCTGTTTTTAAATAGTAACCCAGTGTTTTCACTCTTCATAAAAAATTGAATGTTTTCAAAAAAATAGCAAAAATTCATCCTATGCTAATTTCGATATTCTGAATTCAAAAATGATGTCCATTTTGAAAGGTAAAATTTTAAAATATCAAAAAGTGGGTATTACTATTATTAATGGCTAGTTTTAATAATATTTTGATAGCATATCGTTGTTCAGTGAAACTCGGTATTTGATACAATGAAAGCTATCGAGGAAGGTCACGATTGCATGTAAATAAAGCCAAGCTAGTTTTTTGTGTAGTGAAAGCTTACTTTGATGATGTATATATCATAAAAAAATATATTTCTCAAAAAAATATCATGTGTTACATTCTACCACCTTTAAAATGAATTTCTCCCTCGAAATTCCTCACCTTATAGGAAATAGACGAGGATACCTCTCCCTCATCACATCCTCAAGCTCCCATGTAGCTTATTCTAATTGGTGGTTCCTCCATTAAACTTTCACCAAGCGAGTGGTCTTGTTCTGTAGGACATTTTTACTACGATCCAGAATCTCTATTGGTTGTACATTATTAAGAAAGATCTTGCTCCAGTGGTACATCTTCTGAGCTGAGTACATGCGAATGATCGGGTATATACTTTCTCAGGAGAGATACATGGAACACATCGTGAACTTGAGAGATATTTGGTGGATGCGCCAATCGATCATCTACCTTCCCAACACGATCCAGTATTTCGAAAGGATAGATATACCAAGGGCACAACTTTTCCTTATTTCCAAATCTCATTACAATCTTCCAAGGAGATATTCATAAGAACACTTTATCACCAACATCAAACTCTAGGTCTTTTCATCGGTTATCGGCATAAAATTTTTGTTGACTATGGGCTGATCTTATGTGTTGTTGAATAGATCAGACCTTTTCTCCCATCTCATCAACAAGATCTGGTTATAATAGCTTTCATTCCCCAACTTCATCCCAGCAAGTTAGATTTCCACATTTCTTTCCATAGGGAGTTTCATAAGGAGCCATCTGAATACTGGAGTGAAAGCTATTATTATAAGAAAATTCCTCAAAAGGTAGGTTTTGATCCCAACCACCTTTTAAATCCATAGAGAAAGCTATTAACATATCTTCTAGAGTTTGAATTGTTCTCTCATACTAACCGTCTGTCTGAGGATTATACACAATGATGAAACTCAACTCTGTATCCAGTGTATGTTGATGACTTCCCCAAAACATTGAGGTAAACCTCAGATCCCGATCAGATATAATGAAAAGTGGTACTCCATGCAATCTTACCACTTCATTTACATATATCCTAGGAAGCTGATCAAGAGAGAAATATTCCCTAATAGCAATGAAGTGTGCCGACATTGTATAATGATCAACTATGACCCAGATAGAATTATTTCCATTGGATGTATTAGGATGTCAGGTGATAAAGTCCATAGTGATGTTTACCCATTTCCATTCGGGAATGGGTAATGGTTGTAACATCCCCTTAGACTTTTGTCTCTCAACTTTAACTTGCTGAAAAACCAAGCATTGAGATACATATTCAGCAACATCTCTTTTCATTCCATCCCACCAGAAGTACTCTTTCAGGTCCATATACACCTTCATGCTTCTAGGATGAATAAAGTATGTAGCACTGTGAGCCTCATCTAGCAGCACTTTCTTTAATTATGGGATGGGAGGAACACAAACCAGATTCATGACCCTTACTGTCCCATCACAATCAAGGTTTTATTCCGTAATATTTCTCACCTTCTTTTGTAACTCTATATCTTCTTTTTGTGCCTCTTTAATCCTCACATGTATAGATGGTTGAACATTAATTTGAGAAAGATAAGATTTTTCCCCTTCCATTATAATTCCATGATCCATCCTTTTTAAATCCATAAATATTGGATCTTTTGTGATCCTCATCATGGATAAGTTAGAATGGTCTTGTAGAATTAATGCATATGCCACCTTGTTTTCTTTCCTAGGGTGATAATGAATTGAGTAGTAATAATCTTTAATCAGCTCCAACCACCTTCTATGGCGCATATTCAGCTCCTTTTGTGTGAAAATATACTTTAAAATTTTATATTCAGTATAAATATCAAAACTTTCAACATAAATATAATACCTATAAATAATTAAAGCAAATATTACCGCATCTAACTCCAAATCATGAGTTGGGTAATGTTGATCAAGGATTTACAACTATCGTGAGGCATAATCTATCACCATATCATTTTGCATGAGAAGACACCCCAGTCCCTTCTTGGATACATCACTGTAGATCATAAACCTTTTTCCACTACAAGGCACTGTGAGCACAGGTGCACAGGATAACCTTCTTTTTAACTCCTCAAAATTCTCTTCATACTTCTTCGTCCAAACAAAAATAACTCCTTTTTGAGTCAACCTGGTGAGTGGATTAGATATTCGTGAAAAATCATTCACAAAACGTAGATAATATCCAGCCAACCCAAGAAAATTTTGGATCTCAATTACTTTTGTTGGTCTCGACCATCATTGGATAACCTCTGTTTTTGATGGATCCACATATATCCCCTCTTTTGAGATTATGTGACCCAAAAATTCATCTTTTTGAAGCAAAAATTCACACTTGGTAAATTTGGCATAAAGTTTCTCCTTTCTCAGGTTCTTCAATAAAATTCTCAAGTGATCTTCATGTTCTTCCTTGATCATTGAATAAACAAAAATATCGTATATGAAGACTACCAGAAACTGATCAAGATAGTATCTAAGGACTCTCTTCATTAGATCCATGAAGATAACAGGTGCATTAGTAAGTCCAAATGGAATCACTATAAATTCATAGTGTCTATACCTTGTACAGAAATCCACCTTTTGTATATCCTGCCTTTTGACCCATAATTGATGATACCCTGAACGATGATCAATCATGGGAAATTATTGAGCTCCATGTAGTTGGTCAAATAAGTCATCAATGGGTGGGAGAGGATACATGTTCTTGATAGTGATCTTGTTAAGTTCTCGATAATCAATGTAGAGTCTCATTGATCCATCTTTCTTCTTAACAAACAGAATAGGTGCTCCCCAAGGTGATCAACTAGGGTGTATGAATCCCTTATCAAGATTCTCTTGGAGTTGTTTCTTCAATTCCTACAACTCAATTGGGTCCATTATATAAGGTGTCTTTGAAATGGGCATAGCACCCGGTATGAGTTCTATTGAAAACTCCACTTCACGATTGGGTGGAAGACCTGGAAATTCCTCTGGAATGACATCATCAAACTCCCATAAAATGTGTGTATTCATAATCATGAGTTTCACTCCAACCATTTGAGATTAATAACCTTTATTTAGTGGAATCAAGACCCATAAGATGGAAGAAATTTTCCCTGGAAGGTTATGTTCATCCTTTCATCATTAGATGATCATAGATTGATCTAGAATATGAAATGTGACTTCCCTTAATTGTCAATTGATATGAGCTGCATATAAAGAAATCCAATCCTTGCCATGAATCACATCAAATTCCACTATAGGAAGGATCACACGATTTGAAGGAATCACTTTCCCACAAACTTCAATCGGAGAATAATTATAAACTTTTGATGCGACTTTTGTGCCATTAGGGGTTGCCACAAATTACTCAACATCTAATTGTTGAGGTAATACGATGATACCCTTAGAAATGTTTTCAGAAATATAAGAGTGGGTGGATCCAGAATCAAATAAAACATTTTCTACATGAGAGTAGATGGTAATTGTACCTTTCAGCACATTGTTATCGTACTCCACATCGCTGATAGAAATTGAATTTGACTTTCCTTTATCATTATACTTAAGAGTTTTTTGAAGTCGATCATCATAAAAAACCCTTGGATTAGGGAATTGATTAGAATAATGCCCCATTTCATTGAACATGTAACATTGAAGTGTAGGAGGTGCACTATGTGTAGCCTTTTTTTGTTCACATCACTAGACATCTTCTTCCCATAATTATGGAATTCAAATGCCCAATGACCTTCTTTTCCACATTTGAATCATTTACTTGCCCCTTTAATACAACTCCATCCATGTTTCCTTCCACAATTTGAGCATAATGGAAATCTAATCTTCTTTTAATAGTGATCTTTTGTTTTTACATTGAATTCATTTTTCCTCTTCTTATCAAACCCATATGACTAATGGGTTACTCCAATCTCCATCTCAACCTTGAGAGTGCATCAAACGATTTCATCATAGCTATTTAAGTCCCTTATGGATAATGCACTTCGAAGACATGGTTTTAAGCCACTAAAGAATTGATCGATCATACTCTTAGGTTGGATAATAATCACAGAAGCGTACCTTACATGTCTTGTAAAATTTGCTTCGTAGGTACCAACAGATTAATCATCATTTTGATGGAGTTCAAGAAACTCCTTCTCCATCTTTGTTCAATGAATATGAGGGATGTACTTATTGAAAAATAACTTCTTGAACTCATCCCATTCCATTGACTCAATTTCATCTCTTGGCCTCATATTCTTGATAATATTTTACCATTGATCTGCTTCACCTTCCAAACGATATACTGCTAAGATGACATTATCATGTTCAGAACATTAATGAACTGAAAATATTTTTTCAGTCGTACTGATCCACTTTTCAGCCACTAATGGATTAATAGACCCGCTGAATGAGGGTGGAATCTGCCTCATGAAGGATTCAACGGAATGTTTCTCCTTCCTTTTCTCGTTTGGAAGTATTTCATGATTAATAGCTTGATAATGTTGTGCGAGCATGTCTACAAGATTTTTCATTACATCTCACATAACGTTTGGTTTCTCAGGGAGACAATCATTGCATTTCCCATCACATTCTTCATTAACACGATTCCTTCGAGTTCCATCCATTAACTAAAACCAAGAAAAATAGTGTGAGTAACACTTATTATAATAGGAAAACCACATAATCATGAATAAAATTTCACACTTATGGTCTTATCATACTTTAATCATGGCCATTTCTAAAACACTAATATTGTGTTCTATGCTTAGACTTATCCATAGGGTTCTTACTAAGGATTTCACATCCTAGTTTCCAAAGGTTGACTATAACTTTCCTCTAATACCAACTATAATGACCCATACATTACATACATTTTTATCACATAAATATTGAATCACACTTATTACAACATATAACAAAACAATGAAAAACACGTATAGGTATAGTGTTTCTAGAAACTGGGAAACATAAACAACTGGTTCATAAATCATCTATATTGTCTCCTTTTTATTTTATCATATCCAGAGTCCCCTTTTGGCATATCATACATAATAGCCTTCTTCCTAACCTGGGGAAAATAAAACATACAAATGGCTGAGATCAAATGCTCAGTACAAGTAAACAAAAGAAATATAAATCACATCATATTCATAATAACATAAATTTTTGGAATTCATAACATGAAAAAGAGATCATAATATCATAACATGGGATAAATCATTGTAGTGAAATGCAATCCCAATAATCATAACGTAAAACATGAAACTTTGTGGAATACACACATAATCATAGAGAATCATTTCTTATTAGTCAAGACTCATTTCCATGACTATATTAGAGGAGAAAGTCCATTTCTGAACTGAGTTCACTTCTCGTTTCAGTCCAGTATCACTCAACCAGATTAACCTGCCGTTCCAGCCATGTCTATCTCATGAGATATAAATCTTTAACCAATACATTGGAAGGAGATATAGGTCCCACCCATCTCATAATTAAACCATTCTTATGTGTGACACAAAATCATAAATCATACATCATAGCATAACCCATGTCATAATACTGGGATTCTTAAACATTGTGCCATCATAACATAATCCATATAAGATAAAAGGACATCATAAAAATAATTTCATCATAACATAATCAAATAAATGTAAAAATATGTATATAAATAGAACCTTATATTATCTTAGATGGAAAATAATTTTCATAAAACGCTTGAACTCCATTATTGAGAAAAATATCCATTCCACATCAAAAACATTTTAACATTCTTAAAATGTCATAAAATTTTAAACTAAAAGAAGTTGAATAAAAATAAAATTGAAAATGTATAATGGAAGCTTCATGGAAATAATGTTCTAAATGTCCATTCATGCCGTATTAGTTAAAAAAACATTCTTCTCCTACATTGGCTGGAGAAGTCAAAAATTACCTCGTACTATAAACGACAAAAAGATTCCATTCATATATTTTACAAAAAACTCAAAATGGGTAAAATTACATTTAAAAAATTGTAAGTGTGTGTAAATAATATTACATGTTGAGAAAAAATGGATGTGGATGATAAATACACCCCTGTAAATACCAATGTATAAACAATCTCGAATAAAAATGAGATTGTGAGATTTTCTCTTACTTTAAGTCCGATTTTCTTCGTACGTGTACAAACCTCCTGTATAATGATTTAAATAATTTTGTTGACTTATTCTAGAATCGTACTCATTGTTATGATGTCATATATGGTCATATTCTTGGATTCTTATTAGTTATATTTCATTGCTACTTGTTATTCGGTTGTTTATTACTTTTTGTTCTTATGCACGTTTTGTTAAATTCTTATTATTCTTTTTAGGTTATAGATACCTCGTTTCCAGAATGGTATTAGTGTAATATATATCATATTTATTCATTCAATTAATTTATATAATCATTATTCATTTAATATCATGTAGAAGAAGTCGCATCACGTCGTGGAGACGGTAGGTCGTACGTACGCACGAGCGATGATATCGTTCCCCTGATTGTGGAATTGTATTGAAGAGTATGTATAATATTTTATAATCAATAAAACTTTACAATAATCAAATATAGTTATTATTTACACCATTATACCCATCCAAGTAAGGTGGTGGTGGAATACACATTACACCACGGCATGGAGACGATATTCCGTACGTACATAGGCGCGGTGATTTCGTTTTCCGTAGGATGGATAGATGGAGAAATAAGGTTGTTTCATATTTATAATAACATATCAGTATATTATTGATACTGATATTTTCACTTCATAGTGAAACAACTAAAGAATTATAAGTAGAAGAAGAAATAATGATGAAATAATCGCTTACAGACATTACCTCTTCTTTGAAGCGCCTCTTCTTATCGTCCTCTTAGGGCACTAAAGATGGTCTTTGAAGAATACCAGGACCTCAATGATGTTTCTAGGGAAGTGAAGAAGAGAAATATTCAGGGTTTGGTCGATCTTGGAGGCTCAATGTGGTGTGAGGAGGAGAGGGAGGAGGTGACCTTTTATAAGGGAGGCGAGGGGAAACTTAAGAAAAACTTAAAATATTATATTATTATAAAGTCATATTGGGTTTTTAATAGATCAAAATTGATTTATTTCGAAGATAAGGTGGGTATGGGTCGAAATCCTCTCAACCAATAGATTTTATAAAAGTTTAGGTTACTATTTTAACATTATCATTTATATTTAACTCTAAGTTAAATAATTTATCTTTTATCATGTCTTCTTGTTTACTTACACTATATGGTAAATAAACATACTATAAAAAGCCAAAAGAACACAAAGTTGTTAATTATTAATATATATAACATTATCTAAGTCATTTTGAAGAACCATATATTTTTAGGAATAAAATGACAATTATTAATATAATAATTGTTTTAAAAACTATTTTAGGTCAATTTTGACACTATTTGGTAATTGATTTTTGTGAAAATTATAACAGCATTATTAGTTAGAAAAAAGTTAATTAAATCAATATTAATATGTCATATTACCCAATTAAATTAGTGTAATATTTAAAAAGTCTCAAATTTAATTTATTTGGGTATTTATAATATCAATTATGTTAATATTTCCTTAATATGGTAATTACGGCACCATCATTGTGTCATCAATAAATTAAATTATTTAAAGTATAAAAATTATAAATAAACTACCATTATATATGAAATCTTATTATATTTATAATTAATATTTATAGTCGAAATTATCTTATTTATAACCTTATATTAAAAATGTTTTAGTTATTAAACTTTGATTTTAATTAATTTAACTCTTCTTTAAATAAAATAATATTAAATGTCATAATCTAATCCAAGTGGAACTAAATGGTCATATTTTATTCCAAAGGTTGTTTTTGTTCGAATTAATATTATCCAATAGAATTATAACATGTGTTAGGATAATAATAATAGTATTTTTACCCTTAATTACCCTATTTACTTTTAACCGTGGTAAAAAAAAGTAAAAAGTAACTATTCACCAAAAATTATTTTTATCTTATTGAACCACATTTAACTCCTTGATATTAACTGTGTCTCTCGTATTTTCGAAATTCCACTCACAGAAGCGGTAAAATTATGTTTTATGTAAATTTAAAAATTTTCATAGAGTGGGTAAAAGACGATGAAAAGTTTAATAAACATTTTATATATATAATATTATTATAAAATCTCTCCGATGAATTACATTGAAATTATATAGGTATTATGTATCAATTTTGACCTATAATAAATTTAAATAAAATAAATATTTATTTAAATAAAAATTCGGTTTTTAAATACTAACCCAGTGTTTTCACTATTCTTCAAAAATTGAATGTTTTCAGAAAAATACCAAAAATTCACCCTAGGCTAATTTCGATATTCAGAATCCAAAAATGGAGTAAATTTTTAAAGATAAAATTATATAAATTAATAAATTGGTATTACTATTAATAATGGCTAGTTTTAATAATATTTTAATAGCAAATCGTTGTTTAGTAAAACTCGATATTGCCTACAACGTAAGCTATCAAAGAAGGTCACGATTACGTGTAAAGTAGCCAAGATAGTGTTGTGTGTAGTTAAAGATTTATTTGATGATGTTAATAACTTAAAAACAAAATATTTCTGACAAAAATCTCGGGTGTTACATTTATAATAGGGAAATCAATGTTATTACAATAAAGAACAAGTATCATCTACCGCTCATTGATGATCAACTTGATCAACATCACAGATTTCAATATTTCTTGAAGATTGACCTTCATTCTGGATATTAATATTTGTGTGTGAAAATGGGAGATATTTCAAACTCAAAATTTTTTTACCATGTATTGGAATTATGAATTTATAGTAATTCCATTTGGACTGACTAATAATCCCTCTATTTTCATGGACCTCAGGATTAAATTTTTCAAAGAATATAATGATTATTTTGTTATCATATTTATTGATGACATCATGATATACTCAAAAATAAATGAGGACCATGAAAACCCCTTATAGATTGTTCTGGAGACTATTGGAAGAAAAGGGTTATATGGGAATTTTATTAAATGATAGTAACGGATTCAAAAAGTATCTTTTCATGCACATATTGTCTTTAAGGATAGAATCTCAATTTGTCCTACAAAGACAATGGAAATCCTAGAATGGCCTACTCAAATTAATATAACTGAGGTACATAGTTTTATTGGCTTAGATTGTTACTATCAGCGTTTCTTATATAATTTTTTCTGATTCGCTAACCTGCTTTCCAAGATCACACATAAAGGGGATAGGTTCTTATGGATGAAGGAATGTACAGAATTCTTTGAATAATAGAAAAGAATATTTCTTAATGCTCTAAATTGTTGTATTCCATATGGAAATGGTGGGTTTTATATACAGTGATGCATCTAAGAATGAACTGGGTTGTGTCCCTATTCAAAATTATAAAGTTGTTGAATATACATCAAAGTAGTTGAAGAATCATGGACAAAATTATCCAACTCATTATCTTGATTTAGTAGCTGTAATATTTTCTCTGAAAATATGGAGGCATATCTCTATAGTGAAATATGTGAGATATATTTGGATCAAATGAGATTGAAATAAGATATTACCTTGAAAGAAAATAACATGAGGAAAAATTTATGGCTAGAGCTACTCCAATATTATAATTGTTTAGTTAACTACCCCATAGGAAAAGAAAATAAGGTTTGAGATGCATTATGAATCAGTGATCATGGAATTCTAACCCAAATGAGGATTGAGATAGATCCTATATTACTTGATCTAGTATAAATGTACATGGGAATTTTAAATTAAGAGGAATAATAATCCCTTTTCCAAAATATTGAAAAACTATATTTTTTAGAGATTATAAAATGATCATAATTTGGTGATGAGAAACCATAAGAAATTTTAAATCTATTACGGATTGAATATTGAAAAACATCATTTATGAGGACGGAGTTCTGAAATTTGGAAAAAGGTTATGTTTTCCATCAGTACCTAAGCTAAAAATATAACTATTATATGATTCTCATAGATCAAATTTATCTATATACCATGGTAGAACCATGTTGTATAGAGAACAAGAGGAACATTCTTAGTGGTATAAAATGAAGTGGGAAAATGTTGACTACATGTCAAGGTGTCTAGTTTTCCATCAAGATAATGCTAAGAGGATACACCCTAGAATTTTCGTGTGACATATACCTATTCCTATAAGGAAATGCGATGAAATTATGATCGACTCTATCATAGGACAACCAAGGACACCTAGAATAAATGATTTCATATTTTTAATTGTTCATCATATTAGAAAATTGACACATTTACTTGATATAAGAGAGGATCTTCCACTTGATCTGTAGGAAATACTATATATTATTGATTTTGTAAGACATAATGGTTTAACTATATAAAATGTGTATGATGGGATCTCGGATTAAAATAAAAATTATTGAAAATTATTCAAAAGGCTTGGTTCATAGAGCTTAATATTAGTACTTCTCATCACCACCAAACTCACAGACTGTCTGAAGGGATGATTCAAACAATTGAAGACATATTGATATCATGATCAATCAACTTTCATAGAATGTGGGAGAAATACATTCCATTGGTTGAATTTTCCAAAAATAATACTTTACATTATAGTATTAAAATTCTACAATATGAATCAATATTTGGAAATAGATGTAGAACACTAAAATGTTGGGATGAAGTTGGTGAGAGGAAAATAATGGGTCCATAAAATATTAATGAGTCCATAACAAAGGTAATGAGAAATTAGGCCCATATTAAAGACAGCTAAACATATAGAAAATTTTATGTTACCAACCGTAGAAAGTATTTGGAATTTCAAGTGGGTGATCTATTATTTTTAAAAGTATTTATTTAGAAGGGTTTCCTATGATTTGGCATGAAAGGGAAACTGAGCCCTAGGTACATCGGACCATTTGAAATTATGAAAATAATTGGACCTATATCTTACCATTTAGTGATTCCCCCTAGAGTATCCAAATGTAATGATGTGTTCCATGTGTTGTTGTTAAGTAATTACATGATACACCTAATGATTTTACTAACCTACGAATAAATAGAACATGAACATTATTTTTCATATTGTGAAGCACAAATCACGATTCTAAACATATGATAGTATGTAATGAGAAATCAAACAACTCAACTGCTAAATGTTATTTAGACAAACCACAAAAAGGAAGAATAAAAATCAGAACTTGATGATGTTATGAAGAGGAACAACCCACATATTTTTTGAGGGGTATATGGATGAAAAATTTCTATGGTGATATTTTTGAAGGAGGTCAGAATATAACACCCCATGATTTTGTGGTCTGTTTCTTCTTAAAAAATATCAATTCATTTGATTGTATATTATTAATTCATCAATGAGTCTCTAAGATTTTTTTTTATTATATGAGATAGTTATACCCTAGCCGTAAAACATAATTTAATAGCTTCTTTGATATGATTTCGAGAAACAATCATACACAGTTGTGTTGAATAATTTATTTAGTTTTTGATAGGATCAACATAGTTTTTTATGAATAGTAAATTGACCCATATAAATAGTAATGTACTTATGAATAGTAACTTCACCAATATGAATAGTGATTTAACCTTATGAATAGTAACGTCATTCATGTAAGTGTAAATAAAATTTAGGTGCCTTAGGTTTGAAATTGAATATAATAAAAAAATAATTATGTACATGTATATTTTTGAGTAATAATTATTTAATTATAATTTATAATTAATAAGTTTTTTTAAATGATATGTAATATTCATAAAATTTATTCAAAAATCAATATTTTTTTGTCCTATAATTTCGGGATAATTTAATGGGGCTTTAGATAATTTGTTAGGATATTATAAAATCTGTTAAAATATAGAAATATGTATTTTCCTAGTAAAAAATGATTTTATAAATTAATTAAACATCACCTATTTATAAAATTATTTTGATAAAATGATGCCTAATTTAGGAATCTACATGTCGAAAAATGTTAAAGGTGATGTTTTTGTATTTTTTTGAAATACATGATTTTTTGTGAATAGTAAAATACTATATTTTACGCTATAATATAATATAAGATAAATGGACTTTTCCATGAATCATGGTTGATGTTAGAAGACATTAGTTAAAACTCACATTAAATTAATGCAATATTTTATCAGGAGAATAATTATTATTACTTATATTTAGAAAAATAATAAAATAATTAATAAAATATTGAGAAATCACTCATCTCCTCCTCTATAAAAACCACCCTTCATCCCTTCTTCATCTCACACCACTCAAGATATGAGCCTTTACTATGTTATAAAAAATACACAATCCAAGACCCTCTACAACGTCAAAGACAATCTAGTCTCACTAAAAGGCCAAAACGAATGGCCTTAAAGAGGATCTCAAGGAGATGAAATCAAGATGTAAGCACCCTCCCTCCTTTCATTTATTTTCTTTTGATGATCATTCATTATTTATTATTCTCTATTCACATAATCTATCCAAATTATCATGATAATTGTAGTATCTTCTATATACTAAAATTATATCAAGTTAATATATAATACATCCTCAATCTCATTACTCTCTCTCTCTATCTATCTATTATTTTAAAAATTAATCCTAATCTAGTAAGTGCTGATTTACAACCTTCATGGTCGATGAAACATCATTCTCTGATTTCTCATTCACGACTGCTCATCCAAAAAAAAATTACGGTTGAAAAAGATAATAATATATGTATTATCCTTTAGTTTGTGTTCTATACCCAATGTATATAGATGATATTAAATAATGGAACAAAACTAGTCCATCATGATCAAAAACTGATGAAATTAATCAAAATGACAATCAATAAATATATTATCTAATGATTCATACTCATAAAATATATCCAAGTTATATTTAAAACCATTTATAATTATTTTTTATAATTAATTTAATATAAATCAAATATTTTAAAATTATGTACATTTTACACGAATGTCATTACATTTATACAAGTGAACCGATCATGAAAACATTGGAAACAAACGATCCTGAGTGATATAATTGTATCATATAACTAATCAAAAAGGACATAAATTAAACTAATGAAATTATAATAAATAAATTACATATTTATATGGTTATAAATTAATAAATTAATTAATTTAATTTAATTTTCCATAATATCAAGATTAATTGAAGAACACATTCCAACATAAGATAAGGGGTTTCTCATCTCACTTTTATTTCTGTGAGATTTCCTTTGTTATCCACTTATTTATTATATGTGTTTTATGTATTCTACCACTGTATATATAATATCATGATTCTATTTATATTAATGGTACTCAATGATAAATTTGATGATTATTAAAAAAAATTCATGAGATTCCATTAGTTACGATTTGGTAAGTAACTTCATCTGAATTTTCATTTCTTTAATACATACTTGGTATTGGGAACCTCATCATTTTTTGAGGTATATCTACAACCCCCTTTTAGATAATTTTTCATTTGAAATTAAATTCTTCTAAAATATCCTTATTCTTTTATAATGGATATGAATTTTATTTTATCCATATACCGTTTTATAAAGGGTGTTTATTTTGAATGTTGATTTAACTATGTAAATATTGATGAATCTATATCCTCTACTCAATACCGAAATTGATAGGTCATATTGTTAATGAATTAAATTATTTTATAAGAATTATTTGGACATGATGTGATGGGAGAGGGCCTCTATATCCTCTTGATGCATCGACATGTCTCATGATACAATATAAGTTGGCAACAAACCCATTATGTTTTTTCCAAAACACAATTTGACAGTTTTCTACCCACACACATAAACCATCTCGATAGTCTAATGGTTCATGTTCCAGATATATGACCCCCATATAAAAATAATTCTCTTTATTTATTACTCATTTAGTTCTTTATTTGAGGTTTTCAGTATTACCAAACATTTTCTTGCACATTCATTCTAGGTTTATTGATTGTTGGTGAGTTTCAATTATTTACCATTCCATATTGATTATGTCAAAATGATTATGATTCAATTTATATTGTTTCATGCTTCCACTATATGTAACCATTACTGAGAATTTGATCTCACCCCATTCATTTGTTTTCCATCCCCAATTTATGAAAAAAAGATCATTTATAATATTTTATGGATGAAATACTAAATTCATGTATATATAATCTAGTCAATTCCTTTCATGAAGAGGAACATCAAGGGGTAGGCATGGGAGTAGGATAGTACTTATTTATTACATTTCATTAAGGGACTCTAGAAGAATAATACTTCATTGGAGTATATTTAAGGTCAACCATATGGTGTATTTGTTATCAATGTAATATTTAAATTTCTATTAGTTCGTCATCATATTCTACTTAAAACTCTAATGTATCAATCCACATACAATAAAAAAATTATTTTATTGTACCAATACAATCAATGTTCCTTGAGAGCTTGGAAATCTATAATAGATATAGTCGGAGAGAGTTAGACATCAATGAAGTATATTCTAATGAAACATAAGAATGAGATGAGAAATATTTTAAGGACCCAACCTTAGTTGACTAGAGGCAGTTCCTTTTTTTATAAAATTAACATATAAACAAGGAATATTCATCTAGAATGACAAATTACCTTATTAGATTCGGAATCCTGATATATACATAAGTTCAACATTAGTACTTGAAATGAAATTCAACAAATAGGTTTTGATGGAAACATCCACAACTAAAAGTTTATCCTTATAGGTCAATCATAATAAACATCTTCATGTCCGGAGAAAATGAAGCATAATAAGAGGTTGATCTCAAACACACTATTAAGGTAACAAATACAATTGAATAAATCATAAAAATAATCATTAGTCATGGTGAATGACTAAATACACATGCCTTTAAAAATAAACATGAACACATTATGGAAGGAATAATAGATGAATAAATAATTCAATATTAAAGAATAATCAGGGGTTTTCTTCTAGTTGAATAACCACATGAAATATAAATACTATTTTCATAATGTGGTAATTTATAATTTGGGACATCAATGCAATAGTATCAAGACTGTGTTCTAATACCATAAATATCCATTTGGTCAAGGCCACATTCCAATACTATTGTTTTTCTTATGATACAAACCAATTCATCGAGGGGAAATAGTCTTCCCCACCCGACACATAATAATTCCAATTCATTTCTAATATGAATTGGTATAGATTTAAACAACATATACATTCATATAGAAACTAATATATGAAATGAAAATATCATTCACTGAACATTAAGCATAAACACAAACCATTCAGATTAAATTGGTGAATGGTTTTAAGATAGAACATCCACAATAAAAAATCATAAACAATTAAATAATATATTGTGGATGATATAATATAATATTAATCCCAATAATACATAACAATCAACATGATAGTTGAAATAAATGAAGATACACTTATAAAATCATCGAGTAATTCATGAGATAAATACTCTTTTACATTGAAAAGAAGAGACCCTTTGGAAACATTTTTTTATAAAACCATAAGTAATGTACGATATTATATTCTTAATAAAATTTTTTATTTTAAAATTATACTGGTTTCAAAAAACTTATTATATAGTTCCATTACAAATTGGTATGAATTTTAGAAATTCTCTTGAATTGGGGTTGTATTACGGGAAGAATTTTGGAAAGATCCTTTTAAAACGTATATCTCCCCATAAATTAAAGTTGGATTCTTGTTTGTACACATATATGAAACAAAATCCAAAAATATATGCGCATAAAATATGAATAAATAATAATTTTTTTGAGGTATCTATAGAATAAGAGTAACCCGAATGAAAGTAATGGTTTGAGTACAAACCCTTACCATAAGTTTGTTGGTGTTCCACACTTGATCTTAATGACTTTAATATTAAAATTTTGGTTAATAAATTAATGATTATAGAACCTTAAAAAAATTTAATTATTTAACGTTACCTTATTAGGTGAATTCATGGCCTTTTTATTAGTTAAGAGATCCAGTTTCAATTTTTGGGAGTGTTTTCTTCCTTTGTTTTCATGATCGGTTTACTTATATTTAGGTATGGATAAACATTTAGAATGAAAATGGTTGTAACGAAAAAAGATATATTTTATTAGTGATCAAACATAATTTTACAGGGTTATAAAATCAATTTGGATGTTGGGAATGAATATGAATCACTATATAAAAGTTTAATGACAATTGTTTGGGTTAACTGGCAGTTCAAGATCACAATGAATTATTTTTCAATTACAGATTAATGTCATGTGTAAAAAAATATTATAGAACCTTAAATAACTTATTATATATATATTATAGTCTGGTTATACCACCAAATTGTTTCATGAATATAATTGAATATGGTAATAGAAATTTTAAACCAGTCGTCATTAAATGTGAAAAATTAAGACTTCTTCGATGAAGTTTTCATATCTTGTATAAAAGAATGGTAAAAGAGAGATGATGATGAATCATTCCAATATTATAACAATAAACTAGTACATTTAATGGACTGGAATCACCAACAAATTTTGATGAAATGATTTTAGGAAAGAATATAAAAAATGAACTTGAAAAAAAGAAATGAAAAGAGGAATTTACCTCTTGAAGTAATCTTTTCTAGAACATCTTTAAGGGATAGGTTCTGGACATTCTATGAGTCCAAGTTCTGAGGTATGTGGTTGATGATCTTGAGATGATATTTGAGTTTAATTTAGACTATGTCCAAGGCTTATGCAGAGTGAAGAGAATATGGAGTTATGAGGTGGGGGGTATTGTTGAGGAGAGGAGGGTTTTCCGATTATTTTACACTTTATTTTATTATTTTCCTCAATACAACCAATAGTGTATATTAATGTGATTCATAATTATAATTAGTGGATGTGAGTTTGAACCTAGTGGGCTTAAATCTACCTTACCTCACTTATGACCCAATAAATAATTTATTAATCATATATTATAAATTATCAAATTTTACCATTCAACCAAAATTAATGTATTTTAGAAAAATACTAGAAATTTTCCTTAAACATTTTCAATGTATATAATTCATAAACAAAATCCATTTTTTCAAAATAATTTTCATATATATTTTTTTATTTTTAAACAAAATCATATTTTATTCCAAAAAAGACAACATTAAAACTATAACATGTTTTATAACACCATGAGAAATTGATTAAGGTCCCATAAAATTATATTATAACCATAACACAATAATGAAACTATTTATTATTACATTTATGGAAATAAATTTCCATTTAAATTTATTAAATTCTTAATAAATAGTAATTAAAATATTTATGTCATACAAAAATACACATTCTTTTACTATGATTGTTTTTTCTTTTAAAAGATGTCTAAATTGTATTTATGCACTCATGGATGAAGTTTCTTTTTTTGTCTCATTTACCATTCATTACTATTCATAATATTAACATTACTATTCATAATGGTGTGTTAATATTCATAAGGGTATGTTACTATTAATCAAATATTTTTCTTGCCTTGTTAGACTCTAAATATCTTACTGACTTCAATAGTGTATGTCTATTTTTCAAAATTCAAACCATAGATGTGAAAAAAAATTTACTATCTAGTTTATAAAAGAGCGGTGTTTTGTTGATAATCCGCGTTTCATGCATTAAATATTTAATTTATTTTTAAAATCATGGGCTAATATATTATATCCTCCTTACAAATATTTCATCCATGAAATTACCAGAATGTTACCTCACAACGTAATTTGTGTAGTTCTTCATCATATGCTCATAAGGCTCGCATGTTGTCTCTTTGATTTTATGGTTTTTACAATGTATCTTTACCGATCGAGTCATATGATTCCTCAACACTTATTCTTTAGTGTCCAGAATCCAGATAGGCTCTTCATAGTAACATAGTTGATGTTCAATTTCTATACCTTCATAAGTGAGGACATGTGTTGGTTCTAGCCTGTACTTTCTCAATAATGAGACATGGAACACATTGGGAACCATAGATAGGATAGGTGGCATATCTAAACATTTTTCAACGGCTCTAATTATCTCTTTAATTTCAAAAGGACCTATGTACCCATGGCTCATTTTCCCTTTCATCCAAAATCATATAACACACTTCCATGGAGATACTTTTAATAAAACATGATCTCCCACTTGAAAGGTGAAATCCAACCTTCAATTATCAGCATATATATTTTTTTCATTGAGAGGATTTCATATGGTGTTTAATAGTCATTACCATCATTGTTGTTTCCTCCACATGATTGGGTCCCATTAGCCTCCTTTCACCAACATCATCCAAACATGTTGGTGTACAACATCTCATTCCATACAATGCTTCATAAGGTTACATTTTAATTCGAGAATGGAATCTAATATTGTAGGAATAATCCACTAAGGGTAAATTTAGATCCCATATACCATTAATGTTGAGAAACCATGATCTCAACATGAATTCTAATGTTTGGACCATCATTTATAATTTCCCATCCGTTTGAGTTAGATAAGATGTACTCAATCGAAGCTTTGTATTCAAAGCTTTCTAAATAAGTTTCCATAATTTCTATGTAAATTGATGGCTAAAATCAGAATCTATTGAAATAGGACCTCAATGAAGTCTTATAACATCATTGATATAGATTTTTGTAATACACTCCAATTCAAAATCGTCAATTATAGTGATGAAATGTGACGATTTTATAAGTTGATCAACAATTACCCATATTGCATCATTCTTCCTATGTATTTTGTGTAATCTAGGGACAAATTCCATAGTAATGTCATCCCATTTCTATGAAGGAATAGATAGATTATTCTTGAATCCTCTAGGATGTTGTAATTAAATCATAACTTATAGACAGAATAACTCAATTTTTAGCTTTGGTATAGAAGAAAGGCATAGCCTCTTCCGAATTTTTAGAATTCCATCTTCACATACAATGTCATGCAACTTCCCCCCTTTTATGGAATTAATTGTCTTTTTTTGGTTTTCATCATCAATATGATAGATTTTAACCATTTATAATAAATATGGTTTTCAATCCAAATGAAAAGGTAGTGATGTTTCAAATTAATTTATAATTCCCATATCCATCCTCACTAGATCCATGTAAAAATGATCTTTTTCAATCCACATTTTGTTAAGAACTCCATGATACTTACAACTCATTACATTAGGTACCCTATTTTACTTTCCCGGGTCATAGTGTATTGTAAATTATAATCATTGAGTAGATAGATCCATTTCCATTGCCTCATGTTGCGTTCATTATGTGAAAATATATACTTCATACTCTTGTGAACTGTATCTATCCCACATTTTAACCATACAGATTGTGTCTTCATATTTTTAGAGAAACGATTACATCAGCTAACACAAGATCACAAGTAGGATAGTTTTGTTCCTGAATTTTTAATAGTATTCATGCATAGGTAAAAAATCCATCAGTCTACATATGAACACAACTATGTCATTTATTTGATGCATCACTATTGATTATAAACCCATCATTACCTAATGGTAGGGTTAAGATAAATTCATTAACTAATATTATCTTAATTATTCGAAACAGTCCTAAAATTATTTTTCCCATTAAAATATTACTCCATTACATGTATGCTTGGTCATTGGTTTGAATAAACAAGTTATGTTCTAAATAAAATATAGATATTATCATTTTAAACCAATAAAACTACATACCACATTTATGTTAATGTAGTAGTCCATTATGAAATATCCTATAACTTCCTAGGATCAAATGATATTCCATCCATTGTGAAAATATGTCCAATACTGATTAAATCCAAAATTCACAGTTGCTAAACATCCCATATTATTAATTTTTTCAAAGTGTCTTCAGAATAGAGTCCAAATGATTTTCAAGATCTTCATAGATTTTAGAGTATACCAAGATATCATCAAAAAATACCACCACAACATGACCAAGAAATTCCCTGAAAAGACTATTCATTATATCCATAAAATGGGGGGAGCACTAGTTAGTAAAAAGAAATTAATGTGAACTCATAATTCCCATAACTGGTTTGAAAATTTGTTTTTGTAAATTTTCCCTCATCACAAGAAACAAATGATATTCTTATCAATGTTAAATATTCAAACAATATTGAGATCCATAAATCGGATAAAATAAATTATCAATGCGAGGTAGGGGATACTAATTATTTATTTTTATAGAATTGATCTCCCTGTATTCAATTCATAACCTCATAGATCCCTATTTCTTCTTAACGAAAATAATAGGGGCTCCCCATGGAGAAAAACTAGGGGGAATAAATCCTTTATCACTAAATTCCGTTAGTTTTTTCTTTGGATCAACTAATTCCATTGTGGCCATTATATAAGGGTTCAAATAAAATGGCCTTAAATCTGAAATTATGTTAATGGAAAATTAAATTTCCCATTCTGGATGATGTTTAGGTAAATCCTTTGGAAACACATCAACATATTCTTGTTCAATAAGTACATCCTCTATTTGAAAATTATTTCGGTCACCCAAAGTTAATGCATTCCATTCCTCCCCAATAATTGAATTCAGTAGAGCTACTGAGGGTGTATGTTGATTAAAATCCGATAGTGATGTTTCTACCCTAAATATAAGGGATTCCACATAGTCCAAAAAAATTTTGTCCTCCTTCTTCTTGCTAAAGGTTTTAGCATCATGTTTTGGAATAAAATCTATAATGAGGTTTATATCAATTTTATTCATCGGTATGACAATAAAATCAGTAGGGAAAGCATGTTAATATATAATAGTGTGGACTTCCTGACACAAAATTGTTGCAATGATACTTTTCTTATGAGTATTCACAAACAACTCCTTTATTAAATCATTTTGGAAATTTCTAATTATCTTGAAAAACTAATAATATATGAAATAATGTGATGATATAGATTCAATTAAGGAATTTGAAAAGATCAAGGAAATGAATAATGTACCTCCCACCACATCATTAAAATCTTCAACCATACAATTTGTCACAAAATAAGAATAGCCTTTCTCCCTTGGCCTTATTTTTGGAATGTTTCCAAAAATATTAGGAAATTCATGGGCCCAATATACCACCTCCATTTAATTTTAGAATTGATATTTGGTACTTATTTATTTCTTTTACAATATCGATATATGTAGACTTTCTCTTCACACTAGTTACAGACTCTCATTCCCTGCAAGCAAGTGAAATGGCATTTCTTCCCACAATTATTGTAGGATAGAAGGTCATATCATCCCTTATTCCCCATTTCTATATTTACCGTTCTATAGATTTTGACATACTTATTCCACTATTTTTTTCCTTTAAATTCATTAGACATTGAAAATTCTTTTTTCATCTTGATATTACTTGATATTATGTCTTCATATGATGAGATACAATGGGAGACTAGTTCCCATCAAAGAAACGGTTTTAAAAATCATAGAATCGATCAATCTTGCTTCATGGATTATGTATGTAGTCCGTGGAATTTCATAATATTATTTTCAAGTTAGCTTCATTCATTTCAACATTATCATCCTCCTTCTTCCTCATTTTAATGAATTGCCTATCCATATACACTCGTTGTTCATGGGGAAATATTTTTATTGGAATATTTCCTTAAAATACCTCCATTACATCTCTTTTATTTTATCCTCCCCCTTTGATTTATGGATTAATGACCACCACTGATCCAAATCTCCCAATATATGATAAATATCCACGAAATCCTCCTCTCTTTCGTTAAATCCAAAAGAGAGAAATAGCTTCTGTAGGGATCTTATCCGTTGCTAGACTACAAATGGGTTGTTAGTTTAATTGAAGGATTGAGGATTTTGCGGCATAAATCCATCCAACATAGAAACTCCATGTTGTGGATCAGGATGCTGATTACGTGTAATTTTATTGTTTACAACCTAATTTAGTTGTCCATGTATATTTATAATTTCCTCAAAACTAGTCATAGCTCAAGAGACAACATCATTATCTTGTATCATAGGGAAATCCATACATGGGGTATGCATGTTCATGAGGATTCCATTCCATACACTATGCGTAAATTCTAAATAATGGCATACACTATATTAGGTTATGAAACATAATAAATAATCTCAATGTAGAAAAATAGTTAGCAGAAATTGAAATTATATACATAACTAACCTCATAATCGTAAACATGGATTAATTGAGAAAAAATTTAATTTAATTCCATCATAATGACTTGTAATGAAAATTTGAATTATCCTAAGCATATCCCATGATAGTTTTAAACCAGTTCAATAGTAAGGAACGTTTTCATTTACCAGGATACCCCAGGTAACGTCTAACACTCCTTGATTGAGTTTTCACTCCTAGTTACATCTGTGCCAGAATCAAATCTACTCATAGTATTTAGATAAGGATGTATTTTCTAAAAAGATATACATAATCTATTCCTTACCAAAAAATACTGGATTTTCTTTCATATATTATCCTCATAGACTATGCTAGGGGTTTGTTCCCTAATCTATGTTATCTAAATCTAGTTTCCATGTTTTCTAATAATCTTTCTCTGATACCAACAGTAAGGACCCGACCCCAGTTGTCCAAAGTCAGTTCCTTGTTTTATTACATTGTAATATAAATAAGGAATATGTATCCTGAAAGACCTAGTATTTTAGATTATTTGTAAAAAAAGATACATACATGAGATCAATATTTCAACTTTAAATCAAATACAACATATATGTTTTTTAGGAACATCCATAACTATAATTTTATCATTGCAGGTTAATCATAATAAACATCTTCTTGTCCTAAGAAAAAGATTCATATGAAAGGGGTGACATCAATTTCTATATAACTATAATGAAATACATAAGAAGATATAAAAAACCATTATTCATGGTTAATAACTAAAAACACATGCTGTTTAAAATAACATTGAACACATTATGGAAGGAATAAGATAAGAATAAATAATTCCACAATAAAACATAATCATGTGTTTCCACTAGTCAAATAGCCACATGAACTATAAAGGGCCACAAAAAACACTTACTATGTAAAATTCATTCCTCGTAGAATATTTTATAAACATTAACAACATATAAATTCATATTGAAACTAATATAAGAAATTTAAATAACATTCCCCGAACATTAAACATAAAAAAGTAACCATTCGAAGTAAATTGGGGAATGGATTTAAGATAGAACATCCGCAATAAAAAAATTATTAACCACTAAATTAAATAAATTCAATGATATAATAATATATTAATCCCAATAATACAAAATAATCATTACGAGTGTTGAAATATATGAAGATACTATTATATAATTATCATTTAATTCTTCAGACAAATAATTTTTTACTTTGAGAAGAAGTGTTATTTTGGGAAAATATTTATATAAAAACAAAAGATAATTATGATAGTATTTTTATAATAAAATCATATATTTTATAAGGATAATGGTTCCCAAAAACAGGATATATATTTCACATGAAAATTTTTAAGAATTTTAGAAATTCCCATGAATCATGCAGGTAAAACATGAAGAATTTTTTAACGATCCATTTTAAACATATTACATCCCATAAATTAAAATTGGATTCTGGTTTTTAAACATATATATAACTTAATAATATAATACATGAGTGTTACATATGAATAAATAAGAATTTAACTCAGTTAAATATAGAATAATACAAACTCGAATGAATGTGGATGTTCGGGTCGAAACCCCTAACTTTCAGTCGGTTGGTGTTCCTCACATGATCATAATGACTTGAACAATAAAATTCAGGTTCATAAATTAACAATTCCATAACCTCCTACACATTTAATTTGTTGATCATATGATTATTATGAAACGCCCTAACCCTATAAGCATAGATTCGGTGAATTATTACGTATCATTGCATTATCGCAAAAGATCAAGTATCGAAAGATCGATTTGTTTAGTAGACTTGGATGTACTAGATACATCCATAAGGATTACATTACATCATAAAATGGAAAACTACAACAACATTGTTTCCATAGACTACAATGAGATACAATAGACAATCCCTGCATATCAATCATAATAAACTTAATCGAATCCAAGAAAAAATAAACCTAAAAAGGGATGAGCTCAGAGGCTCAGTAAGGATAACAATATAGAGAAAAATTTCAAAATAAGCATAAACATTCAAGGAAATTTAGAAGATTAAAACAAATGCCATTTAAACATGAATTTAAATATAATATGGCAAAGATAAAATGAAAATAACACCATTTACATAATCACATCGATATTCTAATAGTTGAATAATCACATGTAACATCAATATCCACTTTTATAATGATGGAATGCATAATTATAGACTTTCATAACCACATAGTCAAGGCCTTGTGCTAAGAATATAGATATGATTTTTTCAAGGCCTTGTTCCATGACACTAGTTTGTCTTATGAGACCTACCAATGCATATTAGATCTATAGAGGGCTCCACACGTCACTTACCAAGACCAATGCATTCCTTATATGAAAAGGTTTAAACATAACATAAACATTCATATTAAAACTAGCATACAAAATGTCAATACTTTATCCATAAACCATGAATGATAAAAAATAATACATCCACAGTCAAACATATCACAAAACCATCAATAAAATATGGATGTTTTGTATTATAAAAAATCAACATCAAATAAATTTAAAATCCATCCAAGAATGTTGACATAGATGAATTCAAAACTATTATAGTGAAATATATCTTTTTATTTTGAAATCATTTAAAATTCATGTAATAATAAAAGAAAACATTTATTTTTGAAAATATTCTTATATTCTTGTAAGAGTATCTTTGATGAGGTCATAATGGTGTGAAATAGAAGTACCCTCCATATAATTTACAAAAAGAAATTCTTACCTTAAATTTGTCGAAAAAGTTATAAAGGACCTTGTTTGGAAAACAACAGAAGGATTCCATTATAAACAACTTATAAAAGTAAAACAAGGGTATATATGAAATTAACCCATTGCTTATAAAATTGTAAAAAAAAAATTTAAATACATTTTTTAGAAACATGTATGTGGATGATAAAGAGGTCCTAGTAGATACTGATGTAAAAAAACCTCAGATAATAAGGAAATTTGGAAATTATCCCATACTATGTATTTTCCGTGGTTGAGTTTAGGTTAACCTTCTGTATAATGGTGAAACAATTTTTATTAAATTATACAAGAATCATATACATTAATATGATATCATATAAGATCTTTTAACAGTTCTTTGTTAATAATAACGTAGTATTATCATCATTTAGGGTGTTAAATGATTCGTTTTCCTTTATACGATTTGTTACATAAGTAATGTTTGTTGTGGATATGATGTATATTATTCATATTCAGAATGATATTATGTATTTAAAAATTATTTTTAATCATCAAATGAAAATTAGTCTGTGATGGATACGATGAGAAATGAATCTCATCACATTCATGGAGATGGTAATATGTACGTACGAACGGGTGACAATATCATTATTTTGATATCAAAATAATATATAATTGGATGGTATATCATATATAAAGAATAATTATAATGTTATATTGATTATTTAAATCGATTGCACATCATTATTTTACCTATCCAAATAATAATGTATTAAATAACTATTACACCACGACGTGGAGATTGTACATCATACGTATGCTCGTATGGTGACTTGTAATTCAATAGATGGATAGAATAATGAATATGGTTGTACCATATTTAATATAACATCACAGTCTATATAAGATACTAGATTTATTATTGTAGAATAGAAATAACATAAAAAGAGGGTGTGGAAGAAGAAATGACTAATGGAATGCCTCTAGGATGAAGCCAGGATAGTTGAGAGGGTATTTGGGCTGGGGTTGGACATGCCAAATGGAATTGATGGTCTTAAATTTAGAGAAAGGTAAGTGCCATTTTATAAAATGGGTGAGAGGCGCCTTAGGAAAAACTAGAAATATTATTTTATAATAAAATAATATTCGATTTAAAATGGGTTATAAATGGATTATTTAAAGGCTATGGTGGGGATGGGTTAATATCCACTCAACCAATAGTTTTTAGACAGGTTTGGGTCACTATATTAACATTATCATTTAGATTTAACTCTTAGTTAAAAAGTTTGACATTTACCTTGTCTCATTGTATTTCTATATTTTATTGTTAATAAACATAATATATAATTCAAAAAGACACCAAGTTGTTCATTAATGATAGAACTATCATTATATAATTCTTTTGGCTGATCCTTTGTTTTTTAGGAATAGAATATCAATTAGTAATATAATTTTTGTTATGAAAACACTTTTATGTCAATTTTGACACTATTTGGTATTTTTTTTCTAAATTCATAACAGTATTATTACTTCGAATAAAACTCACCTAACCAATCCTAACATGTCATATTATCGACGAAAAAGTGTTTAATTCTTAAAAAGTCTCAAATTACATTTATTTGGAAATTTATAATATCAATTATTTTAATATTTCATGAATATGGTAATTATTGCATCATCATTCTGTCATAAATAATATTGATTATTTAATTTCTCAAAATTAAACTTAAAATACAATTATGTAATATATTGTTTTATATTTCTAATGAATATTTATAGTTTAATTTAGCTTATGTATATCCCTATATTAAAAATTCTTTAGTTATTAAACATTTATTTTAACTCTTTTAACTATTCTTTAAATAATATAATAATAAATGTCTTAATCTTATCCAAGTGGCCCTAAAGGACCATATTTTATTACTAAGTTTGTTTTTGGTCTAATTAAACTTATCCAATAGAATTATGATATGTTTTAGGGTATTAATAATTTCATTTTTACCCTTAATTACCCTATTTACTTTTAATCGTGGTAAATAAAAGTTAAAAGTTACAATTCACCAAAAATTATTTTCATCTTATTGAACAACATTTTACTTACTGCTATCTGTCGTGTGTATTGTATTTTTAAAATTCAACTCACAAAAGGGGTAAATTTATGTTTTATGTGAATTCTCAAATTTTCCTACGAGGTGAGTAAGAGACGGTGAAAAGTTCTATAAAATTTTTATATATCTAAAATTATTGTAAATTGACTGCAATGAATTACATTAAACATCTATAGGTATTATGTATCTATTTTTACCTAAAATAAAATTAAATAAAATAAATAATTATTTTAATAAAAAATTGGGTTTCAACTATAACTCGGTGTTTTTCACTATTCTTAAAAAATTAAAAGTTTTTAAAAAAATACAAAAAAATCACCCTAGGCTAATTTCGATATTCCAAATACAAAAATAGGGCGAAATTTGAATGATAAAAATTATAAAATTTCAAAATGTGGGTTTTACTATTCATAACGGCTAGTTTGATTGGTTGTGGTTTGTTAGAACTCGAAGTTGCGTACAACACACGCTACTATGTTAATCAAAGATGATCCTACCATGGATGCTTGGGGTGTTACATTCTCCCTTCCTTAAAATAATTTTGACCTCGAAATTTCTATAATTTTACTGCAAAAAATGTCTCAGGTGGTTCTTCATCATAAGTTCCTCAGGTTCCCACATTGCCTCTTCCATCTTATAGTTTCTCCATAGATCTATTACCAAACGAGTCATCTGGTTTCTCAACACTTGTTATCTTGTATCAAGAACATTGATAGGATCTTTTTAATAAGATATATTAGGTTACAGTTCTAATTCTTCATAGGTGAGTACATGCGTTTGTTCATCCATGTATTTTCTCATCATTGATACGTGGAACACATCCTGAACTATGGAGTGACATGGCGGCATTACCAAACTGTAAACAACAGGCCCAATTCATTCTAGAATTTCGAATGATTGGATGTACCTGGGACTTATTTTTACCTTCTTAAAAAATGTATAACACCCTTCCATGATGATACGTTCAAGAAAACATGATCTCCAACCTAAAATTCCACATCCATGATTTGGTTATCATCATAGCTCTTCTCCCTACTTTGAGCTTCTTCGATGTGGTTTTGGATTACCATAACCTTTTCCATCACTTCCTCCCCATGTTCTGGGCATCTGAGTTTTCTTTCTCCAACATCATACCAACAAGATGGTTTGAGACATCTCTTCCCATATAAAGCTTAATATAGTGCCATATGAATGCTTGAATGGGTGCTATTGTTATAGGAGAATTCTACCATAGGTAAGTATTGATCCCAGATACATTGAATGTCAAGTGAGAAAGATCTCAATATATCTTCTAAGGTTTGAATAGACTATTCTGATTGCCCATCAGTTTGGGGGTGGGAGGCAGTGCACAAATGAAGCATAGTATCCAGGGCTTTCTAAATACTTTTCCAGAATCATGATGTAAAATGTGGATCATGACCAGAAACAAACGGAAGGGGTACATCATGAAGTCTCACAACTTCAATAATATATAGTTTTAAAGACGTTCAAGTGGTAAAACTTCTCTTATAGCAATAACATATTCGTACATGGTAAGAAAATCAACAATAAACCATATTATATCATTCCTTATATGAGTATTTGGTAGTCCCGTGACAAAGTCAATCATGATATCATTCCATTTCCACTCAGGTATGGGAAGAGGTTACATGACTCCTCCAGGATATTTCCTTCCAACATTCACTTGTTGACAAACCATACATCTTGACACAAAATCCGCAATATCACTCTTCATGTTGTCCCAAAAAAATGTTCCTTCAAATACCTAAACATTTTTGTCATAGCAGGGTGTATAGATAAATTGGAACTATAAGAAACATCCAACAATTATCTTTTTATATCAGGTATATCATGAACAAAAAGTCTCTTCCAAAATTTCAAAATTCGATCTTCATACACAATTTTACTCAATCCCCCATCATTCACAGATTTAATATTCTTTTGAAACTCTTCATCATCGGTCTGAGAACTCTTTTTCCTTTATTGTAAATAAGGTCTATCAACCTTTTGAATGAATATTGATGTTTCTCCTTCTATGGTGATTCCCATATCCATCACTACTAGATCCATGTATATCAGATCCTTTTCAACTATCATATTGTTCAAAACTCCATGATCCTTTCTAATCAACGCATCTGCCACCTTATTTTATTTCCCCGTGTGGTATTGTATCGTGCAATAATAATCCTTGAGTAGTTCAAGACACAACCTTTTCCTCCTGTTGAGTTATTTTTGTGAGAAAATATACTTCAAACTCTTTTGATCAGTGTATATCTCACATAGTTCCCCATAGAGATACTTTATCCAAATTATAAATGAAACTATTAAAAATGATAACTCAAGATCATGAGTATGATTGTTTTTATCATGAATTTTTAGCTGTCGTGATGCATACGGAATACCCTATCATTTTTCATAAGGACACAACCAACTCCTTTCTTTGAAGCATCACAATAAATAACAAAACCATCATTCCTCGATGGTAGATTCAATATAAGAACATTGACTAATCTTAACATCAATTATTAAATACATTCTCCACACTCATTTTTCCAAAAAAAAATTAACCCCTTTTTCATGTGATCTTTTATAATGGGTTAGCCAATCGGGAAAAATTCTGGACGAAACGCCAATAATAACCTACTAAACCAATAAAATTGCATACCTCAGTTATACTCGTCGATGCTAGCCATTCTAAGAATTCTCTTGTATTAGACGGATCAACGTAGATCCCGTAATTAGTGACAATATGGCTATGAAAAGAAATCTCCTTAAGCCAGAATTCAAACTTTCTCTACTTCCCATATAATTCATGTCTTCTAAGTGTCTTCTGTATAATGGGAAATTGATTTTCGTGATCTTCGTAGCTTTTGGAGTATACCATGATATCATCAATAAATACCACTATAATGCTGTCATTATATTCCTTGAAAAACATATTCATTAGATCCATGAAGATAGAGGGTGCATTAGTCAATCCAGAAGACATTACTATATACTCGCAATACCCGTACCTGGTTTGAAATTTTGTTTTGGTGTGTCTTCCTTCTTCACACACAACTAATGATATCAAGATAGAAGATCAATCATTGAAAAGAATTCATCTCCATGAATTTGGTCGACTAAATCATCAATTCATGTTAGGGGATACTTGTTCTTTTTTGTTATCACATTGATCTCCTTGTAGTCAATGCACAACCTCATAGATCCATCTTTCTTATTGAAAAAACAACAGGGGTTCCCCATGGAGAAACAATTGGGATAATAAATCCCTTATTACTCAATTCCTCTAGTTGTTTCTTTAGATCCACTAATTTCATAGTGCCCATTCTATAAGGGGGCTTTGATATGTGCCTTGAACCAGGAATTAAATCAACGGAAAACTCAATTTCTCGATCTAGTGGATGTTCAGGTAAATATTCAGGAACCAAATCAACATATTCTTTTAAAATAGTTAGATACTCAATTTGAACATCCATTTACTCACCCATAGTCATTTCATTATCTTCCTCCCAAATAATTGAATTTAGTTGAGCTACTGGGGGAGGATCTGAGTATGAATTAGGTGGTGACCTTTCTACTCTAAAGATAAGGTACTCCTTATCATCATAAAAAATTGTAACATTTTTCTTACAATAAATTTTCACATCATGGTCTGAAATCGAATCCATACTAAGGATTATATCATATTAAATCATGGGTAAGACGATGAGATCAGCAGATAAAGATCATTTATTATCCCTAATGGGGACTGATAAAAAAACATTGTTGTAATGATACTTCCCTTAAGAATTTTGACAGACGACTCCGTTGTTAATTCAAATTGGAAATATCTAATTTTTTTTGGAAACATGGATGATATGAAACAATGAAATGATCTAGAATAAAATAAATCATTTTCTAAACTTGATGAAACCATTAAATTACCTACCGCCATGTATTTCGGAGCATCAATGTAGAGACCCAATGCTTGACGTACATGGACATTACATTACTTTTGCGGAATACATAGTACATAACAAAAACACACACACAAGGACCATAATAGTTTAGTTTCATTGGAAACTCAGAATATAATCTTCTAATTGTGGTGAAATATATTCAACATATCCCATAAAAATATTCCTTTTTTTATACCTAAAACCTTTCTTTATATCCTGGCGAAAAGAAAACATAAAAGGGTGAGCTCGAATGCACAGTAAGGGTAAACAAAAGAAATATCAATCACATCATATACATAAGAACATAACTTTTGGAAATCTTAACCTGCAAAAGAGATCATGATTTCATAACATGGGATAAATCATAGTAGTGAAATGTAATCCCAATAATCATAAACTAAAACATTAAACTATGTGGCATACACACATAATCATAGATAATAATTTCTTATTAGTCAAAACTCATTTCTAAGACTATCTTAGTCGAAAAAGTCCATTTTTGAACAGAGTTCAATCCTCATTTCAGTCATGTTTCACTGAACCGGTTTAACCTACCGTTCTAGCCATGTCTATCTCATGAGATATAAAATCTTTACTCAATGCATCGGAGGGAGATATAGGTCCCACCCATATCATAATGATACCATTCTTATGTGTGCCACAAAATCATAAATCATAAATCACTGCATAACCCATGTAATAAAAATGGGAATATTAAACATCGTGAAATCATAAAACAATTCATATAAGATAAAGGAATACATAAAAATATTTCCATCACAACATAATCAAATCCATGTAATAATAGGGATAGAAACATAACACTTTATTATCTTAGATGGAAAATATTTTTGATAATACACATGAACTGCAATCTTGAGGAAAATATACTTTCTACTTTAAAAAACATTTTTCCTTTCTTAACATGTCATAGACTTTTAAAACTAAAAGAAGTTGATTAAAAATAAACTTGAAAACATGTAAAGAAAGATTCTTGGAAATAATTTTTTTAAAAATCCATTCATGTCGTATAAGTTAAAATAAACATTCTTCTCGTACTTTTTTCCGAATAGTCAAAAAGTACCTCATACCGTAAAAAAAAGAAAGATTCCTTACATACCATGTAGTAAAATTCAAAAATGGGTAAAAAGGACATTAATCATACATTAAACCATTTTTATAAAACATGGTCTTGGATGATAAAGATGACCCCAGTAAATACTTATGAATAAACAATCTCAGATAAAAATGAGATAGCTAAATTATCCCTTACCTTAGGTCGGATTTGCTTCATAAGTGTCCAAAACTCCTGTATAATAATTTAAATAAATTCATTGAATTATTTCAGAATCATACTCATTGTTATGATATCATATATTGTTCACTTATGACTTTATATTACCCATTATTTTGTAAAGTACATGTTAAAGAGCGTTTTGTGTTAAATTGTTTCATTTGTCATTCGTGTTTTGACATGTAATTATTCATGTGATTACTTAGATCATGATTACTTCATTACAGAATATAAAACATGATTTATATATAATATATATTCATAATAGAAATATATTTAATAAAGCAGTAAATGGAATGAAATACACCGTTCATGGAGACGGTAGGTCGTACGTACGCATGAACGATGTTTTCGTTTCGTTATTGAGTTGAATGGAATTAAGTAGATGACATACATATATATACACATAAATCCTGTATCATTATTTTTTCATATATTTCATGATTACTAATTATATATAATTTATAATCATTCATGAATGGTTAACATTGAGAATTAATCTCATCGCATCGTCGAGACGGTAGTCCGTACGTATGCACGAGTGATGATATCGTTATCATGATCGTGGGACTGTATTGGAGTGTATGTATACTATTTCACAATAAATATCACTTTAAAATAATCATATATAGTTATTATTTACTCATTATATGAGTGATACTGATGCTATTACTTCATAATGAAACAACGTAAGAAGAAGAAGTGGAAGAAGAAATAAAGTTGACAGAATCGGTAACGGACATTACCTCTTCTTTGAAGCGCCTCTTTGAGTCCTCCACTTAGGGAACTAAAATAGGTCTTTGAAGAAGAACAGTACCTCTAGGATGTATCTAGGGAAGTGGAGAAGCGATTTTTTAGGGGTTGGACGAGCTTGAAGGCTCAATGTGGTGTGAGGAAGAGGGGTAGGAGGTGCCCTTTTATAAGGGAGGAGAGGGGTACCTTTGGAATAACTAAAAATATTATTTTATTATGAAGAAAAATTTGGTTTTAAATACCTCCAAATTTATTTATTTCTAAGATAAGGTGGGGATGGGTCGAAATCATCTCATCCAATAGAATTTAGAAAAGCTAAGTCATTATACTAACCTTATATTTTAGTTTTAACTCTTAGTTAATTAGATTGACATTTACCATGTCACTTTGTATTTTTATATTATATAGTTAATAAAATTACCATATACATCCAAGTGACCCCCAAGTGGTCCATTAATGATACTCCTATCATGATATAAGTATCTTGGCCGAACCATAGATTTTTAGGAACATAATAATAATTAATAACATAATATTTGTTTTAAAAACTATTTTATGTCAATTTTGACACTATTTGGTAATTGTTTTTTTGTGAAAATCATAACAGAATGATTAGTTCGAAAAAAATTAATTAAATCAATAATAACATGTCATATTAAAAACTAAAATTATTGTAATTCATAAAAAGTCTCAAATTACATTTATTTGGGTATTTATAACATCATTTATGTCAATATTTCATTAATAGGAAAATTACTGCATCATCATTATATCATAAATAAATTAAACTATTTTAAGTAAAAAAATTACAAATAAAATACCATTATTTTGGAAATAGTATTATCTTTATAATGAATATTTATAGTCGATTTTATCTTGTTTATAACTCTATATTAAAAAAGATTTAGTTATTAAACTTTGATTTTAACTATTGTAACCCTTCTTTAAATAAATTAATAATAAATTTTCTAATCTAATCCAAGTGGGCCTAAATGGTCATATTTTATTCCAAATGTTGTTTTTGGTCTAATTACACTTATCCAATAGAATTAGGACTTGTGTTAGGGTAATAATAATAACACTTTTACCCTTAATTACCCTATTTACTTTTAACCGCGGTAACAAAAAGTAAAAAGTTACTTTTCACCAAAAATTATTTTCATTTCATTAAACCACATTTTAGTACTTTATATTAACCATGTCTCTCGGATTTTCGAAATTCCACTCACAGAAGTGGTAAAATTGAGTTTTATGAAAAATTTAGTTTTTTTAACTACCACTTAGTGGTTTTACTATTCATCAAAAAAATGAAAGTTTCCAGAAAATTACCAATAATTAGGCCTAATCTATATTTGATATTATGAACTAAAAATTGATGTCTATTTTATCAAATTCAAAAAATATCAGTTACATTAACTAATTTCAAAATTAATTTTCGTCATCAAAAAAATAGCGTGTTTTTATGAGATAATAATTATCAAAAGATTGACACTTGTTTATAACGGGTTTAAATGTGAAATTACATCCAATGACCAAAATTGTATTCAATTGTAAAAATTCATTCTAAATATACATTAAAACCACTAAAATTAATAATTTATCACTATTAATTATTTTGATTAAAAAAGTTGTTTTTAATTAAAATTTAGTAATTTTCACTATTCATCAGAATATGAAAGTTATCTGAAACGTACCAAAATTTCACCCTAAGCTAATTTCGATATTCCAAATCCAAAAATGAAGTCCATTTTGAAAAATAAAATTTACACAATTTCAAAAATTGGTTATTACTATTCATAATGGCTATTTTAATAATATTTTAATAGCATATCATTGTTTAGTGAAACTCGGTATTGCGTACGACGCAAGCTATCGAGGAAGGCCGCGATTGCGTGTAATGCAAGGCACGTCAAGTATGCGTGTTGTGCAATCTCCTTTTGGTGTAGCGTACAACACAAGACATTAATGAAATTAAAAATAATATTTTTCATAAAATCTCGGGGTGTTACATTCTACCCCCCTTAAAATGATTTTCGCCCACGAAATTCATCGGGGTTATAAATGGTTTACTACTCGAAAGTTTCTTTAATAAAAACCCACATCGTAAAAATGAATACCAAAACCAATCTTTAAAAACAAAAGTATGAAACGTAACGGTTACCCAAATAAACTAATCACTGGGTTTCCACATAGGTGAAAATATAGATATGGAAGAGAAATCTAACCACCATGTTCTGATGGAGAGTGGTAGAGAACATGGCTATGGAAAATCCAGCAATCACAAAGCCAAAAATTTGTGACGATCTAAGGTACCATCTGATTCATCAGATATAAGAGTATTAGGACAACATTTTTGGTTTTCAAGATCATTTCCCTAAAGTTGGTGAAATTGGAATTAGAACAAATACATTCGTGATTTTGGTACAGTGTCACTGTTGGTCATTATTTGGACAATTTCCACTTCATCTCTTAAATAAATGAAGTTGGATTTATCATTCGTGAAGTGGTAGAAGATCATGTGATACAATGATGGGTCATTCCATCTGTCTCAAACAAAAGGTTACAAAAGTTATCAAAAATACATACGACCATCTATGGTAAGGTTAATCGTATATGATTCCAAATATGAACTTATACTTCATATATCATACCGTGTAATAAATTAAAACTAGTTTCTACTAACCAGGGACCTCTTGTAGGCCAGTGGTAGGCGATAAAGGCCAGTCGCACTTCAGTTGTGGGTTCGATTCCCACAGCCTTGTCCGACGCGATGGGCTATCACCCATCCTGCAGGTTGTCCTTTTTCTAAAACTACATTACTATAAAATCCCAACAATAATATCGAAAAATAAGTTCTATCCTTAAACAATACTAACTTATGTTCTACATAATCATTTCCAATATTTAGGCTTATCCAAAATATTGTTGTCCAATCTCATATTATAGTGAAAACGATTACCAAAGAGTTCATACAACAAGCATGTTAATACCATCGTTGATCCCCGTATATCATGAGATATGTCTTATTGGTCATATTCCAAACATTCGAAGGCCTTAATCATGTATTCTCTTGAAAATTGAATCCCCATTGAATCATAGCGAAAAAATGAGTGCTGTCAAAAGTTAACTGTTTTCACATACCAAAACCTCAAACCATGGTATAACTATTTCCTTATATCAGTCATGAGGTCATGAATACTTTCAGACATTTTTTTTTCTCCTTATCCCTTCATTATGAACATATCATCTTTTTTCCAAAAATATCTCAATCACTTTCCATGGTTACCGGTACCATAAAATTATTGAAAACCACAATTGACCAATACAGAAATATTCCAATATTCCACGATACTATATACAACATTATTTTGGAATCCCATTACATAAACACTTAATCATTCCACCACATCGTTGTCATATTCAACATCACCAATATTGATCGAATGTGACTTCCCTTTGTCCTTTGCCTTAAGTTTTTTCTCATGTCGATCATCATTAACCCTTGGATTAGGGTATTTATTAGCATAATGCCCCATTACCTTGCACTTGAAGCATTGAAGTGTTTGTGGTGCGTTCTCTGCAATCTTTTATTTATTCACATCATTAGAAACCCTTTTTCCATTAATTCTACACTCAGCTTCTCGATGACATTATTTTCCACACTTAAAACATTTTCTAGTCCCATTAAGACAATCTCCACCATGCTTCTTTCCACACTTTGAGCATAAGGAAACATTCTTCTTCTTTTCACCATTATTCTGAGATTTCTCCTTAAACTCCATATTTCGTTTCCTGTCAAAACTATGAGATGGATATGTAACACAAAATTCCTTTTCTACCATGATAGCACAACGCACAATTTCATCATAGCTACTGAAGTCTATGATAGCTAATTCCCTTCGATGATTTGGTTTTAAGCCACTGAAGAATCGATCAACTTTACTTTCAGGATGGATGATAATGCCAGATGCATACCTTGAATGCCTTGTAAAATTCGATTCGTATACACCAACAGATTCATCATCCTTTTGCTTTAGTTCAAGAAACTCCTTCTCCATCTTTGTTCGAAGAATACGAGGGACGTACTTATTGAAAAATAAGTTCTTGAACTCGTCCCATTCTGTGGACTCAATTTCATCTCATTGCCTCGTATTCTTGGTAAGATTCCACCATTGATCAGCTTCACCTTCCAACCGATATACTGCTAAGATGACTTTATCATGTTCAGAACATTGATGAACTGAAAATATCTTTTCAGTTGTACTGATCCATTGTTTAGAAACAAGTGGATCAGAAGACCCACTGAAAAAAGGTGGACGTTGCCTCATGAAGGACTCAATAGAATATTGTTCCCGTCTTTTCTCATTTGGATGTCCAGAATGATTCATAACTTGTGTAAGTATAGAAAAAATATTTTTCACTCCATATCCCATAACATTTGTTTCTTCTGGAGGAAAATCTTTGCATTTTCAATTGCATTGATCAACATGGTTCTTTCGGGTTCCAGGGATCGTCTAAAACCCAGAAAGAATAGTGTGAGAGGCAAAAATCATGCTAGGGAAATCAACATAATAATGGGGGAGTACCTTCAATATCTAACATCTTAGGTTTAATTCTAAGAACCTTACCGTAATTATAGGACTATAACCTATTCTTATTCTTAACCTTAGCGACATCCCTAGACATACCTTATAAATATCTCTAGCTATGTCTCTAAAGTTCTCACATCATAGTTTCCAAAGGTTGACTAAACCTTTCCTCTGATACCAACTGTAGAGACCCAATTCTTGACGTAGATGGACATTACATTACTTTTGCGGAATACTTAGTACGTAACAAAAACACACACACGAGGACCGTAATAGTTTGGTGTCTTTGGAAAATCGGAATATAATATTCTAATCGTGGTGAATGATCTTCAATATCTCCCATAAATATATTCCTTTTCTTTTATATCTAAAACCTTTCTTTATATCCTGGGGAAAAAAACATAAAAGGGTGAGCTCAAATGCTCAGTAAGGGTAAACAAAAGAAATATCAATCACATCATATACATAAGAACATATCTTTTGGAAATCTTAACCTGCAAAAGAGATCATCATTTCATAACATGGGATAAATCATTGTAGTGAAATGTAATCCCAATAATCATAACTTAAAACATAAAAATTTGTGGCATACATACATAATCATAGACAATAAATTCTTATTAGTCAAGACTCATTGCCAAGACTATCTTAGTGGACAAAGTCCATTTCTGAACCGAGTTCATTCCTCGTTTCAGTCTTGTTTCACTAAACCGGTTTAACCTGCCGTTCCAGCCATGTCTATCTCATGAGATATAAAATCATTACCTAATGAATTGGAGGGAGATATAGGTTCCACCCATCTCATAATGATACCATTCTTATGTGTGCCACAAAATCATAAATCCTACATCATTGCATAACCCATGTAATAAAAATGAGAATATTAAACATCGTGACAACATATAACAATTCATATAAGATAAAGGAATTCATAAAAATATTTCCATCACAACATAATAAAATCCATGTAATAATAGGGATATAAACATAACACTTTATTATCTTAGATGGAAAATAATTTTGATAATACACATGAACTCCATTTTTGAGGAAAATATCCTTTCAACTTTAAAAAACCATTTTCCTTTCTTAACATGTCATACAATTTTAAAACTAAAAGAAGTTGATTAAAAATAATATTGAAAACTTGTAAAGGAAGCTTCATGGAAATAAGTTTTTTAAAAATCCATTTATTCCGTATAAGTTAAAATAAACATTCTTCTCGTACTTTTGTTAGAAAAGTCAAAAAGTACCTCATAACGTAAACAAAAGAAAGATTCCTTATATACCATGTATTAAAAGTAAAAAATGGGTAAAAAGGACATTAAACATACATGAAACCATTTTTATAAAACATATTCATGGATGATAAAGATAACCCCAGTAAATACTTACGAATAAACAATCTCAGATAAAAATGAGATTGCTAAATTATCCCTTACCTTAGGTCTGATTTGCTTTGTAAGTGTCCAAAACTCCTGTATAATGATTTAAATATTGTCATTGACTTATTCCAGAATCATACTCATTGTTATGATATCATATATTGTTCACTTATGACTTTATATTACCCGTTCTTTTGTAAATTCCATGTTAAAGAGCGTTTTGGGTAAAATTGTTTCATTTGTCGTACGTGTGTTGACTTGTAATTATTCATGTGATTACATAGATCATGATTACTAAATTACAGAATATAAAACATGATTTATATATAATATATATTCATAATATACATATATATAATAAATCAGTAAATGGAAAGAAATACACCGTTCATGGAGACGGTAGGCCGTACGTACGCATGAACGTTGTTTTCATTTCCTTATTGAGTTGAATGGAATTAAGTTGATGACATACATATATATACAAATAAATCCAGTATCATTATAATTTCATATATTTCATTATTACTTATTATATATAATTTATAATAATTCATGAATGGTTAACGTGGAGAATGAATCTCGTTGCGTCGTGGAGACGGTAGTCCGTACGTACGCACAAGCGATGATATCGTTCTCATGATCGTGGGATTGTATTGGAGTGTATGTATACTATTTAAGAATCAATATCACTTTAAAATAATTATATATATTTATTATTTACACCATTATACCCATCCAAGTAAGGTGTGGGTGGAAAATAGATTACACCACGGTGTTGAGACGGTATTCCGTACGTATGCATGCGCGGTGATTTCATTTTCCGTAGGATGGACAGATGGTGAAATAGGTTTGTTTCATACATATAATAACATATCAGTATATTAGTGATACTTATGTTATTACTTCATAATGAAACAACCTAAGAAGAAGAAGTTGAAGAAGAAATAAAGTTGAATGAATCGGTAACTGACATTACCTCTTCTTTGAAGCGCCTCTTTGAGTCCTCTTCTTAGGGCACAAAAATTGGTCTTTGAAGAAGACCAGGACCTCTAGGTTGTTTTTATGGAAGTGGAGAAGAGAATTTTTCAGGGTTTGGCTGAGCGTGAAGGCTCAATGTGGTGTGAGGGAGAGGGGGTGGAGGTGCCCTTTTATAAGGGAGGAGAGGGGCACCTTCAGAAAAACTAAAAATATTATTTTATTATAAAGCCAATTTCGGTTTTAAATAGCTCCAAATTGATTTATTTTGAAGATAAGGTGGGTATGGGTCTATATATTCTCATCCAATATAATTTAGACATGTTTAGGTCATTATACTAACCATATATATTAGTTTTAAATCTTAGTTAATTAGATTGACATTTACCATGTCACTTTGTATTTATATATTATATAGTTAATAAACATACAATATACATCCAAGAGACCCCCAAGTGGTCCATTAATGATACAACTATCATGATATAAGTATCTTGTCCGAACCTTAGATATTTAGAATATAATAACAATTAATAATATAATATTTATTTTAAAAACTATTTTATGTCAATTTTGAAACTATTTGGTAATTGATTTTTGTAAAAATCATAACAGAATGATTAGTTCGGAAACAATTAATTAAATCAATAATAACATGTCATATTAACATATAAAATTATTTTAATTCATAAAAAGTATCAAATTACATTTATTTGTGTATTTATAACAACAATTATGTCAATATTTCACTAATAGGATAATTGCGACATCATCACTGTATCATAAATAAATTAAATTATTTTAAGTCTAATAATTACAAATAAAAGACCATTATGTTGGAAATATTTTTAGCTTTCTAATGAATATTTATAGTTGAATTTATCTTTTGTATAACCCTATATTAAAGATGATTTTTTTTATTAAACATTGATTTTAACTATTTTAACCCTTCTTTAAATAAATTAATAATAAATGTCCTAATCTAATCCAAGTGAGCCTAAATGGTCATATTTTATTCCGAAGGTTGTTTTTGGTCGAATTACTCTTATCCAAAAGAATTAGTACATGTGTTAGGGTAATAATAATAACACTTTTACCCTTAATTACCCTATTTACTTTTAACCGTGGTAACAAAAAGTAAAAAGTTACTATTCACCAAAAATTATTTTCATCTTATTGAACCACATTTTAGTCCTTTATATTAACCGTGTATTTCGGATTTTCGAAATTCCACGCAAAAAAGCGGATAAAAATAAGTTTTATGAAAAATTCATTTTTTTACTACCACTTTGTTGTTTTACTATTCATCAAAAAATGAAAGTTTCCAGAAAAATACCAAAAAATAGGCCTAAGCTATATTTGATATTATGAACTCAAAAATGATGTCTATTTTATGAAATTTAAAACATATCAGTTACATTAACTAATTTAAAAATTAATTTCTGTCATCAAAACAAATAGCGTGTTTTTAAGAGATAAGAACTATAAAAAGATTGACACTTGTTTATAACTGGTTTAAATGTGAAATTACATCCAATGACCAAAATTGTATTCAATTGTAAAAATATATTATAAATATACTTTAAAATCACTCAAATTAATAATTTATCACTATTCATTATTTTGATTAAAAAAGTTGTTTTTAATTAAAATTTAGTAATTATCACTATTCATCAGAATATGAAAATTATCTGAAACGTACCAAAATTTCACCCTATGCTAATTTCGATATTCCAAATCCAAAAATGAAGTCCATTTTGAAAAATATAATTTACAAAATTTCAAAAAGTGGTTATTACTATTCATAATGGCTAGTTTTAATAATATTTTAATAGCATATCATTGTTTAGAAAAACTCGGTATTGCGTACGACACAAGCTATCGAGGATGGCCATGATTGCATGTAATGCAAGGAAAGTGAAGGATGCGTGTTTTGCAAGCTCCTTTTGGTGTAGCATAGAACACAAGACATTAAATAAATTAAAAAGAATATTTTTCATAAAATCTCGGGGTGTTACAATCAACCATAACAGTACTGATTTCATAATATTGGCCATGATCCCTTGGATTTTTGTGAGGTAATTTCCCCTTACACACATGACATTCATTTTCATAATTCCCCTTTCGCAACATTTGTAGCATTCAACATAGAAAGCCACTTTCTTCCCTTTGCAATCACGAGCTTGGTGGCCTTTTTCACCACACTTGTAACAAACACCCATTCCCTTGAGGGAAGTACCAGGGTATTTCTTCCCACATTTACTATAGGATGGATATTCAACATTTACCTTCATCCCCTACTTTATATTTCCAAACTGTTCAACAGATCTATTCCTCTCTTTCATTTCTTTAATGTTGTAACACATGAGGAATTTTTTTCTGACATCATAGAACATTAGACAATATCTTTGTATGACGAGAAGGATTGTGAGACTAATGCTCGGTGGAGAAATGGTTTTAACCCATCATGGAAATGATCTATTTAACTTATTGGGTTACATATATAATCTACAGCATGCCTCTCTAACCTTGTAAAGATAGCTTCATACTTTGCGACATTCTCATCCTAAGTTTGCCTCAGAATCAGAAATTGTACTTCCATATCTACTCGATGGTCCTGAGGAATGTATTTTTCAATGGAAATTTCATTAAACTCCCACCATTCCTTATTTGATACTTCCTCATCTTCCTTTGTGTTTTGAATCAATGACCACAATTGATTAGAATCTCCAGTGAGGCGGTAAACTATCATGAAAACTTTTTCCCTTTCGCTACTCCCCATGGTGTGTAATATTTTATCTAAGTAATTTATCCATTTCTCAGCCACTAATGGATTTTCACTCCTATTGAATGTCAGTGGTTGTTTCCTAATGACGGGATCTAACATTGATCCTCCACGTTTTGGATCAGGGTGCTCCATTCAGGTAAGGTTATTATTGATAGCCTGAGTGGATTGTCCCATTATGGCGATTAGCTGATCAGCACCAGTTGTATCACCAGCTCCATTATAACTATCTTGAGTAGGATGAAAATACCTACATGGAGTGTGTGCATTGATACGGTTTCCAATCCTTCCACTAGGTGCCATTTCTAAACAATGGAAAAATCAAGATTAGTTTATGTATCACACTACATAAATAAAAATGTGTAAAACACTTAACATAAATTGAACAGTTTATGGATATAATCCATAATCATAATAAAAATTCATTTAAGATGTATATAATCAATAACCCTTCATAATGGGTTGTAAAGAATATGAGAATTATCCTATTCATATCCACTGGGAGTGTCGTAACAAACAATAAATCAAGGCCTGTTGTTGTTCACCGGTTCCCATTCGAGTCAAGCTCAATGCGGTGTTTTCAGTTTTTACCCCTAGGTACATCTGTGCTAGAGCCGCCTCAACCCGCTAATATTCAGACAAGGATGTATTGCTTGTAAAAATCAAAAAATCTATACAATACCAAAATTCATAGGATGTTCTTGTGTACTAATTCTCTATGTCTATCTTAAGGATATGTACTGTAATAAGATTTTCTCTAAATCTAGTTTCCAAGGCTTGTACTAAACTTCCTCTGATACCAACTATAACGCACTGACCCCAAAATCCCAGAGTCAGTGAATTATTATGTATCATTGGCATGATCACAAAAGATAATGTCTTGAATGATCAATTAGTTTAGTAGCCATGGACATACTAGAAACATTCATAAGGTTTAGATTACATCATAAAATGGAAAACTGCAACAACGTTGTTTCCATAGACAAAACTAAGATCCCATAGACTATATGTAAAGGTTAGTAATAATATACTTTTTCATATCCTAGAAAGGATATGACATAGATATGGGTGAGCTCAGATGCTTAGTAAGGATAACAATATAGCAGAAACTTTTATAAATAAGCATAATCATTTAAGAAAATGTATAAAACTAAAACAATAGATTTCTAAACATGAACATCATTATTATATGGCAATATAAAATCAAAATAATTCCATTTACTTTCTCAAATGTATATTCTACTAGTCAAATAATCACATGAAATATGAATAGCCACTTTAATAATGATGGAATGCATAATCCCAGACTTTCATAACCACATAGTTATGGCTGTGTGCTAAGACTACAAATATGATTTTGTCAAGGGATTGGTCCAAGAAAATATTTTGGCTCACGAGACCAACCAAGGTATCGAGGAGCTATAGTGGGATCAACCCTTCACTTACGAATTCCAATGAATTCGTCGTATGAAAAGGATTAAACATAATGTAATCATTTGTATTAAAACTAGCATACAAAATGTGAATACATTATCCATAAACCATGAATGGTATAAAAATAACACATCCAAAGTAAAACATATCAGTAAACCTTCAATACAATATTGATGTTTTGTATCATAATAAACCAAATTCAGGTAAACATAAAATACATCAACGAATGTTGACATAGAAGAATTCAAAGAATTTTTAGAGAAATATCACATTCGATTTTGAAATCATTTAAAAGTCATGTAATTATAAATGAAAACATTAATTTTTGAAAATTTTCTTATAAGCATGTAAGGGAAGCTTTGATGATGTCATAATGGAAGAAAATATCTGTACCGGCCATACAAGTTAAAGAAATGACATTCTTACCTCAACTTTGTCGAAAAGGTTATGAAGGACCCTATTTTGAAAATGACAGAACGATTCCATTATAAACATCATATAAAATTAAAAAAAGGTATAAATGACATCAACCCATAGTCAATAAAATAGTAAGAATGTTTTGATGTACATTTTTAAGAAACATGGATGTGGATGAGAATGAGGTCCCAATAGATATTTACATAAAAACAACCTCAGGTAATAAAGAGATTGTGAAATTAAACCTTACCTTGTACATTTCCTTGGTCGAGGGTACGTTAACCTCTTGTATAATGCTGTAATAATATTTATTAAATTATACATGAATCATATACTTTAATATTATATCATATATGATCTTTTAACATTGCTTTGTTAATAATATCATTGTATCATCATTGTTTCTGGTGTTAACTAATTCATTGACCTTTAAATGATTTGGCACATAAGTAATTTTTGTTGTGGATATGATGTATCATATTAATATTCAGAATGATATGATTTATTTAAAAACAATTTAATCTTCAAATGAAAATTATTCTTGAATAGATACGATGGGAAATGAATCTCATCGCATTCGTGGAGACGGTAATCCGTACGTACGCATTAGCGACAATATCATTCTTTTGATATCAAAATAATATAAAATTGGATTTTATATCATATATATATAGAATAATTATCATTTTATTTTTATTATTTACACCAATTATACAACATTATTAAATCTATCCAAATAATAATGTATTGAATAACAATTACACCACGACATGGAGATGGTAAGTCATACGTACACATGTATGGTGATATGTCATTCAAAGGATTGATAGAATAATTAATATAGTTGAAAAATATTTTTAATAATATCACATTATATATAAGATACTGGAGTTATTATTTGAGAATGGAAATAACATATAAAGAGGAAGTGGAGGAAGAAAGGAATTTGAATGAGGTGATGAAATATTCACCTTTTCTTCGGGTTCTTACTTTTGATTTGATCAAAAGGGATCCTTAAGATGGATTTATGTCTAAATTACTACCACTTGAATTGATTTTGGACAATTTAGAGGGTATTTTGGATGGGTTTGGCTGAACAAAATGGATTTGAAGATGTGAATTTGAGAGACGGGGAAGTACCCTTTTATAAGAGGGGTGAGGGGCACCTATGGAAACGCTAGAATTATTATTTTATAATAAAATGATATTAAGATTCTAATGGCTCCAAAATTGATTATTTAATGGATAAAGTGGGTATTGTGGAAAACCACTCAACCAATAGGTTTTATACGGGTTTGGGTCACTATATTAACCTTATCATTTAGATTTAACTCTTAGTTTAATAGTTTGACATTTACCATTTATCTTTGTATTTTAATATTATATGGTTAATAAACATATGATATACATGCACTTGAACACCAAGTGGTTCATTATTGATGCACCATTAATTATATAAGTCTTTTGGCTGATCCTTAGATTTTTACAAATAGAATATCAATTAATAATATAATATTTTTCTTAAAAACTTTTGTATGTCAATTTTGACACTATTTGGTATTGTTTTTTTTGATAAACTCATAAAATCATTATTACCTCGAATAATATTCACTGAACCAACCATAATATGTAATATTAACCTTTAAAATTTGTGGAATTCATAAAAAGTCTAAAATTACATTTATTTGTATATTTATAATATCAATTATTTTAATATTTCATTAATACGATAATTATTGAATCATCATTGTGTCATAAATAAATTTAATTACATAATGTCTAAAAATTAAAAATAAAATACCATTATGTAGGAAATATATTTATCATTCTAATTAATATTTACAATCGAATTTATCTTTTATATACCCCTATATTAAAAATGTTTTAGTTATTAAACGTTGATTTTAACTCTTTTAACTCTTCTTTAAATAAAATATTATTAAATTTCCTAATCTATTCAAATGTACCTGAAAGATCATATTTTTTTCCTAAGGATGTTTTTGGTATAATTACACTTATACAATAGAATTATTTCATGTGTTAGGGTAATTATAATATCATTTTACCCTTAATTAACTTATTTACTTTTAACCGTGGTAAATAAAAGTAAAAAAATTAATATTCACCAAAAGTTATATTCATCTTTTGGAACCACATTTTACATAATGATATCAACCGTGTCTCATTGATTTTTGAAATTCAACTAATATAAGTGGTAAAGAAAATTTGTGTGAATTCATAAATTCACCTATGAGGTAGGTAAAAGACGGTTAAAAGTTCTATAAAATTTTTATATATCTAAATTTATTATAAATTGACTCCAATGACTTAAATTGAACTTATATAGGTATTATGTATCTATTTTTACCTAAAAAAAATTTAAATAAAATATAATATTATTTAAATAAACACTCAATTTTAAACTATAACTTTTATTCAATATTCTTCAAAAATAGAAAGTATTCAGAAAAATACCACAAATTCACCGTAGGCTAATTTTGATTTTCCGAAACAAAAAATGATTTCCATTTTGAATGATAAATTTTTTAAAATTTTAAAAAGTGGGTATTACTATTCATAATGGTTTGTTTGACTGGTTGTGGTGTGTTATAACTCGATGTTGCGTACAACACAAGCTACTCTATTATTCAAAGAGAAGAATATTGTGGATTCTTTTGGTGTTCAATATTAGGTCCATTGAATGCCTTTTTATGGGTTAACATATCAAATTTCCTTTTTTGGGGGTTTTTTCTTCTTTGGGTTTCATGATCAGTTTACTTATATTCCATATAGAAAAAAATTTAGAATGATAACGGTTTTCCATAATAGAATTATTAGGTAATTAGTGAAAACAAGAAATTACATGGTTATAATATTCATTTGTTTTTTTAGGAGTGATGATGAATAATTATATTAAACAAATGGAAATTGTTCAGGATAATTGGTGGTTCTAGATCGCAACAGACTCTTTTTTATTTATAAATTAATATCATGTGTAAAAAAGGTTTCAATAATGTTAAATAATTTATAATACATATATTACAGTCTGGATCAACTATGAAAATTATTTCACGACCATAATTGAATATTGTAATTGAAATTGAAAACTCATCTTCATTGAATGTGATAAATTTACACATCTGATTTAGTGTTTTCATTTCTTTTATAAAAGAAGGGGAAATGAGATATGGTGATAAATTATTACTTTATCCTAACAACATTATAGTACATTTATGGTACTGGACTCATAATAGAATTTGGATGAAATGAGGATAGGAAATAAAATAAAATAATGGAAATTAAATTAAAGGAAACTAAAAGAGTAATTTACCTCTTGAAGTAATATTCATTTAGTGTCTCTTTAGGGGATAATTTTTTACCTTTATATGAGACCAAGAGATTATCTAAATGGTGGAGGATCATGGGGGAATACTTTAGCAGAATTTAGTCAAGTCACTGGGCTTGAGAGATGTTATGAGAAGAGGGAATGACTGGGTTTTTATAGTGGAGGATAGGAGGATTTTCCCATTATGTTTTCCTTTATCTTATTATTTCTATCTATACCACCAATAGTGTTGATTAATTTGACCCATCAGAGTAATCAGTGAATGTGATTTTGAAATTTGTTGGCCTAAATCTGCCTTAAATCACTTATTACCCAATAAATCATGTATTTATCATTAATCATAAGTGAAAGTATTTTATATTCACTCAATATTCAAGTATTATTTAAAAATACCAAAATTTTATCCCAACTATTTCTAAACGTATATAATTAGAAAATAGAATAAATTTTTCAAAAAAAAGTTTATAAATAATTTTAATTTAATTTTTATGTAAAATCAAATTTAATTCCAAAAAAAAACTTTAAAACTATAACTTGTTTTATAAATCCTTGAAAATTTAATCAAGCTCCAATAAAATTATCTTATAACCATAAGAAGATTATGTAATAATTTATGATTAAATATTTTTAAAATGAATTATAATTTTAAATTCTTCAATTAATAAGAAAATTGTAATTAAAATTTTTATGACTTTAAAAAATTACAATACTTATCTTATGATAGTTTTTTCACTTATATAATGCATAAATTGTATTTATACACTCATAGATGAAGTTTATTTTTTTACTATTCCTTACTATTCGTAAGAGTAACATTATTATTAATAAGGGTATGTTAATATTCATAAGGGTTTGTTACTATTCATCAAAAATTTAGTTAGTCTTATCAGACTCAAAATATCATACTGAACACATTTGTGTATGTCGGTTTTTCTAAATTCAAATCATAGAGTTTGATAAATTATTTCTACTAGATAGGTTATAACAATGTGGTGTTTTGTAGAGACTTAGTGTTTCATGCATTCAATATTAATGTTTTTCAAAATCTTTGGGTGTTAAAATATTTTTCCAAAAAATCCTATATAAGATGTTTTCCCATGATATATGATCTAAAAAGGAGAACCATAGAAGTTGTAGAACTATAAATATATGATTTTATGGTCTTTGAGATATGTTATCCATTATTACATTAAAATAAATAACCAATCACTTACAAGTAATAAATTTTTAGATTAGAAACTACATGATGGAAGGTGGATATGAATTTTTAGGTAAAATACATATTCAAAAACCATGTTTGTATCTTGGTGAATCTTCTTTTGATATAAATCTCATTGGGTGAAGATCTACATTCATGAAGAAACTGAACATGGATTGACAAGTGAGTAGATATAAGGAACAACTGGTTTATAAGGGACTATACAATATATTGTAAAAGTCTATAAAAATCCTTTTAAATAACATTTATATATAAATCTATAGGAATTTTCATTTCTATAGCTACTACAATGATTGTAATATTTTAAAAATAGGTTTCAAACATCATTATTCCTTGGGAACCTTGTGGAAGGTGTTTATTTGAAAAACAAGAAGGGTTTGTTTTCTAATGGTTATTAATATGTTATGCAATTCATAGAGTAAATTTATATAATAAAACAACCATAGAGATCATGGAACAATAACTTTAATAATGATATAAGGAAACTTAATAAATAATGAATGAGATCCCTATCTTTACAAGATGTTATGTGGGATTTTATTTTACCTTCATTATAGTATATATTGATGAAATATTAATAATTGTAATCAATATACTAGACTTACAGACTTTTAGTATGTTGTTAAAATTATACTCTATGAAATACTTTATAGAAGCATATTCTGTAGATCAAGATCTATCCTAACATTTTCAAAAGGATAATTGTACTATTTTATGATATATATTGATGAGGAATTGATATGGTACATTATAAGAATTTAATTTTGACAATGTAAAATAGATATTATCTCTAATAGAATATGTTTCTGAAATCACAATAGGAGAAATAATGAATGACTAGTATTCTTTAAACATCAGTGATAAGATTTTTCATATATTCCACATTATATAATAGCACGGATGTTTCCTTTTAATTCATTGTTTTAATGGAGGGATTTAAATTGGGTCGTCATCAAGATTGTTATGAGGAAACTGATATTTACTAATGATATGATCCTAGTTTTTGGGAATATGAGGAACTAGTCATAATGTGGTATACTGACACCAGTTTCTAGAATGATCAGGATGATATAATGTTTCAATTATGTTGGGTAACTTTCCTCAATCGAGGAAAAGTGATCTAGAATACCCTTAAGAAACTACTGGCCATTGATTCAATAGTAGAGTCTATATATATTGTGGAATCCAATGTGGTATAAGCAGTAGTCTGAATACACAAATATTTCATAAAGCGTGATGTTCTACCTAGTATGAGAGATGATATAACATTATATTGCGATATAAATATAATGGTGGTCCATAATTAGGACCTAAGATAATATCAATGGACGAAGCATATACATTGGAAGTAGAACCACTTGAGAGAAGTTTCCTCATAGAAGTGTTGTCCTAGTATGTGGAGTTTCTATATCCGATAATATTGGAGAACATTATATAAAAACATTATTATATATAAATCATGTACATCATTTTAGATCTAGTTGATAGAAAGTAATTTTTAGATGGATCCATTGCAAGTGGGTATCTATTGGAGTTATTTACCTAATACAAACTACATTGTACTTTTAAATACATGAGTATTATAAGACATGCATATTAATCAATTTTTTATAATATAATTATTTTTTAATAAGTTAATATCGAAATTTTTATAGTATTTATCTCATCGAATGGTGATAAATGTTCCCCAATACGATGATAACCATGAAGTGTTGTGAAGATATTTTTATCATCCATAGATTTTATAATGTTTTTTCCAAAAAAAAATTAATATTTTAGATGTTTTTGTTTACAGACAATACAATGTTAATATTTAAATAGGCAAAGAATATATTTTCTCATGAATTACGTGCAACACATGGTGTAGTTTGTGTTACAAGAAAAACCGAGTTTAAACTAAATATATCATATTATTAGAAATTAATATTTAATAAGATAGTAATCACCTATAATTATTAATGATAGGTTCATTTGTGACTAAATAAATAATGAAAAAATATTGTCAACACATGAATATAAAATTTATTCATTGTGACTATTTAATTAGAAATAAAAAAATATTTTTAATTAAATGAAATCTCTCTCTAAAAAAATATATGTATAAAACCACATTTTACATTATTAAAAATAAAAAAAATCATTTGTTGAATAATTTTAATTATATATATATAATATGTATTCAATGTACTTTAGTACATTAACTATAATTTTTTCAAGAGAATATATAACAAATAATCGAATTTTATGCTTAAAAACTAAATTTTTTTAAAAAATTGTTTTTTCACCTTTTCATCAGTAATTTTAAAAATAATTTTTTAAAAAATTTTAATATTTATTTTAAAAATTAAATTTATGTTTTATAAATCATCATTTAAAATATATCTTATGGATATTTTTTTTAACTTTCATAAAATATTTAATTTTTAATGGATTATGAAAAATAGTGAATTAAAATTTAAAAATTACTTTTAGTTTAAATTATTTATAATGTTCAATGATATTTTATAATGGTATAAAATTAACATTAGTAAATTTATATATCTATTAATATAATTTAGTTTATTAGAATAATTTTTATATTGAATTTTGTTATAAAAATATAGTGGACCTTTTATTGTTTTCATTTTGAAACCACTGCTTTCTCATTGTGTCTATGTGACTAATATTAAATTAAAATATTCCTCATATATTAAATGAATTTAGAAAAATTGACTCCATATATTGAATCAAAATAATTTATACTATCTACCATTTAGTGCATAAATTTTTTCTAAAATATGTTTTCAAACTATTAAATATTAATTAGTATGGTTAAGGTAAAAATGGGTACCTATGGGTTAAATAAAAAACATAATGGTTAAAAAGTTCAAGAAACATATATAAAATACATTTTATAGACATATTTAGACTATTTATTGTATATGTGTTTATAATAATACATTTTTGACCATTTATTAATGTACAAAAACATGTGTACTCGTTTTTCTTTTTAGAAAATTACACATGTGCCACTCACAACACTAATGAAAGGCCACCCCTCCTCACCTCACTTCCCCTCTCCCCTTCACACCATCCAGCCATTTTTTTAAGAAATAACAGATTAAATGACTTACCAAATACCATAATATCATCCTATAACCCTTATTCATGATAGAAATCCATCCTTAAAGGGATTTTGGAGCAAACCTAAAGAGGTTACCAAAAGAAGAGGTAACATTATTTGAAGAGGATTTTTATTTTATGTATGAATTCACCTGCATAAATTATTATTAAAAAATGATTATTTAATATACCATGTATAATAATTATTTTAATATATTTTTTATGTTAATTTTAAGAACTACAATAGTTTCAACTTCCATTAAATTTCTTACAGAATCAACATTCATGTGTACGATAAACTATTGCATTGTGGAATCATGTCATTCATTTTTATAATACCACCTATCATGGTTGGTTATGAAGATGTATATAAAGTATTAATATGATATTTATAACATAATAATTACTATGGAGTCATTATATCATATATTCCCTCTTTACATTTCATTTTTCAATGGATATGATAATGTTTCTCAGGTGTATGGTGGAACATAGCCTCATAAGGCAATGTAATTTTTCCCCTTAATTCTTCACTTGAAAGATAATAGGGATAATATATATATATATATATATATATATATATATATATATGAAAAAACATAAAATTAATTTACATATTCATTAAATATTTATCACTATGATAATATGATATATCATTTTTTATCCACATCACTATGTGATGGATTTTGAAGTCTTTCATGTATGTGTGGACACCTTCTTCCATGAAGCGATGTGAATATCTATTTTCAATACTAAAAAACGTGTATGATATGTTTAAGAATATATAATGTAATAATATTTTATTTAATAGGTCTTGGTTATTCTCTATGGATAATATACTACTTATTTTCTTTCCATAATTAACACTAAAAAATTTAAAATTCCCTCATGTGTACATACGACCTACAATCCATAAAATCAAGATATACATAACTTATCATAAAAATATTTCATGAATGTAATTAGAAATATAGTTGATGAATAAATATGATAATTGTTTATGGATTATTATTCTCAATATGATAGAACCATGTTCAATATAAGAGGGAAGAAAATAACAATTCAAAATATATAATAAAAAATAAAGCAGTTATTACCTGAAATGTGATTTAAAGGAGTTGTTAATAAACATGAAATTGATGATCATATGTAAATAATGTGGGGTATAATTATAAAATACTAGAATTCACACTTCCTGGTCCTATGTTTAAATCCATAATAATAAACTTTTGGTTATGTTGCCGATAATTTTGATCTAATTTTGTTCCATCAAAACCTTAAAAAATAAAATGGAAAACATAGATCACAAACATTATGGTAGACCATTTAGTTTTAGAGTCTTGTAGTATTAGGAAAAGCTACTACATAAAACATTTACATGATGTTAAATTATCATTTCTCTTAATTAACCCGTTTTTCTTTATCACTTTAATATATCATCATTATCCACATTTTATCCCTACTAGGTAAAACACATTAAACATTATTTCGTTATAACTTGGGGTAAGTGAAACGTAATATTTGATAACTCAATTTCTTAGTATGTGTATGATAAATAATTATAAATTTAATTTAATCAATGAGAAGAAGAATATAATATGGTTATGTTGATATAATCTAAGTGCATGAGTGAATCATAAAGGAACTCATACTCAGTAATTCCCAGAACAAGAAATATGTCTATAGTGTAATAGAAAGAGACAAACAATTCAAAAATCAGGATCCATGTAATATTAACATCAAATAAGAGAACAATTATAAACTCATAAAAACAAATTATATCTTATTTTATAAACATAGAGTATCTATTTCATTATTCCCTTTCAAAACCCTTTCAAAATAATTTCAATTTGAATAACCATATGGTCTAAGTCCTATTTAATAATTACCAAATGCATTGGAGATATATAACAATATTTTCAGATGATATATATGACACCCCATGATATTTTGTAATGGGATTTCATGGTGTTATCTTGTCCACTACATATAATGTTATGACAATATTACATGGAACTATTTGTCTACATGTTAGGTTTTAATGGTCTTACCCAAATCTATTTGGGCCATCCCATCATATATGACTTCCAAGAACATCAATCTGAATAAAACTAATATAAATAATTATTATTCCTTTTAATACATGATTAAATAATGGAATAGGAATGAGATTCTTTTAAATAAATTTTTATAATAGTTATCCCATGAAATAAAATCGTTTCCATGAAAATATATTAGAAACATTGTTATCTTATTAAAAAAATTGGTTCTGAAACATTCTCTTCGAAATATTTTTAACCCATTGTAAACAAATGGGTTCCATAACAATATATTTCAATCATTTTTGTCCCAAAGAAAATAAAAGGGTTACCAAAATATGGATTGAAAATGTGATAAACCAATGGAAATTAAACGGATCCCATAAAAATATCTTTGAAATATAGTTAACCCATGGAATGTAAATGGGTTCCATAAAAATCTCATTAAAAATTAATTAACCCATGGAAATGAAATTTCTTCAATAAAAATAAATTTAGGGAATAAATTATTCATGGAAAATTAATAGGTTTCATAAAAAATATCTTTCAAATTTGATTTACAAGTGGGAAAAAGATAGTTTCTACAACAATCTCTATGAAACATGGTTATCCAGTAGAGAATAAATGGGTACCCTTAAAATCTCAAACAAAAAATATTGATCCATCCAAAAAATAATGAGGAGCGAATCATATCAATGTAAGTATAGTGGAAGATATATAACAAAAATAATTTTTGATATTGATTAATAGAAATACCATTTTAAATATGATTAAATACATTCCAGATGAAAAAAATCAGTAAACAATCAAAAGTGTCACATACCACATTAAAATATGTGAATCACAATCCATATGAATAGAATAAAATTAAATAAAACAAATAATATAAACAGATTCAATAAATTCATGATCTAAAATTTCAATGGAGTTGTATATAAACATCATAAAATAAAATAGGTGTATAACATAACAAATTTCTCAGTAGGGGAGAATTGTGACAAAAACCCATTACCTCTTTAGTAACATTAAATAACTAAACCCCAATAAAGAGAGATAAAAATATAGATAGTTAAATACCCTTAAATTTAACTATAATAGTAATAAAATACATACATAGTTTGTATATACACAATATATTTGTAATTAGTTTCAAAATAAAAAAAGACTCAATGAAATTTATATTTAGATGAAACCCCATACAGTTGGGGTTTAATTTAAATTGGAAAACAAAAACATAATAATAATGAAAAGAAAAATTTAAATATAATTAATTTAAAACCATTAATGGCATAATATTTTAAATGGGTACAAGATACAAAACACAATAAGATATATGTTTATAATATGAAATTTATCCCATAGATTTGAAAATGTGAGATAAAACTCCCTTATAATGATCATATAATTGGAGTGAGAACAAATCAATAAAATAATAAATTGCGTAGAAATTAAATCCAAACAATAAAATTATAAATTCAATATAATAAAATCAGGTTTCATCTCACACATATTATTTTAATAACATAACCAATGAAATTTATACATAAACCAAGGAATATAAATTGAGTTAAGAAACCCCTTAAAACTATGGTAACATCTGAATCAGAGGCACAAAAAGATATAATAATCCAATTATTCATTAAAATGCCATGAATATTATATAATTCCAGAAATTATTTATATAAATGGATGTATATTCACAATAAAGAAGAATTATATATTTAATAAGACATTTATCTTATAGTTGTAAAAAGGCATATGAAAATCGAATTGAATGATCATATAATTATATTGAGAATATATCAATGAAATAATTAGGTGCGAAATTTTTAAATAATTTTTATAAATAATGTATAAAAAATCAGATTCCATTCCAAAAACATTCTTGGAACAACATAACTATTGAAATTTATGTTTAACCAAATTAAAGGAAATTGAGTTAAAAAATCCATTACCTAGAGTCATATTTTTCAAGATTGAACTCTGTATTCCTAAATAATAAACTTATGTTAATTAGTTACTACATTCAAAATCATTTAGAAGTTAATTATTGATTTGTTTTTCCTTATAAAAAAGTTATATTCAACTAATCAATAAATAATTTTTATGTCGGATGTTTTGACCATATTTGGCTTATGTGTCAAAACTGACATGCATAAGTTGACATAAGTCAATGAGGTCATTATTTAAACATATCCAGAAAAATAATCATGAAATTATTATCATATTTTTAATTTATTTATAATTTTAAAATCAAACTAGAATTATAGTTAGGAAAAATGAAATAACATTACAATCATGGAGAAGGTATGTTGTACATACTAATGACACACATTCCCATTTTTCAATGATTATTATGGAAAGAAGGTAAGTAATGGTTATCTTTACGTAAAAAAAATGTTTGAAAAATAACATATTATTTAATTAAATATACATATATATTACACCCCTATGATGTAGTTATTAAAAAGGAAAAATAAAATCATCTTGAGAAGGTGGTATTCCATACATAAAAAAACGAAGTTATCACATTTTTAGTGAGTGAAATGATAAAGAAATGAAAAATATATATTATATTTAAAAAAAGTTAATTATCTCATGAATATAATAAATATTAAATTTATATAATTTATATTTATTTAAATCAATCAAAATACATTTCATGTAATGTTTGAACATATCACACTACATTGAGGAGGTGGTATTCCACACATCCACAAACAATGTTTTCATATTGACACAAAATGGAAATCATGAAAATATGTGATGTATAAAAATTAAATAATTATTCATACATCATAAATATCAAATATATCATATAAGAATAGTAATTACATAATTATTTGAAACCTTGAGATGTGGTAATGGAAGAATGAATGACTCAGTTTGTAATATCACAGTCCGTCGTAGAGAAAAATGACTATTGCATATCCTATTTGAAGGAAATATGTGAAAGTGTATGTATAACCCTAAACAAAACAAAATATAAGTATATTGTGGATAAATTTACTATTATATTATCTTGTAATTAGAAAATTTGAATGTCTTTATTATGAAATAAATCAATAGTTCTCATTGAAAAATGTTACCTCTTCTTCGGGTAACTCTTTTTTAGTTTACACCAGAATACATACATTATTTTATTTCATCCCAAATTATGACTTATAGAATAAGAGTTGGCATGTTCAGAGTTAATATTAACCTTTATTTTAAGAGTCAAACTACTTTAGAGGTGTGATAAATTTGTGAGTGTTTGTGCATTTTTATAGTTGAGGGGGAGTGGCATTCTTGTAAATATGAAAAGGTAAACATTACAGGGAGGTTTCCATTACATAATGTGCTTCCAATAATGAAACCAATTAAAGGGTATATGGGATATGGTATAATAATTTCCATAAAAAAGATTTTTGAGGTGACTTTAGGTAATTTAACCACCCAATATTAAATATTAATGACCAAGAAAACTCATTTTTACCTTATTCAATCTAATTAATTCTAATCACTTTAATTAGTATTTTTGGTAAAACAATTGAATGAACATATATGAAATTATAAAATATTATCATTCAAAATTTGAAATCCATTTATTCAAAATCAAATAAATTAATTATAAGAGTTTAATTTAAAATTATTCACGTTGACAGAACAATAATGTAGGGGTTTAAAGTGAATTTGTTGAAAATATTTCTCATTTTTGATATCTAATTTCAATATAACAATTATCCCAATAAAATAAATTTAATATATATATATATAATTTAACAATAAATTAATTTAAAACAATTTAAAATATATTCTATATATATAAATAATTGATATGCAAATATAGTTTTCAATTAAAATATAGTATTATTTTCTATTCACTAAAAAATGGAACATGTCCGAAAAATACAAAATAATAACCCAATATAAATTTTGATATTATAGTTTAAAAAATAAAGTTTATTTTTCCAAATTAAAAAACAAAATAAAAAAAATATATATATTGGTGCACCATTAAAAGGCGGTAAAACAACTTTATTAGAAAAATATCATTTTTAAGTGTAAAACTAGATTTACACTTATCTTATGCCTATGAAATCTATTGAATGAATGTAAAAAAATTTATAAACATGAGTAATCAAAATATAATTATCAATATTCCCATTTGAAAATGTAATTACTAGGAAATAAATTCCATTTAAATTAGTAATATTAATATTATATTATTGTCTGGTATGACTCAGTATTGTGTGTAAAATAAGTCATAAAAGTAACTTGTTGCATGAAATGTAAAATATAATTGGCGTCAAATGTTATGAATCTAATAAATTTATTTCATTTAATTACATCTATTCAATAATTTATTTTATTTTCAAAGATTATTTTTAAAAAAATATTAGGTTTTTACAACAATATATATAAGTTTGGTTCTATAATATATGTATATAAACATATATTTATTGTATAGAAGGTTTGAATGTGTATAATTGAATTCAAGACATAAGATAAAAGATTTATATTCTAACTATTATCTTTAGGACATATATGAAAATTCACCACTCGATTCATTTTTGTTTTGTATGTACTTCCCCTTTGACATGATATATCAGGAATCCCCCCATATTCGTTAGATTAATGTTTCATTTGATGTTATTAATTATTGGGTATTGTGATTCTAAAGAATAATAAAGTCGTAATGGATTTTCAAATCAATTCTTAATTTTATGAGATGCATTACATATTCACAATTTGTTTCTTATTTTTTAGTGTATATATATTCGATGAAGGTCTTTCATATTTATAATCCAAAAATTTATGTGTATTAAATATCTAATATAGGATTTCCAATTCGAAGGGATAATGTTTCAAATTATTACCATTATTGTAAATGAATTATGTTATAATATAGTCATTTATCGTGATGTATTATAATTAACTGTATTATATTTATAAATATATAAAAATGTATCATGAAACAATTCATGTTTATTCTATTCTAGTTATGTCACGAGAATAAATTTTTTATCATCATTTTCCTCTCTTTATGTAATCAATATTTGTAAATAATTTTGTAACAAAAAATATTCTTTATTTCCATCATCAGTCGGAAAACCATTTTATTCCTACTATATTTTTTAAATTATTTTTATTAATATTAATATGATTTATTAATGTAGTTTTTTCTAAAGTTTAACTTTTTATAAAAAAATGGTATGAAAGCGTCATTTTTTTCTGAATGATGCCCATTTTAATTTCAAAAAAATTTGAATCGAGTCTCTATTTTGATTTCATTGTTTTGAATGGAATTTACCAATTTCTCGAAACTTATTTTATTTTATTATCATTTCCTTGATGTTATGTTTATTTTTCGTGGTATGTAGTATCATTATTTTTTGGAATGTTTGGTTTTAAAAAGTGAATTTCAAAGAAATGTTATATTACTCAAGAAATGTTCCATGTTATATTTCAAAATCATTTTCATTATATAATTATATACTTTGATGTAACTTATTTTATCATGGGGATATTAACCAGGTATACCATTCTTATTATTTTTAATAATGGTTTATTATAAAAATACGTTTCTGAAATATGTCTTTCATCCACGAGTATTATCATGATTTTTTTATAAAAATCACTTGTTTTTCAAAGGTTATGCAATGGTGAAATGATGAAAAAAATAAGAAACTCATCACATTCCCGTAGGTTATGATATAATTAAATTTTTATGAATCCCATTTCATTTCATGGGTAAGGATATGATGATTTTTTTACAATATTTTGCGACACATATACCAGAATTTCATTAAGTAACGAGTGGGAACTATATCCCACACCAATTCATTTGGTGAGGATTGATTACTCATGATTAAATATATTATTCATGGACCAAAGTACATGTTCACAATGTTATGAATTAAATTGATTACATATTCAAACTGGTATTTTCTAAGCAAACTACATGTTCACAGTATCATTCTTGGACCTAGTTACATGTTCATAAGTTAATGGGTTGACCTATTTTCTTGTCCTTAACATAGTGAGAGAACCTTTGTCTACATATACAAGTTCAAAATGTTATGAGATTATGTTTTCCCAAAAATCTATGTATTATTTTGTCATCATTCTCACATGGATTGTGTTATTTGATTCACAGATGATACATGTCTTATAAACATATAATATTTAATCCATGATTCAATATTATTTTCTTTCATGTGCACTATGTGGTTTTCAAATTTTAAACACTTCATCTAATAAAAATTATATTGTTTATATAATTACATATATCCATTTTATACCCTTACTAGGCTAATGATCACATTGTTTCTTATGTTTCCTTCCCCCAAATTGAGAATAATGGTTTTAAGGAGGGTATGTTTCTTAGGTGAATTAAATTGGAAGATTTCTAGGGGAGAATACAATAATATTTCACCAAATTAGAATATTTTTACCTAGTTATCAATTAAAATAAACTATAATGGTCTTTATAATTTTAAGTGTATAATGTATTATATATTCATATAAAAATTTGTAATATCAATATATCATAAGTCTGGGACACTATAGAATGTACCAAAGGAAAATGAATGAATTTTATCCTTGGGAAGTCCCACATGTAGAAATTGGACTTACATGGATCTCTTCTCAATGGATTAAATAGGAAATCGATACCACTAAGGATGGTGGTGTGTCCCACCCATGAGGTGTCGCTGAACATGATGTTTCCTAAAAGGCATCGATAATAGTCCTTTGGAAATAATTTTGGACCAATATAGTGGCTATAATAGAAATTTTTTGGTTAAAATTTGGAAATTAGAATGAAAAAACATTAGTGAGATCCCAAGGGATATCTCAATGGATTTCTCTAGTGATGTATCAGAGGATATTTCTAATGGTGGGTCAATTTATAGAAAAATTCCATTTATTTTGACTAAAGTGTATAGAATGTTGTTTAAATGAAATTACATCCCTCTCTGGATATTACAACTGGATATGATCCTAGCATAGAATCACCAAGGGGTAATAACCATAAAATTGGCACATTGATCGGGACATGATTATCACCCGGTGCATGAAAAAGGACATTTCTACCCACCTGTACTGACACATTAAAGGGGATATTAATTGGCAATAAAAAAACTCTTTATGAACCATCTTGAAGGATTTAAATAAATACGGGAAATGAATGACATAAGATAATCCAATTGTTTCATATATCATGAAGAAGGTGTCATGATTTAGTCATATATGAATTTATTTTTTCAGGATGATGTGGTTTCCAATATAATTAATGTTTCTCCCAATATGATTTTTGGTTTTATTGGATGGCCAGAACTCGAAGGAATTGCATTAACTATGAATGTGATGGAAAATTTTCTAATCTGTATTTGTTTCCTCCCAAATACGGTAAAATTAACGCCCAATGAATTTCTACCCAAAAGGACCTACTTACTGAAAGAAGGTGCTCGTTAGGGATTTTGAACTATGATGCTTATGAAGTCACATTGGTTGAGGGGAAGGGTGGTCGAGCTCCTCAAAACCGTTTGAGGGGAATTATTTCCTACTAGAGGACTCTCTTAAAGATTTAATATATGCTCATGAATCCATTATTAAATATATTGTATGAAATATATTTCCTTTTATTAAGAAATCAATCATTAGTATGAAAGGATATTATAATCATATGTATTTATCTTATGTTCTTTATAAATAGGGATATCTATATGTATCAAATTTTTCCATCAATTTTATCTGATTATATACTAAATATATATTTTTTGGTCATTATTATGATGATGTTGGTTTTCTAACCACATAGTGGGGCATTCATGAATTTGTCGTTATCCCCATAGAAGATGGTCACTCTGGAATTTATCCTCATACACAGAGACTATAGTTAATTTTATGTTGGTATCAAACCCTTAAATGGGTTTTCTATGTATCGCAATGATTGGAATCAGAACCCATGTATTTCAATGCTATTTAATTGGGAACATCATACCATTTATGTTCGTGTTATAAGGACCAGACCATAAAATTTATCATCATCTGGAAAGGCCATATAGGTAAAAGGTAACTAGTCAATGATTAGTTTGGAAATTATACTATGGTGGAAATAGGAAACCTATAAAAATGATGGAATCCATGGTTGAATTAAACCTTACTAGGAATATGACCCCATATAGTATAGTATTGTCTTGAGTATTCTGGGTTTGAACCTCAGGGAGGATTCCTACGTAGTAGATTTTGGTGGGAATCAAAGGCCACATAGTTTTATAATTCTTATAGGGGATTATGGTCCTTTGAGATGATAGGTTGGGGTTTACTCTTGAGAAAAATTCCCCTTGTAAGAAAAGCGGCCATGAGATATAGTTTAACTCATGTTAGTTGGTGGGCTTTACTCAGGGCTTACTCCAAATGATAATGTATGAATTAAAGGAATTCAGATTGGGGATTACTCTTGATGAGGAAGCCTAGTGACATTGGTCCTTATATTGGCATATTATGTATCCTGATTAATAGGAATCAATGTTATTGTGTTTCATTCAATCACATTGATTTTAAAAATGCCAAGAACACTATTATCATCTAATCCCATATGAGTCATGCTCAATGTGAGAATCCAGAAGAAGTAGAAGATCTTACCAACCACACTATGAGATTATTTCCAGTTTAGGAAATGGCGAAAATCATATAGGAAGAGTGATTATGTGTGGAATTTACTCATCCCCTTTTCCTTGAAACAATGTTGGAAAAGACTAAGGGTAAGATACATCCATCCCTTCATCGTGAAAGGGAATAAAGGTCATGGATGAAGGGGTAGCGAAGAGAATGACTACAAACCTATAAATGAATGGATTTGGGCTTAAAATGGGTGGGATTCCCTATAATTTTTCCCATGGTGAGGGAGTTGGATCATTCAAAGTCAATAGGAAACAAAAGTGCAATCCTAATAATCCATTAAGGGAACCGGTGGCTTCGGGTCGTAAAATTGAAAAACTGTTGGTCCTGCTCCGAAACCCTATCCTCATGATCGAGAACTCTTTAACATTTTTTATTTGTAAAGGATTCCCATGTCCACATATATAAAAATCCACAGACACCATAAGTACCCTGGACTTCTTTCTGGTTAAGTACAAGAAACCTCTAAACGTAGAAATACAAATCCATATGGGATAAATGATGATTTTCCTTTTCCCTTGGTATCTATGATCAAGAGGTATTTTAGTAGGTTTTATCATCGTCCTATTAAAAAATCAATCCAAATATGGAGAGGCCCATCTGTGACTGCCTTTGAAGGACATATCAATAATATATTCCATAGAAATGAGATTAGGGCGAACTTATGGGTATCTCATAATGGTTGTCCAATGTAGGTTGCCATATAAAATTGGGAGAATCTTGGGAAATGGATGAAATAGGGTGACTAAACATCAGTCCAACCTTTCTCAAGACTTCATGGTCCTCCACATTTGTTCTTGGGGGTATGTTGTGTAAGTCATTGGTTATAGAAGGTAACCTCAAATTATTCATCATTGGTTAGGGGTTGAGAGGATGCCTCACACATGGTTTGATTACATTAAACCATGATAGGACATAATTTCCATTATCCCCATTTTATTTCCTCTTCTATGGGTGTTATTCATCATTGATGGTGCGATAAGTTGTGTTGTTAGAGTAATGGAATCTATCAGGAAAACTTCTTCCTCTATAACTTCATCATTGATGGAATATTCCCCTATTTTAACAATTATGAGTAGAGAATTCAGGTTCATTATCATAATTATTATCTCCTAATGGATCCATTAATTGTATAAGGCTAATGAACCAGATGATCAGCTCCTCAGTTGATCATGATTATTATAATGGATAAACACTTGTTGTATTTTTTGGCGGGGTGCTTCACATGCTTTTGAGATAGTTGACATGAGGTTTACTAATGTCAAGGATCAATTTGGCCTTTTCATGATCTCAAATGTCTATGATTTATTCTTATAATTATATACATATCACTTCTTAGGGGATTGGGATTTATGGATTGGGATTTTGATGAAGCGTACTGTGCTACATCAGAAGTGGATAGAGGAATAGAAGGTGGTTTCAAATAGGTTTGGAGAATAATGTAAGTATGATTGAATATTTTCTTGACCCTCCAGTCACCAAAATTCCAGGAACACTTTATCTAAACCTTTTTACATTCATTTTACTCTTCTGTATTAATACTAGAAACAAAGGAAAACATAGAGTATGAATTTTTAAACATCACCTGCCCAGTGTCCAGCATATTTTAAAGAATGTATTTTATGACAAAACAGTCATCGACGGGATTACACAATATCTTATGTTATGGGAATAGATTGAGAGAAATTCAACATCATCTTCTACTTTTTTCTTGGGATTTCGAAATGTAACTACGTTGTTTTCCAATTCTAAGATGAAGTAGCCAGGCACTTGGTCATTTAGGAATGAATAATCCCTTTTTTCATATCATTGAATTTGATTCACCTCGGATCTCTCTGATCATCATGATGTGGTGGGTTATTTTACTGATATTTAGGAGGTGGAGCTGCCTGCTATGATGTGGGATTTTATGTATGAGTGGTTATAAGAGCCTACCTTAGTGTAATGGTAGAATCCTCTCCTTTTTCGGTTCTCCTTATTGGAGATGAGGGAATTACATAGGTCTAGGATTTTGTCTCTATGGTGGATTTTCCACCTATTGAGTGATCAAGACCTTATATCAAAACCCCCCTCTTTAATTCATAGGAATCAACAGTGTGCACAACTAATTGTGGAGATTTTCTACATATATAAGAATTAACTTTTCTTTTGATAATGGTTTGATTAAGTAAAATGTTAGTAATTTCTAAAAAGAATTGAAACCATAGACACTTTCATTAAACAATTATTTATAGTTCATTATATTTAATATTTATCTCCTATATAGTGTTGACATAAACTAGAGTTGGAATTTATGATTGATAATTTCACATCCTGTAATCGACCAATACAAAATACTTTTGTACCACACATAGGCTGGTACTTGTAGTGATTATACAAACCATATATGTTTCACCACCTATTGTTTATGAAGGGTACCAATCATGGTATCAGAATGATAGATGAAATGCATGATGTGATTCTCTAAATCTATGGATCCATTGAAAATTAGAAATGTATGATTCCCAATGATGGGGGGGGTATGATATACCCATTCAGTGGAAGCCTTCTTTTCTAGTGGTATCGGCACACGCCACTCCTCCAAATCATCTAATAGATTCACTTGATATTTAATGGTGTTCATGAAAATTTAAGGAATATATGGGTGATCCGAGACCTATGTAGGTGAATCGACTAGAACCTGAACATGTGCGTTGACTAGTATGACAATTTTTGGTGGCACCACTATTATTTAACTTTTGTTTCCAATTGGGAGATGAATTTAAGGAAGTGGTGGACCATTTTATAGAAGTGTACCCAATGGAGGTAATTATTGATTGGATTCAAAGATTATGAAAACCCCTCTTTGTTTTGGTGCACCAACTAGAAGTGCGGGTTAGGGATCTCCATGTGGAGTATATCTTTTGGGAATGTTTTCTTGGAGAAAATAATTACTAAGTCATCATGAATCTCTCATATCTTAGTCTAATTGAGACGATCATTACTCTAATAAAAGGTATTGACCCTCTATATGAGGGAGGAGATACATATTTTGAATCATACCCATTTTCATTAGGGGTTCATTCTAAGGTGGTAATTGGTGATAGTTCATGGGAGTGCCTATATAGGTCAAGACTGCAGTTTTAGGAACACACTCCTCCTTAATTTGTTCATGTGTAGACAAGATTTCAAATTGTAACATCATCTCATAACTCCTTTCATATGGACTTATGTTCTAGAGGGTCTTCGATGATAGAATTGGTGTCATTTATTGATGCATTATGAATTGCCGGCATTCAGTTAGATCCTTTGTGTGATTTCCATCGTTGGTGCCCTCCGAAATACCTTATCCTATCCTTTATATATCTTCTAGGAGATGTTTGGTAGATATTAATCTCAATAGAATCCAAAAATAACATATTTCTACAAGTTCCAAATGATGACACCTAATCATGGGATCAGACTATCTAAATGGATCCCCAGTGACACATTTTTTTAAAAACAATATAAGACCTATTATCATCAAGGAAGATATTATTGAGGTGAAAATACGCCATCCATGTGGCTATCGATATTATTTTTATGTCTTCACAACCCTTCATGTGTATGTTTTTTACCCTGAGGGTTGCTTTAGAAAATCCCCCATCCCGGTGGGTTGGGGTTGCTACCGAACTTTTGTGGCTGATATTATCCGGGATGCTCCTATAATTTTATAGATTTTAGTCCAATCATTGGATGGGTGCATCATTTATAATGGACTTGAGTCAACCACATCTAATGATCATTGAATTATTTTCAACATATACACTATATGATGGCTAAAATGCTCTAAATGGGTGGCTTTCTCAATATTCATAGAATCATAAGGACAATTTTTCATAACAACCTAATCTCTACTGGACTAACATCAGATAAATTTGGTCATTACATGTTATTTTTGAGTATATCTTCATTTTGGAATGAATTCCATCTATTGTGACCACCCTGGGTATATTAAATTTCTTGATACGACCTTTTCAAAGCCGTGCTGGTTGGGGATCATAATGAAATGCAATGAACTATATGAACCACATCCTCTAATAAAAACACGATATGAGGTATCTTCTTTCAACCATTTAAACCACATTAATGAATCAAGACATGAACATGGAAGGGATACTTGTTGATTCCCTATCATTGGATTTGGTGATTCTAGGAGAGATGCCAAGTCAATTATATTTTCCAACCATTTCACTCCCTTAACATGAGTTTGATACTCATCGTAGGGTAATACCATTACATTAATGTGACAAAGAGTTCTACATATGTTGAGAAATATTTCATGAACAAGATATTATATAAAAACCTCTAGAATTGTGCATTGAAGGGCGGATAAAAGCCATAACATGACTACTATTTCATCTTTAGCCAATTGATTCCTCATTTTTAGTATATCTTGTTCATATTTCACTAGTGTTTCCTTGACCTGGTCTGACCCAAGTGAATGCTTCCTGATTCTTTTACCATACGAAATGGGATTGGTTGGAATATGCTCTAGTAATTAGGAAGGAAAATTAAACAATCGTGGATCAGATATCGACCATTTTCATGGACATTTTTTTAGAAAGGATTTCACCAACTAAGTACATGGAATCATACACGACTGACCTCGTGTTTTCATGTGCCATATAATAAAAGATCTTTCCCATCACTACATTTCCAATTAGAGATTTATTTTGAATATTATCCACAATAATGTGGACAGAAAATTAGTAGTGAATTTCATCATGGGGAGCACCACCATGTTGGATTATTGCAAGGGGAAGACCCTATATCTCCTTGATCTTCTATCAATATAGTGTATTCTTGTGGAACTCATCAAGACTATGGTCTTGAGATTTTCCAAATTTTTCCCATGAATCAAGCCTTCATGGTGAAGTGTCCGGTGAGGAATTCACGAATTACTAAAACTACTCCCGTAATTTTGCAATGTGAGGGTTGAATCCTAAGCTGTGAAAGATAAATGTATGAGGGATTCAAGAACTATTGGATTAAGTGAATCATGATTATAGATTAGCTCCTATGATTTTTAATTTTGTTTGATGAGGAATCTTCTCATATTACGTCATATGAGAAATTGGGGCCACTTATTGTGAGATGTGGTTGTCAAGGGTAGGTTTTTATTCTCGCCTAGGAGCGGCCATTTGAATAGAAGAATTACCTTTTATTGGAGAAGGTTTATGTTCCCAATCTGACTATACATATATCATGGGGGTGTTTTTTCGAAAACCCACCTAAATGAGAGCAGGGGTGTGTTTATGCTTTGGGATGTTATGAAAACAAGATACCACATTTTTGTGTGTAGAGTTATGTTTTTTTACCATGGTTGTCACTGTCATCATAATTATGATGTCATGGAAAGCTTGTAGGATATGGGAAGGGATTTGGGTCTTCCGTTTAACCATTTCTATGATATTATTGGTGACCTCATCAACCTTAACAGTGATATATGTGCATTCCTCATCCGGAGAAGGTGTATGTGCATGCTACTGTAATCCCATTCCTTTCAGTGGATACCAATTTTACTCACGTGTGGTGGAAAAAGAGTTGAGTTTTCCTCCTTCTTTTCATAGAGATGTTCTAAATGGAGTATCTGGGTGCTGCCAAATGAGGATACTAATAGGCTTGATGGGTACTTGAAATTGTGTATTCCTGCTCACTATTTTCAACCGAACATGGTCGGTGGACTTCTTTGAGTTGTTTCTAATGAGTCTTATGGTAGGCATGGTGGTTGTATGTAGGTTTATGTTCCTACTTACTGGCATAAAATATGTTTTTATAGAGGGAATCTTTGAATTCAACCATATGAGTTTTGATGACTTGATGAATGAATGTGGATGATTGTATCTGCTCACTTGTTATTCGCTACCAAACTGGGTTGGTTAGATTTTATGGATGAAGAAAGGTCATAAACATTCTCTCTAATATCTTATTTTTTCCCCAGTGGGCCATAATTCATGATCTAGTATAAAGGACCTAGTTTGGTCAGTTGAGAAAAACACCATAATCATGTTGACGGTTAACTATTATGCGATGTAGTCCATGGAAATTGATGGAAGAAGAACTTGGTAAGGGCCCTTGTGTATCTTGGATAATGTTGTAGGTGGGATCTTGATTAACCATCCTAAAATGTTGGAGGTACTGGTTGTTTTGTTCCATGGATAACCTCCAAAAATAGATGAATATGGTGGTCAACACCTTTTTCATCAGGACCACTGACTATCATTCATCAAATTTCTGTGGCTGCATCAAAAATTGCAGGGCTTTTCATGCAAATTATATGGTTAGGATCATAAAATTTTGGTGATAATCTCATACTAGTGACTTTGAGACCCAGCATTGAAGATATTTAGTTGGTGATGGAATTATTCTCATGGATTAGGGTCCACCATTAGTCATATCCAGGGTGTTCAATGGTGGAAATATAAAGGAGGAAACTAGATAGATGGGAGTTCTGAAAATGAATTCCTATAAATATATATAACACAAATAGATAACTCCTTAAATAATCATCCCATTTGAGTGAACATATGAATGATTTATTTCCTTGCATGTCCCTCATCTAAATTGAGAGTGATATGGGATTAACATATGTGTCATACTATCTTTTTGGTTATGGATTCATGTCTGTTTCAACATTTTTGTTTTGTTATATAAATGGGACATCATTAGGAAGTACAATTGTTTAATCGATATTTACCATTATACCCCATTTATTTTTAAAATGGATTCAATATTTATGTTATTCATGTCGGGTTCACCATTTTTTACACCATGAAATACAAAAAGAAACATTAAAAGATTATCTATCCAAATGGTCCAACATTCCAATGTAAGAAAATAGTTAGTGATTTCGACCTATAATGATTAAATACTAACATTAGTAGAGTGTAGGAGAGGTTTGGCTCATCACACCCATTTTAGGTGATTTATTTCCTACTTCTATCATCTCTCATGGATTTAGGATATGATCTTGAATACATTATTACATCCCAAGTGTGAAATCTATTTTTTTATATTGTAATAAATCAGTAATACACATGGATATTAGGATCATCTGTATTTATCTAAGCTTCATCAATAATGGATTTATATGTATGACTCTATGGATCTCCATTGATCGTATCTTTTTATATACTACATAAATATTCTTTGGCCAATATTAGGAAAATTCTAGTTTTCAGGCCATAATTTGGGGAACTCTGAAATTTATTGGCATCCTGGTAGAGGAAGGTCACTCTTATATTTATCATAATCCGTTGATATGGGAGTTCTTTTTATATAGGGATATAACCATTAAATGGACTTATTATGTATCCTCATTAATGGAATCCAAACAGACATAGTTTGGTTCCGCTTAACAGGGAACAAAATACCTTTTAAGGTCATTTGATAAAGACATGACCTTACAGTTTATCACTGCGTGGAAAGAATGTTTCGGGGAATGGTTTCTAGTCAATGTTTTGTGTTGGAAATATACATAGGTGGCCTAGTGAAACCTAGAACGAGGATAGAAGCTCACATTGAATTAAAACCTACCCAGAATATGGGCCATATAGAATATGGTGGACTTGATTATGCAGGGTTTGAACCTCGAGAAGGCTTCCAACATATCCCATTTGGATGGGAATCAAGTCCCATGATGTTCGATAGATCTCACAGGGGTGTATGGCCCTATGAGAGGATAGGTTGTGGATTAGTCCTGAGAAGAATGCCCTCATGTAAAAAAAGGTCCATGAGAGATATTTTAACTCATGCTTGTTTGAGGGATTTAATCTCAGCATACTCCAAAGGGGGATGTCCAAATTAAGGGAATTAGGATTGGGTCTTACACTAGGGGATGATTCCCCAAGATATCGGGCCCTATGTGGGATTCCTATATATCATGATTAACATGAATCACATTTCTCATATTTCAGTCAATATCCTAGATCATGCAGACGTCATGATCAACACTAACATCTATGCCTACATGAGTTATGGTCAGTTGATAAATAAGATGAATTTGAAGATATAATAAACCATATTATTGTCTTATTTCGACAGGTGGACATTGATACAAAACGCATAGGGAGGTGTAAGCGGTGTTGAGTGAACCCGCCGCTTTTCGGTGGGATGATGGTGGAAGATGATGAGGGTATAACACTTCCCTACCTTCACCCTAGAATGGAATGAAGGTTAATGATTCATTGATTGAGAGGAGAAACACTAAAACCTCCTATATAAATGTATAGGGGATTAATTTGGGAGTATAACTATATAATTTGTTCTATATTGTTGGAGGAGTATCATTCCACATCAAAAGGAATCACAACTATGATCGTTATCCTCCCCTCTAGGAACCGGAGGCTCCGAGTCCTATAGATGATAAGCGTAGGACATGGCTCAAACCCCAATCCTCTTGATTGGGAAATCAGCAACACTATACCTAGGGTTTCGAACCCTATGAACATATAAATATACACATCCATAGACACCCAATGATTTTAACCACCTGATAGGACATCTGAGAGAAACCTTTGAGGGTAGATATAAAAATCCATATTGGGGAATGGTGTTGTACCTTTTCCTTTGATTATGTTGACCAAGACGACTAGATGGATGTATAAAATCGGTCCCTTTTGGACAGGGGATCAAAATAAAGTTTGTTAATTCCATTAGTTTCATTGAGGGAGGCTTGATTAATGGCTCACGATTCTATATATTTCATCGAACCAAGGGGGATCGGGCAAGGGGTGCTCTATGTAGGTAGGACTGGGAAAATCTTGTATAGACTGGGTGATGGAAAACATGTGTGACTACATTTTAGCGATGAATTCTCAAGCCTTCAAGATCCATGATAGGTGTTCTTGAGGGTTATGTGTCATGATTCTATAGTTAAGGAAAGGAACATCTTGTTAAAACTCATTGATTGGGTGTTAATCAGTTTCCACAATTAGGTCTTGTTTACTTTAAAACGCAAGAGGAAATAAGTTCCACTATTCCCAATTTATTTCCTCTTATTTAGGTGTCAAAAACCACCTATATGGTTTACAAGGACATGAAGTAATCACTAGGGATATTAGAGTAGAAATTGGCCTTCTATTAAAATGTAGAGTTTCACTATGTTCTTTTTGAGCCCATTCGTGATCTTTTTGGGTCATAACACATGGAAATCCATGCTGCTCCATCTTACACATTAAATATCTATTTCTACTTAAACTCAAAATCTGTTTTTTGAGTGAGTTTATCAACATCAATTCTATATAAAAGTGAATGGAGCACATTTTAAGGTTATAATAAATGAACCCCCTTAGAATTATGTTAATTCAAAATGAAATGAATATATTTATAAGGTAACTCTAGGGCACGTTAAATTCTTTCCAAAATAATTTGGTGGAAATTATATCTACTAAAATTGTGATAAGATTCTATAATTTTTTCAAAATCCATGGGGCCTAGAAAGAGTAGTTCGACTGTTCCTAGGGTCATATGAACAACACTACAAACATTGTGTCTTTTGAGTCATCACACTAATTTCTTCCTAAACACAATATGAAGGAGACTTTGTGGTTGAGACATGGATTTTTCTTAAGATATCCATTTTATGGATTTCATCCTAAAAGTTTGATTCCAATTTTTTTCATGGATTAATATTTTTCCTAAACCATACAATGTGTGGGTATATCTAGTAGAGACTTTATTTTCATCCATAATTCCATTCGTGGGTTTTCAATCTGGAAAAAGTGGTATCCTTTTTTGGAGAGTTTGGTATCACACATACCAGACTAATGATACTAATATTTTATGGTAAACTTATTTGAACATAATACTTTGAAATGAAGTCCCAAACAAATATCGTTGGTCGAAAATGTTCTAACAATATTCAGATACCACCAAGGGAAATCTTGCGACACATTGTTTTTGTTTACTAATATAATAGATGGTATTTAGTAATTGGGGTGGACTCTCCTAGGGAAGAAGTTTCCATCAGTTTAGGAACTAATTAGGATGGGTATTTTATAAAAGTCTAACTAGTGTGTGTATTTCATATTAAAATAATGGAATAATTTAGATGATAGATTCATTATGTGGGTGAATAATGCAAAGCCAACTGGGGAATTTAAATTATTGTTTGGAAAGGGAGTCCTTAAGAATTATGAAATTCGATTGTCAATTTCAAGATGATGTTTATATATATTCATTTTTTTCATGACAACAAGGGTGGTTTTTCCTATATAAAATGTCTGAGAATGATGGGAATACATATTGTATCATTGGATATGAATGAGAACCCACTCCTAAAAGAATAATTCTAGTGAAAGAGATTACATTTTGTGGGATGGATGAAATCATGGGGAAGGACCCTTTGTGATAATTATTATGGTATCATGAAGTTTAATGTCATGTGATTTGGATGATGATTTTGTAGTTTAATGTCATTCAATTTGGAAAATATTTTATGTTTTTTAAAGTCATATAGTAAAGACATTACTCTATGATGTGAAAATTCATGCAGCAAGGACATCATGATATGTAGTTTAAAATCATTCCACAAGCAAATTATGGGGCTATAATTTATGAAATGTATCTTTCAATGAATGGATGGGGGTTACCCCATTCATTCTATTTTTCATGGAAATTTCCATCTATATAATGTGTAATAGGTTTGAAAATTTACATTATGATTTGGGGATTCATGAATCTGATGGTTGATAAGAAAAAAGGGATTATATTGTTAATGGATACATCTTCTGAGGATGATGTTAACACAGGTTGAGAAACCTATTTTTTGGGTAGTTTTATGCAAGTCTATTTATGGTACATACTTCATAGTTGATAGTGGCAACCATTCTATGGAAAAATCATTATGGGGGATGTTTTGTGAAAAGCCAGATAGGAAACATACTGCATATCCAGAATGATGATTCCATAATAATTCTAACCATCTATCATTAAAATCCAATTGATGTTTTCAATGATTCGTATTTCCATGTGCATCGTGTTTGTATGGTGGAAAAAGAAATTACATGAACCTATAAGGGGTATATCAAGTCATGATTTCCCTATCGTGGAGGGAAATAGTTTTTTCAATGATGTTCTGATCCATGCATTGGATATAAGTTTTGTTTGTAGTTTTAGTTCATATGAATATGACTATAATATTATGGAAACAACATATGATATGTGGCATCATCAGACCAGTGTTGTTCTTGTATACTTTTGACATGGAGAAAGAAATTTTAAAAACATTTCTCAGTGTATTCTAGAATGAAATATAGGACATGTGACAAATATGAAAGGGATGATCGTTGAATTTTAATCATGGGATCCAACATACCGTCCTAAAATCTTAAAGGGACATGGCAGGCTTCTCCCATGGGATTAATTCCCAACATTTGAAAAACAAATTACGGGGGTTCATTTTTGAAAGGCCAACTAGGGAACAAACTTACTAGTCAAATAATAGAATCCACTAGCTATCAAACTCGTTATGGTTGTAGTTTTATACAATGCTAGCTTGACAACATATTTCATTGTCCTGAAAAGTAGTTCTAATATATCATACATTTTTCTATTAAGAGCTTATGGAAGATTATAAATATATGAAAGTGTTTTGGATTAGGATTGTGACATGTGAATGTATAATAATCCAATTGAAAAAGGTAGTATTGACCTTGATATTGAATTGGAGGATAGAGATCCTTACATATATCTAACTCATATTTTTAAAGGGTCCATCTATTGTTTCTTTGGTTGGTACTTTGTAATGAGGACCCAAAATAAATGCTCATGCATGGATATTTTTATTTGAATATTGGAGAGGAGAAATTTTTCATTATCCCATGGCTAGGACTAAGATTTAGTGAATATTCATCACTATGTAAATTAATGGGATTAGAATCAATCTATTCATAGTTCTATAGGAATAATGAAGTTTAAAGTCATGTGGTAAGGACATAAGCTATGATTTTTAATGTTATGTGGTAAGGAAAATGGTTTTTTGATGTGCAAAGGAATGTTGTGGCTGGACTATGGTACAAGACCCAAGTGTAACTACGTATCTTGATAGGGAAAGATCATGCCACACTTATTTCTTAAATAAATGCCTCTCTCTGTTATTCAATTCATATGTGGAGGATAAAAGGGGTTTTTAATAAAGAACCGTACAATATATGATACATTTTATTGAATATCCTCTTGTATATCTGACTCATACATGGTAGAATATGAAAATTAATTGTATCATGCTGTGGATAATCCCAAGATGTAATTTCTTTATGTCACTTCAAAACATATAGTGGGGAGAATCAATCCACATGTATTTCTTGAATAAGTTCATACAATTTATTTTCATGTAACAAGGAAATCAAGCGTGCCTTTTATGTCGTTATATCTAGGTCCGTTGATATCACCAATGGGAATTGGGAATCCTTGTTTATGTAGAGAACCCCTATAACAAATTCCTAATCCTATGAGAGCGTACATGGTTTGAAAAAAATGGATTGGTAAAAGTTTCATCAACAACGCAAAGGTATCAAAAGGGAAGGATATGTGAATTTCAATTATCTAGTGCGTGTACTAGGAGATATAATCCCGGAATCTCTAGGTATATAACTATGATGAAAATTGATCCATACATTGTTCTTAAAAAATTACCACACAAAAATTAGACACTGAGGTGCAGATGGGGACTCTTGATAATTTCTGAACTAATGGTTAGGGCTAAAGAATGATTTCTATGTATCTCCAAATGTTTCATTGAAATAATAATAAAGAAATAAGTCCGACAACTGTTATATGTCAATATATTATTCATTCTTGAGGAAAATAAAGGTTCTTTTTCTTCTCTAAATAAATGTTGGAACTGGGGTTGGAGATCTGTGTTTCCCTACATATCACAATAGAATTAGAATCAAGCCACTTGTAGTTTTTGGAGGAGGTTCCCCACACCAACTGGGTTTTGATGAATGGAATGGGATTTAATATTTTCTAAATTCATGTTTGTTCCCAAAAGATGAGTCTACTAATCTCCACACATCACATTTTAAAGAGAATCAAACCATATGTTATGGAAAAGTTTTCTATACAGATCTGGATCAATCACAATGAATGAAAATATTTTCTTTGGGGTCAAGGCTGGACCTGATATTGGAGATCCTGGCATCACTTTGTATCTTAATGAAAATGAAAATTAGGCCATATGTTGTTCATGAACTCCCATGTAGTTTAAGATAATTTTGTATGGATTAATGTTGTATTTCTATTTTATTTCATGCAAATAGGACCTCATGTTGTATTATTTATCATTATCCAATAAAGATGTGTGAGGATACAAAGCTTAACATATTGTATTGTGGAAATATATGGTTCTATTCATTTTAACATCCTGAAGTGAATATGAACATTATGTGATTACACAGTGTATTACATTACGATCCTTACATTGGTGGGAGTCATAACGAGTACCCAAACCATTGAGATCATGGAATAAGCTCTGTTAGTGTAGACCTTCTGTATGGAGTATGGTCCCTAAAACTTTTTTTCTATAATTGTATGATTTTTTCCAAGTATAATAAGAGTACTAAAGACCAATACCAATTATCCTTGGAGGAACGAATACATGTATCCTTTTTTTGAAAGATCACACAATTTGATTCTAAAGGAATTCAATGTAATTCAATGTATTCAATATCATTTCATATAGTAATTCAAATTTATCTAATAATTTTTTGGCTTCTCATCAATGAAGATATGATTATAGATAGATGCTCAGAGTGATGGAAACTATACTCCAATGGGAAGAACTACATTTCTTCCATATACCAGTGAATACCAAGTCACTCGCGTAGCAGTATGAGTCATAGTGTGGAAATCCCATAAGTCATGAAATAGAATATCATGATAAGAATTATTATCTTTATTGACCATCATCCGGAGTGTGTTTGACAAGGTCTTTTTTAAAGCCTCAATCTATCCATTGGCCACTACCTGATAGCGAGATGAATGGTTCGATTTGATATAATATTCCTGATATAGATTCTCTACATAAAAAATATAAATTAGTGTCGTTCTCCATATATATAGAATGAGGAATAAAAATTATTTTCTTGACGTTAGTTTTGAAAAGGAAAATGATTCTTTTTTACCATACACCATTAAGAGGTATTGGATTAACTCATTTGGAGAATAAATCTGTAGTAGTAAAGATAAACTTGAAATGATTCTTTGTAGTTAGAGGATAATTTCCAACCTCATCCAATACACATATTGAAAATGGCCATGATTATTTGGATGTATCCATAAAATATAGGGGTTGATAGATGAAGATTCCATGTTGTTGGTCGGACTGACACAACTTAGTGAATTATGTGAAATTATGAGTCATTGAATTCCAAAAGTAACCAACCATTTGGATTTAATCTCAATACCTATACCCTGAATGCAGTGAACCATAGGATCCCACATATACTTCTTCCATAATAGCTACAGTCCCATCTACATCAACACATAAGGACCCTATCAGAGCCTCATTTTTAGATAACTTTCATTTAATTTGGGGCATCAAAAGAGTGAAATTTTCTCCTCACCACTGTATTTTCTCCCTTTCAGTTTTTTTGTAGTAGGGTCACCCCATCATTAAGGTAGTCCATGATGGGAATCATCTATATTGTGGTAGGACCATATGGATCTATAATGTGCCTCTTTTCACTGATCTCTTCTATTCTAATCTGAGAAAAATGTGATACCATTCTGTGGCGGGATTTACTAATGACTATTTCATCCCAATTCAGATTCTCCAATATTGTAGAAAAATTTTCTAAAACATCAACTACAGAATTATTCGATAATTGAATTTTAGTCAATGTTGTCTTAAATTGTAATTCATCTATTATCCTTACACACAATCTAACATGTGGATTAGTTCCACTTTTTGGGGTGTAATCAATGTTGATTTTTATGATTACCAACTCGGATTCACCTTTTCCATATAGATGGTTTACCGTTATATGATGTTTGAATTGTAGTCCTATAATGGGGGCCTGATATTCTTCCTCCTTATTGATATAACCTTCTGATTATTGGAAGGAGTGTGGTGACACTGCCTTCTCTAGGGAGATAAACATAATCCTTAACCCTAGTTTGTTGAGTGTAGGGTCTTCCATTCTCTTTCCTGTTGGGATCCTGGATGCACCTTGAACATACATATCATTGGTTTGGATTCCACTTTGAATAGAGAATATTTATTCAATGGGAAATTCACTATTTAATGTAATCTCATTTATAGAATGTTGTTTCACATGAAAATCAACAAAATATTGAACATTCCCATCATTCTAGGGAAAAAACTATCTGTCAAACTAATTATGAATAACATCCCACCATGCTAGATGTCATGTCTTTATAGGAAAACTAATGGTAATTTTTAATGGTTTATTGGAGGAATCCATGTGGACCTTGTGATGTAATAGATAGAGCCTCGTCATCTGCATGATAGATTTTAATTCAAACTTTCTAATCTCGATTTATTAATAACAAGTCACATAATGACAAATGGTTCTACTGAGATAAGAATTTTTTTTTCATTTCCACCATAATTTTTATGTTCATGAAAGGATCCCAATGATCGTTCCAGGGCCATCATGTACAGAATGAGTATATTTCCTCCAATATTTAGCATCAATACTGGTATTCTCAAGAGGTACATGTTTAGGTCATAAAATTATTATTTGATCTCACTGATCCACTGATATTTTAACCACTTATTCATCAATTTGGTGATGGGTAAACCCTTTTTTTGATGTTGGATTTGAAGCAATAGATATTGGGACAGTATCCACTAATCCCTATTAAATGTTTCAATTTTTGAGCAGGCGACATGCCCAAAATATATTTAGTATTGATAGGATTGACTTTGATGTCATGATGAAATACAACAAAGAAATGTAATTTCGCAGAGGTTACACTAATATCATATTTTAAGGGGTTCATATTCAGATTATGATGTTTGAAGCATACGAGAGAAGGTATCATGATTAGTGATGTTGTGGTAAAATTATCAGGACATGGCCACAAGATCATCAACATAACATTCAACAAACATCCCCTAGATGGGTTTGAAGTTGCGATGAATCACACATTGGTATATGGAAGAGGAATTATTCAACCCAATGAGAATTTCATGATAGAATAATACCCCCTTAATGGCTTTAAAGGATATGGATTCATTATCTACTTGGACCATATGGATTTGGTTGTACTATAAATAGTCATCCTAGATAGACAGGGCAAGAAAAGGATCCATTTGATCAATAAAAAGTTCTCTTATTGGAATCTAGAGATCTTCTTTGGGAAATTAACATTTGAGATCTAAAAAATCAATGAAAAATCTAATTTTATTATCCATATTCTTCATAGTGTGAATGTTGGATTTCCATTTTGGGTATTTTACCTCTAAGATAAAATAATCCTTGTTTATTTTTTCCACCTCATCCTTAATTTTGGAGGTGTTTCATGAATGTTCCAATTTAGTTTCTTTCATGTAACCCTAATGATCTACTCGGAAACCCAACTGATCGGTGGTCACCATAGTGTCATGGCCTGACATCTCTGTGTTGTTCCAGGAAAACACATCATGTTACTAAATTTGCAAGGAGGTATATATATCATGTATCTGAGGTTTCGCGGTTTTACTAATCAAATTGGGGTTTTTTCTTCCTTTGTACCCAAATTTATCTCTTTGAGTTCATCCACAATGGTTGATATTCCTTCCTAAAATTCTAGAGGGGTGTCCCTGTTATATTCTTCTTCTTCTTATTCATTATCATTCCCCATTTAATACAATTATTCAGAAGGAGGAGATGATAGAGAATGAACCTTAATGGGAATAGGGGAACCTCCATTTGGACATCTAGAGAATGAGGAAATAATTTTGGTCTTACTCACTAATATGAATCCTTGTTAGAGTCCAAAAAGGGAACCAATTGACTGATTATCTTTCCCCTCACATTCTCTAGATGTTATGACAACTTCATCTCATCTAGCTGAATAAACTAGAATTTGTTGGATCATAGTAGATATAATGATAACAATTTATTTCATGATTTCACCATCATATGAAGAGTTTATAATTTCAACAATGCCATTAGGATCAAATGTCATGATTGAAATTACGAAATCTATTTATTTAGTGCATGAATTGAGGAAAAACCCTTCAATTTGAGTAGTATAAAGCATCTAATATAGACTAAATTTCTTGAAAGGGTTTGTTGGGATCATCTCCAAGACATTTGGGGAATTGATTCATGTAACATAATCGCCCATAGAATATTTTCTTCCTTTTTTCTATAAACCTCCATCAATGTATTTTTTTCAAAGGATTTGAAAGAGGCTTTGTCATTATCAAATGTCCCATTATGGCCACCGTAAAAATATTTGAGACATTAGGGGTATGATAAAGGAATGGTTGCATTAATGAGTAGCTAAAATATTCCCAAGAAAACACTGAAATCTAAAGTCTTCCAGACAACCATGAATACTAAGAATAACATGAGATCTCTAAACTAATTTTGAGTGTAATATTTCCTAGAGGTTCTAACTCATTCTTGTTGTAGCCTTGTAACATCGAAGTGGATACAAATAATTGGGATTCATTGGGACCGAGTTGGAAAAGATCCACCGACCAGAATGAGGTATACCCATGAGACATTGTCAAAAATGGATAATCAAACATCAATGTCATTGATTTTGATAGATATATTCAAGGGCCTGAAATTTCCTTTCTTGACGAATTCCTCTTATTGGTCAATGAAAAAATAATTACATGGAATTATGTGGGATCATTATATGTACAATATAACTTAGTAGTAGAAACCATGACTTCAAAATTATGAGGGATTGATAATTCCTTTATGTGTGCCTCCTAGAGGAATTTTGATAGTCTCAGAGCATCCATGATTGATAACATAGTTAATACATGGATAGTTGATTCAAGAAAAAATTCATATGATCCTATGTCCTTCATTTCCCCACATGAGAGTTTTTTATTGCATAATATTTAAGGGCATATTTTATTGATGAATATGGATTTTCCCTCAGAGTAGGTTTTAGTAATGCTTCATCTCTAGAAAGGATAGGTCAGATGGGCTAAACCATGTGTCTTGTGGGATCAGGAGATAATGTATATTCTAATATATCTTCCACGATTATTGTGTAAGGGGGAACCCTATCCTTCTTTGGAATATTTTATTATTCATATGGATCTCATCGAAGAGTTCTTACACATGATTTGGCAGCGTAGATGGTGTGAGGAGGGGTGTGGTTAGAGTAAAAAATTCTTTCATGACCACATCTTCCTCTATTAACATGACCATGACAACCTATTACACTGGTTCCATAATAATGCTTGGGGAATTCAGGTTCATGATCATGATAATCATTTTTGAAGGTATCCATTAATTAAAAAAAAGTTAATAGACCATAAAATTTGCTCCTCGTCTGATAGATGATTTAGTTTGATGGGTGAAATAGTATTGTACCATTTCCCAGGGTGGGTCATGATCCATTATGACTGTCTGAATGAAGTATTTTGAATTATATGAAATATGTTTCCTTGAAACATTCTTTTCATATTAATTTTTATTCATTCCCTTCTAGACATATCGATCAATAGGGGATTGGCCTTCGTAGGATTGGGCTTTTGATGAAGTTGAATGTGCTACTACAGAAGTGTCCAGAAGAATAGTTTTTCATTTGAATAGGGAAGTGAGAATAACGTGAGTCTTGTTGACTACTTCCATGACCATCAAATAGCCAATCATAAATGAATTTATTTTTCATAACCACTTTCTATTCATTTTCTTATTCTGGATTAATTGAAAAAAAACATGCAACCTGAGCATTGTGAAATTTTAAAACATCAATATCCAAAATTCCTAAATCTTTTGTATAAGGTACATAAAAACTCTACACATTGGAATTTGATTCTGCAACCACTAATGGAAAAGGCAATAGTTTGAGAGATATTCTTCACCTTTCATGATTGGCTTCATAGTCTTTGGAAACGTTACAATGTTTTATTCCAATGCATAGATTGTGTATCCAGGGAATATGTCATATTGAAATGGATTGAAAATATTTTTAATTTACTCAAACTACTTCCTCTTACGATATCTCTGGCCATATTGATGGGACATGCATTTAACATTCTAGAGGTGGATCTTCATGGTATGATGTTCTATTTCATGTAAGAGCAGGAATAAGATACAACTTGAGTGTAATTGTAGTGGATTCTACTTTTATTGTTCTCCTTCCAAGAGCAGATAGAATTATCGAGGACATGGATTTGGTCTCTATGATGGATTTTCCTCCGGTTGAGCAATTGAATCCAGATCAATAAACCTTCCAATGTACATTATAGAGATCATTGGTGTGAGAAACTCATAAAAGACAATAGCTACATAGATAGTAAATAATTCTTATTGGGGGAGTGTTAGGTTTATGTAATATGATATTCCTTTCATACAATTATTGAAATCGAAGAACCATTCATTCTCCCATGTTTTACATTTCATAAGATCAATGATTATTGTCTTCTGTATAGTTGATATGAGCTATAAGTGAAATTTATAATGGGGATCGTCCCTTCTAGTAATCGATAGAGACCATAATCTTTTGTACCACACAATGTCTAGTACGTGTAGTGATCATACAATGTATCAAAGTTTCACCAACTCCTATTATTCAGAGGTACCCATAATGGGATCCCAACGAGAGATGAATTCCATCATGTGAGAATCCAGGTCTCTTGAGCGGTTGAATATTGGAAATGAATTATTTCCAAGGTTTTCAATGGGAGTGGTGTGATCTTCCTATTCATAGTAAGACGTATTTTCTGGTTATATCGATGCATTTCACCCCTCAATATATTACAATTGATTCATTCAGGACTAAATAGTGGTTATGATAATTCCAGAATATTGGGCTGATTCATGACCATATCATGTGCATTTAATGGAGCCTAAATGGGTGTGGTGATTGGTAAGACCATTTATAACACCCCGAGATTTTATGAATAATATTGTTTTTAATTTCATTAATGTCTTGTGTTGTACGCTACAAAAAAAGGAGCTTGCACAACAAACATCCTTGACTTGCCTTGAATTACACACAATCACGGCCATCCTGGATAGCTTGCATCGTACGCAATACCGAGTTTCACTAAACAATGATATGCTATTAAAATATTATTAAAACTAGCCATTATAAATAGTAATAACCACTTTTCAAAATTTTTTAAATTTTATTATTCATAATGGACTTCATTTTTGGATTCGGAATATCGAAATTAGCTTATGGTGAAATTTTGGTACGTTTTGGATAACTTTCATATTCTGATGAATAGTGAAAATTACTAAATTTTAATTAAAAAAAACCTTTTTAATCAAAATAATTAATAGTGATAAATTATTAATTTTAGTGGTTTTAAAGTATATTTAGAATATATTTTTAAAATTGAATATAATGTTGGTCATTGGATGTAATTTCACATTTAAACCAGTTATAAACAAGTGTCAATCTTTTGATAGTTCTTATCTCTTAAAAACGCGCTATTTGTCTTGATGATGGGAAATAATTTTTAAATTAGTTAATTTAACTGATATGTTTTGAATTTGATAAAATAGACATCATTTTTGAGTTCATAATATCAAATATAGCTTAGGCAAAATTTTTGGTATTTTTCTGGAAACTTTCATTTTTTGATGAATAGTAAAACCACTAAGTGATAGTAAAAAAAACTGAATTTTTCATAAAATTTAATTTTACTGCTTCTGTGAGTGGAATTTTGAAAATATGAGAGACAATGTTAATATCAAGGACTAAAATGTGGTTCAATGAGAAGAATGTAATTTTTTGTGAATAGTAACTTTTTACTTTTTGTTACCACGGTTAGAAGTAAATAGGGTAATTAAGGTTAAATTGTTATTATTATTACCCTAACACATGTCCTAATTCTATTGGATAAGTTTAATTCGACCAAAAAAACATTCGGAATAAATATGACCATTCTGGACCACTTGGATTAGATTAGGTCATTTATTTTTAATTTATTTAAAGAAGGGTTAAAATAGTTAAAATCAATGTTTAATAACTAAATCATTTTTAATATTGGGTTATACATAATATTAATTCGAATATAAATATTCACTAGAAATCTAAATTTATTTCCAACATAATAGTATTTTATTTGTAATTTTTAGACTTAAAATAATATAATTTATTTATGATACAATTATGATGTAGTAATTATCCTATTAATGAAATATTGACATAATTGATGTTATAAATACCCAAATAAATATATTTTGATACTTTTTATGAATTAAAATAATTTTATATGTTAACATGACATGTAATTATTGATTTAATTAATTTTTTCGAACTAATCATTCTTTTATGATTTTCACAAAAATCAATTACCAAATAGTGTCAAAATTGACATAAAATAGTTTTTAAAATAAATATTATATTATTAATTGTTATTATATTCCTAAAAATCTAAGGATCAGCCAAGATACTTATATAATGATATTTGTATCATTAATGGACCACTTGGGGGTCGCTTGGATGTATACAGTAAGTTTATTAACTATATAATATAAAAATTCAAAGTGACGTGGTAAATGTCAATCTAATTAACTAAGAGTTAAAACTAAAAGATAAGGTTAGTATAATGACATACACTTGTCTAAATTCTATTGTATGAGAGGATTGCGACCAATCCCCATCTTAGCTTCGAAATAAATCAATTTGGAGCTATTTAAAACCGAATTTGGCTTTATAATAAAATAATATTTTTTGTTATTCCAAAGGTGCCCCTCTCCTCCCTTATAAAAGGGCACCTCCTCCCCCTCTTCCTCACACCACTTTGAGAATTCAAGCTCAGCCAACCCCTTCCAAATTATCTTCTCCAATTCCAAATAAACATCCTAGAGGTCATGGTCTTCTTCAAAGACCATTTTTGGTTCCCTAGGAAGAGGACTCAAAGAGGCGCTTCAAAGAAGACGTAATGTTCATTACCGATTGTTTAAACTTTATTTCTTCTTACACTTATTCTTCATAGGTTTTTTCATTATGAAGTAATAACCTCAGTATAACTCATATACTGATATGTTATTAGATGTATGAAACAACCCTATTTCACAATCTTCCATCCTACAGAAAACGAAATCACCGCGCGTGCGTACGTACGGAATACCGTCTCCACGCCGTGGTGTAATCTATTTTCCACCACCAACTTAATTGGATGGGTATAATGGTGTAAATAATAAATATATATTATTAGTTTAATGTGATATTTATTGTGAAATAGTATACATACACTCCAATACAGTCCCACGACCAGGAAACGATATCATCGCTCGTACGTACGGACGGACTACCGTCTCCACGATGCGATGAGATTCATTCTCCACGTTAACCATTCATGAATGATTATAAATTATATATAATAAGTAATCATGAAATATATAACATAATAACGATACTGGATTTATGTGTATATATATGTATGTCATCTACTTAATTCCATTCAACTCAATAAGGAAACGAAAACAGCGTTCATGCGTACGTACGACCTACCGTCTCCATGAATGGTGTATTTCTTTCCATTTACTGATTTATTATATATATGTATATTCTGAATATATAATATATATAAATAATGTTTTATATTATGTAATTATGTAATCATGATCTATGTAATCACATGAATAATTACAAGTCAAAACACGGACGACAAATGAATCAATTTTACCCAAAACGCTATTTAACATGGAATTTACAAAAGAACGGGTAATATAAAGTCATAATTGAACCATATATGATATCATTACAATGATTATGATTATGGAATAAGTCAATGACATTATTTAAATCATTATACAGAAGGTTCGAACACTTACGAAGCAAATCGGACCTAAGTTAACGGATAATTTAGCAATGTCCATTTTATCTGAGATTGTTTATTCGTAAGTATTTACTAGGGTCCTATTTATCATCCAAGACCATGTTTTCTAAAGATGGATTCATGTATTTTTAATGTCCTTTTTACCCATTTTTTACTTTTACTACATGGTATGTAAGGAATCATTCTTTTGTTTATGTTACGATGTACATTTTGACTTTTCCGACAAAAGTACGAGAAGAATGTTTTTTTAACTTATACAGCATGAATGGATTTTTTAGAAAATTATTTTCAAGAATCTTCTTTTACATGTTTTCATGTTTATTTTTAATCATCTTTTTTTAGTTTTAAAATTTGATGACATGTCAAGAAAGGAAAAGGGTTATTAATATAGAAAGGATATTTTCCTCAAGAATGGAGTTCATGTTTTTTATCAAAATTATTTTCCATCTAAGATAATAAAGTGTTATATTTCTATACCTATTATTACATGGATTTGATTATGTTGTTATGGAAATATTTTTATTAATTTCTTTATCTTATATGAATTGTTTTATGATGTTACGATGTTTAAGATTCCCATTTTTATTACATGGGTTATGCAATGATGAATGATTAATGATTTTGTGGCACACATAAGAATGGTATCATTATGAGATGGGTGGGACCTATATCTTCCTCCAATGAATTGGGTAAAGATTTTATATATCATGAGATAGACATGGCAGAAACGGTAGGTTATACCGGTTCAGTGAAACAGGACTGAAACGAGGAGTGAACTCGGTTCAGAAAGGGACATTGTCCACTAAGATAGTCTTGGCAATGAGTCTTGACTAATAAGAAATGATTATCTATGATTATGTTTGTATTCCACAAAGTTTCATGTTTTAAGTTATGATTATTGGGATTACATTTCACTACTATGATTTATCCCATGTTATGAAATTAGGATCTCTTTTGCAGGTAAAGATTTCCAAAAGATATGTTCTTATGAATATGATGTGATTGATATTTATTTTGTTTACCCTTACTGAGCATTTGATCTCAGCCATTTATGTTTTCTTTTGCCCAGGATATAATGTTAGGATTTAGGTTCAAAAAAAGATGATCTTTATGGGAGATGTTGAAGATATTTCACCAGGATTAGAATATTATATTCCGACTTTCCAAAGACACTAAACTATTATGGTCCTTGTGTGTGTGTTTTTGTTATGAACTAAGTATTCCGCAAAAGTAATGTAATGTCCATGTACGTCAGGCTTCAGGTCTCTACAGTTGGTATTAGATAAAAGGATTAGTCAACCATTGGAATCTAGGATGCGGGAACTTTAGTGAGATCCCTAGAGATATTTATAAGGTATATCTAGGGATGTCCCTAAGGATAAGTATACATATAGGTTATAGTCCTAGAATTACTCTAACGATCATAGAATTAAACCTAAGATGTTATATATTGAAGGTAATCCCCCATTATTATGTTGTTTTCCCTGGCATGATTTTTTCCTCTCACACTATTCTTTTTGGGTTTTAGACGATGGCTGGAACCCGAAGGAACCGTTTTGATCAATGCAATTGACAATGCAATGATTGTCCTCCTAAACAAACAAATTTAATGGGAGATGGAGTGAAAAATCTTATTTCTATAGTTACACAAGCTATGAATCATTTTGGACTTCCAAATGAGCACAAAAGGGAACAATATTCTATTGAGTCCTTCATGAGGCAACATAAACCTTCATTCAGTGGGCCTTCTAATCCACTTGTTGTTGGACAATGGATCAGTACCACTAAAAAGATATTTTCAGTTCTTCAATGTTCAGAACATGATAAAGTCATCTTAGCAGTATATCGTTTGGAAGGTGAAGCTGATAAATGGTGGAATCATATCAAGAATTCGAGGACAATAGATGAAATTGAGTCCATGGAATGGGAAGAGTTCAAGAACTTATTTTTCAATAAGTACTTCCTCGTATTCTTCGAAAAAACATGGAGAATGAGTTTATTGAACTAAAGAAAAATGATGATGAATCTGTTGGTGTATACGAAGAGAATTTTATAAGGCTTGCAAGGTATGAATCTCACTTTATCATCCAATCTGAAAGTAAAGTTGATCGATTCTTCAGTGGCTTAAAACCAAATCTTCGACGGGAATTAGCTATAAGAGACTTTAGTAGCTATGAAGAAATTTTGCGTTGTGCTATCAAGGTAGAAATGTAATTTAGTTTTACTTATCCATCTAGTAGTTTTTGACAAGAAATGAAAGATGGAGTTCAAGGGGAAATCTCAGAATAATGGTGAAAAGAAGTTGAATGTTTCCTTATGCTCAATGTGTGGAAAGAAGCATAATGGAGATTTTCTTAAAGGGACTAGAAAATGTTTTAAGTGTGGAAAAGAAGTTCATCGAGCAGCTGAGTGTCAAAGTAATGTAAAAAGGGTTTCTAATGATGTGAATAAAGAAATGAATGAAGATAACACACCACTAACACTTCAATGCTTCAAGTGCAAGGAAATGGGTTATTATGCTAATAAATGACCTAATCCAAGGGTTAGTGATGATCGACATGAGCAACCACTTAAGGCAAAGGACAAAGGGAAGTCACATGCGATCATTATTGGTGATGTTGAAAATGAAAATGATGTGGTGGAATGATTAAGTGTTTATGTAATGGGATTCCAAAATAATGTTGTATATAGTATCGTGGAATATTAGAATATTTATGTATTGGTCTATTGTGGTTTTCAATAATTTTATGGTACCTGTAACCATGGAATGTGATTGAGATATTTTTGGAAAAAAGATGATATGCGCAAAATGAAGGGATAAGGAGAAAATGAAATGTTTGACAGTATTCATGAGCTCATGACTGATATAAGGAAATAGTTATATCATGGTTTGAGGTTTTGGTATGTGAAAGGAGTTAACTTTGGACAGCACTCAAGTTTTCACTAAGATTCAATGGGTATTCATTTTTCAAGAGAATACATGATTAAGGCCTTCAAATGTTTGGAATGTGACCAAAAAGACATATCTTATGGTATACGGGGATCAACGATGGTATTAACATGCTTGTTATATGAACTCTTTGGTAATCGTTTTCACTATAATATGAGATTGGATAGCAGTATTTTGGATAAGCCTAAAGATTGGAAATGATTATGTTGGACATAAGTTAGTATTGTTTAAGGATGGATCTTTATTCGATATTATTGATGGGATGTTATAGTAATGTAGTTTTAGAAAAAGGACAACCTGCAGGACGGGCGACAACCCATCGCGTCGGACAAGGCTGTGGGAATCGAACCCACATCCGAAGTGCGACTGGCCTTTATCGCCTACCACGGGCCTACAAGAAGTCCCTAGTTAGTAGAAACTAGTTTTATTTTATTACACAGTATGATATATGAAGTATAATTTCATTTTTCGAATCGTATACGATTAACCTCACTATAGATGGTCTTATGTATTTTTGATAACTTCTGTAACCTTTTGTTTGAGACAGATGGAATGACCCATCATTCTATCACATGATCTTCTACCACTTCACGAATGAAAAATCCAACTTCATTTCTTTAAGAGATGAAGTGGAAATTATCCAATGAATGACCAACAGTGACTCTGTACCAAAATCACGAATGTATTTCTTCTAATTCCAATTTCATCAACATTAGGGAAATGATCTTGAAAACCAAAAATGATGTCCTAGTACTCTTATATATGATGAATCAGAAGGTACCTTAGATCGTCAAAAATTTATGGCTTTCTGATTGCTGGCTTTTCCATATCCATGTTCTCTACCACTCTCCATCAGATCATGGTGGTTAGATTTCTCTTCCATATCCATATTTTCACCTATTTGGAGACCCAGTGATTAGTTTATTTGGGTAACCGTTACGTTTCATACTATTTTTTTAAGGATTGGTTTTTTTATTCCTTTTTATGATGTTGGTTTCCCTGAAATAAACATTCGAGTAGTAAACCATTTAAAACCCCGATGAATTTCGAGGGTGAAATTCATTTTAAGGGGGGTAGAATGTAACACCTCGAGATTTTATGAAAAATATTCTTTTTAATTTCATTAATGTCTTGTGTTGTACGCTACACCAAAATGATCTTTCACAACACACATACTTGACTTGCCGTTCATTACACGCAATCGCGGCCTTCCTCGATAGCTTGCGTCATACGCAATACCGAGTTTCACTAAACAATGATATGCTATTAAAATATTATTAAAACTAGCCGCTATGAATAGTAATAACCACTTTTTAAAATTTTGTAAATTTTATTTTTCAAAATGGATTCATTTTTGGATTCATAATATCGAAATTAGCTTAGGGTAAAATTTTGGTACGTTTCGGATAACTTTCATATTCTGATGAATAGTGAAAATTAATAAATTTTAATTAAAAACAACCTTTTTAATCAAAATAATTAATAGTGAAAAATTATTAATTTGAGTGGTTTTAAAGTATATTTACAATATATTTTTAAAATTGAATATAATGTTAGTCATTGGATGTAATTTCTCATTTAAACCAGTTATAAACAAGTGTCAATCTTTTGATAGTTATTATCTCTTATAAACACGCTATTTGTTTTGATGATGGAAATTAATTTTTAAATTAGTTAATGTAACTGATATGTTTTGAATTTGATAAAATAGACATAATTTTTGAGTTCATAATATCAAATATAGCTTAGGCATAATTTTTGGTATTTTTCTGGAAACATTCATTTTTTGATGAATAGTAAAACCACTAAGTGATAGTAAAAAAACTGAATTTTTCATAAAACTTAATTTTACTACTTCTGTGAGTGGAATTTTGAAAATACGAGAGACAATGTTAATATCAAGGACAAAAATGTGGTTCAATTAGATTAATGTAATTTTTGGTGAATAGTAACTTTTTACTTTTTGTTACCACGATTAAAAGTAAATAGGGTAATTAAGGTTAAAAATCATATTATTATTACAGTAACACATGTCCTAATTCTATTAGATAAGTTTAATTCGACCAAAAAAAACCTTCTAAATAAAATATGACCATTTTGGCCCACTTGGATTAGATTAGGACATTTATTTTTAATTTATTTAAAGAAGGGTTAAAATAGTTAAAATCAATGTTTAATAACTAAATCATTTTTAATATAGGGTTATACATAAGATTAATTCGACTATAAATATACATTAGAAATATAAAATTATTTCCAACATAATTGTATTTTATTTGTAATTTTTAGACTTAATATAATTTAATTTATTTTTGATACAATGATGATGTAGTAATTATCCTATTAATGAAATATTGACATAATTGATGTTATATATACCCAAATAAATGTAATTTGAGACTTTTTATGAATTCCAATAATTTTATATGTTAATATAACATGTTATTATTGAATTAATTCATTTGTTTAGAACTAATCATTCTGTTATGATTTTCACAAAAATCAATTACCAAATAGTGTCAAAATTGACATAAAATAGTTTTTAAAACAAATATTATATTATTAATTGTTATTAGATTCCTAAAAATCTAATGATCATCCACGATACTTATATAATGATAGTTTTATCATTAATTTACCACTTGGGGGTCTCTTGGATGTATACGGTAAGTTTATTAACTATATAATATAAAAATACAAAGTGACATGGTAAATGTCAATCTAATTAACTAAGAGTTAAAACTAAAAGATAAGGTTAGTATAATGACCTAAACTTGTCTAAATTCTATTGTATGAGAGTATTGCGACCCATCCCCACCTTAGCTTCGAAATAAATCAATTTGGAGATATTTAAAACCGAATTTAGCTTTATAATAAAATAATATTTTTTGTTATTCCAAAGGTTCCCCTCTCCTCCCTTATAAAAGGGAACCTCCTCCCCCTCTTCCTCACACCACATTGAAAATTCAAGATCGGCCAACCCCTTCCAAATTATCTTCTCCAATTCGCTAGAAACATCCTAGAGGTCCTGGTCTTCTTCAAAGACCAATTTTGGTTCCCTAGGAAGAGGACTCAAAGAGGCGCTTCAAAGAAGAGGTAATGTTCATTACCGATTCTTTATACTTTATTTCTTATTCCACTTATTCTTCATAGGTAGTTTCATTATTAAGTAATAACCTCAGTATCACTAATATACTGATATGTTATTATATGTATGAAACAACCCTATTTCACAATCTATCCATCCTACGGAATACGAAATCACCGTGCGTGCGTACGTACAGAATACCGTCTCCACGCCGTGGTGTAATCTATTTTCCACCACCACCTTAATTGGATGGGTATAATGGTGTAAATAATAAATATATATGATTATTTTAATGTGATATTTATTCTTAAATAGTATACGTACACTCCAATACAGTCCCACGATCAGGAAACGATATCATCGCTCGTGCGTACGTACGGACTACCGTCTCCACGATGCGATGATATTCATTCTCCACGTTAACCATTCATGAATGATTATAAATTATATATAATCAGTAATCATGAAATATATGACATAATAATGATTCTGTATTTATGTGTATATATATGTATGCCATCTATTTAATTCCATTCAACTCAATAAGGAAACGAAAACAACATTCATGCGTACGTACGACCTACCGTCTCCATGAATGGTGTATTTCTTTCCATTTACTGATTTATTATATATATGTATATTCTGAATATATAATATATATAAATAATGTTTTATATTATTTAATTATGTAATCATTATCTAAGTAATCACATGAATAATTACAAGTCAAAACACGGACGACAAATGAAACAATTTTACCCAAAACGCTCTTTAACATGGAATTTACAAAAGAACGAGTAATATAAAGTCATAATTGAACCATATATGATATCATAACAATGATTATGATTATGGAATAAGTCAATGACATTATTTATATCATTATACAGGAGGTTCAGACACTTACAAAGAAAATCAGACCTAAGTTAAGGGATAATTTAGCAATCTCCTTTTTATCTGAGATTGTTTATTCGTAAGTATTTACTAGGGTCATATTTATCATCCAAGCCCATGTTTTCTAAAGATGGATTCATGTATGTTTAATGTCCTTTTTACCCATTTTTTTCTTTTAGTACATGGTATGTAAGGAATCTTTCTTTTGTTTATGTTACGAGATACATTTTGACTTTTCCAACAAAAGTACGAGAAGAATGTTTTTTTAACATATACGGAATGAATGGATTTTGTAGAAAATTATTTCCAAGAATCTTCCTTTACAATTTTTCATGTTTATTTTTAATCATATTCTTTTAGTTTTAAAATTGAATGACATGTCTAGAAAGGAAAATGGTTATTAATATAAAAAGAAAATTTTCCTCAAGAATGGAGTTCATGTTTTTTATCAAAATTATTTTCCATCTAAGATAATAAAGTGTTCTATTTCTATACCTATTATTACATGGATTTGATTATGTTGTTATGGAAATATTTTTATGAATTCCTTTATCTTATATGTATTGTTTTATGATGTTATGATGTTTAAGATTCCCATTTTTATTACATGGGTTATGCAATGATGAATGATTTATGATTTTGTGGCACACATAAGAATGGTATAATTATGAGATGGGTGGGACCTATATCTTCCTCCAATGCATTTGGTAAATATTTTATATCTCATGAGATAGACATGGCTGGAACGGTAGGTTATACCGGTTCAGTGAAACAGGACTGAAACGAGGAGTGAACTCGGTTCAGAAAGGGACATTGTCCACTAAGATAGTCTTGGCAATGAGTCTTGACTAATAAGAAATGATTCTCTATGATTATGTTTGTATGCCACAAAGTTTCATGTTTTATGTTATGATTATTGGGATTACATTTCACTACTATGATTTATCCCATGTTATGAAATTATGATCTCTTTTGGAGGTTAAGATTTCTAAAAGATATGTTTTTATGAATATGATGTGATTGATATTTCTTTTGTTTACCCTTACTGGGCATTTGAGATCATCCTTTTATGTTTTCTTTTCCCCAGGATATAATGTAAGGATTTAGGTTAAAAAAAATATCTTTATGGGAGATATTGAAGATCATTCACCATGATTAGAATATTATATTCCGAGTTTCCAAAGACACTAAACTATTATGGTCCTTGTGTGTGTGTTATTGTTATGAACTAAGTATTCCGCAAACGTAATGTAATTTCCATGTACGTCAGGATTCAGGTCTCTACAGTTGGTATCAGAGAAAAGGTTTAGTCAACCATTGGAAACTAGGATGCGATAACTTTAGTGAGATCCCTAGAGATATTTATAAGGTATGTCTAGGGATGTCCCTAAGGATAAGTATATGTATAGGTTATAGTCCTATAATTACGCTAATGATCATAGAATTAAACCTAAGATGTTAGATATTGAAGGTAATCCCCCTTTATTATGTTGTTTTCCCTAGCATGATTTTTGCATCTCATACTATTCTTTTTGGGTTTTAGACGATGGATGGAACCCGAAGGAACCGTTTTGATCAATGCAATGGACAATGAAATGATTGTCCTCCTAAACAAACAAATTTTATGGGAGATGGGGTGAAAAATCTTATTTCTATAGTTACACAAGCTATGAATCATTTTGGACTTCCAAATGAGCAGAAAAGGGAACAATATTCTATTGAGTCCTTCATGAGGCAACGTCCACCTTCTTTCAGTGGGCCTTCTGTTCGACTTGTTGTTGACCAATGGATCAGTACCACTGAAAAGATATTTTTAGTTCCTCAATGTTCAGAACCTGATAAAGTCATCTTAGCAGTATATCGTTTGGAAGTTGAACTTGATCAATGGTGGAATCTTATAAATAATTCGAGGCCAATAGATGAAATTGAGTCTATAGAATGGGACGAGTTCAAGAACTTATTTTTCAATAAGTACTTCCCACGTATTCTTCGAAAAAAGATGGAGATTGAGTTTATTGAACTAAAGAAAAAGGATGATGAATCTGTTGGTTTATACGAAGCGAATTTTACAAGGCTTGCAAGGTATGCATCTCACTTTATCATCCAACCTGAAAGTAAAGTTGTTCAATTCTTCAGTGGCTTAAAACCAAATCTTCAAAGGGAATTAGCTATAAGAGACTTCAGTAGCTATGAAGAAATTTTGCGTTGTGCTATCAAGGTAGAAATTTAATTTGGTTTTACTTATCCATCTAGTAGTTTTGACAAGAAACAAAAGATGGAGTTCAAGGAGAAATCTCAGAATAATGGTGAAAAGCAGTTGAATGTTTCCTTATGCTCAAAGTGTGGAATGAAGCATGATGGAGATTGTCTTAAAGGGACTAGAGAATGTTTTAAGTGTGGAGAAGATGTTCATCGAGCAGATGAGTTTCAAAGTAATGTAAAATGGTTTTCTAATGATGTGAATAAAGAAATGACTGCAGAGAACACACCACCAACACTTCAATGATTCAAGTGCAAGGAAATGGGGTATTATGCTAATAAATGCCCTAATCCAAGGGTTAGTGATGATCGACCTGAGAAACCACTTAAGTAAAAAGGCAAAGGGAATTCACATGTGATCACTATTGGTGATGTTGAAAATGAAAATGATGTGGTGGAATGATTAAGTGTTTATGTAAATGGATTCCAAAATAATGTTGTATATAGTATCTTGGAATATTAGAATATTTATGTATTGGTCTATTGTGGTTTTCAATAATTTTATGGTACCGGTAACCATGGAATGTGATTGAGATATTTTTGGAAAAAAGATGATATGCGCAAAATTAAGGGATAAGGAGAAAATGAAATGTTTGACAGTATTCATGAGCTCATGACTGATATAAGGAAATAGTTTTATCATGGTTTGAGGTTTTGGTATGTGAAAGGAGTTAAATTTTGACAGAACTCATGTTTTCACTAACATTAAATGGGTATTCATTTTTCAAGAGAATACATGATTAAGGCCTTAGAATGTTTAGAATGTGACCAAAAAGACATATCTTATGGTATACGGGGATCAAAAATGGTATTAACATGCTTGTTATATAAACTCTTTGGTAATCGTTTTAACTATAATATGAGTTTGGATAGCAGTATTTTGGATAAGCCTAAAGATTGGAAATGATTATCTTGGACATAAGTTAGTATTGTTTAAGGATAGAACTTTATTCGATATTATTTATGGGATGTTATAGTAATGTAGTTTTAGAAAAAGGACAACCTGCAGGACGGGCGAAAACCCATCGCATCGGAAAAGGCTGTGGGAATCGAACCCACAACCGAAGTGCGACTGGCCTTTATCGCCTACCACGGGCCTACCGGAAGTCCCTAGTTAGTAGAAACTAGTTTTATTTTATTACGCGGTATGATATATAATGTATAATTTCATTTTTGGAATCGTATACGATTAACCTCACTATAGATGGTCTTATGTATTTTTGATAACTTCTGTAACCTTTTGTTTGAGACAGATGGAATGACCCATCATTCTATCAGATGATCTACTAACACTTCACGAATGACAAATCCAACTTCATTTCATTATGATATGAAGTGGAAGTTTTCCAAAGAATGAACAACAGTGACACTGTACCAAAATCACAAAAGTATTTCTTCTAATTCCAATTTCATCAACATTAGGGAAATGATCTTGAAAACCAAAAATAATGTCCTAGTACTCTTATATCTGATGAATCAGATGGTACCTTAGATCATCACAAATTTATGGCTTTCTGATTGCTGGCTTTTCCATAGCCATGTTCTCTACCACTCTCCATCAGATCATGGTGGTTAGATTTCTCTTCCATATCCATATTTTCACCTATGTGGAAACCGAGTGATTAGTTTATTTGGGTAACCATTACGTTTCATACTATTTTTTAAAGATTGGTTTTGTTATTCCTTTTTATGATGTGGGTTTCTATTAAAGAAACTTTCGAGTAGTAAACCATTTCTAACCCTGATGAATTTTGAGGGCGAAATTCATTTTAAGGGGGGTAGAATGTAACACCCTGAGATTTTATGAAAAATATTATTTTTAATTTCATTAATGTCTTGTGTTGTACACTACACCAAAAGGATCTTTCACAACACACATCCTTGACTTTCCTTTCATTACACGCAATTATGGCCTTCCTCGATAGATTGTGTCGTACGCAATACCGAGTTTCACTAAACAATGATATGATATTAAAATATTATTAAAAATAGCCATTATGAATAGTAATAACCACTTTTTGAAATTTTGAAAATTTTATTTTTCAAAATGGACTTCATTTTTGGATTCGTAATATTGAAATTAGCTTAGGGTGAAATTTTGGTACGTTTCAGATAACTTTCATATTCTGATGAATAGTGAAAATTACTAAATTTTAATTAAAAACAACCTTTTTAATCGGAAGAATTAAAAGTGATAAATTATTAATTTGAGTGGTTTTAAAGTATATATAGAATATATTTTTACAATTGAATACAATGTTGGTCATTGGATTTAATTTCAAATTTAAACCAGTTAAAAACAAGTGTCAATCTTTTGATAGTTATTATCTCTTAAAAACACACTATTTGTTTTGATGACGAGAATTAATTTTTAAATTAGTTAATGTAACCGATATGTTTTTAATTTGATAAAATATACATCATTTTTGAGTTCATAATATCAAATATAGCATAGGCCTAATTTTTGTTATTTTTCTGGAAACTTTCATTTTTTGATTAATAGTATAACCACTAAGTGGTTGTAAAAAAAGCTGACTTTTTCATAAAATTCAATTTTACCACTTCTATGAGTGGAATTTCAAAAATCTGAGAGACACGGTTAATATAAAGGACTAAAATGTGGTTGAATGTGATGAAACTAATTTTTGGGGAATAATAACTTTTTAATTTTTATTACCACGGTTAAAAGTAAATAGGGTAATTAAGGGAAAATGTGTTATTATTATTACATTAACACATGTACTAATTCTATTGGATAAGTGTAATTCGACCAAAAACAACCTTCGGAATAAAATATGACCATTTAGGCCCACTTGTATTAGATTAGGAGATTTATTATTAATTTATTTAAAGAAGGGTTAAAATAGTTAAAATCAATGTTTAACTAAGAGTTAAAACTAAAAGATAAGTTTAGAATAATGACCTAAAATTGTCTAAATTCTATTTTATGAGATTATTTAGACCCATCCCCACCTTATCTTCGAAATAAATCAATTTTGAGCTATTTAAAACCGAATTTGGCTTTATAATAAAATTATATTGTTAGTTATTCCAAAGGTGCTTTCTCCTACCTTATAAAAGGGCACCTCCTCCCCCTCTTCCTCGCACCATATTGGGAATTCAATATCAGCCAAAACCTGACAAATTCTCTTCTCCACTTCCCTAGAAACATCCTAGAGGTCCTGGTTTTCTTCAAAGACCAATTTATTTCCCTAAGAAGAGGACTGAAAGAGGCGCTTCAAAGAAGAGGTAATGTCCGTTACCGATTCTTTCAACTTTATTTCTTCTTCCACTTCTTCTTCTTAGGTTGTTTCATTATGATGTAATAACATCAGTATCACACATATACTGATATGTTATTATAATTATGAAACAACCCTATTTCACCATCTATCCATACTACGTAAAATGAAATCACCGTGCATGCATACGTACGGAATACCAACTCCACACTATGGTGTAATCTATTTTCCACCACCACCTTACTTGGATGGGTATAATGGTGTACATAATAACTATATATGATTATTTTAAAGTGATATTGATTCTTAAATAGTATACATACACTCCAATACAGTCCCACAATCATGAGAATGATATCATCGCTCGTGCGTACGTACGGACTACCGTCTCCCCGATGCGATGAGATTCATTCTCCACGTTAACCATTCATGAATGATTATAAATTATATATAATACGTAATCATTAAATATATTACATAATAATGATACTGGATTTATGTGTAAATATATGTATGCCATCTACTTAATTTCATTCAACTCAATAAGGAAACGAAAACAGCGTTCGTGCGTACGTACGGCCTACCGTCTCCATGAACGGTGTATTTCTTCCCATTTACTGATTTATTATATATATGTATATTATGAATATATATTATATATAAATCATGTTTTATATTCTGTAATTAGTAAATCATGATCTATGTAATCACATTAATAATTACAAGTCAAAACACGGATGACAAATGAAACAAATTTACCCCAAACGCTCTTTAACATGGAATTTACAAAAGAACGGGTAATGTAAAGGCATATGTGAACCATATATGATATCATAACAATGAGTATGATTCTGGAATAAGTCAATGACATTATTTAAATCGTTATACAGGAGGTTCGGACACTTACAAAGCAAATCGGACCTGAGGTAAGGGATAATTTTTGCAATCTCATTTTTATCTGAGATTGTTTATTCGTAATTTTTTACTGGGGTCATTTTTATCATCCAAGCCCATGATTTCTAAAAATGGTTTCATGTATGTTTAATGTCCTTTTTACCCATTTTTTTCTTTTACTACATTGTATGTAAGGAATATTTCTTTTCTTTACTTTATGAGGTACTTTTTGACTTTCCGGATAAAAGTGTGAGAAGAATGTTTTTTATCTTATACGGCATGAATGGATTTTTAAAAAAATTATTTCCAAGAAGCATACTTTAAAAGTTTTAAAGTTTATTTTTAATCAACTTCTGTTAGTTTTAAATTTTTTTGACATGTTAATAAAGGAAGAAGGTTTTTAATGTAGAAAGGATATTTTCCACAAGAATGGAGTTCAAGTGTTTTATCAAAATTATTTTCCATCTAAGATAATAAAGTGTTCTGTTTCTATCACTATTATTACATAGATTTTATTATGTTGTGATGGAAATATTTTTTTGAATTCCTTTATCTTATATGAATTGGTTTTTGATGTCACGATGTTTAAGATTCCCATTTTTATTACATTGATTATGCAATGATGTATGATTTATGATTTTGTGTTACAATTAAGAATGTTATCATTATGAGATGGGTGGGACCTATATCTCCCTCCAATTCATTGGGTAAATATTTTATATCTCATGAGATAGACATGGCTGGAACGGTAGGTTATACCGGTTCAGTGAAACAGGACTGAAACGAGGAGTGAACTTGGTTCAGAAAGGGACTTTGTCCACTAAGATAGTCTTGTCAATGAGTCTTGATTAATAAGAAATGATTCTCTATGTTATGTGTCTGTGACACAAAGTTTCATGTTTTAAGTTATGATTATTGGGATTACATTTCACTACTATGATTTATCCCATGTTATGAAATTATGATCTCTTTTGCAGGTTAAGATTTCCAAAAGATGTGTTCTTATGAATATGATGTGATTGATATTTCTTTTGATTACCCTTACTGAGCATTTGATCTCATCCTTTTATGTTTTCTTTTCCCCAGGATATAAAGAAAGGATTTATGTTTTAAAAAAAATATCTTTATGGGAGATGTTGAAGATCATTCACCACTATTAGAAGATTATATTCTGAGTTTCCAAAGACACTAAACTATTACGGTCCTTGTGTGTGTGTTTTTGTTATGTGCTAAGTATTCCGCAAAAGTAATGTAATGTCCATGTATGTCAGGCTTCAGGTCTCTACACCATTGGTGCTGGTACTACATGAATAAATCATTTGTTACAAATAGGGGATGTCTTATAAGGATTTTCCAAACCATGTTTTAGATATGTAAATAATGGTGGTAATTCCCAGTCTTCTTTAATAATTGTGGGAAACCCTCTTTTTTGGAGTTCAAACTAGAAGTGCATGTTGGGGATATTCATGAACTGAATATCTGGAAAGAATGTTTCCTTGGAGAGACTCTACCTTAAGTCTTCTAAACTATTCAACATAATACTATTACTAACAAAATCATTCCTCTAATTAATGGGATTGGCCCTCATCGAGGGGGAGGTGGGACATAGTCATGCACATACCCTTTTTCCCATCGAGTTCCTTTTGAGGTGGTAATGTGGATTGATCAATAGAGTGCCCAAATATAGGTCAAGGCTCGGGTTTCCAACACACACACCTCAATAATATTTTTTAGTGTCAACTGGATTCTAAATTGGAACTTCCACTTTTGTCTCCTACGATAGAGCATTATGTTTAGGAGGGTCTACGATGATATCATTGATGATGTTCATAGATTCATAATACACCATAGGAATTCGATCAGTTACTTTGTAGTATTTTGATTCTTCAGCTCCATCCATGATGACTTATCCACTATCATACTAATATTCTGGGATCATTTTGTATATAGTAATCTAAGTAGAATCCCCAGATGACTAAGTAATATGAGTTTCAAGAGATGATATTGGATCCGGGTATTGGAAAAACTAAGCGGATGCACTATTTGAAATTTTTCCTAAATAGGATAATCTGGCCTTGTGGGCTGGGGTTGCTCGTGAACTACCATGGATGATATTACCATGGATTATGTTCAAATTTTTTGGATTTTAGTATCAAAAATAGTTGGATGAATCATTTGGTGTGCACTTTCATCAATATCTTCTGATGCCCATTGCATGATTTCTGACCTGTGTGATATCTGATGGAGAATATCTTCTAAATGAGAGTCTTTCTCGATATTCTAAAAAACATGATGTATAATTCTCTCAATATCCTACTCTCTTCTGGATCGACATTAGTTTAAGTTTTTTGGTACCTGTTCTTGTTGGAAAATCATCAGTTCAGAAGAGATTCCACTTGTTGTAGTCATCATAGGGTAATGAAATTGCCAGAAATATCTTTGGAGGGATTTTCTAGTTAATGAAAGTAGTTGGTGATGATCATGGCACGAATGTGAATCAACGGGTTTAAGGTGGTATTGATGAGGAGGGTAGAAGTTTCATGATTGTAGAAGACCTGCTCCGAGGAATTGGTGGCTCTATGACAAGGGAGAGGACCAAGAGAATGAAGGAGGCATTAAAAAGGTTATTCATGGAATTCCATGTGGGGGCCCGACACACTTTATTGGGAGAAGCATCTGGCCCTATAATTACCGTAATTAAGGCCCAAACATGATTTTAGTAATCCATCCCATGTTGTGCTACGAATTTTCAAGCCCACCCCACCATCAAATCCACAATGTCAAAATGTGGTGGGAAACTTGTATTAATATTTAGAAAATTTTGTTCTACCTGACTCTAAAATTCATTTTCTAGATCCAAGGATGTAAAAATCATTCTTTAGGCATTTTTACTATAAAAAACAAGGAATTAGACTAATGTAGAGAGCCTCCCCATGTGTTATTCGAATTTCTAGTTCCTTTGGATATAAATATCCACCCCTTGTACTCTTTGGACAACATGAATGAAGGTAATGTTATTATGGAACGTTTTTCTTTCAACCATTGTGTTATTACATAATTAATGACTTATCCAATGAATGGTCATCCATTGTGGCTTATTGTGGATAGAGTTCTTATAGTCAAGTTCCCATTGGGCTCTACATTGTCCATTCCCCCCTTCCATCTCATTTTTTCTATCATCACATGACATTTAGTAGTTTTTTTTGGTCATCATGATTCCCAATGGCCAGACATTGTATGAGGTTCCTACGATACTTCCTTGTGGTTATTTCATTGCATATAATTTCGTATTAGATCCCAATTTCAATAAATCAGGTACTTTCTTTCTTATCACTTCTCTCATCTTCATTTCTCTTCGAATCGGTCAAACAACAATTCTGGTACATTTTCATCTTCACCTACAGATGTAATTTCTTCATCATTTAAAACGTATAGCATGTCATATTTGTATTTTATAAGATCAACATTCATCTCTATAAACAATCTTCAAAATCAATGAAATGTAATGTGAGATACAATGGGTCCAAATTTTTGTAATAATTCATAAATTTTAAAACCACACAACTCAAACATTTCATCTATTTGATGTTACAAATTATCGCATCTCCTACATTTAAATATTTAAAATTCATCATGATACAGCTGAATTTATTAAAAAAATATACAAAAAATTAATAAAATCAAATTAAAGGCTCAAAAAGAAATGCAAAATTTTGAATTCTACATCCCATCTTCTTTCTTCGTCATAAATTTCCATCGCATGCCAACATTTTTCATTGGAATCCAATGTTAATTTTATCTTTTAATTTAGTTTGGGATTTCAAAATTTCAATTATCCTTTCGATTTTTTGAAATTGGCTAGGAACGCTCTAAGAAGCAAGCTGAGTGCTAAAAGGATAGAGCATTAAATTTTGATAAAAGCCAAAATTGAGTGATACATGAGTGAGAAAAATGTTATTGAATGTAAAACACATGAGGGGGTGTGTGATGCCCATTTTACATTCTTTTCAAAACTTCTCATAGGATTCATAAATGGTGGAGGTGAGTAACACCAATGAAGGGTACATTAAGTTGGTCATGAGGGGTGTTCAAGAAAAATTCCAAAGGTTAAAATGCAAGGATGGATAAACATCAATCCCATTCCAATTATAGAGCACCACCAAGGAGGTGAGTCGTTGAAGAAGATGAGCTATCCAATTTTCATGAGTCACCAATTTGGAGAAATCAACCACCACTGAGGCAAGCCAATGATCATGGAGGATTAATGTCGAGGATCCTAATATTCCAAGGTATGAATGATCCTGAAATTTATTGGAATGGGAAAGAAAAGTTGAACATGTTTTTTTATAAAATATATTCAGAGGAAATCAAAGTGATGTTGGTGGCTATGGAATTAACCAAATGTTCAAGTATTTGGTGGGACAAACTATAACTTTGTCAACAATGATGTGGAGAAAGACCCATCCACACAATGGTGGAGATGGAAGTGGAAATGCATTCGAGGTTATTTTCAAGCCACTATTATCGTGATTTGTTCCTCATGTTGTAGGGTTAGAAACTATGGTATATGAGTGTTGAGGAGGATCACCAATATATTGAGATCATCATGATTCAGGAAAATATTGATTAGGAGAGACTTGCTACCATGACAAGGTTTTTTAATGGCCTCAATAATGAAATTCAAGACGTAGTGGGCATGCAGCACTACTTGGAGATGGATGATCTAATTCACATGGATACTATAGAAGAGGGGATTGTAAAGGCAAGAAGGATGTGACCTACCTCATATGGTAATGATTCTAGACCTTCTTTCATGTTTAAGGATTCCAAACCACAAGATCATGTAATGGAACAAAAATCTAATTCATGGGATTTTCCAAAACCAAAAACATTATTTCTTGAATCCAAATGTAAAATGGAGAGTATGGTTGTTTCAAAATCACGTGATATCAAATGTTTCAAATTTCAAGGATTCAAACATTTTTCATTATAATTCCTATACAATATGGCAGTGAATATTTTTTATTATTTAGGTTTTATTAGTACAAGATAGTGTGAAGATGATATGAAACCACTTGAGGATGATTCATATGTGGAAGTAGAAATCCCCATACCTGGAGAAATTCATGTGGAAAGGCATGCTTTTAGTGCTTAACCTGATGGAGAACATGATCAAGAGAAAATGGTGCACATTTTTAATACTAGATGCCTCATAAATGGTAATGTATGTAGTGTGATTATAATTTGGAGTAGTTGTACAAATGTAGAAAGTGTATTGATGGTTGTTAAATTGGAATTAGCTACCATGCGACATCCTAGGATGTATAGACTTCAATTTTTAAATAATAGTGTGGATGTCAAAGTGACTATGCCATCAAAAGTTCAATTCTATATTTGGAATTATGGTGAAAAGGTGATGCGTGATGTTGTTCAAATGTGTTCTAGTCCTATTTTGGAGGGAATAACATGGAAATTTTATAGGAGGGCCACACATGATAGATAAACCAACCACTATTCATTTTATTACAATAAGAGGACTATTATTCGTACACCATGGTGGCATTTGCAAGCTTATGAAGAACACATGATGACTTAGAGTGATTGTGAGAAGAGAGAAAATGTAAATGGAGAATAAAATAGAGATAATAAGTATTGTGGAAAAAATAAAGAGTTACAAATGAGTGATGAGTGTAATAAAAAAGATTGAGGGAATGAAAAGAGTGGAAAACAAGAGTGAAAAAAATATTCAAAACAAGACTGATGAGGGAAAAGTGAGCTTATTTTTAGGAAAATGATAGATATGGAGAGATTTAGTGTTGGATGAAACTCTTTTGCTTCTATGAAAGGGAGATTTTTTTACCACAAAATTTCATAAACCATCAATACCTTCTAGTGGTTTGTCTCGTTTCTAGAATTTTGGTGACATTTTTACGGAGGAAATTCATGATGGATTATCCCCCCCTTGCGGTGTATCAAGCACCACATCAACTTCCTCCAAGGAGCACAACTTCCCAATAGACACACATAACATGTTAAACTATAGGAGACTTGTGCAATTAAATGAAAAGTGGAAGAGTTTATAAGGAAGGGATTTTTTGAAGATAGACTTAGTTCGTGTGTGGTACCTATAATTCTTGTACCAAAAAAATGGTAAGTGTAGAATGTGTGTTAATTTTTAAGCTATTAGGAAGATCACAGTAAAGTATCTCTATAATATACCATAGTTTAATGATATTCATGATGAACTCCATAGTTCATTATTGTTTACTAAAATTGACCAAAAGAGTGGATATCATCATATTAGAATGAAATAGAGAGAAGAATGGAAAACCACATTTAAAATAATGATTGGATTGTATGAATGGATTGTTAAGCCTTTTGGACTAAGTAATGCCCCATGTACATTAATAAACTTAATGTATCATGTTTTCATTCCATTCATTGGAAATATTTTTGGTTGGGTATTTTGATGAAATTCTTCTTTATTCTAAGAGCCTTTATGAATAGTATGAACATTTCAAAAATGTTTTTGAGACTCTTAAAAAATAGTTTTTTTTAAACCTAAAAAAATGTACATGTTATTTAAACACGATTTTTTTCCATGGTTTTGTGGTAGGATATTTTGTCATGATGTTTGACAAAGAGAAGGTGAAGGTGATTCAGGACTGTAAAACACCAAAGAATACAAACATGGTGAGGAGTTTCCATGGACATGAATGTTTTTACCGAAGGTTCATGAGGGACTTTTTGATTATTTAAGCACTATTTAATTAGTTTGTCAATAGAGGTGTGACCTTGTAGAGGGTAATAGCACAATAATATGCCAACTCCACACTTAATGGTATGTTGACCAATTCACTTATCTTAATTTAACAAAAATTTTCTGATGATTTTGAGGTTGAGTGTGATGCCTCTAGAATAGTAATTGTGGTTGTTTTAATGAAAGTCTCTAAGGATATCACCTAATTCAGTGAGAATATTAATAGGGATTCATTGAACTACTCATCCTATGACAAGGAATTGTATGCTCTCAAAATAATTTTGTCAAAATTACAAATGTACAAGGGAATATGTGATTTATTTTGATCAAGAAATCCTAAAATTTATTATGTCACAGGGAATGCTAAATAGGTGGCATGAAAGATGTCATGAATTCATTTAAACATTTCCTTACATCATTAATCATAAGAATGGAAAGGAAAATGTTGTCCATGATTATTTTTCTATGAGATAATCTCCAATCACTTCTATTCATGCTAAAATACTTGGTTTTGATATGATGAAAATAATATATGCGAATGATGTAAATATTTATGAAATTTGGAAGTGGTGTGAAAAACATTGGAAAAGTTATTTTTAAAGACATGATGGATTTTTTTAGATAAATAAATTGTGTCTTCCATCTTGTTCCATGCATGAATTTCTTATTAGGTAAAATCATGGTGGTGGATTAATGGGGCCTTTGGTGGTTGAGAAAATCATTTCTATATTGAATGAACATTTTTATTGGCCTCACATGCATAGGGATGTGGTAAGAGATTGTTGAAACTGTAATGTGTCTAAATATAAATAGTCTAAAGTTATTCCACATGTCTTATACAACACTTTTATCATTTCTTCTAATCCTTGCGTTGACATTTCAATAGATTTTGTGCTCAGCATGCCAAGATCACAATCAGGTATGAATAGTATTTTTGTGGTAGGGGATAGGTTTAGTAAAAAATTTCTTTTAATTAATTTCTCTAAAACCAATGATGCAATTCCTATCATTGATTTAATTCAGGGAAATTGTTAGCTTTCATGGATTATCCCAGAGAATTGTGAGTGGTAGGGATGTCAAATTCCTTAGTCACTTTTGGATGACATTGGGGTACAAACATGGACCCAAAATTTTGTTCTCCAATACTACACACCCACAAAAAGATATTCAAGCAGAGGTGGCCAATATTATACTCTCCACATTATTGTGTGCCATCCTTAGAAAAATATTGAAACATTGGGAAAGATGTTTCCTCACTTTGAAATTTCATATAATTGAGTTGTTCACTACACACCATTTAATGTTGTGTATGGTTTTAACCCATTAACTCCACTAGAAATTATAACTTTTCCTACTTATCAATTTTCTAATATTGAAGGTGAAAAAACGACAATCTGGTATATGAGTTTCGTGAAATGTCAATGGCCAACATTGAGCTGCAAAATGAATAAGTAGAGAAGAAAGCCAAAAAAGGTTGGAAGAAAGTGGTGTTTCAAACTAGAGATTGTGTGTGGGTACAATTGAGGAAGGAGAGGTTCCTAGAGCAATGAAAATAAAAAACTTATCCATTATTGGATAGTAATTATCTATTCATACATAATATCAAGGATAATTCATACAATATTGAGTTACCCAAAAGGTATGGGAATGCTAGTGCCACCTATAATGTTATTGATCGTTCTCCCTTTGATTTTTCAGATTCGAGGACAAATGCTTTTGATGATGGAATATATGGTGAGGATCACTACACGAATGGGTATAAAGGGTTTGAACTCAATCTTGATAAGGATCTTGTATGGTGGATGATATCACATGACCCAATGCGAGGAATTGGTGTCCCAATGACATGGAAGCAGACCAAGAGAATTAAGGAGGTCTTAAATGAGTTAATCCTTGAATTCTAAGAGGAGGATCAACACACATTATTGGGGAAATCATATGGGCCAATAATTACATTAATTATGGAACTAAAATGATTTTTAAAATCCAACCCAAGTGGTGATATAAATTTTCAACCCCCCCATCATGTAATCTTTAAAGTCAAAAGATGGTGGGATACTTGTATTTACTTTTCTAAAAGGGTGTGACACTTGACTCCTAATGTCATGGCTATGTTCCAATGTTTTCAAAATCCTTCCTTCGGATTTTTTACAATGAAAAATGGGAAATTTAATAATGTAATGATCCACCCTATATGTGATTCTAATTTATTGTTTCGTTGGCTATAAATATCCACCCCCTGTACTCTTTGGACAACATGATTAAAGATTATATTACTACGGTGAGTTTTTCTTGATACTATTGTGTTCATGCTTAATTCATGAATTAACAAAGGATTGGTCATACTTTTTGGTATCTTCTGTCTCGAGTTCATATAGCTTTTTCTTTTTGGGTTTACCTTGACTACATACCCCTCCTTTCTTATTAATGCTATCTGCACACCACATTCACTAGTTTTCTTGCAGTGAATCGGGTGCTCAACAAGCTAACATTGTAAAAGGTTCCTTGGAAACACCCTACTGTGTCTTAAATCACATATCAATAGTGAAATGAAATACTCAATGTGAACCACATCCCCTAATATAAACTTCTTATGGGGTTTTATTGATCAAATATCACAACCACATTGATGCAATGATGCATTATTGTAAAAGGTATTATTTCAGTTTATTGATCATTTAATGGTAGTCATCTAGTGGAGTTGCCAAGTCAATTTTGAATTTAAACCCTTCCATTACCATTATGTGAGTTTTATACTCTTAATAGGGTTATATATTTGATTTACATGAAGAAACATTTTCCATATGTTGAGGCAGAAGTCTTTAGAAAATTCCTTTACCAATACCTCTATAATTTTGTATTCAAGGATGGATAAGGCCATAAATATGACTATTTTGTCTTCATTTTCTAATTTTTCCCCAGTTTTAGTAGATCATATTACTCACTCACCATAGGAGCCTCGACATGGTCCGACTAGAGTTGATGATTCTTGATTTTTTAGCATAATCAATGGGATTTATTGGGATCTCCTCTATTATAATGGAAGGTGAATGGACCATGGGTATTTCAGACAATGGACACTACCTTGGGATGTATTTCATTTCATAATTTATTTCACCTACTAGTTAAATAGCATCATAAATGACTGGTCTCGTGTTTTCAAGTACCACACAATAAGATGTTTTTATCATCACTATATTGCCACCTGAATAATTCTTTTGACAATTTTCATCACTAATATGAAGAGTACATTGACAGTGAATGTCATCATGGGGAGTACGACCTTGGTGGATTAAAGAATGTTGAAGAGTGGCCTTCCCCTTTGTCTTCTAGCCACATGGAGGGTTACAATGGATCTTATCCATAGATGGTGTCTTGAGATTGATAGATGTGTTTCCATGAATTTGGCCTTCATGGTGAAGTTTTCGTCGTGGACCTTCAATATTACTACTACAAATACAATTATTTTGTAATGGGGGAGGGGGTAGGAACTTTGATATGTATCTGATAGATATACAAGGGCTTCACGAACATTAGCATTAAGAGAATCCTGAATATAGAAAGGCTCTTGATTTTTAAATTATATTTGATGGGGCTTCATCTTAGATTCCTTCTTTCATGAAATTGGTGCCCCGTGCAGGGAGAAGTGGATTTCATTGGAAGTTGAATGTTCCTTCCAGGGAGTGGCCAATTCAATACTCTAATTACATCCAATTGAAGTGAGTTATTATTCTCGATCAATATGTCCATATATTATGGGAGAGTATTCACCATAACCCTCCATGAAGAGAGTAGATGTGGGTGTCAACTTTGGGGTGTTTTGTTGATGATCTACCCCATTTGTTGGTAAAGTGTTATGTTTTTTTCTAAGGTGTTATTGTAATCCCTATTTTGATGTCCTGGAAAAGTTATAGGATATGTTTAGGTATTTAAGTTTACCCTTTAACCGTTTCAATGTTAATCATGATGACTTCAGTGACAGGAATTGGGATATATATTCATTATGCATATTGAGTAAGTATTTTTACATGCTCTGATCCTCCTTATCTTTCATGTAGATACTGATATTACTCTAGTGTGGTGGTATAGATTTTACTTTGACCTCTTCGTGTTATTGGAATTTCCGAATGAATTATATAGGTACTGCCAAGTGATGATGTTGTCTTTGAGGATGCATAATGGTAGGCGTGTGTGAATTCTCATCGTTTATTAAAAAATAGTCAGTAGACTTATTTGACTAATTATAGAAGAGTATCCTAGCATGATGAGTGGTTGAAGGTATTTTTATAATCCTTCTTGTAGGATTCCACATTCTATGGTTAGTAGTATTCATTGAATGTTACCCGATGTGTTTTCTGAATGGATGAATGAAGACACATGGGTGTATGATCCCACATACAATTTTAAAAAAAAACAAGACTGGTGGGATTCTTTAGAGGGTTATGGTTTGCAAAAAAAAATCCCTATTTTATGATTTTATTCCCGGTAGGGTCTTCTTCCATGCCCAGTATTGAAGCACTTGGGCCAGTGTGTTGATGAAAAACACCCTAATCATGTTGAGGGTTAACTTCCACACAATGATGGAATTGGTGAATGTTGGTAGGATCCCCTCAGAATTACCCTTGTGTCTCCTTGATGAGGTCATAGGTGGCCTATTGATCCTCCATTATGAAATATTTGGTGCACGTGCTATTTTATTACAGGGAAAAGCTCTCAAAACAGTGGAATATGACATTCAGAACCATCTAATTCTAGAGTACCGACAGTCATCAAATGGATGGTTTAGGGTACATCAAACACTGGATGTCTTTTTCAGAAACCTCCAAGTCCAGGAACATTTATATTTGATGATACTCACAAACAAGAAAGTTTGAAACCCATTGTTTAAGATTCTTGGTAGATGATGGTGCCCTTTGTGTGGACAAGGGTCCATCCTATGTATTTTCCGGGGCGTTCGTTGGTGAAAAATTTAAGGATGCCATTGGATTGTAGAGAGTTCTAGAAATGAATTCAGGTTTATATTTGAAATACTTTAACAAGAAACTCTGTCAAAAAACATATCATTAGAGTGGACATATGAGTGATTTATTTCATTACAAGTTCCTCATCCACTTTGAGAGTGAGTGTGTCACATAAAATATGATATACTATCATCTTGTTTAAGGATTCACATCAACTTCACCATTTTATTCATTCCTAAAATGGGACTTCATTAGGATACGTAATGGTCCGATAAAGACTAAATAACATACCCAATTTATTTTTTGATATATAATCCATAGTTATGTTATTCAAAATAGATTCACCATTTTTTGTACCCAGTCAAAAATTTGAAAACAAACACCCAATGATTATCTTTCCAAAAGAACCTTGTTTCCAATGGTGGGCGCTTGTTATGGATTTTCACATACGATTCTTAAAAACTCACATTGTTTCGTAAGATGGGAGTTTAGTATAATCAATCCATTATGAGGGGAATTTTATTATACTCTTATATTATCTTATATATTTTTGATATGTTCATGAATCCTTTATTAATTAATAAGTATAACATGTATTTCCCTCGATTTGGAAATCAATCACTAATACGCATGGAAATTAGAATCATATGTATGTTTCTAATGTTCTCAATATATGGAGATTTATATATGTATATGAGGATATCCATATATGGTATCCACTTCTATACTAATTATATATTCTCTAGTTCTTACTACATCAATAATGGTTTTATAGCAACATAGTGGGGGACTCTGGAGTGTATCGTCATCCAATTAAAAGAAGGTCACTCTAGAATGTATCATCATCCCGGGATATGGGATTTGTTTTGGGGTTGGAAACGAGCCCATAAATTGGGTTCCTACATACCCTCATTAAAATAATTTGAGCCCATGTAGTTTGGTGCTACATAGTAAGGCACATAAAACCTTTTAAGGTCATATGATAACGACCCATCTCTACAGTTTAGTGTCATGTGTCCAAGATATCTCGGAGAAAGTTTCCAAGTAAAATTTCGGTGTGGGACTTATACTAAGTAAGCCACGGGAAACCAATAAAGAGGGTGGATTACTAATACTAATTAAACCCTAATAGGAATATGGACATTATTGAATAGTGTTGATTTGAGTATACTTGGTTTGAACCTCAAGAAGGCTTCATATGTATCTAATATTAATGGGAATCCAAGATCATGTAGTTTGATATGTATCATAGGGGAGTATGGATGTTTGAGAGGATAATTTTTTGATTTCTCATAAGAATAATCCCCCTGTTAATAAAAGGGGGCATGATAGATATTTTAAATCATGGTAGTTTGGGTGATTTACTCGTGGCTTACTCTTTTGGATTATGTCCGAATTGAGAAACTAGGAGTGGGGCAGACTCCTAAGGTTGTAGCCTCATGATCTCAGACCCTAAGTGGGATTACAACATATCCTAATTTATAAGAATCCTTTTTATCATGTTTCAATAATATACATGTATCGTGCGGATGCTATGATCACCATTAACGTATATTCCAATGTGTTTCATCATAGTTTTGAGAAACAAGAAGATGTGGAAGATATAAAAAACCACACTATTGGATTTTTCTGCTGGTGTACTTTGTGAATAATTCGAGAGGTAGAGGTATGTGGTGTGGAGTTCAATCATTCAAGTTTCTCCAGGACAAAAGTGAAAGAGATAGAGGGTATGACACATCCCTCTTTTCACCTAGAAATGGACTAATGGTCAAGGATTCAGTGGTAAATAAGAGCAAGACTGTAACCTCCTACATGAAAAGCTGGGGGATTACTCTAGGTGGGAAGCCATGAATTTGTCCCCTGATGATGGAGGAGTATCATTCCACATCAAAATGAAACACATTTGTGATCATTATCCTCCATTGTTTGAACCACAAGCTTTGGGTGATTGAGACAATACGGGTATGGCATGATCCAAACCCCAATATTCATATAAAGGAACTCATCCACATATTCCATGTGGTAAGGATCCTCATGGATATAGATATACAAATACCCAGATACCTCGAGGATCCTGACCACCTATAAGGGGTAGTGTGAGAAACATCTGACCGTAGAAATACATTTACAAATGGGAGGCATTTTGATGTGCCTTTTCCAAACGATCTTCTAATTTGGAGGTCATAGAGGATATTTAAACATAGCCCCTTTTATAAAAGGGATCCTAATAATGAGATTCCATTCCTTGAGTGTATTTCTTGGAAGCCTCGTGAATGGCACCCACATGCTAGAGATTAGGGCAACCCAAGAGGAATCATGTAGGGGTGCTCCACGCAGGTAGTCTTGGGATAATTTAAACCAGCATGGGTGGTGGATGACTTGAGTGACTACATTGGATCAAGACCTTACTCTATCTTTAAAGGGTCTCAATATGTGATACAAATAGTATTTTATATATTCCCTTGGTTAAGGAAGGGAACATCGTGTTTTTCTGCATTGATTAGGGGTAAGGTGAATGCCTGACGCATGTGTATACATTAAACCATTGGAGGACATAAGTTCCATTATCTCTCTTTTTATTTCATCTTATTAATGTGTTAGAAAACTACCTATAATGTTTCATAGGAATGGAGCGAATCACAAGGGCCATCAGTGCAACAATCTGCATTCATAAATATTCGTAAGTCAAAATAATGACCCCAATGTCCGATATATATAAAATATTGGAATTTGTGTAAAGGTGTATCTCTCGCAAAATTTTATCAAATATGTTCATAATTCAGTTACCCTGTGCACTAACACCACTTGGGGGTACCTGCACAACTCACTTGGGTGAACCCATTATTCCACACCGCATGGGTTATGCCCCTACACCCCTACTCGAGATCAGTGATAGGCTATGATACCATCCATTCAGTTTAGTCCATTATCTATCATCACACCACAATTATAAAGGAAGACTCACACCAAAATATTTTGTAGACACGTGGAGGACATTTTGGGCTATGACACATGGAAATCCAATCCACTCCATCGTATATAATTACATATTTCGTAAAAAAACTGAAAATTTGGTGTCTATTTGAGGCTTACATCTTCAATTATGTGGAAAGTGCATGGAACACATTTCATATTGCTAAAAGTATCCAAAGGGGGTGAAAATGTTGTGACAGATGTTTTGATTATTCCTAACTAGATATCATGAATCATGAATAAAAATGTTCACCTTAATCATGTATTTGTCTCACCATAGAGGAGAAGAATAGAATTCACTGAGAAATCATGTAGTGTAGAACATGGACTAAATAATATACAACATACTATGTTTTATTAATGTTAGAATAATCACACAATAGAACGTCTTAATGGGACGAGACTATGTTTTGATTGTTGAAAAATGGAAAAAAAGAAATTATTTTCTGAGGGTAAATTAGAATTTTAGTTTACAAAATGGACAAGATTATTGGTCTCCCTAAGCTATTATTGACTTTTGAATGTATTAAATGGATAATGTATATGAATTATGATAATTAATGTCATTAGGGTAATTCTCATGAAGTGAATCAACATGTTTTTATGAGAAATGTTTTTTCTCATGTAGATGAAGAGACTCAGAATGACTTATTAATGAAATGAGGTATTGTGGAATAAGATGATGAATCCCAGTAAATGGATTAAGGATGAGGTGTAATGATTGAATATTAATTTGTAACAAATTTCAAGTATTATTTTATATGAATAATGAAATATATAAGGATTATTCTGATGAATATTTTAATAATGGATTTGAATGAATATATGGAATGTTACTGATGACCGATAAAACATATATAATGGAAAGGATATATTTATTGAGAAAAACATGACTAAGGGAATGAAACTCTTAATATGTTCCTAAGGTTGAATAAATGTTTTTTAAAATAGTTAAATATATAATTGATATGGATAAAGGAAATTACATATTACTGATTATCTTGGAACATTGAATTGATTTTTGGATGATTTTTCTTATGATATTAATTCTAGAGGTTATAAAATCATGGATTGAAGGAATCTCTAAAATATGATATATTTTATTCAACGAATAACGAAGAATTGATATTTTCAATAACTATTTATAAAAATTTAGGTTATTACTATGTTTTAAAAGAACACATGATAATGGTATTCCTATGTTTAGAATGTGGCAATTAAGAGTTACATCATATTTTTTCAGTGATTAATGATAAATCAACATTCTAATTTTTTTGAAATCAATTCAAATGTTCTGGATGTTTCTCTTTTAAAAGGTTTTTTGAGGTTATACATTTACATAAAATAATAATTTGAACTTTGGTTTATGTTTTACTGATTAATTTATTATACCACCATTTGATAATATATCAATATTTTATTACCAGTACTAACGATTTTTAAATACAGATATATACAATGTGTTATCATTACATTATGGATCTTGTCATCCATTTAATATTTAGGAAAAACCAATTTATTCTAAATTTCATATAGTTTGTAATGAATATGAAATTCATTAATGTACAACCAATGGATTAAAATTTTATTATTATACAAAGGAAATATATACCCGAATTATATCGGTCCCTTTGAAACACTAGATCAAATTTGGAAGGTATAAAATTGATTGGAACTTACACTGAACTGATATCTATAAATATATTTTTTCCATGTATCTCTATGATTTAAATACATACATGATCCAACACATGTACTGAACTCAGATTTCGTACCACTAGATGATGATACTCTCCATGGGGAATAATCGATAGAGATTCTAGATCAGTGAAACATTAATGAAAAAATACCTCTATCATGTTCGTTGTCTTTGAATGATCCTATTTCATGTGGATTTTATGTGGAAACATGGGGATGTAATGAGGAAAAGGTTCCTCATTTTTTGTACCGAAGTGATCCATTTCATGGGGAAACACATTTTAATTGGGTTAAAATGCAACACATTAGATTTTTTGAAATATATTGTTACAATTAAGTATAACTTTTTAGATATTTAAATTATACACAATAATGATTTTATATTTAATTACATTGCAAATATATTTTACCATTCATTACACGCCATAAGAGGTGTTGTTTGTGTTGCACATAATACCGATATTAATCCCAACATGACTTACTATTATGAAAATATAATTTGATATTTTTATTGTCAACTATAAATTGAAATTGAATTTTTGAATAATATTAACTAAATTATAAAAATAAATGAATTAAAAATGAATATAAAATTAATTTTATGGTGGCAAATTATTTAAAAAAAAGTATTCGAAAATAAAGGATTTATTTTTTGAAAAAATAATTTTATAACAAAAAATAAATTTTTCCTTCATAAATCATACTACAATATTTTGGATAGTTATATTAATGAAATTTATATATTATATATTCATTAAACTATTTATAATTCATCTTATATGTTTTCTATACCAGAGATTATAAAAGATCTAATTTTAGGCTTGAAAGCTATATTTTTCTATAAAACAGTTTCGTCGCCTTTTCATGTACTTAATTTTTATTGATATTGTTTGACAACCTATTTAATAAAATAAATTTAATTTTTGAAAATATATTATAGAAATTATTTTGGGTGAATTTTTGATATTTAGATGAAAGGATTACTTTTTTTATGAATAGTGAAAAATAATGAATTTTAATTGAAAGATGCCTTTTGTTAATATTATTCATAAAGTTAAATAATATTTTAAATATGTTTTACATTTTTATTAAATAAATAATATCTCTATTAATATAATTTTGTTCATTTGGATAATTTTAAAAATTAATTTTTATATAAAACCTTGTAAACTTTTTTAATTTTTCTTCTTTGAGAAACATGATTCTCATCGAATCCATGGGACTAATTTTCAATTAAAATTTTCAATTATATGTACTAAATTTATAAAAATGGATTCCATATATTGAATTATATTAATATATTTTACCTAACTATGTTAATGTAATTTTTACCAAAATAAACAATGAAAAATATTAAATATTAATTACCAAGGTTAATGTAAATGTTTGTTTAACGGGGGTTAACGTATAAAATATAACAGTTAAAATGAACTGAAAACATGTATAAAATATATTTAATGCTAATATTTAGACCCTATAATAAATAAATATTTATAATACACCATATAATACCCTTATCTCCTTTGAAAGACTTCGGTTCACCTTTACCTTTTCAAAAAATTCAAGTCTTCCACTCACCTCATTTATTAAAAGCTATCACTCCCCTATCATATTTACACAATTAAACTATTTTTATAAGGATAATACCTTCAATAATAAATTCAAAAAATCTCTAAACTCATCCTAGATCCATAATTTGGAGATAAATCCAACCATGGATAGACTTTGTAAAAAACTTAACTAGGTTACTCAAAGAAGCGACAACATACATTTACGAGCATATTTATATTATTTCTTCCTCTAAATCAACATATTATAATCAGAATATGATGATATCATAACCAGATTATAATTCATATAATTATATTTTCTTTATGTTAATGTGATTACCTATAATCATCTCCAATTACATCAAATGGGTTATGAAATCATCATTCTTCTGTACTATAGGCAACCGACTCATGAACTGATATCATTTGTTTTTCTATAACCACTATCCAAAGTTGGGTATGCTGATGAATTTAAATTTTAAATATTATATTTAATACAAAATTATTACTATATATTATTTATAACATATATGAAATTTAACATTCCACACTTTATGGGATATGATAATGTCACTCGTGGGTAAAACCAACTACCGCCTCATGAAGCAATGTGATTCATTTCCACTAACACTTTACATGAAACAAAATATGGAAATATTTATTGAATATATGCTATTTACATGATATAAATAGGTTATTAATGTCATATATATAATTATTAAAAGATATTATATCATTTATTCCTAAAATTTTCACCCACTAGAAGGCGATAATGTTGTTCATGTATATGTGGATTACAACCTTCGACAAGTAATGTGACTCTCTCTTTTCAACAACACACAACCTGGATGATATGAAAAAAAATATTTAAAGGACTTATATTTCATTTATGATACTATTTTAATTATATAAAAATAAAATATTACTTACCACCTTTCCATAATGATATTTCAAAAATAGGAACATTACTCAAGCATATGTACAACCTACCATCTCTATGATCGTAACATACTTCATTTCACATAACCATATTTAATTATTAGTATACATATGTTTTTATGATTAAATATGATAATTATTTCATGACTATTATTCTGGATTAGATGGAACCATGATGAAATTATTGTGACTGAAAATACCGATTCAAAACGTATATTAGATACAACGTTGTTATTACCAAAAACATGATTTTAACTATGAAATTGAAATAAAAGGGCAATGAATGCTCTTAATTAACTAAAATAAGAATATATATATATTTATTTATTTATTTATTTTTCAATAATAATTTTATTATAAAATTATTTTTATTATATAGGATGTTAAAATGATTACGAAGGATGTTGATACTTATTGTATGGGATTTCTATTCTCCTTTTTTGGGATATAAATGAAAATTCACCACATGTTTCTTTTATGTTTCAAATATACTTCCCATTTTAAATTGTATATCATGAATCTACTCATTTTAATGATATTGAAAGTTTCATGTTATTTGTTATTGGGAATTATGACTCAAAATATTACAAAAGTGGTATGTAACTTAAATATAAATTTTTTACTTCTGTCAGAGACATGCATATTCACCACATAGTCCACATATGTGTTGTATGAAATATCCATGAACTTATATTATATTTATTATCATGAAAAATATTGTTACTAAATATCCATTTTAGACATTCTCTATCATGGGGCATATGATTCAAAATATTACCAATGTGGAAATGGATTTATGTTACAATATCATCATTTATTGGGAATCTTTATTATTGAGTACCATATAACAAAGTCATATTTGGTATCTACATAATAAAATTCCCCAATGGTTATGCCGTGAGAATACATGTTATCAAATTATTTTCCTATTTTTATTTAATCAATATTTTAAAAGTATATTATTAATAAAAACCATCTTTATTTATCACCAGGGTAAAATCCCCTTTTTAATTCAAAAACCATATATTCTAAAAAAAATATGATTTTAATATTTTTTAGATTGTTTATTAATGATATTTCTAAAAAAATTAGGTTTTAATAAATATTAATGGTTTATTCATTTCACTTTCCAAAATATTTTTCATTTTACAAATACAAAAAAAAGTATAAAGAATCCTTTTCTTAACATGTACCTCATGAATGGAATTTCCCACCATAATGACAAATAATTTATTTTTATATTAAATTATATGTTTTACAAATTATTTTCAATAAAAATTAACCTTAAATTTTTTATGATTTTTTAATTCCAAGAAATGATTTTTAAATGAAATGTTATTTTTCTTGAAAAAATATACCATGTGATATTTCAAAAACATTGTCCATTTTTAATGATTTCATTATATAGTAATTTATTTAATAGGGATATGAATTACGGATTCCATTATTATTATGTCTTTGAATATTTTTTCTGGAATCGATGTTTATGTAAACCATTTACCTTCCCCCGGTTATACCATATTATAAATCTTATGAAATACACTTATTTTTATTTCATTTTGAAATGATGAGAAGATTTAATAATTTTGAAACCAATATCTTTCCCATAGTTTATGATATTTTTAAATGTTTATGAAAACCATTTAACATAATTAGTTATATTATGATGAATGTTTTTGGTTCATATTTCACAAAAATTTGTTACATTCATTATGTTATGGGCAAGATGTAAATATTACTAAATGAATTGTGGAATGATGAGTAACTCATGAGTAAATATGTTATTTGTGAACCTGATTACAATTTAACAATGTTTTGTTTCAACCTGATTACATGTTCACAATGTTATGTGTAAACCCAAATAAATTTTCATAATGATATGTGTGATCATAATTACATGTTCAATGTTCTTTCATGGACCTGTCTTTCATGTCCATAATGTTATGAGTGGACCTAGTTTTGAGTTCATATGTTTTTATGAGTTTTTGAGAACACATACTTACCTTAACGAGTGATCATATCTCTATTTATACATGTTCACAGTGATATAATTTGATGTGTATGGCTATAATATATGTCTTCTTCCAATTATATTCTATCATAGATCATGTTCTATGATTCCATTATGGTTCATGTCTTAATATCATACAATATTTATTCCATGGCCCAATAGTATAAAATATAATATGCAATGTATGATATTAAAATGTTATTATCATATTTTCATACACATATGTTTTGGTTATTCATACATATTTACTTATTTACCCTTATAATTAATTTGAACTCACCCTTTATTATGTTTCATTTTCTCAGGTTTTTATGAATTTTTATAGTTGAGTATGTTTGTGAACATTATTAAAGGGGATGATATCCATGGGATATATTGAAAATATTTTACCATATTAGAATATTTTCCCTTTCTTATGTTTCATTTCAGATGGTTTTTATGAATTTTTTTAGTTGTGTATGTTTGTTAATAGTGCTAAATTGTATGATCTTCAAGGAAGATATAGAAGTTGTTTAAACATATTAAAATATTGTGTACATTGTCTACAAAGACACTAAACCATTCAAGTCCTTATACATGTGTTTGGGTATGCATAGAATATTAATATAAATAGAATTAACTTCTATGTATAAGAATGTCTCAGCCCGTCCTCGGGGCATGTGCCGTGATAACCCCAATCCCACATTCCATAGGCCAGGGGCAGGCGACTATCACCAAAGGCGTAAATCCCGATATAAGGGAAGGCAATGCCATTATATAAGAAAACCAACACCACAGAGTACACAAGCTGAAGTGAACTCTATGTAAACTGAGTACAAAAGTAAGTGCTGGAAAGTAAATGGGCCAGTATACAAACCAAACTGAAAGTACAGTACAACTGAGAATATAAAGTACAACAGGTGAAAATTAGAGCAGAAACCACCAAGAAATCCTCTGGAACTCCCACCGGGAGTGTGAGTACAGATTGTCTGGTCGGCTCCTCGAGTCTGGCTGCCCTCTCTGTGTATGTCCTGCCTGATAGTCCACCTCCGGGTTCCATCCCACTCCACAAGCCTCAACCACGATCAGCGTTGTATTTCGTCTGCAACCAACACAACGTAGTGCAGGCATAGCCCATGCAGGGGTGAATATAACATACTCAGTAGGGACCCCGAGACTCCCTAAGGTCTCCCAAAATCTACGAAGGATAAACCACAAAGGAATGATACAATCACGAAGGATCAACCAACACTACTTAGGTATATGCCCATACATATACCTAAGTCATAAATTCCAGTCCTACTCCAACTTACGACACCAAGTTCAACCCAGTCAACACAATAAAGTACAACTCAATCCACACTAGAAATCACAACCCAATCTATATAGGATAGCAAATCAATCATATCGATAATAATGAATGAATTTCCAGACACATCTAACACAGGTATACTACTCACGAAGAGAGGTGGAGATGATTAGATGTCACCTATGAATCATTTCCTCTACCGAACCCACATAGGATCCAAATATTGAATTCGTCACTGTCAAACCCACATAGGATCCATGTAGAGTAACCATTGATACTGAACCCACATAGGATCCAAGTACAGTCGTTATTGCTGCCGAACCCACGGATGATCCAAGTACAGTCATCCTCGCTACCGAACCCATGTACGATCCATGTACAGTCGTCATCACTACTGAAACCACGGAGGATCCAAGTAAAGTTGTCATCGTCGTTGCAGACGCGTCCTGCTCTATGGTTCCCGCACACAGCTCACTCGATTCTGGGTGGGTCCGCTCCTTGAGTCAAATATCGGTACATCAACTATCACGAAGACTAGAGTTGATGTATCCTATAGTTCCGTCCCTTTTCATTGGGAAAAAACCAAACAAAACGTGCCCAAGTCATGGAGAATAATACGACCAAGCCATTTTCCAAAAGTACACGACGTGTTGGTAAGCGATACACATCGTGTCTTCAGACACCAGGTTCGGCCCATGTGATATGGCCAGTGTTGTAGGGTTGGTCGTGTAAATATGTATGTACATGGCATGTGGTATGGTTACACATCGTGTCCATGCCTCTAGTGTTGGTTCCAGGTGTACTGGTCATACCTGACCGTGTGGAGGAGTACATGCCCGTATACTCCACCTTGTGTCCATGTATTTCCAGAATACATGCCGTGTCTCTTGGCCGTGTGGTTCTGCCCGTGTCCGTGTATCACCGAGTTTACACGTGGAGCCTCGAGAAGTCCCTTCTGCCATGGCAGTGGTAGTACATGCCTTGCGTCGTGGCCGTGTGGTTCTACCCGTGTTCGTGTATAACCCGTATTACACGCCGAGCTTTCCGAGGCTGCTTCTGCCATTCAAATAAGAGAATACACGTCATGCATCGTGGTCGTGTATTTCTATCAATGTCCATGTATTTCTCATGAATACACACCAAGTCCATCGAAGTCTCCTCTGTCAAACTGTGTGGATAGTACATGTCGTGTGACCGATGTCACACGTCGTGTGTCACTTATTTTGATGTCTTCTACTTCTGCCGCTGAACGATTGTACTACACGTTGTGTGCTTTGGAAGTACATGCCGTTTATTCTGGAATTTTTTCAGAAACGACGCCTCTGGCCAACACGCCTCCCAAGGCATATATTCTTCGTTTCGAAGTTTTCTTTGCTACAAAACTACTGCTCCTAGGTCATCCCGATGTTCCAAGGCCATTTTCGATGTTTTTTGGCCACCGATTGGCTCCGAATACTTGCCTTGATACACCGCTAAAGAACGGTAGGAGAAAAACATAAAAAAAGAACATGGGGGAATCAGACCGTGTTAGTTTGGTCTGGTTCCTTCTGCATTAGTTCAATATCAAATGGTTTAGAGAGAACCGACAACATGGAAGGAAAAACATTGTTGCTCAATCAAAACACACCCCTACCTCAAATCAAGAAGGATGATCCCTTGACAGAGGATGGATATTCTTTTGTTTTTCTGTTGATGTTGCTGCGGAAAGACGGTGTCACTTCATCAACGTTGAGAAGGAAGAAGCCGAGGTTGGCACCGGAATTCTTGGCATTCCTCGATGAGGAAGATGAAGTTATTCTAGAGAATGGAGCTCTCTCCCCCAATGTCTCCACACAAAAACACTATAACCCCGCATATTTTATTTACTTCGCATTTAATCCTCAATATTTAACAACTCCTCCACAGCAAACGCACCTTCGAAAATGGTCCTCTTAAGAAAATACCATTGCTGCGGTTTCATCAGTGCCATCAGATTTCAATTACGAGAACCGGTTCAAAAGATAGAATACCCCGCTCGTTCGTTCACTGAACGTACACGAGCTAATCATCAGAAAATGATTACTGGCACACCGGGCCTTGGAATCTAGTGCCTTCAAAAAATACGTACTTGTAAAATACCATAGAAATGAAGTAAATAAAATTTTCCATGAAATTTACTAGTCTTTTCATTACCCCACCTCAGTGAGTTATGTCCCCATAGAGATACATCACAAAACTAGGGAAACAAATGAGGTTACTGAGCATGCATCTGAGCCTCCCGCTTCTCTGTGCTCTCCTGTATGTTCTCGTGTTACCACCTGATGCGCACTAGAGGAATCAACCATCCATGTAGGACCCGCTCCTATCGATCCTTGATCTCCAATGGGTCCTCCACAATAGTCTCCCCGTCATCGATATCCAGCTCCCCGTGATCAATGATATGCGTCGTGTCGTGCACATATCACCTCAGCTAAGATGCGTGGAAGATGCCGTGCACCCGGTGCAACTGAGGTGGAAGAGCAAGGTGAAAATCCACCTCGCCTATCCTGCTGAGAACCAGGAATGGTCTGATGAAGCGCAAAGATAACTTACCTCACCAGCCAAATATCTTTAATCCACACCGAGGTGAGACCCGTAAGAAAACATGGTCACCATCTGCAAACTCTAGTGGTCTCTGCATCCTATCAGCATAGGACTTCTGTCAGCTCTGAGAAGTCCTCATCTACTCTTGGATGATCTGTACCTTCTCCGTTGTGTCCTGGACCATCTCTGGTCCTACAAGTGCTGACTACCTAGAGTCTGTCCAGCACATAGGTGATCTGCAAGGTCGAAAGAACAATGCCTCATATGGTGCCATCCTGATGGTGGAGTGGTAGTTGTTGTTGTACGGAAAATCCACCAAGGGTAGGTGATACTCCCAGCTGCGGCCAAAGTCAAGGTCACATGCAAGGATAATGTCATTGATAGTTTGAATGTTCCTCTCAGTCTGAATATTCGTCTGAGGGTGAAAGTTGGTGCATAAAAGTAGCTGTGTCCAAAATACCTCCTGCAACCCCTTGTAGAGCCGGGAATTAAAGTGTGTATCTTGATCAGAGATGATAGATGATGGTACACCATGAAGTTGTACGATTTCCTAAATGTAAAGGTGTACCAGTATCTCCACTGAGACCTACCCTCTAATAGGTAGAAAGTGGGCCGACATGTTGAGTTGGTCTACAATCAACCAAATGGAGTCATGTCCTCTGGATGTACGTGGAATCCCAGTCACGAAATCCATAGATATCCAATCCCACCTCCACTTCGGGACCTCCAAGGGCTGTACCAAGCCTGCTAGTACATGTTGCTCCACCTTCAAATGCTGATATGTGAGGTATCGAGAAACAAACTCTGCCACATCCTTCTTCATACCCGTCCACCAGTGCTGTCGTCTAAGATCCGGGTACATCCTCACTACTCCTGGATATACCGACAAAGAGGAAATATGAAACTCCCATAGCACATCATCCTGCAAAGCATCTGGTACCATGGTACTCCTCTGAAAACAATGATGTGCTCCCCTCCTACAGAGAATCCTTCAGGTGCATGTCAGGAGGATATCTGTGCATGTCGCATGTGACAGTCAATGTCCCCACGCTGTTCATCTCAGACCTGCTGATAAAGTGGTGGAGTGACTGTGAGCGACTGTAGAAAGGATGCCCCATCTCGATCCATGAAAGATATCTGCAATATGGCTAGCTGCTCCATCGCCTCTCCATGTAGCTGAATGCCCGACCTCCAGCTGAGAGCATCAGCTACTACGTTCCCCTTCCCAGGAGTATAGACTATTTCAAATTCATAGACCTGGAGTAACTAGAGAAATCACTATTGTCTCAAGTTCAGGTCCTTCTGCGATAAGATGTACCTGATACTCTGGTGGTTAGATTAGACTGTAATGCGCTCTCCCATTAGATAGTTCTGCCACATCTTCAAGGAGAAGACCATTGCTGCTAACTCCAGGTCATGGGTAGCATTGTTCTACTCGTGTTGCCTCATCTGTCGTGATCCGTAAGCGATCACCACCCACTCCTTCATTAGTACACACCCCAGTCTGGTCCCTGATGCATTGCAGTATACTATGTACCCTACGCCCTCCTCTAGTAGCCTCAAGATGGGTGAAATATTCATTCTTTATCTCAGCTCCTGGAAGCTCTACTGACATCTATCTGACCACACAAAGTGTGTTCCCTTCTTCTTAAAAGATGAAAGTGGTGCTGCAACTCTGGAGAAGTCTGGCACAAATCACTGATCACCTCCAGCCTGACATAGGAAACTCTGCACCTCCATCACGCTCATGGGTGGCTCCCAAGCTAGCACTACCTCGATCATTGCAGGGTCCACTGCAACTCCTGCCTCAGAGATGATGTGTCCCATGAAGTGGACCTCTCGAATACAGAACTAACACTTCGTGATCTTACCAAAAATCTAGTACTCTTAGAGTGTATCTAGTAAACCCTGCAAGTTGTAGGTGTACTACTCCTTAGTAGTCAAGTAAATCAATATGTCATCAATGAAGAATACGCCAAATCGATCAAGGTAACACTGAAATATCATGTTCATGAGACTCATGATCATTTTTGGAGCATTGGTTATGCCAAAAGACATAACCAAGAACTCATAGTGGCCATAATGACACCTGAAGGCCATCTTCTGCACATCCTCATCCCATACTCTGAGCTGATGATAGCCTGACCTAAGGTCCATCTTTGAGAACCAGCATTCTCCCTTGAGCTAATCGAATAGGTCGTCAATACTTAGAAGAGGAAACTTTTTCATCACGATCACCTGTTTCAGGCGATGATAATCAGCACACAGTCGCAAGCCCTCGTCTGCCTTCTTGGCGAACAAGATCGGGGAAGCCCAGGGTGAAACACATGGTCGAATGAATCCCTTTCACTCCAAGTCCTCTAGATGTACACGTAGCTCTCAAACCTCAGTGGGAGCCATCCGATATGCTGTAGTAGATATCAGGGCTATCCCATGGTTCAATTCATTATAGAAGTCTACCTATCTGCGAGGAGGTAGTCCTGGAACGTCATTAGGAAAAAAGTCCGCATACTTATCCACCACAACAGGAAAACTAGGACTACACACATCTAGTGATCCTTGTATGAGACTAGCCAACTGATGGGTTATCGGCTATCCTCTCCTCTGTGTGAGTCCATCCTGCTCTGGAAAATCTCCCTTCTCACAGGTGAAGTTGAACCTGCTCTGATAGGTGCAGACACATCACACTTTGTTCCTAGTACAGTCGATCTGATCATGGACCGTAGATAACCAATCCATGACCTAGATGATATCTTAAGGCCTCGACGCCGCTACAAGAAGATCCCAGCTGAAGCTCTCACCTCCTAGAGTAAGCTCCCACTGCTGGAACCAGTGTGTAATCTTTAATTATGCTCCCTTAGAAGTCCCTAGCCGTAATGATCGAGCCAACGGCTCTGTCAGAATATCTGAGCTCCGAACAAGGGCAGAGGCAATGAAAGAATGACTCACTACTCTGTCTATAAGAACTGAAGCAAGGGTGGAGTAGACACAGATAGTACCTCGAATAATCTCAGCTCCACCATGGTAGTAAGCCTCCACAACCTAGAGTTGGGCCTGCCTATGTCCTCCAAACCCCTGTGGTCAGGGAGGAGCTCCTGGTAGTGGTGGTGGTAGTAGATCCTTAAAGCGTCGCCCACCACCTACTGATCGGCTAGCTCATCATCCTCGTCCGCCTACTCTCTATGGACCGCTATGGTTGAACCTCTTCCTCTTCCTAGGTGGTCCCTGAACCATCTTCTTCTCCTATGCTTGGCGGGTCAGACAGTCCTGAGCCATGTGGCCCTGTCCGCCACAAGCATAGCACTGTATGCCTCTTGTATTATTGGCTCTACTACGTGTTCCCCACACCTCCGAGCTAGTATCCTGAGGTCGCGCACCTGTTGTATTAGTCCACTTGGACCACTGCGATGTATGTCTACTTACAACTATAGAATACTCTGCTACGTGTCGACCAGTTGTAGGCCTCGCTGCTGGTGTAGGCTCATCAATGAAGCTGTCCACAAGAAGGGTGTGCTCCAGTAATTCTGCCTACGTCAGAATGAAGAGGGAGATCATCGAAGCCCTGATCTCATGCCTCAGTCCCTCCTCGAAGGTTCGGGATCAGAAGAATGGGTCTCGTACAATGTCTGTGGAGTAGTGCGAGAGATCAGTAAATATCACAGAGTACTGAGCTACTATCATGCTACCCTGCCACAATTGTAGTAACTCCTGGATGCGCACCGCACGGAGGGTGGCTGGAATGAACTCCGAGCGGAAAACACTCTCGATGTCCGACCAAAGTAGAGATGCCTTGTCATGAACATGGAGCATCAGGCTCCCCCATCACCCTATTTAATCGTGTAGGAGAATCGCCACAAGGATCACCATGATATCTGCTGGTGTCCCTACCAATCTGAAGACACGAATGACAACCTCCAGCTAATCCTCGGCTGGTTGAAGGTCTGTCTCCCCATGGAACCTAGGTGGTCTCTGACGCTGAAACTCGTGCAGTGCACTCAGTCGACGTGCACTCTCAACTTCTAGGGCAGGTGGCATCGCTGGCTCAGCTGGTAGAGGTACCAACATTGCCTCCGTTGTAATGGGGCCCTTCATCGAGGCCTCATCACTCGGTGGGCTATCGTCTCACAAAAAGCTTAGACCCCTAGTTGGCTGCCATCGTGGGGCCATCCTGAAAGGAAACAGGTGATCCATGGTTAATACAGTATTCCTGGTGAGATAACCCAAAGTAATCACAAAGAAAACTTTGAAACACATATGCAATCAATGTTTTTGTGCACTCAGTCAGAAATCAGAAGTCAAGGTCCTGGTGTATGGATACGTCAGCCTCCACACCATCAATGGACACCCTGAACTGATAAACACACTCAATACCATAATAACTTTTTCTAAACATAGAAGAAATTATCATAATCCTGAGTTCGGCGGTAGAACCGACTCCTCAAATATAAATTTATCACGACCCGTCCTCGGGACCCATGTCTTGACTACCCCAAGCCCGCCTTCCGTAGGCCAGGGGCTAGCGACTACCACCAAAGGCGTAAATCCTGATATAAGGAAGGAATATTTTTTATATAAGAAAACAAACATCACAGAGTACACAATCTAAAGTAAACACTATGTAAATTGAGTAAAAAATTAATTGTTGGAATGTAAATGGGCTAGTATACTAACCCAACTGAAATTACAGTACAACTATGAAAAGAATGTACAATAGCTGAAAAGTAGATCAGCAACCACTAAGACGTCATCTGGATCTCCCACCTGATTGGTGAGTACAGATTGTCTCATCGGATCCTCGAGTCTGACCATCCTCTCCATGTTTGTCCCGCCTGATAGTCCACCTACGGGTGTCGTTCCGCTCCAAAAGCCTCAACCACGATCAGCGCTGTCGTCGAGTCAAAGATTGGTACATCAAATTTCATGAAGACCAGTGTTGATGTATCTCGTAGTTCCATCCCACATCATAGGGGAAAACCCAAACAAAACGTGCCCATGTCACAGAGAACAAGACGACCAAGCCATTTTCCAAAAGTACATGGCGTGTAGGTAAGAGATACACACCAAGTCTTCAGACACTGGGTTCTGCCCGTGTGATGCGGCCTATGTCGCAGGGCAGGTCATGTAAATAAGTAAGTACAAGGTGTGTGATATGGTTACACGTTGTGTCCAATCCTATAGGGTCGGTTCCATGTGCGCTGGCCATACCTGGCCATGTGGTGGAGTACATGCCCCTATACTCCACCCTCTGTCCAAGTATTTCCGGAATACACGCCGTGTCTCTTGGCCGTGTGGTTCTGCCCATGTCCATGTATCACACAGTTTACATGCCGTGCCTCATGAAGCCGCTTCTTCCATGGTGGTGGTAGTACATGTCATGCCTCGTGGCCGTGTGATTCTGCCCGTGTCCATGTATCTCCAGGATTACCCGCGAGATTCGCGAGGCCGCTTCTTCCATTCAAAGAAGATAATACATGTCATGCCTCCTGGCCGTGTCTTTCTGTCTATGTCCGTGTATTTCCCTTGAATACATGTACCACCACATGCTTCCACGGTACACTTCTCTTTGAATAATACAGTAGCGTGTGTTGTACGCAACATCGAGTTCTAACACACAGCAAACCTAATCAATGTAGCCGTTATGAATATTAATACCCACTTTTCAAAAATATATAAATTTTATATTTCAAAATGGACATCATTTTTGTATTCGTAATATCGAAGTTATCCAAAGTTGAATTTTTTGTAATTTTCTGAGAACTTCCAATTTTTTATTAATAGTGAAAAATAGTTAAAACAACTTTTTTAATCAAAATAATTTTTAGGGATAAGTTATAATATTTAGTGGTTTTAAAGTATAATTAGAATATATTTTTACCATTTTATCCAATGGTGTTCATTAGAATTAATTTCACTTTGAAATTGGACATAAACAATTGTCAATCTTTTGATATATATTGTTTCTTAAAAACACACTATTGGTTGTGACAGCGGGAATTAATTATAAAATTAATTAATGAAACTTATATTTTTGTAATTTTATAAAATAGACATCATTTTTGAATTCGGAATATCAATTATAGCTTAGGGTGAAATTTTGGCATTGTTCTGAAAAACTTCAATTTTTGATGAATAGTGAAACCACTAAGTGGTAGTTAAAAAACTGATTTTTCATTTAAATGAAACATTACCACTTCTGTGATTTTCTTTTAAAATATCCGACATACATGGTTGTCATTAGGAAGAAAAATGTGGTTCAATGGGATTAAAATACATTTTTTGGTGAATTGTAACTTTTATGTTTAATTAATCGCGATTAAAGGTAATTAGTGAAATTAAAGATAAAAATGATATTACAAATATATGAAATGACCTTGACACTTGTCCTCAACCTATTAGATGAGTCATGGACGACCAAGAAAATCCATGGGTCAACTTGGGGACCCCATGTAGCCACTTTTGTAGGAAAAGGACATAAATAACTTTTCATTTAATGTTAAAATAAAAACGTCACAAACAAGAGTTGTTTTAATAAAACAATTTTTAAATGGAGTTATAAAAGTCATATTTTTGACTATAAATATTCATTAGAAAGATAATAAGATTTCCTACATCATGATTTTTTTTATAAATTTTAGACATTAAATAAATTAAATTATTTATGACACCATGATGATGCAGCGATTACCTCATTAATTAAGGTTTTAAATAAAATATAAGGATAATGTAAAATATAAGACATACACTTGTAAAAAACCTATTGGGTGAGGATATTTAGAACCATTATCACGTTATACTCTAATTATATAAGTGTGGGACCTTTAGAATCCGAAAATCATTGTATAATAAAGTAACATTTCATTACCTTCCAAGAGTGCCCCTCCTCTCCACTTATAAAAGTCCCCCACCTCTGACACCTTATTCACACTTTCAAGCCATTTGGCTCAGCCAAACTCTTCCCAAATACTCTCCCAACTTCCCTACCTTACTCCTAGAAGCCTTACATTGGGCATAATTCTTCCCAAGGAATCCTTTGTCTCAAATCAAAAAGAGTTACCCAATTTTAAGGTAATGTCTTCGCTTATGTTATTTTGTTTTATTTTTTTTCTCCAACCCCCTAAACACTTTTTATTCATTTATTTTGTAACGAAACCAGTATACTAAATATACTAGGATGTTTTTATAATAATGATTCGAGCTACACTTACACACACCTACATCTAATGGTTAAAGAACATACTGTTTCTGTTGATGCAGAATTTTTGCCTCACGAAACGATGATTGTTCAACACTCATATAACACCTCTAATGGTGGCCATTATGATGACACTATTTTATATATTATATATATTATGTTTTTGTCTTCCTTATGTTTTTTTATTTTTCATTTATGGCTTACCTTAATGGTTTCCATTATGGGTAAACGTGATATTATAATTTTAGGAAGTGCAGACTACCGCCCCCTCAAAGTGATTTGAATCGTTAATTCCATATGTGGGATATATAAAGGATGAATTAAATGATATTATATATGATATTATACTGGAATTATTATAATCCTTTATACTGTTATGATTTCATTCCATTAAATACGAAATAGAAATGTATGTAGCGTTCATGCGTACGTATGACTTACCGTCTCCATGAACGGTGAATTTAATTTCTTACCTATAAATGTTATGTAATATTATAAATGAATGTATATAATAGATATATATGATATCTACATCATGAATAAAATTCTAGATATAATGGATAGATCACCACATGAACAACTTGTAATTATAAGAAGTTTATTTTTTTACTCAAGTACCAAAGATCGACAAAACAACCGTTATTAACATAAATAATTACATAATGTTCATAACATGGTAATAAGTGATATTAAAAGAATAAGAAAATTGAAAAGGTTATTAAAAAAACTATAAATTAACTGTAGTTTATTATTCAGGAGATTAAAGAACGATCTACTCAAGTCGGACACGAGGTAAGGGAACTTCTTAACCCAATTTCTATTCTTCGGGTTAATCTCCTATTTTAAAATTATGTCATGATATTATTATATCCAATATTGTATTTGTAATTTCATTATGTTTACTTATAGTGAATACACATAATATATCTATTTTATTTAAAAAAATGATCTTTGTATGGTACTTTGTCTCAATCTCCATTCATTGAGGCATATTTTGTTTTATACACAAGTTTCTTTTATACGGTGTTTAAACCCCTTTGACTTTTACATTTATTCAAAAGGAATCTTTTTATAAGAAATGTTTTACTAAACGAAAAAAAGAATTGTTTTTCATGTCGTACGTATGTGGTGAAAATTACTTCTCCGCCGCCGTGACCATTATTTGAGTTTTGTCTTCCTCTACAAGCCTTAACATTTTATAAAAATGAAAAATAAATATCATGTTTTAATTTTCTTTTTTTTTTTGGTATTGAAAATGGTTTTGAAAGTGTTTTTATTATATAAATGTCTTGTATTGATATCTTGTGATTGAAATGTGGAAGTGTTATGTTTCATTTATGCATATTTTATGTGATATGATTATGTTATGGTTTATGATATATTTAAACATGTTCATATGAGGAATGCATTGGACTTAATAAGTGACGGGTGGAGCCTGCTACAGCTCCTCGATGCATCGGTAGGTCTCATGAGACAAACTAGTGTCTTGGCACGAGGCCTTGACAAAATATTATTTGTGGTCTTGGCACAAGGCCTTGGCTACGTGGTTATGATAGTATGGTATTATGCATTCCATCATTATGAAAGTGGTTATTGATATTGCATGTGATTATTCGACTAGTAGAATATCCATGTGAATAAGTAAATGGAATTATCTCATTTACTTTTTCCATATTATGTTTAATATCAAGTTTAAAAGGCTTTTGTTTTAGTTATACATTGCCTTAAATGTTTATGTTTATTGATTAAAGCTTCCTATATATTGTTATCCTTACTGAGCATCTGAGCTCAGCCCATTAATTTTTTTAATATTTTACAGGACATGAAGAAGTATTTTATGAATGACCTGCAGGGATAGTCAGAAGAGGATATGAGTGTGGACTATGAAAACTTTGTTATTAGTTGTTCACTTTATGATGTAATATAAGACTTATGAATTTATCTAGTGTTTCCAAGGCTACTAAACTAATCGGTCTTTTGAGACTTGATCTTTTGTGATCATGCAAATGTTACGAAGTAATGCACCGACTCTGGGTAGCTGGGGTCGGGGCGTTAGACTTGGTATCAGAGGAATTTTAGTACTAACCTTTGAAGCTAGATTTAGATAAACTCTGATTAGAGAACATAGCCCAATGATAGACTTTAAGGATTAGTATAGATGAAATTCATAGAATTTTGGTATAATAGAGATTTTGTGAGTTTTCCGAGCAATACATCCCTGTTTGGTTACGAGCAGGTAGAGGCTGCTCTGGAACAGATGTACCTAGTGGTAAAACCCGAAAACACCGCTTTGAGCTAGACTCGAACGGGAACTGATGCACGACAACGGGCATTGCTGCACTCTTGGTTACGACACACCCGTGGGATATGATTAGGATACCTCTCATTTTCTTTAAAAACCACTATGAAGGGTTATGAGTATATATACTTCCTCAAAGAAAACATTTTCATGGATTATATCCATAAATAGTTCGATTTATGTTAAGTATTTTACAAGTATGGAATTATGTATTTTGATTCATAAACTAATCTAGTTTATACCATTGTTTAGAAATGGTGCCTAGTGGAAGGAATGGAAACCGTGTCAATGCACGCACTCTGTGTAGGGATTTCCCTCCTTCTTAAGACAATTATTGTGGAGTTGGAGATACAACTGGTGCTGATCAACTTATTACCATACTGGGAAAACTCACTCAGGTTATGAATAATAACCTTACTCGTATGGAGTACCCTGATCCGCAACATGGAGGATCAATGATAGACCGATTCATGAGGCAACAACCACCAACATTTAATGGGGGTACAAATCCATTAGTAGCTGGGCAATTGATAAACTCCTTAGAGAAAATATTCCATGACTTGGGGAGTAGTGAAAGGGAAAAGGTTATCATGGCAGTTTACCGCCTCACTGGAGATACTGATCAATGGTGGTCATTGATTCGAAACACAAAGGAATATGATGACCTATCGAATATTGAATAGAGGAAGTTCAAAGATCTTTTCGTAGAAAAATACTTTCCTCATGACCATCGAGCAGATATGGAAAGGAAATTTCTGAGTCTGAGGCAGAAGGAGGATGAGAATGTAGCAAAGTATGAGGCTAACTTTACAAGGTTAGCGAGGCATGCTGCAAATCATATACGTAACCCAATAAGTAAGATTGATCGTTTCTTTGATGGGTTAAAACCATTTCTCCATCGAGCTTTAGTATCAGAATCCTTCTCATCGTACGAAGATATTGTCTTGTGTGCTATCAAGACAGAAAAGGAATTCTCTAAATATTATGTCAATAAAGTAAAGCAAGAGAAGAAGAGAATGGTGGAACAAGAGACAGATAAAGGGAAAAAGGAAAAGAATGATTTTTTCATTATGCCATAATTGTGGGAAGAATCACCCCGGTACTTGCCTAAAAGGAGTGGGAGTTTGTTATAAATGTGGAGAAAGGGGTCACCGGGCTCATGATTGCAAGGGAAAGAAAGAGGATATCAATGTTGAATGCTACAATTGTAGGGAAATGGGGCATTATGAAAATGAATGTCCTAAGCATCAAGTAAACTTACCTCAGAAAAGGCCAAGGGATCAAGGACAATCTTATGTTGTTACTACAGTTGAAGCAGAATAATTAATGTATTGGTGCTTTTGGACTCATCGATTATATTCTGGTTATTAGAATAATGTAATATATATATATATAAGGATTATACTGCAGTACTTGTTGTTTCAGTAAGGTTTTAATATGATGATGTTAATCATATTTCTAGTATGTGACAATAAGAGAAACTTTACTTTGTTTGGGGAATCTGATAAATTGATTTTGGAATTAAGAGACATTTTAGAGAAAGTATGGACATAGGTATTTTGGATAACTATAAATGTTGGGATGGAATAAGTTGAACTTTGAATAGTATTTATTAAGGTTAAAACATTTCTGAAGATTAGTTTTGGAATACTATAATACTATATTTTTAGGAAAAGGACAACCTGTAGGGTGGGGCATAACCCATTGCGTCGGACAAAGCTGCAGGAATCGAACCCACAACCATAGTGCGACAGGCCTTTATTACCTACCACTAGCCTACAGGAAGTCCCTGGTTATTACAAAATAGTTTTACTAGTATAAATGGTATGTGTTAATATTTGGAACCTTATACAATTAGGAAAAATATAATATTTTTGAGTTTTATTAGCTTTTAGAGTGAAAGATGGGTTTGTGGTAAAAAAATATTTTTGATTGAAAGTCTACATGACATGTATCTATATTCCCTTATGTTCTTAGTAAATCTCCTAAATAAACTCCTCAACTTTATAAAAGGTAACTTAAAACAAAAATGTTTCCGGTTAACTTTTCCAATTGGGGATTCAATGACCGTTTAACCAATCACAAGTTTGTGACTTTCTTATGGTTAAATTTCTCCTAATCCAGTTTTCTACAACTCTCCATCAGACCTTGATGGTTTGTTTTCTTCCATATCCATATTTTCAAAGAATCCTTGTATGAGATATCTCGGGTGACCTTTGTACTTATCCTTCTTTCTTTTAATGTTATATTCTTATTAACCCTATTTCCGATGTGGGTTTTACACAATGGTATTTTCTATTTTCAACATTTTATTTTCAAAGAAAAATTTCAAATTGTGAGGACGCAATTTATTGAAGGAGGGGAGAATGTAACACCCCAGGCTTCCACGGTACACTTCTCTTTGAATAATATAGTAGCGTGTGTTGTACGCAACTTCGGGTTCTAACACATACCACAACTAATCAAAGTAGCCGTTATGAATATTAATAACAACTTTTTAAAATTATAGAAATTTTATATTTCAAAATGGACTTTATTTTTGTATTCATAATATCGAAATTATCCAAAGTTGAATTTTTTTTAATTTTCTGAGAACATCCAATTTTTTATGAATAGTGAAAAATACATAAAACAACTTTTTTAATCAAAATAATTTATAGGGATAATTTATACTATTTAGTGGATTTAAAGTATAATTAGAATATTTTTTTACAATTTTATCCAATGCTATTCATTATTTTTAATTTCACTTTGAAATTGGACTTAAACAATTGTCAATCTTTTGATATATATTCTTTCTTGAAAACACGCTATTTGTTGTGACAGCGGAAATTAATTATAAAATTAATTAATGAAACATATATGTTTGTAATTTTATAATATAGACATCATTTTTGAATTCAGAATATCAATTATAGCTTAGGGTGAAATTTTGGCATTGTTCTGAAAAACATCAATTTTTGATGAATAGTGAAACCACTAAGTGGTAGTTAAAAAACTAATTTTTCGTTTAAATGAAACATTACCACTTCTGTTATTTTCTTTTCAAAAATCTGACATACATGGTTGTCATTAGGAAGAAAAATATGGTTCAATGGGATAAAAATAATATTTTGGTGAATAGTAACTTTTAAGTTTAATTAATCGCGGTTTAAGGTAATTACTGAAATTTAAGGTAAAAATGTTATTATAAAAATATTTAATGACCTTTAAACTTGTCCTAAACCTATTGGATGAGTCACGAACGACCAATAAAATACATGGGTCATCTTGGGGACCCCATGGAGCCACTTTGGTAGGAAAAGGACATAAATAACTTTTTATTTAATGTAAAAATAAAAAGGTCACAAACAAGAGATGTTTTACTAAAACAATTCTTAAATGGGGTTATACAAGTCATATTTTTGACTATAAATATTAATTAGAAAGATAAAAATATTTCATACATCATGATATTTTTTTTTAATTTTTAGACATTATATAAATTAAATTATTTATGACACCATGAAGATGCAGCGATTACCACATTAATTAACGATTTAAATAAAATGAAAAGATAATGTAAAATCTAAGACTTAAACTTGTCAATAACCTATTGGGTCTGGAGATTTCGAACACTTATCACCTTATCCTAGATTTATATATGTTTGGGACCTTTAGAATCCTAAAAGCATTGTATAATAAAGTAACATTTCATTACTTTCCATGAGTGCCCCTCCTCTCCACTTATAAAAGGCCCCCACCTCTGCCACCGTATTCACACTATCTATCCATTTGGCTTGGCAAACCTCTGCCCAAATACTCTCCCAACTTCCCTAACTTACTCCTAGAAGCCTCACTTTGGGCAGAATTCTTCTCAAGGAAGCCTTTGGCTCAAATGAATAAGAGTTACCCGATTTTAAGGTAATGTCATCGCTTATGTTATTTTGTATTATTTTTCTTCTCCAACCCCCTAAACACTTTTTATTCATTTATTTTGTAACAACACCAGTATCCTCAATAAACTAGGATGTTGTTATAATAAGGATTCGAGCTACACATACACACACCTACATCTAATGGTTAAATAACATACTGTTTCTATGGATGGCGAATTTTTGCCTCATGAAACAATGATTGTTCAACACTCACATAACACCTCTAATGGTGGCTATTATAATGACACTATTTTTATATATGATATATATTATGTTTTGGTTTTCATTTTTATTTTTTATTTTTCATTTATGGAATACATTTATGGTTTCCATTATGGGTAAACGTGATATTTTCATTTTAGGAAGTGCGGACTACCGCCCCCTAAAAGTGATTTGAATCGTTAATGCCATATGTGGGATGTATAAAGGATGAAGTAAATGATATTATATATGATATTATACTGGAATTATTATAAACCTTTATACTATTATGATTTCATTCCGTTAAATACGAAATAGAAATGTAAGTAGCGTTCATGCGTACGTACGGCTTACCGTCTCCATGAACGGTGCATTTCATTTCTTACCTCTAAATGTTATGTAATATTATAAATGAATGTATATACTGGATATATATGATATCTACATCGTGAATATAATTCTGGATATGATAGATATATAACCACATGAACAACTTGTAATTATAAGAAGTTTATTTTTTTAATCAAGTACCACATATCGACAAAACGACCGTTATTAACTTAAATAATTACATAATGTTCATAACATGGTAATATGTGATATTAAAGGAATAAGAAACTTGAAAAGGTTCTTAATAAACTATAAATTAACTCTAGTTTATTATTCAGGAGATTAAAGAACGATTGAGTCAAGTCGGACACGAGGTAAGGGAACTTCTTAACCCAATTTCTATTCTTTGGGTTAATCTCCTACTTTCAAATTATGTCATGTTATTATTATATCCTATCCTGTATTAATTTCATTATGTTTAATTATAGTTAATACACACAATATATCTATTTTATTTAAAAAAGATTGATCTTTGTAAGGTACTTTGTCTCAATCTCCATTCATTGAGGCATATTTTGTTTTATACACAAATTTCCTTTATAAGATGTATAAACCCTTTTGACTTTTAGGTTTATTTAAAAGGAATATTTTTATACTAAGTGTTTTACTAAACGACAAAAAGAAATGTTTTTCTTGTCGTATTTATGCGGAGAAAATGACTTCTCTACTGTCGTGACCATTATTCGAGTTTCGGCATCCTCTACAAGCCTTAACATTTTTTAAAAATGAAAAATAAATATAAAGTTTTAATTTTCTTTTATTTTGGTATTGAAAATGGTTTTGAAAGTGTTTTTATTATATCAATGTGTTGTATTGATATCTTGTGATTGAAATGTGGAAATGTTATGTTTCATTTATGTATATTTTATGTGATATGATTATGTTATGGTTTATGATATGTTTAAACTTGTTCATATGATGAATGCATTGGACTTAATAAGTGACGGGTGGAGCCCGCTACAGCTCCTCGATGCATCGGTAGGTCTCATGAGACAAACTAGTATCTTGGCACGAGGCCTTGACAAAATATTATTTGTGGTCTTGGCACGCGGCCTTGGCTACGTGGTAATGATAGTCTGGCATTATGCATTCCATCATTATGAAAGTGGTAATTGATATTGCATGTTATTATTCGACTAGTAGAATATCCATGTGAATAAGTAAATGGAATTATCTCATTTACTTTTTCCATATTATGTTTAAGATCAAGTTTAAAAGGCTTTTGTTTTAGTTATACATTGCCTTAAATGTTTATTTTTATTGATGAAAGCATCTGCTATTTTGTTATCCTTACTGAGCATCTGAGATCACCCCTTTCAATGTATTAATATTTTCCAGGATGTGAAGAAGTATCTTATGAATGACCTACGGGGATAGGCAGAAGAGGATATGAGTGTGGACTATGAAGACTTTGTTATTAGTTTTTCACTTTATGATGTAATGTAAGACTTATGAATGTATCTAGTGTTTCCAAGGCTACTAAACTAATCAGTCTTTCGAGACATGATCTTTTGTGATCATGCCAATGTTACAAAGTAATGAACCAACTTTGGGTAGCTGGGTTCGGGGCGTTACAATACACTCCATGTCCATCGAAGGCTCCTATGTCAAACTATGTGGACAGTACACGTCATGTGACCGAAGTCACACGTCTTGTGTCACTTCTTCTGATGTCTGCTACTTCTACTGCAGAACGCTTGTACTGCATGGCGTGTTTTTTTGGATGTTCACGACGTGTATTCTGGAATTTTTCTTAGAAATGACGACTATGGACATCACGCCTACCGAGGCGTCCGTTCTTCGTTCTGATGTTCCGTTTGATACAAAACTCCCACTCCTAGGCCGTCCTAATGTTCCGCGGCCGTTTACGATGTTTTTAGGCCTCCGATCGTCTCTGAAAACATGCGTTAATTCACCGCTCAAGAACGGTAGGAGAACATAATACAACAAGAATAACGGAGGAATCAGATCGTGTTTGTTTGTTCTAGTTCCTTCTACATTAGTTCGATATAAAATTGTTTAGAGAGAACCAATAATATGGATGAAATCCAACATTTCTCAATAAAAACGCACCCCCAACTCAATTAAAGAAGGTTGATCACTTGATGGAGGATGGATATGCTTTCGTTGTTCCATTTATGTTGCCGCGGAAAGACGAAATTGCTTCATCAACGTCAAGAAGAAAGAAGCTGAGGGTGGAACCAGAATTCCTTGCATTCTTCGATGAGAAAGATAAAGTTATTCTAGAGAAAAGAGCTCTCTCCCCCAATGTCTCCACACAAAAATCCTAAAATCCCAAATAAAATAATAATTACTCTTATTTTATTATAACTTTCCAATCATTTCAATTTTAAAAATCATACACATAACTCACTTAATTTATTATGTGTGTTGGCATGATTAAAAAGGAGAGGGGAGAATTACAAATTAATGGTGTGTTTCCATCTTTAAGAGATGTTAGAGGAGTTAAAGGAATTTTAAGGGGTGGGGCTCGTGTAGGACCAACATCACAAATATCCTAACAAGAGGACTTAGGATCTAGTGGGTCCAACCCCAAATCCCATACTTAGGATAAAACCACTTAGGTTAGAAGTAAAATATTTTCCACAAATTTTATATACTTCACATTTAATCTTCAATTTTTACCAACTCCTCCCAAACAAACGCACCTTCGGAAAAGGTCCTCTTAAGTAAATACCGTCGTTGTAGTTTCATCAGTGCCCTCAGATTTCGATTTCGTGCACCGGTTCAAAAGATAGAAAAACCCACTCGTTCGTTCACTGAACGTACCCGAGCTATTCTTTTTGAAAATGACTCTCGGCACACCGGGCCTCCGAATCAGGTGCCGTCAGAAACTGTGTACTCATACAATCCCAAATAAATTATTAAAAATAAAATTTCCTTGAAATTTACCGGTCTTTACAAATAATCTTGGGTCACTATGATATTCATAAACATATTTTATAGTAAGGACAACATGTTATGACATGGAAAATAGTGGGTTTTATTATCAGGTTATTAATTCATATAAGTGGATGATACTTCATCCCATGAAGTTATCACATGTTAATGGATTAGATGGGATATTATGATGAAAAAATCACAAGTAGTAATTACATATGGTTACATGTCATTGGATATTAATGTATGTTAATGTGTTTGTTGGACCATTTACCATAGATTACTAAAAATTCAAATCCCGAGTCCTTTCCTTCAATGTATTGATGAACAACATGATTTAATATGATCGTGAGAAGTAGGGTATGTTGGGTGTGTCATGAGTGATATTCCATTAATGAATAAGTCAATATAGTATTTATACATTCAATATATTAATATACGTAGATATCTATAGAGATTTTTTTAGAGTAAAACTATCATGTAATATCCATGGACAAGGTGTTTAATAAGTTCATTCCAGGTTGTAAAATAATGATATATCGATCACATAGGTTGATGAAAGAAGTGTATGATCTGCATAATTGGAGATATTTAGGTAATTGTATTACATCACTCCGTGATTGTTTTCATGTGGTTGTTTTAATTATGATGTTAATATATTTATCTATCTACTCCCGAATAAGTTGGTAGATTCCAATATTAGACTTGAGGCTTGTTAAATTAATTCCACCAATAAAGTGGCCAAGAGGTCACACACATAGTGTATCCTCAAATCTTAGTTAAACACTAAGCGAGTCCAATATATGGAATATGGCATATTTTAAAGACATATGAGTAATAATTATTTTCGATTATAGGATCATAAATATCCACAAAACAATTATATTATAATAGACTATAATTATAATTGGGATTATAATATTAAATAAATATTTATTTAAAATACCATGGTATATAATATTAATAGCTTATTTATTTTTCACCTCATAATAAATAATTATTTATTTCAAAAATTTATAATTTCTTTACTTAAGTGATTAGTAAAGAAATATGTATTCATAAGAGTGAAAATATTAAATCTATTGAATAAATATATTTATTTCTAATTAGACAATATTATTTAATTACTTATTTATTAAATTAATTACATATATTATTAAAATTTTTGATAAATTTTATTTCAGATGGATGGGTCAATTATAATGCTTGATGATAGAATTGATATAATCATAAAAAATAATTTAAAGAAATATTAATTTGTTTCTATATATAAAATGATATTTATATGTTCTAGATTCAATGCATTCCCTGAGATATAATATAATAATAGCTATATTTATATTTTTAATGGGGAATATATTATCATTGCTATTTTATAAAGGTACCTTGTGTAATTATCAATATGAAACCCTAGCACTATATAATGTCATGTTGGATCATTTTTTCTTGAGTGGAAGTGCACATAGATTTATCCTCTCTATATTTTATTTAAAGAAAATATCATTGGTTTTCTAGCGAAAATTGAGACAAAAACTCCATCACTCTATCCCACTTATGACTGAGATAACAATAGAAGAAATATTCAAAACCAAAATATTGATCTTTATGATCATAGTCAAGCAATACAAGATATGTTTTACCTCCGAACATGAACCCAGAACTCCATCACCAACACATAGTGATTTTTGATTATTTTTATATACCACTAAAACGATTTTATATTGGATCCTATTAGGGTAATGAATTTTTCAATATAATGTGATCTAATTGAGAAAAAAATCATTTTCAAAGAATGAATTCCATAACTGAGGCACTTATTGTTATTTAATTGTATATAAATTTAATTTTAAAATATCCTCAAAAATGTTATGGTATTATTTTAACAAATTTTTATGGGATATATTCCTAAATGTGATGATTCGCTAACATGATGTTATTAATTATCTACATTATATAATGAAAATTAATCCTTGGGGATAGGCTTGGAAATAATATTCCATGCGCAGAACCATTTGCGATAAATATGGGCAAGGATTCTATAGAAAAAATTGTTAGTCAAAGATTGTTTATAAGGGTGATTAAAAATTTAATCTATAATAATACATCAATATGAAAAAGTTTATATGAATTGAATCTATATAAAAGGTGTAAATGTTTTATTAATGATGAATATTTTATGGTGACCAAAATAGTACTCAAGTAAATCAATGAATAGTTGAACTATGAGCTAATATAAAAAAATTGGTGAGCACCTGAATATGTATAGACTTACTCATTCTAACTGAGTAGATGATTTTATACTAGAAAATTATCTTTTCTTGGAATCATTATTTTTTTAGAAAGCTGTGTAATTTGGAACTATAAGAAGCAGACCTCAAACACCATAAGAACCCCCGAGGCTGAGTATGTAACTAATACATGTTCCTGAGCCCATATGATATGAATGAAATGAAAACACGAATACTTGTTGATGAAGATTATCAAACCACTTTGAATTGTATGTGAAAACCGAAGTGAAATTGATCTATTTAAATATTTAGTATAATAATCTAAATCTAAGTATATTGATAGAATATGTTACATCATCAATGGGAACGTTTCTAATGGGAATATTAATCTAGAATTAATTCCTTTAAAATAACAAATTGTTGGAATGTTCAACAAGGATTTGTTAAAGGACATATAGGAAACGTTGAGGTCGAACACTAAGGTTTATCCCTAGTATCCAACATAAAAGAAATTAGGGAAACCCCAAACATTCAATAAATATTCTTTTCAATGGGGGATAATCTAGTGGAATTGTTTATGTGTGGTATCCATTGTTAATAATTAATAAAAAAATTTACAGATATTGTTGATTCAATTGAGGTATTACTTTTTGCACAACATCAAAGGAAATTATAATATATATAGGATTTTTTATGATTTTTTTAGAAAACAAATGAAAAAATATTCCTCTGTATTTTTTTAAAGATTATTTTTTATGTCATAAGAATAATTTCATCTATAGAGTAAAGAATTAGAAAATACCAAGGAATTCAAAATAGTCAGCAGTTATTTCAAAAAGGGTGAATTATATTTTATAAGGTTTAGCTAAACACCATTTGAGTAAGCTAATGTCTCTAACAATAAATATTATATCATAATGTTATCCGTAATTAGATAAGGATATCTATCATATCGTTAGATTAACTCTTGCAAGGGTGACCAGGGTATAACTGGAAATGTCGGTAAGCCATTTTATAAAAGGTAGTGGACTACATTCATATGATTCATCAAGAAGTTATATGATTAATCTAAATATCATAATAATTAATTACTATTATAGAAATGTGTTTAACTGAAAATCTAGTAGTGTCATTGAATAACTTTGAAACACAAGATTCATTATTGTTACCGCAAAATGTTTTTCATGCACTTTGCTACCGAATTACAGATTTTATCCTCACATAGAAAATAAAATTCATGTTTGAGGATAGACGTATCTTCCTGCTAGATGATGTTTCAAGTATGATTTCCATGTTCTAAAATTATATTCTGCAATGAGGTATAATGAAAAAGAACCTCCTTCGAGGACTAGGCTATGTAATTCTACGATCGAGGATACAATGGTGTCGACAAATAAATATTAAATTTTCAGGCTTCACTCAAGTAAATTGGGTGTATTGACAATATCAATATGTTTATTTCTCATAGAGAGATTCTATTTGAAAATTCATATATCTAAAATTTACTTATAGATATAATTATTTTTATCTCTAATTATTAGAAAATTTATAAATGGATTCAACGGACTTGCACTGAGGACCTACAATGAGTAACTACAATAATGAACTTCTCCCATGACCTATTAGTAGTATCTACTCCATGAACCTTTTCCAAGGACCTATTTTAAGTGTTTTGGATGGCTATAAATATAAATAATGGGTTCCTTATTTGAAAAAAAAAAATCGAAGAACCCATAAAGCTCTCATTTTGAAACCCCTTCTCCCATGTACCTAAAAGGTTCCTCTTTCGGTTCATTTTTCATAAATTAAATATCCTCTATCGTAAAACACAAATCTACATAAATTTTTCTTTAATTGGAATGATTATTCAATTAGATATAAAAATAAAAAAACTAAAATATCAACAAATGTATGCACAAAAAACAAATATCATCACCCATATTTTAGATTCCATTCAATTAATAAAATAGATACATACAAGGAAATCAATCATTCTTGTGTTGATATAAAACTATGATGCTATAATAGGGTTTTCTTGTTCATATTTCTATCAGATATATAGTAAATCCTTTTCTAAACCCCATTTTTTCCACTGGATTTCTTCAAGGATTCACCAATGAACACCCCGGCTGCTATTCATACCGGAACCACAAATGTGTGAAGGACATCATCACCAACCCATCATCCTAAATTATTGGTCTCAAACTCGATTGTATGGGAATACCATCATAATGATATCATCCCAACACTAGAGTTTACTTAATAATCCCTCTCATCCATAGAGCACCCAAGACCATCAGATGAATGATGACCGGTGGCCCTAATGCTGACAGTACCAACAACCATCTTAAACCGTTTCGAGAGATTATCATTGGAAAAAAACAACCAAAACCTCCCATTTTTAGGGATGTGGACCAAGATTCCACATATTACCTCATCAAGGTGACATACGGATCCTTCTCATGGGATCTTTCTAGAAATTTCCACCACCAACGCTGCGTAATAGTAAACCCTTTACATGGTGTGGGTGGTATCCTCATCCGATCAACCCAAGTCCATCAATACTAGTAACACAAGATAACCCTCTTGGTAAAAGTGGTCAATAGGATGTATTTTTACTCCTTTTCCCCCTCCAAAGAAACCCATTGACCATGTTTGGTGGAAAATTATGAGTGGGCACATTCACACATTCACCATCATTCAGCCATCCATCAGAATAATTAGGCTTCATTAAAAGAATCCCAACAACACAATTTGGTTACATATTGAATCATGAAAATTCACATTACCTCACCCTTCAAGCCTACCAAAAACATATTTTTTAGTACGAGGAGAATTCATTCAGAATATCATGATGATAAATAGTGGGTGTCGCTAAGTTTCATCTCACACTCATGAGTATTGTCGGTATCCATTAGAATGAAAGAGAGGATATGAGAAGGCACATATACCTTCTCATGATATGTAATGGTTATATATCCCCATTTTAGTAATTGAATGTACCAATAATTACCTGAATATGTTAAAAGGGATGTATAAAATCCCCCCATATCCTATAGGATTTCCATGATATCATTACAGCAATGACAGACTTTCCTGATGGATAAGCACTTAAATCTATTCACACATGTGGGTTATCTCACCATTATTCCACCCATGTGTTTATACATACCTGTTCACCCATCTAGGAGGTTTATGGGGGGAAAACTCCCCCATATTATACGTACAACACGATCGGTAACTCACAATATCTTCAAGTGGATGAAATTGGCCTATCCTAAGTGGAGGCAATTGGCCTACCCCTATATCCACTCAAGGGTTGGTGAAAACACCAACCGTTGAAAACCAATTTTCCTAGGAATTGGTTCCAAGCATTATTAAAAGGGTCCCTTAGAAGATTCTTTGTCAAACATGATCGTAGAGTCTAGTGTACAACCATGATCCCGATTTCCTAAATGTTGGAGTTCTTGAATCTTTCAGACGCTTATTGATTGTAGATAAATATCATACCATCCTTTAACCAAATTACTAGAGGAGTCACAGTCGATCCAAAGGTCCCCATTGGATTCTCAACCATGAAATATTTTTTCATGAAAATAATATGTTCGGTCTCAAGTATATATATCTTGATGATATCCATGATAAACCTTTGTGTGGATAGTAGAAAAATGTGTAAGAGGGTCTTCACCTTTCCGTGATTAACCTTGGAATTCCTCCCCATAATGTTGTTCACAGTGAACTTAATCTCCATATCAGTGATGTGAATTATAAAAAGAATAATCTAATTGGTGTTGTGGTTATGAGTAAGACCTCCTATCTCGATGCACTTGTGATGAAAAGGAAATTCATGTCTGATTCCCTGCCACATGAATGTGAAATCGTTTCTGAACTAGAAGAAATCCCAAGGAGATTGTTATTCTGTGAGCCTCTTTTGGATTTCCTACCTTCCAACATATCATAAGAAATCCATTTTTATCCCAATTTTTATTTTAAAACAATTGGGATGTTTACACATTAGTCGAACCATGTTGAGGAACCTTCGATGAAAGACGATGAGGATCTACTAAATATGAGGATAAAATTTTATAAATATTAGATACCAATCATGATATAGCCTTTAGTAACCCCTTAATAGAGAATTATAGTGGTGTTGATGAAATATTGTGTGCAAGAAGTCTATCCATAACATGGAAAAATCATCATCACCTAAAGGAATAGGTATTTATATTCAACTAATATAAAACTCTCATCACGGTAACAGAAGGGATGAAGTTCAAAATTTACATGTCATATCTCTTAGTTTCACAAAAACTAATGGTAGATAAATTGTAAGGACCCATTCAATGTTCATTCATTGGTTCGTTAATGTGGTTGTGATGACTGATCATGTACACCCATCTGGTGTTCATATTAGAGGATGGGTATACACAGATCATTGCATTTCACTGTACTCCCAAACTAAAAATAATCTCTAAAGGTTGTATCATGTATTATAATATTCACATGATGACTACAACAAATGGAACCCTTTCCTGACCAAAGATAATATCAACCAGAACATGCCCCGACTAAATATTACTATCATCGGGTCAGATGAGAGCATGAATATGAGAGACTGTTTACTAATGATATGGAGAAAATCAAGAAATCATCCAATTTAAAGGATGTCAGCCATCAGATAGAGAGATTGTTTGAAATAATTCATTTATCATTGAAATTGGTTAATAGATGTGCATACCATGTAATGAAATAAGAAAATTGTTGGAAAAGAATCCATAAAATCATAATCTCACCAAAAAATACCAACCATGATAGTTTTTGAGAAACCCCAGCCTATAGGGATAGGATTTTTTTTATCCGAACCCTTAGGGTTGTCAAATCAGACTCAAAGGTTTTTGAAGGATGAACTATAAAATCTCGTACCCTCTATGATGGTGTATTTTTCATGTCAAAAATATTTCCCTCAGTGAGAGTTAATCATCTATCAGTTATGTAAAATTGTTCAAAGTGGATCCTCTTAGTCCATCCCATCCTGTGATCTAGAATTTTCACATGGAACATGTACACCTGAATTATCTAGAGACTCTTCTCAGGTTACTATCCACCAAAAATCTCCTAGAAGATCATAAAATTAGAAAATAATTCTTCTTGGATGGTATACTAGAAGGAAGTCCCTCAAAGGCTCTAATATAATGCATATAATTCATTTATCTTCAGTGATTGTCAACAATTCATCAATAATTATTTCTATAAAACAGTACGTCAATTCAGATGAAGAGTCATATTATTATATAACGGTTCATGACATGGGCCACACTAAATATTTTAAGGAGGTGTACACACCAGAATATAGTGGTTTTTCCTAAATCTAGTCACTACATCAAACAATCCACCTTTACCTCCTTGAATTCAGGAAAAAAGTACGAACATAATTGTACCTCAGCTCTCTTATAGAGAAGTTAAGTCCTCTTATCTGGAGGAATGTATTTCATATAATAATTAGGAGATATAAGAATTAAGGAGACTCAATATAGAGTTACTATTTGGAAACATTACTTCCATAAGGGTTCTGAAAAATGATCCTCAACGTGCACCTCCAGCTGACGCACCTCAACAAATAAGGTTTACAACAACAATTAATGTAGATATAGAACAACATATAAATCTAGGGTACATGTAACTACTATATTTGATCCCATAATATTTGATTGGGAATTAATTCGATTAGATGCACAAGCAGAGCAGAATCATGCACATCCTTATTAGTCGTTACCTATTAGTTACCAATGGTAGGTACTAGCAGTGCGACCTCCAATGGACCTACTGGTCTCTACACCTATTCACATTATAACTACCACATATGATCAGGTCTTAGCTCAGCAATATTTTTTTATAATGATTATGGACACCATTGAGTCATTCATGGATCAATTTGGAGGATATGGATTAATGGCATGCCTCGGTATATCCAAAAAGGAAGTAATTCCATGAAAGGGTAGAACCAACTATTCCCCACCAAACATTGGGAACCACACATTTCTAAACATAAAAAATATAAAAAAATTGGAGATTCAATTTATTCAATTCCTCTCTCAGTGCAATCCCTAGATTGGTACCCCTAAAAAGGTGGTGAAATTTGGTTGTTTCATACAATCATTACAAGGAAAAGTTGTTGTGTGGTACCAAAGATTGCAGGCTCAGTCAATTACTATATGGTAAGTCCATTATCATTAATTCCATTTACTATTCATCTCATCATTACATAAGATAGTTTCCTTTGAACATACAAAATGAAAATAATAGGAGAATGAAATAGTCTCATATTTCATTGCTCGGTGGAATGAATTGACATACTCTTTAAGCATTCTACTCCTTCAGGAAGAGATTATACCTATATGTATATAAAATATCAATTATGATTTGTTCACACAATTATTCCATATAAAATACATACGATAGTTTGGGATCTACACTCAATTTATCAAGAGGTGGAAAAATCTATTGCATAGAATAAAGGCATGTCTCAAGTGATTCAGTCAACCTAGGGAATAATAACAGGAAATGAATATGTTGTTATAGTTATAGTTTAGTAGGATCCTCTACTCACTAATATTTTAAATCCCACATGATTCCATGAGGATCCCCCTCATGAGCATCAGAAACAGCACCCACCCCACCAAGCTGATAAGAGAAATTAGAGGTGGATGGATTTTGTGGAGATGAAAAATAAAGTCATATTCCTTTCATAATAACCATGTCCCCTGATAAATCATCTCATAATTGAAAAATACCTACTCAAATTTCCAAATCCAAAGAAACATTCCTAATAAGTTTATGAAGATCTCCAAAACTATTTCCCCTTCCATCAGATGCTAGGGAATCCCATCAAGGATTTTTTTCAACATATACCTTCTAAAAAAAATACTGGACTCTTGGAAAGTGAAACAAAAAAGAATTCTATACCCAAGGTAGCATGTTTTCTTATATTAGTCAATAGGAGTACGGTGAATGGGAAAAATATAAAAGAAATAATGCCTATAAATTTTTTCATTAGTTAATTAGAAAAACAATCCACAGGACTAGTGATATTATATGATCCCATTTGAAATAGGCAATTGTTCCCATATCCATTTATAATACAACTCAAGTACCGTCAGGAAAAGTAGAATACAGAGAAGCATAATTATCTAAAGAGTGACATGGACAGATGTTAAAGAAGTAATCACAATAACAATAGTTTGTGTCATGGAAAATGTTTTCATTAACTATAGAAGAATTCATTTCCACTATCTCAAAATCAAGATCCCCACCCTACCAAATTTCACAACTACAGTTGAACTATCTGATAAAATAATTATTATAGAAGGAATTGATCTATATATCCATTAACATTATTCACTTAATAGATACTTTCAAAAAGGATGACCATGATCCTGAACCCTAATTCACCTTAGATGATTGTGGAATCATGGGAACACACCATCAAGGTCGAGTATACATTGGAAGTTGTGGTTGTTCTAGGAGCCACCACATCAACTGAACCCCACCACATAACATTTATGAAACCGAAACTCATGAGAAAGCTCTCTAATGATAATATAAGGAACAATGAACTTATTTATCTACACGTTACAATATCTTACCAAAAATTATCATTAGAAATGACTGGTTAGTGGATACTTCACCACCCCCATGGTGGGTAGGTATACATAGCCTACCTGATCCCCTAAGAACAGGATCACATCTAGCTCCCACCCCATGGGATGAACCATCCACATTAGGAATATCAGATCCTAAAGTGTCTGAAAATAAAATCACCATGTTGTGAATCACAATACTCCTTCAAATAAATATGATTTTGTGAAGTAATTTGCATATGTTTTGGAAAAGATATCAAACATGGATGCTCTCAGTCTATCAAAGTACATTATAGAAGAACTTATTGTGTCCCTTTCCATCCATGGGGATATTGAACTCAAGATTGCAGCTACTAAATTATTTCATGTAGGGAATGATCATTTGGAATGATAAGTAATCATATCATTCAGATAACTGAATGAGGATAATGTCATATAAGGACACATCATACCCTAATATATCTATGAAAAAATAAATGAAAATATTATCTGAAAAGCCATTATTTATAATGGATCAAGACTCAAACTCATTACAGTTCAAACACTTCACCAACAAGGTCTTACAAAATCCAAATTATATCCCACCACATGGATGTCACATTAATATGAATACAATGAGAAGGAGCCTCTTGGTCAGATTACACTATAAACATGCTTCAGAGATCTTATTTCTGACTCAAAATTCATGGTTTTTTAGAAGGATACATCTTTAAATGATTTTCTTGGACACAATTGGAAGCATCATCAAGAAACAATTCCTTTATCATACCAACATTGTCTCATATATTGTGACAATGAAAATAACGGGAAAATATATGTTGATAAGTCCCCATTCATTTTTAGGAGGCAAAATTACATTGTTTCATGATTCTAACACATAGAAGGAATACATTATATGTTATATGATTCTAATCAAATAAATTCCCTGAATGGAATAGGTATGATCTCGGGTAAACCCGTCAAAATCTCAGTATTGATTATGGGCTACATATTAATGAAATCTATATACTTGGTCCAGATTTTGGATTCATTTAGTTACTTATGTTATGACCTTCCTAGAAACTAAATCAAATAGTATAGGGGAAGTAACAAACACTATAAAGAGTGATAAGGTTTTGGTTTAAAATGTATTAATTTTATCCCCTGGAATTTAACAAAACCCAGATCCATCAATTTGATTGTATGTGTACATCATGATAATGGAAGAAGATAGAGATGCTCATATTTAATCGATCTCTTTCTCTTCTAGGAAGCAATGATGTGTGTCACCATTGATTGATGCATGAATGATTACTTCATCCTCTATATTTCTATATGACAATTCCCCCCCGAACTCAGATATTCTTACCTTATCCCCAATCATGCAGGTATAAAATATTGAAGTAAAAAAGAATCGAAGAGGAAAAGGATTAAGATCTCTAGGATTCCACTATAGCACTTCAAGAAGTCTTGTCCACCATGGTGGATTAACACTGAGAAATAAATAAATGTATAGATGAAGATCCACACCCCACTCTGAGATGCCAGTCCATGACCCTGAGGTTTCTACCCATCACTTGGGCTTTCCAGATGACATTTCAAGATACAGGAATGTGTCCAGGGGGACTCTCCTGACTTACACCTCGAAAGTGGATGCTGAAGTGGACAATCTCATCAATAATGATTTTATCTGAGAGGTAAAATACCCAAATGGAAAACCAATATTGTATTCGTGATGATGAATAATGAGAAATTGAGTGTTCATAATTATTTATGATATCTAAATTGGAACTGTCCTAATGATGACTATTGATTCCCAATCATAGAACTAATGATTGTTGATACTACTTGTTATCAAGAACTCAAGATCACAGATAGCTGTTCCGGGTACAACAAAATCCATATGGCCATATATGATGAACATTCCACAACTTTTAGAGACTCTTAGAGTGTACTAATCTATTGGGTAATGTCGTTCTTCATGAAGAACACTAGAGCCACTTACCGATGTGACATGTATTGCACCATCAAATCATTAACAGAAATATTATTTTAGTGAATTTTTGATGATCTAGTGGCCATGTACTGGAAAATGTTTGACTACATGGATGAGAATGAAACCATCCCTAGTAATATTTGAGAGCATAATATGAGGATAAACCACTTAAAATGTTATTTTAGGGTAACCTCAAGAAATTTTTTCTACTTCAATGTATGTCATCGCACCATAAATGATGATCCTGAGAAGACTAAAGATATCCATGGCATGTAATCTCTTCAAAACCTGAAATATTTGAGTAGACTTCAAGGAAACATTTATTATATCAACTTCTTCAAAGCCAACATAGATGGAAATTGTTTACCCCTCACCAAATTTATGGATAATGGGGTCACCTATTTGTGGACTAATGACTATCATGAAGAATTGAATTCACTTAATAATTACTTATTTATTCCTCTAGTATTGATTCTAATGGTAGTAGGGATTCCACTTATTCTATATCTTATAGCCTTAGAGTAATCACTGGGATCCATTATTATAATTAATAATGATGCTGGGAATGAAAAGAACCCTTATTATCTTTGTCTAACTGTGCTTGACACCGAGAATCATTATGTGGGTATCAATAATAGCATCATGGAAATAATATGTATCATTAAAGAGATGAGAAACTACCTGCAAAACCATGAAATCGACTTGTTTTCACACAATAACGATCTAAATTTTAGCCTTAGTCATTATATAATGATAATATGCTTGACATGATGGGTTGTCATTATGAAATGGTGTGATATACAGTCCATGCCTTAGAAATTAGTGAAAGTCCATGCCTTGACATACTTCGTTGCTGAGAACCCATTTAAAGTAAAGATTCTATCAAATACTGAACTTCTCGATGAAAAAATATTCAATATTTAATGTGTCCCAAAAACACTGGAAATGGATTTCGATGGTGCTTGTAGAATCTGGACGTCAAAAAGATTGTAAGACCCAATATTCAAACTAGGTATGGATTGTGATTGTGTTTATATCCCCATTGAAGATAGTGTTACAATACACATTAATGTTATCATATGGGTGTTCAAATAATGAGGTAGAATATCAAGTTCTCATTGCAGGGATGGAATTGGTGATCCAAATATGGGTGAATCACCTAGTGTCGAAGGGTGACACTGAGTTGGTAATCATGAAAATCATTGTATATTACACTATTAGAAAAGTGGATCTGATTCCTCTTTTTGATTATGTATGAAGGTGAATTGTAGAATTACCCTAGGAAACAACATTGAATCACATCCCATGATCAAATAACTATCATGTATATGCATTGTTAAATGCATCCATGGATTTAACGGATTGAAATATTGATACAATAGTCATTAGCATCGCCCGTGATGGCATGGTTTCAACATTTATTCCAATCAGAATAGTGGAAATTAACGAAATTAGTCCCATTATTGAGCCATATGGTCCTAGCATAGAAATAATTACACTCATCATGGAATAAAGAAAACATAGTTTACTTCTACCATATTTAATAGGGAAGGAGAATATTGGGTGATTAGTATAAAATTTCACTCTTTATGAATAACAAAATCACAAGAAATATGACTAAAAGTGAGGCCTTCATGGAGGCCTTCTCAAATGTCTTTATGGGGAAGTGATTGTGACTATCCTAGAATCATAAAATACAAGAACCGGTTCTTCCTACCAATCAGGGTATTTGATTTCTAATCAAATTTTAGGGCTTGGGTATTACTTGCCATCAATGATGTAGGATTTCACAAAATTCACTAAGATGTGTCATTATTTCCATGTGAATGCTGACCTCATCCATAAACTTCCTAAGATTCTTCATACATCCAAATACTCAACGTCACTTTACACATGGGGTATGGATGTAGCGGGTCCATATCCTTCAGTTACAGATAAACAGTTGAACTACATCCTTACTGCTGCCCATTTCTACTCCAAATGGGATGAGGTTAATCCTTTCAAAGAATATATAACCAAAATAAATGATAGATTTTTCAAAAATAACATCCTTACATGATTTATTGTACCTTATACAATATTGGTGGAAACAGGTACCAATGTGTACTCCACTAAAGTGGAAAAGTTGTATTTTGATTTTAAGATGAACTCTAACCATACATCCTGCAGTCATGTAGTGACTAATGAATAGATAGTGTCTTGCAACAAGACCATGCCAAATATTCTCTAGAAAATGGTGTATAGGTATAATATTTAATGATATAATAAGAAAATTCATGCCTTAAGGGATTACCAAACTACAACCTATAGTGTAATACCGTCGACCGCATACTAATTGGTGTACAAAACAAAAGTAGTCCTACATGTTGAGGTTCAATTTCCATCCCTCTATATTTCCATCTCAAACCAGTAATCTACATTTGAATAGTCTCATACCTGACTAGATGAATTCTATGGGCTACAAGAAAATATATTTCATAACTTGGAATACTTAGATTTTTTCCTGAATAAGATAATGTAATCCATTAACAATAAGTACTGCCTTAATTAATTCCTCCATATAGAATTATTATGGGATCTTGGGACTCTAATGATAGCAGGAAAGATGCCTCCATATATTGAGCTGAAATGGGTGGTGCCTTACTCTATGTGTATGGTCCACTAGAATGTAGTCTATTCCCTAATCTCAATATATAGAGATCTCATCATGACTCCATCCAATGAAAGGTTCCTAAAAAATATTTCAAGATATTACATGATCATCATCCTTGCCAAAAGACGTTAAACGATGATTAATCATTGTCCACGATATAGGATATTAATGTTATATTGTGTCCATTCCACATGAAATTTAAATGCATGACAAAATGTTCATGTCTCATGACCTTAAACTACAAGAAACCCATTATCCTTACCATGTGATAATAAACCATTCTATTAACATCATTTTCATTTTTTACAAATAAATCCCAAAAAATACCATGAGTAGACAATCCTTATAGTGCATAAAAATATAGAAATCTTCCATGTGTAATACCCATTCACATTTGTGCCACTCAATAGTGATATATGATCCCCTTTTATAGGTATTAGTCCGAACATTTTGATTCCCTCATCATATGATGAAAAACTATGTGATCTTTCTATAAACTATGGGTGTCTTGATTATCATATTATAGTGATATGTAGTGACACCTAGATCCCCAATATCAGGTTAATCCATGACCACAATGACAATATATTATTTCCCCATGTTTGAACTAGATCTGTAATTGAAAATTTGCAGAACATATGGTTTGATTCTCTTTAAAATGAGATGTGTGGTGATACAAAGAGTCATGTTTTGGGAACATATATTAATATGGAAAATATTTAATTCCCATTTACCAACATCATAGATTATTTTGTGTGGGTAACCCCCTCCATGTTCTATGTTTGTCTTTATTCTCACATTAATGAAAAATGTAGTTACACTAAGGTCTCCAATCTTGGGTCCAACAACAATTTTCAATAAGAAAAATCACCTTCCAATCCTCGTGTATGAATCAGATATGCACAGAAAGATTTTTGAAGACCTATTCCATGATTCTCATTACAACGATATGTGTAGCGACACCATGAAAGCATTCCTTAGGACCAATAATGTAACGTCCTGGACCAGGGTGCCACACAACCGGTGCCCTGAGCCCGGTTTGCCATGTGACCTCAAGCGCATTTCCCCAAACTCCAGAGGCTACCAACTAGCCGCAAGGGCCCAAGACAGATAGTGGGGAAACTATGCCCTCATTTATCCAAGTGTAGCGAAACGGAATACCAAAATAAACATTCAACAATAGAGGAAGCGGTAAACATACACAACTGAAATAACTACAGTACTGGTTATAACCAACAGTATATAAGTGATGATGCTACATGTTTCAAGTTATAGGAAAACAACCTGAACATGTTATACATCAATACGGTACAGTAGAAAAAAGAGTACATCAAAGCATGAAAAACAGCTAGTAGCGGCATCGCGAGCCTAGGCTCGGTCCCATGCCCTCCTACTCCTCAGCAACAGTAAAATACCTGTATAGGGACTCTTTCCGCTATCTACACCTGCAACAACGTAATCTGTTTGGGCCGAAAAGCGTGATCCAAATAGGGTGTGAGAAATATATCTCAGTAGGCACCCAACAAAGGCATGTGCTCAACTGTGCGTAAAACATGCAACAAGTGTTCCATAGTAAAATGAAATAACTAAGCAGTACTATAAAGTAACTAACTTAAAAGTTAAATAGCCATTTTATTATTCATTTAATTCCTTTAATTTAGTTACATTTTTTTGCTCAACAGCACCAAGCCCTCAGGCCAACTAGAACCGTGCCCTCAGGCTAAAATAGTAAACCACGCCCTCAGGCTATACAGAATCCAACTCGCAGGTATTTCCCTCAGGCATAACAGAAATTCTCGCCCTCAGGCATACAAAGTGTCTCCCTCAGGCACAAAAGTCAAGCCCTCAGGCACGAATGGTTTCCCTTGGGCGGAATAACGACAGCCCTCGGGCTAAAACAGTCATGCCCTATGGCTAATTACAACAACGCCCTCAGGCTAACAAGTAACCCGGAAATTCCCAACATATCAAATTGCAGTAAACAAGTAATTCCTCTCAAGGAAATTCTACAGTTACTACATTTAATGCATAACCTCCGGTATCCTGGCCAAACGGCTAAACAGAGGAACACACCCTTCGGGATTGTCCTGGATCGAAGCAACGATCCCAAACAGCATTTTTAAAACATTATTTAATTACCTATACTGTTCTAGGTTTTTAAATTTTCCACAGCCTCAGCCTCACGACACCCCAATATGGGTTCTTAGCTCAAAAACGCACAAAAACGCACGACAATTGGAATAATAACACCAAGCCACCTACATTATACGCCAATGAACGCTATACTCGAACGCCGACTCTAGAAACGCCCAAGAACGGAATAGATCTGAGGAAGAACAAAACCCATTCAAACGTCAATAAAATGTGTTAGGTGAAGAATTGGTAAAAACGGTACTAGGAGGGGGAAGGGCTTACCCGTCCGGTTCCAACGTAATCGTTCAAAGCCGAATCGGATTCTAGACGAACGCCTGGTGGATCTTCAAAAATCTGGCATCCTCCTTTGGCTCCAAAATGGCTCAAGTGCCTCCTCTGCCAAATGTTGGGTCTACTACCTATTTTATGCTGAAAAAAGTACATAGCGTGTACTAATGAGTACGTGGTGCATACTTCTTTCATTTAACTGTTCACTTGGCAGCACCGCCACACTGTTCATCAGTCGACCCGAGTACACAACATGTACTCTCAAATACATGACGTGTACTGTCGCCCAGCTGGCGGCAACACCAACGCCTTACTGTTTAAGCCTACCGACTAACTACACAGCGTGTAAGGTACCACTACACGACGTGTAGTCGGTTTCTACACCCTTCGTCGCCGGCATGGCTACACGACCCATGTAATCATCCCAACACGAACAAAATTACACAACATGTGGATAAAGTACACGGCGTGTAGTTCCCAAATTTAGTATTTTTCCCCATTTTCCATATTTTCTGAAAAACACTTAAGGAAAAGGAAAAGCGGAAGATCGTAACTCTAAAACAAGAACCGGGTTCTTACAAACGTCCCCCCTTATAGCAATTCATCCCGGAATTGCCCTTTCAAGGGTGGCGAAGAGATAGCTCAGAACAACTCTGGCCACTGAGCACGTACGTCGGCCTCCCTCTCCCAGGTCTCGTCTTGCACTTGGCCATGCTGCCATAGCACCGATACGAGAGGAACTGACTGGCCTCTGAGAACCTTCGTGCTCCTGTCAAAGATATGGATCAGATGCTCCTCAAAGGATGCATCATGCTGAATCTCAACCTCCTCACTCTAAAAGGTGTGAGATAGGTCTGAATGGTAGCGACGCAGATGAGACACGTGGAAGATGTCGTGCATGGCTCGGTACCGATGCGGTAACTGCAACCGATATGCAACCAGCCCGACTCACTCCAGAATCTCAAATGGTCCCACATACCTCGGTGAAAGCTTACCCTATCTCCTGATCCGTTTGTGTCCCAGCCTCAGCAAAACATGGACGAAAACATGATCCCCAACCACGAACTCCAGAGGTCGTCTGCGGCGATCAACATAAGACTTCTGACGAGACTGTGCGGTAGACATACGCTTCCAAATTAACTAGACATGCTCAGATGTCTCCTGCACGAGCTGTGGTCCCAGTAAAGCTGCCTCACCTGGCTCTAACCACCACAACGGTGATCGGCATGTCCTACCATATAAATCCTCCTATGGTGTCATCTCAATAGTTGTCTGAAAACTATTGCTATAGGTAAACTCGACTAAGAGTATATGCATCTCCCAAGAGACCCCAAAGTCTATGACGCATGCGTGCAGCATGTCCTCTAGCACCTGTATCGTCCGCTCTGACTGGCCATCTATCTGAGGGTGGTATGTTGTGCTCAGAAGCACCTGTGTACCCAGCGCCCTCAGAAAACTCTGCCAAAAATGAGACATGAAGCGATCATCCCTATGTGAAATGATAAAATGAGGGACCCCATGAAGACGTATGATCTCTCGGATATACAGCCTTCCGAGATCGTTCACACCAAAGGTCTCCTTGATCGGTAAGAATTGAGCTACCTTCTTATATCTATCCACAACAACCCATACGAAGTCATTGCCTCGAGGTGACCTTGTCAATACAGTCACGAAATCCATCGCGACATCATCCCATTTCCACTCTGGAATGGGAAACTGTTGTAACATCCCAACTATCTGTGATGCTCTGCCTTCACCTGCTGACAGGTGGAACACCTCGTAACAGAACCAGCTATCTCTCTCTTCATACCCGGCCACCAGTACTGACGTCTCAAGTCTCAGTATATCTTGGTAACCCCGAGATGAACTGCCCAAGCTGAAGCATGAAACTCATACATCAGCTCCTCAAGTATATCCCCTGGAAACCATACATGTCCATGGAAACTCAAAACCTCATCATCGCCTACCGTCCAACCAGGAGGAGGGTCTCACTTTCCACTGACTCCCATAGAACTACGCCTTATTAATTTAATAGCTTCCTCAGACTCACTCCATCCAGGAGGGTAGAAGTCACAACTAACGAGGAATGATAAGTCTGACCCTGACTATCATGCACCTCTAGATGCATCTCAGAGAACAAGGCCATAAGCTTCCACTCACCACTGGCCTCCTAAACTTCTTGTATATGAGTCTTCCTCCTCAGTGCATCAGCTACTGCATTACCTTTACTAGGTGTATAGGCAAGCTCAAAATCGAAGGACAGTAGGTACCCGACCCACCTTCTCTGCCTCAGGTTCAGGTCACGCAGAGTAAAGATATACTTGAGTCTTTTGTGGTCGGTGAAAACCACAAAATTCTCTCCCAACAGATAATGTCTCCAACAGCGTAACGCATGCACAGCTGCAGCCAACTCGAGATCATGCATCGGGTAATTCCTCTCATGTGGCCTCACCTTCTGAGACCCGTACGCCACAACTCGCCTTTCATCAAAACGGCTCCCAGACAAATCCATGATGCATCACAGTAAACTGTATAGCTCTTCCCCTGCTCTGGGAGTATAAGGATAAGTGTTGATGTCAACCTTACCTTCATGTCTTGAAAAGCTGTCTCGCAAGCTTCTGACCAAATGAACTTCACACCCTTCATAGTCAGACATGTCAATGGTGCTGCTAAGCATGAGAAGTCCTGTATGAAGCACCTATAGTAACCAGACAGCCCTAAGAAACTCTGTATCTCAAACACGTTCTTAGGCTGCTCCTAGGAAACTACTTCTATCACCTTCTATAGGTCTACTACAACTCCTGCCTCTAAGATGATATGACCCAGGAAGTGAATCTGGTCCATCCAAAACTGGCACTTCGAGAGCTTAGCATATAGGTGATGCTCTCTCAGGGTACTCAATACGATATCAAGATGGGTGGAATGGTCGTGTCGAGTGTGAGAGTACACCAAGATGTCATCCCCAAATAGCAGCACAAATTAATCATGATACGGATGGAACACACGATTCATCAGAGCCATGAAAACTGCTGGCACGTTCGTGAGTCTGAATGGAATAAATGTATACTCATATAGACCATACCAGCTCCTGAAAGCTGTGAGATGTATATCAGATGGTCAAACACGCAGCTGATGATATCCGGATCTCAAGTCAATATTCAAGAACACTTGTGCTCCATGAATCTGATCAAACAGATCATCTATCCTCGGCAAGGGATATCGGTTCTTAACCTTCAACTGGTTCAGCTTCTGATAATCCACACAAAGCCTAAGGGTACCATCCGCCTTCTTCAAAAAAAGGACTGGAGAACCCCTAGGGGAAGTACTGGGTCGGATAAAACCCTTCGCATGTACATCCTATAAGGAGGATTGGACACTGGTTCTGCTCTTGAGACTAGATCGATAGAGAAATCCACCTCGTGCACTGGAGGTAGGCCTGAGAAGTCATCCAGGAAGACCTCCCTGAAACGAACAACAACTGGAGAGAAATTTGTCTGACAAGGCCCCCTGTCATCCAGATATAAGTTCATAATCTGGGCTGTGACTCCACCTCGCCCATGATGCTCTGGTCCAGCTCGACTCGCCTGAACATCCCATTCTACCTTGTATAGAAACTCCCTACCCTCTGGTGACATGAAACGAACCCTGCGACGATAGCAGTCTACAATGGCTCAATAGGGAACCAACCAGTCCATCCCGAGAATGATGTCATAGATCGTCATCTCTAAGACATAATGGTCCCAAAGGAAGTGACACCCACAAAACTCATGGGGGCACTCCTTGCACTGACTCACACTAACCGTCCTAGTCCCCAATGGAGTTTCTAGCGTCAAGATATAATAAGAAGTAGAAACATCGGGCCAATGGCTCGCCACAGTGGGTATAGATATAAAACTATGTGTAGAACCTGTATCAAAAAGTACTGAAGACAAGACATAAGCTACTAGAATAGTACCTCTGACTGTTGAAGGTCCGAGATCCTGCTCCTGATGGGTCAGTTGCACTACATATGCCTATCCAGTACCGCAGCCCTGCGACACATCCTGGCTACCCTGAGCAATCCCGCCCTGCTGCCTCTACGATCCTGGTGTCTGGCTACCACAACCACGACCACCATCTCTGCCTGCAAGCCCTGACGTATTCCAGTTTCCAGACTGGTAAGAAGCCACTGGTCCTGCTCCTGCACGCAGAGTCTAAAAAGAACCCCTCTCACTAGACACTGGTAGAAACACCCTGCAAAAGCATTGCAGGTGACCCATCGTTCCACAAGATCGGCACTCCACTTGGTCTCGTGGACACTGCGGCCTCTTGTGCCCCTCTCTGCCACACTGGTAGCACCTAATCGGGCCACTTGATGAAGCTTCCTGGCTGGTATTGCGGCCTTGAGAGAAGTACACCTGTCTCTTCCTCTAGCCAGAAGAAATAGTACCAGTAACTGGTGTCGAACCGCCCTGGCCCACACCACTTGATTCTCGCAGGTTCCTCTCTGTAATCAACTCCTGGTTAACAATCGCGTGTATAGTAGGTAACCTGAAATAATTCAATAGCACTCGGATGTCATAACTAAGACCATCCTCAAAACGTCTGGCTCTTAGCGTCTCATCACCCACCAGCCCGGGTGCAAAATGTTGAAGCTCTGTAAAATGAGAAAAGTAGTCCATCACCGACATAGCACCCTACTGCAGATTTATGAACTCTCGAGCTCTATCTTCTCTCAGCGTCTCGGGAAAGAAGAAGTCATAGAAGACTGTCTGAAAATCCACCCATCCCATGTCCCTGTGATTCTCTGACTGGGTGGTAACATCCCACCATCTCTTGGAAGAATCACGCAGCATGTAAGTAGCGAGGTTGACCCTCCGCCATGGAGGCGTATCAAGATGCTCGAAAATATTATGCATCGATCCTAGCCAGGACTCTGCAGCCTATGGTCCACCATCCCCTGAAAACGTAGGCGGATGCTGCTGCTGAAAGACACATGTCATCGCGGCCATAGATGTGGAAGCCTACGGTGCTCCCTGAAAGGTCTTCTTGAACCGCAATAAGCCTTCATGGAACTGTGCCTCTATGCCCGTTTCCGGTATAACAGCTGGTGCCGCAGTTGGCTCTGCTGGTGGATCAACTAGTAGCCCATGGCCCACCATCTCTGGAGTATAATCGTCACCGCTCTCTTGGAGAACAACTCACGATCATCTAGGCTGCATGACACTACAAGGTCAAAAGCATGGCTCAGATTTAAGATTATTAAGACTGAAACGTAGGAACCACAAAGGAACAAGAGGAAGTAGGTGTTTCAAAATTTTCAAAAGAACACTACACGGCGTGTACACTGACTACACGACGTGTACTTGATTTCCTTTCCCCTGACCGGGTCCTTCTACATGGCTAAGCCACAGGAATTCCATTCAACAATACTATAGGGCGTGTATAATATCTACACAGCATGTAAGATGTTATTTTTCAACTGCCCATGTCGTCTGTGACACGGCCGACTACTCGGCTTTACTCTACACGACATGTTACACCCGAACAAGGCGTGCACACTATCCTGTTTCCCAGCGACAAGGCTATCACCACACGGTCTGTCCTCGGACAAGACTACATGGCGTGTCCTAGAGGTACACGGCGTGTTAAGGGAGAGGTGACACCAGCCCGTGTTGTTAGTTACACAGTCGAGTCCCCAGGTCACACTAAACGACGTGTTCATCATTGACACGGCGTGCTGTACAGGATTTCACCAACCCGTGTTGTTAGTTACACGGCCGGACTCCGGGTCACACTACAAGGCGTGCAAAAAACTACGTGGCGTGTTTTACCCAAGCCCTTCCCTACCCCGTGTCGCCACCCACACGGTTTGTGACACGGGAAGAGACTACACGGCGTGTACCCAGGGTACATGACGTGTAGTCAAAAAGTTCATTTTTCTTCCCGGACAGAAGAACACACACGATGTTTATGAGGTCCTACACGGCGTGTATCCTGGGTTTTCTGGATAGTATGCCTCAAAAACACCTCTGGAAACCAGAAAATACTGAAAACAACACCTAAGTGTCAAATTCTGACCTGTGGGGGCCCATACACCCCACGAATCAACGTTTGACATCTTATTTGTGTTATAACGAATAACCAGTCAATATTCCACCAAATTCCGGTCAATGGGGGCCCATAATCCCCAAAAACCAAAATTTGGCATCCATTCTATAAACAAGCTCAAACAAAAACACCATATCACAAGGCATGTATTTATCAAGAAGCTATCACAACAGCATGCTTTTCTAACACAACAACTGTCACAACAACATGAGAATTTCTAATGCACCTATATGGCATGGAAACTATGCATGGCATGTGATATCTAGCATGTGCATATATGATGCATGAGACGACATAGCCTCATCTCATCGGGTTGCACCTAAATAGAACCCACTAATAAAATATAAACAACACAATCCAAGTGTGTCACCCAACGGTGAAAACATATCAACCGTAAAATTGCAAAATCAAAGGAATAAAAAAATATGAGGTAGACTGGCTTTTCCCTGTACACGGGTTAGCTAAGCCCGGACACAGATTATTACCAACTACCGTTCGGTCCTATCCCTGACTACGGCTCCAAATATTAAGTCAAACAAAAGAAACACCCTCTGATACCACTTTGTAACATCCTCGACCTGGGTGCCATGCAACGGGTGCCCCGAGCCCGATTCACCACGTGACCACAAGCGCATTTTCCTAAACGCCAGAGGCTGCCAACTAGTAGAGAGGGCCCAGATCTGATAGTGGGGAAAATATGCCCTGATTTGTCAAAGTGTAGTGCAGCAGAATACCAAAATTAACATTCAACAATAGCGGAAGCAGTAAACATACACAATTGAAATAACTACAGTAGTGGATATAACCAACAGTATATAAGTGATGATGCTACATGTTTCGTGTTCTAGGAAAACAGCCAGAACATGTTATAAAACAATACAGTACAGCAGAAAACAGAGTACAGCAAAATAAGAAAAACAACTAGCAGCGGCATCGCGAGCCTAGGCTCAGTCCCATGCCCTCCTACTCCTCAGCAACAGTCATGTACCTATATAGGGACTCTTGCCCCTATCTACACCTACACCAACTTAATCTGTTTGGGCCGAAAAGCGTGACCCAAACAGGGTGTGAGAAATATATCTCAGCAGGCACCCACCAAAGGCACATGCTCAACTGTGTGTAAAACATGCAACAAGTGTGCAGTAGAAAAATGCAATAACTAAGCAGTACTCAAAAGTCACTAACTTAACTGTTAAATTTCCATTTTATTATTCATTTAATTCCATTAATTTAGTAACATTATTGTGCTCAACAGCACCAAGCCCTCAGGCCAACTAGAATCGTGCCCTCAGACTAAAATAGTAAACCACACCCTCAGGCTATACAGAATCCAACGTGCAGGTATTGCCCTCAGGCGTAATAGAAATTCTCGCCCTTAGGCATATGAAGTGTTTCCCTCAGGCACAGATGTCAAGCCCTCAGGCACGAAAGGTTCCCCTCATGCGGAATAACGACAGCCCTCGAGCTAAAACAGTCATGCCCTCAGGCTAATTACAACAATTCCCTCAGGCGAACAGGTAACCGGGCAATTCCCAACATATCAAAATGTAGTAAAAAAGAAATTCCGTTCAGGTAAATTCTACAGTTACTACATTTATGGCATACCATCGGGTATCCGGTTCAAATGGCTAAATGGAGGAACACTCCGCTCGGGATGGTCCTGGATCCACGCAATGATCCCAAACAGAATTTTTACAACTTTATTTAATTACCTATATAGTTATAGGTAGTTAAATTAGCCACGGTCTCAGCCTCATGACACCCCAATATTGGTTCGTAGCTCAAAAACGCACAAAAACACACGACAGTTGGAAAAATAACACCAAGCCACCTGCCTTATACGCCAACGGACAATATACCTGAATGCAGACTCTAGAAACGCCCAAGAACGGAATAGATCTGGAAAAGAACAAAACCCATTAAAACCTAAATAACTTTCTTTAGGAGAATAATTGGTAAGAACGGTACTAGGAGGAGGAAGGGCTTCCCCGTGCGGTTCCAACGAAATCGTCTGAAGCCGAATTGGATTCCAGACGAATGCCCAGTGGATCTTCAAAGATCTGGCCCCCTCCTTTGGCTCCAAAATGGCTCAAGTGCCTCCTCTGCCAAATGAGGAGGCTACTGTCGGTTTTAAGCTGGAAAAAAAAGTACACAGCATGTACTTCTGAGTACACGGCATGTACTTCTTTCATTTAACTGTTCAATTGGTGGCACCTCCACACTGTTCATTAGTCGACATGAGTACACGACATGTACTCTAGAGTACACAGCATGTACTGTCGCCCAGCTGGCAGCGATGCCATCGCCTCACTATTTATGCTTGCTGACTAACTACATGGCGTGTAAGGTACCACTACATGGCGTGTAGTCGATTTCTACACCGTTCATCGCCGGCATGGCTACACGCCCCATGTACTCATCTCAACACGTCCAAAAGTACATGACATGTGGATAAAGTACACGACATGTAGTTCCAAAATTTAGGATTTTTCCCCACTTTCCATATTTTCTTAAAAACACTTAATGAAAAGGAAAAAAAGAATCCCATATATCTAAAACAATAACCAGGTTCTTACAAACAATTATTCCAGAAATTATCAAATGTCACATTCCCCATGTTAAAGTATGATTAGTGTGGGGAACAATTTTCAAGAATTATATGTGGCTTGATTATAGCTTTAATTAAATAATCAGTGACACCAAAATATCTAATCTCGGTTTCATATAAAATAAAATAATCCCCCACTCCTTATGTATATATCATATCACTATAAAGAACCATTTTAGAACTATAGGAGGCTTGATTTTTCCCTTATCATGATACATAGGGAAACATAGGTTCTACACTATGGTCCAACCATAACATTTCTGTCTTTCCACATAAAATTAACATCATCCCTTCTACATTATAGTAAACAAAATTGGATAATTAAGAACAATGTATGGCTTGATTCTCGCTTCAATGATATATAGAGAGATACTTGGAATCCATCCTTTGGCCTACACACCACAAAATTCAATGCCCCATCCTTATCTTGTGTCACCTTTATGAAATTCAAGAAATGTTTACCACTCCTAATTGCTCACACTGAGAATAGCTCCCATGGTATTAGGTGTTTAGTAAAGGAGTTCAATGAATAATTTTTTCATCTTAATTCATATTTGAGCTATAAATAGTCCCGAGTGTAAGAACATATAATACACACTAGATTTTCTCATTACATGATAGAAAACTACACAATCATTTTCAAGAACTAAATATGGCTTGATTCTCACCTCTATGAGATTTTTAGTGATGTCTAGACTCTTAATCATGGGCCTAGACACAACATTGTACAATAATGACTCTATTATCCCATGTATTATTCATATCTACACAATGATAATTAATACATGTTCTCATCCTAATTATGAGCTGTTATTCAAGAAACCCTCAGTATCCACCACTTATGAAATCAATCAGGGTGGGGGACATTTATTTAATAACTACATATTTCATTATTCATTCCATAGAATGATACGTAGTTAATCATAAGTCATATGCCCTAGTCCAGCATTAATATTAATTTTCACATCAAGACACCTTGGTTCTTTCAACATGGCAATATACTGTATAGATAATGTTCTTACTGCGCAATGTCCATAAAAATACGTAAGGCTTTATTCGCATCCCATAGAAATAATTATTGAAAACATTTCCTAAAATCATTGTCCCAATGATGGAGAAATGAAAAAACTATCCTCTACAACATTCAAACAAAATATCAAAAGAAGATACATTATTTTGGTCCATGTGATCAAAGAAACCATTAAAGAAACATGAGATGTCCCGTTTCTATATATGTGTCAGATCTACTCAATGAACTCCAAACTCAAATCCAATATCCATCCAAACTCAAAATTTTCGTATTTTACAATTCCCCTTTTTCATGTAATACTCTTAATCATTAAAACATTCAGATCATTATAATTTTTCCATCGCTCCTGTAGTATAATGTCTGATACATGAGATCTCTTTTTCCTTACTATATAGTACATTCCCCAGCTGGCCTTGCATAACGTATCCCCCATAATGGACTTGTCAGAAAATTGATGACACTATTGAAGATTGCAGAATGGGTCCTAGTTTTCCTTTAATAATGCATCGCAAAAAAATAGTTTTTTTTTCAAATAATGGTAATTTCTCTTTTGGGAGTAGCCTGTTCTATCCCTTTAATAATTGATAGCGGTTTGATGAAACCCATGATTCAATGTTAATGGCCATTCATTGAATATTTTTTCCATATCCTCTCTCCTCATCCGGAAAACATTAAGATCATGATTTAAAATATATTTCCTCATGTCCAATGTATAGATGAATAACCACAATACGATATACCATCATATTCTTTTAAAATTATGTGATATTATTTTCCTAGTCATATGAGAAAAAACTATAGACACCATATTTCTTACACTTGGGTCATACCTATGAGGGAATCGTTTATTCCATATTATCTAAAAATTTTATTTAAAATATGCTATCTGTATTTGAGTACTTTCTCATTGAACCAATCTTTATGCATAGGGATATCCAAATATCTAAAATCCTTAATTGGAATTTTAAGATTGAATATCACAACTCATATTGATTTTTTTCCATATGATGTACTATTTTCCCAATTCGTCCTTTCATAGGTATCCCAAATAATGGGTCCATTAGCCAAAGGTTCCCATTACTCACTATTCAGGATTATTCATAACAAAACATGCATAAAATAGCTCATAAAATGATTTTGTTAACCGGTTGTAACTTCATCCTCAAGGGATGCATACTTTAATTTTATAAGTCCTTTTTCCATAACACTATTCATATAAAAAATTACCCCGACCATAACTTACAATATTACCCTCATACATGTGAACATGCTAGCACGTTTCCCAAAAAAGTTCCAAGAATGGGAGAGTCATCAGCCTTTTGGTCAAATCTAAAATAACATAAATTATAGTGCCCCAAAATTTATTTATTTTCTGACATTCAACTAATTATTATAATTTCCATACTGTAAGATATGAAACTAAATAGCATAAATTATTTTCAGTATGTCATTAAACTGCATTATATAATGTCCATTCTATATGACTTTGAACTGCATAGCATAATTTCCTTTATTTATGATGTTAAACATCACAACATAATGTCTTAATTGTATGACATTAAACTACATAGAATAATACCATTTCATTATGACATTAATTTGAATAGTGTAATGTCCTTGTTGTATGACTTTAATCTCCATAGAATAATGTCCTTGTTGTATGACATTAAACTGCATGGGTAATATCCTACTTGCACATAATTAAATTGTGTGATACATTAGCCTTTGTTAGAAATGGTCCCTCCCTAGATAGTTGACATCTCTTGAAATTTACCCTCCTTCACTTGAGTTCAATTAAGGTAGGAGTGGATTACCATTCCTGGCTAGTTATTATACATATATTCCATTCATTTTTATGGGCCTTTATTCGAAAAAACCACCCATTATGGCCTGGATTGATCCAAATCATAAACAAACCTTAATCATCAGTGATATAATTTTCAAATTTATTAGGAATTATTTGTCTGGTTATGTTGTAACATATCACAATTAGATTTTCATAAGCTGCTCAAAAATTTCAGGGCCCATCATCCAGAAGAATCCACTATTGACTATACATTATGCCCCCTACATGGCCTGCATAAAAAATTCCACAAAAGTGTTTGTCGACCAGCAGTTACATCATCATTAGTATAGAGAACCTATATTACAAAATATCATGTCTATGATACATAACCGAAAAATCATGGCTAATGATTCCCCATTGAATGTCTAATGAATTTCATAAAATTATCATCTCACAATCCTTGTTTGTGTTATTATTCCAACCTTTATGGTCAAAGTGGTTCCATATAAAACAATAGTCAAATTAGTTTGGCATGAATGACATTGAATTTCACACAATAAGAGACAACACTCATGATATTGAAACCCTACTGTGGTAATTCTACAAAAAAGCTAAGTCTGAACTCGTTAGACCTACACTCCATATGGTTTATACTGAAATCAAGCGATTAAAAGAAAAAATCCACAAAACATGTTAGGATAAAAACATGAATAGGTTACCCTAAGAAAAAACCAATTCATTCCTTGTAAGTCTCCATCATATTGAGCTTAGGAAAAAATTAAGCTGATGAAAAAAATACATAATGTTTTTTCGGTTTTCCATATGACTATAGTAATAGTGAAATTATGCATTCTATGCCCCATGGATTTGGAAAGAATATAAGAATATTCAAAATTTTACATAGATCCAAAACCGATAATTATGTTGGAATGATTAAAATATCCCATCATTTACAATAGAAAAATATTTTTTTTCTTCCAAATGAATCTAATTCTAAGGGGATGATTTTTGTGGTACCACAAAATGTGTTTCCTGAACATTATAGTAGAATTCTTTTATAAATCATCACATAGACAAAAAATGTCACCTTTTTGTATATATGTGTCTCTATGACGAAATATGTTTCATGACGTATTTTTATGTGCCAATACTACACTACATAATGATGCATTACTAAAAAGAACCTCCCTATAGGAGTAGGGTATGGATTTATAAGATTGATAATATAAAGGCATTAAAAAATTAAAATTTAGTTTTAGATCATCACTTAAGGTCATCTGGTTTATTAACCATGTTGAGAAGTGTAGATATGTTCACATTATTCAATTTTACTGGTCTCAGTACTCAAACATACTTACCAATCCAATGTTATGGCTCTAAAAAGACGTAAAAATTTAAAAAAGGGATTCCAATGATATGTGATAAGGACCTACGCTAAGTACATGTTCAAGGGACAAGCTACTAGTACCAATTCCATGTAACTTCATTAAGAACCCACACTAAGGAGAAATTATCAGGCCCCTGTATTCCAATAAATAGGACCCTTGGGTTCCCCATTTGAACAACAGAAAAATTCTGAAAAACCCTTAGAGCTCAAATTGAGGATCCCCTTCTCCAATTTCCCCCAAACAATATCATGTAGCTCATAGAAACATGAGACAATATTGAATTAAAATGGAAAGAAAGATCAAAATCCCTCTATGGTCTAAAAACATAAGACACATTAATGATAACTATTCTACCCTATGGAAAAATTACCTATGTAGGGTCCATCTCTTTCATTGGTGACTCATGCGAGACACTTCCTAGAATACTGGAAGAGACCCAGGGTGAATAGGATAAATATTGAGCCATGTTTTGTTTCCCAAATATTCCATTTCTCAAGTAAATATTGCTCACACAGGACTACCCCCACCCCCATGAAACCCATTTTTAATTCCTCCTACGTCCTACGTGGCATACGGGCGTAGTATACCTGTGCCAAAAAACTACACCCAGGACCTATGATACTCACATATTGTACATCTTATTAGAAACCCATGGAAGGCCCCTCATTTTATGACATAGTTTTCTTATAGTGACCAATTTGAAACCTCCAATAATAATTAATGATCTAAAAACCATGGGAATCGACACATCAACAAGTCCCCCATATGGATTTGTATATCCATAGTCACAGGTTACCAAAATTTATCATACCAAATGGATAGGATTCTCAATGTGTCTATTGATTTTAATAATCTTTCAAAAAATGAACCTTACCCAAGGGATAATTTCAGGGAGTTCCTAGTCTAAGAGATTGGGGATTGGAACATTTCATACCCTTAATGTCTCTAATACATGGAGCCTCTAGTTCCCAAGAGGTAGGATAAGGATAATTCTATCATTTCCTTCTGATGTGGGGTGATCACCCTCCTTATATGTGAAAATAATTAAATGGAATCACTCCTGGGGTAATCCCCTAGCCTTTGTTGTTTGAGGATTCAATATTTCTCCTCTCTACCAATATTTCCTTGAGCTTCATTCCTTCTAAGGGTGAATTGAAGTGAGGAAAGTTTCATAACCCTAGACTCTTCCACCGTCTTCATGAGGAATATTATATTAGAGTACTCAACACCTCATCCCTCTCCATATTTTATTTCTATCAATTTCCACCAATTGGAAAACGATAATGGTGGGGTTTGTTAGATCTTCCACATCCTATTTTTTCTACTACCTAGCTTGAATTTTGTGGGATTAGAGGTCAATGGTGATCCTGAAATCGGAATGATCCAAGTGACTAATTAAATAATGAGAACGATGATTAATTCTAACCATGATATGTAGGAAGCCCCATAAGGTCATGAGATAAATGGGAATCCTCTTCACGAATAACCTCCAATCATAATCCCCTTAATCTGGGTATTCACCTCATGAGTAAACCATGAAGTAACCCATCATGTCGACATGCATTAAGACATCTATCATTGTACTTTTTTAGGGAATGGTCTTTAAGAATAATCCACAATTTAGCCTTATCAATGGGGAAAATTCCATAGTGAGACTCATCGATCAACATGTGTTTTGATTAACATATGTATGGGATATGTAGGAGGCCTCCATGATGTTTAAACCCAACCACCCAAATCAACAATATTCTCTCTAGGCCACATTCCTAGTGTGGTTTGATTTAATATGGGAATATATCCTCCATCCATGATTCCCTGGGTTTCCATGGAATATGTCTCGCACTAAAAATTTAGTAGGAACGGTACCCTAATACGTCCTTACCACATTATGAAAAACTAAATAGTTAGGTCCTTATCAAATGACTTTAAAAGATCTAATGTTCATCTTTAACAAACAACGTACTATGTGGGTTCAAATTCCATTCTTATGGAAATGTTGGCAGTCCAGATAAGGGTTCAATACCAATATTAAACAAATATTTTCTCACAAGATGGGGATCCTTGGATACATATAGATACCTCCATCGATGAATATCCTCAGATACATATAGATGATACTAAATTCCTTGTGTATAAATTATTGATTTGTAATTGAGTGTATATATATGTCATACTTTGGAATTAATAAAGGATTCATGAATATATTTTAAATCTATAAGAGGTTAATAGAGTAGGACATAATTCCCAAAAAGGGTGTGATGATCCTAACCTCCCATCCTCTTTGCCAATGATATTTCTTAAGCATCATAGTCAAAATCCCTTGCAAGTTCTTTCCATTGAAAGGCATGTACTTTTAGACAGGGAACCATTTGGAGTTTCATTTTCTTGAGGATAGTATCATTTCCATTTATCAAGAGGCTTCTAAATATGTATTTGATAATGGCACAAATCTGTATAGTTGAAAATCATAAACATCATTTTCCACATATTATGTGAAATACCCAGGGATTTTTTAAGGGCCGGATTCTTAAAAAAATTACATGGTAGATTTTGTTGAGTCAATATGGTCTTCCTTATGACTTTTACATTCCTTCATACTTGAGGAGATTATTTAGCCAATAATGTTTCCTCATGACTTTACCATTAATTATTGTTTTGAAAATCACACACACCTTATCTCTAGGAAAATTGTATTTTACCCTGTGTTTTCTAATGAATATTTTCCTTCCCCAAGGAAATTTATCCTTATCATGGCTTTTATTTTTCATGTGTAAAATTTGGTTTCATATCTATAACCTATGAATCATATAATACTAAGATAAATATAATTATACTTTCAGACTCTGAATTCTGACTCCGAGTTCCCTAAATTCAGACTCCGAACTCTTTTTGAGTTCTGACTCCAAATTTTAATGAATTCAGACTCCGAAAATTGTGAGTTCTGACTCTGAATTCTAATGAATTCAGACTCCGAACATTGTTTGTCCAGACTCCAAATTCTCTTGAATTTTGACTCCGAACATTGTGAGTTCTGACTCCGAATTATAAGGAAATCAGACACTTAACTTGGAATGTTTTTTCTCTGAATTATCATGAATTCTAACTCTGAACATTGTGATTTTTGAATCGGAATTCACATAAACTCTGACTCCAAACTTTGTAAGTTCAGGTTCCAATTTCTTGTGAATTCAGATTCCGAATATCCTTGAAATTCAGACTCCGGAATTATATATAGTTTAGTTTCCGAATTCCTTAGAAAACAGAATCCGAATATCCATTTATTATAGACACCGAATGTGTTTTTGATAACAAACCGAACTTTTTCTTGCTTACACTCTGAACATTTGACTTTGTATAGGTAGCCATATTTTTTCATATTGTTTTTTTATTTTATAAAATGATGTCGTTAATTTAGTTACTAACTAACCGTTGTTTTAGTGACACATGTACAGGTCCCTCCGAAATTCAAGGATAAATATGACCGTTGGAGGAGGGAGTCGACCATTGGATTTATTCCTATAAATAGGAGCTCATTGGAAAAATCTTATAAGAAGATGATCAATCTAGAGAATAAATGCTGCTGAAGTGAGTTTTAGAGAGAGAGGCTTTATTAATTTGTGTGTGCTGAACTTCTTGTTCTAATTTGATTTTTGCGACTCCAAATGTTGCTGAGTACATTCGAGGGCTTCCGGGGATAGGATGATAGAGTTGCTGACTACCGTCAAGTTGAGGGATTCCTTGTTGAGGAAGAAAGAGGTGCCGACTACCTTGATGTTGAGGGCGTGCGGGGATAGCATGATAGACTCCGATCCTCGTATCATGGGCTTACCCAGGTGTGGGTAAGACAGACTTTATTGAATGTATAAATCAAGGGACCATTATCCAAGGTTTTTGGATTCCCATCTCTTTGGGTTAAAATATCTATTACTTTTTACTTGTTTTATTCACGTTTTCTGCTTCATTTTTAATTTGTGAGGAAATTATAACTCTCTTATACTTCTTTAAAATTTTACTCTAGTTTAGTATGATTCTATATGATTTATGGTAGAATATTTATCTTTGTAAACTTTCATTAAGATTCATTTTCCAGAACCATATTTTCAAAATTAATTTCTCAGAATAATATTTCTTGAATCAAGCAAGTGTGAAGAACATAGAGGTTTTGTGAATTACCTTTTTTAACCTTGTTAAACAATAAAATGGTTTCTAACCAACTTCAAAATTTTTTAAAGAATTTTTAAATTATACAATTCACCCCCTTATATTTTTAGCATCATTAGATACATTATTCAGTAACTCTATTATTTCGATCGTATATTTCGTATTATACAGTATTTCATACTCACATACCATCTCAAAAATTGGTATCATTGCATTGGTTCAATCTGAAATAATCTCACGATTAGATTCAGAAGAGAATTCATCATCTCATTTTTTCAGAGTCATATTTTCGGACTCATAATGTTCTGATTCATGTTTTGCTTAGATATATTGTAGTTTAATTTTCCTTGATGATGAATACTTTCCTTGTTTACAAATTTTCATTATTAAAGATTTTTTGTTGAACGTTGTCTTTAAGATTACAGGAATCAATTTTTGTTACATAGATACTCTCAATCAAACGAGACCACCTATTTTTGATGGGAATGATTATGAATATTGGAGAGAACACATGAAGAATTTATTATCAATACTGGAGTTGATAATTTTGATATGCTTACTGGATTATATAAAATCCCTAAAAATGAAGTCAGTACCTTCACCAATCAATAAAAGCATGAGTATCGATTGAATTATATGGTACTCAATACCTTGCTTTGATCTATGAATAGAAATATATATAGCCATTTTTCATCTTGTGAAGCAGTATATTTTATTTGGATAAAACATGATGTTACTCACTTTGGAACTTCCAAAGATATTGAAACAAGAAGAGCCTTTCTTAGTGATGAATATCAGGGTTTCTTCTTTCCTTATAGAGAACCCATATTTAATGTGCAACAATGATTCACGACTATTGTGAATATTTTAGAATCCATGGGTGAGAAATGATTAGATGATGAATCTCTTGTTGATAAGATCATAGACATAATTCGAAATGAGTGGAAATCCAAGAGGACTGCTATTGATGAGAACAAAATGGTTACTCATATTACTCTTGATGAGTTGTTTGGAACTCTTCTTCAACATTAGACCAGAATGAAGAGAGATGCTGATAATGTAAACAAGAAAAATTGGAATGACAATGATTTTTTTCTACAACATCAAATCATATGAATGCCAAGACTCTAGTGAGAGTTAAAATATCCAAATCTACAAATATTATTATCCAATCAGAATCTAGTAGACGTGAATCTTCAAAAAATGAGTTAAAAAAATCTTCATCAAAGGATGAATAAGATTATTGGACAAATGAACTTTCAATCCATATATTAGAAAATGGAAAGGAAAGACATGGAAGATTCATAAGATACATCTTATGAATGAAAGAGAGATAGTCATATAAGGAATGATTTTCCTATTCTCAAGAGAAAGAAATGATGGGAAAAGAATTATGATAGAAATAGAAAGAAGTAATCTAAGGATAAAGCTAAGAATGTCCTGAAAGCTAATGACACCTGGAGTGCGAGTCGTGTTGACTATTTAGATGAATCATCTGATAATGAATATTCTAGACAGAAGAATCATCGTCTAATACCCAAACTACCTATTGAAAATCATTATTTGTTGGCTAAGTTTCACAATGCTAAATCAATGACCAATGTTTCTTTAAATGAAAATTATATTCATGAAAAATATTAAAACTCTTCAGATGAAGAATCTTCTTCTGATGAAGATAATACATTTTCATTCCTATGAAGTTGTTTTTAGGTTTTCTATTCTCCTTGAGATTGAGAATTCAAAACTCATGAAAAATCCTATAAGGAAAATTCTAGGAATACTATTCTTACTAAGTAAATATCAGATCGTTCTAATGATATTTATAAGAAAATTGTTTATTTTGAAAGTACTTTAAAAAATCTTGAGGAAGTAAATTCTTAGAAGAATAAACATTCTAAGGATATAGAAAATGTATATTCTAATAAAATTGTTGTTGAGCCTAACACTTGTTCCAAATCAAATGCTTTAGAAGACAAGAACTTGATTATCCAACTGAAATCCAAAATGTTTTCCCTGAGGAAGTGTTTGTCAAACATTACCTCAGGTAAGGAAAATTTTGATAAGATGTATTCTCAAATCCGACCACTAAGGAATAGTTCTGGTTTTGGACATACCAGTTCTAATCCAATTTTAGTAAAAATTGTTTTGTTCCTCAAAGTGCTCCATTCGTCACAATGTGTCAGTGCGGTGGACACTGGGAAAACAATTATTCAACAAACAAGAAAAAATATTTAGGATTTAATAAAGCCTATTTTTCTAAGAAAATGTGGGTAGATTACAAACAAAAATACATGGTACATGGATAGTGGATGTTCCCATCATATGACTGGTTATAAAAACTACTTTGAAAATATTATCAAGACGAAAAGAGGAAAAGTAAATTTCAGAGATAATGCCCAGGGAGAAATTATTGGTATAGGTAATATCGTTCTAATTGTAGAAAAATTGATTTCAAATGTTATATTTGTTAAGGGTATTAAGCACAACCTCATTAGCATAAGCCAATTATGTGATGAAGGTAACCTTGAATATTTTAGGAATGAAAAGTGATTAGTACAAAATTCCAAGGAAGAGTTTATTCTTTCTTCCCATAGGCAAGAGAATGTATAAAAACTAAAAATATAAGACCGTAAGAGCCAATATCTACCTTGCCTTAGTGTAGTGGAAGATCATTCTTGGTTGTGTCATAGAATGCTAGATAACTATATCTATAAGAACATATGTAAAATTTCTATGAAAATATTAGTGAAGGATCTACTAGGGAGTAGATATGATTCTTCCAATGTTTGTGACCATTTTCAATATGGAAAGAAACATAAATCATGTCCTAAATCTGTCATTGAAGTCTCAACTACTGAGGCATTATAGTTAGTGCATATGGATCTCTTTGTACCTACACAAACTGGAAGCATTAGAGGAAATTATTATGTATTTTTTTCGTTGATGATTATACTAGATATATGTGGGTCTACATTAACACAAAGAAGTCTAAAGCCTTATCGTATATTTAATGGTTTATATCCCAAGTTAAAAATGAGAAAAACCTTCAATTGAAATCTATTCATAGAGATCATGGTGGAGAATTTCAAAATTATTATTTTGAAACATTTTGTAGTAGAAATGACATTACTCGCAATATCTCAACACCGAGAACTCCTCAAAAGAATGGTGTTGTTGAAAGACGAAATAGAATTCTTCAATAGATATCAAGAATCATGTTGAGTGAATATTCTATAGTAAGAAAATTTTGGGTGAATATGTAAGTACTGATTGTTAAAATATAAATCCAGTTCTGATTAGACCTATTCTTAATAAAACACCTTATGAGTTTTAGAATGTTAGAAAACCGTTAATTTCCTACTTCAAGGTTTTTTTGCAAGGTATTCATCCTGAATACTAAAGATAATATGCATAAGTTCACACCAAAATATGATGAAGGAATTTTCATAGGCTGATCCATAACTTCTAAGGATTATAGAGTTTTCAATAAAAATAATAGTACTGTTGAAGAGACAGTACATGTCAAATTTGATAAAAATGATCATTTTATTTTTAAACAACCCTAACCTACATCTTCCGATGTGTTTTTAAAAACGGAACATCAACCCTTGAAAAATGATCCATCTGATAAGTAAGACGCAAAAGAAAATATTTCTGAAGTATTTACCCAATAAGATTTCCTACCCTATATTGATGAAAATGTTCAAAAAAACCCAAATCAATCATTTATAAAGTATAATCCTAGTTATAGTATCATTGGTGATGTGAATCTACCTCTAAGGACTAGAAGTTCTTTAATAAATGAAGTAGAACATCTATCATACCTTTCCCAATTAGAACCAAAATGCACTGATAAAGATTTAGGTGATGATGATTGGATTAAAGACATGAAAGATGAATTAAATTAATACGAAAGGAATAATGTCTAGACCCAGGTTGAATGAAATAAGGAATCTTCTTTTATTAGAGGAAATGGGTCTTCATAAATAAGTGTGATGATAATGGAATTATAGTTAGAAATAAAGATAGATTAGTTTCTAATTTTTATAGTAAACAAGAGGGAATAAACATTGAAGAAACCTATGCTCCAATATCTAGAAATGAATATATTTGTTTTGGGAAAAAATTCCTCAAGGTAACATTGCAGTATTTTTGGGTTGGTTGTGTTTGTTGACAAAGAAGGTTTCCATAGAGAATTGTCAAGTTCCCAAGAATTTGTTGACAAAGAACGATGACAAAGGAAATGACGATTTGGAGGCGGTACAAAAGATCAGTACAAGGTGGCGCTGTTTCCCAGTGTCTTCCAAATTTTTGGGGTCCAAAATTTGGAAGTTTGGTGAGCATCGCGAAAATAGGATTTCCATGAATATCATAATTTAATATAGAAAACGCATGAAGTTCGCAAAAATGGGATGCATGGATTGGAATTCGCGAAGACCAGAAAAATGGAGGCGGTGATGCATCGTGATTATTTCAAAGCTTCGCGAATGACAGAGTTGAAGCGCATCGCAGCGGTGAAGGGCTTTGCGAGGGAGATTCGCGGTGAAGGCGTGAAATAATGTTGACGGTTATGCTCTGTGATTAAACGAGCTCCACGATTCGAAAATTTCCGAGGTTCTTCGCGATTTGGATTGAATTCTAGTGGAAACATCAGAGCTTCGCGATTTGAGATGATGTGGCATTGAATTAGTGTAGAAGGGTCGAGGGTCGGTGGAATCGCATAAAAAAAGAGGCTGACCCCCTCGAGAGAAGTAGAGAGAATTTTCAGTGAAAATATTTTGCTCTCGTATTGCGAAGGTTGTTCGCGGAGCCATTGTGCTTCACGAAAGAGGAGTTTCGCGGAGGATATTGTAGCTCCGTGAAAGTTGCGAGATCTGTGTTGGTTAAGTGAGCTTCACAAGGAAAGTTTCTCTGCAATAGAATGAACTTCACGGGAGTGCTTCGCGAGAGTGCTTCGCGAGAGAGCTTCGCGAAAAGGCAGGATCTTCGTGAAGGATTGTTTGAGCTTCGCAAAATTGGAAGCCTTGCGAAGTAGGGTACTTTGCGAAGATACTTTCCAAAGGCAGTTGCCCATTGGTTAAGAGGAAAAGAGGTATTCATCAGTGGATGAAGGTTGAACTTCAATAAAGCATCTATCAACAGTTGAAGATGCATTATTTCATGCAAATGAAGAGACCTACAGGTCTATAAACTGTGACTGAATCCCTTCACAGAGCAGTGATCTTAGGAAGAGGAAGAAGGCGATCCTCTCCACCGGCAGTGAGAAAGACATAGAGAAATAGGGAGTGACCCTTGGGAAAACATTGAGCTGACCCTAAACCTTGTAAAGGCAGTGAGCTTGGGCATAAAATTGATCTAGAACGAACCTTGTGAACATTATTGGTAGTGATCCTTAGTGGATTTGGTACAATGGCACATCACTATTGTATGCTCCTTGGACGTAGCCCAGTGCGGATGAACCAAGTAAAAATCTTTGTGTCTGCCTAGTCACTTCCCTGCATTTCTTTCAAAGAATCGTCATCAGACAAACTAGAAAAGAACTGATCCTAATAATCTCACAAGAGAAAACAAAGTGACCATTGTAATAAATTGGTCAAGATCTAGTGGGGAAGGAAGAACATTCAATTTATGAATATCCATACCCTGATTCACCCCCCCTCTCAGTGTATATAGGCCCCTATTGGTTCTAACAATTGCTATCAAAGGGCTGGTTACTTTTATCAGATTTTTTTGCTTCGACTTGGTGTAGTCGATCTGTGTGGTTGAAGATACAGTTTTACCTTATCTCAATTTTCCATGGGAAAAGGAAAATCATCAAAGAAGAATCAGAAGTCAGGTAATTTCTCTCAGTGTGGAAGTGTTTTTGGAAAAAGTGTGATTCAACTAAAAGAATCAAACAGCTTACTGAAGGAAAGTCTGAATGAATCTGATAGGGAAAAGATTGATACACTCAATCATGATGTTTGAATGAGTGAAGTACATGAGGATCAGAGTGATGCTGAAACAGAAGAAGAAATTGAAGGAATAATAGATATGCGAGATGTGTTAGATGCTGCTCTTGAAGAGATAGATGTTTGGAGAGCAAAAACAAAGAAATCTAACAAAGTTGTTCATGATGCCAAACTCTATATTCAGCATCAAGAAGAATAGAAGTCTGAGTTGATGGAAGAAATTGAGAAACTCAAGTTATCCACACGAGAGGACTTAGAATCGGTTAGTGAGTATAAGATTAAGATTGAAGAACAAAAAAGGGTGATTTATGGCTTGAATAGAAAAGTGAAAGATCAAGTCATGTGTATCGAAGAACCTGATATTTCAAGTGACATTGTGGAAAAACTCACACGGGAACAAGAAGATGTGTTGAGTATCCATAAGAATCTCAGAAAAGAACTTAATGCTCAACTTGCGTCAAGAGATAAAAAGATTCAGCAACTGGAGGAAGAAATAGAATTGGTCAAGAAAGAAATGGAGAAATCAAAATCTAATGATAAGCCCATGTTTATGGATGCACTACACTTATTATTTGATTATCCTTCGACAAGTGATGATAAAATGAAAGCCAAATATGCTACATTAGAGGAGAAGCATGAAAGGATTGTATCATCCCAAAGGCCATCCATTTTGGGAAAATCGGGAATTGGATATGATGATCCCACTACTATGCGTGGTAAGAAAAATGCAGTGAAAATCTCCAGAAGTAATGAAAATACTGTAGGTGCTGGAGATAGGCCTAAGAGGGCATTTTCAAGAAGTGATGACATGTTCTATTTCTACGGGATTCATGGTCACACATCATGTTTTTGTTCAAAGGCTCAGGAATACATTTCGTATTGTGAAAATAGAAAATGTTTAAAATGATAGAATCAGATGAAGCGTCATGAGAAATCAGAAAGAAGAGTCTCTCAGAGGAAAGCATTTGTTAAATTCTATTACTTTAGAATAATGGGACAAACCATGAGTATGTGTCAGGAAGCTCAAGAGCTCAATTTCAGAGGAAGAACTCAATATGCATTAACATATCGACAAAGAATTGATGAAATGATGTATGCATTTGATGGAACATGTTTTATTGTTCTGGTTATGGGAATTTGGTAAGACATTGCAGCAAAAAGAAAGCAGGAAAGGAAAAAGAACCTAAAAAAGAGATCTCCACCACAGGAAGTGTACAAGAAAAAAGCCTATACTGGGAGACAAAGTGTTAAGGAGAAGAATAGGCTTAGAGACTCAGGGAAATCACATGGAGGTGAATGAAAGGCGTATCAGTCACCTCCTCTATCATACTCACAACAGCTCTCAAGGAGAGAATGTGAACAAACCTGGATGATTAAGGGGAGATCTACTCCATCTGTGATAAAGAATAATGAACGTTTAATGGAGGAATCACCAACGGGGAAAAAGAGTGTGGTGACTCATAAATCTGATAAAAGAAAGATGAACAATGAATGTATTGAAAAATTTTCATGTCGTGTTCCACAGCGAAAATTGGAGGAAGGTGCAAGATCCTTGCAATGGTGAAAGAAGAAGATCAATATGACAAGTAGATAGGTTCCTACCCAGAAAAGGAATCAAGGGAAATGGAATTTTGGTGGAACCTCAAAGATAGAAATGTGTTCTAGTGGGTTTAAACCCCAAATGTTGAAAAAGGCTAAGTCTGTCGAATCTACATATCAGTGAATTGCTCCAAATATGGGTAACGAATGCTTAGTCATATGGCCAGTGCAGTTGATGTTGGCAAGGAAACTAGAAGAAGCAAGGAAATATTGTGATGTTCTATAAGAAAGAATCAAAGGGTTGACCCATCAGGATCAACCACAATCCTAATCTTGAGGATTCCAGAAGAACACCCCACTCCCTATGTATATAAATGTTGTTAACTGATGATTCATGTGTTTCAGGTTGTAGGGAGATATGATCCATGGGGTAGTGGAATATAAGGATGCGAAGAGGAGAATTGATATGCTCTAGAGTTTCAATTGATTCAAATCAGGTAGCAGAATTGAAAATGAAAGGGATAAACTGAGCACAATTAGAAGTGATTGTGTTATTAGCTTTATCTATTGTTTCTGACACTGAGTTCCAACTCAGTAGGCTTAGAGATTTGGTTAATGGCTCGATGCTGAGTGCCATATTAGTATAAATGGTGCATGTGGAGAAGAATAATTATGGGTCTCTACCATTGGGCCTAACAGATAGAAATGTTGTGTAACAAAGGGGGGCATTATATATCCAAATCAGATTCAAGAGCCATTAATGCAATAATTGGATGACTCGGCTTAGGTGTATCATATTGAGGGAAGAAAGAAACACAGGGAGAAGCAGCAATAACAATGCACTTCATGCTTATCTATTTGCACTAACAATATTGTATCAACTGACTGTTTTTAGGATACCAAGAAGCTGCAAGAGAAAATAGAAGGCATCTCAACAAAAATCCGAGAGAAGAAGTTCGAAGGAAATGACATCATTAAACAATTACATAGAGAAAAGTTTTCTGTTGAAAGTGAGAATGTGGTATGAGACTCAGGGAGAGAAGAAGTGGCTGATGTTGATTCAGAAAAAGATACTGATGGTGAGTACAACAAAGTAAAATCCTTATCTGCACAAAATCCAAAGAGTCGAGCTAAAATAGACAGGAAGAATATCATCAGTGATCAATGAGCTCCACATTAGACAAGAATAATGAAGTCACTGCACCAGATGTCTTTCCTATATCAGGTAGAGCCGAAATGATTAGCTGATGCAGCTGAAGATGAAAACTAGGTTCAGGCTATTACTGAATAACTTGACCAAATTGAGAAGAACCAAACATGTGAGAATTATTTCAAGGCCAGCAGATAAGAATGTCATCGGGACTAAATGGATCTTTCCTAACAAGATGAAAGAATATGGCACAATGATTCGAAACAAAGCACGACTGGTGTGCAAAGGATACTCCCAGATAGATGGAATTGATTTTGAAGAGACATTTGCACTATTTTCATGGCTGGAGACAATCGGATTATTCCTAGCCATTGTAGTGAAAAGAAAGTTCAAAGTATTCCAGATGGACATCAAATCAGAATTCTTGAATGGGATTCTGGAGGAAGAAGTGCATATCGAGCAGCGAAATGGTTTTCTCATTCATGAAGATGAGAATAAGGTTTGTCGGCTGAAGAAGGCCTTATATGGTCTGAAACAAGCACCAAGAGCCTAGAACTCAAGGATACATCAGTATTTGAAGAAACTTGGTTTCTAGCATGGTTGAGCTTCTTACAATATCTATCTCAACCACAACAGTAATCAATGGATGTTGGTGACACAGGGAAAGATTGGAACATTCATTTCTCAATCTAAATATGTCAAGGAGGTTTTGTAAATACTTTTAATGGGAAATTCAAAGGAGATGAAGACTCTGGAAGTTACCCAGATGAAGTTTTCCAAATATAAGGAAGTCAAGGCAGTTAATATCACAGAATACATGCAGATTATTGGAATATTGTTATACTTGACTGCAACAAGGCCTGACATTGTTTTTTCCACATGCCAAGCAGCGAGATATCAGAGTAATCCCAAGGAAATCCATATTCTTGCAGTGAAAAGAATACTTTGGTATATCCAGGGCACCGTGGATTTCGTCTTGACATATACTGATAAATCTCAGACAGAGTTATTAGGATATACTAATGCAGACTGGGCCAGTTCAGTGGATGGAAGAAAATCAACATCACGTGGTGCATTCTATCTTGGTGGATTGTGTATTTCTTGGTTAATCAAGAAGCAAGATTGCATTTCGTTGAGCACCGCGGAAGCTGAGTATATTGCGACCACTCAAGCGTGCACATAGTTATTATGGATGAAGCAACAGCTTGAAGATATGGGAGTTGATGGGAAGTCTCCGATCGGAATCCAGTGCGATAACTCAAGTGCTATAAATCTCAGCAAAAATCTCGTCCATCACTCAAGGACAAATCACATTGAGATAAAGTATTATTTTATCAAGGAGAAGGTTGAGCAGGGAATCTTGAAGTTGGAGTATGTGCCTAAAGAGCTACAGGTTGTAGAAATTCTGAAAAGGCCTTACCCAAGTAAGAATTTGAAAGGCATCGACTGGCTCTGGGAGTTCAATCGATTTCCCGCACTTAAAATAGTGTGGATGTGGGACCCCCCCCCTCTCCCCGAGGTATGATGTGTTTTTCCCTAATGTGATGATATGTGTTCTATACTATGTTACAGACTACAAAGGAGTGACCTTTGGGTTCGTTGAAAAAGGGGGAGAAAATAATGATTGTTCAAGGGGGAGACATTGTGGCTATTTGAGAAATCATGACAGATACGGGGAGAAGCTGACCAATGGAGCATCCAGATAGTGGGAGAAATGAGAAAGGGGGAGATTTTTATATTTGACGATGCTAGAAGTGATCGATCAAAGCATAGATATCATGATAGCTGAGGATCGTGATGAAAGGGTAACAATGATGTTGGAATGGTGTGAAAAGGTGTCCAACTATCACCAATTAGGATTAGTGTGGTTCATTAATTGGTATCAATTTAATAATTGGTATCAGGATGAAATCTAAAATTGGTGTTTGACATGAAGTGATTCATTGATGATCATTTCATACTACTCTTGTTTCTCATGCCGATCATTTCTTATATGGGCTTAGAGTACGTGTTAAGTGAATTCTTGAACGCTATCAGAATCACAAGAGACGAATGGTGGTAGCGGCTGGAAGAAGACTCAGTGAGGTATCAAAGTGCAGAAAATCATTCTGAGAAGAGTTGTGAAGAGTTGTCAACAAACCCAAAGGGGGATATTGTTGGGAAAAAATCCCTTAAGGTAACATTGAAGTATTTTTGGGTTTGTTGTGTTTGTTGACAGAGCAGATTTCTATAGGGAATTGTTGAGTTCCCGAGAATTTGTTGACAATCCATGTTGACAAAGAACGATGAAAAAGGAATGGACGATCTGGAGTCGGTACAAAAGATCAGTTCAAGGTGGCACAGTTTCCCAGTGTCTTCCAAATTTTTGGGGTCCAAAATTTGGAAGTTTGGTGAGCATCGCGAAAATAGGATTTCCATGAATATCATAATTTAATATAGCAAACACATGAAGTTCGCAAAAATGGGATGCATGGATTGGATTTCACGAAGACCAGAAAAATGGAGGCGGTGATGCTTCGCGATTACGTCAATGCTTAGCGAACGACAGAGTTGAAGCGCATCATGGCGGTGAAGGGATTTGTGAGGGAGCTTCGCGGTGAAGGCGCGAAATAATGTTTACGGTGATGCTCTGCGATTACGAAGAGCTCCGCGATCCGAAAATTTCTGAGGTGCTTCGCGATTTGGACAGAATTCTGGAGGAAACATCTGAGCTTCGTGATTTGAGATGTTGTGGTGTTGACTTCGAGCGGAAGGGTCGAGGGTCGGTGGAATCACCTATAAATAGAGGATGACCCCCTCAAGATAAGGAGAGAGAATTTTCATAGAAAATATTTTGCTCTCGTATTGCGAAGGTGGTTTGCGGAGCTAGTGTGCTTCGCGAAAGAGGAGCTTCGCGACGACTATTGTAGCTCCACGAAAGTTGTGAGCTCCACGTTGGCTCAGTGAGCTTCATGAGGGACATTGCTCTGCAATGGCTTGAGCTTCGCAGGAGTGCTTCGTGAGAGTGCTTCATGAGAGAGCTTCGCGAAAAGTCAAGATATTTGTGAAGGCTTGTTCGAGCTTCGTGAAATTAGAAGCCTTGTGAAGTAGGGTACATTGCGAAAATACTTTCGAAAGGTAGTCACCCAGTGGTTAAGAGGCAAAGAGGTATTCATCAGTGGATGAAGGTTGGAATTCAACATAGCATCTATCAACAGCTGAAGATGCATAATTTCATGCAAATGAAGAGACCTACAGGTCTACTAACAGTGAGTGAATCCCTTCACAGAGCAGTGAGCTTATGAAGAGGAAGAAGGTGATCCTCTCCACTGGCAGTGATCCAGAGAGAGAGAAACAGGGAGTGACCCTTGGGAAAGTAGTGAGATGACCCTAAAACTTGTAAAGGCAGTGATCCTTGGCATAGAAGTGATCTAGCCCGAACATTGTGAACATTATTGGCAGTGAGACTTAGAGGATTTGGTACAACGACACATTGCTGTTGTATGCTCCTTGGACATTGCACAGTGCGGTTGAACCAAGTAAAAAACTCTGTGTCTTCCTAGTCGCTTCCCTGCATTGCATTCAAAGAATCGTCATCAGACAAACCAGAAAAAAACTGATCATAATAATCGCACAAGAGCAAACAAAGTGACCATTGTAATTAATTGGTCAAGATCTAGTGGGGCAGGAAGAACTTTCAATTTAAGAATATCCATACCCTGATTCACCCCCCCCCCCTCTCAGGGTATATAGGCCCCTATTGGTTCTAACAATTTGTATCCTACTTGCCTTTGTAGCATTCTTAAATTTCAAAAATTTTCAAATGGATGTGAAATGTGTTTTCCTTGACGATTATGTTAAATAGGATGTTTTTGTTGAACAACCTCCGAATTATGATGATAAAAAACATCCTGATCATGTTTTTAGACTTACCAATGCTTTGTATGGAATTAATCATTCCCCTCGAGCCTGGTATGATAGACTTAAATTATTTTTACTTCAAAATAACTAGGTCAAGGGAAATGCAGATCCAACCCTTTTTATAAAGAATGAAAATAAATATGTTTTAATTGTTCAAATTTATGTTGTTGACATTATATTTCATTCAACTAAGCAATTGTTAAAAGATTCCTTTGCGGATCTAATGAAATATGATTTCGAATTGAGTATGCTGGGTGAGTTTACATCTTTCCTTGGTTAAAAAATTTCTCAAAACTAGAGGGAATCTATATATCTCAACAGAAGTATATTAATGATCTTCTTAATAAGTATGGATTTGGCAATACTAAAGTTTAGGTACTCCCATCGGTACCTCAAATACACTTGATCTTGATGAAGATGGGAAACCAGTAGATCCAACTTCTTTTAGAGTTATGATAGGAAGTCTACTTTACATGATAGCTAGTCATCCTGACATAATTTTTTACGTATGCTTAGGTGCACGGTATCAATATAATCCTATGGAATTTCATTTTTAGGCAGTGAAAATATTTTTTCTCTACATAAAGGGAATCATGGATTTTGGACTGTTTTATAAATCTGAAAATGAATTTCATTAGAAATGTTTCGGAGATACTTTCTTTAGTGGATGTAGAATGGATAGAAAGAGTACATCCATAACTTGTCATTTCTTAATAGATTCATTAGTTTCTTGGTCCTGCAAGAAGAAATAGTTAGTAACACTTTCAAATGACGATGTAGAATATGTAGCTACTGGAAGTTGTTGTGCTCAAGTGTTGTTGATGCAACACACACTCATAGTCTACGGTACGAGTTTTAGCAAACCATAAATTATCTCTGATAAAACAAGTGTCATTGACCTTAGTAAAAACCCTGCACATCCCTCTTGTCTAAAAAAATAGATATTAGGCATCACTTTCTTAGGGATCGCACACAAAAAGGAGATATCATTATTCAATTTATCGAAATTCAAGATCAACTTGATAATATTCTCACAAAATCATTACCCTCTGATAGATTTCAATACATTAAACAGAAGTAAGGATTTTTAACCATAAGGTAATATTCCTTATTAACTTCTTGTTGAAATCAATATCCTTACAGTAATAAACTACTTTTCATAGGGGGAGTACATTTCTTTGTTAGTTAAGAAAATGTAAATGAAGTTTTTAAAAATTTTCCTAATGAAATTTTTTAAAATATTTGTAATGAATCCTTTTCAAAATATTCGTAATGATGTTTTTTTTCAAATTCTTTAGTAATGGAAATTTTCGTAGTCATTTTTTTTAAAATTTTCATAATCAAGTTTATTTTTGGAAGCTAATGTTCTTCAAGAAGAATTTTTCCTCACTATGAATAATTTTCCTGAAAATCCGAAAGGAATGTTTTCCTTCTTATGTTTTTGTAGTGGTCATTTCTTTACTGGTATTTTATTTTCTGTTTTTAAAATTTTCAGACTCGGGTTTCCTAAAATCCGAATGTTTTCCTTTAAATGACTCAAAATATCAGATCCTACAAATTTTTTCATACGGCTATCATATCAATCGTCAGATCTAATCAGAAGATTTATCAACCATTGCATTGTCTTTGGAAGTTCAACTATCACATTAATGCCTATATAAAGGACCCCATAAGGGTTTTCCCACATCAGATTTCAATCCATTGCATGTCGAAGCTCTACCCCACATTCAAAAGCTCGTTCTGAACCACTAAAATATTTCTCTAATATGAATGTCTTTTGAAGTTCCTTCTCAACAGAAGTCAACTATCAAGTCGATTTCAAAGTGGCCGATTTGCAGGGAGAGGTTGGTGCATCCGAATTTCATTTCCAAGTACGTTTATATAATATCCAAGAACATCAGGTTGAATGGATGGGAAAGAATTTGCATATCAACGCTAGGAACACAAGAACTAGTATATCTGGATTGTCTTATCAAAATTTTATGAATATGTGTTCATTTTCAATGAAGAATATAGGAGTAAATATTCTTTCAAAAGCTATGTAAAAACATATTCCCTTTCGTACAACAAGGATAATAGCTTGGTGGGGGTTGTCTTATAAAGGAGAAGCTGAATTATATTCCAATAAATTTATGTGTGTACATGGATGTTTTTTCAGAGTGAAAGTTATGGAGTGTCTTGGACTTTCAGATGTGAAGACTCTGAATCTTACTCACTTGTCTAAAAATAATCGGATCCATGAATTATTGGTTCAAGGTTTCAGCATTCCAATAAAAAGTGATAAGGTCTCCTTGAAGAAGAGCAACATGTATATCGTAGAATTTCTAGTTAATCCGAGGATGATAAATTTGATGAAGTATATTCTTATTATAATTGAAAATATCAAGAATAGAAATTTGAAAGCTCATATTACAATGTATCCGACTATACTCTCTATGTTGATTATTCTGTGTCTTGAGTCTTTCATGGTTCCTTACAGTTCTAAGCTGAGGAATTGAAAAGTCGTTTTTGTAAGCGATGATACTTTGAAGAGAATTAATATTGTTTTCTTTAATGATCCCAAATAATTGTATGATTTACTAGAAAAGAGGTTGATGTTTTTCTGAAGGAAGAAGAAGTTCCTGAACCATCAAAAAAAAAGAGGAAAGAAGAGGAAATTGAAGGAAGATGAACAAGAAGAGAGAACCCCTAAATACAAGGAAGCTCAATCCGATCCTCTAAAGCCAATGCTACAAAAAGCCTACCCAGATGAGGTTATTGCAATGTGGAGGTAAGATAAGAAAAACCTGAAGGAAGGAGAGTCACAGTTTGGCCTGGATCCTACCGAGTCCATGGAATTAAATGAAAAGACTACTGATGAGCTTGAGAAGCATGCCATAGAAATGAAGTAGAATAATAAAATGTATTAGGCCTCAATTGTCCAATCTATTTTGAAGGCCACTTAAATAGCATCTATGAATATCCCTATAACGAAATCCTTCTTGGTATAACCCTTACCTGAGAATATTGGGAAGAAGTTCATGACCCAGTAAAAAGTCCAAGAGTAGGTTGTTGAAGTGAAAGATGTTGTCAAAGGAGTATAAGAATATGATTAAAGAGGTGTTGATACAGAAAATTTGGTTAATCATGTGGAGGAACTTCATGAGAAGGAAAGTACATCCTAAAAATTTCCAATCCGAACATTACAAGATGAATCTTTGAAGCTTGAAACTCCTCGGGTAGATAAAAAAGATGAAGAAAAAGTGAATAAACTCTCTGAGGAAGAAAGTTATAATCCACATTTCATTCACCCTGAAAATGCTACGGTAGGAGCTGAGAAGGAGAATATTGATAAAAATAGAATTGTCCAGCTATTTGATTGTGATCACGAGTCTCCAGATAACGAAGCTATTATGAGAACTGATGAAGGGAAACAGGTGATTGTGGGTAAACCTACTAAATTTGTTCTAATGAATAAAAAATTTGGTGGATCTTCCATGAGAAAACATGTTGAGCTACAAAAAGAGTCCTCTCTATGAAAAGTCTCAGATTCGGAATTATCATCCATAGGACCTGATTTCTTCATTCAATAATTGAAGAAGCTTGTTGACACCACTCATATATTTAACATCATTGAATCAAGATGTCAGATTCTCCAACAGTGCATGAATCAGAAATCAAATTCTGTATCCAAGGTATTGGAGAAGTGTGTATAGATTGAGGCTAATTACAAGACCTTCTTCATTAACTACGAGTCCCACAAAAAATCTTTTAGGAAATTGTTTTTCTGGTCAAATAAAATAGTTGACGATTTGAGAGAGCTTGATGATTTAAACATGAGGTTAAGAAATATTTTGATATTGAAGATAGTAAAATCATGTATCTCATGACTACCATCGTGGAAAAGCTAACCCTTGAGCAGAACACTCAGATTCAGGAGGTAAATGATATGAATGAGAAGCTATATTTTTTTTCCCAATGTTGGAAGAGGGAAAGGGATCATCTGATCAAGATCAAAGAGAAGCTAGTTAAGTAAGGTGAGTTGTTGAAGGCATAGGGAGAATCTCGGAATGCTGAGGAAGAGAAGATCAAAGCATTAGAGAAGAAAGAAAATGAACAAGGTCATATCCAAAAGAATGCTGAGGAAGACCACAAGGAACTCAAAAAGATGAAAACCATAGTGAAGAAATTAATACTCAAGTATAAAGAAGGAAATATATCTAATCCTATATTTTGTTTCATTCTTTCATTGTACAAATTCCTTCCACCTTAATTAAATTATTGTTTCTCATTTTTGTTTGGTTTCTCTATAGTAATATTTCAGGTAAAATAATTTTTTTCCATTCCTTCAAATTATATTTGAATATCAGAAAGGGGGAGAAATGAAAAAGAAAACTAAGAAAATGCGAAGTATTCCTAAGTAAGGGGGGAGTTTATCTTAGGTGGAGTTTTCATTACAGAGATTCTTATACTCATTATAATGAAAATCTCATTCAAAAATTCTAGAATATGATCCTATGAATTCCAAATCCTAAGAGGGAGTTATTCATATTCATCATTGTCCTTGTATATCGGGAGACAAGCTTTATTTCAAATCATAGGAAAATATTGTCTAAGTACATTTATTAATTTTTGATAGGATATTTGTGATTTCAAAAAATGGGGATATTATTGAGTCAATAAGGTTTTCCTTTTGAATTTTCCATTCATTCAAACATGTTGGAGACTGTTTCGTCAATAAGGATTCCTTATGACTTTACCATTCTTTATTGTTTTGAAAATCACAAACACCTTATATCATGTCATATTTCATTTTACACTTTTTTTTCAAAGGGAAATTTTCCTTCCCCAAGAAAATTTATCCTTGCCATGTTTTTCATTGTCCAAGTGTAAAATTAGATTTCATATCTATAACCGTGGAATCATATAATACTTAGATAAAGAGAATTATGTTTTCAGGCTTTGAATTTTGACTCTGAGTTCTCTGAATTCAGACTCGGAACTCTTTCTGAGTTATGACTCTGAATTCTAATGAATTCAGATTCCGAACAGTGTGATTTCTGAATCCGAATTATAATAAATTCATACTCTGAACATTGTATATTTAGACTCTTAATTGTAATGAATTCGGAATCTTATCTTTGTGAGTTATGACTCTGAATTCTAATTAATTCAGACTCCAAACATTTTTTTTTCAGGCTCCGAACTCTCCGAAATTCTGACTCTGAACATTGTGAGTTCTAACTCTGAACTTTTTAAGTGCGGCTACCAAATTCTTTAGAATTCAGATTCTAAATTTCATTGAAATTCAGACTCCATAATTATATATATTTTAGGTTCCAAATTCCTTAGAAAACAGAATATGAATATACTTGTATTATAGACAGTGAATGTGTTTTAGATTAGACTCCGATATTTTTCGTTCTTACACTCTGATCTTTTGACATTGGTTATGTAACCATATTTTTTATTAAACTTGTTTTTGTTATAAAATGATGTCGTTCATTCAGTTACTAACTAACTGTTGTTTTAGTGACATATATATAGGTCCCTCAAAATTTCATGGAAAAATATGAATGTTGGAGGATGGAGACGACCGTTGGATCTGTGCTATAAATTGGAGCTCATTTGAAAAATCCAATAATAATTTGATCAATCTAGAGATTAAATGTTGCTAAAGTGATTTCAAGAGAGATAGAGGCTTTATTTCTTTGTGCCTACTAAACATCTTGTAAATATTTTCATTGTGCGACTCTGAATGATGCTAAGTACATTCGAGGGCTTCTAGGGTAGGAAGACAGAGGTGCAGACTAACTTGAAGTTGAGGGCTTCCTTGTAGAGAAAGACAGAGGTTCCAACTACCTCGAAGTTGAGGGATTGCAGGGATAACAAGAAAGAATCTGATCTTCTTATCGAGGGCCTACCCTGGTGTGCGGAAGACAGACTTTCTTGAATGTTTAAAACAAGGGACCTTTATCCAAGGTTTTTGGATAACCTTCTCTTTGGGTTAAAAGATCTATTATTTGTTACTTGTTTGTTTCATGTTTTCCGATGTATTTGTAATTGTTGAGGAAAGTATAACTTCCTTATAATACCTTATACTTGTACTCTGATTTAGTATGATTCTTTACACTTTATGGTAGAAACATTATCTTTTTAAACATTAATTATGTATCTATTTTGAAGAACCATCTTTTTGGTATCACTTTCTCTGTATCATATTTCCTGAATCAGGAAAGTGTAAAGAACTTAGAGGTTCTGTGAATTTCCTTGTTTATCCTTGTTAAACAATAGAAATGTTTCTATCTAAGTTTAAAAGTTCCTAAAGAATTTTTGAAGTATATAATTCACCCGCCTCTTGTATTTTGAGCATCATTAGATAATTTATTCAGTATCTCTATTATTTCGATCCTACATTTAGTATTATAGATTATATCATACTCATGTACCATCTCAAGAGGTTCTTTTCTTGATGATTCTTATTGATCATCAGTTTAAATATACTTATATTGGCTTTAAATCATTAAATTATATAACCTACATGGGAATCCATTATTCTATCCAAGACATGGATTGAATTAATTTTTAATATTGTGGAATTATTTTATCGAGAGAATCTAAATTAAAATATTATAATTTGTTTCCACGATCATTTTGGAGGATTTTTTTGAAGCCATTGACCATAATTGATTGTATTACCATGAATTAGGGGATAATTTACTTATAATATTAAGGAAATATTATTAATGATTTTAATAAATTTAAAAATATAAATTGGGTAATTAAAATATGGGTTCAAAAAGTGAGTGTAGATAGTTTATTCATGTTACAAAACTTCTGTATCAAAGAGTGATAAGAGAATATTATCCAATGATATCTACTGTTAATGATTTTATTTTTAGATATAAAATAATCAATTTTATAATCATATTTTGTATTAATTTATAGAAAAATGATTTTTTGTCTTTAAAGGTACTCATTCATAGTTAGTTCATTCTAAATAGTTGATAAGGATGTTTGGCTTGCATGTAATTATGGTTATATGTATCATGTTGTTAAAGGAAGAGAGCTATAAATAAGATCATATTATAGGATTTGTGATATTGGGTTGGATATATAAGATCTTTTCATACTAATAGATGAATAATTTTTTAAATAATAGTGGTTTTATTATAAAAAACACCATAGTTTTCATAGTAAGTGATTAATACATGTTCAAATATAGAGTGAATTTCTAAATTACTTATAATCAATATAAAATAAAATAGTGAAATACTATATATCTCAATAGAACTCATAAACCATAGGGTTTAGGTTTTCATAATTCTTCTGATACATTTCAATGATTCCCTTATGACATGATTCATAATATTCAGTTTTATATGTGCGAGGGAGTGTATATAGATGTTTAAGTCATTAATTTAAATTTCAAAGAAGATTATTTATAAAATAAATAGAAAAAACTAGTACAAGTAATTCACCACTCTCTGTTAACCTCAGATCAACAAATGGTATTATAGATTACAAAATTCCCTCAATGATCTGACTCCAAAAAACGTGATATGTGGAGAATATAAATTCAACTAATAGATTGGAGGTTTCAATCATTGATGAATGAAAAATAATTGATTGAAGAATATGATTATGTCCTTCCTTTTATCACTTGGGCATGAAGCGAGTGATGTGGTGACACTGTGTATTATACCCCTTATAAGGGATTATACCATGACAATTGAATATAATATATATGTAAAAGTGTATGGAAAATCTATAAATTGATGTTTATTATCCTTTTCAGATATTTTTTACACTAATGTTATGGGTATAAAAAGTACAACAGAACTGTTGTAATATTTTTAGAACATGTTTGAGGGTAATTTTATATTCATAGAATCCAAAAAAAAATTTAAAGAATAAAATTTGAAGACATCAGAATGGATGATGTTGAGATAGTTTATTATTATTTGACCAGGTTAAATGATAAGGTGAGTCAAATGAAGGGATTTAGTGATACGTTGTAATAATAAACTATTGTGAATATTCTTATGATAAATACTTTCTTATATATTTGAACAAAAAAATTATTACGTAGAATATAATGATGAAATATCCCATGATGAGTTATATAATACTCTCTTCATTTATGAAATGAGGAAGTATCCTATATTAAAGAATGAATTCAGTTAGGAAATGGAATTAAAATATATAAATAGAAGCAATATAGAAGGCATAGAATTTTATTCATCTTGATAATTATAAGACGATGATGTGATTTACAAAGAATATAAGAAGATAATTTAATTTTTTCCTAAAAACCTAAAAACATGAAAGGGTTAGTCTAAAGGGTGAATTCAATATAAATTTTTTATGTGTGTTGTTATAGTGCTCCTTTTAACTTTTTACCAAGAATGAAAACATTCTTATATGATGAGAAACAGGGAATTGAAAGAATCTAGGGAATTAAATGGAGAAACAATTCTAATGATACATAGAATACATGTGAGTATTATGAAAAATTTCAAAGGATACAATAAATAATATTTCTTCCATAGTTGATGATTATTAGACATAAATTATTTAGTCTAAAATATATTGTGTTTTAAAGGTCAGTATATTCATTGATCGTACGGGGAAACATGAAAAAAATATCATGTAGAGTGAATGAAAAAGAAGAAAACTATACCATACTCATGAAAAAATATGGTCCTAAAGTGTGTATTGAGATGAACACACCACCCATAAAATATATTAAATACCAGAAAATTTGTTTTTCAATGTAAAGATATATAAGGACGAATTTATTATATAAAATATTAATTGTAGTAAATTAATTTTCTCAATGTAAGAGGTAAATATAAAGAGGATACTAAGAGAGTTTTAGAAGAATGTTTATGAAAATTTCATAGATCTAACCATTATAGAAAAAAATCTTTTTAATGCTGCAAATAACCTAGGAAAAATAAATAATGAGTAAGAAAATAAAATTCAAATAAATGGTAATTCTATTAATGATTGTGAAATAGTTATTGCAAAACCTAAATTAAAAATTTAATATATGATAAAAAATAATGATAGATTTGAATATCCCAATTGTTCATGATATAAATCTAATATGGTAAAGGAGTGGTTGTGAATGAATGCAAAAATATGAATTATACATCCATGAAATATTAGTGAAACTTGAGAAAGAAGGATTACAAAACCCAATAGAAAATTTATGATATAAATGTTTCTAGAATACGATATGGAAATTAAAAATTGACTCAACATTTCCACGGGATAATAGTTTTTAAAGGCTATTTTTCGAACAATAGTGTGTTTTAGAATAAATCATTAGAGTACAAGAAAATTTTGTCTCTCTAAATGAAACCTATAAGTCTTCAATTAAGGTTGAAATTATAAATTTAATATTTGAACAAAGTCTTTGAAATATATTGAAGAGAACATTAATATATCTCAATTAAATGTATAAATATTTTATTATGTGGTGGTGGTCTATGGAAGGATTGACCATTAATATTACTATGTTGGGGAATGTAGGGAAATTCTTCTAGGATACGCTCAACATAATACTAAATGAAATATTAGTTACTGAAAAAATAAACCACAAAGGTAACATCTTATTGAAGTGGGACTAAAAGTACACAGGAGGAGAGAAAATGTATTGTTGAAAGATGATGTTCATAACATGTGAATGGGGAGGTGAAGATATTAAGGAAAATTGAAGAATGTAGTGCTGGTGACAATACATTTTTAATTGAAATCCCTATGCAGATTAATTGAATTACTTCAACTAAAATTGAACATAAATAGTTGAAATATTATGGTGTGTTTTTTGTTGATGCACTCAAACATACATTTTTGAGTGTGATTCATAATTCTGATAAAGGGAATGACTTTATTTTAAGTAGAAAAAACCACCCCATCAAAAGAATAAATTATTATAAAATAATTATTAAATGCGAAGAAACATGTGTGATTCTATTTTAGATTAGTGATCTAAGAAATTCACACAAACTCTATACAATGAAAGAATGAAGAAATTGGAAGAAAATATTTTCAAATCAGGTTCAAAGAATGTTGAGAAATTTTTTAGGAAAAATTATATAATAGATCTAAACCAACTACGAAAAGATAGATATTTTTGGTTGTGCATCTAGTAAAAAGGGAAAGATGATACTTTGAAAGAATTAAACTATTGGATTAAAATCAACTCAGCCCATAAATTAATCAACAAAAATTTATAAATACCTTAAAATTTATAATCCATTAGAAGTGAATTATAATTTATTTCATATATTGATTATTTTAAATGAATGACCAGTATGTTGTTTCTGAAACACAAATCACTGTATGTAGATATGTTTATGATTTAAAAAATAGTAATTGAGAGGTGGGTGGTTGATTATATCAAAATATTTAGAACATACAATGTATGGGAGTTCACTAGAAAATATTTTGAATCATATCATGATAAAAACATGACTAAGAAACGGTATTGATCTCTTAACACCACTTAGTTGGAAAAATTTATAAAAAAAATGAATTGATATATTATTGAAATGGAGAGTCTAATGTATGCTGAGAATAATCAGAAATATTTTTATGAGATAAACTGTATTTGTTACAATTTATTTAATTTTTTTTTTACTAAAAACCCATTCAAACATGAATTCATATGATATTTGTTATAATAAAGAAAAAAATTTAAAGAACATTATTCTCTTTAGTAGTCAATTTTTGGAGAAAATTATGAACTGAATTCCTATTAAATTTTAAGAGAGGACCAGGCACAATATGTTTTTCAGAAACTATTCTAATGGTAAAGGATATAGAAATTATAAAACATGATTTCATTGTATTTTTATTTTTATGATGTGAATATCATTAAAAAAACCCAACATTATTATTCAATATGAATGATATCATGGTGTGGCTTTATTTACTGCATCGTGTCATTCTGGATGTTTAATTTTCTTAGTTCCATTAGTGTGAGGTCAATTATTTCATATCTTTTATTGCACTATGGCATAGTTCGGGGTGAATCAGGTTGACGAGATAAGGTCTAGGATCTTGTTATCTTCCATAGGATGTTAGATGCTTATTTTCTGGTATTATTGGTTGCATCATGACCTTCATTTTTTTATTTGGGTTTTAAGGCAGTTTGACCCCATGTTTTCGGAGAGTAATAAAGGGTATTGAAACATAACATATAGAGAATTTGATTTAAAAAATATAATTTTTGTAAAATCCATATCTTTTCATTTATATTCTTATACATTAAAATTTTCTATTAAATTCATTTATCCTATTCTATTCCCTTCAATTTTTTTTACCTATATTAAATGCTAACTAATCTTGGGTTTTATTATTGGTAGTTTTAAATGCCATTGAATAACACTAAGGCCTTGAAATCTTACTCTTGATTCTTCTTTGATCAAAGGTTCTCCTCTTTTATCATTTGTTACTTACAAACTATTTCTTTCATTTGTTAGAATATGCTATAAATTATTTTTTATTTTTGGGAAGTGAAAAATTTATTAGGTGAGAGATAATGCATTATAGGATTTTTGAAATATATATTTGAGTTTGTTAGGGTATGTAATTAGTCTTATTATTTTAAAATTTTATTCCCCAGGATTCACTAATGTAAATCATTTGCATGAGTAAAACAATTTATAGATCAATACATATCGTAAGTTGAAAAATTCACCCATTAAAGGGTTACATCTTATTGGAAGTATATTATGGTGGAGTGAAAAATATCCAACATTGTATGGTGAAGAATCCTTTAGTAGAAAGAAGTGATGCCCAATGTTGGTGGGTTGAGATTCATTTCGTTAAGACAATTCACGTGGAGGTATCCAATTACTCTTCAATAGAGGATACATTGTGAGTGATTACTTCCTTGGAATCATTCATCCATGGATGCTTGATTTTCATCCATCTTCAGATGATGGAGTAGAGTCCACATTTAAAAATAGACTTCCTATCATCATTATGGTTCCAGATTTCATTAATGACATAACTCCTAAAAAATAATTGGAGGAAGGAAAGTTTAAAAGTGGGAATGAGTAGCCTCAACTCAATCATTAAGAGATTGAATGAAATCAAGAGTCTAGGTATGGATAAATAAATTTTTTGATTTTAGTTGTATTAGAGTATTGATATTTTATATCCCTATTCAAGACAGTAACAATTTTCATGGAAGATACATGAAAATGATTACATTTATTCATTTATTGTATTGTATTGTTTTAATTCACAAAAAATTAAATGTTTGACTACTTAGGAAGAAAATGTATTCTGAACATGATTACATTACCAATCCCAAGGATTAACAGAATGATGATGATGAAACTACAGAATTATTATGGGATCAATACATGTTGATGAAGTAACAACAACGAAGAAACATCACCATTTTGAATAAAATTATCATGGAAAGTAGTCAAGGAATAAAATTTTATGTTGAATAGAATCAACACAACCAACCTATTGATCCAAAAAATTCAATGTTCATTAGTTATCATGGGGATACAATGAGGAAAAATGTGCTGGTTGATATTGATCATGGTGCATCATCCAACATGTAATGAAGTAAATCCATTGGAAATATATGATATTAATGTTACAATATACATTCAATATTTTAATGAGAAATTATATAGTCAAAGGATGATATAGATTTCCTTATTGCTTCTATAATTATTTTATTCTAGATGATTTATGTATGAAATTTGTCTTAATGGCTACTTGAAAAGCCCAAAGAGTCTTGCAGACTCTTCTGATGAAATTAAATCCTTGGGATGGTGAGAGAAAATTAAACTACCAACAACCACATAGTAATGCACACATTATAAATTTGGAAAAATAGATTTCATTCAACAATCATAACAATGAGATATCATTTTTGGTGCATTGTAGTCGATAATATATTATTTGAGATTATTTACATTATACAACTTGATTCACAATTATTAATTTATGAAATAATAAAATAGTGATAAAAATGAAGAATCTGAATCAAAACCAACATACACATATCATAATGGAAGGATGGGGTACACTTCATTAGAGATGAAATTGGTTGAATTTTAAATTGACAATAAATTTTTAATTATGTGATATGAAACAATATGTGTTCCTTTGTTTTTATGAAAAATGATGAATCAAAATCTGAAGACCCGTCCATTCTACATATTGGGATATAGAAGGTGGATTGAGTAAATATAGAGGGTAAATTAGTTGTTGAAAACCCAAAAGTTTTGTGGGAAGCATTTTTATGTTTGAAAAAATTGAAATTCGTTATGATTAAAAACAACATTATATAGAAATAAATATATACATATTATTTATATAGTTTAGAAACAAAAAATGGAAATGGACATACAAGATTAAAAGAATCATTTATTATCATTAAACAATCTTGGAAAATATGCTCAAATTAGATGATTAGGTTTTGGAGTCTCTCCTTGAAAATATCCTAAGAAGATAAAACCAAATAAATATACAAATAATATGGTGCGATGATTTCATGCACCTGTAAACTCAACGAAATAAATTATTTTTCGTTTTGGTTTATTAGACCAATGTATAATTATGGATCAAAGAAAACTGGTGGTGGAGTGTAGACCGAGACATGAACTAAATGATCCCATTAGATTTGAGGCTACTCATTACCCCTAACCACATACCTTACCCAATATAATAAATTCTTTCTTCTATCTTTTCTCTTAAATGTGAATCAAAAAAATTATGATAACCTTATATTATTGTAATTATGTAGGGAACCATTTTATGTAATTATTATTGGAAAACACTCACATATTACCATATTATGATGGGTATATTTTAATATCCTTGGAGATTGATCACTCATAAATGTTTTCATGAGAGGTAGCATATGACCTGACTACTGAGTTACATGTTCCACTTGATGGTCCAGATATTACAATGGTTGAAATTTCTATCGGATCGTTTAAATCAGGGTTATTTAATCTAATAAAGATACATGGGGTACCAAATTAACAAAATAAATCACAAGAAAAAATGTAACAGTGGATGATAAATGATCAAAACTGAGATATGATATTACTGGTGAAAAAAGAGGCAAAGAAACGAAAGGTCAAATCAATAAAATATAGTGAGTCAACAAAGAAGAAAAAACAACCTTATGGGAGTACATTATCCATGACAGTTCTTAATAATCAATTGTTATCACTACAACGTCATGAAAATACCACATTTAATGATTACACTATAAATTACATTGGTGTGGGAGAAATCAAATATAGATATTCCGTAACATATGTAATTGGTCTCGAGACTATAGATGAGATTCTCAAGGATGAATTAATGGGGACCTCTATTGTGAATTAATTCATAATAAACATTATCACAATATGCCTATCCACAAATTGATCTAAATATGTTAATTAATGTTAATAAATATTCATATTTTGTAGAGTTGTAAATATTACATCTATATAGAGGTAAGATCACGCAAAGCACAATTTGGATTCATTAATACCAAAATCATTTCAACACCTAATATTATATAAATAGATGATAAAAAATTTAATAAAAAACATGACCTACTCACATATTTTATTAAAAAATTATTAAATAATATACTCTTTTTGATGCATACATTATGATGGTAAACTCTATGAACTAATAAAATAAAATATATTTTTAATTTTTTCTATTTATTTTTGTTTTTATTTATGAAGCACTGGATGCTAATAGAAATTAATATGGACACTCCGAATATTTATTTTATGGATTCAATGCACATATATGAAACCAACATACTATACATGATGTGTATTATGAATATTTAATACACTATAATACAAATTATAGAGATAACCCCTAAAATTTATTTTCAGTGCGTTTTTTAATGAGAATGTTCTTATAATAGAGAGGTCACTAAATACAGGGTATATCATGGAATGATGTCTGTGTAGTTTGATAAGATAAATCAAGTGGATTAATAAAATGGAAAAAAATTATGTTATTAATAAAAATATAAAACTACTAAAACATTTAAAAACTATTTAATATGTTTTTGTAACTGTTTTTTCATTATCCAAAACATGATAATGAAATATATTATGGATATTATGTTTTTAAAATTTATTAGAGACATCATAAAGAATAAAATTCCAATATCTCACAACAGCTAATTTTGGAAGGTAATTACATCTTCATTAAATATATTTCATAATCATATTTTTATATATATTTTATATGTACTATCATGATTTCGAAAAATTGAGTTTCACAAAAGACGAAATCAATGTGTTTATAGACGAGTGTGAAATATACATTTTAAAGAATGTATTCTGGGAAATTAATTTATTTATTACTATATATGACCTTAGAGTAATATTTTGGTGGTGAAGAATTATTATTAGAATGTTTAAAGCTTATTTTTGATATTATTCTCATGGAGAATAATAGTGGAGGAAATCAATTTTCTTAGAAGCGCCGACTTTCAAACAATAAAATTGTTGGGAAAACACAATGTTGTAGGTGAAGGTAAAGAAAAATATATATTTGTAGGTGGAGGTAAATGAGAAGACTATGGAAGAGGTGTAGGTAAATGTGGAGGTAGATTCAGATTAAAAAACTAACATTGAGGAGGAATAAGAGGTGAAGACCAAGGCAGAGAATGAGGAAGAGGAGGATTAGAAGCATTGCCTTGAAAACAATAAAATTGTTGGTAAATGAATTATAATAAGGGTCATACCATTATTTTTTTTGAATAAAAAAATATTTCACACAAAAATTGTCACGTAAGATATGGGTCAATTGGTTTTTTATGTTTAAAATGAAATTTTAGTAAAAACACATGTGAGTTACTCAAAATTGAGGAAACACATACTAATTCTTTTAGTACATGATTAAATTGATCCATGTCTCATTTTAGATTTGTATCATTAAGCTTCCCCTTAATCTGACCCATGGTGAGATTAGAATGACTCCAAATGATTCTTTTTTTTCAAAATTGACATTAAATTTAGTGAAAAGAAGAACTGACATACTCAAAACTGAGAAAAAGAGTGTTGAATTTTTTTTTATTTTAGATAAACGATCTATATGTTATATTGGATGTGTAGGAATTAGAAAAACCTCAATTTCATTGATGGTGTGACCGATATGACTCCATGTGTTTCTCTATATTCAAAATGGACATCAATTTTAATCAAAAAAATAGATGACATACTCCAAATAATAAAATATCATATTGATTATTCTGGTACTTTAGTAAAATCATAAAGAAGATATTTTTGATGTGTATGAATCATTTTCATCTCAATTCAATATATGGTGTGACCGATGTGACTCAAAGTATCAGTTATCTGTTTAAAATTTACATTTTAAAACAAAAAAGTAAAATTCACTAAAAATAGCGAAAACAAACTTGGATTGTATTAATAATTTCATACAAGGATTCATAACTCATTTGTGACATGTATCAATTCATATCATGTCAATCCAATACAAGATTTTAAATATATGGCTCAAAATCCGTGTTTCCTCTATAAAATGACATTTTAGTAAAAAACATACATGTGGTACTCAAAACCAAGGAAATGATAATATATTGGATTCATAAATTTGGAAAATAATCCTTGAGTCATTTTTGATGTGTGTAACATATCCCGTCTTTATATGATGCACAGTGTGACTAGTATAACTCCGCGTATATCTCTCTATACAAAATTGACATTAATTATAGTCAAACAATATCTAAAATACTCCAAATTTAGAAAATTTATTATGATTATTTTGTTACACTATTACAATGATTCATACATATTTTTTCATGTATAGGGATCATCTTTACCTCAATCTGATGCACATAGGTACCGATATGACTTCAAGTGCATCTATTTTTCAAAACTAAAATTAATTTTAATCAAATACAGAAAGGACTCACTCAAAACAGTGAAAACAAATTATTATTGTTTTTTACAATAGGAAAATGATCTATAAGTCATGTGTGAAATGTAGTAATTATTCACACCTAAATTCGACTCACAAGTTGACCGATATGACTCCAAGTACCTGTTATAAGTTAAAAATTTATATTTCTATACCAAAAAGTGTCACACATTGAAAACCATGAAAACACTGTAAAATATTCTTTATAATTTGGTAAAAGGATTTATAATTTATTTTTTTAGGTGTATTAATTAGTCTCATGTCAAACCCACAAATGATGCCACCTATATGGCTCAATGTGCTTGTATTTGTTTTTAAATTAAATATTATAAAAAAACACATGTCGTGTACTCAAAAACAATAAAATGAATTAATATTGTTTTGATACATAGTGTAAGGATACATGAGTTGTTTGGGACAAGTGTAGTTTGGTTTCACCTCAATATGATGCATGGTGTGGCTGGTATGACAGAAGGAATGTCATTTTATAAAAAAATTACACTAATTTTAGTGAAAAATCAACTAACATACTCAAAACGAAGAAAATGAATTAAGATTATTTTGGTGCATTAGAAAAAAATCCATATGCCATTTATGATTTATAGGGATCATCTTCAACTAAATTAGATACGTTGTGTGATCAGTATGACTCCAATTGCGTCTTTTTTCAAAACAAACAATTATATTAATCAAAAAACAACTTTCATACTCTAAACTAAGAAAACACATTTATATTTTATGGGTGCATTTGAAAAATTGTCCATAAATTATTTGGGATGTGTAGTAATTAGTCACACCTTAATTTGAAACATGGTGTGATAGTTAAGGGTCCATGTTCCCATTATTAGTTTAAAATTGACTTTTTAATACAATTAATTGTCAGTCACTAAAAAATTGAGAAATATTGCTCATATTTACTTGGTAATTTGGGAAAAATTTTCCAAATTTATTTATTATTTTTATGAATTATCTTTTGTCAGACCCACACATTTCACCACCTATGTGGATCAATGTGGATGTCTGCAGTTTAGAATGAAAATTTATTTAAAAGATAAGTGGCATATCAAAATTGTGGAAACACATTCTAATTATTTTTGATACATTTTGACAAGTTTATATTAACAATTTGGGACATGTATAATTGACCTATTCATCAATATGATACATGGGGTGACTGGTAAGACTCCAAGCGTGTCTGTTTATTCAAAATTGATATTAATTTTATTAAAAAAACTACTAAAAATCATTAAACTACTAAAATTAAATTTAATTAGTTAAGGATGTCAGGAAAACTATATATATATATATATATATATATATATATATCATTTATGACATATAGGGAAGATCCATACCACAATCTAATGCACAATCTGACTGGTATGACCCCAAGGGCGCATTTTTATTCAAAATTGTCATTAATATTTATCATAAAAATAACTAACGTACTCAAAATCTAGAAAACACATTAATATTGTTTTTTAACTTAGGAAAAAAATATAAAAGTCATTTGAGAATTTTTTTTAAATTATTCACACAGCAATTCGAATCGTTCTGTGATGGGTAGGATTTCAGGTCCCTGTTATTAGTTTAAAACTGAGATTTTAATACAACAAAGTGTCACTTAGTGAAAACCAAGAAATTTTGCTTATGATGTCTTGATAATTTTTCAAAATGACTCCTAATTCATTTAAAATGTCTATGAATTAGTTTCATTTCAAGCCCACACATGATTCTTCCTGTATCGCTCAAAGTGCGTGGCTTCAGATTAAAGTGACATTTTAGAAAAAAAACACACATGGCATACTCAATACCAAGGAAACACATTTTGATTCTCTTGATACTTTATGTAAAAAAATCCATGAGAAATTTGGGATGTATAGCATTTATTCTGCCCTCAATTTGAGGCATTTTGTGATTGTTATGACTCCAAATGCATATTATTTATCAAAAATGACATTAATTTCAGGGAAAAAACTACTGACATACTCAAACTGGAGAGAACGTATTTTGATTGTTTTGTGACTTAAAAACACGATAAATTTTTCATTTTTTATCAGTATGGGACATCCAAACCTCAATCTAAATCAAGGTGTGACCAGCAAGACTCCATGTTAATCTTTTATTTAAATCAAACATGAATTGTAATCAAAATCAAATTGACTTACTCAATACTAAAAATAACATATTAATATTGAGTGGGCACTATAGTAAAGAAATTTATAAGTCATTTGTGACATGTAGGAATCTGTTACACCACCATTTCACTCATGTTGTGACCAGTATTACTCCAAGTGCATATTTTTATTAAAAAATTACATTATTTTTAGTTAAAAAATAAATTCTCTATAATAGTGTTTTCCTTTTCTTTTATTTGTGTTAAATTTTTTATTTCATTTAAAGACAATATTTTTCACTTATTAATGCAATTTTTATTTCCCTTTATGGTGATGGAGTGTGTCTAGGTGGCACACTGCACCTATTTTTGGTGTTGCGGTGTGCTACATCATCACAAAAAAATTTCCACAACTATGAGCACTACTAAATGCACTGAAAAAAGGATGATGCCTCTTTACTTTTTAATACGCATATAAGGATATCCGTTATCAACACCATTAAAACTGTTGTTAGAGGACTCTTTTATCTGTTCTTATATAAGAGATGATAAATTCAATGTTTTTATTAGCACATTTAGACGCGCTAATAAATCATGATTTTTTAGGGAAACTAAAAGAACTAGTAAATCATACTTCTATATATGATTTTAAAAGAAGTCATAAAAGACACCATTTATTTGGTTGATTTTAATGTGTTGATAATTTCTTTATTTATCAATGGTGTTGATAAATGGGGTATTTAATCTTCTATTTTAAAAGCATGTATAAAATAATAACTTATCATCAATTTTAAAATATCTGATAAATATGTCATTATTATAAATTTTTTCATCGCATAGAGAGGCCATGGAATTTTAATCACGTTAAGATAGTCAACACCTTTATAGTATTGATAATGGATGATTTTAGCGATGTTAAAGGCATGTTTTATAGTAGTGATACTAGATATCAACATGTTGATATCTTCCCCAATGCTATGCCTTAGGAATGATTTTATACGTTGAGGATGGACATGAATGATTATCCCATATCACTAACTTAAGTGAATTTTATAAAAACCCCACTGTGAAATGGGTTCAATTTTAATATCGGGAGAACAAGTACAACACTCATATAGTATAAAGATATATTTTTCTCTTTATTTTTCATCAATATAGACAATATGATATTTGAAAATTGGGAAATAAAACATTGATGAGTATCTAGATTATGGGAATGTGTATCTTAATCACTTTTCAAAGAAATCCATATCTTTAATGGGTGGAATATATGAAAATCCTTACATTATCTGGTTTTTTGGTTTGAAAAAAATTTTCCCTTAGAAATGATGTGATTTTTATTTTATAATGGGGGTTTTTGAGGTTGAAAATAAATCCATATAGGGAACTGAAGAACCTAATGTAATTTTTATAGTGTATTATTTTCATTTAACCATATATGAATATTAGTGGATGTTGTTGATGATGTTTTTTAATTCAGTATTAGATGGGAGTTTTGAACTATCTATGCTATAAAAATACCATGTAAAATATTTTGAAGAAGTTCTATGTTGAAAAATTATGAATGAAATTAGATAATTAAATTTTCAAAAGAGTCACTTTCACTTTGTAAGATTCATTTCATCACTAGAGTGAATAATCAAAAAATTAAATAAAAAATAAAAGTGTTATAAAATATTTCTTAAGGGTGAAATAAATTCATTATGTGCAACTTGAATCTCATAAGAGTAAACTTCATAACATAATGATAAAATAAATTGTATATTGGTATCCAAAATATCGCATGATTCTTTTTTTAAATCTCTCATATTCGAAAATTGAAATGTGGATAAGTAATTTCTATTAGGGTAATGAGATAAGTTGACATGGTTCATATGGACTTCAAAAGAGTCAGAAATTTTTTTAATGATTCAATTACTCCTACAGAAATATATAAAACTGTAAATTTGAAAAATATTGGAATAACTATGAAATATAAGAATCATTTATTCATATGATGTGGCTACTGAGTGTAAATTGGTAAATGAAAGAAAAATATTTAGATTAAAGCCTTATGTATCCTTTTACTCTTATGAAATGACTTAGAATATGATATTTTGAAGTATTAAATCCATAATATATATTCTATAGGAAGATAGTTATGGATAAAATAATTTGATAACATGAGTTTACTGATGCTCAGGTGGTATTAAAATATTGAAATGTCATTGGAAATTCATCTTCCATTACTCTATATGATATTATTGGATAAATAATTTAAAAAATAAATTACTATTATTGATATTATGGTGAAATTTAAAAATTTTAATTTATTATAATGTTCAATACAGATAAATTACATAAACATTTGAACCATGTTTGACTGTATCACCAAGAATCATGGACTAATTTCTATATACAATACTATATATATAATAAATTTTTCTTAATTAATATAGAAATTAAAAATAATGATTAAAAATAATGGATTCAATATGTGTGTGCTGGTGGGTTTTTGTATAGAAGAACTAATGTATCATAGATAAATTGAAGGGATGATTGATCAGTTCATGGTACTATTTTGGATTCTTGATATTGAGGGAAGATAATTTTACTGTGGATCATATTGAGGTTTTCTATTGATAAAGAAATTACGATTTGTTTATTCATTCTATCATACACAATTGGATCATACTGGATCATTAAATAGGTAAGAATATGTTCTTGGGAACAATGTTGAATTTTTTACTAGTCAAAGTCCTAGTCTATGGAATAAAATATTATTCATTTATATTTTGATAGTAGGTTGGAAATTTATTATTTTTTTCTCCAAACGACTGAAGTTATGTCTTTAATACTAGTAGTTACACTATAAATAACACCATAGTAATGAATAGAAGTGGTTGATACCTTTCCATGAGAAGCGGATGATACCTTACTAACAATTTTGTATGTTTCTAAATAATTTGATTAATTTTAAATTTAAACATTGATATAATATATATCAAATAAAAAATCAAACATAATGAGGAGTTGGTTTTCTCAATGAATTGGAACCATGTTAAAAATTTATATGTGTTTTTATTATATAATTTTACTTTTATAAAACTTATATGTTGTACTAATAAGAGTGGATCATGACCGTAAACATTTATATAGGTTTATTTATAATTTAAATATTAAAAAATAGTATCAATATTTTACTCCCCCTACTAGTGGTATATCTATTGACACAGTCTCATAAAATGAATCAAAGAATAGTTCAATGATATTGGAAAACATGATGGATATAAAATAATTTTATATATTGATAAAATTGATTAATTATCTAATTATTATTTTATGATCAAATTACCTTCATTCAAATCATTTAGAGCATTAAATTTTACCACAATAATTTAATGTGATTAAAATTTCTTCCTTGGATTATATTAGTTGTAGATTTTCTTTATAATAAATAAATTGAATACAATATTTCTCATTTCCTTAAAATTTATTAATTTTGAATTATTTGATTCCCATTAATTATAATTATAACATTTGTATGAAAAATTAATGAAAACTCTTAATGCAACATCCTATTATTTTACTAAATTATTCCCCTTTAATTTTTTTTATAGAATTCATCACACTCAACATTGAACTAACAAGACTCTAAAAACTATTATATCAATATTATAATCTAAATTTAATAATAAAAACACTATTAAATAAAAAATATTTTATTCCCTATTAAATGCATAATAAATTTGATTAAGAATAGTTATGTTTTAAAAGGATCTTTTTCAATAATATATATTTTTCTCTATAAACCATATTTTCATTAAAAAGATATATTTTTTGGTTTTATCATTTGAAATAGTATATATAATCTTAAATGTTGGATTCATAATGTCAAAATTACATTTTGATTAATTTTTTATATATTAAAAAAATTATTGATTTTTAGGTGAATAATAATAAAATTCAGATTTTTCTAATATCGTAACCATTATGAAATTATAACACAACAATAATCATATAAAAATAATTGAATTTATTTATATAATATATATATATATAGAAAATTAATTATTTAAAAAAAATTATTTAATCTATAAAACTCATGTTTAACATTATGGAAACATATAAAATGTTTTACTCTAAAATGTGTATGAAATAACTATATTAAATATTACATTTAACCAATTATAGAATCTAAATATAAAAAATTAGATTTCATATTTTAGATAAAAAATTTCATATTATTTAAAATATAGAATGATATTTTATGCATAATTTATGATTTAAAATATTAAATTTAATGGCCTAGATAATGGTGAAAGGGGTTTTATCAATGATTAATTCTATTAATATACTGTATTTTTTATCTAATAAAATAAAATGAAATATTTTATATAATGAATATGATATTATTTTTTCACCTATATTCAAATAATATATCATTCATTTGTTATTAATGTTTTATAATATTTAGAACACATAATGGGGAAACCATTATTTTCCAAAAAATAGTGTTCTAGTATATTAAATATTTTTTTTTAAAGATAATTTATATTTTTATTAAATTGATTTATATTGTATTGGGATTAAATTTAGGTTCAATGGACAATTGTTTAGTATGTTTTTTTATTTAATATTTTCTATAAAAAATAATACTTATTTATAAACGATTTTTGTAGTTAAAATTGTAAATGTTAAAATGGGAAAACCAAATGGAAAATGAATTGAAAAATGTTTAAAAATAGTGAGTAAATGAGTTAAAGAGGATTTATTAACCCTATAATAACCCAGACATCATTATATCTCACTTTTTTTCATTTCAACATTGAGTAGTGTTATTATAATATTGAAAAATAATTAGTGTTCACTATAGAGTATAATTTTTCACTTATAATATGGGATCAATTATAACCTCTCATGTTTACACATGTAAAAAATATACATGAATCCATACCAAACATTAATCTCCTATAAGTAACATTATGTTCATTAAAATCCGATATAAAATCATGAAACACCTTGATATGGGAGGGGTGAATCGGGGTGTCAACATTTTTTTTTAAAGAGATGGATTTTATCCCCATATTAGGAGGAACATGATAAACATGTCCAATATTATTGTGAAGTGATTTAAACATCCACATGTAGATAGAAAACCTATAAATTTTACCTGGTTCACCACAAAGTGCTATATCAAGTATAATATGACAACAATATGTCTGTCAAACCTAAATCAACAAATATTAAGTAGTTGTTGACCACATAAGTTTAGATATGATCATTATTTTCCATCAAAAATTATATTACACGATTATAAGGATTATAAGCTACCTCCCTCATAACACTTAAAATAACCACCCCTAGATGACTACATTGGGAGATGACTTACCCAGATTATTGACATCATGTTCGCTTTAGTAAATTTTATTTTAATCCTTTCCCCTTACTATAATGACAGTATTCATACACCATAGAATATGGTTGATTCACATTGAATCCATTGTTCACTTAAACATTCTTTTCATAACTTCTATTTATGAGCTCCTTCAAAAACCACACAACCATTATTATGAAAACTGACTTCATAGAACAAAATGTCTTTGTGAAGCTCACAATGTCATCGGGGAATACAACATCTTCACAAATATCATTTTTCCGAGATACCTATGAATTGGCCAAGACTATGTTTTAATTTTTTTGATTATGATGATCAATTTGAATAATTGAGTTGTGAAGCTCTATGAATTCATGAAATCAATGTGATTTTTCCTTTTCCCAAATTCATTTCATTTAAAATGAAATGTGGGTTTCCTCATATTTATTGGACGACCCTTTAAAATGCCCCCACACCTCTAGACGATTTTTATGATACTCTAAAATCCTGTTCATGAAGATCCTTCAGTCATAAATCTGCAATGATATTTTTTATAGTCAAAAATATTATTTTCCAATCATCATGAATTCACTATTTTCCACTTCTCATAGTAATGAAGAACAATGTCAACTCATCATGAACTCTTTAAGCAACATACCTTCATGAAGATCAATATTTTCCAAACCTTGCCTTCATGAAACCCTTTTTTCCACATTTATGAAGATTTGATTTAAAACCCACATTTCATGTTTCTATCCTCTTCTTCTTGATTTTTAGAATAATTTTTTTTCAAACATTGGGAAACAACACCACATTAAATAATGTGGTCCACTTTTATTATAATATCACAATCCGTTCATTGAAATTAATCATCCAAGTGTGGATTGAAAAAAAACCAACCAGAATCCATTTCTAGAATGTAATAGAGTTTATTGCAACAACTTAGTAATTATAATCAATCATTACCCATTTATATCTAGGTAAACATTCATGAGAAATTTGAAGGTCCCAATGAATGTATTAATTATTCCATATCTTTTACATATTTATATTTATCATCAAAACCTAAGGTAACCAAATAATTATAATTAAAATAGTAACACTAATATACTTATTTTTTATATTCATATAAAAATAATTATTTATTCCTTTCCAACAACATAGAAAAAATGTGTTTTGATCATGCTTTTGTGCAGACTATAACCACTACAGATTATCTCCTTTTGTATTTTACTACTACCTACACTCACTGGTTATAAGTATTGAATTTAGGACTAAATGTGTAATTTAAATAATAATTATGCTTATTATGATTTAAAATATAATCTTCCTCCATCTTCCCTCATTAATAGGGAAATGGAAACATTATCCTTTCATTGTGCAGACTACCACCTCCATGAAGTAACATATCTCACTTTTCATCTATATTCTATATACATTTAAAAAATATCCAAAAATATGATTCAACAACATTAAATATTTAAATAATATCATTACGAATATATATAATAATGATATTTTTTCAAAATAAACCACTTTCATAACTATAATTATCCATCAATTATGGTATGTTCATGTCTGAGTCAGTATGAACACCTATTATAAAAATGATATAAAACTATATCATGGAAAACTATGGGTACATAAATACTAATATAATTATAATTGGATTGTAAAATCATGATTATTTTATGAGTATGGAAAAGTTATAATAATTATTTTACTTTGTTTTTCGATAACTAAACTTACTGAAATATGATGGGAAATATTCACTTATCATGGAAAACAACAAAAAAAATTATTTAATAAGATAAGAAAACTATATATCAATATATGTTATATATTAATGTTCTTTTAATGTTCTAAAAATTTTGGATTTGGTATCAAATAATGGGAACCAAAATCGACATCATATAGCCTATGTGAAATAATTAATGTCATTAGCATGTGATAGTAAAAATAATCTATAAATAAAAAATAAATTCATAAAAAATTATATTAATTAATTTATAGATATATGATACATTAAATATAAAATAATAATACACACCAATGTAAGGACATGAACTACAGACATCACCTAGACCCACATGGGATTCTACCACTAAGATACACCATTACGGATCATAATAAATTAATATAAGTTTAGTATATGAAATTAAATGTACAAAAATATGGTTATAAAATTACATATTTAGATATTTATGTTTATTTTATATGAGATTATAATTCATTCAACTTATTAGGGAAACATCGTATGGTGTTTTTTTTCAAATTTAATTTCATGAGACCTAATTATTATTCCATTTCATAATATTTATAATATGATATTATTACTTAGTAGTGAATTAATTTTACCATATTTATTTAATTCATGGGTTTCTAAGAGCCATACCTAGTTATTTCATCAAATGGTAGTCGATTCAAAAAATAAAAAAGTTGTAAGGTTTTTTAAGCCAACTCCATTAGTTGAGAAATAATGATTTTCCATGAACTTCAGTATCAAATGGTTGGATTCATCCACAATAAAATTTTATTTCATAGTAAATAACTTTTTATCTTCTGTAATGTTACATTATAACTCAAATATCATATATTGAAATTTTTTATTTCTAAAAAATATACAATTTTTTGAATAATTCATTTGCTCCCTAGAGATGATTCCTCATATCCATATTTTTCTTTCCTAAAAATGTTCTAATTTATATTTTTAAAAATAATAATGTTTTATCTCATTATATAATTGTATTTTCCTTATCTTATACTAAAATGTTTATTTTATTATTTTTTTTAAAAATTCCAATATTCAGAAATTTTATTTCAAAATATTATAATTTTTTTCCCATCATATCATAACAAAATGTTTTATCTTACACTATATATTATAATTTTATAATATTTATCTTTTTTTGGTATTTATTTTTGAAGATTCATTTTAATATGAATTTTTATGAAATTTTTTCAATTCATATTTTAATAAAATAATTGTTATTATGATCTATAACTTCTAATTTTATGAAAATGTTAAATACATTTTATAAAATGTATTTTAACTTTTCTATATCATTTTGGTTTTTTAAATCTAAAATATTTTTTCCTAGGAATTTATTTCTCGTGAATCAGCTTATAAATGTTATGAAATAATTTGTTGGGTTATTGAATTTGGGGTATCAACCATTTGTATTCCCAAGGTTGATTTTGGTGATACCATTTAAAAATGAAGTGAATCCCATTTTTCCTTAAATGGGTTATTTGTGATGTGATTAATTTATTCCATTTTAGTTCATTTTTTGATATATTAAAATGATTCACATATTATTGAACAAAAATATATGGATGATGATTGGTGAGTTCCAATATCACCCTATAAAGCATTGGTTATGTTTTTATATCTCTTAAGACAATATTTCTTGAGACTTAAATTGGATATTTAATTAAAGTGTAATCCTCATTGGATATGATCAGAAATTAAAGGGTGGTCTTTCTTGGAATATGATAATTACATAACGAGAATACCTTTTTGGATATTTTCATAATATTATTGTACAATGTTCTTGTGTTCATGAGAAATTTCACTATTAATCTATATTTAAATGTAACGTTATTTTTTGTTGATATGTTTTATGATTATGATTTATGGAACATGTTTAATATCTCTTGATTCCATAACCATATTCGTTGTTATTGTTTATTCATTTGAGATTAAATGTCCTTATATCATGAATTATGGAAAACACTTATTATTTTATCATCGTTTCAATAATGTTTGTATCCCTATATCATCTTTTCTCTTATAACAATATTCTATCATTTGATTAAATGTTTATATATTTTCAATAATGAGCAATTAATGTCATCCATTTCTTATGGTCACATTCCCCATGTTATAATGATGATTATAAATTATGATATGTATATATGATAGTATAGTGTGACTTAATTACATAGGAATGTTCACATGTTTAATGGAATAATTTACTTCTGTAGCTTTTAATCAAACACACTAATCCTTGTGTTCGTAGGATTGTATGTGGATTGTGATATGTAATGATTAAATTTTTGAAATATAAATATGTTTTGATTGGGTTGTTATATTTGGTATTATAGTAGGGTTTATATATTTTTTAATATTATTTTATTTATTCTATGGATTATGTTTAGAGAAATGGTGTCCCAAAAATTGGGTAATTATAAGATATAAATCAAAATATATGAGAACATCACAATGTATACGTACAGTAGAAATTTTATGGTGTTCCAAATAATTACATCCCATTATAGATATTATAATATTGATAAGTTTGTGGAAAATATTCACATAGGTGTATGCTCCTTGAAAAATGCTTCTTGATAATAAATTTATTCTTAAATATGGTGCATGATGAGTGAGACAAAAATTTCAGTGCTGTTTAGAAATTACTGAGGGATATGATTTAGTAAATTTCATTACATTTACAATATTTTATGAATATTATCTTTCTAAATTTATTTTAGGGAGTAGCTAAGGACGTATGAGATAACACAACCTAAATTAACCTTGGTTAAATCAAGATAGTTTTATTATGATACAAATGTGACATTGTTGAAATGAATGTATCATAGGTTGAAATTATGGTTTCATTTGAGAATAAAGATTAATATTGTTCTTTTATATTCATAAGAAAATTAAATGTAATTCTATTGAATATCATCATTCTCAGTTTGGTTTAAATATTTGTTTGGAAAAAGGAATATGACATTTAATTAGTGTAAGGTATGTTTTTAAAAACTCTGAGACATAAATATAGAGGTATAGATGGAATAAATGGTTTAGAATCATAATATATTCCCATTATGAGGTAAAATATTTGATACATTGTATCCTAAAAGCTAATGTTTTTTATCTCTTAGATTATATATTTTTTTTGTAATTATAATTAGAAGTTTTAAAGTATTGCAATTTGTAAATTATTATGGAAAATGTGACAAAAAAATTTATTTAGGGCTATAATATAATGCCCCGATATTTTGAAATATGATTATCCTTTAAATAAACATTGTATTGATGGATATTTTCACATGAAACAGTAAAATAAAAAGAGATGATATTAGATGAATATTGTTAATAAAATTTAAGAATAATAACACCGATAGTAAATGAAATAACTTTAGTCAATTAAAAACACAAAAGAAATTTCATTAAGAACACTTAAATTTTTAAAAGAATAATTTTCAATAAATTATTTTTTAATTATATTTTATGTTAATGTAAAAAAATGGTATTTATATTAGAATACAAAATACCTTAAATAAAAATCATTTACAGAATAATCATTTCAATATTATCTTAAAATTATTTTCTCAAAAAATAACTGATTATTTGAAGAATGGTATAAAAAATAGAAATTTTTCAAATACCATCACTTTTATGACATTATCATAATATAATAATGAAAAAAATTTATTAATTTTGTATATTGATCATATAGAAACACGATGTTGAATTTTCAACCCCTATGTTTAATTTTTTCGAATCCTAAGTTATATTTTACACTATTGTTTAATTTTCTTATTTTATGAACACTTTCTAGAGAAGACACCACTTCTCTACAAAATAAATTCTATATATTTATAAATTTAATTTATTATTCAATTTTATATTATTTAAAAATTTATTTAGATTGTATGGGGATAATATTGAGGTTCTTATTACCCAAAATTTGGTAACAATAATTATATTTAACTCTTAGTAAAATAGTTATTACTTAGTTAACAACTACTTACCTTGGTAAAAAAATTGTAGAAGGTGATAATATAATGGAAAATTAGTTGGAATATGTTAAAAATGTTTCTTAAAATGCATTTTAAAGAATTTATAGACCTTATCTGACCATAAAACCCATTATTTATAATTTTTGGAGGCTTTGTGACTTGAATAGTGTAATTATATTCTTTAAAAATAATGGGTGTTCATAAATGTACAATTTTATTCACTTATAAATGAGCACCACTTACACCCTCTTAATGTGAAAATTTAAAATTAAAATTACTTTAAAACCATCATTATTTTAATCATTCTGAATTTACTTTCACATCATAATGATCATATTCACCAGAGGTATACATAATCGCCTCGTATCTAAATGTACTTTAAATAGAGAGTCAATGTGCCCATATGGGTGTTAATTAACCCTTAGAATTTTCTTTCTAATATTTATATTTCTTATTTACCATAAAAATAGTAATATGCTAAATTTATTAACATTAGTAGATATTATATTATTATATTATTATAAAAATATTTATTTAATCCTTCTTATTCACATAAAAAATCAAAACAACATCGATCTTTTATTTGTAAAAAATACTACCTCCATAAAGAGACATGTTCCAAATTTCTTCAACACTACCCTTACATGACTATAAAGATGAAATTGAAGAATGAAATTCAAATATTTAATATAATTAGGATTATGAATAAATAAATTATATCCCACTTTCATTGACACTCATTCGTGGGGAATTGAAAATGATAACCTTTCACTATGTGGACTACTTCTAGCGAGAAGCAATGAATTTAATTCATTTTGTAGTATGATTCTTATGTTTTAAAATATCATAAAAAAATGATTCACCACCTTAAAAATCTATTTATTATATTATTATTTTTCTTCAATAGTTATATAATTTAAAAATAAACCACATTTATAACCATAATTATCCATTAATTATTTATGCTCTTGTTTCTGTAAGTCTAACAACCTAAATGAACAGTGATATAAAAAATCAATCATGGATGAAAATGGGAACAAATATATTATTATTATAATAATTTAATAAGAAAATAGTTATTTCATTATTGTTCATTAATTTCTATATTATGGGTTTATATTATTATTAAAATACCTTCTTAGATCACTTAAATTAAGAAAATAAGATGACACTGATTCAATATTCATTAAAAAATTGTTAAAAATTATAGAATGAGAAAAAAATATTTATATATAAATATAAGATTTATATTATAGTAACATTAAATTTCTATTAATTTGGAACTTCATATAAGGTAATGTGAATAGAAATTTACATCAAAAAAATACACACAACAATTATAATTAATAACTCCATATCGTAAAAATAAGCTAAAAATAACTATTATATTCTTAATAAAAATAAAAATGATGTCTATAAAATGAAAAATAAATAAATGAGGTTATTAAATATTATAATAAGGTTATAAATAATTTATTTAAGTATAGAATATTGGTAAGGGGTTCATTATATAAAAATTATTTTATTCATATATAATTAGTTTTATACACCTTGATAACTTTAATATGGTGTGATTAATACCAAAAACATTCCTTTAAAATTTTCATTTAGTTCCTTGGTTTTGAATAGAAATATCATTTTCCTTATTATAGTAGATTTTTATTAAAAGTTTACCAAATTTATAGGGATTTTTATCAACACAACTCCCTTTTTGGAATTAAAACACTTCATCTTGAACTTGTATCTCCAATGATTAGTTTATTCAACCCTATCCTGGTACATTCTCGTATTCTATGGTGGAAGGTTCCACTTAATTAAAATATTTTACATTGATGATATTACTTTTTATAAAATTATATCATTGTTGAAAATATTTTATTCCTTTCTAATTATAGTCGTCCTTCTATATCCGTATTTTCCATTCCCATAGTGTTCTATATTATATTTGGAAACATTATTATTTTTGTGAACATCATATTCCCTTTATCATCCTTTCTAAAGTATGTTTCAACATATATTTTTACAAAATACTTTTTCATTAAAAGAGTTTAAAAATAATACAAATATTTTCCATCTTATAATAATCAAATGTTTTATCTCCAACTATACATTTAATATTTATATTATTTTTATAAACTATTAAAAAAGAATCATTTTAAATTAAAAAATTTTATAATGTTTCTAATTTACCTTTTTGTAAATGACTATTTATTTTGGTTTTTAGGTTCTCATTTTATGATAATATTTGGAAAATTTTAAGAACAATATTTTTTGGTTTCACAATAAATTTTTTTCGGTAAAATTTTTATTTCAATGGAAATTATTTTTTATGAATAATTATCTGATGTTCTAATGAAATAATTTTTTGGTGATGGAATTTTGGTCATAATAATTTTATATTTTTTGGTAAATTTTTGTATTACCATATATAAGTATTTTTCACAACATTTCTCATTCCATGGCCTCTTCATTAGGTGAAAAATGAAACATGGTTTCATCAAATTGGTGTTCATGTGGCATTTAAATGATTCATATATTATAGTTAAAATATGTTTGGATGATAATGGGGGAGGTTTTATATCACCCTCCCATGCATTGATTAATATGTTGTATCTAGTGAGATAATGTAATGTGAGAATTATTGAATATTCTCAAATATTAAATGGTGAAACTTCATGGATATTATCAGAAATTAAAGGGAGAGACTTCTTGATTTATACCCAAAACCATACTGGTTGTGCCTTATTTGATATACTCAAAATATGATGATTCATTATGATTATGGTTGGGAAAATGTTCTTTTATATGATATGAATCATTTTCTTTTCACCATTCCTTCCCATATACCTATAATTACACACTATGGATGATGTAAATTATCTATTTATTCCAAAAGTCATATTCCATTAAATATATTTTCTTATTTTCGATTACATTTCCTTCAACATGACTGATGAAGATCTCTTATTGTTCAATCCTCTTTTTAATAAGCTATTTGTCCCTAAATAATAATTTTTATTATTATTATGAAATATCTTATAATGAAATATTGATATGTTTTCCCTTATTGAGAATTTGAGCTCAAAAATTTCTTATGTATCCATTCCTGAGACTATGAATATTATTATAACTTCTGTGAATTATATAAGGTAGTTTAGTGAGGCTCAATTATTTAGGAACTTTCACAGGTGCTATAGAATTAGTTTCTTATTTATATAGACCCCAACGACACTAAACCTTCCGTTTTTGGAATTATTTTTTCATTGAAAGGTGTAATTTTTAATATTTTTAAATATATATATGATTAACATGGGATGTTGAACCCAACCCCATAAAAAACTCTTATAACCCCGATATTTATAGTAATTTTAATGTTTTATTTTCAATATTAAATTGTGGAATGGTTTGAATAATTAATTAGATGGTTATTTATGTTTTTAATGTGTTTTAGATTTATTTAATAGAGGAAATGTTTTGAGTATAGTAATGGAAAACTATGTAGATTCCACTAGTAATTACGTGAGAGAAAAAGAAATATATATTTTAATGAACAGTTTGGACAAACCACACAATTACCATGTGACATAAAAATTATTATCAATTATCAAAATTTTATAGATATTTCATTGTTTTAAAACCCATGATAGATGACTAATTGCATATTAAAATAATATTTATGGCCTAAAAGTCCCCCAAAACCATCATTCCTTCTCCTCTAACCCAGGCTCTTGAATCCATAAATTCCTCTAAAATATTTTGGAAAACATATAAATTTATGGAGTAAATTTTAATCAATAAAGAAATTAGATCAATGAAAATTGATGGTAATATCATCATTCTTTATCTTTCTCATTGAAACCATTGATTTCTCTAAATAGGAACCTTTGAAAAGAATTTCCTAATACAGATCAATTGGTTAGATCATTTTTTGATTAATATTATCACGGATTTTGTAAAATAAATGATTTTGGATCCCATTTCATCAATATCATGAGAGAATTATTGTGTTGAATGAATCATTACTCAGTCTTTTCTCTACCTCTTTGAGGTTCTCCTTGAATTGGAACATTCATTATTTTCTAAATCATCTTTTTCAAATATATTTAGAAAGACCTCATGAAAACTATATTGGAAACCCATTTTTATTTGTTTTTATTCAAATTTTATAATAGAATGTGGTGTAAAAAATGCTCATTATTAAATGATTAAATTAATTTTATATAACAAATTAATGTTATGAATGTCAGAACATGGCACAAAATCAGTGATTATGTGTTCATATTCATTTAGGGAGGGTATTGTGGGTTATCCATGGTAACAGTTCCAAACCATGGGTCACATTGGAGTATGTTACTAAGTGATGAGTTGTGACTAGCGGAACATATTCTGATTGTGAGTTGGAGTATTTAAGAGTGACCTATAGGTAGTGGCTGTGTTGATTGGTGTTCTAAATGTATATGTGGTTTCATTACATTAGTGTGTTTTTAGTTTTTTTAGTTTAAAAGCCTTATGAATATGTATATTTTATTCACTAGTTTCCATGATTTATCATATCTCGTATTTTTAAATAAATTGTGAGCCTACATGTTTCATGTTTTAGTTTCCATGTTGGGGATTTCTCGACGTTTTATTACTAGGTTGTATACAAAACTCCTATATACACACATTGTTTAATATGGAGAAAATATATATCATGATTCAGATAAGGTGGTTTTTTTATTCTACTAGTAGAGATTTGTGATGTTGTGGTCATCGAAGTACTGATTCTGAGATTGGGGAATATTTTGAGTCATGATGTCTAGTTTTGTTCTACAAAAAATGGAATGATTTTTTTACATTTAATTTTTTTCAGTAATTTTTTTGATCATAGTATTATAGAATTCTGCCTTGTTTACACTTTTGTAGTTATATTTATGATCATTTGGTAATTCAATAAATGTTTATTCTAGTTTAGTATCATGAATAATTTTGTGGTTGTTTATTATATTCTAATTGTAGGTTTTTTGTTTGAGGTAAAATTATTCCCCATGATTTATTAAATCCCTTGATACTTATTTCTAGACTTTAGAGCATTAGTGGAACCACATAAGCCTAGGGTAATTTTAGTCCTTCTCATGTTAGTGGATCAGTTCAGTTTGTTAAATCCCATATGCTATGATCTCAACAAGGAGATATATTTTGTGGAGATTTGAAATATAAATCAAAAAAATATGTTTCTAACATAGTTATGTTTACATTTATGTAATTATATCGGTTAGTGTATAATTTGTATTCTAAATTACTTATACGAGTATTTTAACCTCATCATTAGGGTTTAGCTAACATGTGTTTGGTACCATGCCTTAGTAAATTACATACCATGAGGATTGAATCATTTATATGTTAAATCAAATTCTTCATTTATAAATTATGTTACTATGACCATTATTGTTTTACTAAAATAAACTATATAAATATGGAATAATGAATCATGAGATAAATGACGGGAGAATTTTAATATTTTTTGAAGAATCAGACTAGATTGAAGTCTTAGAAACGAACAATAGGGGTCTATAAATAATATAGTTTCAGTAGAACCATATGTGAACCAATAACATGTTCATAACATTTTGAACATAGTTTAGTTTATTTATAAACATAATATAATTTTATAACCAGGTCAAATTAATAATATGGAGAAATTTATTAAATGAAATCTTTATATTTTTAAAATAAATTTTGCACTATATAAAGATGAATCATGGATTAATATATTGAATCTAATTTTTGATGTACATGGATACATAGATGATATAATGGTCGATATATATGTATATGTTATATAGGATCTTATATGGAAATGGTGTAAATAGTTGATCAATCTATGCTCAACCAATCAATGACTTGGTTGGATTCAATGAATTATTCAACATAAAATTTTATCTCCTTAATTCAAAGGAACCAAATTGAATTATTCATTTAGTATCAAACAAATAAATCAATATGTGATAGAATACAAAACTAATTTTATGAAATTATTTTGTTTTTCCCCATAAGTGGATTCTAGTACACACCATAAATAAAATCTACTTAAGGTAGGGATATGACTAGATAATCATAAAAAGGTGGTGATATTCTTGATTAATGATTATGTAGAAATGTTCAACTGACTGAATAATGAATAAATAGGCATAGTTAGGAATCATAGTTTAGAAAATATTTTTATCCTTTAGATACATGGATGGAAAAAATTAAATTATGGAAAAAATAGGAAGGAAGACTACTCCCATTAAAGTAGGGAACCAAGGAACCAGAACACCATAAATGTCAATTTCACACATTGGAAATTGATTTCGATGTAGCTCATCCATCTGAAAAAAAAATGGATGTACACTGCCACTTTTAGAATATCATAATTATTCATGGAATTTACAAATTGCGTTTGATTGTTTGAGATCCATGAAGTCACCATGTATAGATGGGTCAAATAACTTTTTGGTCAATCTATATAAATGAGGTTCGTGTTTTAAAAATTGTTTTTACACTCAGGGTAAATGAACTATATATAATTCTTGTAACACCGAGTTCATCCAACCGACTCCACCACAGTAATTAATATAGGAAAACACATTCAGTGTTGATAAAAAAACTGTATGTTTTTTGAGTTCCGACTCATAGTTATTCAACAATGTATCTCAATGGTGCGAGTTACCATTCTCCTCAACTCCACTCTAATTTATGAATTTGTTTATAATTTAATATTCTACCCTTTTATTTATTTTCAAGTGGTAAATTAATTTGTTTTATAAATGGAAATTAACCATCATGTTTTGAAAAAATAAATTCCACCAGAGTAGCATGAATTCATAGGATTTGTATTCCAAGGGGATCTCATTACAATCGACGAGGAATATATTTTTTGGAGTGTTATATATTAGAGATTGGATTCCTCAATTTGATATTTAGAATGCACTAGATGGTGTAATTGATATACTATATTAGATGTTATATATGAAAAGTAACATTTATTTCCCAAAATTGTATTTTTTATTTATTTAAAAAGGATTGGGATATGAATTCTAGAATATCTAAGACCATGATTATTGTATATAGAACCACATTTTATCCTATGAAAGTGTGGAATTTGGTTAAAATAAATGAAACTTAGAATATTGTCCTTCCTTCAATAGTTAGCTAATACCCTTATGTACATCCACAAGCTTTGACTAAGTTACGTCTTAAATAAAAAGCAATATCATATAGAACTACTTTTGAGGATGACTGATTTTCCCATTCCATCTTATAGGATGGAATCAACTAAATTGTCGGAATGAATGGTCTGACAAAAATAACATGATAGAAAATGATTCAAAAGACTAATCCCAATATACTAGGCCACCAATTTTATCTTATTAAGTTAAGAATATATTTTTATTTAATTATGTTGTGACTATCCAAAATCTAATCCTACTACAATGAAAAAAGTTCACCCATATCATTAAATCTATCACCTTTCAAAAAAAAAAAGGTAGTAGAATAGTTCTACAAAATTGATATATGATCAAGATATAATAGATATTGATTTAATATATTCTATATTCACAAGATAGATTATTAATTCTATTATAGTCCTTATGATCCCTTTTGAATTAAAAATGCAGTTGAAATTTTCAAGGACTTTATGACTCTCGTCTTTCAAATGTAAATTGAATCATTTATCACACTAATTTTTAATGAAATTTTGGAGTAATGTATAACATGAAATGATCTATATAATAACATATTTATTGTTTTTGGTAAATATTGAAAAATAAATTTATGATAAATTCTCTATGGGTGACTTCTGAATATAGGGGATTAATTTCGTTGGTCATGTAATTTCCAAAAGAGGCACATCAGTCAATTGTGAAGAGATCAATGAAGTTACTATTTTGAAACAACCTATGACCATCTTCCAGACATGAAGATTTTTGGGAGTATAAGGTTATTATAATCACTGCAACCAAGAACTCTCACCAATCAGTTCCCCTATGAATTCTTTTTTTTCTAGAAAATCTATTCCATTTATGTGGTGTGATGATAATTATTAATAATTTTTGGATCTAGAGGCATGACTAATATCAATATATATCTTAATATATCTAAAAATAGGACAATTATATGTGATTTATTGTGATGTTTCTATATCATGAATGTTTTATGTCCTAAAACAACAAAAACATAGTGTAGATTATGAAGAGACCCAAATCGTGATGTACATGGAAATTAAATTACTTTTGCAGAATACTTAATATATAAAAAAAACAGACACACAAAGACAGTAATAGTTTAGTGTCCTTGGAAACTCGGAATTTAATCTTTTATTCATTGTGAAAGATCTTCAAATTCTCCCCTAAAGATCTTCCCCTTTTGTTTTCTTACCTAAATCATTTCATTATATACTGGGGAAAAGAAATCATAAAAAGGGTGAGCTCAAATGATCAATAAGGGTAAGCATAGAGAACATAAAACAATCCATAAACATTTGAATGCAAAAGCATGAACATAAAAATCTAAACATCAAAATCCTAAGCAAAGGCATAAATCCTGGAAGTACGTAAGGCATATATAATAAAGGAAAATCAATCTTGATAAAATTGCATGGGAATGAATCATGTAATTGTGGAAACCATTAAGAACATGTTATGATTTCCATAGTAGATAAGGAATTGCTACCAAGACCATCTCAGTGGACAAAGTCCCTTTCTGAATCGACTTCACTCCTCGTTCCAGTCCTGCAACACTGAACCAGATTAACTTACTGTTACAGACATGTCTATCTCATTAGATATAAATCATTACCCAATGCATTGTATGGAGATATATGTCACACCCATTGCATAATGAAATAATTCTTACTTGTGCCACAAAATAAACCTAAAAAATTAATCATAACCTAACGAATAAAATGGGTTTTATAAACATCATCCCATAATCTCATATTCCATATAAATCAAATAGACATTTCATCATGAGAAAAGAGAAACCATGTAAATAATAGATATATTAAACATGAAACACACACATATAAAATAATATCATCTTAGATGGAAAATGGTTTTGAAAAAAACTTTTGAAATGAATTCTTGAGGAAAATATCCTTTCTTCATCAAAATAATTTTCTTTTCACAAAATGCCATGAACTTTTAAAATAAAATTATTTTTTAAAAAATTGTAATAAAATCTTGTAGAGTATGCTTCATGAAAATGAGGTGTTATGAAACCGTAAAATTCCATTCACGCCGTATAAGTTAAAAATAACATTCTTCTCATACTTTTGTCGGAAAAGTCAAAAAGTACCTCGTTTGGTGAAAAAAGATTCCTTACATACCATGTAGTAAAATTCAAAAATTGGTAAAAATGACTTTAAACATACATGAAAGCATTTTTTTAAAACATGTACATGGATGATAAATATAATTCCAGTAAATACATATGTATAAGCAATATCGGATAGAAAACAATTGAGATTGAAACATTATCAATTACCTTAGGTCTGATATGCTTTGTACGTATCCAAACCTCCTGTATAATGATTTAAATAATGTCATTGACATATTAAAGAATCATACTCATTGTTATGATATCATATATGGTTCACTTATGACTTTATATTACCCGTTCTTTTGTATGTTCCATGTTAAAGCAGCGTTTTGGGTAAAATCGTTTTATTTATCGTACATGTTTAGACTTGTTGTTCTTGATATTATTACTTATATCCTGATTTACTTAATTATTGAATATAAAACATGATTTATATGTAATATGTTTTCAGAATATACATATATATATGATTGATCTATAAATGGAATGAAATACACCATTCATGGAGACGATAGGCCGTACGTACGCATTAACGATGTTTTATTTTCATTATTGAACTGAATTGTATTAAGTTGATGACATAAATATATATAAACATAAATCTAGTATCATAATTATTTCATATATTTCATGATTAATTAAAATATATACTTCATAATCATTCATGAATGGTTAACATGGGGAATGAATCTAATCGTGTCGTAGAGACGGTAGTCCGTACGTACGCACAAGCGATGATATCATTCCCATGATCGTGGAATTGTATTTAAGTGTATGTATAATATTTCAGAATCAATATCACTTGGAAATAATAATATATAATTATTTATTTACACCATTATACCCATCCAAGTATGGTGGTGGTTGAAAACAGATTACACCACGGCATGGAGACAGTCTGTACGTACGCATGAGTGGTGATTTTATTTTCCATAGGATGGATAGATGGTGAAATAGGGTTGTTTAATACTTATAATAACATATCATTATATGATTTATACTGATTTTATTACTTCATAATGAAACATCTAATGAATAAGAAGTAAAAGAAGAAATAATGTTGAAAAATCGGTAACAGACATTACCTCTTCTTTGAAGAGTGTCTTCTTAACCTCCCCATAGGGCACTAAAGATGGTCTTTGAAGAATACCAGGACCTATAAGATGTTTCTAGGGAAGTTTAGAAGAGAAATTTTCAGGGTTTTTCCAAGCTTGAATTCTCAAATTGGTGTGTGGAAGAGAGGGAGGAGGTTCCCTTTTATAAGGGAGGAGAGGGGCACCATAGGAAAACATAAAATATTATTTTATTATAAAGTTATATTCGGGTTTTAATATCTCCAAATAGATTTATTTTGAAGATAATTTGGGGATGGGACGAAATCCTCTTATCAAATAGAATTTAGGCAAGTTTGGGTTTCTATTTTAACCTTATCATTCAGATTTAACTTTAAGTTAAATAATTTTACTATTACCGTGTCTTCTTATTTTCTTACATTATAAGTTTAATAAACTTACTATAACAGGCCAAACGAACCCCATTATTTTTATTATTAATATATATAACCTTATCTAAGTCATTTTTCAGAGCCTTATATTTTTAAGAAGAAAATAAAAATTAATAAAATAATATTGGTTTTAAAAACTATTTTATGTCAATATTGGCACTATTTGGTAATTTAATTTTGTGAAAATTATAACAGAATGATTAGTTCGAGAAAAGATAATTAAATCAATAATAACATGTCATATTAACCTATAAAATAAGTGGAATTCATAAAAAGTCTCAAATTACATTTATTTGAGTATTTATAACAACAATTATGTCAATATTTCATTAATGATATAATTATTGTATCATCATTGGGTCATAAATAAATTATGTTATATAATGTCTAAAAATTATAAATAAAATAGAATTATGTTGGAAATATTTTAATCTTTATAATGAGTATTTATAGTTGAATTTATCTAATGTATAACCCTGTATTAAAAATGTTTTATTTATTAAATTTTGATTTTTACTATTTTACCCATTCTTTAAATAAAATAATATTAAATGTCCTAATCTAATCCAAGTAGGCCTAAATGGAAAAAATTTATTTATATGGTTGTTTATGGTCGAATTACACTTATCAAACAGAATTAGGACATGTTTTGGGGTAATATTAATATCAATTTTACCTTTAATTACCATATTTACATTTAACCGTGGTAAATAAAAGTAAAAAGTTACTATTGACCAAAAAAATTCATCTCATTGAACCACATTTTAGTCCTTGATATTAAAATTGTCTCTCGGATATTCGATATTTAATTTACAGAATTGGTAAAATTCCATTTAATTGTAAAAGTCAGTTTTTTTTAACTACCACAAAGTGGTTTCACTATTCATCGAAAATTGAAGTTTCTCAGAAAAATACCAAAATACAGCCTAAGCATTATTTTATATTCTGAATTCAAAATTGATGTCTATTTTTCAAAATTCAAAACATAGAAGTGGAATTTATTAATTTTAAAATTAATTCCCATTTTCAAAACAAATAGTGTATCTTTAAGAAACAAAAACTATCAAAAGATTGCTACTTGATTATATCCAAATTCAAAGTGAAATTAATTACAATGAAAAAAATTGGGTTAAATCATAAAAATATATTATAATTACACTTTAAAACCAATTAATATTATAATATTACCATATAGATTATTGTGATGAAAAATGTTGTTTTTAATTAAAATATAGCGTGTTTTTTTCTATTCATTAAAATATGAAAGTTATCAAAATAATATGAAAAATTTATCCAAAGTAATTTTTTTATCCTTATTCCAAAGAAGAATTTTATTTTGTAAAATTGAACATATAGACATTTCAAAAACAAGATTTAAGGTTGGTGCGGCATCAAAAGGCGGAGAAACTGCATTTTTTGAAAAATACATATTTTACACGAAAAAATTGATTTTTTTTCTCATACCATATGCTAGAAAATGTGTAAGATGAATAATAATGTTATAAAATTCAAAATTTAGTAAATTCTATTCATAACGGCTACTCCATAATAATATTATAACAATATATCGTTGTTTAGTGAAACCTGGTATTGCATACTACACACACTATCGACGTAGGTCGCGATTGCATGTAATGCAAGCCAGGAATAGTGTTGCATATACTACAAAATAATTCGGTGTTGTGTATAGTACAAAGCTAATCTTTGTGTAGTGTATAATAGAAGATCAAATAAATTAAAAATAATTTATCTCATAAATTCTCGGGGTGTTACATTCTACCCCCTTTAAAATTAGTTTCGCCCTCAAAATTCGTCGGGGTTATAAATTGTTTACGATTCATAGAAACCCACATCGTAAAAAGGAATACTAAAACATAATTTTAAAAACTAAAGTATGAAATGTAATTATTACCCAATGTAACTCATCATTGGGTTTCCATATTGGAGAACATAAGTGAAAATATGGATATGGAAGAAAAATCAAACCATCATATTCTGATGGAGAGTGGTAGAGAACATGGCTATGAAAAAGCCATCAATCTCTTAGCCTTGAATTTGTGATCATCTAAGGTACTATCTGATTCATCAGATATAAGAGCACTAGGACAACATTTTTGGTATTCAATATCATTTCCCTAAAGTTGAAAATTTTGAATTGGATGAAATACTTGCCTGATTTTGGTACAATCTCACTATTGTTCGAGCTTTGAACAATTTCCACTTCATCTTTTAAAGAAATGAAGTTGAATTTCTTATTCGTGATGTGTTAACAGATCATGCGATAGAATGATCGGTCATTCCATCTGTTTCAAACTAAAAGTTATCAAAAGTTATCAAATATACACAAGTCTATCTATGGTTAGATTAACCAAATAGAATTAGAAAAACGAACTTATGCTTCATATATCATACCTCTTAATAATATAAACTAGTTTCTAATAACCAGGGACTTCCTGTAGGCCAGTGGTATGTGATAAAGGCCAGTCACACTTCAGTTGTGGGTTCGATTCCCACAGCCTTGTCCGGCGCGATGGGTTGTCGCTCATCCTGCAGATTTTCCTTTTTCTAAAATTACATCATTATGAAATTACATCGATAATATCGAAAATAGTTATATCCATAAACTAAATTATATTCAACATAATCCGTTTCAAATCATTAGGCTTATCCAAAATACTTCTGTCCAAGCATATAGTATAAAGAAAAGAATTACTAGAAATTTCATCTACTGAGCATGTGAATACCATCATTTATTCCCCAATATATCGTGTTGATCACTTTTCAATCATGTGAATACCTTAATCATATATTCTCTTGAAAAAAAGAATACCCATTTAACCTTAGTCAAAACATGAATACTGTCAAATGTTAACTCTTTCCACATACCAAAATCCCAAAATTTCTAGATACTCAAACCATGATATCACTTTGTCCTTATTTTAGTAATGAGCTCATTATTACTATCATATTATTTTCTCCTTATCCCTTCATTATGAAAATTTCATCTACTTTCCAAAAATATTTTAATAAGTTTTTCACAGTTAGCAGTACCATATTATTATGGAAAACCAATAAATAGATACTCCAAAATTCCACAATACCATAAATGAGATTCCATGATACTATTTTGAAATCCCAATACATAAACACTTAATCATTACGCCACATCATTTTCATACTCAACATCACAAATAGTGATCGCATGAGACTTCCCTTTATCCTTTGACTTAAGTGGTTTCTCACGTTGATCATCAATAACCCATGGATTAGGGAATTTATTAGTATAATGCTCCATTTTCTTGCACTTGAAGCATTGAAGTGTTGGAGGAGTGTTTTTGTAGTATTTTCTCTATTCACAACATTAGAAAACTTTTTCCCATTACTTCGACAATCAACTACTCGATGACCTTCTTTTCTACACTTAAAAAATTTTCTAGTACATTTTAAGAAATATCCTCCATGATGCATTCCACACTTTGGGAATAAAGAAACATTCATCTTCTTTTCGTCGTTGTTCTGAGATTTCTCCTTGAACTCCATCTTTCATTTCATGTCAAAACCATGAGATTTATATTTTACACCGACTTTCAGTTCTACCTTGATAGCACAACGCACAATTTCTTCATTACTACTGAAGTCTCTTATAGCCAATGCCCTTCGAAGACTTGGTTTTATGCCACTGAAAAATTGATCAACTTTACTTTCAGTTTGGATGATAAATCTAGATGCATACCTTGTAAGTCTTGTAAAATTCGCTTCGTATATACCAATAGATTCATAATCCTTCTCGTTAAGCTCATGAAACTCCTTTTCCATCTTTTTTTGAAGAATACGAGGGAAGTACTTACTGAAAAACAAGTTCTTGAACTCGTCCCATTCCATGGACTGAATTTCATCTCTTTACCTCGTATTCATGATAAGATTCCACCATTGATCAGAATCACCTTCCAAACAATATACTCCACAGATGACTTTATCATGATCATAATGTTGTAGAACTGAATATATCATTTCAGTGGTACTAATCCATGTTTCATCCACTAAGGGATCAGAAGACCCGTTGAATGATGGTGGACACTTCCTCCTAAAGGATTCAACAGAATGTTGCTCCTTTCTCTACTCATTTTGAAGTCTAGAATGATTCATAGCTTATGTAAGTTTATATAATATATTGTGCACTTCATCTCCTATGACATTGTTTTGGTAAGGAGGAAAATCATTGCATTGTCCATTACATTGATCAACACGGTTCCTTCTGGTTCCAGCCATCGTCTAAAACCCAAAAATAATAGTGTGAGTTGAAAATACCTTGATAGGGAACACAAAATAATAAAGGGGGGTACCTTAAATATCTAACATCTTTGGTTTGATTATAAGATCATTAGAGCAATTCTAGGACTATAGCCTATACATATTCTTATCCTTAGGGACATCCATAGACATACCTTAGAAATATCTCAAGGGATTTTACTAAAATTTTCGCATCCTAGTTTCCAAAGGTTAACTAAACCATTCCTCTGATACCAACTGTAGAGACCCAATGCATGATGTAAAATGACATTAAATTAATTATTCGGAATACTTAATACATAACAAACACAGAAATGCATGGACCGTAATAGTTTAGTGTCTTTGGAAACTCAGAATTTAATCTTCTAATCGTGGTGAAAGATCTTCAACTTATCCCCTAAAGATCTTCCCCTTTTGTTTTCTTACCTAAAACCTTTCTTTATATTCTTAGGAAAAGAAAACATAACAAGGGTGTGCTCAAATGCTCAGTAATGGTAATAATATAGAACATAAGACAATCCATAAACATTTGAATGAAAAATCATGAACATAAAATTCTAAACATCAAAATCATGAGCAAAGACATAAATCTTGGAAGTACATAAGGCATTTATCATAAAGGAACATATATTATTATAGAATAGCATGGGAATAAATCATGAAATTGTGGAAACAATTACGAACATGTTATGATTTCCATAGTAGCCAAGGCATTGCTTCCAAGACCATCTTAGTGGACAAAGTCCCTTCTGAATCGAGTTCACTCTTCATTCCAGTCCTGTAACACTGAACCAAATTAGCATACCGTTCCAGCCATGTATATCTCAGGAGATAGAAGTCTTTACCCAATGCATTGGAGGGAGATATAGGTCCCACCCATCTCATAATGAAATCATTCTTACTTGTTCCAAAAAATAAACATAAAACATTCATCATAACCCAATGAATAAAATGGGTTTCATAAACATCATCCCATCATCTCATAATCCATATAAAAAATAGACATTTCATCATAAGAAAAGTGAAACCATGTAAATAATAGAGAAATTAAACTTGAAACATACACATATGAAATAATGTCATCTTATATGGAAAATGGTTTTTATAAAACATTTTAAATAAATTCTTGAGGAAAATATCCTTTCTTCTTCAAAATCATTATCATTTCACAAAATTCCATGCAATTTTAAAATTAAAGTAATTTTTTTAAATATTAATAAAATATTGTAGAGTAAGATTCATGAAAATGAGGCATTATGAAACCGTAAAAATCTGTTCACGCCGTATTCGTTAAAAATAACATTTTTCTCGTACTTTTGTCGGAAAAGTCAAAAAGTACCTCATATGGTAAAAAGAAATTTCCTTACATACCATGTAGTAAAAGTAAAAATATGTAAAAAGGAATTTAAACATCAATGAAATAATTTTTATAAAACTTGGAGGTGGATGATAAATATAACTCCAGTAAGTACTTACGTATAAGAAATCTCGGATAGAAAACAATTTAGATTGCAACATTATCCCTTACCATTGGTACGATATGCTTCTTACGTATCCAAACCTCATGTATAATGATTTAAATAATGACATTGACATATTACAGAATCATATTCATTGTTATGATATCATATATGGTTCACTTATGACTTTATATTACCCGTTCTTTTGTAAGTTCCATGTTAAAGCAGCATTGTGGTTAAAATCATTTTATTTGTCGTATAGGTTTGGACATGTTGTTCTTGATATTATTAATTATATCATGATTTACCAAATTACATAATGTATAACATGATTTATATGTAATATATATTCAGAATACTCATATATATATGATAGATCGATAAATTGAATTAAATACACCTTTCATGGAGACGGTAGGTTGTACATACGCAAGAACATTGTTTTCGTTTCCTTATTGAATTGAATGGAATTAAGTTGATGACATACATATATATATAAATAAATCCAGTATCATTATTATTTCATATATTTAATGATTACTTATTATATATACTTTATAATCATTCATGAATGGTTAACAGGGAAATGAATCTCATCGCGTCGTGGAGACGGTAGTCCGTACGTACGCACGCGTGATGATATCATTCCAATGATCTTTGAATTGTATTGAAGTGAATGTATAATATTTCAGAATCAATATAAATATTAAATAATCATATATAGTTATTTATTCACACCATTATACCCATCCAAGTACGGTGGTGGTCGAAAACAGATTACACCACAGCGTGGAGATGGTATTTCGTACGTACGCACGCGCGGTGATTTGGTTTTCCATAGGATAGATAGATGGGGAAATAGGGTTGTTTAAAAATTATAATAACTTATCATTATATTACTAATACCGATGTTATTACCTAATAATGAAACAACTAAAGAAGAATATGTAGAAGAAGAAATAAAGTTGAAAGAATTGGTAACAGACATTACCTCTTCTTTGAAGGGCCTCTTCATAACCTCCTCTTAGGGCACTAATGATGGTCTTTGAAAAATACCATGACCTCTAGGATGTTTTTTGGGAAATGGAGATGAGAAATTTTCAGGGGTATTCTGAGCTTGATGTTTCAAAGTGGTGTGTGGAAGAGAGGGAGGAGGTTCCCTTTAATAAGGGAGGAGAGGGGCACCTTAGGAAAACTTAAAATATTATTTTTTTTATAAAGGCATATTCGGTTTTCAATTTCTCTAAATTTATTTATTTCGAAACTAAGGTGGGGATGGGTCGAAATCATCTCATCCAATAGAATTTAGACATGTTTAAGATTCTATTTTAACCTTATCATTTATATTTAACATTAAGTTAAAGAATTTAACTTTTACTGTGTCTTCTTGTTTTCTTACAATATAAGGTTAATAAACTTACTATAAAAATAAAAAAGAACCCCAAGTTGTTTATTATTAATATATATAGCCTTATCTAAGTCATTTGGATGAACCTTAGATTTTTAGGAAAAAAATAACAATTAATAATATAAATTGTTTTTAAAAACTATTTTATGTCATTTTGACAATATTTGGTGGATTATTTTTTTGAAAATCATAACAGAATTATTATTTCGAAAAAATTAATTAAATAGATAATATCATGTCATATTAACCTAAAAAATTAGTGGAATTCATAAAAAGTCTCAAATTACATTTATTTGTGTATTTATAACATCAATTATGTCAATATTTCTTTAATTAGATAATTACGACATCATCATTGTGTCATAAATAAATTTAATTATTTAATGTATAAAAATTATAAATAAAATATAATTATGTTTTAAATCTTCTAATATTTATAATGAATATTTATTGTCGAGTTTATCTTATGTATTACCATATATTAAAAATGTTTTAGTTATTAAACATTGATTTTAACTATTTTAATTAATATTTAAATAAAATAATATTAAATGTCTTAATCTAATCCATGTGGACATAAATGGTCAACTTTTATTCCTAAGGTTGTTTATGGTCGAATTACACTTATAAAATAGAATTAGGACATGTGATAGGGTAATATTAATATCAATTTTACACTTAATTACCCTATTTACTTTTAACGGTGGTAAATAAATGTAAAACGTTACTATTCACCAAAAATTATTTTCATGTCATTGAAAAAAAATTTAGTCCTTGATATTAACCGTGTCTCCCGGATTTTAGAAATTCAATTCATAGATGTGGTATGATTTCATATAAATGAAAATTTCATTTTTTTTAACTACCACTAAGTGGTTTCACTATTCATCGAAAATTGAAGTTTTTCAGAAAAATACCAAAAATTCAGCCGAAGAATTACTTGATATTCCGAATTCAAAATTGATGTCTATTTTTCCAAATTCAAAACATATAAGTGTAATTACATAATTTTAAAATTAATTCCCATTATGAAAACAAATAGTGTATTTTTAAGAAACAAAAACTATCAAAAGATGGATACTTGTTTATATCCAATCTCAATGTGAAATTAATTCCAATGAAATACATTGGATTAAATTGTAAAAATATATTATAATTACACTTTAAAACCAATTAAAAAGATAATCTAACCATATAAATTACTGCGATGAAGAAAGATGTTTTTAATTAAAATATAGTGTGTTTTTACTATTCATTAAAATATGAAAGTTATCACAATAATATGAAAAATTTACCCAAATTAAATTATTATATCCTGATTACAAATAATAAGTTTATTTTGTCAAATTGGACTTCAAGACATGTCAAAAACAATATTTAAGGTGGGTGCGCCATCAAAAGGCGGGAAAAATACAATTTTTGAAAAAGACATATTTTACACGAAAAATTTATTTTGTTCTCATACCATATTCTAGAAAATGTGTAAGATGAATAATAATGTTATAAAATTCAAAATGTATTTAATACTATTTATAACGGCTATTCCATAATAATATTATAACAATATATCATTGTTTAGTGAAACCCAATATTGCATACTACCCACGCTATCGAGGTAGGTCGCGATTGCGTGTAACACAAACAAAGAATAGAGTTTAATATATTACAAGATAATGTGGTGTTGTGTATAGTACAAGATAATCTTGGTGTAGTTTATAATAGAAGATCGAAGAAATTAAAAATAATATATCTCATAAAATCTCAGGGTGTTCCAGATAATGAAACAGTACAGTTGAAACATAGGAAAATTATTTTCTAATGCATGACGTAGAAATATCCATGCTGGTCCTTGAATTTAAAATGTGGAACCAATACTTCTCTGGTGAAAAAGAACCACGTTTAAAGATCATATAATATTTGAAAGCATCATTTCTCAAATATTTTTGAAGTTAATGAGACAATGATAGATGTAGTACCTCCAAATATTTTAAATTTACTTGGTTTAAAAACTTGGGAATGGTAATTAAGTGCGTAAATCCATGAGTTAGATATGATATTACAAGGTGTCCAAGGACATATATCACGAATGGAATATGAAGTAATTAGTTACGAACATTCATCTAGATGGAGTGGAATAAAACCAGAAGTCTAATTTATTTTCTGTTAAAATTATTATTGATTTAGTGAGTTTTATCATGAATGATTAGAAATAAAAACCATACTAAAATTACATGAGGTTAAAACTCAATGGTGTACAGAACATTGATATCTAGATATTGAATGGAAACTATGTGTTGTGATTAAGGAATTGAATCATTAGTCCTTCATCTTTCCAATAACATGTATATATTTTAATCACCATTTACTGTGGGAGGCTCGCCTATTTATTCAAAATTATATTAGGTAAATGAAGACCAATTTTTAGTTATTAGGTATGAATAGAAAATAAGATTACTATATTAAAATATGTCTCACATACCACAATGTAAAATATATACACCAATAAATAAAACACATGTTATATTCTATTACGTTAACCATATGGAAATTGAAATATATTTCTATAAAATTTTCTCTAGCCTACCATGGACACATCAAAAGCATGATGATAATTTTGTGATTGTGTTCAATGCCAATAATTCATCACATTTTATCCCAATTAAATAGTATAATATAGTTGAATACATATATACTCTCTACATTAGGGATGTGGGGAAATGTTTTGAAGGACATACCTAGATCATCTCCATCTCAGGCCATCGATTCACTTCATGATTTTATGGACCCTAGTAACTTTACTTTAAAACTCTATTGACCATAATCTCAACATATCATCCACATATGGATGCCTAGTCTGTAAATATATTAGAAAAATGGAAGGTATTTCTATAACATGTGTTTTATAATATAGTTATTCATTCGAAGATCATTTTTCTTAGATGGAGTTTTTAGATAACAATATTTATCAGTACAAGATAAAAATAGCCTCATTCTAGAAATTGTATGTCAATCTATGTTGATCATCTATTTTTTGGGTAAAGAACGTTGAAACATCATTGATCAGATAAATTCTAATCGATGAAACTACTGTGAAGATCCATATGATGTGGAAATAGATAACAATTAGATAGGGACATCAGATAATATTTGTATATCATCATAAAAAAACTTATATTTAGATTTTGGAGACTGCATATTTCCAAAAGTTTCATAGTTACTATGTCACCTATAGTTGGGAAAGTAATGGAAATCACAAAATTGTTATATAAGACAATTTGAAATCTGGGAATGTATTGTTGATGTTTCATGTTGGTTAACCTTACTATTAAGATTAAGTGTTTTCCTTAATGTGATCGATGTGTATTAATTAAAAAAGAAAAAACAATATACTATTCATGAAATTCATTCAAAAAATGTTACCCTTGAATCGGATGAAATATTTATTCCTACCTTAACTCATATTCTGGGAAAAAATTTAAAATTTTTTGATGTAGAATAATATTATTGGAATAGATATGGAGGAAACATTATCTAGTTCATGAGGAATCATAGTAGTTGGATAAGTTCATACCAGACAAAAGTCTTGGAATATTCATTGGATCCACTAACAAATAGATTCCAAAGGAAGAAACTCCCCATGGTGAGGGATTGTAACACCCCTAATTTATTGTATTTATTTACGTCATTATATTTTAATCAATGGAATAGTTTGGTTAGTTTTGTAGAATATTTTGGATATTTTTAATGAGTTTTGTATATGGATTGAGGGGTTCAATGTTTTCATTTAGTTATTGGAAACGTGTGGGATTCCATAGGTTACTATGAAGATAGATCGATGGGAAATGTTGGAGGTTAAATAGTTTTTCTAAAGAGATTTATAATCATTTGAAATAATAAGTTTATGGATAGAGTAGATAATCAGGTTTTATGCATGGTTTTCCAAACCCTTTAACCTATTTATGAGATAGTTATAGTTAAATATAATGTTATGAATATGACATAATACACCCCCAAAACCTCTCATTTTTTTAATCCTTTAAACTTTTCTATAAAATTTAATCACTCCTATAAGATATTTTGGTGATCTTATTCCTTATCATGGTCAATAAAATTCAATAAGAATGTGTTGGATCTTGAAAAATGAAGGTAATAACGTCATTCATCTTCTCTATCTATAGTCCTCCTATGTATCATAAATTTAAAATTTATATTAAATGTCTGTAAATGAATAAATTGGGGAAATCATATTTTGGTAAATCTTTATTTGTGGAATCATTAAACAAATGTATTAGGAAGACATGAACTGTGATATCATTTGACAACTATTGTGTAGAACACATCTAAGGTATGTAGATTCTCTTATTTTCCAACATTCTCTGAGAGTGATAATGATTTTTGTTTTCTAAAAAAATCTAAATTTTTTAAGAAATACTTTTTAATTTACTGTAGTAAATAATGTTTTGATGGTTAATCATCAAATTTAAAATTTAGTAGGATTCCCAAAAGATGTTCAAATAAATGAAAAAAGAGTTTTCATTTCAAAATAATTTTCTAGATGTGATTATATGGATTGTTCTTTGTTTTTGTGGGTTCATATTCATATGAAAAAGGAATATATTGGTTATATGTGGTTGTGATGCATAGCCTTGTAGAACATTAAACTGTATAGAAAATTGAAAACTGTGGCTTATGGGATGTAAATTATTCAATAGTTTTACTGTTTAAGAGGAGACATCAAGTAATGATTTATTTGATTAATGTTTTTATTTTTTTTGGGTTCATGAAATGGGTGCAGTTCTGTTGTCTGTAGTGTTAATTAATTGTGAATATATACATATATATATATATATAATCTTTCCTTGCTTCCATGTTTCTACTAATATGTTATTTTTTAATAAATTGTGGCCTAACTGGTTTCATGTTTTAGTGTAATTTGGGAGAACTCTCAATGTTTTACAACTATATTTTATACTAACCTTAGGAAATTATCCTTATTGAAAAACAATGTTATTTAGCATGATAAATGTAATGGAAATATTTTTTATTTTTCCAGTACAGATTCATGATATTGTGGGCAAGGATTTTTGGAGTTGGAGCTTGGGGTGGTTGTGGAGTCATAAGTGAATGCCCCCGCCTAGAAAACATCGAACTGTTGCATGAAAAAACCACCACATGTCCACAAGTGTACCTCCCCAAACTCTTGAGAACACCGATCATTAGTGGAGGTCTAAAGGGGAATTTTATTGAGGTTACACTGTATATATCAGATTATGTAATATTGCATAGATAACCAAATGACATCCACATAATCACATCAACGTACACCGAATTGAAAAAATAATCATCTAATAATATATGAATATATAAGGAAAACAAACTAAAAATATAATGTTGGTATACAATATGAATCACATAAAATAAAAAAATATACCTATAAATTTAGAGAAAACCAAGGATAAGAAATTGGACCTTCAACAAGCATTGAGAATCAACTCCAATCTTCTCATCTCACACAAATGATACCAACTTGAAATCACAATACCATTATAAACCTTGACTTGGACTAGAAGAGAACCTATTCCTATAACATGTGAGAGATTATTGAGTACCATTATTTAATGTAGTCCCTCATAGTGTGTGAGTATATAAATAAATAAGGAACCCCAAACATGGCCCCAAACAGAACCAGAAATGTTGTGATATGTGTATGTGATATACTTAGCTCAAATAAATAATTAATCTACTATAATTAATCAATTAAATTAAAAAAGATCAATTAATGATTCTCATATTCTTGAAATGTCTCTATGCACATCCAGATAACCATTCCTCCCACTATATCACCACCACCCCATAGGAGTAGTCATATAACCTAGGGAAAGAAGAATGACCATTGTGCATCCTTAGTTTCATGAACCTGAAAAACCATACCGTCATTGTACCGTTCTATAATATCATTGATCTGGGGGATCAACTTAGGGGAACCTTTTTTCAAACCTTTAGGATCCAACACTTACATATCCATTAGTGAATAGTGGATCCTATAGAATCATTGGGAATCTCTCATCATTATTCCCACATGCTAAACCCCATTGTAAGATATGGGTTTTATCAATGTCATGTCGATGTCTAATTCCAATGTGTGGGTGGTCCTATGAAATTATAACTGTAATATTGATGCTAATTATTTGTTAACATAACCTACAAAAATAATTACGATCCTAGATCCCATCATCAGTATTTTACGAATCCTATATCACATGACTCATCATGGGGACTATACATAGTATTCCCACACATACGAGGGCTTATCCTAGTCAACGATTGAGGGAAAACCAAAATTTCACTTGGTATTTCCAACATCTATTCCAAGGGATATATTACCATTTAATACCTCATGACACTATTTCAATACTATAGGTTCCATGAATTTAAAATGTATTAAATAGTATTTACATTCAAATCACAAGCTCCCCAGACATTCACAATGGACTCGCCTTATCAAAGGAATTCTATGCACCTTTGGAACTATGGTATGAAAATAATCATGTAGATTTAATATTGTATCCAAGGTTCCACCCCTAGAGTCCATGACTATATTGTCTATATTATTTAATTCTTATCATATAATGAATTTTACACAAATATTTTATGTGCCCAAATCTAAAGCTAACTGGGAATCCTAGCGTCTCATCAATTTTAACAGGTGATTCCCAAGAATCTTAGGTGAGCATGTAGCTCCACGTCCAATAACCAATTCAGTGGTATAATATGAAATCACTTCTCATCAAGCATAAATAATTCAAAACAAACCAGAAACCAGGATTGTTCAAATGACCAGTCCCACAATTATAATTTCATCATAGTTATGGTTAAACATTAGTTTGGATTCTAAGGAGACACTCACAACCATCAATACCCAACCACACACAACCACATAGATTTGACCTATAAATTGTAACCCACATGGTTACTCTAGTTTGATAGAAAATTAGTGTCTTCCCATTGGGGATCCTTGGACACAAACTAGTCTCTCAGGATAAATCCTATCACAAAGAAAAGTCACACTTCTCAATAGGGTCATCACTTTTCTCAACTTCACAGAATCAATGGGTAAGTCATGTGAATAATGGTTAAGGTAGAATTATCATATCCTGTATAGATTCTAAGGTCACATATAGTAGGTCCACTCACCTTACCTAATCCCAATATAGCCTATGGATATCAACCTATGAAAATTCATTATTATTGGAAAAGGTGTGGACACTTCCAACCAAAAACATGAGACCCTTTTCATAGAGGCATACCAATTTTCATTCATGGACAAGAAAAGACATGTTCCATATGAAAATATGAACCAAATTTCCCATGGTGTATCATGGTTATCACCATACATTATGGGTTCGGTACTCTCATGACATAAGACAACTCTTTCAAGATGATGATAGTGGTCCTACTCCAAGGCCACATTGTATCATAAGGTCTGGACACACCCTCAATGGGTATGGATGTGAAATAGAATATTAATTGTCAAGGATTCATCCATCAATGTCAGAGGTATTATTCCAGTACATAAGAACCCACATGTGCCCTTGACCATAATTCAGTTCATCCATGGATTTTAATCAATATCACTTTTTAATCTAAATTAACCATTTAATTCAAAATAATTTCATGATTTCAAAAAATAAAAATTTACCCCCATTGAAATCGAACACAACCCATTCCACATAAAATAATAATATAAACCAATGGTAAGTCACCAAAGACAACCTACATTAAAAATTGTTTTCCATTTTTACACCTCCTAAAAACACATTGCCTAACCTTTCCAAAGATTACCATGGCACAACATGTCACCAAATAGAGTCCGAGTAACCTGTGTCAAAAAAATCATGATAAAAAATTTACAATAACCACTTATGAGTAGTAATTACATTTTAACTATATATATTGAACCCTTATAACAAAAAACATACACACCACTCAAACTACATCAAACAAAACCCAAAGGGTCTGTTCCACATTCTTGCCTCAATGATGATGGAATATAAATGGAGTGGGAGGCGTTCATATCTCTGTTAGAACATAGAAACCATGGGTTAATGTAGGGATTCCCCTTCTAAAAATTGAGTTTCATGCCCCCATCCACCTAAAGGGTACCACTCTGATGTCTTCAATGAGGGAGGGGAGTTTTTTAGAGAATGAGTCTACCCTCTAGTAGGTCCAGTTAAGTGACTAACTCTGAGGAAAAAAACATATATTTGGGAGGAAGTAACCTCGATGAAAACATAAAGAATATAGTGATATGGAATATACACCAAAAATAATTTTTTAGATATTTAAATGAAATTCCATGTGCAAAAATGATATTTCATACAAGACTACACAACTAAACGAAAAACAACAAGTACCAAAGGGTCATGAAAACATCAACCATGAATCCCAAACACATCCCACAAAACCACAAGCTAGTAATATCCACCCTAGTGTCCAACCTATTCTTGTTTACCTAAATGTAGCTTTTGAACATTGGGAGAGCATAAAATTATACTTAGTATGATAATTCCCAGATCCTCAATTGAAAAATTTGAATCAATCATGATAAAGAACAGTGAAAAATAATGAAACTAAATTGTCACATAAATAGGTGTAAAATGTTACTAGACTCACCATATCCTACTCTCATAATGTATCACAAACAAGATTAAACATAATATAATAATAATGAATCAAGGTCACCCCTTTCCCCCATCCATAATGGTTCTCTTCTCTTCCCTAATGTCACACATTATGAGATATCTCTCTCTAAAATAATACAACCCATAAACACCTGGCCTGGGCATCAAAAAATTCACCACATAGATCACATCATCAAATCAACTCGTCCAAATATCTATATATCGAAACCAAGTATGTTTTTAGATCCACTATATCCCATTTTACATGTATAATACATCATGTATTATACCTCAAGCTATCAAAAACCATACACTATGTAAGAACCAAAATCCCTCACAACCTATACATGTCATACCTATAATAATACTTTGGATAATATAAATATATATACACATGTATCAAATAACCACAATCTATAATTGAATTATAAAAAAATATATGGGGAAACTAACCAACAAGCATACTGGAATAGGTTACTACTTTGAGAAGAGAGGGGGTCATAGGGGGTACTCTTCCATCCATAATACCACAAGGAAATTGGGGAAAATAACCTCCAAATGTCCACTGCATAATCTTACAAAAAAGGCATGGATTCATATGAAATTATAGAATATACAGGATATAATATAGCTCATAATGACATTATGGTCTTAAGATAGTAATAATCTCAACTGCATCAATCATTACTCGGTTTCCCAGAAGCAACAGCTAGTGACTAGATATCCTATATGCACAGAAGAATTTAAGAATATAAATTTTTAATTTTATTAATTTTTTTTAATTTCATTTCATGAATTGATTAATTTTCCCTTAAATTAAAAATTACCATTATTTGAATATACATTAATTGGCCACCATTGTGGAGTCCAGACCATATATGCATTAACCAAACGTGGCCCACAATTTCTCATGATTGGAATATTTTCAGAATTTAAATTCCATAAACACCAACCCAACAGGTTAATATTTTTGTATTAATTTTTAGAATAATTCCAAAATCTATATACTCTCTGAAAACCATCAAAATAAAAATCTAAGAAGAAATATGAAAGTAAGCACACCCATATTCAACATGTAGTGGGGAAATGAGGGAATATAAAAAATTAAAGTCGACCATAATCAAATAAAAAACATGTTAATAAAGCATCAGTATTTATCTCCTAAATTGATAATCCTAATTTCAATAAATTCCATCATCTCACGTTCCATCACAAAGAACCTTATGTATATCTCAAGGAATCTCTCCATAAAAAATGACAATTATTGACAGATCATCTAGGCCTCCCCTCCCCATATAAAATAATACATCCTAGGATCATGACATTTTCTCAGCCTCTCCACCCAATAATAAATTTCCATCATAGGATCATAAAACATCGCATTTTGAAGATCACACTCTGAGTACATCAGAATGTAGAAATAAAACCAGCATAGTCAATAGAGAAATCATGGACCTAAATGCCAGAAATTCTACCTTAACATAAATATGATCCGTCACGGCTCCAAAAAAAGGAATTCAACCTATATAAAAATATGGGAACTCCATTACTTAAATATTAACTTGTAACAAGAAACTAATTTTTAATCCATATTGAATTAATTGATTCATTTTTAACATGTTCAATCTATGGGAAACCCTAAGCATTAGTTACACAAAGATATAAAAACATGATTCCTATAATAAATCTATATTCATTAAACATTGATAGGATCCATTTTCAACTGAAATATATTTTTATTATTATAATAATCAAGAATTAACATGATTTTGGTTCTTTATCAATTCCATTATCACATGTGCGATCTTATTCAATTTAATAAGAACATTGGATCAATGATATTATCATCAAATTACATGAAACACTGGATTCATTTTTTGATGCCACTTATTTAATTATATATCCAACAAATTTAAAATTACAATATTTATAATATTTATAATTTTAAATTGATTTTATCATGCTAACAAATTATTAAAATATTCTATAGAAGCATAGAATAGATTTCACCCTATCTAAAAATCACGAGGCAAGTCATTATCACAGTATCAAACATTGACATGAAATTGTTATCAAATAATTTATAAGTTTGTTTCAATAATTTTGATGTTAATTTAATTAAAATCAAAGGGTCGAACCATTCTATGGTTACGATTTCATGTTAATAAATAAAAGAAGAATCAATTTCCCTTCCTCAAAGAAGACGATGTACTTCATATGAGAACAAAATATTGTCATAGATGCCTATGAAAAATCCCAAAAGAGCCACATCTCTCTGATGATAGAGTGATAAAACCACATCAAAAAATAACCTAGAAAACATCATTTTAAAAATGATGATAAATAGACAACACAATTAATGAATAATTTGGAGGATCCATATTTAAGTGCTATGAGATAAAAAAGGAAGAATTTTCCATCGATCACAATGAATTGAACACATGAAGCTAAAAATCTATCCATATCAAAGTGATCCCAAAATAACAGGAGAGAGAGCCACTAGCTGTCGGGGGTTTGGGAGAAAGGTCATATGGTTTCAGAAAACTTGTGGTACAACATCTTATATCAGCACACTGAGTAATGAATTTTTATGATTTAAAACCCATTTGGATCATCAATGTAATAGGGTTATACATCCCTTTGAATTGGATTTAACTTCAGAATGTTTGAAATTAAATTAATCCAAGTCACGACTAACCCCATGAACCATCCTCACACAAGCCGTGAACCTCAAATTTAAGACATGAAATTCATACAATTTATGAATTTTTCATTATTTATGTCGTTAGTATAAAAACTCTTTCAGAACTTCTCATAGCATCATTTGAAGATGTTATACATGGGAAACACACAATGGTTCAGACTCGAGGGATATGAGCCCATACATAATTTTCCATTTAAAAAATTATCATCGTAAAAGAAAACCTAGTGAAAATATGAAAAGGTTTCATCCAACCATCCACCTTTTTAGATACCTATCAAGTAACCTTTAATTGTAATATATACTCCACCTAATAAAAGGAACAATGAAAATCCACATAATAAAAAAGTCATAATGACTCTCCAAGGGGAGATACCAATCAAATGATAGTAAGGTTTCCATCTTGAAACATGAAGGAACCATCACATTAGCTGGAAAGGTCGCCACACATAAAACTAATAGTGTAACAAGAGAAGTAATAAAAATGAATAGATTAGGGAACTGAGTGAGATTATATTACTTACCTTTTGATAAAATCTCCTCCAAGACATAAGAACCACCATAAGACACAAATAAAGGGAATAAAAAACCTTCACAACACCTTCTCTTGGTGGTCCTGGATCTCTACAAGAATCTCCATGATTTTCACATCTTTAACAACATCAATATTTCATCAATTGATTCCCAATTAGTCATTAGGAATATAACAACAGGGATGTGGCATGGGAAAAACATCATGTATTCATATCAGCTTCGAGAATGTTATAGCTAATATTCCACAACTCCAACATGATCTAACAACTCTAAAGGACTCATAAAAGGGAGAAAAATGTTACTCTAATTTCTAAACCATCACATCCCATGGAGAGTAGTGACCATCCAGGGAACATGATCTCTAACATAAAACACTATAGGTATCCTCCTATGATCAACACAAGATTTACAATGATTTTTTGCTTCCTTCCTCCTCCCATTTATTACATGTACCATCTCTATCAATTTCTATTCTTTGTTCTAGCATGATAATCTCTATCTATATAACTCTAGTCTAGCACAACCGGGAATAGAAATTTCTTATCTACAAATATTCAAATGGAACCATAAAAATGGCATACTAAAAACCTTTATTGAAAGGTAAAATGAACAAGGGAGTGTTCCTGATCCATGAAAAAAAAAATACAGGACTTAAGAGTGAAACATGACTTCAATAGTTAGGATGGTCCACTTTCATTAACCATCCAATAGTGGATGAAAGTTATTTCTAAGGAACAATAGAGACAAAAAGAATACTAAGGAAATATCCATAACCTAGAGGTAAAACAAGGTTCTTGATTAGAGATGATCATCTGTGGGACTATATGGTGTTTCACCTCCCCCTCTAGAAATTTCCATGGAAAAACCTATATTGTGCTTGACTGCATGATTACAGTAATGACAGATGAATTATTATATCCATTCACTATCACCTAGATAACATAATATATGGAATGATCTAGATTTAACTTCATGAAAAATACAATCGAGATTTAATCCAACTTAAAATTTAGAACATCTATCGATTACAGTAAAGCACTGTGAAATCAGTGATCATCATTCTCCTTCTGGTAGACCAAACATAGGGAAGCAGGCCCAACAACTACATGCTTCAACCGATGCCAACAAAACTATACTCATATATTTTGTTACATCATATCTAATATAGGTTCTACCACTAATGTAACATTATCTACGATATAGGGAATTATATATTTCATCTCCAAACGACCAAAAAGACTTACCTAGAAAAACACCTGATGTTGTTAATCATTAGACTAACCGTCAACAACATTGCCAAAGACATTTACATCTCTCTAAACTTCCACTTAATAATCCCCCAACTCGGACTCCTCCCACTTTTGCATCAAATATAACTGCAATTTCATCTAGAAAAGAAAACATCATCCTCTAAAAACTCTCATACCATGATACACCATCAAGATACTTTCTATCACTCTCCTTGAATTCATAGATTCGTTAATGACATTACTACATGAATTCCTACTCAATGATTCAACCTATACATTTCCCTTTCCTATAATAAATGAAATATAAAAGTCATAATCCTTCAATAATTCATTCCACAATCGTTATTGCGAGTTCAAGAAACGTTATGGGAAGACATACCTCTGCTTCATACATTCAATACATGCAAAAAAATGACCACTAATAAGGTAATGTCTATATTAATTCAATGAAAACACAATTAACATAACCATATGTTCTTGGGTGGAATAGTCACACTCTTGGGGAAAAAGATATTGAGACCCATATGAAATAACCTGTACCTACTACATCATTACATAACCCATGAAAAGGAATGATGAATTATTGATAAACTCAAATTGAACTCCATCTACTGGTGGACAAACGAATGAAGCACAAACCAATATCTCCATTAATTAAAAAAATTCTTCTTAAAACTGGTCATCCCACAAGTTCAATTGATTCTTATGGGTCAACGTAGTCATTAGAGTCACAACTCAAGGGAAATTGGATTCAAACCTCCCGTAAAAGCATGAAATTCTAAGGAAACACAACACATATTCCACTATTTTAGGGAATCCCATGAAACAACAACATCTCTATTTGAAGGATCTATAACTAGTCCCTACTAGTATATGAAATTACCCATGAAACATATTACAAAATTCTATGACCCACAATTCAATAACATTCCATGTAGCTTATTTGGAGGAAGAATTCCCAAAATGACACTAGTATGCCATATATGCTCCTCCTCGAACAAATATTACTCAATGATGTCATCAATGAAAATCACCATGAAAACATCTAGTAAATCTTTTAACATTGTGTTCATCAACCCCATGAACAAGTCTAGAGGATTCTCTTCTATAAATTTAATTGAAATGAACTCATAATGTCCATGATTACAATAGAATGCATTATTTTGATTATACTCTACCTTTACACACCACTAATCATACCTAGAATGAAGAACCGTCTTCAAAAACCATCATTTTCCCTTCAGTTGGCTGAATAAACAATTAATCCATGGAAGATGATAATTGTTTCTTATAATCAATTGGTTCAATTGATGATAATCGATGTAATGAAGCAAATCACCATCTTTATTCTTTAGTAATAAACTATTGCACCCTAAATTGACACAATCATCACAAAAAGACCATTCCACAATAGATCATCGAGGTTTACTCATAGCTCCTAAATCTCATAGGGATCTATCCTATATAGGAACATTAAGATATGAGATATTCTTGGGTCCAACACGATAACAAAATTGATCCCCCATTAAGGGGTTAATGATATAACCACCTCTGGAAATACAAAACGTTATTCATCCCAAACCCTGTGAAACATTGACTATTTATCTTCCATTTTAATCAACATAATCTCATCCATAAGGGAAGTCAATAATAGAAAATCCCTCAAAGACATCAAATTTTCTCTCTCACCAACAACCACAGTTGGATCTCCCTCAGCATCATAAAAAATCCTTCCAATTGAATCAATACATGGTAGTCTGAACTGAATGCCACCAATAAATGATGAGTATGATTTCATTTGGATTTATGTTTAAGTATAGGATGTCTCCAAATGTGAGGTACTGCCCCATCATTATCACACATTATTTATTAACTTCATACATGTTTGAATGTCCTCCAACTAGTATAGTCAACACGAAGGGACTAAGAAGCTTCTCCACATCATTTCACAAAACATGGATGTTGTTAGATGATATAAAAGAGTGTGTAGATCCAGATTGAAATAGATAATGTACCCATATAGAGCACAAGGGTACCTCGAACAACATCTGGAGCCACTAACATTGGAAATAATAGAGAATGAACCAACCATGACATATTTCAATTATACTCTGACCCTACTCATGACCACATCCAAATCCATGATCTACTCTCCCAGGATGATTATAATCTCAAGGATGTACACTGCCTTCCCCGTACTCATTCTTCTGATCGCAAATAAGAACACTCTACTATTTCTAGCTTGCCTAAAACCACCCAAATAAAAGATCCTGAATAATAATTACTGCAATTTGCTAACTATTCATAAAGGATGGCCACTCTCAACACTGATGACCACGTCCTATACAACAAAAATATGTGATTGAACCCATACCATTGTTCTGAGAGATTCTTACCCAGGATAAATGAGTGATGTGGGCATGGACGTCCCCCCGACAGACCAAAAGACCTACTATCTAGGAAACTAGTACACCTAGAACACAACTATGATTCATGAGGAATCCTGATGACATTCCTCTAATTATGATCTAGTTTTATAAATTTTCCTCTCAATGAATTCTTCCATCTCTGTCACATCGACATAAATATTTATCATAAATAGGGTGACCTATAACTAGTTATATGAATAAATTGACTCCACTATATTCTTTCTCATAACCTCTTCATCTAGAAATTTTTATAAATAATATCACACAATGGTCCTAAAATAGATCACAAACTCTCTCTCAATATAACTCCCCTAGAGAAGGGCTTCTATCCCCTTGTGGTTGGACAAAATTTCGGTCAAAGAAATTATATATTCTTGGAAATAGTCTAAAGTATTCTACCATGAGACTTTTGACTCCTTACGATCCATGAGGAATAATATGTCCCACCACCTCACTGATCTACACTTCATATTCACAATTTACATAACCTTGTTGTCCCTCTGAGCAATGATCTAACTGAATTTTAACTCAATATCTTCCAACTAGCATTTTGTGATGGATTATTAAATTAATCCATCATACATCTATATACATTCTCACTAAAACTTGTGGAGTTTACATCAATATGTTTCATTATCATCGACCTCCATGTCATGCCAATGTATTGCCACATCCTGATCTATATAATTGGCACGAAAAAGATGAGTAAATTGACTTAAATCCATTACATCAAGTAGATTAAACATTTAGAGCTCATAAAATAGTAATATGGAATAATTAACACAAATAAATTAATTATTTGTGTTCTTTTTTATTTTTTTATCCTTTCTTGGGTGTAACCATTTTAGACATAGGCTCAAATAAGAATGATGGATGATCTATTATAAGGTATGTACCCTACAACATGTATCAAATTATTTATTCAGATCAGTAAACATAAATATCCATGCATTATATAACATGGGGGACTTAAATACCTGTGTCTCGAGCTGTATATTGTTTTTCAATCTCTCACTTACCATACCAGACACCAATACCCAACCCACCCAAGAAATATCAATTGTTTCTAACTCTATACTATATATTGTCCCTCTAAATGAATCTTTTATACCACTCTATCATGACCCATACCCCAAGAGGATACCCCGCTCAGGATGACACTAAGAGAAGGGATATAGTGGGGTCCCAAGTCCAACCACTAGTTGGACCCATGTTAGAGACCTGGATGAATAGTATAATAAAAATACATATGGAAGGAATTACACTATAAGAGAACAAGTGGAATAGATAGATAATACATTTACACCAATCATCATCTACTCATATTTTTAAAATAAATCCAATGTTAAACATGTCGTGTCATAATGTACTAAAAAATGAATGGAAAACCTAGAGTACCAAAATTAAATATGATAGCCACCACGAGACTCAAATAGATCCTTCAAAACCATTAGTTAGTAATATCCACAAAATTATCTGATCTACTTTTATTCACAAGAAAATAGTTTATATATGAAAGGTGACCATAAAAGTATAATCAGTGGGATCCTCCCTATAACCTCTCTAGTAAAAAATAAAAAAAGAATGATACATCATTGTGAACAATAGTGAAACTAACTCATCCCCAAAAAAAGATATACAATGTTCCCAGCATCACCATGTATAACTCGTAACATGTTTCACGTACAAGAGAGTATATTATATAATAGAGAAACATGAGTGGTACCCCACTCCCGCTTACCCACTAGTTTTCTACTATTCCACAATGTCACACATTCTTTGATATCTTTCTCCCAAATAAGCCTGCCCGTAAACACATAAGAAAGGAATCACAACATGAACCTCATGCATAACATCATCAAATAATCCCATCCACATATCCCTACAAAGTCACCACGTTGTATATTAGATCCAATAAATACAGTATGATGTCTATCAATCATCATGAATTATACCTCAAGCCATCGAATCCCATACACCAAGTAACAACCTCAATCCATCATATCCAATACATGTCATATCTATACTAATTATTTTAATGCTACGTCTAGAGATACATCTTTGTGAAATAATCTCCTTACATCACATCCCTCTACACACTTATATTAAGAAACTAAAAAATATGCATACCTACATAAGAAACTGTCAAGAAAATAGTGCATGGAAAATGGGGGTAGTATACATCCGTCCACCCATCTTGATGTTAGAGAAAACACCCTCCCAAATCCCAATCAGATTAGATCACCAGAAATAACATGTGTTTGGAAGCATATAATCAAATTTAATATATGGAATACAATATAGATCACAACAATAGTATGGGAATAACTATGTCCTATGATAAAATATAACTATCATCACTCATAGACATGGATACCACTATTATGGACTACATATCCTATAATAACATAATCATTTAAAGAAACAATTTAATCAATTTTTTTTTCAATTTATCATTTTCTTTCATTAATTAATTTAATATCAATTAATTTATTCAATAAAATTAGTTCAAGGTACACTAATTAATCACCAGGGTGAATTCCAAGCCCTTGAGGAATGAACAAAACTGATACCACAGTTTATCACTATTAATATATTTTCATCATTATCATTACATAAACACCAAACCTATGGGTTAATAATTAGTGATTCATTATTATAATTGTTCCATAATCTAGGTACTCTAGGAAAACCATCCAATGTTACCACAATGAGAAAATATGCAACCAATCACACCCACATTCCTTAGGTAGTAATAAATGAAATATAAATAATGCACGATACCCTACTATCAACCATTTATATAATTCATATCATGAAATAATCTTTCTTTATCACATTAATGGATAATCCGAGAATCAACCAATTATATTGTCTATAGTTCAATCCTTGACTCCCTCATGATTTCCTAAATGCATCTCACCATCATAGGAATCAAATTCTATCTCATCATTCAGGCCTCCCCACCACATATCAGATCATCCAACCCAATCTCATCCATCATAGACTCATAAAATCATTTGATCCTTCCCACCCAATATAACATCATCTATCACAATCTCACAAAACAACACATGGTGAAGCACATATACATAGTATATTATTAGATAATAAGAAATCAAGTATATCCGATCTGAAAAAATAGACACTAAATACATGGAATTCAACCTTCAAATACAATTGATCTATAATAGATCCCAAAAAGGAAATTTTCCCTTATAAGAAAACAAGTAATCTAATCCCAAAAATTTATATTTAACAAACTCTCTACTTTTATTCCATATTGAATTAACTGATTCAATATTCAAAGGTTCTAACTATAGGATACCTAAGGCTTCTCCTATAAAAATCTATCTCTACATGCGTCAAAGAATTATACAAGGTAAATCACACTGTGAGAAGAACCATTATAAATTAACATTTATTATTATTTTTATCATCGTCAAGAATTAACGTGCCTCATATTATTTATTAATTCCATTAAGAAATAAAATATCATATTTAATTAAATATTCATTGTTCATCAATTTGATTATAATCAAATTTCTAGGAACACCATATTCATTTAAACAACTGTATTCTTTAATTATTAATCCAACCAACTAACAACTACCAACACTATAGTCCTTATCATTTTGGAAATGAAATAAATATAAAACCCAAGCATAAAAAAATTATATACTTGTATATAATAGATATTACACAACCTATAATATAAATAGCAAAACCGTTATCATGTCATCAAACATCAACATGTGACCACTGTCCAGTTTCTTATTAATTGTGTTCAATAGTTACATTGTAATCTTTATTGTCATCTAAGGGATAAACCATTCTAATTTAATGAATTAATGTAATTAAATAGAAGTATAAATGAATACTCTACCTCAAAGACATCAATATTCATCGCACAAGGATAGACCAATGTCATAGATCCCGATCAATATCATGTAAGATATGCATCCCTCCATGAACATCGTTCCACAATAGAAACAAAAAAAACTAAGAAAATATATCATATTGATAAATAGAAACTTACATCCCAAGGAATAAATATTAAGGAGGATCCATATCAATTAACCATATGATAAAGAGGTAGGGTGTTCCTTTGATCACAGCATATCAAAAACATGAAGCTGGGAATCGCTCCTTGTTGAAGGGATTCAAAAATTCATAAATATAGAACAACAAACCACATAGTGCATGGGTGTAATTCTATGGGGTTTAGAAAAACCTAAGTCTTTTGAAACATATATCATCATCCTTCATAGTGAGGCTTCATGGTGTGAAACCCTTTTCATTGTGCAAGAGTTAGGTTGTAAGTCCTCTACAAAAACTTGTCTTAGATCATTTGGCATTGCAATAATTGACATCATGAAGCAGCACATTAACCATAATTACGTTATCATTTCACCAAATATTCATGATTTGAAACACTTAACCTTAATGAATTATACCTTCTTTCATATTTTAGTGTCCACACACTTCCCAAACTGCACTTGGAATCATCTAAGCACCTCAGACTTCATATACACACAATGAATCAGACTACATGGATTCATGTCCTTTAATTGAGGGGGATTGAAATTTATTTATTATCTATTAATGGAACATTATCATGTCGATGGAGGCCATCAGAGGGCCTATGGTAAATTGTATTATTAGTTTCTATAATGAGTCGCCACTAGTGATCTATTGCTTCAACTTTCGTTCTAGTTACCACAACCACTCGACTTATATAGAGGCTCCTCAGATAAACTAAGACCAATTTGAATCGCATTACATATCTTAAAATAACCATATATTTTGTTACAAACATATATATTGAATTTGGAATCGTTTATCCAAAAATGGTCTTTGTACTAAACACAAAATTTAATTTTCACTCGAGAAATATTATACCCTTAAAAATTTATAGGAATAAAAAACACCCCATCATAACACATTTCATAAATGATAAGTCCCATGGGTAAAACAAGGATACATATAGGAATGTATGATTCATCAATTCGTTATCAAATTTCCTTATTATCTTCCTTAATTCTCAAATCACACATAAGGAATATTCTCAAATTCATGCTTCTCAAACCTCCAAGACCCCAACCGACACTCCTCACCATCACAGATCATAGAGATGTCACATAACCAATTTCATATATTATAGTACACAACTTGTGTCTTCATACCATTATTCATCTGGCCTATGGTGCTCTCGACCATGTGATCTATCTCAAAATTGGAAATTTTAATGAGACATTGATTCTCCCATTGGAATTAACTATTATAATAGTACACCTACATTATAACAACATGACCTGCATGGATTCGCCCCGACTACCACTGATCACAGACATTCACTCCATTCACTTACCCATATCCTTTCTAATTTGAAGAACAATACTACGATGGGAGTAAAACTATCATCCACCACATCTTGGATACCAATGAAATTACCTCAAAAAATTGGGTTGAATCCCCTAAAAGAACCTTACATTATATTTTTTAGGTTGTAAAAAAAATTTAATTTCTAAATCATTAAAGAGGATGACCAGGATTTTTATAATCGATAATATTTTCAATAAAATGATTATTAAATATTGAATGATGTATGAGAAGAAAGGACATAGTACTGGGGTTTCATATTCATGTTCCATCATTATTCATTATTTTTATTTAAACATTTAATTTGATAATGAATTTATGAACTCTCTTTCAATAATTAACATTATTTAGATTATTGTGTGTGAAATCATTCATGACTCGGATAATTATTTTTCCCACTAAACGCATCCACCTCATATAATAAAGGTTAATGGAAGAACTCAATCAAATGTGTTCCCTATTCCAAGGCATTATTCCATCCAATGTCGTCAATCCCTTAGGTCAAACCCAAATCAATCATGTGAAATGTATTCCTGAGTAAAGAGAAGAAAAATACTTTTAGTAAATAATAGTGATGAATTTGGGATCTATTCCATGGTCTATGATCGCTATAAATGTGAACGTCTCTCTTTTCCACCATAATTAGAAGAAACGTTATTAAGAAATTAATGTGAAATAATTTAGGAAAAAATTGAAACATCATATAATGAAAAACATTAGATAAGTCACTCACAATTGAAAATATAATATATGGAAATAGTATAGAGGATAAGGGTAATAAATAAGATTTGAAAGGACTAAAACATTAATTAAAATATAGTGGTGTGTCCCATTAGAATTAAAATAAAAAGTAAAATTGAAATGGGAAACCAAAAAAGTTACATCCCAACTTCCTCAGAAAAACTACTATTTCTCGTGGCAGGTTAATATTATATATCCTTCCTCTATAAATCTATTCATGTAAGGTGGTGGTGGAAAAATAGATTTCACCACGGCGTGGAAATGGTGTTCCGTACGTACGCACGCACGGTCATTTTGTTTTACGTAGGATGGATAAATGGTGAAATATGGTTGTTTCATAATTATAATAACTTATTAGTATATGAGTGATGCTGATGTTATTACATCATAATGAAAAAACTAAAGAAGGGGAAGTGGAAGAAGAAATAAAGTTGAATTAATCGGTAACAGACATTACCTCTTCTTTGAAGCGCCTCTTTGAGAACTCCACTTAAGGAACTAAAATTGGTCTTTGAAGAAGACCGTGACCTCTAGGTTATTTCTAGGGAAGTGGAGAAGAAACGTTGGCAGGGTTTGTCCGAGCATGAAGGCTCAAAGCGGTGTGAGGAAGAGAGGGAGGAGGTGCCCTTTTATAAGGGAGGAGAGGGGCACCTTTGAAAAAGCTAAAAATATTTTTTTAGTAAAAAGTCATATTCAGTTTTTAATATCTCCAAATTGATTTATTTATATGATAATGTGGGTATGGGTAAAAATCCTCTCATACAATATAATTTATACAAGTTTAGGTTTCTATTTTAACCTTATCATTTAGATTTAATCTTAAGTTAAATAATTTTACTTTTACCATGTCTTCATGTTTTCTTACACTATAAGTTTAATAAACATACTATAATAAGAAAAAAGAACCCCAATTTGTTTATTATTAATATATATAACCTTATATAAGTCATTTTTCCAAACCATAGATTTTTAGGAATAAATTAACAATTAATAATATAATATTTGTTATAAAAACTATTTTATGTCAAATTTGACAATGTTTGGTAATTGATTTTAGTGAAAATCATAACAGAATTATTAGTTCTAAAATGGACAATTAAATCAGTAATAACATGTCATATTAACCTATAAAATCATTGGAATTCATAAAATGTTTCAAATTACTTTTATTTGGGTATATATAACATAAATTATGTCAATATTTCATTAATAAGATAATTACTGCATTAGCTTTGTGTCAGAAATAAATTAAGTTATTTAATGTCTAAAAATTATAAATTAACTACCATTATGTAGGAAATCGTTTTATATTTCTAATTAATATTTATAGTCTATTTTATCATTTTTATAACCCTATATTAAAAATGATTTACTTATTAAACATTGATTTTAACTATTTTAACCCTTCTTTAAATAAAATAATATTAAATGTCCTAATCTAATCCAAGTGTTCCTAAAGGGTCATATTTTATTCCTAAGGTTATTTTTGGTCGAATTACACTTATCCAATATAATTAGGACATGTTTTAGAGTAATAATTATATCATTTTTACCCTTAATTATCCTATTTACTTTTAACCGTGGTAAATAAAAGTAAAAAGTTACTATTCATCAAAAATTATTTTCATCTCATTGAACTAAATTTTAGTCCTTGATATTAACTGTGTCTCTCGGATTTTGTAAATTCAATTCACAGAAGTGGTAAAATTTAATTTAAATTAAAAAAGACGGTTTTTTAACTACCATTAACTGGTTTCACTATTCATCGAAAAATAATGTTTTTTAGAAAAATACCAAAAATTCAGCCTCAAAATTATTTGATATTAGGAATTAAAAATTGATTTCTATTTTTCCAAAATGATAAAATTTATGTGGAATTATTTAATTTAAATTTAATTCACGTTATCAAAACAAATAGCATGTTTTTAAGAAACAAAAACAATCAAAAGATTGATACTTGTTTATATCCAATTTCAATGTGAAATTAATTCCAATGAACAAAATTGGATTAAATGGTAAAAGTATATTCTTATTTCACTTTAAAACCAATTAAAAATATAATCTAACCATATAAATTATTGCGTTGAAAAAAGATTTTTTTAATTAGAATATAGCGTGTTTTTACTATTCATTAAAATATAAAAGTTATCAGAATAATATGAAAAATTTATCCAAAGTAAAGTTTTATATACTAATTCTATATAATAATTTTATTTTTTCAAATTGAACTTATAGACTTGTCAAAAACATGATTTAAGGTGGGTACGTCATCAAAAGGCGGGAAAACTGCAATTTATTAAAAATACCTATTTTACACAAAAAATTTATTTTGTTCTTATACTATATTCTAGAAAACGTGTAAGATGAATATTAATTCTATAAAATTCAAAATTTATTTAATACTATTCTTAATGGATTGTACATAATAATATTATAACAATATATCGTTGTTTAGTGAAACCTGGTATTGTTGCCGCTTCAGCGGTGGCGTAGTGGTGAAGGAGAGGGGTACAACAACACTGTTTGTTGGGAGGTACATGGTTCGAATCCTAGGAGTCCTATTTTGGGGCGAACCTCTCCCCCGGGATCCACTCGCCTTTCTGGGTCACCTGGTTTCTGACTGGGTGGGAAAAATGAGGTGCAACCCACCCGTGCTGACAGATTTCTTGACAAACCATCGCCGCCCGGGTTTTCACCCTCTAGGACGCTCTGCCATCTCGGATGGCAACGGCTCATTCCTGGCTAGGGCTCTCTCCGGAGTGACCTCTTCAATGGGAGGGGGTTTTCCTTGTGTGGAGGGTTCAAAAAGGCCACACAAGGGAATTCACTTTCTAAAGAATATTGAAACCTGGTATTGCATACAACACACACTATCGAGGAAGGTCATGATTGCATGTAATGAAACCCAAGTCAGGGTTCCATGTTGTACAAGACTCCTCCGCTATTTCATATAACAGTATCCAACCATATTTCATTTATACATTGAATTTGTATATATATATACACTCAATGTTTCATAGAATACTACTATCAAAATTTTGTGTAACATGATCCAAGAATAGTGTTCTGTATACTGAAAGCTCATACGGTGTTGCGTATAGTGCAAGGAAATCTTATTGTAGCTTAAAACAGAATAAATCAATGAAATTAAAAGACTATTTTTCATAAAATCTCAGGGTGTTACATTCTACCCCCCTTAAAATGAATTTCTCCCTCGTAATTCGTTGGGGTTATAAATCCTTTAATATTTATAGAAACCTAAATTGTAAAAAGGAATACTAAAACTTAATTTTTAAAACTAAAGTATGAAATGTAATGATTACCCAATGAAACTCATCACTGGGTTTCCATATAGGATAACATAGGTGAAAATATGGATATGGAAGAAAAATCTAACCATCATGTTCTGATGGATAGTGGTAGAGAACATGGCTATGAAAAATCCATCAATCACAAAGCCAAAGATTTGTGGTTATCTAATGTACGATATGACTAATCGGATATAAGGGAAATAGGACAATATTTTTGGTTTTCAAGATCATTTACCTAAAATTGATGAAATTGGAATTAGAAGAAATACTTTCATGATTTTGGTACAGTCTCACCGTTGGTCCTTCTTTGGACAATTTCCACTTCATCTCTTAATGAAATGAAGTTTAATTTGTCATTCGTGACGTGTTAGCAGATAATGTGATATAATGATGGGTTATTCCATCTGTCTCAAAAAAAAGTTTATAAAAGTTATCAAAATTACCTAATTCCATATATAATGAGATTAATCATATATGGTTCCTAAAATGGACTTATACTTCATATATCATACTTCTTAATATAATAAAACAAGTTTCTACTAAACATGGACTTCCTGTTGGCTATTGGTAGGCGATAAAGGCCAGTCGCACTTCAGTTGTGGTTTCGATCCCACACCCTTGTCCTACGCGATGGGCGGTCGCCTGTCCTGCAGGTTTTCCTTTTTCTAAAACTAGATTACTATAAAATAACAGCAATAATATCAAAAAAACTTCTATCCTTAAACAATACTAACTTATTTCCAACATAATCCATTCCAATCTTTAGTCTTATCCATAATACTGCAGTCCACTCTCATATTATAGTGAAAACGATTACCTGATATTTCATATTACAAGCATGTTAATACCATCGTTGATCCCCATATATCATATGATATGTCTTGTTGGTCACATTACAAACATTCAGAGGCCTTAATCATGTATTCTCTTGAAAAAAATTAATTACCATTGAAGCTTAGTGAATACATGAATGCAGTTAAAAGTTAACACTTTCCACATACCAAAATCCTCAAAATTCAATATACACAACCCATGATATCACATAGTCCTTATTACAATCATGAGAACATGAATACTTTCAAACATTTCATTTTCTCATTATCCCTTCATTATGCGCATATCATCTGATTTCCTAAATATTTGAATTACTTTTCAAGGTTACCGGAACCATAAAATTATTGAAAACCACACTAGACTAATAAAAAACTATTCTAATACACCATAAAAGTACCTCAACAACATTATTCATGAATACCAATACATAAACACTTCAATCCATCCTCTTTAATGACTATCCTGGAATAAGTCCTTCCTTGATTTAGAAAAAACAATTTTAGGTCAGGGCATTGAGCTGGGTAATTCCCATGTTCTCCATAAATAAGACATTGAACTCCATAACATTCTGTCACTCTATAATCCTTTTCTCCACACAGAAAACATATGTCCCTCCATTTGAGGTATTCCTCAAGGTTCCTCATCCCTTCTTTAGAAATCTCAATCTTTCTTTCTTTATTCTCCCCAACATGCGAACATGCATAAAAGTCTATCTTCCTCTTATTTGATGAATTAGGCATACCACTAAATTTCACCTTGTTAATCATATATCGCGATAAATGATTCGGCATAATCACAATATCTTTCTCTCTATGAATTATGAAATTTTGTTGCTCATAGTCACCAATTTGTCCATTGAATTCAATGTTATCCGAATTCCTTCTGGTTCCCTCAATTGAATAAAACAAAAAAAGAATTCTGTGAGAGGAAAAAATCATACAAGGAAAATAACATAATTAAGGGGGATTACCTTTGACATCTAACATCTTATGTTTAATTCTGATATTGTTACCGTAATTCTAGGACTATAACCCATACATATACTTATCCTTAGGGACATCCCTAGAAATTCCTTAGAAATATCTCTAGGGATCTCACTATAGTTTTCAAATCCTAGTTTCCAATGTTTGTCTAAACCTTTCCTATGATACCAACTGTAGAGACCCAAATCATGACGTACATTAAAATTACAATACTTTTGCAGAATAATTAATACATTACAAAAACATACACACACAGACATTAATAGTTTAGTGTCTTTGGAAACTCAGAATAAAATCTTCTAATCGCGGTGAAAGATCTTCTACATCTCCCATAAAGATCTTCCACTTTTTGTTTCCTTCGCTAAAACCTTTCTTTTAATCCTGGGGGAAAATAAAACATAAAAAGGGTGAGATCAAATGCTCAGTAAGGGTAATCATATATAAAATAAAACATACCGTATACATTTGATGTTAAAAACATGAACATAATGTTTAAACATCAAAATCTTGAGCAACGACATAATACATGGAAGTACATAAGGCATATATCATAATGGGGAATAAATCATGATATAATAGAATGGGAATATAACATGTAATTATGGAATCCATTAGGCACATGTAATGATTTCCATAGTAGCCAAGGCATTGCTTCCAAGACCATCTTAGTGGACAATGTCCCTTTCTGAATCGAGTTCACCTCTCGTTCCAGTCCTGTAATACTGAACTAGATTAACTTACCGTTCCAGCCATGTGTATCTCATGAGATATATATCTTTTCCCAATGCATTGGAGGGAGATATAGGTCCCACCCATCTCATAATGAAATCACTTATACTTGTGCCACAAAATAAATATACATCATTCATAAAAACCCAATAAATAAAATGGGTTTCATAAAAATCATCCCATCATCACATAATCCATATAAAATAAATGGATATCATTTCATAATAAGAAAAGTGAAACCATGTAAATCAAAGAGACATTATACATGAAACATACACATATGAAATAACATCATCTTAGATGAAAAATGGTTTTGATAAAATACTTCAAATGAATTCTTAAGGAAAATATCGTTTTTTCTTCAAAAACATTTTCTTTTCACAAAATGTCATGAAATTTTAAAAGAAAATGATTTTGTTGAAAATAATAATGAAGCCTTTTGGATAAATATTCATAAATATAAGGCTTTATAAAACCGTAAAAATCCATTCATTCCGTATACGTTAAAAAACATTATTCTCGTTCTTTTATCAGAAAAGTCAAAAAGTACCTTGTAGGGTAAATAAAAGAAAGAATCCTTCCATACCAAGGGGTAAAAAAAATGGGTAAAAGGAAATTAAACATACATGAAAAAACTTCTATAAAACATGGACATGGACGATTGTAATAACCCCAGTAAATACTTTCGAATAAGCAATCTCGGATAAAAATGAGATTTGCAAAATTATCCCATACCTTAGGTATGATATGATTCGTGTGGATCCGAACCTCCTGTATAATGATTTAAATATTTCATTGAATTATTACATAATCATATTCATTGTTATGATATCATATATGTTTCATTTATGACTTTATATTACCAGTTCTTTTGTAAATTCCATGTTAAAGCAGTGTTTTGGGTAAAATCATTTCATTTATCGTTTGTGTTTCGACTTGTCATTCTTGATATTATTACTTATATCCTGATTTACATAATTCCAGAGTGTAAAAAATTATTTATATATAATAGAGATCCATCATATAAATATATATTATAGATCTATAAAATGTAAGTAAATACACCATTCATGGAGACAATAGGCCGTACGTACGCTTGAATGCTGTTTTCATTTTCTTATTGAATTGAATGAAATTAAATAGATGACATAAATATATATACATAAATCCAGTAGAATTATTATTTCATATATTTAATTATTATTCATTATATATACTTTATAATCATTCTTGAATGGTTAATCATGGAAAATGAATCTCATCGTGTTCGTGGAGACGGTAGTCCGTACGTACGCACGAGCGATAATATCATTACCATGATCGTGGAATTCAATTAAATTGTATGTATAATACTACAGAATCAATAGCACTTTACAATAACAATATATAGTTATTTATTTAAACCATTATACCCACTCATGTAAGGTGGTGGTGGAAAAACAGATTTCACCACGGCGTGGAGACAGTATTCTGTACGTACGCACGCGCGGTGATTTCTTTTTCCGTAGGATGTATAGATGGTGAAATATGGTTGTTTCATAATTATAATGACATATAATTATATGAGTGATACTTATGTTATTACTTCATAATTAAACAACTAAATATGGAGAAGTGGAAGAAAAAATAAAGTTGAAAGAATCGGTAACAGACATTACCTCTTCTTTGAAGCGACTCTTTGAGACCTCATTTTAGGGCAATAAACATGGACATTAAGGAATACCAGGACCTCTAGTATGTATCTAGGGAAGTGGAGAAGAGAATTCGGTAGGGGTTGGCCGAGATTGAAGGCTCAATGTGGTGTGAGGAAGAGAGGGAGGAGGTGCCCTTTTATAAGGGAGGAGAGGGGCACCTTTGGAAAAACTGAAAATATTATTTTATTATAAAGTCATATTCGGTTCTTAATAGCTCCAAATTGATTTATTTAGAATCTAATGTGGGTATGGGTAGAAATACTCTCACCCAATATAATTTATAATAGTTTAGGTTTCTATTTTAACCTTATCATTTAGATTTAATCTTAGGTTAAATAATTTTACTTTTACTGTGTCTTCTTTTTTTCTTACACTACAAGGTTAATAAACATACTATAATAAGATAAAAGAACCCCAAGTTGTTTATTATTAGTATATATATAACCATATCTAAGTCATTTGGCCGAACCATATATTTTTAGGAATAAAATAACAATTAATTATATAATATTTGTTTTATAAACTATTTTATGTCAATTTTGACACTATTTGGTAATTGATTTTTTTGAAAATTGTAACAGAATGATTAGTTCGAAAAAATCCAATTAAATAAATAATAACATGTCATGTTAACCTATAAAATTTCTGGAATTCATAAAAACTCCGAAATTACATTTATTTTTGTATTTATAACATCAATTATGTCAATATTTTATTAATATGATAATTACTGCATCATCTTTGTGTCATAAAAAAATTAAATTATATAACATCTAAAAATTATAAATAAAACACCATTATTTAGGAAAGCTTTTTATCTTTATAATGAATATTTATAGTCGAATTTAACTTATTTATAACCCTATATTAAAAATTATTTACTTATTAAACTTTGATTTTAACTATTTTAACCCTTCTTTAAATAAATTAATAATAAATGTCCTAATCTAATCCAAGTGGCCCCAAATGGTTATATTTTATTCCTATGGTTTTTTGGTCGAATTAAAATTTTCCAATAGAATTGGGACATGTGTTAGGGTAATAATAACATCATTTTTCCCTTAATTATCCTATTTACTTTTAACCGTGGTAAATAAAAGTAAAAAGTTACTATTCACCAAAAATTATTTTAATCTCATTGAACCAAATTTTATTCCTTGATATTAACCGTGTCTCTCGGATTTTTGAAATTCAATTAACAGAAGTGGTAAAATTTAATTTAAATTAAAAAAAGTCATTTTTAACTACCACTAAGTGGTTTCACTATTCATCGAAAATTGAAGTTTTTCAGAAAAATACCAAACATTCAGCCTAAACATTATTTGATATTACGAATTCAAAATTGATGTCTATTTTTCCAAATTCATAACATATAAGTGGAATTAATTAATTTTAAATTTAATTCTCGTTATCAAAACAAATAGCGTGTTTTTTAGAAACAAAAACAATCAAAAGATTTATACTTGTTTATATCCAATTTCATTGTGAAATTTATTCCAATGAAAAAAATTGGATTAAATGGTAAAAATATCTTCTAATTACACTTTAAAACCAATTAAAAAGATAATATAACCATATAAATTATTACGATGAAAAAATTTGTTTTTAATTAAAATCTAGCGTGTTTTTACAATTCATTATAATATGAACGTTATTAGAATAATATGAAACATTTATCCAAAGTAAATTTTTATATCCTGATTCCAATGAAGAATATTATTTTTTCAAATTGAACTTATAGACATGTCAAAAAAATGATTTAAGGGAAGTGCGTCATCAAAAGGCGGGAAAACTGTAATTTTTTAAAAATACATATTTTACATGAAAAGATTATTTTGTTCTCATACCATATTCTAGGAAATGTGTATGATGAATAATAATTTTATAAAATTAAAAATGTATTTAATACTATTCATAATGGCTAGTACATAATAATATTATAACAATATATCGTTGTTTAGTGAAACCTGGTATTGCGTACAACACATGCTATCAAGGAAGGTCGTGATTTCGTGTAATGCAATCCAAGTCAGGGTTGCTTGTTGTGCTATACTCCTCCGTTGTTTCTTATAATAGAATCCAACCATATTTCTTTTAAACATTTAATTTGTATATATATATATATACTCAATGTTTCGTAGAATAACTACTATCAAAATTGTGTGTAACATGATCCAAGAATAGTGTTGTGTATACTGCAAGCTCATACGGTGTTGCATATAGTGCAAGGCAATCTTGTTGTAGCTTACAACACAAGAAATCAATGAAATTAAAAGAATATTTTTCATAAAATATCGGGGTGTTACATGCAATATGGATATATCCCTGTCAAGGTCATTCAGGGTTTGAATGGGAAAATCAAGGATCAAAATAAAGGTGGGTCCATGGTAAAGGAATAAAAACAGGAAATGAATTGATTTTATTAAAAATGATTTTTTGGTATTAGAATTTTTTAAATTCCAAGAAAGTTATAAAATATCACATTACCAACCATATAAAGGAATATACTATAGAAGGAAATGGTAAACATTGGTTATGAATTTATTATAGTGATATGAACATATGGGATGAGATAATTACAAATGGTTGTGTACAAAAATAATAAACCAATCCATGTCAATTATATAAATAATTAGAATGAATTATATAATAAAATTGAAGATAAGAAAGATAATTATTTGTTTTATCACCCATGTGGGCCTTGGGTTTTGACTACCTCTACAAGGGTAGTGCCAGCTACAATACAAGGTTTATTTGGGGAAGATTTTCTTGGATTTAAACCACTACATGTTTCTTTTTCTAGATTTTACATCGGATTATTTGTATTAAATGATGAAAAAATGGATTTAGTGAACATGATACACCCACATTTAAATTAAATAATTGTTCTACTATTAATATAATATTATATATGTATTTAATTTAATTTTTTTCTTTAAATATAATAGAAAAACAGAAACAGTGTTCATGCGTAGGTACTACTTACTGTCCCCCCGAATGGTGTATTCCATTTCATATTTATTTATTTTATAGATTATTTTACATATTTATATAATTAATATTTAATTTATTTATATAATTATTTATATTCATGGAATAAGTCCTGATCTACATAAGAATGAAAAGAATAATAAGACAAAACATGTATGGAAAACAAAGCGGATATTACCCGAAGTCTAGCATTAACTTTGAATTGTTAATAAATGGATAATATAATATCATAACCAGGTAATATATGGTATTATATATAAGAATAGTCTTTTAATATATTATTAATTAACATATATTAAATTTAAATGAAATTTTTATGAGTATGATGAGTTCCAAGATATAGGTAAGGGAATTTCATCTAACTTTTTTTCTGTGATATTCATTCCTTATTCACCACTCATTTCATTCATGTGGTGTATATAATTACCATTAATATATTATATGTCCATTATCATTTATTTTATGGTTATTTACATATCCATTTTTTTATCTCCCTTTCAAGGGGTTTTACAGTTCAAAAGCTACCAAATCAGTAAAGTAGTTTGGTCTCAATTCACCTTCAATGAGAGACATGGAAGGTTATGAACCTATATTGTTCGATGTGTTGTATATAATTATCATTGAAATGTTATATCAAAAATATATATATTTACATTATATATATTGTTCATATAATGATATTAATTCACGGGACTTATGATTCAATGTGACAAAAATTTGTAAGTGTGTATTTTTTAAATATCACCATTTATTGGGATAGTTTGTGATTATTAATCCCCTAATAAAATATAGTCATATTAATATACAGATAAATCATGGTTATTAATTTAATCTTCCAGAAATAGTATCATTTAACCACTATTTTTTACAAAATAAAATTACAAAATCATTTTTATGAAAATTTGACATTATTTCCCTTTTTAGTCAGAAATTTGTGTTCATCCAAAACCATGTATTCTAATGAAATTCAAAACAATTATACTAGTACCCCATGTAATTTAAAATTAATTTTTTCTTATGTTTTACCGTTAATAAATGGATTTCAAAATGGAATATTTTGTTTCATATTTCGATTGAGGAATTTTTATAAACGTTTTATAGAGAGGACTGAACATTCAACCTGTACGGATTTATCCACCATCATGAACATCATTCCATTTATTCTTCCATTAAAAGTTATCATTATTTAATTAAAAAAATTTTTCCCAAACACTCTATATTTTTTATAAGTGGTTTTCAAATAAAAATGTTTCTAAAAATGTTTTGAAGAATCTATAATATGTTTTCATGGAAATATGATTTTTAACTAATTTCAAGCTTCCATTATATGATTTCAATGAAAAGAATTCATAAAAAAACAATATTCAGCTTTATGTTTTAAATGGAAATGGTTTTAAAAATTAATTACAAGATAATTTTATTTTTCTTTTCCCAGAAAGCATTTTGAATTTTTTTTTCAAGCTTCCTTTATAAGTTTTCAAATAAAATGCTTTTAAAAATTTTTAATAGTAATTTATTTGTTTTCAAAAGAAATGGTTCTCAATAAATTTCTATTAATCCTTTATATGTTGTCTAGGTTATTTTCAAACAAAATTGTCTTTAAAAGAATTTATCTATTAAAAAGTTTTTTTCAAACAATAAAGGGTATTTTACCCAAGAAATTATTTTAAAAGATTTCTATGAATATATATTCCATCTAAGATGCCATATGTTGGTGGTGCTCATGTCTTACTCAAGTTATGATCTATGTGTTGCAGTTATATTCATTAACCGAATGGTTTATGTTTTGATTTCAAAATTTTTATGAATCCAACTTAACATTCATGTGTTATATGTTTAGGAATCATGTTACTCTATCACGTGTTATATTTTTATGAAACTATTCTCTCTTTCAGGGGTTATATGTTTATGAAACTAGTTCATATTTCAAAGGTTATATGTTTATGAAACCTATTTACTATTAATGGGTTGTGTTCTTATAAAACCCTTAAAATATCATGAGTAACAAATTAATGAAATGAATAATACACATGTCTTTGTTCAAAATTTATTACATGATTATATGATTCTGATACCCATTTCATTTAATTGGATATTATATGTTGAATTGTTACAATATAGTGGAACAAATATGTTATATTTAATTATTATATTTCTAAGACCTAGATCTCCATCCAATGCATTGGATAATGATTTTAATCTCACATGATATAAATGGCTGGAATGGGTTGTGAACTCTGTCCAATAAAGGACTTTTTCCCTGTAAGATTGTCATAGGAGTGATCTTTGACAACTAGGATGGGAAAGGGAGTGAACCATTATTAAAAATATGGTATGGGGAGTGAACCCATACTATTATGATTTCCTCGATAGTGATTCCTTGACTACTATGTAAATCATTTTATATTCATATGTGTGTTCAACAATTCCGTGCCTTTTTCCAATGTTATGATTTCATTGATTTTTCTCCTAATTCCTTTATAATCCATTTCTTATGAACTACTATTATTTATTCCATGATTCATATTAATAAAATTTTTTATGTACGTTATGAAATTATAATGTTATTATCACAATATAATACCATTATTCTCATGTTTGTGCTTGAAAATCTCCAATGCTTAGCCTTACTGATAATCTGAGCACACCAATTTTTATGTTTTTTTGAGGTATGATGATATTTTTTATATATGTTATGACTATGAAGCATTATAATCTAGAAGAATCTTGCAAGAGATAGTATAGCTCACTTATATAATAGTGTTATTCTTTTATGATTCCAAAGTCACTAAACTAATATGGTATCTCATAATATGTTTCTATTATTTTTTAAGAAATATTTTATAAGGATGTAATGTTATTGTATGAAAAGTTATGAATTATATAGTTGGTATCATAGTAAAGGTTTATTAACCCTTTGGAAACTATGATTAGAAAACTTTATTAACATCCCTATGTATTTTTCTAAGGATAAGTCTTGGGACATCTCAAAAAATAATCCTTAGTTGTCCTATATTTGGAATATGTTGTCATAATTGAGGAATCATATTAGTTATTGTTCATGATTTTTGGGGTTTTCATGAAAAAATTTTCTAAGAATATTATTTTTTGTAATATTCAATTCTAGGAACGATAAAGAACTGGGTTAAAATTGAATGTGATTGAAAATTTTCTAATTAGTAGTCAAATGGGAAGGTCACTGGATAAAAGGATGTTGTAATCATTTCGAGTCAGTTTTCATGGAACATGATAAAAAACATGTACCATAACCAACTCTTAGGATCACGAAATAAGAGAAGGATGGATTTTTCTGATAGTTTGGGTAATGATGATAATATAGTAATGATCATTCAATTTTCTTTATGTCATGAATGTGGAAATAATCACCTATTTAAATGAATTTGTAAAACAAGAAATGTTTTATACTATGGTAAAGAATTTCAAAAATAATGTAACTAGAAGGGAAAAATGAAGGGTTTAGATAACAAGGTGGATAGGAATATTTGACTCCATAATGCATCATTTAAGGTTAAATTATTTAAGGGTGAAAAGAGGGTTATTATTAAAATTTATGACCCACATAGAATGTTCAGGAAGTGAATTAGTAATGTTGTCCTAGGAATGGTTATATTTCTAATGAAGAGGAGATTATAAGAAGAATGTGAAAGGAAACAGGTATTATGAAATATAATGAGGATTAACTATTAAATACTTATTAATGAATTATAATAATGGAAGTGTTTACATATTTGGATTCATGATTTCTAAATTGAGAAATATATATGGATTTTTCAGTTTCTATTTTTCACTAAGTATTTATATGAATAAGTAGAATGGTTCTAATTGACTAAATATGTGATTTAATTAAATGGTGATATTAATGGGAAATTCATTATTAGTGGAAATATAACCCCTAATAATTTCCAAATATTGATATAATGATGTTTGGGTTAATATATAATAGATATGAATAAGTAAATTGGACGGTACCGATCACCATGGAACTGACATTGGATTTGATAACAAAGTGTCCAATGTTATCACGGATGATGTTTACATCATTTTTGGATTTAAGGAATATATCCTTGAAACTTAATATTTAGGAATCATTCATGTTTTTTAAAAGGATTTATGTTAAATAAGTAATTACCATGTTTCTAAAGAATACATGAGGAACTTATTCACATTTTTGTTATGAAACAACCAAGAGAAACATTATGATATAGATGGGATCAATTATAAGATTTTTTTTTGGAAATTTAGTGACCTTATTTAAAGGGTTTTTGACTTTATTATTTCGTAAGAGTTACATGGTTAACAATTTATTGAATGGTTTCTGTTAAAATACGGATGAGAATTTAGATATTAATGTACTATCTCACCTTAGGATGATTTAGGAATATTGGATAACTTAGGAAACCCTTTTTCTGTGATTAAGATAGATGGAATGATATATCATTATATTTTTGGATATTATGATTTTCTAGTACTCTGTGAATGAAAAATCCACCTTCATTTCATTTAATAATAGACAAAATGGATGTTTATGAAGGCACAACAAAGGGAAAGGTAGTCCCAAAATCAGGAAAATAAATATTTTCATAAAAATTATTCAACAGTAGGAAAAAGGTTCTTGAAATAAAATATATTCATATAATAATATTTTTTATGATATAAATGAATTTTTGAACACCCATTTTCTTAAAAATTTGAGATTCTTAAATTTCTCTATTCCATGTTCTATCTCACTATTGATCAAGACTTTATTATTAGATTTCTCGTCCAGGTTAATTTTTTTACTTGATAACTATGTTATCCAGTGTGAATATCTAGTTATGAGTACATTTGGGTAATCATTATGTGTATAAATTCCATTTTTAATGGAATTTTTATTATTCATTTTCATGTTGTGGGCTTCTATGGAATGAATTTTTATTTATTATAACTGTATGATTTCTACCTCTTATTGAGATGATAAATGATTTTCCTGTTATTTATTTTTACATTGTTTCATTAAAACATTTTAATGTTTTACCTTGGGGTTAATTTGGTTGAAATTTTGATATTTTGTAAAGAAATGGACAAGTGTATGATTGGCGCATGGCATACAGAAACTATGCGCCCCAACCCAGTGAATTATGAAATCATGTATAATGGTGATTTGAATAGTTGGAACAACATTTGACAAGCCATTCAACATATTATAATAAACTCTACAACCCTATAATAAATACTCATAGTTTGGTTCATGGTTTGGGGGAACAATGGATCCCTTCCCATAAAAATGTGAAATGTAATTATAGTCACAAAAAAATTCGATTTTTTATTACTTAAACCCCCTAATTATACAATAATATACCCCCATTAAACTACCAGAATCATTTAATTATTTTTGAGCCCTTTTGATAGAATCCATATTTCTTCGACCTCCATTATTTTTCGATTTTAAGTCTATATTAATGGTATACACCTTTCCAGGTAAGTGGATCAAATCCTATTTAGTTTGTCATTCCTTTGATGCTCTTTTCCAATTGAAGAAAGGGTTTTCTCGTATTTTGATTAGATATATATATATATATATAATTGTGTATCTATATCAATATTTGAATGATATTTATTTATTTTATATATATTTAGGGTTACAAAATCATATCTCATTCCATGTCATTGTGCTACAAAAAAAATTTATTTCTATTTTGTGATTGCTCCTCATTGAATTGATTTAGGTTCTCTATTATAAAAGTACAAAAAGTATTTGTCTAAATTATGTTAATGTTATTTTAGAATTGTAATTAGATATTTATAATTTTTTTGTAATTTAGTTAATTAATTTGGATAATTATTTATTTTAGGAGATCTGATACTGGGGATTTTGGGAATTATATATTAATATTAATATTTTTTAATTTTATTATGAGATATTTTGATAGTTGGTTTTAGATATTTAATTGTGGAATTTATTATGATATATTGAGATTATTCATCTTATATAATTAATTTTTGTGTAAATTATCGACTATTGATATTATGATTTAGGATACTTAATTATTGAATTGGTTATGGCGTACTTCTTAATATATTTTTGAATTAATTAATTTAATTTAATTCGATGAAATTATTATTGAATTAATTAATGGAGTGAAATAAATATGAAATTTTTAAATATTTATAAATAAGTGGTGAATTAATTAATGGGGTTTTTTATAAATGTAACATTGTGATATATTTGATATTGTGATATTGTGATGCATGTGACAATAGATGGTGAATGGTATTATGATTATTAACCCTAATAATAATAAGAATGTAAAGACAGCCATTAAATTTTGAAATGGTGAATGGTAACCTTGAGATTCATTTATGAAAATAAGTATGGAAACATAGTCATTTAATTTTGAAATTTTGAAAGGTAAAATGGAAATTCTCTTATGAAAAATAATAATGGTTACATGGTTATTAAATTGTGAAATGGTGTCTAGTAGAATGGTCATCCACTCATCAAATTATGAATGGTAACATGGACATTAAAATTTGAATTAGGATGATTAATGGTAGCTTGGACATTCATACATTTGATATCCCTTGGAGATAGTTCAAACTCTAGCAGGGTCTGAATCAGGTTTTGAGATATGGGTTTCCATTGAAAACCTAGGCGGTTTATGTGGTTAATTAAGAAACATATGATAATGAGATTAATATTTATTTATTCATTTATATTTATTATTTATACAACTGTATACACTATTATTTGACTAGATATTTTTTTAGACACAGTTAATAGTGGCCAGCTGAGTTGTTCTCTCGCCCTACAAGGCCTTCCTGATCAAAAATAGAATGGATTTCATGTTTGAAGTATATGATCAAGTAAAAGGCCATGTGTTTGGTGGATGAGTTAGGATGGATTAGGGATGAGGGAACCAAATGTGGTTCATGACCCACATAAGAGTCCTTATTGTCTTTACATTTTATTTCTCATATGGACTTGTGTTATGAACATTAGAATGACATTCATTTTGTTTATATTGACATTGTTTCTGTAGTTTTTGATCGTTATGTGACATTTGTATCATTCTAGTTATTTTTATTTATATTTTATTGTTTATTTGTATCACAATGGTGATTTACTCAGAAAAATAGGTTATAGAATCCACAGAATTAAAATCAGATATTATCTACTAGTTGATAACATCTACAATATAGCGATTTGTGCATTCGGTCATGTGACTGATAGGTTTGGAAAACCGGTGTGTGGAAACCTTGCTAGGATGATACAATGTACTATTATAGCCCTGTTTCTTTTTTCCTTTCCTTTTTCCATACTATTTGGGAATGTGGGAAAATATAGTACAATGATTTTATCCTTCGTTTTGAGCTCCTGTATGGGATTATCTAACCCATGTATGGTGAGAACTGGTGGTCTGTTTCTCATTTCATCAGTGTGTCTGGCCTCCATGTAGTGTCACCTGCTCTGCTAAGTCCTCGAAATTTCTTCTCCATCAACATGGAGGTTTGTCCATGAATATCACACAAGGAGGAGGTGATTTATCCTTGTTCATTTCAGTGTGTGACTTCCTCGATAGATTTTAAAACAAGGGGTGTTTACGATTACAATTCCATCTAAAAATAAAAATCATGGTGAATACCCCTAAGAAAAAAACCCTCCCACCAAATGTAGTGATCTACGAATCAACCTGGTCATGGTTGGATCCATATTCTTCATTTTATAATGACGAATGTGGAATCTCAAACAAAAAATCAACAAACACTACATAAATAACGTTCGATCATGGGGAGGCTCATCGAGAATGTCGATCTGTCTGTGGGGGTTAGAGTTCGTCAATCTCCAGTCCCAAACCCATTCTTTTAGGGAATAATTATTTCAATCAATTCACCATCATTTTTATTGAAATTGATTCCTCATCTTTGGTTCTTCATAGGAATAATTATATTTTCCCTTTTTTTCTCAGACCCATTATTACATTAAAAAAGAAATGTGTCATAGTATTTCTATTACACGATGTCATTGTTTTGTAACGTTGTGCAATTTATGGTATAGAGATTCTATTATGAATTAAATTAATGAGTCGTTTCACAATTTCATATATGGGATTAATCCTTCGGCTCATTGTTGTGCTGCAATGAAAACAAATTTGGAATAAAATAGACTTTTTTATGCTTATTTTATTTCTTATAAAACGTCTGAAAAGTAAAATTTTACCTCAAAATGTGTCGGTTGATGTTATGTGATTTATTAGGTAATGTCACGATTTTTAAAGAAACAATTCCCTTATATTATTAATATAGAAACCCATTGAGGTGTTTCCAAACCGTGCGTGCGTGCCAATTTAATTCTCTTTAAAAAACATCCGCAAACTACCTTTCACCCTCGACCCGTGTAGGTCAACGACAAGCTTTTTCTAAGGGAAACGCGTACTCTAGATATAAATGGTACATTCTAATTCCCAATCTATGTCTTCATATAGGAGTTATAATTATTTGGAAATAAAATAACTGTTAGTTAATTATTTTATTTATGGCCAAAAACATTCTTCCAGAGTTGGCTAGCGCCGGCCAACATAAGGCTCTGCCTAAGGAAATAATACCCTCACCTACTCAATGATAGTCTCATATTTTCTCTCTGAGTCACCATTTTTTAGTTATAATAATATGATAAATAAAACAATTTTATTTAATTATCCTATTTATGGTCAAGCCATTTTCGAGTTTTCTCACTTGAGTCCTATGCTAACTAAACTTTAGTCATGCCTACAGTGAACTTGCCTACATAAATGAAATTGTGCCCTCATATTTATGACCCAAGAACCATAATTACACTTTTTAGAAAACCCACACACATGCACTATTTAAAACAAAACATTTTTCAAAAGATCATTCTGGGCATTATGGGCCTCGTAATCGCATATCATCTCGGACCCTTGTCTCTAAATAATCCCATTTAATTTTCAAAAACTTCATGGAATTTCATGTCATTACACTATTAGTGCATTGAATCTGTATTATGATTGTATGATGTGGTTTGTACTAGTTTTCGGTGTTTTTACTAAGATATACTTCATCCTCTCTCTCAATTTCATGGATTAACATCCACTATTGATAGATCAAAGGATTTTGATGAAAAATGATATTATATTTGGCCATTTTGTTGATAGAGGAAGAGATTGAAGTCATGTTTTAATAGATTCAACCCGGTTTTGTTGGTATTATTATGGTTATCGTTTTCTCAAAATCTCTCAAGGTAGGTGGCTTTACACTCGACTACTCTTTTATGAAAATTAATGATTTATTTAAAAAAAATTGTTTTTCATGAAATTGATTTTTAATTTTCTATATTATACATATTTAAAAACTATTGAGTGATGGTTTGTATTATTGGTGAATTTGTGTCTTTTTTTGGTAATGGAGCATATTAACATGAATTTAAAATAATGATTCAAAATGTATATTTGGTTTTTATTAAAAAAAATTTGTTTTTAAAAAAATGAAGGCTTTTTTACAATTTTAGGATCGAAATAATGATGTAGATGCTCAATATACAAGAGGGGGTGAATTGTACACTTTAAAAATTCCTTTGGAACCTTTAAAGTTAGATACGATTAGCTATGTTTTCCTTAAGCAAAGGAATGGGCTAAGTTTAACAAAGTTAAACTAATCAAATTCACAACACCTCTAACAACAAATGAAATCATGGAAAGAGGAATGATGTTATAAACATCAAATACGATGTACATGCATATAACTGGAAAGGGATTCCGAAAGTAGGTTCCAGAAATATGGTTCCAGAAATTGAAACTTAACAAAAGATAACAATATGAGATTCTACCTTAAAGCATATTGAATCTAAATGAAACAGAGTAAAAGTAAGGAAGTATAATAAAGTTATACATTCCTTATAATACACAATGCAGCGGAAATAAACAAGTAGTAAAACTACACGTAACAAGATAAAAGTCATTTAACCCAAAGAGTAGGGTATCAAACAACCTTGGATAAAGGTCCCTTGATTTATACTTTCAAGAAAGTCTATCTTACCCACACTAGGGTAAGACCTCGATACAAAGATCGGAATCTCTATCTTGTTATCCCCTCAAGCCCTCAACTTCAAGGTAGATGGCCACCTCTGTCTTCCTCAGCAAGGAAGCCCTCAACTTCAAGGTAGTCAGCACCTCTGTCTTTCTATCCCCGGAAGTCCCCAAATGTAATCACCAACATTCGGAGTCACACAAAGCTTTGAGAGTTAATAAGAGACTCTCTCTCTAGAAATCACTTCAACAACATGTATGCACACTGTCGAAGAAGTCATTCATCTGTTGTGAGCTCTTTCAAATGAGATCCTATTTATAGGCAAGGTCGGCCTCCTTTCCAACGGTCATATTTTCCTTAAAAATCTGAGGGACCTGTACACATGTAACTTAACCAACGGTTAGTTTATAATAGAATAGAAGACATCATTTTATAACAAATCAAGTGTAATAGAATGTACGACATCGTTTTAAGTATAACTTAAAAAAGTTCATGGTGAAGATTCGGAGTGTAAACAAAAATAATTTTTCTGAGTCTAAATAAATTCGGAGTGTATAAAACAAAGATGATCATATTCTACTTAATAGGTGAATTTGGAATGAGAATTCGTCAACATAATTCGTAATTATAATTTTTCATCAGAATTCGTAATGAGAATTCATCATCAAAATTCGTAATGAGAATTCATCATCAGAATTCGTAATGAGAATTTGTCATCAGAATTCGTAATGAGAATTCGTCATTAGAATTCATAATGATAATTCATCATCAAAATTCGTAATGAGAATACCTCATTAGAATTAGTAATGAGAATTCGTCATCAGAATTCATAAAGAGAATTAGTCATCAGAATTCGTAATGAGAATTCGTCATCAGAATTCGTAATGAGAATTCGTCATTAGAATTCGTAATGAGAATTTTTCCTCAAAATCCGTAATGAGAATTCGTCCTCAGAATTCGTAATGAGAATTCGTATCCAGAATTCAGAGTAGAATTTTATTACAGTTCTCATCTAGAATTAATAACCTCAAACATTATTCTTCATATCAATGTTTCAAAATGATTCCGAGAATATAGAAATGAATCTGAATCTTATACTTAAGAAATATATGAATAAAAATATGATAAGTTTAATTTTTCTTACAAAAGCAGTTTTTGTTATAAAAGTAATTTTTCCTTATAAAAGAGATTTTCCTTATAAAAGCAATTTTCTTAAAGATAATGTGTTTGTGATTTTCAAAACAAGAAGGAATGGAAAATTCAAAAGGAAAACCTTATTTACTCAACAATATCCCCCTTTTTGGAAAGCACAAACATCCTTAAGAAAAAATATTCTAAGAAGAAAGAAAACATTAAGGCTTATCTCCCTTTTCTTTAAAGATATTGATGAATACGACTAACTACCCCTTAGGATTTTAAAATCTAAGGATCGTATTCTAGATTTCCGGAATGTTATTTCATTAAGAATAAGAAAGACTTCTTTAATGAAAAAACTCCACCTTAGATAAAATCTATTAGAGTTTGTTTTCATTCTCACCCTTTGTTAAGATTCTTTTTCCACCATTATTAGGGTTCTTTTCCTTCTCCCCCTCTGTGATTTTCAAAAAGAATTCAATGGAATGGGAAATATAACAAAGTACCTGAAAAAATTAGTAGCAACAACAAAAGAAACGAGTAAGAACATATTTCAATATGTTTTAATGCTCGGCAACAAAGAAATTTAGATATAACAAAATATCGGATCTGTCTATATTGGATCTTTTTCCTTCGCCATGAGACCCTTAAGAATAGTCTTTATCTTCTTCAAGTCTTTATGGTCTTCCTTAGATTGCTTCTCTAACACAACAATTCTTGCATGTTGAGCTTCAATCTTTTCTTCCTGGGCTTTAAGCTTTCCATCCTGAGCTTTAATCTTTTCTTGCAGAGCTTTATGATTTTCTTCCTCAGCCTTCAAATTTTCATCAATCTCAATCCAATGATCCCTTTCATCCTTCCAGTTTTGAGAAATAGCATTTATCTTCCCATTCAGATCTCTTACTTCTTGAATCCAGAAATTCTTTTTATCTTTCAACTTTTCTTCAAAGGATGAAGTAAGTTCATTTATCTTCCTATCTTCTGTCTCAAAGGCATCCTTCACATTATCTTGGAATTCATCAAGGAGCCTCATCTCTTCTATAGTCTTCCTCGACCAACTAGTCATCCTCTTGAAAGATCTTTTGTGGGCTTCATAGCTAACAAAGAAAGTTTTGAACTGAGCCTGTATCTCAACACATTTGTTCATAACCATGGATACAGAGTCTGTTTTCTAATTCAAAGCATATTGGAGCATATGGAATCCTGAATCAATACTTGAGAAAGTCGGAATAGTAACTACCAACTTCTTTAATGACTGATCAACAAAGTCACGCCCCAAAAAAGATGACTCTGAATCCGAGGATTTACTTGTAGAATTTTCTTGTTCAAGATGCTCAACCTTCTTCTTAGAAGAATCACCAACTTCCCTTATCTTTTCCACCACTGAGCTCAGGGTATCAACAACAAGTTGCTTTCCCTTGTCCCTTTTTGGAATGGAGTCCTATTCCAGAGTTCTCTTTTCACTGTCAGACACTTGAACAACATTTTCTTCATCATCAGCATCTTTTTTACCACCATCCTCTACATTCTCCATTTGAGCAATATCATGTAGAAGTTTTTCTTCCTCTGCATGATAAGCTACCTCTTCTTCTCCTTCCTGATCATCCTTCCCTAGAGTGACTAACATTGATGATACAACTTCTGAAGTTCGGAGCGACAAATGATACGAAGGGGTCCCCTTATAATCATCTACTTGCTTCGAAACATCTCTGGTGTCACCACTTCCTTCAGCAACAGCTTCTTCCGCTTCCAGTTGCTCGACATGCTCAACTTCCTCAACAGGCGTAGCAACAACCTCTTCCGGAGAAACAAAGTTTCTTCCTGGAGTCTCAAGTAGAGATTACAAAGAAAAAGATCTCAGAACATGAATGTTTGCTGAAACCATCTCATTAAACTTCAACAAATCCTGAGCTACCTCAGCTTCAGACATCATCTTCTTAATCTTCATTTCTATCACTTGTTTTTCTATCTCATCCGTAGTTCTTTCCTTCAAGGCCTTAGCCTCCGCAGGATCCAATCCAAACTGAGGCTCCCCTAGAACTCTCTTCACTTTGATTTCCCTCTACTTGGAAACTACTTTATCTGGGTAAACATTCTTCTTATTCTTCAGTTTAGGAGGTGCAGAATGAATTTCCTTAGATTTGGGATTCTCTGCTTCAACTACAAATTCCTTCAATTTTCTCTTCTTTTCTAATTTAGAAGAATATGGATCAAAAACTTTCAGAACCACTTCTTCTTGAGTAGGTAAATCAACAAACTGACCAGACTATTTGTCAAAGGCTACATCCATCCTTTTGAGAGTATCATCCCTCACCAACATAATCTTGCAATCTCTTGTCTTAGACTTGCAAGCCTCCTTGAAGGACTCAAGTCACCAAACTATCAACATTGAGAGTACTGCTGGATATATTATGATCTGAGCTCTCAGATTCCCTTTCTTAACATTCTCAAGGGTAATAAGAATGTGTTTCATCAGATCAAACATCATCAGATTTATCAAAAAATCTAGAATATAAATCTCACTCTTCTTCAGACTATCATTGTCACCCTTTCTCAGTAATATAAGGCCTTGTACCCATAATTCTAGAATCCGGAAATTCATAGACAGAGAAGCAATCTTTGGAGCCTTATCTTCTGACAGTCCGAGAGTTTCCAGATCCTTTTCCTTGTTTAAGCTTCCCTTTGAATTGAGAATCACATGAGATATGAATTCGGATTCTCCTTCATTGTTCAGCCCTACCAAGATGGCTGCCTTCGCATACGAAAGCATAGAAGTCTTACCGTAAGACTTAAAAGACAACATCTCCCTTCCATCTTCTTTAAGGAAAGAGACTGTCTCACAGAACTCTCCAAGAAAATCGGAAAAAACATCATCATGATTCCCGGTCTTAGACACCACAATATCTTCCCATCCGTTGAGCTTAATATTCTTAGATATAAGATAATCATACTTGTTAAAGAAATTAGGATGAACCAACCTTTGTCTATATACTAACTACTTCGAAATCGGCTTAGAGGAAGACATGTCTTGAGAAGCTGCTTCCACAGACATTCGGATCTGAAGACCTCTGAGAAGTTTGGAACGGAGAAAGATGAAGTTCGGAATGGCCTCAAAATAGAGAGGTAGAGCTTCAGGACGCTGGAGCATGAAAACCGATGTGGGACAACCATTTGGGTCCCCTTTATATAGGCAACGAGAAGACGGTTCAACTTCCTCAGTTGATCGAACGGTTGTGACTAGCTGAGATCAGATCTGACGGTTGAAAACCAATTCTCAAGAAAACTTGAATCCGATCTCTTGAGGTTTTTATTAAAACAAAGACTTAAGAAAACTATAATCTGAAAACAAAATATAAGAAAATTCCAGTAAGTAATGTATGATTACAAATATTTGAGTAAGGAAATCATACCTTTCGGATTGGCTTAGGAGGATTATTCATAATGAAAAAAACTACGAAAAATCGTTATTATGCAAAGACATAGTTCGCAAAATTTACTAAGAAATACTCAACAAAGAAAATGAAAAAAAATATTACAATATTTTTAGCATGAAAATTTCATTGCAAAAGTTTGAAAAAAAAACTCATTATGAAAGTCTCGGTATGAAAATCACGTTATGGAAATACCAGTATGAAATTTTCCATTCCAAACCTTTTCAATACGAAAATTTATATTCCAGAATTTTTCTATAGAAAAATATCCATTCTGAAAATTTCAGTTCCGGAAATTTCTATTCCGGAATATTAGTTCTGAAAAGTTTTAAAACTAACTTTGAAAAACTTAGTTACTCTAACAAACAAATGTACTCCCCCTATGAAAAGGATTTTATTACTGTAAGGAGATTTTTTCAATAGAAAGTTAACTAAGAAAGATTACCTTACAATTATCATTCCTAACTTCTTTTTAATGTATTCAAATCTATCAGTAGGAAACAATTTTGTGAAAATATCAACAAGTTGATCTTGCATTCTGATAAACTGAAGAATGATATCTCCTTTATGTGTGTGATCCCTAAAAAAGTGATGTCTAATATCTATGTGTTTTGCAAGAGAGTGATGCGAAGGGTTATTACTAAGAGCAATGGCACTTTTTTTATCACACAAAATTTGTGTTTTAGTAAAACTCAAGCCAAAGTCTATGAGTGTGTGTTGTATCCACAACACTTGAGCACAACAACTACCAGTTGCTACATATTCAGCTTTAGTAGTGGAGAGTGCTACAGTATGTTTCTTCTTGCAGGACCAAGAAACTAATGAATCTCATAAGAAATGACAAGTTCCAGATGTACTTTTTCTATCCATTCTACATTCTCCTAAGTCAGCATCAGAAAATCTTTTTAGAATAAATTCATTTCTAGAAGTATAAAATAATCCTAGATCCATGGTTCCCTTAAGGTAGCGAAAAATTATTTTTTCTGACTTTATGTGAGATTCCTTAGGATTGGATTGATATCTTGCACATATGCATACTGAGAACATTAAGTGTGGTTGACTAGCTATTAAGTAAAGTAAAATTCCTATCATACATATAAAAGATGTTTGATCTAATGGTTTACCAGCTTCATCAAGATCTAAAGTGTTTGAGGTACTAATAGAAGTACCTATACTCTTATTGTTGTCATAACCATACTTTTTATGAAGATCTTTAATATACTTATGTTGAGATATGTAGGTTCCTTCTGGTTTTTGAGAAATTTGAAAACCATGGAAAAAAGTTAACTCACCCATCATACTCATTTCAAACTCAGATTTAATTAGACTTGCAAAAGAGTCGGTTAAAGATTGATGAGTTGAACCAAATATGATGTCATCAACATACATTTGAACAATCAAATCATTTTTATTTTCATTCTTTATAAAAAGTGTTGGATCTGCATTTCCCTTAACATAGTTATTTTGAAGAAAAAATACAGTGTGTCTATCATAACATGCTTGTGGGGCTTGTTTAAGACCATACAGAGATTTAGTAAGTCTAAAAACATGACCATGATGTTTTGTATCTTCAAAGCCAGGAGGTTGTTCAACAAAAACTTCATCTTGAACATAACTGTTAAGATAAGCACATTTCACATCCATTTGAAAAAGTTTAAAATTAAAGAATGCTGCAAAGGCAAGTAGAATATGGATAGATTCAAGTCTAGCTAATGGAGCATAGGTTTCTTCATAGTCTATTCCCACTTGCTGATTATAGCCTTTAGCAACAAGATTAGCTTTATTTCTTACTATGACTCCATTTTCATAATATTTGTTTCCGAAGACCCACTTTACTCCAATAACAGAAGTTTCCTTATGTCATTCAACCAAGGTCCAGACTTTATTCCTTTCGAATTCATTTATTTCATATTTCATGGCTTTGATCCAATAATCATCACCTAAAGCTTCATCAGTGCTTTTAGGTTCTTATTGGGAACGAAATTCTATATGTTCTACTTCATTTCTTAAGGAACGTCTAGTCCTTACAGGTTGATTTACATCACCAATGATACTATCACTGGGATGATTCTTAAGAAACACCTGATTTGGGTTTGGAAAAGCCTGTTCATCAACATAGGGTAGAAAGTCTTCTAGGGTAAATGATTTAGAAGTATCTTCTTGAACATTATCCTTATCAGAAGGTTCTTCTATCAAAGGTTGAAAAATCAGTTTTTGAAAAACAATCTGAGGATGTAGGCTGGGATGGTTTAAAAACAAAAGGATCAGACTCATCAAATTTTATATGAACTGTTTCTCCAACAGAAAAAGTATTTTTATAAAAAACTCTATAAGCCTTAGAATTTCTGGAATAACCTAAGAAAATTCCTTCATCGGATTTTGGTGAGAATTTATGTAAGTTATCTTTGGTATTAAAAATGAATACTTTTCAACAAAAAACGTTGATGTAGTATTGTCTTGGTTTTCTACCATTCCATAACTCATAAGGTGTTTTATTAAGAAAAGGTCTAATCAAAACTCGATATAGTATAGCAAGCAGTACTTACAGCTTCAGCCCAAAAATGCCGAGGTATAGAATATTCAATCAACATGGTTCTAGTTATCTCTTGATGAATTCTATTTCTTCTCTCAACTACACCACTTTGTTGAGGAGTTCTAGGTGCTGAAAAATTGTGATTAATACATTTTTTACTACAAAAAGTTTCAAAATCATAATTTTTGAAATTTTCCTCCATGATCACAATGAATAGTTTTCAATGGAAGGTTTTTATCATTTTTAACTTGAGCTCTAAAACTTATGAAATAAGAAATAGATTCAGACTTCTTTGCTAGAAAATAAACCCTAGTAAATCTAGTGTAATCATCAACTAGAACAAGGACATAGTATTTGCCTCCAATACTTCCAATTTGTGTTGGACCAAAAAGATCCATGTGCACTAACTTCAATGCATCAGTTTTTGAGAATTCACTAACTGATTTAAAAATAGATTTATGTTTCTGTCCATATTAACAAGGATCACAAACTTTAGAAGAATAAAATCTATGCTCTGGTAGATCCTTAACTAGTTTCTTCATAGTGAGTTTACATAGGTTGCTAAGGTTACTGTGACCTAGTCTTCTATGCCATAACCGGGAATGATCTTCCATTGCACTTAGGCAAGGTAAATCATGGCTCATGAGGTCTTCTAAATTTAAGGTGTAAACATTCTCATGCCTATTGGCTGAGAGAATAAATTCTTCCTTGGAATTGTGAACTAAGCACTTATCATTACTAAAATTCACAAGGTAACCTTAATTACATAACTGACTTATGCTAATGAGGATGTTCTTAAGACCCTTAACAAAAAGAACTTTTGAAATCAAAGTTTTACCTAAAAGAACAATATTATCAATACCAACAATCTCTCCCTTAGCATTATCTCCGAAAGTTACTTTTCCTCCTTTCGTTTTGATAATCATTTCAAAATAGCATTTGTTACCAGTCATGTATCGGGAACATCCACTATCCATGTACCATGTATTGTTGCTGGTACTCTCTCTATTTTCCTAAAATCAAGAAGATAATTAGACATTCGGAATTCAAACTTGTTTGGATCCGAGATTTCCAGACAATAAAATTTTAGGTACCCACATCTTCTTAGATAAATAAGCTTTGTGAAATCATAGAGATTGGGTTTTGTTTAATGAACAATTCATTTCCCAGTGACCACCACATTGAAACATAGTACAAAATGGGGCACTTTGAGGAACAAAATAATTGTTACTAAAAATTTGTTTTGCATGGGTGTAGCCAAATCCGGATTTATTTCATTAAGGTCGTATTTGGGAATACATTTTATCAATATTTTATTTACCATGGGTAATGTTTGATAAACACTTCCTTAAGGAAAAAATTTCGGACTTGAGTTTTATATCCAAGTTTTTATCCTCAAAATCATTAGTTTTAGAACTAGAGCTAGGCTCGAAAAAAATTTTCTTAGAAATTACTTTTTCTAACTCTTTAGAATGTTTGTTCTTCTCAGAACATACTTCCTCAAGATTTTTTGAAATAATTTCAAAATCAGCATTTTTTCTATCATCATCTTTAGAAAGATCTGATATCTCTTTTGTAAGATTATTATTCCTAGAGTTTGCCTTATCATGTTTTTTATTGAGTTTAGAATTCTCAATTTCATGAAGTTCAGCAAACCTAGAGACTTATTCATAGGTAGGTGAAGTATTTTCTTCATCAGAAGAGGATTCTTCATCAGAAGAGTTATAATACTTACTATCATTAGAATTTAAAGAAACATTGGTCAATGATTCATCATTTCGTACCTTAGCCATAAAAATATTATTATTAATTGGTAATCTTGCTATAAGACCAAGATTCATCTTTCCTGGAGATTCATAATCAGAAGATTCATCTGAAGAGTCACCACCACTGGCACTCCAGGTGTCATTTGCGTTCAGAACTTTCTTAGCTTTGGATTTATAATACATTGTTCTGTTTCTGTCTGAATGCTTTTCTTTCATTTCTTTCTTTTTTAGTAAAGGGAAATCTTGTCTAATATGTCCAGCTCTCTTGCATTCATAACATGTGACTTATACATATTTCCTATCTTTCCTTTCCTTTTTCATATACTTGGATTCGAAATTTCTCTGACCAGATATCTTGTTCATCCTTCGAGCAAGATTTGCTAACTCATTTTCTGAGATTTCACTTTCACTAGAATCTGATTGAACGACTATCTTCTAAGACATGGATCTAGTTACTCTCTCAGGAGTCTTAGCTTTCATATGATTTGATGTTGTTGTAAAAGCAACAATACTACTCCCTTTTTTTTATGTTTTCAGCATCTCTCATCATTCTGGTTTAATGTTGTAGAAGAGTTCCGAATAACTCATCATGAGAAATTTGAGTGACCTTCTTTTTCTCATCTGTAGCAGTTCTTTTGGATTCCCATTCATTGGGCATGATATCAATTATCTTATCCACAAGTGCTTCATCATCTAACCCTTTCTCTACCATAGACTATAAACTGTTGAAAATAGTCATAAATCCTTGTTGAACTTTACAAATTGGTTCACCATAAGGAAAATTGAAGCCATGGTATTCACCTCTAAGCATAGCTGACCTAGTCTCAATCACTTTAAAAGTTCCAAAGTGTGTAACTTTTGACTTCTTCATGATACAATTAGCTGCTTCACAAGAATAAATTTGGCTATATATATTTCTAGTCATTGAACATAGTAAAGTATTGCGTAATTTATAATTGAGTTGATACTCTTGCTTTTCCTAGTTAGTAAAAGTTCTAACTTTCTCATCAGGAATTTTTTAATCACCAGTAAGCATAACAAAGTTGTCCACTCCAGTATTGATACCAAAAGTCTTCATTCAATCTCTCCAGTACTCATAATCATTACCATCAATGATTGGTGGTCTTGTAGCATTTAGATTATAAATGGAACCAACATTAATTCCTTTCATATTTAAAATAACCTTTGGCACAAAAACATGTTAGTAGAAAAAATTCGTAATAAAAATGTTCATAATGAGAAAGTTCGGAATGAGAACGTTTGGAATGAGAATGTGAGCAAGAAAAAAATATACATGAGTACAAGTATTTCAGAGAACTTATTTGATACCAATTGTAGGATCGAAATAATGATGTAGATGCTCAATATACAAGTGGAGGGGGGGTGAATTGTAAACTTCAAAAATTCTTTTGGATACTTTAATGTTAGTTACGATTAGATATCTTTTAATTAAGAAAAGGAAATTTCTAAGTTTAACAAATTTAATCTATGTAAATTCACAACACCTCTAATAAAAAAATGAAAACATGGAAATAGGAATGAAGTTATAATCTTCAAATCCTTTGTACTTGCATATAACTGGAAAGGGATTCTGAAAGTAGGTTCTCGAAATATGGTTCCGGAAATTGAAACAGAACAAAAGATTACAATATGAGATTCTACCTTAAAGCGTATAGAATCTAAATTAAAACAGAGTACATGTAAGGAAGTTTAATAAAGTTATACTTTCCTTATAATACAAAATGCAGCAGAAATAAACAAGTAGTAAAACTACAAGTAACAAGATAAAAGTATTTTAACCCAAAGAGAAGGGTATCCAAAAACCTTGGATAAAGGTCCCTTGATTTATACATTCAAGCAAGTCTGTCTTACCCACACCAGGGTAAGCCCTCGATACGAAGATTGGAATCTCTGCCTTGTTATCCCTGCAAGCCCTCAACATCATGGTATTTGTCCACCTCTGTCTTCTTCAGCAAGGAAGCCCTCAACTTCAAGGAAGTCAGCAACTCTGTCTTCTATACCCGGAAGTCCACAAATGTAATCACCAATATTCGGAGTCGCACGAAGCATTGAGAGTTAATAAGAGACTCTATCTCTAGAAATCACTTCAACAACATGTATGCACAATGTCGAAAAAGTCATTCATCAGTTGTGAGCTCTTTCAAATGAACTCTTATTTATAGGGAAGGTCGGCCTCCTTTCCAACAGTCATATTTTCCATAAAAATTGGAGGGACCTGTACACGTGTAACTTAACCAACGGTTAGTTTATAATAGAATATACGACATCTTTTTATAACAATACATGTGTAACAGAATGTACAACATCGTTTTAAGTCTAACTTAAAAAAGTTCGGAGTGATGATTCAGAGTGTAAACAAAAATAATTTTTCGGAGTCTAAATAAATTCAGAGTGCATAAAACAAAGATGATCAGATTCTGCTTAATAGGTGAATTCATAATGAAAATTCGGAATGAGAATTCATCAACAGAATTCGTAATGAGAGTTTGTCATCAGAATTCGTACTGAGAATTCATCATCATAAATCGTAATGAGAATTTGTTATCATAATTCGTAATGAGAATTTGTCATCAGAATTCGTAATGAGAATTCATCATGAGAATTCGTAATGAGAATTCGACATCAGAATTCGTAATGAGAATTCATCATCAGAATTCGTAATGAGAATTCATTATCAGAACTCTTAATGGGAATTCTTCATCATAATTCATAATGAGAATCCGTCATTAGAATCCGTAATGAGAATTTGTCATCAGAATTCGTAATGAGAATTCGTCATCAGAATTCGTAATGCGAATTCATATCCAGAATTCGGAGTAGAATTTTATTACAGTTCTCATCTGGAATTCGGAACCTAAAACTGAATGCTTCATATCAAAGTTTCAAAATGATTCCGAGAATATAGAAATGAATCTGAATCTTATACATAAGAAATATATTAATGAAAATATGATAAGGATAATTTTTCTTACAAAAACAGTTTTCCTTATAAAAGAAATTTTCTTTATAAAAGAAATTTTCCTTATAAAAGAAAATTTCTTAAAGATAAGGTGTTTGTGATTTTCAAAACAAGAAGGAATGGAAAAGTCATAAGGAAAACCTTATTGACTCAACAATAATGATTTGGAAAATACGATTTTGGAATATAGATGTCATAAATGGTTAAGCGTGTCTGGAGTGGGATGGATATTTTCCATGATGTACCGCTATAAAAGGGTTAGATTATGGATTTGGAGTTCCAACATAAATGGTATCAAAAATCCTGTGTGATTGGGATTGAAAGTGTTCATGTGTAGATATGTGAAATGGAATAGGTAATGGAAACATAGAAATTGAATAATGGGTTAATAACTTATTTCGTTTATTTCCTTGGAAGTAGATGTTATTAATAGAAAACTATACTACTATTGAACTTATTTATATTTAGATATAATAATTTTGAGAAATTTTTTAATCAAGATGTTTTATATAAATGTGATAACATGATCTATCCTAGATATATGAGTAGAGAAGTCATTTGATGAAAGAATATTGAGTTTCATTACTCATCCATGATTTGGAAAGTTGGTGATTTTGAAGATTTTCTCTATCTTTATATAGGTAATGGTATGTTATTTCACTTATGAAGTGGTGCTTCGTGATACTAGTCATGGAGTTGGAGCCAAATATTAGATATGGTGTCTTTGGAGTCATTTAGTTTTTTTAGTTTTATCTTCCAATATTTAATTTGATATTTCTATTATTATAATGTGCTAATCATGGTAGTTTTATTTTGATATAATGGTATTGATTTGAGATGTCTTACATTGATATCATGCATTATGCAATGGTCTTTGTGTTATGGGATGTTTGTTTGGTTAGTTTAACTTCAAATAGGAACTCGTCCCCCATCTTTTAATAAAGCACTATACATTCATTTCCATCCATTGGCACCTTAGGGATACCACTTAATGCCAGGTAATATACTACTACCCACTCATGAATATGAGGAGGGGTAGGATGTTAAATACGGTATTAGTCATGGTCATTCTAAATATTTCATTTGAACAAATGGTACCAAATTGTTAGATCCATGTATTACAAGTGTTCGTTAGTTAAGTTGGTATGGAGTTGAAATTCATTCTAGTCTATTTGTTGATTCATGTTTGTAGAAAGGAGTACGAGTATTGTGATATGAAATCTAGATCAAGAAAATTCATTGGTATCCTTTTAATGTTTATCTTTATGTTAATAGGGAGTTAGGTACACAAGTGTTCCTATTCTAAATATAGAATTGGGAATCAATTTTTTTATTTAGACAACGAAATAAGTATAACATGAAGGGTAAAAATTACTTCCCACTAGGATTGAATATTTCATTTTGAGTATTTGTTTCGTTATTTTATTTATTTTTTGAAAATGTTGATTTTTTTTCAAATTGGGGATTTTGAAAAGGGAATGGTTGTGGTAAATTGAAAATTTTTTGATTTTAAAATGCTAGAGATTTTTTTTTTCAAATGGTTAAATTTCAAGATGATGATTTTTGACCGAATTATTATGGAAATTGTGCTATGATAGAATTCTAGATCATTAAACCTTTAATTGATAGATTGTGATACATATGGAATTCATCATTACATAGAAAATGGAACTTATGAGGCTTTATATGAACCAGATGGAGGAATCTATAGAGAATGTGGTTTCACCTAAGCCATAGGTGAACCAACAACTAGTTCAAAGTATAGAACATGCTTTAAAAAATATACATAGATGAAAAATAGGTATGATCCAAGGAATGTGGATCATTCCAACTAGTCCCTGAAATCAATCCATCCATATTTTATGGTGATTCGAAACTAGAGAAAGCAAAGAAGTGGATGAATAGGATAAATCATATCTTTAATTTCAATAGCACACCAGCATAGTTGAAATTATTCTTGGTGATGTATATTCAATAAAACAATCACGCCAGTGGTGAGACAATGATTTGTAGGATGAATTTGTCCAAGGCCTTCATATAGAGGTTATTGATGAATTTCTCAAAAAAAATTATATCCTTATATGGATAGATTCAATTAAAGACAAACATCATCTGAATGATGTTGTAAAATATTTATATCATGTATTGTGTATCTAAATTCATAATTTTTTTATTCATTTTAAGAAAAGGTTCTTCTAGTGTGTACTAGAAGGATGGCATCGGTGAATTAAGGATGAGATAAGAAATTCGATCAATGATTATTATACTTTATATTATAAACTCTACAAGTGTGGACAATAGAATGATGGTGGGAAAAATTGAAATCTTAAGAACCTTGGGAGAAGGATGAATTTTGATACTTAGAGGAAATGGTTGGAAATCTAAAACTAGACCAAGCATAAGAGGGACACCTATTTCCATGGTGGGAGTATGACTGAAAATTAGATAGCTAGATCCGTAAATCGTACTCCATGCCCGAAGAGAAAGGTGCGATGTTTCCAATGTGGTCCTCCTAGTTACATGAATCAATAGTGTTTGGAACAACCTATAGTAGGCCACTTATATAAACATATGTGGCATAATATTCTCTATTTTCGCAGTGCTCTGATATCCGGTGTTCGGGATAATTTACTTTCGTCACAGCTGTTTTATACTTCGATGGATTTAGGATAGAAGGACAAATCTCATTTGTATAATAGATCAGTCCATGGTGACTCCATTAATAACATGACTCCTTTGCATGGAAAATATAACCAAAGAAAATGAAAACAGTGTGTGGAAATAAATCAATTATTTGTAGATAAGTAGGTTATTATATATGATCATGCAAGACCATCTACGGAGTGACGTATGATTCTATTTAATTTTACCCTTATGAAATATTTTTTTGATATAGGTAGATCCCATTTCATTATTTCTTGTTGTGCAATTGATTTTATGGGTTTAATAGTTTAGATGATGCATTTTGTGTTAAAAACCAAACTCCTCCTGGTCAAATACAATATTGAGCATTTGTTTATAGAGAATGTTCCATACCTATTGATTGGTCCAAGCTGATATAGGATTTATTCATTATTGATATTAATTTCTATAATATAATCCTGGTTCAGAATTTCCAAACAATATTCAAGGATCACATAATATGCTAAACTATATGGGTCAGTTTTAAAACTGATAAGGGTGTTAACCATCTATTTCAAGGGGAACAAAATGTAATGGAAAGAACAAAAGGCATGTTGGAACTAGTTGTTTTAATGAACACATACCAGTTGGTACTGTTGACTTAAAATTTATGGAATATATAGAGAATACTAGTTTTACAATATTGGTAGATAAGTTATTAGATGTGTTTCTTAAAATTTTCTCATGGTTCCCACCTATGAGATATGTTGAGTCTATGATTGATCTCCTCAGGGGGAGTATTACTATTACACTTCCATGTTACATAATGGTACCAAAAGAATTAGTGGAATGGAATGTGTATTTGGAAGATTTGGAAATTAAAGGATTTATTTGGTCGAGTACATCTCGGTTGGAAGCCCTATTTATGTTTTTCAAAATGGAAGGTGGAACTCTTCCGCAATGTATAGATTATTGTAAACATAAATATGTTATAATAATGAAAATGTATCAACTTACATGCATTTATAATCAATTCAATGAATTTAGGGGAGCAAAGGGGATCTCCCTGTTAGATGTGCAATTAGGACGTCACCAATTGTAGGTTCAGTGGGAGGATATTTTAATGAAAACTTTCCAGAGTATATACAAACCTTATGAGAATGTGGTAATTCCTTTCAATCATAAGAATTAATCGTTTGTATTTATGGCCTTGATAAATCTGATATTTTAGAGACATCATGAATATTTTTTTCTGGTGTCTGTGGATGATGTATTGGTGTATTCAAAGTTATTGGATGATTATGGGAAACACATGGAGACAATGTTGGGGATCTTTCAGGCCATTGTATGTATGGAAAATAATTAATGATATATTTTTGGATAAAAGCTCTCCTTTTCTTTGGCCATGTAATATCTAAAAAATTTTGTTCTTTACATCTATAAAAGATAGGAGTTTTTATCTCATGGAAACCACTATAGAATGTCTTCGAGATTCACTATTTTATTGGACTAATTGTTTATTTTTTATTCTTATTTTGTGATTATTGTGGACTATATTCACCAATGATAGCCAAGAAAAATATAATGTTCTATTTAAATGGTATGGGAAATATCAGAAGTATTTTCTAGATCATAAAGTTCACTATAAATTAGCACAAATCATGATATTTATGAAATTAGGATAAGGGTATGTGGTGTACTATGATGCTTTAGGATCAGGGTTGGGGGTGCGTCCTCATGGTGGGAAACCATGCTGTTTATTATGGATCATGGTATTTACAGGTGAATTGGAACAAATTCCCCACAAATGAATTGGATTTCACAACATCAGTACATGATTTGATGACCTGGCATCATTAACACTTTGGGGAGAAATCCACTATTTTTATGGATCATAAGATCTTGAAACATATTTTCATATTGAGGAATTTGAATCTGAGAAAAATATGATGGATATAGTAACTCCAATGTTTGACTTTTTTTTGATATCTGAATTGGGAAACGTTAATACAATGGTTGTTGAATAATGTATAAATTAATATCCTCAGTTGGAAAAATATCTTCTCATGAGTGATATTTGAATTCTGTCCATACTGATTTTCTCTTGGAATATGAAGACCGAGGTGAAGAAGTTCCCTTCATTCCAATTATGATTGTCCCTAACTTCATAAAGATTGTTAAAGAGGCAAAAACATCGGATAACGAATTTGTGGATACGAGGTCAAAACTCAATGGTGGGGAGAGAATTTAGGGATAGAAGATGGATGAGAGATCAATGTTGTGGTTTAGAAATCAGATTGTAAAAATTTTATTCTTTCAAGAACAACTTATTCATTATTACCACCATTCAAAAAAGTCCATTGATACAAGAATATATAATATGTATAAGGCAATAAAAACACGATTTTGGTGGGTCGATAAGAAAAGGAAGGCTGCTGAGTTGGTTTTGAGATGCTTAACTTGTTATCATGTTAAGGTAGAGTATAAGAGACAAATATGTATATTGTACCCATTATATATTCCAGATTTGAAATTTTAGTAGATAGATTTGTATTTAAAATAGTTCTCCCAACATCAGTTTGGAAACTCTTTTCCATATGGGTGATAGTGGCGGCTCATAAATAGGGTGAATATAATTTTTTTTTTAATCTCATACGGTGGATGACATGTCAAAAATCTATATCTGATAATTTTTAAATATGCATGGAATAACAGATTCAGTAGTGTTTAATAGAGATATGAGGGTTTTGTGTCATTTTAATAATTTCTTACTGAAACACCTTGGGACATAGTTGACCATGAGTATGAAATATCATCATCAGACGGATTGGAAATTTGAACATATGATAAATACATTGGAATCCATGATACATGCTTGTGTGTTGTATTTTAGTGGCTCATGGTAAATTTAATTGACATTAGTGTAGTTCTTGTGTAACAATAGTTATGAGTTCGTGATGCATATGAATCATTTTGAAGCATTGTATGAGACTACTTGTCTATATCAAAATTGTTGGTTATAAATAGGTGGTAATTCACAAGTTGAACATGAAATTTTTAAAAAAATAAAGGAGAATATTCATTTTTTCAAAAAATAGTTGGAGATGACTCATATTTGTCTAAAATCATATGAGGATCATTGGTGATGGTCATCGTCATTCGAGGTGAGTGATCATGCATAATCCATTTTGATATACAATTATTATTTTATGGGGTTCCATATCACATGGAATTGCCACCATGGAATAGTGTTGTGCCTAAAGGGTTTCTTGTGTCTAAGTTGGAAATATATCATCCTAATCATGACCATGAAATTCAATGGTATCACATTGATCTAGAGAAGTATGCTTAATTTCTGTATATTCCAGTACATATTTTGTATAGGAAAGAGAAAGTATTACATGGAAAAATTATTTTTCCAGTGTGGTTTTTGTGGTAACATTGTCAAATTCCTGGAATAAAACTGGGAATGGGTGATGGAAATGAAAGAGTAATGGCTAAAACACTTTCATATCAATGGCAGTTTTCTACATTATGGGGATATAAATTCCATTGATGGGAAGATGTTTTCATCCATAGTTTCAAGTATTTAATCCTCCATTTATGTATTTTAAATATGTAATCTATTTAAAGGTCATTTGGGAGGGTTTCTAATCCTTTTGGAACGTTTTTGGGTCATTCTTATAGGTTCACGATTTGAGTATTGTTTGTAGAAGCCATGAAACTCCTAAAAGAAATAGTGAACAATGAGATATGGACTAAGGGGAAGTTGCATGGGTAAGAAATCAGTTTCCTAACTGTAAGACCAAAAAATAGAAGCTATGAAACTTGTGATAGTGGTAATTCTCATGGATGGAACATGGTTTATCTAACTTTGTGGGATAACTTGGAAGGCTCCACTCCTGATGCAGTGCCTCGGGCATGGTTAGAAAACTGTTTTTCTAACCATGTGACTAACCATGCACCGTATAAAAACAAGATTAAAAAAATGGGGATCTATGTATTGATTGTGTTTAACCGCTCTTTTTCAACAAACTGACCCTATATTTGGATATCTTCCACCCAACACCTGTAGGGGCTTATCCCATCTGTCTGAATGTGGCTTGATTCTTCCCATAGTGTTTTGAATCTATATTCACATGGTAAGTCATCACTTATGCTAGTTTTCAATGGTTTTACATCGATCTACAAATCCCTCTCTATTTCTTTCTTAGATATTCTACCATTGTGGATTTATCTAAGAATTTGTATGCCAAATATAGGTATATTTTAACTTTATTATTCTAGGGAATTAAATCAAGGCAGTTTTTTAGATATTCAACCATGTTTTTTGGTTGTATTCAAGACATTTATTATTTTTTCAGATCTCTCGGTGTGTGCGGCATTAATCATAACTCTTATTTTAATAAATTGAAGGTTGTTTTGTAAAATAGGGGTTTTTCATGAAATAAATTATGAATTTGTTGTGGAAGACTTGTTGAAAACCCTCTGGAGTGACATTTTGAATAATTGAGCAATATGCGTTTTTTATTGGAATGTGAGTTTGATAACGTTATTTAAAACACTAATTTTAAATTGGTTTGCAAAAATTGTCATGTGTGTGTGGAATGTGTGGGATATTTGTCGTGAAGTACCTCTATCAATGGAATGGGTCATTGACATGATGTTCTACCATAAATAGTAACACCAATCTTGTGTGGATTTGGTTGACATTCTGCATGTGTAGATATTTTAAATGGAATGGGTTTTTCCAAAATCGTAATTAAGTAATGGAATAATGAATTATATTGTTTCGTTCCATGGAAATTGATTTTGTTTTTATATAGTTTTTTTATTATGGCACTTTTTTATATTATGATATAAAATATATATAAGATTGGTTCATATAAACAATTTTTTATAAGTGCAATAACAAGTTATACCCCTGTCGCATGTGTAGGGATGTCATTTGGGGAAATCCATCTGAGATTCATTACTCAAACATAACATTGAACATTGGGTATTTGGTAGATATTTTCTCTTAGGATTCAGGTATGGGTAACTCATCATAGTTTATGAGTGCTGCTTTTTTATACTTGACATGGAGTTAGATTTGGAGGATGGATATGGTGTCTTTGGAGTCTTGGAGTCTTGTTAATCTTGTCTTACATTGTGTAAATTTATATTGGTGTTTTTCAATGGTGGTAATCCTGGTGGATTTATTTTTATATAATGGTATTTCTTTGACATTTCATATATTGATTTTATGCTTCTTGTATTCTACTTTTTGTTATGTCATAATTGGTTGGATGGTTTTTTTCAAAGGGAATATCTTCCCCCATATGTTAATGAATCCCTTGAAATTTATTTCGAACCGTTTTAAAATTATGGATTTCACATAAGGCAAATAAAAATCCTAAAATATTATCATTCCCATTATGAGGGATGGTATGGAACACTTTCATTCTTTCAATATGTCAAAAAATTAGAAACGGCGTTCATACATACGTACAAACCACTATTTTCCAGGAATGGTGTCTTCCATTTCATATTTCTATATTTTATTGATTATTAAAAAATTTTATATACTGAATATATATGATATTTATATAATATTTTACATTCTATAAATATTCATGTCATGATCTAAGTAATAGGTTGCAAAATAATAAGTCAAAACATGTATAAAAACAAAGAGGATATTACCCGAATCATCACATTAACATGGAATTGTTAATAAACTATTAATATAATTTCATAATAAAATTATATATGGTATTAGACATAAAAAAAATTCCATAATTTATTTATAGTATACATATATTTATAATACATGGGGTTTGTATGAGTACGAATAGAGTCAAGACATATCATAAAAGAATTTCATCTCACTTTTTGTTTCTTTGAGATTTATGCCTTATTCCCCTCTAATTTATTTTTTTATGTTTATAATTCATATGAATATATTAAATTGATATTATCCATATATTTATAGGTATTAACATATCAATTTTATTATCTCTCTTTCATTGGGTTTTAAGGATCAAAAGTTAGCAATTTGGTAAAGTAATTTTATCATAATTATTAATCTTTGAGATCAATGCAATGTTATGCACATGTATTACTCTATGAGTTATATATAATAAAATTTGAAATTTTATATCAACAATATACATGTTTTCATTATATTTTAAGGTTCATGAAATTCAATTCATTGAAGAATATTTTTATTCAATGTTACCAAATGTTGTAATGGTTTATTAGAATAAAATCATCATTTATATTTTTATTAATTATTATGGTGCCATTTAAAAAATAATTTGATCCATATATCATGATATATAATTTTTATGCCTGATAAATTCAATAAATAGTGTCATTTTTTCACTCTTTCTGTCTTATGATAATTAAAAAACCATTTTTAAGAAAATCCTTCCTTCTATATTTTCATTCAGAAATTCTTGTTATACGTAAAGCATGTTCACTAAAATAGTTTTCAAAATAATTATTCTAGTATCATATTTTCATTTAATGATATTTTTACCATTGTTTTATATTTTTAACAAAATGGTTTTTAAAAAGGAATATTCTTGTGTTTTTCCAATCGAGTGACTTTTCTATACATTCCAAAGTGAAAAGGGAATGTTTTACTTGTATAGATTTATTCACCATCATGAACACCCATCCTATGATGTTTCCAATGAAATATTATAAGATTTATTTTTATTGAAAATTTTTTCATGACCCACCTTTACCACGATGAGGTAAGGGATAACATCTTACCAAACCCTTCCGTTCTCATGTTGAAGGAGAGATAGTGATCGCCCAAGACCCTCCTTCAATAAGAACTAGAGTGGAGACTAGCAACAACGGTATAGAATCACATGTAATATGGAAGGGGTTATAGTTTTTATTAAGTACGATAGAGATATAAGATAGTAAATCCCAAACAACACCAAAACTGAGAGTGAAAGTAAATCCAAAACAAACCATTCCCATATGTATGCTCCAATAATAATTTCCACAAAGTACAAGAAAACTCCAATGGGAAGTACCAAATGAAAAAAAATCAAAATCATCAACGACCCTGATGTCCAAGCTAATAGGGTCTGGCATGGTCCTCTAAGTCCTTCAGGAAACCTAAATGTTTTTTATACACATAGGATGAGTATAAAAGTATACTAAGTAGGGAAAACCAAAAACTCTTGTGCATACGTGGGGATGCATTCTAATGCCCCATGTGAAATTGAGATAACCAAAGAACCTAAAAATGAAACTATCCACCCAAACCTCACCAAGTCACACTCTACAAACAATCCAAGCCATTTAATTTAATATAAATAACACATCGATGTTTGGGTACCCTCCAACACTTTCCCACTGGTTATTGAAGGCATCCTACACGTCGAATCTCCCCCGTTATTCTCACTGATGTATCACTACCACCCCAACAACAAAAATTTGGGCAAACACACCCATGAATCCCACCCACAGACACCTAGGCTACAATAACCTTTCACATCCATTCCCATAGACACCTTTCCCAAATCCACTACCGCTCTGACCAATGACACTTGGGCTTCATCATGAAGACAATTGGGAAACAGACTGCCCGCACACACATGGTCCAGCTACCACAACCACCAAACCTGAAAAATCATGTGCTATAATGGACCTCAGGATATCACAACCTACCTGAAGAGTCATTTAATACTCAATAAATATGTCATAAAAGGATCGAATAAACATCCACTCAAAGGAGTGTTCTGAAAAACACCCTCCACCATGAAATGGGGACGTTCCACATGACGTGCTCAACTTGGGTGGGGTGCGAATAATAAACATAAGAAATAAAATTATATATATAGGTAATCCAGAACTCATTACAACCTAGGGGTTCCAAAACTAGCACATACAGACACACCCTTGTTACTATTTAATCTTGAAAATCACGAAACCCACAACTAAATCACAATTCATTTCCATAAAAAATTCATCATTGATGAAATTATTGTTATCATATTAAATTAATTATAATTAAATTATTGTCACTATCATGCCACTAACAGGCATAAAAACAATCCCCAGTAGTTAAAATGATCATACAACAATCTATTCATTCACACTCAATTCTCTTATAATGTCACAACAACAAAAGGGATCCTTTAGGTCCCTCAAATTACTGGAACCATACAAAGATCTAACATAGGACCCCACATGGCCCCAAATCCCCGAACTAATAGCTGGAAAATAGGGGATACCATTACCATTCATTTTATACCACAAGAATCATGTAGAACAACTGTAAACATCACCATAACTAAGAAAGGGAGTTTTCATTTTTAAATTCATCATTCATTTAGTTAAATCTGTCCATTTGGTTAACCAGGGTGACCACACAATGATTCTTATTCATTGGGAATCCATTAAATCAACTGATCATACCTGATTAACTAGTTTCCATGACAGATCCATTCAATCACTAAATTATCTAGAAAATATAGGTTCATTAGTGAGCATGAAAATCCACAAACGACCACAATTTTCAGTGGACATAAGCCCATACAATTCACAGCATACATAAAAGTGTAAAAGAGTATAGTAGCATCATCAAACACACCCATTAATTCATTAATAGCCATTTATTATCTTCATTTGGGTTTTTTTATCCTTCCCCCTAGTAACATTATCATACCCACCCCACATGGTACATAAGAAATAGAGACGATGGAAAAACCCTACCTGGATTATCAATGATCAATGTTTTTCTCCTCACTCCATGAACTGGGGATGCGTGGCTTGCAGGGGAGGATTTTAGGGGACTAAATGATTGGGAATAAATTATCCACCACAAGTGCACTGCAATACCAGGGAAAGGGACTCCAAGCATAACAAGGAAGGGAAAATAGAATGCCCATGAAGAAGAAATAATTGCAGTGGGATAAATGTCAGGATCCTAGAGTTATAGGAAATGAAACATTGAATGGATTTAAAGGTGGATCATGGAATCAACATACAGTTAAACAGTTACACACGATGGAATAAATTGTTATTTAATAATTCTCATAGGAGGGGTGGGCATAATAGATGTGAGTAAAAGTATTTAATTTAAACATATTAAAATGGGTCACAACAAAACACATTTTGGGACAGCTGGGGGTCTCCACACTCTTAGAGAATTTAAAACATTGTTTATGGGGATAAAAAACATCCTTGAACCACATTAAAAGGTTAAAAAATAGATGTGGAATTTCAGGAATGCATGAGAATGAAAACCTCGACAAGACCCAGTGCACTGATCAGCTGTGGCATCGATCAATGACCCACCGATCAGGGTCACACCAATCGGGGACACACTGATTGGCGACACACCGATCATAAACTCACCGATCGCTGACACACTGATCGACGACTCACCAATCATTAACACACTGATCAGTGACACACTGATAGGGAAAAAACATATTAGTGACACTGTGATTGGTGAATCACTGATAGGTGAAACGCCGAATGGTGACTCAGTGATCGGTGTCACCGATGGGTGACACCAAGGTGACATCCTTCCACCGACACGCTTCCCTCCGGACATACTGGTGGGGTCCTGGCTGCCCCCAAACACTAGAATTGGAAATGTAATGGACTAGGATGGTCTGGGCCATTACATTAGATAACTCTCAAAATACTCTCATCATCGAGAATCAAAAATAAACTCCAATAAAAAAGGGGGGTCCAAACAACCACCTCGAAAGATACCTCTTAGGAATAAACCTCCATGACACCTAGGAACACCTCGACCTCATATATCTTCTAAAAACCATTGGAAAACTACTACTCTTCTCTAAGTAACCACACAAACATATAAATGTCAATCCCTACCATCATATGAATTAGGGATTCCCTTCCTCCATGTCAAGATACTATCTACTTTGGGAGGAACTGACTCACCCGCACATGTTTAATCACATCCACCTTAATGTGTCCTGATTAGGGATCAGTTCCTCCCCTCCCCACAATCAGGACTTATACACACACATTCTAGGAAAAGGGGAAAAACAGATTTCATACTTAATAAGGTCAACCACTACATCCCAAATAAGTATAAAACAAAATAGAACAAAACTAAAAATAGCACTGGGTAATAGGTGTGAAATTATTCCTCCCATTCCCAAGTACTTACAACAAGGACACCATGTTTCCATAAAACTGAAACCAAGGGAATGGTTCAACAATTAAGAACATTCTCCTCCTGATCCTTCATCCTCATTGGTCACTCGACGAATGTTGTGTCATCCTCGATATCCAGTTTTTTCTAGTCGAGGATGTATAAGTCATAGTGTAGATACCGACGGAGCTGAGACACATGGAAGAATGTGTGCACTCTTTGTAGCGGCAGTGGTAGTTCCAGTTGATAATCAACTTTTCCAACCCGCCGCAACACCTCGAATGGTCCAACGAACCTTGGATAAAGCTTACATCCCCTTCTGAACCTCTGTTTCCCACGTTGAGGTGTGACCTTCACGAACACGTTCTCCCTGACCTCAAACTCCATGGGTCTCATCCTATGATCATCCCACGTCTTCTGTCAGTCCTATGCCACCTTAATCCTCTCTTTTATAATAGGAACATTATCCTTCATGATCTGCACTACCACCGTGCCATGAACACCTACTTCCACAACCTCTACCCAGTAGACGGGTGAGAGACACGACCTCCTATACAAGGCTTCGAATGAATACATGTCAATAGTAGAGTGATATCTATTGTTGTAGGAAAACTCTACCAGAGTCTTGCTTTTTATCCTTGATCCAATAAAGTCTAGAACACATTTTCATAGCATATCCTCCAACATCTGGATGGTGCGCTCTATCTGCCCATCTATCTGGGGGTGGGAAAAAGTGCAAAGACATAGCTGGGTTCCAAAAAATGTTGTAACCTCTTCCAGACCCGTGAGGTAAACTCGGTATCCTAATATGAAAATATGGACCTCAGAACTCCATGAAACCACAAAACCTCATCTACATACCTCTACGGTAAGGCATCCACTGCACTGGACTACTTAATTACTAAGAAGTGAGCTGATTTTGTTAGTTGATCCACCACTACCGGATATCATCACATCCCCCTAATGCAGTGGTAGTCCCATGAAAAAATCCATAGTGACAACGCCCCAATTTCACTAGGGTACATTTAATGTGTGTAACAGACCTCCTAGGATGTGGTGTTCATCCATCACCTGCTGACACATGAGGAACTTTTCAACAAACTATTCCACTACCCGCTTCTCCTCGGGCCACCAAAACCGACCCCTCAAACCCTGGTACATCATGGAATCTCTTGGGTGTACCCATAGGGGTGAGTTGTGGAACTCACTAATAACTCTCTTGAGAATTCAAACATGGAAGAACAAATTTCCATGAAACAACATCTAATTTTACCCAACTATCATTTACCCTCTCAGAGAATCAACATAGATAACACGATCAAGCTTCACATTAGCCTCTATGTCCACCCCACTGAGACTCTTCCACCAGTTACAACAGAGTGGACTGAACCATCATCTAGAACAAACAACCTTTTTCATCCTCCACCCCTACATCTATGTGTATGGAAACTAAATATTCCATTTATTTCCAAGAATATTCTAATTCTCGAAACTACATCCTTCTGCGAGTTCCTTCTTAAGGCATTAGCTACCACGTTCTCCTTTCGTTAGGGATAGGAAATATCTAAGTCATAGAACTAAGGAAACTCTATCCCCCTCCTCTTCCGCAAGTTCATGTCCCATGGAGAGAAGTTACACCTCATGGTTTTTTTAAACTATTAATACCATGATGCCCCCATGATGAGGTAATAACCACAAAAATTTAGTGTGAACATGACTACTGCAAGCTCAAGATCATGGGTGGCATAGATACGCTCATGGGTCTGTAATATTATAGAACGTTAAGAGATCACCCCCATTGTTTCATAACCACGCTCCCAAAGCCTTCGCCTAAAGCATCACAAAATAGTTCAAACATCACCCCTTACATCGGTAACCTCAGTATTGGGGCACTAACCAGCTTCCCCTTCTGATAATTGAATGATGCCTGGCACTTCTCACCCCATATATAAGCTTGGTCTTTCATTATCAAGGATGTAAAAGGCACTGAAAATTGGGAGATGTTGTGCACAAATATTTGGTTGTCACGAACCAGCTCAGGTCGACCCTTAACCGGTTACCCGAGCTGGCTCGTAGAAAGTCCCAAGGGGCGTTCCCGATCACACCGGGATGGAAAATAGTGTCATGCATCAAAGATAAAATGTTGGTAACGATTTGTCCTGTAAAATATAAATAATCAAAAAGTAATAAAAATAACAAAAGCACTAAACTCTAGAAGGAGAAAGAAAAAAACCAAACAGTAGACATACCGCCATGTGACCCTTCGGTCACCTCCCAACCATGGCAAACATTGCTCCCAAAAAGAGAAACTCAGCCACGAAAACTTGAACAAGGGAAACCTGTGACTGATAAATGATAAAAAAAAGGCGTCATCATTAAAAATGATCAGTATGGATGCCAATGGAAACTACAGAATCCAACCAAGATCACTTTCCAGATATAGTCCCAAAAACACTAGTTTTCACATACAGTGACAGAAAATAGGGTTTTCATATTTTAAAGGAAAAAGGATGCTGATTTACTATTTCCAAAACCAACACACGCCACAACCCATTTTCCCCAAACAATACATTTATTAAAAAATGAATTTTAAATCCATGTATATCACATTTGTGCAAAAGAAGAATAGGTAATAAGTAAAAGCTGGGATCCAAGTGAAAGTAAAAGTAAACAAGAAGATATAATTAATAACCAAGGTAAATCCTAAACATCCCTAACAAACCCCTGGACGTACTGGGTTTCAGAATACCTGTCGACATGGTACTCTATAGTCAATAACCAACTGGCTGCCCTAATAGCCAACCAGTGGCACGCCCCACACGGCCTATCTACCAAGCGGAACCAACCCATCTAATTGGGGCTGGCTAGAAACCATCACTCGATAATATATAAGATGCCCAAATACCCATGGTGACTTTGATAATACTGTTTAAGTAGGAGGCCCTCGCACGCATGGCTCATCTCATTGCACTTGCCCACCCCTTACACGAACACCACTACATGGAAACCCTCCAAGGGAAGTCCCCCTGTAGAGATGCCCATAAATATGTATATATGAAATTCTTTCACATTCAACAAGGTGCCAACTGGGCCTTCACAGCATGCGCAGTTTCAAAACATTTCGTAAATGTGTTATGTTGCCAATCGGGCACCCACGTTTTCCCCAAAAGTCAGTGAAAACACATTCTTTTCATAGAGTCAACAAAAATATTGCAATTGATTTGGAAGAGCCAAATGGGCCTTAAACTTGGCATGCCCAAAGGCATTACCCAAAACATTACACAAATACCATTTACATTTTTAATACCAAACTATCCCTTAAGATCGAAACACGCGCCCAAACAATTCAAGTTTACCAAACGGACATTTAAGCAAAATGACCATCTAACTCACACCAAAAGCCAACTGGGCCATCTTCTATCAATTCCCTTTGAAACAACAGATTATTTTCTATGAAACCTTGTTTTATGAAAACATAACTTTAATGTGTCATTTTCATTTGGAGGCACATCCATGTGAGGGACTAGTGCTCCCATGGATGTGCCAAAATCCAATGGCACATTTAGTTTTTATAAGATTCACCTTAAAAACTATCATTCATAAAACACTATAGCATTGAAACCAAACTCAATTCCTTCACAACACTTTATAAAAGAAAAATGCATCTTTCAAACCAACCACCATTTCCAAATCTTTTCTAAAGCAAATTATTGGTTCGGATTTTTGTTAAAAAAACACATGAAAGAAATTTTATGTTTCCAAAACACAATCACTATCAATTGCATCCAAACAAATCACAATGAAATTTATTTAAATTTAACAAGAACCTATGCATTTCATATAAACCATCATCAAAAGCCACTTTTAGAAATTTAAAATAGCAATATAACTAAGCCAGATGCTTTTCATAAATATGATAGAGATGAAGACGATATAAAAGGATTAATTGAAAACATTAAAGTGCTCAAGGTTGAATAAAAAAGGGAAATGGTTGGAAGCACCTACCTCGGTTAACCCGTGTTCAAAACGCACGCTCTTCCGGCGGTAACCATCTTCACACGTCACACAGTCGTGCACACGTGTCTTTGATGTGCATATATAGACATATATATATATATATATATATTTATACACCATACACCTATATACCATAGGTATACATATCCTACAATGCAAAAAGAGCGGCATTGCTAAATTTATAATTCTTGTAAAGCCGAATCTGGACCAGATAAAGACTTTAAGGGTTCGCAACTCAATTACGCACTTAAATTGGCATAAGAATATATAACAATGTTTAAATATATCCTTACCCAAATATCGGCAAGGGAAAACGAGATCACGCCCAAGCATAGAATAGGCGATTCGAAGAGGGTCGGGTCGTGCCGGAACAAGGAAAAGGTGTTACGAAAGGGGTCCGGTTTTGCCGGAACAAGGCGGAGGTGCTGAACAAGGGGTCAGGTTGCTGGAAAAAAGGCGTGCAAGGGAGGTTCGAGGCAACGGGTCGCCAAAGATGGCTGCGGCCGGTAGGAGGGATGCCAGAGGAAGGGAGGGATGCCGACAGAGGTGTGGGGGAAGGGAGATCATACGTGGGGGCTACATGCAAGAGGAACAGGGGAAGGGTGGGGGTCCGCTGCCGGGAGGGTGTGGGTACGTGGTCGACCAGCGAGAGTGGAGGGGGAGTCGACGTGGACGGCGGGGCAGGGGGGAGGAAAATCCGACAGGAGGGGGGCGGGGTTTGCGTGGCGGACAGAAGGAGGGGGGGGGGCTCGTGCAGAGATGAAAGGGGGAGAAAGGGGGGAGACCAGTTATACATAGGGTTTCATTTTTTATAATAATAATAATAATAATAATAAGTTAATTATTATCATAATAATTATTATAACCAAAACAATTATAATAATAAATCCATTTAAAAAAATATAAAAAAAATATCTTTATATACATATATATACATATATATAGACCTGTATACCTATATATAAACATATACAAACATATATATATATATATACACATATAATAATATTTACACATAACGTTAAAATATAAACATGTACAAACATAGATACACACATATATAAAAATATATAAACATATAAACATACCTATACATGTATCTACACACATAACGTTAAAATAGGTTGACTGTGTGGTATTTGCGCACCATACGGTGCCGAAGCGGACAACGTGTCTTAAATGTATGGTGTTCGTGCACTAACCCAAACCATAAACTCATCCCAACATTAAAATTTGAAACTGGGACTCACCCTCACTTACTCAAAATCACCTGACGCCAAGAGAAATAAATTAAATAAAATGACTAAAAAAACAGGTGTGACAATTCTCCCCACCACAAACACTTTCTTCCCCCAGAAAGACACCAAGCCAATAGTTAGCATAACTCGAGTCCATGCCCAAAAAAACCAGAAGAAACTGAGAGGCTCGGGGTGACCATTACCAACAGAAGTCACATCTGACCAACGCGAGTACAATCGTTGTCCGAGGTTGATGGGAGAACATGAGATGGGTTCTCCCCACCACAGAAATGTACTAACACGGAGACCTTGAAACTCGTACACAACACCCCTGAGGGGGGGGGGGACGGGAACCCCCAAACTGAACCCATTTAATTTCTCCACATATATCAAACAAAACTCAGATATTTAAATAGAAAGATTTCTATGAAACGACCCAACAACCCGAGGATAAGGAATTAACTCAACCCCTCACACAATGACCGAATAAAATCCTCAATGCAATCAGAGACAAGGGAATTCCTATCCCAATCTCTGAAAGGATCCGAAAACACCGCCCGTTAATTTCACGAAAACAAAGATCCCCCTAACGAACACAATTGAGAGCCAACTCAAAATTAGAACGACCCGTTTAATCACGGGCCCAACACCGTTCAATGAAATCTGAACGATTTGAAAGCACACAGAGAACAGATAACGCCACTTAGACTACAGTAGAACGAGTTCATCACATCACCACAACTATGATGAGATTACAATGGTGACAAGAATAGAACAAGGTAATATAGGATATTTCCCTTCAGAAAGCTGAATACATAATACGAAGAGAGGTTCTACACACCATTGGAAACTCCTGACTGTGCACGAGCATCACCCTGAGACCTGTGGTTGGGGCTCTGACGGCTGAAGCATCTCCTGCCTCAAAATCAAGCATTTGCGTCCTCCAGTCCCTAACTCATTCTTCCCGAATGAAGATTCCTTCAAAACTCTCTCGGGGGACCCGAACTGTCACCTGATTTCAAGACTTCGGAGGGATGTGACAAGGCAACTTAGAATGTATAAACCGGTCACGCTAGTGGCATGCGTGAGAAAGGTCCAAAAAACTGGGAGTCAGTACAGACGAATGTCCTTGCCAGAATAAGAACCTTCACAAGAGCTGACCCTCACCAACTACACCCAGACTCCAACGACGATGAGACATCCCACCTTTACTATTCCAGAACTGAACCCTCAACTAACTCTGAGACCGTATGAACCTTAACTACCCCAGGAGTTCCCAACAACCCTAAGACATGCTATATTTCCGAACTATACAACTGCCTTTAACGTACATCGATTAACTCGATAAGCTGGCAACAGACAAGAAGAACTGGGAACAGGGCATTACTCATTAACAACTTTTTGAGGCTTCATGGGCGGCACACTCATAACACACACAAAAAATACCATCAAAATCGATCATCAATCCAAAACTAAATCAATGCAACAATAAAAGCCAAGGGAAACAGGCCCATAAGCCAAACATATACAAACATAATCCTAAATCACTTTCCAAAACCAATATTTAATTAACATTTTAAAACCCACCTATGGAACCTTATGAACCATCATATGTGTGTTCATTCAAGCTCGCTCACATCATCTGCAAACAAGTGCCCCTACACATTCTCCGTACATACCCACACACGTATGACACTCCACAAGAAGTTAAAAGGTTAAAACACTTATTTTTCATTACTAAATCCAAACACATACCATGTTTTTCCAAACCAATACACCTTCTCTTTAATACCCCACTTTATAAATTTTCAAAAACAATTTGGAAGAAACACTTTTCCATTAAAAAAATTCACTTTTATCGCACACTCAAATCAACTGAGACTAAAACAAAACACCAGTAGTAATAATCCATTGGAATGAGGAAATAGTGCACATTTCTAACCCAATGACATCGTGGTGAGTCGTGCCCCAGGGAAAGCAAAACATTAAGAGGACCTTGAGCCAGACACGTGGACTCCACATGGGTCACCACCCCATGTGATTCCGCAATGTGAACAGATTCGCCTCCATGGTCATTCCTCAATCCAAAACAACCAATGATAAAATATTGAAATCCCAGACTAACCTTGGTAACTCAGGTCTCGTCACAAGTGGTGGTGATCAGGCACCGACCCATAACCTACCTCTTAAGACCCGACAGTCCTAATCTCAATCTACTGGAAATCCCAAATAACAATGGGCGCTCTGAAAAGCAGGGTCCTCTAAGAGCCGGCCTCCTCTGATAACATTTTCTCATGAACCTGTCCAGGTAGACCCTGAACCGGTCACTCGAGCCGGCTCGCGGCAAGTCCTGATGGGTGTTCCCGATCCCCCCGGGATGGCAACTAGTACTTGGAATCAAAGTTAAAACGTTGGGAATGATTTGGAACGTAAAATATAAATAAGTAAAAATGATTAAACAGAAAAAAGCACTAAACTATAGCAGTAAAAAGAAAAAAAAACCAAACAGTAGACATTCCTCCATGTGACCCGCTGGTCAAGTCCTAACCAAGGACATCATTTCATCCAAAATGAGAAAATCAGCCACGAAAACGTGAACAAAGGAAACCTGCGACTGATAAATGATAAAAAAGGCGTGAGCATTAAAAATTATCAGTAAGGATGCCAAATTAAAACACAGAATCCAACCAAGACCACTTTCCAGAAACAAGCCCAAAAACACTAGTTTGCACATACAAAGATAGAAAATAGGGTTTTCATATTTGAAAGGAAAATGGATCCTGATTTACCATTTCAAAAACCAAGACACACCACAACCCATTTTCCCCAAACAATGAATTTCTTAAAAACTGAATTTCAAATCCATGTTTATCACATTTCTGCAAAAGATTAACAGGTAATACGTAAAAGTTTGGAACGAAGTGTAATTTAAAGTAAACAAGAAGATATAAGAAATAACCATGCGCGATCCTAGACAACCCTATAAAACCCATGGACGTACTCGGTTTCAGACTACCTAGCGGCATGGTACTCTATAGTCAACAACCAACTGGCCGCCCTCATATCCAACCAATGGCATGCCCACAAGGCCAATATACCAAGGGGGAACCAACCCATCTAATCAGGGATGGCTAGCAACCATCACTCGATAATCTGTAAGATGCCCAGGAACCCATGGTTATTTCGAATATACTATGTATGTAGGAGGCCCCCGCACATGTGACTCATCTCGCCACACTTTCCCACCCCTTACACGGACACCACTGCACAAAAATCCTCTAAGGGAAGTCCCCCTATAGTGATTCCCACAAATATGTATATATGATATTCTTTCACATTCCACATGGTGCCAACCGGGCCCTCACAACATGAGCTGTTTCAAAACAATTCGTAAATGAGGTAAGTTTCCAATCGGGCACCCACTATTTTCCTAAAATTCAGTTCAAACACATTCTTTTCAAAGAGTCAACCCAAATATTACAATTTATTTGGAAGTTCCAAACATGCATTTAACTTGGTGTGCCCAATGGCATTACCAAAAAAATTACCCAAATATCATTTACATTTTTAAAACCAAACTATCCCTTAAGATCGAAACACACTCCCAAAAAATTCAAGTTTACCAAATTGGCCTGTAAGAAAAATGACCATCTAAATCACACCAAACGCCAACCGGGCCTGCTTCTTTCAATTACCTTTGAAAAAACACATTATTTTCTCTGAAACCTAGTTTTAAGAAAACATAGCTTTAATGTGTCATTTTCATTTGGGGGCACATCCATGAGATCACCAACTGCTCCCATGGATGTGCAACATCCAATGTCACATTTAGTTTTTAGAAGAATCACCTTAAAAACCATATTTGATAAAACACTTTAGCAAGGAATCCAAACATAATTCTTTCACATCACTTTATAAGAGCAAAATGCATCTTTCAAACCAACCACCATTTCCAAATCTTTTCTAAAACAACTTATTGGTTCGACTTTATGTTAAAAAAAACTCCAAATCAATTTTACATTTCCAAAACACAATCACTATCAATTTCAACCAAAAACATCAAAAGGCAATTGATTTAACATTAGCAAGAACCTATGCATTTCATATAAACCAACATCAAAAGACACTTCCAGAAATTTAAAACATCAATATAACTAAGCCAGATGCTTTTCATAAATAAGATATATATTCAAACGATATAAATGGATTAATTGAAAACATTAATGTGCTCATGGATTGAATCTAAAAGGGAAATGGTTGGAACCACCTACCTCGGTTAACCTATGGCTAAAACGCACGCTCTTCCGGTGGTAACCATCTTCACACATCCCACAGTCGTGTGCACGTGTCTTTGATGTGTGTGTATATATATATATGTATATATATACATATATACACCATACACCAATATACCATAGGTATACATATCCTGCAATGCAATAAGCGAGACATTGCAAAATTAATAATTCAGGTAAAGCCGACTCTGGACCAGATAAAGACCTCAAGGGACCGCAAATCAATTACACACTTAAATTGGCATAATAATATATAACAATGTATAAATATAGCCTTACACATATATCGGAAAAGGAAAACAAGACCACACCCAAGCATAGCGGAGGTGCTGCAAAGCGGGTCGGGTTGCTCCGGAATAAGGAAAAGGCCCTACGCAAGGGGTCGGGTTGCGCCAGAATGAGGCGGAGGCATTGCACAAGGGGTCGGGTTGCTGGAAAATAGGCGTGCAAGGGAGGTTCGAGGAAACGGGTCACCGGAGATGGCTACGGCTGGTAGGAGGGACACCAGTGGAAGGATGGGATGCCGACGAAGGTGCGGGGGAAGGGAGATCCGACATGGGGGATGTGCACAAGAGAAACAGGGGAAGGGTGGCGGGTTCGTTGTCAGAAGTGTGCGGCTGCGTGGTCGGCTGGCGAGAGTGGAGGGGGAGCCGGCGGGGATGGCGTGACAGGAGAAGAGGATAATCCGGCCAAGGGGGGGGGGGGGGTTCCGCGGCAGAAAGAAAGAGGGGGGGGGGGATCACGCGAGGAAGAAAGGGGGAGAAAGGGGGTGGCCGGGTATACATAGTGTTCCATTTTGATAATAATAATAATAATAATAATAATAAGCTAATTATAATCATAATAATTATTATAATCCAAAAATTTATAACAATATAATCATTTAAAAAAACATAAACATGTATCTATGTATACATATAAATACATATATAGACACATATGCCTATATATAATCATATACAAACATATATATATACACATATAAACATATATACACATAACGTTAAAACATAAACATCTATAAACATATATAAACTTACATATATATATATATATACATAACATTAAAGCATAAACATGTAAAAATGTTGATACACATATATATACACATATATAAGCATATGAACATACCTATACATATATCTACACACATAACATTAAAACTGGCTGACCATGCGGTATTTGCACACCGTACAACACCCAAGCAGACATCGCATCTTAAACCTATGGTGTTCGCGCACTAACCAAAACCATAAACTCATCCCAGCATTAAAATTTTAAACCAGGTCTCACCCGAACATATGCTAAATCACCTGGCTCCAAGTGAAATAAAATAAACAAATAACTAAAAAATGGGTGTGACACTGGTAGTAACCTTGTAGACCAAAGAAACTAAGAAACAATGTCATGTTCTTAGGTGCTGCCTACGAAACAAATTTTTTGACCTTCAATGAGTCCACTGATATTCCTTACTAAGACACCCAGTGTCCAATGAAGTGCACCTCTCATCCCCAAAATATGCACTTTGTCAACATATCAAAGATCGGATGCCATCAAAGGTCCTATAAAACCATTCTCAGATGCATGATAAGATCCTCCCCTAATCTTGAGTAGATTAGGATGTTGTCAACAAACTCAACAATGATCTGGTCTAGATATTCCCAGAATACAACATTCACGAGTCCGATGAACATGTCTATTGTCTTCATAACACCGAATGGCATGACCACAAACTCAATGTGCCCATATCTGCACCTGAAGGCAGTCTTCAGGATTTCATCCTCCTTCACCTCCAAAAGGTGGTATCCTGAGTGCAAGACGATATTGGGGAACCATCCTTCCCCCATAAACTATTGAAAAAGGTGGTCGATCCTTGGTGTGGGGTAACAGTTCTTGACTGTCCCCGGGTTATGCCTCTAGTAGTATATAAACAGCCTAAGACCAACATATTCCTTATTTTCAAAAAAGACCGGAGCAGCCCATAGGGATGTTCTTGGTCAAACAAAACCCTTCATCATCAGATCGTCAATTTGAATCCGTAACTCCCACAACCCAGAAGTAGCCATCTAATAGGGATCCAGTGAAATATGATGGGCAACGAGTTGCAATTATATCCCAAACACATCATTACGTCAAGGGGGTAAAGTCACAACATCTCTAGGGAAGAATTCCAAGAACACACTGATGATCCCTGGGACTTCCACCATCATTTATCATCCCACTCCACTAATATCCTAAAAAACAAGGAAAGAAGGGGCTCCACTCACGGGCTACCTTCCTGGAAACCTCAGTCTCCGACGAAAGTTTCACATTTTTTTACCATATCTTAAAACACACCCCTTCTTCTGAAGCGGTCAATAATGAAATACTGAGATAACAACTTGTTGATGCCTAGAATGAAATCATACAGCTGAAAATGCAAAGAAAAAAAGGTCCCGACTAAACTGATGTGGCCCCAACATTAGTCTAAATCCTAGGAAAACATGAAAGAATTTAGTCTGACCACTGAATGGCATACTCAAAACAAGAAACATAGTAATTCTATATGCATCTAGACCCGGAGCATGGCATACAATGTGTGAAAAAAAGGAGTGAAAATCTCAAGAACTAATCGAGCTACATGCTAGAGTGATGAACAAGATGATCAGTCCCCGAACATCTTCTAGCCCTACTGGAACAACTACTTCTGCAGTGTGAAACTACCTGCGCCTAAATCCTCTTCCCCTCGGTTTTTATTTGCCTCCCGAGTCACACCCTGGTTGAGGCCCCTAAGGAGTTCCCTGAGGCCGACCTCCTACTACAATATCTTCCCACGGAGTAGAAGGATCTTGGTGTCCCTGCCTCTCCTACTAAAAAAGACTAACTTGAAATTGCTGTTGTTGAGGTGGGAACTGAACCCGCACCGCCCCCACTATATTATACATGGTCTTGGCACTGGCTATGACGATTCCCATGACAGAAGCAGATGAATCATCTTGGTTGTGGAACTGAAAAATAATGGGTGAGGACAGGGATATCAAAATTGGAACTGTAGGGGCATGTGCCCCACTGTCCGAAACTTGGAAGGCCCTGATACTAGCATCCTGCTGCTAAAATCCTTCCTCTTTGATGAACCCAGCTGGCTCCCCTCTCATATCACACCTCCAAATTTTGGCATCCTCTCCACCACTTCGTCTTTCTTGTTGACCTCCAGGTATGTCAGTAGAGTGAAAGGAGTAACATCATACATAAGAGAAGGTCAGAGTGCCTTCTCTAAACATCTCTCCCAAGACTCCTCATTCGAAAAATTTTCAGGATCTAATTGAAGAAGATCGTTTAACTTTATCCCAAACTTCCTAATTTACATGATACCCTACTAAATGGAGAGCAGCTCCTGTCTCTTCTCCACCATCATCATGGAATAGGGAAATTCCACCTAGAACTCGCTCTCGATGTCAGTCCACGTACCCTCAGCCTCCCTCTTCTCTCCAAGATTTAGCATCCACCACTAACATGCCACTCCCCACATATGGCTTACATCTAGGGGAACCTAGTGTTATGACAGAGCCTAGATCAAGATGAAATTTATCCCCAGCTCCTCGAGCTAGCTCTCTGTCACTATGTCCATGATGGTTCCCTCATAATTTCTTGAGTGTCTACCACAGGAAAGGACGAAGCATCCTATGCCATTGGTCATCCTCATCCTCCAGATCAACCATCTGCTAATTATCTAAATCATACCCCTTGCACCTTGATCACCCTCACTACCAATGGTCAACGTTGGGGTAGCATAGCTTCAAGGAAAATAAGTAATTCCTATGCTCGAGTAGTGAAAAAGATTTCATTTAATTTTTTACATTGAATTTTTATAAATTTAAAATTCAAAAAACACCCTGAACACAAGAGAATACATTTCATTATGATGCATGTTCCTTTCCTAGTTTTTCTACCCTGCAATCAGTGTAGAATCACTTGGTCATTGTGCAGAACTAGAGTCCTTGAATCATATCACAAGGAGGGACTGAAAATCTTATGTACTAGACGGTCTTCCCTAGAATATTTTATGCTCCAAGATTTCCTAACACTATTTCCCAACCATCCCATTCTATTATCACTATTCCTAACCTAAAAACATCATCATATCTCATAAAACCATTCCCTCTGATACCATACTATCATGACCCACCTTCACAAAGAAGAGGGAATGAACAACATATTTCCAGACCATTCCTTCTTCAAGTTGAAGGAGAGATAGTGACCATAGAAGAACTGACCTCAATAGGCCCTAGAGTGGAGACTAGCACCAAGGGTATATGATCACATGTAATATTGAAGGCATTACCCTTTTAATTAAGTAGGATTGGGGGAGATGATTGTAAATTCCAAAAAACAGCAAAACTGTGAGTAAAAGTAAAGCCAAAACAATCCATTCCAATATGAATGCTCCAATATTAAGTTCCAAAAAGTAAAATAAAACACCAAAGGGATGTACCAAAAGAAAATTAAAGCATCATCGTCAATGGTCCATGTTTCCAACCCAATAGGTTCTGGTACGGTCGTCGAAGTCATCTTGAATACCAAAAAGTAGCATTATATACGTAGGATGAGTATACATGTATACTAAGTAGGGAATACAAAAACTATCATGCACAAGTGGGGAGCCATTCTAATGTCCCTTGAGAAAATGAGATAACCAAAGAACCCAGCAAGGAAACTATCCACCAAAACCTCCCCAAAGAACACTCTACAAATAACTCAATCCATGTAATGTAATAGTAAGAACTCATCGATGATTCGGTACCCCTCACAACATTTTCACTGGTTATTAAAGGCATCCAATGCATTAGAAATTCCCCGTCATTCTCACAACAGTCCAACTACTGCCCCAACAACAATATTTTGGGCCACCACAACCATGCATCCTTCCAATAGACACCTGGGATACAACAACCATACACATCCCTTCTGGCAGACACATGGGCCACAACTACTACTGCCACACCCGAAGACTCTTAGGCCTCATCCCGAAGAAAAATTGTAAAAAATTAATGCACACACCTATTCCAGCTACCACAACCACCATTCTCAAAGAATCATGGGCTATAATGATCCTCAAGCCATCAGAGCATGCCTGATGAGTATTCAGTAACTCAGGAAAGAGAGTAGAAAAGGAGCCAATAACCAGCCACTCACATGACTGTTTGGAAAAGCAACATCCCACCTAAAATGGGGGTGTTCGGCACAACATTCACAACATGGGTTTGATGAGAATAAGAAACATACATACTAAAATTATATATATATATGTTAACAAGCACTGATCCCAACCTAGGTGTTTCAAAACCATCCCATAAACAAACACCCTTATTACTATTGATTCATGGAAGGAATGACACCATCAACTATTTCAAGACCTATTTCTGGAAAACAATCCCCCATTGAATCCATTCATGGTATCATATTCATGTGATTATATTTAAATGATTTTCACTAATGGGAAAATAATAGGGATAACCATAATCCAAAGAAGGGAAAATGGTCAAACAACATTTTAAACATTCAAACCCGAATCTCTTATAATGTCATAATAATAAAAGGATCTATGAGATCTCTCAATGTACTGGAACCAATCAAACCTCCAATACACGACCCCACATGACACTAAATCGAAAAAATAACAACTCAAAAATAGGATATCCCATCCCCATTCATGTCACCTCACAAGTATCAAGAAGGAAAACCGTAGACATCATGAGAACATATCAAGGATGTTTTTAGATTTAAATACTCCATTCATTTAGATATGTATTTCCATTTAGTTAACCAGGATGACCACACAAGGATTATTATTCACTGGGAATCCATTTAGTCAACTGATTTTACTTGATTAACTAGTTTCCATGTTACATGCATTCAATCATAGAATTATCCAGAAAACAATGGTTCATTAGTGTGAAAAAAAGAACAACCAATGACCACAATTTAGTGTGTACATAATCTCATACAATTGAAAACAAATTATCGACGGTAAATAACTAAATCCACATCATCAAGAACACCCCTTCATTCTTTAAAACCCATTTATTATCTTCTTTAAAGTTTTTTTTCATCCTTCCCTATAGTTACATTATCATACCCACCCCACATGATACCCAGTGAATATACACTAAGGAAAAACCCTACATTGATGATCAACGATTGGGGATTTTATCTTCTCCCCAAGAACTGGGGATGCATGAAAAGCAGGGGAGCAACATAGTGGACTGAAATAGTGGGAAGGAAAGGCTCAAGAACAAGTGAAACACTAGCATTGGGAAGGTTACTCCAAACGTACCAAGTAAGGGAAAAGAGACCGGCCACCAGGAAGAAATAATTCTTGTGAGATAAAAGGTGAGATCGTAGAGTAGTAGGACATGAAATCATTAACCACATTAAAGGAGGTTCTTGGCATTACCACTTGGTTGGATGGTCACACACGATTGAATAATTTTTTATTTAATAATTCTCATCGATGATTTGTCAATAATATCAATTAGATAAAGGATATCATTTGAACAGATGAAAACGGGTAAAAAAAATACATAATGGGTCCGTTGGGGGTCTCACTACTCTAAGATATTTTAAAAAACATTTTATGGGGAAATAATATCCTTGGAAAACATTTAAAGGTTAATAGACTTGAATTATTTGTTACGGGTAAACTAGGGAAAGAAAACCCTGATATTCCCCCATGCCACCGATCGGTTGTCACACCGATCAACGACACACCGATTAGTGCCACGCTGATCGATGTCCCCAAAGGGTGACACCACGATGACATCCCGCCACTAACACACCACCCAATGGACTTACTGGTGGCATCCATGGCACCCCCAAACACCAGAATTGGAAAAGGGATGGACATGGAAGGACTAGTCCCTTACAACTTCTTTCCAAATATACTGTGAATTCATTAATTTCAATGTTTTCTTTAAGGAAAAACGTTTCCAAATATGTTTTAATCTTATTTTATATGTTTCAAGGATAATGGATTACAAAAAGTTTTTAAGATTCTTGTATAAGTGTTAAATAAAAATGGTTTTCAAAATTTTTTTTCAATATTATTTTATATGTATTCAATGAAAATGGTTTTAAATATCAATTGATATGTTTTCATGGAAAATGATTTTCAAAAAAATTCAAGCATCCATTATATGTTGTCAATGAAAAAGTTTTTTGAAATTTTTTCAAGATTCGTTTATATTTATTCAATTAAAAAGTAATTAAAAATATTTTCAAGCATCATTTATAAGTTTCTATAATTGTTTTAAAAGAAAACTATTATCAAAATTATTTATGTTATAAGAATTTTATTTCAAATATGAAAGTATATTTTCCACAATAAATTATTTTAAAAAATTTCTAAAAAATAATTTCTATATAAGATGAAATTTATCTGTGTTTCACAACAATTACTAGTTATATAATCTAGGGGTTCCATTCATATTATTTATTTTAATGGTTTATGTTTTTCTGGAATTGTGATTTTTAAACCTGTTTATCATTATCATGTCCTAGGTTTATGAATATTCTTTTTCCTTCATGAATTATATGTTTACGAATTCCGTTACTATATAACGGATCAAATAATTATGAAACATGTTTGTCATTCATGAATTATGTGTTTATAAAATCCATTTAACTTTAATGGGTTATAATTTTATGAATCACACTTATTTTCATAGCTTAATCATTGATGAAATTGTTATGAATCCTATCTCTTTTACATAGGTTATGATTCAGTTATATGCTAATGATAATCATTTCAATTCATGGGTTATGATATGATGAATGGTTATGATCAAGTGGCACACTTATGTTTGATTTCATTATTAGATGGTTAGGACCAATATCTCCCTCCAATGATTTGGTAAATTATTTATATGTCATGAGATATACATTTTTGGAATGGGTAGTGAACTCAAAATACAATGGAATTTTCTACTAAGATGGTCTTGGGATTGAACATTGACTTCTAGTATTGGAATTGGGATGAACCATGGTAAACAAGATATAATGGGGAGTGATCCCATACCTCTAACATGGCCTTGGAAGTGATTCCTAGACTACTACGGAAATAATTTTATATTCTTAGGTGTATACCACAATTCCATTTCATATTCCTATGTTATTATTTCATATATTATGATTTTGATTCCCATATCATTCATGTCTTATGTACTACTAATAATTTTCCAAAATTCTTGTTTATAAACATTGATATGAAGGCTTTGATCCTCTAATGTATTGATAACGTTCTCATACCCCGTTGCTCATGTTTATGCTTACATATCTCCCTTCTAAACCTTTATTTGTCATTTGGGATCACAAATTTTTAAATTTCCTTTCCCTAGGTTGTGAAGCTATGTTTTATACATGATGTTTATAAGAAAGGATCCAATCAGGAAGAACATAGTGGCCAATGGTGTATCATACTTATATACCATTTTTTATGCTTCCATTATCCCAAGGTTACTAAATTAATATAGTCTTAGGTTATCTATTTTTATAATGTATTAATTTTTTTGGAAAAAATGAATTAATTATAATTTTTAAAAAGTGAAGGTTTCTATAAAAGTGACAAAAATTATAGGGATAATGGTGAATTATATTTTCAAATAAAAATATTTTTTACTTTATATTATTTAAATGGATGGGGATGCATCATTCAATAATAATCCTTTATCATTATATATTTCACAGATTATGAATAGTATATTTTTCAAACATTTCTCAGTATAAATAATGTCTCTAAATTTTCAAACAAAAATCCAAAAAATCTAGTTCTAATTCATGAATTAGATAATTGATCTCATGAGGTTACATTTGATAGGAAGAATAAGTAATTACCTAATCATTATTCATCAAAATACAACCATATTCTTTTATAGGATAATCATTGAGGATAACAAATTCCCATTTCATTAGGTTTGTACCAGAATGGTAGAATTATATAACCTTATTTTTTGTTTCCGGTATCAATCATCAAACTCTTTAATCTAAAGGAATTTTGTTCATTTACATGTTAACTTATTTAGTGAGATAGATAAGAATGAATCTTTTTTAACCGAAAGCTTGACGTGATCCACTAATCCTCATTGATTTTGTAATAATCCAACATTTCATCAATAACGACAACTTTAAATATATTAAATAAATCAATAAAAACATTTTTAATAATATCCATCATAATATTTGGTGCATTATACAACCAAAATTTAAAAATAAAAACTTATAATGGCCATGTATAGTCCAAAACATTATCATTGTAATGTGTTCTTCATTCACCTTCAACAGATGGTATCCTAAAATGAGATCAATATTGTAAAAAAACTATGCTCCCTATAGATGATCAAACAAATCATCAATATGAGTAAAAGTGTAATTATTCAAAACAGTGATGTTTTCTAAGTATTTATAATAAATGAAAAGGCTCGTTAAACTAGGTTTGTTTTAATAAAATAGATTAGAAACATTCCTTGATGATGGGATCGATTTTATGTAACATTTATCAAGACACTCCTAAAATTTATTCTTCAATTCCCAACTTTTTATATGAGCCACACAATAAGGGGGTTTGAAATTGGATTTGCCGCATACACTGTTCCAATAAATAAAATTCTCTAGAATAAATATAAGGAAGTCATCAGGAAATAAATCCATGTATTCATTCACTACTGGATCATCCCAAAATGTTATAAAATTCTTTATTTTCAGTTACATGTTTTAGGTAACTTTAACATCTATATTTAATTATTTCCTCAACTTCCAGATATGTTATCATAGTAATTAAATCACATAATATATCATTATTATCACTAAAATCAATATTATAATGATACACTAAAATGAAATCCATACACATAATAATATTGAACTCTATCATTAGTAGTTTTACCAGATTTTTAGGAAAAAAATTCCATTAATAATAAGAATAAGATTACTATAAATCAATGTTTCTTTAATACTTCTACAAAGAGATTCCATTAAAATTTTAAAAATATTTTCTTGATGCGATATTCCTCTTTTTATTGAAATTGTCATAGAATTTATTTAATGTGGGGATATAATGTTAAAAAGTGAATCAGTATAATTTCGGTAAACCAGTGACATACATGTCACCACTTCCTTAAATGATCCCACATCAAACGTAGTAGTGAAAATTATTTTTTCACAACTTTTTTAATTATATCTCGATGATTAATACCCTATGTAAGTAACTTGGGACACACATTTGTATAATTTTCAAATAAATTTTTGTTTAGAAATCTCACCATTGGAAAGAAATATTTTACCCCATTATTGGACTATTCAAGGCTATTTTATTTGTATTCAAGAGCCCTATGACCAAAAATACCACACTGATAACACTTTACATATCATATAAAAATTACCATGAAATGGTTTTTACTAATCTTGGATCATGATAAGTTCTTACCACTGGATTTATTAGTTTTATGATTCTCAATTGAATTCCACCTTGACCAATTCTATGTGTTTTAATATTGGGGAATACAATTTTCATCAAAATATATCTTGAATTTTTCATCATAATGAAAAAAATTAGCTAAAATTTCATATTCTAATGGGGAAATTTAAATTCTAAATTATATTTTCAATTCTGATAAAAATCTATTCATTTTATTATCAAGGTTCCTAATAAAATTCCACGTATTCGATGAAAATATATTTAAAATATCTTTATTAACGGTTGCTATATCCTTTTCCCTTTTCCTAAATTCTATGTGTTTTTCCCTTATGAGATGAAAACCCATATAGAAATATTTCTCATCGAATGGTTTCTTAAATATATCCAATTCTAGAAAATCGATGTATTCTCTCTCTATTATTTTTAACCAATGGCCACAATCAATTTCCTTCTACATTAAAAAAATATATGGAACGAATTAAAAATTTTCATTAAGAACATCCTATAATATTGAATACCTTATTTAGAGGAGAAATCCATATCTTAGATTCCATGGGATGAAATGTTACTCAAAATTTTAGTGGGTTCTATTTCAAAAAATGCTCGAGTATTAACATGTTCTTATGTGGTAAATCTAGTTACTCTCACATTGACAATACCAAAATTTTTAGCCTATGTTTACTGATACACATTGTAAAAATATTCTTAGATCCAATTCCATATGTTATTGTCCTGTGATTTTGAAGAGCATTTTCCTCTTGATGCCCTCTAACTTCAGCATCACTAATTACGATATGGAAAAATATTCTGAAAAGATGTATATTTTCTATAAAAACAAGGTAATATTAAAATTATCTATCATGTAAATATAACAATAAAATAAAATATCTCCATAGTATACTATTATCATTATTGAAACCTATAATGTTATATAAATATTCACTCCAATACCAATTATAAGGGCCAAACCATAATACATTACATAATCTAGTTTATTTGGACTCTAATAAACACTAATAAATACCCAAATACATTTTAGGATTAGAGTTTCAGATATATATGTCATAACTATTACATAAAAAATCCATTAATTAAAATGTGGGCACATTCAAGAACGTGGGACATGCACAAACGGCTGAGTAAATGACATAAAAGATAAAAATACCTTTGTCTAGTGAAAACCCTAAAAACCCATAAAATCTTCAACTTTTTCAAATAATTATTTTAGTGTATAAAATAATAAATATTATTAATTTAAACATTCTTTTTTAGAATGTAAAACTTTTAAAATATATATATTGACAATAAAAACACTTGTAGAAATATTAGAGAATTATATTCATAAACTGTGATAACTCATATAAAAAAAAATAGAATCCCAGTTAAATCCAAAGGATAAACCCCCCCATTTAAAACTCCAATAATTTTTTTGACGAAAATGAACATTACCCAACTCATTGGACTACTATATAGGGATTAACCATTGTATATGGATTCTCTGGTTTACCAATTAAATTCTATCAGGCTCCCCTATCATCATCTATAATGAACAATATCCATATATGGAAAAAATGATATATTTAACCTTTTAATCATTGTTTCGCTGAATGTATCTCTTCAACTTTTATGAAAAACATATTTATAAATTAAAATGTAATTTCATTATAAAAAACCATTTTCAAAACTAAAATGCCCATAGAAATGGGGATAATTGTATTCATTTGAAGAAAACATGGTATTCTAAAAATGAATCTAAAAAAGAAATATTTATGATAGTTGGAAAAGTCATCAATGTATAATATTTTAAAATAGACTATTCATATTTCATTTTTCAAATAAATTCAAAAAATTTCATATAAAATAAATAAATTGATGAAAATATTTTTAATAAAGATAAAAGTGTCATCAATTTCTATTATAATTGTTTTACTTCCATATAAATTCAATATAAAATTATATTAATAATAAGAAATGGAGGAAATTTAATTTAAAAAATAAAACATTAATCATTTAAAATGATTTTTTAATGTATGACTTCCCTTACCCCGAGTCCGACTCAACATTTAAGTTATTTACCTTCATGAATAATAAACTTATGTTCATTAATTACCTCCTTAATAAAAAATTTCCAGTTTTTTTCTTTTTAAATTAATTAATACCATGTAATATTCAAATACATAATCAATTCATCTAGTGTTAAACAATTTTATAATATTTGACTCATATGTCCAAAATGACATCAGTTAGTTTAAAAGGGTCAAATGAATCATGATTATATATTTTATAGATTATCAATAATGTTATTAATATAACATTTATACATTGTGTATAGTTTTAAAACTCACTATGTAAGGTGTTTATAAAAAATGAATTACATTAAATCATAGGGATGGAAGGTCAATCATATGCATGAGTAATATTGCAATTTATAATTGATAATTAGGGAAGGAAGGTATGTTTTATTTTTTCATTAAAAACAAATAATTATATAATAAGTATCATGTTATTTAATTAAATATATCTATAAAAAAAAATCCATGTGAGGCCATGATGAAAAAATAAATCGGTTCACTGGACGGTAGTCCGCGCGTACACACAAGCGACATTTTTTATTTTTCATTTGATGGTAAAAAAATAAGTATAGTATTTATTACCAGTCCAGAATGAATAAAATCATATATATAATTCATAATCATTTTTTACATTATTATATTCATCGATATATATTTTTGATGAATGAAAATACAACATCTTGGGATGTGTTAGTATGAACTCACGCATGATAAAGGTTTTAGTTTTTCTTTTGATTGTTAAATTGATGAGAAATTATTATTCCATTAACATAATAAAATTAAACTATATTTTAAATAATTAATTTATTATTTCTTCATGTTTTATGAATATTTAAATCTTGTAGAAAATAAATAAAATGAAAAGATTTTGTTAAGACGTACACCTCTTCCATAAACAACCTTCTTTGATATAAACCTTACTCTCACAAAGGGTGACATTATACCCAATAAATAAATTATATGATGTGTATTGGAATGTTAGTAATATATTTGTACAGTTTTTTTAAAAATGTGGTACTTGATGTGTGGAAATCATATTGTAGGGGGGGTACTTCAATAGTAAAAGAAGGACACACTTGAAAAAAACCAACAAAACTTGAGAAAATGTGGGTTTCGATAATGAAGTAACTATTCACAATGACCAAAAATAAAATTTAACTAATTTTTTATTTTTTAAGTGATTATTATGAATATGGAATCTATTTTATTATATTAAATTCATATAGGTGGTATAATTTAATTTAAAAATAAACCTACAAACCCTGAGGAAAAGTGGGTTTCAATAAACAATGAAATCTTAAATATAGAATGTTTTAATACCAAAATAAGGTATAAAGATGATTTGAAGGCCTTATTTTTACTATAATTGATATTAATGAACTATTTTTATATTCAATCAATTTTAAAACAAAATTTATATTTTAAAATTCACTAAATGAAATAACGGATTTCAATAAAAATAAGTAATTTTCAATATTCGTTAAAAATCAAAACTATCTAGAAATTCTAAAAACATTACCATTAAATAATATTTTTCCATCATTAATTAAAAAATATTATCATTTTTCTAAAATTATAAATAAAAAAATTTAAATAAAATTTTTTGAATAAAACATTATAATTAATGAAAAATAAATTTATAAGGAATAATTTTTTTTCCGTGTGACTGAAAAACTACCTAATATTCCTATAATTAATATAATCAATAAATTGTAATCAATTAATATTAATTATACATTAAAATTAATTATTTTAAAAAAATGATATTTTCACATGTTTTGGTATTCATTTGTGTATGATAATGGATGTGTTAGGTTGAATACCATATCCAACATCTCGTTTTGAATATAGAGAATGTGTTTCCGGAATCATGTTGGGATTTGCAAGGAAATTTTGTTATATATATAAATTATATATACACCGGTTATGTTTCATTCATAATTAAAATATTTTATTGAGGAAGGAAAACATTTAATTGGAAAACTAATGGATGTTTAGGTGTGTTTTGTTTAAAACTGTATAAAGAACACTAGAAGAAAATGGGGGAAGATATTCAGTAAGCGATTCCAATAGAAGAGGAACTAAAGAATCATGATCTCTTTGTTTTAAGATAGTAATTATGGTTATGCCTGAAATATTCCCATTGGGTATTTGGATACTAAAACTATCATTATTAATTTTATAGGGGATTATGTAATAACTGTTATGATATTTTAGTTCTAATGATGGAATTGGCTCATTTTTTAACGGGTTAAGTGCCTTGAGATAGAGGTTATGCATTGATCGTGGTTCCTGAAATTGGGTATGAAAGACATAGACATATATTTTAATTTATGATTAATATTGGTCCAATTTGTTGAGTATGAAACCATTAGGACTTATCGGGGATAATTATTGTTTTATTGGGGAGTTTTTAAGAAAATTATTACATACAGTTACTCAAAATGTGAGTCTTGATTTAATTCTCAAAACGATGGATGTGTCTATTTCTAAACTAAGATTAGAAAAAAATACTGTGGATTAGAACCCAATAAAGGACCCATTTGTTTAAAATTTTGTTTTCTATGGTTTTCATTTATTTAGAGGGTTCATAAAGTATATTGAAGATGACTTTCAAGTTTATTCGAAATATAATAGAGTGCATGGTTAGTATGCGTTTTTTCCTTACCATGCACCCGAACCATGTGTATCATTTTGTACAACAATATAGATTGATAAATCATGAGTGTTGGACTTTGATAATCATGTTTACTCTATAGTAAATTTTACATCCATTTCCCATTATTGGGAATATTTTTTCAAATTGTGTGAAAAATTTTAATTGATATAGATTTTGAATACAACACCGAATACAAGGTTCATCGACCCATTTAAGAACCATATAGCCAAGCCATGTGACTATTATAAATTTTTAGATAAAAAATTCCCACCTCTACCCCACTAGTCCTCTAGTCCCTTTTTCCCATATCCATATGTTCAACCTCTGTCACCTGAATGGGGCCAATTATTACATTTTACACCCAATATATTGAAGTGAGTTTTTGGGTGACCCTTCAATGATTAAATGTTGGTAACACCCTCTAATAGCCTCATACTCATTTCATTCCTCTTTAATTTATAATCTTCCTAGTTTAGGTTTTTTGGAGATTCCATTAGAGAATGGTGTAATTTATCATCTCCATTAGTGATTCATATATGTCTTATTCACACCGTATCATAGAGTTTTTTAAATTATAGGGTAATCTTGAATATTATTATATTTTCTATCAAACTAGTTTTAAATTTACATTTAGAATGGTGTGGAATCTTTTGGATTCAGTTAGGTTTTTTTCCATTAGTGTGATATGGTCCTTCTATAAGTTGTCAAATATGGTTATATTGTGTTGTGATCATCATGTAGGTGATCTCTTATATTTATTCTACAATATTACCTTGTTTCCAAGTATATTGTTGGTGCGGTAATGATGGAAATTACACTAATTATACTAGGATAAATTAATTACACTAATTTGTTTAGCCTTAATTAAACTATCCTTCTTTATTCATTGATATATAAAAGGACAACTCCTTGTGGAGTCCTTTGAATTATGTTATCCTTGGTTCTGCATATGTAAATAGTATTTTGTTTGTAGAATAGTATCATGGATTACATTAAATAGACTATTGTTTAAATTGTATAAAAATAAATTTTGGTCAAAATAAATTTTTCTTAAATTTAATTTGACAACCAGATATGTCATAATGTAATTGTAAAATTAAATGGTTGAAAATGTTTTCACATGGTGAATCCTTTTCTTATGAAATTTTATGTGGGTTTTGAAATGTAGTCGTATGACTTGATAGTAAAATATGTATTGCAATTGCTTGTTTATTAAAATCTGAAATGGTGATTATGTATGTTGTTGGATTCATAAATTTAAATCAATAAATTGTGATGAATTAGTTTTAGTGATTCCTTATAATGTGGAATATTCATTCCAAACATGTAATGAAGATGATGAACTGGATGTTTGAATTCTAATTATTTGTAATGTTGGATGTGCACCATGATTACAAATGATGGATGCTATTTAAGAATTTTAGGATTAGCGATTAGATTCCATGAGATACTTGATGACTAGAAATTCTAGTATAAAAACCTTGGATTCCTTGTTGTACATGATTAGTAATGTTGGGATGAGATTTTTGGAACCATTATGATAACATATTATACATATTGTCAAGATGACTAAATGGAGTCCACATGATATAGGATATATAGGGAATATTGGAATAGTGTTAGAGTATAGGGGATTTTTTGGACGACAACTAAGAATATATTTTGTACTTTTTGAAAAGTGTGATTCCTAGGATGATTTCCATGATTCTGTTTGGTTATTAGTGAGGCATAATCCTTATGACATGCTCAAAGACACCATGAAATATGATAATATAGGCAGGAAAAACCTTGTCTATCGGAATAGAGTTTGAAAAATCTGGGGTTTTGTTAATTTATTTAATTAGAATATCCTACATTTTCCAATTATTCTATATCAGTTATTTTTAAACTACTACACTATTTTTTATAGATTCTATTTTCTTCCTTTTTTCTAGAATCGTTTTTTTAAAGATGTTATTTGTGTTGGACTACTCAATTATACTCAGACACCACTCAGTCCATCATCAAAACATTGTACCTTAGGAGACACAATCCTTTTTCATAGTGAAATATATTGGGGGTAGTTATTAATGATTTTTTCATAATATTGTGTGTTATAGTGGGATTATAGTGCCCATAAGTTCTCAATTATAGAAGGGGATGTGATATTAGACCAATATTTTTTTTCATACTTCTTGTGTATGATCTACCTATCGGGTATCCGGTGTGTGTATCCAATTAATTTACTAATTCACATGATAATATATTTTTTCATTTGAACATTTATTTTCTTCTAATATTATTTATGATCAATATCTATTTAATTTTATTTATGATTTTTTTATTCGATTATATGAGGGTGTTGTCACCCAAATGTTTTTTCATAGGCCATCACAACTAGTGAGAAGACTTTAGTACATGAGAAGGCATGTATGAGTTCTTATAGACTACCAACCAATGAAACCATTCATGAGGTCCCTAGGATGGGTCATTAATGTATACACAATATATGTTAAATCAGTTTGATAATATAAAATATGTCTAAATGGAGTGAAATTAAGATAAAATTACATTAACATGGATTTCTTCTTTGTCTATAAATAATATCCTCTAGAGTAATTAATTAAAATTTATTAAATACTTGTTTTAGTAACTTTTTAATATGTTTTTTAATATTATAAGTTCATTTTATGAACATATGATAACCTTTCATTGTATTGTACTTTCTATACATGACAAGATAATGTGAATAGTAAATTTATACAAAAGTTTTTTTATATTGAGCATGGTCATAGGGGTTATAAATGGTTATCTTTTCTAAAAAAATAATAATTTCAGGACAATAACATTTATACAATGTATAAATTTTTTATCCAAACATTCAATGTAGAAAATAAAAATGAAATATGTTGTTTATGATGGTAGTAATCGACACGTATGCATGATGACGTTTTCATTTTCCTAATAGATAGAAAGGAAAGAAATTATATGGTGATTAGTCTTTGAAAAGTAACATTTATATCATATATATCATATATATTAATTAAATTTTCTATTATGAATATCCATGTAAGGTAGAGATTAATGATGAATCACATCACTTCTTGTAGGTTGTAGTCCACAAGTACTGATGAGAAATGTTTTCAATTCGAAAAAATAAAAGTGTTAAAATTTAGATGATATATTATATTTCAAAAATATTTTTCATGTCATAGATATAAAATAAATTCATTTATTATATATTTATAAACATCCATGTGAGGTGGTGATGAAAAATAGATTACACTACCTTGTGGAGACAATATTTTTTATATACTCATGAGTGATATTTTCATTGTTCAATGGATGTAAGGGAGGTAGATACACTATTAACCAAATAAAAATCTCATTTTATTAAATACAATTATATATTAAACATAAGATGGTTATTCAGGATTTAGAGATGGTTTATGAATAAAGGAACTTATAAAACCCATTTAATAACATATACTACTGACATTGGAAATTTCATTTGGATTACTATTATAATCGTTTTCGACCTATTCAATGTTGAGTCCAATACCTATAAAAATATTAAAAAATGTTGGAATGGTATTTTTCAATTATTTAGTGAGAAAAGTGGCTCATTACATGTGGATACGATATGAGAGGAGGTACCAATTTATAATTGAGGATGGTGGGATACTTGTATATACGTGGCACTTTTTAATATAATATATGTATTATTCATGTAAATTGGCTAAAATTATCAATTTTTTAAAATAAGGAGAACAATTTTAAACTCAAAAATAAAATGATATTTAATAACTTTTTTCCTTTCATGGCCCTAGATCCCTTTATTTTACCTTTTTAACTAATTTATCTAATAATCCTGGTGATATATTTATTAGGGTTACTATTCATTATAACCACAAATTAGATTGAAATTATTGTATTATTCTAATTATTATTATTGAAAATATTTCTAAATTTTAAAAATATTTTATTACTATAATCCTTAAAAATTAATTTTAATATACGATTTCAAAACATAATGTTAACTATTTTTAGAAAATTTCTTGTTTTAAGTATAAAATTGAATTTATAAAAAATGTATAAAAATGTTTCCTTGTGAAATAATTTTATTATTATTTTAATTGAAAGGATACTAATATGACAATAATATAAAAAAATGAAAATAATATTATGACTACTTGATTAAATGAGAAGATCAAAAAATAGTTATTATTTAAATGAAAATATTAATTAGAATATCAAAATGACATACATCGATTTATAAATTACAAATTATATTGTTGAAATGAATTATAATTATTAATAAACTTATATTTAGTCTATAAAAATGGGTTATATATATTCAAGTTATTCAAATTTCATAATACTGTTATAAAAGAGAAAATATTTTAAAATCGTTATTTTTCAATATTCCCCCCCAAAACAACTATTTCTAAAAATTGGAAATAATTATCCCTAAAATAATTTTTAAATAATTAATTGAAAATTGAAATTAATGTAATTAAATTAAAATATTATATTTCACATATTAATTTTAATAACAATCTGAAAAAACATTATGTGCATTATGTAATAGTTTCTTTGGAATGAAATATTTTCATTCTATAATTGATGAACGAGTGTTCTATTCCCCCTTCCCAACATATTTCATCGTAAAATTTTCTAGAATTACACCACATTAAATTTTAGTGTAGTTATTTATCATACCTACTTCATGGTCGGATATTTCATCTTATGTCTCCCCCAATGTAACTTTACAGATCGAGTTGTCTGATTCTAAAAAACTTGATCTCATGTGTCAATAAGCTTGATATTCTATTCATAATAAGTTAGATCATTCTCAAATTATATTTCATTATAGTAGATTACATGTACATTTTCTACAATATACTTCATCGGTAATGTGATATATGACACATCATGCACTTTATAGAACCGATGTTGCACTACAAAATTTTAAGGTACAACTCCATTTTAATCCAAAATCAAAAAAGGGATCGATGTACCTGGGAAGTAGTTTTCCTTTCATTTCAATTATTATATCAACCTTTCATGAAGATAACTTAAATAAAATATTATCTTGCATAACACTAATTTTATTAAAAACTTAAACATGATTTATTAAATAAACTATTCATTTGATAAAACATGGAAGATCGAGAGTTCTAGTATCTTTGGGGCATAGTATCATTACATAACAAATTAAAACTTGAAATACAACATCTTTATGGAAAACGTCCTTTATATGACTACTACACTCCCTCGTACATAGCATTCCATGGGATAACCCGAGGACATGCATATGAAAAGGGGTGAGATATAAAGCCCAGTAAGGGAATAAACATGGAATACATGAGGAGTAAAATACAAGTTAGACAATAGGAATATCAATATATCAAAATATAAGCATGAACATAATGGCATGATAAAGCATGATAATCATAACATGGAAATCTGGAAACAAAAGTTAACTTGGAATTATCATGATCCAAGGCTCATTGCACATGGATCATGAGTATATTCTCATTGCAATGAAGCATGAGTAAACACACGTTGCACTTGAATTAGCCTGAGTCAACACTCATTGCACATGACGTTGTAGGATAGAAATAACGATGTAGATAATCAATATAAAAGAGGGGTGGGGGTGAATTTTACAATTTAAAAATATTACTTAAACAAGGAAAGATCTCTGTTTAACAAAGTTAAACTAAGAAAATTCACAACACCTCTAACATAGAAGAAAGATTGGGGAAAAGTATGAAGTTACAAACTTCTAGTTCTAATCAATTCCTTAAATCTGGAAAGTGATTCCGAAAAAACTGGTTCTGGAAATATGGATCCGGAAATTTAAACTTAACCAAAGTTTACAATATGAGATTCTACCATAAAGCGTATAGAATCTAAAATATTCATAGTTCAAGTGTAAAGAAATCTAAAGAGATTATACTTTCCATACAATACATAATGCAGTGGAAAAACAAGTAGTAAAACTGCATGTAACAAAAAATTACTCTTTTAACCCAAAGAGAAGGGTATCCAACAACATTGGATAAAGGTCCCTTAATTTATACTTTCAAGAAAGTGTGTATTACCCAAAATTGGGTAAACCCTCGACACGAAGATCAGAGTCTCTATCTTGCTATCCCCAGAAGCCCTCAACTTCAAGATAGTTGGAAACTTTGTTTTCCTCAGCAAGGAATCCCTCAAACTTCAAGGTAGTTGGCACCTATGACTTCCTACCCATGGAAGCCCTATATTGTAATCACCAACAATCAAAGTCGCACTAAGAAATTCTGCACAAGTAAAATTTTGAACAAGTCCTTCAAACATTCAGCACGAAGCGTGAGAGTTAATAAGAGACTCTCTCTAAATATCACTTCAACAGCATGTAAGCACAAGTTGTCATTGTTATGTTTTTTGAGCTCGTTCAAAGGAGCTCATGTCTATAGGAAAATTTCCAATGGTCGTCTCCCTCCTCCAATCGTAATATTTTCCTTAATTTTCGGAGTGACCTGTACACATGTCAGTAAACCAATGGTTATTTAGAAACAGAATGGACGACATCATTTTATAACAAAAGATGTGTAACTGAATGCATGCCATCATTTTGTAATGAGACAATTGTAAGAATAAGTAAAACTGATGTTCAGAATGTATGAAAATTAATGATCGGAGTCTAACCAAAATGGAATTCAGAGTCTATAAGAAAGAGATATTATGATTCTGTTTTATAGGAATTTGGAACCTGAATTCTCTAGAAATCTGGAGTATGAATTTCTAAGGAAATTCGGTCTCTGGTTTCACCAGAGTTTAGAATCTGAACATACAGAGTTCGGAGTTGAACTTTTAGAAGTTTAGAGTCGAACTAGTAAATGTTCGGAGCCAAAATAATAACATTTCGGAGTCGAACTCATATATGGTTGGAGTCAAACTTGTAAAAGTTCAGAGTTGAACTCATAAAATTTCAGAGTCGAACAGGTAAAATTTCGGAGTCGAACTTTGTTATAGTTCGTATCCATAATTTGGAATGGAACTTTAAAAGAGTTCGTATCCAGAATTCGGAGTCAAACATTATTAGAGTTCATATCAAGAATTAGTAGTGGGTCTTTATTAAAGTTCGTATCCAGAATTCGGATAGGAACTTTATTATAGTTTGTATCCAGAATTTGGAGTGGAACTTTATTAGAGTTCATATCCAGTATTCGGAGTGGAACTTCATTACAGTTCATATCCAGAATTCAGATCCTAAAACAAAATAATTCATATCTTAGATTTATATGATTCCGAGGTTTTGGGCATGAAACTGATTTTTATACTAAAGAAAAATATTGATATGTATAAGGAAATATAGGTTAGGTTAAATTTACTTAATGAAGGAAATTTTCCTTAGAGAATTAAAATATAGATTTGCTTATGTATAAGGTGTTTTTGATTTTAAATACAAAAAGCAATGGAAAATTCATATGGAAAACCTTATTGACTCAACAATATCCCCCTTTTTGGAAAGCACAAACAACCTTATGAAAAAGATTATAAGGAATTTGAAAAATTTCATTAGAATTTGAAATTAAAACATATCTCCCTTTGTTCATGGATGATGATGATTACAACTAACTCCCCCTTAGGCATTGAAACTCAAAGGATTGTATTCTATATTTCCGGAGTGGAGTTTTCATTATCATGGGAATGGAAAACGTGGTAATGAGAAACTACCCCTCACTTTAAGGATATCTTCACTTAGAAATTTTTCTTTCTCCATTTAAAATTTTTCCTTCTCCCCTTTTAAGTAGTTCTTTTTCCTTCTCCCCCTTTGTGATTTTCAAAATGAATTTAAGGGAATGGAAAATAAAAAAGGTACCTGAAAAATTAGTATATAACAACAGAACATAGAACCAATGAAAAATTTCATTAGTGTATAAATTTTGTTTACAAGGAATAAATAATGAAACAAAAGATAAAATTTTTCTATTTGTCCTCCGTTTCCTTCAGAATAAGCTTCATCAACACGATTTTTAGCTTCTTCATGTCTTTTTGATCCTCCTCATCTTGTTTATCCATATTATTTATTCTTTCATATGGATCTTTCAAAACTTCTGCCTGAGCCTTCATGGATTCTTCTTGCATATTCACTAACTCATCTTGTTTTAATAGTATTTTTTCAAGCTCAATCTATAGATCTCTATCAATTATAAAATTTTGAGCAAGATATTTAACCTTATCATTCAATTCCTTCACTTGATGACTCCGAGAACTTTGCTCAATGATTAGCTCATCCTGAAGATTCTTAATCATGCAGTCCTCAATGTTAAAGGCATCTTTAACATCATTCTGAAAATGATCAAAACCAGCCATGTCTTCTTAAACTTTCTTTGACCACAAAGTGATATTTCTACATTATTTCCTGTGTAAATCATAGTTGATAAGGAAATTTCTATGGTCAGCTTCAATTTTCACACACTTATCCATCACCATAGATAAGGATTCTGACTTCTGATTCAAGGTATGTTGCAGCATCTGGAATCTATAGTCTATAGTGGGAAATATCAGAATGTTGTCCACCAACTTTTTCAAAGACTCAATAACAAACTCATGACCGTGTACTGATGACTCCGAAGATGATAACATTCTTTGGAATTGTTCTTTTTCAACCACCACATGCATTATTCTATAATAAACACCAACTTCTCTCTTCCTGATAATATATTTTTTTTGGTGTATCTATGAGCACTTGCTTACATTTAACAGGTTTTGGAATGGGTTGATCATCTGGAGATTCTACCTCACTCTCTGATAGATAAACAATTTTGTCTTCATCAATTTTCCCCTTCTCTATTCCTTCTTCAAAATAATGCTTCTCATAACTTACATCATCATCAGATAAAACATTATCTTTCTCTTCTTCCTAAACTTCATCTCTCTGACCTTCATTCTCAACTCACTTTCTCAGAGTGACAATTTTTGCAGATTCAGCAATTTCTTGATACTCTTCTACATGTTTAATTAGATAATCTAAATCATCACTTCATCCTTCTTCTTCTTCTTCATCTTCTACTTATTCTTCTATATCATTAACTTATTTTTCTTAAGATTTTCCATAGTGATATAGTTCTTTGCTGGAGTCTCTGGAAATGGTTTGGTAAAAAAAATTTCCGGATCCCGAATATGCTCAAAAGCTAATTCAGTTGCTTTCAAAATAGATTGAAGAACCTTGGCTTCAGACATTTTCTTCTTCAGCTTCTTCTCTTTTGCTTGCTTCTCTAATTCATTCGCAGCTTTTTCTATTAAGGCCTTAGCCTCAGCAGGGTCCAATTCGAACTGTGGATCCCCTTACTTTCTCTTATCATTGTCTTCCTTCCACTTAACAACCACTTTATACGAGTAGGTTTTTTGTTTCTTTGGCATGGGTGGTGGAGACTGGGTTTCCTTAGCTTTGGGGATTTTTTCATCTGTAACCACTTCTTTAAGCTTCATATTCTTAGTAACTTTCTTCACTGGCTCATCTTTTTCCACATTTTCCAGAATGTTCTCAGCCTCTTCCTCTAGTAAAGAATAAAAATCTCTGGATTCACTAGAAAAACCCATTTTCATCCACATTTGTGTATCATAAGTAACTAACATTACCTTGCAATTTATTTCCATGGAAGTTCAAGAAACATTAAATGAATAAAGACATCTGATGATATGTTTAGAAATCAAGGTTGGATACATTATGATTTGATCTTTCAGATTCCCTTCTTTAATATTCTTAACTGTAATCAAAATATGCCTCATCAAATTTATCTTCCATAGATTTACCCAGAAATATAGGATTTAAATGTCACTTTTCTTGGGATTATCCTTGTAACCCCTTCTTGGTACGAGGAAACCTTGTACCCATAGCTGTAGAATCTGATTATTCGAATAGAGGTGAGTAATCTTAGATGTCTTGGAAACATTATGTCCAATGCATTTCAATGCCTTCACTTTGTTTAATCATCCTTGGTCATCCGTAAGCTTATGTGAACAAAACTCAACTCCACCTTCATAAGATAAACCCACCAAGATTGTAGCCTTGGTGTAAGATAATTTGTAAGTCTTCCCATAAGTCTTGAAAGAAAATAACTCTCTACCATCTTCCTCAAGGAAGGAAATATACTCATAGAACTCGACAAGAAAATCTATATAAATCGGATCCTATTTCTCTGGCTTCGATAAGAAAACCTCCTCCCATCCATTCAATTTGATATTCTTAGATATAATAGAATCATAGTTGTAAAAAACTGGGATGCACTAACCTCTCCCTATAAACTAACCACTTTTGGATTGTCTTAGTAGTTAATATATCCTGAGAAGTTGCTTTAGAAGACATTCAGAATGGAGAGTTCTGGAAGCTTTGGAACACGCTTTAACAATGATCGGAATGACCTTAAGAAGAGAGGCAGAGCTTCGAGACGCAAGAGCTTTGAAAAACCGATGTGGGAAGACCCTCGGGTGTCCCCTTTATATAGGCGATGGAGTTGATATTTGAACTTACAAAAACCATCTAACAGTTGAAAAACCCTTTTATCTGATTTGATGGATGAAAAAATACCCGCATGGAAATATTGAATCCGATCTTTTGAGGTTTTTAAGAAAAAAAATCCGATTTATGAAAACAAGAATATGAGAAATTTTAAAACTCATAGTAAAATACCACAAAGAAAAATATTACTACAAAAACATAAGTAAGGAAATCACAGCTTTTGGATTTTCTAGGAATTTTTATTCGTAATATGTAATATTCTTCTTGAAGAACAATTTTGACTATGAAAGACTCATTACGAAGATGTCACTACGAAAAAAATGAGTATGAAAAATTCAAGTACAAAAATTCTCATTACGAAAATTTCAGTTTGGAAAATTCCCATTACAAAAGTTTTAGTTCCTAAAACTTCATTACAAAAATTTTAGTTCCAAAAAATTCATTACGAATGTTTCAGTTCCGAAAACCTCATTACGAAAATTTCAGTTCCGAAAATTTCATTACGGAAATTTCAGTTCCGAAAAATTTCATTACGAAAATTTCAGTCCAAAAAACTTCATTACGAAAATTTCATTTCCTAAACCTTCATAACGAAAATTTTAGTTACAAAAGTTTGAAAAACTGATTACGAAAATTTGCATTACAAAAATCCTAAAAAAATGACTACAAAAATTTTGGTTACAAAAGCTTTTATAAAAAAAGACTATGAAAATTTTGATTATGCTATCATGAAAATGTACTCCCCATATGAAAATGAGTTTATTACTATATGGAGAATTATTCAACATGATTTTAATGAAGATGAATTACCTCACAGTTATCATTCGTATATTCTGTTTAATGTATTCAAATCTATCGGAGGGTAATGATTTTGTGAATATATCAGCAAGTTAATCTGGATTTCTGATAAACTGAAAAATGATATCTCATTTACTTCTTCTTATACCTGGATTGGAAATTTATTTGACTAGCTATATTGTTCATTCTTCAGGCAAGATTTTCTAACTCATTTTCTAAGACTTTACTCTCACTAGATTCAGAATGCATAGTAAACTTCTTAGACATGGATCTAGGAACTCTCTCAGGAGTCATTGCTTTCATGGGGTTTGATGTTGTAGTAAAAGAAACAGTACCATTCCCATTCTACTTTTTGATGTTGTCAGTATCCCTCTTCATTCTTGTTTCATGTTGAAGAAGAGTTCCAAACAACTCATCTAAGGAAATTTGAGTGATCTTCATATTCTCAACAATAGTTGTTATGTTTTATTCCCACTCATTGGGCATAATATCTATAATCTAGTCCACAAGAGCTTCATCATCTAGACCATTATCTCCCATAGATTGTAATCTATTTACAATAGTCATAATCCATTTCTATACTTTACTTATAGGTTCTCCATATGAAATGTTAAAACAATGATATTCATCTCTCAACACATCTCTTATTGATTCAGTCACTTTTGATGTACCAAAATGTGTAACATCATGTTTCTTCTATATACAGTTAGTATTTTCACAAGAAGAAATATGTCTATATATGTTTCTAGTCATTGAACATAGTAGTGTATTGCGTACCTTACAGTTTAATTAATAATCATGCTTCTCTTGGTTTGTGAAAGCACTTACTTACTTATCAAGAATTTTATACCCACCATTAAGCATAAAAAAGATATCTACCCCAGTATTGATAATGAAAGTCTTCATTAGATCTCTCCAATAATCATAATAATCTCCATAATAAAATGGTGGTCTTGTAGGATTTATTTTATTGTTGGAACTAACATTTAAACCTTCCATTATTTTGAAAGTCTTTCTACACAAAAACTTGTTAATAACAAAAGTTCGGATTCCGGGAAAATGTTCCTAAGAAAGGTAAATATAGAACAAGGAAAAATAGATCAAGGAAAAACATATATGTGAATATAAGTATTTCAGATACCTTTTCTAATACCAATTGTAGGATTGGTATAGAGTATGAGGTTTCCAACCTTTGGTACCAATTGTAGGATCGAAATAACGATGTAGATGCTCAATATACAAGAGGGGGGGGGGGTGAATTGTAAATTTCAACAATTTTACTTAAAAAATGAAATATCTATGTTTAACAAAGTTAAAATAAGAAAATTAAAAACACCTCTAACACAAATGAAATATTGGGAAAAATAATGAAGTTACAAAATTATAGTTTTATTCACTTACTTAAATCTAGAAAGTGAACCTGAAAAACTGGTTCGAGAAATATAGATCTGGAAATTGAAACATAACCAATGTTTACAATATGAGATTCTAACTTAAAACATATAGAATCTGAATTAATCAGAGTACATGTGTAAGGAAATATAAGAAGATTATACATTCCTTACAATACACAATGCAGTAGAAAAATAAGTAGTAAAACTAAAAGTAACAAACAATAACTCTTTTAACCCAAAGAGAAGTGCATCCAACAACCTTTGATAAAGGGCCCTTGAAATATACTTTCAAGCAATTTTGTCATACCCACACAATGGTAAGCCCTCAATACGAAGATCGGAATCCCTACCTTTCTATCCCGGCAATCCCTCAACTTCAAGATAGTTGGAACCTCTGTCATCCTCCGCAAGGAAGTCCACGAACTTCAAGGTAGTCAGCACCTCTGTATTCCTATCCCTAGATGCCCTCTATTGTAATCACCAATAATCAGAGTCGCACTAATCAAGTATTCACAAGGAAATGTTTGAACAAGTCATTCAAACATTCCGCACTTAGCTTGAGAGTTGATAAGAGCCTCTCTCTCTCTAGAAATAACTTCAACACCATGTAAGCACAAGTTGTCAATGTTTTGTTTTTTGAGCTCATTCAAATGAGCTCCTATTTATAGGAAAATTTCCAACGGTCGGCTCCCTCCTCTGACAGTAATATATTCCTTAAATTATTGAGGGACCTGTACACGTGTCACTAAACCAACGGTAAGTTAGAAATCGAATGGACGACATCATTATATAACAAAACATGTGTAACTGAATGCACGTCATCGTTTTGTAATGAAAAATGTGTAAGAATAAGTAAAAATAAAGTTTGGAATGTATGCAAATAAATGTTCGGAGTCTAACCAAAATAGAATTCTGATTCTATAATAAAGAGATATTAGAATTCTGTTTTATTAGAATTCAGAACCTGAATTCTGTAGAAATCTGGAGTCTGAATTTCTAAGGAACTTCGGAGTCTGATTTCACCAGAGTTTATAATCTAATCTTACTGAGTTCAGAGTCGAACTTGTAGAAGTTCGGAGTCGAACTAGTAAAAGTTCGGAGTCGAACTCATAAAATTTCAGAGTCGAACTCATAGAGGTTCGGAGTCGAACTAGTAAATGTTCAGAGTTGAACTCATAAATGTTCGGAGTCGAACTATTAAAAGTCCGTAGTTGAACTATGTTAGATTTCGTATCCAGAAATTGGAATATAACTTTATTTGAGTTCGTATCCGGAATTTATATTGGATCTTTATTACAATTCGTATCCAGAATTCGGAGTGGATCTTTATTAGAGTTCGTATCCAGAATTCGGAGTGGATCATCATTAGAGTTCTTATCCAGAATTCGGAGTGGAACTTCATTACAGTTAATATCTAGAATTCAGATCCTGAAACAGAATGATTCATATCTTAGCAATATATGATTCTGATGTTTTGGGTATTTATCCGATTTTTATACTTACGAAAAATATTGAAATGTATAAGGAAATCTTGGTTAGGGTAAATTTCTTTAAGGAAGGAAATTTTCCATAGAGAAGTAAAATATAGAATTGATTAAGTATACAGTGTTTGTTATTTTCAAAATAAGAAATAATGTAAATTTCATATGTAAAACCTTATTTACCCAATGAATTGGAGCGCTATAAGGGTTCACCCTTCTTAAACATTTCATTTCATGCATATGTGTGCCACATGGATCATAAAACATGGAATCATTAAACATAATCATTTATTCCACAATAAGGAATTTGGAATTAATTCATAAAACATTATAATAAATAATTATATTTTTATAAAGCTTAATACCCTTGATGGAGAAATGGGCATGGTATTCACTACCCAAAAGCATTGGCATAGAAAATCGGTTCAATTTCAGAAGCATAACGGCATGACATAAGAATTAATAAAAATGGTTGATGAGAGAGAAAGGTGTGTCTCAACATATTTTCATGAAATAGAAAGTATGGGGGTCATATAGATACATGTACAAACAATTTTAATGGAATTTAGATTCATGATAGAAAAGTATTGCTTGAATGTAAATGAAGAGCGAGATGTTCCTTTCAGAATTTCGGCATAGTAACGAGTGTACATGGGAGGAATTTAATGAGAGAGAAAGGGGTCTCCCATAATTCAAACAATAAGATGGAATTATGGGAATGTTGTGAAACCAAACCCCAGTATTTATAATAGAAATGAAATGGTCATAACAATATTATGAATATTGGACAACGAAGTGAAAGTAAGAAAAAACCTTTACATGGAAGTGTGCTACCAAAGGATTGTGAGAGGCTTGAGAAAGGCTTCTTGGGAGCATAGGGCACCATGGGAGGATTCTAGATAGAGTATGTCATAGGTTGGATGAACTCAAAGGGCTTTGAGTGAGGTGGAAATGGGATCCGGGGTGCGTTTATATAGGAATGGTGAGTATATTATTTATTATTTTGGTTTGGTACCCCTTACATTAAACTAATACAAACCACAAATAAACTCATGGTTTTTCCCATGGTTTTTGGAAAAGGGTGTAAGAAAACAATATTTAATAAGTCCAATGTCTGAAATTCTTAAAATAGTGTGGTGGCTTATGTGGAGGTGAGCCATAGTCCCATGGAAAATAATTTTAAAAGCCAAGATGTATAATAAGTCTTGAGGGGTCCATTAATGCTTTGAAAAGTAAGTCAAACAAACCCAAAATAAAATTATTTTAATGGTAAAACATATATTGGCCGAACATAAAGCTTATAGTATTTTATTAAATCACTATTGGGTTATTATGTTGTCATAAAAAACATTATATATTTAAACGGTATTTAATTTTTACCCAAAAAGTTGACTCTCTTAGAAAATTATGAAAAATTCACCATTGGATAATTTTGAAAACCTGATTCAAGAAATATCATTTATTTTACCTAAATAATTTTCTAAATATGTTAATTTTCACTTCTAAATTAAAATCCGACTTTTATCGAAAATTCTATGGTTTTGACAGAAATGGATTTAAACCCATAATAAAAACTATAACTGCATTCATAAAATTATATGATCATTTACATATAATAAAATTATTTTAATAATAATAATAATATTTTATTAACATTTATTTAATTCAAAAATCCCTTAATTTAATAAAATAGATTTCATAATTAAATAATAACTAAAAACACTATTTTTACTTTAAAAACTATTTACAATGTATCAATAATGACAGGAAGGTATATTCATTATTATATACAAAAAAATAATAATATTCATGAACACATTACTAGTGATTTGTTACATAACCCCTTAAAACAGCTGCATAAGACCTAAGGGTAAGGTGCGTGATGGTGACAGACTCTTGGTGTGGCTCGGATAACATCGCTCATGTGGTAATATCTATCAAAATATACTTATCCCGTAAATGGTCCCATACGATCCTGACATGATGAAGCTCAGCTTGGGCTTGGTCAAGAGAAAAACCCAAGGACACCACATCTTTTCCGAATTCCGACAAATGGGCTTCATATGGAGAAATTCTACTGGATGAGGCCATCGCTTTTTTTGTATGTGTAAATTGGATTTCTTAAAGCCCTATATTTATACTAATCTTGTGATCACTGTTCAACGAGTATACTAGAAACGGTCAAAATTCTTAACATAAAACCAAAGAAGATGACATTTTATAGAAACATTTCACATAAAGTGACATTTAATTAGATCAAGAGATATTTCTATTAATGAAACCTTGGGTCGTTACATTATTCCACCCTTAAGAAATTTTTCCCTCAATGTTTCCTTTTACTACACTAAAACATATGTGGGTAACTCAGCTTCCCCATTTCATCCAATTCCCAAGCCACATTTTCAATCATTTGGTTTCTCAACAACAACTTGACGAGGGGCATTGTCTTATTTTGTATAAATTTTATTCTATGATCTAATATAATCACTAGATTATCCTCATAAGAGAGATAATCCTCCAACTGTACCACCTTAGAAGAGAGTACATGTGAAGGGTCCGATATGTACTTCCTTAAGAGGGATAAATGAAAGGCATCATGTACATTGTCCTTGGTAGGTGGAAGTGCTATTCGATAGGTCCCAACCTCGACATGATCAAGAATCTAGAAGGGGCCGATGTACCTTGGACTTAACTTCCCTTTCTTTCCAAACCTCATGACCTTATTCCACGAAAATATGCTTAGAAAAACCTTGTCTCCAGATTTAAACTCAAGGTCACATCGATGATTATTTGTATAACTCTTTTGTCGACTTTGGGATTCCTTGATATGTTGCTGAATGGTTTTCACCTTCTCTACCATTTTCTCGACAATTTCCGGTCCAAGTAGCTTACGTTCACTAACCTCATCCCAACATGCTGGTGTACTACACCTTTTCCCATAATGGGCTTTATATGGTGCCATTTGGATGCTTGAGTGGAAAATATTATTATAAGAGAACCCAACCAGATGATGATGTTGATCCCATCCTCCTTTAAAGTCTATTGAGCATGCTCTCAACATGTCCTTAAGTGTTTGGATAGTCCGCTCGGATTGGACATCATTTTGAGGATGATAGGACGTACTGAAGTCCAGTTCAGTATCCAGAGCATTTTGAAGACTCTTCCAAGACATAGATGTGAATCTTTGATCTTGGTCAGACACAATATATAGTTGAACTCCATGAAACCTTACGACATCCCTGATATATATCCATTCCAGTTGATCGATTGAGAAATCATCTTGAATAATAATGAATTGTGCAGTGCTTGTAAGATGATCCACCACAACCAAGATTGCATTGTTTCCTTTGGATGTCCTTGGAAGTCCGGTGACGAAGTCCATTGTGATGTTCTTCCATTTCCATTATTTTATGGGAGATGGTTGAATCATCCCCTCAGACTTCTTTCTCTCTTACTTTACTTGATGGAACACCAGGCACTTTGATGTATATTCAGAAATCTCCTTCTTCATATTATCCCACCAAAAGTTTTCTCAGAGATCTCGATACATCTTTGTGCTCCCTGGGTGAATAGAGAAATTTGAACTATGTGCATCATCCAAATGTTCACTCGTCATCCCCAGACTTTATGGAACAAATAGTCTTTTCCCAATTCCCAAAATTCCTTCTTCATTGACATTAAACTCCAAGGATTTCCCATTTTTTATAGCTTCTAATTTTTCCTAAATTCAAACATAATATTTTTTATCATCCTTTAACTTTTCAAAATAGATGGTTGAGAAATCATTTATTAATGGATTAATGATGTTCTCTTCTTGATGAATCCCATGTCCATCTTCATCAAGTCTAAGAAGATTGGATCCCTCTCAATTCTCATCACTGATAGAATCCATGGGTCCTTTATACTTAGGCCATATGACACCTTTTTCTATTTCCCGGGGTGGTAATGTATTTTACAGTCATAATCCTTGATGAGTTCAATCCATCTTCTCTGGCACATATTATGATCTTTCGGTGTGAATTAATATTTAAGACTCATGTGGTCAGTATATATCTCAAATTTCTCCCAATGGAGCGAATGAATCCATCTTATCAAGGAAAATATCACCGGCGCCAACTCCAAATCTTGCGTTGGATAGTTTCGCACATGGATATTCAACTGCCTTGAGGCATAAGATATCAATTTATCATTTTTCATCAGCACACATCCTAATCCCTTCTTTGAAGCATCGCTTAATACCACAAAAATTTCCCCACATGTGGGTAAATTGATCACAGGCGTAGTGATAAGCCTCTTTTTGAACTCCATGATGCTTTCTTCACATTCATCACTTCAAAAAAACTCTACTCTCTTTTGAGTTTTCATGGTAAGAGGGTTGGACAATCGTGAGAAATTTCTCTCAAATCGTCGATAATATCCAGCTAACCCTAAGAAGCTGCAAATATTTGTCACCAATGTTGGCCTTGAACATACCTCAAATGCATCTTTTTTGGAGGGATCCATAGTAATCCCATTTCTTGTGATGATATGGCCCATGAATTAGAACTCCTTCAACCAGAAATTACACTTGATGTACTTTGCATAGAGCTTCTCCTTGGGAAATGTCTCTAGTACAGTTCCTTAATTCTCCTCATGATCCTCCTTGGTTTTGGAGAATATTTGAATATCATCTATAAAGATTACAAAAAACTTGTCAATGTAATCTATAAAGACTATATTCATCATTTCCATAAATATTCCTAGAGTATTAGTGAGTCAAAAAGGCAATACTATGGATTCATAGTGCCCGTATCTTGTACGAAAAGCAGTCTTGGGGCCATCTTCCTTCTTCATCGTTACTTGATATTATCCCGACCGCAAATGTACCTTGGAGAAGTATTGTGCTCCATGCTGCTGATCAAAAAATTCATCAATCTGTGGTAGAGGATACTTGTTCTTTATCATGATTTTGTTAAGTTCATAATAATAAATGCAAATCCGCATTGACCCATTCTTTTTTTTGACGAAGAGGACTGGTGCACCCCATGGTGAAGCACTTGGGCGTATAAACCCTTTATCCAGATTCTCATGTAGTTGTTTCTTCACCTCTTCAAGATCCACGACTACCATTCTATATGGAGTCTTGGATATTGGTAGCGTCCCTGGTATAAGTTCAATTGAGAATTCAACATCTCTTCTAGGAGGAAGACCAGTCAATTCCTCGAGAAACACTTCAGCGAATTCCTTCACAATATGCATTTCTTCAAGGATGGTTTCTTCATTGGACTCAATCATATGATCTAGATACGCGTGCTAATAGGGTAGTGATAACCATTCATATGATTATGGAGCTAAAGGAGATTCATCTTCCTCCTTACACTTGTAAAGAATCGGGGGTCGATTCTCCATATGGAGTGTTATTTCCCTCTCCCGATAATTTATGTTGGCTCTATATAAGGAAAGCCAATCCATTCCAATAATTGTATCAAATTCCACAAGAGGGATTATGAAGAGGTTCGCTGGAAAATTCAATCAACAGATTATAACAGGGGATGACATATATTCATGGGATGCAATGATTTCCCCATTTGTTTTACTCACCGACATCTTCACTTCCATGATTTGTGGTGGTGCTGGGATTGTTCTAATAAAATTTAGTGATATAAAAGAATGCGTAGAACCTGAATCAAAAAGTATGTTCGCAATTCTTGAATGAATTACTATCATACCTGTCACCACATCATTGTCGGGATTCACTTCGGCAGAAATGATGGCAAAATCTCTTCCTTGCTACATTGGAGGTTGTTGGTTTCCTATGAAAACCATTGGATTAGGGAACTAATTTGCAAGATGCATTAGGTCTTTGTAGTTGTAGCAATGAACAATGCTTTGAGGTTCCAATGGAGTGTTCCTCTCCTCTCTCGTAGGAGCGGGTCTTTCTTTACAATAGTTAATAGCTAGGTTCCCTTCTCTTCCACACCTAAAGCATTTCCACGTCCCCTTGAGGCAATTTCCATGGTTCTTATTTCCTCACTTTTGGCAAGTTGGGTGGTGGATCATCTCAGCACTATTGGATTTATCCATCGGACTTCCAGCATTGAAATCCACCTTATGCTACTTGTCCCCATGATACCCATGTGATTACCGGATCTACATTTCAACCTTGAGGGCACATCAGACAATTTCCTCATAGCTGTCGAAGTCACGGATCGCTAATACTTTCCGTAGGCTAGGCTTCATCCCACCAAAGAAGTGGTCAACTTTTTGGGGGTAATGACAAAGCCGGAAGCGTATCGTGAAATACTTGTGAATTTTGCCTCATATTCTACAACATATTCTTCTTAATTTGTCATGAGGGAATGGAAGTCCCTTTCAATCTTAAGACGGAGGGGGTGCGGAAAATATTTATCGAAAAACATCTTTCGGAAATCCTTCCATTCCAATGCCTCGATCTCCTTCTCGAGCCTTGTATTTTGGGTCAACATCAACCATTGATCTGCTTCAACCTCCATACGATAATCCCCCTAGAGAAAATTCTCTTGTTTAGAACATTGAATGATGGAGAAGATCATTTCAATGGAGTTGATCCATTGTTCAGCGATCATGGGATCAGATGATCCACTAAAAGTAGGAGGCCTTTGTCTCATGAAGCTCTCGATAGAGACATGTTCTTTCTTAGTGGGATTGGACGTTCTTCTTGACCCGTGATTCTATTAAATGATTGATTTATCTTAGAGAGAAGCATTAAAATGTTTTTGATTCCTGCTCCCATTGGATTGGGCATCACATTAGTACAGTCATCACACTGATCTTCACATCAGTTGTTAACCCGAGTCCTCATATTACCGGCCACTGGCTGGAATAAAAGAAAAGTTAAGGGGTAACACATAAAGGGTAATCCAAAAACAAAAGGTGATGACTTATAAATAAACTTCTATTTCCTTAACTCATGGGTCTATAGGCTTCAATCTAGGATTTTCATGATCTACATTCTAATATATATTCTTAGGGGCATTTTTTTTAATTTCAGTAATAAGGGTTCATACTATGCTTTTGAATTTTATCAAAATGTATCCCCCGGGATTGTCGTAACCAATAGTGCAGCAAGGCCCATTGTTGTGTACCAGTTCCCTTTCGAGTCTAGCTCAATGCGGTGTTTTCGGGCGTTACCCATAGGATACATCTCTATGAGAGACGCCTCTACCTGCTCGTATCCAAACAGGGATGTATTTGTTTGATAAACCACTAACATAGAACATACCAAAACATAGGTATGTTCTTATTATACTTTTCTTGTATCTAAATAATTACTAGGGTTTTATAATCCTAATGATAAAAATAACTAAACCAATCCTCTGATACTAACTATGACAACCATACTTTTATTACAAACATAAACATGATTAATTACATAAACTATTCACTTGATACTACATGGAAGATCAAGAGGAATAGTGTCTATGGGGAATATGATCATTACATAACTACTTAAAACATGAAATACAACATCTTTATTGAAATCATCCTTTACATGACTACTACACTCCCTCGTACTTAGCATTGCAAGGGAAAACCTGAGGACATGCATAAGAAAAGGGGTGAGCTAAAAATCCCAGTACAAGAATAAACATGGAATACATAAGGAGTACAATAGATGTTGGACAATAGGCATATCAATATAGAACAATAGAAACATGAAAATTAAGGCATGATAAAGAATGATAATCATAACATGGAAGTGTGGCAACAACACTTAACATGGAATTAGAATGAGCCAAGGCTCATTGTACATGGAGCATGAGTAAATTATCATTTCACATGAAGCACGAGTGAAACCTCATTGTACTTGAATTATCATGGGTCAATACTCATTGCACATGATGTATCATTATACTATACTTTACCCAATGCATTGGAGCATTATAAGGGCACACCCTTCTTAAACATTTCATTTCATGCATAAGTGTGCCACATGGATCATAAAACATGGATTCATTAAACATAATCATTTATTCCCTGATAATGAATATATAATTCATACATGAATCATCATAATAAATATGTAAATGTGCATAATGTTTAATACCCTTGATGGAGAAATGGGCATGGTATTCACTACACAAAGGCATTGCCTCAGAAAATCTGTGCTATTTCGGCAGCATAACGGTGTGACATAAGAATTCATAAAATGGATAATGAGTGAGAAAGTGTTGTCTCATAATATTTAAATGTAAATTATAGTAAGGGGGTCATATAGATACATTTCCAAAAAATTGTAATGTAATTTGGATTCGTGACACAAAAGTATTGCTTGAATGTAAACGTAGAGAGAGAAGTTCCGTTCGGAATTTCGGCAAAGTAAGGGGTGTACATGGGAGGCATTTATTGATAGAGAAAGGGGTCTCCCATATTTAAAACAATAAGATGAAAGTATGGGGTAGGTGGAAAAACAAGCCCATAATTTATAATTGAAATTAAAAGGTAATAACAATATTATGAAAATTGGACAAAAAAGTGAATGGAAGAAAAAACTGTTAATTGGATGTTTGTTTCCAATTGCATTAGAGAGGCTTCAGAGAGGCTTATTGGGAGCTTGGGGCACATTGGGAGGTTTATAGAGAGAGCAGGGAAGATTTCGAACGAACTGAAAGGGCGTTGAGTGAGGATGAAGTGGGAGCTTGGGTGGGTTTATATAGGAAAGGTGAGTGAATTATTTATTATTTAGGTTTGGGACCCCTTACATTAAACTAATCTAAACCAAAAATAAACTCATGGTTTTTGCCCACTGTTTTTTTCAAAGGGGATAGGAAAACAATATTTTATAATGCCAAAGTCCTAACTTCTTAAAATAGTGGGGTTTCTTATGTGGTGGTGAGTAACACTCCCGTGGGAAATAATTTAAAAAGAAAACTTGTTTAATAAGTCTTGAGGGGTCCATTAATACATTGAAAAATAAGTCAAAAAACCCAAATTCACATTATATTAATGGTAAAAAATATATTAGCCAAACATAATGCTTATAGTATTTTATTACATCACTATTGGGTCATTATGATGTCATAAAACACATTATATATTTAAACGGTATTTAATATTTACCCAAATTTTTGACTGTCTCAGAAAATTATGAAAAATTTACCATTTGATAATTTTGACATCCTGATTATAGAAATATCATTTATTTTATCTAAATAATTTTCTAAATATTTTAATTTACACATTTAAAATAAAAACTGACATTTATCGAAAACTCTCGGGTTTTGAAGGAAATGGATTTTAAACCTTAATAATAATTATAATTTCATTCATAAAATTACATGATCATTTATATATAATAAAATTAATTTAATAATAATAATAATATTTTATTAAAATATTATTTATTTCAGAAATCACTTAATTTAATAAAATAGATTTCTTAATTAAAAAATAACTAAAAACACTATTTTTACTATAAAAACTATTTACAATGTATCAATAATGAAAAGAAGGTATATACATTAATATATACAAAAAAATATACATGAACATATTACTAGAGATTTGTTACATAACCCCTTAAAACAGCCGCATAAGACCTAAGGTTAAGGTGCACGATGGTGACAGACTCTTGGGGTGGTTTGGATAAAATCGATTGAGTGGTAATCTTTACCAACTTCCACCTTTCCCATATATGGCCTCATTCGAGCATTACATGATGAAGCTCACCTTGGGATTGGTGAAAAGCAATACCCAAGGACGCCACTTCATTTCCGAGTTCCGACAAATGGGCATCGTATGGAGAAATTCTACTGGATGAGGCCATCGCTTCTTTTTTCTGAGTAAATTGGATTTCTTAAGGCCCAATATTTATACTAATCATGTGATCACTATTAAACGACTAAATTAGCAACGATCAAAATTATTAACATAAAACAAATTAAGTTGAAATTTTATATAAACATTTCACATAAAGAGACATTTAATTAGATCAAAAGGGGTTTCCATTAATGAAATGTTGGCTCGTTACGTGATACCACACTTGAAATTCTGTATCCTACATTTCATTATCAATATAGCAATTTTCTCGCTATGAGATTCCTAGAAATGTCCTTGAATCATTCTCACCTTCATCATTGTCAACTAAAAATAATATGGGTTTAACATATTCCATTCCTAGACTTCTTCAGAATAAATGTGAACAGACTATTGGTTGTGAATAATAAATTAAAGTGGAAGAGTTAATGAATGGTGGGGAGTGGTAATGAAATGGAAATAATAATCAATGGGTTGGTTGGTTAATAAGAAGGGACTTTATGTGTTGCTGTGTTTTTCCTAACTTTCTTTGTGGATGGCCGGGATATGTTTTATGAACGATTGTTGTGGTTGGTTGTGAATAGTTTCCTAGTAGTTAAGGGACTAAATTATCTAATTTCTGTTGAGATGTGAAAAACCTAAATGGGGTTAGTGTTGTTTGTTATATGCATGCTTCGTGGTAGCAGTGTTGAGGCACGTGCTCGGTTTCTCTTTTTAGAAGTCATAGGTTGGGCTGAGTGGTTGCTATATGTATATATATATATATATATATATGTATCTTTTGTGTTTTATCGCACCACACCCATGTTGATCACATAGTGTCGAACACTCCCATTTCAGGGGAGAGGGTGTTTTCCCATAGTTACTAGCTCCTTCCTACTCCTTCTCCCCTAGGCTGTGATGGCTTGAGGCGAACTTACACCCAAGACTCTTCAGGTATGATTCGATTGGGGTGATTCGGCCCAAGAATCTTCAGGAAGGCTTATAGGCTGTGATGGCTTGAGGCGACCATACATCTAAGACTCTTCAGGTAGGTTTTGATTTCAGCCCCAGGTGTCTTCGGGCGAGAGTTCTATTACTATTACTGTTCAAAAGACTATCATGATGAGTCCTAGGTGTCTTCGGGCGGGGATGTGGTTGTGGTTGTGTGGCCCAGGTGTGTGCGGGTGGAATGTGTGGTTGTGAGGCCCAGGTGTGTGTGGGCAGGGAGAGTGTGACAGCATCAGGACGTTCATCTTACTAATGGGAAATGGTGCGGGGTACCGAATACTCTTCTTCTTATACTACTACTACCTATTGTGATTGTGTTTTTGTGAGTGTGGCTGGTGAGGATGGGTGGATAGACTTCCTTGTTAGCTTTCTTCTGTTGTTCTCATGGGACATTAGGATGTCTCCCCACCTTTGCACGAGAGCTTTAGGTTCCCCTACTGATTATACTTGTATGCTCACCCTACGTTTACTTTTAGGTTTCCAGGAGGACTACCAGGGCTGTGCGGGGCCCTACTAGTCAGGAAGTTAGAGTTGTTGTAGTTGATGTTCTCTTGTTTTCTATTGGTATTGTACTTTTAAGCTTTCGTGTATGTGTACCTAGTTAAAAATTGTTTAAACATGCATGTGGGCTTGGGTTGGGTTTATTTATATACACTTGTTTTTTTCCTTTTTGGTGGTTGACTTGTCCTATTTCCCGATCCTAAATAATAAAAAAAGGGTAATGCCTCCCATATTTGTGAAAACAGATACCCTTGGTGCTAGTCGCCCAGCCGAGGCCTACTGGAGGTGGGAATAGGGTGTCATTATCTCCATTTCACCATTGCCTGCTCAGGAGGGGCATCTTTGGTGGGAGGGGGTTGTGACAGTAATACTAGATCACATGATGTTTGAATTTGGATTTCCTTGAATCAAAAAACTATTGCATGTGTCTTCAACTTCTCATTCAGAAATTGATCCAAAAATAACATTGTTTGATAATCAATGTTCAATATATAAAGATTCATAGCATAACTTTTTAACGCATTCCGTGCCATCGATCCATTCGTAAAAGACCTTTGATCATTGCTATTCATTTTGATCTGAAGAACAATAAATTAGGTACCAAAAACCATCTAATTCGTCACTGCTCTCATAAACACATCGGTTTCATGTTTTTCCATTCATGGATATACAATATAAAATCATTTCCCCAAGAATTGGTTGCACAGTAATAGATTCCATTGAGATATGTCAAACCACAACCCAAATATATAATGCCTACAATGAATGAAGAACTGGTGAGACATGAACAACTAAAAACTCAAGGAATGAACCTAATCCAATGTTCATGTTTGCCTCGATCCATCATCATTAGAATAACAATAAATAATCAAATATCACAATGAAATTATCTCAATGAAATCAACAGAAAATGATCATCCCACAATATGCATGATATGTGAATAAGTCCATTAATCGATTGATTTGAGATCATCATTGAAGTCACAAATAGAGAAATAGTACCAAATGAAACAATGACCAAAATGTTTTGGGATCAATCCCTAATGAATAATGAATATGTGTCATGGTTTTTGGTTAGATCCTTCAATTCCATCTCGTATCACTCATCAGTCTCAGATTTGGTTTTCATCTGCTAATGGAATATCATTCCATGATCTACGATGGATCCCCAATGATTTGTAGGGTTATGTGGGTAACACAATAAAATTTTCATAAGCGATCATTTAATGAAATAAAACAGATCAATGCATGAGTGAACAAATAAAACAAATAATTAATTATTTTATTTATTTTATGATCGAGATGAATTTTCTACAAACGCCCCTCCCTGAACAATTTTATGTTTCAAATAGGTTAAAATTTACATTATTAACTCAACTGTGAACTCATATTTTTTAACTGGTCCCCTGTTTTGAACTAATATAAATTTTTCAGGAAAATTTCATGTGTGTGAAGTTTAATATATTTAATATATTTCAATCATTTATTCCGGGAAAACCAGGCCTTAAAATGAAATTCCTTCTCTATGCCTGTTCTCTATAATAATCCGTACTATATGCCAACAAATATGTGGAATACTTGAGTCATCAGAAGAATGTTTGGAGAAAATAATAAATGAACTTCATTTTTTAACATTGATAGAGACACCAAATTTTTCTTCTGCAATGGCCCTTATTTAATTTTTAGAGACCTATGAAATAGTTCATGTATTCTTCAAATAAAAACCATTTTCCCTTTTTATGCATTTCGGTATTGAAAATAATTTTCCAATAAAATTGTTTTCATTATTGAATTTGGGGGTTTAAATGTTTATTTAGATATACAAATGTGATTTTCCACTGATTTTAAAAGACTATGTCAAGTTGAAGTGATGAAAAGTTGATAGAATAAAACTATTTTAAACATGATATGGAACATAATCATTATACTTGTAAAAAAGGTGCTCCTAGATAGTGTTAGGTGGTACAGTAACAACTTATATGATTGGTGCAACAAGATATCACTAGGTCATCACATTTAATTTAAACTATGGGTGTGATTGGGTAACACTCTTACACAATAGGTAATGTTCCTTGTATTGGAAAGAAAGAAGGTTAGGGTTACAAAAGGGATTCCTCGATGGATTTAACTCAGATCTAGTTAAATATGACTTTCTCTTAAAAGACGATATCGATTTAATCATATAAATTATTGAAATGGGATTTTAATTACCTGATATGGGTTTCAAAAAGATTAATTTTTAAAAAAATTGTGTGATCGTGTTATAATGTTTTATTTAATAATCAAAAAAGAAATTGAAGATAAAGGTAAAAATTAATTGATTTTTCACTTTTTCACTAGAAAAATGTTTTTCTTTTGTATATCCCTTATTAGTCTTTTTATTATCATCATATTTATAAAAAATCATGGATTTTGTGGATGGGTAAGGGAAACGAAGAGGTCAGGCTTCCATATTTGAATTTTTTCAACAAATGAAAATAATTTCTTTATTTTTTAAATGTTCAGAGAAACAATGCTAACTTGATGTGTACACTTTATATTTTTGGATATGTTTTGAATGAGTTATGGATAAATTCCCAAAAACCATAAACATAAAAAGATCCAAAACAATAAGACAACGAATTTATGAAATAAAAATCATTATTATATAATTTTTGAGGAAGGTTAATTATATTTAATGTTATTATTAAAACCATTTCATTTCATTAATTATTTATTCAAGGCACATTGATCATTTATTTTATATATGTATTGTTTATTAAAGATTCTCCATCATCTATGTTTTCATGAGTGTATTTTTTCACTGATGATATAATACAAAGAAATATCTTGTATTTAATTTTCATTCTATTTATAAACTAGTATAATATAATTATACTCATCATTAGAGTCTTTATCAAAATAAAAATTAATACATTGCGTTCCCCTATGCTTCTCATCTCCACATCACTCACTTCAAAAATATTGTAATTTTCATAGTAATGAATATACTAAATTACCAAAATATTGGAATCATTCTTAATTTATATTTCCATGAAATTTTATGAAACACTTATAATATATTATAATTGATGATAAACTATGAGATATACCTTAATCTCTATTAGACTAATATTATATTTTTTTCTCCTTATTTAAAATAAATCACATACTTCTAAAGATTAAAATAATTTAAATATATGTTTCTTTCTATAACGCATATCATTTGGAGTCTTTTTTATTATGGGGAAACAAATACTTATTGCATTTTTAGACAAATTTTATTAATAAATCAATCCCAATCATAATAGGTATGTCATTCCAAATATGCGTTGGTATATTCTTTTGTTTTATGATCTATTTTATTCCTTCATCAATGAAATTTTCTTAAGGTGTTATCTTAGATAAAAATTTCTATTGTGTCATGTTATTTAAATTATTATCCTCAAAATAGTTATTCATAATACCTATTACATTTTTGGAATATAATTTATAACCTTCTATCCAAGAATAATTTTAACCTTATTCTAACACAACATAATGCATCTAAATACATTGAAATTATGGGTGATGACAATAAAAATTGTGATGCTATTTTTATTATAAATCAAATTTATATTATATGTATTCCAATCAATGGACCATGTCTATATGGGTCCACACACATTCTCATGTCCGAATTTATGATATCTTCATTCCTTTTTATCATTTGAGTTTTATATATTTTCTATAATATTATATTTTTGTCCGATATTGTGGATGTGTGTATGATGACAAGATAGTATTGGGATATCACGTGTTCCATCAATATTCACAAGATATTATAAGGATTGTATTATTATGTTATCAATCCTCTAATTTTAAAAAATTATTTTATTTCATTGGTAGAATTAATAAATAAGATTTTATGAAAGTCATGTAGAGATTCCTTATCCTTTATTCTCATTCTTTAAAACAAAAAAAATCCATTAGAAAAAATATTATTCCATCAAATTTTAACAATATTTCTCAATTCATAAATCATTGGTACACATGATAATTTATAATCAATACTGTCAACAAAAAATACACACTCATGTCTCATGACTTTCACTGAAATTTTATAATCACTAATCTAATGATTTTTGCATTCATCATTTAAAAATCATAAGAAAAATTTTTATGAAGTGATTCACAGAAATATATAAGGTTTCGCTCCATATGGGATGTTTATATTTTTTGATTACTCTATCCAACAACCTAGTCTAAGAATATCTGGTATATCATTTCAACAACTTCCTTTCCAACTCTTTTTTTGCATCAACATTTTTCATTTATCAGCAATGATGATTTTCATTTATAATCATCTTATGAATATGATAAACCAAAAATATTATAAAATGAATAAAATAATTAATAAATTTATATCATGATTTATGATTCCACAAGAATCTATGTATGACAATATGGGTTATTCTCAGACACATTAATTTACATATCTAATGTGTAATACATGACCATATGTTCATATCCATAAAAAAAATTAGTATCCATTAAAAGAAAACATATAATATTTTACTGTAATAGTATAATTAATTTATTTTAATCCCTACCATATATTTTGGGAATGTAAAACATAATTTGGGAATTTATCATCCTTCCACAATAACAACACATGATTTATGTTGTACTATTTTATGTACTTTCTACATCATCAATTTCCTTTTGGGTTCATTAATTTTTTTATTGTTTCATACCAAAATAAACCCTCAATATTAATGTTTTTCTTATATCCTAACATAAATTATCAATACCATATGTACGAAATCAAGACCCATTTATAATTTTTTTCTGATATATCTTTTACTTCAATGAAATGTTCTCCAATATTATTTTCAGACCTCAATTCCCTATCACATTCTATATAGACCATATGCTCATATTTCATGATTTTATACTATTATTAAACAATTTATCCTAATTTTTTTTAATATAATTATTACATCCCCTACAAGATATTTTGTCGCACATGACGTTGAATTACAATAAGTAATATTTTCATAAAAAAGAAATAATAGCATAATTCAATTTTCATAATTCAAGATTGTTGTAAAAACCAAAATTCCATACTTTTATGAATATAATTTTATGAAATTAATTTCATCTTGGAATATATCATGTAATTATTATCAGAATTTGAATTTTATGAATTTTTTTTTTGTTTTTTTGGTGAATAGAGAAAAATATTGATTTTATAAAAAATACATCTTTTATTTAAATATAATGATATAGGAATAACCTCATAAAATTTTAAATTATTTTTTATTATAAAAATATATATGTAAGAAGTATTGTAATAAATATTATAAATATAATTTTTATCATAGAAATACATTATTAATATATTTTTTAATTAGGGTAATGTTTCTTTTCATATAAAAATTATTTTTATTTATTTTCGATTGATTATGTATTTAAAAGGATACATTATTTTATACTTTTTAAATAAAAATAATTTTTATTTTATTTAACATAATTATATTAATTCCCTTTGATTAAAAATAAAAAATTATATTCAAAAAAAATCATTTTACAATTAATAAATCATTTGTCAAAAAATCTTTTCATTACAATTTGTTAAAACACATAGTATAATAAATTTTTAAAATATATAATTGTTGAATAATTTAAGCATGATTCCATAGTTCAATTAAAGAAAAAAAATATTACTTGATAACTTTAACTTAATTTCATTTCATCAAAAATTGTAACGATGGGAAATATCCGTCACTTTGTGTAAGGGTAAAATTACTTAAATTGGTTAATATAAAGTGATACATATTAAAGGTAAAACAAATATCCTTATTATACCTCATTAATTGGTAATCATTATAACATATTCTTATAATATTTATATATTTTACAATTTTAACCACTTTACATGAAAAAGACAAGCATTTTATAATAAATCTTCAAATATTTACACGTTTTAAATTAACATCATTTTTAAAAGGAAACCACCTACATTATATTATCCACAATACATGAGACAATTATCTGGACCATTAAATAATAAAAATTACCTTCCAAATTTTTTTATCTCTTCCTAGATTTAATTTTCTGCAAAAAAATATATCATCAAGAGGTCTTATTTTGTAATCCAAAGGAGGAAATTAAAAGAATAGGTATATGATTTTATCAAGCTTTTTCAAGTTCCATTCTTCATAAACATGATATAAATAATCAAAAATCATAATAACAAGATTATCTAGAGAATATTTATATATTGTTAAGTTAATTTCATATCCATGTTATAAATTAGTCACATCATATGGAAAATAATGTACATTTCACATGAGTAGATATGATATACCATCTCACATAAAGGTGTAAATTTTTTTCTTCATAAAATTAATTGGATTGTTATAAAGATGTATTAAATAATATTATATATTATTTATGGAATAATTATGATTATTGATATATAATATATCATCTTACTTTTTACCCTTCCATATTTTGTAAATTAAATACATTGCTCCGGTTTATGTGTGGACTGCAACCTCCACAACTAAATATGAATCATTTTTCTATAAAAAAACATGATTGTATGATTATAAAATTTTACATAATGAAAATATATTATATTAATGAAACTATTAAAAATATAGATATGATTGAACATTTTAATAAATTTTTTAAACATTAACAATATACTGATGTAATTTTTGAAAAATTAACTAAAACAATAATAAATAAGAATCATATAAAAAAATATTTAGTGAAATGAAATAAAATTGTTATTAATCAACCATATTAAATTAAATATATAAATAAATTTTTCATAATAAATTTTTAATAAATGTTAATTCATAATACAAGAGTGTCTATTTTGTATAACTATGTGGATACCTAATATATGAGATTTTTGTTACAATATATATTTATTTTGGGATTGTTTATGTTTTGAATTAATTTTGGAAATTAATATGATAAAAATATCTTACAAACCATTTATTTAATTATAATTTTTTATGTTTAGGGTTTACATGATTATTTTCTAATAATTCCCCTTTTGTATAAATAATTATTAAGTAACTTACATGAAAGGAACATTTAAAAAAATATTATTTTATGGTTTTCCAAAAAACAATATTCCCTCTATACAGAGGTTGTGATTAAATTTTCATGAATGATTAGAATTACGATTCAATGTATTATAATGTTCCGTTTAACTTTTTGTTATTTACATAGAATAAATTGTAATGAAAAAATTTCATTATTCGTTATTTTCATTATTTTGAAGATTTTAGGAAAATGAAAAATGAATAATTTTTAACATATACAGTGTGACAACCAATTCCCACCATCATATATGTTATTAATTATGAATATTATAATTAAAAATTACATTTTTATTTTCCTATAATTTTTTTATAAATATTAGAGTAATTTTTATCTTCTAATTATACTAAAATAAAGGTGTATTATGTTTTTAATGTAATGAAATTAATTTTGAATGTGATTAACAACATTGTTTTTTAAAAAAGGTAAATGTTTTTTATTTTTCAATGATGTTATTTTATTTCCTATTTAATTTTTTATGGCTTAGTTTTACTATAAAAGCTTCATCTCTAATGAGTTTATGGTCTTCTTTCATCCATTACTGATTTACTATTTTGTGGTCATTAACATCCTTAGGATTACACTCCCATTCACACCACATCAATTAATTGGACATTATATTCTCTTCTAAGTAAATATTATAAGTCTCATCTGTTTAATCATTATTATTTCCTCTATATTCATAATTTATCAATCATGTTCCATTTATTAAAATTTTTATCAGTTTACGGAATCCTATTTTTTGTCAATATTGAAAAATTATATACTATTTATTTGATAGGGATAAATAATAATTTATAAGGATTTGTAAAAAAAATTGTATTAATCATTAATTATATGAGGATATCATAACGAGTGAATTAGATGGGTGAGTTTTTATTATAGATAACCTTTTATTCCTTGATTGCATTTGTGATATAATATAACATCCAAACCATGTTTATCGGTATTTGGTTCACACATACCCCTTTGTTAAGAATGATTTATTAGTTGAGGAATTGATGGTAATATTCAGTATATCATGGATAATTCCTTTAGGGTAAGATCATGATTGTATATATTTATGAATTTACATTATTAGTAATTATATTTCTACCATCCATATGATTTATAAATTGATATTTTTCATGGATGTACATTGAACTCACGTTGGTGATTGAATATACTGTGATTTGGCAATCCATTCTTCCATATTGACAATACCATATTTACTTATTATGGATTCTATTATATGTAACCATTATTAATCATTTGAGATAAATATTTTATTTTTTTCTTATCCCAAATATATGCATTAGGGTATTTCTAATAATTTCATGTAAGAATGAATTTTTCTTGTGGTATGTTTTTTATATTTCAATTGTAGTATGGTAATCACGTCTGTATTAGCTTTCAATGACTAAAAAATTGATCGATTTATAATGTTGTGATCTATTTTTACTTATATCAATGTTATAATTTAAATACCATATCTAGGTTATTAGAGTTGGTGTTGTTAAAGTTTGAATAAAAAAACATTGTAGGAATAATGGGAACTATATTTTAAATGAACATAACTAACATGATAATTAAGATAATTTGATATTGTATTTTTAAATCATAGTGGTTTTCTGAGCTTCAATATTCATAATTATTATGAGATAACATAGTTTTTGTGACTTTTTAGATATGAGTACTAGTGATAATAAGGAAATCAATATCCACGGTCAATGATTATATTTCAATGTAGTTAAAGTCAATATAATCAGATTTGGATCTGAGTAGATCATCAACAAAGGAGGCTTTCTTACTATTTTATAATGAATAAACAGTCCTATATAAGAAAAAATATTCTTCCATATAAATATTTACCTATTATGTATAACATCATATTACAAAAGACTTTATATTTTTGCAGATCTACTAATCCATTGATTAGTGAATAATAGATTATTTCACAAGAAAATATTTCATTATCCATTGGATGTAATAAAATGGTGAAGGTAATTCATTTTTGGTTTTTTGTAAAAATATATATTGATCATTGGTGGTCATTGATCCAATATAGTAATGGTGTTTTTGAATTACAATGTATAGAATATAGAAATTTTTAATTTATATTCTAGGAGAAATATCATCCTCAATAGAAAGTATCAGAAATATTTAGGAACTTCCACAGTTTCAAGGAGAAGGAAGAAGAAATTATTGTCTGGTGTGAATAAGTCATTACCAATTTGAATTTGAAATTTTTAGAATATATACATAATAAAGAAAAACATATTTATTGTTTCATTTATTATATTATGTTGAGCCTATAAATGAAACTGGTTTCTTAAATGTTTTTGTTACACAATTACATCATATAAATTCCATTAAGACAATGAAATTAGACCTCAGGATTGATATCATCAAGGAAAATCAGTAAAATTATAATCCAGTTGGGAACCATGAAGGAATAAATATGATAAATAATATCAAAGGAAATATTATATTTACAATATTTGATAATTAAGTAAGATTTATAATGATATAAAGATATTGTTTCATGTGTGGATAATGTATTCATTGGTTATATGAATGCATGGGTATGAAATAAAAAACATTTATATAGTTATTCAATTTTAATGATATTTTTAATTTTTCAAACATACATCCCATGTGTCAAAGTAACGCCCCAAAGACAAGGATAAGGGAATAAGAATATTATTATGTGATTACTATAGTATTTTTTTATGTTCCTAATGATATTGTTGGAGGTTCTTGGATCATAACATCAATTTTATCTAATTATTTATTTTATTGTAGATCTAATCACACTTTTCCATTTTCAATGATTTCCATAAAAATTAGATATTTACAAATTAACATAATAATGTACATTTGTGTTAGGAAACCCATTTAAAATCATATTATAAAATTGATATATCATTTTATTCCCATTTTTTGCATTGACATTGCCTATTTTGAAACCTGATTAGTATACATATGGTTGACCATTATATAATAATTGGTATGCATTGGATTTTAAAATATACTTTGAGAAATAATTTCCAAGAGAAGGTGATTATGATTCATTATGTAGGTGTTGAATTACATTTCATAAAAAGGTAGACTACATCGTCTAAAAAATTATTAGATCTATATCAATAAACTATTTAAACAGAAATTATAAGAGTAGGGAAAAAAATACTTTGAATGTGAAATAAATAATTATAATAGAGGATAAACCTATAAAGTCAAAATTAATTTATGTGTTTCATAAATAACTACATATAAATCAACCTAAGAATTCTGTTTTCCTTTCAATTTATCTAATATATGATGAAAACCCTATATCTAAAACTCTTTACTTGATATTAATATAAGAAATAAAAGGACAATATAAATAAATAAAGTGGTTTTATTTTTATTGATTTATATTACATATTGTTTCACCCTTAGAGGCACTAATATTTTTGGATAATATGGTTGATGCGTATATGAGGTGTTTTATAAATTATATCGAAATAAATGATATTAATATAATGAAGAATTATCTTGTATGTCACATTCATTAGTTTTTTTATCAAATTAATGGGGATATATATTTTCCAATGATTTATCTTCATCATGGGTATCATAAAATATTAGTAATTAAAAAATAAATTAAAATATGTAATTTAATATCAGGTATTAAAATTATGAATTTAATTTAATTCAATTTTTGTTTACTAATTCAATTTCGATTTTTATGGGTTTTATTGATAGATTTTTCATTTATTTTCATATTATTTTCATTGTAAAATTTATTAATGATATTATTTTATAAACATTAATATATAAATAGTATAATATTTATTTTTTAGTCATTCGTAAAACTCATAGACAATACGAGAGATAAGATTTTTGTTAAATGTGAATTATAGCTTCATGATGTTTCTTTTCATGGAAATATTTTCTCCATTTAGGGAATATAAGTTGTTCCATAAACAAAAAAGGTAGTGATGGAATGGATAACACCAATTAATATAACTGATGTGCATAGTTTCCTAGTATTAGAATGTTACTATTGATTATTTGATCATCATTTTTGTCGATTAGATAACTTGTTATCAAGATGAAATGTAAAGGTGTTAGGTTATATCAAGAGTTATATAATGAATATTTTAATGAACTAAAGTGTACATTACAAAATTTACTATAATTAAATTTTATTTTGGTAAGGTATAGATTTCTGATATATATTGATGAAAAAAAATATGATACATAAATGATTCCTTATATAAAATGATAGAGTAATTTCCTAGGGTCTAATGTACCTAACGATTAATGAGAAAAATTATCCCAGCAATGATCTTAAGATGATAGATTTAATAAATACATTTAATATATGGAGAAATTACATTTATATTAAAAAAATTAGATGTATATATGGATCAAAAAGTTGTAAATACATCTTCTCATATGTAGAGATAAACACGAGGAAAATAAGATTTAATGAACAACTCATTGATTATACATTCTCAATAAGCTATTATTTCTCAGTAGATTATGACTAAAGGAAGGAAAATAAGGTGGTTATTTCATTAATAATGAAATATAACAGGGTTTTGAATAAATTTAATATATATATAGATCCTGTATTTATGGATTTAATAATGTTAGTTATGTTAAAAATTATTGAAGGGGAAACATCACATATATTCCTAATTATTTCCAAACAATCTGTATTGAAGAAAAAAAATGTTCCCATCATGATTATGAGAATATTCATGAGAAAATAGAATCCATTAATAATTATATGTTATTATACATCATCAATTAAGATGTTTTATTGAAATATCTAAGTTGGTTATGTGGTCCATCTATATGAATCTCATAGTTCACATTTCCCTATACTCCTTGTTATCACAAAAATGTATCAATATTTGAAAGAATAATTTATGTTTGATAATATGTAATGGATAAATTGTAACTATGTATCAATATGAATTGGTTTTCAATATTTAAAGTCTTAAAGGAAACATACCAATAGATTAATGTGACCTCTACCTATTTCTGTGTGGAAGTGTGATGATATTACATGGTACATTTTCACTAGATTTCAAAATAATACAATAAATAAGTATTCCAAATGGGGTATTTTCGTAATCTATACCATGATAACATATTTAAGAACTATTAGGGTAGATAAAACTCTTGATATCCATACAAGACTCCATATTATCGATTTTTTGAGAATTAATGTAGTGCTAATTATAAATGTATCTAATCATCACATATAGTTTAAATAAAAATTTAATAAGAGTCTTCATAAGGATATCGACACTGAGATATATTTCATCACGTCCTATCATCCATATATAATTGGAAAATATAAATTGTATATTCCAACATTACAAGGAATATTTTGTTCATGAACATTTGACATTCTTGGTACATGGGATCAATATTTTACATCGGTGGAATTTAGAAATAAAAATACTATAAATTCATGTAATCAAATAGCAATATATGAATTTTTTTCATAAAATGATTCCATAGACCAACTTGTTCGTATGAAGTAAATAAATAGAATATTTTATGTCTCTAAATTTTTCTGGAGTGAAAAATATAATTTATAAAATTTCACAATCACAATACAGATTATCAAAGTAGATAAACGAGTTATGCCAATAATAGAAAGAATGATTTATTATTTTTAGTGGGTGATTATGATTATTTGAAGGTACATCCATTAAAGGGTGTTATAAGGTTTAAAAATAAAGGGATTAATTTATTATTTATATCGTTAAATTTTAATTCATGGAAATAATTAGAGTTTTTTATTTTCATTTTTCAAGGACGCCAACCATCAATTACGGTCATCATGTGTTCGATATCACTTTATTGATGAAGTATATTCCAGAAAATATGTGCATTATCACCTATTTGGAAATAGAAATGAACCGTAATTTATATTAAAATAAAAATAAATTTTATATTCTTGGAAGTAGAGAACATGTTTTTTGGAATCAAATGACTAATTTGAATAAGGAATTGTAGAGAAATCATAAAATAGATTAGAGAACATGTGGAACTAAATACACTATAATGAATAAAAAACCATGTATATACATGAGGGGACTTTATAGAGATCTAAAGTATGAAATTTATGAGTAAGGAAAGAATTTAATACTTGATAATTAATTATTCTATGTAATATTATCATTTAAATGAAATTATAACATAATGAAAATATCTGTATTCTAGAATGTGATTCAAACAAAAAAACCATAATTTGAGAAATTAATTTTGATTAAGTGAAATAATTTCATTAATTCATCATTTATAAATTATCTTTGCTTAAATGTTTGATATTTATCAAAAATAGATTATTTTATTGGGAATTGTAAAATTTAATGATAACACAAAAAGTTTCACATTTATTAAATTTTAATGATATTATATTAACATAAATGTTTATCAAACCATAGTTAGGTTAGATTTAGTGATGAAATATGGTCTATGTGGGGATTGAATAGACTATATTATAATTTTAATGAGAATGAATAATTTTTAAATATACTAAATAATAATAAATTGTTGTGGAAAATAAAATAATGGAAGAAAAAAAATATTTCATTTCAATGTGAACCTAATCTACTATTAAACATATTTACTCAATGATTGATTCATTTTCGCTTCTTAAATATTGTGGTTAACCAAAAAAAACCACCTAAACATTTTTTAGTGATGGTATTACCAGAAAGACACACAAAATAGTATTTATGGAGTGACAACCGTTAAAAATATATATTGGGAAGTTGTAACCTGTTCTGGTTTTTATGATTTTATGGGTCCCAACATCAATGACCTGACATTAAAATGTGTGAGTCACAATACAATGTTTGATAATGGTTTTAAATAAGAAAATTATTAGACAACGATATATCATAGATGATAAGATAGAAGGAAATATAAAAAAGAATTATATACTAAATGAATCCTGAGAAAGATAATATTTATTGATATGGAATGACTTAAGGTTCTTGTGTAGCGATTCAAATCAAATCATCAGGGTGGTACTTTTAGTTAAAAAATTATTTCCCCACACTTGAATGATTTTCTAGTAGAGGAAAAATTATTCACATAATACTTGGTATGTATGACACTTGAATTTTTAAAATAATTCAATATCCATTTTCACCATAAACCTGAACTCCTTTGAATATAATTATTATATATTACGCACACAATAAAATCATTAGTGGAATTAAAATGAATAATAATTACTAATATATAATTTACATAACAATTATCAAAGGGAGGGAAATAATCTTCCCAAATTGTCTCCAATTACATGTTATATGGTATTAAAAATAGATAGGAAAAAACATTTGAATAAATAAAAATAAAATATAAAATATAATAGTGCTTATAAATTTAAAATTTTCTACTGAAAATATATCCATCTAAAATGCTAAAATATTTCAATAAAAATATTTTATATCATTTATATTTATAATAATACATATTATATCTATATAGATATACAATAACTTTATTAATTTCAATAGCACATTATAAAAAATAATATGCCAAAAATTAAATAAGATTGGTCATTAATTTTTGAAAATCGTGTCAAAATAAATATATTTCAATTTTATAGAATTATATATACCATTTTAAATAAAGAAAAAAGACTAAATTTAATATGTAATTAAAATAGAAATAGAAAATTAAAAAAACGTAGTCTCTATAAGAATTATATATATATATGAAAATAATAAATTAAAAAATTAATCATATGTTATTTAATGAAATGTATCATAATATAAAAATTACATCGTATACTAATGAATATGATATTTACGAGAAATAAGTAGATTAAAATACTAAGTGTGAATACATAGTGACTATAACGGATAAAACCTGAAACATGTAGTTGTTATATATATCATATAAATGCTCACTATTGATTTTATTAGAAATTGTATTAAATAATATAATGATATCATTGATCAAAAAAATATTTTTAGATATGTACACAATATATCCAAGAATAAATTTCACATGATGAGGCTTCAATACAAACATGGAATGTTGTTTTACTATGGAATATTCGAATGAAAGGTATTCAGAATCTATCATGGAATTAAGTTGATGTAAAAAAGTTGAAAATATTATTAATAGTAATAATATTTATATTGAAAATAATACAAAATATTTTTGACATTAGGTTTCATGAGAATAAAGAGAATCTAGATTTATGTGGTTGGTGTAGAAGATATGAATTTTATACGGTCAGACAAAATTAAATGCACGCATGAATACATCACAAATGAATGGAATGATAGATTCAAGAATCTATTTGGATTAATGAAGATATAATATCTCTCATGAAAATAGTATGTATGAAATTAATGGAAGAACTAATATATTCATAGAATCTAATGAATGAATATGTCCATGGAAGAAGCATTGAAACATGGAATAAAAGAAGCATTTTCATGAATGAATTCTTAATATAACTATCTTGGTAAATTTTTATAGGTTATACTTGGTATAATAAGCTTTCAATTATACATACATATATTTATATAATTATAAAATCCATCCAATGATTAGATGAACTAAACATTCCAACATATTTATCACGAGAAATATTTGAGAATAAATTCAAAATATTTACTCTAAAATTCATAGTAACATAGGAGAATTATGAAAACATATATTACTTTTTTAGAACCAAAACAACCATTTAAACATTCCATTTAGATGAATGAAATGTAGATATATTTATTTCCATTAAACAGAAATTACCAACATATAATTACAATGAATAAAACTAAATTTCATATTTTAAAATTACAGTATCATATTATAAAAATAATGAAATTCGATAAATATTATAGAGGATTTGCAATTTATTAGAGCTCTGAAAAACCGTTTTGTAAATTTTCATCATTATATTTAATATAGAAAATATTATTATCTATCATGTGAAATAGGATATAAATAATACCCACTATTGTTTCATAAGAAATAAAAAAAATACAGTGACCTAGTGAAAATTATATTTATACATTTTGATTAAAATGTAATAAATAATTTATTTTGTAGAACTTTAATGTTAAAAAATAAAATATAAGCCATCTAAAGAATCATACAATAAACTCCATATTTTTTTAAAATTAAAAAACCTAAAAAATCATATAAAATCCTCCCCCTTTTTGAATTTTTTTGAAAATATAATATTGAAACAACAAAAGAAGGTTGATACAGAAAAATCATAAGATAAAAAACCATAAAAATGTACCACTAATAAATGAAAAAGAAAAACAAGGAAGAAACATATAAATAAGGTTTTAAAACTAAATTTAAAAAAATTCAAGATAATAAAATTTTCCAAAAAGTTTTTAACATCTATTGATTGGGTAAAAATATTCGCCTCATGATTTTTATTTACAATATATTCAAGAATAATATGACATCTATTAACATAGCCTCGTATAAAATTAATTTTATTGTATTAATTCTTAGTTATATAATTTTTTAACTGGTTATTGAAATTTAAATTGAAGAATAATTATCCAAATAAATAAAAAACACATTGTAATTATATTTTTTGTAAATAGTGGTTGTATAACCCATAATGAATGAGATGAAAATTATGTAATATAAATAAATTCAATATCTATAAATGATAAAATTAATTATGTTTTCTTATAACTACATGATACTATGAATTTATTTATAAAAAACACATACTTATAATAAATTTTCTATAATGTTTTCATCTTCAAAAACAAAAATCATCATAACTAATAATCTTAGAACAATTATTTCAAGTAAAAAATAATCTATAATTAATAGTTTTCTTAACATATATAATAATACTCCTAACATATTATATGTTATATTTAATAAGAATATATGGGTATCATACACATCATAAAAAATACAAAATAATATTATGTTAAGTGGCAGTCAAATACAATAATCGACCAATCAATACTATTACAATTTTAGAAAATAAATATTTTCTAGAATTATCAACATATAATTTATAATTAACACTCATAAGGGTTCAATAATTTTAATAAATATCTATAAGAAATCATTAACTAAATAATTATAACATTTATATTCATTCTAGAATAAACCATAAATATTTTTATTAATGATATAATATTAAAAGATTTTATTTTCACCCATTACACTTTTATCATATTCTCAATCAATTAAATTTTAAAATTAATTACATAATAATTTAATTAAAGATCCAAAAACAATAAAATCATATTTAATATGAAAAAATAAAATATAATTTGAATTCATTTGACAAACAAATTATGATATACATTTCCTTTGTTAAAATAATTTTTCAAAAATAATAATTTAACACATTTATAAATATATTGAGTTTATTTATTAATAGCATATAAATATTTCATAAATAACAAAATGATTTAGAAATTTGTCATATTAAAAATAAGGTGGTTGAGAAACATAATCATATTATGAAATACAAACATTAAAAAAGAATGTAACATCCATTTTAATGAGCATTAATCCAAGTAAATATATAAACAATAAATAAACATTTTATAGATTATATCTTAGAAACATGAGAAAAGGATTCAGAAGTCTATTGACAGAATACATAACAATATCATTGACCTACAAGCCTATCATTATTATTAAAACTTTATGTAGATTTATATATTTTATTTATAAAATTATATATTTTTCTAATAATACGATATTATGAAGGGAGTTCAACTAAATATTAATAATTATTTTCGGAAAATAAATTTTCAGCATCCTACATAGCATTAGTCTAGTAGAAGTCATTCAATGCACCAGAACAATTATTATGAACACATTCAAGAAAATGTATAATTTTCTTTAAAATTCAAAATAGAAATTCTAGTCACAATACTAAAATCAACATTTTTAATAAAATTATAAATATTTTGGTATTTATGAACATTTTTAGACTCCAGAATATAATAAAAAGGAGAAATTTTTATTTTAATAGTTACATAATATTGATGTGTTTCTTCACCAACATTAAAATCAATAATATCATACTGGAAATGATCTAAAAAATAATTCATTTTGAAATCATATTCAACAAAAAAATAACCTAAATATATTATTATTATAAGGCCCCAGCCTTAAAAATCACTCAATATTCAGTTAATTTAAGAATACTTGTTGAGGATCTTTTCAGGTTTAGAGTTTTACAGAATTATATCATAAAACTGGCATTACATTCCACATTTAAACAAAAGGGTTACATAAAAGATAGTATCCATTTTTCCCATCAACGGAAACATATTTAAAATAAAACATGGATTCTATCTTGACACTTCTTTGACACTATCATCATATCATGTACCTTTCCCTTGACCTGTGAAAAACTTTTAAAAAACATGGGATGAGCATAAAAAGCTCAGTAAGGGATATAAAAATATGGAATGGAAACATGAGTACATATATACATAAGAATGAAATCATATTTTACCCATAAAACATAAGAATTTTAACATACCTCATCAAATCATGAATAAATCATAGAAATCATAAGACATAAAGGTAACTAGAGGCATTCATCACATTCTTACCTAGGGAGTAACCCTCTTGGTTACATTTGTAATACACATCACAGTATATACCCTAAATCTCTTCGGAGAAACCTCAATATTTAACCCCTTGGTGATACCCAAGGCATTGGAGAGCTATATCGGTCTCACCCACCCTTAGTTTATCATGGAACCACTCGTCTTCATAATAATGCCCAAGAACCATAACATAATCGTATCACATAAAACATGCATAAAGGAAACATAACATTTCAAAATTTCAATCAAAAGATATCAATACAACACATTTAAATAATAAAAACATTATGAAAACCATTTTCAATACCAAAATAAATGAATCGTAAAACATGGTATTTATTTTTTCTTTAAAAAGAGGTATGTCTTTTAGAGGAAACCGAAACTCAAATAATGGTCACAACGACGGAGAAGTCGTTTTCACCGCATACATACCACAAAAACATTACCTTTCGTCGTTTAGTAAAATTATTTGTATAAAAAAGATTACTTTCGGATAAACATAAAAGTCAAAGGGTTTTATACACCGTATAAATGAAAGTTGTGTATAAAAGATAATATGCCACAATGAGAGGATATTGAGACGAAGTCCCATACCTCGGGTCCAACTTGACTCGATCGTTCATTATCTTCCTGAATAATAAACTTGAGTTAACTTCTACTTTCTTAAGAACCTTTTCAAAGTTCATTAATTCTTTTATATCACTTATTACTGTTTCATAAACACTATGCAATTATTTAAGTTAATAACGGTCATTTTAACGATCATTGGTACATGAGTCAAAAATATGCTCTTTATAATTACAATTTGTTCATGTATCCATTATATCCATAGTTATACTCATGATGTATATATCATATATATCATATATATCCAATATACACATGCATTTATAATATAACATAACATTTAATGTAAGAAATTAAATGCACCATTCATGGAGACGGTAAGCCGTACGTACGCATGAACGCAAATTCCATGTCTATTTTATATTTAATGCAATTAAAACATAATGATACATAATAGTATTATAATTCCCTTATTATATCATTTATAATATCATTCAATATATCCTTTATACGTACCACATATGGTGTTAACGAATCAAATCACATTGAGGGGGTGGTAGTCAGCACTTCCTAAAATGAAGATACCATGTTTAACCATAATGGAAACCATAAAGGTATGTAATAAATGAAAAATACATAAGACCAAGTAAAACATATACATATTATATATCATATATAAATATAGTGATATCTTAATGGCCACCTTTGAAGGTGTTATATGAGTGTTGAACATTCATTGTTTCGTGAGGCAGAAATTCTCCATCCACAGAAACAATATGTTCTTTAACCATTAGATGTAGGTGTCTGTAAGTGTAGCTCTAATACTTATTATAAAAACATCCTAGTATATTGAAGATACTTGTTTTGTTACAAAAGAAAGGAATAAAAAGAGATTAGAGGGTTGGAGAAGCAAAATAAAACATAAGAACACAAGAGAAAACACTACCTTTAAAACGGGTAACACTTTTTGATTTGAGCTCAAAGGCTTCCTTGGGAATACTTCTGCCCAATGTTAGGCTTCAAGGAGTAATATATATATGTGTAGAGACAATATGGGCAGGGGTTTTCCGAGAAAAAGGCTTGAGAGGTGTGGGTAAGTTGGTAGAGGTGGGGGCCTTTTATAAGAGGAGGGGAGGGGAACTCTTGGAATGTTATAAAAGGGTACTTTATTATAAAATTCTTTTCGGATTTAAAAGGTCCCCAAATTATATATTCCAAATATAAGGTGATAAGAGTTTGAAATACACCCATACAATAGGTTTTTTAGATGTGTAGGTCTTAGATTTTACATTATCATTTCAATTTTTTAAATCGGTAAATAATGTGGTAATTGATGCATCATCATGTTATAAGAAATAATTTAATTTATTTAATGTATAAAAAATATAAAAAAAATATAATGATGTAGGAAATGTTTTTATCATTCTAATGAATATTTATAGTCAAAAGTATGGCTTGTATAACCCCGTTTAAAAACTGTTTTAGTAAAACAACTCATGTTTGTGACATTTTTATTTTAACATTAAATAAAAAGGTATTAATGTCATTTTCCCACCAATGTGGATCCATGGGGTCCCCTAGTTGACCCATGGATATTATTGGTCGGAAATTACATATTTAATAAGGGTAGGACATGTGTCTAGGTCATTTCATATTATTAAAACATTATTTTTTCCTTAAACTACACTAATTACCTCTAATTGCGATTAAAAACATAAAAGTTACTATTCGCCAAAAAATTATATTAATCCCATTTAAAAAAATGTTACTTCTTAATGACAACCGTGTATGTCGATTTTTGTAATTCAAAACATAGAGGTGGTAAAATTTCATTTAAACGGAAAATTAGTGTTTATAAGTACCACAGAGTGGTTTCACTATTCATCAAAAATTGATGTTTTTCAGAAAAATACCAAAACTTCATCCTAAGATATATTTGATATTTTGAATTCAAAAATTATTTCTATTTTAAAAAATTCAAAACATATAAGTTACATTAATTAATTTAATAATTAATTCCTGCTGTCAGAGAAAATAGCGTGTTTTTGTGAAACAATAAGTATCAAAAGATTGACACTAGTTTAAGTCCAATTTCAAAGTAAAATTAATTTCAATGACCAATATCGGATTAATTGGTAAATATATATTCTAATCGCAATTTGAAACCAATTCAATTTATAATCTATTCATATAAATAAATTATATTAAAAATATGTTTTGAATTAAAATATAACATTTTTCACTATTCATTAAAAAATGAACTTTATCAGAAAAATACCAAAAAATCACAGAAAGTAAATTTTGATGTCCCTATTTTAAAGAAGAATTTTATTTGTACCAATAGAATGTATAAGAGTGACCAAAACTATATTTAATGATGGTTTGCCATCAAAAGGAGATAAGTGGGCCTTTAGTGAAAATTAGATTATATATGACTAAAATTGAATTCTTTTCGTATTTTAACCCATTATATTTTATTGGATAAATGTAAAAACATTTAACAAACATATATAATCATGTTTTATTTATTTTCATTCATTCCCGCCAATACAACAGCTATGTGTTAACTACGATTTAAAATAATATTATTTTCTTACTAGTGTGCAACTATAGATTTCAAGGAAACTCTTTGTTGCATATCGGGTACGCTATCGAACATAGAAACCCATTTAAAGTAAAATTAATATTTAATTCGTAAATTTTAATAAAAATGAAAATGCTTTATTCTTTATTTACCTGGGAAGTTACATCCTTCCCCCCTTTTGGGAATTGTGTCCTTGAAATTTTATTCACTTATCAAAATAAGTGGGGGTATTTATCCGTCATAAAATTTTCAAATTCCCATGTTGCCTCATCAACAGTATTGTTTTTCCACAAAACATTTACCTGGTGAATTACCATTTTTCACAACACTTGCTCTCTTCGGTCAATAATCTGGACTAGTTATTCTTCAAAAGTGAGATTCTCTTCCAACTGAACTACCTCTGGGCTCAAAACATGAGATAAATCTGGCATATACTTTTTCAACATCGAAACATGAAAAACATTGTGTAACTGAGATAAACTCGGAGGTAAAACCACTCGTTAAGCAACTGATGCAACTTTCTCCAGAATTTCATATGGTCCAATGAACCTTGGACTCATCTTTCCTTTATTACCAAATCGCATCACACTTTTCCCCAGTGAGAATTTTCGAAAAACATGATCACCTACCTCGAATGAGAGATCATTCCTCCTGTTGTCTGGATAACTTTCCTCTCTACTATGAGCTATTCTCATGTGTTTTTTAATCAAATGAACTTTTTCTACCATCTCTTCTAGCAATTCTGGTCACATCAAATTCCTTTCACCGAATTCATCCCAGAAAGCAATTGTTCAACACCGCTTCCCATATAATGCCTCAAATGGTTCCATCTGTATACTAGAATGAAAACTGTTATTATATGAAAATTCAACCAAATAAAGATGTCAGTCCCAACATCCCTGATGATCCATTGAACAAGCACGTAGCATATCCTCTAAATTCTGAATTTTTCATTCTGAATTCCCATCTGATTGAGGATGAAAAGTTGTACTAAAATTTAATTCAGTACCCAACGACTTCTGAAGGCCTTTTCAAAAGTTAGAAGTGAACCTCGGATCATGGTAAGATACACTTGAGAGAGGAAGTCCATGTAACATGACTCTCTCTTTAAGATACAAACGGGAAAGTAGATCTTGGGAAAAAGTATCTCTTATGGCATGGAAATGAGTATATTTAGTCATGTGATCAACAATAACCCATATTGAATTATTACCTCGAGGTGTCTTCGACAATCCCACAACGAAGTCCATAGATATATTCTCTCATTTCCACTCTGGAACTGGTAATGGATGAAGCATCCATTTCAGTAACTGCCACTCTGCTTTAACCTGTTTACAAGTCAAACACTTCATAGTAAAATCAGCAATATCTCTTTTCATTCCGTCCCACCAGTAACACTCCCGAAGATCACTATACATCGAAGTACGGCGAGGATGGACTGAAATGGAGAACTATTAGCTTAACATAAAAAATCTATCTTCAACTGTGAATCACACCGCACTCACAATATCTTCCCAAATCTCAATAAAAAATAATTATCAATGTTTAATTCATGCAACTTACCCTTCTGAACCAGCTCTACCTTTTTTTGCAACTCACTATCTTGCTTTTGTGCTTGCTTAATTCTATCTGATAGAGAAGATTTCACTGATACCTGAAACAAAACAGAAGGAAATCCTACACCAACAACTTCTATGCCAACATTCATAAAATCCTTAACCAAAGTATCACGTTCCAAACACAACATTGCTAATGAAGCATTACTTTTACAACTCAAAGCATCATCCACTTTTTTTGCTTTTCCCGGATGGTAATAAATTGTAAAACCATAATCCTTGACTATTTCTAGACATCTCCTCTGTCTCATGTTCAATTATTTCTGAGTGAATATATGCTTTAAAATTTTGTGATCGGTATATATTTCACACTTTACTCCATAAAAATGATGCCTACAAATTTTTAAAGTGAAAACAATAGCAGCTAATTCCAAATCATGTGTAGGGTAATTTACCTAATAAGTATTTAACTTTCATGAAGCATAAAAATTACCTGATCATTCTGCATTAAGACGCAACCACGTCCTTTCAATGAATAATCATTGTAGATTACAAACTTCCCATTCCTGGAAGGTAGTGCCAAAACTGGAGCATTCACCAATGTTCTTTTCAGTTCCTGAAAACAATCACCACATTCTTTTGTCAAGATAATCTTAACACCCTTCCGAGTTAGCTTAGTCATTGGACTAAAAAACCGTGAAAAATTTCTAACAAACCTATAGTAATATCCTACCAAACCAAGGAAGCTACGAATCTTAGTTACATTTGTGGGTCTTGGCCATTCTTCCACAACCTTTGTTTTTGTAGGATCAACAGTTATCCCATCTTTAGAAACAATATGACCAAGGAATGATATTTTTTGCAACCAAAACACACACTTTCTGAATTTCCATTACAATTTATACTCTTTTAAGGTTTTCAAAATAACCGTTAAATGGATATCATGCTCCTCTTTACTTTTAGAAAACAACAAAATATCATCAATGAAAACAACCACAAACTTATCCAAGAACTCATGGAAAATTCTATTCATTAAATCCATAAATACAGCAGGTGCATTGGTTAGCCCAAAAGGCATTACTACAAATTCATAATGGCCATATCTTGTATGAAACCCGGTCTTCGTAATATCTGATTCCTTTACCTTCAACTGATGGTACCCCGATCTCAGGTCAATCTTTGAAAAATACTGAGCTCCCTGGAGCTGATCAAACAAATCATCGATATGAGGAAAAGGATATTTGTTCTTAACAGTGATGTTATTAAAGGCTCTATAATCAATGCAAAGTCTCATAGAACCATCTTTATTTTTAACAAATAAAACATGAGCACCCCATGGTGATGTGCTAGGTCGAATGAAACCTTTCTATAATAAATCTTGCAATTTCTCCATCAACTCTAGAAGTTCAATTTGATCCATTCAATAAGGAGATTTTTAAATTGGATTAGCATCCAGAACTAAGTCTACAGCAAACTCAACTTCCAAATCTGGTATTATTTCAGGCAACTCATCGAAAAAAACATCAGGATACTCATTTACCACTATCACATCATTAATCTAAACGGTTCCCTTGTTTTCAACAATATGTGAAAGGTAACTTTAATTTCCATCTTTTACATGTTTCTCAGCCTCTTGATACATTATCAACAATAAGGGTTCAGTCATGTACACAAACTGAAACGCTTTATGAAATCAAACTTCTTTAGCTCTACAATAAATCTTAGCATGATAAATAGAGAGCCAATCCATACCCAGGATAACATCAAACTCTACTAGAGGTAAAACAATAAGGTTTGCAAGTAGGTTCTTTCGACAGATAAGGATAGGAAGATTCTTATAAATTCTTTTTTCCTCAACATTCCCACCAGGTGTTTTTACCAAAAGTTAAGGAGTCATTTCGTGAGATGGTATTCCCATTTTACTAGAAAATTTTTCCGAGATGAAAGAATGTGTAGACACCAAATCAAACAACAGGCTGGCATAATCTGAAAAAACAAAGTACCTGATACAACTTCAATTGATGGACCGACATCTGCTGAAGTAGTTTCAAAGTATTTCACCACCCCTTTCTACTTGTGGTCTAACTGCATCCCATCACTCGAGCTCTTTGTCGGACACTCATCTGCATAGTGACCCATCTCATTGCACTTAAAACATCTCACTAACTGTAAATCAAATTTGGTCATACCTTCACCCTGATCTTTTTCGGTGCAATAACGAGCCTTATGTCCCATCATACCACATCGGTAGCACATTCCAGAATTCATAAGACATTCCCCAACATTCCTTTTACCACATTTATCACAAACTGGAAACTTATTTTTCTTACCATAAGACCTTTTTGAAGAATTCTTCCCTTTCTCCTGCCACATCAATATCTTCTTCTATTGGTTGTTATGGAACAGTTGATCATCGGAAAACTCCATTTCCACCTTCTCAGCACATCAAACAATCTTTTCATAACTTTTGAACTCATGAGAATCCAATGCCCTTAGATATTTTGGATTTAATCTTGAGTAAAAATGATTGATTTTACTATCAATGTTTCGAATAAAATTTGGAGCATACATTTCCAATAGAGTGAACCTCTCTTCATAGGCAGCCACTGCGTCTTCCTCTTGCCTCAATTCTAATAATTATTTTTCCATCCTAAGTCGAATAGATTTAGGAAAATACTTCTAAAGAAACATACCTTTGAATTCATCCTAGTACAGAGCATCAATCTCATCTGGGTCCATGATATTTTTAACTATCGACCACCACTGACCTGCTTCACCCTCCAAACGGTAAATAGAAAGACTAACCTTTTGATTGTCTGAACACCCCATGACATCGAAAATCTTCTCCAGTGCATTAATCCACCCTTTAGCTAGCACATGGTCAGATTATTCTCTGAATGATGGGGGTGTTTCCGCATGAAATGTTTCACCACTGACATGTTCCACTGTGGTTGATCTGGCTGATCTCGTGCATGGATACCACCACCATTTATCGCTTGAGTCAACTGTGCCATTACTGCAACAAACTGTTCAGTTCCAATTCCGACTATCTCAGGATGCTGATTCGGCAAGTTATTTCCTTCTGTATGCCTTCCTAGCACTGCTTCCCATTTCCTCTACGGAAAACCATTCTGAACAAACATGTCTTACATGAAGCAACATGATAATCTTCAATTTCTATATCATTTCCATTTGACTATAAAAAATATTTTTGGATAATCATTTATTAGAATAATAACTCCTAAAGTTATCTAAACTGACCTCTAATGCCAACTATAATGCCCCAGCCTTAAACATCACTTAATATTGAGTTACTTCATGAATAAACATTGAGGATCTTTTTAGGTTTAGATGTTTAAGGAATTAGATCATAAAACATGCATTACATTCCACATTTAAACAAAGTGGTTACATTAAAGATAGTATTCATTTTTCCCATCAATGGAAACATATTTAAAATAAAACATGGATTCTATCTTGACACTTCCTTGACACTATCACCGTATCATGTACCGTTCCCTTGACCTGTGAAAAACATTTCCAAAACATGGGATGAGCATAAAAATCTCAGTAAGGGATATAAAAATATGTAAAGGAAACATGAGTACATATACAAATATGAATGAAATCATACTTTAAACATAAAATATAAGCACTTCAACATACCTCATCAAATCATGAATAAATCATAGAAATCCTATGACATAATGGTTTCATGAGGCATTCATAACATTCTTAAATAGGGAGTAACCCTCTTGGTTACATTGGGAATACCCATCACAGTATATTCCCTAAATCTCTTTGGAGAAACCACAACGTTTAACCCCTTCGCGTTACCCAATGCATTGGAGAGCTATATCGGGCTCACCCACCCTTAGTTTATCACGGAACCACCAGTTTTCACAATAATTCCCAAGAACCATAAAATAATCTTATCACATAAAACATGCATAAAGGAAACATAACATTTACACATTTCAATCACAAGATATCAATACAACACATTGAAATAATAAAAACAATATGAAACCCATTTTCAATAGAAAAATAAATGAAACGTAAAACATTGTATTTATTTTTTATTAAAAAATGTATGGCTTTTAGAAGAAGCCGAAACTCAAATAGCAGTCACGACGGCAGAGAAGTCATTGTCGCGGCATACATACGACAAAAACATTCACTTTTTCCACTTAGTAAAATGATTTGTATAAAAAATACTCCTTTTGGATAAACCTAAAATAAAAGTGGTTTATAAACCATATAAAAGAAAGTTTTGTATAAAACATAATAAGCCTCAATGAAAGGAGATTGAGACGAAGTCCCATACCTCGGGTCCTACTTGACTCGATCGTTCTTTAACGTCCTGAATAATAAACATGAGTTAATTTCTACTTTCTTAAGATCCTTTTCCATGTTCATTATTTCTTTTATATCACTTATTATCGTGTGATGAACACTATACAATTATTTAAGTTAATAACGGTTGTATTAATAATCATTGGTACTTCAGTCAAAAATATGCACTTTATAATTACAAGTTGTTCATGTATCCATTATATCCAGAGTTATACTCATGATTTATATATCATATATATCATATATATCTAGTATATACATGAATTTATAATATTACAGAACATTTAGAGGTAAGAAAAGAAATGAACCGTTCATGGAGACGGTAAGCCGTACGTACGCATGAACGCTAATTCAATTTCTATTTAATATTTAATGGAATTAAAACATAATAAAACATAATAGTATTATAATTCCTGTATTGTATCATATATAATAACATTCAATCTATCCTTTATACGTACCACATATGGTATTAACGAATCAAATCACTTTGAGGGGGCGGTAGTCCGCACTTCCTAAAATGAAGATATCAAGTTTACACATAATGGAAACCATAAAGGTATGTCATAAATGAAAAATACAGAATATTATGTAAAACATAAACATATTATATATCATATATAAATATAGTTACATCTTAATGTCCACCTTTGAAGGTTCTATATGAGTGTTGAACACTCATCATTTTGTGGGGCTGAAATTCTCCATCCATAGAAAAAGTATGTTCTTTAACCATTATATGTATGTGTGTGTAAGTGTAGCTAGAATCCTTATTATAACAACATCCTATTATATTTAAGATACTGGTGTTGTTATAAAAGAAAGGAATAAAAAGAGTTTAGAGGGTTGTAGAAGAAAAATAAAACATAAGAACACAAGAGAAAACACTACCTTTAAAACGGGTAACACTTTTTGATTTGAGCTCAAAGGCATCCTCAGGAAGACTTCTGCCCAAATTGAGGCATCAAGGAGTAAAAGAGGGATTTGGAGAGACCAAATGTGCAGGGTTTGGCCGAGACAAAGGCTTTAGAGGTTTGGGTAAGGTCGTAGAGGTGGGGCCTTTTATAAAGGGAGAGGAGGGGCACTCTTGGAATGTTATAAGAGGTTACATTATTATAAAATTATTTTCGGATTTAAAAGGTCTCAAAAATATATATTTATAGTATAAGGTGATAAGAGTTCGAAATAAACCCATCAAATAGGTTTTTGAAATGTGTAGATCTTATATTTTACATTATCTTTTCATTTTTTCCAATCGTTAAATAATGAGGTAATCGCTGCATCATCATTGTATCATAAATAATTTAATTTATTTAATGTCTAAAAATAAAAAAAAAATATCATGATGTAGGGAATCCTTTTATCTTTCTAATGAATATTTATAGTCAAAAATATTACTTGTATATCCCCATTTAAAAACTGTTTTAGTAAAACAACTCATGTTTGTGACATTTTTATTTTAACATTAAATTAAAAGGAATTAATGTCACTTTCATAACAATGTGGCTCCATGGGGTCCCAAAGTTGACACATGGATTGTATTGGTCGGCCATGACACATCCAATAAAGGTAGGACTTGTTTCTAAGTCATTTCATTTTATAAAAACTTTATTTTTACCTTAAACTACACAAATTGACTCTAATCGCGATTAAAAACTAAAAAGTTACTATTCACCAAAACATTATTTTAATCCCATTGAAACACATTTTACATCTTAATGACATCCATGTATTTCGTATTTTTGAAATTTAAAACACAGAGGTGGTAAAATTTCATTTTAACAGAAAATCTGTTTTTATATTTACCACTTAGTGGTTTCACTATTCATCAAAAATTGAAGTTTTTCCGAAAAATACGAAAACTTCAACGAAAGCTATATTTGATATTCCGAATTAAAAAATAATGTCTATTTTAAAATTTTAAAAACATGTAAGTTACATTAATTAATTTAATAATTAATTCCCATTGTCACAACAAATAGCGTGTTTTTATGAAACAATAATTATCAAAAGATTGGCACTAGTTTAAGTCCAATTTCAAAGGGAAATTAATTTCAACGACCAATATTGTATTAAATGGTAAAAATATATTCTAATTTCACTTTAAAATCAAATCAAAAAATAATCTAATCATATAAATAAATTAGATAAAAAAGAGGTTTTGAATTAAAATACAACACTTTCACTATTCATTAAAAAATGATCTTTATCGGAAAAATACCAAAAATTCACAAAAAGTAAATTTTGATGTCCCTATTCTAAAGAAGAATTTTATTTGGTCCAATAGAATGTATAAGAGTGACCAAAAATATATTTAATGACGGTTCGCCATCAAAAGGTGATAAGTGGACCTTAAGTGAAAAATAGAGTATAAATGCCTAAAATTGAATTATTTTTGTATTTTAAGCCTTTATATTTTATTGGATAAATGTAAAAACATTTAACAAAAATATATAATCATATATTAGTTATTTCCATTCATTCCTGCCAATACAACCACTACATGTTAACTACCATTTATAAGAATATTATTTTATTACTAGTGTGCAACGTAAGATTTTAAAGAAACTCTTTGTTGCGTATCGAGTACGCTATCGAACATAGAAAACCATTTAAAGTAAAATTAATATTTAATTCGTAAATATTAATAAAAATAAAAATGTTTTTTTCTTTATTTACATGGGATGTTACAATTATACTACAAAATTTTGTTTAATATAAACTATTTATTTACATATATTAATTTAGCGAAGACAAATTCCATTATAAAATTTATAATATATTTTATCAAATTTATAATTATTATTCAAAACACAAATATTAAACCCAATATCATATAAAAAACCAAAATTATATATATATTACATTTATTCAAATAATAAGGTGGTTTCTTTAAATAATATAATCAAAAAATAAAATATATATATAGATTTATATTTTAATTCCTATGATTTTTTAAATAAAAAAGTATTCATTTATCATTGTTCTACATAATTAAAATATAGTTATATTTATCCATTTTATTACACCATTTTGTTATGGTATCCTGCGAGAATAAAAATTACGTGAATAGCATGTTTCATTATATTTTATTCAAATTCTAAATTTACATGGTCACCTAATTTATCACATAAAATAAAATTAATTATTTATCATTTTGGATTTTTCAACAACATAAAAGTAGGAAATAAATCTTGACACTGTTTCACTTTTACGGTAAATAATGTAAAACGAAGTAAATCTAATAAAATCCTCAACATTCACAAGAACATATTTTTTTAACTATAAAACTCGCAATATTCATTGGACCAAATAAATATATATGTGCATTTTCATAGATTATATAATTTAAATATATATTTGGACATATAAATATAATTAAATTAAATTTAAATGTCATCAAACTTAGTTAAAATCTGTAGTAATCATCAAATCAGGTTGACTTTGTAAATGTTATTTCATTTATTGTTTTTCTAGCAATAATAATTTTACAAGTTGACGCCTAGAATACAAAAAGATATAATCTATTTATATCTATTTAATAAACATTTATTATATGTTATGTGACTAACAAAATCAATAGAATAAATATTCACTTTCTCATTTAGATAAAATTAAGAATTTTAATTTTGGAAATCTAAAATTTTTTAGCATCAAATTTAACACTTATACCATCATTTATTAATAGAGATTTATCAATTAATTTATGGTTTAGCACCTAAAAATAAAATAAATTAGATATTAAACCAATGTTAAATAAACATACCTTAGTAAATCCCTTAACCATTCTATTTGAGCACTTGTTGAATGCCATAGAGCCAAAATCACATTAATTATATGATTAAAACATCGATATATCTATCTCTATATAAATATAGTATTGTTTTACATGTAAAATATATATTTAACACTCTTAAGGATTTTTTATAAAAAAAAATATAAATTATGAATGAATTATTTTTATAATTAATGTTATTATTTGTCTAATTAGGTTAGTATAAGAATACTTCTATAAAGAAAATTTATTTAAAACATTTTATCATGTCTAATGTATTATATAGATTGTTTGAAATAAAATATTTAATGTTCATATGAGATTTAAGAAACCATAATGAACACTAATTAGTATATATTTTAAATACGTCCTTTAGAACAGTAAAATAATATTTTGTTTTATATCATTAGTGTTTTTTATATCCTAATATAATTTTTTTTCATTATTGGGTTTAATCATTGAAATAATTTTATAATTTACTTCATTTACATGAGATAAAGTATATTAATTATATTTTAATCTAAATTTTTTTCATCTGGTTATTAGTTTGTGGAAATTTTAAATCACAAAAAAATATCCATTAAAAAAATAGTTTTTTTAAATACATTATTTTTCTTTAATGTTTTTTATTTTTAAGAAGTTTTATATATTCTCCATTTCTTTGATAAATAAAAATCCACAAGTACATTTTTGAATAATTCCTTTTTTATCAATCAATTATTCCTTATAAGGTTGTTCAAATATAGGATAATAAGATCCGTATTCAGAATAATAAATTCCCTCGTTAGTGCTTTTCACTATCATAAAAATGATTGGTATTTTTTTAATAAATCTCATTTTATTGCATTAATTATATTCATCATTATAACTCTATATATCTTTCAACACTCTCTTCTACTTGTTATGTTATTTCATAACTTATATCACATTATTTATCATCAGATATATGTTTTTTATGTATCCCTTATATCAGAATTCATAACATGTGATTTTAGAAAAATAATTATAATCAGTATTACCTTTATTCATTATTTCTTCCATAGTACTATCCATAATTTGTTTTGTATCCTCTATTTCTACTAATAAATTTTTAGACACATTTAGTTTATTTTTCTATATATTTATGAATTTCATATAAAATATAATCAAAATATTTAGTGGGGAATGTTATATATGATTTAAATATGAGAAAATTTTAATTGAGGTCTCATCATTAGTAATATTTTTCTAATACACTTTCTATTGAATTAATGAACTGATAATTTCATCCAATAACTTTCCATTAAAAAAATTCATTCATTTATTTCAACACTGATTTCATGGAACTTATTAGTTTTAACTCATTGTATAAATTCAATATGTATAGGGTTATAAAACTTTTTAGAATGGAAAATCATTTTATTTACATCACTGATTAATTGGTGAAACATTTGGTTGAATAATTCAACTATACATATCTTGATGTAACGGTACTCAACACAAAGAATTTTGAGATTTTATCTATTCATCTTATCTAACCCATGGTTAGTAACACGTATATTCTTATTGAAAATATGATTTTTCACAAACACATATGCATGATAAAACTAACTCTTATTTATTATTAAATAAAAAATAGTTATCATATTTTAATTAAAAACATATATTTATCATCATTTACCAAATTTTATTTTAGTTAAATATCTAATTTTTGGTTTGGATTCCCCATGATTGAACATTGTTCTATGATTTTCTTCTTCATTAATGCATCTATTCTAGGTTTTTGATAACCATAGATCTGATTATTATGTGGGGTGACTTTTAGGAATGCATGAATATTTAAAATTAATCCATCCATTTTATTGTGATATTCTTCCTTATAATATAAGGTCAAATATAATATTTTAGCTTAATAAAATAAAAACAGTAGACTTTATATGCATGAGTATCATGATATAAAATATATTTCAAGGTCTGTCGTTTGATACTAATTGTTATTATATAGATTTTGATGAATAATGGTCTTAATAAGATTGAATGGTTTGAGGATGCATGATGATACCTCGTATTCTTGGTGGTTTTGGTTCATTTCAGTAATAGAAGAAAACTATAGAGTATCTCTGTAATTATAATAGTTTTTTACCAGGTTTGTATGGAATATATATTTAAAAAAATATATTTCTAATTTAAGAATGTATTTTTTAGATTAGAAATAATTTAGATCGATAGGATTTGAGTAAGTCTAAATGAATTCTATAATTTTGAAGATTCACATAAGAATTTTTAGTTTATAGGAAATTTACATAGAAAAAACTGTCAAATAGCATAATTGTGCACCGAAATATACTACATTGGTGCTTCATATTTAATCATGTAGTAAAACATGCCACAAAATTTATTTCTACATAGGAAATTTTAGTGATATAGAAAAACCACAAATCTCTTCTAATGATGTGATGGAATATTGTGAAAATATAATATGATTCTTGTATATGATTTAGAAATGTCTATGAATCCAAGTAGATAAATTCTACTACATATGAAAATATATAATATCATTTATCGAAATGATCCACCTCTATGAGTGATTTATGTAGATGAATTCTTAACAAAGGTGATTTTCGCTACTCTATGTAGCTGATTCAATGAAATATGTAAATTGTGGAATCACATTGAAAATTTTATTTTTGGGGTATATAGATATAGATTATTTAATTTTGTCTAAACTTAAAAAATTACGAGGATATATTAATTATGGTAATTATTTTTCAGTTTTTGAAGGATTCTAAAATTATAGGATTCATATGTCATTCCATTATTCTATCATGATTCGATGCAATTAAAAGTGGATATTTTATTGAATTAAATTATGATTAAATTGACATTAAAAACGGAAAATATGAGCCACATTGATATTAGGGATTTGGTCTATAGTTATAGAGATCACGAAATATTATAAATACAAGCTTTAATTATTTTATTGTATTATAGAGATGTGTGTGAAGTAGTTTTCATTAAAGAACATCAATGATTTTTTTCTATTTGGTCAGAAATGGAAAATAATTTTTTAGAGTTAAGGATATTTATTCAACGGTGAACATTTTTAAAATCATGATTTAAAAAGTCATGTTTTCAGACAATGGTGATTTGTAAAGAATAATTCATGCCTTCACAAAAGAAAATTATTTCTTCCATATTTTTTAGGCTCATGCAATAATATTTTTATCTTTTGATGTCGAATAAACCATGTTTATTTTGTGATATTATTTAACATTAATTACTATTTTTATGTTTCTTTTTAAATATGTGTTGTTGGGATTAAATTGTGGAATTATTTGTGGGATGCCACAAAAATTCTTGTAAATGTTATAAAATTGTTCTCATAGTAAAGATAATATATGGTTAGGGAGAAAACTCTTCCAGGTAAAGGAGAAGGATTCCTCATTACATCAAAAAATTGTAAAAATTATGTGTTCCATTTAATTTTATTTCCTTCATGATCAAAATTGGATGATATATCTTCTATTTTGAGAGGATCATTCTCTATCCACTTATAAGGGACTATTTTTATTGAATATAAATTAAAAAAACGGCACTCCATTGATTCATCCACCCAATACGTTTGGAAACTTGTCTTATTAAGAACATGAATCTGTAATAGAGGAGTCTACCACTATAAGATCCAGGTAGTTCAATTTTGGGAATGGATAATATTTCTTCAGTCAAATTTAGTAGTGCACCAACATTTTACGTGAAATTAATAATAATTTTTTAAATTATATGATATCATATTTTTATCTATTGGAATTAAAAATTGTCATCATATTATATTAGGAGCTTTACCAAATATAAATTATGTCCCGATGTTGTAATATAAAAAATGGAATTTAGAAGTGAATGGAAAATCAAAAAAAAATATTCTCATATATTTATCATATAAATTAAATAGTAATGTAATGGGACTAAAAATAGTGAAATGAATAATGGAAAAAAGAGAGAAGTTATAAAGCCAGTGTTAATTTTGATGAGTAAATGATAAAAATATAGATAATAAAATTTGAAGAAATGGAATTAGAATAGGATTAAATTTATATAATGTATTTACACATGAAAATTAAATTATATATAATATTATAGATTTGGTGAGATGTATGATGATTTTTCAATTCTGAATATGATGATGATAAATTTTTATGATAGATATGAACAAAAAATCCATCCCATTAGGATAGATAATATTTTTTACATGATGAGTTACATTATATTTTCATTAATGATGAAATGATAATGATTTTAGAAATTAATAATAATATGAAATATTAAATGGATTTTAAATCCATAAGGTATGTGATGATTTAAAATTCTATAGCAGTTATAGACTCAATTGATTCTGGTAAACAATAAGAATACCAAATTGTTATTCCATTCATTCTATAAACATTTTAGAAAATGAAAAAATGAAAAAATATAAATGTTCTCTGGTGGTGGTAATATATTTAATGGTATTGGGTACTATTAGATTAATTTTCCAAATAATAAAGGAGAAAATTATGAATTTAAATATAATAAAAATTCCAAAAAAATATGTCGAGAAAAAATTATAAAGAAACTTCAAATGTAGGTTGAAGCTAGAAGATATTTGCAAGAACAAAAAGGAAATATTTTATGAGATAATTTGAGTATCTCTATCATATCTCATGTAGTTATTTTTGGGGATAAACACTTGAAAAAATATAAAAATTTATGAATTTTGATCATAAAACAATTTATTCCATTACTAATGATGAAAAAAATACATAAACAATGAAAACTTTCAAAAAGATACAGATGAGTCAGGAATTGATAAATATCTTCCACATAAAAGTGAATAATAATTTGGTAAAAGATGGATTGTATATGGTAGCCAAAAGTGGTGGGAATAATAGAAGTGTAAAAACTCATATAGAAGAAATATAAAGTGGTTGGTTCAAAGTTATCGAATTTGAGAATATGGTAAAAGATAATTTTGATAGAATATATTTATAGGATGAAAAAATATTGAATATATAATCCAAATTCAATGAAAAATAAGAATAATTAAAAAAATTCAAAATAGAATTATAAATATCTATTGACATCTTGGGGGAATCCCTAAGATATCTTCAAAAATTTCTGGTAATATCATCATTTAAAAAAATGCATCTAGAACTGTTGGAACTAACAATGTATTATTAAATCATACTTATTTTTAAATATTGACAAATAAAAAATGTGAGAAACTTCCATATAGATTTTTTGATGATTTTTTATAACTTAATGACACATATATTTGAAATATATATTGAAATGAAAAAAAAACAAATTAACGAATAAAAAATTCTAGATAATAAAATTATAGACAGTAGTATGATTTTAAAAGAAAAAAATAATTTTATGATCATTGTTGGTGCTATGTAATATTTTTACATAACAATTATTTGTGTTGGAAGAAAATTTATTTACCTAAGGGAATTCAAGAAACTACGGGGAACATTTATAATGAGAAGGGTCTATATTCTTCAATAAAGCATGAAAATATTGATATTACATATAAATTGAAAACTCAGGACATGTTCATTGTGTTTTATAGGTGTGATAAAATGGGAAATAGAAGATAATAATGCAAACAATCATATCTGTCTAGTTTCACAAAAAATATAATTGGAAATAATATCAAAGAAACAATGAATAAAATTTATGCATGGAAGATGATTCGTTCAAATAATGGAAGAAGAAAAATTAACAAATACAAGATTTTTGGGGTTCCTCCAACATGACAGGTGATTGAATTTTTTTGAAGAACATTGTAAAAAAAATGAGGATGCATTTACTATTGAAAAATTTCTATTCTATATAAATCAATATTTTTTTCACAAATCAAACTGATAATAAATGTTTGAAATCACATGATCTTATTTTTTATGAGGGATAAAACACAACTTGTTCTGTATGAGATAAAATTTTTATAATGGGTATGTGGTAACATTAAAAATAAATACAACCACCAATTAATGAATAAGTAATGGAAGATCAATTTCTCAAATTTGAAGAAAAAATTATAATTAATCATTATTTGTTATCCATATAATAAATATTACATTATTTTTAAATATTAATATAATATATAGTATAAAATAAATTGGTTTCTTGTCCATACGAGTACTCACAAGATTTTAGACCATGATGTGGCATGATATTTTACCCAATATGATAATAGATCAAGATAATAATTTTAAATCTGTTAGAGTATAAATACAACTCAGGATACCCATAATAAGGTGGATATGACTTCAGGATACCAAACTAAGTAGTACACAATTATCTATGATGTCCTATTGGAAAAAACTAAATATTAGGTTTTTTTTATTTCAGTACTTTGATTTATGAATTTATGTGGATTACCAATGTATTTTTCTTTAATCACAATTATGAGGATGTAATGATTTTTAAAATGTTTATAAGAAAATTAATAATATATCATGGATTTGGTAGAATGAAAATGAAATTTGATAATGGGAAAGGGTACCTAAGTGGTTTACATTAAATTTATCATTGAAACTGTCGAATCATGAGTAATAATGGAACACATTAAACACCCTAATGAAAAAAGTAGTTCAGAGAGGATGAATATAAATATTATGGAATTTGGAAGAATATTTTTAGTATGTATAAATGTTATAAAATACTTTTGGACAGAATTAGGTTATAAATAAGTGAATATTAAAATTATATTTCATTTGATACCAAAGGAACATGTTAGTTATTATGATCTTTAGAACCAAAATAATAATACATTTAAATATTTTATGGTCTTAGGAAGTGATTGTTTTATTAAAATCGATTGAATTATTTATTAATAGTTTGATGAAAATGATTACAATGGATTTTTACATGCTAATGATCTAATGGTGTTAGATAAAGACATGGGAATAAGATATTTTATGAAATATTTCAGTTTTCAGATGTGAAAATACATGGATATTGGGTTTACATAAGTAATCACATTCCAATAGATAATGAGTATCCTATTGAAAATAATAAGAAAATATTAATTAAAATGGTTGAATTTTTTTTATATTAGATCAATACATTTTATGCCCATTTTTATAGTACCAATGATGATAAAGAACGTATTAGTGGTGAAATAAATACGTTTTAGAGGATAAATAAACATATGAAAACATTGAATTTCATTGGTAATCATAATACTCTACTTTTTACAATATATAGGCTATTATTTGACAACCTAACATTTAATACACAACATTTTGACCCTATAATGGTGTTCTAGGCTATTGAACATGCTGAATTGGTGAAATATGGGAATGAAAAAATAAATGATATTGAGAATAATTTTACATGGGAACATATTCTTAAATAGGAAATTAAGAAATATAATCCATAAAAAGTTTTCTTTTAGAATAAAAATATAGAAATGATGATTTAACATGATACAAAGTGATTTTTTTGGGATTGATTTTCTCAAGTGGAAAGAATAGACACTAAAGAAAAGTTATCTCTTGTTTATAAGCACGAAATTATGATGACATCTGGGATGTGGATACTAATTAAACACTATAGGGTTTATTATATTATTTTTTGTCCTCTCTTGAAGAAAAATTCATTATAGATTAACCAATCAAATTAAATCATATAATGATATTTGAATGTTTTGAATATTGAAGAAATATTTTTATGTCTTGAAACGGCCTCCAAGGGAATTTTATTCATAAGTTGAATAATTTTTTAGAAAAATTTGATTTACCAATGAAACAATTAATAGGAACATGTACATGAAGAAGGACTTCATGGATAGAATTCTGGTCATTGTATAAGTGAATGAAACTATTTTTCCTAGTATATTTTTTTTATTATGTGGGGAATTTTATGTAAATATGTATAAGAAGTTTAAAATGTCTACTTTAGGTGATCTAAACTGTTTTTTGGGAATTCAAATTTTGTATCACACAAATTGAATTTTTATTTTATAAGAAACATATTCCATGGAATTATTGAGGATGTTTTTATTTGATTATTCAAAACATTTATCAATGCCTATATCATTCTTCACAATTTTGAGAGATGATTAAAAGGGAATCCAGTTTGATCAGAATAAATTTGGAAATATGTCTGGAAACCTTTTTTTATCTCACATTAACTATATAAGACGTCACCTATGTTGTGACTATGTATACCTTGTATTACTGTGATCCATAATAGTAAAACATTCATTGAATGAAAATAATTTTATGATATGTAAAATAAATATGAATTTTTCATTTCATTAATGATTGTGTTTTGATATATACCATCTTAGATTCACTACTATAGATTTGGATGATGACTCTTCTGATTGTAGTTAAACATCAGGTGGAATATTATTTTTTAAATGGTCATGTTAGTTTTTATAATACGAAGTATATACCGGTGATCATAAGTGAATATAAATAAGAGTATTTGGTATTACTAATAAAATTTCTCTAACTTTGAGGATGATGGTCTAATTAGCATATATATGGGATTTTTTTTCAGATACCATTGTCGATTATTATAGGATATTAAAGTTTAAATTATATTTCAAAAAATATAGTTCAACAAACCTGATCAAAACATATTGTATTTCAATATCATATTTTCAAGAAAATGTATTTTCATGTGAAATCATACTTTTTTTATTAACAAAAATAGAATCATGTAGATAACTTTAGGAGAACTATGGAATGTTTGAGGTTTTATTGTTGAAGAAAAAACAACATGTTTAGCCTCCCCAAAACATTATGATTTATTACATTAATATCCCCCAAGATCCATTATATTATGTTTCCAATGGTGGAGATAAGTTATTCATGAAGGTTGAGTGAAAGTGATATGAAGATTAAGAGTTTTAGAAGATGTATCACAATTTTAGTCCCTCATCCTTACCATGCTTATCTGCCATGAATTTTAATCTATCCAAATCCTTATAGTATCCTATATTGTGGTATCATGATGTATATTAATGGTATAGTTTGTGATTTTTTTATTTTTTCATTAAGGTACTGTACTTCATGATGTTTCCAATATTTTATAACAAATCAAATGGGGGAGATTAAAGAACCTCATTGATTTTTGTCTTGGTTTGAGGAATCATGAAGATCCCTATCTTATTTTAGGTTTGTTTTATTATATTTTTTTATAACCATTAAAGAGGCTCTCACTAAATCTAAATATTTTTTATTAGGATTGTATGACATATATAACATGGAAGAGAGTTTATTGATTCTAGTAAGTGTATTTCAGATTTGTTAGAAGTTGGCTAAAGAGGATCTAAGTGATTTTGAGTTACATCTTGAATTTTCAAGATTCCCAAAATCATTTTCAGTTCATAGGTGATTCACATATCCAAATATATTATAAATATAAATAACATGGAAAAATCTACTGCATAATTTTTTTGGAAATAATCACATAGATGAAAATCCTACATAGTTGACTAAAACATAGACAAATTCAGTGAAATAGTCAAATCATAATCTTCATTAAAATTTATTTGGGACTACAATGATGTATCAAAAATGATTCACATGTCCAATTCAACGAAATATCTAAAACCATGGAGCCAAATTAGTCACATTGGGAAATTATGGGCTTTCGAGTATCTGAATGAGACACATAGATGACAAATTCTTGTATGAAATTATTACAATGGAAAATATGAAATCGATATACGATTTGGAAAATCATGTATCCAATTAGGAGTTTTTGATATGTATTATCTGATGTTATACAAATTTGTAGATCATGAATATTTTGAATAAAGCATAACTATGGTGATTCCAATATTATTTTTGAATGATTTTTTAATCATATTCCTCTAATTTTAAACCATTATTATATGATGATAAAATGAATTTTGAAGTATTTTTTAGGTGATTTAAATTTTGATTAAATTTATAATATAAAAATGAAAATATGAGCCAAGATGCAGAAATAGTTTTGAACTAAAAATATAGAGAATTTTTGTTATTAACATTTTAGTTTTTCCATTTTTATATTATATGTGAGGGAATTTGGTAAATTATATTTTCTAAATGATAATCTATGATTTTATATAATAATTATGAAATTTATGATGATGAATATTTGGATGAAAATTTTATTTGTTTCGAAATTATCATCTAGTGAATTTAGTGGATTTAAGAGATGTTACTACAGTCAAACATTATTTTTGTAGCGTAATTCAAGTCATCATCGTGTTAAATTCTTTCTTTCATATTCTATAGGCTCATGGAAGTGGATCAATATCATTTTTATTGAATAGTTTTGGTTTACATGAGGATATACATAACCTTTATTATTCTTTTTGTTCAATAGTGTAAGGCACTATTCCAAGGTTGGGCACATCACATGTTTTCTGTGAAGTTTCTTGAATACTTGATATTTGGATTCACATGTACTTCTAGCGAATAGAATCAGTTTTTGGGGATGGTTAATAGTAGTGACACAGAGTATGATTCCACATTGGATCTAAACCATGTAATTTTTTTGTTCATTCTTATTTTATATTATGAATGACAATTTGAGGATCAAATATATATATATATATATATATATTCTTTTAGTGTATTCAAATATAAATATAAATAAAGTATTTCTATTGATATTACTCTTTAAAAAATAATAACCAATGATTCAAATTGACAATTTGAGATTTTGTGAAAAAAACAAATAAATTTAATCTCTTTTATATTTTTAATTATATGAAACAACGGGTTTAGCTTGTGAGTACATATACCATAGTGTATATGATGAGTTACATATAATATTGAGTTTATCTTTTGTTACATGACACATTGAGTTTAATCCAAACAAAACATGAAATTAAAAATATTATTATTTAATAAAATATTTATAAATTATAAATTAAAATGTTGGTTATTAATCTGATTAGAAAAATCATAAAACATTATGATTTAAAAATTTATTTATATTTAATTCCTTAGTGACAAATTATTTATAAATGAAAAATAAATACCAATTTAAATAACAGAATTATTCTCTTAAAAATTAGGTATAGGAAGACAATAATATTTTAACTCAATAATGTAAATGAATAACTTTTTTTGAATAATTTTAGTGAAATTTCTATATTACATATTCAAAAAAAATTTAACAATTATTTTATGTGTTTTCCATAAAATAGATACTAACAAATCCCTTTTAACACTTAAAAATTTTATTTTTTGGAACAAAATTTTTGTCACCTCTTCCACACTCATTTAAATCAAAATTCTCCTACATGGATAATAGTTTATTGAAAATAATAAAATTAATTTATGGATTCGTAATTTTAATACTATATTGGATTTTATTTTTTATAATTTTCTACAAAGATAATCTTTTCAATAAATTTTGAAAAATAAATGTTTTATTATGAATTATCATTATTTTAATAAATATAGAAGTATATAATTTTTTAATTATTATTTTCAAGTTAATGGTAGTTTAATTTGATATCTATTATTACATTTAATCTCACTATAATCAATTTCATAATTTGATTTTTTATTAAAACCTTTTAAATCAATTGATAATTTTCTCTTTGAAAACTATCATTCTCATCGTGTCTATTGGATTCATTTTAAATAAAAATTTTAATCATATTTTAAAGGATTTTGGATGATTGGATTAAATATTCTGAATTAGAATAATTTAAATTTTCAAATATGGTTAAAATAATTTTTGACGAAAATTAATAGTAAAATGGTGAAAATTATTTATAACGGTTAAAGTGAAAATGAGTTATTAAGGGGTTAAACTATAAATATAATCATTATAAATGACCCAAAAAATCTCCGAAACACATTAAATGGAAATATTTAAACCTAATAACTTCTAGGATATAAAATGTTTCATTATATAATATTATGTAATTTTAAAAACATGGATACACCTTTTTCATTTCAATAATTACAACTGTGCTACTCACCTAACTTATAAAATCTAACCCTCCACACTCTAGTCAAACATTAAAATACCACAAATTAATAAACTAAAGAAAAAAAATAACATCATAAATTTCATATTATAATTTTATAAGGATTATTATTTTTATAAATACAACATATGTAGCCATTTTTGGAAACCATAAGAAATTGTCTGATGCTGAGGTAACGTCACAAATCGATTGTTTTATTATATTTCATCCACAACCTCATTAAATTATAATTATACCATGTTTATGTAATAAAATAAATATATAACATATATTGATACGTAATTATGTTAATTTCAAAACCTATATACTTCTCATATTACATAAAATTGGTTAAGAAATAATCATTCTTTTGTAAAGTGGAATACTACCATGTTAACCAATGTAATTCATTTTCCCATGACCTTCTCTCACAAATAGATGTAATGATTGATTTATTGTGTATATATATATATATTATTTATGATATTACTATACATAATTAATCATAATATGAAATTTTCACTCTTACTTTCTATTTACTGGGTATACGATAATGACATTTGTGTGTAAGGAGAATTACCGCCTCACAGAGCGATGTGATTTTTTATTCGTGTATGATTTACATGGAAGGTAATATGGATATGATTAAATAAAAATGTGTGATATATATGAAATAAAAATTATTCTATAATAGTAATATATTATTTACCATTATTTATTTCAATTCGTTAAGAAAATTTAAACAGTGTTCATTTGTATGTACGACCTACAGTCTCTATGAACAGTGTATATCATTTTATATTTATAACGTTCATGGAATAAAATAAATACATATATAATGAATATATATGATAATAATATAATGGATAAAATAGTTGATATTATTTATCCATGTTATATATAAGAGGATCAAAAATAGAATATAAAAACATTCCTAAAAAACAATACAGTTATTACCAAAAACGTAATTTTAACCTTTAATTATTAATAAATGTGTACTAAAAATACATAATAAAATAAAATAAGGCATCATAAATATAACTCTGATTATATAATATGATTATTATAAAGATATATATACAATAAAGGGGTAACTACTATATTTATAGGATATTGAGGTTTTTGATAATGGATTTCTATTAAACATTTAGGGTTCGGTGAGACAAATTCCATATTCACTATGATTCTATTTTATGTTTTGTATATAATTCCACTGTAATTTTTACATGCTTATTATACATGATGTTTTTTGGAATTTCATATCAATTTTATGATCTCTAATTCATGGGTATTATTTTTCAAATGTTACCAAGGTGGTAAATCGTTTTTGTGTTTAAAATTGTCTTCATTGGGACCGAAGTTATGTTTTTCACCTATCTTCTTCTATGAGGTGCACATACATATCCATTTTCATGTTATATCATGGATAAATTTATTTTACTAATAATATAAATTTATTTTAATTTTATTTATTCACGAGGATTTTAGTTTTATGTAAGAAAAGATGTAATAGTTTTATGTAACAATATCATTATTTATGAGGATTGTTTTTTATTGTCCTTCTAATTATGAAATATTATGATATATCTCCAATAAAAAACTTGAAATATTTTATCCTGTTTTTATGTCATGAGAATACAAAATTTTAATTCATTATCCTCTATTTTTTTACTATTTGGATGAAAATAATATATTTTAGTAAAATCATATTTTATTTAGCTCCTTGGTAAAAAAGTGATTTTCTTCCAAAAACTTATTTTCAAAAAATGCTTGGAAAATTGTTTTTAACATTATTCAATTGAATTTTAATGGAATTTTACCCATGATTTACTTATTGAAAAAAAAATTGAATTTAATATGCACATTAATTTCCAAATAAATCCCATTTACCATATAATGAAAATAAAAAAGGAATAATTGTTTCAACATGAACGACATTAAAGGGACGTCCAGCATCATTATCAGTATATTATTTAAAGATGACATTATATTTTTAATGGGTAATTTTCAAATAAAATTATTTTAAAAACGTTATATGTGAAAAAAAGTTAAAATATATGATATATTTTCCTCATGAGATGTTCTAAGTGGATTCTAAATCCTAATTTATATGTTTTAATGGTTATTTTAGACGAAATAAATATTGAAATTTATTTATGTTTTAAAATTAGTCATTCATTGTGAAAATATTTTATCCTATAAAAGGTTCCAAGTGACAATTGAATGTAATTTGAAATCTTATATGACACTCATTGATGTTAATTATGATTTAATGGGGGTATGATAGTTGGATACCATTATTATATATTCACAATATGGTTTATGCTTCTGTTTCTATGACATTTATGTAACCCATTTCTTCCCAATGGGTTAGAAAATTATGATATTTGTTATAAAACCCATTTCATTTCATTGGATCGGATATGATGATTAATTATGATATTTTTTAACACTTTTGTAAAGTTTTCATTATCTTATGGTGGTTATATTATAACCAAGGTCGGTGGTTTTGGTAAATCCAAATATGGGTGGGACCTATATCCCCCTCTAAGGCATTGGGTAATGATGGATAACTCACGAGTAAATATATTATGTTTAAACCTAGTTTGATGTTCACAATGTTTTTCATCAACCTAATTATAAGTATAAATTTTTATGCATGGATCTGATTACATGATCATAGTGTTATGTGTGGACATTTCGTTCATGTTTATAATATATTTTGGGGACCATGTTTCACATACATATGTTTATGAAATGGTCAGATTTCATTAGCTTAACCTCATGAGTGAAAATAATTCTATTTAAACTTGTTCAAAATTTTATAAGATAAATTTTATGCCATAAATCTAAGTCTTATGACAATGTTATGTTCATGTTTCTCAAGTTCATTGACTCCATTATGATTCATGTCTTATGAACTGACCAAATCATCTACGTGGATAATTTTTTTGATATATTATATGAATTTTATAGTATTAAAATATTATTTTCATGATCTCATTCCCATATGATCATTTTATATCGATATCTCCATTTTTACCCTTATTGAGCATCAAAGGTCACCCTTTCATATGTATTCTCTCCCTGAGTAATGATGAAATGTTTTTTGTAGCCAATGTTGATACACAATACTAAAGGGTAATAAAATTTATAGATACATTGAATATATACCACTAAATAAGATCATGTTTATCTATTGTCAAAAATTATTAAACCATTACAATATATAGGCATGTGTTCATGTAATATAATGAAAAAATATTATCAAAGAAGTAATATTTATGTAGGAGAATCCTGGGTCACTATCATTGGTAATAGATGAAAGGTTTAGTTATAATTTTAGAAATACAATTAGGTAACCTTATTTATATACTTAGTGATATTTCTAAGGTTATTTTATAGGATATGTCCTTGGATATTTCTATGTTTTCGTCACTGTATCAGAAAATGTCATATAATTTTGGTAAGGTATAGACTTAGTGGGTTCTAAGAAATTACAAAAGTAAAAGTATAATGAATGTGGATGTGGATCAGGAATAGAGGTATGTAGGGGTAATAACATATAAAGGGATAATTTATCTAAACTCTATCATAGCCTAGTTCAGATCAACATTCCCTACTTTGCACCTGGTTTTAACCTCCTGGGTGAACTGATTTCTAAATTCATTAAATATTTTTAAATACTCATGATGGACTATAATATATCATGACTACGAATGAACTTGGATAAATCTAAAATTCCATATATTAAAAATAATGTTTCATAATTTAGACACACTATATGTGATTTATTATGATTATGTGATTATTCAATTTTATTATTGTTTCTTACACTTTGATTTTTTGTTTTAGTCAATGGATTAAACTCAATGGAACCTTGTGATTTTTAAATAAAATGTATAATTAAATGATTTTCCAAATGATAAACCCAATGTTATGAGAGTTGAAATTATAATCCTTCTGTATATAATCTTCCCACTATATCAATATAAAAATCATACTAAAAAATGAAACATGAAGAGGAGGGAACACAGTTTATTTTAGTTCTTCATGTGGAAACACTAATCCTCTTTTAGTCATTCAAATGATCAATGTGTTTTCGAGTAGTGGATTAGTACCATTGAAATGATATTTTCAATTTTCTTGTCATTATATAATGATAATGTCATTTGGGATGTCTACTTTTTGGAAGGCAACTCAAAACAATAGTGGACCCTTATTAAGAATATGATGAAATGAGAATAAATTATCTTGATGAAGTGGGATTATTTTTAAATATTACTTTTCAATAAGGAAATTAGGCTTATTATTCATAAAAATGGACATGAAACTCCTAGATTTAAATTATATGGATAATGAATTTGATGTTATGTATGAGGAAAATTTTATCGGATTTGTGCTGTAATCATTTTGTAATATCATTCATAATGAATGTAAGAATGAATGAATATTTAGTGGCATGAAACCATGTTTGTGAAGTTTTTTATCCATATGGTACATTTTATTCTATGAATAAATTTATAGATATCCAATAAAAGTGGAATGTATTATTGAAATACTCATTGCGCTAGTGATATGAAAAAGAATATTGGGTACCTCATAAATTCCATTGAAATTTCACATGGAGGGAAGAATAATTTTCAAAATCCTATATACCTAAAATAAGGGATGAGGAAATTAGGTAGGTTAATTAAATTAACATTATGTTTTTTTATGTTTTATAATTATATACATAGAGATAAATAATATTAAATTTGTATGAAGATGATAGTTACAAAAATTATTAATGATAGAGGTCAATAGAGTGCACCACCCACACTATAATGTTTTATGTTCATGTAGTTTGGGAATTAAGTGAATCAATAACCCCATCCAAGGGATAATGTGTATGGCAATCACAAATATCCTTAATGAAAATGGATAAATGAAAATATTATGAAAACATAATAGGTAATGTGAATCATGATAATTTTGGAAGACATGTCCTCTTCTCAATAGTTGGTAATATAATATTTGATTTTGTATTAATGATCCCTTAGAATAAAATATTGTTCATCCTTTATAGAAATTTATTGTTGTTATATACCTCTACATGGATAATAAAATAATGAAATAAAATTTTATATTTTATCAGTACAACGATGAACTCATGCATCCAATTAATTTTTTTTGTAATTGATTTGAGATTGTATGTGTAATAAAGGGTTAATTAACATGTGTTGGTGTATATATATAACTTATATTAACATATTCATAATGGATACCATTATAGGACTATGATTTTAGGGATGATCATAAGTTCAAATTCACTAAAAACCCATTATAGGTTTTATGGGATGTGGATATATCAATTATAAGAATATATTAAGTGATATTTATGAAAATTATATAATTTTTTTATATTATTAATGAATTTTTTTTTGTGGGGTAATGAAATTAAAAATTCGAAACATATGAATATATTTATTGCTAAAATTTATAGTTTTTCATATCCTTCATGTTGGGGATGTTATCAGTTTTAGGTGGTAACTGTACGAAGTGACCACACAATATTTCAATTAGAGAATATTTATCTCTAGATCCTCTTTCCATATTATTAATTCAAGAACATATTAGGTTTTATGTACTAATAAATATATTTTGTATCCAATTTTGATATGATGTTTATTTCAATGTTTTGGGGAAGTATTCAGTAATATCTTGATATTGGTTTATGTTTCAACACAATGTATCATACCCAGAAAAATGGAAAGTCTATGAAAACATTTCAAACTGAAAAGGATATGCTAATATCATGTTCTATGGGTTTACAAATTTATTAATATCAATTCCATTATCTAGTCTAGTTTTATTACAATAATTTCATTAACTTGCGAATAAATATTCATCCACATGAATCCTTTTATGGAAGTAATTGTAGGCCTCCAATGTATTTGACTTAATATATAGAATGAAATATATTTGGACTTAATCTAGAAGATGAAATTGTATTGATGATTATATCCATTTCTAAGTAATTAAATGAATAACAAAACATGATTTAATTGTTATGAATATAATCATCAACTTGATCTAGAATTTTATATTATTGAAAAGATGTTTATTTGTATTTATTCATTGAATAACGAAGGGAAAGCTAATACCTATGTATAATTATCCCCATGAAATTATTGATCTTGTTAGATTCATAGCTTATTTCATGGAACTTCCATTTAATATACCATGGTTTATAATGTGTTCCATTTATCTCTCTTCAGGAAATAAATATAGGGTCCATCACATGTACTAAACATAGTGGTCATTCCAATAGAGAATGAAATGTCATATAAGAAACAATCAGTTGAGATTCTGGATCAATAAATAATTTTATATGTAATAGGACCACTAAACATTCCAATTTTTTAAGGCAAAACAACCATCATTGAGAAGAATTATGGGGCCTTAGGAAGTAAGTAGGTAGAAGTATCCTCATTGTTTGGTACCAAAGAAATGAATTTTGATGGGGAATTTCATTTAATGTATTGTATAATGTAAAACCCTGACATTATGTGTTCAATTTTCAAATAAATTTAATGTCTTCATTGTATTTTTTATAAGTCCCACAATTTTTAGATTTCATTACATGAAACTCTATGCTAATCGTGCTTAACGTGAATTATTGATTTTATCTTACATTACATGAAACACCCACTTTAATTGAAATTGAATATTCTATTAATAATAATATTATTTATTATGGTAGTTGTCACTATTCCATTATAATAAGTATTATCAATATTATTAACATAATTATGAAAATCTAAGGATTACAGATGTTTATTATATTTTCCCAGCCCGACTAACCACTAAGATGGTAGATGAACCTGTGGGTCCAGTGGCCTAAAATAAGAATCCATATAAACCATAGGTTTACAAGTAAACATGATTTTTTAAAGATGGTTTATTGGGGAGATTATACCCTCATAATTAAAGTATCACAATTCTATAATAGATAATAAATATCATATTACATCGGAAGTATGAAAAAAACTAAATATAATAGATGGAAATTGACATTATATTTTATATTTATCCAGTTTTTGATGTTGATACATAAAATAGAATTGTATATATAAAATAGTAATTGATACAATTTAGTACGTGAAATAAAAAATAAAAGAGAGGCCCCACATGTGATATCCTCATGCATTTTGTGCTACATTTTGGTACTATTGTCCTAATTCCTAAAAATATGCATAAAGTAATAGTCCATCAACCTTGGTCATTTGAAGATGAAGGTATAATCAAGAAACCCATTACGGTGGAGGCCCGAGAATGGTTTAGAAATAAATCTCAGTAGGTTCGCACACATGGGGTCTTTGACAAGAACCAGTCCGTACATTCAATTTAATGAAGTGAAGAAATAAATACGTAAATATTGATTATCTTATTCAATATGTATAGTTACAAATTTATAAATAATATCCCCTTAAAAATTCAATTCCACTTGTATTAACATGTCTTCAGACCTGACGCTCATCCCAACACACCCCTGTGTACATAGGTAACCCACTGATTCCTATACATGGCATCCATCTTTTGTATGTCAAGACTGAATCCAAGATTGTTCTTCATCATGAACGATGCGTTATATAATTGGAATAATTAATTAATCAATTTAAAAAACGATCCCATACTTGGAACTCAAACATTCGAATCAATGTATCAATCCAAGATTAATATAAACCAATACCCAATGAGCCCATCCCTGGAGATCCTCTCATGAACCTATTATCACTCTATGTATAATAAAAAATGAAACTGTATAATGAATTCCCTAGTGAACCTCTCATAAACCCAGTTATTTCATTAGGTATGATATAACATCACTTCCATTTGAGCCCAACATTTTTGGTTTACTAAGGGATCACATGTAACACCCATGTTATAAGTGATCCAATGCCATTGAGTCCATCCTTAGCCTTTTGTAACTTGAATCCAAGTGTCACTCAGTATAAATAGTCAACCCCTAGAGTCTGTCATTGGTAGTACATATCAGGTGTATATGTATTAGTTGGCTGTATAATATTTAATCCTAAGATTCTGTCCTTGGTAATCCTCAAGGGTCTCCAAGTATCACTCAGGCATAGACATGATCCAAGACAATTGAGTTCATCTATGGAATTCTCTTACGAGTCCATGTATCGATCAAAATAAATAGTCAAATTACTTTTAATTCCATCCTTTTAATTCCTAAAATGGAATCCATGTTTCACCCAAAATATAATAATCATCCCCTAGTGTCCATCATCAGTTGTTCAAATCAATAGTTCATGTGTCACTTGGACCTAAACATGGTTAGGAAGTGGAGTTCGCCCAAGGAATTCTCATTTTAATCAATCTTTCAACTAATTAATATAAAAAAAATTTAAATTACATACGATCAAGATCAATTAAAAACATAAGGGTCACCACCATCCATCTCAAACCAAGGCTCACCTCAAAAGGTGGATACATCATTAGAAAATCATAGAAGGCATGAAAATCAATTACTCATAAGGGAAAACATTACTAAAATAAATTCAGTCTATATCAATTAATACATGGAATTTTCCCTCTCTAACTCTCATTGTAAAATATTTAATACTGGTCAACCTTCAATAAACTATTTCTTAGCCGAGGCTAAGGGATTGTTCAATAATCCCTTCAAAATTAATTAATTTAATTTAATTTAATTACCATTGTAATTCAATTCATAATTAAATTAACATGTAACTTACCATGAAAGGGGTAAAGGAAACACCCTAGGGATCCCAATTACAAAGAACACTAATGGTGGACCATTAAATAACCAACTCCCAAAGGGGTGATTAATGTTCAAGGTATTCTAGATATAACTATTCATTTGTTTACATCATAAATTGAATAGGATATACTAATCAATTCTAGGATTCAATTTAATTTAAACAATTCTATTAAATCATTATAGGAGGGAAATATGTTATCATAACTCATGTAAAAAATTGCACCCAAGAAAATACAACATCCATATAGTTTGAAAAAGGATTATTTTAAATAATTATTCATTAATTTTATGTGTAGATGATAGCACACCCCATCTAAGGGATTTTATGAGAAAAAAGTGACATAGTTCACAAAATAATTCATTTAGTCAACATGATTCAAATTAAATTATTTATAATTAAATTTATTAATATTCATTAAAATAAGATAAATATAAAAAAAGAAGAAAATGAAAAAATATTTATACCAAATACCTCAATGTTAAGAACCAATCTGAAAACTCAACACATGATGCATTGACTAAGATTTCTCTACACTTTTTTGCACATACATTCCTATATATAAAACACCCCTTATTCCATTTCACATATTCCCCTAAATATCAATTAATATGTATAAGGAAGATATATATACACACATACCAATGTATATCACTGCAAGAATTCAAGGAGTCACCAAATGCTCAACACGAAAACTAATAGGGACATAAAAACACATAAAACCATAAAACATCTTGGGAAATACAGGTAGAGGAAATATAACCTACTTAAAAGTTATGATGGGTATATGAATCAAACCATACTATTTCATTATAGGCGACACAAAATGAAACACACTGGAAGATGACCTGAGAGACCCATAACACACCCCAACACAAGAGAATTAACAAAAAACCAAAACAAACCCTCACATAGAGTTTTACTGAACAAGGTAGGGTGATTGGGAAGGATAAAAATGTTAAGATATGTAAGCGAAATGGAAAAGAATATCATATCTTGAATGGTAGAGTAAGATATACAATATAATATAGTTGAAATCAAAGAACCAAAGAGGATCTGAGTAGGGGGATGCCTCACATGCCTAATTCACCTAGGTGGGGTGTAGCATGAAGGTGGAATGTGGGATAATGGCTTGATAGGTTTTATTTCTTTATTTTTTTATAGTTTTAAATAAATTAATTTATGTAAACTAATACACCACACGGTTTGGGTCTCACTGTTGACGTAATACTGTGCCAAATATGGGGCACCCCTTTTTAAAAAATCACCTCACATAGATTCTCACTCATAGTGGGCCTAACCATGCAATGTTCATGTGGTTAATAGTTTCATGTTACTACCTCAAAATGAGAACTATGTAGAAACACGACAGGTACCTCATTTTTGAACGCATGCTAACATCATGTTTACTTATGAAAACAAAAAATCATTGATTTTCTCCATATGAAATCAACCCAATGTATTCATGTATTTGATGGTCTATGTAGTATAAAATAACACAATTTTTTCTATCTCATATGACTATGAAACTAAATATAGATCTCCTGAGATGCCCATGGAAAAAAAGAAATAGTGTCATGACACCTAAAACGTGTTTAGAAATGACCTTGGAATATCTAACCTAATGAAACTGTGCATTACCCAGTGCTAACTACCAAATCATGTGTCAAACATACCTTGATCACCCTTCCAAACAAGGGTCTAATTTGAATATAAGAGTCCTACTAGGGAAAATTGAAACCAAACATCACTAAAAATATTGAAAAATCATGGAATTAGAAAAAAAATATTGCTATAAGGGTGTTATCTACCATGAGCTAGCCCCTCACAAGAGAATGAGCATCGACCATATCACTAGATCTTGTTGAATTAATTACACAATTCTCTATGTCTATTGTTGAAGACATTACTAAAATGATAAATGCCTATAGAAAATGATCATTTTCCTATTCAATGGAAACTCAGGAGTAGCTCAACTACTCTTTCCTGGGGGTTTAAACAAGGAATAAAATTCTTCATACATTTTAATGTGATAACATTAAATATCCCAAACCATTAATGATTTAATGATTTTTAATGGAACATCAAGTTCCCATTTAAATATAAACATGGTAACTAGATTTAGCTAGCAACCTAATGAATAATTGGAAAATCTCATCAATATTATCTTTTAAACCGTAAATATTTATATACATTCTTTCATAACTATGGAATTTATCATATAAATTCATTTAAATTGATAAGGTGACCTAGGAGGGTATGAACAAGGAAACCTAGTTTCATAATAATGAAATACAATACTAGTTTCTTAATTTATATGTTAGAACACCAACAGAGGGTTATCACACAAGAAAATTCCCTTACTGACCAACATAGTTGTAGTTATGAATTGTAAAATTTAAACATTAGATTTTGGTTAAAAATTAAAATCCCTTAAACATTAAAATATGGAATTTGGCTCGCAATAATAAAAACCAATTCAGTTTAACTATTGATATTTAGTATCATTTTATAATGTTTTGAATACATATGTAATGTTTTCTTAGTTACAAGTCACCTCTATACCTTACAACTAAAAATAAGATCTCGTTTCAACCACAAACTATAAATTTATCCCATGAATCCAACAATATATCAACAAATATAATCATTTCATAAGCACAGTATATAAGAAATACATGCTATACAAATAAATACCATGGAATATTATCAGTCAAGGCATACAATAATAACTTTCTGGAAACCTAATAATGGAACATCATGGCATGGTATATGCATGTAATGTGAATTTCTATGTGCCTATAATGATTCATATAATCCAATTTTCTTTCCATATGAGGAAAAGGGTAAAATAACATACATACCATTAATCAGTTTGTTGTGAAAAAATACACCAATCACTATATGTGAAATAATATCATCTGTAACATCTATAAACAATCCTAGCCTTGAACACTAGGTCATTTCATATATGTGGGGTGGTGAGTCCCACGAACAAGTATTTAAAAAGCGCAAGCACATTCCTAGTCTCTTATCTACCATCAAAACATAAAAAGACAAAAGAAATTTTCCTCGGATAATATTTTTCAATTTCTTGGCCAATCATTCAACTAAAACAATAGTAGAACAGGTGGGACACATGACCAGTAGAGAAACTCCCCATACTCCAGAGGCTTCCGTATAGAATCAAGGGTTTAAATATTTCTCATTGGGATGAAAATAAACTCATAATAATACTATCATACTGGTATAATAGATAATAAATATTTGATAACATCAGAATTAGAAATAAATTAATAAAATTGATTTCCACTACCAATATATAGAATATTCATGCTTTTCCGGATGTTGATACACAAACTAGAACAATAGAAATATTTAAGGAATCAAAATAGTATTGTATATGAAATAATGAACAAAAGAAAATCCCCATGGGTGATCTCCTTGAGCATCTCGAGCCGTAACTCGGCCCTATACTCCTAACTCTATGGTAAAAATATACAACAACATTCTATAGACCACAATCCTATTAAAATTTATGTCTACTAAGGTACTATGGTGCAACAGTGACCTGGGTAGGGTGAGGAATAGGGTTTATGACTGAAACTATTACATAATTACAATTTAAAGCAGTAAGTCAATTAATAATGAAATACTGAAAGTATGAATCATATAATTCTATGTTTAAATTCATAAACAAGATCTAATTAATCATTTAGTTACGCCTAAATTAACATTTCTCAGGACAGAATGCTCAACCAAGAACTTCCCCAGTATAATTACACAACCCAAGGATGATTAAAAAGGACATCATACATGTGAAACACAAGAATGAATCCAAGATTCTGATTTGAAATATAAGAATCATCATATTACATAGTTAATTCAGTAATAAATTTAGAACCTAATCCTATACTTGGAATTTCTTAGTTGAAATCCTTCTATCGATCCATATTTAATAAAAACCCACAGGCTTTGAGTTCATACCCGGTGAACCTATCATTTACCAAGGTATATATCTATGAATAATATAAACCAAAACTCAACAATACCATCCCTAGGTAACCTCTCATATACCTAGGTATCTCAATAGGTGTGTTAAAACATCACCACCAATCGAATCCATCATTGGTGGTCCACTAAGGATCACAATTAGCACCCTTGGAATAAGTGATCAAATGCCCTTGAGTCCATCCTTGGCATTCCATAACCATAATCCAAGTATCAATCATCATAAATAGTCATACCATACATTCCATCCATATAATTAAATATCATTATTCCATATATCAATAATATGCAAAAAATTTATGTCTAGGTGTCCTTCCATGGTAGTCATCAAGGGAGTCCATGTATCACTCAGTCACAAACAAGTCACAAGGAAATTGAGTCCCTCTATGGTATTATAATATGAATCCTTCTATCTGTCAACATATATAGTAAAATTCCATATAAGTTCGACCATGTAATACTTATACTCAAATCCAGTATCATTTTTCATATAATAGTTATCCCCTATATTCCATCATTGATAATCCATATCTGGCATCCAAGTATCACTCGGGTGTGAGAAACATCATGAAGTATAGTATGCTATTTAATTATCATATTTATTCTTTTTTCACCCAATGATTATAAAAATTTACCAATGTCATTAAATAAATATCATTTAAAAAAACATTATCACCACCTTCCGTCTAATACAAAGTCTCATCTCAAAAGGTGGATATATCATTGGCCAAGCATAGATGCCTTTCCAAAATATTACTAAATGAAATTCAACATATGTCAATAAATACAAGGAATTTTATATATATAACTCATGTCGTAAAATCATTATGACTTTTGACCCTTCAACAACCTATTTCTTAGCCATGGGAAACGACATGGTCATCCCTCCCTTCCCATTAATTCATTTAATTACAACTCATTCCTATTATAATTCAATTCATAATTATATTTACAATTAACATCCCAATTAATGGGTAAAGGGAACACACATGGGAATCCAATTAAAAAGGCCAACCATGGTGTTCCATTAAATAAACAACACCAAAATGGGTAATTCGTGTTCAATGTATTAAACAAATAACCATTCATTTTTTGGCACATTAATTGAATATTAAATACATTAAAATTATAGTATTCAATTTAATTTAATTGATTCCATTAATACATAACAGTAGGGGTCATATGATTTCATACATCATATAAAAAATGTCACTAAATCATATTGAACAACGAAGTAGTAAGAGAAAACATTATATTTAAAAAATAATCCTTATTTTTCATCTTTTAAGACATTGATCCTCAACCGAGGGTTTTTATTATAAAAATGCGATGTTGTTCCCCAATCAATTAATTTATTCAACATGATTCATATTCAAAAATTTATAATTCTATTTATCATTGTTAAATTTAATAAGATACAGATAAAAAGTCTGAACATGGAAAAAGGCTTAGACATCATACCTAAAAGGGGAGAATGTAGCCGAACACCTAGAACATTACTCCTTAACGAAGATCAATCCACATTTTCAAGATCATAAATTCATATATACTCAACCATTAATAATTTTCACATATTTCCCTCTCCATGAGTGAATATGTTATTGCAATATATATATGTATATGTATATGTATATAAATGTACCAATTTATATGACGGAATGCTATCAAGGAGTCACCAAACAAAATACAGAAAATTACTAGGGACGTAGAAACACATGAAGACCCTAAAATAAAATGGGATAGACAAGTAGTGGAAATAAAACCAAAATCAATGTGGTTATAGAAATCTTAATCGAACCAATCATGCTTCGTTTCTAGTTGCAAACACCAAAACACACCTGATGCTGACTTGACAAACCCTTCACACACCCAAGCATCATATAATAATCCTAAAATATAATTAAAACATTAACTAGGGTTCGAATCATCTGGGTAGGGTGACATTGATAGAGAAAAATGGATGAAAAAGGAGAGTAAAGTGATGATAAGATCGTACATTGAAGGATTTTGCAAAAAACCAATAAAAATCAAGTTAAAATAGACAAACTAGAGATCAGTCGATGAGAGTGTGTGTCGCGCACTGATGTCTCTAGGGAGTGGTGATAAACATGTAAAGAGTGAATTAGAATAGATTATTAGGTTATTATTTTATTATTTTAAATTTTATTTAAAGGAAAGAAAAAACTTTTAATTAACCAACCATAGTATTTCTGTCCCATGGTTCACCAAAACACACACCAACTGTGCAACAACTCCCTTTTTAATAAATTACCTTGCATAGTTTTTCATGCATGGTTAGACAAAACATTAATTGAAATTGTGCTTAATTTTTTCTAGGTACATTCTCAAAACTCCAAAAATGCGAGATAGGTGTGTGGTTTGGGAAACATTATGTAGCCCATGCACACTAACTTTGTACAACCTACATATGGCTTCACGGTGTACTGCATAGGTCCTCATTATTTGAGACTAACACTATGCCCCTGCAAGCTCCTTATAACCTATGTTTTTAAATATTTATGCTCCCAGAACATGATGGAGTGTTTGTTTCACCCCCTGATCCTTTAATCACATTTATATACAACAAATTATAGTGTTCCAACCCTCAAAACTCAATTTTGAAGCTTAGTATAAAATTGGACCATCAACCAAATAAATAAAAGTAAAATACCCTATAATTCCATATGTTCCAAAAAACATGGGTTCATACATATATATAATGAATTCCATGGTGACTAAATAATTATAAATATAAAATAAAAAATGATTTTAAAATAAAGTTAATCTTTATAAAACAATTTGTTCAAAAACATGGTTTATCATAATAAATTCAATAAATCACTTTTGTTGAATTATTTTAATAAATTATATATTATATATTTTGTAAATTGTCTAACATTAAACATATGATTTTTTTATAAAAGATATGATAATATCTGATTTCAATTTAATATCATAATTATTAAAAAAACTGTTTTGTTTCCTTTTGAGAACATATCTTACAATTTATTTTTTACAATTTGATAAAATTTATTTTAAAAAATGAAATAAATTTGTGGAATCATAATTTAAAAATTATCATCGTGTGGGTTTATTTCTAATATGATAATTTTTCTAATTAGTAATGGAATTATTTATTAAGAATTGTAATCTCCTATTATGTTTTTAAAAAAGTCCAAATTGATTTTGAAGATTCCATTAATGTTTAAATAAGTGATATTTAGATATAATAATAAAATTAATGTCATTTTAGTCAATTTCATGTTGAATTTTGACATAAAAACATTTTATAAACATGATCATTTTCTCTTTGAAACCCCTCTCATCATCGTATCTGTGGGGTTATTTTTTAATTAAATATACTCCACTTATTTGTATGGAATTTTTAAAAATGGATTCAATATTGTGATTGTTAATAATTTATAATATCTAATATCGTGAACATAAATTTTTAACTAAAATAATAGTATAAGTAGTCAAAATTATCTATAGTAGTTAATATAAATATAGGATTATAGGGGGTGTTTAATCTTTAATGATATGGGTTGAATGTCATTGAAAAAATCCCAAAATTTTTTTGGATATTTTTAATCCTAATATATTCTAGGTTTGATAATATCCCATTATTTATCCTTATGGAATTAGACAAATTAGATACACCATTTTTTTCATTACATAAAACACCTCACTTAAAAGATGTCATCCCCCATCTTCTCTTCATCACACTCCATAAAAAATTTTCCATTCCCATACCAAATAGAAATCATGAATTTATACCCCCATCTTATACGCCATAGTGTTTTTGTAAATACAACTCATGAATGTCTTTGTGGACAACCAATGAAGTTGTATAAAGATGTGGTAACATCCCTAATAGGTCATCTTATTTTATTTCGTCCTCCTCCTTATTATATAATAATTGTATCATGGTTATATAATATAATTATTTTATTTCCTATAAATTTATTTTTATGTTAACTTCTAAACCTAAATTCGTGTCAAATTCCATCGATTATGAAGGGAAGTTATCATTCATGTTTATAGAGGACTAACTCCTTACAAACCAATGTAATTTGCTTTTCAATTACAACATATCTATCTAGAAGTAATTATGTTTTAGTTTTTTATATAAAATATTTAAAAAATTATTATAATTATTGAATAACTATATTACATGTTACCTCTTACTTAACATTCTATGGGAATATTACAATGTTGTTAGCTTATGCGGCATACTACCGCCTCGTGGAGTGATGTGATTTGATCATCCCATATGCTTTATATGGATGGTAATAAGGATATGTTTATATATATATATATGATTGTGTGATATATATATGAAATTAAAATATTTAAATAATTTTAATATATTATTTATCGTCATTTCCTTCAAAAAAAATTTGGAAGAGGGAAAAACAATCATGCGTACGTATGTCCTACAGTCTAAATCAACGATGTATTTAATTCTTAATCTAAAAAATTTATTGATTAGTCAAAATACATATATACTGAATATATATGATATTTATATGATAGTTAACATTCAATAGATGATGTAGCCATGATCAATGTGAGATGACCGATAATACCAATTCCAAACGTTCATGAAAAACAAATATGTTATTACATGAAATGTGACGTTAACATGGAATTATTAATAAAATGTTATAAAAATAAATAAATTAATCATATATTGTATTTTATATACAAGTTAAATTATATAATATATTTATAATAATATTATATCTATTATACAATAAGATTTCATGTATACAAAGGATGTTGAGACTAATTGAAACTGATTTCCATCTCACATTTCAATTTTTGTTGCACAAATATCATATTCCCCATATGTTTGTTTTATGTGCTAGATATAATTCCGAGGAATGTATTTGTTGATTCTTATACACTATTTTTATAGTAATTACATATATATTTTAGTGTATATCTTTTATAGTTTTTTGGATAAAAAGTTTCCAAAGCGGTAAGGAAATGTTTTTGACACAAATTGCCTTCTTTTGGACATAAGTTATTTTTTAAAGATATCTTCTTAAATCTCATCTATATATTAACCCATTATATTTTATATTTTTAATATAGTTGTTTTATTTATTTATAATGTTTCATTTACTTTTATTCATTCCTGGTTATTATGATTAAATAATAATAATATATAGATATTTTTATATTATAATCTCATTGTTTATCAGTATTGTTTATGACTATGACTCCAATGATAAAATCATATGATCTACCTCTTATTAAAATCATTAATTTTATTATACTCTTTTTATATCATTATAATACTTGGTTTACTTTCATTTTCCACACTTTATGTGGTCATGATTTCAAAAAAAATATGTTTTTTATGAAATCCGATTTTATTTTCCTAATCTGTAGAAAATAATTTTTTAGGTACTAAATTTTTTTTCTGAAAAATTAATAAAGGTATATATATATTTTTTTAAATGATCTGTGAATGATATTTTTCCACATTTTTAAAATTATTCTTAAGTAAATTGAAAATAATATTCATTTTTTCTTCCAAAAAAATATCTTTTTCAACTTACCAAACAATTGAAAAGAATATTTACCTTAATAAGTACAACATGAACAAGATTTAAAACATAATTACCATTATTATCATTGATTATTACATTATAAGTTTATAAAGTTAATTTCAATTAATATTATTATAAAATTTATTTATATTAAAAAAATTCAATTTGGAAAAGAAATTTTCCTCATGATTTTTTTAAATGATTTCAAACCATACTTTATATGTTGTCATGGTTATTTTAAAAGAAATTTATTTTGAAAATGATTTATTTTGAAAATTTCATATTCAAATTGGAAAGGATAGTTTCTTTAAAAAATGTTTTATGTGATAATTCAAAATAAATTTTAATCTAAGAAGACATATATTGAAATAAATTATTGTTTATAGGTGGTATGATCCAAGGATATAAATTCTATTAATTTTATGGATGGTTTATGTTTATGAGGAAGATATATTTATGTTATCCATTTACTACTTAGGGGTTTGATAAGATGAATTGTTTTTATGAAACTCATTTCGTGTAATGGGATTTGGTATTGTTAATGTTTAATGATCTTGTGTAACACTTATGTATGGTTTTAATTACATGACAATGGTAAAATTTAAACCAAGTATAGTGGTAATGTTATAATTGATGATGGGTGGGACCTAAATTTCTAACTAATTAATTGGTTAATTATGGTTAAATCTTGAGTAAATATGTTAGTTTTGAACTGAATTACATGTTTACAATGTCGTTAATAAAACTAATTACATTCCATCAATGTAAATTGTGATCCCTTTTACATATTCATAGTTTTATTTGTAGACCATTATTTAATCCCAATAATATTATATGTAGACCAAATTGAATGTACATATGTTTATTTGAGGGCCTGATTTCATTTCCTTAACATTTTGAGTGAACCTGATTCCATTTATACCAAGTAAAAATTTCAAAAGATAATATTAATTCCATAATTCTATGTCTTATTCCATTATTATGTTCATGCACTTCATATTCTTTTATTACATTAGGATTCATTTCTTATAAACTTCCATGATCTATTCCATGAATCATATTAATTCTCTATGATATTAAGGGTATGATTTTAAATTTTTATTTTCATATTGTCATACCCATATGATAAAATAATATGGATATCTCCCTTATTTACCATTACTAAGAACCTTTTCTCAATATTTATTTAGGTTTATATCCAAAGGTTATGAATAAAGGTTTTATGTATGATATGTCTATGAAGAGTATTAAATGGTACATTCTTTTTCTATGAAATTAGATATAATTCACTAAATAAGTTGATTTTTCATCTAGTATCCAAACGAAATAAACAATTAAAATCCTAGAGAATTAGTTTTTGTAATTTTATGAATATTTATCTAAAAGATTTAATATCAATGTTTTAGAATATTCTATCAATAATGTTGGTATCAGATGAAAGGTTTGGTTACAAATTTGAAACCTATATTATAAAACATTATGGAGATTCATTTGTATATTTATGAGGATATTTCTGGGGATATATATAAGGATATGTCTAAGTATGGGTTAATGTATAGTGAAATGTATTCTAATATTAGAAATTGATAGAGTGAGTAGATTCCATGAAATTAAATATTTTTATGGACACAAAAACTAGATGTTGCTTTAACATAGAGTTACCTTGGGGTAATAACTAGAAAAGGGTGCTTTTAGTTGGATTTGATCATCAAATGGTGGAAAATAATGTTCCATGTTTCACAGTATGTTGAAAATTATGAGGGATATGATTTAGAAATTCATAAAATATTTAATAAAAAACACAAAATATTTATATAGGGGAGGAATATTAATGACCACAGATAATCCAAAGGGGAAATAGATTTAAAAGTATGACTCGTGATTTAGTCACCCTATAAGTGATTAATCATGATTATTTGGTTCCATGCTCTGATTATTATTGATTATAGTATTCCTTTTTAATTTAAAGTCTCCAACCCAAAGGAATCACAGTTATACAATATATAGTGATTGCAAGGGATAATGCTGAGATTATTCTCCAAAAAATGACATGTTCATGGAGATGAAATGAAAAACTCATTGTTATTATCTAACGTCTTTCTCAATCAAGGAATCATTCTGAACATACAACAAAAAATAAGGGAATTTTGTCTTATTTATTCCTTTTTGAGGTAACTCTCAAAATCTTGTAGTGGTTCTGATAATTTACAAGCTCTTATGAAATAGATCGATACAAATAAAAATATATTTTCTATTCTCTATTTATTATAGAATGAAAATGATATTTTGATTATCTACCTTCTATAAGGTGTGGTTGATCAACAGTGGGATATTTTTAGGAATATAATGAAAATTAAAAATTAACTATATGAAGAGCTATTATTTTGAAAGTTTATTTTTATATAAGTGATTTATTAATATTCTATGTAAAAAAATTAAAAAAGTGTTCTGTGATATTATGCTTAATGATGAGGAATCTGTTGGTACCTATAAAGGAATTATTAAATGAATTTAAATGAACTATTTTTTTTAAAAATCATTCATCCAAAAAATATTTTACAAATTCTTATTCAATTAATACAATTCTTTGAATGGAATTTTCCATTAGAGGCTTTGGATGATTTTTATAAATCACAGATGTTCACTGAAAGTGAAAATATAAGTCAGAACCCGACATGGTTATAATGAAAGGGTATGGATGACAGTGTTCTATTGAAATTCCAATTATATATCACATGGAGTGAAGAAAATTATTCAAACACTTACATTCATAAACAATGTAACGGTACATGTAAGAGACTATCTAAATGTAAAAATAATATGTTTAATGTGTGGGAATCATTGTGATTGAAAAAAAATTAAGTAGTGCGAAGAGGATATTAAATAAAATTAATGGAACTGGATTTCAATATAATTCAATACCCACACTCCATTGTTTCATGTGATATATTATTTAGATTATATAAATCAATTCAAAGATCCATGGTCCAATAAAGATGATAATAAAAATCAAACTCTATTGGAAAAGGATAGAAGGAAATCATATTCAATAATAATAGTTGGAGTAAATATTGATAATTAGGGAACATTTATATTTTTCTCCTTAGATGGTAATTTACTATTTTATTTTCGTATTAACTAGACCTATGAAAATCATATTGTTCAACCATTACTAAAATTATATGGGATTATATCCATTTACATGAATTCTAGTATAAAAAAATCACACATTATATTTTATTAGTACAAGGATGAAACCAAGCATCCAATTGATTCTTGTTGGTGTATAATAGAGAACATATATATGGAATAATTGGTAAATTGACATTTGGATCCTTATTTGTCTCTATATCATAATTACATAAGTGTCATAGCTAACCTCATGAATTTATGACAGTAAGGATGATCGTTTGTTAATATTCATTGACATACAATTTGATATTATATGTGATGGGATTTAATCAAGACTAAAAATATTATAAGAGATATTTATGGAAATACAAACCATTAATTTTTTATATGTTTTGGTGAAAAATTTATTAGATGAGTAATGAATTTTCATATTTTGGAAATATTATTATAGAAACTGGAAGCATTATGGGTTTATCATATATTCCACATTGATGAAATTATGTGTTGAATTGGATAACTATACCAAGGCATCACGCTTATTTTCTATAAGATTATATTTCTCTCTACATCCAGATTCGATATTATTTATTTATAATGTAGTAAAGCTGAATGGATTTCCAAATTAAATTGATTCCAATTGGTATTTTATGATTATATCATTGTTTTTATGACGTACTCATCAATCTCTTCATGTAGATTCATCTTTCAGCACATTCTATCATCCTCATATAAAATGATCAGTCTATCGAAGAAATTAAAAACATAGAAGATTATAATTATTATTTTTAAATTCACTCAGTTGGTTTTTGGAATAAAAAAATCCCCTTATTCGAGTTTTCATAATTCAATATCTTTCACTTGAACATTTATATTACTAATTATAATTTCTTTTATGGAAATTATTGTAGATTAATATTGTAAAACCCCAATATTTTACGAAAAATAATCTTTTTAATTTCATTAATGTATTGTGTTGTACGCTACACGAAAATGAGCTTGCACAACATGTATCCCTGACTTGTCTTGCGTTACACGGAACCATGACCTTCCACTATAGCGTGTGTTGTACGAAATACCGAGATTCACTAAATAATGGTATGCTATTAAAATATTATTAAAACTTGCTATTATGAATATTAATACCCACTTTTTGAAATTTTATAAATTTTAATTTTCAAAATGGACTTCATTTTTGCATTCGGATTATCAAAATTAGCTTAGGGAGAAATTTTTGTACTTTTCGGATAACTTTTATTTTCTGATGAATAGTGAAAATTACAAAATTTTAATTAAAACATCCTTTTTAATCGAAATAATTAATAGTGAAAAATAATTAATTTGAGTGGTTTTAAATTATATTTAGAATATATTTTTACAATTTAATACAATGTTGGTCATTGGATATAATTTTACATTTAAACCAGACATAAACAACTGTCAATCTTTTGATAATTATTATCTCTTAAGAACACGCTATTTGTTTTGATGACGGGAATTAATTTTTAAATTAATTAATGAAACTGATATGTTATGAATTTGTTAAAATAGAAATCATTTTTCAATTCATAATATCAAATATATCTTAGACCAATTTTTGGTATTTTTCAGGAAACTTTCATTTTTTGATGAATAGTGAAACCAGTTAGTGGTAGTTAAAAAAATGAATTTTTCATGAAACTTAATTTTACCGCGTCTGTGAGTGGAAATTCAAAAATCCAAGAGAAAAGGTTAATATCAAGGACTAAAATGTGGTTCAATGAGATTAAAATAATTTTTGGTGAATAGTAACATTTTACTTTTTTTGCCACAGTTAAAAGTAAATAGGTTAATTAAGTGTAAAAATGATATTATTATATCCCTAACACATGTCCTAATTCTATTGGATAAGTTTAATTCGACCCAAAACAACCTTAGGAATATCATATGACCATTTAGTCCCACTTGGATTAGATTAGGACATTTAATATTAATTTATTTAAAGAAGGGTTAAAATAGTTATAATCAAAATTTAATAACTAAATCATTTTTAACACAGGGTTATACATAAGATAAATTCGACTATAAATATTCATTATAAATCTAAAACGATTTCCTACATAATTATATTTTATTTATAATTTTTAGACATTAAATAATTTACTTTATTTATGACACAATGATGTGCAATAATTATCTTATTAATGAAATATTGACATAATTGATGTTATAAATACCCAAATAAATGTAATTTGAGACTTTTTATGTATTAAAATAATTTTCTATGTTAATATGACTTGTTAGTATTGATTTATTTAGCTTTTTTAGAACTAATCATTCTGTAATGAGTTTCACAATAATCAATTACAAAATAGTGTCAAAATTGACATAAAATAGTTTTTAAAACAAATATTATATTATTAATTGTTATTATATTACTAAAAATCCAAGGTTCGTCCGTGATACTTATATCATGATAGGTGTATCATTAATGGACCACTATGGGGTCTCTTGGATGTATATGGTAATTTTATTAACTATATAATATAAAAATACAAAGTAACATGGTAAATGTCAATCTAATTAACTAAGAGTTAAAACTAAAAGTTAAGGTTAATATAATGACCTAAACTTATATAAATTCTATTGGATTAGATGATTTCAACCCATACCCACCTTATATTAGAAATAAATCAATTTGGAGCTATTAAAAACCGAATATTACTTTATAATAAAATAATATTTTTAGTTATTCCAAAGGATCCCCTCTCATCCCTTATAAAAGGGCACCTCCTCCCTCTCTTCCTCACACCACATTGAGCCTTCATGCTCAGGAAACCCCTTCCAATTTATCCTCTCCACTTCCCTAGAAACATCCTAGAGGTCCTGGTCTTCTTCAAAGACCAATTTTAGTACCCTAAAAGGAGGTCTCAAAGAAGCGCTTCAAAGAAGAGTAGGTTCGGACACATACAAAGCATATCAGACCTAAGGTAAGGGATAATTTTGAAAATATCATTTTTATCCGAGATTGCTTATTCATAAGTATTTACTATGGTTATTTCTATCATCCATGTACATTTTTTATAAAAGTATTTTCATGTATGTTTAATGTCCTTTTTACCCATTTATGACTTTTACTACATTGTATGTATGAAATATTTCTTTTACGAGGTACTTTTTGAGTTTTTCGACAGAAGTATGAGAAGAATGTTTTTTTAACATATACAGAATGAAAGGAATTTTATGGTTTTATAAATCCTTATTTTCATGATGCTTCCTCCAAAATATTTCATTACTATTTTCAAAAAAATCCTTTTCTTTTAAAATTGCATGAAATTTTGTGAAAAGAGATTAATTTTGAAGAAGAAAGGATATTTTCCTCAAGAATTCATTTCAATTGTTTTATCAAAACCATTTTTCATCTAAGATGACATTATTTCATATGTGTATGTTTCACGTATCATGTATTTGTGATTTATATGGTTTCACTTTACTTATTATGAAATGATATCCATTTCTTTTATATGGATTATTTTATTATGGGATGATGTTTATAAAACCCATTTTATTTATTGAGTTATTATGAATGATGTATGTATATTTTGTGGAAGAAGTTAGAATGATTCCATTATGAGATGGGTGGGACCTATATCTCCTTCCAATGCATTGGGTAAAGATTTATATCTCATGAGATAGACATGGCTGGAACGATAAGTTAATCTGGTTCAGCAATATAGGACTGGAACGAGGAGTGAACTCGATTCAGAAAGGGACTTTGTCCACTAAGATTGTCTTGGAAGCAATGCCTTGGATACTATAGAAATCATATCATGTGCTCAATGGTTTCCACAATAACATGTTTTATTCCTGTGTTATTTTATCATGATTAATGTTTCTTTATGATTTATGCCTTATGTTCTTCCATATTTTATGTCATCGCTCAAGATTTTGTTTTTTAATCATTATGTTCATGATTTTAAGTTCAAATGTTTATGATTTGTTTTATTTTATCCATGCTTACCCTTACTGAGAATTTGATCTCACCCTTTATACGTTTTCTTTTCCCTAGGATATAAAGAAAGGTTTTAGGTAAGAAAACAAAAGTGGAAGATCTTTATAGGAGATGTTGAACATCTTTCACCACGATTAGAAGATTACATTCTGAGTTTCCAAAGACAATAAACTATTACGGTCCTTGTGTGTCTGTTTTTGTTATGTATGAAGTATTCTGCAAATGTAATGTAATGTCCATGTACGTCAAGCTTCAGGTATCTATAGTTGGTATCAGAGGAAAGGTTTAGTCAACTTTTGGAAACTAGGATGCGAGAACTTTAGTGCGATCCCTAGAGATATTTATTAGGTATGTATAGGGATGTCTCTAAGGTTAAGTATAAGTATAGGTTATAGTACTAGAATTACGGTAACCTAAGATGTTAGATATTGAAGGTAGTCCCCCTTTATTATGTTGTTTTCACTCGTGTGATTTTTTCCTCTCACACTATTCTTTTTGGGTTTTAGACAATGGCTGGAACCTGAATGAACCGTGTTGATCAATGAAATGGAAAATGCAATTATTTTCCTCCTGACCAAACCAATGTCATGGGAGATGGAGTGAAAAATCTTATTTCTATACTTACACAAGATATGAATCATTCTGGACTTCAAAATTAGCAGAGAAAGAAGAAACATTCTATTGAATCCTTAATGAGGCAGCATCTACCTTCATTTAGCTGGTCTTTTGATCCCTTAGTGGCTAAACAATGGATCAGTACTACTGAAAAGATATTTTCAGTGCTACAATGTTCTGAGCAAGATAAAGTCATCTTAGCAGTATATCGTTTGGATGGTGAAGCTGATCAATGGTGGGATCTTATCAAGAATATGAGGCCAAGAGATGAAATTAATTCCATGGAATGAGATGAGTTCAAGAACTTATTTTTCAATAAGTACATCCCTCGTATTCTTTGGAAAAAGATTGAGAAGGAGTTTCTTGAACTAAAGAAAAAGGATGATGAATCTGTTGGTATATACGAAGCGAATTTTACAAGGCTTGCAAGGTACGCATCTGGCTTTATCATCCAACCTGAAAGTAAAGATGATCGATTCTTCAGTGGCATAAAAAAATATTCGAATGAAATTAGCTATAAGAGACTTCAGCAGCTATGAAGAAATTGTGCGTTGTGCTATTAAGGTTGAAATAAAAGTTGGTGTTACATATACATCTCATGGGTTTAACAAGAAACGAAATATGGGGTTCAAGGTGAAATCTCCGAATAATGGTGAAAATAAGATGAATGTTTCCTTATGCTCAAAGTGTGGAAAGAATCATGGTGGAGATTGTCTTAAAGGCACTAGAGAACGTTTTATGTGTGGAAAAGTAGGTCATCGGGCAGCTGAGTGTCGAAATAATGGAAAGAGGGTTGCTAATTTTGTGAATAAAGAAAAGACTACAGTGAATGTACCAACAACACTTCAATGCTTCATGTGTAATGAAATGGGTCATTATGATAATCAATTCCCTAATCCAAGGGTTAATGATAATCGACATGAGCAACCACTTAAGGCAAAGGACAAAGGTAAGTCACATGCGATCACTATTTGAGATGTTGAATATGACAACGATGTGGTGGAATGATTAAGTGTTTATGTAATGGGATTCCAAAATAATTATGTATATAGTATCGTGGAATATTGGACTATTTATGTATTGGTCTATTGTGGTTCTCAATAATTTTATGGTACTGGTAACCATGGAAAGTGATTGAGAAATTTTGGTAAGCAGATGATATGCACATAGTGAAGGGATAAGAAGATAATGAGATGTTTGATTGTATTCATGAGCTCATGATTGATATAAGGACTAAGTGATATCATGGTTTGAGTATAAAGAATTTTGAGGATTTCGGTATGTGCAAGGTGTTAACTTTTAACTGCATTCATGTTTTCACTAAGGTTAAATAGTTATTCATTCATAAATAGAATACATGATTAAGGTATTCAAATGTTTGTAATTTGACCAACAAGATATATCTTATGATATATGGGGGATAAATGACGACATTCACTTGATTGTTTTGTGACATTTCAAGTAATCATTTTCTTTATACTATGAGCCTGGATCGAAATATTTTAGATAAGCCTAATGATTGGAATGGATTATGTTTGACATAAGTTAGTATTGTTTAAGGATAGAACTTTTTTTGATATTATTAATGGGATGTTATAGTAATATAGTTTTAGAAAAAAGACAACCTGCAGGATGGGCGAAAACCCATCGCGTCGGAAAAGGGTGTGGGAATCGAACCCACAACCGAAGTGCTAATGACCTTTATCGCCTACCAATGGCGTACAGGATGTCCCTAGTTGGTAGAAAATAGTTTTATTTTAGTATGCGGTATGATATATGAATTATAAGTTCATTTATTGAAATGTATACGATTAACCTCACCAAAGATGGACTTATGTATATTTGATAACTTTTGCTAACCTTTTGTTTGAAACAATTCGAATGGCCCATCATTCTATCACATGATCTATTAACACTTGACGAATAACAAAATCAACTTCATTTCCTTAAGAGATGAAGTGGAAATTGTTCAAAACACGACCAATAGTGATATTTTACCAAAATAAAGGAAGTATTTATTCTAATTCAAATTCTTCAACATTAGGGAAATGATCTTGAAAACCAATAATGTTGTCATAGTTCCTTTATATCCGATGAATCATATGGTACCCTAGATCATCAAAAATTTATGGCTTTGTGATTGTTGGATTTTTCATAGCCATATTCTCTACCACTCTACATCAGAACATGACGGTTAGATTTCTCTTCCATATTCATATTTTCACCTATGTTCTCCAATGTGGAAACCCAGTGATTAGTTAATTTGGGTAACTGTTACGTTTCATACAATAGTTTTTATTTCCAAGTTTTGGTATTCCTTTTTACGATGTGGGATTATATTAAAGAAACTTTCGAGTAGTAAACCATTTATAACCCCAAAGAATTTCGAGGGCGAAATTCATTTCAAGGGGGGTAGAATGTAATGCCCCAAGATTTTACAAAAATATTCTTTTTAATTACATTAATGTCTTGTGTTGTATGTTACACCAAAAGGAGCTTGCACAACACACATCCCTGACTAGTATTGCATTACACTAAAGCGCGACCTTCCACGATAGCGTGTGTTGTACGCAATACCGAGGTTCGCTGCATAAAGATATGCTATTAAAATATTATTAAAACTACCCGTTATGAATAGTAATACCCACTTTTTGAAATTTTATAAATTATAATTTTGAAAATGGACTTCATTTTTGGATTCGGAATATCGAAATTATCTTAGGGTGAAATTTCAGTACTTTTTGAATAACATTCAATTTCTGATGAATAGTGAAAATTTCTAAATTTTAATTAAAAACAACCTTTTTAATCCAAATTATTAATAGTGATAAATTTTTAATTTGAGTTGTTTTAAAGTATATTTAGAATATATTTTTAAAATTTAATACAATGTTGGTCATTGGATGTAATTTCACATTTAAACCAGACATAAACAAATGCCAATCTTTTGATAGTTATTATCTCTAAAGAACACACTATTTGTTTTGACGACGAGAATTAATTTTTAAATTAATTAATGAAACTGATATGATATGAATTTGGTAAAATAGACATAATTTTTGAATTCATAATATCAAATATATCTTAGGCCTAATTTTTTGTATTTTTCTGGAAACTTTCATTTTTTGATGAATAGTGAAACCACTAAGTGGTAGTTAAAAAAATAATTTTTTCATAAAACCTAATTTTACCGCTTCTATGAGTGGAATTTTGTAACACCCCAAGATTTTATAGTGTGTTATTTCTTCAAAATAATTCAATAACTTTCATTACACGCAACACCGATTTCAATTACACCATGACTTACCAAACAAGCCATTCAAAAGAGGTTATGAACAGTATTAGATAAATTTTAAAGTTTATGTAATCCTTATAATTTTAGAATCCATATTATGAGTTTCTTAGATATAATGCAAGAACAAATTCATTTTCAGTATTGCACTTTTATCAACTTTTAATAGTGAACCATTTTTAAATACTATATTTTAAACTTTTTGACTAAATGGGGACATCAAAAATTTAAAATGAAACATCCCAAGCTTCTACAGTACGCTTCTCTTTGAATAATGTTATAGCGTGTGTTGTACGCAACACCGAGTTCTAACAACCAATTAAACTAGCCGTTATGAATAGTAATAACTACTTTTTGAAATTATATATATATTATATTTTAAAATGGACTTAATTTTTGGATTCGGAATATCTAATTTATCCTAAGGTGAAATTTTGGTACTTTTTGGATAACTTTCATATTTTGATGAATAGTGAAAATTACTAAATTTTAAATAAAAACAACTTTTTTAATCAAAATAATTAATAGTGATAAATTATGAATTTTAGTAGTTTTAAAGTATATTTATAATATATTTTTACCATTTAATATAATTTTGGTCATTGGACATAATTTTACAATTAAACCGAACATAAACAATTGTCAATCTTTTGATAGTTATTATCTCTTAAAAACACGCTTTTTGTTTTGACAGCGGGAATTAATTTTAAATTAATTTCTGCCACTTCTGTGTTTTGAATTTAGGAAAATGGATTCCATATTTGGAATCAGGATGTTCAAATTTTGTAAATAGGTAACTTTTATTTTTAGACATTTTGAATAATTACTGCGGTAAATATTTTATTTACCATGGTTAAGGGTAAATCCGGTAAATAATGGTTAAACAAATAATATTATAATAATACTAAATTACCCTAAAACGTGTCTTACCCTATTGGTTGATAAATGGTCGACCATGGGCATCTTTGGGTCGATTTGGGGACCCCATGGATCCACTTGTAAGTGATAATGACACTTTATTTTAATTAAGTTATAATGAATACAAAAATGACACAAGCATATATCTTTTAGAAAAACAATTGTTACATAGGGTTATATATGTTGGATTTTAGATTATAAATATTCATTATAAAGATAAAATGATTTCCTACATAATGATAATTTATTTATAATTTTTAGACATTAAATAATATATTTTATTTATGACACAATGATGATGCAGTAATTACTGTAATAGTGAAAAATTAAAATAATTGATATTATAAATACCCAAATAAATATAATATGAAAATTTTAATGAATTAAAATAATTTTCTATGATAATATGATATATTAGGATTGATTTAATTGAATTTGTTCGAAGTAATCAATCTGTTAGGAGTTTCACAAAAATCAACTATTGAATAGTGTCAAAATTGACATAAAAGAGTTCTTAAAACAAATATTATATTATTAATTGATATTAAATTCCTAAAAATCTAAGGTTCGGCCAAGAGACTTATATCATGATAGGTTCATCATTAATGGACCACTTGGGGGTATCTTTGATGTATGTAGTAAGTTTATTAACAATATTATATAAAAATTCATAGAGACATTGTAAAAGTGAAACTAATTAACTTAGAGTTAATAGTTAAACATAAGGTTAATATAAGTACCCAAACCTCTCTAAATTCTATTGGTTGAGTGGTTTTCGACCTATCCCCACCTTAAACTTTTAATAATCAACTTTTTATCCATTATAAACCGAATATGAATTTATTATAAATTAATATTTCTAGCTTTTCCAAAGGTGCCCCTCACCCCTCTTATAAAAGGGCACTCTTCCATCTAATTTCTTCACACCTTCAAAGCCTTTTGGTTAGGCCAAATACTCTCCCAACTTCCCTCACTACAACCTAGGGGCCTTAGTTTGATCAGAAAGCCAACCTAAGGAGCCCTTTTGATCAAATCAAAAGGAAGAACCCGAAGAAGAGGTAATGATTTCACCACCCTTTTCCAAGTTCATTTCTTCTTCCACTTCTTCTTACTTTGTTCTTACCATTCTAAAATAATAACTCCAGTATCTAACATATACTGTGATGTTATTATAAATATGGTACAACCATATTCAGTATTCTATCCACCCTTTGAATAACATGTCACCATACGTGCGTACGTACGGCTTACCGTCTCCACGTCGTGGTGTAATTGTTATTCAATATATTATTATTTGGATGGGTATAATAATGATGTGTAACTCATGTAAATAATTAATATAACATGTTAATGATTCTGTATATATGATAGACCATCCATTTATATATTATTTTAATATCAAAAGAATGATATTGTCACTCGTGCGTACGTACGGACTGCCGTCTCCACGAACGCGATGAGATTCATTCTCCATCGTATCCATTCAAGTATAATTATCATTTGATGATTTAAAAAATAATGTTTAAGGACTTGATATAATTCTGGATATGAATAATATACAACTTATACTTTATAAACATGTCTTACGTAACAAAAAATATAAAAGAAAACAAGTAAGTTAACACCCGAAACAACGATAATACTAAGATATTATTATCAAATCAATATTAAAAGATCATATATGATATCATATTAATGTATATGATTCCTGTATGATTTAATAACAATTATTTCACCATTATACAGGAGGTTAACCTACCCCAACCATGGAAAAGTACAAGGTAAGGGGTTTTCATCTCACTCCTTATTCCTGTGAGATTCATGCCATATTGCCACCATCACCTTTTGTGTGTTGTGTGTACTGCCCATAATTATATTCTTTGTGTAATACACCTTAATTTATGTGTATTTACATATTCATTGTATGATACCTCTTTCATGGGTTGTATGTTTCATAAGTTACCAAATTGGTAAGGGTTATTTCACAATCTCTTCATTATCCGAGGTTGTTTATACGTAATAATCTACTGGGATATCTTTACCATCCACATCCATGTTTTCTTAAAAATGTATTTCAAAACATTTTTATTATTTACAATAATATGGGTTAAATTAATTTATACCCTTGTTTGACTTTTTATAAGAGGAATCTTTCCGTCGTTTTCAAAACAAGGTCCTTTTTAACCTTTTCGACAAAATTAAGGTAAGAAGGATTTTTTTTACTTATACAGCGGGTGCGGTTATTTTCCACCGTTATAAAATCTTCAAAGCTTTCCTTACAAGCTTATAAGAATATTTTCAAAGAAAATGTTTTATTTTATATGGATCTTAAACGATTTCAAAATAAAGGGAGATATTTCTTTAAAAAGAATTTTGATTTCATCTATGTCAACATTCTTTGATGGATTTTAAGATTATTTGAAGTTGATTTATTATGATATAAAACTTCCACATTGTAATGAAGTTTTGTGATATGTTTGACTGTAGATGTTTCATTTATATAGCATTCATGGTTTATGAGTAAAGTATTGATATTTCGTATGCTAGTTCCAATAAGAATGTTTATGTTATATTTCAACCTTTACTTCATATGAATGTGTTGGACAAGTATGTTCCAGGTTGGGGACTGGTTAAAGTAAGCCCTCCAGGTTGGGGACTGGTAAAAGTTATCCCTCCAGGTTAGGGACTGGTAAAAGTAAGCCCTCTGGTTTGGTCTCCGGTTATTAGAGGCACTCCAGTTTGGTGTCTGGTTATTAGAGGCACTCCGGGTTGGTGTCCGGTTATTAGAGGCACTCCGGGTTGGGTTCCGGTTACAGTTATCCCCAAGGTCTTGGGACGAGGCCTTGACAAAGAAATTAAAGTTCAGTATTATGCATTCCATCATTATGAAAGTGGTTATCGATTTTGCATGTGATTATTTGATTAGTAGAATAACCATGTGAATAAGTAAATGGAATTATTTCATTTTATTTATGCCATACTATGTTAAAAGTCCAAGTTTAAAAGGCTTTTGTTTTAGTTATACATTGCCTTAAATGTTTATTCTTATTTATGAAAGTTTCTTCTATATTGTTATCCTTACTGGGCATTTGAGCTCACCACTTTTCTATGTTTTATTTTTCCCAGGAAGTGAATAAGTATGTTATGAATGACCTGCAGGGATATTATGAGGGGATAATAGTGTGGACTGTGGAGACATTATGTTGTTGTAGTAGTTTTTCATTTTATGGTGTAATGTAAAACTTATGAATATATCTAGTGTTTCCAAGGCTACTAAACCAGTCGGTCTTTCGAGATTTGATCTTTCTTGTGATCATGCCAATGTTATGTAATAATCCACCGACTCTGGGTAACTAGGGTCGGGGCGTTACAGTTGGTATCAGAGGAAGTTTAGTACAAACCTTGGAAGCTAGATTTAGATAAACTCTGATTAGAGCACGTAGACCTAAGATGAACTTTGAGGATTAGTATAGAAGAACTTCCTAGAATTTTGGTATTGTAGAGATTTTGTGAGTTTTCTGAGCAATACATCCCTGTCTGGATACGAGCAGGTAGAGGCGGCTCTGGCACAGATGTACCTAGGGGTAAAACCCGAAAACACCGCTTTGAGCTAGACTCAAACGGGAACTGGTGCACGACAACGGGCCTTGTTGCACTCTTGGTTACGACACTCCCGGGGGATATGCTTAGGATAATTCTCATTTTCATTACAAACCATTATGAAGGGTTTATGAGTATATACATCTTCAAATGAGACATTTTTATGATTATGGATTATATCCATAAATAGTTCAATTTATGTTAAGTGTTTTATAAGTATGGGATTATGTATTTTGATTCATAAATTGATCAAGTGTATTCCATTGTTTAGAAATGGCGCCCAGTAGAAGGAATGAGAACTCCAGAAATGCACATGATCCAAAGAGAATGAAGGATCATATCTTTCATGGTCTTAAGCTAGAATTTATAAGAGAAATAGTCTCCCATGTATTATCATCATATGAAGAAATAATATCATGTGTTGATAAGATATGTAAAAGGTTTACTGAGTCCTATGGCTTTGAAGGGAAGAAAGAGAAGAAAAGGATGGAAAAGAGAAAGATGGATAAAGGGAAGAGGGAAAAGAAGAATTTTACCATATGTGGTAACTATAGAAAGAAACACCCTGGAACTTGCCTGAAAGGAATGGGAGTTTGTTATAAGTGTGGAGGAAAAGGGCACAAAGTACGTGACTGCAAGGGTAAGAAAATGGTTTCAAATGTACAATGCTTCATTTGCAAGGAGTTTGGACACTATGCAAACCTATGTCCCAGTCATCGGACTATGCCGCAAATGATGCTATTGGATAATAATCATGTTATGATACTACCACAGATGAAGAGGAATGATTAGATTTCTTATGTTGATTATGTCAATTGAGTGTTTTATCAACAATGTACTTGTTATAATAATTATGGAGTATATAAGGATTGTACTGCAGTACTATTTCATTAAGGACTTGAGATTGTGTGGAACAAAGAAATGTGACTCAATAGCAGGATAAATTTTTGGAAAATATATGGATGAGAGAAAGATAAACCATAATATGGTTCTGATACCGAGTTAGTGATTTTAGAATAATACATGATTGATTTGGATAAATTATATTGGATATTCTTGACTACCTTGAAACTGATTAATGATTTCTATATTCCATCATTTTTGGGGATTAAAACATTTTTGGATGGATGAAGTATATCCAGCATTCTATATGGAATAAGGGAGCATGAATGTAATCAATAAGGAATATGGTAATTCAGGATGTTTCAGTGTATTAAAAGAATACAAGATGAAGGTATTCATATGCTATTACGGGGTAAAAAGGATCTATAGTATGTTTACCTTCCTTATAAATGTTGGAATGTGAGTTTGGACAGAAGTATTTTGGATAGTTCTAGTTCGGATTATTTTGGATTACCATAAAAGGACAACCCGGAGGTCGGGCGGCAACCCGTCGCGTCCGGCAAGGCTGCGAGACTTGAACCCACAACCGAAGGGCGACAAGGGTGTATCACCTACCACCGGATCATGAGATGTCCTGGATTAAATAATTTAGTTTTTATTAAAAGATCTTGTAGATGAATTATAAATTCGCTTATTTTGAAACCCTATACGAATAGTGTAAATAGAATTTTTTTACGTTCTATTATCTTTTAGAGTGAAAGATGAGTTTGTGGTAGAAATTTATTAATGGATAAAACTCTAATTATAAAGTAAGTATATCTCCTTATGATCTTATCCAATCTCATAAATAAATTCCACAACATTAAGAAAAAGAACTTAGAACAAAAATGTTGTCCTAGATGGTACCTTAAATCATCACTAGTTTATGGCTTTGGGATTGTTGGCCTTTTCATAGCCATGTTCTCTACCACTCTCCATCAGATAATTGATGGTTAGATTTCTCCTCCATATCCATATTTTCCTACATGGAACCCTAGTATGTGTTATTTTCGGTAATCTTCATACTTTCCACTCTTTATTTTAAATAGAGGCCTCATTAATTCATTTTTCGATGTGGGATTTCAACTAAGATATTTTGAAACGTCAAAAATGTGTTATCCCAATACCCTATATTTTGTTGAACCGATGGTACTTCAAATCATCATATATTGATGAGTTTAAGGACCTCAATTTTATACTTGTTTGTGATTGATGACCTCAATCACTACCTATAAATATTTACATTTTTCCTCCAATTATATGTCTCTAATTGCCACCAATGTTCTCTTAATCGAGATCATAATTTGGTGGTGACCCTTTCATTTCTCTTTTCCTCGTATTAAGACTAAATTTTAGTAACCCAATTTCCGATGTGGGTTTTCCCACAAATATATTTTCTATTTTCAACCTTTTATTTTCGAAGAACAATTTCAAATTGCAAGGACGCAGTTTATTGAAGGAGGGGAGAATGTAACACCCAAAGATTTTATAGTGTGTTATTTCTTCAAAATAATTCAATAACTTTCATTACACGCAACACCGATTTCAATTACACCATGACTTACCAAACAATCCATTCAAAAGAGGTTATGAATAGTATTAGATAAATTTTAAAGTTTATGTAATCCTTATAATTTTAGAATCCATATTATGAGTTTCTTAGATATAATGCAAGAACAAATTCATTTTCAGTATTGTACTTTTATCAACTTTTAATAGTGAACCATTTTTAAATACTATATTTTAGACTTTTTGACTAAATGGAGACATCAAAAATTTAAAATGAAACATCCCAAGCTTCTACAGTACGCTTCTCTTTGAATAATGTGATAGCATGTGTTGTACGCAACACCGAGTTCTAACAACCAATTAAACTAGCCATTATGAATAGTAATAACTACTTTTTGAAATTATATATATATTATATTTTAAAATGGACTTCATTTTTGGATTTGGAATATCGAATTTATCCTAAGATGAAATTTTGGTACTTTTCGGATAACTTTCATATTATGATGAATAGTGAAAATTACTAAATTTTAAATAAAAACAACTTTTTTAATCAAAATAATTAATAGTGATAAATTATGAATTTTAGTAGTTTTAAAGTATATTTATAATATATTTTTACCATTTAATATAATGTTGGTCATTGGACATAATTTTACAATTAAACCGAACAAAAACAAGTGTCAATCTTTTGATAGTTATTATCTCTTAAAAACACGCTTTTTGTTTTGACAGCGGGAATTAATTTTAAATTAATTTCTGCCACTTCTGTGTTTTGAATTTAGGAAAATGGATTCCATATTTGGAATCAGGATTTTCAAATTGTGTAAATAGGTAACTTTTATTTTTAGACATTTTTAATAATTACTGCGGTAAATATTTTATTTACCATGGTTAAGGGTAAATCCGGTAAATAAGGGTTAAACAAATAATATTATAATAATACTAAATTAACCTAAAACGTGTCTTAACCCTATTGGTTGATACATGGTCGACCATGGGCATCTTTGGGTCGATTTGGGGACCCCATGGATCAACTTGTATGTGATAATGACACTTTATTTTAATTAAGTTATAATGAATACAAAAATGACACAAGCATATATCTTTTAGCAAAACAATTGTTACGTTGGGTTATATATGTTAGATATTATATTATAAATATTCATTATAAAGATAAGAAGATTTCCTACATAATTATAGTTTATTTATAATTTTTAGACATTAAATAATTTATTTTATTTATGACACAATGATGATGCAGTAATTACTATAATAGTGAAAAATTAAAATAATTGATATTATAAATACCCAAATAAATATAATATGAAACTTTTAATGAAGTAAACTAATTTTATAGGATAATATGAAATATTTGGATTGATTTAATTGACTTTTTTCTAAGTAATCAATCTGTTATGAGTTTCACAAAAAATCAACTATTGAATAGTGTCAAAATTGACATAAAAGAGTTCTTAAAACAAATATTATATTATTAATTGATATTAAATTCCTAAAAATCTAAGGTTCGGCCAAGAGACTTATATCATGATATTTTCATCATTAATGGACCAATTGGGGGTCTCTTGTATGTATTTAGTAAGTTTATTAACCATATTATATAAAAATACATAGAGACATTGTAAAAGTGAAACTAATTAACTTAGAGTTAATAGTTAAAGATAAGGTTAATATAAGTACCCAAACCTGTCTAAATTCTATTGGTTGAGTGGTTTTAGACCTATCCCCACCTTAACCTTTTAATAATAAACTTTGGATCCATTAGAAACCGAATATGAATTTATTATAAATTAATATTTCTAGCTTTTCCAAAGGTTCCCCTCACCACTCTTATACAAGGGCACTCCTCCTTCTCATTTCTTCACACCATCAAAGCCTTTTGGATAGGCCAAACTCTGCCCAAAACCTCTCCCAACTTCCCTCACTACATCTTAGGGGCCTTAGTTTGATCAGAAAGCCAACCTAAGGAGCCCTTTTGATCAAATCAAAAGGAAGAACCCGAAGAAGAGGTAATGATTTCACCACCCTTTTCCAAGTTCATTTCTTCTTCCACTTCTTCTTCCTTTGTTCTTACCATTCTAAAATAATAACTCCAGTATCTCACATATACTGTGATGTTATTATAAATATGGTACAACCATATTCAGTATTCTATCCACCCTTTGAATAACATGTCACCATACGTGTGTACGTACGGATTACCGTCTCCACGTCGTGGTGTAATTGTAATTCAATATATTATTATTTGGATGAGTATAATAATGATGTGTAACTCATGTAAATAATAAATATAACATGTTAATGATTCTGTATATATGATAGACCATCCATTTATATGTTATTTTAATATCAAAATAATGATAGTGTCGCTCGTGCGTACGTACGGACTACCGTCTCCACGAACACGATGAGATTCTTTCTCCATCGTATCCATTCAAGTATAATTATCATTTGATGATTTAAAAAATAATGTTTAAGGACTTTATATCATTCTGGATATGAATAATATACATCCTATCCTTTATAAACATGTCTTACGTAACAAAACATATAAAAGAAAACAAGTAAGTTAACACCCAAAACAACGATAATACTAAGATATTATTATCAAATCAATCTTAAAAGATCATATATGATTTCATATTAATGTAAATGATTCCTGTATAATTTAATAACAATTATTTCACCATTATACAGGAGGTTAACCTACCCCAACCAAGGAAAAGTATAAGGTAAGGGGTTTTCATCTCACTCCTTATTCCTGTGAGATTCATTCCATATTGCCACCATCACCTTTTGTGTGGTGTGTGTACTGCCCATAATTATATTCTTTGTGTAATACACCCTAATTTATGTGTATTTACATATTATTTGTATGATACCTCTTTCATGGGTTGTATGTTTCATAAGTTACCAAATTGGTAAGGGTTATTTCACAATCTCTTCATTATCCGAGGTTGTTTATACGTAAAAATCTACTGGGATATCTTTACCATCCACATCCATGTTTTCATAAAAATGTATTTCAAAACATTTTTATTATTTACAAGAATATTGGTTAAGGTAATTTATACCCTTTTTTGAATTTTTATAAGAGGAATCTTTCCGTCGTTTTCAAAACAATGTCCTTTTTAACCTTTTCGACAAAATTAAGGTAAGAATGTTTTTTTTACTTATACAGCGGGTGCAGTTAATTTACGCCGTTATAAAATCTTCAAAGCTTTACTTACAAGCTTATAAGAATATTTTCAAATAAAATGTTTTATTTTATATGGATCTTAAATGATTTCAAAATAAAAATAGATATTTCTTTAAAAAGAATTTTGATTTCATCTATGTCAACATCCTTTGATGGATTTTAAGATTATTTGATGTTGATTTATTATGATATTAAACTTCCATATTGTGGTGAAGTTTTGTGATATGTTTGACTGTAGATGTTTCATTTATATAGTATTCATGGTTTATGAGTAAAGTATTGACATTTCGTATGCTAGTTCCAATAAGAATGTTTATGTTATATTTCAACCTTTACTTCAAATGAATGTGTTGGACAAGTATGTTCCAGGTTGGGGACTGGTTAAAGTAAGCCCTCCAGGTTGGGGAATGGTAAAAGTAAGCCCTTCAGGTTAGGGACTGGTAAAAGTAAGCCCTCCGATTTGGTCTCCGGTTATTAGAGGCACTCCGGTTTGGTGTCCGGTTATTAGAGGCACTTCGGGTTGGTGTCCGGTTATTAGAGGCACTCCGGGTTGGGTTCCGGTTACAGTTAGCCCCAAGGTCTTGGGACGAGGCCTTGACAAAGAAATTAAAGTTCAGCATTATGCATTCCATCATTATTAAAGTGGTTATTGATTTTGCATGTGATTATTCGATTAGTAGAATAACCATGTGAATAAGTAAATGGCATTATTTCATTGTATTTATGCCATACTATGTTAAAAGTTAAAGTTTTAAAGGCTTTTGTTTTAGTTATACATTTCCTTAAATGTTTATTCTTATTTATGAAAGTTTCCGCTATATTGTTATCCTTACTGGGCATTTGAGCTCACCCCTTTTCTATGTTTTATTTTTCCCAGGATGTGAAGAAGTAAGTTATGAATGACCTGCAGGGATATTATGAGGGGATAATAGTGTGGACTGTGGAGACATTATGTTGTTGTAGTAGTTTTTCATTTTATGGTGTAATGTAAAACTTATGAATATATCTAGTGTTTCCAAGGCTACTAAACCAATCGGTCTTTCGGGATTTCATCTTTCTTGTGATCATGCCAATGTTATGTAATAATGCACCGACTCTGGGTAACTAGGGTCGGGGCGTTACAAATTTAGAAAATCTGAGAGACATTGTTAATATCAAGGACTAAAATGTGGTTCAATGAGATGAGAATAATTTTTGTTTAATAGTAACTTTTTAATTTTTTTCCATGGTTAAAAGTAAATATGGTAATTAAGGGTAAAAATGATATTATTATTACCCTAAAACATGTCATAATTCTATTGGATAAGGGTAATTCGACCAAAAACAGCCTTAGGAATAAAATATGTCCATTTAGGCCACTTGGATTAGATTAGGACATTTAATATTAATTTATGTAAAGAAGGGTTAAAATAGTTAAAATCTAAATTTAATATCTAAATCATTTTTAATATAGGGATATACATAAGATAAAATCGACTATAAATATTTATTAGAAATCTAAAAATATATCCTACATAATGATATTTTATTTTTAATTTTTATACATTAAATAATTTAATTTATTTATGACACAATGAGGATGCATTAATTATCTTATTAATGAAATATTGACTTAATTGATGTTATGAATACCCTAATTAATGTAATTTGAGACTATTTATGAATTCAAATAAATTTATATGATAATATGACATGTTAGTATTGATTTAATTAACTTTGTTATAGAGAATAATTTTGTTATGCTTTTCACAAAAATCAATTATCAAATAGTGTCAAAATTGACATAAAATAGTTTTTAAAACAAATATTATATTATTAATAGTTATTATATTCCTAAAAATATATGGTTTTGCCATGATACTTATATCATGATATGTGTATCATTAATGGACCACTTGGGGGTCTCTTGGATGTATATGGTATGTTTATTAAATATATAATATAAAAATACAAAGTGACATGGTAAATGTCAATCTAATTAACTATGAGTTAAAACTAAAAGTTAAGGTTAATGTAATGACATAAACTTGTATAAATTCTATTAGATGAGAGGATTTCGACCCATACCCACCATAGATTCTAAATAAATCAATTTTGAGCTATTAAAAACAAAATATGACTTTATAATAAAATAATATTTTTATTTATTCCAATGGTGCCCCTCTCCTCCCTTATGAAAGGGGACCTCCCCCCTCTCTTCCTAACACCACTTTGAGCCTTCATGATTGGCCAAACCCTGCCAATTTTTCCTCCCCACTTCCCTAGAAACATCCTAGTGGTCTTGTTATTTTTCCAAGGCCAATTTTAGTTCCCTTAAAGGAGGTCTCAAAGAAGAGCTTCAAAGAAGAGGAGGTTCGGATACGTACGAAGCATATCGGACCTAAGGTAAGGGATAATTTTGAAAATTTCATTTTTATCCAAGATTGATTATTCATAAGAATTTATTGGGGTTATTTCTATCATCCATGTACATGTTTTATAATAGTATTTTCATGTATGTTTAATGTCCTTTTTACCCATTTTTGACTTTTACTACACGGTTTGTATGGAATCATTCTTTTACGAGGTACTTTTTGACTTTTCTGACAAATGTACGAGAAGAGTGTTTCATTACTGTATACGGAATGAATGTATTTTTTTGGTTTTATAAAGCCTTATTTTCCTAATTCTTCCTCCTAAATATTTCATGAATATTTTCAAAAAAATCCTTTTCTTTTAAAATTGCAAGACATTTTGTGAAAAGAGAATGATTTTGAAGAAGAAATGATATTTTCCTCAATAATTCATTTCAAGTGTTTTATCAAAACCATTTTTCATCTAAGATGACATTATTTAATAGGTGTATGTTTCAGGTATCATTTCTCAATGATTTACATGGTTTCACATTTCTTATTATGAAATGATATCCATTTCTTTTATATGGATTACTTGATTATGGGATGATGTTTATTAAACCCATTTTATTTATTGGGTTATTATGAATGATGTATGTTTATTTTGTGGAACAAATAAGAATGATTTCATTTTGAGATGGGGGGACCTATATCTCCGTCCAATGCATTGGGTAATGAATTATATCTCATGAGATAGACATGGCTGGAATGGTAAGTTAATCCTATTCAGGAATATAGGACTGGAACGAGGAGTGAACTCGATTCAGAAAGGGACTTTGTCCACTAAGATGGTCTTGGAAGCAATCCCTTGTCTACTATGGAAATAATATCATGTGATTAATGTTTTCCACAATCACATGTTTTATTCCCGTCCTATTTTATCATGATTAATGTTTCTTTATGATCTATGACTTATGTTCTTCCATGTTTTATGTCATTTCTCTAGATTTTGTTGTTTATCCATTATGTTCATGTTTTTAAGTTCGAATGTTTATGATTTCTTTTATTTTATCCCTGCTTACCCTTACTGAGCATTTTAGCTCAACCATTATATGTTTTCCTTTCCCCAGGATATAATGAATGGTGTTAGGTAAGAATACAAAAGAGGAAGATCTTTGTGGGAGATGTTGAAGATCATTAACCACGATTAAAAGATTACGTTCCGAGTTTCCAAAGACACTAAACTATTACAGTCCTTGTGTGTCTGTTTTTTGTATATATTAAGTATTCTGCAAAAGTAATTTAATTTCCATGTACGTCAAGATTCGGGTCTCTACAAATAGCATACTTGAATGAATATATATAATGAATTCATTTGGTACCTAGGCTAGGTAATACAATGAAATACAAGGTTATAGATAATCAGTGTCACGTGAGGGAAGAAAAAAATTTACATAAATTATATACTGATAATAATCATCATGATCTAGAATTTAATGTTGGTGAGAAGATATTTTTATGAACATTGTCTTCAAATACTGATGGGAAAACTAAGCAATAGGTATATCGCTTCCCATGAAATTTTTTATCATAATGGTAATGTAGTTACTTATTGGATCTTTCGCTAATACTATCTCAGGACCATAATGAGTTCCATGTATCTCTCTAGAGTATTTAAATACCATATATATCAAATGTATAGAACTAATATGTAATTCTAAAGAGCATAGTCTTCTATATGAGGGTCAATCAGATAAGATTCTAAATTGAATAGAGTCTATTATATAAATAAGACCACACACATTGTTAATGTTTTGAGGAAAAGAAACCAATTGTTTCGAAGATTTGTAGGAAATATATACGTCAACCTCAATGCATGAATCACCTTATAATGATGATGATCTACAGAAATGTCTAAAATATTCAACCCAAAATATATCACGAAAGAGGAGAAATCAAGGGATGTTGTTCTAAGAGAATAGAGAACTCACCGATGTGATTCCAACACACCAAAAAATGTTTTATTCGGAGGGCGGACACTCGTTCGGGGGCTCATCAATGATCTTCGGCTGCTTGGTGCTCTCAGATGAACTAGTTTGAGAAGGAGACAGTTATGTTTGTCAAACGCGACCCAGGTGCATTTAATGAAAAAAATAAAAAAACACGACATGTATTTTTTATGTACACGACATGTACACTCTATTTCCATACTCTACATTAGGAGGCCTCTAGGTCATCAGACATGGCCGTGTGTGAGGCTGCTACACTACTGGAACACTTCCACCCACGGTATCCGAGTACACGGTGTGTACTCATAATGTACATGGCGTGTACTTAGAAAATTTCCAAAAAACCATCTTTTTCCCAAAAAGGGCCAAAAAAGGAAAAAATACCTGAAAAGAATGTCTAGGATCTTACAATGACAAACCTCAGAATAATTTTAGGAGTATGTATATCCTTTATGAGTTTATGTTTATGTTTCTCTATTTGTTGAATGCACTGAAAGTCTATATGGTTCAGATGAATCAAAATCGTTCATCCTATCATAGATTAATTTTTTTAAGCTTTTCATTAATGAATTTTTTTTAATCCTATTATATTGACGATCATGCACAATATATTGACATCATTATGAGTACATTTAGTGGTGATCAACTTTAGGAAAATATATCAAAATAAAATTTCTGGATTGATATAACAAAATTCATGGAAGATGTGATCACATATGATAGAGTATTAGTGGATCCAGTGAAGGTACAAATTGTTTTATATTTAGAATAACCTAGTAATTTCTCTGATATTTGAATTTCTCTTAGTCCAGGAGGTTGTTATCATCATTTTATCTTCGACTTCTTTAGTATTGAATCACTAATTTCTAGGATGACCATGAACCAGGTGAAGTTTATTTGGTTAGATTATTGTGACATATATTTCATGGAGTTAAAGAGAATTGTTACTTAAAAATTGAGGCTAAATAATACTATTCTAGAAGAAGATTATACCAATTATTTTGAAACCCAAGGAGTCAAACTCATATTAGTTCTAATGTAGGAGGATCGATAGGTTGATTATGGATAGAGATGGTTGATACTACATTATAGAATTTACCCTACTCATGTTATAGAGTGACTCATGGTGGTACATAGCCTGATATTTTTAAGACACCATCTAAGGGGAAACAGTTTTGTGGTGTACATGGACCAATAAATCGCCATGTGAAACTATTCTCAATGAGACTTGAACCATTAATATGGGATGTGGATTGAGTTTCTATAGTATATTGAATTTAATTCCGCATGAAAACAAGTATAAGGAAAGACCATTGTTGATTTCTTAATATGAAATATCCAGATAGAGAAATTATGGGCTTAATGAGAGGATTGGTGGTAGATGACACATTTTACAGGAAATTATTTAAATGTTCAAGTGTCCCAGGGATGTGTAGTTATATCTTCAACATATGTATTAAATTTTCATCTAGACCATATCAAGACAGAAGAGTTATCTAATAAAAATTCATTATATCTAAGGAAAAAATTGTATGGTGGGGAAAAATGGTTAGGATTGTCTCTAGGCAGTGGATAAGTTCTTCTTTTTCATTGTTGAGAATGGGTTCCTATAGGTTTACCTAAAAAGATGATTTGGTAGTTTCATGATACTAAATGGGTGTTATGTTAGTTTCTAACAAAGAGGTATCATGATAACCATAGATAATATAGGTTTACAGAGATGAGATAAGAAATAGAAGGTTTCATGGAGATATATTTCACCATTCATCAAGTGATGGAAGAGAATTAGAGTCATATAGGGTTGTAACAATCTTTACCCATTATAGAATGGAAATTGGATTAGACATTAGGGACTTAATTACCTGATTATACATGAAATCCTATAAAAGGGATGTAGTGTGGGTGGAAGAAGGTATCCAACATTATTCTTATCATAGAGTCTGTTACTATCAATGATCTAGGTAGTCTCTATGTGCGAGAGATATTTTGATTGTTTTGTGTCCTAAGGAGAATTTGTTTATCAAGATCCTAGTTTTAAGTATCTATTTAGGCATGGTCTTGAATGGTAAATAGGATCACATGTTCATCTGAGTATAAAAAATAATTGTATGTCTAATGGAAAATATTGATGGATGATTCTGATGATGGAGGATATGGTGTGATCATATGTTTGAGACATAGGTTCATCTTGATAGAGGAATATGGAACTTATAAACATCTCATATAATAATATCATTCAAGGAAAAATAAAGACAAATCCTTTTGAGTCATTGTATTTATGTTCCTATCATTCACCACATTACATGGTAGAGGTAGGTGGTTCAGTGCTTGTTGGACTAGGTCTTATGTAGAATACATTTGAGTATGTCTAGTTTAACCAAAAGTAGACGGTGAGCATGAGGATCTGTCAAAAATCATATTCTGACCATCGAAGAGAACTTATGGTGTTTAAGATCGGTTATATATTCTTCCATCAAGTGGCCCCTAGAAAAGATGAATACCACGTAATAAAGTAAAGGAAGCTAACATCTAGGATTTCTAGGAGGTTTGAGATAGTAGAAAGGATTAGCTAATTAGTATTTTTTCCCCTCCATGGTTATGCATCCCCATGCACAATTTGTTTCACATGTTGTAGCTTATGAGATATCATTTTGATAGTTCCCATTATATAGGAATTTTTGTTGTTGAGTATGATGTTGACATGGCCTTTAAGCATCATCTGGTCTATATCATGAATTGTAGTGATTATAGAATATTAGAGAGGACTATGCCTCTAGAAGGAGTATAGGCATGTGTTAGAGGTCCATTGGGAGAGGGAATATAATTGATGTACATAATGGTAAGATATGTAGTTCAATGCCCACCAAGATGATTTAGAGCATAACATGGGGACATGGTGTTTTATAAGGTGAGGTTTTATAATCATGTATATTTTTAGGCATGCCCCTATTTTCGTTTTGATGAACTACATGCAGTTCGATGGATATTCATTGGTTATTGGTAATGTTGTTTTTAAATCTGTTTTGATTGTTCTAGGTATGTAAAGTATATGTATAGGAGATGTAGGATGTAGAGTGATTTTGTGATTTAAATTATAAAATTTAAATATTAATTTCTCTGGCCGGATAACCCCGTAGAGCTAAAAGAAATTGTAAATTCATAAATCCATGACATGAATTCTATATTTCAATTTGAAAATGGATACATGATGATAAATATATTATTCTTTTTTTTTAAAATAAAATATTTTAATTTAATTTTTAATTTAAATAATGGGATTCATGATGTAAATTACATATTTAGGACACAAATTGGCCACATACAACATTAAAATTTGACATCATCTATAATCGATTTTGATTACATGATCTGTCCTTAAATATTTATTTTTTGATCATATAGTGGGATTATAAGATAATTATCTTGAATCTGAAATCTATTTCTCTTTGGATATCGGTATTGTGTACATAAAAATTTTAGTACAATGGGTTCATGGGTGATAGAAGGAACCTAAATTTAAAATGGACATTGAGGAGTTGTATACACCTTCTATTCATTAGAGGTGGGTGGTCTAGAAAACTCCCTTCAATATGTTTGGATATGTCATGATTGTAAAATATACATAATTTATCCCTTAATCCATTTCTAGGGCCTAATTATTTGTAATTATATGCTCTTGATAAACTCTAGATGATGAGACTTTCAAAGGGCCACCTTTGTGTATCTTGTCATTGTTATGGAAAATTTAATCCTCCTAGGTGGTGTTTTATCCACATAGATTGTAGTATCATGATTGTATACTTTTCTTAACTATAATAACATGAATTAACATGTGAATTATGATAAATAATTACTAGTTTAATATGATTTGGATTATTCTTCATGTGTAGGAGGATTCACTAATTGAGGATATATGATTAACTAATTAGTACTAAAATAAATTATCTAATATGAAATTTGATAACTTGTTTATCTTAATTGAGATATGCTATGTGTGATCCCTCAATGATTGGATAATCCACCACATGACAATGATATAAACTCATCTAGTTATATTTATTTATTTTTTTCTTCATACTTGAGTGATGATGAACTATCTCATGAGACATCAACCTTTTGATTAAACATGATAAATGAGATTGCATAATTTTATGTCTTATGTTCATATTTTAGATAGGGGTTCATGCCAAGTAAATTTTAGGTGGTTCCACCATGTTTTGATCAAGTGATATGGTTACATTCTTATTAGTATAACATGTCATTAAAATACATAAGTTGATTGAACAAGCCTTTTCCCACTGAGTTGGTCACCTGAGACATGATACAGGTTATTATTCATAACAGAGAGTAATCAGCCAATGGTTTGGGAAATCCATCCTGGAATAAGAGGATATGCCACTATAGTGAGACTCATGCATGGAACTAATGATGTTTCTCCTAACCTTGGGAGTCATCGTAAATACCAAGGGTCAATGCATTAATTTTGTGTGTAGTACCATAAATAAAATAACACCACTATTTAATACATTATTGAATGTTCTATATGCTCAACTTGAATTTGTTTAGACACTATTATTGGTGGCTGGTTATGTTGTATGGAATCCCTTTACTTGTCATTGTTTGGTACATGGGAAGATTTCATGGATGCAGGTATAGACAAGAGAATGGTTCCCTTTTGTTCATTTGTTCATGGTGTATGGGTTGGTGTTTCGAGAGGGGGCTGACATAGGCCTTGGGAATGGGGATTTTAGAGACTTTTATCTTTACAATTTTTTATATTATTTGTATAACATTTTGTATCTGATTTTGTTAAATTATGCCTTGCAATACATGATTCTCTTATTATTGAATTGTTTGGTTTGTCCTTTATTGTTATCTGGATTCATGTTTTATTATTATCATTGATTCTATTATTTATTCTACAATGTTTTTATTATTTTCTCTATTATCGAAACACTGTACATGAGGGTATTGTCTCCCCATTATATTTCATACACTATTAATTCTAGTGAGTAGCCACTATAATGTTAGTAGGTGGTCCTAAAGTCACCATGAAATCCCAACTCTATCAAATGATGGGGTACTAGGAATGGTACATTACACTATGAGTTTGAGTGATTTCACTCATATATATAAATACCCCCTCAAAGTTCTGGGATCCTATGAATGGAGTCTTTATAGATTCCAAGGAACAATTTATTTTTGTATTTATGGGGGATATACTCACTTGTTCCAAAATAAATAAAGAGAATAATGACCACATAGGGACTGTGTTAAAGGCAATCAGGAATGAGAGACTATATGAAAACCCCATCAAATATGAATTACAATTTAAAAAAGAATCATTATTAGTTCATGTTATCAAAAGTGAGGATATATCTATAGATCCATCAATGAATGAGGTTATTGATAAATGTAACATACCAACCACTGTGACTGAAATCCATTTCTATAATTGGTTAGTCGGATTTCATTTATTCCATATGTGAAATTTATCAGGGCTATAAAATGTAATAAAAAGATGAAAAAATAATGCAATAAAGTTCATCTAGATATAATAATGTGAGTAAATATTCTAGGATGTTATGGAAAGTTTTATCACTACATCGATTAATACATTACCCAGATTAGTGGAGGGTTCACATTTTTCACTGATGTATAATTAAAAATCATGGGATCCATCGACAAAAATAATTATAATGAAATTTCATATTCCTCCCACCAATTAATAAATCATTTTATAATTGGAAGGAATCAAGATTTGGAATTTGTAACGGCAATCATTACATAGAAAATTATTTGAATTTTTTGGGTGAGATGTGTGATATATACATTAACCACAATATCTTGAAATATATATTCATTTAGGTGTTATATTTTTTCCAATGGATACAGTCATTTTAATCAAATATTATTACTCCTTGAGACATTACCAACCTGGAATGGAAAACAATGTGGATGATAATATGAGTAAAAAAGGCAACGATACACTATCCATGATGTGTATTACAAAATACACAGTACTCATAGATTTTTATAGGATGAATCATAATTTAATAATGGTATGGGATACATATTGTCATTCCTAAGTGACTTATCTTCCATCCATTCAACTGATGATAAAAGAGGTATCAAAAGATAATGTAGATCTATTGAAAATGGAAAGGATATTACAATGATAAAATTTTGAAAAAGATAAAGGTCTATTGTTTAAAACAACGATATGTGTCCCATATGTAATGGAACTAATGAAATACATTTTGTATGATTCACTCACTTCATCCTTGTATATCTATCATAGAGACACATAGACTTATACAAATATAATGAAAATAATATAGAGGAATAACAGGAATATGGATATAATGGAGTATATGTCTCTATGTATTGTATGAAAATATGTTAATGTATAATGATAGAAGGCTAAATGGATTCTGTAACCACTTCCCATAACTATTTTAAAAGACAAAAAATCACCACATAAATCACTATTAGGCACCCCTAAACATCTAAATGACACTTTCCCATATGGTTTATAGTCAATATCATTACAAAATATGTTCATCTTATTTTAATCAAATAATATGTATTCCTTGTCCAATATACCAATAAATAAATATATATATATATATATTTGGTAAGTGGTAAGACTGTGTGGAGAACCACTACCCATTATATCTATTAAGGAATCCAAAGTTACCATGATTTTTGGGATAAGTATTTAAAAAACATTGGAGATAAATATTATATTAAGCACTATATACCAACTATAGATGTATTTCTATTTTGATAGGAAAATTATAACTATAAATGATAAGATGATATCATATTAAATACATTTATAAGGTTGTTCGGGTCAATACCCCCTAGTACATTTTTCATATAATAACAGTTTAAATCCTAGCATTTATATGGTACTATATGATTCTATATATAGGAATATATATAGGACACTAAAATTCTTAAAGAAGTTAGAGAGACGAAAATGATATGTCATTAAATTTTCCATGAAACTATAAAGAAGTTTCAAACTATTCAATGACATATGAAAGTGGATCAATGTCAATAGAAGAGTTTTATATATTATTATCAATGAGATCTAGAGTTTGAAGTTGGTAATAATGTTTTTCTCTAAATGTATCCATGGGAAATGTTCTGATTTTTGTGAAGTAATGTAATCTATAACCAAGAAAAATCAATACCTAAAAGATCTTGTACCATCCTACGGTAATAACATATCACTTATCTCTTCCTCCTCACCTTTTCCAAATAAATGATGTCTTCAATGAATCATTTTTTATGAAGTACATACCCTATCATTCATATGTACTAAACAAAGTTGATGTGTAACTGAATGATGACCTCTCCTATGGAAAAAAACCTGTGAATATCTTGGATAGAAAATTCACGGCTCTACAAAACAAGACTACCAATCAAGTCATGGTTATATGGGGGAACCACATGTTTTTGGATCTTACATAGTAATATGAGGATATAATGATAGATATGTACCCTCACAATTTCCCGACTCTAATAAAATTCCATGGATTAAATTCTTATAGAGTAGAATGTAACAACTAAGTATTGCATTTAATTGCATTTCCATAGTTATGTATCATGTGATTATTGTTCATAAAATTCAACATTTAACTAAAATGATTAACCATATCAATGTTATAGACAATAAATTATAGGGTATCCCCAAAAGTTACCACATTATAAAAGTTGTATATAATTTTACAAGAAAACAATGTTCTTTTTTATACATAGAAATATATAATTCATACATTAGATTATTTTATATATATAAATTAATTTTTTCATATTAATAAATGTTATTTGTTAAAATGAAAATCGTTTTTGGATTAATCATATGACAATAATTGTAATATGAATATTTGGGATTCCTCTATAAATTTATTTTTTAATGAATAGTATAATCCAATTTCTCAAAATTATTATGGATTTTGTAACATAAATTATATATAAGAATAATATGAATCTTATGAAACAATATTATTAATAGAATATATATATATATTAAGAGAAAATATACATATTAAAAAATCAATGTAGAATTATAGAAATATAAATTATATTTTAAAACATATTTAATTTTTTCTCAAAAAATAGTTATTCCTTTATAAATAAAAAATTTAATTTTAATATATGGAAGATTAATAATTTTTTTATAAAATTAAATTATTGGGCTTGAATTATATAATAATGGATACATTATATGTGGGCATAAAAATAAAGTTAACATGAAACAATATTATTTAACCTAGTTAAATAATTATTTTTTAAAGAATAACACTTTTCTAAATATTATTATATTTAAAATTAAATGAATTTGTTTTACGTTAAAAATATAATATTATGTTTAAGAAAATATAAAAATAAATTAATACTCATTTAAATGGTAATTAATAATAATTAATATTAACAATACATAATGATTAAGATGAAATTTCTCTACAAAACTATTTTTTAACACATTATATGTTTTGATTCAAATGTTAATTTTGTCCTACATATTATTTAATTTTGGTTAAATAGAGACAAAACTAGGAATCAAAATGGGTAAATTTTATAATAATAGTAACATAGTAATAAATTAATTACTATGACTACATTTTCATATTCACTAATAAAGGGAAAATGTGAAATAAAAGAATCATAAAATTTTCCTTATATAAAATGTCTCATACACCTACTGAAAAGATTTTTTGGTATTATAGATATAATAACAAGTATCACCTACAATTTCTCCTACATAACCAAACCCATATAAATTTTATTTGTTTCCATTATTAACTATTAACTAATTATTATATTCAATGAAAACCCCATCAATTTAAACGATGAAAGAAACTCATTCAAAGACATTCTCTCATTCCTATATAATAGAAAGGACTCGATCGATAATTAAACTACCATACCACAATAGAGTCCTTAAAAGGTGTCCCTATTATAATAAGTGTACCTTCCAAGCTATAAGAATCTACTGGCAATGTAAGGGTTCACTGATCATTTTTTTCAAATATTTATTTTGTGATAAGTCGTTTGATATTCAATGTTTTATGATTTAATATGTTCATAATAAACCACTTAAAATAAAACTAACTCCATATTAATGAAAAATATACCCTTCCCTATAATTAAAAAAGTTCAATAGAACATTATTTATAGTCGTTATGTGGTAAAAATAACTCTTTGATTTTCTCCCCCTTTTTGGTTCAAGAACATCCTTTGTTATAATCCGTTTTATTTCTACGTGATTATTATTCAACATGTTCAGATTAAATACTTTATAAACTGAATAAATCCCCATTGGTTATGTACAATAATTCTCTCCCATTAATCAATTTCATTATCCATTTTTCATATTTTTCATTCACCAAAAATTATTCAATGATTTTAGTCTTTATTCTACAAATAACCAACTCTAATATCATTCATTGGTATACATATAAATAATGTTTATAAATGGGTATGGTTATTAAAATATTTCTAAATAGGTAAAAAAGATATTTATGTGTATTATATATTAGGTTAGAAAAATTCCATTTAATTTAAATTATTTTTAATGGGGTTCCACTATAAATTTACCATTATTGAAGCATGTTTTAATATTATGATTTTTTTTATTTATATGTTATATATAATAAATTGTAGTGGAACAGATCATTTTTAGAATTTATTTTAGTGAAGTGTTATTTTATTTTCACCATGAATGAATATGGGTGTTTAGGTATGTAAGGGGTAGTTTTGAGTTTTTTGGAGAATGGTTGTGCGTCCTCAACAGTGGCACGATTTGAATTTATGGTGGATCACCAATGGTGTCTCATTTTGATTTAATATTGGATTACCAATGGTATGTCATTTTGAACTAATGTTGGATCTCCATTGGTGGATAATTTTTTTGTAATATCATATCACCAAAAAAGTATGATTTTGAAGTAATTGTGGATCAACAATGATGGGATATTTTGAACTAAAGGTTGAACACCAACAGTGTATCATTTTAATCTAATAGTATATCATCCATGTTGGACCATTACGAACTAAAGATGGGTAAAAAACAAGGGATAATTTTGATATAATAGTTCATCCCCAGTGGTGGATCATTTTAAACTAATTATGGATAACCAATTGTTGACCATTTTGAAAAGTGTTTCATGTTTTTCCAAAATTTTCTGATTTTTCCTTTTTGGACATTATGTTAGGAAAAATTGTTTTAATTCTATATTAATGGATTTTAATACCATTTAAAATAGATTTAATCATATAAATAACTTATAAAGAGTCCAATGTCCATTTAGATGTTTTATCATTCTGTATTTAATTATATCATACATTAATGAAACATTTAACACATTATATAATCCCACCGGTTATGAATCTAAACATTCAAAATAGAATATCATTACATTGTTCCTATGGTCTTGTATTCTATTGATATGGTTTATTTCAAAAACTTCTTCCCTTGTAGTCTTGAATCATTATTTCTTCAGGTAGTTCATGTTTCACAAAAAAATGATTCGTCCTTTGCATCCACCACAAATTTTTGGTGTTGAATGTTTAGGTAATTCTCATTTTCCCATGTAGGGAAATTTTCTCCTCAATTTATCTTTATGTGGTTAATGTTAGGAGTCTCAATTATATTGGATATGGTTTCATCAATATCAATGTAAAATAGTATCCAATATGTTTCATTAAAAGGGGATTGGAAATGTTAGTCTCATGTTTTTACTTGATATATAATTATTATTGATATTATTTTTGTACTTGACTGATTCTGATAAAAAATTGTGGGTATTGGGGGTCCATTATTTTGATTTTGTTATTTAAAATGTGGATTTGATATTCAGTGGTTTCTTGAAAAATATAAAAAGTAATTATATAATTATTTATATTTAGGTAATGAAATGGATTCTGTAGGATTAGACGACTTGTGTGATAAACCCCATAAATAATGATGTGGAAATGAATGAAATAAAATATGAAAAATGTAGAAAATGTGGTTCTTTTTGTCAAAATATAATTGTTGATATAGTTATGGGTTGTTTCTTGTATTTGATGATGTAAGTCATGGGTAGTGGCTACATTGTGTTTTGTGTGGTGGTTTTGTATTTGGTATTATTATGTAGTGTGGCAATAATGGTGGTTGTGGTAAGGATTTGTAGTGGTTCTGTGATGGTAGTGGTGGTGTGGATGTGTGGGAGGGATACGATGGTGGATTTTTATACGAGTTTCCCAATTACTGATGTGATGAAATAAACGAACATGATATCCAATGGGCATTTGTAATGAATAATTTGATAATGGTTCATGTGGTTCAAAAGGCTAATGTTTATATATGAACTAATGTGTTGGAAATATAAGACAAGGTGACTATTTTAATTAATATGGGTTGACAATTAATAATATTGAGATTATATTTAATTGAAAATGGTGGATGTCATATGGATTTTTTTTCAGGTTTTATGTATTTAGGGTCACCATTAATGTGAGTGAAAGTTTTTTTTTGGTCGTTCCCTTTTTGTAAACCTCTAGGATAGGCTTTTCTGTTGTTATAATATAAATACATTTTATATTAATATGATGTAGTTACGTACCCCAAACATGTAGATAAACTTTTTATGATGTCATTATATATATATATATACATATATGGGGGTTGTTTTTACCAACACCTTGTTGGAAGGATGGATGGATGGTTACACGCTCTTCCTCACTCCCACTTCCATGAATTGGAAATATTCATGATATGGTATGGAAAAAAGAAAAAAGTGATTCTCTCTATATGTGTTGTCATGAAATGTAATTATGTTTCCATGTATAAGGTTTAACTAGTTTTCTTTCCATGGTGGAAATTCATGGTAGGACGAGGGCACATGGTTGAGGTCATTAATGTTCATGATTCCCTACTAAATTGGTTATGATATGTGATGTGATGTGATAGGATAAATGTATATGGGTGGTATGTGATGTGATGTTATGTAATTTGGAACATGAGGGAGTTGAAAAACATTTGGCATTAGGGTGTGAGAGTGGAAAACGAGTGGGAAATTTGTGTGAAGTACCCTTCCTCAATTTTATTCATATTACATTATTATTAGTTGATGCATTATTTTTTCAGAGAGACATGGTGTGGTTGGGGTTTTTTTTTGTATACAAGTATATGCACTATTTCTTTCTACATTTTTCCCATGGTTTCATTGGGATGCATTTTTACATATTCACGTTGGAATTTTGTTTTCCTACTATGTATACCTACAAGACCACCTTATGTATATAACATGATTTTTTAGTTTCTAGAAGTAATTCATAGACTATATTGTACATTATGTGCTTTTACCTTTGGATAGTTATTGTTTTACAACATTATTTTCAATTTTTCATATTTAATTTGGAAAGCTTTATATATATATATATTAATTTTATTTACACATGTATTTTGGGAATGTTATTATATTCCATATATATATTTCATGTAGTTTATTATGTTTGATTCATCTATTCTCATGATACTATTTATATATTTGAGGGTACTACCTCCCATAAATGGTATTGGATTATCGAATTTGCTAGTCACTTATATAGGGCTGATTGGTGTCAGGACTCCAGGTTCATTATCTCTCTCTCATCATTGTGGTATTGTTGGAGTGAGGGGTTATGACATAGTGGTATCATAACTAACGGTTTAGTAGTATGATATATTTTGGAGTTAATCATATTAAGGATTGTACAATTTGGTATGGAAATAATGTTGTTTGATATCAGTGTGTGACATAGTCAAGGGAGACTAGATATGACATGTTATTTTAGGGTGGCCATCTTATTCTATGTATAAACACTGATTTTATTGAATGAACAAGTGAGGTGGAGATATTTTTAGGGTAGGTAACTAAGATAGGTACATCGATCGTGTTTATTTGAGTTGTTATTGTAATTGAGGGGTTTAGGATCTGAGAAATATTAACTATAATGAAACGAAATTTATAAAATAATATAAAATTTCATTCAACTAGGTTAAGGAAAAATTTGATTCCCTTTTCATCAATGTCTTATGGTTATCTATGACATGTGTGTGAGTTAGTTGATGTTTAATAGGATAACCCATTTGATCAACGAATGGTTGATCCATTTGAGGATGAGATCAGTGGAAGTGTATGATGGAATCTTTTTAGGTGAAGTCCTTGGGTAAATATGAGGGAAGGATATCTGGTTTGGAGATAAATTGTTGGATAAATAAACATTATGTCACATTTAGTTCGATATAATACCTAATAGATTATTGGGACCCCTTGGCTGTTAGTTATATGTGAGGAGTTGTGCTTCAGTGGTGGAAATTAAACCATGGGGAGTGGATGGAGCGAGGTGATTCATCGGTCCCCATTTAAAATGAGTTCCGGGAGGAGTTGTTTTCATCCACCATGAAGGGTATTAAGAGGTAGGAGCTAGTATCCCTTTATTGGTGGAGTATATTTATGAAATTACTTGGGATCAAGTACACGGACTGTAAATATTTTGAGCAAGATATTTTTCTATATGATGAGTCGTAAGAAAGATATCATTAGGTGAAACTCAATTCTTCGATGCATTATGTAGTTTATTATATTATGTTTCTAATGTTTCTCGATGGTAAAAATAAGGTAGATGATATTTAGTGGATCCACTCACATGGATGCATACCAAGGGATGTGGAAAAATGGTTCTTATAGGAGTAGTGTTTTTAGTTGTAGGTGTCACCTGTTAGAGCCTCCAAGGTTTCTACCAGTCGATAGACGACCTCAACTTCTTCCCATCATAAATTTTGGTTGTAGTAATTTCAATGATATTCTTGGATACATAATTAAAGTGTGATTAATATATGGCTTTCATTTCAATAATTGATTTTAATTTCTAGTGTCTTCCTATACTCATTTTGGTATGTGAGTATAGGTTCAACATCATCCTTAGCGGCAGTTAACAATGATGTTGTTCCAGCTGCATCGGTAGTAGGCTTATGCTACTCTGAGAGTATATGTGTTATTTTGAGGTTGACATTAGGATGTAGCTAAATCTTTGGGACCTAAACTCAATAATGGTAGTTTAGGTGGATTTAGGTAGATAGGTAGATGATTTGGTCATTATCAGTTGGAGGTTGTGGATGATGTAGTACTAGAGCTTCCATAGATCATTCATCATATGTTCAGTTTATCATGTACCTTTATTTAAGACTTTTATTATTTAGGAGCTACACACTACATTTTTTATTCATATATAGTCCATGCTATTGGATTGAATACATTGAGGTATTCTATGCCACTTGTGTTTACTAAGCTAGTGATAGGTCGGACCGTCCTATTATGTCTGTTTTAGGGATAGCCACCAATGATGGTGAAACAACATTCATGTTTTGATATTTTCATACATTAGATGTAGACATATGATGTCATTCTCAACATCATCTATGGAATTCCATGAATTTTTTTGTCTAATTATTCCCTAAAAATTTCACGTTCCATGATGATGATGGATTGAATATGATTTTCATTGGTGAGTGTGATTTTTAGATGTGAATTCAGTGTTTGGAGACTTTTATTTCCATGATAGAAATCTTTTTCATGAAATTAATAGAAAAAGGGACAGATTTGGTTCCCAATGTGGAAAGGTATTTCCTAGATGATTTCCCCAATAATGTTATGGCCTTACCCCCTTAATTAAATTTTTTGTATCAAATATAATCTTAGCCTCAATCATCTATGAATGTGATAAATCCTTATCGGATGGAACATTCTGTGTTACAAGGAATTGGAATTTAAATATATTATCTTATTTATCGGGGTTTCATCCAAACTAGATTTTTATAAAGGGGTTCTATAATATTTTCCTATAATAATGTGGATGTTTGTCTATGGTTGTCCATGGACTATCATATGTTGAACCAGTCGATGACCAAGAATCACTATCCTCTTTCTAGGATCAATGACATTTTCTACTAGTCGAGGGGACCTTTTTTGTTCCCCAACATCGTTCTTCGGTATGGATATAAACAGTTATAGATAACAGATGGTGATAACTAGAATAATACTTTCAGATGAATGTATGGTCACATATAGATCATGGATATAGAATTTAGTGTCACTAACACACCAACTATGTTCATGGGGAACATAAACTATTCTTCTATTAATTCCATGACCAGGTTTTCATTTTGTTCCTTGAAAACATACTGGTCTACCCAATGTAAGAGAATGATAATTCTAAGAATCTTAGAGTTGTTTTGTAGGTTAATTATAACAACCATATATATGGAATGCAGTCTAGGTGTTTGTTTTCGACCCGATAGGTGAATTACCTTGTACATGTGATGTATTAGTGGGGATTAGTAATGGAGATGTTGAATGTGGAGAATTTTTTTTCTTGGGAATCACCCAAGAATGTCAATGATGTTTGTAGATTCATTAGTCTCATAATCTATAATCAATGTTTTTTGAGAAATGTATCTCCTGTTTCAGCCTAGTTGATAGGATTTACAAAGAAGAACCAATAATTTCATTGGATTGATTAGTTCAAGGAATAATTCAACTATCTAAAGGGTATGTTGTTCAGTGCTCCAGTGCTTCAATTTCTAGAAGTAGGTGGGTTGTCCACATTTTTCTTCCAGAAATCACATATAGTCTTGGGATGTATCATGATGCATTAGAAGGAAATGATCTATTATGGTTCTAGGTAGTTACACCATCATAGGCATAACTATGACACCCATGATCGAATTTAAGGAAAAAATGTGTTAACTATGATGTTGTGATGAAATTATCTAATGGGGGATATCTTCGTGGTCTTCAAAGATCACATGACCTCTGGGTAAATTGTTGATAAGAATTATATGAATCATTGATTGTGGTGTTGGATGGATTATGGTTTTGAATTTGATTCAATGATACTGTAATCATTAGAAAAAAAGTAATTCGGTTGCCGATTCTTTGAGAAGAATGTAGAAAAGTGTTTTTTTGGAAGTCTAAGAGTCATAGAGAGCGATGGTAGAGTTTAAAACCCTAAATACAAATATGAGGGTTTATAATAGGGAAATGTTCTTATTTTAGAGGATGATGAAGAATCATTTGATGCAGAAGGTGGATGAGTCTCAATGGGGAGACATAGTGGTGTAGGTGATGTGTGAAAATGTTCATCGTGGTGATGCTCTGGAGGGATGATCAAAGGATGGCTGGAACCAAATGGTGTTTCTAGGATCGGTTTTATCAGTAGGTATGGGTGAGTGATTCCTTTGTGAATTTCATAGCTCACATTTGGTGGGTTATGCAAGAGTTCCCAGGATTTACCATCGCATGAGGAAAAAAAATTATGGGCGATGATTAAACAAGATGTTGTGGAATAATATTTCTTGGAATCTTGTCTTCCAAAAAATAACGGACAAGCATTGTGTTCATGGAGAATTCCAATATAACATGGATGTTTATGAGTGTACATGGGATGAAATCATGCTGAATATATTAATGGTATTACCTTAATATCATGAAGTTTTTGATGCTATCTAGGTAATTATGGATTAGTTTTTGAAATTGGTTCACATCCTAGAGATAAATAATTCAGATATAGCGGTTGTTTAAAAAAATAGGTATGTGATTGATGTAGTGAAGATACATGGAGACCCATGGTCCACTATATCAAATCAGGATTCATGTTTTACCTCAATTTTCTAGAGGGGATTGTAGAATTATTTTCGTACTCAGTTACACATCATTACTGATTTTACTCATAATGAAATTTATTTTGTAGTTGGATGCACAAGAAAAAAAATGTTTCACTCATCTTAGCATATCTATATAGGCTTAATTGGTCCTGTTTGACAGAAATTTGGTTAGAACTCTTCATCTTTGTGTAGATTTTTGTATTCTTAACCAATATTCAATAATGAATTAGTATCCACATCCAAGTATTGAATATCTATTCGATCAATTATGGTGAGCTATTTCGTTCTCTAAAATGGATATGCAATCAATTTATACCTAATTAAGGGTTTTGAAGGAGGATATTATAAAAATATCTTTTGGATGTTGATATGGTGATTACAAGTTTGTGTTTATGAATTTTGGTTTAATGAATGAATCAAAAATTTTAATGAAATTAATGAATTTGTATATTTTAGAGATATCTATAATTTTTGTGGTGGTGTTTGTCGATGACATAGTGGGGTATTCAATGACAAGGTTTGAGCATGAGAAACACTTGGTGAGAGTATTGGGTTCCTTAAGAGATCATTTTTTATGCCATATTATTAATGTGTGATTTTTTGGATATAAGAGGTTCGTTTCCAGGACTATGAAATATATGGAAATTGTCTTTTGTGGATCTAGAAAATATAAACGTTGTTATCTCTTAGATACCAATAAAAATGTCATTGAGATACGTAGCTTCCTAGGTCTATCTGGTTATTACAAAAAAATATTCATGTTAAGCTTCAATAATTGTATACATTATATGAAAGAATATTTCACTCCTATAGAAAAAAAATATCACAATTTCCTTTAAGAGATCAATTTTCAATTATCATTACCACCAATCATGATTTTTTATAATTAGAAAATGGGAATTTGGGGTATTGTGACACATTGGGAATAAGGATTAGATGTTTTCTCACATAGGTAGACCATGTGGTTTCTTATATCTCAAGGTTGTTATAGATTCATGAGTATAACTACCCAACACATGATTTAGAGTTAGTTATCATTGTCCATGAATTAAATACTTGGTGTCATTACAAATATTATAGAAACTCATAGTATTTGCAGAATATATGATCTTGAAACATTTCATTGACAAAGGGTTTTGAAACTGATACATAAAAGATAGATGAAATATCTAAATGTTTTTTAATTTGAATTAATATATACACCAGGTGAAGGAAATTTATTGGAAGATATATTAAGAAATAATTTATATTCACAGTTGGAAATGGAGTCTTCAGATTATTGGTATTTGATGTTGGTCCAAGAGGACATGCACATATAATGTGATGACGAAGGGGAATTCATTGTTTTCATTCCAATTTCATCTGTTCTTGATTTTATGATGATGGTTAAAGAGGAATAGTCGTCATATTAATAATGTGTTTCTATTATGGTAAAACTCAATGGTGGGGAGACCATTAAGGGATGAAAATAGGAAGGGAAATCAGTTTTCTGGTTTCAAGATCAGATGGTCGTAACATTGGATTTTTTGGAAAAACATAATCATTAATACCAGCATTCTAAATGGGATCTTCATCCTATAATATAGCATATGTATTTTATTGGGTTGTTATGAAATTTATGGTGGGGGATTTTTTGTCAAGGTACGTAACATGCCTGCATGTTTAAGAAGATGAAAAATGACATGAAAAAATGTTGTAGTCCCCTGCTATTCCTATTTGTAAATCAGAGAAAATAGCTATGGATTTTGTCATATGTCACCCAATAATAGTTTGGAAACACGACTCCATATGGGTGATAATAGATTGTCTCTGAAAATCAGCTGATTTTCTCGATATTTTTGATATCATACTATGGAAGACATTTCAGAAATATATATCAATCATGTTGTTAAGAGGAATGAAATACTAGAATTAATTGTATCAAATAGATATCCTTGTGTTATGTCTCAAATTTGGAAATCATTACATAAACATATTGGAACTTAGTTTACTATGAGTATGATATAAGAGACTCAAATTGATGAGAAATATTAAAGGATGATACCAATGTTGGAAGATAGGATGAGTAATTTTGTATTAGATTTTGGTGTCTCTTGTGATGACCTTGTACAATTAGTGGTGTTCAAATATTACAATAGTTATTAGGATTCGATACAAATGGCTCTGTTTGAAGCTTTGTATGGTGATCATTATCGTTCTCTACTTTTCTGTGTGGTAGCAGGTGAGTCATTTGTGGTTTGGCCGAGCCTTGTTCAACTGACAATGTCCAAGATTCAATTGATCATTAAGAGAATGTAGTCAGATAAGAGGCATAAAAAATCATATGACTTTCATTATCGATGGTCTTTGTCATTTAGTTGAGTGATCATGTTAACTTAATGATCACTCGCATACATGGAAACCATCATTTTGGGAAGGAGGGAAAATTATATCTTTGACTCATTGGCCCTTTTGAGATATAATAATGGATTGTTGAGGCGGCACATCGATTGACATTGTCGCCATGGTTTGGTTATATGAATAATTTGTTTCATATAAAATAAGTGAATATGTATCATCATGTTCCTGAAAAATGTAATCATATGGTATCTCATTGGCCTAGATCCAGATGATTCGTTGGGGCACATTAGGGTGCTGAATATGTATAAGAAAGAAAAAGACTTCCATTGGGAAATTATTAGGATAGTGTGGGTTTTGGGGAAATATGGCCAGATTTAGGATTATACATGGGAATGAGACAATGATATCATCAACCAAAAATGATAACTCTTTCTTGAAACGAATTGGTTTCTACTTTTTGTGGACTTAATAACTATTAGAAATGAGAATGTAGCACCCCCAAAATAAATTAAATGGCCCTTCATTTATGTATTTTAAATATATAATGTGGGTGGGTTATCATTGGTAGGGTTTGGAAGCCTTTGGTAATGATTTTGGGTCTTTTCTATAGGTGAACGGATTGATCCTAGTTTGTGGAAATTGTGAAACACTTATACAAAACCATGCACAATGAGACATAGGCTACAAGGTTTGTGCACGGGAAGGCATGAAACCACCAAGAAGAACTCCTGAAAAGTCAGATATTTCTTATTTTTTGGAAGATGGTTTATAAAACCATTTAGGCCCACCATGGAATGTCCCCCACCTGTCTCAGTTCTTGTTCTATAATATTAATTTTTTTTCTAACTATGATAAAACCAAGCTCGGTTTAAACACAATATCAAAAAAAGTGGATCTAGTTTGGGATTACACTTTAACCCATCCCCCCCTCCTAAACGTTCCTAACATGTTATGTTTCACTCTCAAAGGTTGTCGAACCTATCTTCATTAAATTTTAAGCGACCCAGAAGTGTTTCTTAGGTTATTGAAGCCTGCACATCATGGTATGTAATTGTTCAGGGTAATTTTTTTGGGGTTTTTCTTATATATACTTCTCCATCTATCCTGGTTCCTTAGATCTTAATCCACTATTTATATATATAAGCTATTTGATTCAAAGTATTACTACATTTTTATTTTATATTGTTATGGGAATATATCTAAGCTCTATTGTTTGTGTATGAACCCATTTTCATGCATTTTTTGGGGTTGCTCTTCATTTGGACCAAAACAACTGAGGTATGTGTCTTAACTCTCAACTCCACCTTTTAGAGCATGAATTATTAGATTAAAAATGATATTCTGGATTAATTATTGTTAAATTCAGGTTAATTACATTTTGGAAACCCTATTTAGTGTCAATTTATAAAATTTTCGAAATTGGAAAATTTTGTGGAATGTGAAGATTGTTGAATCAATTTAAAATGATAATAATAAAATGATTATTTTTTTGATGCATAGAATTTTATTTTCAAAAAAATTATGTTTAATTGAATTTTTTGGTATGATATTTTTCTAATAAAATAATGTTTTTATTTATGTGATTGAATACGTTGTTTTGGCATTGGTAATTTGAAAAATTATTTACGTTTGTTCAAGTAAATTTTTGTTGGATAAGGGTAAGATGTTTCCCCCATCATTAGTTGGATGGATAAGGGTTAATGTTTTCCCCTATAAATATTATTTTTGTGTGCCCAGATGTATTTGGGATAGATGATGGTAATGAGTCTCACCCCATAATTAGTGGTATGTATATTGGTCATGGATCTACCTTGTCAAATAAGTAAATTAAGCAACAAACTAGTGCAAGGATGAGTCACCACTCATGATTATTTGGAGGTACATGTTTCATTGATGGTAGGGTGTGTGGATATGTGTAATGGAATGGATTATACCAAAATAGATCATATAAAATTGTTTTAAAAAATTGTTTTCTTGCTTTCCATTGAATAAGGTGTTGTTTTGAGAAAACTATTTTATCTTTTAACTTGTTTGTATTCTAATATAAAAAGTTATATAAATATTTTTATATAAATGTTCTAACTTGTTCTGTTAATGTTTCATGAATATTTAAGTCAATTGGTGAAAACCTATTGAGTTTCATTACTGACCCCTACTTCAGCAATTTGGTTCTGTTACAGATGTTGTTTTGTAAAACATGTGAAAAGATAATGTAGCACACATATCAAGTGGAGCTTATTTATACATCGGTGGTTTTTGGAGTTGGATCATGGTTCATTTTGGATCTTTGTAGTTATGTTTTTTTCAATGAGTTTTGATTGGTTTTGACTTCCGTTGTGGACTTCGATCTTTTATAGTCAGTCACAGTGGTACTATTTGTAGTTAGTTTTGATATTAATGATATGTATTTGAGTTTTTCTCATTGATTTAATTCATCATGTTGTTTTTTTGGTTATACAATGTTTGGTTCATTGTTTTATTCATTTAACTGACAATTTTCCCCAACATGTTGACGAAGCCCTTGGCATTTATTGTCGTACATCGACATCATTATGATGGAACTAAAGGCCAAGTTTCTCTTCTATAACATCTCTAGAAAATAAGGAGGGTCTGAATGTTACACACACACACACATATAAAAATATAGGTTCATCACCCCAATATATTAGTATTTATTTTCCTTTAATTAAATACTATGTTGAATATATTCATTCACACGCAACACTAATCCAAAAAAAATAAATTTAAAATTTTATTTAGATAAAAATTACTACAGTAATGTACAAGTTCAATTGGTGGGTATAAATACTGGTTTCCACATTATGAATTATATTTATAAATAATAATAAAGTTCACTTTTAATATTAATGATTTAATAATGTTGAATTGATGTTGATGAATAACTAATAATATAATTTTGTGCTAAAAGTGAATTATGTTTCTAAAATATTATTTAATAAACAATATTTTAATTAAATAAATTTGTTATGGATAATTTATATTTATAATGTGAAAACTATTTTAACCCCTTTGTAATTATTTGTTTATTTAACTAATATTTTAAAAAATTAATATTTTAAAAATCCATTTTATATCCAAATGTTTTATCATTATATTTTATATTATCATCTAAAAAATTCTAATAAATATTAAAATTAGAAATTTATAAATTTTTTCATCTCATGATTAATGATTACAAAATTATCTTATGATTAAATTTTTAGGGTTTTATTAACAGTTTGAAATTTGGGATGAATCGGTAAATTTACCAATTTTAGAAATACAGTCAATTATATGAAATATTCTAAATATAAGAATAATTTTAATATTTTGGAAACCTTTTATATATAAAAATATTAAATCATTATTTTCAAAAAATATTGAAAAAAATTGAATAATTTATGAAATCCATTTTCACACTTTCAAAACATAAGTAATGTTTTACAATAATAAAATCTACATTAGATCTGTTTTTTAACAATGTATCCAAAATATATAAGGCTTTTTTCGAATATTATTAATGAAAAATAAAACTATTATGGTTAAAATTATACCAATTAATTTCATATTATTATATAACATTAATAATATTATCTTATTTATAATTATGTTAATCATAAAACACCATTTTTATGTAAATGGATTTTATTTTTTAAGTCTTATAATAATAAAATTAATAAAATTAATATTTTTATATATTATAAAATTCATATAAAATATGTATTTAATATTTGGAGCCCCTAATTCCAATTTTTGTAATAATTGCAATTTTATTTCTATTATTTAAATTTCAATTACAATGGAAAAAATGTAGTAATCATAATCAAAAGCTAAAATGATAAAACTGAAATATCTATATATGGAAGACATAAAAAAATTATAAACATGTATGAAAACATTAGTTTGAGGAATTATCAACTTTAAACAATCTACCTCTCCATTATATTCAATTATTTGATCCATTTGACCATATAATGTTGTCATTTCTAGTTATATTATTACAATAATATCAGTACTCTTCTTTTCAAAAGGATCCATAAACAACCTATAACTCCAAACACTTGAATCCTATTATATTTGAAAAAATTATATGTAAATAAACCCAATACAATCCAATAAAGATTTTATGTGTTTTTTATTCACATAAAACCAATTCATAAATGATATTATCCATGGAGTAATGTTAAATACTCAATTAATCCTTTTTAATTTCATTTCATTAGTTTTTTTCTATATCATAAAAATGTAATACAAATATCCCCAAAGAATTACATAATTATTATAATTTATTGTTAATGTTATTATTATTATGGGATACTCATTTTCTACCATCCTCCCATACTTTTGTAAAATGAAAACAATGTTTAGTGTATTTGTGGAATACTACCTCTATAATCCACATGATTCCTCACTAATAACCACATTACATGGATGGTTACTATAACAACCCAGAATGTGAAAGGGTTAATGGATTTAATTATATGACTCATGTCAACAAGGTGAAACTTCCTTTTTTGGAGGATACCTGATTAGAACTCCAATGTTAAGCATTCTTGGCCTGAATTAGTGATCAAGATGGGGGACCTTCTGAGAAGTTTCCCTATGTGTGTGTGATTGATGAAAAAACATACTGGAAAAGAAAATGTTTTCTCATGTGGAAACTATCATTAGTTAGATGACCCGTTCAGACGTGTGGGTGGGCCCTAGGTTGTGAACCCTGTTTGTGTGGGAAAACTAGTGGTACATGGATAAGTAAGACCTGATAATCATGTTAAAGGCATGGTATATGTGATGTCACTATGACCCAATAGTTACTTTTGGTATCCATGGGAGGTAACAAGCCTTATATGTAGTGCACTTCTTAGATTAAGATATAGGGCCCGCAATGAGGATGTAGTACTCTAAAATGGGGGTCATTGTAATAATCCAAAATGATAAAGGGGTAAATGAATAAATCGAATTATGCAAGTCAACATGGTGAAACTTCCTTTTTATAATCCTAGCTGATCAGAACTCGAAATTTAAGCGTTAATGGCTTGGAGTACTGAATATGATGGGAAACCTTATGTGAAGCTTCCTAGGGTGTATGTGTGTGAGGAAAAACAGACTAGAAAGGACATGTGTTGTCCATTGGGGACTATAATTTCTTAGATGAACCATTTTTTCATGTGATGAACCATTTGGGCATGTCGGTGGTCCCTAGGGTGGGGACCACGTGTAAGTTGGGAAACTGGTTGTACGCGGAGGGTAAGGAACCACCATACATGTTAAAGGTGGGGTGTATGTGCTTACACCGGGACCCATTTGCTACATTTTTTACCAACTATAAGAACCCTACTCTTTATTTCACTCTTAAATGTGATTTATTACATAAAGATTCACTTGATACAACCCAAAGGATCAATAGGTCTAGTATCATTGTGGATTGAGAACATTACGTGACAACATAAGATGGGTGATCTTATGGATAGTTCCCCAGGTTGTGTGTGAGTGGGGGAAACCTACTAGATATGACACATGTTCTCATTTGGGGACTACCATTTTTCTGATAACCCATTTGGGAACAAGAGTGGATCATAGGGTGGGGACCACATGTCAATGGGGTAATTGGTGGTACCTGGCAGGTCCGGACCCACCGAACCTGTTAAAGGTGGGTTGTATGTGCTATTCCTGAGACCCAGTCGTTTCATTTGATACCAACTATAACAACCCTACTCTTATTACACACATAAACATGTTTTATTTCATAAACATTCACTTCTTACAACTGATAATGTCATTAGGTCTAGTGTCATTGGGTCTTAGGAACATTAGAACAGAACATAAGATGTAAAATATAACATCATTATTGAAAACTTCTTTTAAATGACCAAAAAATTCATTCGTACTTTGAATTTCATGGTATACCCTGTGGAAATTAATAGGAAAAGGGTGAGCTATAAATCGTTGTAAGTTAGTAAAACAAACATAACAAGAATAATGCAATACATATTAGGCAATAGACATATCAATGGGCCATAAGAGGAAAATGAACATAAATGCCTGATATAACATGATCATAAGTCCATGGAAATGTGGAAGCAACATAATAAATTGTATCATTAACATAATAGAATCAGTTAAAACCCTTTCCCATCATGGGGGGCCAATTTCATAAGGTAATCATGTAAACCATTTTCCCAACATGACGTATCAATATTCTAATCATTACCCAATGCATTGGTGCTCTATCAGGGTTCACCCAACATAATAATTTCATTATCATGCTTAAGCGTGAAACCTAGTTCATATAACATTGATTCATTCAACATCATCATGTATTCCATGATAAAGGAATGTGGAATATATACATGAATGTCTATAATAAATAAGTATATGTTCATAAAGTGGAATACCCTTGATAGAGAAATGGGAATGGTATTCAACACACAATGATTTTGGCATGGTAAATATGAATCATGTATGTAAGGTGCACCTTCCATTTTTGGAGCCAACCTTATTAGAAATACACTGTTAAGAATGCTTGGATTTGGGTGGTGATCAGGATGAGTGAACATCGTGGAAGATTCCCAGGGTGTGTGTGAGTGGGGGGAAAGCATATTGGAAAGGACATGTGTCACTTTTTGGATATTATAATCAGTTTTATGACCCGTTCGGGCATGTAGGTTGGCCCCAGGGTGGGTACACCTTTCTGTGGGGAAACTGGTGATACCTAGTGGGTTAGGACTCACTGACAATGTTAAAGGCAGGGTGTATGTTCTATCATTGGGACCCAGTTATTACATTTGATACCAACTATAACTACCCTTCTCTTTATTACACAAATAAAAAAGATTTATTACATAAAATTTCTCATAATAAAAACTTGATGTTTGAGATTTCTAGTGTCATTGGGGATTAGGATCATTACATGACTACATAACACATAAAATACAACATATTTATTGAAAAAATATTTTACATGTCCACATAATTCCTTTGTTCGTAGAATTTCATGGTATAACCCGAGGACATACATAAGAAAATGGTGAGATATAAAGCCTAGTATGGGAGTAAATAAGGAATAGCATGAATAATACCATACATATAAGGAAATATAGATATGAAGAGAGCATAAGAGAAACATGAACATAAGGTAATGATATAACTTGATCATCATAACATGGAAATGTGGAAACAATATAAAACTTTTTATTATTTGCATAGATGAAGTAGGTAAACCCCTATTGCAACATGGTGGAAAAAGTATCCTAATGAAATCTGGTAAGCCCTAGTCCCAAAATTAAATATCATTATTGTAATCATTACCCAATGTATTTGAGCTCTATAAGGGTGCACCCTTCATAATCATTTCAATCCATGCTTAAGTGTGCCACAAAGATCATATAAGATGGAATCGTTCAACACTATAATTTATTCACCGATAAATAAACGTGGAATACATAAATGAATATATATAATAAATATTCATATGTTTGTAAATTTGGATACCCTTTATAGATAAATGGTCATGGTATTCACCTCATGATGATTTTGACATAGAAAATCGCAGTGCAATTTTGGCAGCCAAACGGTCTGAAAGCAATATTCATAAAAATGGTTCATGGGAGATAAAGAGGTATCCAATAATATATACAATAAATGGAAAACATGGATGTCATATAGATATAGGTCCCTAAATACAAAATATGGAAATAAAAGGCGTAATATAATAATGAAACTTGGTGATGGAGGAGAAATAGAATAACTATTATGAAATTTTGGAATGGTAATAGGTGTATATGAGAGGTTTTAATGAAATATAAAGAGATATACCATCATAAAAACATATTAATTGAAATTTAGGGGAGTTTTGAATACATTCCCCATAATTTTTAATTTTAAATAAAATGGTGCAACAATATAAGGAACATGGATAAAAATGAGAAAGGGAAAAATCCATTACATGAGTTTATGACTCCAAAATATGGAAGTGGTACTACATGAGTGATTTGGGGGACCTTGGAGGATTCTAGAGCTGGGAAGAAAGTGAAGGGATGTGATAAGAGGATTTTTATTGAAGAAAAGTTGGAGCTTCTGTGGGTTTATATAGTAAATGAGAGGGGAATTCTTTAAGATTTCTCAAACATTGGTTATGGAATCTATATAAATAAATATTCAAAACAACAAACCATCCAATGGGTTTTGACCATGGTTATTTCCAAATAGGAGTGTCAAACATTATTTTTTAAGGCCAGTGGACGAACATATTAAAATACTATCATTTCATATATGGATGTGAGTAAAATTATAAAAGAAATGAATTTTAAATGAAAAAAATATATTATTCATTTTGGAGGATTCACTAAGGATTTTTAAATTATGTAAAAAAATATAAATCAACATTATTATAATGTTAAAAAATAAATTGGTCCTATAATACCAATTATAGTATTTACTAAATCATTTTTTGGTCATTGTGATCTCATAAAAGAAGTATTTGTATTATAAGGTATTTAATTTTCATAAAATCATTTTACTATCTTCGAAAATGATGAAAAATTTAGAGTTGGATAATTTTAATGTGCTGATTCAAAAAATAATATTCCTTATATCTAAATAATTTTATAAATAACTGAATTTTCACTATTAAAATGAAAACATACATTTAATGAATTTTCACGGGTTATGAAAAATACAATTTTCAATACTTAATAAAAATTACATTTTACCACATCAAAATTATATAATAATTTATTATTTGTAAAATTAAATTGATAAAAATATTTTATAAAAATTTTAATTAATTTAAAAACTCATTAATTCCTTAAAATAATTTTTTTTAAATACAAGTTCTATTTTATCGTACCAAAAATGAAACTCTTATCAAACTGATTACCTAATCATTTATAGATTATGAAATGATAGAATCCTAATTTATAGGAATTGTATTTATAATATTATTAGTAAAAACAATAATTTAATATAATAATGTTTATATTTCCAAAAGTTACCAATTTTACCCAAAGAGTCAATTTATCGAATTCATCATTTTTGAGAAAGACTATTCTCATAATGGAATTGATGGAACAAGAATTTCATATAGAGGAATGGATTACACAATAAGTAACTAATACCTTTTCACATAACCCCTTATAGAACCTGCATAAGACATAAGGGCATGGTGTGTGATGTTGATAGACTCTTGGGGCAGCTCGGATAATATCGCCTAGGTGGTAATCTGTATTAACATGAAGTTCTCTCGAAAGTGATTCTGTTCAAGCTTAACATGTGGAATCATAGCTTGGGATTGGTCAAGAGAGAAGTTCAATGATGTTAATTCCTTTATGAGCTTCAAAAAATGAGCTTTGTATGAAACAGATCTACTAGATGAAGCCATCCTCACCTTTGACTGTTTCGAGGTGATTTTTTTAAAAAACCATATATTTATATCCTTCATTTAGAAACTAATAAAAAAATATATTATAAATGGTAATTATATTGAATATTCAATTAAACCAAATAAAAGAAGAGTGCATGTGTTTTCTATATCCATATGATATTAAAATGAAGGGAATTTTATTCATAAAAGATCAGGTCGTTACAGTTACCCGTGTATATATAATGATTACATATAATATTTATAACATTATTCGGATTATTAAAGAACAAACAAATTAACACCTTCATTTTTTTCTATGGAAAATGAAAATTTCACTCGTGTTCATGTGAAGACTATTTCCTCCAAGATGAATCACATTTCATTAATCATATTGACATTATTCCATACCCCTAACTCATGAAATATGAATCTAAAATATAAAAACATCAAAATCGTATCAATATTCTTTTATAATTGGGATAATATTACAAATGAATGTCATTCATAACAATAATCACCCATTGACTATGACATGTTTATTTTTAGTTAGTTTGACCACATCAACAAACAATGTAATTATGTTAAATCATGGATGACTATAGAAACATAACATATGATATTATTTGAAATAAAAACTTATATTATTTAATTCTTAGATGTGTTATATTAATATTAATCTAGTTCAATCCTTCATGATATTTTGAATCATATTTTAAAATATCTAAATGGTTTTTTATTGATTTAAATTCATTTCTAAAGATAAAATTATTCCAATTTCAATATAGCTTTATGATTTTTTTCGTCTAATGTATGATGTTATTATAATTCCGCTATTAATTCATTTCTATGGAGTTTAAATTTTGGTCTCATCTCGTCATAATTTTTTTTTATGTTACGAACATTTTTTCTTCCCACAAAATGGACACTCTCTCATGGATATCCAAGTTCACTTTGTAAGCTAGTTTTGTACGTTATCATTTTGAATTACAAATATGTTTTATTTATTGTATTCATAAAACAAAATATTATATATTCTAAAATGGAAGATTTATCACACTAGTTATGATGTTGGTTCAAATATTATTATTTTAAAAATATGTAGAAAATTAGATAGTGAGATGTTAATCAAAAGTAAAAGTTCTATTTTTTAAATGGAAATCCTAATTTTAAAAAAACATTTAGAATGTAATGTGTTTGAATAGATGTGATTAGTGTAACTATATATTCAAAAATATTTTTTTAAACATCATCTAGGTATTGGTTTTTTTCTAAAAAAATTCATTTAATTGTTTAATTTATAAAATATTTTTTGATGAATATATTTTAAATTTAAAATAATTTTTTTTGAATGATTTCAAACGAATTTGACCAGGGGGTATTTATTCAAATTTTTAAAATTTAATCATACAATAATTTTAAAAGTGTGATTTATATTGATGTCAATATCCATTAATAGTCCTTTCGTTACATTTGAAATATGACTTTATGCCACCATATAGCTTCTTTCACATTATATGTATTGAAATAATTCTATGAATGTATTCATGAAAAAACTATTCTATGGGTTAATTAATTGATATTTAAAATATGAACAATTTAATTAATCTTACACACATATGTATTTATGATTTTAGGGAGGAGTGTTACATATACATCTAATTCAATGGAAAATTTTTATACCTTGTTAGATAAAAACAAAGAGCGTGGAATCAATGAGATTAACTATTCTCATATGATTGAGAATTAATATAATGATAATTATAAATGTTCACATGATGAAGCGTAGTCAAAATGTTGATAATATAAATTCAAAATATTTAGTTTCATCATAATGAAACTCTTCTACCTTCACATGAATAACCATGGACACTACGTATATTGTATATATTCAATATATTGATTATGAAAATGTTATAGATTGTCTATACTAAAAACAATTAAGGATGAATATGATGGAAATTATCAATGACCAAAATATTGAGTCTGAACTCAATATGGTTATCTATGTTAATAATGTTATGATTTCTGATGTGTATAACTATTCCAAATTTTTCAATTATATAATTATGCTATGATCCACAGATCATGTTTATTTTCTTACACACTTGTGTCATGGTGAATTTTTTTCCATTTTAGATTGCATGACCATCCATTATTACATAAGGAAAACTCTTAACGTCCCATGTACATTTTAGTTGGATATTTCATACATGATATTGTTATATCATATACATGTGATCTAACTATTGATTATATTTTCATTGGTGTTTCCTTATGAATAATATTTGATCATCCATTTATTATGTCTCACTTAACTAGTATTTGAGGATGAGTATAACATATGAGACATCTAGAAGGGAGTCCAATGTGGTTCAATTATGGAGAAATGTTCACATGAATTTTGAAATAATATTTTGATGTATTTTATCCTTAAAAAATTAAACAATTAATTATTTGGAATGTGTGTTTCGTTTGATACATAATGTTTAAATTAGTTAAATATTTACAATTCCATTTTAGAACATCTCACTTGGAATCAACATTAGTGGTAAAATAAGATTTTTTAGCATGAGACCTAAGAGTACCAGATAGATATGCCACATTTTTTTTATAAAATAAGGATATAGAAATTTTTGGAAGTGTTTTATTATTTTTGGGGATTAATATGAGATAAAATTATTGAAAACTAAAAGTATAGTTTATGGAAAAGATAATAACCAAGACTATTTGTAATGTATATAGTATGAGGTTTTCCAATAATTAAAAATCACCTTTAGGGTAATACAAGAAGATGCATGATCTGGAATTGATGCACCTAGGGGTAATAATCTGAAATAATATGATTAGGTATTAGCATGATAATCCTATAGTGCAAGAAAATGTGATGTAATTTCTCACATAGATTAAATCTCAAAGGGGGATATTATTTGTAAACTCACATTCACTGTATGAACCCATATGAAGGATTGTATTATATTTGTGTCAAAATAATAATTATAAAATGACCATGGTCAACCAATATTATATATAAAGAGTTATTGGTTGAACAAGTTATTTCATAGTAGGAATGAATGTACCATTAACTGAAATTTAGACATCATTAGAGAAGAACTATGTGGATTGTGTTTCAATATTCATATGATAAATTAATCTATTTTTATTTTTATTTATCGTAAATATTTTTTTTCTATTTGGTTAGAAATATGATCATCAAAATTACGTAGTGTGTAACTCCTCATGCTGAATCACTCACTATGATCAGTAGCTAACCAAAACACCCTACGGCCCCATGAATACCTCCATGTATTCAAGAGGCTTATAAATAGTAGAGGGGGTCTGTATAAGAAATGTGGGTAGACAATACAGATTGTATCAGAGTATAAGTAGAAGGTGAAATGACCAAAAAATGTTCATATCAAATAGAATATAAAAATAAAATAAACTATATGAAAACATGAAATATTTTATAGAATGCGTCATAAAAACTCTAATGGTCAACCTCATATAAAAAATAGAAACATTGAGGATCTTGGAATAAATCACCACATACACTTTAATACATGACTTGGTCCATCTTGATCAGATAATACCAGGGCGTCATCAAAATCTATTCCTATAATAATGTGATTAAATCATTAGGTACTCCAGTATAAGTAAATCATGAGAAGGGGGAGAGAATATTGCAACAGAAAAAACCACCAACATTGTACCATAACTAATAGAATATGAACTGTTCTCTACATATGACATGCTCATTTTCAAAAAATAAATAAACTAAATGTATTAAATAAATAAATTAAACCACTGTTGATACTCACGTTCCAGACCCCCATCCACTATTTCTACTTAATCCAGCATCAGGATGTCTCTGTATATGAGCATCATCCCAATGGGGCTTTTTCAATACCCTAGGGATCAGACACTCACATAACAACCATGATGTGTAATATAACCTAGGGTGTCATCATAATTCCCTCATCCTAGAACCCATAGGTATAACCCCATAATTGTACATGGGAAATCATAATAATCAGAATATATGATTTGATTCATTTGTACGGGAAGGCCCTAGCTTCTCTTATAATTATATGAATTGATAATTTTTATAAGACCATAAAAATAAAATAGAACACCCTCTTGGATCCGAAAGTTACTCACTCAGGTATCCACATCTAAAGGCTCCTTAGTTGAAATAACATAGTACATCCCATGAAACCCATTGGGTATTCTAGGACTCAATATGGATGATCCACAATTTTTATCACAAATTACTATGAATTCAATACTATCTAATGTTATTTCCATTATAATCATGGGAATATCAAAAATTCAAAATGACACATCTATATTAATAAGTACCTATAATGTCATGAATTAGTATGCACACACCAACACCATCTCAAATGATTTATCCTCGGAACCACCTATAAGAATCCATTAACACATCAACCATAAATATTAGATATTTTCAGACTAGTAATATACAAATAGTAGGAAATGTGAGCGCATCCATGATTTCGAAATATCCCTAGGTTGTCATCCATATCAACAGGTTATTCTCATGCATCCAAGGCTATTAAAAGGATTCCATGCCCATCACTCAATTCATAATAACCCTATAAAATTAGAGATAATATTCATAAATAAAATAAAATTTCAATCAGATATTCAACCGACCAATCCTAATATTATCGTCAAAATACCATATGGATTAATCATTATATTGGGTTCTAGGGTTACACCTAAAACCATATCTACCCATTCCCCTAAAAACCCATTCATAGACTATCCATCTCAAGGGATCCTTCAAGGGATATCTAGATACATATGATAAGGCACTCTAATGGTGTTCGTATGTCTTTGTAAATAATTAGTGCATAAAAACCCACCATGAAAATGACTCATTCCACAAAAGAAGCATACTTATAGAATTAACACAAAGGTTCATGGGTTAGATGATGTGGGAAGCAATCTAATGACAAATCTCATCACCCATATCATGTCTTTGATCATATTTTGGTGATCCAATCACACAACAAATGTTTATCTTTGAATAAAGCAATCCTCATAGGGTAAACATACCTCTAAGGTACCCACATATCCTACTTGGGTCATATATATCAAGTCATCATAAACATAATTTTATGGATTTTCAGGGGCTCATTGACAAGGGTCACTAATATATAACAACTAATCTTAATCAATTTAACACACCACCTCTGTCAGTGGAATAGTTGAGGACAAATATTTGATTTAATTTCATGGACATCGACATTTGAGGCCTCCAAAATAGTGCACCAAAGAGCTAATGGACGTAGCATTAACTAAATTTATATATAAGGAAGTCAAAAAAATAGAAAATGTTAAATTAAATTACAATTAATATTAAATTCACAAAAATAATTTAACTTGATCAAATTAATTAATATTAGGCATGATCGATATTTAATCCTAAATAGTTCAATGTCCTATATAGATATTTTGTCCAATAAATTCACAAAGAACTTAAATAATTTAATACATGGAGAATTTATATAGGATAACTACCAATATTTTAATTATTTATAATTAAAACATATGACTTTATAGCTTTACCCAAGAAAATCCAATGACCAATCAATCTCAACACATCAAATGAGTTTTTTCCACTCACAAAAAAAAGTAAATTAATCTATTTGAACATTTTATCTAATATATAATCTTAAAAATTAGTGAATATTTGATGAAAAATAATCAGAATTAATTGTAGTGTTGGAATGATAACCAATAACCCATAGGACATATTTAGTAGACCTCCGCCAACACCCCACCCAAAGACCCTAATAGGAAGTGACGATCCAATTGGAATTTTATTTTAATTTTCATCAAAAAATAAAATAAATTTATAGATAAAGAAAACATTGGTTAACCAAGAAACATTGATGGGTTGATATTGTTATTAGACATATGATATGTAGGCTACATAAATCTTATAGACGAATAATATGATTTAACCATGTTCTGGTGAAATACACACACCAAACCGACCCAATATTGAAATAAATGGAATGATTAGAAAAGATGTAGTAGATTTTGTGTTGGGTGATCATTAATATCATCAAAAATATTTTTTTCAATAAAATTAACCCCAATGAAAGGGGGTATGAAGATGTAATAGTGTGTTTTAGACCCCATTTCCTAACACCCAACTATATTAGAGGAGGGGTTTACCGCTCATAAAATTCTAGGAGGTAAAATCATAATGTTAACATATTTTTATTGAAATGGGATATCTAGTACATTCCCATTGTGTGGTTGGTAACCACCTACAACATGCATGTTGTTTCGGCCGACCAACCAGTGAACCAATATAAGTCCACTAATGAGTGGGTGGTTAAACATCTAACAGGGGAGGTTATCGGTATCCACTTGATTGATAGTTCTTTGTATACTCATGACTATTGAAACCACATGATACCCCCATGTGGATCTCCCAATGACCTATAATTTCTCCATCCTTTCCACTGCCTGTCAAACATAATTTAAAACCACTTATTTGAGGTGATCCAACCATTGGAATTTGACTCTAAATCTAGTTTGTCAAAATGAATCATCCTCCAAATGTAAAGAATTTAAATACCATGTCGTTGATTAATTCTCCTAAAAAATAATGGATTAATAATATCACCACCATAACACTTCTATTCCACATGAAGTCTCATAAGATATTCAATTATTAGTCTCGGCCAACTCAGTTCCCCAATTTAAAAACAAATTGTCATGTTCTACTCATGTACGATTAATGTTCTTTTAAAATGTAATTCCAAAAGAATGTGTAAAAGATATCACAACAAAAACCATCTATAAAATTCATTATATTGACATGTTTATAGTTCTCCATGAACTCATATATCACATGAAACCCATCTAACACCATCAAGTGGATCATCTAATCTGTGGTGACTCCAATGATATTCCATACCACATAATAACAAATTCCAATATTTGATGCATCCATTCATTGAAATCGCCTACCGAAACACCTATTAAATATTCTAATGAATCATGGGTGTAGATTCCATCATATCACACAAAGAATATGTGAAACCATCAATAAAATTCCAATACCAATTATCCTTTTCAGATTATTAATGAATTGTATGAGCCTCCATTTTCAAATCACTACTCTCACAAGATGAAATTTACTCTAAAAAACATTATCCATTCCATTAAACAAAACCACTGTATCCAAAATAATTTCTATATTTGTAGTTTCTAGATTATATAATCCAATTAATTTCTAAACAATAGGTCTTACATTGTAGGGACCCGTATCTTAACGTACATGGACATTACATTACATTTGCGGAACACATAGTACATAACAAAAACACACACACAAGGATCGTAATAGTTTAGTGTCTTTGGAAACTCGGAACGTAATCTTCTAATCCTCGTGAAAGATCTTCAATATCTCCCATAAAGATCTTCCTTTTTTTTACCTAAAACCATTCTTTATATCCTGGGGAAAAGAAAACATAAAAGGTTGAGCTCAAATGCTCAGTAAGGTAAAACAAAAGAAATATCAATCACATCATATACATAAGAACATAACTTTTGGAAATCTTAACCTGCAAAAGAGATCATAATTTCATAACATGGGGTAAATCATGGAAGTGAAATGTAATTACAATAATAATAACATAAAACATGAAACTTTGTGGCATTCACACATAATCATAGAGAATCATTTCTTGTTAGTCAAGACTCATTGTCATGACTATCTTAGTGGAAAAAGTCCCTTTCTGAATCGAGTAACCCTCGTTTCAGTCCTGTTTCACTGAACCGGTATAACCTACCATTCCAGCCATGTCTATCTCATGAGATATAAAATCTTTACCCAATGCAATGGAGGTTGATATAGGTCCCACCCATCTCATAATGATACCATTCTTATGTGTGCCACAAAATCATAAATCATACATCATTTCATAACCCATGTAATAAAAATGGGATTTTTAAACAACATGACATCATAAAACCATTCATATAAGATAAAGGAATTCATAAACATAATTCCATCACAACATAGTAAAATCAATGTAAAAATATGGATAGAAACAGAACCCTTTATTATCTTAGATGGAAAATAATTTTGATAAAACACTTGAAATGAATTCTTGAGGAAAATATCCTTTCTTCTTCAAAATTAATTTCTTTTCACAAACATCATGCAATTTTAAAAGAAAGAGATTTTATTAAAAATAGTCATGAAATCTTTTGGTGGAATATTCATGAAAATAAGGCTGTATAAAACCATAAAAATCCATTCGTGCCGTTTAAGTTAAATAAAACATTCTTCGTACTTTTGTCGGAAAAGTCAAAAAGTACCTCGTACGAAAAACGACAAAAGATTCCTTTCATTTCTTTTACTAAAAACTCACCGAAGGGTAAAAATGGATTTAAACAATTTTAGGTGGATAGAAATAATATTACATATCTATGAAACAAGGATGTGGATGATAAAATACACCCCAGTAAATACTTACGAATAAACAATCTCGGATAAAAATGATATTGTGATATTTCCCTTACCTTAGGTCCGATTTGCTTCATATGTGTCCGAACCTCCTGTATAATGATTTAAATAATGTCATTGACTTATTACAAAATCATATTTATTGTTATGATATCATATATGGTTCACTTATGACTTTATATTACCCGTTCTTTTGTAAATTTCATGTTAAAGAAGCGTTTTGGGTAAAACTGTTTCATTTATCGTAGTTGTTTTGACTTGTTGTTCTTGACATCATTATTATTTATATCATGATTCACTTACTTCAAGAATATAAAATATGATTTATATATCATATATATTCAATATATATATATATAATAGATAGATAAATAAAATGAAAAACACCGTTCATGGAGACGGTAGTCCGTACGTACACATGAACGCTGTTTTCCTTTCCTTATTGTCTTGAAATGGAAGTAAGTAGATGACATACATATATATATATATATAAATCCAGTATCATTAAAATATCATATATTTCATTTTTATTTCTTATATATACTTTATAATCATTCTTAGATAGTTAACATGGAGAATGAATCTCATCGCGTCGTGGAGACGGTAGTCCGTACGTACGCACGAGCGATTATATCATTTCCATAAATATTGAATTGAATTGGAGTGGATTATACAATATATCAGAATCAATATGATGTTGTAATAACTATTTATAGTTATTCTTTACACCATTATACCCATCCATGTAAGGTGGTGGTGGAAAATAGATTACACCACGGCGTGGAGACGGTATTCAGTACGTACGCACGTGCGGTGATTTCATTTTTCCGTAGGATGGATAGAAGGTGAATTAGGGTTGTTTCATACTTATAATAACATATCAGTATATGAGTGATACTGATGTTATTACTTCATAATGAAACAACCTAAGAAGAAGAAGTGGAAGAAGAAATAAAGATGAAAGAATTGGTTACGGTAATTACCTCTTCTTTGAAGCGCCTTTTGGAGACCTCCTCTTATGGAACTAAAATTGGTCTTTGAGGAAGACCAGAACCTCTAGGATGTTGCTAGGGAAGTGGAGAAGAGATTTTGGCAGAGGTTGGCCGAGCTTGAGTGCTCAAATTGGTGTGAGGAGGAGGGGGAGGAGGTGTCCTTTTAAAAGGGAGGAGAGGGGCACCTTAGGAATATCTCAAAATATTATTTTATATTAAAGTAAAAATCGGTTTATAATTGTTCCAAAGGGTCTTATTTCGAAGCTAAAGTGGGGATGGGTCTAAATCCTATCAACCAATAGGATTTAGACAAGTTTAGGGTATTATTTTAACCTTATCAATTAGATTTAACTCTAACTTAAATAATTTAACTTTTACCGTGTCTTTTTGTTTTCTTTCACTATATGGTTAATACACTTACTATAACATGCCAAACGAACCCCAAATTGAATATTATTAATAAATATATCCTTATCTAAGTCATTTGGCCGAACCTTAGATTTTTAGGAATACAATAACAATTAATAATATAATATTTGATTTAAAAACTATTTTTTGTTAATTTTGACACTATTTGATATATGATTTTTGTGAAAGTCATGACAGAATTATATGTTCGAAACAAGTTGATTAAATCAACAATAATATATCATAGTAACCTAGAAAATTAGTGTAATTCATAAAAAGTCTCAAATTACATTTATTTGGGTGTTTATAACATCAATTATGTCAATATTTCATTAATAAGATAAAAACTGCATCATAATTGTGTCATAAATAAATTAACATATTTAATGTCTAAAAATTATAAATAAAATACCATCATGTAGGAAATCTTTTTAGCTACCTAATTAATATTTTCAATCGAATTTATCATATGTATAACCCTATATTAAAAATGTTTTAGTAAATAAACTTTGATTTTAACTCTTTTAACTCTTCTTTGAATTAAATAATAATAAATGTCCTAATCTAATCCAAGTGGGCCTAAATGGTCATATTATATTCCTAAGTTTGTTTTTGGTCGAATTACACTTATCCAATAGAATTAGGACATGTGTTAGGGTAATAGTAATATCATATTTACCCTTAGTTACCCTATTTACTAATAACCGTGGTAAAAAAAAGTAAAAAGTTACTATTCACCAAAAAATTATTTTTATCTCATTGAACCACATTTTACTTACTGATATCAACCGTGTCTGTCGGATTTTCGAAATTCCATTCACAGAAGCGGTAAAATTAAGTTTTATGCAAAATTCAGTTTTTAACCTACCACTTAGTGGTTTCACTATTCATCAAAAATTGAAAGTTTTCAGAAAAAAGCCAAAATTTCATCCTAAGCTATATTTCATATTCCGAATTTAAAAATGAAGTCTATTTTACCAAATTCATAACATAGAAATTGCATTAATTAATTTTATAATTAAATCCCGCTGTTAAAACAAATAGCGTGTTTTTAAGAAACAATATCTATCAAAAGATTGACACTTGATTATGTCTGGTTTAAATGTGAAATTACATCCAATGACCAACATTGTATTAAATTGTAAAAATATATTCTAAATATACTTTAAAACCACTCAAATTAATGATTTATCACTATTAATTATTTTGATTAAAAAAGTTGTTTTTAATTATAATATAGTAATTTTCACTATTCATCAGAATATGAAAGTTATCCGAAAAGTACCAAAATTTCACCTTAGGCTAAATTCGATACTCCGAATCCAAGAATGAAGTCCATTTTGAGAGATAAAATTTCTAAAATTTAAAAAGTGGTTATTACTATTCATAACGGCTAGTTTTAATAATATTTGAATAACATAACATTGTTTCATGAAACTCAGTATTGCGTACTACACACGCTATTGAGGAAGGTTGCGATTGCGTGTAATGCAAGGCAAGTCAAAGATGCGTGTTGTGCAAGCTCCTTTTGGTGTAGCGTACAACACAAGACATTAGTGAAAAAAAATATTTTTCATAAAATCTTGGGCTGTTACATTCTACCACCCTTAAAATGAATTTCGCCCTCGAAATTCATCGGGGTTATAAATGGTTTACTATTCGAAAGTTTCTTTAATAGAAACCCACATCGTAAAAAGGAATACCAAAACATGGCTTTAAAAACTAAAGTATTAAATGTAACGATTACCCAAATAAACTAATCAATGGGTTTCCACATAGGTGAGAATATGGATATGGAAGAAAAATCTAACCATCATGTTCTGATGGAGAGTGGTAGAGAACATGGCTATGGAAAAGCCAATAATCACAAATCCATAGATTTGTGATGATATAAGGTACCATCTGATTCATCAGGTATGAGATCACTAGGACAACATTTTTGGTTTTCATGATCATTTCCCTAAGGATGAAAATTTGATTTAGAATAAATACTTACTTTATTTTGGTACAATATCACTATTTTCGTGCCTTGAACAATTTCCACTTCATCTCTTAAATAAATGAAGTTGAATTTGTTATTCGTGAAGTGTTAGCAGATCATGTGATAGAATGACGGGTCATTCCATCTGTCTCAAACAAAAGGTTAGCAAAAATTATATACATAAGTCGATCTATAGTGAGATTAATCACATATGGTTCCTAAAATGGACTTATATATCATACTGCTTAATATAATAAAACTAGTTTCTAGTAAACAGGGACTTCCTGTAGGCCAGTGGTAGGCGATAAAGGCCAGTCGCACTTCGGTTGTGGGTTCGATTCCCACAGCCTTGTCCGACGCGACGGGTTGTCGCTCGTCCTGCAGGTTGTCCTTTTTCTAAAACTAAATTACTATAACATCCCATCAATAATATCGAAAAAAAAGAACTTCTATCCTTAAACAATACTATTGTATGTCCAACATAATCCATTCTAGTCTTTAGGCTTATCCATAATACTGCAATCCACTTTCATAACATAGTGAAAACGATTACCAGAGATTTAATACCATCGTTGAACCCCATATATCATAAGATATCTTTTTTTGGTCACATTCCAAACATTCAAAGTCCTTAATCATGTATTCTCTTGAATACCCATTGAACCTTATTGAAAACATGAATGAAGTTAAAAGTTAACACTTTACACATACCAAAATCCTCAAAATTATTTATACTCAAACCATGATATCACTTAGTCCTTATATCAATCATGAGATCATGAATACAATCAAACATCTCATTATCTTCTTATCCTTTCATTATGCACTTATCATCTACTTTCCAAAAGTATCTGAATAACCTTTCATGGTTACTGGTACCATTGATCATACACTTTCAAAACATAAGGAAAGACAACAGTGTAACAATCCTTAGATGTATCCTTATTCCATGAGATTACTTATACAACATTACACATGATAAACATGTAATCATTCCACTACATTCTTAGACCATTGACCGAGCTTCAACATTTCTTTCATCTCACATATCATTTGTAGTTTCTTCATCATCATCAACATAAATACTTCCCATACGACCATACTGATTCTCTTCATGAGACTTTCCCTTAGGGCATTGGTTTTCATAATGCCCGTACATTCCACATTTAAAGCATTTAACCATTGTTGATGTCATAGCAATACCATTATCCTCATCCATGGTGTTAACTGAACCTTTTCCCTTGCACTTACATGCTTTGTGTCCTTCTTTTCCACACCCAAAGCATCTTCCAGTTCCTTTGAAACATTCTCCTTGATGCATGTTCCCACATGATTTACATAGGGGAAATTGAACTTTCTTTCCTCTATGATCATCATGAAACTCCATCTTTCTCTTATTAGCCGAGTCAGGAAACTTACCAAATTTTACTTTATTGATCATATTATGAGATTGCTGATTCGGCATAATAATTATGTTTGGACTTCCAAATCCCATTTCATTTGGTTTCTTATGAAGAATATCATTCCATTGTCCATCATATCCTCCATTATTGTGAATCATCTTGTTTCCAGCCATTCTCTAAAACCCAAAAAGTATAGTGTGAGAGGCAAAAATCATGATAGGGAAAACAACATAATAAAGGGGGAGTACCTTAAATATCTAACATCTTAGGTTTAATTCTATGATCGTTAGCATAGTCCTAGTACTATAACCTATACGTATACTTAACCTTAGGGACATCCCTAGACATACGTTAGAAATAACTCTAGGGATCTCACTAACGTTTTCACATCCTAGTTTCCAAAGGTTGACTAAACCTTTCCTCTGATACCAACTGTAGAGACCTGTATCATAACGTACATGGACATTACATTACATTTGTGGAACACTTAGTACATAACAAAAACACACACACAAGGATCGTAATAGTTTAGTGTCTTTGGAAACTCGGAACGTAATCTTCTAATCCTGGTGAAATATCTTCAATATCTCCCATAAAGATCTTCCTTTTTTTTACCTAAATCCATTCTTTATATCCTGGGGAAAAGAAAACATAAAAGGGTGAGCTCAAATGCTCAGTAAGGGCAAACAAAAGAAATATCAATCACATCATATACATAAGCACATAACTTTTGGAAATCTTAACCTGCAAAAGAGATCATAATTTCATGACATGGGGTAAATCATGGCAGTGAAATGTAATTACAATAATCATAACATAAAACATGAAACTTTGTGGCATTCACACATAATCATAGAGAATCATTTCTTGTTAGTCAAGACTCATTTCCAAGACTATCTTAGTGGACAAAGTCCCTTTCTGAATCGAGTAACCCTCGTTTCAGTCCGGTTTCACTGAACCGGTATAACCTACCATTCCAGCCATGTCTATCTCATGAGATATAAAATCTTTACCCAATGCATTGGAGGGAGATATAGGTCCCACCCATCTCATAATGATACCATTCTTATGTGTGCCACAAAATCATAAATCATACATCATTTCATAACCCATGTAATAAAAATGGGATTTTTAAACAACATGACATCATAAAACCATTCATATAAGATAAAGGAATTCATAAACATAATTCCATCACAACATAGTCAAATAAATGTAAAAATATGGATAGAAATAGAACCCTTTATTATCTTAGATGGAAAATAATTTTGATAAAACACTTGAAATGAATTCTTGAGGAAAATATCCTTTCTTCTTCAAAATCAATTTCTTTTCACAAAACATCATGCAATTTTAAAAAAAAGAGATTTTATTAAAAATAGTCATGAAATCTTTTGGTGGAAGCATCATGAAAATAAGGCTTTATAAAACCATAAAAATCCATTCGTGCCGTTTAAGTTAAAAAAAACATTCTTCGTACTTTTGTCGGAAAAGTCAAATAGTACCTCGTACGAAAAACGACAAAAGATTCCTTTCATTTCTTTTACTAAAAACTCACCGAAGGGTAAAAATGGATTTAAACAATTGTAGGTGGATATAAATAATATTACATATCTATGAAACATGGATGTGGATGATAAAATACACCCCAGTAAATACTTACGAATAAACAATCTCGGATAAAAATGAGAATGTGATATTTCCCTTACCTTAGGTCCGATTTGCTTCGTATGTGTCCGAACCTCCTGTATAATGATTTAAATAATTTCATTGACTTATTACAGAATCATATTCATTGTTATGATATCATATATGGTTCACTTATGACTTTATATTACCCGTTCTTTTGTAAATTTCATGTTAAAGAAGCGTTTTGGGTAAAACTGTTTCATTTATCGTAGTTGTTTTGACTTGTTGTTCTTGACATCATTATTACTTATATCATGATTCACATACTTCCAGAATATAAAATATGATTTATATATCATATATATTAAATATATATATATATATATATATATAATATAGATAAATAAAATGAAAAACACCGTTCATGGAGACGGTAGTCCGTACGTACGCATGAATGCTGTTTTCCTTTCCTTATTGTCTTGAAATGGAAGTAAGTAGATGACATATATATATATATATATGTATAAATCCAGTATCATTACAATATCATATATTTCATTTTTATTTCTTATATATACTTTATAATCATTCTTAGATGGTTAATATGGAGAATGAATCTCATCGCGTCGTGGAGACGGTAGTCCGTACGTACGCACGAGCGATGATATCATTTCCATAAATATTGAATTGAATTGGAGTGGATTATAAAATATATCAGAATCAATATGATGTTGTAATAACTATGTATAGTTATTCGTTACACCATTATACCCATCCATGTAAGGTGGTGGTGGAAAATAGATTACACCACGACGTGGAGACGGTATTCAGTATGTACGCACGCGCGGTGATTTCATTTTTCCGTAGGATGGATAGAAGGTGAATTAGGGTTGATTCATACTTATAATAACATATCAGTATATGAGTGATACTGATGTTATTACTTCATAATGAAACAACCTAAGAAGAAGAAGTGGAAGAAGAAATAAAGATGAAAGAATTGGTAACGGTAATTACCTCTTCTTTGAAGCGCCTTTTGGAGACCTCCTCTTAGGGAACTAAAATTGGTCTTTGAGGAAGACCAGAACCTATAGGATGTTTCTAGGGAAGTGGATAAGAGATTTTGGCAGAGGTTGGCCGAGCTTGAGTGCTCAAATTAGTGTGAGGAGGAGGGGGAGGAGGTGTCCTTTTATAAGGGAGGAGAGGGGCACCTTAGGAATATCTCAAAATATTATTTTATATTAAAGTCAAAATCGGTTTATAATTGTTCCAAAGGGTCTTATTTCGAAGCTAAAGTGGGGATGGGTCGAAATACTATCAACCAATAGGATTTAGACAAGTTTAGGGTATTATTTTAACCTTATCAATTAGATTTAACTCTAAGTTAAATAATTTAACTTTTAGCGTGTCTTTTTGTTTTCTTTCACTATATGGTTTATACACTTACTATAACATGCCAAACGAACCCCAAATTGAATATTATTAATAAATATATCCTTATCTAAGTCATTTGGCCGAACCTTAGATTTTTAGTAATACAATAACAATTAATAATATAATATTTGATTTAAAAACTATTTTTTGTCAATTTTGACACTATTTGATATATGATTTTTGTGAAAGTCATGACAGAATTATATGTTCGAACCAAGTTGATTAAATCAACAATAATATTTCATAGTAACCTAGAAAATTAGTGTAATTCATAAAAAGTCTTAAATTACATTTATTTTGGTGTTTATAACATCAATTATGTCAATATTTCATTAATAAGATAAAAACTGCATCATAATTGTGTCATAAATAAATTAACTTATTTAATGTCTAAAAATTATAAATAAAATACCATCATGTAGGAAATCTTTTTAGCTATCTAATGAATATTTTCAATCGAATTTATCATATGTATAACCCTATATTAAAAATGGTTTAGTAAATAAACTTTGATTTTAACTCTTTTAACTCTTCTTTGAATTAAATAATAATAAATGTCCTAATCTAATCCAAGTGGGACTAAATGGTCATATTTTATTCCTAAGTTTGTTTTCGGTCGAATTACACTTATCCAATAGAATTAGGACTTCTGTTAGGGTAATAGTAATATCATATTTACCCTTAGTTACCCTATTTACTAATAACCGTGGTAAAAAAAAGTAAAAAGTTACTATTCACCAAAAAATTATTTTTATCTCATTGAACCACATTTTACTTACTGATATCAACCGTGTCTGTCGGATTTTCGAAATTCCATTCACAGAAGCGGTAAAATTTAGTTTTATGCAAAATTCAGTTTTTAACCTACCACTTAGTGGTTTCACTATTCATCAAAAATTGAAAGTTTTCAGAAAAAAGCCACAATTTCATCCTAAGCTATATTTCAAATTCCGAATTCAAAAATGAAGTCTATTTTACCAAATTCATAACATAGAAATTGCATTAATTAATTTTATAATTAAATCCCGCTGTTAAAACAAATAGCGTGTTTTTAAGAAACAATATCTATCAAAATATTGACACTTGATTATGTCTGGTTTAAATGTGAAATTACATCCAATGACAAACACTGTATTAAATTCTAAAAATATATTCTAAATATACTTTAAAACCACTAAAATTAATGATTTATCACTATTAATTATTTTGATTAAAAAAGTTGTTTTTAATTATAATTTAGTAATTTTCACTATTCATCAGAATATGAAAGTTATCCGAAAAGTACCAAAATTTCACCTTAAGCTAAATTCGATACTCCGAATCCAAGAATGAAGTCCATTTTGAGAGATATAATTTCTAAAATTTAAAAAGAGGTTATTACTATTCATAACGGCTAGTTTTAATAATATTTTAATAGCATAACATTGTTTCATGAAACTCAATATTGCGTACTACACACGCTATTGAGGAAGGTTGCGATTGCGTGTAATGCAAGGAAAGTCAAAGATGCGTGTTGTGCAAGCTCCATTTGGTGTAGCGTACAACACAAGACATTAGTGAAAAAAAAATATAATTTTCATAAAATCTTGGGCTGTTACATACATCATCTAGTTGACTGATCTCAAATACACTTTATAATAGCAGAAAATCTGTGACTCTAAAGACCCGATCGAAATTCATTTAATCAAAAATGAATCCAATGATCAACCCTGATAATTTCTACTAAAATCCTTATGAGTCATCCATTAAATTGCATGTTTAAATCATCAACCATCAAAACAAGCCATCATTCTCTACTATACTTGGAGATCTAACTTTAAACCAATCAAATGTCATTTGGAACACCTCAGTTGTTCCATATATCACATAAAACATTCAAAATCCATCTGATGTCATATCCCAATTCACAAATGAAACTATCCATGGATTCTAATATAATTTATTCCCATCGAACAACACCCTGAAAATTTCCATAACAATACTTGAATGATAAATTTTACTACCCCCATGTCCCTTCTTACATGATGTAAATATCATTGGGATGGATATAACACATCCTAATTTTGGGGAGCCTTTATCATCACTTTTTCTGAAATAAATTTTGAATCAACATGGGAGAAATTAAATTCATTATCAAATTTAAGGACTAGATGTTTTGAAAATTGTTCATATATGAGAACCACTATGATACATATCATGTCATGAATTCCCATATCACACAATTTCACACTTACTATCCACAAAATTTCTATATGAAACAAGGCTGACACCCTTCCAAAATATATTATAGACTCTACCATATATATTTCATTTTCTACCCTCACGTTTAATGCATGATTTGTTAAATATCACATTTTTATCACCCCTCCCAATCCATGATCATTTACTACTAACCCCTAGTACCAAATTATCCTAACAATGTCTATCAAAGAATACCGTAAGATTAAAAATCCAAAGATCCCTGATCAACCTCCATTGTGTCCCATTTCCTGGTAGAATAGTTATAATTATCATAAAAAGCCATAGACCACCATGATTTATAGAATCACATCAATTTTTAATAACCATTGGCTCGCACCTAGCCACAACTGATTTTATCACCAATATGTACCATGCATAAAAAGAATGTGTTACCTCAATATCATCTAAATACCAATGGTAATATTCACTAGTAACAGCAAAACAATGAAATTTGACTCATGTTCCCATGATTCTCACGTCATTAGAAGTAGTCTAATGTTCTAAATTCACTCACTAAGCTCAATGTAATTTTGTCTCATCAAAAATACAACACACTTACAAAACATTTGGAGTTGTTACAAGTGATGAGAATCCACCCATTCTCTCATAAATAAAAAACACATTTGTAGATGGAAAATTAAGTTAGATATGATGTACTAACCTCTACAACCAATCTCAATAGCATGGAATACTTTTTTTCTTCCATCCTAAGGAACATGAACTAAACGTTATTCCATATAAACATAAGGAATCACTATACCTACACTAAAAACCCATTATGAATATCATTAATATATATCATGGAGGGATCATAACCACTAATTTTTTATCTATGGTACACATAAAAATGGGATAACCCCATTGATGCGGTTCCATTTATTGTCACACTAATACACACACCTCTATAATTTATCATTATGTAAGGTCACTAGGATCTATCACCTACTCAAAAGGTCACGTCATATAGAAGTTTACATTTCATATGCTGTCATCTATGCTCTCATATCGAGTGTTTCACAACATATGACATTCCATAAGACCTAATCTACCACATCCTATATTTAAAAACAACAAATGTGGAATTCCCAACCCACTGTGCAACTAATTGTTATTGATCATCCGAATTACATAATTACCCCTAAATAATCCCAAACTCCTCAATTATTATTTCTATAAATAACTACATCTCTCTAAATTTAAATCAAACATAGACATTTTAATAACATGGTAACTCACGTAGGTATGGTTCATTTTTTATCCAATTTTTAACATTTTATTAATCAGGGGTAATGCTTTCCATGACGTAAGGAAGGTTCCAAGAGTATCTAGGGCTGCTTCAGTGACTATACTTTCAGAAAATTGGAAATTACTATGCCACATGGTATTTATGCCATCGTGTAACCTAGGTCGCATAACCATGCAACGTTTCCTTGGTAGGGGAAAGATTCCCAGCCAATATTCTAAACATGATTAGTTAAACATTGTGTCTAATCATGATCTATTCCCATTCCAATAGTTCACATGCATGATTGGCACAATTTATGGCTAACAATGTGGCCTAACCATGGAAGGAATATTTTTTGGGAAAAAAGAAAATTTTCCCCTTAATGATGTTTTAAAAAAACCTATACATTAATTTGGATTTCTAGTAGACATGAGAGTCTGTTACACCCATTTTCAATATAAAATCCTAATACTATAGGAATTCATATCAACATTCCTTCTATAGTTTTAATAGATATGTGCTCATCTCATTGGATTTGTGCAGGTACATTCATGACTCCTTTTTTATCTATATTCATTCATAAATCTATCAAGGACACTATTTAGATGCTGGATCATATACCTAATTTAAGAGAAATGATTAGTTATTCATATATACACCAAAATAGGATAAACTAGAATATGATACTATATGAGGAGAGTCATATAAGTATGAGTCATGTGGTATGCAACTCATGACTCATGTTTAGTAATATTTTAAATTTTCGTGTGCACACACCCACTTCATTCAGAACCACTTGATTAATTTATATTCCTTATATATAGTTCATATAACCATATTCTATTATGCATTCCATATATGATATTCATTTTTGGTAGTTATTTCCACAACATCGACCACCCCATGTAGAGTGATTCTCCATAATTGGATATATTAATAGTTGTTGGATGTGTGTATCTCCATCTGTTTGAGTGTGGTTGAGTATGAAGATGTTAATGGTAATACTTTAAAAATTATATTACTATTTAATTGATTAATTTCTAGTACAATGATCTCTTAATTACTTGTCCCACATAAGGAAAGGTCTATAAAAATGATAAATCAATACAAATTCTAATTTTAATTTATAGTGTCTATATGACTTTGCATTATATATAAAAATAACTGTAGGGGGTTTCACATCCTTAAATATTATTTTCATGTTATGAAAGATCAAGGATAAAACCAAGTAGTAATTTTTTAATTAAATGGAATAGTTTTATTCCTCATGGAATGTCACACTAATGAAAGGCACATCTTCAACCTTCACCTCTTGAAGGGCTTCACTTAAACGTTCTAAATATTGTCACCTGGCCTAACTCATTAAATGGACCAAATTTTATGATCCTAACTACATAGAAATTTGGAATTTCAATAAGAATAGCTAAACTAGAATTATATTTGGATTCCTCAGGGAATTACTTGAGTACATTTGGACTCCATTTCGATTCATGGATGTTAGTTTCCATGGATGAGACCCACCATGGAACCCAATCATCATAAATCAGTTTATGCCTAGTATGAGACCATCAGATCCATCCTTTACAACTACATTATTTCATGGAATTTTTTTTTAAAACATCATGGTTTTTATAGTCATGAGGTGACCTATTCATATAATTGGACCTAACAATATCTAATCCCGTTTTACTGTGGATTAAGTAATTTAATTGATCAAATTTACATCATTATGGAATTCTAGGTTGGATTCTCTGTAATTTAAAATCTTACCAATCTTCTTGGCTTCATTTTCTAGCGTTTTGGTGACACCTGTGGTCTTGGTTTCCTTCGTTAATACCATGGAACACCTTAATTATTTAATCCATTATGTTCTCACAGACCTAATCGTTGAACCATAACTATCTCTAACATGTTAGGATGTTAGTGATGACCATGTCTCATGTGACATACTTTTATAAAATAGAATTTATGAATTAATGAACTGGTTACATGTTCTAGAATGAACCAAGGGGAGTAGTAGGTAATTGGGAGTTTACATAATTTTTCTTCATTACATTTATATTAGAATTCCTACAGACCATTAAAGTTTACATTACATGGACGCGATGTTATATACAATGTTGATGGTGGCTATAAAACCCTAACCATTCTTAGAGATGACTTGAGCTCAGATTTAAGTACTCTTTTTTTGTTATGATTGGTCTCTATTAATTTTAGTTTTATTTTGGGGTTTTTTGGGTGATATAAGAGAAAAATGGAAGGAAAATATGTGTTTCACAGTTGTTTCATGGTTAGGGAAACATTGAGCCCCATCTCGACTAAATATTGAATCCTGGACAAAGGGGAATTTCATGGTTGGAATAAGGGGTTTCAAACCATGCACCCTGTTAGGAGTAACTTTGAACCCCTATAATTAAATAAACTATTTTAGGTGCATGATTATAGAAAATTGTGAGCCCCTTCCCAGTTAATTGTGCACAAGAATTAAATTATTTCACAAAATATTTTTCAATTTCCTCAAGCCAGCGATACACTCTGTTTGTTTACCCCCATTTCACCCATGGAGGGATGTAACCTACTTTTATCTCTATGAATAAAATCTAAGCGCCTCAAAACTATATTCTACATGATTCAATGATCGGATCTAAGGAATAATCCTCTCCTGTTAATTGGATCAAATTATATTGGTTTTCCATTCTTCATCCTTTCCTTTTCGAATTATTATGGTGGATGTTATTATTATTTTGGAAAAGAATTAGATAAAGAATTTTATATCTATATCATCAATTGTATATCCAGATATATAAAAGAGAAATCTTGATTTTTTTTAATCCTAATTTATTTAATAGATATGGATCTCGTTCTATGTCATTACTTGATTGATGCTTGAGGTTTTTCCCATGGGACGATCATTCATCAACAATTGAGGTAGGTGGTCTAATCATAAATTCCAATAATTTTGATTTTGATACATGTATGTAAGTTATATAATTTATATTATTATTTATCAATTTTAATTCATAAATTTTCATAGTTAAAAATAGAAATTGATTAGTGGAGATATTGTTTAATTAGATGATTAATTGGGGAATTATTCATGAGATTAAAGTGATTTCCAATAAGATAAATAAATTTTTTGATTAATTATGTGATTTAGGGATTGTGACATAGGTAATTAATTGTAGATAATTTATGTAACGACCGGAAGGATCGTAAATAAAATCTACATTTTGAGTTAACTAAATGTCTTATCATGTGATTTGATTATATAAAACACATGAACATAGTAGGTTTTAATAAATCCAATCAGACATAAATGACCATTATGTAACACTACCACTACAAATATAGCCACTGAATAATAATCACATGATTAGTATAAATATTGATTTTTAACAAATCAAATTTACACAGATAAAGAATGTGATACCATCATATAATCAATTCATTCCCTAGGCGTCCCATTTATTTGAGCTTCGACGGAATATAACACCACTTGGAATTACCCATGATCATGACTAATATAACATCCAATAACTAAATCTTGAGAAAAATGTTTATGGATGATGATCAATCTTGTTGAGATCATGAAATGATCCATGTACGCCGAACCACCCATGATAGTCTCACCATTATGCACAATAATCATAGAGATTTTTCTAGATTAATAAAAGGATATTTATCAGGACCCTAATTATATGGATATGTGTATATAATAATGAATATATTTCCATCTTAAGTCTACTTTATAAATGATTTTGATTAAATAGAAGTTTTATTTTTAATTAACATTCATTTTTCAATTAAAATGTTTATTCTCAGGAATTGTAGTATTTTTGAATTATATAAAATTTTAATAAAATACTCTTATTAAATAATTTTTATTTAATATAAATTATTATATGATATTTATGAGGAAAAGTTTAATTTTTATGGATTAAAAAACTATTATTGTCATAAAAAATAGGATTTCTCAATAACTTTAGATAATTATATTAATATTTAGAATTCACATACATAGAATTTAATTTTGATAATATTAATTTTATTCATAGAATCTAAATTTCATAGTTATCCAATTGTGAATTTTTCATAATTTCTTATGATAGTCGAATTTTCATGTAAAAATTAAATATTGAATACATAGACAGTGTGTTTTATGCCATCATAATGACTCAATGGTGTGGTAAAAATCTCATTAAATTTATCATTGGCCATATATTTGTTTCCCCATTAAAATAATATAATTTTATTTTTATTTTATTTAATTTATAAAGGCATTATAAATCCTCCAAAACATATAACATATTTTATTATTTTAAATTCATTCATTTAAAAGTATGACTCACCTCCACATAACAATGGGAATTATTTTATTATGTTTTGCCCATTGCCTTATAACATAATTAGATAAACTCCAATTTTTTTAGAAACCATGGGTAGAATACATGGTGTGGTTTTTTATTTTGGATATTAATTATATAGATTCCAAAACCAATATAATAAATAGAACCCCCTCACTTCCTATTTAAACCGGCACAAGATCAAGCTTCTCATCACTCACATTTTTTGGAGACAATTAATAATATTCCCTCCAATACCTAGATTCATTCAAAGATGCACCCAAGCTATCATGAAGCACCTACCAAGCCTTATTAGTCACACTCTCATGTAAGGGACTTCACTCTTCTCATTTAAATTCAATCACTTATTTTATGTTATGATTATCAGTTTTAAATTATAGTTGTTTGGGTGTTCTCTACTAAAAACCTATTACTATCATTTTTTAAATGTGATGATATACCCCATTCACTATCTTTTATCCATCCCATGAACCTTTATGTACACCTGTTACTATGCCCAAAATTTGTAAGGGATCTTCCATACAACTCTTTTATCAAGAACTTATTTTAGGTTATGTATTTTAATTTAATTTTGATTATATTAGGATACATTATTACCTATCCCCATTATATTATATTTTATGGTTAAATTAGTATAACCCATTTCATTCTCATTTATCCCTTTTATAATTCTTTATGTTCATCCGTTACCACGTTGAAATTTGTTAAGGGACCATTCCTTTCCCCTTTCATTTTCCTGTAGCTTCATTGAAATTATTTATTTTAATTTCAATTGGTAATCTTGAAATTAGTTTATAAATATTTTCATAATATAAAAAAGATGTTATTTTTATGGGATATAATTTATCCTCCTTCATTTTGAATATATCTTTTTCATGTACAATATAAAAAATTCTCTAAGGGATATTCTGCTCTATGATTTTATTTAGAAAATCGGTTATATCACGACATTTAATTTGAATTTTTCAAGGATGAGATATGTTTTTTAATATTCATATGACTTACTATTTTATTTATATTTTATGGGAGATTATTTTCCATATCATCAACCAAATTTTATAGATTTGTATATCTCATTGTTATGTTGTTAAAATTGCACTATGAATTTCCATAACAAAAAAATTTGTAGTGAATACCATTCCAGTTTCCTATCATGTGTTTTCACCGATATTCACATATAATTATTTCATTATGGGATTATATGTTTTTATTCTACACTTCATTAATATGTAATAAATTAGGTTTTTGAATGAATCCATGTTGTATGACTAATGTGGCATAGTTAAGCATGAGAATAAAATGAATATGAATAGTCTCCTAGAAAATGCTCTAATGAATAGGGTAACGTTTAGTATCATGATTCATCATGTTTGCACAAGAGGTTTAATTAATTCCCTTATGGTACTATTTCCTCCATGACGTCTGTTTATGTTTATATTTGACCTATATTTTTTATTAGGTTTTTTAATGTGTTTCCACATTTCCCATGTTATGATTATCATGATATATAAGGATCTTTGGTTTGTGTTTATGATTCCTACACATCTTATTGCAATTTCATATTCCTATTGTCTGAAATGTTTTATTCACTTCTTTTTATGTTCTTTTTATTCCCTTAATGGGCTTTATATCTCCCCATTTCTTATATTTGTCCATCGGATATCCGATGCAGTTATATGTTCGATGGGATGTTTTGATCAACTTAAGGATATTTTTAATGATGATGATGTATTTTGTGTAATAATTTTTTATTTAACGCCCCTAATTCCCAAATAATATATACTTATCAAAATTCCTTGATTTATTATGTTAAATATAATTTAATTAATTAGGAATTAATGTGAAATAATGATCATGTTTTTTATAGTTTTTATGAAAGGAATGATTAGATATTTTTGAGATAAATATAGAAAATGCTAGTGAAAACCCATGGGGTTATGACTATGTATATGAAAACATACATAAATTTTAGTGAATATAGAGTATGTATATTATAAAAAGAAAATACCTATCTTGATATTACAAATGGATGTAATTCGATCTCATATGTAATTAGGAGTAATAACTCTGAAATGGTGTTTCAAGCCTGACACATGGTCACCTGATACAGAACAATAGGCCTTACCAGTGACCAGGTTTGACACTCCCATGGGACATTCTTTGGTTAATGTATAAACTCATTATGAAACATTATTGAGGGAAAAGAAATTCCCATATAACTAATATACGAAATATATTGTGGATAACATATAATAAATCCTATAAATTCATATGTTTTGAAAATAAATGAAATTTATATGTTATCACTTTAAAGTAGTTGGATTCCCATTTATGTGTTAAATATATAATAAAATATTCATCCATAATTTTCTTTTTATTATAGAATTTTCTTGGAAATATCTCAAACTGGGTAAATACTCAATGTGATGGGCAATGTGATGAATTCCCCAATGAGATTCCCAATACAGTGGGAGCAGGAATCATAAAAATTTTCATGAAACTCTCTCAGATGACACAGGTATTGAATATAAATAGGGATCAACTGTTGCACTTAAACCCTATACAGATATAAAAATCTAAAACCGAGAGCATCATGGGACAATGGCCTGTTATATTCAATAGATCATCTGATCTATTAATCAGTGAAAAATGGATCACATTAATTGAGAAAATATTCTATATAAATTAATTTTATGTAGGAGAAATGTTTCTACTGGATGTTTACTATATGGTGGGAAAAGTATATCACTAGTGGACATTGATCAACAATATGGTTCCAGAGGAGGATATCAAAAAGATAGAAAGGAACGAATTCCATATTAAATTATTCAATAAGTATGTTCTTCGTACCCTCAAAATTAAATTGAAAGGGACTTCCTTTCACTCAAGAAAAAATATAGTGAATCTATGAGATAGTAAATGAAAACCATCACAACAACTACCCGATACACCTCTATATTTTTCATTATCCATGAATTCAAGGATAGATATTTCATTAGTGGAATTAAATTTCGTCTATGAAAAGACCTACCATTCCTTGACATTGATAGGAATGAGGAAATTTTCAGATGTTCCCTCAAAGTTAAAATGATTATATGAGAATCTCAAGGCTTTCCTGGGGATAAGTGGAGTATAGTTGATCTTAATTCTTGAGGTCTGATATATATATCTATGGATGCCTATAATTTTCAACATCCCATTTTTCAAACCTGTTAGTAGAATCATCTTGTAAATTGAATGAGGGGAAAAAATATGTTCTTAATGTGTGGGAAGAAAATAATCCAAGATGGAAATTTACAAGGGTGAACCCCACTAATGTTATAGAAGAATGGATTTCTCAATTCATCCATCAATGCATTATTTATTTATTCAACTATAGGGAACTATAGTATGTTTCAAAACAATTACATTACCCAAGGGTTTTCACATAAATCTAAATACCTCAAAGGATACAAGGGTGAGATTTCTCCATCACAATCATTGAGGTGGATACCAAAAATTATGTCGTGAAAAGGACTCTAGTTATTCATTCAATAATAGTGAATGTACTTTTTTATTAGGTTACTACACATTCCATTATAGAATGAATGTTTAGTAGAGAAATCTAGACACAACCACAATGATTGGAATTAGAAATATATGTGAAAAATGAGAATTGGGAAATTATTGCATCCCATATAAATAAATCCTCCTCGGTCAATGTTTGGGGAATGCACGTCCCTGGAAACCTTTTCATACACCATTTTTTAGAATTTTATGCAATTCTAATCATGGAATTTATTTATCTATAATGGTCCTCCATAAATTTACATGAGAAGGAAATCACATTCCAAATTGAGATTCAAACCCTGATTTTGTGAATAGAAAAGGAGGAGGATGACTCTTCTTTAGAACCATCATCCCAAGAATAGATATTATTTATCTACGAGAACGAATATCTATCAAGAATTAACAATTATAAGTAAATAATCATCATTGATGAAATTCCTATGGTGACAGAATATAATTATGTGTTTCACAAGGAATTGGTTTGTCCTCTTCCTAGCTAAGTGGTTGTAATTTCTATCAATAATATAGCGAGGGTGTTCCAATAATCCGTGAATCCATATAAATTGGTTGTTGTGGAACCTGAGGATTTAAAGAAACAACTATATGAGAATATAAATAAATGATTTATATGCCAAATTTGTAAACCTTGGCGTCTACCATTACTCTTCATCAAGATGAAGGATGAATCACTATTCCTTTTCAATGATTATCATGAGCTAAAAAAGATCATGATAAAGAAGAAGTATCATCTTCCTCATATTGATGACATTTTTTATCAGCTACATGGGGTACAATACTTCTATAAGGTGGATATTTAGTTGGGATAATATCATGTAATGGTAAATATGGAAGATATCCCCAAGACTTATTTTCATTCTTGTTATGGGAAATATGAGTTCATATTGGTTCCAGTCATAATCAATAAATCTCCAAAAATAATCATGGACAGGATGAATATAGTCTCCAGGTATTTCATCATGATATTTGTGGAAGACATTATAGATTATATTCTCATATGATCCAAAATCAAGGAGGATATTGTGGAGCATCTGAGAACTATTCAAACTACATTGAAAAAGTATAAACATTATGAAAGGTAAATGAAATGTTGGAGTTGGTTGACGAACATCTCACTCATGGAAAACATCATCGCATGTAATGGGATATCTATGGACCCTCTAAATACATATGCAATTGATGGATATTGAAGGCCATTATCTATGACATATACCTATAGTTTCCATGGACTAGTTGGTTATTATCAATGAAGTGTGAGAAATTTTTCATAATTTTAAGACACTTTAACCATGTTTACTCGGAATGGAATAATGGTTTCTTGGAAGATTTAATATGAAGAATGCATCAATGAGTTCAAGAAGAGGACAATCATTTCACCTATACTCACACTACCCACAAGTAGAGACCCTTTTCTGGTATTTATTAATGATTTAATATAGGTATTAATATTGTTGTTAATATAGAATGATTATGTGATATATTGTTTGTGAATGTAGTTGAAAAATTTATAGAAAAACTATCCCACCCATGATCTAGAGTAGTCAGCTGGGATCATTGCATTGAAAATATAGAGGCATTTTATCTATGTGGAGAAGTGTGATATATATATTGATTAAAAAATCCCCATTTATATATTTACATAAAAATATCGTAAATTTATCCAGTGAAGATGCTTAGAGCTCATCAAGTATTACATATTCTCAATCCACTACCATCATTCTAATGAAAATAAGTTGGAAGACCCTATATGTATAAAATATCTTGCATCATAATAAATTGTGAGAATTGAGAAGGAAATAATCTTCTAATAAAATCAAAGAATGGCCATTTAAATCATCAAGTAAGGAACATAATTTATCATTTCACAATTTATTGCTCAACAATCCCTCATGGATAAAATAAAGGTTTCTCAAGGAAATACTATAGAAATTCAGAATTAGGTGGGATCTATAAAAAAAGTTAAATACTCATATTACAATGTTAATGGACAAGTTGTTGTAATATTTTGCTCATGTTTTTCTGTACAATGAAATACAAATATAAAGATGGATTTACTACATGAAACACATTACTAAAAATTCTCAATCCATCCTGGAAGGATTGTGATTTATCGAGACCTCTAAATTCACTATTAGTGGAGAAATATAAAGAATGATATCATATAGTATACATCATGGTGTCTTTTATGCCCTAAAGGTAAGGCAAAAAGGAAAAAACCCCAAGGGTATGATGCAAATATTTCCCATACCTACATTAAAATTGGAAAACATCACCATGGACTGTGTTGCGGGCCTACCCAATACATCTAAAGGAAAAAAATGATATTTGTATTATGTTGGATAATCATAAAAATACAATACCATTCATTATGATTCGAGATGACTTCCCACTATATCAACTAATGGGGATATACATAAGATATGTGGTCAGGCATCATGGAGTACAACTATCTGATGTATCCAATCAAGAACTGAGAATCACATCCATGTTTTGGAAAATTCTTCAGTTTCTCAAATCATTAAGATGAAGTTCAGTATGCCCCATCATCCTCAAACTGATGGCCAATTTTAGTGAACTATTTAGTCACTAGATTCCATTTTTCTAAAACGATTAATTGACTTTAAAGTTGGATGGGATCTACCTGTAATATAGTTCTCTATCAAAAACAATTTCCTATTGGCAATCTATATGGCCTTGTATGAAGCCATATATGGGAAGCAGTATAGATCACCTTTATGTGGGGATGAATTTGGGGAACCAAAACTTCTAGTTCCTAAAATGTCCAAAGAAATAGTGGAGAACGATAGAACCATTCAACAACACATCAAGGTTTCTCAGAGTTGGCTAACTAGCTATAATGACAATCATTGATAATACCAAGAGTTTTATGTCATAGATATGGTATTCCTTTTCATATCTACAAGGATGAATGTGATGATATTTCAGAATTAAGGGAAGTTTATTCCAATATATGTCTCCCCTTGGAAATCCTTTATCGCATCAGAGTGGTGGAATATTCACTAGAAATCCCACCGAACCTATCTTAAGTACATGATGAAATACATGTCTCACTATTATGGAGTTAAATACCTGAGACCTCACATGTACTCAATCCATAGGTGATACCATTAGATAATGATCTCTCATATGAGGAGTAGTTGGTGAAAATAATAGATCATAGAGAAAAATTTCTATAAAATAATAAAATTCACCATGTTAAAGTTCAATGTAGAAACCAAAATTCTAAATAAGTGAAATGGGAACCAGAGGAGATTATGATATAGAGTTACCCTCATCTGTTATAGCATGGGAAATGGACATTTTAATTGTATAACTTCTAAGTGGGGAAGATTGTAATGACACAAATAATTATAAATAAAATATCCCTTATGATTGATTTGATGGTCTTATAATTTTTTATGATTATAGAAAACACATATACTTTTTGGGTTTTAATATATCCAACTGGAAATAAATGACTATTAAGAAACATTACCATTTATAATATAACCATATTATAGTAATCATATGTTTAGTATAAATATATGATTTTAACAAATTCAATAGGAATAGAAAAATGAAGTGATGGCCTCATCCAGTAGTATCATACACTATGAAGCCCATTTATAGGAGCTTCAATAGGAGATAACATTACTGGTCTATCCCTCGATCAACACTAAGAAGATGTCCCACAAATCATGCATGATTGAAACCCTTTATGGGAGAATATTATGCTCATTGAGATCACGAACCAATCTATATACATGATTGTCTCACTATCACGCCCCTTACTCTTAAGGATTTTTCTATTATAATAAATGGATTTTTTCCAAGACAATAATGACATGATTATGTATATAAAGTAGTTAATTTTTTCAATATATTTCTACTTTATAAATGATTTTGATGAAATAGAAGGTGTATTTTTAATTAATATTAATTTTTATCTTAAGAGGTTTATTTTCATAAATTATTGGATTATTTAATTATATAATATTCTATTAAAATATTATAATTCAAGAATTGTTATTAAATATAAATTATTATATAACATTAATAATGTCAAAATTAATTTTTTAGGTTTATGAAACCTTTATTTTAAATAAAATCCCTACATTTCTATATAAATATTGATAATAATTTTAAATGTATAAAATAAAATACTTAGAATTTTTTTTAAAAAATGAATCTAATTTTTGAAATTATAATACCTAAATTATTCAATGTTGCACTTTTCAAAATTTCCTAATACTGCCTAATTTTTGTTTAAAAATTAAATAGTGTATTAATATATGCTGTGTTTTATGACATCCTAAATGACTCAATTGTGATGTAATTAATCCTATAATAGTTACATGCGGCTAAATATGTGTTTCCAATTTAAGAAAATGAAATTTTATGTTTATTTTATTTATTTTATAATGCAATTATGAATCCACCAAACTATATTATATATTTTATGATTTTAAATTCATTCCTTTATGAGTGTGACTCACCTATACATTAGAAATGTCATTTTGTTATTATGTTTGGATCTTTGAAATATAATATAATGGGAACCACTAACATTTAGAAGAAACAATTGGTAAAAACAATGGGATGTTGTGTTGTTTTGGATATATTATTATATGGATTCCAAAGCCAAAATAATACAGAAATCCACCTCACATCCTATATAAACCCACCCAATATCATCTTCTAATTCACTCAAACTATTTGGAGAACATCCATAATCTTCCATCACAACCCTAGAGTCCTCATAATGAATCCCCAACATATCAAGAATCCCCTCCGAATATTTTTATGTCACACACTCAATTAAGGGACTTATATCTTGTCATTTTCATTCAAGCACTTCTATTATGTTATGATTCGTAGTATCATTTTTTTGTTTGGGTGTGTTCTCCTACAACCCTCTGGTTATACCTTTTATTTAAATGTTATTATAGACACTATTAACCAACATTTATCAATTCCATTAACATGTATGCACACATATTTCTCTACCGACATTTCATTTGTGATCATCCTCATTCCACTTTTATCAAGAACTTATTTTATGTTTTGTATTTGAATTCCCATTTTCATATGTTGGGATATATTCTTACATATCCCACCACACATTCAATTTTATGTTTAAATGATTATTTTTCCTATCACTATCATTTACCCCACTTAAGAATCATTATGTACACATGTTACCATGTCGATATTTCTCAAGGGACCTTCATTTTCCCCTTAAATTTTAAAGAAAATCCTTTGAAATTAGTTATTTTAATTTCAAATGGTTATATTTTCATACAATTATAATCATTTGGTTCTTATCCAATTGATTTTATTTGAATACAAATCATTTATACTCCCTCATTTTGACCAATTTCTAAGCTGTTGTAATGCCAATATTCTATAATCCCTATTCCACACTCCCCTTTTATTAACACCGATTTTATGTCATGACGTTTAATTTCAGTTTTACTCAGATGGGATATGTTATTCAATATTCCCCTTACATAAAATTCTAGGCATATGTGATGGGATATTCTTTTCTCCCTCATCAACATATTTTTATGAATTTCTAATTAACATCGTTATGCTGCCCAAATTACACACCGATTTACCATGCGAAAACAATTTTGTTGTGAATATGATACCCATTTCCTATCAATTGTGTTCACCTTTATATAGGTACACTTATTTAATTTGTGACATTAATTTTTTTATTCTAAACTCCATTATCATGGAATAAATTACGATGAAGAATGAATCCATGTTGTTTGATATATGTGGAACACATAAGGAGGAGAATGAAATGAATATGAAGGGTGCACCCTAAAAGTTCACCAATGCATTGGGTAATGTTTAGTATCATGATACATAATGTTAGTACAATGGATTTTCCTAATTTCATTATGGGAAATTGTCCACCATTAGGTCTAGATAGGTTTATCCTTGATCTATAATTATGATGAAGTGATTTAAGTTTTTGTTACATTCCCCATGTTACGATTATCATCCTATATCATGACTCTTTGTTCATGTTTATGATTCCAACTCCATTCATGCCCCTTCAGTATGCCTATTGTCTAACATTATTTAATGACTCCATGTCATGTCATGCTTATTCAGTTATTGGTATTCATAGCTCACCCCTTACTTATGTTTGTCCCCATGATATCTCATTTCATTTTATGTTCGATGGGATTTCATGAACTTGTCATAGTAGACTTTAATAATGATAACGTATTTCATTTATAAGATAATCAGAAATGTAGATATTTCTATAATACACTATAAATATCGATATTATGAGATTTATTGAGTGTAATTTTATGTATCAAATCAGAAATTAATTTTAAATTATGCTTAAATATATTATAAATTACGAGATATTGAAATAATGAATTGAAATAATTTCTGGTACATTAATTATCGGATATTGGGTTGTGAATAGAGATGATTACATGTTGAGTTAATTAGGTTAGGAACTATTCATTGAATTAGTAATGGAGTTAATGTCGTTGATTAATGTCTGAATATATTATGTGTTGGTGAATGGTAACAAGGTCATCCGAATGAGAGTTAAATAATGAAACCATGGTCATTCTAATGTGTGATGGGTGAATGGTAACATAGTCATTCAGGTATGAGATAAAGAAAGGAAACATTATAATTCTAATGAGTGATGAGTGAATGGTAATATAGTTATTCATGATTGAATTACTGAATGGGAAGAAGGACATTTTATTTGTTTTTTATGAATGGTAACATGGAAATTAAGACATACATTAATAAATCTCAATAAAAGAATATTATGATAAGAGACAACATGAGAATAATTCTGGCTCAGATATGAGTTGAGGTAGGTATTGAGATAGTATATGATCATTTAATACATAGGTATTCGGTATGAGTCAATGAAGGTATTAAGACATTATATTACATTTGAAAATTTTATGCTTCATCCTAAGCCGAAGAAAGTATTGAGGTATGGGTGTCCTCGGGAAGCAAAGATTTAATGTGGTTAAGTTATGAATAAATGATTAATGTGGTAACTATTTACATATTCATTATAATTATTTCATTATACAACTAGATACAATGCTGACTGGAATTATTTTATGCACTGCTGATGGTAGCCTACTAAGATTTACTCAAACCGTACTTGGGAAACATGATCAATACCCAAATAGACTTTATTGTTGCAAGATTGGCTAAGCAAAAAGGCATTATGTTAGATGGATTAGTGATACTGGGTCTTGGATGAAGGAAATAGTTGTGGTATGAGACCCCAATTGGAGTAATTATTGTATTTATTTTTTAGTTTCATTTTTACCCACATCACATGTATAATAGCATTGATGTTTTCTACTTTGGTTGGAAATTGTGTATTAATGCACTTATTATCTTGTGTGATTGGTACTTGGTTATTGTGTATTTTTATTCTATTGTTGTTTATTTATTTCCAACTATTTTCATAATATGAGAAATATAGTATTATATTCCCATGATTGACATATTAGACCATCACTGCTAGTCATCAGCCAATGTTGTTCAGGGAGGTGTGCTTTAGTTCACGTGGTGAACCAGCTGAGGGAACGAGTGCATGACCCCAGGCTGGGAGCTTCCAAATTTTTATTAATGGGGATTTATTTTCATAATAAATATTTTTTATTACTTTTTATGAATGGTATGAAAGAGAACATGATGAATCATGCCTTTATAATGTGATCGTACATGGAATTTTCAAACCCATGTAAAGGGGAAAAACAAAGTACGTAGGGTGGGACTTTTTTTCATTTCTATGTTTTTATTATTGATAAATATTATCTCACCCTAGGTGATGAAATATTTATATCATGTGAACATTATTTTTGGTACTTTTTAAAATTTGACACTTTTTTCAGAATGGAATGTGTCACAAACCAGACTGAGTCGACCCTGAACCGGTCACCCAAGCATGTCCGCAATAAGCCCCGAGGAGAATTCCTGATCCCCACGAGATGGAAACAAGTTCCAGATATCAAAATAAAACAAGAGTGAATAATTTGTACAAATAATAAATAGGATAAAAATATACAACACTGAAAACATAGTAGAGATAACAACATTGAATCTCAATAAATGAATAATCTGGTCCAATACCAATACAACTGAATAAAAAAACACCAAAAGAACCATAAGCTACAAAAATTATAAAAAAACCAGCTACTAAGATGATATCCATGTTACCTCCTAGTCACCTATAACCACATGACGACTCATCTCTAAGAGAAAACCCAAACAAAAAAACATGATCAAAACCTGAACCCGCAAGACATCTCAGGTCCACCAACACCGAGTTGTGTAGGAAGGGTGTGAACTAATAGCTTAGTTGGAAATCAGCATAGATTCCAATTGTTTCACTTCGCAAAATAGTTCATTAACACTTATTCAAAAAAACAATTATAAAAAATCACATTTTATTAACTAACCACAAAATTATGGTTTCAATGGGTAAAACTTGCCACTATCCATTTTCCAAGCTAACTATCATATTATAACATAAACCCAACCATAACAAAAATAGTAACAATTTTCAGTGGAACAATATTTAATGGAGAACAATTTAAAATAATTTCACTTTAAATACAAACCAGTTACTTTTAATATTACCATCCCAACCAACCATATGCCGAAGGGAGGTGAAATATAATCATTTAACAGTAATCACAGGATTACCCCTAAGAACTAGAATGTTGTGGGCCCCAAGTACCTCGTATCTCAACGTAAGAGTAACAATACATATATATTTTCTCGAGAATGATCCTCAATTAGGGAACATATCCATAACCTAGTGGTCTCCAACATGATAATAATCATTATAGTTTTGTTAGTGTTTTAATCATTAAACATTTTAGTGAAATAGGTGTCAAACCCCACTGAATCACAAGCATACTAGTACAAGTCTGCCAACCTAGATACCTAGTCTTCCATTTTGTGATCAATATAATTTCAAACATAAAATGTTACCACATTAATCATTTATCAACCAAACCCAGCATCTCATTTCATAGGCCACCACTAGCACATCAGAAACCCATTCTTGGGAACTTATACTCACCCTAACATTTAAAAATCACTTCAAATACCATGAGGAGCACCACCTCCTTGAGAATGTGATAATCAAGCCTTTACAAATTTTAGTATTAACATGAAACAATAAAAAAAATTTAAATGTGACTTTATGTTTACACACCAAAATACATTTACAAAAACACATCCAAATAATTTCCAAAACCATCTTCATGTGTGAAATGCCAAACAAACCTTCAAGCCATATAATTTCAAAAACACAAACAACAAAATACAAATGGGAATTACTCCATGATATTCCATTATAAACCACATTTTTAAACCACACAAAGAATAAAATATTATTTAAAAAACAAGAACCATGTAAGAAATAATTATTTTACGGAACACCGGTTTAAAGAACCATCTTCATTTGAGGGGACAACAATCTGTGCAACTAGTGCAACCTTGGACAGGCCAACATCGGATAATACACCAATAATTCAATAGGAAACCCAAAAAGTGTTTCCACAAAACCCACCATTTTCATAAAAACCACATCCAACCATCTACACTAGTTATGGAACATAAAAAAAATCCCCTTCTAACCATGGAACCCTTTTAAAAATGTAATCAAATTTTACAAGACAAAGCATTACCAAAACATCCACACCAAATCAAATTCCAAAACAAAAAATAAATATCACACCATAATCGAGGCTAATAAATTCATAAAACCCCCAATTTATCATTAATAGAATAATGGAATTTTAAACAATTACCCTTGGTGAAGTAAACCAAGGAAATTTACAAAAATATAATTGAAAACCTATTTTTAGTAAATTCTACAAAAAATTCACCATTATTATCAATTCATATTTATATTAGATCTGAGAAACACATTTAATAATAAAATAAAAACACCCAAGTGCTTGTAAAGTGATCCAGAAAGGAAAAATTGGGAAACACCTACCTCAACCATTTGCATATGTGATGAATCCTTAAGGGAGGAGATATCTAATCACCATAGACCATTATCACAATCTACATCAATTGAAAAACGAACCAAACATAATCCCTATACATTTGGGATTGTCCATGGATGAAAACCCCCAATGAAAACCCAATAACAAAGAGTGGAAGAGAAGGAGAGAGGATTTGATGAAGGAAACATGAAGAATCACAAACCATTATTGATAATTCCACCCAAAATCTCTCCAAATAGAAGTAGGAATGAGCGGTAGGCTCTTACGGTCGATGCCTAATATACAATACTTCATTTTGGAGGTGGAATCACCTAAATCAGAGCTTCACCTCAAATGGTATAAATCCCCCAAGTGGCTTCACGGTTTTCCTGCATAGCTTGTCAAAGAGTGGGAAAACCATGCAAGGGAGACTAGAAAACTCATGTAACATCTCATGGCTACATTTCATAGTTTGGGTAGGCCGTTCTCATACCATTCGACCCCAAACATTGGCTAAGATCCCCCAAAATACATCATAATCACTATGAAAGTCCACCAATTGATCCTTGAATATTTTAAACACTATATGAAGACACTGACGACATAACAAACTCTTCAACATGCCACATTCATCCCACAACATTTACATTAACGAAGAATAGCTATATAAGGAACCAAATAGAAAAAAACCATGATTTTTTTAGACATCCCACCCAAAACTCAACCAAAATATCCATCATCAAGAAATAAATAAAATGAAGGTGTATTTGAGGTCGGGTCCTGACAATTCTCCCCACCATAGATGCATTTTTCCCCATAAAGTCACCCATCTCAAATTAAACCAAATATCATGTCCATGTCTGCAAAAAACCATGGTGAAACCATGAACCATTTTATAACAATTCACTCCACAAGTCACACCTGACCAATAATGTAGAAACCACAACACGTGGATGAGAATTAGGGGAGAACATAAGAGGGTTCTCAACACCAAAAGAACTTATCTAATACAAAAAACATTTAAACCCCAAAAAAAACCCTCACAACATCGAATAACAAGGAATTTAAACATTTAATATTTATGTAAAGATAACATAGTGTGGCCGCAAGTTTTTCTTTTAACCAATCATCTGTGAACTACTAGTGGAAGGGGAACCCCCGCAAGGCATGGCCGCACAGTTTCAAAACCCTACGCCAACCTTTCCAACACCTATTCTCAAAAATGAAAAAAAAAATATGAATGGTTGTGAAACCTATCCCATGGTCGTGCACTAGTCAGGTAGTTGATTATATCCACCTGGCTGGGGCCTAATTGTTTTGAATAACCATGTGGTAACTGTGCTTCACAAGAAAAAATATCCCGAAAAGTCCAAAAACCCTAAACCTCAATCGGGGTCAAACCTGAACATCCATATACACTATGGAAACTACCCCCATAAAAATGGACCCCCAAACAATCCAAACCCATAATATCCCAATTCTATAAAACTCATGAATATCCACATGATCACTGCCAAATGTTAACCATGTGACCTTCCTACACAGAGATAAGACACACTCAAAGGAGAATGAAAATATTCAAAGGCCACTTATATATAGACTAAAAAATTTGGGTTAAAAGATATCTAGTTCATCACACCATTACCAGAAAAGGTAAAAATAAAAATCAAGGAAACTAGAACAAGGAGATGGTAAACATTTCCATCCCAACATAGAAAACAAACATGATTGGGTTTCACACCACCCTGTCACTACTAACTATGCGTGATCATCACTCTGAGACATATGGCTGAGGATCTGATGCATTAATCATCTCCTACAACATAATCATGTGACACATCTCAGATCAAGACATCCATTTCAGATATCACCCCAATATAATTTCTCCAAATGACCCCAATGGCCATAACAGCGACAAGTATTCGGAGGAATATGACAAGATGGATTTTTGTGACAAAACCACCAGCACTAGAAACAAACAAGAAAATATTCTGATGAAATGAAACTATAATCCAATAGGGAAATTTTGCAGAAGCTAGTTCCCTTGGCACACACTAATCACTAGATGGGTATCCTTCATGAGAACCAACAACCACTAGAAACACCCTATAAACCACATCTTCAATGAATGCCACATCCACGGACCTCTAAAAACAAGCTTCAGCGGATGAGAACAATTTATCCATAATTTCCTGAAAAATACCACAGAAAAAGAGAGGGGCCTTTATCAAATCCTCTTATGCTACTTGAAAAGAGAATTGTACTATGTCTCTACAATTTTCCACATTAGACTGTACTGATCTTTGGATATACCAAACATACCAGAGCTTTTTCACCTTCATCTACTTCACCTACCCCAGTAAAAACCGTTGGATGATTGTGTCCTTAGAACCCCCCCCCCCCCCATGAAATATCACATTCCATCAATGGTGGGGAAACCAATCCCCATTAGTCCAAGGATGGACAATCAAACAAAGTTTGAACTTCTTGAAATCTAACAGCATCAAGAGTTCCCAATGACATAAATTAATTCTAGAATTCTTCGAACCACTCAAAATCCTCAAGAAAACCATGATCACCACATGTAACAGGAAAAACCATGAGAAGGAAAAGGATCCAGGAATGACTCGTTAGGGAAAGTGGGGACCTTCCTAGGCGTCATTTTTGGAAAAACATGAAAAGAGAAGACCAGCTCCATCATCAAACTAAGGCATAATAAATGAGGAACACCTAAAAACAATACCAACTAGCTCAGAAAGCACGTGAAAACAATCACCTCCATAATATTCTATTTCACAAACAATAATTTTTCTTTTAAAACTCAAAACATCTTTCTTCCAATGCTAATTACCATGTACCAATTACCCATGGTATCCCATGAACAGAAAGACGTGCTTCGACCATTCCCATCCCTATGTTAGAACACACAATTCTCACACATACCTGCACACATGTCAACGTCCATAATAAATAAGATGTTCCCCATTAAATAAACATTATCATAACCAAAACACCATCAATGTTGGAAAAACCACTTTACCAATTGAAAACTATTTCATGGAAAACACTTCCATTTTTAATCAATTTTTGTTTCAAAATTAACATTCATTTTCAATATACACTTACACCAACTAAATCCACAATGATACCAATCCTATAAAGGACCAACGAAATGATGCGCTCGTGCATATGCCTTTCCCGACAGCATGGTGTGATCCATGCCCCATTGACGGCATAACACTAGGAGGGACTAGAACCGAGCATTTGGAAATCACATGGGTGTCCACCCCACGCAAGGCCACAACATAACCTTACAAGCCTGTATTTTCATCCCTCAATTACAATATAACATAAGATACAAGACTCAATCGAGACTACCCCGAGTGACTCAAGGGTTAGAACGATAAATGCTTCATGAATCCCTTCTCAAACCTACATCTCGAGTCCCGACAACCCTAGTTTACATTTATTGGACACCCAAAATATCAAAAACTACCTATGGTACCATTTTTTCATGAACCATCCTGATAATACCTTCAACAGGTCACCTGATCCGGTCCCTAACTAGTCCCATGGAGTGTTCTGGATCCCAACAGGATGGAATGAAGTTCCAGGAATCAAAATAAAAAATGAGGGAACAATTTTTCCCAATAGTAAATATGAACAAAATATAAAAAATTGAAAATTCAACAGGGATAACTATAATTGAATTTCCATAAAAGTAAAATTTTTGGTCCAATTCAAATACATCTGAATAAAAATAACACCAAAAGAACCAGAAGATACAAAAAAAATAAAACAACTAGCTACTAACATGATCACCATGTGACCTCCTGGTCACCTAGAACCACAATTCCAGCCTTTTCCAATAGATAACTCGATCAAAAAAACATGATCAAAACCCGAAACTACAAAATATCATGGTTCTTAAAACATAGAGTGATATAGGTAGGGTGTGAGCTCACCGATCAGTAGGCAATCACTATAGATTCCAAGTGTTTCCTTTCACAAAACAGTCCATTAACAATAGTTTGGAATTCAGTTATAAAATTAGATTTTTCACGTTATATTAAACAACCACAACATTACCGTTTCAAAGGCCATCACATGCCACCATCTATTTTTAATGAAAACTAATAGTTTGTAACAAAAAACCAACCAAAATAATACTAGTAATAATTTTCAATAGAATAACTTTAAATGGAAAACAAATTCAATTAATTACACTTTAAAGAAAATTCACTTAATTTTTAAATTACCAACCCAACCAATAGTTTTCCAATGGCCGGTGCCATATAATCATTGAGATATATCATGGGAAAACCCCTAGGAACTTGTTATCCTTGGGCCCCAGAACCTTGTATCTCGATGTAAGATTAACAATAAAAATATCCATTCTCATGCACGAGCCCCTAGTAGGGAACATACCCATAACCATGTGGTTCCCAACATCATCATAAAAATCATCATAGCTTAGTTAGTGTTTTCATCACTAAACATTCTACATGATATAGAGGCCAAACCCCACTGGATCACTAGAATAATAGTACAAGTCATCCCACCTAGATACTCAAGAATCCCTTTTTGTTCTCAATCAAATTTTTCACATCACATGTAACCACATAGACCATTTATCAACCAAAATGAGCATCTAATTTCATAATCCATCAATATCTCTTCCCAATACCATTCCTAAGAATATATCAACACCAAAACATTTAAAAATAACTTCAAAGACCATGAGGATAACCACCTCCTCTCAAATTTTCTAAAAAATACATTCCAAATTTAAGAAAAACCATTAATCTCTAATAACATTCCCAATGAGAATTTATGTGTACAAAACCTAATGCATTTACAATAATATTTCAAAATAATTTTCCAAACCATATTCAAGTGTGAAAGTACAAACAACCCCTCAAGATAAACATTTCTAAAAAACCCAAGAAAATATAAATGGGAATAACCCCATGATATTCCATTTTAAAACACATTTATAATCTACACGAAGGATAAACTGTTATAGAAAAAACTAAACATTTTTGGAAAAAAATATTTTAACGAATTCTGGTTTAAAGAACCATCTTATTTTGAGGTCACAAACATATGTCCACATACTTCACAGTTGGATGTTCCAACATCAGATGGTATACCAAACATCTACGAGGAAACCCAAAAAACATTTCATCCAAACCCATTGTTTATTTAAAACCACATATAACCATCCACACTAGTTAGGGAACATAAAACAATCCCCTTATAACTATAAAACAATTTTAAATCATTTTAACATATTTAATAAGATAAAACTACACCAAAACATACACACTATATCATGTTCCCTGAAAATAAATAACTATAACACCAAACTCATGGGTAAACATTTCATAAAACCCCCAAATTTAACTTTAAAAGAATAATTTCATTTTAAACAATAACCCATAGTGCTATAAAAATAGGAATTTGATAATAATATCAGTTAATATCTATTTTTAGAAAATTCTTCCAACACAAAATCTCCATTATCATCACACCATAATTATATTATTTGTGAAAAAAACATTTAAAAATTGAATGAAAAAACACAAGTTGTCGTGTAGTGTTCCATAAAGGAAAAAGGCTGGAAACACCGACCTCAACCATGTGTAGATGTGATGTAACTTAATGGGAGGAGAGATATAAGCCCCACAATCCATTCACACAGCCAAGATCCAATGAAAATGAACCAAACATAAATACTATACATTAGGGTTCATCTATGGAGGAAAAACCCTAATGAAAACCATATAACAAATAGGGGAAGAGATGGAGAGATGATTTGATGAAGGAAAAATTTCTAATCATGAATATTTATTGAGAAATTTCCCCAAAATCTCATCAAATAGAAGTAGAAAGGAGGGGGAGGATCCATCCGTCAATTCACTATAGATAGGGCTTAATTTTATAGGTGGAATCACAAAAAACAGAGCTCCACATCAAATGTTATAAATATAACAAGTGGTTGCACAATTTTGCTACACGGTTTCTCAAACTGTGAACAAACCATTTGAGGGCTACTAGAAAACTACTGCGACATTTCATTGTTAGGTTGAACTGTGTAGGAAGGCTGTTCTCAAACCATGCGACCCAATAATTGGCCAAAAAACATAATATTACATCCCAAACACTATATAAGTACACCAATTGATCATTGAATGTTTTGACCACTATATGGAGACACCAATTACATCAAAAACTATCCAAAATTCCACATTCATCCGAAAAAATTCATAATAACCAATAATTTTTCTAGAACAAGAAAAAACCACAAAAACACCCAGATATTTGTTAGAAACAAAACCCGAACCTCATCCAAATGGTCCAACATTGAGAAATAAAAAAAGGAGTATCTGAGGTTGAGGTGTGACAACATCTTACATGAGTCATATTTAATCATTCTAGGAACTCAGGAAAAAATTTGACATGCATCATTATAGGCATGCCTAATAAAATTGGATATGGGTTTGTTGTTAAACATGAACTATTTTCCTTTCTAGTGAAATTAAAATAGAATTGGGAATAATGTGAAATTTAAAATTATTGTAAAATTTTGAAAGTTGTTAATAATTGGGTTTCTAAATTTGAATCATGATTATGTTATTGGATTGACCATTTTTAATCAAGACCTAGGTGTAGAATGCTTTAGGGTTGTGGTGTTTCCTTAATTTAGAATGCGTGGTGGGACTTTTGGGAATGGACTAATTCTGACATGTTCATGATTTTACTCTTATGTAATTGTGATAAGGTTGTTTTATGGGTTCAAAAACATTTGTATATAATTGTACAGATTTTCTTATAGGATGATTTTTGTTGAGAGGGCGATAGGAGGACATGGTTGGATTTGTTCCTCTAGTAGTGGAACTTGAGGCACAAATATTATTGGTTAATGAAGTGGGAGAGCAGTTTCAATGGAACGTTTCTAGAATTATGAATGTTATGGGTGGAGAAATAGGGTATATTGAGAATATCATGCTAGATCAAAATTGAGAGTTTCGGTTGCATCAGTATCATACCATTACATGATAGGGTGGCCCTGAGGAAGATGAGTTCTGGGTTGATTCCTTCAAGTGTATACTTGTCCATACAAGACTAATTCTATTTTGAGGTCAAGTTAGATGCTTATATGCCGTATCAATTAGTAAAGTATTATTGGGATATTTAGTCGTAGACAGGGTAGACAGATGGTATGTTATATAAAGAATTAATAGATAGGTTCTTACATCACTTCTACCTAGAGACATTGAGGAATGAAAATGAAGTGGAGTTCATGCAATTAACTAATGGTAACATTGTAATCATGGACTATTATGGGTGCTTTACAAAAATTTAATTTTTTTTAAAACATTAGTAGGAGATTAGATAGCTACAACAAGGTGTTTTATGTAAAAAAATTAGCTGTGAGATTAAGTACCCAGATAACCTCTTTCGGTTAAAGGAGTTTAATGAGGTGGTGGATTAGTCACATATAGATGAAGGGAACCTAAAAGATGTTTTTATTATAGGATAGATAACTACAACAAGATTATTATGAGTTGATAATTATAAGATATGGAATAACTATTTCGAGAACATTATTTGGTGTAGCAGAAAGATGAGTGGTTATACATGAGGGTTAATTCCACCTGAACATAATGGAGTGATCTGTTATCAGTTAGTTAGCTAGGCTACTATCTGAGAAACTAAACCCATCCAAAAGTAGATTGTCATTCATTAATGAAATATGGGTCATCAATTGATGTTCTGACGGACACATCTATAGGAAGTTAGTAATGGAGGATCAGACCAAACAGTGGTGTGGGAAGGGGGTCTTCTACACTATAACAATAGGAAAATTGGAGTTCTACTAGCCATGGAAATAGAGGTAGTGGGATTTTTGAATTTGGGATAAATTTCACATATCAAAATTTTGGTTCGAATTAAGGTGGATATATGAAATAATTGGGGATAATGGTAGGATAATTACATGCAAGGCATCTTACACTTGTGGATAGTGGGGTTTGAACATCAACAATGATAGGTAATGTTCTTTTACGTTATAAATTGGCTAGTTCTTTCTTTAATATTAGTGCCTCTTATTCATTTATATCTAAAAAACATGTTAATGGTTTGACCATGGCAGTGGGTTTTATTATTGGGGAAATGACTATAGATACACCATTGGGTGTACAATGTAGAGATATTTGATTGTCCAAGGGGTGGTCTATTGCGATTGTGGATTATCATTTTCTATGACATCTATAAATTCATGATATGTTAGGTTTCAGCATAAAAAGATGAATGGACTTTCTATTCACATACTGAGCCTAAATTGATTGTTATAGTAGTTGGGTAACATTTTCATCTCTTAAGGGTTTCCACTACATTCACCATTGGGAGTTGGATATCCAGATAGGTCAGGCAGGGCATACTACTTCGAAATTATTATGGAACACATCCTAGGATTCTAGTTTATTATTGGATGACATAGGTATAATGCATGATGTATTTAAACTAGTAGTGGAAGAATTTTAGGATATATTCATAAAGACTTCATAAGGATTCCACCTTTGATAGATGTGGAATTCACAATTGATCTCATATCTGGGGTTGGTCCAGTTTCTAGTCCACCATATAGAATGGCACTAATCGAGATTGAAGATCCAAAGACGCAGCTGCAAGAGTTATAGGATAATGGATTTATCCTACTGGGTTCATCTCCTTGGGGTTCACATGGGTATTTTTATAATAAGGTTGCATATTTATTGTTCTTGTGTGTTGATTATTTGAAGTTGAACCAAATGAAAGAGATGTACCAATATCCACTTTCATTGATCAGTGATCTATTTAACCAGTTAAGATGAGCTTGTCTATTCCCAATGATTGAATTGATATCAAAGTAGCATCTTATGAGATTTCATACATTTTTATATTGAGGATTTTCTTTTTTCATAAGTTGGTATAACCTATATCAGTTTTTCAAAATTTCATTTGTGTTCAAAAACAATCCAAAAGATTATATTGCCTGAATGAATAGGATCTTCACCGCATGCCTAAATCATTTTATTGTAGTATTTGTGGATGAAATTATGGTGTACTCTAAGACTCATGATGATAATTCCCAACATCTTAACATCAAGCAATGTACATTTAGAGAGTATCTTCTATATACAATGTTATATAAGTGTTAATTTTGAAATAATCTGGTACACATCTTGGGTTATATATTCTCAGAAACAGGCATGTCTGTAGATCATGAGAATGTTCATTGTGAGATCCCAAAACCTGTAAAGGTATGATATCATTTATGTTTTTCTTTTAATCCCATTTTTTGGATTATTAAGTTCTTACCCAAGAACTTTTGGAGACTCGGGTGTGTTCCAAGTGTTCAGGACACAAAATTGGCGAAACATAGATTTTCTAGGTAGGCCACAGTATCTGTGCATGATTATTGGTAACTGTGAATAAAACCTAGAAAAAATTGTAGGAGGTGGGATTTCGGATAGTGGTCTCTGTACGGTTTGTGCATTGTTTGGAAAACAATGAAGGTAAATCGGGCATCCCAAAAACTATTATTAAATTTACAATATTGCCACTCCGAGATTTTAATAACAAACTCAGGATTTCATCCCCATTGAGTTCTCTTCACCCAAGGGACTAACTAAATCTCTATAGAGCTCGAAGATATCAATCTCCCACATTTCTAAGTCATTTTTGTGTTGTTTGATGTATATTGATATTCTGTGTAAGGCTAATCTGATCCATTCTTCTCTTTTGAGTTTATGGTTTGTATCTTCATTTAACCACTTTTTGAAGCACTATAACCCTACTCTATGGGTGAGATCTAGCTTAAATCTTCAAGGGTTGGATGAATCGGAATCTAATGGCTGGATGAAGAGTGTGTTCACCTATGGAATCAAGGTAGGTGGTCTACATGTAATATCCCATGGTTTATTTTTAGATTTGTTCATGTGTCGTTTTTCTCTTTGGTGTCTCTTGGTATGTTTTGATCACCCTGGGAATGTTTAGGTGAAATTGGTTTTATAAATGAAAATAGAAACCCCCACAATCCCCATGGGATGCATCAAGGGTGATGAGACTAATCTAGGGAAACCCATGGGGTGTGCCGACTTTCTGAGACATTGGTATTTCTAAATAAAGTGATATTATTTAGTATTAATGTTGAGGCCTTGATAAACATGTTAATGTGATTGTTGTTTTGTATTAGAATCTTGATGATGCACCTAGGATTGTGAATAAATTAAGGGATATTGGGTTAATTTGTAGAAATGATTAAATACAACAATGGGATGGATTATGATCATAGTAATAAAACCTAGATAGTTAGGAATAATGAACAAAGCATAGTGAGATAGGAATAATGATGGAATGATTAGTAAGAAAAGCGTCATAAAATGGAATTTAGATTAATTAATAAATGATGTAAAATTTGGTAAATGTGTTAATGGGATAATACATGTTGTTAACTCTCATGTTATTGTTATGGTTTATCTTTTACTTGGGAAATGGTTGTGAGGTTGTGTGAATGGTTAATGGATACCAATATGTATAGAATGTGCTTATATCTTGGTATTTTGGGGTATTGACTGAGGTTCTATGCCCACGGGTTGAGTTGGACTGAGGATTTAATCTCCACCCATAATACACAGGTTAGGGAAGAGGAATGATTCATTATTTCCTTATCAGTTGCATCTACCCTGAATCAGGATTATAGGAGAGGATATGTTCTACATGAGGAGGTTAATCCGGGTGGGATAGGAAACTGGTTTTTTTTACTCATGCATGTGATTGTGAACCATTAGACAGTGTAACTTTTTGTGTTTAGATTAATCCATGGTAAATGAATTGAAAAGGTAACATAATAAAATGTTAATAAATCTAGGAAATTGACCTAAATTCGTTAGGGGTACATAATGTTTTCTTTTTCATTTATTATTCATTTACCTTTATGCATGAACATTTGTTATAAATGATATTTTGTAGACATTGTTCATTGTGGCCTACTGAGTTGTACTCACACACTGCTCTGACTGCCACGGGGTACCTAAGCAGACTTCATGTTTGCGGATTAGGACAAGGGAAAATGCTCATTATAGGGATTTTGTGTGGCATGTGTGTTGGTGGAGGAGGACCCAAAGTTGTTGTTGGGATATGTTTGACGAATTTGAATTTTATCTTCATTTTTGGATTTTTTTTCACTTATCCACTTATAGCATGGAATCACATATTTACTATTGGACATGGTTGTAGCCCATTTTGGGAAGGGTTGTTTATGCATCCTCCTCTCTTATTGGTAATTATTCTGATTTTTTGTCTTATATTGTGGATTACGATGATAAAAGGGGGTATAGTCTCCTTAATTGACTATTTGGACCCTGGTTGTTATTCCGAAACCATTGGCGTACAGGGAGGTGCACTTACGGTCATGTAACAACCCAGCTCGTAGCACCAGTTTAGTAGCTTCAGGGTCAGGAACGCTAAAAAGTGGTATCAGAGGCGTTATTTCTTTTCCTTCACTTGAATCTTGTTATTTGGAATTGTAGATTCGATTTAGGATATGTTGGGCCTTGGTAATTAGCTTTTTCTTGCGTGTAGCTAACCCATATACAAGGGAAACCACAAGTAACGTAGTGTGGGAACTATTTTTCTTGACTTTGCAATGTTACAGTTGATGATATATCACCATTGTAATATTCACATGTTGAATGATGTGATTGATTTATTATATTTGGCTCATGGCCTCAATGGAAATAGTTTGTGCACTCATTCATCATTATAGGCACCAAGAAATATAGGTTGTATGCATCATTGGATGAACACACATGTTGGGTGTGTGAGGCATGAAAGATATAATGATAAGTTATGACTAATAAAATAAGTGTGGGGTTCCAATGAATTGTTTTTTTGTAACTATTTGTGTGAGTATTTTTATGGTGTATAGTTGATTACCCTTGAGGAACATAGACCAGGATAGGGATGGTCGGGGTGGTGTTTTTCAAAATGTTATGGTTTGTTGGGATCGATCATGCATAGTGGGATGTTTTGTTTTATGAAGATCCTTCTTTTTATGATGTTTTGAAAGGTTTATGGTATGTGTTCTGAACCTCATATTAGGAAATGTATAAAAATTTCACCACGATGTTGAGCGCTGATTAGGAAACATGATGATATTTTTTAGACCACTCCTCTAGTAGACAAGAAGAACAATGTGGTGATCAATGAATGTGGGGAAGAGCAGTTATTAGATAACATGGGCCGTTTTATGATGATTATGGATCAGGACCCAGGGCAGGTCAAACCTAGAATGGATTATCTGAGGAGAGATTTTGAGGTGCCGCACCCTATGACCATTGCCAAAGTGGGTGGACTAGTGGCAGCAGAGTTCTGGATAGATTCTGTTCTGATGATAATTAATCCATTAGAGACTACTATTCTGAATCATTTCAATTTGGATGAGTATATGTTGTGGGGTTAGAAAAATCATTGGTGGGGCTTCCTAACTCAAAATGATTAGAGTGAGGGGATGTTGTGGAAGGATTTCCATTAATGGTTTCTAGAGCATTTTTACACTAGGACTTTGAGGCAAGAGAGGCATATAGACTTCCTGATCCTACCTGAAGGATCTATATCGATGATGGATAATGGTGGCCGGTTCACTGACCCACGATGCCCTGTTAAATCATTGGTGGGAGTTGAAGTAGCAGTTACAAGGAGTTTCAAGTATGGCATGAGACATGAGATCAGGCCCTAGGTGAATATCTTTCACTTTAAGAGGATTACAAAGGTAGTTGATAAAGTGTTGATATCATAAGGGAACCTAAAGAGATAGTCATTTTATGGGATTTTCATGCCATCTGGTAATTATATTTGTGAAGCTTTCTAGGGCTAGAAGAATTGTTTTGGAATTTTTCACCTTGGTGGAAGTGTGAACAGTGGTTAGAAGAGAGGGTACGCCACTCATGGTGGTGATCGGGTGTTCAGAAATTAGTGTGGTAGGTCGGGGAACATTCAATGCTAGTGTCCTCGACCTCCAATTGGGTTCTGGTTGTGCGGACGATTGGGACACGCCCAAAGGTTTTGCAGGAACCCTCAACAATATAGTTTTAATGTTGGTGATAGGAAGATTCCCAGCGGAGGAAAAGGATTAGTTACTCCATATCTGCAAGATAGTTGGTGCTCCACAATGAATACTAGTAGGGGCGGGGGATGTGGAAATTCCGAAAAGGATCACCCACATCAGCAGGGTTGTGAAGTGCAAGGAAAGTAGTTTGGAGCCCAAGGTAGAGGGGTTGTTTTGCTTCATGCAGTTCAATATGCACCTGACGATGGTGAGGCTTGGCGAAAAACTATTTTAGGAATTACCATTGTACCTTCTATGCGTGCTAATGGGTTGTTTGACACTAGTGCCTCTCACACTTTTATTTCTGCCCATATTGTGCTAGCATTAGGTTTTTCTGTGGAGAATGTGTGCGGGGTTATGTCGATTGACACTCTGTTTGTGGTGTGAAAGAAATATATGAGGCTGTGTAAGGGATGTGCACTTTATGTTGGATGGTATTATTTCCTGTGAGACATGTTTGTTCTCAATATATCTGGATTTTAGATGATCTTGTTTATAAACTTGTTTGTGTCGAATCAAGAGCATATATAATTATATCATCTAAGGGTATCTTTTAAGTCACTTGGGGTGATGATTATGTCCATCGCGTAGAATGGGTTGTTCAAGAAGATCATGCAAGATTGTTTTTTCAGCAGTTGGGTAGGCTCACAACTCATGTAGCTGCACTTTTTCTCGATGATTAAAGAAGAGAATATTTTGTCTTCCCTCTCATAGTGGATAAGTTTTAGGATGTGTTTCCTGAGGATTTCATGGGGTTGTGACCTGAGAGTGATGTAGAGTTCTCGATGGAGTTGTTTTCGGGAGGTGAGCTATTTTTCATTCCACCATACCAAATAGTACTGACCGAACTCCAAGAGTAATATATTATTCTTGAGGAGTTGGACTGTAATGGGTTCATACACCCAAGCATGTATCATTGGGTATCTACTGTTCTTTTTGTAATGAATGATTAAGGGTTGTTAGGGATGTATGATGATTATCATAAGTTAAATCAGATGACAGTGAAATATTGGAACCCTATTCCTAGAATTAATGAAAAGTTTTACCAGCTCAGGGTTTAGACAGTGTTTTCCAAGATTGACCTGATGTTGGTTTATAACCAGTTGAGGGTGAGGCCTTTTGATGTACCACTGACAGTATTCAGGAGTCAGTATGGGTTTTTTGAGTTTTTAGAAAAGCCTTTCGACTTCACCAATGCATTTTAGGTGTTCATGGGTTTGATGTACCATATATGTCAAAGTTATCTGGATCATTTTGTGCTTTTCTTTGTGGACAACATCTTGGTGTACTCAATAACTCATGATGATCATGCCCAACATCTTGACATCGTAGATAGTACACTATGGGAGCATCATCATTATACCTTGATGTCAAAGATTCAGTTCTATATTGGATAAGGGAATTTTATGGGTCACATCTTCTCTGAGGTAGGTGTGTTAGTGGATCCTGAAAAAGTGTAGGCTGTTGTGTCTTGGGATCATCCCCAGAGTGTTTTAGTTGTTCAAATATTTTTTTGAATGGTTGGATTTTAATGGAGTTTCATACATGATTTCATTCCCTTGGTCGCAACACTGTTAGGCTTGGCCAAGAATGGAATCAAGTTTGAGTCATATTAGGCTTGTGATAATGCCTTTCAATAGTTGAAAAAGAAATTGATGACTGCACCGATCATGATCATACTTGATCCAGGTAATAAGTATGTCTTATTTTGTGGTGCATCCAGTATTGGGCATGGGGCTGGGTTTATGCAAGATGAGTGGGTGGTGTCTTATTGGTTAAGGAAATTGAGACCCCATGAATAGAATTATCCCACCCATGATATATTGTTGGATACTTTAGTGTATTCCTTAAAGTGTTGAAGGCACTGCATGTTTGGGGAACAATTCAATGTGTATACTAATCACAAGAGTCTAAAGTCTATCTCTTTACAATACAATTTTAATCATCAGTAGAAGAGATGGGTCAAGTGTATTCAGTATTTCAACCTTGAGATGGTATATACACAAGGAATAGGGAATAGTGTTCTTGATGCATTAAATAGGAATTCTTAGAACAAGGTGGTTCAGTAAATCATCACAGAGGGGTGGGTGATGTTTTTTTTTGAAGAGATGAACCTGGATGTATGGGAGGAAAATGATCATGTGAATCTTGCATCCATGAAGGTTGAGTTGATTATTTTGAGTTGATTTAGGGATATTATTCTCGATGACATGAAATGTTTTTCCATGAAGGAAATACATAAAGGTGGGGATACACTATCTGTTTGGGTCGTTAGTTTGGAAAGGGTTGTTTGTGTTTATATTCGTGTGGTTGTTCCTGTTTTCATGTGGGTGGAATTGATGTGGAAGTTCCATGGATCAAAATGGCCAATACATCCTGTTTTGATGAATATGTATCATGATCTCTATAGACAGTTTTGGTGGATGGGAATGAAAATGTATGTTGTGGGCTATGTGGCACAATATCTTACCTTTCAGCAAGTGAAGGCCGATCATCACTACCTAGGTGGTTTGTTACACTCATTCCACATTCCGGAATGTAATTTAAATTATTCAATGTTGGATATTGTGGTGGGTCTTCCGTGGACGCCTCAGTAAAATGATGACATCTGGGTGGTTGTGGATCGGCTAATGAAAGTTGCTCATTCGTTACTGATTATGGAGACTTTCAAAATTCACTAGTTGGGTGATTTGTATTTTCAGTAAATAGTATGGTTTCATGGTGTAATCCAAAATATAGTTTTGGATAGTGATCGTCATTTCACATCATGCTTTTTGAAAGGGTTATAGATGGCACTGGGTACAAAAGTGCTTCTGATTACGGCTTTCCACTCACAGATGGATGGGTAGTTGGAGAGTGAATCCAAGTGTTGGAAGACATATTTTGGTCTTGTGTCTTGGATTTTTGTTGTTATAGGGAGAATCATGTATTTCTTATTGAATTTTATTACAATAACAATTTTTATTCCATGGTTCAAATGGATCCATTTGAGTCTCCCTATGGGAGTTCATGTAGATCCCCACTGTGTTGGATGGAGGGTGGTGAATATGAGGTGTTTGGACCGAGTCTTGTGCATGATACTTCAAAAAAAGTTGAGATGATTCAGAAATTTATGGAAATGGCTAAGAATAGGTAGATTTAGTATGCATATTGGATACATAGACCCTGTGAGTTTGATGTCGGTGATATTGCGTTCTTTTTGTTGTCAACATGGTTGGGTCACCAACAGATGAAGAATCAGGGAAAGTTGGTGACCAGGTATATGGGGCCATTTGAGATTTTAGATAGGATCAGACTGGTATCATACTGATTGGCTCTTCCATAATGGTATATTGGGATTCATGATGTTTTTCATGTGTTGTAGCTTCAGAGGTATCAGCTTGACCCAACTCACATGATGGATTTTGAGGATGTTGAGATTTAGCGTAATGCGTCCTTTTAGGATCATACATTTCATCTCATGGACTGTGGTGAGAATGTATTATGTGGAAAGGATGTAACATTAGTGAGAGTACTGTAGAAGAATTATACGGTTTAAGAAGAATCATGGGAGTAGAAATATGATATGTGGGCTTAGTGGGATGATCTCGTTTCCTCGGAAGTGAAATGAATCATGGATGCTCAGCTTGAGGATGAGTCATTATAAGGTCGGGAAAGTATTAGGATCCCGGATCATGGATATGTATGATCTTGGTTATGTTTTTATTTGAATACCTTGATTTTGTTAATTGAGTTCCTAACCAAGTCCTTGTGGAGGCATGTGAATGTTCAAAGGGTACAGGACAAGAAAAATAAAGAAAAGGGGGTTTTCTGGGATGGACGCACAGTCTGTGCACAGTTAGTTCTAACTATACAGACAAACTAGGAAACCATGTAGGAGGTGGGATTTTGTATATTGGCCTCTGCATGGTTTGAACAAGATTGGGAACACTATGTGGGAAAACAATTTGGCCTATAAACCATTAAAAAATACCATTTTTTCATTAATGGGATTTTAATACCCAACTTGGTATTTCCTCCCCATTCACCCCACTTCATCCTAGGGACAAACCAGATCTCCAAAGAGCTCCAATATATCAATCACCCTCATTTCTAAGGCGTTTTTGGTGTCGTTGGATTCTGATCAAATCATCATGTATATATAATATCATTCTTACTTCTATTTTGAGTATAGGGTTGGTATATTAATTTCCCATCATTACGAAGCTCTAAAACCCTACTCCTTGGTCATCTCTATGTTGATGCTTCAATGGTTGGCTGATGTAGAATATATATTCTCGATTAAGAGTTCATTAACTCGCAGAATCTAGGTAAGTGGTCTACAAGTTATATCCCCTAGTTTATTAGTAGGTTATACATTTGTGGTTTTGTTCTTGGGTGTATGTTGTTCTGTTTTGATCACCCTTGGCATGTTAAGGTAAAATGGTTATCAAAATGTTAATTGGAAACATGTTAATGGGATTGTCGTGTTAGATTAGAAAATAGGTGATGTGCCTAAGCATATGAATAATCAAATGGATATTGGGTTAAAATTTGGAAATGACTAAATACCATAATATAACGGATTCATATCATGGTAGTGAGGCCTAGTGTGTTATGCACAATGAACAAAGCCTAGGGATATAAGTAAAATTAATGAATGCTTAGTGAGATAAGCGTAATAAAAGGTAATTGAGAATAATGTCTAAATGATAAGATATTTGGTAAATGTAATAATGGGTCACAACATGGTATTGTATATCATGATATTGTTATGATTTATGTTTCCCTTGGTAAATAGTTGTGATTTTGTTTGAATGGTTAATGGATACATATATGTTTAGCATGTGAAATATCTTGGTAGAGTGGGGTATTGACTGAGGTTCTACACCCATGGGTGGAGTTGGAGTGAGGATTTAAACTCCACCCCTAATACACTGGTTAGGGATGTGGAATTATCCTCTATTTCCCAATTTTTATCATCCTCCCGGACACAGCCTTCAAGGTTAAGATATGGTTTACATGACGAAGTCAATCCTAGTGAGATAGGATAACATTTTTTCCCTCATGCATGTGATTGTGTACTTTTCAAACGTGTGACATGATGTGTTTGATAAACCCATGGAAAATTCATTAAAATGGTAATATAAATTAATGGAAATAAATTTTGGTAATGGAACGAAACTGGTTAAGGGAACTTAATAATTTCTTTTCCATTTATTATTCATTTCACTTTTGTGTTCACAATTATTGTACCCGATATTTTGTAGAAACCGGTGTTGGTGGCCAACTCAGGTGTACATACACCCACCTCACACCTCCATAGGGAGCCCAATAGGACATCATATTGGTAGGTTAGGAAAAGGGAAAAGGCTCTTGTGAGGGATTTGGTTTGGCAGGGGTGTTCATAGGGGATGAACCAGACATAGTGTTGGGACAATTTTGGGGATTTTGGAGTTTGTATTCATTTTTGTATTTTTTCCCTTTTTCACTTGTATAATGGCATGGAATCATTACTATTGAACATAATTGTACCACATTTTTAGAATTGTGGGTTTTTCATTCTCTTTTCATATTGGTTATCATTCCACTATTTTTTATCTCATGTTGTGGATTACTCTGATAAAAGGGGGTATAGTCTCACGAATTGACAATCTGAACACACACTTCTAGTTGGAAACCTTTGGTGTATGGAGAGGCGCACGTAAGGTCTTGTAAACACATGTATTGGAGAACTATTTTAGTGGATTCTATTTTGGGGATGTTACACTGTTGTAGTAGTTTCTTCTTAGAATCCCAAGAAAATGAACATTATCCCTAGATAATAGGGTTATCTAGTTATTATACGAATTTTATTTGAGAGTTTTCCCATTTGGTATTCCCATGTTGAGGCTTAAAAAGAAATGGGTAATGCTCAAATGGTTGTGATCATGTGATAATTCTATCTAGAAGATAAATATTTTTTTGAAAATGGCACCAATAATTATACTAAATGAGTTAGGTAATGAGTACATTTTGTGTTGTAAAGCTTCTTAGATTAGGATCATAATAGTATTGATTAATGAAGATCATGTTATGGTGTATGTTTCAAGGCATTTGAGGCCACATGAATGGAATTACCCTATGAATGACCACAAGTTGGTAGAAGTGTTATATTCTATGTTGTGTATGAAAAATTATAGGTTTGGTGATTATTTTACTATGTATACTTTCAAAAATAACAGAAGGTATATATATTTTCACAACGAGATTTGAATCTCAAGAAGTGGGTGTGGGATGAATATATGCATTCATTTGATTTTGAACTAAAAAATATCCCCATGAAGGGAAATAGTCTTGCTGATGCATTGAGTAGAAAAGCTCTGGGTTAGGTAGTTCAGGTTTTTAGTGTGAAGTGGAAGATGTTGACCTTAATCACTGAAATTCATGTGGTGGTTGATGAGAACAAAGAGTAGATTAATCTCATTATAGTTTTACTATCATCTAAACTATTTAGGAAAAATCTGATATAAGAATAACGAGGATCTAGAATGTATAAAATTGACATATATCCTAGAATTTGGGGAGTCACCTAATGATTTCAGGATAGATGAAGATAAGATTATCTAAGTCAGGAATTGGGTTGTGGTGCCAATGAGCAAGCGAGAGGAGCTCATGTTGGAATTTCAGGCCACAAATTGGGAGGTACATCGAGGTGTGACCAATATTTACCATGACATATGACAATTGTTTTGGTGTCTATACATTAAATAGGATGTAATAGGGTTTTTAACAAGATGATACACCGGTCAGCAGATAAAGTTTGACCATCAATGTCTATGAAGTTTGATACTACCATTACCAATTTCTGAGTTGAAATGGTGTGACATAACCATTGACATTATGGTGGATATCCTATAGAAACTAAGGAATAATGACTCTATCTAGATTATTGTGTATTGATTGATGATGGTAACGCATTTTGTGCCTATATGGGATACTTTATCAGTGGATAAAGTTAGAGATTTTTATTTTCAAGAGATATTCTGTCCTCATGGGGTTCTATAGACAATAGTTTCATATAGGGATTCATGATTTACTTCATGCTTCCGGAATGGATTATATAAGGAACTTGGTACACATGATTGCTTGAGTATTCAAGTACACCCACATATAGTTGGGATGTCAACGCATAATATAAAAGTGTTAGATGAAATGTTTTGGGAATTTTTTTTAACATTGGTGGGTCTATCGGCCAGCAATTGGAATTAGAAGAGTATTCATATAACAAAATTTACCAATAAAGTAAACATATGGAACCATTTTTTTCATTTCAAGGTTGGCCATGAATTTAACTACTTTTCTAGATGGAGACAAAAGATTCAGAGTTATTGGGATCAAACATTATACAGGATACATCAGATTGGGTTACATTGGTCTAAAAATGTATGAAAATGGATTTGAGTGGACAAAAGTTATAAGATGATATTATTCGATAAAACATACAGTTTTTAGTGGTTGATCGTGTATTCCACTAGGCATCACATTGGAAGGGTGACCACAGGATCTAGAGGTAAGGAATGTTCCCGCCCAGGTATGTTTTATCATTTATGATTTTGGAGAGAGTCCGTTAGGAGACATACTGATTAGGACTGGCACAGAAATATAGATAAATGAAATCTGTTTTTCTTGTGTCACAACTTGGGTGGTATCATTCCGACCCTTCTAATGTGATCTAGGTGGATGATGTTGAGGTTGAGGTAGAAGCATATTTTGAGGAGCATCAGATATTTTTGTTGGATCATATTGAGAAAGTGATATGGAGAAAGGCTATGATAATAATTCAAAGAATGCGGCCTTATGGATGTGTGTAGAAGCAAATGTGGGAAGGAAATAAAATATGATGGCTTAGTGGACCAATCATTTCGACACGAGATCATATTCATTATTGGGAGTACAACTTGATGATGAGATGTTATAATGTAGAGAGATTGAAAAAACCCAAACTTTTTGGGAGATTTCTTGGGTACCATTTAAGGTACTTTATTAGTTATTATTGAGTTTTGTTATTGGATTAAATTTTTGGTATGTTTGAGTGATATTTTTGAAATATTGAAGAAAATGTTTTTGTCTATGGTTGGTAAATGGTTTGAGAAAACTGTTCTCCCAAGCCCAACTAACCAGGATATCCAACATTTTAGGGATTTTCATGTTTTCTATGTAGTTTGATGAAATGGGGACGCTATTCACATTAAATTTGAACTCATATAATAGATGTACAAAGTTTTGTATCTTGGTTAGGGAAAATAGTTCCCTCCCATGCCTACCTAACTATGTGTAGGACATAAAGTCTTCTGAAAAATATTTTTTATTTTCTATGATCCACTAGAACTCACACTTTTAACCCAAATTCTACCCTAATAGGTCTTTCATGTTTTTCGAGCTCTCTAGTAACAATCCATGACCCTCTATAATTTTTTCATCATGATTCGAATCCAACATCAAATTTACAACTCCTCTCATGGCATGTGGATCAGATCTCATGGGGTTTTCATTATTCCAAAAGTCCTTATCCTTTTATTTTGATAGATGTTCATGCTATTTTAGATTGTATTTAGATCTAAAATTTCATATCTATATTTATTGTTATTGATCTATTTCTCACTAATATATATTTTTATTTTTTTATATCTTGTTTTCGATTATATATTCATATCTCATTCTATCACATTATTTTACTGAGTTTTGAGGGTTTTTCTATTAGAATATAATTCATCCAAAATTGAAGTAGGTGGTCTAATCACCAATAACAATATTCATGATTGTGATATTTGTATCAAATTTATATAATTTATAGTGTTCATTATCAATTTGAAATTATAAATTGGATTATGTAGTATTAGAAATTGATTGTTTGAGATATTATTGAATAATATGATTAACTAAGTAATTAATCATGAGATTAAGTGGATATAAAATTATATCAATAACTAGGGTATTATTTCTGAGATTTAGAGATTGTAATTATTGTAATAAATGATATATTTATTATGATATATTGATATCATGAATTGAGATATATAATTGTAGATTAATTATGTGTTATTGGTATTATGAATAGAGATAATTTATTGTGGAATTAATTATGTTCTAAACTAATTTTTGAATTAGTATTGGATTTTATGTGTAAGATTAATTTTTGAATTTATTATGTGTTGATGAATGGAAAATTTCGCATTCTAATGTGAGTAAATGAATTAGAACACACTCATTTTAATGTGTGATGGGTTAATGGTAACATGTTCATTCTTGTGTGAGATAAATAATTGAATGATGTTCATTATGATAATTGATGTGTGAATGGTAAAATTTCTATTCATGTATGTATTAAATAATGTTGAAATTGAAATTTCAATTTGAGTGTTTTAGAAATGGTAAAATTGAAATTCATGCATAAATTAAGGAATGGTTATAGTGTAAAACCAAGATATGACCTCACATGAGAATACATTGGTCTCATATAAGAGTCAAGTAAGATATTGAGATATAATATCACTTTTGAATATGTTAGTCTCCATCCTGAGTTTAAGCAGGTACTATGATATGATATTACTTGAGAACACTTTGGGCTCCGACTTGAGATGAAGTATGCATTGTTTTACGGGTGTCCTCATGAACCTGGGAGTTAATGTTGTTTGGTAAAGAATAAATTAGTAGTTTAACTAACTATTTACTAATAAGTTTTACTTATAATCATATACAACTACATACACTATTTATTAGAATTGTTTTTGACACTGTTGGTGGTGGCCAACTGAGTTTTACTAACACCCTAATTGGGCTAATTGATCGACACTAGAATATACATTGTTGTTATTGGATATGTCAATGTAAAAGGACCATTTCTAGATGGATATGTTGGAATGGATCTTGGATGAGGGAGTATTATGTGGTTTATGACCAACATGGGATTCATATGTGTCTTTATTTTTCTGGTGTATTTTTTGACACTTGACACGTACATTTGCATAGCATGGTTCCTGCATTTGTTGGATATTTTATTTCCCTACACTTATTATCTAGTGATATTGGTAACTAGTTATTTAGAATTGTAAACTAGTTATTTTTTATTATTTAACTATTATTGTGATACTATGAAAAAGAGGGTATAGTCTCCCCATGATTTTCTTGTCAGACCCTCGCTACTAGTCGGTAACCTTTGGCATATGGGGAGGCATGCTTGAGGTTCTGTGGTGAACTGAATTGGGCACCAGTGCATGGAACCTGGGATAAGACATTAAATTGGCATATAAATATTTATCTCAAATCCTATCCTATCTCAATTGGTACCCATATAGACTACATGTGTCCAGGTGTTGACAAAGTGAAGCGTACTTCTTCAAACACTTGATTTCCTGCGGTTTAGGATGGAGATTGTAGCAGATTACCAAGAAAGAGCTTGGGATGCTGGGGATATAATAGTAATTCCATATTACATCTAAGGAATAGTATTTCTTCCTCCTTCTTTGTATCTTTGTTTTTTTATTTGTAGATACATGACATATATCATCAACCCCTTTGGAATATTTATTCCAGTTTTTCCTCTTATTTACTATTATTTTCTTCTTATTTTGTTCCATATATTTATATAATGCTTCCTCTATTGATCCTATATTTCATTATTCTGATAATTTAGGTTACACTCTAGTAATAAGTGCATAGTATCCTAACACAAACCAACTTGGCCGTCATTTCATGTTGATAACCTTTGTGGTTTAGGGATAAGTGCTAGAGGCCATGTTTTCCACAAGGCTTGAGGCACCAATTAAGTGAAAACCGAGTCCATGTTTTAACAAAGTCATATCATATGAGTTCATTTTTTTCTTTACTATTTGAAGAAAATATAATAGAAATTATGAATTCTTGGAACATATTTATAATCTTGTCTTGGGCAAAGAGAACCCATGATTGGGGTAAACTATGAGTTTCCTAAGTTATGATTAATGTTCGATTTAATTAAATTATAGTTGATATTATTTCACCATTGGGTGAAATAATTATTTGTTCTTATTTTTTATTTTATTTTTATTGAGTATTTAATTACATCCTTCGCACAAGGATATGAGGTCATGGTGTATTGTTACACGTATCATTATAGGAATCCTAATTTCACATGCCATATATATTTCCATGCCATATATGTGAATTTAATTTCATTTAATGATTAATCTTAATATGATTATTGAGTGAGAATCCTTGTATATATATGTTATTGATAATATGTGACTACAATCGAGTGGTTTTGATATCAATCCATGAGGTGTTATGGGACCTCAAAAGTTGAAATAAATAATTTAATGAGTTGCACCAGTTGATTAAAATAAAATATTTGTGTTTTTCAATAATAAGGCATATTGGGCCTAATTAACTAGAAATGATAGCCCATTATATAAAAACAGTGATATATAAAAATAATAAAAATGACACTGGATTGTGAAAAATGAAATTAAAAATGAAATGGTTGCGAGTAAATAATAAGGCAAGATATTGTTGACTATTCAATAAATGGAATACCTGAAATTTTATATGAGCACTCAGAAAAACCAATTATTCTATGTGGGTAGTTGGGTTAATTTACCATGGGAAGGGATCCGTTATTATTTCTATATTCCACTAGTGTATCCGTATTTCTTCTTTTAGATTGTTTTGAGATGCGTATTGGTATTTTAAGACCAATGACTCCAAGATGTTCTCGTGATGTGTTCCAGGAGGATGGGGATGACCATGTTCCAGATGTGGTGGGTCTGAATCCACTTATATTTCTACTATAATTTACACGTGAGGAACCAGTTGTTGTACCCATGTTCATGATACTTCCCTACATATGAGGCATTCTAGTTAAGGTTCTCTATGTTCTGCATCGATGATGGATGATATGACTTGTGAGCTCCAAAAAATAGCATCCTCGCACCATATTATGGATGAAAATATATAGGTTAATGAGACATGGATGGATTCCAAAATCTATCAACAATTGAGAATTTTAATACACGTTCAGTGTGGAGTTTCATGATATCTATGTAAATGTTGTGTGATTTGTCCATGTGTATGTGGGATATGATAATACAAGTTGGTCTCCATACGAGGATGTTATGGAAGGACATTCAAACTGTATTCTATGAGCACTTCATACCTCAGACGTTGAGAAATAACCAAGAAAGAGAGTTCATTCATATAGAGTAGGGATCTATGCCAATTATGGAGTACTCAGTTTGCTTCATTGAGATACAATGTTTTTCACTACTTCTTGTCAGTTTTGTGATTTCTCTTTATAGATGTATTGAGGATGGGATCTTTTATCCCATCCACACTCTGATGAATTTCTTTCTCTGTACTACTTTTTCAATGATAATAAATCCTTATCATATCACCATGTTCAACTTGAGCTATAGTGAAGTTACAAGTAAGACCCAAATAGTTCCATGGCAGTCTAGTAATTCTTATCGTGGTCGTAAATACTCCATTGAGGGTTCTCATCTGGTTATTGGATGCCAAAAAAACCCATACCTGAAGCTCTATAGTATAATATCATTGAGAATGTTAGTGGAATATGAAGGTGTTGTGTGGTAGAGACTGAGTGTAGTACTAGTATTGTTGTCATATGTGGGATCTTCTGTTATTATGTAAAGCCATTCCATTAGTATCTAGTAGATGTGGTTCCATACTAACTCCAAATTCAAGAGCATGTTATTTTATACTATGTCATTTGGGGAGTTGGAGTAGTACTTTCTGGATTTGTTGAGTGTCATATCCTATGTTTTTTTAGTATGTCATTATCTATGTATCTAGTATGGTAGTGCTATCTTGATGATGATTCTATGGGGCGTAGAATTCACTAAGCATTCTTTGTTTTTCCAATGTCTAGTTTGAGACCATGGACACTTTTCATGGTTCCTCTTCCATGTCGTGACCTAGGGGACCCCATTGGGTGCCTTGAGGATTCACCGACCCAAATCAGGTTAATTTCTTAAAGGTTGATATGGTTGTGGGTTTCCACCATAGAACCTACACCGAACATGTATTAATATGGGGTTGTATATGGTTGTGGTGGGTTTAGATTTTTTAAAACACCTTTAATTTCATTTATTCATTTTTATAAATAGTTATGATGTAGTTATGGTTCATATATGTGCTTACTGGAACCCGTCCTATGGGAAGGATGGGATAATAGTATGTTTGATACCTACAGGTGCTTACTGGGAGCATTCATTGTCCATTATGTCATATTAAGTGTTATATATTTGAGGATTTGAAATTATTTTGTATTACACATTTTTATCCTTATAGCCAAAAATTGATCAATGAAAACAATTTTTAGGATATCAAGATTATACCTCAAGTCTACATACACCACCCAAGAGTCCATGGGACCCTAAAATGCTATTTCATACTAGGAACCATTTATGTAGTCCTGGGGATTATTTTTTATGATCTATATTATTTTATAAGATTAATAGGTAATCACTTTGATTTTCTAGTTGATATAGAGGATTTACTTTTTATGGACCATGATTCACAAGATGTCTAGGATCTTTCCATAGATCATGATGACATTGTAGGAAACATTAATTCACTAATTTCATGGTATTAATTAGAATCAGCCTCTAGTCATTATTTATACTCATCCTTTTTATATATTTCTATGCTGCTTAGGATCTGGCCAATCAATAATTATTGGAGAGATGTTATCCATTTGAGACTAATATTCTTGGATTCTTAGTGTACACACTAGGACCCCGTATTTATATTAATGGAACAATATAATCATATGATCATAGATATCTCATCACTACCTGATATTGGTATTTTTGACTAGGGACCTGAGATTACTGATCAATAATACTATGTTTGGTACATGGGTTAGAATAGTTTACATTTTGTTCTATGAGATATTTTAGCATTGAGAAAAGCTGGTATTACATGATTATTTTACGTAATGGATTGTAGTTCATTTTTTTATATTTGGAAATCCACATACACATATCAAGTCATTGTTGGTTAGTATGATATATGGATTGTGGTTTGCTACTAAATTTTTTTCCCCCACCATTCTCAGGCCACTATTGTACATGGGCATCTAAGCCATCCTAAAATGGTCATTTCATTAACATGTAGGGCTGAGATGTAGGATCATCCTTATCATGTATGATATAGATGACTCATATGATATTAATAAATAGAATTTATTATAAATAAAAGTAAAAATAAATATATTTCTTATTTTTTTATTATGATCTTTAAATGTAACTAACAAAATGTGTTATATTTTTTCTATCATATGTTAGTTATTTAATTAATTTTTTTTGACATATTTATTTACCCTTACTCTGTACTCTGATATATAAGATGTTTTTTGATTTATTTATCATTGTTTTTCACTCTAATATAGTTTTATAAACTACATACAAAACCAATTTTGACCCCCACATCTAGTTGGAGGCCTTTGGTATTTAAGGAGGCACAACTATGGTCATGTTGTGAACCGAGTCGAGCAAACAATTGATTATCATCAATATCTAGATGATGAACACACCATTAGAATAAATTTTGGTAATTAAATGAAGGAAAATATCACTCTATAATAAGAATAAATAACATCACATAATTTGGACACACATGATGATCAACTGTATGGAAACTATGAAACATGCTCTATATGGTTATAGAACCATTATGCATGGGTTCAATGTAATTTAAATAGATTGTGAAAACACACCTTATATCACTGGTTCATTACCCATATTGAAATCCAAACTACAATATGAACAATACAGTCAAATAAATACATATTAAGGATTATAATATCCTCTAAACACAACATAATATATCATATATATCAAAACTAATATCAATATCAAGACTCAAATCTATAAAACCTTATAAAAAAAGATGTTCAGAATAAAAAAGAGCTTGCAATACCCTACCCTAGACATACCACTTTTGTTCCAATTATATTTTTTTCCTTTATAATAAAAATTCACACCTAAGAAAGAAGGGGGGTAACCTGATATCATTTCTTCATGAACTAACCTTGACATCCCTTAACTCAAGCACACGAGTAGGCCCATGAAATATCTGAAGTGCGTTCTTGATTTCCCAATGATAGAAACTTGTTTTGAGGAACCAAAAAAATGTTGGAAGGAATTCACAGTTAAAAACCAAAGAAAATACTATAGATTCCAAAAATAAGATTACAAGACCCATCTATGAGTCATAGATCTAATCCGTCATGTATATAGATTTCTTAATAGAATCAATAAATCAGATCGTGAATTACATAAAATTAAACAATAAATCAACTCATACAATATTAATAAAGAATAAAAAACATCACATAAGTAAATAAAATAATCAATAAATTGTTAATCAAGGACTGCATATGAGAATCAAAAAAAAAAACAAACCCAAAACCCACCCTTCTATTAATCATCCCCATGTGATCTTCGAAAACTATCCACATCCCTTTTCGAAACCTCAAGAAATCCCAATAACAAGATTTTATTACTAGAGAACATTAAAAGAGAAATATAGGAGATGTATTCACTGAATAGTTATTAAATAATGTGAGTGAGATAAATAATAGTATCCTTTTTTATGAAGAGTTTTTCAGTTACTTTTTAATGAAATTTTATTTATACTATTTTGAAATGAAATTTAAATAATATATTATAGATGTAAGCCCATAAATATAAATGTAAAAAATGCATTTTTTTTATTAATACTTGTTTTTCATTATATTTAATTGAAAAATAAGTTAACTTATATAATAATTACAAAATCCAATACAACTGTCAATGAAAAGTTAATTTGAAATAAACCATTTAAATCATTTCAAAACATACATCTCAAAAATCCTTTAATTTTTTTGTAAGGTAATATGATACACAAGAATAAAAAAGTAAAACGCAATGTAATAAAATCATACATATAGGAGCATATATAAGAATATTAAAGTAGAAATGTTTTCATAAACCTAAATTGATTCACAGATCCAAAAATAAAAAATCCTTATAGTGAATCATATAGTATACTATGAACCAATATAGTTCTTAGAAAATGATGGTCCTTGAGATCACCAAATGTGGACCAACCAATATTCCAATGTTGGTTCATGAATAGAATCCACACAATTATGCTATAATAATCCTAGAATTAAGGTATCTATACACAATCCTTAAAAAAATTAAATGGGGATAATAGTTGTGTCTTTATATATTGTGTCTCAAAAAACTAGACCTCTCACTTAATTCAATGAGATCTTATGAAATCAAGAAATAAGTTATATAAATTAAAATTAATTCTATAAATATAAATTAAAACACATATATTTCCTTACCACTAACTCCCTTATAATAAATATACCCAGTCACATTATCTATATAACATGAAATATAAATCATGACCTTTAGACTCGAATCCATCAAGAAAATCAAATCACGGCTTAAGAGAGTCCTAAAATACTACATAACACATAAATCATGTAAAAGAACCATATTAAATACAAAAAAAATGGATTTTTAATGTAATTTCATTTTTAATCATTTTAAATAACATTCTAAAAATCCCTTTAAGATAATCCTATGGAATCAAATTCCAAAATAATTTCTAATAAAATAATGAAAATATATTTTCACTATGAAAAAACCCTTTAAACGAAAATCATTAACAAAACTAATATTCATTTCCTAATTCTATGACCCTAATAGGGTTAAATTATTATATATACCAATTTAATTATGAAAAATCCCATGAAACCTTTTAAAAAACCTGGAATTCATAAAAAATTAATATTAAAAACCCTAGAATAGCTATGGAGAAACAATTATTCCAAATGGGAAATCCTTTTCAAACAGATATGAAAATAAATATAAATTTCACATGTATATTTAATTAATTATTAATTAATTTTAAAAAAATTAAGAAATATATGACATGTCAATTAATGGAAATTCACAAAATAGCATCCTCCTTTCAATGTAGATCATGCTAAATGTATTCACTTATGTAAATGTCCAAACAATAAAAAAGGTTCCTCCTAAAGTACTAGAAAAACTAACAAGATTAAGGCACCTCATATATAGAATCCAAACCATGTATCCACTATTTTCATGAAAATATAGTCAACCAATAGAGAGAATATTAGGTATTATGGATAATGTAATAAAAAATAAAATTGTGAAGATACCAAGGATAATAACATGGGAGAAAAATTTATGGAGCTATATCATGATGGAGGAGGAGGGGATAACATTATATTTGGAGCCATAACCACACAAAAATCAATAAGGGATGAAAAAATTGAAATATCCCTTGAATATTCAAAGGGTCTTTTTTTTCTTAAAAACATGATTTTAAATCCCATACAGATTGTTCAGTTTGGAGGAAACATATTTTCAAACCTTTCTCCAACCATACGTAAAAATATTTTCATCCTATTGAATCCTAATATATTTTTTAAATTATTTTCCAAAAACATGTGAATTATAATGAACCCCAAAACCCATATTAATGGTCTACTTTTCAGGATCTCAACTTATCTATGAACTGCCCAGGCATACTAACCATGAACATTCAAGAATTTTCTAGAAAGGCCATATATAAGGGTAACAGAAATAGTTTCTCATATATTTCCAGCCCCAAATTGTGCACCATATATGTCTTTGTTTGGGTCTTCCAAAATGATTATGTAAACCATTTAATGACTATCCAGAATTAATAAAAAATAGAGGTAAATAAAAACTCAACCCTGAAGCATATAAAAATTAAATTTAACCAAAATGTTTTAATAAAATTATACCTACAACAATGTGGGGTGTTACAAGTTCAATGTATTTATATTTATCCAATAATTAATAATTGAATTTATTTATATAAGTATTTTATCTAATTAATTAATGAAATATATAAAATTAATTCCATTATGTTGAAGTCTCATATATTCTGAGCATTGTGCAAGCACAAAAGTGTCAAGAGACTTTCTCGGATGAAAAATTGATGTGCTCTATAGAGGTTGGGATTTGAAAATGTGAGAGAACATGGAAAATTATAATTTTATAAATATCATAATAAATATAACATGATACCAATACACCATACACTACACAAAAAATGTATTCTCTAAGAGTAAAAAAATTCCATATATATATAACCAGAAACAAGCTCACCAATAATGATATTTTTAAGGTATTTTTTGATAAAACCTATTTTTAATAATTCAATTATTAAAAACAATTATTTATTTTGTAAAATTTATAAAATTACTCCATCTGGAATATGTTTCAAAATGTGTGAAAATATATGACACCTTAATTATATTTTGAATCCATTATTCATTAAGAAGAAATCCGAAATTTGTGGGGAATTTGAATGAAAAGATGATGATAAATTATTTATGGTATATATAGAAAAAATTAGTTTATAAAAATTCTATAAATACATAAAAGGGTAATTGAATTTAAATATTTGACCATATTTTAAAAAATTTATGAGAATTAATTATTACTTGTAAATTAAGAAGAGTTAGCTGATGTCATCACGTCAAAACCTGATGCATTGCATGATGAAAGTACATAAATCTGTTATTATAGTTTAATTTCTTATTTTTAAGAATATATATATTTGGGAAGAAAATGAAAAATTAAAATAATGGGAATGGAAATGTATTGTGATAGTAATTTTTTATATCAATTTTAAGTGGTAAAGAATTGAATAAAAAATATAATATCAAGTCAAACAAATTTTTTCAAAGGCGGATATCCAAAATTTTGGTGGTTAATTTCAGAAAAAATAATTCATTGATTATATGAATGAATAGTTTTACCAAATTAGAAATAATATGGAATGAGATATTATACCCATCCCTAAATAATAATATCATTGAAACAAAATGGTTTTTAAAAAATAAAATAAAATAAAATGTAGTGGCTATGAGAAATAAATATAGATTTGATTTCAAGGGATACATAAATATTTACTGGAATTATTGTTATGAATCATTTCTCCAATATAAATACATGTCATGATCTATAAAATTCATTCTATTACAACATAAATAAACAACAAATTGTATTAAAGGGACATAATATCATCATTTTTGAGTGGTGCTCCGGATGAAGAAGTTTTTATCAGCAAATATGAACCCTTTATGCATCATAAAAAATAATTAAATGTGAAAAACGAATAAATAAATATATGTGATACAACAAGACCATGGATCCTGGTACTTCATGCTGAATAAATACTGGTGAATTATGAAATTTAAAAAATGTCATGTTGGAAACAACATCTATTTAATGAAGACCAATTTTCCATCACACATTATGATTATATATGATGATGATATAACATTTTCCAGTATTGAGGAAAATATATTTAATGAGGTTTACATATAAATATAATAAATTCATATTTCATTTCTTCAGGATATATTGTTTTTTAGAATGCAATTTACCTAAAACATTAGCCACATTTCCATACAATGTGAAAAATAATCTAGGGAGCTATTAAATTGACTTTTCATAGAATAATATAAAATAGAATCATTAAAAATTATTACAGACACAAAATTTAAAAAGGATAATGATATTCAAAATGAAAATGAAATATTATTCCTAAAATATGACTGGTAATAATTCATATTTTATTTACTCATGAGTAGAAATAGTTTATGTTATCACTCAATAATCTAGATATGAATCGAAGACAAAGAAGTAATATGTGATGAAAAGAAAAATAATTATAAGATATATCAAAATTTAATCCAACTAAGGTCATTAATTTGGTATGAAATGTAATTTGTAATTCATTATCTTCACTTATGCTAATTATTTAATTCATAATGATGATAAAAAGTAAAAATTAGGTGGAGATTTCATTATCAGTGGATGATGTGTTGCATGGTATTACAAGAATTAATAATTTTCCACCATGAGATCCATTAATTTTGGTTGTGAAGATACATTATAGGGATCTCACAAATAATAAGTATATAGGCCAAATATGATTATATTTATATTCATATTGATTAAATTTTCATTATTCTTTTTTATAAAAATAGTTTTATAAATCCATCAGAGAATTATGTTTAACATTTATTAACTAATGAAATAAAAATCAATTATCAGTTTGATGTAGATGGTGACTCAAGAAATTATGAAATTATAAAGTATTCTATATAATCAGAATTTTTATAGAATTTTTATAAAACCACACTCAAATGATACTTTTTATTAAATGAGGATACACATGTTTTTATTTCTCATTACCAAATATCAGTAACGTATTTTTATATGTTTTCCCCATTATTTTATTTATATTTTATATACTAATAGAAGAATATGTATTATATATCTATAGAATAATATTTTAACAATAATCATTGTAATTTATTTATTGTGATGATTATAAAAAATAGGTTTAAACTATTTATATAATGTTCCTAGAAGATTATTTTTGATTTTTTCCACTTAAAACACTAATTTTTCGATAGAATTATACATTTTATAATATATCTATTGTTTTATTCATAATTCTCGCCGATGTATAAAAATATTTTCAGTATTATGGGCGCTCTACATTTAGAATTAGGATACCACGCATTTGAATGAAACAATTTTCATTATTTTCAACAAGTCTATGAAAATACATTTCCACATTTCAGTTGCATTGATTTTAAAGAAGAGTAGATGATTTCATATGTTGATATGATGGAAGTAAAATGTATGTTATTGATAACCAATACAATGGGTGGTAATATTGATATAATTGAGGATGAGGTATCATTTATTTTTAGTAAATTTCATTATATGTTAGTATAAACCTGAAATATATGAAGATATAGTTGAATATTTTTTTAAATGAGATTAGAAGATACAAAATGATTTTTAAGGTGTTTTCAGATAATCTGAAAATGGTGGACTTGAAATGCCTTATTCATGAATGTCATGACAAAAATAATTGAGGGTTTATGATCTTTCTCGAAATTTGAAATTTATTAGAGTGTTTACACTATGTAATATACCATCTTATTTATATATCTCAAAAAATTATTAATATATCCTAGAAGTAATTAGATTTTAATTTATATGAACTGTCCTTTATATAAAATATTGTACATATGATTAACTCATAGAATATGGACAATTAATCTAGTGAAATTTAATTTCAAATATAATGTTTCAATCATATAAAAAATTAATTTAGAATTTATGTGACTGTAATTATGAGATTTATGAGAAAATATAGGATCATTTTGGATCATGTAAGAACAATTACGTTGATGTGTTGGTTTAATATTAGGATTTAAATGTAATTGTATGATCCTTTTATTAGAAATGTAGTAACAAATGGTTGTTCCTATTTTAAATTTAAATTTAAAATTGATAATAATATACAATTATTTAATAAATATATATCATGATGATTGATAGATTATGTAATGATTCAATCCTAGATGGATATTGAAAACCAATTATGGAGTTATTACATAGATATGATGTTTTAAAATGTTATATTATTATTATGTGAGAGAATTCGAACCTTCAATAAACATTCATAAATTGGAAAGATTTAACCAATAAAGAACCTATCTAAAATAAATTAAATTACAATATAATTGAATTATATTTGGATATGTTTGAATAATGTAACTGATACCATCTTTTTGAGATTCATCAATAGAGGATTTCATAGGATAATTAAAAACTAGACAATTGGATTTTGGAAATGAATATAGTGCTACTGAATTACAAGAGTGCTTCAATATTTTCATTTTGAAAAATTTTCCCCATTCGACATATTGAGTTTTTAAATAAATTTTTTTTAGTAACTGAAAAAAAAATAATTTGAGAAGATGTGATGATTATTTTTATATAGAGAGTGAGAAAATTGTCGATTGAGATTTATATATTTTAAAGGGGAATGAATCTGACATTTATTCATTTTACTTGGAACATTATATTTGTCTAATGATAATTATGTATTGTGAATTCATTTATGATTTAGTGTATTAAGTGTGTGTTTATTTTAAATTGGTTGGTATCAGTATTGTAGAGAGATAAAAAAATATATCGATTGTCATTGATTAGTCATGATAAAAAAAATTATGGTATGTATAGTGGAAATAACCACTATAAATTGGGTTTATAATCATCAATTTTGGATGTGAACATCAATAATAAATCTATGGGGTGATTAGTTTATTTTCTATCCTAAGTGAGATAAGGATCTTTTTACTGAACTAGTAGGAGAGAGGTTGTGTTTTGAATGAAGATAATATAAAAATATTGATTCACATCACTCTAAATTTCAGTATTTATTCAAGTGATTATAACAATATTATCATATATAAAAATGGAAAATAATTTTGATATAATTAAATGATATTAATGTTTAATTTTTTCCATGACATAGATTTCAAATTGGATGAAAAATTAATAATAAATCTTTTTATTATCCAAATTAGAAGTAAAATATAAACTAATAATGAACCATGAAACACATAATACCTAAATGCGAACAAAAAAAATAAACAGGTCTAATAATTAATCTATTAACCATAGGTGTATACACCCTTCCCTCATTTATCTCTTGTTTTATTCATGAGTATTTGGTAAAAATTCATCTCTTATTAAGAATTTGATAGACTTTCCATTTAGAAGGGATATATATTAAAATGGTTTCAACCAACATAATAAAAACTGATAACATTATTTTAAATGAATGATGTTTGTAATGAACTATGTAGTTCCCAATACCCATTCCACTAATCTTTATTCCATAAACACATAAATTATATATTGGATTTGATACCTACTCTATATTATTGGACCACACAAACCCATAATTTATTTTAATTAAGATAACTATATATTAAGTATATTCTCAATAACTATTTGGATTATATAATTATATAATTATGAGAAATCATAATCCAATATAAACCATGTTATCTTTATCAACATAAAATTTTTCCCACTATATCAGAAACAACTTAATCCATAATAAACCTTCAATATGTCACAAAAAATCTCTAAAAAATATATCTTTTTAAAACTATCATGTGTAATACAATTCATTAAAACCTAGGGAAATGGAAATATAATAATTGTAGAGATATAACACTTAAAAACTGTATGAATATTTGAAAATAATCAAAGATCATAATTGGTCATAAGGTCAACATACATAATATGGTAGGAATGGATAAACAAAAAATATATAACTAACTAAAAATGTGTTCATGTTATATCCATGAAAATTAATGAAGACATGGATAATAAATAAAAACAGATCATAAACAAATGGAAGAAATAATTTTGAAAAACAATATTCCAAATATATGTGAACATGTGAACATCACCAAACTACATTTTAAATCATATTGTTTTTCTAACAACAGAGTAGTATAATTTTTTATATATACATCATGTTCATAAATAGTATTTAGTGAAATTGATTATTAAAATTAAATCAACCCTAAAAACATTTAACATATAACTTATTTTTTCCAAACAATATTCAATCCATTAGTATAGCCTATATTCATTGGACTTTCCAAGAACTCAGAATAACATACAATAGAGATATAAAATAAGTAAAATAATTCTATGTATATAAGGAATTATATGAAAATATTTTATAATAAATATGGCATATGATAATTCTAAAAAATTTATAAATATATATCTACTATTCACAGACACGTTGATGAAATTCAGGTTATCCCTAAATATTGATTATTCATATATAATTTGTTTATTGATTGAAACATATAAAAAATATAAAATATTATATGCAGTGAACATATAAAATAAAAAATGAAAAATACATTGATTTTAATCTATATCAATTTGAGTTATTATGAATCATAAAGATTATGTGATCCTATGATAAAAATAATGGACCCTAGAAAAGGTATTTAGCATAAAACAATTAATAATGAATACAATAAATGATATAATTATAGTTAATAAAAATTATATAATTTAATATAAATTTTAATGTATAATATAATAATATTTCCCCAAAAATAAATTACCAAAAAAAATGTAACACACACATAAAAGTGTTTAGAAGGTTAATTTTTACCACCTCCACTACCACCACCACTGTTAATTTCTTCATTCTTGGAAAATCCAACAACACCATCATTAGTAGGAACACAATATTCATGATAACCATTACAATCCTCAAAATGTGGTAGGTTAGTGGAAGAATGTACTCAAAAAGGTGATAATTAATCTAGTTCAGATACCATTCATGTACTAATGTATGATAAAATATATCATAAAATTATAAAATAATAAAATTCAAATACATTGATCATCTTCCACCGAATAGGGTCCTTTCATTTTTTATCTCAATCATAAGTTTTGGATATCTCTATATATTGATTACATTTTATAGTTTTTTAATAAATTGATTATATTATTCAAATTGTAGTCCCTCCAATGGTTTTAATATTTGAATGGAGAAAATATATTTTATATTGTATTGAAAAGAGGATAATATTGTATAAAAAATAAACCTCACTCTTTATAACTTCAATCAAGGGGAAATTGGATTCTTTTAAGATTCAGTGGAGCTTAGAACCAAGAGAAAGGCATTAACACAACATGTATTCCATTTACATGAGTTGAACATTTTTGGATATGTTTTTTGGAAGAGTTACGTTTAAATTTATGACACCTTATAATGAAATGAAAATTAAAACATTACAAGACATGTATGATTTACAAGTCATGAAAATTTCACAAAATAAAAAATTAAAGACACACATGCCACATTTCTGAGGAATATACTTATAAATACAAACCCTAGGTAGCTCCAATGTGGTATTTCGTAGGGTGATCAACTAGGGATTCCAACTGGATTGAGGAGAACCACAATGGATCCCTTCCAATGCCTCTTCTATATTGGGTTTAATTCATTTTTTCTTCACCCTCTTGTGGTTAGAATGAGGGGTTTATTTCATTATTTTTTTGATTGTGTGATAAACATGGATTGATTATATGAGGTATTTTTTTATTACAATTTATATTTGGATTTTTCATTTTTTTATCTGAATCTCTTTATTTTTTTAAATGACCATTGTGGGATGGGTAAGGATTTGGGTAAAATTTATTTCATTCATTGAAAATGACCATTACACAAGTTTATTTAATAACATTTCTTTTTTTGGTTCTTGGCATTAGATTTTTTTCAAGTCAATTGGGTTTCTATCTAACCTATGTTTAATTTTTTTTGGGGTTATTGAATATTTGAAATTCAATGTACCATAACATAAGAAAATGAGAGTTTTGGATGGAGAACATTTTAAATGACCATTACAATCACTAAGACTTGATTCCAATGGTTACATGATTGTTAATTAATTATTCAATACTGTTTCAACCCATGAATATGGATGGATTTCTTCCTAAGACCAAATTTATATTTTCTTCTCCAACTTTATTCACAAATCTAAGGATCAATTGCACAGATTAAATTTGATTAAAATCATAAATAGTTCTATTTATTTTATTTTATTAATATTTTATCCAAATCTATATTTGTGGGTTCAACCTCCAACATCCATATCCTATACAACCCTTTAGTTTAGTGGTTTTTTAATGCTAAAAATTTATAATTTCATACCATTGTGGGAATTAATGATTCCCATGGGGATATCAGTTTCTCTCTAACATATATTATGGAAGAACAATTATTCCATGATTTTGGGGAATAAATTATTCAAATTATTATATTTCTAGCTTTTTATTGAATAATTGTATGGTTCTCACGACAAAAATCTTAATTAAATAGATCATTAAAAATAGTATGACACTCACCCCATTTATTAGTATCATACAAATAAACCATTGAAAAAATAATAAAATAATAATTAATTATATAAAATAAGTATTCTTGTTTACTTAATAATAAAAATTTATATAATGATTTCACCATTGGCTGTTTGAAATGGATTTATTTATTTTTTCTTATATCTAATAACAAATAGTCGTAAATGAGATACCAATTGTATGATATTCAATGAATGTAATGCCCCGAACCTAGTTACCCAGAGTCTATGCATTATTACCTATCATTGGTATGATCACAAAAGATCATGTGTCAAAAGAACAATTTGTTTTGTTGACTTGGAAGTACGAGATACATTCATAAGGTTTACATTACATCATAACATGAAAAACTACCATAAAATTGTTTCCATAGAAGACACTGAGATCCCATAGACTATCCTTGCAGGCTAGTCATAATATACTTATTCTCATACTAGGAATAATAAAACATAGAAAGGGGTGAGATCAGATGCCCAGAAAGGATATCAATATAGATGAAACATTCATAAATATGCATAATCATTTAGGGAAAAGTATAAGACTAAAACCAAAGCTTTTTAAACATCAACTTCTGAATAATATGGAAAAGATAAAATCAAAATAATGACATTTACTTACTCATATGAATATTCTACTAGTATAATAATCACCATCAATATCAATAGCCACTTTCAAAATAAAGGAAGGAATAATCCCTGACTTTCATAACCACATAGTCATGGCCTTGGTCCAAGACTACAAATAATATTTTTTCACGGCCTTGTGCCAAAACACTAGCTTGTCTCATTAGACCTACTGATGAATCAAGGAGCTATTACGGGCTCCACCCATCACATAATATGTCCAAAGCATTCCTCATATGAAAAGTTTTAAACATACTATGAATATTCGTATTAAAACTATCATTAGAAAGTTCAAAACATTATCCGTAAACCATGAACGGTGTGAAAATATCACATCCACAGTCAATCATATCACAAAAACATCAATTAAATATGGAAGTTTTGTATCGTAATAAATCAACTTCAAATAAGATTAAAATCCATCAAAGGACGTTGACATAGATGAAATCCAAACCTTTTTTAGAGAAATATCTCTTTCTATTTTTAAATCATTTATGAAAACATTTATTTTTGAAATATTCTTATAAGAATTTAAGGGATGATTTGATGATTTTATAACAACAGAAAATAGCCACACCAGACATATAAGTAAAAAAAAGACATTCGTACCTTAATTTTGTCGAAAATGTTATAGAGGACTTTGTTTGGAAAACGACAGAATGATTCCTTTCAAAAACATATAATGTCAAATAAGGGTATAAATTAATTTAACCCATTGTCTATTAAATAGTAAAAAAATTTTGAAATACATTTTAAGAAACATGGATGTGGATGATAATGAGGTCCCAGTAGATAATTACGTATAAAAACCTCAGATAATGAAGAGATTATAGAAGTAACCCTTACCTTGTGATTTTCCATGGTCAAGGGTAGGTTAACAACTTGTATAATGGTGAAATAATTGTTATTAAATTATACCATACTCATATACATTAATATGATATCATATATGATCTTTTAACATTTTTTTGTTAATAATATCTTAGTATTATCGTCGGTTCGGGTTTTAACTGGTTTGTTTTCCATTATATTCTTTGTTACATTTATAATGTGTGTTATGTATAGGATGTATCGTATTAATATTAATAATGATATTAAGTCTTTAAACATTATTTTTTATCATCTAATGTAAATTAGTCTTCAATGGATACGATGGGGAGTGAATCTTATCGTGTTCGTGGAGACGGTAATCCGTATGTACGCATTATAGAAAATATCATTATTTTGATATTAAAATAATATATAATTGGATGGTATATCAAATATAAAAAATCATTATAATTTTATATTTATTATTTAAATCAATTACACATCATCATTATTAACATCCATATAATAATGTATTGAATAAAAATTACACCATGACGTGGAGATGGTAAGCCGTGCGTACGCACAAATGGTGGTATGTAATATAATGGATGGATAGAATAATGAATATTGTTCTACCATATTTATAATAAATTCACATTATATAGAAGATACTAGAGTTATTATTTCAGAATGTAAGCCAAAAATAAATAAGAAGTGTAAGAAGAATGGAACTTGAACGAGGTGATAAAATATTTACCTCTTCTTTAGGTTCTTCCTTTTGATTTGATCAAAAGGGATCCTAAATTGGATTTCTGATTAAATTATGTCCTCTAGGATGAATGGAGGAGAGTGTGGGAGGATATTTGGTTAGGGGTTGGCAGAGTCTAATGGCTTTGATGGTGTGAATTTGATGGAATGTGATGTGCCCATTTACAAGAAGAGTGAGGGGAACCTTAGGAAAAGATTGTAATATTATTTTATAATAAAAACATTTTAGGTTTATTATGGATCAAAAATGAATTATGTAAAGGATAAGGTGGGGATGGTTCGAAAACCAATCAACCAATATGTTTTATACAGGTTTGGGACACTATATTTACACTATCTTTTAGATTTAACTCTTAGTTAAATAGTTTTACATTTACCATGTCTTAGGGTATTTTTATATTATATGGATAATATAAATTCTATAAACATAAAAGAAAACATCAAGTGGTTCATTAATGACTTATATAATATTATTTATGATCCTTTTTCTATCCTTATAATTTTAGGAATAGAATATCAAATAATAATATAATATTTTTTTAATCTCTTTTATGTCAATTTCGACAAAATTTGGTATTTTGTTTTTCCTAAATTCATTAAAGCATTATTTCATTGAAAAAAATACATCTAACCAACACTAAAATGTCATATTAACCTAGATAATTATTGGAATTTATAAAAAGTCTCAAATTACATTTTTTGGATATTTATGATGTCATTTATTTTAATGTTTCAGTAATATGGTAATTAATGAATCATCATTGTTTCATAAATAAATTTAATTATTTAATGTATAATAATTATAAATAAAATAAATTATGTACAAAAACTTTTTATCTTTCTAATGAATATTTATAGTCGAAATTATCTTTTATATAACTCTAGATTAATTTTTTTATTAAACATTGATTTTAACTCTTTTTACTCTTCTTTAAATAAAATAATGATATATGCCCTCATCTAATCCATGTGGACCAAAGAGGTTCGTATTTTATTCCTAAGGTTTATCTTGGAAGAATTATTCTTATCCAATATAATTAGGATATGTTTTTGGGGGATAATAATATCATTTTTACCCTTAATGACCCTATTTACTTTTAATCGTGGTAAATAAAAGTAAAAAGTTACAATTCAAAAAAAATTATTTTCATCTTATTGACCCACATTTAACATACTGATATAAACTGTTTCTCTTTGATTTTTTTAATTCAACTCACCGATTTTGTAAAATTATGTTCTATGTAAATTTTAAAATACTCCAAGGAGGTGGGTAAAATATGGTCAAAAGATCAAAAACATTTATATATATAATATTATTACAAAATGACTCCAATGAATTACATTGAACATATATAGGTATTATGTATCTATTTTGACTTAAAATTAATTTAAATAAAATAATTTCTATTAAAATAAAAATTCGGTATTAAACTATAACTCAGTGTTTTTCCCTATTAATCAAAAATTAAATGTTTTCTGAAAAATACCAAAAATTAACCCTATGATAATTTTGATATTTTGAATTCAAAAATCTAGTCCATTTTATAAAATTAATAACATATAAGATGAATTTATTAATTTAAAATTAATTCTCTTTGTCAAGAGAAAAAAGCTTGTTTTTAAGAAATAATAACTAACAAAAGATTGATACTTGTTTATGTTCACTTTCAAAGTGAATTTACTTCCATTGAATAACATTGGATTTAATGGTAAATATATAATCTACTTATACTTCAAACCATTGAAATTTATAATTTAACACTACAAATTATTTTGATTAAATTTATTTTTTCAATTAAAATATAGTATTTTTAACTATTCACCAAAATTTGAATTTTATTAGAAAAACACCAAAAAAAAATTCAAAACTAAATTCTTAAGTACCGATTCTAAAAAAGAAGATTAATTTAAAAAAATTTATATATAAATGATTCAAATATTGAATTAATGGTAGAAATTAGTTAAAGGATAGAACACTACTTGTCAATTATATGTTTTTTTCTTCTCTTATTCTATGATGAAGTTAATTCTTAAACATTAGGTATGGGATCTTAAAACTAAAAATGTGTAATCCTATTCATAACCTCTTTTGAACGGCTAGTTTGGTAAGTCATGGTGCCCTTGAACTCAGTGGTGTGTGTAGTCCAAGTTATTGAATTATTTTGAAGAAATAATGTACTATGAAATAATGGGGTGTTAAATTCTTCCCTCCTTCAATAAATTGCATCCTTGGAATTTGAAATTGATTTTGAAAATAAAAGGTTTAAAATAGTAATTATATCTATTGGAAAACCCACATCAGAAATTGGGTTAATAAAATTTAGTCTTAATAAGATGAAAAGGGAAATTAAAAAGCACCAGAAATTTATGATCTCTATTTGGAAAACATTGGTGGAAATTATAGACACATAATTGGAGGGAAAACATAAATATTTATAGGGAGTGATTGAGGTCATCAGTGAAAAACAATTGTAGAATTTTGGGCCTCCTAGCCACCAATCTATGATGATTTAAGATATCATCTGTTCAAAAAAACATAAGGTATTAGGATTACACATTTTTAGTTTTAAGATCCCATACCTAATGTTTAATAATTAACTTCATCATAGAATAAGAGAAGAAAAAAACATATAATTGACAAGTAGTGTTCTATCCTTTAACTAATTTCTACCATAAACTCAGATTTTACTCATTATTATAATAGAAATAAAAAATATATTCTACTAATAATATTCATATAGGGTTCCAAAAAATTGAATTTATGATTCACCTATCAGTACCTTTAAAAATGAAACTACATTATACAATCCAAGGACATCACGTAGTCCGGTTGTTGGCGATAAATCCCAATCGCACTATGGTAGTGGGTTCGATTACCACTGCTTTGTCCGATGCGACTGGTTTTCAAACGATCTGCATGTTCTCATTTTTATTAAAATCTAAAAATACCATAACAATAGTATCCAATTTCAACCGTAATATATTCCAACCATTTTACTTATCCAAAATACTTTTATCCAAACTCACAGTCAAAAATTTATAAGGAAGTTAAACACAATGAAGATCCTTTTTCCACGTAATAACATATGAACACCATCATCATGTATTATTTTAAAACATGTTAACAACCTGAATTAAAATAAAACCTTATTGATTACATTCGTGCTCCCTTATCATTTATATAATAATGGATATATTCCTTACATCCAAAAATATTGAATATTCAAACAATGATGAAATAAACAAACTATTAATTAGTTCCAAGGAAGTTAAGAATATCAAATATAATTTATCCAAATCAACCATCTCTTATTCAAAAATCACCGCCTCATTATCATGACCATATTAAGGATTAAATTTCCTTCAACCATGTATTTTTCCAAAAAGTGTAGCATACTATTATGTCACATTTCTTAGAACCATATAATCTCAAATCGAAAATTAAATAGTACTGCATTAAAATCCTTATTTTTCTCCATAATTAATATAACCAGTATATTGTTGGTACAACACTCCAATGAAATAATTCTATAATAACAACATAAGAACACCAGTCATTACTCCTCATCTGAGGTAGTATCATAACATTATTATTATCCAATAGCATCATTTAAGGTATACTCTGATGACTGGGACATTTATTTTTGTAGTTTCCCAATGCCTTGCAGATGAAGCATTGTACATTTGAAACATTTTTCTTTCCCTTGAAATCACGTACTTGGTGTAATTTTTCTCCACAATTATTACAAACTCACATTCCCTTCATGAAAGTACAAGGGTGTTTCTTCCAACATTTACTATAGGATGGATATTCAATTTCTCCCTTCCTCCCTTTACTTCCATTCCGTTTACTAGGCACCGTTTCTAAACAATGGGGTAAACTGGATTTGTTTATGAATCGAAATTCATAAATCCAAACTTGTAAAACAATTTACATATATTGAATAGTTTATGGATATAATCCATAATCATACAAATGTTTTCTTTGAAAATTATATACATATAAATCCTTCATAATGGTTTGTAAAGAAAATATGAAATATCCAAAGCATATCCATCGGGAGTGTCATAACCAAGAGTGCAGAAAGGCCCATTTTTTTCACCAGTTCTTGTTCGAGTCTAGATCAAAGCGGTGTTTTCATGTTTTCCCCCAAGGTACATTTATGGTAGAGCCGCCTCTACCTGCTCGTATCCCGACATGGATGTATTGATTGAAAAAAATAAAAAATTATCTACAATAAAAAAATTCTAAGAAGTTCCTCTATATAAATCCCCAAAGACTATATTAGCGCAATGAGATGTAATCAGAATTTATCAAAATCAAGATTCCAAGGTTTGTACTAAAATTCCTCTGATACCAACTGTAATTCCCCGACCCCAGTTACCCAGAGTCAGTGCATTATTAAGTATAATTGGCATGGTCACGAAAGATCAAGTCTCAAAAGACCAATTAGTTTAGTATCCTTGGAAGGACTAGATACATTAATAAGGTTTACATTACATCATAAAATAGAAAACACCAACAACTTTTATTCCATAGACAACACTAAGATCCCATAGACTAGACTTACAGGTCAGTCATAATATACTTCTTCACATCTTTCGAAAAATAAAACATAGAAATGGGAGAGCTAAGATGCTCAGTAAGGTTAAAAATATAAAAAAAACCTTTATAAATAATCATAAAAATTTAAGGAAATTTATAAGACTAAAACAAATCCCTTTTAAACAAGAACTTAGGCATAATAAAGAAAATAAAAAATAAAAATAATTCCACTTACTTATTCACATGGATATTCTAATAGTCAACTAATCACATGCAATATCAATAGCCACTTACATAATGATAGAATGCATGATGCCGGACCTTCATAACCACATAGTTAAGTCCTTGTGTCAAGACTACAAATAAGATATTTTGAAGGCCTTGTGCCAAAACACTAGTTTGTCTCATTAGACCTACTGATGCATCGAAGAGCTATAGCGGGCTCCGTCCATCACATACAAAGTCTAATGCATTACTCATATGAAAATATTTAAAGTAACATGAAAATTCATATTATACCTATTATATGAAATGTCAAAACTATTTCAATACACCATGAACGATGTAAAAATAACTCATCCACAGTCAAACATATCACAAAACCATAAATAAAATATGGATGTTTTGTATCATAACAAATCAACTTCAAATAAGAATAAAATCCATCATAGGATGTTGAAATGGATGAAATCAAAATCTTTTTCTGTGAAATAATTTTTCTATTTTGAAATTATTCAAGAAAACATTTATTTTGTAAATATTCATATTAGATTGTAGAGGAAGCTTCAAAGATATTATAACGATGGAAAATAGTTGCACCCGCCTTATAAGTTAAAAAATATATTCATACTTTATTTTTTTTGAAAAGGTTATAAAGGACCTTGTTTGGACAACAACAGAAAGATTCCTATCAAAAAAATATAAGGTCCAATAAGGGTACAAATGAATTTAGAACATTTTCTTCTCAATACTAATTTTTTTGAAATAAATTTTAGGAAACATAGATGTGGATTATAAAGAGGTCCCTGTAGATAATTAAGTATAAACAACCTCAGATAATGAATAGATTGTATAATTAACCCATACCTTGTACTTTTCTTTGTTCAAGGGTAGGTTAACCTCCTATATAATGGTGAAATAATTTTTATTTAAATATACAAGAACCATATACAATAATATGAAATAATATTTGATATTTGAACATTTGTTTGTTAATAATATATTAGAATTATCGTCATTTCGGGTGTTAACTGATTCATTTTCCCTTATATGATTTTTTTGTAAGTAATTTCTGTTATGGATAGGATGTATATTATTAATATTCATACTGATATTATGACTTTAAAAATTATTTTTAATCATCTAATGAATATTAGTCTTGAATGGATATGATGGGGATAAAATTTCATCGCGTTCGTGGAGATGGTAATCCGTACGTACACATGAGTGACAATATCAATATTTTGTTATTCAAATAATATAAAATTTGAAGTTATATCATATATACATAATCATTATCATGTTGTATTTATTATTTACAACAATTACACATCATTATTATACCCATCCAAATAATAATGTATTGAATAATAATTACACCACGATGTGGAGAGAGTAAGTTGTACGTACGCACGTATGGTGACATCTCATTAAAAGGATGGATAGAATAATGAATATGGTTGAACCATATTTATAATTACATAATATTATATAGAATATACTGGAGTTATTATTTTTTAATGGAAACAACAAAACAAGAGGAAGTGGAAGAGGAAAGGAACTTGTAAGAGGTGATGAAATATTTACCTCTTCTTTGGGTTCTTCCATTTGATTTGATAAAAAGGGCTCCATTGGTTTGCATTATGACTAATGTAAGTCATATAGGATGAATGGAGGAGAGTTTTGAGGAATGTTTTGGCTGGGTTTTTCCGATCCTAGTGGCTTTGAAGGTGTGAATTTGAGAGAAGGGGATGTTCTTTTTATAAGAGGAGTGAGGGGAACCATTGGAAAAGATTGAAATATTATTTTATAATAACATCATTTTCGGATTCTAATGTCTAAAAAATTAATTATTTAACATATAAGGTGGGGATTGGTCTAAAAACACTCAACCAATAGGTTTTAGATAGGTTTGGGTCACTCTGTTAGATTTATCTTTTAGATTTAACTCTACGTTAAATTGTTTGAGATTTACCATGTCTCTTTGTATTTTTTTTTATATGATTAATAAGGTAATAATAAACATTATAGAGAACCTAAATTAATTCATTTATGATATATATAATATTATTTAAGACTTTTAGCGGATCCTTATATTTTTATGAATATAATATCAATTAATAATATAATATATTTTTTTAAACTCTTTTATGTCAATTCTGACACTATTTGGTATTTTATTTTTTCTGAATTTATAACAAAATTATTAATAAAAAAAATCATATAACCATACCTAACATGTCATAGTAACCTGTAAAATAATTTTAATTTATAAAAATTCTAAAATAACATTTATTTTGATATTTATAATGTCATTTATTTTAACCATTCTTTAATATGGTAATTACATCATCATAATTATGTCATAAATAAATTTATTTATATAATGTCTAAAAATTATAAATAAAATAACATTATATAGGAAATATATTTTTCTTTCTAATTTAATATTAATAGACGAATTTATCTTATGTATAAAATTATATTAAAAATGCATTAGTTATTAAACACTGTTTTTATCTCTTTTAACTATTCAATAAATAAAATAATAATAAATGTCCTAATCTATTACAAGTGGACCAAAGAGATTCATATTTTATTCCTGAGGTTTTTTTGTCTTATTATACTTATTAAATAGAATTAGGACATGTGTTAGGGTATTAATAATATAATTTATACCCTTAATTACTGTATATACTTTTAACTCTGGTAAAATAAAAGTAAAAAAGTTCTTATTCACCAAAAATTATTTTCCTCTTATTGAACCACATTTTATTTACTCATATCAACCATTTCTATCAGTTTTTTCAAATTCAACTCATAGAAGTTGTAAAATTATATTTTATTTAAATTTTCAAATGTTCATAGGAAGTGGGTAAAAGACGGTGAAAAGTTCAATAAAATTTTATATATATTATATTATTACAATATAACTCCATTGAATTAAATTGAACATATATACGAATTATGTATATATTTTGACCTAAAATAAATTTAAATAATATAATTATTTATTTAAATAAAAATTCAGTTTTAAACTATAACACAATGTTTTTTTCACTATTCATCAAAAATTTATAGTTTTCAGAAAAATACCAAAAATACACCACAAGGAAATATTTATATTTTTAATTAAAATATTAATTCTATTTCACCATAGGAAATAGAATACTATATTACCATCATAATAAAAAATAAATATTCAACTATCTTTTAAAAATAGATACAAAAACCCACCATTACTACCTACTGATGTCTACAACTGTATTACAACCTTTCAATTATCCCAACATCACTATCAATGTGTCATCTCACCTGGTCCCATCATAGGTCATCACATCATAATCGTAGTTTCCATCTCAATTTTATCAGAATAATCATTAGTGATGATTTTTACATTCCAACACCAAATTGGCATCATAATATTCCTTAAATGTTGAATAGTTTTCATCATTTTATACATTATTATGATCAAATGGAACGAATGCGTTATATTTTTCCTTATTATTTAGGTATAATCCACTTTTTACTTAGTTCAGTGGGAACCATTACATGAATCGGAGGCCCGAAGTCATAAATCCTAGACTACATGGAACAAATAGCCAAGTAAACATTCCCATTCAAATAGAATAATCCCTGGATACACTCTAAAAAGTCCCTCCAAAGATAATTTAAAGACTTATATCAGCTAAATCGCATTGATTGGGTACCTTCTTGTAATTACTGTATGATAATGAAAATTCCAATGGCATGTCTTGCCTATCCATTTTTCAGTCCTAGGACAGGTTGGCTCTATATGAAGAATTCTTATACATTGATCCAATCGTTTGGGCTTTGTCCAATAAGCCATGGACCACTCATCCTCACTGCTTATAAGGACCTATGGCATAATGTTCTAATTATTTTTGGATCGTCGGCCTTGTGTTCTAATGTCATGGTAATGGCTTAGCGGCATTGGTCCCCAATAACAAAAATTTTATCCTAATGACCCAAATTGAGTAAATCATACTAGTACTACAGTATTGATATCATAAAAATAAACTAATGATTTTAAAAGTATTTTATAAGTAAAAATTTCCTAATGATACTCAAATATGTAAGGTTGGTCAATTTAATTAAAAAAATCATTTGAACTATTGCAAAGACATATTTTTCCTTATATGTTATTTATCATGATAATATGTTAGAAAAACTAACATTTCAACATTACAACTTATTGAAGAGGGAAATAATTTAACATAAATATTTCCACAACTACACCTTAATGTAAATCAAATTTTAAAAATTCTTTAAAAAAATCTTATACCCTATAATCAACTATTTTAGTGCTCTCGACAAGATTTCTGTATTCACTTGTCATGTTTTCTGAATGATTGTTCATAATAGAATTGTATTTCATGACAATAAATGATTTTTTAATTCAATCCAACGTATTTTGATAAAATCGAAATTTTATAAAATAATTAGTTATCAAAATACATGGTAAAATTTCCTCCTTTAATTAATAAATTTTTTAAAAAAAATTAAGCCCAAGTGTAAAAAAAAATTACAAATTTTTGGACATACATGATATTTCAACCATTAAGTAAACTATTAGATCTGCAATATATCATTCAATTTAATAGGTGAATAATGGTTCATTCTTATTTTAATTTCAATATGAATCCTGTAAAATTCATATACATATAAGTGTTAATATTAATATAATAAAAAATTAATATTATTTATGTCATAATTTTTATTACTTATAGGATATATTTATCCATGAATTCCAAATTATATACCATGGTGTGATGTACCTAATACTTCCAAAAATGGCGCAAATTTTTTATTATGGATGAACAAGTAACACCACCTAGTGGTGTAAGTGAATTAAATTTTTTCTCGTATGGATTATTTATCTCATATATTTATAATTATTAAATTATAACATTTATCAAATGTTTTTGGAAAAATGAATTAGAAAATCATGTCCATATAAGTGAAATAATTTTTGATAATGAATATTTTAGGATTTTTCTTATTTATTATAAAATAAAATTTTACATATATCATTATTGTAGTGGGATGTATAAAATAATAATATTCATGACCACCTGGAAGTACTTCATCTACAAGGTAGATAGTATGATATACTTACATATGATGGTAGTCAGTGGAAATAATTATTCTAAATCACAATAATTTTATGTTTCATCTTATTTCATATCAAAAAAATCATTATAATATTGTAATTTAAAATATATGTCACAATATATGTTATTTAAATAAATTATAGAATCGGTTACATTTTCTACTGGGGAATTGTGTAGGATTATTATAGAAAATGAAGTAAAAGTATAGGTTGTCTTTGGATTTTAATGTTTTTAACATCACCTCTATTGTATTATCTCATATGGATATGTTAAATTAACTAATAAATATAGTCTTATGAATTCCTCAAAAATGAAAAAATTTATTTCCCACTAAAATTTTCATTGCATAATAAGCATGAGGAATCTAAAACATATTTGTAATGTTTATCATTGGGTAATTTTTTTAATAATACTATCATTAAATTATGAAAATGTAATTTAGTTATTTTTAATAAATAATTTAATATTACAAACTACATTCATAGTTCAAATAATATTCACTAATAATCATCACATATTAGCAAAATTAAAATATATTAAATGAAAATTTCGGAAAATCCAAGAATATAATTAGTTTTAACCAATTGACATGACTAATATTGTGGGTACCTATAATTTTTATAAAAACTGGATTTTACATTCTAAATGAAAAATGGATTCCATCAAGATCTCCAAATAAACTATTTCCAAATATGAATATATTTTTATTTTCACTCTCATTAATTTTATCATATTTTCATTCATTATATTTGTATTGATGACTCTTCATTTGAAGATGATGATATCCCATAGAACTAATTCTATATTGAATTTCTATTCTTTTGAATGATATATTTTATCTATAAATAGAAACTGATAGTTTCCTTTGTATTCTAAAACTTTATTTTATTAGACATATATTGAATTAATTCTTAACCTACAAATGTGGAATACAAATTAAGAGTTGATCCATTCGAAAAACATCATATTTAAGCAGAAAAATGACATATAAGAGACATAAAGTAATATTATTATCTAATAAATATCACTCAGAAGTGTATATATTCAGGGCTAATTCGGTCTATAAATTTGTATTTTCAGAAAATTATATGGATTCATCATTCACATCCTTGGATAAAAATTATATATGTTAATGGATATAGATGTTATCTTATATATCAAATACATTTATCCAAATGTATTTTAAAAAAATAATTACAACTTCAATATATAATTATTTATCATAGATAGTTTGTAAATATATCCCTATCTAAACACCTTTAATATAAATTCTTCTTTTGGGAACATAAAATACTCATAATTTTTATCTATTTCATATCATTATCTCATAAATTCAGCAAAATTTTATGAAATAAGCATTAAATGTAGTCATTATTTCATAGAAAAGTGCACATTTCCTCATTTTGAACACATATAGTATTTTATATTTATGATTCTTCTATGAAAATATACAACATCATGTACAACCAATAAATAAATCTTTATTATTAAAAAATAACTACCTATTATTTGGAAAATAAATTATTTTACAAAAAATCATTCAAAATTGCTAAATTAGATTCATAATAATAATTTTTGAGATTTTTTAACCATCATGTAGAAATACCATTAAAATTCATAATTAAAATTAATCCCACTTTTACAAAATCCATCCATTAATTTCAAATGAAATAATCACCTCATAAATTAATTTTTATTCATTTTTACCCAACCCGAATAAAAAGATGTTAAATAATCATCCAAAACAATTAAAAAATATTTCAATATCATTAGTATGTATATTATTAATATAACATGACATTGAATTTAATATTATTTGATTTTATATAATGGTTTAGTGGTCATGTTGATAATGAAAATTAAATTAATAAAATATCAAATCATTAAATCAACTCATATCAGGGCATTCCATATTTTGAATTTATTAAAATGTATCCCCATTATAGTTATATTTCTTTTTAGATTATTTGAAAAATTATATACTCATATGATAACATATTTCATTCGGATGTAACCATATATTTTTTATCTAATTACAACAAAAACATCAATTGTTCTCCTCTAATGAAGCATTTTTAAAAGTGAAATCAGAATATTTTAATTTTGTAACCTAATACTCCTAAGACACCCGATAAATAGATAAAATCCAACTTAAATAAATTTTAAAATAAATATATAATACAATATAATATAAATATATCAAGAATAATTAAATGATTTTCTAAAAAAATAATCTCATTTAAAACATTATAATGAAAAATAACACTTATATTTATTTCATTTAAATTCAATAAAAAATAAATAAACATTTAATTTTATTATATATTATAAAATTTTTTATTTATAAAAAAAATTAAAAATATTACTACAATTATATATTATTTTTTAAATAGAAAAACAATATTAACCACAATCATAATACAATATGTCATATTATTTCCCCTTGAATTTCCAAATAAATTATATATGGAATATTTAAGGACTCATTTTAAATTATTAATTTTTTTAAAATTTAAATTTAAAATTTATAAATTATTAATTTTTTAGTGGAAATTTTGTAAAAAAAAATTAAACTATTTATAAAACTGTTATTACTTTTTTTTCTATGATGAGTACTGAAATATATTAAAAATAAATAAATTTTTAAATTAAAAGAAATATGTTATATATGATTCATTTTGTACAAAATAATTAAATGGATTTGATAATTTCTTTTAATGGAGGAGGGGTAGTACAGTAATATAGAAATTCAACATGGATTATTGAATAATGAGTTTTCGGCAACAGTGATTTGAGGATTGACATATGGTAGGGAGATGCTAGTATAATGGTAGGGTAATTTTGATGGGATGGTACAGTGATAGTGGTATAAAAATGGTGCATTTTAAAATAACAAGGTAGGTGGGTTGTTTATGTTAGAGAGGTGAAAGTTCAATGGTTGTGAGATGATGGCCCTGATTTGAGTTATGATTTTATTAATCTATTTTTGGAAATGAAACCTGGGAATCCCTTAAATAAATATTATATTATTTTATATAAATTTTAAATTAATCTCACATTTATACAATCCCCTAAAAAATTAGTTTTATATAGTTTAATAATATGTAAATAATAAACCTATATCTTGATAGGACTTCAACATCTCCCACCAACACTCATATCATATTGTTCCCATCAAGAATCTTCTTACTTAATACCCTTCAGTTCAAAAAGGAGAATGAAAAAATATAAAGTGTTCAGTGATAGTCCATGGGTAATCATTAATTTCTAGTAGGGTTACCAAAATTAGAAATTTAAAACATGAAAAAAACAAAAAATTAAACAATTGGGTAGTATATGAATTTCAGGTCTAAGGATAAACCCACGAAGACAATGTTAGAGAGAATATTTAAAAAACAAAATATAGCTAAACTATTTAATGTAAAAACTATGATGATTGATTGGAATTTTAAAAAATTATAAAATCATAATTGGTAATTGAAAATATATGATCCTGGTTGATTTGGACATAAAATAATATGGATAGATTCATAGGCATAGAAACTGAGTTAGTTTTATCCAATGGTCATTGTAAACAATCCAAAAATTGTTGATGATAACATTTTATAATGGTCAAGAATATTTAGGTTTTCGATGACCTCATATCTCCAAAAATCAATTAACCATAGAAAAATTGACACAAAAAAGATATTGTGAGGACTCTTCACTAGTCAATGATTTGAATTTATCCCTACCTCTCCATTCGCACAATGGTCATGAATGATAATTCTATGAAAATATTTAAGGAATTAGGGATGAAAAAACATACCATAATTAATCAAATTAAAAAATAAAAAAACCTTAAATAATCAGTCATCAAACATAAAAGTTAATCATACAATACATACTGCCTCATGTTGTCTATAAAGGGGTAGGAAAATAAAAATATTATTTAATGAATCACCGAAGCGGTAGACTTTAATCCCAATAGCGACGACTCTCCAAATTAATAATCGGAGTGATACCCTAGACTCTTCTTTATATATGTTCCTGGGGATTTGGTAGCAGTAAATTTAATTGGGATGGGTCAATTTTGTTCCTATTTGAGTCACAGATCAAATAATAGGCCAACATATGAAGATATGTTGAATCTACACCTTTTTGGTCACTCGCAACATTGACACATTATGTAATTACTAAAAAACATGTAATGTTTGGGGAATTATTTTCATAAGGTTTTATTCACTCCACATGATGTCATGGAATCATTACATGAACTAGTTAATGAAATGTAATGAGTGCATGATGTATACTTTCATCTTCCTACATTAAAATTATTTATTTCACAATTGTTCTTTTTTTAATTCCATGAAACTGTTCCACTATCATCACTAATTTTTGGATTCCTTCAATTATGAGGCACAATGACATGCAGAGTCTTTTTCTCCTCATATTCTAATATTTTTGTTCCGTATCCAATTAAATATTGTTTCCATAAATATATCACCAGAAAATTAAATTGTATAATATTTACAAGAATATTATTAAAATGTATAAATTAATAAATTAAAAAACCATAAAATAATTTCATGAAATACACAAATCAAATAAAAATGTAGTTGAATTTAGAATTTTCTTCAAGTATGGAATCACAACAAACTACAATGTATATTCACTTTAAAACTATTTAAATTCAGTGTAAAAAATAGATGATCAAATGGGAAATTTGAAATTCAAGCATCACATAGGAAAATCCATGTACTCCAAAATCTTCCCCAAAATAATTCAAAAAACTATTATATATTTCCTCTATTTAAGTATCCAATTTTTTCATTCTTCAATTTCCATTTCTTAATTAATTATTAGCATTCTTTCCATTTTAAATTTACCTCGAACTTAATTTTTTCAGTCATCATCTGGATATAAATATAGATATAGTGATGCACATACCTAAATAAAATGCCACATTTCGTAGGCTTTTAAGGCATCTAAAAAATTAACCATGTAAAGGTAGGGGCCAAAATTAATCATAAGGGCTTCACGATTTTGGGTTAAATGACTATGGGGATTTAGGGTAGGTGGGTAAATGATTTAAAATGTATATCTCAAAATTGAAGTATGAATCTAAATCATTTTTCCTGATATTATTAGATATTATAAAAAATTATTTCCCTTTACAAATTTCATTTCTCTCTTCCCCAATAAATCTCAATGTGGGCTCATGATACATGAATGAACAATGAATTATCATCATATAATTCTCAATTTTGCTCTTATTTTTTTATTTAATTTTCCTTCTTTTTCATATGTTATGATTAATAAAAATATCACATGCATGACCTACCCACATAAGATAAATATAACATCAATCTAGAAAATAGTGATATTTTAACTTCCTAATACATTATACAATTTTTTAATTATTTAGAATTACATATATATAAATATTTTAATGAAATGTGAATAATTAATTGTAATGAAAAATGCATGGACTCTCCCAAATCAAAATGGATAATTCATTGGAAAAGTATCCTTAATTAATCATATCATAGTACACCATGGAAAATACCTCCACTACGCTTTTCTTTTATAAATCTAGAAAACAATTTAGTGGAATATAGGAATGGATTATATAAAAATGTAATACAACTCATTTCCCAACATGGTCATTATTGGATTTTAAAGGATTTAAAAAGGATTAATGTAATGTCAGAATTAGGATAAAGGAAAAAAGATGACTAAATCATATTAAAAGTGATATTTTCCGTCATATCATTGATCATCTATGAAGATATTTCTATAAGATAACATGATTGAGTTTATCATGATATATATTGTAGAAAGAATTGAAAATTTTAGATCATAGGATGTCTCAAAAATAAGAATGAAGGGATGTGGAAATCACTCATAGAAATTCATACTAATAATAAAATCAATTAATGATAATATTTGAAATTCTAATATTTTCCAAATATCCGAAAATTACATTTACCAAAATAGAAATTTTCCCTAAAATCGTATATTGAAAAATTCTTATCCACAAGATTATCTTAATAAATTATTTTCCACATTCATTCCATTAATATTTATATAAAAATAAATATTAATTCATTTAATATTAATTATCCTAGAAATATTATGTATCATAGTTTGGTTGATTATATAATGAATCATTTGATTTAACAAAATTTGTCTTCAGTCCTCTAAAATAGACTAATATATGAAATACTATATTAAAAATTGAAACAATTAATAATTTGAAGTTGGTTCTCCAAAAAATGGCCTCACAGTTTCTGCCTGCACTAGATTAATGATTGGTATTGATTATAAAATGTTTATTTTGGTGAATTAAATATGATAATGTAATTCACAATGTGTAAATGTCATCCAGATTCTCTTTCGTCTTTTTTCTCCATTTTTTTCCATTTAATCTTTCTCTTAGATGATGAATAAGAAACAAGAGATTGTGCAGGACCATCCAAAAATTATTAAATATAATTTTTGGAGCATAAACTAAATAAAAATAATAAATATAAAATCAGTAAGTATTAAATCCTAGTCATTAGTAAAACCTAGGTCTCCTCCCATAATGTGTTATTTTATTAGTGGCCATTTAGCTCAAAAATACCAATTTTTTCTGATAGAAGTGTATAACATAGCTACCCTTATTATGGTTACAATATTATATATTTGAAACCCACCAAAATTATCTCATCTTATCCTCAATGAAATTGGAATGAATATATAGGGTGGTGACTAGAGTATCAATACAACCAATAAGGTTACAGAATCTATCCAGACTTGTTAAATTTCATATTTTTCAATGTTTTTTTGCATTCATTGAGCTTCATCAATGATTTCTTCACAATAAGCCTCCATATTTTCTACCTCTTATATCATTATTTATTTTTATTATATGTAGTAGTGCACGGTTCAAATACTTATTTTTATTCATCTTTAAAAACTCCAATATTTTAAACAAATTTTGTTCTAAATTTGGTAATCATCTATTAATCCTAATTTTCTTATTCTTCCATTGAATATCATTCATGTTTTTTGGAAAAAAAATATAGAAATTAATTAACTTAAGTTATTTATTATTTTTTATATTCATCTTGTTCAGTTTATTCTACATTCTAATCTATGAATTGTGTTTTGTCTGAATAATGTTTTGCAGTAGAGTTACCCTCTTAATAATATTATAGACATTTAAAGTCAAGGGTTTCATGATTAGTAATTATATTAGATTTTAATACTTACATATCTCCACATTATTTTCCATGTTTAATTACTTGTGGTTCCCCATAATGAATTATGGATCTTGGCTAATGGTTGTTGTACATTCATTTTTAGGTATGTTTATGCAAACTCATTTGATTATATTTAATTATTCTATTTTAATTGAGTATTTGTGTTATATATTTTAGTATGATGGGGAATCAATCCTTTGTATTCATCAGGACCTTTAGTCTTACGATTTAAAAAAAATATTCAGTTTGGTAACGAATAATAAATATAATTAAAAACAATAATAATCTAAAGCCAGGTAACATAATTTATGAGAATATAATTGGCCTAAATTATTGAACTAATAAATTCACAACTCATATCCTAGGATATTTCAAAAAAAATATTAATAGCCTATGGGGTGTCATTAATTTCTCAGAGGACTAAATATATAAATTTTGAATCATAAGAATAAAACCATTAAAATTAATTTCTAAATTGTATTTGTATATATAAGTTCGAAGGTGTAGATATAGGGGTAAAGAAAATATTAATTAAATAAATTTAATCTATATTGTTTTATGAAAGAAAATATTATGATTTGTGTGGTTGTTGAAAAAATATAATTGCATGCTCGGAAATTGAAAATATAGTTTCATGATTTTCTAGACTATAAAATAATTTGAAATAAATGTTATGTGTCATAACATAGTAAGTTAAATCCAATGGTCATTGAAAACAACCCCAAAATCATTGATGTTCCCTTTTCACAATGATTGTGTTACATAGGGTTTTTTTTGTCATAGAAATCGGGATCCCTTTGGAAACACAATGAAATGACTAACCAATGGCCATACTGAGGACCTTTCAATAGTTAATTCATCAAAATTTTCACTCCCTCACCAATCACCCAATAACCATGAATGATAAAGAGAAGAAGAGATTAAAGAAAATAGGGTATGAGAAAAGAACCAAAATATTTACATTCACAAATAAAATAACACAATGTAATTAATCTATCTTCCATTAAATTTATTTTCACAAGGACCACCCCCAATGTATAGGCACAACAGGGCTGAAAATTTAAAAAAATATTTGATGAATCATGATAGCAACAAAACCTAATCCCAGTTCCTGATCCTCATTGAATGAATATTTTTTGTGGTGAAATGGCCTCTTATCTAGAGTCATCATTGGGGATTATGTATTATTATATTTAATTTAGGATGGTTCAATGATTTTTCATAGGTGGGTATAGGTTATAAAACATGTAAAAATATTAAGATAAATCGATCCTATCAATTTTTAGTCTATTGTGTCATTTATATATTGTGTAATGATTACACGACATGTAATGTTTGATGTTTTTTTCCAAACAATTTCATAACTTCACATCATATCTTAGTATCATTCCATATATTGTTTAATGGCATGTAATTATTACACATTGTTTACATTCATGTTCTAGCTATGAGTGCTCCATTTCACCCAGTATCTTCAATTTCATGCCACAAAAGTGTTCCATGATCATCAGTCATCACGAAACACCTTCTATTTTCTTGAACCACAATGCGAAGTGTATTTTCACATAAAATTAAAATATTTTTTCATTTTCTGATTCCTTGTTCATTGCTTCCTAAGATAAGAAAAAACTCAATGTTTCAAAAATTTCATAGAATGTAAATTAAATTATTGATATTGATAAATTAAAATATTATACAATACATAAATGATATACATAATCAGGGAGATCAATCACTTGGTAAGGGTTAATATGGGATTAAACAATCCAAATATCATAACTATATATAAGATTTTCATAAGGGTATGACAGCATAATCATGTTATATAAATATTATAACCAATAATAAAAATTTCAAATTATTATATATGATATAATGAGTTCTCATAGGATAAGACAAGATTGATAAGATTGTGGAAGATAAAATAATCATTATCCATAAGATTGTAACTTAGTAAAAATAATTTCGAATAAAAAAATCATATAAATCATATGTTAATTCCACATACAAATACATTCATCCAATATTTTGGTTTGGCTAAACATAGATGTACTATTTGGGGCTTTGTATACATACATGTATACCATATTGAGATTGTGATAACCATCCATGTAACTTTTTATCTAATTGGATATAAGACATTACCAAATTAAAAGGGGGTCTTTATAGAACCGACTTTTTAATTAATAATAAAACACCTTATCATATAAAATAATCGTAGTAGAGCATTCATCCTTTTATAATATCATAATTAGCCCATGGTAAAAAAAGTGATTCCTGAAAAAATAATTAAAACAACATCATCATCATAAGACATCCATAAAATTTAATTTTATGGTACCATAAGATCATATACCCAGTGAGGCATATAAATCATTAAGGATGTTGACATATACGTAAATATCATTAGGATAATCATTTAAAATACAATTTGAAAATTAATAGAAAACAACACTTATTATTTAATAATATATGAAAAATTATAATTCCTATAAAAATGGGCAATTTATTTCATTTTTAAAACCAATTACACATTTAAAGTGTGCTTCCAAATTAGAAAAATTCATGATTTTCGGAAGCCTCGTTCTTGTCTTATTATTTAAAAGAGAGCATTCTTTTCCAAATTATGAAAATCTATAAAGTTATTTTCTTGAAAAACCATTGAAATATACATTTTCATAATTTTTAAATAAAATCAAATATAGTAAAAATTTATTTCTTAAAAAATTTATCTATATTTGAAAAAATACATAAAAAAATTAAGAACTCGTACATAGATGAAATGACTCTAGACCAAAAGAGCAGAAATAATGTTGTATTTTCTAAGAAAACAAACATTCCGTTATTTTAATTCCCAAATATAATAAATTGATACTAATAATCGGAAAAATTATAAATATCTATAGGATAATAACATATATTGTGTTTAATTTAAAAATAACATAAATATCTGATAGTGCAAATTGAAATAAAAATGGTCATAATAAAATCATATTGAAAGAAAAACCCTTAACAAAAGTCTATGAAAAATTTATATGCACTCCAAACCTAGGAATGAATAAATAAATATATATTATAAATATATGATATAAAAAAATTCATACCATTATTATAGTTTTAATGACCCACCAATTCTCATTGGATTGGGGGTTCAACAAGTCATTACTAGGCCTTAAGAGAGATCCCCAAGGCATTAATGGCTGGAAATAAATGATGAAGGGTTTCAATGCTAGTGGGGGATGATTTACCCTTTGAGAAATAAATAAACCAAAACAACACTAACAACCGTTATATGAACATGTTAATGAAATAACCAACTCCTGCATTACCAAAAGAAAAGTAAATTGTTCCACAAACCATTACATAACCAACAAAAAATCAGAGTACCAAGAAGAAGACTATACCAAAGACCAAAACATGCCAAGATACACTCCACGGCTCTACCCCGAGCTCCTTGCTACATTCACCACCACATCTCCCAAGCATCACCATGAACCACTAGTAATGAGGTGCCTTACCATTACTTTTGTCTCGGAATACGACATATGCAAAAGCACAAATGTACCAAAGTATGGGTGAGTATAAAACTCAATAGTTTTCCGCAATGACATCCCTACTGAAGACACTACGATAGAAGAGTTAGCCACATTTATATCAAAATAGTTTATAATTTTTTTTTCTCAAAAGCAGTTTATAACTAAATATAAACACGTTTCCAAAACCATACATAACCAAAGGCATTCCATAAGCAATTGAAACCAATTTTTTCCATTAAGTTATATTTTCAGAAAAATAACCAAACAAGCTTATGAACCATTTCACAAACATTCATTTTCTGCATACTCTGCCATTTCAAAACCTATGAAATCAACCATGAATGCTTCATTATGACTTGTCCATTCTCATTAGCAGTTTCTTGTCAATCTACCAAGTCGTCAAAAGGTAATTGTTTCCCATGTTCCACTTTCCTTTTGGCACCGAGCACAAGGTCATCTTTCAACCAAGGCTCATATTTCCCATGTTCCATTATCCCTTTAGAACCGAGCACAAGGTCATCTTTCAACCAAGCCTCGTATATGCATTATGAACACACACCACATATTCCCTAAAATTATTCCAAAACCATCCTTTCAATAAAACTCCTTTTATTGAAACAATTTCCATCAAAACCAAGTGTGTTCAACCAATTCAAACCATTTCAAAAAAACTGTTCTTTTGTTGAAAACAAAAGAATAAACCAATTTCCTCAATTCCATTACAATACCAAACCATTTGAATAAAACAACCTTTTTATTGAAAACCCATATTTCATAAAACCATTTACAATTCTAGAAATTAAACAATTTGAAATCATCATTTTATATTCATCAAGCCAAATCTCTTTTCACAACAAATCACCAAGATTTTACAATTTCACTAAAACCATAAATCATCAATAATGAAGATTTATTCCATGTGTTTCATAATAAATTCCATTCAAATAACCCAATTTTAATCTAAGAAAATCATTTATTGCAAGAGGAGTTGACAGTGAAGCTTCCTACCTCATTGGTTTTGACCAAAAACCTAACAAACAGAGAACACACAAGAAAACCCAGCTGACTCACCAAGGATCCACCTTAGATCACTTCTCCTAACACAACCAAGAACAAATATCATCATGTCTGGAATACACACACATATATCTACCCATAATAGAAATAGAACTAAGAAACTGAGAGAAGAATATATGTAATTCTAATCAGATCTACGAAACAAAATAAGAATGATCATATACCTCAAGAATCCAGCTTCGATTCATCAAGAGAAGCCTTCATATCGCCTCCAGGATGATGGGAGAACCCACATTGACCATAGGGGAACCAAAATAAAGAGTTAGGGCCGCTTGAGAGCATAAACGAGGAACTTGGATGATAAAACGTGTGAGATCCAACTTTATAGGACCTCATTTAAGTGGCAGCATGGTTAGTTCGCACAGTTTGACAACCCATTCACTAACTATGAATTAGCTACTTCATTGGACACCCTTCTCGCATGGTTTGGCCACATGGTTTGAAAAACAATGCCCTGCTGGTGTAGAAGCTACTGCCTCCAAGACCCACTTCTCACAGTTTGGCCGCCCAATTTAGACAAATCGTGTGCATCCGGTGCAACTTCCCCTTTTCGTCAAAACATCATTCCAAGTTCTCCCGACTCTCCCAAACATCACCCATAAAATTATAAACATTAAATGTATCAAGAAATTCTTACATACCAGAAACTGGGGGAACTATATTCCCCCCACCATTTATCTTTCCGTCCTTAGAAAGTAGAAAACCATCAGCCATCTGAAATAGTTCCGGCCAATGCTCTTTCTTTTCCTTTTCACGTTCCCTAGTTTCTTCCTAAAACTGACCACGCTACCATAAAACCTTCACTAGAACAATGCTTTTCCACACAAGACTTTATCTTGCCTCTCCAAAATCTATATATGTATATGTATCAACGAAGCATCCGACTCTAGGTCAACGTGATCCCATCTGATCACATGGTCAGGATCAGGCCGATACTTTTTCAACTGAGATTCATAGAACACGTTATGCACCAAACTGAACTGTGGTGGTAACTCCAACTAATATTACACCTCTCCAACCCATTACAGTATCTCAAAAGGGACAATGTATCTTGGAGATAACTGGCCATGCTTCCTGAAATGATGACGTCAAAGTCATGGAGAGATCCTTAAGAAGACATGATCAACCCCAATAAATGACAACGGACTTCGACGGTGATCTGCATAATATTTCTGAGGACTCTGAGCCATCTCCATCCTCTTTCTAATGAACTGGATATTCTCTTTTGTCTCTTGGACAGGGCTTGGCCCGACTAGGGATGTTTCTCCCGTTTCCACCCAGTATAGTGGAGAACGACAAGGATGCCCATACGATGCTTCAAACAGAGCCATGCCTATCGAGGATTGATAGCTGTTATTGTATGAGAACTCCAATTATGGTATATTCCCCTCCGATGATCAAACCAAAATCCATTACACAATCCCGAAACATGTCTTCCAACGTTTATATCATTCGCTCATATTTCCCATCCGTCTGAGGATGATATGTCGTGATCATAGTCAACTAAGTTATGAGGGCTTACTATAATGATTTATCAAAACAAGATGTGAACCTCATATATCTATCTGATATGATAGAAACTGGTACCCCATGCCTATTTACAACTTCTTGGATATAAATTTTTGAATATATTCCACCGTATGAGATTCACATTTCAGGATGAAATGGGCCGACATTGTTAGATGATACACTATCACCAAAATGACATCGTGTTTCCGGACCGTTCATGGAAGACATGTAACAAAATCCATTGCCATCTTATCCCATTTCCACAATGGGATAGGTAAAGAATGTAACATACCAGCTGGTCTCCAATTATATGCTTTATCCTGCTGACAAGTTAAGCATAGTGAGACGAACTCATCCACTTTCCTTTTCTTGTCGCTCCACCAAAATTGTACCTTCAACGGCTTATACATACTCTGTATACCTATATGTACAATCCATCTTGAATGGTGATAAGAATGAAGGATTTTTTCCTAAAATGCAATATGTACAGCCATCCGATCTCTGAAACACAAAACGGAACCCCCTCCAAGTTTCCACCGATCAATGGTCTCCCCACAATTGATTTTTGGACTTACAACCAAAAATTCTGCATCAGATGTTTGTGCATATTTGATCATCTTTAATAAATCGGGAACAAGTGTAGCTAAAAAGAAAACAGCAACATCAACTTGGTCTTCACATTCCACAAGCCTATCATCTAAGACTGACATCAACTACCATTCATCTGAAGCTACATTCTCTAACTGAGTGTATGCCTTTCTAATCAATGCATCTGCCACTGAATTCCCTTTTCCTGGTCTGTACATTAATTCAAAGTCAATCATCTGGAGATTCTCCATCCACCTCCTTTGCCTCCGATTCAAATCTCCTTGTGTGAAATTGTGTTTCAAGATTTTGTGATCTGTAAACACAATAAATTTCTCACCAAAAAGATAATTCCTCCATGTTTTCAAATCATTGACGACTGTAGCCAACTCCAAATCATGTGTTGGGTAATTCTTCTCATTCACCCTCAACTTCCTTGAACCATAAGCAACAACATGGTCTCCATGCATGAGAACACAACCCAACCCTATTCCCGAAGCACCATAATACACCAAATACCCGTGTCAGGATTCAGTCAAGATCATGATGGGTGCCAAGGTAAGATGAACCATCAATTCCTGGAAAAAATTCTGACAATACTCTGTCCATTGAAATGGAGCATTCTTCTATGTCAGAGATGTCATTGGTGACACTAGTCATGAGAAATCACACAAAAGCGTCAGTTGTAACCACCTAGACCAAGAAAACTGCATATCTTGAACACAATCTTCAATGGTTTCAAATAGATAACGGCTTCTATCTTTTCAGGAAAAACTAAAACACCTTTCATGGAAATTACATGGCCAAGGAAACTTACATACTGTATCCAAATATTACACTTTGATAATTTGGCATACAAATTATGATCTCTCAAGATTTGTAACATCGTTTCCAGGTGCTCCTCAAGATCATACCTTGTCTTTGAATACACCTAGATATCATCCATATTTTCCACAATGAATGAATCCAGATATCGCTGAAATTTATGATTCATTAAATCCATGAAGTTTTTTGGTGCATTCGTTTGACCAAAAGGCATGACTAGATATTCATAGTGGCCATATCTATATCTGAAAGCTATCTTAGGAATATCCTACTTCTGAACTCACAATTGGTGATATCCTAATCACAATTCAATCTTGGAGAACCACTGATCTCCACTTATTTTATCAAATAGATCATCATTGCGTGGAAGTGGATATCTAATCTTTATCGTAACTTGGTTCAGCTGACAATAATCAACATAAAGTCGATGATTTCCATATGTATTCTTAACAAACAACATTGGTACTTCCCATGAAGAAGTACTTGGTTGAATGAAACCCTTGCTTTCTAGGTCCTCTAACTGCACCTTCAATTCCCGTATATCTGTTGGTTCCATCCTACAAGACAGAAGGTAAATTGGACTAGTCCCCGGAAGGATATCAATCCTAAAATACAATTCCCTTAGAAGTAGTAACTCTGAGAAGTTATTGGGAAAAACATCTCGAATTTGATCCACCACAGCTAGAAAACTAATTTCATCAATCTCTTTTATTGATTCCAAATTTGATGATTCCAATTGGTAAGATATTGTTCCCATAATTGATTCCATCATGTTCTTTAAACATTTCATTACCGTCTTCTCTCCTCTGAATATGTGGGTGATGTCGTCCTCAGTCGCGAAACATACCTTTCTCCTGTAATAGTCGATGAGAGCCTTAAACATTTCAACCAATCCATACCCAATATTACGTCAAAAATATCCAAGTCTGACATCAAGATGACCCATTTTAACTCATCTCTATCAATAGTTATAGCACATTCTCTACACACAAAGGCTTGACTTTCTCTTTCACCAAGAGGAGTTTTCAGTTTTAAAATAGAAGTCCTCATTTCCAATTTTAAACATAGCTAGTCAGCAGCAGGAGAAGAAATGAAGGAATGTGATGCACCAGTATCGAAGAGCACTTGAAAAATGGAATAATTCAAAAGAATCATACCTCTATCCATAGATGGTACAGCCTAATCATCAACCATCATCTTCTCAGTTCCATACATTTGCTTCATCGTTGCACTATTCTCCTTGTTGCCTTGCTGAGATTTTCTTTGATGAGGATTCATGGAATTGCATGAATCATCGTGGTTAGCTCTGTTATGCTGACGAGATTGGCTCTTCTGTCCACTTCCTGTCGAAGAAAATGATGCTTACGATGCCTGAGAAGATTCCTATGCACCTGACCTAGGAGCACTGTGACAATAGCACTGAAGATGCCCCATATTTTTTAAATGGTGACATTCTCTAGGTTGTGCCTTGAAATATCTCTTTATGTGTTCAGTCGCTCCACATTGAAAACAACATGGTTTTCTCTAGGATCATGGTGGAAGGTTTACTGGTCCATTTTTCTGGTTCTGATTTGCACTCGCACCATGGAAATAGGTGTCCCTTTTAAGCTTGTTCCCAGTGGTTGAGTTCCCACCATTTCCCGTAGGAATCATCATGCCTCCTCTAATTCATCCTGAGATATCACGTTCAACAACACTTTCTCTGGTCACCATCATTGTATATTCAGTAATACAGGGAACTGTAATCTTCAATTTAATCACTTTTCTTAGACCCAATTTGAAGAGGTGTTCCTTCAAAAACGCACTTTCCACAACCACTGGTGCAAAACAGACTAAATTCATGAATTTAGTAGCATACTATGTTATAGAGAGGATCTCGAATTTCATGTTGAATAAGTCCATCATTTTAACGATCTTGAACGTGTGAGGATATAATTTTTTTGTTGAAAATTTCTTCAAAATCCTCCCATGTAAGGCCTTCATCCATTTTAGCCTGCTCCGCTAAATCCCACCACTGACGTGTAAGATCGACAAGCATATACATCACCAACATTGCATTCAGCTCTGATGGTGTCCTGATGAAAAGGAAGATACAATTCATCCTACATAGCCACAGCTTCGCCTTCTCAGGTTCAGCAATACCCTGAATGTTTGGTGGATTCTACTTCATGAACTAGATGGTATGATCCACATGCCTTGGTTCGTTCCTCTGGTTCACTATATCCACATCTTGGAATGCTTTGACAATACTGTGAACCAGCACATGGTTCACACATGGTTATTGTGCAACCACATGTTCCACATATTTTTCAGGTTGGTTTCGACGTCAACTACCGGGTGCCATTTTATAAACCAACAAAAATCTTTCGATCTCACTATCTTGCAACTGATGGCTTAGCATTCAAATTCTATCACATTATCTATCACAACATTGTTTTTCCAAAAACAAACCTCTTCTTTTTTCAACCATTTTTTAAAACAGTCAATATAGTTTTTTAATATCTACCCATTTTCAAAATACACCCAATACTCTGTTTTCAAAGTCATTCACTTGAAATCAATTTCTTCATTTTGAAAATATTCGAACCATGCACAAAGTCCTTACTCAATCTTCCCAATGAGATATTCAATCCTAGTGGGAAGTCATTCATCTATAATGCATGTCATGCCCCTCTCATTGGCTAAACCCATGACAATGAGACTTCCAACATTCTAGAAGTGTATCGAAAACACTTATGTACCCAAGACCCTGGTAACTTGAAGATTAGCATAAACGAGTTAGCTATGTCCTTTTGTGCTATACATTTCATGTGCCGACAATCCTACTCCTGTCTAAGATTTTGATCCCAGGAATAGACAAGAATGAATTTCAACTCCAAGACTAAGGACATTGATGACCACTTGTTAGGGAAGGACCGAACAAGCTGATACCATTTGTAATGACCCGCCAATTCTCATTGGCTTGAGAGTACAACGAGTTATTATTAGGACCTAAGCGATATCCCCAAGGCACCAATGGCGGGAAATAAATGTCGAAGGATTTCAATGATTGTGGGGAATGATTTAACCTTTGAGAAATAAACCAAACAAAACATCACTAACAACCACTATATGATGCATGCTAATGATACAACCAACTCACGCATTACCAAAATAGAACAACACTATTCCACAAACCAATACATAACCAACACAACATCAGAGTACTAAGAGGAAGACTAAACCAAAGACCAAAACATGCCAATATACACTCCACGGCTCCACCCCGAGCTCCACGCACCAAGCATGACCACATCTCCCAAGCATCACCACGAAGCACAAGTAATGAGATGTCATACCTTTACATGTGTCCCGAAATACGACATCTAAAAAAGAACCAACATGCCAAATCAGGGGTGAGTATGAAAATTAGTTGGTTTTCCCCCAATGACTTTTCTACTCACGCCACTCTGATAAAAGAGTTAGCCACATTTATATCAAAACTGTTTATATAAAAAAATTTCTCAAAATCCGTTTATAACTAAATATAATCTTGTTTCAAAACCCATACATAAAATAAGATATTCCAAGAGCAATTGAAAACAATTTTTACAACAAGTTATTTTTCCAAAAAAAACCAAACAAGGTTAAGAACCATTTCAAAAATAATACTTTTTTTCATACTCAACCATTTCACAACACGTGAAATCAACCATGCATGCTTCGTTATGACAGTTCAATACACATTAGTGGTTTTTTTCGATCTATCTAGTCGTCACAAGGTAATTGATTCCCATGTTCCATTATCCACTTGGCACCGAGAATAGGGTCATCTTTCAACCATGCCCCGTATTTCCCATTTGCCATTATCCCTTTGGAACCGAGCACAAGGTCATCTTTCAACCAAGCCCCGTATATGAATTTTGAACATATAGAACATATTCCAAAAAATCATGTGAAATCCATTCTTTCAATAAAGCACCTTTTATTGAAAACAATATCCATCAAAATCATGTGGGTCCAACCAATTCATACCATTTTTATAAAACTGTGCTTTTATTATAAACCAAATAATAATCCAATTTCTTCAAATCCATTTCAATACAAAAACATTTCAAAAAAAACCTTTTTTATTGAAAAACCATCTTTCATAAAACTATTTACAATTCCATCAATTATTCAATTTAAAATCATCATTTTAAATTCAACAAGCCAAATCACATTGTAGAATAATTCACCATGATTTCTCTATTTTAGTAAAACCATAAATCATCACTAATGAAGATTTATTCCATGATTTTCTCAATAAATTCCATTAAAATAACCCAATTTGAAACTAATACAATAAATTATAGAAAGAGGAGTCAAGAGTGAATCTTCCTACCTCAATGGTTTTGATGAAAACCCTAACAAATAGAGAATGAAAAAGAAATCTCGGCCGATTCACCAAGGATCCTCCTTGGATCCATTCTCCTAACACAACCAAGACCAAATATCATCATTTTTGGAATCCACACAAATTGATCTACCCATAATGGGCATAGATATATGAAACTGAGAGAAGAGAATAAGTAGATCTATGTATATCTACGAAACCAAACAAGAGTGATCAAATACCTCAAGAATCCAGCTTTGATTCATCATGAGATACCTTCTGATTGCCTATGGAATGATGGGAGAACCCACTTTGACCTTAAGAGAACCAAAATCTCGAGTTTGGGTCCGCTTAAGATCTTAAAAAAGACACATAGAGGTAAAAACACGTTAGATCCACCATTATTGGATCCCCATTAGGTGGCAGCATGGTTAGTTCACATGGTTTGACAAACTGTGCACTAACCATGAATTAGCAACTCCCTCGCCACACATCTCACACAGATTGGGAGCATGGTTCGACAAACCGTGCGCCGCCTATGTAGATGCTACAACCTCCAAGACCCACTATGCACGGTTTGGCTGTACGGTTTAGAAACATTTTGCGCCTCCCATGTGACTTCCCCTATTATTCAAAACATAATTCCATGTTCTCCCGACACTCCCATATGTCACCCTTAACTTTATAAACATTATAATCAATAAGAAAAGGTTACATACCATAAACTGTGGGTAATACATTCTCCCCACTAATTGCCTTTTTGTCCTCAAAATGTAGAAAACATTCAGTTAACTGAAAATGTTCCGGCCAATGCTCTTTCATATCCTTTTCATGTTCCCATTTCTCTTTCTGAATCTAACCATGCGACCATAATACCCTCACGATAATGATGCTTTTTCCACGCAAGACTTTCTCTTTCCTATCCATAATCCATACCAGGATATGTATCAATGAAGCATCCGGCACTAGGTCAACGAGATCCCATCTAACCACATGATTAAGATCATGATGATACTTTTTCAACTGAGATACATGGAACACATTATGCACCAAACAAAACATGGTGGTAATGCCAACCGATATGCCACCTCTCCAACTCGTTCCTGTAGAGACCCGAAATTCTGAATAAATCTTGTTTTCTAATTTTGTGTGATATTTTATTTTATACTCATCAAAACTATTTCATTTGATAACATGAGTATAATTAAAATGAGACCATTGGGTTTCGACTGTTGTATAACCATTGGTCAATATGACCATTGAAATATAAATGTTGTGATTTTGTCTCTAAATAATAGTGATCTTGTTTAATTAATATAGAAAGAATATTTGATGGCCTCATCATGTAGTCTCGGGCCAATCGAAGCTCATCTAACAGAACATGGGAAGGAGGTATCACCACTAGGCTTTGTTGTGGTCCAAACCCAAGATGAACTTTATTGTGTGAAGCTAGAATGGAATCGCCTTCGTATGAAGTTCAACCTGATAGAAATTACTACTCATCCGATGTTGGCCGAGCCGACCTCAGATTCTATCACCTTATAACACCTTACACTTAGGTCATATGCTTGGGTTAAATTGGGACTATGATAGGAGACATTAACTATTTTTTTTATCCTTTGAGATAAATAAAATTGTGTTTTCTTCTTATGGTGAAGTTTCTAAATTTTCAAATGTCTGGATAAATGTAGGATGTATATTATTGATGAATTTGAAAAAAAGGGATATTTTAAAATATTTTTGTAAACATTATATAATTAATGATGTGTAATGATTTTCAAAAAATAGTCTTCGGCAACTATGTTCAGTTAAAAATTTGGAGTCTAATAAGATCAACTTAAATTTTGGTGAATAGTAATATATGAAGAGTGATTTTATGCTTAGAATTAGTAATGTGACCAAATGGATTAGTAATCAAAATTAAAGAAAGTATTAATATAATATAGGCAACTTGATTAATTAATGTGATTCAATAAAATAGGTAAATAACTATTTCAGAAATTATTAGTCAAGTATTAGTTTTCTCGGATGAATATTGTTTTTTAATTAAAAATTAAAATAAATATATTTATAAAAATATTTTTATAAAATGGACTTTATTAATGTATTCAGAACATCGATATTAAGTTAATGTAATTTTTTGGATTTTTTCTGAAAAATTGAATTTTAGATGAATAGTGATTTTATTTGAAAATTAAATAAAAATATTTAGAAAATTAGTTTTATAAAATGGAGTTTATTTTTAAATTCTTAACATTGATATTATGTTAACATATATTTTTGGGTGTTTTCTGAAAAAGTTGAATTTTTAGTGAATAGTAAAAATAACGTTTATGGGTTTCAGTTTGTTTAATGACATCATAACTGCGTCATGATGATGTCATGAGATATTTTTTGGGATGGTAGACTTATGAATAGTAAGATAAGGTATTAGTTGTCCCATGTGGAAAATACCATGAGGAAATACCACTTGTTTTTCCAATACCACCAATGAGGTGTCCCTTGGCCATTAATGTCGTGTCCCCTCACTTCCCCTATAAATACCAAGCCATTCTCTCATCCATTTCATTCCAAAATTTTCATCAACGATATTCTGGTCTCCTTTCCTCCCATGGAGTCCTACCAAGATTCCATCAAGCCCCTCAAGGTCTCAGCCTTCATGTTTTATGAGTTACGTTTTAAGGTAATGGATCATACCTCCCTCTTTCTATTCATGTACTATTTTGTATGTTATTTCATTCAAGTCCCATGTTCATATGTTACGGGATGTTCTTTTATATTCCTCTTACTGCCCTTTTCATATTCATATGATGAGATATCACTTCTTACTCAAATTATTTCGTTTTATGAATATTTATGTGGCGCCATTAGGCTGCCAAATTTTTGTAAGGAATCATACCTCTCTCTTTCATTCCAAATACTCTCTTTTATGTCATTTCTTTTCTGCTCCATGTTCTAATGTTGGGGATGATCTTTTATATTAATACCACATTCCATTTCATTTTCATATGATGAGAGAACCCCTCTTCATCTCATCATTTCATTTTAAGAATGTTTATGTGGCGCTGTTTGGCTGCCGAATTTTTAAGGTATTCGTTCACCCTTCTCATTTTCAAGTTCTATTTTCATGTCAAGTCATTCATGTTTCTTTTATTATGTTGTTGAATTTTCATTATATCTATCGTAATGATCTTTTATTTTCATATTATGAGAGACCCTATTTGATCTCTTCAGTTAATTTTTTTGAATTTTTAAGTGACACCATTAGGCTGGCGAATTTTCATAAGAAAATCTTATTTTTTTTCTTCCTTCATGTTTTTCATTTCATATCGTATGTCTATAAATTTTCATTATCATGATATTATATCCCTTATCTCATGTCCCTCTACTGTTTTATGGATCATTTATAAGTTGGTGACCAATGTCCCCTATCTTTTCAGTATTTTCTAAAACCCTATAATATATTCGTTATGCTGCTGAATTTTCATCTCAAAATATCTCTCTCTTTATCTCAGATACTTTTATTTTATTAAGTTAATACACAAAGCTCTTTCTTCTATAGGGGTATTCACAAATATATTAAAATTTTCTTTTTTAATTATGGTACTTACATACATAAAACCCGGTTTCCTTTTTCTGTGGGTTTAAAGTGACATAAAGATCACGTCTTTAAAATTGTTTTTAAAATGTGTTGACTATGAAATGAAACCCATTTATTTTATGCTATATGAGTTGTTTGTGAAATTATTGATGAAAATATATGTAGATCAAATGATAATAAAGGCATATTTAAGGGTGAACCCTGATAGCAGTAAAATTCATTGGGTAATGAATTAATCTCTAGAGATGACCATTTTTAACGACACCTTGGTGAATAAACTTGGTAATATTTAATGACGCCTTGGGGATGAAACTTGGTGAAATGGAAATTATTGTCTATGTTAAATGTTTTAGGCACATTTTCATGTTCTCAATCACATTGTTTTTATTATGATACGCCCCATGATCACTTTATCATACCGTAATGTTATTTTTCAGGACTTTTGATGTGTCTCAAGTTCACATGTAAAATGTTTCCCTTGTCTCCCTTAATGGGCCTTCTGCTCACCCTTTCCTTTGATGTATGCTCCCATGTTATGATATGCTGTAATGAAATTAGGATGAACTAATGAAGAAGCATTTCAAGTGTTTAAGTAGAATATTTTATGTTGTTATGTATTAAGTTCCTGGTTTCCAAGACACTAAACCTTAAAGATCCTTGGTTTTGTATAATGTAATGAATGTTTATGTGATTAAAAGGTGGGATGATATAGTTGGTATCAAATTATTGTTTAGTTATTTGTGGAAATTAGGATATGATAACATTAGGAATAACCCTATAGAAAAGTTTAAATATAGAAAATCTTCCTGGTATTTTAGTGAGTGTTGAGTAAATGGGTTCCAAACAAATAAATCCCAATCTGGATACGAACAAGTATAGGTGGCTCTGGCACAGATGTTCATATGAGTGAAATCACTGACAAGGTGTTTCGGGATTGACCTAGGGTAACCTGGTTCCTGACAAGGGGCCTTACTGCACTCTTGGTTTGACACTCTCGGGGGATATACTTTAGTAAATTAATAAGCTTTCTATGAACCATTATTAAAGGGACAAAGATAAATAAAATAAAGATTCACATAAGAATATATGATCAAGGAGAACCTAGATTGGAACCTAGGGGATCACATGTTAGGGTAAACGTTTCTTCTACATTTTTATCCTTCTATGATTAATGTTTACTTTTCATGATAATTGGATAAGTAATTAAGCCCCTTAATTGTACTTTTATTTCTTAGTTAATGGCGGGAAATAGAAAAACATGTCCCAACAACCAATATGATAGAAAATGTGACAATTTCCCTATTAATATGACATAGATGGAAAGAGATCAAGTTGAAAATATTGTGATTATACCAAAACATCTATAAAAATTCACAATTAATAATTGGTACCTAGTTGAATTCCCAAATTCATCAAGGAAAAAGAAGAAGAATCCTCAAGGATGTTCATCTGATAAAGTTCATAATGGAACGAAGACCCAATTTCCTTTTTGAAAGAAGTGGGGAAAGAGGCACCAAGGATAATTTCACAAAGGAAGATGGAAATGTTTTGTGTGTGGGGTGATAGGGAATAAAGTATCCAATTGATTTAAATAATGGATATTGTGATGAATAGAGATAAGGTTCGTTCTAATGTACATTATACTTTTCAATGTCGTAAATGTGGAGAAGTTGGACATTATCCAAGTTAATTCTCTCTTGGAAGGGTTGAGAATCTTGATGAGAATCATCAATCTTCAAGGAGAAGGGAAAAATGAAAGTCATGTGCTGATATGGATCATGATGACTGATGTACATGTAACTTCTTCACAATAATTGTCTATGTAATGTTGTATTTTAGTTTGTGCTCTTTGAGAATATATTTAATGTTTTCTTTGAACATCGAGTCACTACCTAAGATAATTTTTTATCATTAAGGAAAAAAAATATTGTTATGCATCACATGTTGATGTTATGAATCTGTTATTCATGAAAAAAAAAGGATGACTAGGGGATTAAAATATGGATATTATTTTGCAAGATGTTCACTATTTTGGGAACCTTATATGATCCTGGTAAATACAATAATATGGTATTTTCTTTTAGGAGTAAATATTGACTTATATTATGAAGAATCGTTTAATTTAAGGTTAACTTATAGTAATTTAGGTTACTTATGGAAATGATTAAGCTATCATGGTGAAAATATGTTTATGTTAGTTACTTTTGTTATTTGATGTTAGGAGTGGTTGATGTTGTTTGGAGATGAACGGTAATGTTTATCGTGGAAGACTATGTTATCAAATTCTTCATATATTTTGGTTTTAATATTAGTTTGGTTTATTTTGATGAATTTTAAGGACATCTATTTATGGAATGGTCTATGATGACCTTTGGGTAGTACCGTGTGATTTTGAATATTTAAAAGTAGTTTCCCTTCCTATGGGGTTATTTAATTTTGAAGAGTTGTTTTATCATACCCTTTCTATTTTTGGAATGATGTATAAAGATAGAAGAAATATATAGTTAATCATTTGAAGATTATATGATTATCTAGAAGTTTATTCTTGTGCTATTGATGAGACCAAGTGTTTTTGAATGCTCATCGTTTGGAGAAAAGATTAATTTTGGTAGAAAATTACTAAAGGATGAAACTCTACTTGAATGTAAGTATACTTACTTATGTGTTTATTTTATGTATTAAATTATTTCCTCAAAATTATTAAATGGAATGTAAAAAAAATTTTTTGTTGGTTTACGTTTCCTACTGGGTAATCAAAATCCATTTATCGAAATCATAAGTTTGTGATTTTCTTTTGGTTAAATTTCTCCTAATCATGTTTTATATAACTCTCCATCAGAAAATGACCCTATGTTTTCTCTTCCATATCCATGTTTCCCTACATGGAATCCTAGTATGGGTTAACATGGGTGACCTTGGTACTCCCCTTTATTTCATTTAAAGTAATAATTTTACTGACTCCTTTTCCAATGTGGGACATTCAATGAAATTTCCAAGACCAATTTTAAAAATTACAAGGACGCAATTTCTTAAGGAGGAAGAATGTAATGACCCAAAATTTTGAATAAATCTTGTTTCCTAATTTTGTGTTTTATTTTATTTTATACACAACAAACCTATTTCATTTGATTTCATGAGTATAATTAAAATGATACCGTTGGGTTTCGACTGTTATATGACCATTGGTCAATAGGACCGTTGGAAACTAAATTATGAATTTTTTTTCTCTAAATACAAGTGATATTGGTTAATTAATATAGAAAGAAGATTCGATGGAATCATATAGTAGTCTCGGACCGATCGAAGTCCATCTAATAGATCTTGGGAAGGAGGTAGCACCATTGGGCTTTACTGTGGACGAAACCCAAGCCGAACTTCATCGTGTGAAGCTTGAACGGAATCGCCTTCGCGAGAATTTCAAACTGATAAAAATTAATACTCGTGCGATGTTGGTCAAGCTACCGTCAGATTCTCTCACCTTAGCACACCTTACACTTAGGTCCTATAATGGGGTTATAAGGGGCAATGTAAGGAGACCGTAACAGCTTTGTGTAATCCTTTTAGATAAATACAATTGTGTTTTCTTCTTATGGTGATGTTCATAAATTTTCAAATGTCTGGATAAATGTAGGATGTATACTACAGATGAAATTGAAAAAAATGGATATTTTTAAATATTTTTGTAAACCATAAATAATTAATGATGTGTAATGATTTTAAAAAAATGGTCATCTGCAAATGTGTTCAGTAAAAAATTTGGAGTCTAATAAAATCAACTTAATTTTTTGTGAATAGTAATTTATGAATAGTGATTTTATGCTTAGGATTAGTAATGTGACCAAATGGATAAGTAATCTCACTTAAAGTTAGTATTAATAAAATATAGGCACATTGATTAAGTAATGTGATTCCATAAAATAGGTAAACAACTATTTCAGAAATTATTAGTCAAGAATTAGTTTATTCAGGTGAATATTGTTTTTTAATTAAAAATTAAATTAAAAATATTTATAAAAATATTTTTATAAAATGGACTTTATTTTTGAATTCAGAACACCGATATTAAGTTAAGGCAATTTTTGGGGTTTTTTTCTGAAAAAAATGAATTTACGCTGAATAGTGTTTTTATTTAAAAATATTTACAAAAATATTTTTATAAAATGGAGATTATTTTTTAATTCATAGAATTTAAATTATTTTGAGGTAAATTTTTGGGAGTTTTTTGAAAATGTTGATTTTTCAGTGAATAGTAAAAAATACAGTTTTAGGGTTTCGATATGTTTAATGACATCAAAACTGTGTCATGATGATTTCATGAGATATTTTTAGTGATGGTAGACTAATGAATATTAAGATAAGGTAAGAGGTGTCCCATGTGGCCAATACCATGAGTAAATACCACTTGTTTTTCCAATACCACTAATGAGGTGTCCCTTGGCCATTAATACCTTGTCCCCTCACATCCACTATAAATACCAAGCCATTATCTAATCCTTTCCATTCCAAAATCCTCCTTAACTATGTTATGGTCTCCTTACCTCCCAATTAGTTCTCCCAAGGTGCCCTCCAGCCCCTCAAGGTTCCATCCATCGAGTTTTAAGAGTTAAGTTTTAAGGTATGGGATCCTACCTCTCTCTTTCTTTTCATGTAATCTTTTGTATGTCATTTCAGTTAAGCCCTGTGTTCTTATGGTGGGTTATGTTCTTTTATATTCCTATTAATTCTCTTTTCATGTTAATATGATGATATATCCCCTCTTACTCTCATCATTTCGTTTTATTAATGTTTAAGTGGCACCGTTAGGCTGCCGAATTTTTGTAAGGGATCATACCTCCCTCTTTCTTTCCAAGTACTCTCTTTTATGTCATTCCTTTTATTCTCCATGTTATTATGTTTGGGATGTTATTTTATATTCATCCTAGTGTCCTTTTTATGTTCATATGATGAGATAAACCCTATTTCTTTCATCAATTCATTCTAAAAATGTTTAAGTGGCGCTGTTAGGCTGCTGAATTTTTAAAAGATTCTTTCACCCTTCTCATTCTGAAGTTCTATTTTCAGGTCAAGTCTTTCATGTTCCTTTTTTTATTTTGGGGTATGATTTCTATATCTATCATACTGATATTTTATGTTCATATGATGAGAGACCCTATTTTATCTCGCGAATTCATTTTTTTGAATTTTTAAGCGACGTCGTAAGGCTGCCGAATTTTCATTAGAGAAATCTTATTTTTTTTCTTTCTTCAATGTTTTTCATTTCATATGTTACATCATTCAACTTTTGTTAATATGTTATTATATCCTTTATTTCTATTCCCTCTACTGTTTTTTGTATCATTTATGAGTGGGTGAACCATGTCCCCTCTCTTTAGACTATTTTCTAAAACCATATAACATAGCCGTTATTCTGCAGAATTTTCGTCTCAAATTGGCTCTATCTTTATCTAAAATTATATTATATTATAAAGTGAATACTCAAATCTCATTATTATATATGGTTATTCACATATATATCAATATTTTCTATTTTAATTCTGGGACTTACATACATAAAACCCGCTTTCCATTTTCTGTGGGATTAAAGTGACATAAGGATCACATCTTTAAAGAATTTTTTAAAATGTGATGACTATGAAATGAAACCCATTTATTTTATACTATAGCGTGTGTTTATGAAATTATTTATGATGATATATAGGGCTCACATGATAATAATGGAAAATTTTAGGTTGCGCCCTGATAGCGCTCCAATGCAATGGGTAAAGACTTAATCTCTAGAGATTCCCATTTTTAATGACATGTTGCTGAATAACCTTGGTAATTTTTAATGACACCTTGGGGATGAACCATGGTGAAATAGAAATGAATGAATATGATAAATTTTTTTTCCTCTTCTTCATGTTATGAAACACATTATTTTTATTATGAAATGCCTCATGATCTCTTTCTCATGCTTTAAAGTTATTTTTCATCACTTTTGATGTATCTCAAGTTCTCCTGTAAAATTTTTCCCTTGTTTCCCTTACTAGGCCATCTGCTCACCCTTTCCATTTATATATACACTCAGGTTATTATATATTGTAATGAACTTATTATTAACAAATGAATAAGCCTTTAATGTTTTTATGAAGAATATTTTGTGTTTTCATGTATTATGTTCCTGGTTTCCAGGGCACTAATCCTTAAAGATCCTCCATTTTGTATAATTTAATGAAAGTTATTGTGATAAAATGGCTGGATGTTATATTTCCAGTATCTCAAAAAAGACAATGTATCTAGAGGATAACTTTCCCAGTTTGTTAAAACGATGATCTCCAAGTCTTTGAGAGATCCTCAAGAAGACATGATCACCCACAACGAACGACAACGGTCTTCGATGGTGATCTGCAAAAGATTTCTGACAACTCTAAGCCATATCCATCCCCTTTATAATCAACTATATCTTCTCTATTGTCTCTTGGACAAGGCTTGGCCCGACTAGTGATGTTTCACCGGTTTCCACCCATCATAGTGGAGAGCGAAAAGGAATCCCATACAATGTTTCAAACAGAGCCGTGCGTATCGAGGCATGATAGTTATTATTGTATGAGAACATCACTAAGAGTATATGCTCCACCGATGAGCCACCAAAATCCATTACACAAGCCTACATCTTGTATTCCAACATTTTTATCATCTGCTCGGATTTCCCTTCCGTCTGAGGATGATACGCCTTGCTCATAGTCAACTGAGTTCTGAGGGCTTGCAATAATGATTTCTAGAAACGTGATGTGAACCCCAGATCTCTATCTAAGAAGATAGACACTAGTACCCCATGACTCTATACCAATTCATGGATATAGATTTTTGAATGATCCTCCACCGTTTGAGTTTAACGAATCGGGATGAAATGGGATGACTTGGTTGGATGATACCCTATAACCCAAATGGCATCGTGTTTCGGGACCGTTCATGGAAGACCTATAACAAAATCCACTACAATCTGATCCCATTTCCACCTTGGTATAGGTAATTATTGTAACATAATAGCTGGACTTTGATACTCTACTTTAAACTGCTGAAAAGTTAAGCAGAGTGAGACAAACTCGGCCATTTTCTTTTTCATGTCGCTCTACCAAAACTACACCTTCAATGCCTTATTTATCTTCTGTGTACCTGGATGTACAGACCATCTTGAATGGTGATAAGCATGAAAGAGTTGTTCCTATAATGCCATAGGTACAACCAACCTATCTCTAAAACAAAAAATTAAACCCCCATCAAATTTCCAGCCATCAATGGTCTCCCCACAGTTGAGTTTTGAACATACAACCAGACATTCTGCATCAGATGTTTGTGATTCTTTGATCATCTTTACTAAATCAGGAATAAGTGTAGATGAAAAGAAAAAAACAACATCAACTTGGTCTTAAAATTCCACAAGAATGTCAGCTAAGACCGACATCAACTGCCATTCATCTGAATCTACTTTCGCTAACTTAGTGTATGACTTTCTACTCAATGCTTCCGCCACCAAATTCCATTTTCCTGGTGTGTACATTGAGTTAATGGAAAACATCTGGAGACACTCCATCCACCTCCTTTGCCTTAGATTCAAATCTCGTTGTGAGAAAATGTGTTTCATGATTTTTTGATTCCTAAGCACAGTAAATTTCTCACCAAAGAGATAATGTCTCCATATTTTCAAAGCATGGATGACTACAACCAACGCCAAATCATGTGTTATGTAATTCTTCTCACGCACCCTCAACTTCCTTGAACCATAAGAAACCACATGGTCTCGTTGCATGAGAACACAACCCAACCATGTTCCCAAAGTATCAAAATACACCACATACCCCTATCCTGATTCAGGCATGATCATGATGGGTGCCGAAGAAAGAAAAAACATCAGTTCCTAGAAAGACTTATGACATTGCTCTATCCGTTGAAGTGGAGCATTCTTCTTTGACAGAGATGTCATTGGTGATGCTAGTGATGAGGAATCACAGACAAAGCATCGGTATTAACTAGATAGACTATGAAAATATTTTATATCGAGCACATTCTTCGGTGGTTTCCAAGATATAACGGCTTCTATCTTTTCAGGATCAACTGAAATGCCTTTCTCGTAAATGACATGGCCAAGGAAACATATATCCTATACCCAAAAATCACACTTTGATAATTTGGCATACAAACTATGATCTCTTATGATTTGTAACATAATTTCCAAGTGCTCCTCATGATCATCCATTTTCATTGAATACACCTAGATATCATCCACAAACACAACAACGAAAGAATCCAGATATTGTTCAAATTTATGATTCATTATAGCCATGAAGTCCATTGGTGCATTCGTTAGACCACAACACATGACTACATACTCGAAGTGGCCATATCTACTTATGAAAGATGTCTTAGGAATATCATCCTTCTGAACTCGAAATTTGTGATATCCGGATCGCAAGACAATCTTGGATTACCACTGATCTCCCCTTAATTGATCGATCAGATCATCATTTTGTGGAAGTGGATATATCTTATTTATCGTAAGTTTGATAAGATTATGATAATCAACATAGAGCTGTAGAGTTCCATATTCCTTCATCAAAAACAACACTGGTTCTTCCCATGAAGAATAAATTGGTCGAATGAAACCCTTTCTTTCAAGCTCCTCTAACTACACCTTCAATTACCTTAACTCTTTTGGTGCCATCCTATAAGACTGAAGGTAAATATGACTAGTCAATAGAAGGAGATCAATTATAAAAACCACTTACCCTAGAGGTGGTCACCCTAATATGTTATTGGGAAAGATATCTAGAAATTGATCTACCACACCTAGAAAACTATTTTCCTTAGTCTCTTCCATTGTTTCCAAATTCAATGCTTCCAATTGGTAAGATATAATTACCACCATTGATTCCAAAAATTTCATTACACTGTTATTTACCATCATAACTTCTATAAACAGATGGTTGATGCTGTCCTAAGTCGTGAAACTAACTGTTCTCCTATAACAGTATATGTGAGTCTTAAACATTGTCAACCAATCCATACACATGATTAACTCATAGACATCCATGTCCAACATCTAGAAGTCCCATTTTAAATCATCTCCATAAACAGTTATAGCACATGATATACACACAAAGGCATGAAATTATCTTCTACAAGGGGGACTTTTTAGTTTCAATATAGAAGACATCATTTCCAGTTTTAAACATAGCAAGTCAACAACACGAGAAAAAATGAAGGAATTTATTCCACCAGTATCGAAGAGCACTTGAAAAAGGGTAGATTTAAAGAGAATCATACCTCTCACTCTATATAGTCCAGCCTGATCATCGACCATCATGTACTCAGCTCCATACAATTTCTTCGTCGCAGCACTGTTCTCTTTGTTGCCTTGTTATGATTTCCCTGGTTGAGGATTCATGGTATTTCGAGATTCTCGATGGATAACTCTGTTATACTAAACAGATTGGCATTGTATTCCTCTTCCTATCAAAGAAAATGATGCTTGTGACCACTAATAAGTTTTTTTACTAACTGACCTAGGAGAACTGTGAAAATAGCACTAATGATGCCCCATTAATTTGCAATTCTGACATGATCTAGGTTACGCCGTGCACTCTCGCATTATGTGGTCAGTCAAACCACATTGAAAAAAACCTTCTTTGCTCTGGGGTTGTGGTGTAAGGTTTACTAATCCGGCCTTCTGGTTTCGATTTTCAATCAGACCATGGAAATATGTGTCACTTTTCCACTTGTTCCCAGTGGTTGAGTTCCTATCGTTTCCCATAGGTGTCATCATGCCTCCTCCCATCTATCATGAGATATCACGTTCGGAAACAGTCACTCTGTTAGCCATCTCTGTATAATCTTTAATATAGAGCACCATAATCTTAGATCGAATCTCCTACCTTAGCCCCAATTCGAAGAAGCATGCTTTCAAAAACACACTTGTTACAACCTCTGGTGCAAAAAAGACTGAATTCATGAATTTAGCCACATACTCTGTTACAAAGAGGATCTCTTGTTTCAAGCTAACGAAGTCCATCATATTCTGGATCTTGAACGTGTGAGGATAGAATTGTTTGTTGAACAATTCTTCAAAATCCTCCAATGTATGTCCTTCATCCAATTTAGCCTACTCCATTAAATCCCACCCTTGACGTGCAAGATCCTCAAGCTTATACATTACCGACTTTACATTCAGCTCTGATGGTGTGCCAATTAAATCTAAGATACGATTCATCCTACATAGCCACACTTCCACCTTCTCGAGTTCATCATCACCCCAAAAGTATGGTGGATTCTGCTTTGGTTTGGTTTCAACATCGCCTACCGGGTGCCATTTTCTAAACCAACAAAACTCCGTCAATCTCACTCTCGAGAAACTGATGGATTAGCTTTCAAATTTTATCACATTATCTATCACAATTTTTTTTCCAAATACAACCCTTTTCAATGTTCAACCATTTTTAAAAACATTAAATGTACTTTTTTAAAATCAACCCATTATCAATATACACCTAAAACCTTGTTTTCATTGTCCTTCACTTGAAAACAATTTCAGCATTTTTCAAAAATTGGCACTATGAACAAAATTATTACTCATTCCTCACAATGAGATATGCAATACTATTGGGAATTAATTCCTCTAAAATGCATGACATGATCCTCTCATTGGATAAACCCATGAAAATGATATTTCCAACATTCTGAAGGTGTATCCAAAACACTTATGTATCCAACACCAAATAAACATGAAGTTCATAATAAACGGGATAGCTATGTCTTTTTGTGCTATACATTTCATGTTCCGACAATCCTACTCTTGTCAAAGGATTTGATACCAGGAATAGACAATAATAAATTTCAACTCCAAGACTAAGAACATTGATGACCACTTGTTTGGCAAGGACCGAACAAGAAGATATCATTTGTAATGACCCGCTTATTCTCATTGGCATGAGTGTACAACGAGTCATTAATAGGACCGAAGAGACATCCCAAAGGCGCCAAATCCTAGAAATAAATGCTGATGGTTTTCAATTCCAGTGGGGGATGATTTACCCATTGAGAAATAAACCATCCAAAACATCACTATCAACCACTATATGATTCATGTTAGTGAAACAACCAACTCATGCATTACCAAAAGAGAACTACACTATTCCACAAACTAATAAATAACCAACACAATATCATGGTACCACGAGGAAGACTAATCCAAATACCAAAACATGCCAAGATACACTCCATGGCTCCACCCCGAGCTCTACGCACCAAGAACCACCACATCTCCCAAACATCACCATGAAACACTAGTAATGAGATGCATTAACTTTAATTGTGTCCCGGAATATGAAATCTTCAAAGTCACCAACGTCCCAAAGTAGGGGTGATTATAAAACTCAGTAGCTTTTCCCCAAATTACTTTACTACTCACACCACTAGGATAAAAGAGTTAGCCACATTTATATCAAAACATTTTATATAAAACATTTTCTAAAAATCAGTTTATAACTAAATATAAACAAGATTCCAAAAATATACATAACCAAAAGCATTCCAAGAGCAATTGGAACCAATTTTTCCAGAATGTAGTTTTTCTAGAAAAATAATCAAACAAGCGTAAGAACCATCTAAAAACATTCCTTTTTGGCATACTCAACCATTTCGCAACCTGTGAAATCAACCATGCATTCTTCATTATGACTGTTCCATAATCATGAGCCTATTATTGTTGATCTACCATGTCGTCACAAGGTAATTGATTCCCATGTTCCATTATCCCTTTGGCATTGAGCACAAGGTCATCTTTCAACCACGCCACATATTCCCCTTGTGCCATTATCCCTTTGGAACCGAGAACATGGTCATCTTTCAACAAAGCCCCGTATATGCATTATGAACCCACACCACATATTCCCAAAAATCATTTTAAAACCATCCTTTCATTAAAACACCTTTTATTGAAAAAAAATTCCATCAAAACTAAGTGTGTTCAACCAGTTCAATCAATTTCAATAAAATAGTGCTTTTATTGTAAACCATAGAATAAACCAATTTCATCAAATCTATTTCAATACCACACCATTTCAATAAAATAGCATTTTTATTGAAAACCAATATTTCATAAAACCATTTAAAATTCTAGAAATTCAATAATTTAAAATCATCATTTTAAAATCAAGAATCCAAACCACTTTTAACAACAAATCGCCGATATTTCACAACTTCACTAAAACCATAAATCATCACTAAAGAATATTTATTCCATGATTCTCAAAATCAATTCCATTCAAATAACCCAATTTGAAACTACGACAAGAAATTATAGCAAGAGGAGTCGAGAGTGAATCCTTCTACCTCAATGGTTTTGACGAAAACCCTAACAAACGGATAATGCACAAGAAAACTTTGATGAATCCCCCATGATCCTCCTTAAATATCTTCTCCTAACATAACCATGACCAAATATCATCATATGTGGCATCCTAACACTTAGATATACCCATAACGGGTGTATAACTAAGAAACTGAGAGGAGAGAATAAGTAGATCTAAGTAGATCTAAGAATCAAAACTAGAACGATCACGTACCTCACGAATCCGGCTTTGATTCTTCAAGAGAAGCCTTCAGATCCCTCCGGAACGATTGGATAACCCCATATGTCCTTAAGAGAACCATAATCCCATGCTAGGGCAATTTAAGAGCATAAATGAGGCACTTAGAGGCAAAAATGTGTGAGATGCACCTTTATAGGATCTCGTTTAACTGGTCGCATGGTTAATTCACACGGTTTGAAAAACCGTGTGCTAACTGTGAGTTAGCTGCTACCTCGACCACCCTTCTCGCATGGTTTGGCCGCATGGTTAGAAAACCGTGTGCCGCCCATGCAGAAGCTACTTCCTTGAAGACCCACTTCACACAGTTTGGCCGCACGGTTTAGACAAACCGTGCGCCTCCCGTGCGACATCCTCTTTTCCTCAAAACAACATTCCATGTTTTCCAGACTCTCCCATACGTCACCCTTAACATAATAAACATTAAAATAAACATGAAAGGGTTACAAAACAGACACCGAGGGTAATAAAATAGTATATTTTTGTCCTAGTATTTTTAGGTAATCATTATTTAATAATTCATTATACAAATCAATGTTATGGGTGTTAACTATTTTATATCACATGCAAGTTTCATTTAGATGGGTTATGTCCTTGAACCATGGTAATAGTTTCAATATATATAAAATCCTAATAATTTAATAGATATCATATTTTATCATCATATAATAATTTATGACCATTTATATTATGTGGATATCAAAAAATCTACTATATCACTTTGTGGAGATTGTGGTACTACATACTCATAAGTGGTATTTTCATATTCAAAAAAAATATAAAGAAGAAAATTTTAATAATACTATTTCATTGAAAATTTTAATAATATAAATAATATAATATATATTCAACAAATATTTTACAAAATAATATCAATGTTTTTTTGACAAAAAAAAATGAATCGTGTAACTTCATGGGTGTTGTAGTTTAGATATATATATGAATGACGTAATGATTTTCCAACGGATTGAAGGGAATGCTGTCATATAGTATTTTATATTTATAGAATTATTATTTCATTATAAAATAAAAATATATAAATTAAAAATGTAAATATAATATTCTATGAGGAAAGGCCTGTAAAATTAAAATACATCACACCATGGAGATTGTAGTCTATATGTATTCAAATATGACGTTTCTCTTTTATGTTTTATATAAAAAAGTAAAAAATTGGTTATAAAAATTTAATAAAAATATATTATAATATTATAAATACATATTATTTCATGTATATATGGTTATATAAATTTTTTAGGATCTAAAAGAATGAAGGTAACATAAAATAGACAGGAAGAGAAAATTTCCAATTATTCAGTTATCTTCCTTTAGCATACACCTTAATACATTTTAAATTTGTATTTTATCGGGAAAAAACCACTATGACATGAGGAGTAATTTTGGGAATGTAATTGGGTTCGGAAATTCTAATCTATGGTTCTCATGTGGTGTGGATAAGGGAGAATACGAGGTTCCCTTTAATAAGTGATGTGGGTGGGAAACATGTATATACTTGTTGTAATGTTATGAAATTTATTTATTACTAAAGTAAATAGGATAATATTTTAATAGGTTCTAAATTAACAAGGGTAATGTATAAATTATATAATATAATGTTTTTTTAGAATGTGCCTTGTGTTATTATAATCCATTACTCTTTTAGTAATACATCTTTTAACCCTTTTAATGCTTGCGATGGTAAACATATTATTACCAGGGTATCTATTAATTATGATAAAAAATTAAGTTAAAAATATTACCTAATATTAATAATTTTTTTTCCAAATATGGGATATAATTTTCAATATTAATGTTCAGTATGTGGTATAAATTAATTCTAATATCATCATTAAAACAAATAAAACCAATTTTTATAAAAAAATTATTTTTATTTGAAAATATGTATTTACCCATATTTTGAAAAATATTATCAGGTATTGGTACTTCCCATGAATTTATTAATTTATAATTAAATAAATTGACCTAATTTACATTTCTATTATTCTAAAACCTAATGTATTGTTTTACCTCTTAATTTAATTTAAAGAATAAAATAACTGATTATATTAGAATAAAACATAAATTATGTTCAGAAAATTCATATAAGGGATTAGAAATAAAAAATTATATTTTTAAATTATTTATCTTACTTTTTAATAAAATATTATTTTTGATCCAAAGGCTTCCCAAAATGACATCATTAATGTTATGATATTTTGTAAAAACATTTCTTCACTATTCACCAAAAAAATAAATGTTTTCTGGAAAATACTCAAAATTCACCCTTTGATAAAATTTATATGATGATGTAAAAGAATTAAATCATTTTTATCATAATAAATTTTTTATTTTTATTATTTTATCTTTTAAAAGAAAATAAAATATATAAATGAAGACAACTTTTATATAGAAATGTAAATTTCAAAAATTATCTGTTCTTATGGACATATGATTACCATATTATCATTCAAAACTGAGTATATCTTTTATATGATATAGTCCATAATTATTTATTAGGAAAATGTTTCCAAATATATTTCGCTATACATTTCTTCAAATTCATACCCTCAAAACCAATACCTAAGTTATAATAGTCATATATATGAATTTTTTATGCTTTGTATTTCATGTATCATAGCCTATCAAAAAAATGAAAATTAATAAATAGAAAATATTCAAAATTATTAAGGCAATACATTCTACATATTTTATATAATTTTTCATCATATAAATAATATTGTTTTTGGTATAAAAAAGATTAATACATTTTCAAAATAAATCCAATGTAATGGAATATTAATATACAGATGTGGAAATAAATACAATTTGAAACATATTAATTTCATTTACATTTTAAAATTAATTTAATATTTTTTATAAGGCTAGGAAAATATTATTTTCCTAAATATTTATTAAACCATTTTTTTTATTATAAACTCATACATTTAATTTGGTCTCCAAAATCATTTCATCATAGAAGAGAAATAGTTTCCACAAAGAAATCGATAGATTTATATCCCACTTACCTATGTTTGAGGAATTAATTTATCATTAAGATATAATATATGAGGGTATACACAATCATTATTTCATCCTATGGTTTGATCGATTTTTTGGGTTTTGAGAAATTTCCACCTCTTTATCATTTCATATAATATAAAACCATGAAGAAATTATCATTCCTAAATAACTAAAAGAGATGATATCCCCATAAAATAATTCAAGGGTTACTATATTGAAATAGTTGATTGAGAATATAATCATGATTTGGAATCCAAACTCACATTCCATTTAGTATCACATGAGGATGGTCATTGAATTGTACATTATAATACTTATAAGCATGATTCCCAATGGTTATAATCATGAGTAAAATTATAAAGCTTTATGTGATTATCAATAATCAATAATCAATGTAAGAAATCATATGATATAGGAAATAATATCCAAAATGTCCTCAATTTTGACACCTTACATCAACCTATGAAACATTAGTTTAATCCTATATAACATTTGTTTATATTAGGTTTCCATATGTTTTATTCATTATTCATAATGGTTTATGAAGATAATGTGAATTATAAAAATAATACCACCAAGGAGTCTCAAACGAGATGTGTAGTGCGGCCACTTTATCATGCACAAGGTTACCATTGAGCTAATAACCAACTAGAACATTTAGTGTGATTTCCCATATTTAAATCTATACCAGAGCCTTTGTCGACCTTTTTGTATACAAGTATTTATTTCATTGTAATGAAACTATAAACCATCTAGAATAGAAAAATATAAATATTGTAACTTAAGAATAGAATTATCCCTTAGGTTTTCACAAAATCATCTTAATACTAATTGGAATAAATAACTAAACCATTCTCTAATACCATCTATGGTGAATCGAACATCACTTACATAAATATATCACTATATTAGAAAAATAATCAATTAAACTAATGTTAATACAAACCCCAAAATCATAAGGGTATATCGTCTTTATAGACAAGATACATAATAAAACTATTTCATGAAAACTTTTAAACATATCAATTATTAATTATTCTCATATAGTTACATTCTAGTCGAATATTACATTATAACCTTCATAATAACCATGAGAAGTTTAAACATTATAAGGGGTGAGCTCATATTCACATTAAGGATAAACATTGGACTATAACATTCATAGATCATATGTTAATTAATGATTTTACTATGTGAATGAGAATATATTAATGGTTTATAAAGGTAATACCCAAAAACATAAACCTCAAATAATGGATTAGGGTATAAATGTTTGTATGGATATAAAACATATATAATATGACCATGGAACATTAAACAAACATGAACAAATAGAGAATAACATTTGAATAAGATTTTCTTTCATGAATTTTTCATAATCATTGACATTGAAATCATATGTGAGGGTTTCCCAAAAATAAATTCATGACATAAAATGTTAATGATACAAAATAATAAATTCAATGCAATGTTAGATTGGGATAACCACTCATGTAAATTCATATTCCCAGGTTTGACACATATATATGATTTTAATATTTCAATAACCCTTTGTACACCCCCCTGGGCTCCTATAACATAAAACATAACTTAATTTATCATATGGAAATAGTGTACCCATGAAGGAAATTTTTATTATACATTTTAAATTAATTTTTAATATATGTTTAGGTTTAATTATTTTTAAAAAAACTACAAAATAAAAGGTCGAAAGGGCCTTTCTGCATTTGGCCTATTTTGACCCTAGCCAATGGTGGTAAGAACACTTCCTCCTTTTCAAAAATAATTTTTTTTTATATTTAAATAAAAGGATTTTTATATTTAGAATTACATTTTTCAATTTCATTTTTTGTTTTTTATATATACAAACAGATATATATACATATATATATATATATATATTCCCAAATTTGTTAGTTGTATATTACTATAATTTAATATCCCGCTTTATTTTCATTAAATTCATATTGAATTATGAATGACTCATTCATCTATAGTTCCAACTTATAAGGGGGTCGACCATTGAAATATTTTGGGATTTCCAATGTTGGTCCTCTGTCCGTCATTTCTTACACAGAATTCATAATATATTAATTTTAAAGATTAGTAATTAATTAATAATAATCATTAATTACAAATAAATAATAACAATTCCTATATATTAATTACCTTTTATAACTTATAATTATATATTAATAATTATGTAATAATTATATATAATATTATAATAATGATTATTTATTAATTAATTAATTACTAATTAACTATTAATACATTATTAATAGTTAATTGTTATTAATTAATTACTAATTATGAGATATTTAATTAAATGTTAACAATAGTAGTTACATATTAACTAATTTATTATTAATTAACTAATTATTTTTGTTAATTTTTTCTTAATAATTACTAATAAATATTTAAATTCATTATTTATTTACTGAATATTAAAATTTATTGTAAAAATTTTAAATTAATAATTTTTTACTAAATATTTTAAAAATAACATTAATTAATTAAATAATTTTTACTAATTAGTATTAATCGCAATGAAATATTATAAAAATAAATATTAATTAATTAATTACACATAGTATTTAATAAATTTAATTATTTATAAATACTAATTAGTAGTTAATATTAATTACAAATAAATATTTAAAAATAACATTTATTAACAAATTATTAAAAATAAAAATTAAATTTTGAATTATTAATTAATTATTAATAACCCATTATTTGATTACATATTAATAATATTAAGTAAATATTATCTAATAAATTATTTAATTATTATTAATTATGAATAATTATTGTCTTATAATTTGTAATAAGTATTTTAAAATCCTATTTAGTTACTATATATTTATAATAACTATTAAAATATTCAATTAATAATGGTTAATTAATTATTTTTAAATTATATGATTTATATCAATTAATGACACTAATTAATATTAATTACCAATAAATATTTAATAATATTCTTTATTTATTAAATATTAATAAATATTATATATTAATTCATTTGTAATTAGGCATTTTTAATATTATTTGTTTTTAAATATATTTATTTGTATCTAATTAATTAAAACCTATTAGTTATTACTATTTAATTATTAATTAATTTTTTATTAATATTCATTATAATTTATTAATTATTAAATAGTAATTAATTATTTATAATTAATATTATTTAATTTTTATAATATTAACAACAAAATTATCTCAATTTAATTATAAATTTTAATATTTAAATATTATTATTATCTATTTTTTTCAATATTTGTTATTAATTAAATAATAATTGTTAACAATAATATATTAAGAATTCTGTGTAAGGACGGGAGGGCCTGGATCCCAAATTGGAAATTATAAAGGATTTTATAGAAAACCCCCTTATAAAAGGGAACCCTCGGAGAGGGTTTCTATTAGAACACTAGACAATTTTAATTATAGTGATGTGGGATATTCAATAGTAATTAAAATTTTCAAAAGATTTTATATATCAATATAAACCAAACCAAACAAAAATATAAATAATTAAAATTCTAAATATACAATTACTTATATTTAAAATAATATTTTTTCAGTGGGAAATGGCGGAAAGTGACTTGGATCTGTTTCCAAAACATTTTGAAAAAGGCAGCAATGATATTATCGCCATTGTTTCATGAAAAAATAGGCCAAAGGTGGAATGTACATTTCCACCTTTACATCATATTTTTTAAAAATATTTTAATCATTGACTAATTTTCATATTTATTTTTTACAAAAAATATATCTACTAAAGAATCATCCCCCAAATCACATAATAATAAAAAAAATCAGTTATATTCCATAAGAACATAAGAGCAGTCATCAGCCCTTCTAACTTAATTAACTGGTGAGAAAAAAACAAGCTCTATTTAAACATCATTAAAAAATCATAAACTTAAGACATCAAGTGAATGAAAGATGGTGGTATCAAAATGATAATAGACATAGGGAAACATTATAATCCATAAAGGATAACAAAATAGATTAAAAATAACTTCTTAAATTCAATATAAAATACTCCTAAAAAATAAAGAAAAAATAACCCTTTTCCTTTTCGATATTTTAAAAATAAGAAAATTCCAAAAATATGTGGTAGGGAATTTCTTTAAACCACTAAATCATATAAAGGATACTTCGTAGTGATGTAAACACATTATGGTGTAAAAATCCATTTAGGTCATATAATTTAATAAATTAAATTCATTTCGCACTTTTGTAAAAGTCGCGATTTATTAAATATGAAAACCCATTCAAAATATTTCTTTTTAATCATATTTAAAGGAACTAAATGGTATTGATTGTTACCTTTTTAAAAAATTTATTTTTTATGTAAAAACTTCCACACTTTTTTTATAAATATGTATAAGGAATAAATTATTCCAGAACAACATTATAGAAACAAGTCTACCTCTATTAGGTCATACGATTGAAACTATCACTATGTTCTCATATCACTATCATGGGAGGCCTATGTCTAAGTCCATGAACACACACACACACACACACACATCTCCAAGCCCATACAATTCTGAAATATAAAAACAACTAAACACATGTGCATGCATATATCTAAATCCCTAAACTAGATTATGATATAATGCAAATTAAGGAATGAATGTCCAAATTAAATCACATCCAAAGTGTATGAATGAAATTAAAACCTGAAATTAATTGGGAACTAATATCAAGATTACAATAGAACACACCTCGGTGTGCCCTATCTCACTATTTTCCATGTGTTCCTTGTCACTTGGGTACTCTATTAATTGGTAGATCATTTGAACAAGAGATGACTTGTGCATGAATAGATTGGGAAAGGGAGAGTAATATAATGACCAATAGGACCCCACAAACCAAAAGACATAAAACAATGGAATAATAGTCTTCTATGTATAGGTATATGTCTACATTACATATAACATTAATATCTACATAAATTCAACAAAGAGACAAAATCTGAAAGAAATTTCAAAATCATAATTCTAGTATTAGATTCTATAACAAAGGTTCCACAAAGCACACATCTTTGTGAATAGACTCCAAGAGTCTAATTTCACTAATGGTCCTCTTTCTATGTGGTTGTTCACATTGGGTCTCAAAATAGAAGTATACATTAAAGATGTTAAGATACTTGATGAGGATCATTCACAAGGCCTTGCGGTACAAAAAATACTAAGTCTAGATTAAACCACCCCGTATAAGATTGGCACCCATAGAGTCTAGGTCACTGAAGATGCCAAAAAATCCACCAAGGGAAATATGATTATAGAGGATTTCACTCAGCGCCTCATGAAAGGATTACAATACCTATATCTGAGAATTATTGTTGAAGGGATCATTATCCTATCAATTACTCTAAATTACAGGATAAACCTAATGTAAATGATATGGGTAATGTATCTTAACAGAACATGACCATGATAATGTGGATGTGGGCATTGAGAAATTTTTATCGAGTATAAATCATGTATTAAGAGTACATGCCCTCACTCCTTGTCTGAGGGTCATTCTTTTGTAAAAGGACTATGTTGATGTCCATGTAGAAATATGTGGCCCGATCTAGCAAATATTCATCATTTTGTTTATCAAAACACAACATAGCTCAGGTATACCAAGACTAGACATGTCTATATAATAACACATAGTGTGCCCCTTATTTTTTACGAAAGCATATGTTTTTCTACCCTCCAGGGTACACACTGAGTCTTTAGGTAGTTGTGACATTCCATGTGACCATTTCACAATTTTTTAATACATATATTCATCCTAAAACCCTAGAGACCGCTAGGACTATCCCATAGTATGTGTAGAATAGTATTAAATACAATGTATTGTGGGATTATCCTTATTTCCACATTTAGATGACATGTTTGAATACACTCCTTCAACCATCAATTCAGCCTCAATCCATTCTTGAAAAACATGAATCAACCTATGATTAGACATAACCTCAAGAACCATTAATTTCAATCCTTCTATTTAATTCTCTAACCACACACATGCATAATTCATCACATCATGCCAAAGAGACAATAAATGATATTCGGGAACCTAGAACTGATCAATCTACCACCATCATAGTTTGGTCACATCATCGATCCAATCTCGAATATATATTATCCATCTATTGTTCTGAGAAACTTGTGTGAAATGGTTTATTTTTCAGAACCCCATTGAACAACATGAAATTTGATTTCCAAAAACAAAAGTAGAATTAGCGAAAGAAAAGAACATGGAATAAACATAACAAATAAACCATGGATAATGATTGTATCAACATTTATTCACTACTATTATAATTTATAATGAATAGAAAAATATAATAACAAAAAATTCTCCAAATTCATAAAATAAACTAACACATCCAGCAATACGCATGACCCGAAGATGAATCTGTGGGATGATAGATCTACAGTCATTGTAGAATTAGAAAACTAAGAAATAATTCAATAAAAATAGCTTCATACCCCAATATATATTGATCACTGATGAATAATGAGCCAACATCATCATCATTTGTCACATCTCCTAATTTCATTTCCCATCGATCATCGGTCTTCAATTCAGTTGATATTTTTCATAGTGATATCCTGTAATGCCCTCACAAAGGGTTATCCACTTGCTACAGGGTTATACATCTAAACCTAGAATTACATTATAACCAAATACATGTAGAATAGTTTAGGTCATTATGTCAATAGATGAATTAAAATAATTTTATTTAATTATTTTATTCATTTTTACACATGTGATGAATTTTTACCAATCGTCTCGTGCAAAAAAATTATACCTCACACCTAAGGTAAAACGCATGTTTTGAACTCAACGATGACCTCATATTTCTAACTTTTTCCATGATTTATAATTTATTGCAATTTTTATAGAAAATTACGTGTTATTTCTATTTAATAGATTTTTTATTTTTCAATTATATATTCATGAAACACAGTGCCTTAGAATCTCATGTTTTCTTTTTGAATAGAACACAAAATAATCCATTCAATATCTAAAAATAACACATTGAAAATTCAATTAATTAAATTATGAAAACATTGAATATTTACATCTTGAAAATATTAACCAAGTCCTACACAAATAGATGTGGGTACTGAGCATGTATATGATCCACCCGCCTATAGGTGCTCTCATGATGATTCTAAAGATGTCACCATACGTGAGCCGAAGGAATTTCTCAAGCACAAAGGATCATCTCATACCAATCTTCATTATCTACTGGGCACATAGCATAGGTAGCTCCATCCTCGAATTCCAGCTCATCCCATTCAATAAAATGAAATGGGTAATAAATTAACACCCTAGTTGTGACACATGGAGTACATCATGAACCCAGTCTACTTATGTAATAAAAGAACAGTTGTATGCTTTCTCAACTACTCTACCAATTATACATAAATGGATAATCAATCTCCTAATAATCTTATCACCTAGTAAAAACCTTCATAATCCCCATCGAGGTGAAGCTTGTAGGAACACATTATCTCCCTCATATAACATCATAGGGCTCCATCATATGCTCACATAATATTTATGATTAGTATGTGCTACCTTGATTCACCTATGGTTTATCTACACCATCTCCATAGTGAATTTCACTAGCTTCAGGCCCATGAGTGTCAAATATATTGGATTATTCCATTAATGTGTTGACAAATAGTTTTTCCTATTCAAATACTTGAATGGTTCCCTATCAATTGTGGAATGGAAGTTTTTATAGTATGAAAAATCCAACAATGGTAAAAGATCATCGCTACTACAACCAAAAACCTACATGTATGCTCACAACATTTCCTCTAGAGCCTAAATGGTCCTCTTAGTTTGGCCATTAGTCTAACGTTGAAACACTATGGTTTGGTGTAACATAGTCCCAAACTCCTTCTAAAATACCTTTTATAAACACGATGTGAAGAGATCATCACAATTATGGAAAATAATTGACGTAATTACATGGAATCTGATGATATCCTCCATATAGAGATTTCATAATATATATTCTAATCTCTTCTATCAGATGGATAGGAAGTGAGATGAATTTTTGATATGGTATATGATCACGAAGGATGAATCTTATTCTCTATACATACCAAGTATGACCATCACTAAGTCAATGTATATCCCATCAAACATCCCATAAAAAAGCTCAAGTGTTTGATTTAATCCCATTCGAATATGTTTCTCCACTATCCATTATGGAAAATTACGTGATTGAAATACAAACTTTTCAACACCCTTCAGCATCCATAGACATTGATTCTAATGTTGAAGGTATTAGTTAATCATTTCCACACCTAGATGTAAATACTACAGATATGATTGAAACACTATCAAAACCTCTTCCAGTAATGTCACTAGTATAAATGTGAATCTTTTGAAAATATTAAAATTCACTCCACATTTTGAAAATATATTTGGGTAATGTGCGGTTGATATATAAGTATCTAGGGTTTCAAATTTAGTATCCCCATAATTTACTTCCCACCCTCTTTGTAGATTAGATGAGGTAAAAATGATGGACTAAAGTTATGTTATTCCATTTCTATCCAGTAATGATAACTAAATTGTGGACAACTTCTCTGAAACCATTTTCAATAATTGAAAAAAATATCTCCGACTACGAACATTTGATACCACATCCCCCTTACAAGATGTATAGACATTCTCAAAGACATAATCCTAGATCAAATGAAACCATAACCTCTATGTCAAGGTAAAATCCTTATAATAGATAACATACGTGAGACTCTAGTGATGAGAATAGATGATAGACCACTATCGCATCAGCTAGTGTTGGAACATCATTAGTAAAATGACTACTGTTGATAACTCAATATCATGGGTCACATAGTTCTTCTCTTGTGGTGTCAAATGATGTGATCCAAATACATTCAACCCCTACCTCTACATCAAAACAAATAAATGACCGACTTATAATGCATTGCATAATTCTATGTACTTGACACCATTCTATGGAAATCTTATGATGAGTGTGTGTTTGAATCTCTATCTTAACTCTTAAAAGGATTTATGAAACATGTTCTTCAACACTAAATGTCACCCATTTCTGTTCAAGGATATCATGATAGATTATATTGTAGAGAAGTCAGGAGTGAATATTTATTAGTAGCCTTCTAACCAATTTTTGCTTCACACCTTCTTCATGGTCTTGGGTGGCTCCTAAGATAACACTAACTCATCCTTGGATAGTTCCACTAATATTCCATCTGTTGAAAAACAATTCTCTGGAATGTGGATCTCCAGTATCCAGAACTAAAATATTGATAGTTTCAATAAATATAGTACTCTCTTAGTTTTTTGATAACTATACTGAAGTGTCTACTATTCTGCACCTTTGAACCCAAGTACACAAGGATTTCATTGACGAAGACTTCCACAAACTTGATAAAAAAAGGCTTAAAAGATCTAGTTCATCTGTCCCACAAAAAAATACTAGTGAATTCATCATTTAAAACGATATCAAAAAGTATATATATCATCTATATATATATCTTACAACATTTCTCTATATTTCCTCATCACGTACTCATAATTGGGGATACCCTATCAAGATGTAGTATTTCAAGAACCATTGTAAACCTATCAACTAATAAATGAGTTCATTGATTCATGGTAGTGGATACTTGTTCTTGAAAATAACAATTTTCATGTTTTGGTAGTCAAAAAATAACCTTAATCTACTATCTACCTTCTTGGAGAAAAACTAAGGCTACGCAAGGTGAAACATTAGGTATATCAAACAGTTTCCTCAATAAGTCCACCATCTACACCCTCATCTCACAATGACTTATGGGACCCATCTAATATGATGGGTAATATATTGTTGTTATATCATGGGGTAGAAAATTTATATTTTTATCCCTCAATGTGTAGGTATTCCATGAATATCCACAAGAATTATGTCCTTATACCCTTCTACGACTACAGTGTACTAAAAAGTTATAAAATACACTACAAAAAGGTCATTCTAGAAAAATAATGACTAGTCATCATCACCAACCTATACATGATTTTACACCATGATATATTTGTGTCCTTTTCACTCACAATGAAATTTTTTTCCCATTGTAGCTGACACACTACATCCTCTGTCTAAAATAGTCAATTTGGGTAGGAACTCTAGATATCCTATCTGTACCTTAGATGAGGTTGTAAGTCCTCATTGTTACTATGAAGATATCAAAAAAAGATATATCCTCTATGAATCAGTAACATTATAGGAAAATGATTCTAATCTCTGTGTAATCTCTAGTAGATTTATCCATGTTCAAGATTGAATCCAGGGGATCAACCCGAATCACCATGTATTGAACTAGGTATGTGGAAATAATGTAATGGGTAGAACTTGTGTCAATAGATACTGAAAATATTATATAAAATACATAAATTTTTATTTTTATCATTCCATATGTCTTGGGATAAAAAGGAGCATCCACCTATAGCTACAATCACCCCTATCCTCAAGCTCCCTCTGTCTACCATCGACTACTTGGGGGAGATAGTGGTAACATGGATATTGTTCTACCACCTCCTTATGCACTCCCAAAAACATTTCCACATAAAATGAATTTTATAACAATATTATACTATCACTTCTTCTTTCTATGTGTCCCAATAACAGTCTCTCTATCATCCATATGTTGTTTTTTAAAATATCATGCATGATGTCCCCTACCATCACATGAGAAGAACCACCTCTCTCTGGGTTGGCCACAACCATTATGTGAGCCCTTAATAATATAACATCTATCCTAGGAAATTATCCTAAAACATCTCACATATCCAAGTCCATGATACTAACATAAAATCCCTATTTTCAAGGACTCTTCTCTTATTGGTCTACTATTGGAAACCAGTGGTTGTGTCTTCTTAGCCATGAAACTCTCAACAAATAATGCTCACTCTATCACCCCCACCATTGGTAGGGATTAATATTGGTATAACACAAGATGAGATATCTCTATCACTTACTCATTCAAAAATCTAATTATGAAAAATAGATGATGAGCCATATTCATAATATATATTTAGATGTTTGTTAACCTTGATTTATTCTCACCTATTTTCTTGATTCCTATTATAGTTTTAGATGTTCTGGGATACATACAGCCCTCAGTGCAGGTGGATGGATTTCCTCTATGAAATGGATCACAAACCCTGACAATGCTAGAGTATCATCATTGTAATACATGGTCACCAAACCCCACTATCATCATTTTAATCCATGAAAAGGGTGTTGGATCATAATATATTCTTTATATGGATAAATTAAAATAGGGGTGAATTTTATTTTTCAAAAAATAGTTTAAAAAAATAAATTAAGAATCTTCATAAACCTTTTAATAAATTATGTCACACATGAACCTAAATCTGATTTATAATTTATTAAAATCAATGTCAGAGTTGATATGATTATTCTAGAGTCAAAAAGATCATTTTCACTAAATATTTGACTTAACATAGTCTGGATCATGATCAACGATAATAAAATATAACAAGAAGAATATAAATATTAATATGATGATTCACTTTCTATTAAATATACAGCAGAATATAGAGTGCCTCAACAATAAGATATAAAATAGCTATCATATATAAGAATGACACACAAGTTATTTAAAAAACAATTATTTTAACCAAATGTGAATGGTATCTAACAACTGTAGATAATGATGACCCTTATTTTATACATATATGAATGTATATCATTCGTTGCTTATGAAATCCATTAATGTGATGATCATATCTATCCTCATAACCATATAATCCCATGATATGAATATCATATTTTATGTCCTACCTAATAATACCTTGATCTGATAGATTTCATTCTCTATATCACTATCCTCATGATCCCAGAATCCACACATCATATTCTCCATCTTCCTATCCTCGGAATCCCTCTATTGTAATTGCAATATTTGAACACAGGTAATGATTATATATGTTTTTATAGTGTAAACATTAAAATGGTTCCTTTATAACGACTCTATAAATATATAAAATTGTTAAGAATGAGTTGTTCACACTATGTCTTTATCAAAAATTTGAGAAAAAATTTAATCGACCTGCTCCAAATTGTTTAAATGACCTAGTATTCAAAGGAATGAAACAAATAGTCATAATTTTGAGTTTATTTCATTGAATTAAGATTGTTAGAGCTTGAAATATCATTATAATGTAATATCCAATGTCATATTGGTTAACTCCATTTCAGTGTTAAATATTTTCCTTACATTAGAAACATGTCATCCCAATTTTGATTATAAACATATGTTATTCGAATGATCGTCCTTACAAAAATCATTTTGATAATGTTTATGATTATCAATATGTATTTTTAGTACCCCTATTAGTCTAATTAATAATAATTTTGTTAGTATGAGAGACATAACTGACATTTTATTTCTAGACTAAAAATTGTGTGTCTTATTTATTGAATACTTACTCAGTATGGTGATCATATTGAAAAATGTAATGATTATTTTCATAAGACATTATAAATTTTTAAAAATATGGTAAAAGTTAATGTTATATTAAAAAATATTATAATAATCTATGTATATAAATAGTTAAAAAATTTATATGAATGTGTTTCTAATTTTGAAAACAAAAATGAATAGAAAAGTGTGATGTAAAACTTATGACTCAACAGTGGCCCCCATTTTGGAAGGCACAAACACGATAACCAAAATGAAATAAAACATTGAAAAATATATACTCCAGGATATGTAAATTACACCATATTAAGATTTAATCAATAATCTTTAGGTACCCAAGAGTTTAAAACACTTATAAATATGATTATGAATATGATGGATTAACAAAATAGAATTTCCATTAAGAAAACTTCTCCACCTGAGGAATATATATCGCCCTAAGGATCGTATTCTCGCCTTTTATATTATAAAAAAAATCCCACATTAATACTTTCTCCCCCATTCTATAAAAATAATTTCTTATAAAAATATGTCCCCCTTGTTGATTTTTAAAAATAATAAATGAATATATTTAATTTAATGACATTTTAGTGAGTAAAAAATGTACACAACAATATAATAAATTATCAAATCATCAAAAAATATAAAAATTATATTTCAACCAACAAGTATTTGGAAAAAAAGTCAAAAAAACGTTTTTGGATGGAAAAATAATTAATTCATAATCATATGAATGAAATGATTTTCAAAATAAAAAATACAAAATGAGGTAAAAGATACAATTTGTCTCACTTGATCAGGGTTTTCATAGAGGGATTAATCGTTTTTTATCCTTTTTTATCCTTCCCTAGCTTATCTACTTTGTATTTTAGAGTATGATCTTATGATTTTCAATTTTTCACTTCTTTAATAAGTTATGTAATCTTTTTTTAGATAAAAATGTTCATCATCACAAAAACCTAATTTGGACATATCTAGCATCATGTCCCACATATTTATTTTTAGAGCAGTCACTTCTTCAATCCAATCAAACATTTGGTCTCGGAATTTGTCAACATTTTTTACTATATTAGTAATATATTTTGATAACTGATTAAAATAATCCCATGAATCCATCACCTTCATCTTCAACTCATCAAACTGATCATCAAGTCTCTAAATCAATGCTTCAATTTGACTAGACAACATTAACATTGAATTAATATATCTTTTTTGGGTATATAAACATTATTCTTTAGTCATTGAATATATCATAGTATGATTCATAGTTTCTATAAACAATTTTATTTAATCTTATTTGTAATAAATGTTATCTTATATTCATTGAATTTTAGCCTCATGTCTTGAAAAATTTGGAATTAACCCTTCCAATCTTTTCAAAGAATGAACAATGTAGTCAAAAATAATTTTTTGTAATTGTTTAATTGGAGTCTAATCACTCTACATCATGATAAGTGGGATTAATCGAATTCATTACAACATCATCTAAATTTCCCCCTTCTAATATTCCTTTAATACTTCTTTAACATTTTTTTTGTTATTCTTAGCAATGAATTTTTCAATTAGATATTTCAATTATATCAATCTCTTCTCAAGACAAGGATCATATATATATGTGTCTATGAATACATATCATCAGGATCTTTCCTTTGTAAGGATTCAATATCATCTAATGAGGATTAATCTTCCACAAAACTTCTAGATTTTATATCATTATCATATTTTGAATGAATATATGATGTAGTAGACGAAGATGAACAGACATATTTATTTCTATGAGTTTTTTCATCATTATAATCTTCAATTTAATCTTTATATTCCTATTTACATTCTTTAAATTCAACTTCAGATTCAGAAGTGTCATATTCTTTATCTTCTTCATCATTCTATACATGAAATTTCTAAATGTTTTTTTATATTATCAAGGTATTCAATTGTATTAAAGGGACATAGGGTGAATTTTATTAGGAAAATATTTTTTAAAAGTTTCAATTTTTTTAAACTAAAAGAATAATATCAACATAAAATCTGAAGTATATATTAAATGAGATGGTAAAAATTTTAAAATATATATAAGAGTATCATTCAATGATTGAAATATCCATCACTATTTGTTAACCAATTCTTCGAGGTTTTTTTAAACTCGCAAATTATGATGATTTTGAAATAAAAATACTGAATATTGAAATTTTAAAACATAAAATTGAATATGACTTTTCTATTACAAAAATCTCGAGTCCACAATTTTTTTAAAAAAATTCATATTTTAGAATACATTTTTATATTTTTGAGTCCAATAATTTTATAAAATGTTATAATTTTTTAAAAACTCAAATCAATGAAGATTCGATAAAACAAAGTATATAGAAAAAATTATTGTTTTTAATAAAAAAATATATGATGTAATGATAATAAAAAATTTACTCCCCCTATGAAAATAATTGTGTTAATGTATGCAGATAGTTCAACTAGAAGTAGATATGTATGATTAATATATGTCGATCATTCTTAAATTCTGTTTGATATATTCAAATCTATCAGAATGAATATGTTTAGTAAAAATACCATCATGTTGATATTTCATTACAATTTATTATAAAATTATATCTCCATTATGTCTCTGAACCCTATGAATGTTGTATATTATATATGTGATTTTAACATGAGATTGATGTATTTGTATTTTACATAATTGAATCGAAGTATAATTATCCCATAGTATTTTATTTTTAGTGATACTCATTCCATAGTCAATGAGTTTTGTGTTGCGAAGACAGCAATTGAGCACAACAATTTCAACCTTCTACATATTCATCTTCATTAGTGGAATGCTCTACTGAGTGTTGTTTCTTAAATGACTATGAAATTAATGACTCTCCAAAGAAATAAATTATATTTTAATTTTTCAATATATTATACAACCATCCATGTCATCATTCAAAAAATGTTATATTCAAAAGAATTTCCAAAATAGTGGAAAATTCCTAAATCCATACTTCCATTAATATACCAAATAATCATATTAATATATTTTAAATCAAATTATTTTTTATATTCCTTATATCTTGCATATATGCATATAGAATATATTATATCATGATGAATTTATTTCATTTATAGTAAAATCCTATCAACCCTCTAAAAATATTTTGAATAATAGGCTTTCCAACATCACCAAGATCAAGCGTGTTTGAGGTACCGGTATGCGTACTAATAATCTAATTATTATTATATCACAATATTTTTAGAATATATTTTAAATATTTACATTAATAAATAAAATTTCTTTTTATTTTATTAGAAGTTTTAAAACAAATAAAATATGCTAACTCGCAAATAATACCCATTACAAACATAGATTTCATAAGTTCCACAAAGGGATCATCTAATGTTTTTTGAGTTGATATGAGTATAATTTCATTAACATAAATTTTGAAAATTATAATATTTTTTATAACTTTTTTTATAGAAAGAGTTGGATACGTAGTTCCTTTTAAAAAAAATTTTCATCAAAAAAAGTTAATATTTCATACCAAAATTTAGGAGATTCTTTAGGTCATTATAATACTATGGTATGTTTTTTAATGTATTTAGGATGTTTTTTATCTTCAAAACCAAGTGATTTTTCAATCTAAATTATCTACTAATCATATCCATTATGAAAAAGTACTTCACATCAATTTTAAACTGGCTATAATTAAAGAATGCCATAAATGAATGTTGTATTAAAATAGATCAATGCATTTATCCCCAAGAATTGGATTCTTAATAACCTAATAACTCCTTTTGATTGAAACTGTTGGCAATGAGTATTTATTAATATCTATTTTTTATTCTATTTTCTTGAAATTTGTTCTGGAAAACACCACTTACTCAAATTATAGAATTTTCTTTAGGTTATTCAACCATGTTATGGATATTTTATCTCCTGGATTAATTATGTTCAATTTTCATTTCCTTAATCCATTAAATTTCACCAAAATCAACATTAATATTGGTAGATTCAAATTGGGATAGGAATTCAAAATTCTAAACTTCATTTAAAAAGGAACATCTAGTACTAACTGGTCGAACAATATCACCAATGATATTACCATTAAGATGATTCCTAAGAAAAATTGTATTTCATATGTTTTCAAAATAATGTTCCTCAACATAATGTAAAAAATATTATTGGGGAATAACTTAAAATACTAATTCTATAGTTATTCAATTTTTAAAAGAACATGATAACATATGTTAAAATTAGTTTTATAAATAACATCAGAAGATATGGTTTGAGGTTATTTGAAAACAAAATGATATGTTTCATCAAGATTAACATGTACTATTTCATCAAAATTATAATGTTTTATTTTAGTAAAAAAAACTATATGTTTAATATGTAGTGGAAGAGAAAAAAAATTCCTATATTGGATTTGGGTGAAAATTTATGTTAGGTTATCTTTCATATTTCAAATTTATACATTGCATAAAAAAATTGTTGAATGAATAATTTTTATTTTTTCCTATCATCAACTCATAAAGAGTTTTGTTACAAATGCCTTTTGAGAGCGTAGATTATAGTATAACAAGTTGTAGTAAATTCATTATCATAAAAATTCATAGCAATAATGTGTTCACATATTATGGTTCTAGTTATTTTATGATGAATTATATTTCCACTTTCAAGTACAAAATTTTGTTAGAGTGTTCCCAGAGCTAAATTTTTTGTTCTATACATTTAATATGAAAAAAATTTCAAAATCAAAAATTTAATAATCTTAATTAATATCACTATGAATATGTATCATGTATCTTTTCTTTACTCTCATTTTTAACATTAGATCAAAAATATTATTCAAATCAAAACACATCATCTTTTCTTGCAAGAAAATAGACCCATGTATTTAAGGGTAATAAAAAACTAAGATATATATGTAGTATTCTACAACAAGAATACCAATTTTCGTAAAACAAAATAATACAAATTTATCTAGAATTAATGAATTAAACCATAAGAGATCACTAATATATTTAAAAAATTACTTATGTTTCTTACAATAGTGATAAGGTTCAATGAATTTTAATGCATGAATATTATGATCTAGTATATCAATAAGAAGTATTTTCATAGTCCTTTTAGATAAAATGAATAGGTTTTAGTGACCCAATATTTTATTCCATAACCATGATTTATCTTCTACGACACTATTTCATGGATGTTCCTGGCTCCTATGGTCATCTATTTTTTGTGGGTAAACATTATCATAATAATTTATCAAAAGAATAAATTCATCCTAGAAACAATGTACAAAACATTTATCATTCCTACAGTTCACAAGGCAACCTTCATCACACAATTAAATTATTCTTGTATGTTTTTTCTATGACCCTCAATAAATTAATAGTTTTCTATTTAGGTCAATGGTAACTACAAAAATAATTTATCCTTCATCATTATCTTTGAATATAAGTTACCAATAACTCATCATTATAATATTATTAATAAATTATTTATGTCTTATCATATTTTTGTAACACCTTCAATCCATTTACCATATGTTTTTTTAATTTCACTACCTTTTTTCCAAAAAACAAAATAATTGAACTTTTATATCCCAAACCATCATTGGTTCATTGTTGAAATAAAAAACCATAGGAAAAAACATTAGTCTAACTTTATTGTTGGAAAATTCCATTTTATTAAAAATATAGTCTTTATGAAATCCTAAATATTGAAATTTTTTAATGATGGTTTTTTCATCCAATGTCCACCACATTGGCATTTAGTAAAAACTGCATAGTTTTTTTAGAAAAAAATATCTATATTTAAAAATTGTTTTTTATTAGTAAAACTAATTACAGTACTATCATTATAATGATGGATTAGTTTATGAATTTTATAAAAAAATTTACCAATTGTAAATAATGGTAAACATTTCTTATGATTAAAAATTTTAGACTTTAGATTAACAACTAATTCTTTATACTCATTTTCACAGGTTTTGGATTTCTTGTTATCAAAAATTGTTTGTAAAGTATTCTTTTTAGAAACTACTTCTTCAAAATCATAAAATATAAAATCATTTTAGAAATAAAACTGATAAATATCTCTATAAATATATAATATTTATTTTTTAGAAACATCAATACATTAATATTCCATAGAATGTATTTATTTTTCATTATCAAGAATTTTTAAAATTTTATAATTTTCCTTTTAAAATGTTTTTAATAATTATAAAATTCATGAAAAGAATAAAATGTTTTATATTTGCTATATGAGGATTATTCTTCATCGTAATTTTTAGAAAAATTACCATTCACAGATTTAGGGTAATTTTCAATTAAGGAATAATCTTTCATATTCTTCATTGTGTGTACATTTTTAATAGGACATTGATTTCCATGAGGACCTCTAAAATCATCCCTAAGTTCATATATATCAAACATTAATTATAAAAAGTATTATATGTGGAATATCCATTGTGGAAACACTATGTGTTAGTATATTTATTAACTTTATCTCCACTATAATGGTAATACTTTTTTCAAATACTTTTTGAATTCCATTATTTTCTACCTTTAATTTTTAGATTTGGGAAATCTGGTCTGATATGTCTATATTTTTTATGATCATTACATGTTATATCATTATTCAACTTGTCATATCATTCATTATTATATTTATTGTTACAATACTGAATGTATTTTTAAACATCTAGATTATTCATCCTCCAAACAAGATTAGATAGTTCATTTTCTATTTATTCAGTTGTACTGAAATCATACATAATAAAAAAATTCTTCATTCAAGAAGATTTATCATCTTTTTAGGATGATTTAGATTTAAAATTATTTTTAGTTATATAAAATTAAATTCCTCTATTATTTTTAATGTCTTTATTGTAATCTACTTTTAAAATACACTCATATTGTATAAGGGTTCAAATGATATCATTTCAGGTAATATTATTTAAAATTTTAATCTCATCAAGAAGATTTGTATTGGATTCCCTCTAATTTGGATTGATATTTATAATCACATCCATATAAATTTCTTCATTATATAACTTTTAAATAATGGATTGTAAAATTTTTATGATATCCATAATTACCTAATGTATATTTCAAATATATACTATAGGTTGAAAATCAGAAGTTTGATAGTCAACACTTAACATATCCCTTCATGTCTAGACATCCTATGATGTTCCTAAATGAGTAACTTATAGCTTTTCCCATATTTGTTTTTAAAATTTTTAATATGATATTTGAATTTAAATACTTCTTCTCATGGTGCATAATAATGTATTCCTAACTCTCTAAATTTGTTTATGTTCTTATTTCTCTTATTGAATAAGGCTTGTTATTTTATTTTGAGGAAATAAATAACCTACATTTAGGCTATACTTTTTTCAAAATTTTTAATTATCAAATATTTTTAATGCTATACCACAAATATTAAAAGTGACAAATATAATAAATTAGTGTTCTACTGATATTCAGGTTTTCAATGGATCCAAAATTTAATACTTTCATCTTTTAAAAATACACAAATGTTATTTTCCACATGTACACGTTAGTTTAACAAAAAATTTATAAACAAGATAATAATTTAAAAACATTAAAACCACTTTATACTAATGAATGGGAAAAAAATTCAAAGTATATGAGTGGTTTTTTATTTGAATTTTTGGTATCCGTTTAATGTAATAATTGAGGATTATAGTCAATATGGAATTAACCTCCTTCAATACACATTTTAGGTATCAATATCATCGCTTACATAAGCATTAAACCAATTTTTGGATCATAATTTATGAATTATATTGATCAATTAACAATTGGAGTGTCAATTGTTGTTTAAAAAATAGTTTTAAATAACTAAATGAATCAACTTAACAAACATCTTATGTAATAATATTAGAGTCATCCATCATTGTAGTATATAAAGACATCAAATCATAAACAATGAAGATACAATTAATCTAGAGTTGAAAAAATTTAATTCAAAAAATATATGACTTTAAAAGTTATATATCATAATTAGAGTTAATAAGATAAATTTAAAAGAATAAAAAGATGAATAAGATAAATCAGTTTCTATTAACTATGTAAACGAATATAAAAATTATAAACAATAAGTAATATAAAAATTAAAAAATTTAATAATGATATATAAGCTATTTTAAAATTAACTATTTTAACCTAGATGGGAAATGTAAAAAAATAAACCAAGCTAATTGTAACACCTTCTTTATACTTACAGGAATTTCTGTCTTTCTTTACCCAAAGAAGCACTCGAGATGATGATTATCTCTATCATACTATCCTTTAATACCTCTATATAAATTTTTGATTAACTATCTACATAGCCCCATAATCAGTCGATCCAATGGATAATATTCTCTATCTAACTATCTCTATGATCCCATGATCCATATATCATATTCTCTATTGTCATATCATTTGTAGACAACATTCAAAATTACCATCATCAAATGCAGGTAACAATCCCAAATATTCTTTAGGAGACAACTTTATCATGTTTATTTTAGAATGAATCTCTAATGAAATAAAATGGTTAGGAATGAGCTCTTCAAAGTATGTTTTCATAATAAATTCTACATAAAATGCAATCAACCATGTCTAATATCTTCAAATTACATTTTATTTATAGGCAATATTCTAAGGTCAAGAATTATATGTTTGTTACAATTTCATCAGATAGCTACTACATAACATCTCATTATAACATAATGTATGAAATACTATTGGTTATTTAAATTATTTAGTTAAATGTTTCATTTCAATTAGATACATGTTTTATAAATTATTATTATAAATCTAGGTTATTCTAATGTACAACCTTGTTATTATCATTATGATAAATGTTATGAGTTGTAGTATGATTTTTTAGTTCATCTATTAGTACTATTATCCAGACATTTATCAACATGACAGACATAACTGAATTCTGATTTCAATTGTAATAATGGTAATATGGATTTATCGTACACATATTCATTATGATGATCATAATAAGAAATTTAAGGATTATTTCTCATTACATTAAAAAAATTTCATTGTATGTTAAAATGTAATTGTTTTTAAAAAATTCCTAAAATACATTGGAAATAAAATGTAATAGAATCATATTATATGATTATTAATGTCATTTAAATAAACGAGGAATATAAAATAGAGAAGAAAAACGTCGAACTAATTAGAAGGCACATTACTTGGAAACCCATAAGATCTATGAGTTTCTTGTCCAGACGAAAAAATTGTGTCACCACCTTAAACTAGTCATTAGCCACCTATGTGTTGGGATCTCCTAAGAACCTAAGTGTCACCATTGATTGTAACTCATGAAGGGTGTTCATCCCACACACCTCATCCACAGGTTTTATAATTACAATATACATCTCTAAAGGTGGTCATATAGCTAGGGTACAACCATGAGGAATCATCTATGGAATTCATCCCTATATGGAGGCCTCATTATTGAGGGCATCATACTCAAGATACCGATGTTCAATACTAGATGGAATACATCATGGAGGCATCCTGAATGTAAAACAGATGCACCACAGTCAATGAGTACTTATAGAGAGCATACTGAAAATGGAAATGTAATCCACAACCCATTCATATATGATGAATTAACCATTTTTTTTACCTATGAAAAATCATCTGATGTACTGAGTAAAAAGGTATGTCATGAGTGTCTGGGTGTATAGATACATCTGCCGACAAACCAACAATAGAGTCCTAGAACTAAAATATAAACTCAAAATAATTAGCACCATTTTCCCTAACCAAAATCAATAATTTTTGTCCTAATGTAGAACCAACTCCTCAAATACCACTATTTCAAAACATTCCCCAATTTTTTCATTGCTACCATTATCAATAGGTCAAGGTCTAGTAACTAGTTCCGATTGGTCATATCAATAAAATGGGAGGCCATAGCCTACGTATTTAAACACATTTATATATATTAAATCCCGTAAAATACTAAAATGTAAAAACAACTAAAAACATAGTCAAATTACATCTAAATAAAAAACCCATTCTATGAAAGGATATAATGAAAAGAAAATAAATCCAAATACAAGGCCACCACAAAATTGGGGAAAATTTTATAACCTGAATGTAATTTGGGGACTAGTTTCAAGATACCATGGTAACATACCTCATTTTTTTCGATACAAAAAATCACCCTAGGGTCTTGGTCTAAAGAGGACTCTATCAATTGGTCAATCATCTACTCTTCACATGACATGTGTGGTAAATTCTTCTATAGGGCTGAGTATAACAATAACCATTAGGATACCAATAAACTCGAAATCTCAAAACAATAGAATAACATTTATCTCTACACTAGTGTTGGTGATAATGAATATAATATGAATATCTAGTTCATCAATAATAGATATCCTCATGGTAAATACACAACTATAATATAATCCTAGGATTCTAGTATGAAGATTACAAAAATCACTCATCAAGGGGAATACACACCACGAGCCTGATAATGAAGATTATGAAGTCAACGAGGTTGTGTTTCTTCGGTATCCTCATATATGTATACACATAAGTAAGAAGAGATACAATAAATATATGAGAATAACTTCCAAGGAAATATTATATATCAATAACTCAATTTGGATTAAACTGCTATGTAGAGGATCCCTACCCATGTAGTTTTGGACATGATGATTCCAAGAACTAAACCAATGGATACAAGATGATAGATGATCTTACATCAGGGCTCATAGAAGGAATCCAATGACTATATTTAAGAAGTATTGTTGATGGGATTTTTTTCCTATTTATAGGAATAAATTCCATAAGAACCCTTATGGAAAGGATATTAGAAATGTACACTAGGTAAAATATTCATAAATAAAGGGGAAAATGTTTCCAACAAAAAATTTATGAAGTACAAAACACATTTTGGGAGTACACATTGTGTCACTTAGACCCTATGTCATGACGTTGTTTTATTCCCCAATCCATGTATTTGTATATGTATAAGAAATTCTTCTCCCCATGTACATTTACCGTGGTATCGATACATGCCTTGTCCTGTGTATGCCCATCCCGGCCATGTAAGTGTAGGAGTACAGGGTGTGTCCATGCCCGTGTACTCCAGCCTGTGCCTGTGTACCCTCCAATGTACATGTTGAGCCTTCGAGTAGGAGTGACACACCATGTGGATAGGTAACACAAAGTGTGATACTTATCTTAATTTTGAAACCCTATTTCCATTAAGAGGGTCTTACATGGCTTGTGGATCCCCCTTACGATATGTGTATCATAAAACATTAAATATTTAAATGTTTTATCCGGAAATTCCATTCCTTCCTCTATCCATTATGCCATCTTCTCTCCTAACCATAATCATGGGAAACAAGCCCTGAAAAATCATACCATTATCAACCATCCTAATCTCACATTCAATTTCATTTAAACAACATCCACATACATTTTTCATCATTGCATGCCAACAAAATGAATAATGGTATTTGTGAATCAACCTATGATAAATCTACCATCATCATGGCCCAGTCATATCATTGATCCATTCCCAAATATGTAATCCTAATCCATTTCACTAGAAAATAGGTGTCCAATAATTCATTTATCGGTTCTCCATCAAACCATTTGAAAATGGACTTCCACAAATGAACACATAATTGGGAAAATAAAAACTATTGAATAATTATAAACTATAAGCCTCGGTAGATGTCTGTGTCAACCTCAATTTATATCCATTAGAACAATGAATGATGATAGAATATATAATCACATTGAAAATCTCCCAATTTCATAAATAAATATACACATCCTGAAATACACATGAACAAAGGAACAATCAATTGGTTCATTAATATATTCTCATCGAAGAATTAGAAAACTAGGAAATGATTATATCAAAACAATTCCGAACATCATTATGGATAGAACACTAATGAAGAAAATGTATGTTTCATCATCGTTGGTCAGATATTTGAATCTTGTTTTTCACTGATCACAGATCTTAAATTTGGTTGATTTTCACCTTAGTGAGATGCTCTGGCGCACTCTCCAAGGGTTCTCTAATTTATGTAGGTTTATGTGGGTGTCCCTTGAATTCCATCATGGAAGGATTTATATTGTTGCGTCACTGGATGAATTTATATAATTTTATATAATTTGATACCATTTTTATTCCCTCGATGTCTTTTTAAAAATATCTGTTACATTCAAATATTATATCATACCTATGGTAAACCCACATTCTAAACTCAAAGATCCATTGGGTTTATGATTTGGTCCCTTGTATAGTTGTGATTAAAATTTTAAGTAAAATTTCTCATGATTTCTATATAATATATATAATAATTATCAATCATTTATTTCAGGGACACAAGTCCTATAAATCATATGTCATCTCAGTTACTGATATTGAAAATAATTCGTGAAATATAAAAAATAATAGGTGGAAAATACGAATTAATAAAAAAGTATACTGATAATTAAAAAACTATTAAATTACTAAATTAGTAGAAAATATATGTGTTTTATCAAAGAATCAGAATATAATTTTCAAGAACCGAATTCAAAATATAATAAATCCAGATAATATGAGATTGTAACATAAATACCATTAATCATGTCCTTAAAATTTTCATAAATTATCTAATCTTCATGTAAAATTAATTAATATATATTCTAGTTATATAACAAAACCATATTAATACTTCTCATACAATTAATCATTATGTTATGATTTTTAATTAGTCATTATTAATAATTATTCATTAATATAATCATTGAAGGTGTTAATGGTTCTATTTCCCAATCATGTTTCTATTTGATAGTTCATGTCCATTAAGCTTGTTAATATTATAAAAATATAAATTTACATAATCAATTAATATATATTTTATTTATTCATTATACCCACTTTTATAACCATTCATAATTTGTGGTGATGAAAACTGAATTTCATTTCTTTTAAGAGATGGTAGTCCATCAGTATATAGAAGTGATGTTTTAATTTTATAATTAATGTTACTAATGAAAGGAAAATAAAAAAATATAATTAATTAATAATTATTATATAATTAATTTTTTTAATTCATCCATATGACCTATCCTTGATGGAAGACATGAAAAATTATTAACGTCTCTTCAGGGAGATAGTAGTTCGAGAGTACACGCGAATGATGTCATTATTTACCAACAGATTAGGGTGGATGTTAGATAGTATTATTTCATTCATGATTAAATATTATTTTATAAAAATATTATATATTTAATTATTACATTTATATTACCATCTTTACGATTTGAGGATGAAAAATAAAATACATTACATCATGAAGATAGTAGTCCGTATGTATAGATAACTAAATTTTTATTTACCATTAGATATTAACGAGATATAAAATATTTATAATAGTAGTATAAAATAATTATTTATAGTGAATATAATTATTTCGTCTTTTTAATATTCTTATAAAACATTTAATATATTTTTTGGAATAATGAAATTATAAATAGATCAATAATGTCAAACACCACTGGTTAGCGTATTTCCATTATCATATACCATAATACATCATGACATGGTTAGTATGTTAGAAAATGATCTTCCGGATGTGGCTAGGAATGGTGGGAAATAATTTAGTCTATTTATGACTTACTATATTACATAAGTGGTTTGACGAAGTGATAAGAAGACATTCCCTTTAATAAGTGATGTGGGTGGAAAACATGTAAATTCATATATTATTATTATATAATTTCTGAATTTCTGATGTAAAGATGTCAAAAATTACCATTAGTTTAAATAAAATAACGTTAATAATAATAAAATTAAAAAAGGACTTACAATCATTTTTTTTATTTTAATCCTTATAACATTGGATAACAACCTTCTAGTGCCTATTATGATAGCTATATTTTTATTGCGGTGGTTATTCATTAATTACAAAAAATAAGTTGACCTTGTTTACAAATTTATTTATGATTATTATTAATATATAATACATTTCAAAAGTTTCAATTCCTTGAAGAATAAAAAACTAATTCTAATATCTATTCACAAAATGCATAAAAAATATTTATAGGAAAAAAGTATATTTATTGAAAAAACATGAATTTATACATATTTATGTTGACTATTCTTGAGTAGTGGTTCTTACCAAGAAGTTATTGGGATTTATTAAATAACTATATTTTATTTGACATTATAAACATGTAAAAACTGAATGGAATATTTAAATCACCTATTTAATGTTAATGAATGAAAAATTATTTTTTATTAAAATAAAATATAAAATTGATTCCAAAATCGTATTCATAGTTTTAATAATTGTAAAAAGTATTTTGGAATTCTTTATTATAATTTTTAATGATATATATTTTGACATGTCAAATTTATTCAATTATTATTTAGTCAACGTAATAGTATTCAAAATCACTATATTTTTCTTTTTTCACTAAAAAATAATACTTTTATGAAAAATAAAAAAACAATATATTAATAATATGTTTATGAAATGAAAAAATGTATTACTTTTTATGATATCATATTTCTAAAATTATTATATTTTTATATAAAATTAAAATACCACACATATAGTAGAATGTATTTTATAGACCAAACTCTTATTTTAATCATCATGTTTCATTAACCTAATATGATTTCAATCTTAAATAAAAAACTAAACACATATTTAATTGGAACCAATATATATGTATTTGAAAACCATTATAAATAAATTAAATAATGTTGTCACCCAATTCCCCCCTAAAAAAATCCTACAATTAGATAATAAAATTAATATTTAAATAATATTGATTTTATAGCATAACACGGTTTATTTAGCATTGGTTTTTCTTGGATTACAAGATATAAAACACATATAAATTACTAAAGTGACACCAATATTATTTCATAGGATTTTCTAATAATGGTATAAAAAAATATAATTATATATGATATATTATTGTAGATTAATAGTACTATATTAATATACATACTGTTATTTTGTTTTTTCAAATAGTAAAAACCCTAAAAAATATAATTATGAACATTTTTTCATACCATCAATGCCTGGAAAAAAAGTTAAAAGAAAAACAGTGAATAAAAAATAATCATGTACATCCTAATTTGTTTACTCGCAATTAGTTATCATGGCTACGTCATCTATATTTTCATCTAAAACTCCATCATTATATCTGTTTATTTCATCATTATTATTAACAAATGAAAATATATAATCCTATTTATTTATATGTTCTGATGATTCTCTTACCTAGTTATTAATAATTTTTTAGTAGGTGGAGCTAGGTATGTGAAATATTATAGGTGGGAAACATTTAACGAATTTAAGGATTATCCCTTTACTAATAAAAACATTCATAAAAATACTGTAAAATAATGTATTTAGGGTCTGGAGATCATAACAAGGAAATCAGCTAGGGGTTTGGAAGTGTAAAGGGGGATGTAATGATGGTTTGGTGGGTTATATTTAATATTCTTAATGTGTAAGAAGTTAAATACCAAGATATCACCAATGAAGTGGGTTATTTTTATCCTCCTCCTCATAACCATATTCAACAAAACTAAAAGAGGGACCATAATAGTTCCACATACAAAAAATCAATAATATTTTCCCATCAAAACATCACAACATAATTATGTGAAATGTATCTAAATATAATAATTTGAATGAAATTTTTGGGTAATAGGGTGATAGAAACACCATAAATTATTCTTTTTTCCATAAAATTATTTAGATGTTGAAATTTTAAAATATATGAAAATGTTTAATATAATGAATTATCAAAGTGAAAATATTATAGATTTTTTTTATGGGGTATAAATTTATAATTTTGATGTCTATGAAGTAAAAAATCAACATAAACCATAACAAAATATGATATGTCAAATTATTATAATAAATATATTGGGTTTTATGGAGGTAATAAATGGAATATCATTATAATAGTGATTCATATTATATAAATAATGGTATAGTGTATAATATATTAAATTAGGAAAGGGGGAAATGAAATTACCAACATTGAAATAAAAATTTGATATTTTAATTTCATTGATAATTTATAAATTTAAGCCATCAAGAAACTACTTCAATTGAATATTCATCCAAAAATCTAGCAATAAAGCATTAATTATGGTGCTATAAATATGGTTCATTAGATGGAATACTTATATAAAATAAAATCATTTTCATAAAAAACTGACATATTGATATGACCACATGTCTTTCATTCTCAAAATTTTCCAATTAAAAGTAATCATTAAGTGTCAATTTTTGTTAAAGAAAACATAATCCTATATCCCAAGATGTTTTCTTTCAACAGAATAAATTTTTAAATGGTTAGGTACTCTTGGATCTATCTTAAAAGATATAATTCAATGGTTAAAATAATTTTCCATTTTGACATAAAAATGTGTAAATGGTTTATATGGGATCATATACATAATGAACATGAAAACATAATACATATTTAATAAAATATTCATCTCTTAAAATTCGTTTTAAAACATAGTGTTTTTTTGTGTTGATGATAAAATATGTAGAGTATTAAAAATTAATGAAAATAATGAAAAGGTAATGAGTTTCAATATTTTAAATCAAAGTGGAATGGTTTTTTAGAAAAATAAAACATCAATTAAATAATATGTGGCAGATGAAGGGATATGATATTCGTGTACCAAGATAAAAATTTATAGGAAGTTAGATAACCCTTAGATAAATAGATTTCTTGATAAAATGGATGGGATAATGGATTTTGGTGGGTAATGGGGGTTGGGGAACATGTGGTAGAGTGGTTTTGGAGGGGTGAAATAAATAAATTAGTGGTGGTAAGGTCATGCCTTTTTTAATTATATAACAAACATATTTTTATTAATTTATTATTTAATTATTTAACACCCATACCATTTGATATATATCTCTTGAAATATGTATTTAATTTTTCAGTAATATAATATTATGCTTCAAAAATAAATTTTCATCGAAACTGGTATTTATTTTATTTTGGTGAATGATTATTATAATTAGTTTATAATATTTTTAGAAAATTTATTTGAATAAATTATTATCATTTTTTAAAATATCATGTCAATACAAACTAGTAATTTATTATTTTTATTATTATGAAAGAGTTGATATTTTTTTGAATAGTACAAGATACAATATTTTATGATAACATTATTTTCTTTTAATATATTTCCAAAGCCAAAATTAATTTCTAATTGATTTTAAAATTTATTTAATTAATTTTATAATAAATATAATATAATATCTTTTATATTAATATACCTTAAACTTAATTTTTCTTAAAAACCGTTTTATTTTTATATTGAATTTTGTTTGATAACAATTTTTTTACCCCATTTGGTAGGTTATTTATTAAATTAATTTATATGACATATTTAAGTTTAAATTTAAAAATTTGAATTTATGTCTTCAATAAATTTTTCCAAATATCATAATTTTTTGATCTTTATTATTTTCATTTTCAATAGTAACTTCAATAAAAAACTACTTAGTATTGTAAGAGTTAATATAGGTTAATTGGGATAAAAAATATTATTAGGGAGAAAACATCCAAAATATATATATAAGTACTATTATAAGGTATTATTTCACCTTATATAAAATATTATAATATTCTAAATCACTTTTGAGCTATTATTATTCAATAATTCATTAATATATTTTAATCATGTAAAAAATTCCAAGTGTGTCCTTTTTGTAACCTTTAAAAGGACACCAAATATCTTCTATTCTCTGTACATAAATAGAATATTATCTCTTCCAATCCCTACCGAAATATTTTTCTGAAATCCATCCTCATTTTTTTGAGGTATCGGTTATGTCATAATACCATCCTAATAAGTCTTTAGGTATAATGCTAAGATGGTTTTCTGAAGAAGGGGTGTAGTTCTTAACTAGGATCATTATATTTTATTTCATATTCCACTTTTTATAAATATGTTATATATATAACTATATAATTAATTTAGTATTATAAAATTATTTTGATGGTGGTACATCCAGTTTTCAACGTCATTCTTTTAAATTGGAATTGAAAGCATAACTAATGCATATGTGTGTGCTACTACCTCCACGAAGTTATGTGATTAATATTACCTCACCGACTTTTATAAAAAATTATAATTATGTATTTAATGAATATATATGATATTTATCATATACTTAATATAAATTATTATGTACCATTCATTCATTATTTTCATCAGTTGATTAAAAAATGTTCATCTGTGCATATGGACTTGCCTCTCCATGAATGGGGTAATTAATTTTTCTATATCATCATTATATAGATAGTTATAAATAATTATTTTCAATATAATGGGATATTCATATCATGATTTTTTTTTGATAATTATGGAAATATTATCAATATTATCGGTCTAGAGCTTCTGAACCAAAACATACATGAAAAACAAAAACATTAGCACCCACAAAAAAATATATTTATAAAGAGTTATTCATAAATGGGTGTTGAAAGGTTAAAATGGAATAATATATAATATTATAAGTATTTATATGTTTATATTAAATTTTTATTAAAATATTAAATAATTTACATAGGATTTTATATTAGATCCGAAAAAACTCATACATGAGGTATGAGATTATATTACAATCTAATTTCATTTGGTGAATGAATATGATAGATTTAAATTGATTGAATTTTTATGCATAAATTACTATAATATAAAAATATTTTATTATCATTTAGTTATTCATATATTTTTCATGCATTACTTCAATTTCTCTCTATTTATAAATTAAACTGATCGAGAAATTTCTTTAAATAAAAGTTTCCCTTATTTCCTATTTAGTAGATGAAATCTTTATTCTATGACTAAATCACATAAAAAATGTATATAAATATATTTACCTATATATTGAATGTTTTAAATTTTTAATTTTCTCTAAATTTGACTATATTGATAATGGTTTAAAAAGGAATATTGATATAAATTTATAGAATGAGACATATTTTACTTTTTACAATGGTTTAAATAGAATGATTTCTTTTATCATATAATACATAAAAATGTTTTCCCCCTTTGGGACCATTATCTTATTATAATATTCCATTTCTATTTTAATTTTTTATTTTCAAAAAATAAATTATCAATTTTATGGTAACTATTTTTTAAAATTATATCAATGGAAATTTATTTCATCTTATTCTTTCAAGGAAAATTTTTAATGATAATTTAAATGTGTTTTTTCATTAATCCAATTTGTTCAGTGTGGATCATTATGACTTTATGGTATTTTTTTCAATAATACCATTTTTATTTGTTCTAATTATATATTATTATAATGGTGATGATATGATCAGTTAAGACATTCATTTTCTAGAAGTTATGTTATCATTATATGATTAATCTTTTATTATTATGATATAATATTATTGTTTGTCCTTATATAAATGGTGGGAATGAAATTATATTTCCCACTAATGAATTGTGTAAATATTTATATATAATTAGATAATTATGTTAAATGTGTGGATGTTCTCGATCCACTATGGGATATAAGTAGTTATACCTGATCCACTTTGATATATGAAGTAGGTGGGAAAGCCTCATCTTGTAGCATATGATGGTATTAGTAGTTAACCATGACATTTGATATGATTTATATAAAAAAATGTTGAAAAAATATTTTTATGTTTTTATATTATTATGATTTTAACTCATGTATCATGACTGATTATTTGATGACCCCCCAATATGATGACATACTCATGTTTTATGCCATTATTTTTTATTGTGTTCTATGAATTTTTTAGGAGTTATTTTATTTGGATAATCATTTTTTCTCATAATATTATGATAATTATATACTTATATATGGTAATTGATTTATATATCCCATGTTTAACCTTACTAGGAATATTATCTCACCCCATTTTATGTTTTTATATTCCCAAGGCTCTAAAAAATGGTACTAAGTATGATGATTCTGAAAGAGTATGTTATATATTGAATGATCTTAGATTTGAAGAATATTTTATGTAAATAATATTTTTATATATACATTCCCAATTTACAATAAATAATTACAGTTCTCATCCACTTTTATTTGGGATATTTATTGAATATTCATTAAAAATTTGTGATATTTAGTCATGCTATACACGGGTATCTATAAATGATGTTCATAATAATGTGATATTATATTTTTGTTAAATATGTATAGATTTGGAACATGGGTTTTCAACCATTTATTAAACCATTCATACCACATTGGAATTTTATTTTTTATTTTTTATTTTTTTCTAATTCATTCCCATATACTTATGGTCCATTATTCATTGTCATATATGTTTTTCTAGATTCAATTCATATGTTTTCTATTGTAATAACACAATTTTTTTTTTGATTTCACTGATAAATATATTTTTTAAAATAACCAAAACAATAACTGAAACTAAAAACAAGAAAAAAACACAATTTGAAAACCCTTCAATCATTCATTCTAAAAATTAATAAAAAAACAACATTTTTTTATATAATGAAATTTTGAGTTAAAACTTGGTATTTGATTGATTTATTTATATTTCGTTAATTATACATGGGACCCTCATTTACGATAATTTAAGAACTAATATCTTTTCTAACATGATTTTGGTTATAATTATTGTTTATTTTATTTCAATTTTATAATGAATTGTTGTCCAATATTACATTATTTTTCCACAACCCCATGGTGGAATTATTTATCTATAATAAATATAAATAAGAATAAAAATAGCAACATTAATGTGGAAAATATCATTTATTCCATAAAAATTAATACCATGACTCTATATTTATAATTATTTACCATTATTATTTATATATGTATAACCTCAGGTTTCTCTATAAAAATTTATTTGTTATAAGAAGACTGCTTTCACATCTCATTAAAATTACAATAACTAACTATTAATCATTCCTTTTCGAATTTTATGTTTATATTTAGTGATTTTTTTCTTAATAATCCTTGAAATATATTGGTAAATTAAATGTATTACCATATATGAATCAAAATTGATTCATCAAAAGGGTATGATGAATATTTTTCTATAATCCCACAAATTATCATCCAACATTTTAAACTATCTTACTTAATTCTATAACTTCTTTTTATAGAATTTAAAATGAAATCCACATTAGAAACATTTAATTTTAAATCAATATGACATTGATATGGTATATTAATATTTTATTACACTCTATATTAATAAAAAATGTATCTCATTAGGGAATTATAAAAATTGATACCTCAACCACTTATATGTACAAAATTTATGCCAAATCCTAAGAAAATATCATTTAAAAATAATAAAGTGAATAATTATGAAGAATTTTTGATGTTTTTGTACATTTTATACCAATAATAATACTAATCTACAAACACAAAAAGGTATATTGTTCCATTTCATGTGATAATGGTCCCATAATATCTCCTCCTCGTACATTAAATGTTTCGACTTCTAAAATTTTATATAATGATGTATCAAATTTTTATAAATGCTTCCCATCCAAGGACACAATTATATTATGTAAAAAACAAAATTACATGCTCCAGTATATTTATCCAAAAGGATAAAAATATGATTGACATAGAAATAAATTGATCAGATATGTTAAATCCACAAGATTAAGTCAAAAGGCTCCTATGAAAATAAAAATTTCATATGCATTCATCAAATTAGTTCCCATAAACAATGAATTTATTCGTGAATATCTCATGTATATGTTCCACTATGCCATGCTAAATGGATTTCATTCAACTAATAAATATTGTATGAGGGATTCACATTTGGAAAAAAATTGTTAATAAATGTTCCATTAAAACAAGGGAATGAAATCTCTTACCAATTTTTTTGTAATAAATATTTTAGTATAACTATAATTACCATTAAATTTTTAGTTAACATAAACATAAAATACTAGTACTATATTTAATCCTTGGAAGGGTGAGGGGAGTGATACTTCTATATGGGATCATTTATATTCTGGGTTTTACACATATTATCCTACACATGACCATTATTATTTGAATAAATCAATTTTTTATCTATATTCCACAGTTCTTTTAAACTAATAAAAATTTAGTTACCTAAAATATATCATAGATTTGATAAATTTTTATAACATTGATTAACATTATAACGTTTTTCAACACTTATTTCATGAGCAGGATTAACATCATTTATAAATTTCATATGGGATGTTATACATCTTCCAAATTATGTTTTTTCATGAAAATGCTAATGATGATATCAATTATATTATAAATATTATATTATACTATATTTTTTCTCTAATTAATCACCTATAAAAATTAATATTATTATTCCAATGTATATACAAGATTAAATTTCATAAAAATAAAAAGTTTAACTAAAATATTTGATTCAAATTTTATTTAGGAGGATTTAATTTTGGTTTTGGTTCCATTATAATGGATAATAATATTGGATAAATTCTAACCCTATCAATATTATCCATAATTATTTCCAATTACAATAAACATGGATTGAAAAAAGATGTTTTATTTCAAATTATAATCCTTAGTACATATCATTAAAAATTATTTTTGATATAATTTAAAATTTATGAAATTTTCTATTAATAATATCACGTAATTATAAAATTATTTTACAGAGAACGAGATATTTTAAATATAAATTAGTGACTTGTTTAATAGATTAGAGTGCATTGTATTAGACCCTATCTTTGGATCACAAAAAATAAACTCAACCAGATTAACATCAATAAATATGAGCCTCATTGTTTAAAACAGACACATATGATACAAAGTAATTCATTATGTCATTAAATATCCAAAACGATAAAAACATAGAATTATAAAGAAATTTAACATTACAAAACACTATTTCTTTGAATGTTTAGATTACTTCAATGATTATTCAAAAAATTAAAGAGATACATGGGTTTGTTTTCAGTCATTATACTGAAAAAAATTTAATACAAAAAACCTATTTATCTTATATCTCTCCAATAAATAATATATGAACCTACATAATTTATAATATCTAATAATTCATTAGATATAGAATTTTCTGATAACATATATCTTTATGTGGAATAATTTATTTTAACACAATATATTATTCAACATTAATTAAAATAATTCCAAAGTCATCATCCTCTTTTTATTAAATGTAATGTCATTCATTAATTTTTATTGTTTTTACTATGAATATGTATTGGAAAATGGATTATTTTTATGATGATATTAAAAATATTTTGATAATTTCATGTATTGTTTATCTAACTCTCTTTACATTAACATATTAAAAAATTCATAGGTTTTATAAAAGGTTTTATACTATAATATTATTTCATTGAAAAAAACATATCACCCTTATTATTTTCCAAGTCCACATTAATATAAATTTACTACACCATATAAAACATTCAATATTATCCACATTTTTTGTTATTTTTTGAGGTGAATGTTGCCTATAACATTATTGTTCCAACACCTTTTCTTCCCCTAGAGAATCTTACTAATGTTATATAAATATATTCCTATTTTATTTTTGAAATTAGGTCATAAAATATTTTATATATATTTATCATCCTCCAACTATAATATCATGATGTTCAAATCATATTTTAGCTATTTTGAAAAAAATACCAACTATACCTCAATTATTTGATATAATATTATTGTTTTTGTATTGTTTGATTATTTTTAAAAATTTCTTGTCGACATTATATTTATATTACTCCCATTGGAACAAGTGTGGATTATTAATTGGATATTTGGGATTTTTATCCCCTAATGGCCTTTAAAGATTCAACTACAATTTATTTATTTATTTCCTCCGAAATTAATATTTTTAATTTCCATATCATGCCAGGTTCACAATGTATGAAATAATTTTTGTATTCAATTTTTATGAATATTTTTCACCTCACTAGTAGATAGACTATAATTTACCTATAGAAACCGCCCAAAAGAAAGTTATTCCCAACGATAAATACCATATAAATGTTATATTATCCTGAATAGTATTAAATAGAAAATTTAAAAAAAAACTATTATAGAATTTCTAAATAGCTTCTAAAATTGTTGTTGTATCAATATTGATAACAACCCACTTTTTCTATACATTCACTGAGTTCCATTGAAAACTATTTGTAGGCACATCTTTTGAAAAATTATGATAGCTACATTTTAGTAGTCATTTTTATTTTCATTTTAAAAAAATATCTATAATGGATTTACTTCCTATCACAAGACTATAGAATATGGTTTTGATTTATATAAACATTGGTAGAGTATAGTGACGGAATTTCCACTGTCGTTCTAGGAAATAATCACATGATTAATAGTACAACTATCCTTACATGTGATAATTTTTTTATATTCTCCCAATAAATTTCATCCTTTGATTGGGAAAAGTTAATTGATATAATATATTTCACTAATAAATCTCCTGTCAAAATAGAAACTTATGGAATAACAATTGTCCATTACTTTTATTTACCCCCAAATAAAAATTTTAATAGTGGAATGACAAAAGTATCATACTTTATTATTTAATAGTAGAATGTATCAAATATTATAATAAAATTTTAAATCTTGAAATTTTTTTCTGTGGAATCATGTCATTATAATTTTGGATAGTTTGATTATTTTTTACTATCTATGGGTTTTATATCAAAATCATTAGGTTGTGACAATGGCTGAAAATTTTTCAACTAAACACCACTAATTTTATGAATCACATAATATATAAGAGTTTCATGTAGAGGTTGTTCTTCTTTACTAAAACTAGATAGAAACTAATTCTTTAACTCCATGAATCAATTTCAGTGACGGTTCACTATTTTTTTACAATTAATTTTTCAAATTTCTCTCATTAGACAATGAAAACATTCTAAAAGTATTATTTATTAATTATTATAAAAAATAATCTATATTACTTATTTTATAGTTCTTCAAAACATTATAAATTAAATAATGTATTTGTGAACATGTGTACATAAAATCAACCATTATGTGTTCAATGGAAAATAATATGGATATTAATAGTAAAAACATGATTTCATGAAATATACTACTCATAATTTATTATTTAATATCCAATTAATATTATAATGAGTCAAACAAATTTATTCCAAAATGATATTTTATATTAAATTCCATTTTATCTTTTCATATCCCAAATTTATTAAAATTAATAATTCTTCTCATCAATGTATATAGAAAGTTGATTTTGTAAATCCAATGCATTAAATATAACTAATATTATTTTTTGATTGCAATGATTATTTTATTTTAATTAATAGTATGTTTTAGTATATATACGTTCTTAAAAAAACCTCAATCAAAACCATTTTATAATTAAATAAAAATAAAAAAAATGAATTGATTTTAAATATTTTCAGGAATATGTAATGTTTGTAAGATTAAAATGTTTATTGTTTTAAAGAAATTAATCACAAATAATAATTTTATCATATATAATAGAATATCATCCCTATAAAAGGAATGTTAAAATTTGTTTAAAAAAATAACCATATGAACTAAATATAAATAAATATGAACTTTTTACTATGAAAGAATAATTATTTTGAACGTAGAACAAGAAAAAATGATTCGTTAACCAATAATAAATAAAATATTAAAGGGGTGATAGTACAAAATAATTATTGTACTAAAATCATAATAATAAGGAAATTAAATGTTTATGAAATAGAATTTATTTTCATTTTTATGTTATTAGAATAGATTTATAAACTCTTAATTCTATATGTAATATCTTACAAAAATAGTTTACTGATTGTGAGTTGATAATATATATGCTAATTTTTAGGAATAAATTATTATATACTAGAAATAGAAGTATATAGTTCGATTAAAAAAATATTTTTGGTTCTAACCAATTTATCATAGTAGTAATTGATGTGAGACAGATAAGTAACCTAACATTACAAATGATTCATGGCATAAAACAACCCCATACAGCCACAAAAACAATTCAAGATTGAGGAAATTGATACCGTATAAACTCCTTCAATGAAATATTTAGAATTATATTGATCTTTTTTGTGAATAAATTTTATGAATTTTTTGGGATTTATAGAGGTATTGAGTGGAGTCCCATGGAATAATGTATTGAATGTATTATTTTACTATTATCTCATGATTTCGATTCTACCCATAATGTCCCAATATATCCCTCAATGTCAATATATAATTATTTGGTCTAACAGTAGGCTAATATCACTATGATGGTCTTATTTTTTCATGAAATGATATATATGAAGAAATATTTATCATTTGTTTCTGCATTTCACTATTTTTAAACCTATTTTTCTCTATTGACCTATGATTTTAATATTTTCCCCAATTTATTAATTTATTTTTCATTATTCATAATATGTAATCAATTTTACCAAAAAAATATTATAATTATATTAAATTTATCTTTTAAATAACAAATTTTGAATATAATTTCTATGAGATGCATATTATTAAACAATTTAATATATTATTTATACAATAACCAAATTATTTTTCTGTTAACCAGTATGAAAATTTTATATAAATCTAATAATAATAATCCCTAAAATATAATAAATATTTACTTAATGAAAATAATAAATTTATTATGTAATATTATTTCATTGAAAAATATGTTTCATACCAATTAAATGCATTATTTTAGGAAATAAAAAATTTATATATAATCTTATATTAGATTAAAAATATGATAAAATACATTAATCAAATATATAGACTATTATTTAACATTTTAAATTCCTCATAAAATATTATTTTATTGTGAAACTATAATTTAACCCTTTACATAACCATATAATTCACAATAAATATCATATTACATTAAAAACGTATATATCAATATTACATTCATTTTTTATAATTTAAATTTATAATAAAACTATAAAAGATTATTTAGAATGTCTAATTTAACAATATAGAATAAATATAGGAACAAATACTAATAATAGAGAAAAATAATAATAATAATTCATTAAAAGGTGTTGTTTGAATAAATTTTGAGAAATAATTATCACTCTGAAACATATATGTAAAATTCAATTTTTATGAATGGGATAATGAAATTTATTTGTTAATAATAATTTTAATAATAGAAAAGTAAGTATAGAGATATAAAATAATATTTATTAAAACATATATAAATTTAATAAATAGGGCATTATTGAAACATGCTTTTTGGGTGTTAAATATTCCCATACAATTAAAATAATTAATTTTTTTATATACCAAAATTAAATCTGTTCTTATCTAAATAAAAAATATAATAAGTATTTCTAGGATGAAAAAATTATTTTGGTTAACATTCATATAATGACAAAGAATATATTACCAATTGATATATAATAAATATATAAATTGTATAGGAACAATTTTTTTATTAAAATGATTACATAATTATATTCAAACGAAAAAAAAATTTGATATATTGTTTTATTTTTTTTAATAATATTCTATCCAATAACTATAATTATTTATGTATACTATATGTTTTAGAATGTTTCAATTTAAAAAAATTTAAATATTTTCTGTATCTTATATTTTTATAATTCAAATATGAATATAAAAAACAATGATTATTATGTGACACATATATTGAAATGTTTTGACAAGGATCATCAAATAATTTCTCTACATACTTCTAAATATAAATTTCTTTATATTTTTAAAAAAGATTTATAACATGACCATCTTTCATTTTTGATTTATATAATTCTAATTTTATTCTAAATTAGAAAAGGTTAATATATATCCTTCAAATTTATTATTGGACATCTTGTTTATAAAATAATTTAATCGTTTACATAAAATCATCATCATTATTTTGATAATGTCTTTCTTCTATAGTCTATTTCGTTATAATAAATAATAATATATATAAAATTTATTATGATAAGAATAATTTCTAAAGGAAAATTAAATGAATAGTATGTAAAATTAGGACATGGGTTGTTATATAATTCAATAAAAATATATTATTCTCTCAAAATTTGATCTTATTAGCGAAAAAATATATAAATATGTATATAATAACATTACTCTAGTTATATGTTATAATGATAAAACAACATTTTAATTTAGGGTAATACTTTTAATGTGGGTGTTTATCTCATAATAGACTTACGTTAAAATGGAACAATTTATAAAAAAACCAATATTAAAGATGTAGTTTATTATGACATTCATTTTCCTAGTTTAATTGAGAAAGGATATTGAAATGATATTGGTTTTGAAATTACATCTCCTTATCATGGAAATTGATGTTAACTCTATGTTGAGGGATCAAATCAATGCCCAATAATCAACAGTAAATATTTCACCAAGAATAAAATTTTGTGAATAGATATGTATTTTGAATGGAATAATCATATCACTCAACATTTTCATTGGTAATTCAATATCAAAGAATTTATGGTTGAATTAGTAATCCTAGAGAAAAAATAAAAATACTATGAAAAATTAGTTATGAATTTTCTTAAGCTATGAAATGTTTAATTCAACTATGTTGCATTATGTTTCATTATCATAAACTTATATAACTAATCGATATGTATAATATAATTTATTTAAGAAAATAAAACCTAAATGGTTTTAATAGGACTTACTATATTTATTTATTAACAATTAGAGAAAACCTTAAATTTACTATTATCTGTAATCAAAACAATACAATTTAAACATTTCGTCCTACAAAAATATATAAATACAAATAATATTAATATTTATAAACTTATTTTACTACAAAATAAATCCATATATTAAAATACTAGAATATAAAATTTTAACATTTCATGTTTATATTAGTAAACTATAACTATTGTTTCACAGCAATTTTTCTTATCCTAATACAAAAAATTAAAAATATTAATTGATACCAAATAAAACTCCCATTTCTCACACTCTCAAATCTTTTTTGGTGGTCCAATTAATTGGAATGACATAAAATGTTGGGAAATAAGAAGATTTCATCCTTTTATAAAATAATAGAGATTGATTTTAGACTCACAATTGTCTTGATATACAATGAAGATGTGAGGAAAAATTATATTTATATATCAATTCCCTTAATCACATGAATTTATGATTGGAACGTAATAGATATGGATTGAATAAAATAAGATAATGTATTATTTACCAAATATAAAATAAATAATACCACTAATTTGATGATTTCATACTCAAATAACACATAAATCATTATCTAGATTATCAATTTAAGATATATAGTGATAAAATTTATGTGAATCGGTCATAAACCAAGAGGAATTGGATGAATCTATCCAAGACAATAAGAAAATATACATTTACTGAATAACCACAAAATTTACGATTTGTTGGAGGTCAGTTGAATTTCCTTGGGATTTATGTGAGTTTGGGTTTTTTTATTTCTTGAAACCCACATTTAATAAGTGTTTAATAATTTTAAGGGGTTGTGATAATGTTTTTGGGGATAAATATCATTTTAATGTGTTTCTGAATGATATCATGTAATTTTTATGGTGGTCAGATGTTGCAATAAGAGCTTCTAAGTTATATTTATTGTAATATGAAATTATCCGGATTAACAAAAGAATTTTTAGTATACAGAAGATTCGGGTAGAAAAATATTTTCATCCAATGGCCCAAAGGCCTTAAATTTTATTATTTTAAAGAAATCCACATTTTAAGGGGAGAAGGAGGAAACTGTAATTGACATCATTGATATAAAACAATTCTCAACGTGAATGTCAGGTGAGATAAACAAAACTAACAACATGGAGATTCCCCTACAGAGTTAGTGATTGTGAAAAGCTCTCTACTGGTGTAAGGATAAATGACAATCAAGTGTCACTTGTCAAAGCACAGGCCTGATCCGATAATGCTAGAATTATATTTCATATATCCAAACATCCCTTATAAAAAATCAAACATATGTGATTATAAAAATTTATGAAAATAATGTAGATGATCCATTGATGTAATATAATACATCAGTGTTGACAAAAGTATTTACATTACAATTTCAAAAACATATCTGAAACCATATAGCTGAATTATTATATGTAGAAATATAAGAAAATTAATATTTATGAATGGCTAACATACATGAATAAATTCATGTATTAATATGTGGTTTTGCTGCTAAGTTAATAAATGTAGACACATAAGGGATTCATATAGGAATTTGGTAATCACAAAGGGTATTGTATCCTAACATATTAGGAAAGAGGTTTAGAATTCCAAATACCATGAATGAAGGTTACACTTGGATTAAATTCTTGATGATAGGCACATGGAAAGCTGGGATACATTTGAAGATGTGTTTTTTGATGAACTTTTTGGTGAGTTATAATCATAGTGGATTTTGTAGATAATGAATATTGTGGTATTTGAATATCACAAGAGGAATGGAGACTAGAGTCTATTAAGACTACAAATGATGTGGTGATAATGTATATATTTATATATTTAATGAAAATTGACATTTGTGTCTTCATGATTTGTGAATAGTGATCATTTCATTGGGATTTGATATTATTAAAAAGGATGATGTTTTTCTAGAAAAACTATGTGGCCATTGTTTTTAGTTTTTCTAAGGACAAAAATGGTTGGATAAAGAAGAGTCTGATGAAAAGATTTGATTTTAAAAAATCTGTATTTGGTGAATCTTATAGCTTTAAAATATTTGATCTGTGATTGAGAAATTTTTTTTCAATTTAATTCAATTCTGAACTAAGGTAGGTTCTATCTCACTTAATATGGAGGCTCATAGAAAGGGGATATTTATCTTTTGTGTCAAGAGAAACATATTTTTTTATATTCTTAATATTTTATTGATCTTATTCACACTATATTGAAAATAGTTGTTTTGGGGAAATGCTTTTGTTGTGTGTGGTCTGATGTTGTAATAATTCTTATAATTGGATCACAATAGTGTTTTTAGATATTTGTATCAATAGTTGTAGAGGTTAACAAGCCATGATAAAATGTAGGAATCCACATTGGATCTAATCCATCTAATAATTATGTGTTCATTATCATTTTACTTCCTTCATGACCATATGAGGATAAGTTATTTATATTTTGTGGGGATCAGAGTCAAACATGTAATAGCTTTTTATTTACATTGAATAGAGTTTATAAAAACTATCCAAACTCAAAACACCCCCATCTTAGGGGAGGAAAATGATTCCTATACGAACATTAACGGGTATTAGATAAATTATTCGTCTATTGTATCCATACATTTAATTATTGATAATTTATAATGTTTATTTAGTCACCAGTTTTGGTGTATTTCTATATAATGGAAAACATTATCAAAGTTATATGATTTAAATGATTCTAATTCTTTTTTCTCTTAGATATTAAGTATGTAATATAGACACAATGGGATTCCCCCATTTTTAAATAAATTTCAAATGATGGTAACTCATATTTGTAATATAAATGAATATGAATAATTGGAAAATGATATTATTGTGTCATTATGATACAAATTAAACATTAAATTTATGGGACTAAAAAACACAAAATAAATCAAGGACAAGTTAGATTGAAATTATGAACACTATATGAATGTCAAAGAAGAATAGTTTAAGAATAAGAAAAGAATATTTCAAAACATTAAAATATAAAAAGATGAATTAAATGATTCATATTTTAACTTTTAAAATTAAAATGCAACTAATTTTTGGGGAATTTCTGGGAAACCATATGATTCTCCAATTTTGAAGAATATGACGATAAATATATTTATTTTAATAGATCCCAAACATTTTAATGCAGATTATAGGAATAGTATTTCACTCAATGAGGCACATAATATACTCATTGTGTATGAAATGTGAAATATTTAATCCTTCAAAAATAATGTGAAAGATTAAATATAATTTTAATCCACGATGAATATAAGAATTTTTTTATGATAATGATGATTCTGAATCTTGTGATTTTGATAATAAATATGAATATCAATGATTTATTGCTATTACATCCAAATTATAGGGAAATGAAAAAAAAGGCCAACATTATATTCATATTAAAATTTTAAAACATTAATGGACTTGAATGTTTTTCATTTAGTTGTAGAAATAATAAATATTCTGGTAAGATATATTAAAATTATGAAAATTAAAAGGATATTAGTGGATAATAAATTCAAAAGAATATTCAAATTTTTTTCAAGCGATGATATATTTCAAAGAAGCAAAAGAATAAATTTTATGAGAAAATAATAAGACACTAATCGTATATCATAAAGTGGTTCTAATGAAGAAATGATATATTTATATATTTATGGCTCATGTTCATAAAATATGGACCCATAAAGTGGTGATGAAGTTAATTCATATCTAATATATTATTACGAAAAGATTAATGATGAAATACTATATGGTATTAAGAAAAACAATTCTGAATAAATTTATAAAAAATTGGTAACTGTGGAAAATAATATAATTTATTATATTTTGTTGAATGTTAAAATGGAGACCACTCTAAGAGATAAAAATTAAAAACATAGTTTGAATTATTTAAAATTTGAAAAGATGATAAAATATCTGGGGGGAATTTTTTATCTGAATGATGTATAATTATCAATGACAAAATCAATATGTATTTAAATTGAGAAATAAAAAATATGATCTGGAATTTATTCAAAATATAAATTAATTTCAAGGGATATTACTTTAAATATTATACAAAATTCAGATAAAATCATCCACTATAAAAATTATTCCAAACATATTGGCACTAAAAATTTAGGATTAAATAATTATTATGATCTAATCTAGTCCATGAAACATTGGTTGGAATGTCATTAAAATTACCTGATGAAAAGAGAGTGTCAAATCAAACATTTATTTCAAATACAATACAAAATAAAACCCAAATAATTCATGGGATGTCAATTTGGATAAAACACTAGCTTTTCAAGAAAATTAATTTTTTCATGATATTAATCATAATATTAAATTCCTAAGAATATATCTACATCTTTTTGGTGAAAAATTCCTTTAGTTGGTATGAAGATGGAAACCATGGGAATTAGGTCAATTGATAAGGAAGATGATTTTGGAGGAAGGTGTAAAAATATTTTAACTGGATATATGATGACAACATAAAACAGATTTGATTATGTTGAAGTGCTATATGTAATGTGTTATCAAGAAGGCCATAGGATTGTGAATTTTCTCACAATATTTCATGATCATCACCCTCTAAAAGATGAAGGGAATGTAGTTTATGTTCATAGTGATGAAGATTCGTTGTTGGATGAAGTTGGTTTTAACGAATGTATGAAGACAAATGAATTAATATTTTATTATTTGTATTAATATATTGCGAATAGTGATGCTAAAATTTTGAATAAAATTGATAAATATGAAATAGTTTTACTAACATTATGTAATGAAACATCCTTAAAAATTAATTTTTTTGTAAAAAATATAATTATGGGTGGTAATTTGAAATTAGATGATGTTATTTATGATTTAGGGAAAAAACCTATTTGTTGAGAGTTATCCAACATTGGGATAAGGGGTATGAGGTATCACTCCAGATAATTCATGTGTTATTAAAATCATAGTTGATATGTGAATTTTCTTTTCATGGTAGTAGTTTTAATTGATATTTAATCTTTATTTGTGATCCCCTAAACAACTATTACATGAGCATGAAGGATGAAAATAATTTATCCCGAATTTGAATTGGTAATCATGGACAATTAATACTAAGTAATATATTGAAACGTGAAGTGTTAGATATTTTCTAATGATAAAATGAGATCACAATGGAATCAATAGAAAATATTAGAAGGTAAATATAACTCAGAAGACTCAAAATAAAGTGAATATTAATTCTATATGAAATTTCAGTCGGTACACACATATATTTGTGGGAAAATGATATAGAAGTGTACATTAGATGATATTTATTTTACTACAACCATAGTTTACATATATCAGATGTCCAATGTTCCTTTCATAATTCACAAGTCTGAGGCTTTTATGATGTTTAAAAGGTATTGAAGGAAATTTGAAAATGTTCAGAGTTTGTGTGTCAAAAAAATGTGTAATGGTAATATATAACAATTCACAATTGATGTGATTAATGTTTTTATTTGAAAACATGGAATCCATAATCATTATATCTCAACTAATATAGTAAAATAAAATAGCGATGAAAATAGGAAGAATTGGATCTTTTAAAAAATGGTCATAATATTGTCATATAAAAACAATGTTTTAAAATTATTCTGTATAGAAATAGTGTATATAATGAAACAAATTAAAAATAGATGACAATAAATACCAGAGTATCATGATAAACCCTATAATATTATATATAAAAATTATCCATCTAGGGGATATTTCATGTTATTTTTGTGCCCTTATTATATTAAATTCAAATGAGGGATGCTAGGAAACGTTGAATAAAAGCCAGATGATGGAGTATTTATGGGATATTTATATAATAGGAATGAAATAATATACTAAATAAGATATTGAAAAAAATTGGGTTTAATGATAAAAAGTAAATAATATTTGTTTAAAACATGAGAGCTGATTAATCAGATTTTAACTCCTATAGAATACAATAAGATGATTTCTATGGAAATAGTTGAAAAAGTGGTTGAAATAAGACCAGAATATAATCATGTTCATTAATAATATTCTAGTAATTATGGGAAAAGATTTATTTTAATATGGTAAATAAATATATGGAAACTAAGAATATCATTGTGAGTCAGAATCTAGCATTACATACCAGAAAGAGAATAACATTTTAGAACTAAAAAACTACTGAATCACATTTATTGCATAGAATGGTGGATGAACCTATTGAATATAATGAATATGTAGAATATATGAATGAATATATCAATATAATTTAGAATAAAAGTACACGGTCATTTGTTCTAAGACAAATAAATTTAAATGTGATGGGTAGAAAATGGGTTTTTTGAACAAAATGAATGAGAAAGGTGAAGTCACGTGAAATAATTATAGTCTGTTTCAAAGGATATTTTCAAAAAAAATACATGGACATTGGAGATCATTTTTCTATAGTCTCTATAATTTTGGAAAAATGTATTCTTGGATGTGGAATTTCATAAGAATTATAGTTTTTATAAAATGGATTTATGGTTTTTATTCCTGAATAGTGACCTTAAATAAATAGTCATCATTGAACAAAATGAAAATTTAATTCTAGAAAATGACATTGTAATTTCCTTTATATTTATGAAGTCACTATAAAGATTAAAAAATCTTTAATTTAATAATATTCTATACATGATGACCATTTTAAAAATCTATTGATGATAACATATACGTAAATAATGATTTCTCAAACACACTAACATTGGTTCTATATATGGATGAGAAATTATTTTCAAATAACAACTGCTACATATGTGAAGAACTCATTATAGGTAAGTATCATTAGTTTGATTTTCCTATTATGGGTGAACTAAACTATTATATAGGGTTAGAGATTGAGTATAATTTAGATTGTGTCTTTAATTTACAAGAAATGAATGTGAACGAAATATTGACAACGATTGAAATAGACAATTCAGAAGAGGTTTTCGCACCTATATAATTTGGCATAAATTTAAGAAAATAATATCAAGGTTGGAATGATGTTCAAAATAAATTTATGTCTTTGATAATTTTCCTTTTGTGTCTAAAATCAACCAGAACTATCATTTCATATGTAGTGACACTGTATGCAAGGTATCAACGATAAGACAAGGGGTAACTCATGAATGAAATGAAAATAGTTATATTTTATGTAAAAGTAATAGTAAAATATGTATTTCTCTATATTTTCCGTGTGTAATGAGTCTTTATATTTTACAGTAATGCATATTGGGAGGTTGACTATACATATTGATGCTCTATAATTGGGGGAGTTTTTATGGTGGTTATGTTATCTCGTACAGTAAAAAAGAATAGTTCAATGACCTTGAGTAATAGTGAATATGAGTATTTGGTGCCTAAATAATTAGTTAAAAAATATATATGGATTTATATTTATCTTAAATATTTATAGGTTGACTTTAAGTACCATTGAAGATTCATTGTGACTATCAAAGTGTTATTGATCATACAAAAATATAGTTCAACACTCTTAGTCTAAAAATATGTACATTTTATTTCATTTTATCTCATTTAAGGTTTATTTAGTTGTAATTAAAGATGTATTTATATGGAATAAGTAGTGTTTTGTAAATATATTTAAAAAAAATTCCACAACATTGATTTGTGGAGTTAAGGATGAAATTCAAATATCATCCGTCCCACACACTTAAGTTCATGTTTCCATGTGGCCACCCTTGTTCTTTTAGATTTTGTTTATAAATGGGATGAAATATCCATTTAAAATAAATTGTATGTGGTATAGGGTGATTAAGGAATTAGAGATGAAATATCATTTATATCACTATGAAAAAACATTCTTGTAACTGAGGGAAATAAATATCTCAAAACGCTAAATTTTACTGTAATTTGGTTTTAGGATACACCTCATTAAAATTGGATAATATTTTATGATTTTATTTGTTAAAGAATTATAATTTAGGGGTTTCAAATTTTATTTGTCAAATCCAAAGTGGGAATTTTATAACCTGGAGGATTTTTTTAATTTGATAATAGAAGAAGAGTATATGGTTTTCAGTGATTTTTCGTTATTATATTTGTTGAAAACAATATTTTATGGCTGTCACTAATTTTTAGGGTTCATGGTAATTATTTTTAGGATATACATCATTTGATAGAGTCCCATGATATTAGATAGTGTTTTTGAGTTTGTCTTGGATGATAGTTGATGATTTTCTAAGTTAGTTTGGGTGTAATATAAATATTTTCAAATTCACATAAGCATTTTCATTATGTAGGATATCCCCATAGATAAATTTATCATATATAAAAACATCCAACATAATTTATTGTTATTTATGTAATTCTATCCACATTGGAAAAGCAATAAACTGATATAATGATGTATGATAATTTAAAAATGTGTCTAATAATAATTGTGTAGCTATTTCAGAGATGTAGGTGAAACCATATATCCAAAATAAATTACATTAAAAAATATGTTCTTTTATCTAACTCAATGCTTCTCAGATATTAAGTATTTCATGTATAAATTTATTTCCTTTTATCCAAATTCATCTACATACCCACTTATGGGATTTATATCGGAACATGATAATCATATTGGGGATTTTATCCCTACTTATATCATAGAGGCTTAAAACATGAAATTCTATGAACAGAACTTCCAAACATTAGTGACTCATGAGGACATGAACCATGAAATCGATTTTAAAAATTTTAAAAATGAATAATTTGTTGTGAAAATATTTTTTTGATTATCTGTATCTTTTATAAAGCTCAAAAAATCTATAATAAAATGTGTATAGGGACAAGGTTGGTTTTTATGTTACCCACATTTAATGAATATTTGTTTTATTTTTATATTTTATTAGATTAAGAGTTTATTTGTTTTAATGTAATTCAATCCTACACTAATGGTGGCTCACTAGTAATTATTTTAGATTCTTGTTGAATTGGATATTTATAATATATTACTAGAGGGGAATAGATTATTTTGTGATAATATTAAATTTTATATTATTTATTTATACTATATTTTGGTATTTTTTTGGTGTAACTCTATACATGATTTTTATGATTTGGAATTGTAATTGGATCTCAAATATTCTCATATGGAAGAGAATATGTGGTTGGGTAGGGTAACTATCAATGATATGGCGTATGATTCCACAATATAAATTAACCGTGAAAGAATTTTTCTTTCCAAGTACTATTATTCCTCCTTGATCATGGTAGTTTGAGATATTTCTATTTTATGTTCATTGGACTCTAAGATATTTAAAAGGATTATTTATATTAGAATACAATTATAAATAACACCATCCAATAATTCAACCACCCCCAAACATTCTTAGATGAGGAATCCAATCCTTATAAGATCGTCAATTTTAATTGAAATAGACATGTCTTGTCTCTGACATACTGATAAATGTAATCTATTTTAATCAATCTTTAATAGTATAGTTTAATATAAAAAATACATTCAAGGAAATTTTCTCTAAAAAATATTCATATCAATTATATATAAATAATATGGAGAATCCTAAAGTGTAATGACTATTTGAACTAAAAAATAATACATAAAAATGATTCTAATACTCATTTAAAACATTGCCTTGGATGATCAACAAATCAATAGTTTTACATGCTATAATAAAATTACTTTTTTGTGTATTTAGGATAAAATGTGAAAATGGTGAGATAATTTCTCTATGAGGGAAACAATATGGATGGGAGCATGATGAGGATGATTCCAATATGAATTATGGTATAATTTGGAAACATTATTAATAGAATGATATTTATGATAAGACAATCAAAATTCAAACATAGCCACTGGATCATCAAAAACATGTTGTCAATGATTTCTAATGACAATAATATAAGCCATGTCATAATTATGGATCATATAAAAATTCTATTCATTAATATAATGGTATTATAGTGCCTCTATTGTCACAAATACTACCAATATCATGGTATCTTCTTAGTAGGAATATGTTCTAAGTATTTTGCTGATAAAATGTAACTCATAGTGTCATAATGGAATTGACGGATGGATACATCCTATACCCATGTGTAGTAATTCCTCTGATGCTATGGATACTTATAATTACATGGTATCCTCTATATAAACATGTGTTAAAACAACTTTGATAATAATAATATAAATCATGGAAGTATAATGGATTTAATTACATAACTACTACCAATATTATTATATCTTGATGACATTAATTGAATGTATACTACCAATACAATGGATTTTCACCACAATAATATGTATAATATCTATTTTTAAGAATCATTACTATACGTAAATGTAATAATAAAAATTTGACACCCATTTTCTATCCCCTATCTATCAAATGGGAAAATAAAATATCACTCATGTGTATGTTCCAGCTACCGCATGCATGTAGTGATGTACATTGTTTTTAATCACTAACTATCATGGATGGTTATATATATTTATATGATGAATTTATATTTAATGTATAATATAGTTATTTTTCTATAACGATATATTATTATTTAACATTCTTTGTTTTAATTAACTAAAAAATAAAAACATCACCAGAGCATATGTATGGACTACCGCCTCCACAAAATGAGGTTATTTATGTTTCATCTCAACTATACATGGATTTTAATATATTTCTATATAAAATATATTTATATAAATATATATATTAATTTTATGATATTAATATGATTTTGGAATCATGACTAAAGGGAAAATAACAAAACGTTCAATATTAATCATTCATGGAAAAAGGAATAGTTAATAACCATATATTTATTTTATTAAAAAACATTTAATAAATGGGTGACTTTAAATTATAATGGATTGATATATGTTAAATAATTTATAAAATAATTATAGTATAATTTTATAATAACTATAATTTTATTATATAGTATGTTAGAGTGTGTTAGATGAAACTCTTTTATTGACGTCAGTGTTTGTCTCAAATTGTCTTCTTTTATGCATTTTTTTTATTATGCACACATTAGTTTTAATATTGGGTATATTATTCATATATGTTTAATTATATCGTGATTATTTCATTATTCATTACATTTAATGTTTCATTTCACTTTTTTTCATAGTGGTTTGGAATTAAACATCACAAGTTGAAAGGGTTCTATCTCAAATTGTCACCAATAAGATTTATTTTTCAAAATGATCATAATATTTTTTATATGATGTATCAATTTCCCATTTGAATTATTATATCATGATAATATCATTATTAATGGTATTTAAACATTAATTTTTTGTTTTATATTTCAAATTAGTTTTAAATGAAATTTTACAAAAGTAGTAAAGGTTTCTTAACTCACATTTATTACTTTGAGCCATATTCCATATTCACAACATGTTTTAAATTAAGTGGTTAATTTAATAATCTATTAATGATTTCATCAAACATTAATTAATGTTTGTATATTTAAAAATACAGATAATGGTTAATATTTCATTTAATTTTTATTTAGGACATACTAATGCCATAAGTGTTTCCCCATCTCAATTACCCTACTCTGAGATATTTTAATTATTCACCACGATATTGCATTAATGGTGTATATAATACACATGAATTTACTTTATGAATATATTCATTAAAATTATGCTGATATAAAAATCAATATATTTTTATCTCATTCATGAGTTTTTTATTTAAGGATTTCTAAAGATGTATAAGTTTTATGTTACAACCTCACTTTTTATCGTGAATGATTATCTTAAAATATTTATTTAGGGATTTTACATTATTTATCTCATAAAAACACACATATTTTTTTATAATGAAGTTAATTTGGGGGTTTTCATGTTTTTTTATATTTCCCACCACTTTGGTACTCAAAAATACTAAAATAAATTTTTAAATAGAAATAATTATTTTCTACCATTTTTTGCATGGAAATTATATGATTAATTCCTATTATTCAATAAAATTATTCAGGGATGTTTTTCAAATATTTAAATGATTTTTTATCTTATTTTTTAAAATATATTTCATGTTATTTTGGTGGGTTGGGAAATAAATATTTATAGTGTTTTTTGTACGTTTCTATTTAACTAATTATAAAAATTTGAAACATGTATAATTCTAAAACTTTAATGAATGAGAATATAATTATGCTATCGTTATTTTTCTTTGTGACCAGTATCCCTTTAAATTAATATGTAATTTTTTAAAGAAAATATTATTTTATGTTTTTGGTAATTCTTTGTTTTTTAATGTTACCGGGGGGAAAAGGATGATTTCTATTGTTTTTTAAATATTATTTCCACTGATTTTAGAAATATATTTTTCATCTGTGACAACATCCTTTTGTGAATATTTTAATTTATTGGATAATTTATATAAATATATCATTAAATTTATTTCTACTCATGGATTTCCATGAATATTTTATAAGGATGTTTTTATGAATCATTTATATTTCCCATGGATTAATTAATCATTTCTCAAATAGTGAGTTATTTTAAGAACACATAGTAGACCAACATATAGTTTTCATTATTTTATCATTGGGACTAAAATTCTATTTTCCTTGAATTTATATGTTAAAAATTAATAAATTATGATATAATATGATATTATTGATTAATGATCCTAATCCATTATGAGACATTTTCTATTATGATTATGGAAATGTGACGTAAATCCAATCCATTTGTGAATTTTATCTCCCAAGCCTATTGGAATAGTTAGTGAACCCGTTATATTATGGGAAACAATCCATTATTATTTTATCTTCATGGTGATGATTCAGGACTAAGGAAATTATTTTATGTGAATAGTTTTTTATTAATTTATATCATAGGATTATGATATACACTCATGTATAAATAATGATTATTGATGATTTCATTATCTTATAAATCATATATTCTATTATAATAAATACATATTTCATGAATCATGGATTATTGTTTGTGATGATTTTGGTATTTTTTGATAATTTTTAATCATGTTCTCTAATTCTTAATATTATACAATTATCACATATGATCACTGATTGATATATACCATGTTTAAACTTATTATAAATCTATGTTCATGATTTAATAATTTTCCAATTACACAGTTTATGAAGAATGTTATTAAGTTGTATGTTTCTATGAAGGAAAATATTTGAGAAGAATTTTTAGGAGATGTTGATCATTTTTTTGACAATTTTTTTTATTAATCTATTCATTGATGTCAGTAATTTATAAATTTTAAAGTGATGTATTGTTTTGATATTTATTTATTACTCATATATATTTATATTATATTTATTTATGAAAATAATGGGTGCTTTTTGTTAGTATTATAACTTGGTTTAGGGATTTTAGGAAATTATTTAATAAGGAATGAGAGGTTATAACCTATGATAAACCAATACAATATAGTACTAAAATAATATTTCATTAGGTGATATTAAGTATTAATTATTTAGGTAATGTTAAGAGGTATTATCATTATCATTTGATTTTTCATATTTATTATTGATTCATGATACTCAAGCTAAGATTTTCTCTTTTACAAAATAGATAAGACTATGAGGAATCATTTGAAAAATAAATGTGATGGCTAATTAAATGGTCATCCACATGAAGAACCAAATGGAATGAGGATTGGAAGAAATATAATATGGTTACTCCCACCAGCAAATATCAAGATATAAATGGTATCAGGAATCATTCTACACTTTTAATCAAAAAAATAAGGAATAACTCAATGTTGAGTAATTTATGTGGAAAACCCAACCCTTTTTAAATGGGTCCAATGATCCACTAATTTCATTGAAATATATCAATTCTATTGAAAAGGTATTTTCTATTGTATAATTCTTAGATCATAATAATGAATTTTTTATTAGTATCACATGGAATGTGAAGATGATTAATGGTGAAATCTTATGTGGAGTAAAAATTAAGATGAAGAGTATTAGTCCATGAAATATAAAGCATATAAGAATGTACTTTTTATTATGTACTTTCCTAAAACACTTCACACAATATTAGAGTGGGAAAACCTATGACAGAAGATGTTGGATGATGAATAATTAGTACATATGAAAACAATTTCACCACTCATGTAGGGCATGCATTCAATAATAGCTTATGACCATGTCAATGAAATGAATTTACTATATGATACATCAATAAGAACGAATAAATCATTTTATATTCCCCCATTGTAGAATTAGTTTCTAAAGACTCCAATAATACCCAAGGTTCTGGGTATGATAAGAGAATGTTGAAAATTTTAATAAATCATAATTATAAAAACCATATATTAAATAAAAATAATATACCACCAATAAAAAAATGAAAAAATAAGTATGTTTGATGCTTCCTTAAGGAAATAGATAAGTCAATCATCTATAGATAGGTGATTATCTAATAAATAAATGTCAAATAGGAATGAATAGTTCAATAAATTATAAATAATAAGATCAACCAAAACACCACCCACACTCGAATGATACCATTTCAATAAGAATATACATATTTCAAATTAATTCATGAATCCAAGGGTTAATTAAAACAATAAGAATTAGAATATACCTATGAAATGGGAAAAAAGATAATACATATGAAATCACAACTAATAAAAAAGTGCACACTAAAGAATTGGTGAAATGTACACTTATCATCCACACTATAACTGAAAATGCCTTATAGTATTCAGGTTCTATAGACTCATTTATATATTAATAAATTTTTATGTGTATAATATCACCACATCAGAAATTATATATTGATTTATTGTTAAAAACATTAAGCGGTGTGATGATTTCCTATAATGTCTAAATATCATTCTATTAGTTGTTTTATGAAATGTTATTTGAAAAAATATTTTTATTATCCCTTTAATTCAATTTGAGTGGATTTTAGGCTTACATTGTCTATATATTTATATATCACATATCCATTTCTGATGAATTAAATTCATATATGATATTCAAAATTGATATATGATCATCTATTGATGTGAAAATGATTGTAAAAACAGAACTGGAATTACATATATTATATGGGTTTTTCTATATATTCATTTGGGATATTTATTCTAAATAGTCATAGTAAATTTATATTTTAATAATATTACTATTGTTTTTAAATTTACTGATGTATTTCTCCAAGAGTTTCTAACATTTCCCCAAAATCTAGAAGTTTTTTTATATTTTCACTTATACCTGAAGATATAATAATTTCAATTAATCATTATAGCTTAGAACTAATTGAGTTATAATAATTGAAGATGAAAATATAGGGGGATAATGAAAATTGATTCATATGACCTATTGTGTTGACATTTGGTGCTCTTATATTTTTTTTAAAATAATGATGAGTTAATGAATGTTTTCCTTTATTATCGTTGAAATAAAAAGATTATTATCAATAAAATGTGTACATACACTATATTGGTGACTTATTTGATCAACTATGAAGAGATAAATAATTGTTTAATATAAACCATCCATATTGAAAGCATTAATTCTTCCTTAGAAGAATGATATAACTAAGAAAACATTCCATAAAACGTATGTGAACTTACAGTGATTCCATTTGAACATTGAGATACCCATATTAAATTTCTGGATCTAATACATAGAGTCATTATAAATTCCTATGATTTTATATGGTAGTCTTTATAAATGATACAGTCATATATTCTATGAGAAATGATGATCGTAAAGATAATTGTAAAATTGTGTTCAATACAATGAGGAAGGATAATTTTTCTGAAAAATTTGGAGTGTTAATTCTATATATAAAAACATTATTCTTTGGTAATATAATAACAAGTGAGGGTGTATACGTTTATTCTTCAAATATGTATATAATTAAAAAATGTTCCATGATAACCATTGTGAATCTGATGGACAATTTTTTGGTAATTTTTAGATAATATCAATGCATTGTATGGAATTTATCATGGATATATAATCAACTATTGATGTTGATGCAGAAGGTATCCATGTTCCATTAAAATAATCAATGTTTTGAAAATTTAATGGAACATTGTAGAAGGTTATTTAGTAAACTAGTACCTTCAAAACCATAATTTATAGAAGGGATTTTGATATACAGTGATGTATTGAATAAGGGATTGGTATGGGTTCTCATATAGAAGAAATTTGGGCATTATATGGCTCATGAAAAAAGAAGGTTCATAAAAATATTTCTGGCCAAATGATTTAAAGATAAAATCAGTATTTTTTACTAAAAATACGGAAGAATTATATTTATGGAGAAACTTGTGACATATATATATATTATAGAATATTAATTTATATGTTCACAAAAAATGATTTGAATATGTTCTAAATGAGATTACTTTTTTATTTAAAAAATTAAGACTATTGAATACATCACTACTCTTGGAAGAAAACAATGGTGTTTCATGATCATTGTTTGAAGGATTGTTCTTGATTTAACATGATGAGGATTGAATGATATTAAATACTTCTAGACTTTTAGAGGATAGAACATGGAGTCACAGGGGAAGGGGAAAATAATTTCTTTCTCAAATAAATATTCAAACCGCCATTCATTTGGAGATTAAAGAGGTGTTTATGGTATATTTGGAGCTAGAAAATAAGGTAAGTATTTTTCTGGAGATTATCCATGATCATAAATGAATTATAATATTCATGAACCAGATATTTGGACCTCAAATACCAAAATTGAATAAGGTTATATTAGATAAATCACATGGCTTTTCATTCTCGATGTATCCTGAAAGTAAAAAATACATCTGAATATATTAAAGAAAATTTTTGGTTGTACTACATGATAAGTGATATTGTTGAATATGTGTCTTAATACATTATATTTTAGTATGTTACAGATAAACATTACATGTATATGTGTTTGATGAAACCATTACCCATGCATCTATGACTATTTGAAAATATTATGATAGATTTATTTAAATGACTCCAAAATACATCTAAATTCCGTACTTAAATTTGTTATGTATTTAATATTATTATGATGTTTCCACATTTCACTGATTTTAGGAGATGAATATCTCTAGAATGAATCTTTGGGATCTACATCACAGAGGTTTTATAGTTTCATAGTGTACTATACAAAATCAGATCTTGATACAAGGAATATCTTAATGATCTGAGTATTTATTTAGTTGTCATTGAATATATAAATATGTGTTTGTGTGTGTGATTTAGAAAAACATATAATCATTATAAATATGGTATGTAGGAGTGTAATATTTAAACGTATATGTTTTATTGATATCTTTCTTTAAATATTCAGAGGTGGTTGTGATCAACACCTTCTTTTGGTTGAATTTTAATTTTACAATAACTTTTACTCGATCAATTAAATTTATCCTTATGAATATCCTTTATAAAACTATTCAAAAATTATAACATGTTAGAATAAATATAGTGAATTTGATATATTAGTACTTGATCGAGAGAATTAAATGGATGAGAAATTTAGATCCATCATGTAACACATCTGGGAACATTAGAGCCGACCAAAAAGATATACTGAAAATATAAAAATATATATATATTTTTCATGTTATTAAGAAATTATTATTAGGAATAAAAATCTGGAATAAGGTAATGATATTTTCAGGGTAGGAGTTGTTCAATTCTAGATAAATTGTTATTGTGATATTAATGATCACATCGGGATGGTTACATAATGATTGGTTCCCCTACTAAACCTACATCATGTTAATGATTTTTCCCATGAATTTATACCTGGAAATTATATACTTGATCCATCATATGTATTGAATTTAGAGATTACACACCAATATTGTGATCTTTCTTATTAAACAAATCGAGGGATATTCTTAATTGATGTGGTTATGTGGTGTAAAATAAGTCCACTCAAATGTTCACTATTTTATGGATAATAATAAATTTGAGAACACTATGTAGAAACTCGCGGATTAAATGTGCTAAAATTATCATCATTTATTATATCTGATGACATGAAATATTTAGTTGGAACTTTAAAAAAGTGGTAGAATGTTACACCACAAGGTTTTGGAATATACTTATCATTAATAAATTTGTTGTGTTTGATTTCTTGAAATTCACGTAAAACCAATAAAAAGTGAATAAATATTTATTATAACAAATTATAAAAAATGTTACACTAAGGTAAAATAAAAAAATTAGAAAAACCTATTATATATAAATTTAAATATTCTTTGTGAAAGAGATGTGTTTTTTATAATCCTTATTTATTAAATCGATTTTTATATAAAATAATATTCATGTCATTTTTAGCATTAATAGTTTAAAAAATATAGTTTTTATACATTTCTCAATTTAATAATTGTTCATTCATTGATTATAAAATGGATCGAAATAAAGAAAATTATCTGTAGGTAAAAAGAGTTATTTTTTAGAATAATTTTTTTGTGCAGTGTATTTTATCTTAAAATTTTAAATTAAGAACTACCTATGAATATTTTTAATGAAATTTTTAAATAATATAATCAATAAAATAAAAGACCATTATCCTATTGGTTTTTACTAATCACGTAATTGGAATAAAATCATTTTAATTCTTAAAAATATATTTTTTTTGTAAAAATGTTTTTGACACACTTGTTGAGAGGATAATTGATATAATTTTATCCAAATAGAGTAATTGAATATTTTAATATATTCCATAATTTTAATTAAATGATAAACATTATTTAATCTCTGTAACTTAAGTTTTCACTATAATGAATTTTTTCCACATTAAAAATATTAACATCACGATAAGTGTTAAATGGGTTTAAAAGAGTATAAAAAAGGGGTTATAAATTAAAATATAAATAAAAAATGTATAAATATAATTTTTTGACTGAAATTATACATTGAAATATATTTAATTCTGGAAAAAAAATAAATTTTGTTCAATGTTCTGATGAAAATGACTTTATAATAATTTTATATTAATGGTGTTTATGTTTTTATCAACCCCCCACACTTATAAATGGGAACATCTTATTATAAATTACACACACAACATTTGAACCTTATCTAAATGAATATCTACCAAAATTACTCCAAAAAACATAACCTTATGATAGAGAAAATTGTCTTAAAAAAAACTCATCTATGAATCCTAAAGGTTCTTTTCAAATGAGATTATCCAAGAAATAATTATATTGTCTTACTGAAAATTTTTAAGATTTTTTCTTCATAAACCTCCTTAAATTATTCTAAATTAATAAAATTTTAATTATAATATTATCTTTACTCTACTCAAATGTAATCATGTTAATATTACAACAATTTTCTATCTCCATTACATATAATGGAATATAAAAGTGTTTATCATGTGTTTGTGTGGGAAATTACCACCATGAAGTATTTTGATTCATTTTTATTGAAAATATCTAAAATATATTAATATATATGAATTTAATGAATATATATAATACTTATGATATAATAATTTTTTGGTAATAATAAATTTTTATATACCTTCCTATCATTCGGTTCATTAAACAATTAAAGCATTACCTATGAATATATGTGGACTGTCACCTCCAAAAAGTGATGTAATTCATTTATAATCAATAGGTTTAATGGATTTTTAAAATTTTTATATAATATAAACACATGATATTTATTAATTAAGTGTTCTATTGGAAAATTGATCAATGTGAATGTACCCAAACTGTCAAATTGAAACATACTAGGAAAAAAGTAATAGTTAACATGAAAATATTGAATTAAATGAATAATTATTAATAAATATTTGAAAAAAATATCTAATGGAATGATATATTATAAGATAAATTAAAATAAGGTTTATTTTTATATTTATAATAATGTTTTATTTTTACTTATGGAGTTAGTTTGTGTACAGTAAAATTCAGGGCGTAAGGTAAGGGTTTCATCTCAAATTCAATTCATTGAGAAATATTATGTATTAGGAACCTATTTCTTTAAATATGGTGTATGTGATGATTTATAGAATTATTATTTAATTATTTTCTAATTATTTATAATAATTAATTTTATTTTATTATTATCTCATTCAAATAGTCTATAAAAAAAATTTACAAGATTTCTAATGGTTTTATGAAAAATTATCTTCCATGAGACAAAATTGGTATTTTGCACATTTTTTTATTATATGGTGTATATTCTTCAACATTGATGAATTATATAATTTTTATATAAGTATTAATGCCATTTATCATTTAATTTCAGTATTTTTCTTTCAAATATCTTTGGAATCAAATGTTACAAAAACGATAATGGTTTCTAATCTAAATTTTATTTATTCTAGACATATGCCCTATTAAGAAATTTCATTACATTATATTTTGTATATACATCCTACTAATTAATTTACCATATATTTATTTAATATTTGGATTTTAAAAACCAACATCAAATCCAATCATGGATGGGATTTCAATTCAAGATATGATAATGTTTAATGGTTTCCACATCTCAATTTCTCTTCCAAAAGATATTCATTATTTTAAAAACCATTATTATTTTGTATGGTTTATATATTTTATATGAATGAATTTATTGATTATTTTCATTGAAAATATTTGTATTTTTAAATATATTTATTGTTATATATTTTATAATATTATAATACAACTCTTTCCAGAGTTGTAATGGTTTACATTACAATATCACTTTTTATCAAAAATGTTTAGTCATCAATTTAAAATGGGGATATTTTTTCTATTTTTCTCATTAACCACATGTATTTTATATTCTTATTGTTATTTCAAAGGTATTATAGTATTGTTTCTAATTTTCCCATATTTTTAATTCAGATATTATAACATAATTTTTTTAATAAAAATATATATCTATATTTTCACTATTTTGGAACTCAAAATTTCCAACAGAATATTTTTGAAAAAACTGAATTAATTTATTATTTTTAGTTATTAATAATTGTTTATCATGTCCATTATTGTTAAAATGATTATATAAGGTGTATTTCTATACTGAAATTATTTTTAAATTTAATTTTTAACTAAATTTCAAAATATTTCATTATATTTTAAAAATGGTCCTTTATGTAATTTCTATTTGGGTTATCGTTTCGATTTTTAAAAATGTGGAATATATTTTTTCAGTTACCAAATGCAAGAATTTTCCTAGTATTAGGTTTCCTTCATTGACAAAACTCTTTCATTATCTGTTTCAATTTTAATAAATATATCATTTTATAAATATTTTTATATAAATTCATTTTTTAAAAGATACCAAACAATGTATTCTTTCTATAATATTAAAATAATTTTCATAATTTATTTATAAAATTATTTTTCATATATGTTAACATCATTTACTGAATCATACACTTAATTAATGATTATTTCTTATGATACCATACACTTTCATTATCTACATGGTTTATAATGATAATGTTATAAGGAATTATTTCTAAAATCTTGTCTCATTCCCATATATTAGTTATTATATGATGTAATGATGAATATTATTATGTGTTTTTGGAACATATATGTTTCATTTTTATTATTTGATTAGTGGGACCCGTATTATATTTTATTTGAATGCATTAGGTGTGGCTTCATATCTCATCAAATAATATGTAAGGTAATTGAGAGAGAAACCAAACACTATGGTAATCTATCCACTATGTTTATGGTAATGTTGATCGATATAAATAAAATATCGGAATATATCCACTATGTTTATCGGATGGGGGTGTTTTCCCAATATACTGCCGGACTCTATCCATTATGATATTATCTAATGGATCATGATTCATTATTGAAAATCCTTCACTCTTATGAATAATGTGTTTTATCTAAAAAAACCATGATAATATGAGTCTGGATTTATGGACTATTCCTTTTTTATTTAGGCCTGTGTATGTGATGATCATGTTTTCATACAATAATTCTAATAATCAGAAAACTTATTATCTTTGATTGATATCTTCCTTGTTTAACCTTTCTAGGAATCTAACCTCATCCATTATTAGGTTCCCATTTCCCCTATTATATGGAATTATTATAAGATGGATATGTACAAGATGGATAATATGTGTGAAAGAATTTTAGAAATATTTTGAAGAACATTTTTGAAATTTTTTTATTATGTATCTAGTATCCAAATATATTAAGCCTTAATGATTTTTTTGGAATTTATTATTGTGAGACATAGTTAATAATACAATAAAAATATGTAATATTTACCTACAAAATTCTCAAGTCACCTCAAAAACATCTTTCACTCCATCTCACATTTTATTCCACTAATACATGAAATCATTAAATATGTATTCTTTCACAATTCATCCACCGTTGGAACTTCAAAGTACTCTCTTTTATCATGATTAAAATTAAATTCCACTATTTGAAATAAAAAATAAAAATTCATATATCTATTAGAAGGATGATTAAAAAACCCTACATCTATGTTTACTAAGACAAAAATCATATGGTGATTAAAAAGAAACTTGTTAAAAATGTTTCAAGAGTTCATAAACACCAAGGGATATGTGAACAAAAATATGATATATAATGATCAAACATAAACTAGTGAAATAAATTCACATTAATAAAAAATTTAATATATTTTGTAAATAAAGACATTTTAAATATCATAAAATCCATAACTTCCAAGTGAAGAGTTATAAATGAGAGAATAATGAAGATAAAATGTAAAAAAACTATGGAATAGAGGGATTGGAATATGAATAGATACATCAAATCCATATTAAAGCACCATGTAATAAAGTTAAAGATTGTTTTTTATGACATTATAATCTCCTTGACAAGTCCTAAGAAAAGATTAAGGGAAATTAGGTGGTTCCAAATAATGAAATTAAAGAATATCCATTTTTAATGTTTCTAAGAAAGAATATGTTTAGGATATGTTTTCAAAAATACTATGAGTATCAATATATAGAGATACCATATTTATTCTTATTAATTAATTAATCTTATGATATTTGTGGGTAACTATGATCCCTAATTATGGAGACTATAAAAATCCTCAAAATGAGAAATTTTCACAATTAACCTATAGATAAATGATAAAACCAATGAAATAATTTTATAAAATATACCACCATAGGGTTTATTTTTTGGATCCATTGATCTATTATAATAATATTCTTCAACTATTCTTGATTAGTTGTTTGATATTATTCTATAAGCCAACCCTTATGTTCATTGTGTTGTTGTGTGCATGTTTATTAAATGTATATTGAGTTCTTCCCTTTTCACCAAATGTTTTTCATAATGAATCCACAATGAGTGGTGAGTATTGAAAAAAAGACCTCTGTTGTTAGCTTTTAATTCATCCTTGTTGGATCATCCCATTTTAGGCATGTACATCCGCAGTATAAGGAATGTGGTTCTTTTCTAGCCCTTATTGGTTGAATTTTATTACTCTTGTTTTCATAAGTTGTCTTATAAATTAATTGAAATAATTTATTTGTTTGTGTGTACGTAGGCTTTTATGAAAATTTATTTTCCTCAATGTTTTGGTAAAATAAATAATATTTTAAAATTATTATGAAAAGAAACATTGAGATGTTTTTATTTTATTGTTTTGATGAGATGGTATTGAAATAGAGCACATTGGAAGACTTGGGTACTTAGGAGGAAGGTGTAGTAGTAAGCATCATCTGTTGGTACTACCATAGGGTCACTAATGGGTGACCTTATTATCCCATGTCCCATTGTTTTGGAAACTTGTTAAACACTATTAAAAAATTAAAATTCTAGGATGTTCTTATATCCTTTATATTTGATTCATTTATCTATGTACATGATTCAGGTGATTGTATATATATTTTTATATGTTCCCTACTTATCACAACCTATAGTGATCATTGGAATAACGTTACACATGAATGATAATTTAAATTTTTTACAGTTTAATATAATGAGTTTATAATATATTGGATGCATGTTTTCATTAGATTTTATATAACATATTTATTAATGTGAAATTATATGAAACTACATTAACAATATTATATTGGAAATAGATAAAAGTCATAATTCAATATGTTTCATAATTTTTGATACAAAAACTATAAAATTGTTTACGATGCCCTATTTTTATTAATTTTTAACATTTTTCAGATTATTGTACAGAGACTTGATGTGGAATATTTGGGGGGACTCTATTGAACTTGTTAACATGCACTATATGTACCCCTTAAGTGGTGCATAAATATTTATATGTATTTCAATGTTCGGGAAAGAAAGTATTTTCATTGTGGAAGTGAGGTTAATGATAGTTTATTCTTGTTTAATTGTGGTGGAATTGTTGGATATTTCCCATGCAATCATTTGGTGTTGTTTTTTTAGGTTCTATATTATTTTCGAACTTATATCTGAGAGATTATTTCTAATTTTCAGGTTTATAATTTCTTATATCTTCATTTTTATATGGTATTTTTTATCTCTTATGATGTTACTCCCTATTGTATATATATATAATATGTTGATTCTTTATATTGGAACAAATCATGACTATTGTTGTTGTTTGATGGCCAGGTGCTGGTTTCCACATCGTGGTGATTGGGAACACCATTTGGGTAAGTGAAAATTTGGTTCGAGCTCTAGTTTAAGAGGTTATATAGGATGGGTTCTTCACAATATAGTTATCCATATAATTCATCTTGATGACTCTCCGTGGGGATATTCTTTGGTTATTTAGTATTTTTTTGGATCCATCATGAAATCTTTGAAAGGGTGATGAGAAAGATTTTCCTAGGTTAAACCTGAGGTTTATAATATTGAAATTAATCTATTCTGATTTCTACATCCTAAAAATGATTAATCATGACTATTTTATTTACCACATTGTATAGTGTTTCTCAAACTATATGTTTTAGTTATAGACAATGGATTGAACTGGAAAGAACTAGGATAACATTTAATGTGATAGAAAATGTGTTATTGAAAATCCAATGGGATTATGACTCTTGCACTGGTTATTTTTAATATTCCAAATTATTTATCAAGATATATGATTAAAAACATGAACCATAACAAACGCTTTGGCTCACAAAATAATAGTAGGATGGAGTCCACAAAGAGGTTAAAAAGGGTAGACAATGGAGGGATGATGGATTGATTTAATTTTTGTTATAAATAAAGAAGAATACACTTATGAGATTTTGTCATAGAAATAGGAAAATATTTTATGTGTGTAAAATAAGGATATAAATCACAAAATTAATAAAGAAAAAAATGAAAATATTGGTTAATACAATTGATGTGAATAATGGTCTCCATTAAAAAAATTATTGTTTAATTATTTAAATATTTATTTTATGAGAGTTTTGAAAGCATGGGTCATTGAAGAAAATAAAATATATAGAGTCATAAAAGATGTATGACTAATGGTTGTACTACTGATGATGAAGATACTTCAAATTACATACGAAAGGATGGTGGTTTTATAGAAGAAGATGATGAATCCTATAAAATGGTTTAAGAATGATGTTTAATTATTAATGTGATTTTGTATTGATTTAGTAGGTATATTATAAAAGTACTTTATCAATGAAATTCTGTTAATAACAAAAAGTAAAATTATAAGCGTTATACTATAATAACTTTCTATGTATTTGTGTGTATATGTTGAATGGAACCAATGGCTTGAAAATGTGATTCAGTGGAAAGTTGATCACTTTGAAAAACACCTAATTGAAAGAATAAAACCCTAAACATATTATCTATGTTGAAATAATAATTATAAATGGTTTTTTATTGTATAATATTGGTTACATTGAATCTGTATAGTGGTTTGATTGTTTATGTTTTTTTTTCTGAAGTTTAAATAATGTAAAATTTTATAGAATATATTTGACAATCCAAGAGTTTATTTTTTGGAATTACTCATGTTTAATATAAAGATTTATGGTTACTATGATTTTCACATATTTCGATTTTTACATTATGAGCTAAATTATATGTTTAGGTAATCTAATACTAACTTGGTTATGTAAACATAGTGACCTTCATTCTAAATTTTATCTGACATATTTTTGATGATTCGTAAGGTTCACTATTTAGGGAATAGATTATGATGAAATGTTCTATTATTGACAATGTAATGAATATTATAATATAATATTTAATAACATGTGATAACCAATTATTTTTTAGAAATGATGGGTTGCATAGATTATCATTTGTTTATTAATATTATGATTTATGTAAAGTTAATTTCAATGAATCATACATGTAAATTAAAATCCAATACTCATCATTTGTATACAAATATGTAATTTTAGTGGAATTTAACTAGATATTAATTTTTAATTATGTACATTTCATTATATTCATAGACAATAAATGAATTCCTCAACATTAGGAGAAGGATATTGATACCATATTGTTATCCCATTACCATCATATCTTATAAAGAAAATCCTCTTTTAAATAATAACATATATATGTTTTTGAAGTCCTAAAACATTTATATAACCTTCATATTATTATTCTAAATTATCTATATAAATCTCTATAATTGTACACACATTTCTTCCATGTTTATATATTCACTCGCCGCCTATGATCACCAATATGGAAACCTAGTTAAGAGATTGTTTAAAATGAACATTATACATACCATTCTATCTTATCAAGAGGATATTTTATTAATCATTTTAGAGATATTATATTTCAATAATGGTATTTTCAAATGTCAAACCCTTTTTTTGAGACCAAGATCATACTACAAGGACACAATTTAATTAAGGATTAAATTTCACCACTTTTTGGCAACAGTAATTTGTGAATATAAATTTAAAATATTATTTCCTTTATTTAGAATATTTTTTTCAAAAAAAAATACATTTTTTGGAAACTACCTGTCAACATTTTATTTATCTAATTTTTATGAATTTTTTGAAAATATTAAATTTTTGATGAACAAAGAAATATTGTGAATTTTTATCAAACTACCATTTCAATTAAATTATTCACAATTATAAATTTTAAAATAATTTTCATTAATATTTAATTTAGTTCAATTATATTAAAATTTAACTATTATATATCATTTTTTCAGTATCATATTGATGATTAACATTAAAAAATTCATTAATTATAAAAATTTTCTATTTGGTATATAACTCTTTTGTAACATCTATGTTTTAATTCTATATTAATTCCTATAACTAATGTAAACTAAATTTAAAAAAATTGATTCCATTTTTGGAATCACAATAAATTTTAAAATATAAGGTCAGCATAGTTTTTGACCACAATATATTCTGAAAACATTATATATGAATTGACATAGTTTAGATAAAAATGGTATTTCTTGGGGTTAAAATAATAATATAAGGGTTTAAAAGGACGTAAAAATGATCCAAAATAAATTTTATTTACATATTTATAACCTGTAATATATAATGTTAAAAAATGTCCCATTTTATAGGATTTTGGAATTATAAATATGTAGGAATCACTATGCCTTTTCAAATATTTCATTTTTTCCTCTTCCAAAATTATAAATGGTCATCCCCTCTCTTCCCTTATTCGAAATTACAAAACCATTTGGTTAAAATAATATCATCCCAAATCCATTTCATATTTCAATTTAAATATCCAATTTTAATTATTTTATTACAAATCTATCCTAAAAAGGATTTTGGAATAATCCTGAAGAGTCACTTTAAGGAGGTGCAGAAATTCTTAAATGCGCTTATTTATTTTATTTATTCTTCCATGTTATTAAGAAAATATTAAACAATTATAATATTATAAAATCAGATCTACTATCTAAAAATATTTATTTATGTTTATTTATTAACCATATCCATATTCACATCAATAAAATGGGAAACTAAATCTTCGATCTTGTATACATCAAAATACCTCCTCACAAACCGATGTAATTCTCTTTCCATGACCAAATTTAATAGACATAAATAATGATGAATTTAATGTATTTATTTGATATATATGAAAAAATTAAACATATAAAAATATTATATCACATATATATTCTTACTTTCCATTTTTGGTCAATATGATAACATCACTTATTTGTTTGGTGGACTACCACATCACATAGCTACATGATTTTTTTTCCCTTATGATTTAAATGGTAGGTATTATGTATAAAACTAATATATATATATATTATATATAACCTAACCATACTTATATAAATATAATAACAAAAATATCTTATTACCTTCCAATCCATTAAAAAAATTAAGTTCACTTCTGCACACAGGTGGACTATCGACTCTACATACCTATATGACATTTTTTATTTTACTTTTACATCGATATTAATAAGTATATATTTGAATAATATAAATTCTATAAATAATATGATTATTTTTCTAATAATTTTAATCTTATTTATTTCCCATCAATTATGAAAATAATGAAACAACGTTCTTTCATGTGTACATCATACCATCTCAAAAAATAGTGTAATCCATTTTCCATATCTAAAATTTATTAATTACTATAAATAAAAATATTATGGATAAATATGATATTTATATCATTTTTATAATAATAATGATAACATTTTTGTGATCACAATAAACGGAACAAATTTATTGAACCAAAACTTATATGAAAACTGATGCAACTATCACAAGAAATAGTGTATTTAATAAGGAATTGTTATTAAACTGATGGTAAAATACTATATTTAAAAAATAAATGGTTTGTGATATATAAGTTTAGTTATTTAAGAGATTAAAAATAATCTAATATTTATTATTTTAGAGGATCTAACACATATGACGGAAATCAAAGCTTATATAAGGGTTTCTTGCCTCACATTTACTTCCGTGAGACAAATTTCAAACTCAAAATTTATTTCTCAGTGTGGGATATATAATTATACATTGATATATTAGATCAATTTTTTATTTATCTCCATGGTAATCATTTTTCATTTGATTTTATCCCATTCATTGTGTATTATGATTCAAATTTTATCAATGTGGTATTGGCTTGTTTCACTATCTCATCATTATTAAATATTGTTTATGATTACATCACCCTTGAGGGAATTATTTAATCTTTCTATATTAAAATCAATTAATTTTTATTTAGACTGTTTTTTTTTAAAAAAACTTCATATAATAGAAACATTTTCGAATATTTTATAATTAAAATTATTGAGAAAATATTTTTATGAAAATTTGAATTTATTTCTATCTTTAATTAAAATTACATTTTCATAAAAATATATTTTTTCTAAAAAATTAAATTAAATTACATTAGTAAAATTATATGTTAATGATATTTTTACACATTCTGGAATTATTTTTAAAAAATTAGATGAATGATTATATTTTTTTCAATCATTGTATGTTTTACTATAAATTAAAATGTGAAGGGAATATTTGTTTTAACATGTAAAACAGAAACATAATTTCATAGTGTCATCAAACTCATTGTGTTAAAGAATATTTTATATGTTTCAATGTTTATTTTCAAATACAATCATTTTTAAAATTCAGTTTAAAAAATGATCTCTAATGTGTAAAGGATATTTTCCTCAAAAATGTTTTCATGCCATTTTTATGTTATTCCTATTAATCAGGTACATCAACACTTAGTTGTACATATGATCCACAATAGATATGTTGCATTTATATGATAATTATTCATTAAATATATAGTTTATTATCAATTTTACTAAGAATGTACAATTTTATTATTATTCATAATGTTACTCTATTTGGTTTATGATATTGTTTATTTCATTAGGGTATGTTTTATAATTTCAAATGATATATTTTTTCATACGGATGATTATAATGATTATGTTTCACAGTGTTCATATAATGAATTAATTTTATTTGTTAATTGATGTGTGGAGCCCAATTATAGATATCCCCTTGATGAATCCATAGGTCTCATGAGACAAATTAGTTGGAAATATTAAATGGTGTTCTAAACATAATTTTATACTAACTTATGAAATGTATTTACAATATGTTTCAGACATCCAATAATATGAACTACCTCAATATAAATTAAATTGTAATTCAAATCCATTATATTTTAAAACATGTGTTAAATTTGGGTTCATTTTATTCCAAGTTTGTTGATTAAATGTCATGTGTTTTAGTTATTCACCATTTCATATTTTTTATTTTTTATTTATTCATGATAGAGTCTATTTTATTTTTTCCATAGGTATTAATTTGAGCTCTCCCCATTCATATATTTTTATTTCTATATGATAACAATAAGTGTTTCATGATTGTTATTTAGGGATATTCTAAGTTTAGTAATGGAGTTCTTTGAGAAAAACACTTGTGTATTTTATATTTCTAATTTAAATGTGAGGATAATGTTTGTATCTAGTTTTCCATGAATATTAAACTATTTGATACTTTTTGATTCCATTCCATGAATCTAACGCTAACTCAATATTTTAACCACCAACTCTAGGCTACTATGTTCAAAGTGTTTACCATCTAGTTGAATAAACTTGACTCATATAAAGTGTAAATATGGATTCAAAATGCACCAATAAGAACCCATAACTTTTATAGAATATATAATTTTATGTATTGAATACTTACAATGACTAATATGACTAAGTGGTTTAGTTAGTTGAGAATATTTATTTTCAATGGTATGATACCGCTATCAAGATGAATCATTCATTAGAATAGATATAACATATTCAAATCCCTAATTTTGTTTTGAACCAATTATGTAAATAATCTAAATCATATCCCACAATAGTGTCAAACTAGGTGTGTAGTTAGGAACTCTATTTATGATATAAGTTAATGATTAGTTATTACTGTTACGATTGTATGACTCTGAGTATGATATACTCTGTGATACCAAACGTAGGATCGAAATAAGAATGATATTCTCATATACAAGAGGGGGGTGAATTTTACCTTTACAAAATCCTTTCTGAAATTTTTAGGATGTTTATGTTTAACAAGGTTAAACAAGATAATTCACAAGACCTCTATGAGTACTAAATAATTGCTTGATTTGGAAAATGTTATTCAGAAAAAGGAACATAACAAAAGATACAAAGATTAAGATACTACCTTAAAGCGTATAGAATCTAACTATATCATACTACAAGTAAGAAAGTATGAGATAGTTATACATTGATTAACAATAAAAAATGCAGCGTAAAAACAAGTAGTAAAACTACAAGTGACAAACAATAACTATTTTAAACCTAAGAGAAGGGTATCCAACAACCTTGGATAATGGTCCCTTGATTTAAACTTTCATGAAAGTCTATCTTACCCATACCAGGGTAAGCCCTTGATACTAAGATCGAAGAATATCTTGCTATCCATGCAAACCCTCAAATATCAGTTAGTCAGTACCTTTGTCTTCCACAGCAAGGATACCCTCAACTTCAAGGTGTTGGAACCTCTGACTTTCTATCCTCAGAAGCCCTAGATTGTAATCAGCAACAATTAGAGTCGCAGGAAGCATGTATACAGAAGGAAAAGTTTGAACAAGATGTTCAAACATTATTCATGAAGCTTTGATAGTTGATAAGAGACTCTCTCTCTAGAAAACACTTCAGGAAGTTCTGATCACCAAAATTCCAAAAGTTGAGAGAATGTTCAAATGAGCTCATATATATATGCGAACCTCCAATGGTCGGCTCCCTCCTCCAATGGTCATATTTCTCCTTAAATTTTTGAGGGACATGTACATGTGTCACTTATCCAACGGTTAGTTTATAACTGAAAGCAAAACAACTTTTTTTAATGAAACAAGTGTCAGCATTAGTAAAACTGATGTTTATAATGTAAGCAAATAAAAGATCAGTGTCTAGAAAAAAATGGAATTCATATTCTATAATAAAGAGATATTCGGATTCTGTTTTATAGGAATTTGGAACATAAATTCTCTAGAACTCCTAATTCTGAATTTCTAAGGAAATTCTATGTCTAGTTTCACTTGAATTCGGTATCTGAGATTATAGAGTTTTGAGTCGAAACTAGTAGAAGTTCGAAGTCGAACTCATAGAAGTTCGGAATCAATGTAGTAGAATTTCGGAGTAGAACTCATAGAAGTTCAGAGTTGAACTAGTAGATGTTCAGAGTCAATCTCATAGATGTTCGGAGTCAATCTAGTAGAAGTTTGTATCCAGAATTCGGAGTGTAACTTTATGAGAGTTCGTACCAGGAATTCAGAATGGATCTTCAAGAGAGTTCGTATCCAGAATTTGGAATGGATCTTCATTAGTGTTCGTATCTAGAATTTAGAATGGTACTTCATGAGAGTTCGTATCCAAAATTCAGAATGGTACTTCATTAATGTCTGTATCCAGAATTTGGAATGGAACTTCATTAGAGTTCTTATCCAGAATTCAGATCACTAAAACAGAATACTTCATATCTAAGTATCACATGATTATAGGGATAAATATAAGGCCCTAGCCATAAACCTTACTTAATCTTGAGTTATTACAAGATTAAACATTGGGGATCTTTTTAGGTTTAGATTTTTAGAGAATTAGATCATAAAACTTGCATTACATTCCACATTCAAACAAAGTGGTTACATAAAAGATAGTATTCATTTTTTTCCCATCAACGGAAACATATTTAAAAAAAATAAAGCATGGATTATTTCATGACACTTCCGTGACACTATCATCATATCATTTACCTTTCCCTTGACCTGTGAAAAACATTTCAAAAAAACATGGGAGGGGCATAAAAAGATCAGTAAGGGTTATAAAAAATATGGAAAGGAAACATGAGTTCATATATACATAAGAATGAAATCATACTTTACCCATAAAACATAGGCACTTTAACATACCTCATTCAGTCATGAATAAATCATAGGAATCATAAGACATAAAAGGTAACTTGAGGCATTCAAAACATTCTTACATAGGGAGTAACCCTCTTGGTTACGTTTGGAATACCCACCATAGTATATTACCTAAATATCTTTGGAGAAACCTTAACATTTCACTCCTTCGCGTTACCCAATGCATTGGAGAGCTATATCGGGCTCACCCGCCCTTAGTTTATCACGAAACCTCCCGTTTCCATAACAATTCCCAAAAACCATAACATAAACGTATCACATAAAATATTAATAAATGAAACATAACATTTCCACATTTGAATCCAGATATAACATTTTAGTATATTGAAATACTGAATCCATTCAAAAAGAAACCGTTTCCAAAACCATTTAAAACATTTAATGAAGATATTTTTGAATCAAAGTGTCCCATAACACCTTGAATCTTTTAAAATTTTAAATTATTAATATCCATATAAATAAATACTTAAAACCATTTTGAAAACATGGATATTAATAATAACAAATAATTAAAACATTTAAAGCGATATTTTTGTTAAAGGGGTTCTACCAAAATTAGAGACACTTGAATACAATAATTGAGGAATACCATTTTGTCATAACTTTATAATGTCATGAGAATAAATGGATTCATGATATAATATTCCAAAGGACAGTATATACACCATATAAGAGTTAATTGGTGCATAACAACAATGAAGTCTCAATAGTAATGTCAAATGTGATGAATTCCCTTATAAGGAAGGTATCCTTAAATTAAGGATAATTCAATCCCAAAATTATGTGTGACAAATATAAATACACCCAATATAAGTGGATATTAAGTGTAATATAATAAAAGTTAATTCACACATATTCAAAATATGACATATTCAATAACTACATGTTGAACCCATAGAAATCGAAATTGGGTTAAAAAGTTCCCTTAGTAAAATTCGACAGCCTAACGACATCACTTAAAAATTCAGAAAATGAGTTAATGAGAGATAAAAAGGGCATCTCATCACTTGGACATAAAATTTACATCAATAAGGATATAAAAGAACATATCCCAACATAATAGTATGTGAATTAAAAGACATAACAAAAGAAGTCTTTTAAAAAGAGGAGGGTGAAAGGTCCCCTTACCGAGTTTGGTAACATTTGAAACGTACAACCCATGGAAGAAGGGTCATACAATGAAGATGTGAATACCCATAAATGATATTATACTACACAAAGTGTATAATACTGGGCATTATATACACCACTAAAAGGAAATTGTGGCAAATGTAGCATAAATCTCACGGGAATAAAAGTGAGATGAAAAATCCCTTACGAAAACTCGGCAGCCTAACGGCATCACTGCAAAACTCATAAAATGAGTTGATGAGAGTAAATAGGGTCTCTAATAATATTAACATAAAAATTACAGTAATAGTAATATAAAATAACATCCCAATCACAAGAAATTTGAGCTTAAAAGGAATGACATAAAAGGGTGTACTTAAAAAAATGAGAGGAGTATGATCCCTTACCTCGGGTCCGAATTGACATGATCGTTCTTTAATCTCCTGAATAATAAACTTGAGTTAATTTGTAATTTCTTAAGAACCTTTTTAGAGTTCATTATTCCTTTTATATCACTTATTACCATGTCATGAACACTATGTAATTATTTTAGTTAATAATGGTCGTTTAAACGATCATTGGTACTTGAGTCAAAATATGCTCTTTATAATTACAAGCTATTCATGTATCCATTATATCAAGAGTTATAATCATGATTTATATATCATATATATCATATATATCCATTAAATTTTCATTTTATACTATTCCATATCATTTGGAGATAAAAAACGAAATGCACCGTTCATGGAGACGGTAGGTCGTACGTACGCATGAACGCTACTTTCATTTTTTTTCTTTTTCATAATAATGGAATTAAAAATAAATGAGATATATATATATATATATTTTAAATCCAGTATAATATATATGTTATATAGGTCACATATGTTCATTAATTTCATTCTTCATACATTCCATGTATTGCATGTACGAGTCACATCACTTGAGGGGGCCGTAGTCCACACTTCCTCATATGAAATTACTGCATTTACACAACATGACAAGAATAAAGGTATGGTTTAAATATAAAATACCGAAGAATATAGTAAACATAAATACCATATATATCATATATAAAATACAGTGACATCATAATGGCCACCTTTAAAGGTGTTAAAATAATATTGAACAATCATCGTTTCGTGAGGTAGAAAATCGCCAACCACAGAAACAGTATGTTCATTAACCATTAGACGAAGGTGTGTGTAAGTGTACCTCGAATACATCTTATAAAAACATTCTATTATATTGAAGATATTGTATTTGTTGTAATATAAATGAACAAAAAGAGTTTAGGGGGTTGCAGAAGAAAAATAAAACAAAAGGACTCAAGTGAAGACATTACCTTAAAATATGGAAAATCCCATTGGTTTGAGCTAAAAGTCTTCCTTGGGAATCCTTCTTCCCAATGTGAGGCTTCAAGGAGTTAGATGGGGATGTGGAGAGACAAAATGGGCAGGGTTTGGCTGAGCCAAAGGCTTTGGAAGTGTGGGTAAGGAGGTAGGGGTGGGGGCCTTTTATAAGGGGAGAGGAGGGGCACTCTTGGAAAGGTATAAAATGTAACTTTATTTTCAAATGCGTTTTGGATTTTAATGGTCCCAAATTGATGTGTTTAGAGGATAAGGTGATAAGGGTTTGAAATCCACACATCCAATAGGTTTTGGACATGTGTAGGTCTTTGATTTTACATTATATTTCCATTTTATTTAAATCGTTAAATAATGAGGTCATCGCTATATCATCATGATGTCATAAATAATTTAATTTATTTAATGTCTAAAAATTATAAAAAAATGCTATGATGTAGGAAATATTTTTAGATTTATAATGAATTTGTATAGTCCAAAATATAATTTATGTAGACAAAATTAAAAATATTTTACTTAGGTGATACATTCTTTGTTACATTTAACATTCTTTAAAAATAAAAAGATAAAAAGTCACTTTCTCACAAAAGTGATTCCATGGGGCCCCCAAGTTTGGCACAAGGCATCCCATGGTCGGCAATGAGACAACCAGTATCCTTAGGACACATTTTGTGGTCATTTTCTTTTATTATTATATTATCTTATTATCTTTAACTACCCAATTACTAATTAACCAAGATAATTAAAGATAATTATCGTCGTTACTATTCATAATATCCAACAAAAAAAGAGTCTTAATTACATAATTTGGACCTTCTGATTCCAAATATGTAATCCATTTTACCAAATTACAGACACATAAATTTCAATAATTAATTAAAAAAAATCCCATCGTCAAAACAAATAGCGGGTTTTTTAGAAACAATACTTATGAAATGTTTGGCACTTGTTTATGCCTAATTCCAAAGTGAAATTAATCCCAATGACCATAATTGAATTACATGGTAAAAATATATTCTAATTAAACATTAAAACAAATTAAAAAGATAATATAACTATATAATTAAAATATATGAAAAAGCAGTTTTGATGTAAAATGCATTATTTTTCACTATTCATTGAAAAATGAAAATTGTCAGAAAAATACCAAAACGTAACCCAAGGTAAATTCAAATGTCCCAATCATAAATAATATGTTTATTTTGAAAATAGAGCTTATAAAATTTTCAAAAGTGGATTTAAAAGAGGTTCTCCATTAAAAGGTGGTTAATCAACCTTTTAAAGAATATTGGAATGTTTACGCTTAAAATTGGATTCATTCGCATTTTTAATCCTATAAAATTTATCGTAATGAGTAAAAATATTTGACAAACATATATAATAACTTTTCAGTTAGTTCTGTTCATTCCCGCCATTACAACAGCTAGGCTTTAACTACCATTTAAAATAATATTATTTTATTATTAAAGTGCAATGCAAGATTCCTAAGAAACTCATTGTTGTGTATTGGGTACGCAATCGTGCATAGCGTCCCCTTTAAAGTAATATTAATATGTTATTCACAAATATGGATAAATATGAAAATCTCATACTCTTTATTTACCTGGGGTGTTACATCCTTCCGCCCTTTTGTGAATTGCGTCCTTGCAATTTTAAAATTGAGCTTGGAAACAACCTTGAACGTCCCACATCGGAAAAAGAGTCGGTAAAACAATCACTTTAAAATAAAGAAAGATAAGTACAAAGGTAACCCGAGTTAACCCATAATAGGATTCCATGTATGAAAATATGGACACGGAGGAAAAAAGAAAGGGTCATGTTCTGATGGAGAGTGATATTAAACATGTCTAGGAGAAAGTTAACCATAAGAGAATCACAAACTTGTGATGGGTTAACGGTATTCGATTCCCCAGTAGGAAAATTTAATAGACAACATTTTTGATTTAAGTTACTTTTTATTGAGAAATTTATTAATAAGGAAACATAATCACTTATCGTGTTGACTTTCAACTTTTATTAGATTCCTTACACAAACTCATATTTTCTCTAAAAGATGAGTATTTAGGAAGACTTGTTCACATTAAGATTACTATAATCAACTTCTAAAGAATCACCTAATCCACAAAAGAGAACTATATACTTCCCATGTATTTATACTTTAACCAAAACCAAAACCAAAAATGTTAGTACAAGATCAGATAATCCAGAAAAGGATAACCCTTTATAAAAATAAAATCTATTCTTAATCTCCAAAATTTGTCCAAAAAAACCCAAATTTCAACGAGGACCATTCGATAAAAAATTTGTCCATAAAATTTGTCAAAGTAAACCAAACTAAGATTGAAACCCAAATATTTGAAGGATTTAGTCACATAGTCTTCCAAGTTAAATCGTAACATTTATCTCCAAACAACATCAGTTTCTCTTAATGTCTCGTATTGAAAAGTAATTAACCTAATCACATATCCTCCATGATAGGTTAATAAATTTCCATAGATAACCCAAAATCAACTTACTATTAATTCATAAAATCATCTAACTAAAAAGAATCAGTCAAACTAACCAAGGACTTCACGTAGTCCAGTGGTAGGCGATAAATACCAGTTGCACTTTAGTTGTGGGTGCAATTCCCGCAGCTTTGTCCGACGCGACGGGTTGTCACATGGTCTGCGTGTTGTCCATTTTCGAAAACTATTTAATCCTAAAATCATTCCCCAAAAAGAGATAAAATAATCAAAAAAACCATAACATAATTTAACATCAATTTTATATCATGCCTTTCACTTCCATCATAACATATAGTAACCCATAATTACCTCAAAAGTAAGGATCATAGAAACCCAAATGGTTCTTCATAACTATGTCCACAAAATAACAGATAACTATTCCTTGAATACAATTTTCATATATTAAACATCAGGGTTACACATACTATAAAAAGTCTTCTAATGTAACCCCATCATCAAAAGAGACTTAATACTCGTATGAATTTCACCATAACTCTTGAAGCCCTTATATGTTGACATCTTACTCATTCAACATTCTTCATGATCCATTAACCATTCCTTTCCAACTTATTGAAAAATAAATATTTCCTACAAAAAAAATCACGAGTCATATCCTATGATTCCAAAATAGGAAAACAATAGTTATGAAATAATCCATACCTTTGATTGGTCATTTTCAGTTTCTACATCCTCAATTGGAATGGCATTTGGTATTGGCAAACGAACATTTGTATGATCTTGGTGATCTAATTCATGAAAATTCTTCATGGGACATGTGTTTGCATAATGGCCATGCACACCACATTTAAAACATTCAATTGATACCTCATAAAGAACTTCTTTCCCTTTCCTCGAGTCAACTGGATTCTTCTTTTTTCTATGGCAGGTTCATGCTTTATGACCTTCATTTCCACATCTATAGCATATTTCTGTCCATTTGAAATATTTTACTTTGTGTTTCTTTCCACATTTTTGACACATAAGTTTTTGAACACACTTACCTTTATGATTATTACATGTAGTTTCGTAGGGATTTGTTTCTCGCATATATGATGCCTTAGAGAAATCCCCAAGGATTAGGGGGTCAATCATGACTCCAGATAGTTGTTTGAGGATAATCACAAGAGTTCTCATTGCAGCTCCCATATCATTCAGTTTCTTGCTCAAAAAACTATCACAGTTTCCTTCACATCCACTGTTACTTTGGTGCCTGCTAGATCCAGCCATTTACTAAAAACAAAAAGGCCAGTGTGAGTATATCAACAAAACCATCATGTACTGAGGAAGATAAACACTAAGATATACTTACTCATTCACTTTATCTAAAACTAGGACTCTTTTTGAAATCCTAACCATTATGGTAATGTCACTTGTGCTTAAAGAATACCCTAACCTCTAAATTTATCTAAACCGACCTCTGATACCAACTATAAGGCCCCAGCCTTAAACCTTACTTAATCTTGAGTTATTACAAGATTACACATTGAGGATCTTTTCAGGTTTAGAGTTTTAGAGAATTAGATCATAAAACATTCATTACATTCCACATTCAAATAAATTGGTTACATAAAAGATAGTATTCATTTTTTCCCATCAATGGAAACATATTTAAAAAAAAGCATGGATTATTTCTTGACACTTCCTTGACACAATCATCATATCATGTACCTTTACCTTGACCTGTGAAAAACATTTCAAAAAAACTTGGGATGAGCATAAAAAGCTCAGTAAGGGTTATAAAAAATATGGAATGGAAACATGAGTTCATATATACATAAGAATGAAATAATACTTTACCCATAAAACATATGCACTTTAACATACCTTATCAAGTCATGAATAAATCATAGAAATAATAAGACATAAAAGGTAAATTGAGGCATTCATAACATTCTAACGTATGGAGTAACCCTATTGGTTATGTTTGGAATACCCACCACATTATATTCCCTAAATATCTTCATAGAAACCTTAACAATTCACTCCTTCACGTTACCCAATGAATTGGAGAGCTATATCGGGCTCACCCGCCCTTAGTTTATCACAGAACCACCAGTTTCCATAACAATGCCCAAGAACCATAACATAAACGTATCACAGAAAACATGCAAGAATGAAACTTAACATTTCAACATTTCAATCCCAATATAACATTTTAGTATATTGAAATAATGAATCCATTCAAAAAGAAACCATTTCCAAAACTATTTAAAACATTTAATAAAGAGATTTTTGAATCAAAGTGTCCCATACCACCTTGAATCTTTTAAAATTTTAAACCATTAATATCCATATAAATAAATCCTTAAAAACATTTTGAAAACATTTATATTAATAAGAAAAAATAATTAAAACATTTAAAGCGATATTTTTGTTAAAGGGGTTCTTCCAAAATTAGAGACACATGAATACAATAATTGAGGAATTACATTTAGTCAGAACTTTATAATATCATGAGAAGAAATGGATTCATGATATAATATTCCAAAGGATAGTATATACACCATATAAGAGTGAATTGGTGCATAACAACAATGAAGTATCAATAGGAATGTCAAATGTGATGAATTCACTTATAAAGAAGGTATCCTTAAATTAAGGATAATTTAATCTCAAAATTATGTGTGAAAAATATAAATACACCAAATATAAGTGGATATTATGTTTAAAACAATAAATGGTAATTCAAACATATTCAAAAGATGAAATATTCAATAACTACATGTTGAACCCAAAGAAATCAAAGTTGGGTTAAAAAGTTCCCTTGGTAAAATTCGACAGCCTAACGGCATCACTTCAAAATTCAGAAAATGAGTTGATGAGAGATAAAAATTGAATCTCATCACTTGGACATAAAATTTACATCAATAAGGATATTAAAGAACAAATCACAACATAATATTATGTGAATTAAAAGACATAACAAAAGAAGTCTTTTAAAAAGAGGAGGGTGAAAGGTCCCCTTACCGAGTTGGGTAACTTTCGAAACGGACACCCCATGGAAGAAGGTTCATACAATGAAGATTTGAATACCCATAAATGAAATTATACTACACAAAGTGTATAATAATGGGCAGTACATACACCACACAATGTAAATTGTGGAAAATGTAGCATAAATCTCACGGGAATAAAAGTGAGATGAAAAATCCCTTATGAAAACTCGGCAGCCTAACAGCATCACTTCAAAACTCATAAAATGAGATGATGAGAGGAAATAGGGTCTCTCGTAATATGAACATAAAAATTACAGTAAGATTAATATAAAAGAACATCCCAATCACAAGAAATATGAGTTTAAAAGGAATGACATTAAAGGGTGTACTTAAAAAGAAAGAGAGGAGTAGGATCCCTTACCTCAGGTCCGACTTGACTCGATCGTTCTTTAATCTCCTGAATAATAAACTTGAGATAATTTCTAATTCCTTAAGAACCTTTTTAAAGTTCATTATTCATTTTATATCACTTATTACCATGTCATGAACACTATGTAATTATTTTAGTTAATAACTATCGTTTAAACGATCATTGGTACTTGAGTCAAAATATACTCTTTATAATTACAATTTGTTCATGTATCCATTATATCCAGAGTTATAATCATGATTTATATATCATATATATCATATATATCTATAACATATTAATTTTATACTATTCGATATCATTTAGATATAAAAAACGAAAAGCACCGTTCATGGAGACGGTAGGCCGTACGTACGCATGAACGCTACTTTCATTTTTTTTCTTTTTCATATTAATGGAATTAAAAATAAATGATATATATATATATTATAAATCCAGTATAATTTATATGTTATATAGGTCACATATGTTCATTAATTTCATTCTTTATACATTCCATGTATTGCATGTACGAGCCACATCACTTGAGGGGGCGGTAGTCCACACTTCCTCTTATGAAATTATCGCATTTACACAACATGAAAATAACAAAGGTATGGTTTAAATATAAAATACATAAGTATATAGTAAAAATAAATACCATATATATCATATATAAAATACATTGACATCATTATGGCCACCTTTAAAGGTGTTAAATGAATATTGAACAATCACCGTTTCGTGAGGCAGAAAATCGCCAACCACAGAAACATTATTTTGTTTTACCATTAGACGAAGGTGTGTGTAAGTGAAGCTCGGATAAATCTTATAAAAACATCCTAGTATATTTATTATTCTGGATTTGTTACAAAATAAATGAATAAAAAGAGTTTAGGGGGTTGGAGAAGGAAAATAAAACAAAAGGACTCAAGTGAAGACATTACCTTAAAATCAGGTAACTCCCTTTGGTTTGAGCTAAAAGGATTCCTTGGAAAGACATATGCCCAATGTGAGGCTTCAAGGATTTATATAGGGATATGGAGAGACCAAATGGGAAGGGGTTGGCCGAGCCAATGGCTTTGTAAGTGTGGGTAAGGAGGTAGGGGTGGGGGACTTTTATAAGAGGAGAGGAGGGGCACTCTTGGAAAAGTATAAACTGTAACTTTATTTTCTAATGAGTTTCGGATTTTAATGGTCCCACATTGATATGTATCTAGGATAAGGAGATAAGGGTTCAAAATAAACCCATACAATAGGTTTTGGACATGTTTAGGGCTTAGATTTTATATTATCTTTCCAATTTATTTAAATCGTTAAATTATGAGGTCATCGCTGCATCATCATGATGTCATAAATAATTTAATTTATTTAATGTCTAAAAATTATAAAAAAATACTCTGATGTAGGAAATCTTTTTAGCTTTATAATTAATATTTATAGTCCAAAATAAAATTTATTTAGACAAAATTAAAAATATTTTACTTAGGTGATACATTCTTTGTTACATTTAACATTCTTTAAAAATAAAAAGATAAAAAGTCACTTTATCACAAAAGTGATTTTATGAGGCCCCCATGTTTGGCACAAGGCATCACATGGTCATAAATGTGACAAAAATTATCCTTAAGACACATTTTGTGATCATTTTTTATTATTATGATATTATCTTATTATCTTTAACTACCTGATTACTCATTAATCAGGATAATTAAAGATAATTACCGTCATTGCAATTCATAATGTCCAAAAACAAAAGAGACTTAATTAAATAATTTTTTCCTAATGATTCCAAATATGTAATCCAATTTACAAAATTACTAACACATAAATTTCAATAATTAATTAGAAAAAACTTCCCGTTGTCAAAACAAATAGCGGGTTTTTTGGAAACAATATTTATGAAATGTTTGGCACTTGTTTATGCCTAATTCCAAAGTGAAATTAATCCCAATGACCATTATTGAATTACATGGTAAAAATATATTCTATTTACACTTTAAAACAAATTAAAAAGATAATATAACCATATTATTAAATTAAATGAAAAAGCAATTTTGATGTAAAATGCAGTATTTTTCACTATTCATTGAAAAATGAACATTGTCAGAAAAATACCAAAAATTAACCCATGGTAAATTTCAATGTCCCAATTATATATAATATGTTTATTTTGAAAAATATAGTTTATAAAATAGTCAAAAAGTGGATTTAATAGAGGTTCGCCATTAAAAGGCGATTAATGAACCTTTTAATGAATATTGGAATGTTTATGCTTAAAATTGGATTCATTCGCATTTTTAATCCTATAAAATTTATTGTAAGGAGTAAAAATATTTGACAAACATATATAATTATTTTTTAGTTAGTTATGTTAATTCCCGCCACTACAACGGTTAGGAGTTAACTACCATTTAAGATAATATTATTTTATTATTAAAGTGCAATGCAAGATTCCCAAGAAACTCGTTGTTGCGTATTGGGTACTCTATAGTGCATAGCATCCCCTTTAAAGTAATATTAATATTTTATTCACAAATATGAATAAATATGAAAAATGTCATTCTCTTTATTTACCTGGGGTGTTACAATAAAGATGTGAATCTGATTTTTAAACATAAGAAAAATATTGATATGAAAAAAAACATGGTATGGGTAAATTCCGTTGGGATGGAAATTTTCATTATATAAGTAAAATATAGTTTTCCTTAAGTATAAGGTGTTTGTGATTTTCAAAACAAGAAGGAATAGAGAAGTCATAAGGAAAACCATATTGACTCAACTATCTCCCCCTTTTTGGAAATCACAAACAACCTTTTTAAAAAGAATATAATGACATAGAAAAATTTCATTAAACATTGAAATTAAAACATATCTCCCTTTGTTCATGGATGATGGGGAATAGAACTAAATCCCCCTTAGGATTAGGAACTCTATGTATTGTATTCTGGATTTTTGGAATGGAGTTTTCATTATCATGGGAATTAAAAAATCATATTGGGAAACTTCCCCATACTTAAGGATAGTTCTTTACATAGAAATTTTTCTTCTCCATTTTTGAATTCTCCTTCTCCCCCTTTTGAGTAGTTATTTTTCCTTCACCACCTTTGTAAATTTCAAAATGAATTTAAGGGAATGGAAAAGACATTTTTTACCTGAAATATTAGTAATGGTATGCAAGGAAAATAAGCAACCATGGTTCTATTATAATTGCAGAATTTTTTCAAGGAATATCATATGCAACAAAATCTTGGATTGAGTCTATTTTTCTTAATTCTCCTTTGGGATTAGCTTCTTCAAGAGGGTTTTTAGCTTCTTCAAATCTTTCTGATCCTCCTCAGTTTGTTTCTCTAAAGATTTAATCCTTTCATCATGGGGTTTCTGGACCTCTACCAGAGCCTTCATGACCTCTTCCTGCATATTTAGTAACTCATCTTGCTTTTCCAAAATCTCATCAAACAAAATCCAGATATATATTTACCCTTTCCTGTTTTGAGAAACTGTGTTAATCTTTCCATTAAAATCCATCACATGTTGATTTCGAGAATTTTACTCTAGGGTAAACATTTCCTGAAGATTTTTTATCTTGGAATCCTTGGTATCAAAAGAATATTTTACATCATTATAAAAATGGTCAAACTCATCCAAGTCATCGTCAACATTCTTTGACGATAGAGTGATTTTTCTGTAATATTTTCTTGTGAACATCATAATTGATAAGGAAATTTCTATGCTAAGCATCAATATTCACACAATTATCCATGATCATGGATATGGATTCTAACTTCTGATTCAATCTTTGTTGATGAATCTTGTAGCTGGAGTCTATGGTGGGAAATATTAGAATGGTGTCCACCAAATGTTTCAATGACTCAACAACAAAATCATGACCTAGTGCTGATGATTCCGAATCAGACACCTTTCTTGGGGATTTTTCTTCTTGAATTTACACCAACATTCTTTTTGAAGCACCACCAAAATCCTTCTTCCTTATAACATCTTTTTTTTGGGTGTCCATAAAAACATTCTTCCCCTTATCAACTTTCAGAACTGTCTCATCAGGATATTCTTCCTCGCTTTCAGATACTTGAACAATTTTATCTTCATCTAGTCTCTCCTTCTATGCTACTTCTTCAAGAAAGTGATTCTCAAAGATTTCATCTTTAGATAATTCATTTTCTTTATCTGCTTCCTCTACATCATCTCCCTTACCACCTTTGTCATCCCCCTTTCATGGAGTGACCGATATAGAGGATTCATCCTAAGAAGTTCGGAGTGGTGGTTTTTCTGATAGGCTTTCCTTCTCTTGATAATACTCAACCCGTTTAATCAATCCATCTATATCACCACTTCCATCGGAAGGTATGGATTTTGTGAAAATATCATTAAGTTGATGTTGCATTCCAATAAATTTAAGAATGATATCCCCTTTTTTTGTGTGATCCCTAAGAATGTGATGCCTAATATCTATGTGTTTTCCACGAGAGTGATGTGAAGGGTTTTTACTAAGGGAAATGGCACTTTGGTTATCACAAAATATTTTAGTTTTAGTAAAGCTCAAGCCATAATATGTGAGTGTGTGTTGCATCCATAACACTTGAGCACAACAACTTCCAGCAGCTACATATTCATCTTCAGCAGTGGAGATCGCTACAGTGTGTTGCTTCTTTCATGAACAAGAAACTAATGAATCTCCTATGAAATGACAAGTTCTAGATGTACTCTTTCTATCCATTATACATCAACCAAAGTCAGTATCTAAAAATCTTTTTTTTAAAAAAATCATTTCCATATGTATAAAATAGTCCTAGATCCATTTTTCATTTGCAGAAGCAAAAAATTCTTTTCTCTTCCTTTAATTGAGATTCCTTAGGATTGTATTGATATCGTACACATAAGCATACCGAAAACATCATGTTTGGTCGACTAGTTGTCAAGTAATGTAGACATCCTATCATACCTCTAAAAGATGTTTGATCTACTGGTTTTCTAGCTTCTTCAAGATCATGTGTGTTTGAGGTACCAATAGGAGTACTCATACTCTTAATGTTGTTGTTTTCATACTTTTTAAGAATATCTTTAATATACTTATGTTGGTATATGTATATTCCTTCTGATTTTTGAGAAATTTGAAAACCAAGGTAAAAATGATAACTCACCCATCAAACTCAATTGAAACTCAGATTTCATTAGATCCGCAATGAAATTAGTAAAATATTGCTAAGTTTAACAAAATATAATGTCATGAACATAAATTTGAACAATCAAAACATTTTCCTTATCTTTCTTTATAAAAATGGTTGGATCATTATTTCCTTAAACATAGTTTTTCTGAAGAAAAAAACTTGTAATTATATCATACCCAGCTCATGGGGCTTGTTTAAGGCCATACAATTCCTTGGTAAGTCTAAAAACTTGATCAGGATGTTTTGTATCTTTAATGGCAAGAGGTTTTTCAGAAAAAAGTTCCTCTTGAACATAACCATTAAGGAATGCACATTTCACATCCCTTTGAAAAAGTTTAAAATAGAAGAATGTGTCAAAGGCATGTAGAATACAAATAGATTAAATTCTAGGTACTGGAGCATATGTTTTTGCATAGTCTATTCCTTCTTGGTGATTATAGCCTTTAGAAACCAATCTAGTGTTATTTCTTATGATGATTCCATTTTCATCACACTTATTTCGGAAGACAAATTTTATTCCAATAATAGAAGTTTCCTTAGGTCTTTCAACCAATGTCCCGACTCTATTCTGTTCGAATTCATTTAGTTCATATTTCATGTATTTAATCCAATCTTCACCACATAAAGATTCATTAGTGATTTTTGTTTTTAATTGGGAATGGAATGCTAGATGTTATACTTTATTTTAAAGATCTTCTAGTCCTTACTGGTTGAATGAAATCACCAAAGATGCTATCACTAGTATGATTCTTTAGAAATTACTGATTTGGATTTTGAAAAACATGTTCATCAACAAAGGGTAGGGAATATTCTGGGTTAAATGGTTCAGAAGCGTCTTCTTAATCATTTTCTTTATTAGAAGGATTTTCTATCAAAGTTTGATAATCAATTTTTGAAAACACGTATGAGGATGTAGGTTGGGGTTGTTTGAAAACAAAACGATCAGTTTCATCAATTTTGGCATGTACTATTTATTCAACAATGCTAGTGTTTTAGTTAAAAACACTATAAGTCGTATAATTTTTGGAGTATCCTGAGAAAAATACTTCATTAGATTTTGGTGCGAATTTGTATAGGTTATCATTAGTATTCAGAATGAAAACTATGTAGCCAAAAACCATATAGTATGAATGGATAGGTTTTCTACCATTCAATAACTCATAAGGAGATTTATTAAGAAAAGGTCTAATCAAAACACAATTTATATTATAACAAGCACTACTTACAACTTCAGCCCAAAAATGTTTGGCGATAGAATACTCACTCAACATGGTTCTAGTTATCTCTTGAAATATTATATTTCTTCTGTCAACAACTACATTTTTTTGTGGTGTTCTTGGTGCTTAAAAGATGTGAGTAATACCATTTCTACTACAAAAAGTTTCAAAATCATAATTTTGAAATTCTCCTCCATGATCACTATGAATAGATTTCAATGGAAGGTTTTTCTCATTTTTAATATGGGCTCTAAAACTTTTGAAATATGAAAAAATATTCATACTTTTTTCTAGAAAATAGACCCATGTAAATCTAGTGTAATCATCAACTATGAAAAATACATAGTACTTTCCCGTAATGCTTCAGGTTTTTGTTGGAAGAAAAAGATCCATATGCTACAACTGTAGTGCATCAGTTGTTGAGACTGCACCGATTGATTTAAAACATTATTTATTTTTCATTCCATATTGACAAGGTTCAAAGACTTTTGAAGAATCAAATCTATGATCTGGTAGATCCTTAACTAAACCTTTCTTAGAAAGATGACATAAGTTCCTAAGGTTACAGTGTCCTAACCTTCTATGCCATAACCATGAATGATCATCCATTTTACTATGGAAAGTTAAGTCTTGTCTCCTAAGGTCTTCTACGTTTTGTGTGTAAAAATTCTCTTGACTATTAGAAGAAATAATAAAATATTACTTTTAATTGTGTACTAAGAACTTATCATTCCAAAAATTCACAAGGTACCTTTCATAACATAATTTACAAATGCTAAAGAGATTTTGATTCAGACCTTTAACAAAAAAAAAACATTTTAAATCAAGGTTTTTCAAGAATAACGATGTAACCAATACCAATAATTTCTCTCTGAGCATTGTCTCTAAAAGTTATATTTCCTCCTTTGGACTTGATAATCTTTCGAAATAGATATTTTTACCAGTAATATGCCGGAAACATAAACTATACATGTACCAAGTAGTTCTATTGGTACTTTCCCTATTTTCCTAAAAAATAAAAAAAAAATAGGTTTTCAAAATCCAGACTTGCTTGGATTTGGAAATATCAGAATGTAAAATTTTGGGTACCCACAACATCTTAGAAAAATAAGCTGTATGAAATCCTTGTGAATGGGTTTTGTTTAAGGAACAATTATTTTCCCAGTGACCACCACATTGACACTTTGTGAAAAATGGGGCACATTGAGGAACAAAGTAGTTGTTACTAAAAATCATTTTAGAACTAGAGTAACCTAAACCAGATGTATTCCATTGAGGATCAATTTGTGAATACATTTTGTCATAATATTCCTTACCATGGTTAAAGATCGAAAAACATTTCCTCAAGGAAAATATTTCAGATTTCAGTTTGAAAACTAAGTACTTCTCTTCAAAAACATTTGAACTAGAGCTAGGCTCAAAAACACCTTTCATAGAAATGCATTTTCTAGATCTTTGGAATGTTTATTCCTCTCAGAATTTACTTCCTCAATATTTTTTGAAATAAATTCAAAATCATAAATTTTCTTATCAAGATATTTATATAGATCTGATATTTCATTAGTACGATTTGTATTTCTAGAGTTTTCCTTATCATGATTTTTTCATGAGTTTTGAGTTCACATCTCATGAAGTTTAGCAAACATAGAAACTTCTTCATAGGTAGGTATAGTATTTTATTCTTCAGAAAAGTTTTAATATTTACTATCAGTAGTATTTAAAGAAACATTGGTGATGTATTCTGCATTGTGTACCTTAGCCATAATGAAATGATTATCAATAGGTAGCATGGCTATAAGACCATGATTCCTCTGTCCAAGAGATTCATAATCAAAAGATTCATCTGAAGAGTCACCACCACTAGCACTCCAGGTTTCATTAGGTTTCAGAACATTCTTAACATTGGACTTGTAATATTTCTTTATGTTTCTTTCAGAATGCCTTTATTTTCTATCTTTCCTTTTGAGCCTAGTGATATCAGGTCTTATGTTTCCAGCTCTCTTGCATTCATAGCATGGGACCTCTATGTCTTTCATATCCTTCAATTCCTTCTTCTTATACTGGGATTTGAAATTTCATTCTCCTGCTATCTTTTTCATCCTTCGAGCAAGATTGGAAAACTCATTTTCTGAGACTTCACTCAGATTAGATTTATATGGGATAATAACCTTCTTAGATTTGGATCAATTAACTCTTTCAGTAGTGTTTTCTTTCATGTGATTTGAAGTTTTAGTAAAAGAAACACTACCATTTCCATTCTTCTTCATTATGTTGTCAGCATCTCTCTTTATTCTAGTCTCATGTTGAAGAAGAGTTCCAAATAGTTCATCAAGAGAAAAATTAGTAACCTTTCTGTTTTCGTCAATAGAAGTTATCTTTGATTCCCACTCATTCAGAATAATTTCTATGATCTAGTCAACAAGAGCTTCATCATATAGACTTTTCTCTCCCATTGATTGTATGATATTCACAATAGTCATGAATCTCTATTTCACCTTACAAATTGGTTCTCCATAAGAAATATTAAAACCATGATATTCAGCTTTGAGCATGGCTCTTCTAGTCTCAATCACATTAGATGTACCACAATGTGTAACTTCATGTTTCTTCTATATACAGTTAGTTATTTCACAAGAAGATATTTGGCTACATATTTTCCTAGTCATTGAACACATTAGATTATTGTGTACCTTATAATTGAGTTGGTATTCATGCTTTTCTTGATTAGTAAAAGCACATACTTCCTGGTTAAGAAATTTGTATCCTCTGGTAAGCATGAAAAAGTTATCTACCCCAGAATTTATAACGAAAATATTCATACGATATATCCAATATTGAAAATCATTACCATCAATGATAGATGTTCTAGTAGGATTTAAGTTATCAATATTACCAAAATTTAAACAACCCATCCTTAAGAAAAACATTGACACAAAAACTAATTAGTAGTGTATGTTTGTAAACAATAGATAATATTTTATGCATGAAATTAGATATTGTAACTTTAAGAAAAAATGAATCCAAACGATGAGTCTGCAAAATAGATCTTGAAAAATATGAATCTGGAAATTTGAATCCGAAAAAGACAATTCTGAGAATTCTCATCTAAATCTAATCGTGAGATTAATTCAGATTGAACCAAATCCTCTGATACAATGTGTTAGGATGGTATGACTCTATGTATGATATAATCTATGATACCAAATGTAGGATCGAAATAATAATGATATTCTCAGATACAAGAGGGGGTTGAATTGTACATTTTAAAAACTACCATATGAATGTTTTTGGATGGTTATGTTTAACAAGTTTAAACAAGATAATTCACAAGACCCTTATGAGTACTAAAGACATTATTGATTCCAGAAAAGTGATTCTGAAAAAAGAAACTTATCAAAAGTTACAATGATTAAGATTCAACATTAATGTGTATAGAATATTAATATATTAGTGTACAAGTAACAAAGTATAATAATGTTATACTTTCCTTAACAATACAAAATGGAGAAAAAAACAAGTTGGAAAACTATAAGTAACATAAAATAACTCTTTTTACCCAAAGGGAATGGTATCCATCAACCTATGATAAAGGTCCCTTGATTTATACATTCATGAACGTCGGTCTTACCCACACTTGGGTAATCCCCCGATACTAAAATCGGAGTATGTCTTGTTATCCCCGCATGCCCTCGACTATCAGGTAGTCGGCACGTCTGTATTACTTAGCAAGGAAGCCCTCAAGTTCATGGTTTTTGAAACTCTATCTTCTTATCCCCGGAAGCCCTCGATTGTAATCAGCAACAATTAGAGTCACAAAAAGAAATTATACACAAATAAATGTTTGAACAAGCGGTCCAAACATTCAGCATGATGCTTTGAGAGATGATAAGAGCCTCTCTCTCTAGAAAACACTTCAAGATATTCTGATCACCAAAATTACAAAATTTGTGAGCATGATCAAATAAGCTCTTATTTAAAGGGAAGATCCAACGGTCGGCTCCCTCCTCCAACGGTCATATTTCCCCTTAAATTACGGAGGAACCTGTACACGTGTCACTCAAGCAACGGTTAGTTTATAACTGAAATCACGACATAATATATTTAATGAAAAAAGTGTAAGCATAAGAAAAACTGATGTTTGGAATGTAAGAAGATAAAATTTCGGAGTCTAATAAAAAATGGAATTCAGAGTCTATAATAAAAATATATTCGGATTCTGTTTTGTAGGATTTTAGAACCTGAATTCTGTAGAAATCTGGAGTATGAATTTCTAAGGAAATATAGAGTCTGGTTTCACTTGAATTTGGTATCTGAACATATAGAGTTCGGAGTCGAAACAAGTAGAAGTTTGAAGTCGAACTAATAGAAGTTCAGAGTCGAACTAGTAGAAGTTTGGAGTCGAAATTATAGAAGTTCAAAGTTGAATTAGTTGAAGTTCACCATCGATCTCATATAAGTTCGAAGTCGAACTAGTAGAAGTTTGTATCAAAAATTCGGAGTGGATCTTTATGAGAGTTCGTACTCAGAATTCAGAGTGGATCTTCATGAGAGTTCATATCTAGAATTCGAAATGGAACTTCATTAGAGTTCGTATCCAGAATTCGGAATAGAACTTCATTAGAGTTCGTATCTAGAATTTAGAATGGAACATCATTAGAGTTCGCATCTAGAATTTGGAATGGAACTTCATTAGAGTTCGTATCCAAATTTCGGATCCTAAAACAGAATACGTCATATCTATGTATCATATGATTTTGGGGGTTAAGATGTGAATCTGATTTTTTAACTTATGAAAAATATTGATATAAACAAATAAAACATGGTAGGGGTAAATTCCTTTGGGAAGGAATATTTCCTTATAGAAGTAATATATATTGTTCCATAATAATATGGTGTTTGTGATTTTCAAAACAAGAATGAATGGAAAGTCATAAGAAAAAATTTATTGTCTCAAAAATTAAACAACAAACCACCATCATGGTTTTTAACCACTGGTGAACATATGCTAAATATTTAACCCACGTGTCCATATCGAGATAGGGGTTTTATTACAAGGATAATCATACACACTTAACTATATTAAAATTTTATGATGTTTTTAAAGTTGTGGGAATTTGTTAGAATTATAATGGATTTTAATTAATGTATAATGATATAGAATGGTTATATAATATTATATATATAATTATTAATTTATAATAATGAATCATAATAACATTTATCAATAAAAAATAAGAGGAACGAGATTGATATAAAAAATAAAGGTATTGAAGTGGATTGGAAAACTTTCCTTCCAAGGAAGCTTCTTAAATCTTGATAGAAAGACCCTAGAACCTTATAAACTCCTTATTGTGAATATTTTTGGCAAAATTTTAGGAAATTCATACATAACTGGATTTTAGTGGATAGGAATTGTATAACTTGTTTGTAATTATGGCGAAACAAGAATAATTTTTTATTTATTTCCATGCACCGACCATTGAAATATATATTTTGGAAAATATAAAACCATTGGACTGAAAGTAGTTTTTTCTCATATTTTTGGAATTTTAGACATGTTTTTTTGAGTATTTAAGGTGTTATAACCAATATTAATTGTAATAACATACATTGAATGTGGGAATATATTTTTTACAAAATATTTAATTTATAAAACCTTAATTTTCATATTAGGAATCAAAATGTAATTTATAGGTCTAAAAAATAATTTTAATTCATTATATTTCATTATATTTATTAATTAAAATATTTTTTCCATAGATTATATAATATTGATTATTAAATAATTTTTTTTCATAATCATTTCATAATATTTAATGTGTATTCTTATTTTCTATTTCTCCAATGTTACAAATATGAATGTAAAAAAAATATGAATAAATCATCTCTCGGTAATTTCTACATGTTAGATTTGAATTTAATCCCCATTTTATGAAACGAATTTCTTTATATGTAAATTTTAGTTTTTAAATTATTCATTTGTTGTATTTCAAAATCTTGTATTTAGTTCTGAAAATTTAAAAACACTTTCTTCAAGTAAATTTCAAATTTTTTGGGGAATATGTGTATAGTTATACTACAATTATTTAATCAATATACATTATTTATTTTTAATAAATTATAATCAGTTTATTTTATTTATATTACTTGAAATTTATTAAAATAATTATTTTAATACTATTCCAACTATCATATTTCCATTTGGAATATTTCAATGGTCATATTACCGCTTATATTTCACTTCATTTCAAAATCCGAAGATAATTCTTATACCACTTTTCATTGTTATATCGTGTATAATCCATTTCGTATTTACTTATTCCAAATATCTATGTATCATATATATTTTTTATTAACCTTATTGTATTTCCATCTAGAGTTCACGATCATATTGGTGATTTATATTTATTTGGGTTTGATTGTAGTAGTTATAACCATTGTTGAGAACGTAAGCATTCTATTTTTTTATAGTATGTGTTTTTCAATTATAATGAAATAATAAAATTTTCAATATGAAGAAATTAATTTCAAAAGTATACTCTTGGGTCCTACATACCCCCACTAATAAAAATATCATTGAAATTATAAATCATTCAACAAGAAATTGTGTATAATCCATTTTCATTTCAACCTATAGCTCTCATATAGAATCTTCAAAAAAGATGTTACTCCAAAGAACCTTTAAAAGTTGATTCATTATATATCATTTAATATTAAATCTCATAAATAGAATCTAGTTTGAAACTTCATTATATTACATGATATGTTCCAGATGAAATGGAAAAACCATGGGAAAATTTGAAGATTCAGTTGAATACATCCTTAAAAGTGACATATGGATGAATTTCTGTACATAGGATATGATTTCTGGAATGGGTATAAAATATTCAATAAAACATAATATTCAAATATTTCTAATTGCATAACATTCCTTCACAATTACTTCCCTTTATTTCTAAATCACATGAACCCTTTCCATGTAGATTTCCTCATAACGACATAGCCAACTATATTGAATTAAGGATCTTTTCATTAATTTTGATAATAACATTTATATTAAATTGGGGATGGCTTGATATTCCCCTTGGGAGATATCACCATTTATAATGTCTCTTTTACATGTTTTAGACCCAATAACATCCTTTATCCAACATCATGACATCATTTCAATGTTTGAAATAACTTTTCATATAAGGATTCATCTAATTCCTTCTCAAATGTAGAGTAAAAAAATTTATTTTATGAAAACTCTAATAGTTTTATATACTGATCCAAATATAATCGGAACTAAATATAACATAACCTCATCTTTTCCTCATTTTTTTGGATAATCCTTTTAGATATCTCATCCATTTTTTGGATGATATATTGTGCTACTATTAAGCTATGTATTTAAATCATTCCGAATAATCCTCCAATTTTTCAATATAAACCATGAGTGTGATATGAGAATATGAATTAGGGTGTTCCATGATGTCTAATATATTAATTTATATGGATAGTTTAAAGGGATTTTAAAGGAGAATATTTTGAAGTTGAAATTATATTAGAATACATTATTAGACTGTCCATAATGACCGATATTATATTATCCACCTTGGATTTCGTAGGACTCTTGGTAACATAATCTGTTATAATATTACTCCACTTTCACTCTTATATATGAAAAGGTTTCATAACACCCATGGGGGTTTTTATTTTAACCTTAAACTATTGTGATAATAATCAAGTTATTGTATAATCATCAAAATCATTCATAATATTTTCCCACTAAAAAAGTTCTTTGACATCCCAACACATCATAATGTTATCGTTTTATGTAGAGAGCACAACACCTAGACTCGAGAAGGCCAAATTAGGTGCTTTAATTTTTAACAGTTTCATTATTATAACAAAAAAATTATAAAGGACTAAATATTTTGGTATTTTTGGAATGGAATATTACATATATGAAACCCATAAGACATTGAGAAATTAAATATAAAACATTATACATAATAAAATGAAATAAAAGGAATCATTTTACTCTTATTAAATGATTTATTCTTCATAAACAAGCGAAATCATATTATTATATATGGGATAATCAAGACATGAAGGTAAGAAACTGAAACAACTTTCCATTTAATAAAAAAAAATCAAAATTAAATTGATCAATAGTTATTTAAAATATTACATATCATGGATAATAATAATTACTGAATTATCAATAGAGAAAATGCATAATTATTATAAATGATGTTTATCAGGAACATGAAAACAATACCGTCCAGATTCACTATACAGATTAAACTATTCCGATATGGATAATTGATTCATTCCATGAGACTAACATTTGGTTTTATGAATTAAATTAACTAGTACTAAATCCATAGTTCTTGAATTAAATGGTACCCAACAAATGTATTTATTATTAAATGATTTTCTCATATATTTAATTATTGAACAATGTGCCTTATCAAATATCATTTTTAAATGAAATAAAAAAATATATCAAATAATAGTCAAAGTTTACAACATATTTAAAAATGGGATGTGTTTTATGAAATAATAATATAAATTACATTATAATGTTAAATATTATTATAATAAAAATGTTCATAATTAACTAATTGTTTCAAGAGAAAATTAGTAACCACAATAGAATGTGATATTTCAAGCAAAATATTTACCACTCAGTAAATTTCAAAAAATCCCATGGATAATATAATTAAAAGTAAAACTCTAATTACTGTGAAGATAAAAGGAGTCGTGATATGAAATATAAAATGTTTATTTAAATAAACCACAATAAATAATTAAGTGGTGTAAATATTGTATGACTCATTGAAGAAAAGTGAGATATGAATCTCGTCACTTCAGTCTGACATGTCATATGTGTATTTATATTCATGAATAACAAATTTATGATAATTATATAAATGATTCATAAATTAGTTCAGGTTTATTAATAAATTTACATCTCTTATTACAATGTTATACAAAACTACTTAAACAAATACATTTATGTAAAGTGTTTTGAGAAAATTTGATTCATGTGATAAAAATACCTTTGGTAGATCGAGTATGGTCAAAATGGTCATTATATAAACATATAATGAATAATAATATTGAAATAATTATAATATTAATAAAAGAAAATATACTTTTATAACCATTCAACAATTATGGTAATAAAAATGTACCAACATTACAATCAGAGATATGGGAGGTTATACGTACGCATGGGTAAAGTTCTCATTTATTAGCTATCAATAAGGAAAGGAAGTAAGTAACATTATAACATTAAAGAATTATCATTATATAAAAATAATATTTTTATTGAGTCATATATAATTTTATATATAATTATTGTGACATAAATAGAATCCCATCATTTCAAGGTGTTCGAAGTCCACACATCCACAAACGACGTTATCACATTATTAGTGTGTTGAATTGTAATAATGAACATGAAAAATTATATTTATTAAATGTAAATTATTTCATGAATATAATATAGATTTTATTTATTTCAAATATTTTTCTTTAAAATAATCCTTAATAAATTCTATATATTGTGTTATTGAATCACAAAACATTGAGGAGGTTGTAGTCCACAAGTACACAAATGATGTTATCATATTTACACAAAATCAAAAGAATAAAGGCATGTTTTAAATAATATTAAAAGAATAATAAAGGAATAATAAATATCATAAATATATATATCTTATAAAATAATTTCTCTATCATAATTCCAACCATGATAAGTGGAAATGGAAAATAGAAAATCATTGTTTCATTAGGCGGTATTTCATCATATGAAAATGGTATGTTTTTCGAAAAAGAATGGTATGTTCATTACAGATTATATTGAATTGTTTAAAAGTGTATCTATGAAACATAAAATTAAAAAAAATTATATTAGGGATAATGATTTCATTATACAATAATGGAACAAGAATATTTTTTTTGGGTGGTGAATGAATGTAAAAAAAGATCATGAGAAATAATGTTACCTCTTCTTTGGGTCACTCATACAGGTTTGGACAAAAGGGATTATTTGGATGTATTTATTATCAATGTGATGATTCTAGTGTGATGGAATGGATTTTTTGATGCTATTTTGTCAGAGTTTTTGTGAGCCAATGTACTTGAGATGTGTGAATATGTGGTAGGGGTGAGTTCATTTTTATAGTGAAGGAGGGTTTCCATTCTGGTAGGTTTTTTGAAATGGAAATCCACCCAGGATTTCCCTATGTAATGTGGATCCAATAAGGATAAAATTATATCTGAGGGATCATAGGGTATAAATATATATATAAAATTACTTTTTGTAAATGTTTCTAGGTCATTTGTTCCTTAAGATTATGGTTTTGTCCCTTGTTAATCTTAATTTTATGTCAATTGCAGTAATTATTTTTCATTACATTAAAAAAATTAAAAAAATTAAATGTTGACCATATTATATATTATAATATTTTTTTAGTTCAAATATTTAATCAATTATTTCAAATTACAATCACATAAGTGCCATAAATTAATTTATATTTTATCCCACAGATAGTATAACAAAGTGGATGTTTAAAGTAATAATGTTTAAAAGTTACCTATTTTTTATATTAATTATCAATGGGAAATTATTCAAAATTAAGAAATTTGGATTGAATGATATATAATATATTTTATTATAAATTAAATCCCATTTAAATTATAATTTTACACTATATATAAATTAGATGGGAAATTATTTTACAATTTAAATTTAGTATTTTCACCATTCAACAAAAAATGAATCATCAAAGAAAAAGACAAAAACAACACCCTAAACTATTTCTATTGATTTAAAAAATTAAGATTATTTTTTCATAATAAATTTAAAAAATTTAAATAATCATTTTTATAATATGTATTCTACGAAATTGGTATATAACATCTTTTATAAAAATATTGATTTTCGTGTTTAATATTATGTTTATTCTCATCTTATTCATACCAAAACGTATGGATGAATATAAAAAATCATTTATTGGATATATAATTTATATATTTCATTAATATCATCCTATAATAGTAAATAATTGTATTTATTTTCATAAAATTACATTTTTACCAAACAATTTGTTTTTTTATAAACACATTTCCTTTATATTAAATTAGTTCCTAAATTTATTTACAATTAAATAGACTCTAATGATTCTTAAAACATATAATCACAATTTACTTAATTATGTGGGTTAAATATAATATAATGTATAATTTATATCAAATTATATTAAATTATAATGTTCTGTTAATACATTTATCTTTGGTAAAACTCTATCTTATGTGTAACACAATCCAATGAAGATGTCATTATTTTGTTTAAAGTAATATAACCTTTGGGTTTCAAGGAGTAAAATAAAATAAAAATATATTTTTCATAACTTCCCAATGTTTTGTTTATAAGAATATTATTTTTGTCTTTTTTATAAATTATGAGAAAAAAATAAAAAAAATTATAGTAGAAAAATATTGTTAAGTATTTAGGGGTTACATTCTCACCATTTTATTTAAATTGTGTCCTTGAAATTTAATCTTTATCTCACTAATCATGAGTATATTATTTTAGAATACTGATATTGAAAAAAACACATCATATATAGGTTTATTAACATATCTTCTAATTAATAATTAAATTTAAATTTTATGGACACCACAAAATGAGTCTTTCAAAAGGATGGTTTTGGGGAAAACATTGATGTGGAGGAAAAAATTATCAAAATCTGTTATGATTTAGTGTGACAAATAACATGCCCCTGTAATTGTTTTAGACAAAAAAACCATAAACAAAATTTGTGAATAAAGGTAATTAATATCATCAAAATTGATGATAATGGGAATTTTTGGGTTGAAGAAAATTTTTCTCAAAGATGAGGAATTATTTCTCTCTCTAATAATATTAGTAAATATATAATTCTATTTAATAAATTAAATATTATCGTTTAGCTATTCCTTCAATAATTTATACATCATTTATTATTATAAGATGCTTTATATAGTGATTTAATACATTGATCTCTAAAACATCATTCAAATATAAACATCAACCATTTCATAATTGGTCATCTTTTAAAAATGTATATGTTATAATACTTTTAGAATGATGGTATTTTAATTTCATGGATGAACTTATTATTAATCCTAGAAAACATGAACAATATTATCAATCATTAAATAACAAACATTTGGACACCCTCATAATGTACTCTCTTAAAACACTGTAAAAGCCCGAGTTACCGTATAAACATATTGGAAAAACTAATTCTTCTTTATTCCATAGTAAAACACATGTTATTGGATATATTTCATAGTTCCAAATTTTTTGTAAACTCTATCAATGTGGTCATAAATTTCATTTTCATGAATCAATTAATAAGTTCCATGGAAGATAGTACTATCCAATTTACATTATCTAAATCATTTATCTTTTTATTCCAAGCTTGTATTCCTATTAGTTGGAACATATGAAAGGTTATCTCTCCCATAACAATGTGTTTTTTAGATGTTTATCTTACTATAAAATAACATTTCTTTGTACCAATTAATATATGATCTCAAATATTTAATAAAGATGTATTATAGTGAAATACTTATATATTCCATATTATAAATAAAAATGATATCATCAAAAACATACCTCTATAACAATATTCATGGATCCAAATCTTGGCGAAATTAATCATTATATTTAAGCTATATCAATAGCATAATCTTGGAATATATCCATTAGCATCTTCTAAGGTATATTCCTTTGATTCTAGGGGATTCATCTTCATAATTACATATCTTTTTGATGTTGTAACATGGAATAGATGAATTTTCCTTCTTCCCTTTTCATTCTTCTTCTTAGTGACCTTTCTATCAGGATTTATAATAGACTCTCAATCCTATCAAATATTTCATATGGTGATTATTTCCACATCTATCGCATGTTGGAAAATCATTCTTTTTATTAATCCATTTTTTTCATTATTTGATATTACATCCTCTTCTTATATTAATTCAAATTGAAAAATAAAACATGGAGAATTATTTCTCTTTGTTGATATTATATAAAAAAATTCATCGTACGAAGATAAAATTTGAGACATGACTGCCCTATAGAGACATCGATTATATCATTCAATGTTTCGGTTAATATTGAATTTTTTTACAATTATAATCCTCATCATACTTAAATATCCTTATAAATTAATTTTCTTACTCCATAATATTTTTTTCTCTATTTTATCTAAACTAAAGAACATTCTCTTTATCTCATATTGTTTATCGTGATGAAAATACATGTCAATAAATGTCACCTCAAAATATTTAAATTCTATAATTTATATTACCACTTTCTCTATAGTATTGTAGATCAATGAACAACATTAATATTTATATAAATTTAGAAAATAATATTCAAGTGTAACCATTTCCATTTCACCACATCCCAATGACATGAATATCTTCTCAAAAGATATAATACAATGCTTGACCTCCATTAATCCATCCATCCCGCTAAATGATTTGGACTTATGGATCCTATAGAGAACCAACAATAGAGAACCTAATTGTAGAATATATTGTTCCATTTTTGAAAGATTATGTGTCATAACATGATTAATCTTCCATAATATATTAAAAAAAATTATATGTCCCAATACCAGCTACATTCTCTTTCTCGGTAGGGAAACCTCAAAATTGTCCATGACTATTGATATACTACTTCCTAAAAAGTGTCATTTCTATACTACTTCATATACTAGATTATCTTATAAAATTTTTATGTTTTTATAATTCTAAATTTTCAACAACACTTATCGTAAATTTAAATGTTCATGAATATCTAATATAATAATCAAAAACATGATTTATTTAGGGGATATATACTATTTTAAATCCTTCATAATCTATTGTAATGAAAATATAAATTATTATTATTGTATCTTTTGGGAGTGTATATAGGCCTCTTTTCATGTACCAGGTTACATTGGGTCAGGTCCAACACACAATTTTAGATTTGTTAACCCTAGGAGTGTCTTTACCAGAACCACGTCCACATGTTGTGTCCAGGAAGGGTTAAATTAATAGGAATACCCATATAAACTCAACCATAACAATATTCTCTGATGTTATTATGTACATATCATCAAATTCTATATTATTATCATGTTCCATAATAAATGTTTTCTAAATCATGTTTTAATGTTTTCTAATAAGATTCCATTGATACCACCTGTGTCACCCCAACCCCAGTAGACAAGATCTAGTGAATTATTTTATTAAATTGGGATGATTACAAAGAAAAAAATCCAAACAGAATTTTTTTAATCATTTTTTTAAAATCCATATCTCATATATTATATTAATATTAAATTATAAAATATAATTAAAACACATATACATTAACAAATTAAATAAACGGCATCCTTAAAATCTCATTTAATGATTTTTTTCTTCATACCCTATGGAAGGTAAACCAAAATAATTATGATATAAAATAATGTAAAAGGGTATTTTAATTTGAAGGAATATTATGAACCTAATAAACAGGTCAAGGTATATAGCTAGGAACATATGCCACTCATATAACTGGATAAGCCATAATCATTATTGCATGGTTAGATACTAAAAACACAATCCAATTAATCATTAAACTATGATTGATTTGAATCCATAGACTGTCAATTAAAAAAATCTCATGGATAATAATAATTAGGGAATTTTGGATATATTAAATTCAAAATTATTTGAGGTCATTTTTCCGAGGTACATGATACCTTTACTATGAACATCAATTATCAATATAGTTTAAACTACTATAATTTGGAAAACTGATTTGTCTTATAAGACTAACGACTCATTATAGGGTATAATTAACTAGTCCCAAACCAATAGGTCTTGCACTAAATTCTCCTCAACCCATTTTCTCCATGTCCAAATCATTCATGGTATATTTAATTAATGAAAAAATTCCCTTATCAAATAACTGTTTTTGAATAAAAGATATAATTTTTGAAATTATAGTAAAATCGAACACCGTATATAAATATGTATTATGGTTTAGTAAATAATAATAAACTTTTCATGAGCATATGTATGTTTAAGATAATAAAAATGAGCATATGGAAGTGACTTTTTATGAGAATGTTAACAATGACATTTGGAAGTGATATAGAAAGGATAATTTTTAACACATGGTAATTTTAAAATCAAAACCCCATGGAGTAGATAATTAATATTAAAATAATTAAATATCAAAATGATAAAATTATTAATTAAATTTCATATTAAAAGAGGCCGAAAATTCTATAACACCCAAAAATTAAAAAGTACAAAATTGCATTCAATAGCATTTATGACATGCAAAGCCTAGTGTATAAGGAAATATAAACTCTCAATACATTGTTTTTTGTTTTAAATAAATTAATTGAATGATATATATATTAGTGCACACAACACAATGTTATATTGTGCTAAACCCAAGAGATGCCTTTCTTCTATAGCACACATTACATGCAATACCGATTTTCAAAAAATAACAATGTATAATTATTCAATTATTATTTTATATAATAAGATATAAACTAGCTATTAAATTAGTAGTCACTAACAGTATTAACTAAATGATTGAGATAAATGTTTTTTATAAATTTAAATGGAATTCAATTGTAACCCATTTAATTATAAATGAATATATGAACCAATTGTATGTAAAAAAGAAATATTATTATCTTTATGAATATAAGGGCATTTTTATTAATAGAAATTATTAACTACTCATACAAATTGATATTAATGGAATTTTTATAAAATATACTGAATAAAATATTCTTTTATATTCATCCATTAGGATTTATAATCATACGATTATAACCATCATTATTTTACAAATAAAACCCTATATTTTTATAAATGTAATTTATCACCTTTTAACAAAGACCCCATTTTAAAAACGATTTGACACTTGTATTGATTTAAAATAAAAATATATACTTCATATTTTAATTATTAACATAAAAATTAGGGTAGGCTTAATTTTTGATATATTTCTAAAATATTTCATTTCTGAATGCATAATAAAAAATGCTTAATTTTAATTCAAAACTGATTTGTCATATGTTTTATTTATTGGGATAAATTATATTTTTAATTGGTTATAATGTCATATAATATCTAATATATATAAATTAGTCTATTTTAAATAATCAATATCAATCTCTTACTAAAATTTAATATAAAATCATTATAAACATTTGGATGTTTTTAATTTAAAAAGCTGCATTGTTTTCCATCGTAAAAAATTCAATTTAAATCAATTTTCTCCACTTATGCGACTAAAATTGGAAAAACATGATTCCATATTTGGAAATAAAAAATTTACAATTTATAATAATATAATAATATTTTTTAACTATAATAATTTCTGAATGAAATATAATTTAATTATAATAATTTAGGATAAAATAATCTTAATAATGGATCAAACAATATCCAAAAGGACCAAAATGACAAATACACTTATTGAATATATATTTTCTTTTCATATTTTGATCTTATACTCTCTTGGATTGAAATTAGACGATTATTGGATCCTTTTAAACCATGACAAACGTTTATATAATTCATTTTTTAAAATATTACAAGAGTTCCACTTCTTCTCCACTATAAGGCACTACCCCATATCACATGTCCTCAAACTGCTTGAAACACTTAGGTTCATCCAAGATCTTCCCAATTCATATCGTAAAATCACTCCCCTAGACATATAATCCTAATAATGGGAATAATACTTCCCTAGAATCCCATTTGTATTAAAAAATGATACATGATTTTTAAAGTAATTCTTTTAAACAATCACTTTTCATTAATTTACATCACCAATACCTCAAATCATCATTTTATATATTCATAAAATATGAATATTATCCATAATATACAACTATTATTTATTAATGGTTCGAACTACAATACCAAAAACTTTCATATAATGGGTAATCAGCTATCCATTCATGTATGGAAGAGTACCACCTCGCGAAATGACGATTGTTTTTATTCCATTTTCAAATTTAATGGTTGGAAATTATGATGGAAACATTATTTATATATGATATAAATTATATTTATTATGTATTTTTACTTCTATAATTATTTAATAAAACATAATTTTTAAACATTCCATTTTTTCACTATGATAAAATCCTTTGTGGAATTGAGGACTACACCCTCTCAAAACATTGTAATTAATTCATGCTATAAATGTAAATTATTAAGGATAATTTTAATAAATCTATATGAAATATAATAAATAAATATGATAATAGAATAATAAAATACATATATTTGAATATCATTTAATTTTTATTCTTTTAAAATAAAACAATTTAATGAAAGTAACATTCATGCATATGTACAGACTATGTCCATATGACTGGTGCATTTAATTTACTAATTTTAAAAATTATAGATTATTATAGATACATATATACTAGATATATATGATATTGAATTTATGTTTTATATTCTGAATGTTTTGTAATAATAATATATTTAATAATAACAAAAAATAGAAAGTCGAAACAAACTCGAGAAATAATGAAATTAACATCCATAAAAGTTACAATAATAAACGTTTATTGACAAACAGGTAATGAGATATTAGAAGAGGAAACTATATGATATTATAAAATTAAATATTGTTCTATATTATGTTATTAACATGTTTAAAACTGTAATATATGAGGTTAAATGAAATTTTCCTGAATGAAAATACATGTAAATGGATTTCATCGTTATTTCATTTCATTGGGACATTTTATAAAGTTATGAACCAAGTTACATCTCTATGGAGTATATAATTTCAATTTTGATATTTAATATCCTGAAAATTTTATATTTGAATTATTTTTAGTTTCAAATTTTGTTATTTCTTTTATGGGGATTTTATTTAAAATATACAAATTGGAGTAGAATTTCATTACTCAATTTCATTTCATTTGGTTATATTACGTATTTTTTTTAGTTAATATTATAATATTATATATGTTATAAATTTCTATTATATATTGTTGTAGTTACAATTCTACTATATAAATTTAATGTAGATACACATAATCTACTCCTTGATTGATTATTACTTTTACAATATATCCTTTAAAAGGGTTTATATTCTAATATCATTTTATGATTGTTTAAACATTAATTTACATCAAAGTAAATAACATGATCTTCATTTAATAAACACTTTTCATTATTATCTCATCTAGTTACACATGACCTATTTTAAGTATTATTTCTATTAATCCACAAATAGGTAAATAAAAACATTCATAGAATGATTTCATGAAAACCTGAATTAATTTATCTCTTAGGTAGGATAACATATCTTCTTCTTAAAATCATGTCTTCTAAAATGGTTTTCAAAACATATATTTAATATTTTCAAAATTATTTATTAACTATTGTATTCCCTATTGTATATTATGAATGTTTTCCATGTAATCATCCTGTCTCTTTCTTATCAACTATTTATAATAATCCATTTTATCTTACAAATGGAATTAGTATTTTTAATACATATGAGATGTATGGATTTACCCACCATAATTTCATTGAAGCTTCAATTCCATCTTTAAAATTATTAATTTTAAATTTAACGATTATAATAATTGATTTTAAAAGAATTGTATTTTGAAAAGATGTTTGAAATGGTTTTTTAATGAAAGGGATATTTTCATGAAGAATGTTTATTTAAATTTATTTTTTTCTTTCATAAATGAAAATAACCCTGTATTTTTTTACTCGCCTAGGATATTTTGTATTCAAAACATCTTTATCCTTCCTTTTGAGGGTTATTGATTTATTTGGTCATATAAAGTATTCAAATTATCTTAATGTATTACTTTGTTAGTTCTCTTGAAAAAATCAATTTCAATGATTATTTAACATTGTATTTATACTAATTATCTATATAATTTATGGTGGATATTAGTATCGCCTAAACTATATACCATTCTAAATATTGTGTTGTTTTAAAAATTATTTGAGTAACTGGGGAATTATGGATAATTTTGTATTTCCCCTTCAATATGGTTATTTGATATGGCGTATTATTTATTTTTATTTATCGATATGATGAATTACTTGGATTCAAAATAAGGGGTGGGGATCGTACAATATGTATATATATATATATATCCCCTCATTGAATCTATAGTTTTTCATGAAACAAATAAGTTACACATATCGAATGGTTTTATACCATTATTTAAATATGTCATGTTAATGGACGTGACTCTATAGGTATTAATGTGAATGATACATGAAAAATAATAAGTAACATTTTCCATCATTTATACACTGTTCTTATTGTACATGAGATTTCCCATTGAGATAATTTTGGATTGATTTCATTCACAGTTTTTTGATTTAGTGGCATGTGTATTTAGTCTCTTACCATTCCATATTTATTATGCCTTATCTAGTTTTTTGAATTTCATGTATTTTCAATTATTCGACATTCCATATTCTTTATGAATCACTTTTCAGTTATTTGATTACATGGAATGTGTGTTCTATTATTTACCTTGTCCTATTAATTATTATAAATTACTCATTATTTCTTCTGTTATGTTTCACATATCCTTACTATGAATTTTATCTCACCCTTATTTTTCTTACCCTTCCTTTAAATCGACGAACTGGTATAAAAACTCATCGAAGTGATACACTAGATGGAATAATGATTTTATCCAAGAATGATAAATAATTTCATTATAATTATTGAATTATTTTATGTTAAATGAATCATGTAGGTAGTTGTTTTACCAAGAATACATAAAAACATAGATCCTTAGGGGCTTGATTCCTTATAATAATTCCAATGTAGTTAGTAGAAAACATCGGCTCTGGTATTATGGGGTTGGGGTGCAACAGTTTTTATTAGAAGATGTTTAGTGATAACATTGGAAGTAGATTTTGAAAAAAATAGTTTATAGATTATAACCCTAGTATGGATTTTGAAGATAAGTATAGAATAAATTCAAGATTTTTTGTAAGGTATATATTTTTTAGCTCTTCATACCTATAAATACTTTTTTGCATATAAGAAGTGGATGTGGTTGAGGCACATGTGTAATGTAACATGAGAGATTTTTATGAGAAATATTTTGTTTTTATTTTATATGCATCGTCAAAGTAATCTTTCACTACACAAAACACTAGCTTGGCATGCATTACATGCAATCACGACCTTCCTCGATTGTTTGCATTGTATGCAATACTGAGTTTCACTAAACAAGGACATTCTATTAAAATATTATTAAAACTAGCCATTATGAATAGTAATACCCACTTTTTGAAATTTTATAAATTTTATCATTCAAAATGGACTTCATTTTTTGATTAAAAATATTGAAATTAGCCTAGGGTGAATTTTTGGTATTTTAATGAAAAATTTCAATTTTTTATGATTAGTGAAAACACTGGGTTACGATTTAAAAATGAACTTTTTATTTAAATAATTATTTATTTTATTTAAATTTATTTTAGGTCAAAATTGATACATAATACCTATATAAATTCAAATTAAGTCATTGGAGATTTTTTATAATAATTTAAGATATATAAAAATTTTATTGAACTTTTCACCGTCTTTTACCAACCTCCTAGGAGAATTTACAAATTTATATAAAACCTAATTTTACCACTTCTGGGAGTGGAATTTCGAAAATCCAAGAGACATGGTTAATATCAAGGAGTAAAATGTGGTTCAATAAGATAAAAATAATTTTTGGTGAATAGAATCTTTTTACTTTTTTCAATGGATAAAAATAAATAGGGAATAAAGGGTAAAAATAATATTATTATTACCCTAAAACATGTCCTAAATCTATTGAAAAATATTAATTCGACCAAAAACAACCTTAGGAATAAAATATGACCATTTAGTTCCACATGGATTAGATTAGTAAATTTAATATTATTTTATATAAAGAATAGTTAAAATAGTTAAAATCAATGTTTAATAACTAAAACATTTTTAATATAGGGATATAAATAAGATAATTTTGACAATAAATATTAAATATAAATATAAATATATTTCCTATATAATGGTATTTTATTTATAATTTTTAGACATTAAATTGTTTATTTTTTTATAAAACAATGAGGATGCAGTAATTACCTTATTAAGGAAATATTAACATAATTCATATTATAAATACCCAAATAAATGTAATTTGAGACTTTTTAAGAAGTAAAATAATTTTATAGGTTAATAAGACATTTTAGTATTTATTTAATTAAAATTTTTTGAACTAATAATGTAGTTATTATTTTCAGAAAAATCAGTTACAAAATGGTGTCAAAATTGAGATAAAATAGTTTTTAAAACAAATATTATATTATTAATTATTATTTTATTCCTAAAAATCTAAGGTTCGGAGACATGACTTTTATAAGGTTATATATATTAATACTGAACAACTTTGGTTTCTTTTGGTCTGTTATAGTATGTTTATTAACCATTTAGTGTAAGCAAACAAGAAAACACGGTAATAGATAAATTATATAACTTAGAGTTAAATCTAAATGATAAGGTTAAAATATTAACCTAAACTTGTCTAAACTCTATTGGATGAGATTATTTCGACCCCTCCCCACCTTAGCGTCAAAAAAATCAATTTGGAGCTATCAAAAACCGAATATGACTTTATAATTAAATAATATTTTAAGTTTTTCCTAAGGAGCCCCTCTCCTCTCTAATAGAAGGGAACCTCCTCCCTCTCCTCCTCACACCACATTGAGCCTGCATGCTCCACCACGTGTACGTATGTACGGAATACCGTCTCCACGCAATGGTGTAATCTGTTTTCTACCACTGCCATACTTGTATGGGTATAATGGTGTAAATAATATATATATATTATTATTTTAAAGTTATATTGATTCTGAAATAGTATACATACACTTCAATACTATTCCACGTTCATGGGAATGATATCATCGCTCGTGCGTACGTACGGCATACCGTCTCCACAATGTGATGTGAGTCGTTCTACATGATCTTCAATGCATAATGATTATATAAATTAATTGAAGTAATAAATATGATATATATTACACTAATACCATTCTGTAAATGAGGTATCGATAACTTAAAAAGAATAATATGTATTTATTCGAAAAAACCTGCATAAGAACAAAAAGCAATAAACACCCGAATAACAAGTTGAAATGAAATATTACTAATATGAAGCTAAGAATATGACAACATATGATATCATAAAAATGATTATAATTATGGAATATGTCAATAAAATTATTTAAATCATTATACCAGAGGTTCGTACAAGTACGAAGGAAATCAAACCTATGGTAAGGGAAAATCTCACAATCTCATTTCAATCCGAGATTGTTTATACTTTTGTATTTAATGGGGTGTATTAATCACCGACATCCATGTTTAATCAAAATTTAATATTATTTCTATCCACATACAATTATTTAAATCCAATTTTTCCCACTGGTGATTTTTTAGTAAAATATATGAGTGTAATCTTTTGTTGTTTTTAGTACGAGGTACTTTTTGTCTTTTCCGGCCAAAGTATGAGAAGAATGATTTTTTAACTTATATGGCCTGAATGGACTTTTAAAACAGTATTTCCATGAATTTTATTTTACATGCTTTCATGTTTATTTTTAATAAACATATTTTAGTTTAAAATTTTAAGACATTTTAAGAAAGGAAAAATGTTTTTGAAGTAGAAAGGATATTTTCCTCAAGAATGGAGTTCACGCATTTTATCAAAATTATTTTCCATCTATGATAATATCGGGTTCTCTTTCTATCCTAATTTTTAGATTTATTTGATTATGTTATAATGGAATAATTTTTATGAAGTCCTTTTATCTTATATGGATTATGTTTTGATGGAACGATGTTTAAGAATCCCATTTTTATGACATGGGTTATGCTATGATGTATGATTTATGATTTTGTGGCACAAATAATAATGGATTCCTTATGAGATGGGTGGAACCTATGTCTCCCTCCAATTCATTGGGTAAAGAATTATATCTCATGACATATACATGGCAAGAACGGGAGGTAAATCTGGTTCAGTGATACAGGACTGAAACGAGGAGTGAACTCGGTTCAGAAATGGACTTTGTCCGCTAAGATAGTCTTGGAAATGAGTCTTTAATACTAAGAAATGATTATCTATGATTATGTCTACAGGACACAATGTATCATGTTTTAAGTTATGATTATTGGGATTACATTTCACTACTATGATTTATCCCATGTTATGAAATTATGATCTCTTTTGCAGGTTTCGATTTCCAAAATGTTTTTTTATTATGAATATCATGTGATTGATATTTATTTTGTTTACCCTTACTGAGCATTTTAACTCACCCTTTTGTATGTTTTCTTTTCCCTAGGTCAGGAAGAAGTTTATTAAGTAAGATATTCCAAAAGGGGACTCTAGATATGATTAAATAAAAGGGATACGGTATAGATGATTTATGAACCATTTTTTTATTTTTCCCAGTTTCTAAAGACAGTATACCGATACGGTCCATTCATGGTTTTTTTATATGTTGTAATAAGTTTTCTTCAATTTTTAAGTGATAAAAATGTATGTAATGTATGGGTCGTTATAGTTGGTATCATAGGAAAGGTATAGTCAACCATTGGAAACTAGGATTTGAATGCCTTAGTAAAAACCCTAAGGATAATTCTAAGAATAGAACACAATCTTAGTGTTTCATAAATGGCCATGAGTAACCTATGATAAGACCTTAAGTGTGAAATTTTATTTCTGATTTTGTGTTTTTTCGATTATAATTAGTGTTTCTCACATTATTCATCTAGGTTTTAGTCTATGGCTGGAACCTGAAGGAACCTTGTTAATGCAGAATGTGATGGGAAATGCAATGATTGTACCCCTGAGCAACCATACATTATGGGATCTGGAATGAAAAATATTGTATCCATGATCACACAACATTCTCAAGCTATGAATCATGCAGGACTTCCAAATATGAAAAGGAAGGAGAAACATTCTTTTTAATCCTTCATGAGGTAGCGTCCACCCTCATTCTACGGTTCTACTGATCCATTAGTGGCTGAACAGTGGATCAGTACCATTGAAAATATATTTTTAGTTCTTCAATGTTCTGAACATGATAAAGTCATATTAATAGTATACCATTTGGAAGGTAAATCTGTTCAATGGTGTAATCTTATCAAGAATATGAGGCAAAGATTTCAAATTTATTCCGTGGAATGGGAAAAGTTCAAGAAATTATTTTACAGCAAGTACTTCCCTCGTATTATTTGAACAAATATGGAGAAGTTGTTTCTTGAACCAAAGCAAAAGGATGATGAATCTGATGGTACCTACGAAGAAAATTTTACAAGACTTGCAAGGTAAGATTCTGGGATTATTATCCAACCTTAGAGTAAGACTGATCGATTCGTTAGTGGCTTAAAACCAAGTATTCGAAAGCTTTTATCCATATGGGACTGCAATATCTACGAGGAAATCATTAGATGTTATCTCAAGGATGAGATGGAGATTGGAGTAACCCATCAGTCATATGGGTTTGATAAGAAAAAGAAAATGGAATTCAAAGGTAAATTTAAAGGGAAATCTAAAAAGGAGATGAGTTTTCCCTTATTCACAATGTGTGGAAAGAAACATGGAGGGAGTTGTCTTAATGGGACAAGTAAATGTTTCAAATGTGGAAAAGATGGTCATTGATCATTTAAATGCAGCAATGAAGGGAAGAAGATGTCTAGTGAGGAGAACAAAGAAAAAGCTACACAGAGTGCACCTCCTACACTTCAATGTTAAAAGTGAAAGTAAATGGGGCATTATGCTAATCAATGCCCTGATCCAAGGGTTATTGATGATGATCGACGTCAACACACTCTTAAGGCTAAAGACAAAGGAAAGTCACATGAAATTTCTATCAGCGATTTGGAGTACGATAACGGAGTGGTGAAAAGTACACTTACCATCCACTCTAAAGTAGAAAATTTTTTATTTGATTCTGGATCCACCCACTCTTTTATTTCTGAAGAATTTTCTAAGGTTATCATTGTATTACCTCAACAATTTGATGTTGAGTTAGTTATGACAACCCCTAATGGCACAACAGTCGCATCAAATATTTATAATTCTTCTCTGATTGATGATGTTTGTGGGAAAGTGCTTCCTAAAAATATTATGATCCTTCCTATTGTTTAATTTGTTGTGATTCTTGGCATGGATTGTCTTTCTTTATATGGAGCTCATATCAATTTCCAAATATGGGAAGTCACATTTCATATTCCAGATCAATCTATGATCATCTATCAATGCAAGGATGAACATAACCTTCCTGTGGAAATTTCATCCAACTTGTGGGTATTGGTTCCACTAAATGAAGGTTATTTACTCAAATGGTTGGAGAGAAACTCACAATTATTAATACCCCCATTGTACATGAGTTTGATGATGTCTTTCCAGAGGAATTTCCAGGTCTTCAACCCAATCGTGAGTTTGAGATTTCAATATAACTCATACTGGGTGATATGACCATTTCAATGACACCTTATATAATGTCCCCAATTGAGTTCTAGGAATTGAAGAAGAAAATCAAAAAGAATCTTGATAAGGGATTCATACGCCCTAGAGCGTCACCTTGGGGAGCACATGTTCTGTTTTTTATGAAGAAAGATGGATCAATGAGACTCTGCATTGATTATCGAGAACTTAACAAGATCACTATCAAGAACAAATATCATATCCCATGCATTGATGACTTCTTTGACCAACTACGTAGAGCTCAATACTTTCCCAAGATTGATTTTCGTTCAGGGTATCATCAATTAAGGGTAAAAAGGGAGGATATACCAAAGACAACTTTCCGTACAAGGTATGGACAGTATGAATTTATAGTGATTCCATTTGGTCTTACTAATGACCTGGCTATCTTCATGGATCTGATGAATACAGTCTTTAGAGACTATCTTGATCAGTTATTGGTAGTCTTTATAGACGATATTCTTGTTTATTCAAAGGGCAAGGAAGAACATGAATATCACTTGAGAATTGTATCGAAGACCCTGAGAAAGGAGAAGCTTAATGCCAATTTACAAAGTGTGAATTTTGGATTAATAAAGTTGCATTTTTGGGTCACATGATCTCAAATGAGGGGATATCTGTGGATCCACCAAAAAAGGAGGTCATCGAAAGATGGTTGAGACAAACAACAATAACTGAGATCTGAATGTTTCTTGTTTTGGCTGGATATTATCGACGTTTTGTTAAGGATTTTTCACGATTATCTAATCCACCCACCAGGTTGACTCAAAAAGGAGTTAATTTCATTTGGACATAGGAGTGTGAAGAAAATTTCAATGAGTTAAAAGGACGGTTATCCAGTGCACCTGTGCTCACACTGCCTTGTAGTGGAGAAGGGTTTGTGATCTACAGTGATGAATCCATGAAGATAATGGGGTGTGTTCTCATGAAAAATGATATGGTGATAGCTTATGCCTCATGACAGTTGAAAATCCATGACCAAAATTACCCAACTCATGATTTGGAGTTAGATTTGGAAATCTTTCCATTAAAGATTTGGATACATTATATTTATGTTGAAAGGTGTGATATTTATACTGATCAGAAAATATTAAAGTATATTTTCACACAAAAGGAGCTGAAATGCACCAAAGAAGGTGGTTAGAGCTGATTAACGATTATGAATGCTCAATTCATTATCACCCTAGGAAAGAAAACAAGGTGGCATATGCATTAAGTCGAAACGACCATGCCAACTTATCCATGATGAGGATCACAAAAGATCTAATATTTATGGATTTACAAAGGATGAATCTTGGAATTATAATGGAAGGGGGGAAAAATTATCTTTCTCAAATGAATGTTCAACCATCTATACTTGTGAAGATTAAAGAGGCACAAAAAGAAGATGTAGAGTTACAAAAGAAGGTGATAAATGTTCCTGAATTCAACCTTGTTTGTGATGGGATAATACGGTTCAGGAATCTGGTTTGTGTTCCTCCCATCCCAGAATTAAAGAAGGATCTACGTGATGAGGCTCATAATTCATCATTCTCAATTCATCCTGGAAGCACGAAGATGTATAGGGACCTGAAAGAGTACTTCTGACGGGATGGAATGAAAAGAGATGTTGCTGAATATGTCTCTCGATGCTTGGTTTGTGAGCAAGTTAATGCTGAGAGACAGAAGTCTAAGGTGATGTTACAACCATTACCCATACCTAAATGGAAATGGGAAAACATCGCTATGTATATTATCAATGGACTTCCTAAAACATGAAAACCCAATAATGCTATTTGGGTCATAGCCGATCGTCTTACAAATTCGGAACACTTCATAACTATTAGAGAAGATATCTATCTTGATCAGCTTGCCAAGATATATGTAATTGAAGTGGTAAGATTGCATGGAGTACCACATTCATTATATCTAATTGGGAGCCGAGGTTTACCTCAACGTTTTGGCCAAGTCTTCAGCATACTCTGGATACAGAGTTGAATTTCAGCACTACGTATCATCCTCAGACATATGGTCTGTATGAGAGAACAATTCAGACTCCAGAAGATATGTTAAGATCTTGCTCTATGGATTTCAAAGGTGGTTGCGATCAACACCTACCTTTGGTGGAATTTTCAAATAATAACAGCTTTCACTCTAGTATTCAGATGGATCCTTATGAAGATATTTATAGAATGAAATGCCAAACTCCAACTTGCTTGGATGAAGTTGGGGATAGAAAGCTATTAGGACCTGATCTTGTTGATGAGATGGCAGAAAAGGTCCAATCTATTCAACAACACATAAGATCTTATTAGAGTCGACAAAATTTTCTACCGATAACTGAAGAAAACACCTAGAGTTTGAAGTGGGTGGAAATGTGTTCTTAAGAATACCTCCTTAGAAGAGAGTAATGAGATTTGGAAATAATGGAATGTTGAGCCCTATGTATATCGGCCCTTTCGAAATAATGGATCGTGTTGGGAAGGTAGCTTATCGATTGGCACTTCCACCGAATCTCTCTTAAGTTCACGATGTGTTCCATGTATCTCTCCTGAGAAAATACATACCCGATCCTTCACATGTACTTAGCTCAGAAGTTGTATCGCTAGAGCAAGATATTTCTTATGAAGAACAGCTGATAGAGATTCTCGATCGTTGTGAGAAATTCCTATGGAACAAGACCACTCGTTTGGTGAATGTTTTATGGAGGAACCACCAATTATATGATGCTACATAGGAGCTTGAGGATGTGATGAGGGTGAGTTATCCTCATCTTTTTGCTACAAATTGACGAATTTCTAGGGGGAAATTCATTTTAATGGGGGTAGAATGTAACACCCGAGATTTTTATGAGAAATATTTGATTTTATTTTATATACATCATGAAAGTAATATTTAACTACACAAAACACTAACTTGGCTTTATTTACACGCAATCACAACCTTCCTCGACTAATAGCGTTGTACGCAATACTGAGTTTCACTAAACATCGATATGCTAGTAAAAATATTATTAAAACTAACTATTATGAATAGTAATACCCAGTTTTTGAAATATTATAAATTTTATCATTCAAAATGGACTTCATTTTTGGATTCGGAATATTGAAATTAGCATAGTTTGAATTTTTGGTATTTTTCTGAAAACTTTCAATTTTTGATGAATAGTTAAATCACTAGGTTACTATTTAAAAAACGACTTTTTATTTAAATACTTATTTATTTTATTTAAATTTATTTTAGGTCAAAATTGGTACATAATACCAATATAAGTTCAAAGTAATTCATTGGATTCATTTTATAATAATTTTAGATATATAAAAATGTTATTGAACTTTTCACTGTCTTTAACCCACCTCCTATGAAAATATTCAAATTTACATAAAACATAATATTACCACATATGTGAGTATAATTTCAAAAATACAAGAGACACTGTTAATATCAAGTAGTAAAATGTGGTTCAATAAGATAAAAATAATTTTTGGTGAATTATATCTTTTTACTTTTTTTACCACATTTAAAAGTAAATTTGGTAATTAATGGTAAAAATGATATTATTCTTACCCTAACACAAGTTCTAATTCTATTGTATAAGATTAATTCGACCAAAAACAACCTTAGGAATAAAATATGACCATTTAGGTCCACTTGCATTATATTAGGACATTTAATATTATTTTATTTAAAGAAGAGTTAAAATACTTATAATCAATGTTTAATAACTAATACATTTTTAATATTGGGATATAAATTAGATAAATTAGACTATAAATATTCATTAGAAATCTAAAAATATTTCCTACATAATGGTATTTTATTTTTAATTTTTAGACATTAAATAATTTAATTTATTGATGACACAATGATGAAGTAGTAATTACCTTATTAAGGAAATATTAACAAAATTGATATTATAAAAACCCAAATAAAATCAATATGAGACATTTTAAGAATTAAAATAATTTTTTAGGTTAATAATACATATTAGTATTTATTTAATATAATTTTTTCTAACTAATAATGCAGTTATTATTTTCACAAAAATCAATTAGCAAATAGTGTCAAAATTGACATAAAATAGTTTCTAAAACAAATATTATATTATTAATTGTTATTTTATTCCTAATAATATAAGGATCAGCCAAATGACTTAGAAAAGTTTATATATATTAAAAATTCAAATATTGTGGTTATTTTGGCTTTTTATAGTAATTTTATTAACCATATAGTGTAATAAAACAAGAAGTCACGGTAAATGTTAAATGATTTAACTTAGAGTTAAATCTAAATGATAAGGTTAAAATAGTAACTGAAACTTGTCAAAAATCTATTGGTTGAGATTATTTAGACCCATAACCACCTTAGATTTAAAATAAATCAATTTCGAGGTATTAATAACAGAATATGACTTTATAATAAAATAATAATTTATGTTTTTGCTAAGGTGCCCCTCTCCTCCCTTATAAAAGGGAACCTCCTACCTCTCCTCCTAAAACCACTTTGATCCTCCAAGTTCGGCCAAAACCAGAAAATTTCTCTTCTCCAATTTTGTAGATACATCATAGAGGTCCTGGTATTCTTTAAAGACCATCTTTAGTGCCTTAAGAGGAGGTTATGAAGAGGCTCTTCAAAGAAGAGGTAATGTCTGTTACCGATTCGTTCAACATTATTTCTTCTTCTAATTCTTCTTATTTAGTTGTATCATTATAAAGTAATAACATCAGTATCAATAATATACTTACATGTTTTTATAAAAATTAAACAACCCTATTTCACCTTCTATCCATCCTATGGAAAACAAAATCACCGCACGTGCGTACGTACGGAATACCGTCTCCAAGCCGTGGTGTAATCTGTTTTCCACCACCACCTTACTTGGATGGGTATAATGGTGTAAATAATATATATATATGATTATTGTAATGTTATATTCATTCTGAAATATTATACATACACTTAAATATAATTCCACGATCTTGGTAATGATATCATCGCTTGTTCGTACGTACGGCCTACCATCTCCACGATGTGATGCGACTCGTTCTACATGATCTTCAATGCATAATGATTATATAAATGAATTGAATGAATAAATATTATATATATAAAACTAATACCATTCTGGAAATGTGGAATTTATGACCTAAAAATAATAATAAGAATTTATTTGACAAAACACACATAAGAACAAAAAGCAATAAACACCTGAATAACAAGTAGTAATGAAATATTACTAATAAGAAGCTAAGAATATGGCCATATATGATATCATAACAATGAGTACGAATCTGGAATAAGTCAATAACATTATTTTAATCATTATACAGGAGGTTTTAACATGTATGATGCAAATCAGACCTAATGTAAGGGAAAATCTCACAATCCCATTTTTATCAGAGATTGTTTATACTTTGGTATTTACAAGGGTGTATTTATCATCCACATCCATGTTTAATCAATATTTAATATTATTTCCATCCACTTACAATTTTTTAAATCCAATTTTACCCATTGTTGAGTTTTTAGTAAAATATATTAATGGAAACTTTTGTCATTTTTAGTACAAGGTACATTTTCACTTTTCCGTCCAATGTAATAGAAGAATGTTGTTTTAAACTTATACGGCCTGAATGGACTTTTAGATCATTATTTCCATGAATATTACTTTACATGATTTCATGTTTATTTTTAATAAAATTCTTTTAGTTTAAAATTGAATAAAATTTTAAGAAAGGAAAAAAAATTGAAGAAGAAAGGATATTTTCCTCGAGAATGGAGTTCAAGCATTTTACCAAAATTATTTTCCATTTAAGATAATATAAGGTTGTGTTTCTATCCTTATTTTTAAATTGATTTGATTATTTTATGATGGATTTATTCATATGAATTCATTTTATCTTATATGTATTATGATATGATGGCACGATGTTTAAGAAACCCATTTTTATGACATGGGTTATGATATGATGTATGATTTATGATTTTGTGGCACACATAAGAATGGTTTCATAATGAGATGGGTGGGACCTATATCTCCCTCCAATGAATTGGGTAAAGATTTATATCTCATTAGATATAAATAGCTGTAACGGCAGGTTAATCCGGTTCAGTGATACAGGACTGAAACGAGGAGTGAACTCGGTTCATAAATGGACATTGTCCGCTAAGATAATCTTGGCAATGAGTCTTGACTACTAAGAAATGATTCTCTATGAGTATGTGTGTATTCCACAAAGATTCATGTTTTATGTTATTATTATTGGGATTACAATTCACTAATATGATTTACCCCATGTTGTGAAATTATGATCTCTGTTGCAAGTTAAGATTTCCAAAATGTTGTGTTATTATGAATATGATGTGATTGATATTTCTTTTGTTTATGCTTACTGAGCATTTGAGCTCACCGTTTTGTATGTTTTCTTTTCCCCAGGTCAAGAAGAAGGGTATTAAGTAAGATATGGAAAAAGGGAACTCTAGATAAAATAAAATAAAAGGGAGACAATATAGATGATTTATGAACCAATTGTTTATGTTTCCCAGCTTCTAAAGACATTATACATATACGGTCCTTTCATGGTTTTGATATATGTTATAATAAGTGTGCTTCAATTTTGATGTGATAACAATTTATGTAATGTATGGGTCGTTATATTTAACTAAGGGTGAAAACTCTTACAGTGGGAATTAGGACCGACTATTCATAACTTAGTATAAAATAATGATCCTTAATGTGGTCATAGATTGTCACTCCCATGGAATAATATTACGATAAATCATGTTTTCATTGAAGCCCATCTATGGAGGATTCAAATAAAAAATGAAAAGAAATGATCAAGGTTAAACCGAAGCTGTTTTGATTGAAAATATGTTTTTATGATTTAGATATACTATACATAATTTATCTCACTATGATTATTGTTACTCACACTATTCATTCTGGTTTTGTCAATAGATGGATGCTAAAAGATTTTATTTAACAATTACAATAAAAAAGTTGTGATAATGAGCATCCAATTGAGGTTTCAATTGAAGTGAAGTATATCATATTTATGACCAATCAGTTTTCTCGAAATATGATTAACAACATATACCTATACTAACTCTATAACTCATCATATAAAAAGAGGTTAATGGTTTTTGAGATCATAGTATGGTGACAATAGAAAAAAGAAGGATTGATTTCTATCATGTGAGAAATGTAGGAGGAGACACAGTTGAAGGTGTCTCAATGGAATGGTGAAATAAAATTTTGGTAGAAAAATATAGACATATAGAAAATGATTTCTAAGGAAAAATTATGATTATGAAGGAATCAAATAAAACTCATCCTACAGATCAATTTATGTTTATTTGCATTAAATGCGGGGAACATGAACATTAACCTAGTCAATTACCTCCCATCAAGGATTAACTAAAGAAAAAAGAATGTCAAATGGGGAAATAAATGGATAAAGTATTTCATTATTTGGGATTTATTGAAAAGATTCTATAAAGTCTATTTAATGATTAAATTTCATGTATGGCCATTATAGCTATTTTGGAAATTGTATAAATATGGATTTAGAAAAGAACAAAATGTTTGTCATGTGAAAACATATAATGTTTTGTTATTCCAGGAGTCATGAACCTAGGACATCAAGATGATCTGGGTTTTGTGCCAACCATTAACATAACCATTATACTTATTAATATCTAGTTTTTTTATTTCTCAATTTGATGAATAAATTTTATTGATGATATTTTATTATCAATTTTTTGGAATAAATATTAATGTATTAACCATATTTGTTTTGGATGATAGTATGAGACAAATATTTTTACTTTTCACTCTATTATAGTCCTTATAATATTTTAAATGAATATTTTAGATATTCGGGCATAAAAAGGTCATTAGAGGAAAAACAATCTGTGTGTAAATAGATAAATTTTAAATTGATCAAAGCACAAATAAGACATAATTTTTCATATGAAATTTTAATATTTCATTTAATAATATTTCCTTATATTCTTGTTCTATTAAAAAGTTCCCGACATTAGGAAAATAACTTCAAAATAAATATTTTTTCCTAATACCATATTTTCTGTTGAACTTTAACTCTCTTTAATCATTAATGATTTTTGGATTTGTGACACTCAACATTACAATGATCATTCACATAATTTTGAATGATGACATCATTCAAACCCTATAAATATTTATTCTTCTCCTCCATATCTATAATTTCACAATCCACTAATGCTATCCTACTTAGAGAACTATTTACATGGTAGTCCATTTGATTATTGTACTTCTCAATATCGCTTTTCTAGAAAATGTTTTACAAACACCTCTCATGATTTGGGATTTCAAAAAAATAAATATTAAAAAATCATTTAAAATTATAGTGTATAAATTAAAAAAATAATTACATTAATGTTGGATAATATAAAACCCAGAAATTATAATTTTAAACATTGAATTCAATATAAATTATAAAAGACAACACCTAGCGTGGAAGGGATAATATTATGTTGATACTTTATATACAATTTTAAATCAATTAAATACATGATATAGATTTTAATGCATGCAATAGCGAGTTATAATTCATATCATGGAAGGGTGTCCTTCCTTGATATATTTTTTTACATGAAAAAGAAACCATTCATCGATATCCTTCATTACTTGCAAGGCCAAGTTTTACCAATTAACAATGTATTAACAAAAACTTATTATTAAATATAATAAGATATAAACTAGTTTCTAAATTTCCATTTAAGAATATTATTATATAAATTTTGAAAATATAAGGTTTATATAAATATAAAATTAATTCATTAGGTACAGATTTAATTAGAAATAAAAAATAATATCAAATTTGATATAAATATAAATACTAATATTTGCTGTTCTTTACATGATATTTTATCTAAATAAATATAAATAATTTCTATATATGATTGATATTTAAATATATATATTATATAAAAAAATATTTTTCATATTCATCCATTAGGTATGATACCCATACAATAAGAACAAACCCTATTTTACAGATAAACCTATATTTTAATAAAAGCAATTTTACAGACATATAACGGAGAAACAATTTTATATATTTATTTTGAAAGTTTTATTGACTTAATTGGTCAAAATAATAATAATATATTAAACTTAATTATAAATTAATTTTTAGGGTTACTTTTTGATATTTTATTTGAAATATTTCATTATTAATGAATAGTAAAAAATAATGATTTTTAATACAAAATTGTTTTTTCGTCAAATTTATTTTTAGGTAAAATTTTTATTTTGAATTGGTATTAAAGTAAAATTATGTAAAATATATAAAAAATACTCAAATTTATGTAATTAAATTAAATTTCACATAAACATTTTATATTAAAATGTAGCAATCTTTTGGTCGTTTTAATTTAATAACCTTGCATTGGCATTCCACCTATGAAATTAAATTTAAATCAATTTGTAACAATGATTTGATTATAATTTAAATAATAGATTTAAAATTTTTAATCATAATAATTTATAATTATTACTATGTGAAACTTATTTTATTACCAAAAATATTAGGGTTACAAAATAATAATAATTATAATGATTAAGGTTAAATTAAGCATAATAAGGGACTAAACATTAACCTTGAGGAACAAAATGACATATAAAGTTGTCCAATATGAATTTAATGGTCATATGTAGACCCTATATTCCCTTTTCTCCACATTTTTACATTATTTAATAATCCTTTAACATAAATAATCTGTATGGAATCCTGTTTTCAAGATACAACAAGACTACAACTCCTGCTCCACTATAAAACACCACCACATCTCTCACTTCCTCACACATCTCAAACTACTACTTTTAGGAAATTATCTAACAAATTAACTAACCAAAATGCATTCCGTCTTCCTATAATCCTGCCATTGGGAATAAATACTTCCAAAAAATCCCTTTGGTATAAACCCAAAGGAGATTACAAGTGTTAATATAATGCTTTCCAAAGATCACATTTCTTATATTTTGATACCTCATACGAAAAAAATTCTTATTTTATGTTAAAATAATTAAACTATTGTCATCAAAATATTTTCATTATATGTTATTATGGGTTATATATACACTAAAGAACATCCATCTAGTGGGTAATGAACTTACCAATCATGTGTGATGAACTACTGCCTCGCGAAACGACGATTCTTCATTTTTAATTTTTCCATATATTATGGGACGAAATTATGATGGATTAAAATTTATATATGATATATATATTATTTATTATGTATTATTTATTATTTATTACTTTTAGAAAACATAGCTTTTATAATTCCAATTTTATTTGAATATGATATCATCGTTTGTGGAAGTACAGACTACCACCCCCTCAAAGTGGTGTGATTCATTCACACAATATATGAACCATATTAAGGATAATTTTAATAAAAATATATTAAATATATTAACAAAATATTATCGTGAAATTAAAATATAACATTATAAAATTATAAATGACTTTTTGTAATTATAATTGACAATAATGAAACAAATTCAGCGTTCATGCGTACAAACAGACTCTTGTCTCCATGAATGGTGCATTTCATTTCTTCTCTCAAAACAATATATATTATTCTACATATATATAAAATAGTTATATGTTATATTAAAATCATGGTTTACATTAAAAATATTACTAATCCATGATATATTTAATAATAACATCGCATGACAAGTCAAATCATTCTTGAGAAACAAAGCAATTAACACAAATATAGTAAAACAACTAAATGTTATTAAAACATGATTAATAAGATATTATAAGAGAACCATATATGATATGAAAAATATTAATACATTTCTTTATAATTTATTAATAATATTGAAAATATTATAATGGATGTTATAGTACATTCACCCAAAAGGAATGACAAGGTAAGGGATTTCATCTCAATTTTGATTTCCTTCAGATATATTGTAAAGTTATGAACCTAGTTTATTTTATATGTCATGTATAATTCCCCTTTTTATATGTTATTTGATGAAAAATTCTATCTTCATGGTGTTTTTGGATTCTAATTCAATTATTTCTTTTAATGGTATTTGAGTTAAAAGTTACCGAGTGAAATAGAATTTCATAAATCAATTTCATTTCCATGGGTTATAGTACATAGTTGTTGTAACCAATATTCTAATATTATAGGTGTAATAATTTTTTTTATAAATTTCATTATTTATATTTTACATATATATTTATAATTTAATTAAATAATCTAATCATTGATTTATTCTCACATCGACGTTATATTCTTTTCAGGTGTTTATTTTACAATCATGTTTTATTCAGGATTGTTTAAACATGATGTTCCATTATAGGAAAATATTTGATCTTTGTTTAATAAAATATTACAGTATCAGTCTCCACTTCTTATTAATGAACTTTTTCATGTATTTGTACCATTTTTTGAACTCTTTGGTACATAAAATGTTTTAGAAAATGGTTTTACCAATACCCGATATAATTTCCATCGTATATCGGAGAACCTATTTTATTCTAACAATAATTTATTCTAATTTTTTTAAAAAATATGGATTCAATCATTCCTAAATGATTTTTTAATCAAAATTTTACCCTTTTTCTCTTTTATGAATTTTTTAAATGGAATATTCTTGACACTTTCTGAACAAGTAATTTTGCTAAACATTTCAATCATGAAAAAGACAAGTTTTTATACTATATCTCCTGTCTATATTTACCCTCCATTATTTATTTTATGATTCCGTTGAAAAATTAAATATATTATTTTCTATGAATATGTTTTATAAAAGTTATATTCTTAGAAATTTATTTTAAAAAGGTTTTTCAAATTATTTTCAATATCAAATGGTATTTTTCTTCATGAATGTTTTTTAAGTTATAATTTTGTTTCATTAATGAAAAAAAACCTACATTTTTACTCCACGTGAGATATTTTATATTGATACTATACTTATCCTTCCTTAGTGTGGTTACTGATTATTTAAAAAATTAATTTATTTAATTTAACTTACTTTATTCTTTTTTCATTACTATTTAAATATTAAATTTCCTATGATTATTTGACATTTAATTTCCCCTAATTTTCCAAAACATTTCTTATGGATATTACTATATCAAAAACATTATTCCATTTGAAAAACGCTGTTTACATTGATATTTATTTACGTAACTGTAGAGACCCGTATCTTGACTTACATGGACATTACATTACATTTGCGGAATACTTAGTACATAACAAAAACACACACACAAGGATTGTAATAGTTTAGTGTCTTTGGAAACTCGGAACGTAATCTTCTAATTGTGGTGAAAGATCTTCAACATCTCCTATAAAGATCTTCCCTTTTTTTTGCTAAAACCTTTCTTTATATCCTGGGGAAAAGAAAACATAAAAGGAGGAGCTCAAATGCTCAGTAAGGGTAAACCAAATAAATATCAATCACAAAGTATTCATAAGAACATAACATTTTGGAAATCTTAACCTGCAAAAGAGAGCATAATTTCATTACATGGGATAAATTATGGCAGTGAAATGTAATAACAATAATCATAACATAAAACATGAAACTTTGTGGCATTCACACATAATCATAGAGAATCATTTCTTGTTAGTCATGACTCATTGCCAAGACTATCTTAGTGGACAAAGTCCCTTTCTGAATCGAGTAACCCTCGTTTCAGTCCTGTTTCACTGAACCGGTATAACCTACCGTTCCAGCCTTGTCTATCTCATGAGATATAAAATCTTTACCCAATGCATTGGAGGGAGATATAGGTCCCACCCATCTCATAATGATACCATTCTTATGTGTGCCACAAAATCATAAAACATACATCATAGCATAACCCATGTAATAAAAATGGGATTCTTAAACAACATGACATTATAAAACAATTCATATAAGATAAAGGAATTCATAAAAATGTTTCCATCACAACATAATCAAATCCATGTAATAATAGGGATAAAAACAGAACCCTTTTATTATCTTAGATGGAAAATAATTTTGATAAAATACTTGAACTTCATTCTTGATGAAAATATCCTTTCTACTTCAAAAACACTTTTCCCTTCATAAAATTTCATACAATTTTAAAATAAAAGAAATAAACTTGAATACTTATAAATGATGCTTCTTGGAAATAATTTTTTTAGAAATCCATTCATGCCGTATATGTTAAAAAACATTCTTCTCGTACTTTTGTCGGAAAAGTCAAAAAGTACCTCGTACGGAAAAACGACAAAAGATTCCTTTCATATTCTTTACTAAAAACTCACCGAAGGGTAAAATTGGATTTAAAATATTGCAAGTGGATGGAAACAATATTACATATTGAGGGAACATGGATGTGGATGATAAAATACACCCCAGTAAATATTTACGAATAAACAATCTCGGATAAAAATGAGATTGTGATATTTCCCTTACATTAGGTCTGACTTGCTTTGTACGTGTCAGAACCTCCTGTATTATGATTTTCATAATGTTATTGACCTATTACAGAATCATATTCATTGTTATGATATCATATATGGTTCTCTTATGGCTTTATATTACCCGGTCTTTTGTAAATTCATGTTAAAGTAGCATTTTGGGTAAAATCGTCTTATTTGTCATTCGTGTTTTTAACTTGTAATTATTAATATGATTACTTGGATCATGATTACTTATATATAGAATGTAAAACATGATTTATATATAATATATATTCAGAATATACATATATATATTATATATTGATAATGGAATGAAATGCACTGTTCATGGAGACGGTAGTCCGTACGTACGCATGAACGATGTTTTCGTTTACTTATTGAATTGAATGGAATTAAGTAGATGAAATACATATAAATATACATAAATCCAGTATCATTATTATGTCATATATTTCATTATTACTTGTTATATATGCTTTATAATCATTCATGAATGGTTAATGTGGAGAATGAATCTCATCGCGTCGTGGAGACGGTAGTCCGTACGTACGCAAGAGCGATGATATCATTTCTATAAATATTGAATTGAATTGGAGTGGATTATACAATATATCATAATCAATATGATGTTGTAATAAGAATGTATAGTTATTATTTACACCATTATACCCATCCATGTAAGGTGGTGGTGGAAAATAGATTACACCACGGCGTGGAGACGGTATTCCGTACGTACGCACGCGCGGTGATTTCTTTTTCCGTAGGATGGATAGATGGTGAAATAGGGTTGTTTCATACTTATAATAACATATCAGTATATGAGTGATACTGATGTTATTACTTCATAATGAAACAACCTAAGAAGAAGAAGTGGAAGAAGAAATAAAGATGAAAGAATTGGTAACGGTAATTACCTCTTCTTTGAAGCACCTTTTGGAGACCTCCTCTTAGGGAACTAAAATTGGTCTTTGAGGAAGACCAGAACCTCTAGGATGTTGCTAGGGAAGTGGAGAAGAAATTTTGGCTGAGGTTGTCCGAGCTTGAGTGCTCAAATTGGTGTGAGGAGGAGGGGGAGGAGGTGTCCTTTTATAAGGGAGGAGAGGGGCACCTTAGGAATATCTCAAAATATTATTTTATATTAAAGTCAAAATCGGTTTATAATGGATCCAAAGGGTCTTATTTCGAAGCTAAGGTGGGTATGGGTCGAAATCCTATCAACCAATAGGATTTAGACAAGTTTAGGGTATTATTTTAACCTTATCAATTAGATTTAACTCTAAGTTAAATAATTTAACGTTTACCATGTCTTTTTGTTTTCTTTCACTATATGGTTAATACACTTACTATAACATGCCAAACGAACCCCAAATTGTTTATTATTAATATATATATCCTTATCTAAGTCATTTGGCCGATCCTTAGATTTTTAGGAATAAAATAACAATTAGTAATATAATATTTGATTTAAAAACTATTTTGTGTCAATTTTGACACTATTTGATATATGATTTTTGTGAAAGTCATAAAAGAATTATATGTTCGAACCAAGTTGATTCAATCAACACTAATATATCATAGTAACCTAGAAAATTAGTGAAATTCATAAAAAATCTTAAATTACATTTATTTTGGTATTTATATTATCAATTATGTCAATATTTCATTAATAAGATAATTACTACATCATCTTTGTGTCATAAATATATTAAATTATTTGATGTCTAAAAATTATAAATAAAATACCATCATGTAGGAAATCTTTTTAGCTTTCTAATGAATATTTACAATCAAATTTATCTTATGTATAACCCCATATTAAAAATTATTTACTTATTAAAATTTGATTTTAACTATTTCAACCCTTCTTTAAATAAATTAATAATAAGTGTCCTAATCTAATCCAAGTTGGCCTAAATGGACATATTTTATTCCTAAGTTTGTTTTTGGTCGAATTACACTTGTCCAATAGAATTAGTACATGTGTTAGGGTAATATTAATATCATATTTACCCTTAGTTACCCTATTTACTATTAACCGCGGTAAAAAAGGTAAAAAGTTACTTTTCACCAAAAAATTATTTTTATCTCATTGAACCACATTTTACTTACTGACATCAACCGTGTCTATCAGATTTTTGAAATTCCATTCACAGAAGCGGTAAAATTAAGTTTTATGCAAAATTCAGTTTTTAACCTACCACTTAGTGGTTTTACTATTCATCAAAAATTGAAAGTTTTCAGAAAAATACTAAAATTTCACCCTAGGCTAATTTCGATATTCTGAGTCCAAAAATGAAGTCCATTTTGAAAAATAAAATTTATAAAATTTCAAAAAGTGGTTATTACTATTCATAACGGCTAGTTTTAATAATATTTTAATAGCATATCGTTGTTTAGTGAAACTCGGTATTGCGTATTACACACGCTATCGAGGAAGGTCGCAATTGCGTGTAATGCAAGGCAAGTCAAGGATGCGTATTGTACAAGCTCCTTTTGGTGTAGCGTACAACACAAGACATTAATAAAATTAAAAAGAATAGTTTTCATAAAATCTCGGGCTGTTACAGTAACTATGTCTTTATTGATAAATATATATTTATTATTCAATAGTATTTTTTATAAGAAATATTATTTATTTTAATTATTTGATAAGAGGAATGACTTAGAAGGGTAATGCAAGGTGGTTCTTAGGCATTATATAACACCTTCATGCATTGTAATGTTATCATGTGAAATTAATGTTTTTAAAAAGTAATGGTTTTTACTCATAATTTAAAATATATTTTGAATGATATCGAAGATATAGGCTTGAATGTTCCTGGGAAAAGATTTCCCATTTTATGTATTTCTCTTATTTATATTCAATTAATATTATTCATGAGATTTTACATAGGAATATCTATGGATACAATTAATTCTAGGTGTCTTGATTAAGAGGAATGTTTTTTAATTCTCTTACATTTCCATATTGATTGTGACTTATCTATTTATTTGAATAAAAATTGGTTTCCCTTATTTACCTTTCCATATTAGATGTGTAAAATTTTTCATTTCATTGATTACATAGAATGTGTGTTGTGTTATTTACCTTTCAATATTGATTATTCCCATCAATTCATTATTTATTCAATTATTCTTTAATTAACATTACTGAGAAGAAGATCTCATTGTGATTTTGTTTCTTATACATAGGAATCCAGAAGTGTGCTACAAAATATTTTCAAGGGTATAGTAGATGGAATAATGTTTTTACCCCAGAAATAAGAATAATTATGTTGTAGTTAGTGTATTATTTTGTAATAAAAGTCTCATATATTAATCTGGTTTACCAATACTACTAAACTCTTTAATTATACAGGGATAGATTCGTTATAATATTTATAATTTTATTAGTATAAGACAACATATTTGGGATTATGGGGTTTTGGTGCTACAAATAAACCACACAAAAGAAACAAGTAGTGTAAATGGTGTATCCCACATAAAATGAAATGTAAGACATGAATCCATTACCTTGGGTCTAACATGTCACTTGGGTATTCATCTCGATACAAAATAGATTTATTTTAATTATTTATATTATTGAAAACCTTTTTCAGGTTCATTAATTATCATAATTATCTTATTACAATTTTGTATACATACACATACAAATTTATGTTTATGTCAGGTGTTTTGACAAAATTCAAGTCAGGTGATAAAAATGGCTTTGGAAGGTCAATTACGCTAAAAAAGGAAATTAAATAAAAATATCATGAGTTCTAATCATGCAATAATCATAATATTCCTAAATAAATTATTCTTTAATAACAAATAATGAATGATGGTTATGAAAAATGATCCAGTGTTACAATCATGGAGATGGTAGCCCATACCTGGGCATGATTAACGTTTCCATTTTCCAATGATTGTTATAAAAATATGGTAAGTAAAATTTTAAATTTATATAATGACAATAATATCATAAATACAATGTTATATAATCATATATACTTATATGTAGAATTATATTTACATAAATTAAATCACATCTCGTCGACGAAGCAGTAGTCCATACTTCATTGAAATTCATCATTACTTTTTTTTGTGTGTGAAAAGGAAATAAATAAATTGTTATATTATATAGAAAGAAAAATAATTATGTCTTTTATATAATATATATTTTTATTTTCATGCATTTTTTTAATTAAATGTTTTATAAATAAAATCTATGAAATTTTAGAACATATCACATCGCTTTGAGGGGGTCGTAGTCCACACATCACCAAATGATGTTATCATATTTTTCTAGAAAGGGTAGCATAAAGTTATGATTTATATAGAAATTAAATTATCATAAATATATATTAAATATATATCATTTAAAATAATTTTTCCCTCATAATTCCCACTATGATACATGGTAGAGGAAAAATGAACCATCATCATTTCGTGAGGTGGTAGTTCGCCATACACCAATTTTATGTTCATAAAAAATTAGTTGTAATTGTGTGTGTATGTTGATAAAAAAGCTAAAATAAAAGCGTATAAGTATATTTACAATAATTCGGTTAAATATTAAGTATATAATAAGAATATTTTAGTGGTGGAGAATGAAAAGAAAAAAAGGATCTTGGGGATGAATGTTTCATCTTCTTTAGATAACTCTTCATTGTTTTTAACAAAGGGATTCCTTGGTTGGATTTATTCTGAAATATTGGAGTATAGGATTACGGGGGAAATTTTTGGAGAATATTTTATCAGGGTTTGGGTGTAAAAAAGTTTTTGAGGGTTTTGAATAAGTGGTAGGGGTTAGTGGAATTTTATTGTGGATGTGGAGTGGGATTCCTATAAATTTTCAGAAATTGGATTCAACAATCATTTTACCCATGTAATGTGGCACCAATAATGAAAATAATTCTATAAATGGAACCTATGTTATAAATATGGAAATCCCACATATTTTAGATATGTTCATATTTCTTTTTGTACCTTATGATTTATGTTTGGTCCCTTATTAATCATTATTTTTCCTTATTCACTGTAATTAATTTTATTTACATTCACTAATATTTTTGGACAAAAAATAAATTGAAAATATGTTAAATTGAAATTATTAGTATTAAAAATATTTAATCAAATTAACTATGTTATAATCAAATAATTGTTTAAAGTTAAATTAAATTTAATCCTACATATGGACAATAATTTTGGTTTTTAAAGTAACAATTTTCAAATGTTTTCTATTATTTTATCATAAATATCCATGAGAAATGGATTAAAATGACCCAAATTGGATTAATGGTTTTTATATTTTTCAAAATTTTACTTTAATTCATATTAAAAATATAATCTCATATAAATAAATAAATCAATAATTAATTTTCCCTACTCATAATAAAATGAAACATCACAGAAAAGCACAGAAACATCACCGTAGAAATATTTTTACGTTTATAATTAAAAAATGAATTTTATTTTTTCATATAAAATTTATGAATATGAAAAAAATATTATTTAATATAGGTTCTCCACTTAAATGTTGTAAAACCACTTCTATAAAAATATATTTTTTTGTGAGTAATAATTTGATTTCTCTTTTCATATACCTATAAAACATATTATATGAATATTAAATATGTTTTATTGAATATATAATATCTATATATTATAAATACCGTCCTATAATTTTAATTAATAAAATTTATTAGCATAAAATTATTTTTAAGCTCAAAAATATGTTTCTATAAATACAATCCCTTTATATAGATTTGGTTCTAATATTCATTTATAATTAATTTTTATCCAATTAATTAAACTATATATATTCATAATTTAATTATTCCTATTCATAAAATTAAAGTTAAAATCATGTTTATATCTTATTATGTCAAATAATAATATTATAATAATATATTTTTGTTTTATAAAACCCAGCATTGTGTTTAACACATGCATTTGAAGAAAGTAATTATTGTAAGTAACGTAATATTTTCTCGTCGTTACATGTATATAAAAAAAATATTGTGAATAAATTCATAATGATTAATGTATTTAAATAATAACACGTTGTATCATATAAACCATGCATGGAAAAAAAATTAACAGTATTCTAATAAATATTTTGGAAACTCATGGGTTGTTATAGAGAAATTTGAAATTTAGGATTTGTCCAACAAATCGCTCTTTATCTATAATAATGATAGAACTCCTAACCACTTACCAAACTATAAATAATCATCATCACTAATATTAATGTATAGTATATTTCCAATCATCCCATCTGTCATCCTTGTTTATAAATCCACATCGTCAAGATGTTCTTCATTAAACATTTATAATATTTAACATTAGGTAATTAAATAGAATAAGTATTATATTTCCTCATCCATTATAAGAACCATATTCATCCTTTCAAACTCATTGGGAGTTAGGTCATTATAAAACATTATCATGGAAAATATTCAATGGTCTTTTATAATCAATGTATTAGCTATCATTTTTTCTTTATTTTTATAATAATTTATATCATAATCAAAATCCTTTGGAAGTTAATAGGATCCCATTTTCCTCACATAAATATATTTATAGAAGAATATGTATTTCAGTAAATTATGATCATTTTTATATAAACAATCTCTTCATATAATTAAACACTCCATGTCATTGTATAATATATATCTACCACCAACACCAAATAATTTGTGAGATAATTCATCTCATGGTTCTTCTTTTAATGATATTTATAAGCATCCGCTCTATTTTTTAAAAAAATTAAAACTTCAACAAATATTCCTTGATGCATCATTATTAATTATCAAGACTTATTTTCACTATATAAGAGTCAATACATGTTCATTTTCTAACCACATATTTAATTCCTCAAAGAAATATTTTCATTCAATTTTCATTGTGAATTTAACCCCATTACGTGTTAATTTGGTTAGTTAATTATCTAATCGAGTAGTGTTCTCAGAAAAAACATTTACAATACTTTGATAGGAAAAGGAACTATATATTTTAGTTAGGATTGTATGTCTACTAAATTCAATGATAACCTTTTTTATGGGAAAAAGATAAAACATCATTAGATTTAATATTTCAATGAATTGAATCGTTTAAATACATGATTCATTTTCTTTAATTACCCATATTACCCCTTTTTTAATTGTAACCACAATCCCATATCATAAATGTTTTTCATGCTATCTTATATAATGTAATAACATTTTCAGTAAATAACACCAAAAAATTGTCACAAAATTCAATGATTAATCTATTCATATTTTTAAAAGAGTTGATGGTAAATTTTCTAATCCAAAATAAATTATTATGAACTGAAAATTACATTACCTCAATCTAAATTACATTTTCAGAAATCCCTGTGCTTAATCAATAAATACTGATAAGAATAATGAAGATCAATCATTGAGATGTATTGAGACCCTTGATTCATAGTAAATAGATAATAAATGCATGTTATGGTATACTTGTTCATTATAGTAATTACATTGATTTAACTATAATCAATGCATAACTTTATTGAACCACCCACCATCATCATGAATAAATTTGTTGATTTCCATTGGGAAACCTTTAGAAGAAATAAAACCATATAACATAAGCCTTGTAATTGGTCCCTTAAATCAAATTACTCTATTGTCGTCATTCTATAGTGTGTTTTAGATATATGATTTTCATCAGGGATAAGATCAACTTAGAATTGTACTCGTCGATTAAGGGAAATCTAGGCAATTCATCAATAATTACTTCAATTTATCCATTCCCGATGGGTACATATTCTATTATAAAAACCTAAATACCTATGTTCTATTTAATGTTATACAATTAATCCCTAATTATTTAATTTCACTAAGCTATAGGGGAGATTCGTAAAAGAATGTGTTTTATTTGTGTCTCCCATTATAAAAATTAATTCTATTCCTGCCTAACCAAATATAATATCCTTATCCCTATAAAAGATTATTTATATTTAAATTGATTAATAATGAATCACTTAAAATACATTAAAATCCTACATTAGTATGATGATTATAATAAAATAAAAAAACATCTATGAATCCTTATTCATATTTCCTAATATATCTCATCTGGAATAAAAGTAACAATCAGTGTTCAAAAAAATAAATCACACCACAATTCATCACGAGGTGATTGAAAATTCTTAGAAATAATGAATTATATAAATGAGAGACTATATTATGAATAAAATATTATGTTGGAGGATGTAGACACTGTCACCAATGAATATGAAATGACATCATATTGGTCTATGACATTAGATATTTTTTGTGAAAAATATTATCTCAAATCTATATTCTTATTAAGGGCGAGATTCCATTTAATAATTTGGAATCAGATAGATTAATACCCTATATCCTAATTGTTTAACAATTTCACATTGATATATTCTAACTTATATTTTAAATCATTATCTTTATTACCTTTCTCTACACATTTAAAGGATACACCGAAAAATTTTAAGTAGGTTCCTAGTATTTTCTTTTAAAATTTTTTATAAATAGGGAATTTCTATCTTACATTATTTTTCATTATTTTTATTTGCCTTAAATGTTGATAAATTATGAAAATCATATGAGGTTTACCTTTATAAACTATTTAATTTGAAAAGTTATTTCTATTCATGATATAAACCTATAAAATATATTCATATAATGCAATTTTTGAGATGCAAATGATATTCAAAGGAATGAATTACAATCTTTAACGAAATGATAATTCATACTTTTAGAGTTTCATAGATTATACAAAATATACATCACTAATATTTTGATACAATCGTCAAATTAGGAAACTATTTCTATTGGAAATTTTATTAAATTTATGAATTTACCATCCTTCTCTTCATATTACTCTCGAGGAAAATAGTTTTCCCAAAAAACAACTTTTAATGTCTTTCACTCTATACATTATCCCATTCTTTCCTTCTTATTATTCGGAATTATGGACCAAATTCAATAGTTTCTCCCCATAAAAATAAATAATTATGATAAATTTCCCTTCTCGGTACGCCTCATATTTATAAATATCTTCTCTAGGTATATAATTCATTGATCTTCCACCATGATATTAGTGGACCCAATAAACAATTAAAGTAGATACCTCATAAAATTTTATTAATAGGTTTATCATGCATAAGGGGAAATAAGTTACTCTATATATGAATGATTATTTTTCACAACCTGAGATAGCTTCCCTCTCATAAAAACAGTTTTTTCAAAATAAGTATTGACTCTATTTTCATGATTATACATATAGTACCCACATTTTTTTTGATAGTCATATCAGTTCCCATTTAATTAAGTAGGCTTCTTTATCTATCAAATTTCCAGTAAATATTAGTAATATTATAAATTAATATTATATAAGACAGGTCTTATATATCATGGTTTTCAATAATACGGTCTTATGAATAAAATTCATATAGAACCCTATATATATTTATCTCTACAATTCTACAAAGGTGGAATCTTTGTTCCTTTAATATACTATTTTATGTAATGTTACAATGGTATCTACCAAACCTCACTAAAAAACTAGATATAATTATTATATCAATTTTCAGCTAGAAAATGTGGGATATTTATTACATGGTAATTAGAATACGTGATATTTAATTCTTATGATCATGGTTCAACCATCCTAATGATTCGAGATTAATTAATATTATATAACATCATGAAAGATTAAAACAGTATATTTCAAATCATTATTCCATATTGTAATAAACAAGGTCAATCATATATAGAACTCCAGCTCCTTACCAAGAAAAAATGAAAAAAATTTAAAGGGTGAGATTTAATTCAAACTAAGTGATATTGTACAGTAGGGGTTAACATAGAATAAGAATCATTATTGGAATAATAATTGATTCCATATTACATATGAATAATAAATTACAAATATGTAAAAATAAATAAAAATGAAAATGATCATACATTGATTGAAATATTAGCAATGCATAATTCTAAAATTTAAAAATATGTTTTCTAGGCCTTTTACTGAGGCATCATATATAGATGTTAAAGACCAACACATTACCTTATCTATGTTTTATCATAATAAATACAGGTAAACTAAGAGGATATTCAATAATGGGACCTGCCTACTACATAATCTTATGATGTAATCAATCACATACTAAATTTTTATGATATAATGTTAATAATTGAAAACAAGATAATACTTAAAAGACATGCTCAATGAGCCATATCATAGAATATTTTTTCCTATATAATAATGGATGAAATTTTCATGAGAATATTATTCCCTATTAAATGATTCAAAATGAATATCTATATGAACACTATTGACTCATATAATGGGAAACTATAGAATCATGATTTTCAAATAAGAACACATTAGCTGTGAAGAATGTAGAATTGTAATTAATGGATTCATGAAAAGATAAATATGGTCCATTTTTCTAGGTAATAAAATTATTGTATTTAAAATTTTAGGATACCAATTCAAATATATAATATGGATAATATAGATACAATATATTAAAATAATATATTTTTCTTTTTAAAGAGCCTGCGAATCGCCCATAAAATATTCTATAGTGATGTCAAACTAGGAGTCCAGTTAGGCCCATTTATTTTTCACCAAGTTATGTTTGATTTATTACTAGATAAACAAATATTTGGGTTTTAAACCACTTCTAATTTATTATAAATCCACCATACACTTGTTTCAATATAGATATAGATTTAATTTCTCTAAAAATCGTACAATCATTAGAAAAATGTAAGGGATGGTATGAAGCCTATGGGAATGTTTCATCATTTTAATTGATCTATGATTTAATATAATGAGATGGAATTAAGATACTTAATTATCAATATAATATAGTATTTATAAAAATAAAGAATAATAAAAATTTTAACAAAAAACATAATGAAATTGATGGATTTAAAAATATAATGGTAGTGTATAAATATGGAACCATTACCCTAAAAGGAATATTTTTAATGATTGAGAATGGAATCACATAACCATATAAACCCTATGTAGAGAATATTTAAAGATAACTAGAAATTAAATTCATGCCCAATTATTTTGGAGTGGAGGTAAATGAAATAATGGGATGGTGTTTTTAGAAATTTAGGCATAATTATATATTAATTTCTAAAAATAGACCAAAAATTATGGTTTATATAACTTGTAAAACCATTGGCTTTCCCTGTTATGGCATCATGGGTTTTGGTTTTGATGAAATGTTTTTTTATATTTAAAATATTGTGAATAGAGATCCTTTAATTTATATTAATTTTTCAATGAGAATATAATGGTTTAAAAAATATGATTTTATAAAACTTAACATTTATTTTTGGATCTGTAAAGTTAATAATATGTTTATAAATATATTTTAATTCATTAAAATAAGTTATATTTATAATATAACTTATTTCTGGTCATAAATATCTCGTAACAATTATTAAATCATTTCATAGTATTTCAAATTTTTTCTATTTATATGTTGTTAATTTGTAAAATTTTTGGTTGTCTCAAAAAATTATGATAATTTTACCATTTGATAATTAAAAAATGTAGGTTCTGAAATTGATGAGTTTTTTATGAAATTAAATTTCTTTATATAAAAATTTATTTTCAAAGTAATACAACAATTTTATTTAGAAATCGTGTTTTCTAGTGCCAAAAAATTAGAAACCATTTCTTCAATTATATATTATTTTTGGTCTAATTATCATGGGTTTAATTATATAAATATTCATTTATTTATATAAAAATTTCAAATTATTACTTATATTAATATTAATTTTTATTAATTTCATTGATTTTAATACTTCAAAAAAAGAATACATTATTATTGGTTTTAGAGGAAGATAAAATGAATGGTCCAAAGACAGTTATTGATAGTTTATTTCATTTATTGGTGGTTTCCCTATGTGTCATTTTGGGTTCATTTTGAAGTTGTTTGAAATTTAGTTATATGTGGTTTTTTTAATAAATAACCAAAAAATAAATAAGATAAACCTAACCAATACTAATATATTCAATGGTGGTTATTTTTAGCAGTGCTTAAAAGTAGCAACCACTAATTATTATTTTCATTAATTTATTTAGTGATGGTTTTATCAAACACTGATAAATATTTTTCTTTCTCTTGAAAAAAAAATTATAATAATATATAATTATAAAAAAATGAAATGAAATAGACTAAAAAAAGAATAATAAACTCAGTATACATACATAATACATCAAACATTATATATCCACAATCATATATGAATACATACACAATAATCATAACCTTAGTTAGTATAACCTCACTCACATTAACCTTAGTCAAATGATACTCTTAGTTAAACCATACCTTAATAATCAATATATACATATAAAATGTGACTAAAAACAAATGCCAAATATATGTCCACCCCTGACCTCTGCTACATCCAACCATCAATGAATCATCTAATCATTTGAGACAAACCACATCATCTGATCAATTGAAAAAATACTAAATTTATATAATAAATTTATATTAATGTAGAATCATTGATAAAATTTAAATGTAGCATGAATAATAAGAACCATCATGAAAACTTATGAAAAATGTATTGGATTAGAATGTTCAACCTCCTAGCTACTATCATAATTTTCACCTACAATAAAAACTATAACATTTATTTAAGGAAAGGAAAAAGGTAAATTGTAACACCTCAACCTTAGAAGCTCGGAGATGGAGAATTATATTAATACATTGGAATTATTACAAGGAATATAGTCCAAAAGTACTGATAATTTTAGTTTTCTCAGAAAATAGATTACATATATGAACGTTACATTAAACATTCGAACATAAAACAAAACATAAAAAATTCGTTACGAACACCATTATTCCCATATCTTAACCCTTTATTTCAAACAGAATACACTTCATGGGATCCTATGAAAATAAAAAATAAGAAATAAGTGTTCTCAAATGCTTAGTATGAGTAAGAAATACAGTAGAAGATTAGATAAACATTACGCATGGTGAATAATTGATAACACATGCCTTTACAAATAATAAACACGAACACTTTATTATAGGAATATGATCTGATTAAATAATGACATAATAAAATATAATCATTGGTATTCTACTAGTATAATAACTACATGGACCATCAATATTATTTTCATAATTATAGAATGTATAATGTGGGAAATTCTGAAACATTTTGTCAAGGCCTCGGCCAAGACGTCTAAAAATGATTAAGTCTTCGGCCAAAACCATATATCAAATTGGGAAAGGCCTCGGTTAATTCAATGTCTAATTGTCTCATGATACCTACCAATGCACCGAGGAGGTATATCGGGCTCCAATCGACACTTACTAAGTCCAATACATCCCCCATATGAAAAGGTTGAAACATAACATAAACATTCGTATTAAAAATAGCATACAAAATTTCAATACATTAACCATAAACAATGAATGGTACAAAAATAGCACATTCATAGTCAAACATATCATAACTTGTTAAATAAAATATATTTTATTTTATTTATACTAAATAAACCTCAATCAATAATGATATCCCAAAAAGATGTTGACATAGTTGAAAATAATCATTAAAATCCTTTGACAGAAATATCCCTTTTGGTTTAATCATTTAAATTTTACACATTTATGAAGGAATTGATTTAACATTGATTTTGGAATCATAGTTTCACATTCACAATTGAATGTTTTGAAATTAATTATCATTTCAAAACATTCATGTCCATATAAATGAATACATAAAATCATTTTGAAAACGTAGACATTAATTAAAATGATTTAGATTGATAAATCATTAAAACATTAAAAATGATGATATTTCTAAATAGTAACTCCCAAAAATCCTCAAAATAATCAATTGAAATTTTTTAAGAAAAATTTTCATGGGAGGTAAAAATTTCCTAGTAAATACTTACACATAGACAATCTCAGATAATAATGACATTGAAAAATTAACCCTTACCTTGCACTTTAAATTGTTCAAGGGTACATTTAACGTCATGTATAATGACCACAATATGTTATTAAATTATACCAGAAAAATAATAAAATTTATTATATCATAAATGATTCATTTATTACTTTATATTATCCATTAAATTATTATTTTCATGTTAAATTAACATTTCGGGTAATAATTGCTTTATTTATCATACATGTTTTAACTTTTTATTGATCATATCACGTAGATCCTGATTTAAATACTTCTAGAATATAAACCATGATTTATATATCATATAAATTTAGAATATAAATATTTATTATTATTAGATATAAGAATTGGAAAACTCTATTTATGGTGACGGTATGTCGTATGCACAAATAAAGGTTGTTTCCATTTTCATATCGTATTGAACAGAAGTTAGTGAATAATATATATATAAGTACATAAATACATAAATACATATATATATATATATATATCCAGTAGCATTATTATTTCATATATTACATAGTTATTATTACTATATATTTTTTATAATCATCGTTGAATGATGAACGTGGAATTGAATCTCATCGCATCGGGGAGATGGTAATCTGTACATTCTCACGAGCGACAATATCAATATATTGATGGTAAAATCGTATGTAAATGGATGGTATATCATTTATAAAGTATCATTGAAATGTTATATTTATTTTTTAAATCAGTTATACTCATTATTATACTCATCCAAATAAAAAAGTATTTGAATAACAAATTACATGATGATGTGGAGACGGTAAGTTGTACGTATGCTCATATGGTGACATGTCATTCATAAGATGTATTTAATAATAAATATGATTGTACCATGTTTATAATAACATAACACTATGTAAAAGGTACTGGTGTAATTATTTTTCTATTGGAATAACAAATAAATAGGATGTGGAATAAGAAGTGAACTTTGAAAAATGGTGGTGAAATTGTTACATCTTCTTCGGCGGTTTCCTTTGAGTGGATAAAAAGGGAATCTTAGGATGTATTTTTGATAAAAGTAAGGACTCTCGGTTTCTTTAAGGGAAGGTGGGTGGATATTTCAGCAGGGTTTGGCCGAGACAAATGGATTTGGAGTTATAAATTTGGGAGAAGGGGAAGTGTCGTTTATAAGTGGGGTGAGGGGCACCTTAAAAAAAACATGAAATATTATTTTATTATACAATTATATTAGGATTATAATGGATCCAAATTGACTTAATCAAATCATTAGGTGGTTATGGGTCGAAATACTCACAATAAATATGTTTTAGACAAATATTGGTTACCATATTAACCTTATCTTTTTTATTTAACTCTTTGTTAAATAGTCTGACATTTACCATGTCTCATTGTATTTTTTATATTATATGGTTAATAAATATAATATAAAATTACAAAAAAAAATCCGAAGTGGTTCATTAATGACTTATATATCCTTATGTGAGTCCTTTGGCTGAACCATAAATTTTTAGGTCTATTATATCATTATATAAAATAATATTTTTTTTAAATTTTTATTTATGTCAATTTTGACAATATTTTGTATTTGGTTTTTCTAAAGGTCAGGACAACATTATTACTTCAAAAAATATACATTTAATAAACCGTAACATGTCATATTCACCTATAAAATTCGTGTATGAAATCAAAACATTCAAATTATATTTATTTTAATATTTAAAATATCAATTATTTTAATATTTCATTTAGAAGGCAATTACTGCATCATCATTGTGACATAAATAAATTTAATTATATACTGTCTAAAAATTATAACTAAAATACCATAAATTATTAAATCATTTTAGTTTTCTAATTAATATTTATACTCAAATTTATCTTATATATAACCCTATAATAAAAAAGGTTTAGTTATTAATATTTTAATATTACACTTTTAACTCCCCTTCAAATAAAATAATAATAAATCTTCTAATTTAGTGAAAGTGGACCGAAAGGAGCATATTTGTGTTCTATGATTTATTTTTTTTTGAAATAAAATTACCAATAGAATTAGTACATATGTTAGGATAATAATAATATCATTTTTACCTTTAATTAGAATATTTACTATTAAATGTGGTTAATAAATGTCAAAAGATACAATTCAAAAAAAGATATTTTCTTCTTATTGAACCACATTTTACTTACTAATATTATCCATGTTTCTATTATTTTTTAAATTCAACTCATAGATTCTATATAATTATGTTTTATGCAAAATTGCAAATGTGCCTAGAAGGTGGGTAAAAACGGTAAGAAGTTCAATAGAAATTTATACATCTAATCTTATTAAAAATTGGATACAATAAATTACATTTACATTATATATTTATTATGCATCTATTTTGGATTCAAATAAATATACATAATATAAATAATTATATAAATAAAAATTCGGTTCTAAATAATAATGCATTTTTTTAACTATTCATCCAAAATTGAATGTATTCAGAAAAAATACCAAAAATTCACAATAATATAATTTTTATATTCCTAATTCATAAATTAAGTCTATTTTACCAAATTATAAACATATTTTTTGCAGTTGTTAGTTTAAAATTAATTCATGTTGTCAAACCAAAAATGTGTATTTAAAAAAAAGTTAAAACAATCAAAATATTGACATTTGTTTATGTCCAATTTATATGTGAAATTATATACAATGACCTAAATTTTATTAAATGATAAAAATATAATCTAATTATTCATCAAAACCATTCAAATACATAATTTATCACTATAAATTATTTTGATAAAAAATATTCTTTTAATTAAAATTTTGTATTTTTAATTATTCATCAAAATATAAAAATTATCAAAAAAGTACCAAAAATTTCCCAAACAAATTTTTTTGTCCTTATTCTAATGGATAATTTAATTTAATTATATTTAATATATAATAGTGTAAAATATTGGTTTTTAAAATATTTTTCCATTAAAAGGTGATAAAATTTCATATTTGGGAAAAAAATTCTTTTATCAGAAAAATGAATTTGTTCATATATTATATATAACAAACACAAAATTCGGATTATAAAATTATATGTAGTATATATAATCAAAAATTCAATTAATATTATTCATAACCGCATTTTGAATGGTTAGTTTCGTATGTCGTGGTGCGCTCAAACTCAGTGTTGTGTGTTCTGCATGTTATTAAATTACTTTAAAGAGTTCGCGTACTATAAAATCTTTTGTTGTTACATTATCACCACCTTCAATAAATTGAGTCCTCACAATTTGAAGTTTTTCTTAGAAAATAAAGGGTTTAAAATATAAAATACCTTTTGTGGAAGACCCATATTGGAAACTAGGTTAATAAAATTTAGACTTAATAAGAGGGAAAAGGAAATGAAAATATAACCAAAAAATTATGATCTCTATTAGAAAAAAATTGGTGGTAATTTGAGACAAATAATTGGAGGAAAACATAAATATTTATTGGAGATGATTGGGGTCATCAATCAGAAACATGCATAAAATTGAGGGCCATAAAGCCATCAATCTATGAAGATTTAAATTATCCTCAGTTCAACAAAACAGAAGGTATTAGGATAACACATTTTTGGTTTTAAGATCCCTCCCTAATGTTTAAGAATGAATTTTTCATAGAATAAGATAGATAAAAATATACTGACAAATAGAGTTCCATCCTTCAACAAATTCCAACCACAAACTCATCTTTCACTAAAAAATATAATATAATTCAAAAATAATCTATTTATCCTAATCATATATGTTTCCAAAAATAAGTAATATATAATGCATTTTCCAAACTATTTATAAAAACATTATTATACCAAATGGGGCATCACATAGGCCAGTGGTATGTGATGCAACCTTGTCACCCATTGGATTGGAGTTCAAGTCTCGCGGCTTTTCCGGATGCGATGGGTTGTCATCCAACCTATGGGTTGTCCATTTATAAAAATCGAAAAAATAATCATAATAAATTTTCTTACCTTAACAATATAATCTAATGTCAAACATAATCCATTCCAACCATTACAATTATCCAAAATTATTCTGTCCAAACTCACAGCACAAATTTTGTAAGGAAGGTACAAATAATGTTGATCTATTTTTCCACATAATAATATGGAAATATCATCATATTGTATTATCATAAAACATGGTAACATGATGAATTACCATAAAAACATAATGATTACATTAATTCTCCATTATTTCATATATAATACTGCATACACTCCTTATATCCAAAAATGGTGTAAACACCAACAATAATGGAATAAAAAAAATTAATTAGTTTCATAGTAACCAAGAATATCAAATATAATTTATCCAAATCAATAATATATTATTCCAAAACCATGACCTCAGTATCAGAACCATATTAAGGTTTATCATTCCTTAAACCATATATTTTATAAAATTATTAACATTCTATTGTGTCACTTTTTTGAGAACCCTAAAATCTCAAATCCTCAATGAAATTGTACTATAGTACAATCCTTTGTATACTCCATAATTCATACAATTATTACATCATCGATACAACACTCAAATGACATAATTATTTAATTACAACATAAGACCTCTAGTCATTCATTTTCATCTATAGTTCCATCATAACTTGATTATTGTCCAACAACATCATTTTCGGTATAATCATAATATAATGATTCCATTGACGATGTATTTACACATAAATCCTTCTTAATGGATTGTAATAAAAATATTTATTATCCTAACCATATCTCCCAAGAGTATCCAAACAAAGAGTGTAGCATGGCCCGTTGTTGTGCACCCGGATACCCCAGGTCAAGCCTAAAACTCCTTGTCAGAGTTTTCACTCCTAGTTACATATGTGCCAGTGCCGCCTCTACCTGATCGTATCCAGACATGTATGTGTTGCTTGTATAATACACAAAATATCTATATTACCAATATTCTAGGATATTATTTTATACTAATACTCAAAGACTATCATAGGGTAATGTGTACAAATAAGAGTTTTTCTGAATCTGGTTTCTAAAGTGTGTACAAAACTCCCTTTGATACACACTATAACACCCCTACCCCAGAAGCCTGGAGCTGGTGATTTATTTTAATACGTTTTAATGACTGTAAGGAATCTATTCTTGAAGGACTAATCAGTTTAATAGTATTTTAAAATAGATTACATACATCAATGTTACATTACACATTCAAACATAAAACACAACATAAATAATCCATTGAGAATGCCATTATTACCCTTGATTAACCCTTCATTTCAAACATAATACACTTCTTGGGATCCTAGGAAAATAAAACATAAGAAAGGGGTGATATCAGATGCACAATAAGAGTAATAAATACAACAGAAGATAACATAACCATTAGGCATAATGAATAATTGAACATAGGTACAATTAAAAATAATTAACATGAACACTTTATGGTAGAAATATGATCTGAGTAAATAATGCCATAATAAAACACAATCACGGTTATTCTACTCGTCGAATAACCACTTGAACCATTAATATTATTTTAATAATGAGGGAAAGTATAATGCGGGGCATTCTGAAACATTTTGTCAATGCTTGAACCTAGACATCTAAAAATGATTAAGGCCTCGGCCAAAAACGTATATCAAATATGGAAACGACTTGGCCAATTCCACATCTAATTGTACCATTAGACCTACCAATGCACCGAGGAGCTATAACGGGTTCCACTAGACACTTACTAAGTTCAATACATTCCTCATATGGAAAGGATGAAACAAAACATAAACATTCATATTAAAACAAGCATATGAAATGTAAATCCGTTAACCATAAACCATGAATGCTATGAAAATAGCACCATCAATGTCAAACACATCATAACTCATTCAATACAATATTGAATATTTTATTTGTAATAAATCATCCTCAATAATGAATTATTTCCAAAAAATATGTTGATATAGTTGAAAATAATCATTAAAACCCTTTGAGGGAAATATCTTTTTTGTGATATCATATAAATGCCAAAAATTTATACAGGATGTCATTTAAAAAATATTTTTGATTAAATGTTCCCTCTACCAAATTGAAACTTTTGAAAAGAATTATAATTTCAAAACATTCATGCCAATATAAATAAATCCTTTAAATCATTTTTGAAACATGGACATTAATTAAAAAGATTTAGAAATATAAATCATAAAAACAATTAAAATAATAATATATCTAAAGAGTACCTTCCAAAAATCCTTAAAATATTCATATGAAAAAAATTATTATAAATGGACATGGATGAAAAAAATGTCCCAGTAAATACTTAGACATATATTATCTCAGATAATAACAAGATTCAGGAATTAACACATACCTTGCACTTTCCTTTGGTCGATGGTACATTTAACCTCTTGTATGATGACCATATTCTATTATTAAATTATACTAGAACCGTATTAATATCTATTATATCATAACTGATTCATTTATGATATTATACTACCATTTAATAATGATTTCCCTATAAAATTAACATTTTGGGTAATAATATTATTCTTTATTGTACATGTATTGACTTTTTATTTTTGATCGTATCACATTGGTCACGATTTAAATACTTCCAGAATATAGATCATGATTTATATATCATATATTTTTAGAATAAAAATATGTATAAATGATAGATATATGAAATGGAAAACACTGTTTATGGAGATGGTATGTCGTACGTACACATAAACGTAGTTTTTGTTTTCCTTTCATATTGAACATATGTAAATGAATAAGATATATTTAAGTAAATAAATATATATATATATATATATCTCCGGTAGAATTATTATTTAATATAGTATATATTTATTTATTATATATATTTTTATAATCATCGTTGAATGGTGAACATGGAAATGAACCTAATCAAGTCATGGAGATGATAATCCGTACGTAAACACGAGCGATAATATCATTTTATTTGTGGTGAAATCGTATTTAATTGGATGGTATATTATATATAATGAATAATTAACCTTTTAAATTTATTATTTAAATCAGTTATACTCATTATTATACCAATCTAGATAACAATGTGTTTGAATAACAAACTACACCACGACGGAGAGACAGTAAGCTGTACGTACGAACGTATAGTGACATGTCATTCATAGGATTGATAGAATAATGAATAGGATATCACCATGTTTATTATAACTTCACATTATGTATATGGTACTGCAGTAATTATTTTTATATGGGAATAAAAAATATATAGTAAGTGGAAGAATAAAAGAACTTTGAGAAAAGGTGGTGAAATTATTACCTCCTCTTCGAATGTTTCCTTTTGAGTTGATCAAAAAGGAAACATAGGTCATCTTTAATATCAATGTATGGCATATAGTAATATGTTAAGTTAGTTGGGAGAATATATGGGAAGGTTTTGGCCAAGCGAATTGGCTTTCGAGATGTGTATTTGAGAGAAGGAGAAGATCGCTTTTAATTAGAGGGGTGAGGGGCACCATAGAAAAATCATGAAATATTATTTTATTATATAATCATATTTCGATTATAATGGCTCCAAACTAATATATTTCTAGTCTTAGGTGGTTATGTGTATAAAGATTCATAACCATATTGTTTTAGAGAATTTTAGATTACCATATTAACCATATCTTTTAGATTTAACTCTTGGTTAAATAGTTTTACATTTACCATATCTCTTTGTATTTTTATATTATATGATTAATAAACATACTATAAAATGCCAAGAAAACACCAAGTGGTTCATTAATTACATTTATATCATTATATATGTCCTTTGGAAGAACTCCATATTTTTATTACTGTTATATAATTTAATAATATAATATATGTTTTAAAAACTATTCTATGTCAATTTTGAAACTATTAAGTATTTTGTTCTTTTGAAAGACATCAAAACATTATTAATTCAAACCAAAACATTAAATACACTCAATAAAGTCATATTATCCGAGAAAATTATTGTATGGAATCAAAACCTTTAAATTATATTTGTTTTAATATTAATAATATCAATTAATTTAATATTTCATTAAGAATTTAATTACGACATCATCATTGTGACACAAATAAATTTAATTATTTATTGTCTAAAAATAATAACTAAAATACCATTATGTATGAAATAATAAATATTTTGAATTAATATTTAGAGACTACTTTTTCTTATGTATAACCCTATATTAGAAATGGTTTAGTTATTAAACGCTGAATTTTCATATTTAACTCTTATTTAAATATAATAATAATAATTGTCCTAATCTAATCCATGTGGATCTAAAGGATCATATTTTTGATCCAGGGGTGATTTTGATCGATATAAACTTATCCAATAGAATTAGGACATTTTTTAGGGTACTAATAATATCATTTATAAAATTAATTACCGTATTTACATTTTACAGTGGTAAATAAAAGTCAAAAGTTACTATTGACCAAAAATTATTTTCATCTTATTGAACAAAATTTTACACACTGATATTAATCGTTTCTCTTTTATTTTTAAAATTAAACTCACAAAAGTAGTAAATTTATGTTTTATGAAAATTTGAAAACGTGCCTTGATAGTGATTAAAAGACGGTGAAAAGTTTAATAAAATTTTATACATCTAATCATATAATTAAATGGATCAAATGAATTATATTTAACTTATATAGGTATTAAATATATATCTTGATTAAAATTAAATTTAAATAAAAACAAATAATTATTTAAATAAACAGTCGGTTTTAAATAAAAATTCAGTGTTTTTCACTATACATCAAAAATTGAATTTTTTAGAAAAATATCAAAAATTAACCCTTTGCTAATTTAGATATTCCTAATTACAAAATGAAATCTATTTTAAAAAATTTAAAATATATAAGTTGAATTCATTAATTTTAAATTAATTCACGTTGTCAAAATCAAAAGGTGTATTTTTTAAAGTAAAAACTATCAATATATTGGCATTTGTTTATGTCCAATTTATACCTAAAATTTCTTATAATTACCTAAATTGTATTAAATGATAATAATATAATCTAATTATATGTAAATAAATTTAAACATTATAATTTAACCAAATAAATTCTTTCAATTAAAAAAACTAGTCTTTAATTAAAATATAGTATTTTGACTATTCATCAAATTATGAAAGTTAACAGAAAATTAACAAAAATTTACCCAAAATTACATTTTATTCCCCGATTCTAAAGATTAATTTAATTTCAATAAATTGAATATATAAAAGTTTAAAATATTAGTGTTAAAAAGGGTTTTCTATTAAACGACGATAAAATTATATTTTTTTAAAATACTTCCTTTATCTGAAAAAAAATTAATGTGTTCTTATATTATGTCTAAGAAACACATAATAGGGATTATAATATTATATGGAGTATATAAAATAAAAAATTGAGTTAATATTATTCGTAACCTCTTTTTTAACGGCTAGTTTAGTAAGTTTTGGTATGCTCAAACTCGGTGTTTAGTGTATCTCAAGTTATTGAAATACTTTAATGTGATAAAGTACTATAGAATATTGGGGTGTTACATAAATGGACATCCATTGACTCCAATTAACATCATATTTTTTAGGTATTCTTTGGACTAACAGCCCTGGACACCGCTTTCTTCCCTCCCACTCCTATGAGGGGGAGGGGTGTCATGGTCCTGGATCACTCTTTCCATTTCTCCCCACATACAAAACATTCAGGCCTCCCATTCTTCAGTATCATATTTCATGGCCCAAAGGTTTTATTTTTCCAATCAGGAATTTCCCATGCATCAAATTTCATTACAGGTATTCAAAAAGGCATCGAACCATCAAAGGATATCTATGGTGTCTCTATATTTTGATATTTGACCATAAGTTGACAACATCAACCAATTAATACCTGATGCATGAGATATACAACATCACTTGTTTTTATGGCTCATGGATACACAACATATTTGCATTCAGATTGAGAAAGTGGATAACCTCATCTACACCTAGACTAGCGTCCAATGATCCTTCATCAGTGTTTTATTCTTCATTTTTTATTTCTCTTTCCACTTCAACATTATATGTTATCCTCTAGTATCACCAATATGAGTTATTTTTCAATGAATTCTATTACCTTTAGAAATTCCTTCAATTCTGTTGATTCGTTGAAATAAGGTAGGAATATTTTTTCTTTGACCATTGATCGTGATCCCTGTTCCGTATGTTTTCTTCTCAGATGAGTGTTGAACTAGATGTTTCCAAACCAATGACCGAATTTGAATGGATAGAGATCTATCAAGAATAATGGATAAATTAGGTAGTATGTTTCGATTTTTTGATTGATTTATTCTCCTCTGGATGTTGTCTTCGTCACCTCTATTAGGTCTACCAGTTTGTAGTCAACCAAGGATTTGATCCACAACACTGGTGTCTGAGGTTGTGAATGTGGTTAGTGAGATAGGGAGGTATTATGACTTTGAGGATTCTATACCCATAAGAGTCTGATTGGGACCTTTTAAAGTCAATAGAGCTGGGACATTTGTTTAATTTTTAGAAGGGGTGACATGAACACCAACTACATTAGGTTTTTCAAAAACACTATATCTGCACCTCAATTACAGTTATTAATATCAGGACATGGATCATTAGGGTCTAAGGCTATAAATGTGATTCAACACTACTGGATGTTCAGAAATTCCACGTACAGATATTATTATATTGTTTTTAAAATATATTGGATTAGGGAGAGGAACATGGTGGCTGCTAAACGGTGAGTCCTGGGAAGGTCAAGAAGATTGGTCCATCCTTTTTGGAGAAATCATCCAAAAAATGTTGAACTATTAGCTAAGTATCCCAATAAATTTTCGAATATAAATCGGATTAGAAACATAGTTTTTCATCCCATAATTGACTATTGAAGGGGAATCATAAGATCAATGATGTTGGAGAGTATCTGGTGAATATAGGGAGAGGGATCAAGGCTCAGAAATATTATTGGTAGCTTACAAAAACAATTACAACCTGATCAATGACAAAAGTCATTAAAATTTTCCTAAATTTTTATTATTTTATTAATACTCATGATCTATATGTAAAAGCTCTTGATGATGAAGCATAGGATGATAGAGTTATGGTAAAAGAGACTAATGATGACTAGACTGATGATCTTGATTGGTTGTTTGATCATGTGGCTTCTAACAATGTCCAGAAGTAGAAAAAACTGGATAATTCCATCAAGAATATTCTCTTATGTCCTAGGGATGTGATGGTGATGGAAGATTTTAATATTAATTTTTTATTGGTATAATATGATAGAATTTATGATAGATCAATTAATGTTATCTTAATGATCAGAATGATTCTTGAAAAACCCAAAAACGATTGGATTTTATCTCATGGAAACAATGGGGAAATAAATCAAGGATAGTATATTCAAACTTAGGATAGGATGGCATAAAACATCAAGGACCTAATCAAATAATATCCAGACATTATTGTGGCCACTATATCTTTTAGATTACATGGGCTGATTAATTAAAAAAATTAATTCTTTTCTATAATAGATTAGTAATTTCCTATGATGTTTGAACCTTATATGAAATGTAATATTTTTGGGTCTCTCACATTCCCTAAAAAGTGATGTTTTTTAAAAAATAATTTTATTCGTGAAATGTGAAAGGGGAAAGATACATAATCTATTTAAAATTTTAAAATTAATTTTTTTAAATTTTATAAATAATTTGCAGAAATTTTATCAGAATATGTAATATATAAGGGGAAATAATTTTAAAAAATAAACATAAATTTTTATGATATGATTCGACACTTGAAACTGAAAGGTGATAAACATATAACCTTTCAATTAATTATTAAATTGAGTAGTGGTGTTGTAAAAATTTACCTAGGAAAGGGTTTTATGTGTTTATCATGATAACATGTCATATATTTCAAAAATAACTTAGTGGTGGGTGTCCCATTATTTCACATCAATCTATGATTATTTACTACGTTTTTTACCATTAAAAAACATTTTGTGTTTTAAAATTATTAAACCCCATATAGAGGCATCCTAAGAAAATTGGAACTCGAAATGACATGTTACCAATTCCTACACATATAAATCAATATAAGGTAATTTCTTATGATATTAATTGAAAAAAATATTTCTTCTGGGTTTTGACCCCACGATACACATTGTTAAAGGATTCATACCATTAAAATATATTTATGGAGTAATTATTACTAGACCGTATGTTAGATTGATGCGTTGTATGAACGTAAATTTAAATAATAGAACGGGGATGGTTTTCTTTGTTTTCACAAAAATAAATGTCTATTTTCTATGGTATTGACTATTACATTAATGTTTTATTATTTTAAATCAAAGAAATCATCTACAGACATCCCAAACCAACCATAACTCAGAAGGATGTGTCTTCAATTCCTAAATATCACAAATCAATGTACTTTCAATTTTCTAAGATTCCATGTTAATATAATGAAATTGTTTTTGGTTTTGAGCCCCCCCAAAAAACGTTCTTAATGGCTTTGGTAACTTTAATAACTTTTCACTGACCCATTCCAACCATACTACCTGTTGAATTAATTTTTTGCCAATATGTTTATGATATAAAGATCTCACCAATATTTTCCCCTGTTTTACATCAATATGAGTACATTGTATATATTTTTCACCACTACATACAAATTTTATTATTTTAAAATAGTAAAAACACAATGATTAGCATCCTATGGAACCAATGACTCGGAATGATGTGTTTTCAATCTCTACAAGTCATAAATCAATCAATGGTAATTGTACACTAATTTTAGTGAAATAAGATTTTTTTATCCCTATATTGACCATTTAATCAATTTTTTAATGACTTATGCGACTTTGAAAAGTATTTATGAAGACTTTCTGACCACACATCATGCCATATTGACATGTTGTATATGAATACAGCTCACATGTAACTGAACAGTAGCTTCCCCCTTGTTTCGTGTCAATTGGAGATCATTTTCTATGTTTTCTATCATTACACATTGATTTGAGTGTTTTTACACACTAAAAATACTTTGATAAGATATTAATAAAAATAATCACTCATATTGACATGACATCATTTTCTAAATTTTTAAAATAAATTGATATGTATTTAATCTAATTTCGTGATAATCCGGCAAAGTTGTCTAGGTTTTTTACACACAAAACTCATTTTTAATGGCTTCATTTCCATTATTAACTATTTGTCAAGACAATCCAACAATATTGTAAATCAAATTAATGTTTGTTCTATTCATATAATTCATAAATTACTCAATGTTTTTTTCTATTATTTTATGTCATAACGAGGTTTTATTTTATGAGTTTGATAGATACAGAGGTTTAGGTGTTCTAAAACACTGAAATGTGTTTGTGGGATCCAGAAATTCCATAACACAGAATGATGTGATGTGAGTTCCTAAATTTTCAAAATAAACCATCATTTGTTTACCAAAATATTCTTGGAAATCTAATTTCACTTTCCAGGTTTTGACCCCCCCCCCTCATTTTTAATGGCTTCAGTACCTTTTAAATGTATTTATTTAGTCATTCAAACCATACCATGGGTGGGATTTACATGTTCTCAACACATATCAATAAAAAAAATTAAATGGTGTTTTTCCCACTATTTCCCATCAATTTACCATTTTCTCAAATAGTTTGGACAATTATATAAATGTTCGTGAGTTTTAAAACACTAAATATATTCTTACAAAATTCATAGGCAAAAAATAACATGGAATTTTGTGTTTTTGGTACCTATATTTCACAAATACCTCTATTGTTTTTGTCAAATGATTTAAAGGAATTCAGACATCATTTTCCTTATTTTGGCCCTCTGATACATGTTTTTGGAAATTGTTTACCCTACAATTATAACCAAAAATACAACTCAGATTTACTTGTTGTCCTTATAAACATGTAAAAAATATTTAAACATTGTTTTCCCCATGATATCATGTCTATACTAGATAATTTTATATGGTTTGGGGCATTACACTCATGTTTTAGTGTTTTAACTCTCTAAAATTGTTTATACTAGCATTATAAAGAAACCATCACTACTAATGATGTTTTATTGGTTCATAAATTTGATAAATCGATCTACATTCATTTCTAACCAATTACATGACTATGTGACTACATTTTTCTACTTTGTACCCTCTAGAAAAAAAAAATTAATGGCTTTGGTACCATTATAAATTGTTTACTGTGTAAAAAAAACAAAATTATCGAAAATTATTTTCAAACATAAGGAAAACGATATATAATTAATTTTAGATGTTTAATAATAAACCACACATTAATTCATCTCAATATATTGAGGGTATGATAAGAATTGTGTGTTTTCAATGAAAAAGTATCCTTTTAGTTTCATTTATGGATGTTTTATGTGTTATTCAAAAAATGTGGGAATGATCTATGAATTTTTGAATTTACCTTGGAAAATTATGTCATATGGCTTGAAATTTCCTTGTGGATTATTCCATTAATCATATGAAATATAGAAAGTAAATAATTTTAGATTTTTTGTTTCCACTACTCCTTGGGTTTTCTATAAGATTCTTGTTCTTTGAATTTTTCTTTTAACCTTGTAGATTCTATTTGTTATTCATGATCTACAACTCAACCTGAACCTCCACTAGTTATAGTAGTAACTAATGGTGATTCCTTACAATTGATAGCAGAGAGAGTCGGCCCAGAACCCATCCGCCCATCACTTGTGTGATTCTCCTTACCTAATATTAGTGTAATTACATCGTTCGAGGAAACCAGTTATGGTTGTAATTGGATTTCATCCTAGAAGTCTTGAATTTTAACCTATTAATAAAAACTATTAATGATATTTTATATATTATTTTAACTTTATAGTATTATCTAATTAATAACATTTTCCTTACTACTTATTATTATTTCCTTAATATAAGAATTTAATATTTAAAAATATATAATAAATAAATACAAGTCTTAGAACCAGTAAATTCGGGTCGTTTAGATTTATCAAATGAAGAAAATAGGAAACATCATATAAATGTAGTTGGTAATATTTAATTTAGATTATGTCCTATTTTTTGATAAAATATATTTTTCATTATTATTTTCTTACACTAGAGAAGTAAAATTAAATGGTAATGATATGTATATAATCCAATGTCATTTGTAGGATCCTTTGAAAAACATCCATCGGGTTTTCTATGAAATGTAAACCACATCTCTTTTAAGCCAATATCATGACCCATTTCATTAACCTCTTAAAAAAATATATACAACATTTAAAAAACATGACTTATAATAAAATGATATAAATAATAATGATAAAATAAAAACCAAAATTATTATATTTCTCGAGATATTCTGAGAAATAGAAATATGATGAATGAATTATTTCTCAGGAATCCTAGAATTATTTGGGACAATTACTATAATAAATATAAACATTAGTTAAAATTATAATTTTACTGTTTCTATGTTATTAAGATACAGTATAATATTCTATTACCTCATGAGATACATTTATAGTAATATCTACAAGAAACTTCACTTTATCATAAGAAATTCCATCAGTATATTTTACAAACATCTATCATGTGCTCAGAGATGAATCATTAAACTCATTACAAAATTTCCAATTAAAATATCTACATTTATTTTAAAAAAAAATTAGATTTCATGGTTGTGAAATGTATTTAGGTTCTTCAAAATGAATAAAATATACTAAAAAACATAAAATTTTATGAAAATAAAAAAAATAATTACTGATGCCTTTTAAATTATATATCAAGTAATATTAAATTAATATTACCTTTATATGATTATCAAGGACCACATTTCTACAATATATAGGTACATCCCTCCAATAAATATAATTAATGCGAAATATCACTTTCTTGTAATAAGTTTTCCAAGAATCTACCTATAGATTTCTACAACATCACTGGTTGTCACCAAAACACATCAAATTGAATGATATTCATGATGTCATTCAGGTCTTATACATATGTAATTTTTATATTTATATGACTTCTATTTTTACCATTATCTATTTGAAAAATTCATTAATCATTTAATAAAATATTTAGTTTTTTTTACAATGCAATACATATAAGTAATTCTAACTCAACAGTATCCCCTAGATGGAGGGGTGAACAGCTGCACAATCACCAAAGGTGAATAAGATAGTGGGATACAAAAAACACCAGTGGAAATAACTGGCTCTGAAGATGTATCAGGTACAAAGGAATCACATGAATCTACTAAAGCTGACTGTTGTGGTGGTGTGCTATGAGATTCTAATTGTCTATGATACATAACGTTTTTATTCTTATAATTCCTACAATTCTAATGATTCATATAAATAATTGTATAAAAAATTTATAAATTTAAAAATTTAAAAATTGACAAACTAGAACAATGTAAATATGTAAGAAACACTTATTAATGAGAATATTTAATATATTTTCCTCATAAATTTATATATTAACTAAACATCATTATTATTATCAACATTTTTTTCAACCTCATTTGCTATGGGGGATTACATTTCATCCTCTATTGAGTTTTATATTACATTGATACTGTCACGAAAAAAACATCAATTGTTTTTGGATGATTAGGTTCAATTTTAATGTGAACCAATTGATCATCATCACCCACTGAATATAATTATATCAATATTAATTGTAACAAACACTTCAAACATTACATATTTCATTCTTACTATAGGTCGTCCAACTCCTCCATCGCTCTCCATGCATTTTAGATTTATGAGAAACATCCTTCTATGGAATTCATTTCAATTCAACCACTACGACATTCCCAAATCATGTGGTGTAGGAGATCCTGAAATCATTTTCCTAAAGAAAATCCATCCACCTTCCCTATCATTTATTTATGTCACACTAATAAAAGATATACCTCAGGCACTTGTGATCAGTGAAAACAATATAACACTCCCTAATGAGGTAGTGAAGCCAAAAAATTATCAGGAACAAAATAGTTTCTGGATTTGGATCACGTGAGGAATTGTTACACTGATGGGTACATCACTTCCTGGACCAATAAAGAGATCATCACCCACTACGACTTTAGTACTCACCCCAAAATCAAATAGGAAGAGTCACAAAACACCTCAAACATTACACCTTCCTCGTGCAACTAATGCTCTATTGGACTTCCCAACATCCCATTCAAAAAAATTAATGATGTCTCGAACTGATCACTCTAAAAAATACATGGTCATTCATTTTAAAATCTATCAATGGGTATGAAAATCGACATAAATTGGGTACAGAACTGTAATAGTAACCCATGAGACCATGAAAACTGTGATCCTCTACCATCTTCATAGGTGATTAACAATAAACAACTTCTTCAACCATTAACGTGTCTACTTCAACACCGTAATGAGACACCACATTCCAGAGGATGTTCACCTCACTTGTCTAAAACATACACTATGGTAGCATTGAATTGGGATGGTGGCATCGAAGAACCTACAAGTCAATTATGAAATGATTAGAATGGACCTCCTCTGACATTGACTGGATTAAGATATCATCGACGAATATAATGACAAAATGATACTGGATCTCATGGAACAAGGATTTCATAATCCCCTTGAACATTGTTTGTATGTCTGTAATGCCAAACGACATGAAAATGAACTCCATTTTCCCATACAGTAAACTTAATGATGTCTTCAGGATATCTCCCTCATACATACTCTGCTGGTTATATTCAAACCAAGATCGATCATAGAAAATAAAAATCACCCTCCAATATATTTGAATATATATTATATCCATGAAATAGGGTAACATTTCATAACTATCACATTATTCAACCCATGGTTATCTTTATGCTATCTTAGACCACGATAAACCTTCTTTGTAAACAACACTAGATAACCCCATGTCGACACACTGGTCTGGATAAAGCCATTCATCATCATATAATCCATCTAAATCTGGAAATCAAAAATCTCAGAAGGTTTATTCCTATAAGGATCAATCAAAATAAGAGATACACTAAACTACTAGTCTATCCCAAACACATCATCACATTAAGGGGAAATATCATAACTCCTCGAGGAAAACATATGTGTACTATACAATGACCATGGAGACCTCTACCATCTGAATTTCCACTAATTCCATGGACAACTCAGTAAAAATAGAAGGAAGGGGATCTACACACTGGATGCCCACCTAACAACCCCTCTCTATAATAAAAACCACACAATGACCATCCACATCAGAAAACATGACACTTCTATATAAGTAGATGATAATATCACACATAGAATAAAACCAGATGATTCCAAGAATTCCATCATATGGCTCCATCTATAGCTACAAAAGATTTCCGCGGGACTGATGTGGTCCAATCATAGGTCTACACCCCCAGTACACATCGAACAAGTTGGTCTGGTCTACGACTAGAAAACTAAACTCCAGGGGCATGAGAATCCTTTCTATTTCAAGTAAAAAAATAATGGGATAGAGTGGGAGTAACAAAAGAGTGCGAATATCCTAAATCACACAAGGAACCAAAAGGGTACTACACAAAATCAAAGTGCCTCTAACGATTACTTACCATGTTGGAATTTCATCATCCACTACATGTAACTAATGATTCCCATCTTCTCTACATCTCAACTTACATTAACCTCCATGATCATTCTCAAGATGTTTTCCTTGAGCATCAAGAATATCCTGAGGTCATCCTCTACCTTATCCATCTTCCATCAGTGGGGGAAAATCATGCATCCCCTACTATAGAAATGATCAAACTAGAAACATCTATAGAGAATGGCGATTAACATCCACACCTCCACCAAAGTGGTATTCTAAAACCTCTACCCACATTATCTGGTGATGAAGAAAAACCACAGTACAAAATATATAACACCCCATGCTTCCACGATATGCTTCTCTTTGATTAATACAGTAGTGTGTTTTGTACAGAACTTTGAGTCTAACACACACCACAACCAATCAAACTAGCCATTATGAATAGTAATACCCACGTTTTGAAATTTAATACATTTATCATTCAAAATAGACTTCATTTTTGGATTTGTAATATAGAAATTAGCATAGGGTGAATTTTTGTTATTTTTCTGACAGCATTCAATTTTTTATGAATAATGAAAATCAGTAAATTTTAATTAAAATCAACTTTTTTAATCGAAATAATTAATAGTGATAAATTATGAATTTTATTGGTTTGAAATTATATTTATAATATATTATTTCCACTTAATAAAATGATGGTCATTGGACGTAATTTCACATTTAAACCCGACATAAACAAGTGTCAACATTTTGATAGTTATTATTTCTTAAAAACACTCTTTTTGTTTTTACAGTGGTAATTAATTTTAAATTAATTTCCTCGAATTCTATGTTTGGAATTTAAAAAAATTGATTCCATATTTTGAATCAGGATGTCCAAATTCTGTAAATAGGTAACTTTTATATTTAGATATTTTGAATAATTATTTCGGTAAATATTTTATTTAACATGGTTAAAGGGTAAATCATGTAAATAAGGGTAAAAAATAATACTATAATAATATTAATTTACCCTAAAACATATCCTAACCCTATAGTTTGACACATGTCAGACCATGGAAATATTTGGGTCGATTTTGGGACCCCATGGATCAACTTGTAATTGATAATTACACTTTATATTAATTAAGTTAATGTAAATACAAAAATGACATAAGAATATATCTTTTAGCAAAAAAATTATTACATATGTATATATATGCTATATTTTAGACTATAATTACTCATTAGAAAGATAAAAATATTTCAAACATAATGGTATTTTATTTATTATTTTTAGACTTTTAATAATTAAATTTATTTATGGCATAATAACGATGCAATATTTTCCTTATTAATTAAAGAATCAAATAATTAGTATTATAAATGTAAAAGTAAAAATACTGTGAATGTTTTTATAACACACACAAATTTTATTTGATAATATGACATGTTATTATTGCTTAAAATAATTTCTTTCGAATTAATAAAGTTTATAGACTCTAACAAAAATCAATTATTAAATATTATCAAAATTGACACAAATGAGTTTTTAAAACAAATATTATAATATTAATTGATATTCCCTTTCTAAAAATCTAAGGCTTCTCCAGAAAACTTATATAATTATAGGTGTATAATTAATGTACCAATGGGAGTTGCTTTCAAGTTTATAGTATGTTTATTGACTATATAATATAAAAATACAAAGAGACATGGTAAATGTCAAACTATTTAACTAAGAGTAAAATAAAAAATATAAAGTAAATATAGTAACCCAAAACTATCTAAAACCTATTGGTTGAAATGTTTTAGACCTATCCCTACCATAACCTTTCAATAATCCTCTTTGAAGCCATTATAAGCCGAATATAAATTTATTATAAAATAATATTTCTAGCTTTTCCTAACGTGCCCCTCACCCCTCATAAAAAAGGGAACTCCCCCTTATCTCATATTCAGACCCACAAAGACTATTGGCTCCAAAACTCCCTACCCAAATACCCTCTCAACTATCCTCCATTCAACCTAGTGGCATTATTTTGATCATAATTCCATTCTATAGATCCTTTTTGGTCAAATCAATTAGAAGAACCCGAAGAAGAGGTAAGGATTTCACCACCCTCTTTCAAGTTCCATTCTTCTTCCACTTCCTTGTTCATTGCGGTTTCCATTATAAAATAACATCTCTAGTATCTTCTATATAATTTTATTTTATTATAATTATGGTACTACCAAATTCATTATTCTATCCACCCTATAAATTACATGTCACCATACGTGCGTACGTGCGGCTTGCTGACTCCACGTCGTGGTGTAATTTTTATTCAATACATTATTATTCGGATGGTTATAATGATGATGTGTATTTGATGTAAATAAAAAATATAACATGATTATGATTATTTATAAATCAAATACCATAAAATTATATATTATTTTCATATCAAAATAATGATATTTTCGCTCGTGCGTACGTATGGATTACCGTCTCCACGACGCGATGAGATTCATTTCCAAGATCACCATTCATCGATGATTATAAAAGTATATATTACTAATTAATATGTAACATATGACATAATAATGATATTGGAGATATATATATTTATATATATAAGAATTTATGTACTTACATATATATTATTCACTTACTTTCGTTCAATACTTTATGAAAATGGAAACAGCGTTCATGCATACGTAGGGACTACCATCTCCATAAACAGGGTTTTTCATTTCATGTATTTGTCTTTTATACATATTTATATTCCAAATATATATGATATATAAATCATGTTTTATATTCTGGAATTAATTAAATCATGATCTATGTGATACGATCAAGAGTAACAAGTTAAAACACGTACGATAATGAAAGCGATTATTACCCAAAATATTAATATAAAATGGAAATTGTTATTAAGTGTGTAGTATAAAGTCGTAAATGAATAATTTATGATATCATAAATTTTAATATAGTTCTGGTATAATTTAATAATATACTATATTCTTCATACATGAGTTTAAATCATGATCCATGTTTTCAAAATTGTTTTTAAGGACTTATTTATATGGACAGTAATGTTTTAAAAATATTATTTCCTTTCAAAAGATTCAAATTGGTATCAGACACTTTGATTCAATAATTTTTTTTAATGTCTTCCTTTCTAAATTGTGTAACATTTAAATGTTTTCATGAAAACGTTATTTTTCTCTCAAAGAGTTTTACATATCATTTTCATCTCTGTAAACATCTTATGATAGATTTTAAACTTGTTTGAAGTTGATTTATTATGATACAAATATTTTATATTGTATTGAAGTTTTTTTGATATGTTTGACTATGCATTTGTTATTTTCATAACATTAATGGTTAATGGTTAAAGTATTGACACTTTTTATACTAGTTTTAATACGAATGTCTTTGTTTTCTTTCAACCTTTTTCATATGAGGATTGTATTGGAAATAGTAAGTGACGGGTGGAGCCTGCTATAGCTCCTCGATGCATCTGTATGTCTTATGAGACAACAAGATGTGGAATTGGTCGAGGCTCTTTCCCAATTTGATATATGGTTTTTTATAAGGACTTAATCATTTTTAGACATCTTGGAAAAGGCTTTGACAAAATATTTCACATTGTCAGGCATTATACATTTCCTCATTATGGAAGTAATATTGATGGTTCATGTGGTTATTCGACTAGTAGAATACCCATTATTATGTTTTATTATGGCAATATTTAATCATATCATATACTTTCCATAAAAGTATTAATGTTTATTATTGGTAAAGGAATGTGGTTTCAATTATTCACCATGCTTAATATTTATGTTATATTTTTTTTGATTACCCTTACTGAGCATTCGAGCTCACCCCTTTCCATGTTTTATTTTTTTTCCAAGATTCCAAGAAGTGTATTATGATTGATATGCAGGGTTAAGATATAGAAAATAATGGAGTTCTCCAAGAACTATTTATGAGTTGTTTTATGTTTGAAATTGTAATGTAATGTTAATGTATGTAATCTATTTTCCATGATTGCTAAACTAATCTGTCCTTCGGGAAATGATTCCTTGTCATCAAGCCAATGTATTAAATGTAGGTTTTTAAATAAAAAAAGAGGAAAAGGAAAAAAAATCATTTCCTCTCCCCTCCCTCACCACCTACGTGCAACGCCGGATGAACACCTCCCCACCACCTCTGTTCTTCACCAAATCGAGCTCCGAGTGTCCGTTTTCAGCAATGATTGTCAGCAGATTGAGCTCCAGCGCGTCGCAGGCGCCGTTCTGCATCCAAAGCTTCGGTGATCCACCAATAGGTATGAGTTTTACATTTTGGAATCCCGTATCCCATATTTCTGTGCTTTTCTCTGTTTTGAACCTCCATATGGGTAAATCGGGTCCCTGGGGGCGCACAGATGCTTCTGGATCTGCATTTGGACCCCCCGAGGTGCCTCCGGCGGACCTCGGAAGGATCGCCGGCGTAGCCCTGGCATGGCGGCCCTGGCAGAGGCCGGCGCCGGTGCCGGCCTAGCCACCGGCTAGGGCGGTCCGGGGGCGGCGGCCGGTCCAGGCCGGCCGGACCGGCCGGTCGAGGTCGGTCCGACCTCTTTTTGTTATACGTGGGTCTATAAACCCTCGTATCATGCAATCCGGGAGTCAGATTTGTGTTCCGTTTGCGGCGACACAAACCTGATGACGCGGAAAACCCTCTGATGTGGGTTCGAGGTTTTGAAGGTTGGGATCGTGGATCAAGAGCTAGAAAAGCCGTATAAAATAATATTATTTTATTATTTAACGACTTCGGGCCGTTGTAACTTCTACCCGTAACGTCTGAATGACGTGCCGTTAGTGGCATTGAGACCCATAGGGTACAAAAGTCTTTTTGAGATGGTTTCTGCATGTTGGGACCGAGTTCAGGGTGCGGGCCCCACGAGGCCAGGTTATGGCGTTTGCGGAGAAACGCAGCTTTCGCACCAGGTGTCTAATTTTGGCGTATATATAGTCGATCCTGTGAGTTTTTCCGAGAGGATCGTAATGGTTCAATCTGTTTGATGAGTTTCAGGATCAAGGTGTGGGTCCCACCCAAGATGGGATTCGGTGAATAGTGCCTTTTTCACCGAGTGTCTGTTTTAGACGAACGAGTAGTCGATTCTGCTTGTTTTTTCGAGGGGATCGTTGTGGTATGATCCGCTCGATGGGTTTCATGATCATTGTGTGGGCCCCGCATGAGTTATCTATGGTGAATAGTGATGTTTTCACTGGAAGTCTGTTTCGGGTGAGTAAGCATCCTATCCTGCATGTTTTTCATGCATGGATCGTGATGGTGGCCTTGGTATTGGCTTTGGAGGTGCGCAGTGTGGCGTTGTTGCGGGTCGCTCGGGTTAGCGACATTTTGGACCAATAGTGGTTGAGGGTACTCCCTTGGTTCATTCCCACGAGGGTCTGTGTGGCATCACAACCTATATATAGGTTGTGATCCTCTAGATGGAATGTTTAAACTATTAGAGTTGTGGAATCCCTCCGGTGGGCCCGGATCGGGATTCTCCAGCATCTTTTCCCTAGATGGTTCTTGCTATCGCTGTGACCACTTATTCACGGGCGGTGATCCCCTATCTAGCATGACAACCCTGTAGGGTTTGTGGCATCATCAGGTATACGATCCGCTGCTCAGCATCCTGTTATAGTAGGGTTGCGGTATCGTTGGTTATGCGATCCCCTACTCAGCGTGTGGTTTCAGTAGGGTTGCGGCATCGTCGGTTTGATCCCCTACATCGTGAGTTATACCAGATTGGGTTCTGGCATCGTTATGACCACCTTTATATGGGCGATGGTCCTCTATCTTAGTGATGTGTTTCTGTTGAGTGCCAGATCGGGTTGTGGTATCCCCCAGCGGATCCCAGGTGTGATCCCCTATCTGTGAGAACTACGTATACTAGATCGGGTTGTGGTATCCCCCAGCGGATCTTGGGTGTGATTCCCTATCTGTGAGAACTACGTATGCCATATCGGGTGGTGGAATCCCCCAGTGGACCCTGGGAGTGATGCCCTATCTATGAGCTACGTATACCGGAGTTAGTTTTGGAATCCCGTAGCAGGCCCTAGCCGAGATCCCCTATCCGAAGAGTTTGGTGGTTATGTTGTTTCGGTGAGTTATCCTCAGTGATGCCAACCGATGAGCACGATCTCTCGGGTGAGCGTTTGAGAGGTTTGTGAGAAACCCGATGGAGTGTATCTCTCGGATGAGTGTCATCTGGGATGGCAGTGATCGTGGGGTGTACTCTTCTAGTTTTGGATAGTTTCTGGTGATGAGGTCAGTACATCTTGTGGCTTGGTGCATGATCTGATTATATCTGGGTAGTTCTAGGTGTATGTATGGGAATAAACATGAGTTGAGCAGACTAGTTGTGTTTAGCCGAGGATGGTCACGAGATAGAGTTTCTCTCTCGTATGGGTTCCATCTGGCTAGGATGAGCGGACTATTGCATTTAAGTTTCTCTATTTTGTTTTGGGTTTTTGGGGTGCCAACTGAGTATGTTTATACTCACCCATGCACGGGCTTTGCCAGCACATGTTTGTGTCTTGTGCAAACCACAGGCCTTTCGACGGAGTCCCAGGAGGACTCGGAGCAGGAGGAGCTGAGTGAGCGAAACCGACTGGGGTGTTTGCCAGGGCGGTTCCTAGGTGGCTTTCTGGCGGTGTTTGTCGCAGTGTTCCCCTTCTTCAGAGAAGGTTGTACACGCTTTTGTAGTTTACTTTTGGTGGGCCCTGTTTTTCCCTTTGTACTTATGTTGTACTATGGTTGTGGGATAGTGTATGCATGCATTTACTTTTTAGTTTTCTATATATCTTCATAGTTTCATGGAGGTGTTTGTGTGTGTGTGTGTGTACATGTACCTTAGGCTAATGCCTCCCATGTGTGTGATAGCCTACTCGGCGCTAGTCGCTAGCCCCTGGCCTATTGGAGGCGAGCTTGGGGAGTCGCAACTCGAGCCCCGTTGGGTCGGGTCATGACAAAAGTATTCATGTTTATTATTGTTAAAGGAATGTGGTTTCAATTATTCACCATTATTTATATTTATGTTATCTTCTGCTGTAGTTTTTACCCTTGTAAGTGTTTTAGCTCACCCCTTTCTATGTTTTATTTTTCCGAGGATTCCAAGAAGTGTATTTTTATTGATATGCAAGGTTAATATATGTAAATAATGAAAATCCTAAAATATTATTTATGTTTTTTTGTATATTATAAACTGTAATGTAACATTCATGTTTGTAATCATTTTTCCAAGACTGCTAAACGGATCGGTCCATCGGGACTTGATTCCTTGTAATCATGCCAATGTATTAAAATAATGCACTGAATCTGGGTAACTGGGGTCGAGGCATTACAAAAACCATATGTTAACCATATTCATTCCTCTATCCAGTATTGCATAGATTTTTAGGAATCTACAATGGTTTGGAAAACCATACAGAGGACATATATTTATCTTTTTACAAGCCCATGTTGTATCTTGGCCACCCATCATATAGTTTACATGTTATGCACTCTCCTTCTTCTAACAATAGGTTCTAGACCATGATTAGTACTAACCATGACCGGAATATGTTCCTTTTACAATATGTCATATTTCCCCCTCTTCCACATTTAAACCCACTAATAACCCTTGATAATGGTAACACACTATGGAAGAATTTCAACATCAATTTAAATAAGTAATTTTACAAAATTTGATCAATATGTACGTCGTATAGTGGTCATGATCTTACCAACAACCATTATATACTAATTACATTATGAACATCATGTATTTATTAATTACATAATGATATGAATGTATTAATTAATTAATATAAATGTGACAAATATAAATAAGAAACATTCCAAGGAAAACAGTGGTCACTTGCGTACACTCTTTATGTTGACCAACATCTTCTGAGGATTGATCACATGTGTGTGCATGGGTTTCCCCTAAGTCAAATGTTCATATTGATCACAACTGTGTGTGTATCCGGTGTTACCAATGATTGATATTGATCACATGTGTAGGCATGTGTATCCCCTGTGTCCTATCATTTATGTTGGTTATAACTGTGAGAAGGTTTAGTCTGTGATACCATTGTTTAATATTTATAACATGTGTTTTTGTACCCTTTGAGACATATAATAGATTTTGATTACATTATATATGTGTGTGTATTCATGTGGGAACAATTCTTGATGTTATATTTCTCTTGGTATTGTGATAATTATGACTCATTCATACCATGATTTAATTTTTTATCTATCATCATTCATGTTTTATTTCCTACATTGTTCATCTGTCCACTATTTTTGAGAATGTAGGATGATCCATATTAATTATCCCCCTTATAGGGTTGTGTATGAAATTGGTCAAAATGTACATGGGTTATCCCCTCCAGTGAGATATTTCAGACATATTTTCATTCTTATCACATCATGGGGGGAAGGTTTTAGGTAGATATATTATACACATTTTTTCATTGATCCAAAGTAGGTATAGTCGGGGTTCGTGGAATCCTTGTGACCATCCAACTACTCAGCAAATTGGTGTTCATTTATTATACTTGTTTTTTTGTGGTACATATTTCTATTGTGGTGTTTTAATGATAAAAAACAATTACCTATGTTTCTAAACATTATTTTATGTTATTTTTTATGTTTTTATTATAATCCAAATAGTGGATTTGAATGAGATATTAAATTCCCTTTGAATCCCCAATAGAGGTTTTTTCACCCTATATTTTACCTTCATGAACATTAAAACAAAATTGAGGAACCATAGAAAGAAATTCATGTAGTGGTGGTTGTCACCGATGAAGTGGAAGTAGTATTGACTGCACTAGACACCCAATGAAATAGTTGGGGTAGCAGAAATCATTATGATCTCTCACCGATTATCTAAGGGATCATCCAGTTTTTCACCAGTCTATTTGAATGTCATTTGCTAGTTATCGGTAGCCGGTGGAAAATTTTCAGAATCCCCAAGTTTGGAAATCGCACCAGCTACCCCTAGGTTTCTATAGTGTATCCAATTGCGATGTTGAAGCAGTTTCAAAAAATAAATAATTATGGTTAAAAATTTGGTAACTCTGGTGTTCATTGGCTTAAATGACCCCAAAAAACTCTATAATATTTTCATTCTCTTTGGGACAGTAAAAATACACCTGTTTAACAATTTTAAACACTCATACATTCTATGAATAGATATCACGTATTTATGGATTAATATTCATTAAATTACATTTCATTCCATAGAAGAATCCTTTTGGTCTAATAACTATATAATATTTGAATAATAAAATACTTGTTAATGAAATATCTACATCTATTACCATATATATCTTCATAACAATAACCATTATTTTATATATAATAAACAAAACCATTACTCAAAACCTAGGGAAATGGAATATGAGAAAAGGATCAGCTCAGATTCTTAGTAAGTGTAAATAGGGGAGATATCAATGATATTATAAGAATAAAATGATAAAACGAGAATAAAAATAGGATCATAGTGTTTTAAAAACATACCCCATACATCATATATCCTAATAATGAGTCATGGAAAACATTAGTGTAATTAATAAGATATTAATCAAAATGGAGTTAAAGAAAATGAGCATTGAGAGAATAATATAGGCATAAGACATGGAATTTTTAATAAAATAAAGAATATAAAATCATTTCCTTAGTAGGGAATGTTAAATTAAAAGAATATAATAGTTGAATGGTTTCACTCCTTAAACTATTCTATTATTCATGGTTAACTCCCAATTCTAGTCCTACTTATCTTATGAGATGTCAATATTTTTTTAATAATATAGAGGGAGATATATGTCCCACCATTCTTATAATGAAAATAAGACATATATGGTTGAATATATCATAAATAAATCATCATAAAAGATTCTATGAAATGAAGTGGGTTTCATAAACATCTCATCAGATAATAACCTAAGGGTTAGAATCATATTTTATAAACATTTCATCATTTAATCACAACATAACTCATTGAATAAAAATGGATTTTATAATCATAATTTCATCATAAACATAATGAAATAATATAATCACTTTGAATGGTATCCATTTATGAAATCCATAATATAACATAAGTAACATTAACTGTTATTATTGTTGATACATAAATAGATCATTAAATAATTCTTGAAAATAATAGAATTTCAACTTTAAAAATCCATTTAAATATCTAAATACAATTCATATATTTAATAATCTACATTATTTTAAAATAAAATTGTAAAATTTTAATGTAATCTTCCAATCATTAGGGTTTCATCATTATGGGAAATTTTGTTCATGCAGTATAAGTTAAAAACCATTCATTCCAAAAATTTTCTCAAAAAGTACTAAAATTCACCATTTGGAAAATGAAAAAATATATTCATTAAAAAATATTTTTCAAAATTTATAATATTGGAAAATGGGTCAAAAAAATCCCAATATAATATTAAAAACAATTTATAACTATTTTAGAAAACATGGATTTGTTAGAAAATGTTCATTTGGCTGAAGATATAAATGATGTCGAATTTCATTAAAAACTATTTTCCATAATATGGGTTTAAAATATGAGTAAAATTAAATTACAACATTAATTTCCAACAAATAAACAATGTATTGTAAATTCCATGAGATTCATTAGGGGTAGATCATAAAATTTCATCATCAGAAACATGATCATAAAATGTTGTGAAAAAAATGAGAATGTAACATAAAACCCATACACCTCTTTTTTTTCTTTTCAATCATGGTCCAATAGAAAAACTACTTGTTTATTTTTATATCCCATATTTATAATGATAATAATCATAAAAGGAAATCAAGGGTATTATACAGACCACATACATGAAGTGATTGTTCAATGAGGCATGTGTCAAATATAAATAATAGTAAGATAGAGATCCCTTATTTTGAGTTCACCTTGATTCAAAATAACTACAAACGTCTATATAAAAAATAAAATTTTTTATATTCTTTAAAATAGTATTTTTCATTCTTTTAATATGACATATCATCCATTAATAACATTCCTGTACCCATAATTATTAATAATTACATATTAAAATCATCATTTTTGGATGTTAATTTTTTCATTAACTGTAATTATAATCAATTTTGTAGTTCCTGTAATATTAAATTTATCTTTGTTCCATAATCTATAGAATATTAATAATTATATAAATATAATTTATAATAAGTATATAAATACTTATTTTCATCTATAAATGTTATATATAAAAAAATGAATTACTTTGTACAGGGTAACGGTAGGCCATACATACGCATGAATGTTGTCTTCATTTATGATCTCATGAAAAAAAATAAAGGTATGTATTAATTCACATTTATGGGAACTTTATTATTTCATATTTTTATTTCAAATGTAAAAATTAATCACATCCTAATACCCATAGGTAAAATATGGTGAAAAAAAATTAATTCTATTGGTATGTGGAGATATAAGCCATACATATGTACAAGTGACAATTCACTTTTCAATTGATCGGAATGATAGTGTATAATAGATTTTTCATAATCATAATAATATTCAATGATATTTTTTATACTGAATTTATAAATTTTTTATATATTCCATAGATTTTTATGTGGTAAATAATATTAGAAAAAAAATTATTATGTAGGGTGATTACCTCTTCTTTGAGTAGACTCTTTTATATCACCGCTAAAGGGATCTAGGGTTGAAATTATGGGTGGAAAAAGCCACGATTCTTTTTTTGGGAATTTTATAAGGGGGATTCTATGAGTTTTTTCATCTAGATGGCTATATGTGGTGTGAATAACATAATGAATTGGTTCACTTTTTGAATAGAGGGAAACTCTTGGAATTCTATAAAATATTAAATTAATATAAATTAATTATGATTTCAAAAGGGATGAAAATTTATAATATTATATGATAAGATAAGTATGAGTCAAAATAACTTCATAAAATTATATTTCTACATATTTTATCAAATATTAACAATTAACATTTAGTTTTAAACCCCTGTTAACTCTTTCTACAATTATTGTAATTTTAAATTATTCTACTTTTTTAGGGTTAATAATATTGCTATAAAATAGATAAAGGTGCTATAAATAGACCATTTATGATTTATACAACTATATCAAATTAATATTTTTTATTTTTCGTTTCTTATAACTTTTATATTATTTAATAATCATCATTTGTTAAAAAATATTGTTATCTCATTTTTAACAACATTCATTTAATTTAATAGTAAATACATCATGAAAAAGTGGTAATTATAATATAATTCATTACTATAACTATAAATTTTCAATTTTATTTATAAAATTATTGTGTCATGATACTAATTTAAAATTATAATACCTTTATTAGTTTCAATACAATTTATTTCATGTTTCCATTAAAAAAATAATTATTGTGTAAACATAGTGTATTAATTTAATATAATTACTTATTCAATAATATTTAAAATTGATTTTCATGATGAACAAAAATAATATAAATTTAAAAATAGTTTTTATAACCAAAAATATATCTTTATTATACCCATGTTAAAAATATTACAGTTACTAAAACATGAATTTGACATTTTTTACTTTTTTATTATATACAATAATATAATGGTCATTATCGGGTAAAAATACTACCAAACTACCTAAAAATGTCTGAGGGATTACATTTTCGACCATATATTATCCCATTTGTCTAATTTTAATATATAGATATGATATTTATGTAATTTAATAAAATGTTATTCTCATAAAATACCATTATTTTCAATTTAGAATCTATTCTCTTAATATGGATTTAAAGACATAAAGAAAATGTTTGAATTAGAATATAATACATTAACATATAAATAATATGTGATATTCATATAATAAATCAGTTTCACAAATTTACACAGTAAATATATTTATGTTTTAATATTTTAAATATAATTTGTTATATTATTTTATTAAATGGAGAAATATCAAATCATTATTCCATAAGAGTTTAAGGACATTATGTAATTTTGAAAAATAATAAAAAACTTCTATCGGCAATATAATTTTACTATTATGAAAATAGAAACTTATATTCACACATAACATTCTTTTTCACTATGTAGACACCTAAGAGATATTAAAAACAAATAGATTGACAGTCAGTAATTTTCTTTGATATAAATATTATATATGTCTCGTTCATGGGAAAGTACCCTTAAAACAATTAAATTTTGAGCATATGGTGATATATCTAGAATTTAATTCAGGAAATAAATTTTCGGATGAAATAGTATGGCCATAACACTTATTTTTATCCTAGATTAATATATTTACACTTTATCAAGATTATTTTTAATATGATTACTGTTCATATTGGCCAAAAATAGATTTTTGAAGAAAATTATATTTACATTAAAATAATGTATAATTATTTATATAAATTCAAATTTATAATTAATTGATAACACATTGATTAATTTTATTCATATGTAGATTGTTGGTCGGAGTGGATACTCAAGAGGGGGGTGAATTGAGTTCCAATTAAAATTTTTGTTAAAATATTGTATATTTAAAATCCCCCAATTTATAAAACAAGTTAAACTATACTGATTTTATACATATTTTTAATGTTCATTAGCTTCTAAAAGAATGATTGGGTCTCAGTTAATTTAACCACAAGATTAAACTATCTTTTGAAACTAACCTACTAATTTACAATAAGTGTAAACACTTGCTAATTTAACTATCAAACCAGCTTTAGAATAGTTTTGTATTTTAAAGTAATAGCAGCAGAATAAATAAAATATATGTAGTATACTATAAACATAAACAAAAGATGCATAACATATATAACAAGAGGTTCAGTCTCAAGCCGAGACTTAGTCCTCTCAAATTTATATAAATTATATCCACACCCTTGATCGGGGTTAATCAATAGTTTACAAAACTGTCCATGCCACGCATGGACCTGTACCACTGTTCTTCGTGGGAAACAGAACAAAGACCATGCCACACAAGGAACTCCTCAATAGTTGACGTGGGAAAACAAGAGATAAGACATTTGGAATGAGGATTTTGATATCCTCCAGTTCAGTCCAGGAGACAGTGTGTTTATATGAAACACAGAGTACACCACACAACTCGAAAGTTAATAAATAAATCACTTAGAGAGAAAAGATAAGATTTTATAAAGCTCTAGTGATTATCAGTGTATCTTTGGACTCGTTGGATTCATTAGGAATGCTTCTGAGACCTTCTCTGGTTTTTCTGATGAAAAACAGAGTGTCGTAGATAGCTTGTCTTCTTTAGAAATGAAAAATATCACTTGATTCATCATGTGTTCTTCAGTGGTGTTGGATTTCATTAATGATAATTCTTTGAAAGTCTGGAAATCTCTTTCGTGATCAGGATTGTTCTTCTTGTAGTGCTCTCTATGTATGTAAGTTCTTCTCGTTGTATATTCACACTTGTGCAGCGCTTCCTTCAATGTCATGCACTGCATCTTAATCTTCCTTATATTCCACGAGTTCTGGCAGTAGGAATGATTCCTTTTTCATAGGTACAAGATATGGTTTCCTGACATGTCAATAACTATCATTAAATAACATTAATTGAATTAAAAAAATCATATATGACCGTTAGTATTATTTAAATAATATTGACAAAAAGTTAAGGAACGGTGTCATAATGATTATGTAAGTGGTGTCTTATTCACGGTATGAGGTTCACGGTATGAGCATCATGGTATGAGCTTCATGGTATGAGCATCACGATATGAGCTTCACGGTATGAGATTCACGGTATGAGCTTCACGGTGTCTGGGTCATAGTGAGTCATTCATAGAGTGAGCTTGATGGTATGAGCTTCACAGTGTCTGGGTCACGGTGATTCATTCACAGTGTCTGGGTCACGGTGAGTCCTTCACGGTGTCTGGGTCACGATGAGTCCTTCATGGCGTCTAGGTCACGGTGTCTGTGTCACGGTGTCTGGGTCACGGTGAGTCCTTCACGGTGAGTCCATACATAGACAAATATCTTTATTTGGACTTAGACAGAATATGCAGAATATGGATTAAGCTTAATCGTTAGAGAGTAAGAGAATGTGAATCATAAACATAAAGGCTTGATAATATATGTGGGATTTGTGATCATTCATAAGACTTGTAAATAATAAATATAGTTATTAACATCCATAAGATTTGTCATCATTAAACCATGATGAGTAGTTATTATTGAGAGTGAAGAGCATTAGCAAGATGTGCAATGACTATTGAGATTAATTAATAGTAAAAGGATTTGTGATCATTAAAACATGAATAACACATGAAGATTCCAACAATCTCCCACTTTTTGATGATCACAAATTAGATATAGGCAGAATATAAATGAAATGTAACATTAAAGATCCTATCACAGCAGATATAGGTAGATTATAAATAAAATGTAACATTAAAGATCGTATCATAGAAAAAACATTTTAGAACTGACACTTGTAGCTTTTCTCCCCCATTTATACTTGTAGAGATTTATCCCCCTTTTGGGATTATCAAAAAGTAGAGAAAAAGAAATGAAACTCGGCAGTTTTCATTATAAAAAGGGTTCAGAATACAACATACAGGAGAAGTAAAAATAGTAAACAAGAAATGACATCCCATCAAAAACAAAATAGTCTCTAGACTCTTCTGGGATCAATCTTTTCCTTGACTTTATCAGCAGTAGGAGCTGGTTCTGAAGTGGAAGAAGGAATGGATGCATTAGACATGGAGGGTAAGGGTTGAACTTCAAAAACAAATGGAGCCAAAGTGGGATTAGAAGAAGATTTAGTCTTAGGTTGGTTAAGAATGACTGGCCGGATCTGAGAAAGAGTTTGGCTGACAAACATGGCAGTTGAGGCTAAGGCAGGTAGACCAGGACTAAGGGGTGTAGCAGTTGGAGAAACTATAGCAGTACTTTGCACAAGAAGATACGAATTCAATAGATTGATGAACTAAGAAATTATTTCACCACCATATTTCATATCCTTTTCAAAATCATCCTTATTTTCCATAAACTTGTCCAACAATCTGGTGAACTCTGTATTTTTTCTGAACTTGAGTTTTAAAAGCTTGAGTCACCGGAGGGATTCACAAATTTTCCCCAAGATATCTAAAGTGATCTGTCATATCACTTTTAGCGAAAATCTGGGGGAGATAAAGATCTATTTTCTTTGTGATCTCTTGTTGAGCATCATTGGAAATCTTATAATGAATCCTAATCAATTCCAATGCTCTATCACTGTTTTTAACCACTTCTATCAATGAAGAATGATCCAAGCCACTAAAGGCACTCTAAATTTCTTCCTTGATTATGGATCTCAGCATAGAATCATCCAAAAAAGATGTGAAGGTCTGACCAGAACCAGGTGAAGCCTTGACAGCTTCGGTTAGAACTTTGAGCTGTTTCAGAAGTTTTGGCAGGCATCCAGTGTACTCATCTATAAGATTATTTAGAGTTTCAACAAGCTCTCTCATGTGTTCCAGTATCTTGGTGTGTCTTTTTCCAATATTTTCATCAAAAGAAATTAGGTATGTATGAACTTCATACATAATTTCCCTAGCAAGGAGGGAATCATATGGCTCAAGAGAAGAAGCAACAGGTGAAGGAGCAGAAAAATAAGTAGGAGAAGAAACAGTACTAGGCTCTGATCTCAAAGATAACTCATTATGCAAACATGCTATCATATTTTCCAGATTTGCAACATCAGCACTCAGAAGCTTATTCTCTACTCTGACTTCTTGAATTTCTCGGATCATCCTTGGTTGAATATGAAAGATAATATTTTCCAAGAGAATTGATGCATCTTATTGACTTAAACTGAGTTACTGGATGAGGATGAGTGGATAAAATTTTCTAAACTCTAGCTAACAAAGATTCTCCAAATACATTTAGATCATCTTTGGTCACAAAGGATTGATGCTCAGGTAAGGGCGCAGGTAAAGGTAGTGGTTCAGATTCTGGTTGAGGTTCAGAGTCATCTTCAGACTCAGATTCTAATTCGGATTGATGTTGGGGCTCTGGTTCTGGTTCTGGATGAGCTACATATTTCAGTTGAAATAGAGAAGAAAGATCCATTATAATTGTAGACACTTGCTCTGACTCATTCACATCATAAAATCTTGGGAAAAAAACTGGGTGTGAACAGAGTATGAGACAACAGGTTGAGAAGCATCAGCAGATCCAGCTTCTTTAATCTCAAGAATTCGGGGTTCCTCCCCCTCAAATTGTGCTTCCCTTACATATTCTTGAGGCTCAGGAACATGGTAAAGATACACACGATCATCCCTAATCTCTTCAGCAAAATCTTGCCTTTCCATCTGAAAGGCAATTTCCACCCTCTCTTTAGCAGAGGGAATTATCTCAAGAACCGATTGTTCCATTGGTTGAACTTCCAGACTTGCTTCTCATTCAACTGAAAGATCATCTTCAATAGGATCTTCCTCAAAGGTTCCATGATGTTCTGAATCAGGAAAAACTGAATTCCTTGTATCATTAGGACGATCTTCTGGATTTACATCCGCATTATTGGCAGGAGATTCCTCTTCTCTCAAACTAACACCAACTTCCTCTTCTTGAGGTATTTCAGCAGGGATAACAGTATAGAAAACTGTCTATTCTTTTTCAATAGGAGTTGTTTCCATTTGTTGTGTTTCATCTTCTTCTCTTTGAGATACTTCAATAGTTACTTCCTCTTCTTCTTCTTCTTCTGAATACTTAGCCACTTCATCTGGTTCCAAACCAGGATCAGATATATTTTTAGGCCTTCATGGATAGTCACCAGGATTAATCTTTTTATACACTTGATCATTGTCCTCAACCCACTGCTTCTTCCAGGGGTTCCAACTAATCATCATCCTTCTGATAATAGTCATGGATAGGATGAAATCAAGGTCCTCTAACATTTCTTCATTCGTTCCAACCATCTCTTTTGCAAAAAACATAGCTGAAATCATCCGTGAGTAAAACAGGGAGGTGGATTTGGAAGTAACTTTGATCATCTCACAGATATGGTTGATAACATACATACATAGGTTGATCATATGGCCATTCTTCAACAGATAATCAGGAACACATCATAATACATCATCACAGAAAAATCTCCTTTTCTTGGGCTAATCAAATTCTGAACAAACACGAACAGAAGTCTAGTATCCCCATCTAATTCAGCAGTTATGGACCTTCGCGTGGTGCCATTTCTAGTCAGGATTTCCAAAGCAGTATTTACGTCAAAGATGTCTGTTGTTGGAGGAGGGTCTCTCTGGTAATCCTCACAAACTTCTTCATGGGTAATCCCTAGGCATACAGCCCACAACCTCGAAGAGAAAGAGCACTTTTGACCATTTCTCCAGCTTGTCACCATAAAGCGTTCTACAAACTCAAATGAAAACTTTACGTACTGATAAAATTGAGATAGAAATCTCGGGTAGATCGGTCTATTCTGTCCAGTGAACCATCCAAGCCATCCTTGATCCCTTAAAACATTTAAAACTAAAGATCTTCTAGAAAACAACCACTTTACACAAACCTCTTTTTCAGTTACAACTCTACAGCTTTCCAGGTTTGGGTTTAGAGGTCCTTCGAGAGCTATGCACAGTATCATCTTCTGTTTCAAAGAGCGACACTTCTTAGATGAGGGTGAAGATGGACGCTTCATACTTGGCATCCACTGAAGATTTGGGCGAGAGGGAAGAGAAGGTTCAGGAGAGAGTTCGGGTAAGGAATCGATTGAAACCCATATGTTTTACCATTTGGGAAAGTCAAACGTCATAAAAAACGCAGGAAATAAAACAGTATTGAAATAAAAAATTATGTGATACGGGTTAAAATAAGAATAAAAAAATCTTCACGGTGAGATGGTGAGTAGGCGTTACGGTGTGATGAAAACTAGTCATCACGGTGAGACAGTTGATAGTCATCACGATGAGACAATGATCATTTTGTGTAGTCACGATGAGATAGTAAGTTGACAGACCGTGAGTATAAAACACTAATTCAGAAACATTGACTATGAATCCGTAAAGTAAAATACAGTACATTATTAAACATTAAGATCAGTAAGATATTCAATTATAATTAATCATACCAAGATCATGTATGATTTAGTCTAATCTTTCATAATTTAATGGTTTAGTGAATATATCAGCAAGTTTATATTCAGTACCATTGAATTCCAAAGTGATATTAACTTTTTGATAATTATCCCTAAAAAAGTGATTTCTTACATCAATATGTTTTCTCCTAGAATGAGAAATAGGATTCTTATAAATGTTAATAGAACTTTTGTTGTCACAATTTATTGGGACATGTCTAAATTGATATCCATAGTCTTGTAATGTGTGTTTCATCTACAAAATTTGTGCACAAGAACAGCCAGTAGCTATGTATTCACCTTCTGCAGTAGATAATGCAACATAATTTTGTTTCTTACTACACCACGATTCTAGTGACTTGCCTAAAAGGTGACACGTTCCAGAGGTGCTTTTTCTCTCTAGCTTACATCCATCAAAATCATCATTAGAATAACTAACTAATTAAAATGATTGTCCTTTGGGATTGAACAGCCATAAATTGGGAGTATGCTTGAGGTATTTGAAAATTCTTTTTACAGCATTTAAATGTGTCTCGTTAGGGTTTTCTTAAAAACGAGCACACATACACACACTATACATAATATCATGACGACTAGCAGTCAGGTATAGTAGACTTCCAATCATTCCTCTATATGTGGTTTGATCAACAAAGTTACCATTTTCCTTAAGATCCATCTTACAGGTGGTACTCATGGGAGTGTCACAACTTTTTGTGCTATCCAATCCAAAACATTTTAAAGATCTCAAGTATATTTACATTGAATTAAAATAATTCCATTATCATTTTGAATGATTTGAAATCCAAGAGAGAATTTATGTTCACCTATTAAACTCATTTCAAATTCATTTTGCATCATTTTATGAAAATCAGTACAAAATTTAGTTTTTGACGATCCAAAAAAAATATCATCTATATAAATTTGTACAACTAAAACATCTTTAAAAATTCATTTTATAAACAGAGTAGGATCCGATATTCCTTTTTTAAAACCTTTAGAAATTAGAAATGTACTTAATATATCATACTAAGCTCTTGAAGCTTGGTTTAAACCATATAAAGCTTTTGATAATTTGAAAATATGATTTAAAAAATGAGGGTTCGAAAATCCAGGTGGTTTTTCAACAAAAACATCCTCATAAATATACCTATTCAAGAATTCACTCTTTGTAGAGACCCGAAGCTTGACGTACATGGACATTACATTACATTTGCGGAACACTTAGTACATAACAAAAACACACACACAAGGATCGTAATAGTTTAGTGTCTTTGGAAACTCGGAACGTAATCTTCTAATCCTGGTGAAAGATCTTCAATATCTCCCATAAAGATCTTCCTTTTTCTACCTAAAACCATTCTTTATGTCCTGGGGAAAAGAAAACATAAAAGGGTGAGCTCAAATGCTCAGTAAGGGCAAACAAAAGAAATATCAATCACATCATATACATAAGCACATAACTTTTCGAAATCTTAACCTGCAAAAGAGATCATAATTTCATAACAGGGGGTAAATCATGGCAGTGAAATGTAATCACAATAATCATAACATAAAACATGAAACTTTGTGGCATTGACACATAATCATAGAGAATCATTTCTTGTTAGTCAAGACTCATTGCCAAGACTATCTTAGTGGACAAAGTCCCTTTCTGAATCGAGTAACCCTCGTTTCAGTCCTGTTTCACTGAACCGGTATAACCTACCATTCCTGCCATGTCTATCTCATGAGATATAAAATCATTACCCAATGCATTGGAGGGAGATATAGGTCCCACCCATCTCATAATGATACCATTCTTATGTGTGCCACAAAATCATAAATCATACATCATTTCATAACCCATGTAATAAAAATGGGATTTTTAAACAACATGACATCATAAAACCATTCATATAAGATAAAGGAATTAATAAACATAATTCCATCACAACATAGTCAAATCAATGTAAAAATATGGATAGAAACATAACCCTTTATTATCATAGATGGAAAATAATTTTGATAAAACACTTTAAATGAATTCTTGAGGAAAATATCCTTTCTTCTTCAAAATCAATTTCTTTTCACAAAACATCATGCAATTTTAAAAGAAAGAGATTTTATTAAAAATAGTCATGAAATCTTTTGGTGGAAGCTTCATGAAAATAAGGCTTTATATGACCATAAAAATCCTTTCGTTCCGTTTAAGTTAAAAAAACATTTTTCGTACTTTTGTCGGAAAAGTCAAAAAGTACCTCGTACGAAAAACGACAAAAGATTCCTTTCATTTATTTTACTAAAAACTCACCGAAGGGTAAAATGGGATTTAACAAAATTTTAGGTGAATGGAAATAATATCACATATTGTGGAAACATGGATGTGGATGATAAAATACACCCCAGTAAATACCAAAGTATAAACAATCTCGGATAAAAATGAGATTGTGACATTTCCCTTACCTTAGGTCCGATTTGCTTCGTATGTGTCCGAACCTCCTGTATAATGATTTAAATAATGTCATTGACTTATTACAGAATCATATTCATTGTTATGATATCATATATGGTTCACTTATGACTTTATATTACCCGTTCTTTTGTAAATTTCATGTTAAAGAAGCGTTTTGGGTAAAAGTGTTTCATTTATCGTAGTTGTTTTGACTTGTTGTTCTTGACATCATTATTACTTATATCATGATTCACTTACTTCCAGAATATAAAATATGATTTATATATCATATATATTCAATATATATATATATATAATAGATATATAAATAAAATGAAAAGCACCGTTCATGGAGACGGTAGTCCGTACGTACGAATGAACGCTGTTTTCCTTTCCTTATTGTCTTGAAATGGAAGTAAGTAGATGACATACATATATATATATATATATATAAACCCAGTAGCATTACAATATCATATATTTCATTTTTTATTTCTTATATATACTTTATAATCATTCTTAGATGGTTAACATGGAGAATGAATCTCATCGCGTCGTGGAGACGGTAGTCCGTACGTACGCACGAGCGATGATATCATTTCCATAAATATTGAATTGAATTGGAGTGGATTATACAATATATCAGAATCAATATGATGTTGTAATAACTATGTATAGTTATTATTTACACCATTATACCCATCCATGTAAGGTGGTGGTGGAAAATAGATTACACCACGGCGTGGAGACGGTATTCCGTACGTACGCACGCGCGGTGATTTAATTTTTCCGTAGGATGGATAGAAGGTGAATTAGGGTTGTTTCATACATATAATAACATATCAGTATATGAGTGATACTGATGTTATTACTTCATAATGAAACAACCTAAGAAGAAGAATTGGAAGAAGAAATAAAGATGAAAGAATTGGTAATGGTAATTACCTCTTCTTTGAAGCGCCTTTTGGAGACCTCCTCTTAGGTAACTAAAATTGGTCTTTGAGGAAGACCCGAACCTCTAGGATGTTTCTAGGGAAGTGGAGAAGAGATTTTGGCAGAGTTTGGCCGAGCTTGAGTGCTCAAATTGGTGTGAGGAGGAGGGGGAGGAGGTGTCCTTTTATAAGGGAGGAGAGGGGCACCTTAGGAATATCTCAAAATATTATTTTATATTAAAGTCAAAATCGGTTTATAATTATTCCAAAGGGTCTTATTTCGAAGCTAAAGTGGGGATGGGTCGAAATCCTATCAACCAATAGGATTTAGACAAGTTTAGGGTATTATTTTAACCTTATCAATTAGATTTAACTCTAAGTTAAATAATTTAACTTTTACAGTGTCTTTTTGTTTTCTTTCACTATATGGTTAATAAACTTACTATAACATGCCAAAAGAACCCCAAATTGAATATTATTAATAAATATATCCTTATCTAAGTCATTTGGCCGAACCTTAGATTTTTAGGAATACAATAACAATTAATAATATAATATTTGATTTAAAAACTATTTTTTGTCAATTTTGACACTATTTGATATATGATTTTTGTGAAAGTCATAACAGAATTATATGTTCTAACCAAGTTGATTAAATCAACAATAATATATCATAGTAACCTATAAAATTAGTGTAATTCATAAAAAGTCTCAAATTACATTTATTTTGGTGTTTATAACATCAATTATGTCAATATTTCATTAATAAGATAAAACTTGCATCATAATTGTGTCATAACTAAATTAACTTATTTAATGTCTAAAAATTAGAAATAAAATACCATCATGTAGGAAATCTTTTTAGCTTTCTAATGAATATTTTCAATCTAATTTATCATATGTATATCCCTGTATTAAAAATGTTTTAGTAAATAAACTTTGATTTTAACTCTTTTAACTCTTCTTTGAATTAAATAATAATAAATGTCCTAATATAATCCAGGTGGGCCTAAATGGTCATATTTTATTCCTAAGTTTGTTTTTGGTCGAATTACACTTATGCAATAGAATTAGGACATGTGTTAGGGTAATAGTAATATCATATTTACCCTTAGTTACCCTATTTACTAATAACCGCGGTAAAAAAAGTAAATAGTTACTATTCACCAAAAAATTATTTTTTTCTCATTGAACCACATTTTACTTACTGATATCAACCGTGTCTGTCGGATTTTCGAAATTCCATTCATAGAAGCGGTAAAATTATGTTTTATGAAAAATTCAGTTTTTAACCTACCACTTAGTGGTTTCACTATTCATCAAAAATTGAAAGTTTTCAGAAAAAAGCCAAAATTTCATCCTAAGCTATATTTCATATTCCGAATTCAAAAATGAAGTCTATTTTACCAAATTCATAACATAGAAAATGCATTAATTAATTTTATAATTAAATCCCGTTGTTAAAACAAATAGCGTGTTTTTAAGAAACAATATCTATCAAAAGATTGACACTTGATTATGTCTGGTTTAAATGTGAAATTACATCCAATGACCAACATTGTATTAAATTGTAAAAATATATTCTAAATATACTTTAAAACCACTCAAATTTATGATTTATCACTATTAATTATTTTGATTAAAAAAGTTCTTTTTAATTATAATTTAGTAATTTTCACTATTCATCAGAATATGAAAGTTATCCGAAAAGTACCAAAATTTCACCTTAGGCTAAATTCGATACTCTGAATCCAAGAATGAAGTTCATTTTGAAAAATAAGATTTACAGAATTTTAAAAAGTGGTTATTACTATTCATAACGGCTAGTTTTAATAATATTTTAATAGCATATCATTGTTTAGTGAAACTCAGTATTCCGTATTACACACGCTATCGAGGAAGGTCGCGATTGCGTTTAATGCAGGGAAAGTCAAGGATGCGTGTTGTGAAAGCTTCTTTTGGTGTAGCGTACAACACAAGACATTAATAAAATTAAAAAGAATAGTTTTCATAAAATCTCGGGCTGTTACATTCTACCCCCCTTAAAATGAATTTCGCCCTCGAAATTCGTCGGGGTTATAAATGGTTTACTATTCGAAAGTTTCTTTAATAGAAACCCACATCGTAAAAAGGAATATCAAAACATGGCTTTAAAAACTAGAGTATGAAATGTAACGATTACCCAAATAAACTAATCACTGGGTTTCCACATAGGTGAAAATATGGATATGGAAGAGAAATCTAACCATCATGTTCTGATGGAGAGTGGTATAGAACATGGCTATGGAAAATCCAGTGATCACAAATCCATAATTTTGTGACGATCTAAGGTACCATCTGATTCAACAGGTATAAGATCACTAGGACAACATTTTTGGTTTTCAAGATCATTTCCCTAAAGTTGAAAATTTGAATCAGAATAAATACTTTCTTTATTTTGGTACAATCTCACTGTTGTTCATGCCTTGAACAATTTCCACTTCATCTCTTAAATAAATGAAGTTGAATTTGTTATTCATGAAGTGTTAGTATGACAGGTCATTCCATTTGTCTTAAACAAAAGGTTAGCAAAAATTATATACATAAGTCGATCTGCAGTGAGATTAATCACATATGGTTCCTAAAATGGACTTATACTTCATATATCATACTGCTTAATATAATAAAACTAGTTTCTACTAAACAGGGACTTCCTGTAGGCCAGTGGTAGGCGATAAAGGCCGGTCGCACTTCGGTTGTGGGTTCGATTCCCACAGCCTTGTCCGAAGCGATGGGATGTCGCCCGTCCTGCAGATTGTCCTTTTTCTAAAACTACATTACTATAACATCCCATCAAAAACTTATATCCTTAAACAATACTCACTTATTTCCAACATAATCCATTTCAATCATTAGGTTTATCCATAATACTGTAGTCCACTCTCATAACATAGTGAAAACGATTACCAGAGATTTAATACCATCGTTGAACCCCATATATCATAAGATATGTTTTGTTGGTCACATTCCAAACATTCAAAGTCCTTAATCATGTATACTCTTGAATACCCATTGAACCTTAGTGAAAACTTGAATGCAGTTAAAAGTTAACACTTTACACATACCAAAATCCTCAAAATTATTTATACTAAAACCATGATATCACTTAGTCCTTATATCAATCCTGAGCTCATGAATACAATCAAACATCTCATTATCTTCTTATCCTTTCATTATGCACTTATCATCTACTTTCCAAAAGTATCTGAATAACCTTTCATGGTTACTGGTACCATTCATCATACACTTTCAAAACTTAAGGAAAGACAACAGTGTAACAATCCATAGATGTATCCTTATTCCATGAGATTACTTATACAACATTACACATGATAAACATGTAATCATTCCACTACATTCTTAGACCATTGACCGAGCTTCAACATTTCTTTCATCTCACATATCATTTGTAGTTTCTTCATCATCATAAAAATAAATACTTCCCATACGACCATACTGATTCTCTTCATGAGACTTTCCCTTAGGGCATTGGTTTGCATAATGACCGTACATTCCACATTTAAAGCATTTAACCATTGTTGATGTCATAGCAATACCATTATCCCCATCCATGGTGTTAACTGAACCTTTTCCTTTGCACTTACTTGCTTTGTGTCCTTATTTTCCACACCCAAAGCATCTTCCAGTTCCTTTGAAACATTATCCTTGATGCCTCTTCCCACATGATTTACATAGGGGAAATTGAACATTCTTTCCTCTATGATCATCATGAAACTCCATCTTTCTCTTATTAGCCGAGTCAGGAAACTTACCAAATTTTACTTTATTGATCATATTATGAGATTGCTGATTCGACATAATAATGATGTTTGGACTTCCAAATCCCATTTCATTTGGTTGCTTATGAAGAATATCATTCCATTGTCCATCATATCCTCCATTATTGTGAATCATCTTGTTTCTAGCCATTTTCTAAAACCCAAAAAGAATAGTGTGAGAGGCAAAAATCATGATAGGGAAAACAACATAATAAAGGGGGAGTACCTTAAATATCTAACATCTTAGGTTTAATTCTATGATCGTTAGCATAGTCCTAGTACTGTAACCTATACGTATACTTAACCTTAGGGACATCCCTAGACATACCTTAGAAATAACTCTTGGGGATCTCACTAACGTTTTCGCATCCTAGTTTCCAAAGGTTGACTAAACCTTTCCTCTGATACCAACTGTAGAGACCCAAAGCTTGACGTATATGGAAATTACATTACATTTTCGGAACACTTAGTACATAACAAAAACACACACACAAGGATCGTAATAGTTTAGTGTCTTTGGAAACTCGGAACGTAATCTTCTAATCCTGGTGAAAGATCTTCAATATCTCCCATAAAGATCTTCCTTTTTTTTACCTAAAACCATTGTTTATATCCTGGGGAAAAGAAAACATAAAAGGGTGAGCTCAAATTCTCAGTAAGGGCAAACAAAAGAAATATCAATCACATCATATACATAAGCACATAACTTTTGGAAATCTTAACCTGCAAAAGAGATCATAATTTCATAACATGGGGTAAATCATGGCAGTGAAATGTAATCACAATAATCATAACATAAAACATGAAACTTTGTGGCATTCACACATAATCATAGAGACTCATTTCTTGTTAGTCAAGACTCATTTCCAAGACTATCTTAGTGGACAAAGTCCCTTTCTGAATCGAGTAACCCTCGTTTCAGTCCTGATTCACTGAACCGGTATAACCTACCATTCCAGCCATGTCTATCTCATGAGATATAAAATCATTACCCAATGCATTGGAGGGAGATATAGGTCCCACCCATCTCATAATGATACCATTCTTATGTGTGCCACAAAATCATAAATCATACATCATTTCATAACCCATGTAATAAAAATGGGATTTTTAAACAACATGACATCATAAAACCATTCAGATAATATAAAGGAATTCATAAACATAATTCCATCCCAACATAGTCAAATCAATGTAAAAATATATATAGAAACAGAACTCTTTATTATCTTAGATGGAAAATAATTTTGATAAAACACTTGAAATGAATTCTTGAGGAAAATATCCTTTCTTCTTCAAAATCAATTTCTTTTCACAAAACATCATGCAATTTTAAAAGAAAGAGATTTTATTAAAAATATTCATGAAATCTTTTGGTGGAATCTTCATGAAAATAAGGCTTTATAAAACCATAAAAATACATTCGTGCCGTTTATGTTAAAAAAACATTCTTCATACTTTTGTCGGAAAAGTCAAAAAGTTCCTCGTACGAAAAACGAAAAAAGTTTCCATTCATTTCTTTTACTAAAAACTCACCGAAGGGTAAAATGGGATTTAAAAAATTTTTAGGTGAATGGAAATAATATCACATATTGTGGAAACATGGATGTGGATGATAAAATACACCCCAGTAAATACCAAAGTATAAACAATCTAGGATAAAAATGAGATTGTGACATTTCCCTTACCTTAGGTCCGATTTGCTTCGTATGTGTCCGAACCTCCTTTATAATGATTTAAATAATGTCATTGACTTATTACAGAATCATATTCATTGTTATGATATCATATATGGTTCAATTATGACTTTATATTACCCGTTCTTTTGTAAATTTCATGTTAAAGAAGCGTTTTGGGTAAAACTGTTTCATTTATCGTAGTTGTTTTGACTTGATGTTCTTGACATCATTATTACTTATATCATGATTCACTTACTTCCAGAATATAAAATATGATTTATATATATTATATATTCAATATATATATATATAATAGATAGATAAATAAAATAAAAAACACCGTTCATGGAGACGGTAGTCCGTACGTACGCATGAACGCTGTTTTCCTTTCCTTATTGTCTTGAAATGGAAGTAAGTAGATGACATACATATATATATATATAAATCCAGTATCATTACAATATCATATATTTCATTTTTATTTCTTATATATAGTTTATAATCATTCTTAGATGGTTAACATGGAGAATGAATCTCATCGCGTCGTGGAGACGGTAGTCCGTACGTACGCACGAGCGATGATATCATTTCCATAAATATTGAATTGAATTGGAGTGGATTATACAATATATCAGAAATAATATGATGTTGTTATAACTATGTATAGTTATTCTTTACACCATTATACCCATCCATGTAAGGTGGTGGTGGAAAATAGATTACACCACGGCGTGGAGACGGTATTCCGTACGTACGCACGCGCGGTGATTTCATTTTTTCGTAGGATGGATAGAAGGTGAATTAGGGTTGTTTCATACTTATAATAACATATCATTATATGAGTGATACTGATGTTATTACTTCATAATGAAACAACGTAAGAAGAATAAGTGGAAGAAGAAATAAAGATGAAAGAATTGGTAACTGTAATTACCTCTTCTTTGAAGCGCCTTTTGGAGACCTCCTCTTAGGGAACTAAAATTGGTCTTTGAGGAAGACCAGAACCTCTAGGATGTTTCTAGGGAAGCGGAGAAGAGATTTTGGCAGAGGTTGGCCGAGCTTTAGTGCTCAAATTGGTGTGAGGAGGAGGGGGAGGAGGTGTCCTTTTATAAGGGAGGAGAGGGGCACCTTAGGAATATCTCAAAATATTATTTTATATTAAAGTCAAAATCGGTTTATAATTGTTCCAAAGGGTCCTATTTCGAAGCTAAAGTGGGGATGGGTCGAAATCCTATCGACCAATAGGATTTAGACAAGTTTAGGGTATTATTTTAACCTTATCAATTAGATTTAACTCTAAGTTAAATAATTTAACTTTTACCGTGTCTTTTTGTTTTCTTTCACTATATGGTTAATACACTTACTATAACATGCCAAAATAACCCCAAATTGAATATTATTAATAAAGATATCCTTATCTAAGTCATTTGGCCGAACCTTAGATTTTTAGGAATACAATAACAATTAATAATATAATATTTGATTTAAAAACTATTTTTTGTCAATTTTGACACTATTTGATATATGATTTTTGTGAAAGTCATAACAGAATTATATGTTCGAACCAAGTTGATTAAATCAACAATAATATATCATAGTGACCTATAAAATTAGTGTAATTCATAAAAAGTCTCAAATTACATTTATTTTGGTGTTTATAACATCAATTATGTCAATATTTCATTAATAAGATAAAAATTGAATCATAATTGTGTCATAACTAAATTAACTTATTTAATTTCTAAAAATTATAAATAAAATACCATCATGTAGGAAGTCTTTTTAGCTTTCTAATGAATATTTTCAATCGAATTTATCATATCTATAACCCTATATTAAAAATGTTTTAGTAAATAAACATTGATTTTATCTCTTTTAACTCTTCTTTGAATTAAATAATAATACATGTCCTAATCTAATCCAAGTGGGCCTAAATGGTCATATTTTATTCCTAAGTTTTTGGTAGAATTACACTTATCCAATAGAATTAGGACATGTGTTAGGGTAGTAGTAATATCATATTTACCCTTAGTTACCCTATTTACTAATAACCGCGGTAAAAAAAGTAAAAAGTTACTATTCACCAAAAAATTATTTTTATCTCATTAAACCACATTTTACTTACTGATATCAACCGTGTCTGTAGGATTTTCGAAATTCCATTTACAGAAGCGGTAAAATTAAGTTTTATGCAAAATTCAGTTTTTAACCTACCAGTTAGTGGTTTCACTATTAATCAAAAATTGAAAGTTTTCAGAAAAAAGCCAAAATTTCATCCTAAGCTATATTTCATATTCCGAATTCAAAAATGAAGTCTATTTTACAAAATTCATAACATAGAAATTTCATTAATTAATTTTATAATTAAATCCCGCTGTTAAAACAAATAGCGTGTTTTTAAGAAACAATATCTATCAAAAGATTGACACTTGATTATGTCTGGTTTAAATGTGAAATTACATCCAATGACCAACATTGTATTAAATTGTAAAAATATATTCTAAATATACTTTAAAACCACTCAAATTAATGATTTATCAGTATTAATTATTTTGATTAAAAAAAGTTGTTTTTAATTATAATTTAGTAATTTTCACTATTCATCAGAATATGAAAGTTATCCGAAAAGTACCAAAATTTCACCTTAGGCTAAATTCGATACTCCGAATCCATGAATGAAGTTCATTTTGAAAAATAAGATTTACAGAATTTTAAAAAGTGGTTATTACTATTCATAACGGCTATTTTTAATAATATTTTAATAACATATCGTTGTTTAGTGAAACTCAGTATTGCGTATTACACACGCTATCGAGGAAGGTCGCGATTGCGTGTAATGCATGGCAAGTCAAGGATGCGTGTTGTGAATGCTCCTTTTGGTGTAGAGTACAACACAAGACATTAATAAAATTAAAAAGAATAGTTTTCATAAAATCTCGGGCTGTTACACTCTTGACATCCATTTGATATAGTTTGAAATTTATATGTTCCGCAAAAGCAAGTAAAATCCTAATAGCTTCTAATCTGGCTAATGGAACAAAAGTCTCCTCATATTCAATACCTTCTTCTTGACTATAGCCTTCTGCAACTTTCCTAGCTTTATTTCTAACTATGTTTCCAGATTCATCTACTTTATTTCTAAACACCCATTTAGTGCCTATTGTGAAACTGTCCTTAGGTCTTTCAACAAGGCTCGAAACATTATTTCATTCAAATTGATTGTGTTCTTATTTCATGGAAGTTACCCAAAATTCATCATTAATATCATCATCAATGTTTTTAGGTTGAAGATATGACAAGAAGGCTTGATGTTCAACCTGATTCCTAAGAGAATCTATAGTCTGTGTCCCTCTATCAAGATTTCCTACAACATCATCTAAAGGACGATTATTTAGAATTCTAGTTGATTTAGTAGAGGTAGGACTAGAAATTTCATGTTCTTCTATAGGTTCGGGTCCATTAGGAAGAGATTCTGGAATAATTCCAGAATTGGTTGTCTTTATAGCAGGCTCATTAGATATGTCATTATGGTCCAGAACAGATAAATATTCGTCATGATTTTCAAGATAGGTTTTAGGCTCATGTGGATCATTTTCATCAAACACGATGTGAACAGATTCTTCCACACACTTGGTTCCCTTATTGAAAACACTATAGGCTTTACTAGAAATAGAGTAACCTAGGAAAATTACTACATCACTTTTAGAAGCAAACTTATCAAGATTATCTTTGGTATTAAGAATAAAGACATTGCAACCAAAGACTCTAAAGTAACTAACTTTAGGTTTTCTATTGTTCCACAACTCATATGGGTTATTCTAAAGAACAGGTCTAATTAAGACTCTATTAATGATATAACAAGCTATATTGACATCTTCAACCCAAAAGTAAATAGGCAGGTCATATTCATTTTGCATATTTCTAGCCATTTCATGTAGGGTTCTATTTCTTCTTTCTACTACATCATTCAGCTGAGGTGTCCTAGAAGTAGAAAAGTTATGACTATAGCCATTGTTTGAGCAATAGCATTCAAACTCATGATTTTCAAACTCACGACCGTGATCACTTCTTAGGGTTTTAATCATATATCCACTATGATTTTCTACATATTTGGAGTAATTGACAAAGTAAGAACATGATTCACTTTTGTGGGCTATGAAGTATACCCAAGTATATCTAGAAAAGTCATCTACTAGGACATAGACATAGTGATTCCCATTTAAGCTAGAAACTCAAGATGGTCCAAAAAAATCCATGTGAAGCAACTCGAGAGGTTGAGAAGTTGTCACTTCATTCTTTGTTTTAAATGAAACATTATGATGCTTTCCCTTTTGACAGGGATTACAAACTTTATCATTTGGAAACTAAAGTTTAGGTGGGTCTCTAACTATGTTCTTCCCAGTAAGTTTTCTAAGTGAGTGTACATTGTAGTGTCCTAATCTTCTATTCCATAACCAAGAATCCTTATGAAAATCATTTATCCATGTAACATTTTTGTTATCTAAGGAATATAAATCAACAACATAAATATTTTCATTTCTTAGAGTAGAAAAGACTAAAACGTTTTTAGAATTAAAAACACTACACGCATAATTTTAAAATTTTTCATTAAAACCATCATCAAATAATTGAGAAATACTTAACAGATTATATTTAAGTCCATCAACAAATAGAACATTAGAAATTAATACTGAGTCAGTGTTACCAATCTGGCCTAAGTCGATGCTCTTTCCTTTAAAATTATCACCATATGTGACATGTCCTCCATCAACCTTTATTATACTTTTGAAACACGAGTAATCCACATACATATGTATTGAACATACACTGTCCATATACCATGTCTTCTGGTGGGAACTCTTCAAGAAGGTTTCCTACAAAACAGATTTAAATAGGAAATGATTTTGGTACCCAAATCTTCTTGGGTCCAGACAGGTTAACAATCAAAGCATTTGGTACCCACATTTGTCTTATGGGTCTCATATAATTTACAAAATCAAAATATTTTGAAAGATAAACTCTATTAGAATTATAACTAAGTGATAAAATAGTTGAAGCATATACATGTCCAGAACTAGAACTTGCAGTATTCTATCCAGATTTAGGAATAAATCTATTCTCGGCAATCTGTCTTTGTCTAGGATGGTATCCTATACCAGCAGTGTATCTAGGTTCAATCTTCTTTGATAGAATTTGAGTAAGAATATCTTTTCCATTTGAGAACTTTTCTATATCCTTCCTAATTTGCTCATTTGATAATTTCAGTTCAGTGTTTTCTTTATGTAACTGAGCATTATTTTCTATTTCTATGTCAAGATCAGATTTCAATTTAAATGTTAAAGCATACTATTTATTTAAACCATTGTATTTGTATTAAATCTCATTACAAGTTTCCTCCATCATATCACAGTATTCAAACAGTTCATATTTTGACATATTTTCAGAATCAGAATCATCTCTAGAATAATAAGAATTTAAACCAGGAGTTTCAGATGTTACCTCAGAAGTATTTTTCATAAAACACATGTTTTCCGTACTTCTGTTTTCAGTCTCAGAAGCTTCAGATTCACTGGAGATATCCTCAGAAGCACTCCATGTATCCTTCATGGATTTCTTATACGTTTTATCCTTATACTCATATTTCTTCTTGTATTTCAGCTTTGTACAGTTTGATTTTATATGTCCTTTTCTTTTGAATTCATAGCAGACAACTTCATCAGATTTGTCAGATTTCTTCCATTCCTTTTTCCAGTTTCCCTTATTGTCATACTTTCCTTTTTAATTTGATTTTACGAAAAATATATTCTTCCAATAAAACATCTTAAATATTCTGGCTATTTAATCAATTTCTGCATCACTGTCAAATGCACTTTCACTTTCTTCACATCTTGAGCTATCAATTATGTGAAGCTTCTCCTTATCTTTATTCTTTGAAGTAGTATTATTGAAAGCCACAGACTTCTTTTTAGGTTCATCATCTTCTTCTTTATTCACCTTGAGTTTTTCCTTATACATCATGAGCATAAGAATAAGTTACTTGACTGGAAGTTTTCCAATATCACAAGATTCTCTGATTGAAAAAAAAGTTCCCCTCCATTGGTTTGGTAGACATCTCAAGATTCTCGTAATTTGTTCCTTTGATGGAACAACTTTACCAAGTGAATTCATTGTATTGACAATATCATTGAACCTGGGATACATATCAGAAATAAGTTCATCAGTCTTCATCAAAAAATTATCATATTTAATACTATAAGTATTCAATCTCATTTCTCTAACATTGGTTGTTCCATCATGAGAAAAACCCAAAGCATCCCAAATATCAAAAGCAGTTTTGCAAGAAGAAATTTTGTTAAACTCCTCATCTCTTAGAGAATAGTACATGGCATTCATATCTTTACAATTATTATTGTAAGATGTCTTTGTAGGTTCATCCCAAGTTATTATTTCAGTTTTTGGGATTTTATTTTGAGATTATATAGTAGTCCATATATCAAAACCCATGATTTCTAAATGAATTTTCATTTTATGTTTCCACTTAGCATAGTTTGTACCATTGAAGAAAGGTGGTATGTTAGTAGCAGCACCCTCAAATCTGTTATCAATGATAACTAGGTTGAGACAAAAATTTTAAAGAGATAAAAATTTAGAAATTAAAGAAATTTTAAGAACATTAAAATACAACTAAAATCACAGTTGAAAGAACAGAGTTTTTCAGAAAATATTTTAAATCCTCTGATACCAAATGTTGGTCGCAGTGGATACTCAAGAGGGGGGGTGAATTGAGTTCCAATTAAAATTTCTATTGTAATATTTTCTATTTAAAATCCCCCAATTTATAAAACAAGTTAAAATGTAGTGAATTTATACAGATTGTAAATATTCACTTAGCTTCTCAAAGATTGATTAGGTCTTAGTTAATTTAACCACAAGATTAAACTAACTTTTGAAGCTAACCTACTGATTTGAAATAAGTGTAAACACTTTATAATTTAACTATCAATGTAGCTTTATAATAGTTTTGTATTACAACGTAATAGCAGTGGAATAAATAATATATATATAGTATACTATAAACTTAAACTAAAGATGCACAACAGAAATAACAAGGGGTTCAGTCTCAAGACGAGACTTAGTCCTCTAAAATTTATATATATTTGATCCACACCCAGGATCAGGGTTAATAAATAGTTTAAAAAACTTTCCAATCCACGCAGGGACCTCTACCACTGTTCTTCGTGGGAAACAAAATAGATACCAGGCCACACAAGGACCTCTTCCCCCATTGACGTGGGTAAACAAGAGATAAGAGATTTGGAGTGAGGATTTTGATATCCTCCAGTTCAGTGCAGGAGACAGTGTATGTATAAGAAATACAGAGTACACCACACTACACGAAAGTTAATAAATGAATCACTTAGAGAGAGAATATAAGAGTTTAGAAAGATCTTGTGATTATCAATGCAGCTCTGGACTCGTTGGATTCTATAGGAATGATTCTGAGTCCTTCTCTGGTTTTTCTGATGATAACCAGAGTGTCGTAGTCAGGTTGACTTCTTCAGGAATGAAAAAGATCTCTTGATTTGTCGTGTGTTCTTCAGTGGTGTTGGATTTCATTCATGATAATTCTTTGAATGTCTGGAAATCTCTTTCTTGATCAGGATTTTTCTTTTTGTAGTGCTCTCTGTGTATGTATGATATTCTCATTGTATATTCACACTTGCACACCCCTTCCCTTCTATGTCATGTACTGCATCATAATCTTCCTTAAATTCCATGAGTTCTGGCAGTAGGAATGATTACATTTTCATAGGTACGATATACGGTTTCCTGACATGCCAACAACTATCATTAAATAACATTAATTTCATTAAAAACAAAAAATATGACCGTTAGTATAATTTAAATAATATTGAAAAAATGTTAAGCAATGGTGTCGCATTGATTATGTAAACAGTTTCTTCTTCACGGTATGAGGTTTACGGTATGAGCTTCATAGTATGATCATCACGGTATGAGCTTCATGGTATGAGCTTTACGGTATGAGCTTCACAGTATGAGTTTCATGATGACTGGGTCATGGTGAGTCATTCACGGTGGGAGCTTCACGATATGAGCTTCACGATGTCTGGGTCACGGTGAGTTATTCGCGGTGTATGGGTCACGGTGAGTCCTTCACGGTGTCTGGGTCACGGTGAGTCATTCACAGCGTCTGGGTCACGGTGTCTGGGTCACGGTGTCTGGGTCACGGTGAGTCCTTCACAGTGAGTCCATACATAGACATATATCTGTATTTGTACATAGACCGAATATGCAGAATATGGATTAAGCATAATCGTTAGAGAGTAAGAGAACATGAATAATAAACATAAAGGCTTGATAATATATGTGAGATTTGTGATCATGCATAAGACTTGTAAATAATGAAGAGGTTAATTCACATCCATTAGATTTGTTATCATTAAACCATGATGAGTAGTTATTATTGATATTGAAGAGCATTAGCAAGATGTGCAATGAAGATTGAGATTAATTAACAGTAAAAGGATTTGTGATCATTAAAACATGATTAACACATGAGGAGTCCAACATAGACAATTAGTTTTATCATAATATTGGTACTCCTATTCATACTAACTAATCCATTGACTAGGAGAGAACCATCTGATTAAAATATATTTTTATATACATCATAGTTCATTTAAATGTGGTATTGTGTGAAACATAAGATATTAAAGAAATCAAAATTTTTTATAATCAACTATTTTATAAAATATTTGGATTTTACATTCCACACCCATTAAAATATTTGGCCTCGTCAATTTATCTCGGACCAATATGGTTTATATTTGAAAATGTTCTTTTCACAACCCACATTGTTAAAAGAAATTATAAAAGATCCCTTAAAATATAAAACAGGGATAGATAAATGTTACATGAAATAAGATCGGGTTTCTAGAGAATGAGAATATATGTGAGACATAATAATATGATTATAGACAAAAACCAATTCTATAAAAGAATAGTAAAGAGTGATAGGGAATAAGGATAGTAGAAAGATGAACACCACAAAACCCTAAATCAGTGTTAGGTGAAAATATAATCAATTAATCAGAATTTATGGTAAAAGTATAACATTTTTTTATCAATACTTTTTCTAAAGATGAGGGATTCATTTAATATACAAATAAAGGGCATTTGAAAATGCACATACATTATTTCATTCCATTTCATAATAACAATCTCACACTTTGGTTGTTCTTTGATCAATTTCCAAATCTTCTCATATTCTATGAAATGGAGTTGAATTGTTCATGAATAAACAATAAAATTAAATTTTTAACCAATACTAATATCCATAATTCACTCATTCAAACTCTAAATAATTAACAAAAACAAAATGGTTATCATATGTTATACAATAACACAAATATTTCAATATAAACCATTACTTATATAGTTATACTTAAAGCACCCCCAAAATATGTCTAACCATATTCAAAATACTAAAATTTTAGGAATATGTTCAATTTTACATTAGTACCCCATATAAAATAATGTATCTCTTAGTGTCACATTACAAATATAAAAATACCATGATCACATATAGTTTAAAATCATGGTGATAACCACAAAACATTGACAAAAACATGCATTATTTCAAAAATTAACTATCCCCACATTGTTTAAAATAAAATCATACATTATTTACTATTGTCAATAAATCCAATAATATTGCAATCACCATTACAGATGGGATATACCACTTTGCCAAAAATTCACTAATTAGTTCAAATGTCAGAAATACTATAATGTTTTCTTTATGCATATCAATCATCCCTATATCCTAACAAAATACCATTATCTTGAATTCCCAATAATATTACGGTTTACCATACCCTTAGTCATGTGTTTTCTAAAAAATATTATCTCATCATTAAATAAATTTTATAGATCATTAGTATCATTTGAAATATTATTAAAAACCCTTAGTTAAATACATATACGGGATAATCCTTATATTTGTCATGATTCATATAGTCACAATATAATTATTTAATTCCAAAAATTAAACATTTGAATCATTTCACATCATTCCCTGTAGGACATCAATTTCTATAATCCACATAATTATCATATTTAAATCATTAACTTATTTATTATTCATTGGGGAAACAATCATTCTCATCCATTATGTTGAAAAAAATTCCACATTTATACATATTTATTACAAAAATTTATCCTTTTTTATCCACACATAAAACATCTTCCAATTAAATTGAGACATTACATTGAGTTGTTAGTCCAACATTCTAGTCATATAGAAAACTAAATCATCATTACTTTATGGTCTCCACCACATAATCTCTTAGAAAACACTATCATCCTATTTTTTGGTGACTCTAAGATATGGAAATAGAAAAATTTATAACCATATATCTTGATGAAAAATAATTAATATTCACATTATCCTTCACTAGAGTAATCATCCAATTTGGTTTCTCTTCAACAAATTTTCCATCACATTTAATTCTAACCAATTTCCTTTTTGTTTACCCCATAGAATAAAACATATAATCATAGTTGATCATCAAAAATTATAGTGTAAAACCACAAAATAATGATCAATAACATATTGAATTTTTAAATCATAACACCTTCTTTTATGAAACTACCAGTTTATCCTACATCATTCTTGTTCATAACCAAAACAATAGGATATTATACTATTATTAGACTTATACCCAGGGTTCCCACTATTATTTTATGAACCTTATTTCCAATGGGTATCTAAAAGAAAATTTGATAAAAATTAAAATGAAATATACATTATATATATATATATATAATATTAATATATGAATACTCATTACATAACATTTTGACCCCCACTAGAATAATTTTGTCCTATTATATTTGTGATCATAGAAAAATTAGTCTACTAGCTCATAAAATATCTACATTTTCCCAAAATAATTTATTCATAAATATATCCCATATTAGATATATCAAACTCAATACCTTTCTTCATTACTAGGGGAAAGGAATCATAAGACAATAGTGATATCAAATGCTCAGTGTGGGTAATGAAGGTAGATATCAATGATCATATAATCATAACATGAGAAATGGGTTATGAGAAAAAGTGATTAACATTTGAAAACAAGGCCTAGTGTATCATAGATCAATCTCATGAGACATGGAATATATCCTGGTAGTTAATAATCCATGAATCATAAAGAATCAATGAACTTGATAAATGAGAGCATGATATAAGCATAATACATGGAATTGTGGAATACACATAAGCATAGGATATTATTACTTTCGTATTAGATGTTATTTACAAATATGTTCATAGTGGAATGGGTTCACTCCCCAATCCATCATTGTAATCAGTGTTCACTCCGAATATTCTCAGAGAGGAAAAATACATTTAATAAACACTGTTCACTCCACATTCCAGTCCTCTTTATCTCATTAGATGTTAATAACTACATAATACATCGGATGGAGATAGGGGTCCCACCATAAAATAATAAAAATAATAATATTTTGTGTCAAATGATCATAAATAATTCATCATTTCATATCCCTTGAAAATAAATGTGTTTCTTAATAATTTCTTCATACAAAAAAAGTTGGTATGAAACTAGTTTCATACAATGATTTACCATTTTATCAAATAATTACCCACAGAAGAACAAAAATTTAAATAATATTCTAGACATTGTTAACAGAAAACATTCAAATAAAGATTTATAATTATATTCATGGATCATATATAGATAAAATAATAATAATTTTTTATGATTTTCGTTGTTGATGAATTAATAGATCACTAAAAATCCTGAGAAAATGAGATTTTAAAGTATCAAAATAACATTCTAAAATATGAAAATATCACATATATTAAAGAAAAAATTCTATTATAAATATAATTTTTTACATATAAATGAGTCTTAAAATAATAGTGGAATCATGACATTAGAAAATTTAATTAATTTTGTAAAAGATAGAAAACACTCCTTCTATACATTTTTCATAAAATTCATAAAGTAAAATTTTTAGAAAAATAAAAAATAATCCTTTATACTAATTTGTAAATTGAAAATTAAGAATAAAATACAATACACATAATTATAATAATATGGAAAGAAACATTAAAATAATTTTTAAAAATCATGGACATAAAAGGTATTTTTTTTAACCAAAGACCAAAATGATATTGATTTTCCTTAAAAATTATTTTTTTCTGTTAAGATAAAGTATGAGGAAAAAGATTGAAAGAATTTATTTGATTAAATAACTATAATATATGAAATTTCATAACTTTTATGAGAGGTAGATCATAATACATCATCATCAGAAACATAATAATAAACAAACATGACTAAATTTGAAATTTTATTATAAAACCCATACCACGATGATAAATTTTGAGCCGTAAGTCCTATGAAAGAAAGAGACTTAGGAGGAATTTAATGTCCCATATTTTCCATATTAATAGTCATAAAATTAATTCATTGATATTATATAAACATCACAATAGAAAAAAATTTATGTTTCAGATATGTCTCTCAACAAAATAAAAGTGAGATGAATATCCCTTACATTGAGTCCACCTTCATTAGAATGAACTAAAAACAAATATATAATAAATTTGAATTTTCTATAATTATAAACTATAGTAATTTATATACATATAATATCACATATGGTTCCATTATAACATTACAAAACATCTTTATTAACAATTTTTTTATCAAATCCATAATTTTGAGAGTTAACTATTTAAGTTAACATTAGTAATTTTAGTTTTGTAGTTCTGGTAAATTTATATTTATCATTGTTAAATCTTTAATAGAATATTAATAATTATATTAATATAAAAATTAACTATTATAATCATTTTCAAAGTCATCTATAATTTTTTGCGAGAGAAAATTCAATTACACCATTCATGGAGAAGGTAGGCCATACATATGAATGACCATTGTATTCATTATTTGACTGATGGAACAAAATAATGGTTAAAATTAATTAAAGATTAAATGATAATTATTATATCCGATATAAAATTTAAAAACATTAATCCCAGGAAAATTACCATCCATAAAAATATGATGAATAAAATTTATTTTTTTTCGCTATGTAGAGACAATATTCTTTATATACTTATGACCTTTACTTTCACTTATCATTTTATTGGAACTGGGTTGTATAATGGTGCTTTCATAATATTAATTAGTATTATTAATCATTATGATAAATAAGTTGTTATTTTATTATAAATAACATATATTTGGAAGTGTTAATGAATAATTAAAAAATTAATGTGATTGGGTATGGTGGTTACCTCATCTTTAAAAGATTCCTCTTCATCTCTTATAAAGGGATATAAGGATGTTATTTTGGGAAGACCATAATGTAAATAATTATTACTATGACTTGTAGATGTAAAATGGTCTATTTTGGCTGATCTAAATGTCTCAATGTGGTGTATTGATAATAAATGAGTGGTTACCTTTTCTACTTGTGGGGAGCGGCACTCATAGAAGTTATAAAAATATTAAATTAATATAAATTAATCTATATCTTAAAATGAATAAAAAGAAACCATATTTCATTCTATGATCATGATGAATTTAAAAAATATCTATCATTAAAATTCGGACAAGTTTTTATTTAATTTGTCACCCTTATCTTTTGGTTTTACCCCCCCCCCCCCAACATTAACCCTTTTGACAATTAGCATAATATTAACTTTCTATACAACATAAGGGTTAATAATGTTAATATAAAATGAAAAAATCACTATAATTTTATTAGTTAATATTTTAAAAACCATATATAATTAATTTATATGAATCTCTGAGTTTTTTGAATTTATATCACTTAATAAATAAAATTAATTATTTTGTATTCATTAATGTGAGTTTTAAAACTATTATTTTAATTTAACATTAATTAAATTATGAAAAAGGTTAAATTGAAATATAAATCATTGGTATCTCTATAATACTTCATTATTAACAATAATATTAATGGATCACATTAATTTATTCAAATTATAATACTTAAGGAATATTAATGTCATTTATTTGATTTTCTATTTAATTAAATAATTAATATATCAATATTGTGTAAGAATATAGAAATAAATTACCATGATGAACCTAAATAATTTACCATTTAATATTTTATTTACATCAAAACATTTCCCATAGTTATATCCAACTTACTAATTTTATAGTTGTTAAAAGAAGTGTTACATTTTTTACTATTCATTATATAAAATAATATAAAGGTATATATCATGGAAAAATTCTTCAAAACATTCTATAAATGGGAATGAAATATATATTATACCATTTTCATTTTTTCATTTTTTTTATTTTTATGTAATTTAATAAAATTTTATTCACATATAATATTAGTATTACCAAATAGGACACTATTATACTAGTTTAACATTAATGAACAAATAAAAAAGATAGAATTATAATATAATCCATTAACATAACTCTAATATGTCATATTTGTCTAAAAAGTAATTTGACATCTAAAATAACTCAAAATATATTACTTTTATAAAATTTAAAATCATTTGTTATATATTTTTTATTAAATGTACAAATACCAAATCGGTGTTACAAAAGTATTTAAAGTCATTTTATAATTACTAAAAATTATAAAAAAATTCAATCATGAAAGTAATTTCATTATACTCAATATAGAAACTTATATTAACCCATAAATTAATTTTTTTGCAATGTGGACACATATTGAACCTTTACTGAGGTGAAAATTTTTACGACGTTTACTATTCATATTGACAATAAAATGAACATATCTAAAGAACATGGACATAATAATTCAATACACAAAATCCATTTTATCAAATTTTATTTCTATGATTATCATTAATTAAATATAATATTAACACGCATAACATAATGAAAACATTCTTTTTAGAAAATTTCATTTTTAATCATAAAAATAAATTTCATTCCTTTTCAATTACTAGAAAAAATATTAAATAAACAATGTAACAATTTATTGAAAGTATAATATGTATGTTTTTATTAAAATATTTCCCCAAAGGTTATCTAGTATTATAAAATGTTTTTTTCCACATAAAAATAGTTTTTCATATAAACATCACATTTCTTTCGGGTAGTTTTTATTTATTAATTAGTTTTTTATTTATATTTATTTGATAACCAATGGATTCATTTTATACATATGTAAACCATTTTTTTAAAATTTATTTATTATTTTACGTACTCTCCAATACAATTTCATGTCGATAACTATCCAGTTAAATAATATCTTAATTTACATCAGTGTTTGTTTAGACTCGTTATTGTGTGCAAAATTTACTTGAAAAATATAAAATTTATTTACAATGAACTATTTCAAAAAATATCATGGTTTTAAAACCATGGAACCTCACTTGTACATAATTTCTCCCATATACAATCTAAATATTCTAATCGATTTTAATGTACTAGAAGTTTATATTTTCTTAAAGTTCCTTCAAAAGGTCTCATTCTCTCAACGTCTTTCAATATTTCTATCAGATACCTCAAGACTCACTATAAAATTCCATAAAAGAGGTTTGAGAAAAGTTTGTAATCGGTTTTACAAAAATAAATCCATTCCCATCAGAACCTCATTTCTCTAATTGTACAAACTCTGTAAAATGTAGGTATGTGTTTCTTGGATACTAAAAAAGCTCAAGAGAGTTACCACAACCAAAAATTATGAGGGATGGGTTTTTTGATCACTATTATGATCAAGGGATTTATACTTTTCATATCTTGAGTTGAGGGGTGTAAAATATGTGAGCACATCAGGCATTATAAAAACTCATTATAAATTATGTTTCTCTTCCTGTTACATTATCATATGTCATCATTTAAATATCAATTTTCGTACTTATATGAATTGAATTAGATTATTTCCACACATAAATTACTTTTATAATATATTTATAAACATGAATAGAATTTATAAACTATTATTTTATCAATTTGTCACTATTTTACTTTGATTCCACTTTAATTTTTTAAAAATGGAAAATTCACCCCCACCCTCTCGTGTAAAAATCTCCAACCAAAAATTAGTATCCATTGATTTATAAGGTTTTTCTTAAAAAAAATTATTTTCAAAACTGTGTTTGATTTTTTTATTCAAATATTAACCAATTCTAAGGATGTATTTAATTATGGAATCAAATTCCAATTTTTAGGATCCTTTTATTATGGAACCAATTATTTCTATTGCAATAATCAAATTTCAACTTTTCTTGGTAATATTAGTTATCTCGAATTAAAATGGAAATACATGAGTATCTTCAAACAAAAAAATCTAAAGAAAAATGTACTCCTGGAGATGATAATAATTTTGAACATAATAACAATGTTGTAATTTCTATTCATTGCAAGATACATATAATTTAATTCAACTATATTTATTCTTGAAAAACATATAATGTGAAGTTTAAAATATTATAACAATCACATGAAAGAAAAAATATATTGAATAAAACTATATTTGATATGTATCATCATAGTTCTGATATTTTCTTATATGCATTATAATTAATATATTACAATAATATTAATGATATTTAATGAAATGTTCAAGGTCTGAAACCTCCTAAGAGATGAATTATATAAAACAATTATTTGAAATAAATAAAATTTGTTTTAAATCTACTAGGCCACCAATGATACATACATTCATGTAGAAATATAAGTGAAAATATGGAAATTATGTAACTCAACAGCTCCCAATTGTCACAAGAAATCTGGATGAAGAAATACATAGAGATGGAGCACAATATTGATAAATAAGTCAAGAAAACCCATGAATTCAATTCTACCAACAATGAACCATATTGTGAATTTATCCTAGACCATGGGAACAATCCAGTAACATTTAAAACTTCAATTGAAAGATTAACTTCCACAAGAGATACAAAAACAAATTACTAAATATGTAACTAGAAGTGAAATGAATTGAAATTAAAAAAATAAGGGAAACCTAAATAAAAAGTTAATCATATAGAATAAGAATTTTTACTAGAATAAATATTTTTTAAATTATTTCTATGAAAAAACAGGGAGCGCATATAATGAATATATAGATTTAGATCCCTCATTAACATCAACTGACTCGAGACCAATGTTCTGTATGGCTCGTATAGAATTTGAAAATGAGGTTAGTTAACCTCTTCCTATTTCAACCTATTCTTCTTTAAATCCAATTTCGTTTCTACTCTCATTTTCTTATTTCACCTCGAGTCAAATAAATTAAGAACTCCTAAAACAAGATATTAGTCTAAATGAAAATTATTTTTATAAACCTTGTATGTAGATATATATATATATATACATATATTTGGTTCACGGGGATGTAATTACATTTAACACAACCACAAAATACAGAAATGGGACAAAAATGTTGGTTTTATCCTTGCAAATGGATATCCCACAATCATGACATATCTATTTATTACATGGACATAATGCATAGTGGTCATGATGCCCGTTGTGTTGCATAGATAACCAATAACTGGAACGAAAGCCCGGTAAAGTGTATTGCATGTATAAATGACCTACAAAATCCACCAAATGTCAATAATCTATATTCTACCTTGAATGACATCAAAAATTCTTTAACCAAATTCAAAATAGGTGAAATTAATTTAAATAAAATTTTGGGCTCTCAAAAACATGGAAAATATCAAGTCGTATTTGATTAATTATTCATGCAAGAAACACAAAGATTCAATTGAATAAAATTATTTAATGATTTTTTCCAACATAAATATTGTAAATATTTCAAAATAATTGATCATTAAATCTATTAATTTGATTATCAAATAAATGATATTGGAATATGAATTCAATCAATATTTTATCCAATTTTTTTAATAGAAAACTGCATGACAAGAAAATATGAATATTTAAATAATTATTCACTAACATAAGAGGACCAACATTTTTGCGGGTTCCAAACCCTCAAATTGATAATAATATAAGAAAATGTACTTTTATGAAAAACCCCAGAAGCTTTATGTTATCTCTATATTGTTTTCTAGAGACACACATGTGGAAACAAGTATGAATTTAATCAAATCGATAAACTAGAAGTTTGTCATGTAACATTCAGTGATAATTATAACAACAATATAATACATGAACGTACATGTAGTTTTTATAAGTCATTTATAATTAAATGTTTTTATTCATCAACGAGTAGAAATATAATTTCTTATTTATTGTTTAGTTTTGTAATAGTGTTTTATAATCTCTTTCAAAATTGATTTCCCTAATGTTTTTGATTAAAAATGGATACATTTACATTATGTTTCTTGATTTAAGTTTTTTTTAAAAAATAAATATAAAATAAAATTCTATAAAAAACCTCAAATATTTGAGTGTACATGTTAGCAAGTCATGTCTTGGATATAGAACCTGGATCAATGATACGCTCAATATCTTGTTAAACTATTATGTTATCAACAACCACAAGATATTCCAAAATTTCAATTTAATAATTACATGGGTTTTGAATTATGGTAATATAGTAATCACCAAAAATATGTTATTTACATATGAAAATAAATTTATTGATCAAATGTTCTAGAAATAATACCACATGACCTTTTTAGTCCTTCAAAAATTGAATGTATATAGGGAAAATCCAGTCATCTCATATTTTTGAAAACATTAACACATTGAATCATTTACACATTGATTGAAATACATAATATTAATTATGATTGTTTCTATGGTTAAAAACTCTGATATTACCTCCTTAAACATGAATCTAATTTATCAAATTTTTCTTAATAAATTTATCATGTTATTTATTTATTTCAGTATTAATTTTAGAAAATGGAAATTCATCCCATCATAATCTCTGACAAAAAATTTTGAGACTATATTTTATTCTTATATAGTTTATGTATTTCAGGATTAATATCATATAATTTTACCTCATTAAATTAAATTATATTTACTTGTTTGTTATTGTACTATTTTCAGTTCCCTAATGAGTTGTACTCAAACACATCTGGGGTGGCCATGACACATGGGTACCTATTAGGCACTCAATTGACAGATGTACTGGTTGGGATAAGGAAAACGTTAGATTATTGAGTGGGATAACTATATTTGAGTGTAGAGTATTTGGTGAGTAGACTCATAGAGTTGGGTTTAGATCCACTTTATAACATTATTTATTTCAATCAAGTACTTATGATCATTATAGTGGGCGATCAATGTCGTTGTGTTAGAGTTTGGATATTTGAGTTTATTTTTTCTTAAATTAATTCCATAATGTTGTTAAATTTATTGGTTTCCACACAATTTGATACTTTTTTATTTTTTTTTCATTTAACAATTATTTTTCAATTTATTTTAGATTGTAGTCTCCCCGTGATCAAATATAGACCATCTCATATAGTAATTAGCCTATATACAATGGGGTGGTGTGCCGATGGTCATGCTTCACTCTAGATCAGAGTCCATAATTTTTGTTGGGTTATTTCAAAATATTATCATGTTTATATTCTTTTACTAATTTTTGGAGTTGTTTGATTGTTTACATTGGAATGTGTTATATCATGTGATGAAACTCAGTTCGGTGCCTCAAAGACACCTTTTTTGTGTGCATTTTAGGTTACTCGGATATGGGATTAGGGTTATTTTCTATGTTGTTATGGTTATATGATTTCAACTTTTGTTACCCACAAGGATATTTAGTTGTGTGATATCAAATTTATTTTACTCTTGGTTAAATCAGAAAGATACATCACATTCAACATGTAAACTATGTAGGATTGACCTTACATAAAGTTCTTTTTGTGAGATAGTATTGATTATGGAAGACTAGGCTTTTACTCTAAATGTATCTTACTCTATTTTAATATATTATTTCTTCGTAAAACTATAATCATTTAAAACCTTTTTCATTTATAATTCTAATAGTATGTCACGTACACCTACGGTGTGGTGTACCTAGGAGATGACAACAGCTACGATGATGGTGATGACAATTCGACCGCTCTACATGAATAGTGAGGAGAACCATGTGAGGTCATTTTTGGGAATTAATTTCCATATTAAACAATATTTTGTATATATGAATTATATATGTTTAGTCTATTATGGTTCCAATTATATGTTTTAGGGAGTGATCAATTTAGTCCATTTGGATTTCCTTTAACCGAACTCATCATCTTTGGCCTTGAAATTTATAGCCTAAAGAAGAATCCATCATGGAATACCTATGGATATTTAACTTGATGAAATTATATAGGTTATGAACCATAGAGAGACTTTGTTATGGGTTTTCTAGTAATATACCTTTTCTCCTTAGAGATGTCACTCTGGTCACTAGTTGGTTGTTACCTTGTAATGCTTCAGAGTAACTATTGTGAGATTTTTCTATGTAAAGGAATTAACAAGGTCATATTCATATGGAATTATTTAATGGATGACAATTTCATGTTTATGTGAATATAATTAGGATAGACCAGAGAAAAATCCTGAGATTTTAAAAATAGCCATAGATTATATAGCACCTTGGGTGATATTCCTCATTATGTGAGGATTGGGTTGAAAGGAAGGCTCCTTTACTCTCCTAACCCTGATAGCCATGGATATTCCTTTAGAAAAACATGATATTGTGTTTCTATGTATGTCTTTATATAGTGATGTTCTAGGGATGGTTTAATATGTTGTTGGACTAGGAATCAATGTGATTCTTTGTCTTGTGAATGAGAGACAAGTGTGCTTGGTTTGGTGGAGCTAGTGCCTTGTAGATTGTGTACAACATAGAGGTGTGTGAATTAATCTTGTATGTCCATGAATCATGGTAAATCACTATATTTCGAATAAATATAGGTGTTATAATTCCTTATGGGGAATGATTTTATGCATTTGAGTTCATGTTGTCATCATGATTGGAGTAAGATAAGCTAAAATAAACAGGGTGGTGAAAGAACCATTGACAATATTTCATGTTTTGTTGATGAAATCAAATGATATTGGGGTATTAAGACATTGATGAATTCATTTCATGGTCCCCCATAGTGTTAGAAACAGATTTGTTTATCAAGAATATTTTTTTGGATTTTTGTCCTTGAGTTTTATGTGTCTGGAAATTTCTTTGTGATGGAAGACATCATCGAAAATGGTACTGGGTAACGTTGTGTGGTTAACCCATGTTTAACTGTGATGGAGATGTATTGTTTTGTGTGATATATGTCAAGAGGGAATGATACCCCTTGGGTACGATGTTTTAATCCTTGAATTGGATTCTAAAATTCAAAAAATACCTTGATGATAGATCATTGAATTAAGTGAAATATATTCAAAGAAACCCATTAGTTTTAAATTTATAGAGCATTTCATGATAGTGAGGTGTGAATCGACATACACATTTAGACATTTCATTTAGTGATGAAATAGACATGGGATGAGTGAAACCATGTATGAATTTATTAGTTATTGATAGAATACGCTTTTATTTGGGAACATAAATATGGTAACAAGTTTAATGAATATATTGTGGAATGAGTTATTCTCTTATTTAAGGATGATTACTGGACGATCACGGTAACTCTCAATGATTGATGTGTACTGGAACTAATAAAATCTTTTATTATATAAAATAGTTGATTTTAATTCATATGTGACAATATGTGGAGACTTAATATGGTAATTGAACTAAAAGTGTGAAATGTATGATATAAAACTAATTTATATTTGTGATGCATTAGTGAATGGTTGAGTGATTTGTGGCCTGTTTGATAAGTTGGTGAAGCAACTATAAAAATTCATTCGAAACCACTATGAGTTTTCATAAGGATATTGGATTGATTCAACGATTCCCCTGTTGATTAAGGCATCATAATCAATATATTCATCAATTTTTATTTTTTTAGGTCATTCACCATTCTAAGAAGTCATCTAGAAGGGAACTAATTGGTGTTTTCTTGTTAAATTGAATACGGTGGGATGGAAACACATCAATCCTATCGTATATAATTTTATAGATTTGTTCATAAATTAATCAATGAATTCATGAAATTTAGCTAGGATTTTGTAAAGATAGTAAATAGACACTCATTGGTTTAGTTTTGAATTTAATATTAGGTTTCATAATCAATATTTAACAAGGTTTTTTTATTTTAGATGGTGTGACAGATCTAAGTTACACTAGTCCTTTAATCAGACTATCAAAATTAAGATATTTATGGTCATTCTAATGGTGGGGGAACCAAAATTATTTCATCATAAATGTTTAAATATTACCACCATTTTTTAGTGTGATGTATGTAGTTATTATGGTCTCAACATTTGATTCTAGTGAAATTATGGATCAAAATTATAGAGTTTCAACATGGAATCAAACTAGGAGTGTGTGATGAGTGTTTAGGAATGATTGTTTCATTAAGGGAATGTGTTGGCATTAAATGATGGGATATAAATAACTCCTTTTAGGTAATGATTGGGAAATATTAGGAAGAATGATTCATGGGATACCATATCTTCATTATTTAAAGATGGGCTATGGTGGAAAGATTAGAATGACCCACCATTAAGTGTTATTAATTTTGGAGAAAATTTTAACATTTAGTCTAGTGGATGGATCATTTTGAGAAATGGGTGTTGAACTAAGATGATTCATGTTTAAACATAGTCATTATGTATTTTTAGACATAAATGGATGCTCTATCGGGCAGTTTGGAGATTAGGAAACTAGATGAGGAGGTTCATAGGGGATGGGGAATATAATTCAGTCCTAGACTAGTTGTTTGTGTGATTGGTAGCCCTAATACCTATTAAGAATCATCGTGTTTTCAGTGATACTATGTAGAGTGGTTTGTGGTGCACATGCTAGGTGATGAACTCTGAGTAGCTAACCAGTGGGGGAGTTTTGGGGTAGTGTTTCTGTGGGGGTTTATTTTTTCACTTTATCTATTGATCAATCTTAGAATATATCTCACATTCTAAACTTTTTTAGGTTTATTTGACAATTCACATATCACTACGTGATATTTTATTAATCTCAGATGTACCAAATTGAAATCCATTGTTGAATCAAAGAAATATCCCCTATTCATCTTCAATATCAACTTATCTCATCCTTGTGTGTTAGCAGATCATTGTATAGTTTTTAGGGATGATTACTCTGGCATTGTCTTGGAGTTTATGATCAATTTTTGTGCTAATTCCATTAAAATTATCTTATTCATAATCCAAATGAGCAAAAATTGATCTTTGGATTCATTTCTATAAAATAATTCAATGAATATTCCACTAGATCTTTGGTATAATTTTCCATGATCAATTGGGCTTTGGATTAGTATGGCTAGAAGATATCCTATGATGATGAACACATGATGTTGACAAGATTTTTATTGAATTTTTACACTTTCTATTTCATTCTATGATTTTCCAATTTTTGTTTCATTTCACATCATATCATTGAATTAAACTCTGTCTTATTCATTATTTAGGATTGTGTGTGTCCCAATATTGTCTTAAACTGTGTTGATTGAGGTTTTGTCTATGGAATTCCACCCATTTGAATCCTTCTAGAGTTTTAAATGAATAATATTTTTTAACATTTTTATTTTTTGTGTGATTGAATTTAGGTAAAAATTATGTAGAAGAGTGTTATGGACAATCCATGGGTGGTTTTTTGTAGTTATTTATTTGTGGTGATCCCTGAAAAGTATTCTGGTAATTATGACTTTCACCATTATCCATAAGAAAATTTTTAATAATTTATTTATACTTAATTTAAATAGAATTTTTAGCATGTGTTAGGACCTTATTTTGATTTATGGAGTCCATATAGATTAGGATGAGTCATAATAAGTAGCTAAAATATTAATGGTAGAAATTTACATCAATTACTAGAATTTTCCCCTATACCTACATTTCATTGAACAATCGGAAACTACGCCCTCTGTATATACCTATACCCACGATTCATCCAAACCAAGTGTATAGACCCTTATATCGACAGTTCCAAAACCATTAGGATATGAAATTTAAATCGACCCACATATACCCACAGTTTAACCAAACAGTGGCTATAGGTATACACTCATAGTATAGTCAAACTGTGGGTATATGCCCTTATTTAAAAAATGAACTTTCTGGGGATTTGAACCATACACATATAGCCTATAGATTCATGAAATTACCACTATCATACAACCTTTTTTATCTTCATATGTTATCATATATATATAAATATCTACATGTTAAAAAATAATTTATATTATTTTATTTTTTATTATTATTTTTAAGGAATATTAACTGGTTAAACAATACTAACAGTTTGACAAAACCATGTGTATATGTTTTCACCTGATTTTTCCCTACACAATCTATTATCATGGTTTACAAAACCATGTGTGTATAGGTGATCAATACCCATGGTTTTTTTTTGAAAAGTGCGTATAACATCTTCCTATGGAAATTTTTTCCCTACGAAACCTATACCAATATTTTTGGGTGAATCGTGTGTATAGGTTTGTCCCAAAAAAGTATTTCCCACCACGGATATAGGGGTGATCTATACCCATGGTTTTTTGCATAACTGTGTATATAGGGTTTTTTTCTAATAGTGATTGTGTCGACGTATGTGGTCCCATTCACTATATCTTATGGTGTTATGAAATGATTATTGGAATGTGGAATGAGATTTTCCAAATTTGGAGAATGACCCTTACTTCCTAATTTTTTATATAGTCCATTTATTTTCTAATTAGGTAATGATATATAAGTATTAACTAATTAAGGGACAATTCCTTCTATAAATAAACAATGTGAAAAGGTCCATGACAGACCCTTATACAATGGATTGTTGTTGGTCGCTGATGGAAATGGATTGATCACATGTGTTATTGGGAGTATATCTTGGGACCCATATTTTTTTTTGTCAAATATGTTAGTGATTACTAAACATGATACCAATTTTTGATATTGATCACATGTGTGTGAGTGATTTATGAGAGATCCATTCTTGATATTTATCATACAATTGTGGGTTTTGGTAGCTATTGAGAACCATGTTTGAGAAGGATCACATGTGTGTTTTTGTCTCCCATGAGACCCATGTTTGATATTGATCACATTTATATACGTCTATAGATTTTTACACTAATGATTTCTATTTATCCCATGTGGAGTATTTGTGTTTCCCTATTGAGACATATGATTGATGTTTCCTCCAATGTGGAGTTGGGATGATTATGAATCCATCTTTTCATAATGTGATGTTAGGTCATTCATCCTCTATCATGTATTTCATGTGATTTTCTTCTCTCCACTATATTTGAGCGTAAATGTTGATCCATGTGGACTATTTCCCTTAGAGGGATGTCTCCTACATTAATTAGAATATATATGGGAAATACCTTCAAACAAGATGTGTCAACTGTGTTTTTTTCATATCCAATAGAGGGATGGATATGTTAGGTTTCCGTTTGACATTACATATGGAATGAACCAGAAGTAGATTTGGTCGAGCCTTATAGAGGTTTAGTGATTTCAAAAACACTCGATATATGGTTTTTCGATGGTGAATGGTTCTTTGGTGATTATATGTTATTATTTCAAAGATCATGTGTTCTATGATTTTTTTTTAGATTTTATAACATGCACCCACATATGTTTTACTATTTTTATACTATATCTTATTTTTATGCCATACTGAGTTATACACACACCCTTTATATGATCCAAGGAAACTTTTAACCTAATTTTCCTTCTATTCATGCGTATACATGTATGGATAAGGCCTATATTTGATCATAGAGGGGTTATCTCACCAGGATTCTGGTGACCAAGAGTTGGTGAGTTTTGGAGTTTGTGTTAGAGCCTATTTTACTTTCTTTACTTTCTATATTATACATGTGATTTTACTAGAGGGATATCAGTATCTTTGTAAATGGATCTAGACATTTGAGGGATGTTTTAGGATTCATTCAGTATAGATGATAGGTTTATCAGTTTTCTCATACTATGATTGAATATTGTAATGTTTTTGGTAATTTATATATTATTGAGAGCTCAAACTAATGGTATATTTTTTCCAATAATACAGTATATACACCAGATAGTAATTTGAAGCCTCTGGATTTTAGGGAGGTGTGCCTGAGTTCATGAATCACTCAGGTTCAAACCTAGTGATTCAATATAGGGTGTTACATAAACACACGCACACACACACATATAAGAATGTCGATGATAATTTCATCAATACATTTATGGCATGATGGAGTGGGAAATTCTTTATAATATAACCATGTGGTATGGGATTCAATTAAAACTCCACAAATATTTACAATATATTTTATATGTTGGGTTGATTAAAGTTGGTTGGGAGGGAATGTGGGATATATGGGAAGGTTGTAAATATCTGTTGGAAGGGTGGGAATGAGTAGGTTAAGCTGGGATAGGAAGGTAGGAATCATGATTGATTGGGAGGGAAGGGGGGCCCGAAAGGCTGAGTAGGCGAGGGTGTGGGCCGGGTGGGTAATAAAAAATTTAATATTTTAAAATATTACACTACATTAAAACGATATCACTATATTCATTATGAAATTAAAAACCAATTTATAAAATCCATTATAAGACATTCTCAACATCAGTAAATGTAACTGTTTTGAAAAATGACAATAACTTATTTAATTGTGGTATAAACTATTTATTAATGGAAAAGTTTTAGATAATGTTCATGGTAAACATGGAGATAGGGTGGATTTCTCAAATAATATGTATGGTGATTAATGTAAATTTATATCATTATTGGTGATTCATTTTGGTTGTGCGGACTGTTGTTTAGGAGAAAGATCCTTGAGTGCATACAATAAATAAGATCTTGTTTGTTCTTTGTGTTTCAAAGTCTAATCAAATTTTCTTTTTCCCTTTACATTACATTATGAAATTTATATTTTTCATTACCACAAGTATATATTTTATAATTATTATATTATCTGATATATCCAATTTTTATTTTCGATTAACTTGAGTATTTATGATGTATTTTTTACCGGTAGTTTTAGGCTAAGGCCTCCCATGTTCTGAGAAATTCCTTCCCAGTGTTGGTCACTAGGATTTATACTAGTAGAAGTGGGATTAATGTGGAATCCATGACTTACTGCTATCCCAGGAAAAGATCTAGTTGGAAAAGTATGGTCAATGTGGTATGAAATATTTTTTCTGAGTTCGTTTTAATTTTAGGAATTTGTTTAATAAAGAGGGAAACCATGTTTATGACACCATGAGTTTTATTATTAGATCCGGAAGACCAATATAGGTTAAATGGAAGACATGTCTTTATATCGAGACTCAAACAATAGGTATGTCGACATATTTCACTAAAACAAAAGTTTTTAGGTATATGTTTGTTGGTATATACATCATATACCAATCAATTGTGGATCTTCATGTCCATATTTTTATAGTTTAGAAAACAATTCTCTAGTACTTATCGGTTAAACCTAAAAAATGATGGTCATTTTCTATTGATTTACAACTCATGTATAGAGGAATGGAATTCATGATCCCCTGGTTATAGTTTCACCTATTGAAACCAATTATTGAATAACATATCATTTTTTCTAAGATGTAATTGTGATTAAATCTCCTCCCTATACTCGATATAATCTTCTCTCCACTACGATATTTGTGTAGAAACATCATATAGTGTGGATGGTTGTTCCCAATTAGTTGGATCAAACTAATTAAATCATAGATATGTTATTTTTGATTTTATCATAGAGGCCCCATGGCTTTTCAAGGATATTGATCCGAGAGAAAATGATGTTTTTTTGGAGTCTCAGACTCATGTTTCCACATGGCTCAAGATCTTTCCTTATTGAATATTGATTCTTATTTTGAGTTTTTCTCATGGAATTGGGGGGTTAAAAATGGAAGATGTTTTCTTAACACATGGTATGAGTACTCTACCATGGATTGAGTTTAATCATTAGGCCACCATGTAAATTTTATCAGTTAAGGTTAAACCCTCCATAGGGAAGAATCACCAAAACAAAGTGTGCATCATGGACATCGAACATCATGTGGTTTTCTGCATATTTTTTTACCAATGTAATTTTTCCAGGTTAGTGGTCTAGGAGGATACTCTAGAGAGATATGTTGACATGTTCTTCTTTAGTTATCAAGAACTGCAGCTTTGGTTAGTTTTCATAATGCATGGTGGGGTAATAGTCTGATATATGGGGTGATACATTTGATGGATAGATATGGTCTGATGATATTAATCCATGTTCAGAATAGTATTCTTATTTATTCTTCATGGACATTCACACCAGTCAATGCATACTCGAGTTATTTATCCTAGAGTGCATTTTTGGGTGTTTGAGATTCTTTTTGAACCCTTTTCTAGACCTTGTTCAGTGGCATAGTTTTCTATGATGGTTATCTTCAATAAACCTCCCCTTCCAGTAATTTTCGGTTTTCCTTATAGGATAAAAATATCTCTTTAGATAATTTCTTAGTAAAAAGGATGATGTTAAATTAAATCCACCTGAATAATGATTTATTATCCCATTCAAGTGTCATGGGTTTCTTTTAATTTATTTTGAGAAGGATTTTCCATTCTACATAAGTAAGAAAGTCTCCCTCCTATGTGACTGGAATGTTCAACCCATTCGATTTTATGATTTATTACCTAGATAGAGTTTACAAGGCTTGGTGTTTTATAGTGTGGATGAGAAATCTTATTTTATGAATATATATGAATATAATAATACAATTTTTGGGAATCCATTTTTAAAATATTATTGAATGTATTATTTTTATATATTCTCACATTTCATTGATGGGAATCTAATGTTTTTGAGTATGATGATGAGAACCTTGTTCCATTGGCAAGAATATCTTTTGAACCCCTTTAGGAATTGGTTTGTGGAGGAACCTGTTGGGAAACTCCTCGATATTTCATTGTCTTTCCATGACTATGTCAATTTAATAGAAAAATATCATATTATTGATTCTATATTCACATGTTTCAGTTGATCATTGTTATATTGAACACATGTTTTTTATTGAGATAATAATATTAAATCTGAAGAATGGTAGTCAAGGATTCATTAATAGGACTATATATTTTCATGAATGAGGAAGTGCATGTGTTTTATTTTTGGGTATGTTGTTTATATCACAGAGAGGGAGACTCAACTCAACCTAAATTGATGACATGTTCCCCACACTCTTTCATTGATTGAGATAATAACAAAGATATAATTTCAAACATGTTGTCTAGCACAACTACACATTATCAGGCCAAGGAAGTAAGTGTGTCCTCGAAGGTGGGTAGTGAACCCATCTCTTTTGAAGTGGATATTTAATTTTTTCCTTTGTGTTAATGTTGAATATAGATATTTTTTTCTTTAGTGGGGACCACCTTGGTGAATCAAAACCTTCATTGAGGTTTGTATCAAGTATCCTTTTCGGTGTTATCATCGAAGGAAAACTATTTCTATGTTTTGGAATAATAGGTTTTATTCAGATATTTTTGTTTTTTAATATATAAGATTTTATATATGTTCGAGTTCCCACAATGTAGTTTCATCTATATGGTAATGAACATTACCTTCATATGGTGGTGGAGTGGGTCGCCCTACTGGTTGGGTTGTGATGTTTTGTATTTTAAGATGTATGGTGTGATGCTTATGGTTCTCATCAGTTGCTTTTGTATAAGTGTGATGTCTACAAAACTGGTATATCATTGATGGAGGGAACAATAATATCTCGGATCATATGGTAAATGAGAAGATTCTCATAATTGGATATTTATAATTTTCTAAAGAAGTCCCATGTTGATCAAATGTTAAAATCTATGGACAACGGTTCTTATTTCATTACATGAATAATATGGTTGTAATGATAAGGTAGTTCCAAAGGGCAAATAGTGATTAGAAAATAGTCATATAACAGGGTTGGATATTTTTTCATACACACATTACTAATGTGTGGGTTGGAGGAGTTTTTTTCATATGAAAGACAACCATGATTTTCTTTATAGGTTGGGAGTGAGGTGCTCCCATTAGTTATAAACTTATTGATAAACCCTTCAGATATGTGTATAGATTGTTTATGGTTTTATTTTTTTCCATATTCTTGGATGACCATCAAATAATGAGGATAATGGGTCCTCAGTCTTAGAGAAATTATTATATACCAAATTTTTGTTTTCATTGATGCTATGATTGTTATAAAATAAAGACAATGACATCAATTACTATAAAGGGTGTTCTTTTATCAATTAATGGTTTACTGAGCATTATTAGAGCTGGACACCCAAATATGAAGAAATTGCAAGAGAATTTTTTTTCAATAGATATTTCATGAGTTATCTTGGTTATAATCTCATGTTATTACTATTTTATCGATAAAAGGAATTCAAATTGCAGAGGATATAATGAAATCACATTTTATAGATGAGACGTAGCTCAATTTTTAGTTTTGATATTTTACAAAATCCATTTGTCTAAAATGTTAATTTTTACTCAAGAAAACAACCTCAAAATAATTATAAAACAGTATAGTATATTCCATAGTGTACTATTTTTTCCAAGGCTGAGCTAGTGAGAAATTGAATGTACATCAGTGCTGAGATAAAAATATATTAATCATAAGAGTATCATTTCTTTCCAATTCTAGTATTTTTCTTATGAAACACTTACATCACAAGAGTGGATCCTTATATTGGACAAATTGAATTATTGTTGATTCTAGAATATGGTTTTTATCTTAAACATGATGAATGTTTTTAGATAATGTTCCATGATGGATATTTTTCATGGAAATAATTATAGTAATATTATTTAAATAAATAAATAAATTGTTTAATTAATTATTTAACCAATAGAAAATTAATTTAAACACAATTATTTAAAATATTTTCTGTTATCCATACAATACTGAGTTATTTTATAGTTGATTCTCATGGTTGAATCTTTAGTGGGAGATTGACAAGGAATAGAGGATTCAATAATATGTTTAACTGACATTACTAATGACTTCTTCATGATTTTGTTCCTCACCAATGATCAGGTCACTCTCAGGGTAGGAATATTTATTATATTTTTTTATATTCATGATGAATTTTTTATTCTACAATAAATTTTATGAACTTTGATACTTATGATTTGTAATTATATTTAATTAATCTATTTAATTTCAAATTTTAATTTTATTAATTGAATTTTTCTTTTTTACTTTCTTTAACATATATTCCAAAACAAATTTAGATTATATAATTTAATCATTAATATTGTTCTATATAATTATATTATTTTTGTTATTTTGAATTCTTTTGATTTAATCCTTCTTTCCCTCCCTCTGTTGCATGAATGGATGGAATTTCATTGTCCGTGAAGTGACGGTGGAAGTGACAGATCCTTTATGTATGAATAGAGAATGTAGAAATGAGCTAGGGTATATGTGTTATGGTACATCCATGGTCTAGTGAATTTTGTTGATATCATTGACATGGGTTCATGACATGGGGATAGGAGGAGGGTGGAGGTGGTCATGTCGGGTGGTTGGGGATGATTCGACAATTCGACCACAGTATGAGTGATAGCCATCATATGGTGGCCAATACCAATCCAGATGTATGGCTTCTTCACCAGCGGGCGAGGGTAGAAAAAACCGTAGGAGGTGGGGGAACATGAATCATTAAAGAAAATACGGATAACAATAAAAAAATTAATAAAACATGAAATAAATTAAATTATATATATTTAAAAGAGTCCATATTGTCAGAGGTTGTTTAATGATGATGGTTGGTTGTATGAATTTAATAAAGGTGATAGTAATATTAAATTAAGGGTGAATTGATATAAATGAAATTTGGGGTGGATTTATAAGTCAGAGAGAGTGAGTGGAATTCATGTGTAATAATAATGATAACTTATTACAATTATTATTTTTACTACTATTATTACTAATATTATTATAAAATCAATTTTCACTCTTTTAATATTTGAAATAAAATTATATTAGAAATATGTTTGTGGTAGTACGAACTATAAATCTAGAGGGTCATTTTACGGCCAATATGTAATATATAAATCCAACACATTGTGCGCACCATGGGACATAGAATATATATTCTCTCATATTTAATTTGATAGAATGCAAAATTTTCAGGTAATTCCCTGGTTTTATTAATGAATAGCCTATAACTAAACTCCCTCTCATATATCATGATTTCCTGATCAATTTTCCCATATGATTTTGTTTCCAAGGACAGAGATGTATATAGAGGATTTATCACTTTAAGTCCACCATCAGGGTTTTTGAAGTATTTTTTCATAGTGTTTCATGGATTAGTACTCCCCCAGTAGGAGCATAAATGTTATTTAGGGGTGACCAATTTCCTATATGAATATAGGGCTAGTAATATGTCTCACGCATGGGGTGACTTCCCTTACATGTGGTGTCAACACTCCACCATCTTGGATATCATTCGGGGAATGGTCCTCCACATGGGGTTTGTAACCCCTTAATGGGTTATTAACACATCAATGAGGTGTGGTCCACTAAATATATTTTTAATAGGTTTTTTAGATTACTATTTTTGATGTTAGATCAATGGTAAATTATTGCTAGACTATATGATTTTGGGCTCCCACTTATAATAAGAATGCTAATGTGAAGATGGGAATCCTCAATCTGGATTCTAAATGTTGTGGAAACATTTATAGTCTATTTATTAGAAAGTTCTATAGGATTTGGGATCCATCATGACCCCTTATGTAGACATTGAGATATAGTTCAGATTGGTACGTCAACTTTGGATTTGTTTTTTCATTCTAATTAAAAACTTCATCATATGTTCATGTGGTTTGACTTTTGGGGTTTAAAGCTAAGAAAACCCAGACAGTAATTGAATCATTAAGAATTATAGTTTTATAGAATATATGTATTATTTTCTGTTGTCCTTTGTATCACAACCAAATAGTACTGGGATCTATGCTATCATGATGTAATTTTTTTCCAAAATCATTCCACTTGATCAATTCACTTTCTAGGGGTTCATATAACATTTATATTTATAGTTTGTTTGTGGGTTTTGGAATTTCCAACAAGTTATGTTTATATTAACCCTTATATATACCATGTCCCCACAAATTTTGGATCATTTTAGAAAATGAATGGGTATATAGATGATCAAGATGTACATGGGTTCTACATCAATTTGTAAGATTTGACACTTGGAGACATTTGGTGATACATTCAGATCAGGATGATTCTTGATGAAGGTAAAGAACACTACAGATTGTGAGTAATCTGAGATTATATGTTATATGCATGATCTTATATAGTGCATAAGATCACTTTATTCAACATAAGAAATCCATTATTTGATACTTTTAATGATGCATATGTATAGTATAAATAATATATTTTCCATTCCACATTCATGATATGCAGTATATTTGTAGTGTCATTCTATAAATCCCCATTTTTTATTTTTCTCCTACTTTAATATAATTATAAATACTATGTGGATATTATTTACTTATGAGTTATAGAAAATCATCAATTGAGGGTAACTTTTTCAAACATATTAATCTCATAAAATATTTTTCATTAATACATTCAATCTCACACATTAAATATGACCGAGGAATCTAACTTCATTTCATTATGAGATTTTTTTTACCACGATCATCATCTAACAAAAAAATCTTAACAATCTAATTCCATGTGTTCATGGGATATTAGTATTTATTATTCACATGTTTTATGGAATCCACCGATCTATTTCTTCTATAATTACAAAAAAATACAAAAATATTATTTCATCTTAAATTTAATTATTAACATCATCTAATCAAATTTCAAAAAATTAATGTATAAATATCCTCCCATAATCAAATTTTTATGAAAAAATTCTTATGATGTGGAAATTGTATGATCAAATACATTTGGTGAATTTCATATGTTAATAATGTAGAAGTCATGTTATGAGCATATGTTATTTTGGAAGTCATACGATATGGAAAATGTATTCCTAGTGATGTATTAAAAAAATATCTCTTAGAAACACATTAATTATCATCATTATATTTCATATGTTTTTTCATGGAAACCAAATTGATAATAGATATATTCAGATCATCTCACACATATTTTTTCAATATGTAATATTTATCACTATGGTGTGGTCATTATTCCGTCACTATTTTGAAGATACCCTGATATTCATCTCTCGACTGCATGTTCTTCAATGATTCCGTCAAAGTTTAAAAAAAACTAGTATTTATATTACATTATTTTATTGAATCATGATTACACTACTCATATAATTTTGATTGATCATTTATCAACACAAAAACATCACCAAATATAATAACACGTTATATATAAATTTCTCAAACTCAGCAGACCATTATATATCTTGGTGTATCCTTTACATAACCCAATATAACATTAATCAACATCAATGTTTCCCTTGTATAAACTGGGACTACCTAAATATTGGTAGTAAAGAATTAAAATTTCTATTATGTAACAAATTTAATCTAAAAAATTACATGACATATCTTCTACAAGAACTCAGGAATTTATAGTAATCTAATTATCTATTAATCTAATGTTCATGATGAAGAATCTATATTCTTCTTCAAACTACATACCCATATTTTGTTATAAGGTTCTCCATTACACATGATTGTGATTATTTTACATTGATAATTAATTTACATATTTTATTATGCATATTTACTTCAAATATATATTTTTACAATCAATGATAGCATGGTATTGATATTTGTAGTGAAATATTCTCTATATACCTGAGTTTGAATTCGAATGAGTTGGAATCATCTAATTTAAGGGTTACACACTCAAGTTTTCTTAATTAATGAAAAATGCAAGCATGATATACATATAAAAGTGTATATTTTTTTATAATGCCACTTATTTTACTCTATTTTCTATCAACATAATAATGATGTTGGATAGGATACTATTATCTCTTTTGGCCCATCATGTAGACCCGTAAGTGTGGATATAAGAATCCTTATCCCACTTAGCCATGATGGCATACTTGGATGGTTCAGTTGGGAAACAGTCATCCACATTTTTTCATTTTACTCTTAGAACCCCTTATTAAAAATATAAGTCGTAAATTTTTAGTCATCTAATATCTTATTCCTCAATATGAACTAAAATTATTTTATCTTTATCATTATTTTCATGTTTTTATTTGGAACTTAAATCACCATCTTTGTATTTCTAAAAATGTATTGATAACATGTGTAAAATTCAAGTCCCTTGAAAACAAATTGAATAATACACCATAAATTTGGATCAACAATAATCCAATTTAAAATTGTTTTCAGTACAAATAGATGAAATATTTTATGTGATCTTTTTACTCAATAATTATTCTTCATTAATCTCATGTTCTTATCTACTTTTATAACATTGAAGTATTTCATTTTGTTCAATCTCATTATTGAAAACAAAAAAAAATGAATTTGGAATAAGATGAAATAAGTTTATTTATAAGAAATTTTCCATCATTAATCCCACCCAAAATCTATGTGATCCAATCTATGTGTAGAAAATATGTCGGATTTAATTTGAAAAAAATATATTCTTTAGTAAATAAAAAGAAACCAATTGTTATCGCATTCCCACTTTGTTCCCCATGGAGTGATCAAAATTAGATAGGTTGATTCCGTTTGATAACAGTAGTTGATGCAAGTATTAATATATATTTTTTAAAATGATTTTTTATACTCATTTATCACCTGGATTAAAAATATTGAAGTCAAATATAGAAGGATTCAATTTCAAACAGTAAAGGAACATAGCGATTCTCTATTTATTATATCGTTATAAAAAAGAATTTATTTCCCATTATATTTGAAGAAATTTGTAAAAAGTAAGAGTGCGAGAACCCAACGACATATATAACAAATAAATGTTAAAAAGAACATTATAGAATTTTAGTTCGCATGATATTTTTTTGTTCTAGTTTCTTATCATGTTCATTCCCTACTTGTTTCCCATTTATGTATAAACTTGTCTGTATCTTAATCATGATTGATCTATTATTTAAATATTGAGAAGAAATATAAATAGTTAATCATTATAATATGGCATCCTATTTTAATCTATAATACTTATTCTTACATATTTCACATCCTTAGTTATCTACATGTGAATAAAAATTACCTTCAATTACATACATGATTGCAAAAAAATGGAATACCAAGAACTAGAGAGTAGTTTGGATCCTCTACAACCCTTTAATGTGGGATCATGGTTGGGAATCTCTTCACAACTATGACGCTCATTCCTTTCAATTATAACTTGTTTGATAATTTCACATATTCCCCATTATGTATATTGGGGATTCCTTGTGTATCATGGAGGTCTTATTATTATAATAATATCCATTTTGAGGAATCATATCTGTAACATGATCCATTAAAACTTATGGATCTCTTATTGTATTTTTATAGTCTGTTGAGTTATTTCCAACATAATTCAACCTCACATACAATATTTCTAATTTCATAGGATCATCATTTTTTGAAAACCTCTAACGAATTTTATATATTTAATATCTTGAATCTTTTCATTTCCTTTGGATCTTACCTACTTTTGATATTTTAGATTCTTATTTAATCTTCTAATTGGGATGTCCACGTCATGAAAAATCATTCATGAATTATTTTAATATTTCTTGGTTCTTCTTCATGGTTTTGATGGAATGTTTTCATGACATCAGTCCCATTAGATGTAACACTACACTTGAACTTCATTGCATTATTACCTAAGGAAAACTCATATTTATACTTAAATAACATCTTACAAATATTCAAATCACATTTATTCCGAGATTACATTCACAATGTATTATATTTTATTATTATCCTTTATGGTATTATTTCATGTGAAATATTGGGAACATTTTTCTTAGATCAATATTAGCATGTTATTTCTATATATCAAAATTTATTGAAATTTTTGGACGACGGTATATGGGTCTTCAAATATGTTTTAAATACATAGATATATGTTATTTATATATGAAATATTTTTATTCTATGATTTAATCTCCTGGATGTAGGACTTAATTTTTTTTCCAATTTATGAAAATATTTGGCAACATTCCATATTCATATTCCATAACAAATAATGACACCAAAAATATCCAAGAAACATTAATCATTTTCATTATTATAAAATTTATATATAATTAAATTTATGCTACTTTTATTATTTATAATTTTTAAATATATTTATTTAGAGTAAAAACTCTTCATAAACATGATTCCTGCGACATTGGATGTTATTTTGGGCTCCTCATATTTGGATGGTTCCTTTCATTTGGGGATATTAGAGAATATTTATTTTATGATTTTATTATCATTATTCAAAAAGACATAGGACATTTAACACCGTATTCATCATTGGAATAATTTATGTTAGGAAATCCATTCTATTTATTTGGAGAATACATCTGTTGTGATGATTCATTATAATTCATTTTAACATCAAGATCATTGATAATTATATTAAGAATGAATTTCACATTTTGTATCAAATGAAATTTACATTTTTATTGTGCAATGAAATTTAAGGAAATATGAGAACCTATATACTACAAGATAAAATAATGAAGTATCATATGAGATGGTTGAACAATTAATGTCAAATTTCAACCTATTAGACACATTCTCTTGAAATAATTTCAAGTAAAGATAACATACCTCAATAGTCAGGTCATCTTCTATAAGATCATTGAACCAGTATGTCATCTTATTTGACATTTGGATGTACTCCCCCATTTTAAATTTCCCTACATTTAAAACTCTTATTAGAATATGTTCTTTCTTTTTGATCCACTTCATCTTCTCTTAATTGGTTTCCACAAGTATAAATCCCACATATAACTTATCAGTATCCTCTTGTGAGGCATTAATTTGAAGTGAGTCATCCAATATACTTTCACTGATTGTATGATAAGGTCCCATGTTTGGACATTATATGGATCATCCTCGAGTGCTTCCTATATCAAATCATATATCTTATTTCCACTTTTTTTGTTTCCTTAACATCACCTCAATACAATATGGTTATTAATATAAATAGTTTAACTATCCTTTTAAACTTGAACATGATCCTTGGGTTCATTGTGCACCACTATATTCTTTTTTCGTTGACCTATTTACCATCATCTTCTATAATTTAGAGTAATCCATTCAATTTTTAGCTTCACTCCCTTTAAAACAATTCATCTCCTTGGATACCTATTGAATTTACACATTTTTATCCTTCAAGGCATATCAAGACCACTTTCATCCCCTTCTACTACCATGACCTCTGGGTCTCAGCCAAAAAACTCATCCTCTAGACCAGCACCATTGGAGTTCTAATTATTAGGGAATGTATTCATTTTCATAACAGTTTGGAAGTTAAATTTCATCCCATCCCCTTGAATATGTACCGAATCATTGACCTCCAGGTACCCAAAATGAATATCAACCGAAATGGTTGGGTTGATCCTTCTCTTCCTCACACTACTTAAAACATTCACCCACTCCCCGCTTCTTACCATAGAAATACCATATAAGGCCTCTTCTTTATATCCTTTATCTAATTTAATATATATTTAAATCTATCAATTTTTTAACTCTTTATCTCCTGAATTTTATTTTGATGAATATTTTTAATTTTTATAGTAAATTATCTTGAATTTTTACTTCTATCATTCTTAATTTTCAATCGATTATTCTTGATAAAAACTACTTCTAAAAATAAATTATTTATTTTATCTATAATTATCAAGGATTTTTTTATCTTGGATTTCATTTATTATATCCTTCTCATGCCTAGAGTACATTCCATAACAATTTAATTTTCTCGTGACTTTTCCTATATTTAATTATCAATATTTTTAAATTCAAACAACCTTTTGGATAAGTAATGTTCCATCATCTATGATTTATTTTGAAGGTAATTTACTTGTTTCATTAATGATTTAATGGTTCTAAAAAATGAAATCAGAAACACCTTTGTAAAATACTTGGTTTATTTATTTAAAGTAAACAAGTGAATCATCATATGAATTATGAAAGTGTTCTGGAAAAAAAATATTTCACTAAACATGTTATTGATTTCTAAAAGGAACTATAGTGACATGAATTTATAATAACCTCATACATATGGTTGAAATATGATGAAAATGAATTTGAAGTGTTTTCTATATTCATTCCACTATAATTTTAATCATATTCTGTAATATTTTAATCATGGTAAGATATATTCTGGATTATAGAATTTTTAATGTTTATTTTCATCTTATTTAATCATGATTAAAATCATATTTTTCTCCCAAAAATATTTCCCCCTTCTATTATTCAATTTTTTTAAGATATAGACGAAGTTTCATCAGTTTATATGACTCCTTCAATTTCATAATTCATGTTTCCTTTCAAAATTAAAAAAAATTACAACCCTTAAAATATTCTAGATTGTAAAATAGAGGTCTGAATGTTTCTATAATATCAATTTTTATGATCATATACGAGATGTGTCCAATATTAGAGGTGACTAAATATTGTTTTACTTTAACAATAATTTTAAATAAAATTTCATTTTACCTCCTCATTTATTCTGTGAGATGATACCCATTTATCTATCCATGATTTATTCGAGATATATATATATATATAATTGTAAGGAAACACAAGAGAACGCCTTTTTTGCCAATGGGTCGCTACTACTTATGGATTACGACATCCTTAGTAAATCATTGTTCTTACCCCACATCCACAAATTTTATATTATTATAAAAAGAAACATTGTAAAGGGTATTACCTTAAACCAAATATCATTGAACCGACTTGATGGGATGTGAGTAATTCATTAATTTTTTAAAACTCCTTATAAAATATTGTATTTGGAATTATCATTATGATTTAAAAATGCAGCAAAGTACCTATGTCCATTACAGAGAATTATTTTGATATCCTTCCTCAACTACACTAATAAAAAGGGATTCATCTTCACTATAGAAATTGTAGTATTGTCTTAATAATATATTAATCAGATTTTTTTTCTCAATAATCTATAAATTAAAACTAAAAATGAAGGGAATAATACTAGATCACTCATACAATTACATTGTAATATAATATTTAGAAGAAAATAATAACTTGTTATATTCCATTACGTCTTCTCCTTATTCATTTTTCATGAAATGAATATTTTATGTAGTAGTTTAACCAAATATCCTCCATTCTTATACATAGGATTTTCATGTGAATGGAATGTCAAATAACCCTCTACCATGCTTTTACGAAGCACAAATACTCTTTCTTATGATAAAAAATTATTTTCCTCAATGATTCAAATATAAAAACGCACAATATCATCTCTTACATTTCCTTGTTGACTTACAGGATTTAAATTATTCTTGTGGTGTTAGTTCTCCCAATAAAATAGACTTATTTGTCTCATACTTCTATATACTCAAATAGATCTTGAAGATATTAACTCTTTATGATGAATGGATACACCGTGTTTATTTTGAGGTTCTAATAACCTTCAAGTAACATAAAATATTTATATTTAATTGATTCACGGTCTTTAGATAAATATAGATGATTATTCATAGTTAATTTATTCATGAAATACATGAATTATCATGATCTTACACATCCCATAAAATCTATTTCTTCTCAATCCATGTGTACAAGTTATTTACTTCATCATTAAATTCTCACTATATAAAAATATACCATTAATTAATCTACAAAATTAGAAAAGGAATAATGATATTTTCATCGTGAATGCACATATTAGAATCATCTAATATAATATCATCATTCCTTATAGACTCATCAATATCCTGTAATAAATGTCAAAAATTTTAGGACTTATTATATCAGAGTCACATGATTAAATAAATATATTTTATTTCATATGACCATAATGAAAAAGTGATATAATGTTTGTATGACATTATAAAATCCTATCGATATGAAATATATACACTTAGAAAAATGTAATGAAATTCTTCACATAAACTCTCAATAATAAATAGTGTAGGAATTTTCCTGATATTTCATAGTACTCAGCCTAATTTTTTCGGTGTCAATATAATATCACATATATATTTTTAATACACAATAATGAACACTATGTTTTGTTCATAATTAATTTTCAATTTCCCTTTTACCTGTATATTATTCACCATGGTGTAAGTCCAATGAATTCATGGACAAAAAATAATGTAAAACATTATTTATCACAATTTTATTGAATAATTGTTATCATATTCAAATCGTGATGTTAGATATTTTAGGAACAATAAATAATAATATGATTTAATACCCTATATTAAATTAATTTGGAAACTAAAATTCAATTTATTCATCTTGAAATAACTATTGTGTATATCATCATAACATTATGATGATTCCAAATGAACCTTACATGAGATTAAACAACATTGAAATTCGTATTTTTGAACCCAACTAAAATATCATCATAACCTTGATATAGATTCTTCATGAAGTCATGTATATATGGGAATAATATCCCTAAATAATCAATAGTTATTGACATAAGTTCCATATTTTAATTATACAAAATAATAAAATTAAATTATATAAATATCATTAGAGCACATAGATTCTTCATAAATTATATTATATTTAGAAATTTTTGTTTGAAAATTTCAATAGAATATGTCTCCAAATTATCTATTCCAGTATGTTATTAATTTTTGCAGTGATAGATTATCCCTAGAATCAATTTTGAAGATGACCAAGATGACATTGTCTCATTTATGTGATGTCCTCTCTCTTTTTATTATATCATGAAAAATAACCACATGAGATCATGTATTTCTTCGAAAATTTACATAAATGAACATAAAAAAGGTCAAAATTCTCTTCCAGGCTCACCAGGACATGAAATCAGTTTTCGTTAATGGTTTTGGTCTCTATATAATACAATATAATTTAAAATAAAAATTACATGGAAATTAAAAGACATTACAACAGTCCCCCTTTTTGGGATTCACATCCTCTTAATCAAAAACAAGTCTAAACAATATAGTCGGGTTACTGAGAATGACTATGACCTTCCTACTCCCATGTGTACTCTTAGATATTCTCATGCTGCCACTAAACACATACCAGAGGAATCGATTTTCTATAAAGGACTCTCTCTATCGATCCTCTATCTCTACAGAGAACTCTGAAAACGTCGCCTCATCATCAATTTCCATCACGCCCAGTCAATAACGTTTGATGGATCATGCACGTACCTCCTCAGATGCAAGACATGAAAAATATCATGCACCTGGTGAATGTATGTAGGATTGTCTAGGGGGTATTCTACATCACTAACATTCAATTGAATCTGGAAAGGTCAAATGAAACTCATAGATAACTTGTTCTCCCGGCCAAATCTATACAATCCCCAATTGGGTGAGACCTGATGGAAAACATAGTATCCCTCTATATACTCCAAGGGTCTCCATCTCCTATAAGTTTACAATTTCTGCCAACTCGGTATAGACATCATCCACTCCAGGATGATATACCACTTCCTAGTGGTAGAACATACCAATTGTATACCCATGAGTTCTCACTCCCCGAGGTTTATCTAGTATAGAAGTGAACTGTTTAGCCACCCATATAAGTCCAAAAACTATGTCATTCTAATGACATGTTGATAGCTATTGTTGTATGTAAACTCTACTAGTGGCAGCAGGTCCTCCCAAATATGTATAAAATCAATGATTCAAGGAAAAATCATGTCCTCCAATGTCCTTATCGTCCACTCCATTTGACCATTTATCTGAGAGTGAATGGTTGTGCTCAAGCGTAGCTGAGTCCCGAACACCTCATTAAATCCCTTCCATAACTGGGATGTAAATCCTGAATCATTGTATGAGACAATCGTTGAAGGTATTCTTGGAATCCGCACTCTCTGCTGGACATAGATGCATCCCATACCATATACTGACCGATGCTTCCAGATTGTTAGGACGTGACCCAACATGGTGAGAAAGTAAAGGATCACTCATATAAAATTGTGGCCCAAGTACATTCATGATAATCCCATAATGAAGTCCATCAATATACCATCCCACATCAACTCTGTTACCTCATGTGGCTGGGAAAAGCCTGGTGGAGCTTAATGCTCAGCCTTCACTTTCGGACAAATGGGGAATCCTTAAAAACACTATGCCACTGTTTTCTTCATTCTAGCAACAAGTATTGACGACAGAGGTCTTGTTACATCTTCTCCACATCAGTATGTACCTTTAAAAGTAATTTATAAAACTCCCTAAACACCTCTTGTCGCAACGTCATGGGTATTACAAAGCACCCTATAAATTGTATGACATACTTCCCACCTATCACAAATCCATTGGATGCCTATCCTATGGATAACCAAGCACGCTAGGCCTCTTAGTCAACATAAAAATGTTGTTCCTCCCTATTTCATTGTAAGAGTGTATGAGTGAGAGTCCAACACTAATGGTAAGATGCTCCATTATCATCTATGAAGTACATTTGTATTACGGCTATCTGCTCTATCACCTCACACAACAGTGGTAAATCATACCACCTATTGAGCACTTGTGCCTCCACATTCCCCTTCTATGGAGTATTGACTATCTCAAAGTCAAAGTCCTAGAGAAACTCCAAATATCACTATTTTCTCATGTTCAGATCCCTCTTTGAGTATATATACATGAGACTCTTGTGGTTGGAGTAGATGGTAAATCGGTCACCCATCAAGTAGTGCCACCACATCATCAAGGCAGAGACCACTTCTTATAACTCTTGGTCATGGATCATGTAATTATGATCATGTTTCATAAATTTATGTGATACATAGGAGATCAATAATTGCTGATTTATCATGTCACTACCATGTTCGGTCCATAACGCATCATAGAAGACTAAATATGCCACACCCTCTTCTTGTAGTCTCATAAAGGGTGAACTAGTCAGTCTCTGTCTGAGATCCTAGAAACTATGCTGACACTTATTTATCCACACGATGTGTTGTCCCTTATTTTTCATAATTGATAAGGGTTATTCTGCCCTAGAAAATTCATGCATAAACCTCTGGTAGTATCCATCTAAACCCAAAAAACTGCACACCTTGGTCACGCTCCTAGGAGGCTCCCTCAAAATCAATGCCTATATATTCGCTGGATCCACTACAACTCCAGCCACCTAGATGATGTTTAATATAATGTAGAACTCCCAAAACCATAACTACCTCTTTAAAAAATTACCATAAATATGGTGCCCTCATAGTGTATCCAGGACTATTCGATGGTGTGTAGCATTCTCCTTCTCTGTTTCCGACTACACCAAGATGTCATCAATGAATACAACAACAAAACGATTGAATTATGTCTTTAATATCATGTTCATGAGTCCCATGAACACTAGTGGATAATTGATCACACTTAAATGAATCTAAAATAACTAATAGTGGACATAACGGCATCTTATGTTTGTATTCGGTACGTCCTCATCCCGTACCCAAAGCTGATGATCACCTGCTCTGAGGTCAATCTTCGAGGACCAGCTCACTCCATTTAGCTGGTCGTAGAGGTCATTAATCCTCGACAGTGGATACTTTTTCCATAGGGCCGCCTAGTTTTGGAACCAAAAATCTGCGCATATCCCCATGCTCTCATCTTCCTTCTTGGAAAGAAACATTTGGGCTAACCAGGGTGAAATACTTGTCCTCATGAAGCCCTTCTCCAGCATGTCATCCAATTGTACCCTCAATTCTTGAAGCTCTGTAGGATCCATATGATATGCTAGTGAGGTTATCAGTGCCATCCCATGGTACATGTCACTGTCAATGTCTACATCCTTGTGAGGAAGTTTTCCTTGAACATCCTAAAGAAATACATCATCATACTCATCCACCACTATGGATTTCTTAGACTCCTCTCATCCACTACCCTAAGAGTGAGGCTAGATAATTTTTGAGTGATCAGTTTCACCCTCCTCTGAGAAATTTTATCATGTGTTGCAAACATTGCCTTCTCACCGGTGAAATAAATCCTTATTCCTACTGGTGGACACACCACACTTTGCGCCTAATATAGTCGATATATGAATAAACTATAGATAACTAGTCCATACCGTAGATAATGTCGTAAGGCCTCGAAACTACTAATAGGATATCCTAGATGAAGATCTCTCCTTGTAATGTAAGATCACACTACAATTACTAGTGTGCAATCAATAAATCTCCTCCCATAGGAGTCCATAATTGTAATGATCAATCCAGCGGCTCTCCTAGAATCTTTGAGCCTTGAACGAGGTCCATGGAGTGGAATGAGTGACTAGAACCTATATCTATAAAAATGAAACTATTGTGGAGAATACATAGATCATACCTTTATCCATCAATGGAATATGTGTTCATAGGACTCTATCGCATGAATTTGGTCTAAAACTTGTCTACTAGTACCCTGAGACCCTAGTGGACCACATGAGGGTCCTGGTGGTAGAACCTCGAACCATTGTCCACCACCTACCACTCGGCATAATCCCCCGCCACATCCACCACCCAGTGTACTTCCTCGCCTGAACCACTACCTCTACCTTGGTGGTTCCTCATCCATACACTGATCATCTATGCAGTAGGTCTGGTTGTCATGAGCCTTGTGTACCAGGCCTCCGCACAATAAGAATAACCCGGTTCCATGGTGAATCTCTCAATTATGGGAGCCCCACACTACCGACCCTGAGTACTGGGGTTGTCCCCTAAAAGATATATCATTCTTTGGTCCCCGTGTTTGCTGCCGGCTACTCACTACTGACAAATATTCCACCTGATGTCTACTAGTGTCTCCGGTTGATGGTGCCTTCTATGTTTGGAATCTCTCCACAAGAAGGGCTCACTCCGACACCCAATGCTATGTGGGGATACTAAGAGACAACATGGATGCCATGTTCTCCCATCAGAGTACATGTTCAAAGAATCATGTCTTGATGGAAGGGTCATGCACCATGTCTGTGGAGTAGTGAGAGATGACTGTAAACCTCGTAGTGTACTCAGCCACTACCATGATGCCTTATTATAGTGGAAGAAGATCCATTTTGCGCAGTGAGTGCAAGGTTATGGGGAAGAACACATCCAAGTAAAGCCTCTCGATGTCAGCCCTAGAGAGGGTCACCTCATCATGATTCTTAATCATCAAACTATGCCATCTCCCTATCAATCCATCTAGAAGGATCACGGCTATGATCACCATCTATTCAAGTGTCATCCTCACTAAGCAGAAGCCCCACATCACCACCTTTATCCAGTCCTGAGAAACCTGAGGATTTATCTCTCCATTGAACCTAGAAGGTCTCTCTCTGTAGAACTAATTCTTGGAACTGAGCCTACGCACATCCGCTACCAGTAACTCCAATAGAAAATGATGAATAATGGGTGGTGGTTACACTATTTCACCACCTAGTGGGGTCATCTATAGATCTAGTCCTTGAAAAGATGCCTCACCACAATCAGGTTTTTCCACATGATCATGCATTGGAATCCTAGCTTATTTTCTGTGTGGAGGCATCCAGATACCGATCAGGACGTACAATAGTCAATATATTATACCCATTGTGATGACTCTTATTCAAGAAGAACATAAAGAAACAAACAATTCATTTAGGATGCATGTAACCAGTGTTTTTAGGTATATAGATAAAAATCAGAATTCAAGTTCGTCGAGTATGCATACGTCAGCCACTACACCATCATCGGACATGCTAAATCTCATAGTCAAACACGAAACATTTTACACTATTCCACCAAAACAAAAAACATAATCTAGGTCATTAATGTTGAACGAACCACCTTTGATACCACTTTTTCTTGACCCGTCCCTTGGGGCTCCTATTGTGACATACCCCAAGCACTACTCACAATGTCCATGGGTAGTTGACTAGTACGGAAAGAATCAAAATACAAGTGGGAGCCATTTTATTGAGTACTTGTATGCATGCACACACAAACACATCCCAGCGCTAGAAAAGTAATCATGCATGACACTAAATAACCAAAAATATCAAAATGTTGGTCAAATGGGCCATAATTGAAACCCGAAAGAACATAAACTGAAAATAAAAATGTACCATAAAAACTGTAAATGTTATTTGGTTGAGACCCCACCTAAAGGTTACGTGTAGAGTAGATGATGGAAGCCATAGTACTATGCCTTTCCTGCCTGGTCTCCCTAGGCACCACTAGGTCCTAGGCCACCAAGGCCTCCATCAAGTCAGTGGCCATCTACACCAAACACAACAAGTGTGGGGATGCCCGTGTATGGGGGGAGTAATAATATACTCAGTAGGGACCCCAATAAAATAAGTAATTACTATAATGAAATCCAAGAAGAAAACCACAAACCAAGATAGCTCACATAAGGTATAATCTAATGTTGTAAAGTAAGACCATCAGTCAGGTCGTCGAATACCTTCTGCTACTGGAGAGCTCTAACACAATGAGTAATATGAGTTTTCTAGGTCACACAGAAGCCTCTTCCCTCTAACCACAGACTACTACGAACCTTATCCCTAATGAGTACGGTGGGTATGCTTGTTTAAAGGAAAGCTGCTCCCAATCGTGGGCATAATGGGTTACACATCTGCTGCTTCCCACCGTATCCATATTGATGTACTCCTCCTATCAAGTGTCATGGGTATTCTGTGTCACATGGAGCCACTGCCCACTATGGGAAAATGGTGTGACATAATTTTTCTTCCCACTAGGCCAACGTAGTGGACCCACAGAGGATCTTCAATCTATAATCTTTAGGTATCAGAAAACTACAAGGTTTCTACATGTAGTACACCAGATTACATTAGTACTGATCCTAAATCCCATTGTCAAATTTCAAATTTCATGAAATACTCCATATAGTATTCCAAAAGATTATCATCATTGTGAGGGTCCCATCACCACAATCATCTCATCAAATAGATGCAGAGTTTTAATGATATGGGAATTTTTTCAAAAAAGGGATGGTTGGGTCTGGGTCCAGTCTAACCCAGTTGGACTCACCCAAATGAGACCCAACACTGATTGGGTCCAGCCCAGTCCGACACACTGGCCACGTGCCCATTCAGCTATAGGTCTAGCCCAATGGGGCATCCCAAGAAAAGCAAGGTTTGTCATAGGGGGACCGATTCAACCTGGTTAGGATGTTGAAGGAAGCTGAGTCTAGCTCCCCCTCGCCATGAGGGTCATCTGTAGAGATAACACCTCAGCAGTGGTCGGTTGGCCATGGTCTACCCTTTGCAATGTGGAATGGTGCCATGTTTGCAGGGCATCGATGAGGCCAGGTGACCATGTCTGCCCACCTCCATTAACTAGAATAGAGTCCAGCTACCCTTGCTACACTGCCACTGGCTGAGCTGGCCGTGACCCTCTTCTGGTGCACAAAATATATCTTCTTCAGACCATCGTGTATGATCTGGGGGTTAGTTATTCTCATCTCTTGTGCCTATGGCCTCCAGTAGATTTTATGTTCCCTACAATGGCTGTAGAACCACCTTGTATCCATTTCGACAATGCATCAAAGATGAACACACTATTAGAGGGGCTTGGGCCTTGATTGATTTGGTCCACACCCTATGCATTAGAGTAATAAAAATGGTATGAGTTTGGGATTAGAGTTACATCATATAAGAATCAATAATGGTGCAAAAAGAGCAAGAAAAACACCATCCAACAAGAACCCACAATCCACATGTCAGATTGTTTAGGGGTTGGTATATGTTCGGTGTTTATAATGAAGAAAAAGATTTTTGTAATTCAAAACCAATAAACCACTACATCAATGGTGTTCGTCATTGAATTTATCCACTTATGAAGATTCATGTTTTTTTCAACGTCTTTATCATTTTTCTCCCTTTGATCCCATTCATTGCTGTGCGTAGACATCGCTACATATCACCCGACATTCTTCATTCATCGCTGGAGTGAATTTTCATCCTAGGTTCATTAGATGAATTAAATGTTTGATTCCCCAATTTCATATCTCATTAATAGAGAAACACATCAAAACATTTCTATTACGCTACGTCTCTATGTGGTAATGTAGTTTTTTTAACGAAACAGTGTATCTATTTTTTATCCATTTACAGAGTCTCATTAACGGGGTTCATTGTCACCTCAACACTACACCGCTGTGCTGGTGTGCCACCCCTCAAAGGCATGAAAGGATAAATAAAATAACATTTTTACTTTATTTATTATTTTCCAGAAATTCTGAAATCTATCATTTCTGGTAAACCCTCGTCAGTTGAAATGTTTTCCATTATAATAGAATGCCTTCATTTTGAGTTCAATGGTGCCCTCATATATTTTATCCGAGCATCAGTTTAAATGTTAGAAAACCATTCACACCTGATTACATAAATTATCATAATCAAATGTTCAAAATTCTATTCAGAGCTCACGAGGCCTCAAAATCAGGTGTTGTCAAAGAGTCTGGTCTTGAAATAAGTACATATAATTTCAATAAAATTACAATTAAAATCAGCGACATTAATTTTTTTTCATTGACTAGATCTATGATTCTCTCAAAATAAATTTCATTAAATATTTGGTTTTCCTACAAATAATAGTGAATTAGAGATATGGTATCAACATCTAATTGAATTATAAATTTATAAATAATCTAGATATTAATCTGAAATGTTATTGATAAATGGTATTCATACACTAGGATCAAACAAAATGTTGGAATTAGTGATGATGTTTTGTTCCTAAATGTTTTATTCATGTCAGTTCTATAGAAGATGGATGTTGAGATTCACTCTTTCATGTGATGATCTATTAAAATATTTGGTCAAAATTGTTTTCCTATATTTAGTGATTTTTTTAAATAAATAATGCAAAATATTTACTAAACCATATTACATAATTTCATTATTTCATCGAGGGACTATATTTTATTTCATTATGAAATGTAGTTCATCATTTATTTATCTCTCTTAATCCCATTATAATTTATTAGAATCATCCCTTTCCATATCTAAAATAATTTTATTTTATTTTATTTTTTTTCTGAGTGTCATTCTTTGTTTTAATCATCAAACATTCCCACATTTTTAAGTTCATCACTATGTATTGACCCTTCACATATCTATAGTAGATTTTAAAAAAAAATTAAAATAATTAACCAATTGAGCATTAGCTACGTGCTCAATCGGATTTTTTACATTAAAAAATAAGGAAGGAATGACTAATATGAATTAAAAATTTAAATTGTTAAATAAAAAATGAAAAAATATATTATCAGTGGGATTAATAATTACAATTCAAAGAATCTATTTTGGGAAGGGAAACATGGATGAAAATAAAATATTGGATCCCAATACTCAAAAAAGTCATAGTAATATATGTTCCATAAAATAGAAGATACTAAAATGGATGAATATTGGGAGAAAATGAATAAAAACGAAATAATAATCATTAAACCACATTATAATAGGAATTAGTTTTTATAAATAATAATGATTAACAAGGTTCATGTTATATAGTTTGTAATAATAAATCATGTATTATGAAATTCTGTAAGACTACTAATTGTATGTTCAAAAATTATTGTTTTTATATAATTCCATTATAAAATGTAATAACTACTGTTCATTTTCTTGAATAAATTTTTTAGTTATATTGTGTTGTGAATCGACAAAAACATAGAGGTTTGAGCAATGTTGAATTGAAAATAAGGGTTTTTTAAATTTTCAATACAGTAAATTCTAATGTTTGGTTACATAAAATAGATTATGTAATATTTCAAAGATGGTAACAATTTAGATAGGATTTTGTGAGTAATCTCTATATAATGGGAATACATACCAAGATAGGATATATAAAACACTACCTATTAAATATTTTTTGAAACCATTCTATGTGGCTTCATAATCATTTATCTATTTAATTAGGTAGTGTTTGATCATTAAATGTTCATAACAATTTCTCATTGACACATGTTATAATAATATCACCCATAACCTAAAACCATAATATATTAATAGTTTTTATCGATGAATATTTTTAGGAAATAAAAAATTGTGTAATAGAAAATTTAGAATAAATAATAATAAATTCTTTTTTACACAGTACGAAAAAAAAATTCTTACACTGCATTGATAGATTGGAATGGGAAATATTTATGTAAAATGGTTAAATGGGGAGCACTAGTGTAGAGTAAAAATATTTTACTTAGTAATAGTAAAAAATTCAAAAATAATATAATTTTTTTAATACATAACCTATAAAATTGATTATGTTCACCCACTAGTACCAATTCTGAATTGAATCCTAGGTTGGAGATAGGGGAATCATTTCATATTGAAGGTGAGTAAGAATGAATTTCAAGGACCTAAAAATGGAAACCCCTAATTACCATTGGTATATATGGATGTTTATGAGATTTGAAAATAATATAACCATGAAGAAGAGTATTATCTCATGGAGGATGGGCGGTTGAGTTACAGGTGCATCAAAGGATGAGGTTTGGAGGCCACCTGTGAGGAGAGTCAGTAGGGAGGTGGTGTGGCCATGTGAGTGGATGAGGATCTTCGGGAGTTTCGGCGGACATGTTGGTGGACGAGGATCGACTATGGTTGTGTGTAACTACTAGGTTGGAGGGTCACGTAGAGGAGAGATCATGAGGTTAATGGTAGGAGTTTCATAGAGTAGAGGAGAGTCTATTTGGTGTAGGAGGAGGGCCATAAAAACCCTACTGAAATTGATTTTTTAAACTATGACATTAATTAAGAATACATCCACAATTTAATTTATTTCTTTTTAATAATTTATGTTTTATCCAATGACCTATAGTATTATGGCTATATATCATTTTTATATTAGTGTTATCTTCCATGAAAATCATAGTGGGAAAAGTATCACACTAAACCAGGTTCACTCACTTTTAATTTCTTTATTATATCAAGAGATATTCATCTATATCCAATTAATTTGGGGGATATATAACTCTATACCAACCATTAATATAATTAAACTCATGAAAATATTCTCCACAAGATCATATAAAAACCATCATATCAAACACATGTAAAAGAAAATGGTTTTCATAAGCATTTCGACATTTCATGATAGCATAACAAAAGAAAAGTAAATGTGTATAAGTAATATAATTTCATAATAATAATAAACCATACATATATTTGTGGAATAATTGGGTCATATCCACATTAAATATTATGTTACATAATAATATGTCATCATAGATGAGATAATCCTTTCACATATCACATAGAATGATCATAAAGTAAAATACAATTTCTATTTAATTTTTTTTTGAAATATAACAATTTCCCAAATATTGAGAAAATATTTTATATGGAAACAATATTTGAATATTTTATAGGAAGATAAAAATTATTTAATGGCCATGAAGCCAAAAATTTTCATTCATGCTGTGTATGTTATAACTACGATTCCTTTCATAGTTTTTATTAATAATTCAAAATAACCTCCATAGGAAAATGAAAAGATTATTAATTTGAATCCATTTTTAAAAATGTATTGATGGGTAATAAAGTATGTTTAAAAAATAATAGTATATTATTGAAAAAAATAATAAAATAATTTTAATAAAATGATAAGATATAAAAAAAATTTAGCAAGGAGAGAAATAATGTTGGTAATCCCTTAGAATATTATTACGGTCTCTTGAGAAATTTAATTTTGAAAAATTAATGTAAAATGATAACATCACTAAATAATCATAGGATAATAAAATTCATGGTATAAATTATATATATATAGAAAAATATCATCATAAAAACATAATCATAAACTGTCTTAGTTAACAATGAGGTTGTCAAATAAATCCCGTAAAACTAGTTGGAATTACTTCAAACACGCTCTAACATCCTATATAATATAATAAAATTTAATATAACTATATATAAAAATCATTTAAATAATAATAAAATCACAAATAATGGACTTATAAAATTTAAACACCCATTTATTAATAATTTCTTAAAAAAATAATCATTTCAATGTGATAACAATTTCAATTTTTATGGATATATTGGTGTAGTACTTCCAGTCCTTTTTCTTGGATGATTTACATGTAATATATAAAATATTAATAATGATATAAATATTAGATATAATAAATAAATATATAATTATATTAATCCATAAATGGAGCATATAAAAATTCATTTACTCCTTTCATGTAGATGGTAGGTCATACAAACACATTCAATTGTATAGAATTTTTAGATGATGGAATGAATCAAAGGTAAAAAAGAATTAACCATCAGAGAATATATATTATATCTTATATATTAATATATTATATATTTATTAACATCATTTTGATGGTAAAATGAAAAACTATTCACATATCACACAAGAGATGGTAGTCCACATTTATGCCTGAGAGACGTTATCATTTTGAAATGGATTGGAAGGTAATATAGTATATTTTATATTAAAATTCATAATTCCTATATATTTACTAGAAAACATAAATAAAAACTAAACCCTTCATAATAACCATCCCTAAAATATCATTATGGAATATTAATTGTATATATAAGTGGAATTCTCTGTCCACATATACGGATGAGGGATACTTTCACTTCCCTGTTGACGCAGATGAGAGAAAATAATGGTGGTTTCATAATAATAATAATAATTAATTTTTTTTATTATATATTTATAATATTATTATGAATTATATATTTTTATAAGAGTTGTAAGAACAAATATATTGAATGAGGTCAGGTAAGATGATTACACCTTATTTCGTTTTCCTCCTTTAGATTCATTCTTAAAGACTATTTTAATGGTATTTTAATAATAATATATCCAGTAATTCATATTTAGGGATGTATAAAATTTAATTGGGAATGGGTTAGATAAAATAAATTACTCAATTTTATTAATAAAATATGATAAATTAGGGGTGTCTTTTTATAAGTCGGGGAGATAATACCCTTACAATTACATAAATGATTAAAATATAATAATGACATACTTAAGATATTTACCTTTATTTTTAATGAATTAGGAAGTTTGGATAGTATGAGTTTGAAATATATTTACCTATATTATTTAGAAAATTAAAATTTTCAAAAAATAATTTATCTTTTTATTTAACCCTCATTCCCTTAGTAAACATGTTATAATGTTAAGAATTCGAATTTTTTTGGCTATTTTCAGAACACATTTTGACCATTAATGATGGTGGGATCATTATCATATTTTAAAATTATTAGTCCAAATTATGAATCCATTTATTCAATTTTAATTTATATAATGGGAATAATTTGATTTGAAATTATAAACATCCATCAGTATGAAAATCAGTTTTCCAAAAAAATGTTTTCTTATGAGTAAAATGTTTTTGTAGAAAAATAAAACAAAAAATTAAGTAAAATAACCAAACAATAATAAATTATAATATAAATGGAATAATTATTCTTTTAATGAAATTTTAAAATAAAAGAGAACATTTTAAATACATTGATCAAAAATATTATCTTCAATAAAAATCATTATATTTGACTATTCATCAAAGAATTCAATCATTTTAGAAAATTATAAAAAATATACTGTATTTAAAATATATGTAATCATTTATCATTGCATATTCTACATAAAATCATTAAAGATATTTTTGTCATTATTTTGTTATTAAAAATCAATAATCCAATTTAATGGATTTATTATAACGGTATAACATATTAAGGTTCATTTTGACTCAAGGTTGTGTATATTATAATGTATTAAGGAAATTAAATTTATTTGAAGATAAATATATCATAAAATATAAAGGTGATACATTTAATATAATTTTAAAAAAATTACCTTTAATATTCTATCAATATGATATTAAAAAATCAGTATATCTATGTTTTATCATATTATTGATTACCCATGTAGCATCTTTGAATTTTAGATTCCTCCAAAGAACATTATCTGGGAGAGAATTATTGATGTGTATAATATTATTTCCATGTAAATTGATTTTTACTATTTTTTATTCATATAAAATATCAGATTTTAGAACTATATCCTTTAAATTCAATACATGTAATGGATCTGGAATTCACTTCCTCGAGAGAGATACATTGTACAGATCGTGAACTTGACTGAGGTTTAGTGGAAAAACCAAGTGATAACCTAACATTCCCAATCGATTAAGAATTTTATTATTTCTAATATACCAAGGAAATAGTTTTCCATTATTTATATATATCATAAACTTCTTATATTAAAAATTTCATCGGACTAACTTCTAAACATCTTCAAATTCTAGACTTCACATATGATTGTCAATAATACTTTTCAAATGAATTTATGTTTCCATGATGTATAATTTAAAATATATTAAATTCTATACCATTTTCCCTACTACAGTAGGTCTCAATGTAATTAATACCCCAACAATATCATTACAATTGGAGTTGTACACTTCTTTTCATATAGGTATTTATAATGATTCCATAGAATGATCGATTCAATGCTATTGTTGTTGGAATACTCCACAAGGTTATTTTATTGATCAAATCCACCATTAAAATCCACAGAATATTATATCCCTATATCAAACACGGTTTTATTGGTTCTCATAGAGTGACCCTATGTCTAATGATGATAATCCGTACTAAAACAAAATTTGAAATCCAGAGTATGTTGAAGACATATCCTGAACATAATGTTTAATCATTGATCATAATCAGATACAATAGAATATAGTACTCCATGAATCCTTACCACTTACTTAATTAATATTCAATAATATGATTCATTAATGAAATTTTCTTCATTGATACTGAACTGTGATGAGTTTATAAAAAAATCAAGTACATCAAAAATAACCTTATGGTCATTAGACATTTTGGGGACTTCGATGCCAAAATCATTGGGGACCTTTTTGAATTTCCATTTTAGTGTGGATAATGGCTATAACATCCCCTTAGAATATTGTCTCATAGCATTAACTTCTTGCGGAACAAAACATTAAGATGAATAAATTTCAATATCTCTCTTCGTGTTATCCATTAGAAACACTATTTAATATATCAATACATGTTTTTTACTTACATGATGAATTCCTAATGATTAACTATGAGATTAATACAATATTTTCTTCATCAAACATGATATGTAAGGAACACATACATATCTCCTAGATATTATCCATAAATAACAATCAAGGATGATCTCTATAATCCATCCCATCGTCATTTTGATTTCTATATATATTTTTTTCAAATTTTATGACTTCATGTGGGAATAAGTTTGACCTAAAATTTTAGGAAGATACAATATATCCCCATCCAATATTATTTCATGGTCTATCTAAGGAAAATACTCAAATATTGGATCTTTTATGATCCTGATAATTTATAACCTAGCTTGATCTGTTCCACTCAAGGAATATAACTCATTTCATCCTTTAATATTGTCTTTATGTATGGAGTAATCATAATCATTAATAAAAACCAACCATCAATTCTACTATATATTGTAATAACCCTTTGTTTTATAAATTCAATTCCTTTTATGATTAAATTTAATTCCCTATTATATACAATGTTTGTAGAAAAAACAAGAAATAATTTGGTTTTATTGTATCCTCTAGGAATTACAATATTGTTCGAATTTATAATTTTTTATAAAAATATATTTTAAATAGTGATAATATGATTATTAGAAATATAGGGTTATAGTGAATTCATATATAACATAAAAAATGAATTGCCTCATCCAGTTGGGTAGTACCCCATGAAACCCATTTGTCATAACATTAGAGGGATATAACATCATTGTGGTTTTACCTTGACCATGAGAAATTAGCTATACAACAAATAGAGCATGAGAAAAATTGCCCATGAGAGAAGTTCAAGATTATCAATATCATGGATACAACCTTGTATGCCGAACCACCCGATGAAAATTAACCATCACGCACCATACCCTTACTGAATTTTCAAGTGAAGGGAATTTTAATATATCAAGACCCAAATAATATAAATATAAATATTTTATTTTTTTGATAGAATAATGATTATATTTACTTCTTAATGTTTTTTATTGTTTAATTATTATGATTTTTAATTTGATAAAGCAGAAATAATATTTCTATCAAATATTCAATTGCAATTTAAATTAATATATTCATTTTTGATGAATTCGTGAATTTTATTAAAAATTATATATTAATAAAATATTAATATTTTAAAAATATTTAATATATATGAATAATAATATAATTTCATTGATGTCAAATGTAATTTATATAATGTTATGAAAATATTTATTGTAAAAAAAACAAAATTTTTTTAATAAATGAAGATTCATATTTTAATCGATAAAATTATCTATTTTATAAAATTAGATTTATAAAATGATATATTTTTATCACCATGGAAAAATTATCCAATAATTATTTTTTATAATTTTCTAAGAGAGTTTATTTTTCTAGTAAATTTTAAATACGGTGTAATTATATGGTTTATATTATGATTGAGTAATAACCAAAAGGTTTAGTAATAAATTAAATAAATTGTTTGGTAGATAAAATATATTTTCCACTATTAAATATTTTTTTAGTATATTTTATAAATTTTATAAATCCACTAGGATTCCTTCAAAATCGATATTATATTTTATGGTTTTAAAATAATTTCATTATTGTAATGACACACATCCACATCATCAACTGTAATATTTTAATGATTTGACCCCTCAGACATATAAAATAATTATAAACACTTATATTTGGTAGAAAATAAGAAAAAAATAATCTTATGTTTTGTTTTTTTATTACATTATTATGTAGATTACAAACCCAATGTTTGAGAAAAAAACACTCCTCCCTTTTCATACATAAACAAACCCAAGATCTCGTTACACATCACATAAAAACCTTATATCACACAATTATTCGTCCCTGTTATATCTAGATTCCTCTCAAGGATACTTTACTTTCTCATGAAGAACATCTCAAGCCATTTGAATCATCCTCTCTAGTTATGGGATCCTCTCTATCACCTGTTTATTCAAGAAACTTAATTATGTATTGATTTTTTCTTCTAATTACTTTTGGCGGGAGATGAACTTACATATATAATGTAATTCTATTTTGATGATTAAGTAATGATTAACATATTTAGACCTCAATAATCTATCCCATGATTATTTATTAACTCCCATTATGGATTTCAAATTATCCTTTTATTTTTTCCATGCAATTTTTTTATTCGATAAGCCTCCTAGCCACATAACAATTAATTCCAAAATTTCAATGTTATTTTAATTTCATATATATAACACTTAATTACATTATTATTTTAATGTGATATGAGACCATGTTTTCTCTAAATGAACTATTTTATAAATATTTATTTATTTTTTTGTTTCTTGTGAAACATCTCTATGATTTTTCATTCATTAAATTTTTTTTGTGTACACCCATACATATTTTGACATATGGTTATTCACCGTGATGTACCTATATATAAGTTTTTGCAGAATTCTATGTTTGACACCCATAATACATATTCATGGGATTAAATGTTATGAAATATGTTATTTGGTTATATTATCTATGTCGGAAACACATGCATGTACTTGATATGATTATGATCGGTGTGCCCAGATTTTTTATTAAATGGTTGGGGAAGAACCCTCAATTAATACTTAAAGCAATGACCTCTTTAGGGTGGGTAGAGTGAGACCCATTATATACCGTGAAGGCCCAAGGCCTTGTGGCTTGAATACAAGGCTCGAATTCCCATTTTTTCACCCAAAGGACCCATCTGTGAACATTACTTCTACAGTATTCCCACAACATCAATACCTGCACAGTAAATCCGCCTCTACAGTACCTTCTATAATGCCTCTACCCCTATAGTTTCATCACTTATATATTCCAACTGCTGATACAGATCCCTACTATAGTTCACTGTTATAGTACTGCTACCGTACCTAGAATTATTTCCCTAACTGCATTGGATCCTAGGTCTTTTGGATTCCAAGCCAGAGCCTGTACCACATGGTTATAGGCTCGTTGGCAATGGGTGTGCCCAGATAAGTCTCTAATGCATTATTTAATATTTTAGTTTCATGTGATGTCATATAGGGTGAATGGGTGGTTATACAGACAACATTATGTAATTTTTTATAGGTTGTTAACCTTTACATATTACTATGATGTCATTTTGAATGTTTTTTCCACATTCCAATGCTTCTTTTAAATTATCTTACAATATCATACCTCATTGTTCATGTTTATGATTCCCACCCATTTTATTTCACATTGAGATGCATATTGTATAACGTGTACTAATTTCATCATGTAGATCTTTTTTTGTTAACTTATTTTGATTTATATCTCACCCCATTTTAAAATATGTCTCCAGGTTATCCCATGAAATTTTATAAACAAAATAATTTTATGGGCATGATAATGATGTTTTCGAAAATGATTTCAATGACACAAACATTTATCAAAAAAATTTACATTCATATAATACTTTCAGAAAAAAAAACAAAACATATAAACCTCGATTATAAATAATTATCATAAATAAAAAATGAAAAAAATTGATTTTTAATGAAATTAAAGAACCTATACAAAGTAATAGTGACAAGATAGATTAAATTATAACCTAGAAATTTGAATTGTAAAATGACCATTGGGAGTAGTAATCTTGCCAATTGAATGGTAAACTCACCTATGAATGTATAAATAAAATTCAGGAAACAAATTAATAAAATTTTGATATCATTATGTCATACTATATGTAAATAATTGTTTCAAAAATGATAAATTAAGTGTTGGAATTTCTGCGAAACATAAATATTTATTTAAAATTATATAATTAATATAAATATTTTAAAAAAATTATTTTCCTAAAAAATATGTAGAAGTTTATTTTTATTAAAATTATATTATAATTTTATGAGATGTTGATTAATTTTTAAAGGTGTCATAAAATAGGTTATATTATTAAAATAAATATTTTTTAAATAAATTATGATTTTTATTAAATATTAAATATCACATATATAGATAATTATATTCATATAATTGAGTCTATTTTTGAAAAATTACCATCATAAAATTGATATGGATAATTTTTTCGGGTTTTCTAAAGTAGATTAATTTTTTATGAATAGTAAAAGTAGATAATTTTCGAAATAAGATAAATATAAAAAATAGTCATTGATGATGTATGTATTATCTCGAACTCAAATTATATATTTAATATATTTTATATTGGGAATAAATGTTATTTACAATCATGTTCCAGAATAATAGACTAATGTAAAAAATAATCAAGAAACATCATCTCCTCTACTATAAATACTACCCCTCACCACCTTCTCTCCTCACACCATCAATACCTATTAGATTTTATTAATTATACCCAATTCCCTCCCAAATAATATTCCCACATCCAAGGGATGTTGGTATCTAAAAAATACCAAACCCATGGGCCACAAAGATGTTCTCAAAGATACAACATTTTGGAAGTAAAATCCAAAATCCATCTCTTTTAAATTCATTTCTTATCCTCTTATTAGATACCCTAATATATGTTCAATGAAAACTCTAGTTTCATATATATAAATTTATTTAATTTTGTTAATGTAATATCAAACATAAAATATAAAAAAATGTATTCTGGAAATGAAAGCATCATTTATGACGTGTCGATTCACCTCCTTAATGGATGATGAGATTTTAATTTCCATACCCACCTACAAGGCTGGTCATAGAACCCTTATTATGGTTAAATAATATTTTTGTACAAATATTATATGTCATATCTTGTTTTTTAACCAATATTTAGATATATGTTAAATTAAATGATATAGGATCATGATGGTAATAAAAGAAATACAAAAAAACAAAACATTTCCATCAACATGGTATAGAATGAATCATACTAATTCCATATAATCAAATGACATATGAGAACATTTTTAATTATGCATTTTCTTTAATACTAAATAGTTTAACTTCTAGAGAAGTTATTCATGTTTAAAATTAACTCTCATATTTATACTCTTGGGAACTAACTATAAACCATGAAATGAACCCTCCCAATACAGCGTTATTAGTCACTATAAATCATAAAAATGGTTATAAATGAACATAATAAATTTATAACAAATGAAATACATGTATATGAGGTACTAAATTATTTATTTAATGAATATAAATTGATTATTTATGATATTCTGTACTATTGAAGAATAAATTTTGACCTAATGTATGATGAGTCTCGAACCCATATCATTCCCTTTGGGTTATTCCTATTTCATGCCAATTATATGTATGGGTAATCATTTAATTATATTTAAATATAATTTCATTGTTATCTATTTTATATTTTGATGATATACATGTTCCCAACATGGTTTTATGAATAAAATATTTATTTTTTAAATGAAAAAATATTTGTAAAACACATCTTGACTCCTCTTGATATTCTTTCTCCTTCACCCAACAATGATGATTCTTTTAATAAATATTTATTTTCCATTTTCATTTTGGGATACCAATTTTAATTCATGAATATTTTTTTATATTCTTAGGAAACTTATTCTTTTCCCTTTATAAAATTATGAATACGTTTAATATACATTCTATTTGGCAAGCATGATTATGTAAATGTATTGATGTGACAGGTGGGAAAAAATTATATTTCCCTATATTGGATTGGGTAATTTCATGTATCTCAAGATATATTGGGTATTATGAGTGAACATGTTGCCATATTTTATCACAATGATGATCTTATGAAAATTTAAATGTGTAAAATTTAAAATTTATGATATCTTTTTTCATAATTATCCGTGTTATTTCACCACAATATCGTGATTTTCCATTTTAATTGATTTCCACATTCTATATTATCCAATGTTTCCATTATGACATATATGATGATCTAGTTATTATGTTGCGATTATGGTGATTATGATAACCCATGTTTTATTAATTCGTTCCCCTTATTCTTCCTCTTTATTGGATTTTAGCTCTTATCTTATCTTAATTGTATATCCCCTGGTGAATATGAGTACCAAAGAGAGAGAGAGAAGCATTAACCAAATAAAAAAGAATATATTAAATAAATTTTTATGTATTATTATTGTGAAATTTATGTATGTGCATATATTTTTCAAGACACTAAACCTTCTCATATATCTTTTATAATGATATTATGTTATTTATATTTTAATTTATTTAATATTTTGGAATGAATAGTACAGTAGATATAGTTGGCATCAGAAAAAAATAGTTAGTTTGGGGACTGTGATTTGATAACATTAGTTATAACCATTAGAGTTAGTCTTTGTATATATAGTGATCCAATAGTCTTTTATAATCATTAGGAACCAATAATATATTTCCTATAGTTATTTGAAAAAAATAATAAATTTTTTGTTAACAATTTTTTGACATATTTTCTATTCAGTCAAATTATATTTTAAAAGATTGTGGGATCCTTCAAAATACATTAAAAAAGAATGTGATGGAAAATTAAATGATTTAATGAATGGAATTCATAATCCTATGGAGGTAGAGATCATAATTTTCTGGTGATTCATACCCTGCTATCAGATGCTATGAAAAATAACATCTACAATGTGGAATGATCTCCTTCACATATAAGAGAGAAATTATATATTGAATCATTTTTGTTGAAATGAAAACTATCATTTATTAGAACTTATGATAAACATGTTATGAAACATTGGGTTAACTCAATGGGATGATATTTTCTATGCTATAATGTTTTTATAATGAGACGGTGAATCGATATGTTTATCATTTATATGGAGAGGCTAAACATTTTTGAGTGTTCATTAATAAAATAAAGATGAAGGTGGAAATAGAAGATATTGAGTGGGATGATTTTTGGAAATTATTTCTTATAAATTATGTCCCTAAAACTCTTTGGACAACAATTGAGGAAGAATTCATGGAGATGCAAAAAAGTAATGTGAGTCTGCATTACATGTGAGGAAAACAACACTACGATTTCTAGCTACATCTCAATTTTTCATATCAATAATGATAAAAAAATAGTTTGATTATGTAGTGTTTTAAAACCAGACCATAAAAATTCTCTAGATATTCATGAATTTCGGATATTTGAAGAAGTTGTTTGATGTTCTCTTAATGTAAATATGGTGTTCAAAAAATGGGCCCATGGTTTTAGAGATAAGTAGATAAAATTTTATTCTCATTTTAGTGGATCAAATGAAAGAGTTGGAAAGAGGTTCAAACTACCCACGTGTAAAAAATATTAAAAGAATCATAATGGGAGTTTCCTCAATGGGATTGAGAAATTCATTAATTATGGGATGGAATTCCATCAAGCCCGTGAATGTTGGTGAGACATGAATAAGGAAGCCAACATGATGAAATAATAGTGTGAAATACCCATATTTGAATTCTTTAACTATTGGGAGAATGGTCACTATTATTACAAATTAACTAAACCTAGACCCCTTTAGGTTAATCAGAGTCGCCATCCACCAAATAAAAATAAATGAGGGAAGTCTTATTCCATCTCTAAAACTAATGTGGTGAAATAAAAAAAATGTATTAAAAATATAAATTTCATCTCCAATAAATATTTGTAAGACCTTATTTTATTATTTTTCTACACATTACTTTATATATTTCATGGTTTCTATAACTTTTGACTCAAATTCCTAATATCTTGTGTTAGATATATACATAAAAACAGATATAGGTGAGATCATTGAATCCTGGGTGTTAGAATATTTTCATGTTGGAAAAAGTGGGAAATTTCTTCCAAACTGTCTCATGAAACATCCCATGGTGTAATTTTGTTCTATATTGGTAATGGATTGGCTGTTTTTATATAGGAAAGACATAAACCTTCAAGAAAAAGGAATTTTTTTTTCAAATTAAAAATAATCACATTATCCTCTATAAATAAGAAAGAGAAAAATATGAATATCCACTGTAAAATACAACAATAGTGTGGTTTTTAATTCTTTTTAAATAACAATGCATCACTCAAATGGTTGACCCATGGTAGGTATTAACCTAAAGGAAATTCACATAGTTAGTGAATATAATGATGTGTTTTCTAAAGAGATACATGGTATTCCCCAATATTATAAAGGAGAGTTCTCAACATAACTTATACATAGATCTTCTCAAATCTCAAAATTTATCAATAGTATGGCCTTGATCAAACAAGATGAGTTAATGAAGTAATGGTAGGAAAATTTGTAAAATGGTTTCAAAATAGTTAGTTCATCTCCATGGGGTGTCCCTATTCGCTTTATAAACAAAAAGGATGGATCAATATAGTTATATAATGATTAATGGGACCTCAATAAGATCAATATAGATAATAATTGTCTTATTCCAAGGATTTTTGACTTGTTCGACCAACAACATGGAGTTCAATACATCTCAATGGTGGATCATCGTTCTATATGTCATCAACTAATGGTGAAGAAATAAGATATTAAGAAGAATTATATATGTTCATGTTATGGGAATTATGAGTATTTTGTGTTTCCCATCGAGATTTTTAATTAATTTGTAATTTTAATGCATTTGACTAATTGGTTCTTTAGATACATATTCGAGAATTTTTTGGTAGTGTTTATTGATTATATTCTTATATAATTCATGATAAATAAGGAAAATGAAAAATATTTAATGATTTTTATGGTGACATTATTGAATGATAAATTTTATTCCGCATTCATCACTTGTGACTTTTGGTTGTAGCGAGTCACATTTTTGGGACATCTGATCCCAAGAGAGGGTATATTTGTGGACCCATTAAAAAATGACTGAGGAATAACACAAATCAACTATGGTTTTGGAAATCCATAGTTTTATTTGATTTACATGGTAATATAGATGTTCTATAAGAAATTTCTCATGATTTTCTTACCTACTATCTAAGTTATATAGGTAAAAGAGATCATATTTTGGGATAGGAAAATGCGGGGAAAGACTCTAGGAGATAAGGAAGAGGCCAATAACATCACCAGTACACATAGTACCAAAAATTTATGAATTTTTTCTGATATATAGTTTTGTTACAAAGAATTTCATGGATATTATACTCATGAAGAATTTTAATGTGATAACCAATAAATCGAGAAAGTTTTGGATCCATCAGCAGAAAAACTAGATTCATGATCTGGAGCTAGATGCTATGATTTTTACATTGAAAATATGGTGGCACTACATCTATGGTGAGAAGTGTTGCATATATATTTACCATAATAGTCTACCATATATATTCACATATAAGGAACTCAACATGCATCAATGAAGATGGTTATATCAACGTTATCCTATGAATATTTGAGAGCTAAATGGAACATAGGATATAATTATTGATGATTAATATAAAAATGTTTTATTCTATTATTATATTTTCATATTTTTTTACCTAATCATCCAATGACAGTAAAATTTACTATCGTTGGTTTTCCTTTAATAGATTATTTATCTAAAAATAATGTAATAATATCTGTAGAAGTCCAGGGCCATCCTTTTATGTATCATATTAAAGTCTTGTAAATTTTTGGATATTAGGCCTAGAGAACTTTAGTAAGGATACTAGGTATAATTATATCAACATGGAAAACATAGATTCAAATGTAGTAAATTATAATTATTGATATAATTTTAATTTAAAATTTTATCCTCTTATATACAATTTCATCATTTTATATTCTTTTTAACTAAGTATTCATGACCCCCCACTATTTTCAATATATTTTTCATAGTTAATTGATATAAATTGGATAACACATACCAATAGTAAATGTGATATGTAATGAGATGATTTCACAAATGAAACTCCAAATTTATAGGAATGTGAGATGAAAAATTAATAATTCTACTTTCTCAACTAGTTCATGTCATGATTAATAACATGAATTTTTTGTAACTCGCATATCTTAAGAATTATTATGTTTTAGTTAAATCCATTACGAAATAATTCCACCATATAATTAGTGGAAATTTTGATCCCTTATCATAGAACATTGGATAAACTCCAATGACAAGATATTCAATGTACTCTAATGGAATGAATAAGTGAATTCTATAATGGTGGTTTGTGGTTTTGATGGGTAATATGTTCTGTTGTGGAAAATGATAAAGATCCCAATGTCTATGGATTATATTGATTATATGGAATGTCAAGAATTCAAGAAAATATAGTTCAGTAAATATTTTCCCTCAACTCTCCATCTTAGGATGGAAAGGGAGTTTCATGGATAGATGTAACAGGAAAAAGAGTATATCTTGTAATACAAGGGAAAAAATTAAAATTCCAAAATTATATGCCTCTAAATTTATCATGAACAATGAAATAATGGTGGATACAATCTTTTGTGGACAAACACCATGTCAACTAAAGTCATTGGTGATTGAAGACATTGGTAGCTACTTGGAGATTTCACGTTTTTCCCATGCGGCTTAAATAGAGATTAAGGACTCTCATTGTTCACATGCCAACATATATAAAAAGAAGAAATTGATTTTAATATTTTAGGATCAATAATTTAATCCCATGATTGAAAGAATATCCAATATCCCACATGTAAAAATATTGGGAAAATCATACAAGGAACTACATAAGGGGAACCAGAAGATGATAAAAAATAAGAAAATAGTGGAATCATTATAAAAACAATGGAAGTGATATGAAGAACCCCACTAATTTAGATTATGAATGGACGGTTCAAATCAACACCGAACCTATAGTGTATTGTTTCAATAGTAAGGAAGGGGGTCATTATGTGATCCATTTGCCTAAGAAATTGTCAATAATATGAAATCAATAACAATAACCTCAATGAAAACATGTATGGGATTATGATATCACTACTACTGAGGTAGATATGGAAAATTATATGATCACTAGTATTCTAGTTATTCACTCACGAATGGAAATAATAGTTTTTTATTTGGATTCTACACATTCTTGTATAACATTAATGTTATGTAGAACTATTCAAAAACAACCTTAAAATATAGAGGATTAGTTATCATTGAGGGATGAAAATTGGAAAATTATTTCATACAAATTACATAACACATCCCTAGTTAATGTCTGCTGACTGGACCTCCAAAAAAATATTATCATACAACCTTTATTTAAATTTGAGGCTCTATTGGAAATGGATTGGATATATTTATATAAATCAATCATCAACTATCGGGAAAGGGATATCAATCTTCAAATCCTAATCTATCCTCTAATTCTATACAAGCGTAAGGACGAAAACAAATCTCTTTAAGAATAATGATCAAAATAGATGAGATAATTACCTTGTAAGATAGAATATCTATCTTAAATGATTAATAAAAAATACATAATCATGCTCAATCTCATTAAACCTATGAGGTACTACACTGATGTGTTCCTTAAATAATTTATGTTGTTCCTCATGACCTATAGGTTCAGTTAACAATTGATATTATTCCTATATTACTATCTATATCATAAAAACCTTATATATTGTCCACTAGTGAGTTTGAGTTATTGAATAAGCTCTTACAAGATAATTTGGAGAAGGGTTTTATACACCATAGTGCTTCATCATGGGGTTCTCATGTCTTATTAGTCAAGAAGAATGATTTATTAATTCACATATGCAATGATTATTGTGTGCTAAAAGAGCACAATAATGAACAAAAATCCCCTTCCAAGGAACCTTGACTTGTTCAATCAACAATGTGGGGATATGTATATCTCTATTGTTGGCCATCAGTTGGGATATGTCCACATAAATATAAATAAGGATGATATTCAAAAGACTAACTTTCGAAAAATTTATCGAAACTAAAATTTCATATTGACACCCTTCAGACTCATTAATGATCTAGAAATTTTCATTATCGTAATGAATATAATCAGTAGATATTACCTAAAAATATTTGTAGTCTTTATTTATGATACTCAAATATACTCTAAGAGAGTGGTTGAAAATGAGGAGGATTTTAATATTTCACTAATGACCATGAGAAGGGAGAAAATCTATGTAATTTATTGTAAATGTGTGATTAGGATGGAGGAAGTATCATTACTAAGGACTTTTATTAGAATTAAAGGAATATCATTGGACAATTCTATGAAAATGGGATTCGAAGATTTACCTAGACCCATATCATTAACGGAGATTCATAGTTTCCTTAGTCTAGCTTGATATTAATGAAAATTTGTGATGAACATCTAAGGGTTTTAAATCCCACTAACCAAGTAGACTCAGAAGTGTGTAATATTTACCTAGACTATTGAATGTGATGACTACATAAAAGACTTTAAACAGATGCTTATCAGAAATCTAGAACTGAGACATCAGATAATTTTGAATCTCAATATTGTATATAGTGATGCCTCTAGGAATGGATTATGATGTGTGATGATAAAAAATGATAGAGTGATATCCAACACATCAAGGAAGTTAGAATTTAGTGAGAAAAATTATCCCACATATGAATTGAAGATGGTGGCTATTATCTACACATTTAAATTCTATCAATATTATATCTATGGGTAGAAGTGTTAGATATATACAGATTATAAGAACCTAAAATATATATTCAATCAGAATAAGCTTAATATGTTCTAGCAATGATGATTAGAGTTCATTATATATTATTAATGCTCAATCCACTACCATCATGGTAATGAAAATTAATTGGTGGGGTGGATCTAAGTAGAAATGATCATGAAACGTTTTCAATGAATGGAATTGAGAAGTATCTTGTCTTCATATAACTCCAAAGGATGGAAATTTGAATCATCAAGGAAGGAACAACATCAATCCATTATAAAATAATTTCTTGACCATTCATTATGGATAATATAATGGATGGTCAAATAAATGATGTAGATATGTAGAGTAATGAAGATTCCTTCAGAAAATAGATATCCTTAAAGTTCGAAATTGATAATAAAGGAGTCATAAGATTTGAGTCATCACTGTGAGGACCAGAAAATCCAGAGTTATAGAAAGAGCCAATAAATTGCACACATAGATCAACCATCTTTATTTCTCGTGTAGCATTAAGATGTGTTTAGATATTTTATAGAACTATTGGTGGGAAGGTATGAAGATGGAGATCACTCAAAACACATAAAATTTTTTTGTATGTTTTTATCTGAAGGATAAAAGAAAAAATTATATTGCAATGATGTATCCACTACATATACCTATATTGAAATGGGAAACACTGCCATTTAATTTGTTATTTAACATATAATGGAATCCATGGGAAATAATGATATATGTATGAGAAATCGTGTTTTACCGAAATTTTGTAGAGAAAGAATTTTAATATTTTCTATTTCATGATTATATATGGTAAAATGGCCTTTTCCACTAGAATTTGATCTTGGATAATTTTTCCTAACCACTATATTTATTATAGAATATGTTGCTTACCTTAGGAAATATGTTCCGTATAAATCCATAGAATTTTAATTTTGGAGGATTAATTAATATTTAATATTTAATAAATAAAATATTAGGTTGTTTGTGCAGGTTCATTTCAATATAATGTTTCAATGGATTATTGGATTGAGATTCTATCCCCCCCATTAATTTTGGAATGGGGAGTTTTTCCTATGTGAGGAATAAACTCATTTTCGTTGTTTGGACCATCACATGGCCCTATTTCTTTTCTATTTTTTTCTTATTATATTTTATTTCTTTTTTACTTTCATTATTTAATCTCATGGATTCTCCCGCCCACCCATGAAATTCATCCTACCCCACTCTTCCAATATATAAAAGTGGTTAAGGGATAAATAGAAACAGAGTGGGAGAGTATGTGGTTCCAACATGAAGCTCCTAATGCACTAGATCAATGTGATGCAACCGAGGACTACAAATTTGAGTGATGTTGCAGTGATTTCTTACCAAATGTAGGAGTTTTAATTTATTTCAATATATCCCCATGGATTTTCAATTCTATAAACCCAAGGACCTATTATGCTTGTTTATGGACCTTAGAGGTATGATATTTTTATTTGAGCATAAAACGACAATTCAAGGGGATACCATGTTTTTCCATTTTGGATAACAATGAAAAATTGAGTGTGGATCAAGGATACATGCCATGTGTTCTTCCTTAGGATACTCATGTAGGGATACATGGTGATATAGTGTACCTGACTAGAACCATGTGGGTACAATTACATTTCATAGCCTAGTTCATGGCTAGGCTGGTTGAGGTACAAGAGTAAGTACCCCATGTTGGGTGAATTCCATGATCACACCTTACAATTTCAGTACCTAGGTTGTTTACTTTTCATGTTCTATGGGAGTACACCACCATATTGGGTTGTGGTAGTACACGCCATGTACTCAGGGGGACATGTCAGGTACTTCCCCCATGCCACCCATTGAGGTTTTTCCGTATCTGTTCTCCCAATTGTCTAAATCAGACAAATGAGTCGTCCATTATTACTGAATTTTGATATAGAATGAAATGGTGACATGAGTGAGGTGTTTTGAGAAGTCTAGAGTAAAATTTTAGGCCTTTTATAAAGGGATATGTTCATCATTCAATTCTTATATCGAGTAGTCTCCTGAGTGCGAGACATTTTAACTATGATGATTCATGATATTTCTCTCTTTACCATTTCCTTCATAAATTTTCCCTTAAGGAAATTTTACTTGAGAGATGTGCCCTTATATCATATTATTATAGAATATCGGTACTCCTATGGATCCCATCTAGGATTCATTTGTTTACATTTCTACAAAGAGGATTATATATAGGATTCCTCTATCTCATTTCTATTTTCCATAGATCATCATATGGATTCCTTTGCATATATGATAACATAGGGAGTCCCTTGTAGTATCCCATTACTTGTAATCTATTCTTAGGATCTCGTGTAGGATAGACCTCTATTCTAATACATTTATACGGGGCCCCCTATAGGTAACATTCACTGTTGTATTGTTATGAGGATCCCAAGAAGGATGCCTTTTGGACATTCCATTTGAGTATCCTTTATATGAATCCTCCATTAACTTGTGGCTAAGGATCCCAAGTTGTATAAAATTTCTTATTTTTATACCATGAGGATCCCAAGAGGGTTTCCACTTTGTGTTCGACATGAGGGACCTAGTGAGTATCAATTAGCTTATTGAAACTATGTTAATAAATAGATTTTGTGTAGATTTTTTAGTGGGTTTTACAATAGAACACATGCCGAACATGTACTCCCATGGGGATGTAAAATTAGTGTTGGGTTTATGTGTTCTTCTACCCTCACTCTATTTTTTTATTCATTAAATTGGTTATTTCTAATGATGTTATGATTATCAAAGGTGCATCATGTTTGGTGGATGTTGAACCTAACATGATATATATAGGATGTTTTTTATAAATACAGCTCCATGTATCTTGATCACTTTGTATTCCATTATTGATACTTGGATTCCTATTATAGTATCTCCTTGTATATACCCATATGAATAAGGTATATTTATTCCATGAGTGAGACTTGAACTCTTGTAATAGTATTACCATGATGGACTCGGGGGCCTGATAAATTTGTACACCATGAGTGATACATGGAATCACATTATAGGAATTTATTGGATAGACTCATATACCATATTACATGTATAAATATATTGATACATTGATTTACCATTGTTATAATTCTAGGAAAAAGTTGATATGATAGTTTATTTGGGTTTTGTAGTCCTTATATAATCTCTATGGATCATGATTCCATTATATTCATTGGATGTTTTTCCCATGTATCATGATTATGGTAGTGGATAGCTTATATTATTTTAATGCATGGGTATTGATTATGTTGGATTCCATGAGACTTTCTACCCCATGTATCTATATTATTTTGGATCACAGTGTACCTAGAATGTGGTCATGATCTGTGGACTACAATCATGTATTTACCTAGTTTCCCTCTATATAATCATAAGACTCAATGAGGATGCCTTGGTTATTCTTTCATTGGTACAACACATTGTGGTATGACACATGATTATATTGTTTTGAATTTATAGATTCTATACATGTGATTATATGTCCTATTCCAATGAGGATTCCTTGTTCTTTATACCATGGGTCTATCCCTTGGGGCTAACAAGTGATTACATGGTATAAGGTGTAGTTGGTTGCAGTGTCCTTTTATAGTATTTAACATTAATATATGGTATCCTTCATTACAAAGCGTTGGGGTGATTAATGTTGAACCCAGGGGTAGGATGGGTATCCCCATCTGATGACATAGCTTTCTCATTGATATTTCTAGCATTGTACCAAGAAGGTAAACTTCATTTGGGATTACAAACCTGGAGGTCAACTTAATGACACCTGATTCTAGTTGTACGAAATCCAACTCAATTCCCTTTCACAAGATGTCTAGGTGATCAGGATTATGGATCTAATAATTGAAATTCATTTGGTTTTACGATATTTGATTCACTTACTCTTGAATAATCATATTTATGTACATATTTATATGCATGAGACTATACATATATGCTTATATAGATAATGTAATCCATCTTGGAAGTCTCCCAGTTGTCCAGTATTACAGACATGGGGTTTGACAGCGGTTTTACATCACTGATTTTACTTATCATTCCACTACTGTCTTATCCAGGATGAGAAATTTGCTTTTCATATACATATAGTAGAACATTTATTGGTTTCTCATTGGTGTGGCCAATTGATATTATTTCTCACCCTATCCAAAGAATTTAGATGTTTTTTTAGACCTTATGTATGATTTTAATGCTTAGTAGAGTTTCATGGTGCATAGGGATGAGGTCCAGTGTTGCTTCCTCAAGTAGAGATGCTCATGTGGGTTCTTATGACATGGCTAGTGGAGTTTGACAGAGTTTGGAGATAGGGTAAGTGGTCCAGCTTAGATTTAGTAGTAGAGCCTTTTATTATTATTTGAGATTCATTTGTACTTATATATCCATGTGGTTGGCTTAGTGTGTGACCAATGTTTTGTTGTATGGCATTATTGTTTGTGATTTTATATCCTTTTTTGTTATTATTACAACATGTTATTTTCCATTCACTTACTACCTATGTAGTGTGATTGTTTTACTATTTTGTATGATGCTTATATATTTACACAATTTACTTACTCTTATATGAGGTTTTAGTCTCCCCACTATCGCACCATAGGACATAACATCAATTATAAAAACTTTAGGGTATTGGGAGGTGTGATGGAGGCCAAATAAACCACTAGTTTGGGGAACTATTTTATGAGAATCCAGATTGGGTTGTTACAAAGTGGTGCCAGACTGATTATTTTCATGGTCTTCTCTATTTGGGATATGGTTGACAGGATTATTAGAAATGTGTTAGAAAATATGATTTTTATTAGAATGGTTCAATCAAAAAACTTTTTCTAGTAAGAATTACGAGTTTTAATTGTAGAATATTGTTGTTCTAATCTAAGACATTATATATGTATAAGATTTATTTTTATTTAGAGACACTCATGTTCCATGGATGCTGTTATTTACTCTGGATCATTGGAACTTGGACATTGGAAAGATTCCAATGGTGGATTTTGACTATTTTCCTGCAAAAGAAAGAGGCATATCATGCATCATATTTGGAACATATGATCCACATCATATATGACTTCTAGTGTTTTGTTTTACAGTGGGATATTACCAATTATTCATACTTATATATATTTATATCTCATTCTAATGTCATTTTATGTGGATGCATTTTGAGGAATTGGTGTTGAGGATAATGACGCAATCCCCATGCATGAGAGGTGTAGCGTCCCATGTAAGTTGATGTTTCACATGATGCCTTCTGCTGTACCCCTTATAGATTATTTTTCACATGTCATGGTTATCTATTAGGATCGATTAGTAAAATTAGGATAGGTACCATGAAGTTTATTATGAATTGGACCTCATGTGGGTATTATTGTATATATATGTCTAGTCACTTTAAATTTAGTTTTTTCTTCGACTTTGGAATCTTGACCTCAAAATAGTAGTCCCATGTGAGGATTCAATTTAAGGGTCATATCCTTTTAGGATGTGTTTTTAATCTTTTCCTTCATAGGTCGATTGGATACTTACCTTCCTTTGATATGTTATATATTTTTGGCCATGAGGATAGACCATCTAAACTACATCTGAGACATGATCTATAATGATTTTTGGGTGACATCGAGACCCTTAAATTATTTTCAAACCAATGAAGGTCGATGTCAATTTTTTTAGGGAAACATGTATGAGAGGGGTTGGTATTTATTTTTATATTCCTTTATAGGAAGTGAGCTTTATTTTATTCTCTTCTAGAGATCAAGGGACGATAGGAGCTCGGGTTTTTAAAAATAAACAATTTGGTTAAGTTAGATTGCGATGAAGCACCTATAGAGATATGATATTAAGGAACAATTCAACATATAGTATATTTTTTCTTCCTATCATGATCAAACAATGTTGCTATTTTTTCTATTTTATTATGAGAATTTAAAGATGCTCATAAATGGAATTTGTTTTGGTGATGGGAAATCATGGAAGAAACCATGTCATAGGTGTGGTGCCTTATTTTGACGTGGAGTTATAAGAGAGATTTGGTCTTAATGATATTTAGGTTCCATGTAATAATGAAATGTTATCCATATAATGGAATACTCACTCAAGTATGAGTAAAGTGATAAGTGTACATTCTAGTTTTAGGTGGTATTAGTTGAACCTAAATTGTTATGTGGTAAGGTGTGGGCCAAGGAATGATGTTTTGAAGACTCTATATCACCTTTTTTTCCTATGAGTTGTGGATAAAGGGAAAAATTCCCTCTATGGTTTATGTGTTATCAAGAATGGGGAACCATAAGACAATTGACCCATAACTGAACAATAGTCATGTTTTAATAGGATGTCAATGTTTCCTAGAGAGAGATGTACACACCCATTTGTAGAATCATAGTGTACTCCTATTTAGAAATGACAATTCACTGACTTGACATATTAATCAGTACACTGAGAGAGTACCGAATCTATATCAATCTCCTTTTCATTAAAAATGTTCTTCCCTTGTCGAGGAAAGAACCTATTGAGGTAATGCTTAATTATTGGTTTAATGTAAGACATGTGGTGGGGAGTTCACCATTGTGAGTGTGGTGACCCATGTTTTTTATTTTAAATATACATTTTCATGATCCGTTGAGCTTGGTGTTTGGTTTTCAGATGAAAATAAAGGTATTATTATGGTGTGGAGTACTATATCAGTCGCAGTTAAATGAATTCCGTTTAGGATATAGTTTTTGATGCTATGAAACCAGTTATTGGAGAGTCTAGATTGCTTGGTTGTGAATATTCTTAGGTTGATAATATGGATACTATCCTTATAACCTAGCTTATTCATGATGATAATATTTATGGTGGAGAGATTGCAAGTACACATGTTTTTTGGGACTCATGCTCTTGAGTAGAAATTTTAATTTTTTTAATATGATTTTTATAATGGGTAAAATGTCATATTCCCATAGAAGATGATATTAGATTTGTTTTACACCTCTGTTTGTCCTAGAATGGGGATTTTACCCAAGGATAGGAGTTTAGTAGAAATTCAGCCATTCAAATTTTGGAAGAATAATTACTATTTAGTATCTAATAAATAAAATATTAAATTATTAACAGAGGATTGTTCAGACATAAAATTTTTATGGGGTGTTAGATTAATATTTGTTCTTTTATTTTGAGTCTGAAACAAAGAGTTTTTTCACAAGTTATCCATAATCAAGAGTTATGTGTTGGTTCCATCCTGAGCCCCTTTTGTTTTTCTTTTTTTCTTTTTTTCTTTTCTTAATTTCTTCTTCAATATTCTCATATAGGCCCGTGTAGCTCCTCTTATGGTGCTCACCATATAGAGAAAAGTGGGGTAGGGTGAAGAAGAACGAGAGAGGGAGATGAAGAGGTACCAATGTGTCTCTGTTGTCCTTCCATATTGATATATGTGAATCATAGGTCATAGATATGGGAGAAGCATCAGTGGTCTCCTTCCAAAGGTCATAATTGTTTTTATAATAGATTCTTGTATATTGTTAGTTTTTTAAAATGGATTCAATATTTTTATTATTTTTAAATCCACTAGAGGCCCAATATATTCATTTAGGGTTGAAATGGTGGTTGCCTGTGATCTAGAGGTTTTCCATTTTGGAAACCTGGACTACACAACATGTGGGCCTGATGAAATCTCCATGTGTACTTATAATTTGGTGAAGATGATGTTTTGAGGAACATTCCATGTACTATGGTGTACCCTCACCGTACTTGTACTCAGAAGGGTAAGTGAGTACATGTACGGGCTACTCATTTTGGGTGACACACCCATGTAGAGTACAAAACTAGACCATTTGTGGGTATCATGTCATGTACACATACATGACATGGACATCTACAAGGCCAAGACGGTTTAGGGATAGGGGAAGGTACCCCATGTGGGGTTCATTCCATGTTCCCACCATACACACTATGTATCTAGGTAATTTAAATGCCCATATTGGTGGGAGTACATTCCCATGTGGGGATGTGGGAGTACACACCATGTACTCAAGGGGATACGCCACATAATTTCCTATTGTGACCCTTTAATTTTACATCAAATTATTTTTCCTATGTGACTTAATTGGACCCAGGAGTTGTCCATTCTTAGTGTCTTTTTTTCATATGTTGATATGGTATGTCATGTGAGGTGTTTTTTGAACTCATAAGTTTCATTTCATGCCTTTAATTAATGGATACGTTCTGCATCCATTTCTTATGTCTAGTACTATTCTTAGAGTGATAAATTTTATTTTAGATGATTCATGAGATATCTATCTAGAACATTTATATCATATATTTTCCTATGTGGACATATAGCACCCGAGATGTGACCTTACATGCAATGGGGTTGAGAGATCTGTTATCCTATGGTTCCCCTCTATGATTTATTTATTAACATTTCGTCCAAGATGCTCCCATGTTTGATTAAAATATCTCATATTTTTTTATCATGGATAACCAAAGGTGTTATTTTACTTATATGATGACTTATGGAGTTCCTTGTAGGATCCTTTTACTGGTATATTATTCTAAGGATCCCATGTTGGATTCCTCTTTCTTCATAAACAATTATAGGGGGTCTACTATAATATTCCTTTACTATTTCATTATTTTAATGATCCAATGTAGTATGACTCTATTGACATTCCATTTGAGTATCCCTTGACAGATTTCTCATTTACCACACATGTAAGGATCCTAGGTTTGATTCCTTCACTTATTCTTATACCCCAAGGATCCTAAGTAAAATTCATCTTTGTGTTTGACTTGAGTGACCCTATGGGTACTCGTTGTTGACCAACCATATAATTGTATGTCTGGTTCCATTTGATATTGTAGTGGGTGTCACATTAGAACTAGTATCGAACTACTAAGCCCATAGGTTCGTGACTACAGTGTTGGGTATAGGATTTTCGTAACCATAACTATTTGTTTTATTTTTTTCACATAATTTATTTAAGATTTAGTTATGATTACAAGATGTGATTCTACGTTGGTGGTTGTTGATCCATTATGATGTATATAGGACGCCATGGAAATTTCCACCTCTTTGATCTAGAGGAAATTCTACTCCATTTGTGATAATTGGATCCCCTATCTAGTAATTACATAGATAGACTCATAGGAATGATGCCTTTGTAAAAATGATTGATACATGGATTATCATTTGAGGAATTATTTGGAAGGACTCACTGGCCTGATAATTTTTTGTTCTTGACTGATACATGTATTCACATTGAATGAATGCCTTTGAAGGAATCATATGTGGAATGAATTTTTTTCCATGAGTGATACCAAGATTTTCCATTGTAGGAATTCCTTGGACAATATCATAGGCCGGTTGATTATGGTAGTGGATGCCTTTGATGACCTCCTGGGATCCTGATTAATTTATATTTCAATGATGTTTTCCAATGGATACTGATTATAGTAGTGGATGCATTGGATTTTTTTACTCCAAAAGTCGTTAATCTATAGGAAATATTGGGCCATGTGACCAATTAGATCTAGATTTCGTGGGATAACATTGGACACAGTATGTTGACATTATCCATGGATGCCAACATTTATTTTCCAAGATTCCATAGAGATATTCCGGGTACATGACATGGAATAAATTGAATTATATACCTTGGATCAAGAATGTCGTGGTCTGACACTTGATTACACAACATGGAAGTGATGTATGTTATAAAGGTGATTACATGGAATAGGACGATGAGTATACCTTGGCCTTTATTCCATATATCTGGACCTCAGGGTCTGACACATGATTACACAATATAGTCCATAGTTGGATGTAGTGACCATTTATAGGTCAATCCCTTAGTATATGATATCCTTATTTGTAGTTATTAGAGGGGAGCATGGGGGAACCCCGATATAGAACGAGTTTCCCTATGTGGTGACATATCATTCAATGAGATATTTCCATTGTTGTGAAAAGAAGGTACTAATGAATTGATATCGAAAAATAATAGACTTACATAATTGTATATGGCATGATTTGTATGAATTCCTACTAAATTCCCTTGAACAAGATGTCCAGGAGATTATGATTAGATACCCATGGATCAACTACCATCTAGTATTATAATATTTCAATTAATTACTCATGAATACTAAAATTTATGCATATATGTATAGGTGTATGATTATACATGTATCAATATATAAATATATACGGACATAGATGATGGAACATTCGTAGTTGGCCGAGATTCGGGACCCATGGTTCGACTGTGGTTTCACGTTACTGGTTTTACATATAATTCAAGTAGTGTCTCTACCTTGTAGAAAAATATTATTTTTCATACACTAATAATATCATATTTATAGGATTATATTTGGGGTTTACAAATTATATTTTTTATCACCCTTTCTCATTCAACTTATTGTATTTCTAGACTATATCTATGATTTTTAGGTTGAATAATGTGTCATGGTGTATAGTGTTGAGGCTTGAAGTTTCTTGTTTGAGCAGTGTCACTCATGCGGGTTATTTTGGTGAGGTTGGGGTAGTTTGACCATTCCTAAAGATAGATTAAATGATCTGGATTATAGATACTAGTAGATTCCTATAGTAATATTTAATTTATATATATATATATATATCTATGTGTCCATACTAGTGGGTGACCGGTATTTTATTAGAAGGAATAGTTGTTCGGGATTTTATAGCCATTTTTATTATTTCTTATAGAAATATTCTATATATATTTATTTACTTCATCTACACTGTAATTTTTTCAATTATGTATACGATAAATATCTATTTTCAATGGTTTCATGCTTTGATATGAGGGAATAGTCTCCCAAATATCAGACCTTAGGCCCTCGCTACATGACGGAAGCCTCTGGCATATGGGGTGGTTTGCTTGATACCTCATAACATAATTGATGGGGGCACCATTTAAGTGGAATCGAGGACATGAAATTAGTATATGGGTAATTGTGGATCATCATTCCAAGAGATCTCAATTTATCACAATTTGATATGACTTCTCACTAAATCAACTTACAAAGATATACATCAGATAATTGGTAAGGATGCATTGATTAAAACTATCAATTGTATTTGATCGTGATATGAGAATTACCTCCATTTTTTTAAATGAATCCAATATGATCTGAAAACTATGTTGAACATCACTATGTATTATCATCCTCAAGTTGTTGGATTGTTTGAGTGAAATTTTCTAAATCTAGAATTCATGTCGAGAAAATGATCTATGGACTTCAGGGGATGATAGGATCATTATCTACCTCTTATCAAGTTCTCTTTTAACAATAGTGTCTAATAAAGCATCCAACTAAATGAATAAGAATATTATATGGGAAAATATGTAGAACACTAACAGGCTTGGATGAAGACAGCGAACGTAATCTTCTTAGACCTAATGTGGTTGAAGAAATTGTAGAAATGGGAAAACCATTCAGTAGAAACCAAGGCATACCAACGTTGATACGTGAGCTCTGTAGACAAAAATAGATTGGACTTGGAGTTTAAGGTTGTATATATGGTATTCTTCCAAATATCTCTATGGAAGAGAATCCTGTGTTTTGCGAAAAAGAAATATTAATTCCCCGGTAAATCGACCCCCTCAATGTTCTTGATCATGTCGGATATGTTGAATGTTAGCTAGCACATTCACATACAATGCCTCAAGAACATGATGTATTCCACATGTCCTTATTGAGGATGTATATAATAGATCACTCACTTTTATTGAATCCAGATGTTTTATAACTGGAGAACATCCTCTCATATGTACTGTAGTCAGTGAGGATATTGGATCACATGGATAATGTTCAATGCAACAAGACTTCATGCATAGTCAATGTACTATGGAGGAATAAAAAGTATGAATAGGAACAATGGTAACTATTGGATGAAATGAAGGATATGTACCCCAACCTATTTTTAAATTTGAATGTAAAATGTAATTTTGATGGGGAAATTTCTTAAGGAGTGAATATTTAATGACCATATATTTTATAAACCCTTTTCCCCTTTATATATATATCTTATATATTATAAAACATAATCATTACATATAAAACATAATAAAAACATTATTTTCATAAATTATGATGGAAATAATGGGTATTTATAGAAATTAAGGAACCGATACCAATGGAATAGTAACTTGATCGTAGGAATAGTAATGTGACCTTTGGGAATTTTAATCTATAAATTTTAACAGTATCCTACCATAAGAATGTATAAATAAAAATTACGTATCTTATACATGAAATATGATATATTTATTTCATGGAATAAACAAAAAAATGATATGAAATGACAAAATAAGTATGAGTATTTTTTTCAATCATAAAATTTTATTTGTCATTTTATAATAAATATAATGATATAAAATAATATTTATTTTCAAAAAATATATTAATTTTTTTATATTTTTATATCTTATTATTATAAGATAATTTTATGGGAACGTATTTCATTTTTTAGATTGTCGAATTGTAGTTATAATTTTAATATCGATTTTTTAATAAATCATTAATTTAAATGAAAGTTAAATATCTCAAAATGATAAAATTATTATCATAAAATGATCACATATTTGGAATCTACACTTTGAATAATTGTTCGGGATAGTTTTTTAAATTTTTCTAAATTAGTTGAAAATTTAGTGAATAATGAAATATATTAATTAATAGTATTTAACATTATAATAAAATAAATGAATTTTTGGGTAATATTCTGAGTCTTAGATGATGTAACATTCATTTATTTATAACACTTATTCTCTTATTACAGTGCATAGTCACAAGAATCATCACTTTTGATGGTATTGTTCAAATATAATAAACAAAGTAATAAAATAATCCCAAACATGCCTCTCCTCCCACTATAAATACAACCAACCACCATTATTTCCCTTCACATATTAATAGCAATGATATTTATTATATTATACCCAATTAATCAACCAATCATCTTCCCCTTGTTATGGCCTTTTTGGTCTCACCGAAACACCATTTCCATGTTACATAATGCGGTTTTAATGGAGATGTTCTTCAACCAGGAAAATCCCACCCGCCCAATTCTCATTGAAATTCATTATATCTTCTACATCATACATTAATATTCCAGAAAAAGTCACAAAATAACTCATGTATCATACATGTAATGGAATTTAGTAATTTAAATTATATATCAACAATCAAATCTCTTCACTTCTCATTTGTTTCAATAAAATAAAACATCATCCTTGAGTTGTCGATTCACCACCTTCAAGGGAGATGAGTTTTGGTTTTTCTATGACCTCCTTCATGTATGGTCATAAAACAATTGTAATGGTTAGAAATAGATTCAAAAATTTATTTAAACAGAATTCCAATTTTTTTAAATATTTATATTGAAATATTATTAATTAAAACTATAGTAGTTATTGATGTCAATAAAAACACCAAAATAAATAAATAATATTTAAATAAAGAATTAATATAAGAAAGCATCCTTATGTACAAAAAATGTAAGTTATATTTTGGAGAAAATAAATGTATTGAAATAAATTAATATAATATCATTCCAATTCAGTGTTTTTCTTCCATTTTACAACAAAATTCATAATTATACTCAATCTATCCTACCATGAAAATATTAAATAAACACTCAAAAAATAATGATAGTAATCACTATAATTCACTGAAATGGGCAGAAATTAACCTAATAAAATTTTAATAAAAATATACTTATATGGTTGTTTATTTATTTATTAATTAATATATTTAAAATTATTATCCATGTAATTATGTAAAATTTAAAAATATTTTTGGACATAAGGTAATGCATTCTATCCAAAGGCCCATTTTCCCTTCAACTTATGCTTTCTCTCTCTTCACACTAGTGTAATTATTAATTATCCTTATATAAGCCTACAAAATTATTTTTTAATGTCCAAAACATATGTACCTAGTTTAATTTTTCTTTCCTTAATTTTGTAAATACATGTTTTATAAGATTACCTTCTCAATTCCCCCAAATAAGAGATAAAAATTAAATAGAACTTCCCAATATCGTACTCATTTTAAATTACACCTCATAATATATTTTAAGAAACAATTATTTTTCAAGAATGACTCATTCTTCAATTGAAAACTATCAATGTTAATTTTTTGTTTTATAAAAACAATTCTTCCACTGTCCATTTTAAACACTCATTAATATGTTCCCTTAAACCGAACTAAAGTGGATCATCTATGATGTATATTAGGAACACATTTTAGTTATTTGCACTTTATTTTTATATAATTTATCTTGATATATTCTTATTTTTAATTTAGAATATACATGTATAACTTAATCCTTAAATACCTTGTACACCATTATGATACTCAATTTGGTTATTCCTTATGACATGTTTATGATACCCAATTCCTTCAACATGTTACAATTATGCTTGATTATTCATGTGGAACATATATGAATAAAAATGTTATGATATATTTACATAGATATATCTCATTTGATTTAGGTAGTTTTTAGTCTCATGAGATATCTTGTTGCGACATGGAGTAAAATTGATTCCTTTATAGGAAAGTCTCCATAGTGTGATGTAGTCTTAGTAGTAAGACTTGACTCATGTTTTAGTAAAGTAATATGTTTCTACCGCATTCCTATATTAACATTATCACATGATTAAATTTTCAATATTTTATTCATTCGTATTTTTTATTCATGTTCCATTAATTTTTTGTTGTCATGTTATTCCCTCTAACCCATGTTTATTCATTATTTGAATGATTATTCCTATACTGGGCTCTTTAGATCATTCCATTTCTCTATGTATTCCCTAAGTTATCATATATAGATATAAGAGATCAATGGATGTTGGGATCTAATTATGGATGATTAATATAATTAGATTTTATTCAATTATCTTATATTTAGTTTTATGTACTGAATCATCCAATGACAAAAGACTCTATGATCCATGGTCTGTATATGATGATTAATTAGGCTTAAAATGGTACAATAATTTGTGTAAAAGGATTTGGATATTATAATGATTGTTTATAATGATGATGTTAAGGTTTTTCAAATATGTTATTCTTGAACACAATTTACGCTTTATATAATATTAATTTTATTATTAATCCACTATGAGATGATACTTTTTTTTCACATTCCCACATTCCATGAATTTATCAATTTTACCCTCATAATGATGATGATGATATTATGTTTCTGTTTTGATGATGACGATGATGATTCTCACTAATGTTTTATCGATTCATTTCCCTTATTCATGCTATAACCATGATTTTAGATGTCCCCTCTTCCATTATGTACACACTCATGTTACTACGTTTACTAAGGGGATATTTAGCACTAGCATAATAAAGAAGAAGATAAATGTTTATTTTTTAATATTGTGCATGTTATGTATATGAAAAGATTCCCCAAGAAAAAAATTATTTGGTGTCTTGTTTTCTAACACTACAATATTGTTTATATTTATAATTATGTAATAGTTATCTATGAAATGTGGGGTCTTTGTAATTCTAATATCCCCCCACCTTTACGTAGTTATTTAATACACACACGTAAAAAAATATGATTTTCAATATTTTGGGACATATTATATGAATTATTATAAAATAAATCATGATATATTGTGTATGGAAAGGGTTTTCGTAGTTGGTATCAAAGTAAATTCATGTTATTTTTGGATTAGGATAAGAAAACATTGTAGACAAATTTAGGGATAACACTAAACATAAGAAGACATCCATATATTTAGGTGATGTATGTGAAATTTTTATCCATATAAATATGTCCATATCATGATATTATATGTGTATGTGGCTTTGTTATAAATTTACCAAGAGGTAACACCCAAAAACACGTTATTAAGATGGATTTGATTGGAAACTAGGGAATTAAAATAGGGCATTATGAAAACCTATTTACACAATCCTAGGGGATAGCCATAGGTATATTAACAAACTCGTAATAAAATATTATCAAGGGAAAAAAATTCCAATAAAAATATTTTTTAGTGAATAGATCATATATACCATATAGTGATGTCTAGAAATTCATATATTCCTTAAATAGATTTCATTTATAATTTATCCATTTAATGTTATTGGATTCCTATTTATGTTATTTATAGTTTAAAACTACTAATAACTAAATTCCCTTTTATTCAAGGTAATTCATGAAAATATGAGGAACCGAGTCAAAAAATATTATAATATGATATGTGATGACTACCCAAATTACATTCCTTACATAATGGGATCTCAGGTAGTACTTATATTTATTATTCCAAACTAGCTAACCAAAATCAAAATTTAATAATGGAATGTCATTGAATTCCAAATGATATCAATTAATAATATGAATATGTATCAAATAATTTCAATTTGGAAAGGTGATAAGGGAAGGAATACCATATATTCAATGTGAAAAAATGTGGAATGTGGATCCAGGCGAATTATTATAGTGGAATCGTGATATGTTGTATGTGTGAAAATTAAGTTCCTAAAGTATCCAATTTTCATGTGAAAATAAATAATATGATGGATGAAATTAATGATATTGATAAGGTACCACAAAAAGTTATATTTCAAAAATGTGGATACATATGGCATTATAAAATCTAAATATATATTCTAAGGGATAAAAATAATGATGAGTTACAACAATCTCCTAGAGAAAGTGAGCATGGAAATTCATATGATGACACAGATCATGGGGACTGAAGTACAAGTATCCTCTACATCAGAGTATAGTATCCCATGTTGTATTACAAATCCTTCCATATTGGCATATATTTTATGTTGTATAAGGATATCAGGTAACAAACACAAATTATTCGATACATTCAAGGAAACAATTTATGATTATTATTTCACATGTGGATGTTTTTGGTAAATTTTTTCATTAATATATTATCAGCATCCGATTACTGGAAATTTATGATATACTAATAATAGAATGGTTCCCATTTTATAAATTCAATATAAACTTCTATAGTAATTAATGAACATTGAATTACCGAAATTACTCTTTGATTTTATAAAATTACAATGAGAGGATGAATAGAAATTAGCATCATCATCTCTTGAATTTATATTAACACCCTATGGGAAAGAATATATATTTATAAGGATTTAAACTATGGAAAAATCATCTTAGAAGGCATGCAGACTATGATTGATAATATAGATTTTTTTCATGAAATTTTTTATATCTGATTTGTTGTGCTATAAATCAAACACATACATCAATCATGTAAAATAAATAAGGAAGGAAATTACAAGTAATGAGATATATATGAAACCATAAAAAATATATGCTGTTGAAATATATACAAGCCTAAACACTATGATAGAAATATATTGTTTCCAATGATTAGTTGGGTACTGTCCTTGATTTTTGAGAACATTCTAATCACTAAAACCCCACTAACCATGCTAAATGTGAAGGGAGTAAAGTTTTTTTTAGAAGAATGAATCTCAATAGATCTTCATGTAGTTGAAAATAGCCATATTATTGGACCAGTAATTACCCTACCCACAAGTGTGGAACTTTGAGTAGTATACATTGATTTTTCAAAGAGGGGATTGTGATATTTAGTAATTCATAAGGAAAAGGTGATAACCCATTCCTTAAATAAAATTCAACATTCATGAATAGAAATCCCCAATAAATGATTGAGATTTGGCTGCAGTAATCTTCACATTGTATATATATATTCATTATCAATTTTTAAAAAATTGTGAAATATATATAAATAATAAGAGGTTCATACATATATTCTCATAGAAAGAGATGAATATTCATTATTAATGTGGACATAGCTAACAAATTATTGTGACTTCTCAATCCACTGAATCAGGGGAAGGATGATACAGTAGAAGATTCTCTATGTACCAATGATTAAAAATTTATCATTGATGAAAATTTATAATGATCTATTCTTTAATAAAATGATATGTACGGACATGTGAATTATAATGGATGGAATATCATCCATCCATTTAGAAATTAGTTGTCCACAAACCGTTCTACATATGATAATGGATTCTCAGAGTTATTATATAGAAATATAGTTAATGATTAATGCAATAAGATAATAGAAACCATCAGAGTCCAAACTTAATGAAGAATGATTTTTAAGACATTGTTTTTGACTATGTTTACCATCAAATCATATGTTAAATAATGATTTGTTGGTTTATGATCATAGCTTTCCCTCCTCTTCCCATCAAAGGAACACAAATATGTATTGAGATCTTTGAGATCACTAATGGTTGAGAAATATGAAGATTGATATCATGAAATATATATCACGGTGTCTTGTGTGAAATAAAGTGAAGGTGTTAATGAAAAAATACAAAGGGATGGTGAAACCAATACCCATACTAAAATAGAAATGGTAAAACTTGACAATTTACATTATCACTACTCTTCTATAGACATCAATTCAAAATAGTTCCATATGTTTCATGGGGGATAATCATACAAAGTATTTTCAATTCATTACAGTTTGAGAGGAATTTTGGCTCTATAAAAATGCAAGGATATACATTAGAAAAGTGGTGAGGTTTCATGGAAACTCTTATTTATATCTCCTAGGTTGATGTTTTGAAATAGATTCATCCTACTCTAAAAAGACATACCTATTTGTCATGTAGAAGAAACCACATATCCTCCATTATAAGCCTCTTTCTGATTCCCCAAATATATTAATGCCTGATTCACTCAATTAGAAAAATTATTTAAAATAATTATATTAATCAGGGAAATAACATCACATTTATTCCCTTGGTGAAAAACACTTTACAAAGTCTCCACATCGCCTATAAATTCTAGAAAAAAGTGTTTTGAATGAGTAAGATGACATGTATATTCCATCTTGTAATTTATCTCCTTGGTTAATCATAAGAAATCAACATCCCTATATTACATGAGTATATTAGGGTCAAGGTGATCTAAGAACATATCATTAATTTCCTTCCACTCCACATTCTAGAGTTTCCCATCCTGAGTAGGGATGTCCCACTAATTATTTTCATCATTAGTCAACATGGAAGTATCTAGTTTGAATATATTTTGGATAGGTGTATTCATGTGGTCCAAAATCATATAGATATACTCAATAAAGAACACAATTGCCTTGGGTACTCCCTATCTTGTGAAAATCAAAAGGTACTGGAACTGGAATTCCCATGTCAATTTAGACATACTCTTAATAGCCTAATTTGTATTTCTTACCATAAATTACATTATTAGGGAAAAATTATCCCAAAACTAAAAACATGGCCCTTCTATCGATAATATAGGATCCTCTTATTCCATTACTAAGAGAACATTTTTATCCATTTTCTTATGTCTCCCTATTATCAAATTTCATCATTGAGGTTTATCATTACAATTAAAAACATGTGTATCATGATATATAACATGACATTATAACATTTTAAAAAGTGGGATTCACATAAATTCATAAAAAATCATGCCTAATAAAATTCCACATGGTCCAAACCAAGATTCTATCTCTACAATCAACCATCCCTTATCTAGATCATGACTAACACATGATAAAATTTCCCATATTTCTAGGATTCACATTAGACATCGATTTATTCACTATAAATTGCCTCATTTAGAATTATTTAATATATATAATTTCCCCTTAATAACTATTTTTATTAAAATATAAATTACATAAAAGTGCTTTCATTTTAATAAGTCACCCAAAAACATGATTTTCCATGTGTACCTTAAATGATGCATATCACAATAAATTTTGAGGGCCTATAATGATATATTATTTCAAAAATATTATTCCATTCTGGGCCATGATGAAAAAATATTATAAAATAATAACAAAAAAATAGGAATCAATAAATGGAAAATAATATTCAACTAACATCAAACAATAATAACATCAATCCCACACTTGGTACCAGGTTTACCCTCACACATGGGATAGAAACTCTCCTTTGTGAGTTTATGACCACATACTGACTCTTACTATTATTTTTATTTCCTCTCCCGAATAGTTATCCAAAATAATGAAAAAATTCAATTAATACCAATTTGTAATGTCGCAACATGGGTGCCACATTTTGTTGCTCCGACCCGGTTGGTCACATAACCTCAAGCGTGCCTTCCCATACACCATAGGCTGCCGACTAGCAATTGGGGTCAAATATAAATCATGGGGAGACTATACCATCATTATCAAATTAGAATAACTCTAGAAATAAAAAAAATCCAAATAATATAACAACTAGAATAATACTATAACCAGAAAAATATAGTATCAAATAATAAACCCAACCATTTAATGATATCCAAAAAATAAAATAGTATATTGGTCATTCCATATAGATATAATGTATCAATATAAAATATCTAATATAAAGACCATCTAAAAAAATACTGTCCTAACACCTTGACTGGGTCCCTCATCTATGATATATCTAAACTTTTCCATCCATCCAATGGATCTTTTCATATAATATCCTCCAAACAAAAATTCTATTTGAGTACCAATCATTTAGCACAAGTAATATTTGAGTACAACTATGTAGGCCACCACCAAATGTTTCTAAAATCAATATACATTCTATAAAATTTCATGAAATGGTATAAAGTACACATTACCATTGTAAAATTAAATAGTTTACATACTCCTAAATTTTTTAAATTTCCACATAAACAATATCGGTTCATATTGACATCCCAAACATCAATTTAGGTGTTGTATTTTTCCAAATTCTGAATGAAATCACATACAGAATTATAATTCATTATATCATGGGCGTTCGTCTATCATTTAATTCAACCATCCTATCAAGGATACAAGGAACCATTATGTGATTGCAAATTCATCATCCTAGAATGTAATGTCAAGAACCCCATGGATATTGGGAGCATAAATACCTATCCCAAAACATATTGTTATCACATATAGGATTTTGAATCATCATTCTTTATCCCACACTCATTTTTATCACATATATAATTTTGAAGGATTAGTCTATGTCCCGCGCTCATGGTCACATATAAGATAATATAACATTTTTCACATTTTTCATATTTAATCATCATTAAATCTCCAATTTTATATTTTCATATTGGTGAACATTATAAATTTTATAATATAATCATCGTTCATCATTTTAATCAAATGGAATAATATGAAAAATTCACCGTTAACCATTTATTGAAAATTTAATTACAAAAATCATTATCCCTTCAAGGTCAATAGATATATCCACTGATTCCCATTTTCAATCAATTCATAATCACATTATTCAACCAAATTATTAATCCCAACAACCAACCAATTTATTTATCATAATTAAACCAATTAAAATTTCATAAATTTTAACCCATTTGATTATCACATGGTAATTAAATTTATCAATTCAATTTTTAAATTTTAAAAATATGAAATTTGAAATTTCATAATTTCATACACACATTTAAAATCTTGTCTATGGGTGTTGACATTTAGACCTATAACTATGGATTGTTGAAAAGATCTCAATAATGGAATTCCCAAAACTGATGTAGAATGATCATATACATGATCGAGGATGAGAGTTAGAACCAAATAATAGTTCTAATAGTTTGTATATTAAGATCCCTGAAAAGGTAGAACTAATCCATTACAACATATGATACAATAATCAACTTTATTCCTGATGAAATATCTGAGGGTGGGAGGAATCCAATTTGGACGATATTTAATACTAGAAGAGGTGTAGATCCTACAATAGGATAATTGATTCATCAATAATAGGGATCATGTTGATATTGAAGCCCTTATGGGCATCCAAAAATGATGTATACCTTCTTTGGTCGAGTGTAGCTGGATGCAAGTGAAACAAGAGGGATTAAGAATTTTAATTCAAATTTTTTACTTTATTAAAAACCACCAGAATTGTTTCCTATGATAGGGTGAATTGTTTTATAAACTTTGAATGCTAACAATTTTCCTCATATAAAGGGTAAATGATTTATACGAAGAGGATTCATGATTTGAAAAGATATTGAATTCCCCTCTATTTTGGAATTCACTATTGGTTGGGGTTAGGTGCGTGATTTGGTAAAACTCAGCCCGAACCATGGGCTTCCCCCTTTTCAATCAAATTTCATAATTTCCACCAGAAACACCCCAAAATAAAACACCCATCAATGATATTCTAAAATAAATGAACCAAAATAACTATAAATGAGTATCAATAAACAGTAGAAATGTTTAATGCCTAACAACATGGGATGGGTCAGGTATTTACTTCCTCATGAGATATACATGAAACAAATCACGGGCTAGAGAGAAGTCCATTAAAAGTACCAAGTTATAGGAAGTTATCTTGATATGACCTTAAATTTTAATGGGACCAATATAAAAATGACTAATTCTCTCATTATTATCGTATCTCATAACCTTATTTTATGGATAAATTCTTAGAAACACCATGTCACTAAATATTAATTATAAATCACATTGGTAATTATCAACGTAACATGTCTTCTAACATTGAGCCCATTTTATGTGTTGCTGAATGCATGTATCCTTCACATACATTTCATTTGTTATCTCATCTCACAATATAAATCATTCTCCAACTTCATTCCAACAAATTGGAGCTCTATAATTTCTTATATAAAGGGATTCATAATGAGATACTTTAATGCTTGATTGAAATGTATTATTGTGAGAAAACTCAAATATATGAAGATTTTGATCTGTAAAAACATTGAAATCCAAATAAAAATATCTCAATATGGCCTCCAAGTTTGTAATTTTTATTTGAAAATGGCCATATTATTAAAGATGATAGACAGTATTGAAACCCTATTCTATATCATGAGATTACTAAAGACTTCTCCAAAAACATTGAGGTAATCCTTGGATCCTAATAAAATGAAATAGAATATAGTACTCTATTCAACCTTTACACTTCTTCAATTAATATTATAGAAATGCGATCTAGATATAAATATTCCTTGTTATAAATGAAATGTTATAGCCTAGAAATGTGATAGTCTAAAACCCATATATATTTCTAAAATTTTGAAATTTAGGTGATTCTAATGAATACATCCATGGTGATGCTCTCTGATTTCCATTATGGTAAGTATAATTTATACAACATTCCATTATATTTTTTTTCTTTCATCCGTAACTTGTGGACATAGAAATCACTAATATACAAACTCAATTTTATCTCTCTTAATGATAACCAACCAGATGTTTTAATTCAAATTAATATATGTCTTCATACATCCACGATGAATATAGAATGAAGAAATGTGATCTTCCACTAATAACTCATTGAAATATAGTACACAATGAACACACTGATTGTTATTGAACCATATAATTCCACCAATATCAATTTTCATAACAGGAACATTTCAAATAATATGTTTTTTTCAACATCATCCTTCAAGGACTCATTAATCATGAAATTGATAAATGGATGAAAATTCCTAAGATAATGATATGATTTCTCCACATCTGTTAGGATTTCCAAATTCAAAATAGGAAAATATAAAAATATGGGATCATTTTTTATCCTCATCTTGGATATTCGAGAATGATCCATTCAGATAAAATCATTGACCACCTATTTCTCCTTACCAATGTGGTAATATAATTATTAGTCATAAAAATTAATCATCTATATGAATATTCTTTATATCATATTACAGACATTCTATATGAAGATATAATCTAATTTTTTTTATAATAATTATATATATCAAAAAAATTTCCATAATAAAAATGCATCTATATTGTTAATGAATAAATTACCATAGTTTTTCCAAATCATGAGTTGATTAATATTCCCCATTGTCCAAAAATATTAATGAAGTATAATTTATAGTCATGTAATTCATTAAAAGGATAGATCACAATATCCTCATGTGTACTTGAATATAGTGTAAAACCATAATCCAATATAGGGGGTTTAAAGAATAAGTTCGTTTAATATTCATCTCATCGGTTCCCTATAAATTCCCTCACATTTATCTGTCTAGAGGAACCTGGATCTCGTTCGAGTAAACTTGGTCATAAGAATAGATGTCCATGAGAAATTCTCTATATCCCTTCAATAATATCCAGCTAAAGTAAAAACAAATTGACCATAGTTTCGAAGGATAGTCTTCTACAATATTCAATAGCCTTTCACAATGATCGATCTACTGATATATTCTCTCATAAGATTATAAGGCATAAAATGAATATTTTTATATCCAAAATTCACATCTTGTAAAATTGGTATATAGATTCTCATTCCATAGGGCCTTTATTACAATTTTTTAATGGAATTCAGTCTCTTCCATGATCATTGAATATATTAGAATATCATCTCTAAATAAAACCAAAAACAAATCTAGGTCATCACTATTGAAAATATTACATAAATAGATTAAAATAGTAGGGTGATTAGTAAGTCCAAATTGAATCACTATATATTGATAGTTTCCAAAAATTGTATAGATTTCTATCCTAGTCATATATACATTATTTAATCTTAATGGATAATATCACTAATGATGGTAAATCTTGTAATAGTATAGAGATGTCAACAGTGGATCAAAAAAGACATCAATATGGGAATGAGAATACTTGTTCTTATTATTGATCTTTTTCAACCCCTGGAAATCAATGTAGAGTGGCATTAAACAATATTTTTTTAGAAATTGAACATGTGCTCCCCAATGTGACATAATTGGATTGATGAATCAATTTTCTTATTCTTATGGTAGTTTCTTTAAAAATACATAGAATTCAATTAGGTATATTCTATAAGAGATCAATTGATGTTTGGATCAAATTATTGATGATTAATATTATTATATTTTATTATATTATATTGTTTTCAGTTTTATGTACTGAATCTTCTATTGACACAAGACTTGATGATCCATGGTTTGTATTTGATGATTAATTATTCTGAAAATTGTATACAAATATGTGTAAAAGGATTGGGCTATTATAATATTTTTTTCATAATGATTATGTTATATTTTTTCAGATATGTTATTCATGATCATGATAAAATATTTATTTAATAGTTTTTGTAACTCATCATTCTTTTAAGCCCTTGTAATATAGTATTTGATTTTATAATGCCAAATATATCCACATTTTTGACATAGAACTATTTGTGGACCCATTCCAAGGTCATTAATTTCATCCATCGCATTATTTATTTTCACATGAAAATTTTATACTGTTGGCACTACATTTTCACACATACAAAATATCACAATTTATTTCTAATATTTTCCCAGATTCCACTTTGCAAATTTTTTCTCATTGAATATATGTTATTCCTTCCCTTGTCACATTTCTCAAATGAAATTATTTGATATTTATTCCTCCTTTTCATTAATATTATTGGGACATAAATGAAGTTCCATTATTTAATTTTGAATTTGGCTAGCTAGTCTGGAATAATCATTAGAAGTCCAACATGAGATCCTATTATGTAATAAATATCATTTGTGTAGTCCTCACATCTCCTATCATAATGTTTGTTGACTCGGTTCCTCAAATTTCCAAGAATTACATTGAATAAAAGGATACTGGGTGATGAGTTTGTTTAAACTATAAAAATACATAAATAGGAATCCAATAACATTAAATGGGTAATTTATAATTGACATGTATTTAATAAATATAATAATTTATAGACTTAAATATATGTTAGATATGATCTATTAACTATCATATTCTTTATTGTAATTTTTGTTCCCTTGATAATAGTTTATAAAGAGATTGTTAATTTTCCAATGCATATCCCGTAGGAGTGTGAAACTAGGTATTCATAAATCCACATTTTAATGCACCAGTTTGGAATCAAATCCATGTTAATAAAGTGTTTTTGGGTTTTAGCTCTTGGTATAATTATGATATAGCCATATCCACTTATAATATCATGATATGAATATATTTTTCTGGAAAACAATTCCATATACAGTACCTTTATATATAGAGGTCTTCTTATGTTTAGTGTTATCCCTAATTTGTTCTATAATGTTTTCTAATCCTATTCCAAAAATATCAAGAATTTCCTTTGATAACAACTATGAAAACCCCTTCCTTACACATTATATCATGATTTAATTTAAAATAATTCATATAATATGTCCCAAAATATTGAGAAACCAAGTTTTTTTGTACATGGGTGAAATAAATAACTACTTAATAGGGGGAGGTGGGACATTATAATTATAGAGACCCAACAATTATTACATAACTATTACACAATTTTAAATACAACAAGTATATTAGAGTTAAAAAATGGAACCAAAGAATTTTTTTATTGGTAAAAATTTTCATATACATAACATTCACAATATTAAAAAAATAGACATTTATCTTCTTTTTTATTATTGTATTGTTAAATATCTCCTTATTACACATAGTCACAGGAGGATGTACATCATAGGGGAGGGGACATCTAAAATCCATGTAATAGGACGAATAACTGTAACACCCCGAGATTTTATGAGATATATTATTTTTAATTTCTATGATCTTATATTATACAGTACACCAATATTAGATTGTACTATATGCAACACTGCATTAGCTTGTAGTATATGCAACACTATTCTTGGCTTGCATTACACGCAATCACAACCTACATCGATAGCATGTGTAGTATGCAATACCAGGTTTCACGAAACAACAATATATTGTTATAATATTATTATGGACTATACTTTATAAATAGTATTAAATAAATTTTTAATTTTATAACATTATTATTCATCTTACACATTTTCTAGAATATGGTATAAGAACAAAATAAATTTTTCGTGTAAAATATGTATTTTTTAAAAATTGTAGTTTTCGCGCCTTTTGATGGAGCACCCACCATAAATCTGTTTTTGAAATGTATATAAGTTAAATTTGACAAAATAAAATTCATAATTCGAATCAGGATATAAAAATTTACTTTGGATAAAATTTTCATTTTATTCTGATAACTTTCATATTTAAATGAATAGAAAAAACATGCAATATTTTTATTAAAAACATCTTTTTTCATCGCAATATTTTATATGGTTAGATTATATTTTTAATTGGTTTTAAAGTGTAATTATAATATATTTTTACCATTTAATCCAATGTTGTTCATTGGAATTACTTTCACATTGAAATTGGATATAAACAAGTATCAATATTTCGATTGTTTTTTGTTTCTTAAAAATACACTATTTTTTTTGATAACGGGAATTAATTTTAAAATTAATTAATGAAATTTCTATGTTTTGAATTTGGAATTATAGACATCAATATTTAATTCAAAATATCAAATAATTTGTAGGCTGATTTTTTTGTATTTTCTTGAAAAACTTCAATTTTTGATGAATAGTGAAACCACTTAGTGGTAGTTAAAAAACTGACTATTTCATTTTAATGAAAATTTACCACTTTTGTGAATTTAATTTAGAAAATACATGATACAAGGTTAATATCAAAGACTAAAATGTTGTTGAATAAGATGAAAATAATTTTTGGTGAATAGTAACTTTTTCCTTTTATTTACCACAGTTAAAAGTAAATAGGGTTATTAAGGGTAAAAATGATATTAATATTACCCCAACACATGTCATAATTCTTTTGGATAAGTTTAATTCGACCAAAAATAATCTTATTAGTAAAGTTTGACCATTTAGGCCCACTTGGACTAGATTAGGATATTTAATATTATTTTATTTAAAGAATAGTTAAAATAGTTAAAATCAAAGTTTAATAACTAAAACATTTTTAATATAGGGTTTTACATAAGATATATTTGACTATAAACATTCCGTAGAAATATAAATAGATTTAAATCGTAATTCAATTTTATTTATAATTTTTAGACATTAAATAATTTAATTTATTTATGACACAATGATGATGGAGTAATTATTTAATTAATGAAATATTGACGTAATTGATTCTATAAGTACTAAAATAAGTGTAATTTGAGTGTTCGTTTGAATTGAACTAATTTTATAGGTTAATATGACATGTTATTATTGAGTTAAATAACTTTTTTAGCAGTAATTATTCTGTTATGATTTTCACAAAAATCAATTACCAAATAGTGTCAAAATTGACATAAAATAGTTTTTAAAACAAATATTATATTATTAATTGTAATTTTAATCCTAAAAATATACAGTTAGGCCAAATGACTTAGATAAGGATATATATATTAATAATAAACAACTTGGGGTTCTTTTGGCTTGTTATAGTATGTTTATTAACATTATAGTGTCAAAAAATAAGAAGACACGGTAAAAGTAAAATTATTTAACTTAAAGTTAAATCTAAATGATAAGGTTATAATAGAAAACTAAACATGTATAAATTCTATTTTATGAGAGTATTTCGACCCATCACCACGTTAGCTATGAAATAAATCAATTTGGTGATATTAGAAACCGAATATGACTTTATAATAAAATAATATTTTAAGTTTTCCTAAGGTGCCCCTCTCCTCCCTTATAAAAGGACACCTCATCCCTCTCTTCCAAACACTACATTGAGCCTTCAATCTCTGCCAAAACCTGAAAATTTCTCTTCTCCACTTCCCTAGAAACAACCTAGAGGTCCTGGTATTCTTCCAAGACCATCATTAGTTCCCTAAGAGGAGGTTAAGAAGTGGCGCTTCAAAGAAGAGATAATGTCTGTTACCGATTCTTTCATCATTATTTCTTCTTCTACTTCTTATTATTTAGTTGTTTCATTATGAAGTAAGATCATAAGTATCACCCATATACTGATATGTTATTATAAGTATGAAACGACTCTATTTCACCATCTATCCAACCTACGAAAAACAAAATCACCGCGCGTGTGTACGTACGGAATACCGTCTCCACGTCGTGGTGTAATAAGTTTTCGACCACCACCTTACTTGCATGGGTATAATGGTGTAAATAAATAACTATATATGATTATTGAAAAGTGATATTGATTCTGAAATATTATACATAAACTTTAATACAATTCCACGATCATGGGAATGATATCGTCGATCGTGCGTACGTATGGACTACCTTCTCCACGACGTGATGAGATTCATTATCCATGTTAACCATTCATTAATGATTATAAAGTATATATAATAAATAATCATGAAATATATGACATAATAATGATACTGTATTTACTTAAGTATATATGTATTTCATCTACTTAATTCCATTCAATTCAATAAGGAAACGAAAACAACGTTCATACGTACGTACGGTCAACCGTCTCCATGAACGGTGTATTTCATTCCATTTATCGATCTATCATATATATATATATGTATATTATTAATATATATTACATATAAATCATTTTTTACATTCTTTAATTATGTTAATCAGGATATAAGTAATAATATCAAGAACAACAAGTCCAAACATGTACGATAATTAAAACGATTTTACCCAAAACGCTGCTTTAACATTGAACTTACAAAAGAACTTGTAATATAAATTCATAAGTGAACCATATATGATATCATAACAATAAATATGATTCTATAATAAGTCAATGACATTATTTAAATCATTATACAGGATGTCCGGATACTTACAAAATATATCGGACCTAATGTAAGGGATAATGTTGCAATCTCAATTGTTTTCTATTCGAGATTGCTTATGTGTAAGTTTTTACTGGAGTTATATTCATCATCCATGTCCAAGTTTTATAAAAAAAATTTCATGTATATTTAATGTCCTTTTTACCTATTTTTGACTTTTAAAACATGGTATGTATAGAATAGTTTTTTACCATATGAGGTACTTTTTGACATTTCCGACAAAAGTACGAGAAGAATGTTATTTTTAACTTATACGGCATGAATGGATTTTTACAGTTTCATAACGCCTCATTTTCATGAAGCATACTCTAAAATATTTTATGAATATTTTCAACAAAATACTTTTCTTTTAATAGTTCATTGCATTTTGTGAAAAGATAATGATTTTAAAGAAGAAAGAATATTTTTGTCAAGAATTCATTTCAAATGTTTTATCAAAAGAATTTTCCATATAAGATGACATTATTTCATAAGTTTATGTTTCAAGTTTAATGTTTCTTTGATATACATGTTTTCACTTTTCTTATGATGAAATGTCCATATGTTTTATATGGATTATGAGATGATGGGATGATGTTTATGAAACCGATTTTATTCATTGGGTTATGATGAATGTTTTAAGTTTATTTTGTGGCACAAGTAAGAATAATTTCATTATGAGATGGGTGGGACCAATATATCCCTCCAATGAATTGGGTAATGATTTATATCTCATGAGATAGACATGTATGGAACAATAAGTTAATCTAGTTCAGTGTTACAGCATTGAAACAAGGAGTGAACTCGATTCAGAAAGTGACTTTGTCCACTAAGATTCTCTTGGCGGCAATGACTTGGCTACTATGGAAATATTATCATGTGATTAATGTTTTTCCACAATTACAAGTTTTATTCCCATGATATTTTATCATGATTTATGTTCCTTTATGAAATATTCCTTACGTACTTCCAAGATTTATGTCTTTGCTCAAGATTTTGATGTTTAGATTTTATGTTCATTCTTTTGCATTCAAATAATTATGGATTGTTTTATATTCACTTTGCTTACCCTTACTGAGAATTTGAGCTCACCCTTTTTATGTTCTATTTTCCCCAGGAAATAAAGAATGGTTTTAGGTAAGAAAAAAAGGATGATCTTTAGGGGAGAAGTTGAAGATCTTTCACCACGATTAGAAGATTAAATTCCGAGTTTCCAAAGACACTAAACTATTATGGTCCTTGTGTGTCTATGTTTGTTATTTATTATGTATTATACAAAATTAATGTAGTTTCCATGTACGTTAAACTATGGGTTTCTACAGTTGGTATCAGAGGAATGTTTTAGTTAACCTTTGGAAACTAGGATGCGAAAACTATAGTGAAATACCTAGAGATATTTCTAAGGAATGTCTATGGATGTCCGTAAGGTTAAGGATATGTATAGGTTATAGTCCTTGAATTGCACTAACGTTCTTAGAATTAAACCTAAGATGTTAGATATTGAAGGTACTCCCCCATTATTATGTTGTTCTTCCTATCATGGTATTTGCCTCTCACACTATTATTTTTGGGTTTTAGATGATGGATGGAACCTGAAGGAACCGTGTTGATCAATGTAATGGGCAATGCAATGATTGTCCTCCTGACCAAACCAATGTCAGAGGAGACAGAGTGCACAATCTAATTTCTATACTTACACAAGCTATGAATCATTCTAGACATCAAAATGAGCTATAAAAGGAGCATCATTCTATTGAATCCTTCATGAGGCAGCGTCCACCTTCATTTAGCAGGTCTTCTGATCCCTTAGTGGCTGAAAAATGGATCAGTACCACTGAAAAGATATTTTCAGTTCTACAATGTTCTGATCATAACAAATTCATCTTAGTAGTATATTGTTTGGAAGGTGATGTTGATCAATGGTGGAATCTTATGAAGAATACGAGGCAATGAGATGAAATTGAGTCCATGGAATGGGACGAGTTCAAGAACTTGTTTTTCAGTATGTACTTCCATCGTATTATTAGAACAAAGATGGAAAAGGAGTTTCTTGAGCTTAAGTAGAAGGACGATGAATCTGCTGGTATATACGAATCATATTTTACAATACATGCAATGTATACATCTGGATTTATCATCCAACCTGAATGTAAAGTTGATCGATTTTTCGGTGGCTTAAAACCAAGTCTTCGAATGACATTAGCTATGTGAGACTTCAGTAGCTATGATGAAATTGTGCGTTGGGTTTTCTAGGTAGAACTGGAAGTTGGTGTAACATATCCATCTCATGCTTTTGACAAGAAACGAAAGATGGAGTTCATGTAGAAATCTCAGAACAATGGTTAAAAGAAGATGAATGTTTCTTTATGCTCAATGTGTGGAAAGAAGCATGGTGTAGATTTCCTAAAAGGTACTAGAAAATTTCTTAAGTGTGGAAATAAAGGTCATCGAGCAGTTTATTGTCGATGTAATGGGAAAAAGGTTGCTATTGATGTGAATTGAGAAAAGACTACAGAGAAATCTCCACCAACACTTCAACGCTTCAAGTGCAAGGAAATGGGGCATTATGCTAATAAATGCCCTAATCCACAGGTTAATGATGATCGACTTGAGAAACCTCTTAAGGAAAAGGATAAAGGGAGGTCTCATGAGATCACTATTTGTGATGTTGAGTATGAAAATGATGTTGTTTATTGATTAAGTGTTTATGTAATGGTATTTCAAAATAGTATCATGGAATCTCATTTATGGTATTGTCGAATTTTGGAATATCTATGTATTGGTTTCCCATTATTACATGGTACTGGTAACCATGAAAAAGTGATTGAAATATTTTTGGAAGGAAGATGAAATGTACATAATAAAGGGATGAGGAGAAAATAATATAATAGAAATCATGAGCTCATGACTAAAATAAGGGAAAAGTGATATCATGGTTTGAGTATATAGAAATTTTGGGATTTTGGTATGTGGAAAGAGTTTACTTTTGACAGTATTCATGTTTTCACTAATGTTAAATGGGTATTATTATTTTTAAAGAGAATATATTATTAAGGTATTCACATGATTCGAATGTGATCAACAGGATATATCAGGGATTAGTGATGGTAGTCACATGCTCGGTAGATGACATTTCTAGTAATTGTTTTCTTTATACTATAAGCTTGGACATAAGTATTTTGGATAAGCCTAAAGATTTTAAATGGATTATATTGAACATTATTTAGTTTAAGGCTAGAAATGTTTTTGATATTATTTACGGAATGTCATAATAATGTAATTTTAGAAAAAGGACAACCTGTAGGATGGGCAACAACCCATCGTGTCGGACAAGGCTGTGGGAATCATACCCACAACCAATGTTCAATTGGACTTTATCGCATACCACTAGCCTACAAGAAGTCCCTGGTTAGTAGAAACTAGTTTTATATTATAAATAGGAATGATATATGAAGTATAAATTCATTTTTGGAATCGTATATGATTAACCTCACCATAGATGGACTTATGTATATTTGATAACTTTTGCTAACCTATTGTTTGGAACAGATGGAATGACCCATCATTCTATCACATGTTCTGTTAACACTTCATGAATAACAAATTCAACTTCATTTCTTTAATAGATGAAGTGGAAATTGTTCAAAACACGAACAACAGTGAGATTGTACCAAAATCAGGCAAGTATTTCTTCTAATTAAAATTTTTCTACATTAGGGAAATGATATTGAAAACCAAAAATGTTGTCCTAGTGCTCTTATATCTAATGAATCAAATGGTACCTTAGATCATCAAAAATTTATGGCTTTGTGATTGATGGATTTTTCATAGACATGTTATCTACCACACTCCATCAGAACATGATGGTTAGATTTTTCTTCCATATCCATATTTTAACCTATGTTCTCCAATATGGAAACCCAGTGATGAGTTACATTGGGTAATCGTTAAATTTCATACTTTAGTTTTTAAAATTATGTTTTAGTATTCCTTTTTCCGATGTGGGTTTCTATGAATAGTAAACAATTGATAACCCCGACGAATTTCGAGGAAGAAATTCATTTTAAGGGGGGTAGAATGTAACACCCAGAGATTTTATGAGATATATTATTTTTAATTTGTTTGATCTCTATAATACACTACAATATGATTATCTTGTACTATACACAACACCACATTATCTTGTAGTATATGCAAAACTATTCTTGGCTTGCATTACACACAATCGTGACCTACCTCGCTAGCGTGTGTAGTACGCAATACCAGGTTTCACTAAACAACGATATATTGTTATAATATTATTATAGACTTGCTGTTATGAATAGTATTAACTAAATTTTGAATTTTATGACATAATTATTCATCTGACACATTTTCCAGAATATGGTATGAGAAGAAAATAAATTTTTCGTTTAAAATTTGTATTTTTCAAAAATTACACTTTTCCCGCCTTTTGATGGAGCAACCACCTTAAATAATTTTTTACATGTCTATAAGTTCAATTTGACAAAATAAAATTCTTCTTCAGAATCAGAATCTAAAAATTTACTTTGGATACATTTTTCATATTATTGTGATAACATTCATATTTTAATGAAAAATAAAAACATTCTATATTTTAATTAAAAAAATTTCATCGCAATAATTTATTTGGTTAGATTATCTTTTTAATTAGTTTTGAATTTTAATTAGAATTTATTTTTACCATTTAATCCAATGTTTTTAATTGGAAATAATTTCACTTTGAAATTGGATATAAACAAATATCAATCTTTTGATAGTTTTTGTTTCTTAAAAATACACTTTGTTTTGATAACGGGAATAAATTTCAAAATTAATTAATGCCACTTATATGTTTTGAATTTGGAAAAATAGACATCAATTTTGAATTTATAATATCCAATAATTATTAGGCTAAATTTTGGGTAATTTTCTGAAAAACAACAATTTTCGATGAATAGTGAACCCACTTAGTTGTAGTTAAGAAAACTGACTTTTTCATTTAAATGAAAATTTACCATTTCTGTGATTTGAATTTCAAAAATCCAAGAGACACGGTTAATATCATGGACTAAAATGTGTTTCAATGGGATGAAAATAATTCTTTTCAATAGTATCTTTTTACTTTTATTTACTACGGTTAAAAGTAAATAGGGTAATTAACGGTGAAAATTATATTAATATTACCCCAACACATATCCTAATTCTATTGGATATGTGTAATTCAACAAAAAAACATTAGGAATAAAATTTGACCATTTAGGACCACATGGATTAGATTAGGACATTTAATATTATTTTATTTAAAGAATAGTTAAAATAGTTAAAATGAATGTTTAATAACTAAAACATTCTTAATATAGGGATATAGAGAAGATAAATTCAACTATAAATATTTATTAGAAAGATAAAAAGATTTACCACATAATAATATTTTTTATAATTTTTAGACATTAAATAATTTAATTTATTTATGACACAATGATGATGCAGTAATTATCTCATTATTGAAATATTGAGATAATTGATGTTATAAATACGCAAATAAATGTAATTTGAGACTTTTTATAAATTCCACTAATTTTATAGGTTCACATGACATTTTATTATTGATTTAATAAACTTTTTTCGAACTAATAATTCTGTTATGATTTTCACAAAAATCAATTACCAAATAGTGTCAAAATTGACATAAAATAGTTCTTTAAAAAATATTATATTATTAATTTTTATTTTATTCCTAAAAATATATGTTTTGGCCAAATGACATATATATTTTTTTATATATTAATAAAAAACAACTTGGGGTTCTTTTGTATTGTTATAGTATGTTTATTAACCATATAGTGTAAGAAAAAAAGAAGACACGGTAACAGTAAAATTATTTAACTTAAAGTTAAATCTAAATGATAAGGTTGCAATAGAAATTTAAACTTGTCTAAATTATATTGGATGAGAGGATTTAGACCATACCCACCTTATCTTATAAATAAATCATTTTGGAGATGTTAAAAACTGAATATGACTTTATAATAAAATAATTGTTTATGTTTTCTTAAGGTGCCCCTCTCCTCCCTTATAAAAGGGAAACTCCTCCCTCTCTTCCACACCACACATTGAGCCTTCAAGCTCGGCCAAAACCTGTCAATTTATCTTCTAAACTTCCCTAGAAACATCCTAGAGGTCCTGAAATTCTTCCAAGTCCATCTTTAGTGCCCTAAGTGGAGGTTAAGAATATGCGCTTCAAAGAAGAGGTAATGTATGTTACTGATTCATTAAACTTTTTTTATTCATCTACATCTTCTTATTTAGTTGTATAATTATGAAGTAATAACATCAGTATCACTAATATACTGATATGTTATTATAAGTATGAAACAAACCTATTTTACCATATATCCATCCTATGGAAAATGAAATCACCGTGCGTGCATACATACCGAATACCGTCTCCACGCCTTGGTGCAATATGTTTTCGACCACCACCTTACATGGATTGGTATAATGGTGTAAATAAATAAAAATATATGATTATTACAAAGTGATATTTATTCTGAAATATTATACATGCACTTCAATACAATTTGACGATCATGGGAATGATATCATCGCTCGTGCATACGTACGGACTACTGTCTCCACGACGCGATGAGATTCATTCTCCATGTTAACCATTAATGAATGATTATAAAGTATATATAACAAGTAATCATGAAATATATGACATAATAATGATACTAGATTTATGTATATATATGTGTGTGTCATCTACTTAATTCCCTTCAATTCAATAAGGAAACGAAAAGAGCGTTCATGCGTACATTCGTCCTACTGTCTCCATGAACAGTGTATTTCATTCCATTTATCGATCTACAAAATATATGTGTATATTATGAATATATATTACATATAAATCATGTTTTACATTCTGTAATTAAGTAAATCAGGATATAAGTAATATTATCAAGAACAACAAGTCCAAACGTGTATGATAAATAAAACGATTTTACCCAAAATGCTATTTTAACAAGGAACATACAAAAGAACGGGTAATATAAAGTCATAAGTGTACCATATATGATATCAGAATAGTGAATATGATTCTTTAATAAGTCAATGACATTATTTAAATCATTATACAGGATGTTCGGATACGTATGAAGTATATCGGACCTAAGGTAATGGATAATGTTGCAATCTTAATTGTTTTCTATCCGAGATTGCTTATACGTAAGTATTTACTGGAGTTATATTTATCATCCATGTCCATGTTATATAAAAATGTTTTCATGCATGTTTAATGTCATTTTTACTTATTTTTACTTTTACTACATGGTATGCAAGGAATCATTTTTTTACCATACGAGGTACTTTTTGAGTTTTCCAACAAAAGTACGAGAAGAATGTTATTTTTAACATATATGGCGTGAACGGATTTTTACGGTTTCATAAAGCCTAATTTTCATGAAGCTTACTCTACAAGATTTTGTGACTATTTTCAACAAAATACATTTCCTTTAAAAGTTCATGGAATTTTGTTAAAATAAAATGATTTTAAAGAAGAATGTATATTTTCTTCAAGAATTCATTTCAAATGTTTTATCAATACAATTTTCCATCTAAGATGACATTATTTAATATGTGTATGTTTCTAATTTAATGTCTCTATGATTGAAATGTTTCCACTTTTCTTATGATGAAAGTTCCATTTGTTTTATATGGATTATGAGATGATGGGATGATGTTTATGAAACCCATTTTATTCTTTGGGTTATGATGAATGTTTTATGTTTATTTTGTGTCACAAGTAATAATGATTTCATTACGAGATGGGTGGCACCTATATCTCCATCCAATGTATGGGGTAAAGATTTAAATCTCATTAGATATACATGGCTGGAATGGTAAGTTAATCCAGTTCATTATTATATGACCGAAACGAGGAATGAACTCGATTCAGAAAGGGACTTTGTCCACTAAGATGGTCTTGGAAGCAATGCCTTGGCTAATATGGAAATCATATCATGTGATTAAAGTTTTTCCATAATTACAAGTTTTATTTCCAATCTATTTTATCATGATTGATGTTACATTATGATATATGCCTTACGGACTTCCAAGATTTATATCTTTGCTCAAGATATTGATGTTTAGATTTTATGATCAAGCCTTTGCATTCAAATTCTTATGTATTGATTTATGTTCTCTATGCTTAACCTTTCTGAGAATTTGAGCTCACCCTTTTTATGTTTTCATTCCCCAGGATATAAAGAATGGTTTTAGGTAAGGAAACAAAAGGGGAAGATCTTTAGGGGAGAAGCTGAAGATATTTCACCATGATTAGAAGATTAAATTTTGATTTTCTAAATACAATAAACTATTACGGTCCTTGTGTGTCTATGTTTGTTATGTATTAATTATTCCGTAAAAGTAATGTAATTTCCATGTATGTCAGGCTTTGGGTCTCTACAATAATGGTATTGAATCAATAAAAAATTAGTCAGAATCATCATCATCATCATCATAATGATTGAGTTGTGTTCAAGAATATCATATCTGAAAAACCATAACATAATAATTCTGAACATATATTATTATAACCCAATCCATTTACACATATTAGTATTTATTTTTATGAGTAATTAATCATCAAATACAAACCAATGATCATAGAGACTTGTGTAATTGGAATATTTAGTACATAAAACTGAATAAAAGATAATAGAATAAAATCTAATTATATTAGTCATCTATAAATAGATCCAAACATCCATTGTACTTTTATAAAATATACATAGTTTAATTTTAAGTATTTTTAACGAAACTACAGGAAGAAAAGGAAAAGTCATTAATCCATCCAATTACGTCACATTGGGGTTCCCATGATCTCATTTTACAAAAAATATTGTTTTATGACCTTTTACATTGATTATCAGGGTTTAAAAAGATCAAAAATAAGAACAAGTATCCTATTTTCCATATTGATGACTTTTTTGATCCACTGTTCACAATGAAATATCATTCCAGTATTTACCATCATTATTGATATTATCCATTGAGGTTCAATAAGGAATATATTCCCAAGATAGAGATCTATAAAATTAACAGAAACTATGAATATATAGTGATTTTATTTGGTCTTACTGATCACCCTAATATTTTGATCTATGTAATTAATATTGTCATTAGTGATTACCTTGAGTAATCATTGGTTGAATTTAGAGATGATATTCTAATTTATTCAATGATCATTGAATAGAATGAATAAAACTTGAAAATTGTAATAACAGCCCTATGGAAGGAGAATCTACATCAAAATATTATAATGTGTGAATAATGAATATAAAAATATTCAATTTTTTTCCATATAATCTTATAAGAGTTTATATGAGCAGATCCATCCATGTTAGGGGCTATTAAATGTTGTATAAGACTAGCCATCATGACTAAGGTCTATTAGTTTTGTGGTTTAGCTGGATATTATTGAAGGTTTATGTAGAATTTCTCATGTATATCTAATCTTATGACCCTCTTTACTCAAAACAGATAGAAGTTCCTCTAGACTGATAAATGTGAGGAAATTTTCAACAAATCGATGAGATGATTATTCAGTGTAATTTCTGTTGAAAAACCCTATAGTGGATTATGGGTTTTACACTATATTGAATTACACATGAAGATATTGGGATCTATTGTTTTGAAGAATTACATGGATATGGATTATGCTCCATTAAAATTTTTGGTTAATGGGGAAAATTACTCAACTCATGATTTGGAAAAAAACTATGGTAATTTATTCATTAATGATATAGAGACTTCGTCATTATGGATAAATTTCTGATATATATAATTATTAGAAAAAAAAATTAAATTATATATTCATATAGAATGACTGTAATATTTTATAAAGAATACTGATATAGCTATTTAATTTTTATGAATAAACAATATATTAACACATTGGTTTTGAGAAAAAAGTGGTTAGTGATTTGATCCGAACAGTTCCTTCTGGAATATCTAAGATGATGTTCACAAATGATCCAATATTTTTAGATTTTGAAATGTTGAATATGGAAATAATAATGGAAGTGGAGGAATCATAACATTATGAAATGAATTTTCATCTATTTATAAATTTCATGATAAAAGAGGCCTTGAAGGATGATGTTGATAAAACAAATATGAATTAAATTTTTCCTATTCAGAACATTAATATTGGTGGAATTATAAGGCTCAAAAACCATGAGTGTGTTCTTTCTATAAAATATTTCAATTTTTTATTAGAGGAAGATCATATTTCATCATTCTATATTCATCATGGAAGTATGAAGTCATATAGACATTTGAGTTAATACTTCTGGTGGGGTAGCATGAAGGGAGATATCATTGAGTTTTTATCTCAGTGATTGGAATGTCCAAAATTTATGGATGAAGGAATAAAATCTAATGGTATGATGCATACATTATCCATACCATAAAGGAAATAGGAGAGAATCACCATGGATGACTTCGTTGGAATCCCCTAAATATCAAAATTATAGAAATATATATGGGGTTTAGGCTGTCACATTACTATGCTAGAACACTATATTTATAGCATTGAAGAACTATATCTTGATCTCCATTCTAGGATATTAATTGAAGAAGGGTCATGATTTAATGGAGTACCACATTCCATGTCATTTTAATGGGATCCAAGGTTTACCTCAATGTTCTCGAGAAGTCTTTATTAATATCATGATATAGAATATGGTTTCAATATTGTGTATCATCTTTAATAATATGGTCATTTTCAAAGAAAATTTTCAAAAATTGAGGTCACATTGAGTTTTTTTCTTTATATTTAAATGTTTATACAGATCAAAATCTTCATATAGTTGGGTTTTTATACAATAATAGATTTCAATTTAGAATTTATATATCTCATTTTAAAGTCCTTTATATAAAGAAATGTAGAGCTCTGATGTGTTGGAATGAGGTTGGATAATGAATGATATTCAGAGATGAGATAGCTAACGTATTTTAAGTTAAGGATATATCTATTTAGAAACACATAAAATTATCTCAAAGCCCATATAAATGATACATTGATAATTACCAAGGCGATCTATAATTAATATTTAGTCACATGGTGTGAAAATGAATTTATCCATGGAATAAGGTTATTATATTTGATAAGAACAAGAATATATGACGTTTTTATATTGGTCCCTTTAAAATTTACATTCATATCAAGATAGCTTCCTTTCACATGGAACTTTCAATGAAGATCCCTCATGCCTATGATGTGTTTCATGTATAACTCATGAGAAAGTAAATACCTGACCCATCCCATGTCGCATAGAATGAAACATTTCTAGAGTTTATTGATGCTCATTTATAGTTTTTTTTTCATTTATTTTAGAATATCATTGATTGGTGTTTTATTTTGGGGTGTTTCTTCTGAAAATTATGAAATTTGGATGAAAATTGTGAGGTCCATGATTTCTGTAGAGTTTTCCCAAATCATTTACCTATCCTAAACAAACATTAAATTCCAAAATAGAGGGTAATTGAATAGATTTACAAAACATGTCTCCTCTTCGTATAAATCATTTACCCTTTAGATGAGGGCCAAGGATGGGGTACATAGTTTATAAAACAATACACCCCATCATAGGAAACCCTTCTAGTGTGTTTTAATCCAACAAATATTTTAATTAAAATTCTGTAACCCCCAATTTTCACTTACATTAACCCACACTCTACCAAAGATGTTATACATCATTTTTAGAGTCCCGTAAGGGCTTAAAAATCAACACGAACTCCATTCCTGATGAATAAATTATCCTATTATTAGATCTACACCTCTTCTACTATACAATATCATCCCATTTGGATTCCTCCCTCTCTCTAATATCTCATCAGGAATAAAGATGATTATTTTATCCTATGATGGAAGGGATTAGTTCTATGTTTTGACTGATCTTAATATACTAAATATTGGAACTATTATTTGGTTCTAACTCTCTCCCCCCCTCAGGAATATGATCATTCTACGACAATTTAGGGAATTATATTAGAGAGATTATGTCAACAATCCATAGTTCTTTGGTCTAAATGTCAAAACACATAGACATGATATTAAATGTGTGTATGAAATTATGAAATTTATATTTTCACATTTTTTTAATTTAAAAAAATAAATAAATTTAATTTAATTTCCATGTTATAATGAAATTGGTTGAAATTAGTGAAATTGGAATTGGTTTAATTATGATTATTAAGTTGGTTAGTTGTGGAGATTATGAATTTGGTTTATTAATGTGATTATGAATTTATTGAAAATGGGAATCAAGGGATATATGTATTAACCTTGAAGAGATAATGATTAATGTAATTAAATGTTCAATAAATGTTTAATGGTGAATTGTTCATATTATTCCATTTGATTAAAATGATGAACCATGATTTTTTTATTAAATTTAAAAAGTTCATCAATATGAGAATATAATATGAGAGATCTAATGATGACTAAATATAAAAAATGTTAAAAATTCTATATTATTTAATATGTGACCATGAGTATGGGACACAGACTAATCCTTCAAAAGCCTATATGTTATAAAAACAAGTTTGGGATAAATAATGATGTCTGAATATCATATATGTTATTATAATGAGTTTTTATATAGGTATTGAAGATCTCAATAGCCATGGGGTGGTGGAAATTTCATTCTAGGATGATGATTTTGGCATCATACAATGGATCCTAGTAGCTTTGATAGGAAGATTGAATTAAATCATAGGATAGAGACCATGATATAATGAATTTTCAGTCCTTATGTGATGTGGTTTATAATTTGGAAATATAAAACACAAGAATTGAAGTTTGGGATGTCATCATGAACCGAGAGTGTTTATGTGGTTATTTTAAAAATATTTGAGTGTGTAAACTATTTAATTTTGCACATGAAATATATAATTTATACAATTGCATGAAATTTTATAAACTGGATATTGATTTTATTAACATTTGGTGGTGGCCTACATATTTGTACTCCAATATTACTTGGGCCGACTGATTGGTACTCTAATATAATTCTTGAATGGAAGATATTATAATAGAATGATCCCTTGGATAGATGGAAAAGTTTGGATATAACATAGATGAGGGACCCAGTCATGGTGTTAGGAACATCTCTGGAGTTTTATGTAGGTCTTTATATTAGGTATTTTATATTGATACTTGATATCTATATGTAACGAAATATATACTATTTTATTATTTGGAAATCATTTCATGTTTTGGTTTTTTATGTGATACTATATTGTTCTGGATATAGTATTATTCTAGTTGTAATATTATTTGGATATTTTTTGTTTCCATTGTTATTATAATTTGATAATGATTGTATAGTCTCACCATGATTTATATTTGACCCAAATTTCTAGTCGACGACCTTTGGTGTTTGGGGAGGCACACATGAGGTTACGTGACCAACTAGGTCAGGGCACCAGAATGTGGCACCCATGTTTGAAAAATAACAACTGGTATTAAATGTGTTTTTTTCAATATTTTGGATATCTATTTGGGGGAGGTAATAAAAATACTAGGAAGAGTATGTCCATGGTCATAAACTCACAAAAGAGATTTTATATCCCATTTGTGAGGGTAAACTGGGTACCAAGTGTGGGATTGATTTTATTATTGTTCAATGTCAGTTGAATATTATTTACCCTTTATTGATTCCACTTTTTGGGATGTTATTATTTTCTAATATTTTATCATCATGGCCTAGAATGTAATTAGTGTTTTGTAACCATATCTCATTCTTGGCACTCAGAATTTATTGTGTCATGCATCATTTTACGCAGGCATAGAAAATAAGATTTTTGTGTTTTTATTAAAATGAAAAATTTTTTTTATCATTTTCATTTAAATGAAAATAGTTATTAGGGTGAAATATTATATATTAAATTATTATAAATGAGTCTATTTACAGAAAATAAATGGATTTCTACTGGGAGTCCTGGAAATATGGAAAATTTTACCATGTGTTAGTCATGAGCTTCACAAGGGATGGTTGATGGTAGTGATAACATTATGGTTTGGACAATGTGTAGTTTTATTAGGGATGGATTATTATTAATTTATGTGAATCCATGTTGTTAAAATGTTATAATTTCATGTTATGTGTCACAATACACATGTTTTTAATTATACTGATAAACCTTGATGATGACATTTGTTGATAGGTAGAAATGAAGAACTGGCTTAAAAAGTTCCTCTAGTAGTGGAATAAGATCCCCTAATAATATCGAGATAAGGTCCAAGTGAGTGGTTACATGATAATTTGTACCTAATTATGTAATTTATGGAAACAGTGAAAATTAAAGTTAAGAAGAGTATGTCTGAATTGACTTGGGAATTCCAGTTGTAGAACCTTTTAACTTTCATCAGAGACAGGGTACCCGAGGCAACTTTGTTCTTGATAGTGTCTATCATGATGATTATAGAACACATGGATACACCAATAAAAAAGGTAATCAAACTAGATACTTCAATTTTGATCAATCATTGAATCATCAGTGGGACATCACTACTCAGGATGGGAAGCAGTAGAATGTAGACTGGAATGTCATTAATGATAAGTTCATATATCAATTTTACACTGATATGCTCATGTAAGATAGGTTGTTGATTTATTATGATTAACCCAGGAGATAATATACATGATGGACTATACTCGTCACCTTACTCATTTGAAACACTTTTTTCTTGAATTTATAGGGGATGTGGTGACTGTGAAAAAATGATTTTTAGAATGGGAATAAATAGGATGTTATTTCCCTGGTGAATATCATTCATTTATATATTTATTCTGATGGAGTGAATTAGGCATTAATATATTTGGGTAAAAAAAAAGTGGCTTCCAATGGAGGATGTGTGGTTTCTTCTACATTAAAAATAGGTACATCTTTTGATAGTAAGAAGAATCTATTTCCAAACATTAATCTAGGAGATATAAATAAGAGTGGCCATACAACCTCACCATTTTCTAATGTATATCCTTGCATTTTTATTGTGTCAAATTTCCTATCAAATTGTAATGAATTGATAATAAATTTTATGATTATCCCCCATTAAACACATGGAATTATTTACAATTGATGTCTTTAGAAGAGTAATGATAATGTATATTGTCAGGTTTTACCATTTCTATTTATTTATGGGTATTGGTTTTTTTGAGGTCTAAATCTTGAGGTACATGGACATGACATTACTTTAGAGGAATACTTAATAAATAACAAAAACAGACACACAAGGACCGTAATAGTTTAGTGTCTTTGGAAACTCGGAACATAATATTATAATCATGGTGAAAGATCTTCAAAATCTCCCATAAAGATCTTCCACTTATTATTTCCTTACCTAAAACCATTCTTTTAATCCTATGGGAAAATACAACATAAAAAGGGTGAGAAAAAATGCTCAGTAAGGGTATGCATGGATAAAATAAAACATACCATATACATTTGAACATAAAAACATGAACATAATGTTTAAGCATCAAAATCTTGAGCAACGACTTAAAACATGGAAGTATATAAGGCATAGATCATAATGGAACATAAATCATGATAACATAGCATGGGAATAAAACATTTAATTGTGGCATCCATTAAGAACATGTAATTATTTCCATAGTAGCTAATGCATTTCTTCCAAGACCATGCTAGTGGACAAAGTCCCTTTCTGAATCGAGTTCACTCCTCGTTCCTGTCCTGTAAAACTGAACTGGATTAACTAACTATTCCAGCCATGTCTACCTCATGAAATATAAATCTTTACCCAATTCATTGGATGGAGATATAGGTCCCACCCATCTCATAATGAAATCATTATTACATGTGCCACAAAATAAACATAAAAACATTCTTCATAACCAAATGAATAAAATTGGTTTCATAAACATCATCCCATCGTCACATAATCCACATAAAATAAATGGATATAATTTCATAATAAGAAACTTTAAACTTTTTAAATCATAGAGACATTATAATAGAAACATACACATATGAAATAATGTCATATTAGATGAAAAATGGTTTTGATAAAACACTTGAAATGAATTCTTGAGGAAAATATCGTTACTTCTTGAAAATAATTTTCTTTTCAAAAAATGTCATCCAATGTAAAAAAAGGATTTTGTTGAAAATATTCATGAAATCTTGTCGAGTAAGCTTCATGAAAATAAGGCTTTGTAAAACCCTCCGTATACGTTAAAAAACATTCTTCTCGTACTTTTTCTTGAAAAGTCAATAAGTACCTCGTAACGTAAACAAAAGAATGATTCCTTACATACCATGTAGTAAAAGTAAATACTGGGTAAAAAGGACTTTAAACATACATGAATACAATTTTATAAAACATGGACATGGATGATAGCAATAACCCCAGTAAATACTTACGAATAAGCAATCTTAGATAAAAATGAGATTAGCAGAATTTTCCCTTACCTTAGGTCTGATATGCTTCGTACGTATCCAAACCTCGTATATAATGATTTAAATAATGTCATTGACTTATTACAGAATCATATTAATTGTTATTATATAATATATTGTTCCCTTATGACTTTATATTACCCATTTTCATTTTAAAGTAGTGTTTTGGGTAAAATCGTTACATTTGTCGTTCATGTTTTAACTTGTAATTATTAATATGATTCCTTAGATCATGATTACTTACATCCAGATTTTAAAACAAAATTTTTATATAATATATATTCATAATATACATATATATAATACATCGATAAATGGAATGAAATACACCGTTCATGGAGACGGTAGGCCGTACGTACTCATGAACGCTGTTTTCGTTTCCTTATTGAATTGAATGGAACTAATTAGATGATATAAATATAAATATATATATATATGTATATCTAGTTGCTATATTATGCCATATATTTCATTATTATTCATTATATATACTTTATAATCATTCTTTAATGGTTAATCATGGAAAATAAATCTCATCGTGTTCGTGGAGACGGTAGTCCGTACGTACGCACGAGCGATGATATCATTACCATGATCATGGAATTGTATTGAAGTGAATGTATAATATTAAAGAATCAATATCACTTTAAAATAACCATATATAGTTATTTATTTACACCATTAAACCCATTCATGTAAGGTGGTGGTGGACAAACTGATTACACCATGGCGTGGAGACGGTATTCCGTACGTACGCACACGCGGAGATTTTGTTTTCTGTAGGATGGATAGATGGTGAAATCGGGTATTTTCATACTTATAATAACATATCAGAATATTAGTGATACTTATGTCATTACTTCATAATGAAACAACCTATGAAGAAGAAGTGGAAGAAGAAGTAAAGTTGAAAGAATCGGTAACGGACATTACCTCTTCTTTGAAGAGCCTCTTCGAGACCTCCCCTTAGGGAACTAAAATTGGACTTTGAAGAAGACCAGGACCTCTAGGATGTTTTTATGGAAGTGGAGAAGAGAATTTTGCAGGGTTTTTCAGAGCTTGATGGCTCAAAGTGGTGTGAGGAAGAGAGGGATGAGGTTTCTTTTTATAAGGGAGGAGAGGGGCACCTTTGGAATAACTAAGAATATTATTTTATTATAAAGTTATATTCAGGTTTTAATAGCTCCAAATTGATATATTTCGAATCTAAGTTGGTTATGGGTCGAAATCCTCTCATTCAATAGAATTTAGACAAGTTTATGTCATTATATTAACCTTATCTTTTAGTATTAACTCTTAGTTAATTAGATTGACATTTATCATGTCACTTTGTATTTTTATATTATATAGTTAATAAACTAACCGTATACATCCACACGACCCCCAAGTGCTCCATTAATGATACGCCTATCATGATATAAGTATCTTTTCCGAACCATAGATTTTTACGAATATAATAACAATTAATAATATAATATTTGTTTTAAAAACTATTTTATGTAAATTTTGACAGTATTTGGTAATTGATTTTTTTGAAAATCATAACAGAACGATTAGTTATATAAAAGTTAATTAAATCAATACTATAATGTCATATTAACATATAAAATTATTGGAAATCATAAAAAGTCTCAAATTACATTTATATGGGTATTTATAACATCAATTATGTCAATATTTCATTTATAAGATAATAACTACATCATTATTGTGTCATAAATAAATTAAATTATTTTAATTCAGAAAATTACAAATAAAATACCATTATGTAGGAATTCTTTTTTTCTTTATAATGAATATTTATATTAGAATTTATCTTATTCATAACCCTATATTAAAAATTATTTCGTTATTAATCATTGATTTTAACTATTTTAACCCTTCTTTATATAAATTAATAATAAATGTCCTAATCTAATCCAAGTGGGCCTAAACGGTCATATTTTATTCCTAAGGTTGTTTTTGGTCGAATTAAACTTATCTAATAGAATTAGGTCATGTGTTAGGGTAATAATAATAATTACAGGTTTACCCTTAATTACACTATTTACTTTTAACCGGGGTAAAAAAAGTAGAAAGTTAATATTCATCAAAAATTATTTTCCTCTCATTGAACCAAATTTAATCCTTGATATTAACCGTGTCTCTTGGATTTTCAAAATTTCACTCACAGAAGAGGTAAAATTATGTTTTATGAAAAAATCAATTTTTTAACTACCACTTATTGGTTTTACTATTCATCAAAAAAATGAAATTTCCAGAAAAATAACAAATATTAGGCCTAAGATATATTTTATATTATGAATTCAAAAATGATTTCTATTTTACCAAATTCAAAAAATATCATTTGCGTTAATTAATTTAAAAATTGATTCCTGTCGTCAAATCAAATAGCTTGTTCTTAAGAGATAATAACTATCAAAAGATTGACACTTGTTTATGTTTGGTTTAAATGTAAAATTACATCCATTGACCAACATTGTATTAAAAGGTAAAAATATATTCTAAATATACTTTAAAACCACTCAAATTAATAATTTAGCACTATTAATTATTTCGATTAAAAAAGTTGTTTTTAATTAAAATTTAGTAATTTTCACTATTCATCAGAATATGAAAGTTATCTGAAAAGTTCAAAAATTTCACCCTAATCTAATTTCGATATTCTAAATCCAAAAATGAAGTCCATTTTGAAAAATAAAATTTACAAAATATCAAAAAGTGGGTATTACTATTCATAAAGGCTAGTTTTAATAATATATTAATAGCATATCATTGTTTAGTAAAACCTGGTATTGCATACAACACACGCTATCGAGGAAGGTCGTGATTGCATGTAATGAAAGCCATGTCAGGGTTGCGTGTAGTGCATGACTCCTTTTTCATTGCCTATAACAAAATACATTGAATATATATATATATACTCAATGTTTCGTAGAATAACTACTATCAAACAAACATGGAATTGTGTGTAACACGATCCAAGATTTGTGTTGCGTATACTGCAAGCTAATACAGTGTTACGTATAGCGCAAGATAATATTGGTGTAGCATACAACAGAAGATATGAAAAAAATTAAAATGAATATATCATATAAAATCTCTGGTTGTTACATTCTACCCCCCTTAAAATGAATTTCTCCCTCGAAATTCGTCGGGGTTATAAATCATTTACTATTCATAGAAACCCACATCGTAAAAAGGAATACTAAAACATAATTTTAAAAACTAATGTATGAAATATAACGATTACCCAAATAAACTCATCACTGGGTTTTCATATAGGAGAACATAGGTTAAAAAATGGATATGGAAGAAAAATATAACCATCAAGTTCTGATGGAGAGTGGTAGAGAACATTGCTATGAAAAAGCCAACAATCACAAAGCCATAAATTTGTGATGATCTAGGGTAACATCTGATTCATCGGATATAAGGGAACTTGGACAACATTTTTGGTTTTCAAGATCATTTCCCTAAAGTTGATGAAATTGGAATTAGAAGAAATAATTTTGTGATTTTGGTACAGTCTCACCGTTGGTCGTTCTTTGGACAATGTCCACTTCATCTCTTAAAAAAATGATGTTGAATTTTTCATTCATGAAGTTTTAGTAGATCATGTGATAAAATGATGGTTCATTCCTTCTGTCTCAAACAAAAGGTTAGAAAAATTATCAAAAAATACATAAGTCCATATATAGTGAGATTAATCATATATGGTTCCTAAAATGGACTTATACATCATATATCATACTGATTAATATAATAAAACTAGTTTCTACTAAACGGGGACTTCATGTAGGCCAGTGGTAGGAAATAATGGCCCGTCGCACTTCGGTTGTGGGTTCGATTCCCACAGCATTGTCCGACGTGATGGGTTGTCGCCCATCCTGCAGGTTGTTCTTTTTCTAAAATTACATAACTATAACATCCCATCAATAATATCGAAAAATGTTCTATCCTTATACAATACTAACTTATGTCCAATATAATCCAATCCAAACATTAGGCTTATCTAAAATACTTCGGTCCAAGCACATAGTATAAATAAAACGATTACTTGAAATGTCATCAACCAAGCATGTGAATACCATCATTTATCCCCCATATATCTTGTTGGGAACATTCCAATCATGTTAATACCTTAATCATGCATTCTCTTTAAAAATGAATACCCATTAAACCTTCGTAAAAACATGAATGCTGTCAAAAGTTATCTCTTTCCACATAACAAAATCCCAAAATTCTATATACTCAAACCATGATATAACCTTCTCCTTATATCAGTCATGAGCTCATGAATACTATCAAACATTTAATTTTCTTATTATCCCTTCATTATGTGCATATCATCTACTTTCCAAAAATATCTGAATAAAATTTCATGGTTACTAGTACCATTAATTATACACTTTAAAAACCTAAGGAAAGACAACAGTGTAACAATCCTTATATGTCTCTTTATTCTATAGTACCATGAGATTACTTATTCAACATTACACTTGATAAACATATAATCATTCCACTACCTTATTAAACCATTGACCGAGCATCAACAATTCTTTCATCTCACATATCATTTTTAGTCTCATCATCATCATCATCATAAATACTACCCATACGACCGTACTGATTCTCTTCATGAGACTTTCCCTTAGGGAATTGGTTTTCATCATGCCCGTAAATTCCACATTTAAAACACTTAACCATTTTTGATGTGGTAAAAATACCATTATCCTCATCCATGGTGTTAACTGAACCTTTTCATTTGCACTTACTGGCTTTGTGTCCTTTTCCACACCCAAAGCATCTTCTAGTTCCTTTGAAAGAATCTCCCTGATTCCTCTTTCCACAAGATTTACATGAGGGAAATTGAACTTTCTTTCCTCTATGATCATCATGAAACTTCATCTTTATCTTATTATCTGTGTCGAGAAACATACCAAAGTTGAGATTATTGATCATAGTATGAGATTTCTGATTAGGCATAATAACGATGTTTGGACTTCCAAATCCCATTTCATTTGGATTATCATGATGAATATCATTCCATTTTTCATCATATCCTCTATTATCATGAATCTTCCTGTTTCCATCCATTTTCTAAAACCCAAAAAGAATAGTGTGAGAGGCAAAAATCATGCTAGGGAAAACAACATAATAACGGGGGAGTACCTTTACTATCTAACAAATTAGGTTTAATTCTAATATCGTTACCATAATTCTAGTACTATAACCTCTACTTATACTTAACCATAGGGACATCCCTAGACATACCTTATAAATATCTCTAGGGATCTCACTAAAGTTCCCACATCCTAGTTTCCAAAGGTTAACTAAACCTTTCCTCTGATACCAACTGTAGAGGTCTGAAGTTTGACGTACATGGACATTACATTACTTTAGCGGAATACTTAATACATAACAAAAACAAACACACATGGACTGTAATAGTTTAGTGTCTTTGGAAACTTGGAATGTAATCTTCTAATCGTGGTGAAAGATCTTAAAAATTTCCCATAAAGATATTCCACTTATTGTTTCCTTACATAAAACCTTTCTTTTAATCCTGGGGGAAAATAAAACATAAAAAGGGTGAGATCAAATGCTCAGTAAGGGTAAGCATGGATAAAATAAAACATACCATATACATTTGAACTTAAAAACATGAACATAAAGTTTAAACATCAAAATCTTGAGCAACGACATAAAACATGGAAGTACATAAGGCATAGATCATAATGGATCATAAATCATGATAACATAGCATTGGAATAAAACATGTAATTGTGGAATCAATTAATCACATGTAATTATTTCCATAGTAGCCAAGGCATTGCTTCCAAGACCATCTTAGTGGACAATGTCCCTTTCTGAATCGAGTTCACTCCTCATTCCAATCTTGTAATACTGAACTGAATTAACTTACCATTCCTGCCATGTCTATGTCATGAGATATAAATCATTACACAATGCATTGGAGGGAGATATAGGTCCCACCCATCTCATAATGAAATCATACTTACTTGTGCCACAAAATAAACTTAAAACATTCATCATAACCCAAAGAATAAAATGGGTGTCATAAACATCATCCCATCATCACATAATCCATATAAAATAAATGGATATATTTTCATAATAGGAAAAGTGATACCATGTAAATCATAGAGACAATATACTTGAAACATACACATATGAAATAATGCCATCTTAGATGAAAAATGGTTTTGATAAAACACTTGAAATGAATTCTTTAAGAAAATATCCTTTCTTCTTCAAAATCATTTTCTTTTCACAAAATGTAATGAAATTTAAAAAAAATGATTTTGTTGAAAACAGTCATGAAATCTATTGGAGGAATCTTTATGAAAATAAGGCTTTATAAAATCGTTAAAATCCTTTCATGTCGTATAGGTTAAAAAAACATTCTTCTCATTCTTTTGTTTAAAAAGTCTAAAATTACCTCGTAACGTAAACAAAAGAAAGATTACTTACATACCATGTAGTAAAAGTCAATAATGGGTAAAAATAACTTTAAATATAAATGAATACCCTTTTATAAAACATGGACATGGATGATAGCAATAACCCCAGTAAATACTTACGAATAAGAATTCTCGGAAAAAATTGAGATCTGAAAAATTATCCCATACCTTAGGTCTGATATGCTACTTACATATCCAAACCTCCTGTATAATGATTTAAATAATTTCATTTACTTATTAAAGAATCATATTCATTGGTATTATATCGTATATGGTTCACTTATGACTTTATATTACCTGTTTTCATTTTAAAGTAGCGTTTTGGGTAAAATCGGTTCATTTGTCGTTCATGTTTTAACTTGTAATTATTCATATGATTTCTTATATCATGATTACATACATCCATAATGTAAAACATGATTTATATATAATATATATTCAGAATATATATATATATATAATAGATCGATAAATTGAATGAAATACACCGTTCATGGAGACGGTAGGCCGTACGTACGCATGAAAGCTGTTTTCGTTTCATTATTGAATTTAATTGAACTAATTAGATGAAAGAAATATATATATATATATACATAAATCTAGTAGCTTCATTATGACATATATTTCATTATTATTCACTATATATTCTTTATAATCATTCTTGAATGGTTAATCATGGAAAATGTATCTCATCGTGTTTGTGGAGACGGTAGTCCGTACGTACGCACGTGCGATGATATCATTCCCATGATCATGGAATTGTATTGAAGTGTATGTATAATATTACAGAATCAATATAACTTTAAAATAACCATATATTGTTATTTATTTACACCATTATTCCCATTCATGTATGGTGGTGGTGGAAAAACTGATTACACCACGATGTGGAGACGGTATTTTGTATGTACGCACGCGCGGTGATTTCATTTTCTGTAGGATGGGTAGATGGTGAAATAGGGTTGTTTCATACTTATAATAACATATCAGTATATGAGTGATACTTATGTTATTACTTCATAATGAAACAACCTATGAAGAATAAGTGGAAGAAGAAATAATGTTGAATGATTCGGTAACGGACATTACCTCTTCTTTGAAGCGCCTCTTTGAGATCTCCTCTTAGGGCACTAAAATTGGTCTTTGAAGAAGCACAGGACCTCTAGGATGTTTCTAGGTAAGTGGAGAAAAGAATTTGTCAGGGTTTGTCCGAGCATGAAGGCTCAAAGTGGTGGGACTAAGAGAGGGAGGAGGATCCCTTTTATAAGGGAGGAGAGGGGAACCTTTGGAATAACTAAGAATATTATTTTATTATAAAGTCATATTCGGTTATTAATAGCTAAAAATTAATATATTTATAATATATGGTGGGTATGGGTATAAATACTCTAATAAAATTGAATTTAGACAAGTTAGGTCATTATATTAACCTTATCTTTTAGTTTTAACTCTTAGTTAATTAGATTGACATTTAACATGTCACATTTTGATTTTATATTATATAGCTAATTAACTTACAATATTCATCCAAGAGACCCCCCAAGTGGTCCATTAATGATACACCTATCACAATATAAGTAATTTGGACGATCCTTAGATTTTTAGGAATATAATTGCAATTATTAATATTAATATTTGTTTTAAAAACTATTTTACGTCAATTTTGACACCATTTGGTAATTGATTTTTGTGAAAATTATCACAGAATGATTAGTTCGAAAAAAGTTAATTAAATCAATACCAACAAGTAATATTAACATAGAAAATTATTTTAATTCATAAAAAGTCTCAAATTACATTTATTTGGGTATTTATAACATCAATTATGTCAATATTGCATTAATAAGATAATTACAGCATCATTATTGTGTCATAAATAAATTAAACTATTTTATGTCTAAAAATTACAAATAAAATACCATTATGTAGGAAATCTTTTTATATTTGTAATTAATATTTATATTCGAATTTATCTTATGTATAACCCTATATTAAAAATGATTTAGTTAATAAACATTGATTTTAACTATTTTTACCCTTCTTTAAATAAATTAATAATAAATGTCCTAATCTAATCCAAGTGGGCCTAAATGGTCATATTTTATTCCTGAAGTTGTTTTTGGTTGAATTAAACTTATCTGATAGAATTATGACATGTGTTAGGGTAATAATAATAACACTTTTACCCTTAATTACCCAATTTACTTTTAACAAAGATAAAAAAAGTAGAAAGTTACTATTCACCAAAAATTATTTTCACCTTATTGAACAACAATTTAGTTATTGATATTAACCTTGTATCTTGGATTTTCGAAATTCCACTCACAGATGTGGTAATATTATGTTTTATAAAAAATTTAGTTTTTTAACTACCACTTAGTGGTTTCACTATTCATCAAAAAATGAATGTTCCCAGAAAAATACCAAATATTAGGCCTAAGATATGTTTGATATTATGAATTCAAAAATGATATCTATTTTACCGAATTCAAAATATATCAGTTGCATTAATTAATTTAAAAATTAATTCCCGTCGTCAAAACAAATAGCGTGTTCTTAAGAGATAATAACTATCAAAAGATTGACACTTGTTTATGTCTGGTTTAAATGTGAAATTACATCAAATTAACAAAATTGTATTAAATGGTAAAAATTTATTCTAAATATACTTTTAAACCACTCAAATTAATAATTTATCACTATTAATTATTTGGATTAAAAAATTTGTTTTTAATTAAAATTTAGTAATTTTCACTATTCATCAGAATATGAAATTTATCCAAAAAGTACCAAAATTTCACCCTAAGCTAATTTCGATATTCCGAATCCAAAAATGAAGTCCATTTTGAAAAATAAAATTTACAAAATTTCAAAAAGTGGTTATTACTATTCATAACGGCTAGTTTTAATAATATTTTAATAGCATATTGTTGTTTAGTAAAACCCGGTATTGCGTACAACACACGCTATCGAGGAAGGTATTGATTGCGTGTAATGCAAGCCAAATTAGGGTTGTGTGTAGTGCACGACTCCTTTGTCGTTGCGTATAATAAAATACATCGAATGTATATATATACTCAACGTTTCGTAGAATAACTGCTATCAAACATACATGAAATTGTGTGTAACATGATCCATGATTAGTGTTGCATATACTGAAAGCTAATCTGGTGTTGCGTATAGCGCATGATAATCTTGGTGTAGAATACAAAAGAAGATATGATCGAAATTAAAATAAATATATCTTAAAAAATCTCAGGTTGTTACAGGTTTCACCAGAAGTTTTTTATTTTTTTCATCTAAACCTTCACTTTATTTATCCAAAGACACCTAGATGTATATTCCATGATATCCTTCTTAATATTATCACACCAATAGTGCTCTCATAGATCTCAATACATATTTGTGATCTTTTGATGGACAGAGAAGGAAAATATATGTCTATAAACCAAAAACATTATTCTTTAACACATGATCTGATGGTATTGATAGTCATAAACAAAATCTTACAAATAATTCTCCATTAATTTTCGACTCTAATGATTTCTATTTTCCTATTTCTTTAACCTTCCACTAAATTTCTACATAATCACTCTAAGCATCCTTTATCTTCTGTAGACGGGTCGGTTGAGAACTATTTTTTAATGGATGGATTATATTCCATCCATTATAATTCCTCTTTCCATACTTCTCATGTTCTTAATGATTAGATCCTTATCTATTTTCATCAATGAAAAAAATTTCAAATCACTGCTACATTGAGAATCTTCCACTGTATCTTTTTCCCCCTAATGCGAGTGGATTGAGAATTCATAGTCATTTTTTATATCTATCTACTTTAACAGTGAATATCCATCTCTTTATATGAGAATATATTGATGATCCTGTTAGTATTTGTATATATTTAACACATTTTCAAAAAATTAGAATGACTCTAGATATACAACATGAATATTATTTCAACCAAATCATAATCATTTATTGGGGATTTCAATTCATTAATGTTGAATTTTCTTAGAGTAATAGGCTATCAATTTTTCATTATGAATTACAATATATCCTAATCCCATATTTAAAAAATCAATGTATACTACTCAGAGTTCCACACATGTGGGTAGTGTAATTATAGACACAATGATATGACTATTTTTCAACTACATGAATCACCATTGACATTCATTATTCCAAAAAAAACATTACTCCCTTCAGATTTAGCATGGTTAGTGGTGTTTTAGTGATTGGAAGGTTCTCAAAAATCAATGACAATACCCAACTAATCCATGGAAATAATATATATCATTCACAGTGTTTAGTCATTTATATATTTCAACTGATTATATTTTCTATGGTTTCATAAATATCTCATTACTTTTGATTTCCTTCCTTATTTATTTCACATTCTTGATGTATATGTTTGATTGATATCTCAACCAATCGAATAAGAAAATTTTCCTGAAAAAATCAATATCTTCCCTCACTCTTTGAATGCCATGAAGGATGATTTTTTTCCATAGTCTAAATCATTAGATATATATAATATTTCCCATAGAGTGTTAATATACATTCAAGAGATGATTATGCTAATAACTATTTATCCTCTCCTTCTAATTAAATATAATCGACGGGTGTTTCAGGAAATGGATATTAAATTATTTATCCATGATGATTATGTTGAATTAATATAATGGAAACCATTCTATTACTCAGATAACATAAATTTCCAATAAAGGGAGGCTAATAAGATTTTAAAGAGGAAAATTACAAAAAACATTAACATGTGAAACAATTAACAAATTTTTTTTCCTTGATTACATCAGATAATTTCATTTTGTGACTCGATATCCTCATACAACATAAAATATATTCCAATATGGTATAATTTGTAATATAACATCAGATACAGTACTCTGATGTAGAGGATACTTGTACTTTTTTTCCCAAGATCCATCTGAGCATATGAATTTCTATGGTCACTTCCTCTTGGAGATTGTTAAAACACATCATTATTTTGAGCCCTTGGTATATGGAATTATATTTAATAATTAAAAATGTCTCCACATTTTTGATAAAGAAATATAATTTTGTGCCATAGCATGATCATTAATTTCATCCATCAAATTATTTATTTTCTCATGAAAATTGGATACTGTAGGCACTAAATTTTCACACATACATCATATCAAAATTCATTTCTAATATTTCCCCCGGTTCCACATTTCACTTTTTTCACATATAATATATGTTATTCCTTCCCTAATCACCTTTCTAAGATGAAATTATTTGATATTTTTTCCTGATTTCATTGATATCATTCTTAATTCAATGATGTTCAACTATTAAATTTTTATTTTGGTTACCTAGTTTGGAATAATCAGTAGTATTCTTATATGAGATCCCCTTATGAAGGAATATCATTTGGGTAGTCATAACATTTACTATCATAATTTTTATTGACTTGGTTCTTCAAATTTCCATGATTTACCTTGAATAAAAGGAAGTTTAGTTATTATTAGGATTAAAATATAAATAACATAAATAATAATCCAATAACATTAAATAGATAATTTATAAATGAAATATATTTAATGAACATATGAATTTCTAGACTTCAATATATGTTAGATATGATTTATTCACTAACATATACTTTTATTGGATTTTGTGTTCCAATGATAGTAGTTTATAACGAGTTTGTTAATTTACCAATGCATATCCCCTAGGAGTGTGAAAATAGTTTTTCATAAATCCTCATTTTAATGCACTAGTATTCATTCATATCCATATTAATAATGTCTTTTTGGGTGTTACTTGTGGGTAAATTTATGACAGAGCCACATCCACTAATTATATCGTTATATGGATATATTTTTTCTGAAAAAAATTGCATATACCTTACATAAATATAGAGATTTATTATTATTTTTGTGTTGTCACTAATTTTTACCATATTTTTTTCTTATCCTAATACAAAAATAACAAGAATTTTCTTTGATACCAACATTGAAAATCATTTCTTTACAGATTATATAATGATTTACTTTTTATTAATGCGTATAATATGTACCAAAGGATTTAGAAACGATGTTTTCTCGTACATGGGTGCATTAAATAACTACATAAAAGGGGGGAATTAGAATTATAGGGACCCCACATTCCATATATAACTATTACGTAGTTTTAAATATAAACAATGTATCAATGTTAAAAACACAGAACCAAAAAAAATGTGTCTTGGGAAAATGTTTCATATACATTACTTGGACAATATTAAAAAAATAAACATTTATCTTCATCATTTTTGTACTAGTCCTAATGATCTACTTAGTACACGTAGTCACAAGAGGATGTACATCATGGAGGAGGGGACATCTAAAATATGAGTAAGAGGATATATGGGGGCAAGGAATCAATAAAAAATAGTGAGAATCATCATCAACATCATCTTAATATAAGCATAATATCATCATCATAATTATGAGGTAAAATGGATAATGTCATGGAAGGTGGAAATGGATAAAAATGATACATCATGTCTTAGTGGAATAATAATATAAATAATATTAAATAACGATTGAATCATGTTCAATAATAACATATCTGAAAAACCATAACATAATAATTATTAGTAAATATTATAATAGGCCAATCCTTTTACAAATATTAGTGTACAATTTTAATAATAATTAATCATCAAAAACAAACCAAGGATCATAGAGTCTTTTGTCATGGGAATATTCATGACATAAAACTAAAAAAAAGATAATAGAATAAAATATAATTATATTAATCATCTATAGTTAGATCCCAACATCCATTGATCTCTTCATCTCTCCATTGTTTTTAGATGCTATGATTAATTATACATTTCATTTCATGAGAAATCCATGACATTGATATGTCACTCTGACCTCTCTTTCATCCTTCATAGCACACCAAAAAATATGTTCCTAGATATTCATATATTATACGGATAACGACCTTATGAGAATAGGATATAACCCATTTAACAAATGATAAAACATAATTTAATGTTGGATAATAATTCCACAACTAGGCGTAGCAAGTTATGTAAAATTTTCATTATCGGTACAAACATATTAATCTTCAGTTTTCATTAGATCAATAAACTACATCCCCATATTGATATGAATAATATGTTAAATTACTTATCTAAATTAATTTTTCATGAAATAAACCCAATCCAAGGAATTAACTTCTTCCCATTCCATGATATTCTTAATAATATTACTCCATATTCATCTTGAAATTTATGGGGAACCAGAATTACATTTTAATTTTATGATCACTATGGTATGAAAAATACCATTCCATGGAACAAATACCTTTTTTAAAAACTTTGGGGATAGAATACTCACTAATGGATGGGGAAACATTCCTCATGAAGGAGTCAACTAAATTTGTTCCTTAATTTATTCATTTGTATGTCTAGTATCATTAATAGCCTATGAATGTTATGTCAGCATAGAAATGATATTTTTCATTCAAGATCCCAAAAAATTTGTATTATCATGAGGAAAATCATTTGGTTTTCTCAACCACTCAGCATTAGTGTTGTCCCTTTGGGTTCTCACCATTTACTAAAAGAAAAGAAGAAAATTGTAAGAAACCATAATCATTGTTTGGAATCACATAATGTTGTAAAATAATGTATGAATATTTTAAATCAGGAATAGTTATTTAATCCATGACACAATTGTTTTTTACTAGGTGATTCATATTCATATTATATTTGAATCCATCATGATATTTTATAATTTATTTTTTGGAATTACCATTGCATATTATCAAGGAGTGTCAAACAAGTAGTGCATAAACAACCATTTTCATGCACTTGTTCCAGTTCAATTCTATCTCAATATAGTGTTTTCATGGTGGTTACCCCAAGTTACATATATTCAAAATCTACATGAAAATCCCTTATCCATACACATATATATTTATCAGAATCCACTCATCGAATCATTCACCAAATTTCCAGCACATTTTCCTATACATTCACTCTTCATTAGGATTATCCTTAGACATCTCCTTAGGGATCCTACTAAGGATTTCTCATCAATGTTTGCAAAGGATAAAGAAACATATCATTTAATACAAAATATAGAAACCTAGTACAAAAATGTAAAGATAATGGATCATTTTTAATGAAAATTCATTAAATTATCGAAACAAAAAGCTGAAGACCATAAATTTTTAGTTCCTTTCAAAAAAACATAAAAACAATCCTAAATGTGAGATGCGTCATCTCATAATATGTGATTAACATCTATCACCCTCATTAGAAAGGTCATGCATAATACATGTATTCATAACATGGGGAAAGGATACAAAATAACTTCCATGATTAGTTGCTCATTAAGGTTATATAATGGAGATACATAAGGATTTCATTAGCAAATTTGTATGAGAATTTGGGAATCCCAAATGAATAGAATAATCTACATATAACAGATCATAATATTGAATAATTGAATAATTAATGATATTTCATAAGACATGAATCATAAGGGAATAAAATGACATGATATAAGAGAGAAGAACATTGGTATAAGACATTGAATTTGTGTCATACACTTAAGCATCGAAAATCATTTCCATTATTGCTGAAAATGTGCTCTACTAAATTGGGTTCACTCCACATTCCAATCCTTTATTGTTGAACCAGGTTCACTCATATTATAGCTATATCATAATGAATAGATCATAATCTCATTAAATACATGTCTACCACAAAAGATATAAATCATTACACAATTAATTTAATGGATGTATAGGTCCAACCCATCACTGAAGGAAAACCATATATGTTTGTCCCCCAAGATCATAAAAAATCATCATATCATATTTAATAAAATGAAATGGGTATTATCAAAATTTCACCATATCATAACATATTGAAAAGAAACATTATTCAAAATAATTTCATCATAGGATAACCTGTGAAAAGAAGTAGGTTTCATAATCATTTTCTCATAGTATAAAAAAAGGAAGATAAATTGGTTTTATAAAAATCATGCCCTAAAAATATAATACTTTCATAGTAAGAATATGATTTATATACTTAGATAATACCCCTAAAAGGTATTGATAAATCCAAAAAATACCATCTTATATGAAAAGTAACGTAGAAAGGATAATTTAAAACATTTCTTGTAAAAAATTTACTTTCCGATTTTAAAAATTAATTTTAAAACATAAAAGTATTTGAATCACTTTTCACTGAAAATATCATTGAAAATTTAAAAATTAATATTTGAATCAATGAATTGATATGACATCATATATTTATTTTTAAAACAAAAAAATTAAAATGAATATTCCATTCATATTTTCAACACAACCCAATGGACCTTTATTTTGGAAAATGACAAGGCAATTCATTTCACTATATTTTTTAAAAATTAATACATGGGTAAAAATGAATTTTTATAAATCCAATGATATTGATAAATAAATATGAATTAAAAAAATGTATTTGTAGGAAAAAAAATTATGAATGAAGAGAGAAATTGTAACACCCGAGATTTTTATGAGAAATATTTTGTTTTTTTGTTATATACATCATCAAAGTAATATTTCACTACACACAACACAAGCATGGAATTCTTTACACAGAATCATGACATTCCTCTATATCTTTCATTGTACGCAATACCGAGTTTCACTAAACAACGATATGGTATTAAAATATTATTAAAACTAGCCATTATGAATAGTAATACCCACTTTTTGAAATTTTATAAATTTTATCATTGAAAATGGACTTCATATTTGGATTCAGAATATCGAAATTAGCCTCGTGTGAATTTTTGGTATTTTTCTGAAAACATTCAATTTTTGATGAATAGTGAAAACACAAGGATACTATTTAAAAATCGACTTTTTTATTTCAATAATTATTTATCTTATTTAAATTTATTTTAGGTCAAAATTGATACATAATACCTATATAAGTTCAATGTAATTCATTGGAGTGATTTTATAAAAATTTTATATCTATAAGAATTTTATTGAACTTTTCACCGTCTTTTACCCACCTCCTAGGATAATTTGCACATTAAAAAAACATAATTTTATAGCTTCTGTGAGTTGAATTTTCAAAATCCAAGAGGCAATATTAATATCAAGGATTAAAATGTGGTTTAATAAGATAAAAATAATTTTTGCTAAATAGTAACTTTTTACTTTTTTTACCACGGTTAAAAATAAATAGGGTAATTAAGAGTAAAAATGATATTATTATTACCCTAACACATGTACTAATATTATTGGATAAGATTAATTCGACCAAAAAAACCTTAGGAATAATATATGACCATTTAGGTCCACTTGGATTAGATTAGGACATTTAATAATATTATATTTAAAGAAGAGTTAAAATAGTTTAAATCAAAGTCTAATAACTAAAACATTTTTAATATAGATTTATAAATTAGATAATTTTGACTATAAATATTAATTAGAAAACTAAAAAGATTTCATACTTAATGGTATTTTATTTATAATTTTTAGACTTTAAAAAATTTAATTTATTGATTACACAATGATGATACAATAATTACAGTATTAAGGATAAATATTAACATAATTGATATTATAAATACCCAAATAAATGTAATTTGAGACTTTTTATGAATTAAACTACTTTAATAGGTTAATATGACATATTATTATTGATTTAATTCACTTTTTTCGAACTAATAATGCTGTTATGAATTTCGAAAAAATCAATTACCAAATAGTGTCAAAATTGACATAAAATATTTTCATAAACAAATATTATATTATTAATTGTTATTTTATTCAAAAAAATATATGGTTGGGCCAAATGACTTATATATGGTTATATATATTAATAATTAACAACTTGGTGTTCTTTTGGCTTGTTATAGTAAGTTTATTAACCATATAGTGTAAGAAATCAAGAAGGCACGGTAAAAGTTAAATTACTTAACATATAGTTAAATATAAATGATAAGGTTAAAATAGTAACCTAAACAAGTATAAAATATATTTTTTGAGTGTATTTCGACACAACCCCACCTTATCTTAGAAATAAATCAATTTGGAGCTATTAAAACCCAAATATGACTTTATAATAAAATAATATTTTATGTTTTTCCTAAGGTTCCCCTCTCCTTCCTTATAAAAGGGAACCTCCTCCCTCTCCTCCTCACACCAGATTAAGCCTCAATTCTAGGCTTTTCCCTTCCTATTTCCCTTTCTCCAATTCCCTAGAAACATCCATGAGTTCTTGGTCTTCTTCAAAGATGTTTTTAGTGCCCTAAGAGAAGGTTAAGAAAAGGCGCTTCAAAGAAGAGGTAATGTCTGTTACCGATTCTTTCAACTTTATTTCTTATTCTACTTCGTCTTATTTAGTTGTTTCATTATGAATTAATAACATCAATATCACTCATATACATATATGTTATTATAAATATGAAACAACCCTATTTCACCTTCTATCCATTCTACGGAAAATGAAATCACCGCGCGTGTGTACGTACGGAATACCGTCTCCACGCCGTGGTGTAATCTGTTTTCCACCACCACCTTACTTGGATGGGTATAATGGTGTAAATAATAACTATATACTATTATTGTAATGTTATATTTATTCTTAAATAGTATACATGCACTTCAATACAATTCCACGATCATTGGAATGATATCATTTCTCGTGCGTACGTACGGTCTACCGTCTCCACGATGTGATGCGAATCGTTCTACATGATCTTAAATGGATAATTATTATATAAATTAATTTAATTAATAAATATTATATCTATTAAACTTGTAATGTTCTATAAATGAGGAATCTATTACATAAAAATAATAATAATAATGTATTCGACGAAACATGCATAAGAACAAAAAGCAATAAACAACTGAATAACAAGTAGAAATGAAATATTACTAATAAAAAGTTATGAATATGACCATATATGATATCATAACAATGAGTACGATTATGGAATAATTCAATAACATTATTTAAATCATTATACAATAGGTTCGTACACTTACAAAACAAATCGGACCTAAGGTAAGGGAAAATCTCACAATCTCATTTTTATCCGAGATTATTTATACTTTGGTATTTTCTGGGGTGTATTTATCATCCAAATCCATGTTTCCTCAATATTTAATATTATTTCCATCCACATAAAATTTTTAAATCCAATTTTACCCATTTATTATTTTTTAGTAAAAGATATGAATGGAATCTTTTGACTTTTTTAGTACAAGGTACATTTTGACATTTCCGGAACAAGTACGCGAAGAATGTTTTTTTAACTTATACGGCCTGAATGATCTTTTAGAATATTATTTCCATCAATATTCCTTTACCATTTTTTAAGTATATTTTTAATCAACATCTTTTAGTTTAAAATTGTATGACATTTTAGGAATGGAAAAATGTTTTTGAAGTAGAAAGGATATTTTCCTAAAGAATAGAGTTCAAGCGTTTTATCAAAATTATTTTCCATCTACGATAATATAGTGTTCTGTTTCTATCCCTATTTTTACATTTATTTGATAATGTTATGATGGAATTATTTTTATGAATTAATTTTATCTTATATGGATTATGTTATCATGGAATGATGTTACAGAATCCCATTTTTATGACATGTGTTATGCTATGATGTATGATTTATGATTTCATGGCACACATAAGAAAGGTTTCATAATGAGATGGGTGGGACCTATATCTCCCTCCAATTCATTGGGTAAAGATTTATATCTCATGATATAGACAAGTCTAGAATGGCAGGTTAATCTGGTTCAGTGATACAGGACTGAAACGGGGAGTGAACTTGGTTCAGAAATGGACTTTGTCCGCTAAGATAGTCTTGGCAATGAGTCTTGACTACTACGAAATGATTATCTATGATTATGTGTGTTTTCCACAATGTTTCATGTTTTATGTTATGATTATTGGGCTTAAATATCACTACTATGATTTATCCCATGTTATGAAATTATAATCTCTTTTGAAGGTTAATATTTCCAAAATGTTATGTTATTATGAATATGAGGTGATTTATATTACTTTTTTTACCCTTACTGAGCATTTGAGCTCACCATTTTGTATGTTTTCATTTCCCCTGGTTAGGAAGATTGGTATTAAGTAATCTATGCCAAAAGGTGACTCTATATATCATAAAATAAAATGGAGACAGTATAGATGATTTATGAACCAGTTGTTTATGTTTCCCAGTTTCTAAAGACACTATACCTATACAGTCCTTTCATGGTTTTGTTATATGTTGTAATAAGTGTGCTTCAAATTTATGTGATAATAATGTATGTAAGGTATGGGTTGTTATAGTTGGTATCAGAGTAAAGGTATAATCAACCTTTGGAAACTTGGATGTGAAAGTCTTACTAAGAACCATAAGGATAAGTCTAAGCATAGAACAAAATATTAGTGTTTTAGAAATGGCCAAGAGTAACCTATGATAAGACCTTAAGTGTGAAATTTTATTCTTGATTAAGTGGTTTTCCTATTATAATTAGTATTTCTCACACTATTCTTCTTGGTTTTAGTCAATGGATGGAACCCGAAGGAACTGTGTTAATACGGTATGCGATGGGAAATGCAATGATTGTCCCCCTGAGCAATCAAATGTTATGGGAGTTGGAATGAAAAATCTTTTATCCATGCTCACACTACTTTCTCAAACTATGAACCATGCTGGACTTCCAAACGAGCAATGGAAGGAGAAACATTCTGTTGAAACTTTTTTGAGGTATCGTCCACACTCATTCAGCGGATCTACTGATCCAATAGTGGATGAATAGTGGATTAGTACCAGTGAAAAGATATTTTCAGTTATTCAATGTTCTGAACATGATAAAGTCAACTTAGCAGGATATCTTTTGGAAGGTGAAGCTGATCAATGGTGGAATCTTATCATGAATACGTGGAAACGAGATGAAATTGAGTCAATCGAATGGGACGAGTTCAAGAACTTATTTTTCATTAAGTACTTCCCTCGTATTCTTCGAACAAAGATGTAGAAGGAGTTTATTGAACTAAAGAAATGGATGATGAATCTTTTGGTACCTACGAAGCAAATTTGACAAGACTTTCAAGGTACGCTTCTGGGATTATTATCCAACATGAGAGTAAGATCAATAGATTCGTTAGTGGCTTAAAACCAATACTTCGAAGGGCATTAGCAACAAGGGACTTCAATAGCTACGAGGAAATCGTGCGATGTGATCTGAAGGTTGAGATGGGGATTGGAGTAAACCATCAGTCATATGGGGTTGATATGAAGAGGAAAATGGAATTCAAAGGAAAATCTAAATAGCACTCTGAAAAGAAGATGAGTTTTTTCGTATTCTCAAAGTGTATAAAGTAACATGGAGGGAGTTGTAAAGGTACATGTAAATGTTTCTAATGTGGAAAAGAAGGTCATCAGGAATTTGAATGCCGCAATGATGGGAAGAAGATGTCTAGTGATGCGAATAAAGAAAATGCTACACAGAGTGCACATACTACACTTCAATGTTACAAGTGTAAGGAAATGGGGAATTATGCTAATAAATGCCCTAATCCAAAGGTTGTTGATTATGATCGACGCCAACAAACTCTTAAGGCTAAATAAAAAGGAAAGTCACATGAAATTTCTATCAGCGATGTGGAGTACGATAACGAAGTGGTGAAAGGTACACTTACCATCCACTCTAAAGTAGAAAATGTTTTATTTGATTATAGATCCACCCACTATTTAATTTTTGAACAATTTTCTAAGGGTATCACCGTATTACCTCAAAAAATAGATGTTGAGTTAATTGTAACAACCCCTAATGGCACAACAGTCGCATCAAATGTTTATAATTCTTCTCTGATTGATGTTTGTGGGAAAGTGCTTCCTAAAAATCTTATGATTCATCCTATAGTGTAATTTTCTGTGATTCTTGGAATGGATTGGATTTCATTATATGAAGCTCATATCAATTACCAAAGAAGGGAAGTCACATTTCAAATTACAAATAAATCTATGATCGTCTATCGATGCAAGGATGAACATAACCTTCCAGTGGAAATTTTTCCATCGTATGGGTCTTGATTTCACTAAATGAAAGTTATTTATCTCAAATGGTTGGAGAGAAACTCGTGATTAAGCATACACTCATCGTACGAGAGTTTGATGATGTCTTTCCAGAGGAATTTCTATGTCTTCCACCCAATCGTGAAGTTGAGTTTTCAATAGAACTCATACCAGGTGCTATGACCATTTCAAAGACACATTATAGAATGGCCCCAATAGAGTTACAAGAATTGAAGAAGCAACTCCAAGAGAATATTTATAAGGGATTCATATGTCCTAGTGTGTCACCTTGGGGAGAACATGTTTTGTTTGTTAAGAAGAAATATGGATCAATGAGACTCTGCATTGATTATTAAGAACATAACAAGATCTCTATCAAGAACAAATATATTCTCCCATGCATTGATAACATATTTGACCAAATATGCTGAGCTCAATACTTTTCTATGATTGATCTTTGTTCAGGGTATCATCAATTAAGGGTCAAAAGGGAGGATATACCAAAGACGGCGTTCCGTACAATGTATGGACACTATGAATTTATTGTGATGCCATTTGGTCATACTAATGCACATGCAATCTTCATGGATATGATGAATAGAGTCTTTAGAGACTATCATGATCAGTTTTTGGTAGTCATTATAAATGATATTCTTGTTTATTAATAGGGCAAGGACGAACATGAAGGTCACTTGAGAAATGTATTGAAGACCCTAATAATGGAGAAGCTATATTCCAAATTTACCAAGTGTGAAGTTTGGATTAAAAAAGATGCATTTTTGGGTCACATAATCTCAAAAGAGAGGATATGTGTGGATCCAGCAAAAATAAAGGATATCGATAGATGGTCAAGACCAACAATAGTAACTGAGATCCGAAGTTTTCTTGGTTTGGCTGGATATTATAGACATTTTGTGAATGATTTTTCACGATTATCTAATCCACTCACCAGGTTGACTCGAAAAGGAGTTAATTTCTTTTGGACGGAGGAGTGTTAAGAAAATTTCAAGGATTTAAAAAGAATGTTATCCAGTGCACCTATGCTCACAGTTCCTTGTAGTGGAGAAGGGTTTCTGATCTAAAGTGATGCATCCAAGAAGGGACTGGTGTGTGTTCTCATGAAAAATGATTTGGTGAGAGTTTATGCCTCATTACAGTTGAAAATCCATGAGAAAAATTACCCAACTCATGATTTGGAGTTAGCTATGTTAATATTTTCATTACAGAATTGGAGGAATTATATTTATGGTGAAAGTTGTGTTATTTATTCTGATCATAAAAGTTTAAAGTATATTTTCAAACCAAAAGGAGTTGAATATACACCAAAGAAGGTGGTTGTAGATGATTAAAGATTACGACTGCTCAATTCATTATAGCCCTGGGAAAGTAAAGAAGGTGGGTGATGCATTAAGTAGTCAATACCAAGCGAGCATATCCATGATGAGGATCAAAAAAGATCCAATATTTACGAATTTACAAAGGATAGATCATGGAATTATAATGTAAGAGGATAAATCTTATCTTTATCAAATGAATTTTCATCCATCTATACATGTGATAATTAAAGAGCCACAAAATGAAGACGTAGAGTTACTAAAGAAGGTGAGAAATGTTCCTGAATTCAACCTTGATTGTGATGGGATAATAAGGTTCATGAATCAGGTTTGTGTTCCTCCCATCCCAGAATTAAAGAAGGAGATGGTGTGTGAGGCTCATTGTTCTTCATTCTCTATTAATCCTGTAAGAACGAAGATGTATAGGCACCTGAAAGAGTACTTCTTGTGGGATGGAATGAAACGATATGTTGCTGAATATGTCTCTCGATTCTTGGTTTGTCAGCAAGTTAAAGCCGAGAGACAGAAGTCTAAGGGGATGTTGCAACCATTACCCATACCTGAATGGAAAAGGGAAAACATCACTATGGACTTCATCACCGGACTTCCTAAAACATCCAATGGTAATAATGATATCTAGGTCATATTTGATCATCATACAATGTTGGCACACTTCATTGCTATTAGGGAATATTTATCTCTTGATCAGCTTGCCAGGATATATGTAAAGGTTATTCTAAGAATTGATGGTGTACTACATTCCATTATATATGATCGGGATCTGAGGTTTACCTCAATGTTTTGGCGAAGTCTTCAACATACTCTGGATTCAGAGTTGAGTTTCAGCACTGCGTATCATCCTCAGAAAGACGGTCAGTCTGAGAGAACATTTTAAACTCTAGAAGATATGTTAAGAGCTTGCTCAATGGATTTCAAAGGTGGATAGGATCAACACCTACCTTTGGTGGAATGTTCTTATAAAAATAGATATCACTCTAGTATTAAGATGGAACTTTATGAAGCTCTCCATCGAAAGAAATGTCGAACTCCAACATGATGGGATGAAGTTGGGGAAAAAAGCTATTATGACCTGATCTTGTTGATGAGATGGCAGAAAATGTTTGATCTATTCAACAAAACATACGAGCAGCTCAGAGTCGACAAAAAATTTAAGCCAATAACCGAAGAAAATACCTAGATTTTTAAATGGGTGATAATGTTTTCTTACGAATATCTCATTGGAAGAGAGTAATGAGATTTAGAAAGAAGGGAAAGCTGAGCCCTAGGTATATCGATCCTTTCGAAATACTGAATCGTGTTGGGAAGGTAGCTTACCGATTGGCACTTCCATCTAATCTCTCTCAAGTTCACGATGTGTTCCATGTATCTCTCCTGAGAAATTACATACTCGATCCCTCACATGTACTCCGCTCAGACGTTGTATCGTTGGAGCAAGATCTTTCTTATGAAGAACAACCAATAGAGATTCTGGATCATAGTGAAAAAGCCCCACGGAACAAGACCACTCGCTTGGTGAAAGTATTATGGAGGAACCACCAATTAGAAATAGCTACATGGGAGCTTGTGGATGTGATGAGGGGGAGGTATCTTCATCTGTTTTCTACAAAGCGGTGAATTTCGAGGCCGAAATTCATTTTATGGGGGGTAGAATGTAACACCCGAGATTTTTATGAGAAATATTTTGTTTTTATGTTATATACAACATAAAATGAATCTTTCACTACACACAACACTATCTTTTTTTTATTTACATGCAATCACGACCTTTCTTGATAGCTTGCATTGTACGCAATACCGAGATTCACTAAACAACGATATGCTATTAAATTTTTTTAAAACTAGCTGCTATGAATAGTAATACCCACTTTTTGAAATTTTATAAATTTTATCTAACAAAATGGATTTCATTTTGGGATTTGGAATATCAAAATTAGCCTAGTGTGATGTTTTTTTATTTTTCTGAAAAATTTCAATTTTGATGAATAGTGAAAACACTATGATACTATTTAAAAAACAACTTTTTATTTAAAAAATTATTTATTTTATTTAAATTTATTTTAGGTCAAAATTGATTCATAATACCTATATAAGTTCAAAGTAATTCATTGGAGTCATTTTATAATAATTTTAGATATATAAAAAATTTATTAATCTTTTCAAAAAAATTTACCCACCTCTTAGGAGAATTAGCAAATTTACATAAAACCTAATTTTACCGCTTCTGTGAGTGTAATTTCGAAACTCCAAGAGACACGGTTATTATCAAGGACAAAAATGCGGTTCAATAAGATAAAAATAATATTTGGTGAATAGTGTGTTTTTTCTTTTTTTACCACGGTTAAAAGTAAATAGGGTAATTAAGGGTAAAAATGATATTATTGATACCATAACACATGTCCTAATTCTATTGTATAAGATTAATTCAACCAAAAACAACCATAGGAATAAAATATAACCATTTAGATCCCCTCGGATTAGATAGGGTCATTTAATATTATTTTATTCAATGAAGAGTTAAAATAGTTAAAATCGATGTTTAATAACTAAAACATTTTTAATATAGGGTTATAAATAATATAATTTCGACTATAAATATTAATTAGAAATCTAAAAATATTTCCTAAATAATTTTACTTTATTTATATTTTTTATACTTTAAATAACTTCGTTTATTGATGACACAATGACGATGCAGTAATTACCATATTAAGGAAATATTAACATAATTTATATTATAAATACCAAAAAAATGTAATTTGAGACTTTTTATGAATTAAACTAATTTTATAGGGTAATATGAAATATTAGTATTGATTTAATTAACTATATTATAAATAATAATGTAGTTATTAGTTTCACAAAAATCAGTTACCACATAGTGTCAAAATTGACATTAAATTGTTTTTAAAACAAATATTTTATTATTAGTTGTTATTTTATTTTTAGAAATATGAGTTTCATCTAAATGACTTAGATAAGGTTATATTTATCAATAATTAAGAACTTGGGGTTCTTTTGGCTTGTTATTGTATGTTTATTTACCATATAGTGTCACAAAACAAGAAGACACGGTAAAAGATAAATTATTTATCTTTGAGTTAAATCTAAATGATAAGGTTAAAATATTAACCTAAACTTGTCTAAAATTTATTGGTTGAGAGGATTGCGACCCATAAATACCTTATCTTAGAAATAAATCAATTGGGAGATATCAAAAACTGAATATGACTTTATATTAAAAAAATATTTTTAGTTTTTTCTAAGGTACCTCTCTCCTCCCTTATAAAAGGGAACTCCTCCCTCTCATCCGCACACCACTTTGAGCCTCCAAGCTCGGCCAAACCCTGCCAATTTATCTTCCCCACTACCCGAGAAACATCCTATAGGTCCTGGTATTCTAAAAATCCATCTTTAGTGCCCTAATAGATGGTTATGAAGAGGCTCTTCAATGAAGATGTAATGTCTGTTACCGATTCTTTCAACTTTATTTCTTCTTATACTTATTCTCCATTAGTTGTTTCATTATGAAGTAATAACATAATTATCACTCATATACTGATATTTTATTATAAATATGAAATAACCCTATTTCACCTTCTATCCATCCTATGGAAAACGAAATCATTGCGCGTGCGTACATACATAATACCATCTCCACGCCGTGGTCTAATCTGTTTTCCACCACCTTACTTGGATGGGTATAATGGTGTAAATAATAACTATATATGATTATTTTAAATTTATATTTATCTGAAATAGTATACATACACTTCAATACAATTCCACGATCATGGGAATGATATCATCGCTCGTGCCTACGTAGGACCTACCGTCTCCACGATGTGATGCGACTCGTTTTACATGATCTTCAGTGAATAGTGATTATATAAATGAATTGAATGAACAAATATTTTATATAAGACACTAATAACATTCTTTAAATGAGGTATCTATAACCTAAAAAAATAATAATTTATTTGACAAAACACGCATAAGAAAAAAAAATCAATAAACACTGGAATAACAAGTAGCAATGAAATATTACTAATAAAAAGCTAAGAATATGACCATATATGATATCATCACAATGAGTACGATTCTAGAATAAGTCAATAAAATTATTTAAATAATTATACAGTAGTTTCATACATGTACGAATCAAATCGGACATAAGGTAAGGGAAAATCTCACAATCTCATTTTTATCCGAGATTATTTATACATTAGTATTTACTAGGCTGTATTTATCATCCACATCAATGTTTCCTCAATATTTAATATTACTTCCATACACTTAAAATTGGTTAAGTCCAATTTTACCCATTGGTGAGTTTTTAGTAAAAGATATGAATGGAATCTTTTTTCATTTTTAGTACGAGGTACTTTTTGACTTTTCCGGCCAATGTATGAGAAGAATGTTTCTTTTAACTTATACGAACTGAATGGAATTTTAGAACATTTTTTCCATGGAGCTTTATTTACATGTTTTCATGTTTATTTTTAATCAACTTTATTTAGTTTAAAATTGTATGTCATTTTAAGAAAGGAAATATAAATTTGAAGTAGAAAGGATATTTTCCTCAAGAATGGAGTTCAAGCGTTTAATCAAAATTATTTTCCATATAAGATAATATAGGTTTTTGTTTCTATACCTATTTTTACATTGATTTTATTATGTTATTATGGAATTATTTTTATGAAGTCCTTTTATCTTATATGGATTATGTTATGATGGAATGATGTTTAAGAATGCCATTTTTATGGAATGGGTTATGCAATGATGTATGATTTATGATTTTGTGGCACACATTAGAATCGATTCATTTTGATATATGTGGGACCTATATATACCTTCAATTAATTTGGTACAGATTTATATCTCATGAGATAGACATGGCTGGAACGGCATGTTAATCTGGTTCAGTGATACAGGACTGAAACAAGGAGTGAACTCGGTTCAGAAATGGACTTTGTCCGCTAAGATTGACGTGGCAATGAGTCTTGAATACTATGAAATGATTTTCTATGATTATGTGTGTATTCCACAAAGTTTCATGTTTTACTTTATGATTATTGGGATTACATATGTCTAATATGATTTATCCCATGTTATGAAATTATAATCTTTTTTAAAGGTTAAGATTACCAAAATGTTATGTTATTATGAATATGATGTGATTGATATTTATTTTGTTTACCCTTACTTAGCATTTGAGCTCACCATTTTGTATGTTTTCTTTTACACATGTTAGGAAGAATGGTATTTAGTAAGATATGCCAAAACAAGGACTCCATATATGATAAAATAAAAGGGAGACATTATAGATGATTTATGAACCAGTTGTTTATATTTCCCAGTTTCTAAAGACACTATACACATACAGTCCTTTCATGGTTTTGTTATATGTTGTAATAAGTGTGCTTCAATTTTAAAGTGATAACAATTTATGTTATGTAAGGGTCGTTATAGAAATAGTGTCAAAATTTAATAGAATATATCTATTTATAATATATGGTACCAATAAGTGGGAGTATGGTTTCACTAAATCCATATATGAAGTATTACATGAAGTTATAAAAGATAAGGATAAATATTTTTCTGAATATAATGATATTTCATCATTGGATACTTAATTATAAACAATCCTGATAAATATAGATATTGTAACATAAATATTAACGAGTTTGGTAACACTGAATCTTAAGTCCCATGAAGGAATAATGTTAAATAACACAGAAAATATAATTATGAGGAATAATTTAAAGGAAGTACATGTAAATGGGGTTATATATACACCATGTAAACTAATATAGGTTCACAGTATAATGTATGTCTCAAGGAAGGAAAATTAAGACAAAAATACCATACATTAAGTATTCAATTCCATCATATTCATTAAATCATCCTTTATAACAAATAAAAGAATATTTTAAAAACAATTAGTGAACCATATGAATATATATAATTCTTTATATTTTTTTATGGCCTTTTATTATTTTTTTATTAACAATACAATGTTAATGTTTAGTTTCAGGTAATAATGACATAGTTTTTCATATATGTGTTGATTTTTAATTTTTTTGGTCCACGTAAATTGATTATTATTTCATCATGAAATGAAATGTAAACATGAAATCAATATCATATAGATTATTTATATATGTAATTGTAGTAATTATTAATTTTTATAAATGAAAATGAAATACACTGTTCATGGAGAAGATATGTTGTACTTATGTAGGTACATTTTTTTCATTTTATTATCGATTTGAATGAATAGAAAGTAATTTATATATTGTAATTACATAATATTTTTTATTTTATATATATAACATATTATTATTATTCCCATACTTAAAAATTTTCATTTAATGCGTGAATAAATCGCATCACTTAATGAGGCAGTAGTATGTCGTATACACAAACAACATTATTGTATTCCCAAAAAATGGAAAGAATGAAGGTCTGTGTGATATAAAATATTCTAAATGTAATCATAAATATAATATAATATCTATAAATAAAACATTAAAATAGGCCATGAGAGGTAGTATTGGAAAAACATATGACATCGGTTCATGAGGCGGCAGTCCTGTTACACATGAAGGCTGATTTTCCCCCTTAATTGTTTGTGTGTGGGGTTGTACATATAAAACATAATATAACATCAGATAAGAATAATTAAGATGTATAGGTTATTATATAACCATATTATAATCATAATTTAATGAAAATTTGGATGAAATATATCAAAAGCGCTTGTTGATGAACATTAACTACTCTATATTTATCGTCCTTTGGTTTGAATTAAATCCATCTATGATGGATTTCCAAAAAATTGTTTGTATAATGAGGTGAGGGAAGATGGGATGTTATTTCGGAAGGTATATTCCAAAAAAAATAGGTGTTAATGTGGGAAGAACAAATGAGAGTGTTTGGCCTATTATAGGTGGGGGAGATGATAAGGATGGTATTTTTTAAAATAAATATGTTCTCAAATTGTTAATATATATTTTGAATGGATAGTAAATTAAAAATAAATAACTAAGTATGTGTAATAATATAAATCATTCGATAATATTATATTTAATCAATTTTATATGATATTGTTTCCTCAAACATTTTAGATTAACCCCTAGTAAACACATATTTACATTAACAACATTTTTTTATTTTTTACTACATTAACAATACATTTTGGTCAACAAAAATTTCTAAATTATTATACATTATAAATTATTATTATTAAAAATATTTATTCAATTTTTATAATTTTCATTCATATATGGTCCAGATGTTAATTTAAAATAAATCCCATATAAGTGGTGAAAAAGTGGGTTTTTAAGTAAATAAATTCAATTTTAAAATTAAATTTATTCTAATTAACTAAATTTGATTAATATATACATAGTTGAACTAATTACAAGATTCAAACACCATAAAATATTTTCTTTAAATATGTATATATATGTGTGTGTGTTAACCGAAGAATTAAATTTTTAATTTAAATTTAGTATATTTCACAATTAATAAAAAATGAATCTTTTTAAATAAACCAGAAAAATTACAAATAAGTTAATTTTTAAGTAATGAATTATTAAATAGAGTTTATTTTATCCAATTAATCTTCAAAATGTTTGAGAATTTAATTTCATTAAATTTTAGAAAATGTAATAAAAAACATTTCATTGAGAAAATAGTATATTCAAACATATAAAGACATCAACAAAAAATTTGAATTTTATTTTCAATGGGATTAATTTATGTCAAACAATTATAATTTTTTTAAGAGGTATTTATTACTATTCTTTTCACTATTTTTAATTTTTTTGTTTCTAATGGCCACATTTAAATAAATATATCATGGTTTTTTTAAAAACTAGTATTATGTGTAACCGAAACTAAAAAAGTGTTGCATGTTGCATAATATTAATATAGTGTATAAAGATTGATAAACCTATTATTTTATGTATTTTAATACATCAATAAAATTTAATTTATTTGAAAAATAATAATAAAAACATATGGTGCTACACAAATGTTACGAAAATAGGAGGGAAACCAACATTTTTATGTTGTAGACTCAATGATAAAATGTATAAAAGATTTTAGATTATTTGGTGTATAATAATTTATATTTTTTAAACCATGTAGGATAAAAAAACATATTGAAACCGTTGGGTCATGTTCTTTGGTTCTATCCAGTAAATAAAATTTGATCACATATGGATGCCATGGGGACATGTTTTCTAGTGTTGAGCATTGGGTTTACATTTTTTTATAAAATACATTTTATATTCAATGTTCTTATAGAAACATTATTTCTACTTACAATCATGTACCACTGGTTCATACATTAAAATTTGGAATGATTAATTTTTAATTTATATTTGCAAATTTCATTGGTGGGTATGGTATATTTATTTATAGCACATTACCAATTTATTTACAAAATAAAATTAATAGTTATATCCTTCAACTTTATATATGTATTAATTCGAGTTTTATAAATTAAAATTCAATAATTTTCGTGCAATTAATAATTTCTCAAATCTCAAAATAATGCATTCAATTATTAGTATTGGTTGGGATACAAAGTAATATTTATTTCATTATTTTTCCAACGTGTTTGTTTTTCATGAAGGGAATAAAAACCAATAAATCAAATAAATATGATAATAGAAGTTAATTCATAATAAAAACCATTCATATAGATATTTGAACATTAGATAAGGACATAGATAACCCCAAAATATTCATTTCAATTATTTTTGACTATTCCAGATATATGTATATATATATCAAATAAAAATTATGTAGTTAATTCTATTAATAAGATTAAAAATGACGTTGTGAAACAATTTTCTAAACCAAATAAAATCATAAGGTCACATCAATGAGGAAAATATTATGGGACATTCATAGAGGATTGATAATTTGGAGGTCCATTATATATTTTCCTTTTGAATATGAAATTTTTTCACAATACACTGTGCAAGGTTCACAAGACCAATTTGGTGTAGCTAAAACATAAATACAAACATTAGTATACATGGTATGAATAATTATTAGTAACTCTATGTTTCATAAACTCAAATGGATAGAATAACATAATTTGAAAAAAACATTTAGAATCAGGTTCCAATTAAGGTAATTACAAAAACAACTTTTGAATTTTTTAGGGTTGGAATACAAGTGAGAGACCTAAGAAAATTTGGGGGTTTCCATTATTAGTGGATGTTTATAATCCATATAAAATAAATATAGATCATAGGAACATTATGGGATACATAATTAGTCATAAATAAATGTATAAAATATTTTTTAATTATATTTCTTCATTGAACACTTGGATTATGGTATCTAGAAATGAAAGATTTTATGAAAGGTGGTTGGAGAAATATCATATGAAAACCAGAAGATGATCATTCATAAGGCCAAACCTATATATTTTTCAATATTATTATATTTTCTCAAAAAACATTTCATCTATAATTTTATGTACAATTAAATTTCAATTATTCGATAAATTATTTTCATTTTTTAGAAAAAGTTGTCCACTAATCAATAACTCTTGGACAACCAATAGATCCAAATGACTTTTTTTGTAAAGAGTCAAATGTATTGTATAATTGAATGAAATAGTAGATTAATTCAATGAATAGTAATAATGATTGGAATATTTTGTGTATCCACAGGGTTACAAACATATTGGATGGTCATGGGTTGCCAAAATAATAAAAATACCTTAGAAAACATTGTGAGATACATGGACTGACTATTTAGTATATGGTTCACTCAAAAGGAAATGATTAATTATACTAACAATTTTCTTCCATTCTCGAAAATTGATTCTATAAAAATAAAATAGAAATTACTATCTCATTATGACATGGAATTAAAACTAATGGACTTGAAAACAAAATTTCAAAATTATAATGTATATAAAGATGTTTCCATGAAACAAAATCAATTATACCTTTCAATTAATGGTGAGAATTTTTTATGAAACCTCAAAAGAATAATATAAGAATTAAAATAATCATCCTAAAAGTGGAATTTAGGATTTCATTAATTAAATACATTATTTTATTTTGATGGAAAAATTATGGATAAATTTATATGTACAATATTTAGTGATATAAAATTATTTTTTATGATTTATACAATGATGAAATTAAAATGTCACTAATTAAAAGCATTTCAATGCGAGGAAAATTAATTCCTATGAATATACATTTAAATTAATGATATGGGTGATTAATTTAGTAGACTTAATGATTCATAGGGATAATTTAAGATGTTTTATAGAGTTTTATCAAATTATTTTATGTATATAGTCATATTGATATTTCATTTGAATAGCTCTGAAACAAGTATTGGACTCATTTTTGGGGTAATAAAATCATCTTGAACAAAATCCCAAAAATATTTATTTATCTTGGGATAATTATATAAATCTTATATGCACCTTCTATTGAATGTTCAATGTATGTTATAGTATTTGAAATACCTAATATTTCATTTTTAGTAGGAATGTTGTGGGGATATAACTTCAATCAATGTATAGACCACTAGAATAACAACAATAATTTATTGGGATACTATAATTGTACTAAAGACTTCCTGATTTACATAAAAAAATAATAATATTGAATTCATTTGATACACAGATATAGAAAATGTGAGTAGTGTTAATTCATAGAAACCATCTTCAAGATAAATCATTTTTATGGATAGTAAATATATATATTGGAGATGTTTCAAAAAACACAAATAGAATCACCGTGAAGGGATGCAAATTTTGTTTCAAATTTTAAAGCCTTTTTTAATTTTTTATAGACATGGATTTTTTTTGTACCGTAATATTATATATTCTATTTTTAAGTGACTAATTATATTTGGGAAAAAAATTAAATTATCCTATTATATCCATGAATAAAAAAGTAGGATTTGATGTAAACAAGTCAATGATAAATATATTGACAAAATGGAATGTGTTAATGGTAATATTGTTTCCATTTATCATGTCAAAAATAAATTGATGAATATAGATACTTTACAAGTTTTATAATTCTATGTAAATTCAATGATTGTGTAATATGCATGTGATAAATTTCTAATTTATAATGATGTTGAATGAAAAAATTTATTTGAATCTCCACATATTTAAATATTTCTCTAATTAGTTATTCTGTAAAAATTCATTTCATGAGAAATATTTTGGCTTTGTAGAATAATCCATGTTTTTAGGTATATTAATATGGATAATAAACCATTTTAAATGATTTTTCATATGATTTATTAAGATAAATTATATATTTTTGTAGAAATAATGGAAGAAATATTATATAGAAAAAATTCGTCTATGATTCATGTATTATTTTTCATGATAAATAGTTGAATGAATTAATTATAACAAATTGATTCAGAACTTCTGGGTGAATTTAATGGTTTTTCATCATTTAGTGGTGAATGTTTTAAATTAGGGGCCAATAAATTATAGTATACATAATTTATCATTTTATGATTTCTTATAACCTGCACTGCTAGATCTAGTGCTAAAATCATAAACATTACATTTTTGGATTTAATACTGATAATTGTGACCAAATAATTTGTCATCCAAACATTAACCCATCAAAAGGAAAATTTTGATCACTTAAATTTTCATTCAATATATAGGTCTATTTTTTTAAAGAATTAGTATGATCACCTATATAAAAATAATGATTTCACAAAATGTGAATTTCTACCGCATAACCCATATTTTATTATTTCACAATAGATCATCATCATCATCCATAAGAAATTTTTTTAGACATAACTCGTTCATCATTATGTCTATATTACCTAGGGAAAGGGAAAAATTATAATGTTGAGTCAAAATTATATGTGGGGATAAATATAAGCATTAAAAAGTGAATTTCATGAATGAACATGGAACCTAATATGGGCATGATTAAATAATAAGGTTCAAAGGGGGAATCATAAAAACACTCCCATCATGTAGTAAACCATCATTAAAAAAAGTAGAATTAGGATTTAATAAATGAAATATTCACTAGAATCAAATGGATTTTCTGGTTTGTAACATGAATTGATAGAAGTCATCCAATATATGATCAAATGACAGAGTGAACATTAGTAGTTATCATGGGGTGATTAATATTTTCTATAACATTTCATTAATACATAATAAAAGCTCATTGTAAATCATTTTACCAGACCATAAAAGAATACAAGGATTTCATTTAGATAACATAAACGTTATATTTTGGTAACTTAGCATATCAAACATAATATATCATTTATTGCTTCATTTTAATGAATTTTTGTTGTAAAATTTTTCTTATTTATGATATGTCTACATGTGCTCATGTTATATCCCATTATTGATCCATCCATTGATAAAATACATTTGTTAGAGATGTGAACATTGTGTATAGTTTCCTTTGACTTCTCAAAATTTTGATTTGAAATATTTGTGATGATGTGATATGTTATTAGTATGAAATAAGATAATTACATATTAAATCATTATTGTAATTTTATGTGGCTGTTTTGGATGATTCAAACCATCTCATGATCAGTGGATGAAAAGACTCGTTGTAATGTATTTATAAGTATCACAAACTCATATGACGTTTACGCATATCTGGGATATAATTAATTGAATGATTATATGTTAGGTTGTGTGATTTTCCTAATAATTCATTGTTTTTATATGAGATATTTATTTAGGGAACTTATGGTAATGACAGTATTGATACACCAGATAATCTATTCTCATTATCTATACCAACTCATGATTTGATATTGAAAATAACACATTCATTAATTAATTATCTTTTCACACACTACCGATATTTTTAATTATTTGATACACCCCACTTATTTGAACTCATTCTATCACACAACTATGGGATTTCCATTAATTAAAATACACACAATTAGCTACTAATTATTTCAAAATAAATGTTAATTTTGAAGGAAAATTCATGTTAATGTTTCTCTATCATGGGGATATAGTTCATCCTTGGTTATCTCATTGAATATATTATTTTTGATTGGGGGTGCTTAAAAATTAATCAATTATTTTGGTTGAGTATTAATCCACATTGACATGGATTCCATTTATATATGGGGTGGATGAGTTAAAATATCTACTGATGGTGGGGTTATATGTTGTATTTTAAGGATGGGTATAGAGGTATGATCATCACACCACTCTAATTGAGATCGAAATACAAGCATGTGATGATATCGGGGGTTCCTAATGGACTTTAATAGGATATATATCATGGGGGTATATTTTTAAAAATTCAATTACACACACTTATAAGTACATTAAATCCTTTTTATTTGGGGATTATGGAATAGAAGTTTTGATTATTCAATAAAAAATGTTTAAATATAATTCTAGATGAATTTGAGATTATATTTTGGTACCCTATATTGTTGATTTTTTAACATTTTTATTAATTTCAAAAGATCAATTCACTAGACGAGATATCCATATTGACTTTTACTACTCACCTCACATATTCACATGTATATTATTTTTCTTCCTGAGTATGTTGGTTATTAGCGGATGGTTGGTGGTTCCCAAGGATATCAATAATGTGGAGGTGGATATGCTTTAGAGTTCTTTGAGAAATCACACATAAATTCTTTTAATTAGTCATATTGTGTAGTTAATACATGGGATGAGATTATACACACTGCTTTTATTATTTCTATGACATTAATTAAAAATCAAAATTAATATATTTAAATTTTTATAAAATTAAATTTTTTGAAAGGCCATTATTATATGGATATAAATTAACAATTCGGATAATAACTACAATATTTCTGTATATTTCAATATATCGGTCGACAACCACTCCTTAATGGTGGTGGGAATGGTAATTAAACTTATCTTCATGTTTGTACATGAAAAGTTGACCATTACTAGAAAAAACTATTACAATTCATGGCCGATCATATTAATAATATTTAATATTAATAGATGGATTCAAATAATAGATTGGAATCAAAAGTAGAGTACATGATATGGTTTTTATGTTTTCCATTTGTTGATAACATATTCTTGAGATTTTCAAATTTGCATCTTAAATAATGGATTTATAGGTGAAATATATTTTCATATACAATAGTGTTACACAATGAGGTTTCATTGATTATATGGATACAATATTTTTAGATAAATTTTCTTTTTTTAGTTTTCTTTTTTTCTTTGTCACACAATTTTTAAATTAGTAAGAAAATCAAAATTTATGAAATTATGTTTCTCAAATTATTATTAATATTTGAAATGCTCCAAAAAATTTCATTAATCTATGAAAAAATAATTTTTCAATAACATTCAACTAGTTTTTTTAAATTTTATTCATTATAAATGTTAAGACACCGACACTAGTATCCCATATCCCACAGTTACTTTATTACATTTGTAAAAAAATACAAAAAAATAAAATACCAATGTAAAAAATATTTTATTAGTGTTGGAAAAATAAATAAATAATAGGTTCTCATATTACATTAAAAATATAAAAACATACCATAAGAAACATTATTGAATCACTGATATCTTTCATAATATAATTATTCATATCATGGGGAATAGAAATAAATAAATGGTGATACAAGAGACTCAATAAGAGAATTAAAATACCATAATTCATCATAGAAATATTAATGTATAGTCAATATATCCTAGTGAACCAAAAAAATTACTTTCCATTTAATCCATAAACTAAGCATGGTGAATATTATTGTTGGAATATATGATCATCATATAATTATATATAATTAATAACATGATATTGAAATGTATCCATGTATATCATTTTCAATCACATAAAGGTATCATAATGGTGTAATACATAATTTAGGACTTATTAATCTTATTTTTGAGGCCATTTTTGAATACATCATAAGCATACCATCAAGAAGTCATCCCAATACATCTTACATAACTGGTTATGGCCATAAGAAATATAAATTTCATGTTTTGTCTCATGAGACGTACTGATATAATGAGGTTTTATATAATTATAGAACCCACTGTTAATTAATTTGTTCAAAGAATTCATTATATGAACAAACAATAATGATATTTCAACAATAAATGTAATCATTAATTTCCACATTGATGAACCCAAATATGGAATTTCATCACATTCCATAGTCAAAAAGATCATAAACGTCCCAAATAAAGTATTAAAATGGAACTATTCAAACATTTTCACAATAAATGATAAATAATATAAATGAGTATATTTGTTAAAGAATAACAATACAATAACAATAGCATTAAATACATTCTTGTGGGAAATACAATTTTCACATCGAAGTTCATTTCAATTTTTTTTAAAAATTTACATCATATTTGGAAAAACATTTGTTATGAGTATAATTATAAAAACATGTCATGTAATCATTGGATCATTATGTGGTCACGAAGGCAATAATTTATTTTCATGTCTAATAATTTAAATCAAATATTCATTTCTCATTTTTGGGTAAAAATTATAAATGAACCTAATATAGAACAAGAATAGAATATTCAATTTAAACCATGTTTTACAAATTAAAACCTAATTTAAAAAATATTAATTTAATTTTACTAAAAACATACTGAAATTGTTTTATAAAAATACAGACATGGAATAAAAATTCAGACTAATGAAGAAATAATATATTTTTTTCCTAAAAACATTTTCTTTATCATTTTAGTGGCGAAGATAAAATAATGATTCTATTACTTGTATATTTCATAACGAAAAGTATGTGATAATAAGGAACAATATTTATTAATAATGTACCATATAATTTCCATCAATGGAAATTCAATCCTAAACATTTGTAATTTTAGTCATTTTGACAAATAAATCCCTCACAGTATTTTGATTTTTGAATCCCAACCCCCATGAAATAAATTATTTTAAATAAAATTTGACATACCAAGATTAATGAAATAGTTAATTATATAAAATAAAAAATGAGTATTGTACAAAAATCATTAAATAAATAAGTGTTTAAAATGGAACATGTCTCACAAAAACAAATATGAGATAATAAAACCCTTACCTATAACATCCCAAGCCCACTATTATAGAATTATTGATCAAAAAATATGTGTAATATTTTTTATGTAAATGTTTAATTATACAACATATTAATGAAACAAGTTACTTTTATAATTATAGGTTTTGGAGTATTATAAAATACATTACAATTATCATAGTCAGACAAAAAGTAAACAAACTCCTACTACCATTCCATGTACCAACTCCAAAAATAATTACAACTGAATTTAATCATATAAGATAGCTATGAAAAATATTTTTTTTAAATGTGGATCACTCAATTTCCTAGTAAGGGGTCTTAAAACATTTTAATTACGTTTTATGGAAATAATTATTCCGAAAACCACTTTTTTCTAAAAAAAACTTCATAAAAATATTAACTAAAACACATGTAATTTAAACATATTACAATTAGAAAATTCTTTTAAAAATGTTGAATTGATTTTTGAAAATATTAAGAAAGCTTTTGAAAATGAAAACATTGTGGTAACATGAAACCTTGAAGGCTATATTGGACCGACCCACTTTTTGAGTTATTGGGATAAATATCTAATTCCCTACTTTATTTACAACAATAAAGCACCAAGTTTTATGAAAATAATTTTAATCTTTCATTATGAATATATACATTTTTCTATGGGAATTCTTACCTTTAAAAAGCATGTAAATTTATTTAATAAATTTACACACACACACCCACACACACACACACATATATATATATACTTTCATAAGAATATGACATTCTAAATTGGAAATAAATAAAATTAAACATCTACATTCCTTTTCTTTATATGATAATAATTATCATACATAATATCCTTTAATGAAACATTATTCAAAAAACAGTATTACAAAATAAGGTTTTATTCATTTAATAATAATATATATATATATAATTCATAAAACATACATAACTATTATTCATAAAACACACACAAATATATATATATATTTATAGAACAAATAAAAATGATTATTATAAATAACATATCATTGATTAAGATGATGACTATATCTTATAATACTATCGAATTTTGTGAACGTTTTAATGCATTTCACATAAAATGTTATTTATTTAGTTTCAAAATTTATAATTATAGTTCAAAATTACACATCAACTATTATATATTGAATATATATATAAGGATTTTGATATACTCAAATCCCTTTAAATAATAACAATCTGTAACCCCTTATAAAATTAAAAGAAACAAATACGTGAAAATAATTTCATAATATACATATATTTACATGATTTTGTAATTTAAATAAAAATAATTTAAAATAAGTTCATAAATAATGAAAATTTATATATTTTAATAACATAATCACAATAAGTATTAAATCAATGATAATTATTTTCAATTAAATTAAATATAAATTTTAAAACAAATTTCTCAAGAAAATAACACAAAAATAATTTCCCTTACCAAATTTTGAATATAAAAAATTTTAATTGATAGATGATATAATTTAATAGGATCCACAAAATACATATTGAATTCAGGAAAAAATAATTTAAATAAAATTAATGATGTAGATCGGAAAAATAGAAACCATCAAATTGATTGTCCCTTAACCATAATTTTCTCAATTCATAGAAGAATTTGAACAAAAATAATATTCATATCAAATGGAATGGTCAAAATGGAATTATTTGAAATAAAAAAATCCATTACATTAAATTTCAATTTTAATATTGATGTTCTGGAAATAGAAGGTTTTTTCAGGACCGTGAATAGACCGAATATGTATTGAATTTAAGGAAAAACTATTATCTCACAGTCTCAAACTCATAAAAGTGGAAATCCCAAAACAAAGAAAACAATTCATATAACACTCTTGATCAAAAAACAATCTTTCTCCCTTCCCTCCAAAAATAAGAACTCATAGGATTGCCACCCTTTAAAATAATACTGAGGCAGTTCTTGTATAACAATTTCAAAATAAAATTGGCAAACAAAAAAATAAAAATTACCATACTTATCAAAATGCCTATTCAACCATTGATGAATCTATTTGGAGATTATCCACAAATGAAAATATTTAAATTTAAAATTTTATTTTGTTATGTGTCAGAAAACATACGAATATGAAAGCAACATATAACAAATTTTATTATAGTAGAGAGGAAATATAAAACAGACTGATAATAGAACAATCATCGATTATATGAATGAATCATAAATATACACATACTATAAATTGGTGGAAAACATCACTAAAAGATGAAAATAGATAGAAAATGAAGTTAATACATGATATTAGACAATAATTTTGTATTCAAAATCATTAACCTAATCCAACATATAGATATGGATGATAAAAGTACAAAGACTAAACAACATGCCAACCGACAATCCAATTTCAAATAGATTCCGATATGGAAAATACCACCTACTATAGATTTTGGGGCCACACAAATCGTTTTCCATTAGGATCTCATATGGATTCCCCACACATCCCAGATATAATGCATGATGGCCTTTAGCCTCACACTCAAATCTTGATCGGACTCGATTTGTCATTTGTATTAGATTCACTGAACTTGAATGATTCTCCTTCGGTTTCGAATATCATCATGCACTTTCCAGAGAACAGATCTTAATAAAACACATGGTTTCTAGTCCATTCTTTGAACTGGAGTCCCCCGATCTATTCGGCCCAGGATCGAACAGTCCCCTCGAAAACACATTCTCAAAACATCATTTCATTCATTTATTTCCTTTTTCTTAACTAAACCCATTTTAATGACTTCTTTATTAATACATTTACAATTAAATATCGTTATTATTATTATTGTTATTTATTTATTCTACATAAACCAAAAATTATATTAATAATAATATTGTTTGATAAATATTCATTAAATAGTTATTTTAAAAAAAATATTATATAATATATTAAATATAGTAATAATTTTCATAAAAAATGGAATTTATCATTTAAATTTTCTAAAAGTCTTATTATATAACATTAATAATAAAAATATTTCAAAAAAATTGTTGTTTTTTAAAATAAAATATTTTTTATAAAAGCATCATTTATAACATGTTAATTTGTGGCCATATGTAATTATTATTAATAACTAAATAATGTATTTTCTAATGCTAAAAAAATTACACTTTTTATTTATCGTAAATAGGTAAATAGTAACTCTCAAATTTTTAATAAGGATTTTAAAATAATTAGGTCAATTTATGTGGAATGTTTAAAAATAATTTCATAAATGAATTTTTTAAAATTTATTTTTATTTATTTTAATTATATCTTGTATTTATATATATTTATATAAATTTCATATTTCAAAAATAATACAATATTTGGAATTTTATTATTTATACATAACCTCTTTAGTAAATTATAAAATATTAATTTGTTTTTTGAGCATTGGATTAAAAAAAATATAATAAATTAATTAACTACTTTTATTCAAAACATTGGGTGTTACATTACCTCAAGAATAAAATCAATCAAATGTGTATTAACCCCAGAAATTATGAATACAGATTTAGTAGAAATTTAATATAGTACCAGAATAATATCATTCTTTCTATATATGATTTATATATATCCTTGTACCTCTTATTTATTAAAATAATTTAATTAAAAATCAATTATGTTAACAACTCCATAATTTTTCATGTATGTTTTCTTTATGTAGTTTCGGTCGATGTACATTGACCATGGTTTAAGAATTCACATAATTTTAATTGTGAAATATATATCATATATTTTCATTATATACATAGTTATAATTATCCACAAAATGTAGAGATATAAAACTCCATTACAATATTGGTGGTGATGGTTAGTCGTACGACACATGAATGTCATATTCACCATTTAATGGAAAGAAAAAAGAAAAAGATAATAATAATTCATCATTATTGAATTAAAATAATAGAATATTTATCATATATATTCTTTAATGATATCCTTATTACCATCCATGTACAGAAAAAATGTCAAAATATATCAAAAACCATAGTATATGTGGATGTCCTCATGTACAAATGAGATAGGTTATTGTTTTCAATGTAATTAGAATATAAGAAGGTAGATATGATATTATAATTCCATAAGTGAATGTATGTATTTTATATTATAAATATTTATTATTTATATATTTATAACCACCAATGAATGGTGGTGATAAAAGGACAATTACACCGCTATGTAGAGATTGAGATTCGTACATACACCCCTGCAATGTTTTTTATTTTCATAGGATGGAAAAGAGATGTAAATTCATTATACCAGTAACATATTAACATAACCAAATATTATTTATACTAGTTTTATTAATTAATTATGATTATAAAAAATTTATAGGATGTATAAAAATAATGATATTTGAGTGAGTTGATAAAGATGGTTACCTCTTCTTTGGTAGAAGTTCTTTTCAATACTTCATAAAGAAAAATGGGATGATGTATTGAGAATAAAAAAAATATTATTAGTGGATATGAAATTTAGTAAGAGAAATGGGAAGTGTTTTGTATTTCTAGATGGTGAATGTGGTGGAAAACATTGGATGAAATGGGTTTCTTTTTATAAGGGAGTGTAAGGATGCACTTGTAAGTTATAAAAATAAGATAATATAATTATCTAATTCTAAAAAAAATTCTTCAAAATGGATTGATATTTTAAAAAATTATTATATGGTAAAAATATTATCATCAAATGAAATATATATATATATTTTAGGAAAATTTTAAAACAAACAGTTTTGGTGAACCCCTTGGACAACCAATTTTAATCATAACAACTTTAACGACTTTTTCAATCATAAAGGGATAACATTTTACTTAAATGTTGAAAATATTCTTATATTATGACAATGTATGCTATTTTCCACCATTTTTCATCCCAAATTTCCAATTTTAATATCTTTTGGGGGTTTTAATAATCTCATATAAATTGTTTATCATCAAAAAATATGATTTCATTGTAACATCTACTCATATAATTTGATTATTAAAACAAAATTACATAAATAGAATTAGATTACAATCCTTTCACACATATTTAAGAAGTTATTTTTATGTACAAAACTCTGGGAACAAAATAATAAAACCAAAATGTACAACTTTTAATATTTTTCAGCTCATTTATTGTATTATTATATTAATTGTATAAATACTATATCATTGTCGCATAATAAATTTTTTTAATTATATAATCACTAAAAATTTGAAATAAATTTACATAATAAAAAATTAATCTCTCTTTAAAATAAACATTTATAACCAAACCTATCCTTTATTTCATCATATATAAAATATTTAGAGGAATAACATTCAAGAGAATGAATTTTTGAGTTTATTCATACCTTGAATTAATATAAATGGAACAATAAAATAAAAATGGAACCATGAGTGAATATATTTGAGATATGGTTGCACATTGACGATCTCCACCAATTAAATTGGGTAAATGAATGTGGTAAGTTATTTAGTAACCTTTTCTCGTGTTTTTATCCTTATTTTAAGCATTATTTAATTACAATATTGATAAATATTTACAAAGGTAACTATTCCAAATAAAAAATTGAAGGTAACTAATAACAAAATATGAACATATTGATTCCTAATATGATATCTATTTCTTAAGATTCATTCTCTAGATGTGTAAAAAAATTTAATATTAATTTTAAACTAGAATGATGAATTATTAACATATAACAAAATTATAAAAATTATTGATGGAATTAATTAAATTATTCTATAAATTTGATATTTTCACAAAAAGATAAAATCTAAATTTTAAAGGGATGGATAAATTACCTGATATAATAAATATATTTTAAAATCTATATTTTTCTATATTTAATGAAAATTAAATAATTTCATAAAAAACCCAATAAGTAAATTTTGATATGATAAATTCAAAAATCAAATTTATATTGTCAAATAATTTTCATAATTTTTTTTAAAAATAGTAATATTCTATTATCATAAAAGTGACTATTTTTTTTTAAAATAAAAATATTATAGAAAAATAATATTTATTAAAAAATTATGTTCATATTTCCAAATAATAAATCTATTAATTTGTATAGAGTCGGTCATATATATATATATACATATATATATATATATATATATATTCAATAATGATGTTAGTCCTATCAAAACCCTCTAATTAAACATCATGGTTATAATTATAATAATTAAATAATAAAAATTCTTTGTTTGTTTAAGATTTATTTTTTGGGTTTTATATGATACCAACTTGTTGTTACATCTAAATCATGTGGTGTCACATCCCCCCCCCATCTAATTTAAAAAAAATTCCCTAATATTTTATACTTTTTTGGTAATAAATATGTTTACATTAGAAAATATTTTTTTTAATACAAAAATTAAAAAAATGGATAATGAAAATCCTACTTCTAAGAGGTGGAGGGAAATTTAAAGGACATATGGAATATAAAAAATATATATTTCCAAATAATAGATTATTGTTAGAAGGTAATATATATACCTGTAAGAAAAGAAAATTCTTTAACGATGATTGACAGGTATGGAAAACAGTAGCCACAACAAACTGAAAGACTTGGATAATGTTAATGACAAAACTCTATAAATCCATATTATTTGAAAAATAGATTTGATAATTTAGGAATGAACGAAATTGGGAAAACATTTATATTGAGGACCTTTTTCTGAAGATGAGGAAATATAATACCACCTATACTAAGAAAATAAGTAGATATAATTATTAGACGAGTGGAATTTCATTCATTAATAAATTACCACTAGAATATCATCTCTTTTATCAAATGATGTGTATTAAATTTGTATTTTTACTACCTTAAGCACTTATAATGGATCATATAATGGAAAAAGGATAACAAGATATTTCTCGATTATTTAATTACTAACCCAAACCAAAAATGTTATTATCACAAGATAAAACAATATCCATAATGTATAAACCTTTCTAAGAAGAAATAATACATTTTACATCTAAATGTTCACAATAAGAAATATGGTTCAACTGAGAATATTCCACAAATAGAAAACCATACATCTTAATTAAGCATAATAACTAAAAAATTATATCTTTTTTAACATAAATTACGGTCTTTTTCTATCAAACTTGCATCCATAAAAATTTAATTTCATTCATCCAAAATAATGTTTCATGGTAATAGACATGTTAAACCAAAAGGTTACTCAATCCACAATCCAATGAACCATACCTAAAACATATCATTATTCACCATGATAAATCACTAAATAGTCATACATTATTCTGAACTCTACATCAAAATACGAGGAATAAAATTTTGATACTAACACAAATGATAATCCAAAGCTTTATGATGTACTTGATTTCTGTATGAATTTCCATAAAATAATTTTAATTATGAAAATATGTTTTCACGGAATACAAGATTTATTGTAGAAAAAAATATTAATTTAGGATTTCATGGTATTTTTTAGGTATTTTCTATCCAAAATCACTAATCGTGAATGATGAAAAAAAATTCAGATATACACGGAATGTACATTATGATGTACAAGTCATGTACCTTCACCCAAACATAGATTAGTAAGACTAAGTATACACCCATGTAGCTGGCCAAAACATACATTTCATGTTATACTCATTAACATGATGTGACTCACCTTCATAAAGTTGTTTATGGCTGAAAATGAGACTACACATCATGTGGGGCTACGGTACACATCGTGTACCCCCACAATCAAATTTCCATCATGTTGAAAGTCAATGGGTGGCTCAGTAGATCACCTACTGGTATAGAAAAAAGGTCAAATGTAGTTGACTGAAGTAAAAGATGTTAAATTTATGTGCCACACAGTATTGTTGGAGAATCTATAAATAAGAGGGCTCTTCACCATGTTTGATACTGGACATCTAGATGTAGGTTCTACTTCCCTGCAATTAGTACCTCCCACAGATCCAAATTTCGGTTTTATTTCATTATTTCATTCTTAGCATAATTATTTGATTCCCCTTTTTCATATAATATACATGGTAGGGATTGAGTTTTAGAACAATCAGCACACCAAGACCATGGTCATAAGAGACTAGATTCATTTTTGGGGTTGTATTTTTTTTTATTTTGATTTAAATTATGATGTATTGGTATTATTATGAATTCAGTTTAACAATAATTTATTAAACATAATTCAAAAAAAACCAATGGTGTCGTATTATATAAAAATGACAGAAATTAAGATCACTAATGGAGTTTCAGTGGATGAATCTGTGACCATTGGGGGAACCTGTTGCCATTGTTTTAGGGGTATAAAAATAATGTGTATTTTAATGTCCAATTACGAGGCCACATAATTGGATATTGAATACACAATCACTAGTTTTCAGACCAAGAACATTTGATGGAATTGGGTCCCTATGGTAAACTATTATTAAATGTAATCTAAAAACTAAATAATTAAATTTACACTAAAACATAATTGGATCGCAACCCTGAAATGATTGTTTTCTCGGTGTTCTATTCTTCTTTTGATTAAATTTCATTGCTCACATATATTTTCACTTTTCCAATTATTCCCTTCCCTACTAGAACATTTTATTTTTTCACCTTGAAAAATGAATATTTTTAATTGCACAAAAATGATTGCAGCATTTTATTTTTTTTCCACCCCATTAACCAAGATAGTAACCCTACATCTGAACATCATAAAATAATTAATATCCATGAGCTGCCATGATAAGAATCCACGTTACGATCATATTTATCTTTCCTAACCTAATTCCATAATAATTTTTCATGATTTTCCATTTGATATTATAAAAATTAATTTGTCTATTCATTTTATATTATGGTGAGAAACAATGAAATTAAGTGTGGGGTATTGTGCCTTTTGTTCATTTGTGAAGAAGGGTTCTAAAACAACTATTCATTATATTCTTTAGTGGACCCTTCTATAAAAAATTATTGAAAAATTTTTAAAGAGGGATTTGATTCATTCCTTCAACATTATTGATGGTTTATTGACACATGATACAATGCGATATCTTAGTAATGATACCTTTTGATAATTCAGGATTGGGGATGCATTCTTTAATGAGAATTATTTTAAAATATCATGCATTGTTATTTAATAATTAAACATTCTTTTTCAATCCAATGAGATTATTTTTTACATCATCACCCACCTAACCAATTCCTTGGAATAATTTAGAACTTATTGAAAAGCATCATGATTTTTGTGATTTTATTTCTAAATAAGATTATGAGAATTCTTGAAATCCTACAAATAGAGTGCATATACTTGAGATTGATTATACATTTTTATACATTCACTTTGAGTATTAAAACATTTTTTATTGAATACAAATGTTTTTGTTGATAAAATGCATTATTTCAGTGTTTATGGAAATTTTAATGTATTTTTTATCCAATTACACAAATTTGGAATTATTATAATAAAAATTCAAAAATTCACGGCATATAATTTATATTCTCATGTCATGTAACTTTTCTCAGATATGAATTTGTATGATTGAGTACATGCCCATCTAGCTGGCCAGATCCCTCACATTATGTACTACCCATTAACACATTGTTTCCCCCTTCTAGAAGTGGGAGGTGTCTAACGGTGAGGATACATTCTATTTGGGTAAATGCTACAAGCCATGTACCCCCACTAATAGACCCCTAACAGGTTGCCAGTCATTGGGGGGCTTTGTGGATCACCTACTTGCTAAGAAAAAAAGGCCAAACAATGATGATCTACAAACATAGCATTTTCTATATAGTACATGTCATGTACATTAAAAATCAATAAATAATAGGGCAGACCTCTTTGATCATGGTTGTACATCAAGGGGAGGTTCTTATACTCTATAGTTCGAACGTCCAATGGGAAGACCTCTTTCATTTCTATTTTATCATATTTCTCCCCTTGTACTTTTTTCTCTCGTATCACATGTGTAGATTTGGATTTGGGTCAATCTGAACAATATGACCCTGGTCTTAAGAGTCTAGTCCTCTATTTTAGGGTTTTAATAAGATTTTGGTTTGATTGTGATTTAAATTAAGATATAGTGATGCAATTATTAATTTAGTTATTCAATTATTTTGTCAAACATAAATCCAATGTCACCATTATTGTCATATCAAACCATTAATAGCAGCAATAGATAACACGGAAGAAGTTGCAGTGGATAAACCCATGAACATTAAGGAAACCGATCTCCACTATTTTATAGTTATCATAATAACATGTATTTGAATGTTCAATAACCATAAAAAGGAATTTTATTTTAAATAATAAATCAGTAGTTACCAGACCATGAAACTATGATAAAATTAAATCCATGTGGTAAAATATTTAAATTTATATTCTAAATACAAAATAATTAAATTAATAATATAACCAAATAATATTTAAACCCCAAAACACTTGTTTTATTTTTTTTCTATACTTCTTTTATTTTAATGTAAATTTTCACAAATTGTTCCACTATTGCAATTTTACCCTTCACTCACACTGTCTGGAAAACCAATCAAGACTTACTTGAATTGTACGGTATTTTTTTCTCCTTCATCCATATAAAATTGTCCTCTAATGTCACTATATACCTGTTAGTTAGCTATGAAAGGAACTCCTTAATTATAATTTGGAATGCACCTTGTGATAATAGTGGTACCAAATTCTGGAACCATTGTCGAGGATAAATGGAAAGAAGTACATTGACTATGGGTCAATGGATTTATTACCGATATATTTTACATCATCATTTCTACTTATTGGTTCTTTTTATTGGAAACCTCATTCCCACATCCGATGTCTTATAATTTGATTGCATAGTGGTACAGTCTACATATAGATTATTTTTATGCATATGATCCTTTGTTATCTGGTTAATAAATGGAATAGTATTATTTATACATGGATGATGAGTTAAAATACTTGGAAACCCCATGTAAATTCTTCACCACACCATTCTTATCATCTCCTCAGGTATCATCTCTGGGTAATACCAAAAGGACATTACCAATGATGGAATCATTTACCACTCACTAGTTGGACCTAAAAGATAGGTTGGAATCAATTGATATCAGGGTAGAGTAGTTCATCGAGATAATTTCCAAAATGGATCCACTGACTGAGTTTGCTGATAGTTGTTCTAATTATGTTTAAACTAAGGAGACATGTCATGATGTGGGACCGAACTTTAATTCTTTAAAATTTTCATAAATTAATTTTAAAAAATGAAATTTTGAATATTGTGACACATCATGTCATTTTCATACTGAACTTGATAGCACCTTTATTTCTAACCCATGAGTTCATTATCTACAAGTTTTGGAGGAAAACGTTGATTACTATTAGGTATTCATCATGTTAATTTAGGAATATCATAAGGTAGACGGTGCACCAAATCAAACAATGTACCACACTAAACATCGTCATCTACTGGCTATAGAGAGGGTAAACTGCAAGTTGCTACCAAGACCACCTAAATGTCAAGAATATAAGAATGATGATGAGTGTGTTAGAAACATGTTATAGTTCACACTATGAATGCCACATCTCCTTCACATTACATGTAAGTACCCATAACATTGGTTGAACCAAGGACCTAAAAGAATGGTACTTGTCTTGAGGAAACATAAATCTTACGTTCTCCCATCCTCCAATCTTTTATATTTTTAATAAAAACATGTTGTGTATACATATCCAAAAGTCATGTAGTCTATTCTCTTCTAACCACTATCTGAATAAGAATAAAATGACAGAACACTCCATGTGTATCATATTACATGATGTTTACTTTTCTTTTCATTTTACGTGATCACAAAACTATTTTAATACATGAATATTAATTAATATACTCAATAGGTATGAGGCATGTGGTTATGGAAAGGTAACTAGAATGTTTCCAAGGTATAAGTGGCTTAAATATCTCTAAAACATATTACGATACATTGATTTGTTTTTAACATATGTTTTAGTTAAAAGTCACGTGAGTTGAGTTCCAATATACCAGGGTTCGAATAGTGATAACTGGTTCAGCTCCATCCTTTTTCACTCAATTAAAGCTGAAAATAATATATTCTGATACACTTTGGGTGAGTCATGTTTTTATAATAGCTTAAATCATTTCCCAAATGTGAATTCAAATGATGGTGAAGTTGGGTAATTTGAAAATTCATAGCCCTGTGATCAAAACACTCAGTTTCGAACTCATATAGTCTCTCCACTTCACCCCCATATTTCAAAATTTTATACCACCCATCGTGCATTTTTATTTACACTATGTATTGTTGTACCTATACATTGAATATTATAAATCAAAAAAAATGTGAACCACTAACACTTTTTCTCCAGTGTTTGAGGGCTTGTGATTGAAACTGCTTGTCATCAGTTTGAATCTTGCCACAAGCACTCGACCGAAGTTTGTGGTTCTCTTTTTCTAATTTTATAAGACAAGACATGTATTACTCTGAAAAAATACATGTATAGGTATATTTATCATTTTAAAATAATATATATTTCTTATATATTTCTTTTTAATTTATAAATAATTATTATTATATATTTTACTATTATAATTTTATTTCTGATTTAAAAATAAATCATGACTCTGCGTGTGGGACCCTCTACACTTCATGTGGTTTTCATTTAATGTTCAAGAAACCTACCTAGCATGACCCCATATCATGCACCACCTTCTCCATATAACCCCCACCTCTCTTTTATCCCTTTGTAAATCATCACACCCATCTCCTCCAATCCTCTATTTCAATTCATTTAAAGTGTAGATTTCAGCTCCATATCGATGATCGATCCAGCTATGCACTTCAAGGCAATCTATTAAAGTGTTTTAGGAGCATTTTGGGAACTTTTTTGGGATATGATGGCTGTAATTATCAAACCTGCAGAACATGATTTAGAAGAAGAACACACATCATGTACAATCAGTACCCAACCAAACACTCTCTTTTATGAAATTTGAAAATACATGGTATGTATGTTATGTGCACATCATGTTCAGTGCCTTTGACTAGCCTAAGGGTTCCACCCATGAGATATGAACACACAAACCCAATGTCATGTATTCAAACATGGCTAATTTTTCTATACATGTCATTTAATCTGTTCATCAGGAGTAGTCCTTGTAAAAAGTGTGTAGAATTAGAAATCCATGTTATGGCACACGCCATGTAATGCTTACAGATGGATTGTAATGTATTGTCGACCCCATAAGGCTAGGTCCATGTATTCAGACATAAACAGAAATTGCACCCATATTATTTTACATAGTTTTTAAACATAACTACGTGTCGGGTACTAGGAATTTTCAGACCACATACCCACTCGGTGTGTTTATCCAGAGTACATAGGGTCCTCACTCACTCACATTACATAATGTGTACCCTAGATTTTCATATTTAGTACTTTTATTTTCATGATTTATCACTTTTCATTATACTTTTTAATATCCATATTTTCTCATTAATTTTATATCAACAATGAAAGATGGAGTCACGCCAGTAGGAAACGACCTACAACTGGTACTAATGATGACTAATAAGGTCACTGCAGGATCTGAATTTGGCCTTCACCAACACCATCACTCTATTTTCTAGTATACTATCCACCACCCTTGGATTCACTTCCTCCTCTATTACTAGTTCCCACTTCTTATAAGACTACAGATCTAGCTACCACATTTTCCACAACTACTGAGGGGTCTATTTCAATAGCTCCCACATCCAGCCTATCACATTCAAAGCGATCTATAACATTGGGGGGACCTACTATTCCAGACCACTATCCACAGGTGACACACCCTAAGATCCAACAATGATATCATGAGAATCCTTATATTCACCCACCCCCGCTAGACCCTCAACCTCATTAGGTGGATGACATTATCCAAAACCATATCTAATCTTGGTTGAGGACTGTCATATGGTAGTCATATTACATCATATTTAAAGACACATGATGTAGCTAAGTTTCCATTTACAACATATCATAGTGCCCCAACATCTCATTGTCTTTTAGGATATTAAGGAGACCCAGATCTACAAAAATACTCTAGAGACACATTAGGTCATCACTCATATAATCCAAGATTTAATTTTAGATTTATTAGAGACCTTCATGTTCGACAGGCCCACCTAACATCAAAAACCCACCAACACAACTACAATGGAATAGTTTAGGCTAGACAGCCTTCATTTTTCATTGCTTATGGCCTAGTTTAGATAAGGGTGCATCTTCTACCCCTATCCTACCACCCCACCTCTAATCTCAACCATCATCCACCTAGAGTGATCTGACCTCATTACCATGTGGAGGGATCTTTATGGGCTTGACAACATCTATACACCCACTTCCCAGAATAGAATGATCATCATTTACACTCTGCTTCATTTTATCCATAGGTGCTTCATAATAATAATTCATTCCCACCATGGGGATATGGGTGTCATGTCTAGACGTTACATAGACAATCTCACTTGTATTGTTTGGATTGACTACCCAGACCACCCTTGCCTATCCATATCTTAAATCCACTCCATGGCCCATGGAAAACAAGGAAACCTGAAGGATGACATATGTGCCACTAGTTTCGAACTCTACTTAGAGGTTTTTGATCAATATATTCTTCAAGATAACATTGTCTCTTCAATATGTATGGACTTATTCATTCTAATCTGAATTAGAATGGTCGAGATTCGTGGAGATAACTTTCTGTTCGTGAAGGATGCCCCAACTCTAGTAGGGGTAAGAGATGACCGACATTACCTTATTGGTGATGATGATCTGGTCCCACCCCATCCACCATCAGACGATCCATATCATCCCCACCATGATTCTCCCTTCCTTCCTTATTCATCCATCATCCCCCCTTCTATTAGATCATTTGCATCCCCACCTCCTCTCAAACCCTTTGATGATTTCTACATCTACCTCCACCTTTCCATCTTAGAGCACCACAAATATGCTATGACACAAACATTTGATTTAATCAAGTAGATTTTGGGGCTTCTTATTCAGAACTACGACCTTCAGTTAGCCTGATCACCTAATCCACCGTCCAATTTTCCTCCTTCTCCTCTGACCATTGATTGATTTTTCCAATCTACTAATGCTCTAGATTCTACTACATCTGATTTCATGCCAGACATACCCATTTTAGGCACAACACGTAGCATTGATCCTGTGACTACCACCTCAATTGTCATTGATATCCTATGCCAGAGACCCATGTTACTGATGATGCTTCATCTAAAGCCACACAGTGACTAGTTTTTCCAAACATGTTTCTTAATATATATATATATATAGTGTTGTTCTTGTTATGAGATGATGTATGTGTATGAATAATTCTTCATCCCTTTCATATATAATATAATGTACTCTTGAGTGATATGGTAAACACTTGTTGACTATATCACATATTTTTTTAGCATTCCATGACCAAAATATTCTTTTTGAGTGTATTTTTTTTTATTTTGGCATTATTTATATCACTACTTACACTTGTTCTGGACCGCCTATATTTTACCCCACCCATTTATTCTATTTATTATTGCACTTGGGGGACCATGTCGAGTAGTAAGTGTAGGGGAGAGTCTCTGAATGCACTAGTCTTTTCATTTAAACTGATCTAGGATATATCCTTAATATATTAAATATTTGAAACATTGGAAATTTAATGATTAAATATAATTATAAATAATAAATGCATAAATGGTAATTTTAAAAGTTACCATATAATTTTAAATTTCATATTACATTAAAATTATTACTGATATAGTTTCTTTTTTATTTAAATTCCTATGCATTTACATTTATTATACTACTCTTTTTTCATGTCATGACCTGATTTACCAATTTTTATACTCATTATTGATATCTATTTTGATCATTTTAACACATTATTTCTTATATCCTCTTTCTTGAGATGTTCTTGGTATATACATAACTACTAAAACATTTTTTTTCTTTTCAAAACATGATTATTTTGAATCACATTAATATTATTGAGGCATTTGATTGATTTTCTACCCCTATAACCTTGAGAACTACCCAATATCTAAAATTTTTAACAATAGAAGAAACTATAAACTACCTTGATAGGAAGCCACATTACAGGCCTACTTATCCTTCATATCATTTTTTTATAATTTTTCGTGATTATACATTGGATCATATATAATTGAAATTGGCTCTTCATGGTATATTTTGTATGAAACCATAAAATTATGTATCGAGGAGAGTGCATATTGTTCTTTTGGGAATAACGGTTCCAAAACTAGTATTGATTTTTTCCAAAGTGGTCCATATTATAAAAAAATAAATGGAAAATTTCCCATGAGGGACCAAAATCATTCCTTACACTATATTGATGGTTTTCACACCCATGAGGCAAATGAATGTCTCTGTGATGATAGCTTATTAGATATCTTGATTTGGGATGCATTCATAATTGAGAATTATTTTAGAATATCACACATTTTTATTTAAAAATTCATCCTCCTTTTCTCATTCCTCTGAGATAATTTTTCACATAATTACCCACCTACCTAAAGCCTTAGGATCATTTCAACCTTATTGAATGACCTCATGATTTTTGTTGTGTGATTTATAATGTAGATAATTTAATAATTTAAAGCCTATGGATAGTGTTCATATATTTGAGATTGGGAAAAACCTTGATTTCATAATCTTTTCTGTTGTGTGTTTTTTTTTCTTGTGAGGTAAATCCTCAAGTTGCATGTGTTTTTAGGAAAAGTTGAACACTATGAATAAAATAGGTTGGAAATATTTAATTGTGTTATTTAGTGGGAATTATTAGAGTATCTTTAGAATTAAAATGTGATTTTTTTCATTTTAAAATCCTTTAATATGGATATAGGGTTTATAAGTATAATTTGTTGAATACATGCCTTTTTAGAGTTTCGATTATAATAATTTTATGTTTATATTTTTCATTAGGGAAATAAAATGTCTATGTGTGGGGGAGTTTGATGTTCATTATTTTTTGTATAAATTTTCATACATTCTCTTTGAGAATAAAAAAATAGTTTCACTAAATACATTTTTAAGATAAAAATATTTATTTTATTGTTCATGGTACTTTTTTGTAATTTTTCAGCCATAGTCACAAATCAGGAATTATCAAAACAAAAATTCAGATATACATAGTGTGTAATTTATAAACACACAATGAGTACCTTCACCCAGACATAGATCAGTTAAAGTGAGTATATGCCCATATTGTTGGCCAGATCTAGCAGGCCATGTACTACCCATTAACACTCCATTTCCCCCTTCTATAAGTATTTGGTGGATAAGGTTGACACTACATGCCATATGGGGCGGTGCTACACATTGTGTACCCCCACCGACTGGCCTCCAACATGTTGAAAGTCTTTGGGAATAATAAAGGATCACCTATGGGTGGATATAAGAAGACCAAATTATGTTCACCTTTGTACATGACATGTACCTTATGGAATGAAATTTATAGTTTTAAAATCAGTAAATAAGAGGGAATCCCTCCATGTTTGAGGTTATAAATCCAGGGGAGGTGTGGTTTTTATATCATTCAATCCTCCCGCAGATCTAAATTAAAGTTTTATTTCCTATTTTCATTTCTATTTTAGCATAATTACCATCTTCCCCTTCTTCCTCTCATATTGATGGTGGGAATTTTGTTTCAGCTCAATATGCACACCATTACAATAGTATTGAGAGGCTATTTCTCTAATGTTGGGATTTTAATATGTTAATGGTGGGATTGTGATTTAAATTATAATGTAATGGTGTTATAATGAATTATATTTTACTATTAAATTATTTAATTTAATTCCAAAATCACCATTTGTGTCGCATCAGACCAACAATGGAAACAATGGTGGTGACTAAAGGAGTTGTAGTGGATGAACCAATGTCCATTGTCGAATAATATTACCACTATATTTGGGGTATGGTATTAACATTTATTTAACTATTCAGTTTCAGAACAAAAGTATTTTATTTTAAAAAATAGTCAATAGTTATTAGACAAAGAAATTTTGATCGATTTGAATCCCCGTGGTATGATATTTTCATCTATAATATTGATACTAATGAAAAAATTTCATCATAAAACCTAATCGTATTATAACCCTGACATGAATGTTTTTTTTGTGTTTTGTGAATCTTTTTTTAATTTATATTTTAACAAATATTCTAACAATTTCAATAGTTCCATTAACTCATTCTATAGAGGAACCCAATATATACTCAACCAACTTATTTTTTGTTTTTTCCTCCATCTCTGCCATTAGAGTAAACCCAATAAACACAAGATACCATTTAGTTGGATTATAAGGGAACTTCTTAATTCTAATTTAAACATCACCTAAGGATGGGTGCAGTGCAACATTACCCAAAATATCTCTGAAGATATCACATTTACCATGATATTTATTTTAAACATAGAGATAATATACATCCTAATATCCATTATACCTTCATTAACATAACATAAAATCATTTATTGATCCAATGTGTTATTTAATTATTTATTCATTATTCTTCATAAACCCCAAAAAATCAAATCACCATAAAAATAAATTCAAACAAATGATCGAAATGGGTATATATGCATTTGAACATATAATCAAACATTAACTTATTACCTTATGATTTAATAAAACATTATTATGTTAGCCTCCCGCGAAAGCATATATTCAAAAAAAAACTAACACAATTTGTGTTCCCCAAATAAAATCTTAGTCTATGTCCACAAATAAAAAAATGTAAAAACATTATTAAAAATGACATAAATCACATTCTCATCAAATGAAAACCCAATATCATTGTCATTAATGTTATCTTATTTACATTATTAGTGTTAATCATATATATATCCCAAATAAAAATTTCCTCATTTCTTGTAAATCAATTTTCATGGTAATTAGAACAGAAGAAACATATGTTTTCAAATCCTTAATGAAAATCTACCTTTGAAAATACTTAGATGTCTCAGGATTTTTATATCATAAATAATGATGATATAGAACATATACATAATTATTATTAAATCCCAAAACCTAAACATTTCGATCCTTAAACATTAAAAATTAGACTATAATTTTCCCTTATTTGTCCTATTAGTTAGATGTTATCATAGGGAAAAGGCTTGGATAATTATCATATCCCCCACCCAAAAGACATTGAACTAAAAATATTACCTTGACATAAATATAATACCCCTCCATGAGACCCTTCATTAATATATCATAATAAATTGATATAGTCTTTTAAATTCCACCTATAAAAACATTCATCACACTATTGAGTCATTATCCATGATGTATCATTGAATATTTAATTGATAAAAAAATTAAATTTACGTCCTCTATGGTATCCAACACCTGGGCTCTCAATAATCTATATTTTTCACTTATTTTTTGAGTTTGTGAATTCGATTAGGATTGGGATTTTAATTATTTATTTTGATAACTACTTTAGAATAATAAAATTTGTATCTCCCTCTTTTAATCATCCGGTTTGGATTCTCATAATCACATCATTTTCCTTCAAATTTACTATTAACCAAAGTCCTCATAGTTCTATATATTTACTGAACCCCAAAAGTATTCAATGCGAAACAACAATAAAAGTGAGAAACCACCTAATCATGAATGTAATTTATATTATACTTAAATCATGAAAAAATCTTATAAATTTAATGAAACATAAGTCCAACCTATCTTCTTAATGTTCAAAATTTATTCAGATAATCTATAATTTTAATTAAATAAAATATGAATCAACCCAATAATATCCCCCAGGAGAGTCAATCTAGGTGTGTACTAATGAAGGTATCACCATTCAATAGAATAATGGTTGATATGTACCTTAAAAAAATTTATGATGTTAACCAGTTATGCATCTTATACATAATAATGGCCACTTTTCTTATCTTGATACGTATGTATTTCTACGTCATACAGAAAAACTAAAAATTAATAATACATTAATATTTTGTCTTATACTTATAATTATCCTCAATGGTAGTCATATGGTTATGTTCCCTAATATAGGTTTTCTAAATCTTTTTCAAATGGTATCTAATAAATAACTTTGGATACTAATAGTAAATATCCCAACAAAAGTATATAAAATTCGGTGGTAACATTGTTATACAAGTAGTAGATACTAGTGATCACATAAAAAAGATGGAATATAATAGAGGTCATGGAAGACATCATACCTACATGATTCCATTATTAAATTGGAAATATAAAAACATAGAATAAGAAATAATCATGCACCCCTAATATCATCCGCAATATCATTATTTTTATCCAGTAAATTAGAAATAATATGAGTTTGATATTATAGCCTTAGTAAGGGAATGTGAATTGTGAAATCTACTATTATGTAAATAATTAATAATCATTAATGTATACTGATAACAACCAAATCATTCTATTTAATCAATAACATGAGCGTGAATAATTTTATGAAATGAATAAATGATGATCAAATAATTCCATTTAAATAAAAAATCATTTAAATGATCCATATATATCTTAACTAAATAAATAATTAAATGAAAATAAAATTTTTTCATTTCATACTGATAGAATATATAATATCATAGAACTTTTAATTATCATCGAGGACTCATTCTAGAACAACCTAATTATATCAAGAAGTCATCATGTCAAAATATAGGACATAAATATTCACGAACTGGCGTTAATATATGGGGAAACAAAAAACTGAGAATGTCCTCACATTGCTCGAAGTGTGTTCCTGATCCCTATGGGTTGGTGACTAGCACCTGGTATGATAAAAAATGAAAGAGGTAATTATGTTTCAATAAACATACCTACAGAAGGATATAAAATCAGTATTAATTATTTAAAACTATATAGGGGAAGTTTACCAGGAGATAATCATGAATAAAAAACCCAATATACTATAGAAAAGTACAAGAAATACAGGAAAAACTACACAATCTCTAATAGATACAACTCACACAGGAAATGGATTAACTGCTAGAACCACATCTAAGTGGTGCTTCCTCCTTGATCGAACCTGTAAGGAGAAAATATATATGCTCCAAATGATACAAGTTAGGTGTGGGATATAATCTGAGTATGGTCTCACAAAAGATTATATTTTATGATGCTAATAATTAATTAATAATGTAAAGGGCATTCAATTGTTAAAAAATGTTTGTCATTCCAAAATTTCATATAAACGAATCGTTCATTATCTTTCAAATGATGTAAAGACATTATTAAATCATGCATCAAATTTCAAAATGATATAAATACTTTTAAACAAATGGATTGTGGAAACTTTTAGATAACACTATTTATATAAATCATAATTCATGTAAAATAGTTTAGAAAAATTACATAAATTTATATCACAAATATAATCAAGGGAGAAACACGGTCATCTCCCAAGAGGTATGATAGTTATAAAAATATTGGATCATCACACTCTCATGTGATAAACCACAATGAATACACACATTCCTAGGAAAATTCAAGTGTGGACTCGTCTATGTCCCAATAGAGATGTTTGATGTTTTACCAATATTTATTTAGTGTTGTAAAATATCAATCCATCACTAGGGAAATAACAACCTAGCATGTTTTTCAGAATAACACAATAGCTATATTAGTCTTTCATGTGACATAGTAGAATATTATGATGGGAAATTTATTTTATGTGACATTAAAATTTAATTAATTCTAATTCCCCCATTTCAAAATATCCAATTTTCATTTAAAAACCATTATAAGGTTTTTTTATTAAAAATATTACTTTTTCAATGATAAACCCCAGATGTTTCTATCAAAATAATATGAAGAACTTTATCACAAGTAATAAATTTAAATAAATTCACAATTAAATTTCAGAATTCACATTCATAATTAAATTCACCATTTTAATTTCAACTTATTTCCATCAATTTCAAAAAAAACCCTATTTAATGGAATTTCATTTTTTTCAAAATTTTCCATCAAACACAATTCATAATTTAAAATAAAAATTTTAAATTATAACAAATTCCATAAATGCAACAAAATTACATGGAATTGGGGTTTTCCAATTTCATTCCATAATCGTATTTTAAACATCCCAATTCAACTGAGTGGTTTCTTTCAATAAAAAATTATTTAAATCAGTTTACTAAAATCATTCAATATCTTTTAATTAATTTTTGATATTTAATAATTATATATATCATTAACAAAATTTTGGAATCATGATAGAACAAACTACCTCCGGATAAACAAATATTGAATCATTATACCCTAATCAGTATTCACAAACAAGGAATGATGATCTTGGAATTTTGGAAAAATGGATCAAACGTAGGTTTAATATCTGAATAGAGGGTATTTGATCCACAAATAAATATGAAAATATACAAAACCCTATGTATAAGAAGAGATATAGTGAGAGATATTTAAGGGTGTGGGGGAACATACTAGGAGGAGATCAAAAAAATTCATCAAACCTCGAATCAATTCAAAGAGGGTTTGAAGGTGTCAAGAATATCTCTTGGTTTATCGCGAGGGATATGCAATTCTAGGGGTCATGCTTCGTCTGTTCAGCACCTAAAATGTGGATTTTGATATTTTAAACATGATTTTTGGATTAATTAAATGTTTCACAAGGTAAGATATGTAGATCTGCATGGTTAGACCAAATCATGTGGCATGGAAGTACGACACTTTAAGTGGGATGAAAGGTTTCTCCTAATAGGGTGAAAGGTCAAACAAACCTTGAGCCAACCTTGAAAGACCAAACATCTTGGTTTTTCATTTATTGTATTGAGAGGGGAAACAATTTGGGAAAACAATGTGCCAACCATGAACTTTCCGAAAAACATTCAAAAAATTTAATATTTCACTCGATTCACCCTAAAATGAACCCCATCAAAAGATTGAATCATTATAGGGGTAATTAATACATGAAAATAGTAGAAACGTTTTCTAACATCCCCCCCATAAAAATATTCTATCATAATATATCATATAATAAATATTTAATTCTAAAATGATGAGGCCATTACTCCCTCATCAGTTCCTCCCTCTCCCACGGCTGTGGATTATATTAAACATGATAGACTGATGTTATTTTCCATACAAATTGCACCTCAGTTTCCGAATCAAAAACCCTATTATCCACACAGTCACATCTAAATTTGGTTTAGCCTCATGATCATAATATATTAGAACATGATATCAATCAAATATATACGTTCATATCTAAGATACATGAAAAAAAATTATGTATCTGTACTAGTTATGAAGGAATTGCAATCTGGTATGGTCATTTCCTCGTGTTCTCCACAATTTCCAATGGTGCAAAAAAGAACCTTGTTTCCCTTTACTACTATGCTGTCAATGATTCAACTAGGAAAAATAATCATGAATACTTGGTCAAAAACAGAAAACACCAATGACATTTGATGATGATCATAATTATATTTTATCAACTTGGTCCCATCATCATTCAATGAATACTAAATGGAATATTTTTTTCATATCTTTGACCAATATTGATCCAACCAATGATGTTTCATAAATCTACAACCAATACTACATAAATCTACAAGACTACACCTACATGTCCCCAAAGGGACCAATTATATTCATGAGTTGGTACTATTATTATAATAAAAATCAACCCTCTTTAAATTATCATCCTAGGCTCTGGTAATGTTGAGAACACAATAATGAAAAATATCCTCAACAATCTATATATATATATCATTCTATATGGCTGTTCGACTATGGATGGAATGTCGTTCTCAAATGGACATGAGATCTCATCACCATCGGAAGGCCTCCCATAATCAAGAAGTGAACATAGGATCTCTATCAGAGACTATAGTTGACGGAACTATGTGACAAAAAAACCTCTTTCACATAGAAATTCACAACTCATAAACTCTTTCTATATTGAGAATGGATATAAAATCTTCCAATTTAATCAATTGACTGATCACAACTCCTATCACATTATTCTTTTACTACGTATACAGAACCACCAATAACAATTTCCATAGAGATCTCATCCAACATTCAAGAACGTACTAGAATGAGGTAATGAAGACCTAAATGTTCCTCGTGGTCTTAATTAACCGGATTTCCCATATTACTATGAGAAAAAAAATATTCCCCGTCTCTTTCCAGGCTGATATAATTGACATCGCATGTCATAGAAAATCATACTAGATTATAATTGCACTACCAAATAATAATTATTGAATTCCACCTTAAAACAATTCCTTATAAAAGACGGTACCAAAAAATAGTTTCAAAATGAGGAAATTCTCTCTTTGGATAATGACCAATCAAACATGGTCTCCCAAACATTAAGAGAGTCTCTATAGCTACACAACTCTTCATCAATATTCTTTTCGTAAAAATGTATCTTGGGAATAGAGGATGGAAACTGAAAACAGGAAACAACAACCTTGGCCCCTGATTCTCCTACACCAATATAAAACATTTCAAAAATATCCATCATGATCCTATCTTCGATAGATTATTTCCAAGATTGAGATTAAAGATCCCTACTTAGAGAATCTGTGAGGAAATTAACCTTCCCTAGGTAATGGGCTAGTTCCATATCAAAATACTGCATGTATTCCACCCAACGTCATTGTGAGAGGTTCAAATATTTTTGAGATAATATATAACTCAGTTTCTTATGGTCTAAAAACAAAATCAACCCTTCTCTGAAATGGTAATGTTGTAGTAATTTATGTCATTGCATCATAGTAGCGAGTTCAGTGTCACGGTCTAGATAACTCTTCTCAATTTTTCTTAAATTATGCGATCCATATGTAGTTAAATGACCACCTTTCATTAGATTTCATCCCAAACCTAATCAAGCTGCATCAAAGAACACCAAAAATCCTGGTATATCCTCTAGAAGAACCATAATATGCATAGTTGTTAAAATATGTTTCTACTCGTCAAATAAATTTTGTTATTTATCATCCCAAGAAAAAATTACTACCTTTGATGTTAGAGACGTTATAAGAGATTCCAACTTTGAGTATTCCTTTGTGAATTTGTAATAAACATACTTATACCCAAGAAGGCCCGAATCTTGAAAAAGTTATATTGTTGTTTCCAAGTTGTAATAGATCGTAAATTTTTAGAATAAACTAAAATAAGATGTTCCAACACCACAAATCCCAATAATTTTACATCCTAAATCTGGAAAAAACTTTTTGAATTCCTGGATAAAATTTGGTGATTTCTCAATAAACTCATGATGGTTCTCAGATGTTGTATATGATCCCTCTCTAACATTGAGTAAACATGGATGTAATCTCAAAGGCCTACCACAAAGATATCAAGAAACTCATGGAAACTCATTTTAATTATATCCATAAATATTTTAGGACAATTGGTAGGACCAAAAGGCATAATAAGTTACTTATAAAGACTGTACAATCTCAAAAATGGTAGTTTTTTGAACATTGGATTCATTTATCCTCAACTGATGGTAAGGATATCGAAGATTGATCTTGGAGTACCACTCTTCCCATTTCAACTGATCATAATAATCATCAATGTGGGGAAATAGATACATGTTCATCATCATAAATTGATTGATTTTTTGATAATTGAAAAAATATAATACTGATCCATCATATTTATTTGAAAAAAGAATAAGCGCCATCCATGGAGACACAATCGGGCATATAAAGTCATTCCTTGGAAGATCATCCATCTATGACTTGAAATATTTTATTTTAGTTGGTTCCATTAGGAGAGAGGGAATATAAATAGTCTGAGTAAAATGTATTATATGAATATATATCTCTACCTCCCTTACTATTAGAAAACTAGAGAAATCAAGAGGTAACACGTAAGGAATCATGATGAAAACTACAGGAATATCACCACTCAATTATTCCCACTCCAGATCAAAGAAAAATAATGATATTTATTTCCCAAAATCCAAATAATTTGGTCCATCTCTACTAAAAATATGGTCCAATTCTCCTTGAAATACATTGAACACACCATTAGGTGTAGTAGAGAAGACATGTTGAAAATATAAATTAATACAAGATTTGTTGTTAATGAGATAATCCAAGATGTATATAACGTCAAGTGGTTTTATGTTGAAAACCCGAAAACACCATGGAATCTTGAAATCCAATAGATATAAAACACAAGAGGGACTATGGAGACCCAAATCTCTTTTCATACAATGGGGAGTAGGAATATTCATTACCCTTGATAAAATCTCTATATAAAGATTTAGTATATTAAAAACACATAATGAAATAAATGAATGAGAAGTACTGGTTTAAAATATGGTAGTCACTAATTCTAACACTATAGTGATGGTACCTCTCATAATTGTAGGACATGTAACCACTTCTTCTTATGACTTACACTATGTGAAAAATCTTCGATTCATTTTTCTACGGCTGGAACCCATTTTATGTCCCAACTAGAACCTTCTTACACAGTATCTTTAGAGAGAAAGCCATATAACTAATATCCACTATATGTCCCAAATAGAACCATCAAGACATAATCTTCTCATTAAATACAATCTCATGTGGGAAATTAATCCTCTATGTAAAATGGATTTCAGGTTCTCTTAAGAACCTATCAACCAACTCAGTTTGAAAAAATCTATATCCTTGGAATATAGCATCATCTTTAGATTGAACTGGTCAGTTAAACGAAAATTAAAATCCTTCCACTATAATCTATCATGATTTTATGTTGTCACTGTCGCATCCCACCATATTTTTCATTGTCCTTCCCGAATGAAGGTGGAACACTTCAAATTGATTTCTTCTACTGTCTCCAAAAAAACAAAAAAGCTGTATCCAAATTATCCATTCCGTAGCCTCTTGAGGATGATTTTAGCCTTTGAATGATCCTAGATTACAGTACTGTAATTCTTGAGAAATTTTTTTGACAATATACCTTTATGATTCTACACATGGATCCTGGATATGAACTATATATGGTTTATTAACCAAATCTTGGACAGTATGAATAGTCACCTCATACAGATTTGGGTTCACAAGAGGATTCACTCACTGATGTTCAGTATCAGCTTCCCCCAAGATCAATGAAAAAAATATTTTAGGAGGCATGATGCTATACAACGTTAGAATAAAATAAAAAATACAGGACATGAACACTTAAATAGATAGAAGAGTAAAATTAAAACCAGTATATATAAAAACAATATTGGAATATCATTTCTATATAAATTGGGCGTAAGGAAAAGAGTAGAATTAATCCTCAAGGAAAGCATTCCCAAAAAATCCTGAAGACTTAAGGTTTACCTTGATAGTAGATAGACAATAAGTAAATTGAAACGACCACCTATGTCCTAACAATATTACATAATGCATGTTGACACAACGACAATAAGCTCAACCTAGATATTTGATTCAACTTTTCCATCAACCGGCTCAGATACCTAGGTAACCTGATAACCTATTCAGTCCTGAGATGTCCTGATCGGAATTCTCGATCTCTATGGGTTGGAATATGGATCCTTATATCATGGAAAATGAATGTTTGAATTATTTTTCCACAAACATCATTGAAGATAGATACAAAATAATTTTGCATTCAAATGAAACACCCCATAGAATTTTGTAATAGAAGTCGAATAGATATAAATAACCCAAATTACCATATAATAGTACCATAAATAAAAAATACCCAATTCCAATCAGAAACAAAGAATCATTCTCAAAAATCAATAGCCAAACCCCCCTCCTAGTTGTTCCTTCCCTTTCTTGCAACTAGATGTGGATAACCTACAAACACCCAATGGAATAGGTTTGGTGTGAACTAAAATCCCAGAAGGGTCTCACCAAGGATTCCATAATAATATGTAAAAATATAAAAAACCATGTAATGATATTTAAATTTTTAAATAATCAGATAAAATTTCAAAATCAAAATTAAACTAATAATTCTTTAAAATTCTAATGATGGAAATACAACAAAAAAACATTCTTCACAGTTTAAAATGATAAAAATTTCTTTAACAGAATGGATTTTCAAATATAATATATAAAATTTTTTATTTATATGATAGGGAATTTAATATAGTTCACATATATTGGTATACATTTTTATCTTATATATAAAAAAACAAGAAACATGGTCATCTTCCAATATGAACAATAGTTTCGAGAAATGGGATCGTCAATCTCTTAAGTGATAAATAGAAATGTGCACACATTTCCTTCAAAACAAGAAATAGAGGAATGATATATGTCCCACCCAGGATTTATGATGTTAATACTAATACATTATTAGTGTTTTAAAATGAAAACCTGTTACTATAGAAATTCTAACCTAGCATGTTTTTTCCAATAACTCTATATTAACCTTGGATTGCATGTGGTCTAGTGAAATTCAATGATATGTGATTTATTTTAAGATTCCTTAAATAAAATTTCACCTCATTCCTCCATTTAATATATTTCAATTCCCATTTTAAAACAAACACATTGGTATTTAATCAAAACCATTTCTTTTTCAATGATAAAACACAATGGTTTCAGTCAAAACCATATTAAGAAATTTTTCAAAAATAGAAAACTAAAATAAATTCAAAAATAAATTTCATAATTTACTTTCAAAATAAAATTCAAATCATTAATTTCAAACAATTTCCATAAATTTCACAAAAAATACCCAAATCAATAAAATTGTGGGTTTTAACTTTTTACCATAAAACCCATTACATTGTTTAAATTAAACAAATAAAATTTTACTAAATTCCATAAATAAGACACAATTAAATTAAACTGGGGGTCTACAATTTTCATTCCAAAATCCTATTTTAAAACCCCAAATTTAATGGAATTGGGTTTTTCTGACAATCTAGTTGATGGAATTTAATTTTAAAAATATATAATTTATTCCAATAGTTGATATTAAATAGTTAAATTTATGGTTACATTTTTTGGAATCATAGATAGATCCACCTACCTCACTATCAATAGATCTCAAAACACCAAACCATAATCAAAATTATTCAATAATAAATGATGATCACGACATCTTGGAACAAAGATCATACATAGGTTTATGATCCCAAAATATATGGTATTATATCCCAAAATCAATAAAGAACTCTACAAATCCATAGAGAGGACAAGAGAGATAGATGAAGATTAAGTTCAGGGTATAGAAACTAACTGGGAGGAGATCAAATTGTGATTTTCTTGATTTTAATCATTTCCCAAAGAGTCTTGATGGTTAAATAACATCTCTTGGGTGCTCCTGAGGAAGAAAAATCATATGGGGTTATTCTAGGTCCATATGGATCCTAAAGTGGGGGTATCATGATTTTAATGTTTTAGTTATAGATTAATTAAATTTCATGCATGGTTAGATTTAAATGTCCATATGGTTATAAAAAACTGTAGGGCTTATCCATGAAACCCTTTAAATTTTCCCCACAGTTTTTTCTAAGAGGGTGCATGTTCTGACAAACCAGGAACTGACCATGAAAAAACCCAATACCTGGGTTTGTACAGTTTAGATTAAGAGGTTGCATGAACTTGGAAAATTGTATGCCAACCATGGAGTAGCCAAGAAACTTTTAAAACATTTAAAATGTCACCTGATTTTCCATCACACCAAACCCAAACAAAGGCTGCTTAAAAAAATAGGGGTATAGGAATACCTAAAAATAGATACATGATTATACATAAATGGTTAAGGATTAAAAAAACACCCGAACCATTTTATATCATGAAACTAACTGATAAATCTAAGGGAATGAAATAATATAATACACCGATCAATTTATAAGTCCAATTAATTCAATATTTGACTGAACAAAAAATCCTAATAGAAATGCCTACTAATAATTAATGTTCCATATTAAAAATATATGAAATGTAATTTTTTTCCAAATGAAACTAGACATTAAATATTTTGGATGGTATAATTAGAAAATATCATCAATGAAGAATAATTAAAATAAACAGTAGTTGTCTTTCCTGAATAGAAATACGAAAATGTCATTAAATCATTTTTTAGGGAAATACCATTTTCACTTTTAAATCTATTTTTAAAAACTCAAAAAAATAAATAATTTTAGGAAGAAAATTTGAAAAAATATTATGTAAATCTATAATGGAATATTAAAATCAATTTTTGTACATTATAATGGAAACTATTTTTCATGTTCAATATATTAAGACAAATATTTCTTTCAAATTTTCTGTAAAAATTCAAAAATATACTCATTCAAAAAATACAGTAAGATTATATTTAAACCATTTTAATAAAAAATAAATTATTTGTAAAAAATTAATTTTAGTAACCATAGATGGATTTTAAAACCATTGTTAATTTTTTATTTCAAAAATCATAGATATATAATAAAAATATTTATGACTAAAGTGGGATGAATTTATGTTTTTAAAAAACAATATCTTGATATTTTGAGTACCCATTTAATAAATATGGTATTTTTTTTAATTTTATCAATACATTGATGAGAAATTGTTAATATTTTTTATCATTAAAGGAATTTATCTTTTCTTTCAATGTAAATTAAATCATAAATAATCGTGATTAAAATATGATTAAAACATAAATCACATACCATTTTACTATAATTTGAATCAAAAAACCATAAAAATATTTATATATGATACTTTAATTACAAGGAATATAATGGTATTGAGGATATAACATATATAATATTACATATAGACACCATAAGAAATAAACACATGGTGAGTTTGGCATATGATTTATGAAAACAAAATTCAGAGAAGAAAACCCTTAACTCATTTTTAACTTCATTCATAGGTGTTCAAAAATATTTTATATTAAATATATATTTAACATTAATATATTACATATATATATATATATAATACCTTATATTTTTAAATTATAACTTTTTACCACCCTTATATTGAAAATTACTTGTTAAATTCATTATTTCAATTCATAACATCTTTTTTCATGTATGTTTTCATTAAGTGGTTCGGGACACTATACTTTGATCATGGAAACATAGTCTCCAAAATTTATAACTTATAAAAATATAATAGATATCCATTTTATTTTTAGTTAAAATCATCCATAGAATGTTGAGATATGAAGAAGAATTAAACAATTACCGGATATGGTGGGCCACATTTACTCATGAAAAAAAGAAATATAAATTATATCATACATTTAAAAAATAGTTTTTATACAATATATATCATATATATATATATTAAATATATCCTTATTACCATCCTTTTAAATAGGAAATGAACAAAAAATCACATCGCTTCATGGAGGTTGTAATCCACATGTACATGTTATTGACATCAATATTTTCCAATTGAGAAGAATATAATAAGATAGAAATTAAATTATAATTTCAGATGATTAATTATTCAAAATGTATCATATATTTTAATTTGATTCATCTTCATAAAAATATCAACAAAGCTGTGATAAATAAAGAATATCAACACTATGAGGAGATGGAAAGTTATATGTATGCATGTGTGATGTTTTTTCATTTTATATGTTGTGAAAGAGATATAAAATAATTATACCACAATAATAATAACATAAAAATAGATTTTGTTACACTAATTTATTATATTAGTATGGGTACCTCCAATTCTGAGGAATTATAAGTATAATAAAATTTGAAGGGTTCTGTAAAGAGGATTAGATTTTCATCCATAGACAACAATTTAATTTCTTCTTAAGGTCTGTTAGAATGATATTTTATTGAAATAAGAATATATATATAGTTAAAAGGGAGTTTAATTTGATAAATTAGTAGGGTTTGTTCAATATAAATGTCTTAGAGGTAGTGAATAATTGATAGAAAGGGGTGTACATATATAATAGAGAGAAATGACACACATTAAATTAACAAAAAGATTAAAACATAATTAATTAATTAAAAATAAAAATTCTTCCAATTGTTAATATATTTAAATAAAATATTATGAGTTCAAAATGTTATCAACCAATGAAATTTTGATAGGTTCATGACCCCTTTTATACCATATCCTTTGGTTAAACCCCATAGTTATGGAATTTTACTCCAAATAACAGCAATGTCTTTTTAAATCTTTATAGGATTTAATTTTACATCTAATGTAAAAATTGGATCACAAATGACCTAGGGATGATATTTCATTACCATTAATCTTCCTAATTATCCTCTTACCATTTTCATTATGCTTTTTAAATAATTTAATATAAAATATTTGTTTTAATATATTATTAATATAATTTTAAGAAATATTTAAATAATTTATTAATGAAAATAACATGAACACAGTGAAATTAAAATCTAAACCATTTATACATAACTAAAAATTTGTTTTACTATATAAATTCATGCAATAAAATAGTTCACCAGTATTTGATTATTTTTATTATTTGGAAAATGATTTAATTTATTTATCTATTAGTTGAATAAATACTATATCAGCATTTCATAAGCCTTTAATATAATTATTTAATCACATGAATTTAAAATCAAGACATAGTGGTAAATAATAATTTTTTTTCAATTAAAACTTTATAATCAAACTTAATCTCTTTTTAACCTTAAAACAAAATTTAAGAGATATTAAATTCTAAATAATAGAGTTTTTAATTAATTCTTTGTATTAATTAATATAAATGACATAATAAATGGAAAATGGAACCAACTGGATATATATTAATGAAATTGATGGAAATTTATAAACTCCCCAAATCCCGTAGGATAATGTCATGTGGTGGGTTGATTCTGAGAACATATTTATTAGTTTTAATCCTATACTAAACATTTAACATTACCAAGGTGAAAAATTCTTACCATGTTCATTGTTAAAAATGAAAAAATATTAAGGGGGACTATTTAACAAATATTTACCTCTTGATTAAAAATATGATATCCATTTATAATGATTTAATCTCCATAAATGGGAAGAATAAAATTTTAATAATATTTTGAAATAAAAATGAATAAAAAAGTTAGTTTTATCAAAATCATGAATAATTCTAATGTAATTATTTATATTATTCAAAATCATATAGATTAAATGTAAATTAAATATAAAATCATATATATTTTGTAATATTTATATTAATTAATGTAATAATAGTATTAGAAAACTTTATATTTTTAATTGTTCACTGAAAAGTCAATAATTATTGAAAAATACCAAAAATTTCCCAAATGATAGTTTTAATATGAAAATTTTACAAAAATGTTTTTCAATTTTTTTGTAATGGTGGGAAATATTTATTATACCGTTTTATCAAAAAAATAAATAAATATAATTTTTTATGAAAATTAATTTTCATGAATAAAATTTCATTACAAAAAAATTGAGTTCTTATTTGAAAATGAAGTGCCTAGATCAGTGTGAATCACTGAGAGGGGGAGGGGGTGAATCAGTGATCCTTTAAAACTTTTTACTAATTGATTCTTAATCAATTAAACCTCTATGGCTGGTTAAAGCCTCGATCCACTCTTCTTGTATCTCTCAACCTTTCCCGGATAATGCAGTAATGAAAAGGCACAGGACACAAGGATTTACAAGGTTCGACACCAAAGGCCTACATCCTTTCCATGCTCTCCCAGCATGGATTCTCCCATTATAATCTGTTAGTATTACAATGGTCGATACAGCTTCCCACCATATCTCTCCTGAGTCCCACAGGAGGGTCTTTATACTGCTTCACACAGTGTTACCAGAGTCCCACTGGCCTGCTCCAGAATCCCACTGAAGACTTCTTCTCCCTGAGTCCCACAGGGTCTTCTCTTGGCTCCTCGAGTCGCACGAGTAGCTCTTCTTCTTGTTCAACTCTTCAAGTATCTTCAACAGTCTGGGATAAAGACTGCTGGCCTTTCTCTGTACCTCTGATCACTTGTGATGATCAGGTCTTCTCATCTTGCTCATGATTTTTCTCCTTCTTCTCAGGATGACCTGGCCTCTCTCTTCAAGAATCTTCAACAGCCTCTGATAAGGTCTGCTGGTCTTGCTCAAAGCTTCTGATCACTTCTGTTGATCAGGATCTTCTCAATTACTGAATACTCAGAAAACTGATGTCTTTAACTTTAGTCTGGTCCAGTCTCACATCAAATCATCTTCATGCACTGAGTGCATGGTATCTCTGCTTCCTCATGCACTGAATGCATGGCCTTCTCAAATCTCTTCAAGAACTCCTGGTCTTGGACAACTCAAATGCACACCACTGATTTGGCTCTGTTCACGTGTGCACGTGCAGGCAGGCATGCATGCACTCTCCTCTTTCTCCTCTTGGTGTAATAAACCCTCAAAGGGTGTAGTCACTTTAAGAACACACCTTCTCACTAAACTTCACACACTTTATTCTCTTTTGATTACACACATAAATGTGTGTTATACACTAGTGTGGATATCTTCTCTTCTTCTTAGTGTGTACACAATTTGGTTTTCACACACACTAAGGTTCGGCCACTTATTTTAATTTTCACACACACACAACATAGGTTGAGTTGTGGTCTTCACTTGTTGCACACACATGACTTGGCCTTCACTTCTTCTTGCACATACCAAAGGCTACGACCTCCACTTTGTTTAGCACACACTTGGGTTCGGGTTCTTCAATTGCACACACACACAAGATGTGGTGGCCTTCACTTCCTTCAAACACTCTACCCGTAGGTGTAGTTATACTCCTCCCGAACTCAAAGGAGGTGCGCAAGGGTGCAGCTTCTCTTCTTCAACACTGCCTTCTTCTGTTTTTGCACACACAGCCCGAACTCCTTGGGCGCAAGGAAGGTGCGCAAGAGCAAGGGTGCAAGAGCACTTCTTGTCGCGCAAGCACCTCCTGCCGCATAAGTTTGCGGGCAGCGAGGGCAAGAGTCTGGAGCGCGCAAATATGCGGCTCGGCTCCTTCCTGTCGCGCAAGAGGTGCGCACAGGGATCTCCTCCTCCTCCTCCTTCTTGTCGCGCAAAGAAGTAGCGCGCAAGGAACTCAAGCCGCGCAAGTTTACTTGCGCGGGGATTCAACTTCGCGAGGCAGAGCTCTCACGGGACTCGGATTTTCAACATAGTTTCAGCAAGCAACAATGAGGTCTCAGCCTCTCCTTATATAGGCAGAGGGCCTCGGTTCATCCGCGTGGGATATAAATTCAAACTCCCGAATATCTCGGGTTTTCAAGATTTCCAAAATCTTGTTTCTCCTCTGTTTCACGCGGGTTCTTTTCCTTCATTATTTTCCTCTTCATGCATGGGCATGGAAACGTACGCATGGCCTTTTTTAAACCCAATCCATGCAAAGCATCAACACCGAATGGCCTCGCACCTTCGGTTGCTTCGGCCGAACTTCAAAACTCTCCAAACATTGCATGCAAGTGTATTTTTAAGCATGGATCGGTTCAGTGCGTCGAGACGATCCCAATGGACTCTTCGGCTTGATCGGAGATGGCAGGGAACTCAAATTCTGTCGTCGGGGAGGCCTCTGGTTCGAACGGAGCTCGCGGGTGGCAGCGGTCGAGCTCGAGGATGAAGACGCCTCAGAACCGTCGGATCCGGAGTTGAGAAGACATCGGACGGCTGGATTAGTTCGCGGCGCGCGGCAGATGAGATGAGCGGCGGAGATCGAGCGCGAGATCAGATGGATGGCTCAGATTCGCTCCGCGGCAAAAATGTTTGTCCCACATCGAAACGGCCCGCGATTTCCACGCGGTTTATCAAAGTTCCGCTGCCAGCATCCCTTCGATTGAACTTCTCCCTCCACGGTGCCGCCCCGCACCGTGTTCTCTCTGCGGGCGCGCTCTGCGCCCACTCTGCTCCCTGCGGGCGCGCCACTGGCGCCCACTCTCGCCTTCGGGCGCGCGCTCCGGCGCCCATGCTGCGCAGGACCTGATCCCCTGCGTGGCCCGGCTTACACACGGCCGCGGCCTCTCGGGCTGGCCCCATGGGATCCCCTTGGGCGTGGTGACCTAGTCCCACATGTGCCTTGGGTTGAACCCTTAAGGCTGGCCCTTGGTGGCTTATTTTTTGCTTAAATATACACTAAGTATACAAAGTACTCTTAAGTGTAAAATGCCAAATGCCACAACTCTTCTTCTTCATTTCTTCTCTTCTCTTCTTCATTAGAATTTCTCAAATCTCCTCAACATATATTCATTACTTAGGAGTGAATTCTTGAAGGTTCTTCTTCTTCAACCGAACTCCTGAATCACTTAAATTCTTCAAAGTGCTTCATTGATCTAATCAGAGATCAATTGGATCACTTCCAATTCACATGCACTAAGAGTTAGTTCATGGACTTCATTAATCCACTTCATCCACTTAGAAGTTGTGGATGGTTCACTTCTTCAACTCCTCATAAATTGTCACTACAATTCATGGTCTTCTAATCATGTTGTGACATTGTATCCAGTTGATACAAGTTCTTGGAACTTTAAGAACAGCTCAATAATCGTCTGATTTTCATAGAGAATGTTTCAACCACAACATCCTATGTCACTTAGTGAATCTCCTAAGTGACATGCATCTTAGTACCATGGCCTTTCTCCATTCATCACCATCACCATCACATCCTTTGTCATTCACATATTGAACCTCCTTGACATCCATCCATTCATTCCTTGACAACAACATACCTCATTGACAACAAATGAAACACAGTGCACTTCAATCTACCCCTTTGTATTTGTTGGCAATACACTAGGGAACATATGAATGGGTCAATATGTGTGCCAATATTTCTCCCCCTTATTGGAAATCAAATGAAAAGGTGTGGTGTGGTTCTCTTTCAAAAATCTCTTCCTCCCTTATAAAAGCATTTTCTTCAAAATCACTAAGAGAGGGATGATGTAACATGTTCTCTTGAGCAAGGAACATTTAGTAGATCAACTCTAAGTCTACTTGGGCTAACCCGGTGTAGAAAACAAGAGTGATGTAACCAAGGAACTCAATGTTGTCCAACATTCACTGTACATGTGAAATCATGCTTCAGGGGTTTGAAATTTTTCAGATATAACAATGACTTTCCTAAATCCTGCACAACTTCACAAAACTTATTAGAAAGTTCAGGTGCAAAGATGACGTTCCCCCTTTCAACCATTTGTCTTCAATCAATACTCCCCCTTAATTGTCATGATGAATACAATTATGAAACAAGGGATGAAAGTATGATTGGAATACCTTCACTTTTCTCAAGATGGTATTAAATCTTAGAATCCCATCTTCTTCTGATTGGCTCCCCCTCAAGGGGTGCACTCCATTCTGTCCAAACCACTCTCCAGATGAGAATGATCATCATCTTCAATTCCCTGCAATGTTAGCACATGTAAATACCAAAAGTATAAGGGAATAAGATGGAACCTCCTTGGTTCATCAATGTGAACAACAAGGTTGAGAAGATTCTCTCAACCGAGATGTCCCATTTTCACCATTCTTCACACTTTCACATTTGATCTTCAATGATGTTTGTGCTGGTGTGGATCTCAATACATCTTCATGTGAAATATTCTTCTTCCCTTTTGCCTTAGCAATTGCCAGAACTTCATCTTCAGCTCTTTGTAGATCTTCGGCAAGTTGCAACTGATTTGGCCATATGACTAGTAAGTCACTTGGAAGTGTGGCCTCAGTTCTGGATATTCCACATGGTTCCTTTGATGCTTTCAAGCCACCTTTCTTATGAAACTTGTTTTCAACCAATCCCTTATGCTTCATCTGGATTGATTGTCTGTTTGAGTCCAGTCTGCCTCTATTGAATTTCATGGATTGTTTACAATGATCCATGATATGTCCTTTCTTTCCACAGTAGAAGCATATTTTCTTCTTGGTGGTCCTTCTGGATTCATCACCCTTCTTGGATTTCAAATCCAAGGTCTTTTCTTCCTTTTTAAACATCTTCTTGGGAGCATTGTCACCTTTCTTCTGTTTGCTTCCCAAGGATTCTTTCTGAGCCAGGTTCTGTGATCTTTTCTTCTTTTGAGCTCTGGATACAGTTGGAGATTGACATGTATCTATTTGACCACTTTTGCAATCATCCCAGATGTTGTCAAGTAATCCAAACCTATTTGCAGTAAACAGATATCTCTGGACCTGTGGATGCTGCTTCTTTTCTTCTGGCTTGCTCCCCCTTGGCAGGGGCTTCCTTTGTGCTTTTACATTCAGTGGATTGTACCAACAATCCTTTGCACAATTCCCATACTTATTACAACACCAACATTGACCCACAAATCTTGACCTCTTTAGTTCTTCTGATTGTAGGGTACTTTTCTTGAATTGTTGTGCTGCTTCAGGAGAGCTCTGCTTCTTCATTTTCTTCATCCATACTTGTTTGGAATTATTTTTCCATCCTGCACTTTTTGTGGAAACACAATTAGAAGAATCAGTACAAGATGGTATGGATGGTACCTTCTTTCTAGAAGATGTTGCCCTTTCATTAGAGGATGTCTTTCTTTTAGAATCATCCTTCTCAAGGCATACTTGAGTAGCAACATTTCTTCTTTCAGCCGACTGGGAGGATTCAGCTTTGGGTGATTGAAGATTTTTCAATATCACCTCTAATTCAAAGCATTTCATGTTGAGGGAGTTCTTCTCATCCTCAACCAATCTTAGCTTACCTTCCCAATTCTGTTTCAGCTGTTCCATCTGGTCATCATGCACCTTCTTTATTTCATGCAATGAGTTGTCAAGCTCCTTCACCATTTTGACTTTGTCTTCGAGTTGAGCATCTCTGACATTCATTGACACTTTATGCCTCTTTTCCAGTGCATGGAAAACATCTTGGACCAATATCATAAAGAATTCTTTCTCAAAAATTCTTCTTTGCAATTCTTCAGTAGTTTCTTCATATCATTCATTGCAAAGGGAAACGGTTTCATCTTTAGCCTTCACCAGCTTTCTGAGAGTGTTGGTTATGCCAACCCTTTTTGCCAATTGATCTTCCATTGCATTGGCTTCTTCTTCTAGCTGTGATTTTTCTTCTTGAAGATCAAGGATGCCTGTAGCTATACACATTGCCACTTCCTTGGGGACTGTCTTCGGAAGATATTCGATTGCACTTTGAAGATCTTTCATTGTTCCAACTTCATCACAGCTAGGACAGGCTTTCTTCATTTTCTTGGCCTGTTTCTTCTTTTTATTTTTCTGAGTCTTGGCAGATATCTCCATTTGAGGCTGTTCTTTCATTTCCTCAAATCTGCACTTTATAAAGACTCCCTTGGATCTTTTAGAGGCAACCTCCCTCTGATACCAATTGTAGTGCCCAGATCAGTGTGAATCACTGAGAGCGGGAGGGGGTGAATCAGTGATCCTTTAATACTTTTTACTAATTGATTCTTAATCAATTAAACCTCTATGGCTGGTTAAAGCCTCGATCCACTCTTCTTGTATCTCTCAACCTTTCCCAGATAATGCAGTAATGAAAAGGCACAGGACACAAGGATTTACAAGGTTCGGCACCAAAGGCCTACATCCTTTCCATGCTCTCCCAGCATGGATTCTCCCATTATAATCTGTTAGTATTACAATGGTCGATACAGCTTCCCATCGTATCTCTCCTGAGTCCCACAGGAGGGTCTTTATACTACTTCACACAGTGTTACCAGAGTCCCACTGGCCTGCTCCAGAATCCCACTGAAGACTTCTTCTCCCTGAGTCCCAGAGGGTCTTCTCTTGGCTCCTCGAGTCGCACGAGTAGCTCTTCTTCTTGTTCAGCTCTTCAAGTATCTTCAGCAGTCTGGGATAAAGACTACTGGCCTTGCTCTATACCTCTGATCACTTGTGATGATCAGGTCTTCTCGTCTTGCTCAGGATTTATCTCCTTCTTCTCAGGATGACCTGGCCTCTCTCTTCAAGAATCTTCAACAGCCTCTGATAAGGTCTGCTGGTCTTGCTCAAAGCTTCTGATCACTTCTGTTGATCAGGATCTTCTCAATTACTGAATACTCAGACAACTGGTGTCTTTAACTTTAGTCTGGTCCAGTCTCACATCAAATCATCTTCATGCACTGAGTGCATGGTATCTCTGCTTCCTCATGCACTGACTGCAAGGCCTTCTCAAATATCTTCAAGAACTCCTGGTCTTGGACAACTCAAATGCACACCACTGATTTGGCTCTGTTCACGTGTGCACGTGCATGCATGCATGCATGCACTCTCCTCTTTCTCCTCTTGGTGCAATAAACCCTCAAAGGGTGTAGTCACTTTAAGCACACACCTTCTCACTAAACTTCACACACTTTATTCTCTTTTGATTACACACATAAATGTGTGTTATACACTAGTGTGGATATCTTCTCTTCTTCTTAGTGTGTACACACTTTGGTTTTCACACACACTAAGGTTCGGCCACTTATTCTAATTTGCACACACACACAACATAGGTTGAGTTGTGGTCTTCACTTGTTTCACACACATGACTTGGCCTTCACTTCTTCTTGCACATACCAAAGGCTACGGCCTCCACTTTGTTTAGCACACACTTGGGTTCGGGTTCTTCAATTGCACACACACACAAGATGTGGTGGCCTTCACTGCCTTCAAACACTTAACCCGTAGGTGTAGTTATACTCCTACCGAACTCAAAGGAGGTGCGCAAGGGTGCAGCTTCTCTTCTTCAACACTGCCTTCTTCTGTTTTTGCACACACAGCCCGTACTCCATGGGCGCAAGGAAGGCGCGCAAGAGCAAGGGTGCAAGAGCACTTCTTTTCGCGCAAGCACCTCCTGCCGCATAAGTTTGCGGGCAGTGAGGGCAAGAGTCTCGAGCGCGCAAATATGCGGCTCGGCTCCTTCCTGTCGCGCAAGAGGTGCGCACATGGATCTCTTCCTCCTCCTTCTTCTTGTCGCGCAAAGAAGTAGCGTGCAAGGAACTCTAGCCGCGCAAGTTTACTTGCGCGGGGCTTCAACTTCGCAAGGCAGAGCTCTCACGGGACTCGGATTTTCAACAGAGTTTCAGCAAGAAACAATGAGGTCTCGGCCTCTCCTTATATAGACAGAAGGCCTCGGTTCATCCGCGTGGGATATAAATTCAAACTCCCGAATATCTCGGGTTTTCAAGATTTCCAAAATCTTGTTTCTCCTCTGTTTCACGCGGGTTCTTTTCCTTCATTATTTTCCTCTTCATGCATGTTCATGGAAATGTACGCTTGGCCTTTTTTAAACCCAATCCATGAAAAGCATCAACACCGAATGGCCTCGCACCTTCGGTTGCTTCCGCCGAACTTCAAAACTCTCCAAACATTGCATGCAAGTGTATTTTTAAGCATGGATCGGTTCAGTGCGTCGAGACGATCCCAATGGACTCTTCGGCTTGATCGGAGATGGCCGGGAACTCAAATTCTGTCGTCGGGGAGGCCTCTGGTTCGAACGGAGCTCGCGGGTGGCAGCGGTCGAGCTCGAGGTGGAAGACGCCTCAGAACCGTCGGATCCGGAGTTGAGAAGACATCGAACGGCTGGATTAGTTCGCGGCGCGCGGCAGATGAGATGAGCAGCGGAGATCGAGTGCGAGATCAGATGGATGGCTCAGATTCGCTCCGCGGCAAAAAATTTTGTCCCACATCGAAACGGCCCGCGATTTCCACGCGGTTTATCAAAGTTCTGCTGCCAGCATCCCTTCGATTGAACTTCTCCCTCCACGGTGCCGCCCTGCACCGTGTTCTCTCTGCGGGCGCGCTCTGTGCCCACTCTGCTCCCTGTGGGCGCGCCACTGGCGCCCACTCTCGCCTTCGGGCGCGCGCTCCGGCCCCCATGCTGCGCAGGACCTGATCCCCTGTGTGGCCTGGCTTACACACGGCCGCGGCCTCTCGGGCTGGCCCCATTGGATCCCCTTGGGCGTGGTGACCTAGTCCCACATGTTCCTTGGGTTGAACCCTTAAGGCTGGCCCTTGGTGGCTTATTTTTTGCTTAAATATACACTAAGTATACAAAGTACTCTTAAGTGTAAAATGCCAAATGCCATAACTCTCCTTCTTCATTTCTTCTCTTCTCTTCTTCATTAGAATTTCTCAAATCTCCTCAACATATATTCATTACTTAGGTGTGAATTCTAGAAGGTTCTTCTTCTTCAAACGAACTTTTGAATCACTTAAATTCTTCAAAGTGCTTCATTGATCTAATCAGAGATCAATTGGATCACTTCCAAATCACATGCACTAAGAGTTAGTACATGGACTTCTTTAATCCACTTCATCCACTTAGAAGTTGTGGATGGTTCACTTCTTCAACTCCTCATGCATTGTCACTATAATGCATGGTCTTATATTCATGTTGTGACATTGTATCCAGTTGATAAAAGTTCTTGGAACTTTAAGAACAGCTCAACAATCGTCTGATTTTCATAGAGAATGTTTCAACCACAACATCCTATGTCACTTAGTGAATCTCCTAAGTGACATGCATCTTAGTACCATGGCCATTCTCCATTCATCACCATCACCATCACATCCTTTGTCATTCACATATTGAACCTCCTTGACATCCATCCATTCATTCCTTGACAACAACATACCTCATTGACAACAAATGCAACACAGTGCACTTCAGAAAATAAAAATTAAATAAATATTTATTGAGTCTGCTCTATATATTTACTTCATTATGAGGTTAATCCTATTCATAACCACCATATCAATAGTTATGTTAAAAAAATCCTAATTAAATTATATCATTTTTTTGTTCATTTATGTTTTGTGGTTCAGGTAGTATATGCTATAAAAAATTATGTTCATTTAAAATCATTTATTATCAGAATAAACTGATAAATTTATATTAGTTTTCATTGATAAATATTTTTAAAAATCTATTAAACTCATCGTAATATTTATTTAGATAAAAAATAACTTCTCATATTATATGAGCTTCTATATAGAAGTATCCTTGTATTCCTATTTTATGATGATTTCATGGAAATAGTAATAGAAAAGGGATTTTACGTCACATCATCTAGTTCATGATAGAAATTGTATTTTATTTATACAGTAAGAGTTAGTAGTATATATAAACAATTGAAATAAATGTGATCAATATACACACATCTTCGAAAACATACTTGAGTTTATAATTTTTTGTTTCAACTCAATCATGGGTTAAATATTTTCCTTATGAATTTGATTCACTATTTTATATATCTACCGAAATTAAAATGTGTCTCAATATTTTCTTTAAATTTTTTTAATTAAATTTATATAACATATTTTATTAAATTATGAAAATCTACACAATATAAAATACTTCAATAAATGAAATATTATCTCAGATTATTATTCATTTAATTATATGATAAACATTATAATGTTTAAAAAATTTATCCTTATTTACCATTATTATTAATAGATTTATTTTTAAAATTATTTCAGTCCATTATTTTAATAATGATAATATACATTATATTAAATTATTTTTGATTTTTCATCATCATATTATTTTAGAATGTTAAATCATAACTTGGATGATTTAATTCATTAACCATTAATAGATTACAAGAATCAATCTTTCTAAATTAAATTTATCATTAACCTGAAAGAGGGCGTAATTCTTAATTTAATGCAGTATAACAATTATATGAATCTGCAAATGAGTTTTTATTCTTAAAATAGTACTTACAAATCTATTTAATTATATTCTAATAGACAATCCTTAATTTTACAATTTAAATTTTTTATTAAGTGAATTAATATATAAAAAATATAATTATTGTTTTTCCATTAGAATTAAGTAAATCAGTATATTATTTATATTTTTTTCATAAAATCTATTGTTTTCCCCTATCAATGTTTTTTAATACATAATAACCACTCTATTATGAACACCCCTTTCATATCAGATAATTAATAAATTTTAAATGCCAAAAAAATTACATTAGAATAATTAATAACAACATCAAAAATAACCAAAAAAACATTCCTTGAATCTTATTTAATTGGATTTCATGAATGAATTAAACCATTATAATTAGATTTATTTGCATTTTTAGTAAAAATATTTTAAGAAATATCAACATGAATCATTTGATTAAGGGTTATTTGAGGTCTAACTGTAGAACATTTATTAACATAATTCAACATTATGATTACACTATAAACAGATTCATCCCTATGTATTCTTCTATAATTCCAAAAATTATATTAATATGGTCCCAATTTCATTTTCTCAATCATAAACACTCTAATTATTTCTATAACAGTTTCATTTTGACTCGTTTTCTTCATAGTATTCCTCTATATCCATCTTAATATCTTATATTCTAATACACTTAAAATTATTTTTCAAGATGTCTTGTTAATGTAAAAAACCCCACTAGCATATACAATTGTTTTTCTATTAAAATTCCTACATAATTTAAACATAAATTTCAATGTATTTGTATAATAAAAAGGTACCCCAGAATCCTTCACCCATTTTACCTATCTAGATTGAATAATATTATATACAACTTCATTAATACCTACATAAAATTATTTAAATGGGCCTAAATATCTAACATAATTAAATTCTGAGATAATTCATTCCTCTAATAAAACACTTATAACATTACTTGATAATAAATTTATAAAATTACACTCCATATATTTTGTCGTATCTATATTAATCTGAAAACAACTTGATAATTTATGTCGTCCTAGGGTACAAGTAAATGTAAATATCCACCTCTCTACGAGGAGGTAAACCTGGAACATCATCAGGGGAAACATCTGCATATTGTTCCACCACTACAGGATAAGTCGTACACTCCACATCAACTTCTCCAAGGGTAAGGCTGGCCAACTGATGATTGATCGGATGCACCCTCCTCCAGGTAACTCTGTCATGTACTGCAAAGGATCCCTTCTCTCCAGTGAAGGTAAACCTATTCCCATCTGTGTGGACACACCGCACATTGCCCCCAATACAGAATATATGAGCATAGACTCTAGATAACCATTCCAAAAACAAGATGATGTCGTAAGGCCTCGACTCCGATTCTAGGAGATCCCAACCAAAACACTCTCCTCCTAGAGTAATCTCACACTATCTGCACTAGTTCTTATTTGTCGAATCTACTCCCGTACGAGTCTTTAGTCGTAAGGATTGAGACAATGGCTTCGTTGGACTCTTCACAGCCCAAACGTGGGTGGTGGAAATAAAAGAGTGACTATCACATGTGTCTATAAGAACTGCAGCTAAGGGGGAGTAGACATAGATCATACCTCGAATTATCTTTGGAGAGCCATGATTGTAAGCCTCACCTGCCTAGAGCTGAGCTCTACCCTATCCACCTCCTCTCTGTTTTCATGGTAGACCTCCTGCTTGTGTTTAAAGACCCGAAGATTGACATACATGGACAATACATTACTTTTTCGGAATAATTAATACATAACAAAAACAGAACCACAAGGATTGTAATAGTTTAGTGTATTTGGAAACTTGGAATATAAACATCAAATCATGTTGAATGATCTTCAACATATCCCATAATGATCATCTTCTTTTTGTTTCCTTACATAAAACCTTTCTTTATTTCCTAGGGAACATAAAACGTAAAATTGGTGAGCTCAAATGCTCAGCAAGGGAAAATATAGAGAACATAAAACAATCCATAAACATTTGAAATAAAAAACTTGATCGTGAAATCTAATCATTAAAACCTTGAGCAAAGACATAAATCATGGAAGTACGTAAGGAATAAATCATAATGGAACATCAATCATGATAAAATATTATGGGAATAAACATGTAATTGTGGAAACCATTCAGCACATGTCAGGATTTCCATAGTAGCCAAGGCATTGCTTCCAAGACTATCTTAGAGGACAATGTCCCTTTCTGAATCGAGTTCACTCCTCGTTTCAGTCCTATAACACTGAACCAGATTAACTTACCATTCCAGCCATGTCTATATCATGAGATATAAATCATTACCCAATGCATTGGAGGGAGATATAGGTCCCACCCATCTCATAATGAAATCATTCTTACTTGTGCCACAACATTAACATAAATCATTCATCATAACCAAAATAAAAAAATGGGTTTCATAAACAACATTCCATCATCACATAGTCCATATAAAAGAAATGAATGTCATTTCATAATAATAAAAGTGAAACCATGTAAATCATAGAGACATTATACTTGAAACATACACATATAAAACAATGTCATCTTAGATGGAAAATGTTTTTGATAAAACACTTGAAATGAATTCTTGAGGAAAATGGCCTTTCTTCTTAAAAATCAAATTATTTTCACAAAACATCATGCAATTTTAAAAGAAATAGAATTTTCATAAGATAGTCATGAAATATTTCGGAGGAAGCTTCATGAAAATATGGCTTTATAATACCATAAAAATTCTTTCATGCCGTATAAGTTAAAAAACAATGTTCTCGTACATTTGCCGGAAAATTAAAAAAGTACCTTTTAAAAGAAAAATTCCATACATACCATGATGTAAAAGTCAAAAATGTGTAAGAGGACTTTAAACATACATGAAAACACTTTTAGAAAAAATGGACTTGGATGATAACAATAGCCCCAGTAAATACTTACGAATAAACAATCTCGGATAAGAACGAGATTGGAAAGGTTATCCCTTACGTTAGGTCTGATATGCTTCGTACGTATCCGAACGTCCTGTATAATGATTTAAATAATGTCATTGACTTATTAAGGAATCATATTAATTGTTATTATATCATATATGTTTCACTTATGACTTTGTATTACCCTTTCTATTGTAAATTCCATGTTAAAGTAGCGTTTTGGGTTAAATCATTTCATATATCGTATTTGTTTAGAATTGTCATTCTTGATATTATTACTTATGTCCGGATTTACATAATTCCAGAATGTAAAACATCATTTATATATAATATATATTCATCATATACATATATATATATATATTATTTATCGATACAAGGAATGAAATACCTCATTCATGGAGACGGTAGGTCGTACGTACGCATGAACGCTGTTTTCGTTTCCTTATTGAATTGAATGAAAATAAATAGATGACATACATACATATATATACATAAATATAGTACCATTATTATTTCATATATTTCATTATTATTAATTATATAAACATTAGGATCATTCATGTATGGTTAACATGGAAAATAAATCTCATCGCGTCGTGGAGACGGTAGTCCATACGTACGCACGAGCAATGATATCGTTCCAATAATTATTAGATATAATTGGAGTGGATGGTATAATATATCATAATCAGTATGATGTTATAATAACCATATATAGTTATTCTTTACACCATTATACCCATCCATGTAAGGTGTTGGTGTAAAAATAGATTTCACCACGGCGTGGAGACGGTATTCCGTACGTACGCACGCGTGGTGATTTAATTTTCTGTAGGATGGATAGATGGGAAAATAGGTTCGTTTAATACTTATAATAACATATCAGTATAAGAGTCATACTGGTGTTGTTACTTCATAATAAAACAACAAAAGAAGAAGAAGTGGAAGAAGAAATAAAGTTGAAAGAATCGGTAACAGACATTACCTCTTCTTTGAAGCGCCTCTTTGATACCTCCTCTTAGGGCACTAAAATTGTCCTTTTTAGAAGACCAAAACCTCTTGTATGTTTCTATGGAAGTGGAGAAGTGAATTTTTCAGGGGATGGCCGAGCTTGAAGACTCAAATTGGTGTGAGGAAAAGAGGGAGGAGGTGCCATTTTATAAGGGAGGAGAGGGGCACCTTGGGAAAAACTAAAACTATTATTTTATTATAAAGTCATATTCTGTTTTTAATAGCTCCAAATTGATTTATTTCAAATATAATGTGGGGATGGGTCCAAATAATCTCATAAAATAGAATTTATACAGGTTTAGGTTTCTATTTTTACCTTATCATTTAGATTTAACCTTAAGTTAAATAATTTTACTTTTCTCGTGTCTTCTGGTTTTCTTACACTATAAGGTTAATAAACATACAATAACAAGCCAAAAGAACCCAAAGTTGTTTATTATTAATATATATTACCATATATTAGTCATTATGGAAAACCTTATATTTTTAAGAATAAAATAACAATTAATAATATAATATTTGTTTTAAAAATTATTTTATGTCAATTTTTACATTATTTGGTAATTGGTTTTTGTGAAAATCATAACAGAAATATTAGTTAAAATAAATTTAATTAAATCAGTACTAACATGTCATATTTGCATAAAAAATTATTTAATTCATAAAGAGTCTCAAATTACATTTATTTGGGTATTTATGACATCAATTATGTCAATATTTCTTTAATAAGATAATTGCTACATCATCTTTGTGTCATAAATAAATTAAATTATTTAAAGTATAAAAATTATAAATAAACTACCATTATGTTGGAAATAATTTTAGATTTATAATGAATATTTATAGTCGAATTTATCTTATGTATAACCCTATATTAAAAATGATTTACTTATTAAACATTGATTTTAACTATTTTAACCCTTCTTTAGATAAATTAATATTAAATGTACTAATCTAATACAAGTGGGCCTAAATGGTCATATTTTATTCCTAAGGTTGTTTTTGGTCGAATTACACTTATCAAATAGAATTAGGACACGTGTTAGGGTAATAGAAATATCATTTTTACCCTTAATTACCCTATTTACTTTTAACCGTCTTTAAAAAAAGAAAAAAGATACTATTCACCAAAAATTATTTTCATCTCATTGAACCACATTCATTGATATTAACCGTTTCTCTCAGATTTTCGAAATTCCACTCAAGGAAGCGGTAAAAAAAAATTTATGTGAATTTGCAAATTCTGTTATGAGGTGGGTAAAAGACGGTGAAAAGTTCAATAAATTTTTATATATCTAAAATTATTATAAAATGACTCCAATGAATTAAATTGAACTTATATAGGTATTATGTATCAATTTTTACTTAAAATAAATTTAAATAAAATAAATATTTGTTTAAATAAAAAATCGGTTTTTGAATAGTAACCCAGTGTTTTTACTATTCATCAAAAATTGAAACTTTTCAGAAAAATACCAAAAATTCACCCTAGGATAATTTCAATATTCTGAATACAAAAATGAATTCCATTTTGAAATATAAAATTTATAACTTTTCAAAAATTGGTTATTACAATTCATAACGGCTAGTTTATATAACATATCGTTGTTTAGGGAAACTCGATATTGCGTACAACACATGCTATCGTGGAAGGCTGCGATTACATGTAATGAAATCCAAGTTAGGGATGCATGTTTTGCAAGATCCTTTTTGTTTAGCATACAACAAAATATATTAATTAAATTAAAAAGAATATTAATCATAAAATCTTGGGGTTTTACATTCTACCCCCCATAAAATGAATTTCTCCCACGAAATTCATCAGGGTTATAAATCTTTTACTATTTATAGAAACCCTCATTGTAAAAAGCAATTCTAACCATTAATTTTAAAAACTAAAGTATGAAATGTAATGATTACCCAAAGTAACTCATCACTGGGTTTCTAAATATGAGAACATAGGTGAAAATATGGATATGGAAGGAAAATATAACCATTAAGTTATTATGGATAGTGGTAGAGAACATGGCTGTAAAAAACCCATCAATCACAAAGCCATATATTTGTGATGATCTAATGTACCATCTGATTCATCGGATATATGAGTACTAGGAAAACATTTTTGGTTTTCAAGATCATTTCCATAAAGTTGATGAAATTGGAATTAGAAGAAATACTTTCGTGATTTTGGTACAGTCTCACTGTTGGTCGTTCTTTTCTCAATTTTTACATCCTCTATTAAGGAAATGAAGTCGAATTTGTCATTTGTGAAGTGTTAGAAGATCGTGTGATAGAATGATGGGTCATTCCATCTGTCTCAAACAAAAGGTTATAAAAATTATCAAAAATATATAAGTCTATCTATCGTGAGATTAATCATCTATGCTTCCTAAAATGGACTTATAATTCATATATCATACTGATTAATATAATAAAACTAGTTTCTACTAAACAGGGACTTCCTGTAGGCATGTGGTAGGCGATAAAGGCCAGTTGAACTTCGGTTGTGGGATTGATTCCCACAACCTTGTCTGACCCAATGGGATGTCGCCCGTCCTGCAGGTTGTCCTTTTTCTAAAACTATATTACTATAGCATCCCATCAATAACATCGAAAAAGTTCTATCCTTAAACAATACTAACTTAGGTCCAACATAATCCATTCCAATCTTTATCCAAAATACGTCGGTCCAAGCTCATAGAATAAACAAAACGATTACATGAAATGTCATCAACCAAGCTTGTGAATACCATCATTCATCCCCTATATATCTTGTTGGTCACATTCTAATCATATTAATACCTTAATCATGTGTTCTCTTGAAAAATGGATACCCATTAAACCTTAGTGAAAACATTAATTCTGTCAAAAGTTAACTCTTTCCACATACCGAAATCCAAAAATTCTATATACTCAACCCATGATATATCCTTCTCCTTATATCAGTCATGAGCTCATGAATACTATCAAACATTTAATTTTCTTCTTATCCCTTCATTATGCACATATCATCTACTTTCCAAAAATATCTGAATAACCTTTCATGGTTACTGGTACCATTCATCATACACTTTCAAAACATAAGGAAAGACAATAGTGAAACAATCCTTAGATGTCTCTTTATTTTATAGTACCATGAGATTACTTATACAAAATTACACATGTTAAACATGTAATCATTCCACTACCTTCTTAAACCATTGACCGAGCATCAACAATTCATTCATCTCACATATCATTTGTAGTCTCTTCATCATCATCAACATAAATACTACCCATACGACCATACTGATTCTTTTCATGATACCTTCCCTTAGGGCATTGGTTTTCATAATGCCCGTACATTCCACATTTAAAACATCTAACCATTTTTTATGTCATAGAAATACCATTATCCTCATCCATGGTGCTAATTGATCCTTTTCCATTGCACTTACTGGATTTGTGTCCTTCTTTTCCACACCCAAATCATCTTCCAGTTCCTTTGAAACTTTCTCCTTGATGCCTCTTCCCACATGATTCACATGAGGGGAATTGAACTTTCATTCCTCTATGATCATCATGAAACTTCATCATTCTCTTATTAGCTGAGTTGGGATACTTACCAATGTTGAGATTATTGATCATATTATGAGATTGCTGATTAGGCATAATAACGATGTTTGGAATTCCAAATCCCATTTCATTTGGTTGCTCATGACGAATATCATTCCATTGTCCATCATATCCTCCATTATCGTGAATCATCTTGTTTACAGCCATTTTCTAAAACCCAAAAAGAATAGTGTGAGAGGAAAAAATCATAATAAATGGGGAGTAACATCAATATCAAACTTCTTAGGTTTAATATAATATTGTTACCATAATTCTATGACTATAACTTATATATATACTTAATCTTAGGGAAATCCCTAGACATACCATAAAATATCTCTAGAGATCTCAATAAAGTTTTTGTATCCTAGTTTCCAATGGTTGAATAAACCTTTCCTCTAATACCAAGTGTAAAGACCTGAAACTTGACATACATGGACAATTCATTAATTTTGTGGAAGTCTTCATACATAACAAAAAAAGACACACAAGGATCTTAATAGTTTAGTGTCTTTGGAAACTAGGAATATAAACATCTAATCATGTTGAAAGATCTTCAACATCTCCCGTAACAATCTTCCCCTTTTTGTTTCCATACCTAAAATATTTCGTTATTTCCTGGGGAAAATAAAACCTAGAAAGGGTGAGCTCATATGCTCAGTAAGGGCAAACATAGAGAACATAAAACAATCCATAAACATTTGAATTCAAAAACATGAACATGAAATCTAATCATTAAAACCTTGAGCAAAGACATAAATCATAGAAGTACGTAAGACATATATCATAATAGAACATAAATCATGATAAAATATAATGGAAATAATCATCTAATTATGGAAACCATTCAGGACATGTCATGATTTCCATAGTATCCAAGGCATTGCTGGCAAGACCATCTTAGTCGACAAAGTACCTTTCTAAATCGAGTTCACTCCGCGTTTCAGTCCTGTAACACTGAACCAGATTAACATACCATTCCTACCATGTCTATCTCATGAGATATAAATCATTACCCAATTCATTTGTGGGATATATTGGCCCCACCATCTCATAATGAAATCATTTTTACTTGTTACACAACATAAACATAAATCATTCATCATAACCCAAAGAATAAAATGGGTTTCATAAACATAATTCCCTCATCACATAATCCATATAAAAGAAATGGACAGCATTTAATATTAGGAAAAAGGAAACCATGTAAATCATAGAGACATTATACTTGAAACATACACATATGAAATAATGTTAGCATAGATGGAAAATTGTTTTGATAAAACACTTGAAATAAATTCTTGAGGAAAATATCCTTTCTTCTTTAAAATCAATTTCTTTTCACAAAACGTCATGAAAATTTAAATGAAAGATATTTTGTTTAAAATATTCATGAAATATTTTGGAGGAAGCTTCATGAAAATAAGGCTTTATAAAACAGTAAAAATCCTTTCATGTCGTATAAGTGAAAAAAAACATTCTTCTCGTACTTTTTTCAGAAAAGTCAAAAAGTACCTCGTAAAAGAAAGATTCCATACATACCATGTAGAAAAATTCAAAATGGGTAAAAGTACTTTAAATATACATCAATTTTTTTTAGAAAACATGGACATCGATGATAACAATATCCCTAGTAAATACTTACGAATAAACAATCTCAGATAAGAACGAGATTGAAATGGTTATCCCTTACCTTAGATCCGATATGCTTCGTACATATCCGAACCTCCTGTATAATGATTTAAATAATGTCATTGACTTATTAAAGAATCTTATTCATTGTTTAGATATCATATATTTTTCACTTATGACTTTATATTACCCGTTATTTTGTAAATTCCATGATAAAGTAGCGTTTTGGGTAAAGTCATTTCATTTATCGTATGTGTTTCAACTTGTTTTTCTTGATATTATTACTTATATCGTGATTTACATAATTAAAGAATGTAAAACATGATTTATATATAATAAATATTCATCATATACATATATATATTATAGATCAATACAAATAATGAAATACACCATTCATGGAGACGGTAGGTCGTACGTATGCATGAATGCTATTTTCGTTTCCTTATTGAATTGAATGAAACTAAATTGATTACATATATATATATAAATAAATCCAGTAGAATTATTATTTCATATATTTCATTATTATTCATTATATAAACTTTATGATCATTCTTGTATGGTTAACATGGAGAATGAATCTCATCGCGTTGTGGAGACTGTAGTCCGTACGTACGCACGAGCGATGATATCATTCCCATAATTATTGAATATAATTGTAGTGGATGGTATAATATATCATAATCAGTATGATGTTATAATAACCATATATATTTATTCTTTACACCATTATACCCATCCATGTAAGGTGTTGGTGGGAAAACAGACTTCACCACGGCGTGGAGACGGTATTCCGTACGTACGCACGTGTGGTGATTTCTTTTTCCATAGGATGGATAGATGGTTAAATAGGGTTGTTTCATACTTATAATAACATATCAGTATATTATTCATACTGATTTTATTACTTCGTAATGAAACAACTAAAGAAGAAGAAGTGGAAGAAGAAATAAAGCTGAAAGAATCGGTAACGAACATTACCTCTTCTTTGATGCGCCTCTTTGAGACCTCCTCTTGGAGCACTAAAATTGGTATTTTAAGAAGACCAGAACCTCTATGATGATTATATGGAAGTGGAGAAGAGAATTTGTCAGGATTTGGCTGAGTTTTAAGGCTCAACGTGGTATGGGGAAGAGAGGGAGGAGAGCGCTTTTATAAGGGAGGAGAGGGGCGCCTTTAGAAAAACTAAAAATATTATTTTATTGTAAAGAAATATTAGGTTATTAATAGCTCAAAATTGATTTATTTCTAATATAATGTGGGGATGTTTCGAAATAATCTTATCCAATATAATTTCTAAAAGTTTAGGTTTCTATTTAACCTTATCATTTAGATTTAACCTTAAGTTAAATAATTTTACTTTTACCATGTCTTCTTGTTTTCTTAAAATATATGGTTAATAAACATACAATAACAAGCCAAACGAACCCCAAGTTGTTTATTATTAATATATATAACTTTATATAAGTCATTTTGCCGAACCATATATTTTTATAAGTAAAATAACAATTAATAATATAATATTTGTTTTAAAAACTATTTTATGTCAATGTTGACACTATTTGGTAATTGATTTTTGTGAAACTCATAACAGAAATATTAGTTCACCAAAAGTTAATTAAATCAATACTAACATGTCATATTAACATCTAAAATTATTGGACTTCATAAAAAGTCTCAAATTAAATTTATTTGGGTATTTATGACATCAATTATTTCAATATTTCATTAATAAGATAATTACTGCATCATCTTTGTGTCATAAATAAATTAAATTATGTAATGACTAAAAATTATAAATAAAATACCATTATGTAGGAAATATTTTTATATTTCTAATTAATATTTATAGTCAAATTTATATTATGTATACCCATATATTAAAAACGATTTACTTATTAAACGTTGATTTTAACTATTTTAATCCTTCTTTAAATAAATTAATAATAAATGTCCTAATCTAATTCAAGTGGACCTAAATGTCATATTTTATTCCTAAGGATGTTTTTGGTCGAATTAAACTTATCCAATAGAATTATGACATGTGTTAGGGTCATAATAATATCATTTTTACCCTTAATTACCCTCTTTACTTTTAACCGAGGTAAAAAAAGTAAAAAGTTACTATTCACAAAAAATTATTTTCATCTCATTGAACCACATTTTAGTCCTTGATATTAACTGTGTCACTTGGAATTTTGAAATTCCACTCACGGAAGCGGTAAAATTATGTTTTATGTGAATTTGAAAATTCTCCTAGGAGGTGAGTAAAAGACGGTGAAAAGTTCAATAAAATTTTTATATATCTAAAATTATTATAAAATGACTCCAATGACTTAAATTGAACTTATATAGGTTTTATGTATCAATTTTGACCTATAATAAATTTATATTAAATAAATAATTATTTAAATAAAAAATTGGTTTTTGAATAGTAACCTAGTGTTTTCACTATTCATCAAAAATTGGATGTTTTCAGAAAAAATACCAAAAATTCACCCTACGCTAATTTAAATATTCTGAATAGAAAAATGAAGTCCATTTTGAATGATAAAATTTATAAAATTTAAAAAATTGGGTATTACTATTCATAACGGCTATTTTATATAACATATCTTTGTTTAGCGAAACTCGGTATTGCGTATAACATACGCTATCATGGAAGGTCGTGATTGCGTTGCAAGCCAAGTCAGGGATGCGTGTTGTGCAACCTCCTTTTGGGGTAGCGTACAACACACGTCATTAATGAAACTAAAAATAATATTTTTTATAAAATCTCGGGGTGTTACATGGTGGAAGTGGTAACACCTCGTAGCTTTGTCCACCGCCAGCTGCACGACCAGCTCATCTGCTACATCCATCTGCTCCCTGTGGACCTCTTCGATCAAATATCAATCTCTACATGGGCGGTCCTTCGACCATCTGTTGAACATCTGAATGGCGGGTCGGACATTCACGAGCCGTGTGACCCAACCCGCAACATGTGAAACATTGCATGTTTCTCATATGACAGTCTATATAGCATGTGTCTCACACAAACGAACATGTCTCCGGAGGTCATCCACTAAATGGCCAGCTCCACTCAGATTTCTACGAAATCTTCCTTCTACCAACATAAGAAGAATCTGTTAAGTGACAGCCGGTGGTGGGTCTTACTCCTGGTGACTTCTCATCATAGAAACTCTCCAATAAGAGGGCTCACTAAAACACCCCTGCATGTGTCAGGATGCTGAGGGAGATCATCGAAGCCCAGATCTCTCGCCTGAGACCCTGCTCGATTGTCTAGGCCCGGAATAATGGGTAACATGCCATATCTGTGGAGTAGTGTGAGAGGTCGATGAATCTCGCTGAGTATTGTTCCACTGTCACTCTGCCATGATACAGGTGAAGTAGCTCCAAAATCCTCACTCCGTGAAGGGCGGCTATGAAATACTCCAACCAAAACAGGATCTTGAAGTCTTCCTAGAATAGATTCTCCTCATCGGGCACCTAGAGAATTAGGCACCAACATCTTCCTACTACTACATGAAGAAGACTCACATCAAGGATCACCATGAGGTCGGCTATTGTGCCTACTAGTCTGAAGAATCACACCTCAGCCTCCATCCAATCCACAACTCCTTGTTGGTATGTCTCACCCCTGAACCTGGGCAGCCTCCGGCGCTAGAACTAGTGCAATTCACTTAGGCGGCATGCACTCTCTACTGCTAGGGCCGGTGGCAGCGATATCCCAACGGGGAGTGGTACCACTGGTGCCTCTAATAGAAAAGGGCCTTGCACTAAGGCCTCGTTTCTTGGTGGGATATCTATGTGTACTACTCTCAGAACCCAAGATGGATGTCTGCGTTGAGGCATCCTGAAAAGAAACAGTTGCACAACGGTAAAAAAGTTATACCTGGTGATCTGACTCAATGAATTTACAATGAAGAATCATTAAAACACACACGAAATAAGTGTTTTCGTGCATTGATTCGGGAATCAGTAGTCAGGGTCCTTTTGTATCGATACGTCGGCCGCCACACAAACACTGGATTTCCTAAACTGATAACCACACTCACTACATATAACTCTATTGTTGTTAACAAGAAAGATCAGAGTCCTAATTTATATGGTATACTCAGCTCCTCTGATACCAATTTGTCATGACCAATCCCCTGGGGCCCGTGTCGTGAATAACCCATGCCCGCCTTCCATAGGCTAGGGGCTGGCGACCTACACCAAAAGTATAATTCCCTAAAACTGGGAAGGCATTGCATTTATAACCTATAAATGCATACAGCAGAGCACAAATCTGTATTCAAAACAATATGTAAACTGTAATACAAAAGAGTGCTGAAAAGTAAAGAGGCCAGAAATACTAGCCCAACTGTAAAGTGCATGAAAAATAAATAACAACTAAATTAAAGAAAGATTTTGTTGGGTCGTCCTCCGAAGTTTATACCTGATGGGTAGGTACAGATCGCCTCCTCAACACTCCAGGTCTGTCCGACTCTTCCTGGTACTTTCAAACCATATGGTCCACCTGCGGGTACCATCTGGTCCTCGTACTCTCAGCCTCAATCAGTGCTGTCTGTTGTCAACATCTAACACAATACAGTACGGGCATATCCCGTGTAGGAGTGAGTATAACGATACTCAATAAGGACCCCGAGACCCTCAAGGTCTCACGAAAAACAAAAAATATAAAACACAAAGTATGAAATCAATAGATAACCCCACTTAGGTTTATGCCCATACATATACATAATTTATCATGTAATCCATCTCAACCATGAGGAATACATAAAAGTTACTGACTCAGCTCACATAGGAATACAACATTCATAGAGTGTTAGATATGATTAGATGTAGCCACTATATCATCTATTCTGTAAAACCCACAAAGGATCCTGGTATAGAAATCAGAGATGTCGAACCCACAGAGGATCCAAGAATAATAGTCAGAGCAGTCAAACCCACATAGGATCCAGGAATAGTAGTCAGAGCTGTCGAACCCACACATGATCTAGGAACAATAGTTAGTGCTGTCGAACCCTCACAGGTTCCGGGAATAGTAGTCAGAGCTTTCAAACCTACATATGATCCATGAACAGTAGATAGAGCTGCCAAACCCACACATGATTCAGGAATAGTAGTCAGAGCTATCGAACCCACACATGATCCAAGAACTATAGTCAAATCTGTCAAAACCACACAATATCTAGGAACAGTAGTCAGAGCTCTCGAACCCACATAGAATCTATGAAAATTAGTCAGAGTTGTCGAACCCACACATGATTCAGGATCAATATTTAGAGTTTTAGAACCCACATAGGATCTAGGAACAGTATTCAGAGGTGTGGAACCCACACATGATCCATGAATAGAAGTCAGAGAGCAGCTAGCAACAGGGTTCCCACACAAAGCACCCTTGATTCCATGATAGTCCACTCCTGAAGCCAAGTATCGATACAAAAACTTCCAAAAATTCACATTTTGATTAATCCAAATGATCTATCCTGTCATAAGATACTCAACGCAATAGACGGCGCGTCAGTCGGATGCCCGATATAAGAGTTATTTTCATTTTCGTTCCGAGGGCTTGGTTGGATTTACGTTTAATCCAACACGTCCATACCCCAACTATGTCCAAAACTCAAGTGGGGTACACCAAAATAACCTTATTCATCCATGGTTTCCATCTCCATAGACAGTTCATCAATAATACATTCATAGCTCATGTCACGAGCAAACGAGTTGAAAATATGTCAAAAGGGTCTGGGTCCGGTCTGACCCGATCAATGGGTCTCACCCGGCCCGCAAGGGCGTCCCGGACCATGTTGGTTCCTGATCGGCATGTAGGTGCATCCTGTCTCGTGCTGGGATGGGCCCACGCAGGGATAGTCCCGCACGTGGCCCACAGCTGGCAGCCCGTGGGGTCCACCCTAGCCACGTCCAGGGGGGAGGCCACACTAGCTGTAATCACGAACACCATAGCTATTGGGGGGGTGGGGTTCGAACCCCGCGCCACGTAGCGCTGGTCCGTGTCACGCGTGACACAAGTGATAGGTCTCGTACCTCCCGGCTGGTCGTGCAGCTAGATGCCTCCAACGTGGCAGAGTTGTGTCGCGCCTCCTCTGACGCTCGGCAGAGCAGGCCGCCCATCCTCCATCGTCACGACCATGGCCACCACCTACTTTTTTCTCCACCATGCGGTGTGGATGTGTTGTGCCCTCCACAGAAACCCAGCGGCTCGCACCACCGGTTTTCTTCATGGCCATCGTGGCACCGCCGGGGCCTGTCGGCCATGGGCTACTCCACTGGCGGCACGGTTGCGCCACCGCCATCCACACAGAGACGTTCATCGGTTCCATCTTGGAGTAGTCACACACTCCTTAGGAAATCACCTTCGATTCACAATAATTTTTGATGGAAATTTCTCATCCCGAACTCAAGCCACGATTAGCATCAATTTCTACAATGTAAGGCAAAGGTGATGGGCAATGTTCGTTCGGCCCGCACCCTCCATGTTAGAGTGATAGCATGAAACTTAAATTCATAATCCTTCAAGTAAATCGAATAACGTGCAACAATTAACAAATCTTGAATAGATACCTTTGTTCGTTGTTCATTTATGTAGTCGCGATGAAGAAGACGGTGCTGTCGTCATTCATCTCGTTCACCACGCACTTCAAATCTAAGCTCGTGCATCAGTTCGTTGACGACAATGAGAAGGGATGATCGGTTAAGGATGTCTCATGTCGAATGGGGGTTTGAGGAAGAAATTTGAAGACGCTTCACACCAATGTTCTTAGTTTGAAGAACGCGTTCTTCATTCTTCGTTGGGGAGAGCTTTTCATAGTAATCTTTTTTCCTTTCTCTGAAGCTCCACAAAAAGACAAATGATAACCCATAATAATGGATTAGGTTTATATATTATTTAATTATTTCCACTAAATTCAAAATGGGTGGATTAATTAATACTGAAGGATTTGGTATATTAAGTGTTAGTGGAGTTGAAGAGGCTCCCCTACAGTTAATGGAAGGTGGAGGGTTTCTCCCCATTAAAGGTGAGTTTCAAGGGGGGTTAACCCTGGGTGGTCCCCACCATAATAAACAAGAAGATTAGGATTAGTCCTCAGGTGGGCCCCACCTCCATAACCTCTCATGGGAGGTTAAGGTGTGGTGTTCCACACCACCAGCATCCACTTAGAGGTTTTAACCAACTAATAAAAATAAAGTTTACACAACCTTATTTTTATTTAATTCATTCACTAAAAACCCAAAAACTAACTTTTATTCTCAACCAACTGTCGTCGAGGTGAAATTATTTTAATCAAATACCAGCACTACGAGTTCTACGGTGCACTCAGAATTTAATTCAGAGAACCAGTTCAAATGTTATAAAGATCCACTTATACGTTTACTGAACATACCCGGACAAAACATCACCACTTGATTCTGGGCACACCAGTCCTCGAAATCATGCACCATAAATATTCGCAGACACATAAAATTCCCATGTATTTAGGGAAAAAAATTCTACAGAAATTCTGGGTCTTTAAACAGACACTCCCTCTAAAATATTCTCAGTATGACTGAAAATCTAAATCTAGATATAATTACCATTGTGAAAAATGTCACCATTAATTCCAAGCATTTGTACAATGGTAAACTTATATATTCAACATCCATTTTCATAGATTTAATAATCACGTTAAATGTCATAGTGACTCAATGTACACCCAACATCACTGAATATTTCGACCATTCAATGCAGATGTTTTGTATACCAAATAAATTACCATTTCCATTATTTTTTTAAAAATATTTTACCTTAGATGAGCCCTCTTTTTTATAATAATTTTATCTGATCTCACTATTAAACATCAAAACTATCAATGTCAAATATTATATTTCACTCTTCATTGAGGACATAATTTTTTTAGCATACTGATTTTTATTAATTTATGATACCAAAAAAGTTTGTATGTACTAATTCATTTTTATACACTAAAGGTTAACTAATTCTCATGAATTCTCCCCTCTACATTAGTAAAAAACATTATTTTTATTTCGACATTTTAAGTATGAAATGAATGGTACACCTCCATAACATATGATATTTATCTGCAATATCTAATTTCATAGACTCTCTATGTGCAATAAAATATAAGACCAATATATCATTGTTACGACAGTGGAGTAAATTATTTAGACACTCTCATTTAATTTTAATTTTTCAAAAAATTCTAATTACCCCAAAAATAATAATTAAATCTGAATACTTAACTCTTTTGATATTCCTAGAATAAAAGTACATTTACTGTGTAATGATTTATCCACATAATCTCACTTATATTCTGTTCTTACATAATATTGCAAATCAACTCCTTTAAAAAACTATTATTAATTTCAAATAGAAGGTTGTACATTATGTAAAAGCTTAAAATTCATTGATTCATTAATTGTTTCGAATTTATCATATAATTTTATCTAGATGGTCTAAAATAAATAAATGATGTAGGGTTTTTAGTTAATCATTGTGTATGACTCTATAATACGTAAAAAATATTCTATGCAACCACATTACAAAAACAAAATCCATATTGGTTAATTTTCTACACAAAAAACTAATCACAATTAGAAATATATGGCTATTTAGAATCATATCTTTCATGAATATTTAGGTCACAATCAATAAAAATCATATCATGGAATAAATAACACTGAATCGACGATTCTAAATTAACCCAAAATGTACACTTCAATTATATGTCCTGACCAACTTGATGTGAATATATGTTAATACTGTTACATATATAATTTCAAAAAAGTTATATTAATGTGTATGGATTTGTACCCTAATATTTTAATTATGAGTAATTTTTTCTCCATATTCATCATGCCTTTTAATGTAAATACTATTTTCATCCATGTGTTTACATAGATAAAATTCATTGAAACAAGGTCTTTCTAAATATAAATCCTTTTCTCCCACTAATTTATTCTTCAGTAAAAATAAAATAGAAATATCAAGAATAATATTAATATGAACAAATTCTGTATTCATACGTATTAGTATTCAACTATTATAAGAATATATCATAAGATCATGATTTTTTACTAGCTTCCTTACCCCTAACATACTTCCATAAATGTGTAAAGACCCATTTTCCTTGAAAAAAAACTCAATAATTGATATAGAAGGTATGTCTCATTTGAAACAACACTCAAGAAATATATTTCATTTTTTTGTTAAAAAACCTATTATTATTATAATGATAAATATGATAAATTCCTGGAAATAATTTAGTGATGTTTTACACTGGTTATCATCTACCCAAAACATCCATCTTCCACTATCTAGGCGTGTGATCATCAAGGTTGGAAATAAAAACCTCACAAATAAAGATTCTTTTGTAATACCACTTAAAAATATAATAAGTTGATATAATGAAATGTGTTTAGATTAATCTAAAATCATGATCCTTATCATAATAAATATCTCAGTAAAAAATATTTTAAATCCTTTTAGCATATATTTCTTCATTAATATGATTTTTACCACAAATTTTGGAAAAAAATCATCCATTTTAATATCATTAAAATATTTAGTAGATATTAAAATTAACATTAAATTAATGATATCATAGTTATATAAAATGTTAAATATTTATTTCACACAATGGGACATGAGTTAACCATTTATATTTCTATATTAACTTTCATAAAGTCTTTGAATTTTTTAGTAAAAATAATGAAATGATGACAAATTTTTTATAGCCTAATCCAATATCACATCACAATTATATATTCACAAATGATTACTATAAATAATTAGTAAATAGTAATTAGTCATTAAAAAAGACTTAATATGTTACATTTATCTAATCATGAAAATAATTATATGCCTATAAAAATTCATTTACACCATATTATAGGCATAATCACTAATAATTTATGATCCTGAAATATCCAAAATCTACATTAAAAGAACAAAATTTTTAATTACTTATAGATATAGATATATTTCATTGAATTATTTAGCATAATTTTTGTGGATTTAATAGGTTTTTTGGGGTTATACAATACTTATAATGAAGGATTTTTTTATGTTGATAATTTTACAGTTATAAATGTAATTAATATTAAATTCTTATAATTATGATGACATTGTATGTTTTAATGTTATGTAGTTCTTTTCATTGGATAAAATTATTTTATATTATATGTTTTCAATATTTAATTATGTTTTCAAATTTAATATGAAAATTTTAATCTTTTTGATTTTATTCTGAATTTTTTTTCTTCATTTTTAAAAATATTCCACTATTCTTTATAATTATAAATTTATAGTAGAAATTCCATATAGATGAAACTATAAAAATAAAATTTTGGTATTCTATGTACCTAAATTGCTGGCATATGAATTTTTATGAAGGGGGATAAATAGAATAATTCATATACCTCATGTGACTATGTAGCCAAATTCCATGACCCAATGTCTTTAGGTAATAAAAAAAAGATCCAAACTATAATGTTTCATAATTATAAATAACTAATAGAAGAAGTATGAAACTTTAGAGGATGACAATGAATCTGAATATTCCATTGATGATTAGCCATGTATAATAATTCACAAGCTTCACAATCATATAGATTATTTTTGACATAATATGTTTACGTATCCAAACTATTACGAATTAAAATATTCATGTTGTTAAATCTCATGGATCCATAGAATAAATTGATGAAATTAAGATCACCCATTATTTGAAGATACTGTGAATCATCTTGAATATTTTGGAGTATTCTACTTAATAATAAGCCATTTAGAAAATTGTGACTACATTCATTCTACTGAATATTGAAGCATGATACGTGTAAGGTTATCAGCATTCTATTACTGGCATTCTACTCAACTCACATTGGGGGTTAGTGAATAGTGATATTTTTCCATGAGGTGATTCATGAGATTAGTTTTTACAAGATGACAATGAGCATAATATAGAGATTGGATGTCCGATTAATGTAAAGTGAGTTACATACATTAAGGGGAACATAGAATTCATTTTTATTGAATCATAAATCAAGATGATTTCTTGGAGATTATATGGAGGAATTCGTTCTATTATTCATATAAATTGATATAATAGACGGATATTCATTTTTCTCCTTGATTATTATTAGCTTACATTTTTTTCGTAGATACTAATTCATTCTCATAGTGAATTTTCTATGAGTATTATTTCCTAAATTATAAACTATAATTTTCTCTAGATAAATTATCATTGACTTTTTATTAATGTTAACATTTTAATCTATCGTTTAAATTTCATTTTTAATCATTTTGTTTTATATAACACATTTAATCAGATCTTGTTTATCGTATAATATGGTTACTTAATTCATGATGAGTATTTATTATAATTGAATTTTCAAAATTTATATTTTTAAATGTTCTATTTAGGATTATGTGCGTAATGATTGATAATATGGGTCTCTGTTCATATTTATTTTTTAGTACACTAATCAAATAATACTATAAGGACATCAATAGCTATGATCTAACTTAATTACATAATTATTTTAATTTTAATGATATGAAGTTATTATGATAAAAAAACATGTATTTGGAGATTTATAAATGTAATAATTGTTTCAAATATTGAAAAGAAGATTATACAAGTTAAGGAATTAAATTGTCCCATAATTATTTTCTATTGATTATTCTTCACTAATATTAAATCAAACCCTTTTATATCATTATTTTTTTGTAATTTTATTATTTCAAAATTCATATTCCCTTGAAAACATATGAAATATTACATAATAAAAAATGTGACTTCGAAATATTAGAAAGAAGTATCTATAGAGAAAAAATGGGTACTGATATAATACTATATTTGGGGGAAACAACTAGATTTGTGTTTTATAAGACATAAAAAATTAGGTTTTCAATTACAGCAGTTACATGGCAGTCTAATAAAAAGCTAAAAAAATTTATAATTAATTTATAAAAATTAAAAATTAAATAATTTCATTTATGTCAATTTTTATCTAGAAAATAAAAAACTAAAAAATTCATAAAAAAGTGATCCATACCAGTTACGAAGTAAAAGAGTTAATCATTTCTTTAATTTAAAATTTTATAAAATGATGGAAAATATAATCTAATATCACCGAAACCAAATATAGTAATAAGTAAAAATAATAAAAACATTGAAAACATGGATGAATGGCGGTCCTTGAAGGATATAGCTACACCTAATTTTTATGAGAAATAAAATTTCATGGGATTCCCTAAAAAATCACCATTTTTTAACTTAGTTCAGGAATTATTAATCACATATATTGATTTCATGGGATTTTAAATTAATACACCCATATTAACATAAAATAATCTCATGTGGTATATAATACACTAATGCATCATGATGTTTGTGAGGATGTAATCAAAATGATAGAATTCTGTTTCACATTATATGGGATAGCAAGTGAGGGATTTATTACTCCTAATCATCCTTAATGGGGAATTGGAATCACCAAAAGAATATTTTCATGATTAAATTTCCCTAATTATAGTATTCTATTATAAAACATAGTTATAAGAATATTCAGTTTCAAGTAGAGGTTTTACGTGAGTCTAGATAAAGACCTAAGATAATATTTTCTTGACTTCCTCATATCGGTATTTAAGATCAACATCATGTTCATTATTTTTATGAATTTTTAGTATTAATGGACAAGATTTAGATCAATGTATCTATATAAGATGATTTTTTATAAGACTCTCATTGATTCTAGTATCCTCAATGAAATTTTATTGAAAATTCACAATAGTTTGGAATTAGGGTCTTGATAGATGTTAATCCATTAATTAAAGTGTCTTTTTATAATTTTTATATTGGATGAATTGGTAGTTGGTTTATTGATCTCATCAACATTATGAGAATGATGTTAAATGACTTTATCCCCCCAAAAAATAAGCTGGAACCCCTTTATAACCCAGATACACTATAACATCTGGTCTTATAATAATTAATTTAAAAATCAATTTTTATAATTGAAAGTGTTTCCTAAAATTTTTCTAAATGATATTACATGGGATGTATCCCCAATATTACATTAACAATAAACATATCCTCTAAAAAATTCAACCTAATCCTTTTCAACCAAATTGGATATTCAATCAAATGTGGAATTACCAAAACAAAAATAGTTTCTAGAAAACCAAATTAACAATATAGGTACTTCCAACCGAAAAGAATAATAAACTGCTTAGGTATAATCAGAATATATTTGGTAGTAATTCATGAGGTAATTTTAAATCTTTTTAGAATCATGATTAAATGAAACAAAAAATAATCAAGGATAATAATCACTCATTGGGGAGGTTGTCATGAAAAATAAATAAATTTCTTGACAAAAAAGCCCTATTAAAAAATGAGAACCATGGTTAAATGAAAAGTAAAATTAGATGAATTAATATTCTAGGAAGTGGAAATCATTTATCCGAATATGATGTTAACCCAATGAGAAGAGAGAATTGTATTTCAATTATTTTATGAAGATGAACAGAAAATCTAAACCTAGAATAAGAACACAATGAAAATGAACAAAAAAGGATAGTTACACTTTTGAAACAATTAGGAAACCACATTAATAAGACAAAAAACATCCTATTGGACTTGTTATTGATCATTATAATATTGAACCTAATATCCACAAGATTTTAGAGACAGAAAAAAATATATAAAAGTTGAAATCAACCTTGAGATAACATTTATTAATTTTTGGAAATTTATTTTCCCTTATAAATGTAAGAAAAAAGATCCAAATAACCTAAAAATATACAAGGATCCACTACCTTACCCTCCAATACATCATCTAGAAAATAATAGTGAGGAAACTAAAATGGATAAGGATGTTGTTGAGATATTTTGGACATTACAAGTTAGTATTACCTTTATATATTATCAATTAAAAAATTACAATGAATTGTGAAATTCAAAAATTAAATTTTTTCCAAAAAAAATTATGTTCAATGGAGGTGAAATAATAAGTATAGGGAGAAATATATAATCATTGGTCCAAAATTATCTACCAATTAAGAGAAATGATCCATATAAAATATCAACTCCATTTGTTATTAGAAATAATCATTTGGAGTATACAATATTTGACCAAGTAGCCTCTATAAATGTTATTATTAATTCTATATTTTCATCTATTTAGGTGAGAGGTTGTAGAAATATATACTTGTTAACCACCAAGATAATATAATTTTAGCTATGCTATCAAGGGTCACTGAATTTATATTGGTAAAGGTAAATGATCTTAGTTTTCTTTCATACTTATATATGTTTGATGTGGAATATCGGATAATTTGAACACATGCACCCATAATCCTGGGAGTTTTTTGAAGAACTACTTTGGCAATAAAATATTTTTCTAAAGGATCCTTGACTTTATATTTTGAAGGTAAAATTGTAAACAATTGTAACACTGAATCTAAGAATCATCCTATTAAAGATCATTACCCATGGAAAATTAATATTATTGATTTGTTCTATAATTATATTTTTTCAAATTTAAATCAAAATTGAAATCCTCTTAATTCGTTATAAAAATATTTCGTGTATAATGATGAATTCTGTGGAAATGTAAATCTTGAAACCATCTATAATGATTTTGAATACAACCCAATTTTTAACTGAACTGTATGATATTTTGATATTTATAATGATGTAACTGGTGAAACGTCTATTTTTTCATAATATGATTTTGAGTTGGATGAGTATATTAATGTTGGTTTTGAAACAAATTTTCTTCATGAGAAATATGTTATTTAATGATTAATTAAATTTGAAATTTTTGGAGGTGATTCAAAAACTACTATACAAGAAAATAATTGATTCTAATATTCTTTTCATTGATAAAAATTAATGAAAATTGATTATTTAAAAGATAAAAATTTATTGAAATGAAAATAATTTTGTAGAAATGTGTTTTTTAACATGAATTTGAAATTTCATAAGAGGTTTACACATGCTTTCTATATAATAATAGTCAACTAGATTGTATTTCTATTTGTAAACCATCTACTTTTTTGAATGATTTAGTGGCTGTCAGAAATTAAAATATCATTCCATAAATTTTATCTTAATAGGACAGACCACATACTCATGAACAGAGTCCTCAACTAGAGAACAAAAGCTATTCATACATGGGGGAGAAAAAATTCCTCATTTATGAGTCTAGTGGAATGTCTTCTGAATATGATAATCAACTCTTAGATGTCTTTAAGGATGAATATAATGTCTATAGGATGACATTTATATTCATATCATATGATTTTCTGTATAACATTAATTAATAGATTTGTTCTGGAGGATAATTATAATCCTATTAGAAAAATTCAATAGGAGTCCAAATTCTATCTATTATCAATTTATTTAAATAATGGTGACTAATATTTTGTATATTTTATAATTTAACATATTTATGATAGATAATGAGTATTTATAATAATATATTTTCATATATATTAGGGTTTCGTAGTTTTTATCTATGAATTCAAAAGATCAATGTCTATTAGGATACCTAATAGGGTAAATGTATTCCTTAATTATAAGATATTTAACATAGTTATTATAAAGGACCCCTTTCCATTAAATTTCCATGATAAAATCCTTGAATGGGGAGATTTTCAATTTCATTATTTATTAATATGTGTTTTTTTGTATAATCTCATATTCCACTTCCCCTAATGATAAGGATAAAACAACTTCTACATGTATATTTTGTTCTCTTTCATATAGAAGAAATATTTTTTTACAATGAAATTCCCCAACAGCCTTCAAATTTTGAATGGATTAACTATTTTATAATATTTTTATGGGATGAATATATGTTTTTATATATGATTTTATAGTGTATTTGATATCATTTAAAGGCTATTTGAGAATTTCATTGCTTATTCATAGAGTTTTTACTAAAGAGAATCTTATTTTGAACACTTAGAATTACATTTTTATTATTAAGAGGGCAATTGTTCTTGGTAATGAATTATATTGGACTGAAATTTGAGTTATAAGACCTAGGTTTAAATAAACTCAAAATTACCTTTTTTTATAATTGTGATATATATTAAATTTTTTCATAGGAATAGTAAATCTAATCTGATATTGATAATGTATTTTTCAATATTTCTTTATTTAGGAAAAGGATTCTAAAATGAATTCCAATTGTATTTGATATGATCTGTAATGAATATATGAAATAAATCAAGAATAATATTATATCCATATCAATATTCAATGCCCTTAATAGGGATTTCCCTTTTAATTGATGATTAATGCTTCCAAATTCATTTTAGGGGTATCTCTCAGTAAGACAATAAAAATGAAATAACTATTAACTACCTTTTTATATTGAATTTAGTTTCTGTATAATTATGATAAAATAAAGAATTTTTTAAAGTTGTCTAGACCTTCATAAATATAGATTTTTCTTTTCGGGGTCTAATGTAGTGTTTTTTCACTGACCGTTAAACTATTATATATCTCATGAATAATAAAAAAAATCCAAACAATGACTGGTTAGATGAATCAGGTTAGTATAAGTATTTTCCATAGAGATATATTATAGTAATGGAAATAATATGTTATGGATGGTCATTTGAGTAAGAGAAAATTTAATATTCATCAGGGAATATTTTATATTGAAACCATTAATGAGTTATTCCATAAGTATATATTTAATTTTATTACTCTTGATAAGAGTCTCTAGTTTTTAGATACAAGTAATTTCATTGCTTCTATTGTTAATCCTCACTCATTCTTGAAATAACATAATAAAATATTGATTATTTTGTCATAGAAATATTCCATTGATGATAAATACATGAGTTATTGGGGACGTTATAGGATTATGATGAGATATATCAAAAATTATAAGATTTATTCGATGCTAAAATTCGATGATAATTTTAGTTATAGAAGACACATTAGGACCTAGAGAATAGAAAGGAAGGAGTTGTATTCTAGGTTATTTTGGATTACCATAACAAATATTTTTATAATTTATGTTAGACCTATATTTCATGATAATTCCAATGAAAAATGTTCTAAATACAATAGATAACATAAAATTCATTAATTTTTTTATAAGGAAATTGATGTTTTCAGGATTGATTTTATGGAAAATTTCCCAATTCCATTAGTTATTAATACATCATGATTATTGTAGACAATATTTTTACCTTTATTGATGATATACCTTGTACTAATAATGCAACTAAAGTGGTGTACTATGATTTCAAAGGATTTATTATTTGATGATTTCATATTGAATGGATTTTTCATTAAAACCAAAACACAAATTTTTATAAAAGGATAATGATATATTTTAAAAAATGTTTTCGGTTTAGTCATAAAGTTTATACATGGTATAAAAATAAAACAATTGAGGGGATGGAGTATTAATCTAGGAAATGAAACATATTCCAATGAAATAATATAACCAATAAATGAATGTTTTCAGTTAAAGAGTTTTATATGGTTTTTGGGTGTGTAGAACAACATTTAGACTATAATAGGGATATAAAGCTAGTGGATTTTCTTTATTAGGGCCTTTCATTAGCCCATGGAGTTAGTGAAAAGAATTTTTTTTGGATATTAAATCCTGTAATTTAGATATGTTTGATGATATTAATGATTTTATTTTTTATTTTCATGAAGTACAAGAAATCATAAATAATGCCTTTGAAAAGAGATGGATTTTGAAAGTGAAAATTCCATTTCCTGATAAATAGATTAAGAATAATGATTTATAGATCAGAAATAATGTGAAGTTGTAAAACTCCAATTTAAGGCTCTTGCTTGAAAAATTACATTACAAATGGGATGATCCTATTAGTATGGCCCATTCTTTTCATTTTGTTAATATATATATATAAATATACATGGAACAAAAATAAATGTATAATTAATATAATTATAAATAATATACTTATATAAGAGATTAAGGAAGCTTCCTGGGAGGAGTTCCATCAAATGGAATATGAAAAGAAATAAAATATTCAGATTGTTTCTTCCCTTACAATTTATTATTTTATAAAAAATGTATATGGGGTAAATAAAGATTTCTACTGTCAATCTTATCTTTTCATTATTTTATATTATTGAAAATAAATAGAGTTTAATGGAATGATTCTAATTCTGTCAATTCTCCATGAGGAATCGACATGGGGATTCTCTCCACTTAATCATTATGTTAGATTTGAAATATTATTATCACCAACAATCAAGAGAACCAATCGAATAAAAAACATGAATCTACCCCATTAACTTTTAAAGTATAATAATATTTTATGTGAATTGGTTTTTTGTACATTATTGAATTTTTTTTTTCATTTTTCTAGGATCATGAATTTAATCTATTGGAAAATAATACATGGAGTCAAAAATGGGATTATTAAACTATATTCAAAGGAAAATAAATCTCATGTAACAAGGTTGTTACCCGTTCTGATTAATCTAATTCTTAATTAAAAAAAAGATCATTTTAATTTTTGATAACATCTAGAAATGCATTGCATATAAATTTATATTTGTTTTATAATCAATATGAATAATAATACATAAAAAATAATATTTGAAATTAGTTTAATATTATATTTGAGAGAAATAATGTATATTTATATAAAAACTAATCTTTAAAAAATGAATTTTAAATTACTTGCGACCATTCAGAATGATTTTGTTACTGTAGAATTTCCTAATCTTCTCATAAAATTAAAAATATAAAAACATTTTTTCAAATCCTTGGTTTCTACCTTATGGATGATGTTTTTTATTGAGTGTGTGAGAGAAGTCCTAAATATTTTTACCAGATCATAAATTTTAACCCATCTGAAAACAATTAAATGTTTTCAAAATTGTGAAATTTTATTCATCACTTTGGAATTTTTTATGTGGGATTCATTTTTTCCAAAATAAAAGGATTTGATAAAAAATGAGCTATTTCATATTCTCTACTAATTAAATAAAATACAAAATATATTTTTCATTCAATCATAAATAATGGTTTGGTACAATTTTAGGAAGTTTTTATACTTTTTTTTATTGAATATAAATAGTTTAATTTGAATTGAAATCATATAGAACACCATGAAATGGAGGATAAGTCTCCTGAAACTCTCTCTCTATAAAGTTCCCTTACTGGTGTTTTAGGGGGGATAAGTGTTGTTCCTGGAACTATCCCCCCTTATCCTTTCAACTTTATTATTCCTTTCTATATTCTCCCTTCCATTTCCTTCCCCCACCCCACGTTATCTCTTTTGTTTATTTCTCCCCCACCCACTATTTCACACCCATCTAAATATTTTTTCATCCTTTGTTTATTGTGTAGATCACATCAGATCTTCCTCTACTCTTCCATTATAGTAGGTCATGTTTCTGACCCCTTTCTTTCCGGGTGTGCTGGTTTTTATCATGAAGGTTTGAGATGTTTGGGTGGAGTATCACGGGTTTCCTAGGACCACAAATCATTTCATTCCTTGTTTCTCCTAATTTCTCTCTTTCGTCGTGGTTTTTTTATTTAGTGTATTTATAGGTTTGATTTTCATCTAGTGGTGGCTTTGAAAGCTCAGGTTGGTTATCCTAGTGAGGATGTTTCTTTGTTGTTTCCATGTCTACTTTGAACGCTATCATGGAATCATGTTCCTTCTCCACCCTCCAAATGTTTTGTCATGCAAATTTCAAGGAGGCTTTGGAATATTCCAACTCTTAGTCATGGTGTTCCATGAGGTGAGTCCAGGCATCTATTTGAGCTGTGGTGGTCCTCATTATATGAATATCATTGATATGGATGGCTCAGGTTTTGTGTTATGATGTGTTTCATATATGTGATTAGTGTAATGAATTTGAATATTTTATAGATTTACAGAATTATGTCATTTATTAAGGTAGTTTTTCTTTATATCGGTTGCTGATCTTGATGATTCTTATTCAGTGATGGTTCCAATTTTCATATCTTTTTTCATTTTTTTCATGTTTTATTATGGTTAAATCCATTGGTTTTTTTGATGAATGTTCCATGTTGATGTATCATGATTTTTTTGTTCTATGAAGGACTCCATTAATCTTTAGTGTTTCGTGTTTTAGTAGTAGTGAAGATTGTGTTGATATGATGGTGATGAAGACTATGTTGATAGCACAAAAATGATGATAGTGGTGAATCATATCTTTGGTGGTTGGTGATAAGACAATAGCAGAAATGATGTATCTTAGATAGTGATCTTCTCTGGTTCTATGATTCATATTGGGTTTTTAGAATCATCAACATTCAAATTGGGCATTGTTTGATTTTTGAACCTTTTTATTTTAATAGTTACCACTCAACCGTAAATTTGATTTGAAAAATACTATAAAAAATTAATTTTTATTCAATCACTCATTATATATAGACCATAATGGGAATTTAAATTTAAATTAAAATATATGAAATTTTTTTCCTTAATAAATTATTCGATGATTTTTAGATGCGTTAATTATGGTGTCCTATTGTTTTTTAGTGTTCATCAATCCATTGAATTATTACATTTTTAATAATATTTTAAATTATGTGAGTTTTTCTACTTGTGGTAAATAAATTTTTGTGTTTTTAGTTGGATAAAAATTTATGTTTGTTAAATTTTTAGTAAAATTATTATTTTTATTATTTAATTATAAATGATAATTTTTTCATTGAATCCATTTAATTTATTAAGGGTAATAACTTTTTACCTTAAGAGAATCCTTGAGTGAAATCATTATGAACATTAATTTATAATGGAATTTTCTTATTCAAGTCATTGGATCCATTTTCATCCACATAATTTCTATATTTATTTTATTTATGATAAATAAAATAATCATATTGGGAAATACGATATTTTTTTATTTAATTAAATGTTTGCACATATTGTTTTATTATTAAATTAGTTTTTAGCAATAAATTGTTATTATAATAAATGATTTTTGGATTTTGCTCCGCTTTAATAAAATTTAATTCATGTAATACTATTATAAAGATGGTTACCTTTTATGATTGAAGGAATATGTGATCCTGTCTTGGAAATACATTATTAGTATTTCATGTTTTTTTATTTTTTTTATTAGCACAATGAATTTAATTTAAAATTTGAATTCTTGTTGAATTATTTTCGATTTTTTGTCAATCATTTCTAATCTGTTTTTCTCATTGTATCGTAAAAATGATTGCAGGAGAAAATCCTCAATGTTGAATATCGGTGTAGATAATTTCAACAGACAAAATAACCAGATGATCAATGGAATTAAATTTCTAATCAGGATCTACACACCCATATTCATATAGAAAACATGGCTATGTAGTTGAATTCACACATGTAAAGTCTATACATAATAAAATATAGATATATAAACCAACAAATTTCGAAAATATATTTACTATATTGGTGCTGTGTCCAAATAAAAGGGATGATCACGTAGCCAAATCTTATAATTTTAATTGGATTTTTTGGAAAATTCCCATGATTCCAAATCATGTAGACATTTTTAACATGTAATATTCACAGAGATGAAATTATAAATAATAAAACATTCACATTGAAAAAAATCATATATCAATATCTCACATATTTGACATAGAACTAACATGAATTGAATAGATGTTGTGATTATACATGAATCTAATGGAGTAGGAAGATGAATATTTAATCATTCCGAATATTGTGACCATAACTATTATATTGATTGTCAAAGTAAAGAACACATGAGGTTGGTAGTATTCAATTATATGATTTAGGATTGATTCAAAATTCAATGTTCTTTACTAGTAATGTTGTCACATGCGTTTATTTATGATATAATTTGGCACAATATAAATATGATCTAGAGAATTAAAATAGATGTAAAAAAATTTAAATTGATTTAAATCATTTAAAAGGAAGAAAAATCAAATTTCTGGATAAGCTATGAACCAAGAAGATTTTTCTAGACATTCAAAGGATAAATTCTTAATTTATTTCACCTTGTTGGATATAATTTTGGGATATTCTTTCTTCAACATGAAAATGAATGGAAACAATTGTTGGTTGAAACTAGTGGAATCTTTTTGTGAATTTCATTTTTTTCCTCAATTAAATAATGTAATATTAACAAAATATATAATAAATTAATTTTGATTAATGTTTTATATCTCTTATACTATCATTTATATTTCAAATTCCTTCAATTATATGACAAACACACCTCTGATTAGAGCATTTTTATCAGATATTGTGATTTGTTAGTTGAGGATGAATAAGAGTTAGAAGATGACTCAAATAATTAAAATTTATCATTTCCAAATTGATGATTGTAAGAAAATTGTGTTATCATCTATTTTTATTACTTTGTGATCATTGAGTAAACTAGATAGGTCTTACTCGATTTAGATCAATATCTATGATGTTAGTTATTAATAAAATATAAATTAATCTTAATGAGATGCATTTATTTTGATAAATACATGTGTTGAGAGATATATAATTTTAAAATACATTTAAAATGATTATCATAGGATGATCTATTATAATTTTTAGAATTTCTTTTATTATACTTAACTTATTATTCCCCATTAATACATTTATAAAATTTCATTTTTTAATTTTTTTGTTAATAAATTCCTTTCTGGAAATATTTTCCACTTAAAAAATATTAATTATTAAGGAGAAACATGATAGAGAAACTATTATAGGGAAATATCATAGGTGGAAACCGTATCTACTTCTATAGTACTGTATTTAGTTAAAAAACGATAAATTGGGTATATAAATCACATAAAATATTACACTTTTTTATAAATAACAAAAAAATGTTAACAAATATAGAAAAACATATTTTAGTACATATCTAATTTATTGGTCATGATGGATAAAAGGTGTAAGGGGTGATTATTCTTTTACTATTTCTTATTGCTGAGTATTTATATAGGTATTTATTAATTTGTTTTTATACTATTATGTTTTTGATAAATTTATGCATTCATATATAGGATACTTATATTATTTGTTCCATTATCTGGGAGATTTTCTCCCCCTAATTCAAAATTAAAATATAAATCCAAAATTATGTGTATATGACCTCCCACATTTGTGTGTTATAACATAATTATCTAATTCCATCCCTAATATTTTAATAAGTGGATTATGGTGTCAAATTTTAGTCTTTTTTTGACATTGGCAGTAGATATAGTGTGTTTAGAACATGGAAAATTACATTTATTGGGAAAATATTACTTAATCTATAGTCATGGGTGAATTGGTGTAGTTATCACTTTATTTCGATATGATGTAGGGGATCCGTAATGGACATAAAATGGGTTCTTTTTAAATTTTACTATATGGTGAGACTATCCAATGAGTTTTAAATTAATCTTCCAACAATAAGTTGAATAGTTTAATAAATTATAAATACTATAACTAAATGATATATATAATTTGGGATGAGTTACAAAAATTGGTGATTTGTTGGAGGATGGTAGAACATAGATGGTCTTTGATGATGTTTGTAATGATTGGGTAGAGATTCTTCCCTATGTAATAAATTTATGAAGGATTTTTATGACGTAGGTTTTCCACTGTACTCTCACTATGGTTCAATGAATCTCATTTGTGATCTATGTGAATTAAAGTCATTCCAATGATGGTGTTGACCTTTCCTAATTAATTAATTATAATTTTTATTTATATTGATTTTTTAGATTAAATGTTAATCTCTAAAATAATTGGGAAGATACCAAATCCATGTTTTCCTTAATGTACAGGCACATTGCACGTAGCAACAAATTGTTCAACTGATGGTTAAAATGGGGCCCCAATGCTCAGTCCACCTAGACGAGTGTTCATCTATTAAATTGAAATGGTAATGGATTGGTGTAACTTGAATATGATTCATTGTACTACATTAATATGGAAGATAACTTTATATGGATGACCCTATTAGGCATTTTGAATAACCAAAAGATATGTTAAAAATATATGGATATAGATCAGGTAAGATGGGCTTGGGCCGGGTGAGTGGACAAACCAATGATAACCATGGTAACTTACATGGTCTTTGGTCCATATCCCTTATCCCAAGCCAAATAGGTGTACCCCATGGGGAATAATTTTATAATTTTATGAATTTATGATGAGTTTGATTCCATTTGACAGATACGTGATGATTGAATACCGAGGACAAAGATCGAGGACCCCAATTTGGGTTCGTACACATTTTTATTAATCCAAATAAATTTAGTATGTTCCATGATTTTTATTTTACCATGGGATGGTGTGTCATAAAGGGGTGTATAGGGTTGTGATTGTCACCATATAACTCTTACATTTCACATGATCGAATGGATTTTGGTTTGTGATGATGAGTTTATATGATATTCCAAAATTTAGTTCCAATCATTTTTCTGTTCAATATGAAAAATTACATTGGTTGAGGATTTATGGACAGATATGTTAAACAATATTGAGAATATGTGTATATTATTTGATATGGAACCCACATAATGTGTGTTTAAAAAAACACCCATAATAGGTAGCTCAATGATGAAAAAGGAAACATTATTTTTATGTATGTTTATGACAAAGAAGAAAACTCTTCTAATATATATGTATGTGATACTGATGAAAAATACTCTATGTGGTTTTATGTGTTCTACTGATGAGGATAGAGAAGTTTTACATTCATAATTATATTGGTTTTGGGAAGATTAAAAGTCTTGAAACATTCAAGGGGTTAGTGCTTGTGTGGTATTTTTCAGCCATGGTCGAGTCTTCCATAGTAGTGTTTCTTAGCTACTAGGAACCGCTGAATTTTGGGATGGATTATTCTACATGTTGTGAATTGGTGATAGACTTTTTTCCAGGATGTTATACTATATGGTGGGTTGACGTTAGACCTTATGGTATTATAATTATTTATAAAGGAAAAAAGACCCCATGGTCATTATTTTGGTTGGAAAAATCATATCTACACCCTCAGAGACACCACAAATATGGACGATGTAGGTCTTGTTGATTGAGGACACTAATGTGAGGATCAATTGTGGATTATTTGGTATATTTTCATCCATTAGTTATTTATTGATAGAATTTCTTACAAACATATCAGTACATATTTAGTATGTAAGGGACCACATTTGTGGTTCCCTACTAATTTTTTTACTCACAACCAGATTAGCCTCCCATTGAATTTTGTTATCTATGAAAAAAAATCATTTATTTGTAGATTTATATTAGTAAGGGGTCTTAGTTTTACATAATCAAGATAGAGTAATTGTGTTGACATTTGGTGATTGGCATGATGTGAGGACAATGGATTTTTGTGGTGCCTTTTATATTTTTATTTGAGTATTTATATATTTTTTAAATATTTCATTGGTCAAGTGAGTTATATTCCATTTTTTCTTGTATGACTGCATCCCATTTTGAAATAATTTTTTTTATTTATATTATGATGCATTTTCTCATTTTAGGTATCTTCTAAGTATTTTATTTATATAGACTGTTATTAATTCATAGATACAAGAGGGTATAGTTTCATCACACGAATACTCTAGACGTTCGATACTACTTGATATCCTCTAGATTATATGGAGGTGTTCTTGAGGTCACAAGGGGACACAAGTTCGATCATTGTTCATATTAATCTAGGATGATAAATTAAAAAGATGTATTTTAGGATTTTTTCCTTACTATTTTTGATATAGTTTATTGAAAAAAAGGCATGTGTCATGGATTTTGAGGTGCCTTTGAATGGTGTGTCTTAAAAATCATTTCTAGTATGAATTCTAGGTTACTATGTAATAAGACTTCTATTCATGATATATGAGGTTAAAACTATATTATTCTACCTCATGTGATGCACATAGTGATTATATTTATGACTTATTATAGATTTGGATCATTCCATATAAATGAAAGAGGAATCTCATGAGTCTTGGTTTGTTTTGTAGGATACAAAGTTCATATATATATTTTAATGTGTGATTATTATCACTAACTAAAGATATTATATTATTTAAATTATCTAATATATCTCAAATCGTGGTTTCCCATATTGTTTCAATGTTTCATTCTATAAATATAGACTACCATGTATATATATTTCCTATTATTTCAATTCATATAGATTTTTGGAGAAATACCAAATTGTGATTGTGGTAGAGATATCCTCCTAGAGGATTACATTCCATGAACTGTGTAGGTTTATAAGACACATTATTCCATACTATAAAACAACTAGAGGAGGATTATTATTCAGTTTTCGTTATTTAATGTGTTTTTAATACCCTATATTTTATTTTTCTATATATATTAGAATAGAATTGTATTTAACTATACTAAATGAATATCATTTTTTGGAAATTATTCATGATACGGATACCATTTTTAGGTGTATTCCTTAGTGATGTATCCTAATACTCCATGGTTCTGTCTGATGTGAATATGCACAATTAGTGTTTGTTCTATAGTAGTGGGTGTGGATTCTGTCATAAGATTCTTGGTATGCAGATATGGAACCATGTATTGGGTATAAAGGCCTGTGGGTTGTCATTTTATGTTGATGATGGTATGATGATGGAAAAACCATTGGTAATGAAATTTTTGTGATATATTATAGAGGTTCATGTTTGAGAACATAGTCTAAAATGATAGGTCATGGGATATAGATGATTTTGGTGTTATGGATGAGTTGTGATGGGAATAATGGTGACAATGTGAAAGGTAATTCTATATTTATTAGTTCCTTCCAGGTGGAAAGCATGGGTGCATTATTGTGTAAGGTATTAGTGCATGTTGGATGATATGAGGTATATGTTTTATGTGTGTTAATTAAATAGTGTCATTTGAAATGTACCATGAGAGTTAGTTCCTGAAACATGAGGCACTATGAGTTGCTTAGTTTCATGGAGGTATTTAGATGGTAATAATGGTTGATTACCTAGCCCTATTGAATTCATATGTTCTTTAAAAACATGGTTCATGAATGGGGGTATTCTTTTAGGTTTATTATAGGACCATAGGTAGTTTATTTTTTAGTGGATATTGGCATAAGAAATATGCATAAATTTTATGGTGATTTCCAAGGGTTCTCTGTTTAAATGAAATTGACAGGACCTATACCTTCCATAGTAGTTAAGGTTTTTTTTGTCTAGGTTTGATGACATGAAAATAAATGATTCCTAATTAATGTTTCTTATTTGGTCAAGAATATATTTTAAAACCTTGTGTTTTGGTTATATTTAATAATTACCTTTGTTTTTATGTGTTCGAATATGAATTATTGATTGGGGGATGATCCTGAGAAACATTAGGACCAATAGAATTTGATGGAATGATTATGGGCATATGTTCCATGGATTTCAATTCAAGGAAGTGAAATTCTCCTAGTGGTAGAGAATATATTTGAATTATAATAGTTCAATTTAATTTATAAATTCATGGAAATTCATCCTAATCAAATATTGATAAGATTATGAGCAAGTCTTGGGTGGTGTGGAATATGTGTACATGTGGTAGGACCCATTGTTATTAGTGCCCAAGAATTTATCTAAAATGTTCATATTATAGTGATTCAACCATATTTCATTAGCATGTGTGACCCTCTGTTGGATAAAATTTTGAAATTAATAGGGATGTCATTCCCTTGATAAGGGAATGAGCATCGATTGGTGCCTCATATTTGATCTCTCATAGAAGTGGATGGGACACATGAAACTATTGTGCAATGTAATAAATAGGGATCTGGTCAAGGAAATTAGTTTTTTTACCCAACAAACTGGTGATGTGGAAACACCAATGGTGAGAGAATCATATTGTTTATTGTTTATATTGTCCCATGAGGGATATTTTGTGCTATTATGAGATTATCTGAAAAATAATTTTTCATTTACTATTGATTCCATAAAATAGAGAAATTCCAAGTATAAAATAATGTTTCATGATTGATTTTGTATGATTGTTTTCCATAGATCATTCATAAATTGAAAAGGTTTGATCATGGATTATATAGGTTATGTAATAATGAAAATGGTATATAGTGAATTTAATTTTGTTTAAATGATGAATCAATCATTAAATCCCATTCTATTTTTGGTTTTGGATTTAGTGGACGTATTGGAATGATCACAGATTGCAATTGTAGGTAATGGTATAATGATCGTATATATTAGGTGATGCATTGGAAGAAAAATATGATCTTTTTTGAGGTTTTTCATCCATGAGATTTTTGACATTTGTTATCACATATATGTGGACACAATGATCTAGAAACCACATCAGTTGCATTATTTTTTATTGGATGTTGTGATATAATGAATTGGTTGGTGATTTTTTATAATAACCAGTTATGTCCATATTATTATTTTAAGGATGAAAAATTCTTATTTTAGCTTATAATTTTGAAATAAGGATTCATGTAGGACAATATATAATTTTATTGAGGGATCTTGAGTGTAGGGAGTTAAGAATTACACCATGTGGGTGAGAAGACCAATGAAATGGTGTCTATTTTAAGCAATTACTAAAAAACAACGAACCATGATACGAGATTAGGCATTATGGGTAGATCAATATTGAATGGATCCCTATACACTTGGTGATAAATTCAACCAAGACAACTTAGGTGTATCCAGATAAAAAAGTGTGAATACATTCCATCTTGGTGCTTTAGAGATAATGTAGAAGATTTTCTTGCACTTTTTGATAGTTTCTCGGTTATCTTAAATGTTGTTATTTAGAAGAATGTCTAACATCCATATTGGAAATGTGAACTTTTAGGATTTAATTGATGAAAAAATATGTTCTGAAATGTATATGTGGATAACAAAAAAATGATTTTCCAAAAAGATAAGTATATTGGTCCGGATTTTATAGGAACATGAGTTCATACAAGGCTTTAGTTTTTATATAATTTTTTTATCTTTTTATTTCTTGAAGGGACAAATTTTGATCTAGGTTTCAATTATTATTATGGTATATTTAAAAAAACTAAATGTTTTTCTTATACATGGAATAGGGTTTAAAGTGTTGTTTATTGAAATGGGAGAGCACCGTGGGAAGGTAATGTGGCCTGAGATGCTGCTACTATCCAGCCACATGTAGTTCATCAACCATCCATAGGGAGGTCATTAGACAACCATGGGTAGGCCACCAACTATCCAGTGGGGTGTTTTACTAGAAAATTTAAAAAATGAATCCACATATTATAATAGGTATCATCCTCATTTCTCCCTTTCTATTGCCCCCATAAGACATAAGGTGGCTCCCCTTTCATCCCATCTTATACCTTGATTGAATTAGTGGACTCTAGATATCCTATAATTTTTTTATATTTATATTCATTATCTGAGTCAGGATTCAATTTTGATTCAACTATAGAACGTTAGAATTGGTCCATCTTGTTAGTGATTTTTATTTACCCACGAATAGGGTGTATTGTGATGTTGTCTTCACATAGTTGTTATGTGATTCGAGGGATCTATGTTGATGTTCAGAATTTTTTTAGGTTTCCCATAATGATCAAAATGAAATAATTGAGGAATCATCATTGTATTTTAGGGACTTGGCTTAATTTAATGATAGGGATCTTTTGGGGGACTCTTATATGTTATTGGTCATGGTACTAGTGTGGTGAGATTATCCAGTGAGATTTTTATGAATATGCCTTGCTAAATATAAGTTATTTAATTAAATATAAATTATATAATTTAATGTTTAATATTTTTTGGCCGATTTATGATATCAAGAATGATTTATATTTCCATGGAAATGAGGATGTTATTCAACATCACTTAGTGACACTCTATAGAGATTTCAAGCTATTTATTTAAGAGGAAAATGATTTTTATTACATTTTTGGTCCTTAGTACATTATCTATTCATTGATAGATTTTACATATGATGAATGTGATACAAAATCATGCAACTGATGGTATTTACCAAATATTATTAATAAGCTATTTTGTGTACTTGTATTAAATATTTAAATTAAATTAAATTTCTTAAATGAAATATATAGGTTCGATGCACACATTTTCCATTGGGAATTAGCTTGTTGGTCTCAGACATCTCTAACCATGATCATGATTCAAAAGTGCTCCCTTGATATTATGACCACATTGATAGGTGTTTTGTGTTTAAATCGAAGTTTTTATGAATTTGTGGTCCTTGACAAGGAGTATTTCAGAACCTCTAAGACGTTTAATGTATGATTACATGAGATGGATGACCCTAATAGGCCATTGGAATACCCCTGATATATGTTTAGCATAGGAGGATATTCCATAGTTTGGATGGACTTAGGGTGGTTGAGTAGGTAGAATGAGGTTGGAAATGGGAATTTATTTATTCTTTGGACCATCCACCTAAACCAATGTCAATTGTGCATACCATGTTCTCCATTATGAGAATATTTTCTTTATGATTATTTTGGAGTTTGATTCCCACTCAGATATGTTTGATGACACTTGACTCAAGGATAATACTTAGGACACCAATATGTTTCTTCCTATTATATATTGATCCAAAATATAGGTTCCCTACTCATATTTGACCATGTTTAGGTGTGTGATACATGGGTCAAGATATTAACATGTGTAAACATAGAACCCCAAGAATTATCTAAAGATGATAGGTTGTGGATATTTATGTTGGTTTTAGATGTTTTACCAACAATTTTTTCCTTTTACTTTTATGTTTGATATGAAAAAAACCTCAGTGATGAGTATTATTTTTTGATATATAATAATCTATGAGGGATGTGTCTATATTATGTAATATATAAACACACTATAGAGGGTTTTAGAAAACATTCAACTAAAGGAGTTATGTGATCCTAATGAGAAATATTCTTTTTTAAGGTCTATGATACCAAAGAATAATTCCAATGTATGGTGTGGTGTGATAATAATGAAAAATCCCCATGTAGGGCATATTTTTATACAACTAGTTGGGCTACCATGGTAATAGTGTAAGGATTATATTGGTTATATAATACGGATAGGACCCTCCATGCACTAGAATTCATGGCTTTGGGGTCATTAATAGGCACAGTCGTGTCTCTAGCTCTTTTGGTGTTCATCTTCAAAACAAAACCCGTGTGTATTGTGATGGAACATTCTCCGGCATGTTGTTCAAGTGTATATAATTACATATGTTGTTATAATATATATTGGGGTGCGTTCAACCCCTACATATTATCATTGTATACTGGGGTGAAAATTCCCAATGTCGTCATATAGGTTGATATAGTCATCATGATGTTCACAAAGAGAAACTAACACAAGTTGATGTAGGTTTAATCGATGATGATCATCAAATTGATGCTCAAAATTGGGTTATTTATTTTCCATTCAATAGTTACTAATTTAATTAGATCCTAGCACATGTTCCTATAATATATATATTGGTTTTTATGGGACACCATTAGTGGTACCCTGAAAATCATTGTACTCACATATTACTCATGCCATCCCAACACCTTAGTAATTGAGTAGACTCTCCCTTGGATATGGTACAGGTTTTCCAGTGGACTTGGTCATTCATTATTGAGATCGAGTATCTTAGATGATGAATTGAGCATTATGGAATATGTTCGACGAATTAATAGATTAAACACATCTACTAACAAAACCACAAAATTACATTAGATAAATCTATCCCATTTCAATGTTAATAATGTTTTTATGAATGTCATTTCATATTCATGTCTAGGTGTAAAATAAAAAATTTAGGAAAAACGGGTTTCTAAAATTTCTAATAAATCATTCAGATTAACAATGGTTGATGTTGGTATATCCCAATGAATTTTCTGTCCAAATGGTTCCCAAATGGAATATGCTTCAATGAAAAAAATTAGTAACTATAATAAACATGAATATATTCATAAATATTGTTGGGGTTATTGAAGGATTGTGAATAAGGACACTGAACATCATAATAATATAGCATGTCACAAATATTATAAATGTCCGGAATCAAGGAGGATAATTCCTAAAATCAAGAGATAACCAACTAGATAATTATAGAATTTATATAAAATTATACTTACATATATCAATAATACATTAAAATGATTAGATTATTTTAATTAAAACTACAAAATAATTGTTCATAGTTATAATGATTGACGGTATATACCAACCAAACAAACTGTATATTCCAATAATAAAACATATTCTCAAAATCATAAGGAAGTAAATAAAATTGAAATAATGTTTTCCTTAAGGGTTTATAATAGAAACAAATTATGAAAATTACTCCCATGAATTCATAGAATATATAGCTATAAAGGATGTAAAACTCAAGTGGAGATTCATTTTCAATGGTAGGAAGGGGAAATCGTGGTTCACAATATATTATCCTTAGAATTTAATATTAAATGTAGTAATTTATATTCATGGAAACAATAATTTCTATAGTGGGATAAAATTATTGGATTCATAGTTGGTATTGGAAATGAATAGTTTTAATAATTTCCTAAAAATGGAAAACCATAAAGTGATAATAATCCATATGAACAACTAAATACATCTATTTGTATTAGAAAATAAATCGTAGAAGTATTTCCTAGATAAATAATGTGTCCTGAAAATTTGATAAGAGTAATAAAATTCTAAATATAATTTGGTTATTCCTCCTCATGAAAAACCTGAATCTCATGATAACATGTCCAATATTAATAACTCAAGAGTCCATGAATAGAAATGTTGAAAATTTAAGAAATATATTCATAAAGAAAAATATTGTATGACTATATTACCATCATAATAAAAAGTATTTATTTAAGGAAAATGGAATGTAAATAAATACTTTGGCTACATGTAGTTTATTAGAAAATTAATATCATATTATTCAATACAATACAAAATATAAAGACATGGTGAATCCTATGATTCCTATTATAATATATGAACTGGATAATGAAATTGGAAGATATAATGATGACCTCAACAAGTTTTGATTCTGTAAATAGTATAATAACATAGTTGACATAAAATTATAGAATTTATTGCTTTTACTATAGAGGAATATAATATCATTATTTGATCCTTATATTTATATCTTATTTAACCTATAAGGAACTAAAATAAATCAATTAAGGGGTAAATATTGAGTGATTAAATATCTTAACATCATGGAAATGTTATCCATCATATAATAAAACAATTACTGTTATGAAGAAATATTGGAGTACATCCCTTCATAGGGAGATTATAAGATGGTACTACCACAGTGAGACATTTAATGTAAATTTAGAATTTGAATATAATTTAAAGAATTGTTGATGATATCAAGACAATCACACGTACTAGTCCTTCATTCAAATAATATTATCATAAAAATATAGTGATGGTTATTTTGTTAAATAAGAAACATTTTTAGTTATATGCTTTTAACATGAAACTTTTTCTTCTGTTGTTTCAGATTTTTGTATGAATGTATATTTTGGAAAATTCAAACAAAAAATCCCCTAAAAGAGAAACATGGAAGTAAAATTACATGCATGGTAGATTTTTGGGTATCTATGTTTTCTTAGTTATATAAAGTTTTTCTAAACGATGTTATCCTATATAGATTTAAAGATGAATAAATGATGTCTTATTTCTATGAAATTGGATGTTTTTATCCATCTATTGAAAATTAAATCATCCTACAACTCAATATTAATGATAGAGAATATGTTTTCTAAATAAAAGAACAAGATAATAATATAGTAGATGAAAATTCATTCTCCTATTTTACACGTTTTCATTTATTACCAATAAGGCGGATAAGAAAACAGTTAAAGCATAAATATCGACACTGTTGATTAATGTTAGTTTTAATAACATCAAAGGGGGGATTCGAGATCCTAAATAATGATTTAATTTTTTTCAATATGTAATTTTTTCAATATAATGATAGGTTATAAATATGTATTTGTCAATTTTTGAAGATATGAGTGATATGTTATGATTATAATTGGAAATGTAAGATTGGGTTGTGGTATATTTATTCGATATATATTCTTGAAAAGAATAGATTTTTTTATTGAAAATATTCACATTCCAAAAACCACGGTATACACTATGGGAGGAATTGTAATTATCTACTATATATCATGAATTGAGGTTATGTAGATAGATATAGATAATAACATAGGATAGTTAAAATTAAAATATTAAAATTATTGATTGATGTGTAATGAGTCAATACAAAGAATGAATAGTCGAAGATGATGTAATAAAGTGAATGAGAATAAATATCCATAACTAATGTAATATTGTGAATGATAATTTTTATATTATGATGCTGAGTTGATTTGAGGTTCTAATTATTTCCCAAATATTACTTGAGATAAGGTGAATCATTTATGGAATATATAGTTTCTTATTAATGTGAAAAAGTCATGAACACTCATTGAATCTTTCGGTTATACTAGAACACCTTTTAATGTTTACCCTATTCAATGTAATATAAATATGAACAAGAAAAACCATAATTAGGTTTCAATTAATCTCTATATTTGTACATTCTATAATCTTAATGTAATTTCAATGAAAATTATACTACATAAATTTGATGAAGAAACATTTTAAGGTTTATGTCTGTGCATTTTAATGTTCCTTATATTGTATGAAATAAACATCATATGATCATGTAATGGATCATCATATGGTTTAGAAACATCAATTTTTTTCCATTTTGAAAAACTATTTAGAAAAAAATTCTAAATATTTAATTATGTGGTGACATAAATGCCATCATATTTCCTAAGAAACTTCTAATGTTCCTACCATTGAGAAACAAATTCATAATGTTCACTCTGAAAAAAATATGATGCTTGAAATTATACGGTTAATTACTACATCATGTTGACGAAAATAATTTATATGGGTCATGAAGGATCATTATACAAGGTATTAGATTTGAACTCTTAGATATAGTTCTAAAAACACATTCTTTGAACACTAGAATTGAATAAAAGTGAGATAAAACTATCATTTTTAACATTAATTTACCAAGAGAAACATTACATCTCATTATTAACACACCAACCAATGAATAGATGTCTTTTTATATTTGATTATTGTTCAACTAGGAGACTTATTTTAAAAACAATTTATCATTTTTCTATTATATAACTACACTAGACTCCGTTCGATATTTTTTTAAAGTTACCAACATATTCATTTTATGAGGAATGAAATTATTATAAAAGGGTGATCTAGAAATCTCAGTAAGTGTAAATAACTAATAAACATGTAATAAAGGGTTAAATCATATGAATATCAGAAATAAAAATTAGTTCAAAAATGATAAATGTGTTTTTAAAAGAACATATAATAATAACAGTTTTCTATATGTCATGATTTTAAGTATATGTAATCTCAAATGAAAAATCACATATAATGGTATAAGCGATTGAGATAATAATTTCATCCATAGAGAATAATCATTGTCTTAAAGATATTAAATTTCCTGTAAATGAATCCTAATTGTACTCTATGACAATGACATAGGAATGGAAATATTAAAATATTGGGTCAAGATTTTCTACACATTTCCCATAAAATAGTGGAGTGGAAATATATAATTTCCTATTATATTTGAGAATCAACAACTACACAATTCATATCAACATTTTGGAGCTATAATCATTATCCTATTTCCATAAACATATTAAACAATGCATCACTAAATGACTACCATAAAAATAGCGGAGTGTTCATTACTTTTTTATTCTCATAGTTAAGTGAGACTAAATACATGATTTCCATAATCATATTATAGGAAATAAATCCTTTACCAATGATTCTAAGGTTAATATATGACCCCTACTATAATGATTCATAAATATTCCTCCCACTTGAAACTAATTATTCATCATATTATAAAGAAACAATGGAATGAAAATGTGTTCCATACATTTCCAAATGTTATCACATAAAAAATAATACAAAAACTAAAATACTAGATAAAAACATTCAATCATCCAAATGATGATTACATAAAGAATTTTAATGTTCATTCATGGAAAATAAAATCCCATAGAAATAATTTTTTTTATATAACTAGGAATATGAATGGGAAACCATAAATGAGTATTTAAAAAATATTCCTGATATTTTTTTTAAATAAGATATTATGGCCCACTTTCAAAAATATCACATTTGAGAAATTGAAATAAAAGTATTATAAAAATCATTATTTTTAATAAATCCATGATAATTAATTAATTGTCTCAAAAATTATGATTGAAAATATTTTGTAAATATTATTTTTAAAAAAATATCATAGATATTGGATCCATGAAATATACATAATGTTTTCAAAATAGTGAAGTGAAATTTTTTTGATAATGATTACACTTTAAAAGAATCCTAAGTATTAAAAATCTTAAAATACATAAATGATATCAATAAATGAAAATTTATTGAATGATAAATAATTTTTTTTGAAAGGATCAAAAAATATTTATTGTACTGAAATACCATTATAGAATGCCAACATCATAAAAAGAGGAAAATGTCTTTTAAAATGAGTGTATGGGTAATATAAATTCCACAAGAGATAGAAAATAATTTTTTCAAAATATAAATGATAACAATAGAGGTATTGGAAAAAAGAAAAAGGATGGGAAATAATAATTAAAGTTTAAAAAAATTATTCTGAACAATGATATAACATTTTAACGGATACATTCATTATGATAAATTGTTGAATAAAAAAATAATTCTCCCTGGAGGGGATGATAAAGTAACACTAAATACAATATTATAGTAGAAGAAAATAATCGTAAAATAAAGTGTTTTGAGAATAATAATTCTAACTCATCCAAGAGTGTTGATATAAACATATCCCTTACAACTTTTGTATCTATTAAATAAAATCCCATTAAAAAAATAACACAATATGTTTCTTAAACCTCAATAAATTACATAAATATAGTAAAATTCATTTATTAATTAGTAATAATACCATATTATAGATATCATGTTATATTATAGGAAAAATTACTCATGAAAATAAATTTTATATAGATAACATATTTTCCAAATTTTAACTTAAGAATGAATGGAACAAAAGAAGGATAACACATAATCGATATTATAATACCAAAAAAAATCATGATAATTATTATAATTTAATCAAACGAGAAAATAAATATACAATGTAATAAAATTATGATATTTATTTTTGAATATGTCTTGTGGATTTGAAAATAGGAAAACAACCCCTTATCTATATGTATCACTTGGAAAATTGTGAATGAATCTATTGTATAAAAAATATGTATATTAATATATTTTTTATTAACTGAATACACATATGTATCATTTTTTAATATTAATTTTTATTTGTTCTCCATATTTATTTTTGTTTAATAATAACATGTTTCCAAATTAGGTGTGATTCTTCTTGATCATTTGTAACTAGTTGTGTAATATTATTTTTGTTCTTTTTTAATTTCCCAAAGACTTATATTCATGAATCTTAAATGGAATTGTGAATTTTTCATAATTATTTATCATTTTTTATTAAAATCCATGGATATTTTTTTTGTGATCCATAATGATTAATTCTCCACTAAGAATGTTATAATGATCTTTATTAAAAAAATGTAAATATCTAAATTGATCGGTTTAATATTCGTGATATAATTATAATGTAAAAAATTAAAATAAATGATTATTTATATCACATATGATAAATAATTAAATGTTTATAGACATCCAGGATATTATTTTATATCATTTCTGAAGTAGGTGGAAGGATTGATCCAAACATGAACACACTATAATTAACGGATGAAAAATATTTGGAAATTGTTTTATTTTATATTTATATTATAATTATAAAATAATACTGATATAATTTGTAATTTTCTTTTATTTGGAATCATATTTAAATATATTTTATGAAACAAGAATGAAATAAGATTAAAAATTAGTTATGTTACTTCACAGAGTTGGTAGTATGAAAACAAACCTGAATTATTTTTAACTTAAAATATTAAAATGAAATAAAAAAAATTCACTATATCATTATCATAAAATTTGAATGAAAAATGTAAACTATAAAATTGAAGAAGTATCGAAATATTTTCATTCTTATTGAGAACTTAAAATCTCCCTTTGAGAACTCCTTGTAAATAAATGTATTGGGATTACCTATTATAAAAATATATAGATGAAATAAAAAATGTCTATAGGGGAAGAAAATATGTCATTCTATAAAGAGTATAACTCAATTTAGTGTTATCTTTTAGCCATGTTATGAGGCCCCATTTATAAGAGGTGAGAGTGAAATTTTTTAAAATAATTTAATTTTTTATAAATTGTGCACATGTTTCACTTGTTGAGAAGAATCTAAAATAAAAAATAGAGGAATTATAATAATTTTATTATAATAATAATATATAAATATTATAAATATTATTTTATCATGTAGTTCCTTTTATCCATTTGGAATACCCATTTTTTCTTTTTCTCTTTAATCGCAATAGCTTGTTTTTTCCTATGTACTTAATTTATTTATTTTCAATTAAAAATTATCCTTATTAAATAATTTGTACCTAATGATTACAAATATGAAATAAATTTTGTCAAATAAAATTTATATTTATGTAAAAATATAATTTTATTAATTTTTAGGTAAAATTTAAAACCCAATTTAATTAAATAATTTTTAAGATTAAAATTTTTTATTTGGAAGTATTATCACAGTTTTTTATTTTCATGATATAAATTGTTTTATTATAAACCTAAAAATTTATTTTTTTATTTGACATTTTTTCAAAAAAAAAATTACAATGTAATAGTAATTTAAAATAAATGATAAATTGTATTATTTAATTTATAAAATCTACTTAAGGTAATAAAATGTAAAAAATTATTTTTATAAATTCTTATTAGTATTAAAATTTTTATAATTTTATTCATTAAATAAAAATTTATAATTAGAAAATTTAATATGAGTTTTTATGTTATATTTAGTTCTATGTATAATCATAAATTCTAAGATTGTAGTAAAAACTATATTTCTCACTATTCACCAATAAAGAAATTATTTCAGAAAAATCCATTAAAATATCCTAATATTGTTTTGAAATTTTGAATTCAAAATTTACATTCAAATTAAAAAATAATTTCAAAATCATATAAATTTATCCATTTAATGAAAATAAAATATATAAATAATAGTTTTTTATTAAAACATTTCCATATAAAACATTAAGTTCTCACAATAATAATTTATATAAAATTATAATTGATTAATATATGTTGGAGTGGAGATACAATGACTTGGCGGAATTTACTTTTTAAAAAGATTTTATAAATTAAAATAAAATAGATATAACTAAAATAATTAGAGAGATAAACTATAATCTAATAGAAAAATCACAGTTGATATGTAAAAGTAGAAGTTAATTAATAATTCATAAATAAAGGTGTTTAGAAATAATATTATTAGTGATCCATGTGTATCCTACTCTAAATTTAAGGAGAGATTATGTTACACCTCTGATATAGAGGTATCCAAGAAACCTGTTTATTAGAAGTTTTATCGTTTTATTTTAGTGGTTGGAGAAATAAACCTATTTAAAACAATAGCCCTTTTTTATTTGTGCCAGCAAAAATATTCAACCACACTTTTCCTAATATTGTGTAGTAATCCCATAACAATAAATAGTAGAGATCACTCGATGAAATTAATGTAATGGGTTCTCATATTTAATCCACTTTAAGCAAAATGAAAATAATCTAATAAGAATTTATTACAAAAATAAGAGTAATGAAATAGTACAAGTGTAAAAAGGATAACCATAATTATTAAAAATAATAACAATTTGATAAAAAATTATCTTCAAGGTAACCAATAAAATTCAATCACCGTTATGAGTGATTTTATAGTCTCCATTACCCTAAAAATATTATCAACCTTTTGGGGATAAAAATGAGCATTTCGTAGTTAAATTAAATCATCAAGGTCCACCATAACTAGCTATATTATTACCTGTATAGAATCCACTACTTAGCGAATGGGTGAAAAAGTACATCCAATAGAACCTGGATAGAATAATTATTCTGTATATATGCCATGGACTCACCAATATACTCCATCTACTAGTTGGTGGAACCAAGAAAAAACCAAGTTTCTTCTCTATCACATCAGCTAGCTAGTGGAACCGAGATAGAATTAATATTATATCCATGTTCTACATTCTAAATGGTGTACCCCATTGAAATACATACATTACCTATCGGTGGAGGACTCCAAAAATTTCTTCATTGGTAATTTTGATCCCTTTCTTTAGTCTAAAAAGATTTTAGATAATGATTTAAAAAATCAAAATACTTAAATCAATCAAAATAAATAATATATAAATTCAATTATCTATTTTTGATTTTTTTAATCCACTAAAAATAGTGAGATATGAAAACATACCCTCCCCCATATAAAAAAAACTGTTATCAGTTGAACGATATTCCTGATTCATTTGTCATGAAAATACAAAAAATAATAATATTTCACAATACAATTAATCCATGATTATGTGAAATTTTTCAACATTTAAGATTAAAATGAATTATATTGAAAAATATTTCAAATATTTTCCCAACTTGAAAACCTTAACCCCCATTTTCCTGAGATCCATATAAATGTGCCATTGATGTTATTTCAGAAATCTAGTCACCCTTTAACTTTTAAAAAAATATCACAAAATATATATATAGGAACATGAGAAATAAAATCATAAATATATATAAGTATGAGAAAAATATATTATGAATATTATTAAGATAATCATTATTGTTCAATTCAGAGAGAAAAAATCATCATTTCCTTAAAAATATAGAACTATGATTGAAATAAAAGTGTATTTTGAGAAAAAATTTAAAGCACTAATTTTTTTTCATTTTTCAGAATAAGATTAGGAAAAACATAAAATAAACACCACATATGTCATATCATTTATATATATCTCTAAAAACCTAAAATAAAAAACATTTTTAAAATTATGCTCTCTAATAGTTTATTTCATATTTAAACCAGATTGGCCCACCAAAAATTGATTGAATAATTATAAAGTATATGGGGATGAAAAAAAATTAATTCAACAGTGAAACATACAAAGAATTAAAAAATCTCACATATGATAGTGAAAAAAATTCAATCAGTCAATTCAATATTTAAATAGTGTACATAATTTAACAAATCTCATGGTGAAAACAAACAATGGGGAACACAATCATAATTTACAAAAGTAAATGGATGAATTACAATAATTCCACTCATAACTCTCACTTCAATAAAATCAAAACCAAAAAATTCATTGAATTTGGTGAATATATTCCTTCCTTAAATATTAGTGAAAAAAATCTTTCATGATATAACATTTTCAAAAATGTTCTATAAGAAAATGGTTCCTAAGATCATTGTGATTTGTGTGATATTGTTGAATTGAATTTTTGGTAATTTAAACCACATTAAAATTTTCACACATAAAAATGAAATAATAAAAATTTAATATACAACCCAAGATACTATGTTTAATCCAAATAATGATTTTCTAAAAACTCTTCATAGTAATATTTTATGGTTTATTCACAGATAGAGAAACCACATTTTTTTAATACTCAATTATTTAAGGACTTTTCCTTGTAGGTGGAATTTTCCACTTTTACTGTTCGTATCTAGTTAAAATAAAATAAATTCCACATTTGAAAACCAAAATATATTACAAGAACCGCTAACATGAAAAAGATTTGAAAATTTTAAATACATTTAAATTTATGAAAATTATTTTGAGATCATTGAAATTGTATTACATTGGATTATTACGAAAATTGGTTGAAAAAAATATACTAAATATGATACATGGTCAAGTAATATTTTTATGAGAAGACTCCAAATCATACTTCTATAAAGCATACTTTCCACTGCTATGAAATATGATTCCAATAAAATCTTACAAGAATTATTAATTGGAGTACGGATATACATAACTTGATCAATACCAAAAAACATTAAAATGTAAATATTGTGTTTTAATGGGCTATGAAAATTTCCCTTTAAATTTGAGAACATAAAAAACTAAGAGAAAATTTTAGTTCTCTAATTAAACTATTTTTTAATTATTTACTCATTAATATAAATAATTAATTTTAAATGGATTAAATAGTTTAACCAAAATTATCATTATCAAAAAAATTAAATAATTTAAAATCACTTTGAATTTTTTTAAACAAGTTTTAATAATCTTTTTCTGTTTCTAAAACATTTTCTAATATAAATATATTTCCCCCCACATACCATAACCATGGGGATTATTTCAAGTCATGTAGTTACTTTGTTATCCTGGAAATATAATACAGAATGAATAAATTTTAATATAGGTTTGTTATCCAAAATAAAATTTTAGAAAATATACCCAAATAAAAACCATCTTGTAACATGCATTTCAAGATCATAAAAACTCAAACGAGGGATGAATTGCAACAAGATTCTAATAGACTCTAGAATTTTTAAAAAAATAAATTGTCTCACTATAATCAATTACATCCTATTTGGTATATAAATTGGCTTCATGCTATGATTTATTATACGATATATTACATTTCTCATCACATTTTGTTCTAATGTCTCATTTGTTTCCAATAATGATATTATTTTTGTTCATTTCCATAAGAGTCCATGAAATATTCTAGGTAGATTGATTTAATTCTTTTCTTCTATAATTAACATAGTTTTCATCATTAATGATATAATTAATATTTTAGGGATTTATGTGTGACATAAATGAATGATGTTATAATGTTTTTAAAATTTATTTCATTGTAAGAGTACTCACTTGAAAATAAACAATATCGTTTTCACGGGGGTGGTCATTAAATATAACACAATCCATGGGTAAAGGGATTATTTTTTTCAACAACAATTTCATTAGAAGTATTAAAATAATTTACGGTCAATTTATCAACATCTACTACAACACACTCAATTTGAGGATGTTCTATTGAAAAATTATAATCAGATTTTATGTAAATGAATATTTGATTTTTTTTTCTTTTATTGAAAACCTGGCAGGATTTAGTTTTGTTGGAATACACAATAAATATTCATTTTCCCTATTTAGTGACAAATTTCCATAAATTTTCCCTCCAGTTTAGAAAAAGAATTTCATAATGAAAATTATTAATATAAATAACCTTATGTAATGTACCATTCTAATGATTACAAGGGGATTGTTAAAGAAATGTTCTATAAGTAAATTGTTAATGGTGTAGCACGCAGTGTAGATTTCATTGGACCAAAATTATTGTATAAGTTTATATTCAATAAACATAATCTAAGAAATTAATTACAATTATCAATTCCATCCTTATGAATCCTTGTTTTTTTATATATTTGTTGGAGGGGAATATGAAGGGATAAATTCATGTGAAACAAAAAAACATAAAAACCCTTATACTCAAACTATACCACATGATCACTCCAAAAAGAATATAACTTATTACATTTTTAAAATTCATCACTCTTAGTATTCATAGTGAATAATTTATAATCCTCACTTTTATGTTTCATGAAATAAATCCAAATAAATTATTTATAATGATCTGTAATTACAATGGTTTAATATTTAACTACATTACATGTAACAAGATTCTGTTAAAAAAAATAAAGCTGCACAATTTTATGAGAAATAGTGGTCAATAAATCGTTTTTAGTTTTAAAAGTGTTAATTTATATCTTATAAAGATGACATGGGGGACACAGAATATCATTTATAGAAATACATTTTGGTATGACTATTACATGGTGGCTCTTGTAATTTTTAATTGGTTAGTGTGTGTTAAAATGTCCAATGAGCATATTCCTTGGCCACGAATCACTATCCTATGAACTCAAGCATTTAATACATCTTATTTTATAAATTTCAAATAAATAACTTGAACACATTAAAATATATGTCCCAAAAATAAAATCATTCCATTGGAATCAAAAAATTGAAAATACACTTTTTAAAAGAAACATTAAAACCACTATCACACAATTGGCTAATTCAATGAAAATTATTCTCTACAAAATTATTATATATAACCTATTTTAATAATAGATGAATTTTAAAAGAAACTTATACCTATAATGTTTATCTAAATCCTAGAATTATCATATAAAATTATCATGCATGCCATAAAAATATTAAAGGTGGTTGAGCTCAATATATTCCCCACACATATTACATGAAAACCTACTATCCATATATCATTTGGGTCATCTGTTTTTTCTCTTGTGATATTTTTCACACAAAAAAAATTAGAAAATATATTTTTTAACCATAATTTAGTTCCATAAATAGTAAAAAAATATATTTCGGAATCCATAATATATTTTAAAGGGTTTTTGTTAAAAAAAATAATTCAAGAAATATGATCACATTCCGTCCATTTTTGTTTAGAAAATTCTAAATCACACTCATAAATTTAGGTCTCTATTTTTATGAAACAACTAAAAATTTTATATTATTAAATTCTTTGACAATAGTTTTATTTATTTATTATCTAGATGTGCATGTTTGATTTGAGTTTCTAATGCCACAAGTACCTTTCTTATTTCATTGGGAACAAGAAATCAAATTTATATTATACTCGCCTTGGGTGACCACGGAAATATATTTCAACATATCATTATTTTTATTTTCCAATTTTTAAATAATTTGTTAGTATTTTAAATAAATTATATTTCCTTTATATCTATATAACTCATTTTTAGGTATTCTATTTTATTCTAATAAAGAATTAATCCTTCTTTATCAGTCATTTTAATTTTTTAATGAATTTATTTGGATTTTTAAATTTACCAGTTTGGATTCTCAATTTATGAAAGAATAAAACATTACTCATTAAAAACAATATTTTATTTCTTTTTCTGATATTTTACTTTTGGGTTAGATCAAAAAAATCTATCATGATACTATTCTCTAGGGTACTTATGATCACCCAAATAAATGGATAAAATAATAAGAATAATTGGAAGATTTTAACTCTTGACTCACATTAGATACATCCAATAGACATTTGACCCATCCATTACATGTAGAAGTTGAGTATATTGAATCATCACTAGAAGTACATGTTGATACCTTGAAGGAATTATTTCATTCATTCAATTATTTTTCATTTTTTTAGAGTGTGGTACTATATATTTATATGATCCTTCTTATTAGATACATAGAATCATACCTCCATTTTACTTGATTTCTTCTCAATAATATCACATGGGTATGTCTTATTTTTCTTAATGATTTTGTTCAACATTAAGAAAATATGATCATTTTCAAAATCACATTGGGATATTTATCATTCTTTCATAAAAATAAATGGTATTATTTTCATTTATATCTTTAGAAACCTTAATTAATTTAGTCTTTATGGAAATTTAATTGGTCTTTAGTGACCAATATTAGTTCATCTACATGAATGTTATTTATTTCCTTTATTTCATGTATTTTCATCACATTGGGTTCCCAATAGTAAGGGAATTCCCAATGGATCTTCTCTTCAAGTAACTCTAATGTTTTAACATCACTTAAATACTTACATCCATTAAAAATACAATACAAATGAGGAAACATTTTAGTAATAACATAATTATGGTAAATAATAGAATATTAAAAATATTGACTATACATATCAATCATAGAGTTATTACCATTATTAGTACCATCATGACTAAATTCCTATAATTAATAAATCTCCTAACTCATTTTACATGTCTAAACATGATTAAATTTATTCTTTTATAACCTATAATGAATATAGTTCATGTATATCCCATCAATCCAGAAATGATTATTTGTCACCTGGGTTCTATAACCTATCTTTTTCATGACTAGGGGAATATCTATGAATTATAATTTTCTAAAAAAATATCATATAATTATAATAAAAGATGTCATTTCTTTTTTCGAATAGCCATAGTCTGATCAATAAAAGGGTCAATCTATACCCATTGAGTTTCCTTACGATGAACCATTATTATTAAAAGTTGGGACATTATTAAATATTTGATCCATGAAATTGGTAAAATTATTTAGATCAAAATTTTATACGACACTATCTATTGGTTGGAGGAGAGATAAAATATAGAGTGAAATTTAATTTTTTTTTAAATTTGATAAATTAGAACAAAATATGTGATATCAAAACAACTGAACTTATAAATTAAAATAATATATAAAAATCATAGCTCAAGTAAAAAATTAAAATATAATACATAGGACACAGATACATTAGTTCAGAAAAAGAATTGATTATCCCAACATATCTTCCTCTTAGTTTTTTTAGATTCCCCTATCCCTTGGGATTTAGTCGTATCCAAGAAACTCATTTTCATATAGTAGGAACCATTTTAATGTTTTTATCAACAAGTTTTTCGTATCACTATCGTGTTATTGTATTATTCTAGAAACCCAATATACCACATATATGATGGTATTGTGCACCAACACCCCCACAGTCATCATTATTTACAAAAAAAATAAAAAAAAATTATTTTTTGTAGAAAAAATATTGATCAAAACTCATAATTCTATAGTGTGAATCCATAACAAGAAGGATTGGTTGGATATGAGACAAGAGAAAAAAGAGAAAGATAATTCTAAAAAATAATCAAAATGAGGTGAAGAATGATAACCATGGTAAATAATAATCTAAATATAGCCTTTTGATTTTATTTATATACTCTAATAGAAATAGGTCCATTCTATAATATCTGATTGTCAAAATTATCCATTGAGAGTCAAATTGTGATTTTAGGGTCCACGACATATTAATATTTTTAACTATATAGAAAACGCTATATAGAAAGAGGAGGTTTTTGAACCGTCATCACAACCAACATAGAACATGTTTTCTATCTATATACAATTGTTTCATCTGTGTGTTCCAGTAGCCAATTGCCGTCACCTGCATAGAACTATTTTTCTATGCATTTTAAACTATTCTCCTAATGTACCCGACTAGTTAGTCAATAGTACCTATATGTGGAGGTGTACAAAACGTTCCATATTTATACTCTTAATCCCATAGTTTTTTTTAGAAAAATTAATTGTAAAATATAAAAAACATAAAAACTTAAAGGCATTAAATTAAAAAAATAAAACAAAATTTGGTTTTTGAGATAATTATTACCACTTATGAGAGTAATATAAAAAATAATTATAATATTTTTATTTACAAGATGTCTAATTATTCCTAAAATTTATAAAAAATAATCATATAAAAACTCATTTTGTTTCAGGGATTTGTGTGTACTATGGAATCAAACATAGTATTAATTTAGACATATAAATATAATCCAAAATATTATGTTGTTATAATCCCATAAAAATAAATTGTGTTTTCACAATTATAATTATCACTTACTTGTTAAAGTAAATATGGGTATCTAAGAGATATACCAGACTCACGATTTGATTTATAGATTGATGTCATAGAAATAATAAAATATATATTTTCCCATGGGAATATGTGAGTTCTAATTTTGAGTTTTCTGAAATCATTTGATATGAAAATCCCTCGTGATTATGTTTGATTGCATCTATAATAGAGTTATTCTTACAATATATCTCATAGTCACCCTTATACTAATTTCTTATCATAGGTTTCTCTGAAATATGAAATTTCATATAACTAATTTGTGTCGTATTATTGATTCTATGTTCAGATTGCTAATATATTTTGAAAATAACATTGATTTCATATAATGGGGTATAACAAGACATTCATGAATAATGTGTTCCTTTAACACTTCTTCTTCATTATCCACTTCAAAAGTAATTATTGAATATGATTTATTTTATTTCCTTGGTTTAGGAGGTGGTTTTTATTATCCTCATCAGTTATTCGGTTATGGAATTGATTTCATATCATTCTGAATCTCCTCCCATTAGAGGCATTGGATATTCGTCACCTATGTATCTTTTATTATCTTCTTTACACTAACTCAACAATCATGATCCTAATGGAAAATCAATGAACAGAGAAAACATCTTTTACTTATAAAACATTCCATTAATAGTTTCTTCCATCATTATCAACTTCTAGAATGTGGATTCATTATGCCTCAATCATATTCACCAAATGATATTATATAAAACTCTATAATAATATACATCAGTGTGTTATCAATTTTGTAATGATTCAAGTTATTAATCATTACTCAATATGGATGAGTGAACATAACCATCTGATCTTCAACACCAACTTATATCCAAAATTGTTTCATAATAAAACAATCACTTTATTTATGAATGCATACATATTTAATATGGATACATCATGAATTATACATTTCTAAAACATAAAATATTTATCATGGTGTATTGAAAATGAAAACCATCAGAAATTTATTATAAGATGAAAACATAAACTACAAAATATATTACACCTAAATATAATTATATTTTCATTCAATTCATCAAAAATTTCTATTTGTTCAATCTAGGTTTATTTAGGTTTGATTCTATTATATTCATAACCTAGTTCATCAATGACATAAACCATTCATAATGGATTGTAAAGATAATATTAACAACCACAGAATATATCACATTAATGTCTTGTAAGGTGTGTTTTCTTAAACACACTTATCAAGCACCAGAGAAAAAATTGAGATGACAACTAACATGAATTTTCTTTGTAAATTACCCATTGGTAATTGGTTTCATAAATGTGTCAATATTCTATAATCTAGATATGAATTTAATCTCTATACGATCACAAAATATATATTATACTAAAACATTAAAATTTTATCCAAAATTTTGTGTTATCAACTATATTAATCCCCTTTGTTTTAATTAATGTTCTATTATTCACATCGAAAAAGAACTAAACTATGTTGAAAAAATATCTTTCTCCTTCTCTGATACAAACTATAGTGACCCACGCCAACACTCATAGATCTAGTATTAACATCAAATTAATTAAATAGTGTTTTTTATATAAATTTTTTTGAACCAATTGTTATATTTCATTATTTTTAATGATAAACTTCAAATATCAGAGAAAAAACCAAATCTTAGAAAATAAATATTTACGGTCATCGAGGAAAAGTTCCAATGAAACAAATTTAACAATACATGTGAATGTTTATTCATTTTCAACCCAAATTGGAATCCATTCTATACATCTTAAATGATAGCTTCATATTCATAATCTAAGGAATAAAAACATGAGAATATGGTGAGTTCAAATGATTAGTAAGGTAAAATAACTCATTAATATTTAATCATGTGATATATTTTTATAATATGAGAAAACATTATCTAGAGAGAAATATAATATTAAAAATAACATGGAAGATAATTATTTTATAAATTTTATAATAGATGGACATGTAATCAAAAATGAATAAATGTGTAACATTTAGTAATAGTGTGAGATAATTAATAAGTGTCATCCAGTATATTCAAAGGCATAAATATATGGCATTTCATGGAAATTAAGATTTATAGTAGACTAATGGATTCTTATTGGTGTATAAATCATAAAATAAAGGATTGTGAATCACTATATTTTTCTACTAACATGATAAATAATAAACCAATAACAAACACCACTGCGGATTAGGAATCAATACTTGATTACCATAAACATATTGGAGTAACAATCAAAACATGATTTTCAAATACATAATGGATAAGGAATCACATCATTATTCCCAACGTTGGGAAAGCATCAACACCAGAATCCCATATCCACATCATGAGATATAATTCCATAATCATATAATTATAGAGATATATAGGATTCCACTCATCATAAAAAATAAATATGAATTATATATAGTAATAATTATTCATATAATCATAAATATCCCATGGAATGAAAATGTGTTTCATATCTTTCCATTTTATATCACTTAAAAATGTAATCAAGAACGAGAATCAGTTATAACAAAAATCTTAAGAACCCAATTATAGATTTCATAAGGTATATGATTTTTTATTCACTAAAAATATCTTCCTATGTAAATAATTCATTTTGAGTAAATGATAAATAAGTATCTATAAAATATTTCTAAAATTTTTATTTAATAAGATGTTTTTATCCACTTTCAATGATGTCACTTTGTAGAAATTGAAAGGAAATAATTTTGAAAAAGATTATTTTCAATGAATTCATGAAAATTATAAAAGGGTCTCAAAAGGGGATGTGATTTTTTTTTTCAAAAAAAATATTTTTTATCATTCTTAAATAATTGAGCCAGGAAAAAGAAATAAAGTTAGTAATGATGTGATGTGTGTTTTTTTATAAAAGATTCACTCTTTAAAAAATTAATTCGTAATATAACACCAAAAAGACATAATGGTTTATAAAATAGAATTTCTAAGAAAACATAAAATATATTTTATGAAATAATGGAAAACCCTTTTAATATATGGTAATTCTTCAATTGAAAATCCACGTTATAAAAATAGTAATTTAAATTTAAATGAGATAAGAAATAATAAAGGCGACATGAAATAAAAAATATTCGGTTTCCAAATAAAATGCATCAAATTAGTGTAAATGGAAAATATGAGTGAGGATGACAAATTATCATTAATGTGGATAAGAATTATTCATGACAATTATATAACTTTTGACAAATAAATAAATCATTATAAAATTATTATTTTAAAAACAAATTTCTCACCTAGAGGTATTTAAAGTAATTTGGAATTAAATTTTTATTTAGATGAAAACAATAATTAAATAAATAATTATAAAAAGGAAAAATTATATCTCCATGAAGTTAGTTGAGTTGATAAATACACTAACAACATTAGTATCCATTGGATAAAAATCCATTTGAAAGAGGATCATAATGTGGACGTAAATCAACATGTATTTTATGAATATAGTAAAATAAATTTGTTGAGATTTAATAACAGTATTTGTGATATATCATTGTGTTTGATATGAAAAAAATTTCAAGATATTAAATTTTAGATAAAGAATACCTTACAGTAATGATAACATAAAAACAAAAACATAAGAGGTATACTATAAAATAGACATTATAATTCCATGAAAAAAATGATATCTTTAATACTTGAATATTATATGGTCATGAATAATTCATATATTCCAAATAATTTTTCATTATATCAAAAATGTAAATTCGATTTGAAAAATGGGAAAGGGACCCCTTGCCTTATTTCCTCACATCCACTAATGAGCTTGAATATACTATATGAAAAATAACTAACTTACAAACCTATTTAGTAATTTCATTCCTATCTATAACAATTTATATAATTAATTAATGGTTATTAAAAATATGTATATTAGTTCATTTGTATTAATTTTTAGAATTAGGTGTGATTAATCTCAATTGTTTTGAGATTATTTCTTAAGTGTATTCTTGTTATTTATCCATGTAAAATTGTTAATAATTTCAAGATGATACAACGTACTAAAATTTATTCATTTAAGTTAATTATAATATTACGAATTCGACATATTTGAGTTTATTTTAGGAACCATAATTATTTAATTAGCAATAGCATGCTTTGGTGCTTTATAAGAAATGGATGTTGGTATTTTAATTAATGTGTTTAATTTTATTGATATAATTTTATAAATTAAGAAAAATATTTTTTACTTATTTATATTCTATATTATTAGTAATTATGTTATCATTATAATAATGATATTATTTTTTATCATTGTTTAGGTATTTTGTTAGACTGCCCCAATCGTGGGAATACTATAATTAATGAATTGGTATGTAACGAACCATTGTTTTATCGATGGAAAATCCCGTATTATAATTATTTAATATAATCACATGATATAAAAAAAATGAACTATTATTTACTATGAGAATTTATATATAATATTGAGACTTTTGTATTTTGAATTTTTAAAATCTGAAAAACACAATTGTGTTTAGTAAGATATTTAGAGTTTTATAGAATCAACATAGTTAGTGATGAATAGTAACAAACCCTTTTGAATAGAAACATTTTTATTGAATAGTAATGAAGAGTAATGAATTTTATTCTACCGAAAAAACAAAATACTTCACCCCTGAATGTATAAATACAATTTAGACATCTTATATGTAAGAAATGATCATAGTGAAATTATTATTAATTTTTATGTAATAAATTTTTATTTTACAATTTTATGGTTAATTTAAAAATTTAAAAAAGATAATTATTTTTTAAAAATTTAATCATTAATTTTTATTTTATTTTATTATGGTAAAAATATAATTTAATGGGTCCTTGCTTAATTTTTCAAGGCATTATAAAATGATTTATAGTTTTAACTTTCTTTTTCTCAAATAAATTATGACTTCATTTAAAAATTAAATTAATCAAATTTATAAAATTATTTTAAAAAAATAAAGCTCATTTATTGATTCTAAATTCAGAAAAATGGTTAGAGAGTGTTTTTGGGATTTTTCTAAAATACATAAATTTTGTGATGAATAGTAAAATACAATAATACACAATAAAGGCTAAAACCTGAATTTCTACATCATGCTTGAGTCATAGATTATGTAAATGACCATTCTTTCTAACTCACATTCACATATTAATGTTTTTTTCATATTAATCAAACAATATTTCACGTCTTGAAAAAAATAATTAAATAATGAATTAAATATTCAAAACTCACTCCTCTTCTCCCCTATAAATCCCACCCACACTCCCCTCTTCTCTTCACTACTCTCAAGTTGTGTGTCCATCCTATGTTCTGATAAATAATTCCCCAAACTTCTACCACATGTAAAAAATCACTTGGTCTCCTCAAAAGTGAAAATACTCTCTCCTTAAGAGGCTCTCAAAGGAGATGACATGAGCGGTAAATTCCTCTTTCTCATTCATTTATTTTTATTCATTATCTTTTCTTTTCATGTTTCTTTACTCACCTCCCTTCACCAAAATGGTATGATAACTTTTGTAACATACATGTACTAAAATGATATTATGATAATTGGATAGTTTATAATAATCTATCCCTCACCCTCTTTTTCTTCTATAAATAAAAGTATCATATCAGACGTGTTGATATATCACATTCACGGACGATGGATTTTCAATTTTTATTACCAACATAATGAATGGTCATGAAACCAGTTTAATGGTTCAAAAAGGTTATAATATGTTTTATCTTATTTAATATTATTATATCTTTAAAAAATAATTATGTAAAATAAAAATCCAAAACAAGTTAATTGTGAGAAAAATCACCACATTAATCCAAGAGTTTGTCATTAATGTTTTATATAATGATTCACCTTTACATAAATTAAGAAAATTAAATTTAAAACCATTTAATATTATGGATGTTCACTAGTTTCATATAACATAAATTTATAAAACCACTCTCATCATATATTTTTATATGTTTATGTATATAAGGAAACCAAAGATTAAACAAACAATCCCGAATAATGAAATTGAACATAATTACAAATCAAAAAGATTATGAATGAATTAAAAAAATGTATAATAAATTATTTACATGTAAAATAGGTTCTTTAATTTTTAATTAATGTAATGATTTTGATTATTCAGGTCATTAATATCAAGGGGATAACACCATCGGACATAAGGTTACAGATCCTCTCTTTCTCATATTTATTCAATAATATCCAATATGTTATCCCATTTTAGGTATATATAATAATTATGGGGTATGAATTATAACCTTCCACATACTTCCCTTAATATTTATAAAAGATGATAAATCTATTTCTCTATAATTAACAACTTTTTTATATACCCTATACTATGTCGATTTTCACTAAGGGGTTCAACTCGAACAATCATTATTCCTTTGAATTGATCTATCTTTCTTATTACCCAAAAGAAGTTGTATTTTATTTTTTTATGTAGATTCAACATACTCTTTTAATTCTCCAAACTCATGTTTCAAGATCCATCCATCATTCTCTATTGGGGATTTATATTCTTTTAAGTGATTCCATCCTCCATACTTCCCAATAAACAAACTCGTTTTAAGGGGATATCCAAATTTTTTTACCAAATTTCATGTGCACTCTACCTTTTGTGTAAATCCACCTCATTTGATATAAAATAGGTATTTTAAATATGAAAAGCTTCTCGTTTTTCTTTTTGTTTTATATAGAATAATATTCCCGTTCCGATTTTAAATGCTCTTTACTATTTTCCTTAAAACCTCACTAAAATGTGTTAATGATAAGAATATCCTATATAATCATCCTACTTGTTTTTACTTATAATTTATATCACTTACCATGCTATATTCCTAGTATCCATTATTAATTTCTAGATATGTTTTAGTTCATTTATCTCATGGACCCTTTTATAATTTTCCCATTAATTATGCTTTATGACATGAATGCCATACCCATTTCTATATATGGGTAACATTATATTTATATGATTGATTATGTATGATTATTTATAAGAAAATGATAATAAAGGACATGTTAAGATGGGCACTCTTAGATATAAATCCAATTCAATGGGTAAATTTTTTCCTCATTATATGTTATGTGCAATAGTCTTGGCTATTAGCCTTGATTCATGCTACTATGTGCAACAGTGTTGGTGGTTAACATTTACTTCTGATCTCATGTGTGCAGCATTCCTTAACTCATGCTAAGGTTGTGATTTTTGTTTTTACCACAATAAAATGAATTCTTTTCTACATGATCATGTGTTTATATGTTATGATTTTATGTGCCTTTTTATATCATTATGTCAGGATCTATAACCATTGTTATAAATGCTTATTCTTATATTTAATCTTGTACTAGGAATTTATCTCATCCCTTTGTTCAAGTGAATCCCAGGGTACCCTATGTAGATTTATGGTCTAAAAGGAAGTTATTATATTTTTATGAAGATTAAATAGTGATGTTTTTTTGTCCCATGTTTTATGTTTTATTTATCTAGTTTTCAAAGACAATATACATTACGATCCTTGGCTTGTACTATGATTTAAAATTATTTTTAAAACATGTAATGATAGCTATAAATGTATGGGGTCTCTATAGTAGTTTTAAGAGGATAGTCTACTTATTTTTGAAGATTAGTAATATAGAACTTTAGTAAGAACCTAAGTATGAGACTATATTTAAGAAAACAAATGTAAATTTTGGTAATTATTTAATAAGAGGTTATACAAGAAAATATATCTTTGTTTGGATTCAAAAAGGTAGAGGTGGCTCTGGCACATATTTCCCAAAGGTTAATACCCGAGAACACGACTATGAGATAAACTTGATTGGGAATTAGTTCCTGACAAGGGGCCTTACTACACTCTAGGTTTTTCACTCCCATGGGAGATTTAATAAATTCAGATTCCTGTTACAAAACATTATTATGGGAAAGAAAGAAGACCATAAGAATATAAGATATGAAATAGATCGAGGATAACCGAGATTGGAACATAGGGAATAAAAAGTTACGATATAATTATCCATTACAATTTTATCCTCTTATGTTCAAATTTTAAATTTTATGCTCAATAGATATGTATTATTTCACTAAATGTATACGTTCCCTTTCTCAGTTAATGGAGGGAAAAATAAGAATACATGACAATAATCAATGTGATATGATATGTGAATATTTCCCTAATGATATTCTTGATATGATGAGAATGGGGGCTCAAAACTATATGACAATACTTAATCAGCTGTCTCAAGTAATGAACAATAACCTAAATCATGTAGAACACCCTCCTCTTCCATAGAAAGTGAATGTTTCCATTGAATACTTTATGATGTAACATCCTCCCATGTTTTGTGAATCATCTAATCTTCTCCTCACAGAACAATGGATTAACTCCATTGAAATGATATTCTTTGTCTTCCAGTGGTTAGATGAATAGAAAGTCGTACTAATAGTGTATCGTTTTGATGGTGAATATGATCAGTGGTGGAAACTAATCAAGAATGTGTGTCTCCAAGTGGATATTGATTCCATGGTTTGGGATGAATTCAAGAGAATGTTTTTCAATAAATACATTCCCTGAATCCTCCATCATAGGATGGAAACAGAGTTCCTCAGTCTCAAGTGCAAGGAATATTATTCCATCGAGGTGTGTGAAGAAAACTTCCCATGGTTTTCAAGGTACACCTAGGGATCTTTTATGTACACCAAAAAAGGTGGATTGATTCTTTAGTGGTATAATGCTAATTATATCCAAAGAATTGGAAATTTGAGACATTCATAGTTCTGAGGATATTGTATGTTGTGCCTTAAAAGTTTAAATAGATATTGGAGACTCTGAATTGTATCGTTGTCCTAGTGACAAGAAGTGTAAAATGGAATCTCATGTGGGCAGTCCCACAAATAAATTCAATTATTGGAAGAAGCTCGATCATCCCATGCATAAGATATGTTGGAAGAAGCATCATGGGAACTGTTTAAAGGGAACTATGAATTTCTTAAAATATCAACTGTTGGGATATCTGGCTAAAAAATACCGATGGCATATGATTAATCCTCCTAATATGGAATTTAAATGGTAGGTTCATATCAACACTCTTCCTGTAGTGTAGTTTTACAACTATAACAAGCTAGGGAATTATGTGAAAAAAATTTCTATGAAGTGGATTGTCAGAGGAATTGAAGTACAAACACCTAGGATACAAGGAAGGGCTTATGTTATCACTACATTAGATGTGGGGACAGAAAACGATGTGTTCACATGTACGCTAGTTAGTCATTAAATAATAGATAATGTTTTATTTGATTCGGGTTCTACACATTCTTTTATATATTTAATGTTAAGTATAACTATTCAAGCACCACCTAAAAATTTTGCAGATAAGTTATCTATGAAAATAATGAATGGGGAAATTATTTCCCCGATAGTTTATAACTCACATCTCATTAAGGTTTGTAGACTTAATCTCTCAAAAAATCTCGGCCTACATCCATTTTTAGAGTTCGACGCTATCTTGGACATGGATTGGGTGTCTTTATACAGTTCCAAACTTAACTGATGGGAAAGGTTAATCACTCTAAACATCCCAAAGAATCCTCAAATTAATTACAAGTTTAAGAAGGAATATGAATCTCTTTTAGAATAATTGTCTCTAGTGTGTATATTAATTCCTTATGAGAAAACATATCGAGCTCAAATGGTTAGGACAAAGGAGAGAATCATTCTTGAAGGCATTCCCATTGTGAGGAATTACACTGATGTATTCCATTAAAAGATTCATGGCCTTCCGCTGGAAAGAGTGGTAATGTTCTCAATTGAACATATTCTTGGATCACTACCTATATGATAGAAACTATTTTGAATGGTCACCGTAGAGTTGGAAGAGCTAAAGAAGAAATTGCAGGAGAATCTAGAGATGTTTTTTAAATTCCCGAGTGCATCACCATGGGGTGTTCCATCCTCTACATCAAGAAGAAGGATGGATCAATGTTCCCCAGCAGTGACTATCGTGAGCACAATAAAATCATGATAAAGAACAAGTATCCATGGCCATAGGTCGATGACTTGTTCGATTAGCTTCATGGGTCTTGTTATTTCCCTAAGGTGGAGCTTCGGTCATGATGTCACCAATAAATGGTGAGGAAGTAATATATTCCCAAGACAACCCTTCGAATGAATTTTAGGCACTATGAGTTCATAGCAATGCACTTCTGACTCATAAATTATTTATAAATTTTCATGGATTTAATTAATAGTGTCTTTAGAGATTACCTCGAAAAATCAGTCGTATTCTTTATCAAATATATTTTGATACACTCTAAGAGAAAGGAGCAAAATTAGGTGTTTTAAATACTGTTTTAATGACTTTCCAAGGGATAAAAAATATGAAAAATATAGTAAATGTGTGTTCTATATAGAGGAAGTATAATTTTTTGGCATGTTACAACCAGGAGAAATATATCTATGAACCCCACCGTGATAATGGAAATTGTAGATTGGCCCATGCCAACATATTTAATGGATGCATCAAATAATAACTAAGGTTGTGTTCTTATTAAAAATGATAATGTGATATCCTCTTCTTCAAGACAGATGAAAATCAAGGAGTAAAACTATCCTACGCATGACCTGGAGTTGGAATGTATGATATTTGCATTTTAAATCTTTTAGCATTTTCTCAATGGGTATATTTTTGAGATATACGCTGATCACAAGAGTATCAAATATATATTCACATAAAAATAGCATAATATAAACCACCTATGAAGGATAGAGCAAATCAAGAATTATTTCATCTCAATCATCTACCATCCTAGTATGGAAAATAATGTGGAGGATTCCTTATGTAGAATAGATCATGCATCTTTATCAATTATTATAATTGAAAGTGATCTGATCTAATTATATTTTCAATGGATTTAAATAAGAATCATTAAGGGAGGAACATAATCTATCCTTTCTCAAATGAATTCTGAACCATCCCTCATGATTAAAGTAAATGATGCTCAAGGAAAAGATGTGGATGTTTAGAAAAGGGTAAAAGCTTTTAGGAATGGGAAATCCTTTGAGATCATCATTGGAGAGGAAGGAGTTGTAAGATTTGGCTCATAATTATGTGTATCATTTGATCCAGAGATAAATAAGTCTCTTTTGAAGGATGCACATAGCTCAACTTTATCTATACACCCAGTGAGCACAAAGATGTTTTAAGATCTACAAGAGACCTCTTTGTGGGACAATATAGAGACAAATATTGTTGAGTATACATCTATGTGCCGGGAGGGTAAACAAGTGATGGATGAAAGACATAAGTACATGGGGATCATGTAACCACTACCCATACTAACTATGAAGTTGGAGAACATCACCATTGTATTGTTCACTTGACTTCCATGGGAATCAAACTGAAAAAAATCTATATTTTTCATTTCAGATCATCATACAAAGGCATCACACTTTATCATGATTTGTGAGTACATCTGTGTGGATCAACTTGCATTGATATATATCAATGAGGTGGTAAGGCTGAAAGGAGTACCACTATATATTTTATGTGATCGATATTCGAGATTCACCTCAATGTTCTGGAAAATTCATAAAAATGCTCTAAGCACTGAGTTGAACATCAGTACGACTTATCATCCTCAAACTAATGGCCAATTTGATCAAACTATTTAGAAACATGAAAATATATTGGAAAAATTTTCTATGATACTCATATAAGGATGGGACCAACATCTTCTAATAGTTTAATTATCCAAAAACAATAATTTCCACTTAAGCATATGAATGGAACCATACAAAGCGCTCTATGGGAAAAGGTGCACAACAATGGTGGGTTGGGGTTATGTGTGTGTACATAGTCGACTAGGACCTGAAATGGTTGATGAAATTGTGGAGAAAGTGAGAACCATTCAGTAGCACATCAATAAATCCCAAAGACGATAAAAGAGTTATGCAAACAATCATTGATGAGACGTTGAGTTCAATGTTGGATACTTGGTATTTCTATACATATCTCTATAGAAGAAGGTTATTAGATTTAGGAAGAAAGGAATTGTAAGTCCCAGGTATATCAAATCCCTCATATATGTTTCCTATTGATTGGAACATCCACCGACCATGTTTAAAGTACACGATGTCTTCTATGTATCCCTCTTAAGGAAGTACGTATCAGAACCTACACTTCCACTCTCTTTGGATGTGGTATAGTTGGATAAGGATCTTTCTTACTAGTTGAAGCTAGTGAAGGTCTTGGATCCTAGAGATAATGATGTACGTAACAAGACTACTAACCTAGTTTATGTTTTGTGTTGGAACCATAAGTACGAATAGGCAACATGGGAACTAGAGGTGGAAATGATGGAAAATTACCCGCACCTATTTATGGATGAGAATGTAAAAATTGAAATTTTGTGGGATATATTTTAAAAGGAGATAATAATGTAACGACCCAATGTTTTATCAATAGAAAATGCTTAATTATAATTGTGTCATATAATCACATAAAAGAAAAACATAATGAACTACTAAGTACTCTATTCCCTTTAAACATAATATAGTCACTTCTGTGTTTTTAATTTTTAAAATCTGACATACCCAATTGAATTCATTAAAATATTTATATTCTCATAGAATCAACATTGATTTTTATGAATTATAACATAAACTTGTGTATAGTAACAAACCCATACAAATAGATATGAATATTAATTAAATGTATGTTGGCTAAAAAAATAGAAACATAACCCATGATTGTATAAATACAATTTAGACTTCTTATAAGTGAAAAAACGATCATATTATATGTATTGGAATTTTGGTATGTCATAAGTAATTTAATTACAATTTTATGATTAATTTATTAATTTAAAATTAAAATTTAATATCATAAAATGTAATCATAAATTATTATTTTATTTTCTTATGGTTATGAGATAATTTAATGGGACCTTGATTAACTTTTCACAGTGTTATAAAATGAGCTATAGTTTTAATGTTATTTTAGGAAATAAATTATGATTTAATTTAAAAAATAAATTTATAATATTTATAAAATTATTTTTGAAAGTTGCAGTTCATTTTTAGATTCTACATGTCCATACATGGTTAGGGTGAAATTTTTTATTTTTGGAAAATAAATGAATTTTTTTAATTGTAAATTACGATAATTCGTATTAAATGCTAAAACTAAATTTCTATATCATGATTGAGTTAGGGATGATCTAAATGGGAATTGGTTCGAACACACATGAACATATTGGTATTTCAGGTCACAATCATCAAACACTATTTTTGTCTAGACAAAATAACTAAATATTAAATTAAATATTTAGAATTTACTCCTCCCATATACTACAAAACAACCCACAATCCTCTCTTCTCTTCACTCCTCTCACGCCATGTGCCTTGCATATGTTCTACCCAAATGACTCCCTAATATCCTCCACCATTTTTAACAGCACATGGTCTCCTTAAAAAACCAAATCATAACCCCTTAAGAGTCCCTCAAAGGATATAAACTCAAGAGGTAAATTCTTCTTTCCGATTCATTAATTATCTTTTAATATATATTCATTTCATGTTTCATTCCTCACCTCCCTTCACCCAAATGATAAGATAACTCTAGTAAAACACATGTACTATAATTATATTATGCTAATATTATAGTTCATCATAATCATTCCCATCACCTCATTTTATTCTATATATTAAAATATCTTCTGGGATGTGTTGATTTATCACATTCAAGGACGACAGTATTTCAATTTTCTTTACCAACTTCTAGACTAGTCATGAAGCCATTTTAATGGTTCAACCAGATCATTATATATGTATTTTATCTTATTTATTGTTCTATAATCCTTATAAATATATGATGTAAAATAATAATACAAAATAAGTTAATTGTGAGAAAAATTGCCACATTAATCCAAGAGTTTATACTTAGTGTTTTATATAATGAATCAAATTCACTAAAAGAAAGAAAATTAAATTTTCAATTGTGAAATCATTTGGATTTTAACTGATGTCATATAAATTCAATTCTATAGAACCACTCCCATCATACAAGTTTATCCATTCGTGTATATAAGTAAACTGAACATGAAACAAATGGACTTGAACCAAGAAATTGATCCACATAACCAATCGAAAAGGATATGAATAAACTCAAAATGTTTACAATAAATCAGTTACATGTAAAAGGTGTTAATTAATTATTAATTAGTAATACTTATTTGATTATTCATTTCATTAATATCATGGGGTAACACCAACAGACTTAGGTAAGGGATCCTCTCTTTCTCACATTTATTAAAGAATGTCCTCTATGATATAACCTTTTATGTATAATTCATAATGATGTGGTATTATTTATAAACATAATATATAAAAGATTATATGTCCCTTTATCTCTCATTAATACCTCCTAAGTACACCTAATACCATACCAATATTCTAAAATTGATTCAACCCGAACCACCTTTATTCTGTCGGGTTGCACTAACATTTATTTTACCCAAATGATGTTGTCTTTTCATTTTTATGTACAAATTCTACATACAATTTATAGGTTCCAAAATAATGATTCAAAATTCAACCTTCATTCCATTTTATGGATAATCATTATTTTAATTGATTCCCTCCTCGATACTTCCCAATTTGAAAACTCGTTTTAATGGGACAACCCCATATTTTTACCCAATTTCAAGGGCACTCTACCATTTGTATAAAGACAGCTTTTAGTAATAAAATAAATATTTTTATTTTGAAAACCTTATTGTTTAACGTTTTTATATATATATGATTATTCACTTTTCAATTTAAAATACCCCTTAGTATTTTCCTTAAAACCATACTAAAATGTTTTCATACTATCAATTTCATAAATACTCTTCTAACATGTTGTCACTTATGTTTTTATTCACATACAATGATATATTCCTATTTTACCTTATTAATGTCCATGTATGCTTTTATACATTTCTATCATGGATATTTTTTCGATACGCCCATTCATTATTCTTTATGATATGAATGTGATAACCATTTCTCTCCATGGGTTCCTATAAGTTTATGTACGATTGATTATGTATTATTATATATGTATCAAGTATATTAATCAAAATTTTATATTGGGTGTTCCTAGATAGTGATCAAATTCATTGGGTAATGTTTAGTCTCATGAGATGTTCTGTGCAATGGTCTTGGTGGTTAGCCTTGACTCATGCTACAATGTGCAATGATCTTAGTGCTTAACCATGACATGTGCTCCTCTATGTGCAATGATCCTTGACTCATGATAAAGTCATTATTTGTCATTATTCCAAAATTATATTAATTAATGTTTATATGATCCCTTTTTTTTTTGTCACGACCCGTCCTCGGGGCCCGTGCCGTGACTACCCCAAGCCCGCCTTCCATAGGCCAGGGGCTAGCGACTAGCACCAAAATCGTAAATCCTGATAACTGTGAAGGCATTGCCTTTATAAAAGTAATCAAAACACCATAGAGTACAAGCGGAAGTATACCACTAAGTACAAAGGGATGTGCTGAAAAGTAAATGGTCAAGAATACAAACCCAACTGAAGGTACAACTACAACTGAAAAAAAAGTACAATAGAAAAATACAACAGCTGGAAGAACGGATGCAGCTCTTGGGACGTCCTCCTCAGATCCTACCTGAAGGGTAGGTACAGATGGCGCAGCTCCAGGATTGTCCACCATGGATCCTACCTGAAGGGTAGGTACATATAGCCTCCACAACGCTCTCGTCCGTCAACCTCTTCCGAGTGTCATCTCACCGTGAATTCCACCACCGGATACTGACTCATCATGTAGTCCACCTCCGGGTACCGTCCAGTCCTCGAACACTAGGCCTCCGTCAGCACTGCCCGTCATCTGCAACCAACACAATGAGGTGCGGGCACAGCCCATGCAGGGGTGAGTATAACGATACTCAGTAGGGACCCCGAGACCCTCAAGGTCTCACTAAAACCAATAAGGATAACCAAAAATAAGATCTCAACAGATAACCTCTACTAAGTATATGCCCATACATATACCTAATTTATCATGTAATCCATCTCAATAATGATGAAACACAAAGATTATGAAATCAATGGATAACCACTACCCAGGTATATGCCCATACATATACCTAAGTTATCAAGTGACCCATCTCAATCATGAGGCAAACACAAGGTCACAGACTCAGCTCAAACCAGGATTTTCATTATCAAAACCGTAACTGCTGAAGATTCCCACCTTAGGAGTGTACAGTGGTCCTGTCACGACTCCGAGGTACTGCTCACTAACCTAAGACTGCTGAGGTACTCCTCCTGTTGAGTACCACGGGTCTGCGACCAACTACCGGGCACTCCGTCCGTTGTGGGTCTGTCACCAAATACCTGGTGCTCCCCCTAATAGCCTACAGAGGTACTCCTCCTGTCGAGTACCGCGGGTCTGCGTCCAACTACTGGGCGATCCATCCGCCGTGGGTCAGATGCCAAATACCGGGCGCTTCGTCCACTGGGCTAGTCGGTAGACTCCAAGTCAAGTCGGTCAAGCAGTCGTCAGGTCTCAGCCGGATACACGGTCTCCGTACTCCGTACGCTCGTCTCCGGGAGGGTCTGCTCCACGAGCTACAGGTCGATACTCCAAGTATCAAAAAGTCCCATGAAGAAGTATCTCAAAGGACCACCTCGTCATAGAGGTCTCAATGCAACAGACGGCGTGTCAATCGGATGCCCGGTCTGTGAGTTATTAGCATTTTCGTCCCAGGGGCCCGGTTGGTTTCGTAAGTGAACCAACCCGCCCGTATCTCAACTGTATCCCGAACTCTCATAGGGTATACTCATAGGGATCATTTCTCAACGTGATCACCAACGACGTTGACGGTTCGTCAAACAAACTTCTGGTCTGGAAGATATCAGCTCTTCTGTTCCAGGGGCCCGATTGGATTTCGGGTATGATCCAACCCGGCCACTATCCAACAGAAACCAAAACTCAGGAAAAGTATGCCAAAATTTCTGTCTCATCAATAGGAATTCATCAAGAAAGACGGCGCGTCAATCAGACGCCTGGTCTGTGAGTTATTAGCATTTTCGTTCCAGGGGCCCTGTTGGTTTCGTGAGCGAACCAACCCGACTGCACACCGTCGACATCCAAATCGTGAGACGAGTAAGCCAAAAGATCCGCCTCACTTAGATGAATCCATCAAAGTTGACGGCACGACAATCGGACATCCGGAGCTCAAGATATAAGCATTTCTGCTCCGAGGGCCCGGTTGGTTTCGTATCCGAACCAACCCGACTAAACCGAAAGGATTCCGAAACCTTGAGTGTGATATACCGAAACGACCGCCTCGTTCCAAGGATCGCTATCAACTAACGGTTCATCGATCGGAGGTCCGTAGACCAAGATATGGGAAAAAGAGAAAATAGGGTCCGAAAACGGGGGGTCTGGGCCCGGACCGCCCCGGCCCGACCCCCCTGGGTCGGCCCGAACCGGGTCGACCCGACCCTGGTCCGACCCGGCTGGGCCCGGCCCGACCCGGCCGGCGCGGCCCACCTACCCTCCGTGGCTCGGCCTGCGCGGCCACGCGGAAGCTGCAGGCGGGGTGCGTGGTCCCCCCCCCCCCCCCCCCCCCCGCGCTGCTGATTGAAGCCGGTGGGAAACCGCCGCCGCCGGCCTTCCGGCAATGTGCCACCGCCACTGCCTTCCGCGGACCCCCGGACGCGCTCCAGTGGTCCGTTTCCCCTGTCGTGTTCTCCAACGGTCCTCCCGGGACCCGACCTTCACTGCGAAGGGATTCAAATGCCATAGCGGCCTACTTCGTCGTCATCCGTTGATCCGAACATCGATAAACAAGCTGTGGAGGGTTGTCGGGTCATGTTTGTTCGGCCCGCATCCTCCGCGTTAGGTGTAATGAATTGGAAAATAATAACACATGATTTTAATCATAGAATAGGGTATAATTTATCCAAAAATAAATTATACGAACACCTTGCAATCAATTACCCACGCATGAGAGTTTAAAATTTGAATGCGCGGCGTGACGATGTCGCGTTAATTTCTTTCGATCCGCAACAACAAGAAAAACAAAAAGGGTGGGGGACGGCCGTGATTGTGCGGTCCGGCCTCCTCCCATTAACTGATATCATGCGGTCCAAATAGACCCGGATAAAAGACAAAATAGAATAACATATAGAAAACACTTAAACCACCTACCTCGGTTTCAAGAGTGGAGTCATGGAAAGAGGATTTGAAGACGACGTCGGGGTGCGTCTGAGGAGGAAGTGGCGTCTCCTCATGTGTTCCAGTGAAGAGGAAGGAAGGAATGTCGTCGTTCTTCGTGGACGGATGGTGTTCTTCGTCGTAAGAAGAACTCTCCTCTAAATTCTCCAAAGGTTTTCCCCACCCAAAATATTTGCCAACCAAAAAATATAAGAAGGCCCTCCCATTATGTAACATTGCCTTGAATTTTAAAATTAATTCAAAATGTAAATTGAATTAATTATGGCATTAGTGTTGGCAACATAAATGGATGGGAGGTGGAGAGGTTCCACAAATTAATTAAGAGGGGAGTTAACAAACTTATTGAAAAAGGTGTTAATGGGGGAGTTCAAGGGAGTTATGGGGAGACGAAAAGTTTTGGGCACGTGTGGGCCCCACTCCACCAATATCTTCTCATGGGAGGTTATGTGGGTGTGGGCCCCACTCTAACTACCCTTGGGAGGAAATAACTAACATTGATAAAATAAAATTGTGTTCCACATTTTTATTTAACTTCTTCTAATTCCCCCCAAAATAATTAACTCTCAACCCACATAAATCGCAACTTCGGAAAAGGTCTCCTTAAGAAAAAACCGGAACCGTGGTTTCATCGGTGCCCTCAAAATTTGATTCTGTGCACCGGTTCAATAGTTATAAATTCCCGCTCGTTCGTTCACTGAACATACCCGAGCTAAACTTTGGAAAATGATTTCAGGCACACCGGGCCTCGGAATCAGGCATCGTCGGAAACTGCGTTCTTGTAAAATCCCAAAGAAAATTTAGAAAAAATTTCCCTTGAAATTTCCTGGCCTTTACATTACTCCCACCTCAGGGATTTACGTCCTCGTAAAACATTAACACAAACTAGGGTCACATAAGCGGTACAGAGCACACATCTGAGCCTTTCGCTCCCATGTGCTCACCCGGAGGTTCTCGTACTGCCAGAGATAGTGCACTCGAGGAATCGATCGTCCTCATAGGACCTGCTCCTGTCGATCCTCGATCCCCACTGGAACCTCTGTGAAAGACACCACATCGCCATCGTCCAGCTCCTCATGGTCAATGATATGCGAAGGGTCGAGCACGTATCTCCTCAGTTAAGATACGTTGAAGTCGTTGTGCACCTGGTGCAACTGAGGTGGATGTGTCAAGCGGTAAACCTCCCCGCCTACCCAGCTAAGGACATAGAAAGGTCTGTTGAACCTCGGAGATAACATGTCACCTTGGCCACATCTCCGTAATCCTCATTGTGGTGAGATATGTATAAAGACATGATCTTCATTCTCGAACTCAGAGGTCTCCAACTCCTGTTTAGAACAGAAACATAAAACGACTATTACCACGTGGGTATGGTTGACCGACTCAAGAATGATCGGCCGCACCCTCCTATGCATAAGTTATCATGTGCTGCCTGGGGTTTCCTTTTTGCTGACCAAGGAAAACCCATCACGAGGTCGTAGTTAAACCACAACATTTTTTCCTAATACCGTCAATTTTTTTTGAACTGTGATTTCCCAGTCTAAACTCAAAACAACGTCGTAAGGCCTCGACGCTGCCACCAAGAGATTCAAACCAAAACTCTCGTCTTGAGGGTCTGACCAAACCATCGGCGTATGTGTGATTATCGAGTCTCCTCCCAAGGTATCTCCAGATGTGAGGGTCAAGTCCACGGCTTACCGGAAACTCTAGGTGTGGGAAAAGATTTGTGAAAGTGAGGAATGATTCATATCGGTGTCTGTTACTATTGCAGCTAGTAGTGGACGCAGACTGTCCCTTGATTCATTTTTAGAGCCATTGGGTCACACTCCTTGACCGCATGCAGCCGCACTCTTCCTCCACCCTCCAGCTCCCTGAGCCTGGCGAGGATAACTAAGGCGGCTGGTTGTAGCATTTTAAGATGTACACCACCTCATGCTGCTCTCCTAGTTCTGACTCCACGTCTGCTCCTTTGCAGACTCATCTCTCCTTTAAGATACCTCTTATGGAAACATTTAACATCCCCAAGTCTCCAAGACTGGTGCCAGTTTCCTGTTTCTTAATGCACTGTGCAGTCTTCGTCTTCTCCTGGATGATCTGCACCTTCTTGGCCTACGATCTGAAAGAGCTGCTAAAACTTCTCCTTTTCCGAAAAGAAAAACTCGGTCTCATCCCCTGGAAGAACCACGCCCATTTCCTAATATAGTCAATCTTGACATGAATGATGTTTTCATTCCATGGATAACGTGATAAGGCCTCGAAGTAACTACCAAAAGATCCAACTGTCACTCTCGCCTCTAAGGGTTGAGTCACACTGTCGGCATTAGTACGAGGTCACTGGGTCTCCTCCAATAGAAATCTCGAAATTGAGGGTCAAGTCAATAGTATTAACCAAGACCACTCAGTATCAAACAAACAAAAAGGACTGGAAAGAAAAACTCACAATGATAAGTGTCTTTTTATTATTACAGTTCATAGTACAAAGACACGAATACAACAACAAAATGGAACTAGAAGTACAAGGGACGTATCCACTAGTTCTGCTCTTGTACACCTGCTCCCGGAGCTCTACTACCTTTCCCACTTCTCGGCTATTGCTCAAGCACCCGCCGCTGCTTCTGCCTCGGTGGATCCTCCAAAGCCTGCGGATCAACTGTACGAGGAGTCGGATAGTCGCGTGCCAGGTGACCCTTTCCACCGCATTCATAACACTTCATGATCCTCATACGACTGTCTCTGGCCCTCTTGGACCTATGCATCATCTGTCTACTTCCCACAGATGACTCAGCTACTGATAAAATAACATGTGGCAATGGCACCAGCTCCTGAACACTCTTGTGGTGTAGATCTACTGGCACAAACTCCACCATGAAGAAGGTCTCGACGTCTTCCCATGTGAAGGCCATCCCATCACAAAACTGGAACAAGTGGCTCCACCACATGCCTACTACTGCCTGAAGAAGGCTTGCAGAAAAGATCACCATGAAGTCTGCCGGCGCCCCCACTAGCCTAAAGACTCTCACCACAGCCTCTAGCCAATCCTCAGCCGCCTCCGGGTCCATCTCTCCTTGGAACATGGGTGGCCTCTGGCGTTGGAACTCATACAGCGCGCTCAAGTGGCGTGCATCTCCTACTGCTGGGGCTGGTGGCATCTGTGGCCCAACATATGGTAGTACCTCTGGTGCCTCCGCTGGTGCCTCCACTGCAAGAGGACCCTGTACCAAATCCTCGTCGCTCGGTAGGCTGTCAGTATGCACATCCCTTTGGGCTCTAGCTGGTCGTCTGTGAAAAGGAATCTTGAAAGAAACATCATCACACGGTCAAACGATTATACCTTGTGAGCTGAGCTGGTTTGAGATGATATTTAAATAAAACTTATGGAAACACATACAAAATCATTATTTTCATGCACAAAGTCAGAATTCAGTTGTCAGTGTCTTGGTGTATGGATACGTCGGCCGCCCGCACCAACACTGGACTCCCTGAACTGAGGGCCACACTCAGTACCCTTAAAACTATTGCTTCACAGAAAGAAAATATCAATTTTATAAGTTCTGTGGTAGAACTGACTCCTCTGATACCAATTAGTCACGGCATGGGCCCCGAGGACGGGTCGTGACATTTTATGATTCTATATTCCATTTTATATCATTCTTTCCTGATCTATAGCCCTTTATCTAAATCCCCATTCATATGATTAATCCCTTACATGGATTTTAGCTCACCCCTTTGTCCATCTGATCAAAAAGGTACCCATTACAGATGTAAGAAATGATGTTGGGAGCAATTTATGTAGATTCAATAAAGTAGATTTTTTATTCCCATGTTTTATGTTTTGTGTAGGTATTCTCTAAAGACAATAGACATAACGATCCATGTCTTGTACTCTAATGTATAATTATGCTTAAAATCATGTAATTAAATATGTACAATGCATTGGTTACTATAGGGTTTGGTCATAGAAATGTTTTAATCATAATAATATAATTATAACATATTCATAATGTTATTATATATTTATTTTTATGTTTTTGATTAAAATATTAAAATAATAAATTAATAAAATTAACTCGATAATGAATGAGAAATGTCACTTCATTGTGGTGGTAGTCCACACACACGCAAAAATTACGTTATAATTTTTCTTAATGAATGAGTCAAAAGGTGGTTAATTGTTTTTATTTTATCAAAATAAAATTTAGTATTAAGTAAATAAACATATTTTAATATAACAATTAGAATATTGTATTTGTAAAAAAAATCTGCACAAGGAGATATGTTCAGAAGGATTTGTACTCACGTTTAGAACATCAGTTTTTCATTGGTTGATTCCATGTAAATGGAGGGATTATGATTAATTTATATGTAAATAGTATGAATTAAGCATAAATTTATTATATGGGATGGATATAAGGTATATTTTAAATTCGAAGCATGAATTTATAGTGATCATTAACTGGTAGAAAGAGGACCCTTTTATATGTGGTGAGATAGATTTTTTTTTAAAAAAAATCGACATAATATCAGGAGAGATCATAGTTCACATGTCAAAAAGAATCCAAAAAATAAAAATATCAGCATATATATTTGTATTGATCATGAAATAATGAAGCATATATATTACAGAAATAATTTACAATTTGGGACATTTACCCTATTTGATAAAACAATTTACCATTTTTGGTTTTTAACATGTAAAATAGTTTTTACGGAAGTAATTAATTGTTATGCCTAAAATAAAATATTCATTATTTCATAATTAATAATTACTAGTTGAAATATCAAATTTAATTGATTAAATAATTTTTTTTATTTAAAAATGATTAGTTTTAACATTATTGTGTATAACTCGTAAAATCCTATTTTTGGAAAAGTGTACACTCAAAAATAATCATTATGTGTATGAAAAAATGTCAATGTTTTTAATTTTAAAGAAATAAATATATTTATTATAGGAAATTTAAATTTTATATTTCATTCAAATAAATTAATTTCATAATTTTATAAAAAATATATTTAACTAATAAAAATGAAAAAATAGTTTTTTATTTTAAAATCTAAATTTTGATTATCAAATTTTAATGTTAGTTTTTATAAATTAATAATATTATATTGAACTCTGTATTTTTACTCCATAAATACGTATTTTATCGTGAAAAAATTTTGTTATGTTTTGATATTATATGTACTTCTTGATATAGTCATAAATGGTACAATTTTTGTGAAAACTATATTTTACAATTTCTCTTAAAAACAAAATATGTTTTAAATTTAAAAAATAATATTAATGTAATTTTGACATAATGAATTATATAATGATGTTAATTTTAAAATATTATTTCTAAAAAATATATAAATCTATATTATTAATTAAAATATTATATTTTAAGAAAACAATATTATATGTAAAAATTACTGTTTTAAAACAAAAAATGTTCTTAATAAAATTTATTTTTTTATTTCTATTTCACCGAAATATATTTATTTACTACTATTTTATATATTCATAATATTCCTAATAATACCTATATCATATATCATTTTTTCCCTATGCTGTGTGAGAATAATGTTATAAAATATAATATTAATTTAGGGAAAATTTTCCAATACCATTGGGTGTAAAATATAAGGGTCCTTACATTGTCAAAATTGAGTAAATAAGAACTTTCCAAAGACTTATTCAAAATTTTAATTTCTAATGATGCCAAATATATTGTTTTAAAACTGTTAAAAATCATAATGAGAGAATTTAATTCATCAAAATATTGATGGAAGATACATTCATATTATTGATCATGATGTGATGTTGTGTAAGGATAAAGAGGATGTTCCATCACACTATAATGTTGTATTATAAAATTTATGGATGAAATAAATTTTTAAACAAATTGGAACCATTGATGTTATAAATAATGATATTTTGGTTTTTTAAATGTTTCTAGATTAAAAAAATTTGTATTTCAGAGAAAAAAATTAGAATGATAAATAAAACTTCTATTGAGTTTATAATATCTGTATATATCTAGCTAACTGAGTTTTACGTTTTGTTTATAATTATTATATGGAATAAGTATTAATTATCATTGAATATTTTTAATATCATCGAAAAAGAAAAATCATGTATGATTAAAAAATAAATATAAATGATACTGTGATTCCCAAATAAAATTTTCATTTGAAAAAAGAGAGAGGACTTCATACCACTTTTTATTAATATTTTTTCTGTATCAAAATCCAATGAATTATATTATCACCATTGAAGATTTAATGTGTATCAAATAAGAGTGGGAAGTAGTATTATCATACATCCGTTGGATATCTCAATATCATAATATAAGAGAACTAAAGCAGATTGAGAGGAAAACAATGTTCACATTCACTTTGTATCATAATAGAAGAGCAGACAGAAACATATTCATGGGTTTAATGTGATTACCTATAAATAAATTGATTTTCTAGTATAATAAATTTCATCAAATTTATGTGGTTCCATTATAAATAATTCCATACCAGTTCGAATGATTGAAGACACTAGTATAAAAAGGGCTTGTTAAGATGGTTTTTGTGGGTTTTTATATCAGTTACCTTATGATGTTCTTATATGGTATTTATATTCATTACACATTTTTTTAATAAACAATATAATAAATTTATATTCACATCATTTTTTCAAAATATAATTAAAAACATCCCAAAAAAATATTATTTTTTAGGTTATTTTATTTTTTTAATCAACTTGAAAATCAATTTATCACATATATTTTATTAAATTAAATACAATATAATTGTTTTTAAATTTTATTTAAACAAAATATAATTTTAAAAAATTCAAATTTACCTAATTATTTATAAAATACCCAACTAGATATATAATTTTTAAATAAACATAAAACTATTATATAGTATCCAAGTAGTACATAAGAAGAACTAGAATCAACTATACAACAACGTAACCAAAAAAATAACACATTCAAATCATTGTATGTTTAATATTTAAAATGTAAAATATAAAACAATCATTAAAAATAAACTAAAGCCTTTTCCCACATTTGAAATATTCAGTGCGTTTCTTATGTGAGTGACTAAAATCATGTAAAATTTATGGGTGAGGGTAATCAATAAAAAAATATTAAAATGAAATAATTTTTGATGTATTCCAATTATAATTAGAAAATATATTAACAGTTTTTTTATAATAAAATCAACACTTTTGTAATTTTTAACTCTTTCGATAGAAACTATTTCAATCCCAAATCATAAAACATAATATCTACTGTCCATTAATTCTTGATGTTTACAATTATATTTCAAATGAAATTTTCAATACAATGTAACATTGTATGTACCTACCACAAAAATGTTCAATTTATAAATGATGATTCAACTTTTCTTTTACATATTTGACATTGTTACTCCTATTTCCTGTTGTATATATGAAGTAAACTCATTCTCTATTTGTAAATTATATTTATGAAATTAAAGTAAAATAAATTATTATATTCGAGTATTCAAAAAATCATTAATATTTTTTCAATATCTTTAAAAAAATATTTCACACCACTATATATAGTGAATAAGTAGAATGTTATCTTTTATCATGTAAAATATCTACAACACCCAATAGCCACTAGTATATGAAAAATATGACAATATTGGTTATTTATTTAATATAAATAACTCTTTTAGAAATATCTATTATGTACTCTTCAATATAAAAAAAAAATATAACACTATTTTTAATTAATTTGAAACATTTCAACAATATATATTACAATTTATTTATCCTTAATTATCGTCAATATTAATTAAATATATTTTGGGTCCAAAAAATCCATATAAAAATGATTCATCATTATAAATACAATTTATATATTTTATTTATTTACAAAACAAAGATAAATATTATGTTTCAATAAAATAAAATCATTAGAAGAAATATGATATTCAACTTATATATAAAAGACAAAAATATCCTCGATTCCCAAAAAGCCTCTCGTAATAAGCTCCAAGATATCTCCATTAAAATTCATCACAGTAAATTTATAACGAAAAATGTTTCCATTCATAGAAAGCGCATAAATATCCTAAAATAAATATAAATATTTTGATTATCCATCAAGTCTAGAATATATAATTCATTTAGACATATCATCATGTACTAATATTTGTCTATACAATATGGAATTAATTTTAAATTATTCCAATAAAATATATAAATAGTTAAAATTTAATATTTTAAAACAAACATAACACCACTGTGATGTAAATCATATAATCTATAGATACCTGAATCATAATTAGTTAGAAGACTCTTGATGGATAGACTAATAATGGTTGATACTTTATCCAATAATAGTGAGATATTTTGTATGAAATTGTACTCTTGATGATATCTCTATAATATCTCATACTATGACCCTAAGCATATCAATATATGTTTTCTGATCATGAACGATATCCCAATTATAATATATAATCACATATGGGAATGTATAATGTTTGAGATACTGAACAGTTTACTCACTTTTAATTGGAAGTAGTAGAGGAGGAGGTGTATGAGCTGAATAAGTTAAAGGAGGTGGAGGTGTGGGGTATTTTTTGGGAGGTGGGGATTGGAATATAGGAGATGAGTTAGAGGAGTGTAATATGTGTCCTAAAACTAATTTTATGTGTCCAAAAACATCAATTGTATTAAATAATTTATTCTATCCTCCATCATCTCACTCATATCCAGATCGTTAGAGTCCTAATATTTTATTTTTCTATTATATACATCCTATTTTGAAGAATATACAAAACAAGAATTAACATTTATAATTAATACACCAGTTTATTATCTTCGTACATAACCCTGGTGTTTTAGATTTTCCTACATATTAGAAAATATATCATTCTTACCTTTAGTTATGACGTTCTCTATGTGATCTACTCCTCAAAGATTTCCTATATAGAATATTTGAAAAATTTAATAACAAATCACAAAATATCATATTTTTAATTAACATAAATTACTTAAATATAATATATAACTTCATATAATACATTCATAAACACATACTTACTCTTTTTTGGGATATTTTCCCTTTTGTTCAATTTTTCCCTCTTCCATTATTAATGTCTAACAAAGGGTGAATGAGGGCCAACCTATATGGAGATAGTAGACTCAACTCTCTGTTTCTCACATTTGTAATCCATACATTGTTATTCTAATTACATATAAAATATATTTTATATGGTATGTGGGAATGATTTTATGGATTGGATATCCAATTGAGTTCTCATCATTAGTTATAAATTAATAATTACTAGATATTTCATATTAACATTAATATAAAACAAACCCCTAAAATCTAATTGTACAAGAACCAAAAATGATTCATTCATTCATTTTTCATCAATTTTTTTCTATGTATCTTCGTATAGATAAGAAAATATATATCATATGGGTTTTTAGTTTTTTCCTTCCCTAAAAATAAAATATTTTAATTAAGGTTGATTTTAAAACCCTCCATCTCTTATTATCCAATGTTGAACATTTATTTATAACATCGCTAGTGAAGAGTATGACATATGTCATATGTTAATAATGGGAAAACCTATAATTGTAAATAAATTTTATCATAAGTAAAATTATAGGAAATTATCTTATATAAATGTTTCCAATAATTGAGGTATTACCTCTTGTTCACGACTTTTCTAGTCAATAATACAAATAATAACTTTGGAAGGACCGTACATAGAAAAAAAATTCTAAAATTGTATAAAATTTGGACCTATTGGAATATCACCTATATAAAAATCAACTGATATCCTATGGACCTAGAAATTGCATATAGATAATATTTAAATCATATGAAGCCCTGATTGCAAACCTTAGAAGTATTTTATGATCCTGGGTTTTCCTATGAGGTATGAATATATTTATTTTCAATTCAACTATTTCATTTTGACCTTTTCTGAGTGTATAATGATATCACCTTAGTTTCAAGGGTGGATGGGAATTTCATGATTCCTAGAGAATAGGTTTTTGAAAAATGTTATTAAGATAACTAGTTATCAAAATTATTTGACTGAGGCCACATGGTTTAATGAATGCATGAAGGGGATTTTACAGAGAAACTGGAGGCCTTAGGATTTGTGAAACCATGCCTCCATGGGTGAAATCCCATTCGTGGAACCAATAATTTTTACTAGATCAGAATATCAGGGTAGGAAAAAAATATGTATTACCATGAACCCTAACTATGTGAGTTATACCATGAGGTAGGGCTGGGCTCTTGGTTGGCACACAGTTTGGCCACAAAGCATCCAAACTATGCGAACCGATGTCTTTGGGTAAAATGAATATTTCGGCAATAAATTTTATAAAAATGATTAATTTTCCTTCTTTCATTCCATATGAAAACTATCAATATGTGGAAATTATTTAATGATAAATTTATAGGTTTTATTCCTCATTCATCATCATAACTCAGGTTCAAAAATTGTTTCTATTGTTCGATATGTATAGGTAAGTTCAACATTCATTGTCTCTCATTATAATTTTTCCTTTTAATTAATGGAGTGGTTTAGGTAAAATATAATATTCAATATTTCATTTATTTTCTTAAATGACTTATTTTTCTATCAATCTGGACCAAAAGAGTGGTTTATTCTTGATGAGGGACAACCATGTTTAAACGGTAAGCGGTATATGACTTTCCATTAAGGTTTTGTGTTTTATATACTGGGTCATAGTTTTTCCTCAAAACTAGACCTTCCAGTGCTTCCAAAAAAAATCATTTATTGATTGAACTGACTAAATTTGTTACCAATTAGGTATCCAACTACTTATCTATTTCCCATTAGAGGACATTAGCCCAACCTAGGCTATCCATGAGGTGTTTTTTTTGTATCTTCCAAATTTTATAACACACTTCTAGGTTAGTGTGAGATCTCTACATGTCGTGGGATTCTTGGTTAATAAAATTGTAATTAAACATTGATAAGGATAATGCAATTTCTCCTTTCTATGTGATTATAATATTTTATATTTTTTAAATATTTTTTATTGCAATTGTTAAAAGAGTTAGAAGAACTCATTTGTTGTGAACAATTATGAGATGATTGATGAATTTAAGTGGTAGATAATACCTTTTAAGAAATCCATGGTTCTTGATTCCATTATATTCCCTTTATATTTATAATCCACGGATCATTGGTTATGGCAGCTGATTCCTTGGTCATGTTTAATCCTTAGATATTGTTTATGTATGATGTCAAGGGCCTTTCAACCCCTTGGATTCATCTTTCTTATAATAAAATTGGTCATTCTAGTTGACATTATACTTTTATTCCACCAAAGTCATTATCAATTTTCATAGGAAACTATATTTTTACTCCATGAGGATACCCTGGTAATATATAACATTGATTTTTCCCTTCATGCATAGATAAATGATTACATAATATAATTAATGTGGATTTTTTGTTCTGATTACACAGAATGTATAATGTGGATATTTTGATAGGTTTACAAATAGACCTAATATTGTTGTTCGATTATAGTGGTAAAACTAAACAACTTTTCCATTTTATACATATTCATTATAGCTTCCCCTATTTATGGGCGATTTATTATTGTTTATAGGGATCCATGTTTTGTTGGAGATGATCACATTATAATTAGACACATTAATTTTATTTCTAATATACCCATGATATATTGCATACTTCATCTGTTATATATTACACAAACATTAATTTTTATAGAAAGTATTTTTGGTGGCATACTATTATTTATATCACACAATGTTTTGATAGTTGTTGGCTACCCAGATAGATTTCAGGTATTCTTGTAGGGACTGGGGAAAGAACCAATTGTATAATTCTTGATTTGTTCATCGTATGGGAATAAGGGAGCATTGGACAATGATATTCCTATGATGCTAGCCACATATAGTTCCTTGATGTCATATTGTAACTTTTTGTACAAGTGTTGTATTAAATGGATGATTTTTTTTTCTGACCTTGTAGAGACAAAGGTTATCTTCAAATATATATGATAGTTGTTTTGGATTTTTCATTGTTACAGTATTCTAGAAGTTATCTAATGTATTGAATTATATAAGTATTCCCTATTGAATATTTATATTACAATGGTGTGTTAGACTCTAAAATGAGATCATAGTATCCCCACAGACCCACCATAGGCCCTCATAGCTAGTCAGATGCCTCTAGCATCTGGGGAGGTGGAATTTAGGCCATGTTACCCACTTAAATCGATTATTGTTTAGAGATATTTAGGTCATGCTGTTTCAATGTGTTATCATATAATATCATTTTGTGCATTACTAGTATGAAACAATATAAGTAATATTAAGAAAGTATTTAATTTGTTATGATCTATTCCTAGTAGTAGCAAACCAACGTGAAGGATAATTCCAAATTGTCATGAATGACAAATTAATGTTCTATATTTTCTCTATTACAATTGTTTAGATTCCACCATTTAGTGAATCCCGTGAATTGGGATATTATTATTGGTAATGATGAAGATTTTTTCTATATTGGCCCAGTGAGATGAGAGTATTCAATCTCATGCATCATTTTACGCACAGTGAAGGATTAAAGTTCCATGAATTATTTCATGAAATATAGGATTAACATTTTTATTGTATGAATTTTAATCTATGTTCCATGAGTAATTTACCTATTTATTGTTCAATATTATTTCCTATGATTAAGATATACTATTAGTTGATATAGATCGCATTGTAACCTAATCATTGCTTTCTGGATTAAGAAATAGTAGAAGACATAATCAATTAACTATTTCACATTGAGTCATGTTATTTTTGTCACATGTACTAGAATGTATTATAGTACAGATTAATTTGATGCCACGTTTCAGTTTATGTATTGTATCAAACAATATGGATTGAATGTGTTGAACTATTTGGTTAAAAAAATTAATGCTAATTGTAAAATAAATATTAATTTATGTGGAATTGAGAAATGTGGAACACAAAACCTCACCTTGACCCGCCTTTGGAGTGCTTTGTAGGTAGAGCCTCTTGTGATTTTTAAGATTTTCTCTATTACACAGTCCTGGATTTAGGATGAGTTTGAGAAATGTGGCCTATTTATAGAATTTATGTTACATGTATTATGATTCAATATATTATCATGGATTTATCGATCTTTTCAAAGGTATGTTCATGTAATTGTACAGACATTACTCCATGAAGACCTCTAGTCAAAAAAAAAGAGGGTGGTTAGGAAGATTCTATGTAGATGGTGTGTCCATGTTCTCCAATACTACCTATAGAAATCCTAGTTGTCACACTAATGGTGATACAATATGGGTTATTTGATATACAATTCCATGAAGCATTTCGACACTTTATCAAAACTTTTTAGGGAGCCTCACAGCATTCATGTTGAGGGAATATCTCACACATATGTTCTAGAAAAATCATCCTCCAATTATTTCAGGGGATATTGCACAGTAGGTGGTTGATCCATGAATTCATACTACCTTTTCTATTTTATTCTAGAGACACCTTCTAAAAAGAGAGTGATGCTTGATATATAGATTCTTTATGGGGAAGGTATGCTCTAGTGAGTTGTCTTGTACCATGATGATATGCTTGAAGTTATGGTTTAGAGGGATTTCCAATCAAGGTTTAATGACTTCTTATTTCATAATACATTGAGAAATTGCTGGCCTACTTAGATTATGTGTCTAGAGAAGGATGTTGGGATCGATATGCATTATTTAGAACTCCTTATATTTTTTTCCATTTTCTATTGATTTATCATGATGATGAGACATTGAGGGTGAGGCATTTCATTTAAGGTCTCATATATTTCATTTGATCATTAATAAATGTGTTTTAGTTGAATACTATTAAAATTATACTGAATAGGTTGTATATTAATTAGAAAACCCTTATGGAAGTTTTGGGTTGTAGAGAAATGTTGTTCATCCTCTCATCCTAGAGGTTTAGCTTCCAGTGGAACAAAGCACGGTTTTGAGACTTCTCATCACAAGAGTGCCAGATAGTATATTAGTGATGTTAGTGATATCTTCTTCCATTAAGTAGGGTAAAAATGATTCATTGGGAACCAATGTGATAGAGACCTAGTCATGTGCCAGGTATTTGGTCGGATGGTCCATGTACAGAGTTGTGCCAGGAATTTCCCTCTAGATGTATGTGTATGGGGATCAACTCTGAATATGGGTTTTGGAACTGTATTCTTAGCTCCATATCAGGTTGTGAAATTTAGTAGAACCATTTTTATGACATGGATATGGTTGTGTGAGACGCATCCTGAGCTATTTGAACCTAGAGAGTAGAGTAGGTCTTCAATGGGTACTGTGGTTATGTAAATGGGTATCAGTTCAAGTTAGATATATTCTATACAGCCTGCACCTGAGGAGTAGAGAGTAGGGCTACATATGGCGGGAGGTACTATACTTGTAGTCTCTTCTATAGTATCTTATCCTTTCTATATATTTTCATTACATAGTTTCATATATATATATATATATATATATATATATATTTGTAGATCCTTGGTCTTGTTGTATACTTTTCAAATGGAATTATGATTTTGGATACTTCATTTAGAATCAGAATGGAGGGTGTACACAGAGTTAGTGTGCACCCCCTTGAGATTAGTGTGTTTCACTTCGTATGGGATATTTGGGTCCTTGATATGATTGTTTTTGAGGAAATACTCATGTTGGACTGGCTCATTTCATATCGAGCTCAAGTTTATTTATATCAACCGAGGTTGACTTTAAAATCGCAAGATGGTGGAGTTTTTATTCACAATGTTGAATGGTATTTATAAGAAGTTAGAGTTTGACTCGAGCATTATTGGATGGGTAAGATGATAACATATATGTCTAGTTTATATCAGACTGATCATGGCTAATGATAGGTATATTTTACTCTAATAGATGATTATTTTAGAGATGTTTTCCTGGAATACATTTCTAGTTTATCTATTGATAAATATGTGGAGTTATATATATATATATTATTTACAAAATTTTCTATTCCTCCTTAATGGATGGATACTATGGACTAGCAAGAGCTCATGATCTAGCTAGAGGACTTGGAGGCAAATGGTTTAATATATCCCAGTACTCCACTGTGGTTTTCGGTGGTCCTTTTGTGAAAACATATTATTAAAACCTCATGATATGTATGTATTATTAAAAATTCAACCATTTGATGGTAATGATTTTTTTTCCCTTTCTATAGATAAATGATCACTTTGACTAACTCAAAGGATTTTGGGTTTTCGCAATGATTTATTTGAAATCCAGTTATCAATAGGTACATGTTCTATTTATATAAATACATATAAATTCAATTTATAGGTGATATTGTCTTTATGGGTATTTAGGTCAATCATTCAGTATCATGAATCTGCCAATAGCTATCATTTCAATGATAAAAAAAATTTATATCCATATATAGATTCAATTTTCGTCGTATTTGTGGATGATTTCATAGTATATTATAACAATTCACACAACAATGCCAAACATCCTGAAATTTGTTTTGGATTCACTGAGAGAGAATCATTTATAATTCATGATAAGAATGTGCTACTTTTTAATGGATCATATTCACTTCTTATGTCATATTATCTCAGAGATAGGAGTATTGTATGTCTTATATAAGGAGGGAACAATAGTTTACTACGGGAGTCCCATGAACATCTTTGACATATGGGTATTCTCATGATTATTTGGATATTAAATGGGTTTAATATAATAATTACAATACATGTACGAACCTTTGGAAATATTGAATAATGTGGGAGAGACTTTTTTTAGTAAAATACACACAAGATAACCTTTCATGAGCTAAAGGGGATATGATATTCAGCGTTGGTTCGGATTTTTCTAGTGCTGAGACGGTTCTATTTTTTGGCGTCTTATAACAATATCTCATTCTTCTTAACTTTTCACAACATAACAATCTTTTATGAAAATAAATTTGTTACCCTCATTATGTTGTTCTGAAACACTTATCTATTTTTATTTTATCCAAACAACAAACAAGGTCTTTTGGATTTCATCCATTCATTAAAAGTGATGCATGATACAAAACCTTTGATTTTCAAGGATTTATTGATTCAAAATTTCACTATTCCATCTTTGAGGTCATTGAAAATTTTGAATAATTTATAATATTTAATCATATGAGAAGAATACCAACATTCATGAATGCATGGTGTTTCTAAATTTGTATATGTCAATGCAGTTTCAATAATAAGATATGTTACCCCTTTATTTTCTCTCTTATTTTTCAAATTATATGATTTTTAAGAGAAATTTTATGTAAAAAATAGAATAAAACCTTTTCCAAGGTGTATAGTTTATTCACATCTTTTATAATTAAATTAAATTCTTTGGAACATATTTTCAATCATCCCTCCATCCTTTAAGGTTTCTACAAAACAACTTCTCAGAATTCATTCTTTAATGATATTAATACTCTATAAACCATTTAATTTAAGAACATGTTGGGTGATAGAAATGTATATGTTTCAACTAAAACACTAATTACTTGTGTCCAAATACATAACAATACATATAGTGTCCATAGAATGTGTATTTTCTATAAAAACATCTATATTGATTGGAAATGAGAATATTTTTCTCTATAACCTTCTTATCTTCATTTTCTAAGCCATCAACCATTCTATTATCAATTAGAGTCCTCTTTTTCATTTCATATTTAATATATTGATATTTTTTGAAACATTTTATGATTTAGATAAAACACATTTTGATTAAAGGTACATTGAATCTATAAAATTAACAACATAGTTGTTTTTCTCCACAAACTTACCATTCACATCATTCTTATTTTCATTAAAAATTACTTATTTCATTTCCACAATTGAAGTTTACTTTCTATAAACCTTATCATGTTTATTAATATGATAAATTTAATCAAAATTTGTGATATAGGTTTTGAAACTTATATTCCTCAATTCTACTTGAGATAAAATTTATAGGTCATGTTCTGCCTCATCACATTTTGATTTCAACTACACTTCAACGATTCGTATTACTATACTTTTCTTCCTTAAGGTATTTCTTCAAATCATCAATTTCATTAATAAGATTTTCATTTTAATTATAAAACATTCATAATTTATTATTCAGGGAAATTCAACAAATATCCTTTAGTTTTTCTTTTCAGACATTCTAATCATTATCATACAGCATTGAAACTCTTATTTTAAAAGATATTCTTGTTGAGTTTCTTCTTCTTTATTACTATTACATATAATTTATTAATAATTCACTATTAAATTAAAATTATTTCCAATACAAAACCCAATTTATTTTTTGGATTCAGAATTATATCCATATTCTTCTTCATCTTTATATATGAAACATATTCTTTTGGAATTGAATAATTTTCTTTATCTCTATGTTGAATGATTGTTTCCTTTATCCCCTATTTTATTCCACGATCTTGTTATCTTTCATTCTTCCACATTAGTATCCTCTTCTTTCTTTCATCAAATACAATTAGTCACAATTTGACCAACATATCCATATTAAAATTATTTCACGGTATGTTTTCATTTGTCTTTCTATGTTCATCTAGTAACATTTTTAGAAAACAAGGAAAAACAATTTTAAAAATGTTTACATTCCCCATTTTCAGAATCAGAATCACTGGCATCATCTAAAATAATCATTTCGTTGAATATTCTTTCATCACAACCATAAATGATATTTCTATATTAGATATTCTTCTTTATTAAATATAATTATCCATTATCATTTCATAACTGATGAGAGTGTCATTTAAATCATCTAGATACAATGTTATAGGATATATGACATCCAATGAATAATATTTCACACTAAACATGTCTGGAAGGATTCTCATAAATATTTCAACAACAATATATTCATCTAACTTTTCACCAAGACATTTGATAGTTCCAAAAATTTCATTCACCATTGTAAATAACCCCAAATAAATTCATAATCACCCGTCATCAAATAATCATACTTGAATCTCCAAATTGGTAACTTTTCCTTCTGTAATTTTATATTTACTTCATATATGTTTTATAGTTTATCCTGCATACATTTGTTTTTGGGAAATCCTTTCACTATTTTGAATTCAATTTCATAAATTGATGATAATATAACATTTGGGTCCCTTCTATCATTATCAAGATTATTATTATCAACAGATATAAGAGAACATTATTATCTAAAGAGGAACCCAACTATTTCATCTTGAAGGACAACATAACTGATGGACATATGATAAGGAAACATTTTATCATTCCAGATATGATAATTCTTTCCCTAAATAACTAGAATAAAATTTATATTCATACAATTAAATTTACCTATGAGAAAAGAATAAAAGAAGGAAACCTTTGTACCTAATACAAGTTGAAAGTGCCCAGTCAGTGAAATTATTTCACTGATAGGGGGAGGAGTGAATCAATGATACTATTTTATTTAATATTTCCACGAAATAACCTTCACCCCAATAAAAAATATGATTACAATTTATAAAAAATTCAAAAAAATATCCATCGGAACCAAATATTTTTCAAGGTTCACTGTTCAATAAGAATAGAAACATCCATGAAATGGTTTGGAAATGATCTTATACCACTCAATACACTATAAAAAATCAATGGATTGCAATTAGTATCATATAAAATTTCACTCTTTTAGCACTTTGAAAATAATAAAATAGTGCATGTGTACCATCATACGACAAATAGCATAGTAAAATGATTGTGTTAAAACTCATCTAACTTTTGCATCATTTCAATTCAGACAAATTTATTCCCATGAAATCAATTAATATTTTTATTACCCAAAAAATTCTAAAAACCTCAATGAAATTGACATTATAATAAATAATATTTCTCATTCTGATCATCGTAGTCAATTTTTTTCAATTATATTTCTTCAATTTTTATTTTCCAATTATATGGATATGAATTTGTCATAATATGGTTAAGACAATTAACAACACTATCTTTCTCATTCTAGAAATCCCCATATAGAAATACCATATCTGATTATCCATCCCTATATAAGGATCAACCAAATATGACGACAATAAGAATGTCTTAGACAACATAATAAAATGATCATTAAATATTATGATCAGTTGAATTAAATTTTAATCATGTACCTTCCGCATTCCCTTCAGTCTTTTTAGAAATTTTCAATAAAATATGAATACTGATAACACTTTCTCTCCCTCGAAATTTGGATCATGTTTCCCTTTTGAGAATAGTATATGAAATTTAAAAAATTTAAAAACTACATCCTCCTTTTATAAGTGTCCCATGGATGGTTTTGGAGGGAACCCTAAAAATATTCTACGTCAACCAAATTATCCCATATCTTGATTTTACTTGTACTGTGGGTGATTATTGTCTTCATCAAATCTTCTTTAAACTTCTCGAATGTTTTAAAAACATCATCTCTTCTTCATACATTCTTTTCAATCACCGGTTATAATCTTTTTTTATAATCTTATTTTCTCAATCAAATTATATTTCCCCATTTCTAATGTCAAATACGATGCTCCCAAATTCAAAAAACTCCCTATACATTCAAACCACTTTTTCATTTTTTTTCTTGACTTAGTTGAAATAAAAAACAATTAAACTATGATTAACTGGCTCTTTACCCAATTGGAGAAACATTCTTTGAAATTCTTGCTCCCCCTTGACACCAAATACACTAATTTTATTCAACTCTTATCTTCACCAAATTGAAAATAAAAAAAGTTAACTCAACCATTTTTTAATGGATATCTACATTGCTGACTATCTTATTTTCTTTTTCATTAATCGGCCTCAATAAAATATTTTTTTAATATGATAACATATAGAGTCTGATAAGAATCTTCATTCTCTTCATAATATAATACAACTTGAAAAATCTTCCAAAAAATATTACATTTTTTAATATAATGAAGTACCAAATATGATTAACATGATTTAGTATATTCGACTTCTTCTTTCACAAAACAACATCTTGTATCCTGAATTGCTTCTAGAATTTTTAATACATTGAGGATATGATTAAGAATCATCTAATTTTTAAATGGAATATATTGTAACTTCCCTTTTCCATCATAAAGAAAATTATTTACAATTCATCTGAAATTTTATTTTCTTAGAAAAGAATTTACCAGAATTTGATTAACCCAAATACAGTATCCAATAACCTATTTTCCTTTCCATCATGATCCAATCAATCTAAATATGGTCATCAGCATCTACTTCACTAATCAATTCATTATCCAATAATTAATCATATATTTCACCACATATCATTTATGATAAATCCCATACCATTAAATAATCATCACATTTAATTTATCGTAGTCTTGCAGATTCTGATTCTCCACCACTATGATCAAATCTACCATACCTGATTTAGAGTGAAAATGATGACCATTTTCTTCCCACAAGTCTCATTCCTCAATATGAACAACCTTTTCATTCTAGACTAATTGTGAAACCTTTTAGAGATTTCTTCCATCCATTTTCTCTTGAATATGATAGACCTTTTTAGGCATTGTGAGTGGGATTTTCTTGAATACTATGGTTGGTCTGTATTTCACCAAACACAAATCAAGATGATTTTACTTCTTTATCAAACATATTTTTCAAAATAATACAACACTTGAAGATAAATTCCATACCCATTGGCTTCTTTCAGGAATTCCTCATATGGAAATACCATTGAAGGATTATTAAAATTATTATTGAGTAAAATAATCCTTAAACATTACAACGGGTCCATTAAAACATTAAATCATTTTAAATCATAAATATTATTAAAAAATAAAATTAAATGATTTATAAAACTTTTAGATTACGGTGATTATTTATATATAATGTAAAATGGAGGTATATATGTCAAATAAAATAAAATAAGTGCATTACAATAAATAAGTCTCAATGGAATTTATATTAAGACGAAATTCATAACCTTCAGTCTGACTTGTATCATTCAACATTGTATTTCCGAATAACCAAATTATGATATTTATTGAATTTAATTATGACATTTTTCATGTTTGGAATAAATCTAATTTCACTTATTACAATGTCATATACAACTAATTGAATAATTCAATTTGTGACAATTTGTTTTACCAAATTCGATTTAAATGTCCAAATTAACTTTTTCAAGTAGACTATGGTGAAAGGGGACATTATAAAACATATCCATTAAAATTATCATGAAATAATTTTCATATTTATACATAAATTACAATTTTAAAAATTATAATTAATATTTTTATGAAAAATCAACCAACGTTACACTCAGTGAGACGGTAGGTTATACGTACGCATAAGTAACGTTGCCATTTTTCAATGATAATTGTGGAAATAGGTTATGTTAATAAAATATTTGTTCAATAATCATTATATCCTCAAAAAATATTATATAATAATACGTTTTTATACATATAATTCATGTTATTTAAAAAAATCACTTCAGGTCGATGAGGTTGTCGTCTGCACATCAACAAATGACCTTTTGAATTTTTATGTGTGTGTGAAAGATTAATAATGAAAATGATATATATTATATTTTAAGAAAGATAATTATATCATTAATATAATATATATTTTCCTTATAGGGCATATTTTTAATCAAAACCATCTTTTATACATTCCATGTGTCATGTGAAAAAATCACATCGCTTTGAGGGGCAATAGTCTACACTTCCACAAATGATGTTATCCATTTAAAACACAATATAATGTATAAATATGTGTATTTGAAATGAATTTAAAAAGTATAAATAAATAATAAATATCATATATAAAAAATTTAAACATTGATTCCATAATAATGGCCACCATGATCGGTGGTAAAGGAAAGATGAATAATCATTGTTAATTGAGGTTGTTGTTCGTCGTGCACGTAAACATTATATTTTTTACCCATTAGATTAAATTGTATGTAATTTCCGGTCCCAAAACTAATGTAACAACATCATATGATATTAAGGATTCTATATATTCATTATAAACATGGAATAATAAAATTTGTGGCTGTTGAAAATACAAATAAAGATAATGAACATTAAGAAATATGTTACCTCTAAATCGTGTAACTCCTTTTTTCCACCAAATTAATTGATTGGATTAATAAATCCCTATTGGTAGGAATTAAGGGTAAAATTATGGATTTTGGGGAGTGGATTGGGTACAATTTTCCCAAAGCTGAGTGGTATAAGAGGTTTGGGGAAGTGCGAGGAAAGGAGGCCTTTATTAATGGAGGAGGAGTACCACACTTGTAATATTTAGGAAAAGGTAAATGTGACCCCCATTATTTTCATGGGGATAAAATAATAGTACAAAGTGGAGAAAAGGGAGGATAGGATCTATATATTGACATCCAAATGCTTTTGGAAAATTTTATCGATCATTCTCAACCATAAGGTTATGGTTTAGTCCCTTATTAAACCATAATAGTTGTAATTATCTTTAAATATATTTTATAATATTTTGGGTTTAAACCTAATATTTCCTTATTTGATATTATAAATTATGCGTATTACAAATATGTAATAAATTTTTCCAAATCAAAAATTTTCATAAATTTAATTAAAAATAATACCACGAACAGGGCGACAATGTGGGGTTTTAAAGTAAAAACATTCAAATGGTTGTTATGTTATTATGTTAAATTTAAAATTAATATCAATTTTAGGGACCTAAATTGGGTTAATTAATAAAAATATATTTTAATTAACCATTAAAATAATAAATAATATAACTTATTAGATTAAAAAAATTATAAAAATTGTGTTTTGTTTTAAAATTTAGTGTTTTTCATTATTCATCAAAAAAATAATCATTATTGAAAAATAAATAAATTTAACCATAACCAAATTTTTATGTTCTTATTTAAAAGTTAAATTTTAATATGACATAAATGTTTTTCAAAATTACCAAGAATTGGATTTAAAATTGGTCCTCCATTAGAAAGCGGTAAAAGTTTCTAAATAAAAAAACCTTTATGTGTAATATAGATTTATTATTTTCTTATGCCTATCAAATCAATTTGGATGATTGTGAAAATTATTTTATTGAATATATAAATTATATATTTCAATAAAATCATTCAATAATTATAATTAATTTAATTTATTAATTACAAATGCCTTTTTGAGCACTAAAACAATTATATATTTTTTACATTAGTATAGTTTAAGTTTTTATTTATAATTAATTGCTAACTTATTAATTAATTTTTTATTTTATTAAACATTATATTTTTCATAATTTAGTTAATTAAATTCATACCCACAACATTTATGGCTATGTTAATTATTATTATGTTAAATACATATATTTTAATAATATATTATTTTTTGGTAAATCTCAATCTTCGGTGTAACACATGCCATTGAAAAAACATGTCAATGCATGTAATGAACTCTAAATCATTTTCACATTAATTAAATGAAATAAATTATATTTAATTTATTTATAATATTAAATGTATTTTTAATACTATGGTTATTATATTCCCTTAGGCGCTTGGTGTTGTGTATCTTACATACCATCGAATACGATGTTCCTACGATATATTTTTGGGGTGTTACAACTCAATTTATCACATTAAAAAATAAATTAAAATTGGATTGTGGTACCTCTAAAGTCCTCATGTCAATTTTCATTTCTGTTTTAGATAACTATGTTGTTATATTATTCTCTTTTTGCTTGCCTTCCCAATATTCTTTTTTGAAAAACCAAATGTGGTGATTCCATCTTATATGTTATCTATGATATTATTTATCCTTTTTATCCTAATATCCATCAATATAATGATTATAATATTACTAATACATCTCTTATATTTTGATAAATTTTTCCTTAACCATAAAACATGTTTTTAGAGCCAATGGATGGATCTTCCCAAAACATTGACCTCTTTCATTATTTAAAAACAAGTGAGATCATTAATGAATAATTTATTCTTTTCCTCAACTTTAATATCCAAAAGATTCAATTTTTGAATAATTCTTCCTTAGTTAATCCTTATTTAAGGGAACCCCCTTCCAAATTGTTTCACACAATATGTGTATGAACAACTAATTTAATTTGATTTTGGAATTTAAATGTTACTCTTTCAGTTATTTGATGATCATTGAATTTTAATTAGACTTATGGAAGGTGAAAAGTGATTCATATTTTCCTTTACTATTAGTGATGTGTGGTTTTTTCTATCCAATTTTTTTTATTGCATTTCATATATCATTCAACTTCTGGATTTTATCTATTTTACAACATTTTGGATATAATTTGATTATTTTGTAAATCATATTTCATGATTTTAGGATTGAATGATTTTTAATATTGATGTCAATTATAGTAAAATTTCCATGATATTCATACACCATGTTTATGTGCATTGGATGTTGGGTGACACGTTATTGTTATTCTTGAGTAAATTTTTTCCACCATAAGGACAATTGTATTTAAAATTTTTTGTTCTCATAGCATTTAGTTATATTAATTTTAATTTATAGTTTTTTTTTGATTTGTTTTTATGAAATTTATAACATGGTATTATATTATATTTTGAAAAACATTTAATGAAATTGTTTATGAATTTTTCAATTCAATTTTTTATACATAAATTTTAAACAACATTTCTTAAAATTTTTCTTTTAATTTTTATTAACATTATGAAGGATATTGAAGAAATTAAATGGTAAAGATTATTTGATACAGATTAAAGGATGAACAGGAATGGGTTTCCTCTTGTAGTTCCCTTACATTGTATGATAATTATAATATTTTTATATTTCTCTTAATTTAATATAATGTTATTTTTATGAATACTTTTATGTATATTAATAAGAACTATATTTTAGTTCTCGTAAGCATACTATTATGGATTTGAGTGGAAATGCCTCTAGAGCTTCACATAGCACCCATCTTACCCATTCACGTCCTAACTCAATATAATACACCCCTTCTACCGCACCTTTTCATCATCCAATTGATCATCTTGGAATGTTCCCAACCATGCCTCTATCATTATCTTATTTATGTTCTAATTACCATTCCATGTCTAGACCACCTCCATAGATTTTCCCACATATACAACATCCATAACCCTTGATTTATCCCCATACCTCGTATCCATATCCAACTATGTATAGGAAAACATTATTTAACATTATCCACACAATATCTGAAGATTATTATCTTCCAACTTAGACTACATTTCATAAAGATGACCCAATGCATGCATTGGAATAGGCACATACATCAGAGACTTTTGATCCAGGAAAATCCACAGATCCATCAGATCATGATGATAATCCAACATCAAAATTTTTTTATAAGTGTGTCAAATTATATCACATCAATTTTTCTATGTTATACTATGATTTTTTTTTTCCTTTTATCATATTTAGTGGGATATAATAGGTGATGTGGTAACACACTTATGATTTGATGTCTAGAATCATCAAACATAAATAAATGTTGGTTAAAATGGAGATAATTTAATTATATGAAAAAAGGTCTAGGAAGATTTGATGTTTTTTTAAAATTTTACCCATGTATAATGATATCATCCTGGTGAAACCAATCTCATAGTGGAATACAAATAAAGAGATTAAGGATAAATAATGTGTAGATATATGTGTAAGAAACTTTTTTACATTGATATATATATTATTGTTGTATTTATATGGATTAAAATGTTCATTGTAGTGTTGGTTTAGCTTTCCAAAAGCTTATGCTACTAAATTCACATCGTTGATGGATCATCGGGATTTTTGGCAATCAAATAAGAACAAGTTAAATGTTTTTTTGAAGAGTACATTCATTTTGAATTTAGAGGGTGTACTAATATTTACTCACATTCAAAAAACACAATATTGGGAAATGATCACATATTGGATGATTAATGTGTTCATGGTATTGTTAAAAATTAATGGTTTTCATTAAATAAATAATTTTTATTTATTATATTACAAATTTTATAGGAATTTTCATGGAAAAAAAGAACAAAGATGATATGTTATATTTTCACTCATTTGGACACTACAATGTCTTACCATGAGAGGTGAAATGTACTTTAATATAAAAAGAACAAATTCCTTTCATGATCATTATACACAAATTAATTTATTTTAGTTTCATTTTGTAAACTATAAATGGATATTAATAAAAAAATTGATATGAAAAATAAAATCTTCTACCATGTAATTTAAAATAGTACATTCAAATAAACATAACCTTAATTGAATAGAATAAAACCACATTAATGTGGTAATTTAATGAAATTAGGATTTTCATGAGGTATAAAAATAGAAATAGTTAAAAATGTATTTAAAATTAAATAATATTTTTTATTAAATAGTTCAAAAATAAACTCACATGGTTATTAGGATGAAGACCATATATTCCATGTTAATATCAAAGGACAAAAAGGCACAATTTAGTTAGATTATCATGATAGAATTTATGTTTTCTTCTGACCAATACCTTTAATATAAGGTTATAAATTCCCGGTTAATATAATTCAAGAAATCCCTTTAATATATGGCTACAATGTTCTTTAATATATGGTTGTAAATCCCTTTACTATAAGGCTAAGAATACCTTTCATATAAGGATTCAAATCCATTTAATATAAGGATATAATTACATTTAATATAAGGCATTAAATACCATTAATATAAAGCTATAAATCCCCCTATTAAATAATCATATCATGATAAAATTTAATCCATCAAGAATTAAAAATATTCTTTGATTAATGTATCAGTCCTCAAGGGAATCATTTGAAAGTTCCTTAGTCTAAAAAAATATTTTGAATCGAATAACATAAACAAAAAATAACTATTTAAAATTAACAAATATGATGAAAATACCAAAACCAACACTAAACTAAATAACCTAATCTATATAAAAATAAATAACCTAACCCAAACTAAATTAATTAATATAACCAAATTATTTATCAATTTATCAGATAAAATAATCAAAACCAAAATAATGACTAAAGTACTAAATGAACAAATTCCCAATCCACAAAACTCGAATATTATATAACACAATGATGAATCATATGAACACATGACCGATGACCGAATGGCCAAATCACCTAACTATGATATGACCTAAATAAAATATGAATAAATGACTGAACCCAAATTAACAAATTTTTTTATCTCAAAATTAATCGAATAACCTAACAAAAATGAACTAAATAATATAACCAATAGATAAATAAATAATCCATCTCCATATTAACTAATTAACTAAAACAGATAATGAAAAGGTGATCAAATTACACAATAAAAAACAAACTAACATCCAAATGATCAAATAACCAATAGACCAAACTAAAATATAACATATGTGAAAGATAAAAAATGAATAACCTACCAGATGACTAAAATCATATATGATATAACCCAATAAGGAAACAAATGAAAAATTACAAAATTAATAAATTAACATTATAAGATATAAAAAACCAAACCCTAAATTAATTAAATAGACATACCTAGTGAAGAATAAATAACCAAACTCAATATGAGATAATTAACCTAACTAAAAACTTAAAAATGTACGAAATGACCTAATATACAGACGAAAAATGACCAAATTCAAATATGACCTAACCCAAATATGAAACTAATTACCATATCACTAAATAACCAAATGACTTAACATAAATATGACATAACCCAATGATGAAACAAAACACCAAACAAAAACATACCTAACTGAAATACCCCAAAATGAAGAAAATACCCTACCCAAAAAAAAAAATAACCTAACCCAAAAAATATAAATATACTAATATAAAATAAAATAATTATCATAGCCACAAAATGATCAATTGGTCAAATGAAATAATACAAAAAATCAAATAAAAAATAACCTAATTAACAAATGAAAAAATGATTAGATTCAAATTATTCACAACAGAATGATGATACAAAAAAATTGATAAAAAATTTCAAATATATTATATTGAAAATGAAATGAAAAAAATATGAAACAAATTATTGAATTAAAAATTAATTAATTGAAATAACCCAAAATAAGGAAAATACTCTAACAAAAAAATTGACAGAATAAAATAAGACAAATAAATATAAATTACCTAACATACAATTAACTAATTAAAAATCCAAAATTGGAAAATTGATCAAGTTTTTTAATTCAAAACAAACAAATTACCATAACATTTAAATGAACTAAATTATGTAACCAAAAAATACATAACAAAAAAATAAAAAATTTATCCAACTCAAATTAAATCAAATAATCTAACATAAAATTTTAATTCATTCTAGGTTATGTTGAACACTTATATAAAAATAATTTTTTACTTTAAAATGTGAAGCTCTATATATAATTAATCCAACATAAAATCCTCTATATCAATATATCCTAGTTGATCATTAATTTTACTTATTACAATTTATATTCATTCCCTGACACCATAACATAATAAGATATTTGGCATTAATACAACATAGTGAATTCCCACAATATTTTAATATAATGTGGGAATGTTTTAACATGATGTCAGTATATGGTTTATCTCACTTTTCTTCAACATTGAATTTTTCTGGTTTTGTTTATCAATTTCATATTAATAAGTAATGCACTATTATGGTAATCCATGTTGTTTTCAGAAAGAAATATTGGGCCTCAATGGATATGTTCCTGATGAAAAATTATTTATTATTGTATGAGGATATCTGATTGAACATTTCCAATTTAGAGACACAAGAAAAGACTATTACTCATTTATTGATATTTAATATTTTGGTACATGATTCATAATTAAATATCTTTTTTAAATTTTCAATAGTGTTTTCTAGATTCCCTTGATGAGAAATTAGATGGGATCATTGGGTAAAATTTTAATTTGACTTATGTATTTTGTGATTAACTATGGGAGAGTCTGATTTCGAACATGAATAAAAAACTCCCCCACAATCTAATAGACCTCATTAAGTTTCTCTCAAATCACTCTGACTACTAAGAGGAAAAACCCTCAAGAAAATGTTACAGACACTAAAAAATAACTGTATGTGAATGAAAAAAAGGTAAAATAGTCAAAACAAACTTCTTAAAGTGTATATCAATTATATATCTATAACATATAAAATAGGTTTCTATTATTTTTTATTCATATATTACATTAATTCCCTCTTTTAATGATGCACTGAGTGGTGTCAATGAAGGTCCTAGTAGTGGTCGAGGCGATGATACTGCTGGTGGTGCTGATAATAAGGAGGATGATAGTTCTATAGGTGTAAATGTTTGGGATTGTGGTGATGAATATTTTTTTTATGGTGATGAGGATGACGATGTTGGTGATGGGTTAGATATTGACCCACTCTATTTTTGAGTTAGAACTTATGAGATGTGTGGATTTTGTTTAAATACCTTAATTGATCGATTTTCTGGATGCATATGTGAGTTAAAATATGGTTAATGGATTTAAAACTGTTTTAAGTTATTTTCTAAATGTTAAGTTTAAAATATCTCTATTTCATTGAATGTGTACAATGGTTTTTATTTTTTTAAATGTTATAAAAATTTTTTCCAGTAGGGGTAGATGGGCTGCAGCTATTTGTTGGGCACAGGTAGTTGTACCAATGGTTCAATGAACCATTTCTATATCATATTTTTGGGAAAATTTATACCCAATGATCTATAAACCATCAGAATAGATATATACCCACAACTTAATGGAAATGATTTTTATTATGAATAAATCATAGGTTATACCCATTATATCTATATAAAATGTGTCTATAGCCCTATATCGAAGGCTGAAGAACCCAGAGATGATATAATCATGGTTATACCATATACCAATGGTTTTCTTGGTTATACCAATGGTTCAAAGATGTGGGTATAAGGTGTTATTCATGTAGTGATAAAACCATGTAATATAGAAAATAATGTATCTTCATATACAAAGAAACCATCAGGCATAATACTTTATTCACATTATCAATTGAATAATGAAAAGTTTACTCTTTAGGAAGTATCTCTTCATAATTTTGAATCACCTATAAAAAACATTATTCAATCTATCCATTACTAACTTTATAGATAACCTATATCAACATCATTGAAAAAAAATCCATAAATCCTAGTTACAATGGTTTTTTAGAAACACTATTAATTATTAGTTATTTCCCAATTTCATCAACATAAATTTCAAAAATCATTTCTTCTATTTATTATATTTATCATCATGAAAATAATCATCATCAATATAACATTCATTCACCTCAAATTAACTATTCTAAAAAAGGGTTCAAGGATGTATTAAAACCTTAAATAATTAAATTATAATTGATATCATTTCTTTTCAACTTATTTATATTTCAATATTTTATGAATATACAAAAGAACTATTTTTTTAAACATTTCATTTAGAATATTCCGAAAAAAAATTATCATTACCGTCCCTATATTTATAAATTTTTTTCATTATTGTAATCAAAATTAGAATATTAATTCTCTATAAAAAATATCATGAACTAAAAATAATTTATTTAACTATGATATTTAATTTAATATTTATTTTTATAAATAATAAAAAAAATACCATTCAATATATCATAACTAAAATAAAGATATCATAATTTTTAAACAAAATTGTCACTTTTAAAATATTTAATTACCATTATTTCCTAAAAATATCAAAATATACAATGAAATTTGAAGGATCATAAAAAAAATATAATCAATAATCTATATTCAGACTCTATATAAAATTGTACGTCCAAAATTCCCAATAAAAGTGCTGAACAAAATAGATAACATAGGCAATCATTAATTACTAAACTAATATTATTAAAAACACCCATTCATAAAATAATAATTTAATCAATACATATTCTCAAAAAGTAAATAATTTTATAGAAAATATCATATATGTATGAGTAATCATTACTAAAAATAAAATTCAATAATATACATGAATTATTAGAACAAAAATAGATCATTCAAGAGAGAAAGCTCGAAATAACAATCGTTAATTAAAACATACCTTATAAGTGATGATATATCTTTGTGTATAGGTTTTATATGTTTTCAATGGGTTTTATTTGATTTCATTGGTTTTCAATGAAATAGTATTATTTCATAGATGTCAATATTTGGATGAATTTATAAAGAATTTGGTTTCTAATGTTTCTATAATATAGATGATTGATAAAACAATAAATGTTTCTTAGATGAATTAATGAAGAAGAATATAATCATGTTTTATTATATAATGGTTGTTCTTTGGTAGACATTTAGTTTAAAACTATAATGATTATTTTACTGATATTGATGAAAAATACTTCTATCAATGGCGACACATTATATAAAATAATGACAAAGACGTGAAAAAGTGTGATGATTTTATGTTGAATAAGTTCAATGGAATCTAAATTCAACAATGATAAGAAAGGGAGTTAAATAATATCATGATAATTATTACTATCATGAAGATGAATTGAAAAATATTCTGAAATATAAATAATATTTTATAAGGATTTTTTATGATTGTTGAAGTCCAAGTAAATTATATATTTTTTTCATATAAATTTTATTTATAAGACATATAAGAACTAGATGGTTTGGATAACAAACATTATATTTTATCTCTGTGTTGGAAAAAAATGGCCTACTAATTGCTATGCAACTGGGGACCTCCTCAACCAAGCATGTGTGACCCATGGTTCAACCACTTGGGAGGTATTCAACTAATCAATCTAGACATTTCGTTAGGATATGTGGTAAAATATATACCCAAGGAGTGTAAAATAATGTGCATTGCTGGCGCGTTGAATTTAGGAATGGGTTCTCTTGGACCACACAACGAGGTGGTATAGGCCATGTGGGTGTGTTGTAACTATTTATAGGTACTAATATCATGCATCAAACTCAAATTGATAGTTTGATGGGATCACTAATAAAGAAAAACTCAACCAAGGAAGGGATCTATGTGGGCTGGATAAGGATTGAGGTTTTTTAATCATCTAAAATTATTTGAGGCTATTGAATTCATATCATTTATTGAAAATGGAAGATCAAAAAGCCCCTATTTAGTCATCTCCTTCATCAAAACATGAAAGATACTTGACTTATTCATTTTGATGATAAGATACCATCAATTATCAATCCGTGCACCAATAATAAACTCGGATGATTTAACCATGGTTATCGAGTACTTCCATTTTTTCATTATTTCAAAATCTTAGACCACCTAACCACAAAACTTGTAGTTGTATCGGTCAAGATGTGGCCTCAAGAACTTATCCCCATAATCCAGAGGATATTTACTAGTATTATGGGTCATATGTGGTGATATTTGGTAGACTATACCCTAATGGTAAAAGTAGCACAATGATAAATCAGAAAGTAAATTGAAAAAGAAATTTGGAGGCAGGAATAAATGAAATACTAATAGTGGAATAATAATATAATATTTGAATATAGGAGTCCAATTCCAATTTACAACAATACATGTATTGAGATGATGATCAAAGTACAAGAAGAAAAAATGCCAAATATCAATACAATTTAATATATGAATATTTTCCCAATGAATAGATCTGTGATTATCTCGAGAACTAGCTTGGTCCTCTATCTCAACACAATCCTAGTAATGTAAATCAAAAATAGGTTGTTAGAATCTTCCCTTTATCAATACCAACACATATAAAGTCTACTTGGGTACTAATAGTGCCTAGGAAAGGTTTGACAAACAATCTCAGTTGGCTGGAACCCATGGGGTATATCCCAATACAATTTTTAAATATAATAAATCAGTGTGAATGTAATAAAAAAAAATAAACAGACTAAATAAATAAATAAAAACTGCACCACTCAAGTTCTAGTAGGACACCAGGAGGATCAACCATCTTTGGATCAAAGTTGGGAAGATATTTCTGACAAGTAACTATATAAAAATAGTAATAATAATATATATATACCATAGTTATATATTCCATCAACCTATATGATCCAAGCACATGAACACAAAAGTGGCCATATATTTGGAATACTACTTGCTTATACAATAAGGGTGTAACATAATTATCCATAACCTTTATAAACAATCTTGTAATATCAATTAATATGATACATTACATACATCAAATAAAGTGGTATACATCATTGAATAACACGTATAATGGTGAGTGAGACTCCACGAAAACACACTAATCATGGATCACTGCACATAAAGCCTAATGCACAAATAGTATCATTAGTGTGAGACATCATTCTCCACACCTGAAGTAAAGAACCATGACATCCCCATGTTCAAAAGAACCCTCGCCATCATTCAATATCTAATGTAAAATGAATAAACATATTTACAATAAATCTCCATGAGTAAATACCTCTCATGCAGCACCTTAAATAACCCAAAATATCAAGCCATAACAATTATAAAATTATATATATGTTGTGATTATTTATTTAACTCAAGAGGTGTGGTCAAATCACTAAATTCAATTTCATTTCAGTTTAACCATTTAATTAATGTAAGGAAGTAAATTCCTCTTGACCATGAAAAAAGCCATGTAATACAATCAATTTAATTTAACAAATAATGAAAACACAATTTGTAAATCTTAACGACCACTAGGGAGGATTAATTAGAGAAAATTAATTTATAGAAGTTGGAAATTAAAATTAAAATTTAATCCAATCACTTATGAGGTTCCATGGTTCATTTAAAATGTATAAAAAAAGAGGAAAAATACATTTAATAATATCTATGTAATCTATGGACATTACCTCACATAAATATAGAAACAAAAAATGGCATAAGTAAAATCTCATGTCATAAAACCATGAAATATAAAATTCACTAATGATCACATTGTTGTTTTGAAGATAGTGCACCATATCTATGGGATTTATTATAAAAAAATCATTGTTTTCCCAAAAATACATTTTGAATAATTAAACATCATTTCAAGAGTTATAGTGACATCACATTAATGAACTATTTCAAAAAATTAAAATATTTGGTTATCTCCTCATTTCACATCATTAATTAATTATAAAAATCATTTAGAACAAATCAATATCCAAGGAAGGTGAAATAAGTGATCAATTAATGCCTTCTTTAAATTTAAAGGGAAAAGGGAAAGGGATCTAACTTAAAGAAGAATAAGACCACGCCGAAACATCATGTCACTCAAAAAATTTCATAGTAACAGCTCCAACAATCAATTTTCCACTTTCAAAAATTTTTATATTCCCTTATATTTAGGTAAATCATACCTTCATGTACATACTTTCATGGACAATTAGAACAATCAGATCGATACACATATTCTTATTCTTGCATATACCCATTTATTTAAATACACATGTCTGGATTCTCATATACCAATATAAACACACCTCAACCCATTATATTTATTCATCCTAACATGGATGAATATATATAAAGGTGTAACATATTTTGGTGCATTCATATCTGTGAATAGACATCGAAGACTCTTTTGACAAGAGCAACCCAATACAATCACGGTAAGCTCAAACACATCAAAATCGATGAAGACCAGCCTAAATTGATATTAAAATGTTAAAATTCAGTAGAATATTATGATTAACATATATGTATGACCAAATATATCCTCTTCATAACTTTGATACATCAAATAAAGAACTCTAGGAAATCTTTCGTAATCGTCAGACCAAGGGGAGGTCGTGGAGAGGTGTGGATTGTGGACGAGAGGTTGAGGGGCGCATCATGTGAGAATAGAGGGGAGGGAGGGAATATTTGGATTTAAAATATTTTATTTTAATTTTATTTTTATTTTATTAATTTCATTAAAAAGACATTGTGCCTTGTTTGGGTCACACGGTAATCTGAACCATGCACCAACTATGTAATAAATAGTGCAGATGTACTACCCATGTGGCACTACCCATGTGGGATGGGTGAATGGTTTGTTAAAAAAAATTCAACCCATGTTCGTCACATCATCTCACTACTAAAGCATCACAGTTTGTTGTTGGGGTCTGAACAATTTCGTAAAAACTATGCACACTTTTTAGATCCTCCAAACCTTATATTTTTTGGGTCTAATGCTCTTGAAACCCAAAGAGATAACCATGGACCCCTCATTCCATTAACCATGACTAAAAACATGTAACTGTGTAAAAAATCTCATAATTATTTTCTAAAGCTCATTTTTATAAATAAAAACATCAAGTAAACATAAATTATTAATTCCCATAAAATTTAACTTCACATAAAAGATGGGCCACTACAACCACCCACCATAGATCATCTCATCCCCAAGAAGCCTTCATGAACAATGATACCAGCACCCAGCCCATAACAGTACATTAGTTCCATTAAAATATTTGTGTTGTGTTTTCAACAACCAAAAAACCTTGAAAAATCACATAAAAAATGAAACATAAACCATACAAATCTGACCAGATGGTCATCAGCCAAATGAAATACCAAAACAGATCATACCTAATCCTATTTAGTTATATAAATGATCATGTTTTCATTTTATTGAAGATTAGGAGAAATGTTCTCCCCATATTTGGTTTTATCACTATAAGGGGACCATTAAAATCCACGGTACCTCTACCATTGATGATTCTTATGATTAACACCTCAATGTTCTAACAAAGCTGTCGATGTGGTTACTTTAACAGGTAGAAAATAATTTTATTTGCGTTCATAATAGTTACCTCATATGAAAGAAAGTGTAAAATCCCAATCATTCAAACTATGAATGGTCATTTATGATTTTATTGAAATACATAGATGACCATGAATCCAAATTATCCTTAACCTGGAGACATGCTGAAAAATGGATTTCAGAAACTATACTCATCAAAAAAGAAGGAAAAAAATCTGAGATTCTTCAGCTGAATTATCCAAAAAATACACATATTGGACTGTCGATGCTTTAAAATAGAACTGCAATGCCTCCTCCCAAGGAATAAATCATTTACAATAGGATTCCTCAATGAATTCAATCCACGTTTTCTAGTGATATTACTTTTTCTACCCAACACTAAGTTATTTAACTATCGTCCCTTGGTATGAACAAGGGGAAACCCAGATCCTTCCCACTGGAATTGTCACCCTTTTCTAAAACATCACCTCTAAGACTAACAACATGTCTGAGATAACCTAGGATTAATTTAAATGGGACTCTCATAATCCATCATATGGAAGTACATACTCCATATTTACAAAGAGATATTGGTACCAGGCCTAAACGTCCACATATTATAATTGAAAGAACCCAGAGTGACATATTATAGGTAGTCATGTCAAAGTAAAATAGATGGTTCCCAAGAGACCACCCAAGTAATTCCTACATTGGAATCCCAATATCACTAAATACTGACCAAACCTCAATTAAAATCATGAATCCAGTGAGAAACCAGATATAGGTCATCTCTCAATCCTAATAGATTATAAACATTAGCGCAGCATATGACTGACGCTCCCTTAGTGAATCAACAATGAAATCAATATTCAGCACACGCCCACCTAATTTAAAAATTTACACTAATAGGAAACCAAAAAATTTAAAATAATGAATAATGATTAAACCAATCCCAGTCGACTTATTAAAAGGATCCATGTTTATTATATAGATGCATCATCAACTGGAACACGATTCCTTTACCACCAAAGGCATCCTGTGATCCCAATGTCATTACCATAGAAGTTGATAAAAATAAAATGGTGATTCTTAGGGGTTTGATAAACATCCAACCACATAGATATCATAAATCACTACAAGAACTATAATTATTTGAACCTTTCTTGATTTAATGGAATTCATGTGAGAACAACCATTTTCAAATGGTTCTTTTTGGTTTTGATCCTTCTAAAATGATTGACATGAATTAAATAGAAATTTTTTGATTATCCTAACCATAAAAATTCACTAATCATTAAAAGGAGAGAGATAACAGACACTGATAAGCATTCCAGATCAAAAACAACTTAAAAGTGTGTGTGTGTCACTCCTTCGATTCACGATCACAGCCTCAATGCATTTTTCAGGAAAACAAATCCATCCTGTTCAAACTAGTTTCTCAAAACACATGATTATATTTGAAATCATCCGTATCATTAGGAAAAATGTGATTACTTTAACTCCTAGGTCACCCTACTATAGATATAATGGGAGACCTCACTCAAAAAAACATTTTTTAATGATTCTACCAAACTCAACCTATTCATTATATCATTTAACTACTCAAAGTGTGTAATGTACTTCAACGTATACAAATACAATGATTTATGAGAAAATAGAAAATTTTGGATTCTATCCGTAATATATCCTCCCAATGAATTCATGTATTGTATTTGACATGAAAAAAAAACTAGATAAATGTTATTTTATCTTATTAGACTGGAAAACATACGGATCACCTATTGAGTCACCGAAAGAAAATGGAAGTGGATCACAATATCAATGAACCGGCCAACCATTCCCTATGAATGTCTAACCTACTAAATCCGAACGTTCCTCAATGTTCATGCTAGTAACAAGGTTCAACGATACCATGACCCATCATCCGAACAAGGGTGTCATTTAAAATCAAGTATTCATAAGAGGTAGAAGGGAACCCAAATGAAACCAAACATCAGAGAAATTCATGGCATTAGAATGGATTTTATGCACTGTGTGTAACACCAACCTTGGATATCCCCTTAAAAAGAAGAAAGCATTGATCCTATCATCAGTTCACACCTAACATAATCCATCGACTCAAGAGCTTACAATCTAAGACATTTCTTAAAAGGTGTATCCCTATGGAAAACGCTCCAGCTTTTATTCCATTACAACTCAAATAGATTTTAAACATCCCTTAAGTGAGGGATTATACATAATAAATCACCCCAGGATACATTTTAAAGTCCTTAGGTTGAATCTAATTTAATAATTAAACATTTAAAATATTTTAAAGAAAACACCTATAATCAATTATTAAAAAAAGGCACTTGGTAAATGATTTATTTAGTGCACTGAAGAAAAATCGGCAAGTCTCACAAAATAAACATTTAACATATATGAAAACCTATAAGGGTCCCATTATTCCATCCTAGGCTCATTATGATACAAACTAATAGTAGATGTATCATTAATATTGATTTAAACAACCATAATGTCTAATCTCATAAGAAAATTCACTAACTTACCTACTGGGGGCATGTTGTTCATTTTCAAGTAAGATAAATAAATTAATTTTAGATCAAAATTAAAAACTGATTAAATTTATAACCACTTTATAATATACCATGGTCATGCATAATGTCTTAGATATATGGGCTTCTATCTAGAAATCCATAAAGCACCTATACATTTTATAGAATATAATTTTTCTCCCATTAATTCAAATCATTAATCAATAACATATTACTTTCTAAATATTTTACAAGTATAACCATTTTCAAATAAATATAATGATCATATATATAATGGTTCAATTACAAGTGTTTCAATTTCCCATTTCATAATGTTCCCAAACACTACATAAATTGAAAATTGGATCCCATTAATTACAACCAATTCATATTAACACTTAACATTGAAAGAATTTTTAAATTTTAATAAATAGACAATAAGGTTTTTTAGAAAACTCAGTATATGGTTTGAGTATAAATACAACCATTATCAATTTTAACGTTCACATAAATAATATAATTGAAAACTGGCACCCATTTAATTTCAACCCATATATTTATCCCATGAAACTATGTACATATTATCATCATAAATTATCTTATAATTATGTGATGTAAACATACAAAGAATGTTAATAAACTCAAATGTGTGGAATATAATCATGAAATAACTTGATAAATAATATCTCAAGGATGTCATAAAATTAGGCATGCTAAAGAAAATAAAATATATTCATATCACTAAATGTACACATCAAAATTAGTAGGAAATATAAAAATGAAACCACATGGAATGGAATATGTATGGATTGTGACTTTTATATGTACCAATGAAGATTCATGTAATATCACTTCCTTCTTATACCACGATAAGGTAATCATCCATAATTACATAAATCAACAACCAGTGGAAAGTAAACCATTAACTCAAGGTGATTTAATAATCTAAAATAATTTAAAATAGTATGAACATCAATCCCATCCCTATCCACAAAGTCATTTCTCCATTGGTGGTGTGATCAGTCCTAGACACGACTACATACCAAGCATTGACACTTACCTATTATTTTGTCTAGCTGCCCAAAATAGTATGAAAAGGGAAAAAATAAGGCTCTGATATAACTTTTTATTGTCCAGGCCTGACTGACTAGTAAAGATTGTTAGACCAGTCACAACATGGCCTTAAGAATGCCCCTTTCTCCAGAGGCTTCCAGCTAGTCGTGACAGTATAAGGAGGAGATAGTGGGGATACTACCCTCGTGATCAGAGTAGCACAATGGTAAATGATAAAGTAAATAATATATAATAGTAGAATAAATAACAAATTAAATGAAAATAGAATATTAATCATATATATCTAACTAAATATGGACAATACCAATTGATGATAATCCATGTATAAAAGACGATTAATCAAGTAAAAGTAGTGAAAATTAAAAATATCAATACAATGTAATAAAAGAATAATTTTCAAACAACTAGCTCCATGAGAATATTGATAACCTGCTCAGTCATTTGAATTAAATCCATCATAGAAATGTAAAACAAACATTGGTAGTTGGTTTCTTTCCTTTATCAATATATGTTGACGTAATGTATACTCAGGTACTAATGGTTCCAATGATGGGTGTGAGATAAAATATCGTTAGGCTGAAAACCATAGTGTCTAGGACAATCCATTTTTGGAATAAAATAAGATGCTTCCAGGTAATATTAATAAATTGATACACTAAAATATAAACGAAACCCATCCCAATCAGGTTCAAAAAGGCCACATGGAGCTTTACCTGCATCGACTCATAGCTATAAAGAGATGGTTGGCTAGTAAATATATAAAAATTATATTTATATATATATATATATATATTATTTATATATTCCATCCACATATATGAACCATGTATATTCATAAATAAGGTTCCATACATCTATAATATTAATTTATATCTGTAATACAGCATAATTCGTTCATCCTTAAAAAATATGAGTATGCCTATAAGATCAAGAAATATGTTACATTCCCAACATCCCAATAGTGGGTGAGAAATAATTAAATAACACTCAAGATATATAGGGTCCCACATTGTAAACACTCTAATCAGGTAACGTGGTGTGTAAATCACATTTCCCATATAGTATCCCTAGTGTGAGACATCATGGTCAATACGTAATGTAAGGGACTGTGACATTTTAATGAAAAAAAATCCCTTAACACCATTCCATGGCCTATGTATAATTCATTATCATATTTTTAGTAAATTTAAATGAGTTAATAAATCCCATTCCTTTTGTTCAAAAATCCACTACATAAATTAATAACAATTATTAAAATCCATATAATTCATTATTTTTTATTTAACTCAATAGGAATGTTTGTATGATCCAATTTAATTCCATTTCAACATAACAATTTAATTAATGTAAGGATGTCATTTCATCATTAACATTCCAAACCCATGAAATAAAGTACATTTAATTTACTAAAGATTGATTAATCCATTTATAATGATCAAGGAGGACTTATGAGGTGTCATAGGGGAAAGGGAATTTACCTATATGGGTAATTCCAATTTAATGTTAGACTAAGAACTTGGGATGTGCCTTGGTTCATTTAAAATTCATATTGGAAGAGGGAAATTCCATTTCATAATATATAAGAATTCCACTCCCATTAAATTCAATAACTCCACCAACAACAACAAATGTGTCTGTAAAATCCAATTTGTAATGCCAAGAATTATAAAATTCACTAAACATCACTTTGTACATTAGAGGATAGATCACCTCATCTGAGGGGTTTTATTATAAAAACATTACATTTTTTACAATGAAATTTATTTATCATAATTAAACATCATTTCTAGAGTCAATCATTATTCACATTAATGTATTATCTAAAAAATTAAAAAAAATATGAGATTGCCTAATTTCACATCAATAATTAATTATAAAAAAATATCCACTAATTAATAACCAAGGAAGGTGAAATTGTGGTTAATTAATGAATTTATAAATTTATATGTAAAATTCAATGGAATCCTATTTTTAGAAAAATAATACTAAGCTGACACATCACAATACTCGATGATTTTAGATATGGAAACTTAAACCTTCCATTTACCACTTGAATGAATATGAACCTTAACATATATGAAAGGAAACATATCCATTATGTATATATTTTAATGTCAAAGTTTGTACAAGGGGAACCTTACATATATTTTTGTATATAAATACACACATTTTTTACTTACACATGTATGAATTTTCATATATTCATATAAGAACACCTAGCCCCATTATATGTATACATCATTAAATAGGTCAATATATATAAATGGGGAACTTATGAATGTATATTTATACTGATGAATTCATATTTTTGCCACTTTTGACGTTGAAAACCCAAAACCTCCACAACAATGTCAAACACACCAAAATTTATGATACGGGTTCCAAAATGATCTAAAACGCTCTGCCTTTATCAGTGTATACTAGAACAAGGACATGGAAATCATAAGAGGTCTCAGGGTTATTCTTGCGACAATATATGGGGGAGGGTACATTTGGTTTTAAAATATACTATATAAATTTTTATTTGAAAAATTTACTATCTTTTGAAAAAACCAACACACGGTTTGGGTCCCACAGTTAGGAAAACCGTGTGACAAACGTGGGATTAATAGTGCTCGTGTTCTTCATAAGTGGCACTACATATGTGGTCTAGGAACATAGTTTGGGTAAACCATATCCATCCCATAAAATTCACATATTCTCACTACTAAACCATCGTGTTTTTCGGTGGGGGCCGTATAGAATCATTAAATATGTACTCCAAAATAAAACCCTCAAAACATGAGATTGAATGGTTATAATGCTTTCAAAACTCAAGGGGGCACCCAAGGAATCCATTAACCCATTAACCAATCCAAAAAAACAGATAAAGGCGTTTCAACTCTCATAATTAAATTCCAAATATCATGTTTAAAAAACATCTTTTCATGTTATTTAAACTTTTCAAATTAACATGAATTCTTTCATAGATAAAAACCCGGGTTGTTATAATCCAAGATAATAAAAAATATAAATTCCTCATAAAATATATTTTTAGGAAAAATGATACTTTTAAGGAAGATATGGGAATATAGTATGTATTTCAGTCATCCATAATTGATGAGGATATTCGACTTTCAAATAAAAGATGATGTGAATATCATGGATGTGATGTTGTTCATCATATTGGATTTAATGACATGTTTTCAGAGTAATAGAACATGAGAAAAAATAAAATATTTTTTTGATATAAATGTAATAACTAGTCACAATACATGGAGCAATGAAATTCCATAAAACGTTCAGGACAAAGGCAGTGCAAGACTATGAGGCCATTACTATAAATATCTGATTATCCAATCTAATAGAAGGCGTTTTCAGTAACATTTATTTGATAGATCCTATTTTATTTTATTTTAAATGGAGCATCATAGTTAATTATATTACCTGAGAAATAAGGTTTCATGTGCCTTCTTGGATAGGCAATGTATTTTAGTTTCACAATCCCCAATGGTTATATGATGAATAACCATGAAAAAACTCTTCAAGAAGTAGTTTCCTGAGACATTGTATAAGTTATATACTGTGACTATGCTTCATGAATAAAAGTCTCCATGATTACATGTTCTGGTTTAACCTTACTGATTGAATGATGATATTTATTATGATCCAGTGATGGTATAATAACATCTCACTATATTAATTCAATATTGTGACAAGTGTAAAAAACCGTTCATAGAGAAGTTTTTTCCACACAGTTACACTTTCTTGAAGACAATATAAGGTTGTAATCAAGTGATCAATCAGTACGAAGTTAATGTGCATGATAACTAAATAGTTCCCAACTTTTGGTATTCTAAAAGAGTCTTATAATGTGATAGTTTCTTTATACACATGTTGTGTGTTAAAGAGGGATTATGAAATAGTAAGTAAAATATTATATGAAATTCATGAATATATATTTGTATAATTATATGAAATTTGTACCAAATCTAAAAAACATAATGATATTCATGAAATATTGAATAAAAAATAGCAAATAAAAAATAGCAAGATAATATGTGATAGGGTTTCAATATAAGAGGCCCTAAAATGTATTCTAAATAAATGTATATTATGATGCGATATGTTCAGTGTAGTGTAAGAAATATTTATAGAAAATAAAATTAATAAAGAGAAAATCGATTCCATACTCATCAATACTACACTATATAATATCATTATGTGTTGAAGACCACAAGAAGAATATAAAAGTGTCCAATATACCATCATTTTATTATTATTTCGGTCAAATAATAATTATGAGATAGTTGGTCTATTAAACATTTGATCATTCAGATTAACGAAGAAATATAATTTGACTATCCTAATCTGATCATTCATTATTTTAATTATCACAAAGGATGCTTTTGATTCTATAAAGAATAATAATAATGAGATCTAGTGTCGCATATTTTATAATGAACAAGATTTAATTCTCGAGTTAATATATTCTAATTATCAATTGGGTCAAAGGACAATTTGGATACTATCATTCTATATATATTCCTGTTATTATCACTTAAGTCAAAAAAATAAAAACGGCTTATTTTTTTCTTACTATGAAAAAAAGAAGAAGAAGAGTTACATGCCCACTATTGAGATATAAAAATGTAATGAATCTTGTGTAAGAATAGTGCAGCACCATTAAATTCAATAGAGGTCTTATCTGGTTGAAGAATTTCTTCAGGTAAAAAATTACTCTAAAAAATATGATTATGACTATATTTAGAGGAGTTATAATGAAATAGTATAGAGCTGCATGTTGGACCTAGTTATCACCAATCCAAAAAATACTATGGTTTCTATTCTCAAATCATTATGTATAGGGACCTATACATGATAAGTATATTCTTTAATTCATAGTACTATAACATGAAATCTCATTATGGTCTAGATTTATTGTACGTGTCAACATCAAATATAACAAGGTATATCCACAATTATGGTGTATGGATGATTGTATAAATATTTTGTTATATCCTTTACTACTTCTATAAACATTAATGAAATTAGAAAAAATATAATAGGATAATCGTGATCCTTATATTTTTAGGAGTTCAAGGGATAATTATTTTTAATATTAAAAAAATTATACCTATACTAAAAGACACCCACTCCGTTTAGATTGTATCCCAAAGTGTTCCTCTCAATTAATGTCAAATGGTAGGTAAACCACAACTGTATTCTCTATATTGTTATTAATTTCTTTTTAATATTTAAATTCCATTATTGTATTATAAATGAAGTTAATTTTTAACATATTCAGTTATCTTTGAGAATAAATTTATATCTACCAAGTCACTGATAAATAGGATAATGAAGGAGAATATAATCATGAAGAAGAGATACCACTTTTCTAAAGATGATGAAATATAAGTATCACCATTCCTAGGAAAATTTTTATCCATGATCAGATTTGAAAATAATGAGATGGTGGATCATGTTTCTACCAAGGAGATGGAAAATATTCATACCCACATTAAACCAATAATCCAAAGTGATCATGAGGATTGTAATAATTACTATATAAACATTCGTCAATATGAATATTCTAGTAGAAGTTGTTATTAAGGAAAAACTACAACATTCCTAGAAATAACAATTTATTTATTTAAATATTTTTTACATATTTTTCACACAGAATGAAATCTATTATTTTTCAATTCACTCAAGGTAAGAAGGAATATATCACACAACTAAAAGAAGAATCGTATTTTATAAAGATGGATTCAAATGGAACAATTACAGAGTGTTTTATGTTCTATGTACATATTACATCCTTGGTAGAAAAAAAATCGATCTTGAAATAACTAGATCAAAATTGATGAAAAATTATGGTGATAATGAAGATCTGTAAGAAAGAATCCATGAACAATAAGTGAAATTGAAAAAACATCATTGATGTTTTGGGATTTTCAATTGGAAATAATTTTCAATAATATAATTAAAAATTAATATTTATTAATAAAATGAGTTAAACTACATGAAAATGAGGATAAAATAATGTATAAGCCTTGTGAAGAGGAAATCATTATGATTGATCATCATAAAATCATAATCAATATGAAGTTTCTAGAAATGTATGTTTATTTTATGAATCTTATAAGACACATATTAATACATCACAAGGGAATGAGATAGTTATTTTTGGCTACACAATTCTCACTAGAGTACTATTATGCTAAAAGACATCGAAAATGAGATTCTTACTCCATTAAATGATCTTATACAAGTAGCAATGAATAAGGAGGTACCATATATACCATCTAGTAATAATGTTTCTGAATCTATTGTCATGAAAATTTCAGGTCAAAAAATCAATTTAAATTATGAATAAATAAATGTGATAAGAAGCCTACCACATGGATTTTTTGTTAAGAAAAAATTATGGAATCTAGTTCATTAATAATCTCTGAATAATACACAATAACATTATATTATAAAACTCATAATATAAATTTTTGGTTTAGTATTTCTTCTACAAAAAAATGGATTTATTCACTAGTTTATTGGTATAATCCATTAAATTATAATGAAAAATGAAGTCAAATGTCAAGGTGGAGTAAGATATAGATTATTAAGAAACATCCAAATATCCAGAAAAAATTTTATAATTCAAATCATTTTTTAAAGTAAGAAAATATCTCTGATGCATGCAATGGAAGTGGTCTTCAGATTTGAGTGTGTTCATCACAATCTGTATCAAAAGGAGATGATAAAATCAGACCACAAATGTTGGCTAAGAATGAAAAATCAACCATGAGGATAATGATAATGATTTTTTAAAACAAAAATATCTTAAGAAAAAAAGTGATAAAACCAAGGATTCTATATACAAGAAGTCGAAGTAATGTGTTACATCTAAAATAATAAATAATAAGAATGGAACTTAGATTAATACATGTGTAAAATACACACATTTTTCAAATTTTTTTAATGAGATGTTATTTATCTATCAAAAATATTTGGAAAAAAATTTAAAAATAAATAATGCATAAGATAACTCTAGTGAAAATGTAAAATAAAATATTCTATAAGATGATAAATATGGTATGATTGTGAGGTTCATCATGGATGGTCATACTATGAGACACTATTTTGAAATTATTTTATTACAAGAATATTTCATTATGATGGGAAAAAATCTACATGGTCATAAAAGTTCATTAATATTATATTGTAAAAAGAAGATTTATATATATTGAAACTAATGAAGTGATAAGATCCACTCTTCCTCAGTCATAGTTAAATATCATATATGCATGTGTAATGAGTAAAGGAAATAAAACAATATTGTTATGAAAACCATCTGAACCATGTTGTTCATATATATGTATTATGCATGGTCCACCATATTCTCATAATCTATTTGTATTGTCTTCTTGGTAATAATTCATGTAATTTTAGTTGAATTAACTTCTCATGGGTGAATTGAGAATTAGGGTGTGTTTTCAACTCTAGATTTCAAATATGGATATGTCATCGGCCTTGAATTTTTCATCAATTGGTATTCAAATAAACATATTTATGTGGTTGATTTATAATTATGTTTATTATTATTTTTTCATATATATGATATTATGGATAAAAAAGATATGACCCCAATTTGATCTTAAATTTGTTATTCTGAAGAACATGTTCTGTATAAGATCATTCTTGATGATGTTTCGAATGTTTTCAAATTTCTATAGTCACATGTTCAAGATTCATTTTGTTGTATTATATGTATTATAAAAACATAATATCTATTCATGTTGAGATCCCCCATTATCTAATTATTTGGGAGTTTTTTCCATTATGGAGGATGCTGAAAGACGGAGTAGATGTTGTAAACAGTACATTGATTAGAATCAAATATAACTCTTGTTGAATGTGATTCAAGATTATATCATTAGAATAGGTATGTTTTCAATTTATCTTTAATCCTTTTTTAAAAAGAAAAATACAAACTTATTACAAAGTGGGAGTAATTCAATTCATCGAAGGAATAAAAAATATGGATGTCATGGATGTACAAAAAGGCCTCATATACTACTAGTTTCACATGAATGGTTTTAACCTATTTATTGAAATGTTTGTAGTAGTTTTAGGTTGATGTTTTAAAACAATTATACCTCATTTATGTATCTTCTACCTAGATTAAAAATTTTGAAACCCTTGAATAAATTTATTTTAATTCTTAGTTCATGTGGCATAAATATTACATGGTATAGGATGTATTTTTTGAATAAATCCAATCCTATTATTTTTTATGTTGATCCTCCCACACATTGAAATAATGTATAATGATTGACGGAACATATATTAGCAATGGAGCGATAGAATTTTCCCATGAACAATTTATTTCTTTTCAATAGGAGGGAGAGATAATGAAATGAATGTTACAAAAATTAAATGGGTCTGATTTTTATATTGACATACTCATTTTAATTGAACATTGATGTTATTCTCAACAAATATAAATGGGGAATATTAAAGAGCCAACTTTTTCTAAGAGTTTATTTTTTGTTAAATATTTTTATTGGTGATCAGTGGTGGTCAAAGAAATTGAAATATTTCTTTGATGTTAATATATTTAATATGTTATAATGAATGATGTTCTTATGGCTTCCATGATATCGATGCATGATGGAAAATTGAATTTTTTAATTTAAATAGATAAAAATATCATGGACGTATCTTATTTTGTTAAGGAATTTATACTAAAGGCACCAAGTTTACATCTTTGAAGACTATTTAACTAATATTCGAGTAAAATACTTGCGTCAATGATGGAACATTATTTATAACAATGAAGAATATCTGAAGAGGTGATATTATTTTATTATGAAGAAGTTATTTGGAATTTAATTTACATAATGAAAATAAGTGGGATGAAATAGGATCATGCAAATGTTTATTTTCATGAATATAAATTTAACAATCCCATTAAATATAAACATAATTTCATGAGGTATTTTTGATATTATTAGAGACCATAAAAATAAATGGGAAATTTTTATTACTTTTTCATAGAATATGTATGAATAAGGATGTTGATTAATGGGTGTTTTAGAAATTTTCACATAGATTTATTCTATTTTTTGGGGAAAAATTTCATATATTATCTAGGCAACCTAGGACCACCTCAACTACACATTTGGGACCCTTGTATATATAACATGGGAGAATGTAAACCTTTCTAACCAACCATGTATGCATGGAATGTGGGAGAATATATTCTGCCTGGAGAAAATATTTGGGTCTACAGAAGGTGCACTGAGCATGTTCATGGGTTCCCATGGTCTGTGCAGTGGGTTGTGCAACCCATATGGGTCAGATAAGAAAGTGTTATAGGTTCTTATACCTCACTACCCTCTCGAATCCGTAGTGGCATAACATTAATAATTAATCATACCTCAACTATGATAGGGATCACATTTGATGGAAAAGATAAGTAAGTAATAATTCTTCCCTAAAAGGATACATGCATATTTCTTCCATTCGATCTGATGTGATTCGATGTTCACATAGAATCAAAATATTCATCTTTTTAATCCTTACATTAGATCTACTCTACTACATGCTTTCAAGGATTATCCACCACTTGAGATCACGATTTGTAGAAACAATCATGTCCAATGATCAAAAAATACATCTTCTATCATTTCATTGGATGATCCTAGATAATAAAATAAGATCAAATCATCATAAAACACCATTTTCAGGAATTAAATGGACAATATCTAAGAAAATATGGAAATAAAATATAATTTTCACACATCCATCATTCATGATGTAGTTATAGTTTAAAATAGAATGAAATTTAAATCAAATTCGTGTGATCATATTTTTCATGACATCTCTAATACCATTATTTAATCCAAAGAATACATGAGAAATCAAATAGATTCATATTAAATAAAATAAATTAACTATAAAAATTATATTATCCTTAATGTGAAATAATAATTAGAGGAATAATTTGGTTCTATGTAGATAATAGTTTCCAATAAATATCAATTAATACAAGCTGATATAAGGAGTTGTCACTCACATTTATAAACATGACCTTATTTTTCTTATAATAGAGAACCTCTAAGCTTCTACATGAATGAGGAATGAGGTACTATTAGACTTATATGATACACAGAGTAAGGGATTTTTATGAAAATCAATGGTTACATTAAGAATAATCAAACACAACATGATTGAATAAAATGTTTTGTGAGCTTGTATGTGAGTTATGTACTCACACTATGACTTGCAAAGAAATAGCTCCATGTTTTCATGCTACCTTTCAACCTTCTTGACTGAATGAAGATATGTACCAGAGATTTTTTTTGGAATATGTAAATATCACTATGTTGAGTGATGATATTGAACCACATATAAAACTGTACATGAAAAATGTTCTTGTTCACAATTACACATTCTTCAATATAACAAAAAGTGTAAGACTTTTGATATTTCATCACGATGGCCAGCTATATTTGAATTGAACAATTCCCAACTAAGGGACTTTTAAAGGTGTTATATAGAAGGAAAATGTATTCATACACATTTATTGTGGAAAACAGAGTGGAATAAATAGTAAGGAAAATATGACATGTGTTGGATAGATATATATCTGAATTTTTTTGTGATAAAATAGTTAATTGAATTAATAAATGATTTTATATATTAAATCTATTTTCAAAAATGTTCATGAAATCTTGAATAAAAAATTTACACCTATAATAATAATATTATTATATGTGCTATGGTTTTGGTATAAAAGGATATAAAATTAATTGTAAATCGATGAGAAATATGATGTGATATGATCATTATTTTGATTGAATTATTTACAAAAAACAAATTTTACTAAAATAAAATTGATACTAATCTCATTAAAATTACAATATTTCATGTCATTATCTTTTAGATGTCATAGGATTCTGAACAGAGTGACTAATCATTACTCATTTTATTATCATTGGGGTCAAAAAATAATTTTGAGATAGATATTCTTATACACATTCATATCATTATGATTGAATGATAAATTTATTGAGGTGATGTTGACATGATATATAATTAATTTTATAATCACTTATGAGGTTTGTGGTTCTATTATGAAGAATAAAGATATCCAAGGATGTTGTTTTCCATTGAAGAAGTGTTTCTGACTGAGCTCATGACACCTGAATATCTCTTGGGTTAAAGTGAAATTCTATGATTATCAGTGGACAACGTATTAATATTATTGTTATTGAAGTTTCAATAACAAGAAGTATCGATCTAAGTATGATTATATGATGACAAAAATAGTTTCTTTACCACTATAGAGAAAGTAACAGGATAGGAAGCTGGTGGTGGGAAAATTTATCATTATAACATTCAACAGAATTCTCATCTAGTGGAAGATGATATTTGTGTGAAAAAATTAGTTAATAATGAAGGTAAAGTATATATTTAGAGGCTTTATAATGAACCAGTGGGGAGCATCATCTTAGACCAGGTAATCACCATTTCAATGAAGGTGATTTTTTTCATTCTCCCACCTAATGTATAGGGACACACACATGCTAAGGATTTTCTTCTATCCAGACAAATGTAAATTGATAACTCATTATAGAAGAGAATGTGTGAACTTTTCATCACTATAAATTCAATGAAATTGATACTCTTATTGGGTTGTAAACCATGTAAAAACATTGTGTTTTATCCTATACTAATTTCATTTACTTTATTCTGATATGGAAAAAGAGAGTTTGAGAATCAAGATCCTAACATGTCTACGAGTGAAAGTTATAATAAGATATAATTTGTGAAAATGTTCCCAGAATTGATTCACCCCCTCTCTAGATGTAGATTAGGGGCCACCAAATCGAAGAAAAATGTTTTAGGAATTCCCACGTGAGATAAAAAAGATCGAAATGACAATAATGAATGAACAAAAAATGAGTTGATGCAACATTTCAAAATAATATTAATTTATTTTCATATATTTTATTCACCAAATGATTTGAAACCCAATTTTTTAAAATATTTATTCGATATGTGACTTTGAAACCCTGATTTTCAACATCGATTATGTAATAATGGATATTGAAAAGAAAATATTCATATAATTCCCATGAGTTATTTTAAATCATATGTTAACAAATAGATCATAATTTCTCTTATAAATAATCAAACTGAAAAAATTCAACACGATTAATTTAGTTTTTTCTAGTGATATGATGATATGCATTGTAAATCAATCTTCAATTATGTAATATAGTAATGATATAGATTTTGATGAATCCTTCCCCACAATTTTCCTATTAATGCAATGATATTTTATTCAAAATAATATAATACTAATAATTTTTTTTACTATTTGTATATAAACCTAACAAGAAGTATGTAACTAACTAACATGAATCAACCGGTCATTTCTAGAGTTCCACATAACCTCATGTGTGCATGTCCTTAAGTATGAGGCATCCGACTAGAGGTTATTGTCTAAAAGGGAAGTGGGGAGGCTATAACGTCAAAAATCATATTATTAAACCATTATGTAACAGTAATAAAAATTATCATTACGAAAACACTATGGAATTAGAAAAAATGATTCTATAAGATATTTCATCTCTGGTCATATAGTAATCAATCCAACAGAACCCCATTGTGGGATTTCAATAACCACTAATAGTATAACATGAATAAATAAATAAAATATATAATGGTAGTTGTATAGATATTATCTTATCATTTCTTCCATATCCTTCCTAAAATGTCCCCCTCGGCCAATTGCGTGACCCTTACCCTTCTTCGAATCACTAATCATGAAGACTGTGAAAGCATCAAGATTCTCATGCGAGGAGTGAGTATAAATTCAAAAGGATATCACAAATGAATCATTAAAATATGTTCACATGTATAAGAGGTGTATACCCTAATAATTAATAAATGTGAAAACCACAATAAAAACCACATGTGGAGAATTCTTGTGATAACCAACCCTCCTTTTACCATTCTTTTACCTACTTAATCTCCATTCCAGAAGACCAGTGATAATAGAAGTCATGATCATGGGTCAACCAAAAAGCTATGAGGTATATCTGAACATCCACATGGATAACAAGTCTCAGGATTGACCAAAAAGTCTTAAATCATATTCTATATCACGGGTCAGGCCATAAGGATTCATTATAAGTAAAATTAAATCCCACGCAACCTATTCCATGTTGGAATGAAATGTGCCCTCATTTCAACCTCCCTATACGCATGTGCTTGTCTATTAGCTATAAGGGTCTAAATTTTTCAGTGTGTCGATATCTTGTCATGTGGTGAATAATAACCAGTATCCGATATTATAAATAATCATAGTAATTATGGTGAATAATAATAATGTAATACATGGAAATAAAATAATGCATCTCCCAAAGTGGTAAGAAAATCGAGTGTATGAATAAGTAGAAAATTAAGAAGGCAAAAAAAATCGTCCACAAGAGTTCATTTTGGTCCACTAAATTCATTGTGCTCCACTACCCAAATGTATATCATAGGTCCCTATTCCGTCATCATATTACTTATAAATCTATTTGAGCATCAAAATTTCTGAGCAGATTGTTAGTACAAGACTCAATAGAAGACCACCAATTCATCGTCAGCCTACTATGCTCAAATGTAAATTTAAATTACATAATAATAATAAATTTTTTTAAAAAATCATACAAAATAATACTAAATCGATCATTCATGAACTAAAAATTCTCTAATAATCCCACACCCATATACCTACTTTGTCCTTATGCCAGAAAGATAATGGAGGTGTTAGAAGAGTCATGAATTATCCACAAGGCTATGAAATCCTACTACTTGACATCAAGTGATTGTGAAACTCAAAGTCACTATAAATAAAGAAAGAAATGATCTCGTAATTATCTAGGCATTAAATTGATTCGACATCCCTAGAAATAGATATCATACACCCTAACATCCACTATTCATTGAGTGCATCAAATGACATCCCTGAGGCATCATCGTATCGGTGAAACTTGGCATTAATGTGCATCAAGAATATCTTGTTCCCATAATTGTCTATGAAATTAGGATGAATCTTCATCCATGGTAATCAATATCAAACCCCTAATAATCCAATAGTCATCAACTACATCACACGAAATTAATAAGTCATTTTATAATCCATACCAAGTGTATATTTCCCCCATTATCATCGTCGCAAATCATGTGCACTCCACATATAATGAAGAAACAGCTCAATATGGTCCACATTAATCTAGATCCATGAACAATACCACAAAATCACACATAACATGGTATAATATAGTAGAAATCATATAACATCATCATATGTATTATATAACAATAATACATGTGATCTACATCAATCATGGAAAAAATATTCAAGTACATATTGATATAACATAACGATATTCAGGACACACACACACACACAGGTGAGCATAATCTGGAATGTTCATCAAATATTTCTATGTATAATAATATAAATGGATCATGTGTAAAAATCCCAAAAATGATAGGAAACCTCCAAACGAAAATGTTTTTGATGTTAAATGTTCACGCTAATCTAGTCAAAAACAACTCTTCATGGCCATATTATCATAAAATGTCGACACACATCTCTCGCCCTGTGTCCCTATGTCTAGAATTAACTATTGTTTCAAAAAATAAAATAAAATAACACATGAAATGATATTTCATCTCTAATAGATAATTTTAAATATTTCATTTAAAACATTACACGATATAATATTTAATCCCTCATGGAAAATTTCCAAAGAATCCATTATGGTGAACACTTGCATTCGTAGTTACCCCTAGTGATTCTATGAGACTTTCATTTTATAATTATTCATAATTATATTTGACAATTGAATAAAATTAACTTGATTTTTTTTGTAATTTATTGGCTAATAATATCTTAAAGTCTTATGTAATTATCAGCACATAACTCTTACAAAAATCCTCTAATAATTTTATGAAATTATCATTTGATAATTCTTTATAATTATTATGCGATAATTTCACACTTTTATTCATTATTAATCCTTATATGAAACTTCCCTTCACTATTTTTTTAATAATTTAAATAATTAATTAATGTGTAACACCCGATGTTGGGGTTTGGCTTAGTGGTAAGCACCCCTTTATTCCACATGAAAAATGGGGGTTCAAAACCCATTGGGCCCAGGTACTATAGCAGTGTTGTAGCACACTGTAGCAGCGACGAAACTGTAGCAGCGGGAGGAACTGTAGAGGTGGAAGGTCACTGTAGTGGTGGTAGTGTACTGTAGCAGTGGAGGGTACTTTGTAATATTATTGCAGCACTGGTACTATAGAAGTGTTATTCATAGAATGCGCTTTGTGCCAAAAAATGGCCCTACGGGCCATTTAATGGGCTAAATCCCACTAGGCCTTCAGGCTATGTAATCGGTCTCCCTCTACCCAATCAAAGAGTTCACTATTTTTCTCTATTAATAAATGAGCCTTCGTCCCCAACCTTTTAAAAAAAATTAATGTGTAATGCCCATGGAAAAGTGAGAATTAAAATGGTAAATGTTTCTATCCATGTCGACAAGGGTGAAATTTAATTTCATTAGGCTACCTTTTCTAAGCATCACAATTAATCATGGTAAGATAGTAGTAGTGATCAAGGTGGGTGACCATTTAGGAAGATCCTAGGGTGTGTGTGAGTGAGGAAATAAAACACTAAAATAATATGTTTTCGCCAGTGGGGACAATCATTAGTATGGTAAAATACCCCAGCGAATAATAGTAGATTATTTCATGGTAAGGAAATAGATGTATTATAGTTGTCCCATTGGTCAGATGACAATTTTTAAGACTTATGGACAGGTGAGTCATGAAAAAGTGTATCAAATCCAATACCAAGTTGGAAGTGTAGATGTATTCCCATGTACTGAGGATTGGTGTCCACAATTAGAGTGGTGTTTTTTAATGGGGTGGGGATTGTAATAAAAACTGAAAATTGGAATTATGTGGGTAATTGTTATTACTCATGTCAACAAGGTGAGTTTCGGGGATGTTTCCGAGGGTCTGTGTGAGTGAATAAAAAACAAAATGAAAGAACACATGTTTTCCTCTAGGGATAGTCATTAGTTTGATAAGTGATGTTCTCTTGTGGGGACATCCATTAATTTGATAAGTGATGTTGTCCTATGGAGATAATCATTAGTTAAATAATATACCCCCAATGTGTAATAGCATGTGGTGTTATGGTAAGAAAACCAAGGTGTTATAGAAGAACAATGAGGTCAAACGGATAGTTTAATGGCATTGGGATGTTTGGGTTGGGATTGTACCTTTTCATTTTCCTTTTATTAGGAAACATGGTCATAATATCCTAACACAATCTTTGGTCACAGAACAAGGTTATTGTACCCCTCACCTATGTATAATTCCATCATCATCCACAACGCATTTTTCCGATACTCTCCCTCAAAGGGATAGTACAATAGGGAAAACAATTTGTAGGATTATTTGTGATATGATTTGGTACTGTCAAAAATAGACTATTTTGTAGAATTATTTGTGACAACTACTAATTCCCCTCAGAATAAATTTTTAATTTTTGATTATTTTATATGGGAATTTGTTTCTTCATGAAAATAAATTGGCACACACAATACATGATATGGTGAGATTTCTCTTTGTTATAGTGAATGTATTATCATCACAAAAAATATATCGATGAAGTAAAATTTCTGATAGACATGTTGTATCAAAAATTGTTTTTATACTGTAAGAAATATTTATGAAGGTGAAAGAGTTATATTATCAACATGTTATTTGTGATGGTATAACCACAAGTCACAAATAGACAATTTTTTGGACATTTCGAGGGGTAAAAATTCCCAAAAAAAATAACAATTTTTTTTTATTATTTTTTGTGGAAATATATTTCTAATTTAAAATAATTTACCGTGAACTACGTACAATATAATGGGAATTCATTTTGTGATATGAAACTAATTCTTGTCACATATCGAATATCGATTAACATTTTTTCCAGATAAGTTCTATCGTAAGTTGTTTTAATACTGCCATCGTAATTAATGATATGTCTCTTCACAATTAATTTGTGTGAAGAGAAACATTTTCCATGGATCCTATCACAAATAATTTTATATCTCCCCGTAATATATTTATGGTGTTGAATATTTAATATAGGTTCTATATCAACAAATCTAACCTATATATGAATCAAATTTATAATTTTTCAGCACAAATCATTCACTTCCTTCTTGTTCCCTCTGATTTCTCACTTTAAAAATTTGGATTTTCCATCAATCAATCACAATGATCATTATTTCACTATTTTTATTATGATAATGCATTTTTAGTTACATATTTTAATCTTTGAAATTGTTAATTTCTTTATTTTATTATAAATGTGAAATAATTAGCTATAATTAGTTGTAATTTGCAGTAAATAGTTAAAATTGATGTTAATAAAAAGTAATAAGTTAATAATTAGTAATATTTACAGTAAGTAGAAAATAATTGTGAATAATTAATGATAATTAATGATAATTAGTAAAAGTTAAAAAATTGTAATAATAAACTATAATTATAAATAATTAAATGTAATTATCTATAATTATAAAAATTTAGTGGTAATTAGTAAAATTTTGTGACATTTAGAAACAATTAGGCGTAATTAGATACACAATGCTGTATTAATAATAAATTAGCAATAATTTAGAAACATTAATAGTAATTAGGAAAAAATATCTATAATTTGAAAAAATATAATAATAATTAGAAAAACATAGTGGTAATTAGAAAAAAAACATCGTTAATTTGAAAAAACCATCAATAATTCTAATAAATTTGGGGTAAATTGAAAAAAATAGATTATATTATTTAAAATTAGCCCGAAATCTTTAAAGTTAACATAAATTAGAAAAAAAATTCTGAATCAGGTAATAATTAGGAAAATTTTTAAACACTTGTCTAATTTGTAAAAATTTGTGATTAAAATTACAAAAATAGTTTTAATTACTAAAAATAAGAATACATGAGTAATTATATGAGGTAATTTGTAAATATTAGTATATGGTATTGGTAATTAACTAAAATCATTATAAATTAGAGAAAATTAGTGGTAAGTAATAAAAATTTTAGGAAATTAGTAAAAATTAGTTGTAATTAGTAGTAATTAGAAAAAAAATATCATTAATTTGTAGTAATTAACTAATATTAGTGAAACATAGTATAAATAATTTTTGAATGATTGAAATTTGTTATAACTTGTAAAAATTATCCAAAATTAGAAAATAATAGATGATAATAGTAATCATTAGAAAAAATTAGTTGTTATTATTAATAATAAGTAAAATAAAAATATTATATATAATTAGTAAAACCTAATATAAATAAATGATATATATAAAAAATTAATGTTTTTTAGTAAAAATTATCATAAATTGGTATAAATTATATGAAATTAGTAAAAAGAGGTAAAATTTGTAAAAACAACCGATAATTAGTAAAAACATTTTTAGTAAAAATATGATTAAATTATTTGTAATTAATATAAATTAAGTGTAATCAACATTAAATAGACAAAATAATAAAAATTATAGGGAATTAGTAAAAATCAGAAAAAACTAGATGAAATTAACAGTACATAGTTGTAATTTGCAATAATTAGGGGAAATAAGTGGAAAATAGTTGAAATTATTTTAAATTAGTATAAATTTTCATAAATTATAAAAATTAGTGCTAGTTATCATAATTTAATAAATATTCATGGAAATGAAAAATAGTTAGCAGAAATTGTATATAATTAGTGGTAAATAGAAAAAGGTAACAGACATTAGGCTTATTTAGAATCTTTTTGAAATAATTATTAGTAATTATAGGCGATTGATTATAATTATAATAAATTAGTGAATGTTAGAAAAAATAGTAAATCATAAGTGGAAATTATTAAAAAAAAGTATTAATTAGTAAAATTAAACAGTAAATGGTAATAATTAAAGGTAATAAGAATGAATTATTGATAGTTAGTAAAAAAAGTGGAAATTAGAAAAAAATAATCTGGAATTTGTAAAAATTAGTGGTAATTTGTAAAAAATAGTAGTAATTAAAAAATCATAGTTTTAGTTTTTAAAAAATCACAACAATTAGTAAAAAGTTCCTTATTTTGTAAAATTTATATTCATTTAGTACAACCTAGTAGATATTAATAAACATTAGCATTAATTTGTAAGAAATTTAAAAAATCGTCCAATATTGGTAAAAGTTTTGGATAATTAGTGATAATTAGATATAATTAGTAAAAATGGGTGGTATTCATCAGTATTTAGTAACCCATTGAAGTAATTTGTAGTAATTAGTAAAAAATATCTGTAATGAGTAAAAATGCTGGAAAATAATGCTAATTATTAAAAATTAGCAGAATATAGTGGTGATAGGCATAAAATAGTTATAATTAGAGAAATAATTCTAACATGTAAAATTTAGTTACAATTAGTAAGAATTTATTATAATTTATATAAGTAGTGGTAATTTTCTGTAATTAGTAATAAAATTTGTACTTTTCAGTATTTAGTAATAATTTAAAAATATTTTCATTAATTAAAAAAATTACAATGAGAGTAATAAATATTTGGAAGTATGTATATACCATAATTTTAAATATTTAGTAATATTTAAATGAATTTATAATTTTTTATGGATCATCACTTCCTTCTATCAGATTCATCATATACAATATTTATTTATTATATTTGCAAGAAAAAATCATTAAATGAGTTAGTGGAACATAGTTTTTATTAATATATCACTTTTGAGTTAATAATTAAATTACCCAAAACTATTTTGGTATAAATCCATTACATATTGATTGTGTTGAATTTTTTTAACATTTTCTTGTTCAAAAATAGAAATTGTATAAGAAAAAGAAAATTAAGTGTCCTTATATCAAATTTGAATCAAGGTGATTTTAAATAGTTTATAACATTAGTGATCATCTATTGTGATTTGTTTTTCATTAAAATTATTATTTTTTGGTATCAACATGGTCAATGTAGTTTTACAGAAGATATAAATAATTTATTTCTATATCCATCATGTTTTCCAAATTTAGTACATGATGTTGTTCACCTGCTTTTTTGACTAATAGGAACAGAGTATGATTATTTAACACTTGATTTATTACCATGTCAATTATATAATTTTCTGATGTTTACTAGGCATTCTTTATATCATAGTTACATGATAAAAACATTTGAATTTTATTCAAAATTTATTGTTATTAAATCATAAAATGGAATGCTAAATAGTAATTTTGATCAGATATTCTATTTAGATAAATTTCAATTAAATGTACGAAATGTTTTTCCTATATGTTTTTGTGAGAGCAAGAGGCTGGTTTATAATTTTGGTCATGGTAATTTGAATATTCATGAATATTCAAATAATTTCATCCAATATTATGGTGAAATTGAGTATTTAGTTAGATCTACTACATATGGACAATTGAGGTACAAAGAGCACAATAAGGGATGTATGGATTGGTCTCCATTATTTAGTTGAGGTATTTCCCACTTACACCATGATTACAGAGTTTATTTATTTCTCAGAAATCAACATCATTGAATTCATGGAAAAAATCCAATACATCAAGAGGTAAAATATTAAATCAATATTGTGTTGGTGATTCATTGAATCCTTTCAACGATGAAAATACATATTTTCCTTCATAATGTCATAGTATATAATTATTTATTTATAAGGATTATTTATATCAATTTGGTTCTTATGGTTTTTAATAGTCTTCTTGGGACATCCTTATAACATTATAAAACCTTATACCTTTGATATTGATGAATTAACAATATATCTTGTTGAATATGTTAATTCCAGGAAATCCAAAAATAATATTAATCTTTATTTCAATACATAGTTTGATGAGTTAAATTTATTGAATAATAATGGTGGTAATATATATAATCTTGTTTTAAAATATATTTTTTTGATGAAAAAGTATTACTGTGGACAATTACTAACTTCCCATCATATGGAATGTTGTCATTCTAGAGTAATCATGGTAAAAAATCATTTCAATACTATATGGGTATTATTGATGCATTTATTCCCACAAATAAAAGAAATCCTTTCTTTTTCGATTCACATCAAAGATTATTTCTGTCTATCCATCTATTCCGAAGAAACAATAAAATCAAAACTGGTGTAATTATAAGATACGTACCACTACTACTGATCTTATGTATCGATTTAAAATATATTATATCTTCATTATCCCTAATTATTTATAAAAAACTATAATCTATCAAAAAATAGATGGATCTAGGAATGTCCACAATTGGATAAAATTTAGTATTTTTTTGAGATTTATTGTACTGGTATAATTTATTTGGCTATCACATGCCAGATGTCTTATATATTGAAAATATCTATTTTGAAAATATATTTTATACTTGTTGGGACCCACCTCTTATGTCTAATGATATTTTAAACTTGTGATTTGTACTTTCCTAGTATTAAAAATGACTACAACATGTGTTCTACGAAAATGATGATCATATAATTCAAGTAATTCAAATGGTTCTTTTATAATTTCTGAATAAAATCAATAATTATTCTAATAGTGGATTGTAGATTTGATGTTATCAGATTGATATTTATATAATGGTTTTTTCTTTTTTGAAAAATTTTCATATTATGAGACTAAGAAGTCACTATTTTCAGGTTATAATATAAATAATTCTATAGATTTTATTTAGTGGATTATTGAATTCTTTGGTTTGGGATTCTATAACAAAAATATAATACTTTTTATGAGATTTTTTTACTATAATTTCAGACTATAATGCATTGAATTGTCTCTAAGAATATGTTGTTTTAATTTTATATAAATGGTAAAAAAAACCCCTATCTTTTTGTAAACCAATGTAACATTTGATATTAGATTTTACATATGATTTAAAATATGAAGGACCATTAATGTTCTGGTCAATGGACCCATATATGATATGATTGTATAAATTGAAGAAAAAGTCACACAAAAATTAACATTTTAATGGACAATTACAGAAGATGTACTATGAATGAAATTCTAATTTTATACTCTCATTATTTCCAAAATGAATCTCCTTGAAAACATAAAAAAAATAATCCTTAATAATGAAAATATTATCTATGAAATGAAAAATCAATTATCAATTTTTAATCATCCTAGAGATGGATTTGGTTGAGTTTAAGAATGATATATTTTAGATGATGGACATCACAATGGATCATAGTTGTATTCCTCTCAACTATAACTAAATTAAAATATTTAAATTGAAAGTGATAATTTCATATATTATTAAATTTTTAAATTAAAATAATTTTATATTATTATTAAATTATATGATGATCATATCATGAAACAGTACCAAAAAATTACAGTAGTTTTTTCTGGATAACATTAGAAAACAACTCTACTAGTTCAAATACCTATAAAGTTAATTGTTTATGGTTTAAAATATGAATTCAATTTATTATTTTTCATATTTATTTTTTTTGGTTTTCACATATCACAACATGACCCAAATGTTTATAATTGATTATGAGTATTGAGTAACCCACCATATAGAATGGTTAAATCCTATAGTACTTATATGGTGAATACTTTTCAATTTCTTTCACATGTATATGGTGAGTCAAAATAAACAATGAAAATTGTTGTTTTCTTGATTTGATCATATTATATTGAAAAGATATATTACATTTATGGAAGGATATGTGAAATAATTTAATTATTCTGTTTCGTACAGAATTACGTATATTTTTTTAAATGAAATTAGTTGGATATTGATAGTGGTTTACGTACATATACACCTTGTAATTACTGAAATTCAATATAAAATCCCTCCTATAGTAAATGATGCATTTAGTTTTTCTCAACCAGCACATCAAATTTATTATGAAAATTATTGTTCTACTTCAAGATAATTATTTGACTGATGGACCATTATAAAAAGGTAATATTGTGAAAATCAGTTTAAGAAAAGTGGAATTTACTCTTGTGATGTGTGAGTAATTGAAAACATTCTAGAAACAAATACAAATAAATTTTTTCTAGGAATAGACTCAAATAACTTTGATTAAACCCCACTCATAATAGTCGATATTAATGATGTTATAGATTATGTATCAAATTAATATGAAATCAAAAGATATGATGATGTTTAAGATCCTAGGTAAATTGATTAAACATATGTAGAATAATAATATTTTGAATCCATAGAATAAAAATATGATTACGTGGATGAAGAATGATGAAATTACATTCTATTTATAGTTTTAATTAACTTATAATACTCATTTACAATTATTGGAAGTCAACATTATTTTCATGTTTCAGATGGCTGGACACCATTTAAATTAGATGTTTCATAGCCTCTCAGATGTTTTCCTTCCTGTTGATTAACTCGTTGATTCATTATCCAACCTGCAGGTTGGATCTCGTTCATCATCGACATAGAGCAATTTCTGTATTGTGAACACTACTGGAAAGATGATCTTTCTCAACACTTCTATACAAACGGTTTGTAAAAACCGTTGTTATAGGTGGCCTTTCCCAACGGTTCACCAAAACCGTTGGGAAATCCATATATTTCCCCACCTTTCCCAACGGTTCAACAAAACCGTTGGGAAAGGTTGTCTTTTGAGCCTCTTTCCCAACAGTTTTGGCAAACCCTTTGGAAAGAGGGACCCTTTCCCAACGGTTCACCAAAACCATTGGGAAAGCCTGTCTTTTGAGCCTATTTCCCAACGGTTTTGGTGAACCGTTGGGAAAAACCAGCCAAGAATTCAACATTCGGCCAAAAACAATTCAACCCACCCAAACCTATCCCAACGGTTTTGAAAACCGTTGGGATAGGTTCTTTATTTTTTTTCCAGATCTAATAACCTAGAAAATTATATAAATCAAAATTTTAAATAATTATGATAATACATATATATATTTATGAAATTATTTTTACAAAGGTGATGTTAGCTTAGTGGTTAAGTCGTTCGATTATAAACGAGGGGTCCTGGGATCAAATCCCAGCGGATTTTTTATTTTTGGAATTTATATACCAACGGTTCCATTACTGTTGGTATAGATTTCATATTACCTATACCAACGGTTTGGAGGCCTATACCAACGGTTCCAAACCGTTGGTATAGGTTAGTTTTCCAGTAGTGGAAATTGATGAGTCCAGAGCCGATTCATCAGATACATCCACATGCCGATTTTTATCCATGAACATTGGGGTTTGTTTAGTTGGGTATTTTATAGAATTTTCAAAAAATATCATTATAATTTATTAATTTATTTAGGAACTAATTTTTTGATTATGTATATTTTTTCCATATTTTGTCAAATATAGTTGTTGGATTGGGGACTATGATTATACAAAATTATTTTTTTGGGCCTTGGGTGATGTGGTATCATATTCAATTTGATTTTCTTCATCAGATTATTAATCACTAGATGGTATCTAAATAAATATTACATTCTTAGATTTTATTATATTATTAAAATATTATTAATATTTTTTTGTGAGGTTTATTTTATCTCATTGAATATGTGTTAAAATGTTCTATCTGGGAGACCTATAATATATGTATATATGCTTTTTATCCATTTTTACACAATTTTTGGAATAGAGCCATGAATAAATATGAAGACATAATTTTTTTATCATTCCTGTTGCAGTCATTGACCGAGTTATATCTCGTGTAATATTTGATATGTATTATCTTCCTTCTACAAAAGATATATCCTCCAAAATAGATCATCATATTATTTTTAGAACTATGGGAGGTAGGAGGTTAAACAATATGTTGGTGGTTGTATATTTATTACTCATTAATAACAAATGTTAATAAATTTTATCTAATAATTTATGTATACATTAAATATATAATTATTATTTACATTTCATATAGTTAGTTGAGTATATTTATAATAAAGCCTTTTTCAAAGGATGTACACTAATGAGGCCACAAGAGAAATTTATAGTCACCGATAATGACATATTTTGGTTAGTAAAATTTATTATGATTTTTGAAATTAATAAATAAAATATTTTAACTATATTAATTTCAAATTTCATTTAATGGTGGCATATGAGGCCTCAAATTATCACAAAATAGATTAGTTTATTACCTATATTGAGAATTATTACACCAGATCATGGGGATTTAATGAGGTAGCATATATTTAGGTGAATTAGTATGATATTGAGAAATGATGATTTATTGGTATTGGTTCTTGATTGATGCATTCTAGTTACTATGGCAATATTAAGTGGCGATCATATAACTCTTGGGGTTCCCATAAAGAGTAGTAATCATCATCTAAAAAGAATTATATGACGTTCAAATATCTAAATTATGCAATAGAGACCATACATAGGGATAATGAGGATCTTTTTCAATGCTAAAAGTAGCTGGAGGATTAGCAACATCGATGGAAGTGGTAGTATAATGAGAAAATGATGGAGTATATTTGATTTCTTGTGCATGGTATAAGTATGTATTTCCCTCTACCTGGTCCTTTAGATGAACAACCTCCTCTACATTGATTGAAAAATATTTTTGTAAAACTTATTATGAATTTCTTTGAATGAACATATTATGTGTTATATTGGAAATAATTAAGATTTCAAAATATTTTTATAATTATTTTTTTTATGAAATTTTATGTTTTTTAAATTTTTTATATTTAATGAATTCAATGTTTTAAATTATTTTATAGTTTTTATTGTAAAAATATTTCATTCTTGAACACATAAGAAAATATTTCTAGTTGAATCCTTTTTAGATGGATCACATTTCATAAAAACTATTATAATTATTTTTCTATGGACTATAGCAAAAGATTGTTTTAGTGATTCAATTTTATTATATGAGAAAATTGGGACATGATAACATCAAAATTTACTGTTTGAAATATAATTGCATTATAATTGAATACTTCTTATGGTATCTGAATACTGTTATCTCATTGAAAATAACTACTTTTCAAATTTTGTAACTAATCCACATTGGTCCACCTATAATTTTCTACTTGAATAAAAACATCCATAGTCCATACAAGAAAACACTATGTGAAATAAAAAATATGGGCATGGTATATCTGATAAATCATGAGTATATAAATAGGTACACACACACATAGACATATTAATTATCATCATCTATGGGTCTCACACTCTACACATGGACACACATTTTTTCAATATCAAACTTGTGTTTAATAGGACAGACACACATGTGATCAGACTCAATCATAGGGCCTAATAAACACAATACAATATCACCATATCATGTAAATATCATATATAAGTTCACTATATTGTATTGATATTCCTATAGTTATCATGATAATTAAAATTTTCAAGATCCTTTGAGTAACGTAACCTTGATAAAGCTCTTGCACCAATGTTCACTAGAAAAAGGCCCAAACCAATATAATATTATCTCTAGATATTGAACTATAAGAGAATATCATGCCATTATGGTTTAATCTACACAACCTTAATAAAATGGATTCCCCATAAATAGTATATCTAGATCCTCTCAAGAGACTGAAAATGATTCACAATAGATTTGGATCTGATACATCCATGAATCAAGAATCATACATTTGATCGTGATGGAATCCATGAATATTTCAAACATAACATGGATTTTTTTCTCATATTAGTAGAAAAAGGATATCTAAGATAAATGTGAATAATTGATGAACAAAAATCCTCATACCTTGAATCCACATGAAATAATGCTCTAGACTCATTGGATTAAGAGTATCGATGGAGAGGAATCACCAAGAAAAACCACCAGAGTTCCTTGGTTTAAGAGCCTTTGGCATAGAATACTATATTAAAGTTTTCACTAAGGTATTGTGAGTAAAATACTTTTTAAATAATTAATAACCCATTAATGGTTTCCACACATAATTTTCCAAACAATACACTAACTATGAAAGGTTTTCTATCACTTCTGAGAACCAAAATAATTTTTCCACACTATTTGGAAAAGCATGTTCCAACAATAATTGTAGGATCTAACATTATCCACATTCTTTTCAAGTGAATTTCACATAATTATATCTATTAATTCTCAAATCATATGCCATATGATGTCCCAAACTAAATTTTTCATAATGTTTCCTAGAATGAAGTAAATTGTTTCCCCTATCCATGTGTTAAATGTGGATCATCTTAATGGCCTTTAAATCACACCAAACATCCCAATTCATCCTAGTACTAAAGGAACCAAATATTAACATAAAAAAATCAAATAATGGTAAATGAGGGAGTCAAATACATGAAAAAGTCTTGGTCATTTCAATTATTACATCTAAGTGATTCTCATCCTCAAAAAGTGTCTCCAAATTTCCTATTTTAAAAAATCTAGAGATGGATCTCATAAATCGGATTCTCACATCAAATTCTCATATTGGACTTGTCCATGCTACCATATGACTCTCAATTGTGACAATGTATTTCCCCATGATACTTTCTCACATCGATATATGATTTTCACTATGTGAAACAAAAATAATGTTTCAGGATCTAGATAGAAATTATAATAGACAAAAACTTGTGTAGGATCATACATGTACCTCTTAATTAAATAGACTTGAAAAACATAATCAATAACCCAGTACCATCGGGGAAGATATGAATTATAGTCCACTCTCATGATATAAATTTTAATATCAAACTATCAATTGAATATCAGGGCTAGTTTCCTTTTACTCTACAAATGTTAATTTTCAATTTGAGGGCTCAACCATATGTAATCTTTTTCACCTATAGAAAAATAAATTGTTTTCATAATCATTTTAGTATAAGATCCATTTATACTCTGAGTGGTGACTAACTACTTCTAGATGAATTGAACTCTATTCAACGCCTCCTATACCAAACTCACCTACACCACTACTACCCCACCCACCTCATGATAATGTAGCAGTGATAAACCTATCTTACCGTAAGTAGCCTCAAAGCCATTTCATATAAACAGAATCATGGATGAATTTATTTTACACAAACACTATGAAGACTAGAAGATGAATTCAGGCTCTAATATATTCCAAAATTAATGGCCACATCATATACTCTAAAATATTGATCATCTATGTAGGTTTATAATCTCATGTACATATAGTATCCCTAGATCATCCACATAAAGTGACTCTCAAGTTGTTCATAAATGATCCACATTCCTTCTTCAATCGACTATTATCTAAATTTCAGTATGATTCCATAGGGTAATTGGTAATTTAATGACAATTACCATTATCCCACTTCCACATAAGAACTAAAAATGGGTGAATTGATCCACATGATCATTATTTCATTGGTTTATAATTCATAGAAGGAAAGGAATCTTGAAACCAATTTAGGAATGTCTTTATCCATACATGGACACTAAAATTTACATCATATGTCATGTTACATCTTTATGATCTTAGTATGTACTAGCCATTTAAATTAAATATAGTCCCTTATCATCTCTTCCCTCAATGAAAATGGAACTGCTAACATCCCATGAATAAATATCACATCATCATCATATAAGGACATGCCTAGTATTGAACCGTCCCCTATTAAGAACTCATACATAGGAACACACTTGGATCCAAACTCTTGGCTATACTTTATATGACACACTAAATATGATTTGATAACCAATGGTTCACATTTCACTACTACATGACCCTTAGATCAATACACTATCCCCTCAACCACAAAAATCATCATATTCCACTCCTCTTGTAATGGTAATTCTTGATGCTCTAGAGTCATTGATTTTTACCTACTAAAATCATGTGTAATGAAATTACATTTATTTATAATAATGGCCATCTCAACATAAAATATCTTGAGATACTCCAAAAAATTTCTTCCATCAGATAAAGGTCATAATGAGATAAAATATATATCAAGAACATATGGTGTGTATTGATGATAAACCTCTCACCAAAGAGGTAGTCTCAAAAACAATTTAGGGTATGCACCATAGCTTCCAAATCAAGTTCATTAATCTCATAGTTATAATATGGGGGTCACAATTGATGTTACCCATAAAAAACTACATAATATCCCTGAGTCAACATATTTCCCAGTCCAATAATAGATCCATCAAAATAAACTATGTATCCAAACTATAGATTTTGTATATTCAAAGATCGAGTTCTCATAATCCTCTTACTCAGCACTCTTAAGTCCTCCACACACTAATATATCCATTACAAATTATTTCCTTTTTATTTATCTATATCATCATCACATACAAATGGAGGTAGTTCTTGAAGAAGAATTGATAGTAACTCAATGGTTTATGAAATAATTTAATCCAATTCATATTAATATGGAGTTACTAGGATATCACAATCTCTACTATATTTAGATCCACTTTTATCCTATCATTCTAAATAGAATTCTTAGGAAATTACACATCCTAAATCAAAAAATAAAAATTTGACATTTCTCATAAATCTAATCTGCTCATAGAATAGTCAATGTAAGTTATAGGTTCTTATTATTAATATCTAATACCCTCAAAATTATTTTTGTATCATACACAATTACATTAACATAAGAGTCACGGTATGGATTGAATAAAATATTTATGATATTATTAAACACCATTGGAGAATTTATGAAAACCAAATTCTTAAAAATATTCTCATATATTCTATATAGAGTCTTAAATGTTTTCTTCGGAATATACTCATCTCTAATATGTAGTTGATGGTAGCATAAATTATGATCAATTATGTAAAACTACCAAGATATATATAACTATTCAAATATATCATTAATACTAGGTAATGTGTACATGTTCATAACTATTACATATTTAAGCTTCTTATAGTCTACATATATCCATAGACTACCAATTCCCTTCTTCTAAAAAAACATTGGATTACCCTAAGAATAAATGCTTAGTTCGATAAATGTATTCACCTCTAAATCCCTCAACTACACCTTTAACTAGCTCAACATATCTAGAACCATACAATAAGGATGAAGTAATATCATTTTAACTATGAATATTATCAGTCATAAAAAAAATTTCTAGAGGAATACCTGATAAATCACCTGGTAATACAACAAGATAATGATCCATGACTGGAGGAAAGATAGAGGGGATACATTTGGTTTTATTGGACGATCAAATCCTGACACATACATCAGGATGGATCTAATATAGATTATTTCTTTCCACATCCACACTTCTCTTACATCCCTCTCACCAATTAAAAGGAACCTCTCACCTCTATCCATGTTTATGGATACATATCTATGGTAGCATTCGATATGAGCATTAGAACTGCTCAAATAGTCCATTCCAAATATCACATTGAAATTATCCAACACTATTATCAAAAATTACCACGGGATTATATTTCCAAAAAAAACTATGGGACACATGGGAAAATTTAGGTGATGATCTACTCTCTTTCCAAAGGTTTTTTCAAGAGAGTAAAACTCGAAAGATAACTTAACTAGTAAAGCTAGGTGAGAAATGACTTGAGCAGATATAAAATAAGGGGATTCCCACGGTACCAAAAATACGTATATGGGATATTAGTAATTAAAACCATAACTCTATCCTTAAAATATCCCTCTCTGAGAAGTGTTGAAACCTCATCCACTCTATATAAAATTCTCATCACACCTCCTTGGGCGTTCCCATGAGCTATATATCTCATATAATTTATCAAAGTGTGTGGTGCCATAGTTTTCTATTGATGACCCTATCCTTAACATAATTCAATACCTTCATCTTCCCAAAACCCCTTTGAGACACTATTTATAATGCCCATTAATAGAACTAATTAATATTTACCATCATTCTATAACCATGAAACTTGATTTGTGGGATAATGGAAAATTTGGGATAATTCCCACTCATTCCATTTCTGAAACCTTTGGTTCCCCCACCCACATAGGATATAGAGTAATCACTACCCTACTCTCCCTATATTTTACCCTAATGTACCTCAATGGGCTTACACATAATACTACCAAAAGAGTCACTCATCAAAACATGATGATGTCTAGTCGTTCGCACACAACAAGCTAGTAGAAAACCCATAAGCCCATCCTCTGCTATCCCATTATCAAAATATTGGGCCCCAAAAAGAACCTAAGCATAAATCTCCAAGTAAAATAATCTAAATAGGTATATAAGATCATGAAAAATTCCAATACCAAGGTTCATAGTCTTTTGTGCATTATTCTCAATCAATAGTGGAGAAAATCATAGAACATTCATAAAGCATTATGAGTAAAAAGAAACATAAATCATCCACTAAGGAAACTACATAAAATTGTAATCTAAATTTAGATTAATCAGAATAGTAAATAACAACATGAATTACAGATCCCATAATGCCTCCAAATTGATACCATCCATACTCTCTATTTGACCCAAAATTCCCCACCACATTCTATTAGTTACATAAAACATAAACCCTTCTTACTTCACCTTATAATTCTTATGTATCTTTACTAAGACAAATATTTTCTCAATAATATCAATTTCATTCATAGAATACTATATTCCACTAGTTCTTTAAAATTTGGGTAGATATTGGTCTGAATTCCATGGGAATAGACAACCATCATAACCATCACCCATCCACCACGATGATGCACAATCTGTTCGACTCCACATTGTGGAATCTTTTCCATCTTAACAACTAGAGTATGTGTTGGAGAATATTTAGTTGTATACACCTAAAAAGAATGTGGTGTAGGTAGTGTACCCTCCCATATAGGATTACAGAGACATCATCATGGTGGTATCATTTTGAAATCCCAACAAACATTTAGAAATCATATTATTTTTTATGAAAGCAACCTATGAAGTTAAAAGGAACTCATATTGGATTTCTCTTAAAATTATATCCTATGAAGATAAAAAAACACAAGGTATCAACCTACTAGTTATAATCTAGGATCAGTCCAAGTTCAAGTAATTAATTCCAAAACAAATATATCACAATTGTAGAGTGTATTGATATATCGCAGAACAAGAGCATGTTAATGGAATTAATTAATGAACAACTATTCCCCAAAAAATAAGTATAAAAAAATTTAGATTGATTCTACAATGAAATTTAGGATTAAGTAACGCATAAACACTATAAACTATAATATTAATCCCTTCAGAATAACTCAGTGGTCCAAGACACCTGATCTAGCTAGATACATGTAAACTCCCATACCCGATTTGTACATAGCCTATCTCCTTTATAACATTTCATGGACTAAACAAGATGTATAAAGGAATATTTATAAATGATACCACAACATAATTCTCCAAACCAAATCATATGGTGTGGGATAGAGTGCCACATTACCATATGTACACCTCCCACTTTTCAAGAAGCATCCAACTTGTGATGAGTATGTGAAGGTGACATGGTTGGAATATACAATTGATAATAATATCCTAACACCATAAGTTAACAATATACAAATATTTATCTCAAAATCATATTTTAATAAGAAATAATCATGATACTATAAGATATGTCAGGTCAGGTAATACAGTAATAAATAAAACAGATGCCCAATTTCGAAGGTCAATAATAAAAAATATTATAAATGTAATTAATGAAAAAATATTCCATTATATTGTTCCAAAGTATTCCATGTAATTTCATCCATCATCTAACTTCAATATCCATAGTAAATTGTTTTAGGTCCCTTCCCAATCTCTAAATCTCTGATTATGAATTCCTAGCATGCGTCAAGATTCCCATGTAGGTTGTGAGTATAAAACATGATGAAATACAAAACAATTACCCATAACATAAGATCACAAGTATGAGAGTTGTTTTTTGAGATTATAGATACATTAAAAAATAAATAATTAATCATGGGTTGAGTGCTAAAAAAATAACCAAGTCACAATGAACCCCAGTTGTACTAGCTACAACTCAATGTAATAAGAGTAGTCATATTGGAAGTCATGATCATGGGTCAACCACAAGGTCACCTCGTATATTTTAAAAAGAATAAGTAAAATGATTCTAGGTTTGGACGAAAAATTCATCAATTCGTATCCTTATCATGGGTTTATATATAAGGTAATTTTAACGCTACATGTATATAGGGGTAGACCATATAGTCATTAAATCCTAAAACTATATTAGGCATGGACTTATGTCTGTCGTACACATTCACTATGAATGTTCCCATCATCATAAAAAACACATGTTGGATAGGATCCCACTCTAAGACCCAATCATGTTATGATAGTCCACTCTTAATTTTATACATGAATAAAAACCTACAATGGTCATCTATCTAGATATAATAATAAATAAAATATATTGTCATGAAATATAACATCATGAATGAGTATCAGTTACCATTAACACATAACAAAATGTGATCATAATCAAACATGGGTCTCATTGGCCATAAAAACACATGTGATCAACATCAAGCATAGTAATTAAATGCTACAAATTCCCACACATGAAATAGAAGAAAAGAATGTAACTTATGGAATGCAGTTAAGTATCATCATATATTTTGAAAAAAAACATTTAAAAGATATCAATTTGTACTAGATCTTCCAACCTTTAGCATGTTGAAGCCAGATCACATGATCTATCAAAGAAAGACACCATGATCACACATGAAAATCAACATTCCCTTAAAATGACACAACAAATTCATAATATAGTCTCTGAATTTAGAATTTTAAAATATTCCACTCTAAGATATGAAATAAACATAAACATACCAATCTATATTCACCATAAACAGTGGATCCAGGTCTATTGAAGAGAGAAAATGTTATTCAAAATATATCTTACTTTGATCCATGAATGAATTAAGAATACTCTATTTTATCATGATAGAATCAATATATATTTATATTGTATCATTTATATATGAATTATATAATGATAAAATATTAGATAATGGAAAAACATTAAATACAGTGGAATAAAAAATTAATTACCTTGAATCCAAAAAATCCATTAATCTAGTCCCATCAAATTTAGAGTATTAAGGAAGATTAATTTTCAAAAATCATCACTAGATACCTTACGTTAAATAGAACTTGGTTTGGGAGATTAAATTAATTTTTTGGGGGATTTTTCATGCATAAATATTAGTTGTATGATTAATTTATACACTAAAAATGTTTGGTTTTATGATTTCCCATACTATCCACCAACCATGTGAGGATTTATACCACTTATCATAACCTTCATGATATGGAAGAATGATTTGATAAACCATTCAACTACAATTATTTTAAACACAACCAAAATACATATTTTCTACTAGTAAATATCGTACTTTTATCTATAACCATGTGTTAATCATGAATTATATACTTTCCTTCAATAATAAAGCCTCAATGTTTCCTCGAATGACAAATTTAGATTCAAAAAAACGTTTTCCTTGTGGTAAACCTCTTAAATGACTCCAAAAACCTAAAAAATATAAAAATAAAATACTTGAGGATTCAACCATGTAAGACATCAATAAAAAATATACATATATCGCTAAAATGAAGACTTATAATACCTAGAATATATAATTCATGATATAGTAGTTTTTATATAAATAGATAAAACCATGTCAAATTAACTTAATTTAACTATTCCCTTTTTATTTTTTGTTGAGAAATTATGGTATGGGGTGAGATTATCTATTCAGATCAATACTTCTTAAAAAATATAATGTTTCATGTATCAAGAGGGTAATGTTATGGGAGAATGTAAAAGTCATTAAAATTTAAGAACATGGATTCACCCCACATTGTCCCTACCTGAACTAATGGACACATTATTGAATAGGTATTCATCAATCATTAATATTTAGAGTTAATTATTACAAAATATCAGTTACATTATAATAATTATTATAATAATGGTAGTAAAATATGTATTTATTGTGTGTTTTGTAACTATCTTATATCCTTTGAAATACCATTCAAGACATGTTTTGAAAAATCGAGACATTATTAACTAACCATATTCCATCAATTTGAAAAAATTGATTTAATGTAGATTATTATTTGAAATGATTAGATTTTTTCATTTCTTTAAATTTTTTGATAAGAACCATTTTACAATGCTAAAATTTGGAAACATACTTACATCATGAATAGTACAAAGTGTATTATAGTTTATAATCCTATGTGATGGAGGACATAATTATGCCTAAAATTGAAATTTATTTATTAATTTACTATATATATTGTTTCCTTAATCTTAACTCGTATTTTATAAGACCCTAAATTGATGTGTGGGTTATTTTGTGTTAACTCAAAAAGATTTATCTCTTTCATAAATAAGAACATTGTGTTTTAGTGATGCATTAATCTCCAAAATAACATCCCTACATTATTCACAAGATAAATTTCTTAAGAATTCCTTGAAATGGATCCAACCACCTCAAAATTTCATTTACAAAATCTATACCTATTTTAATTAGTTTACCTATTTAAATCATCAAACCAATTCTATAAATCTCAACATTTTCAACTTTATCCTTAAATAAGTCACCATATATATTAGTAAACATGTCCTAAAATTATTGTATGAAGGTACATATAATAAAATTCAGGTATATAAAATTCGGTAAAGGGAAATATGTAGAATTCTATTCATGGGTATCACCATCATGAAACATCCTATCTCAATCAGTTGGATATAATTTTGAAGCATCAATGACTTGAACTATATAATTATATAAACTAAATAATTAATGTATAAGGGATAATAAATGTGATTTCATATTATTACTCCCAAAATAGTATTTTCTCCCAATTAATAATGCAACTTCTTTTATATTAATCATGTTTTCCACAATAATTAACTTTAAATAAATAGTTTCATTACCATCAATGTGGATCGAATAACATTTTTTTATCCTGAAACAGACACGCTCTATGTAACAACCCAAGTATTTGTATAATAATACATATTAATATTTATTAATATTTATGAATAATTTATTAATTTTACTTTAATGAGGTTACTTTTTCTGATAACGTACTCAAAAAGTAAAAATGGGTTCCATTTAAATCTTACGTTGCACACAACATTGGGTTATACTAAAAAATAATATAATATTATTATTATTTTAAATATTAGTTAATACCTATTTGTTGTATTAGAGACAATTAAGAAAAATAACTATTATATTATTATACATATTTTTTATTTTTTTATTTTTATTGGATAAATTTTAGATTCATAAAATAAGAATGAATCTGATGTTTAGCATGGAATACACAAATATTTATAAAAGGTCATTTTACAGCCTTTTGTTGGAGAATCCTTTTCAAATGTTGTTTTTTTAGTTTTATATGTTTAATTTTACAATATAAACAACTTTTATATAATTATAACATCAAACATTACATTTTATAAATTTTTGGTAATTTTCTGATAAAGTTCATTTTTTTAATGAATATTTAAAAATACCTCATTTCATGTCAAAACTGCATTTTCAGCTAATTTTTTTATATAGATAGATTTTATTTTTAATTGGTTTTAAAGAGTAATTGTATTTTTTTTATTTGATCCAATTTATGTCATTGGAAGTAATTTCACATTGAAATTGGACATAAACACACATTAATCTTTTAGTTGTCATTACAGCCTAAAAAATAGCTTTTGTTTTTGACAATAGAAATTAATTTTAAATTAATTACTGAAAATTATGTGTTATGAATTAGGAAAAATGGATTCCAGATTTTGAATCAAGTGGTCTAAATGGTGTAAATAGGTACCTTTTATTTTTAGATATTATGAATAGTAGCTTCATTAATTATTTTATTTATTATGGTTAAACGGTAAATATAGTAAATAAGGTTAAAAATATTTTAATGATATTATTAAACTCCCCTATAATTTCTCCTAATAATATTTTATGTGATATTTACGACCTTGGGAATCCTTGGGTTGATTTTGGGACCCCATGGAGCCACATTGATGTGAAAATAACATTTTATTAGAATTAATATAAAGTAATGAAAAATGTAACATATTCATGTAACTTTTAGTAAAACAATTTCTATATGGGGTTATATAAGTAATATTTTTAGACTAGAATAATTAATTATTAATATAAATATATTTATCACATAATGGTATTTTATTTATAATATTTTTATATCAAAAAAATAAATAAATTTATGACACAATGATGATGCAGTTATTACCTTATTGATGAATGATTTAAATAAATGAGATTATAAATATTAAAATAAATTTATCTTAAAACTTTTTTTGCAATCAACTATTTTTTTGTTTGATTATAAATTTTTATATATTATTTTTTTTTAAAATAATCACGTTGTTATGGATTTTTAAAAAGTTAGGATATGAATAGTATAAAAATTTACATAAATGAGTTTCTTAAAACAAATACTATTTTATTAAATGATATAGTAGTCCTAAAAATCAAATATTTGTACAAATTAATTATATAAAGTTGAACACATCATTAATGAAACACTTAAATTATATTGTCATTTTATAGTAATTATAATAACCATATAGTATGAATATACAAGAAGACATGTTATGAGATACATTATTTAATTAATTGTTAAAGCTAAAGGATAAGGTAAAATTTGAGACATAGACTTGTCTAAAACCTATTTGTTTAGATGTTTTAGACCCAAAATAGTCTTATATTTTAACTAAATGACATTGGGACCATTTGAAACCCAAAATCATTTTACAATAAAATAATACTTCATTACTATCCTTAAGTTCCCCTCCTCCCGCTTTAAAAGAACATCACACCAACCCATTTAATCATACATCTAAATCCCCTTGGAATATACAAAATCTTCCCAAATAAGCTACCAAAATTCTTATCTTTCTCATAGAATCCCTACATTAGGTATTAGGAAAATCAAAAAATTCTTTTGGATTAAATAAATGGCAGTTACACATTTTAAGAGGTAGTGTCTTCTCTAAAGTTCATTTCCATTATTTTTGTGCTTCACTCCTTATTATATTTGTATTCTATTATTACAAAACAACACTATTATCCTCAATATAGTAGAATTTTTTTATGAGGAGTACTATAACAACACTTAAACACACCTCCATCTAATGGATACGAACACATTGTTTCTACAGACTGTGAACTACTACCACACGAAATGATGATAGATCATTTTTCCCCTACCACCTCTCATGGTGTCCATTTTGAAGTCACTGTACTAATGTATGATATATATTATATTTATATTTTCTCTATTCTTCTGTTTTTTTAATTTATATCTTATATTTATGCTTTCCATAATGCGTAAATGTGATAATTTAATTTGAGAATGTGTGGACTACCACCCCCTCACAATTATATGACTCATCCATTATTTAAATGGAACATATAAAGGATGGAATTAATTAAATTATATACCATATATAACATATATATATTTCTATAATTATAATATACCTATATATCATTTAGTTTTAATTACTCTAAATATGTAAAAAAAATGAATGTACCATTCTTGCGTATGTACGGCTTACCTTCTCTCTGAACGATGCATTTCATTTCTTATATATGAATGTAAAGGATTATTCTAAATACATATATAATGTATCTAAATATATATATACTATATATATATTATAATTAAATCATGAATACAATTCTAGAGATAATTTACTTTTGACCACATGGACAATTGGTAATTATAACAAGTTCATTTTTGGCTCAAGTACAGACCATTGAAAAAACAACTAATATGATCTTGAATAATTTTATTATTGTTATTGAAAATTAATAAGTGATAAAAAAGTAATAATAAACCATATAGATGTTCTTAAGAGAGTATAAATTAAGATACATTTATTAATCAGGGCGATAAGGAATGAATAAGACAAGTCAGACACAAGTTAAGGGACTTTGTCGCAATCTCCTTTAACTAAAGAACATTTGAATTTCTACATGACTTTCATTTAACAGATGTATAAACCCCATTTTCATTTAATTACACTCAAATGGAATCTTTCTTCTATGAATCATTTTACTAATCAACAAAAATAATTATTTGTTTTAACGTACATGGTGACATCAGCCTTCCCACCGCCACGAGAATTACTTGATATTTGGCTTCCGTAATAAGTTGTAACATATTTAGAAGGATATTAAATACAATATATCCTTTTTACATATTTTTGTATTAAAAATTGTTTTTATAAATCATTTATTATATCAATAAATTTAAATGATATATTGTGATTTCAATGTGGAAATGTTATCCTTCCTTTATTCTTGTTTAATGTGTTATGATAATGTTACGGTTATTTAGAATTGCTTATATATACAGATGGTTCTATGATAAACTAAGGTCATGTGACCCCGAGATATCTCTCCAAGGCATTGGAAAATGTGGTAGAGCTAATCATTAATGTTTCTCCAAAGAGATTTATGGAATATACTGTGATGGGTATTCCAATGGTAACTCCCTATGTAGCTATACACGCAACAATGTATGTGTGATATGTATGCCACTAGATACATTTATGATTTATGATTTCTATGAGTTTTTCATAGATCATATGATTTCATGAGGTATGATAAAGAGCATTAGTTTTATGATTAATATGTATGATTTAATTTATTTATATGTATTGATGGACAAATGTTTTCATTCCTTATTTTATTACCTTTACTATGATTTTTTTCTCTTCCCATGTTTTGTAATGTTTTTCATATGTATAAGGAAGGGTAAGAGAAAGGATTTTTTCAAGAATATTTCTATCATGAAATGAACACATGTTTTATTTAATATGTTTTATTCTTGGGAAACATGTTGGATATAGTAAAAGTGCCTACTTAGAAATTTTTGGGATGTAATTTAATAGTTACAGCCTAATTCTCAAAAACACTTAACCCAAAAAATATCCTCATTTTGAAATAATGATGTAACTCAAGATTTAGAAATGCTTAAGGCTGGGGCCTTATAGTTCGTAACAGAGGACATTTTTTACAACATTAGGAGTTAGGAAATTTGTTTAATTAATATCCATAAATTAATTTATGGTAACATTGAAATGATATAACATTTTAAGATTACCATGTCTCTTTGACGAGGATATTACTATGATTAGAATGGTTTTCCACATAAGAAACATGGAAGTTATGATGGGATGACATCTAGAAGAAAACAACGTTCTAAATCATCAACCTGAGATGATCGTAATCAGATTTGATTAGTTTGTTGCTATAATGGAATAGTTCTCTCAGTTAATAAATGGTGGGTGTATCCATGCACGATATTAGCTAGATCAACCAGAAAAGAACATGTAAGTAGTGGATAATTTCATGAGGCAACATATCCCATTATTCAGAGGATCATCTGACCCTATCCTAGCTGAAGGGTTGATTAAATCACTGTAAAAGATTATTGATTTTATGGGGTATTCAAAACATCAAAAAGAGAGTCTTTCTATTTATAGTTTTGAATATGAAGTTGATCGGTGGAGGTCAATGGTTGAAAATATCAGGGATAGTGAGGAGATTGATGCACTTGACTGGGATGAATTAAACGATATGTTTCTTGAGATATATTTTCCTAAGACGGTTCAACTATGTATGGAAAGCAATTTTTTGAATTGGGGAAGGGGGATGACTCAATGGCTTCTTAAGAAGAAAAATTCACTCAACTGGAAAGGTATGCCCCAAATTTCATACAAGATCTTGATTGTAAAATCAATAATTTTCACTCAAGATTAAATCCATAGTATCGAAGGGATTCAACTTCTAGTGAGTTCAAAAGTTATGAAAAACTTTTCCAATGTGTGGAGGTGGTGGAAATTATGTTTTCCAATGATCAAGTGTTCTTTTAAAAATATCAAAATAAGAGGTTGAGAAAAAAAATTATAAGAACCTTCATGTCCTTGTGTACATAAATAATATTCTTGCAATCATTATTGTTTTTCCTCTAGTAGAGTTTGATATTATTTCGGGTATGGATTGGAATTCCATTTATAATAAAATGAATGACTACAGAGATAAAGAGAATTAATTTTAGAAGACAATTTAGTTTGGGTACGATAATGAACACCAACATTTGATAATATAGCATGAAGCTGAGAAACTAGTTAAAAATGGAAACGATTGACACTTTGAACATATTGTTGAAAACAAAGGAAATGTTAAAATTATTGATGTGACAGTATTAAATGAGTATCGTGATATTTTTCTTAAGGAATTGCTTTTTATAATACCAAATCCGGAAATTGAATTTACCGTTAACGTAGTTCAAGATGTTATGCCAATTTCAAAACCCCCCAATAGAATGGCTCAAATTGAACTTTAAGAGTTAAAGAAGAAATTTCATGTGTTATTTGTAAAGTTTTATTGATACTACCACATCAAAATGGGGTTCTCATGTCATGTTTGTTAAAAAGAAGGATTTTTCCATGATACATTGAATTGATTATGGAGCATTGAATAACATAATGGTTAAGAACATGTATCATTTGCCTCATATGGATGATTTGTTCAATCAGCTCAAGGGAGATTATTATTTTTCAAAGATTTAGTTGAGTATGAGGTACCTGTAGTTGAATATAAAGAATGATGAAATTCAAAATACCACTTTTCATACTAGATATGTCCATTATGAATTTTTAGTTATCCCTTCATGGTTAACCAAGGCACCTACTATATTCATGGATCTTATGAATAGAATTTTCTATGAGTTCATGTGTAACATCCCAGGTAAATAAATAATAAAGCATTTTCATATTAATTAATATTTTCGATTTAAATATTAATTTTACTTTAAAGGGGTTTCTATGTTCGATAGCATACCCGATACGCAACAATGAGTTTCTATGAAAAATTATATTGCACACAAGTAATATAATAATATTTTTTTAAATGGTAGTTAACATGTAGCCATTCTATTGGAAGGAATGAATAAAAATAACTAGAATAATATTATATATGTTTTTAAATGTTTTTACATTTATCCAATAAAATATAATGGCTTAAAATAACAAAAGAATTCAATTTTAGGCTTAGATACTCTAATATTCACTGAAAGGTCGAAATATCGACTTTTGATGGAGAACCCTCTTTAAATATAGTTTTGGTCACTCTTATACATTCTAGTGGACCAAATTAAACTCTTTTTTAGAATCGGGACATAAAAATTTACTTTGTGTAAATTTTTGGTATTTTTTCGATAAAGTTCATTTTTTAATGTATAGTGAAAAAATGTTGTATTTTAATTCAAAACATCTTTTTAATTTAATTTATTTATATGATTATCTTGTATTTTGAATTGGTTTTAAAGTCCAATTAGAATATATTTTTACCATTTAATCCAATGGTGATCATTGGAACTAATTTCACTTTGAAATTTGACTTAAACTAGTGTCAATCTTTTGATACATATTGTTTCTTAAAAACACGCTATTTGTTTTTACAACGGGAATTATTTATTAAATTAATTAATTCAACTTATATGTTTTTAATTTTGTAAAATATACATCATTTTTGAATTCGGAATATCAAATATAGCTTAGGGTGAGGTTTTGGTATTTTTCTGAAAAACCTTAATTTTTGATGAATAGTGAAACCACAAAGTGGTAGTTACAAAAAATGTTTTTTCGTTTAAATGGAACTTTACCACTACTGTGATTTGAATTTCAAAAATTCAATATGAATGATTTTCATTAAGAAGTAAAATATGGTTTAATGGGATTAAAATAATGTTTTGGTGAATAGTAACTTTTATGTTTTTAATCACGATTAAAGGTAATTACTGTGATTTAAGGAAAAAATGATATTATAATAAAATGAAAATATCTAGACACTTGTCCGAACCCAATTGGATGAGTCATGGCCGACCAAGGAAACCCATGGGTCGATTTTTGGGACCCCATGTAGCCACTTGGGTAAGATAATGACATTAATGACTTTTATTTAAAGTAAAAGTAAAAATGACACAAACATGTATTTTTTAACTAAAAATTTTTTTACATGGGGTTATACAAGTCATATTAGTGACTATAAATAGTAATTGGAAATAAAAAATGATTTCCTACATCATAGTATTATTTTATAATTTTTAGACATTAAATAAATTAAATTATTTATGACACCATGATGATACCACAATTACCTCATTATTTAATGATTTAAATAAAATGGAAATATAATGTAAAATCTAAGACCTACACATTTATAAAACCTATTTTATGGATGTATTTATAACCCTTTTCACATTACCCTTGAAACACATCATTGTGGGACCATTAAAATCCGAAACTCATTTGAAAATAAAGTAACATTTTATACCTTTCCAAGAGTGCCCCTCCTCTCCTCTTACAAAAGGCCCCCACCTCTACCTCCTTACCAAAACTTCTCAAGCCTTTGGCTAGACCAAGATCTGATCATTTTGTCTCTCCACGTCCCTCTCCTCATCCTAGATGCCTTACCATAGGCAGGAAGATCTTCAAGAAACCCTTTTGGTTCAAACCAAAGGGAGATACCCGATATTAAGGTAAAGTCTTCTCTAATGTTCTTTTTTTTCTTCTCCAACCCCCTAAACACTTTTTATTCATTTAGTTTGTAACAACTATGGTATTTTCAATATACTAGGATGTTGTTATAAGAAGAATTCGAGCTACACTTACAAAAACCTACATCTAATGGTTAAAGTACATATTGTTTCTGTGGATGGCGAATTTCTGCCTCACGAAACGATGATTGTTCAACACTCGTATAACACCTTTAAAGGTGGCCATTAAGATGTCACTATATTTATATATGATATATAATATGTTCATACCTTACTTAATCTTATGTATTTTTCATTTATGGAATACCTTTATGGTTTCCATTATGGGTAAACGCGATATCATCATTTTAGAAAGTGCGGACTACCGCCCCCTCAAAGGGATTTGATTCGTTAATAACCTATGTGGGACGTATAAACGATGGAGTTAAAGTTATTATATATGATATTATACTGGAATTACAATATACCTTTATATCATTATTATTTCCTTCCATTAAAGTATGAGATAGAAATGAAAGTAGCGTCCATGCGTACATACGGCTTATCGTCTCCATGAACGGTGCATTTCATTTCTTATCCCCAAATGTAACATACTATTATAAGTGCATATATATAATCGATATATATGATGTATGTTACATCTAAATGATGAATATAATTCTGGAATTAAAATATACATATCTCTAATTTAGTTTTAATTCCATTAATATGACATAGAAATGAAAGTAGCGTTCATGAGTACGTACGGCTTACCGTCTCCATGAATGGTGCATTTCATTTCTTACCTCTAAATGATTATGTAATATTATAAGTGAATGTATATACTGGATATATATGATATATATGATATCTACACCATGAATATAATTCTTGATATAATGGATATTTTACCACATTAACAACTTGTAATTATAAAGAGTTTATTTTTGACTCAAGTACCAATGATCAACAAAACGACCATTATTAACATAAATAATTACATAGTGTTCATAACATGGTAATAAGTGATATAAAAGGAATAATGAACTTGAAAACGTTTCTTAAGAAAGTAGAAATTAACTCATGTTTTTTTATTCAGGACGTTATAGAACGATCGAGTCAAGTGGGACCCGAGGTAAGGGACTTCGTCTCAATCTCCATTCATTGAGGAATATTATTTCTATACACAAATTTCTTTTATACGGTGTATAAAACCCTTTTACTTTTACATTTATTCAAAAGGAATCTTTTTGTACGAATCATTTTACTAAACGACAAAAAGGAATGTTTCTTTTAACGTACGTGGTGACAACGACCCTTTTCCACCGCCACGAGTATTATTTGGTCTTTGGCTTCCTCAACAAGCCGTAATGTTTTTAAAATGAAATAAATACCATATACTCTTTTGTGTATTTTGGTATTGAAAATGGGTTTTTATAATGGATTTTTTATGTCAATATATTTATGTGATATATTGTGATCAAAGTATGGAAATGTTTTCTTTCCATTATATTTGTTTTATGTCTTATGATTTTATAATGGTACTTGGACATTTAACGGGTGGTTATGTGATAAACCATATGATGGGTGGTGTCGTGAATACCAGGACGAGTGGTTACGTTATAACCTCCAATGCATTGGGTATGGAATCTGGCCGTATGGCTATTCCATTAAGTGATATGTGTGGAAGTCGACCGTATGGTTATTCCATTTAAGTATGTTTATGTCCCAAGTTACCTTTATATGTTATCTGTTTTTATATGGGTTTTATGGTAATATTTTGGTTACAAAAGGGTAAGTAATGATCTTTTATTCAGTGAAGAGTTTTTACTACTTCATAAAGGTGAAAAGTATTACATTGTTAAAGTATACATGGGTTACTTGTGGTTTTGAAAAAACTAACAGTTTTCACTCCTTGGGTATCCCTTACTGAACTTTTTATGCTCACCCCAATTTTTTTTGAAATGTTTTTTACAGGACTTAATCTGAAGTAGGGTCACGAATGGGATCAAGGGATTATCATGCTATATAAAACATGGAACTAGACATGTTTCTTTTTAAGATTTTTTATTTTATGGAAACTTAGTAGAAGTGTCTGCTTTGTAATATTTTTAGATGTAATAGTTTTGATCTAATTCATTAGAACTCTAAACCTGAAAAGATCTTCAATGGGAATTATTCATTTAATTCAATGACAAGTAACGTTTAAGTCTAGGGCTTATAGTTGGTATCAATGGTCGGTTTAAAAAACATTAGGAGTTAGAAAATTGTTAAATTTTAATTTAATTTATGGTATGATTGAAATGATATAGCATTTACAGATTACCATGTTTCTTCTCCTATGATATATCTGTGTTAAGAATGGTTTTTCATAGAGGAAACAGAACAGATTTTTTGGGAAGGCATACAGAGGGAAATGACCTTTCAAATCAGTATCCTGAGATGGCCAGAATCAGAACTAAATAGTTTGTTGCAGTGACGGCTCAGTTGACTTAGGTAAAAAATGTTGGTTGTTTTTATTGATGATATTTTTGTGTTTTCTAAAGTTAAAGAGGATCATTAAAGACATTTAAGGGATATTTTGAAAACCGTAAAAGAAAAGAAATTGTATAGGAAATTCATAAAATGTGTGTTTTGGTTGCAACAAATTTCTTTTCTTGGTCACATTGTTTCTATAGATGGGATAACTATTGATCCTGTAAAAAAAGGTTGTTGAATAATGGCCAAGACCCACAAATGTAACAGAGATCCGTAGTTTTCTTGGTTTGGTAGGTTACTACCGAAGTTTTGTTGAAAAAATTTCATGGTTATCTAGTCCAATGACTAAGCTAACTGGGAAGGGTGTTATGTTTATCTGGAAAAAAGAATGTGATGGTTGTTTTCAGGAGTTGAAAAGAAGATTGGTGAATGCTCCAGTTTTGGCACTTCCTTTGAGGAATGGTTAGTTTGTTATATATAGTGATGCTTCGTTGAAGGAACTTGGTTGTGTCCTTATACAGAATGATCAGGTAATTGCATATGCTTCACGTCAGATGAAAACTGTTGAGTAATTTACCCTACACTTGACTTGGAATTAGCAGCTGTTGTTTTTCCTCTAAAAATTTGGAGGCATCATTTGTATGGAGTAAAGTGTGAAATATATACTGATCACAAAATATTAAAGTATATATTCACTCAGAAATAATTGAACATGAGATAGTGGAGATGGCTGGAATTAATCAAGGATTATGAATGTACAATTCATTACCATCTGGGAGAAGAAAATAAAGTAGCTGATGCTTTGAGTCGAAAAAGTAATGCTTCATTGACAATGTTGAGTTTGGAACGTGATCCTTGGGTTTTTGATTTGATGAACTTTGGAATAGAAGTTGTTGGTGCAGGAAGTTCTTCTATTTTGTTTCAGGTATCAGTGAGATCATCCCTATCAGACAGAATTAAGCAAGCGCAAAATAAAGACAGTGGGTTGTAGAAAAATGTAGAACTGGTTTAGAAGGGTAAGTTTCCTGAATTTAACATTGATAATGATTGTGTTTTGAGTTTTGGGAAGAGATTATGTGTGCCTGGTGATTCACAGTTGAAAAATGAGTTGTTATGTGAGGCTCATTCTTCCCCGTTTTCAGTTCATCCGGGCAGTACTAAGATGTACAGAGATCTGCGGGAGTATTTATGCTCGGATGGAATGAAAATAGATATTGCTGATTTTACTTTGAAGTGTTTGAATTGTCAGCAGGTTAAAGAAGAGCGGTAGTTACCGAAATGGATGCTTCATCTTTTACCCGTTCCAGAGTGGAAATGGGAAAATATATCCATGGACTTCATTGTGGGATTTCCGAAAACACTTCGAGGTAATAATGAAATCTGGGTTATTGTTGATAGCATGACAAAATCTACTCATTTCCTTCCTATTCGAGATACTTTCTCTCTAGATCAAATTTTTCAATTGTATCTTAAAGAGATATTTAGGTTTAATGGAGTTCCCCTATTCATTGTATCTAATCGTGATCCCATGTTTACTTCTAACTTTTGGAAGGGCCTTCAGAAGTCGTTGGGTACTGAATTAATTTTTAGTACAGCTTTTTATCCTCAGTCAGATGGGCAGTCAGAACGAACAATTCAGACTTTGGAGGATATGCTACGTTCTTGCTCGATGGACTACCAGGGAAGTTAGGACCAATATCTTTCTTTGGTTGAATTTTCATATCATAACAGTTTTCATTCCAGTATACAAATGGCTCTATTTGAGGCATTATATGGTAAATGGTGTCGAACACCAGATTTTTGGGATGAAGTAGGTGAAAGGAAGCTGATGGGACCAGAATTGGTAGAAGAGATGGCAGAAAAATTTCAATTGATTCAGAAACACATGAGAATAGCTCAGAGTAGACAGAAGAGTTATGCGGATAACTGGAGGAAGGATCTATCTTTTGAGGTAGGTGATCATGTTTTTCTTAAAGTCTCACCATGGAAAAGTGTTATGCGATTTGGTAAGAAAGGAATTTTGAGTCCAAGGATCATTAGACCATATGAAATTTTGGAAAACGTTGGATCAATTTCTTACCGAGTGGCATTACCTCCATGTTTATCTCAGGTAGAAAATGTTTTTCATGTTTCGATGTTGTGAAAGTATATGCCAGGTCTATCTCATGTATTGGGCCAGAGGTAGTTCAGTTGGAAGAAAATATCTCTTATGATGAACAACCAGTCCATATTCTTGACCATAGAGAGCAAGTGTTTCGGAATAAGGTAATTCACCAGGTAAAGGTTTTGTGGAAAAACCATATGGTTGAAGAGGCAACATGGGAATCTGAAAATGCTATGAGGGATAAATACCCCCACTTATTTTGATAAGTGAATAAAATTACAAGGACGCAATTCCCCAAAGGGGGGAAGGATGTAACATCCCAGGTAAATAATGAATAATGAAATTTCATATTAATTAATATTTACTAATTAAATATTAATTTTACTTTAAATGGGATTCTATGTTCGATAGCGTACCTGATACACAATAATGAGTTTCTTCGAAAACTTACGTTGCACACTAGTAATATAATAAAATTATTTTGAATGGTAGTGAAAACGTATCCATTTTATTGGAAAGAATGAATAGAAATAACTAAAATATGATTATATATGTTTTTAAATGTTTTTATATTTATCCAATAAAAGATAAAGGCTTAAAATATAAAATGAATTCTATTTTAGGCTTATATACTCTAATATTCACTAAAAGGTTGGACTATCGCCTTTTAATGGCAAACCGTCTTTAAATATAGTTTTGGTCACTCTTGTACATTCTATTGGACCAAATTAAACTCTTATTTAGAATCGGGACATCAAAATTTACTTTGTGTAAATTTTTGGTATTTTTCCGATAAAGTTCATTTTTTAATGAATAGTGAAAAATGTTGTATTTTAATTCAAAACCTCTATTTAATCTAATTTATTTATATGATTAGATTATCTTTTTAATTTGTTTTAATGTACAATTAGAATATATTTTTACCATTTAATCCAATGGTGATCATTGGAATTAATTTCACATTGAAATTGGACTTAAACTAGTGTCAATCTTTTGATACATATTGTTTCTTAAAAACACGGTATTTGTTTTGACAGAGGGAATTAATTATTAAATTAATTAATGAAACTTATATGTTTTTAATTTTGTAAAATAGACATCATTTTTGAATTCAGAATATCAAATATAGATTAGGGTGATGTTTTGGTATTTTTTTGAAAAACCTTAATTTTTGATTAATAGTGAAACCACAAAGTGGTAGTTACAAAAATTGATTTTTTGTTTAAATGGAACATTACCACTTCTGTGATTTGAATTTCAAAAATCCAATATAAATTATATTTATTAAAAAGTAAAATGTGGTTTAATGGGGTTAAAATAAATTTTTTGGTGAATAGTAACTTTTAAGTTTTTAATCGCAATTAAAGGTAATTACTGTGATTTAAGGAAAAAATGATATTATAATAAAATGAAAATATCTAGACACTTATCCTAACCCTATTGGATGAGTCATGGCCGACCAGGTCAACCCATGGGTCGATTTTTGGGACCCCATGGAGCCACTTGTTTAAGATAATGACATTAATGCCTTTTATTTAAAGTAAAAGTAAAAACGACACAAACATGTATTGTTTCACTAAAACAATTTTTACATGGGGTTATACAAGTCCGATTTTTTACTATAAATAGTAATTGGAAATCTATAAATATTTCATTCATCAGAGTATTTTTTTTTATAATTTTTAGACATTAAATAAATTAAATTATTTATGACATTATGATGATGCAGCGATTACCTCATTATTTAACGATTTATATAAAATGGAAAGATAATGTAAAATGTAAGACCTAAACATGTCAAAACCCTATTGGATGTGTGTATTTAGAAACCTTATCATCTTATAATCGAAACACATCATTTTGAGAACATTGAAATGCGAAACTCATTTGAAAATAAAGTAACATTTTATACCTTTCCAAGAGTGCCCCTCCTCTCCTCTTATAAAAGGCCCCCACCTCTACCTCCATACCCACACTTCTCAAGCCATTGTCTCGTCCAAGCTATGATAATTTTGTCTCTACACATCCCTCTCCTCATCCTAAAAGTCTTACCATAGGCAGGAAGTTCTTTAAGAAACCCTTTTGGTTCAAACCAAAGGGAGGTACCCGATTTTAGGGTAAAGTCTTTTGTAATGTTCTTTTGTTTTATTTTTCTTCTCCAACCCCCTAAACTATTTTTAATCATTTATTTTGTAACAAATACAGTATCTTAAATATACAAGGATTATTTTATAAGAAGTATTAGAGCTACACTTACACACACCTACATCTAATGGTTAAATAACATACTGTTTCACTGGATGGCGAATTTCTCCCTCACGAAACGATGATTGTTCAACACTCATATAACACCTTCAAAGGTGGACATTTAGTGATCACTATATTTATATATGATATATAATATGTTCATATTTTACTTAAGCTTCTGTAATTCTTATTTATGGTATACCTTTATGGTTTCCATTATGGGTAAACGTGATATCTTCATTTTAGGAAGTGCGGACTACCACCCCCTCAAAGAGATTTGATTTGTTAATGCTATATGTGGGATGTATAAAGGATGGAGTTAAAGTTATTATATATGATTTTCTACTGGAATTATAATATACCTTTATATAATTATTATTTCATTCCATTAATGTATGATATAGAAAAAAAGTAGCATTCATGCGTACGTACGGCTTACCGTCTCCATGAATGGTGCATTTCATTTCTTATCACCAAATGTAATGTACTATTATAAGTGCATATATAATAGGATATATATGATGTATGTTACATATAAATGATGAATATAATTCTGGAATTAAAATATACAGATCTCTCATTTAGATTTAATTCCATTAATATGACATAGAAATGAAAGCAGCGTTCATGCGTACGTACGTCTTACCATCTCCATGAACGGTGCATTTCATTTATTACCTCTAAATGATTATGTAGTGTTATAAATGCATGAATATACTGGATATATATGATATATATGATATCTACATCATGAATATAAATCTTGATATAATGGATATTTTACCACATGAACAACTTGTAATTATAAAGAGTTTATTTTTGACTCAAGTACAAATGATCGAAAAAATGACCCTTATTAACATAAATAATTAAATAGTGTTCATAACATTTTAATAAGTGATATAAAAGGAATAATGAACTAGAAAAAGGTTCTTAAGAAAGAAGAAATTAACTCATGCTTATTATTCAGGATGTTAAAGAACGATCGTGTCAAGTCGGACCCGAGGTAAGGGACTTCGTCGCAATCTCCTTTCATTGAGGCATATTTTATTTTTTACACAACTTTCTTTTATACGGTGTATAAACCCCTTTGAATTTTACATTTATTCAAAATTAATATTTTTCTACGAAGCGTTTTACTAAACGACAAAAAGGAATGTTTCTTTTAACGTACGCAGTGACAACGACCTTTTTCCGCCGCCACGAGTATTATTTGGTCTTTGAATTCCTCAACAAGTCGTAATGTTTTTAAAATGAAATAAATACCATATACTCTTTTATGCATTTTGGTATTTCAAATGGGTTTTTATAATGTATTTGTTATTTCAATATATTTAAGTGATATATTGTGATCAAAGTGTGGAAATGTTTTCTTCCCAAGTTACCTTTATATGATATGTGTTCTTTATGTGGGTTTTATGGTAATATTTTGGTTACAAAGGGTAAGTAATGATCTTTTATTCAGTGAAGAGTTTTTACTACTTCATAAAGGTGAAAAGCATTACTTTGATAGATTATACATGGTTTACTTGTGGTTTTGAAAGAACTAACATTTTTCGCTACTTGTGTATCCCTTAATGAGCTTTTTATGCTCACCACATGTTTTTTTGAAATGTTTTTCACAGGACGTAATGTGGAGTAGGGTCAAAGATGGGATCATGGGAAAGTCATGCTATATAAAACATGGAACTAGACATGTCTGTTTTTAAGAGTTTTTATTTTATGGAAACTTAGTAGAAGTGACTACTTTGTAATCTTTTGAGATTTAATAGTTAAGATCTAATTCTCTAAAACCTTAAAACTGAAAAGATCCTCAATGGGAATTATTCATTTAATTAAATGATAAGTAATGTTTAAGTCTAGGGCCTTATATCATGGATATATTTGTGGTTGTGTTTATTGATGATATTTTGGTATATTATATATGTGAATAGGGGCATGAATTTCATATAATGTTTTCCTTCCATACCATAAAAGAAAATAAAATATATGGGAAATTCTGCAAGAATGAGTTTTGGTAATAACAAATTTCATTCCTTGGTCACATTATTTCTAAATATTGAATACCAGTTGATCCTTGTAAAAGAAATTTGGTTCAAGAATGTCCAAGGCCCACAAATATTACCAAGATATATGGTTTTCTTGGTTTAGTAGGTTATTACATCATTTTTGTTGAATATTTTTCACGTTTAACTATCCCAGGTACTATTTTAAAATTAAAAGGGTGTTATGATAATCTAGAATAAAGAATGTGATGAATGTTTTCAAGAATTGAAAATAATAATGGTAATGCTCTAGTTTTGCCACTACCTTCCATAAATGGTGAATTATTTATCTATAGTGATGCTTCATTGAAAGGACATGGTTGTGTCCTATTTCATAATTATAAGGTAATTTCTTATGATATAGATTCTTTGGAACCCTGTGTGTAAATTTACCCTACACATGATTTGGAATTAGTTTCTGTTGTTTTTTATTTAAAAATTTAGTGGCATCTTTTTTATGGGGTAATGTGTCAAATATATACGGATCAGAAAAGTTTGATGTATATATTCACTGAGAAATATTTAAACATGATATAGTGGAGATGCCTATAATTAATCAAATATTAAGATAACATGATTACTTACCAACTAGGAAAATAAAATGAGGTGGCTAACACTTTGAGTTGGAAAAGTAATTCTATGTTAACCATGATAAGTTTTTAACATGGCCCTTTGAATAATGATTTTATTAACTTTTGAATGGTTTTTTTTGTGTAGTAAATTTATAACGACCAGTACATTACAAACATTGTTATCACTTCAAAATTGAAGCACAGTTATTTCTACAAAAAACAAAACCATGAAAGGACCGTATAGGTATAGTGTCTTCAGAAACTAGGAAACATAAACAACTGGTTCATAAATCATCTATGCTATCTCCCTTTTATTTTATCATATCTAGAGTCCCATTTTGGAATATCTTACTTAATACCCTTCTTCCTGACCTGGGGAAAACAAAACATACAAAAGGGCAAGCTCAAATGCTCACTAAGGGTAAAAAAATAAATATCAATCACATCATATTCATAGTAACATAACATTTTGGAAATCTTAACCTGAAAAAGAGATAATAATTTGATAACATGGGATAAATCATAGTAGTGAAATGTAATACCAATAATCATAAAATAAAACAATAAACTTTGTGGCATACACACGTAATCATAGAGAATAATTTCTTAGTAGTCAAGACTCATTTCAGATACTATCTTAGCGGACAAAGTTCATTTCTGAATCAAGTTCACTCTTCATTTCAGTCCTATATCACTGAACTGGATTAACCCGTTGTTCCAACCATGTCTATCTCATGAGATATAAATCATTACCCAATGAATTGGAGGGAGATATAGGTCCCACAAATATCATAATGAAACCTTTCTTTTGTGTGCCACAAAATCATAAATCATACATCATAGCATAACCCATGTCCTAAAAATGATATTCTTAAACATCGTGCCATCATAACATAATCCATATAAGATAAAAGAACTCCATAAAAATAATTCCATCATAACATAAGAAAATAAATTTAAAAATAGGGATAGAAACAGAACCCTATATTATCTTAGATGGAATATAATTTTGATAAAACTCTTGAACACAATTCTTGGGGAAAATATCCTTTCTACTTCAAAAACTTTTTTCCTTTCTAAAATTTCATACAAATTTAAACTAAAAGAAGTTGATTAAAAATAAACTTGAAAACATTTAAAGGAAGATTCATTGAAATAATGTTCTAAAAGTCCATTCAGGCCGTATAAGTTAAAAAAATATTCTTCTTGTACTTTGGCCGGAAAAGTCAAAAAGTACCTCGTACTAAAAATGACAAAGGATTCCATTCATATATTTTACTAAAAACTCACCAATGGGTAAAATTGGATTTAAACTATTTTATTTGATGTAAATAATATTACATACTGAGGAAACATGGATTTTGATGATAAATACACCCTAGTAAATACCAAAGTATACACAATCTCGGATAAAAATGAGATTATGAGATTTTCCATTACCTTAGGTCCGATTTAGTTCGTACGCGTACTAACCTCCTATATAATGATTTAAATAATGTTATTGACTTATTCCAGAATCGTACTCATTGTTATGATATCATATATGGTCATATTATTAGCTTCTTATTAGTAATATTTTTTTGCTACTTGTTATTCGGGGGTTTGTTGCTTTTTGTTCTTATACGTGTTTTGTTGAATAAATTCTTGTTATTCTTTTTAGGATATAGATACATCTTTTCCAGAATGGTATTAGTGTAATATATATCATATTTATTCATTAAATTAACTTATATAATCATTATGCATTGAGAATCATGTAGAACGAGTTGCATCACATCGTGGAGACGGTAGGTCGTACGTACGCATGAGCGATGATATCATTCCCATGATCATGGAATTGTATTGAAGTGTATGTATACTATTTCAGAATCAATATAACTTTACAATAATAATATATAGTTATTATTTACCCCATTATACCCATCCAAGTATGGTAGTGGTGGAAAAAATATTACACCACGACATGGAGACGGTATTCCGTACGTACGCACGCGCGGTGATTTTGTTTTCCGTAGGATAGAGAGGAGGTGAAATAGGGTTGTTTCATATATATAATAACATATCAGTATATGATTGATATTGATGTTATTAATTCATAATTAAACACCTAAATAATAATAATTAGAAGAAGAAATAAAGTTAAAAGAATCGGTAACGGACATTACCTCTTCTTTAAAGCGCCTCTTCTTAACCTCCACTTTGGGAACTAAAGATAGACTTTGAAGAATACCAGGACCTATAGGATGTTTCTATGGAAGTGGAGAGTTGAAATTGGTAGGTATTGGACGTGCATGGTGGCTCAATGTTGTGTGAGGAGGAGAGTGAGGAGGTGCCCGTTTATAAGGGAGGAGAGGGGCACCTTAGGAAGAACATAAAATATTATTGTAATATAAAGTAATATTCTGTTTTTAATAGCTACAAATTGATTTATATAGAATATAATGTGGGTATGGGTCGAAATCCTCTCAACCCATATTTTTTAGACAATTTTAGGTTACTATTTTAACCTTATCATTTAGATTTAACTCTAAGTTAAATAATTTAACTTTTACCGTCTCTTCTTGTTTTCTTACACTATATGGTTAATAAACATATATAACTAGCCAAAACAACCCCAAGATGGTAATAATTAATATATATAACATTATCTAAGTAATTTTTCCGAAACATAGATTTTTAGGAATAAAATAACAAGTAATAATATAATATTTTTTTAAAAAAACTATTTTATGTCAATTTTGACACTATTTGGTAATTGATTTTTGTGAAAAACATAAAAGCATTATTAGTTAGAAAAAAGTTATTTAAATCAATAATAATATGTCATATTAACGTATAAAATTTTTGTAATTTTTAAAAAGCCTCAAATTACATTTATTTTTGTATTTATAATATCAATTATATTAATATTTCCTTAATAGGGTAATTACTGCATCATCCTTGTGTCATTAATAAATTAAATTATTTAAAGTGTAAAAATTATAAATAAAATACTATTATGTAGGAAATCGTTTTATATTTCTAATGACTATTTATAGTTGAAATTATCTTATTTATAACCCTATATTAAAAATGTTTTAGTTATTAAACATTGATTTTAACTATTTTGACTCTCCTTTAAATAAAAGAATATTAAATGTCCTAATCTAATCCAAGTGGACCTAAATGGTCATATTTTATCCTAAGGTTGTTTTTGGTCGAATTAATCTTATCCAATAGAATTAGGACATGTGTTAGGGTAATAATAATATCATTTTTACCTTCAATTACCCAATTTACTTTTAACCGTGGTAAAAAAGTAAAAAGTTACTATTCACAAAAAATAATTTTTATCTTATTGAACCACATTTTACTCTTTTACATTAACCGTGTCTCTTAGATTTTCGAAATACCACTCACATAAGAGGTAAAATTATGTTTCATCTAGATTTTCAAATTCTACTAGGAGGTGGGTAAAAGACGGTGAAAAGTTCAATAAAATTTTTATATATATAAAATTATTATAAAATGACTCCAATGAATTACTTTGAACTTATATAGGTATTATATATGAATTTTTACCTAAAAAATTAAATAATATAAATAATTTTTAAAATAAAAAGTCGGTTTTCAAATAGTAACCTAGTGTTTTCACTTTTCACCAAAAGTTGAAAGTTTTTAGAAAAATACTAAAAATTTACCCCAGGCTAATTTCAAAATTTCGAATCCAAAAATGAGGTCCATTTTGAAAGATAAAATTTATAAAATTTCAAAAAGATATTATTACTATTCATAACGGCTAGTTTTAATAATATTTTAATAGCATGTCGTTGTTTAGTGAAAACTCGGTATTGCGTACAACGCAAGCTATCGAGGAAGGTCGTGATTCCATGCAAAGAATGCCAAGCTAGTGCTGTGTTTAGTGAGAGATTCCTTTGATGATGTATATAACATAAAAAAATATTTCTCATAAAAATCTCGGGTGTTACATTCGACCCCCCTTAAAATGAATTTCACCCTCGAAATTCATCACTTTGTAGAAAAGAGATGAGGATACCTCTCCCTCATCACATTCTCAAGCTCCCATGTAGCTTCTTCTAATCGGTGGTTCCTCTATAAAACATTCACCAAGAGAGTGGTCGTGTTCTGTAGGAATTTTTCACTACGATCCAGAATCTCTATCGGTTGTTCTTCATAAGAAAGATCTTGCTCCAGTGGTACAACTTCTGACCTGAGTACATATGAAGTATTGGGTATGTACTTTCTTAGGAGATATACATGGAACACATCGTGAACTTGAGAGAGATTCGGTGGAAGCTCTAATTGGTAAGTTACCTTCCCAACATGATCCAGTATATTGAAAGGATCGATATACCAAGGTCTCAGCTTTCCCTTCTTTCCAAATCTCATTACTCTCTTCCAAGGAGATATTCGTAAGAACACATTATCACCCACTTCAAACTCTAGGTCTTTTTTCAGTTATCGACATAACTTTTTTGTCGACTCTGAGCTGATCTTATTTTTTGTTGAATAGATTGGACATTTTCTTCCATCTAATCAACAAGATCAAGTCCTAATAGCTTTCTTTCCCAAAAGTCATCCTAGCAAGTTGGAGTTCGGCATTTCTTTCCATAGGGAGCTTCATAAGGAGCCATCTGAATACTGGAGTGAAAGATATTATTATAAGAAAATTCCACTAAAGGTTGGTGTTGATCCCAACCACCTTTGAAATCCATAGATCTAGCTTTTAACATATTTTCTAGAGTTTGAATTGTTCTCTCAGATTAACCATCACTCTGAGGATGATACGCAGTGTTGAAACTCAACATTGTATCCAGAGTATGATGAAGACTTTTCCAAAACATTGAGGTAAACCTCGGATCCCGGTCAGATATAATGGAAAGTGGTGGTCCATGAAATCATACCACTTCCTTTACATATATCCTGGCAAGTTGATCAAGAGTGAAATCTTCTCTAATAGCAATGAAGTGTGCCGACTTTGTAAGAAAATCAACTATGACCCAGATAGCATAATTTCCTTTGGATGTTTTAGGAATTCTGGTGACAAGGTCCATATTGATGTTTTCCCATTTCCATTCGGGTACGGGTAATGGTTGTAACATCCCCTTAGACTTCTTTTTCTCAGCTTTATCTTGATGACAAACCATACATCAAGAGACATATTCAGCAACATCTGTTTTCTTTCCATCCCAGTAGATGTACTCTTTCAGGTCCCAATACATCTTCATGCTTCCAGGATGAATAGAGAATGAATAACTATGAGCCTCATCCAACAGCTCCTTCTTTAATTATGGGATGGGAGGAACACAAACCTAATTTCAGAACCTTATTATCCCATCACAATCAAGGTTGAAATCATGAAAATTTCTCACCTTCTTTTGTAACTCTACATCTTCTTTTTGTGCCTCTTTAATCTTCACATGTATCGATGGTTGAACATTCATTTGAGAAATATAATATTTTCCCCTTCCATTTTATTTCCAAAATACATCCTTTTTAAATCTATAAATATTGGATATTTTTTGATCTTCATCAAGGATAAGCTAGCATGGTCTTGTCGACTTAATGCATATACAACCTTGTTTTCTTTCCCAGGGTTATAATGAATTGAGAATTCATAATCTTTAATCAGCTCCAACAACCATCATTGGCGCATATTCATCTCCTTTTGTGTGAAAATATAGTATAAAATCTTATGATCAGTATAAATATCACACCTTTCACCATAAAGATAATGCCTCCAAATAATTAATGCAAAGATTTCCACAGCTAACTCCAAATCATTAGTTGGGTAATTTTTCTCGTGGATTTTCAACTGTTGTGAGGCATAAGCTATCACCATATCATTTTGCATGAGAACACACCCCAATCCCTTCTTGGATGCATCACTGTAGATCACAAATCTTTCTCTACTACAGGGCAGTGTGAGCACAGGTGCACTGGATAACCATCTTTTTAACTCCTTGAAATTCTCGTCACACTCCTCTATCCAAACGAACATACCCGATTTTTGAGTCAACCTGGGGAGTGGATTAGATAATCGTGAAAAATCATTCACAAAACATCGATAATATCCATCCAAACCAAGAAAACTTTGGATCGTAGTTACTATTGTTGGTCTTGACCATCTTTCAATAACCTTTTTTTGCTGGATCCACAGATATCCCCTCTTTTGAGATTATGTGACCAAAAAATGCAACTTATTGAAGCCAAAATTCACCCTTGGTAAATTTGGCATAATGCATCTCCTTTCTCTGGGTCTTCAATACAATTCTCAAGTGATCTTCATGTTCTTCCTTTCTCTTTGAATAAACAAGACTATCATCTATAAAGACTACCACAAACTGATCAAGATAGTCTCTAAATACTCTATTCATCAAATCCATAAAGATAGCAGGGGCATTATTAAGACCAAATGGTACCACTATAATTTCAAAGTGTCCATACCTTGTACGGAAATCCATCTTTGGTATATCCACCCTTTTGAACATTAATTGATGATACCCTGAACGAAGGTCAATCTTGGAAAAGTATTGAGCTCCATGTAGTTGGTCAAATAAGTCATCAATGCATGAGAGAGGATATTTGTTCATGATAGTGATTTTGTTAAGTTCTCGATAATCAATACAGAGTCTCATTAATCCATCTTTCTTCTTAACAAATAGAACTGGTGCTCCCCAAGGTGATGCACTAGGGCGTATGAATCACATATCAATATTATCTTGTAGTTGCTTCTTCAATTTCTACAACTCAATTAGGGCCATTCTATATGGTTTCTTTGAAATGGGCATAGCACCCTGTATGAGTTCTATTGAAAACTCAACCTCATTATTAGGTGGAAGACCTGGAAATTCCTCTAGAAAGACATCATCAAACTCCCGTACAATGGTTGTATTATTAATCGTGAGTTTCTCTCCAACCATTTGAGATAAATATCATTAATTTAGTGGAATCAAGACCCATAAGATGGAATAAATTTCCACTGGAAGGTTATGTTCATCCTTGCATCGATAGATGATCATTGACGGATCTGGAATATGAAATGTGAATTCCCTTCTTTGGAAATTGATATGAGCTCCATATAATGAAATCCAATACATGCCAAGAATCATATCAAATTCCTCTATAGGAAGTATCACAAAATTTGTAGGAAGCACTTTCCAACAAACATCAATCAGAGAAGAATTATAAACTTTTGATGTGACTGTTGTTCCATTAGGGGTTGTCACATCTAACTCAACATCTAATTTTTGAGGTAATATGGTGATACCCTTAGAAAATTCTTCAGAAATAAAAGAGTGGGTGGATCCAGAATCAAATAAAACATTTGCTACTTTAGAGTGGATGGAAAGTGTAACTTTCACAACTTCGTTCTTATACTCCACATCGCTGATAGAAATTGCATGGGACATTCCTTTGAAATTATCCTTAAGAGTTTTTGGAAATCGATCATCATCCGCTACCCTTGGATTGGGTCATTGATTAGCATAATTCCTCATTTTCTTGCACTTGTAACATTGATGTGTAGGAGGTGCACTCGGTGTAGCCCTTTCATTTTTCGCATCACTAGACATAATCTTCCCATCATTGCGGCATTAAAATGCCTGATGACCTTCTTTTCCACATTTGAAACAATTAATTGTTCCTTTAAGACAACTCCCTCAATTTTTCCTTCCACACAATGAGCATAAGGGAAAACTAATCTTCTTTTCAGAGTGACCTTTATATTTTCCTTTGAATTCCATTTTCCTCTTCTATCAAACCCATATGACTGATGGGTTACTCCAATCTTCATCTCAACCTTGAGAGCACATCGAACGATTTCCTCATATCTATTGAAGTCCCTTATGGCTAACACCCTTCGAAGACTTGGTTTTAAGCCACTAAAGAATAGATAGATCTTACTCTCAGGTTGGATAATAATCCTAGAAGAGTACCTTGAATGTCTTGTATAATTTTCATCGTTGGTACCAACAGATTCATCATCATTTTGCTTCAGTTCAAGAAACTCCTTCTCCATCTTTGTTCGAAGAATACGAGGGAACTACTTATTGAAAAATAAGTTCTTGACCTCGTCCCATTCCATGGACTCAATTTCATCTCTTGGCCTCGTATTCTTGATAAGATCCACCATTGATCAGCTTAACCTTCCAAACAATATACTGCTAAGATGACTTTATCATATTCACAACATTGAAGAACTGAAAATATCTTTTCAGTGGTACTGATCCACTCTTCAGCCACTAATGGATCAGTAGACCCGTTGAATGAGGGTGGACGCTGCCTTGTGAAGGATCCAACAGAATGTTACTCATTCCTTTGCATGTTTGGAAGGCATGCATGATTCATGGCTTGAAAAAGTTATGTGAACATGGCTATAAGATTTTTCATTCCAGCTCTCATAACGTTTTGTTGCTCGGGAAGCCAATCATTTCATTGCCCATCGCATTCCGCATTAACACTATTCCTTTAGGTTCCAGCCGTTGACTAAAATCAAGAATAATAGTGTGAGAAACACTAATTATAATAGGAAAACCAGATAATCAAGAATAAAATTTCACCCTTAACGTCTTATCATATGTTACTCATGGCCATTTCTAAAACACTAAGATTGTGTTCTATGCTCGGACTTATCCTTAGGGTTCTTACTAAGTCTTTCACATCCTAGTTTCCAAAGGTTGAATATACATTTACTATGATACCAATAATAATGACCCATACATTACATTCATTTTTATCACTTCAAAATTGAAGAACACTTTTTACAACATACAACAAAACCCTGAAAGGACCGTATAGGTATACTGTCTTTAGAAACTGTTAAACATAAACAAATGGTTCATAAATCATCTATACTATCTCCCTTTTATTTTATCATATCTAGAGTCCCCTTTTGGAATATCATAATTAATACCCTTCTTTATGACCTGGGGAAAAGAAAACATAAAAAAGGGTTATCTCAAATGCTTAGTAAGGGTAAAAAAAATATCAATCACATCATATTCATAATATCATAACATTTTGGAAATCTTGACCTACAAAAGAGGTCATAATTTCATAACTTGGGATAAATCATAGTAGTGAAATGTAATCCCAATAATCATAAATTAAAACAAGAAACTTTGTGGCATACACACATAATCACAGAGAATCATTTCTTAGTAGTCAAGACTCATTTCCAAGACTATCTTAGCGGACAAAGTCCATTTATGAACCGAGTTCGCTCCTTGTTTCAGTCCTGCATCACTGAACCAGATTAACATGTTGTTCTAGCCATATCTATTTCATGAGATATAAATCATTACCCAATTCATTGTACGGAGATATATATCCCACCCATCTCATAATGAAACTATTCTTATGTGTGCCCCAAAATCATAAATAATACATCGTAGCATAACCCATGTCATAAAAATGGGATTCTTAAACATCGTGCCATCATAAAATAATCCATATAAGATAAATGGGCATCATAAAAATAATTCCATCATAGCATAATCAAATAAATTTAAAAATAGAGATAGAAACATAACCCTACATTATCTTATATGGAAAATAATTTTGATAAAATGCTTGAACTCCATTCTTGAGGAAAATATACTATCTACTTCAAAAAAAATTTACCTTTCCTAAAAAGTCATACAATTTTAAACTAAAAGAAGTTGAATAAAAATTACCTTGAAAATTTTTAAAGTAATATTCATGGAAATAATGTTCTAAAAGTCCATTCAGGTCGTATAAGTTAAAAAAAACATTATTCTCGTACTTTGGCCGAAAAAGTCAAAAAGTACCTCGTACTAAAAATGACAAAAGATTCCATTCATATCATTTGCTAAAAATTAACCAAAGGATAAAATTGGATTTAAACAATTGTAAGTGTATGGAAATAATATTACATATTTAGGAAACATGTATGTGGATGATAAATACACCCCAGTAAATACCAAAGTATAAACAATCTTGGATAAAAATGAGACTGTGAGATTTTCCCTTACCTTAGGCCTGATTTGCTTCGTACGTGTACGAACCTCATGTATAATGATTTAAATAATGTTATTGGCTTTCTTCCAGAATCTTTATCATTGTTATTATATCATATATGGTCATATTCTTAGATTCTTATTAGTAATATTTCATTGCTACTTGTTATTCGGGTGTTTATAGCTTTTTGTTTTTAGGCGTGTTTTGTCGAATAAATTCGTATTATTCTTTTTAGGTTATAGATTCCTCATTTAAATAATGGTATTAGTGTAATATTTATCATATTTATTCGTTAAATTTATTTATAAAATCATTATTCATTAAAGATCATGTAGAATGAGGCACATCACATCGTGGAGACGGTAGGTCGTACGTACGCCCGAGCGATGATATCGTTCCCATGATCGTGGAATTGTATTGAAGTGTATGTATACAATTTCAGAATCAATATAACTTTACAATAATCATTTATAGTTATTATTTACATCATTATACCCATCAAAGTAAGGTGTTGGTGGAAAACAGATTACACCACAACGTGGAGATGGTATTCCGTACGTACGCACATGCGGTGATTTCGTTTTCCGTAGGATGGATATAAGCTGAAATAGGGTTGTTTCATATTTATAATAAAATATAAGTGTATGATCTCTACAGATTTGATTACTTAATAATGAAAAAACTAAAGAATAAGATGTATAAGAATAAATAAAGTTGAAAGAATCAGTAACGGACATTACCTCTTCTTTGAAGCGACTCTTCTTAACCTCATCTTAGGGAACTAAAGATGGCCTTTGAAGAAGACTAGGACCCCTAGGATGTTTCTAAGTAAGTTGAGAAGATAAATTCTCAGGGTTTGACCGAGGATGGAGGCTCAAAGTGGTGTGAGGAGGAGAGGGAGGTGGTTCCCTTTTATAACCGAGGAGATGGGAACCTTTGAAAAAAATATAAAATATTATTTTATTATAAAGTCATATTCAGTTTTTATTAGCTCCAAATTGATTTATTTCAAATATAAGGTGGGTATGGGTCTACATCCTCTCAAAAAATATATTTTATACAAGTTTATGTTACTATTTTAACATTATCATTTAGTTTTAACTCTAAGTTAAATAATTTAACTTTTACCATGTCTTCTTGTTTTCTTACACTATATGGTTAATAAACATACTATAACAAGCCAATAGAACCCCATGTTGTTAATTATTAATATATAAAACCTTATCTATGTCATCTGGCCGATCCTTATATTTTTAGGAATAAAATAACAACTAATAATATAATATTTGTTTTAAAAACTATTTTATGTCCATTTTGACAGTATTTGGTAATTGATTTTGTTGAAAATCATAACAGCATTATTAGTTAGAACAAGGTTAATTGAATCAATATAAATATTTCATATTAACCTATTAAATTAGTGTAATTCTTAAAAAGTCTCATATAACATTTATTTGGGTATTTATAGTATCAATTATGTTAATATTTTCTTAATTCGGTAATTATTGCATCATCATTGTGTCATCAATAAATTAAATTATATAAAGTCTAAAAATTATAAATAATATACCATTATCTAGAAAATATTTTTAAATTTCTAATGAATATTTATAGATGAAATTATCTTATTTATAACCCTATATTAAAAAAAATTTATTTATTAAACTTTGATTTTAACTTTTTTCACTCTTCTGTAAATAAAATAATATTAAATGTCCAAATCTAATCCAAGTTAACCTAGATGGTCCTATTTTATTCATAAGGTTTTTTTGGTCGAATTAATTTTATCCAATAAAATTATGACATGTGTTAGGGTAATAATAATATCATTTTTACCCATAATTACCCTATTTACATTTAATCGTCGTAAAAAAAAGTAAAAAGTTACTATTCACCAATAAATATTTTTATCTTATTGATACACATTTTACACCTTAATATTAATAGTGTCTCTTTGATTTTCGAAATTCCACTCATAGAAGTAGTAAAATTACATTTTATGTAAATTTGCAAATTCTCCTAGGAGGTGGGTAAAAGACGATGAAGAGTTCAATAAAATTTTCATATATCTAAAATTAATATAAAATGACTCCAATTAATTAATTTTAACTTATATAGTTATTATGTATAAATTTTTACCTAAAATAAATTTAAATAAAATAAATAATTATTTAAATAAAAAATCGGTTTTGAAATAGTAACCTAGTGTTTTCACTATTCATCAAAAATTGAATGTTTTCAGAAAAATACCAAAAATTCACACTAGGATAATTTCAATATTCCGAATCCAAAAATGAAGTCCATTTTTATAGATAAAATTTATATAATTTCAAAAAGTGGGTATTACTATTCATGAAGTCTAGTTTTTATAATATTTTAATAGCATTTCGTTGTTTAGTGAAACTCGGTATTGCATACAACGCAAGATATTGAGGAAGGTCGCTTTTGCGTGTAAAGAAAGCCAATCTAGTGTTGTGTGTAGTGAAATATCACTTTAATTATATATATAACATAAAAAGAAAATATTTCTCATACAAATTGTGGGTGATACAAAATTCCTCTGTTTTGTTTCAGATTTTAGTACAATCATCTCTAGCAGAAAAAATAAATCAAATGTAGAACGATGACAGTGAGTTGCAGAAAAAGGTAGAATTGGTATAGAAGGGTAATTTACCTTTATTTAAGAATGATAAATACTGTGTTTTGAGGTTTGTAAATCGATTATGTGTGCCTTGTGATTCTCTAATTGAGAAAGAGTTAGAGGTGAAGCTAGTTTTTCTTCATTTTCAGATCATCCCAGTTGTACTAAGATGTACAGAGATCATCAGAATTATTACTGGTGGAATGTAATGAAAAGGGATATTTCTAAATTTACCTAGAGATGTTTGATTTATCAATAGGATAATGTAAAGCAACAGTCACTGAAAAGGGTACTTCATCCTTTTCCAGCGTGAGATTGGAAATAAGAAATTGTGTCCACGGATTTCAAAGCGGGATTACTGAAAACATCTCAAGTTAACAATTCTATCTAGATTATTGATTATTGATTGGATAAGTCTTATAATTTTATTCCTATTTTAGATTCTATATCTCTAGATCAATGTTCATGATTTTATATTCATGAGATAGTCAGGTAATATGTAGTTCCCCACTCTATTGTATCTGATTGTGATCCCAATCTCACTTTTTAATTTTGGAGGGGCCTTCAGAAGTCATCAGGAACTGAATTAAATTTTAGTACAACTTTACATTCACAATCAGATGGCCAGTCAAAATGAACAATTCCAACATTGGAAGATATGTTACTTTCTTGTTCAATGGAATACTAGTGATGGTTGGAGCAACATCATTCATTGGTTTATTTTTCTTAGAATAATAGTTTTCATTCTAGTATTGATATATAACAATTTGAGGAATTATGTGTAAAGTGATGTCGAACTCTAGATTTTTGGGATGAAGTGGGTGAATGGAAGTTGATGGGAATATAATTGGTAGAATAGATAGTTGAAAAAAATTAGTTGATTTAGAAGAACATGAGAATATCTCAGAGTATATAGAAAAGTTACTTGGATATCCGGATGAAGGATCTTTCTTTAGATGTATGTGGTCATGTCTTTCTCGATGTTTCTCCATGGAAAGTGTGATGTGTTTTGATAAGAAGGAAAATTTATTCCCATGGTTCCTTGGATCATATGAAATCTTTGAGAATGATGGATTAGTTTCCAAAAGAGTGACTTTCCCTCCATTTTTATCCCAGGTTCACAATGTTCTTCATGTTTCAATGTTGAGAATATATATACTGGATCCATTTCATGATTTGAGTCCAGTGGTAGTTCAGTTAAAAGAGAATATTACTTATGAGGAACAATGAGTCCAGATTCTTGACCAAGGAGAGAATGTTTTGTAGAATAACACAATTCATTAGGTGAAGGTTTTTTGGAAAAAACATATGGTTGAAGAGGCAACATGGGAATCATCAAATGCGATGGTGGATAAATACCCTAACTTATTTGATATTTGAATATAATTGTCGGGATGTCATTCCCAAAATGGGGGAAGGATGTAACAACCAAAGAATTTATATAATAACATAATTTCTTATCTATTCATATTTATTAATAAGATATTAATTTTAAAATAAATATGACACTTTTTTAGATATCATACTCAACACGCACCAATATGTTTCTTTGATATTTTATGTTTCACACAACATTGAGTTATACCAAAAAATAATATAATAACATTATTATTTTAAATGGTATATAAAACCTAGACATTCTATTGGTGGGAATAAAAAAAACTGACTACAATATGATTATTCATGTTTTTTAAATGTGTTCAGCTTTATCAGATAAATTTTAGGGGCATAAAATAAGAATGAATCCGATTTTAATCATCAAATATTCTAATATTTTTAAAAGTTCATTTTACCGCCTTTTGATGGAGAAATATTTTTAAATCTAGTAATGACACTTTTATATGTTCCGTTTTACAAAATAATCATCTTCTATATAATTGGGAAATAAAAATTTTATTTGGATAAATTTATGGATATTTTCTGATAATATTCATTTTTTAATGAGTTTTGAAAAATACCGAATTTTAAGTCAAATTGCATGCTCATCTAATTTATTAATATATTTATATTTTAATAAAAAAATTTAATGTGTATTTGTACTATATTTTTAATATTTAATACAATTTTGGTCATTATATGTAATTTCACTTTGAAATTTGATATAAACCTATGTCAGTCTTTTTATAGTAATTAGTTCTTAAAATCACGCTTTTAGTTTTGACAACAAGAATTAATTTCAATTTAATTAATACAACTACTATGTATTGAATAGAGGAAAATGGATACCAAATTTGGAATCAGTAGGTTCAAATTGTGTAAATATGTCCCTTTTGTTTTTAGACATAATGAATAGTGACTTTAGTAATTATTTTATTTACCATTGTAAAAGGATACATATGGTAAATAAGGGAAAAGTAATATTTTAATAATATTAACCAGCTGTAACATGTGTCCTAATACTATTGTATTTGATATTTCTTACCATGGGAATCCTCGGGTTGATATTGGTACCACATGGAGCAACTTTGATGTGAAAATAAAATTTTATAAGAATTAATATAAAGTCAAGAAAAATGTAATATAAACATGTATCATTTAGTAATCCAATTTTCATATGGGTTTATATAAGGGGTATTTTCTACTTTAAATATTCATTATAAATATAAAACTATTTTATACGTCATGATATTTTATTTATAATTTTTTGACATCATATATATAAATATATTTTTGACACAATGACGATGTAACGACTACCTTATTAACCAATTATTAAAATAAATGAGATTATAAAAATTAAAATAAATTTATTTTAAACCTTTTTATAGAATCCATGAATTTTATGTATGAATTTTTTTTATATATTTTAATTAATGATGTTTTTTGTATTGAAATAATCATGTTTATATGGTTTTTTTAAAAGTCTTAATATTAATTGTTTAAAAATTGACATAAATGTGTTTTTTAAAACAAAAAAATATTTTATTAAAGGATATAATAGTCCCAAAATTTATGATTTGGCCAAATCACATATAAATTATTTCATATTTCATTAATGAAACAATTTATGTTATATTGTTATTTTATAGTAACTATAATAATTATATAGTATGAATATACAAGAAGACATGATAAGAGTTAAATTATTTAACTAATGGTTAAAGAAAAAATATATTTTGTAAATTTTTTAGCTAGACTTGTCTGAAACCTATTAGTTGAAAGTATTTTGACTCAAAATAATTCTATATTCTTCATAAATTTCCTTGGGTATAATTGAAATGGAAAATCATTTTATATTAAAGTTATACTTCAAAACATTCCTCAAGTGCCCCTCCTCCCTCTTATAAAAGGGAATCACCCCTACCCATTTAATCACAGTTCTCAAGTCCCTTTTCTCATCCAATATATTCCCAAAAAATCTCCAAACATCCCTCTATTCTTCTTAGAATAATTTCCTTGGGCAGATGGCAATTCAAGAAATCCTTTTTGCTTAAATCAAAGTGGGTTACATGTTTTATGAGGTAATGTCTTCTCTAAAGTTTGTTTCCATCATTTTACTTCTTCACAACCTGTTATATTACTATTGATTTATTACATAACAAAAAAATTTTCCTAAAAATACTATTATGTTTTTATGAAAATTATTCTAACTGCACTTATACACACCTCCATCTAATATATAAGAAAATACTTTCTGTGTACGGTGAACTACTCCCTCACGAAACGACGATTGTTCAATTTTCTCGTACCACCTATCATGGTGTCCATTATGATAGAACCGTATTTAGATATCATATGTAAAATATTTTTATTTTATCTATTCTTATTTATTTTTCATTTATAACATACCATTATTCTTTCCACATTGCATAAATACGAAAATTTCATTTGAGGAAAAGCGTACAACCGCCCCCTCAAAGTGATATGACATGTTCATGCTATACCTAGAATTTATAAATGATTTAATTAATGATCTTATGTAACATATATAAAATATATATTATTTTTTTAAAATATAACTATATATAATTTATTTTTTATTATTTTAAATATGAACAGGAAATTAATGTAGCGTTCATGTGTACGTACGACTTATCATCTCCGTGAACGGTGAATTTAATTTCTTATATCAAAATGTAATGGAATATTATAAATAAATATATTCTTGATCTAAATACATATATACTAGATATATATGATATTTAAATCCTGAATATTATTATATAGATAATGTAATTTTGACGACATGGACAATTTGTAATTATAAAAAGTTCATTTTTGACTCAAGTACCGAACATCGACCAAATGACTGATATGAAGTTGAATACTTATATGATTTTTATAGAAAGTTAATTACAGATGAAAAAGAATAATAAAATTGAAAAATGTTCTGAATCAAGTAAAAATTAACTTAAGTATATTATTCAGTGATATAATGATGAACAAGATATGCCGGACACAACGTAATGGACATTGTCTCATTCTCCTTTTACTGAGGCATATTTTTATTTATACATGATATTAATTTATATGGTTTATAAGCAACTTGGATTTTAATTTAACTCAAACTGACTATTTTTAGTGAATCGTTTTACTAAATAAAAAAATAATGATTCTTTTTAACGTACGAATTGAAAATGACATTTTCCTCGCCACGAGAATTATTTGATATTAGGCTTCCTTGACAAGATGTAATGTTTTTAAAAGGAAAATAAATACCAAATAAACATTTTAAGTATTTTGTTATTGAAAATAGTTTTGAGAAAGCATGGATTTTGTCAGTATCGTGATATAAAATATTGTTATTGCAACGTGGAAATGTTATCATTCCCTTGTGATTGATTTATGTGTTATGATTATGTTATGGTTCATGGGAATTTATGTTGCATATGGGTGGTTCTATGATAAAATATGGGATGTTCAGCCTGATATAGGTCTTCAATTTATTGTGTAATGTGGTGGAGGTAAACATTATTATTTCTCCTAATAGATTTATGTAATATGATGTAATTGGTATTCCAAATATAACTCCCTATATTGCTGTGAAAGAGACAATGTAAGTACGATATGAATGCCAAAAGCTACCATTATGATTTATGATTTCTATGTGTTATTCATAAATCTTATGATTTTAGGAGGTATGTTAATGATTTTATGTTTTTTTATTGATAATTATGTCTTCATTGATTTTTTTTGTATTTATGGACTAATGTTTTCTTTTCTTATTTTATAACCCTTACTATGTTTTTTATGCTCATTACATGTTTTAAAAGGATTTTCATAGGGTGTGTGGAAGGGTAAGAGAAAAGTATTATTCATGAAGATTTATATAAATAAAATAACTTTTGTTTTATTTTTGTAGTTTTATTATTGTGAATAATATTAGATAGATTAGAAGTGTCTATTTTATTAATGTTGAGATGTAATGTAATAGTTGTTACCTCATTCTATAAAAATATAAACCTAAAAATATCAACAATGTGAATTTTTGAGTTAATCATGATTATTTAATGTTTAAGGTTGGGGACATAGACCCTAAGATGGGAGGTGTAAATTATGGTGTGATTTTATATTCAATTTTTAGTTCACTCCCACATATTTACAAGAATACGATAAATATTTTTTGTTCTTCATGAAAACATATAATAATTTAATGTAATAAATTAATGTGAAGAAAATGTTTTATACACGGATCATCACTAATGGATAGTCCCAGGAGAATCCACCAATTGGGTGTTGATCTACTAAGAGGTAATATCATCCATTGTACTAATTATAAATTATTATTGTGGGTTCAACACTGATACTAGGCACTATATCTACCTGTAATTTCTTGCAAACTACATGATTCAATAATTACAAGATAACACAACATGCGTATTGCAAAAATATCATTAATGAATAAATATAAACACCCATATAATAAGGGTATTTTCATTTTTTATCTGTATATTCTTCTAATTCAATAATAGGTATTAGAGGTAAAATAGTTCCACATCTCATGATCCTATTAACCAATTAATGTTCCATGTAATTTATAAAATCACTCCCTACTTTTTTCTCTAATTATTTCACCTTTTTAAATATCTCAAAAAATTTGAAATCAAAAAATCTCATGATAGTTCCCCATATTAAATCGAAGTAAATCCTCCTCCTCTAATAGAATAATTTTTCTTCCCATATAATAGGTTTTTCAACAATGAGGTTTATTTATCATATAACCAATCTCAAAATAAAAAGTTCATATATTAATTATTTGTAGAGATAAATTCATATAATAATTTTCAGATAACATCGTATCCCCCATATCCATATATCATTTTCCTTTAATATACAAGGCTGTAGAAGTACTTTAAAATTTTATTTTGAATAAAATATTCTTTAGTAAACTATATTTTCAAAAATTATTTTTGAATAATTAATTATTCATATAGTTTATTAATAATATGAATTTGAGTCCATGTGGACAATAGTATTTGGTTTTCATAAATATTTATATAGAAAAAACCTAAATGTTATAACAAATCCCACTTATATAATTTCATATTATCCTAATAAATTTTTCATATTTACCTTAAACATTTTCCATTTACTTTATGATTTTCATTGTAACACCCCAAGATTTCATAGTATGTTTTTTCTTCAATGTAATTCAATAACATGCACTACACGCAACACCGAGTTCAAGCGCAACATAGCTTACCAAACTAGTCGTTAAAAGAGGATATGAATTGTATTAACTGAATTTTGAACTATATATAATCCTTATAATTTTAGAATCCATATTATGAGTTTCTTAGACATAATGTAAGAACTAATTAATTTTTTCCATATAAAAGATGTATTTTTAAAAAAATGAAATTTTAACGCCTTTTAATGGTGAACCATTTGTAAATATAATATTTGAAACATTTACATATTCAATTTGACAAAATAAACTTCTTCTTTAGAATTAGGACATAATAATTGATTTTTAATAAATTTTTTTGTGTTTTGGTTATAACTTTCATATTCGGGCGAATAGTGAAAAATATTATATTTTAACTGAAAACAATTATTTTTAATCAATATAATTTATAGTATTAAATTATTCATTTTAATGGTTTATAAGTATAAATATATTATATTTTAACCATTTAATCCAATGTTGGTCATTGTAAGTAATTTCACTTTGATATTGGACATAAACAAGGGTCAATCTTTTGATAGTTATTATTTCTTAAAAATATGCCTTTTGGTTTTAACAATGGTAATTAATTTTAAATTAATAAATGAAACTTAAATGTTTTGAATTTGGTAAAAAAGACTTCGTTTTTGGATTCTTAATATTGAAATTAGTCTACGGTTAATTTTTGGAATTTTTCTGAAAGCATTCAATTTTTGATGAATACTGAAAAACATTGAGTTATAGTTTAAAACGGAAAATTTATTTAAATACTTATTTATTCCATATAAAGATATTTTAGGTTAAAATAGATACATAATACCTATATAATTTCAATGTAATTCATTGGATTCAGTTTATAATAATTTAAGATATATAAAAATTTTATTGAACATTTTACGGTCTTTTACCCACATCCTAGGAGAATTTTCAAATTCACATAAACCATAATTTTACCACTTCTGTAATTGGAATTTTGAAAATATGAGGGACACGATTAATATCAAGAAGTAAAATGTGGTTCAATAATATGAAATTAATTTTTGGTGAATAGTAACTTTTATCTTCTATTTACCATGGTTAATTATAAATTGAGTAATTAAAGGTAAAAAAGATATTATTATTACCATAACACATGTCCTAATTCTATTGGCTAACTATAATTCGACCAAAAAAAACCTTAGGAATAAAATATGAACCTCTTTGGTCCACTTGGATTTGATTAGCCAATTTATTATTATTTAACTCAATGAAGAGTTAAAAGAGCTAAATAAAAGTTTAATAACTAAAACATTTTTAATATAGTCTAATACATTAGATAAATTTGATTATAAATAATAAATATAAATATAATAATATTTCCTACATAATTGTATTTTTTTATAATTTTTAGACAATAAATAATTTAATTTATTTATGACACAATGGTGAAGCAGTAATTACCTAATTAATGAAATATTAAAATAATTGATATTATAAATATCCAAATAAATTTAATCTGAGACTTTTTATAAATTCCACTAATTTTATATGTTAATATTACATATTAGGGTTGTTTATATGAATTTATTTCTATGTAATAATGATGTTATATATTTAGAAATAACAAAATTCCAAATAGTGTCAAAATTGACATAAAAGAGTTTTTAAAACAAATATTATATTATTAATTGATATTATATTCTTAAAAATCTAAGATTCGGAAAAAGGAATTTTATAATTATATTTTTATCATTAATTAAACACTTGGGCTTCGCTTGGATGTATATAGTATGTTTATTATCAATATAATATAAAAATACAAAGAGACATGGTAAATGTCAAACAATTTAAAAAAAAGATAAATATAAATGAAAAGTTTAATTTAGTGACCCAGACCTGTCTAAAATATATGGGTTCAAAGTATTTCGATCCATCCCTACCTTAGTATCAAAATAAGTCCCTTTGGATCCATTATAAATAGAATATTAATTTATTATAAAATAATTTTTTATGTTTTTTCTAAGGTGCCCCTCACCCCTCCTATAAAAGGGCACTCCTCCTTTTCTCAAATTCATACCTTAAAAGACTTTTGGCTTGGCCAAACCCTGCCCAAATATGCTCTAAAAATCCCTAAATACAACCTATAAACCTTATTTTGATCAGAAGGCAAGCCTAAGGATCCCTTTTGATCAAATCAAAAGGAAGAACACGAAGAAGATGTAATCTTTTCACCACCCACTTTCAAGTTCCTTTCTTCTTCCACTTCTTCTTTCATTTTTATTTCCATTATAAAATATTAAATCATGTATATTTTTTATACTATGATGTTATTATAAATATGGTACAACCATATTCAGTATTCTATCCATCCCTTGGATGACATGTCACCATACCTGCGTACGTACGGCTTATAGTCTCCACGTCGTGGTGTAATTGTTATTCAATACATTATTATTTGTATGGGCATAATAATGATGTGTAATTCATGTAAATAATAAATATTACATGATAATTATTCTGTATATATGATACAACACCTAATTATTTATTATTTTAATATCAAAAGAATGATATTGTCACTCGTGCGTACGTACAGACATCCGTTTCCACGAACGCGTTGAGAATCATTCCCCAACGTATCCATTCAAGAATAATTTTCATTTTATGATTAAGAATAATGTTTAAGTACTTGATATCATTCTGGATATGAAAAATATACATCCTATGGATCACAAACACGACTGATGTAACAAAACATATAAAAGAAAACCAGTAAGTGAACACCCGAAACGACGATAATACTAAAATATTATTAACAAAGCAATATTAAAAGATCATATATGATATCATATTAATTTATATGACTCTTGTATAACATAATAACAAATATTTAACTATTATACAAGATTTTACCTTATTCTCGACCAAGGAAAAGTACAATGTAAGGGTTTATTTCACAATCTCTTCATTATCTGAGGTTGTTTATACGTAATTATCTAATGTGACCTCTTTATCATCCACATCCATGTTTCTTAAAAATGTATTTTAAAACATTCATACTATTTTATAGACTTTGGGTTAAATTCATTTATACCCTTGTTTTAATTTTTATAAGATGTTTGTAAAAGAATCTTTCCATCATTTTCCAAACAAGGTCATTTTTAACCTCTTCGACAAAAGTAAGGTAAGAATGTGTTTTTCTTAACTTATACGGCAGGTGCGGCTATTTTACGCTGTTATAAAATTGTCAAAGCATCCCTTACAGGCCTAAAATAATATTTTCGAAGTAAATGTTTTAATTATGTTTGATTTAAATGATTTCAAAAAATAGATATTTCTCTCAAATAGTATTGATTTCATCTATGTCAACATCTTTTAATTGATTTTAAGCTTATTTAAAGATGATTTATTATGATACAAAAATTCCATAGAATATTCAAGGTTTTTTAATATGTTTGACCGCGGATGAGTTGTTTTTATACCATTCATGGTTTATGGAGAACGTATTGACATTTCATATGCTAGTTTTAATACAAATGTTTATATTATGTTTAAACCTGTTCATTTAAGGAATGGATTGGACTTAATAATTACCGGGTGGAGCCCCCTATAGCTCCTCAATGCATCAGTAGGTCTCATGACACAAACTAGTGTCTTGGAACAGGCCCTTGAAAAAATATTATTTGTAGTCATGGCAAAGTCCTTTACTATGTGGTTATGATAGTTTGGAATTATGCATTCCATAATTAGGAAAGTGGTTATTGATATTGCATGTGATTATCATTTCCATATTATGATGAAGTTCAAGTTTAAAAGACTTTTTTTTAGTTATACATTGTATTAAATTTTTATGTTTATTTATAAAAGTTTATGCTATATTGTTATCCTTACTGAGCATCTGAGCACACCCGTTTAATTTTTTTACTTTTTCAGAGATGTGAAGAAGTATTTTATTAATGACATGAAGGGATAATATGAGGGGATATGAAGAGAAGATGTTGTTGTAGTTTTTTTCACTTTATGATGTAATGTAGGACTTATGAATATATCTAGTGTTTCCAAGGCTACTAAACTAATCAGTATTTTGAGACATGATCATTTGTCATCATGCCAATATTATGTAATAATACACCGAATCTGGGAAACTGGGGTTGGGTCATTATAGTTGGTATCAGAGGAGGTTTAGTACAAACCATGGAAGCTAGATTTAGATAAACTCTGATTAGAGCACATATCCCTAAGATAGACTTTGAGGATTATTATAGAAGAACATTCTAGAATTTTCGTATTGTAGAGATTTTGTGATTTTTCTAAGAAATACATCCATGTCTGGATACGAGTAGGTAGAGGTTGATCTGGCACAGATGTACCTAGGGGTAAAACCTAAAATCAACAATTTGAGCTAGACTCTAATGGGAACGGGTGCACGCCAAGAGGCCTTTCTTCACTCTTGGTTATGACACTCCCAGAGGATATGCTTAGGATAATTATATTTTTTTAACAAACCATTATGAAGGGTTTATAGGTATTTACTTCGTCAAAGAAATTTTTTTATGATTATGGAATATATCCATAAACTATTCAATTTATGTTCTGTATTTTAAAACTTTGGAATTATTCATTGCAATTCATAAACTAGCCTAGTGTGTGCCATTGTATAGAAATAGTGCCCAGTAGAAGGAATGTGAACTCCTACAATACGTATGATCCAAAGAATAATAAGGATCATATATTTCACACTATTAAGCCAACATTAAGAAGGGAAATAGTCTCCCATGTATTCTCAACGTATGAAGAAATAGTATCATGTGTTAATAAGATAAGTAAATAATTCTCTGAGTCCTATAGGATTGAAGGCAAGCAAGAGAAAAAAAGGATGCAAGATATAAAGAAGGATAAAGGGAAGAGGGAAAAGAAGAATTTTACTAAATGTGATAAATGTGGGAAGAAACACCCGGGAACTTGCCTAAAGGGAATGGGGGTTTGATATAAGTGTGGAGAGAAAGGACACCAAGTACATGTTTTTAAGGGTAAGAAAAAGGTTTCAAATGTATAAAGGTTCGTCTGCAAGGAGTTGAGATACTATGCGAACCAATGTCCAAATCATCAGAGTATGCCCCAAATGATGTTATTGGATATTAATCATGTTATGATACTACCACAGTTGAGGAGGAATGATTATATTTCTTATGTTGTTATTAAAAAATTATTTCATTTGAGTGTTGTATCAACGATGTACTGGTTATAATAATTATGGAGTATATAAGGATTGTACTGCAGTACTATTTTATTAAGGACTTGAGATTGGGTGGAACCAAGAAAAGTGACTCAATAGCAGGTTAAATTTTTTGAGAATATATGGTTGAGAGAAAGATAAACCATAATATTGGTCTAATACCAAGGTAGTGATTTTGGAACAATACATGATTGATTTGGATTAATTATATTGGCTATTCCTGACTCCCTTGAAATTGATTATTGATTTGTATAATCCATCATTGTTGGAGTTTACACCATTTTTGGATCGAAGGAGTATATCCAGTATTCTATAAGGAATAAAGGATCATGAATGTAATAAAAATGTTTTTATGGTAATTCAGGAAGTTGCAGTGTTTTAAAAGACTTCATGATGAAGGTGTTCACATGTTATTATGCGGATAAAACGATATCTATTGTGTTTACCTTCCTTATAATTTTTGGATTGTGTGTTTTGACAGAAGTATTTTGGATAATTCTAGTTTGAGATTATTTTTGGATTGCCATAAAAGGACAACCCGGAGGTCGGGCGGCAACCCATCGTTTCCAGGAAGGCCATGAGACTTAAACCCGCAACCGAGAGCCGAAAAGGGTGTATCACCTTCCACTGGCCCACTTGATGTCCTGGATTGAATAATTTAGTTTTTTTTAAAGGTCTGGTAGAGGAATTAGAAATTCATTTTTTTGAAACCTATATGAATAGGATAAATAGAATATATTTTTTAAGTTCTATAATCATTTTAAGTAAAATATGAGATTGTTGGAAAAATTATTTAAAGGATGGAACTCCACTTGAAAAGTATTCATTTTTTTCTTTCTCTAATTCTATGAAAAAAGAAATTATTAAACTTTAGGTAAGATATCCTAAAACCAAAAAAAAATTATCCTAATACCTTATGTTGTGTTGAACCGTTGGTATTTTAAATCATCATAGATTAGTAGCTTTGAGGCCCACAATTCTAAATTTTTTTGTGATTGATGACCTCAATAACTCCATATAAATATTTATGTTTTCCTTCCAGTTATGTTTCTCTAATTTCCACCAGTGTTCTCTTAATCAAGATCATAATTTGGTGGTGACTTTTTCATTCCACTTTTTCCTCTTATTAACACTAAATTTTATTTACCCAATTTCCGATGTGGGTTTCCCCACAAAGGTATTTTCTATTTTCAACCTTTTATTTTCGAAATCAATTTCATGTTTCGAGGATTAAATTTATTGAATGAGGGAAGAATTTAACACCCCAATATTTCTTTGTACATTATTTTCTTCAATGTAATTCAATAACTTTCATTACACGCAACACCGAGTTCAAGTGCAACACAACATACCAAACTAGCCCTTCAAAAGAGGTTATGAATATTATTAATTGAATTTTGATCTATATATAATCCTTATAATATTAGAATCCATATTAAGAGTTTCTTAGACATAATGTATGAACTACTTCATCTTTTTCAGATAAAAGAAGCATTTTTCTAAAAATGCAATTTACTCCCTTTTAATGGTGAAACATTTTTAAAATACAATATTTGAAACATTTATATTTTAAATTTGAAAAAATTAAATTCATTTTTAGAATCCGGAAAAAGTAATTTAGTTTCAATAAATTTTTGTTGTTTTTCTGATAACTATAATATTTGGGTGAATAGTGAAATAACTATATTTTTTCTGAAAACAATTTTTTTTATTCAAAATTGTTTATAGTGCTAAATTATACATTTTAATGGATTATAAGTATAAATAGATTATATTCTCACCATTTAACCAAATTCTGATAATTGTGGTAATTTCACTATGAAATTGGACATAAACAAGTGTCTGTCTTTTGTTAGTTATTATTTCTTAAAAATACGCCTTTTGGTTTTGACAACGAGAATTAATTTTAAATTTTTAAATGAAACTTATATGTTTTGAATTTGGTAAATCATAATTCATTTTTGAATTCGAAATATCGAAATTAGCGTATGATGAATTTTTGGTATTATTCTGAAAACATTCATTTTTTGATGAATAGTAAAAAACATTGAGTTATGTTTGAAACCGAAATTTTATTTAAATAAATATTTACTTTATTTTATTTTATTTTAGGTAAAAATAGATACATAATACCTATATAATTTCAATTTAATTCATTGGAGTCTATTTATAAATTTTTTTATATATATAAATTTTATTGAACTTGTCACCGTCTTTTAGCCACCTCCTATGAACATTTGCAAATTCACATAAATCATATTTTTATCACTTCTGTGAGTGGGATTTCAACAATCATAGAGACACGGCTAATATCCAGAAATAAAATGTTGTTCAACAAGATGAAATTTATTTTTCCGGAATAGCAACTTTTTACTTTTATTTACAATGGTTATATGTAAATATGGTAATTAAGGGTAAAAATGATATTTTTATTAGCCTAACACATGCCCTAATTCTATTGGCTATGTATAATGCGTCCAAAAACAACCTTAGGAATAAAATATGAACCTATTTGGTCCACTTTGATTAGATTAGGACATTTATTAGTATTTAATTCAAATAAGAGTTAAAAGAGTTAAAATCAATGTTTAATAACTAATACATTTTTAATATAGGGTTATACATAAGATAAATTCAATTATAAATATTCATTAGAAAGATAAAATGATTTATTACATAATAGTATTTTATTTTTGGTTTTTAGACATTAAATAATTTAATTTATTTATGACACAATGGTGATGCAGTAATTACCAAATTAATGAAATATTAAAATAATTGATATTTTAAATATCCAGATAAATGAAATTTGTGAATTTTTTGGAATATAACAATTTTTTTAGGGTAATAATACATATTAGGGTTGGTTATATTAATTTCATTCGAATTAATAATACTGTTATATAGTTATAAAAAACAAAATACCAAATAGTGTCAAAATTGTCCTAAAAGAGTTTTTAAAACAAATATTATATTATTAATTGATATTCTATTCCTAAAAATATAAGGTTCTACCAAATTAGTTATATAATGATAGTTGTATCATTAATGAACCACATTATGTTCACATGGATGTATATATTATGTTTATTAACCATATAATATAAAAATATAAAGAGACATGGTAAATGTCAAACTATTTAACTAAGAGTTAAATATAAATGATAAAGTTAATTTAGTGACCAAAAGTTGTCTAAAATCTATTTTTTGAAATTATTTATATCCATACCCACCTTATCTTATAAATAAATCACTTCTGAGCCATTATAAACCTAATATGAATTTGTTATAAAATAATATTTTATGTTTTTTCGAAGGTGTCTATCACCCCTCTTATAAAAGGGAACTCCATCTTCACTCAAATTCATACCTTCAAAGACTTTTGGCTCCACAAAATCCTTCCCTAATATTCTCTAAACATCTCTCAATTCAACCTAGAGACCTCATTTTGATCAGAATCCAAACCTAAGGATCCCTTTTGATCAAATCAAAATGAAGAACACGAAGAAGATGTAATGTTTTCACCACCATCTTTCACGTTCCTTTCTTCTTCAACTTCTTCTTTCTTTGTTATTTCCATTATAAAATAATAACACTAGTATCTTTTATATAATATGATGTTATTATAAATATGGTACAACCATATTTAGTATTATATCCATCCATTGGATGACATGTCACCATACGTGTGTACGTACGACTTACCATCTCCATGTAGTGGTTTAATTGTTATTAAATACATTATTATTTGGATGGGTATAATATTGATGTGTAATTAATGTAAATAATAAATATAACATGATAATTATTTTGTATATATGATACACCACCCAATTATATATTATTTTAATATCAAAAGAATGATATTGTTGCTAATGCGTGTGTACGGACTACTGTCTCCACGAAAGTGATGAGATTCATTCCCCATCGTATCCATTCAAGGAAAATTTTCATTTGATGATTAAGAATAATGTTTAAGGACTCGATATAATTCTGGATATGAATAAGATACACCCAATTGGTAACAAACACATATTATGTAACAAAACATATAAAAGAAAATGAGTAAGTGAACACCTAAAACGACGATAATACTAAAATATTATTAACAAAACAATATTAAAAGATAATATATGATATCATATTAATGTATATGATTCTTTTATATCTTAATAACAATGATTTAACTATTATACCGGATGTTAACCTACTCTCGACCAAGTAAAAGTACACGGTAAGGGTTTATTTCACAATCTCTTTATTATTCGAGGTTGTTTATATGTAATTGTCTACTAGGACTTCTTTATCATAATCATCTATGATTCATAAAAATGTATTTCAAAACATTCTTACTATTTTATAGACTATGGGTTAAAGTCATTTATACCCTTGTTTTACATTTTATATGATTTTTATAAAGGAATCATTCCGCCGTTTTCCAAACAAGGTCCTTTTTAACCTTGTCAACAAAATTGAGGTAAGAATGTACTTTTTTTTACTTATACAGCGGGTGCGGCTATTTTCCACAGTTATAAAATCGTCGAATCATCCCTTACAAGCATATAAGAATTTTTTCAAAGTAAATTTTTTAATTATGTGGCATATAAATGATTTTAAAAAAAGGGATATTTTTCTCAAATAGGTTTGATTTCATCTATGCCAACATCCTTTGAGGGATTTTATGCTTATTTGAAGTTGATTTACTGTGATACAAAACTACCATATAGTATTGAAGGTTTTTTTGGTGTGTTTGATTGTGGGTGTGTTATTTTTATACCATTCATGGTTTATGGAGAATGTATTGACATTTCGTATACTAGACTTACTATTAATGTTTATGTTTTGTTTAAACCTATTCATATGAGGAATGCATTGGACTTAATAAGTGTTGGGGGATCCTTCTATAGCTCCTCGATGCATCTATAGGTCTCTTGAGACAAACTAGTGTCTTGTCACAAGGCCATGACAAAATATTATTTTTATTCTTGGCACATGGCCTTGACTATGTGGTTATGATAGTCTGGAATTATGCATTCCATCATTATGAATGTGGTTATTGATATTGCATGTGATTATTCGACTAGTAAAATATCCATGTGAATAAGTAAATGGAATTATTTCATTTTATCTTTTCCATATTATGTTGAAGATCATGTTTAAATGGCTTTTGTTTTAGTTATAAATTTACTTAAATGTTTATGTTTATTAATGAAAGATTCCTCTATATGGTTATCCTTACTGAACATCTGAGCTCACACCATTCAATGTATTTTTTTTCCAAGAATGTGAAGAAATATTTTATGAATGACCTGTAGGGATATTATGAGAGGATATGAAGAGAAGATGTTGTTGTAGGGTTTTTTCACTTTATGAAGTAATGTAAGACTTGTGAATATATCTAGTGTTTCAAAAGCTACTAAAATAATCGGTCTTTCGAGACTTGACCTTTTGTGATCATGCCAATATTATGTAATAATGCACCGAATCTTGGTAAATGGGGTCAGATCGTTACATTCATAAACCATTTATGGTGCAAAAATATTCCTTTTGAAAACCAAATATAACCTGAAGATGACATAACCTCACCATATTATCTCACTCATTCATCTTAAAACTCTACTGGAAAAGGATGTTTTTTCAACGGTTCTAAACCATTGGGAATGGCCACAAAACCGTTGGTATACCTTATACCAACGGTTCTGTGAACCTTTGCTAAGTAAGTCGTTGGGATAGCTTTTTCCTATAGTTTACATAGAAACATTGGGATAGCTTAGAAAAATTATCCTATCCCAACTGTTTTGGGAACCATTGGGAAATGTTTTTCCCAACGATTTCCCTTAGACCGTTGGCAAAACCAACATTTTTCCATGGTTCTCAATAGTTTCAAAAACCGTTGGGAATGTATTTTTACCAATGGTTCCCTTTGAATTTTTGGTAAAAACTTTTCAATGAAACCTATGCCAACGGTTTGAAACCACTGGCATAGGCTACGCTGTGCAATTTGCACAGCAGCCTGCAATTTTCACGCCACTGGCTGGGTGTCCATCCATTCAGGAAATTCTCTGATCTCCTCTCTGATTAATTTACCTACAATATCCAACTAATACATACATATACAGAAACAATTCATACACTTTTAACATATATTGAATCTATAACTATACACATCTAGAATTAAATCAAGATTCAAAAATTAATTATAAACTTACATAATTCATTTAAACATACACATTTAAATGTATTTTTTCTAGAAATGATGTAAATTTTAAATTAATACATAAATTTGGCATGACACTGGCCAAATCATGCCTCGTATTGAGGCTAGGTTGGCTCGTGGACGTCATATATGAAGCATGGATCACTGTGCTCAAGTATCAACAAAATCAAAATCCGTTTGTTCGGTTTTCCAGATGTACATAAAATGTTGTCCATTTTAAACAAAAGAGAGACACTTGGAGAGATCCCGGCCACACTGCGACTTGGATTGAGGGTATGTTGACTCATACATGTCAAATATAACCCATGGATCTTTTTTCTAATGTTTCAACAGAATCTGAATGTGTTTGGTCGGTTTACTGTATGTCAGTTGTTGTTTTCAATTAAAATAAAGTCCATTTTAAACTATAGAGAGACACCTCGGGTGGTGAAGGCCACTCCACACCTCGTATTGAGGCTATGTTGACACGTACACATCACTTATGAAACATGTATCATTGTCCTAAAGTTTCAATAGAATACGAATGCATTTGGTCGGTTTTCTGTAAGTCAATTGTTCTTTTCACTTAAAATGTTGTCCACATCAAATACACCTGAGACTCTTTGAGTGGTTCTGGCCACACCGAGCCTCATGGTGAAGCGGGGATGACTCGTAAACGTCAAAAATGACTCATTTTACTTTTTCCTAAATTTCAATAGGATCCGAATGCGTTTGGTCAGTTATCCGTATGTCAGTTGTGGTTTTCACTTAAAATGTTGTCCATTTTAAACTATAGAGAGACAACTCAAGTGGTGTTGGCTACAATGTGCCTCATATTGAGGGAGGGTTGACTAATACACATCACATATGACTCATGGACCGTTTACCTAAAATTTCAATGACATCCGGATGCGTTTGGTTGGTTTTCTGTATGTATGTTGTTGTTTTCACTAAAAATGAAGTCCTTTTGAAACAAAATAGATACACTTTTAGTGGTGTCGGCCACACTTGGTCTCAGATTGAGGCAGGGTTGACTCATACACATCTCATATGACTCATGGATCGTTTTCCAAAATAAACAACACATTCCTGATGCGTTTTTACGGTTTTCCGTTTGTCAGTTGTTGTTTTCACTTAAGATTATGTTCTTTTTAAACAAAAGAGAGACACTTTGAGTGGTCCCTGCCACACCGCACCTAGGATTGAGGTGGGGTTGACTAGTACATGTCACATATGAACCATGGTTCATTGTTCTAATGTATCAACACAATAAGAATCTGTTTGGTCTGTTTTACTTATGTAATTAAAATGTTGTACATTTTAAACATAAGAGACACTTTTGGTTGTTCTGTCCACTCTGCGACTCAGATTGAGGCGCGGTTGACTCGTAAACGTCAAATTTGACCCATGGATCATTTTCCTAATGTTTCAACATAATATGAATGGGTTTGGTTGTTTTTATGTATGTCAGTTGTTGTTTTCACTTAACATGAAGTCCATTTTATACTAAAGAGAGACACTTTGAGTGGTGTCGGCCATACCACATCTTGGATTTCGACGGGGTTGACTCATACACGTTGCATATTACGTGTTAATCATTTTCCTAAAGCATCCACAAATTCCAAATGTGTTTGGTCGGTTTTCCGTATGTCAGTGGTTGTTTTCACTTAAAAGTTTGTCCATTTTAAACAAAAAAAAGACGCTTTGTGTGCTGCTAGAAACATTGAGCCTCAGATAGAGGTGGGGTTGACTCTTACATGTCACATATGACCCATGGATCATTGTACTATAGTATCAACACAATCTGAATGTGTTTGGTCAATTTTCTGTATGTCAGTTGTTGTTTTCACTTAAAATGATGTCCTTTTCAAACAAAAGAGAGAAACTTTTAGAGGAGTCGGACACACCGCGCCTCGGATTGAGTCGAGGATCACTCGTACATGGCACATATGACACTTGGATAATTTTCCTAAAGTTTAAATAGAAAACAAATTTGTTTGGTCGGTTTTCCGTATGTCAGTTGTTGTTTTCACTTAAAATGTTGTCCATTTTAAAAAAAAAAAGAGAGACACTTAGAGGGATGTCAGCCATACCGTGCCTCATATTGAGGAGGTGTTGACACATACACGTCACATATGACCCATGGATCGTTGTGCTAAAGTATCAAAACAATCAGAATCTGTTTGGTCATTTTTCAGTATGTACTTAAAATGTTGTACATTTTAAACATAAGAGACACTTTGGGTGGTTTCGGCCACACTATGACTCAAATTGAGGCGAGGATGAATCTTACATGTCACATATGACCCATGGATCATTGTCCTAAATTATCAACAGAATCCGAATGCGTTTGGTCAGTTTTCTGTATGTCAGTTGCTGTTTTCACTTAACATGAAGTCCATTTTAAACTAAAGAGAGACACTTTGAGTGGTTACGGGCACACCGCGTCTTGGATTGAGACGTATTTGACTCGTACACGTCACATATGACTCATGAATCGTTTTTCTAAAGCATCAACACATTCCAAATGCGTTTGGTTGGTTTTCTGTATGTTAGTTGTTGTTTTCACTTAAAATTATGTACATTTTAAACAAAAGAAAGACACTATGAGTGGTGCCGGAAAATCCATTCCTCTTATTGGGGTGGGGTTGACTCCTAAAAGTCGCATACGACCCATTGATCATTGTGCTAAAGTATCAACACAATATGAATGTGTTTGGTCGGTTTTCCTTATGCTGGTTGTTATTTTTACATAAAATGTAGTCCATTCCAATTAAACCTGAGACACTTTGAGTGGTGTCGGCCACACCAGGCCTCAGATTGTGGTGGGGTTGACTCTTACATGTCAAAAATGATGCATGGAACATTTTCCTAAAGTCTCAATAGAATCCAAATGAGTTTGGTCAGTTTTTCGCATGTCAGTTGTTGTTATCACTTAACATGAAGTCCATTTTAAACTAAAGAGAGACACTTTGAGTGGTGCTGGCCACACCGTGTCTTGGATTGAGATAGGGTTGACTCTTACACATCACAAATAACTCATGGAAGGTTTTCTTAAATCATAAACACATTATGAATGTGTTTGGTTGGTTTTTTGTATTTCAGTTGTTGTTTTCACTTAAAATGATGTCCATTTTAAACAAAAGAAATACATTTTGAGTGGATCCGGCAACACCATGCCTCGTATTGAGGAGTTGTTGACTCTTACACATCACATATGACCCATGGATTATTGTGCTAAATTATCAACAATATCAAAACACATTTGGTTAGTTTTATGTATGTTATTTTTTATTTTCACTTAAAATGCCGTCCATTTCAAATAAACCTGAGATACATTGAGTGGTGCCAGCCACACCGGGCCTTGGATTGGGGCGGGGTTGACTCGTACAGTTCACAATTGAACCGAGGATCATTTTCCTAAATTATCAACACAATACGAATGGGTTTGGTCAGTTTTCCATATTTTAGTTGTACTTTTCACTTAAAATGTTGTCCATTTCAATCAAATGTTTCACACTTCGAATGGTGCCGGCCACACCACGCCACGAATTGAGTCGGGGTTGACTCGTACATGTCACATATGACCCATGGATCATTGTGATAAAGTATCAATAGAATTTGAATGTGAATATATGGTTTTTTTATGTCAGTTGTTCTTTTCACTTAAAATCCAATCCATTTTAAACAAAAGAGACACAGTTAGAGTGCTATCGGCCACACCGCGCCTCAGATTTAGATGGGGTTGACTTTTACATGTCAAAAATGACCCAAGGATCATTTTCCTAATGTATCAACATAGGCCGAATGCATTTGGTTTGTTGTATGTATGTCAGTTATACTTTTAACATAAAATGTTATTCATTTCAAAAAAAAGTTGGACACTTCGAATGGTGACGTCCACACCATGCCTTGGATTGAGTAGGGGATGACTTGTACATGGGAAATATGACCCAGGGATTTTTGTCCTAATTTTTCAACAGAAACCGAATTTGGTTGGTCGGTTTTCCATATGTCAGTTGTTGTTTTCACTTAAAATTTTACCCATTTTAAACAAAAGAGAGACACATTGAGTGGTTCCGGAAACAACATGCCTAATATTGAGGTAGGGTTGACTCATACACATCACATATGACCCATAGATAATTTTTATGAAGTATCAACACAAGCAGATTCTGTTTGGTCGGTATTCTGTATGTACTTAAAATGTTGTACATTTTAAACATAAGAGACACATTGGTTGGTGTCAGCCACACTGCAGCTCGGATTGAGGCACATATGACTCATACACATCACATATGACCCAGGTATCATTTTGCTAAATATTCAACAGAATCAGAATGCGTTTGGTCAGTTTTCTGTATGTCAGTTGTTGTTTTCACTTAACATGAAGTCCATTTTAAACTAAAGAGAGACACTTTGAGTGGTGCCAACAACATCACATCTTGTATTGAGACGGAGTTGACTCGTACTCATCACAAATGATTCATGGAACTTTTTCCTAAAACATTAACACATTCCGAATGCGTTTTGTCATTTTTCCGTATGTCAGTTTTTGTTTTCACTTAAAAATGATGTCCATTTTAAACAAAAAAAAGACACTTTTAGTGGTGCCTGCAACACCGTGCCTCATATTGATGTGGGGTTGACTCATAAATGTCACATATGACCAATGGATCGTTGTGATAGAGTATCAACACAATCCAAATGCATTTGATCAGTTTTCCATATGCTAGTTGTTATTTTCACTTAAAATGTTGTCCATTTGAAATAAACCTGAGACACTTTGAGTGGTGCCGGCCACATCAAGACTCGGATTGAGTCGGCGTTGACTCTTACACATAAAAAATGACCCAAGGATCATTTTCATAAAGTATCAACACAATATGAATGCATTTGTTCGGATTTCTGTATGTTAGTTAAACTTTTCACATAAAATGTTATCCATTTCAATCAAAATTGACACACTTCGAATTGTGCCGGCCACACTGTGTGTAACAGCCCGAGATTTTATGAAAACTATTCTTTTAAATTTTATTAATGTCTTGTGTTGTACGCTACACCAAAAGGAGCTTGCACAATACACATCCTTGACTTGCCTTGCATTACACGCAATCGCGACCTTCCTCGATAGCGTGTGTAATACGCAATACCGAGTTTCCCTAAACAACGATATGCTATTAAAATATTATTAAAACTAGCCGTTATGAATAGTAATAACCACTTTTTGAAATTTTATAAATTTTATTTTTCAAAATGGACTTCATTTTTGGACTCAGAATATCGAAATTAGCCTAGGGTGAAATTTTGGTATTTTTCTGAAAACTTTCAATTTTTGATGAATAGTAAAACCACTAAGTGGTAGGTTAAAAACTAAATTTTGCATAAAACTTAATTTTACCGCTTCTGTGAATGGAATTTCAAAAATCCGACAGACACGGTTGATGTCAGTAAGTAAAATGTGGTTCAATGAGATAAAAATAATTTTTTGGTGAATAGTAACTTTTTACCTTTTTTACCGCGGTTAATAGTAAATAGGGTAACTAAGGGTAAATATGATATTAATATTACCCTAACACATGTCCTAATTCTATTGGACAAGTTTAATTCGACCAAAAACAAACTTAGGAATAAAATATGACCATTTAGGCCCACTTGGATTAGATTAGGACATTTATTATTAATTTATTTAAAGAAGGGTTAAAATAGTTAAAATCAATGTTTAATAAGTAAATCATTTTTAATATAGGGTTATACATAAGATAAATTCGATTGTAAATATTCCTTAGAAAGATAAAAAGATTTCCTACATGATGGTATTTTATTTTTAATTTATAGACATCAAATAATTTAATATATTTATGACACAAAGATGATTCAGTAATTATCTTATTAATGAAATATTGACATAATTGATAATATAAATACCAAAATAAATGTAATTTAAGTCTTTTTATGAATTCCACTAATTTTATAGGTTACTATGATATATTAGTGTTTATTTAATCAACTTGGTTAGAACATATAATTCTTTTATGACTTTCACAAAAATCATATATCAAATAGTGTCAAAATTGACACAAAATAGTTTTTAAATCAAATATTATATTACTAATTGTTATTTTATTCCTAAAAATCTACGGTTCGGCCAAATGACTTAGATAAGGATATATATATTAATAATAAACAATTTGGGGTTCTTTTGGCATGTTATAGTAAGTGTATTAACCATATAGTGAAAGAAAACAAAAAGACATGGTAAAAGTTAAATTATTTAACTTAGAGTTAAATCTAATTGATAAGGTTAAAATAATACCCTAAACTTGTCTAAATCCTATTGGTTGATAGTATTTCGACCCATCCCCACCTTAGCTTCGAAATAAGACCCTTTTGAGCCATTATAAACCGATTTTGACTTTAATATAAAATAATATTTTGAGATATTCCTAAGGTGCCCCTCTCCTCCCTTATAAAAGGACACCTCCTCCCCCTCCTCCTCACACCAATTTGAGCACTCAAGCTCGGACAACCTCTGCCAAAATCTCTTCTCCACTTCCATAGAAACATCGTAGAGGTTCTGGTCTTCCTCAAAGACCAATTTTAGTTCCCTAAGAGGAGGTCTCCAAAAGGTGCTTCAAAGAAGAGGCAATTACCGTTACCAATTCTTTCATCTTTATTTCTTCTTCCACTTCTTATTCTTAGGTTGTTTCATTATGAAGTAATAACATCAGTATCACTCATATACTGATATGTTATTATAAGTATGAAACAACCCTATTTCACCATCTATCCATCCTACGGAAAAAGAAATCACCACGCGTGCGTACGTACGGAATACCGTCTCCACGCCGTGGTGTAATCTATTTTCCACCACCACCTTACATGGATGGGTACAATGGTGTAAAGAATAACTATACATTCTTATTACAAAATCATATTGATTATGATATAATGTATAATCCACTCCAATACACTTCAATATTTATAGAAATGATATCATCGCTCGTGCGTACGTACGGACTACCGTCTCCACGACGCGATGAGATTCATTCTCCACATTAACCATTCATGAATGATTATAAAGAATATATGACAAGTAATAATGAAATATATGACATAATAATGATACTGGATTTATGTATATTTATATGTATGTCATCTACTTAATTCCATTCAATTCAATAAGGAAACGAAAACAGCGTTCATGCGTACGTACGGACTACCGTCTCCATGAACGGTGTATTTCATTCCATTATCAATATATAATATATATATGTATATTCTGAATATATATTATATATAAATCATGTTTTACATTCTGGATATAAGTAATCATGAACCAAGTAACCATATTAATAATTACAAGTTAAAAACACGAATGACAAATAAGACGATTTTACCCAAAATGCTACTTTAACATGAATTTACAAAAGACCGGGTAATATAAAGCCATAAGAGAACCATATATGATATCATAACAATGAATATGATTCTGTAATAAGTCAATAACATTATGAAAATCATTATACAGGAGGTTCGGACACGTACAAAGAAAGTCGGACCTAAGGTAAGGGAAATATCACAATCTCATTTTTATCCGAGATTGTTTATTCGTAAGTATTTACTGGGGTGTATTTTATCATCCACATCCATGTTACCTCAATATGTAATATTGTTTCCATCCACTTGCAATAGTTTAAATCCAATTTTACCCTTCGGTGAGTTTTTAGTAAAGAATATGAAAGGAATCTTTTGTCGTTTTTCCGTACGAGGTACTTTTTGACTTTTCCGACAAAAGTACGAGAAGAATGTTTTTTAACATATACGGCATGAATGGATTTCTAAAAAAATTATTTCCAAGAAGCATCATTTATAAGTATTCAAGTTTATTTCTTTTATTTTAAAATTGTATGACATGTTAAGAAAGGAAAAGTGTTTTTGAAGTAGAAAGGATATTTTCATCAACAATGAAGTTCAAGTATTTTATCAAAATTATTTTCCATCTAAGATAATAAAAGGGATCTGTTTTTATCCCTATTATTACATGGATTTGATTATGTTGTGATGGAAACATTTTTATGAATTCCTTTATCTTATATGAATTGTTTTATGATGTCATGTTGTTTAAGAATCCCATTTTTATTACATGGGTTATGCTATGATGTATGTTTTATGATTTTGTGGCACACATAAGAATGGTATCATTATGAGATGGGTGGGACCTATATCTCCCTCCAATGCATTGGGTAAAGATTTTATATCTCATGAGATAGACAGGGCTGGAACGGTAGGTTATACCGGTTCAGTGAAACAGGACTGAAACGAGGGTTACTCGATTCAGAAAGGGACTTTGTCCACTAAGATAGTCTTGGCAATGAGTCATGACTAACAAGAAATGATTCCCTATGATTATGTGTGAATGACACAAAGTTTCATGTTTTATGTTATGATTATTGTGATTACATTTCACTGCCATAATTTATCCCATGTTATGAAATTATGCTCTCTTTTGCAGGTTATGATTTCCAAAATGTTATGTTCTTATGAATACGATGTGATTGATATTTCTTTTGTTTACCCTTACTGAGCATTTGAGCTCACCCTTTTATGTTTTCTTTTCCCCAGGATATAAAGAAAGGTTTTAGCTAAAAAAAAAAGGGAAGATCTTTATAGGAGATTTTGAAGATCTTTCACCGCGATTAGAAGATTACGTTCTGAGTTTTCAAAGACACTAAACTATTACGATCCTTATGTGTGTGTTTTTGTTATGTACTAAGTATTCCGCAAATGTAATGCAATGTCCATGTAAGTCAAGATACGGGTCTCTACAGTTGGTATCAGAGGCAAAGGAGGTAGGAATGTATCCGATCCTTGGGAACTCTCACATGTGAGCGTTGGACGAAGCATGGCTCTCCGCCCAAGGGCTTCATGAGGAAATGGCTGCCACTGGGGATGGTGGTGTGTCCCACCCAGGGGGTGTAGCCGCCCATGGAGTGCCCTGATAGGTATCAATTATAGTCCACTGGAAGAAATTCCAGACCGCTACAGTTGGTATCAGAGGAAAGGTTTAGTCAACCTTTGGAAACTAGGATGCGAGAACTTTAGTGAGATCTCTAGAGATATTTCTAAGGTATGTCTAGGGATGTCACTAAGGTTAAGTATACGTATAGGTTATAGTACTAGAACTACGCTAACGATCATAGAATTAAACCTAAGATGTTAGATATTGAAGGTACTCCCCCTTTATTATGTTGTTTTCCCTAGAATGATTTTTGCCTCTCACACTATTCTTTTTGGGTTTTAGACGATGGCTGGAACCCGAAGGAACCGTGTTGATCAATGCAATGGACAATGCATTGATTGCCCTCCTGAACAAACAAATGTTATGGGAGATGGAGTACAAAATCTTATTGTTGTACTTACACAAGCTATGAATCATTCTGGACTTCCAAATGAGCAGAGAAGGGAACAATATTCTATTGAGTCCTTCATGAGGCAACATCCACCTTCTTTCAGTGGGACTACCGATCCACTTGTTGCTGAACAATGGATCAGTACCACTAAAAATATATTTTCAGTTCTTCAATGTTCTGAACATGATAAAGTCATCTTAGCAGTATATCGTTTGGAAGGTGAAGCTGATCAATGGTGGAATCTTATCAAGAATACGAGGCAAAGAGATGAAATTGAGTCCATGGAATGGGACGAGTTCAAGAACTTGTTTTTCAGTAAGTACTTCCCTCGTATTCTTCGAACAAAGATGGAAAAGGAGTTTCTTGAGCTGAAGCAGAAGGATGATGAATCTGTTGGTATATACGAAGCAAATTTTACAAGACTTGCAAGGTATGCATCTGGCATTATCATCCAACCTGAAAGTAAAGTTGATTGATTTTTCAGTGGCTTAAAACCATGTCTTCGAAGGGCATTAGCTATAAGAGACTTCAGTAGCTATGAAGAAATTGTGCGTTGTGCTGTCAAGGTAGAAATGGAAGTTGGTGTTACAAATCCATCTCATGGTTTTGACAAGAAACGAAAGATGGAATTCAAGGAGAAATCTCAGAATAATGGTGAAAAGAAGATGAATGTTTCCTTATGCACAAAGTGTGGGAAGAAGCCTGGTGGAGATTGTCTTAAAGGGACTAGAAAATGCTTTAAGTGTGGAAAAGAAGGTCATCGAGTAGCTGAGTGTCGAAGTAATGGAAAAAGTCAATCTACTGATGTGAATAAAGCAAACAATGCCGATAACACATCACCAACACTTCAATGCTTCACGTGCAAGGAAATGGGGCATTATGCTAATAAATGCCCTAATACAAGGGTTAGTGATGATCGAAATGAGCAACCGCTTAAGGCAAAGGACAAAGGGAAGTCAAATGCGATCACTATTGGCAATGTTGAATATGACAACGATGTGGTGGAATGAATAATTGTTTATGTAATAGGATTCCAAAATAATGTTGTATCATGGAGTATTGGAATATTTATGTATTGGTCTATTGTGGTTTTCAATAATTTTATGGTACCAATAACCGTGGAAAGTGATTGAGATATTTTTTGGAAAAAGAATGATATGCGGAAAACGAGAAAATGAAATATTTGACAGTATTCATGAGCTCATGATTGATATAAGGACTAAGTGATATCATGGTTTGAGTATATAGAATTTTGAGGATTTTGGTAACTGCATTCATGTTTTCATTAAGGTTCAATGGGTATTCAAGAGAATACATGATTAAGGACTTTGAATGTTTGGAATGTGACAAAAAAACATATCTTATGATATATGGGGTTCAACGATGGTATTAAATCTCCGGTAATCATCTTCACTATGTTATGAGAGTGGACTAAAGTATTATGGATAAGCCTAAAGATTGAAATGGATTATGTTGGACATAAATTAGTATTGTTTAAGGATAGAAGTTTTTTCGATATTATTGATGGGATGTTATAGTAATGTAGTTTTAGAAAAAGGACAACCTGCAGGACGGGCGACAGCCCATCGCTTCGGACAAGGCTGTGGGAATCGAACCCACAACCGAAGTGCGACTGGCCTTTATCGCCTACCACTGGCCTATAGGATGTCCCTGTTTAGTAGAAACTAGTTTTATTATATTAAGCAGTATGATATATGAGGTATAAGTCCATTTTAGGAACCATATATGATTAATCTCACTATAGATCGACTTATTTATATAATTTTTGCTAACCTTTTGTTTGAGACAGATGGAATGACCCGTCGTTCTATCACATGATCTGCTAACACTTCACGAATAACAAATTCAACTTCATTTATTTAAGAGATGAAGTGGAAATTGTTCAAGGCACGAACAACAGTGAGATTGTACCAAAATAAAGTAAGTATTTATTCTAATTCAAATTTTCAACTTTAGGGAAATGATCTTGAAAACCAAAAATGTTGTCCTAGTGATCTTATACGTGATGAATCAGATGGTACCTTATATCATCACAAATCTATGGATTTGTGATTACTGGCTTTTCCATAGCCATGTTCTCTACCACTCTCCATCAGAACATGATGGTTAGATTTCTCTTCCATATCCATATTTTCACCTATGTGGAAACCCAGTGATTGGTTTATTTGGGTAACCGTTACGTTTCATACTTTTGTTTTTAAAGATTGGTTTTGGTATTCCTTTTTACGATGTGGGTTTCTATTAAAGAAACTTCCGAATAGTAAACTATTTATAACCCCCACGAATTTCGAGGGCGAAATTCATTTTAAGGGGGGTAGAATGTAACAGCCCGAGATTTTATGAAAACTATTCTTTTTAGTTTTATTAATGTCTTGTGTTGTACGCTACACCAAAAGGAGCTTGCACAATACGCATCCTTGACTTGCCTTGCATTACACGCAATCGCGACCTTCCTCGATAGCGTGTGTAATACGCAATACCGAGTTTCTCTAAACAACGATATGCTATTAAAATATTATTAAAACTAGCCGTTATGAATAATAATAACCACTTTTTGAAATTTTTTAAATTTTATTTTTCAAAATGGACTTCATTTTTGGACTCAGAATATCGAAATTAGCCTAGGGTGAAATTTTTGTATTTTTCTGAAAACATTCAATTTTTGATGAATAGTAAAACCACTAAGTGGTAGGTTAAAAACTGAATTTTGCATAAAACTTAATTTTACCGCTTCTGTGAATGGAATTTCAAAAATCCGACAGACACAGTTGATGTCAGTAAGTAAAATGTGGTTCAATGAGATAAAAATAATTTTTTGGTGAATAGTAACTTTTTACCTTTTTTACCGCGGTTAATAGTAAATAGGGTAACTAAGGGTAAATATGATATTAATATTACCCTAACACATGTCCTAATTCTATTGGACAAGTGTAATTCGACCAAAAACAAACTTAGCAATAAAATATGACCATTTAGGCCCACTTGGATTAGATTAGGACATTTATTATTAATTTATTTAAAGAAGGGTTAAAATAGTTAAAATCAAAGTTTAATAAGTAAATCATTTTTAATATGGGGTTATACATAAGATAAATTCGATTGTAAATATTAATTAGAAAGCTAAAAAGATTTCCTACATGATGGTATTTTATTTTTAATTTTTAGTCATCAAATAATTTAATATATTAATGACACAAAGATGATGCAGTAATTATCTTATTAATGAAATATTGACATAATTGATAATATAAATACCAAAATAAATGTAATTTAAGACTTTTTATGAATTCCACTAATTTTCTAGGTTACTATGATATATTAGTGTTGATGTAATCAACTTGGATCGAACATATAATTCTTTTATGACTTTCACAAAAATCATATATCAAATAGTGTCAAAATTGACACAAAATAGTTTTTAAATCAAATATTATATTATTAATTGTTATTTTATTCCTAAAAATCTAAGGTTCGGCCAAATGACTTAGATACGGATATATATATTAATAATAAACAATTTGGGGTTCGTTTGGCATGTTATAGTAAGTGTATTAACCATATAGTGAAAGAAAACAAAAAGACATGGTAAAAGTTAAATTATTTAACTTAGAGTTAAATCTAATTGATAAGGTTAAAATAATACCCTAAACTTGTCTAAATCCTATTGGTTGATAGGATTTCGACCCATCCCCACCTTAGCTTCGAAATAAGACCCTTTGGAGCCATTATAAACCGATTTTGACTTTAATATAAAATAATATTTTGAGATATTCCTAAGGTGCCCCTCTCCTCCCTTATAAAAGGACACCTCCTCCCCCTCCTCCTCACACCAATTTGAGCACTCAAGCTCGGCCAACCTCTGCCAAAATCTCTTCTCCACTTCCCTAGAAACATCCTAGATGTTCTGGTCTTCCTCAAAGACCAATTTTAGTTCCCTAAGAGGAGGTCTCCAAAAGGTGCTTCAAAGAAGAGGTAATTACCGTTACCAATTCTTTCATCTTTATTTCTTCTTCCACTTCTTCTTATTAGGTTGTTTCATTATGAAGTAATAACATCAGTATCACTCATATACTGATATGTTATTATATGTATGAAACAACCCTATTTCACCATCTATCCATCATACGGAAAAAGAAATCACCGCGCGTGCGTACGTACGGAATACCGTCTCCACGCCGTGGTGTAATCTATTTTGCACCACCACCTTACATGGATGGGTATAATGGTGTAAAGAATAACTATACATTCTTATTACAACATCATATTGATTCTGATATATTGTATAATCCACTCCAATTCAATTCAATATTTATAGAAATGATATCATCGCTCGTGCGTACGTACGGACTGCCGTCTCCACGACGCGATGAGATTCATTCTCCACATTAACCATTCATGAATGATTATAAAGCATATATAACAAGTAATAATGAAATATATGACATAATAATGATACTTGATTTATGTATATTTATATTTATTTCATCTACTTAATTCCATTCAATTCAATAAGGAAACGAAAACAGCGTTCATGCGTACGTACGGACTACCGTCTCCATGAACGGTGTATTTCATTACATTATCAATATATAATATATATATGTATATTCTGAATATATATTATATATAAATCATGTTTTACATTCTGGATATAAGTAATAATGATCCAAGTAATCATATTAATAATTACAAGTTAAAAACACGAATGACAAATAAGACAATTTTACCCAAAATGCTACTTTAACATGAATTTACAAAAGACCGAGTAATATAAAGCCATAAGAGAACCATATATGATATCATAACAATGAATATGATTCTGTAATAAGTCAATAACATTATGAAAATCATTATACAGGAGGTTCAGACACGTACAAAGCAAGTCGGACCTAAGGTAAGGGAAATATCACAATCTCATTTTTATCCGAGATTGTTTATTCGTAAGTATTTACTGGGGTGTATTTTATCATCCACATCCATGTTCCCTCAATATGTAATATTGTTTCCATCCACTTGCAATAGTTTAAATCCAATTTTACCCTTCGGTGAGTTTTTAGTAAAGAATATGAAAGGAATCTTTTGTCGTTTTTCCGTACGAGGTACTTTTTGACTTTTCCGACAAAAGTACGAGAAGAATGTTTTTTAACATATACGGCATGAATGGATTTCTAAAAAAATTATTTCCAAGAAGCATCATTTATAAGTATTCAAGTTTATTTCTTTTATTTTAAAATTGTATGACATGTTAAGAAAGGAAAAGTGTTTTTGAAGTAGAAAGGATATTTTCATCAAGAATGAAGTTCAAGTATTTTATCAAAATTATTTTCCATCTAAGATAATAAAAGGGTTCTGTTTTTATCCCTATTATTACATGGATTTGATTATGTTGTGATGGAAACATTTTTATGAATTCCTTTATCTTATATGAATTGTTTTATGATGTCATGTTGTTTAAGAATCCCATTTTTATTACATGGGTTATGCTATGATGTATATTTTATGATTTTGTGGCACACATAAGAATGGTATCATTATGAGATGGGTGGGACCTATATTTCCCTCCAATGCATTGGGTAAAGATTTTATATCTCATGAGATAGACAGGGCTGGAACGGTAGGTTATACCGGTTCAGTGAAACAGGACTGAAACGAGGGTTACTCGATTCAGAAAGGGACTTTGTCCACTAAGATAGTCTTGGCAATGAGTCATGACTAAAAAGAAATGATTCTCTATTATTATGTGTGAATGACACAAAGTTTCATGTTTTAAGTTATGATTGTTGTGATTAAATTTCACTGCCATAATTTATCCCATGTTATGAAATTATGCTCTCTTTTGCAGGTTAAGATTTCCAAAATGTTATGTTCTTATGAATACGATGTGATTGATATTTCTTTTGTTTACCCTTACTGAGCATTTGAGCTCACCCTTTTATGTTTTCTTTTCCCCAGGATATAAAGAAAGGTTTTAGCTAAAAAAAGGGAATATCTTTATAGGAGATGTTGAAGATCTTTCACCATGATTAGAAGATTACATTCCGAGTTTCCAAAGACACTAAACTATTACGATCCTTGTGTGTGTGGTTTTGTTATGTACTAAGTATTCCGCAAATGTAATGTAATGTCCATGTAAGTCAAGATACGGGTCTCTACACTGTGCCTCGTATTGAGCCGTAGTTGACTCATACACATCACATATGACCCATGGATCATTTTGATAAAGTATCAATAGAATCTGAAAGATTTTGGTCGGTTTTACGTATGTCATTTGTTATTTTCACATAAAATCCCATCCATTTCCAACAAAAGTGACACAGTTAGAGTGCTACAGGCCACACTGTGCCTCGGATTTAGACAGGGCTGACTCTTAAACGTCACAAATGAACCATGGATCATTTTCCTATTGTATCAACACTATACAACTGCATTGGGTTTGTTTTCCATATTCCAGTTTTTATTTTCACTTAAAATGTTGTCTATTACAAATAAACCCGAGACATTTTTAGTTGTGCTGGCCACACATGAGGCATGGTATTACCATATTGCAAAACTGACACATGCTCGATTTATCATCAAGGAACCAATATCACTGGTGAGTAATAGAAACCATCATGTATGCCCTCACCTAGAAACCAAAGCATACATCATGCAATTTCAAGTCTTAATTCCCGGAGCATGACGAGTCCGTCCATGAGTCATTAACTTGTAACCCATGTCTTATCCTAAAAATTGACAAGTAAAACAAATCAAAAAAGGAATAATTCACATAACATGGAGAATTTACAACAAATATTTGTATTTAAATTAAAGCATATCATCACATGTATTTGATGAGCATGGGCTAATAAACTTACCAAGACATTCATATAATTCAGGACATAAAAAAATGGAATAATCCTAAATAGCATTGCATGATCAAATTAATAACAAAATGCATGTGAACTCATGGTGGGTGGGGGGATGTCTGGGGTTCCAAGGAGGAGGGTGGGGGCTGTCCGAGGGGCTGTGTGGGGACCAAGGATGAGGGTGGGGGCTATGATGGGGGTTGTCTGGTTGGTGTTCGGGGGGCTGTCTGGGGTCCAAGGAGGAGGGTGGGGGTGCTATCCGAAGGGGCTGTCAGGGGGGGAGGGGGAGTCCAGGGAGGAGGGTGGGGGTTGTCTGGGGGATGTCCAAGGGGCTGTCTAGGGGCTGTCTAGGGGCTGTCCGGGGGGCTGTCCGAGGGGTCGTCTGGGGGACTGTCTTGGGTCCAAGGAGGATGGTGGGGGGTTGTCTAGGGTCCAGGATGGAGGGGGTTGTCCAGGGAGTTCCCAAACACAAAAAACTCTATAAACATGTTCAAGATACACTGTAACCACTAAAAGACATCAACATCCATGAAAACAGACAATATATAAATATAACTCAACTGCAATACTATACTACGGGTCTAGATAAAACAAACAACAAGGATAGATTAAACTTAAAATCTTAGTAATATTAGTCAAAAAATGTAACAAATCAATTTGTCCCACATCACCATCACCATCATCACCATCATCATCACCCTTTTCCTCATCCCTATCATCATCATATCCCTCATAAATGCCCTCCTCCTTGCCCTCACCCTCCGTCTCGCCCTCCTCTGCCTCACCTTCCTCCTCTCCCCACTCTTCTGCATCAAACTCCTCACCATCATCATCGTCAGGATAGAAATCATCTTGACCACCACTAAAACAATCACCTGGTGCACCATATAGAGAATGTATCGATGACATATATTCATCAAAATCTGGGCTGGCCTCTGGTGTAAGTGTTGGACGTAGAACTTCAATATATTTCATAAATGCACTATTTTCCCTAGCAGACCGTTCTGCCATCTCTATGTCCCTTTTGTCAGCATATTCTGCATGTGACCTAACTTGCAGTAGCTCAGTGGCACTCTAACTCGTACCTGAGGAGGTCCATTACTTCTTTGGGGATATCCTAGGTCAGAAGCGTACTCTGCCATAATTCTCCTCTCCCAAAACCTGATGTAAGTGATTAGTTGTCATAAAATTGTCTGGTTCTTGGGCATCGAGGGACTCTAAAGTAGCATGTTACAAATATAAAAATATTATGAAGTTAAAAAATAGATATTAAAATATAAAATCAATAGATTAAAACATACAATCTCCTACTGATTCGGTTCGTTGATTGAACTTCCATCCTTTTTCTGCCTACTCGAGCAAAACTATTTTGCTCGAGGCACACGTCCTTCAATATTCTGTTTTTTCCTCGAAAATTTCATTGAAAACTGAAGTTATATGATAACTTTAGAAAACGATTAAATAATTGAGTAAGAAAAATAAAGTGTAACTATTAAATAAAACTTATTAACAATTGTCATACCAGCTTCCTCTCATGACCTGGCATTGTAGTACCTCCCAGTATGTGGAGGTATTTTTTGGCATCAATGTTTTTTTTTATTTTTTCCAGATGATTCCTAAATAAAATTTGATAATTCAAAGGATAATAATAATTCAAAGCGTGAATGTTATTATTTAAATACCTCAAATGTAATTAATACCTTAAACTGAGTAGTCGTCCAATCGGTAATCATCTACCGATACTACTCTATAGGACAGTCATCCATGACTTTTACCGCCTCTAACTCAGTGCCAACTCTAGAACACCATCCAATATACAACTCATGCTTGTAGGCTCTCCATAGCCCTCCTAAAACCTTCAGACGTGCCAGTCGTTTACCCTCACCATCGGGAAAATTAAATCGAAACTGACACCAAAATATTAAATGATATAAATACAAAAATAATTCATGGCATTAAATACAACAGATTTTTTTACCCATATCTCTGCCCAAGATCTATCCTTGACCTCATGTGTCAACTATCTCTATGACAGTGTGCTGACGGGAATGATGTCGATGTATTTGGCAAGAATCACCAAAAAACTCCGACATTGTTGTCCTGTTTTCTCAACCATTTGGTTGACTTCATTGTAATCCACCATTACCTGTGTGCGGAGGTTCCACACCGCATGGATGCGTGTATGCCCCTGCCACCTCCTCTTATCAGTATATGTATTTTTCAGGAAATAAAGACAAATATTTTATCAAAACATTTTATAATGAAATTAAATATTGGTATAGAAATTTGTTAGGGTTCTATAAATATACACGTGTCAGGGTGATCACTGAGCACCGCTGGATCCACAGAAATTGATGGAACTCCCTGTGGTGGAATAGGAGTCGAAGACGATGGAATATCGAAGCTCGGAGTGACAGAAGTCGAAGAAAATAAAGATGGGATAGTTGTATGACCAGATTCTGGCTGGCGAGTGGGAATCATCATGGGATATGAAAAAGATGGGCCATAAGATGCAAAAGGTGGAGAAAACCTGGGAGGCCTAAATATCCCATGTGTCCCTAATGACACACCAAGATCAAAATGAAGGAAGGATGACATGTCAGTGGGAAGTGCAGGGTCTATTCGGGTACGCAAAGCTGCTCGTCCACCTCTGGTATGAACCCTCCTCATACCACCGACCTGATACTAGGACCAGTACTAGGCTCCTCGTAAAATAACTATCGGCATATAGGTGGATCCTACAAAAATCATTACAAAAAAATTAATCACATGACATTATATATTCATTAAATATATATATTTGAAATAAATTACTCCCTATAGGCAGTATTGGTGGAAATCCCATCTCCACCATTCGATGATTGTTCTCTAACATTTTTTTCCTTCGTCTCTCTTCAATTGACATTATTTCCTTCTTTTGAAAACAAATATGTAATTAATTATAAAATGAAAACTATTGTGTAACCCAAAAAACTAAATATATGATGGAATAGGGGGATTCATTGGTAATTTAGCTATCTATTATTTTAAAAGAGCTTGAATGGATTTAATAAATCACACAAGTTGTAATGTCCACCAAGTTAGAAATATTGTTTGACTAGGTTTGAATACATTTCAAATCCAAATTAGAAAATAGAATTCCAATAAAACTGTAACCAATAAACATTGAAAATTCAAATAATGGTCATGTTAGCTAAAAAATATTTGTGGTCAACACTAAATCAATTTGAATATTACCATCCTTAATAACCCAAATCGAGGTAAGCCAAAATAATTGAGAACATGGATGAATGATTCTATATATTTTCAACCACAACTTGAGGTTCACAATCAACTCTAAAAATTGATCTATTGGAGTCATAAAAAGAAATAAATGGACTGGTTCCAATTCCACTAGGTACAGTGTCAATTCCATCATCACCATCATCAAATATATGTCTTAAAATCACTTCAACTATGGCACCAAATACAGGTCAATGTTGGTCTTTTACATAATAACTTGTTTAGCCATTGATTCCAACACACGTTGTTCTTTGGTAGAAAGAGTGCAAGTCATATTAATTACTCGAAATCCACATTCAACAATAAATGTTCCCTGTCTCATCATAGAATCCAACCAATGGCATTTAATCATTGTGACTCGTCCATGAGAGTAATAATCCAATATTATTATTTTCTCAACGACTCCATGATAAACCACATTTTCAAATCACGGTTTATTATCTGATGCACTAGCCTAACAATCTGTTGTGGTAGTAATCATAACACTATCATGTTGTGTTCTCATGTTCTTTTCTTGTTCAGTGATAATAAATTTGTACCCATTGGTAACAATTGATTTACAGTCACGAACAATGGTATTATGATCAAAATCCAAAGCTCTTATTTCCTTAGAGAAAGAGTCAACAAAAAAACTCAATACCTGCAATATGAATGAATATTAAACTTAATTACATATTTATATAATTATTCTAAACAGTAATATTTTTACCTTGAATTTTAACCATGTAGAAAACTCATTGCTATACAAAGTCTCCCACCTTCTCAAAGATAAAGAATGATGATTTCCATTTATCATTTTTTTATGATCCCTATAGATAAAAAATATGAATATTTTAATATATATATATGTATGTTATACATATTCATTTTAGTTACCTGATATAGTCATTGAACAAATCATAGTTGAAAAAAACTGTGCGATGTGCCTTCTCCCACTCTTCATGGATGAATGTCTTCAATGTATATGATCCAGGAATTCCTCCTATTTGAGGAAGTGATGGAAAACCGTGTTCAGTTTGCTAATACTATTATTCTTCATTTCTCATTGTTCTATTCATTATTGTTGTAAGATCAGACAAATACATTGAGGAGAAATCCATATTTTCTTGAGCCAAGTAACCCTTCATGATAGAACCTTTGTGATGATTCCAATTTCGGATATAAGACTTTAATGTGTACATATTTCATTCAGTTGGATACATCCAACCAAAATAAATAGGTCCTCTGAGAAGTATTTTAGTTGGAATATAGACAGTCAGATGAAGCATGAATGTAAAAAATTATGGGGGAAATATTTTCTCCAACTCACACAAAATTAATGGGGCATCTGTCAAATTTTTTTGCAAGAAATACTTGGACAACATCTTAGCACAAAGATATCTAAACAAACGGAACATCTGAAAAAAGTTACCCTTACATTACTGGACAATAGATGACATATTTCTATTGGAAGGAACTCATGCAGTAGAACATGATAATCATGCATCTTCAAAGATTTTAGCTTCAACTCTCTTCTATTGACCCATTTAGATATGTTTCTTGAATAGCCATTAGGAACTCTAATAGTCTCTAATACTTCCAGAAATTGTTTTTTTGTAGATTTCATCACATAAGAAGAACATTGAAGTTTCCATTTATTTTCACCGATATGAACAAGATGCAATTCTGGTTTGATGCCCCAATCCACCAAGTCACGCTGAGATCGTAAATCATCTTTTGTCTTCCCCTTGAAAATTAGATGAACTGAAAGAAAAATTTCGCATATATTCTTTTCAATATTCATTACGTCTAAGAAATGACATAACAAATTGGTTGACCAATAAGTAAAACCAAAAAAGATACTCCTATTCCTACAATTGTAACAGGTTTCAGTGGAAACATTCATTCTCTTTCTAGATTTCATTTGACCCATCCCGAATGAAAAATTGAAATCTTTCAATTCATTAAGCACATCAGTTCCAGAAATTTGCTGAGGTGGATCATCGGTCTCTATGGTATTATCAAATATTTGATGATGCATTCTATATGGATGATCATTTAGCATGAATCGTCGATGTCTCATAAAACTGAAACTACAGAGATGTTTCAGTCTACTAGATTGTGTATTTTTCATACAAACTGGCCATGATAGTTTTCCCTTCATGCTCCATCCAGACATAATTTCATACGCCGAAAAATCATTTATCGTCCACATAAGCACAGTAGGCATCTGTAATATGTCCTTCGAACATGCATCGTATGTGCGCACACCCACATCCCAAATAAGTTTCAACTATTTTATTAAAGGTTGTATGTATACATCAATATCAATGTCAGGATCAAAAGGACCAGATATGAGTATACTCATGAAATTGAAATGTTTTTTCATACACAACCATGGGGTAGGATTATAAATGTAAATAAAAACTAGGCATTTCCTTTTCAAAGAAAGCACTTACCCAAACGGATTAAAACGGTCGTATGAAACACCCAGCCTCACATTACGCACATCAGCTGCAAAATCAAGATATCGAGCATCAAATCTCTTCCATGAAAATCCATCTGTAGGATGAACCAACTCATCATTCTTCTTCTTTCTCTGGGTATCATGCCATCTCATTTTTTTTTGATATGTCATCAGACATAAAAAGATTCTAGAATTTGGGGATCAATGGAAAGTGCCACATTACTTTTTGTTGAATGCAGGATGGTGTTCCTTAAGATTTTGACTTCCAACCGTATGTTCCGAATTTTATACAATCATTTCGTTCAGTGGTTTTGTCCCAAAATAAACTACAATATTTCGGGAAACCATTAATTTTGATTCTTTAAAATCCAAGTTCCTCAACTAAATTCCATGCCATATTGTGTTTTGAGGGAATATCTGCATCATCTGGAAGTAAATCCTTCAAGAGGGTAATAATGTAATCTAATTCTATATTAAAAATCCCATACATTGTTTTCCCATGAAACAATCGAATTAAAAATTCCAACATTTTCATTTTATCGCATTGTCGATATACTGGAGTCATGGAAGCATCATTCAATTTTTTCACCCTATCAATGTCATTATTTTCACTAGATGCATCTTCGGTCCTCATATCTATGTCTTCTTGAGTCGAAATATTTTCTTTTTCATGATGACGAAAAAAAAGAAACTGATCATCTAACAAATTCTCCATTCCAGTCCTTTTATTTCGATCATCACCAATTTGAGATTTCATTTTCTCCCCATTGTGATGCCACACATAGTAGTTTTCTTAAAAACCATATTTTTTTATGTGGTAGATGACTTCTTCACGGCTCAACCAAGGTCTTCCAACACAATTTGAATATGGGCAGTGCATGTGACCACTATCTGAAGTATTGTGAAATGAAAAATCTATAATGCCCTCCATATTTTTTTGAAAATCACTTGAGATCTGATCGGTTTCATACATCCATCTTCTGTCCATTCTGTAAAAATAATTTATATAAGTCATTTTGTCATAAAAAATTCAATAGGATTGATCTTTAATAGAAAATACATTTAAGTAAATGATAAAGGAAGAAGTTTCTAGTTGATGTAGTGAACTATTAAAATAATGTAAAGAAAAAGTACTCATAAAATAAAATAATATTTATTTATATTAATTTTCATTAGATCTATAAGAGGCACATGCATCAGGTCCCATTATGTGTTATAGGGATCCCAAATCATTCACTCATGTTCAATAACTCATTATTGGCACCTCTATGGCCATACCATTCATTACCCAATTACTTCCCCAAGTCAAGCGCACCCCATGAGTGTATAAACTTTAGGCTTCTACACTAATAGGTTGTTCATGGATTTTAAAAAGATTTAGTTTCATAAAGTATAGACGAAAACATTTATTTTTAAATTTGAGATTGACTATAAAGTATGTCAGTGATAACAACATTTTTGAGTTAATCGTGTGATTTATCTAACATTTTTATGAATGTCTACACATGATAGAATGGCTAGTGAAAAGCACCCCACCCTCATAAAAGTGAGTATTGTCCAAGAAGGACACATAATATACAACGTACAATGAGAACCATATTTAATTGACCCTAATGTTATATTAGTACAATCATCTTGGGGGAAAAGTAATATATGATCCGGGTTAACTGATGAATTCGTAAGCTCGTATTCCGTATGTGGGAAACTATCTAAGGTAAGAAATCATGTGAGGATAAGTTTACATCATTCAATTTCTTACATGCTAGTGAGAATGAAGGATTTAATTAATGACTTTAGTACACTGATTAAATGAGGGTAGAGGTTGCATAGGCTATGTAAACAGAATGATTAGATAAGTGTAGACGATTCATACATTGTGTATGGTGGGGGAGTCCCAGCCGATTTAGAAACTAAAATAAATTCCCATCATAAGTATTAATAAGAAACATCAGAATAAAAAAACTCCAAAAAAGGACTAAAAACCTCAAACATTTCAGGAATTCACTACATTGCATGGTTTATCCACATGTTTAGCAGTAATTATATGTCTTAATCATGAAACACGTCGACAGCTCCCTGTTTTCACCAATAAACATAAGATAAATATCTCATATTATCTTTAAAAATACTCATTAATAGGCTCAAAATGGAAATATAATCTTGAAACAACCATGGAATCTCTTTCACAACTCATTCCCACACAGCAGTTATCTCATGTGTTACTAAATACCAATCATAGTCACATGAAAATTGTACTATAACAAATTACATTACATAAGCCTTTTTAGAAAATTCTCATTTTAATAAAGCACTTTCCTCAAGATTAAATCATTTATGAAATATCTTTCGAAATCTATTTTAAATCACCTATGTATGCCTTTACCAACAGTTTTATGAAACCATTGGTAATGGTATCCTTGATGAACCATTGGCATAGGAGCGTTGAGAAAACCCAGATTTCCAGTAGTGGATTCCACTATATGAGGTACGAGTCCACTAGTGATTCATAAATCTAGATTTTCCCATCTCACTATCTAAGTCACCATGAATAGTCAAAAGGGGTGAGTAAGATAATGATTTTATGAGGATCACAATGAGGATCCTTATCAATATCAATCATATTATTCACACCTCAAATCATATCTCAATCTCACCCCAATCTCTATCAATGCGAATAATCCCATTTTCAACATCCATCAATTGTAATTACAGTAATTGATCTAGTTACATTAATGAATTATTAAAATTGAGATTCTTCATAAACTTCTTACTGAGTGGTAAAAAAATATTCAATTCTTTTCAAAACCCCTTATTTATTTCAATATTTAGAAAGGTTATCTATACCAAATTCCTTTCAAAAACTAACATGTAATTCTAAACAGGATGTTAAAAAATAATTTATTTCAAAACATCCCAAAGGCATTAAAGGATGTTTTACAATTAAAAATTCTCAATATTAATTCAAAACATTGGATTAGAACATATTTCCACATGAATAAATATCTAAAATAAAATTACCAAACAAATATCATTTCAAAAAAAATTCATTCCAAGAGGGTTCATTTTCATTTCACAAATTAAATCATTTGAAACAACACAGAAAACATTAAATAGGTCAAATAATTTCATGAAAATCAATTTATTTCATTCTTTGAATAAAAACTCAAGACAAATACTCAATTTCACCAATTCATTCTTTAAATATTCTTTGAAGATAAATCTAAACAGTAATGGAATTGAATAATTTTTAAATACTTGAAAGATGTCCAAATTATAGTCATCAAATTCATGAATTGTTCTATTTAATGAGAATATGGTTAAATAATATTTCAAAAGGAATTTTAAGGAAAACATTCGTAGAAACGTTGCTAAAAATTAATAAACACATATAAATAATTTTCCAAGTAACAATTAATTACAAGATGATGAAAAAGCATAAAAACACATACTTAGAAAATCTGGAATCCAGCCGCAATGAATTTGAGATGTTTCTTCTTAGATGGAGGGTTAAAGATTTAATTAATTAAATTGATTGGAATGGAGAATGTATAGATTAAATAATAAAATAAAAAATGATATACACATAAACATCAAAATATAAAACTAAAATATTAGATGAATAACAATAAAAACAAGGTATCACTTAAATATTTTAAGTTAATAAAGAAGAAATTACCTAATTTGATATGATTCTTATAGAGTTTCAATGGTTTGGATGGGGGATGTCGCGAGAGAGGCACTACAGATTTAGGGTTCTGTCTCACGAATGTGGGAGAGGAGCGGCCGAGTTTATTTGGCTTAAAACATTACCTACGTTTTTTAAAAATCGTTGGTAAAGGGGTGTCCAAGGTACCCTTTTCCAATTGTTCTGGTGAACTGTTGGGAAAGGGTGGGTTGAACACCCCTTTACCAACAGTTTTAGGAAACTGTTGGACAAGGGGTACCCTTTTCCAATGGTTCACTATAACCATTGGTAAAGGGTGTCCAGAAGCATGGGGAAAACCTCCCATTCTAGTAGTGAAAAGTTAAAAAACACCTTATCTTGATAGTAATTTTACTTATGCAATTTTTAAGTCTCTTTATATAGGTTTTACTTCACCATAAAATGTAATAAAACCACCTTATGAAGTCAAACCCTTAATATCATATTCACAAGGTGACATTTCTATACTGTTTCAAAATTATGAATGATATTTGTACATAGTGACATTTTTCTTGGCTTTATCAAAAACCTCAACAACCATCAAAACATAAACATCTATAATATATGTAAAATATCATCCTGGATAACCAAACAATTAATATAACTCCAAAATATCTTTATTGACAAAAAATTTTGAAAATCTGAAAAATTCAATATCTTTTCAAAAAATATATATATTGAGAAACTTTATGATAATGAACTAAGATTCACACAGTTGTTTCCTTGATTAATGATTTTTTTATAAGATTATCCTTAATATGTTATTCTGACCAAACATATAAATCTATTACATAATGGACTCCCCATTATATTATAACTTATATGACATCCATTAGTAAAAAAAAATTCATATGTTGGTCTATTATATCACAATTTTTGAACCTTGTCATGAAAATAATTATTGAAGAATTACAACGTATAAGACTCTCCATCCATCCTCCATGTACTACAATCACCAATTTCATGTTCATAATGTAATTAGAGTTTTATAATACCTTCATAAATTATATAATTATTCAATGAATACTTTGTTAAATTTTTTTCTGAAAATTATTTCAAGGAGGAACATATATCTTTTAAAATGTTTATTTATTAATTTTTCTAAATATTTAAAAAAAATCTTAATGTAATTTCATAAAATATTGAATTTACCACTATATTATCCTTATAATAGTTATCAATATTTTTTTGAACTATCTTTACATGATATAGGGGGTTACTTGTATCATTAATGGTGTATTTTATCTAAAACGTTATATATGATCCTATAAAGTACCTAAGACTCATACATCCGAATAGGTTAAGTAGTGTTCTGGTATATAGATGAAAATTTATTTTAGTTTTATAGGACAATGAAATATTTTCCCAAAACTAGGAATGAATCTAGTATTTTATACCCATTATTGTTCATTGATATTGGATATCTATGATTATAGTGTTACTAGACTATTATGCCTTAAATACAATAAAATTTTCATTTAAAATATGAAATAATTTCACAAAATGTCTATCAAACGATAATGAGATAAATTTTTTGGTATCACCTGATAAATATTTTTTACAAGAATCAATCCACCTCTGAATATAAAGTCATGTGCATCTAATTTCTAACAGAAGAATCATGTTCCACCAATTAAATAGGCAATTCAACAACACTCTTGTAAAATATATCTTCTATCTTGGTCTCAATAGTTAAAACCAAAAAATAATATTTTTACACATTACTTAATACCCATGAATTGATACTGAAATGTTTCATTAAAAAATGAATATACTGAATGTTGAAGCCTATACTTTCTTATTCTTTATTTCATTACAATTTTTCTTTTAGTGACATATCATTCTCTGTATAAAACATATAACATCCAATTCATTTCCCTCCCACTAAATATTTTGACTCTGTTATGGAAATTATGAAGGATCTATTTTCCTTGAAATATTCATGCACTTGTCAATTTTTATCACCTTATTCAAAAAAATATAGGGGAACAATATTCTACCATGACCATATTTTCCTCATGAAGCGTCTTCAAAATGTTTTTGAGAAACATATCTAAACTATTAATCCTATAATTCAAGGTAGATATGGAGAATACTTGGGGTAGGGATGATAATATGAGATTAGTGGACAATTTAACATCTATATCGAATCCAAAATTATCTATCCAATTAATTTTATTAATCAAATTAAAGGGTAGATCACTAGAAATAGACCTACATATAGAATTATGTCATATAGTGTGGTGAAAATCTCATTTCTCATTAAATCCTCTTTATCCCCTATATTTTATATAGATGATTAATCATGGAGTCTATATACAAGAATTTATGTTTAATCTTTTCCATGGTATACATATCTAATAACATGAAGAAACACAAATTTGAATCATCCACCATAAATCTCCAATAGGAATCAATTTCACCTTCTTTCACACTCTGAGGTGGTTGAATATGAATAGGGGATTCTATCACATAATATACTTTTTCATTTATAATTATAGTTTATAATGGATTGTTCCGCTATTATAAATTTATGATGGTGAGGATATAATCATTATCAATAAATGAACAGCATGATTCCCTGGTTTTTCTTTATATTTTCAATAAGAAATGAATGTATATTTTGGTACTTTATAAGGATTACAAATTGTTATAAAATAATTTAATTGTTTTCCTCTCACTATAATAACAAATATCAATATCCCTCACCATTGGATATATAACATCCTATCATGTGGAAATTTTGTAGTAGGGATTCATATTCCCTTTATCAAAACCCAAACAATAGTGATAAAAATTTCTTTAGGCAATTTCATATTGTGGTCTTTCCATCATCCTTAAATCAGAATCCCATGATCTATTTTTTGGATTCCAAAATTATGAAATCCTAATCATCAATTTTATAAACTATTTTCTCCATGTTGTATTAATTAGTCTATGGTTTTTACCATTAAAACTAATTTGGTTTATTAGACCTAATATCTTGGTTAAGAATCCATAATAATTGAATTTCTCAACAACTATGGAATGACTATAACTTTAAATATAGTTTCATGTAATGACATAATATGGAAATTAACATCTTGATTAATATTTCAATGATTAATTTCCATTTTCACATACATAAAAATTATTTATTATATCCTTACAAATATTATTAATATTATATGTATTTTACAAAATTAATTAACTATTTCAAGTAAAATAATTTTCACCTAAAAATATTATTTGATTTCATCATTCATAATATTTATTTATTGAATTTATCTGATCGCTTTTAATAATAAATTAATCATAAATATAATAGATAATTAATCATGGAAAACAAAATATAATAAATAAGTAATACGATCATGACCATTCAACTACTCTTCAATTTATTTAGTGGAAAATAAAATAACCATAACTGAAGGGTAAAAATTCATTAAGATAATATCGATATTGAGTTGTTTCATTACTCAATTAGAATCTATATATTCTTTGTTTCTTTCACCTTGACTAATGTCCTAAGCTACCTTCCCCCTTTGGGAGCTCCATCCTTTAGAAATTCATACCCACTCATAGATAAGGGGTATCATGGTATAAGAGTTATAAACAAATCCCCTGAAACATAATATTATACACAATAATGGTGTAAGGGATTATACATAGATCATTAATTATGATTTAAGGTTAACTATATCAAATAAATAATGAAATAATTTAATTAAATAGAACCCAAACACATATATAATTCATTAAATATTATAAATATTCAAAATAGATGGAAACAACTTGATATAATTCATCTTAATTTATTCCATATTAAAATATATTTCACAAATTAACAAATAAAATGTTTAATTAGTTAAATAATTCATTAGCTTAATTATATTTAAAAACAATCTTTGATATTATCATCCCCTTTAACTTTTAGTAGATTAAAAATAATAATTTTAGTTATAAATTAATTTTTACATATTGTGTACGAACCGAATATACAAAATGTACATTAATTGTTAAAATAATGTCAGTAGATAATTTCATATAACCAATAAAAACCTAAAGGAATCATGTTGTTTTCCCACCAATGTATTGATAAAACATTTATGATTTTATTTCTTACATTACATGTTCAATCACTATAAATTGTGTGTGACATGAAAAGTCTATGATACTTATGGGGTATTTTGTATATACATTGATTTTCAGCCTTTACATTCTGTCATCATATTACATTATTAGATGTTATGTGGGTCAAGTCTGGCCATCCTCACTGCATTTAGGACCACATGGTATGCCTTAAATATATGTTTCATATTCCACTGATGAGTTATGTGAAGTATATGGAATTTATAACATCAATACACATCATTTATTTCCATAAATACATGCTTATTAATAAATAGGGATTTATTTCCACACGACCATATAAAAACAGGTCAATGTGTACCATGGTGTATAATTCTTATTTACATGTCATGTACATCTATCTTCACACCATGTAAATTGGTATCTCTTTCAATAATATGATTTATTTAATCACCCAAAAGATTTACCACGTTATGTACCTTGAATGAATTGTCTCATGTTTCCAAGATTATATTGCAAGCTACACAACATATAATTCGTTACTAGCCACTAACACTACAAGTATAGGGATTTTTCTTATATATTTCATCAAATATCAAGTGATACTAAATATTTACAATAACATATAATTTTTTAACATCATATCATACCATATCACTTTTCTTGTAGTCAATATGTGGCATGTAGTATTTCAATTTTGTGTAATTTTCCGTCTTGGATTCCATGATTTACATAAGAATAATTTTTGGTGGTTAAACTATGTGTACATAAAATATAGGTCATATAATCCTTACATAACTAAAATATAATTAGTGTTCATTACATGGTTATTAATTATACCTCTCAAACCGACCCCACCTGACAGGTCTTGATTATGGAGACTCATGATTATTCTGTTGGCTAAGGGATCACATCATGTAATTTCAGTTAAACAATATATAACCTTGTCCTATATCTAGAATCTTTAGCGCATCCAAATTGAATCTCAATGTTTTCTTAATTTCTTCGTGGATTGGTCATGTTCATATGAGCATAATAAAATGTATTGTCTAGTGCTTTCAATTAAATAATGAAAACTTATGTATAATTATTTCCAAAAAAGAATCCAATCAACCAAATAATATATAATTTTAAATAATTATGTGATCACTATGATTCGACTAAATGGATGTAGTGTATATAATTACGGGACTCGACCTTCCCAAAAAAATTATTTTCATTAGTTTTAATGGATAAAATATATTTAACTTGGAGATGAAACCCCAAAATTTCAAATAGATTATCTTCTCACCTAATATTTATTACTAATTAAAAAGATAATTATAATGACAAAATAATTCATCTAATTGTTGGTCATTATTTTTGACACTCCTATTGTATCCCCATTGAAGGGATGAATCAAAACAATAATTCATCTATTCATAACTATAGAGATACAATAATCTCATAACATCTCTACTAGTATTTCAACTACTAGTGTAGAGGAACCAAATGCCTTGCATCAATTTCAATTTATCAAAAATGGTAATAATTCAACACTAAATGATTCTCCTTATATTATTTAGTTCTAGAGATATAATATAGTGATTTTCTATCTCATTATTGATTCATTTCTTGAGTGTTTCTCTCACTCTTTTGATAATTCTCTTGATAGAATTTTTGAAGCCCAAAAAATCTCTTTACCCTATAAAATGATATAAAGTGGAAAATATATTTGCGGTTCTACTATTTGATAATTATACTAAGGATCATCATTAAATATTATCTCAAATACAATACCCCTATCAAATATTATTATTATTATTATTATATTTCATGACTTTCACAAACTCATGAATATTTTGATATCATTTCTTAATTAAATTTATAAATATTTAAATAAATGATATTAAACAAAATATATCATTTACATTGGTCTCATAACTTATTCCATTAATCTCCCTTGACATTTAACAAACCATAAATAATACATATTTATTAATGTAATTTAATATCAATATATTATCTACTCAATACATAAATATTATATATATATATTAAACGTGTGAATAAAGATTTATTTTAATATTCATGTAATTGAGTAAATATTTATATATTACATGTCCAAAAAGAATAAATCTACTATTAAATATCAGGGTAATTTGTGGATAATTAATATTTATTTATTATTAAACTATAATATATTCGAATCTTGAATAACAGGTGATTGAATTTTTGTGATCAACTTAATAAAATTAATTTGTATTCCATGAACCTAGAATAATATTTAACCAAATTATTAAATTTAAATATAATTTAATTGACTATTTAGATATAGATAGTGGGTGACCCACCAGGCCACCATCTCATTTCAATTATGGGAGCTTTTCTAAAGTCTATGATTGTAATCCAGAAACATTTCAAAGAACCCATAGGGAAAAAGTTTAATGTCAGAATGACAATGACTACATATGAATAATTATTGTTTAATATAATACTTTTATCTTAATATCTCTTCAAACAGGATTCATTAATTGATACTTCATATTAAATTATTGATTTATCATTTTCTAGATCTCCAAAAAAAACTCATAAATAAACTATGATGTACATGGATTTGAAATATTTCAATTTCCATAATGGGGATGGAGATATCATATTTCATTAATTCATAAGTGACAAATAATATGTAAAGTTATTTAATTAATTTCATTTCACTTTTAATGATCCTAACCTATAGTACATCTCCATGAGAAAATATCATATTTTTTCATCTATATAGCCAAACACACAATTTATAAAATACAGAAAGAATATTTATAATTCATAGGTCTAATAAATATGTCTAGAGAGAGGAATAATAATTTATGCCTAAAATATGGGTAATTACTATTAGTTTTTCTATCCATATAAAATTTTAATAGGAATAGAATCCTCACACACACACACACATATATATATATATAATCTATATATTTATGAAATTTAATATTACATAAAAATTATTATTTGAATGCAAAGTATATTCCTTGATGAATTTCTAAAAAAAATTAATAAATTTATGTTTTTTCCTCCCACATAAGTTTTCATTTAATGAACCTATTTCATAAGATGAACTATGTGACAGTTATATATATATATATTAATTATTATAATGATTGATTTTTCTAAAGTTGTATTCCATCATGTTTTATTTATTAGTGAGTCCCTGAAATGTCTATATGAGTGTCCTTGAGGATTATAAATAACACAGACATATGATGGTTTTAGGTGTGGATGATCTCCTAGTGATTCAACATAATTTAATAATTCGTGGTCACTATTTCTATTACCTTCATCATACCATGATATTCTATAAAATTATAGAGGATGAAGAGTCTCTCATATATGACATATGATTTATATTTTCTCATGGATACCTATGTAGGTGTGATGTAATTCAACTACCACCTTTTGATATTTATCAAGAAGAATCAAATATTTTAAAATTTGTATAACACATTGTAATGTATCTTTATAGTAAGGTAAACATGTTCAAAATAGTTTATAATTTCTAGTATTACTATAGGTTTTATATATCGGTCATGGATGATCTTGTAAATAATATTTTAACTTAGTTCTAAAGATTTTGAAAATCATTATTAGATTCATTAAATACTCTTCAGTGGTATCAAATGGAACCAATGATTTGGATTTATATAATATAGAATCAGATGAAAAGAAACATAAAAATAAGAAATGTTTCTTATTTTATGAAATTTTTTTCATAAATGGTTTTATTTAACATCATTGTGATACATATAAGTAACCACCAAATTATCCATACATTTATCAGTTTCATAAGGGTAACAAGGTCATTACCTTTATGCATGTTCTCTTGTAATGTTAACCCATGACATACCATTAAATGAAGGGGTTAATGTAAGGGTAATTGCGATTCTCTTAAATATTTTAACGGTTATTTCATAAATATAATGTAATCTTTTTAATGAATTTTTAATCGTTACTTAAAGATAACATGATGAAATAGGGTATTTTATCTATTTGTAAGGATAATTTGATAGTGACTTTGTGAAATTTTTCAATGTAAAGGTAACCAAGGTATTACTTAAATATAGTAGAATTCATAAATTCTCTTTTTAATTACCTATACATAAACAAAAAATTGGTTTCTATGTAAAATTTGGTGATATATATATACCTTTACATATTAAGGTAAAACCTTTTGTACCTATAACCTGTGTATGAAACATAATGGTTGTGGATTCTATAACATCCCAAGTAAATATAGAAATATGATATTTTCATTTTTATTAATATTTGTGAATTAAATATTAATCTTACTTTAAAGGGTATGCTATTTTACATGGCTTACCCAACATGAAACAATGGATTTCTTTGAAATAATACATTTCCCACAATGATGAGTTATACTGAAAAATAAAAATATAATATTATTATTTTAAATGGTAGTTAATTTCTAGATGTTGTAATTGAGGGAATGAATATAAGTAACTAAAATATTATTATACATTATTTGTAAATGTTTTTTACATTTATCCAATACATTTTATAGGCATAAAATTTAAATAAATCCAATTCTATGCACAAATAGTCTAATATTCTTTAAAAGGTCAATTTACCACCTTTTGGTTGAAACGGTTTTTAAATCTAGTTATTGTAAATTTTATATGTTATATTAGAAAAAAATAATATTATTAATTATAATTGGGACATAAAAACTAACTTTGGATGAAATTTTTGTATTTTTCTAATAATGTTCATTTTTCAATGAATAATGAAAAATTCTACCTTTTAATTAAAAAAATCCCTTTAATATAATTTATTTTTATAGATTGATTAACTTTTCAATTGGTTTTAAAGTTTAATTAGATTATTATTTTACAATTTAATCCAATTTTATTCATAACAAGTAATTTCACTTTGAAAATGTACAAAAACAATTGTCAATATTTTTATAGTTATTATTTCATAAAAACACCCTTTTAATTTTGACAACGAGAATTAATTTTAAATTAATATCTTCCAATTATATGTTTTGAATTTAAAAAAATGGATTCCATATTTGGAATATGTATTTACATATTGAATAAATATAGATCTTTTATTATTTGACATTATGAATATTTACTTCGGTAAATATTTTATTTACCATAGTTAAAGGGTAAATGACATAAATAAGGATAGACAAATATTATTATTATAATATTAAATTACCCTAACAAGTTTCATTTTCTTATTGTACGACAAATATCCAACCATGGACATTCTTTGTTCTATTTTGGGACCCCATGGAGCCACGTGAGAGTGATAATAAAACTTTAAATTAATTAATTTAAAGTACAGACGAAAATTACATAAATATATGACTTTTAGTAAATAAATTTTTACATAGAGTTATATAAATTATCTATTTGAATATAAATATTAATTTAAAATCTAAAATTATTTCCTATATCATGGTATTTTATTTATAAATTAAATATATCAAATATACAATATTATATACGACACAGTAATGATGCAGTGATTACCTTATTAATGAATAATTTAAATGAATGAGGTTGTAAAAATTAAAACAAAAATTTAAAACCCATAAAATTATTCTTGGATTATTTTATTTCGAAAAATAGTCATAATATATTTGAATTATATAATTTTTATACCTTTAGAAAAAAAATTCATTTTACAATAAAATAATATTTTTAAGCATTCCTAAAAAGACCCTCCTCCCCCTTATAAAAATCCACCACCTCTAACCCATTACTCACACCTCTTGAGCCCCATAGCTCATCCAAAATATAACCAAATATAATCTAATTATCCCTATCTTCCACCTAGAATCCATACCACAGTCATAAGGAACTTGAATAAATCCTTTTGGTTTAAACCAATGGGAGTTACCCAATTTAAAGGTATCATCTTCTCTTAAGTTCTTTTCTATTATTTTACTACTCCAACCAACTAAAATATTTTTATTCATTTATTTTATAACAACAAATGTTTCCCCAATATACTGTATTGTTTTTATGATAATTCATTGAACTAAATATACTCACACCTCTCTCTAATGGGTAAAGAACCTATTGTTTCTGTGGATGGCGAACTACTACCTCACGAAACGATGGTTGTTCAATATTCTCCTACAACCTATTATGGTATCCAATAAGATGGAACTATATTTATATGTGATATATATTATATTTATATTGTCTATATACTTCTATATTTTTCATTTATATCATACCTTTATGGTTTTTATAATTAGTAAATACGATAATTTCATTTGAGGATGTCCAGACGGTCACCCCCTCAAAGTGATATGACTCTTTCATGCCATACATGGAACCTATAAAGGATTGAGTTAGTCAAATTTTATATTATATTATACTGGAATTATAATAAACCTATTTATCATTAAGTTTTCATTCCATTAAATATGAAATAGAAATGAATGTAGCGTTCATGCGTATGTACAGCTTATCGTCTCCATAAACGGTTCATTTCATTTCTTATCTAAAAATGTAATGTAATTTTGTGAATAAATATATATACTTGATATATATGATATATATGATATCTAAATAATTAATATAATTCAGGATATGTTGAACTTTTGACCACATGAACGAATATTAATTATAAGAAGTTCATTTTGGACACAATTATCAAATTTCATCAAAACGACCAGTATTAACTTAAATAATCACATAGTGTTTATAACATGGTAATAAGTGATATAAATTGAATAATAAATTTGAAAAAGTTTCTTAAGAAAGTATAAATTAACATTATTTTATTATTCAAGAGATTAAAGAATTAACGGGTCATGTTGGACACGAGGTAAGGGACTTCATCTCAATCTCATTTCATTGAGGCATATTTTGATTTATACAAGACATTATTTTATATGGTGTATAAACCCATTTGACATTTCATTTCATTCGAAGGGAATATTTTTTCTACATATCATTTTACTAAATGGAAAAAAAGGAATGTTTCTTCTTAACGAATGCGGTGACAACACCCTTTCTGTCGTCACGAGCATTATTTGGTATTGGGATTCCATAAAAAGCCGTAATGTTTTTAAAAGGGAAAAAAATACCATGTACTATTCTACATATTTTGGTATTGAAAATATTTTTGATAATGGATTTTTTATGTAAATATATTTAAATTACATATTGTGATTAAAATATGGAAATGTTTTCATTAATTTATGTCTGTTTTATGTGTTGTGAATATGTTTTGGTTCTTGGGATTTGTTTATGTATACGGGTGGTCACATGATAATCCTTGGGTGGGTTATCCCAAGACATTTCTCCAATGGATTGGGTAACATGATGGAGTTTACTATAAATTTTTCTCCTAATACATTTTGGGAATATATTGTGATGGGTATTAAAAATATAACTCCATATGTAGATGTGATAGATACTATGTAAGTATAATATAGATTCCACAAGTTATCGTTATGATTTATGATTTCTAGTGTTATTCATAAATAATATGATTTCATGAGGTATGTTAAAGATCCGATATTTTTAATGTATTAATGGACTAATGTGTTCTTTCATTGTTTTATAATCATTACTGAGATTTTTATGCTCATCCAATGTTTTTGAAATGTCTTCACAAGACTTAAAGATGAAAATATCCTCAATGTGAATTATTAATTTAATTCAAGATTATGTAAAGATTAAGGATAGGGCCTTACAGTTGGTATCATAGGTGTGTATAGGGAAATTTACGTGTCTGAATATTGTTAAATGAATGACCATAAATTAATTTATGGTAAGATTTAAGGCATATAGAATTTACAGATTACCATGTTTCTTCATCTAAGATATGTTTGTGTTAAGAGTGTTTTTTCATAGAGGAATCATAGCAGTTTTTATGGGAAGGAATGAAGAGGGAAATGACCTACCAAATCAGATTCCATAGATTGTTTGAATTTTAATTCAATAGTTTGTTGCAGTGATGGCTCATTTGACTCCGAAATTGAAAATAATGTTGTTGAATTCTCTAGTTCTGGAACTGCCTTATAGAGATAGTGAATTTGTTATCTATAGTGATGCTTTTTTTGAAAGACATGGATGTGTCCTTATGCAGAATGATCAGGTAATATCATTTTCATCACATTATTTTAAACCTCTTGAGTTAAATTCCCCTACACATGATTTGGAATTAGATGGTATTGTTTATTATTTTAAAATTTTGAGGCATCATATCTATGGTGTTAAGTGTGAAATATATATTGATCAAAAAATCATGAAATATATATTTACAGAGAAACATTTGATCATTAGAAAGTAGAGATGGCTAGAATAAATCAATGATTATGATTGCATGATTCAATGCCATCTTAGGAAAGAAAATATTGTGGTGGATTCATTGATATGAAAAAGTAATTCTACATTAACCATGTTATGTTTGGAATAAGATCCATTGATTAAATATTTGATGAACTTTGTAAAAGATGTTGTCATGGGGGAAAATTCTTCTGTTTAGTTTTAGGTGTTAGTGAAATCATCTCTATCAGAAATAATTAAGCAAGCGTAGAAGGAAATCATTGAGTTGTATAAAAATATAGAGTTGTTTTATAAGGGTTAGTTTCATTATATTAACATTGATAATGATTTCACTTTGAGATTTGGGAAGAGATTATGTGTGCCTTGAAATTCGTAGCTGAAGAATGAGTTGTTATGTGAAACTCATTGTTATCTGTTTTCAGTACATCCTGGTAGTACTAATATGTACATAGATCTTTGGGTGTAATACTTGTTTGATGGAATTAAAAGAGATGTTGTTGACTTTACTGTCACGTGTTTGAATTATTTACAAGTTAAGGAAGAGTGACAGTTTTTGAAAGGGATGCTTTAGTATTTAACGGTTCCAAAGTGGAAATGGGAAAATGTATCCATGGACATCATTGTTGGATTACCAAAGACATCTCAAGGTAATAATGCAGTCTAGGTTATTGTTGATCGATTGGATAAGTCTTCTCATTTCCTTCCTATTAGATATACTTTGTCTTTAAATCAACTTTCTCGGTTGTATGTTAAAGTGATAGTAATGTTTAATGGAGTTCCCCTCTCCATTTTATCTGGTCATGTTCCTAGGATTACTTCTAACTTTATGAAAGGCCTTCAGAATTCATTGGGCGTTGCATTAAATTTTAGTACATATTTTCATCCTCAATTACATTGGTCATGAGAATGAACAAATTCAGACATTAGAGGATATGTTACATGATTTCTCAATAGATTACTAGGAATGTTGGGACTACCAACATTCATTGGATTAATTTTCATATAATAACAATTTTCAATCTAGTATACAGATGGATCCCTTTAAGGCTTTATATGGGAAGCTGTATCGAACACTAGCTTTTTGGGATGAAGTAGGTGAAAGAATGTTTATGGGACCAGAAATCATAGAAGATATGGGAGAAAAAGTTTAGTTCATTCAGAAGAAAATTAGAACAGCTCCTAGAAGGTTGAAAAGTTATGGGGACAACCAGGTGAAGGATATTTCTTTTGAAGTTGGTGATCATGTCTTTCTCAAAGTTTATCCCTGGGAAACTGTGATGCGTTTTGTTAAGAAGGGAAAGATGAGTCCGATGTTCATTGGACCCTATGAAATCCTAGACAATGTTGGTTCAGTTTTATATATAGTGTCTTTACGTCCATGTTTATCATAAGTACACAATTGTTTCCATGTTTCAATATTGTGAATGTATTTTCTAGATCAATCTCACGTTTTTATCCTAGAGGTAGTTCAGTTGGAATACAATCATTCTTATGAGGAACAACTAGTCCATATTCTTGATTAAAGGGATAAAGTGTTTTTTAAAAAGGTAATTCATCAGATAAAGGTTTTGTGGGAAACTCATATGGTTTAATAGGAAACAAGGGAATCTGAAAATTCTTTGAGGGATAAATACCACCCATTTAATTGATAAGTAAATAAAATTGCGATGATGCAAATTTCCAAAAGTGGGGAAGGATGTAACATCCCAGGTAAATAAAGAAATATGATATTTTCATATTTATTTATATTTGTGAATTAAATATTAATTTTACATTAAAGGGGATTCAATGTTTGATGGTGAAACTAACACGAAACAACAGGTTTTGTTGAAATCTTATGTTTCACACAACATTGAGTTATACTGAAAAATAATAATATAATATTATTATTTTAAAGGGTAGTTAACACCTAGCCTTTGTAATGGAGGGAAAGAAATTAACTAACTACAATATGATTATACATGTTTTATAATTTTTTTAAATTTATCCAATAATATTAGAGGTTTAAATTGTGAATGAATCCAATTTTAATTACAAATAGTCTAGTATTATTTAACAGTACATTTTATCACCTTTTGATGGGGAACCATTTTTAAATTTAGTTTTTGTCACATTAATATGTTCTATTTAAAAAAATAGAATTATTTCTTCGAATCGAGACAACAAAAATTACTTTGGATTAAATTTTGTTGTATTTCTGATAATGTTCATTTTTTAATGAATAGTGAAAAATGTTTCTTTTTAATTCAAGACTACCTTTTAATCTAATTTATTCATATGGTTAGATTATCTTTTTAATTGGTTATAAATTGTAATTAGGTTAATTTTTACCATTTAATACAAAGTTGGTAATTGTAAGTAATTTAACTTTTCAATTGGATATAAACCAGTGTCAATCTTTTGACAGTTATTATTTTTTAAAAACACACTTTTCTGTTTTGACAAAGAGAATTAATTTTAAATTATTTTGTACCGATTATGTGTTTTAAATTTTGAAAAATTTATTCCATATTTTTAATAAGGGGTTCCAAGTTTTTTAAATTGGTAACTTTTTTTAAAAAATTATGAATATCGACTTCGGTAAATATTTTATTTACCACAGTTAAAGGATAAATCTTGAAAATAAGGGTATACAAATATTATAAGAATAACATTTAATTACCCTGACATATGTCCTATTCCTATTGGTTGATACATATCCAACCAGGGGAATCCTTTGGTAAATTTTGGAACTCCATGGAGCCACATGGGAGTGATAATGACAGTTTATATTAAATAATTTAAAGTAAGGATAAAAATGAAATAAACCAATATCTTTTAGTAAATCAATTGTTACATGGGGTTATATATGGTATCACACTAACTATAAATATTAATTTTAAATAAAAAAATATTTATTAAATCATGGTGTTTTATTTATAAATTTTAGACATTGAGTAAATAAAATTCTATATGACACAATGATACTATAGGGATTACCTTATTAATGAATAATTTATTTAAATAAGATTATAAAAAATAAAAATTATCTAAAAACTATCCAATTATTATTGGAATATTTTATATAATATAAGATTCTTCTTATCTTCGAATTAAATTAGTTTTAGGACTATAAAAACGGAAAATTATTGTATAATAAAATAATATTTTCAAACATTCCTAAAGAGACACACCTCCCACTTATAAAAAGCCACCAACTCTAACCCATTAATCACACTTCTCAGGCCCCTTATCTCAACCAACATCTTCCAAAATAAGATCTCAACATCCCTATCTTCCACCCAGAAGCCTTACATAAGGATGACGGCACTTTTAGTAATACTTTTATATCAAACAAAAGGGAGTTACTAGATATAAAGGTTACATCTTCTCTTAAGTTATTTTATTTTATTTTACCTATCTGACCCCATAAATTTTTTTATTCCTTTACCTTATAAATAAAATAGTATCATAAATATACTAGGTTGTTTTTATGATAAGGATTCGAGCTACACATACACACACATTCTTCTAATGGGTAAAGAACATATTATTTCTCCAGACGGCAAACTACTGCCTCACGAAATGATAATTGTTCAATCTTCTCCTACCACATATTATGCTGGCCATTAAGAAGTAAATAAATTTATATGTGATATATATTATAGTTATATTGTCTCTATAATTCTGAATTTTTAATTTCTATCATACCATTAAGGTTTCCATAATGGGTAAATATGATAATTTCAATTGAGGAAGTGTGGAAAACCGCCCCCTCAAAATGATATGACTCATTCATTCCATACGTGGAATTTATAAAGGATGGAGATACTAAAATTATATATGATATTATATTGGAATTATAATATACATATGTATCATTATGTTTTCATTCCATTAAATAAGAAATAAAAATGAAAGTATGATTTGTATGCCATAATATAACTTTCCTTTATGTTTATTTTATGTGTTGTGAATATGTTATGGTTCATTGGAATTATTTATGTATATGGGTGGTTCCATGATAAACCTAGGGAAGGTGAGCCCGAGACTACTCTCTAATACATTGGGTAACGTGATGGTGTTAAACATTAATTTTTTTCCTAAGAAATGTAGGTAATATACTGTGATGGGTATTCCAATCCTAACTCCGTATGTAGCTGTGATATCAACAATGTAAGTGTGATATGGATTCCACAAGATAACATTATGATATATGATTTTTATGTGTTATTCATAAGTCGTATGATTTCATGTGGAATTCTAAATATCTTATTCTTGGTATGTTTTGATGGACTAATGTTTTCTATATTTATTTTATAATTCTTAATGATCTATTTATGCTCGTCCTATGTTTTTGGAATGTTTTTCACAGGACATAAAGATGAATAGGGTCAAGGATGGGATCATTTAAAAGTCAAGTTGTATAAAAGATGAAACTAGACATGACTCATTTTTTCAAGAGTTATTATTTTATTAAAATATAGAAAATCAGTAGAAGTTTCTACTTTGTAATTTTTGAGATTTAATGTAATAGTTATGGAATAATAATCTGAATCTCTAAACCTGAGAGGATACTCATTGTGAATTATTTATTTGATAACACATTATGTAATATTTAAGTTTGGGTCCTTACAATTACTATTAAAGGTCAGTTTAGAAAACATTAGGATTTATAATATTGTTATATTAATATCAATAAATTATTTTATTGTAAGATTTAAATGATATATCATTTACATATTAACATGTTGCTTCATCTAAGATTTTTCTATGCTAAGAATGATATTTCATAGAGGAATTAGAGAAAATTTTCTGGGAAGGAATACAGAGAGAAATGACCTTCCAAATCAGCAACCTGAGATAGTCAGAATCCGAATTGAACAGTTGTTTCATTAATGTCTTAGTTGACAGAGGAATTCAAAAGAAGATTGGTGAATTCTCATGTTTTGGCACTGCCTTACAGAGATGTTGAATTTTTATATTTAGAGTGATGCTTTGTTTCAAATAATTGGTATTATAATTATGCATAATGATCATGTAATTTCTCATTCTTCACATCAGTTTAAACCTCATGAGATAAATTACCCTACACATGATTTGGAATTAGCTGTTGTTGTTTTTGCTTTATAATTTTGGAGGCATAATCTATATGGTGTAAAGTGAGTAATATATACTCTTCACAAATGTTTTAAGTATATATTCACTCAGAAGGATTTGAACATGAGATAGATAATATGGGTAGAATTAATCAAGGATTATTATTGTAAGATTCATTACCATATAGGAAAGGAAAATAAATTGGATGATGCTTTTGAGTTGAAAATGAAATTCTACATTTAACTTGTAACATTTGGAACAATATCATTTTATTGATGATTTGATGAAATTTGGCATAGAAGATGTTAGTTTAGTAAATTCCTATGTTTTTTTAAGGTGCTAGTGAAATAATCTCTGTCAAAAAGAACCAAGAAAGAGAAGAAGGAAGACAATGAGTTGCAGAAAAATGTAGAGTTGGTTCATAAGCCTAAGTTTCATGATTTTATGATTGATAATGATTTTAGTTTTTTGATAGGGGAAGAGATTATGTTTTCCTTGTTAGTTACAGTTCAAGAATGAGTTGTTATGTGAACCTCATAGTTCTCGGTTTTTAGTTCATCCATACATTACTATGATTTACATAGATCATTAGGAGAATTACTAGTAGGATGGAATGAAAAGATATATTACTGACTTTACTGTGAAGTGTTTGGCTTGTCAACTGGTTAAAGTAAAGCAGCAGTTACCGAAAGGGATGCTTCAGTATTTACCAGTGACATAGTGGAAATGGGAAAATATATCCATGGAATTAGTTATGAGATTACCGAAGAAATCTCAAGGTAACAATGTAGTCTGGGAGATTATTGATCGATTTACTAAATCTTTTAATTTCCTTCCTATTTGAGATACTTTGTCTTTAGATAAACTCTCTCAGTTAAATGTTAAAGATATAGTAAGGTTTCATGGAGTTCCCCTCTCCATTAATTATGTCTTGTAAGTATAAAAAATATACCATTTTTCATTCTTCTTAATTTTGATTATTTTTTAAAAATCCTGATTAATATAGGTGTCACATCAATCCCCTAACCAAATGAGATTCATTATAGGATTCATAGATCTGGTAATGGAAATTTTTGACCTCCATAATAAAAAACCATTTATTTTTTTATTTTTTTATTTATATATTTTTTCCATTGGTTCAAGGAATGAATTAAAAAAGCCAAAGGTATTCGTGGGCCACATTTAATAAATCGAGTAATGTTCCACCATATGTTTCCTCGATATCAACATATCATTTCCATGAGTATGGTGGGAAGGGATAATCATCTTGACACGACTCTATCCAAAATATATTATTCACGGATATAATGGGTTAAAGAGGGAAAGATGTACATCAGTTTCTTAAGAAAATGTGCCTCACAAAAATTTTATCAATCATTATAATATTGTATTTCTTCCATCATAGCCTCAATAATTTCTAAATAAAAATTCTGATAGGTTTACTTTCCATAGGTGTCTCAATAAATGCACTTGAAAAAATATGAAATAATGGGTTTAGGCTCCACCAGATAATGGGATTATACAAAAATAATTTTAAATTTCTCAGAGTATAAAATCCTGTTGTAATTTAATCAAAATCAATTTAAAGAAAATTTAATTTGAATTAATTTAATAAAATAATAAATCATTCTTAAATTTCTAAATATGATTAGAAAATGTGTCTCAAAAATCATTATTGTTACGTTTTCATTTATTTAATATTTTTTATTGATTTTTCATGTTTAAATCAATATTTCAATGAAAATTATCTCCTAGATAATTGAAAACAAGCAGTTGTTCTGCTTTTTTGAAAATAAATCACAAGAAAGATTCTACCACACTTAAAATGAGAAAGTGTCCACACTGTTCTTGAAAACGTCATGGGATAGAAACAATGTAATGCATATAAGTAAATCCAATGGAAATTTGAAATTGAAATAAGGGAATTGAGAGCTCCGTGCAGTATATTTTATGATATGGGAAAACATGTTGAATGGTTATTTGACATTTGGGATGGCTATAATAATATTGAGAAACTAAATAAATGCACTAGGTAAAACATTAATGCAAATGGTTTAAATAGATTGGAGCTAGAAATGGGTGTGGGTACACAATCAACGAAAGGAGAATATATATTAGATAAATTGAAGAAGGTGAGTACAATAAAGATTTATATTCCCTATGAACACAAATTCTAGAAAAATAAAAAAACTAACAATCCGATACAAACTATAGAATTAAAAATATATTTCTTTGATCCATAATGTGATAAAAATGACTTTTTCAGTACAATGGATGGAAAAAGGTATCACTCAGTGTTGTCCATATTCTCAATGTTTTTCTTCCCCTTATATGAACTATTGGTCGTGTCCTCGATCTTTTAGGGATTCATGGAAGGATTTATGGATATAGGAGAAAATTGAGCATGAATTTCATGTGGAAGGAATACAATATGTACTCATTTGGGAGGGAAACCCTACTAAGCAAAAATATCATCCAAGAGCTTGTTAACATAGCTCTTGACATCAGCTAGATGTTGAGACATACATTGGATGAGGGAATATGGTGGAAATATATTCATTTTCATAACCACAGATGAGGTAGAAGAGGTATACCATCCAAAATTAATTTATTAATGAAATGAAAATAACCCAGTATCCCTTCCATATATATAATCAATGATATAATAAAGAATCAAAATTCATGTATTTCTACAATTTCCCCCAAATATATTAAAACATTGGGGAGATCCTAGAGGCAAAACTAAATAGTAAAATCAATTTTTTTAAGACATAGATTAGATTTCTCCTCCCAAACATTTGTTTCATATTGATGGACCTCTATATCGATGTAATTTATGGTGGAATGGGTTTGTAGATCGACCACCATATCATGTGCTATGGTGCTGGAGGTGGGTCAGTTGAGAATGGAGGAGGTGTGGTGATGATCTGTATAGTATTTGTGTATTTAGATGCTATATTAATGAGGGGAATCTCATATGGAATAGAATGGAGTGGGAAACTGTGGTAGGTTGGTGGATGGATATTGCAGTTGATGGTGGAGAATAGATGGTGAAATAGAATGGTGAACTAGATGGAATGCCAAGATTATGGATTATATGGCAATAGTACCCCAAAAGAAACTAGATAGCGTGCCATGGGTCAAATCTAGGAGGATGTGAAAGAGAAAATGTGGCATGGCTAGTGGTGATGATGCTAAAAATAGGGGTAGGGTAAGTGGGGAAAGTTGTTCTAGTGGTAACTAGGGTAGAGTCAGTATTATATGAGGGATTAATGGAGGAGGTTGGGTCTTGGGTAGGTGATGTGGAGTTTGTTGCATGCTAGATATCTGCCACATCATCATCATCATGATATCCTAGTTCCCATAGTTAAATATGAATTATCTTCATTTGAATACCCATATTGTGGAGACAAAGATAGATGTTAATCATAATATATCTGAGTGAGGTGATATGATTGGTGGCCTCAAAGGGACATACATTTCAAGATGGATGGGTAAAAAAAGACCCCAATCAACATAACCTGATTCTTCCAAACCAGGGTGAGATTGAATTCTCTGAACTCCTTGTCCAAGCTGATGAATGGGCCACCATGGGATGAAGCAAGAATTATGACCTCTAACTGGGTCACACACTTGTCATCATCACCATGAGTGAGCCAATAATTATCCAAACCCTGTTAAATTATCCTCCATTCAGCTCTAAATAGTTGTGTGCTCTTCATCTTGTAAGAATCATAGGGGATCTATAGATATCGTGAAATTATCATAGAAATTTATGTAGAACAAGCCTTCCTAGGCATGAGGTATAATGTTGGGAAGACTGAATAAGAAATAAAGATGGAACCACTCTTTTCATGAAGTAATGGATCACTGTTTTTTATTTCAATCCCTCATTTAATATTTGTAGACATTAAATATGGTCTAAGGAAGGTACATTGAGAATTTGGGGCCTGTTTGGAGCCCGTATTTCCATAAAATTGGCTAATGAACTATTCCACATGGTTAGAGTAAACAATGTCACCTAGGAGGCATGGTTAGTTTTAGTTGTGTGGGGATAACCTAAGAGAAGTAGGAGCGACACAGTTGGTCTAAAACTTTGAGAATCTAGGGGCATGGGAATGTTTAAAACCATTGGTTTTTTATGGTAGGGTTTCACATGGTTTGTACACATTTTGGGAAATCGTATGCCTTAACCATGTAGGAAATTTACATAAGAAGCTTCCTACACATGGTTTTCTCACTATTAGGATAAATATTCCCTAAAACCATGTTCACTAATATTTTATCATGAAATGAACATTTTTCCCTCACTTAAGTTATAACATATTTCTCATTTACCCTTTCTACCTAGAATACATGTAAGATATTTTTGACCTACTTGGATCCAACTTCTACTCCATGTTAGGCTTTGAGATAACAACCCCATCTAGTGTTCATTTCCCGATCCTCTGGAAGAATTATATTTGTACCAGTATATTTTTTGATCCTCTCCCATCCAATTTCTGTTTATATTCCAATTTCATCATAATATTTAGGTGAACGATCATTTGTTATATTTTCATGTCGTTATAGTGTTTCCTAGATTTCTTCTTTCCAAATCTGAATTTGAGGCCAATATTGAGCAATGATTCATCTATGACCTTGAGGTAGGTAGTTACATCATTTCCCTTTTAGTATTTATGCATCACTGCTATAGTATTGTTCCACATCCAAGATTTTGCATAGTGTCCCCTTTAAATTGATATCATTGTCTAAAATTGATCCTAGAACCTTGATACATATTTTCTAATAATTGTGTAGTTAATTAGATGTGGTTCACTCCTTTTATAGACACCCCTTGGTTGCTCCATGTCATGTTTCCATTATGGTTAACTCTATAAATTCCAGAATTACCTTCTCACTGTTCTCCTTGGTTCATTGTTGAGTTTCCCGTGGTGTGTAATTATTATATGAAACCAAAGAACATCCTATGTATTTGGACAAACCTATTATTATAAATTCCATTGTATCCAATTAAATATTTAACCATGGAACCTATATAATTGACCACTTAAAAATTATTAATTGAAATTCCATATTGAATAGATTGAATTTGTTGGATTATATAGGATAAACTACTCATGATGGTTTCATATTCCTTAATTTAAGTAGAATGGTTTAGATGAAATGTATTAAATGGATTGAATTCTTCATGTTCTGTTATATTCCATTAATAAATCAAATGGATCCTTTGAAATAAATTTTAAAATGGCGGTAAGACCGCACCTTCTGAAATACTTATTTAGATGCTCATTTGATTTTTAATGCTCTGGTTTTAATAGATCATTAAAATTGAGATGCATGAAAGGTATTCATCATGCTAATTATATTTAGAAAATACTCCTTTTTAAAGGGTATGATATAATCTAAAGGGGTGCTGTGAATAGTGGAAAATCATGCTCCCTTACATTGGGTGTTGAATATGACATCTCACACCATTGAAACTATTACGATGTTGGGATTGACGTTCCATGTTCCATTATTTGAGTGATAATATGATGGATCAATCACCATCCTGGGTGTCATGAATGAGGTCTCACACCCTTCTTGAGATATAGGTAATGTACCATGTTTCTTTAGCTTATAGTATTGTTAGATTTTTCTTGGATTTCTGAGGTATGCCCCAGTCCATCCAACACTAGTATTCTAGGTATTTGACCCCATATGTCTCCATATACAATGTTCATATATGTGGATGATATATATATATATATATCCTATATATATATTTATTATTACTATATATATAGTTACTCTTTAGATACTTCATGTCAAAGAGTTAATGCAAGTAGAGTTGTTAGGTGTCCTTTGGGAACCTGAGTATTATAGTTATTTATTTATTCAACATTTATTTTATTAATCATTTGTAATTTCACTCTGTTTAGCTACAAGAACTTGTTGGATTATGATTAGACACCATTGGTGGTGGCGAACTATGATTTTATGTCACGCCCTACTCATCCTGCCTTTGGTACCCAGAATATCATCGGTATTCATTTATATATAAGAAAAAGCATCATGCATCAGGTGGTGGATATACATAACTATTTTTGGGGCATAGTATTAGAAAACCAATAATGTGCCTGATATGCTAGTGGAGAAGATTTTGTTAACTTTTTACTTTTTTATTGCATTATTATATTCATATTCCAATGTCAACCCAATTTTTATTAAGATCATTCCATGCATCGATGTATTGAGATTATCATAGTGGATTTCGATCATATTATCAGTTCTTCAATTATATTTACACTTAATCACATTTTTAGTTATTATATATATTCATATATTCTTCCAATATTCTTGTGTGTTTATTGTTGTATATGATATACCACTCTCAAATGAGGGTATTGTCTCCCCACCGTACCACCTTTAGACCCATGAATCTAGTAGGTAGCCACTTTTATATGGTCAGGTGATCTTGAGGCCATACCACCCACCAACTCGAGGTATGGGTTTAGTGGATCCATATACTGGAGGATACAACATGGTATCTTAGATTTTTTTGCATTTGTCTTATTGATTGGGTATTGTAAAAGAGACTAGGAGTAAAAGGGATTTTCCAAATGACAATCTTCTTGGACGTATCTAACCCACGTATAGGTAAAACTCAAATTAAATGGGATTATTAATTGAATATATTTATCATTCCATTAATATATTATATGACTTCATCATTGGTTGATGAACATGTTTTATGATGATATTGTTATTCGTATGATTTACCTGATGATTTCCTTACCATGGACTGATGAAATGAGTGTTTTGCATTGGTACATGAATCATCATTGGCACAATATAATTAATATTCCATGAAATTTCACATGCCACATATAGTTGTAGAATGTGGTCACTAGAAAAATAATTATAGTTCCTTGAATATGTATTCATGTTTGCTGAAAATTCATCCCAGAGTTTGAAAAAATAAGTGATACATAATTTTTTCTCCTTAACATTATAATGTTTTCAAGAATCGGCTGAAGAAAACACCTTAATAAGTAAATTCTAGAAGGTTGAGCCATGTACCATTTCTCAAATTATATTTAACATGTTATGGTAAGGGTCAAGTGGAATCCATGTTTTGGTAAAGAATGATTATGGGACCTTATCGACCATAAAATGTTATACCAACTAATTCATCCATTTTTAGGGATTCAAATACATTGAAAACAATAAATTTAAAATGAATATGACTTCTAAATTGATAATATATATCATATATATTTACAAAATGGGGAATTAGACACATATATATCCTTATTAGTGGGTAATGGGGTATATCTTACTTTCTTATGGCATGGTATGGTCACTCTTACCACGTAGTCCTTGATTTTGACTAGGCAGAGAGGCTTTATCACTTCTTTTGGAAGGATTTAATAATATACTAATTTTCTATTTTTGTTATTGAAAAATGATTAATTATATTATTTGGATTGTGTTGGTAATTATATTATCATGTCTCAATGGCATATTTTGATCGCATGCCCTATAAGTGGTCATGACCAAGATCCTAAGGTGGTGGGCCCAGAGCCACTAGTGATTCCATCCACAGTTCCACCTGGGGAACCTCTTCCTATTCCATATATAAGAACTAAACACCAATTATGGGTGGACTTTTTACATATGTTTTAGTGTCTACATGGAATCATTTGACCCACCCTGATCATGGTAGGGTAGACTCACAAATTTCAGTAGCAACATCCTCCCACCATTTCGGAGGATGGAGGGACACATGTGGCAGAGTCTTGGCATGAAGAATTATTTATATATTTGATCATATAAAGACTCTTACAAAGTGGAAGGTAAAACTATCTTCATATATAATACATGATTATACTATGAATTGGTGGGATGTAATCAATCAGCGTATGGGAATGGAGACATGGTATGGGAATACTTCCACATGATCTTCTACAATTATTTATTTCCCCAGAATCATAGGGATGAAAGAGCTAGAGAAATAATGAACATGTAGCCCTAGAGTATTTATATTATCATATACTCTACTCACTTCATAGAGGTATAGTTGTTCTGTCCTACTCTAGTAGTTGGAGATCTTATCACTACCAGGTGATTCGAGCGAGGTCCAAATTATGAGATTCAGTCATAGGTCAATGTATTTACATTGACTACCACTTTCAAAGTTTTCAATGAGGCCCTAGTTACAGATTTTAATTTAATGTATGTTCAAGGTGACTGTTAGGGAGTTTTGACACTAAGAGATTCTAGTGGTATTTCATCAGGTTGAAGGACACGTTCTTAGCCTACTTGTGGAGGTAGTAGAAGTCAGGATCATTTTTCATAGAAATTTATGGTTTTCACTAGTGAGGGAAGCTAGGTCACAACAAACCTTAGTAGTTTCATTTTCCAATCTTGTGAAGGATGTGTCATATCTTGTGTTGTTTTATTAAATTCACTTAATTTCCAAGAGTGATGGGATAAAGTCATACTCCTGGGTCTAGAAAAGTGATAGTTGGATTAATATAGGAAGGAATATAGAATATAACTGGCCGATCAGGGAGAGGTGGTGGTTGAGGAAGATGAAATCTGACTTCTGTTTCTCAGTGCAATCATAGAGGTGATTCCTAGGGAAGTCAAGCAAAGACTCAAGGCCATGATATATTCTAATTAAATGCATTCCAGTCTACACTGGAGGAGCATTGTACCGAACCATCTACTGTATGAGGGACTATTATAGTAGCCTCTTCTTTTGTGTCTGTTCTTTGAAACAGGTGCGTCTCACTCATTTATAAAGGAGGCAATTAATATGATTCTAAGACTCGATATCGACCACATATATGGTGTTATGAAGCTAAAAATACTTCCACATATCATATCTGAGTGAGTTCTCCATCAAATATACTATCCCCCTAAGATGAGTGGTTAAATTTTTTGTGGAACATTTTCATCCCCAATACGAGAGGCTTTGATGCAATCATTGAGACGGACTGGTTAGTTCCCAAACAATCCCATATTGACTGTAATCATCAGTGGGTGATGTTTATGTCACCAGAGGGAATTATGCATGTGTAAAAGGGAGAATGAGATGTCTATGTGACTAGATTAGGACATGAGTAGTAGATTCTTAATAATATGACAACTTGGATCACCAGTCTTTACCTTGATGAACATGGGTTATGACCCACTATTTATTCTTTCATAGTGCAGTATTTCATAGACATCTATCTTGGTGACTTATTTGGACTACCTTTCGTATGAGAGTTAGATTTTACTATTGAGAATCTTCCAGGAGCATCACCAGTGACCAATACTCCTTATTGGATGGAACATAATGATCTTCTTGAGACCATGATGGAATTCAAGGATCTAATGAAAAAAGAAATTATATTCCCTAGCACTTCTCCCTATAGATCAACAGTCCTTTTTTCCATTAATGTGGATGGTACCCTCTGTACTTTTGTGTAGTGCCGTATATTGAAAAATTTGACAATAATGAACTATTATCCACTACATATAATAGATGACTTCTTTGATCAGCTCTCAGGACAGATTGTTTTTTCAAAGATATACATGAGGTTGAGCTATTATCATGTGAGTGTCATGTCATTGGAAACATCTCACGCATCTTTCTGATGAATTTTTGGTCTATTAGAATAACGGGTAATGTCATTTGAACTCTTGAACATTCCATTATTATTTATGGCTTGTATTAATTGGGTCTTCCACCCATATCTGGATTCATTCATGGAAGTCTTTTTTGATAAAATATAATTGTCTTCATGCTCGATACACGACCATTCCAACAATATTTATATCATGTTAAACAAATTAAGAGATAATCAGGTCTATGATAATCTCAATAAATTCATTTATTGATCAATATTGACCACTTATGGGGTCATATCATCATAGAGTATGGAGTTTCAGTAGACCTAGAGAACGTGAGAGTTGTATTTTCCTAGGAGTATTCCAAGATTATCTTTTATGTTTAGAGTTTCATGGGGCTAGTCGAATGTTAAAAATTATTCATCCAAGATTTCTCACTCCTTACTAAACCTCTAAATAGATTGAAATATCATGGTGTGAAATTATTATATTCATAATCATATGAAACAATTTTTCAGTAGTCGAAGGGTCGTTTTTATTCAGGGGCAATGTAGATTTTTCTTGTGTAATGAAGGATCTATATTGTAAACATTGATTCATTAATTATCAGTCTTGGAGTTTTTATGATGTAGGATGAGTGAGTTGTTGTGTATGGGTATCGTCAGGTGAATCCTCATGAATAGAATTACATAATACATTACTTCAATATCACTGTAGTTCTACATGTCGTACGTGGTTGGATACACTATCTACTTGGAGAGTGTTTTTAGTATTCATTGATCAGAAAATCATCAAGTATATCATCACATAATGGGATCTCAATATTATGTAGTGTAGTTGGGTTGAGTACCTACAATAATTTGATTTAGAGCTTGCCAATATGAATAGTAATGGAAATTCTATGGTCTATGCTAAGATTCAGAAGACTAAAACATAGAAAATCAAGGGATCTAGGGGGAATGGTAGATTTTGACCATATTCATAGAGATTCACATTGAGGTTCGTGAAAATCAGGGTCAGACCATCCTAACAGCCTTAGTAGTGACCTCTACTCTTCAGTAGTGTGTGATGTTGAGAAAACGTTATGATCTTGATGGCCTTTTCCTAAGGGAAATCATCTCAGATGGTGATACATATTATGGTTGGACTATGTATGGGGATAATACCATATCATGCTATAGGTTTTAATGGGTCCTAGTATAATTCATAGATGTTATGATTCAATAATATCATGCCTCTATATAGACATTTAACCCCAATGTCACTAACATGTATTCGGGTTTATGATACTTGTACTGGTCGTTATGCACGATATATGATATATTTGGTTTCATCTCTCACTGTTCTATATGTGAAGGCATAAAATCAGCATTAGGAATGGATTTTACAGTCATTGTCTATTTTATATTGGAAATCTGTTGATGTTACGATGTATTTCATGACCGGTCTTCCTAGATCAGATAAGGGAAATGTTACGGCGTGGGTTTTCGATGACCTTTTCACAACGGTCAAACACTTCGTACCTATATGAGTGACCTTCTTGATATAAGAAAAAGGATGTATATACATCATGGAGGTTATACATCTTCATGGATATCCATGTTCTATAGTTTATAATATAGACATGTGTTTCATGTAATAGTTTTGGAAGGGGTTGCAGAATTCCATGAGTACACTTGTGATTCTGATCATGGCTTATCACCCTTAGAATGATAGACAGATGGATAATACTATTCAGGTACTAGATTGTATACTCTATTCATGTGTCCGTGAATTTGGGTGTTCATGGGAGAAACACATTCCCCTCATGGAGTTCTCTAAAAATAACACCTTTGATGATACCATCTAGATGGCACTGTATGAAGACTTATATTATAGGTATTTCCACTGACTTATAGGCTTGCTTGATTATGGGGAAGAAGCTATTCTAAGACCACATCTCATAAATTTTACTATAGAGTAGTTCTAGCTAATTAGATATACCTTGTTGATAACTCATTCTACAGAGTATTCGTGTGTCAATAAACATCATCAACCTATTCAAATAAAGGTCATAGAACATATTTTCTTGTGAGTCTCTCCAATGTTGGGCCGTAAACATATTCATAGGAAGGGTCAGATCTCACCAAGGATTGTTAGACCATTCTAGGGTGTGAAGGGGATTGGACAAGTAGCTTACCAATTTCCCTACATTAGAGGAGCCAAAATATGCAATATGCATTTCATGTATCTCAGCTTTTTTGATATCATCCAGACCTATCACATGTCATTCACCATGATGAGGTTGAATTAAATGTAGATTCTTCCTTAGAGGAGTATCGAGAGTGTATTATGGATTGTAGTGGGAATTCAGTATGAGGCAGGTCTGTTACTTTGGTGGAGAGGGGGTATAGCAGCATGGGTGTAACGACCTGGAATTTTGAATAAATCTTGTTTCCTAATTTTGTGTGTTATTTTATTTTTGATACTCAACAAAACTGTTTCATTTGATAAAATGAGTATAATTAAAATGAGATCGTTGGGTTTTGACTGTTATATGACCATTGGTCAATATGGCCACTGGGAACTAAACATTTTGATTATTATCTCTAAATACAAGTAATCTTGGTTAATTAATATAGAAAGAAGATTCAATGGCCTCACCCTTTAGTCTTGGACCGATCGAAGCCCATATAACAGAACTTGGGAAGGAGGTAACACCTTTGGGCTTTGCTCTGGACCAAACAAAAGCCAAACTTCATCGTGTGAATCTAGAACGAAATCGCCTTTGTGAGAAGTTCAAACTGATAGAAATTACTACTCATGCGATGTTGGCCGAGCCTCCCTCATATTCTCTCAACATAGCACACCCTAGACTTAGGTACTATGATGGTGTGATAAGAGGCTATGTAAGGAGACCGTAACATCCTTGTGTAACCCTTTGTTTTAAATAAAAATTTTGATTTCTTCTTATGATGAAGTTTATGAATTTTCAAATGTCCGGATAAATATAGTAAACATATTTTTGATGAATTCTAGTGAAAGGATATTTTAAAAAATTTTATGTAAACCTTAAAGAAATAAAAATGTGTAATGATTTTCAAAAAATGGTCTTCTACAATTTTATTCAGTACAGAATTTAGAGTCTAAAAAGATCAACCAAATTTTTGATGAATAGTAAATTATGAATAGTGATTTTATGATTAGGATAAGTAATGTGTCCAAATTAATTAGTAATATCCCTTAAAGAATGTTTTAATATAATTTAGACACCTTGATTAAGTAATGAGATTCAATAAAATGGGTAAATAATGCTTTCATAAATTATTAGTTGAGTATTAGTTATTTCGGGTGAATAGTGTTTTTAATTAAAAATTTAATTAAAAATAATTAGAAAATTATTTTTATAAAATTGAATTTATTTTTGAACTCAGAGCATCAATATTATGTTATGGTAATTTTGGGGGATTTTTCTGATAAAAATGAATTCTCGATGAATAGTTTTTTTATTTAAAAATTAAACTAAAATTATTTAAAAAATTATTTTTATAAAATGGAGTTCAAAATTTAATTAGAGCATCGATATTTGGTTAAGGTGAAATTTTCGGATTTTTATGAGGAAGACGAATTTTTCAGTGAATAGTAAAAATGCAGTTTTAGGGTTTCGGTATTTTTAATGACATCATAATTGTGTCATGATGATGTCATGAGATATTTTAAGGGATTTCCGGACAATGGTGATGAATTATTGTATTGGGGGCCTCATGTGGCCTAACTCTATGGTAAATGTCATGGGAGAGCACACTGTTTTGAGAAAAGCACTTGTCAGGTGTCCCTTGGTCATTAATGCCTTGTCCCCTCACTTTCCCTATAAATACCCACCCTTTCCTCAATTAGTTTTCACTCCCAACTCTCCCTCAACTATGTTCTGGTATCCTTACCTCCCAAGGTGTCCTCCCAAGGTGTCCTCCCAAGGTGCCCCAAAGCCCTCAAGGTCCAAACCATTGAGTTTTTAGAGGTACGTTTTAAGGTAAGGGATCTGACCTCTCTCTTTCTTTTCAAGTGATCTCTTTTATGTCATTTATTTTATTCTCCATGTTATTATGTTAGAGGATGTTCTATTAAATTAATTATAAGATACATTTTATTTTCATCTGATGAGAGACCCCCTTTTACTATCATCATTTCATTTTATGAATGGTTAAGTGGCGCCGTTAGGCTGCCGAAATGTTTGTAACGAATTCTTTCACCCTTCTCATTTTCAAGTTCTATTTTATTGTCAAGTCATTCAAGTTCCTTTTTATTATTTTGGGGTATGATATCTATATATATTATACTGATATTTTATGATCCTATGATGAGAGACCCCATTTGATCTCTTCAATTCAGTATTTTGAAGTTTTAAGTGGCGTTGTTAGGCTGCTGAATTTTTAAGTGGTTCTTTCACCCTTCTCGTTTTGAAGTTATACATTCATGTCAAGTCTTTCAATTTCCTTTTTATTAGGTTTTGGTATGATCTCTAAATCTATCATACTGATCATTTATGTTCATATGATGAGAGACCCTATTTAATCTCATCAATTCATTTTTGATGTTTAAGTGACACCGTAAGGTTGCCGAATTTTCATAAGAGAAATCTTATTTTTGTATTCCTTTCATGTTCTTCATTTCATATGTTAATTCTTTCAAATTTCATTACCATGTTCATATATCCTTTATATTCTGTCCCTATACTATTTTATGGTTCATTTATGAATGTTTGATCCATGTCCCGTCTCTTTTAAATGTTTTCTAAAACCCCGAAACGTAGCCATTATGCTGCAGAATTTTCGTGTCAAAATGCCTCTCCCTTTTATCAAAATTATTTTATGTTATTAAGTGAATACTCAAAGATCTTATTTCTATAGGGGTATTCACATATATATAAAAATTTTCTATTTTAAATTCTGGTATTTACATACAGGAAACCCACTTTCCCTTTCTGTGGGTTTAAAGTGACATAGAGATCATGTCTTTAAAGCAGTTTTTAAAACGTTATGATTATGAAATTAAACCCATTTATTTTATGCTATATGGGTTTTTTATGAAATTATTTATGATGATGTATGTGGATAACATGATAATAAATACATGTCAAGGTTGTGCCCAGATAGCGCTCCAATACATTGAGTAAAGACTTAATCTCTTGAGATGACTTTTTAGACTGATACCGTGATGAATAACCCTGGTAATTTTTAATGAAACCTTGGGGATGGTCCTTGGTGAAATGAAATGATTGTAAATATTTAATGTTGCTTCCACATCTTAAAGTTATGAAAAATGTTATTTTTATTATGATATGCCTCATGATTTCTTTCCCATGCCTTAAAGTTCTTTTCATGACCTTATTGAAGTATCTCAAGTTCACATGTAAAATTTTTCAGTTGTTTCCCTTACTGGGCCTTCTGCTCACCCTTTTTTTATGTATGTCCCCATGTTATGAGATGCAGTAATGAAACTAGGATGAACATGAGAAGAAACCTTTCAAGTGTTTAGTAAGAATGTTTTATGTTTTCATGTTTTATGTTCCTGGTTTCCAAGAAACTAAACCTTAAAGATCCTCAGTTTTTTAAAATTTAATGAATGTTTATGTGATAAAAAGGCAGGATGCTATAGTTGGTATCAAAGGATGGTTTAGTTATTTGTGTAAATTAGGATATGAAAACTTTAGGAAGAATACTGTAGAAATTTTTATATATAGGGAATCTTCCTGGTATTTTGGTGAGTATTGAGTAATTGGTTTCCAAGCAAATACTTCCATGTCTGGATACGAGTAGGTAGAGGTGGCTCTGGCACATATGTACATAGGGGTAAACCCAAAAAAAACCGCTTTTAACAAGACTAAAATAGGAACTGGTACACAACAACGGGCCTTGCTGCACTCTTGGTCACGACACTCCCGGGGGATATGCTTTGGTAAATTCATAATCTTAGTATGAACCATTGTTAAAGGAACAAAGATAAAATAAAATAAAGATTCACATAAGAATATATGATCATGGATAACCTAGATGGGGACCTTGGGGATCAAATTTAGGGTATAATTTTCTTCTACAAGTTATCCTTATATGCTTTCGGTTCCTTTTCATGATTATTAGCTAAGTATTTAACCCCCTAATTATACTTTCTATTCTTAGTTAATGGTGAGAAATGGAAGAACATGTCCCGACAACCAATATGATAGGAAATGCGATGATTGTCGTATTAATTTGACAGAGATGATTAGGGTATTAAAAAGACATTCACTATTTTGGGGACCCTATATGATCGATGTAAATAGATTACTATGGTATATTCATTGAGGAGTAAGGTTGACTTATATTTTGATGAATCGATGAAATTAAGGTAGACTTATAGTAATTTAGGTTACTTATGGGAATGATTAACATGTCTTGGGTAAAATATGTTTAGGTTAGCTACTTTTGTTATAAGATGATAGGAGTGGTTGACGTTGTTTGGAGATGAACAATGAAGTTTATTTTGGATGACTATGTTATCAAGTCCTTCTTGTATTTGGGTTTCAATCTTAGTTTGGTTTATTCTGAGGAATTTTAAGGACCGTTATTTATGGAATGGTCTATGATGAACATTGGGTAGTACCATGGAACTTTGAAGATTTAAAAGTAATTTCCACTCCTGTGGGATTCTTTCTTTTTGAATAGTTGTTTTATCTTACCCTTTTTATTTTTGGGAGTAATGTTTAATGATAGATAGTTTTTCTTTTGTGGAATATGTGATTCTCTAGAAGATCATTCTTGTGTTTTGATGAGACCAAGTGTTTTTGAATTCTCATCATTTTGAGAAAAGATTAGTTTTGATAGAGACTTATTAAAGGATGAAACTCTACTTGAATGTAGGTATATTTTCTTATTTTTTTTGTTCTATGTAGTGAATGAATTCCTCAAAAGTATGAAAAGGAATGTAAAACAAAAACGTTGTTGGTTTACTTTTCCTACTAGGTAATCAAAGACCGTTTACACACATCATAAGTTTGGTATTTTCTTATGGTTAACTTTCTCCTAATCATGTTTTCTATCAATCTCCCCTAGAACTTGACTCTTTGTTTTTTCTTCCATATCCATGTTTTCCTCCATGGAATCCTAGTATGGGTTAAATCGGGTGACCATTGTACTTCCATTTCTTTCTTTTAAAGTAATAGTTTTTCTGAATCCTTTTCCGATGTGGGAATTTCATTGAAATTTCAAAACCAAATTTTAAACAAATTGCGAGGATGCAATTTCTTAATGGTGGAATATTGTAACGACCCGGAATTTTGAATAAATATTGTTTCCTAATTTTATGTGTTATTTTATTTTTGATACTCAACAAAACTGTTTGATTTGGTAAAATGAGTATAAATAAAATGAGACCGTTCAGTTTTGACTGTTATATGACCATTGTTCAATATGACCACTAGGAACTAAATGTTTTGATTATTGTCTCTAAATACATGTAATCTTGGTTAATTAATATAGAAAGAAGATTCGATGGCCTCACCCATTAGTCTTGGACCGATCGAAGCCCATCTAACAGAACTTGGGAAGGAGGTAGCACATTTGGTCTTTGCTCTGGACCAAACCCAAGCAAAACATCATCGTGTGAAGCGAGAACAGAATCTCCTTTGCGAGAAATTCAAACTGATAAGAATTACTACTCGTGCGATGTTGGCAGAGCCTCCATCAGATTCTCTCACCTTAGCACACCTTACACTTAGGTCCTATGCTAGTGTGATAAGGGGATATGTAAGGAGACCGTAACTGCCTTGTGTAACCCTTTATTTTAAATAAAAATTTTGATTTCTTCTTATAATGAAGTTTATGAATTTTCAAATGTCCGGATAAATATATTATGCATATTTTTGATGAATTTTAGAGAAAGGATTTTTTAAAAATGTTTATGTAAACCTTAAATAAATAAAAATGTGTAATGATTTTCAAAAAATGGTCTTCTAAAATTATGTTCATTACGAAATTTAGAGTCTAAAAAGATCAACTTAATTTTTGATGAATAGTAAATTATGAATAGTGATTTTATGATTAGGATTAGTAATGTGTCTAAATGAATTAGTAATCTCCCTTAAAGAAAGTTTTAATATAATTTAGACACCTTGATTAAGTAATGAGATTCAATGAAATGGGAAAATAATGGTTTCATAAATTAGTAGTCAAGTATTAGTTTTTTGAGTGAATAGTGTTTTTTAATTAAAAATTTAATTAAAAATAATTTGAAAATTATTTTTATAAAATGGACTTTATTTTTGAACTCATAGCATCAATATTATGTTATGGTAATTTTTGGAGATTTTTCTGAAAAAAATAAATTCTCGATGAATAGTTTTTTTATTTAAAAATTAAACTAAAAATATTTAGAAAATTGTTTTTATAAATTGGAATTCATAAATGTAATTACAGCATCGATATTTGGTTAAGGTGAAATTTTGGGATTTTTCTGAGAAAGATGAATTTTTCAGTGAATAGTAAAAATGCAGTTTTAGGGTTTCGGTATGTTTAATGACATCATAACTGTGTCATGATGATTTCATGATATATTTTAGGGGTTGGCAGGCCAAAGGTGATGAATTATTGTTTTTGGGGCCCAATGTGGCCTAACTCCATGGTAAATTCCATGGGAGAGCACATGGTTTTGAAAAAAGCACTTGTGAGGTGTCCCTTGGCCATTAATGCCTTGTCCCCTCACTTTCCCTATAAATACCCACACTTTACTCCTTTATTTTTCACTCATAGCTCTCTCCTAACGATGTTCTGGTCTCCTTAACTCCCATGGAGTCCTCCCTAGGTGCCCCCAATCCCTCAAGGTCCAATCCTTTGAGTTTTAAGAGTTAAGTTTTAAGGTAAGGGATCTGACCTCTCTCTTTCTTTTCAAGTGATCTCTTTTATGTCATTTATTTTATGCTCCATGTTCATATGATAGAGGATGTTCTTTTAAATTAATTATACTGTCCTTTTTATGTTCATATTATGAGATACCCCCTCTTACTCTCATCATTTCATTTTTTGAATGTTTAAGTGGCGTCGTTAGGCTGCCAAAATGTTTGTAACGAATTCTTTCACCCTTCTCATTTTCAAGATCTATTTTAATGTCAAGTGTTTAAAGTTCATTTTTATTATGTTGGGGTATTATCTCTATATCTATCATACTGATATTTTATTATCATATAATGATAGACCCCATTTGATCTCTTCAATTCAGTATTTTGAAGTTTTAAGTGGCGTCGTTAGGCTGCTGAATTTTTAAGTGGTTCTTTCACCCTTCTCATTTTGAAGTTCTACTTTCATGTCAAATCTTTCAAGTTCCTTTTTATTATGTTGGGGTATGATCTCTATATCTATCACACTGATATTTTATGTTCATATTATGAGAGACCATATTTTATCTCGTCAATTCATTTTTTCAAGTTTAAGTGACGCCGTTAGGCGGCCGAATTTTCATAAGAGAAATCTTATTTTTGTATTCCTTTCATGTTATTCATTTCATATGGTAAATCATTGAAATTTCATTACCATGTTCATATATCCTTCATATTATATCCCTCTACTGTTTTATGGGGCATTTATGAATGTTTGACCCATGTCCCCTCTCTTTTCAATGTTTTCTAAAACCCCAAAACGTAGCCGTTATGCTGCAGAATTTTCGTCTCAAAATGCCTCTCTCTTTTCTCAAAATTATTTTATGTTATTAAGTGAATACTCAAAACTCTTATTTCTATAGGGGTATTCACATATATATAAAAATTTTCTATTTTAAATTCTGGGATTTACATACAAGAATCCCACTTTCCCTTTCCGTTGGTTTAAAGTGACATAATGATCATGTCTTTTAAGCAGTTTTTAAAACGTTATGATTATGAGATGAAACACATCAATTTTATGCTATATGGGTTGTTTATGAAATGATTTATGATGATATATGTGGATAATATGATAATAAATACATGTCAAGGGTTCGCCTAGATAGCGCTCCAATGCATTGGGTAAAGACTTAATCTCTAGAGATGACTTTTTAGACTGATACCTTAGTGAATAACCTTGGTAATTTTTAATGACACCATGGGGATGGACCTTGGTGAAACGAAGTGATTTTCAATATTAAATGTTGCAGCCACATCTTAAATTTATTAAAATTGTTATTTTTATTATGATATGCCTCATGATTTCATTCTCATGCCTCAAAGTTCTTTTCATGACCTTGTTGAAGTATCTAAAATTCACATGTAAAATGTTTCTCTTGTTTCCCTTACTAGGCCTTATGCTCACCCATTCTTTTGATGTATGTCCCCAGGTTATGAGATGCAGTAATGAACCTAGGATGAACATGAGGAGAAGCCTTTCAAGTGTTTAATACGAATGTTTTATGTTTTCGTGTTTTACGTTCTTAGTTTCCAAGACACTAAACCATAAAGATCCTCGGTTTTGTAAAATGTAATGAAATATTATGTGATAAAAAGGCGGGATGATATAATGGGTGGGTAGGGGATAATAACTAGGAATAGGAAGATGATGTATGGAATCAGTGTTCAGATCTCTTTACTGTTGATACAACTTCTCCCTCAGAAGGACAGCATGGGGATGAGTTGTTTTAAGGAGGGCATGTTGTAACCACCCTTATATTAATGTAGGCAATGATCCAGGGTATTTAAAATCTAAATCCATTTTTCATTTATATAATATGTTCACTATAGCCTAAGGATGGTCCCTGGATCATCTAGGGATTTTTTTATAGCTGATAGTTCTAAAAAATCTTCTAAATAACTTGACATCACAGTTAGACTAAATACTACAGCTTATGTATCTTGATTAAATTTAACTGTGAGGGTGAAAATGATGATTTGGAGGAGCAACATGGTTACTCTTGTTCATTGTGACTCCATGGTAAAGGCCTTGTAGAGAACATGTATTTTTCTATAGTGGATATTCCCATGGTTTTCATACAATTCTGTAAATTGTTCACCTTTTTCGTGCGGGACAATTCATTAAGAATGGACTATGAAAGATTTGCACACTGTTTAGAAAACCATGTTCCTAAACCATGCACACATATAATATAATATCTAATGAATATATTTCCCTTTAATTATATTATAACTTATTTATCTATTTCATTTTCTTCTTCTAGCGGATGAAATAGGTTCTCCTCCTCCAATTAGAAAACTTCCCCTCAATGTTGGGATTTGATCTTGCATATGCCCCGGGTGTCTATTTCTCAATATATAAGAATAATTGGATCTACCATAGTACATTCTTTGATCTTATCCCATCCAATTTATGTTTAATTTCTGAAACCAACTTGCTATTTAAGAGCATTCTAATTTTCCCTATTTTCATGGTGTAGCACTATTTTTATGAAATATTTTATCCCACTTCGAATCTGAGGATGATATCGAGCGAGAGTGTAATGACCCACATATTTTCAATGGTAATTAACTTCTTATAAATATGTCATAAAATCACATGAAACCAAAAATAATGAACTACTAAGTGCTAAGTGACCTTTAATCATAATTTTTGTCACTTTTGTGTTTGGAATTTCAAAAATATGACATACACAGTTGCAATCAGTATGTTTTTTTGGAGTACAATAATACAAACATATTTTTTGGTGAATAGTAACCTACCCTTATGAAGAGTAACATATCATTATGAATAGTTATATACCCTAATGAACAGTAACCTTACCTATGATAATATATAAATAATATTCAAGTTGAAAGTATGATATACCTATATTTTAGAGTAAGTAAATTTTTGTTTTAAAATTGGTTTTCGAAACTAAATTATTATTCTAATTAAATATTAAAATAATAATATTTAGTAACTTAGTTTTGAAAAATGGAATTTATTTTTGGATTCCTCACTTTGAAAAATGTTTGGGGTGAATTTTTGTGATTTTTCTGAAATACTTGAATTTTGGAAGAATAGTGAAATATCGCAATTTACAAAATAATAAAAAGAAGATAATTATAGAGTCATGCATGATTTCCTACTTATTGAAGACCAATTGGTTCGGGATCACATGAAAAAATTACTATTATTGGTCATGGAAGACTCATTATTCCTTAACATTTATGTAAATAATAAACTAATGAATTTTATATTTAGAAAACCCCTCTCCCCTCCAATATTAATACCACCCTTCACGCCCTCATTTCCTCACAAAACTCAAGCTTCAAGCCTCGACTAAAATATTCCCAAGAATCTTCCCTATCCCCTCCCCCATGTCCAAGAGCTTATGGTCTCATCAAAATACAGAGCCTATGCCCCTTAAAGAGGATCTCAAGACGAGGATTCAAGAGATAAGTTTTCTCCATCTTTTCCTTCGATATCCTTTCAATTCCATGTTCTTTTCTTATTCTCTCCCCAGCTATCTTTGTAAAAATGGTATAGTAACTCTAGTATAATAAATTTTCTAGAATGTTATGATACTAATGGTATATTATACCATCAAACCCCCTTCCCATCTTCCTTTTATTTCCATAAATAAGTCATTGGTCGTGAGGTGCTAATCTATCATCTTCAAGAACAACATGTTTTATTCTTCCATTTATACCTTCAGATGTGGCCGTGAAACCATTTTTTTTTGTTGAACAAGAATTTTTTATATGTAATATTCCCTATTTAATGTTCTGGAACTATCATATGAACAAATTAATAAATGACTAAACAAACCAAGATCGTTGTGGTCGAAAATCCTTCCAAATTAACCCATTCAATCGTCATTTAATTTTTATCTAATGACTCATTAACATTGTGTATAATATAAAACATTATAGGATCATTTTAAATTTATTAATATCATTAATAAAATATAATATATGTTCTGGATATTTACCCATGTTCTACCTGAATTTCAATTTATGAATACAAGTGAACTGCTCTAGAAATAACCTAAAAACAAACATTCCCAAACATTGTTTTTTAAGCTCTATGTCTCATACAAAGGCACATAAAATAACTTAATGAAACTACAATGAACCATATTCATGTACACAAGGTTCTGTAATAATTAATTAATTAATATAATGTTGTTATACATGACATTAAATCGAAGGAAGTGTTCAGATACATGGTAAGGGGAAATTTTGATCCCAACTTTATTTCATAGGTTTCTCCCTCATTTACTCAATTTTGGGTATGATTACACCGTAAAACAACTTGTTTATCATTATCATATCTATTATGTGATATACATGTTATCCACTATATTTTATTCTAAACACAATGTTTTCCAAAATAAGGATTCTCTCAAAAACACAACTTTTACTTCTCACTAAAGGTTGATGGTTCTTATATCAAGTATGTTATTACATCTTTCTTTTGGGAATACAATGTCAATGAATGTGTTCTAATTAGATTAATCTCATTCCTTTACATGGGTTGGTTATGTTCATTTTTTGTATATGTTCATTGTGGAATTCTGGATAAATTGTAATGTTATAATGTGACGGGTGCGCCTGAAATTATATAGCGCAATATTAATGTTTCAATGTGATGGGTGTGCATAGAATTATACACTTCTCCAATTCATTAGATAATGTGATAAATCTCATGAGTTAATGGGAAATTATTTTCGAACAATATTCTAGAATTTTCACAATTATGTGCTGTAGTAAACCACTAAGTCATGATATTTCATTCTTATGCATTGCCACATTTCATGTCTTATATTAATGATACCTCTCATGTTCATGATATTTTTTCTTATGTTAGGATTATGATCACCCATTGTTATATTGTTATTATATGTCCTCTTACTGAGATTTTAGCTCACCCAGTTTGATGTATATCCTTAGGTGACTGCATGTAATAAGAAGGGGTCATGTACCAATAATAAACTAGAGAAGAAGAAATTTAAAAACAAAATTTTTATGCTCAATGTTGTAATTGTTATGTGTGGTCCTAGATTGCCCAGGAAACTAAACTGTTGGATCCTTTATGGGTAATACTATTATATTGTTATCTTTAAAATGATGTAATAGAAATATATGAAAAGGCTGGGTCACTATAGTTGGTATTATATGAAAGGTTTAGTTAATTTGGGATATAGTATTAGTGAACCCTAGAGAAGACCTAGAGCGTGATATAGGGTACAAATATTCACAAAGGTATCATAACATAGGGATCCCATAAGATATGATTTTAGTGAAAATTTATTAAGTTAATATGTTATTCATGACTTTTTGACTTTTTTTTGTTCTAACCTTTTCTATTTTAGAAAATGGTGGGAACTAGGAGAAACCTGGCCCACTACTCGTGTGAGGGACAATGAAACGATTTCTTGAATGACAACCCCTATGATTTAGGATGTGGAGTTCAAAAATTAAGGAAGATTCATAACCAATTATATTAGGTTGTGAACAATAACCAAAATAATTGGTAATATCCTACTTCACCCATGATGGAGCAACTGGCTATCGAATGTTTTATACAGCAATGACCACCGACATTTAGTGGATCTTCTGATCCACTAGTTGCGAAACTCTTGGACAACTCCATAGAGAAGATATTTTCTATTCTTAAATGTTCAAAGATAGTGAAGGTTACACTATTTTCTTATTGACTAGATGGAGAGTCCGATCTGTGGTTGTATTTGATTAAGAACACCAATCCATGGGAGGAAATTGAAGAGATGGAATCCGAAGACGCTAATATAATGTTTCTTAACCACTATTTCCCAATAACTATTCAGAAGAATATTTTGATAGAATTCATAGATCTCAAGAAAAAAGCATAATAGGTCAAAACCTATGAGGCGAATTTCACCAGGCTCTCAAGGCACGCTTCGAGTTCTGTTATCATCAATGATAACAAAATTAATAGATTCTTTGGTAGATTAATACTACACCTTATGAAGGATCTTTCAATTCAAGACATTAGGAGTTATGAAGAAGTTGTTTAATGTAATCTCAAAGTTTAGATGGAGTTTGGAAAATGGTCACATGGCTATGGTGATAAGAAATGAAATATGGAGTTTCAAGCTGGTGGACCTAATCAAAAAGGTGGGATGAAAAATCCATAACCCACATGAAAAAAATGTGGGAAGTTGCACCATGGGAACTGTCAATAAAGGATGGATAAATGATTCAAGTGTGGGAAAGAAGGACACCATGCTCAAGAGTGTTGAAATGAAATAAGAATTATGGATAATGTTTCTAAATAAAGTAGAGAACCATCCATGCTTTAATGCTACAACTGAAGAGAGATTGGGCACTATGCAAGCTACTACACTAATCCTCGAGTTCTTGATGGTAATCGATGTCAGAAACCACCAAAGCCAAAGGAATAAGAGAAGGATTATGCCATCACTACAATGAAAGTGGATCTAGATAATGATTTCATACAAGGTCCACTTCATCTTCATTCAATAATGGAAAAATTCATATTTGATTCTTGTTCTACGCATTCCTTTATATCTTACATGTTTTCTAGAACAATAGAATCGAAGGCCTGAAACATTAAAGTATAGATATTTTTAAAAACACTAAGTGGTTCAAACATTGAACACCAACAGATTGAATCTTATCCTGTTGGAATATGTTGAATGATTCTTCCATTGCATCTCGTAATACATCCCTTGGTGGAATTCAATTCTATAATGGGAATGGATTGGCACTCGTTATATAGAGCACATATCAACTATCAAGAAAAATTAATATCTTTTCATATTCTGAACCATCCCATGCTCTTCTAAAAATTCAAGGATGATCATGAATCATCTTTGAAAATACTTCATCTATGTGGGTGTTGTTTCCTTATGAATAATCATACCACTTCCAAATGGTTAGGTTAAAGGATAGTCCTAACCATGTCGAAATTCCCATCATGAGGGAATACAGTGATTTATTTCTCGAAGAGTTACCCAGAAATCCCCCGGATCGTGAGGTAGTGTTCTCAATTGAACTCATACCCCGATCTAATCCTCTATAAAAGTGTCCCTATAGGATGGAAGCTATCGACATCGAGGAGTTAAAGTAGCAGCCGCAACAGCATCTGAACAAAGGGTTCATACACTCTAGTGCATCACCCTTGAGTATGCCAGTGCTCTTTGTGAAGAAGAGGGATAGAACAACGTGGTAGTGTATCGATTATCGAGAACTCAACTAGATCACCAAAATGAACAACTATCCAATTACAATGATTCAAAACTTTTTCGATCAGTTAAGAGGAGATAAATACTTCTCCAAGGTGGATCTTCATTCTGGATATCATCAGCTAAAGGTTACAAAGGTTGAAATTTAGAGGATTTCCTTCAGTATAAGGTATGAGCAATATGAGTTTCTGGCAATGCCATTAGCACTTACTAATGCCCCTGCAATCTTCATAGATTTTATGAATAGAGTCTTTAGACATTACCTTGAAAAAATTGTTTTATTGTTTATTGATGATATTCTCATCTAATCCATGACAAACGAGAAACACCATGAACATCTAAGACTTGTGTAGGTGACATTGAGAAAGGAGAAGTTTTACACCATGTTCAGAAAGTGTGACATTCGGATGAAGCAATTAACTTTCTTGGGAAATGTAATCATAGGTGATTGAATTTTTGTGGACCCTTCAAAAACAATGGCGATTTAGGAACGGCCCAAGACCTCTAGTGTAATATAAATCTATAGTTTTCAAGGATTAGCTATGTACTACCAATGTTTTGGGAGATGTTTCTCATGATTTCAAAGCCCAATAATTATGTTAATAAGGAACGGGGTTATGTATGTCTGCATCGAAGAATATGAGGGATGCTTCAAGGAGCTGAAGAGAAGGCTGATCACTGCACCTATACTCACACTAATAAAAAGTGGAGAATGTTTTGTGATATACAGTGATGCTTCAATGAAAGTCTTGGGTTCAATACTCATGCAAAATGATAATGTGATTGTAACATCACGTTATATTTTTAGGTATCTTTTGATGTTTCTAAGTACCTCTGTTTTTAAGTAAGAGAATTGGGGAATGTTTGGGTGAACTTTTAAGGAAACTAAGGGACTTTGGGTTGTGCATGGGTGGTGCACGGTATGTCAAACCGTGCAGCCAAACTGTGCGAGAAGGGAGGTAATGGCAATAGCTTCCGCACGGGCGGTGCACAGTTTGTCTAACCATGCGGCCAAACCGTGCATGAAGGGTGGCTGAGGCAGTAGCTGATGCACGACTAGTGCATAGTTTTTCAAACCGTGCAAACTAACTGTGCTTCCACTTAAATTAGATCCATAAATTGTGAATCTCACTCGTTTTTACTTATATGTTCCTCGTTTGTACTCTTAAGTGGCTATAACTCGGGATTTGTCTTCTCCTAAGGTCATAGAAGGTTCTCCCATCATTCCAGAGGCAATCCCAATGCTCCTCTTGGTGAATTGAAGCTAGATTCTTGATGTATGTGATCGTTCTTCATCATTCTAGATTTATTTCTTAGATCTACTTAGACCTACTTCTCTTTTTCTCTCGGTTTCTTGGTTCCATGCCCTTTGTGGGTAGAACTAAGTGTGTGGTACCATTTTTGATGAGTTTTGGTATTGATCTTTCTAGGAGAATAGATCTAAGGTGGGTTCGGGAAAAAGAAACCCCATTTTTCTTGAGCATTCTTGACCGTAGTGGTTTTGGTCAAAACCTTTGACGTAGGTGGTTCCATCTCGCCTTTCCAAATTTATTATCAATGTGTTTTCATAATTTATTTCAATTATTGATTTAAAATCAATTTCAAAAGTTACATTTAATTAAATTGATAAAAACTCAATTCCATTGAATTGAGATATTTGAAATGGTTATGGCATAGAAATTTGGGAAACCCCCAATTCCATTGAATTGGGTGTGTTTATGGAAATTTGGTCGATTTAAATTTTTAAATTTAAATTGTGGATTTGATGGAAATGTTTTCAGTTAAATTGTTGAATTTAATTGAGGGAAAAAATGTGTAATGATGGAATTGGTTTTTAATGGATTTTAAACTTATGAAAATGGATTAAAATGATTTGATAGAAACTCATTGGTTTTATCTTGTGAAAGAGGAATGTTTTTGAATAAAACCTCTTATGGTTTTAAATGGAATGAAGTTGGAACTTTTGAAATGTAATAACGGGATTGATTGTATTTTAATCATTCTTAAAATAGTTCTCCCATCATGTTATAGCACATGCAAGACATAGGTAGTTACTGAGTTATTTGGATACACTCTATGCTACGACAATGTTCTAAAACATACTTATGGCGGATCACATCCTCGACGGGTTGGTGATGAGTCTCCTTTGTCCAGAGTCATAGGGACGTGTGTATACACATTTTTCTGAGTTCACATATAGATTTTAGAATTCTATAACTGTTTAATACTATCGTACCTTTTGGAATATGACCATGTTTCTTGCTTGAATATTTATATTTGAGATATAAATGTATGTCAATGCTTGTGAATTGCTTTTCATGCCTGATCAACTTATATAAACTGTTTTCTATAAATGTTTTACTTAAGACATTGTTTTAGAAATATTCCATCATTTTCAATCCTTTTTATAAAATATTTATTTCCATCATTTGAAAATGTATAGAATATTTTGTTTGAATATGATTTTGATTTCCAAAACCAGTTTATCTAATAATTGGATGCTTTTCATGGAAAATATATATTTGGAATCTGTTACGGAATCATTGGTGGTATCCTACTGGTCTTTGGCTCACACCCTACTTTTTCATTTGGGTGTTTGTAGACATTCTTCTTCCAGGATCGAGCAAAGGGAAGGGACCTCCTAGAGGCGTATCTGGCTGTTGATCTTTGGTTATGTTGAGTTTCGACCTTAGGGACCATGGGGTTGTTTTTCCCTTTTGTTTTTTGTACATGGATTATTGTACTTTGGGATTTTATGCCTCTTTGTATTCTGGTACTTTAGTCCCGGGGGAGTTTCTTTTTTTTCATACTGTCTTACTTATTTTTCTTCTACATTCATGTGGAAGAATTGTTCTCACTTGCATGTTGAATGATGCCAGGTGCTAGTTTCCGACCCGTGGGGATCAGAAATGCCCTTCGGCCTATGTCAGGGCCGACACGGTTATAGGGTTACCAGGGTACCCGGGCTGGTTCATGAAAAAGTTGTATCAAAGGAAGGTCGAGGATCTTGCCTTGATGACAGTATGCATTTGAGTTTTCTTGTTGGGACTTGGGAGATAGTTGTGATTGAGTGTCTGGCTATCTCTCACCACAATAAACCTTAAGTTACCAGGGTTGGATTCGGAAATATGACTTATGGATTAGTAATTGTATATTCCCTATTTTGATTTGGATAGAGTGGAATCCAAATCTTGTTAATCCATTATATTAATAATTTTTCTCCTTGTTACTTTGTCTGAGTGTTAATAAAATGTTTTTTGGTGTAGTGTAGAAACATGCCTCTGATAAGACATGAGACTAGGATCCAAAAAAAGGTTGTTATTGAATCTCAGCAAGCGAGTCATACTATGGATTCGAATCTGGTTGAGGTGATTGTTTGACCTGTCCAAGATTTAGGACAGGCACCACCTCCACTTCCTATTCAAACTCTAGCTATAGATCCTTATAGTGATATTCTTCAAACTCATTCCCAAGAGTTCCTATGACAGAAGCCACCAGTTTTCAAATGCTCCACTGGCCCTCAACATGCGGAGGAATGGTTGAGAAAGATTGAGCGTCTGTTTTGGTTCTTGGAGACAGCTGATGTGATCAATGTGAAGTGTTCCACCTTCACATTGGAGGGACCAAGTAGGAGATGGTGGGACACAATGGTGATGGTTGGGAAACATGAGGGTATGGAGTGGAAAGACTTTAGGATTATATTCAATAACCAGTTCTATCGAGAATCAATGGTGCTGGACAAGGATGTAGAGTTTTCCAAGATTTATTGGGCCATCAAAACAGTGACTAAGTACTCAAATTTATTTTCTGAGCTCGTACAGTTTTCTCCTAAGATTATATCTAATGATAGGATAAAGGCCCGATGATTCGCGTAGGGTATTCGATCAGATATTCGTTCTCAGAGCTTTCTACTGAAGCTACCCACTTATGCTGATGTGCTGGATAGGGCGATGATGGTTGAGATGGACATGGCAGGAAATTCGGGGTTGAAGGAGGTTCTTTTCCCTCCTAGTGGTAGTGTGGGCTCCTTTAAATGAAAAGAAAATCGTGACTTTTCTCATGGTATTTCTCGACAGCAGGGTCATCCTAGACCACCAGTGGCACCAGGAGGGTCTTATTTGACTAGTTGTCTATGTGGGAAGCCAGGAAATTCTAAGAGGGTTACCACTGAGGTACCCAAGAACTGTAGCTCTTGCTAATGTTTAGGGAACATACAAAGATTCTTACATCACTTATCTACTCCAAATGGTGGAATATGATCATCAGCACCTCCAAAAACTGTGGGGCAATCAAATGTGTCACATATAAAAGGCTTCCAGCCATAAAAATCTGGAAGAAATCCTCTTCATGCAGTGGAAGAGTCACCATTGGTAACTGATACAGGTCCCGCAACAATGGGAGGTACCATTACTATAGCTTTGCCTTTATTGATAGCTCTTTTTGATACTGGTGCATCTCACTCTTTTATTCAAACCCGTCTTTTTAATCTACATATTCTACCTATGGAAATTTTATCTTGTGTGATGGATATTACTACACCCCTTGGTATAATGAGAGAGAAAGGTCTCTGTATTCCTTCTTGTGTTTTCCCTCTATCAGATGTAGATCATGCGTGGATTTTCATGGATCTTGACATGAAATGTTTTTAGGTCATTTTTGGGATGGATTGGCTCATTTCCAATATAGCCCGGATTGATTGTTACCATCGACGGGTCTACCTTAATATACCCAGTGGTGTGCCCAATTTTTTCAAGGAGAATGGGACCCGAGGTCAAAGAGAGCCCGACCCTCTTATCCAGAATTGGGTAAAGTTATATCAATAGTTACTTTTGATCTGGAGAGAGATTCAATGTTTGGCGATCTTCCTCCTGTCGTCGCTGAGCTTCCCTACGTGTTTCCTTCTGACATCTCAGGTTTTCCACCAGTAAGGGAGGTTGATTTCCCTATTGAATTAATGCCTGGTACTCAACCAGTTTTTATTCCCTCTTATCGAATAGCTCCAGCTAAACTAAAAGAACTAAACTCTTAGTTATAAGATCTTCTTGAGAATGGTTTTATACGCCCGAGTGTGTCACATTGGTAAGCACCTATTCTCTTCACCAAGAAGGCTGATGGTTCTCTTCGATTATGTGTTTATTATCAAATGCTCAATCAAGTTATAATAAAGATCAAATATATGTTACCATGAATTGATGATTTGTTTGATCAATTGAAAGGGTAAAAGTTGTTTTCAAAATTATCTCGTTTCCATTAGTTGAGGATAAATGAATCTAACGTTCATAAGACCACTTTTCGTAGTAGGTATGTCTATTATGAGTACCTTGTTATGCCCTTCGGCCTAGAAAATGCTCCTAGAGTTTTCATGGCTTTGATGGACAAGGATTTCTGTGAGTATCTAGATACTTTTGTGGTAATATTTGTGGATGACATTATTGTCTACTACATGTATGATGAGGATCATGTGCATCATCTGAGAATAGTCTTGAGTCTTCTAATGAATCACTAACAATATACAAATCTTTCAAAGTGTGATTTCTAGATTCATGAAATGAATTTCATGGGACTTTTCATGTCAGAAAATGTAATATCAGTTGGTCCTGAAAAGGTGAAGGCTATTATGACATGGGAACAACCACGAACTATTTTCGAGATTTGAAGCTTATTGGGATTAGCAAGATATTATCGCCAGTTTGTTAAAGACTTCTCAAAGTTAGATTATCCAATGACGTCTCTGACTTGAAATGGGGTGATGTTTTCCTAGAATGATAATTGTCAGAGTTCTTTTTTTGAGCTAAAGTTTCTCTTAACTATTGCGCTGGTGTTAACTCATCCTGAGGCTGGGATAGGTCATGTGGTCTTCCATGATGAATCGGGTTCAGGTTTGAGATGTCTACAAATGCAGGGAAATCATGTCATTGCCTATGGGTCTCGTCAGATAAATCCCCATGAGAGGAACTATCCTACCCATGACCTTGAAAATTTTGTTTTAATGAATGCACTTAAGTGTTAGAGACATTACCTTTATGGAGAAAGGTTTACTCTATATTCAGAAAACAAGATCATGAGATATATCATCTCTCAAAAAGATTTGAATCTTCACCAAAGGCATTGGGTGGAGTACCTGAAATCATTCGACTTTGAAATTTCCTATAACCCGGGGAAAGGGAATGTAGTTGAAGATATGTTAATAAGGATGATTCCATCACAGGGTGTGATGGAATCTTCAGAAGAGTGGAGTTTGATGGATTTTTTTGCTGGGTTGCATATTGGAGTTCAATGGAAGGGGAATGAAGTTTCTTTAGCCAGTGTTCAGTTGACTTCTTCTCTCCTCGAGTTAATTCTTAAGGTACAACAACATGATGATGAATTCCATAGCATTATGGACTCTCTTTATGGTGGGAAGACCGACACTATGTGGTCGTTATCCAATGAGGGTGTTCTGTGTTATCGAAACTTTTACGGTGTGCCGTTAGCGGCAAGGAAGAATGTGATAGGGGTTTCCATAACTCTCAGTGGGCTATACTCCCCAGAACCACAAAGATGTTCTATGACATGCGGTTACAGTTCTGGTGGACAGGTATGAGATGAGACATCGATTACTTTGTATCTCATTGCTATACATGCCAGTAGGTGAAAGCCGAGCACCAAGAAACCTTCAGGTTTGCTTTAAACACTTCCAGTCGATAAATGGAAATGGGCTGAAAAAATTATGGACATTGTGGTTGGGTTACCTCAAACCTGGAGGAAGAAGAATGTGATATGGGTTTTGATCGACATGATGACCATGTCTGCACACATTACACCTATTTGAGATACAACTCAAGTTGAGGAGTTAGGAAACACCTATGTCAAAGAAATTGTTTGTTTGCATGGAGTTCCATCTTCTATAGTATCTGATAGGGATCCTCAGTTTACTTATCGCTTTTGGAGAGGCCTTCAGGAGGCACTGGGATCTCAGTTCCATTTAAGCATGCACTACCATCCATAGTCAGATGGCCAAACAAAGAGAGATATACAGATCCTTGAGTATATGCTCTGCACATGTGTTCTCAACTTTGGTGGTTCTTGGGATGATAATCTGGGGCTAGTTGAGTTTTATTATAACCACAGTTATTATTCTGTGATCAAAATGGATCCTTTTGAGGCATTGTATGGAAGTCCTTGTAAATCTCTTTTATGATGGTCAGAGATTGGTGAATGTTCTTTTGTAGGAGCGTGTTTGGTCCAGGAGAGGATAGCTAAGATCCAATTGATTCGTCTGAGAATGTTGACAGCACAGAGTCGGTATAAGTCTTATGTTGATCGTCGCTGTAAACCATTAGAGTTCTTAGTTGTTGACCAGGTGTTCTTCAAAGTTTAATCGCATTTAGGTCATCGATGGCATGGGAGGCAGGGGAAGCTTACTCCTCGTTTTGTGGCACATTTTGAGGTTGTTGGTCTTGTAAGGAAAGTTGCTTACCGTCTATATCTACCACCACAACGGACGTCTATACCTAACGTGTTCCATGTATCATTGCTGCAAAAGTATCTCTCGGATCCATATCATGTTGTGAGGTGGAGTGATCTTGAGATTGAAGCAGATTTATCTATTACTGAACGACCGGTCAGGGTTGTTGATTCTGAGACCAAGGTAATTTTTGGGAAAATGATACCTCTGGTCCGTGTACTTTGGCAGCATGGTTCTGATTCTCATGAGATGTGGGAAAGGTAGGCACTTATGAGATAGCAGTGGCCTCGTATTTTTGACGTGGAGGCATCTTTATAGGAATTTTTGGGACAGCAAGATCTTATGGTGGCGAGGTTGTAACATCATGTTACGTTTTCAGGAATCTTTTGATGTTTCAAAGTACCTTTATTTTAATGTAAAGACATGGGGTACGTTTGGCTGAACTTTTAAGGAAAACTATGGGACTTTGGGTTTTGCACGGGCGCCGCATGGTTTGTCAAGTCGTGCAGCCAAACCGTGCAAGAATAGAGGTTAATGCAGTAGCATCCGCACGGGTGGCGCACGGTTTGTCTAACCGGGTGCCCAAACCATGTGTGCAGGGTGGTTGAGGCAGTTTCTGACGCACAGCTAGTGCACGGTTTGTCAAACTGTGCGACCTAATTGTGCGCCTACATAAATTAGATCCTAAATTGTGGATCTCACTCGGTTTTTCCTCTAAGTGCCTCATTTGTCCTCCTAAGTGTCTCTAACTCTGTATTTGTCATCTCCAAAGTTCAGATAAGGTTCTACCATCGTTCTGGAGGCAATCCAAAGGCACCTCTTTGTGAATTGAAGCCAGATTCTTGAGGTATGGGATCGTTCTTCATCATTCTTTATTTGTTTCTTAGATCTACTTAGATCTACGTCTCTTCTTCTTTCGGTTTCAGGGATCCATGCCTGTTGTGGGTAGATATAAGTGTGTGGTACTAGTTTTGATGAGTTTTGGCCTTGATCTTTCTAGGAGAAGAGATCTAAGACAGGTTCTTGAAAAATAAACCCAGTTTTTCTTGAGCGTTCTCGACCGTTGTGGTTTTTTTCAAAACCTTCGAAGTAGGTGGATCTGTCCTGACTTTCCAAATTTATTATCAATGTATTTCCTCAATTTATTTCAATTATTGATTTAAATTTGATTTCTGAAGTTACTTTCAATTAAATTGATAAAAACTCGATTCCATTGAATTGAGATATTTGAAATGGTTTTGGCATAGAAATTTGGGAAAACCCAAATTCCATAGAATAAGGTGTGTATATGGAAAATTGGTCGATTTAAATTGTTTAATTTAAATTGCGTATTTGATGGAAATTTTTCATTAAATTGTTGAATTTAATTGAGGGAATGAAATTTGTAATAATGGAAGAGGTTTGGAATGGATTTAAAACTTATTAAAATTTCTTAAAATTATTTGATAGAAACCCATTGGTTTTATCTTGTGAAAGAGTCATGTTTTTGAATAAAACCTCTTATGGTTTTAAATGGAATGAAGTTGGAACTTTTTAAATGGAAGAATGGGATTGATCGTATTTTATGAATTCTTAAAATATTTCTCCCATCTTGTAAGAGCGTATACAAGCCTTAAGTAGTTAGTGAGTTATTTGGATACACTCTACGCTATGACAACGTTCTAAAACATATTTGTGGCGGGTCATATCCTCGACGGGTTGGTGAAGAGTCTCCTTTGTCCAGTGTCATAGGGACATGTGTATACACATTTTGCTGAGTTCACATAGAGAGTGCAGAATCCAACAACTGGTTAATACTATCGTACCTTTGGGAAGATGACAATGTTGCTCGCTTGTTTATTCATATTTGAGATATAAATGTATGCCAATGCTTGTGAAATACTTTGTGTGCCTACTAAACTTATATAAACTGTTTTATATAAATTTTTTACTTAATACATTGTTTTAAAAATATTCCATTATTGTAAAGCCTTGGTTTAAAATATTGATTTCCATCATTTGAAAATGTATAGCATATTTTGTTAGAATATGATTTTTATTTTCCAAACATGTTTATCTGAAAATTGGAAGCTTTTCATGGAAAATTTTTATTTGGAATATTTTACAGAATCATTGGTGGTATCCTTCTAGGCTTTGTCTCATGCCTTAAATTTTCTTTTGAGTGTTTGTAGACTTTTTTCTTCTAGGATCGAGAAATGGGAAGGGACCTCTTGGAGGCGTATCCTACTGTTGATCATTGTTTTTGGTGAGTTGTGTCCTTAGAGTCCTTGGGGCTGTTTTTTCATTTTCTTTTCTATACATAGGTTATAGTACATTGGGATTTTATTCCTCTTTGTATTTTAGTACTTTACTCCTAGTGGAGTTTCTTTTTATTGCATACAGTCTTGTTTCTTTTTCTTCTGCATTCTTGTGGAAAAAAGATTCACACTTGCATGTTGTGTGATGCCAGGTGCTAGTCGTCGACCCGTGGGGATTGAGAACACCCTTCCGGCTCTGTCAGGCTCGGCTAGGTTATCGAGTTACCAGGGTACCTGGGCTGGTTCGTGACAGTGATAACCTACACCTCATGATAGTTGAATATCCATGAGCAGAACTCCCCGATGCATTATCTAGAGCTATCAGCCGTGATTTTTTCCTTGAAAATCTCGTGCCACTACCTTAAGGGTGATAAGTGTGACATATACACCTGGAAAAATAGCCTAAAGTATATATTCACACAAAATGAGCTCAACATGCCTCAAAGAAGATGGTTAGATCTAATCAAGGATTACAATTGTTCAATTCACTACCATCCCAAAAAGGTGAACAAGGTAGCTGATGCCCTAAAAGAAGAACCAAATACTCTATCCATGTTATAGATTGAGAAAGACCCTATCTTCTTGGATATGCAAAGGATGGATTTAGAAATCATAATTGAAAGAGATACATCCTTCCTTTCCAACAATTTTGCGCAATCATCCATCCATGAGAAAATTAAGGATGCATAAAGGGATGATTTGGATTTGCAAAAGATGGAGAATGTAGTAAAGGAAGGGAAGATGCAATACTTCCATATTGACGGTGATGGTGTGATTCAGTTTGGAATGAATCTTTGTGTGCCTTCATCACCCAGGGGAAGGAATGAGCTATTGGACAATGCACAGAGCTCAACAATCTCTATACATCTTGGGATTACCAAGATGTACCGTGATCTCTAAGAACACTTTTGGTAGGATATCAAGAAAAAGTATATTACAGAATATATCTAAAGGTTCTTGGTATGTCAGCAAGTTAAATCGGAGATAATATTGTCCAAAGGGATGATTAAATTGTTTCCTATACCCATGTTGAAATTGGAGAATGTTACTGTGGACTTTGTCCTGGGTCTCTCGAAGACGTCGAAGGGAAATAATGCGATATGGGTTTTGGTTGACCAAATCACCAAGACTGCCCATTTTATTGCTATTTAGGAAGATTTCTCACTTGAACAACTTACAAATATATATGTTAAAAAAGTGGTGAGACTACATAGATTTCCACTCTCTATTTTCCCTGATCGGGATCCAACGTTCACATCTATATATTGGAGGAGCCTTCAATATGATTTGAGTACACAATTAAATTTCGGTATGACCTATCACCCCCAAACTAATGGCCAATCTAAAAAGACTATTCGGATGCTTGAATATATTCTAAGAGATTTCACTCTAATATTTAAATGTGGTTGGGATCAGCATATCACATTGGTTGAGTTCTCATACAAAAATAGCTTCCAATAAAGTATTCTGCTGGATCCATATAAAGCTCTGTATGGAAAGAGATGAAAAACTCCAACCTATTGGGATTATATTAAAAAATGAACGATACATGGACCCGATCTTGTGCAAGAGATTACAGGGAAGGTTCTAGTCATCCAAAAACACATCAATGCTTCCAAAGTCAGAAAAATATCTATTCTAACAACCGTCGAAGGGACGTGGAGTTAGACATTGGAGATAAATTATTCCTTCAAATATCACCATGTAAGACACTCATGCGGTTTGGAAAGAAATGGAATCTAAGCCTAGGGTACATTGGCCCCTTTGTGTTCCTTGGCTACATAGGAGATGTGGCCTATCGTCTTGCACTTCCACCAAATATGGATCATGTTCAGGATGAGTTTAACATATCACTATGGAAAATGTATATACCAGGACCCTATCTTGTACTAAATTCAGAGGTGGTACAACTGGAAGATGATCTCTCTTATGAGGAGCAGCCAGTAAAGATTCTAGACCAGAGAGATAAGGTTCTATAGAACAAGACAACCCACATTGTCACTGTTTTTTGTCGGAACCATGTTTTTGAAGAGGATACATGGGAAACATAGGCAGTGATGAAGGATAAGTACCCACACCTATTTGTGTAAATCGAAATTTTGAGGGGGAAATTTCATAAGCGGGGAAGAATGTAACAACCCAATGTTTTTCAATGGAAATTTCCATCGTATAAATATGTCACAAAATCACATGACAACACAACATAATGATCTAATAATTTCAAAGGGACCATTAAACTTAATTTTTTCACTTTTTTGTATGGAATTTCTAAAATATGACATACGTGGTTGCAATCAGTATGTTATTTGGATTCCAATAAGGAAAAAATTATTTTTGTTGAATAGTAACCTATCCTTATGAATATTTACATACCCTTATGAGCAGTGATAGGCCTTAATGAATAGTAACCTTACCTATGATAATATATAACTAACATTCAATTTCAATGTATGATATACCTATATATTAGAATAGGTAATTGTTTGTTTTGAAACTGGTTTTGGATAAAAAATTATAATTTAAATTAAATATTAATATAATAATATTTAGAAAATTATTTTTTAAAAATTTACTTCATTTTTGGATTCTACACGTCAAAAAATGGTTTGGGTGAATTTTTGGGATTTTTCTGAAAGACATGATTTTTTATGAATAGTGAAATACGATAAATTACAAGAAAAGCTAAATATGCTAACTATAGAGTTATTAAAGATGTTAGGCTGATGTAAGGCCAATTTTTTTGGGATCGCATCATAAAATTACAATTATTTTCCACGGAAGACTCAATATTCATTGTCTTTTGTGTAAATAATAAACTACTGAATTTTATATTAAGAAAACTCATCTCCCCACCACTATAAATACCACCCTTCACACCCTCATTTCTTCACACCGCTCAAGCTTGAATACATGTCTAAAAATTGTCCAATAATCATCACTAGACTCTCCCCAACGTCCAAGAGCTTATTTTCTCATAAAAACACCAAGCCTAGGACCATTAAGGACGATCTCAAGAGGAGGATTCAATAGGTAATTTCTATTCCTCTTTTCCGTTAATTTCCTTTCAATTACTAGTTATTTTTTTATTCTCTCCCCATCTATATTTGTCAAAATGGTATGTTAACACCAATATGATATATATACTGTAATGTTATGATATTAATGGGATATTATACCATCCAACCCCCTTCTCCTCTTCCTATTATTTTAAAAAAGAAAATGTTGTACGTGAGATGTTAATCAGTCACCTTCAAGAACGACATGTCTTCCTTTTCCAGTTATACCTTCAGATCTGGTCATGAAACCATTTTTATGGTTGAACCAAAATATATTATATATATACATATTTAAATATATATTATACCCTATTTAATGTTTTAGAACTAACTTATTTACATATTACTAAATGATTAAACCATACACGATCGTTGTGGTCGAAAAACTGTTCAAATTATCCCAAACAATCGTCATTTAATTTTTATCTAATGATTCATCCACATGGTGTATAATATATTTCATTATAAGATCATTTTAATCATGTAATATCATTAATAACATGTAATATCAGTTCTGGATGTTTAACAATGTTCTACATGAACTTCAATTTATGAATACAAGTGAACAGCTCGTGAAAAAACATATAAAAAGCATTCCAGAACAATGTTTTTTAAACTCTATAACTCATAGAAAGGCACATAAAATAAAATAATGAAATCATAATGAACCATATTCATGTAAAAAGGTTATGGAATTATTAATTAATGATTCTAATTTGATTATATAGGTCATCAATGAGAAGGAAGTGTTCGGTTACAAGTTAAGGGGAAATTTTCGAACCCAACATTCTTTCTTTGGGTTCTCCCACTTTCACTCAAATTTTTGTTATAAATACTCATTAAATATCAATTTTTCATCATTATATTACCTATACTAGGATATATATTATATCCGATGGATTTTATGTCAAACATAATGTTTTCCAAAATAACACTTCATTCGAAAACACACTTTTTACATCCCACTAAAGGTGGATGGTTCTTATATCAAGTATGTTATTCCTTTTTTCTTTTTGGAACCCAATATCTATGAATGTGTTGTTATGAGATGAAAAATATTACATTCCATTGGTTATTTATGTTCATTTTTTATATATTTTAATTGTGGAATGCATTATAAGTGATAATGTAATGATGTGACGATTGTGCCCGAAATTATATAACGCAATATGAATGATTCAATGTGACAAGTGCTCCCAGAATTATCCAGGAGTCCAATGCATTGGGTAATGTGATTAATCTCATGAGTTAATTTGAAATTATTTTTGTACAAGATTCTAGATTTTTTCAAAATTATGTGTGGTAGTTGACCACTAAGACATGGTGTTTCATTTTTATGCATTGCCACATTTCATGTATTTTATTAATGATACCTCTCATGTTCATGTTATTTTGCCTATGCTATGATTATTCTCACCCATTTTTATATTGTTCTTATATTTCATATTACTGATATTTTAGCTCAACCCTTTCTTTGTATATCCTTATGTGACTACATGTATGAAGGAGGGGTCAAGTACCAATAAGAAGCTAGAGTAGAAGAAATTTAAAAAAATGATTATGCTCGATGTTGTAATGGTTATGTATGGTCCTTGTTTTCCCAAGACACAAAACCATTAGATCCTATATGTGTAATAAAATTATGTTGTTATTTTTAAAATGATTTAACAGTAATGTATGAAATTTCCAGGTCACTATAGAGAGGTCATCTACGTCCTTGAGTTAGTGGGTCACATCATTTTCCATATGATTTATGATGCTTGGTAGCATTGTTGTTGTGCCACAAGATGAATTTTTTTGGATCATCTTCATTAAATTGATTTCTTTATTTCAATTTAATCATATCACCATGATATATGTTCATTGATCCTTTTTTAGTGAATTATAAGTTTTTGACTCAATTTATGGAAACCCCTTGGTTGTTCCCCGTCTTGATTCCTATATTTCTAATTGTATACAATGTTAAATAGCCTTCTGAGTGCTCATCTATGATCATGGTTTGAATTTCACTGGGTGTGTAATTTCTATATGAAACTCAAGATCTACCTTTTTTCTTCCCCTAACCTATACATGTACTTTCCCATGTAAAAAATGCAATATTAAACAATGTAACCTCTCTAAATGACCACTTATGATTTATTATTTAAAATTTCATGTTAAATAGATTGAATTTGATTGATTTATAATGTATGGATTACTAGGGATGGTTACACATTCCATAAATGAATTTAAATGGTTTTGATTTAATGGATTTAATGGATTTAATTCTTCATGGTGGTTTTCTTACCTTTATCAAATTAAATGGATCATTTGATATGAATTGTAATGTGGTGGTAAGACCACACATTTTGATATACTTATTTATATTTCCCATGATTGGAAGTGGTCTACATATAATTGAACTTGGTTGCTTATAATAATGGTAGGAATTTCCTCATGTCTATTATATTTATATGATAATCCATTATATAGGTTTTTATGTGATGGTAATGGTTTTTAAGAATGGATAAAAATAATAGTCCATTATATAAAGTGTTGTGTATGGCATCTCCCACCATTGACACTATTGGGATACTAGGCATGATTCACCATGTTCCATTGTTCAATTGATCAGATGATGGATTACACTACATCACGAGTGACTTGAAAGTAGTCTTAGACTCTTCTATGAATGTATGGAATGAAGCATATTGCTTGAGCTTATAGGTTTGTTATACAAGTATGGATTTATGGTTTATTCCCTTGTCCATCTGGCACTAGTATTCCATGTATATGAAAACATACATCTAAAAAAAGCATCGATCATATAGGTGGATGCAATATATATAAAAATATTGTGTATATATATATATTATTACTATATGTATAGTTACTCTTCATAAACTTCCCAGATATGAGATAAAGTAGATGGAGCTAGCATGGGTCCATTAAGATCCTCTGTGGTCTGGTTGTTTATTTATTTATCAATGCATTTATTATACATTTTCACCTACAAAATTTTTTGTTTTGAGTATTTTTTGGATTACGGGTACACCCCATTATTGGTGGCCTACTAAATATTTTATCTCACACCTTACTCAGGATACCTTTTGTACCCATGAATATTAACTATATACTTGTGTGGAAAAGAGAAAGCACCCTACATCAGGTTTTTGATATTATTACCTATAGTTGCAACATAAGACAAAAGGACAGAGCATGCCCTCAAGATGGTGGTGGGGCAGTTGTTTTTGTTTTTACTTTTTATATATCATGATTGTATGTTGGTTCCCTTATCCACTTTTTTATTACCTTCCATCCATTCATTCATGTATTGAATGTTCCATAGAGGATTTCGATCATATTATCAATTCTTTAGTTCCATTTACGCTTTTGTTCCTATTTAAATTTTTAGTATGTTTATATGTTCTTCCTCTATAATTTTATATTTTTTCTTGAATCCATTGTGTCACACTAATATGAGTGTATAGTCTTCCCAACATACCACCCTTACACCGTCACTTCTAGTTGATATCCTCTGGCATATAGGGAGGCACAAATTAGTCTGTGTGACCCACTAGCATTGGGAACATGTTCAGTGGTTCCATGGTTAGGATGTTAATTGTTAGCACCCAAGGTCTATCTCATAGTATAATTCTAATAGATTCAATGGAAATCTCAACGGTGAATAAAAACATGAAGAATATCCCCTTGGATGTATCCTCACTCACATGGTTAATGGGAAGAGAAATAGTCTATCAATGATGTCAAGGACCTCCTAGTATATCTAGATCCTCTCTTCCACATGGAGGTTTGGTGCCTTGATAGTCCTCATAGGCTACACCTGGAGGTGGACAAACTGAAACTAGTTCTTTCGTTAAAACATGAAACGGAAAGGGTGGAAATGTAGTTGGGATTCACCCCAAATCCCACCCCAGGATGATTGTGACCCCTCGAAAGATGAGGCGGAGCAAATGGAGGAATTTGAGGTTAAGTATTACGTATCTCTAGGTGGTGGATAATTTTTATAAATTCAAAACATAGGTGGTGAAGTAATCTCATCGGGAACGAGTGTGCGTTTTGTGGGTGTGGTAAAGACTATTTTGGTTCTAGCCATGTCAAATGGGGGGATGGACGTATAGGTGCTGATATAATGAGAGGAGGAGAGAGTAAATTTACCTAAGTGGTGAAGGAGGTAGAGGGATATCATGTGGTATGAGTAGAGGTGGCAGACCAGCAGGGAGGCCTCAGTTGATGGAGTAGAAGATTGGGGGTGCAAGCCATGTACATTGGAATTATTAGATTTAAAATGTCTTTAAAAATACATGACGTGTATTCAATATATTATGTGTAACTCTAGATTTTTTATTTTTTATGACCTTAAAAATTTTCACATCCTATATGGGTTACACAGAGTGTATTTGGCATTTTGTGCCCTATTTTGAGCCAGTTCGTTTTAACAAGCTACAAACACCATTAAAATATCCTAAAAGATAAACTTATCTAATTTATCCTATTAAACCTACTATTTTATGCCTACTAGTGAGGGAATTATTTATATTTTAGAGATATAAATGGTTTGATGGGGATGACTTCAACTATAAGGAGTCGTGGTTTATAGTCAAATTCTTTAAAACAGAGGGGTTCAATGGTGTTCTTTACTTCCCTATCAAAGGTGAAGTGTAATTTTTCATTTTGTAAGCACTATATACCTTTTAAATAGAATGTATTTTATTATTAGAGTACTTACTGATCACATGACCATATTTATTATCATTAAAAGATATGTATTGATAATTTAATGATGCAAATCTTTTATAAGAATCCTTTACCAAATCGAAAATAGTATATTTTTCACCAACTATAAATATTAACATCAGTCATTTCCTTCATAGTTCTTAGAAATGGTCTTCATCAAATAAATAATTATTCCCATCTTATTCCATGTCCAGGACGAGGAAATCAACTATGTAAATTAAGGAGATTAATTTTACTAAGGCATCCTCTCAAGTAGTCCATGAGGGTTCATGATTGAGCAGTATGAAAATTAGAGTTACACTCTTGTTGGTTTTATTTCTCAATGCCCAATTTTTTAAACACTAATGATCATAATATTGAGAATTCATTTAAGATCTCCCAAGTCACTTTCAAAATTACATTTCCAAATAGTGCATGGAATTTAGATAATTATAGGGTCTCACATTTTTTTTAATAATATTTTGTTGTAAAAATGTAGAGTACACCCATTTTGATAGATTCAACCTCAGTCTTCAATTTACTTTTTCTGGAATTAATGATTTTAAATAATCTTCCACAGGTGGTCCCATGATCTATTTCATCAGAAAATGGAATGTTTCTGTTAAATTTTTGAACATTTATAGATATTTTTTATATTCCCCATCATTTTGGATTGAATCATATCCTTTGGGAAGGGTTGATATGGACTATATGGTGATGATGAAAAATAAAAATTCTCCATTTTAAGAAAATTCGTAACTGGATATCTCTAAACTCATTTTTCTTTTAATGATTTCCATGGACCGTATTTATAATATTCTTCTAACTATTATTTCTCCTCTCAACATGGTTACTAAAATTCCAACATATTTACATTTTTCAACTATAATAATAGACACCTCACTTGAATGAGCTTTAGTATTACAAGGAGATTTACCCAGTAGTCTATGGGATAAAGTATTTGAGACATTACCTATTTGATGATCTTGGTAACATAGTGAAGCCTTGTGGTTTTTAAATTCAATTTTGTGATTTTTCATCCTTTTGTATACTTTTTGATTGAATCAAGTGAGAATGTTTTCAATATTTGACTGGATAGGTTAGGCTTCTTACTATGTTCTTAGTGGAGTTTTTGATACTATTACTACTGACTAAGTGGACATTATTGAGGTATATGAAAAGGTTTTTGAAATTTTTGCTTTAGTCCAGGAACTAGACCTTGTGTTGGATACTCATGTTGTCCCTTAATAATTGGTTTCAATTTTCCAATCCTATATTAAAAATAGCATTCGTTTTTAGTTGCTAATGTTGTAAATCTAGTATTTGATTACAGTTTTGTACTTGATATTGATGGGGTTTCTAGTTTTGTTTATTTTAATAGAAGTAGTTGAAGTCATATAATTTCAGTATTCTTTTTTTTTGTGAGGTGTTTACTCTTTTACCCATGGGAGATTAAATGTTTAAGAGTTACATTATTAATCTAAAACTAATTGGAATCATGGGAAAATTCATTTATAATGGATCGTCAATCTTTTTGTGTACTATGCATTCATCTTCCATTGGTAGTGGCATTTCTAAAGTCTGAATGGAAGGCCGGTGTCCCTAGTAGCATTTTAAAAATTGTAGCCACACATCAATTCCATGATCTGGGAACATTCTGGTGATCTACTTGAATATGTCACATTCCTCCCAGACTGATTCATCATCATCGTGGGTTATGTATTGAAGTTCGTTTCTTAATTTCCATGTTCAGATGGGTGGAAGATATTTTTCTAGTAATTTGATCACATGAACGTCCCATGACCTAATCAACTTGAGAGTCTGATTTTTCACCAATCCATGGCTTCATAGCGCCAGGTGAATGGGAAAAATATTATTATAATTGGGTCTCATGATACACCCTAGTTTCAATGTGTTTCATAATCCTCTATTAAATTTTAAATCTAGTCCTGGGGATCTCTTTTTATTCCCATAGAATATCCCCAAAATAGGAGGGTGCACTATATGGGGCATTTCACCTATAGTGGAAAGAAAGATTTAGTCTATTATGGTTGACTCTTATAGCATTGGTCGCTCACTCAGATTTTCAGGAGGTGTATATTGGGGTACTTGAAGGTGTTGGGTCACATGTTTTCTATGTTCAGTCATGTAAATCAACAGTCTTCTCAAATTGTATTATCGGTCTCAGAATAAAATATGTAGTTCTTTTGATTCAAGGTTCCTTGAAAATTTCAAGGGTCTTTAGAACATATTCATTACAAGAAAACAAGAGGTATGATGCAAGTTTTCTTGAAGGAGTAAATTGAAAATGGAGAAGGGGAAAGAGAAATATAAAAGGGTATAGGGTGAGGTAATAAAGGTTTGATCTAACAGTTTTTGTGCCTGGGTAATAGTAATCCTAATAAATGGTTCCAAAATTTCATGTACCCATATATGTCATTAATTTTTAAAGGTATTTAACTAGATTATAAATTTATATTCCAAAACTAAAATTACTACTATGGAATATTAAATCATAATTGCGGTAATAACCACATAAAGATCAATATTAAGAAAGAAACAAATCACAGAAGACCATTTGATTGGATTCCCCAAGTTCTCCATTCCTGATTGGGTTTCATTAAAACTAGGTAGTTTTAATTTCATTAAAAAACTAAGAATTTATCTAGGTCAATTTTCCAGACTCTTGGTATAATATAACACTAAATCTATCTTGGAATAGTTTTATGGGTTAGGATATGATGAGATGAAAAGTCACCAATTTTTTTGGTCAAACCAATTGTATATACCTATACAACAACTATACCTTTTTCATGTTAAAGATTACATCCTATGTAAATTATACCTAGATTCTAGGAATAATGTGTCATAATCTAACAGTGATATCCTACTCAACACAAACTAAATCGAGCTCAATAAATTGCACCTCCCATTGTCAAGGTTGTGAAAGGTAATGCGATAAACAATTTTTTTCATCGAATGACTAACCATAGGGTAACGAAAGTTTACATAATTGATTAATTTGTCATAGAAACACCCCTTCTATCTAACCCTAACCCAAATAGAATTAACTAATCATTGTGATGTTGATGAAAAATAATAGAAATAATTATCGTGGTATACATAATCATTAAATGAATGTAAAATAACAAGTCTAGATTAAATAAAATTAGTAGTTCATATATAAAAAATTAAAATAATTTCTTATCCAATAAAATACATACTCCTTATTCATAAAAATGAATAAGCAGAAAGCATTGATGATGAACATAAATTGGTGTTACAACTAACTATCAAAATAGAAAATAAACTCCATCAATTGAAGATTGGATGATGAATAGCAAGAAATAAAAAAGGATTTAATAAAAAACAAAATGAATTCGTTTTGTCTAGTTTGGAATGTAAAAAATAATAAAACAATACAATAAATTTATATATAATTCATAGGTCTGGGAACTTTTTCATGGAAGAGCAAATGGAAAATAAAAAGGCTCAAAAGGTACATGCCAAGTAAATCCTTCAGGTCAGGTACTGGTTTTATATGGCTTCACCCCAACATCAGAATGTTATGTAATCTATTTTCATGTGAAGTAATTGATATCCTCAATCTCCTTCAAAGAATGATCTTGTATCTTTGACTCTGTTGGATCAAGAACTCTCTAAATCACGTAAACTCTTCAAATGTTTTATTTGAGTTAGTTTCAATGGGATTATGACTTTAAAATTCACACGTCTTGTAATGAATGTGAATTTTGTGTATTGTATTGAAACAATGATTAGGCATAATGGGTTGGTATGGGTATTTAATGGAATTATGTGAATGAGGAATATAGTTCATGTATGATATAAAATATGTGGAAGTCATATTCGATATTTTTCATTGTTTCTTATATTCAGTCCAAAATTATTAATTCCTGTGAAAAAATAAAAATCCAGAGCATTATCAAATAAAACATGAATAAAATTTATTTAAATATATCCAATAAAATTTTATAAATTAATCTTATCAATAAAAATATAGAGGCATGAAATATATAACATGGAACCATGTGATCCAAAAAACATAGAAATGTGGTAGAAATGTATATAACAACACAAACATGAATCAAGGATAATTTCATAGATTATATCACATGGTGGATAGGGTCCCATAATGGTTTATGTTTACACCCTAATTCTATACATAATTTCTCTTGAGATATAATATTACCCATTGCATTGATGAATTATCCAGGTACATAGTTCATAATATATATATTTGATTATTTGTTCCACATAGCGAACATTATCATAAGTAAATAACATAAATGTTTCCGAAGGAAATAAATTGGTTTCATAATTTTGTCTTAAGGCGTAACCAAAGAGATTATCAAAATGGTATCAACAAAAGAAGGGATTTAAATCATTATTGGTTATTTATAAAATAATAATTATAATTTATATTAATTAAAAATTTCCAACTAATTTGAAAACATGAGAATGAGTTGTTGGGTATTTTTATAAATGTCCACTAAAGCATGGTTTTAGGGGAATGAATAAATATTCATTAAAGATGATAAATGAAAAATTATTTCCAAAAATCCCAAAATCTAATAATATAATTTTTCATGTAAAATATAGTTATTTTAGAAAACATGGGTGGATTAAATCATTTTATGTAGTTTACATTAAACGGTGTAAGAAATAGAGAAGTTCCCATTATTCGGGTTTTCTTATCAAGAGGAATGGAAAAGGGAAACATTCAAAACATGTATATATGAATATGAGAAAGATTAAGTGAGATAGATATATAAGTCTGGAACATATATATATATATAACATAATCATATAAGAATAATTTATAGATCAATTATGGAAAATGGAGTGTAGGTATTTCTGAAATGAAATATGGAGGTTCAGAGAGATCCCTTACCTTATGTATAAATGTGTTATACTGTTGAACTTAATGACCTATATAATAAAATTAGATTAACTAATTAATTAATTAATAACCCATATCACATATATATGATTTTTAATAATTTTATTATGTTCATTTATGACCATTTCGATACCTTATATTGTTTAATTTCACTGTTCTGGGAGCATCTGTTTCATGGTTTCATGGTCAGTTCACTTGTGTATAATTATTGACATTCATATAAGATGGTAACACTAATTCGGAAGTTAAATAATGTTTTATTAATTCTATTCTATATGTTTTAATAGACCCATATTTCATGTTTTCTGACAATTGGATGATTCATTAGATAAATTTTTAATAATTAATGTTTACTTTATTTTGGATGTTTTTCAAACCATGTCAACTAGTTTTTATTTATTTGATTTTAAGGCCATATAATCTTTCTAGAATGGAAAAATATTTATTATATATACTATTAATTTATTGTACATAATTAATAGTTATTTTAATATTTTCAGGAAAGAATTAGTGGAAAATTAGAACTCATCATTCACAAAGGTGGTTAATGAACATAACATGGAAGATGGATTCATTTTTATTTAAATAAGATGAGAAGATAAAAGGGGGGAAATATATTCTATTACCACTAAAACATTACATTATATAAATTATACTTACATTATTATACTATATTGGATGAAGGAGGATGACAGAAGGTAGTATAAGAAAATAATTTAAGATGTAGTCTGAGAATCTTACCTCTGGAATATTACATCCTACAAGGACCACTAAAGAAACAATGAATTGATCTTTCTCTAAGACTATAAGTAATTATTTGAGATTAGAGTATAGGGGTTAGGATTTTCCATGATTATGAAGCTTCATGGATTAGATGGACTGATAGAAAGGTTTGGCGATAATGGTTTTTATAAGGGAAAGATATGGGTGTTTTGATTATTATATTCATTGTATTGTTATTTTGTATCATGATTAATAATAGTTCGGATTCTTGTGAAATTAAAAAATAAATGGGTAATTTGAGTAAGAAAACAATTGTTTCATACATCATCAATTTATAAAAAAATCATGTATTAATTTTATAATGTTAAATACCAATAATAAAAATATTTCTCTCTTCACTAAAAAATCAACTAAATTTGAAAAATACCAAAAAGTAACCAAAACTTTTTGTTGATAAATATATTTTCAAAATTAAAATCATTTTAGGAAAATTATTTTATAAATATGATAAATTTAATTTCATGAAAAATTATCATTTAATCATAATATTCTAATTTTAATATTATAAGGCAATTTATGACTCTTGGAAAAATCACATATAGTCTAATAAAATTATGTTATTAATATAATACAGTATAATTTTAACTTGTGAATTCATTTTATAAAAAATATCATTTAAATCATTTTATTAATTATAAAATTTCAACTAAAATATTTATCTTTTACAAAAATAACAACACAAAATTTATCATTTTTAAACCATTTATTTACTTCTCCAGTGATGTAAATATATAATATTTTTAATTTAAAAGAAACCTAATTATTAAATTAAATTATCATTGGTGATGTCACTATACTAATAGTCAAATTTCTATTCTTGACATTCTAATTATAATTTCAATGGTTATGTTAGTATTCCAATTTTTAGATTATTACTCCAACAGTTAGTTTTAGAATAGTCATATAGGTTCCCTACATCCTATAACTACCTCTTGTTCCATTAAATCTTACGTAAATTCTATTTTATATCAAATTTATAAATACATTCATCTTAAAAATGAATATTTTATTACAAACATTACGTTTTTTATACAACATTGTTCATGACTGTGATCTTTCAATTGGATTGAGCATATATAAATTATCCTATTCTTATTCTATTATTTTTTATTCATTTTTTCATTGTAATATTATGCATTCTGGTTGGTTTATTTATTGAATAATGTATTATTCTACATTTATGAGGAATAAAATTTGTGGTTTCAAAATGTGATGTCTTTGACTTATATTACATGACTAATCTATATTATGGGAATGTTCATTGATGAATTTTTGGGTCATTAAATTCTTACCCCTTAAAAAAATTTCCCCTGAAATTTCTTATTACATTATATGGTGAAAATAGGTGGGCGTACTTATCCTCCATCTCTTCCCCCAGTTCCCTTATAGCCTCTTCCTACTTATATTTTATCTATAGTTTGTTGACTAGCTGAGTTGTCTTATTACATAAAACTTTAAATCTATAGTCCAATAACTCATTTTATGCTCCTCATTAGAGAGATCATTTTCTATTTTTAACATGTCTAAATTAAATAAATGTGAGGGATTGTGTACATACTTATTCAAGAGGGACACATGGAATATATCATGTAATTAAGACATGGTTGGTGAATGTGCTAGTTGATATTCCACAACTCCCATGTAATCAATAATCTAAAAGGGGCTGATGTACTGGGGACATCGATTTCCCTCAATTCCAACTATTATTAGTCTCTTTTGTGAAGATATCTGGAGGATTATCTTTCTATAACATAAATCTCTATCTTTCATCATTATTTTTTTACATAGCTCTTTTATTGACATTGGGTACCCCTAATGTTTTTCTGAGTGGTCTTCTCCTTTTAAACCATTTCCATGAAAATTTCACATCCCAAAAGCATTTTATAACCAAATTTATCCCAACATTCATGACTTCATCACATTTTCCTTTAAAAAGATTCATATAGATCCACTTGGATGCTTTAGTAGAAAATATCGTTGTAAAAGAATTAAATCAGAGGTAGATATTAGTCCCATAACCCTTTTGAGTTCATAAATAATTCTATCAACAATTATTCCAATGTATTATTAGTCCTCTCATATTTTCCATTAGTTCGTGGTGGAATGTCCATAATAATTTTTAGCTCAGAGTTCAATGAATACTGGTTAATTTCCCAAAACATCAAGGTAAATCTATGATCTCAATTAGATACAATCGATAATGGTACTACATAATGCCTCAATACTTTTCTAATTTATATTTGTGGAATTTTGAAGATTGAGAATACATCTATAATTGAAAAAAAAAAGTGAGAAGATATTGTAAGAAGATCAAAAACAACCTATATAGAATTATTTCATATTCATTTCTTTGGAATTTAAGTGGACAAGTCCATGGTGACGTTTTCCCACTTCTATGATGGTATATGTAATTGTGGTATCATCCCCTATGACTTTTTCTTTTCATATATCACATACTCACCTTCTAGGCACATTAATGTATATTCAACAATCTCCTTCTTCTAATTGTCCAACCCATAGTTATCATAGAGAACTCAATAAATCTTTTTGATCACCAGGTTAATGGAGAAGGATGATGTATTTGAACCAACTAAAATCTCCCTATTTATCTCATAATTGGATGGTATAGATTGTTGGAACACAATTCTCATGACTCAATCTCCATAAATTTTTAATTCCAAGTCTTTCTCATTTCTGATAGCTTCCACATTCTACTAAATTTCCACATGATCTATTTTAGCATCCTTTATCATCTCTAAATTTGATGGTCGGTCAATAATTGGAGAAAGAAATGGTGGTGTTCAATTATCTAGGATTCACATGCCCATTTTTTCATGTCTAAGAATAATGAATCCTTCTCAATTATCAACATTGATAATGTTTAGAGATCCATTCAAATTAGAGAATCTTCCAATTTATGTTTTTAGGATGGTAGTGGAATGATTATTCAAAACCCTTTTATGTCCTCAAACAATATTTACTAGAACATAATATGATCCTCATATTTCATTGTATATTAGGCCTCTTATGATAAATATATATCTCACAATTCCCCCCATAGATATAATTCCACTTTATGTTCAATGTGAAGACCATAACCACCTAATCCAAATCATGATTGGAATGGTTTTGCTTATGAAATTTCATATTACTTGAGTAATAGGGTACAAATTTATCATTTTTCAATATTAAACATCCTAAACCATTCATTTATGAATCGTTGTATACCATAATGAGTTCCACACTTGTGGATAGTTTAATTATTGGAGTAGTGAAAAGCCTATATTTAACTCTATAAAGAGGTCTTCAAACTCATTGGTAAAAAACTTTTCACTCCTATCAAAATGATCTTTGTTAGTATGTTTTAAAATCTTTTCATGTTCCTAAAAATTAATCTGTAATACCCATCTACACCAAGGAAACTATGGATCTCCAATACAGATGATGGCATGTAATATCACAACCTATCTTGATGCTTTTTCTAGTCATTTTCAAGTATTCCATTACCTTTTTTTGATCACGAATTGGTTGGGTAATAATTTGAGTTTTTTTGAATTAATTGAGAAATTTTTTGAATCTCTTGAAGCTTAGAATGTATGGAACATAGTTGTTGAAACCCATGTAGGTTTCACAAGGAAATTGTGCACCCCATTTTTGAACCAGGAAGGGGGGTCATGATTTGACCAAACCATATGAACACCCTCCTCAAACCATGAACCATTGGATATAGGGGATTTTAATTTTTAATGAATGGTTTTCCAAACCATTCGACCACCTTGGAGTAACCATGCAGCCCAGATGGTAGGGGCTCATAGTTAGGATGTATGGTTTTTCAAACTATGTGACATGTTTAGAAAAATGTATTCATGGGATAATAATCCCACCAAAAATTAGATTAAAATTTCATGAACCAAAATTTCAACCTTTAGCCACACTAGCTTAGCTGAACATGTTTTTCTTTTCACATGGACGATTTATAGAGGATTCATAGTCTTACTAACCAACTTCTTATGTGAATTAATGTTATAGTGGAAGAAATCAAAACCTTTTTTCTATAAAATATCTTCCTCTTTTAGATTCCTATGTCTATTAACATTTGTTATTCCATTATAAAGATGGAAGAATTCCTCTATTGTTGATGGTTTAGTTATAGATTTTACTTAGTCTAATTATTTTAGATCTTGATCCTAGTTTTTTATAATAGATATTCCTCAAGTTGTTATTTCAATAATCCTACATCGAATTAAGATCTACAGGTTGTCAAGTGTTCATCAACGATCATTAGGTAGGTGGTCCAACTACTAATTCCCAAAGTCTTAAATTCATATGCCATTCAGAGATCCTATTGGACGCATTGAATATTATGATAACGAGTTTGATGGAAACTAATGGGGTTTTCATATTACCTTGAAATTTTTATAAATGGAATGTATAATTGGCTAGGGTGGGGTTATGAAATTAAACTATACTCTTATTTCATTTTTGATAATGGGATTCAAATGGTTGAATGTCTAATCCATTAAGGGTTAATGAGATGAAAATAATTTATGGTGAATTGATTAATAGGAAACTATTCATGTAATCTCCTGTTATTAAATAAATAACCATGTATTTTATTTATAAAGGACATAGTGAATTGTGATGTGAATGATTGATGATATGGTTAAATATGATGATTCTTGATATATATGATTATTTTTGAATGACTAATCATTGATTTTTTGGTCAAGGACTGATTACTTAAATACCTATGTTGTTCCATACAAATTCTTAGGGCCCCCGATGCTAGAATGTGAACAACAGTTTATGGGTTGGGGACTAATGTTCAAAATACCATTGGGTACAAGACTATTGCTCTAGTCCCCCATGATATTGGAACTTGATGGATTTTCCACATGAAGAATAAATGGGTACCTGGACTAATTCTTCAGGGTACTAGAAATGGTATTGAAATTAAATGAATAATTAAATCCTATGAAAGAATGAATTTTGATATCCCTTTGCTGTATTGTTCCGACTCTGACAGGGGAAAAGGTATGTATGATTGGTTTTTGTGTAACAATGAACCTGAGGGCCAATATGGTTCATTAAGAAATAATAAATGTCACACCTTTTTTACTTTTTTATTTTAAACCATATTCTTTATACAAATGTAGAAACTGATATATACGGTATATTTATTTATGAACAATTTTTAGTGGCCTACATTATTAAAATCTCAACTATCTCATGAAACCTTATTGGGACCTAAATATACAATGTATTTGCACGACATGATAAGGTAAATATCCGTATATAATATGGCTAATTTTGAATTTAGTATTGATCATGGATGAAGGAATAGAACAAGATTTCAATACCCACAAGGATATGTTAATGTCTCTTTGTTTTTATTTTTATTTAGACGTTTGACATGTGTGTGGTATGACACATTTTCTTCTTTATTTTATATTCATTTTCCTTATTTTTTATTTATTCAGGCCTTGTTTGGTTGAATAGTGATTACTGTCATACCTTGGGTATATTTAATATAGATTTTCATTGTTGAAATACATTGATAAATAGGGTATACTCTCCCTATGTTATATATTAGACCCTCACTATTAGTCAGAAATATCTACCTTAAAGAGAGGTGAGCATGAGGCCATGTGGAGAACTAAATTACGGTACTACTATGTGGAACCTGGTTTGATACTCTAAAAAGTTATATCAGATACAGTTTTAATTTATTTTCATTTTTCATTCTTTGTTGGAAATGCAGATTGGATAATATCACTACTAGAAAAAATACATATATCCATGAATTTGGATCCACAGTTTAATTTTTCCATGGCTATAGGCAAGATAAATCCATTGGGAGATTTTACCCAATGGAAACAACTCCCTCTAATTTTCCTCTAACACCCTCACACTGAGGTTTCAACTCCCACCCTCCCACTCGGGATTTCCCCTCCCAAAACCCTTATCCTCAGAAGATATTCACCTGATCGACTCTCACTTGTGAAATCCTCACTGGATTCTCATTTGTCGTTCCTCTATCCCTCATCGGGTTTTCCATTCTCAGTTCCTCCATCCCTCACACATTCCTTCCACTATCTATACCCTTCATCAGGCAATCCTCCTACTTTAGGTGCATTGACCGGTGCTCCCTCTCATCATGACCAATCTCCCCATACTCCGCACTATCAAAATAAACCTCTTCATGATTGGGCTCCCCTCTTCATGCCACAGTTCATTATTTCAATTAAGGTATTTTTCATTATGTTTTTTTACCTTTTATAGAAATATTGACTGAAATTGATGGTCTATTTTAGTTCAGGGGTTTGGGTTTATTTATAAATATTTGAGTGAGAAGTGATGAGTGGTAAAATTTCATAGGTTGTCTTATCTGAGCTGTTTTGGTTCTATTTCTCTATCTATTTTCATTTTTGACATTTTTATCAGTCTTTTTTATCCTATTATATTTATGTATCTTATTCAAAATTGATTTATTTTAATGAAATAGATAACCTTTTAAAGATATTTTCAAATACTATGTTTGTAATTATTTTTAATTCTTTTTACCATTTTTTATTTTTACATTAATATTCATAGGTGAAATCATTCTCTATATCAGTTCATTATAAATGATAATAGTTCTTTGGATTCTGTATAGGGACCTTAGTTCTGCAATCGACCTTTTTATTTTTGGAAATTGGGTATGCTTTATGTGGGATCATCATTAGGATATCAGTGGTTTATTATGAGTGGGTTCTTAGTCACCACACATCATAATTACACATGAGTTTCCAAGGTTAGTGTGGATTGTGTTATGAATTTGTAATTTCATTTGTTTTTATTTAATGATGTGAAAATACTCATTTGTATTTTTTTAGTTACCTTAGGGCTCTAATTAATTTTTTTGATGGGAAATAATTTGTTTGATGGCATTATGCTAGTTCATGTGGTCAGATAAATGGGCCATTACATATTTAATGACATGGCTCCAAAAATCATGGTTTTGTATCCCATTTCACTCGATGTTTAGAATAACATTTATATATTTAATAAATAAGTAGTTTAGTCATGGTGGGTTTTTTATATGTTGATGATGTAAATTGGTTTTCATAAGGATTTGTTTTGTTCCCCCATTTTCATGTGATTGTTCAAACCATTTTTAGAAAAATAGAAATTTTTTACTGAAAGTTATTTCAGTTTGAAATGAAGAATTTAATCTTGTCTAAAAAAGTGTTTTAAATTTCATGAAATAGTATAGGTTTGGGGGTCAGTACATTTTTTGTCAATAAAATGGTAATTCTTTTCCATGTTTTTAATGTATTTTATATTGGTATATATGGTAATGGAATCTAGAAAATATCTTACTTATAAAAACAATTCTCCATAAAACTGGATGATAATTTTAAATCCCTTGGGTTATGTTCCAGAAAATATTTTTTATTTTAATTTAAAGATGATTATTTTGTTCATATTTAAAAAAAGTTTACTATGTTGCATTTTTTAGGAAATGGTTTAAAGAATGGTATTTGTGCATTGGATTTTAATCATTGTTTTTAAGCAATTTAGTGGTTTTTAAAATCGCGATATAATGATTTGGGACTCCCTAATGAACGATAACATTCAAATGAAATAAAAAAACCCCAAATGGTTTTGTTCTACTAAAAACATTGGAGTTATAAAAAAATGGATATTTTTAATAGTTAATTTATTATTTCTAAAATAAATGTAATATTTTCAATATGTGATTCCTTGTATTCTGATGATTTATAGGTTTTTTCCAATCGAGCAGGTTGGGACCAATGGATGTTATTTTAGAAACATGAAAATGTGTCAAATATGTTTTTATTTGGATAAATGATTCCTCACTGAAACGTATCAAGTTAAATGGGTGTGTTTTTCATCATGGGTAGTCATTTCTTTATTTGTGGATATTGATAATTTTCTAAACAAAGAGTAAACTATTGACCATTTTTAAATGATTAATGGTAATATTTTTTAACCATTCTAGTGAGGACCAATCTCCTTATGTTTGTAGGTGTTGGTCGTTTTTGGGGATTAGTGCATGATTTTAGATCCTCAAATCATTGTGTTAGCTCCCAATGGGCATGACCCTTTGGGAGTTCATTTGGATTCACAAAATTTGGTTTAGCTATTATGAGGTGCTCACTCCATAATGTTCATACTTCCATGGATGGATTCCTAGGATATGTAGTGCTATTGGTGAGAACCATGGATGGTTTTCGTCTCATCTTTTTAATATGGATTGACATTGTGGTGTGTTCTTCAATTGAGTAGGTGTAACGACCCAAAGATTCATTAATGGAAATCCCTCTTGATCTAATTAAATGTCCCTTTTTGTTTATATAAAATGTAAACTTATTTGGTGTTATGTTATGAATTTTGACCGTTTCTAATATAGTTGTGGAACAGTGATCACTTGATTAGTATAAATATAGGACTTTAACAAATTCAATTTACTCAGACAAAGGAAGCGATGGCCTCATCTAGTAGAATTTCCCAATACAAAGCCCATTTTTCGGAGCTCAGAAAAAAAGGTGGATTCGTTGGACTTCACCCTTGACCAAGCCCATGTTGAGCTTCATCATATCAAGCTCGACGGTGACCGTCTATGGGAAAAGTGGAAGTAAATTGAAATTTCCACTCGAGCGATGTTATCTGAGCCACCCCAAGAGTCTGTCACCATCGCAAACCATACCCATAGGTCTTATGTGGCTTTTTTAAGGGGTTATGTAACAAATAATTAGTACTATGTTCATGTACATTATTTTGTTATACAATAATGAATATAATTTCTAGTCATTTTTGATACATTCTAAATAGTTTTTAAAGTAAAAATGGTGTTTTTAGTTATTATTTAATTAAGAAATATATTTTATTAAATTAAGGGATTTTTTAATTAAATAACATTTCAATAAAATAATATTTTTATTATTAAATTAATATTTATTAAATATAAATGTTCTTATAATTTTATGAATGAAATTAGAATTGTTTATTAAGGTTTGAAAGCCATTTCTGTCAAAACCGGTGAATTTTCGATAAAAGTCGGTTTTTATTTTAAAAGTGAAAATTATGATAATTATAAAATTATTCAGATAAAATAAATGTCATTTATGGAATCAGGACATCGAAATTATCCAACGATGAATTTTTTTTAATTTTCTGAGACAGTCAAATTTTTGCGTAAAAATTAAATACCGTTTAATTATATAATGTGTTTTATGAAATCATAATGACCCAATAGTGATGTAATAAAATACTATAATCTTCATGTTCGGCCAATATATGCTTTACCATTAAAATAAGGTGATTTTGGGTTTGTTTGACTTACTTTTCAAAGAATTAATGGACCCCTCAAGACATATTCAACACCTTGCCTTTTTAAATTAATTTCCATGGGAGTGTGACTCACCTCCACATAAGAAAACCTAATATTTTAAGAAGTTAGGACTTTGGAATTATAAAATATTGTTTTCCTCTTCTCCTTTCCAAAAACCATGGGCAAAAACCATGGGATGGTTTGTGGTTTGGATTAATTTAATGTAAGGGGACCCAAACCTAAATAATAAAGAATTCCCTCACCTTTCCTATATAAACCCACCCAAGCTCTCACTTTCTCCTCACTCAAAACCTTTGGAGTTCGTCCATCCTCTGCCCTAATATCTCTATAATCCTCCCAAGGTTCCCCAATCTCCCAAGAAGCCTCTCTCAAGCCTCTCTCAAGCCTTTGGAATCACACTTCCAAGTAAGGGTTTTTTTCCTTCCTTTCTCATTTTTCTCCAATTTTCTTTAAGTTGTTTTTCCATTTTAATTTCAATTATGAATGTTGGGGTATGGTTTTGCACCTCCCTCAAACTTCCCTCTTTATGTTTTAATTATGGGAGACCCCTTTCTCTCTCATTAAATGCCTCCCATGTACACCTGTTACTATGCCAAAATTCTGAAAGAAACTTCTCTCTCCTCTTTTACATTCAAGAAACACTTTTGTATCATGAATCTAAATTCCATTAAAATTGTTAGGAAATGTATCTATATGAACTACTTACTTTAAATTTCTTTTAAATATGATTAGGAACCCCTTTCTATCTCATCAACAATTTTTTTCTGAATTATTATGTCATGCCATTACGCTGCTGAAATCGCACCGATTTTCTATGCCAATGCCATTGTGTAGTGAATACCATGCTCATTTCTCCATCATGGGTATTCACCTTTATGAACATTTACTTATTTATTATAAAGATTCATGTATGAATTCCACATTCCTTTATCGTGGAATAAATGATTATGTTTTATGAATCAATGTTTTATGATCCATATGACACACTTATGCATGAAATGAAATGTTTAAGAAGGGTGCACCCTTATAGTGATCCAATTCATTGTGTAAAGTATAGTATCATGATAAGTCATGTGAAATGAGTGTTGAATCATCTTAATTCATTTGTAGTGAGGGTTTACTCGTGCTTCATGTGCAGTGAGGATTTACTCATGCTCTATGTGCAATGAGTCTTGGTTCATGCTAACTCCATGTTAAGTGTTGTTGCCACATTTCCATGTTATGATTATCATGATTTATCATGCCTTTATGTTTATGTTTCTTTTATGCTCTATAGATATTCCTATTGTCTAACATGTATCGTACTCCTCATGTTATTCCATGTGTACTCCCTTACTGGGCTTTATAGCTCACACTTTTCTTATGCATGTCCTCAGGTTATCCCATGCAATGATAAGTATAAGGGAATGTATTGGTCATGTAAAGGATGTTTTCCATAAATATGTTGTATTTCATGTTTTAAGTTTTAATGTAATGATCCTAATCCCCAAAGACACTAAACCTCTTGATATTATTTGTTGCATCAAGTGAAGTTTTATGTAATAAATCATGTTTATATCTGTAATAAAATCAGGGTTGTCATAGTTGTTATCAGAGGATAGGCTTAGTTAATTTTTGCATTAGGAAACCCTAGTAAAGACTTAGATACAAGACTAAGTATAATAATAACATCCCTAAGTTTTGCTAAGTACTGAGTAATTGGTTTATCATACCAATACATCCCTGTATGGATACGAGCAGGTAGAGGCGGTTCTGGCACATATGTATCCTAGTGGTAAAACCCGAAAACACCGCTTTGAGCAAGACTCGAATGGGAACTAGTGCAAGATAATGGGCATTTCTGCACTCTTGGTTATGACACTCCCGGGGGATATGTTTTTATAAATTCAAAATTGTAGTATGAACCCTTATTAAGGGAATTAAAAAAATCCCCTACGAATATATGATAGAAAGTAGATCATGAAAAGCCAAGATAGAAGCCTATAGACTCTTGAGTAAAGAAATAAAAGTTTATTTATAAGTCATCAACTTCTGTCATTGGAATACCCATTATGTGTTACCCCTAACTTTCCTTTTATTCCAGCCAATGGCAGGTAATAGGAGGACTCGGGCTTACAATCATTGTGAAGATCAATGTGATGAATGTACTAATGAGATGCCCAATCCAATGGGAGTGGGAATCGCGAACATTGTCACGCTTCTCTCTCAGCTCACTCAAGTTTTGAATAGAAATACGGGTCAAGAGGAACGTTCAACCCCCCCTAAGAAAGAACAAGTCTCTATCGAGATCTTCATGAGACAAAGGCCTCCTACTTTTAGTGGATCATCCGATCCCACGATCGCTAAACAATGGATCAACTCCATTGAAAAGATATTCTCCATCATTCAATGTTCTGAACAAGAGAAGGTTCTCCTGGCGGCATATTGTATGGAGGGTGAAGCTGATCAACGGTGTATGTTGATAAAAAATACGAATCCTGATGACGAGATCGAGGCGTTGGAATGAAAGGATTTCCGGAAGATGTTTTTCGATAAATATTTTCCACGCACCCTCCAACTTAAGATGGAAAAAGACTTACATTACCTCAAGAAAAAAGATGAATAATATGTTGGAGGGTACGAGGAAAACTTCACAAGGATTGCACGATATGCTTTCGGCTTTGTCGTTAGCCCCGAATGCAAGGTTGACCGCTTCTTTGGTGGGTTGAAGCCTAGATTGCGGAAAGCATTAGTGATATGTGACTTTGACAGCTATGAGGAAATTGTTCGATGTTCCCTCAAGATCGAAATGGAGATCATGGAATCACATGGGTATCATGTGGAAAAGAACCGTAAGGTGGACTTCAATGATGGTGGTCCGATGGATAAATCCAATGGTGCTATGAAGATCTAGCTCACCCACTTTCAAAAAGTGCGGAATGAAGCACCCCGGAAATTTTCTTAAGGGGACGAGTAAATGCTTCAGGTGTGGAAGAGAAGGTCACCTAGCTATTAATTGTTAGCAAGAAAGACCCGCAATTGCGACAGAGGAGAGGAACGCTCCGTTCGAACCCCAACGCGTTGTTCAATGCCACAAATTCAAAGAACCGGGTCATTTTGTAAATCAGTTCCCTAATCCAAGGGTTTTCGAAGGTGACCAACAACCTCAAAGGCAGCAAGGAAGAGCTTTTTTTATCACTTCTGCCGAAGTGAACCCCAACAACGAAGTTGTGAAAGGTACTCTAGTTATTCATTCATGAATAGCAAACGTACTTTTTGATCATGGTTCTGTGCATTCTTTTATATCTCAAAAGTTTAGTAGAACAATCCCAGCACCACCACAAATCATGGAAGTGAAGATGTCGTGAGTATGACAAATGGGTAATCATTGCATCCCATGAATATAAGTCCTTCCCTGTTATAATCTGTGGATTTAATTTCCCAGAGAACCTCGTCATAATCCATCTAGTGGAATTTGATGCAATTCTTGGCATGGATTGGCTTTCCTTATATAGAGCCAATAGAAATTGTCAGGAGAGGGAAATCAAACTCCATCTGGAGAATCGACCCCCGATTCTTTACAAGTGTCAGGAGGAAGATGAATCTCCTTTAGCTCCATCATCTCAAGCATGGATATTACTGCCTTATGAGCATGCGTTTGTGGCTCAGATGATTGAGTCCAAGGAAAAACCATCCTTGAAGAAATGCCTATTGTGAGGGAATTCGCTGAAGTGTTTCCTGAGGAACTACCTGGTCTTCCTCCTATAAGTGATGTTGAGTTCTCCACTGAACTTATACCTGGGGCGCTACCAATATCCAAGACTCCATATAGAATGGCTTTTTTGAGCATGAAGAGTAGAAAAACAACTATAGGAGAATCTGGATAAAGGGTTTATACGCCCAAGTGCTTCACCATGGGGTGCACCAGTCCTCTTCGTCAGGAAGAAGGATCGGTCAATGCGTCTTTTCATCGATTATCATGAACCTTACAAAATCATGATAAAGAACAAGTATCCTCTCCCAAGAATCGATGACTTGTTTGATCAGCTACATGGAGAACAATAATTCTCCATGGTGGACTTTCGGTCAGGATATTATCAAGTAATGGTGAAGAAGGAAGATGTCCCCAAGACTGATTTTCGTACAAGATACGGGCACAATGAATTCATAGTAATGCCTTTTGGACTCACCAATGCTCTAGCAATATTCATGGACATTATGAATAGAGTCTTTATAGATTTCCAAGAAAATTGTGGTAGTCTTTATAGATGATATTCTATTATAATCCAAAACCAACGAAGATCATGATGAGAATTTAAGAACTATACTAGAGAATTTGCTCAAGGAGAAGCTCTATGAAAATTATATCAAGTGTGAGTTCTATTTGGATGAGGTCTCATTCTTGGGCCATATCATCACAAGCAATGGGATATCTGTGGATCCCTCCAAAACATATGCAATTGAGGTATGGTCAAGGCCAACATCGGTAACAGATATCCGTAGCTTCTTGGGGTTAGCTGGATATTATCGACGATTTGTGAGGAATTTATCACGATTGTACAACCCTCTTACCAAGCTAACTAGAAAGGGAGTAATGTTTTCTTGGAGTGATGAATGCGAAGAAAGGTTCATGGAGTTGAAAAGGAGGCTTATCATTGTGCCCGTGCTCACTTTACCCACAAGTGGGGAACTTTTTGTTGTTTTCAATGATGTTTTAGAGACGGGATTTGGTTGTGTGCTGATGCAGAATGATAAAGTGATTTCCTATGCCTCAATACAGTTGAAAATCCATGAGAGAAACAATCCAATGCATGATCTGGAGTTGACAGAGGTTATCGTTTCCTTGAAAATATGGCGGCAATATCTCTATGGAGAGAAATGTGAGATATATGCTGCCCACAAGAGTCTTAAATATATATTCACATAGAAAGATCTTAAAATGTGCCAGAGAAGATGGATAGATTACATCAAGGATTATGACTGTTCAATACATTACCACCCTGGTAATGTGAACATAGTGGTGGATGCCAAAAGTAGAAAGGATCTTGTGATACTATCAAGGATGAGAATTGAGAAGTATCCAATCTTCATAGACATGATGAAGATCGACATGGGAATCATAGAGAAGGGATCATCATCAATCATTTCATAAATGACTTCTCAACCATCTTATTTATAATGGTTAAAGAATGCTCAAAAGGATGATGTGGGAATTCAGGAAAATGTGGAAGCTATCAAAAAAGGGAAATCCTCAGAGATTAATGTAAATGAAGAAGGAATTGTGCGGTTTGGGAAAAGACTATGTGTTCCGTCATGTCTGGAGCTGAAGAAGGAACTTTTGGATGATGCACATAGTTCAAATTTCTCAATTCACCCAGGGAGCACAATGATGTATCGAGATCTCTGAGAAAACATTTAGAGGGATAATATGAAGAAGGAGATTGCTGAATATACATAAAAGTGCCTGGTGTGTCAGTAAGTGAAGGCAGAGAGGCAGAAGTCTCAGGGGATGATGCAACCATTGCCCATACCGGAATAGAAATAGGAGAACATCACCATGGACATTGTCACCAGACTTTCGAGGACATTCAAAGGCAATAATGCAATCTGGGTTGTTTTGGATCATCTTACAAATACTTCACACTTCATTTCTATTCGGGAGGATTTCTCTTTGGATCAACTGGCACTGATATATATCAGGGAAGTGTTAAGGCTGCATGGAGTACCACTATCTATTGTGTCTGACTGAGATCCAAGATTCCCCTCTATGTTTTGGAAGAGTCTTCAACATGCTCTGAATACTGAACTGAACTTCAGTACGGCCTATCATCCACAAAATGATGTCCAATCCTAGCGGACTATCCAAAAACTTGAGGACATGTTGAGAGTATTCTTAATGGACTTTAATGGAGTATGGGATCAACATCTTCCTCTGGTTGAGTTCTCTTATAACAATAATTTCCACTCAGGCATCCAAATGGAACCATATGAAGCCCTGTATGGTAAATGGGGCAGAACACCGGCATGTTGGGATGAGATCGGTGAACGTAAGCTGCTTGGACTAGAAATGGTCGAAGAAATGGTGGAGAAGGTGAAAACCATTCAGCAGCATATCAGGGCAGCCCAGAGTCGACAGAAGAGTTATGTAGATAATCATCGACGAGACCTTGAGTATAAAGATGGAGACATGGTGTTTCTACACATATCTCTGTGGAAAAAAGATATGAGGTTTGGAAATAAATGGAAGTCAAGTCTAAGTTACATCAGATACTTCGAAATTCATGATCGTGTCAGGGTTGTGGCCTATAGACTAGCACTTCCACCTGCCATGGCCAAAGTAAATGATGTATTTCTTGTATCCCTCTTAAGAAAGTACATTCTGGACCCTTCACATGTACTCTCTTCTGAGGTGGTACAATTGGAAGATGATCTTTCTTATGAGGAGCAACCATTGAAGATCTTGGATCGTATAGAAAAAGTTCTACGAAATAAGACAATGCCCCTCGTCAAGGTGTTGTGGAGAAACCACAAGTTTGAAGAAGCGACTTGGGAGTCGGAGGATATGATGATGCTGAGTTACCCACATTTGTATTAGTGTGGGAAAAGGAAACTTTTGAGGGAGAAATTTCTTAAGGGGGGAATATTGTAATGACCCAATGATTCATTAATGGAAATCCCTATTGATCTAATTAAATGTCTCATTATGTTTATATAAAATGTCAACATCTTTGGTTTTATGTTAAGAATTTTGGTCGTTGCTAATATAGTCGTTGAACAGTGATCACATGATTTGTATAAATATAGGACTTTAACAAATTCAATTTACTCAGACAAAGGAAGCGATGACCTCATCCAGTAGAATTCCCCATAAAAAACCCATTTGTCAGAGCTCGGAAAAGAGGTGGCGTCTTTGGTCTTCGCCCTTGACCAAGCCCAAGCTAATCTTCATCATGTCAAGCTCAAAGGTGATCGTCTATGGGAAAAGTGGTAGTTGATTGAAATTACAACTCGAGTGATGTTATCTAAGCCACCCCAAGAGTCTGTCACCATCGCACACCGTACCCTTAGGTCTTATGAGGCTATTTTAAGGGGTTATGTAACAAATAAGTAGTACTATGTTCATGTACATTATTTTTTTATATATAATAATGAAAATAATTTCTAGTCATTTTTGATACATTGTAAATAGTTTTTAAAGTAAAAATGGTGTTTTTAGTTATACTTTAATTAAGAAATATATTTTATTAAATTAAGGGAATTTTCAATTAAATAAAATTTTAGTGAAATAATAATATTATTATTAAATAAATTTTTACTAAATATAAATGATCTGATAATTTTATTAATGCAATGAAATTGTTTTTATTAAGGTTTGAAATCCATTTCTGTCAAAACCCGTGAATTTTCGATAAATGTCGGTTTTTATTTTAAAAGTGAAAATTAACATATTTATAAAATTACTTAGATAAAATAAATGTCATTTCTGAAATCAGGACGTCAAAATTATCCAATGGTGAATTTTTCATAATTTTATGAGACAGTCCAGTTTTTGGGTAAAAATTTAATACCATTTAATTATATAATGTGTTTTATGACATCATAATGACCCAATAGTGAGGTAATAAAATACTATAATCTTTTTGTTCTGCCAATATATGTTTTACCATTAAAAAAATGTGATTTTGGGTTTGTTTGACTTACTTTTCAAGGAATTAATGGACCCCTCAAGACATATTCAACACCTTGCCTTTTTAAATTAATATTCATGGGAGTGTGACTCACCTCCACATAAGCATCCCTAATATTTTAAGAATTTTGGACTTTGCCCTTATAAAAAATTGTTTTTCTCTTCCCTTTTCCAAAAACCATGGACAAAAACCATGGGGTGGTTTGTGGTTTGGATTAATTTAATGTAAGTGTGCCCAAACCTAAATAATAATGAATTCCCTCACCTTTCCTATATAAACCCACCCATGCTCCCACTTCCTACTCACTCAAAACCTTTTTAGTTTGTCCAACCTCTTCCCTAATCTTTGTAGAATCCTCCCAAGGTTCCCCAACACCCCAATAAGCCTCTCTCAAGCCTCTATAAAGCCTTTAGAAGCACACTTCCATGTAATGGTTTTTTTCTTCCTTTCTCATTTTTTTCCAATTTTCTTGAAGTTGTTTTGCCCTTTTAATTTCAATTATCAATATTGGGGTATGGTTTCGCACCTCCCTCATACTTACCTCTTTATTTTTGAATGATTGGAGACTCATTTCTCTCTCATTAAATGCCTCCCATGCACACCAGTTACAGTGCCGAAATTCTGAAAGGATCTTCTCTCTCCTCTTTTACATTCAAGCAATACTTTGGTACCATGAATCTAAATTCCAATAAAATTGTTGGGGCATGTATCTATACGACCTCTGAACAGTCCATTACATGTAAATATGTTGAAAACCCCCTTTCTCTCTCATCAACCATTTTTTATGAATTCTTATGTCATGCCGTTACGCTGCCAAAATCGCACCTATTTTCTAAGCCAATGTCATTGTGTAGTGAATACCATGCCCATTTCTCCATAAAGGGTATTCACCTTTATTCACATTTACTTATTGAATATAAAGTTTCAATTATTAGTTCAACATTCCTTTATCTTGGAATAAATTATTATGTTTTATGAATCAATGTTTTATGATCCATGTGGCACACTTATGAATGAAATGAAATCTTTAAGAAGGGTGCGCCCTTATAGATATCCAATGCATTGGTTAAAGTATAGTATCATGATACATCATGTGCAATGAGTGTTGAATCATGCTAATTCAAGTGCAACGAGGGTTCAGTCGTGCTTCATTTGGAATGAGGATTTACTTATGCTCTATGTGCAATGAGACTTGGTTCATGCTAACTCCATGTTAAGTGTTGTTGCCACATTCCCATGTTATGATTATCATGATTTATCATGCCTTTATGTTCATGTTTCTTTTATTCTTTATTGATATGCTTATTTTATAACATGTATCGTTCTCCTCATGTTGTTCTATGTGTACTCCCTTACTAGGCTTTATAGCTCACCCTTTTCTTATGCATGTCCTCAGGTTATCCCATGTAATGCTAAGTACGCGGGAATGTAGTGGTCATGTAAAAGAAGTTTTCAATAAAGATGTTGTATTTCATGTTTTATGTTTTTATTTAATGATCCTAATACCCAAAGACACTAATCCTCTCAATCTTCTTTGTTGTATGAAGTTATTTTTTATGTAATATATCATGTTTAAGTTTGTAATAAAAGAAGGGTTGTCATACTAGGGATATCGTGGAAATGTTTTAGATTATCTACTAGTGGGTGTTGATTTTTATTTAGTTGTGTTTATCATGAGAGGTTAACCTAATTAATGGTCATAAATCACCCTTTCCATCCATAAATAATCCTTGTTTAGAGTCTATATAATTTAAAAATTTAGGAATGTATTTCTTCTCTACATACATTTTATCTAATAAAAAATTCATTCGGTCATCTACGTCAAATAACCCCCCCCCCCCTCTCAGACACATTAAAAATTAATACTTTTTATGTTTTCAAGACATCATAATTATAGAATCAGTTGTCCAAGTGCCACTTTTTTCATTCTAAATAGATAGTTAACCACACATTGATTAGTTTTCCATCTTCTGAGAAATTAATTGTGCCCAATAATGCATTATAATTCTTACACAGTTAATTCTGTTAATATTTCCTTCAAATATCATGATAGCATGAAATGGGGATCGTTGATACTATTTAAAATAAATCTTTATTGATAAATACAAAAATTGTAAAAAACGACACTTGTGGAATTAGATAATGAAATCATTAAATGAGTTATTCATTAGTTTTATTATTTTATGTTAATCTTGCTTTTCACCCTTGCATTCGTGTGACACTGTGTTGACTTCAAAATGATATTGTATTCCCGATGTCTTATTCTTGCTGATGATGATACATGTTGTTTATATTATCATCATCAACTATTCTATTATTTCCATTATCACTAATAATGTTCCTCCCACATCAATTTTTAGGTTCAATTAATGATTATTCATCTGATCACTAGAATTTTGTTGAAGTCTCTCAGGTCATTTTCATGTTGGTTGATGAAAATAGAGTCAATGGCGACTCACTCTGTATTCATATGGAAGCATATATATAAATATTAAGTTCCCATGTTATATGTATATATTCCCATGGAAGTGCGATTACATAGAAGGGTATTGGTGTGATTATATATATATATATATAGAAAATGCAGGTGTCTGTGGGTGAGAATGGGCGTATGCATGTTAGCATATATATAAGGATCTTTTTGTGTGTGTTCAAGGCCATGTAGAGATGTACATAGAGCTTAATGGGTCCTTATGTATATGAAAAGGTGCATATTCCCGGAGGATGGATGAAGTAGCATAGATTTGCTACTGATAAAAGTGTCAAGCACTTAGTAGGGCATGGCACATTTGGCGTAGGGTCCCTTTCCTAGCCATTTTAATTTAATAATGTTTTAAATTTAATTTAGATGCATTCTTATTTATTCTAGTCTATATTAAATTCAAATTATTGAATAATGCATAGTTATGATAGTTGTTTTGTTTGAATAACAAGTCTTTTTTTGTAATAAAACCACTAAAACGGAGGTTCTCAATATGCAAAAAAATGCAGTGGAATACCTTTATTGACATTATTGAATTGATGTTTTCATTATTCTTTTTTTCGTTGTTTGTTGTAAATCACACATCATACTGGATCCTTTTTATATCCATGTAGGGGGTTTCCTTATCTTTATTAAAAGGGTTGTTTGAAATAAAACACCCATTATGTTCTGTTAGACTTTTAAGATGGAATTCCCCACGTAGGAAAGTGCTATAATGACCAAGTCACTATTAACCGATCCCCCCTTTGATCTTATTATTTGAATTTCCATATTTTAATGAATTTAATGAGTAAAATGGAACCAAACAAGGTTAACTTGGCTCATGAGTGGTAGCACCTCATGTAGTGAATTATGTAATCGTTGTTTCTCCTTTCTAAAGTTTAATTGGATGTCATGAAATAAATAGAGTGGCTTATTCAATGTTACATGCACTCCACTTTTGAAATGTCATAAGGGAAAGTGGTAAATGTTCCATTATAACCAAACACCTATTAAGTGTCTGATTTTAATTGAATAAGGGATTACCCATGTGGGTAATTTCCCTATTTACCATTTTTCATTCAAAGTGTTTTCCTTCTATGTTAAATGTAATCTCATTTTTTGATAAATTATATAGAATGATTTAGATGGAATGGCTTGTCATGGTGGAAATTATTTCTGTGATTGTTTAAATTGAGAGGAAATTGTTTGAATAAATTTTATAGTAATGATTACTTGAATTAAATGGAATATATCTGATTGTTTTTCTATGTGTTTCCTTTCACTTTGTGGTTGAAGTGGAATGAAATGTGGAGGGTGGAATAGGGGGTGATGGGGGTGGGTTGGGGGTGTGGGTGGGAAAGGGGGTGTGCAGGAGGTGTGCGGGGGAGGGGGGACGGGGAGGATGCGTGTATTGGGTGCATGGGGTGCGAAGGTGGAGGGGTGGGTAGGGGGATGGGGTGTGTACGGGGTGCATGGGGTGGCAGGGTTAGGGGTACGCAAGTGGAGGGGGTGTGTAGGGGGGTGCATGCGCTAGGGAAGGGGAGGGGTGGGTAGGGGCAGGGGTGTTTGGGGGGTTCATGGGGTGGGGGTATGCAAGTGGTGTGTAAAGACTGTGTAGGGAGAGAATGTGGTGGGATGTGGGGTGTGAAATGGGGTGGGAAGGGGGTGTGCCGTGGAGGGAGAAAGGAGTAGGGGGCATGGGTGTTCTAGGGGCAGGGAGAGGGGGTGTGCTTGGGTTTTTGTTAATGGGTAGGTGAGGGTGCAATGGGTGATCAGGGGTACATGGGGTTTGTAGGGTGGTGTGTTAATCCCACCTATGAGAATATATTGTTATATCCTTTTTGATCACATAGTCAAAAAATGTCATATTTTAGATATTTGAATAATTTTATGAAACTATTATGAAAAATAAATTTATATCACACGATAATTGGAACGATCATCAATGCTATGAAAGATAACCACAATTTCCATATCATTTCAAGTACTTATCAGTACTTCACTCCTAATGAAGTACCATTTTTCTTGAATTCATACCATTGAGTGGTTAATAATTTGGAAAAACAAAAACCTCTATGGACACATCACTCTTTAGTCATCCAACACTAATCATATATTCTCATCTTTCATAACTATAATATGTCCACCAAAAATCCCATATAGGGCATCCAGTTTCTCACAATATTGGTTCAATGTTTTCTCCCAATGTTATGAGGGTGTTTATATAAAGATCATATCAAAAATACATGGAATAACTTCATGATGAATATCAATGAATTGAATAAAACCAATGATTCATAAAATAAATTGGTAGATTTTTTTAAATATGTACCAATGCATATGACAGGATGTAGTAAAAGTCATCTTGGTGTGGTTTGTGTTTTCTGGTGAATCATGATACCACTCTATGGTGTATATACTCGATGGAATTGGATACCATTTGATCAAAAAGACATTATTAATTATCATGTTCTTTTTTATTTGAATGTACATATCAAGATGAACCTAAATGAAAACAATAAGTCGTGCATGCACACCATGTACACTCTGACTCCCTGCACCTAAGGTCTCTATGTATTAACTTGGATACCATGACACTCGATCATTATTGCTTTAGTGCCATTCCAAAATTCCCCTTTAAAGGGATTTGTAGGGGGTGCATTGGTGGTTCAAGGGGTAGTTGGGGTGGGGTTTCAGGGGGTTGTGTACAGTGCAGGGGTGGTGCAAGGGGTGAGTGGGGGGGGGGGTTACAGGGGGGTTGTGCCAGCGGGTGTAGTTGTGGAGAGTAGGGGGTGTGTGAGAGGGGACGGGGATGAAAGGGGTGTGTAAGGGGGTGAAAGGGGGGATGTGGAGGGGGTCCAAGGGGGTATTAGGGGGTTCAAGGGGGAATGGGTGTGTTGGGGAGCAAGGGGAATGGGTGTTCAAGGGGTGCTAGGGTGTCCATGATGGAGGGGGTATCGAAGAGGGTTTGTAAAATGGTCTATAAGGGAGGAGAGAGGGGGTGTCCTGGAGGGTCTACTGGGGGGTGTCCATGTGATTCTATAGGGGGAGAGTGGTAGGGAATCCAAGAGTGTATGCAATGGGTCTCATGTATGGAGGAGGGAGTAGGGGTGTCCAGGATGGTCTGCATAGGGTGTCCAGGAGGGTCTGTAGGGGGTTTCAAGGAGGGTGGATGGAGGGGGTGTCTAGGAGGATCGATAGGGGGCTTTCTAGGATGGAGGGGTGTCTAGAAGGGAGTGGGGGTGTCCAGGAGGGTGTCGGTTGTCAAGGATGGTCTTCTTTTTAACATGTTTTATTAAATCACATACATCACTTACTGCATTCTTCATTTTTCTCAAGAATTCATATTGGGTTGGTGAAATTATGAAGAAACTCGTTCGGTTTTGACTGGCCTTCTAGATCCTCCCTCACAAAATTTCATGACATATTCGATCATTACCTTCTGATAATCCCTCATAGGGATTTTATTTTCCATCTTCATATAGAATTGAATATTTTTATTTAGTAAATTCTTTATCTAGTTGTTATTTCAATTTTTTTCTATTTTCGAATCATCCGGTGATATAAATAAATATTCAATTGGTATATTGATATCTTCTTTGGATTATTAATATGGAGTCTTGAGATTTATTTTTTCAGGGTAGGTCTATCCAAGGGGTGTCCAGGAGGGGGGGCCTTTCTAGGGTTGTCTCTCGAGGGGGAGCTACTTTCTAGGGGTGGGGTCTGTCCACATGGTTGACCAGAAGGGGGTATGTTTAGGGGGTATGTCTTGGAGGGGGGGGGTCTATACAGGGGGTGTCCAGGACGGGGTTTGTCCAAGAGGGGGGTTGTAGTTCAGTAGGGAGGGGGTGTTGTCCATGGGTGTCCAGGATTAAGTGGTTAGGGGTCTATCAATGAGGGGATCTGTCCGAGGGGGTCCATGAGGGAGAGGGGTTGTCCAGGGGTGCAGTCCAGGTGGGGGTTGGGGTCGTTCTAGGGGGGTTGGATTATGTCCGAGGAGGGTGTTATCTAGGGGGTGTCTATAAGGGAAGGGGTGTCTAGGGGGTTGTCTCTGGGGGCTCTATAGGGGGATGGGGTGTTGTCCAAGGGTTGTCCATGAGGGGTCTATCTAGGGGGGATGTCCAAGGGGAGTGGAGTGGGGGGAGGAGATTTGTAGGGGGAAGTGGGATATAGGGGGAGTGGGGGGCGGGCTTTTAGGGGTATATGGGGGGTGTAATGTGTATTTGGAGGTTGCAGGTGGGGTTCCTGGAGGGGGTGGGGATGATTTGTAGGAGGTAGTGGGGAGGATGCAAGCGGCCAACACTTGCTGAAAGATGCTGGTATTTTTAGGGAATGTGATAGATTGTAGTCATGGCTCAAAACATGGCTATTGGTCTATTTCCACAGATTGGAACTGTGTATATATGTCTATTTCCATAGATTTTAAACATGGTTATAGACCATGATTGATTTTAGCCTATTCCATTGTTTTCAATCCATTGTAATAGGTTTTTTTCCACGGTTTGTGTCATGGATATAGGTATTTTACCATGGTTTGAACCATAGCTACAACCCTATTTCCATGGTTTGAACTGTGGAAATAGTATTTACCCTATATCCACAACAATACTATCCATAGTTGAATAAACCATGATTATAACCTATAGCTATAGTTTTTGGGAACATGACCACTTTTTTGAACTGTGGATATTGCCTTATATTATAGTACTGTGTAATGATTAAGGCATTGGTCAGGATCTCATTCTTGTAAGTAGATAAACCATGTGGGGGGATCCCATTTACCTTGGGAGGAATTGTTGTTCATAATGTTTTTTGTTATAGTTGAACGTTATTTAACCTTGATCAATTCCCAAGTTAAGTGATTTTTTTTGTTTTATGAGATTTTAATCATGGCCTAGTATTGAATGAAATTTGAGTATGAGTACATCATTATAGGAACATAGAATTTTATTTTACATGAATTGTTTTTGGTATGCATGGAAAATCAAGGTATTAGTGGGTTTGGGAAATGAAAATGCTTATCAAAAGTTGAGAAATATAAAATGAAATGGTTACTAATATGTAATTGATAATTGTTAATGATTTTAAATGTGGTAATTTGAAATGGATAAAATGGGTGTCTAATGAAAAACATTTAAATATGAATGTGGTTTACCCTTTGTTAGCGATGGACCATGTTAAGGATGGTCAAGGTTATTGATTATGGCAGGGTTTGGAATGTGATGTCATGTATACAGAATTACTAGATATGTCCTTATGCAAGTCTCTCTTATCAAAATGTGTTAATGATGTGATAACATTCCCAATACATGGGTTTTTAATTATAGATACAATCCTCCTTGATGATGTTTATTGGTGGGATGACAGGTGAAAAGTATTTTAAATGTGCCACTAGTAGTGGAACTAAAGGCGCCGATTGTTCTCTATAATGAAAATGGAGAGTAGTTTCATGATATCTATTCTCTCATTATTCTGTTTATGTAAAGAGACACTGGGTAGGCTAAATGATATATTTCTGATCAAACTTCGTATTTCTCATTGTATCACCCTTGTACATTCTCAGTAGAGGGTGGGCCAGAGGTAGTAGAGTTATGTATTTATTCTATAAAGGTCATCCTGGATCATTTAGAGACTCATGTAGAGAAAATATTCAAATTTTCAACCAATACATTTGGAGGATCAGTGAAGTGTTTGGGAAATATTCAGGCTCTATATGAGAAGTTGGAGGTCATGTTATGGAAAGCCTTATTGGACATGTTCATGGAACACTATTACCTACACTTGATCCAAAAGGATAGGTTAAAAGAGATTATGTGGTTGAACCATTAACGCATGTTAGTGATAACATATTCTAGCCTCTTCACTGGCATGTGTCTCTTTTTCCCCATATTTTTATGGAATAAGAAAACTATGGAGATCAATTTCATGATGGGAATAGATGTCAGACTAAGTTCCATTTTAATATCAATCAGTTTAATATGTTTTTTGTGGTTGAGAATCGGGCTCTCATTTCTAAGGGGAACATAAAAGAGGCTTCCAGTTGTGGATATGTGGTTTCTACTTGACGAACATGATGTAAATATTATGAAGGAACTATGTACTACTATAATAATTCCATCCAGAGAGGTTTCATTTAGAGTAGAAAGAGAGAGAATTAGTTACCAAGGGAACCACATTAGTGTAATGTCATCATTGTGGTGGTTTGGGTCTATTTTGTAGCTGGTTTCCATGAAGATCGGCAGTGTGTTTATCATTTGGAGATATGGTACATCAAAAGAGGTTCCATGATATACCTCAACCATTGGGTCGTGATGGATGATCTAGACTAGAGTAAAGATTGGGAAGCGGTCTTCTACAACATACCAGTCTGGTAGTTGGATTACTACAAGAAATACTGGTCGAGGAGGTAGATGTTGTACATCGGGGAAAAAGTTCCCATATCAATAGAGTAGTGTGACACAAGGGACTCAGACTATAGTATAATGAAAATGGAATTTATAGTTACGTGTTTCTCATCAAACACTTGTTGATATCAAGGATGGGTCATCGAGAGTCAAAGACACTATTCATGTAACATCTAAGATTTCTTCTTTTTCTGATACAAGAGACTCAAATTATTTTATATCTATCAAACCCATTAATGGATTGAGTTATATAGTGTATTTATTGAGTTTGGTTATGATTTTCAATACCCCATTAGGTGTACATTCAAAGTAAATCTATTTATGAAAATGGTGTTCCCTCAAGGATGGGGAGTATCATTTACTTTGGGAATAATACGTACATGAAATTATGGTTTTGACTTTATTTTGGTTATGGAATGGATTTTGTTATAAAATGCCCATGTTGATTGTTACCATAGGAGGGTAAAGTTTACATCTTTAGAGGGTGAAATATATGTTTATCATGGAGAATGGGGTATCCAAGAAATTTATGTTGGACGAGTTCCTTTGAAAAGGGAGAGATAAAAACCTATGTTGTGAGTCTTCTTTTGGATAATGGAAGTGTTAATAATAGTTTCATTCCACACATATTGGATTATTTCGATGATTTGTTTCTTAAATACCCCTCAAGGATTCCACTTGAAAGAGATTTATAGTTAAAAATTGTGCTCTTGTTGGGAGATAAGTCAGTGTTTATACCACCTTGTTGAATGGAACCAATAGATCTTAAATAGTTAAAAATCATTTGGATTAATTTATGTATCATTTAATTTTCCAAATGTTTACATTTACTTGGGGATATCATGTTTTATTTTTTAGCAGGATGGCATGAAATTGTGATTATGTATCATTTATAGAATATGGATCAGGATTAATGTTACAAACTGATATCCTCTTACATGCATTCTCGATTTGTTTTTATAATTGAGGGGAGATTGTGTATTCTATTACATTGAATTGAGATGATGTATCATTTGGTGATATGTATTCTAATAAACCATTATATTCTTCTATAAGCATCTATAACATAGGTGAGTTCTTTATGATGTCATTCGGGCCGATGAACACTCTGGATGTGTTTTTTTCCTTAATGAACCAAATAATTCATCAATACCTAGATCAGTTGGTGTTTTTTTATGACAACACATTGTACTCAAAGAAAAATGAAAATTATTCTCAACATCATCATATCATCCTTATGATACTGAGATAGAGTTGGATATATATCAAGATATCTATGTTTTAATTTAATAATGATAAGGTAAATTTTATGGGAAACATCATCTTAGAGGGAGGAGTTTCAGTGGAACCAAAAAAAATTCTGCAGTTGTTACATTTTATTAGGCCATGAATTTTTTATATCAAATTATCTCTACATTTTATGGGTTATTGTTTAATATTCATCAAGTAATTTTCATGTTTTTACCAACCACGTTTGAGATTAACCAATATGAGGATCATGTTTGAATGGTCTAGTGTATGTGAAGGTGCCTTCCAGGATTGGAATAAGAATTTTTCTACCATACCAATTTTAATCCTACTCGAGTTGAGTGAGGATTATTACTTATTCTGTGAATCTTCAGGGATTGGACATGTGGAAGTGTTTTTGTAGAGTGATATAGTCCTAGAGTATATATCTTGACATTTGAGTCCACATGATTAGAATTACCCAACACATGACATTGAGTTGGTCATAGTTGTTTATGACATAATGTTCTATATTAATTACCTATTATGAGAAAGGATTATTATGTATACTGACCAAAAAATCTAAAGTACATATTTTTGTATTGAGATTTGAATATCTGATAGCATAGGTTTTTTAATTGTAGGTAGTTATTTTTCATTGAGCTATCATGTATCCCTGAGAAAAGAAAAAGTCTTGGTGACACTTTTACCTAAAAGGAATATACTCAGTAAGTCTAGGGTCTAGTTCTCAGTGGAAGATGATGACGTTGTTCACTAAGATTCATGTGGATGTTTATGAGGATCCAAAATGGATGACCCTTATCTTTATAATATTTGAGTCCAAAAATATGAATTGGATCATGAAAATTCAATATGGGGACCCTATAATGTATGAAATTGAGGTATAATTTTGAATATGGGTATGTAGCTACATATTTCACCATATATGAGGATGAGATAATAATTGATTATGTTCATGTTCTTGTACCTACATGTCTTCATGGAGAGCTGATGCATGAGTTTCATGATTCAATTTGGGAATTGAATCCTTCATTGACTAACATTTATCATGATAAATATAGATATTAGTGGTTTCCATTAATGAAAAATGATATTATTGATTTTGTGAAATTATTCAACATCAATCAGCAGTTGAAGACCAAGCATCAATGTCCTAGTTTTATATTTAATAATTATAGTTGGATGAAGTTATGATTGATGTTGAGAAGGGTCTTATAAAGAAGATAAGAAATAATGTTGCAATAAGGGTGATTGTGGACTGATAATTGAATGTATCATATTTCATTCCTATGTGAGAAACATTCACGATTGATCAGTTGGGGGATATGTACATTTGAGAGATAGTATGTTTGCATGAGGTTACACAAAAGATTGTTTTGGATCATGATTTTAATTTCACATAAAACTGGTTTAATGTATTGAAAAAATTGGGTACCCATGTGTTTTTTTATTGATTATAACCCACAGACAGATGGGAAATTAGAGCATATCATTCAGGTGCTAGAGGACAAGCTGTGAGCATGTTTCAATGACATTGGGGGATCTTTGAAGACCAAATAGAATTGGTTCTGGTTTCCTATATCCAAGTTTATCATAAAAATATTCATATAGAACCAAACAATGATTTTTATGGTAGTCCATGTAAAACACCCATATGTTGTATAGATGTTGGTGAGTATGAGTTGTTGGCACCAAGTCTTACACATGAGACAATGTAATAGGTTTAGTTGATTTAGAAACATATTGATATATCATAGGGTAGAAATAAGTCGTATTCAAATTGATCTCTATAACTTCATGAGTTTATAGTTGGTGATGGTGTATTCCTTCAGGTTTCACCAAGATTGGGTCACTATTGGATTCAGATAAAGAAGAAGTTAACATCAAGGTTTTCTTAACTGTTTGAGATTGTGCAGAGGATCAGACTAGGGGTATATTGATAGGATCTTAAAAATAGTTATAGTGAAATACATGATTTTTTTCATGCATGAAATCTTTAGCAGTATCACCCCAACCATTCTCATGTGAAAAATATTGATTACATTAAGTTAAAGTATGATGCACCCTTTCATGACCATCTTATTCATGTTGTGCGTCATAGTGAGAATGTTTTAATGGGAGAGACATTGAATTTTTTCCAAGCACTATGGAATCAGGGGAATGTCAATGAGGTAACATGGAAGAGGATATTAGATATACAGTCTTAGTGGTCATTCCTTTTCACTGTGGATGTTTAGTGATTCATGGGAGTATATATCAAGTATGATTTGTTATAAAGTGTAATGATTGTATGATCCCAACCATTCTTGAGTGTTGTCATTCTCATTTTCATAAATTATTTAACCTTGTTTTGATCAAACATTGTTTGGGACTTATATTGGTTTTTTTGGGTGAATTTGGATAATTTTTGAATCCCATGGGGTTTTTCATAGTTCGATCACGGTTAGGGAAAACTATGAGGTTTTTTCTTGGAAACCATGAACCCAATTTTTTTAACCAATATGGGGGAATACTATTTGACCAAATGGTGTAGAAACCCACCCAAAACTGTGAATCATTGGATAGAGAAGGTTTTCAGGGTTTTTTCATGGTTTTCAGACATTGTGATAGCCAAGGTGAAACTGTAAACCCCATATTGTACTATTACATTGTTCATAAAACTGTTCATCACATCACGGAAACCATGAACATGAGATTTTAAACCCCCCAAAATTATATTAATAATTCAAAAAACCCCAGTTTTTATCCCTAATCACCTTGGATCAACCTAATATTTCTTCTCTTTTCATAGAGGTAGGAAAGTGGATTCCAAGGTTCCTCAAACCTCTTATAGTGAAAATTAATGATCTGGTGGAAATAATTAAAGTGTTTATTGTATATAATTTATTCCCAATTTTGATTCCACTACCTCTTTGAATATATTCTATTTTGTAAAGTGATAAGTTCCTCCATTTTTTGTTTCTAGATGAATAATTTATTGGATCTTACATCATTGGATATGGATCCTAGGTTTTGAGCCTAAATCTTCCTCACGATTGAGATTTTGACCATTCTATATCAAATTGATGGCTATGGAATGGTGAATGTTTGTTTATGGTCATGAGGTATGATTTATAATTTCTAATATCCATAGTCTCAATACTGATATTTTGATGTTTTTTTATTTTTTTCATTTCTATGTTCTGAAATTGCTTTTAAATTAAAAAGATGATTGTTTTTTTCCTTAAAATGAAAGACCCTTCACAGATCACATTAGACCCAATGTATATTATTAGATCGGGATTGATTAAAAACCATGGGGTGTTGCAATTAACTTGAAATGATGATAAATGGAATTTTTAAGGGGGAATGGTGGGTATGTGAAATTAAACTAAATCCTTATTTCATTTTTGATAATGGGATTTAATTTTTTTAATGGAATTACCATAAAGGGTTAATGAGATGTGAATAATTTATGAGGAATGAATTAAAGGGGTATTTTCATGAGATAAAATTTGATTTATTTAAAGAATCCTGGTTTAGATTGATCAATTAAATGGTTCACCATGATGTGAATGGTTGATGAGAAGGTTAATGGTGTTAATCATTGATAAATATGGGACATTTTGTAAATGAATGATCAATGATTCATGGGTCAAATAATGATGATTCAAATACCAATGGTGTGATAAAAATAATGCTTTAGGCCCCTAAATAATTCATGGTAACAATGAGTTTTTGGTCAGGGTCTGATGTGTCAAATACCAATGGGGTTTAGAATAATTATCTATTCCCTAGAGATATTGGAACTAGATGGGTTTTCCATGTGCCCGAGATATGGATACAGGTACTAATGTCTCAAAGTACCAGAAATAAAATTGGAATTAAATGAATGATGAAATCCCATTAAAGATTTATTTATAAATCCTTATGTTGTTTATATGAGACTCTTACATGGGAATAGGTTAGTAGGATTGGTTTAGGTGTCACCAGGAACCATGGGAATATGTGGTTGATTTGGGAATATTAAATGTAAAACCTATTTACTTTTTTCTTCTGATCTTTATTATTTATAAAACATCATACAATTATATATATTAGATATTGATTCAAAAAACATTTGTGGTGTCCCACTTAGCTCTACTCACACCCTACTATGGTTACATAATTGGTACCTGAATAGAAAAAAGGTTTTTAGGATAGGATATGGAAAAGAGACCTATTTTTGATAGATGAGTCGGGATTAAGGATGGATCATGGATGAGGGAACCAGACATGATGTTGGAAACCTCTTGGTAGAATTCAATGTGTCTTTATTTTGGGTTTTCTTTGGTCACTATATGTGGGTATTACATGAGAGATTTAATGCTTTGGCTAAAAGTAATATTTATTATTTTGGATTTATTCATGTTTTTGTTGATTATATATTAATATATTATTTTTGTGATATTACATATTTATTTTTAATTTTTTGTACATTGATAAAAGATTTTATACCCTCCCGATGTTACATATTATAACCTCACTTCTATTTATCATCCTAAAGTGTACAGGAATTCATGCATATGGTTATGTGGAGAACCAACCGAGGGAACCAGTTTTTGGCACCCATATTTGGACATTACGTGGACATGGCCACTCCAAAATTTCCAGTTTCTTAGAAGACTCCATATATATATATATTATGGGGATAACACTCCCAAAATATGATTATAACTCCATCCAAAAAATAATAGTTATTTTACTTTTAATATAATTTATCCCTTCATAATGTATTTATCACCAAACACAAAAGCTCTTCATGCTCCACCTTGATCATGAAGGATATCAGAATATCATCTATAAATTCTACCAAAAATTTTCAAGGGATTCAATAATGACTCTATTCATTATGTCCATGTTTATTTCAGAAGAATTAGTGATTCGGAAGGGCATCACTTTGAAGTCATAGTGTCCATACATCATATGAAAGGTTGTCTTGAGAATAACTTTGTTATCCACCTTTAATTAGTCATATCCCCAAGAACGTTAGACCTCAGATAAATATATGGGCCTAAATATTTTATCAAATAAATCACCTATCAATGTTAGGGGATACTTTTTTATCATCATGGTTTTTTCAATATCACGATAATCAATGTAGTGGTTAAATGATCAATCATTATTTTTAATGAAAATGACTATTACCCATCATGGTGAAGTACTCCGGAATATAAAATTCATTTTTCAATTCTCTTGTAATTTATTCTTTAGTTTTTCTAACTTGATATTGTCCATATTGTAAGGATACATTGATATGGTATGTTATCTGGGTATAATTTCAACTAATAACTCATCCTCTTCTCCAAGAGGAAGACCATGAAATTAATTAGGGAACACATCAGTGTAGTCCCTCAAAATGGGCATCTCTTCATGAATAATTATCTCCATTTTCTCTATAAATTTTAGAAGATTTTCTTTCTCATATAGAAATAGTATCCATACAAGAGAATAATATCCATAGGATATTCATCCACCCCTTTACATTTGTATAAATTTGGAGGATTCCTTAGGATGTGAGATTGATCTCTCATTCGTATAAGTTCTTGTTTATATTATATAAAGATAGTAAATCCAAGAAAAATATAGAATAAAACTCCCCAAAATGAAGTAAGGATATATTTTTTGGGATGTTCAATCAACCCATATTGACCAGGGAGGAGTTAAATAATCTGGATTAATTAATTGTGCCATTTTTTGTTCAATTAATCTTGTGATTGAGTAGTTCTTAAAAACATAAAAGATATTAAATAATGTTTAGAAACATAATAGAAACATAATTGTTCAATTATTGAATGAATAACCATAATACATATCAATATATTATTGTAAGGATCCACCTTAGGATTAGTGATTTCATATTCCATTCCTTTCTTCCATGGACATCATTGTCATTGATTATCTCCAAAAACACATTTCTTAGGGAATTGGATCACATAATTCTCATCTTTTTTAGTTAAAAAACTCTATTTAAGGATTATTCATAATATAAAACTTAATTTATTGTTATACATTAGTGGAATTCCTCATATCCCATAAGTAATGATTTTAATTATTCCCATTTTTCCACATTTAAAGCATCTACAGGTTCCTTTTTGATAGTTTCTAGGTTGAATTTTCAAAAACATTTGACACATGTAAGGTTGGTTTTTCATTACTCAATGGGATTTATCTATTTATACTCCCATTTTAAACTCTATTTACTATTTTTTATCATCAATTACATGAGATAATTGAGAGTTACCAATCTCTATCTCAATGTTAAGGGAACAATGAATAATCCCCCCAAGTTATCAATGTTTTGAATCACCAAGGAATTTTATAGACTCGGCTCTAGTCCACTAAATAAGTTACCCATCACGATTTCAGTGTTCATTAAAAACCCAGTGTATTATCATGAGATCCTTGTATATTTTTCCGCATACACCCTGATAGAAACATTTCTATTTTTCTTCATTCCATGTAACACCCACTCTATATTAATATAAATATTGATGGAGAAATATTTATTAAAAAATATTTTTTTGAATCCTTCCCATTATACATAATCATTTCATTCTTCATAAATCTTATTCTTGATCAATTTCCACAACTTCTCATATTTTCCAACAAAATTATATAACACCAGTATGGCTTTGTCTTGTTTGATCAATGTGTGATAGTGATTTTCTTCTTGATTGATTTATTACAATTTTTCATGATAAGGGGATCATAATTTACACAAATGCATGGAGGCCTTTTTCACATAAATTATTTCACTATAAATTAATATATTTTAGGAGAATAAGAGTGTTCCACATAATAATTGTTATTGTTCCTAAAAGAATCTAGTTGATAAAATATTATTATAATGATTTTATCTCCCATTCTCATCTAGTTTGGAAAATCAACAGTAAAATCATCACATTTCCCATTACATTATTTGTTATCATTGGGTATCCTTGATCCTTAAAGAATAATGAAATATTATGGGATTTAATTCATATTTAACATGATTGAAAAAATTTAAATCTTAACATACAAGAAATTAGAAAAGGATGAAAATTTTATTTAATCTTATGATTACTTCTGTTTCAATATAGACCATACATGGTGATATAATTATCCATATGGATCATAAAAAAGTTTTCTAATCCTATTAAAAAAATAACTAGCCCATACTATGATATCAGCCATTTTGGGTCTATCCATTTACACATATTATTATATGATTTGAAGTATAATTATCAATTAAATTCAAACCAATGATCAAAAGGCCTAGTATCATTGGATGAATAGGTACATAATTAAAAAAAATGGTACTACAATAAGATTTATTTTAAGTAACATATATTTTGTGAAACTAAATCCATTTGAGGTTCAATAACTTCATAGGATAACCTGGGGAATATAAGGACAAAAATGGTGATCTAAAATGCACACTAATGGAATAAACCTAAAAATGAAATATGGAACATGTTCCAGAAGGAATAAAATGAAAAAATTAAGGCATGGATCATGAAAAAAATCAAATAATAAGATATAGAACACATAATCATATGATAATTTAAATATACATAAGTAAAATCAACATATATCATTACATAAACACGGATAAAGGATAACTACTTAGACAACATCAAATTGTGGGTAGAGACCCATAATGGATTTTGTTTACTCCCTAATATCATACATAATGTCTCATGAGACAATAAATTAAAAAATTAATTGGAGTAACCTATGATAACATTTACGGTAATATAAGTGGCATATAATTAAATCAAACATTAACAATAAACACAATGGTTTCATATGAAAATAAATGGGTTTTGTAATCATGTCGTAAGTCCTAAATAAACAGTGTATCGTAATAATATTCATGTAATTAATTATTTATGTCATTAATTATCATTAATAAAGAATATTTAATATTATATCAATAATAAAAATGTCCAATTTAAGTGAAAACATTAAATAGAGTGGTTTTGTATCATTATAAATGTGCCACTTAATAGTGATTTTAAGGAAACCAATAATGATCCCTAAAAGGGGTTAAAAGAATAAATATTTCCAAAAAACCCATTATTAAACTAAAATATAATTTATTTATAAAAATTTTTATTTATCATAATAATGTTCGTCTGAAAAAATAGGACTTTACTTGAAAAGTGGTAAGAAATAGAGAATTTCCCTTTAATCAGGATTTCTTATCGAACTGAATTGACATGTAAACCTTAAAAATCATTTATTTTCCAATTAATGAAATATTAATTGATATATATATATATATGGATAATATATATAGAATATTAGATAATTATATAAAAATATTTAATAGATAAATTGGGGGAAAATAATATAAAGTGATACCTAAAGGAAATATGGAGGTTGAAAGAGATCCATTACCTCATGTTATAATGAATTCTAAACAAGCACTTAATATCTAGGTTAATAAAATTATATTAATTAAATACTTAACATAGAACCCATTAAAATTATATTTTATTAATTATAACTTTATTAAGTTCATTTATTCCATTTTTATGAGTTCAAATGTTAAATTTCATTGTTCTATCATTGTTTATTTCATGGTTTCATGTTCAATTAACTTGTGTATAATTATAAATGATATTGTAAAATGGTAATAATTCTCTATATGTGAAATTAAATGGAATAAATTCTCATATATAATATTTAATGGCCCCATATTTCATTTTTTTCTGGAAATTGGATGATTCATTTGATAAATCTTAATGATAAATTTATAGACTATTTCGGTAGTTTCTCCTACCACATCATAATAGTTTCATTTTTTTAGTGGTATGGCTATATAATCATTACATAATTGGAAAAAATATATAATATAAATAATTATTTTGTTTTAAACATTTATAATTGAATTTTATACTTTCATGAATCAATGATTTGAAAATTAAAACTCATCACCCACAGATTTGGTTAACAAACATAACATGGACAATTGTTTAAATTTTAATTGATTAAGATGAGATAATAAAAATGTGTAAAGAAGATATTTCATTAGAAATATAATTTTATATTATATAAATGATACTATAATTAGGCTAATATATTGGGTAATAAATTTTATGATTATGTAGAATGAGAAAAAAAATTAGAAGATGTAGTTTTAGAATGTTACCTCTTGAATATCACCTCCTTGAAAAGCCCTTAAAAAATTTGGAATTGTTATTTTTTACAACAAAATTACTAATATGTGGAGAGAGTATGGGGGATAGGGTTTTTAGGATAAAATTTATGCTTAATGTAATATAATTTGTTCAGAGAAGGGGTAGTGAAGGACAATATTTATTAGATTATAAGAGGGGTGTTTTTAATTATTAGATTCATTAGTTTTTTATTTTGGATGAAGGCTGACAATATAACTGATTCATATGAATATATATAACAAAAGGTGCATGTGAGTTCTAAATAATTATTCTTTTCATCATTCATGACACAAAAATTCATGTATTTTTTGTATAATGTTAAATATTGTAAATTACAATATTTAACTACTCACAAAAAATTCAACTACATCAGAAAAATACAATAAAAATAACCCTAAAAATTTATTGATGTGTATTTTTCAAAAATAGAAGTCACTTTATTATCATAATTTTGAAAATATGAGAAATTAAATTTTTTAATAAAAATCATCTTTTATTTGAAAACAATCTGATTTTAATATAACAATAGATTCTATGACCCTTTGAAAAATTATTTATGGACTCATAAAATTGTCTTATCATTATAATAATACATAATATTAATTTATGAATTAATTTTTTGAAAATAAATTTTCTTTTAAATCAATATTTTCTAAATGAAATCGAAAATAATACATTTACATTTTACAAAAATACCCACACTTAATTTATATTTTTTAAAATATTTCTATACATGTATCCTGATATAAATATATCATAATTTAATTTTATAAAAAAATTTAATATTATTTTACATTTTCTTATATCATTTTACTATTGTAATTGGAATATTACTATTCCTAACGGTCAAATTTATATTCCAATGGTCTTGTTACTATTCTAATAGTTAAATTATTATTCCAACATTCAGATTTATAATAGTTTTATGGGTTCCCTACATTCTATAAATACCTATTATTCCATTTAATTTTCATTAAATTGAATTTTGTATCTAATATATGTATACTTTAATCATGAACATGAATATTTTATTACTGACATTGTGTTTTATTTGTACCAATTTTTCATTAGTGCAATCATTATACTAGATGGAGAAAATCCAAAATTTCATATTTTTATTTTATAATTTTCACTTTATTTTCCCATTTTAATATTTGGAATTATTATGGGTTAGTTTATTTCTAATGTATCACTCTTAATTTATAAGATTAAAATTTTATTAGTTTCTCTAGGTGATATATATGATTTATACTACATTACAAAATTATAAGAAAGAAAATTACATTGATAAAATTTCAATTTGTAGAATTAAATAATAGGAAAACCATGCCTTTGATTGCATTAATGAATTTCCTAAATGGATTTATTTTTTTATTAATCCCTAATGGTTATGGTAAAATGGTTAATGGAACTGATCAACATGATTCCTTGCACAACCTTGAGGTGATATATAAGGATTGTCATACCATAATATTCATCAAGAACTATTAGCCATGATGTCCCTTATTATTCATTTGATTGTTATGGAAGTTTCATTCTTTGTCATTTCACCAATAATATTAGGTCCTGGAATCCTTCATTATTTTACTATTACTCATCATTAATTGAATCCCTTTTAAATTTATTTAATAACTCTGGGTATTTTGTCTCTCTTTATTTCCTAGATACACTTTGATCTTGTCATCCCTTATCATTTATTTGAGATCATTAGTCACAACCTTTATTATATAATTATTTTGTGTATGAATTTTCCCTATGCCACGAATCTTATTTAGTCATTTAGGTATTGGGATATATTGGACTAAATATATTCAAATATATAAAAATGGTGGAACATTATTAGAGACATTCTAGCTTATGCTGAAGTAGGTACGGTCATCCAGGTTTCCTTTTAATAACCTAAGCCGATTTAAATATATTTTTTATTAACTATTCAATTAAATGTACCTTTACAAAACTTTATTTAGTATTCATGGACTAGATTTCATTAGACCCTATTGGTGGTGGACTATTTAGTTTTACCCCACCCTATCAGACAGCCGCTTGGTACCCGTAATGACTTCTTGTTTATAGGTATAGATTTGGGAATCTTCCGATCATAGATTATTATTATTTTGTAATATGTTTGATTTCAATAGTAGGGGACCAGGCATATTCTGAATAAACTATTAGAGTGTATATGTGAGTCTTCTGTGTATTATTAATATCATTTTATTTATGGTATGTATGTTACTTTTTTGTACATAATATTATTATCATCATCTATATAGGATATTGATTATGGATTTGGATATTTATTATTATTTAGATGATTTACTTACTCTAAATTTCATTTTATATTCAAATTTTGTACTTATTATTAATCAAAAGGAAACATTATCCCTATTATACATACAGTAGACCCCTATTTCTAGTCGAATGACTCCAAAATATGTGAGGGAATTCTTGAGCCAACATTGCGAATTGGCTCACTAACGATTTTTTTGGATATCGTGTGGGGACATTAAAATTTTTATAAGAGGTTATATTTTCCTTATAATTCTATTTTGGAGGGTAAAATGTGATTAATAAGAAAATTAACTTGGTAAATAGATCATGTTTGTGTCTAGTCAAGCCATGCATAGGGGAAGACCTTGTTTCAAGAGATGGGGTTGTTCTTCATGTTTTCATTATTATAGTGGATTAATATTTCATATTTAGTTATTTTCTTTATTTTCATTACTTACTATTTTTGGGACTTTTACCATAGTAATAGTATTGAAAATAAGTATAGTTACATTTACTATCTTAGGAACATATAAATTCACATTCTATGCATATTTTCTGAGATATTGATTACATTACTTGACTACCTCATACTTTTTTACATGACTTATGTAATTATTAATAAATATTTTATATATACCATGATGTGTGACCATTTAGAACGATTATCTTTATACCCTTCATGGGTAATTATTTCTATGTTTTCCAAAATTCTCTACTTATGGAGTAGTTTTCCATGCCTACTATTATTCACTTCTCTCTCATAGAATGCCTTTTTATAATTGTGATATATGATTTGTTATTAAATTATATTCATCAACATAAATTTTGTTATATCATATACATTGATGGAGGAACCTTAATTAACTGATTATTACCTATTTGAGCCATTGATCCTTGGTTTAATGTGATGAAACCTTAGTGGTTGCGATTAAATGGGTCCCAAATCCGACATTTATAATTTGTATAGGCCAATATAAATTGGGAAACGGTGAACTATATAATCAAACCATCATATATGGACATGTAATATTCAAATACCAAATTTAAAAATAATGTTAAAATTAAATTAATGTAAATTTTAACATATAATGGATATTATATTTATAACATGACGGTGGTACTGCATCAAACTAAACCATGGTATATATATATATATATACTTTTTATTCTATCAATTGGGAAAGATGACCCATATTATTGGATCATTATATTTTTGGACTGTCCTTTATAGAGGACTTTTAGCATGTCATGCTTATGATATGAACTAGACTTATCCCATGAAGGATATTCTTAAGATGATATTATTATATAATAAATCCACTAATAGTTTAACAAATCATTAATTAATCAAATTCTACTAGGTTTCACTTAAATAGACCTAGGATAGAATATAGGCATGGTCATATGTCACCTAAATCTTAATATGGATTAGTACATAACCCTATGGCGGTATGGTTATGAAAAATATGGGAGTTTATTTCAACTATAAATATCCACTAATTCAAGTTACATATAAATGTATAGTGTAGTCATAATAAATTTTTCCATTAAAAATGATAATGACCATTGGGTTTTTTAAAAACCTTGTTATCGGATCATTTAGAAAATTAAAAGGGAAATTGAAAACTAAAGGGTGTTTTCCTATATAGCTTATAATTGAAATTTTCTTTAACTGATCCTTTTTTGAGATCTTCATGAAAAATAAATGAGGTTAAAAACAAAAATATGATATAATTTTCCTAATGATTCTTGAGGTTAACTAAATAAACCTCTTTTTATTGTTTTACATTATAATTGGTAGTTCATATTCCCTATATGTGATTTTATTTAAATTTTTTGATAAATGAAAATCAAATAATTTCCCTAAAATGAAACCCATTATTGGTTTTAATAGCTTGGGCCATTGTGTAGGGGTAGGTTTTTAATATTACATTGATAGTATCCTTGGAATTGAAATGTGAGCATCAACCATTGGCTTTTTCTTCTTTTTAATAAACTTAAATGCCAGGTGATTTTTCCTTGTGCCCTTTTCAAGATAATATTAAATAAAAAAGATAACTCCTTATTCTAAATGAGGAGATATATTATTGTGGAAGTGCCCTTAGAAGTAAAATATTAGTTAAATGTTTCAGAGTATTTGCTGGTGTGAAGAAACATCTAGGTGTCGATTGTCTAAATCACGACTATATGTGATGGAAGAAAACCCCTAAGAAGATGGTTTTTCATTTTTTAAACTAATACATCTAAGGGATTTTAGCATCATGTAATTATCTAGTTAATTGTTTTAGACATTCCATGGTCATGGTCATCCTTTCTGTTGGGCGTTTGACCATTTTTCTTTTATGATGGTAGTGTTCTCAAGGGTTGTCAGCATATTAATATTTATATGGATAACGTGACTCAAAGATGACATATATTTATTCTATCACATGTTAAGAATGTGTAGATCCTATTATTATTCTTGGATATAGTAGTACAAGTCATTGTTACACACAATTCCTGTTGAGTTAAAAATAGATCCATGAAAACCTATATAATTGATCTAGAATGTGGTGTGACACTCTAAAACAAGTGGTCTAATGATTTCTTATCACTATTGATGAGTTCATAAAAGATATGTTCATAGGTCATCATTAGAGTTGAGTGACCTAGGCACTGAGAGATCATGGAGGCTGTTATAACATAGAACTAGTAATTGGAGGCTAAATTGACCCATTGATTCAAAATGATGTTATAAAAATGATCAGGTATGATAACACTATCATTCTCAGTTAGTTTTTTATTTTATTCTAGATGCTAATTAAATTGATGAACATGAATGGGGTGATAATTATGTGTGTTTCTAAGATAGAACCCTCCCTAGTGCATTGATAAGTAGTTGGTTCCTCTCTTTTAATTTCAGTGCTTGGGATATACCTGTTGGCCACAACTAGGACTCATATTCAGTGGTTGTAGAATATGGTCCATGGGATGACTTAGTATTTTCAATAATATGATTCCCAAAAAACTATAAAGGTTGAGAATTTTTTGACATTTTAGGAAATGATGTCATTTCAAGTATACAAAGGTGACATTTATGAACCAATTGGAAATGATCTGAACTACATATAAAAGATTTTGAGTTGGGTAATTCATGATTAATGGTATTGGACATGATTTTGAGTTTTAAAACTCATGTGTGAGTTTAAAATACCTCTATATGAAGGATTTAGTATAGATATGAATAAGTAATATGGGGGTCTGTAGGGTCAATATCATGTTGGTTCTAGCAAGGGAGCATGATGGTGAGGTGGTAGGTTGAGTACCCAACCATTGAGGAATTTTGAAAGATAGAGTCAGACTTAAGTGGTTACACCTGAATGATCATTGTTACCTAGGGGTCAAAGGTAATGTATATGTACAATGAATTTAAATTTTGTTTGTTGAAAAGGATATCTCTTAAATAGGTCAGTCTGGAGTAGATTGATAGATGCTTTGGTGATCCACTATGAAGGTTATTAGAGACTATCTTCTAAGAATCATGTTAAATATGAGGGATGTGTTCAGGGTAAATATTCCATGTTTTGATGAATTGTATCTAAGGATTTCTATACACACCAATCATGAAAATGATTGTTGAATATCATGTTATTCGTATATTGGATCATTAATGGGTAAAGTGTGTTATCTTGTTGTGCTCCTAGTCTAGTGTTGACCATTCCCAATATATTAACATCGTCTTGAGTATGCTAAAAGAGTGTCAGCTATATACCATGTTTAATAATTTAAAACCATATGCCTTTGGTTAAAAGGATGGACTCCATATGATGTTCTCATGATGACGGATTTAAAAAAACCCCATTGTGTGGATTTCCACCATGTTATATTGGACGGTAACCGTCATGTGATTGTTGTTCCATTCATTGGAATTTTTTATCTATTTTTGAGTTCCATGATATAAAACAATTCTAGATGGGATTTCTTGTTAAATTATATGTAATATACTGATCGTTATTCCAGACTATGTTCATCAACATGGATATCTTTATTGTACTTTTTTATCTTTAGTGCCCTTAGATTTTCCAGTAGGATTTCCCTGGATGGAACTAAGGGAAGCGACCAATTATTTGACTTAGCCACCAGCTAAGACACCACAATGGGTTCATTTAGTGTTTTGATGTGTGGGTTTCTAGTCTATTTATCGACATTTCACCCATATAATCTATAGTATATACTACCTTGGATGGGCTCCTGTAAATCCATTAGTTGATACTAAGATTATGATGGTCTTATGGTCAATTTCAACTGATGGTTATAGTGAAATGAGGATTGGATATTGGATCAGAAAGGTAACTATTTTCATGAAATGATGGGGAAACTAAGGTGAAAAATATTTTTTCCAAAAATAAGTCATTACAACTTTGTTGTGAACATCAGTGACCACAGTTTATTAAAATTTAAAGGTCAGTCAGGGTTTTTCATGTAAAATTGAATGATGGATTAATATATATATTAGATCATAACTAAACCATTAAATAAAATTATGAAGTGTTTCAGAATCAATTTAAGGACACTAGGGATGTTATTAAATTATAATTTCAGACATTATAAGTTCCATGACATAAAATTTTCCATTTAAAGCTAGAACTGAAGGTAGGGCGTATCATATGAATTTTCATTGAGATATGATGATGTGATAATGTATTAGATTACAGCGGTGTGACTTGTAACATCCATAAAATGATTCCACTATCTGGTTCCCAGAGCAAGTGGGTCACATGGCCTCAAGCCTATCTCCCCAAATGCCAGAGGTGGATGGCTAGTGGCGAGGGCCTTTGGTGTTTCCATGGGGACTCTATTCCCTCACTAAAATAGTGTAACATAAAGGAATAACACATCGGTAAAATAGTAGTAGTGATATGAAAAATGTATATGAAGCATGAATATACACCATACACGGGACTAATAATCATTTATAGTGAAATTTGTATTGCAATGTATAACAATTCAAGAAACTAATAATAAAAATCAAAAAACTACAAACTGAATCAGATACATAAAGATTATGATACATGTAATGTCATTAAGAAAAATATAAAATATTTATATAGTAGGTAGTATTGTACATGAATCAAAATAAAAAAGTACTAAAATAGTTATCCCCTCTTGTATCAGGAGCCTCAGCTATGTCCTATTCTCCACTATTCCTAATCATAGAAAAAATTCAAGCTTCAAACTATGGGCACTATCCCTGGTCCCTACTTGTAGCCTTATGATCATTCTTGGTACAAAACGGTATCCCAGGATAGTGTATGAGATAAAATCCAAGTAGGACCCCACCAATGGAGTCAATAACAAATCATGGATGTGAAATAAAATCTAAAAAGTGTTTGATGTATATTACAAGGATATCACAAATGAAGCAGGTTCCCATGGAATATGAAATACATGTAAAGTGAGAGTTCTTTCCAAACAAGGCTCCCAATACTATTTTCTTTATGATCCTATAAAAATGATGTGGAAAATTAAAAATAAAAATGACCCATGGCCACTGAAAGTACACATTGCATCCTATCAACCACTATCATTACATATGACTTGTATATCATATCAACCATGACCACTCTGTATAATCATGCATGTCACATTTACCATGGTCAAGACATATTTTCAGCAGTGTCATATCCCATGGGGCAATATCAATGTTGTAATGAACCAAGGCATCCTTATAAATTCATAGGAGCTTCTCGATGGAAGCATTGTTAGGATTGAATTTTGATCAAAGGATCATAGAAAAAGATAATGTCCATTGTGACCCCCAAAAAACTAGATCCATCTGCCAGTAAGGGCCAAGGAATCCTATAGAATCAGAATACAAGAAGAATACATGTCAAAGACATTTACTTCCACTATCAATACCAATGGTGTAGCACACCCACAATGTCTTATATAGTAATTCACCATTAATATCATTTATCAATACATAAGCATTCAAAATCAATGAGTGTACCCAGTCATATATCAATTACCATTCAATTAAATTCCATGAGTTTACCCAATCACATATTAATTCCCTTCCATGAAATTAAATAGTTGACATCATGTATTACATGGAAAGGGAAGTAAATCATCTCCTAATCATCTCGACCAATTCAATTCAATTCATTAAGGCTTCCTCTAACTATGAAAGCACACACACACCCCATGCAGTGGTATAATTTAATTCATATAAAAAAGGTTCACTCCATGTGAGTCCTAGGATGGGGAAACAACCTCCAATAATCTCAAAAGAACTAGTTGGAATCCATAACATACTCCAATTCATAAATTTCAATTATTCATTTAATTATCTGGGCACCGTCAAATATTTCGTAAAATGTAACAATGTAAACAAGTCATCTAATTTACCAAACAATGATATAAAGGTATATTATACTTAAAAAAGGTCCATAATATAGTTATCATCTAGTATCATCTTTTTATTTGATCCATATTGTACAAAAAATAGACAAAATTAATGAAATCTTGAAATAGGGAATATTAGCTTGAACCTAAGTAACTCAATCTATAACCTGATAAAAAATGAATTGAATAAAATGATTGAATGAAACCTTGAGAATAATTATATGAGATGTATGACATTTAAATCTTATTTCAGATGGATAAACAGGATCAAAGCCACCACTTTGGATTTCAAAGGAAGATTACTCATATAAGTTCTACCCAACATGGGATAAAAGAGAATAGAGTTTTGTTTTAAAAATAATTTAATGGAAATTTGGTCATTTTCCTCAAAATAATGGGCGTCATGGTTTTTCCGCATAGCTTTCCAAAATTCACCACATATATGCCCCATTCACTGCTTTAAAGGTAACCTCATCTAGTTAGTGTGCTTCCATCTTCATGGTTTGGAAAAATGTTTGGGCTCCTCTTTCCTTTTGCCAAGGACACACATGTTTTAATCAAACAGTGCATCTTGGGTTGCATGGTGTCTCCTTACCATGTGGACATGAGTGTTTCCTCCAATTGATCGATTTTGTGATCCAAATAGTCCCATAATTCCCCATGAAACTCCCACAATCAGATTCTTCACTCACAAAATGTCATAAAAATCAATTAAACTAAAATTAAAAGTATTTTTACATCACAGGAAAACACAATATATTACAATATTACCCCCTTAAAAAAATTTCTCTTACAATTTCCCTCCCAATGGTGGTATAGAATCAAATTAGAAAAACTAAGGACAATGAGCACATATATCCGCCTCAAGCTCTCTTGCCTTATCCAATAAAGATTTTTGTACCATAGCACCTGTACAAGAGGAACATTCCATCCTCAAATAACCTTCGGGCTCCAATGAAAAATAGGAATTAGATTCCCCTAAAAGGATATATTTCTCAATAATGTGACCTCTTTAGGATGAAAAATGTGATGCAGGTTTCAATGATAATTGAATAAATCTGATATTTGGAATATGAAATGCATGGATCAAAAACTATAATGTATCTACAACTGATATGCTATTAGCCCAACTCTCTCTAGAATTCAAAATAGTCATACATATCATGGTGAAATCTTACTGATTCTCTTGATACGTCTACGTTCCATCCTCGTTCATACATGGAAAGATACCCAATCCCCAAACTCAAAATCTTGAAGTTGTATATGGTGATTTTTGTAAGAATTCTATCACGAATCTATAGTAGGCCTTTTATTTCTAATCAACTGGACCCACAAAAAATTCTCTTACCTAAGACATGGTCCTTCTAATGTTTCCTCACTAGTATCTAACCATTATAGGGGTGATTTGGATGACCAACCATACAAAACCTAGTAATGGTCCATCTATATAGTCACCTAATAACTATAACTATAGGTGAACTCAACTAGGTGTATATGCCTCTCCCAATAGCCACCAAAATCGTGGATACATGTTTGTAGAATGTGATCAAGAACCTATATTATACATTTTGACTAACCATTATTCTGAGGGTGGTATTCTATTATACGAATAACCTATGTTCTCAACACCCTCTACAACCTCTACTATAAATGATATCTAAACTGAGAATCCTTATCTCAAATGATAGTATGTTGGACCTTGTAAAGGGTCACAATCTCATGAATATCCAAATTCCCAAAATCAACTATAGAAATGGTTTCTTTTATAGGTATGTAGTCAATAGCATTTTTATATTATCAATAATGACCCACACAAAATAGCTACCTTGAGGTGACCTCATCAAACTAGTAACAAAATCCATTGTGGCACCATCCCTTTTCAACTTCAAAATTGGTAGCTTTTCTAAAATTATGGTTGGTTGCTAATGTTCTAGATTCACCAACTGATAGGTAGAAGACCTTTCAACCAAACCAGTTACCCCCACTTCATCCCCAAACATTAGTATAGACAACGCAAGTCACGATACATATTGGTGAAATAATGACTCACTTCCTAAAATGTGGCATGAAACACCTGCATTATCTCTTTATGTATGTTCATGGGAACCAAAACATGACCACAGAAACATAGAATTACATCCTCACCTATGTTATAACTAAGAGGTGGTTCCTCTAATTATACACACTCTCATGGGACTGGGCCTTCATATTCTGATATCTATCGCATTTCCACTTTATTTATAGGGATAGATGTCATAACTATGACTGAAATAAAATTATTCACCTAACTGCTATTAAAATTCATTTTTATCTTTGAGAATGATTCCATAATCTGCCACCCACTTAGGTCTTGTTAAATATCTTGTATCTGAGTTATCCTTTTCATTGAATCGTCCACTACATTTCTGATTCTAGGCATATAGGCAGGCTCAATGTCCAATGAATATAGGTAGTGACCAAAAATTCACTACTTCAGATTTATATCATGTTGTGAAATTATATACTTGATGATTTTGTGGTTTAATTACACCAAAAAGGTCTGTCCAAGTAAATACAATATCTAATAGCATAACACATGAACTACTACAATTCTTTTAATATCATGTGTTATTTCATTTCTCTTATGTGGCCCCTAGTGATAGGACCTCTATTCCAAAACTCTATCCCTCTACATTGAGACTGCTCTTAGACCAATACTTGATGCATCACAATATATAGTGCAGTTTCTACCCTACTCTAGAAGAATCAGGACCAATAATGATGTCAATCTCCCTTTCAACTCCTGATAGTTTTTATCATAGGTATTTGGCCGTACAATCTTCACACCCTTCTTAGTCAATCCTGTTGATATCATTGTGAATTTTGTGAAACCCAAGAAGAAAGACCAATATTATTTTGGAAACCCTAATAAACTATGTATTTCACTGTTATTCTTGGGATTCGATTAGAAAAATGTAACTCTCACATTATTTGGGTCAATTGATACTCTTGTCTCCAATTTAATATGACCCATGAAGGGAATCTTTTCAATCTAGAAGCCACAATTTTTTAGCATAGAATATAACTGATGATCTCTTGGGGTATCGAAATAGAACCCAAGATGTTTGGCACGTTCATATCGATTGTGACAGTATACCAAGATAGCTTCCATTGAAAACACCACAAATAAATCCATGTAATGTTGAAAAAATATTTTGATCTGCTCTATGAAAACTTATTGTGAATTTGGGAAGATAAATAGAATATAGAGATACTTTTATAGACCATACATACTATGGAATGACGTATGAGGTATGTCTAGTTGTCGAACATGCACCAGATGATATATTAATCTCAAATAGTTTTTGAGAACAACAGATCCCAAAAAATATTTTCAAATAGATAAACAATTTGTGGAATGTGATATTTATTCATAACTATAAACTTGTAAAATTTTTGTATCCAAATAAAGAATATGGGTACTGTATGATGTTTACAAAAAAAAAGACCGGAAAACATAACAGAAAATTACTGAGTAAAATAAACCTCATTACGTCCAAATCCGACAGATTTCTATAGGGAACCTTCAAATCTATAGTATCCATCAGGTATGGAGAAATTAATACCATTGTACCTCATTTAAGTAGCTCAATGGAGGACACCACATCTCTCTTAGGAGGTAAACTGGAAAATTCATTTAAGAAATAATTCTTGAAAATAACCATCACTATAGGTAATTCTACCTGATGTGCTCCCTAATCATATAGACAGAAACTAGTAATATGGATTGTCATCCAACGAACCCCGAGATGATCTAGTCTACCTCAGCTCACTTGGACATCCTATTCACCCTTGTGAATATAACCACCTCACTCTGGTGATGTGAACATCACCCTTTGGTGATAGCATTCAACATAGGATCCCTAATAAACTAGCATATCCATTAGGAGTATAATGTCAATCCTAGTCATATAGAGGAAAAAATATCCCAAAAAAGTGACATCGTATAACATCAAGGGGGTACTCCATTAACTGATTACACTCTCTATTATGATCCCAAAAATAGTATCAATTGTCATGACACTTTAAAAAATTTGATTAATGAGCCCAAGTCTCTCCTCAACAGATACTATTCCGAAACCATGTGATTCACCTGAGTCAAAAATATATGATATAATATTAGAGGCTACTATGATAGCACCTTTCACCATCTATAGTATGAGGATTTCCTCTTCTTGTGTAGGTTCTACATAATATATATGGCATGAACTAGGGCCTTATGTCACAATCTCACTGCCCAGAGCTGGCCCACTCTGCTGTCAAGGTTCAACTACTTCATTGATACATTGATCGTGACCACCAACTCAACATGATCAATAAATACTGATCTAGATCCCATCTTAAGGAAGACCTATGAAACCAACTCTTGAACCAAAAGATATAGGTGATATACTTACAGTAACTGCTAGAAGGAAATCCCTATATAAATTTTTCATGTGGCCCATCCTACCACAAAACCATCCATCAAATGCGTCACAATCTCAATGATTCATCACATGTCCATGTATTCCACATAGATGATAGTAAATCAAGCTACCAGTACTCATATCATGGCTATAAATTGTCACATGTGATTCCTCAAAACATTTCTTTCTTCCATTGGATGTCGAACTATTGGTTAGAGAGGTTGAATTTCCTTTCTTATCACACCCATCTTTCCTCATGTTCCACTCTATAATTAGCACCTGGTTATTATTTTTATAATATTCATCAACCAGAAAAAATTGACTTGAGAATGAACAGGATGTTAGAGACCTTCCAAGAAGTGTCTCACCCATAAAATCTCATCATTAATGTATATCGGTGCCAAATATTTCATCTCTGTAAAGAATACTAAATACTCCATACTCATCAAATTTTCCTAATATTGAAGTGTGAACTCACTAGCTTACATTGCTCTCATAGTCATGGGGTAGATGTTGTCCTAGAACCTAGTCTATAAATCAACCCAAACCATATCTCTTATCCTACTATCCTAGTTCAAAACATTCAACCTATTATTTTCTACTAACTAAAGGAATATAAGTTACGGGCTTTAATCTCCCCTAAGGAGGAGTCTCAAGATTCTCATTGATCAATAATGTAGTCACGTATCACAGATCATAATCTTGTGTACCACCATCCCATGAAAACATAGGAGGATTATTTTGATAGAGCACATGTTCCATCTCATCCGTCTTCAAGGAAATATGTGGTTCTCCCTAAAAAGAAAATATTATGATTAAAACTCACTCATAGAAATATGTCTCCACACTTATGTCTGGTACAACAATTGTTATCCTAGATGGAACAATAGAAGTTTCCACCGATAGTAACTGGTTGACTACCTCCAATGAATGGTCTTCAGCAACCTCTAGGAATACAACTAGATGCAATCATGGTGTATTGTCTATAAAATTGCATCCACATTCCTAAAAAAATATCGATATAAATTTTCTACAGCTCAAAAGTGTATGATAGGTCAAAAAAATCATATAAATATATTGTACCATATACCCTACTCTTAAATCCATGACTCTTTAAAAAAATTACAAAAATAACTATATAGACTACATAATGAACACTCAAAATCTGAGTCTATGCCTATTTTTCTATTTCACCAAGTCCCATTTACATTTCAGTTTAGATTTATTTAAAATTTCATTTTAAATGGTTGAACTAAATAGTGATTCAATTTAAATTCATAAGGTCCCATAAAGCTCATGAATTGAAATATGGAGTCCAATTAATCCAAAACATAACACACTCTAGTTTATGATAACAGTGGTCCATTACTCACTGTGTCACTGTTGATCGTTTAGGGTGTGAGTGGTAGATTAATTAAGAAAACACAATTTAGGTAGTTATAGGAGCTCTATGTATCAACCATGTTGCTTAATAATTTATATACATGATATCTATCAAAATAGAATACATATCAATCAAGGCACACAATAAAGTGTCAAGCATCCAATAAAAGAACCCAATATGGTGTGGAATAATTCATGGAATTTGAATTCTAGTAGGATCCTAAAATGATTCAAGAAATGAATACCCTCATCTTATTAGTTTCAATGAAACAAAACCCTCATTCATATCAATGGTAACATTATAATTCAATTGCATCACCCAATTGTGTAATTATATCTACTGTAATATCACAAAATATTGACCTTGTAGTTTCATCTTAGGCCATTTGGATTTTTCTAGTACACTATTTCGCTACTTCCAAGAATAGATTATTACCAAATTCCAATAACTTCCGATCCATATATATTTTCATGAAATAATAATCCAAAAAATAAATCCCTCTAATACCACTTTGTAATATCATTACCCATATTCCACTATCCTCTTCCATGAGCTGGTGAGTCATGTATCCTCAACCACATCTCCCCAGACGCCAAAGGATTCCAACAAGAAGTGACGGCCTAGGTTGTGTCTATGGGGAGTCTATGAACACATTACTAGATTGTAACAAAAAATTATATCATATCATTCAAATAGTGTCATCACAAACAGCAATTTATAAGAAGAAGGAATATACACTATACATTGGACTAGTAACCCACCGTAGTGGAAGCTCTATATAAATGGCTAACAACTCAAGAAACTAATAATAAGACTCAAAAAAAGGGAAATTTATTCATATAAAATAATATGATTATACATTTCATATATCTACATATAATCCAAAATGGGAATTCTCCAGGTACAAATATACATATATTAATATAATAAAATAGAAAAAGAGGAATCCCATCTCGCATCCGAGCCTCGGCTCAGTCATGTGATCCCCCACTTCTTAGCATAAAATATAGTCAAGAATCAAACTATTTTTTATTTTCATGGTTCCCACCTATATCCATATAATCTATTTGGGTACCAAAAGTTGACATGAGATAGATTTTGAGATAAAACACCAGTGGGCCACCACAAATGGTGTCTATAAAAACCCCAGGTTGTGAAATAAAATATAATATAATTGAAATATAAATCATAGGTATATCAGAAAGGAAATAAGTGCCCATATAATATGCAGTACATGTAAAGTGGAAGGTCTATCAAAACAAGTCTCCCAGCAAAACAAGGGTCGTGCTCCTACAACAATGTATCAGTAAAGTAAATAGAAGTAAAAAACCAATAACATGTTTTATACAGAGTATATCTTATCAACCATTGACACTCTATATATGTATCACATATCAACCACATACACACCGTATAATCATGCATGTCACATTTACCAATTCCAATCCATATAATTATAAGTATCATGCCCCATGGATTCGAATCTAAGGTGTAATTATTTAAGGCATCCTCATTGAGTCCTAGGAGAATCTCAATGGAAACCTAGATTGGATTGAATTGGGTTCAAAGGGGCAAGTCAATAGATTATATCCACTTTGGGTATAAAATAAATAGATCCAATGTTTATCAATTCCTAAGACATCTAAAAAATTAGGATCCAATAATCATATAGTTACAAGCATTCCCCACAGCTATCGGGACCCACGGTTTAGCACAAAAAAGGTTTCCTTTGGAAGTATTAATATTTCATTCCTTTTATCAATTCACAAGCATTCATAATCCATTAGTTTTCCCACTCACTTATCAATTCTCATTCAATTACATTCGATGCGTTTACCCAATCAAATAACATTTCACCATCAAGGAATTAAATATTAACATCATGTATAACATGGAAGGGGAGGAAACCTATATCCTAAACAACTCAACCAATTCAATTCAATTCAATAAGGATTACAATAACTAGGAATGAACACACCCACCCCATGGGTTTATAAATAAATGAAGATATAAAAATAGCTCTCCATGGGTGGCCTAGGTTGGGGAAACAACCTCCAAAAATCCCAATAGAACTAATGGTCATCCAAAACATGCCCCAATTCATCCATTACATTTATTAAATTAATTATTCAGGCACCAACGAAATGTTTGGTGTGCTGCACAAAGGAAGCTAGGAATACAAATCACCAAACCCCAAGGGAATGTTTTATAAAACATACCATAGGACTGTAGTAGAGTGCTCATCTTGTATCCAATTTGGATTCGATCTAGATCTCAATAAAAATGAAGAATTGAAGAAGAACATAAAAAATGATATATTATCTTGCTCGTAATTAACTCAGTTGATACCAAGTTAAATAAATAAAGCCACTAAAAGAATGAAGAACTCATGGGCATGAATCCAATGAGACTGATGACATTTAATTCAGACTCAGTGGTGAAAATGGGATAAAATCCTACATGTTGTCTTTCTATGGGAGATATCTAGTGAATATTCTGCCCAAAAGATTAGAAAAGAGAATATATTTAGGCTTCAAATACTATTTATGGGGAAATTGGAATTTTTTCATCAAAATACTTCAACTCTTGGTTTGGCCCCATGGTTCAGCCGCACGGTTCTCTAAACCTGGTTCCAACCATGCGACCTTCACTTCATTAAGGGGAAACATTCATTGTTAGTGATCCTCTATCATCATAATTTGAAAAATCATGGCGCCTACTCTTTCCCTCTATCTATGCCTCATAAAGTTCCATCATAGCATGTGGGTTGGGTCTCATAGTTTAACCAAACCGTGTGTCCAAGCTATTTTTGTCCAATAGTTTGGTTACATGCTCCATAAAATCTCTATAAACCTCCTAAACTCCCTTTGATCACATTGGTCACTCATTAAAAGCCATAAAGAAAAATTTAAATTTAAATCGAAGGTATTCATACCATGTAATAGAACCCAGGATCATATATTTATATTCGCTACCTTAGAATTTCATTAGTAGTTATGATCAATGGCTAGAGGTTTAGTAGCTTTCATACCATATCCTTAAAATCAATCTTAGAGGCATGTTAGGAATTTTGGAAAGAAACTTTTTTATTTTAGTTGATTATCAAAACTCAAAAAAGGATGGGTGATTTTTTTTCACCCCTCATGAATTCTCATAAATGACAAGTTATATGGTTGGGAGGTTATAAAGCCCCTTGTTTTAGATGGGTTGAATTTTCCAATGTTTCTTGAACTTTTCATTTATTGGATAGTCTAAATTTTTATCTGAGATTTGGAATTAATTTTTGGGTTCAGAAACACATAAAATTTCTATTTTCGTATGTTTTAAGGACTTATATATGTTTTGAATTTTCTATAGGGTTTTGGGAGTTTGGGCCTTTGAAAACTAATTTTTGGGAGAAGCATCATATGGTGTACGATTGTAAAACCTTAGTTATAGGCATAAAAACAGTTGATGAAGCTCAATTTTTACTAGGACATGGTTTTTCAAACTATGTAGTGGCTCTAGGAAATCATGTTATTTGGTTCATAACGGTAAAGGGACTCACATGTTGGGTGCACATTTCATCTAACTGTGTGTTGTATCAATGTTAGAGCCTTTAATAAATGTCACCACGTGGGATACACATATTTTTTCGAAATGAGTGCCCAAAAATGAGTGGTGCATTACAACAAGGATAGTGAAACCAAATGGTTTGATAAAAGTGCGTCTAACTGTGATGCCAAACTATGTGGTACCATACATGGTGGGAAATTACTCATTCTACCATCTATCCTTTAACCCCTATACCCAACAAGGTTTTACCTCTTCTCCCATGCACCATGGGCTACTCAATAACCCCTCTCTTCCTCCTTTAGTATTCCATGGTTCTCCTATATTTGGACTAAAAATTTACCAACATTTGTCTTTTTAGTTATCCCTCTGTATGTCAATGAGTCCTCTTGATTATTTACATCAATTATCACATCATATTGTAAGTTATTTCCACGAGAGCTCAAATTCTCTATTTATAGGGATTGTATTCATTTATTTTATTTCAGATGTTCTAGATTGAATCAATGTTTGATAATGGATGAGTGAGGCTTCCTAATCCTAATGTAGGTGGTCAATATGATTTTCCCTCAATGTTTCTTAATTTATAAAATGTGTTGATGTCCCACATATTGGATATCTTTGCACATTACATTCAAAATGTCATATACCTTAAATTAATAAAAAAATTGCACAACCATGATGCATTAATCGGCCCTGTCATGTTTGGAGGTTGAAGAATCAACTTGATCCACCTCGTAAGGTGAATTTTATCATGTGGTAAAGTCAATTTTTCTATCTTCATGATTAAATCACACCTCAGGTGTGTTCTTTTATTTCCTATACAGCTAAACCTACTCCTAATGTTGGATTGGATTGATAATTGATATAATAAATTGTTAAATTCTGTTTCATTCCCCTATAATCCATTCACAAATTAATTTTTCAATTTAATTATGTGGATTGAGTTTGGAATTGATTAGTAACAGAAATCATCATGAATTGAAATATTTAATGGATTCACCACTGGCTAGGATTTTAGAAATAAATTAAATTCTTAAATGGAAGGTATATAAATAATGTCCTCCTTATTAATTGTAAATATCATTGAAATGGAGTGATCATGATAAATTGTATTTTGGGATATATATTTTTATCATAGACTTAGTTTTCCTAAAAATGTTAAATAATTGGAAAAAAATCTCGTGGATTATGTTGAAGAATTAAATTATGGGATTTATTATCAATATTACTAGTACATATATGTTTTGGTTAAATTTATAAGGGATGTAATGGAAATCATGCTTCAAACTACCTTGAAATGATATTTTGGTAGTGATACACTTTAACTTTCATTCGGAAATATTGGTCATGATTTCCTTTATTATTCATCTAATACTAATTAGCATGGAATCCATTATCATTTAATCAGTAATATTTGGGAATGTTGTCCCACATTATTTTTCTAATACTCATTATTCATGGTCTCCTTTTCATTTTTTTGAGATCATTTGGCATAGAGTCCCTTATTATATCATAAATAATCTTTGGCTATCAAATCCATTATAATTTATTTTGGATCATTGGAATCACATCACACATTTAAAAAATGAGACCCTTACTATATTATGATTATGTGGATTCGTTGGATATACACCTTGGATCCTCACTAGTAATTGTTTATGATTTATATCTCTCTAGTGATGAAATTACATAAATACTTTTTTAAATTGATAGAGGAAATATCTAAAGTCTCTATTCATTAAATCTATAAATATAGAAGGGGAATTTTAAAGTTAAAATATCATCATAATGAACCCATAATGTCAATATCTTATATAAAATGATGTATTGCTATATCATCTCATCTCGCCCTAAACTAACGATATCTAGATTGAAGTTCAATGTTTGAGAAGTATTGATCACCTCATAGTTTATTTAACAAGTCACCAATATACGGTATAAATTATGATTTATTTACCACGATCAAGTTAAGTTCATGATAGCCTATTCATAAATGAATTGATTCATCTTTCTTCATAACAATGAGAATTGGTGCACCCCATTTTGAATCACTAGTGTTTATAAAACCCACATCTAGATTCTTATAGAGTAATTACTCTAATTTAATCAGGGGAATTCTATAAGGATTCTTGAATTTAGGTATAGTAACGTATATGACCATTAATAAATGATCAAACTAATGATTTAGGGGAATACCAAGAAACTTCCCATGAAAAAAATATATATGTATTAATACATAATCTGAATATCTTAAAAAGTGACCTTTTCTTAACAATGTTAAGAAAAATATACCTCTTTATGATGTAATAGAACCCATACAAGTGAAGTGACTTCTATAGGGATTTCATATTCAATAATGATCCAATAGATTATCATAGGTTGAATTAAGATATTAAATGTTATTACTTCAGCCTAGTAATTTATATGGGATTTATATAGAGAAATATAGTCTTTCCCAAAATCACATTCAATTCAACTAAATGAAGAGTAATAATATTATCTAAAAAAAATTCTCACAGGCTTTTGTGATACTGAAATTAATATCATGTGATAAAATTTTCACATTGTTATTAATTTTAAAAGATAAATCAGTACATATTCTGTATGTCTAAAATTTAATTTTCATAGAAATCAATATAAATATAAGGTGGGAGGAACGAAAATTGTATAGATAGTTTTAATATCTTGAGTGGATGGTGAGTGTAGCTATAACCACTTTAATTTTTAGACCTACATTAGAAGTTTTTATTACCTATTATTTCCCTTTCTCCCTAAACTTTAGTGGTCGAAAACATAGATTTTCATCATTAACCATTGGATTGGTGAAATCCCAATTATAATTTCTATAATCCTATATATTTAATTTCTATATTATTGCTTGTGTGTAAAATTGATCTTTAATTTCATATATTTCATTAGTTATCCTATTTATATCTCTTTAGAATTAATATTACTGATGTAATTCTCTTCCACACATGAAGAATTTTGTAATTCAATTAAAAAATTCTCTAATTATTTTTTCCATGTTTTCCCTTTTATGAAACTAATACTTCCTTCAACCATTGCTTTTATCATTTGAGTTTCTAATTAATTCCATTTTTATATTATTTTCACGAATTATATGAGAATAATGGGGTCACCATTTTCCATTTCAACCATTAAATTATATAAAACTATATCTTTATAGTTATAAATGATTCTTATAACAAATTATATTCAAATAATAGGTTTTAATACACTAATTAAATTATATATTTTTCTTTCAAGGTCAACGAGAAATATCATATATCTTGTGAAGTATTCTTAATTGGTTTTTATGGATTCCTTCATCTTTTTCTTCATTTTAGTGAATGAGTTATCTATTTTAGTCTATAGAGGATTGAGTAAATATTTACTAAAATATATCTTCTTAAATTCCTATAATTCCAGTGAGTTGTTTTCCTCTTGATACCTCATACTATTAATGAGTGACAGAAAATTACTATCTTACCTTATAATTGAAAAAATATAAAATAAAAATTTTCATGCTCAGAGCACTGTATAATAAAAATATATTTTCTGTTTTATTGTTCAATATTTCAACAATTAGTGGGTTAGATGACCCAATAGTGGTGGAAGGATATTGTCGCATGAAGGAAACAATGGATAATTTTTACATTTAAAGAATATTATGGATTTTATAACAGTTATTTTTATTGATTATATCCTGTAAAATATGTGTGAGAATATTCATAATAGTTTTCTCTCTATATGTCATACTATTTGGTTAACTATTGTGAAAATAATTATGTTATTCATTTCGCTAATTGTTTTCATGGTTTTTCCTTTTTAAAGCTATTAATAAAACCCAAAATAATATTGTGGGTATCCAAAATTAATATCCATAATAAGTAATCATATGATATGTAATATCAATTTTATTATGTCCTAAATTATAACACCTTTAGTACAAACAATGATATATTTGGTTAACACAACTTTAAATTTTGTTCAAATTGGGTTTTTTTTATATCATATTTTTACATATAAATTCCCCCCCCCCAAATTAACTAATACATTCTCCAATACCAGATGATATGACCCAAAAAAATCAAAGATATATATTACAACATATAATATGAATTTTAATTATACCACACAATAAATAAAAACCATAGGGGCAATAGGTTTGATGTAATTGTATATTATAAACATAAACAACTAATTTTTTAAACATTATTCAATATCACCACCCTAAATATTCTTCACATGATATATCTTTATTGAGAAAAAAAACATTATACACTTCTTTATAGCCTATGGAAATAAAAGCATAATAAATTGTGGGTATAAATGCTCAGTAAGAGGTAATCAAAAGAGATAAAAATTGAAGATCATATGTGTGAATATGATGATTATGTGAGTATGATAACACAATCAATGTACATAACCATAACCTAATGAAATAATATCAAATAAAATTTAGACTATATATCATGAATCATGTATTTTTTCTTTTGATATAACATGAAAATTTAGGCTTAAGAATGTGGGATAAAGAGATAATTATCATAATATATGATGACATAACTCATGAATTTAACATAACATATAAATATAGTAGAAGAATGTTGTTTATAAAAAAGAATATAAAAACATATATTGTCTAAATTATCACTTATAATGAAATAATCACATGATTGATAGAGTCTTATAAAATGAATCTTAAGGGAATGTTAGGAATTTTGTGAATATATTTAAAATCCTATGCACCCACTTTAATTACCAGAACTTTTATAAATGAAATTTCCATTTTTAATGAGTAAATTAGTTTTTAAGAAATAAAATTATAGAAAAAACATGCACTAAATTGGATTTTTTGGAATTTTATAAGTTATATCGTATCACATTTAAATGAATGTTCTGAAATAAAACCATTGAATATACATAGTCATTGTATGATTGGTATATATATATGGTTGTGATAAATTCAGTTGACACAGAAAAAGGAAGGGTTTTTCTTGACCAGTAGGATCATACAATATGAGGACAACTTATAATAGCTTCGTAGGGAGATATAAACATTGGGATTTATCATTGACCAATCCCAATAATATATTCAACTACTCAAGCAAGATAAAACATATTTATGATATTTGTTCAATCTCTTCAATATCCTGAACCAAACCATGTTCATCAAACTCCCCAATAAAATATCACCCTCACACACCTTTCCCTTGAGAAATTCACAAGTGTAATCAAGGTTTTGGATTCTATACTCTAATAGAATGAATTTTAATATTCTAATATTTTTAGTAAAATATTTACTATATTTATCATTTATAACTTTATAGTTGTTAAATAATAAATTTATCTAAAAATTAAAATTTGATATGATTAATCAAATATGTAATTCTTATGAAATATATAGCTTCAATAAATACACTCATTTTGATGAATTTATGAATTTATTTGAAAAACATATTTTAATGTAATATTATTATAAAATAATATTTATATTAAAAATAAGATGATAATACAATTTTATGAATTCAACTATATTTTTTATAATGGACTGAAAACTATTAGAATCATAAAAACTAGTATTTTCCTATAAAAGGGTATTTTAAAATAAAAATTAAAACATATAATATTTATATAAATTTTCTGATAAAAGAAATATTTTTTTTTAATTATGACATCAAAATTAAAAGATGGTTAATTTTTCATAATTTTCTATGATATCCATATTTTTTGGTAAAAATTCAATATGAAACAAATATATGGAATATATTTTGAAATAATTAAATTACCAATGTGACATATTAATTTCTATAAATATTTTCCACAAAAATAATTATGTTTCCCCTTTAAAATAATTTTTTTGAAGATATTTTATTAATTTCATAATACCTAAATGGATCATCAACAACCTATATTATGTTTTAATGTTTTAAAACTATTTCATATGAACATGGATCACTTCCACATCACCAGTAGTATGATTTTAATTATTTTAGTTTGTAGCCTTTTAGTGTATTGAAAGACACTTATAGTCTGTAGTACCCTTGGAAAACGCAGTCGTAAGGTTTGTTTTTTTATTTTATCATATAATGTAGCAAAACATAATATTTTATATTAATAAATAATTACCCACACTTTTTCTAAATTAAATCCTCCAAACCTCACATTAATTTACATTAAACACCCTTTGATCATAAATTTATTATACCTTTACCTCTATAGATTACTCTCAATTATCTCCCAATAACTTATGAAGCTCCTCACAAGCTTTTAGAATTTCCCTCTCAAGATATGGGATTCCTCTCTCTCTCTCTCTCTTCCTTTCTATTCAGGACCATTCTTTGTATTTAGCTATTTGAATAACCTTTTATTAGGTTTTCATACCATTATAAATATTCTATTAATATAAAATTTATTTTATAATAATTATAGATCATTTATCCCATATCATTATAACATTTACCTAATTCCTTACTATACTGAAATAATAAATCCTTATTTTCTCCTCTTTATTCATGAACCATATTTTTCTTATGACTTTGATTTATAATTTTCCAGGTTAACATATGTCTTTACACATAACTCCTACAATCCCTATAACGTTCAAGTGACGATATACCCTATAAAATCTCATTAAAAACTTTTATGAGTCTTTATTTACCCCCATTATAGTATCAAAATTATCCTGTGGTTTTCGATGTCAAATATTTGTGTGTTGAATACACATACCTATTTCAACTTAAGGGTATTCACCTAGATTTACCATTAATTAATAATTTTTATAAATAAATTTATATAAGCCACACTCCTTTATCATTGGATTAAAATTGATTAAATACATATGTAACACCCCAAAATTCAAAAAGGACAACATTTTATTCAAGAGTGTGTATGTCACGCAACCCCCAGGATAGAATGGAATATTACATACTAAGAAATTTAACTATATTTACTATTTTAAATAACATAAATATATGATATATCTTGAAATTAATGAAATACTAATTTACATTGTGTTACACACAATAGTGTAATGACACATGTTTTTGAGCTAGATAAAAATCAAACGGAATTTGAATTTAACATTTACGTGATGTGCCATTTTATTAACCATGATTCATAACATAATTTTCAGAGTTGGAACACAATGAGGTCTGTTTTTTTTATTGAAATTAAATTAATTGAATTGAATTTTAATTTAAAATAAAATAAATGAGATTAAATGGAAAATGAAAAAATAAAGAGTTGTTGTAATAATAAAAATAATATTATTATTATTGTTGTTGTTGTTGTTGTTATTATTGTTATTAGTTTTATTTTTATTAAGATTTTTTTAATAAAACCCTCAAATAGGGTTATCTCCCCTCTCCCCTATCATTACACATGAGGCACCACCATTGGAGTTATCTTTCCATGCACGCCCCCCCCCCCTCATCATGGAATCCTTCAAGCACCGATATACACAAGATATTCTTTAGATTCATCCTCGAATCATCAAGGTAAGACTCATGTCTCTATCTTCTACCCTTTTGATGAATTTTCCATATTTTTTTCTCCCATTGATGTGTAGGAAAACCCTATGTTTTGGGGATAATCTGAATTTTTGTCTTCTTACATTGTTATGGTGTACGAAGGGTCTCTTGGGACTCCTTCGTGCAAATTTTAGCAACTACCACTGAATTCAATGTGGTTCGGATCATCTTGAACTTCTGTCATTGACTATGTGTAATTTTATTCATATCTCTTCACTATTCATATATTTATAATTGGGTATGTTTTTATTTTATGAGTACTTGGTAATTTTTCATGAGTTTGTTGGACTTTTCCACTGTGTTTTTGAGTAATTAGTATTGTTTGTAGTGTGTTGGTTCACCAATAATGCGTTTTTGGGTTTTTATTGTTAAAATCGACTTACCATATATTCATAAGTAGGAATATCAATATATAATCTCCCTCTTTACATGTATATTCACCAATGGGGTGGAATATATTTATGTGTGGAAAGTGTTTCATACATATTATACGAAAAATACCAATATGTGTGAGTATTATTAGGTATATTCAAATATAATGTATAGGTATGGATCCCCTTCCACATATTCACGTCCATGAAAAATATGTGGATATGGGATATTCATCCTTTTTTATATTTTAATGTTCATATATTTATAGTCAGGAAGAAGCGGCTTCGAGTGGTTGCTGATAAAGGCATACACTACTAAAGTTTTCATCTTGGTCTACTTTTGATTTAGGATCTGTTTCATTCCCCCTATTTTAAAAATGAATTATTTTCCTTCTTAATATATTCTTGAAAAATTGAATTTTGATTCCTAAATGAAATTCCTAGTTATGATAAAGGATTTTTTGATTAAAGAAATTTATTAATTATAATAAAACCCCTCAAATGGAGGTGTGTTGTCTTCAAAGCTAAAATGTTGTAACAATACTTTTATGCTTGTTGGAATATTATGTTGATCATTTTAAAATTGTACCTTGGATCCCAATTTGTCTATAGGTGTGGAGACATAATCATATGTACTATTTCTTGATGTGACATCCTTGGACAATATTATGACTTGGTATTCTTAACTTTAAATCCCTACAACAAATTGGAAAATTTTTTTGTTTGTTGGATTAAACTATTGAATTAAAATAATTATGATCTTTGTGATTTCTTATGATAGAATCACCATGTATAATCTGTTAAAATTACAAATAAATGACATTATGGATGAATAATTAATTAAACAGGTTAGATATAATTAGGATGAAAATTAAGAAACTAGATTTTTGAAATGATTAGGTTTGACAGATCATAATTTTTATAAATTGATCATTATTTCTTATGATGATAAATCTTGTATGTTTTATAAATGGATAATTAATTTTTATTTCTTAGATTTTGATATTATGTGATGTTGATATGATTGATACCCAATTATTTTATAGTTATTGGAATTTTGACTTTTATAGATATGACTCAGGTTTATTTTGGATGTCTGCGGATTGGTGAATGTTCTTTTATACTGCCTCAGGGAAATGTTCAAAGGTACATGATGAATGAAGGTAGATTTTATTATTTTATGGGATGTTTGAGGACTCATGATTAGATTTTATGCATGAGGTCTCATTTCATGTTCTTCCATACCGCCAGAGGTCAAGGGGCATGGGTACATGATGCCCGAGGGAAGAGTTTATGATTTTATGAGATCTCTAAGGACTCATGATTAGTGTTGAGAGATGATGGATTGGTGAATGTTTTCATACCTACCATGGGCTAGGAATACATGTACAAAATTCTTAAGGGAATAGTATATTGTTATGTCAGATACCTGGGGGCTAGATGCACAGTCACATGATTCCTCAAAGTGACATCATAGTTATTCTTGAGGGGTGATTTTGGTTAGCCTAGAGCCTGATGACATATGTTAATGGTATATTCTGAGTGATTCATCCTTGTATTGATAATATTCCACTTATTTTTGTGATACACCATTATGAATGAGTTTCTACCCACAGATAATGATTCCTAGTTGGGTGTCATATAAGGTATAGCCACCAGGTGTCCCTTAACAACCTGGGTGGGTTGTTGTATGTTTATTCATTACTGCTTGTTTATTATTATGCATATACCTACTCAGTGTTTTACATTATATATCAAGTAATGGAATGGTTTAAAATACTTTGGTTATGGACTAAGTAGATTATTATCTCACACGCTTCTCTAGTGTTTTTTGGCACCTGAGTATATCTTATTCCTCATAGATCATTGGATACATTGCTTGTTTTGTGTTTTGTTCATGGGGGATATGGGAATAGGAATGGTCTCTTTCATTGGATTATTGAGGATTTGACTGTTTTGTATTTATTTTCATTTTTTATATTATACTATATATTTTTTTTAGTAACACGTGAAATTAAATGAATCATTATATGGAACTAGTCTTGTCAATTTTATTTTCATTCAGATATTATATTTTTTCTATGTGTTTTCTTATTATTACTACTGTCTATTTTTTTGTTCTTTGTTATCTAATTAATAAATTTTCTACTTTAATATAGAGGTTATAGTATTTCCCTTGTACCATGAATAGAACCTCTCTAATGGTTAGCAGACTTCGACATACGGTGAGGCGCACCAGATTCCATGCGGTGATTGGTCAGACCACCGTCTTAGTGTTCAGTCTAGTCTGGACGTTACAAAGTTGTAAGAGATATTTCTTTTCCTTTGAATTATTATTTTTTGTTGGTAAATAGGAGAATATTAATGTGTTCTAACTTTTTAAAAAGTAGGGTTTGTAGCTAATAAACCCATTCACTAGGAATTAACCTATTGGCTCAGGCTGGGATGGATGTTCATAGAGTTTCTTATTATAGTTTATTATGATTACACCTTAAGTGAATTGGGTATGTTCTGTTATTAATTGATTGATGATATTTCTATTAATTATCATTTTCTAGGTATGTTAAGGATAAATATAAGGATACGTCATTATGGGTACATAATTATTAACATGTCATGCATATTCTATGCCATATTGTTTGATTCAAGTTTTCCTGTTAATTTGACTGTGTTCCTTGAGTGTTATTCCATTCATTTTCTTTATTTAGTATCCCTATATTGAAAATATGTATTGTCATTTAATTTAAGAATTATTTTCCACAAATAAATGATTATATTCTATGATACCTCTTTATAAAACATTCCTTCCCGGTTTATATACCATAATTTTGTGTCTATAAAATGATGCTCAGTGATTAATACTTTTTTATGGAACTATATCTTGTTTAGATATATAATATATTAATTTCGCTGATTTAAATGGTTTCAATTATGAAGGGATCTAGTTTTCAGTTGTAAGGTGTATGGGTGCCTTATTACATGGAAAATGTTACCCATGAAATCAAGCAATCATTGGGATTTACATGTATATATTTATATACATTTGTAAATAAGTGAATGATTATAAATTAAAATTCAAATTGAATTGGATTTGATAAAACAGAGCCACATACCAAATTGTAAAGTTTATTGGTGGTTCTTGAATTCAGAAATGGGAAACCATATAAAATGTAAAGGTGTGATGTGTTTTGAGATTATGTAATGTGAAATATATTTATTTTTAAATTTAAAATGAATTGGTTCACACTTCAATTCACAACTAGACCCATGTAGGTTATATGGGCTATGTTTCTTATGTGATAAAACTCTATGGGTGTTCTCAAACTAAAATAACTAAAAAACTATTGTTGGGTAGCATTCTAAGGAATCCATGTTTCTTTAGTGTGAATATTAGAGGTCACCCCAATAATTAAAAATCAATTTAGGTGATAAATTTACTAATAAATATGGTATGTCAATGAATTTTTTATGTTAAAAAATAAGTTTTACATAACTTACCTATTTTCCGTTGGGGAATTGGTTAAAATAAAATTCATTTTGTTTCTATTTTAAAATGGTACATAATGTTTTTAATTAAATCATTTATGTGTTTAAATATTTAAATGTTAATACATTTAATTTCCTAAAAATGGAGCCCTAGGTGGTGTCCTTTATTTAAACCATTGAGAAATGGAAGCTCATGATTTTATAAATGAGTTTCCTTGGAACATAAACATGAAAATTTTCCATAGGACATATGTTATCATTTGAAATAGTTATGATCGTCGGATCTTGAGCCTAGTGAAGTTACATTTGTTTTTGGGACCTCGTGATAGGGTCCAGGTTTTGTTTTTCCGAGGGATAGATGTGGTTGTTAACACCTATGAGTTTAAATCCCATGCTAAATCTCATGAAATTTTTTATTTTTGGTTTCACTAGAGGGTGTTTTTCCTTATAAGGATGAATATAATTTAAATAAAAACCTTTTTGGATCATTGTTCATGTTTTTTGTAGCATTTTTATGGGTGTGAGCATCAGGTAATGCACGTTTTTTGTAGTATGGACATGTCTAGGGCATGGTCGGTCATATAATAGGTCTCTTGACCTTGTCTCCCTCAATGATAGAGGACATGTTATGTTGTAATATTGGTTAGTGGTTGTGTGGTGTGGTATGAATTTTGACTAAATAACTTATATGTTCATCCAGTACTTTAATACAAAGGAATGGTAATCCTATAGGTAGTATATGGGATGTTTCGTCTTACTTCTAAACCATGGAATGATATGTTCACATATGTGGTGTCGTCAAGTGTTAAATATTGTAATAAAAAATTGAGTATGGGGAATTCGTTGAGAGTTTTTCTGTTCAGTACATTCATGGTTAATCTCCCACATAGAGTAACATATTAGTTAATGAATTCAAATTAATCTGAATGCTCCGGATGACTTTCTATAGACTCGTGCATTTTGACACTCTTGTTGGTTTGGTTTTGTTTCCATACCAAATTTCTTGCATTGCGTTTATAGAGAATATGACCTAAAAATCTTATGTTTATCTAGTTCCCCTCTATTATTTCGAAAACTAGTACACTCTTAATGAGGGGAGCCTTCATCAGTTTTGGTGAGAATGTCCTCTTATGTATAAAGAACACACAAAGATGGTCCATTTTGAAATTATTGGTCCTACTTGAATTCCATTGAGGCTAGAGAGTTTAAACAAGTTAGTGATTTCATGGAAGTGTAAACTTGAAATGGTTGGTTGTGCTTGAAATCGTTGTCAACATCATTGGTCATCAGAGGAGTTTAGTGGGTAAGATAAAACATTCACATAATGCCTCAGGAAGTAAAGGCTCGGTGAATAGTTTATGATGACACGTTGGTAGGTGAAGCCAGTATGCTTTTAAGAGGTCGACCAGTAGTGGTTTTTCTAATATTCTGGGAAACTATTCAAATACAATTATTGTATTCTTACTTAAGATAAAATCATGTAATCTATCATTTCATCATCTTGATGCACTGAGACAACATTAGTCATATGCTATTCTAATGTTTTGAAGCCATTGGGATTGTTTGGGAAGTATTAATCAATGATGCATGTTGATGTGTAGTTCATTCAAGGTGTGTCTAGTCCAGAGTGATACTTGGATTCAAAAGATGGAAGAGATTCTATTGACTCTTGGACATCATCCATTTTTTTCCATTGACTCGAACTCAAAGAGAATACCACTATAGGTTCAGTTAATGTTCTAATGTGGACTTCTTGGATTTTATTGCTGTCTCACCTTTAATCATAAAGAATGGACCCACCGAGGATATGTTCCTTGATCTCCAGCTTGATGAATATCATGTTATCCTAGACTATTTTTTGGTCCTAGAGGTCTTCTATAATGTGTAATGATTCCAAAAACCAAGAACATGGTTAAACAGATGTTCATGCTAAGATACAATAGTTTAAGTGCTCAGATGATGAATTGATCAAGTAAAAATCCCTTGAAGTCAGGAATGGGCTTTTAAGAACATGTTAATTGTAAATGTCAGCAACATTTAGAAGAGGCATCATAATTGTATTGTAATGTACCAGCTGTCTATGTCGAGAATCTCTCTAATGGTCACTCATAGGTTACATGACATGTTTTCCCTCTTTTTTCATGTGTAAGGTCATTAATGAATCATTTTAAATCATGTATTCATGTGGATTTGAGTGTGGTGTCAAGGTCGGCTTTATCTTTCAACGAAAAAACGTTTGACCTGTTTTAGTTGGGTAAATCTAGATTCAACTGTTTCTCTCAATGAGTTTCTTGTTATGACTTCTAGGGTAAATAGTTTTACTCAAATAATTTAAATATGTATGGAGTGTCAATAGAATTATTAGAACCTTCTTTGAGGTATATTCACATAGTAGTGATTCCGTGACTTTGAATCCCCCCCCACTTAATATTAAAGCCTAAGGTGGTGGTACCATTAGTCATATTCATAATGAGATTAATACGTGAACATTACCCAATAAAAAAAGCCTTGGGTAAGCTCTATTTTGATGCCTTAATTGGAAACCAAGTGTTGTCTTGAGTTTTTATGGCTTAAGATTCATGTTCTCAAATGAATGCTCGGATGTTCATTGGGTGGCTTGAAATATAATGCGACCATTCAAGTGAAACATCAAGACCCCTGTATGTTGGGAGATGTTTTCAATGTGCATGAAGGATTATTGGGGATGAGATGTTCTATGGTGTGGAGTTTGTAGTGACTCATGTCTTTGAACTGGAAGAAAAAACAAAGAATTTGAATTTTTTATGGGATGGGAAATTTTATACACCGAGCTTCGAAACATAATATAAGGCCCCAGCCTTAAACCTTACTTAATCTTGAGTTATTACAAGATTACACATTGAGGATCTTTTCAGGTTTAGAGTTTTATAGAATTAGATCATGAAACTTGCATTACATTCCACATTTAAACAAAGTGGTTACATAAAAGACAGTATTCATTCTTCCCATCAACGGAAACTTATTTAAAATAAAACATGGATTCTTTCTTGACACATCCTTGACACTATCATCACATCATGTACCCTTCCCTTGACCTGTGAAAAACATTTCAAAAACATGGGATGAGCATAAAAATCTCAGTAAGTGATATAAAAATATGGAAGGAAACATGAGTACATGTATACATAAGAATGAAATCATACTTTACCCATAAAACATAGGCATATCAAATCATGAATAAATCATATAAATCATAAGACATAAAGGTAACTTGAGGCATTCATAACATTCTTACGTACGGAGTAACCCTCTTGGTTACGTTTTGGAATACCCATCACAGTATATTCCCTAAATCTCTTCGTAAAAACCTTAACGTTTCACTCCTTCGCATTACCCAATGCATTGGAGAGCTATATCGGGCTCACCCACCCTTAGTTTATCACGGAACCACCCGTTTTCATAACAATGCCCAAGAACCATAACATAAACGTATCACATAAAACATGCATAAAGGAAACATAACATTTCCACAGGTCAATCACAATATAACATTTTATTATATTGAAATAATGAATCCGTTCAAAAAGAAACCATTTCCAAAACCATTTAAAACATTTAATAAGAATATTTTTGAATCAAAGTGTCCCATACCACCTTAAAGCTATTAACGTTTTAAACCATTAATATCCATATAAATAAATCCTTAAAACCATTTTGAAAACATGGATATTAATAAGAACAAATCATTAAAACATTTAAAGCGATATTTTGGTTAAAGGGTTTTTACCAAAATTAGAGACACTTGAATACAATAATTGAGGAATAACATTAAATCAGAACATTATAATATCATGAGAATAAATGGATTCATGATATAATATTCCAAAGGACAGTATATACACCATATAAGAGTTAATTGGTCCATAACAACAATGAAGTCTCAATAGGGATATAAAATGTGATGAAATCCCTTATAAAGAAGGTATCCTTAAGTTAAGGATAATTCAATCTCAAAATTATGTGTGACAAATATAAATACACCCAATATAATTGGATATTAAGTGTAAAACAATAAAATTTCATTCACACATATTCAAATGATGACATATTCAATAACTATAAGTCGAACCCAAAGAAATCGAAATTGTGTTAAAACGTTCCCTTGGTAAAATTTGACAGCCTAAACGTCGTCACTTCAAAAATTCAGAAAATGAGTTAATGAGAGATAAAAGGGAATCTCATCACTTGGACATAAAATTTACATCAATCAGGATTTATAATAACATATTCCAACATAATTGTATGTGAATTAAAAGACATAACAAACGAAGTCTTTTAAAATGAGGAGGGTGAAAGGTTCCCATACCGACATGGGTATCTTTGAAAACATACACCTCGTGAAAGAAGGATAATACAACATTGATGTAAATACTAATAAAAGAAATTATATTACACAATGAGTAAAATAATCGGCAGTACATACACCACTCAAAGGAAATTGTGGCAAATTTAGCATAAATCTCACGGGAATAAAAGTGAGATGAAAAATCCCTTACGAAAAATTTGGCAGCCTAAGGGCGCCACTCAAAACTTCCAAAATGGATTAATGAGAGGAAATAGTGTCTCTAATCATATGAACATAATAAGTACATTAGGAGTAATATAAAAGAACATCCCAATCATAAGAAATATGATCTTAAAAGAAATGACATAAAAGAGTGTAATTAAAAAGAAAGAGAGGTGTAGGATCCCTTACCTCGGGTCCGACTTGACTCGATCGTTCTTTAATGTACTTAATAATAAACATGAGTTAACTTCTAATTTCTTAAGAACCTTTTCCAAGTTCATTATTCCTTTTATATCAATTATTGACATGTTATAAACATTATGTAATCATTTAAGTTAATAATGTTTGTTTTGTCGATATTTGGTTCTTAAGTCGAAAGTGGACTTCTTACAATTACATGTTGTTCAAGTGGTCAATGGTTCTTTATATCCAGAATGACATTCCTGATTTGGATATCATATATATCTTATATATACATGTATTTATAATATCACATAATCATTTATAGGTAAGAAATGAAATGCACCGTTCATGGAGACGGTAAGCCGTACATACGCATGAACGCGACTTTCATTTCTTTGTCATATTAATGGAATTAAAACTAAATGAGAGGTATGTATATTTTAATTACAGAATTATATTCATCATTTAGATGTATCATTAGTCATATATATACATTATATACATGTACTTATAATAGTACATTACATTTGGGGATAAGAACTGAAATGCACCGTTCATGGAGACGGTAAGCCGTACGTACGCAAGAATGCTACTTTCATTTCTATCTCATACTTTAATGGAAAGAAATAATAATGATATAGAGGTATATAATAATTCCATTATAACATCATATATAATAACATTAAATCCATCCTTTATACGTCCCACGTATGGCATTAACGAATCACATCACTTTGAGGGGGCGGTAGTCCGCACTTCCTAAAATGAAGATATCGCTTATACCCATAATGGAAGCCATAAAAGTAAGCCAAAAATGAAAAATACAGAAGATTAAGTAAAACATAAACATATTATATATCATATATTAAAATAGTGACATCATAATGGCCACCTTTGAAGGTGTTAAATGAGTATTGAGCAATAATCGTTTCAGGAGGCAGAATTTCGCCATCCACGGAAACCGTATCTTCTTTAACCATTTGATGTAGTTGTGTGAGAGTATAGCTCGAATAAATCTTATAACAACATCCTAGTATATTTAATATACTGGTTTTTTTACAATAGAAGTAAATAAAAAGATTTTAGGGGGTTGGAGAAGGAAAATAAAACAAATGAACATGAGAGAATGAATTACCATTAAAAGTGTAACTCCTTTTGATTTGAGCCTAAAGGAATCCTTTGAAAGGGTTATTCCCAAAGGGAATCCTATAGGATTAGGAGAGGGATGTGGAGAGAGTAAATGGGCAGGGTATGGCCGAGCCAAAGGCTTGAGGAGTGTGTGAAATGAGGTAGAGGTGGGGGCCTTTTATAAGAGGAGAGGAGGAGCACTTTTTAAAATCATGAAACTATTATTTTATTTTCAAAAGTGTTTCGAATTTATAAGGTCCCACATTTCTATATTTAGAATATAAGATGATAAGGCTTCTAAATATTCCCATACAATAGTTTTTGGACAAGTGTAGGTCTTAGATTTTATATTATCATTTCATTTTATTTAAACTGTTCATTAATGAGGTCATCGTTCCATCATCACGATGTCATAATTAAATTAATTTATTTAATGTCTAAAAATTATAAAACAAATATCCTGATGTAGAAAATCATTTTATCTTTCCATAGAGTATTTATAGACAAAATTATGATTAGTATAACCCCTTCTAAAAATTGTTTTAGTAAAACAATTTATGTTAGTGTCATTTTCACCTTTATTTAAAAAAAGGCATTAAAGTCATTATCTCACCCAAGAGGCTCCATAGAGTCCCCTAAATCGACCCATGGGTTGTCTTTCTCGGCCATGACTCATCCAATATGGGTAGGACAAGTGTCATTGTGTTTTCACATTTTTATAATATCATTTTTACCTTAAATTACACAAATTACCTCTAATCGCGATTAATGAAAAAAAGTTACTATTCCCCAAAAAATTATTTTCATCCCATTGAACGAAATTTTACATACTAAAGACAACCATGTATGTCGGATTTTCAAAATTCAATACACATTAGTGGTAAACTTTCATTTAACTGAAAAATCAGTTTGCTTGATTACCACTTAGTGGTTTCACCATTCGTCAAAAATTGGAGTTTTTCAGAAAATTACCAAAAGTTCACCCTAAGATATATTTGATATTATGAATTCAAAAATGAAGTCTATTTTATAAAATTCAAAACATATTAGTCACATTAATTAATTTAATAATTAATTCCCGCTGTCAGAGCAAATAGCGTGTTTTTATAAAACAATAAGTATCAAAAGATTGGCACCAGTTTAAGTCTAATTTCAAAGTGAAATTGATTCCAATGACCACCATTGGATTAAATGGTAAAAATATATTCATATTACACATTAATAACAATTAAAAATATAATCTATTTATATAAATTAATTAGATTAAAAAAGGTTTTGAATTAAAATACAACATTTTACACTATTCATTAAAAAATGAACTTTATCGTAAAGATACCAAAAAATTAGACAAAGTAAAGTTTGATGTCCCGATTCTAAAGAAGAGTTTTATTTGGTCCAATAGATTTTATAATAGTGAAAAAAACTATATTTAATGAAGGTTCGCCATCAAAAGGCGATAAGTGAACCTTTAGTGAAAACTAGGGCATATACGCCTAAAATTGAATTCTTTCCATATTTTAAGCCTTTATCTTTTATTGGATAAATATAAAAACATTTAAAAACATATATAATCATATTTTAGTTATTTCTATCCATTCCCGCCAATAAAACGTCTACATGTTAACTGCCATTTAAAATAATATTATTTTATTATTAGAGTGCAACGTAAGATTCCCAAGAAACTCGTTGTTGCGTGTTGGGTATGCCATCGAGCATAGCATCCCCTTTAAAGTAATATTAATATTTTATTCACAAATATGTATAAATATGAAAATGTCATATTCTTTATTTACCTGGGGTGTTACATCCTTCCCCCCTTTTGGGAATTGCGTCCTTGCAATTTTTAAAATTGAGCTTGGAATCATCCTTGAACGTCCCACATCGGAACAAGAGTTGGTAAAAAAATCACTTTAAAATAAAGGAAGATAAGTACAGAGGTCACCCGAGTTAACCCATACTAGGATTCTATGTAGAAAAACATGGACATGGAAGAAAAAGCAAAGGGTCGTGTTCTTGAGGGAGAGTGATAGTAAACATGTCTAGGAGAAAGTTAACAATGAGAAAATCACAAACTTGTGATGTGTTGAACGGTATTCGATTCCCCAGTAGGAAAAGTTAATAGACAACATTTTTGTTTTAAGTTACTTTTTATTGAGGAAATTATTCATAAGGAAACATAATCACTTATCATGTTGACTTTCAACTTTTACTAGATTCCTTAATCAAACTCATATATTTTTTTTCCAAAATACGAGTTTTTAGGGAGACTTGTTCGCATTAAGAGTAATATAATAAACTTATAGAGAATCAATTAATCCACCAAAGAGAACTATATACATCCCATGTCTTTAGGCATTAACCAAAACCAAAACTAGAAAGGTTAGTACAAGTTCAGATAATCCAAAAAAGGATAACCCTTTAAAAAGAAAATTTATGCTTAATCTCCAAAATTTGTCCAACAAAACCCAAAGTTCAACGAGGACCATCCGATAAACAATTTGTCAATAAAATTCTTCAAATTAAACCAAACTAAGATTGAAACCCAAATATTTGAAGGATTTAGTAACATTGTCTTCCAAGTTAAATCGTAACATTTATCTCCAAACAACATCAGTTGCTCCTAAAGTCTATTATTGAAAAGTAATTAACCTAATCACATATCCTCCATGATAGGTTAATCATTTTCATAAATAACCGAAAATAAACTTACTCTTAATTGATAAAATCATATAACTACAAAGAATCAGTCAAACTAACCAGGGACTTCACGTAGTCCAGCGGTAGACGATAAATACCAGTCGCACTTTGGTTGTGGGTTCGATTCCCTCAGCTTTGTCCGACGCGATGGGTAGTCACACGATCTGCGTGTTGTCCTTTTTCCAAAACTATATAATTCTTAAGACATTCCCCAAAATGAGATAAAATCTTCAAAGATGATCATAAAATATTTTAACCTCAAGTTTATCTCATGCCTTTCATTTTCAATCATAACATATAATAACCCATAATTACCTCAAAATTAAGGATCATATAAACAGAAATAGTTCTTTATAACTATGTCCACAAAAGAAAAGATAACTATTCCTTGAATAAAATTTGCCTATATTAAACATCAGGGTTACACATAATATAAAAATTCTTCTAATGTAACCCCATCATCAAAAGAGACTTAATACTCTTAAGAATTTCACCATAACTCTTGAATCCATTATATATTGACTTCTTTCTCATTCAACATTCTTCGTGATCCATTATCCATTCCTTTCCAACTTATTCCGAAATACCTCTTTCCTACAAACAAAATCATGAATCATATCCTAAGATTCCAAAGTAGGAAAACAATAGTCATGAAATAATACATACCTTTGATTGGTCATTGTCAGTTTCTTCATCCTCAATCGGAATGGCATTAGGTATTTGTAAACGAACATTTGTACGCTCTTGGTGATCCCATTCACGAAACTTCTTCATAGGACATGTGTTTCCATAATGACCATGCACACCACATTTAAAACATTCAATTGATCCCTCATAAAGAACTTCTTTCCCTTTCCTTTAGTCAAATGGATGCTTCCTTTTTCCATTGTAGGTTCTTGTTTTATGACATTCATTTCCACATCTATAGCATATTCCTGTCCCTTTGAAACATTTTCCTAGGTGTTTCTTTCCACATCTTTAACACATAGGTTTTTTTAACACACTTACCTTTATGATTATTACCTGTACTTTCGTGGGGATTTGTTTCCCACATATATGATGCCTTATAGAAATCTCCAAGGTATAGGTGGTCAATCATGACTCTAGATAGTTGGTTGAGGATAATCACAAGAGTTCTCATTGTAGCTCCCATATCATTATGTTGCATGCTTAACAAACTATCTCAGTTTCCTTCACATCCACTGTTACTTTGGTTCCTGCTAGATCTAGCCATTTACTAAAACCAAAAATGTCAGTGTGAGTATATCAAAATAAACCATCATGTACTAATGAGGAAGGTAAACACTAAGATATAATTACTCATTCACTTTATCTAAAACTAGGACTCTTTCTGAAATCATAACCATTATGGTAATGACACGTATGCTTAAAGAATACCCTAACTTCTAAAGTTATCTAAACCGACCATTGATACCAACTATAAGGCCCCAGCCTTAAACCTTACTTAATCTTGAGTTATTACAAGATTACACATTGAGGATATTTTCAGGTTTAGAGTTTTAGATAATTAGATCATGAAACTTGCATTACATTCCACATTTAAACAAAGTAGTTACATAAAATACAGTACTCATTCTTCCCATCAACGGAAACATATTTAAAATAAAACATGGATTCTTTCTTGACAGATCCTTGAAACTATCATCACATCATGTACCCTTCCCTTGACCTTTGAAAAACATTTCAAAAACTAGGGATGTGCATAAAAAGCTCAGTAAGGGATATAAAAATATTGAAAGGAAACATGAGTACATGTATACATAAGAATGGAATCATACTTTACCCATAAAACATAGGCATATCAAATCATGAATAAATCATAGAAATCAGAAGACATAAAGGTAACTTGAGGCATTCATAACATTCTTACGTAGGGAGTAACCCTCTTGGTTACGTTTTGGAATACCCATCACAGTATATTCCCTAAATATCTTTGGATAAACCTTAACATTTCACTCCTTCATGTTACCCAATGCATTGGAGAGCTATATCTGGATCACCCGCCCTTAGTTTATCAACGAACCACCCGTTTTCATAACAATGCCCAAGAACCATAACATAAATGTATCACATAAAACATGAATAAAGGAAACATAACATTTCCACATGTCAATCACAATATAACATTTTAGAATATTGAAATAATGAATCCATTCAAAAAGAAACCATTTCCAAAACCATTTAAAACATTTAATAAGGAGATTTTTGAATCAAAGTGTCCCATACCACCTTGAAGCTTTTAATATTTTAAACCATTAATATCCATATAAATGAATCCTTAAAACCATTTTGAAAACATGGATATTAATAAGAACAAATCATTAAAACATTTCAAGTGATATTTTGGTTAAAGGGTTTTTACCAAAATTAGAGACACTTGAATACAATAATTGAGGAATAACATTAAATCAGAACTTTATAATATCATTAGAATAAATGGATTCATGATATAATATTCAAAAGGATAGTATATACACCATATAAGAGTGAATTGGTTCATAACAACAATGAAGTCTCAATAGGGATGTAAAATGTGACGAAATCCCTTATAAAGAAGGTATCCTTAAGTTAAGGACAATTCAATCTCAAAATTATGTGTGAAAAAAATAAATACACCCAATATAATTGGATATTAAGTGTAAAACAATAAAAGGTCATTCACACATATTCAAAGGATGACATATTCAATAACTACAAGTCGAACCCAAAGAAATCGAAATTGGGCTAAAACGTTCCCTTGGTAAAATTCGACAGCCTAAACAGCGTCACTTCAAAAATTCAGAAAATGAGTTGATGAGAGATAAAAGGGAATATCATCAATTGGAAATAAAATTTACATCAATCCGGATATAGAAGAACACATCCCAAGATAATAGTATGTGAATTAAAAGACATAACAAACGAAGTCTTTTAAAATGAGGAGGGTGAAAGGTTCCCTTACCGACATGGGTATCTTCCAAAACATACACCTCCTGAAAGAAGGACAGTACAACATTGATGTAAATACTCATAAAAGAAATTATATTACACAATGAGTAAAATAATGGGCAGTAAATACACCACTCAAAGGAAATTGTGGAAAATTTAGCATAAATCTCACGGGAATAAAAGTGAGATGAAAAATCCCTTACGAAAAATTCGGCAGCCTAACGGCGCCACTCAAAACGTCCAAAATGGATTAATGAGAGGAAATAGGGTCTCTCATCATATGAACATAATAATTACATTAGGAGTAATATAAAATAACATCCCAATCATAAGAAATATGAGCTTAAAAGGAATGACATAAAAGAGTGTACTTAAAAAAGAAAGATAGGTGTAGGATCCCTTACCTCGGGTCCGACTTGACTCGATCGTTCTTTAACGTCCTGAATAATAAACTTGAGTTAATTTATAATTTCTTAAGAACCTTTTGCATGTTCATTATTCCTTTTATATCTATTATTGACATGTTATAAACATTATGTAATTATTTAAGTTAATAATGTTTGTTTTGTCGATAGTTGGTTCTTAAGTCAAAAGTGGACTTCTTACAATTACATGTTGTTCGAGTGGTCAAAGGTTCTTTATATCCAGAATGAAATTCCTTATTTGGATATCATATATATCATATATATACATGTATTTATAATATCACATAATAATTTAGAGGTAAGAAATGAAATGCACCGTTCATGGAGACGGTAAGCCGTACGTACGCATGAACGCTACTTTCATTTCTTTGTCATGTGAATGGAATTAAAACTAAATGAGAGGTATGTATATTTTAATTCCAGAATTATATTAATCATTTAGATGTATCATTAATCATATATATTCATTATATTCATGTACTTATAATAGTACATTACATTTGGTGAAAAGAAATGAAATGCACCGTTCATGGAGACGGTAAGTCGTACGTACGAATGAACGCTACTTTAATTTCTATCTCATACTTTAATGGAAAGAAATAATAATTATATAGAGGTATATAATAATTTCAGTATAAAATCATATATAATAACATTAAATCCATCTTTTATACGTCCCATGTATGGCATTAACGAATCACGTCACTTTGAGGGGGCGGTAGTCCGCACTTCCTAAAATGAAGATATTGCTTATACCCATAATGGAAGCCATAAAAGTAAGCCAAAAATGAAAAATACATAAGATTAAGAAAAACAAAAACATATTATATATCATATATAAAAATAGTGACATCATAATGGCCACCTTTGAAGGTGTTAAATGAGTATTGAACAATCATCGTTTCGGGAGGCAGAATTTCACCATCCACAGAAACCGTATGTTCTTTAACCATTTGATGTAGTTTTTTGAGAGTTTAGATAGAATAAATCTTATAAAAACATCCTTGTATATTAAAGATACTGGTGTTGTTACAAAATAAGTAAATAAAAAGAGTTTAGGGGGTTGGAGAAGCAAAATAAAACAAATGAACATGAGAGAATAAATTACCTTTAAAAGTGTAACTCCTTTTGATTTGAGCATAAAGGCTTCCTTTGAAAGGATTATGCCCAAAGGGAATCCTATAGGATTAGGAGAGGGATGTGGAGAGAGTAAATGGGCAGGGAATGGCCGATCCAAAGGCTTGAGGAGTGTGTGAAATGAGGTAGAGGTGGGGGCCTTTTATAAGAGGAGAGGAGGGGCACTTTTGGAAATCATGAAAATATTATTTTATTTTCAAAAGTGTTTAGAATTTTTAAGGTCCCAAATTGATATATTTCTAATATAAGATGATAAGGCTTCGAAATATTCCCATCAAATATTTTTTGGACAAATGTAGGTCTTAGATTTTATATTATCGTTTCATTTTATTTAAACTATTCATTAATGAGGTCATCGTTGCATCATCACGATGTCATAATTAAATTAATTTATTTAATGTCGAAAAATTATAAAAAAAATATCCTGATGTAGGAAATCTTTTTATATTTTCAAATAGTATTTATAGGCAAAATTATGATTAGTATAACCCCTTATAAAAATTGTTTTATTAAAACAATTTATGTTAGTGTCATTTTTACCTTTATTTAAACAAAAGGCATTAAAGTCATTATCTCACCCATGAGGCTCCATAGGGTCCCCTAAATCGACCCATGGGTTGTCTTGGTTCGACATGACTCATCCAATAGGGGTAGGACAAGTGTCATGGTGTTTTCACATTTTTATAATATCATTTTTACCTTAAATTACACTAATTACCTCTAATCGCGATTAATGAAAAAAAGTTACTATTCACCAAAAAATTATTTTCGTCCCATTGAACCACATTTTACATACTAAAGACAACCATGTATGTCGGATTTTCAAAATTCAATACACATTAGTGGTAAACTTTCATTTAACTGAAAAATCAGTTTGCTTGATTACCACTTAGTGGTTTCACTATTCATAAAAAATTGGAGTTTTTCAGAAAAATACCAAAAATTAACCCTAATCTATATTTGATATTCCGAATTCAAAAATGAAGTCTATTTTACAAAATTCAAAACATATAAGTCACATTAATTAATTTAATAATTAATTCCCGCTGTCAGAGCAAATAGCGTGTTTTTATAAAACAATAAGTATCAAAAGATTGGCACCAATTTAAGTCTAATTTCAAAGTGAAATTGATTCCAATGACCACCATTGGATTAAATGGTAAAAATATATTCAGATTAAAGATTAATACCAATTAAAAAGTTAATCTATTCATATAAATAAATTAGACTAAAAGAGGTTTTTAATTAAAATACAACATTTTACACTATTCATTAAAAAAATGAACTTTATCGTAAAGATATCAAAAAATTACACAAAGTAAAGTTTGATGTCCCGATTCTAAAGAAGAGTTTTATTTGGTCCAATATAATGTATAAGAGTTAAAAAACTATATTTAATGACGGTTCGCCATCAAAAGGCGATAAGTGATCCTTTAGTGAAAACTAGGGCATATACGCCTAAATTTGAATTCTTTCCGTATTTTAAGCCTTTATCTTTTATTGGATAAATGTAAAAAAATTTAAAAACATATATAATCATATTTTAGTTATTTCTTTCCATTCCCTCCAATACAACGGCTACATGTTAACTGCCATTTAAAATAATATTATTTTATTATTAGAGTGCAACGTAAGATTCCCAAGAAACTCGTTGTTGCGTGTTGGGTACGCCATCGAGCATAGAATCCCCTTTAAAGTCATATTAATATTTTATTCACAAATATGGATAAATATGAAAATGTCATATTCTTTATTTACCTGGGGTGTTACACATAATTTCAATATTTAGTACACTGAATTGTGTTTTTCAAATACCATATATTAATTAAAATAAAAAATATTGAAAATAAATTAAATGAGATTAAATATGAAATCAAAAAAATAAACATATTTTTTAAAAATAATAATTATATGATTATTATTATTGCTGTTGTTGTACTTATTAAGATTAGTTTTTTAATGAAACAGTCAAATAGAGATCTGTCCTCTCTTCCACTCTATTTCACAGGATTAACCCCACCCCCTCCCCCTGGGGAGGGATTCTCTAGTCATGCACGATGCACCCCCTCCTTTTGGCCTCCTTTTTGCTCCGATTTCCACCCAATCTTCATCAGTTTCCTCTTCAAATCTTCAAGGTAAGACTCATAGCACCCTTATCTACCATTTTTTTCTGATATTTTTTCCTCTTTTTGTCATCCAATGGTATACGGTCAAACCCTAGGTTTAGGGTCTAATCCAGATTTTGGTTTTCTCCCATTCTTATGTTTTGTGAACGGTCTCTCGGTACTCCTTCGTGCATATTCCAGTAACTACCAATGAAGCCAAAGTCTTCCAGTCCATCTTGGTCTATTGTCATAAATTTTGTGTTCTTTTTTCCTTTATTTTTAATTTTCCCTAAATTCATAGTTATTCAATTTTCTAGTTTATGTATTCATGGTAATTTTTATGGAGTGAGTTGGTCGTTGCTGAAGTGTTTTTGTGTTCCAAGTTTTGTTTGTAGTGTATTGGGTCATCCTTTAGCTGGGTTAAAGTTTTTGTTGTCAATGGTGACATACTATGTATTCAATGGTTATAAAATAATTATGAACATTCCTTCATTATATGTATATTCACCCATGGAAGTGAATATATGTATATGGGGATTGATGTGCTTATGTATAATAGGAAAAATGCATACATGTGTGAGTGTTAATGGGTATATGCATATATGATCAGTATGTAAGAGTCTCCTAGCACATATTCATACACATGAGTCTATATTCTTAGGCTCTAGGAATCCTTATGTATATGTGAAGGTGTATATAATTGGAGGTGGGAATGAATATCTTCAAGTGGTTGCTGGTAAAATTGTAACAAAAATATTCCACTTGGTCTATATTTGAGGTAGGATCCCTTTAATTTCCCTATAAATTTAATAATGCATTAGTTTCCTCCACAATTCTTCATTGATAAATTTAATTTTGACTATTGAATGAAATTCTTAGTTGTGATAAATGATTTTTGGGATTAAAAAATTCATTCTTTTATAATAAACCCCCTCAAATGGAGGTGTTCCCTCTTCTAAGCTAAAAATTAGTTATTATAATTTCATGATGTTTTGTATTTATTCATTGGTATTTATTTATGCGTTGAGGTTTTGATTGATATATGGCATGTTTTCCTTGAATGTTTTAAATGAATTAATTTAAATGTACCTTATTAAGGTGGCATGACCAGGCCTCCTAATATAATTGAATAAGAATTTTTTTGTTAAATGATTCAATGATATGACTTTCATATGTTTAACAGCATGCTTCCTGGGGGATTCATACCTTAAAAAGAATTTATTTGTGTGGTCAAAACCATATACCTTTTTTCTAATTTAATAATTTAAGGTATATGAAATATAATTTATTTCACCTACATGCCGAATTTGTCCAAATAAATTAAATAATACCTATTATATTATATTAGATTATTTTAAAATTGTCCTTTGGATCCATTAATGTTTATTGTCCTGGAGACTCAGACTAGAGGCCACCAAATTGGTGGGGAAAAGATGGACATTATTAATACTTGATTGGAAGGACTATAAATCCCAAAAATAGATTGGATAAAAAAAATTTATTAGAAGATTAAACTTTCGAATTAGTATAATGATGAATTGTGTGATTTATTAAAGAAGATTCACCTTAGCTAATGTAGTTAATTATTATATTGATGACTTTATGGTTGAAGAATTATTTAAATAGGTTATATATAGTTATGATGACAATTAGAAACCTATATTATTGGAATTGAATACTTTGAATGATGGAAAGTTTTATAAATTCTTCACCATCCATTTTTATTAGAAATATGGTATGTTTGATACTAAACTCATGAATCTTCCTTTCTTAGATTTTGAGGTTATGAGATAAATTTTTGATTGATACCTAAGAGATTGGGACTGATTGGCATGTTTAGTTTTCTGGATGTGACTCATGTTTTATGTGAATTCCAGAGGGATTCAGGAATATTATTCGGTATCGCCAAAGGGTAAGGATCGTAGGTATTTGATTACTTAGGGAAAAATTTATGATTTTATGGGTATTTTGAGGACTCTTGATTGGTGTTGATTCTTGAGGGCATGGTGAATATTCTTTCATACTTCTTGAGGAAAAGGAACACAGATAATTGATTCCCAAGGGAACAGTTTAGGATTTTATGGGATGTATGAGGGCTCATGATTGGTGTAGACACCTAAGGGCTTGGCGTATGTCTTTATACCACTTGAGGAATAGGTGAACTAGTACTGAATGTCTATGGTATAAGTATATGATTATTCCGTATGCATTGGGTAAGATGTGTAGTCACCTGATACATGAGAATGAGATTCAAGTTGTACATGTGGGTGATATTTGGGATAGACTGAGGGTTGAGGTTGTATTTTTATGGTATATTATGAGTGATTAATCCTTATTAATAGAATCTACCACCTATTGGTGTGATCCATCCTCATACATGAGTATCTACCCATAAACACAGATACCTAGCAGGGTTTTAAAGTAGGTATAGCCGCCTGTTGTCCCTTACGAAACTGGGTGAGTTGTTTACTTTTTATTATGAACTACTTCTTTATTTCTCTTCATATACATGTTCACTAATTTACATTATTTATCATGTATTGGATTGTGTTATACATCATAGGTGCTAGCCTACTGAGATTATTATCTTACACCCTGCTCAGGCACTATTTGGAACCTAGGTAGATCTTCTTACTTTAAGGTCTTTGGATTCATTTACTATGTTGTGGTGTGTTCATGGTTTATGGATTAATCTCTTATATTGTGTTGTATACATGGGATCTAAGGAGCACATGAATAGGCTATTTCTATGGATTCTTGAGGATTTGATCATTGTTTTTTTCCTTTTCATTGTTATTTTGTACTGTTTGTACCTTGTAGTCACACCTAACATTACACACATCATTATATGAAATTCAAATTGGCCATTTTATTTTTATTCAGATTTTATAATATTTTTCTGCTTCTTATTTATTTTACTAATACTACTACTACATTTTTCTATTATTTATTATCTGTTAAATTTTTATACTACTCTCTTCTAGAAGTTATAGTCTCCCTATTGTACAATCAATAGATCCTCACTACTAGTTAGTAGCCTCCTACATACATAAGGCCATGCCTGAGGCCTTTTGGTGACTGTTCTAGCTACCGTGTTAGTGTAAATTTAGTGTGAGATGATACAAACAACTACTTTCTTCAAAAGCTTCTATTACATGCAAGATTGAGTTTTATTAATATTACTAATATTATTATTTAAAATTAAAAGTATCACATATATATTGAATTTTAGTTTATAAATATGATTAAATAACATATGAAAATATATGGTTGAATTCATTAGTTACCAATTAATTTGAAATAAAAATAAAAACCAATTTAATAAAAAGGAAATGTTTTTATATAAAAATATTTTAATGCATGAATCAAAATTTTATTATAATAAATTAAATTTATTACTGTTAGTGAATGATATTTATATATTAAATATTCAAAAAAATTATCTGAAATTAATCCAATAAATTTTAATGAAATAATAAAATAATAATACAAATTTCACGCATAAAAATTGTGTTTTCCTAAAGGCGTTATTATCGCCTTTTAATGGAACGCATATTTTAAAACTAAATTTTGATACTTTTATATTTTTTATTTGAATATATAACCTTCATTTTTAATATAAGAATGTAATAATTATCATAGGTTAAATGTTTTTTCATTTTTATGAGAATATTGATTTAAAAATGAATTGTGAAAAATATTGAATTTTATTTGAAAACTGACATTTCATCTAAATACTTTAAAATGATAAGTGATATTTTAAATTGGTTTTAATGTAAAAATAGATAAATTATAAATCTATTAATCTATTTTAGTTAATTTTATTTATTTTTGTACTGAAATTAGATATAAAAACTTGGTAATCTTTTGATCATTTTAAATTTAAAAACTCAATTTCTCAACTTGTCTGTGGGAATAATTTTAATTTACTTTTTGCAACGGATGTGGATTGAATTTAGGAAAATTAATTCAATATTTGGAACCATCTTAATTTATTAATTATAACAATTTAAACGTTATATTTTATCAAATTGATTATTGAACACAATTAAAATTAATTATATTGATTAAGGAAAAAATTAATTTACTCAATGATCAAACATATAATAAAAGGTGTAAAAATAACCTAACAATTATTGAACAACAATTGTATTTCCATATATAAATTATTTTGACCGTTGGATCGAATGTTATGAGTTTTTGATCCACATGTACATGAAATTATCCCACATAATATGTTATGTAATGAAAAAGACAAAAAAATGTACCTTTATTTTTTTTAATATCATCAAAGCTTGGAGATAGGGGAAAACTATATTAGTTAGTTATTAAATATTATTAGAAAATGTAAATGAGTTTTTTTGTTTAAATTCATTATAATTTGTTAGATGATATAATTACATCAAATTGTTTTGAAACACCAATGGAGGAATTATTTGGTTAATAATTAAATAAATTAAATGATACTAAAAATATTAAACGATATGTAATTTGGATGAATTATTGTATTCAATTAATTATTTAGATTAATATATATTTTTTATAGCTATGAAAATAATATATTATAATTACATATATTTATTTATATTTTTTAAATCAAATTAAATGAATAATGTCAAAATTGAAATTGCTACATTTTTATAAAAAATGATATTTTAATAATTTATTTAAAATTATTAAAAATCATATATTCATAGAAGTGATTTTTAAATATTAATAACTATAAAATATTATACATTCATATAATATTTTTTCTACTAAAATGAATCTATTGATCATTAAATTGAAAACATTTGGTAGAGAAGTTAGAGTTAATGTAGTTTTATCACATTACATGTAGTTCTATTAAAATGTAATTCCAAAATACATATTATTATTAATTTTTTTGTTTTATATCATATATATATTCATATGGTTCAAAATATTTAATAATTATCACTCTAATTTATTCGTAAACGATAAATTTCTTTAGTTAGGTTACAAGTTAAAATACTAAAAAGAACCAAAATGGTAAAATAAGAAAATATAGGAGTTAAGGAAGAACATTATAAAATTGATTTTTTTGTGGTTGAGGTGTTTTTAGAGCAAATAACCCTCCCACCAATCCATTTTTATTCAATTTTTAAGCCAAATTGTTAACGTTTACCTCCCAATGGTGAATACGTTTATTTATTTACAAAGATTCCACTCCTCCTCAATTATAATAGGGCACTCACTCTCGCCCAATATTTACTCATCTTAAGCCATTTTCTGGAAAAAAAATACAAAAATCAGAAAAGAAATTTCCTAAACTAATTATATAATCCTCATTGTTTATAAAGATAACCTTTGATGTCTATAGTGAAATCCTAAAGAGGATATATGAATAAAAGGTAATGTTTTTCTGAAAGTGTTTTTATTTTATTTCCTTATCCACCTCATTAAATTATTATTATAACATTATTATAAAATATCCAAAGTATATTAAATATTATGAGAGGTTTTTATGTTAATATTATGACCTAAAACATAACACACTTCTATCAAATTGGTTGAAAAATCATCGTTAGTGTGTATGATGGACAACCACCATATGAACTGATGTTGTTCATTTTTCCATTACAACTATTCATGGTTGTGAATAAATATATATTTAATTTTATATGTAATATATATGATATTAATTAAGATATTGTTCTAATTGAATTATTATATCACGCATAACATCATGCTTTCCATTTTATGGGAATGGGATATTGTTGCTCGTGTGTATGGTGGACTACTGCCTCATGAAATGATGTGATCTATTCATTCTTTACATGGATTGTATTAAGGAAAATTATAAAAAATTATTTGATATATATGACATAAAAATGACACTATACTGATAATATATATACATATATAATATTTATTTCGTTATCTCAAAATGATAAGAAAATTAATATATTGTTCATGTGTACCTATAGCCTATCATTTCCCTGAACTATTTATTTTATTTCTTGTCACTAAATTTTTTGGATTAAATAAATTAATATATAATGTATACACATGATATTTAAATCATATATTAATTTCTAGATATGATGGAGTCATGATTTAAGTAAGATAATTAAAAATATAACATGTCAAATCATTATTGAAAAACACTACAATTAACACCGAAAATAAGGAAAATAATGAAAATAATGAAATATTATTACCAAAAGGGTAATAAGATCTTATAAAATAATAATATATGATGTTATAAATATTAATATGGTTATGTAATAAAAATAATAAAACCATTAAACATGAGTTTAAGTAGTGTTCAACCAGAATTAAGTGTAATGTATGTAATTTCAATGCAATTTATATTCCATTGAGCCATATTTGATTTTAGGAACTGATTCACTCTATGTTGTCATTATACTGACCTTTTGACATGTAATATCATGAATACTTCATTATTCATCATCTTTCTAGTTTCAACTTGAATTATTTCTTCCATGGATATTTGATTTTAAAATTACCAAGTGATAAATGTTATTGTGAAATCCTATTTTATTTGTAATTGTAATAATTTTCTTAAAACAATCACTTTATTGTAATCATCTTTTATTAGACATTACATTTCTTATAAATAACCATATTCTTGTGTGATGGATATGATTATTTCATAAACTATATACAATTATTACATGTGGGGTTTTCTTTTAATGTTATTTAATTAATTAAGGAAGTATTGATAAATTTTTATCTTCTACTAAATATAGATATTTAATGATAATGTATATTTATTTAATTAAATTTATTATTTGATATATGGGGATTTCTTTTAAACTGAAGTGAAAGGTAGTCCCTATATAATATACCACTGAATGAATTATTAGGTTTCATGTTACAAAATATATCAGCCAAATGAAATGAGTTTCTACACACATACATAATCTTTCATGAGGATTGATCTTCATAGTAGAGGTTCTATGATGTTTGAGATAATGGAATACAATAATTAAGCATTTCCATCATTCATTATTCTATTTTCATTATCCATCAGATTTTAACTATGAAAAAATCTTTGGATGTATTTCATTTCCATATTTTTTATTAAATGGAATGCGTGTTTAGTAATTTACCATTCCATATTTATTATTCATTGTTCATTCATTATAGATTCCACATTACATAATACTTTTTGATAAATTTAAATCACTCTTATTTTTTTCATTCCCTTATGTTATAAAGGAGATATCATTGAATGATTATTCTAGGATGCAGTTTTTTAGTTTTTTCATGTATTAGGTTTTATTTTTTATTCTTAATGTACAATGGGTATCATTTATGTATCTGTTCCTCCAAAATTGGAAAAATTTCGATACTTCAGGATTTTATTCCTCATCATCATACTAATTTATTGATGTAAGGTGTTGGCACTGAGATTCCAGGGCTGGGGTTTCTATAGTTAGTATCAAATAATGTTTATTAGAAATCATGGAAAGCAGATTTATTAAAACATAGATTCGGAAAAATAACATTACTATAAACATAGAGGATAAGTATTGAATAACATACTAATGTTTTGGTAAGGTTTATATTATGTGTTTTTTACTTTAAATATATCCCTGTATGGATACTACAAGTGGATGTGGTTCTAGAACATATGTACCTAGTGTTTATAACTCTAATAAGGGTGTTTTTTACTTGTGTTGAGTGAGGCTTGGTACATGAAAACATCCCTCACTATGCACCTAGTTTGAAAATCACTGGGATATACATGGGATAATTCAAATTTTATTTAAAACCATTAGGAAATATTTGAATAGATACTGACAATAAATTTCCTATTTTGAACCCTAGACCAACGACGAACCTATGTGGAAATAGAATGGATAAAGTATTTTGATATTAGGATTAAAAAATAAAAATTTAGAAGTGTTTTTACCAATGGAATTTTGGTTATATTAATCATGAAACATTTAATGATTCTTTTAAATTTTACATGAAATTGTGTATTCATTAACTTTAGAGTTTTTTAAACCATTATCAGTTAATGAGTTTAAGATTTGTCGTAATTTCAAATTCTTAAAATCCAATTTTTAGGTCTTGTGTGGAAGGAATGTCAAATGATTAAGAGAATTTTGGAGAATTTAAAGAATTTTAATGTTTTAGTGGAGTGGTAATTTGACGGATAATTCATTTATATTTTAATGAAATAAGTTTAAAGGTAATGATAAAAAATTGGTTTCAAATAAAAATAATATTATTTGACTTTGAAATTATTGGTTGTGTTGAAAACCTTAGCGAAAATGATTTTTAATTATTAAATTTAAAGTATACCAATCAATTTTTTTAACGATATATGAAGTATGATAAAATAATTTTGAAAAATTAAAACCTATATTCAAGGTGACAAAACATCCAATATGTTAGGCCATAGGGTTTGAATAAAAACCGATGGAAGATATGGTTTTAACACCTACCGTTGACCTGCTTAATTTACTGGTTAATATGTCATTGTTTTTAGTTAAACAATTTGATGAATAAATATTAATAATGACCTAGTATTGTTACGTATTCTGTTTAGAATTAATGTATTAAATATATTGGTTTTGAAATATATATATATGGGAATATATAAATAAATTTCACTCTTTTATGGATTTTACGATCAGTTAAAAGTAAATGCTAGTGCTTCAAGTATAAAAAAATACTTTTTAGAATATTCAATTTTTTTATATTGATTGAAGAACAACCAAAAGATGATATTTTTCTTAGGAAATAGATATTTATTGAGTATACTTAATTATATTATTAGATAGTCAGATAATTTAACGTCATTAGAAAAAGGATCTTGAAACCAAAATGTTGTCCAATTACATTAATATCCAATTAATAGAATGGTCCTTTAGATCATCATAGATTTATGGTTTTGTGTCCATTAAAATTAAATTTATCACTCACTTACTATAGATCAATGACTTCAATCACAATATATAATTATTTATAATTTTCCTTCAATTATATATTTTCACCAGACACTAATGTTTTCCTATGTATAAACCCATTTATATATTATTCCTTATAACCGTTTTACTTACCTTTCACTATTATTAATAGAATATTTTATTGGCAGTATTAAAATGTGGGTTTTTAATAAAGTTATATTTAAATATCAATTCGTTATTACTGGATTCATGTTTGAATTTTGAGGATGTAGTTCATTTATGGTGGAGACAATGTGACACCACAAAATTCAAAAAGAACAACATTTTAATCAATAGTGTGTTTGACACGCATTACCACGAAGAGAAAAAATATAACATTCTAAGATTATACAATATATTTAATATTATAAAAAAATTATATATTCGATATATCTTACAATGCACACACCACTGAGTTTTCTTTTCTTTCATGCAACAACAACTTTCTTCAATCTCTTGTGTTACAAGAAAGATGTACTATTTCTGAAAAAAAAAAATTAACAAATATATTTAAAATAAAAAGTATCTCAAAGATGTTAAAACTTCGGTTGTTAAAAGTATTAACTAACTTTTTAAAATATATGGTTGAATACATTTCTTACCTTTAAATTATAAATTAAAATATAAACCAGTTGAATATAAAGGAAATGATTTTGAAATATATATTTTTATACACGCAAACGCATATTATTCTAATAAATTAACCTAATGATATTTAATGAATTGTATTAATTAAATTTATATGTTGCATATTCAATAAATTTTTCTGAAATTAATCAAATAGATTTTATTGGAATAATATAAGTACAGATAAAATTTTATGAATGATAAACTGTATTTTTCTAAAGACAATATTGCTGCCTTTTAATGGTGAACTTGTTTTAAAATTAAAATTTGATACTTTTAATAATTTTATTGTAAGAAATAAATAATTAAATCAGAATTTCAAATTTATATTAGGGTGATTTTTTGGTATTTTATAAGAATATTCATTTTTGATTGATAGTGTAAAATATTTATTTTTAATTAAAAACTGACTTTTCATCTAAGTGATTTATAATGAAAAATTATATTTTAAATTTGTTTTAAAGTAACATTATATCAGTTATACATATGTTAATCCAATTAGGTAATTGGAATAATTTTCTTATTGAATTAATATATAAAAACATATTAAACTATTGAACATTTTGACTTTAAAAACTCACCTTCTCATCCAGTCTATAGGGTTAATTTTAAATTTGGTTTTTTACAGTAATGATGATTAAATTTGGAAACAGATAATTATAAATTTATAATACTAATAATTTATAACGTATTATAATGTTGAATTTATTTTTGATCAAATTTATTAGTGATGAAAAATAATATTAATTTCAACAATTAAGGTAAAATGTGTTTATATATTGGTTAGACATATAATATAAGGTGCACAAATGAAACAACACTTTTCCAAAACCCATTTTCTATAAATATTTGGAATCTAATGACATTAGGATCGATTATTTTTCTTTTTTTAGAAACTTGTACATCAAAGTGACCAATATAAAATTTTAGGTAGACAAACAAACAAAAAATGTACTATCCTTAATTTCATTATCAATAATGATTTGGGGTAGGGAAAAACTACACAGGTTTAGTTTAAATATTAATTTGAAATATATATAAGTTTTTGATTCATAATTATTTATTTATTAACATGTTCTTAGATGATATAATTACAATAAATTCTTTAGAAAAGGCAATGCGTTCATTATTTGGCTAAAAATTAAATACATTAAATTTTTCAAAAGACATTAAATGTCAATTAAGGTGAATTTATTATTGTATTCCACTACTATTTTAGATGAATATATATTTTTGAACATATATAAACATAATATATTATAATTAGTTTATTTTATATAAATTTTTATATTCAAATTAAATGAATAATTTTAATATTTACCTTAATGCTATTTTATAATAAATGATATTTTAATAATTTATTAAATATTACTAAAAACATAAATTCTATCAATATAATTTTAAAAATTTATAAAAATGATATATGTTAAACTAATTTACTTTTTTTCTACTATAATGACTATATTTACAATTAAATAGAAAAAAACATGTTTAGTGTGATTACAGATAAAGTAGTGTTTTTTCACATTATTTGTTATTCTGTTAAAATAAATTTACAACAAAAATTAGTATTTTAATTGATAAATAATATATAATATTTATAATAATTGGTTACAACTTTCATAATAATTATCACTCTAATTTATTTTTAAAGGATAAATTAATTTGGGTAGAAAACCAGTTACCATAATGAAAAAAACAAAAAATGTATAAAATAAAAACAAATGTTATGGAATGACATCCTAGAAATGAATTATTTTTGTTTTTAAAATAATTTTATAGAAAAAATAACCCCTCCCCTCTATTATAATTCAATTTTTTATCTACATTAGTTAAGTGAGACCTCTCAATAGTGAATACTTTTGATTATTTACAAGAAGGTCACTCCTCCACAACACTAAAAAAAGCAATCACTCTCCCCCATATTCACACCTCTCAATAAATTTGCAACAAAAAACCTAAAAATCACTTAAAAATAACCCTACCTCATCCTAGAGGACATATTTTCATAAATAAAATATTTTATGGAAAACTTATATAGGATACGCAAAGAAGAGGTATTGTTCTTCAAAAGGAATTTTTTTATTCTATTCTCCACCTCCTCAAATAATCATTATACTATGATTATATAAAAACCATTGTATGATCTTTATTATGAGATGTTTTTTTTCTAATTATATGACCTAAATCTTTAGACACATCCATTAAATGGGTTATGAAATCACCATCTCTATGTTCAAAAAACTACAGTCTCACGAACTAATGTCATTAACTTTTTCCATTACCAACATTCACATTTGTAAATAATGATTTATTTATATTTTATATATAATATATAATATAAATATTATGTTATTATTCTTTTTTAATTTTTATATCACACATAAAATCAGGATTTTTATTTTTGGAAATATGATATTCCTGCTCGTGTGTAAGCTGAACTACTACCTTAAGAAGTGATGTGATTTATTCATACAATACATGGAATGTATGAAGGATGGTCTCAATAAACATATGTGATATATGTGAATTTATAATGATAATATAATGATAATATATATATATATAACTTAATTTTCTTTGGTTCAATGCGACAATAAAATGGAAATAGTGTTCATGCGTACGTACGGCCAACCGTCTTCATGAATGGTGTATTTCATTTCCTCTCACCAAATCTAATGTATTATTCAAAATAGATATATAATTAATATATATGATATTTAAATCAATTTTTATATTCATTCTGTGATTAAATCATGATCTACGTATGAGTAAAAAAATAAAAAATCAAAACATACATGAAAAATAAGGCAATTAACTCTCAAAACATGAAAATAATGAAATATTGTTATCAAATGGGTGATTAGATGTTATAAATAGATAATATATGAGATTTAAAAAAATAATTTGTTATTTATTATTAAATAAAATGATTAAAATCATTATAAAAAAGGTTAAATAGTATTCAACCACTTGGAAGCATATGATCATGAATTTCATAGCAATTTACTTTCAGTTGTGATTGATTTGTTTTTATGAAAATACTCACATCTATATTGTGTATATGAGAAACGTTTACATGTAAAATCATTAATAATTCATTATAAATTGTATTATAAGATGAAATTGGAATTATTTCATTCATGGGGATTTTATTTGGAAATTACCAGGGGATAAAAGTTACGGTGAAATCCCATTTTAATTTTTGATTGTTACCTTTATAATTAAACCATTAATTTATTAAAATAATAATTCATAGGAAATTAAATTTCAAATAAATATAATAATGATAGTAATATGGATAAGATTATTCCTAATCCCCTATAAAGTTTTTACATTCGATGTTTACTATGAATATTTTCTGATTAACTGCGGAAATATTGATAAATTTGATTTCTTTAATCAATATGAATATATTATGATAACGAATATGGAATTAATTAAATATATTATTCAACATAAGAGAAATTCATTTGAAAATATTATGTGGGTTTGGAATGGTATAATACATACCATCGATGCGTCAATATGTCTTATGAAATAGATTAACATTGCCAATTCAAATTATTTTCTACCCAAAAAATTAAACTATCTTATGGATAGATCTTTTCAGTAGAGGTACCATGATTCTTGCGATCATGGAAGCCAATAATTACTTATTTTCTACATTAATAATTCAATTTTAATTAACTATGATATTTTACTATGAGAAAATCTATGGATGCATTTCATTCTCATCTTATTGATTAAATGGCATGTGTGTTAAGTTGTTTACCTTTTCATATTGATTATTCACTATTGATTCATGATAGCTCCTCATATAATTAACCTTTACTGAGAATTTCCCCTAACCCTTAATTTTTTCCCTTCCCTAGGTAATAAAGAATATATATATGAATGGGTTTTCAAGGATGTAGATTATTTTCTTTTGTTATTTATTATGTTTTGTTTTCTATTTACAATGTAAATTTGGTATCATATATGTGTTTGGTTCTCCAAAACTACTAAAAAATATTATCCGTTGGGATTTTATTCCTTGTCATCATTCCAATGTAATTAATTAAGGAATGACCACTAATCTTAGGGGGATCATGGTTCTTATAATACCCTTATTTTTTATTCTATATGTGGCACATTTATGTATATACCTGATATAAGGTGACCGCTAGGCCTGGAATTATATATTCATCTAATACATTGTGTAATGTATGTGTCTCGTGTGATTACATGTATAGTGAAATAAAGTTTATCCTAATCACAGTATATTGTGATTTCTTAGTTATTAGGCTTAACCTTTTCTTCTGATTTTATGTTTTAAGTTGATTCTAAATTCCAATGATGTGATGCCTTAACCCCAGTTACCTAGAGTCGGTGCATTTTACATAACATTGGCATGATCACAAGTGATCATGTCTCAAAAGACTGATTAGTTTAGTGGACATGGAACCAATATATACATTTATAAAGTTTACATTACATCATAATGTGAAAACTACAACAACATCTTGTCTCCACACTCATATCCCCTTATACTATCCCTTCAGGTCATTCATAAAATAATTATTCACATCTTGGGAAAAAAGAGACATAGAAAGGGGTGAGCTCAAATGCCCAGTAAGGATAACTATATAGAAGAAACTTTCATAAATAAGAATAAACTTTTAAGACAATGTATAACTAAAACAACAGACTTATAAACATAAATTTCATCATAATATGGCATATATATAAATCTAAATATTTCCATTTACTTATTCACATGGATATTCAACAAGTCGAATAATCACATGCAATATCAAACCACTTTCATAATGATGGAAGGCATAATGTCAAACTATCATAACCACATATTCAAGGCCTTGTGCGAAGACTACAAATAATATTTTCTCAAGGCCGTGTGCCAAGACAATAGTTTGTCTCATGAGACCTACCGATGCATCGAGGAGCTATAGTTGGCTCCACCCGTTACTCACTAAGTCAAATGCATTCCTCATATGAAAAGGTATAAACATAACATAAACATTCGTATTAAAAATGGCATATGAAATGTCCGTACTTTACCCATAAACTGTGAATGGTATAAAAATAACACATCCACAATCAAACATATCACAAAACCTTTGATACAATATGGATGATTTGTATCACAATAAATCAACTTCAGACAAGTTGAAAATATATTAAAAGATTTTGACATAGATGAAAATAATTTATAAAAATCTTTGAGAGAAAAATCTATTTTTAATGAAAATATTAAAAAGTTACACAAATTAGAAAAGCAGGAATTTAAATAAATTTTGAATCAATGTGTCCCATACCACTTTGATACTTTTTATAGTAATTAACATTTTAAAACACTCATGTCCATTTCAATAAATCCTTAAAACCATTTTTGAAAACATGGACAATAATGGGTATGGTTTATTAGAATAAATCATTAAAACATTTAAAATTTTGTTTTAGTAAAAATTTCCTTAAAATAATTCCATTGAAAACTATTTTATGAAACCTGGACATGGATAATAAATATGTCCCAGTAGATACTTACGTGAAAACAAACTCGAATAATAAAGAGATTGTGAAATTAACCCTTACCAATTTGGTAAATTATGAAACATGCACCCTATGAAAGAGGTATCTTACAATGAATATTTAATTACTCATAAATTAATGTGAATTAAACAGATAATACAATTATGGGTAGTACATACACCACACAAAAGGTAATAGTGGAAATACGGCATGAATCTCATGGGAATAAGGAGTGAGATGAAAACCCCGTGCCTTGTACATTTCCTTGGTTGAGGGTAGTTTAACCTCTTTTATAATGGTGAAATTGTTGTTATTAAATTAAATAAGAATCATATACATTAATATGATATCATATATGATCTTTTAACATTGCTTTGTTAATAGTATCTTTGTATTATCATCGTTTCGGGTGTTAACTTACTCATTTTAATTTATATGTTTTGTTAGATAAGCCATGTTTGTTATGGATAGGTTGTATCTTAGTCATATACAGAATGATATCAATTCCTTAAACATTATTTTTAATCATAAAATTAGAATTAGACATGAATGGATACAATGGGGAATTAATCTCATCGCATTCGTGGAGACCATATTCCGTACGTACACACGAGCGACAAAATAATTATTTTGATATTAATATAATATATAATTGGATGGTGTATAATATATATAGAACCATTATCATGTTATATTTATTTTTAAATGAATGAATTAAACATCATTATTATACCCATCCATTTAATAATGTATTGAATAACAATTACACCACGACGTGGAGATGGTAAGTCGTACGTACGTATTTATGGTGACATGTCATTCAAAGGATGGATAGAATACTGAAAATGGTTGTACCATATTTATAATAACATCACATTATATAAAATATACTACAGTTAATATTTTATAATGGAAATAACAATGAAAGAAGAATTGGAAGAATAAAAGAATTTGAAAGAGGGTGGTGAAAACATTACCTCTTCTTCAGGTTATTCCTTTTGATTTGATGAAAACGGGTCCATAGGATGGATTAATGATCAAACTAAGTCATATAGGATAAAGTGATGGAATTTGAGAGAATGTTTGGACAGGGGTTGGCCGAGCCAAAAGGATTTGAAGGTGTAAATTAGTGATAAGGGGGAGTGCAATTTTATTATAGGGGTGAGGGGCACCGTAGGAAAAGCTAGAAATGTTATTTTTTAATAAATTCATATTCGGTTTCTAATGGCTAAAAAGTCGATTATTTAAAGGATACGGTTGGGATAGGTAGAAAAACATTCAACCAATTTGTTTTAGATAGGTTTGGTTCACTATATTAACTTTATCTTTTCGATTTAACTCTTTGTAAAATAGTTTGACATTTACCATGTCTCTTTGAATTTTTATATTATATAGTTAAAAAACTTACTATAAACTTCCAAGAGACCCCCAGGTGGTCCATTAATAATACACCTATGATTATATAAGTCCATTGGCTGATCCTTATATTTTTAGGAAAAGAATATCAATTAATAATATAATATTTGTTTTAAAAAAACCTTTATGTCAATTTTGACACTATTTAATAATTTATTTTTGATCAAGTCTTAACAACTTTATTAATTCTAAACAAATTCATTTAAGCAATAATAACATGTCCTATTAACCAATTAAATTTTTTTATGTCATCAAAACATTCAAATTATATTTATTTTAACATTTATAATACTAATTATTTTATTCCTTCATTAATAAGGAATAAGGTGCATCATTATTGTGTCATAAATAAATTTAATTATTCAATGTCTAAAATTTATAAATAAAATATCATTGTGTAGGAAAAATTTTATCTTTCTAATGAATATTTATTTTCTAATATATGACATGTATAACCCTATGTAAAAATTGTTTTCTAAAAGATATATGCTTATGTAATTTTTGTATTTACTTTAGCTTAATTAATATAATGTGTTATTATCACTTACAAGTGGATCCATGGGGTCCCAAAATCGACCCAAAGATACCCTTGGTTGGACATGTATCAACAAATATGGTTAGGGAACGTTTTAGGGTAATTTATTTGTTATTATAATATTATTTTTTAACCCTTATTTACCGGATTTACTCTTTAACCATGGTAATTGAAATATTTACCGAAGTAATTATTCAAAATGTCTAAAAATAAAAGTTACCTATTTACACAATTTGAACATCCTGATTCTAAATATGGAATCCATTTTTCTAAATTCAAAACTTAGAAGTGGATAAAATTAATTTAAAATAAATCCCCCTTGTTAAAACAAAAAACGTTTTTAAGTGATAATAACTATCAAAAGATTGGCACTTTCTTATGTCATGTTTAAATGTGAAATTTTATCCAATGACCAAAATTGGATTAAATGGTAAAAATATAATCTAATTATACTCTGAAATCAATCAAATTCATAATTTATCATTATTAATTATTTCGATTAAAAAAGCTATTTTTAATTAAACATTTGTAATTTTCACTATACATCAAAATATGAAAGTTATCTGAAAATTACAAAAAATTCACCCTTCGATAATTTAATATTCCGAATCCAAAAATTAATTCGATTTTGAATGATAAAATTTAATAAATTTCAAAAATTGGGTATTACTATTGATAACGGCTAGTTTGATTGGTTGTGGTGTGTGTTAGAACTCGAAGTTGCGTACAACACACGCTACTATATTATTCCAAGATAAGCGTATCATGGAATATTTGGGTGTTACCTTCTCCCCTCCTTCAAATAATTTTGTCCTTGAAATTTGAAATTGTTTTTCAAAAATAAAAGGTTGAAAATATAAAATACCTTTGTGGAAACCCATATCGGAAATTAGGTTAATATAATTTAGACTTTTAAGAGGAAAAAAGAAATGAAAGGGTCACCACCAAATTATGATCTCGATTAAGAGAACATTGGTGGAAATTAGAGTCATATAATTGGAGGAAAACGTAAATATTTATATGTATTGATTGAGATCAACAATCACAAATAAGTGTAAAATTTAGGGCCTTAAATTCATCAATCTATAATGATTTAAAATACCATCGGTTCAAAAAAAACATATGGTATTAGGATAACACATTTTTTTAAGATCCCTTCAATAATGTATAAGAATTAATTTATTCATAGAATAATAGAAGAAGAAAAATATATACTTGAAAAATATAGTTCAATACTTTAACTAATTTCTACCACAAACTCATCTTTCACTCTAAAAGATAATAGAACTAAAAAAATATTCAATTTATACTATTCATATGGGGTTAAAAAATGAATTTATAATTCATCTACTAGATCTTTTAAAAAACTACACTATTCAATCTAGGAAATCATGTGGGTCAGTGGTAGGTGATACACCCTTGTCACCATTCAGTTCTGGGTTCAAGTCTCGCGACCTTACCGGTCACAACGAGTTGCTGCCCGACCTCCAGGTAGTCATTTTTATGACAATCAAAAAATAATCTCAAACTATAATTCTCTAAAATACTTCTATCTAATCTCACTATCCAAAATTTATAAGGAGGGTAAACACAATTAAGATCCTTGTTTATATTTAATAACATGTGAACACCTTCATCATGTATTATTTTAAAATGCGGTAACACCATTAATAACCATAAAACCTTATTTATTACATTCATGCTCCATTATCCTTTATAAATTATTTGATGTATTCCTTATATCCAAAAAATTTTAATATTCCAAAAATCATGAAATAAACAAACCATTAATTGGTTCAAATATATTCAAGAATATCCAATATAATTTATCCAAATCAACCATCTCTTATTCCAAAATTACTACCATAGTATCAGGACAATATAATATCAAATTACTAATGAAATAGTACTGCAATAAAATATTTATTGATTTCCATAATTCATGTAACCAGTACATCATTGATACAACACTCAAGTGACACAATACGTTAATAACAACAAAATAACTCTTAATCATTCCTCTTCATCTTTGGTAGTATCATAACATGATTCCAATCCAATAGCAGCATTTGGGGTATACTTTGATGATTTGGTTATTGATTCCCATAGTGTCCCAACTCCTTTCATATAAAGCATTGTAAATTTTAAACCTTTTTCTTACCCTTACAGTCACGAACATGGTTTCCTTTTTCTCCACATTTATAACAAACTCTCATTCCCTTCACGCAAGTTCCAGGGTGTTTTTTTTCCACAGTTATCACATATGGGAAAATTCTTCTTTTCCCACTTCCCTTCATTCATCTTTCTCTCTTCCATCCTTTTCTTTTCTCTCTTGCCTTCAATGCCATAGGACTCAGATAATTCTTTACTCATCTTATTAACACATGATACTATTTATTCATATGTTGAGAATACATGGGAGACTTTTTCGATTCTAAATGTTGGCTTAATACCGTGAAAGATATGATCCTTCTTGATCTTTGGATCATACGTATTTCTGGAGTTCACATTACTTCTATTGGGTTTCATTTCTATACAATGGCATACACTAGATTATTTTATGAATTATAATACATTAATCCAACCTTCTAAAACACATAACATAAATTGGATAGTTTATGGATATAATCCATAATCATTCAAATGTTTTCTTTGCAGAATTATATACTCACAAACCCTTCATAATGGTTCTTAAATAAAATGAGAATTATCCTATGCATATCCCCCGGGAGTGTAATAACCAAGAGTGCAGTAAGGCCTATTTTTGTGCACTAGTTCCTGTTCGAGTCTAGCTCAAAGGGGTGCTTTTGGGTTTTACCCCTAGGTACATATGTGCTAGAGCCGCGTCTATCTTCTCGTATCCAGACAAGAATTTATTTCTCATAAAACTAACAAAATCTCTACAATACCAAAATTATAGGTAGTTCTTCTATACTAATCCTCAAAGTCTATCTTAAGGATGTGTTCTCTAATCAGAGTTGATCTAAATCTAGCTTCCAATTATTGTACTAAACTTTCTCTAATAACACCTATAATGCCCCGACCCTAGTTACCTAGAGTCGGTTCATTTTACATAACTTTGGGATGATCAAAAAAGATCATGTCTCGAAATACCAATTACATTAGTATCCTTGGAATCACTAGATACATTAATAAAGTTTACATTACTTCATAAAGTGAAAACTACAACAACATCTTATCTCCACACTCATATCCCCATATACTATCCCTGCAGGTCAGTCATAAAATTCATCTTCACATCCAGGGAAAAATGAAACATAGAAAGGGGTGACCTCAAATGTCATGTAAGGGTAACAATATAGTGGAAACATTCATAAATATGAATAATCATTTAAGACAATGTATAACTAAAACAAAAAAGTTTTAAACATAAATTTCATCATAATATGTCATATATATATATATATATGTCTAAATAATGCCATTTACTTATTCACATGGATATTCAACTAGTCTAATAATAACATGCAATATCAATCAACTTTCATAATGATGTAATGCATAATGCCAGACTATCATAACCACATAATCAAGGCCATGTTCCAAGAGTACAAATAAGATTTTGTCAAGGCCTTGTGCCAAGACACTATTTTGTCTCATGAGAACTACCGATGCATCTAGGGCCTATAGCGGTCTCCACCCGTCACTTACTATGTCCAATGCATTTCTCATATTAAATGGTTTAATCATAACATAAACATTGATATTAAAATTGGCATAAGAAATGTCAATACTTTACCCATAAAACCTGAATGGTATAAAAATAATACAACCACATTCAAACATATCACAAAACCATCGATACAATATGGAAGATTTGTATCATAATAAATCAAGTTTAAAATCAATTAAAGGATTTTGACATAGTTGAAAAAGATTTGTAAAACTCTTTGAGAGAAATATCCATTTTTCATGAAAACATTTAAAATTCACATAACTTATAATGGAAGTAATTTAAATAATTTTTTTAATCAAAGTGTCCCATAACACTTTGAAACTTTTGATAGTAATTAACATTTTAAAACATTCATGTCCATTTCAATAAATCCTTAAAACCTTTTTGAAAAAATTAACAATAATGGGAATGGATTAGAACAATAAATATTTAATAAATTTAAATTGATGTTTTAGTAAAAAGTACCTTAAAATAATTCCTTTGAAAACTATTTTATGAAACATGGACATGGATAATAAATATGTCCCAGAAGATACTTACGTAGAAACAAACTCGGATAATAAAGAGATTGTGAAATTAACCCTTACCAATTTGGTAAATTATGAAACATAGACCCCATGAAAGAGGTATCATATAATGAATATGTAAATACACATAAATTAATGTTTAATACACAAAGTATACAATTATGGGCAGTACATACACCACCCAAAAGGTAATAGTGGCAATATGGAATTAATCTCACTGGAATAACGAGTGAGATGAAAACCCCTTACCTTATACTTTTCCTTGTTAAGGGTTGTTTAACCTCGTATATAATGGTGAAATAGTTTTTATTAAATTATACAATAATCATATACATAAATATGATATCATATATGATCCTTTAACAATAATTTGTTAATAATATCTTATTATTATCATCGTTTCAAGTGTTAACATACTCATTTTATTTTATATGTTTTGTTACATAAGTCGTGTTTGTTATAGATTGGTTGTATATTATTCATATCCAGAATGATATCAATTCCGTAAAAATTATTTTTAATCATCAAATGAGAATTAGACTTTAATGGATACGATGGGGACTGAATCTCATCACGTTCGTGGACACTGTAGTCTGTACGTACGAACGAGTAACTATATCGTTCTTTTGATATTAAAATAATAAATAATTGTTTGGTGTATCATATATATATAATCAATATCATGTTATATTCATTATTTACATGAATTAAAATTAATTATTATACACATCCAAACAAAAATGAATTGAATAAAAATTACACCACGACGTGGAGAATGTAAGCTGTAAATACGCACATTTGGTGCCATGTCATTCAAAGGATGGAGAGAATACTGAATATGGTTTTACCATATTTATAATAATATCATAGTATATATAAGATACTGGATTAATAATTTTATAATGGGAATAACAAATATATAAGATGTGGAAGAAGAAAGGATCTTGAAAGAGGGTGGTGAAAACATTACCTCTTCTTCGGGTTCTTCCTTTTTATTTGATCAAAAGTGATACATAGGATTCCTTTCTGAAACAAATAAGGCCTCTAGGTTGAATTTATGGATGGTGATAGAATATTTGGGCAGGGTTTGGCCGATTCAAAAGGCTTTGAAGGTGTGAATTAGTGAGAAGGGGGAGTGCCTTTTTATAAGAGGGGTGAGGGGCACCATAAGAAAAGCTAGAAATATTATTTTATAATAAATTTATATTCAGTTTATAATGGCTCCAAAGAGGATTATTAAATGTTTAAAGTTGGGATAGGTCTAAAACCACTCAACCAATTGGTTTTAGACAGGTTTGGTTCAGTATATTAACTTTATCATTTTGATTTAACTCTTTGTTAAATATTTTGACATTAACCATGTCTCTATTTATTTTTATATTATATAGTTAATAAACATAATATAAACATCCAAGAGACCGAAAAGAGGTCCATTAATAATACACCTATGATTATATAAGTCCTTTGGCAGAACCTTAGATTTTTAGGAATAGATTATCAATTAATAATATAATATTTGTTTTAAAAACTCCTTTATGTAAATATTGACACTATTTAATAATTGATTTTTGATAAAGTCATAAAAACATTATTAATTCAAAAAAAATCATTTAAGAAATCCGAACATGTCATATTAACCAATAAAATTTTTCTATGTCATCAAAACATTAAATTATATTTATTATTACATTTATAATACAAATTGTTTTATTCCTTCATTAATAATGAAAATACTGCATCATTATTGTGTCATAAATTAATTTAATTATTCAATGTCTAAAAATTATAAATAAAATACCATTATGTAGGAAAACCTTTTATCTTTCTAATTATTATTTATAATCCAAAATATAACATATATAACCCTATGTAAAAAAATTTCTAAAAGATATATGTTTATGTCATTTTTGTATTTACTTTAACTTAATTAATATAAAGTGTCATTATCTTTTACAAGTGGATCCATGGGGTCCCAAAATCGACCAAAAGATTCCCCTAGTCAGACATGTATCATCTAATAGGGTTAGTACACGTTTTAGGGAATTTCTTTATTATTATAATATTATTTTTTTACCCTTATTTACCGGATTTACCCTTTAACCGTGGTAAATAAAATATTTACCAAAGTATTTATTCAAAATGACTAAAAATAAGAGTTAACTATTCAAAAAATATGGACCTCCTGATTCTAAATATGGAATCCATTTTTCTAAATTAAAAACACAGAAGTGGCAGAAATTAATTTAAAATTAATTCCCGTTGTTAAAACAAAAAGCGTGTTTTTAAGAGATAATAACTATCAAAAGATTGGAACTTGCTTACGTCTAGTATAAATGTGAAATTATGTCCAATGACCAACATTGGTTTAAATAGTAAAAAATATAATCTAATTATAATCTAAAATAACCCAAATTCATAATTTATCACAATTAATTATTTTGGTTAAAAAGTTGTTTTTAATTAAAATTTAGTAATTTTCACTATTCATCAAAATATGAAAGTTATCTGAAAATTTCCAAAAATTATCCCTAAGATAATTTCAATATAATGAATCCAAAAATGAAGTCCATTTTGAACGTTAAAATTTATAAAATTTCAAAATGTGGGTATTACTTTTCCTAACGGCTAGTTTGATTGGTTGTGGTGTGTGTTAGAACTCAAAGTTGCATACAACACATGCTACTATATTATTCAAAGAGAAGTGTAAAATGGAATCTTGGGGTGTTACAAATGATTCCTTTACAATATCATCTTTTATAATTATTCAATGATCATGTTTATGATTCTAACCCCTCTTATGTTAAATTGATATATCTGTTGACTCATGTACATTGCATTAATTATTTTATGATTAGATTATTCCCTTATCGAGATTTATAGCCAAAACATTTCTTATGTACGTCCCCACCTCCTCCTGTGTAGTTTTTGATGATTTAAAAAATTAAGTGAATTGCTGGTTGGAGTGGATACTCAAGAGTGGGGGGGTGAATTGAGTTCCAATTAAAATTTCTGTTAAAAACTTTATGGTTAAGAAAACCCCCAATTTAAAAATGGCCTACATATTTAAGGCAGTAGAAATGTAAATGTTTAATTGGTAAACAGGTTTCTAAAAGGGTGATTAATCCTTAGATGAATTGATGTATAACTCCAATTCAACATTTGAAACACGTTTACTGAATTGATCAAATACACTCACTAACCAAAACTAACTATCAAAGTGTAAGCAAAAATAAATTTATGTTTTAGAAAATATAAGCAGCGGTTAATATCAAAACAGAGTATAACTAAATAAATTACTCAGTTAAGTAAAACCAGAGGTTTTGTCACAAGTCGATACTTAATCATCTCCACTTGGTGATCACCTACCACCAATTAGTTTATATTAACAATAAACTTGACACACAACCTATATCAGGCTTTGCAACAGTTTTCACAAACATTCTAGGGTTAAAACCCTCTTCCACAATTCTTTTTGAGATAAACAAACAGCACAGACCACACTATGTCTCTTCCATAGTTATACGTTGGAATCCCAAATTAGGTGTAGTTTGATGTGAGGATGGCCAGTGTCCTCCAGTTCAAGATTAGGAGATAGTGTGTGATACAAACAGACACACACACTTCTCAAAGATTTAAAAGAAAGAACACAATGGAGCTAAGAAAGTAATCATGAGTTTAGAATGCTCTATGTTTTAGCAGATCAGCTCTTGACTCCTCAGAGTAAATAATTTCATGATGAAGTATTTCTTTGAAACATGTCTTCAAAAATAGATTTTCACAACTCTATGTTCTAGCATTCAGTGTTATGCTTCTAGTGTTTGATCAAGAGTAGATGCACCACAGAATGTAGGAATGAGTTTATCCCAGAATTATCTTCCTTAAGCATGTTGGTCCGTTTTTTTTTAATTCTAGATGGTTCACCTTTTTGATCTAGTGAGTAATCTCTATCACACTTCTCAGGCAACCCTTTCTTCGTATCCATAAATATGTTACTTTTTATCTCTTTTGGGTTCAATTCCTTTTATAGTTGAGGTTTGAAAATGGGAATGAGTAGATCACGTGCAATCATTCCCGTACCCCCTATTTATCCATGTTTTATCTCCTGAAACGTTTAAAATCATCATTGATTAATTTCAGAGTCATTTAATTTACCAAATATGACCGTTAGAAAAATATTGAGAAATTGAAAAAGTATGGAAGAGTATGATTCAGTAGACTGGTAACGGTAGTCTTTATATCGGTAGGCTTCAACTATTGGTGCACATCGGCAATCTACAACTGTAACCTCCCAACGGTATGCTTACACCTGTGACTATGTAATGGTAACCATTTATCGGTGACCTTGTAGTAGTGACCTTGTAACGGTAACCTTGTACTAGTAACCTGGTATTCGAGACCTTGTAACGGTGACCACATAGCAGTAACCTTGTATATGTAACCGTGTATCGATAACATTGTATCGGTGACCATGTATCGGTAACCTTGTATCGGTGACCTAGTATCAGTGACCTTATTTCAGAAACCTTATATCGGTGACAATGTAATAGTATCCTTTTACTTAGATAAAATCTGTACTGGAAATGGAACCAATTAAGCAGTGAGATTGAGGGTACTGTAAACATACTCTATAGAAACATGAAATATTACTAAAACATAATTAGCATAGAATGAAAACATGATTCTTGGGATTATAAAAACATGATTTCGGATTACTAAACCATGAATTGGGATTATCAAAATAGGTGATTCCAACAATCTCCCCCTTTTGATAATCAAAATTATGTCATTGAAGCATTAGATTTAAGAGTTTTGAATCAAGGTTAAACACATCTGCTAATTTCAGCAGTTATGTGAGCATACACAAATTTTACTATATTTAGGGCAGAACTAATATAACATATATATAAACTCATATAAAAACTTCTCCCCCTTGGGGTAACTGAGAGAGTTCAAAGAGCAACAAGTGAAATATAAGTGAAATATTTTCTCCCCCTTTATGATTAACAATAAGCGTAGATTATAAAAATAGAGAAAATAGAGTGTTTATATTAAGGAAATAGTATAAAAAAAGACATAAATATTACATTAATACCTATCAAATAAGACAGTCCACACTCAGTCTACATCAGAGATGTCCATTGATGCTTTATCTTTGGAAGCTGAGGAATCAGGTGTTGAAGGATGAAGGATTGGCCAAGGGATGGTAGTGAGTAAGGTAGGAGGAGAAGCCACTGAGGCATCACCAAACCTATAATGATTAGATCTCTGAGTAATCGTTGGGGTCATACTTTTTATGGCCTATGCATGAATCATTAGAGGATCGGTATTGCTGGAACTAGAATTAGCTGATGAATCAAGCAAAGCAGGAGGGACAATGATTGGAGTGCAGTCCACAAGAAGGAAAGGTAACAGAAGAATCTTGAAATTCATAATGATGTCTCCCCCTCATTCTATAGCTGAGATGATATCATCTTTTTTTTCATGAATCTTTCCAAGGGAGGAGTCAATTCCCTGATCCTGTTAACCTGATCCTTAAAGGCCTCAGTGATAGGTGGGATCCTTAATTTCTTCAACAATAATTTAAAGTGACCGTCCATATGAGGATTAGTGTACACCCATTTGTAATAGAAGTCAACTTGATCCTCAATGGCCATCTGATCATGAGCACCTTCCCTTATATAATCACCCACAAGATTATGAATTTCCCTAGTGATGGAAATTTCCTAAGATAATGAGGATCTTCCAGCAGGGTACTTTTCCACTTCTCCAACAATGGTCCTGAAAGATTCAATGTCAACTAGAGGAGAAGCTGAAGTGGGAGAAGATGTAGCTAGAGGAGCTAGAGAGAAGTCCACTGTCTCCATGAAAGATTTGTTCAATCCACTGGTTAGTCTTTTTGAAATCATCATCTTTCCCTTTTTCATGAGTTTTCATGGAGTTCTTAAAATCCCCAAACAATGTGACCATTTTTGGAACTACACTTTTGACATTTGCAAGGTCTCTGTCCACCTTGGTCCTTGAAGCCATATATGCATCTAATTTGGCAATAGGCTATTTCACTAAATCCATAAAATCTGCCAACTCTTTTACTTGATTCTGACATTCCATGTCATCATTAAGCATTGCTTAGTAAGAGGTAGAGACTAAACTTTCCACTGCATATTTCATGAGTCCTTGATTGACTTCTATTGTTCTTGTTATTTCTGTGGATTTCTCATCAATGTGTATCTCCACGTCTGATTTCAAATAATAGTGGTCTACCTTTTTCACATATTCTTAAAGGAATGTGGTTTCTAGAGGGACAAAAAAGTGATTTGGAACTAAAGGGATTCTCTTGGGAATTTCATCTTCTGAGTCATCATGGTCTAGAACCATCACAATAAATCAAGGGTCCTCAAACCAGCAATCAATCTCCTGAAAAATAGCAGCTAAGCCTGTTGTAATAGGTCCCTCCCCATAAATTTGAGAAATACCATGATTAGACACATTCATCTCCTCCAAAACTCATTGAGCAAATGCATTATCAGGAAGGTTCACTTCCACTTCCACCTCGAAATCATCAACCACTCCCAAAATAGGTCCAGCCTGAACTGAATAAGTATCTTCTTCTTCCCCACTTTCTACTATGTATGTATGTCCTATTAGAGGACTGAGACTAAATCATTCCACTTCCCTTTCAGTAGTTGTTTTCTCATATTCATCTTGACTTGAATCAGAATCCTCATCCTCATCTGAAGAATCTCTAATGTCTCATAAGTCATATTCAGCCCCTTCTTCTTCACTTGTGTCCTCATCACTATCCCTTAGAACAATATCCCTTCTAGGAAGTCTATTTGGTGGGATAGGCTCACCAAAGGATACATTATTAGCACGAGTAAGTGATGTAAGTTTAGGATCACTCCTATAATATTTGGGAGAATCCTATCTTTCTTGTAATACAGCAACTTCTTCTTCTTCTTCTGAATAGGCAAGCTCTGCTTCATCAGGCTTAAGAACATGGTCTCTATTATTCTATGCCTAGTAGGATGATCAATAGGGTTAAATTCTTCATAAACCGTGCCCTCATCATTCACCCATCTTTTTATCCATGTATTCCAATTGATATTCATCAGCTAGCAAATCACATTTGTCATGAAAAATTTATCTTCCACCACAACAGTCTCCCGCTTAGCTCCAAAAACTGCTTTTACATTTAAGATATGAAATATCAACATAGAATGAAATAGGGCATTGGATTAGGATCTTCCTTTCATCATGTCTTCAATTTGAATCATCCACCATATACACAGGTTAATCATTATATCATGCTTCAACATAAATAAGAGATAAACGTCTTGAAACATTAATGTACCAAAATCCCTTCTCCTGTGAGTTATAACATGCTAGAAAATATTTGGAAATCATCTTATCCACTCCTTTGATTTCAGCAGCAATGAATTTCCTTGGAACTACAATCCCTGTCAACTCAGCTAAATCTTCTTTACAGAAGAAGGACTCACTATTGGGGGTACCACATTTGAGTAATAGTCATAAATTCCTTTATGAGGAATCCTTAGACAATCAGCCCACTTAGCATAGCAGAAACTGACATTTACTCCATTTACTCTGGAAGTCATCCACTGCACATTCTCAAACTATCCGAACATAGGATACTTATAGAACTCCTTCACCAACATTGGGTAATTGGGTCTATTGTTGTTTTCAAAACATTCAACCCATCCATGAGCTTTAAGTGGCATTAGTACTGAATATCGACTCGAATGTAGCCACTCTAAACATAATTCCTTACCAACTATTATTTTCCTCTTCGATAAATGTGGGTTAAGTAACATTTCCACTGCATGGCTTCCACTACTCATCTTGGCTCTTGGACTCTTAGGTCTAGTTGTGTCTCCTTCATCACTGACAAATAGCCTCTTCAATCTAGCCATCAAATGGTAGCAGTTATAGATTTTAGTAGTGGTTTATGTTCTAATATTTGGAAGCAAAAGGATCAGGAGAGGGTTTGATGTGAATCAAAATGTGTACTGCGTTTTATTTTTATCATTTAGGGATAAAAAAAGAAAAATAAATAAAACAAATAAATAATAGCGTAAAACATTTCAGATTCTTGTTCAGAACACAAAAATGCAATGTCCCGGACAAGATATCTACTGGTAAGGAGGTATCGGTAAGCCCTAATGGTGAGGTATTATGGGTAAGGTCTAATAGTAAGGTCCTATCGGTAAGGTCTAATGGTGTGGTCCTATCAGTAAGGTCTAACTGTGAGGTCCTATCAATAACAAATTATCATACCTAACTCATGTCTGATGTAATTTAGCATCTTATAATTCAATGGAATTGTGAATATATCAGCAAATTGGTGTTCAGTGCCAATGAATTCAAGAGTGATATCACCTTTTTGAAAATGATCTCTCAAGTAGTGATGTCTTACATCAATATTCTTTTTTCTAGCATGAGATACAAGATATTTAGAGATGTTAATAACACTTGTGTCGTCACAGTTTATAGTGACATTTTTGAATTGATATCCATAGTCTAGTAAATTGTGTTTCATATATAGAATTCGAGCACAACAAATACCAGCAGCTATATATTCATCCACTGTAGTAGATAATGCAACAGAATTTTGTTTCATAATACACCATGAAACTAGTGACTTTCAAAAAATGTGTCATACTCCATAGGTTATCTTTCTGTCTAACTTGCAACCAGAAAAGTCATCATTCTAATAACATATTAAATAAAATGGTTTTCCTCTTGGATAAAATATTGCTTAATTTATAGTATACATGAGATATTTAAAAATATTTTTAACAACATTTAAGCGAGACTCTTTGGGATTATCTTGAAATTGAGCACACATGCATACACTGAACATAATATCAGGTCTACTAGGAGTAAGATATAGTAGACTCCCAATCATACCTCGGTAATTTGTTTGACCCACTGATTTACCAGTTTAATCATCTTCCAATTAGGAAGTGGTACTCATAGGTGTATCACTACCTTTACTACTATCCAAACCATAACGTTTTAAGATATCCTTTGTCTATTTATTTTGATTTTAAATAATACAATCTTTGTTTGGAAAAATTTTAAATCCAAGGAAAAATTTTAGTTCCCCCATTAAACTCATTTCAAATTAATCTTTCATCATTGTTGAATAATCAGTACATAAATAATGTTTAGAAGATCCAAAAATTATATCATCTAGATAAATTTGTACTATTAAAACATCTTTAGAAATCCTTTCAATAAAGAGACTAGGATATTTTATCCATTTTGTATAACCATTTGAAATAAGAAAAGAACTAATTCTGACATAACAAGATCTTGGAGCTTTCTTTAAAAAATATACGGATTTAGATAGTTTAAAAACAAGATTTTGAAAATGGGGATTTCTGAATCCAGAGGGTTGTTCGACAAATAAAACTTCAATTATATATCCATTTAGAAATGAAATTTTGACATCCATTTGATAAAGGTTGAAATTTAGATGAGCTACATAAGAAAGTATTATCCAAATGGAATCTAGTCTAGATATAGGATAAAAGGTTTCCCTGTAGTATATCCCTTCTTCTTTACTATATCCACATGAAACTAGTTCAGCCTTATTTCTAAAAATATTTCCAAACTCATCAACTTTGTTCATAAACACACATTTAGTGCTTATGGTCACGGTGTTCTTAGGTCTGTCTACAAATTCAAAAACATTGTTTCATTCAAATAAATTCAATTCTTCTTCCATATACATCACCCAAATTTCATCACTAATTGGATCATTGATATTTTTAGGTTCAAGATGTGAAATAAAATATTGATGTTTGACCTAGTTTCTAAGAGAAGGTCTAGTTTGTGTTCCCATATTTAGATCACCTACTACGGCATCTAAAGGATGATTTTTGAGAGTTCTAATACCTCTATAAAGAGTTTGACTAGAAACCTCGTGATTATTTTTAGGTTCAGATTCACCATGCACATATTCTGGAGAGTTTTTAGAATTGGTTGTTTTTACTAAGGGTTCAATACTCTTATAATTAAGTTCTAGAATTGACATATCATCCTAAATATATTCAAGATAGGTTTTGGGTTCATGTGGATTAGTCTCATAAACTTTGACATGAACTAATTCTTCCACACATTTGGTTCCCATATTAAACACTCTATATGCTTTACAAGAGATTGAGTAACCTAGTAAAATTCCTTCATCAATTTTTGAAGCCAATTTTTCAAGATTATTGTTAGTGTTAAGGATAATGACTTTCCAACCAAAAACTCTAAATTAATTAACATTAGGCTTCATATTTTTCCAAATCCCATAAGGGGTCTTCTTAAAAATAGGTCTAATCAAGACTCTATTGATAATGTAACAAGTTGTATTGAAAGATTTAACCCAAAAATAAATTGGCAAATCATATTCATTGAGCATTGTCCTAGAAATATCTTGAAGTGTCCTATTTCTCCTTTCTACAACTCCTTTCTGTTGAGGTGTTCTCGGGGTAACAAATTTGTGACTATAGCCATTGAGTGAGAAATAAGATTCCAACTCTTGATTTTCAAACTCACGGCCATGATCACTTCTCAAGGTCTTAATTCTAAGTCCACTATGAATTTCTACTGACTTGGAGTATTTGATAAAATATCATTAATATTTACTTTTGTGATAATGAATGTATACCCAAGTTTACCTAGAAAAATCATCTACAAGAACATAAACATTGTGATTTCCATTTAAACATAAAACTCTTGATTGTCCAAACAAATCCATGGGAACCAAATCAAGAGGTTGAGAAGTAGAAACTTCTTTATTTGGATTGAAATAAACATTGTGGTGTTTTCCCTATTGACAAGGATTACACACTTTGTTAAGAGGGAATTCCAATTTAGGTAAGTGTCTCGCTATGCCTTTCTTATTAAGTTTTCTAAGTGAGTGCACATTACAGTGTCCTAGTCTTCTATTCCATAACCAGGATTACTTATGAAATGCATTTAAACAGGAAACATTTTTCATAAATAAATAATCCATATCTATAGAATATATATTCTCATTTCTGAGAGCAGTAAATGTTAAATCATTTTTAGAATTATAAACATTTTATGAATCAATTTCAAATTTAACATTAAAACTGTCATCACAAAACTGATAAATAATTAGCAGGTTGTATTTTCAACCATCATCAAAATGTAATTTAGAAATTAATACAATATCAGGGTTACCAATCTGGCCTAGGCCGATGATTTTACCTTTATCATTATCACCAAAAGTTAGGTGTCCACCATCATCTTTGATTAGACATTTGAAACATGAATGGTATCCTATCATATGTCTTGAACGTCCATTGTCCAGGTACCACAGAGTTTTATAGGAGATCATCAGACAATTTTCTTACAAAACAGATTAATCTTGGGGTAACTTTGGTACCCAACTTTTCTGCGGTCCACAGAGGTGAGAAAGTAAAACATTCGGAACCCATATTTTCATCATAGATTTTCTATAATACACAGATATATTTCGATACATGAAGACTTTGTTTGGTCCTTTATATAGTTGTTTTTTAATAGACGGTCCAGAATTGGAACTAGTAGTGAATTGTCCAGATTTTGGAACAAATTAGGTTTTAATAAACCTTCTCTATCCTGGATGATATCATAGACCAGTTTTATATTTTGGGGAAATGTATTTTCCTAGAAATTGAGTCAAGGTATCTCTACCAACAATGAATTTTTTCAAATCTCTTTTTAATTGATCGTTTGATAATTTCTATTTGGTATTTTCTTTTAATAGCTAAGAACATTTTTCGTTCTCAATATCTAGATCAGATTTGTAATTAGTATTTAAAGAATATTTTTTCTTTGATGATTTATATTTTTCATTGTGTTCCTTAAATGTATCCTAAATCATTCCACAGTATTCAAACAGTTCAACCTTATTTATATTTTCATCATGTTTTGATTCACCTTCATTCCCAGAATAATAATCAATATGCATAGTGGAATTGGGTGTTACCTCTGATGTTTCTGCCATCAAACATAAGTTTTCATGATTGTTATATTCAATATCTGAAGCATCAGATCCACTGGAGCTTTCTTATGAAGCACTCCAAGTAGATTTTATAGCCATTTTATATCCCTTTCCCTTATCTTCATATTTCTTCCTAAATTTAATCTTGGTGAAATCTGCCTTCACATGACCTTTTCATTTGCACTCATAATAGATTATTTAATCTGAGTTGTCATTCCATTTCCTATCTTTCTTTTGTTGTCCTCTACTATCATACATTCCATTTTAGTTTTACATCCTAAATAATTTTTTCTTTCTTTAGAATTTTTTGAATTTTCTTGAAAGATAAGCCATCTCATCCATGCTATTTGAGTCTTCACATGTCGAAGTATATATAGAAGCTTGATATTTTTATTTATCCATGTTATTTGAGGTAGTAGTATTTAATGCAACATATTTCATCCTTGGTTCATCATCTACATATTGATTCACCATATGTTCTTCTTCATAAATCATAAGCATTCCAATTAGTTCCTTCACTTGATGTTTTCCTATGTCACAAGATTCATGGAATGAAATGGAGGTCCCCATCCATATGTCAGGTAGGCATCAAAGAAATATAATAATCTGGTCCTTATTATCAACTGCTTTCCCAAGAAGACTCATAGTATTCACTATCTCATTGAACCTGAGATACATGTTAGAAATTAGATCGTCAAGTTTCATTTTAAAGTTATCATGTTTAATAGTGTATGTACTTTATCTCATTTCATTAACATTGGTTGTTCCCTCATGAGAAATTGCTAAAGTATCCCAAATTTCATATGCAGTTTTACAAGAAGATATTCTACTAAATTCCTCATCACCTAGAGAATATTACAAATAATTCATTACTTTACAGCTATTGTTATATGCAGCTTCATTCAACTGAGACCATGTTTCACTAGAAGTAGCAGGCAATATATTTTGTTCATCAATTGTGTCTTGGATTTTAGGTCTCATGCTATCTAGATATATTTTCATTTTTAATTTCCACTGAGCATAGTTATTACCATTAAAGAATGGTGGCATGTTAGTATCAGCACCCTCAACTCTATTTCCCTTAGTTACATAGAATTTAATGAACTGAAAATTTAGATATGATAGAAATTTTATGATCTTTAAGATAAAACTAAAATCACAGTTAAAAATAATTTTCACACTAGATAAAAAGTCCTCTGATACCAAATGTTGGTCGGAGTGGATACTCAATAGGGGGGGTGAATTGATTTTCAATTAAAATTTCTGTTAAAAACTTTATGTTTAATAAAACCCCCAATATAAAAAATTCCTAGTTAATTAAGTAATTATGAATGTAAATGTTCAATTGGTCAATTGGTTTCTCAAATGGTGATTAATCCTCAGATGAATCAGTGTAGAACAGCAATTAAACTTTTGAAACAAGTTCACTAGATTAAACAAATACACACACTAACCAAAACTAACTATTAAAGTGTATGATAAAACAGTTTTATGTTTTAGAAAATATATGCAGCAGTTATTATCAAAACAATGTATAACTAAATAAAGTACTCAGTTATGTATAACAGGAGGTTCAATCTCAAGTCGAGACTTAATCCTCTCCACATGGTGATCACCTTCCACCAAGAAATTTTACTAACAATAAACTTGATGCACATCAGTTATCGGTCTTTACAACAATTTACACAAATTTATCAGCGTTCACACCCTCATCCATAGTTCCTCATGGGAATAAAAATAGCACAGACCACAAACAGTATCTTCCATAGTTATATGTGGGAAACATATATGAGGTGAAGTTTGATGTGAGGATATCCAGTATCCTCCAGTTCAAGAACAGTAGACAATGTGTGATACAAACAGACACACACACATCTCAAAGATGTTAAATAATGAACACAATGGAGATAAGAAAATAAGCATGAGTTTATAAAGCTCTTTGTGTTAGCAGATTAGTTATTGACTTCTCAGGGTGAAGAATTTGATGATTAAGTCTTTCTCTAAAACTTTTCTTCAAAAAAAGAGTGTCTTAACTCCAGATTATAGAATTCAGTGTTCTTCTTTTGATGTATGATCAAGAGTAGATGCACCATAGAAGGCAAGAATGAGTTTATCCAAGAATGATCTTCGTGAAGCTTGTGGGTCCTTTTTTCATAATGTTTGATGGTTCGGTTTTTTGATCTAGCAAGTAAGCTCTATCACACTTCTCATGCAACCCTTTCTTCTTATCCATGTATAAGTTACATTTTTCTCTCATTCAGGGTATTTTACTATTATATTTGAGGTCCGACAGTAGGAATGAGTAGATCATGTGCAATCTTTCTGTTACCTCATATTTTCCCATGTATTGTCTCCCGAAACGTTTAAAATCAGAATTAATTAATTTCATAGGCATTTAATTTAAAAAATATGACCGTTAGAATAGTATTGAGAGATTGAGAAAGTATAGAAGAGTAAGAATATGTAGACTGGTAACAGTAGCCTTTATAGCAGTAGGCTTCAACTGTAGGTGCACATTGGTAATCTCCAATTGTAACCTTCCAACGGTATACTTACAACGGTGTCCATGTAATAGTGACCATGTATCGGTCACCTTGTAGCAGTGACCTTGTAATGGTAACCATGTATCGGTAACTTTGTATCGGTGACCATGTATCGGTTACCATGTAGCTATAACCTTTTAATGTTAAACTTGTATCGGTAACCTTGTATAGGTGACCATGTATCGGTAACCTTGTAGAGGTGACCTTGTACCGATGACCTTGTATCGGTAACCTTGTATCGGTGACCATGTAACTGTATCCTTGTACTTAGATAAAATGTTTACTGTAAACTGAACCAATCAAACAGTGAGATTGAGAGTACTATAAACTTACTCTATAGAAACATGAAATATTACTAATCATAATTAGGATATAATTCAAACATGGTTCTTGAGACTATGAAACATGATTTGGGATTACTAAAACATGAATTGGGATTACATTTATAGTGAAATAAATGTTATCTTAATCACACTATATTTTGATATCACAGTTATTAGTCTTAATGTTTTCTTATGATTTTATGTTTAATGTTGTTTCTAAATACCAATGATTCCTTTACAATTTCATCTTTTATCATGCACCAATGTTCATGTTTATGATTATAACCCCTCTTATGTTAACATCATATGTCTTTTGACTCTTGTTTATTGCATTCATTATTTTATGATTAGATTATTCCCTTATTTAGATTTATATCCAAAACAATTCTTATGTACGTACCCAAGTCCTCCTTTGTAGTTTTTGATGATTACTGGAATTAATTGAATGTTATAGAGTTTTAGTTTATCAATTTGAATTTTTATTTCATTTTGTTATTCTATTTAACTAATTACCAAATCAATTTACCCATCCTTATATTTTGGGGTTTTATTATGTGTATCTTTATTTAATAAAATGTGACATAATGTCTATTGATGATATGGGTTTTCAAATTTGGTATCCAAGAAAAGTATAATTATTTTTTAGGATCAATATTACAAAACTCTAATGAAATCCGTAGGTATAATAATAATCATATACAGATATCTATAAATTTTCTTAAATATATATTAACTAGTTTCAAGAAAATACACCATTTTATGGATTCTATAAGTGGATAGGGATTTGGAATAGTCTTACCTAGGTGTAATAATCCTGAAAATGTAACATTGTTATGGAATCGATCATCATCTTGTGTACAAAAAAGAGGCACTACCAAAAACCCAGACTGATACAGCTATCGTATTCACTTTGGATAATTAAAAAATTCATTAAGAACCATTATTATGGAGAAAAAAATTCCATATGACTTTATAATAGGAAATAGATATTGGTTATCTTATATTGAAACCTAAAAACTCATAGGATTAGAAACATATTTCATTTATGAGTTATCGCTTTAATGGTTATAACTTCTTGTTTATTTTTTTATTATTGTAGATATTATCACCCATATTTTCCCCTTTATTTTAGTCAATATATTTAAATATGGTGAAATCATTAATGAAACAATGTGATGGATAACATAATGATTTTAAAAATGAGATGCCTAACAAGATGAAAAATATGGAAATTTTTCATTTGATTATTCGAAACTATCTATCAAAAATTATGATTAACAACAGGAATATATTTGAATCTACAAATACATAAAAGAAGTATTATAGTTTTTTGTTAATGTTCCAATGATAAATGTGGAAAAATAATGAAGATCTAATTTCCTACATGTTAACTATTTGGGAAAATACATCAAGGAAAATTTCACAATGTAACGAAAAGATTCTTAATATGTTAATAAATAATGCATAAATTATAAAATTTCTAGGGAAAATGAATAATTCAATTAACATGATGAAGTGAAATGATGTTAAATATATTCCACCATTAACTTTTATATGTCACAAATGTGGGGGATCTATGCATTATCCAAGATAATTTCCTATTTCATGGGATGACATGGATGATGAGCACCAAAAATATTCAAGGCCAAGCAAACAAGGAAGGTTAAATATTATAGCAATCACTGTGATAGATCATAATTATTTATGTAAATGTATCCTATACTATAGAGTTCTATATATATTTTTTTATTTCAATTCATGCCACAGTATCATATTTAGAAATTTTTATAATAACATCAATTCTCCAACAAAAAATATTTTATATCATTGGGGAAAACATCTATAATAATTTTACCACAAGTTGATGTTTTTCGGAAATAATATCGTTCTCAATTTAGATATATTTTATTTTATCCATAGTTATGCATTATTTTTCATTGTATCGATCCAATGTATGTTTCTTGGTAAAAGAATTCACCTTATAATTCTATATAAGTGTATGGGGGATGATGGGTCTCCTTTGGAAATATCTTCTCAATCAGGGATTTTATTACCATATGAGAAAACGTGTCTAGCTAAAATGATTGATTCTAAGGAAAATATAATCCTTAAATGCATTCCAATAGTGATAGAATATGTTCCTTAATGAATGGCCTATCCTTCCTCCTAAACTAGTGGTGGAATTCTCAATAAAACTTATATATGGATCAAGTAACATTATTTTGTAATTTTATCAATAGAAAAGGGATATATATGGATCCTACCAAAGTAAAGGTTATTGATGGATGGTGTATTACATACCTTATGAAATAAATACATAGTTTCCATACATTATCTTGGTAATATCTTCGATTTTAGAGAAAAATATCATGATTTTCATTCCAAATAACTAATCTAACTTGGAACCGGGTGATGTTTATCCAGAATGAAGAATGAAAAAAATCACTAAAGAGAATATGAATTGGATAATCACTTCAAGTGTGCACAAATTTCCAACCAGTGGGGAAGATTTTTTATGTATTGTGATGCATAAAAAGAATTCATAGGTTGTGTACACATGAAAGATGAAATTATTATAGCATATTCTTCTCACCAATTTACATTCCATGAGGAGAACTACCCAACACAGGATCTATAATTGGCTGCATCGATCTTCTGACCAAATATTTTGCCACAATATCCCTATGGGGAGAAGTGTGACATATGTATAATTATTATAAATTCCTCTCGTATATATTCACTTAAAAGTACCTCAATATGTTCTGAATAAGGTGGTCATAGATAATCAAGGATTATGATTTCTCAATCTATTATTGTCCTAGTTTAATGAAAAAGGAGGATGTTTCTCTAAGTAAAAAAGGATAATGAAACCCTATAAATGATGATAATTAGAAATGATAAAATATTTTTAAACACATAGAAAATTGAAATTGTTATTACAAAAGGGTATTCATACAACCCTGATCAAATGATTTCTCAATGATCAACTCTTGAGAGTATCAATGAGGTTGGGAAGGATGACAAGGTGCTATAGATAAAGGTAGTGAATTTTATGAAGTTCAAATTTTCTAAATAATGATTCGTAAGGTCTAAACCCCATATATGTGTCCCACCAAAATCAAAACATATGAGGGAACGTGTGGTGGATGTTTACATGTCATTATAATCTATTCATCATGGAATCAATACGATTTATAGATATTTGGAGAAACACTTATGGTGGGATAACATTGAAAGGGAGAATGAAAAATGATATCATGATGCTTGGTTTGACAAAAATTCAATGCTGGATGTTAGTTTTCTAAGGGTACTATGAAATAGATTCCTATTCTATTATGGAAATGGGAACACATAAGAATGTATTTCATTATAGTACTCCCTATGAACCCTAAATAAAATAACTCTTTATGGGGGTTAATAATCACCTCACTATGTCAGCATATTTCATTTCTAGAAAATTTGATTTACCACATGAACAACATAGAATGATTTTTGTAGATAATTGGAAATAATATATTTATATCCACTCTCTAATTTATATAATTAAAATTCAATTTTTACCCTGAGGTTTTAGAGAATACTTCAACAAGATTTGGATATAGAACTAATCATCAACACTGGTTATCACACTTAGAAGGATGGTTAGTCTAAATGAAACACTCAAAATATAAAGTATATATAGATCTCATATCAATTAGATCACCAAGGATGTTTGAAAAAACACCTTCCACATATAAATAACTAATATAAAAATATTTTTAATTCAATAATTTAAATTCACCATATGAGGCTATTTATGGGAAGAGGTGCTTGAAAGAAACATGCAAGGATGAATTTATAAAGAATAAGATCGTGGGAATTTATCTTATATAAGATATAACTTATAAGGTTCAAAACAATTAGAATCATATGAAATCACCAAAAAAACACTATAGAAAAATATATGGAAACAACAGTCAATCACACATGTACATTGAGTTCTGAGAAAAATGTTTCCTTCATATATAACTGTCGAAAATATATATAAGATTTGGTAAGAATATGAATCTTATCATAAGATACATCATACCCTTTGAGATCCTTGATATCATTGGAGTGGAGAACTATCAGTTAGATTTACCTCCTAAACTATCTCAAGTACAAGATGTGTTCTATGTATCCCTCTTAATGAAATACAAACTAGACCTATCATATTTACTAAATATATAGGCGGTAATATTGGATAATGATCATTTATATGAGGAGTAGCTAGGGAAGATCCAAATCATAGATATAAGGTTCTAGAAAATAGAAAAAATCACCAGGTGAAAATGTTGTGGGGTGAAAATAAGTTTAAGGAAGTAAATTGGGAACCAAAAGAGGTTATGAAACAGAATCCCCATTATTTCTTTTAAAATATGAATGAAATTTTTAGGGTGTGGTTTATAAATGGATTATAATAATGAACTAGACATTTATAAATAAAATTATCTTTTAAAATGAGTAAATTCCATATTGATAAATTAAATTATAGAAAATAAATAAACTACTTTGATTATTTTGGACAATTATATGTAATATCCGATCATATTTCAAAGGCAATAAATAATAATAACCATTGATAGTTTAGTCCTCTTATAGTGCCCATATGATGAGTATATATACTGGGTTATGATAAATCCATTTCAAATAGGAAAAGGAAGCGACAATCTCTACTAATAGGATCATACCCAATGAATCCCATTTATTAGATCTTCTGAGGGAGATACCAACACAAGGATTTTCCCATGAAAATCTTAATTTTAAATTCAATAACTAAATAATGAATGGAACTATTTTTGGGAGAGTTTCAAGACCATTAAGGTAAATTCCCAAACAATGTTCGTCAAACCACCATAATAAATTCTCATCATCCCACACTTATCCCTTAGAGAATACGGTGGGGTAAAAAAGCATTCGGTATATATACCCAAACATCAAAAACCCAGAATTTACATAAATAGATATTACATATTTTTATATAATCATTCATTACATAATACAACCCCATTAATGAGGATCGCATAAGTATAGTTCCATTCAAAACATTGAAATATAAACAATTGGTTCATAGGAAAACTACATCATCTCCCACTTTGTCATCCATAACTAGATCCCTTCTTATATATATAATACATAATACATTTCTTTATATCCTAAGGAAAGGAAAAAAAGATAGGGTCATGTCTGACTCTATTTAAGGGTAAACAAAAGACATGTGTAATCCTAATAAGAACATAATAGTATAGATACAATATCATAACATTTGAAAACAATACTAGGTATATCAAATATCATAATTTGGATTCATGTCATAAAGACATGAATTTCATCTGACATGGTTCATAAAAAATCAAAAAACATATTCTATAAGAGAATAATATTGAAATAAGACATGGAATTATGGCATGCACATATGAATAGAAAATCATTTCAATTGTCATCAAGGATCATATCCGTGGTTGTGAGAATGAAATTAGATCACTCCCAAAACCATCATAGTATTGATGGTTCAATCCAAATACAATCATATCTGGCAAAGTACATTATGGTACCGATTTCACTCCCCATTTCATTCTTGTATATCTCATGAGGTAAAAATCTTTACCAAATTCATTCTAGGGGGATATAGGTCCCACCCTTCTCATAATGAAAATAAAATATATTTGTGCCCAAAGATCATAAAACATTAATATTATCAGAACCCATGAAATTAAATGGGATTCAAGAACTTTTCATCCAATCATATCATTTGGAAAATTAGCATGTTTAATATTCAGTTCGTCCTTAAATCATAGAATAACCACTTAAATGAAGCATGTTTCAAAATAGTTTCTTCATTTTATAACCCATCTATGGTAAATAGGTTTCTTAAACATCATTCCACAAAAAATATAAAATATTTAGGAAAATAATAAGATTTGTATTAATGGATCATATCAACAATAAGGAATATGTTATAAAAACTTGTTTCATATTATATGGACAATGCTTTTGAAGGATCATTTCCAACATTTCATGATAAAAATAGAATTTCATTTAAAATCACTTTTTAAAACTAAAAATTAATAATAAAAAAATTGAAATTATTTTCTTTTAAATTAAATTTTAATATATATATAGAAAAATAATTCAAAACACTTCATGAGGAAAGTATCATTTAAAAATTTTGAAACAATCTTTAAAACTTAAAACATTATAAAATAACCATTTCCAAATAACCATTAATTAATATAAAAGATTTCAAAATTCTATTATTTTACATGATAGAAGAGAATTATGTTCATTCCATAAATGTTAAAATGAATAATCCTTTCACATTTTTGTTAAAATACAAATGGGCATTATCTGGAATGTAAATATTCCTTTTAAAAAATTAAATAGTCAAACATGGGTAAATTTTATTTAAAATGTCACTTGGAAATTTTTTAAAAAAAATAAAAAACATATTTATAAAAAAATTTAAGAAAATATGGTCTTTTGATAGCAACAATTTTTAACTGATGAAATAAATAACAACAATTATTCTAAAAACATTATTTTGATCTCTTGAGTAATTAAAGAGAAGAAAAATAAGGGAAAACATGTATTAAAAAGATGGCCTAGGATATAGAAAATGGTGATCCAAAAATTTATAAATGAAAAATTAAATGTTATATATTAATGATTACAAGGGAGTTTATAATGGTGAGAGTGAACCGCCCCTCACAAGTCATCATCCATCAATGATTTGCATTCTTCAGGATCTCTGATGGCCCACATTGTACTTTCTTCAATGATCACCCTCTGAGAAGATAAATCGTACATATGGTTTCATTCTCTGTATGCAAGTGATACAATCAGATTTTGTTGAGTGACACGATTTATATAGCCAATACAATGGGGTTGGAGTTTCCATTTGACATTTTTTGGTTTTCACCCATGGAGCCATGACAATAGTTTGAGAATTAGATTCAATCAGCAGGGTAGTAAATTTGTGTTGGAGGGTAGGTTTCATAGCATACATAATTTCCTATAATTCGTCTTCCTATGAAATTCTCATTTTAATATAATGATAAAATAAACCATTTACAAATCGATTATGGCTTGTTAAAATACCACCACAGCCCGAATATCCTAAAATTTCATATCCCATGCTATAAATATTGGATATTATCCACAAGCTTGTTGTGGGAATCCACCTCATTGATCTTAGATCTAGGGGCTGATTCGGTCTGCTTGCAAATCCTAATAATTTTATAATGTTAATCTAATTCATCATATTCTGAATTTCACTAATCTTTCCCTTACAGCATTACAGACTCTTTGAATTTCTGGTTTTCAATACATGATGGAAGGAGCTATGTCATCAAAAATACTTCCATTTCATGCCCTAAGTATTTATGAAATCATGGATTCCACTGCTTCTAGTATGAGGTTCTGAATTCGGTTGCTTTGTCCAATGTTAAAGACGATGGCCATGTTCTCTTCTAGATTCCTACTTTCATTCATATCAAGGTTGAAAACATAACCTGAATATTTCGATATTTCCCTTTCTTATTCATACATGATGAAAAGATGTGGTGTATTTTCTTCATCTCATAAACATAAATGGCATGAAGAAATAATTCATTGTACATCCTTCCTCATTTGATCATTTTTTGGAACTTTTTTCCCAATTCTACACTAAATAATAAATCTCAAAGGATAAATAAATTTTACATTGAATTCAGATGTATGTGAAGGTATCAGGGTAGAGTTTTCATTCTTCAACTAGTATTATTCCTTGTTATTTAACTTCCCATTTCCACTATACCTCTACACCATTTTCTCAGTGTCCATGAAAGAATTATTTTGAACTTCAATTCTACCCAACAAGGGAACAATGTTGAGACTATTTTACTATTCCTATAATTTGGAAATTGTTATCTGAATTCTATCAGAAGTGGGGATCAACCTATCTCTAATTGATCGATCAAGACAATAGGTGTTCCAACAATTTAGGTCAGATTTTCTACTATCCATACATTTTTTTATTTTCATTATATAATTTATGTAGTTCTTTATTGAAGGCTGGACCGATAACCCAAGATTTTTTGGGTACCCATCTATTGACCTTCCCTTAAACATTATTGATAAAAAATCACAAGAGGGGTCATTAGTTGTTAATATGTTCAATGAAAATTTTCCAATCAAACCGTTAATGAAAAGATTTTGATCCCAAATGAAAATTCCAACCATTTCTATGGGTATGATACACTCTTTCCACATTGAATTTATCAAATTTATTTCATGCTTGTACCAATTCTAGATAAAATTCCAAATCCTAAATTTTGGATACATGATGAGACCACATGGCCACCTATAGATTGATAATGAGTATTAAAATTAAAATTGTGACAAAATGTACCATACAAACCCTCCTATAATCAAACATGTACTTCCCATTCCATCTGACCATTTTATTGATGATCCTATATCTTATTCCATTAAGAACTTTTTTATTCATTTTTGTGGAAAATTAAGGAACACCAAGATAGTTAAAAGGGAGGGATCCCATTGTCACGCAAATCTTCTTAGTGACACTACTCAATTTTCCCTTAGATCAACAAACACCAAAAATAATAAAATATTTACACCAAGTGATAAAATTTCCTTCAAATTCTTCATAGTGAGAAAAATGGAATCGATAGTAGATATGGATCTCCTTGAAGCCTTCTCAAATAAAATAAATTCATCTATATATATCAAGTACGAAAAAATGAGCATATTCCTCCCAAAATTATTTTTCTAATGTAGAACATCCTGATTACGCTCATCTATACTCTTACTTAGATAATCTTTATAGCATCCTGCCTTTTTATCAAAAAAACGTTCATTACATTTTACAAAACCGAGGATCTTTAAAGATTAGTGTCTGGGAAACCAGGAACTTTAAACATGAAAACATAAAACATTATTCTAAAACACTTGAAAGGCTTCTCCTCATGTTCATCCTAGGATCATTATTTCATCACATAACCAGGGTCCATACAACAAAAGAAAGGGTGATCAAAAATCCCAGTAAGGGAAACAAGATAAACATTTTACATGTGAACATGAGATACTTCAATAAGGTTATGAAAAGAACTTTAAGGCATGAGAATGAAATCATGAGGCATATCATAATAAAAATAACATTTTCATAACTTTAAGATGTGGCTACATCATTTAACATAGACAATCATGAAAATATCACCAAGGTCCATCCCCACGGTGTCATTTGAAAATTACCCAGATTATTCACCAAGGTATCGTGAAAATTGTAATCTCTAGTGGTTACATCATTACCCAATGCATTGGAGCGCTATCAGGGCGCACCCTTAAATTTGCCTTTATTATCATGTGAGACACATATATCATCATCAAAAATTTCATAAAGAACCCATATAGCACAAAATAAATGGGTTTCAATTCATAATCATAACGTTTTAAAAACTGCTTTAAAGACATGATCTTAATGACACTTTAAACCCACAGAAAGGGAAAGCGGGTCTCATGTATGTAAATCCCAGAATTTAAAATAGAAAATTTGATATATATATATGTGAATACCCTTTTAGAAATAAGTGCTTTGACTATTAACTTTATAACATAAAATAATTTTGAGAAAAGAGAGAGGCATTTTGAGATGAAAATTCTGCAGCATAACGGCTATGATACAAGGTTTTAGAAAACATTGAAAAGAGAGGGATCATGGGTCAAACATTCATAAATGACCCATAACACAGTAGAGGGACAGAATATATGGGATTTAAGAACATGGTAATGAAATTTGAAAATATACCATATGAAATGAAGAACATGAAAGGAAGACAAAATAAGATTTCTCTTATGAAAATTCTGCAGCCTAACGGCGTCACATCAACTTCAACCAAAAATGAATTAATGAGATCAGATAGGGTCTGTCATCATATGAAAATAAATGATAAGTATGATAAATATATAGATAATACCACAACATAATAAAAAAACACTTGAAAGACTTGACATGAAAATAGACCTTGAAAACAAGAAGGGTGAAAGAACCCCTTAGAAATTCAGCAGCCTAACAGCGTCACTTAAACTTCAACCAAAAATTAATTGATGAGATAAAATAGGGTCTCTCATCATATGAACATAAATGATCAGTATGATAGATATAGAGATCATACCCCAACATAATAAAAAAGAACATTAAAGACTTGACATGAAAATAGATCTTGAAAACGAGAAGGGTGAAAGAACCCCTTAGAAATTCGGCAGCCTAACGGCGCCACTTAAAACTTCAAAATACTGAATTGAAGAGATCAAATGGGGTCTCTCATCATATAATCATAAAATATCAGTATGATAAATTTAGAGATCATACCCCAACATAATAAAAGGGAACTTGAAATACTTGACATGAAAATAGATCATGAAAAATGAGATGGGAGAAAGAATCTGTTACAAAAATTTCGGAAGCCTAACGACGCCACTTAAAAATTAATAAATCGAAATAATGAGAGTAAGAGGATATCTCTCATTATATGAAAATGAAAAGGGCAGTAAGAGGAGTATAAAATAACATCCTTTAACATAATAACATGGAGCATAAATAAATGGCATAAAAAAGATTACTTGAAAGGAAAGAGAGAGGTCGGATCCCTTACCTTAAAATGTAACTCTTAAAACTCAAATTTTGTGACCTTGAGGGCATGGGGGAACCTTGGGAGGACTCCTTGGGAGGTAATGAGACCTGAACTTCGTTGGGGGAGAGTGGGGAGTCGAATGGATGAGAGGATGGCTTGGTATTTATAGGGAAAGTGAGGGGACAAGGCATTAATGGCCAAGGGACACCTCATTAGTGGTTTTGGCAAAACCATGGGCTTGCCCATAGTATTTCCCATTGGTATTGGCCACCTGGGACACATCATACCTTATCTTACTATTCATAAGTCTAACATATTGATAAAAAAACTTAATACATCATTTAATGATGTCATTAAACACCCGTAACTTAAAAACTGTATTTTCACTATTCATCAAAAATTCAACTTTCTCAGAATAATCACAAAATTTCACCTTAACCAAATATCAATTCTCTGATTTCAAAAATGAACTCCATTTTATAAAAATATTTTTATAAATATTTTTAATTTATTTTTTAAATAAATACACTATTCACCAAAAATTCATTTTTTCAGAAAAAACCCCAAAAATTACCATAACAAAATATCGGTGCTCTGAGTTCAAAAATGAAATCCATTTTATAAAAATATTTTTTTTAAATATTTTTAATTTAATTTTTAATTAAAAAACACTATTCACTGGAAAAAAACTAATATTGAATAATAATTTATGAAACCGTTATTTAACCATTTTATTGAATCACATTACTTAATCAAGGTGCCTAGATTATATTAATACTTTCTTTAAGTGAGATTACTAATCCATTTGGACACATTACTAATCATAATCATAAAATCTCTTTTCATAATTTACTATTCATCAAAAATCATGTTGATCTTATTAGACTCTAAATTTCGTACTGAACATAGATGTAGAAGACCATTTTTTGAAAATCAGTACAAATTTTAAATTATTTATGGTTTACATAAACATTTTTAAAATATCCTTTTTCTAAAATTCATCAAAAATATGCATACTATATTTATCCGGTAATTTAAAAATTCATAAACTTCATCATAAGATGAAATCCCAATTTTTATTTAAAACAAAGGATTACACAAGGCAGTTACGGTCTCCTTACATAGCCCCTTATCACACCAGCATAGGACCTAACTGTAAGGTGGGCTAAGGTGAGAGAATATGATGGAGGATCGACTAACATCGCACAAGTAGTAATTTCTATCAGTTTGAACTTCTCGCAAAGGTGATTTCGTTCTAGCTTTACACGATGAAGTTCGGCTTGGGTTTGGTCCAGAGCAAAGCCCAGTGGTGCTAACTCCTTCCCAAGTTCTGTTAGATGGGCTTCGATCGGTCCAAGACTACTGGGTGAGGCCATCGAATCTTCTTTCTATAATAATTAACCAACATTACTTGTATTTAGAGACAATAATCAAAATGTTTAGTTTCCAGCGGTCACATTGACCAATGGTCATATAACCGTCTAAACCCAACGGTCTCATTTTAATTATAAACATGTTATCAAATGAAACACTTTTGTTGAGTATAAAAATAAAATAAAATAACACATAAAATTAGGAAACAAGATTTATTCAAAATTTCGGGTCATTACATTCTTCCCCCTTAAGAAATTGCGTCCTCACAATTTTTAAAATTGGTTTTTGAAATTTCATTTAAAGTCCCACATCAGAAAAGGAGTCAGTAAAATTATTACTTTAAAAGAAAGAAATGTAATTACAAAGGTCACCCGAGTTAACCCACACTTGGATTCCATGTAGGAAAACATGTACATGGAAGAAAAACAAAGGGTCATGTTCTGGGGGAGAGTGATAGAGAACATGATTAGGAGAAAGTTAACCATAAGAAAATCCCAAACTTATGATGTGTGTAAACGGTCTTTGATTACCTAGTAGGAAACTTAAACCAACAACGTTTTTGTTTTACGTTCCTTTTCATAATTTTGAGGAATTCATTTACAACATAAAACAAAAACATAAGAAAATATACCTATATTCATGTAGAGTTTCATCCTTTAATAAGTTTCTACCCAAAACTAATATTTTCTCCAAACTATGAGCATTCAAAACTACTTGGTCTCATCAAAACACAAGAATCATCTTCTAGAGAATCACATAATCCACAAAAGATTAACTATCTATTTCTTCTATCTTTAAACATTATCCCAAAAACAGAAAGGGTAAGGTAAAACAACTCTTCAAAAAGAAACAATCCCTTAGGAATGGAAATTACTTTTAAATCTTCAATGTTCCATGGTACTACCCATAGTTCATCATTGACCATTCCATAAATAACGGTCATTAAGATTCCTCAAAATAAACCAAGCTAATATTGAAACCCAAATAAAAGAAGTATTTGATAACATAGTCTTCCAAAATAAACTTCATTGTTCATCTCCAAACAACATCAACCACTCCTAACATATTATAACAAAAGTAGCTAACCTAAACATATTTTAACCAAGATAGGTTAATCATTTCCATAAGTAACCTAAATTACTATAAGTACACCTTAAATTCATCGATTCTTCAAAATATAAGTCAACCTTACCCCTCAATGAAAATATCGTAGTAATCTATTTACCTCGATCATATAGGGTCCCCAAAATAGTGAATGTCTTCCAAAACAATAATCATATTTTAATCGCCTAATCATCCCTGTCATATTAATACGACAGTCATCGCATTTCCTATCACATTGTTTGTTGGGACATGTTCTTCCATTTCCCGCCATTAACTAAGAAAAGAAACCATAATTAGGGGCTTAAATACTTAGCCAATAATCATGAAAAGTAACCTAAAGCATATAAGTATAACTTGTAGAAGAAAAGTATACCCTAACTTGTGATCCCCTAGGTTCCCATCTAGGTTATCCATGATCATATATTCTTATGTGAATCTTTATTTTATTTTATCTTTGTTCCTTTAAAAATGGTTCATACTAAGCTTATGAATTTACCAAAGCATATCCCCCGGGAGTGTCGTAACCAAGAGTGCAGCAAGGCCCGTTGTCGTGTACTAGTTCCCATTTGAGTATAGCTCAAAGCGGTGTTTTCGGGGTTTACCCCTATTTACATCTGTGCCAGAGCCACCTCTACCTGCTCGTATCCAGACAGGGATGTATTTTCTTAACAACCCCTTACTCAATACTCACCAAAATACCAGGAAGATTTCCTATATTTTAACATTTCTATAGGATTCTTCCTAAAGTTTTCATATCCTAATTTCCACAAATAAATAAACCATCCTTTGATAACAACTATATCATCCCGCCTTTTTATCACATAAACATTCATTACATTTTACAAAACCGAGGATCTTTAAGGATTAGTGTATTGGAAACCAGGAACTGTAATCATGAAAACATAAAAAAGGCTTCTAAAACATTTGAAAGGCTTCTCCTCATGTCCATCCTAGGTTAATTACTACATCACATAACCTGGGGACATACATCAAAATAAAGGGTGAGCAAAAAGCCCAGTAAGGGAAACAAGAGAAGCATTTTACATGTGAACTTGAGATACTTCAATAAGGTCATGAAAAGAACTTTAAGGCATGAGAATGAAATCATGAGGCATATCATAATAAAAATAGCATTTTCATAACTTGAAGATGTGGCTACATCATTTAACATAGACAATCATGAACATATCACCAAGGTCCATCCCCAAGGTGTCATTTGAAAATTACCAAGGTTATTCACTAAGGTATCATGAAAATTGTAATCTCTAGTGGTTACATCATTACCCAATGCATTGGAGCGCTATGAGGGCGCACCCATAAATTTGCATTTATTATCATGTGAGCCACATATATCATCATCAAAAATTTCATAAATAACCCATATAGCACAAAATAAATGGGTTTCATTTCATAATCATAACGTTTTAAAAACTCCTTTAAAGACATGATCTTAATGTCACTTTAAACCCACGGAAAGGGAAAGCGGGTCTCATGTATGTAAATAACAGATTTTAAAATAGAAAATTTGATATATATGTGAATAACCTTGTAGAAATAAGAGCTTTGAGTAATCACTTTATAACATAAAATAATTTTATGAAAAGAGAGAGGCATTTTGAGACGAAAATTCTGCAGCATAACGGCTATGTTACAAGGTTTTAGAAAACATTGAAAAGAGAGGGGACATGGGTCAAACATTCATAAATGACCCATGACACCGTAGAGGGACAGAATATATGGGATTTAAGAAAATGGTAACGAAATTTTAAAATATTCCATATGAAATGAAGAACATGAAAGGAAGACAAAATAAGATTTCTCTTATGAAAATTCAGCAGCCTAACGGTGTCACATAAAATTCAACCAAAAATGAATTGATGAGATCAAATAGGGTCTCTCATCATATGAACATAAATGATCAGTATGATAGATATAGATATCATACCCCAACATAATAAAAAACACTTGAAAGACTTGACATGAAAATAGACCTTGAAAACGAGAAGGGTGAAAGAACCCCTTAAAAATTCAGCAGCCTAACAGCGTCACTTAAACATCAAACAAAAATGAATTGATGAGATCAAATAGGGTCTCTCATCATATTAAAATAAATGATCAGTATTATAGATATAGAGATCATACCCCAACATAAAAAAAAGAACTTGAAAGACATGACATGAAAATAGATCTTGAAAACGATAAAGGTGAAAGAACCCCTTAGAAATTCGGCAGCCAAACGGCGCCACTTAAAACATCAAAATACTGAATTGAAGAGATAAAATGGGGTCTCTCATAATATAATCATAAAAGATCAGTATGATAAATTTAGAGATCATACCCCAAAATAATAAAAGGGAACATGAAATACTTTACATGAAAATAGATCTTGAAAAATGAGATGGGAGAAAGAATCCGTTACAAAACTTTCGGTAGCCTAACGACGCCACTTAAAACTTCATAAAACGAAATAATTAGAGAAAGAGGAGATCTCACATTATATGAACATGAAAATGGCAGTAATATGAGTATAAAATAACATCCTTTAACATAATAACATGGAGCATAAAAGAAATGACATAAATAAAGATTACTTGAAAGGAAAGAAAGAGGTCTGATCCCTTACATTAAAACGTAACTCTTAAAACTCAAAGGTTGTGACCTTGAGGGCTTGGGGGAACCTTTGGAGGACTCCGTGGAGGGTAATTAGACCATAACGTCATTGGGGGAGAGTGGGGAGTCGAATGGATGAGAGGATGGCTTGGTATTTATAGGGAAAGTGAGGGGACAAGGCATTAATGGACAAGGGACACCTCATTAGTGGTTTTGGAAAAACCATGGGCTTTCCCATGGTATTATCCCATGGTATTGGCCACTTGGGACACCTCATACCTTATCTTACAATTCATAAGTCGAACATATTGATTAAAAACTTAATACATCATTTAATGATATCATTAAACACTCGTAACTTAAAAACTGTATTTTCACTATTCATCTAAAATTCAATTTTCTCAGAATAATCCCAAAATTTCACCTTAACCAAATATCAATGCTCTGATTTAAAAAATTAACTCCTTTTTATAAAAATAATTTTCTAAATATTTTTAATTTATTTTTTAAATAAATACACTATTCACTGAAAATTCATTTTTTCGGAAAAAACTCCAAAAATTACCATAACATAATATCGGTGCTCTGAGTTCAAAAATGAAATCCATTTTATAAAAATAATTTTTTTAAATATTTTTAATTTAATATTTAATTAAAAAACACTATTCACTCGAAAAAAACTAATACTTGAATAATAATTTTTGAAACCGTTATTTAACCATTTTATTGAATCACATTACATAATCAAGGTTCCTAGATTATATTAATACATTCTTTAAGTGAGATTACTAATCCATTTGGACACATTACTAATCCTAATCATAAAATCACTATTCATAATTTACTTTTCATCAAAAATCATGTTGATCTTTAAATTTCATACTGAACATAATTGTAGAATACCATTTTTTGAAAATCATTACACATTTTTAATTATTTAAGGTTTACATAAACATTTTTGAAATATCCTTTTTCTAAAATTCACAAAAAATATGCATACTATATTTATCCGGTCATTTAAAAATTCATAAACTTCATCATAAAAGAAATCCCAATTTTTATTTAAAACAAAGGATTACACAAGGCACTTACGGTCTCCTTACATAGCCCCTTATCACACCAGCATAGGACCTAAGTGTAAGGTGTGCTAAGGTGAGAGAATCTGAGGGAGGCTTGTCTAACATTGCACGAGTAGTAATTTCTATCAGTTTGAACTTCTCGCAAAGGCGATTCCGTTCTAGCTTCACACGATGAAGTTCGGCTTGGGTTTGGTCCAGAGAAAAGCCCAGTGGTGCTAACTCCTTCCCAAGTTCTGTTAGATGGTCTTTGATCGGTCCAAGACTACTGGGTGAGGCCATCGAATCTTCTTTCTATAATAATTAACCAATATTACTTGTATTTAGAGACAATAATCAAAACGTTTAGTTTCCAGTGGTCATATTGACCAATGGTCATATAACCGTCTAAACCCAACGGTCTCATTTTAATTATAATCATGTTATCAAATGAAACATTTTTGTTGAGTATAAAAATAAAATAAAATAACACATAAAATTAGGAAACAAGATTTATTCAAAATTTTGGGTCGTTACAATCTTCATTAAGAAACAAGAGAAGCCCTAATAATGGATCTCCTTACTTTACATCTATGGTGCATTAAAAATTACCTTTGGGGTGTCATTGATTAAAATATATAGTCTCTCAAATGATATAATAGAGCTTATAAATATCATAGATGTGTTTTAGAATCCATATCTATTAAAGACAATGAGCAAAAAAATTACACTAGAGGGTGCCAAATTATATAGATATATTAATCTTGAGGGAAACATTCCCCTCATTCAACTTTCTCTTCATTATGGTAGCACATTATAATGTTGGGAAAATGAAATTCTCTATGCACCTCCTAGGTAAGAAAACTATACGAATTTGGAGTAATGTGTTCTTCAGTAATTCCCCCATCTTAGAAATCATGATTTTACTAATGAATTTAGTAACCGTATCTCTAGGGGTGAATAGTCTAAATTCCTTGATATTAACTGAATTTTCCTTCTTGTGGGCCAAGTAAATAAATTTTTAATTAGATCCATAAGGAAAAAAGGAATGAGTATAGAATTCAATTACTGAACTAACGACGTCATCCTATTGAATTTACAAATAAAACATGAAGAATTTATTTCTGAATCTATCTGGTCTAGTATATCTCTCAATATATAGAGAGAGTATGAATTTCTAGACTTCGTCTTTATCAGGTTCCTTGAAAATATTTTGTTTTTTTCTCATCAATGCAAGGTTAAATATTTTCTATCATCTCTGAAGTATTTTCCAGTAATTAATCAGCATATAATCATCTAAAATTATCAACCACTATCTTGGAAACATAATTTTCAAAGGTTTAAGACTATCGATTTATATTGGTGTAATTATTTCATGCGTTAGATTTCTTCTCGTAGTGTAATTTATAGAATAATTTTTATTTCGGGTATCCTTCCTTCAAAAATTTCACATTCAATTAGTTCATATATACCCTTTCATTAATGGTTAAAACATAATCCAATATGTTATGAGATCTCAATTACTCCCATGAGTTGGGTTTATTATTTTTATTTTTGTTTAGGGAATTTTCTAGGTGATGTTCAACATTCTAAATATCAAGGTCGATATTTGAGAGGGAATGTTTTCTATATTATCATTGGAGTCTCATGGTGTGTTTTAATTCCTCAATAAAACTCTGATGTGGGATTTCTATTAGAAAAATATTCCAAGGCTCCAATATTTTTTCCCTATATCCTTGAATAAAAACCCATCCATATTATAAACTAAAAGGAAGAGGGGTTAACCTTGACATGGTAGAAAACTCCACAATTATTGTGTTATGATTCGAATAATGCTTTGGGAGGGATTAACCTGATATTCCATTAGAAACACTCATGTGATTAATTTATACAAATCATTTATGTAGATTTATTTCTTTCCTTACATTCAATGTGTACCTTCTCCATGTAATGTATGATCTAGTAAGTGTATCCTTAGTTTGATAGCATTGAGCCATACAAGATGATAATTAAATAGCTTATGTCATATTGAAATTGGATCTAAATTTTCATCATGTTATAGGATAGTGTTGAAGTAACCCATAATCTCCCACTTTTGAACCACATTCCTAGAGGATTCCAAAATATCCCTCCTGAAATCTCATCTCCCTACATATGATTTTGATATATTAACAAAATAAATCTAAATTGTATGTCCTAAACTATTAAATGCAGAAGTCTTGCTCTAATTTTTTTGATAAAATGTGACGATTTTAAATACTTTCATGATTAATAATCCATAAATGATCCAAGGTGAAATTTTAGGGGTTCTAAAAGACAAAATGATATCCCATACATTCCCACTAGATGGTCTTAAAATTCTCAAACATTATTTTGTGTTATTCTATTCATATAACAATGGATTTTTTGTCTAAGATAATGTGCATAAGGGATTTAGCTATTAGGGTACTCCCTAGGCCTTGTAAAATCTGGCATATGTTCTTCATTACATGGGGGACTTTCCCCTAGTCACAAGTCCTCTATTATATTCATTATTAGAATTTCATTTCTCCATATTCTTTCAACCATTTTTCTTCTCATCCTATGGGTTTATTTCCATTCACGATCCCACCATGCTTCCAGCTTCCCCTATGTTGCTTTAATCATCATTATTTCCTTTATTACATTCATTCTACATAGGGGAATGCAGATTATCATTCTCATCACCCCAATAATATACTACATTATGGGGTGACCATATTTTTGGATTATAGAGGCATATGAATTTTTTGGGAGATATCTTCCACCTTATAGTCTTAGAGGTAGGAACCAATAAAAAAGAACTCCTATATTATTGATATTAGGATGTTGAGGTGCCTAAATTTAAGTCTAGAGGACAATAAGTGTTGTATCAAATTTACATTCCTTATTGTCTCAATCATTTGAAGGTGTACTCATATCACCATTTTCAAACTATTAATGTGACTCTTCTTCCCTTTATGAACTATTTTCCTGGTGTGTTTTATGAATTTTTCCCTTTAGTTTAACCCATGTATTCCACTCTATACATTGGTGAACATATAGGCTATGCAACTCATTACTATAATTGAGTGATATGTATTTTTGTGTGCACTATATTGGAACTGGTGCGCACCCATGTATCACATTCTCCACACACTATACATAATCTCATAGAGCCCTAGGGATTCCATCTAGAGGAATTCCCAGAACATAACGCCTATGAGTCCAACATCATTGAGTAATACTTTGTGGAGTACCTAAATTATTATTAATTGTACCCTCATTGAGTTTGGGTTGCAGGATTCATGTATCTACCTTAGTTATGGTAACATACTCATTTGTAATATCATACATTCCCCCTTCAGGTTGTGTCTTTAGAGTATTAACAACCTCTCTATGTTCACTTATTGAAGTGGGATATTCATTAGAGGTAAAATGAAAAATCACATAGTGTCTTTGAGTCTCATACACGTATGTTTTACCCATATATTCCACAGAATTATTCAATTGAATTTCATAAAAATCCTTGAGAGACCCATTTTATGTTTCATTAGTGGAAGAAGTATGATTACAGAAGTACTAATAGTTTCCATTCAAAAAGTTTATCTCTTCATATCCATTTCCAATTTTGTCCACATTTGAGGGGCCGAAAGTGATGTAGATATTTGGATTAGGTTGTTGTATTTTATCATTTCCTATTTTCCTTTTCTAGTTAGTGGCATCATGTCCATTCATGATGAAAAAATAACAATCCTTCCCTGAGTTACATTCTAATAAGAGATGCCCAAAAAACATGAAACTTCTATTAAGATGTTTCTTTTTTCATACTAGATCATTAAATTGATGATATCATACCTTTTTTCCCCACATACTCTATAATGGTGGTAGACATAAATAATTCCACCAATGTCCTTGCATAATTCCCATATATTGGATTATCATATTTTCAATCCATCCTAATTGGGTTCTCCATGGTAACAGATATTTCCTAATGAATAACCTGATGGAAATATAACCAGTTCATTTTACATATATCAATCTTTAATTTGGTATGTGTTTTAATTACCATATATCTTTCCAAATTCATATCACATATACACATTTTCATCAACATCAAATCACCAAATCCCTATATCTCAGCAATCCTTATCATGAGGTCATTGAATTTTCATAGCTTATTTCCCATAATAAATATAAATATCAAAATAATTTAGCACATATATATATTTACACTTTTTATGACCACCTCCTGATTTAATAAATCATGTATTCTCATTCATTTTCGAATAATCCTTCCAGGAGGAGGTAGATCTAAATCTAAAATGGGGGGGGGGGGGTTAGGGAATGATTTATCCACCCCCGATAAGTTCTTCTTTAAACCAAAAATGTAATTCATAGAATGATCTTCCATATTCAAATTTTTATATAAAATATTAAATAATTACTTAAGTCTGACATGGTCTTCAAATGATGAACATGTAGGGTATTCCACTATATTTGTCTTCTTGTAGCATTTGAGGTCTTCAAATTTACGGTCTTCCCAATATACTTTTTCCCTTCTTTATATTTAATAGAAAACAATTATCAGCAGTACATAATAAGCTTATATGAAAATAAATGACTTTATTGAGAGGTATATTAAAATAATACATCATTGTAATCATAATCTTAACAAAACCCAATAAATGATAAGAATAACTTAAAAAACATAACACATTTTCAACATGGAATCGTAAGACCCAAGAAATGAAAACATTAAATGAATCTTATAAATTCATGGTAATAAATAAATTCATGCTATTACATTTTAAAAGGGTCTATATATACACCTCAATCAAAAGAAGATAAGTCTATAACATAACATATGTCTCAAAGAAAGCTATTTGTGACAAAGATCTAACACATTTTGTCACAACATCCATTATACACATTAAAACGTCAGATATACTAAATATAATATTATTATACCTCTATTATAGAGCCATAAATATATTTATAGTGCCATATATTATTATATTGTGAACATTTATTACCCATTTATTATCAATTCCTTGATAAACTCTTGTTTTGGGAAATAACTACATCATTTTTCAAGTATATTTTGATTTGTTATTTTTTTCATCGTACTTTGATCATGGTTCCATAATATCTATAATGTTAAATATAATATAAATATCATATATATTCATTATATTCATTATTATTTTTTTATTAAACCGCATGATTTAGATATGGAAAATGAAATGCACTGTTCTTGGAGCTGGTAGGTTGTATATAAGTATGGAGGTTGTTTCAATTTTTAGGAAAGATTGAAAGAAAGAATGTTAAATAATATTTTACCACAAAAAATAAATTTTATTTCATATATATCATATTTTTTAATTAAAAAAACTTACTATATTCATTGTAAAGTGTGAATGAATCAAATCACATAACAAAACTGTAGTTTGTCATACACATGAGTGATGTTATCGTATTCACGCAAAATAGAAAGTATGAAGTTTTATTTCATATAATAATAAATTAATTATAAAAATATATTAAATATAATATAAATACATTAATCAATCATTATTTTCATCTATGAGGTTGGTAATGGAGAACAAGTAACATCGGTTTGGGAGGCGGTAGTCCACCGTACACACAAAAGATGAATATGTATCCCATTTGATTGAAGAGGAGATAGTTGTGGGCCATTATCTTAACATATAAACATCTCAATAAATGTAATATAAATATTTTTTCATAATTAAATGGTTTAATAATATTTTATGATTTTGGGGGAAGAAATAAAATAAAATTCTCTATTGGGGGTGTTACATCTTCTTCAGAAAACACCTTTTTCTCTTCACCAAAAGGATTGAGGGGATGGATTTTTATTAAAAAAATCCATTAGGAATGTATGAGGGAATTTATTTATTTATTTTTTTAGGTATTGACTGAACCAAATAGTTTTGTATGTGTGAATATGAGAGGATAAGGGTTGGCCTTTTATATGTGAGGTTTGTGGCATAATTATAATTTTTCAAAATAAAAAAGGTATACAGACATTTTTCTCATTCCACATGGATAAAAATTCAAATATATCAATCCTAGATGATATAAGGTCTATAAATGTTCATAAAATGGGTTTTGGATAATTTTAGGTAATTTTAAATCCATATATGTTTACTTTAGCCCCTCGTTTAATCCATTTTTTCCTTAACTGTGGTAAATAATTGTAACTATTTTTACTATAAATGGAGGTAAAAAATTAATTTTACATAATTAAAGTATATAAATTATATTTATTAAAAATAAATAATACATTTTTTCAAATTATATTCACATAAGTGGAAAATATTTAAATCAAAATTAAACCTGTACACAAAATAAGAAAGTTGTTTTCCAATGAAAAAATGTTCAAAAGTTTAAAACATTCTTATATAAAAATTATATATGAAAAATCTTCCATGGAAATAAATTGTGATAATATTTAAAATTTATGTTATTTTATTTTAAATAAATTTTTAAAATAAAAACCAATTATAAATATAATTTTGTTAAATGAAGTTGTATTTTTCAATAAACAAAATTATTTTTCTCTATTCCCTAAAAAATTAATCCTTCGTAAATAGTGCCAAAATTCTCCATAAGATAATTTTTAAATGATTCTTCCCAAAATTAATTTTTTTTACAAAAATTAATATTTAAACTTCTGGAAAATCATGTTTATTATTAATCACATAGAAAATAGTAAATAAAATTTAATAGACAGAATAGTATTTTTGAAATATATAATGACTTTTATAAAAAAAAATTAAATACTTTTTTCACTATGTTTTCATTATATAATACCATTATTCCTAATATTTAAAAATTAATTATCAAAATTATTATCACCAATTTTAACAGCATGATTATAATGGTCATGTTTAAATAAATAATATTAAAAATATAATGTGGTTTATTAAAAAACAGAGTTGTGTTTAATAAAATCTATCAATGAAATTTATTTTATTATTATTATAAAAATAATTCATTAAAACTCAGGGATTTACAATGATATTATGAATATATATATATTATTTTTATAAAATAATGACCATATTTATTTTTATTACATTATTATGATGAAATTAGGTAGCTTTATAATAAATATATTTTGATATGATGAAACACAAATTGGATTTTTGGAAATTATATAATTTCACATAAGACACCCTTTTTGATGAAATAAATATTTGTTTAATTAAAATTATTATTAATAATCTAATCTGATTAAATCATATTTATTTTTAATATATATGATATTTTCATTTTGGAAAGTCAAACGTAATTTTTATGGGTATTAGAAAAATCTTATGATCATAGAAATAGTTATTTTTAATTTATATATAAATATTAATTTAAAATAATAAATTAGAATATTTATAGAATTATTTTGATAAAAGAAATATTATTTTTGAAACCATCATGTCAAAATAATCTAGCAGCGAATTTTTCATAAAATTTATATAAAACAAAATTTTTGGGTAAAAATTAAATAGATTGTAAATATAAATAATATATAATAAAATAATAAATTCTAAAAAGTGATGTCATAAATAAAATAATGTGTATCCAAAATTATGTTTTCCATTTAAAATAATGTCTTTTTATTATAATTTATTTTATAAACCCTTAATGAATCTAGAAAAACCTAAATAATATTTTAATGTTTTAAAATTTATTCCTTATAGAGAACCATCTTTCACGTCATCAAGGGTGCTATTTTTAATGATTTTAGTGATTATCCTTATAAAATATTAAAACCACTCCACTTTTGTAGAATCCATGGGAAAATCGATGGTAGGGTTTTTGGTTTACATTATTTTATATTATAGAATCTAAAACATAATTTTAGATATTAATAAAGAATTTCCCTCTCTTCTTCTATAAAATCCCACCCCACCCCACATGTAACACCCTGAGATTTTATGAGATATATTATTTTATATTTCTTTGATATTATATTATACACTAGACAAATATTAGCTTGTACTATATGAAACACCGCATTAGCTTTTAGTATATGTAACACTATTCTTGGATTGCATTACACGCAATCGGGACCTACCTCAATAGCATGTGTAGTACGCAATACAGAGTTTCACTAAACAATTATATATTGTTATAATATTATTATGGACTATCCGTTATGAATATTATTAAGTAAATTTTAATTTTTATAAAATTTTTATTCATATTACACATTTTCTAAATATGATATGACAACAAAATAAATTTTTCGTGTAAAATATGTATTTTTCAAAAATTGAAGTTTTCCCGCATTTTGATGGCGCACCCAGGTTAATTCTTGTTTTTGACATTTCAATAAGTTCAATTTCGTAAAATAAAATTCTTCTTTGGAATCAGGTTATAAAAATTTACTTTGGATAAATGTTTCATATTATTCTGATAACTTTCATTTTTTAATGAATTGTAAAAACACGCTATATTTTAATTAAAAACAACTTTTTTCATCGCAATAATTTATATGTTCAGATTACCTTTTTAATTGGTTTTAATGTGTAATTAGAATATATTTTTACCACTTAATCCAATTTTTTTCATTGTAATTAATTTCACTTTGAAATTGGATATAAACAAGTATCAATCTTTTGCTAGTTTTTGTTTCTTAAAAAAACACTATTTATTTTAATAACAGGAATTAATTTTAAAATTAATTAATGCCACTTCTATGTTTTGAATTTGGAAAAATAGACATCAATTTTGAATTAGTAATATCAAATAATTCTTAGGCTGAATTTTTGGTATTTTTTTGAAAAACATCAATTTTTGATGAATAGTGAATCCACTTAGCGGTAGTTAAAAAAACTGACTTTTTCATTTAAATGAAATTTTACCACTTCTGTGAATTGAAATTCGAAAACCTGAGAGACAGGGTTAATATCAAGGACTAAAATGTGGTTCAATGATATGAAAATAATTTTTGGCGAATAGTAACTTTTTACTTTTATTTACCACGGTTAAAAGTAAATAGGGAAATTAAGGGTAACAATTATATTAATATTAACCCAAAACATGTCCTAATTCTATTGGATAAGTGTAATTCGACCAAAAACAGCCTTAGGAATAAAATTTGACCATTTAGGCCCACTAGAATTAGATTAGGACATTTAATATTATTTTATTTAATGAATAGTTAAAATAGTTAAAATCAAAGTTTAATAGCTAAAACATTTTTAATATTGGGTAATACATAAGATAAATTCAACTATAAATATTCATTATAAAGATAAAAAGCTTTAAAACATAATTATATTTTATTTATAATTTTTCTACATTAAAAAATTTAATTTATTTATGACACAATGATGATGCAGTAATTATCTCATTAATGAAATATTGACATAATTGATGTTATAAATACTCAAATAAAAGTAATTTGAGACTTTTTATGAAGTCCACTAATTTTATAGGTTAATATGACATGTTATTATTTATTTAATTAACTTTTTTCCAACTATTCATTCTGTTATGATTTTCACAAAAAATCAATTACCAAATAGTATCAAAATTGACATAAAATAGTTTTTAAAACAAATATTATATTATTAATTGATATTTCATTCCTAAAAATATAAGGTTCGGCCAAATGACTTATATAATGTTATATATATTAATAATAAACAACTTTGGGTTCTTTTGGCTTGTTATAGTGAGTTTATTTACCATATATTGTAAGAAAACAAGAAGACACAGTAAAAGTAAAATTATTTAACTTAAAGTTAAATCTAAATGATAAGGTTAAAATAGAAACCTAAACTTGTATAAATTATATTGGATGAGAGGATTTAAAACCATCCCCACATTAACTTCTATATAAATCAATTTTGAGATATTAAAAACTGAATATGAATTTATAATAAAATAATATTTTAAGTTTTCCTAAGGTGCCCCTCTCCTCCCTTATAAAAGGAAACCTCCTCCCTCTCTTCCACACACCACTTTCAGTCTTCAAGCCTGGACAACCCCTTATAATTTCTCTTCTCCACTTCCCTAGAAACATCCTATAGGTCCTGGTATTATTCAATGACCATCTTTAGTGCCCTAAGAGGAGGTTAAGAAGAGGCGCCTCAAAGAAGAGGTAATGTCTGTTACCGATTCTTACAACTTTATTTCTTCTTCTACTTCTTCATCTTTAGTTGTTTCACTATGAAGTAATTACAACAGTATCACTCATATACAGATATGTTATTATAAGTATGAAACAACCCAATTTCACCATCTTTCCATCCAACGGAAAATTAAATCACCGCGCGTGTGTACCTACGGAATACCGTCTCCACGCCGTGGTGTAATCTGTTTTTGACCACCACTATAATTGGATGGGTATAATGGTGTAAATAAATAACTATATATGATTATTGAAAAGTGATATTGATTCCAAAATACCTTACATACACTTCAATACAATTCCATGATCATGGGAATGATATCATCGCTCCTGCGTATGTACGGACTACCGTCTCCACGACACAATGGGATTCATTCTCCATGTTAAACATTCATGAATGATTATAAAGTATATATAATAAGTAATCATGAAAGATATGACATAATAATGATACTTCATTTCTGTGTGTATATATATATATATGTCATCTACTTAAATCCATTCAATTCAATAAGGAAACAAAAAAAGCGATCATGCGTACGTACGGCCTACCGTCTCCATAAACGGTGTATTTCATTCCATTTATCGATCTACCGTATATATATGTATATTATGAATATATATTACATATAAATCATGTTTTACATTCATAAATTAATTAAATCAGGATATAAGTAATAATATCAACAAAAAGAAGTCCAAACATGTACGATAAATAAAACGATTTTTCCCAAAACACTGCTTTAACATGGAACTTACAAAATAACGGGTAATATAAAGTTATAAGGGAACCATATATGATATCATAAAAATAAATATGATTCTTTAATAAGTCAATCACATTATTTAAATCATTATACATGAGGTTCGGATACATACAAAGAATATCGGACCTAAGGTAAGGGATAATGTTGCAATCTCAATTGCTTTCTATCCGAGATTGCTTGTACGTAAGTATTTACTGGAGTTATATTTATCATCCGTGTCCAAGTTTTATAAAAAAAATTCATGTATGTTTAAATTCCGTTTTACCTCTTTTTGACTTTTACTACATGGTATGTAAGGAATAATTTTTTACCATACGAGGTACTTTTTGACTTTTCGGAAAAAACTACGAGAACAATGTTATTTTTAACTTATACAGCGTGAACGGATTTTTACGGTTTTATAACACCTCAGTTTCATGAATCATACTCTACAATATTTTATGAATATTTTCAACAAAATACTTTTATTTTAAAAGTGCATGTAATTTTGTGAAAATAAAATTATTTTGAAGAAGAAAGGATATTTTCCTCAAAAATTCTTTTCAAATCTTTTATCAAAACCATTTTACATTTAAGATGACATTATTTCATATGTGTATGTTTCAAGTTTAATGTATCTAGTATTTACATGGTTTCACTTTTCTTATGATGAAATGTCTATTTGTTTTATATGGATTAAGAGATGATGGGATGATGTTTATGAAACCCATTTTATTCTTTGGGTTATGATGAATGTTTTAAGTTTATTTTGTGGTACAAGTAAGAATGATTTCATTATGAGATGGGTGGGACCTATATCTCCCTAAAATTCATTGGGTAAAGATTTATATCTCATGAGATAGACATGGCTGGAACGGTATGTTTATCCAGTTCAATGTTATTGGACTGGAACGAGGAGTGAAATCGATTCAGAAAGGGACTTTGTCCACTAAGATGGTCTTGGCAGCAATGCCTTGACTACTATGGAAATCATAACATGTTCTTAATGGTTGCCACAATTACATGATTTATTCCCATGCTACTTTATCCAGATTGGTGTTCCTTTATGATATATGCCTTACGTACTTCCATGATTTATGTATTTCCTCATGATTTTGATGTTTAGATTTTATGTTCAAGCCTTTGCATTCAAATATTTATGGATTGATTTATGTTCTCTATGCTTACCCTTACTGAGCATTTGAGCTCACCCATTTTATGTTTTCTTTTCCCCGGGATATAAAGAAAGGTATTAGGTAAGAAAAAAAAGGGGAAGAGCTTTAGGGGAGAAGTTGAAGATCATTCACCACGATTAGAAGATTAAATTCCATGTTTCCAAAGACACTAAACTATTACGGTCCTTATGTGTCTATGTTTGTTATGCATTAAGTATTCCAAAAATGTAATGTAATGTCCATGTACGTCATGTTTTGGGTCTCTACAGTTGGTATCAGAGGAAAGGTTTAGTTATCCTTTGGAAACTAGAATGCGAAAACATTAGTGAAATCCCTATAGATATTTCTATGGTATGTCTAGGGATGTCCCTAAGGTTAAGGATAAATATAGGTTATAGTCCTAGAATTGCGCTAACTATCGTATAATTAAACTTAATATGTTAGATATTGAAGGTACTCCCCCTTTATTATGTTGTTTTCCCTAGCATGGTATTTGCCTCCCACACTATTATTTTTTTGTTTTATACGATGGATAGATCCCAAAAAAACCTTGTTGATAAATGTAATGGACAATGCAATGATTTTCCTCCTGACCAAACCAATGTCATAGGAGATGGAGTGCACAATCGTATTTCTATACTTACACAAGCTATGAATCACTCTGGACTTCAAAATGAGAAGAGAAAGGAGAAACATTTCATTGAATCCTACATGAGGCAGCGTCCACCTTTATTCAGCGGGTCTTATGATCCCTTAGTGGCTGAACAATGGATCAGTACCATTGAAAATATATTTTCAGTTCTACAATATTCTGATCATGATAAATTCATCTTAGCAGTATATCGTTTGGAAGGTGATGCTGATCAATAGTGGAATCTTATTAAGAATACTAGGCAAAGAGATGAAATTGAGTCCATGTAATGGGACGAGTTCAAGAACATGTTTTTCAGTAATTAATTCCCTCGTATTCTTCAAAAAAATATGGAAAAGTATTTTATTGAGGTTAATCAAAAGGATGATGAATTGGTTGGTATATACGAAGCGAATTTTGCAAGACTTGCAAGGTATGCATCTGGATTTATCATCCAACCTGAAAGTAAAGTTCATCAATTTTTCAGTGGCTTAAAACCTTTTCTTCGAAGGGAATTAGCTATATGAGACTTCAGTAGCTATGAAGAAATTGTGTCTTGTGCTATCAAGGTAGAACTTGAAGATGGTGTACCATATCCATATCATGGTTTTGACAAGAAACGAAAGATGGAGTTCATGGAGAAATATCAGAACAATGGTGAAAAGAATATGAATGTTTCTTTATGCTCAATGTGTGGAAAGAAGCATGGTGGAGATTTCCGAAATGTACTAGAAAATGTTTTAAGTGTGGAAAAAAAGTCCATCGAGTAGTTGATTGTCGAAGTAATGGGAAAAATGTTGCTAATGATGTGAATAGAGAAAAGACTACAGAGAACTCTCTACCAACACTTCAATGCTTCAAGTGCAAGGAAATGTGGCATTATGCTAATAAATTCCCAAATCCATGGGTTAATGATGATAAACGTGAGCAACCTCTTAAGGCAAAGGATAAAGGGAAGTCTCATGCGATCACTATTTGCAATGTTGAGTATGATAATTATGTTGTGTAATGATTAAGTGTTTATGTAATGTGATTTCAAAATAGTATCATGGAATCTCATTTATGGTATTGTGGAATTTTGGAAATTCTATGTATTGGTTTTACATACTTATATGGTACTGGTAACCATGAAAAAGTGATTGAAATATTTTTGGAAAGCAGATGAAATGTGCATAATAAAGGGACAAGGAGAAAATAATATGATAGTAATCATGAGCTCATGACTAAAATAAGGACAAAGCGATATCATGGTCTGAGTATATAGAAATTTTGGGATTTTGGTATGTGGAAAGTGTTAACTTTTGACAGAATTCATGTTTTCACTAAGGTTAAATGGGTATTCTTTTTTTCAAGAGAATATATGATTAAGGTATTAACATGATTGGAATGTGATCCAAAAGATATATCAGGGATAAATGATGGCATTCACATGCTCGGTAGATGACATTTCTGGTAACTCTTTTCTTTATACTATAAGCTTGGATAGAAGTATTTTGGATAATCCAAAAGATTTGAAATGGATTATGTTGAACATAAGTTAGTTTTGGTCTAGAAGTGTTTTCGATATTATCTATGGAATGTCATTATGATGTAATTTTAGAAAAAGGACAACCTGCAGGACGGGCGACAACCCATCGCGTCGGACAAGCCTGTGGGAATCAAACCAACAACCCAAGTGCGACTGGCCTTTATCACATACCAGTGGCCTACAGGATGTCCCTGGTTAGTAGAAATTAGTTTTATATTATTAAGAGGTATAATATATGAAGTATTAGTTCATTTTTTGGAATCTTATATGATGAACCTCACCATAGATGGACTTATGTATATTTGATAACTTTTGTTATCCTTTTGTTTAAAACAGATGGAATGACCAATCATTCTATCACATGATCTGTTAACACTTCATGAATAATAAATTCAACTTCATTTCTTTAAAAGATGATGTGGAAATTGTTCAAAGCATGAAAAAAGTGAGATTTTACCAAAATCAACAAAATATTTCTTCTAATTCAAAATTTTCAACTTTAGGGAAATGATATTGAAAACCCAAAATGTCATCCTAGTGCTCTTATATCTGATGTATCAGATGGTACCTTAGATCATCACAATTTTATGGCTTTGTGATTGATGGATTTTTCATATCCATGTTCTCTACCACTCTCCATCAGAACTTGATGGTTAGATTTTTCTTCCATATCCATATTTTCACCTATGTTCTCTAATATGGAAACCCAGTGATGAGTTACTTTGGGTAATCGTTACATTTCATACTTTAGTTTTTAAAATTATGTTTTATTATTCCATTTTACGATGTGGGTTTCTATGAATAGTAAACGATTTATAACCCTGAGTAATTTGGAGGATGAAATTCATTTTAAGGGGTGTAGAATGTAACACCCCGAGATTTTATGAGATATATTATTTTTAATTTCGTTGATCTTATATTATACACTACACCAAAATTAGCTTGTACTACACGCAACACCGCATTAGCTTGTAGTATATGCAACACTATTCTTGGCTTGCATTACACGCATCTGCGACCTACCTCGATAGCGTGTGTAGTACGCAATACCGAGTTTCACGAAACAACTATATATTGTTATAATATTATTATAGACTAGCCATTATGAATAGTATTAACTAAATTTTGAATTTTATAACATTATTATTCACCTTACACATTTTATAGAATATGGTATGAGAACAAACTAAATTTTTTGTGTAAAATATGTATTTTTAAAAAATTGTAGGTTTACCGCCTTTTTATGGTGTACCCACCATAAATCTTGTTTTGGACATGTGTATAAGTTCAATTTGAAAAAATAAAATTCTTCTTTGGAGTCAAGATATAAAAATTTATTTTGGAAAAATGTATCATATTATTCTGATAACGTTCATATTTTAATGAATAGTAAAAACACGCTATATTTTAATTAAAAACAACTTTTTTCATCGCAATAATTCATATGGTTAGATTATATTTTTAATTGGTTTTAAAGTGTAATTTGAATATATTTTTACCATTTAATCCAATGTTGTTCATTTGAATTAATTTCACTTTGAAATTGGATATAAACAAGTATCAATCTTTTGATAGTTTTTGTTTCTTAAAAATAGACAATTTGTATTGATAACGGGAATTAATTTTAAAATTAATTAATTCCACTAATATTTTTTGAATTTGGAAAAATAGACATCAATTTTGAATTCGGAATATCAAATAATTCTTATGCTGAATGTTTGGTATTTTTCTGAAAAACTTCAATTATTGATGAATAGTGAAACCACTTAGTGGTGGTTAAAAAAAGGACTCTTTCATTTAAATGAAATTTTACCACATCTGGGAATTGAATTTAAAAAATCCGAGAGACACGGTTAATATCAAGAACTAAAATGTGGATCAATGAGATGAATTTTTTTTGGTGAATAGTCACTTTTTTCTTTTATTTACCACGGCTAAAAGTAAATAAGGTAATTAAGGGTAAAAATAATATTAATATTAACCCAAATCATGTCCTAATTCTATTGGATAAGTGTAATTCGACAGAAAACAACCTTAGGAAGAAAATTTGACCATTTAGGCCCATTTGAATTTGATTAGGACATTTAATATTATTTTATTTAAAGAATAGTTCAAATAGTGAAAATCAAAGATAAATAACTAAAACATTTCTAATATAGGGTCATACTTAAGATAAATTCGACTATAAATATTCATTAGAAAAATAAAAATATTTACAACATAATTATGTTTTATTTATAATTTTTAGACATTAAATAATTTAATTTATTTATGAAACAATGATGATGCATTAATTATCTCATTAATGAAATATTGACAAAATTGATGGTATAAATACTCAAATAAATGTAATTTGGAATTTTTTATTAATTACACTAATTTTCTAGGTTAATATTACATTTTAGTATTGATCTAATTTACTTTTTTCGAATTAATCATTCTTTTATGATTTTCACAAAAAAAATAAATTACCAAATAGTGTCAAAATTGACATAAATTAGATTTTTAAAAAAATATTATATTATTAATTTTTATTTTATTCCTAAAAATCTATGGTTCGTCCAAATGACTTAGATAAGGTTATATATATTAATAATAAACAACTTGGGGTTAGTCTGGCTTGTTATAGTAAGTTTATTAACCTTATAATGTAAGAAAACAAGAAGACACGGTAAAAGTAAAATTATTTAACTTAATGTTAAATCTAAATGATAAGGTTAAAATAGAAACCTAAACTTGTATAAATTCTATTGGATGAGAGGATTTTGACCCATCACCACATTATCTTCTAAATAAATCTATTTGGAGATATTTAAAACTGAATATGGCTTTATAATAAAATAATATTTTAAGTTTTCCTAAGGTGCCCCTCTCCTCCCTTATAAAAGGGAACCTCCTCCCTCTCTTCCACACACCACGATGAGCCTTCAAGATCGGCCAAACCATTCCAATTTCTCTTATCCACTTCCCTAGAAACATCCTAGAGGTCCTAGTATTCTTCAAAGACTATCTTTAGTGCCCTAAGAGGAGGTTAAGAAGAGGCACTTCAAAGAAGAAGTAATGCCCGTTACCGATTCTTTCAACATTATTTCTTCTTATAAATCTTCTTCTTTAGTTGTTTCATTATGAAGTAATAACATAATTATCACTCATATAATTATATGTTATTATAATTATAAAACAACACTATTTCACTATATATCCATCCTACGGAAAATGAAATCACCGCGCGTGCGTACGTACGGAATACAGTCTCCAAGCCGTAGTGTAATCTATTTTTGACCACCACCTTACTTGGATGGGTATAATGGTGTAAATAAATAACTATATATGAAAATTTTAAGGTGGTATTGATTCTGAAATATTATACATACACTTCAATACAATTCCATGATCATGGGAATGGTATCATCGCTCGTGCATACGTACGGACTACCGTCTCCATGATGCGATGAGATTCATTCTCCATGTTAACCATTAATGAATGATTATAAAGTATATATAATAAGTAATCATGAAATATATGGCAAAATAATGATATTGTATTTATGTATATATATATATTTATGTCATCTACTTAATTCCATTCAATTCAATAAGGAAACGAAAACAACGTTCATGCGTACGTACGGCCTACCATCTCCATGAACTGTGTATTTCATTCCATTTATCGATCTATCATATATATATATGTATATTCTGAATATATATTACTTATAAATCCTATTTTACATTCTTTAATTAAGTAAATCAGGATATAAGTAATAATATCAAGAACAACAAGTCCAAACATGTACGATAAATAAAATGAATTTACCCAAAACGCTGCTTTAACATTGAACTTACAAAAGAAACGGGTAATATATAGTCATAAGTGAACCATATATGATATCATAATAATGAATATGATTTTGTAATAAGTCAATGACATTATTTAAATCATTATACAATATGTTCAGATACGTACAAAGCATATCGGACCTATGGTAAGGGATAATGTTGCAATCTCAATTGTTTTCTATCTGAGATTTATTATACGTAAGTATTGACTAGAGTTATATTTATCATCCATTTCCATGTTTTATAAAAAAAAATTCAAATTTTTTTAATGTCCTTTTTACCTATTTTTTACATTTACTACATGGTTTGCAAGGAATCTATTTTTTTACCATACGAGGTACTTTTTGACTTTTCCGACAAAAGTACGAGAAGAATGTTATTTTTAACTTATACGGAGTGAACAGATTTTTACGGTTCCATAACGCCTCATTTTCTTGAAGCTAACTCTACAATATTTTATGACTATTTTCAAAAAAAATCTATTATTTTGAAATTGCATGGCATTTTGTGAAAAGAAAAATATTTTGTAGAAGATATGATATTTTCCTCAAGAATTCCTTTCAATTGTTTTATCAAAACCATTTTCCATCTAAGATGACATTATTTCATATGTGTATGTTTCAAGTTTGATGTCTCTATTATTTACATGTTTTAACTTTTATTGTGATGAAATGTATTTTTTTTATATGGATTATGAGATTATTGGATGAGGTTTGTGAAACCCAATTTATTCTTTGGATTATGATGAATGTTTTAAGTTTATTTTGTGGCCCAAGTAAGTATGATTTCATTATTATATGGGTGGGACCTATATCTCCCTCCAATGCATTGGGTAAATATTTATATCCCATGAGATAGACATGGCTGGAATAGTAAGTTAATCTGGTTCAGTGTTACAGGACTGGAATGAGGAGTGAACTCGATTCAGAAAAGGACTTTGTCCACTAAGATGGTCTTGGCAGCAATGCATTGGCTACTATGGAAATCATAACATGTTATTAATGGTTTCCAAAATTACATGATTTATTCCCATGCTATTTTATCAAGATTGTTGTTCCTTTATGATATATTCCTTACATACTTCCATGATTTATATCTTTGCTCAAGATTTTGATGTATAGATTTTATGTTCAAGCTTTTTTATTCAAATGTTTATGGATTGTTTTATGTTCTCTAGGCTTACCCTTACTAAGCATTTTAGCTTACCCTTTTTATGTTTTATTTTCCCCAGGATATAAATAAAGTTTATAGGAAAGAAAACAAAAGGGGAGGATCTTTAGGGGAGAAGTTGAAGATCTTTCACCATGATTAGAAGATTAAATTCTGAGTTTCTAAAGACACTAAACTATTACGGTCCTTGTGTGTCTGTGTTTGTTTTGTATTATGTATTCCGAAAAATTAATGTTATTTCCATGTACATCAATCTTTGGGTCTCTACACCACATCACTTTAATATTCATTAAAAACACTTTGATGATGAAATAAATATTCCTTTCATTATCTATATCCCCACCAAGGTGTTTCCATCCTCTTAAGATAATCCCCTGTTATTTTAGAAGCTCCCTCTCAATTTAAGGGACCTCTCTATCTCCTTTTTATTTAGGATCACTCTTTTTATTAATTGATTTTAATCTTAATATACTACATTATAATATTTTTATAAATGACCCTTTAATGTCCAATTTATGTTCAAATAATTATATATTATTTATCACCTTTCATTATAACCTTTAACTAAGCTGTTATGATATTGAAGTAAGGGATCCTCTATTTCTCCTTTTTCTCAAGAACCGTATTTTTATTATGCCTTTTCATTTCCAATTGTTTATATTGGGATATGTTTTTATACATCTTTATTTATATCCTAATTATTTTAAAATATATTAGACATTTAAGTAATTATTATTAAACATTACATTAATTATTATATAACCTTGTTGTGCTACCAAAATTACCCTATGATTTTATATTCCAAACATTGGTGTAGTGAATACCCATACCCATTTCTACTCAAGTTTATTCACCTAGATGTACCTATAATTCATAGATTATTGAATTAAATTTATTTACCAACACTCTTCAATTGTGGGATTAAATGAAATTAAATATGACCTTTTGTTTTATGATCTATGTGGCACAATTTTTCATTTACATGATATGAATGTGATGGGTGGGCCAGGAATTATATAGCCCTCCAATGAAATGGGTAATGTTTTTATCTTATGATATTCCATGTATAGTTCATATTATGTCACCCCAATAGCAATATTTTATGATTTCTTGGCGATTATCATTTACTTTTTCATCTGATTTCATGTATTTTTTTGTAGCCACATTCTATGGTTTCCTTCAGATTATCATCTTTTATCATGATTTGATGTTCTGGTTTTGTATTCCCACCTAAAGTATGACACCTTAATATACCTATATAATCACATGTATTACTTTCATCATGTTGTTCTTTGATTATTACCTTACTAGGAATTACAGTTTACCCACATCTTGTGTACATCTTCAGTTTATCTAGTGGAGTTTTAAAAGATCAAGGAAATTTATGGTCATGTTATGAAGTTTTAGTTTATGTATTTATTTTTATGTTTCAGTTTTTTAATCTATGAACCTAATTACCCAAAGAAACATTCTGTCACAATATTATGGGGTCTCAAAATTATTATGATTTTGCCATAAATCGGGAAATAAAGTGTATAAAATATATGGATTTTCATACCCCTCCCTCATATTTGATTATCACCCTTCACGGGATCCTTTTAGCTTCATCACCTTTTCCATAATAGAAATATTTAGAGGAAAACACATAGTTTACTTTTCTGATATTCCATTTTTTGTATATAATTTTCTCAATGATATAGCTCATTATTAAGATAGACATTATTAGCTGTTTTCTTGGTGTTCGTATAGTGTTAGAGTCCCTATAGTTAATGTTTGATCATTCAGTTATATTATATATATAATTATACTCTTATGTAATTATATGCATATGTTTTGGATTATGATTAGATTTATTGTCATTAGGATTTTATTAGAGATTTTTTAATTCCTAGGATTGTAGAGGGTAATGTTTTTGGTATTTTTTGATTATGTCTCCTTGATAGTCAATAATTTGTGACCTATTAGATTTCGGATTCTAGGATCATATTTGGCATTGATATAATCATAGGAGGGATATAGAGTATGAGATAAACAATACTAATGATTCCATTATATTTTTTTTGGGAAACAGTTCACAAAAATGTGACATGTTAAGTAATTCCAAATGATTGGATAGTACCTATAACACACCAAATGATATGATTTATGGACCATGATATCCAAATGACATTATTATATAAGGGTTTTCTCATTTTGAGTCATATTAATACGTGTGTCACAGGCATCATTCTAGTGTACACTTATTCATGATTTGGGAACGATATTTTTGGAATTTTAAATTATTTAAAATAAATTATGATTTAGATAAATTATTTATTATAGGAATAGAGGATTTTTTTACTTAAATTATATATATGTACAATGGTTGGAATCCCCAAATGTTTCAGGATGGTGAATTGTTGTAGGATGATCTGGTTGATTATAAGCGAGATGATCTTAAGGAATAGGATTAATGGTTGAAGTTTGGATGTCAGAGAAAGTTATAGATTTTATTATATAATGATGTGAATATATTTTATAAATATTTGGAGATTTGGTTACATTATATTTATATTGAATTTAGTATTATCTTTAAATAACTATGAATTTGTTTACTATGGTAGTTATTTTTCTATTTGGTGTGGCTCATTAGTGGTGGATTATATTTATGGGTAATCATGAAGAGTCATAGTTATCCTAGGAGTTTTTTAGATTTAATCATAATCTACCTTTTTAAATTTAATATTAAAGGTATTATGGTATTTTTCGTTTCTCAAAAAATTTTATGGGAGATATTGAGTGTATAAATTTTTATATTGGTTCAAGTATCTTCACTGTTATTCCAAAAACATTATAGCTAATAAAAAGGCATGGGTGTGAAATTTTAAGGAGGAAATGCATATAAAGATATATTAATAGGGTATATGTTCCATGATTTCATTCTATATTCAAGTAACGGAAGGGTGAGGTTATATATAAGATTTCTAATCCAATTGGTTCTTCCTAAGGGGGGAATTCATTAGAACATCACTAGGAGTGAATTTAATATAATAGCATTGTTGTATCATTATATTCAATGAGTATATCAGGGAGGAATATTTCTCCATATTCTTTATTTAATTTCATTAAATTTATTTATTTTTGATCTTAAATCAATTGATTTGGTTTAGTATATTTCAATTATGGGGGCTATAGATTTCATAAGTTATATGCCTTATTCAGTATGTTCTTTAACACTAGATATTCATCCTATTTTAGATGAAACCTCTGAAATTGTTTCCTATAATTTTTTATATAAGGCCTCAGCCTTAAACCTTACTTAATATTGAATTAAATGAATAATTCACATTGAGGAACTTTTTAGGTTTAGATTTTTAGAGAATTAGATCATAAAACTTGCATTACATTCCACATTTTAACAAACTGGTTACATAAAAGATATTATTCATTTTTCCCATCAACAGAAACATATTTAAAATAAAACATGGATTCTTTCTTCACACTTCCTTGACACTATCATTATATCATTTACCATTCCCTGGACCTGTGAAAAACTTTTCAAAAACAAGGGATGAGCATAAAAAGCTCAGTAAGGGATATAAAAGTACGAAATAAAAACATTAGTCCATGTATGAAATCATAGATTACTCATAAAACATAATAACATTAACATGCCTCATCAAATAATGAATAAATCATAGAAATCATAATAAATAAATGTAACTTGAGGCATTCATAACATTCTTACGTAGGGAGTAACCCTCTTGGTTACATTTGGAATACCCATCACAGTATATTCCCTAAATCTCTTCGGAGAAACCTCAAAGTTTAACCCCTTCGCGTTACCCAATGCATTGGAGAGCTATATCGGGCTCACCCGCCCTTAGTTTATCATGGAACTACCCATCTTCATAATAATTCCCAAGAACCATAACATAATTGTATCACATAAAACATGCTTAAAGGAAACATAACACTTCCACTTTTCAATCACAAGATATCAATACAACACATTGATATAAAAACATTATGAAAACCATTTTCAATACCAAAATAAAATAAAATTAAAAGATGGTATTTATTTTTATTTTTAAAAAAGGGTATGGCTTGTAGAGGAAGCTGAAACTCAAATAATGGTCATGGCGGCAGAGAAGTCGTTTTCGCCGCATATGTACGACAAAAACATTCCCTTTTGTCATTTAGTAAAAACGCTTCGTATAAAAAAGATTACTTTTGGATAAACATAAAATTCGAAGGGGTTTATACACCGTATAAAAGAAGGTTTTGTATAAAACAAAATATTCCTCAATGAAAAGATATTGAGACGATGTCCCATACAAAGACGGTATCCTTGGATTATGGATAAATCAATTACATAATTATGTGTGACAAACGAATACACCAAATATAAGTGGATATTAAGTCTAAAACAATCAGAGGTTATTCACACATATTAATAGAATGACATATTCAAGGAGTAAAAGTTTATCCCAAAGAATCAAAATTGGGATAAGAACTTCCATTTCAAAAAATCGACAGCCTAACGACGTCATTTCAAAATTCAGAAAATGAGTCGATGAGAGATAAAACGGGGATCTCATCACTTGGACATAAAATTTACATCAATAAGGATATATTTGAACAAATACCAACATAATAGTATGTTAATTTAAAAGACATAACAAAATAAGTCTTTTAAAAAGAGGTGGGTGAAAGGTCCCCTTACTGACTTGAGTAACTTTCGAAACGTGCACCCCATTTAAGAAGGGTCATACAATGAATATGTAAATACCCATAAATAAAATAATATTACAAAAAAAGTATAATAATGGGACGTACATAAAAAACTCAAAGGAAATGGTGGAAAATGTAGCATAAATCTCACGGGAATAAAAGTGAGATGAAAAATCCCTTACGAAAACTCGGCAGCCTAACGGCGCCACTTAAAACATCCAAAAATGGATTGATGAGATCAAATAGGGTCTCTCATCATATTTAAATAAAATTTACAGAACAATTAATATAAAATAATATCCCCCAACATAAAAAATTGTAGCTTAAAGTATGTTACATAAAGGAGAGTACTTAAAAAGAAAGAGAGTGGTTGGATCTCTTACGAAAATTCGATAGCCTAACAGCGCCACTCAAAACTTCCAAAATGGATTTATGAGAGAAAACAGGGTCTCTCATCATATGAACATAAAATGTACAGTAGGAGAAATATGAAATAACATCCCAATAAAAATAAATATGACCTTAAAAGGAATTACATAAAAGAGTGTACTTAAAAAGAAAGAGAGGGGTAGGATCCCTTACGAAAATTTGGCAGCCTAACGGCGCCACTTAAAAATTCTAAAAAAAGAATTGATGACAGTAAGAGGGGGTTTCTCATCATATAAAAATAAAAATTACAGTATCGTTAATATAAAACAACATCCTCAAACATAAGAACATGGAGCATAAATGAAATGACATAAAAGAGGGTACTTGAAAAGAAAGTGAGTGGTTGGATCCCTTACATCAAGTCCGACTTGTCTTGTTTGTTTTTTATATTCCTGAATAATAAACTTTGGTAAATTTATAATTTCCTAAGGTCCTACTTTAAATATTATTATTCAGTTAATATCACATATTATAATGTTATAATAATTGGTTAATAATGTGAGTTCATATCAGACGTTTTTGTCGATGTTTGGTACATGAGTCAAAAATGAACTTGCTTGAAAATTATTGTCCATGTAGTTATAAGTAAATCCTCTCCAGAATAGTATTAATGATGTTCATATAATATATATCTAGTAAAAATTCATTTTATACTATTCCATAACATTGGGAGATAAAAATAAATGAAATGCACCGTTCATGGAGACGATAGGCCGTACGTACGCATGAACGCTACTTTCACTACTTTGACATATTAATGGAATTAAAAACAATTGAGATATATGTATATTATAATTACAGTATAATATAAATGTTATATAGGTCACATAAGTTCATTAATTTCATTCTTTATACATTCCATGTATTGCATGAACGAGTCACATCACTTGAGGGGGCGGTAGTCCACACTTCCTCGTATGAAATTATCGCATTTTCACAACATTCAAAGCATAAAGGTATGTTTTAAAAATAAAATACAGAAGAATATGGAAAACATAAATACCATATATATCGTATATAAAATACATTTACATCATAATGGACACCTTTAATGGTGTTAAATAAATATTGAACAATCATCGTTTCGTGAGTCAGTAATTCGCCATCCACAGAAAGAGTATGTTCTTTAACCATTAGACGGATGTGTGTGTAAGTGTAGCTCGAATCCTTCTTATAAAAACATCCTAGTATATTGAAGATTCTGTTTTTGTTACAAAATAAAGTAATAAAAAGAGGTTAGGGGGTTGGAGAAGCAAAATAAAACATAAGAACACAAGAGAAGACACTACCTTTAAATCGAGTAACTCTTTTTGATTTGAGCTCAAAGGCTTCCTTGGAAAGACTTCTGCCCAAAGTGAGGCTTCTAGGAGTAAGAGAGGTATGTGGAGAGACATAATGGGCAGGAGTTGGCCGATCCTAAGTCTTGAGAGGTGTGGGTAAGGTGGTAGAGGTGGGGGCCTTTTATAAGAGCAGAGGAGGGGCACTCTTGGAAAGTCTTGAAAACTAACATTATTATAAAATTCATTTCGGATTTTAAAGGTCCCACAATTAAATATTTCGAGTATAAGGTGATAATAGTTCTAAATACACACATCCAATAGGTTTTTTACAAGTTTAGGTATTAGATTTTACATTATCTTTTTATTTTATTTAAATCATTAAATAATGAGTTAATCGATGCATCATCATGGTGTCATAAGTAATTTAATTTATTTAATGTATAAAAATTATAATAAAAAATATCATGATGTAGGAAATATTTTTATATTTCAAATGAATATTTATAGTCAAAAATATGACTTGTATAACCACTTGTAAAAATTGTTTTAGTAAAACAACACATGTTTGTGACCTTTTAATTTTATCTTTAAATAAAAAGTTTTTAATGTCATTTTCCTACCAAAGTGGCTCCATGGAGTCCCCAAGTTGACCCATGGGTTTTCTTGGTCGACCATGACTCAAAAAATAAGGGTAGTACATGTTTCTAGGTCATTTCATATTATTTAAACATTATTTTTACCTTACTAATTACCTCTAATTGCAATTAAAAACTTAAAAGTTACTATTCACCAAAAAATTATTTTAATTCCATTGAACCACATTTTACTTCTTAATAACAAACATGTATGTCGGATTTTAGAAATTCAAAACACTGAGGTGGTAAAATTACATTTAAACAGAAAATCTGTTTTTATAAGTACCACTTAGTGCTTTCACTATTCATCAAAAATTGATGTTTTTCAGAAAAATTTCAAAACCTCACCCTAAGCTATATTTGATATTACAAATTCAAAAATTAAGTCTATTTTAAAAAATTCAAAACATATAAGTTGAATTAATTTATTTAATAATTAATTCCCGATGACAGAGCAAATAGTGTGTTTTTATGAAACAATAAGTATCAAAAGATTGACACTAGTTTAAGTTCGATTTCAAAGTGAAATTAATTCCAATGACCACAATTGGATTAGATGGTAAAAATATATTCTAATTTAACTTTAAAACCAATTCAAAATATAATCTAATCATATAAATAAATTAGATTAAAAAGAGGTTTTGAATTAAAATACAACATTTTTCACTATTCATAAAAAAATGAACTTTATCAGAAATATACCAAAAATTTACACAAAGTAAACATTGATGTCCTGATTCTAAATAAGAATTTTATTTCGTCAAATATGACACATAAAATTGTCAAAAAGCGGTTCCCCATCAAAAGGCGGTTAAACGACCTTTTAAAGAATATTAGAATGTTTACCCTTAAAATTCGATTCATTCGCATTTTTAATCCTTTAACATTTATTGTAAAAAGTAAAAATATTTTACAAACATACATTATATTTTTTTAGTTAGTTCCTTTCCTTCCCACCATTAAAATGTCTAGGCATCAAATACCATTTAAAATAATATTATTTTATTATTAGTGTGCAACGTAAGATTTCTAAGGAACTTGTTGTCGCGTATTGGGTACGCCACCGAGCATAGCGTTCCATTTAAAGTAATATTAATATTTTTTTCACAAAAAATGTCATATTCTTTATTTACCTGGGGTGTTACATCCTTCCCCCCTTTTGGAAATTGTGTCCTCGCAATTTCAAAATTGGGCTTGGAAACTCCATTGAAAGTCGAACATCGAAAAAGGAGTAAATTAAACTATCACTTTAAAAGAAAGAAAGGGAAGTAAAAATGTCACCCGAGTTAACCCATACTAGGATTTCATGTAGGAAAACATGGATATGGAAGAAAAAGAAAAGGGTCATGTTCTGAGGTAGAGTGACATAAAACATGTTTAGGAGAAAGTTAACCACAAGAAAATCACAAACTTGTGGTGGGTTAAACGGTATTCGATTCCCCTTTAGGAAAAGTTAATAGAGAAAAATTTTGTTTTAAGTAAATTTTCATTGAGGAATTTATTTTTGATCTTAAAGAAACATATTTACATGTCATGTTGACTTTCAACTTTTACTAGATTTCTTACACAAACTCATACTTTCCCCAAATGATGAGTATTTAGGAAGACTTGTTCACACTAAGAGTACTATAATCAACTTCTATAGAATCACCTAATCCACAAAAGTGGACTATATATTTACCATGTCTTTAGACCCTCACCAAAACCAAAATTATTAGAACAAGATCCGATAATCCAGAAAAGGATAACCCCTTATAAAAAGAAAATCTATTCTTAATCTCTAAAATTTGTCCAACAAAACCCAAAGTTCAACGAAGACCATTTGATAAACAATTTTTCCATAAAATTATTCAAAGTAAACCAAACTAAGATTAAAACCCAAATATTAGAAGGATGTAATCACATAGTCTTCCAAGGTAAAAATTAACACTTATCTCCAAATAACATCATTTTCTCTTAAAGTCTCATATTGAAAAGTAATTAACCTATTCACATATCGTCCATGATAGGTTAATAATTTCCATAGATAACCCAAAATAAAATTACTCTTAATTCATAAAATCATCTAACTAAAAAGAATAAGTCATACAAACCAGGGACTTCACGTAGTCCAGTGGTAGGCGATAAATACTAGTCTCACATTGGTTGTGGGTTCGATTCCCACAGCTTTGTCCAACCCGACGCGTTGTCACATGGTCTACGTGTTGTCATTTTTATAAAACTCTAAAAATAACCCTAACATGTTTTAACTTCAATAGTTTCCTTATAACACTCATTTTCATCCAAATTCGTTACGATCTCAACATCTTAATTCTTGAAGTCTTATTTCACCACCATAAGATAAAATAAAACGATTCCCAAAAAGAATAACAGCATACCTTGATCATGGCGACCACTCTGTTTCATCATCATCTTTCTCACGTAGGTAGAAGTCCTATGAATTACAACAATGATTTAGGTATCCTTCAAAATCATTTGCTTCTTCCATCCAAATACACCCTGTACAACATTGGTTATATGGGTGTTCACAGAAAAACAGTTTTGGAAAATAATCATGTATGACATATAATTCCAAAACATCTGATAAAACATGATTTCTATAAAATAGTCGGACATAATTTGAGTTGAAAATTTCTATTATTGGTCCTTTTAAAATACCATAATTATGGGCTGAGAGACTATATTTTAAAAGAAAATATAAATAGGTTTCTCAAGGGTATCCTTCCTCAGCACCATTTTTAAAATCATAATATGCTTCAAATTCTTGTGATAAGGTAAAATATTTGAAAATACCTTGATAACATTTACCTTTCTTGAAAATATGAGAATATTGTGAAAATAGTATTTGTCTAAAAACAACCCATGATCCACGATGATAACGAGGTATAGTGGAGGTGTTTGATATCTCAAACAACTGCTTGCAAGTGATTTGTATGCTAGAAAAAGTTTCACAATCATCCGAACATGACATTACAATAATTAATGCAAGCATGTCATCGGGAAGAGATAGGAATGTCGTTTGAGATCCTTCTCCTTCCATTTGTAACTGTCATTACTTGACCTGAAAAATGTTATAAAACAAGGATTTAACTGAAATAATAGATATAGGGACTAATCATGTGTCTAACAAAAACTCATAATCCCTAATGTTGTCTAAACCGACCTCTGATACCAACTATAAGGCCCCAACCTTAATCCTTACTTAATATTGAATTAAATGAATAATTCACATTGAGGATCTTTTCAGGGTTAGAGTTTTAGAGAATTAGATCATAAAACATTCATTACATTCCACATTTAAACAAAGTGGTTACAAAAAAGATAGTATTCATTTTTCCCAACAATGGAAACATATTTAAAATAAAACATGGATTCTTTCTTGACACTTCTTTGACACTATCATCATATTATGTACCATTCCCTTGACCTTTGAAAAACATTTCAAAAATTTGGGATGAGCATAAAAAGCTCAGTAAGGGATATAAAAGTATGAAATGAAAACATTACTCCATGTATGAAATCATACATTACTCATAAAACATAACCACATTAAAATACCTCATCAAATCATGAATATATCATAAAAATAATAAGACATAAAGGTAACTTGAGGCATTCATAACATTCTTACGTAGGGAGTGACCCTCTTGGTTACGTTTGGAATACCCATCACAGTATATTCCCTAAATCTCTTCGGAGAAACCTCAACGTTTAACCCCTTCGCGTTACCCAATACATTGGAGAGCAATATCGGGCTCACCCGCCCTTATTTTATCACGGAACCACACGTCATCATAATAATACCCAAGAACCATAACATAATCTTATCACCTAAAACATGAATAAAGGAAACATAACACTTCCACTTTTCAATCACAAGATATCAATACAACACATTGATATAAAAACATTATGAAAACCATTTTCAATAGAAAAATAAAATAAATGTAAAACATGGTATTTATTTTTCTTTTAAAAAAATGTATGGCTTGTAGAGGAAGCTAAAACTCAAATAATGGTCACAACGACAGAGAAGTCGTTGTCGCCACATACGAACGACAAAAACATTCCCTTTTGTCATTTAGTAAAATGATTTGTATAAAAAAGATTCCTTTTGGATAAACGTAAAAGTAAAAGGGGTTTATACACCGTATAAAAGAAGATTGTGTACAAAACAAAATATTCCTCAATGAAAGGAGATTGAGATGAAGTCCCATACAAAAATGGTATCCTTGGATTATGGACAAATCAATTACATAATTATGTGTGACAAATGAATACACCAAATATAAGTGGATATTAAGTCTAAAACAATCATAGGTTATTCACACATATTCATAGAATGACATATTCAAGGAGTAAAAGTTTATCCCAAAGAATCAAAATTGGGTTAAGAAGTTCCCTTTCAAAAATTCGATAGCCTAACAGCGTCACTTCAAAATTCAGAAAATGAGTCGATGAGAGATAAAAAGGGGATCTCATCACTTGGAAATAAAATTTACATCAATAAGGATTTATAAGTACAAATCCCAACATAATAGTATGTGAATTTAAAATACATAACAGAAGAAGTCTTTTAAAAAGTGGAGGGTGAAAGTTTCCCTTACCGACTTGGGTAACTTTCGAAACATACACCCCATTGAAGAAGGGGCATACAATGAATATGTAAATACCCATAAATGAAATTATATTACCAAAAGAGTATAATAATGGGAAGTACATACACAACTCAAAGTAAATGGTGGAAAATGTAGCATAAATCTCACGGGAACAAAAGTGAGATGAAAAATCCCTTACGAAAACTCGGCAGCCTAATGGCGCCACTTAAAACATCCAAAAAAGGATTTATGAAATCAAATAGGGTCTCTCATCATTTTTAAATAAAATTCACATCAATATTAATATAAAATAACATCCCCAAACATAACAAATAGGAGCTTAAAATAAGTTAAATAAAGGATAGTACTTAAAAAGAAAGAGAGAGGTTGGATCTCTTATGAAAATTCGACAGCCTAACGGTGCCACTCAAAACATCCAAAATTGATTGATTAGAGAAAATAGGGTATCTCATCATATGAACATAAAAGGTACAGTAGGAGTAATATAAAATAACATCCCAATCATAAGAAATATGAGCTTAAAAATAATGTCATAAAAGAGTGTACTTAAAAAGAAAGGGAGGGGTAGGATCCCTTACGAAAATTCGGCAGCCTAACGGCGCCACTTAAAAATTCTAAAAAAAGAATTGATGACAGTAAGAGGGGGTATCTCATCATATAAAAATAAAAATTAAATTATGGTTAATATAAAAGGACATCCTCCAACATAAGAACATGGATAATAAATGAAATGACATTAAAGAGGGTACTTGAAAAGAAAGCGAGAGGTCGGATCCCTTACCTCAAGTCTGACTTGTCTTGTTCATTTCATTATATTCCTGAATAATAAAATTTGATCAATTTATAATTTCTTAAGGTGATCCTTTAGAGATTATTAATCAGTTAATATAACATATTATAATTTTATAATAATTGGTTAATAATGTGAGTTCATATCAGACGTTTTTGTCGATGTTTGGTACATGAGTCAAAAATGAACTTTTTTGAAAATGATTGTCCATGTACTTATAAGAAAATAATATCCAGAACAGTATTAATGATTATATATCTTATATATCCAGTACATATTCATTTTATACTATTCAATAACATTTGGAGATAAAAAGAAATGAAATTCACCGTTTATGGAGACGGTAGGTCGTACGTACGCATGAACGCTACTTTCACTTATTTGACATATTAATGGAATTAAAAACAATTGAGATATATATATATTATAATTCCAGTATAATATATATGTTATATAGGTCACATATGTTCATTAATTTCATTCTTTATACATTCCATGTATTGCATGAACGAGTCACATCACTTGAGGGGGCGGTAGTCCAAACTTTCTCGTATGAAATTATCGCATTTTCACAACATGCAAAGCATAAACGTATGTTTTAAATATAAAATACAGAAGCATATGGAAAACATAAATACCATATATATCATATATAAAATATAGTTACATCATAATTTCCACATTTAAAGGTGTTAACAGAATATTGAACAATCATCGTTTCGTGAGGCAGTAATTCTCCATCTACAGAAACAGTATGTTCTTTAACCATTAGACGGATTTGTGTGTAAGTTTAGCTCTAATACTCATTATAACAACATCCTAGTATATTTAAGATACTGGTTTTGTTACAAAAGAATGGAATAACAAGAGTTTAGGGGGTTGGAGAAGCAAAATAAAATAAAATAACACAAGAGAAGACCCTACCTTTAAATCGGGTATCTCTTTTTGATTTGAGCTCAAAGGCTTCCTTGGAATGACTTCTTCCCAAAGTGAATATTCTAGGAGTAATAGAGGGATGTGGAGATACAAAATGGTTAGGGTTTAGCCTATCAAAATTCTTGGTAGGTTTGGTTAAGGTGGTAGAGGTCGGGTCCTTTTATAAGAGAAGAGGAGGGGCACTCTTGAAAAGTCTTGAAAAGTAACATTATTATAAAATGCATTTAGGATTTTAAAGGTCCAAAAATTATATATTTAGAGGATATGATGATAATAGATAGAAATAAAACCCATCCAATAGGTGTTTGACAAGTTTAGGTCTTAGATTTTACATTATCTTTTTATTTTATTTAAATCGTTAAATAATGAGGTAATCATTGCATCATCATGGTGTCACAAATAATTTAATATCTTTAATGTCTAAAAATTATAAAACAAATATCAGGATGTAGGAAATATTTTTATCTTCCTAATGAATATTTATAGTCAAAAACATGACTTGTATAACCCCATGTAAAAATTGTTTTAGTAAAAAACACATGTTTGTGACCTTTTTATTTTAACTTTAAATACAAAGGTTTTAATGTCATTTTCTACCAAAGTGGCTCCATGGGGTACCCAAGTTGAACCATGTATTTTCATGGCCGACCATGACTCAACCAATAAGGGTAGGACATGTGTCTAGGTCATTTCTTATTATTAAAACATTATTTTTACATTAAACTACACTAATTACCTCTAATCGCGATTAAAAACGTAAAAGTTACTATTCACCAAAAAAATATTTTAATTCCATTAAACCACATTTTACTTCTTAATGACAACCATTTATGTCATATTTTTTTAATTCAAAACACAGAGGTGGAAAAATTTCATTTAAACGGAAAATCAGTTTTCATAAGTACCACTTAGTGGTTTCACTATTCATCAAAAATTGATGTTTTTCAAAAAAAAATACCAAAACTTCACCCTATGATATATTTGATATTCAGAATTGAAAAATGAATTCTATTTTACACAATTCAAAACATATAAGTTTTATTAATTAATTTAATAATTAATTCCCGCTGACAGATCAAATAGCGTGTTTTTATGAAACAATAAGTAGTAAAAGATTGACACTAGTTTAAGTCCAATTTCTAAGTGAAATTAATTCCAATGAAAAAAAATTGTATTAAATGGTAAAAATATTTTCTAATTGATCTTTAAAACCAATTCAAAATATAATCTAATCATATAAATAAATTAGATTAAAAAGAGGTTTTTAATTAAAATACAACATTTTTCACTATTCATTAAAAATGAACTTTATCGGAAAAATACCAAAAATTTAAACAAAGTATCTTTGGATGTCCCGATTCCAAATAAGAATTTTATTTTGTCAAATATAACACATAAAATTGTCAACAAGAGGTTCTCCATCAAAAGATAGTTAATCGACCTTTTAAAGAATATTAGAATGTTTACCCTTAAAATTGGATTCATTCGAATTTTTAATCCTCTAACATTTATTATAAAAAGTAAAAAAAATTGACAAACATACATAATAATTTTCTAGTTAGTTCCTTTCTTTCCCGCCATTACAATGGCAAGGCATTAACTACCATTTAAAAAAATATTATTTTATTTTTACAGTGCAACGTAAGATTTCAAAGGAACTCGTTGTCGCGTATTGGGTACGCCATCGAGCATAGCGTTCCCTTTAAATTAATATTAATATTTTTTTCACAAAAAATGTCATATTCTTTATTTACTTGGGGTGTTACATTTTATCCACAATAGTATGTCCCATTTGATTTTGGTCTGTATAATGGTGAGAGAGTATGGAGAGGATAACACTAGGATATTATCTTTCCTTTGGGAACTATGACAAAGTGATGCTGAAGTTGTGGGTTTTATCAAAGATAGTGGGGTAGAGGATCAAGGCATGGTTATATTAATGCTTTAGAGTTTCCATCAACAAATGGCCTTGATATTATTCCAAATACTATTTATTTATAGTCTAGTCATTTTTATACCTTGTTTTGTTTCATATCTTATCACTCCTTTATAGAACCAACCTTGGTCAATGTATAGAGACTCATTGTGGTGATAATTATAGGGAAATGGTGTTGACTACATCATTAATAGGTCAGTCAAGATTGTCTAAATTTTATTCGAGATGTGAATATAAATTAAGATAGGATTACTCAGAAAGAGAATTATTTTTATTAAAATACATCTATAAGATGTTATCCATGGCATGTGATTATTGTAGTTTATTGTATTTTATTATTTAATTAAAATAAAGGAATTGATATTTATTTTACTTAAAATGAAATGATATTTTAATTGTAAATAAATACCATAACATGAATAATATATTTTTGAAACCACTCTATTCATAGTTGGAAGAGTTTAGGTTGGGTTAAAATGATGTTATGTAAGTGATGCTACCAATAGTTTTAGATGTGTTCCATGATGATTATTCTAAATAGATAATATAATTTCACCTTTGAATTGATGTTTTGTAAGATATATAATTATAATATACTATGTATTTTAATTCTATGTCTCTTTATTGAATATTTTCTTTTGAATAATGATTAAATTGAATTCATATAAATGATATTTTGCATAGGTGTTTCATCTGGCCGTGTACGTCTCCTTGGGGTGCTCCGGTTTTGTTCACAATGAATGGATATTGTATTTTGTGGTTGTTTATAAATTATTGTAACAACATAAGATATAATATTATATTTTAAAAAAAATATATAATTTCATTTATATAGTTCTTTACACACAACATAAAGTTCAAACAAACAATGATAATCTATTAGTCTATTATTATTCAATGTGATAGTTATCACCTATCCAATTCATTGATGGGTATGAATATTTTTAATTAAATTATTAAAAAAAATCCATGATTAAAATGAATTCAGTGGTTCTAAATTGGATAGAAATGAAAATTAAATAATTGAATGTTAAATTTTTTTAAAAAAAAATTTATTCACGCATTTTATTTTTATCTTAATAAATTATATTTAACTAACTTTAAGAATTATTTTATTAAAATTTATTAAGTATATAATTATTAAAATGATTTGATATTCGTCTTCTAGTTTTTACTATGCATGAAATAATAATATATTCAGTTTATTCATTAAAATTACTTTTTTTAAATTGGTTTTTATTTAGTATTATTTTATTATTTTAAAATTTATTCTTCCAAAATATATAAATTGAATATTTAAAAATTAAATACATATTTTTAATTGTAAAATTAGTTTAACCTAATAGGTTTGACTTAATTTTCTATCAATATGAATAATAAACATAGAAAATATATTTTCCTCAATAAAAGAAGTAAATATTAGTTAAAACTATGGGTAAATCTATTAAAATACCTATAAAACATTAAATTATACTATTATATGAGTGGTAATAAAAAAAATATGTTCATATGGATTCAAATACATAATTTAAAAGAATTATTTTGAAATTAGGATCCTAATATTCTGTTTGTAATCATATGTTCAATTTTTTTCAAAATAAAAAAATATTTTTAGCTATTTATATTTAATGTAATGGTTTTATGATTCCATTTGGCTTTAACATGATCCAAAATTTTAATAACCATAATTTTTTATTTAAAATAATCATGGATACCAAATTGTTATTCGATTTTAAGTTGAAATTATTTTTACTCTGTAATCAGATATTTTTGTAATAACATTTTTTTCATGCAATTTAAGTTATTACATTAAAAGTAGTTTCTTACACCTATAGATATTGAATTTGAAAAATAGATGCAAAATTTTTTATTTTCATGTAAAAAAAATATTATTATCCCATTGTATTTTTTTGATATAATTATGTTCTCAAGCTACAAAGTAGTGCTACCTCAATTAATGTTAAAATGGGTTTACAATGATTTGACTATGAGATTAGGAATAAAATGTATCATAAAATTTTCTAATTTTTTTTTATGAGTTTATTTATACCTTATCACATCTTATATTTTAATTTTGGGTGCCCTATTTCCACTTTTACCTAATTTTTATATATATATTTAAATACATTATTCCATATTTTATGTAATTCCAAGCATACTTACCTTCATTTATAAAAGTAAACCTACTCTACAAAATTATTCACAAATTTTGATCCTTATATATCAGATAAAATCTTCCATAATACCTTATTATATTACATACACACATCCATAATATTTTCATACTAAAATATCTTCTTTTAAAGGATTAATGTGTATTCCAAAAAAAAAATCTCAATGAATTGGTATAACTCTTAACGGGTTACTTTCAATATTATTTCTCTTTAAACCTACTGAAAATTTAATTTAACGAGTATAAAATAATGAATTAAGTATCCTAAATCTTCTTAATTAATATTATGATGATGGAAAATCTATTATCTACCTCCTTTCCTTCTTGTGAAAAAAAGAAAACATGGCTAGTGTGTACGTGTGGCCTACCACCTCCACGTAGTGAGGTGTTTCATTTTTATCATCATTTCACATTGACTATTATAATGATTGAAATACTAAATATATATTATATTTATGACATCATTATATTTTCAGAAAGTTTAAATATAATTTAAATCTATTTTATTCCATCCAATGAAAAATGGAAACATCACTAGTGCGTACAGACTAAAAACCATCTCTACAAAGTGAAGTAACCAATTTCTATCACCACTTTATATGAATTATTATAAATTTGGGTATAATTTGAAAACATTATACATATTTAATGAATAATATTATATATAATGTGAAACCACAACCAAGGTGTTGGGATGGTAACCATAATACTAAAACATACAACATAAAAGGATAATTTTCACCTGAATGTCCCTTTTAAGGAAGAATTATTTAGAAATGGATAATTGGAAATATAAATGAATGGTATATAGTAATATATGAATGAATATGATTTTGTAAGAGATTAGTAATAACACTATACTGATTACAAATTAGGTTTTAACACATACAAAACTAAACAATACTTGAGGTATGGTATTTACGTTTCAATCTCATTTTAATAGGGATTATTTCTGCCTGAATTTCTAGCAAGGGAAATTATATGATCCTTATCTCATAAAATACATTAAATTTATTATTATTTTATTATTATTTTAATTATGATTTTTTAAGACCATTTTTACAAGGCCCCAGCCTTAAACCTTACTTAATATTGAGTTATTACCAGATTACACATTGAAGATCTTTTCAGGTTTAGAGTTTTAGAGAATTAGATCATGAAACTTGCATTACATTCCACATTTAAACAAAGTGGTTACATAAAAGACAGTATTCATTCTTCCCATAAACGGAAACATATTTAAAATAAAACATGGATTCTTTCTTGACACATCCTTCACACTATCATCACATCATGTACCCTTCCCTTGACCTGTGAAAAACATTTCAAAAACATGGGATGAGAATAAAAAGCTCAGTAAGGGATATAAAAATATGGAAAGGAAACATGAGTACATGTATACATAAGAATGAAATCAAACTTCACCCATGAAACATAATCACATTAACATACCTCATAAATTCATGAATAAATCATAGAAATCATAAGTCATTAAAGGTAACTTGAGGCATTCATAACATTCTTACGTAGGGAGTAACCGTCTTGGTTACGTTTTGGAATACCCATCACAGTATATTACCTAAATCTCTTTGGAGAAACATTAACGTTTCACTCCTTCACGTTACCCAATGCATTGGAGAGCTATATCGGGCTCACCCACCCTTAGTCTATCACGGAACCACCTGTCTTCATAATAATGCCCAAGATCCTCAACATAATTGTATCACGTAAAACATGTATAAAGGAAACATAACATTTTCACCTTTCAATCACAAGATATCAATACAACACATTGATATAAAAACATTATGAAAACAATTTTCAATACCAAAATAAAAGAAAAGTAAAACATGGTATTTATTTTTCTTTTTAAAAAAAGGTATGGCTTGTAGAGGAAGCTGAAACTTAAATAATGGTCACGATGGCGGAGAAGTCATTGTTGCCGCATACGTAAGACTAAAACATTCCATTTTGTCATTTAGTAAACGCTTCGTATAAAAAATATTCCTTTTGAATAAACGTAAAATTCAAAGGGGTTTATACACCGTATAAAAGAAGGTTGTGTATAAAACAAAATATGCCTCAATGAAAGGAGATTGAGACGAAGTCCCATACAAAGACGGTATCCTTGGTTTAAGAATAAATCAATTACATAATTATGTGTGACAAACTAATACACCAAATATAAGTATATATTATGTGTAAAATAATCAATGGTCATTCACACATATTCAAAGGATGACATATTCAATAACTACATGTTGAACCCAAAGAAATCAAAATTGGGTTAAGGAGTTCCCTTGCCAGCCTAACGGCGTCACATCAAAAAAATGGTTTCTCATCACTTGGACATAAAATTTACATCAATAAGGATATATGAGAACATATCCCAACATAACAATATGTAAATTAAAAGACCCAACAAAAGAAGTCTTTTAAAAAGAGGAGGGTGAAAGGTTCCATTACCGACATGGGTATCTTTCGAACCATACGCCCCGTGAAAGAAGGACAATAAAACATTGAGGTAAATACTCATAAATGAGAGAATATTACACAATGAGTAAAATAATGTTCAGTACATACACCACTCAAAGGAAATTGTGGAAAATGTAGCATAAATCTCATAGGAATAAAAGTGAGATGAAAAATCCCTTATGAAAACTCGGTAGCCTAACGGCGCCACTTAAAACTTCTAAAAATGGATTGATGAGATCAAATAGGGTATCTCATCACATTACAATAAAATTTACAGCAAGAGGAATATAAAATAACATACCCCATAATAAAAAATAGGAGATTAAAATAAGTGACATAAAGGAGAGTACTTAAAGAAAAAGAGAGAGGTTAGATCTCTTACGAAAATTCGGCAGCCTAACAGCGCCACTGAAAACTTCCAAAATGGATTGATGAGAGTAAATAGGCATCTCATCATATGAAAATAATAAGTACAGTAGGATTAATATAAAATAACATCCCAATCATAAGAAATATGAGCTTATAAGTAATGACATAATAGAGTGTACTTAAAAATAAAGAGAGGTGTAGGATCCCTTACCTCAAGTCCAACTTGTCTTGTTCGTTTCTTTATATTCCTGAATAATAAATTTTGGTCAATTAATAATTGCCTAATTAACTCCTTTAGAGATTATTATTCAGTTCATATCATGTATTATAATGTTATAATAATTGTTTAATAATGTTATTTCATATCAAACGTTTTTGTCGATGTTTGGTACATGAGTCAAAAATGAACTTGTTTGAGAAAAAGAGTGCCCATGTAGTTATAAGTAAATAATTTCCAGAATAGTATTAATGATTAAAATATCATATATATCCATTAAATATTCATTTTATACTATTCCATATCATTTGGAGATAAAAAAAATGAAAAGCATCGTTCATGGAGACGGTAGGTCGTACGTACGCATGAACGCTACTTTCATTTTTTTGTCATATTAATGGAATTAAAACAAAATGAGAGAGATATATATATGTTATAATTCCAGAATGATATCCATAATTTAGATGTAATATATTAAATATATATCCATTATATATATGTACTTATAATATTACATAACATTTTGAGATAAGAAATGAAATGTACCGTTGATGGAGACGGTAAGTCGTACGTACGCATGAATGCTACTTCCATTTCTATTTCATATTTAATGGAATTAAAACAAAATGATACATAATAGTATTTTAATTACTGTATGGTATCATATATAATATCATTAAATATATCCTTTATACGTACCACATATGGTATTAACGAATCAAATCACTTTGAGGGGGCGGTAGTCCGCACTTCCTTAAAAGAAGATATCGTGTTTACCCATAATGGAAACCATAAAGGTATGCCATAAATGAAAAATAAAAAAGCTTAAGTAAAACATAAACATATTATATATCATATATAAATATATTTTCAACTTAATGTCCACCTTTGAAGGTGTTATAAGAATGTTGAACAATCATCGTTTCGGGAGGTAGAAATTCGCCATCCACGGAAACAGTATGTTCTTTAACCATTAGATGTAGGTGTGTGTAAGTGTAGCTCTAATACTTCTTATAACAACATCCTAGTATATTGAAGATACTTTATTTGTTACAAAATAAATTAATAAAAAGTTTTTAGGGGGTTGGAGAATCAAAATAAAACAAAAGGACACAAGTGAAGACATTACCTTAAAATCGGGTAACTCCCTTTAGTTTGAGCTCAAAGGCTTCCTTGGGAAGACTTCTGCCCAAAGTGAGGCTTCAAGGAGTAATAGATGGAAGTGGAGAGACAAAATGGGCAGGGTTTGGCCGAGCCAAATGATTTGGTAGTGTGGTTAACGAGGTAGAGGTTAGGACCTTTTATAAGAGGAGAGGAGGGGCACTCTTGTAAAGTTAAAAAATGTAACTATATTTTCGAAAGAGTTTCGAATTTTAAAGGTCCCACATTGATTTATTTCGAGGATAAGGTGATAAGGGTTCAAAATCCACTCATCCAATAGGTTTTGGACATGTTTAGGTCTTATATATTATATTATATTTCCATTTTATTTAAATCGTTAAATAATGAGGTCATCGCTGCATCATCATGATGTCATAAATAATTTAATTTATTTAATGTCTAAAAATTATAAAAAAATACTATGATGTAGAAAATCGTTTTATCTTTCCAATTACTATTTATAGTCAAAAATATGACTTGTATAACCCCATGTAAAAATTGTTTTAGTATAATATCTCATGTTTGTGTCATTTTTACTTTAACATTAAATAAAAAGATATTTATGTCATTTCCCAACCAAAGTGGCTCCATGGGGTCCCCAAGTTGACCCATGGATTTTCTTGGTCTTCCATGACACATCCAATGTGGGTAGGACATGTGTCTAGGTAATTTCATTTTATTAAAACATTATTCTTACCATAAACTACACTAATTACCTCTAATCGCGATTAAAAACTTAATAAGTTACTATTCACCAAAAAATTATTTTTATCCCATTGAACCACATTTTACTTCTTAAAGACAACCATGTATGTCGGATTTTTGAAATTCAAAACACAAAGATGGCAATATTTTATTTAAACGGAAAAATTAGTTTTTATAAGTACCACTTAGTGGTTTCACTATTCATCAAAAATTGAAGTTTTTTAGAAAAATCCCAAAAATTCAACCTAAGCTATATTTGATATTCCAAATTCAAAAATGCAGTATATTTTACAAAATTAAAAACATATAAGTCACATTAATGAATTTAATAATTAATTCCCGCTGTCAGAGCAAATAGCGTGTTTTTATGAAACAATAAGTATCAAAAGATTGACACTAGTTTAAGTCTGATTTCAAAGTGAAATTAATTCCAACGACCACTATTGTATTTTATGGTAAAAATATATTCCAATTTCACTTTAAAACCAATTCTAAAGATAATATAATCATATAAATAAATTATATTAATAAGTTTTTTTGAATTAAAATACAACATTTTACACTATTCATTAAAAAATGAACTTTATCGGAAAGATACCAAAAATTTACACAAAGTAAATTTTGATGTCCCAATTCTTAAGAAGATTTTTATTTGGTCCAATATAATGTATAATAGTGAACAAAACTATATTTAATGATGGTTTTCCATCAAAAGGCGATAAGTGAACCTTTAGTGAAAACTAGGGCATATACGCCTAAAATTGAATTCTTTCCGTATTTTAAGCCTTTATCTTTTATTGGATAAATGTAAAAACATTTAAAAACATATATAATAATATTTTAGTTATTTATATCCATTACTACCAATACAACGGCTACATGTTAACTACCATTTAAAATAATATTATTTTTTTATTAGAGTGCAACGTAAGATTCCCAAGAAACTCGTTGTTGCGTGTTGGGTACGCCATAGAGCATAGCATCCCCTTTAAATTCATATTAATATTTTATTCACAAATATGGATAAATATAAAAATTTCATATTCTTTATTTACCTGGGGTGTTACAAGTTTCTCCCCTTCATTGCTCAAAATAGTGAAAAAATGTTTTTATGAAAATTTAACATTATTTCTTATCTTTTATTCGGAAATCATTCACATCCATATGAAAGTTCTCTAAAATGTTTGTAAGAATGATTTTACTATCCCCAAATGATTATAAAAATTGATATTTACCCTTTCTTTAATTTATATAAAATTTAAAAAATGGAATCTTCTTGTTGTTTTCTAAATGAGGTGCTTTTTATCGAAGGTGTGAAGAAAATATTTATTTTTAAAATTACCTGATTAAATGGATTTACCAACATAATGACCACTTAATTATTTTGAAGCTTCATTTAAAATTTTACATAGTTATATTCAATGAAAAAAATACAAAATATTTTATAAATTTTTATATTTTAAATAATTGATTTCAAAATGAAAATTATATTTTCCGAATAAAATATTCTAGTCATATTTAATGGAAATTTTCATCCATGATAACACCATTTGAAGTTACATCTATTTTACTATGGATATTCTCCTTTTATATCATCATTATTCATTCAGTATTTTCATTATGATTATAATAATGACATATTTTCAAAAATCACTTATTTTTACTGAGTTTTTCTTTGGTTTTTTGACAAATTATTTATCATTTTGTGGAATACATATTAATGGATTATGATTATGTGCATGTGAGTATTTAATTATATATATCTCCAACACATTGGATAATGATGGTGGAGTTAAGAAACTCCTATGAGAAAATGATGTTAATAAACTCATAAGAGATGCTGGAGTGATCTAGATGAATGTTACTCCCAAGAGAATGTGGGAAATGACATTGTAGGAATCTCTATTATGGGAATTTTCCAAAAATGATAGTCTTGGAAGAGAACATTGAAAAAGGTTGTGATTTTATATTATTTTGTTTAGGCCATGTAAATATTTATTTTAATTATTATTTTTTCTAAAGGATCATTATATATTATTGATGATTCTGTACACATATTCATTATAATTTTTTTATAGTAAATCATTATGATATTATTTATAATAATTGATCATTTAATAATTGGTAATGATTATTTTAAGTTATGATATCATTGTCAAACCCTAATTCATTTATTATTATCACTTATGATTATTGATTGATATCACTTTTGTTTACGGATAATAAAATTTAGAACTCACCATTTTTAGATTTTCATTCACCAGATTTGGAAGAAAGGTTTTAATTAGAGGATTTCAAAGAAGTGTTATTTGTGAGAATATCATTTTGGTTTATCTTGAATATATTTCAAGAAATAAGTTAATTATATTTATAGTTGTCAAATACTCTAAAAAATTACGGTTCTTCGGATTGTATTTTTATGATATGTATTTAATAGTCATCTAAAATGATAATATATATATATATATTTCATGGGTCAACCTAGTTGGTATAAGATAATGGTTTAATTAATTTTTAGATATTGGGATTAAATAAATTTAGCGAAAATATAGGTGATAATCCTATGTATAGGTTACATTCTAATATTTTTGTTATGTTAGAGATAATAATTTTTTCCTAGCAGTACGCCCCGGTCTAGATACCACAAGTGGATATGGTTTTGGCATCGATGCATTTCGAAGTAATAACACCAAAATGTTTAGTTTGATTTGATCACAACCATCATTTTGGTGCATGGTGAATGGTCCCTTAATGTTCACCTAGCTTGACTCTCTTAGGGTACATTCTTGAGTCAATTTAAATTTTATTTATGTACCATTATTAATTATTTGAATATATAATGATCGTGATTGACCTAGCTTAGAAATATGATTTCATAAAATTAAAATAAAGTGTCGTGATTTACACATATTATGAATTATTTTCATAATTATATGAATTATCACTTTGTTTTTTTAATATCGTAGTATCCATTTTGGTTTTCATAAGGGAATGAATATAGAATGACTAATTTGAGGTGGTAATAGGAATCCTCAAGTATAATATTATCATAATTGAGATAAGTCATAAATATTCCATGATATCATGAAATGAAAATGAGTATGTTCATTAATACCCTCAATGATTAAATTTTGAGGTGGTATTAAATACTCCTAATGGTGTGATGATAACTTCTCAAGTTTATATTTTATCTGTAATATATGTTTGTGGAAATGTAATTCTAAAAAATCTTGTGATTTTTCCTATGATTAAATTTTAAAAGATTTTGGAAATTTCTTGGATATATTTATATATGGACTATATCAATTTATGTGTAAGGGATGTCATTTTGGATATTCCAAATTAACCTATATTATTTTTTTGGTGAAAGGATTCCTTAGAACATCCAGTGCATGTTAATTATGTTTTATGGGTTGTAAAGCCTATTCATGAAGGATATTTATCTCAAATGGTCTGGGAGACACTAAATATTGATGATATGCCTATTTTTCAACATTATGTCAATGTATTTCCTTTGAAAATCATATTATTCCCAAAAAGTATGAAATCCATCTTTCAATAGAACTAATTCTAGGAGATAAACCAATTTTGAAGAATTCTTAAAAATGGCCCTAATTTAGTTGTAGGAATTGATGAAAAACTCTAGAAGAATCTTGATAAATGATTTATATAACATAGTTTTTCAACATGGGGTCACCTATTCTATTTTATAAAAATAAATATGGGTCAATGATTAAATTAATTTATTATCAAAATATTAAAAAAATACATTCAAGAACAAGTATCCTCTACCCCATATCAATGATATTTTTGATCAATTATGAGGAGCTCAATATTTTTTACATGATTGATATTTGAACAGTATATCATTAATATTGATTCAAGAAGGGGGGTACACCAAAAAGTGACATTCAAATTCGGAATGGTAATTATGAATTTATATTAATTCCAATTATAATTACCAATTATCCTTCTATATGAATGGATTTAACAAATATAATTTTTAATGATTACATTGATCTGTATGTGGATGTTTTTACTGATGATATTCATATATATTTTAAGAGAGATTAAGTCCATGAAATTCTTTTGAGGATTATTCTAAAGACCTTGATGAAGGATTATTTATATGTTAAATTTACCTATAATTATTTTTACTATAAAATGTTATATTATTGGGTCATATAATCAAAAGTAAGGGTATATTCGTGGATCCTTAAAATTTGGATGTTATTAAAAAATAGCATAAACCCACTAAGGTAACTGAGATCCTTAGTATTATTTGGTTGGATATATATTATTGGTGATTTGTGATGGATTTCAACCCTCTATTCAATCTAATGACCATGTAGACTTAGAATCAATACAAGTTCCTTTGGGAATATGAATATGAGAAAAAATTTCAATGAATTAAATAGAATGTTGGTCAATGAACCTATTATCACACTACCATATAGTGGATAAGAGTTTTTGATCTATATTGATATATCAATGAAGTGAATGGTATGTTTCCTTATGTATAATGATAAGGTAGTAGCATATTCCTCTCAATAATGGAAAATTCAAAAGTAAAGTTATGTTGCTCATGATTTGTAAAAGGTGTAGGTAGTTTTTTCATTCATGATTTGGAATGATTATCTTTATAGTAAATGGTGTGTAATATATATGAATTATAAAATATCAAATTAAATATTCCTGGAGAAATAGTAAAATATCTTCAATATTATATTGTTAGAGTTATTCAAATATTATGATTTCTTAATACATTACAGAAAAAATAATGTGAATAAGATGGAAGTTTATCTGATTCGAAAAGACAATTCATGTTTTTTTTATGATGAGAATTAATAGAGGTCCAGTAATTATGGATATTCATTAAATTGATCTTGATGTCATGAGGAAAGGGTAAAAATATTATGATTTCTCTACCACGAATCAATGTCATGGTTAAAGTGAAATAAAAGGAGGATGTGGAACTATAGAAAAAATTCACAATTGTTATAAACTGAGTTTTTATAGACCATTTTTTTAATAAGTTAAAATTTTTCCTTTATATCTCAAAATGCACTATGTTAATCAATTCTTTCACACTAAACAGACATGTCGTATGTTACACGCAACCCTGAGTTGGCGTACGATACACACAACACTGATTATAGATTTTTTTAGTATATAAAAGAACTAATATTTGAATTTTTTATACACAACACCAGAGTAATATTTCACTACACGTAACAATAACATGGCTTGTGTTACATGCAAGAGAAACTTTCCTTGAAATCTTGTGTTGTACGTAATACTATCTTTCACTGAACAATGATATATTAAGAAAAATATTTTTATTTTATGGGATATAAATATTCCATTAAGAATAATATGAACCAAATATTTTTATTTTTTATAACATTAACATTAACAATATGTGTGTAATAGAAATTATATAATTACAAATTCAATTTTCTCATAAAATAATATTTTTTCCAAAAATGTTCTTTTGTCGCCTTTTGATGGCGCTCTAATTTATAATATAGATTATAACACTTTTAAATTTTATGTTGGACAAAATAAACATATTAATTTAATTTTTTCTATCTAAATTTATGTTGATTGAAATTTTGGAATTTTTCGGATTGAATTCATATATAATGAATAGTGAAAACTACTGCATTTTAATTCAATGCTTCCTTTTTGTCTAAATTATTTATATAGTTAAATTATCTTTTTAATCACTTTTAAACTATAATTGAATTATTTTTTATCATTTCATACAATTTTGGTCATTGTATGTAATTTCACATTCCAAGTGGACATACACATATGTCAATCTTTATAAAGTTTTAACTTCGTAAAAACCCGCTTTCTAGTATGGAAAATGGGAATTAATTTTAAAATAATTAATTAAACATTTTTTTTTTGAATTTGGAAAAATGGATTCCATATTTGGAATCATATGGTCCAAATTATTTAAATAGGTAACTTTTTTGACATTATGAATAGAAACATCCGTATTTATTTTTATTTACCACGGTTAAAGGGTAAATTATGTAAATAAGGTTAAAAATAAGATAATAATAATATAAAATTAGCCAAAAACATGACCTGATATTAATATATGATTTATTGGTAACCAAAACAATCCTTAGGCTAATAGTTTGGCATTTTCGATCCTTTTGGGTGTGTAAATGACGTATTATAAAAACTAATTTAATGTAAAGATAAATATACCTTAACCATGTATCTTTTACAAAAACATTTTTTATATAGTGTTATATAATTGCTATATTTGACTATAAATACTAATTTGAAATATAATATGATTTCCTACATCATGGTATTTTATTTATTATTTTTATACATTAAATAAATAAATTTATTTATAACACAATAATGATGCAGTGATTACATTATTACTGAAATATTCTAATAAATCATATTATAAATATTAAATTAAATGTAATTTGAACATTTTAATGTTATCCCTGAATTTTTTGGATGACATTGATATCATAGGGATACTTTAATTCCATTATTTATAGGTAATTATGTTTTTATGAATTTAATAAAAATTAATTACTAAATAGTTTCAAAATTGAAAAAAAATGATATTTTAAAACAAATACTATTTTACTAAATGATATAATAGTCCTAAAAATATAATATTGGGAAAAATGACTTATATAATGTTAGAAATTATTTTAATGATCCACTTTAGGTGCTATTATCATTTTATAGAAACTAAAATAACAATATATTATGAAAATACAAGAAGACATGGTAAGAGTTAATGATTTAAACTAAAGGTTAATGATAAAATATAGCATTACATTGGTGATAAAACTTTGAATAAAACATATTTTTTGGGATTATTTATACCGAATAACATATTATATTTTAAATAAATGATTTTTTGACCATTATAAACCTAAAAAAAATTATAATAAGTTAATGTTTGAAGACTTTCCTAAAGTTCCCCTCACTTATCTTATTGAAGGGAACTTCTCATTATCTTTCAATCACAGCTATAAAGTCATTTTGCTTTTCCAAACACCACCCATTTCCTCTCCCAAATTCCCTCACTTAATCCTAGTGTATACAGTTTTAGAAGAAATCCATCCTAAGGATACCATTTGTGCAAATCTATAAGAGATACTCGAAGATAACGTAATTGTTTTATCACCTCATTCAAAATTATTTTCTTATTATACATCCTCTCCCTATGTTTATTAAATAATAAAGTAATAAATCAATTATATTATACACTCTGACATGTTTTTATAATTATGGGACAACCTTATATGTCTTTTTATCTATCTTTTGAAACATAGTATCAATATTCATGAGTATGAATGACTTACCATCTCCATATCGTGTTGTAATTTGTTATTCAACTATACCTAATTTGGATGGGTATAATGAGGAGTATAAAGGATTTAAATAATGAATAAAGCATGGTAATTATTCTTTATAAATAATATATCATCCATGTTTATACCATTTAACCATTAATTGAATGATATCATCACTCGTGCGTGCATATGGCCCATCGTCTCCACAATGAGATGATATTCATTCTCCACGTTAAACATTCAAGAATGATTATAATGTTTTTATAATAAATATGGATGAAATATATGAAATATTAATTATACTAGAAATATATATATATATATATATATATATGTGTGTGTGTCATTTACTTTCTTCCATTCAATTCAATAAGGAAAAAGAAATAGAGTTCATGTATACGTACGGCCTGCCGTATCCATGAATGATATATTCCATTTTATTTATCTATCTTTTAAACTATGTATTTATGATATATAAATAATTTTTTACATTATGGAATTAAATAAATCATGATATATGTAATAACATCAATAATAACAATTCAAAATACATATGATAAATAAAACTATTATTACCCAAAATTATGCTTTAACATGAAATTGATAAATAAATATGTAATATAGAGTCATAAGTAAATCATGATATGACAGATATTATTATGGTTCTGTTAAATGTTAATGATATGTTTAAACCCTGTATACTGAGGCTTCAGACACATACAATAGAAATCGTACCTAAGGTAATGGATAATTTGGAAACGTCATTTTCATTTGAGATTATATATACCTAAGTATTTACTGGGATATATTTATCATCCACATCCATGTTTCCTAATTATGTAATATTATTTATATTATTTTAATTTTTAAAAAAGTTAATTTTAACCTGCTAACAATTTTTAAAAAATGGTTAGAAATAATTATTTTTTTGTTATTCGATTTGAGGTACTCATTGACTTTCCAACAAAATTACAAAGATAATGTTTTTTTAACTTATACAGCATGAATATATTTTTACTATTTCATGACACCTTATTTCCATGAAGATTCTTCTACAAGATATCAGGTTTATTTTCAACTAAATTCTTTTCATTCAAAAATGGGTTTCATTTTGAGAAAAAAAAATTTGAAAGACAAAGGATATTTTCCTCAAGAATTATGTTCATGTATTTTATCAAAATTAGTTTCCAACTATTTTGACATAGGGTTATGTTTCAATACCTATTATTAAATTGACTTAATTGTGTTTATGGTGGAATTATTTTTATGAAATCCATTTTTTTTATATGTATTATTATGGAATGATGTTTTGGAAGCCCATTTTTTCTTCGGGATGTTCTATGATGAACGGTTTATGTATTTATGGCACATGTAAGAATGATTACATTATGTGATGGATGGGACCTATATCTCCCCCAAATTCATTTGGTAATGATTTATATCTCATGAAATAGACATGAATGGAATGGAAAAAAATTGAGTTCACTTATACAGGGCTAGAATAGCATGTAAATCTACTTCAATATTACTAGTCTTGAATGACATGTTAATCCAGTTCAATAATACATGACTGGAACAACAAGTAATCCAGTTCATTTATAATTTATTCCTAACGAACTGCCTAGATTTTTTTCATAACTCATGTTTTTTATATAAAAAATTTACGTTCATGTTTTAATATTATTATGATTGCATTTTTTTGTTCTTCATGTTTACCCCAACTGAGCATTTGATCTCCCTCTTTTTATGTTTTCTTTTCCACACAACATAATGAATGGTTTTAGGTGGGAAACTAATGGGGAAAATCTTTATGGGAGATGTTTATGATATTTCACCAAGCTAGATTAGTGTGTTCCAAATTCCCAAAGAAAATAAAATAATATGGTCTTTTGGAATCTATTTGTTTAATATATTATCTATTCTTCAGAAGAAATTTAATTTTCATGTACGTCATGATAGTGTCATTAGATTAGGTATCAGAGTGATGGTTTAGATAACCTTTGTAAACTAGGATTCAAAAACATTAGGGAGATACCTTGATATATTTTTAAGGTATTTATAGGGATGTACCTAAGTGTAAGTATAATTATAGTTTACAGTCCATGAATTGTGGAACCAATAATGAATAGCCTACTATTAAACCAAAGAAATTGTAGATTGAAATATTATAATTAATTTACCAGATTTATGTTTTTTAATCTCTTATATGTATTTTCAAAACATTTCGTTCTAGTCTTAGTCAATATCCAGAACTCCATAGAACATGGTTAACTAATGAATGTTTTAGATGTGGAAATTATCGGAATAAATAAGACTAATTGTCTATGTTGAAATATCATTAATAGAATCATTATGATGGTATGAATATTCATCATATTAATTTGGATAAGGATATTATAAAAAAGATGAGAAATGTATGTGATGTTATTCCCTTATTGCTTACATTAAACCGAATAATCGTGGGGTTGAGAAACATTAATAAATAATTCATATTTTAGGAATGATGAAGATGATGGATCCTAAGTAATGGTTTGGTAAAAAAGTTGGATTATTGACGTGTATATATTTCAGATTTCAAATATTAAGTAGTATTAATCATTAAATATATAAGTGTTTTCATTATAAGTTTTTAATCAAGGATTGGAAAGGATATGTTGAATATTTCCAAGGATATAGATGTGTGATTTATAGTTAAGGTGATATACTTTGAGAACACATGACTAAGATAATGATGTCTGGAAAAAGATATCTTGGATTTGAAAAAGTAAATTGGATGATGCTAGTTTGTTAAGTTATAATTATGGATTTGTTGACTAGAGTTTTATACTATCTTAGATGAGGTATAAAACTTTTTGGGACTTAAGTAATATATCCAATATGTATTTGAATAAGGAAACATGCATGTTTTCAATACGAATATTTAACAACTCTGGTTTCTACCATGACTCAAGAGAATATGTGATGAAGGTGTTCAAAATTTTGGAATGTGACTGACCAGATATGTCTTCTGATGTAGGGGCATTAAATGTTAAGTTCATTTTTTGATCCTCTTTCTATTGTTTTGGATTTTCATCTTTCGTATGGATTATATGGTTATCATATTTTTGGAATGTTTGATCATAATATGATGTTCTTTATAATAATTTATTATATCACCATATATTGAATTGTGTATGTTTGATATCTTGCGATAACATTTTTCTGATAAATATATATGTAATGACCTATAATTATATTTATGGATTTCATAATCTACCAACACATCAATAAATACAAATTCAACTACATTTATTTTAATTACATATGAAGTGGAAATTGTTCAAGGAATGACTAATGGAGAGATTTTACTGAAATCAATTAATAATTTCTTCTCATGTTCATAACCTTTAGGGAGAGGATCCTGAAAACCCAAAAGTTTATCTTAGTACCATCTTATCTGATGAATTATATGGATATTTAAATCACAATAGATTTATGGATTTTTGGTTGTCAATATTCTCCAAACCTTTTTCCCTATCACTATCCACTAGTACATGATTGATAGATTTTTCTTCTATATCTATATTTAAAATTCCCACCTATATTCTCATATGTGTAAATCCATATTTGAGTCACTTTTGTTAACCATTATGTTTCTAACATTACTTTCTAAAATTTTATTTTAGTATTCCTTTTTTCGAAGTGTGTTTCTATGAAAGAAACTTTCAAGTAGTACACCTTTTATAACCCTGAGAAATTTTGCGGGAAAATTTTATTTTAAGGGGTTGTTGAATGTAACACCCTTAGTTTTTGTGGACTATTTTTTCAAAGAAATTAAACTTTTCATTTATATATTGAAATTTACTAAATTAAACATTCCTGTCACACTAAACTGACTTGTCGTATGTTACACACAACGTTGAATTGGCGTACGATACACACAATACATCATATAGATTTTGTTCAATGTTTAAAAGAGCTAATTTTGGATTCTGTTTTATGCAACAAAAAAGGAAATTTTCACCATATTAATCACTGACGTGGATTTTGTTACACATAAGAGAGACCTTCCTCGATAGTGTGCATTGTAGATAATACCGAGCATCGCTAAACAATGATATATTATTAAAATATTATTATTTAATGGGAAATAAACTATAATTTTTTAATATTATTAACCACATTTTGAATTTTATATAAAATTAACATTCATATTATGTATTTCCTAGATATGACAAAAGAAGAAATTCATTTTTTGGACAAAATAATTATTTATCAAAAAATGAAGTTTTCTTGCCTTTTGATGGTACACCCATTTAAAATATTGTTTTTAACACTTTTATATATTAAATTTTACCAAATTGACTTCTTATTTGGAAGTGGGATGTCAAAATTTACCATGGATGAAATTTTCGTTTTTTTCTAATTAAATTCATATTTTAATGAATAGTAAAAGACAATGTATTTTAATTCCAAACTACCTTTTTCTATAATTTCATTATATAGATAGATTTTATTTTTAGTATTTTTTTAAGTGTAATTGGATTATTATTTTTTCATTTAATACAATGTTTGTCATTGGATATAATTTCACATTTAAATTATAAATATAAACATGTCAATCTTTCGATAGTTTTTACTTCTTAAAAACGCACTTTCTGGTTTTTGACAATGTGAATTAATTTTAAATTAATTATTCCATCTTCTATGTTTTGAATTTGTAAAAATGGAATTCCTATTTCAAATCAAAAGGTCCAAATTATTTAAATAAATGCCTTTTATTTTCAGATATTATGAATAGTAACTTTAGTGATTATTTTTATTTACCACGGTCAAAGGATAAATTAGGTAAATGCAGGTAAAATGAATGTAATAAAAATATAAATCAACCATATCACTTCTCCTAATATTATTGGATGAGTCAAGGGAGTCCATGAAAATCATTATTCTACAATTTGGGCATTTGGGATCAACTTGCGAGTTAAAATGACATGTTATAATAATTTATATATATTAAAGTGAAATATAACATAAACATATATCTTTTACTAAAACATTTATAATATTGGGTTATGATATAGATATATTAGACCATAAATAATAATTATAATGATAAAAAAATTTACTACATCATGGTATTTTATTTATAATTTTGATATATTAAATAAACAAATTTATTTACAAAACAATGAAGATGTAGTGATTGCGTTATTAAAGAAATATTGAAATAAATCATATATTTAATATTTAAAAAACATTTTATCTAAACAATTTGATTCCATACAAGAATTATTTGGAAGAAATTGACATGTGATGGATTATTTAATGCCTTTTTTTAAGGAATCAAGTTTTTATGACTTTATAAAAAATCAATTACTAAATAGTGTCAAAATTGACATAAATGAGTATTTAAAACAAATATTATTTTATCTGATGATATTAAATTCCTAACAATATATGATTTGGTAAACTGGGTTACTTATTGTTAAAAATTTCATTAATGTTCCACTTTAGTTTCTCTTAGTATTTTAGATTATCTATAATAACCATATATTATGAAAATTCATGAAGACATGGTAAGAGTTAATGTTTTTAACTAAGGGTTAAAGCTAAATGATAAGGTTATTTTTGGGACCTAAACTTGTCTAAAACATATTTTTTGAGATGATTTAGACCCATATCATCCGTTTTTTTAAATAAAATATTTTTGGACCAATATAAATTTAAAATCATTTTATGGTAAATTATTATTTAAAGTCTTTACAAAAGATCCCCTCACCTCTCTAATAAAAGGAAACTTCTCCTTCCCTTTTAATAACACCAATAGAGAACTTTTGTGTAGAAAAACTGTGTCCATTTCCCTTAAAAACACCCCTCAATTAATCCAAGAAGCCACACATTATTATGGACTCCATTATAAGGATATCTTTTAAGCAAATAAAAATGAGATACTCAAAAAAGAGGTAATTGTTTTATCTCCTCCTTCAAAATCATTTTCTTCAACTACTTCACATATTCTGTTGTTTCGATAATAATGTAATTAATCTAGTATATTATACATTATTAAATTTTATTATATATATGGTACAACCTTATACCTCCCTTAATCCGTCCTAAGAATAACAATATCACCATGTGTGTGTGCGTACAACTTGAAGTCTCCACGCCGTGGTCTAATTGTTAATCATCAAAACATAATTTGGATGGGTACAGTGGTGAGTATATGTATTTAAAGAAAGAATTTAAAATTAGAGTTATTCTTTATAGTTAATATACCATTCAATTCCATTCCATTTAATCATTAATTGAATGATATCATTGTCTGTGCGTACGTATGGACTACCATCTCCTGGACATGATGAGATTCATTCTCCACGTAAACGGTTCAAAAATGAGTATAAAGTATATATAATAAACAATAATGAAATATATGAAATAAAAATTATAATGGATTTATATATATATCTATCTATGTATTTCTGCGTGTGTGTTTCATTTACTTGTTTCCATTCATTTCATTAAGGAGTTGGAAACAACATTCTTGCGTACATACAGCCTACCGTATCCATGAACGGTGTATTCCATCTCATTTATCAATATATTATACTGATAATTTGTGATATATAAATCGTGTTTTAATTTTTATAATTATTTAAGTCATGATCTAAATAATTGATAAAGAATAAGAATTCAATATATTTATGATAAATAAAAGGATTATTACCCAAAACATTGCTTTACCATGTAATTGATAAATAAATGGGGAATATAAAGTCATATGTGAATCAGGATATTATAGATACTATTATGGTTATTTTAAAAGTATATAATATGTTTAAACCCCCTATACAAAAGTTTTGGACACATACAAAAGAAATCAGACCTAAGGTAACAGATTATTTTGAGATCTCATTTTTATCTGAGATTGTTTATACCTAAGTATTTACTAGGGTATATTTATCATCAAAATCCAGGATTCCTAATTATGTAATTTAATTTCTATTCATCTATAATTTTTTAAAGTTAATTTCACTATTTGTTGAATTTTCATTATATGGTATGAAAAGAAAATTTTTATGTTATTCGATTTAAGGTAGTTTTTGATTTTTTTGGAAAAAGTATGAGGACATTGTATTTTTTAACTTATAATATCCGAATGGGATTATATGGTTTCATGACAGCTTATTTCCACGAAGATTCCTCTACACAATTTCCAGATTAGTTTGATCTAAATTATTTTCTTTTAAAATTGCATGGCATTTTGAGTAATGAGATCATATTTGGAAATGAAGGGATATTTTCCTCAAGGTTTTAGTTCACGTGTTTTATCAAAATTATTTTCCATGTAAGATTACATAGGTTTATTTTTCTATCCAATTTATTACTTTTATTTGATTTTTTTATGATGGTATTATTTTTATGAAATTAAATTTTCTATAGTTATTATGATGAAATTATGTTTAAGAAGGACGTTTTTTTATTCCTTAGGCTAAGTTATAATGAATGATTTAGGTTTTTGGGAACATGTAAGAATTATTTCATTATGAGATGGGTAGGACCTATATCTGCATCCAATGCATTTTTGTAGCTATTTAGATCTCATGATATATAAATGAATGGAATGGAAAAATAATATGGTTTAGTAGTACAAGGCTGGAATGGTAAGTAAATATGGATCAATAATACATGTCTATATTAACATGTAATTCTAATTCTATAGCACATGTCTATAAATGTAGGTAAACCCAATTTGGTAATGGGATTTGTCCACTATGATGGTATTGGCAGCAATGCCTTGGATACTATGGATATCATATTATGTGCTTTTTTTCATTCCATAATTCCATGTTTTATGTAAATGTTATTGTATCATGGTTCCATATTCATTTATGATTTATACCTTATGAACTACCAAGATTCAATTCATGGCTCACTATTTTGATATTTAAAATACATGTGTGTGTTTTTACATTCTTATATTTATGATTTTTTTGAATTTTTTTGTGTTTACCCTTGCTGAGAATTTGATCTCACCCTTTTTATGTTTTCTTTTCCTCAGGATATAAATAATGGTTTTAGGTAAGAAAACTGATGGGGATGATCTTCATTGGAGATATTGAAGATCTTTCGCTAAGATAGGAAATTTTTTTCAGAGATTCCAAAGACACTAAACTAATATGTTCTTTGGGCGTCTATTTTTTTAATGTATTATGTATTCTAACAAATAAATGATATTTCCATGTACGTCAAGCTTTGGCCATTAGAGAAATATTCCAAAGATAAACCATCATTATGACAGAATGATAAGGATAAAGAACCAAGTATGTTTCTCATAAATACCATATCTGAGTAAGGAAATTTTGGATGAATCCCATAGTTTATTATTCGTTATTCATCCTAGAAGTATAAATATGTATTGATATTTGAAATAATATTTCTGGTGAGGCAACGTGAAAAGGGATATTTTATAGATTATATCTTGATTTATATTGTATAGAAAGTTAAGGATAATAGATATAAGTATAATGGGTTGTTACAACCATTAAACATACCACAATGTAAATATGAAAACATTTTCAAGGTTTCATCATCAAAATCTCTAAATCATCTAAAGGGAATAATAACATTTGGGTTGTAATTTTTTGCCTTATGAAAGCAAATAATTTCATTACCTTTAGATAAGAATTCTCTATTTATCATCTTGCTATGATATAAATTATTGAAGTGGTGAGGTTTTATATACTACCACATTCTATTGTATCTGATCGGGATCCACGGTTTACCTAGAAGTATTGAAGATGTATTTTGTAGGATGTGGATACAGATTTAAGTATCAATTTTTCTTATTATAACATCCCATTAATCTTTTGGTTTTTTTGTTTCAATCCTTATTGTGGGTTTCCTTTTTTATTTTCTAGTTTGGTCCAAGAAGGAATTAGGAGGACCTGATATTCAGTATGTTGGAAAAATACTTGTTGTGTAATACGATTACATGTCAGGTAATATGGTTACGTGAAATATGAATGCAAATGGTGGTAAATATGATTTTTATCAAAAGAAAACAATTTTTTAGTGAATTTGGGAATTTTCAATTACATTAATTGTAATTGGGTTACACATCATTTTAGGACCCAATAGTTTTTAATATAAATCCTTGATGATTTTTCTTTTCTTCCATTCCGTATTTCTTTTATCTCATCAAAAGAGCATTCCCCAAGAGTTTTTTGAGCCCTCAAAGCCTTCCAAGACATTTTTATTAGTGATTGATCATTGTTGTGGTTGTGGTGTGTCTTCTTGGGTAGGTGTGCTCCTTTTCTCTTCATCTCTTTTTCTTTCTCTCCATGAATTTTGATTGATCATCTTAGGATAGATGTATCTAAAACTCATTTTTTTAATCTATTTTCTAGGATGAGTTCCTAAATCATTTAAGCCCTCATTCTAGTTAGTGGTTTCCATTGCAGGTGTTGTGTTTCCATGAAAGGTTGGTGGTTCCACTATTTTGGCTAAATGTGATTATCCCTTAATTACTTTATTTAATTTCAATTTCATGATTTAAATTCAATTTTCTAGAACTACATTCAATTTGTCTATAAAAACAAAATTTTATTAAATCGAGGTACATGGTTTTGGAAATTTGATTCCATACTTGAAATTGGGAAATCCCCCCAATTCTAGGGAATTATGGGGTTCCTGAGAAATTGATGGAAATTTAGGATATTTAAATTGTTTAATTAAAATTGTAGTGTTGGTGGGATGGAAAATTTCAGAAATTAATTTGATGAAATTTATTTCAAATTTTATTTGATAAAAATGGTTAAAATTGATTTGATAGGAATCATTTGGATTTATCCTAAAGAAAAAGGATTTTTTAGATTAAATACTCATTTTAGATTTTAAATGAAATATTGGTTTTTTTGGAAATGATAGAATGGGATTTAATTTTACTGTAATCATTCTTAAAATAAATTTAATATCATTGATTTTTGTTTTAGAACATTTAATCCTAGGTAGTTGGTGATTTATTAGGGACATAGTTGATAGAATGGGAATGACCTATCACTAGATTGATTCTTTACAAAAATAAAAAATTACATTTGGGAAGATCTTATCCCTAATGATACGTTGGTTAGTCTTCTTTGTCCAGTGTCAGAGAGACAAGTGTGCACATTATTTTTTCACTATATAAGTGTGTTAGGATCCCAGTACCAGTAACTATCATGTATCTTAGAAGAATGACCATGTAACTCATTGGTTGTATCTGATATACATTCAAATAATTATGAAGTATTTTTCATGCCTCATGATTTATATCAAATATTTTATATAAAAGTTTATATTTTACGAATTTTGTTTAAATTATTTCCTTTATTTGAAATGTATTCCATATTGTGTAATGTAAACAATGTTTTTTTAAATGTTTATTTTAAATTCCAAACCTATTTTATTAAAAATTGAAATCTATTTATTTGGTTAATGATATGTTTGAATCTATATTGGAATACTTTCTGAATCACTATTGGGATTTTAGCTAACACCCTACATGTGCCTTTGAGATTTTGTATATTATCTCCTTGTAGGTTAGAGAAAAGATAATGCACCACTTAGAGGTCTTTCTATCTATTGATTTGTAGACATGGAGAGTTGTGTAAGTAGGTACTTTCGCTTTTCTTTCAGTTTTGTGGTACTTTCATATAGTACAATAGCTTATTTTAAACATATTTTTTTGTAAACATCCCCTGGTGGATTTTTTTCTTATATGCATATTGTCTTGTCATCTTTATTTCACAATTTTTGTGGGAAATATAATCCCACCCTCATTTTTTATGATGATAGGTCCTAGTCAATAACCACTGGGGATCAATAAATCCCTTTAATCCATGCCATGCTAGGATCATTTATTAGGTTACAAAGGAATACGTGATGGTTCAAGACAAATTGGTATCAAAGCTCTAGGTTGAGCTTCATGTGTTGAAGTCAATATGCCTTTGGGTATTCTTGTCTAGAATTAGAAGGTAATTTTGATTGAGTGCAGGGACAACTCTCATCATATTGAACCTTAACTCCCCATGGCTATTTTGGGAATAATTCCTTGGGGTTTAGTTCTAGTACTTTCCCTACTTTTGATTTGAAAAGATTAAAATCCAAAACATTATGTCAATCTGTTGGGATTAATATTCACGTGCTGCTATAGTGGACTATTAATATGATGTATTCTTATATTCTATTACTATTTTGTATCATCATACCTCTTATAATATGTGATAATATGATTGAAGAGGAATATTTTTTTAACCACAATGAGTGAATCCTCTTTTAGATCTAATTCTAGTTGATATGAATGTGTGTATTGTCCAAGCTCTGGGATATGCCCCACCATCGGTTACCATACAGGATCCAGCTATGGAACCATAAAGGGATGATCTTCATAGACATTATTAGGAGTTTAATTACTTTAATCCATAAGCATTTAATTTCCAAAATTATCCTCAAGAGGATTAAAAATGGTTGAGAAGGATATATCATTTATTTGGTTTCTTAGGGACCCATGAAGAAATCAAGGAGAAGTGTTCCACCTTTGATCTAGAAGGACTAAGACAGAGTTGATGGGACACTATAGTGATGATGAAGAAACATGGGGGATTATAGAGTAAATTAATCATATCTCTTTTCACTGAATAATTATATATTAATTTGATTGTAATATCAAAGGATACATAGTTTCTCAAACATGATTTGGCTAATAGGACTCAGAAACTGTATGAAAACTATTTTTATAAACAAGTAATATTTTCACCTGAGATGGTATGAAACTAGAGAATGATGGATGAATGATTTGAGATTGTAAATTGGAAGGACATATATTCTTAGTTTTTCATAATGAATCATCCTTCTTATGCTGATGTTCTGGATTGAATTCTAATGGTCGATATAGACCTGGAGGGAAAGTCAGGGTTATCAAAATTTTCTTCCCCTCTGAGTGATACTGTGGGTTCTATTAATGGAAAGTGGATTCATTATGATTATAATGGTGGTTCTAAATGGTATTTTATATCCATACCTCCTCTAATTCCAATAATAGGTCCTATAATTTTTTACCAGTGTCAAAATCTTGGGAATTCATTGAGGGTCTGCACTGAGGCAGCATTGAATTGTGGATCCTGAAGATGTTCTGGTCATTTATAGAGTTTCTTCCATATCTATTCCAACCCCTATAGTTGAACAATATCATCCATTCCTTCAAAAACTGATGTTCAGTTAGATGCTACACCTATAAAAGGGTTTCAATCATAGGCAACCAGAGCAATTATTCTTCACATAGTAGAAGAGTTTCTAGAGAAAGCGGATATGGGTCTAATGACTGTGAGAGGTATTGTCACTATAGCTTCATCATTATTGATTTCTTTATTTAACATTGGGGAATCTCATTTGTTTATTTGAATCCATACTTTTAATCTAATCTTTATATAAATCTTTTATCTTATGCCAAGAATATTACTAAACCCCTTGGTATGAAGAGATAGAAAATTCTTCTTAGTCCCACTTGTGTTTTCTCTCTATCGGTTGTTGATCTTGCTCGGTGTTTTCTATTTCTCTACATGAAACTTGTTGATGAAATATTTGGGGTAGATTTTCTCATCACCAATAAGACCCGGATTGATTTTTATCTTCAAAGGGTCTTCATTTCTTCACCCAATGTTGTGTGGAATTTCCTTCACGGAAAATGGGACCCAAGGTCTAGTGGAGCTGTAATATCATATCCAGATCTTGGGAATGTGGTATCTATGTTTTCCTTTGATTTGGAGTAGTAATCATTGAGTGTTAACCTCCCTAAAGTGATCATTGATTTTCAATACATGTTTCCTTTTCACTTATCTAGTTTTCCACCAGTAAGGCAGGTTGAGTATACTATTAACTTAGAACCTGGTACTCAACTAGTTTATATTCCCACTTACCGTGTGGAACCATCTGAACTAAAGGATCTAAAGATTCAATTAGATGATCTTCTAGAGAAATTATTATTAAAACTGAGTAACTCACCATTGGAGGCAATGGTTTCCTTTGTAAGGAAAGTTTATGGTTTACTCGCTTATGTGTTGATTACAGAAATCTCAACCTTGTGACGGTAAAGAAAAAATATCCATTTCAAGAGATAGATGATATTTTCGATCAATTGAAAGGTGAATACTGGTTCTATAAGATTGACCTTAGATCTGGTTTCAACCATTTGAGGATAAAAGAATCTAACATTCCTAAAACGACCTTTCAGAGCAAGTATGTCCATTATGAGTACCTTATCATGTCCTTTGGTCAAAACAATGATCATGTAGAATTTATTGATTTTATTAACATGATATTCCATGAGTATCTTGATAATTTCATAGTTTTATTTGTGGATGACATCTGTGTTTCCTCTAAGGCTTAGGAGGAACCTTTGCATCATCTGAGATCAATTTTGTGTTTTTTGAGAAATCATTGTCTTTATGCCAATATTTTGAAATGTGATTTCTATATTAGAGAAGTGAAATTAAAGGGACACATGGTTTCAAAACACGGCATATCAAGTGATAATAAAAAGTTAAAATGTTTTATGACATTGGAACAACTACGTAATGTTTTTGAGATTCAGTGCTTCATGGTTTTAGTTAGTTCTTATCACCGATTCATTAGGGACTACTCAAAGTTATCCACTCTGATGACTACTCTAACTCGAACGGGAGAAAATTATTCTTTGGATGAAAAATTTCAGATTAATTTGGTTGAGATAAAATATCTTTTGATTGCTTTACTGGATTTCACTCTTCTAGAGGTCGGGCAGATCTATATAGCCTTATGTAGTGCATCATTTTCAGGTTTAGGTTGCATTCTTATGCATGGTGATCAGGTTGTTGTTTATGGTTCTCATCAGCTTCTGCCCCATGAGAATAATTTTATTTAACATGACCTAGAAATTACAGCCATGATTCATGAAATTATAATTTGGTGAAAATACCTTTTCCTCGAACTTTTTTACCATGTATTCATACCACATGAGCATAATTTATAACCTCTCTCAAAAAGATTTAAATTTACACCATAGGCACTGTGGGGGATACCAATATTCATTCAATTTGGAAATTTCTTATACCCTATGTAAATGGAATGTTATTGAAGATTATTTGAGAATGAAATATCTTACCTAGGTTATGAAGTAATCATTAGAAGAGTGGAACATGATGGAGCTCTTTTCGTAGTTGTATGTTGGAGTACAAGAATTAGGGGTTGAGGATTTTTCGGCCAGTGATTAGATGAAATTATCTCTTCTTAAGATTATTTTTCAGGTGAATCATATTTTTTATGAGTTTTTTATTTTTAGAGACTCTCATTATGGTGTGTAGACATTCCTTGAGTCGTCATTTTCCAAATAATTCATTCTACACTATCGAAATAACATAGATATGTTGTTAGTTGTAAGGATAGAAGTGATGGGGGTTCCCATAATTCCTAGTGGGTAGTGCACCCATTAACCATGTAGAATTTATAGAAAAAGAGGTGATTGTTCTATTTTTTAGGTATGAGACAAGGAATTAATGAATTTTTATCTCATTATTATATGTTCTAACAAGTTAAGGTTGCACACCACAAACCTTCAAGATTGCTTTATCCCATTTCATTCCCTACATGGAAGTGGGATGATATCTCTATGGAATTTTTGGATGGGTTTCCACGTACCCAAATAACGATTAATGTGATATTGGTTATAATTGACAGGATGTCCAAATTGATTGTGTTTATACCAATTCATGACATGATCAAGGTTGATGAGTTGGGAAATCCCCATTATAAAAATATTCTTCTTTTTCCTAGAGTTCCATCTAATATAGTTTCTAAGAGAGATCCTTGCTTAACCTACCATTTTTGGAGAGACCATTAGGAAACACTACGATATCATATCCATTTGAGTATGTAATACAATCCAAAGTTGGATGAATTGAAAGAAATAGCTATACATATTATTTAATATATGCTTTGCACTTCTGTTCACAACTTTAGTGGGGCTTGGGATGACAATCTATGGATGGTTGAGTTTTTATATAACAATAGTTACAATATTGTGATTATAATGGATCATTTTAAGACCTTCTATGATTGGCCTTGAAAATATTCATTTTTTTGGTTAGATATTGGTGAATTTTCCTTGGTTGGAAAATTCTTTGTTCAAGAGATGACAATAATGATTCTGTTGATTCATCAGATAATTGTGATAGCGCATAATAGGTATATTTTTAATGTTTATCATCATTGTATATTATTGGAATTATAAGATACTAACCAGTTAATCTTGAATGTTTCCCCACATTTGGTTCATCGATGGCTTGGGAGGAAAGAGAATATTTCTTCCCATTTTGTGGGAACTTCTATGTTCTTGGGTAGGTGGGAGGAGTTCATACCATTTAGCACATCCACTACAGCTCACGTCAATATATAACGTGTTCCATGTATCTTGGATATGTAAGTATATATCTGATCCATATAATGTCTTGAGATGGATTTATCTTATGGTTGAGAAAGATTTATACATGACTCAACTGTCAGTCAGGATAGTTTATTTTGAAACCAAGGTACTTCGTGGGAGAGATATACCTTTTGTTCATGGGCTATGGTAGCATAGTTCTGATTCTCCTGAAATATAGGAGTTTGAGGCACTGATGGGAGAGTAGTGCCCACACAAATTCTATATAAAATCTTTTTAATATATATTCTAGGATCAAATTATTTTTATGGTTGGAAGGGTGTAACATCTCGTTACTCTTCTAGAAAGAATATTTCCATTCTTGTTGTGGTTTTCGTTTTTTATTGTCTTGGTAGGTCCAAGAATGTATTGGGAGGATACATGTGATGGTGAAGTACGAGATTTGTTAGTTTTAAGCATAATAACTGACTTATTCTCTATATATATTCATCTCTTTATCTTTCTCATGTCAGGACCCGTCCTCAGGACCTGAGCGATGACTACCCCAATCCCTCCTTCCATAGGCTGGGGGCTAGTGACTAGCACCAAAGGTGAATCCCTGATAATAGAGAAGGAATTACCTATAAATCTATAAATCACACAGTCTAAACACAATCAGTATAAGAAAAGACTACTAAAATGGAAAAGAAAAGTGTGCTGAAAGTAAGTGGTCCAGTATACAAACCCAACTGAACAACAAGTACAAGTACAAGTAAAAAAGGAAAAACAGTTCATGGATCATCCCCCAGTGAATCCAACCTGAAGGGTAGGTACAGAACTCAAACAACTCATCCTTGAGGTACGTCCTATCTACTCCAGTTCCGAGTATCCTCTCGTTTTTCACCCTCATCCTCGATCACTGTTGACCATCATCTGTACAGAACACAACAAGGTGTGGGCGAAGCCTGTGTAGGGGTGAGTATAAAAATACTCAGTAGGGAACCCCAAGACCCCCAAAGTTCTCCCAAAATATACTAAGGATAAACCATAGAATAAAGATACAATCAAGAAGTATCAACCAACCCAACATAGGTATATGCGCATACGTATACCTAAGTTACCTTTCACAGTCCGGCTCCAACTCTCGAGCCCAAGCACAACCCAATCCACAAAGGAAGTAATTTCAATCACCTCGATGATAATGATTAAAATAAAAGACTCATCTCAAATTGGTATTAATCATGTGAAGAGGGGTATAGATGACTATATGTAGCCTCTAAATCATCTCCTATGTCAAACCCAGGTAGGATCCTGGAACAATATCAGCGTTGTCGAACCCACAGAGGATACTGGTACAGAAGTCAACACTATCGAACCCACAGAGGATCCTGGTACTGAAGTCACCACTTTCAAACCCATAGAGTATCCCGGTACTAAATTAATTGTCGTTGAACCCATGGAGGATCCTAGTACATTATCGTCGTTGTCGAACCCACGGAGGATCCTGTCATCTCAGTCGCAGCCAGCTATAGGGTTTCTGCACACAGTACGCTCGATTTCCGGAGGGTCCGCTCCTCGAGCCAAGTGTCGATACAAAGACTACCACGAAGTCCAAAGTTGATGTATCTCATTGTTCCGACTCATCACAAGGAACTCCACGCGACAGACATCGCATCAATCGGATGCTCATTCTGTGAGTTATTTGCGTTTCCATTTTCAGGGGCCCAGTTGGTTTTTAGGCTCAAACCAACCCGACCATACCCCAACTGCATCCAAACCTCAAGTAGAGTATTCCCAATGAATCGTATCACTCCATGAATTCCATCTCCATAGGCGGTTCGTCGATCAGACACCAGAAGCCCAAGATGCAGGCTAAAAGGTGTAAATGGCCATAGTGGGTCCGGGTCCCGTCCGACCATGTTGGACCGACCCAGCCTGACCCGAGTGGTCAGCCTAGCCCGAGTGGGCGGCACGAACCAAGGGAGTTGTCCAACCCAAAGGCACAGCCTGGCCTGAGGGTGGCCCAACCTGAAGGGCGGCCCGGCCCATGGCGGCCTGACCGAAGCACGGCCCGGCCCAGCCCGTGGCAGCCCGGCCAAAGGGTGGCCCGGCCCGTGGTGGCCCTGCCGAAGGGTGGCCCAGCCACGACAGCCCGGTTGAAGGGCGGCCAAGCCATGGTGGCTCGGCCCATGGAGGAATGTCCGGCCACGCGTGGGAGGGGGGTGCCCCCCCCCCCTCTTTGTCGAACAGAACCGGTGCATTGCACCTGTTCAGGAGCCGCGTGACCTTGGTGGTCCCGCTTGACCGGATCCACGATGGCCGGCCCGGCCGGCAGCCACTGCACTTACACCATGGCGCGATGGCGCCGAGGTATTACTGCTCTCCGCGCGGCATGACAGTGCCACGCCATCACCGCCATGTCCTGGCATGGCCGTGACCCCATGGTCCTCTGAGGGGCACGTCGGCGTCGCGCCTCCTCCGCTACATCCTAGTTTGGCTGCAGCCCTTAGCTCCCCCACACGGCATGATGGTGTTGTGCCTTTCCGGCGGCCAGGCGGCCTTGCGCCATCGGTTTCTTCGCGGCCAGCCAGACGTCGGCCACGGTTTTTACTCCACCTCCATTCGCCAACAAAAGTTAATAAAAAAGGGATAGGGTTGGGTAATGTTTTTGCGGCCCGAGCCTTCCATGTTATTACGATATCAACTGGAATATTAATAACCAATATCGAATGATGAATAACCGAAATGAGAAACAAACTTAAATCCCCTACCTTGATTTGATGATGTTCGTTGACTAAGTCGCGAAAAAGGAGACATCGTTTCATTGAAATTGGGGAGTGTCCAAGGAATAAGAATCGTCGGCATTCTTCATTGGCAGCTACTTCCCTTTTATCTTAGTCAAAGATCGAGGATGGTTTTCATCTTTCTTCGGAGATGAGGAGCGTTCTTCATTGAGAGGATGAAATTCTCCCAAAGATTCTTCAATGCCCTCCAAGGATTATGACAACACCAAAATAAAAGAATATGGTCTCTTATTTTAGTGTTGGAATAATGAATTCAAAAGAATTCAAATCACTTCAAATTAATAAATTATGTAATTATTAATTTGTGGTTTGGAACACTTATGAATGAATGTGAGGAGACTCCGCAATAAATTGGCAGTTCCAAGGGTTAAAGGGGGGTTAAAGGGGTTTGAGATCACGTGGGCCCCACCACATAATATCCTATCAAGGGAGGTTAAGCTCGGGTAGGCCCCACCTACAACCTCCTCTTGGAGGATTAAACTACCACAAAATAAATATATTTTGCACATATTTTTATTTAATTTATTTAAAAAACCCCCAAAAATAACTTCCGCTCTTGTTAGAACGCAACTGGGGTGAAGGTCTCTGTAAGCGAATATTGGGGCTGTGAGTTCAACGGTGCCCTCAGATTTCAATTTCAAGCATTGGTTCAAAAGATATAAAATCATGCTCGTACATTTACTAAACACACCTAAAAAACATCAGAAATTGATTCTGGAAACACCGGGCCTCAGAATCAATCACCGTCAGAAACTGCAGACAAGTAAAATTCCCATGTTTTTTGAAAAAAAAAACCACAGAATTTTAGGGTGTTTAAATTCTCCCCACCTCAGGAATTTATATCCCCGTAAGCTAGAACTCACACTAACGAAACAAATGGCAGTACTGAGCACACATCTGAGCCTCTCGTTCTCATATGCTCTCTTGGAGATTCCCATGCTACTAGCAAACGCGCAACATAGGTATCGAACATCCTTGCAGGACCCTCTCTGGTTGATCCTCAATCTCCATTGGAACCTCTGTGAATGTCGCACTTTCATCGATGTCCATCTCCCCATGGCCGATGATGTGGGATGGGTCGTTCGCGTATCTTCTCAACTGAGATACGTGGAATACGACATGCACCCGGTGCAACTGAGGTGGAAGAGCTAAGCGGTAAGCCCCGTCGCCTACTCTAATGAGAACCTAGAATGGTCTCATGAATCTCATAGATTACTTGCCTCCTTGGCCTAATATACTTATACCTCGTCGAGGTGAGACCCGTAGAAAGACGTGGTCACCATCCTCGAACTCCAGTGGTCTCTGTCTCCTATCAGCATAGGACTTATGCCTGCTCTGTGTAGTCTTCATCTGCTCCTAGATGATCTGCACCTTCTCCGTCATAGCCTGCACCATCTTTGGTCCAATGAGTGCTGACTCCCCTAGCTCAGTCCACTGGAGAGGTGATCTTCCAGGTCATCCATCAAGTGCCTCGAAAGGTGCCATCCCAATGGTAGAGTGGTATCTGTTGTTGTAGGATAACTCCGACAAAGTCAAGTGATCCTCCCAATTGTGACCGAAGTCGAGTAAAAACCCACGGAGAATGTCCTCGAGAGTCTGAATGGTCCTCTCAGTTTAACCATCCGTCTGAGGATGGAAGGCGATGCTCATTTGAAGATGTGTCCCAAAAGCATCCTGCAACCCCTTCCTAATCCCAGAAGTGAAATGAGCATCTCGATCGGAGACGATCATCTATGGAACATCATGAATCCGTACGATCTCCGGTGCGTAGAGGTGTCCCATTCTCTCTACTGAACCCTTCTCTCTGGTCTGTTGGAAGTGGGCCAACATGTTGTGTCAGTTTATGATCACCTAGATAGAGTCGTATCCTCATGATGTACGTGGAAGTCCTGTCACAAAATCCAGGGATATCTCATCCCAAATCCACTCTAGGACCTTTAAGGGATGAACCAAGCCTGCTAGAACCTGGTGCTCCGCCTTCACTTGGTGACAAGTGAGGCATTGAGAGACAAACACTACTACTTCCTTCTTCATTCTTGGCCTCCAGTGATGTCATCGGAGGTACTAATACATCTTCGCCACTCCTGTATGATCCGCTAAAGGAGATCTGTAGAAATCCCTCTACATGTCCAACTAAAGTAGAACTAGTACCATGGTACATCCTCTGAAGAGAATGACATTCTCCCCACGTTCAAAAAATCCATCTGGTGCCTTCCTTGAGGATATCTGAGCCCGTCGTGTCTCACAGTCAAAATCCCGACGTTGTACCTCCCTGTCTCACTAAATAAGTGGATGAGATACTATGAGAGACTATAGAAAGGCTGATCCGTCCTGATCCATAATGGATATCTTCAACGCGGCCTGCTACTCTGTCGCCTCTCCTAGTAGCTGAATGCCTCATCTCATGCTAAGAGCATCTTCTACAATGTTCTCCTTCCCAGGAATATAGACTATCTCGAAGTCATATTCCTGGAATAACTCAATCTAATTTTGTTTCCTCAGGTTCAAATCCTTTTGCGAGAAGATGTACCTGAGACTCTGGTGGTCAGAGTCGACTGTAAAACCTTTTCCCATAAGATAGTGTCGCCACATATTCAAAGGGAATACCACTGCTGCTAACTCTAGGTCATTGGTAGCATAGTTCTTCTCATACTATCTCAACATTCGAGAACCATACACGATCACTGCTCGCTCCGACATTAGGAAACACCAGAGTCTGGTCTTGGATGCGTCGCAGTAAACTACATACCCACCACCCTCCTCTGGTAGCCTCAAGATGGGTGCACTAGTCAACCTCTGCCTCAGCTCCTCAAAGATGTGCTGGAATCTCTCTAACCACACGAAGGGTTTACCCTTCTTCGTCAAAGCTGAAAGTAGTGCTGCAACTCTAGAGAAGTCTGGCACAAATCTCTGATAGTACCCATCCAGTCCCAAAAAACTCCATACCTCCATCACACTCCTGGGTGGCTCCCAAGCAAAGACGGCCTCGATCTTCACTAGATCCACTGCAACTCTAGCCTCCAAGATGAGGTTCCAAAAGAATTGAACCTCCTAAATCCAAAAATGGAACTTCGAGAGCTTACCAAAAAGCTGGTGCTCTCGGAGTGTGTCCAATAATACCTAAAATGGTAGGCATGCGCCTCCTCAGTAGTCGAGTTGATCAGTATGTTGTAGATGAAGACTACGAAAAAGTGATAGAGGTAAGGATGGATTATCCTATTCATGAGACTCATGAACACTGTTAGAGGGTTGGTTACACTGAAGGGCATAACCAAGAACATGTAGTGGCCATACCGACACCTGAAGGTCATCTTCTTCACATCCTCATCTAGAACTCTAAGCTGGTGATAGCCTGACCTAAGGTCTATCTTCGAGAACCATCGTGCTCCATTGTGCTGATCGAAGAGGTCATCAATCCTTGGGAGTGTGTACTTGTTCTTCACAGTCACATAGTTCAAGCACTAATAATAAACACACAGACGCAGGGTCATATCCACCTTCATGGCTATCAAAATCGGGGATGCACAGGTTGAAACACTGGGTCTGATAAATCCCTCCCCCTGTAAGTCCTCCAGCTGTACCCACATCTCACAAAGCTCGGCGGGAGCCAGCCAATATATTGGAGTAGATATCAGTGTCATCCTAGGGCATAGTTCAATGTAATTATCCACATCTCTGTGAGGAGGTAGTCCTGGTACATCGTCATGGAAGACATCTGTGTGTTAATCCACAAAAACTGGAAAACTCAGACACCCCACATCAACCACTCTGAGGATGAGACAAGCCAAATGATGTGTGATCGGCTACCCCCTTCTCTGGGTATGTCCATCCTGCACTTAAAAGGCTCCCTTCTCTCTAGTAAAGGTATACCTCATCCCATCCTCATAGACACACCACACATTCTGCCTAATGCAGTCAATATTAGCATGAACAATGGATAATCAGTCCATACACAAGATGATGTCGTAAGGCCTCGACGCCGCTATGAGGAGATCCCAGTCGAAGATCTCACCTCCTAGAGTAAGCTCACACTGCTGGAACTAGTGATTAATCCTCGAGTATTCTCCCGTAGGAGTCTCTAGTCGTAATGATCGAGCCAATGCCTTTTTCGAAATATCCGAGCTCCGAACGAGGGCAGCGGTAATTAAATAATGACTCGCACATGTGTCTATAAGTACTACATCAAGGTTGGAGTAGACACAAATAGTACCGTGAATCATCTCAGGTGTTCCGTGGTCGTAGGCCTCGACTGCTTGGAGTTGAGCCCGCATTTTTCTGCTAGCTCCCTATGGTCGGGGTGGACCTCCTGGTGGTAGTGGTGGTAGGGCCTCGAAACGTCGTCCACCACCAGAAGCTCGGCCACATCTTCTTCCACGCCTGCCTGTTCCTGGCGGACCACCTCGGTCGAACCTCTGCCTCTTCCTGGGAGGTCCCTCTACTATATGTTGCTCATCTGCATGGCGGGTCAAGCAGTCTTGAGCCATGTGACCCTGCCCGCCACATGCATAGCAATTCATGCTCCTCGTATGGCTGGCTCTATCTCATGTGCCCCGCACAACCGAACCTGTATCCTGGGGTCTACCACCTGGCAGCCTGGTCCGCTTGGACCTCTGCGACATATGCCTACTGCCAGTTGCAAAAGACTCTTCTACATGTCACCATGTGTTGGGTCTCTATGTTGGTGACTGCTCATCTAGAAAACTCTCCACAAGAAGGGCTTGCACGAGCACCCCCGCCTATGTCGGGATGTTGAGGGAGATCATTGAAGCACTGATCTCATTCCTGAGTCCCTGCTCGATAGTCTGGGCCCTAAAGAATGGGTCCCGTACCGTATCCTTATAGTAGCGCGGGATTTCGGTGAACCTCACTGAGTACTGAGCTACTGTTATATTTCCCAGCAACAGATGAAGTAAATATTGAATCCATACAACACGAAGGGTGGTTGGAAAAAATTCTGACCTGAAGAGACTCTCAAAGTCTGCCCAAAGTAATGATGCCTCATCATTTACCTAGAGCGTCAGGCTCCACCATCTGCCTGCTGCTGGATGTAGGAGACTCGCGGCAAGGATGTCCATGAGGTCGGCTGGTGTCCCAACCAATCTGAAAACTCTCACAAAAACCTCCTGTCAATCCTCAGCTACCTGTGGGTATGTCTCTCCCCGAACCTTGGCGGCCTCTGGCACTGGAACTCATGCAACACAATCGGTCAGCGTTCACTCTTTGCTATTGGAGCTAGTGGTATTGGTGGCCCACTGGGTAGTGGTACCACTGGTACCTCTGCGGTGATGGGGCCCTACACTGGGGCCTCGTCGCTCGGTGGGCTACCATCTTGTATGAAACTCAGAACCCTAGTTGGTTGCCTTCGTGGGGCCATCCTGAAAGAAACAGGTGCTCTATGATCAAAACAATATACCTGGTGAGATGAAACATAGTAATAATGATGATAAGATTTCATAGGAAACACACACGCAATTAGTGTTTTTTTGCACCAAGTTGGAAGTCATAAGTCAAAGTCCTAGTGTATGGATACGTCGACCGCCGCACCCACACCAGTTTCCCTAAACTGATAACCACACTCAAAACACTTAACACTCTTTCCATGTAAATAATCATAGACCAAGTTCTGTGCTAGAACTGACTTCTCTGATACCAATTTGTCACAAACCTTCCTCGGGGCCCATGAGGTGACTACCCCAAGCCTGCTTTCAATAGGCCAGGGGCTGGTGACAAGCACCAATGGAGAATCCCTGATAATAGGGAAGGCATTGACTTTAAATCTGTAACTCACATAGTATGAACATAAGTAGTAGAAGCAACAAGTAATAAAATATAAATTAAAAGTGTGATGAAATTAAGTGGGCCAGTATATAAACCCTACTGAACAACAAATAAAAGTACAAGTAAGAAGTAAAAACAGCTCTTGGATCATCCACCATGGAATCCTACCTGAAGGGTTGGTAGAGAACTTGAAAAAATCATCCCTGAGGTATATCCCATCTAGTCCGGATAAGAGAAGCCTTCCGTCTGTCACCCTCAGCCTTGATCACTACTAACCGGCGTCTGCACAGAACACAACAAGGTGTGGGTGAAGCCCATGCAGGGGTGAGTATGAGAATACTCAGTATGGAACCCCGAGACCCCTGAAGGTCTCCCAGAATCCACTAAGGATAAACCACAGAAGAAAGACTCAATCACGAAGCATCAACCAACCCAACGTAGGTTTATGCCCATACATATACCTATGTTACCATTCACAGTCCGGTTTCAACTCTCAAGCCCATGTACAACCCAGTCCACAAAGGAAGTCAAGTAAATCACCTCGATGATAATGATTTAAAGACAAGACTCAACTCACATAGGTATACATCACATGAAAAATGGTAGAGATGATTAGTTGTTTCCTCTGAATCATATTCTTTGTCGAACCCATGTAGGATCCTGGAACAATATCAGCACTGTTGAACCCATGGAGGATCCTGGTACAGAAGTCATCACTGTCGAACCCACATAGGATCCCGGTATATAAGTCACCACAGTCAAACCCACGAAGGATCCCTATACATAATTAATCACTGTCGAACCCATGGAGAATCTTGTCATCTCAGTCACAGCCAACTATAGGGTTTCCGCACACAACACGCTCAATTTCTTGAGGGTCTGCTTCTCGAGAAAAGTGTTGATTCATAAACTACCTCTATGTCTCGAGTTGATGTATCCCGAAGTTTAGTCTCGTCACAAGGAACTCAACACGATAGATGGAACGTCAATCAGACTCTTGTTCTGTGAGTTATTGATGTTTCCGTTTTCAGGGGCGTTGTTGTTTATAGGCTTAAACCAACCCGACAATACCCCAACTGCATCAAAACCTCAAGTGGAGTATGCCAAAAGAATCATGTTGCTCCAAGAATTCCATTGCTGCAGACGGTTCGTTGATCGGATACCTGAAGCCCGTGATGCAGGCTAAATGGTGTAAATGGCCATAGTAGGTATGGGTTCGTTCCGACCCTGTCAGACTGACCCGGCCCGACCCGGTCGGAACCGGGGTGTGACCTGGTCCGCGGGTGCAGGCCGAACCGATTTGTAACACCCGAGATTTTTCTGAGAAATATTTTTTTTATTTTATATACATAATCAAAGGAATCATTCACCACACACAACACTATTTTTGCATGCTTTACACACAATCACGACCTTCCTCGATAGCTTGCATTGTACGCAATACCGAGTTTCACTAAACAATGATATTCTATTAAAATATTATTAAAACTAGCCATTATGAAAGGAAATACTCACTTTTTGAAATTTTATAAATTTTATCATTCAAAATGTACTTCATTTTTGGATTCAAGATATCGAAATTAGCCAAGGGTGAATTTTTGGTATTTTTCTAAAAACTATCAATTTCTGATGAATAGTGAAAATAGTGGGTTACTATTTAAAAACCGAATTTTTATTTAAATAAATATTTATTTTATTTAAATTTTTTTAGGTCAAAATTGAAAAATAATACCTATATTAGTTCAAAGTAATTCATTTGAGTCATTTTATAATAATTTTACATATATAAAAATTTTATTGAACTTTTCACCGTCTTTTACCCACCACCTAAGAGAATTTTCAAATTTACATAAAACATAATTTTACCACTTCTGTGAGTGGAATATTAAAAATCTGAGAGACATGGTTAATATTAAGGAGTAAAATGTGGTTTCAATAAGATAAAAATAATTGTTGGTTAATAGTAACTTTTTTCTTTTTTACCACGGTTAAAAGTTAATAGGGTAATTAAGGGTAAAAATGATATTATTATTACCCTAACACATGTCCAAATTCTATTGGATAAGATTAATTCGACCAAAAACATCCTTAGATATAAAATATGACCATTTAGGTCCACTTGGATTAGATTAGAACATTTAATATTATTTTATTTAAAGAAGAGTAAGAATAGTTAAAATCAATTTTTAATAACTAAAACATTTTTAGTATAGGGTTATAAATAAGATAAATTCTACTATAAATATTCATTGGAAAGATAAAAAGATTTACTACGTAATGATAATTTATTTATAATTTTTAGAATTTAAATAATTTAATTTATTGATGACACAATGATGATGTAGTAATTACCATATAAAGGAAATATTAACATAATTGATATTATAAATACCCAAATAAATGTAATTTGAGACTTTTTAAGAATTAAACTAATTTTTAAGGTCAATAATACATATTATTATTGATTTAATTAACTTTTTTAGAATTAATAATGCTGTTATGATTTTGACAAATATCAATTACCAAATAGTGTCAAAATTGAAATAAAATATTTTTTAAAACAAATATTATATTATTAATTGTTATTTTAATCATAAAAATCTATGGTTCGTCGAAATGACTTATATAAGGTTATATATATTAAGAATTAACAACTTGGGGTTCTTTTGGCTTTTATGGTAAGTTTATTAACCGTATAGTGTAATAAAACAAGAAGACACCGTAAAAGTTAAATTAATTAACTTAGAGTTAAATCTAAATGATAAGGTTTAAATAGTAACCTAAACTTGTCTAAAATATATTTTTTGAGTGGATTGAGACCCATACCCACCTTATCTTAGAAATAAATCAATTTAGATCTATTTAAAAAACTAATATGACTATGAAATAAATTAATATTTTATGTTTTTTCTAAGGTCCCCCTCTCCTCCCTTATAAAAGGGAACCTCCTCCCTCTCGGCCTTACACCACTTTGAGCCTCCATGCTCGGCCAACCCATGTAAATTTCTCTTCTCCACTTCCCCAGAAACATCCTAGAGGTCCTGGTCCTCTTCAAAGACAATCTTTATTTCCCTAAGAGGAGGTTAAGAAGAGGCGCTTCAAAGAAGAGGTAATGTTCGTTACCAATTCTTTCAACTTTATTTCTTCTTCTACTTCTTCATAATTAGTTGTTTAATTATTAAGTAATAACATCAGTATCACTCTTATACTGATATATTATTATATATATGAAACTACCCTATTTCACCTTATATCTATCCTACAGAAAACGAAATCACTGTGCGTGCGTACATACGAAATACCGTCTCCACGTCGTAGTGTAATCTATTTTCCACCACCACATTACTTGGATGGGTATAATGGTGTAAATAATAACTATATATGATTATTTTAAACTTATATTTATTCTGAAATAGTATACACACACTTCAATACAATTCCACGATCATGGGAATGATATCATCGCTCGTGCGTACGTACGGCCTACCTTCTCCACGATGTGATGCGACTCGTTGTACATGATCTTCAATGCATAATTATTATATAAATGAATTGAATGAAAAAATATGATATATATTACAATACTACCATTTTTTTAAATGAGGTACCCATAACCTAAAAATAATAATAATAATTTATTCAACAAATCACGCATAAGAACAAAAATAAATAAACACCCGAATAACAAGTAAAAATGAATTATTACTAATAAGAAGCTAAGAATATTACCATAAATGATATCATAACAATGGTTACGATTATGGAATAAGTCAATAACAATATTTAAATCATTATACCGAAGGTTCGTACACGTACGAAGCAAATTGGACCTATGGTAAGGGAAAATCTCACAATACTATTTTTATCCGAGATTGTTTATACTTTGGTATTTACATGGGTGTATTTATCATCCACATCCATGTTTCCTCAATTAGTAATATTATTTCCATCCACTTACAATTTTTTAAATCCAATTTTACCTATTGGTGAGTTTTTAGTAAAAGATATGAATAGAATATTTTGTCGTTTTTAGTATGAGGTACTTTTTGGATTTTCTGGACAAAGTACGAGAAGAATGTTTTTTAAATTATATGGCCTGAATGGAAATTTAGAACATTATTTACATGAATCTTACTTTACAAGTTTTAAAGTTTATTTTTAATTAACTTCTTTTATTTTAATATTTTATGACATTTTAAGAAAGGAAAAAAAAATTGAAGTAGAAAGGATATTTTCCTCAAGAATGGAGTTCAAGCATTTTATCAAAATCAATTTCCATCTAAGATTGTCACAACCCGCCCTCGGGGCCCGTGCCGTGACTACCCCAAGCCCGCCTTCCATAGGCCAGGGCCTGGCGACTAGCACCAAGGCGTAAATCCCAACAAAAAGGGAAGGCGTTGCCTTTGAAAAGTAAACAGGCACCACAGAGTAAGCAAGCGGAAAAGTAAACACTAAGTAAAAACTGTACAAGGTGTGCTGAAAGTAAAAAGTGGCCGGAAATACAAGCCCAATAGTAAAGTACAACTAAAAGGAAAAACAGCAACTGAAAGGGAAAACTGTAGCGTCGAGCCGTCCTCTGGAAATCCCACCAGAAGGGTGGGTACAGATAGCCTCCACTGCTCCTCGGGTCCACCTGACCGCTCCGAGTACGTCCCGCCCAGTGGTCCACCTCCAGGTATCGTCCTGCTCCGCACGCCTCCACCACGATCAGCGTTGTCCGTCGTCTACAACCAACACAATGTAGTGCGGGCAAAGCCCGTGCAGGGGTGAGTATAAGCTACTCAGTAGGGACCCCGAGACCCCCGAAGGTCCCCCGAAATCCACAAAGGATAATCCACAAAGGGAAGATA